>CM045994.1:5257788-10257788 GCA_025175895.1 Wurfbainia villosa | reverse complement strand
CATATCTGATTTAAGCATCGGAGGATTATCGTTGAGATACCGACGACGTCAATCTAATGTGTGTTAATCTTGATAGGATTTCTTATTGCGACCGTAAAGAATCCATCTTTCATCGACGCTTCTGCGGAAGGGGCTAAAAAGCTAATCGCCTCATACGACTTTTGGATGAAAATATTTGATGAAATAATTATGTTTGGTTCAGGTTTAAATAAGAAAAATCAATTTTTTTTCTTTAAATTGGGATGCAATAGATAAAAAAGATATTTTGAAAAAGAAATGAGTCTTTTAATAAATCACAAACTATCGTAGATAATTTAAAAATTCCCAAAATTTAAATACATCTTTTGATAAATTTTTATTAATAAAGACATATTTCCAACCATTGCAATTGATATCTTTATATTTCTTTAAACAATAAAAAATATATAATTTTGAATTTTCTACACTTTAAGAAATTAAAATATGATGATATACCCCTTGTATAGATGGATTTAGAATCTTAGAGAGTATTTGATTCGTAATTTTTTTTTTATTTTTATTTTTTAAGAAAATTAAAAAATATAGAAAATAATATTTGGTTGTCATTTTTTATTTTCGTTTTTAGAAAATAAAGGAGTATTTTTTGAAAAATTAAAAAATATAAAAAAATCATTTTCTATTTTCTAGAAAAAAAAAAGAAAAAATTTTCTACAAACGCTACCTTATTTTTTTTTTTCAAAGTCTTTCATCTTCTATTGCTATTCTGAAGAATTCAAGTAATTTTTCTCTTATGCTGTATTAATTATGCGTAGACAGATTTTTTTTAAAAAAAAAATCCAAATTCAAGTGTCCCACTTCCATTGATTTTTGCATCTTCTATATATATATATATATATATATATATATATATATATATATATATATAAATATATATATATATATATATATATATATATATATATATATATATCCGCTCCCTGCAAATCAATCATTCAGATGCTGGACTGGATTAATTTATGTTTGGTCACTTGAGGGATTCCATTGGCTAATCACAAGCAAGTGCAACCTCTATTTAATTTTAATTAAATTAAATAATGCAAGTGGAATAAGAAAGTTCAGCCAACCCACTTTTTGTTGGCAGTTACATACCACAACTGTTGTGCAGATGCGGCAGTTACACATCATGTCTGCGTGGAGACGTGCAATCATGGTTATACTAATTAACTAATAAGCGTCAAAAATAAAATAAAAAAAATGATGAGTTTATCCAATTAAAAGCAAGAAAGAACATATGAGAAAATTTGAATGATTTAATGTGTAAATTTACAAAGAATTGTTCGTCTGTGATAATTCTTTCGTCAGTAGATAGAAATATTAAAAACTACTAGAGGTATGTATTTATATTTCTGCAATCGAAAATTCAGACATGTGTCATCATTGGTATCAGAGCGTTATATGATTTTCGATTGAATCATAAAATCAAAATTGCATATGAAATACGATATACCTCTTATTCTACAAAATCGATCTGCGCAATCTGCCATCGCAAGGCTACATCGCAATCTGTCGTGGTAAGTCTTGTTGTCACATTGTGCGAGAAAGAGTGAGATCTGTTCTCACCGCCCAGTTGCTGAAGCATAGAAGGAGCGAGATCTGTACTCGTCGCCTCGCTGTCGAAGTGCAAGAGCGAGATTGTTATATATATACACTACTCTTAACTATTCCTAGTCGAGTATTAATATGCAAGGACAATATTAATGCATAGAGACTAGCATGTAGGTCAATTGATGACTTAATCTCACAAGTCATAGATATGTGATATCAAGTTGACACATGAGTACATATTAGAGACTATATACTGAATTGACCCGTCATGAGAATGCTTCATGGATCATGATATGAGTGTCATAAACATTCTAATGTGACTATTGGTATGAATAATCCCTAGACTTGAAGTCACAACGATTCCCTATACAATGAGTTGTATACTTTAGCTTCGTAAAATGTCACCCATAACAGGGCGACTATAAAGGCGATCATTGGGTATGCAATAAGTTATGAAGAGGCATGTGAGTGATGTAGATGAGATATATCTCTTCCATATAATAGAAGTGATATTTATGGGCCCCTTGATAGAGTAGGACTACTAAAATGAATGACCATGCTCAAATAAGTCAATATGAGATATTGAGCTTATTTGGTTAGTAGTCTACTTGAAGATCAAGAAACTCATGATTGATAAGAGGATGACACAGTCTATGCCTCATTGATCAATCTAAATATCAAGGATAGAAGGACTGAGTCATACAAGATAGTAGTCACGGAAAGGTTATATCGGATCTCGACATTCTCGTCACTTGAGTAGCAATGATGTATTGCTAGATGCTGCTCATTGCTTATGTCTCTAAAAGAGTTTTAGAAACATTATCAATGTTATGAGAAACTATTGCATCACACACTTAGAATATGTGAGTTGGAGATGACTCATGTGATGAGCCATTGGGCCATTGAGTGGGACTTAAGGTATACCCAATGAATTTGACTCAAGTTAGACTCAAGTCAAATTCGGATTGAGTAGGACTCAAGGTATACCCAATGAATCTGACTCGAGTTAGACTCAGGTCAAATTCGGATTGAGTGAGACTCACCATTAAGAAGGGTTGCATGATCATTAAGATGGAATTAATGAGTTGTTAATTTCATGGAAACCAAGAGTCACAAACCCTTCATATTCAATGGTTGAATATAAAAGAGGATTTGATGAGACTTTTGTTTTGTGGGTGTTGGTTTTTTGCTTGAGTGTGATCTTGTTCACCTTGCTCTTCTACCTTCTTGGTCGAACCAACATTTTGTGGCTAGCATCGCATTTTAGTTCCTCTTCATCTCACGGTTCGTGTCAATACCATGGAGGTGAGGACATCCTGACTGCGCTGAGATCTGGACACCTTGCACGCAAGTGTTGTTGATGAGATTGCGAAGGGCTCTCATTGAAGGTAACTGCGAATCTCACAGGATAGAATCGATCAAACGAGTATGGTTTTCACATGGATCTCTAGAGGGATCCTATTTTTTCGCTGCTTACGTGCTTGTAAAATGTTTCCGAGCGCGCATAGATTCCCTACAATTATTACAACTACGCTAGGGTTTGTCTTAGTGAGAGTTGTAATGACCTATCTTGTCTAGTAGAGTTGTTTAGATTATGAATAAGGAATGTTATATGTTAATAAACTTTGAATAAGAAATGATTAGTTCATTTTCTTTTGAATCATGATTAGTTTACGTATTAATGATTAGTTTATTAAATGGGATGTATGTGATATGGTTGATCAATGCCTATCAGATTGGAACATATAAATGATGAGTAGAAAACATAGTTGTCATTTGATTTTATAAACCAATTCAGACTTACATTGAGTCAATCAGAAATTGTATACATAGGTTTTACACTGAATAGCTAAATAATATATTTATTTATGTAGATTATGACAATTAAAAATATCATAGCAGAACATAACAAGAGTGAAAAGTTAAATGAGGAAAACTACAAGATCTGATACCTCAGATTCAGTATGTACTTAAGAAATCAGAAGTTCTAAAGGTTGTACATCAGGTTTTGAAAAAACCTATTGAGGGTCCTACTGCACAACATATATGAGACTCTGATGCCTATAAGACATGGAAAAAGAAGGATCCATTGCTAAAGGCATATTAACAAGTTCAATGGTAGATAACCTAGTTTTTGAGTATGAGATATATCCTTCGACTCATGCAGTTTTGATAACCCTTAGGGATAAATACAATGGAGTTAGATGAGACTCTGATGCCTATAAGGCATGGGAAAAAAAAGGATTTCACTGCTAAGGGCATATTGATAAGTTCAATGGCAGATAACTTAGTTTTTGAGTATGAGTCATATCTTTCGGCTCATACAGTCTGGGTAGCCCTTAGGGATAGATATAATGGAGTTAATCAAAGCAAGCTTCAGCAGCTGACGATCAGATTCGACATCTATAAGAAGCGCCTAAATGTCACTATAGTTCAACACCTCAAAGAGATGTCAAACATGAATTAGGAGCTCAAAACTGTTGGTCATGAGTTGACCGATGAACAACAGATTCAGGCAGTTATTCGTTCCCTTCCAGATTCTTGGGAGACCATAAAGCAGACCTTGACTCACAGTGAGAGTATCAAGACTTTCACTGATGTCTCACACCATGTGGAACTGGAGGCGAAGAGAGTGGAAACTGTGAGGATTTCTAGACTAGCCTATGTGACTGACAGTTCTATTGGATTATCTAAATCCAAGAAAAAGAAATGATTCAAGAAGGAAAAGGGAAAAAAAGAAGGAAGCTGCTACTGCGGGAGTGAGACAAGGCCCAATCAAGAAGGGAAAGAAGACTGGAAAGAAACCTAAAAGAAAGATGACTTGCTATAATCGTGGCAAGAAGGGTCACTTCGCTCGAGAGTGTACTGAGCCAAAAAATGTAATTCCAAGTCTATCTTTTTTTCATGAGCATTTTGTTGCTAGTTCAGTATTGTTGGTTGATTCTTATCCTTTATGGATTATAGATTCGGGAGCAACCAACCATATAACTCGGGAGTGGGTTACATTCGTGGAGTACCATCGGATACCAATTGACAACAAATGAATCTATGTAGGAAACAATGCAAGAGTTAAAGTCAAAAGAGTTAGCACTTGTAAACTTAATCTTCATGGTAGAAGTACATTGTTTCTACATGATATTTTGTATGCTCTTGAAATTCGATGGAATTTTATTTTTGTTATGTGTCTTTTTGATTTAGGATATTGTATTAATTTTTACAATCGGTGTGTTAAACTTAAGATTGACTCAGTGTCAATCGGATATGGTTTTTTAACAAATAATTTTATGGTTCTTGATATGGAACCAAATGTCAATTCTACTATTGATAGTTGTTTTTCGAACATTGCTCGTACTAGTGATGCAAATATAATTGGTGAGGTTTGGCATGCTAGATTAGAACATATAGGACAAGAACGAATGAATCGGTTAGCTAGAGAGGGCTTGTTGGGCTCACAAACTAAGGTTACCTTGTCTATATACGAGCATTGTCTTGCTGGAAAAGCAGCTAGGAAACCATTTGGTAAGTCTATTATGGCTAATTCTCCTTTACAATTCAATCATTCAGATATTTGTTGTAGGAGATTTGAGGCCGCTAGAGGGGGGTGAATAGCGTCGTGCACGTACGATGATGGAATTCTTTCGCGTTTGCTTGCTACAATTCTTGTTAGTACGCAGCCGAATAGACAATAATGAAAATACAACAAGAACACAAACACAACACGAGATATAATGTGGTTCGGAACCGAACAAGTTCCTACTCCACGGATTGGGTTCGTACGAACCCTAGCGATGCCACAAACACCACTAAGCACAATAAACTCCTTCTCGACAACACGTCGGAGGCGGAGAAACCTCTTACAACAGGTTACAAAAGTAATACACGAAAATACAAGCAAAATACAAGAACACTTTACAAAACTAGGGTTTGAGCGCTTTTCTTGTTGGTTGCTTGGATGAGGTTGAAGGGCCCTGAAATGCACCTGTAAATCACCTTCAAATCGCCCCAAGAAAGCTCCCAAAAAACGAATGCTGAAATCCTCCACGAGCTCCCCTTTTTAACCTGCGTCGTCGTTTTTTACTGGGCGATCGCCATAAGTCCCGGTCATCGCCAACACTATAGCTGTGAGACAACGACTAAATCCATGTTGGACAAGTTCAGCGGGACTCTCACCGATCGATTGCCAACATTGGCGATCGGCTCACGGGCGATTCTCGTACTTGCAACTCAGCGGCGATCGGCCCGCCATCCATGCTGATCGCGCGCGAGCGATCAATCGCTTCCAATGGCGATTGGCGCGGCGATCCAATCGCTTCCAATGAGCGATTGATCGCCAAGGCAATTTCAGTCCTAAGTGACAGTCGAGCTCTAGTCGACTTTCGACAGTCGAACCGGCCATAATGTCAGTCGACTGCCAACCTGAAGGATGAGATTTTAAACCAAGTATGGTGTCCCCATACTTGCTAGACCACCCTTAGCCTAGACCTAAGCCTTCTAGCCACCTCCATCAGCCTCACGCCTCTCAGATCCCTCCAAGTCATTCATGACTTGTTCATCCATCGCGCTAGCCTTCAGGTACTTCCATCGGCTATGTCATGCTAACGGTGTCTACACCGCCAAGGCACATTGGACTTATGCCGCCAAGACTCCGCTTGGAATTTACGCCGCCAACCATTGGACTTATGCTGCCAAGACTCCACCCTTGAACTTTACGCCACCAATATCAAACCCCTTGGACTTCTCAAATGCCAAGACTCAAGCTTGGACTTTCCCTTGCCAACCCATGTTGGACTTTCCATGCCAAGACCCATGCTTGGACTTTCCCTTGCCAACCCATGTTGGACTTTCCATGCCAAGACCCATGCTTGGACTTCCCTTGTGCCAAGTACTCAAGACTTGGACTTTCCCAAATTGCCAAGTGTTCCACTTGGACTTTCCCTTGCCAAGTACCCATGACTTGGACTTTACCTTGCCAAGACCCATGCTTGGACTTTCCCATAATCACATGGTCAATCCTAGTCAACCATCAAAGTCTCCCTCGAGTCAAACTCGAGTCTGATCAATTATAACCTGGGTCTATTGTATAAACAATCTCCCCAAAACATTAACCGACATCAATGTCAAACCACTTTGTCAAACATCAAAACATCACTCGAGTCAAACTCGAGTCTGGTCAATCATTACCTAGGCCGATTGCACCAACAATCTCCCCCTTTTTGATGTTTGACAAAACAAACCTTGAGTTAGACCACTAACTCAAATTTCCTTACCAATTATTCCAAATTGGTAATCCCAAACACTCTCCCACAACTTCTCCCCCTTTTTGACTAACATCAAAAAGGTTATCTCTCCAAGGAGGTCAATGTCTCATGTCCCAATGAGATCTTACAATCTCCCCCTTGGTCCAAAAATACCTAGGATGCCTACCATCTTCCTAGTGATAAGTCTCATGTCGCTCAAGAGAGGCAATCCTATTCACTCTCCCAATTTCCAAATTGGGTATCAAAAACCCATCAATTTTCCCAATTGATGATACTCTCCCAATAACTTCTCCCCCTTCAAGGAGAGAAACACATCCATCATCCCATGATGGATACCTCCCACTAAAGGCTTGCTCTCCCTTGACCATTGCACCAACAATGTCCTTGGGAAGTCCCTAAGCCAATAGGAACTCTAAACCATCAAAAGTAAGGTTAAAAGTTCAAACAAAAACTCTTCCCACCTTAAATTTGATACATTATCCTAAAAACTCTCCTAATCCATATCCAATGGATTTTCACCCTTTATAATGCTTCCCAAATCATATCCTAGGGTTAGGAGTGGTTAGGAGACCTTACCATAGCTGAAATCAGGCTAAACAAATCTTGTTAACCCGAAATCAGACTGAATCGACTCGACAAGAATGTCGTCGAATCGCCTTCATCACCGATCGCCATCGCAGAATCGACTGATAACTGAAATTCTCGAATTTCAGCTATCAGAATCGAATTTTAAAAAATTATAAGTAATTCTACGTATATCGAAAAATCATGAAATTTGATACGTATATTACTTATAGTCAATACAATGGGTGAAAAATGTTTGAAAAATATTTTACCCATAAAATATCAAAATTGATATAAAATTCAAAAGTGAAGAAAAACTTCAATGTTTTAGCTCACTTTGTATCAATCTCATCAATGATGATTGCTATCAAAAGATAGGCTTCACCAAGATTTTCTAAAATAATTTTAAAATGTTTTTAAAATCTTATTTTGGATCATATTCCTTGGGCTTTATGTACATGACTTGTACACAAGCTTTTCCAATGATCCACTAATGAAATTAGATGAGTTATAGTCCATCTAGATGCAAAAAATATGCACCTTTAACTCAACTCATATCCTAGCATCTCACATGTATCTAGGGTGTATAAATACACATACATGTCAATGTAATGTGAGATGTAGGTTTTGTTCTCCCTAATCTAGGATTTCATGCATTTTTCTAAGGCAACTCTACTTGATTCCCTTATAAATGAGACTCCAAGTCATGCCAAAGTCCTTAAATCAATTTTCAATCAAATTAATGTATGAAATGATCATGGCATAATGATAGAAAAATAAAAAACATGGCCAATGATCATGATGTCATGACATAATATGAAATATAAAAACTCATGACATTAATCCTTAATCTTAAACATGATCATGACATATAAATGATACAAATAAATATGATGTCATGACATGTTATATGACAATCAAGACATGACAAATAAAAAGTATAGGTATAATAATACCTAAATTTTAATATTAGTTGTCATTTGATATGATTAAGTATATTTTGCCATATTACTACTAATCTCCCTAGTGTTCCAAAAACCCAAAATGACACACTAACCTCTAAACCTAAATCGTGCCAACTTAATTGATTTTTCATAATTCCAAAAATACATTGGCACATCCTAAAATCTTTTAGGATCAAAGCTCAAATGTATTTCCAAGGTAACCATAACCTTGAAAATATCCTAAAATGTCACCTTTACTATGGTTGAGTTAACTATTCATCCAATCAAGGTTGGCACACCCTAAACCCTTCTAGCGTGGATCTATCACGCTCCTAGGAACCCAAAATCTATTTGAGCTCATTGGGTTAATTAGTTATTCCTTAGGAATAACCTCCCTAGATACCTTCCTAATGACCCTCCTAGGCTTGTTAGCCTTGGTCATTTGGGTCTTACCTAGGTTGACTCTAGGGGTAACTCCCCTTGCAACCTTCTTAGTGGTCACCCTAGGTTTCCTTGAAACCCTAGCCACTAGGCACAAACTTTGGTTACTCTTAGGGATAACTTTCCTAGTAACCTTATTTTTCCTAGACCTAGATTGTGTTCCATAATCTAATGGAACATTATGATAAGTCATCTTAGGCTTAGGTTTGTGACCCAAACCATTCTTGCCCTTGGTTGACTTTTGACTCTTAGGTCCTAGGTGTTGACTTTGATTTTTGGACCTAGATTTTTGATCACTTGACCCTTTAATTTGATTTTGCATGTTCCTAAGGGTCTTTTCCAATTTCTCAAGCCTTGACCTCAAGGCTTGATTTTCTAACTCTAATTGCCCAATTGATTTTTGATTAGATTCTTGGGCATGAGACTTCCTAGGCATATACCTAGTCCATTTAGGGTTGAGACCTAGGTGCTCTTGCACCTTTCTAATTGTCTCCCCAGGTAAAATTGATCTTGAGTTATTTGACCTAGGTTTGTCCTTAGGTAAATTGTTTTTAGGGACATTAGTCCCAAATTTCTCCTTCTTCCTAAGGTTGACTTTCTTAGCTCCTAAGCAATATTCTCTATTTCTTGCAAGCTCTTTTTGATAAATAGCAAGATTGCTAAAATTATTTCTAGCATGCTTTTGACTATAAGAATTAGAAAGAGCATTACTAAAATATACCTTAGGGTTAGCCTTAGCTCCCCCTACATGTGATGCTCCATTTTTCCCTTTCTTTTCCCCCTTTAGACATTGATTCCGGTAGTGTCCCGGTTGCCGACATTTGAAGCAAATGACTTGCTCCTTGCTTTTCTTGGCGGGAACACTGGCTTCATTGACTTTTGGTGCTGGAGGAGCTTTCTTTACTCTCTTTGGGCAATTGCTCTTGTAGTGTCCGACTTCCCTACACTCAAAACATATGATATGATTTTTATTACAAATTGATATGTTTGAGTTACCTAGGGTCGTGGTGGAAGCTTGAACTTGCTCTTCTTCTTGACCGGAAGTGGAAACTTCTTCTTGACTTTGCTCTTGCTCCGGTGTTGAGGATGGTCTCTCCTCAATCCTAGAAGTGGATGCTTCTTCCACCTTTTCCGATTTGGATGTTGATTCTTCTTCAACTTCCGAATCCTCACTTGCTTGTGAGGAAGAGCTTGCTTCTTCAGTCTCTTCCGATTGAACTGATGAGCATTCTACATCTTCTTCTTCTTGGACCGGTTGAGGGTTTTCATGATATTTTGCCAATTCATTCCAAAATTTCTTGGCATCCTTGTATTCACCTAGGCTACACAAGATATCATTAGGGATCAAATCACTCAAAAATTTGATTACCTTATTACTCCTCTCGAATTCTCGGAGTTGTTCTTCGGTCCACTTCTTCATTTTGAGGAACCCTCCTTTAGGCCCTCTTGGAAATTGGAAACCATCCATCAAAACGGACCACTCTTCAAAGTCCCTCATCATTAAGAAGTCTTCGGTCCGTGCGCTCCATTGCCTAAACCCTTCTTGTCCATAGAAGGTGTAAGGGATCGGTGTGTTGATATCCCATCCTAGTTGCTCTTGAACTTCCATCTTCCCTCTAGCTTCTTTAGCTCTCAGCGTGTCACGCCCCGAGAGCATGCCGAGCCGAAAATCAAACGGACGGCACCTCCCCTGTACGTGGCAACATTTCGGGTTAATACAAGGCCCGTAGGCCCACAACAACAATAATATATATAAATAAATAATAGCAGCGGAAATAAAGAGCACATACCCACAACATACATACCAAAAACATACAATATACAGGTGTACTCCACCTGACAAGACCACAGTACTAAAACCGTACAAAAACAACAACACCAAAATAACGTCCACAATATAAAGACGAAGTCCAAATATAAACTAAGGTCCATGACATAGGACCAAAATCCAAACACAATAAACAAGTCCAAGCCATAAGAAAACGAACTCCTCGGGAGACTCGGAAAACGGAGATGGGATGGATCTGTAGCGCAGACTCAAGTCGCCACGAGTCGTCACATTACACAGGCGACAGAAAAACCCAGGGTCGGAGGTGGTGAGTAAAACTCAGCAGGTAATCAGAGAAAACATGTAAATATATGCATCAATATTACATGTCATTTAACAGTTTAATCTACTCGTACAACAAGTATACATCAGCATAATAATAGATATGCATGCATATACTAAATAAACTGAACATCAACGTTGCTGACATACCTGGCAGTCAGCTACTCTATCCTGATCCAACCTGGGCATATAATCACATCATAGGGTATAAAAGTATAGTACTAACTCAATACCCTAACCTGAGTCAAGAGTATCACTGTGAATATCCGATAGGTATACAAGTATCAACCTACTACCATACAGGAAATGCAGTATCATGTATGAATATGTACAAACAAATGCAACAAGCATAGTACATACAAATGCATCATCAAAGTGAGTATACATATAGACTGTATGTATACTAATCACCATCATCCATATATATATATATACAAGGTGTATGTATATATATATATAATCATATGCAAAACACCGTATGATACTAATGCAACATGCATGGTCATGCTGCTCACCCCTACTCGCTACCACGACCCGGTGTGGCCTGGTGGCACGACATGACAACTATCCCGACTCAGCCACCACTCTCGAGTGACCGAGTTGGGTAGTATGATCCAAGAGCATATGAGCGTAAGTAGCTCACATAGCAAGGGGTCCTCCGCTGGTCACTCAACTAACACTACTAATGAGTGGTCGAGTACCACGCACCCAGGACAACTACACGCAACTCCAACTACCATCGTCAATAATGGTAGAGTGCGGCATAACAAATGCTATGCCCTCACACCAGTTACTCCTCTGAAAGTAACCTGGGAGGCAGAATGACTGACAACTCTCTCTCAACCCCAAGGGGAGACGATGTCGTCAGTATGCATGCAATGAAATGAGGGTACTGTCTCACATACAGAACATCTACCCTAGACTCTCTGTCCAACCAAGAGTCACACCCAATTGATCAGTACACTCTCTACCCTGTAGAGAGTCACTCATCTGATCATGACAAGCTAGGACCATCGGTCCGTAGCGACACACCGTCCACGACTCACATGACCATTCACACAACCCGTGGTTGGTGAATAAATGTGCAACATACAGGTATGGAATAAGTCCTACATCTAGGGTCATAATTATCCACAGAGGATCTTTTTGCCAAATTTACAATTTAGGTCATCCTCCGTACTCTAACATCTACACCCTACTAAACCGTTCGACCTACTTACATCACATCAGTAAGTTCTAGATCATGCTAGGGAATATGTGTTATCAATAATCGAGCACACATATATATCAACGGTAAGTTCAAACATACGATAAACAGAACATGATCAAGGTAATATGAACACCTAACATGTTCATATCTATATCTAAATCTGGAAATCATTACATCTACCCGACCAGTAGGAAATTACCTACCTGATACGAAGCTCGAATAATCCTCACGGTCGCGGACCTGCTTCATATCCCAAACCTCAACTTAAATCCTCAGCTCACAGAACCATGGAGATCCCGATCGTAGCTGCCCATCCATATTCCTTCATCCGCTCACCGGAACACCACAACACACAAGGAACCCAAATCCAAAATCCCAGCTGCCATCGGGATGCTTAACCCTGCTCAAATCTGATCTCCACGGCAGATTCAACAACCTCTACCATCATCAAATCCCCAATTCCGACGGCGATCCCCTGTTCACCGACAAACTCCTTGCTGCCCTAACTTCGGCAGAGATTGTGAAGCATCTTCCCAAACACCTGCCATCTCCGGTGACCATCGACAGTGAAGTCCATTGAACCGGCAGCGACTTTCTCGTCTCCCATGTTCACAGCCGCAACAAACCACCAACATAGCCCACCATCCGGCTTGCTCCACCGCTCGATTCACAGTAAATTTGAAACGAGGTCGACGCTACTCCTCCCCCAAATGCTCTATTCGCCGGAAACCCAGCGCCGACAACTCTAGCACCGACGGCAATCGGCAGAAACCCATGGAAGCCCCTCTCTGTTGCGGCGATCACGCCACCAATCGGCTCACACGAAAGGGACCAGCAAGAGCCTGGAGAAGAGGGATCGAGCTGCCCTAGCACCGCCCGTTCCTGAGTTTGCTCCGGCAGAGATCGCCAGGGTAGATTACAACTGGACGCCGCCAATTTCGAGCTTCCCTCCACGCGTGCTCGTCGTTGACTCGTTTGTGGAGACCGTCGAGGATAGTTCGGTCGCCACCGTTTTCCGTGAGAAAGCAAGAGCGAGGGAAAGGTCATCGACGCGGAGAGATTAGGTCGCGAAACAAGGAAAACAGCGAAGATAGGGGAAAGAAATCGTCGCGGGAGGGAAGAGATGGAGTCGCAGAGGAAACGAATGAACGGAAGAAATAAATGGCTGGGCGTTTATAATCAAGGGTTGGATCGGGTTAAAAGAAAATAGATCCAGTTAAAACTCCACTAAGGATTAATCCCACTTAGGTTTAATTAATCCCATAACAATATTATTCTTTCAACATTTTTTTTTTCTGGGGTATTTTACATTCTCCCCCACTTAATAAAATTTGGTCCCCAAATTTCATACTTAAATGTGATGATATATCCAAGAATTTCTTGAACTATCACTTACCTCAAGTGAACAGATGAGGCTATCGAGCTCGGATAGTATCTTCCAGCTCTCACGTAGCCTCCTCATCGATATGATGTTGTCATTCAACCTTTATGAGTCGGATGGTTTTGTTCCGCAACTAACGCTCCTTGCGACCAGGAATCCACACTCGAATCTTCTCATAGGTTGCATTAGACTGAGGTGGGAGTGGTACCTCTTTCAGAACATGATCGGAACGCGGTATGTATTTCCTCAGCATAGAAACATAAAATATGTTGTGAACACCCGCAAATGCTCGAGGTAAAGCCAACCGATAAGTTACACCTCCATAATCCATGACACAAGATCTGAATAGATCCTCCAACATCTAAATGATACACTCAGACTGTTCATCTGTCTGCGGATGAAATGTTGCACTAAGCCGAAGCTCTGTGCCCATAGTCTGGTGCAGACTCTGTCAAAATCGCAAGGTAAATCGTGAATCTCTATCCGATATGGTACTTAAAAGTACCCCCACGCGATCTGATAATCTTTCGGCAATACAACTCTGCCGGACGATCCAACAAGTCCTACCCACGAATAGAAAGGAAATGAGCTGATTTGGTCAGTCGATGCATAATCGCCCAAATCACATCACGTCCTTTACAGGTTCTAGGCAATCTCGTAACGCAATCAATCGTGATATGCTCCCACTTCCATTCCAGAATCGGAATTTTCTAGAGCAATCCATCGAGTTTTTGATGTTCAGCCTTCACCTACTGGCATACTAAACATCGAGTAGCAAAATCTGCTATAACTCTCTTTATACCATTTCACCAGTATAAACGTTTCAACTCTCAGTACCTCCAAGTATATAGCCCATCCCGAATGATGTGCTTTCTGTAGCAACTCTTCCTTAAACACGGCAACTCCGGAAACCCACCATCCTTATCAGAGACGGGGAGTTATTTTTTCTCAAAAGAGGAATCCATCAACCATCCAAGATACACTCCACATACGCTGTAAGTACATGGAAGACTATAGCGACAAATCTCACTCGTTGCAATTGTTGTAACTGTTCGCGCTCTAGCAACTCCATTGTAGCTACCCAGTAGCTAGTTAAAATCCCATGAGCATTCCTGCTCCATACATCCACAAATCCAAATAATAACTACTAATGTCACATCATATATATGACAGACTATCTCGTAGTTTCTTAACTCACGTAGGCATAAGATATGCCTCATTCAACCTGCATCGGAATCGTTCCAATCCCTGAAACGATGCATCTGCATACAACCTTCTTTTTATACACTCCGGAAGGATTAACTAATACTCATGTAAAAGTTAACTGCCGTCTAGGTCTTATAACTGGTTTCACCAACTTCCGACTAAATGATTTCCATCATCACCTTTATCAAACAAGTCCGTGGTATAGTAATGTCAAGCATTCTATCCACATCAACGGAATTAACCAAAACATACAAGGCAAACCACCATCTACGGTGGTCGAGTGCGCAACTCCAACTACCACAATCAACTGTGGCCAAATTACGCAACTCCAACAACTACAAAAGGATCCAATCGTGTTCAGGATACACGATTCTCAAATCCAGTGGTGACTAAATCGTTAATTAGTCTAACAACTTAATCAAAACTCATACAATTCATACCAAGTATGAAAATTATCGTATCTACACACCTGCATCTCCTTTACTCTAAGCTGACGATATAATAATCATCACAACGACAATGATAATTGTATGACACCATGTCACTACAATATCAACACTCCAGTCGTAAATCAACCCCAGAGTATACGTAGGTGTCATTAGTTGATCTAAATAGATCTTTTATCCACAAAGAAGGATATTTACTTTCAACAATCATCGCATTCCATCATCGACAATCGATGCATAATCTCAAATGTCCATCTCTCTTTCGACAAAGAATTCTGGATCTTCACAAGGAGAAATATTGGGATAGATAAATATCTTCTTCCAACATCTCCTATAATCACAACTTACGTTCTTCCAATTTCCATTGTGTTTAGTAACACTGATACCAACAAAATATCACTCGTTATGTGATCTTCGATACCGGACTATTTTTCGCAATCATTTCGATCGCCTACTCCACTTGCCTAAGCAACGGCAAGGCTAGGAGTTCATCCACAGCTACATCCGTATGCTCTCGGATTATACGCACATCTGAGAGACATAATCATACTTCCAACAATTTGACCATCCGTAAGGATATGTCCACAGTAAAAATATGTTTATCAAAGTCTAAGGGTCTCCCTTAACTTCTTAATTGTTAGTCCATTTCTCACCTGATGGTAGAGATACCACCGACCTACAAGTCGATGTAAAGGACCCTTCTAATCCAACTAAGAATGTTCTAGACAAAGATACCTGTAAACTACAAGTATCTCTCAATATATTAATCCAGAGGGTAAAACTAGAGTAATACCCTGAACGATAAATTATCTGTCGATCCGATCCAAAGGCTCCCCGCAGGTCTCCACCTTTCTCCGAAGAGAATAAGATCAGATCCAACAGTCCGCGACAAAGCGATCGCATTTCTGCGATGAATGATCCGAGGATCATGCTAGATCATTTGATCACATTACTTAATCCTACGAGCTGCAACTGAAGATTACCGAATAGATACGACCATCGTCGTATTCTTTCTCCTCTGTACTAAGCAAATCCACATCTGAGTCTTCTATGATGTCTTCTGCTGATACTGCTGCGTAAATCACTTCCCCTGAAAAGGAAGTATCATGTGACTCCAACCACGCCTGAGGTGGTAGATCGCTGCTTCTGTGTTGATCTTTGCTGAAGGGGAGTATCAAGGAACTCCAACCATAGTCTTCAATTGAATCTTCTAAGATATCTTCTGCTGATGCTGCTTCTGTGTTGATCTCTGCTGAAGGGGGGTATTAAGGAACTCCAACCATGCCTGAGATAGTAGGTTGATGCTGATAAGGTAACCCACATCTTCTGTGCTGATCTCTGCTGTCGAGACGATGCATCTTCCTCCCGGAACACCATCGATAGTCTTCAACTGAATCTTCAAAGTACTTGCTCGCAATAGCACAATAATCGCTCCAACGGATAATCTGGCTTCACGCATCTTCGTGATCCGCACTGCACGCACACAATTCCTTCGGAGTCTTTGTTCTGATTTTGCTGATATTCACAAGAACCTTCTGATGATCTGCGATTGGTCTTCTATAATCGGAAAGTAGCCCCAAGGCCTCTGACTCTGATCTTGCTCCCTTTTGTCCAACATTCGGAGGCTTCTTACTCCAATATCTGACTTGCAATATCTGCTTATCGATCTTCATCTCCTAAACACTTATACGGAGTCATTCCTAAACTCCTGTCTCAATCCAACGTCTTCCAGCAGGATCTGGTAGAAGATCCCGACATCCTAATCCAACTATAAGCCAAACTCTGGGTGGCTTAAATCATCCATCCCTCTTCTTTAGCTATTAGGTGGTCGTAACCTCCGCAAGTCTCACAACTCTGCACAGTATACTGTTACTAACCAATCACCCTTTCTTGAAGCTCAAGAATTCCTTGTAATGTGTCACTAAAAGTGACACGGGGAAATACTCTCTTTCAACATCACTTAACCATGATCAAGTGATATATTATTTCCCCGAAGATTATTTTTCTGCATTTATCACCAGATACCGGCTTAACCCCGATAATGGTATGCAAATAACTCTATTTTCTTGGTATAACAAGAGTTAAGTACTCAAAAGTACTCTCAAAATTATACCAGGGATAAAATCCCTGGTATAACCTAGCCTTCCGCTATCTGCATCAACAATAGTCTACCAGTCTGTTCATTACCCACAGGTAATGATCCGACTAGCACAATTAGTGGAAATCTCTAAGACTGTAGTCTCTGATTTCCATAATAAATGTGACGACTTGGCCCCTGTTTTCCGACTCGGTATCAGTCGGCTCTCAGAGGTAAATCACCTCCTCGACAAAGGTTCAAGACTCACCGACTCAACAGGTCGTTCCCGTGGTCAACTCATACCACGGTTACGAATGATAACCAATACACTACAAGTTATTCCCTGGTATAAGCATCTAAATGCATAGGCAATAAAACTAGGAGTATAAACACTAAGGTAACTCCGGTGGGTCGTCTCGGTAGACGACCCCTACTACAAGTCTGTACAGGTATCATATCTATACTGTATACAACTACTGATCAAGTTTAGATAAATATCTACTAAACCATAATTTATCAGGAATTCTTACCTCGTGCTGCTTGGAGCTCAGGCCGCTGTCCATCTCATCTCAGAAAATCAAAACCGAATAAATCGACTCCCGAGAATCCAAGACTCGACTCAAAAATAACATAGTATGACATCGCAGAACCTTGGGCTCTGATACCACTAAAGTTGTCACGCCCCGAGAGCATGCCGAGCCGAAAATCAAACGGACGACACCTCCCCTGTACGTGGCAACATTTCGGGTTAATACAAGGCCCGTAGGCCCACAACAACAACAATATATATAAACAAATAATAGCAGCGGAAATAAAGAGCACATACCCACAACATACATACCAAAAACATACAATATACAGGTGTACTCCACCTGACAAGACCACAGTACTAAAATCGTACAAAAACAACAACACCAAAATAACGTCCACAATATAAAGACGAAGTCCAAATATAAACTAAGGTCCATGACATAGGACCAAAATCCAAACACAATAAACAAGTCCAAGCCATAAGAAAACGAACTCCTCGGGAGACTCGGAAAACGGAGATGAGATGGATCGGTCGGCGCAGCTCCAAGTCATCACGGAGTCATCTACCTGTTACCTGGGCGACAGAAAAACCTAGGGTCGGAGGTGGTGAGTAAAACTCAGTAGGTAATCAGAGAAAACATGTAAATATATGCATCAATATTACATGTCATTTAACAGTTTAATCTACTCGTACAACAAGTATACATCAGCATAATAATAGATATGCATGCATATACTAAATAAACTGAACATCAACGTTGCTGACATACCTGGCAGTCAGCTACTCTATCCTGATCCAACCTGGGCATATAATCACATCATAGGGTATAAAAGTATAGTACTAACTCAATACCCTAACCTGAGTCAAGAGTATCACTGTGAATATCCGATAGGTATACAAGTATCAACCTACTACCATACAGGAAATGCAGTATCATGTATGAATATGTACAAACAAATGCAACAAGCATAGTACATACAAATGCATCATCAAAGTGAGTATACATATAGACTGTATCTGTATGTATACTAATCACCATCATCCATATATATATATATACAAGCAGGTATGTATATATATATATATAATCATATGCAAAACACCGTATGATACGACAATGCAACATGCATGGTCATGCCTGCTCACCCCTACTCGCTACCACGACCCCAGTGTGGCCTAGGTGGCACGACATGACAACTATCCCGACTCCAGCCGCCACCACTCTCGAGTGACCGAGTTGGGTAGTATGATCCAAAGAGCATATGAGCGTAAGTAGCTCGCTATTAACGGGGTCCCGCCGCCTGGTCACCCGACTAACACTACTAATGAGTGGTCGAGTACCACGCACTCCAGACAACTCAGACGCAACTCCAACTACCATCACAATAATGGTAGAGTGCGTACAACAAATGCTATGCCCTCACACCGCTTACTCCTCCGAAGTAACCTAGGAGGCGTGACGACAACTCTCTCAACCCCAAGGGGAGACGATGTCACAAGATGCATGCAATGAAACGAGGGTACTGCCTCACATACGTAACATCTACCCTAGACTCTCCCAACCAAGAGTCACACCTAATTGATCAAGACACTCTACCCTCAGAGAGAGTCACTCATCTGATCATGACAAGCTAGGACCATCGGTCCGTAGCGACACACCGTCCACGACTCACATGACCATTCACACAACCCGTGGTTAGTGAATAAATGTGCAACATACAGGTATGGAATAAGTCCTACATCTAGGGTCATAATTATCCACAGAGGATCTTTTTGCCAAATTTACAATTTAGGTCATCCTCCGTACTCTAACATCTACACCCTACTAAACCGTTCGACCTACTTACATCACATCAGTAAGTTCTAGATCATGCTAGGGAATATGTGTTATCAATAATCGAGCACACATATATATCAACGGTAAGTTCAAACATACGATAAACAGAACATGATCAAGGTAATATGAACACCTAACATGTTCATATCTATATCTAAATATGGAAATCATTACATCTACCCGACCAGTAGGAAATTACCTACCTGATACAAAGCTCGAATAATCCTCACGGTCGCGGACCTGCTTCGTATCCCAAACCTCAACTTAAATCCTCAGCTCACAGAACCATGGAGATCCCGATCGTAGCTGCCCATCCATATTCCTTCATCCGCTCACCGGAACACCACAACACACAAGGAACCCAAATCCAAAATCCCAGCTGCCATCGGGATGCTTAACCCTGCTCAAATCTGATCTCCACAGCAGATTCAACAACCTCTACCATCATCAAATCCCCAATTCCGACGGCGATCCCCTGTTCACCGACGAACTCCTTGCTGCCCTAACTTCGGCAGAGATTGTGAAGCATCTTCCCAAACACCTGTCATCTCCGGTGACCATCGACAGTGAAGTCCATTGAACCGGCAGCGACTTTCTCGTCTCCCATGTTCACAGCCGCAACAAACCACCAACATAGCCCACCATCCGGCTTGCTCCACCGCTCGATTCACAGTAAATTTGAAACGAGGTCGACGCTACTCCTCCCCCAAATGCTCTATTCGCCGGAAACCCAGCGCCGACAACTCTAGCACCGACGGCAATCGGTAAAAACCCATGGAAGCCCCTCTCTGTTGCGGCGATCACGCCACCAATCGGCTCACACGAAAGGGACCAGCAAGAGCCTGGAGAAGAGGGATCGAGCTGCCCTAGCACCGCCCATTCCTGAGTTTGCTCCGGCAGAGATCGCCAGTGTAGATTACAACTGGACGCCGTCGATTTCGAGCTTCCCTCCACGCGTGCTCGTCGTCGACTCGTTTGTGGAGACCGTCGAGGATAGTTCGGTCGCCACCGTTTTCCGCGAGAAAGCAAGAGCGAGGGAAAGGTCATCGGCGTGGAGAGATTAGGTCGCGAAACAAGGAAAATAGCGAAGATAGGGGAAAGAAATCGTCGCGGGAGGGAAGAGATGGAGTCGCAGAGGAAACGAATGAACGGAAGAAATAAATGGCTGGGCGTTTATAATCAAGGGTTGGATCGGGTTAAAAGAAAATAGATCCAGTTAAAACTCCACTAAGGATTAATCCCACTTAGGTTTAATTAATCCCATAACAATATTATTCTTTCAACATTTTTTTTTTCTGGGTTACTTCGTTCGGTGCGTATTGCTAGCTTACTAAGCAAACTGCATAGTAGGGAGATTTGAGGCCCTGGGGGGGTGAATAAGCGTCAATCTTTGACGATGATTGATTCTTTGCGTTTGCTTGCTCTGATTCTTGTTAATTACCTTGATGGAATAAACAATAATAAAAATACAACAAGAACACAAGCACACCACGAGATATAACGTGGTTCAGAACCGAACGGTTCATACTCCACGGATTAGGTTCGTACGAACCCTAGCGATGCCACAAACACCACTAAGCACAATAAACTCCTTCTCGACAACACGTCAGAGGCGGAGAAACCTCTTACAATAGGTTACAAAAGTAATACATGAAAATACAAGCAAAATACAAGAACACTTTACAAAACTAGGGTTTGAGCGCTTTGCTTGTTGGTTGCTTGGATGAGGTTGAAGGACCCTGAAATGCACCTGCAAATCGCCTTCAAAACGCCCCAAGAAAGCTCCAAAAAAACCAATGCCGAAATCCTCCACGAGCTCCCCTTTTTAACCAGCGTCGGGCTGGATTTTCGCCTGGCAGTCGACTGCCAACACTATAGCTGTGAGACAACGGCTCAATCCACGTTGGACAAGTTCCAACGGGACTCTCACCAGTCGACTGCCAACATTGGCGTCGGCGACATGCCGTGGACGGAGCATTCTCAGGCTTGTAACTCAATCGACAATGATCACAAGAGTCAATCGCTTCCAATGAGCACCAACTCGCCAAGCATTTCAGCCCTAAGTGGTAGTCGAGTTTCTAGTCGATGGCAATGAACCGCCATAATGCTCCGACGCAACCTCAAGGATGAGGTTTTAACCCAAGTATGGTGTCCCCATACTTGCTAGACCACCCTTAGCCTAGACCTAAGCCTTCTAGCCACCTCCATCAGCCTCACGCCTCTCGGATCCCTCCAAGTCATTCATGACTTGTTCATCCATCGCGCTAGCCTTCAGGTGCTTCCATCGGCTATGTCATGCTAACGGTGTCTACACCGCCAAGGCACATTGGACTTATGCCGCCAAGACTCCGCTTGGACTTTACGCCGCCAACCACTGGACTTATGCTACCAAGACTCTACCCTTGGACTTTACGCCGCCAATATGAAACCCCTTAGACTTCTTAAATGCCAAGACTCAAGCTTGGACTTTCCCTTGCCAACTCATGTTGAACTTTCCATGCCAAGACCCATGCTTGGACTTTCCCTTGCCAACCCATGTTGGACTTTCCATGCCAAGACCCATGCTTGGACTTCCCTTGTGCCAAGTACTCAAGACTTGAACTTTCCCAAATTGCCAAGTGTCCCACTTGGACTTTCCCTTGCCAAGTACCCATGACTTGGACTTTACCTTGCCAAGACCCATGCTTGGACTTTCCCATAATCACATGGTCAACCCTAGTCAACCATCAAAGTCTCCCTCAAGTCAAACTCGAGTCTGGTCAATTATAACCTGGGTCGATTGTATAAACAATCTCCCCAAAACATTAACCGACATCAATGTCAAATTACTTTGTCAAACATCAAAACATCACTTGAGTCAAACTCGAGTCTGGTCAATCGTGACCTGGGCCGATTGCACCAACATTTATAATCTGATGAATGTGAAGGATAGGCATGGAGGTTCTTATTTTATTACATTTATAGATGATTTCACTCAGTTCGATCATATGTATTTAATTTCTCATAAATATGAAGAATTGGATTGTTTCATTCATTATATGAACGAAGTTGAGAATCAAATGGAATGTAAAGTTAAGACCTTGCACACTAACCGTGGAGGAGAATATTTGTCTGATATGTTCAAGACAATATGTAATGATAAGGAGATTATTAGACAACTAACAATCCTAGGAACTCCATAGCAAAATGGAATTGTTGAAAGAAGAAATAGAACTCTTCTTGAAATGGTTAGGTTTATAATGGCTCATGCTAATTTGTCGATCTCCTATTGGGGAGATGCGTTATTAGCATCGACTTATATACTTAACAAAGTACCTTCAAAATTAGTTCCATCTACCCCGTATAAACAATGGACAGGCAGGAAACCAGATTTGAAAAATTTGATACCCTAGGGTCAGTGACCTATGTTCATGATAAGTCTCAGAAATATGAAAAACTTGGGTCTAGAGGTAAGAAATGTATCTTTATAAGATATTCTGATACTTCCAAAGGTTATGTTTTCAGAGGTGAGCAACAAAATGAAACTATCTTTAAAATAGAGTCAAGAGATGCTACTTTTCTTGAAACTGAGTTCTCAGCTAGAGGTGATGTTGATAAGATAGTTCTTCCATTTGAGGAGGATGAGTCATTATCAACAAGAGAGAAGTCAAGTAGGATACCTGAACTCAGTCAACCTAGTGGGAGTAATTTGCATGGTCATTAGTTGACTACTCAACAACCCAACTTACGAAGAAGTGTTCGTAAGATCAAACCTAAAAAGAGGTTTGATATTGAGAATGAGGCAATGATGACACTCCCTATTGGCGATGATGAACCTCAATCTGTTGGGGAATCTTTGGGATGTAGAGTTAGAGAAAAGTGAAAAGTTGTAATGGTAGAAGAGATAGAGTAAATGAAAATAAATAAAGTTTAGGATTTAGTCGGTCTTCCTCCTGGCCGAAGGGCTATTGGAAATAAGTAGATTCTCAAAATAAAGAGGAAAGATGATGGATCGATTAATCGATACAAAGCTCATTTGGTTGCAAAAGGATTTATCCAGCTAGAGGGTATTGACTATGAAAATACATTTTCTCCTGTAGTAAAGTTTTATCAATACAAGTTATTTTGGCTTTTGTGGCACATTATGACTTGGAGTTACATCAGATGGATGTAAAAATCGCTTTCCTTAATGGTGAGCTTGACGAGGAAATCTATATGGTTCAACCAGAAGGTTTCATTGTTGAAGGTCAAGAGAAGAAAGTATGTAGACTTAAAAAGTCAATATATGTGCTAAAACAAGCATCAAGACAATGAAACATAAGATTTAACGAAGTCATTTTATCTTATGATTTTGAAATGATCAATGAGGATCATTGTGCTTTCCTGAAAAGGAAAAAAGAAAAGTATGTCATTTTGTCATTATATGTTGATGATATGCTGATAGCAGAAAATGAAATAGGGTTTGTGAGAGAAGTCGAAGAGTGACTTTCATCGCAATTTAACATATTAGATATGGGAGAAGTTGAGTACATCTTAGGAGTTAAGATCGTGAGTGATCGATCTAAAAGACTTTTAGATTTGTCTCAAGCGTTTTATATAAATAAGATGTTACAATATTTCATCATGCCTAATTGCAACAGTGAACAAACTCCTATTGTGAGAGGTATTGTTATAAGCAAGAGTATGAGTCCCAAGACTCTAGAAGAAATAGCCGAGATGAATAAAAATCATATGCCAATGTTATTGGTAGTTTGATATACACTATGTTATGTACTCATCCCGATATTAACTATAATGTTGCCTTAGTCAGTCATGTTGGAGGATCGTGGCCCGGCTAAAAGGAAGGGGGGGTTGAATAGACTTCGTGTACGATGGAAATCATTCGCATTTTAATTGTCTACAAGAGTTGTTAGCGCAGCGGAAATACTACAACCAAAGACAATTAAGTTAAATAAAGATAAAGAGAAAGCAAATGCAAATGCAAGTATGTAATGTGGTTCATGACCCTTGCCGCTAATCCACGGACGATTCGTATGACGAATCACTCCCTCAAATCCAATCACTAGTCTCTCCTTTAGCCCAAGCAAGGTGGAGGTAAATCTTCTTGCAAGAACTCACTCCCTCTTACAATAGAATAGAGGTAAGCACAAGAAGAGGAGTGGAAAACCGTGTAGAGCACTTAGGCAGCACTTAGGAGTAGAAGCATTAGCATCCCCAAGGCCCTCACCCCTTCTCTTTATAGAGAGAAGAGATTTCTTCCCATTGGGCTTGCAGCAGTCGACTGTTGCATGTCATCAGTCGACTGCCAATCTAACGATCGACTTCCAACGGCTTCTAACTTGCCGTCATCACCGTCCAACGGTAACCTTGGCAGTCGACTGCTGCTCTCAGCAGTCAACTGATGCCTTCGTAGTCAATTGATCAGTCGACTACAGGAGATTTTGTGCCCTTGACCACCTTTAGCAGTCGACTGCCATTCCTTGGTAGTCGACTGATGGTGCAACAGTCAACTATCATCCCTTGACAATCGACTGTTGGGCCAGAAACCCTCAGTCGAACACCGGTCGACTTTCAGTTGACTCAGAGCAGTCGACTGCTATCTATAGCAGTCGATTGGTGTCGGCTAAAACCTCAAACAAATACTTGTTTGAGCATCCGACGGTCGGATAAACCTCAAACTACTTGTTTGAGCATCCGACACTTCCATTTGTCGGGTAGAAACCTCAAACTCATATTTGAGAATCCGATTTATCCAATTGTCGGGTAAAACCTCAAACACAAGTTTGAGCGGCCGACTTGTCGGGTAAAACCTCAAACCTAAGTTTGAGCGTCCAACACTTGACTTAGCCATTTGGCCAAGTTCACCTATGAGCTACCTCGTCCCGGGTTACAATCGCTTACTCTCATCTCCCATGAAGTCCCTCGCCTCGAAGCTCTCTTCGTCTGGCCATGTCCCTCGGATGCACCAAGTGTACGACTTCCGCAATGTCATCCTTCACATCTCGCCCTAAAGTCTGCTTCCTTTGGCTTCACTTCAATGCTCCTTGTCCGGCGGTCCCTCAGATGCACCAAGTGCACGACTTTTGCAATGTCATCCTTCACTAACTCAAGGACCCGAGCCATGAGATGGGGAACTCACCAATGCTTTCATCAAGCTAAACCGTGTGTGATTTACTAAGTCCTGCACAATTTTAAACACACACATCAAATCACATAACAACTTAACTTAAACCTTTGTCACACACATCAAAACCAAACCATACTTGGGTTGATTGCCCTAATAATCTCCCCTTTTTTTATGTGTGACAATTCGTTTAAGTTAGGTAAAACATTAACCAAATACATAAAGAAGGAAAACATGTAAAATAAATATGAGTATCAAACACTCCCCCTTAATACATGCAACTCCCCCTTGACACATGTTATTTTCTCCCCTAGCATGATTAACTTAAACTTCACACTTCTCTCCCTTTGACACCATCAAAAATATTAAACATATGTCATATAACATGACATCGAGGTCTAATGGAAGAGAAACACCAACAACTACCTGAAAAATCTAGAAATCAGGTTGTTGTGCTCGTGCACAGTTCCATCAGTCGACTGGTTCAGAGCACCGGTCGACTGGTACCTGCAAATCATCCTTTTTTGATTTCCAAACCCAAGTTCAGAAATGCACTAAAAATTCTAGAAAATTCGAAAAATCATGAAATTTGGGGAACACATTTCTGATAAGTCCCTTTATAAAGAAAAAAATGTTTTTTTAAGAAAAAACATTCATTTTTCAAACATTTGGCAAAAACTCAAAAGTTATAAAAACCTTCAATCATTTTATCAACTTTGAAACCTAGTTTTGCCTTAAGTTGTTTTAAAACATCAATTCACTGTTTGCAAAACATAAAATGATTTTAAATTATTTAAAATATCCAACTATGATCTATGGATAATATGTCCATTGATTAAACATTTGCTTTCCCCATAGTTGGTCTATGATTGATATGTTATGATACACCTAATGACCTATCAAAATGTCATAAGTATAAGTGAGTCATTTGTATCAACCTAACATCTCATCCATTGTTATGTTTTCAATCAAGTTAGCCTTATGGTGAATGTGATATGTACCTAAGGTAATTATACTTAACCATAAATTTCATGCAATTCTATCTAGGTTAAGTATCATCCATAAACACCCATCATGATCATAAAATAAAAATTATCCATAATTGCACATCATGATTTAAACATTATCACCCAAAATCATAAGTCAAAAACTAACACCCACATCATTATAAGTCAACCAAATAATCATGATATGAAATAAGTCCACTTATGGTTGACTATCCTAAGGTTCTCTAACCTTTAAGGATTGACTTGGGAACCCAATATAGATTCTTTCCAATAGGGTTCACCAAGTACTCTTTTGGGATCCATTTCCTAGCTACCATGGTTGTTTTAGCTTGTCCTCTAGCAATCAAACAATGGTAGGCTTTTTCATTTTTGGTTCCCTTATAACCTAAGTCGTTCTTGTTGAAACTATCCCTTTGTCTCCCAATAATTATGTTTAGGGTGTTGGAGCCAATTGTGAATTTCTCTAGAGCCTTAGTAAGGAAATCTACCTTTTTCCTTAAAACCTTATTCTCTTCAATACATGCATCATTACTACTAGAAGAAATAACATTATCATTTGAGCATGAATTTTCCAATATTTCTTCTAGACCCTTAATTTCATTTTGCATGTATTTGTTTTTCTTTTTAGCCCTAAATAAATCCCTAGTTAAACTAGAAATAATTGAAATAACCTTTTTAGGAGGGACATTTATTATCTCACTTACCCAATCTCCTTCCGATTCCGATGTAGATGCTCCTCCTGTTAGGGCAATCTCTTGCCATGATTAGGTTTTGATGTGTGTGACAAAGGGTTTAAGTTAGTTTGTTATGTTAATTTGATATGTGCGTTGAAGTCGTGCATGACTTAGTAATTCGCACATGGAGTCGTGGCGAGTTTCACAACTCATGACTCGGTCCTTGAGTCGGTGAAGGATGGCTTTGCAAAAGCCGTGAGCTTGGAGCATCCGAGGGACCGCCGGACGAGGAGCTTGGAGTGAAGCCGGAGGAAGTAGACTTCGAGGCAAGAGACGCGAAGGAGCATTGCAGAGTTGTGCGCCTGATGCTGCCGAGGGACGTGGCCGCGAACGAAGAGAACTTCGAAGGCAAGGGACTCCGAGAGATGAGAGTGAGCGAATGTAACCTGGGAAGGGGTAGCTCTTAGGTGAAACTTGGCCATTTGGCTAAGTGTCAGATGGGATTTCCCGACACCAGTCGACTGCCATGGAATGGTAGTCGACTGCTCTGAGTCGAACGTGATTCGACTGGTATTCGACTAAGTGTTTTGAGGCCGGTGATCGTCATATGTGGGCACGATCGTTAAGACATCACCGATCGTGAAGACCGAATGATCGGTAGTCGAAAGGGTTTGGCCATAGAACCGCTCGTAGCCGACTGGGCAGTCGACTACGGAGGTAGCAGTCGATTGATGAGGTCCATCAGTCGACTGCCAAGTGTTCCGTTGGACTACAACGGTCGAGATCCGACGTGTTTAGAGACCGTTGTAGTGGCGGCAGTCGACTGCCAAGGGCATCAGTCAACTGGTGATGGCCAACGGGAAGAAAAGCTTCCTCTCTATAAAAAGAGAGGGTGTGGGCTTTTGGATGACTAATGCTCTTACTCCAAACGTCCATCCAAGTCCCCCACAAGCTTTAAACTCTTCTTACTTATTTTTACTTCATTCTTATTGTAAGAAGAGTGATCTTGATTGTAAAGGTTACCTCCACCTAGCTTGGTGCAAAGGAGAGACCAATAGTGATTGGCTTTGGAGGAGTGATTCACCTCGGACGAATCGGGATCGTGGATTAGCAGCGTAGCCGTGAACCACGTTACATCTTGCGTTAGCGTTTTGATTCTTGTCTTGTATATTTACTTGTCTTGTCTTATTATATTCCGCTTGCGCTAACCTTTTGTAGACGAGTAAATTACGACATCCATCGATTGAGGGCTATTCACCCCCTCTAGCCGGCCGTTTCGATCACCAACAAGTGGTATCAGAGCCAAGGAAAGCTTATCGAGGACTAACCGCCACAAGCAACTTTCAAAATGGCCGGCTCCAACATCCATCCACCGAAGTTTAAAGGAGAATTCGCTTGGTGGAAGAAGCGAATGGAGGTATTTTTTGAAACGGATTTTGATATCATGATTACAATGGAATCCGGTTTCGTTTTGCCTAGGGATGAAGAAGGGAAGCCAATAGAGAAATCTAGGTGGACCAAAAAGCAAAGGGAAGAGCACCTTGCAAACTCAAAAGCCAAGCACCATCTCTTCAATGTGCTCCCCCAACAAGAGATCAACCGAATTGGAGAATGCCTAAGTGCCAAGGAGATGTGGGAGAAGCTAATTGAGCTTCATGAAGGCACATCCGAGGCGAAGCTAGCAAGGAGAGACCTCCTCCGCTCCCAACTCAACAACATTAAACTAGAAAAGGGAGAAAAGGTAATTTCCTTACATTCTCGTTTCAAAGAAATTATAACCGGTTTGTCAAGTGTAGGTGAGAAGCTATCAAATCGGGATATGGTTATGAAGGCTATAGATGCCTTTCCGCGATCCTCAAAGTGGAGCTCCATGGTGGACTCCTTCTATATTTCGAAGAATTTAGAAGTGAGCACCTTGGAGGAGTTCTTCTCAACAATGGAGCTCCACGAAATGAGGCTTGAAGGAATACAAGAAGAGCCAAAAATCCAACCTTCAAGAGGAGTAGCATTCTTGGCAAACAAGGGGAAGAAGAAGATAGAGATCCCCTCCTCCTCCGATGATGATGAAGCATCCTCCTCCTCCTCCATGGATAGCACGGAAGAAGCGTATATGGTAAGGAGGGTAAGACGTGCATTAAAAGGTTTTAGATTTAACAAATCAAATGATAGGAATAGGAGACCAAGAGGAAAGATCATATGCTACAATTGCCAAGGAGAGGGCCACAAAGGGACAATTGTCCCCTCCTAAACAAGAGCAAGGAAGAGAGGAAGAAGAAAGAAGAAAAGAAGAAGAAAAAGGGGAACAAGAAAAATGAAGAAGAAAAGAAGGCAAAGGAAAAGGGGAAGGCCAAAGCATTCAAGGCCAAGACATGGGATGACCCTTCTTCCTCTTCCTCATCCGATGAAGAAGAGCATGTCTACTCCAACCTTGCATTGATGGCTTTCGATGACTTGGATTGCTCCTCCACCGAAAATGAAGAATCAAGCTCAAGTGGAGAGAGCTCTAGTGAAGGGGGAGCCTCTACATCCTCCTCATCCGAAGAAGAAGAAGAGGACATGGTGTTAGTAATATATGAGAGATGTCCTAAGGCAATCGCCTTATGTATGAACCATTTATATGATAAATGAAGATTCACTATTTGAGTATACATATTTTATGTATTTGATTGGATCTTAAACTCATTTACTGAATGTCCACGATACGATTCACAGCGTGAGAGAATTTGTGATTGGATCACAACTAGTGAGTATCTCTACATGTGTAATTGTGATGTATCGGAATTATCCCTAGTCGATGAATTGATGGATTTGGACACCATCAATTCTGTCGAGACTAGCACGAGGTATACTCCTTGGTGTATCCAAGCAGCTGATTCTCACTGGCTGGAGACATAGTGATGTCCGGAGTTAATCGTGGATGCTAGTTATGGTAACTAGTTCATTGGAGTGACCAACCGTAAGACTTCATATGGTTTTCTGCATATATAGATATGTCAATGAAGTTCTTACTGTGGCTTAAGTGCGATGTTCCTTTGACTTGCGGTATTCAAGTCATCTTGATCATAGAGACTTATGCTTTGACATCTTAAGCAAACATCTCTAAGGAGATGTGGACCCGGATGATTGGGTATAAGTCAAGTGATCAAGGTGTTTGAATAGCCTATAAAGGATTCACCACTCCTTGCGAGGAGATGTATACCCATGGCCTCTCGTCGGATTGTTACTAAAGTCTTTGGCCAAAGCATTACATGTTTAGAGTAAGGTACTCTTCGATACATGTGGAGTAACTAGAATCCGTAGGACGAGGAAATGATACTTGGGCTAGGTGTGACGTAGTCAGCCTAGTGGGGACTGACACTATAGACCATGTCCTGAACCAAGTGGGTATAAGATGAGTGAAGGGAATGGGGCACGATTCATTCGAGCTACTGAAGGGTTTCAGAAATAGTTCTGGATCAACCGTTGATCTTTTCGGTTAATTGGGGATCATGATGTACTACTAGGTGCCACTCATGATCGTTCTATAATTAATGGTTAATTATAGACGGCCAACATAAACCGAGAACCTATTTGGTCACACGCACAACGAGTGTAATCCAAAGGATTTAAAACGAGCTTGAGAATGGGATTCTCAGACCGAGAGAAACTAGGTTTGGTTGGACCAAACATAAAGCGAGCATGAAATCGTTTCAGTCGTAATGGAAGCGTGGATGGGCTGCGTCTTATGAAGACGTAATGGATGGACCAAAATGGTTTGGTTCTAATCCAATGGATGAGAATAAACCAAAGGGTTTGGTTTATATTAAACGAATGAACCAAAGGTTGGTTCGGTTCGTTTTAACTTAAAATAAACCATCTTGGTTTGGTTTATTTTAACTTATCTTAATGGAGCGGGTTAACGGGCTTTATGGATATGATCCATTAACCATTAAGAGAATTAGTTCTCTATAAAAGAGGGCTTAAACCCTAATCCAAAACCCTAATTTGGTTTTGGCCGCCCAACCCTAGCTCCCTCTTGTTGTTGCCGCCCAACATGTTGCCGCCCAACATGGTGTTGCCGCCAACTTCATGGAGCTGCTGCCACCTCCTTGCCGGAGGCATCCAAGCTTCAGCCGGCGATGCTCCGGCGACCCTCCGGTGATCTCCTATAGGTTTGGCATCAAGGTGAGCCTTTTCTACCCTTGGTTGGCCGGCGCCTATCTCCTCCACCAAGCTGTCCAGTTTTCTGGACAGCTTCTTCTCCTCTCGTCGGAGCGTCGTTTGGACGACGGTTAGTGCTCCGACAGCGGCTAACATACCGGGGATTTGATCTCTGGTAATCCTCTGAGGTGGAGGACGAAGGATTCGTCAATCGGTTGACGAATACCTCTCCGGAGAAGCGAGTCTTGAGGACTTGTTTTTAGGTCCGAATTTGGATTCGGATCGTGATCATCTCTCGATCACGTCGTCTTCAACACGAGGCTAGTAACCCGTACGAAGACGAAGCTCGTGGCTTGGCGAAGTCATCCCGAGGAGCTCGGCGTGGATATGGATAGAGACGATTCTTACGAGGATCGTTCCGGTTGATGCCGTTCCCGCTACACGTCATACGAAAGGTATAACGTAGTTTAATTTCCTTTTATTGCAAATTTTAATTTACGGTTATGTCTACACTTGTTGTAATATGCATGCGTGTGTTGTGTGTGTTGTAATAAATATAGATTTATTATTTTTAATTGCTTCCGCTGTGCTCATGTTTACGAAACATGATCGAACACACACACACGCCGCGGTGCCGGAATCCCAACAGTGGTATCAAAGCCCAGGTTGTGTTTCGACATAATCGTAAAATTGGTTTTGCGATAGTCATAATGTATTTCTGGAAATTTTCTAATTTTGGAAATTTAGAAGTATTTATGGAAATTTTTCAATTTTGGAAAGTCTAGAAGTATTTATGGAAATCTTCCACTTTTGGAAAGTTGGAAGTATTTATGGAAATTGATATTTTCCATAAATAAAATATTTGATTAGATTCTAGAAATTTGTTTCCTAATTTAATCTTGATTTGATTTGGGAAATCAGATCTTTAAAATATTTCATTTCCATAAGTAGTTTTGAAGATTTAGGAAATTGGTTTCCTAAATAGATTTTCCTTAATCAAATAATTCCATGAATAAAATATGTGATTAGATTTGGAAATTTGTTTCCTAATTTAATTATGATTTGATTTGGAGAATCAAATCTTAAACATATTTTATTTCCATAAATAGTTATGACATATAAGGAAATATTGTACATGACATAAATTGTATGACATGTAATTGCATTAGATGCATAACATAATGCCATGCGTGTCGTGACATGTAGATGTATGCCATGTATGCCATTCCATGTAGATAATAGTTATTTGCATGCAAAGAGGATGAGACATAAAAACCTTTAAACAATATTAAAGCCTACACCTTCCATTAATATGGTTTGAACCAGAGTTCCGTTTCTTGTTTGGGTTGTTGGACTCTCTCCAAGCCCGGCTCGAACCCGAACATGTTCAAACCATGGAATAGTTTAATACTAATATGGTAAGAGTCAAAGGTCAATCGTTAGCTTTGGTTGTTGGACTCTCTCCAAGCTGGGCTAATTGGTTGAATGCGCTCTAACCATATTAAAACTATTCTTGATTAATGGGTTGGCTTTAACCTGGAGCATCGGCTTGTTGGACTCTCTCCAAGGTCGATGTTAAGGGAGGTGAAGTTGGGTGCTATGCATAAGATGCATACTTGTTAATGTGTTAACAACCCAATGTATGTGTGAACATTCAATTAGTTGATAGCACATTGTGATAGTTGCATATACGTGATATGCAATCGGTATAGATGATACCTACCGTCGTAGCTATGAATGGCTTGTTGGACTCTCTCCAAGGTTGTTCATAACTATGATGGATATCAGCCCATTCGGAGATGGACCTACAATCTCCCGAAGTGATTTTGGGGTTTTTGAAATTCGAAAAATGAATGGGATTTATAAATGTATATTGATGCATTTTTAAAATCATTTTCTCATATATGCTCGTTTTGTATTTCTAGGTCAATAAATTGATCATGACGTCTTTGAATTTGCGCACTATTTTGGATTCGAACAAACTGACTGGGCCTAACTTCCTGGACTGGCTTAGAAACTTGAGAATTGTTCTCAAGGTGAAAAGCTTGTGTATGTCCTCGAAGCGCCTCTTCCCGCCCGTCCTAGTGACGATGCAACTTTGGACCAATTGTTGGCCTATCAGAAACATGTGAGTGATTCTGAACAAATGAGTTGCATCATGCTAGCCGCGATGGAACCCAAGCTACGAAAGCAGGATGAGCATATGGATGCTCATATCGTAGTTCTTCATCTTTATGAGTTGGTTGATGAGCAAGTGAGATTTGAAAGGTTCGAAGTCTCCAAGCTCCTCTTCACCTCTGAGATGCAAGAAGGTTCATCTGTGGTACTGCTCAACATGCTGAAGACTGTGGAGTCTTCTGAGAAGCATGAGCAGGGGACATTGCTGTTAGTTGATTCCTCGAAGAAAGGTTCTAAGAGGAGGTCAAAAGAACAGCAGAAGGGAAAGAAGAGAAAGGCTAAGAAGGTAGAACTAGCACAAAAGGAAACTTGCCATCATTATGGCAAGGAGAGCCATTTGTGAAGAAAGTGCAAGATTTATCTTGAGTCCGTGAAGAAGGATAAGGCATCGGATGCCCCATCTTCTTTAGAAATCTTCTTTATTGATTGTCATTCTATTTCCTCAGACACTTGGGTATTGGATACTGGGTGTGGCTCACATATATGTAATGACATACATGAGCTAAGGAATAGAAGAAGACTCGTCAAGGGAGAGTCAAATTTACGTGTTGGGAATGGAGCAAAGGTTGCTGCACTCGCCATCGGAACGTATTTGTTGAAACTCCCTGCAGGACTTGTCTTAGAACTGGACAATTGCTTTTATATTCCTTCATTGATAAAGAACATCATTTCTATTTCTTGTTTAAATAGAGATGGTTTCCATTTGACGTTTAGTAACAATTGTTGTTACATAACTTTGAATGGGGTTCTTTATGAGACTGGAACTTTAAGCAATGGTGTTTATACGTTGGACGTATCCAGTGACATTTGCAATATCGAAGCGAGCAACAAGCGTGCTCGAAAGGATAATCAAATAGACTCCTACATGTGGCATTGTCATCTTGGCCATGTAAGCAAGAAACGCATGTCCGAATTACACCGATGTGGAATTCTGGAATCGTTTGAATTGGATTCATACGATACATGCGAATCATGCTGAAAAGGCAAGATGACTAAGTTACCTTTTACGGGAAAAGGTGAACGAGTGGGAGAGTTACTAGGTCTAGTACATACTGATGTATGTGGACCTATGTCAACTCAAGCTTTAGGAGGCTATAGCTACTTCATAACCTTCACCGATGATCACTCACGGTTTGGGTATGTGTTCTTGATGAAACACAAGTCTGAAGCCTTTGAAAGGTTCAAAGAATTCAGAAATGAAGTAGAGAAACAACATGACAAGAGTATTAAAATACTTCGATCGGATCGAGGTGGTGAATACTTAAGTCAAGAGTTTCTTGATTATCTAAGAGACAATGGCATATTGTCTCAATGGACTCCGCCATATACACCACAGAATAATGGTGTATCTGAGAGGCGTAACCGGACCTTGTTGGACATGGTCAGGTCAATGATGAATCATACGACTCTTCCCAAGTCCTTTTGGGGCTATGCACTTCAGACAGCTGTTTACTTGTTAAACAGAATGCCTACCAAGGTAGTCTCAACTACTCCATATGAGATATGGAATAGTAAGAAACCTCATGTATCTTACTTGAAGATATGGGGTTGTCCTGCTTATGTGAAGCGGACAGTATCAGACAAATTGGATGCTAAGTCTGATAAATGTCTATTTGTTGGATACCCTAAGGAAACAAGGGGTTACCAATTCTATCATCCTGTGGAACAAAAAGTGTTTGTTTCAAGGCATGCTGTGTTTCTAGATAAAGAGTTTCTCTTGCAAGAAAATAGTGGGAGTGTCGTCGAGCTTGAGGAGGCTCGAGATACTCAAATAGACATTGATGAGATACCTGGTGAAGCACAACAGCCGACAACTCATAGTGATGAGCAATCGGCTGGACCTATTGTAACACCACATCTTCGTAGATCTGGTAGAACACGCAATATTCCCGAGAGATATGGATTTCTCGTAAGTGAATCGAACGACGTGTTACTCATTGATGATGAGGAGCCTACCAGTTATGAAGAAGTGCTGACAAGTTCAGAAAGGGATAAGTGGCTTGGTGCCATGAAGTCGGAAATGGATTCCATGTATGAAAACCAAGTTTGGAACTTGGTTGACCCACCTGAAGGAATAAAGCCTATAGGGTGCAATTGGGTTTTCAAGAAGAAAACCGACATGGATGGTAATGTGATTACCTATAAAGCTAGATTGGTGGTGAAAGGATACCGTCAAAAGCAAGGTGTTGATTATGACGAAACCTATTCGCCTGTAGCTATGCTTAAATCCATTCGGATGCTCCTGGCCATAGCGGCTCATTATGATTATGAGATATGGCAGATGGATGTGAAAACAGCTTTCCTTAATGGAAACCTGCTCGAGGACGTGTATATGATACAGCCTGAGGGTTTCACATCGGTTGATAAAACCAAGATATGCAAATTGCGACGATCCATTTATGGATTGAAGCAAGCATCCAGGAGTTGGAATATCCGTTTTGATGAGACAATCAAAAAGTTTGATTTCTCACAAAATCCAGACGAACCTTGTGTGTACAAGAAGGTTAGTGGGAGTGCAGTCGTGTTCCTAGTATTGTATGTCGATGACATATTACTTATAGGAAACGATGTGTCAATCTTACAGTCAGTGAAGGTTTGGTTATCCAAGACATTCTCCATGAAAGACCTGGGAGAAGAAACCTACATCCTTGGGATTAAGATCTATAGAGATAGATCGAAATGGTTGCTTGGTCTTTCGCAGTCTACATATATAGACCGAGTGCTAAAGAGGTTTAGCATGTCGGAATCCAAGAAAGGTTATCTTCCCATCAGGCATGGGGTACACCTTTCGAAGTCTATGTGTCCGCGCACAGAAGATGAGAGGATTTGCATGAGTAAGATTGCCTATGCATCCGCAATAGGATCTATCATGTATGCTATGTTATGTACGAGGCCCGATGTATCGTATGCTCTGAGTGTCACGAGCAGATACCAGTCTGATCCAGGAATGGATCATTGGGCGGCTGTTAAGACGATCCTTAAGTACTTAAGAAGAACTAAGGATGTGTTCCTAATATATGGAGAAGGGTACATGGTGATACGTGGGTAAACGGATGCCAGCACCAGACAGACAAGGATGATTCCATGTCTCGGTCTGGGTATGTATTCACCTAGAATGGAGGCGCAATAAGTTGGAAAGGTTCCAAGCTTGACACTATAGCGGATTCTGCCACTAAGGCAGAATACATTGCAGCTTTGGAAGCAGCAAAGGAAGCGGTTTGGATCAAGAAGTTCATCTCTGAACTTGATGTAGTCTCATCAATGATCCAAACATGTGCTTCGCCGCTATCATCTTATCAGAGAGATCATCAGTAGGAACGAAATACAAATCGAGAAAATTCCCACTGAAAGGAACTTAGCAGATCCCTTGACTAAAGCATTACCTCAAAGCAAGTTTGAGGGTCATGTTAGAGACTATGGTATTGGATACCGTAGCGATTGGCATTAGGCCAAGTGGGAGTCTGTTAGTAATATATGAGAGATGTCCTAAGGCAATCGCCTTATGTATGAACCATTTATATGATAAATGAAGATTCACTATTTGAGTATACATATTTTATGTATTTGATTGGATCTTAAACTCATTTACTGAATGTCCACGATACGATTCACAGCATGAGAGAATTTGTGATTGGATCACAACTAGTGAGTATCTCTACATGTGTAATTGTGATGTATCGGAATTATCCTAGTCGATGAATTGATGGATTTGGACACCATCAACATGAGACTAGCACGAGGTATACTAGTGTATCCAAGCAAATTGATTCTCACCGGCCGGAGACATAGTGATGTCCGAGTTAATCGTGGATGCTAGTTATGGTAACTAGTTCATTGGAGTGACCACCGTAAGACTTCATATGGTTCTCTCATATATAGATATGTCAATGAAGTTCTTACTGTGGCTTAAGTGCGATGTTCCTTTGACTTGCGGTATTCAAGTCATCTTGATCATGGAGACTTATGCTTTGACATCTTAAGCAAACATCTCTAAGGAGATGTGACCCCGGGATGATTGGGTATAAGTCGAAGTGATCGAAGGCGTTTGAATAGCCTATAAAGGATTCACCACTCCTTGCGAGGAGATGTATACCCATGGCCTCTCGTCGGATTGTTACTAAAGTCTTTGGCCAAAGCATTACATGTTTAGAGTAAGGTACTCTTCGATACATGTGGAGTAACTAGAATCCGTAGGACGAGGAAATGATACTTGGGCTAGGTGTGACGTAGTCAGCCTAGTGGGGACTGACACTATAGACCATGTCCTGAACCAAGTGCGTATAAGATGAGTGAAGGGAATGGGGCACGAATCATTCGAGCTACTGAAGGGTTTCAGAAATAGTTCGGGATCAACCGTTGATCTTTTCGGTTAATTGGGGATCATGATGTACTACTAGGTGCCACTCATGATCGTTCTATAATTAATGGTTAATTATAAACGACCAACATAAACCGAGAACCTATTTGGTCACACGCACAACGAGTGTAATCCAAAGGATTTAAAATGAGCTTGAGAATGGGATTCTCAGACCGAGAGAAACTAGGTTTGGTTGGACCAAACATAAAGCGAGCATGAAATCGTTTCAGTCGCAATGGAAGCGTGGATGGGCTGCGTCTTATGAAGACGTAATGGATGGACCAAAATGGTTTGGTTCTAATCCATGGATGAGAATAAACCAAAGGGTTTGGTTTATATTAAACGAATGAACCAAAGGTTGGTTCGGTTCGTTTTAACTTAAAATAAACCATCTTGGTTTGGTTTATTTTAACTTATCTTAATGGAGCGGGTTAACGGGCTTTATGGATATGATCCATTAACCATTAAGAGAATTAGTTCTCTATAAAAGAGGGCTTAAACCCTAATCCAAAACCCTAATTTGGTTTTGGCCGCCCAACCCTAGCTCCCTCTTGTTGTTGCCGCCCAATATGTTGCCGCCCAACATGGTGTTGCCGCCAACTTCATGGAGCTGCTGCCACCTCCTTGCCGGAGGCATCCAAGCTTCAGCCGGCGATGCTCCGGCGACCCTCCGGTGATCTCCTATAGGTTCGGCATCAAGGTGAGCCTTTTCTCTCCTTGTTTTGGCCGGCGCCTACTCCTCCACCAAGCTGTCCAGTTTTCTGGACAGCTTCTTCTCCTCTCGTCGGAGCGTCGTTTGGACGACGGTTAGTGCTCCGACAGCGGCTAACATACCGGGGATTTGATCTCCGGTAATCCTCTAAGGTGGAGGACGAAGGATTCGTCAATCGGTTGACGAATACCTCTCCGGAGAAGCGAGTCTTGAGGACTTGTTTTTAGGTCCGAATTTGGATTCGGATCGTGATCATCTCTCGATCACGTCGTCTTCAACACGAGGCTAGTAACCCGTACGAAGACGAAGCTCGTGGCTTGGCGAAGTCATCCCGAGGAGCTCGGCGTGGATACGGATAGAGACGATTCTTACGAGGATCGTTCCGGTTGATGCCGTTCCCGCTACACGTCATAATCTAAAAGGTATAACGAGTTTAATTTCCTTTATTACAAATTTTAATTTACGGTTATGTCTACACTTGTTGTAATATGCATGCGTGTGTTGTGTGTGTTGTAATAAATATAGATTTATTATTTTTAATTGCTTCCGCTGTGCTCATGTTTACGAAACATGATCGAACACACACACGCCGCGGTGCCGGAATCCCAACACATGGAAACTATGGTAACGAATCTAACTCCTAAGAAAATAGTTTCCATGGTTTCTAGCTTAACTAGGGATTTATTTAGAGCTAAGAAGAAGAACAAAAGCATGCTAGATCAAATTAAGGACTTAGAAAATAAACTAGAAAAAGCATGCTTAAATGATGATAATATTTCTTCTAGCTTAAATGATGCATGCTCACATGAGAACTATATGCCTTTGGATGTTAGTGATGCATGTATAGAAGAAAATAGGGCTTTAAGAGAGAAAGTAGATTATTTAACCAAAACCCTAGAAAAGTTTACAATTGGCTCAAATGCATTGAACATGATTATAGTGAGCCAAAGAGCTAGTTTTAATAAGAAAGACCTAGGTTATAAAGAAAAGAAAAATGAAATGGCCTACAAATGCCTAATTGCTAGGGGACAAGATAAGAAGAAAGTAATTACTAGAAAATGGATTCCCAAGGAGTATCTTGTGAACCCCATAGGAAAGAACCTATTTTGGGTTCCAAAATCCATCCTTAAGGGTTAGAAAAACCCTAGGATAGTCAACCATATGGACTTGACCTATATCATATTTTTGGTTGACTTAGGATGACGGGACAAAATTTTTGAAATAGTGTTGGGTGATGATAATGTGCCCATAAATAGATAATAATGCTTAAATCATGATAATCAATGTAATTGCTATGTATATGTGCAATCATGATTTATGATTTTGAAATTTGGCACATCATCATGTGAAATAGGTTTAAATCATGCTTTAGGTGATACCTTATTTATTATCATGACATAATACCTAATGCATGAGAACAATTCAATGAATACATGTGTTTCATGATCATAATGTGTAATTCATTCATATATGTCATTATGATCATGTGGACTGTTAGGGTGATACTTAACCTTGATAGAATTGCATGAATATAATGGTTAAGTATATACAAATACCTCTAGGATACATCTCACACTCACTATAGGCTACCATGATTGAAAACTTAGCGTGAGTGAGATGCTAGGATGATACAAATGTCCACTAATGCCTATGGCATTTAGATGGTCATTTAAAGTATCAAAATAGCAATAATAGACCAATCATGGGGAAGACTTATGTTTAATTCATAGACATATTGCCCAAAGATCATGGTTGGATATTTCATATGTTTTCAAAACAATTTCTTACTTTAAAATCTATGTATTCATGTTTTGAAACAATTGGATGCAAAACTAGGTGTTAAACTTGATACTAGAATGGTCAAAAACCTAGTGGTTTTTAAAACTTTTGGATTTTTGGCAAATACATGAAAATATAATGACCTTTCATGAAAAATTATTTTTCACTGATAAAGAACCTTACAAGAAATGTGTTCCCCAAATTTCACTATTTTTTGAATTTTTTAGAATTTTTAATGCATTTTTAAAATTACTTAAAATCGTAATTTTGAACCATTGTGCCCGATCACATATCGATAGCAATGATCGCTCACCTGAAAAACAGTCCAATATTTTCTGATTTCAGATTTTAAACATGTTTTTGGTATTTTCCTTCTATTAGACTTGATGTCATGGGTTTATAACTTAGTATTAATCTTTTTGATGGTGTCAAAGGGGGAGAAATAATTGTGTTTAAGTAAATTATGATAGGGGGAGAAATATGTATGGGGAGTTTCATGGATTAAGGGGGAGTTGCATGTTGCTATATCATGTTTATGTTTACATGCTTTCTTACCTTAGAAATTTGTATCAAATGTTTTTACCTAACTTAAACGGATTGCCACACATCAAAAAGGGGGAGATTGTTAGGGCAATCTCTTGCCATGATTAGGTTTTGATGTGTGTGACAAATGGTTTAAGTTAGTTTGTTATGTTGATTTGATATGTGCGTTGAAGTCGTGCAGGACTTAGTAATTCGCACATGGAGCCGTGGCGAGTTTCACAACTCATGACTCGGTCCTTGAGTCGGTGAAGGATGGCTTTGCGGAAGCCGTGCGCTTGGAGCATCCGAGGGACCGCCGGACGAGGAGCTTAGAGTGAAGCTGGAGGAAGTAGACTTCGAGGCAAGACGCTGGCGAGCATCGCAGCCGCGGCGCCCGATGTCGCGAGGGACGTGGCCACGAACGAAGAGAACTTCGAAGGCGAGGGACTCCGAGAGATGAGAGTGAGCGAATGTAACCCGGGAAGGGGTAGCTCTTAGGTGAAACTTGGCCATTTGGCTAAGTGTCGGATGGGATTTCCCGACACCACCGATCGCCATGGAATGGCAATGATCGCTTCCGAGTCGAACGTGATTCGATCAGATTCGATCGAGTGTTTGAGGCGCCAGCCGATCGCCATATGTGGGGCCGATCGCTAAGACATCACCGATCGGCAAGGCGAAATGACCGGGTCGAAAGGGTTTCGCCATAGAATCGCCGAGCCGATCGGGCGCCGATTACGGAGGCAGTGATCGATGAGGTCCATCACCGATCGCTAAGTGTTCCGCTGACTACAACGGCCGGATCCGACGTGTTCGTGAGATCGCTAGTGGCGGCAATGATCGCTAAGGGCATCACGACCGTGGCGGCCTAACGGAAGAAAAGCTTCCTCTTTATAAAAAGAGAGGGTGTGGGCTTTTGGATGACTAATGCTCTTACTCCAAATGACCATCCAAGTCCCCCACAAGCTTTAAACTCTTCTTACTTTCTTTTACTTCATTCTTATTTTAAGAAGAGTGATCTTGATTGTAAAGGTTACCTCCACCTAGCTTGGTGCAAAGGAGAGACCAATAGTGATTGGCTTTGGAGGAGTGATTCACCTCGGACGAATCGGGATCGTGGATTAGCGGCGTAGCCGTGAACCACGTTACATCTTGCGTTAGCGTTTTGATTCTTGTCTTGTATATTTACTTATCTTGTCTTATTATATTCCTCTTGCGTTAACCTTTTGTAGACGAGTAAATTACGACATCCATCGATTGAGGGCTATTCACCCCCCTCTAGCCGGCCGTTTCGATCCCCAACACCTCCTACATTTGAGCTCTCCTCCTCACTTGTGCTAGTTTCTTCTTATTCGGATGAGGTGGAGGCTACATCATCCATTCCCATTAATGCAAAATGGGAGACGATCTCTCCTTCTTCCGATGATGATGATGGATCGTCCCATGTAGCTTTTAAGTTATGAGGTTTTGACTTCTTCTTCTCCTTTGACTTCTTTTCTTCTTTCTTTTTGCCTTTCTTCTTGCTATCCTTTTTCTTCTCTTCCTTGCTCTTGTTTAATTGGGGATACTCATCCCTCATATGTCCCTCTCCTTGATAATTATAGCAAATGATCTTCCTTTGCCTTCTTCCCCTATCATGAGATTTGTTAAATTTAAAAGTTTTTAATGCACGTCTCACCTTTCTTACCATATAAGCCTCTTCATCGCTATTCATTAATGAGGAAGATTCTTCATCAGATGAGGAGGGTGGAGTGTCCTTCTTCTTTCCTTTGTCGACCACTAATGCTACTCCCCTTGATTGCTTGATTGAATCTTCTACTATACCTTCAAGCCTAGTTTCATGTAATTCCATAGTGGAAAAAATTTCTTCTAGAGTACTTACCTCTAGATTCTTTGAAATATAGGAGTCCACCATGGAGCTCCATTTTGGGAAAAGCATCGATCGTCTTCATTATCATATCCCGGTTCGATAGCTTTTCACCTACACTTGATAACCCATTAATTATTTCTTTGAATCGAGAGTGTAGAGATAATACCTTCTCCCCTTTATCTAGCTTGATATTGTTCAATTGGGATCGAAGAAGAACTCTTCTTGCTAGCTTGGCTTCAGATGTGCCTTCATGAAACTCCACTAGCTTCTCCCACATCTCTTTGGCACTTGAGCACTCTCCAATCCTATTGATCTATTGTTGAGGTAGCAGATTGTAGAGATGGTGTTTTGCCTTTGAATTTGCAAGGTGCTCCTCTCTTTGCTTCTTTGACCATCTTGATTTCTCCAATGACTCCCCTTCTTCATCCTTAGGAACTTCGAAACTATTTTCCATGATTAACATTATTTCAAAATTCGTTTCGAAGAATACCTTCATACGCTTTTCCCACCAAGCGAAGTGTTGGGTTTCCGGCACTGCGGCGAATGTGTGTTCGAACATATTTCGTAAACATGTGCACAGCGGAAGGAATAAAATAATAAATCTAAATTATTACAACACACACATCACACACATGCATAGTACAACATGTGTAGACATAATCGTAAATTCAAATTTTGCAATAAAAGGAAACTTAAACTACGTATACCTGACATATCACGTGTAGTGAGAAAGACATCAACCGGAACGATCCTCGCTAGAATCGTCTCTATCAGTATCCACGCCGAGTATCTTCGGGATGACTTCACTAAGTCACGAGCCTCGTCTTCGTACGAGTTACTAGCCACGTGTTGAAGACGATGTGATCGAGAGAAGATCACGATCCGAATCAAAATTCGGATCCAAAACGAGTCCTCAAAAACTCGCTTCTCCGGAGAGGTATTCGTCAACCGTTTGACGAATCTTTCGTCCTCCACCTATGAGGATTACCAGAGATCGAATCCCCGGCAAGGCTACCACTGTCGGAGCTCCAAACATCGTCCAAACGACGCTCCGACGAGAAGGAAACAAGCTGTCCAGAAAACTGGACAGCTTTGGTGGAGGAGTTAGCGCCGGCCAAAGGGAAGAGGACCGGCTAGTCCTTGGTCACCGGAGCCAAGGAGGGTCGCCGGAGGATCACCGGCAGCAGCAAGTGGCCGGCGGCAGTAGGTGGTTGTCCGGCGGCAAGGAGGTGGCAGCAGCTTCATGAAGTTGGCGGCAACACCATGTTGGGCGGCAACAACAAAAGAGGAGCTAGGGTTTTTGGGCGGCAACTGAATGGCTTATTCCCCTTAGGTTTTGGAAAAATCCTTAAGCCGTGTTTTTATAGAGAACACATTCTTCTAACGGTTATTGGTTCATAACAAAAACCCGTTAACCCGCTCCAATAACTTAAGTTAAAATAAACCAAACCGATTAGGTCTATTTTAAGTTAAAACGAACCGAACCAACTTTGGTTCATTCGTTTAAAACAAACCAAACCCCTTTGGTTTATTCTCCACCATTGGATTAGAACCAAACCAATTTGGTTCATCCATCATGTCTTCATAAGACACGGCCCATCCACGCTTCCATTGCGACTGAAACAATTTCATGCTCGCTCCATGTTTGGTCCAACCAAATCTAGTTTCTCTCGGTCTGAGAATCTCATTCTCAAGCTCATTTTAAATCCTTTAGATTACGCTCGTTGTACGTGTGACCAAATAAGTTCTCGGTTTATGTTGGCCATCTATAATTAACCATTAATTATAGAACGATCATGAGTGGCACTTGGTAGTACATCATGATCCCCAATTAACCGAAAAGATCAACGGTTGATCCAGAACTATTTCTGAAACCCATCAGCAGCTCGAATGAATCGTGCCCCATTCCCTTCACTCATCTTGTACCCACTTGGTTCAGGACATGGTCTATAGTGTCAGTCCCCACTAGGCTGACTACGTCACACCTAGCCCAAGTATCATTTCCTCGTCCTACGGATTCTAGTTACTGCACATGTATCGAAGAGTACCTTACTCTAAACATGTAATGCTTTGGCCAAAGACTTTAATAACAATCTGACGAGAGACCATGGGTATACATCTCCTCGCAAGGAATGGTGAATCCTTTATAGGCTATTCAAACACCTTCGATCACTTCGACTTATACCCAATCATCCCGGGTCCACATCTCCTCAGAGATGCTTGCTTAAGATGTCAAAGCATAAGTCTTTATGATCAAGATGACTTGAATACTGCAAGTCAAAGGAACATCGCACTTAAGCTGCAGTAAGAACTTCATTGACATATCTATATATGCAGAGAATCATATGAAGTCTTATGGTTGGTCACTCCAATGAACTAGTTACCATAACTAGCATCCACGATTAACTCTGGACATCACAATGTCTCCAGCTAGTGAGAATCAGCTGCTTGGATACACCAAGGAGTATACCTCGTGCTAGTCTCGACAGAATTGATGGTGTCTAAATCCATCAATTCATCGACTAGGGATAATTCTGATACATCACAATTACACATGTAGAGATACTCACTAGTTGTGATCCAATCACAAATTCTATCATGTTGTGAATCGTATCGTGGAAATTCAGTAAATGAGTTTAAGATCTAATCAAATACATGAAAACATGTATACTCAAATAGTGAATCTTCATTTATCATATAAATGGTTCAAACATAAGGCGATTGCCTTAGGACATCTCTCATATATTACTAACAAACTCTCACTTGGCCTAATGTCAATCGCTACGGTATCCAATACCATAGGCTCTAACATGACCCTCAAACTTACTTTGAGGTAATGCCATAGTCAAAGGATCCGCTAAGTTCCTTTTAGTGGGGATTTTCTCGATTTGTATTTCCTTCCTACTAATGATCTCTCTGATCAGATGATAGCGGCGAAACACATGTTTGGATCATTGATGAGACCACATCAAGTTCAGAGATGAACTTCTTGATCCAAACCGCTTCCTTTGCTGCTTCCAAAGCTGCAATGTATTCTGCCTTAGTGGCAGAATCCGCTATAGTGTCAAGCTTGGAACCTTTCCAACTTATTGCGCCTCCATTCTAGGTGAATACATACCCAGACTGAGACATGAAATCATCCTTGTCTGTCTGGAGTTGACATCCGTATACCCACGTATCACCATGTACCCTTCTCCATATATTAGGAACACATCCTTAGTTCTTCTTAAGTACTTAAGGATTATCTTAACAGCCACCCAATGATCCATTCCTGGATCAGACTGGTATCTACTCGTGACACTCAGAGCATACGATACGTCGGGCCTCTTACATAACATAGCATACATGATAGATCCTATTGCGGATGCATAGGGAATCTTACTCATGCAAATCCTCTCGTCTTCTGTGAGCGGACACATAGACTTCGAAAGGTGTATCCCATGCCTGATGGGTAGGAAACGTTTCTTGGATTCCGACATGCTAAACCTCTTTAGCACTCGGTTTATATATGTAGACTGCGAAAGACCAAGCAACTGTTTCGATCTATCTCTATAGATCTTAATCCCGAGGATGTAGGTTGCTTCTCCTAGGTCTTTCATGGAGAATGTCTTGGATAACCAAATTTTAACTGACTGTAAGACTGAAACATCGTCTTCTATAAGTAATATATCATCGACATACAATACTAGGAACACGACTGCACTCCCACTAACCTTCTTGTACACACAAGGTTCATCTGGATTTTGTGAGAAATCAAACTTTTTGATTGTCTCATCAAAATGGATATTCCAGCTCCTGGATGTTTGCTTTAATCCATATATGGACCGTCGTAATTTGCATACCTTGGTTTTATCAACCGATGTGAAACCCTCAGGTTGTATCATATACACGTCCTCGAGTAGGTTTCCATTAAGGAAAGTTGTTTTCACATCCATCTGCCATATCTCATAATCATAATGAGCCGCTATGGCCAGGAGCATCCGAATGGATTTAAGCATAGCTACAGACGAATAGGTTTCGTCATAATCAACACCTTATTTTTGACGATATCCTTTCGCCACTAATCTAGCCTTATAGGTAATCACATTACCATCCATGTCGGTTTTTCTCTTGAAAACCCACTTGCACCCTATAGGCTTGATGCCTTCAGGTGGGTCAACCAAGTTCCAAACTTGGTTTTCATACATGGAATCTATTTCCGACTTCATGGCATCAAGCCACTTATCCCTTTCTGATCTTGTCAGCACTTCTTCATAACTGGTAGGCTCCTTATCATCAATGAGTAACACGTCGTTCGATTCACTTACGAGAAATCCATATCTCTCAGGAATGTTGCGTGTTCTATCAGATATACGAAGATGTAGTGTTTCAATAGGTCCAGCCGATTGCTCATCACTATGAGTTATCGGCTGTTGTGCTTCACCAGGTATCTCATCAATGTCTATTTGAGTCTCTCGAGCCTACTTAAGCTCGACGACACTCCCACTGTTTTCTTGCAAGAGAAACTCTTTCTCTAGAAACACAGCATATCTTGAAACAAACACCTTTTGTTCCACAGGATGATAGAATTGGTAACCCCTTGTTTCCTTAGGGTATCCAATAAATAGATATTTATCAGACTTAGCATCCAATTTGTCTGATATAGTCCGCTTCACATAAGCAGGACAACCTCATATCTTCAAGTAAGATATATGAGGTTTCTTACTATTCCATATCTCATATGGAGTAGTAGAGACTACCTTGGTTGGCATTACATTTAACAAGTAAGCGGTATGTCGAAGTGCATAGCCCCAAAGGACTTGGGAAGATTGCATGATTCATCATTGACTGACCATGTCCAACTAGGTCGATTCGCCTCTCGGATACACCATTATCTTTGTGGTGTATATGGCGAGTCCATTGAGACAATATACCATTGTCTCTTAGATAATCAAGAAACTCTTGACTTAAGTATTCACCACCTCGATCCGATCGAAGTATTTTAATACTCTTGTCATGTTGTTTCTCTACTTCATTTCTGAATTCTTTGAACCTTTCAAAGGCTTTAGACTTGTGTTTCATCAAGAACACATACCCAAACCGTGAGTGATCATCGGTGAAGGTAATGAAGTAGTTATAGCATCCTAAAGCTTGAGTTGACATAGGTCCGCATACATCAGTATGTATTAGACCTAGCAACTCTCCCACTCGTTCACCTTTTCCTGTAAAAGGTAACTTAGTCATCTTGCCTTTTAAGCATGATTCGCATGTATCGTATGAATCCAATTCAAACAATTCCAGAATTCCACATCGGTGTAATTCGGACATGCATTTCTTGCTTACATGGCCAAGACGACAATGCCACATATAGGGGTCTAATTGATTATCCTTTCAAGCATGCTTGTTGCTCGCTTCGATATTGAAAATATCACTGGATACATCCAACGTATAAACACCATTGCTTAAAGTTCTAGTCCCATAAAGAACTCCATTCAAAGTATGTAACAATAATTATTACTAAAAGTCAAATGGTACCCATTTCTATTTAAACAAGAAATAGAAATGATGTTCTTTATCAACGAAGGAACGTAAAAGCAATTGTCCAGTTCTAAGACAAGTCCTGCAGGGAGTTTCAATAAATACGTTCCGATGGCGAGTGCAGTAACCTTTGCTCCATTCCCAACACATAAATTTGACTCTCCCTTGATGAGTCTTCTTCTATTCCTTAGCCCATGTATGTCATTACATATATGTGAGTCACACCTAGTATCCAATACCCAAGTGTCTGAGGAAATAAAATGACAATCAATAATGAAGATATATGAAAAAGATGGAGCATCTTATGCCTTATTCTTCTTCACGGACTCAAGATAAATCTTGTAATTTCTTCGTCAATGGCCCTACTTGCCATAATGATGGCAAATGCCCTTTTGAGTTAGTTCTGCCTTTTTAGCCTTTTTTTTCTTCCCCTTTTGTTATTCCTTTGACTCCCTCTTAGAACCTTTCTTCGAGGAATCAACTAACAACACCGTCCCCTGCTCATGCTTCTCAGAAGGCTCCACAGTCTTCAACATGTTGAGCAGTACCACAGATGAACCTTCTTGCATCTCAGAGGTGAAGAGGAGCTTGGAGACTTCGAACCTTTCGAATTTCACTTGCTTATCAAACAACTTGTAAAGATGAAGGACTACGATATGAGCATCCATATGCTCATGCTGCTTCCGTAGCTTGGGTTCCATCATGACTAGCATGATGCAACTCGCCATTTCAGAATCAATTACATGTTTCTGATAGGCCAACAATTGGTCCAGAGTTGCATTGTCACTAAGACGGGCGGGAAGAGGCGCTTCGAGGACATTTGCAAGCTTTTCAACCTTGAGAACAATTCTCAAGTTTCTAAGCCAGTCCAAGAAGTTCGATCCAGTCAATTTATTCGAATCCAAAATGGAACGCAAATTCAAAGACATCATGATCAATAGATTAACATAGAAATATAAAACGAGCATATATGAGAAAGATGATTTAAAATGCATCAATATACATTCATAAATCCCATTCATTTTTCGAATTTCAAAAACCCCAAAATCACTTCGGGAGATCGTAGGTCCATCTCTGAATGGGCTGATATCCATCATAGATATGAACAACCTTGGAGAGAGTCCAACAAGCCATCCATAACTACGATGGTAGGTATCAAATATACCGATTGCATATCACGTATATGCAACTATCACAATGTGCTATCAACTAATTGAATGTTCACACATACATCGGGTTGTTAACACATTAACAAGTATGCATCATATGCATAACACCCAACTTCACCTCCCTTTACATCGACCTTGGAGAGAGTCCAACAAGCCGATGCTCTAGGTTAAAGCCAACCCATTAATCGAGAAATAGTTTTAATATGGTTAGAGCGCATTCAACCAATTAGTCCGGCTTGGAGAGAGTCCAACAACAAAAGCTAACGATTGACCTCTGACTCTTACCATGTTAGTATTAAACTATTTCATGGTTTGAACATGTTCGGGTTCGAGCCGGGCTTGGAGAGAGTCCAACAACCCAAACAAGAAACGGAACTCTGGTTCTAACCACATTAATGGAAGGTGTAGGCTTTAATATTGAGTTAGGATTTTTATGTCCCATCCTCTTTGCATGCAAATAACTATTATCTACATGACATAACATACATGGGATACATCTACATGTCACGACACGCATGATATAATGATATGCATCTAATGCAATTATATGACATACAATTATGTCATGTACAAAATTTCCTTATATGTCATAACTATTTATGGAAATAAAATATGTTTAAGATTTGATTCTCCAAATCAAATCATGATTAAATTAGGAAATAAATTTCCAAATCTAATCACATATTTTATTTGTGGAAAGAGTTTATTAAGGAAAGTCAATTTAGGAAACTAATTTCCTAAATCATCAAAACTACTTATGGAAATAAAATATTTTAAGATTTGATTTACCAAATCAAATCAAGATTAAATTAGGAAACAAAATTCCAAATCTAATCAAATATTTTTATTTATGGAAAATATCAATTTTCATAAATACTTCCAACTTTCCAAAAGTAGAAGATTTCCATAAATACTTCTAGACTTTCCAAAATTAAAAATTTCCATAAATACTTCTAACTTTCCAAAAATAGAAAATTTCTAGAAATATCATTATGACTATTGCAAAATAATTTTACGATTATGTCGAAACACAACCTGGGCTCTGATACCACTATTGGGTTTCCGGCACCGCGGCGAGTGTGTGTTCGAATATGTTTCGTAAACATGTGCACAGCGGAAGGAATAAAATAATAAATCTAATTTATTACAACACACACATTACATGCATGCATAGTACAACATGTATAAACATAATCATAAATTCAAATTTTGAAATAAAAGGAAACTTAAACTACGTATACCTGACATATCACGTGTAGCGGGAAAGACATCAACCAGAACGATCCTCGCTAGAATCGTCTCTATCTGTATCCATGCCGAGTATCTTCGGGATGACTTCACTAAGTCACGAGTCTCGTCTTCGTACGGGTTACTAGCCACGTGTTGAAGACGATGTGATCAAGAGAAGATCACGATCCGAATCAAAATTCGGATCCAAAATGAGTCCTCAAAAACTCGCTTCTCCGGAGAGGTATTCGTCAACCGTTTGACGAATCCTTCGTCCTCCACCTATGAGGATTACTGAAGATCGAATCCCCGGCAAGGCTACCGCTGTCGGAGCTCCAAACGTCGTCCAAACGACACTCCGACGAGAAAGAAACAAGCTGTCCAGAAAACTGGACAGCTTTGGTGGAGGAGTTAGCGCCGACCAAAGGGAAGAGGACCGGCTAGTCCTTGGTCACCGGAGCCAAGGAGGGTCGCCGGAGGATCACCGGCAACAACAAGTGGCCGGCGGCAGCAGGTGGTTGTCCGGCTGCAAGGAGGTGGCAGCAACTCCATGAAGTTGGCGGCAACACCATGTTGGGCGACAACAACAAAAGAGGAGCTAAGGTTTTTGGGCGGCAACTCAATGGCTTATTCCCCTTAGGTTTTGGAAAAACCCTTAAGCCGTGTTTTTATAGAGAATACATTCTCCTAATGGTTATTGGTTCATAACCAAAACCCGTTAACCCGCTCCAATAACTTAAGTTAAAATAAACCAAATCGATTTGGTCTATTTTAAGTTAAAACGAACCGAACCAACTTTGGTTCATTCGTTTAAAACAAACCAAACCCCTTTGGTTTATTCTCCACCATTGGATTAGAACCAAACCAATTTGGTTCATCCATCATGTCTTCATAAGACACGACCCATCAACGCTTCCATTGTGACTGAAATAATTTCATGCTCGCTCCATGTTTGGTCCAACCAAATCTAGTTTCTCTCGGTCTGAGAATCTCATTCTCAAGCTCGTTTTAAATCCTTTAGATTACGCTCGTTGTGCGTGTGACCAAATAGGTTCTTGGTTTATGTTGGTCATCTATAATTAACCATTAATTATAGAACAATCATGAGTGACACCTAGTAGTACATCATGATCCCCAATTAATCGAAAAGATCAACAGTTGATCCAGAACTATTTCTGAAACCCTTCAGCAGCTCGAATGAATCGTGCCTCATTCCCTTCACTCATCTTGTACTCACTTGGTTCAGGACATGGTCTATAGTGTCAGTCCCCACTAGGCTGACTACATCACACCTAGCCCAAGTATCATTTCCTCGTCCTACGAATTCTAGTTACTGCACATGTATCGAAGAGTACCTTACTCTAAACATGTAATGTTTTGGCCAAAGACTTTAGTAACAATCCGACGAGAGACCATGGGTATACATCTCCTCGCAAGGAGTGGTGAATCCTTTATAGGCTATTCAAACACCTTCGATCACTTCGACTTATACCCAATCATCCCGGGTCCACATCTCCTCAGAGATGCTTGCTTAAGATGTCAAAGCATAAGTCTTCATGATCAAGATGACTTGAATACCGTAAGTCAAAGGAACATCGCACTTAAACTACAGTAAGAACTTCATTGACATATCTATATATGCAGAGAACCATATGAAGTCTTACGGCTGGTCACTCCAATGAACTAGTTACCATAACTAGCATCCACGATTAACTCCGGACATCACAATGTCTCCAGCTTGTGAGAATCAGCTGCTTGGATACACCAAGGAGTATACCTCGTGCTAGTCTCGACAGAATTGATGGTGTCCAAATCCATCAATTCATCGACTAGGGATAATTCCGATACATCATAATTACACATGTAGAGATACTCACTAGTTGTGATCCAATCACAAATTCTCTTATGCTATGAATCGTATCGTGGGCATTCAGTAAATGAGTTTAAGATCTAATCAAATACATGAAAACATATATACTCAAATAGTGAATCTTCATTTATCATATAAATGGTTCAAACATAAGGCGATTGCCTTAGGACATCTCTCTTCTTGCTAGCTTGGCTTCAGATGTGCCTTCATGAAACTCCACTAGCTTCTCCCACATCTCTTTGACACTTGAGCACTCTCCAATCCTATTGATCTCTTGTTGAGGTAGCAGATTGTAGAGATGGTATTTTGCCTTTGAATTTGTAAGGTGCTCCTCTCTTTTCTTCTTTGACCATCTTGATTTCTCCAATGACTCCCCTTCTTCATCCTTAGGAACCTCAAAACTATTTTCCATGATTAACATTATTTCAAAATCCGTTTCAAAGAATACCTCCATACGCTTTTCCCACCAAGCGAAGTCCCCTTCTAATTTTGGCGGATGCATGTTCGAGCCGACCATTTCGTTGTCGTGCTTGTTTTGGCGATGAGTCCGTCGACAAGCTCATCATTCTGATACCACTTGTTGGAGGAACGTGGCCCAGCTAGAAGGGGGGTTGAATAGCCTTCGTGTATGATGGAAATTGCTCGCATTTTGATTGTCTACAAGAGTTGTTAGCGCAGCGGAAATACTAAAACAAAAGACAATTAAGTTAAACAAAGATAAAGAGAAAGCAAACGCAAATGCAAGTATGTAACGTGGTTCACGACCCTTATCGCTAATCCACGGATGATTCGTATGACGAATCACTTCCTCAAATCTAATCACTAGTCTCTCGTTTAGCCCAAGCAAGGTGGAGGTAAATCTTCTTACAAGAACTCACTCTCTCTTACAATAGAATAGAGGTTAGCACAAGAAGAGGAGTGGAAAATCGTGTAGAGCACTTAGGGGAGCACTTAGGAGTAGAAGCATTAGTATCCCCAAGGCCCTCACCCATTCTCTTTATAGAGAGAAGAGATTTTTTCCCGTTGGGCATGCGGCAGTCGACTGCTGCATGTCATCAGTCAATAAGCATTAATGTCCCCAAGGCCCTATGTGTTCTTGTTAAATGTTGGCGCCATCTCCTAGCATAGTAAGAAATAAGCTTGTGTGCCTTTGTCAATAATGGAAGCTGAATATATGGCATTTTCAACAATTGTGCAAGAAGCAGTCTAGATAAGAAGGTTCCTAAAGCATCTTAAGATTGCTAAGGACAGTGGGAGTCTAGTGACTGTCTATTGTGACAGTTAAACTACTATAGCTTTTTTCAAGGATCTCAAATATTACAATAAGGGCAAACATATAACTATAAAGTATAACTATGTAAGAGATATTATTGCTAAGAAGAAGGTGATTCTCGAGTATATCACTATACGTGCTATGCTTGTAGATCCTTTTACTAAGTCAATGACTAGAGAGTCATTTAATGAGCATGTAAAGTCTTGGAACTACGGAGAATGTAACAATGCTTTAATTGACAATCAGATATTGTAATTTGATTGTATGAAATATCATAGTCTATTTAGTGTATGTGAAATGTTACATTCTAGTGATAAAATCTCGATGAGCATGTTGTCAGATAGTGATTGGTTCTCTCACATGGACAATCATATATATTTATTATGTATGAATAGAGGTAAGACCGGTGCTTATAGGTCAGCTTATATAGTTGTTGGCTTGTGTAGCTATAAAATTGTTATATTCCTATAAGTTGGGGTCGCCTTGATATTTGTATCAAGATGAGATCATTTGTAGAGCAATGATCGAAGTAAATGATCCCACCATTTACTATACCTATTTTTTGAGCTAAATTAGAATTCATATGTTAAATTCTGAATTAGACATTGAGAATATCTAGATCAAAATCTGTACGATGTTGATTTGAGGAAAACATACGCTCTTTATTGGTAAAGAGGATAACATCGTAGCATGTGATTCATATCACATGTGTTAAGGCGACAATAAGGATAGTAGGAGAATAGATCCCTTCTTCTCTACTATGTGAGCCCTTTGAGATTATATGTTGATCTCAACATTTACCCTGAGTGACTATTTAGTTGTCTACTTGAAGTTTTAATCAGGATCTGCTACTTTAGCATGTAAACCTATGACTATGGATGATTCGGTCTGTGTAACATAATTAGGAAATCGACTAATTAAAATGAATGAATTCGAGTTAAAAAGGAAGATTAAATAAATTCACATCTTTTGATTTACTAGTCGATCTATTTCTGTTATGTATAGAAATAATTATGAATATTGAGAATATGAAACATGCTCTTGAAATGATGGTCATTATGAGGCATTAGAGATGCTCATATTGATGTAAATGAAGATTATTTAATCTGGATAAATAATAAGATATTGATGTTTTCAGGATACAGGTTATGTGTCACCTGGAGAAAGGCTATCTGCCAATTGGAGAAAGGTTGTGTGCCACTCAGAGAGAATGGTTGTGTATCATTTGATGAGCAACTAAGTAAGGTGTAACAATTTTTTTGGCATTGATTGCTCAATGAGTAGCTATGTAAGATGTAACAACTTTCTTAACATGAAATGGTAAGTGTGTTTGTTGTCGCATAAACTATTTTTCGAAATATGAATTGTATGTTGTTTTATTAGTCTTTGTAACTTTCTAGTCTATGTGATTAGTGACCTCCTTTTTTATTGGTCTTTGTGACCATTTATCTTTGTGGCATAACTTAGACGAATGAAAAATATTGACAGTTACACACCATGTCTGTGTGCAGACATGCAACCATGGTTGTGCTAATTACCTATATAAGTGCCCAAGAGAAGAAATGAAATAAAAAAAAAAAAAGATGATCAGTTCATCAAATTAAAAGCAAGGAAAACATTTGGGAAAATTTAAAGGATTTAATTTGTAAATTTACGAAGAGTTGTTTGGCTGTGATAATTTTTTCATCAATAAATAGAAAGATTAAAAACTACTAAAGGTATGTGTTTATATAGGGTGTAAATTTTGATTTATGTAATCGAAAATTCAGACATGTGTCATCACTTTTATTTTCAATGGGAATAAAAAAAAAAATCATGATTGTAACCGCTGCATTTTTGTGTTTTCTGAACAGTTATCTTTCATCCTCGCTTGTGCCTGTGTCCTTGTTTAAGTGGATTCGGATTCGGAATCAGAATCCTTGATGCGGTCGTTCAAGCATACCCGATTCATTTGGATAATGGATGCGCAGTTAATCAAGGAACTGGAGTTCGCATCTCTAGTTCCGTCCATGACGCCCGTTTGATGCAACTTGCCGAGCCACCACCTCAGATGGCACGCCGCAGCCGACCAATCAATGATGTTTCTCTTATATGCGCGTGGATTGCGACCCGTCAACGTATCGCCGCGCCCAGCGTACGAAATTATTAATCGGCGGGCCCCTTCGCCGGGCCTGTCCCTATTGTCCGCGTCATCAACCGCAACCCCTTCGCTTGTCCTGGCCCGGCCTTTCCGCCGCGGCGACTCTTCGCCTCCTCCCAAGGGCCATCCAGTCTTTAGCCTACTTCTCGCGCCACCTCATCCGTGACAAAATCGCAGCTGCAGTCGATATGAGACTCCACGTCATCCGTGACAGAATCGGAGCTCGCATTTGGATTCTGGATCCTGCTCTCCCCTCTCCGATCGATTTTTGCCACGTGCATTCGGCGACTGCCTCCCCGCTCTACCGCTATAAATTGAGCCCGCTCCGCAGTTGCCGAGTTCCATTCCGAAGCTTTGCTTGCCTTTGGCGTTGCCGCGTTAGCTAGGAAACCATCACGACCACGACGGCATAACTGCGGAGCAGACGATGAACGGCGGCGAAATGGTCCTCCCCCCTGGGTTCCGCTTCCATCCCACGGATGAGGAGCTTGTGATTCACTACCTCTGCCGGCGTTGCGCCACCATGCCCATCCCCGTCCCGGTCATCGCCGAGGTGGACCTGTACAAGTACGACCCCTGGCAGTTACCAGGTACGCACACCCCTCATCCTCTTCTCCCGCCCTTTTTCTTCTCACTCGCCCGATCGTGATCACGCGGTGCAGATCGAACCTAAGTGTTGATGATCACTCGGCAGGGATGGCGTTGTACGGGGAGAAGGAGTGGTACTTCTTCTCGCCGCGGGACCGCAAGTACCCTAACGGCTCGCGGCCGAACCGGGCGGCCGGGTCCGGCTATTGGAAGGCCACCGGCGCCGACAAGTCCATCGGTTCGCCCCGCCCAGTGGCCATAAAAAAAGCGCTCGTCTTCTACTCGGGGAAGCCTCCCAAGGGCGAGAAGACCAACTGGATCATGCACGAATACCGCCTTGCCGACGTCGATCGGTCGGCCCGCAACAAGAGCACCACTCTCCGGGTTCGTACTTTGTAAAATTTGAAATTTAAGACAAACAGGCAGGCCCAATCGAATGACCCCTTGGTCTAAACGATCAACTTCACCAATCTCGAATTGCAGTTGGACGACTGGGTGCTCTGCCGCATTTACCACAAGAAAGGCGCGTTGGGAAAGCAGTCGAATCCGGACCGCAAGGCCAAGAATAACCGGCCAGCGGGAAACAAGGCGGCCGCCGCCGCGGAGCGAGCTTTGGCGCCGAAAACGGAGATGATCTGCTTCGATTCAGTGGAGCCGCTGCGAAGGTTGCTCGGCGATTCTAGCAGCTCGGAGCAGGTGCTGTCGTCGCCGGAGCTGGGAGGCGAATGGGAATTCGAGAGCGAGCCCCGCTGGGGGCAGGATTGCGAAGAATGGGATATGGACCTCGGCCTCGGCCTCGGTCTCGTTGACCAAGAGGACGGTGGCGAGTTTCCTCCTCCGTCGCCAGTCTTCTTCTGCGACTCGTTCCAGCAGGACTTGTTCCTTTACCTCCAAAGTCCCCTTTAGCTTTTAGCCTCCTCCAAAACTACAGCTTAGCTATCCATTAGCCAGTGCACCTTCGCTTTTCCTGCTCCCACTGCTCCCCCTCCGTTGATCTTTAATTAAGCTCATTCGAATCACAAAAACCCCAAAACTATAGAGGTAATCTGTTTCCCAGACATTTTTGCCTGTTAGTTTGTATCGAATCGGCAACAGGGACGGCACGATCACTTCTGAATGATTCATCCCTGGTTGTGATGTCTTCTGTGAACCCCCACTTTTAGGTTTTATGACACACCGTTATTAAATTAAGAAACAATTTTCTCTATTGCGATTGAGCTTGTGCCGATAACTGATGAGCCCAAAAAAGTTAAAAGATGGTGTTTGATGATGATCTTTGTATATTTTTAAAATCAATGCTCATTTTGTGATAAGCGTTTAGACATTAAATTAAATGCGCATGACTGTTTGTTTCCCGGATGAGTTAATGTTTTATATTGATTTGGTGGAAGACGTTTAGACTTTTATTTATTTATTTTTAAGGATGTTTTCTTTAATGAATAACAAAGTTTTTTATTATTATTATTAATTAATTTTTTTAGAAAATTAAAAGGATGTTCTCAATTATTGATATCTTAAAAGAACTTTTATCTTTCAAACATTATTATAATCGCTTTCTCTCGTAATTTAATATCCAAGATATTCGTCTATTCTTTACCCTAGTGTAAGTTTGTCTAAAATTATATTATCTTAGAATAATTTTGATTAAAATTGTACCATTTTAAGCAGTTTTAACTAAAATTGAGATCCATCGTTTGAAGGCAAAGTATCTTTGAGTAAAACTACATATTTAAAAGCAATTTTAATAAAAATTGTATCAATTTAAAATAGATTTGATTTAAAATATTTTAAAATAAGCATAGAAGGATATTTCGATATGATTATCACACATTGTTTTATTTTTTATTTTTTGACACTGATGTAGTGCGGGTTATTTTTCCTCTATTTTAAGCCATCAAGGATGGGTTCTCTCCGACCACAATAATAAACCTTCATGCTCCTTTCTTGTCAAAGTTAACATGAGTCAAACGATCGTCGATTTTTTAACTTCGGCTCTCCGATGCTTAAGCTAGAGCTTGTGTGAAAAAAAGAAGCAAATAGTAGCAGAGATAATGAATGAATGTAGTAGTAGAAAAACAGTAAGTGTAAGAATGATTAGAGATCCTTTTTCCCTCCTCCGCCTCCTGTTTTTATCTCATGAAGTATTAGGGTCAGTTGTTGCATAACAAATTGCGAGGGTGACCATTCACATGGAGTGACATGCCGGTCCAGATAATGGTGTTGTTAGGCCGTTAGAGATTTATTATGTAAAGAATCTCTTGTGGGGCCTATGAGACATCTTCAATCTATTACTAAAGATGATGACGTGTATGAATGAACCCTAACAAACCCTTTAAGAGAACATTTCATGAGGCCCCACCTTAACTAATGTATTATTCCTTTATGTAATATGACTCTCTGTTGTTTTTTCGAGGTGTTTCTTCTTGACTCAGCACTCCACCTAATTCCCGAGTTGCTCCTTCCCGACTTGACACTCCACTTGCTTCCCAAGCTGTTCCTTCCCAGCTCGACACTCCACATGCTTCCTGAGTTATTCCTTCCCACCTCAACACTCCGCTTACTTCCCGAGTTGTTCCTTCCCAATTCAGCACTCCACCCGCTTCCCGAGTTGTTCCATCTTGGCTCAGCACTTGTTCCACTCTCCAAGTTACTTCCTTCCCGCCTCAATACTCCACTTGCTTCCCGAGCTATTCCTTCCCAACTCAGCACTCCACCTGCTTCCCGAGTTGTTCCCTCCCGGCTCGGCACTGGGTTCACTCTTCGAGTTACTTCCTTCCACTTAACCATATTATTGTAGTATTATTAGCCACCCCTCTCTCAAAAATAGTCAGACTGATCATTTTGTCTAACGTTAATAACATGTGTATGTTGGGGATTTGACGCCCGCTAGAGGGGGGTGAATAGCTCGTGACCCGTACGTCGATGGAAATCGTTCGCGTGCTTGTCTACAAAATTCGTTATGCGCAGCGGAATAGAAATAATAAAAACAATAACGAAATACAATCACAAACACAAGCACAACACAAGCATATAACGTGGTTCGGAACCGTAACGGTTCCTACTCCACGAATCGAGCTCTAACGAGCTCTAGCGACGCCAATGCAATCACTAATCAATAAACTCCTTCTCGACAACAAGTCGGAGGCGGAGAAACCTCGTACACAAGATTACAACAATAATCTAAAGAAACACAAGCAAATACAAATGAAAATGTAAAGAACACTTTACAAACTAGGGTTTTGAGCGCTTGCTTGTCGGTTGCTTAGATGAGCTTGAAGGACCCTGAAATGCACCTGCAAATCGCCTTCAAATCGCCTCACCAAAGCTCCCAAAAATCTGATGCTTGAGCCTTCCACGAACAGCTGCTTTTATCCTCCCTCGGGCTGGATTTCCGCCTGAGCGATCGCCATAAGTCACCGATCGGTGATGCCATCGTTGTCGTGAGACAACGGATGGAAAAACTCCAACGGATCTCTTGGCGATCAGTCGACCGTAATCGGCCACGGAGCATTCTGCGTCATGTGCTTCAGGTGGGCAGCGATCGATTGCCATCCCTTAGCAATCGATCGCCATCGACATCACCGATCGGCTGCTCCCATGAGCGATGACGCCAGAGCCCTCAAGCTCTTAAACGGCAAATAACTCGTCGACTCGGCAATGAACCGCCATAATGCGGTCGACTGACAACCTCAAAAATGAGGTTTTAACCCAAGTATGGTGCCCCCATACTTGCTAGACCACCCTTAGCCTAGACCTAAGCCTTCTAGCCACCTCCTTTAGCCTCACGCCTCTCGGATCCCTCCAAGTCATCCATGACTTGTTCATCCATCGCGCTAGCTTCCAGGTGCTTCCATCGGCTATGTCATGCTAACGGTGTCTACACCGCCAAGGCACATTGGACTTACGCCGCCAAGACTCCGCTTGGACTTTACGCTGCCAATATCAATCCCCTTGGACTTCTCAAATGCCAAGACACAAGCTTGGACTTTCCCTTGCCAACCCATGTTGGACTTTCCATGCCAAGACCCATGCTTGGACTTTCCATTTGCCAAGACCCATGCTTGGACTTCTCATTTGCCAAGACCCATGCTTGGACTTCTCATGCCAAGTGCTCAAGACTTGGACTTTCCCAATTGCCAAGTGTCCCACTTGGACTTTCCATGCCAAGTACCCATGACTTGGACTTTACCTTGCCAAGACCCATGCTTGGACTTTCCCATAATCACATGGTCAACCCTGGTCAACCATCAAGTCAATTATAACCTGGGTCGATTGTATAAACAATCTCCCCAACATATTAACCGACATCAATGTCCAGTCATCAATGTCAATCCTATGTCAAACATACTTTGTCAAACATCAAAACATCACTCGAGTCAAACTCGAGTCCTGGTCAATCGTGACCTGGGCCGATTGCACCAACAATCTCCCCCTTTTTGATGTTTGACAAAAACCAAACAAATCATTTGAGTTAGACCACTAACTCAAATCCCTTACCAATTATCCCCAATTGGTAAACACTCTCCAAATGTTCTCCCCCAAACATTCAAGTGAAAATGTAAACCAAATTTCTCCCCCAAACATTCTCCCCCTTTTTGACTAACATCAAAAAGGTTATCTCTCCAAGGAGGTCAATGTCTCATGTCCCAATGAGATCTTACAATCTCCCCCTTGATCCAAAAATCCCTAGGATGCCTACCATCTTCCTAGTGATAATTCACATATCACTCAAGAGAGGCAATCCTATACTCTCTCCCAATTTCCAAATTGGGTATCAAAAACCCATCAATTTTCCCAATTGATGATACTCTCCCAAAAACTTTTCCTCTTCAAGGAGAAAAACACATCCATCATCCCAAGATGGATTCCTCCCCCTAAAGGCTTGTTCCCCTTTGACCATTGCACCAACAATGTCCTTGGGAAGCCCCTAAGTCAATAGGAACTCTAAACCATCAAAATTAAGGTTCTAAGTTCAACATAGAACTTTTACTCACCCTAAATTTGATACTTTGACCTAACATAACTCCTAATCCATATCCAATGGATTTTCACCCTTTATAATGCTTCCCAAAGCATATCCTAGGGTTAGGAGTGGTTAGGGACATTTACCATGGCTGAAAATGAGTTAAACAACCTTGTTAACCCGAAATCAAACCTGACAGTCGACTCCTGATAGTAATCAGTCGATTGCCACATACATCAGTCGACTGCCACCAATGGCAGTCGGTAATCATTTGAAAATTCGAAATTGACTAATTATACGTATATCAAAAGATCACGAAATTTGATACGTATAATACTTATGACCAAAACAATGGGTGAAAAATGTTTTAAAAATATTTTACCCATAAAATAGTGAAATTGATACAAAACTCAAAACCATTGAAATTTTCAATGCTTTGGCCCTATTTTGTATCAACTTCATCAATGGTGATTGCTATCAAAAGATAGACTTCACCAAGGTTTTCTAAATTGATTTTAAAATTATTTCAAAACCTTATTTTGGATCATATTCCTTGGGCTCTATGCACATGACTTGTACACAAGCTTTCCCAATGATCCACAAATAAAATTAGATGAGTTTTAGTTCAACTAGATGCAAAAACTATGCACCTTGAACTTAACTCATATCCTAGCATCTCACATGTATCTATGGTGTATAAATACACATACATGTCAATTAGATGTGAGATGTGGATTTTGTTCTCCCTAAACTAGGGTTTCATGCATTTTTCTAAGGCAACTCTACTTGATTCCCTTATAAATGGGACTCCAAATCATGTCATAGTCCTTAAATCAATTTTAATCAAAATTTTCTTAAATGCATGAATGATTATGGCATTAATGAAGATATAAATAAGTATATGCTCATAATCATGATGTCATGGCATATGATATAAAACTAATCATACATGACATTAACCTAAAACCTAAGCATACTCATGACATATAAAATCATAGAAATAGGCATGATGTCATGACATGACATATGACAATCAAAGCATGACATATGAAATATATAGGTATAACAATACCTAAATTTTAATATTAATTGCCATTTGTTGGGATTAAACATATTTTGCCATATTAACCTAATCTCCCTAGTGTGCCAAAAACCCAAAATGACACACTAACTTCTAAACCTAAATTGTGCCAATTTGATGATTTTTCTTAATTTTAAAAATGCATTGGCACATCCTAAAATCTTTTAGGATATTAATTCAAATCTATTTCCAAGGTAACCATAACCTTGAAAATAACCTAAAATGCCACCTTTGTCATGGTTGAGTTAACTACCCATCCAATCAAGGTTGGCACACCCTAAACCCACCTAGCGTGAATCAATCACGCTCTTAGGAACCCAAAACCGATTTGAGCTCCTAGGGTTAATTAGGTATTCCTTAGGGATATCCTCCCTAGATACCTTCCTAATGACCCTCCTAGGCTTATTAGCCTTGGTCATTTGGGTCTCACCTAGGTTGACTCTAGGGGTAACTCCCCTTGCAACCTTCTTAGTGGCCACCCTACGTTTCCTAGAAACCCTAGCCACTAGACACACCATTTGGTCAACTCTAGGGATGACTTCCCTATTGACCTTGGTCTTCCTAGACCTAGTTTGTGTTCCATAATCAAATGGAACACTATGGTAAGTCACCTTAGGCTTAGGTTTGTGACCCAAACCTTGCTTGCCCTTGGTTGACTTTTGACTCTTAGGTCCTAAATGTTGACTTTGAGATTTTGACCTAGGAGTTTGACCAATTGACCCTTGCATGTGATTTTGCATAACCTTAAGGGTCTTTTCAAGTTTTTCAAGCCTTGACCTCAAGGCTTGGTTTTCTAATTCTAATTGCCCAATTTTAGAATTTTGATTTAAATCTTGGGCATGGGACTTCCTAGGCATATGCTTAGTCCATTTTGGATTAAAACCTAGATGTTCTTGTATTTTCTTAATAGATTCCCTAGGTATGGTTTTTCTAGGGACATTAGTCCCAAATTTCTCCTTATTACTAAAATGGACACTTTTAGCTCCTAAGAAAAAATATTTATTCCTATTAGCATGCTTTTCATAAATTGCAAGAGAATTAAAATTATTTCTAGCATGCTTTTGCCTATTAACTAAAGAAGGAGCATTATGAAAATATACCTTAGGGTTAGCCTTAGCTCCCCCTACATGTGAAGCTCCATTTTGCCCCTTCTTCTCCCCCTTTGGGCATTGACTCCTATAGTGCCCCTTTTGATGGCACTTGAAGCAAATGATGTGCTCTTTACTTCTTTGACTTTGGGCACCGACATCCTTGACTCTTGGTGCCGTAGGAGTCTTCTTCACCTTCTTAGGACACTTACTCTTGTAGTGTCCTTGCTCCCTACACTCAAAGCATATAATATTCATTTTATTATTAATTGACATGCTTGAGTTACCTAGGGTGGTGGAGACCGGAATTGGATTTTGGGCTTCTTCATCTTGACCGGATGTGGAAGCTTCTTCTTGAGGTTGCGGTATGGAGGTTCTCTCCTCCCCCTCAATCCTTGAGGTGGATGCTTCTTCCACTTCTACCTCCTCCTTGGAGATTGATGGCCTCTCAACCTCCAATTCTTCACACTCTCCTCTTGACCTGGATGTTGACTCTTCTTCAACTTCCGAATCCTCACTTTCACTTGAGGATGAGCTCTCTTCTTCATCCTCCTTGTCTTCTTGGATTGAATGAGGTGCTTCATGGAATTTTGCCAAAATGTTCCATACCTCTTTGGCGTCTTTACAATCCACATAGTCACCTAGGCTACACAGGATGTCATTAGGTACTAAATCAAATATAAATTTGATTACCTTCTTATTTTTCTCGAATTGCCGGAGTTGCTCCTCACTCCATTTCTTCTTCTTGAGAAACCATCCCTTTGGTCCCTTAGGATACTCAAATCCTTCCATCAAGGCGGACCATTCCTCAAGGTCTCTCATCATCAAAAACTCTTCAATTCTCGCCTTCCAAGAATTGAAACCTTCTCGTCCATAGAATGAATAAGGGACCGGTGTGTTGATATCCCATCCAAGCTTGTCTTGGAGTTCCATCTTCCCTCTAGCCCTTTAGCTCCCGGCGGTTAGTCCGTAGAAGAGCCCCGGACTCTGATACCACTTGTTGGGGATTTGACGCCCGCTAGAGGGGGGGGGTGAATAGCTCGTGACCCGTACGTCGATGGAAATCGTTCGCGTGCTTGTCTACAAAATTCGTTATGCGCAGCGGAATAGAAATAATAAAAACAATAACGAAATACAATCACAAACACAAGCACAACACAAGCATATAACGTGGTTCGGAACCGTAACGGTTCCTACTCCACGAATCGAGCTCTAACGAGCTCTAGCGACGCCAATGCAATCACTAATCAATAAACTCCTTCTCGACAACAAGTCGGAGGCGGAGAAACCTCGTACACAAGATTACAACAATAATCTAAAGAAACACAAGCAAATACAAATGAAAATGTAAAGAACACTTTACAAACTAGGGTTTTGAGCGCTTGCTTATCGGTTGCTTGGATGAGCTTGAAGGACCCTGAAATGCACCTGCAAATCACCTTTAAATCGCCTCACCAAAGCTCCCAAAAATCTGATGCTTGAGCCTTCCACGAACAGCTGCTTTTATCCTCCCTCGGGCTGGATTTCCGTCTAGCAGTCGACTGCCATAAGTCACCAATGATCGATGCCATTTGTCGTGGAGACAACGGATCGTGCTCGTGTTGAAATGGCAATGCCGTCCCTTAGCGATCATTGCCCGTCGACATCGATCATTGCTCCCATGAGCAATCGCGCGAGTCCCTCAAAGCTCTTAAGCGGCAAATCGAACTCAAGTCGATTCTCGGCAATGATCCGCCATACCATAATGCCAGTCGACTGACAACCTCAAAAATGAGGTTTTAACACAAGTATGGTGCCCCCATACTTGCTAGACCACCCTTAGCCTAGACCTAAGCCTTCTAGCCACCTCCATCAGCCTCACCCCTCTCGGATCCCTCCAAGTCATCCATAACTTGTTCATCCATCGCGCTAGCTTCCAGGTGCTTCCATCGGCTATGTCATGCTAACGGTGTCTACACCGCCAAGGCACATTGGACTTACGCCGCCAAGACTCCGCTTGGACTTTACGCTGCCAATATCAATCCCCTTGGACTTCTCAAATGCCAAGACACAAGCTTGGACTTTCCCTTGCCAACCCATGTTGGACTTTCCATGCCAAGACCCATGCTTGGACTTTCCATTTGCCAAGACCCATGCTTGGACTTCTCATTTGCCAAGACCCATGCTTGGACTTCTCATGCCAAGTGCTCAAGACTTGGACTTTCCCAATTGCCAAGTGTCCCACTTGGACTTTCCATGCCAAGTACCCATGACTTGGACTTTACCTTGCCAAGACCCATGCTTGGACTTTCCCATAATCACATGGTCAACCCTGATCAACCATCAAGTCAATTATAACCTGGGTCGATTGTATAAACAATCTCCCCAACATATTAACCGACATCAATGTCCAGTCATCAATGTCAATCCTATGTCAAACATACTTTGTCAAACATCAAAACATCACTCGAGTCAAACTCGAGTCCTGGTCAATCGTGACCTAGGCCGATTGCACCAACAGTGTACACTATTTCCTCATTTCCACTTATTCACTCCTTCGATACCATGTTCTTCTCTTTAACGTAACGGTTGCCTAACCGACTCCTGCCTCTTCTTGAGCCTTACTGTTGGAGGATCATGTCCCGGCTAGAGGCGGGGGAATAGCCCAATTCGTAGATGGAAATCGTTCGCTTCTTAATCGTCTACAAATACTATTAGTGCAGCGGAAATGTAATGCTAAAGTAAAAATAATTAAGACAAAGCAAGAGGAAACGAGCACAAACGCTAACACGTCGATGTAACATGGTTCATGACCCTTGCCGCTAATCCACGGATGATTCGTTCAGGTGAATCACCCCTTAACCAACTTCACTAGTCTCTCCTTTAGCCCAAGCAAGTTGGAAGTAAACATTCTTTACAAGAATCACTCCCTCTTACAATAAGATTGAAATAAACACAAGAAGAGGAGTAGAAAATCATGTAGAGCACTTAGGAGTATGAATGAGAGTTAAGCATTAGCCTCTCAATAGCCCCCAACCCTTCTTTTTATAGAGAAGAAGAGTTTCTTCCCATTGGGCAGGCGACAATCGACTGATGCATGCATCAGTCGGCTGTTGACGGTTCAAACGACTTCTGAGCCAATTGAATCGCGACCGTTGCAGTCCAACGACTCCTCCATCAGTCGACTGAACAACCCATTAGTCGAGTGATCCAGGCAATTAGTCAAATTTCAAACCTTCTGTGCCCGCGACCACCTTGATCAGTCGACTGATAGTGCAGCAGTCGACTGCCAAACCCTAGCAGTCATCTGCTGGGCCAGAAACCAACAGTCAAATACCAGTCGAGTGCCATCGACCCAGGACAGTCGATTGCTATCTATAACAGTCGACTGGTGTCGGATAAAACCTCAAACAAATCATTTTTTTGAGCATCCGACTTAATTAAACGTTGGGTAAACCTCAAACCTAAGTTTGAGAATCCGATTCTTGACTTAGTCATTCATCCAAGTTCACCTATGAGCTACTGTTACAATCGCTCAATCTCTCATCTCCCTTGGGGTTCCTCACCGAAGCTCTCTTCGTCCGCCCACATCCCTCGGATGCACCAAGCGCACGACTTCACAATGCCATCCTTCGCATCTCACCCTGAAGTATGCTTCCTTTGGCTTCACTCCAATGCTCCTCGTCTGGCGATCCCTCGGATGCACCAAGCACACAACTTCCGCAATGCCATCCTTCATCGACTCAAGGACTCGAGTCATGAGATGGTGAACCCACCAATGCTAACATCAAGCTAACCATGTGCGATTTACTAAGTCCTGCACAACTTAAACACACATATCAAATCACATAAATAACCTAACTTAAACTCTTTGCTACACAAATCAAAACCACATCATGCATGGGTTGATTGTCCTAATAATCTTCCCCTTTTTGATGTGTGGCAATCCGTTTAAGTTAGGTAAAACATTAACAAAAACACATAAGGAAGGAAAACATGTAAACATAATATGAGTATCAAAACACTCCCCCTTAATACATGCAACTCCCCCTTAACACATGATAATTATCCCTCTAGCATGATTAACTTAAACTCAACCATTTCTCCCCCTTTGACACCATAAAAAACAATACACACATGTTATATAATGAGGTATCAAAGTATAATGGAAGAACAATACCAAAACATGCTGAAAATACCCAAAATAGCCTGTGCACAGTTCCATTAGTCGACTGGTTCAGATAAACAGTTGACTGACACCTAAATTTCAGCATTTTCTGATTTCCGAACTCAAATTCAGAAATGCACTAAAAATTCCAGAAAATTCAAAAAATCATGAAATTTGGGAAACATATTTCTCATAAGTCTATTCATCAATGAAAAATGATTTTTTCAAGAAAATGCATTCTATTTTCGAAAATTAGGTAAAAACTCAAAAGTTATAAAATGTCTCAATTTTGTATCAACTTGAAAGCTAGTTTTGCCTTAGAAACTTTTCAAAGCATGAACCCTTAGTTTTCAAAACATGAAATGGTTTTAAATCATTTAAAATATTCAACCATGATCTTTGAGCAATAGTCCATGAATTAAACATAAGCTTTCCCCATGGTTGGTCTATGATTACTCTATTATGATACTTATAATGACTCATCAAAAATGTCATAAGCATAAGTGAGTCATTTGTATCATCCTAACATCTCACCCATTGCTATGTTTTCAATCAAGTTAGCCTATAGTGGGTTGTGAGATGTAACTAAAGGTATTTATACTTAACCAAAATTTCATGCAATTTTACCCAAGGTTAAGTATATATCATACAAAAATACCCTTCATGATCATAAAAACACATATTATCATAATATTACATATTATGATTACGAATCACATAAGTCATATATTACACCTAACCACAAGTCAACTACCCACATCATCATAAGTCAACCATTTAATAAGATATGAAATAAAATCAAGTGTGGTTGACTATCCTAGATTTCTCTAACCTCTAAGGATGGACTTGGGAATCCAATATAAATTCTTTCCAATAGGGTTAACCAAGTACTCCTTAGGGATCCATTTCCTAGCTACCATTGTTGTTTTAGATTGACCCCTAGCAATTAAACAATGGTAGGCTTTTTCATTCTTAGAACCCTTATAACCTAGGCCTTTCTTGTTGAAACTAGCCTTTTGGCTCCCAATGATCAAATTTAGGGTATTGGAGCCTATTGTGAATTTCTCTAGGGCCTTAGTTAGGAAATCTACCTTTTCCCTTAAAATCTTATTTTCTTCTATACATGCATCATTAATACTAGAAGAAATAGCATTATCATTTAAACATGCATTCTTCAATTTTTCTTCTAATTTCATTTTGCATGCATTTATTTTTCTTCTTAGCCCTAAATAAGTCCTTAGTCAAGCTAGTAATCATTGAAATAATCTTTTTGGGAGGGAGATTCGTTACCTCACTTACCCAATCATCTTGTTCCGAATCCGATGAGGATGCTCCCCCTACACTTGAGCTCTCCTCCTCACTTGTGCTTGCTTCTTCTCTTTCGGAGGAGGTGGAGGCTATGTCTGTTAGTGAAAGCCCTAGAGTCAATCATATAATGGTTGTTATATGGACTTTGTTGTATCATATTCCTATTTATAAAGGCATTTCTTTATGGTTATTATACTTACTTATATTGGTGTCAAATAACTAAGTATAATAACATCCTTGAGTAGAAGGTTCTTATCTATATCAATCGATTGGTTGAATCAATAATGAGATGATATAGAGAACACTACTCTTAATCATTCCTAGTCAAGTATTAACATTCAAGGACAATGTTAATGCGAAGAGACTAGCATGTAGGTCAACTCGATGACTTGATCTCACAAGTCATGGATATGAGATATCAAGTTGATACATGGGTATGCATTGGAGAATGTATACTGAATGACCCACCATGAGAAAGTATCATGGATCATTATATGAGTGTCATATACTTTCTCATGTGACTATTAGTATGACTATTAGTCTTTGGACCTGAAGTCACCATGGTTCCCTACATAAGGAGTTGCATACTTTGGCTTCGTCAAACATCACCCGTAAATGGGTGGACTATAAAGGTGATTACTAGATATGTAACAAATTATGCGGAGGGATGTGAGTAATGTAGATGAGATCTATCCCTCCTATATGACGGGAGTGACATCGTTATTCTTGATAGAGTGAGACCACAAAGTGAATGATAATGCCCAAATGAGTCAATATGAGATATTGAGCTCATTTGATTAGAGTGAGTCTAGTTGGAGTTCAAGATATAGATTATACCGAGGATGACATGGTCTATGCCTCAGTTGGTCAATCTAGATGTCAAGGATAGAGGGACATTGTCACATATTGTGAGAGTTATAATTAGTAGTCACAAAGGTGATGTTGGATCTCAATATTTTTGTAACTTGGGTAACAATGATGTGTTGCTAGATACCGCTCATTGCTTATGTTCCTAAATTGGTTTAGGAGCATTGCCAATGTTACAAGAACCTATAGGGTCACACACAAAGGGCAATTAGATGGAAATTAGGTTCATATGATGAACCATAAGGATTAGGTTCATGGGATGAACCAAATTAAATTAAGAGTAATCCAAATTAGACTAATTGAGTTGAACTCAAGTCGATTCAAGTGTTGAATGAGTCTAATTTAGATTTGATTCATCGAGTCAATTTAAACTAATGAATTGAGATTCATTAAATCAAATTAACTTGAATCAAATGGTTGGATTTGATCAACCATGGGAGATAAGAGGTCAAGTTTGACTTGACTTGAGAGGGAAGATGAATGGTCAATTTTGATATGACCAATTGCCATGTCATGGTGACTTGGCATGGGGCCGGCCAATGATGATACTCCACATCATCATGGACACATCATGAGGTGCCACCTCATGAGGGAGACCAAGAGCCATTGGCTCTTGGAGTTACATGCATGCATGTAACCCCCTTATAGTGGGTTATGAAAGTGTGAAGTTAAGTTGTGTAACTTCATCTTCTTCCTCCTCTCTTCCCTCAAGCTCTCTCTTCCTCATCTTGCCGTGAGCCTCTAAGGGGTGCTAGCACACTCTAGATTGCTTTTCTCCACCTATTGCTTGTGTGGATACCAATAGAGGAGTGTACACTTGACACTCTCGAGTTTTGGCAAGCCGTTTGGACGAGCAAGATAAGCGAAGGACATCGCATCAAGGGTAAAACTCTTAACATGTAGATCTAGAGTAGATCTAAGGGTTTTAAACACGTACATATATTTTTGTTTATCTTCGCACGGAACCGTGGCCGACTTCCGGGGTTTCCGCAACGTAAAAAGCGGTTTTTGCGGCTCGGATAGTCCAACAATGTCCTCTATAGCCATAAGTGCAAGGCTTGTGAATGCTTCTTCTTCCTCCGATGAGGATGGATCATCTCATGTGGCCTTCAAGTTTTGCAACTTCCCCTTTCCTTTTTCCTTGGATTTCTTTTCTTCATCCTTCCTCTTGCTTCCTTTCTTCTTGTCTTCTTTCTTTCTCCTTTCTTCTTTGCTTTTGTTCAAGAGAGGACAATCATCTCTCATGTGTCCCTCTTCTTATCAATTGTAGCATATGATTTTTCTTCTCGGTCTTCTCCTATCATGAGACTTGTTAAATTTAAAAGTCTTTAAAGCACGTCTCACCTTCCTTATCATGTATGCTTCCTCATTGCTATTCATTGATGAGGAGGATTCTTTATCCGATGAGGAAGGTGGAGTCTCCTTCTTCTTCTTCTTCTTCTTCCCTTTGTCGGCTACTAGTGTTAATCCCCTTGATGGCTTGTTTGGATCTTCTACTATACCTTCAAGCCTAGTTTCATGCAATTCCATAGTGGAGAAAAAAATTCTTCTAGAGTATTTACCTATAGATTCTTAGAGATGTAGAACGAATCCACCATATAACTCCATTTGGATGACCGGGAGAATGCGTCTATTGACTTCATTACTATTTCCCGATTTGAAAACTTCTCTCTTACACTGGTTAAACCGATGATTATTTCCTTAACCCTAGAATGCAAGGAAAGTACCTTTTCTTCCTTTTCTAGCTTGATGTTGCTTAATTACGATCGGAGAAGGTCCCGTCTTGCAAGTTTTGCCTCAGAGGTACCTTCATGGAGCTCTACAAGCTTTTCCCACATTTCCTTGGCGCTAGAGCACTCTCCAATTTGGTTGATTTCTTGTTGAGGGAGCACGTTGTATAGGTGATGCTTGACCTTTGAATTTGCAAGGTTATCCTCTCTTTGCTTCTTGGTCCATCTCAATTTTTCTAGCATTCTCCCTTCTTCATCCATAGGTATCTCGAAACCACTATCCATAATAAGCATGATATCGAAATTGGTTTCAAAGAATAACTCCATTCTCTTCTTCCACCAAGAGAAATCGCCTTCGAACTTGGGTGGATGAATGTTGGAGCCGGGCATTGTCGTTGATTGTTGTGGTGGTGAGTCCGGTGACAATCTCCTCGCTATGATACCACTTGTTGGAGGATCGTGGCCCAGCTAGAGGGGGATGAATAACCCAATTCGTAGATGGAAATCGTTCGCTTCTTAATCGTCTACAAATACTATTAGCGCAGTGGAAATGTAATGCTAAAGTAAAAACAATTAAGACAAAGCAAGAGGAAATGAGCACAAGCGCTAACACATGGATGTAATGTGGTTCACAACCCTTGCCGCTAATCCACGGATGATTCATTTAGGTGAATCACCCCTCAACCAACTTCACTAGTCTCTCCTTTAGCCTAAGCAAGGTGGAGGTAAACCTTCTTTACAAGAATCACTCCCTCTTACAATAAGATTGAAATAAACACAAGAAGAGGAGTGGAAAATCATGTAGAGCACTTAGGAGTATGAATGGGAGTTAAGCATTAGCCTCCCAATAGCCCCCAACCTTTCTTTTAATAGAGAAGAAGGGTTTCTTCCCGTTGGGAAGGCGGCAGTCGACTAATGCATGCATCAGTCGACTGCTGACGGTTCCAATGACTTCTGACCCAACTGAATTGCGACCATTGTAGTCCAACGACTCCTCCATCAGTCGACTGATCAGCCCATCAACTGACTTTTCTAGCCATCAGTCGAGTGATCCAAGCAATCAGTCAACTTTCAAACCTTCTATGCTTGCGACCACCTTGATCAATCGACTGCAATCCCTTGGTAGTCGACTGATGGTGCAGTAGTCGACTGTCAAACCCTAGCAGTCGACTGTCAAACCCTAGCAGTCGACTGCTGGGCCAGAAACCAACAGTCGAACATCGATCGAGCACCAGTCGAGTGCCATTGATCCAGAGCAGTCAATTGCTATCTATAGCAGTCGACTGGTGCCGGGTAAAACCTCAAACAAACCATTTGTTTGAGCATTCGACTTAACCAAACGTCGGGTAAACCTCAAACCTAAGTTTGAGCATCCGACTCTTGACTTAGCCATTCGACCAAATTCACCTATGAGCTAATGTTACAATCGCTCAATCTCTCATCTCCCTTGGAGTCCCTCACCGAAGCTCTCTTCGTCCAGCCACATCTCTCGGATGCACCAAGCGCATGACTTCGCAATGTCATCCTTTGCGTCTCGCCCTGAAGTCTGCTTCCTTTGGCTTCACTCCAATGCTCCTCGTCCAATGGTCTCTCGGATGCACCAAGCGCACGACTTTCGTAATGCCATCTTTCACCGACTCAAGGACTCGAGCCATGAGATGGTGAACCCACCAATGCTAACATCAAGCTAACCATGTGCGATTTACTAAGTCATGCACAATCTAAACACACATATCAAATCATATAAACAACCTAACTTAAACCCTTTGCCACACACATCAAAACCACATCATACATGAGTTGATTGCCCTAACACCTACTGTTTTACTTTGTTTTTGTAAGTCGTGATAAATACACCTCTTCCATTTTACTTAGACAGAATAGGCCATTTAGGCATCCTATTAGCAGGCCCAACCTATTTATACTCTTAGGTAGAGTATTTGAACACATGAACTCCTGATGCCCCATACTTTTGTCGTTCCTTTTGTCATCTTCTCCAATTTTAAATTCCTCTCCCTACTCAGTAACCTTAGTCGATAGGCGCTTCAACCTTAGGTCTCCTTTTCGGCATCAAGAAGGTCCTTCCCTTTTTCAGTTGTCACCCTTTAGTTCCAAGTAAGTAGTATTCCTATTTCCTTATCATCCCTCACTTATAGCTTCCCCTTCTTGAAACTCTAGCAAGGCTCCCTGGTTCGAAACCACCCCCACCCGTATAGATGGTCTCCAATACTTCCACCTGCTGGAGATTCCGGGATCATGCACAACAGAATAAAGAAAATAAAATAAATTTTATTTCATTCTAGACATCCCTTGCGGGCTAGGAAGCCTTGCTATTGATACAATATCATGCAAACACACACAAGGAGAGAAGTTATACCTTCAAGATTCTTATTGAATCTATTGAAACCATGAGCAAGATCAACGGGCCTTGCCTCTATCAGTATCCACACTAGGATCACCTGAGACAACTCCTAGAGCAGTAAGCCTTTGTCTCCGATTGATGCTAGCCAACCGACGGAGATAAGAGAAGGAAAGAGAGAGAAAAATGGCTACTAAGAATGAAAATAAAAAATTGCCTCCGAAGAATATCAAGGGATATATTTATAAATCTCTTGATTAGGGCATCTAAGGAGGCTTAAATGGAATCTTTTTTTCCATAATTATCTCATAATTAAGGTAAGAACAACCCAAGAAATTTCTATAAGAAAAATTCCAAAATCGACAGAGTTGTGACACGACCGTGTGTTTTACACATGGTCGACCGTGCCAAAAGACATGGCTCGCCATGTGTCCTGCTGTGCACAACCCTGGTTTTGGCCATTTTTGACCAGAGCTAGGCACGACCAATGCTTGATTAGGCACGATCGTGTGAGGTTATGTATGATATTTTTGACTTTGTTTAGGTGTGATATGGCCGTGCTAAGTCCAACAAGGTCATAGGAAGTTTCATAGCCTCCGTTTTGCACCCTTTTGGCCTGGTCCAACCAGATACATCATCTTTCATTGAGAATCTCATTCTCAGGCTTGTTTTACGTCTCAAGATCACCCGTAGTGTGTGTGACCCAATAGGTTCCTAGATTTATTGGTCATTTATAATTAATCCCTTAATTATGAATAGATTATGAGTGACACCTAGCAGTAAATCATGACCCCCCAATTGATCGAAAAGTGTAAATCGACTCTAGAATGCTTTTGAACTCTTCAACAACTACAGTTATTTCCATGACTTGTTCCTTTCACTCATCCTATACCCACTTGGTTCAGGACATGGTCTATGTGCTCATCCCCACTAGGCTGACTACATCACACCTAGTCCAAGTTAGTTTTCTTGTCCTGTGGATTCAAGTTACTGATACATGTCCTCAAGAAGACTGTCTTCTTATCATGCTTGCTCTGACCAGAGACTTTTTAGTAACAATCCTGACAAGAGGCCTAGGGTATACATCTCCTTTATATAAGGAGTGGTGCATTCTTTATGGGTTATTCAAACACCTTCGATCATTTTAACTTATACCTAATCATCCCAGAGTTACACCTCATATGGAGATGGCTGCGAAGAAGTCAAAGTATAAGGCGCCATGACCAAGATGACTTGAATACCTCAAGTCTAAGGAATCTCGCACTCGAGCTGCAATGAGATCTTCAACGACATTAAAAACCATATGAAGTCTCATAGTAGGTCACTCTAATGAACTAGTTACCTTAACTAACATCCACATGTTTACTCTCAGTATCCCTATGCTTTCATTTAGTGTACCAAATGCTTGGATGAACCAAGGAGCATAACATGTGCTAGTCTCACTGAATTGATGATGTCCAATCTCATCAATTCATCCACTAGGGATAGTTTCAATACTTACATGATTACACATGATAAGATACCCATTAATTGTGATCCAATCACAATTTCTTTCATGCTATGTATCATATTATGGACTTCAATAGATGAGTTTAAGATCCAATCAAATACATAACCAATGCATACTCAAATAGTAAATTTTATTAATAACTTCTAAGGAAATTGCCTTAAAACATCTCTCAATTACATCAAACTCCCACTTGACCTACAGCCAATCGCCTTGGTATCTAATACCATAGGTCTCTAAATGCCTCTTGAACTTTTCTTGGGGAAGAAGCTTTGTCAAGGGATATGCTAGATTCCTATCAATGAAAACTTTCTCTATTTGCACGTCTCTTCTACCTATGATCTCTTTGATCAGACGGTAACGATGAAGTACGTGCTTGGATTGCTGATGAGACTGTGGTTCCTTCGATTATGCAATGACATCATTGTTGTCATAGTAAAATAGTAATGCTTCAACAATGCTTGGAACTACTCCAAGTTCAGTAATGTACTTCTTGATCCATACCGTCTCCTTTGTTGCTTCAGAAGTTGCAATGTACTCTGCCTCCGTAGTAGAATCAACAATTGTATCTTGTTTGAAACTTTTCTAACTCACCGTACCTTCATTCAAGATGAATATATATCCAGACTGGGATTTAGAATTATCCTTATCTATCTGGAAACTGCATATGTATACCCACTCACTACCATATCACCTTCTCCATATACCAAAAAAAAATCCTTAGTCCTTCTCAAGTATTTAATGATTGTCTTGACAACCACCCAATGGTCCATACTAGGATTCGACTGGTATCTACTCGTAACGCTCAAAGCGTATGATACATCGTGTCTTATACATAACATAGCATACATGATCGATCCTATAGTTGACACATATGGGATATGACTTATGCGGATCCTCTCGTCTTCAGTGCGCGGGCACATAGACTTCGAAAGGTGAATCCCATGCCTCATGAGAATGAAACCTTTCTTAGATTCTTCCATGCTAAATCGTTTTAACATTTTGTCTATGTATGTAGACTGCGAAAGCCTAAGCAACTGATTCGATCTATCTCTATAGATCTTAATCCCTAAAATATAGGTTGCTTCTCCCATGTCTTTCATGAAGAAATTTTGGACAACCAGACCTTGACTGTTTGTAAAATAGGAATATTGTTTCCTATGATTAATATGTCATCAATATACAATACTAGGAACACGATCGCACTCCCACTAACCTTCTTATACACACAGGGCTTCTCAGGAAATCAAACTATTTGATTGCCTCATCAAAACGGATATTCCAACTCCTGGATGCTTGCTTCAATCCATAATGGATCGTTAAAGCTTGCATACTTTGTTCTTGTCAATGTATGTGAAATCCTTAGGTTGTATCATATATACATCCTCAGATAGGTATCCATTAAGGAAAGTTATTTTCACATCATCTGTCATATCTCATAATCAAAATGAGCTGCTATGACCAGGAGTATCCGAATGGACTTAAGCATAATTACTGGTGAAAAAGTTTTGTCATAGTCAATACCTTGTCTTTGACGATAGCCTTTTGCCACTAATCTAGCTTTATAAGTAATAATATTACCATCCATGTCAGTTTTCTTCTTGAAAACTCACTTGCACCCTATAGGTGTTATGCCTTCAGGTGGGTCCGCCAAGTTCCAAACTTCGTTTTCATACATGGAATCCATTTATGATTTCATGGCTGTTAGCCACCTATCCTTATCTGAACTATTCAGTGCCTCTTCATAACTAGTGGATTCCTCATCCTCTATGAGCAACGCATCATTAGATTCACTTATGAGAAATCCATATCTCTCAGAAATCTTACATGTCCTACTAGTTCTATGAAGAGGTGGTGTATCATCAGGTTCAGCTATTATCTCATCCGAATGAGTAATCAACTGTGGTTTTTGACTAGACATCTCTTTTGTATATATCAGAGTCTCTTGAACTACACTTTGTTCAATCTCACTCTCACTGTTTTCTTGTAAAAGAAACTCCTTCTCTAGGAATACAACATGCCTTGAAACAAACACTTTTTGTTCCAAGGGATAATAAAATTGGTAACCCCTTGTTTCCTTAGGGTAACTAATAAATAGACACTTATCAGACTTAGCCTCCAGCTTGTCTGATACTGTCCTCTTCACATAAGTAGAACAACTCCATATCTTCAAATAAGATAAATGAGGTTTTCTACTATTCCACATCTCATATGAAGTAGTAGAGACTGCCTTAGTCGGGACTCTATTTAATAAGTAAATAGCGGTCTCGAGTGTGTAACTCCAAAAGATTTTTGGAAGACTTGTATGTTGCATCATTGACCTAACTATGTCTAACAAAATTCGATTTCGCTTTCAGCCACACCATTATGTTGTCACTTGTAAGGTGGAGTCCTTTGGGACAAGATGCCATTGTCCTTTAGAATATCTTAAAACTTTTGGCTTAAGTACTCACCACCTTAATCCGATCGAAGTATTTTAATACCTTTCCCAAGTTATTTTTTTGATTCATTTTTGAAATCTTTAAACCTTTCAAAAACTTCAGGATTGTACCTTAACAGATACAAATATAACATATACAAATACCCATATAGTGAATAATCATCGATAAGGGTAACGAAGTAGCTATAATCTCCTATGTTATGAGTTTACATTGGTCCACATACATCAGTATGTATAAGGCTCAATATCTCAACTGCCCATTCACCTTTTCCCCTAAAAGGTAACTTAGTCATCTTTCCTTTTAAGCATGAAACACATATGTCTAATGAATCTGATTTATAAGACTCCAAAATGTCAAGCTTATATAGTTTGGACATGTGTTCTTTACTTATATGGCCAATACGACAATGCCATAATTGCGAGGTTAACTGATTATCTAACTTAGCACGTTTGCTATTTGATTCGATATTGAATATCTCGTTGGATGTATCTAATGTGTAGATTCTATTATTTAACATTTCTGTAGCATAAAGGACACCATTTAACGTAATGTAACAACAATTATTATTGAACATCAAATGATAACCTTCCTTATTCAAACATGAAATAGAAATGATATTCTTTATTAATGCAAGAATATAAAAACAATCATCCAACTCTAAAACCAGTCCCGTAGGAAGTCGCAACATATAAGTTCCCTTGGCTACAATAATAACTTTTGCTCCATTGCTAACCCTTAGATATGCTTCTCCTTTAACCACTCTTCTTCTGTTCCTGAGCCCCTGTATGTCATTACATATCTATGAGCCACACTTGATATCCAATACCCAAGTGTTAGAAGAAACAACATGACATTCAATAACATATATACCTAAAGTAGATTGGGCATCAGATGCCTTTTCTGTTTTAGTGACTCCAGAAACTGCTTGCAGTTTCTCTTCCAAAGCCCATCCTTGACACAATGATGTCAAGTGCCCTTGGGAGATGATTCTTCCTTCTTTCCCTTTTTCTTCCCTTTGGCTGTAGTTTTTGACTTCCTCTTAGAACCTTTCTTTAAGGAGTCAATCAGCATCACCGTCTTCTATTCTTTAGCAACAGATGACTCCACTGTTTTGAGCATATTGATCAACTCAGGAATAGTGGACTCAATCTTATTCATCTAATATTTCATCACAAATTGTGAATACCTACTAGTCAGACTGTGAAGAATTAAGTTAATACTTAATTCATGGTCCATGAAAAACCCTAATGATCCCAATTGCTCAATATAGTCATTCATCTTCAGTGCATATTGCACTGCAGATGAACCCTCCTACATCTTTGAGCAAAAGAAGAGTTGGGTGACCTTGAACCTTTCAGATCTCACCTACTCATTGAATAACTCACTAAGATGGAAGACAATTATATTAGCATCCATATGCTCATGTTGCTTTTGCAACTCATGAGACATTGATGCTAGCATAATGCAACTGCCATTTCAAAGTCAGCAACATGTTTCTGGTAAGCCAACTTTTGGTCACCAGATGCATTGTCTGCAGGAGGTTGGGGAAGAACCTCTTCAAGGACATAAGCTAGCTTTTTAGCCTTGAGAATAATTCTCAGATTGCGAAGCCAGTCCAAGAAGTTTGCTCAGTTAATTTGTTGTTGTCCAAAATAGAACATAAGTTAATGGAGATTGATATGCTATTCTAATTAGTACCTAGACATACAAAAAGGTGTATAAGAGAGGTGAATTTATAGTAATGCAAACAATTTACATTAACAAGAAACTCCCACTATTTTGTCAAATCCAAGAACCCTCACTTTGAATTCGAGAGATGGTAGATTGTCTCTTAGTGGGTTGATATCCATTATGACTAAGAACAACTTTGGAGAGAGTCCAACAAGTCATTCTTAGTCATAATGTTAGGTATCAATAGTACCCATTATATATCAAATATATAACTATCACTTTATTCTATCAACTAATTGAATGTTCACATATACATTAGGTTGTTAACTCATTAACATATATGCATTCAATACATATCACCTAATTTCACCTCTGTCCACATTAACCTTGGAGGGAGTCCAACAAATAAATGCTTTCAGTTAGGGCTGACCCATTAATCGTGAGATCGAATTTAAATGGTTTGAACATATCCAATTTTCAAGCCAAGCTTGGAGAGAGTCCAACAACCCAAATTTTAAATTGACCTCTGGTCCTTACCGTCTAAAATAAATATCGAAACTCATATGAATTAAACATGCTCTTTGGCATGCCAGGCTTGGAGAGAGTCCAACAACCCAAGCATGAAAAAAACTCTGGTTCAACCATATTAATGGAAGGTGTTAGCCCTAATATTTGCATGAGAGATTTCAAGTTATTCTAGGTCTCATCTATAACAAGAAATAAACCTAAATATGGAAAAATTTAAGGTCACATTAGGAAAAAAATTTTTCAATGTGAACATGAGTCGAACAATTGATGCACATGCCATTTTAAGAATTAGATATGCGAACCGCACGACTTATTCCTCAATGCATGGCTAGTCTATGCTTAGGCTCTAATGATGCGGCCAACACCTTCGATGTTTCTAGGTGCATCCTCGGTATTTTCTTTTCGGATATAAACATATCCTATATGTAGAATCATGCATACGTTAATCTATCATATAGGAAAACATCACATAGGTATATTAAAATATCAAACATAGGTATATCCTACAACATGCGATCTATGTCAAACAAACAAGGTGACACTGATACCACTTGTTGGAGATTCCGAGATCATGCATAGCGGAATAAAGCAAATAAAATAATTTTTATTTCATCCCAGACATCCCTTGGGAACTAAGAATCCTTGCTATTGACATAATCTCATGCAAACACACAAAAGGAGAGAAGTTATACCTTCGAGATTCTTATTGAATCTGTCGAAACAACTAGTAAGACCAACAGGTCTTGCCTCTATCAGTATCCATGCTGGGATCACCTGAGATAACTCCTAGAGCAGGAAGCCTTTGTCTTTGATTAGTGCTGGCCAATCGATGGAGACAAGAGAAGGAAAGAGAGAGAGAAAAATAACTACCAAGAAAGAAAACTAAGAGTTGCCTCCAAAGAATATCAAGGGATATATTTATAATCCTCTTGATTAGGGCATCTAAGGAGGCTTAAATGGAATTTTTCTATCCATAATTATCCCATAATTAAAGTAAGAACAACCCAAGAAATTTTCATGAGAAAATCCCAGAATTGGTTGAACCGCGACACAGCCATGCCAAAGGACACGGTCGTGCCAGGACACACGGCTGGTCGTGTGTCCTAATGTGCACAACCCTGGTTTTGGCCTTTTTCAGCCAGAGCTAGGCATGGTCCATGCCTGATTAGGCACGACCGTATGAGTCTCTATATGATCCGTTTGACTTCGTTTAGGTGCAATATGGTCGTGTTAAATCTGACAAGGCCATAGGAAGTTCCATAGCCTCCGTTTCGCACCCTCTTGTCTTGGTCCAACCAGATACATCTTCTCTTATTGAGAATATCATTCTCAAGCTTGTTTTATGTCTCGAGATCACCCGTAGTGCATGTGACCCAATAGGTTCCCGGCTATGTTGTCCATTCATAATTAACCCCTTACTTATGAATAGATCATGAGTGACACCTAGTAGTACATCATGACCCCCAATTGATCGAAAAGTTTAAATTGACTCCAGAACATTTCTGAACCCTTCAATAGCTACAGTTATTTCCATGGCTTGTTTCTTTCACTCATCCTATACCCACTTGGTTCAGGACATGGTCTATGTGCTCATCCCCACTAGGCTGACTACGTCACACCTAGTTCAAGTTAGTTTTCTTGTCATGTGGATTCAAGTTACTCATACATGTTCTCAAGAAGACTGTCTTCTTATCATGCTTGCTTTGGCCAGAGACTTTTGAGTAATAATCTTGACAAGAGGCCTAGGGTATACATCTCCTTTACATAAGGAGTGGTGAATTTTTAGTGGGCTATTCAAACACCTTCGATCGTGTTGACCTATATCTAATCATCCCGTAGTTACATCTCCTATGGAGATGGTTGCGAAGAAGTCAAAGTATAAGGCACCATGACCAAGATGACTCGAATACCTCAAGTCTAAGGAATCTCACACTCGAGCTGCAATGAGATCTTCAACGACATTAAAAACCATATGAAGTCTCATAGCATGTCATACCAAAGAACTAGTTACCTTAACTAGCATCCACATGTTCACTCTCAGCATCCCTATGCTTCAATTCAGTGAGTACCAAATGCTTGGATGAACCAAGGAGCATAACATGTGCTATTCTTACAGAATTAACGATGTCCAATCTCATCAATTCATCGACTAGGGATAGTTTCAATACTTACATGATTACACTGTAGGTTTTGCCCGGAAGCTCTGATACCAATTGAAGGGATTTCCCTCATCGAGTCCGTGAGGGGAAACTTCACTTCCCCTTCACCTTGGTTGCTTGACCATGGTGATCCCTTCGATGTCCCCGGATTAAAAAATTTAATCCTAGACAAAAGGAATTCCCAAAGCAACCAAGTCATCGTCGTGCTATTCGTTTAGAGAGGTTACTTGAACAAACTAGTTGTTCAAGCGACCTTCCTCTATTCTACGAGTAGGCGCGGAATAGATGATGTTCGGATCGCCGGTTTTTGTGTTTCTTCTTGGGATCCAAGTATTATTTAGCCATTTACAGAAATATAATATGCTTATATTTGTAAAAAAAAACAAGCAATGAATAAAAGAGAAAGAAGAATAGGTATACCTCTTGGTCTTCTAATGTATGACCTTCCTCCTTTTGGACGTCGTGTGGGCGACGATCCACCAAAAGTCGAAGCTCCTAGATCGCAAAACTTCCTTCCTTGCTTTTCCCAAGCAAGAGGAAGAAAAGAAACAATGTTTTTCTCCTTCCAAAACTCAACCAACAAAGAGCTATCAAAGCCCTTGCCGCCGGCCAACTAGAAGGAGAAGGAGATGGTGGAAAACTACCAAGACACCAAGGGAAACCCTATATCTTGTTTCCACCACCTAAGGAGAAGAAGAAGGGGACTTTGGGCACCGGCCAAGGCTGGAAAAGAGATGGAAAAGGCTGCTGGACGTTGGCCCAAAGAGGAAGAAGAAGAGAGAAAGAACCTTCTTTATTTGGTGCCACCCTAGCCTCAAAACCCTAATCCCAATCCTATCTCAAATAGGATTGCTCCTTGCCGCCCAAACCCTAGCTCTCCTCCTATTCATCATGTAATCCACGACCACTCCCCATGCCCTCCTTTTATAGAGTTAGGGATAAGTCATGAATTAATCTCCTCCATTGGTTCTAGGGATTTAATCTCAACCGTCGGATCTAGAGATTTAATCTCAACTGTCGGATCTTAGAGATTTGATCTCTACCAATGGATCTTAGAGTTTTGTTTCTATCCATTGGATCTAAGCTTCATGAGGTGTTAATAGGCTACATTAAGGGCCATGAGGAGGAGTTGGGTCTTGGCCACCCATGGATCAAGCCCACATAAAGTCCGATCCACTAATGATGATCCAATCCACTAAAGGTCCATCATTATCTACCTCACCAACCCCCATATGATAATATGGGCTCCATATATTATTTGTACATTTTCTCCCCGTGTTTAAGATCTCGAATGTCCGTCGATTAATTAATTTACTGACCATTAATTAATCAACATCTAACTCCTTGAGTACCACTCAACCTTTTCATCATGCCGGACCAAGTCCACCTGCAGGGTTTACATGATGAACCTTATGAGCTCCTCAAGGGGACATCATCATCCTAATATATAGGACACGGTTTCCTCCTATAATCAATGGCACACCATATAAATAATATCATCTCCCAACTTATCGAGTCTATCGATTTAATCTATAAATCTCACCCATTGGTAAATCAAAGAGATGAGTACTAAGTATATGTGCCCGTTATTATATCGGGATTAAGAGAATGTATTAAATAATATCTGAGGTCCGATTCGATTATGTAGTCAGCAATAAATCGAATCACCTCTATGTCGGTCCTGCTCAATACACACAAAGTGCACTAGTGTGATTCTATGGTCAAGATAAACCAATACCAAATCACACTACAACCATTCCGATGGTTTGTCTAAAGTCATCTCGGTTGTGAGCCTTTACTTATACTTTCCAAGGGGCCGATAACATGATCTCCTGTGTGACACCAGACACCATGTTATCTACAATGTAAAGTATTAGACAATATTGCATAACCATAAAAATATGCAAACAATGATCATGTGATTCTTATTTCAAAATAAAGATGTTCATACAAAAGATAGACTTTTCAGTATACATCCCTACAATCTCCCACTTATACTAAAAGACTATGATGTTCTCAAAGTGCCATACATCTGATCCCCATTCCCTCCACATGCCTATCAAAAGCTCTCGCCGGAAGGGCCTTAGTGAAAGGATCTGCCAGGTTATCCTCCGATGCAATCTTGGCCACAACAACTTCTCCTCTCTTTACGATTTCTCGTATCATGTGGTACTTGCGCTCTATGTGTTTACTAGCCTTATGGGCTCGTGGTTCCTTCGAGTTTGCAACTGCACCACTATTATCACAATAAATTGTGATAGTTCTGGGCAAACCAGGAATCACATCCAAGTCCATCAGGAAGTTCCTGAGCCATACAACTTCTTTGGCCGCCTCAGAGGCCGCCACATACTCAACTTCCATGGTGGAGTCTGCCACACACTTTTGCTTGACACTCCTCCATACAATGACTCCACCTCCCAAAGTAAACACAAAACCTAAGGTAGACTTACTGTTATCCCTATCAGATTGGAAGTCGGAATCCGTGTAACCCACAGGGAGTAATTGGTCTGCCCGATAAACCAGCATATAATCCCTAGTCCTTCTCAGGTACTTCAATATATACTTTACCGCAGTCCAATGTCCCTGTCCTGGATTACTCTGATATCTGCTGACCATGCCCACGACAAAGCAGATATCTGGTCTCGTACAGAGCATCGCATACATGAGGCTTCCTACTGCCGAAGCATAAGGAACCGCCTTCATCTCCTCTATCTCCTCAGATGATCTAGGACACATCTCCTTAGATAAAGGAACTCCATGCCTGAAAGGTAGAAAACCCTTCTTGGAGTTCTGCATGCTAAAATGCTCCATAATCGTGTCTATGTATGAAGCTTGGGATAAACACAATATCCTTTTCCTGCGATCCCTTATAACCTTGATCCCAAGGATGTGTCCCACCTCTCCCAAGTCCTTCATATCAAACTGTTTGGACAACCATACCCTTACGTCCGATAACACCTTGATATTGTTGCCAATCAACAAAATGTCATCTACGTATAGTACAAGAAATACCACTACGTTTCCGTCACATCTCTTGTATACACAAGACTCATCCGAACTTTGAATAAATCCATAAGACTGGATCACCTCATCAAACCGGATGTTTCAAGACCTCGAAGCTTGCTTTAATCCATAAATGGACCGATTAAGCTTACATACAAGATGCTCTTTTCCCTTAGCAATGAATCCCTCTGGTTGCTTCATGTAGATGTTTTCCTCAAGACTTCCATTAAGGAAAGCTGTCTTGACATCCATCTACCACACCTCATAATCCATATGAGCTGCTATGCATAAGAGAATCCGGATAGATTTAAGCATGGCTACCGGTGAAAAGGTCTCCTCATAATCGATACCCTCTTTCTGAGTATACCCCTTCGCAACAAGCCTCGCTTTGAAGGTCTCAACCTTCCCATCTATTCCTCTCTTTCTTTTGTAGATCCACTTGCATCCAATGGTTTTTACACCATCGGGTGATTCTACTAGCTCCCAGACCTGATTTGAATCCATAGATTCAATCTTAGCATTCATTGCACTTTGCCAAGATTCTGCATCTTTATCTTGGATTGCCTCGTTATATGTCCAGGGATCAGGTTCATGTTCGCCAGGGACTAAATCAGAAGATTCTCCCAAGAACATGAATCTATCAGGCTGTCTCACAACCCTCCCACTACGACGAGGTATCACCTGTGTATCCTCTGTGACACGCGGTGCAGTGACATGTGGTATATCCTCTTGTACCTGTGGTACTAAAGAAGTGACTTCCCCTTTTAACTCCTCCAGAATAATTTTACTCTTGGGCTTGTGGCTCATCACATAGTCTTCCTCTAGAAATCTGGCATTCGTGCTAACGATCACCCTCTGATCTCTAGGACTATAAAATAAGCCTCCCTTCGTTCCCTTGGGATAACCAACGAATAAGCGTACTTCTGTATGAGATTCCAACTTACCAGCATCTCCCTTCAGCACATGTGCTGGACTCCCCCATATCCGAATGTGTCTCAGACTAGGCTTTCGCCCAGTCCACAATTCTACGGGGGTAGAAGGCACTGATTTAGATGAAACCAAGTTCAGAATATACATTGTCGTATCCAGCGCATACCCCCAGAACGAATCTGGCAACTCAGAATAACTCATCATCGATCTAACCATCTCCACAAGAGTCCTATTCCTTTGCTCCGCTACACCATTCTGCTGGGGTGTACCAGGTGCAGACAATTGGGATTGAATCCCAATCTCTGATAAGTAATTCCTAAACTCTCCCAAGAGGTACTCACCACCACGATCAGATCGCAGGGTCTTGATACTTTTACCTTGACGGTTCTCCACATCAGCCTTGAATTCTTTGAACCTGTCAAAGTATTCAGACTTGCGGCGTATCAAGTAAATGCATCCATATCTTGAATAATCGTCTATAAAAGAGACAAAATATTCAAAATCACCTCTAGCCTGGATAGACATAGGACCGCACAAATCAGTATGAACCAATTCTAACACATCTTTGGCTCTATACCCCTTGGCCTTGAAAGGCCTCTTGGTCATTTTACCTTCCAAGCAAGATTTGCAGGTTGGGAGATCCTTTACCACTAATGAACCCAAAGGTCCATCAGCTATCAACCTTTGAATTCTACTCAGGTTAATATAACCAAGCCTTAGATGCCAAAGATATGTCTGGTTCATCTTCGAAGGTTCTTTTCTCTTATTGGAATTAGAAGATGAGTTATTTACTTCTATATGCATCGTGGGAGCTTTTGGTTCAAGAGTATACAAATTGCCAACCAATGTACCTGAACAGATAATCTCTCTATTTCTTTTTATAACAACTCTGTCATTAAAAGAAACAGAATATCCATCCATAATAATTTAGAAACTGAAACTAAATTCTTTCTAAATAAAGGTACATAAAGGGAATTTTCCAGAACCTAAGTTTTATTTTTCTCAAGAGATAAATAAAACTTCTCCCACTGCAATAGCCGCCACCTTCATGGCATTGCCCAAAATGGTAATCTCCCCTTTAGCTAGTCGTCGGGTTTCCTGGAACCCCTGCAAAGTGTTGCATACATAATTAGTGGATCTCATATCTACACACCAGGTGCCGGTAGATAACACCACTAATCATGTTTCAACGACTAGTCCAAAGGATATACCTTTGTTCTATTTTGGACTGGGACAATCCTTCTTCCAATGTCCATCCTGTTTATAAGTAAAGTACTTGCCTTTCGGCTTCTTCACTCCTCCCTGAGATCCTCCCACCACCTTTGCTCCACCTTGTTTCTTCTTCTTCTTGCCTTTTGGCTTAGAAGTAGAAACCTTTTTGAGCAACCATGGCTTAAGGACACTCTTCGAAGAGTGCATACTTGTACTCCTTAGCAGATAAGACAATATCTAGATTCTTTTCCAATCAACATTATTTGGGTACAGTAAGTTTATTTCCTTTAGTATCATAGTAAGTGGACTGAAAGTCATTTTTGAAAATCCTAAGAATCACATAGATCATTACTGTAGATTTCAAAAAATTATTGATTCCTCAAACAATAAAATTTCAAAATCAACCAACACCTCTAAACACCGAGAATATCGCATGCCACGATCGTGTGGACGTATACGAATTCTACATTTGTAAGAGGAGGTTTTACCCATTAATTTTACTATCTTATCAACCTAACTTTTTGACAAGTAAAATTAATAGTTGGTTTCTCTTCGGCCCTACAAATAAAAGTAGTGACTCCGATGGAGAGGATACTTATATTTGCATCTAAGTGTTCACCATTACTTAGTACTAAGGTAATTATCTCGGGTTATGTGTCTTACGATGGGCAAGTACACACGCTCCTTAAAAATTACCTATAACTATATTCGACCCTGTGATCCACAAACAAACTCATCCGATGGGGAGGAAGGCACTCAGAGCCGACGCGCAAGTTTGCTTGCATCACATGTCAAATCGTAATGGAGGCCGTGGGAATTTATAAAAATATCCCTCTCCCACTTAGTAATTTGAAAATGAGGAATTTTCTAGGCTACGACATGCATATCAAATAATAAGCAATAAATATGAAAAATAAATTATTTTCCAACTATTATGGCTTTTGTCTTCAATATGTCTCCCGTCGCACCGCCATCTCGTCCGCTCCTCCTACGCCATGTACGAGCCATCCGGAGATCCAAGCCGAGACTAAATCCTATTTTAATTTACATCCATCGATCCTATACTCCACGAGAGAGTGTACATGAAATCTAGATCGAAAGTAAAATAAAATAAAGAGCGGCTAAACAATCCGTATTTAATTTACCAAAAACTAAATACTAGCCTCGTCAACCCCGAGGATTCAACAAAATAAATATTTACACACATACAATCACATACACACATATGGCCATAATAGTCGGATCTTATGCCTGCAACCAAAGAGTTAAACTACGCATATCCTACTATTATCCAGCACATATAATATATGAAAAAGTGCATAAAAATTAACCGAATCCTAAACACACAAAACCGGAAACCTTGGCTCTGATACCAATTTGTAGGTTTTGCCTGGAAGCTCTGATACCAATTGAAGGGATTTCCCTCGTCGAGTCCGTGAGGGGAAACTTCGCTTCCCCTTCACCTCGGTTGCTTGACCATGGTGATCCCTTCGATGTCCCCGGATTAAAAAATTTAATCCTAGACAAAAGGGATTCCCAAAGCAACCAAGTCATCATCGTGCTATTCGTTTAGAGAGGTTACTTGAACAAACTAGTTGTTCAAGCGACCTTCCTCTATTCTACGAGTAGCCGCGGAATAGACGATGTCCGGATCACCGGTTTTTGTGTTTATTCTCGGGATCCAAGTATTATTTATCCATTTACAGAAATATAACATGCTTATATTTGTAAAAAAAAAAACAAGCAATGAATAAAAGAGAAAGAAGAATAGGTATACCTCTTGGTCTTCTAATGTATGACCTTCCTCCTTTTGGACGTCGTGTGGGCGACGATCCACCAAAAGTCGAAGCTCCTAGATCATAAAACTTCCTTCCTTGCTTTTCCCAAGCAAGAGGAAGAAAAGAAACAATGTTTTTCTCCTTCCAAAACTCAACCAACAAAGAGCTATCAAAGCCCTTGCCGCCGGCCAACTAGAAGGAGAAGGAGATGGTGGAAAACTACCAAGACACCAAGGGAAACCCTATATCTTGTTTCCACCACCTAAGGAGAAGAAGAAGGGGACTTTGGGCACCGGCCAAGGCTGGAAAAGAGATGGAAAAGGCTGCTGGACGTTGGCCCAAAGAGGAAGAAGAAGAGAGAAAGAACCTTCCTTATTTGGTGCCACCCTAGCCTCAAAACCCTAATCCCAATCCTATCTCAAATAGGATTGCTCCTTGCCGCCCAAACCCTAGCTCTCCTCCTATTCATCATGTAATCCATGACCACTCCCCATGCCCTCCTTTTATAGAGTTAGGGATAAGTCATGAATTAATCTCCTCTATTGGTTCTAGGGATTTAATCTCAACCATCGGATCTAGAGATTTAATCTCAACCGTCGGATCTTAGAGATTTGATCTCTACCAATGGATCTTAGAGTTTTGTTTCTATCCATTGGATCTAAGCTTCATGAGGTGTTAATAGGCTACATTAGGGACCATGAGGAGGAGTTGGGTCTTGGCCACCCATGGATCAAGCCCACATAAAGTCCGATCCACTAATGATGATCCAATCAACTAAAGGTCCATCATTGATCTACCTCACCAACCCCCATATGATAATATGGGCTCCATATATTATTTGTACATTTTCTCCCCGTGTTTAAGATCTCGAATTTCCATCGATTAATTAATTTACTGACCATTAATTAATCAACATCTAACTCCTTGAGTAGTACCACTCAACCTTTTCATCATGCCGGACCAAGTCCACCTGCAGGGTTTACATGATGAACCTTATGAGCTCCTCAAGGGGACATCATCATCCTAATATATAGGACACGGTTTCCTCCTATAATCAACGACACACCATATAAATAATATCATCTCCCAACTTACCGAGTCTATCGATTTAATCTATAAATCTCGCCCATTGGTAAATCAAAGAGATGAGTACTAAGTATATGTGCCCGTTATTATATCGGGATTAAGAGCATGTATTAAATAATATCTGAGGTCCGATTCGATTATGTAGTCAGCAATAAATCGAATCACCTCTATGTCGGTCCTGCTCAATACACACAAAGTGCACTAGTGTGATTCTATGGTCAAGACAAACCAATACCAAATCACACTACAACCATTCCGATGGTTTGTCCAAAGTCATCTCGGTTGTGAGCCTTTACTTATACTTTCCAAGGGGCCGATAACATGATCTCCTGTGTGACACCACACACCATGTTATCTACAATGTAAAGTATGAGACAATATTGCATAACCATAAAAATATGCAAACAATGATCATGTGATTCTTATTTCAAAATAAAGATGTTCATACAAAAGATAGACTTTTCAGTATACATCCCTACATACACATGATAAGATACCCACTAATTGTGATCCGATCATAATTTCTTTCATGTTATGTATTGTATTGTGAACTTCAGTAGATGAGTTTAAGACCCAATCAAATACATAACAAATCCATACTCAAATAGTAAATTTTATTAATAACTTCTAAGGTGATTGCCTTAGCACATCTCTCAATTTCATCACCACCATGTTAGAAAGATGTATATTGATAAGGATGTCAAATGTTTATTTTCTTTACCTAACCAATGACCTCATCGTCCCCCCCCCCCGCACCATTATTTCTTCTTCCTGGGCCAATTAGAAAATGGTCTTTGCCTCCCTGTCCCCTCCATCTACTTTGATATCTTAGGCTTCTATAAAATAGCGGTGAACCAAATAACCCCAAATGCCTTCTGTATTTTGGTCGGGGCGGTCATCGTCTTTAAACACTAAGGGTTAGAATTATTCCCCCTAATGTTCCATAGTTTATTCCAACTCAAATCTTCCAGCATCATAGTATTTTACTTTGTCGGCTACCCCAACTGTCAATTCCTTAGAAATATGCCTTCGTCACTCAAGGGAGAATTATATTTCCTTGCTCATCTCCCTTCCCCTCTACCCTACTCAGAGACTTAGAGGACTGATATGCCAGACCTTCCTCCTTTCCAAGAGTGCCGATTGAGATGCCATTTTTTGGAAGTCAAAAGAGTTCTTCAAGACCACCAATATAACTCTAACCTACTCCTAGATGCCCATCTTCTAGGTCACTTCGGATTATCCCTCTTTGTTCTAGATGACACCATTCTAATAGGTGGTGTATTGTTACAAGATTTTTTGTTGTATAATACTTTATCAACAACTAACGACTAACAACTTTTTCCCTTGTTGCAAACGACCTCATGCAAAAGGCAATGATGAGCGTGCTGGAGGCTATGGCAGAAAAAGAAAAAGGAAAATGCATATGTGCAAAGTCTCCAACTCACCCTTCCTCTCCTCCTCATGATTCAACCACCGTGATAGCCTCCTTACCTTCTGAAGAACACTCTATCCCACAATCATCTCCAAAGAACCCTCCTTAAAGGAAATCACCCCGATAGTTAGGGGCCCCTCTACTCAGACCTCCCTACCTGTAATTTCTTCCTCCTACCCGCCTAGTCCTCCTCTTCATCATCACCTTCGTCACTATAATTCTCCCCCTTCCCCATTAGAGGGGGATCTTGTTGCCTCCGGAGATCCTTCTCCTAGACATGAAGGTAGTTCTCCTATTTTATCCTCCTCCCCTATACCCTCTTCAGGTCTAGAAATGGGACCCGCTTCACCCTCCCTACCTCTAGCCGTAGACCCAGAAGAACTTCCAACTACCTCCTCCCGATTTGACTCTCCCCTCCTTGAATCCTCCTATCCTCTGGTCGAACCTAACCCTATTGTAAAGGATGTTCCCCCTTCTATTCCTTCTTCAATAACTACCCCTACTACCACCCTACACTCTGTTCGTAGGATCCGTACTCCTCAAGAAGTAAAACTGTTTAGCCAGTTAGGAGTGCAGGATCTTTTGGAATGCTTGTGAGTAAACCTTACAGCGGTATTGCCTCCAACAATCCTTTTCTTAAATTGCTTTTGCTTTGGTTATGGGAATTATCCTAACTTACTTTTTCAATCTTTTCTTATACAGGCAGCTATTGAATATGATGAAGCGGTGCATCATTTAGCCAAGTACCAATCCACCATTTAAGCCCGTCACACCACTTCAGAGACTCGACTAAAACAAATGGCGCACCAATTAACCCAAGCCAAACAATGCTAAGCAACCTTAATCAACTCGGACGAAGCTCTAAGAAAAACATATGCTGATCTTAGGGATGAACTGTCCAATATGGGGCACAATCGAGAAGAATCTCTATGTGAGGTCGATCTATTGCGTGCCCAATTGTTACTCCAGAGTGATCAATTTCAACAGATGGAAACCCTAGCAAAGGAATTAGACAAATGTCAGATTCAACTCCAAGATGAAGAAGCTCACAGGAAGGTGCGAGAGCAAGAAAATGATAGTAAAATTTGGCAACAAGGGCGCTGACATATTTATAATGAGTTTTAAAGGATCTACTAAACAATTTGAGGATCGAGGGTATCCTCCTCCAGGGGAAGATATTAATTTCTTAAGTGTCGAGGCAACCCTTTCCAAATACCCTGTAGAGGCCTTTGACCTGTGATGACTCTATTTTTTGTAATGAAACTATTATCTTTTGATGTAATATGACAATTATATTTTCCTAGGGTAAGAGTGTCCTTTTTTGCTTTTACTACGCTATCTAATTGGTATTGCAATTGTATTAAGGATTTTATCACTAGGTTAGATGAACCTCCTCATATTAATCATACCCAGCTAACATCTCCTTGGTGACAATAGACTGATATTAGGATGTTATGGGAAAACGTATCATAGGAATCTTTGCAAAATTCTCAGTCTTTTACATTTATCTTCATGTTATCCAACCAAAGGAACACAACATTCCCCATATCTACTAACCCTTAATTGGCATAACCTTTCGCATTCCTTTTTAATATGCGAGGCTCTTCAACTTCCACCTCATCCCTTCCCCAGAAATAATTGTAATGCCTCCTCCTTCTTTATAAATATCTCCTCTTTGGTCATCTATTCTCATACTTAATACTTTCTCTATCTTTCTGATTACCCCCTACTTCATGGCTAACAACCTACCTCCCAAGGATGAACTTCTTCCCACTCATTAGTGGATAACAGAACTAGAAGCCTTAGTGGAAAACTCTCGCTTGTGTTTGCTTTTACTCGCACCTACTCCTTGTGTCAAGAATTGGTGGTCATCCAACGTAACCTAGCAAGGGCTCGCAAAGCATATAGGACTCTTATGAGGCTCCACCTCTCCTAAATGCCTCCTCTAGTTACTCCACCCTCAGATATCCCAATAGAAGAGAAGATCATCCGGAAGGCCCCTTAACTTTTCTTTTATTAGGATGTACCTCCTTCATTCTCTCGTGGAGTAGTTGTGTTTGTTTTCATGACTTCAAATAAATATGTTATGCTACTACTCCTGTCATTCTATAATTTGCACTGCACTTCCTTAAAATTGAATAGTTGACACGACATACCTCTTTTTTGGAGATTATACTTTCAGAATTCTTTCCTTTACCTCCATGTACAATGTGCACGATGATATAATTAATTCGTCAATGAGCTCCAGAAATATGCTAGATATAATATAGGCTATCAAATTGCATAATAATAAAAATCACTTTGAGAACTTATGAATGACCTCAACCAATTAATATACACGTTCTATCGTCCTTCCCTAGTGATTTCTACATTTACCCCGCCTCCTTTGATACACCACCTCATAGGGGTTGTTGAGGTACAACCAATGCAGAATTGAGTGAGAAAATATAGATTGACCTGAGGGCTTACAAATTACCTCGGTCGGTCATAGTAATATACTCTTTCATTCTTCTAAAGTGAATTCTACCTTGAATCCGACTCCTCTATTCCACCACCGCACGGGACAGTAAGCTTCAGCCAATGCTGAATTGAATAAGAATGTAGATCGACTCGAGGGCTTACGAATTGCCTCGACCAACCGTGATAATATACTCGATCGTTCCTCCAATGTTATTTTTACCTTAAACTCACCTCCTCCAATCCAACACTACAAGGGGACAGTATCCTTCGGACAATGCCGAGCTGAAAAAGAATGTAGCTCGACTTGAGGGCTTACAAACTGCCTTAGTTAGCCATGATAATATACTCTGCCATTCTTCCAATGTGATTTCTACCTTAAACCTGACTTTTCTGATCCACCACCACATGGGGACAGTAAGTTTTGGCCAGCGCTGAGCTAAATAAGAATGTAGACTGACTCAAAGGCTTACAAATTGCCTCGGTCAGCCGTAGTAATATACTTCATCATTCTTCCAAAGTGAATTCTATCCTAAACCTGACTCCTCCGATCTACCACCATATGGGGATAGTAAGCTTAGGCCAATGCCGAGATGAATAAGAACGTAGACCGACTCAAAAGCTAAAGAATTACCTCAGTCGGTCATAGTAATATACTCCACCATTCTTCTAGAGTAAATTCTACCTTAAACCTGACTCCTCCGATCCACCAATGCACGGGGACAGTAAGCTTCGACCAATGCTGAGCTGAATAAGAATGTAGACCGACTCGAGGGTTTACGAACTGCTCGGTCGGTCATAGTAATCTGTCGTACTTCCAAAGTAAATTCTACCTTAAATCTGACTCCTTCATTCCGACACTGCACGGGGACAGTAAGCTTTGGCCAATGCCGAGTTGAATAAGAATGTAGGCTGACTTGAGGGCTTATGAACAATCTTGACCGACCATGATAATATACTCCATCATTTTTCCAATGTGATTTATACCTTAAACCTGACTTCTCCGATCCACCACCACACGGGGACAATAAGCTTCAGCCAATGATGAGCTGAATTAGAATGTAGATTGACCTGAGGATTTATGAACTGCCTTGGTCAACCATAATAATATACTCTATCTTTCTTCCAAAGTGAATTATATCTTAAACCCGACTCTTCTGTTCCACCACTGCACGGGGACAGTAAGCTTCGACCAATGCCGAGTTGAATAAGAATGTATACCGACTCGAAGGCTTAAGAATTTCCTTTGCCGACCATAGTAATATACTATGTCGTTCTTCCAAAGTGAATTCTACCTTAAACCCAACTCCTTCGTTCTACCACTGCACGGGGACAGTAAGCTTCAGCTAGCGCTGAGCTGAATAAGAATGTAGACTGACTCGAAGACTTATGAACTGCCTTGGTCGACCGTGATAATATACTCCGTCATTATTCCAATGTGATTTCTACCTTAAACCTGACTCCTTTGATCCACCACCGCATGGGGACAATAAGCTTCGACCAATGCTGAGCTAAATAAAAATGGAGACCGACCTGATGGCCTACGAACTGCCTCAGTCGATCGTGATAATATACTCCATCGTTCTTCCAAAGTGAATTCTACCTTAAACCTGACTCCTCCGATCCACCACTACACTTGGACAATAAGCTTCGACCAATGCCGAGTTGAATAAGAATATAGACTGACTCGAAGGCTTAAGAATTGCCTTGACCAACCATAGTAATATACTCCGTCATTCTTCCAAAGTGAATTCTACCTCAGACCCAACTCCTCCATTCCACCACCACATAGGGATAGTAAATGCTGAGTTGTTATAAGAATGTGGACCGACCTGAGGGATTATGTACTCCTTGGCCGACCGTAGTAATATACTCTGTCGTCCTTCTAAAGTGAATTCTACCTTAAACTCGACTTCTCCTTCCACCACCGCACGGGGTTAGTAAGCTTCGGCCAATGCTGAGTTATTATAAGAAAGTGGACCAACCTGAGGACTTATGAACTACCTCGGTCAGTCATAGGAAAAACTTCTATGAAAACCTTCTGTCGCCAAACTCCAGAATTGGGCTTCTTATGTTATGAATTGATAACCCGACCCATTAACTGACTGTCACTTGGGCTTTGCCTGTTGCATACAAGCCCAATCGCAGACCCTTCTCTTCTCTTTTATAAAGAATTTTCCGCCGCTCTTTAAATAGGGTTTCCTAGCTTCTCCCTTCCACCCTTTCAAACTCTCCGGTGTTGAAGTGTCCTCTATCACCACTACCTAGCTTTAAGAATTCCCCCTCCTTTCTTTGTACTTCTTTTTTCTCAAAAATGAAGGCGGCCATGTTGAACGCTTCTCGTCGAAAGATTAAAAAAAAGCGTGGCGATGCTACGGAAATATCCACCGACCCCTTCTCTTCACTAGCTGCACCAACCATTGACCACCCTCCTTCGACCACTCCTTTCCCTACCTGTACTTCTTTCCAGCCATTAGTAATATCACTTTTACCTTTGTCACATCTTTCTAACACCATCTCCTTCTATGTGCCATTAGAAGCATTCGCTCCGACTCCTATGTCGCAAAACCCTAATTCCCCTTCCCCTTCCCTTTCCTTCTCTAAATAAACTGCCTTTGCTGTTGATGAGCTCTTCCCCATTGCCTCTTTGTCTTCCCATATAGCATCCCCCTCCATTTCCTTGCCACCTTTACCCATAACCTTTCCTGCCTCTTCCTCTCCACTACCCCTAGAGGGCTTGGATTCTCCTTCAACGACGCAGAACCCTAATCCCTCGGCTCCTCCTTTGTTCTTTGCCATAGAAATTGCTTTGGGTAGTAATAACTTGTCTCCCATTATTACTTGGATACCTCCACCATCATCCAATCTTTCTTTACAAGAGATTTCCCTAGGCTCTGTTTCAAGTCTGCCTCCTATTAGCCTCCCCCCACTCTTCTCTGATACTGCAACCTCATCCTCTATTCCAATATGTGAATTGACACCACTCCCTCTCCTTTCTGCTCATTCGCTATCTTCAAGAGATTTGCGCATCATTCATCAAGAGGAATTTATACCTCGAATGGAAAGTATGCAATATGCTCTTGAGCTGGTAAGTTCTTCTAAATCTTTCTTTCATTTATTCTTGAATGCCACCTCTTCTCTAACCCGTAGTGCATAGGCTATGATGGTCGATCATGATCTAATAGATTTATATGTTCAATAGATACAAAAGCCTATTGAAAATTCAATTGAACAATAAAAATCTAATTGTACAAAAAAATGTTGATTCAACATTGAGAAGCTCTACTAGAATAAAGAGATCAATGATACCTAATGATTATATTGTGTATCTACAAGAGATTGATTACAATATTGGAACTAAAAATGATCCTAAAATATTTTCACAAGCCATGAGTTCTAAGGAGTTTGACTTATGTTATGATGCCATAAAAGAGGAGATGAATTATATGAAATATAATGGAGTCTAGGATCTTGATGAGTTGTCTGATGGTGTAAAAGCCATTAGATGTAAATGAATTTATAAGACAAAAAAGACTCATTAGACAAAATTGAGAGACACAAAGCCACACTTATTTCTAAAGATTCAGTCAAAGGGGAATTGATTTTAGAGAGACTTTTTCTCTTGTATCAAAGAAAGATTCTCTTCATGTGATTTTGGCATTAGTCGCTCATTTTGATTTGGAATTATATCAAATGTATGTGGAAAAACATTTTTGAATAGTGATTTAAAGGAGATGATTTATATGAAACAACCGGAAGGATTTTCCTCAAAAAATGGTGAGCATTTGATTTGCAAGCTAAATAAATCCATATACAGATTGAAACAAGCTTTTTACTAATAGTATCTAAAATTCCATGATGTTATCCCTTCATTTGGATTTGTAGAGAATATCATGGATCAATGTATATACCAAAAGGTCAGTGGGAGTAAAATATATTTCCTTGTGTCATATGTGTATGATGTTTTACTTGTAACTAATGATAAAGAATTTTTGTATGAGGTGAAACAATTTCTCTTTAAACCATTTGATATGAAGGATATGGGCGAGACATCTTATGTCATAAGAATAAAATTCCATAGGGACAGATATAAATACATTTTTGGCTCATCACAAAAGACCTATGTCAATAAGGTTTTGGAGAGTTTTCGAATGAATAATTTTTCACCAAGGATAACATCTATTAGAAAGGGTGACAAATTCAATTTGAATCAATGCCCAAAGAATGAATATGAAAAGGAGTGAATGAAAAAACATTCCATAAGCTTCAACTATTGAACGTCTTATGTATGCTTAAGTTTGTATAAAACTTGACATTATATTTGCTATGAGAGTGTTGGGAAGATATCAAATTAATCCAAGAGTTGACCATTGGAGAGCAACAAAGAAAGTGATGAGATACCATCAAGGGACTAAATAGTACATGCTTATATACAAACGAACTAGTAATTTAGAGGTCATTGGATATTTAGATTCAAATTTTGTTGGATGCATTAATTCATGTAAATAACATTTGGTTACATGTTTATGTTTGTCAATGGAGTTGTATCATGGAGGAGTGGAAAGCAAACAATAGTTTCTACTTCTACTATGGAGACTGAGTTCGTTTCTTGTTTTAAGGCTACTTCATATTGTGTATGGTTTAAAGAGTTCCATGTTTAGGCTTGAAATTATGGATTCTACTTTTAAGCTATTGAGAATGTTTGTGGCAATTCAACTGTTGTATTTATGGATAAAAATAATAAGAGTGGTAGTTTAAATAAACATACAACAACAACAATCAAGTTTTATCCCACTAGGCGAGGTCGGTTATATGGATCCTCCTACACCATTAAACTTTATCCTCTACTATATCATCATCTATATTTAAATAAATTTTATCTTATTTTATCATTACTAATCAAATCTTCTTATGCCTTCCTCTTTCTCGTTTGATTAATATAGTTGTAATAGTTTCACATTATCTAACCAGAGTATTTATCGATTGTTTAAGTAAATATTTGTACCATCTTAAATGTGTCTTTAGGAGTTTTTTCTTAGTAGGTGCACCTCAACGTTTGCTCTAATATTCTCATTTCTTATTTTATCCATCTTTATATATCCACACATTCACTTTAACATTCTCATCTCTACAACTCTCATTTTCTATATATATGCTCGAGTCATAGAACAACATTCAACTCCAAATAATATAGTAGGTATAACTACTGTTTTGTAAAACTTCCCTTTAAATTATAAAGGTACTTTTCTATCACAAAAAAACACCCGATGCTCTCCTCCATTTCAATTATCCTACTTTTATTATATGTAAGACATCTCTCTTAATCTCTCTATCCTTTTATAAAAATGATCCTAAATATTAAAAAATTTTAGTTATAGAAAATTCATTATCTTCCAACTTAACAATTGTCTCATTATATCTAATATTACTAAATTTAAATTCTATATATTCTATCTTTATTCTACTAAGTCTAAGATCTTTCACTTCTAATATTTCTCTCCAAGATTCAAGTTTAACATTTACTTCTTCACGCGTCTTATTGATAATTACCATGTTGATAAATTATTTTGGCTCTTAAACTTGATATTTTTAATTCTCTTATATGATTATTTTATGATTTATATCATATTTTATGAGTTTGGATTCATTTAGGGCTTTGGTGTAATTTTTTCTATATTTGTGGATTTGTACTTAAATTGTGCAATTATTGTTTGAAGGGGATCGAGCATGAGTCGTGGATTAAACTTGAGTTGGATCAACTTAAGCCTAAGCTAGGGTTACAAGGGGAATTCAAAGCTGGAGTGATTTGGGCTCTTCATCCAAATATGGAGTAATCTAATTAAAGGTTCTAGATCTAATCAATCTTGACTGTTCATTGAGATTTGATTGATTTTGGGTCATTTATCCAAATCGGGATGATCCTACCCATAGATCCAGATATAGCCATCCTAACCCTTCATTTAGATCGAGTTGATCCTCATCATCCATTCAGATTTCATCATATCCTTTCATTTTAAATCCAGAGTAACCTCAACAGCTAATCCAGATCTCATATGGTTTTTGATAAAGCTATAGTAACATTGTATCTTTGCATTCCTTCTTCGTAGGCACTAACACAGAATAGAGAAGAGAAGGAGAGCACTGACGATCTTTCACAAGGCTTCATCCTCTATTCTGATTATCAAAATTCAACCATCAGAGAGGAAAGAGGATTCCCTCCCTCTATAGTTGTTGTCTCTGAGTCATCCACAACATTTTCCACCCAATTTCCTTACAACACATTACCGCCTCTACCATGATTCATCGGAGCCAAACCAAACATTGTCGAGCAACAAGAAGAAGTAAGGTATTTCCCTACTTCTGAAGGCTTGGAACTATCTTTCTTTCATTCAATACAACACCAATTTTGAGCGATCGAAGCCCCATTGGTTCATTTTGATCTGATTGATTCTAGGTCATCTATCTAGATCAGTATGATCCTATCCATTCACTAGGATATAGTCATCCTAACCCCTACATTTAGATCAAGTTTATCCTCATCATCCATTCAGATTTCATCATATACTTTCATTTCAAATCTAGAGTAATCTCAGCCATTGATCTAGATTGTATATGGTTTTTGAGAAAGCTATAGTAACACTGCAGCAACTCATTCCTTCTTTGTAGGCACAGACACAAAACAAAGAAGAGAAGGAGAGCACTGACAATCTTTCACAAGGCTTCATCCTCCATTCTGATCATCAAAATTTGACCACCGGAGAGGAAAGAGAATTCCCTACCTCTATGGTTGTCGTCTCTGGGTCATCCACAACATTTTCCACCCAATTTGCTTACAACACATCGATGCCTCTGCTATGATTCACTGGAGCCAAACCAAACGTTGTCGAGTGATAAGAAGAAGTAAGGGATTTCCCAACTCCTTTTAAAGGCTTAAAACTATCTTCCTTTCATTTAATACAACACCAATTTTGAGCGATTGAAGCCCCTATTGATTCTATTACTGCCAATTGCCTTCTCCATTTCTTCTTCGATCATGATCCCAAGATGAGATTGGGTATTCGTTAGCTCAATCTATCATATGCATCGGTGTCTAGATTCTTATCTTTTGTTGAATTGTAGTCTTGATCATGGATGTAATTTCTTCACTTTTGATTGAATTTCCTAGTCATTTATGTTTCATATAGTTAGATTAATTAATTAGGGTAGCATAGTTTATGTTTGTTGGATCGAGTGAATCGCTAAAGAGGGGGGTGAATAGCGATCGTAAAAACTTCTTTTTTTTTGTTAGTTAAAACCAAAGTCGAATACAATGGAAGTAAAGATAAGTAAGATGAACACTTTGTTTTTACTTGGTTCACAACCGAAAGGTTGCTTCTCCAAGGCCCCGCGATCCTAGACCACGTACGAATGGGCAATCCACTAGAGATCTCCTCCTCGTTGGAGGTAGGAGACAACGATTACAATGAGAAATTAAAAACTCGAGGATGAAGCAACAAGCCTACCTCACCTCGTTACGATGAAAAACTCGAGTGTAAGATAAGTAAGTAAATTGAATTACAAATTAAACTACCGATGAGTATGAGTTGAGATTTGGGTGTGTCATCGGCGTATCGACGTCGTAGTGTCATCGTCGAAGCATAACACCGTTGAAGCACTTGGGAGCAACGAATGATGATCCAAAGGGGTGAAAACCCTTCTTTTATAGCTCTCCAAGCCCTAGCTCGTTGAGATCCAGATCTGAGTCAAAGAGCCACCTCACCCCAAGATAAGGGGATCTTATCTTGACTTCATCGAGATGGACAGTTTGAATAGCAGTCGACTGATGACCTTCATTAGTCGACTAATGCTAGCAGCAATTGACTGCTAATAGCTAGTAGTCGACTGCCAGCTTGGTTACTTCCCTACAATAAAGGGTTAACACAGAAATACAAGTAATGGATACTTTGACGGTTCCTTACCGTCCGATCATGACCTAGACCTTCCCCGAGAAGTCTTAGTCGGATCATCGCCTAAGTTCACTGCTGTATAAAGGGCACGACCTCACCATTACTCCTCACTCATGCTTACCTCCGGTCCTTCCTGACCTGTCACTTAGTTTCCGGTCTTCCGCCTAGGTTCCTCGACTCCACGAGGTTCTCCGGGCGTCATCCGACCACCACGATTTCTCATCCTGAGATTCTCCGGGTGTCACTTACCTTCAGCTTAGCTTAAACACTTCCTGCACACTTAACACAACTCACGAGATAACAATAAGAGCTTAACTTTGAACCTTTGTCATAATCAAAACCTAGGTTCGATTATCTGATGCCACTACACCAAAAATCTCTCCCTTTTTGATCTATGACAAACCGATTCACAGTTAAGGGAATTTGAGCATAAGTAGTAAACATGTAGTACTGAGCAAGTATGAAATAAGTTTGAGGCTTGTAGAAAACAAGTAGTGAAAAAGTAAGTGTGAACATAAGTGAACATAAGTAAGTGTGAATGAGCGAGAAATAAGTATGACTAACTTAGTATGAGTATAGAATAAGCATGAGTAAATAAGCTTCTTTTTCAAATCCTCCCCCCTTAACGTTTGACCATTTAAAGAAAGTTTAAGTAAGTTAAGGTTTTCAAAAATAAACTTTTGATCCCTTAACTTTGGCCTCTCTTCTCCCCCTTTTTCCATAAATAAAAAATATTTGGGGGTTTGTAAAAGAACTTTAGAATCACTTAACTTTATAAAGAAGTGATTGACATAATAGGTCAAAGCATGTTCCTTTTAACTTTTGAAAATAGTAGTTTCAACATAAACTCATCTAATAGCATGTTCAACTCTTTTTGACTTAATTGATATGAAATGATCAATAAGTCTTGATTAGAGTTGGTTATTTTGAATAATTATACTCCATGATTCATGTCGATGCACTAGATCGACATCTGGAATCAGGAGTAAGGTCCTAACATCTCACGCCCATCTATGTGGCTCAATACACAAACACATTGATCCTATGTGTTGTGAGATGTGTTGGCTCCTTAAATCTATAGGTACATGATTTCTAAGGGAAACCCTAAGCTAGTTCCATGTAGTAGGAAAAATACATATAGAGTAAAAGTAAGAGTTTAAGTCCTACTCTACTACACACATTCCTAATCTTCGCCTAAGCAGACTAAATTCTGCTTCGGGTAAGGGTTTAGTGAAAATGTCCGCTAGGTTTGATTTAGACTCAATATATTCGAGTTGTTTTGTTCCATTTTCTATGTTCTCGAACAAAATGGTGTTTAACCTCTATGTGTTTAGTCCTAGAGTGAAAAATTGTGTTCTTAGTTAGGTTAATAGAACTATTGTTGTCAATTAAGATTTTAGTGTTATTAAAGTTTAATTGGAAGTCTTGGAGAGTATGCTTCATCCAAAGGAGCTGAGCTACACACTCACCTATCGCAACGTACTTGACTTCGGTGGTAGATAAGGCCACACAATGTTGCTTTATACTGCACCAGCTAACTATACTTGGGCCTAGGAGTTAGCAACACTCACTGGTTGGTTGGCCGGTTAGAGGGGGGTGAATAGCCCTCTTTCGTTCGATGGTGGAATTCGCTTGTCTACAAATAATATTAGCGCAACGGAAAATACAAACGAACAATAATAAAGACAAGCAAGATACTAAACAATGCTAACATCGAAATATAACGTGGTTCACAGCCTCGCCGCTAATCCACGGTCCGATTCGTCCACGGTGAATCACTCCGCAACCAATTCACTATTAGTCTCTCCCTTTAGCCAATGCAAGGTGGAGGTAAACCTTCTTACAACCCAAACACTCCTTACAATAAATGTGAAAGAAAACTAGGAGAAGGAGTTGAAAGCTTGTGGGGCACTTGGATGATCGTTTAGGACTTAAGCATTAGCCATCCAAAAGCCCACACCCTCTCTTTTTATAGAGAGGGCTGATTTCTTCCCGTTGGCAGCCACCAGTTGACTGCTGCCCTTGGAAGTCGACTACCGCCACTACAACGACCTCCGAACATGTCAGATCCCAACCGTTGTAGTCCAACGGAACCCTTGGCAGTCGACTGATGTATCCATCAGTCGACTGATGCCTCGTAGTCGACTGCCTAGTCAGCTACCAGAGGTTCTGTGCTCAAAACCCTCTCGACCAGTCGACTACTGCCATCAACAGTCGACTGATGGTTTTGGCAATCGACTGCCAATATATGGCAGTCGAATGTTGGGCCAAAAACCCATCAGTCGAATACCAGTCGAACCCCGTTCGAATCAGAGTAGTCGACTGTCATTCCATGGCAGTCGACTGATGTCGGGAAATCTCATCTGACACTTAGCCAAATGGCCAAGTTTCACCTAAGAGCACTACCCCTTCCCGGGTTACATTCGCTCACTCTCATCCCTTGGAGTCCCTCGCCTTCGAAGTTGTCTTCGTCCGGCCACGTCCCTCGGATGTGCCAAGGCACGACTCTGCAGCGCCATCCTTCGTGTCTCGCCCTTGAAGTCTACTTCCTCCGGCTTCACTCCAAGCACCTCGTCCAGCGGTCCCTTGGATGCTCCAAGTGCACGTCTTCCACAAAGCCATCCTTCACCGACTCAAGGATCGAGTCATGAGAGGTGAAACTCGCCAAGGCTCCATGTGCGAATTACTAAGTCCTGCAAGACTCCAATGCACATATCAAATCACAATAACAACCTAACTTAAACCCTTTGCCACACACATCAAAACTGTATCACGGGTTGATTGCCCTAACAATCTCTCTCTTTTTGATGTGTGGTAATCCGTTTAAGTTAGGTAAAAATATTTGATAAAATATTAAGGAAAGAAAGTATGTGAATAACATGATTAGCAACTCTCCCCCTTAATACATGAAACTCCCCCTAAATATATTACCCCTTACTTAAACATATATCTTTCTCCCCCTTTGACACCATAAAAAAGATTAAACAGGGTTTATATGGCATGACATCAAGTCTAGAGAGAAGAAAAAAATCAAAAACACTTAAAATCCTGATAAAATCAAGTTACTGTGCTCGTACACAGTACATCAGTCGACTGCTATCAGTATAACAGTCGATTGGCACAAGGAAATCAGGATTTTTGATTTTCTGGACGAAATTCAGAAATGCACTATAAATTCCAGAAAATTCGAAAAATAGTGAAATTTGGGGAACACATTTCTTTTAGGGTTCTTTATCAATGAAAAATAGTTTTCCATGAAAAAACATTATATTTTCAAAGATTTTCCAAAAATCCAAAAGCTTTAAAAACAACCAATGTTTTGATCAAGTTTGTATCCATTTTAACACCTAGTTTTGCTTTGGATTGTTTCAAAACATGAACACACAGATTTTAAAGTAAGAAATTATTTTGAAAACATATGAAATATCCAACCATGATCTTTGGGCAATATGTCTATGAATTAAACATAAGTCTTCCCCATGATTGGTCTATTATTGCTATTTTGATACTTTAAATGACCATCTAAATGCCATAGACATTAGTGGACATTTGTATCATCCTAACATCTCACTCATGCTAAGTTTTCAATCATGGTAGCCTTGGTGAGTGTGAGATGCATCCTAAAGGTATTTGTATATACTTAACCATTATTTTCATGCAATTCTATACAAGGTTAAGTATCATCCTAACATCTCACATGATCATAAAAACATATATGGATGAATTTCATATTATGACCATGAGACAAATGTATTCATCAAATTGTGATCATGCATTAGGTATTACATCATGATAAAAAGTAAAATATCACCTAGAGCATGATCTAAACCTTATTGCCCATGATTATGTGCCAAATATCAAGATCATAAATCATGATTGCAAACATACATAGCAATTTCATTAACTATCATGATTTAAGAATTATTATCTATTTATGGGCACATTATCATCACCCAACACTATTTCAAAAATTTGTCCCGCCATCCTAAGTAAACCAAAATATGATATAGATAAATTCCCTATGGTTGACTATCCTAGGGTTTTCCTAACCCTTTAGGATGGATTTAAGAACCCAATACAAATTCTTGTCTATGGGGTTCACTAAAAACTCCTTAGGGATCCATTTTCTAGCTATTATTTTCTTTTTATCTTGACCCCTAGCAATTAGACATTTATAGGCCTTTTCATTTTACTTTTCCTTATATCCTAGACCTTTCTTGTTGAAACTAGCTCTTTGGCTCCCTATGATCATGTTAAGGGTGTTGGAGCCTATTGTGAATTTTTCTAGGGCTTTGGTCAAATGATCTACCTTTTCCCTTAAAGTCCTATTTTCATCCATACATGCATCACTAACATTGAAAGGCATATATTCATGTGAGCATGCATTATCATGACTAGAAAAAGTATCATCATTAATATTTAAGCATGCTTTTTCTAGCTTATTTTCTAAATCCTTAATTTGATCTAGCATACTCTTATTTTTCTTTTTGGCCCTAAATAGATCCTTAGTAAGACTAGAAATTATGGAAACTATTTTACTTGGTGAGAGGTTCGTTACCATAGTCTCCATGTCCTCTTCCTACGATTCTGATGATGGTGAAGAAGCTCCCCCTTCACTAGAGCTCTCCTCACTTGTGCTTGATTCTTCATTTTTGGTGGAGGAGGAGTCTAGGTCGTCAAATGTCATTAGTGCCAAATTTGTGACAAAGGCATTTTCTTCCTCGGATGATGATGATGAGGAGGAAGAAGGGTCATCCCATGTCCTTGCTTTTTGTGCCTTGACCTTCCCTTTTTCTTTGGCCTTCTTCTTTCTTCTTGCTCCCCTTCTTCTTTTTCTTTTCTTCCTTCTTTCTCTTCTCCTCTTTGCTCTTGTTCAAGAGGGGATAATTGTCCCTTATGTGTTCCTCTCCTTGGCAATTATAACAAATCACCTTCCCCCTTGGTCTTCTTCTCCTATCATTAGATTTATTAAATTTAAAACTTTTTAATGCACGCCTTACCCTCCTTACCATATAAGCTTCTTCTGTGCTATCCATGGAGGAGGAGGAGGAGAGAGTCTCCATCTTCTTCTTCCCTTTTTTGGCTAATAGTGCCACTCCCCTTGATGGTTGAAACCCTTGTTTAAGTAAGGGGGAATATATTTAGGGGGAGTTTCATGTATTAAGGGGGAGAGTTGCTAATCATGTTATTCACATACTTTCTTTCCTTAATATTTTATCAAATATTTTTACCTAATTTAAACGGATTGCCACACATCAAAAAGGGGGAGATTGTTAGGGCAATCAACCCGTGATATGGTTTTGATGTGTGTGGCAAAGGGTTTAAGTTAGGTTGTTATTGTGATTTGATATGTGCGTTGGAGTCTTGCAGGACTTAGTAATTCGCACATGGAGCCTTGGCGAGTTTCACCTCTCATGACTCGGTCCTTGAGTCAGTGAAGGATGACTTTATGGAAGTCGTGCGCTTGGAGCATCCGAGGGACCGCCGGACGAGGAGCTTGGAGTGAAGCCGGAGGAAGTAGACTTCAAGGGAAAGACGCGAAGGATGGAGCTGCAGAGCCGTGCACTTGGCGCATCCGAGGGGCGTAGCTGGACGAAGACAACTTCGAAGGCGAGGGACTCCAAGGGATGAGAGTGAGCGAATGTAACCCGGGAAGGGGTAGTGCTCTTAGGTGAAACTTGGTCATTTGGCTAAGTGTCGGATGAGATTTTCCGACATCAGTCGACTGCCATGGAATGACAGTCGACTGCTCTGAGTCGAACGGGGTTCGACTGGTATCCGACTGATGGGTTTTTGGCCTAGCAGTCGACTGCCATATATTGGCAGTCGACTGCCAAGACCATCAGTCGACTGCTGATGGCAGTAGTCGACTGGTCGAGAGGGTTTTGGGCACAGAACCTCTCGTAGTCGACTGGGCAGTCGACTACGAGGCATCAGTCGACTGCCAAGGATTCTGTTAGACTACAACGGTCGGGATCTGACATGTTCGAAGGTCGTTGTAGTGGCGGCAGTCGACTGCCAAGGGCAGCAGTCGACTGCCAAGGGCAGCAGTCGACTGGTGGCGGCCAACAGAAAGAAATCATCCCTCTCTATAAAAAGAGAGGGTGTGAGCTTTTGGATGACTAATTCTTAAGTCCTAAACGATCTTCCAAGTGCCCCACAAGCTTTCAACTCCTTCTCCTAGTTTTTTTTTTCACATTTATTGTAAGAAGGAGTATTTGGGTTGTAAGAAGGTTTATCTTCACCTTGCATTGGCTAAAGGGAGAGACCAATAGTGCATTGGTTGCGGAGTGATTCACCGTGGATGAATCGGACCGTGGATTAGCGGTGAGGCCGTGAACCACGTTATATTTCAGTGTTAGCATTGTTTAGTATCTTGCTTGTCTTTATTATTGTTCGTTTGTATTTTCTGTTGCGCTAATATTATTTGTAGACAAGCGAATTCCACCATCGAACGAAAGAGAGCTATTCACCCCCCTCTAGTCGGCCAACCAACCACATCGATCGACCCTACAAGGTAGAATGAGTCCACCATTGAGCTCCATTTTGATGACTGGAGAAAGACATCAATTGCTTTCATGAGCATGTCCCGGTTCGAAAGTCTTTCTCCTACACTCGTTAGCCCAATTAAAATTTCTTTGAATCTAGAATGTAAGGAGGTTACCTTTTCTCCCTTTTCAAGCTTGATATTTGTTAGTTGGGAGTGGAGGAGGTCTCGTCTTGCAAGCTTAGCCTCCGAAGTGCCTTCATGAAGCTCTACTAGCTTCTCCCACATCTCCTTGGCACTTGCACACTCCCCTATACTATTCACTTCTTGTTGGGGGAGTACATTGTAGAGGTGGTGCTTGGCCTTTGAATTCACCAAGTACTCCTCTCTTTGTCTTTTATTCCACCTTGATTTCTCCAATGGCTCCCCTTCTTCATTCCTAGGCATTTTAAAATCGTTTTCCATAATTAAAAAAATTTCGAAATTGGTTTCGAAAAATACCTCCATTATCTTTTTCCACCAAGAGAATTCTCCTTCAAACTTTGGTGGGTGAATGTTTGAGCCGGTCATTCTTGAATGTGCTTGTTGTGGCGGTTAGTCCTAGACAAGCTTTCCTCACTCTGATACCACTTATAGGGTCGATCGATGTGGTTCGTTGGCCGGCTAGAGGGGGGTGAATAGCCCTCTTTCGTTCGATGGTGAAATTCGCTTGTCTACAAATAATATTAGCGCAACGGAAAATACAAACGAACAATAATAAAGACAAGCAAGATACTAAACAATGCTAACACCGAAATATAACGTGGTTCATGGCCTCGCCGCTAATCCATGGTCCGATTCGTTCACGGTGAATCACTCCGCAACCAATTCACTATTGGTCTCTCCCTTTAGCCAATGCAAGGTGGAGGTAAACCTTCTTACAACCCAAACACTCCTTACAATAAATGTGAAAGAAAACTAGGAGAAGGAGTTGAAAGCTTGTGGGGTGCTTAGATGATCGTTTAGGACTTAAGCATTATCCATCCAAAAGCCCACACCCTCTTTTTTTATAGAGAGGGCTGATTTCTTCCCATTGGCCGCCACCAGTCGACTGCTGCCCTTGGCAGTCGACTGTCGCCACTACAAGGACCTCCGAACATGTCAGATCCTAACCATTGTAGTCCAACGGAACCCTTGGCAGTCGACTGATGTATCCATCAGTCGACTGATGCCTTGTAGTCGGCGCTCGATCGATTCGAGAGGTTGCGTACCCAAAACTCTCTTGACCGATCACGCGCCATCGATGAGTCGATCGATCTGCGATCGGCCGCCAATATATGACAATGATCATTGCTAGGCCAAAACCCATCAGTCGGATACTAGTCGAACCTCGTTCGACTCAGAGCAGTCGACTGATGTCGGGAAATCTCATTTGACACTTAGCCAAATGGCCAAGTTTCACCTAAGAGCACTATCCCTTCTCGGGTTACATTCGCTCACTCTCATCCCTTGGAGTCCCTCGCCTTCGAAGTTATCTTCATCTAGCCACGTCCCTTGGATGCGCCAAGTGCATGGCTCTACAGTGCCATCCTTCGCGTCTCGCCCTTGAAGTCTACTTCCTCCGGCTTCACTCCAAGCTCCTCGTCCGACGGTCCCTTGGATGCTCCAAGCGCACGACTTCCACAAAGCCATCCTTCACCGACTCAAGGACCGAGTCATGAGAGGTGAAACTCGCCAAGGCTCCATGTGTGAATTACTAAGTCTTACAAGACTCCAATGAACATATCAAATCACAATAACAACCTAACTTAAACCCTTTGCCACACACATCAAAACCATATCACAGGTTGATTGCCCTAACACGTTTGACCTAGGGTACCAAATTCCTATGTTTAATGTTTCCTTTAGGCACCTAAAAATTCATTTAACTAGCGTTAGGAGCGACTCCTTGGCACAAGATTGAAATCTTGCACACATATTCACTGCGAAGAGTATATTAGGTCGACTCGTAGTTAACTATAGGAGGCTACCTACCGCGCTCTTATAGTATTTTAAATCGATTGGTTTTCCTTTTAAGTGTTCTCCTATATTCACATTAGTTGCCATTGGTGTGTTAATTTCCTTAGCATTTTGCATTCCAAACTTATTAATTAACTCCTTAGCATATTTACGTTGGTGCAAGTAGATACCTTCTCTAGTTTGTTTTATTTGTAATCCTAAGAAAAAGGTTAATTCTCCTACCAAGTTCATTTCGAATTCACTTTCCATTAGTGAAATGAACTCATTTAATAACATTGTATTTGTCGTTCCAAAAATTATATCGTCTACATAAATTTGGAAAATAAATATCTCTTTTCCTATGGATTTTACAAAGAAGGTTGGGTCAACTAAGCCTTGACTAAATCCCTTAGATTTAAGATAAATTAAAAGTCTTTCATACCAAGCTCTAGGAGCTTGTTTTAAACCATATAAGGCTTTTCTAAGTTTAAAGACATAGTCAGGTTTGTCTAGACTCTCAAATCCAAGTGGTCGACTAACATAAACCTCTTCCTTAATAAATCCATTCAAAAACGCTTACTTAATATCCATTTGAAATAGTTTGAATCCTCGATGTGCAGCATAGGCTAATAATATTCTAATTGATTCAAGTCTAACTACGGGTGCATATGTTTCATCATAGTCTAACCCCTCAACTTGATTGAATCCTTTAGCAACTAGCCTAGCTTTATTTCTAACAACATCTCCTTTATCATCAAGTTTGTTTTGAAACACCCACCTTGTTCCAATGATCGTTTTCCCCTTAGGTGGGGGGTACTAATTCCCAAACTTCACTCATAGTAAATTGATCTAACTCTTCTTGCATAGCTATAATCCAATCGGGATCAAGAAGAACTTGTTCAATTGTTTTGGGTTCGATTTTTGAAATAAGTGAAATTTGGCTTAGGTTCCTATAGGATGCTCTAGTTCGAACTCCTAAATTGGGATCACCTATTACTTGATCAATAGGATGATTTGTTTGTAACCTAGATTGATTTGGGTTAGGATTTATACTAGACTCATTTTGATAGGTAGGTTCAGGTCTAGTATCAATTTCAACTCGTTCATTAATCAATTCTACTCCGGGTTTCGTGATTTTGTTTTCTTCATCGAATACTACATTGATTGTCTCTTCTATTTTTAGGGTTTCATTGTTATACACTCTATAGGCTTTACTAGTGGTTGAGTATCCTAGAAATGTTCTGGTAGTTATTTTAGGGGTGAATTTCCAAGGAATCTTTAGTGTTTAATATATGTACCCTACATCCAAAAACCCTGAAATACTTAATGTTGGGTAGTTTTTCGTAATAGATTTCATATGAAGCTTTAAGGTGTCTTCTAACTAGTAGAATCCTATTTTGAACATAGCATGTTATATTGACCGTTTCTACCCAAAACCTATTAGGTAGGTTGTACTCATTCAACATGGTTCTCACGGCTTCTTGTAAGGTTCGATTCTTGCACTCGACTAGACCATTTTGTTGAGGAGTCCTAGGTAAGGAGAACTCATGGTGGTATCCATTCTGGTTACAAAAGTCGGTGAACCTATGGCTTTCGAATTCACCACCATGGTCACTTCTAATTCTCTTAATCCTAAGATTCTTTTCATTTTCAATTAGTTTGCATAAATTGGTGAGTTGATCTAAGGTTTCACTTTTATGTTTTAAAAACCTAACCCATGTGAACCTAGAGTAGTCATCGACTATAACTAGACAGTATTGGCTTATGTTTAGTGACTTTGCTCCATGAGAATCAAAGAGGTCTAAATGTAGGTGCTCAAGTACACTTTTGGTTCTTTCTTGGTTGGTTAGTTGATGTGAGGTCATAGTTTGTTTACCTTGTTGACAAGCATTATAAATTTTACCTTCCAAGTTATTAAGGTTCGGCAGACCTCTGACTAAACCACTATGACTCATTTTGTGTACGAGTCTTGGGTGAGAATGGCTGAGTCATTGGTGCCACAACCAGGATTCCTCTTGCTGTGTCATTAGACACTTGGTTGAGAAGTTGGGTAAGTTAATTGTATAAATGTTGCTATTCCTAGTTCTCTTAAGTATAGTTTTAGAGGTATCATTAATTTTAATTAAGCATTCATTTTCTAAGAAAGTGACCTTATAGTTATTATCACACAATTGGCTAACACTAAGTAGATTAAATTCGAAATGCTCAACTAAAAGTATATTACGAATTATGAAGTTTGAGTTTAGCTCAATATCACCTGAACCGATGATTTTGAGCTTCCCATTGTTTTCGAATGATACCGATCCTTGGTTTTTGAATATGATCTTCGAAAACTTTCGTCGGTCTCCAATCATGTGTCGGGATCACCCACTGTTCAACATCCATCGATCCTACACATATAGTAGTTGGATCGGATATTGGAATTTTAAAGTTGGTTGATTTTTTTTAAACCCTAGGAATCATCTCATCCTTTCTACATGATCAAACATGTTCACCTTATATGTTTTGTGAGATGACTTCAATTTTACTCGATTAGATTTAGTGATTTGAAGATAATCAACCTTGGGTTAGATTCGGATTTAACCCTTAGCTCGTTAAGCAAACTTTTCGAGAAAATGGCTTCCAGGTCGTGGCGAGGCACAAAGGCCTTCTTTGATCGGAACAATGACCACTTCCTTAGACAAAGCCAGATTCAAGAAAATATTTACTTAAGTCACTTAAGATTACTTCCTGGTCTAACTATTTTAGGATGTGGTGAGGTAGCTTCAGCTAGTTCAACTTAGCCGAGTGCACCAAGCTAGATATGTCTTATCTAACTTGGATACACAGAACCTCGTTTCCCTAACGTACTATCATCTCATCGTATCCTGATACTATGTTATCAAGGTTGACTAACTATAGATCCTATCTAGTCGTTCTAAACACGAAAATTAACTAAGCATGCAAAACTAAATCAAGAAGTAAAATAAACAAGTTTAGTACTAGCTCCCCTTGGACCATTGAACCGATGCGATCTTTCCAAGTAGTGGATTTGGTCCTTGGGGACCCAATACTTAGTGGATCTGGGACCCATGCTTAAACTTTTTGTCTATTTTGATTTACGATCGACATATATGATTTGTTTGTAGTGGCTGATCTAAATCTGAGTTTGACCTTATTGTATAGGGCCCTTTGTGATCCAAGTAGTAGGTCAAGACTCTTGGACCCCAAAGTAAACCTTTCCAATGTTTTTCTAAGATCTTGGGCTTATCCTTTCAAGAGAGAGTTATCTTCTTTGAGTTTTTCAACTCGAGTTGAGTTCGCCTCTTGAACTTAACTAGTCGAAGAGGTTAGGGAGACCTCATGTTTAAGGAGTTTAACCTCCTTAACCAAGGTCTCGACCTTGGACTTGGACTTAGCTAATTTCTTAGTTAGATATTTAATTGCACTATAAAGAGTATCAATTAACGACTGACTTACCTTGATCGAATCTTTTGAACTGGATATGGATCCGTGGCTTGTCTTGAATTGGAGTTCATCGTCAGATTCAGAGTCAGACTCGGTCTCGGACTTGTAACTCATTTCGAGTTTGGATTCATCTTCGGGCTCGGTCAGCTTGGCCATGAATGCAAGGTTGTTGAGCTCGTCTTCTTCCTCCGTCGACTCCTCCCAAGTTGTGTTGAGCGCCTTCTTTGATTGTGATGATTTGTTCATGAGTCTTGGGCACTCCGATTTGATGTGACCCCTCTTGTTGCATTCGTAACATTTGTAGTTCAAACTTTGCTCAGGTCTCTTTTTCTTGGATTGCTTGATGGATTGTCTTCTGCTCTTGATCATCTTCCAAACTAGATTTACTAGTTCGGTCTCTATCTCTATGTTCACCTCCGAATCGTACTCCTCTTCTTCCTCGGGAGGTGGTTTGCTCTTCACCTTCTTCTTCCGACCTACAAGCAAAGGAACACTTTTCTCGACCAGGGCCGAGTTAGACTGTTCATGTAACTCAAATTCTGAAAAGAGCTCGTCTAATCTAATTTTAGATAAATCTTTAGATACCTTGTAGGCATTAACCATTGATGCCCACAAGGTGGTCCTAGGAAAAGCATTCAAGGCATGCCTGATGACGTCCCAATTCTCCACTTTTTGTCCAATAAAGTAGAGACCATTCATGAAATCCTGGATCCTCGCATGAAGTTGCATAGCGGTTTCATGTTCCTGCATTTTTAGATTGAATAGCTTATTCAAGAGAAGGTCTCTTTTACATACCTTCGTGTCAGCAGTTCCTTCGTGAAGCTCGATGAGCTTATTCCATAGGTCTTTCGCGCTTATTAAAGGGCTGACGTGGTTGAGCTCTTCCTTGGAGAGACCGCATTGAAGAATTTGTGTAGCTTTTGCATCGGCCTCCACTTGATGCTTCATGGCGTTCGTCCACTTGTCGCAGTCCAAGTATTCACCATCTTCATTAGTTGGAAGGGTGAACCTGGTTTGGATGTGTTGGAGGATCGAGGTCTGGCTAGAAGGGGGTTGAATATCCCCGATGATCGTAGATGAAATTCGGCTGCTTAATTGTCTACGAAAGTGATTAGCGCAGCGGAAATAGAAGCTAAACAAAAACAATTAAGACAAAGCAAGAAGTAAAGAATGCAAATGCTAACGCTGAGATGCAACGTGGTTTACGGCCCTTGCCGCTAGTCCACGGACGATTTGTAAGGCGAATAACTCCCTCAACAATCCACTAGTCTCTCCTTTAGCCCAAGCAAGGTGGAGGTAAACCTCTTTTACAACAATCACTCCCTCTTACAATAAGATAGAAATAAGAACAAGAAGAGGAGTGTTAAAACGTGTTGGGCATTTGGGAGTATGATTATGAGTGAAGCATTAACCTCCCAAAGCCACCCAACCCTTCTTTTTATAGGGAAGAAGGGTTTCTTCCTGTTGGGTAGGCTGCAGTCGACTGATGCATGCATCAATCGACTGTTGGTCGTTCTAACGGCTTCTGACCCGACTGAATCACGGTCGTCACATCCAACGACTCCTCCATCAGTCGACTGATCAACCCATCAGCCGACTGATAGAGCCATCAGTCGAGTGATCCAGACAATCAGTCGACTTTCAAACTTTCAGTGCCCGCGACCACCTTGATCAGTCGACTACCATCCCTTGGCAGTCGACCGATGGTGAAGCAGTCGACTGCCAAACCCTAGCAGTCGACTACTAGGCCAGAAACCAAACAGTCGAACACCGATCGAGCACCAGTCGAGTGCCATCGACCTAGAGCAGTCGACTGCTATCTATAGCAGTCGACTAATGTCAGGTAAAACCTCAAACAAACCATTTGTTTGAGCATCTGATTTAACCAAATGTCGGGTAAACCTCAAATCTAAGTTTGAGCATCTGACTCTTGTCTTAGCCATTCGGCCAAGTTCACCTATGAGCTATCGTTACAATCGCTCAATCTCTCATCTCCCTTAGAGTCCCTCGCCGAAGCTTTCTTTGTCTGGCCACGTCCCTCGGATGCACCAAGCGCACGACTTCCACAATGCCATCCTTCGCGTCTCACTCTAAAGTCTGCTTCCTTTGGCTTCACTCTAATGCTCCTCGTCCGGTGGTCCCTCAGATGCACTAAGCACACGGCTTCTACAATGTCATCCTTCACCGACTCAAGGATCCAAGCCATGAGATGGTGAACCCACCAATGCTAACATCAAGCTAACCCATGTGTGATTTACTAAGTCTTGCATAACTTAAACACACATATCAAATCATCATAAACATTCTAACTTAAACCTTTGCCACACACATCAAAACCAAACCATACTTGGGTTGATTGCCCTAACAATCTCCTCCTTTTTGATGTGTGACAACATGTTTAAGTTAGGTAAAATATTAACAAAATACATAAGGCAGGAAAGCATGTAAACATAATATGAGTATCAAAATACTCCCCCTTAATACATGCAACTCCCCCTTAACACATGCTAATTCTCTCCCTTAACACATGCTAATTCTCCCTCTTAGCATGATTAACTTAAACTCTACCATTTCTCCCCCTTTGACACCATAAAAAGCAATACACACATGTTATATAATGAGGTATCAAAGTCTAATGGAAGAAAAATACCAAAACATGCTGAAAACACCCAAAACAGGCTGTGCATAGTTCCATCAGTCGACTGGTTCAGATAAACAGTCGACTGGTGCCTAAATTTCAGCCTTTTCTAATTTTTGAACTCGATTTAAAAAATACACTAAAAATTCCAAAAAAATCGAAAAATCATGAAATTTGGGGAACATATTTCTCGTAAGTCTCTTTATAAATGAAAAATGATTTTTCATGAAAATTCTTTCTATTTTAGAAAATTTGGCAAAAACTCAAAAGTTTGAAAAAGACTCAATTTTGTATCAACTTGAAAGCTAGTTTTGCCTTAGAAACGTTTTAAAACATAAACTCACAGTTTATAAAATAAGAAATGGTTTTAAAACATTTAAAATATTCAACTATGATCTATGGAAAATATGTCTATTGATTAAACATTTCCTTTCCCCATAGTTGGTCTATGATTGCTATGTTATGATACTTCTAATGACCCATTAAAATACCATAAGCATTAGTGAGTCACTTGTATCATCCTAACATCTCACCCATTGCTATGTTTTCAATCAAGTTAGCCTATAGTGAGTGTGAAATGTACCTAAGGTAATTATACTTAACCATCAATTTTCATGTAATTTCTATCAAGGTTAAGTATCAACCAACATGATCATAACACAAGTATTATCATCCAAATCATAAGTCACATATTATCATGATAATAAAGACAAGTATCACAAATCATGATTCATATCATATCATTATTACCCAAACATGCTCATGATAAATCAAATACTACCCTATTTCAACATAAGTCAACCATTTAGCATGATATAAAATAAGTTCAACTATGGTTGACTATCCTAGGTTTCTTTAACCTCTAAGGATGGACTTGGGAACCCAATATAAGTTTTTTCTAATATGGTTCACCAAATACTCCTTTGGGATCCATTTCCTAGCTACCATTGTTGTTTTAGATTGACCCCTAGCAATTAGACATTCGTAAGTCTTCTTATTCTTTGTTCCCTTATATCCTAGGCACTTCTTGTTAAAACTAGCTCTTTTGCTCCCAATGATCATATTTAAAGTGTTAGAGCCAATTGTGAATTTCTCTAAAGCCTTAGTAAGGAAATCTACCTTTTCCCTTAAAGCCTTATTTTCTTCTATACATGCATCATTAATATTAGAAGAAATACAATCATCATGTGAGCATGCATTTTTGAGTTTTTCTTCTAGATCCTTAATTTCATTTTGCATGCATTTGTTTTTATTTTTAATTATAAATAAATCTCTAGTAAGACTTGAAATCAAGGAAATACTTTCTTGAGTAGGGAGATTTATCACCATACTTACCATATCTTCTTCTTCCGATTCTGATGAAGATGATGATGCTCCCCCTACATTTGAGCTCTCCTCCTCACTTGTACTTCCTTTTTGTTCGGATGAGGTGGAGGCTACATCATCCATTCCCATTAATGCAAAATGGGAGACGATCTCTTCTTCTTCCGATGACGATGGATCGTCTCATGTCGCTTTTAGGTTTCGAAGCTTTGACTTCTTTTCCTTCTCCTTTGACTTTCTTTCTTCTTTCTTCTTCCCTTCTTTCCTTTTGTCATTCTTCTTCGTTTCTTCCTTGCTCTTGTTTAATTGGGGACACTCATCCCTCATATGTCCCTCTCCTTGGCAATTGTAGTATATCACCTTCCTTCTTGGCCTTCTCCTATCATGAGACTTGTTAAATTTAAAACTCTTAAGAGCACGTCTCACCTTTCTTACCATTTAGGCCTCCTCATTACTATCCATTGAAGAGGATGATTCATCTTCTGATGAGGATGTTGAGGACATCTTCTTCTTTCCTTTGTTTGCTACTAGTGCCACTCCCCTTGGTTGACTCCTTGGTTCTTCTACTATACCTTCAAGTCTAGTTTCATGAAGCTCCATAGTAGAGAAAAATTCTTCTAGAGTACTTACCTCTAGATTCTTTGATATGTAGAAGGAGTCCACCATTAAGCTCCACTTTGATGACCGGGGAAAAGCATCTATTGCCTTCATGATCATGTCCCGGTTGGAGAGCTTCTCCCCTACACTAGACAACCCATTTATTATTTCTTTAAATCTAGAATGCAAGGATAATACCTTTTCCCCCTTATCTAATTTGATATTTCTTAATTGAGAGCGGAGGAGGTCCCTTCTTGCTAGCTTGGCTTCGGATGTGCCTTCATGAAGCTCCACTAGCTTCTCCCACATTTCTTTGGCACTTGAGCACTCGCCAATCCGGTTGATTTCTTGTTGAGGGAGCACGTTGAATAGATGGTGCTTTGCTTTCAAATTTGCAAGGTGTTCCTTCCTTTGCTTCTTAGTCCATCTTGACTTCTCCAATGGCTCCCCTTCTTCATCCCTAGACAACTTGAAACCATTTTCCATAATAAGCATGATGTCGAAATTGGGTTCAAAGAATACCTCTATTCATTTCTTCCACCACGAGAAGTCGCCTTCGAATTTGGGTGGATGAATGTTGGAGCCAACCATTTTGGTTGATTGCCGTGGAGGTGAGTCCGATGATAACCTCCTCGCTCTGATACCACTTGTTGGAGGATCGAGGCTCAGCTAGAAGGGGGTTGAATAGCCCCAATGATCGTAGATGGAATTCAGTAACTTGATTGTCTACGAAAGTGATTAGCGCAGTGGAAATAGAAGCTAAACAAAAACAATTAAGACAAAGCAAGAAGTAAAGAATGCAAACGCTAACGCTGAGATGTAACATGGTTCACGGTCCTTGCCGCTAGTCCACAGACGATTCGTAAGGCGAATCACTCCCTCAATAATCCACTAGTCTCTCCTTTAGCCCAAGCAAAGTGGAGGTAAACCTCTTTTACAACAATCACTCCCTCTTACAATAAGATAGAAATAAGAACAAGAAGAGGAGTGTTAAAATGTGTTGGGAACTTGGGAGTATGATTATGAGTGAAGCATTAACCTCCCAAAGCCACCCAACCCTTCTTTTTATAGGGAAGAAGGGTTTCTTCCCATTGGGCAAGCTGCAGTAGATTGATGCATGCATCAGTCGACTGCTGGTCGTTCTAACGACTTTTGAACTGATTGAATCGTGGTCGCCACATCCAATGGCTCCTCCATCAGTCGACTGATCAACCCATCAGTCGACTGATCAAGCCATCAGTCGAGTGATCCAGACAATCAGTCGACTTTCAAACTTTCAGTGCCCGTGACCACCTTGATCAGTCGACTACCGTCCCTTGGCAGTCGACCGATGGTGAAGCAGTCGACTGCCAAACCCTAGCAGTCGACTGCTGGGCCAAAAACCAAACAATTGAACACTGGTCGAGCACCAGTCGAGTGTCATCGACCTAGAGCAGTCGACTGCTTTCTATAGTAGTCGACTGGTGTCGGGTAAAAATTTAAACAAACCATTTGTTTGAGCATCCGACTTAACCAAACGTCGGGTAAACCTCAAACCTAAGTTTGAGCATCCGACTCTTGACTTAGCCATTCGCCCAAGTTCACCTATGAGCTACCATTACAATCGCTCAATCTCTCATCTCCCTTGGAGTCCCTCACCGAAGCTCTCTTCGTCCGGCCACGTCCCTCGGATGCACCAAATGTACGGCTTCCGCAATGTCATCCTTCACGTCTCGCACTGAAGTCTGCTTCCTTTGGCTTCACTCCAATGCTCCTCGTCTGATGGTCCCTTGGATGCATCAAGCGCATAACTTCCGCAATGCTATCCTTCACGAACTCAAGGACCCAAGCCATGAGATGATGAACCCACCAATGTTAACATCAAGCTAACCCATGTGTGATTTACTAAGTTTTGCATAACTTAAACACACATATCAAATCATCATAAACATCCTAACTTAAACCTTTGCCACACACATCAAAACTAAACCATACTTTGGTCGATTGCCCTAACATGATGACTATCCACATCTCTACTTGGGTTTTGAGATAGCACTCCATTCGAACCTTCCAGTCAAAGAAGTCATCTCTGTTATAAAACGGAGGTTGGGCGGTGCTAAACCCTTCGAGATGGGTCATTTGACTAAAACCTTGCACAAAATACATGATAAAACATGAATTGCCAAGACTTCATATTGGATTAGTAGTGCGGGAAAAATAATAAAGAAAATTGAACGAGATAAAAAATATGAAAAGAAAAATAAAATTGCTAGATTGGTGGTTACACCAAATCTTAGCACCCCTGCTCTGATACTAATTGTTGGATCGAGTGAATTGCTAGAGGGGGAGGGGAATAACGATTGTAAAAACTTCTTTTCTTTTTGTTAGTTAAAACCAAAGTTGAATACAGTGAAAGTAAAGATAAGTAAGATGAGCACTTTATTTTTACTTGGTTCACAACCGAAAGGTTGCTACTCCAAGGCCCTGCAATCCTAAACCGCATACGAATGGGAAATCCACTAGAGATCTCCTCCTCGTTGGAGGTAGGAGACAACGATTACAATGAGAAATCAAAAACTCGAGGATGAGGCAACAAGCCTACCTCACCTCGTTATGATGAAAGCCTCGAGTGCAAGATAAGTAAGCAAATTGAATTACAAATTAAACTATCGACGAGTATGAGTTGAGATTTGGGCGGGTCGTTGACGTATCAATGTCGTAGATTCATCGTCGAAGCGTAGCGTCGTTGAAGAACTTTGGGAGCAAAGAATGATGATCCAAAAGGGTGAACCCCCCCCCCCCCCCCCCCTTTATTTTATAGCCCTCCAAGACCTAGCTCGTTGAGATCTAGATCTGGGTTAAAGAGCTACCTCACCCCAAGATAAGGGGATCTTATCTTGACCTTTATAGAGCTGGACAGTTTGAATAACAGTCGACTGATGACCTTTATCGATCGATTCTAGCAATTATTTATTAATAGCGTGAATTTGCCGACAGTTACTTCCCTACAATAAAGAGTTAGCACAGAAATACAAGTAATGGATACTTTGACGGTTCCTTACTGTCCGATCTCGACCTAGACCTTCCTCGGGAAGTCTTAGTCGGATTTCCGCCTAAGTTCATCCCCGTACAAAGGACACGACCTCACCATTACTCCACACTCGTGCTTACCTCCGGTCCTTCCCAACCTGTCGCTTAGCTTCCAGTCTTCCACCTAGATTCCTCGACTCCACGAGGTTCTCCTGGCATCATCCGACCACCATGGTTTCTCGTCCCGAGATTCTTTGGGTGTCGCTGACCTTCAGCTTAGCTTAAACACTTCCTGCACACTTAACACAGCTCATTAGATAACAATAAGAGCTTAACTTTGAACCTGTGCCATAATCAAAACATAGGTTCGATTATCTAGTGCCACTGCACCAACAATCTTGTGCTAGGTTAGAGAAGGGGGGGGGGGGGGGAAGGGTGAATAGCAATCATTCGATTTCTACACAAATTGTTAGTGGAAGCAATAATAACAAAATGAAAGCTAGAATGGAAATCAAGTAAGAGCAATGCTAACACAATATTTAATGTGGTTCAGAGATCCACGACGATCCTAAAGGTTGGTCACTGTTTACAAGCCTTCACTAAACTTCTCCTTTTGATGAGCACACCAAGGTGGAGAAACCTTCTTTACAAGACAATCTCTTCTTCTTACAATGATGGAGGAAGTAAGCTTAGGAAGAAGAGATGAAAGACTTAGAAGAAGGCTTGGATAGCTTAGGATGAAGAATTTCGTGTGTTAGCACTCACCTCTCCAAGATTCCGAAGCCTCCTTTAAATAGACTTTCAGGCTTCTGCCCATTTCTGTCCGTTGGAGACTCCGCCAGTCGACTACTGCATACAAACAGTCGACTGGTGCTACTATTGATCGAATCCAATGGCTTCTAACTTGGTTTGATCGTGATTGTCACTACTCAATGGACACCTGATTAGTCAACTACTCATAACTCTAAGTCGACTAACGGAGCCATCAGTTGGCTGCTATAAATCAACACTCAACTAGAAAATATTCTGTGATCTTGTCCACTGAAGCTAGTCGACTACTAAACCCTAGCAGTCAACTACTAGTGGCTAGTCGACTGGTCCAAAGCATCAGTCACATGCCCGAACCATAGTCAGTTTTCCCGAGTGTTGAACACTCGATCAGTCGACTCTCATAACAAGTGGACTGCTCAAAACAATAGTCAACTTCTCGATCATAACTCAGCTTCCTGAGTCCGAGTGTCGACTTGAGCTTAAGTCCGGCTCGAACTTCCCGAGTACCAAGCACCCAAGACCAGTCGACTAGTCAAAGAGCTAGTCGACTGTTAAAAAATTTGCTCAATTGTCTTTACCTCACTAGTCGACTGATTCAAACATCATTCGACTGGTATACTTCAAATATAACAATTTCATACTTGAAGCAAAACCCTAAGCCTTCACTAAACCTTTAAGTTCTTCCATTAGCCTCGCACCTTCAGGATCACTCTGAGTCCATGACTCCTTCATCCTTGCACTTGCCTTTAAAAGCTTTCTTCGGCTTTGTCATGCTTTAGGGTCTTCCTTTGCCAAGGTTCACTTGGGTTTATGCCTCCAAGACTACACACTTAGACTTGTGCTGCAAAAAATTCATCCTTGGACTTCCTTTGCCAAGATCCATTTGAACTTACAACGCCAAGATTACACACTTGGACTTACGTCATCAAGTTCTTATCCTTGGACTTTTCTTGCCAAGACTTCACCCTTGGACTTTCCTTGCCAAGTCTTCACACTTGAACTTTCTTTTTACCTATCACTTAATCATGCATGTTAGATCACAAACATTGCCTAACTATAAATGATTATCCAAACATCAAAAGATTAATACTTGGGGCATTCTTGCACTAGCAATCTCTCCCCTTTTGATGTTTAGCAATCATTTAAGATAGGTATTTAAATACACAATATGTCACAATATGGATTCTAACTTAAATTCTTCCCCTCTCCCCTTTGACACACATAAAAAAGAGATAGACAAATTTCCAATAAATCATGTATGAATAAGGTGTTATTCTTTGAATTAAGGAATAAAGTAGACTTGATGCTTCCCCTTAATCCAAGACATATTCTAACTTTGACATGTTAAACAAAGTATGGATAAAAATTATTTCTTAACTTTGCACCAACAATAAAACATGTGCACTTAGGTCTTGGGTTTAGATATATTTCATAATTAAAGGTGCCCCTTAACCATTACATCAATTAGTCCTACTCCCCTCTATACCTTAAACAATTATCATTTTAAATGTTCCTCTAATCATATCATAGGGTTAGGACTTCCTAGGATTGAAGGTAGATGGTAAAATCAACCTTAAGTAACCAAAAACCAGGTTAGCAGTTGACTTAGGGGATTACCAGTCGATTGGTACTAGACCAGTCAACTGGTATTTGTAGCAGTTGACTGCTATGGTCTGATAGGTGCAATATAGTCTTTCAGCCGAGATTCCAAAATGTATACATAAATCTAGCGGTGTCAAAAATTCATAAAATTTTGCAGATGCATTTATAAATTCATTTCCTATCAAGGAAAAATAATTTGAAAAATATATCTTTTCCAGATATCTAGATTGACACAAGGTTAGAAACCAACAAAAACTTTAATGTTTTTCAAAACTTTTTATCCCTTTTTCTCCACAAATGCAAACTGTTTTTCAAAGCATGATAAACACAATTTAAAAGGTATTTTATTTAATATTTTCAACCATGTTCTTAGAGCTATGTGCACATTGATTGTGTACAAGTATTCCCAATGATTGGTCCAATGAAGGATTCATATTTCTAGATGTCATTTTGGTTCAAAATAATGCATCATAACAAGCATGATGAACCAAATGCATCTTCCTAACATCTCACATGGTGTCTAAGTGGTTAAATACAAAAATCAAGGTTACATAGGTATTTTGTGAGATGTATTAAGGTATAATCCTAGATTTTTCCTATGGGATCATGTAAGACTATACCTCTTACTCTACAAAGTACATTCTAAGTTCTCTCCTAAGTGATGTAAAATCCGCTTCAGGGAGAGCCTTAATGAAAATGTCGACAAGATTAGACTTGGATTCAATATAATTAAGCTCAATGTCTCCTCTTGCCACATGATCTCTAATGAAGTGATGCTTCACTTCAATGTGCTTTGTCCTAAAGTGATGTATTGAATTTTTAGTCAAATTAATGGTACTCACATTATCACAATAAACTTTGACTTTGGAGTAGTGTAGCTTATAATCCTCTAGAGTATGCCTCATCTAAAGTAATTGAGCCACACAACCACCCATGACCACATACTCGGCCTCGGTTGTGGACAAAGAAACACAAGGTTGCTTTCTACTACTCCAACTCACTAGGGAAGATCCAAGAAATTGACATCCACCACTAGTACTTTACCGATACAATTTCCGACCCGCATAATCGGAATCGGTGTATCCAATCAAATCAAAATTTTTAGTCCTAGGGTACTATAGACCTACATTAAGAGTGCCCTTGATATATCTTAATATTCTCTTGGTCGCTACTAGATGGGACTCTTTGGCACAAGATTGATATCTTACACACATACCTACTGCAAAAAGTATATCCGATCTACTAGTAGTTAGGTGTAGTAGACTACCAATCATACTCCTATAATGTTTGAATCTATTAATTTTCCATCTAAATCATTGTCTATCTTAGTATTGGTTCCCATGGGTGTAAATTAAATTTCTTGATAATTTCTTTAGCGTATTTGGTTTGATAGACATGGATTCTTTCACTAGTTGTTTGACTTGTAATCCTAAGAAAAAAGTCAATTCTTCTACTAACTCATCTCAAATTCATTTTCCATGTTTTTGATAAAGTATTGGAGAAGTTCATCATTTGTTGACCCAAATATGATGTCATCAACATACACTTGAGCTACAAAGTTATCTTTTTCTTTAGACTTTAGAAACAAAGTTTGGTCAACTTGGCTTCCTCTAAAATCCTTAGAGACTAAGAAAGATGAGAGTCTTTCATACCAAACCCAGGGAGCTTATTTTAACCCATATAAAGCTTTCTTAAGCTTTCAAATATGGTTTGAGTAATCTATATTTTAAAACCTGGGTGGTTGCTCCACATAGACCTCTTCCTAATAAACCCATTTAGGAATGTCAATTTCACATCCATTTGATAGAGTTTGAAACTCATGTGAGCAACATACCCTAAAAGGATTCGGATAGACTCTAATCTAGCTACCGGAGCATAAGTCTCATCATAATTAAGTCCTTCAACTTTATTGAACCCTCGGGCCACTAACCTAGCTTTGTTTCTAGTGATTTTTCCTTGATCATCTAACTTGTTCTTAAAGACCCATCTTGTTATAACAATGGGGTGATCATTGGGTCTAGGAACTAGTTCCCATGCTTGACTTCTCTTAAATTGAACTAACTCTTCTTGCATTGCTAATATCCATTCCAGAACAAATAAGGCATCATTAATTGATTTTGGCTTAATTTGGGAGATTAGGGAAACTTGACTAGTAGGATCTCTATAAAAGTACCTAGTCCTTACTCCTTGTGAAAGTTCTCCTACTACTTGGTCTAGAGGATGGTTTTGATGAATTCTTAGAGTTCTAGGAGGTGAATCACATTGATTGATTATGATCGTTCTTCCTCCTTTCATCATTGGAATCTCCTCTTCCTATGTACCCGACCCCTTGATCATTACCCCCTAAATTTAGATTTTGAATTCCTTGGATAATGTCTTGATTTCTTACATTGATATCCTTATCAATGAATGATTTCCTAGTGTAGGTGCTAGTGGATTCATCAAATTCAACATTAGAGGATTCCTCAACCTTTTGAGTCCTCTTGTTGTATACTCGATATCCTCTACTAGTGGATGTAGGGACCAATTTGATGTGCTAGAAAGGGGTGAATAGTGATTCTCAATTTTTCTTGTTTGATTGCATTGTTCTTGTCTACAAGTTGTTAGTGCATAGTAGAATAAAATAGAAATAGAAATAACAACTCACAATCACAACACAATGAGTTTTATGTGGTTCGGAACCTACTTCATGATGGCACCCTAGTGATCTACACTCACTATGAACTTCTCCTTCTCGGTATAACACCAAAGGTTGAGAAACCTCTTACAAGATATTTACAATAATAAACCATAACCAAATGCAACAAATATAGAAGTAAATAAGAAATGCAAGTGAAAACAATTTACAAATGAGAGCTTTGCTTGCTTGATGATTTGATTGCTTTGGGATGTCTTTGAAGGCCTGAAATGCAGCAACACTTCGCCTCAAAATCACCCTAGAATCGATGCCTCCAATCCTCCCCATCGAGCTCCATTTATAACTTCACTTAGGTTGGATTTTCGCCTAGCAGTCAACTGGCCTTAGCCCCAGTCGACTGCCTATGTATCTATTGTCTCACAATGGATTGATCCACGTCAGATTAGGGCTCACCAGTCGACTGTCCTGACTCAGCAGTCGACTTCCATAGCCGTCAGTCGATTACGGGACCTTCTATACTTTGGCCACTCAAGACTAGTTGATTGCTAAACCCTAGCAGTTAATTGTCAAGCCTCTAGTCGACTGCCCAGTCGAATATCGAGTGTTTTGTGCTCTGGCTACTTATGGCCAGTCGACTGCCCATCCATGGCAGTCGACTGCTAGTGACCAGTCGATTGGTATAACACACTAGTTGATTGTCAGAGCCACAGTAGTCAAGCTGTAGTCGACTACTCTTCCAGTCAACTGGGTTATAACCCCAATCGACTGCTAGAGTCAAACTAGGTTCCCAAGCATCGTGCACTTGGCCAATCGATTGGTCCATAGCCCTAGTCGACTGGTAAATCTCAAACATGAAGTTTAACTCTAGACCTAAGCCTTCTAGCCATCTCCATCAGCCTCATGCCCTTAGGGTCCATCCGAGTCCTCCACAACTCCACCCTTCGCGTTAGCTTTCAGGTCCTTCCATCGATTATGTCATGCTAACCGGTTCTCCTTTGCCAAGATTCATTTAGACTTATGCCACTAAGACTACATGCTTGGACTTTATATTTCCAAAATCTCACCTTTGGACTTCCTTGCCAAGTATCCATACTTAGACTTTCACCGCCAATACTACACACTTGGACTTATGTGACCAAGACTACACCCTTGGACTTTTCATTTTCCAAGTGTCCAAACTTGGACTTTCACTGCCAAGACTTCACACTTGGATTTACGTGATCAAGACTACACCCTTGGATTTTCTATTTGTCAAGTATCCAAACTTGGACTTCTCAATTGACAAGAATCCAATCTTGGACTTTCCATTTCTAAGTATCTATACTTGGACTTTCCCTCGAGTCTCACTCGAGCTTGGTTAACCATGACTTGAGGCCGATTGCTCCAACAATCTCCTCATCACAATATCCCCATATGACCTTGGATATCTCAATCATTCACTAGTCATATGGTTAACATATGACCAAACCATATTAATAAACACATTGATAATCCCATTGTCAAACATTAAAATCTTACTCGAGTCCGACTCGAGTTCGGTCAATCGTGACATGGGCCGATTGCACCAAAAATCTATCCCTTTTTGATGTTTGTCAATACATTTAAGTTAGGCTATCCCATAAGCCCAACTTAACTCTTCTTATGCCAAAGCATAATAAAGGTTTACCTAACTTAAACCCTCACTTCTCCCCCTTTGGCATACATCAAAAAACCTACCAAGGGTTTACAATCTCTCATATCCCAATGAGACTCTGCATTCTCCCCCTTGGTCAAAAATCATCATAAACTCCTTCATTCTCTCTAGTGATACATCCCTTATCAATAAATGAAGGCAATTCTCACTTCTCCCCCTTTGGTCAAAAATGCATCCATCATCCCTTGATGGATAAACTCCTCTAAAAGCTTACTCTTCCTTGACCATTGCACTAACAATATCCTTGGAGAGTTCCAAAGCCTATAAAAAATCTAAACAATCGAAAATAAGGGTAAAAGTTCAAACTTGAACTTTAGCCTCCCTTAAAATTTGATACTCCATCCTAAATAACTCTCTTGATCATTTTCAATGATTATTTCACCCTTCTAATGCTTTCCAAAGCATATCCTAGGGTTAAGAGATATTAAGGTACCTAGGGGTGCTGATAACTAGTCAAACAAACTTTGTTCAGCCAATATCAGACATGGAAATTGACTGAATTCAGATACCAGTCGACTGCACTACTACCAGTTGACTGATTTTTGTAGATTGTAAAAATCAGATTTCAAATACAAATTTTAGAAATATGTAAGTAATTATACATTTTTTGAAAAATCTTGGAATTGCATATGTATAATACTCATGTCAAATACAATGGATGAAAAATAATTTTATATGAAAATACCCATTATTTTAATAGATTGATACAAAGTTCAAAAGCATTGAAACCTTTCAATGTTTTGTCTAACTTTGTGTCAATATTATCAATGGTGATTGCTATCAAAAGATAGACTTCACCAAGGTTTTCTAAAATGATTTTAAAATATTTTCAAAACCTTAATTTCAATCATGGTCTTTGGGCTAGATGTACATGATATAGGGTCGATGACGTCACACTAGAGGGGGGTGAATAACATTTTTCGCTTTGTTTCAATCAATTGCGTGCTCGTCTACAATTTCTTAGTGCGTAACAAAATATAGAAATAAACTGCACAACAAGAATAAACACATACAATCACACAAACACAAGGGATTTAATGTGGTTCGGAACTAAGATTTTTACTCCACGAGGCTGTTGGATCGATGCGGTTCGCTAGAGGGGGGGGGGGTGAATAGCGATAAAAACTTTTTCGTAATCGTTCGTTAAGGTACGAGTAAAACGCAGCGGAAAGATAACAATAAATAAATAAAAACACGAGGGTTTTTTACTTGGTTCGTAGCCTACGGCTACTACTCCAAGGCCCTAGTGGTCCTTGACCACGCACAGAGGGCAAAATACTAACCAAACTCCTCCTCGTTGGAGATAGGAGTCAAACGAATACAAAACTCGATAAAGACTCAAGGTAGAGGGATACTCCCCCTCTCCTTGATATGATTTAAAGCTCGAAATAAGAACAACTTATAAAATTTATACCGACGACTTTTGAATACTTGAATCTTGGAGCTTGAGTCGTCGTCTTGGCAGCGCTTCGTCGTAGGGATGTAGGAGACTCGTAGCGTATCGGAAGCACTTGGAAGATTTTGAATTGATGAAAAACCCTAGGTTTGACCCTCCTTTTATAGCCTTTGAGCCCCTCATCGAATGGGTCTTTAGCCAATCACAAATGGGCACAAAACCCCTTGAAAAATGGTGATAACTCTTGACTACTCGAGGCTGATCCTTTGACCCGGAATGATCGATGGCCATCACCCGATCTTGGCGGCAAGATCGAGTGCTAGCCAGTGAGACACTTTCGGTGATGGATGTGATCCAAGTCCTTGAGTTAGCTTAAAGAAAACATTATTTCGATGGTCGTCGACCGTCCGATCTCGACCTAGACTACCTATGAGATGTCTTGGGTCGGATCTACGCTTAAGTCTTTCCCCGTAAAGAGGATACGACCTTACTTACACTCGCACACATGAGCTTACCTCGATACTTACGTGTTGCTTTTGCTTCCGGCCTTCCACTCAATTCCTTCGGCTCCCTCCGAAGTCACTTGAGTGTCGCCCGACCACCGCGGCTTCCTCCGAGTGTCGCTAGCCTTCAGCTCCAGCCATAGCAATATTCTGCACACTCGATTCAGCTCGTGAGATAACAAAATTAGCTTAACTTTGTATCGTTTGCTATAATCAAAACTCAGGTTCGACTTAGGTGCCTACTGCACCAACAATCTCCCCCTTTTTGATTTATGGCAAACCCACATACAAAGTTAAGAAAATTAAGTGCATTAAGAAAAGATATGCATGAATGAGCAGGAGTGTTAAAAGCATGAATGAACAGGAGTATATAAAAACTCGTTTTCAAGTGCTCCCCCTTGAGGAATCCTCCCCCTTGACTGAGGGTGAGTACTTGAGAAAGAGTTTTAATTCTCCCCCTTGATGTTTGCTACTAAAAAAAGAATTAAGTAACCGAAATTACTTAATATTGGCCATAGTATTTTAAAATAAGTTTAAGTTAAGAATTCTTTGGCCTTTGAATAAGTTTTAACTTTTGGTTTAAATATGAAGTAAGAGTATCAAAAAAAATTTGACCCCTTAACTTTGGCCTTTTCTCCCCCTTTTGTCGTATATCGAAAAGAGTAAGTGGTGTGTGGAAAATAAAATAAGTGTTAAATTTAAAGTCCAAGCATGTTCCCCATTTTTTATTTAAAAAAAAAATACTGAAAATAAGTTCATCTATAAAATGTTCGACTCATATTTGGCTTGATTGATATGGAAGATCAACTAGTCCTGGTCAGAGTCAGTTAGTATATATGATTATACTCCGAGGTTCATAGCGATGCACTAGCTCTACATCTGGAACCAGGAGTAAGGTCCTAACATCTAACGCCCATCTACGTGGCTAAGTACACAAACACATTAGTCCTATGTGTTGTGAGATGTATTGGCTCCTTAAATTTATAGGTGCATGATATCTAAGGTATGTCCTATGCTAGTTCCATAAAAATGAAATTAAAGAAATAGTAGTAATAACATATAATTTGCAAGTACCTATTCTATTACGCACATGCCCAATTTTCGTCTTAATAGACTAAATTCGGCTTAGGGTAGGGGTTTAGTAAATATGTCTGCCAAGTTAGACTTCGATTCGACGTATTCGAGTTGTATGGCTCCGTTGGTCACATGTTCTCGAATGAAATGGTGTTTTACCTCTATATGCTTTGTCCTTGAATGGCATATAGGGTTCTTAGTTAGATTTATCGAACTTATGTTGTCTACAAAAATTTTAGTTTTGGTGAAGTCCAACCTAAAGTCTCGGAGAGTGTGCTTCATCCAAAGAAGCTGAGTTACACACTCACCCATCGCAACGTATTCGGCTTCGGTGGTAGATAAGGCAACACAATGTTGCTTCCTACTACACCAACTCACTAGACTCGAGCCGAGTAGTTGACAACAACCACTCGTGCTCTTTCTGTCGAGTTTACTACCGGCATAATTCGAATCGGAGTAGTCGATTAGTTCGAACTCCGTAGATCTAGGGTACCAAATACCAACGTTAAGTGTACCCTTAAGATATCTAAGGATACGCTTAACTAGGGTTAGGTGAGACTCCTTAGCACAGGTTTGAAACCTGGCGCACATACTTACTGCGAATAGGATGTCAGGTCGACTCACAGTTAAGTATAGGAGACTTCCTATTGCGCTCCTATAGTACTTTAAGTCAATGGGCTTACTTTCTAGGTCTTCTCCTATGTTAACATTTATCGCCATTGGGGTGTTTATTACCTTAGCGTCTTGCATTCCAAATCTTTTAATTAACTCCTTAGTGTATTTTTGTTGATATAGGTATATACCATCCTTAGTTTGTTTAATTTGTAGACCTAAAAAGAAACTTAACTCGCCTACCAAGTTCATTTCGAACTCACTTTCCATGAGTAAAACGAACTCGTTTAGTAAGGCTGAGTTAGAGGTTCCAAAAATTATATCGTCTACGTAAATTTGAGCTATGAATATTTCTTTACCTAAGGTTTTTACGAAGAGAGTTGGGTCAACTAAGCCTTGGTTAAACCCTTTTGACTTAAGATGGATTGAAAGTCTCTCGTACCAAGCTCGAGGAGCTTGTTTAAGTCCATAGAGAGCTTTCTTAAGTTTTAGAACATGGTCGGGTTTATCTAGATTTTCGAACCCGGGGGGTTGGCTAACATAAACTTCTTCTTTAATGTACCCATTTAGGAATGCCGACTTAACATCCATTTGAAACAGCTTAAATCCTCGATGTGCGGCATAAGCTAGCAACATTCGAATGGATTCGAGTCTAGCTATCTTGGGGCATAGGTTTCACGTAATCTAAGCCTTCGACTTGACTAAACCCTTTGGCGACTAACCTAGCCTTGTTTCTAACTACTTCACCTTTATCATCAAGCTTATTTCGAAACACCCACCTTGTTCCAATTATCGTTTTGTCTTTAGGTGGTGGTACTAATTCCCACACTTCATTCCTAGTAAATTGAGCTAGCTCTTCTTGCATTGCAATAATCCAATCGGGATCAAGAAGAGCTTGTTCAATTGATTTGGGTTCTATCTTTGAAATTAAGGAAATTTGACTAAGGTTCCTATAGGATGCTCTAGTTCGAACTCCTAGATTAGGATCTCCTATCACTTGATCGATAGGGTGGTTAGTCTGAATCCTAGATTGGGTTGGGTTTGTGTCACCTAATGCTTGATCAATGGGGGGACTTGGTTGAACACTAGTTTGGTTGGAGTCATCTATCACTTGATCAATAGAGTGACTTGGTTGACTTGGATTAGACTCGATCTCAGGGTCGGAGACGAGTTTGGTATCAGTGGGCTCAACACTTGGGGTCATTAAGGGTTTTGTAGGTTCGGGTACTTCATCGAACACTACATTAATAGTCTCTTCGACTTTAAGGGTATCGTGGTTATATACCCTATAGGCTCTACTCGTGGTTGAGTATCCTAAGAAGATTCCGGTGGAGGTTTTGGATTCGAATTTCCCTAGGTGGTTCTTAGTGTTTAAGATATGTACTTTACATCCAAATACCCTAAAGTACTTGATGTTGGGTACTTTATTGTGATAAATCTCGTACGAGGTCTTAAGATGCCTCTTTACCATAAGGATCCTATTCTGGACATAGCAAGTCGTGCTAACGGCTTCTGCCCAAAATCTATCAGGTAGATCGTATTCGTTCAACATGGTCCTAGCGGCTTCTTGTAGAGTTCGGTTTTTCTGCTCCACTAGGCCATTTTGTTGAGGGGTCCTAGGGCAAGAGAATTCATGGTGGTATCCATTTAGGTTACAGAAGTCGGTGAACCTTTGATTTTCGAATTCACCACCATGATCGCTTCTAAGTCTTTTAACCTTAAGGTTTTTTTGATTCTCGATTAATTTGAATAGATTGATTAATTGATCTAGGGTATCATTTTTATGTTTGATGAACCTAACCCAGGTAAACCTGGAGTAGTTGTCAATTATGACTAAGCAATATTGACTTCTATTGAGTGACTTGGCTCCATGTGAATCGAATAGATCCATATGTAGGAGCTCAAGTACACTTGAGGTTCGTTCTTGGTTAGTTAACTTGTGTTGTGTCCTAGGTTGTTTTCCTTGTTGACAAGCATTACAGATTTTATTAACCAAGTTGTTGAGGTTGGGTAAGCCTCTTGTTGGTGCAGTGAGGCACCGAAATCGAACCTGTGTTTTGATTATAGCAAAGACACAAAAGTTAAGTCTATTTTGTTTTCTCACGAGCTGAATCGAGTGTGCAGAAGATTGATATAGCTGGAGTTGAAGGCTAGCGACACCCGGAGGAAGCCGCGGTGGTCGGGCGATACTCGAGTTACTTCGGAGGGAGCCGAAGGAATCGAGTGGAAGGCCGGAAGCAAAAGCGACACGTAAATATCGAGGTAAGCTCGTGTGTGCGAGAGTAAGCAAGGTCGTATCCTCTTTACGGGGATGATCTTAAGCGTAGATCCGACCAAAGACTTCTTATAGATGGTCTAGGTCGAGATCGGATGGTCGACGACCATCAAAATTATGTTTTTGTTGTGCTAACTTTGACTTGCAGCAAGCATCAGTCGACTGCCAGCTTGGAGGACTCGACTGCCGTGTATCAGTCGACTTCCGAAGGTCATCAATCGACTGATGCTGCCATCAGTCGACTGATGATGGCCATCAGTCGACTGATGGTCAATGATCAGATTCGAGGAGTCAAGGCTTATCACTCCACCTCAAAGCGGTTTGGTGTCCATTTGTGATTGGTTGAAGACCCACTCGAAAAGGGGCTCAAAGGCTATAAAAGGAGGGCCAAACCTAGGGTTTCTTCAACAATTCTAAGCTCTCAAAAAAGCCTCCGCAAAGCTACAACTCTCCGACAACGAAGTCCTTCCTTCCGACGTCTAGGTTTAACTTTTTTATTATTGTTGTACGTCGGCTTTATTATTTTGTTGTTCATCTTCTTTTCGGAGCTTTTATCGTATACAAGGAGAGGGGGAGTGTCCCTCTACCTTAAGTTTTTTTTGTAACGATTAACTCCTACCTCCAACGAGGAGGAGTTCCCTTAGTGCTTTTGCCCTCCGTACGTGGTCAAGGACCACTAGGGCCTTGGAGTAGTAGCCTTCGGCTACGAACCAAGTAAAACCCTTGTGTTGATTGTCTTTTTTATTTTTACATTTCCGCTGCAATTAATTAATTATCTCTCAAGTTTTAACGAAAGAAAAAGAAAAAGTTTTTCGCTATTCACCCCCCCCCTCTAGCGAACCGCATCGATCCAACAATTGGTATCAGAGCCGGGGGCATTTAGATTTGGTGAAACCACCAATCTAACATTTTTTTTTCAGATTTGTTTTTCGTTTAAATTTTTCTCCAGCACTACTAATCCAAGACGAAGTCTTGGTACTCTTCGTTTGATTTTGTTTTGCAAGTATTCGCTTTTGGAGTAGCCGACGGTCAAACGGGCATAACTTTTCGTACAAGTTGACCCACGACACGGTCTACCTACCAAATCGAAGCTCTCGCAGAGATCTACACTTATTACCGGGGTTTACCCCCATAACAAGCTGTTTTCATCCTCAAAAATCGACGTTTAGTAGCCTTTCGGGGACATCGAAGGTTGTGAGTACTTACTTTTTATTTAGTTTCTTATTTCTTTGCTTAACTTTCTATTTTTCGTTTATTTCTTTTTATTTCCCTTTTACTAATCCAAGACGCAAGTCTTGGTACTTTCGTGTGTTTTTGTTGTTGCTAGGTTTTCATTTTAGTCTCCTTGTCTTTTTGTTCTAATGGCCCATCTCGAGGGTTTTAGCACCGTCCGACCTCCGTTTTACAACGGAGATGATTTCCGTTACTGGAAAGGTCGGATGGAATGCTTTCTCAAAACCCAAATTGAGATGTGGATCATAATTCAAACGGGTTTCACACTTCCGACCAATGAAGTGGGTGACTCCTTGGATTATGATCAATGGACCGTTGCAACAAAACGACAAGTCGGCGACGCCAAGGCGACACAAATCCTCCAATGTAGCCTATCGAGGAGAGCTAAATCGCGTCGGCCCTTCATAAGCGCAAAGGATCTTTGGACAAAACTAATCAAGTTAACGAAGGATCGGATCAAGCTAAGGTTTGCAAAGCGTGATTTGTTATTCAATAAATTGTACACACTAAAAATGCAGGAACACGAGTCCGCGCGCAACTCCACGCCCGTGTCCAAGACATAGTCAACAACCTACATGCAATCGGGCAAAAGGTCGAAAATCGCAAGGTATGTCCTAAACTCTTTTCCGAGGACTACCTTATGGGCATCCATGGTCGATGCCTATAAGGTCTCCAAGGACCTTTCTAAAATTAGGTTAGATGAACTCTTTTCGGATTTTGAACTTCATGAGCAGTCTAACTCGGAGCCCGAGAGGGGTATAGCCTTGTTTGCAGGTTCAAAGAAGAAGAAAATCTCAAGCAAGCCACCACCAACCGAGCAGGAAGACGAGTCCGAAGAAGAAGTTGACCCGGAGTTGACTGCCGAACTAATGAACCTAGCTCGAAGGATAGCCAAGGGACGAAAGCGAACCACGACTCAACCCAACCAAGGTAAGTCTAAAAGTTCTAACATTAGGTGTTATGAGTGTAACAGGTTTGGACATATCAAGTCCGAGTGCCCCAAGCTCAACCACCAAGCACCTAAGCACAAGAAGGCCCTCAACGCGACATGGGAAGAAGCGTCATCCAAAGAAGACGAAGACCACGTCTTCATGGCGAAGTCGATTGAGTCAGACACGGAGACCGAACCTGAACTTGAGTCAGAACCTGAGGATGACTCGAACTACGAAGCTACCTTCAAGTCAAGCCACGGATACGCATCCGGTTCAAAAGATACCCTCAAGGTGAGTCGAGCTTTATTTAATACTTTACATAATATGGTTAGGTTTTTGTCTAGGAAGTTAGCTAAGTCCGAGTCCAAGGTTGAGACCCTGGTTGAGGAAGTTAAACTCCTCAAACATGAGGTCTCCCTAACCTCTTCGACTAGTCGAGTTCAAGAGAAGGACTCAACTCGGGTTGAAAAACTCGAAGTTGAGAACTCACTCTTGAAAAGTCAAGTCGAAGATCTTAGGAATACGTTGGAAAGGTTTACTTTGGGATCCAAAGGACTTGACCTCCTACTTGGATCGCAAAGGGCCGTGTACAACAAGGCCGGACTAGGGTTTAGCTCAAACACGACTAATAGGTCGTATATGTCGATCGTAAGTAGACATAAAAAATGTGTCCAAGCATGGGTCCCTAAGACCACTTTGATTTCAACTCTAGGATCTAACTCGTACTGGGTTCCCAAGGACCAAATCCACTATGTGGATAGACCGAACCGATTCAACGGTCTAGGGGGAGCCAGTACAAAATATGTTTGTGCTTTAACTTAGAAATTGCATGTTTTAACTAAGAAAGTTTGTGCTTTAACTTAGAAATTGCATGTTTTAACTTAGAAAGTTTGTGCTTTAAAACTTGTGAACTCTCTTAGAACACGTACATAACCAACTAAAATTCTTCGAAAAGATTGAGCCTCGGGGAGCCTCTTTTCAAATAACCAACTAAAATCCTTTGAAAAGATTGAGCCTCGGGGAGCCTCTTTTCAAAAATAACCAGTTAGACTAGGAAATGATCTTAGGTGAGTCAAGTCATCATTTTCTTGAACATGGTTTTGTCTAAGGAAGTGGTCGATGATCCGATAAAAGAAGGCCCCTGTGCCTCGCCACGACCTGGAAGCCATGATCTTGAAAAGGTAAACTTCACAAGCCTAGGGTTAAATCCAAATCTAACATAAAATTACTTGAACCTAAATCCACTTAATCAACTTAATTGGAAATCATCTCACAAAAAAAAACACATAAGTATAACATGCTTGATCACATAGACTCAGGTGAGATGACCTAGGTTTAACAACTTACAACCAATTTAAATTTAAAAAAAAAAATCTAACATCCAATCCAACCACCTTGTGTGTAGGATCAATGGATGTTGGACAGTGGTTGCTCCCGATACATGACCGGGGATCAACTCAAGTTTTCAAAGCTTCGATTCAAACGACAAGGATCGGTAGCCTTCGGAAATAATGGCAAGCTCAAAATCATCGGATCAGGTGATATTGAGCTCAATTCAAATTTTGTTATTCAAAATGTTTTCTAGTAGAAAAATTTCAATATAATTTACTTAGTGTAAGCCAATTGTGTGATAATAACTATAAGGTCATATTTCTAGAAAATGAATGCATAATTAATACCAACGAAACTGCTAAAACAATTCTTAAAGGAACTAGAAATAACAACATTTATACGATCAACTTAACTAACTCCTCAACTAAATGTCTTATGACACGGCAAGAGGAATCATGGTTGTGGCACCGACGACTCGGTCACTCACACCCAAGACTCATCCACAAGATGAGTCAGAGTGATTTAGTCAGAGGTTTGCCTAACCTCAACAACTTGGATAATAAAATATGTAATGCCTGTCAACAAGGTAAACAATATAGGGCACAACATCAACTAACTAATCAAGAACGAACCTCCAGAGTACTTGAGCTCCTGCATATGGATCTATTCGATTCACATGGAACCAAGTCACTCAATAGAAGTCAATATTGCTTAGTCATAATTGACGACTACTCCAGGTTTACCTGGGTTAGGTTCATCAAACATAAAAATGATACCCTAGATCAATTAATCAATTTATTCAAATTAATCGAGAATCAAAAAGACCTTAAGGTTAAAAGACTTAGAAGCGATCATGGTGGTGAATTCAAAAATCAAAGGTTCACCGACTTCTGTAACCTAAACGGATACCACCATGAATTCTCTTGCCCTAGGACCCCTCAACAAAATGGCCTAGTGGAGCGGAAAAACCGAACTCTACAAGAAGCCGCTAGGACCATGTTGAACGAATACGACCTACCCGATAGGTTTTGGGCAGAAGCCGTTAGCATGACTTGCTATGTCCAGAATAGGATCCTTATGGTAAAGAGGCACCTTAAGACCTCGTACGAGATTTATCACAATAAAATACCTAACATCAAGTACTTTAGGGTATTTGAGTGTAAGGTACATATCTTAAACACTAAGGATTACCTAGGAAAATTTGCATCCGAAACCACGACCGGAATCTTTCTAGGATACTCGACTACAAGTCGAGCTTATAGAGTATATAACCACGACACCCTTAGAGTCGAGGAGACTATTAATGTAGTGTTCGATGAAGTACCCGAACCTACAAAACCCTTAATGACCCCAAGTGTTGAGCCCACTGATACCAAATTCGTCTCCGACCCTGAGATCGAGTCTAATCCACATCAACCAACTTCTCTTGTCGACCAAGTGACAAGTGATCCGAGTCAAACTAGTGTTCAACCAAGTCACCCCATTGATCAAGCATTAGGTGACACAAACCCAACCCAATCTAGGATTCAGACTAACCACCCTATCGATCAAGTGATAGGAGATCCTAATCTAGGAGTTCGAACTAGAGCATCCTATAGGAACCTTAGTCAAATTTCCTTAATTTCAAAGATAGAACCCAAATCAATTGAACAAGCTCTTCTTGATCCCGATTGGATTATTGCAATGCAAGAAGAGCTAGCTCAATTTACTAGGAATGAAGTGTGGGAATTAGTACCACCACCTAAAGATAAAACGATAATTGGAACAAGGTGGGTGTTTAGAAATAAGCTTGATGATAAAGGTGAAGTAGTTAGAAACAAGGCTAGGTTAGTCGCCAAAGGGTTTAGTCAAGTCGAAGGCTTAGATTACGACGAAACCTATGCCCCAGTAGCTAGACTCGAATCCATTCGAATGTTGCTAGCTTATGCCACACATCGAGGATTTAAGCTATTTCAGATGGATGTTAAGTCGGCATTCCTAAATGGATACATTAAAGAAGAAGTTTATGTTAGCCAACCCCCCGGATTCGAAAATCTAGATAAACCCGACCATGTTCTAAAACTTAAGAAAGCTCTCTATGGACTTAAACAAGCTCCTCGAGCTTGGTACGAGAGACTTTCAATCCATCTTAAGTCAAAAGGGTTTAACCAAGGCTTAGTTGACCCAACTCTATTCGTAAAAACCTTAGGTAAAGAAATATTCATAGCTCAAATTTACGTAGATGATATAATTTTTGGAACCTCTAACTCAGCCTTACTAAACGAGTTCGTTTCACTCATGGAAAGTGAGTTCGAAATGAACTTGGTAGGCGAGCTAAGTTTCTTTTTAGGTCTACAAATTAAACAAACTAAGGATGGTATATACCTATATCAACAAAAATACACTAAGGAGTTAATTAAAAAATTTGGAATGCAAGACGCTAAGATAATAAACACCCCAATGGCGATTAATGTTAACATAGGAGAAGACCTAGAAAGTAAGTCCATTAACTTAAAGTACTATAGGAGCGCGATAGGAAGTCTCCTATACTTAACTGCGAGTCGACCCGACATCCTATTCGCAGTAAGTATGTGCGCCAGGTTTCAAACCTGTGCTAAGGAGTCTCACCTAACCCTAGTTAAGCGTATCCTTAGATATCTTAAGGGTACACTTAACGTTGGTATTTGGTACCCTAGATCTACGGAGTTCGAACTAATCGGCTACTCCGATTCGGATTATGCCGGTAGTAAACTCGATAGAAAGAGCACGAGTGGTTGTTGTCAACTACTCGGCTCAAGTCTGGTGAGTTGGTGCAGTAGGAAGCAACATTGTGTTGCCTTATCTACCACCGAAGCCGAATACATTGCGATGGGTGAGTGTGTAACTCAGCTTCTTTGGATGAAGCACACTCTCCGAGACTTTAGGTTGGACTTCACCAAAACTAAAATTTTTGTAGACAACATAAGTTCGATAAATCTAACTAAGAATCCTATATGTCATTCAAGGACAAAGCATATAGAGGTAAAACACCATTTCATTCGAGAACATGTAGCCAACGGCTCCATACAACTCGAATATGTTGACTCGAAGTCTAACCTAGCAGACATATTTACTAAACCACTACCCGAAGCCGAATTTAGTCTCTTGAGACGAAAATTAGGCATGTGCGTAATAGAATAGGAACTTGCAAATTATATTTTCTTACTACTATTTCTTACTTTTTCATGGAACTAGCATAGGACATACCTTAGATATCATGATCCTATAGATTTAAGGAGCCAGTACATCTCACAACACATAGGACTAATGTGTTTGTGTACTTAGCCACGTAGATGGGCGTGAGATGTTAGGACCTTACTCCTGGTTCCAGATGTAGAGCTAGTGCATCGCTATGAACCACGGAGTATAATCATACATACTAACCGACTCTGACCAGGACTGGTTGATCCTTCATATCAATCAAGCCAAATATGAGTCGAATATTTCATAGATGAGCTTATTTTCAATATATTATTTTTTAATAAAAAATATGGAACATGCTTGGACTTTAAATTTAGCACTTATTTTGGTCTCCACACACTCCTTACTCTTTTTGATATACGGCAAAAGGGGGAGAAAAAGACCAAAGTTAAGGGGTCAAATTTTTTTTTGACTCTTACTTCATGTTTAAACCAAAAGTTAACTTTAGGGTTTTGAAAACTTATTTAACTTTTAACAAAAGGCCAAGTTAAGAGAATTCTTAACTTATTTATGTCGTTAATGTTTTACTTAAGAGGGAGAAAGGGCTTAACTAAAACGTTTTACTAAAGCTAACTTTAAGTAATGTTAATTACTTAAAGCAACCCTCAAGGGGGAGGATTAAGGTCTTTCTTCAAGACTCACCCTCGGTCAAGGGGGAGGTTTCCTCAAGGGGGAGTACTTGAAGAAAATCCTTACTACTCCTACTTTTGCTTCTTGTCTTTACTGTTTCATGCACTTAATTTCCTTAACTTTGTGTGTTTTTGCCATAGATCAAAAAGGGGGAGATTGTTGGTGCAGTGAGGCACCGAAATCGAACCTGTGTTTTGATTATAGCAAAGACACAAAAGTTAAGTCTATTTTATTTTCTCACGAGCTGAATCGAGTGTGCAAAAGATTGATATAGCTGGAGCTGAAGGCTAGCGACACCCGGAGGAAGCCGCGGTGGTCGGGCGATACTCGAGTTACTTCGGAGGGAGCCGAAGGAATCGAGTGGAAGGCCGGAAGCAAAAGCGACACGTAAATATCGAGGTAAGCTCGTGTGTGCGAGAGTAAGCAAGGTCGTATCCTCTTTACGGGGATGATCTTAAGCGTAGATCCGACCAAAGACTTCTTATAGATGGTCTAGGTCGAGATCGGATGGTCGACGACCATCAAAATTATGTTTTTGTTGTGCTAACTTTGACTTGCAGCAAGCATCGATCATTGCCCGGCTTGGAGGACTCGATCGTGTATCGATCGACTTGAAGGTCATCAATCGGGATGCGCCATCGATCGGCCCGATGATGGCCATCAGTCGACTGATGGTCAATGATCAGATTCGAGGAGTCAAGGCTTATCACTCCACCTCAAAGCGGTTTGGTGTCCATTTGTGATTGGTTGAAGACCCACTCGAAAAGGGGCTCAAAGGCTATAAAAGGAGGGCCAAACCTAGGGTTTCTTCAACAATTCTAAGCTCTCAAAAAGCCTCCGCAAAGCTACAACTCTCCGACAACGAAGTCCTTCCTTCCGACGTCTAGGTTTAACTTCTTTATTATTGTTGTACGTCGGCTTTATTATTTTGTTGTTCATCTTCTTTTCGGAGCTTTTATCGTATACAAGGAGAGGGGGAGTGTCCCTCTACCTTAAGTTTTTTTTGTAACAATTAACTCCTACCTCCAACGAGGAGGAGTTCCCTTAGTGCTTTTGCCCTCCGTACGTGGTCAAGGACCACTAGGGCCTTGGAGTAGTAGCCTTCAGCTACGAACCAAGTAAAACCCTTGTGTTGATTGCCTTTTTTATTTTTACATTTCCGCTGCAATTAATTAATTATCTCTCGAGTTTTAACGAAAGAAAAAGAAAAAGTTTTTCGCTATTCACCCCCCCTCTAGCGAACCGCATCGATCCAACACCTCTGACTAAGCCACTCTGACTCATCTTGTGGACAAGTCTTGGGTGCGAGTGACCGAGTCGTCGGTGCCACAACCATGATTCCTCTTCCTGTGTCATAAGACATTTGGCTGAGGATTTGATTAAGTTAATTGTGTAAATGTTATTTGTCCTAGTTCCTTTGAGTATTGTTTTAGCTGTTTTATTTGTTTTAATTACACATTCATTTTCTAAAAATAGGACCTTATAGTTATTGTCACATAATTGACTTACGCTAAGCAGGTTATATTCGAAATTCTCTACAAGTAATACATTTTTAATAATAAAATTCGAGTTAAGCTCGATATCACCTGATCCGATGATTTTGAGCTTGCCGTTATTCCCAAAGGCTACCAATCCTTGTCGTTTGAATCGAAACTTTGTGAATTTGAGTTGATCCCCGGTCATGTGTCGGGAGCAACCGCTGTCCAACATCCATTGATCCTACACACAAGGTGGTTGGATTGGATGTTAGATATTTTTTTTAAAAAAAAAAAATTGGTTGTAAGTTGTTAAACCTAGGTCATCTCACCTGTGTCTATATGATCAAGTATGTTATACTTATGTGTTTTTTTTTGTGAGATGACTTCCAATTAAGTTGATTAAGTGGATTTAGGTTCAAGTAATTTTATGTTAGATTTGGATTTGACCCTGGGCTTGTCAAGTTTACCTTTTCAAGATCATGGCTTCCAGGTCGTGGCGAGGCACAGGGGCCTTCTTTTATCGGATCATCGACCACTTCCTTAGACAAAGCCATGTTCAAGAAAATGATGACTTGACTCACCTAAGATTATTTCCTAGTCTAACTGGTTATTTTTGAAAAGAGGCTCCCCGAGGCTCAATCTTTTCGAGGAATTTTAGTTGGTTATGTTTTTGAAAAGAGGCTCCCCGAGGTCAATCTTTTCGAAGAATTTTAGTTGGTTATGTTTTTGAAAAGAGGCTCCCCGAGGCTCAATCTTTTCGAAGAATTTTAGTTGGTTATGTTCATGTTCTAAGTGAGTTCACAAGTTTTAAAGCACAAACTTTCTAAGTTAAAGCATGCAATTTCTAAGTTAAAGCACAAACTTTCTAAGTTAAAACATGCAATTTCTAAGTTAAAGCACAAACTTTTTAAGTTAAAGCATGCAATTTCTAAGTTAAAGCACAAACATGTTTTGTACTGGCTCCCCCTAGACCGTTGAATCGGTTCGGTCTATCCACATAGTGGATTTGGTCCTTGGGAATCCAGTACGGGTTGGATCCTAGAGTTGAAATCAAAAGGTTCTTAGGGACCCATGCTTGGACATGTTTCCTATGTCGACTTACAATCGACATATATGACCTATTAGTCGTGTTTGAGTTAAACCCTTGTCCGACCTTGTTGTACACGGCCCTTTGAGATCCAAGTAGGAGGTCAAGTCCTTTGGATCCCGAAGTGAACCTTTCCAATGTGTTCCTAAGATCTTCGACTTGACTTTTCAAGAGTGAGTTCTCAACTTCGAGTTTTTCAACCCGAGTTGAGTCCTTCTCTTGAACTCGACTAGTCGAAGAGGTTAGGGAGACCTTGTGTTTGAGGAGATTGACCTCCTCAACCAGGGTCTCGACCTTGGACTCGGATTTAACTAATTTCCTAGACAAAAACCTAACGGTATTTTGTAAAGTATTAAATAAAGTTCGACTTGCTTTAAGGGTATCTTTTGAACCGGATGCGTATCCGTGGCTTGACTTGAAGGTAGCTTCGTAGTCCGAGTCATCCTCAGGTTCTGACTCAAGTTCAGGCTCGGTCTCCGTGTCCGACTCAATTGATTTCGCCATGAAGACGTGGTCTTCGTCTTCTTCGGATGACGCTTCTTCCCATGTCGCGTTGAGGGCCTTCTTGTGCTTAGGTGCTTGGTGGTTGAGCTTGGGGCACTCGGACTTGATATGTCCAAACCTGTTACACTCATAACACCTAATATTAGAACTTTTAGGCTTACCTTGGTTGGGTCGAGTTGTGGTTCTCTTTCGTCCCTTGGCTATCCTTCGAGCTAGGTTCATTAGTTCGGCAGTCAACTCCGGGTCAACTTCTTCTTCGGACTCGTCTTCCTCCTCGGTTGGTGGTGGCTTGCTTGCGATTTTCTTCTTCTTTGAACCTGCAAACAAGGCTATACCCCTCTCGGGCTCCGAGTTAGACTGCTCATGAAGTTCGAAATCCGAAAAGAGTTCATCTAACCTAATTTTAGAAAGATCCTTGGAGACCTTATAGGCATCAACCATGGATGCCCATAAGGTAGTCCTCGGAAAGGAGTTTAGGACATACCTTATAAGGTCGCGGTTTTCGACCTTTTGCCCGATTGCGTGTAGATTGTTGACTATGTCCTGGACTCGGGCGTGAAGTTGCGTCGCGGACTCGTGTTCTTGCATTTTTAGATTATATAATTTATTGAACAAAAGGTCGCGCTTACATACCTTGGCTTCATCGGTCCCTTTGTGTAGCTCCACTAGTTTTGTCCAAAGATCTTTTGCACTTATGAAGGGGCCGACGCGATTTAGCTCCTCCTTGGATAGGCCGCATTGAAGGATTTGCATTGCCTTAGCGTCGGCTTCGACTTGTCTTTTTGTCGCAATGGTCCATTGGTCATAATCCAAGGAGTCACCCACTTCATTAGTCGGAAGTGTGAAACCCGTTTGGATTATGATCCACATCTCGATTTGGGTTTTAAGAAAGCATTCCATCCGACCCTTCCAATAACGGAAGTCATCTCCGTTGTAAAACAGAGGTCGGACGGTGCTAAACCCTTCGAGATGGGCCATTAGAACAAAGAACACAAGGAGACGAAGGAAAAAAACTAGCAACGACAAAAACACACAAAAAGTACCAAGACTCGCGTCTTGGATTAGTAGTGCGGGAGTAAATTTAACAAACCGAAATAAATCTGAAATAAACAGAAATAAAAGAAAAATAAATCTATAAAAAATGGCTAGATTGGTGGTTTCACCAAATCTTAGCAACCCCCGGCTCTGATACCAATTGTTGGATCGATACGGTTCGCTAGAGGGGGGGGGGGTGAATAGCGATAAAAACTTTTTCATAATCATTCGTTAAGGTACGAGTAAAATGCAGCGGAAAGACAACAATAAATAAATAAAAACACGAGGGTTTTTTACTTGGTTCGTAGCCTACGGCTACTACTCCAAGGCCCTAGTGGTCCTTGACCACGCACGGAGGGCAAAATACTAACCAAACTCCTCCTCGTTGGAGATAGGAGTCAAACGAATACAAAACTCGATAAAGACTCAAGGTAGAGGGACACTCCCCCTCTCCTTGATATGATTTAAAGCTCGAAATAAGAACAACTTATAAAATTTATACCCACGACTTTTGAATACTTGAATCTTGGAGCTTGAGTCATCGTCTCGGTAACGCTTCGTCGTAGGGATGTCGGAGACTCGTAGCGTATCGGAAGCACTTGGAAGCTTTTGAATTGATGAAAAACCCTAGGTTTGGCCCTCCTTTTATAGCCTTTGAGCCCCTCATCGAATGGGTCTTTAGCCAATCACAAATGGGCACAAAACCCCTTGAAAAATGGTGATAACTCTTGACTACTCGAGGCTGATCCTTTGACCGTCGATGGCCATCACTCGATTCAAAGATCGATCGAGTGCTAGCCGTAGACACTCGGGATGGGACGGCAATGAGTCCTTCAGTTAGCGGAGATCGATCGCAAGGTAAAGTTAGCTTAAAGAAAACATTATTTCGACGGTCGTCGACCGTCCGATCTCGACCTAGACCACCTATGAGATGTCTTGGGTTGGATCTACGCTTAAGTCTTTCCCCGTAAAGAGGATATGACCTTACTTACACTCGCACACACGAGCTTACCTCGATACTTACGTGTTGCTTTTGCTTCCGGCCTTCCACTCAATTCCTTCGGCTCCCTTCGAAGTCACTTGAGTGTCGCCCGACCACCGCGGCTTCCTCCGGGTGTCGCTAGCCTTCACCTCCAGCTATAGCAATATTCTGCACACTCGATTCAGCTCGTGAGATAACAAAATTAGCTTAACTTTGTATCGTTTGCTATAATCAAAACTCAGGTTCGACTTAGGTGCCTACTGCACCAACAGAGGCGAGCTCTAGTGATGCACACCACCACTATCAAACTTCTCCTTCTCGGTATGACATCGGAGGTGGAGAAACCTCTTATAAGGTTTTTACTATAATAAACAACAAGATACAAGCAAATGAAAACTAGAAGTGAAAACACTTTACAAATGTGAGCTTTTGAATGCTTAATCTTTGGTTGTTTTTGGAATGCCTTGAAGGTTTGGAATGCAGTAGCAATTCCCCTTCAACTTCCTCAAGAAACACTAGCTTCAATCCTCCTTCTCGAGCTCCTTATAAAGCTACAACTCGGGTTGATTTTTCCCTTCTAGTCGATTGCTCTTACCTAGCAATCGACTGACCTCAATACTTTTGTCTCACAATAACTCCATCTATGCTGGAATCTGCCAAACAGATACCCTAGCAGTCAACTGCTCTTACTAGCAGTTGACTGTCCTTATTGGCAGTCGACCGTTGGCTTGTAGTCGACTGGCCAATTTACTATGTAAGAATCTATGGATTTCTACAGTTCCATCAGTTGACTGCCCATACATGGTAGTCGACTATCAAAGGTATTGCCGCATATATGTGATCATTGCACGACCTCGGCCGAGCGATGAGCCCCAGTCGACTCCTTGACCAATCGACTGGTCATAATCCCAGTCGATTTCTCTAAGCCAACTAGGCTCTCGAGTGTCAAACATCAACCAGTCGACTAGTCCATAACCCCAATCGACTGGTAAACTTCAAACATGAAGTTTAACCCAAGTATGATCCCCTCATACTTGATCTTCACCCATAGCCTAGACCTAAGCCTTCTAGCCACCTCGATCAACCTCATGCCTCTCGGATCCCTCGAGTCTATGACTCTTCATCCTTCACGTTAACCTTCAGGTGCTTCCATCAGCTATGTCATACTAACTAGGTCCTTTGCCAAGGTTCATTTAGACTTATGTCGCCAAGACTCCATGCTTGGACTTTACACTGCCAAAATCTCACTCTTGGATTTCCTTCCAAGATCCATTTGGACTTACACCGCCAAGACTACACGCTTGGACTTTACGCTGCCAAACCTACAAACTTAGACTTTCTCTTTGCCAAGTACCCATGACTTAGACTTTCTAATTGCCAAAGTTCACTTGGACTTTATGCTGCCAAGACTACACTTAGGCTTATGCTGCCAAGACTTTACCTTTGGACTTCCTTTTCCAAATATCCATATTTGGACTTTCTTGCCAAGTATCCAAACTTGGACTTCTGAGGTTGATTGCTCCAACAATCTCCTCCAAATAATCTCCCTCATATGATTTTGGATATCTCAATCATCCACTAGTCATATGGTCAAACCATATTGTTAAACAATGGTCAAACCCATTGTCAACCCATTGTTAATCATCAAAACACTACTTGAGTCACACTCGAGTTTGGTCAACATTGACCCAGGGCCTATTGCACCAACAATCTCTCCCTTTTTAATGTTTGACAATACCTTTAAGTTAGGCTAACAATAACCCAACTTAACTCTTCCAATGCCAAAGTATAGTGAAGGTTTACCTAACTTAAACCTCACTTCTCCCTTTGTCATACATCAAAAAGACTACAAAGGTTTTCAATGCCTCATCTCTCAAAGAGATCCTACATTCTCCCCCTTCATTCAAAAACATCTTGGATGCCTTCACCCTTCCTAGTGATAAGTCTCATATCACTAAATAAAAGGCAATCCATAATGAAGGTTTACCAAAGCCCCACTTCTCCCCCTTTGGTTCAAAATTGTATCTATCATCCCTTGATAAACACACTCCCCCTAAAGGCTTCCTCCCCCCTTGACCATTGCACCAACAATGTCCTTGGAGAGTTCCTAAGCCTATAGGAAACTTAAACCATCGAAAATAAGGGTAAAAGTTCAAACTTGAACTTTAACCTCCCTTAAAATTTTATATTCTACCCTAAATAACTCTTCTAATCATTTTCAATGATTATTTTACCCTTCCAATATTTTCCAAAGCATATCCTAGGGTTATGAGACATTAGAGTAACCTAGGGTAGCTGATACATGGCTAAACAAATATTGTTTAGCCAAAATAAGCACCATCAGTTGACTACCTCACCACCAGTTGATTGCTCCAAGTAGTAGTCGACTGGTTTCTACAAAATGTAGAAATCAATTTCAGAAATTAGATTTTGATAAATCATAAGTAAATATACATATTTTGAAAAATCATGAAATTTCATATGTACATTACTTACATGAAATATAATGGGTGAAAAATAATTTTAAATTAAAATACCCATTAAATTGTAGTATTGATAGAAAGTTCAAAAGCTTTGATAACTTCAATATTTTTTTCCTAACTTGTATCAACTTGTTCAATGATGATTGCTATCAAAAGATAAGTTTCACCAATGTTTTCTAAAATTATTTTAGAATATTTTCAAAACCTTATTTTGAACCATGATCTATGGGATAGATGTGCATGACTTGTACATTAGCTTTCCTCATGGTTCATCGATGTCATATTATGAGTTTGAGTTCATTTAGATGCAAGAACTATGCACTTTGAACTTAACTCATTTTCCTAACATCTCACATGTGTCTAGGGTGTATCAATACACATACATATTAATTTAATATTTTTTGTGAGATGTGAGTTTTTGTTCTTCTTTATCTAAGGTCTCATGCATTTTATTTAGGTAACTCTATTTGATTCTCTTATCATGGGATTTCAAATAATGTCATTGTCCTTAATATCATTTTAGTTAGTCCTAAATGCATGAATATGATCGTGGCATAAAAATGTGCATAATTTAAAATATTTGCCGATAATCATGATGTCATGGCATAAATATGAATCTAAATACAAACATGACATATATTACCCCAAGCATGATCATGACATCTAAATAATTATATGAAGTATGATGTCATGAGATGACATATGGAAACACTAAAAAAAATTGAGCATTTGGCGATGAATTTTGAATGAAAATTCGTTGCAAAAATTTTTTGCAACGAAATATTTTTCGTTGTAAATAATTCACCGCAAAATTTTGCAACGAAAAAAAAATTCGTCACAAAATTTACAACGAATAAAATTTTTGTTGAAAAATTAATTGCTATTTAGCGATAAAAATGGACACAAAAATAACTTGTCACTAAATTTGGCGATGAATAATTATTTTCGTCGCCAATTTTGGCGATGAAACATAGTTCGTCGCAAAATCTGTGACGAAAACATAGTTCGTTGCAAAAGACTAATAAAATTATTTACATATTACTTTGCATCGGAAATAAATTTAGAGATGAAAATAATTATTCATCACCAAATTTGGCAACAAAAATAATAATTCGTCGCCAAATTTGGCAATGAAAATAATTTTTTATCATGAAATTTGGGGACGAAATGTCGTCGCCAAATTTAGCGACGAATAATTATATTCGTCACCAAATCTACGACAAAAACATAGTTTGTCGCAAAAGACTAATAACCATATTTTCATGAATGAAAATAAATTTTGCGATGAATAATTATTTTCGTCACCAAATCTATGATGAAAACAAATTTCGTTGCAAAATATTCAAGGTTAGTCGACTGAAGAATACCATAAGTCAACTAACGTTTGACCAGTCGACTGGTCAGTCGGCTACCAAAGTTTCTATAAGGTACTACAGTAGCAGTAGTCGACTGATCATGTTGATCAGTCGACTAGACACCGATCAGTCGATTGGGAAGTCGACTAAATAAGGTTCTATAAGGTGATACAGTAAAGCAGTCAACTGATCATGTTGATTAGTCGACTGATAATGGATAATCTGGGATAAAATATTTTTTCGACACAATTTCTATGACGGAAAAAAAATCATCACAATCATGCATTCATCAATCGACTGATGGTGAGCGTCAGTCGACTAATGGTGGAGAAGTAGGTCACAAAATATTTTTTAGTCGATTACCCAGTCGACTGAGATTATACTAGTCGACTGTTGCTCATTTTTTTGCAACGAAAATTTTTTTTGTTGCCAATTCTGCGACGAAAAATCATTTTTCATCGCAAATGTGCAACAAAATTTATTTTCGTTGCTATATGGGAAAATAAAAAAATATCATGATAAATTTTACTATTTTCCCCGTTTTACAACAAACACATATAACAATATAAACTAATTCACATATCAAACTTCATAATCATCTAATAAATGAAAATAATTCAATACCAAATCAATATATACATAACAAACATAAACGTAACTTATAATACATCGATATTGAATGTGATAAGTCAAGTAACATTTAAATACAACAAATTTAGACGTAACCACCATCGTCACCATCATCATCAAAAAATACATCATTATTATCATTATTACAGGGATCAGCAGGAGGACCAGACCAAGGAGGAAGTTGACTTGAAATAGACGTTAATTGAAGATGCTGCATAATTAACATCTGTTGCCTCTAGTGAGGATGAAGAAGAAGCACCAGGGGCTTTATAGATTTGGCTCAAAGAACTGAGTCCGATTATTCTTCCACTTTTCGCCCCTTCAGTTGCTTCGAGCCATAAATTGATATTGCTAATAGAAGGCTTAGATTCGACTGCATCATCACTTGCACCTGAATTTATCTGTACAAGTTCATCGTATTTCTCCTGTTTTGAAAAAAAAAGTTAAATAATAACAAAAGATCATAAAACTTTTAAAATTACAAACCTTCATTGTTCTAGCTCTTTCCCCATAATAATTCATCGTAATAAAATTTATCTTTCTTTTGGAATGTACAGGTGAAAGTGTCTATAAATGATGGCTCAGTCCCCGTCTCCTAGGCCTAAACAAACATCGTTATAATTTATAAATTAGTGAGTATGTATTAGATTACAAAATTAGGATTTGAAAAAACTTACCAATCGATTTCTATGTTCATCGATATTTATTGAGCCTCCCGCATACGTGGCAGACATAGCGCCGGAATTACAATGTTGATTTTTCTTATTTTGTTCACTCCTTCATTTTCTATCCTCAGATTCCCAATATGTAATAATCTTATTCCAATTCTCCTCAGTTATGCAGTATGACTTTTTACTTCTGGTTTTTATATGATTGAGTATGTTTCTAATATGGTCGTCATACTTTTTCTTAAAAATCCTCCTTATCTCTAGTGTTTCGCTCCTCCCAAGTAAATACCCACTGCAGTAGAGAAAAAATGAATTGATTATATTAACTACAATTTTATATACCAGAATAATTTAAATAACTTACCTTAAACTTATTCCACCACAACTTTTAATTTCTTCCGGCATGCTCGTATAAGTCATAGAAGCTCCACCCCAATGGTTATTCACTATTTTATTCACCTCGTGAATAACATGTACAAAATTTGTAAATCTATCATAAAATAAAAAAAACCATGTTAGATATTTATAAAAATATATATCTTATTAAAAACATAGATAATTTAAAACTTGAATACTTATGAATCTCCACGCGGAGATATCACCTCTCACATATCTTCCCTCTCAACCAGTGATTGTTGTACTGGGAAAGATATATTAGCAGGGATCTATTGAGAACCAGAAGATGCTGCAACTAGAGAAGAGCTCAAGGGCACATTTCTTGAAAGAGCATCAGACTGTGTAGGGGCTGAAGTAGAGGAAGATTGTGATCTTCCATCGCTACTCCGTCTGTGACTGCCACGTCGAAACTAACAATCATAATTATTAGAAGAATATGAAAGTAAAAAAAAAAAATACATTTGCATATCAAATTTACAATATGAGAAATGCAAAAAAATTACCATATTTGAAGCAACTGGATAACCTATAAAAAAAGATAGTTCATTAATATATCAAATATATGAAATTTAGAATTAGACAATAAATAGAAACATAATTGATACTGGATAAAAGTTACCCATAATTATAAATCGAAGTCCTCATTGTGAATTTTATCCTGGTCATATGTCTCTTCGATCTTATCATCCTCAACGTCATCATCATCATCATCGTCATCCTCTAAATTAAATTCATCATCTTCATCCTCATTCATTTCACTTGCATCAACGTCTATTACTACATCGCTGGGATCTCGTAATGTTGAAATATTATATTCTTCGATATGAAATGTATTTGCAACTTCATCTTGTTGATATGCTATGTCTTCCCAATGTTCCTCAATTTTTTTATGTGCTTTTGTTTTACAAACAACCCACTAATCACTTTTGTCTCGTCTAAGACTAGGATATGAAGCATAAAATACTTGAATCACTTGTTGTGCTAACACAAATGGTTCATACCTCTTGTATAATTTTTTATAGTTTATTTCAACCAAATTAAACTGTGGATGCACCCTCATGCCTTTGATAGGGTCAAACCAATGTATCACGCCCCGAGAGCATGCCGAGCCGAAAATCAAACGGACGGCACCTCCCCTGTATGTGGCAACATTTCGGGTTAATACAAGGCCCGTAGGCCCACAATAACAATAACATAACAAATAAAAACACAACAACATAACGAAATACAGCGGAAACTAATACAACGACATACCCATAACCCCACATATACAATACATCCACATCATGCATACCGGTATGACTAACACACCACAACCACATACAGTACATCGACAAAATCCGAATCTACAAGTCCACAACACAGTACACTACGAAAACTTCAAATACAATACACGGCGGACGCAAAGCCCAAAATCAACACGGGAGCCTCGGAGGTGAGATGAGATGTCAGCCAGCGGTGCTCCAAGATGTCACAAAGTCTTCTACCTGTTACCTGGGCGACAGAAAACCCAGGGTCCGTGGGGGGTGGTGAGTAAAACTCAGCAGGTAATAGAAAAACATGTATATATGCCATATCACATGTATTTTCAACAACATACTCTAAAGGTACAACAGGTATATCAGCATAGTATATAAATACAAGCATATACCGTCTAACCAAATAAACAACATAAAAATGCAGACATACCTGAAGTCTGCTACGCTACTCTGATCCAACCTGAACATATATCAAACATATATATATATATATATAACAAGAAGAGTAGATCAACTCACAATATACTCTAGCTATAGGTCAAGGTATCTAATGGTCTGTCTAACCCATACCAGTATCCGACACAATCGTATAACAAATGCAAGAAACATGCATGAATATGATGTACACCCAAATGCAAAGAAGCAATCAAATGCAACATCACAATAATCATATATATATATATATATATATATATATATATATATATATATATATATATATATATATATATATATATATACAAAAATATATATATATATATATATATATATATATATATATATATATTAATCTCAACCATCCATATATATATATATATACATGCATATATGTATATATATATGGTAATATGCAAAGCGCCATCAGATATGGCAATGCAGCATGCATGGTCATGCCTGCTCACCCCTACTCGCTACCACGACCCCAGTGTGGCCTAGGTGGCACGACATGATAACTGTCCCAACTCACACCAACCACTACTATAGAGTGGCCGAGTGGGCAGTATGATCAAGTAGCATATGAGCGTAAAGAGCTCGCTACACAACGGGGGCCCCTGCTGCTGGCCACTCCGACTAACACTACCAATGAGTGGTCGAGTACCACGCACCCAGGATAACTGCACGCAACTCCAACTACCACCGTCTATAGTGGTAGAGTGCGGCACAATAGATGCTCTGCCCTCACACTAGTTACTCCTCGGGGAGTGCTCTGGGAGGCAAGATGACTGACGACTCTCTCAACCCCAAGGGAGACTATGCCGTCAGAATGCATGCATATGACATGAGTATGCTATCACTCGTACAACCATCTACCACAAACTCTCTGTTCAACAAAGAGTCGTACCCATCTAATCAATACACTCTCTATCCTGTAGAGAGTCGTACTCAACTGATCGACGGACTCTCTATCCTGTAGAGAGTCGTACTCAACTGATCATAACTCTCTCTCCAATAGAGAGTCGTACTCAACTGATCGACGCACTCTCTATCCAATAGAGAGTCATACTCGACTGATCATAACTCTCTCTCTAATAGAGAGTCGTACTCAACTAATCATATCAAGCTGGGACCACCGGTCCGCAGCGACATACTAATCACCTTTCACTTAACCATTACACAACTCATGGTTGGTAACAGTATGCAACATACGAGTATTGGAAATAAATCCTACATTTAGGACATTACCTACCCATAGATGACCTTTTTCCCAATTTATAATTTGGGTCATCACCCGTACTGACATTTACACCCTACTAATCATCTAAGCCAATTTACATCACATCTATAACTCCTAAATCATGATAGGGTATATGTGATATCAACAATTGAGCATAAATAAATCCAACGATAAGTTCAAGCATACGATAATAAGAGCAGGTTCAAGGTAATATGAACACCTAACATGCTCATATCTATGACTAAATCTGAATGCAATACATCTACCCGGACCAGGTAGGAAATTACCCACCTGTTAAATAGCTCCGCAACATAAATATCTTCACGTCCGTAGATCTGCCTCGTATCCACGTCCTGTAAATATCATCATTTATAATTAAATTCAAGCACACGACAAATATACAAATCCACTACTATATCGTTCCTATATTCGTATCCCTTTATTGAATACGAATTAGAAACCCCCCATCATCAAATGTAACCCTTCTACAACACCCAACTAGGTTTAGATTATTAAACCTCTTAGGTAGACTCTACCCAAATCAATTAAACACACTAACTCACATCCACATAAATCCATCCATCAGATCTATAACAACTACACTTCTTCCATCGACTATTACTCAATGAATCCAATAATAACCGGCTATAGATCTAACATCACATATATAATAATCCGAATCCGTACTTACCAAGTTTAGCTCCACTTCACAATTTCTTGATCCAATTTGTGGGAAACCTAATCTGCCCAATCAATTTAACTGCAAGCAAATCCCATCATATTAGCTAAACCTAGCAATCAAGCCAATCAATCGTATAGGTTTGTACAAATTTAATTAATCAAAATTCCACACATCGTTACCTCTATTCTCTTTAACCACCGTGAATTAGAATGGGAGCACTCTCCACCACAACGATCACACAGTCAAACTTTGGTTGTGCTATAGATCAGGAAACTGCCCCAAATCCCTCGGCAGCCACTCGTTCCTCTGTTCATCGGCTCCCGGATCACTGTCCAAACAGGATCCATGCTCAACTACAAGGAGGAACACAGTGGTAATCATCCGAGATTTCCATCAGCAAAGAGAAGAAGGAAATAGGTCACGCTTACCTACCCTAGCAACCCCACCGGCAGCAAATCCCTAATTCGGTCCTGTTCGTCGGGGAGGACTCATCGGCATGACTATCAGCGCTAACCGTCACGTGTGACGACACTTGCGGTGGAAGGGAGGAGAGTGATTGGCCGGCCGGCGACGCATACAGAAGGGAAGGGAACTAGCCGACACCGTTCGAGTGGAAAAAGGGTCGACGATCGGCAAAACTCCATCGAGAGGGAAATAACTCCGGCGTCGGAAACTGAGCGGGGCATAGTGGAAGGATGTGATCCCCTGCTCCCAGCCGCCGTCCATCCGTAGTCGCCGCTTCTCCGTGCTCCGGCGAGTCACGGTCTCGGAAATCAAGCGGCCGCGAGATCGCGAGAAGAAGAAAAGAGAGTCGTCACGGGGTAAATGAAACCGACGGGGAAATGGAAATTAATTAAACCCATTTAATACCTCAATATAAACAGGCTTTACAAAAGTCTGTTCGCTTTATCCCCACGAAATATCTATAGAACCTCCATTTAAATCCAGAAAAATATCTAAAAATTCCTAGAAAATTCCATAGGGCATTCTCCCAATTATCTAACATTTTATTTTATTTTTTTTATATTTATTTTATTTTATTAATTTTTTTTTCTACGGTATTTTACACAATGACACATAAATAAAACAACTAGCAAATATGAGCTTGGGTACTCTACCTCTAAAATTTTATCTAACAAACCATAAAAATCATTTCTTACACCTCCATCATTAGATGACTGAATACAAGCCCCACTATTTATTGTAGCTTTGCCCATTCCATATTCTCGAGTATGAAAATTATATCCGTTTATGAAATATGTCGGCCAGGTTTTCACCATTGAGTTTGGACACTATGACAAATAGTTTACTAATTCTTGTTCAATGTGAGCGTGATTATCATGAACCTAAAGTTAAATAAGTAAGTGTTAAAGTCAAGATTTAACCAATTTATTATCATAGACTACTTACATATTTTATTGAACCATGGTGCAAATTAGAGACATAACCATCAAGAAATCTCAATGATTTCAACCATTCACAAACAATCTGTCTCTGATCCTTATTCAATGTATAAACTGCTTTTGATTTTGGTCCCCTACTATTTTCATCAACATCAAGGGCGGGTCATTTACAGATGAGATGCATATCTTTTTTTGCATTCAGATTGTCTTTTGTTTTTCCAATAATATCCATCACCGTATTTATCAGATTATCAAAAACATTTTTCTCAATATGCATTACATCAAGATTGTGATGAATCAAATTACTCTGCCAATACGGTAAATCTTAAAATATACTCTGTTTAGTCCATTTATGCATACTTCCATAGTCATATGTTGTAACATTTGATTTTTCAATAACAGATGGAAGGTTAAGTACTCTATGCCATAATAATTGACTGATTAATCTCAATGGTGGAGGTGTTCTTTCAATTCTATTCTTAATTAATTCTTCTATTTCTTCTGAATTTATGATTTGGCGGTAAAAATTATCTACGACAATCAAAATGACTCAGTTTCTTTCTATGTTTCAATTTGAATAACATTGATCTCTCCATACATATTGGACATCCTAAAATCCCAACGGTACTCCATCCCGATAACATACCATAAGTAGGAAAATCATTTACGGTCAAAAGGAGCGCAACTCTCATTGTGAACATCTTATTAGTATGGACATCATATGTAGAAACACCCTCATCCCATAGTTGTTTCAGCTCAGCAATCAGTGGTTGCATGTAAACATCTATTAACTTCTTGGGAATATGAGGGTCAGGAACAATCAATGTTAAAAATATATATGGTGTTTTCATACACATACCGGGTGGAAGATTATACGAAGTTAAGATAATTATCCAATAAGAATAAGTTCTTCATGATTTGCCAAATGGAGCAAATCCATTGGCACATAGACCCAACTTGATGTTTCGAGTCTCATTCGCAAACTCAGGATATGTTCTATCAAAATTTTTCCATGCCTCTGCATCTAATGGATGACACATTAGCCCTTCCTCTGCTTCATGATTTGCATGTCAAGTCATGTGTTCAGCAGTGACCTTTGATGCATAAAGCCTTTGCAATCTAGGAGTTAAAGGCAAATAGAACATTTGTTGGTATGATTTACACCGCTTATTACTATTCAATCTCATGGTATTCTTGTACCTACATTGATTACAAAATTTACAAATCTCTGCATCTGCATTATCTCCCTAATTTAGTGTACAACCATCTCTGCAAACATCAATTCTTTGCACCGGAAGACCTAAATATTTCATAAGTTTTTTATATTATAAAAATCATTGGGAATTATATGATCACGTGGCAATACTTCTCCAATAACTTGAACAAAATCATTAAAACAATCTTCGGTCACATTATGCTGAGCTTTAACATTCAACAATCTTGCAGTTAGAGATAATTTAGTGTGATTATCACAACCAGACCATATGAGTTCATCTGCATCTCTCAACACTTCTTGAAATTTGAGATATAGTTCATTGTATACATTTTCATGAACACCTATTACTTCTACTTTCTCCAACGATGATGAATAATTGGTATACATGTGTTGAAATGTTTGAGGATAAATAGAACTTGCAGCGTTCGATTCAGTATTCAAATTATGACTAACTGTATCAACTATCATCTTCTGATATGGATTGAATTGATCATAATATATTTTATCTCCACTAACTATCCTTTGTATGTTTCGGCCAACCTCTTCATTGGATATGAACGATTCACCAAGACATGTCCAATTATAATAATTTGAGATAAAACCAAATCTACAAATATGTTTTCGAACTTTATCACAATGAAAAAAAATTACCATTATGCTATTTTTTGCATGGACATCTTAATTTATTCCCATCCATAAGCTCAACATTACTACTAGCAAAATTCAAAAATTGTTCCAACCCAATAATAAATTCATCAGTTAAATCCCGACATTCTGGTAAATTCTTTTTATACATCCAACTTATTTCTCTCTCCATTTGTCCTATTTCCAAATTTATATCAAGGATTAATTCTATTTTTCCATGTTCCATACATATTAATTGAACAATAAATTTATACTCAAAATAAATTCTTCTAGTGTTTATTTATTTTTAGTATGATATTGAATTACAAACTATAATGTATCGAACAAATAATACATATTTACAGTAAATGAAATACATAAAATTGAACATTAATTATATATATTATAGAATGATAATGCTATAAATTTTTGAATATACAATATACCTACCCTGGTGGAAGCTACGGATGAGCTCACAGTAGAAGACTTTACGAACACGCTGATCACCTGAAGGACGAAGTACGACAAGCCTATGAAAAATAAAACAATATTAATTTTGTATTTATATTACACATTACCATTTTAATTTGAATAACATGTTGACTCTGCTGTGGGTTGAGTACATGTTGCAGATGGCCGGAGTCAACACAATAGTTATGCGTGATCCAGGGGTGGCGATGGACCACCCACGCGCAGAGCCTAGAACAACACACCAGCTGGGAAAACAACCTAGACAAACCATCGGTGCATGAACGACTAGGGTCACCTGAAATACGATCGCTATACACGCACATGGATCACATGAAGGACGATCGCAATGCACGCACGCGGTGTTAGTGAAAGCCCTAGAGCCAATCATGTGATGATTGTTGTATGGACTTTGTTGTATCATATTCCTATTTATAAAGGCATGGTTATTATATTTACTTGTATTGGTGCCAAATAACTAAGTATAATAACATCCTTGAGTAGAAGGTTCTTATCTATATCAATCGATTGATTGAATCAATAATGAGATGATATAGAGAACACTACTCTTAATCATTCCTAGTCAAGTATTAACATTCAGGGACAATGTTAATGCAAAAAGGCTAGCATGTAGGTCAACTCGATGACTTGATCTCACAAGTCATGGATATGTGATATCAAGTTGACACATGGGTATGCATCGGAGAATGTATACTGAATGACCTACCATGAGAAAGTATCATGGATCGTTATATGAGTGTCATATACTTTCTCATGTGACTATTGGTATGACTATTAGTCCTTGGACCTGAAGTCACCATGGTTCCCTACATAAGGAGTTGCATACTTTGGCTTCGTCAAATGTCACCCGTAAATGGGTGGACTATAAAGGTGATTACTGGGTATGTAACAAATTATACGGAGGGATGTGAGTGATGTAGATGGGATATATCCCTCCTATATGATGGGAGTGACATCGTTATTCTTGATAGAGTGAGACCACGAAGTGCATGGCCATACCCAAATGAGTCAATATGAGATATTGAACTCATTTGATTAGAGTGAGTCTACTTGGAGTTCAAGATATAGATTGTAGCGAGGATGACACGGTCTATACCTCAGTTGGTCAATCTAGATGTCAAGGATAGAGGGACATTGTCACATATTGTGAGAGTCACAATTAGTAGTCACAAAGGTGATGTTGGATCTCAACATTCTTGTAACTTGGGTAGCAATGATGTGTTGCTAGATACCGTTCATTGCTTATGTTCCTAAATCGGTTTAGGAGCATTGCCAATATTACAAGAACCCATAGGGTCACACACAAAGGGCAATTAGATGGAGATTAGGTTCACATGATGAACCATGAGGATTAGGTTCATGGGATGAACCAAATTGGATTAAGAGTAATCCAAATTAGACTAATTGAGTTGGACTCAAGTTGATTCAAGTGTTGAATGAGTCTAATTTAGATTTGATTCATCGAGTCAATTTAAACTAATGAATTGAGATTCATTAAATCAAATTGACTTGAATCAAATGGTTGGATTTGATCAACCATGGGAGATAAGAGGTCAAGTTTGACTTGACTTGAGAGGGAAGATGAATGGTCAATTTTGACTTGACCAATTGCCATGTCATGGTGACTTGGCATGGGGGTCAGCCAATGATGATGTTCCACATCATCATGGACTCATCATGGGGTGCCACCTCATGAGGAAGACCAAGAGTCATTGGCTCTTGGAGTTACATGCATGCATGTAACCCCCCAAATAATGGCCGACCACTTTGATGGGTTATCAAAGGTTGAAGTTAATTTGTGTAACTTCATCATCTTCTTCCTTGGATCTTCCCTCAAGCTCTCTCCCTCTCCTCTTGCCGTGAGCCTCCAAGGGGTGCTAGCACACTCTAGGTTTCTTTTCTCCACCTATTGCTTGTGTGGATACCAATAGAGGAGTGTACACTTGATACTCTCGAGTTCTGGCAAGCCGTTTGGACGAGCGGGATAAGCGAAGGGTGTCACATCGAGGGTAAACTCTTAACATGTAGATCTAGAGTAGATCTAAAGTTTTTAAACACGTACATGTAGTTTTATTTACCTTCTCACGGATTCGTGGCCGACTTTCGGGGTTTCCACAATGCAAAAAATGGTTTTTGCGGCTTGGATAGTCCAACACGTGGCGCCCCTGCCGTGTCGTGCCCCTGCGGCGTGCCCACACCCCTACCGCGTTCTTGCGGTGTTGGGTTTCTAGGGCACCAATGTGGGCGTGTGTTCGAACATGTTTCATAAACATGCATAGCAGAAGCAAATAAAAATGGTAATCAACTATTTTATTACATCACACACACCACACGCATGCCGGATACAATAGTGTAGACATAATCGTACATTTACATTTTGCAATAAAGAAAATTACACTAGGTATACATGACGAATAACACGTAGCAAGAAGGGCATCAACCTTAATGACCCTCTCAAGTTTCGCCTCTATCCAAGTCCACACCGACTATCATCTGGATAGCTTTACAAGCTACGAGCCCCATCTTGATGAGAGATACTAGTCTCGCGTCGAAGACGTTATGATCCAAGAGACAATCACAAAACAAGTTCCACGAACTTGTTTCCTCGGAAGTGTCGACCAATCAAATTGGTCGGTTGTAGCAAGGTGGTTGGCGGCTGCAGGCTGGTCGGCGACTGCAGGCTAGCCGAAGGCTGCAGGCTATCCGATGGCTGGAGCTATTGGCCGGAGGATGGCCGATGGCTGGAGGGGAAGGGCGACCAAGCTTGGGCGGCGGCAGCACCCAGGGTGTGCTGCGCACAAGAGAGGAAGGTGGCTAGGGTTTCACAAACTCTAACTCTTCCACGAAATTTATCTCAACCATTTTATTTATAGAGAATATGTTTCTTGACCATCAAGAAACCCTCTCTCAATAGTTATTGGTTCGCAACCAAAACCTGTTAACCCACTCTATTAATTTAAGTTAAAATAAACCAAACTGCATCATTCTATTTTAAGTTAAAATAAACCAAACCAATTTTGGTTCATTCGTTTAAAACAAACCAAACCCCAATGGTTTATTTTCCACCATTGGATTAGAACCAAATCAATTTGGTTCATCCATCATGTCTTCAAAAGACTCGCCTCATCCATGATTCCGATGAAACTGAAACAATTTCATGCCCGCTCCTTGTTTGGTTCAACCAAACTAAGTCTCTCTCGATCTAAAAATCTCATTCTCAAGCTCATTTTAAATCCTTCAGATAACACTCGTAGTGCATATGACCAAATAGGTTTTCGGTTTATATTGGTCGTCTATAATTAACCATTAATTATAGAACGATCATGAGTGGCACCTAGTAGTACATCATGATCCCTAATTAACCGGAAAATCAACGGTTGACCCCAGAACAACTTCTGAACCTTTCAGCAGTACAGTGAATCGTGCCTCGTTCCCTTCACGCATCTTATACCCACTTGGTTTAGGACATAGTCTATGTGTCAGTCTCCACTAGGTTGACTATGTCACACCTAGTCCAAGTATCATTTCCTCATCCTGTGGATTCTAGTTACTATACATGTATCCAAGAGTACCATACTCTAAACATGTAATATTTTGGCCAAAGACTTTAGTAACAATTCGACGAGTGGCCACAGGGTATACATCTCCTCGCAAGGAGTGGTATATCATTTCCCGAGGATATAGATCGCCTCTCCTAGGTCTTTCATGGAGAATATTTTGGATAACCAAATTTTAACTGACTGTAAGATAGATATATCATTTTCTATAAGTAATATGTCATCGACATACAACACTAGGAACACGACTACACTCCCACTAACCTTCTTGTACACACAGGGTTCATCTGAATTTTGTGAGAAATCAAACCTTTTGATTGTCTCATCAAAACAGATATTCCTTCTCCTGGATGCTTGCTTCAGTCCATATATGGATCGTCGAAGTTTGCATAACTTAGTTTTATCAACCGATGTGAAACCCTCGAGTTGTATCATATACACGTCCTTGAGTAGGTTTCCATTAAGAAAAGTTATTTTCACATCCATATGCCATATCTCATAGTCATAATGAGCCGCTATAGCCAGTAGCATTCGAATGGATTTAAGCATAGCTACTGGTGAATATGTCTCGTCATAATCAACACCTTGCTTTTGAAGATAGCCTTTCGCCACTAATCTAGCCTTATAGGTAATCACATTACCATCCATGTTGGTTTTCTTCTTGAAAACCCACATGCACCCTATAGGCTTAATGCCTTCAGGTGGGTCCACCAAGTTCCAAACTTGATTTTCATACATGGAATCTATTTCCGACTTCATGACTTCAAGCATTTGTCCCTTTTTAAACTTTTCAGAACTTCTTCATAACTGGTAGGCTCCTCATCATCAATGAGTAACACGTCATTCGATTCACTTATGAGAAATCCATATCTTTTAGGAATGTTGCGTATTCTACCAGATCTATGAATATGTGGTGTTACAATAGGTTCAGTCAATGGCTCATCACTATGAGTTATCGGTTGTGGTGCTTGACCAGGTATCTCATCAATGTCTATTGAAGTCTCTTGAACCTCCTCAAGTTCAACGACACTCCTACTATTTTATTGCAAGAGAAACTCTTTCTCTAGAAACACAGCATGCCTTGAAACAAATACCTTTTGTTCCACAGGGTGATAGAATTGGTAACCCCTCGTTTCCTTAGGTTATCCAATAAATAGATATTTATCAGACTTAGCATCCAATTTGTTTGATACAGTCCACTTTACATAAGCAGGACAACCTCATATCTTCAAGTAAGATAAATGAGGTTTCTTACTATTCCATATCTCATATGAAGTAGTAGAGACTACCTTTGGGACTCTATTTAGCAAGTAAACAGCTGTCTGAAGTGCATAGTCCCAAAAGGACTTGAGAAGATTCACATGATTCATCATCGACCTAACCATGTCCAACAAGGTTCGATTTCGCCTCTCAGATACACCATTATGCTGTGGTGTATACGACGGAGTCCATTGAGACAATATATCATTGTCCCTTAGATAATCTAGAAACTCTTGACTCAAGTATTCACCACCTCGATCAGATCGAAGTATTTTAATACTTTTGCTAAGTTGTTTCTCTACTTCATTTCTAAATTCTTTGAACTTTTTAAAGGCTTCAAACTTGTGTTTCATCAAGAACACATACCCAAATTGTGAGTGATCATCGATAAAGATAATGAAGTAGCTATAGCCTCCAAGAAACTCTCCCACCGGTTCACCTTTTCCAGTAAAAGGTAACTTAGTCATCTTTCCTTTTAAGCATGATTCACATGTATCGAATGAATCAAATTCAAACGATTCTAGAATCCCATATCGGTGTAATTCGGACATGCATTTCTTGCTTACATGGCCAATACGACAATGCTACATGTAGGAGGCTAATTGATTATCTTTTCGAGCATGCTTGTCGCTCACTTCGATATTGAAAATGTCACTGGATACGTCTAAAATATATATACCATTGCATAAAGTTCCAGTCCCATAAAGAACGCCATTTGAAGTTATGTAACAACAATTGTTACTAAAAGTCAAATGGTACCCATTTCTATTTAAGCAGGAAATAAAAACAATGTTCTTTATTAACGAAGGAACATAATAGCAATTATCCAGTTCTAAGACAAGTCCTATAGGGAGCTTTAACAAATATGTTTCGATGACGACTGTAGCAACCTTTGCTCCATTGCTAACTCGCAAATTTGATTCTCCCTTGACGAGTCTTCTTCTATTCCTTAGCTCCTGTATGTCATTACATATATGTGAGCCACACCCAGTATCCAATACCCAAATGTCTAAGGAAATAGAATGACAATCAATAACGAAGGTACTTGAAGAGGATGAGGCATCGGATGCCTTCTTCTTCTTCACGGACTCAAGATAAATCTTATAGTTTCTTTTCCAATGGCCCTCCTTGCCACAATGATGACAAGTGTCCTTTTGAGCTGGTTCTGCCTTCTTAGCCTTCTTAGCCTTCTTCTTCCCCTTATGTTGTTCCTTTGATTTCCTCTTAGAACCTTTCTTTGAGGAATCAACTAACAACACCGTCTTATCCTCATGCTTCATAGAAGGCTCCACAGTCTTCAGCATGTTGAGGAGTTCAGGAATGGTGGATTCAAGTTTGTTCATCTGGTAGTTCATCACAAACTAAGTAACTCTTGGGCAAACAATGTAGAATTAAGTCAAAAATTAATTCACGATCCATCACAAACCCAAGTGTAGTTAATCGCTCGATGTACCCATTCATCTTTAGCACAAATTACACCACAGATGAACCTTCTTACATCTTAAAGGTGAAGAGGAGCTTGGAGACTTCGAACCTTTCGGATCTCGCTTGCTCATCAAACAACTCATAAAGATGAAAGACTATGGTATTAGCATCCATATTCTCATGTTACTTCTAAAGCTCGGGTACCATCGTGCCTAGCATGATGCAACTCGCCAGTTCAGAATCAGTCACATTTTTTTGATAGGCCAACAATGTTGGTGCAGGGGCACCAGATAATCGAACCTGTGTTTTGATTATGACAAAGACACAAAGTTAAGTTTACATCGTTATCTCACGAGCTAAATTGAGTGTGCAGAAAAGTACTAAAGCTAGAGCTGAAGGCTAGCGACACTCGGAGGAAGCCGCGGTGGTCGGGCAACACTTGAGTGACTTCGGAGGGAGCCGAAGGAATCGAGTGGAAGGCCGGAAGTGAGAGCTACAAGGTAAGTATCGAGGAAAGCTCGTGTGAGTGAGAGATTGTAAGGTCATGTCCTCTTTACGGGGATGACCGTAGGCGGCGATCTGATTAAGACTTCCTGTGGAAGGTCTAGGTCGAGATCGGACGGTTAGAAACCGTCGCATTTATCATTTTTTGAGCTAACCTCTTACTGCAGGAAGTGGCGGTGTGATCATTCGGACATCGAAAGCGATCGTGATGCTCATCGGTCGGTGATGGGAGTCATCAGTTGACTGATGGCGAGGAATCAGCCTTTGCGCTAGGTCAAAACGGATAAGGTTTGACGTGGCCACTTCGCGATAAAAATTATACAACTTCGTGATCTGTTCCAAAAAAAGAGGAGACATATTCAGAGGCCAAAATCTATAAAAGGAGGGGAGGATTCCAACTCCAAATCACATCAAGTTTATTCTCAAGTGCTCCTACAACGCCAACGCTGTCATAACGCCGACGCGACGACAAGTTCAAATCTCCTTCGTCGGCAGCAGTAGCAAGTAATTGTTTTTATTGTATTTTTTGTTTTAATCATAACGAGGTGAGGTAGGCTTGTTGCCTCATCCTCGTTCTTTCGGTTTTGTGATCGTTGTCTCCTACCTCCAACGAGGAGGAGACGTTATAGTGTTTTGCCCTCCGTATGCGGTCAAGGACCGATAGGGCCTTAGAGTAGCAACCGCTGGGTTGTGAACCAAGTAAAAATAAACGTGTCTCTTTATTTTCCACTGCTCTTACTCATTTAATTATCTACTCGAATGAAACGTCGAAAAGATTTACGATCTCTATTCACCCCCCCCTCTAGCGACGCTTCTCGATCCAACAATTGGTATCAGAGCGGGGGCGCTAAGATTTGGTGAAACCACCGATCTAGCACATTTTGGTTTTCTGTTCGTATTTTTCGATTCGTATTTTTTTAGGTCTTTTTCCTCCCGCACTACTAATCCAAGACGAAGTCTTGGTACATTTCTTTTGGTTGTGTGCTTGCAAGTATTCTCTCTTGGAGTAGCCGACGGTAAAAGGGCCATAACTTTTCGCACAAGTGGACTCACATAACGATCTACCTACCAAATCGAAGCTCTCTAAGAGATCTACATTTCTTACAAGGGTTTATCCTCGTAACAAGCTATTTCCAGCCCCAAAATCCAACGTCTAGTACCCTTTCGGGGACATCGAAGGTCGTAAGTTGTTAGTTTTTGTTAGTTTCTTATTTTTCTCATTTAATTCTATTTATTTCCCGCATTAGTAATCCAAGACCAAGTCTTGGAATTCCCTTTGGTTTTTATTCGTGTTTTGCAAGATACTTAATGGCTCACATTGAGGGGTATAGCACCACCCGACCTCCGTTCTTTAACGGAGATGATTTCCGTTATTGGAAAGGTCGGATGGAGTGTTTCTTGAAAACACAAGTCGAGACTTGGATAATAATCAAAACCGGCTTTGCTCTACCCACCAATGATCAAGGAGAGCCCTTGGATTTCAACAAATGGACAAATACAACCAAGAGGCAAATCAAAGCCGATGCAAGAGCAACCCAAATATTGCAATGCGACTTGTCCAAGGAGAAACTCAACCGCATCAGACCATTCATTAGCGCCAAGGACCTATGGAACAAATTAATCGAGCTACACGAAGGAACGTCCAATGCTAAGGTATGTAAATGTGACCTTCTTTTCAATAAGTTATATAACCTTAAGATGCAGGAACACGAGACGGCTACGCAACTACACGCCCGCGTCTAGGACATTGTCAACGGCCTGCACACCATCGGACACAAGGTCGAAAACCGTGACCTACTAAGGTACGTTCTTAATTCATTTCCTAGGACTACCTTGTGGGCATCCATGGTCGATGCCTACAAGGTCTCTAAGGACCTTTCGAAGCTTAGGTTAGATGAATTATTTTCCGAGTTTGAACTTCATGAGCAAACTAATGTGGTCTGGGCCGAGAGAGATATTGCTCTACTTGCAGGACAAAGAAGCAAGCCACCTACCAGTCAAGAAGCTGGACTCAAATTCGACGATGAATTAGAGTCCGAATCCGAAAAGGTGGAAGCAATAGTGAACTGCGGAAGATCGTTCGGAGGGAAAGGAGGCTACTAAAGAATCAAAAGAGGGCACAATTCAAATCAAATCAAAAGAAGGCTTTTCATGCAACATGGGACAACGAAGAAGGCGGCGACATAGCATGCATGGCAAGATCCGAAGAGTCCGAGTCAGAGTCCGAATCCGAATCCAATTACAACACCGACTCCGAACTCGAGGACTATTTCGAGAAACAACTCAAAGCCGGACCAAAAGAGAAAATTAAGGTTAGCCGCTCACTAATTCATACGCTTTACAATACAATTAAAATGCTTAATAGGAAATTAACTAAGTCCGAGTCTAGGGTTGAGTCGTTACTTGAGGAGGTTGAAACCCTCAAGCAAGAGGCTACTCTAACCTCTTCAACTAGTTAAGTTCAAGAGGGAAACTCAACCCAAATTGAAAAACTCGAGGAAGAGAATTCTCTCTTGAAAGACCGAGTTCAAGAGGTTGAGGCTACGTTGGAAAGGTTCACGTTGGGATCTAAGAATCTTAACAGACTACTTGGAACCCAAAGAGCCATGTACAACAAAGCCGGACTCAGATTTAGGTCAACGACTACGAATAGGTCATATATGTCTATCGTAAAACGTAGTCATCAAAGAGTCCAAGCATGGGTCCCAAAGGTTTTATTGAATTCACATATAAGGACTAATAAGTTTTGGATTTCCTAGGATCAAATTCATTATTTGAATAGACCATATTGGTTCAATGGTCCAGGGGGAGCTAACACTAAAATAGTATACCCGCTTACTTAGCAAAACCATTGAATATTTTACTTTAATTTGTAGAACGGCTAGATAGGGAAAATAGTTAGTCAACTCTTGACAACATAGTATCAGGACGCGGCGAGATGATAGTACGTTAGGGAAACAAAGTCTCGTGTATTCGAGCTAGATAAGGAGTATCTAGCTTGGTGCACTTGACCGAGTGGAACTAGCTGAAGCTACCTCACCGTATCCTAAACTAGTTAGACCAGGAAGTAACCCTAAGTGACTTAAGTGATATTTTCTTGAATTTGGCTTTGTCTAAGGAAGTGGTCATTGTTCCGATCAAAGAAGGCCCCTGTGCCTCGCCACGACCTGGAAGCCAATTTCTCGAAAAGTTACTTAACGATCTAAAGGTTAAATCCGAATCTAACTCAAGGTTGACTATCTTTAATCAATTTAAAATCATCTCACAAAACATATAAGGTGAACAAATTCTGAGACACATAGAATGAGTGAGATGTTAAGGATAATTGAAATATAACCTCTTCAAAAGACTACTTATTTTCCCAACTATTGTACTTAACAACTCTTAGGCCAAAGTTTAGCGCCCCCTACATCTCTTATACTTCATATATTTGACTAAGGGGGAAAGCAAACTAACCCTAAGGGTTATATTACAAACCTTTAGATTATTGGTGCAGAGGGACACACCTTGAACCAATCTATCTAATTACTGCTAGATGCATGCTTGGACTCATAGTTGATTTATCTTGATGCATGCATATACCATATTGTTTTTAAACCCCTATTTTATATAACAAACTTCAATTTTACATAACAAACCCCAACATTTGTTTTGATTTATGGCAAAAGGGGGAGAAGAGCGAAAGTTAAGGGGGAGTTAAGGGGGAGTTAAGGGGGAGTAACACAAAATTTATTTAATTTTGAAAACTAAAGTATCTCTTTCAAAACTCACCTAGGGTTAAGGGGGAGTTTTGGTTAAGGGGGAGTTTTTGAAAATGAAATTCATCATTTACTATACTTGTCCCTTAACTTTGTGTTGGTTTGTCATAGATCAAAAAGGGGGAGATTGTTGGTGCAGGGGCACCAGATAATCGAACATGTGTTTTGATTATGGCAAAGGCACAAAGTTAAATTTACATCGTTATCTCACGAGCTAAATCGAGTGTGCAGAAAAGTACTAAAGCTAGAGCTGAAGGCTAGCGACACCCAGAGGAAGCCGGGCGACACTCGAGTGACTTTGGAGGGAGCCAAAGGAATCGAGTGGAAGGCCGGAAGCGAGAGCTACAAGGTAAGTATCGAGGAAAGCTCGTGTGAGTGAGAGATTGTAAGGTCATGTCCTCTTTACGGGGATGACCGTAGGCGGCGATCCGACTAAGACTTCCTGTGGAAGGTCTAGGTCGAGATCAGACGGTTAGAAATCGTCGCATTTATCATTTTTCGAGCTAACCTCTTACTGCAGGGAAGTGGCCAAGCTGGCAGTCGACTGCTGGACATTGGGCATTCGACTGATGCTCATCAGTCGACTGATGCTCATCAGTCGACTGATGGGAGTCATCAGTCGACTGATGGCAATGAATCATCCTTTGCGCTAGGTCAAAATAGATAAGGTTTGACGTGGCCACTTCGCGATAAAAATTATACAACTTCATGATCTGTTCCAAAAAAAGAAGAGACATATTCAGAGGCCAAAATCTATAAAAGGAGGGGAGGATTCCAACTCCAAATCACATCAAGTTTATTCTCAAGTGCTCCTACAACGCCAACGCTCCAACGCCGTCATAACGCCAACGCAACGACAAGTTCAAATCTCCTTCATCGGCAGCAGTAGCAAGTAATTGTTTTTATTGTATTCTTTGTTTTAATCATAACGAGGTGAGGTAGGCTTGTTGCCTCATCCTCGTACTTTCGGTTTTGTGATCGTTGTCTCCTACCTCCAATGAGGAGGAGATGTTATATTGCTTTGCCCTTCGTACGCGGTCTAGGACCGATAGGGCCTTGGAGTAGCAACCGCTGGATTGTGAACCAAGTAAAAATAAACATGTCTCTTTATTTTCCGCTGCTCTTACTCATTTAATTATCTACTCAAATGAAACGTCGAAAAGATTTACGATCGCTATTCACTCCCCCCCCTCTAGTGACGCTTCTCGATCCAACAAACAATTGGTCCAGAGTTGCATCATCCTTAGGACGGTTGTGAAGAGGCTCTTCGCGGACATACGTAAGCTTTTCCGCCTTGAGAACAATTCTCATATTTCTAACCCAGTCTAAGAAGTTCGCCCCAGTCAACTTATTTGAATCCAAAATAGAGCGCAAATTTAAAGGCGTCATGATCGAGCGATTAACCTAGAAATACAAATTGAGCATATATGAGAAGGATGATTTAAAATGCATCAACATACATTTATAAATCCCATTCATTTTTCAAATTCAAAAACCCTTAAAATTAATTTGGGAGATCATAGGTCCATCTCCGAATGAGTTATTATCCAACATAGGTAAGAAAACCTTGGAGAGAGTCCAACAAGTCGTTCATAACTACGATGGTAGGTATCAAATATACCAATTACATATCACGTATATGTAACTATCACATTGTGCTATTAACTAATTGAATATTTACACAAACATTGGGTTGTTGACACATTAACAAGTATGCATCATATGCATAGCACCCAACTTCACCTCTCTTCACATCGACCTTGGAGAGAGTCCAACAAGCCGATGCTCCAAGTTAAAGTCGACCCATTAATCGAGAAATAGTTTTAATATGGTTAGAGCTCATTCAATCATTTAGTCAGGCTTGGAGAAAGTCCAACAACCCAAACTACAGATTGACCTCTGATCCATACCATATTCGTATTAATCTATTTCAATGGTTTGAACATGTTCAGATTCGAGTCAGGCTTGGAGAGAGTCCAACAACCCAAACAAGAAATGGAACTCCGGTTCTAACCAGGTGTAGACTTTAATATTGTGTAAGGGTTTTGAGGTCTCATCCTCCTTTCCATGCAAATAACTATTATCTACATGGCATGACACGCATGACATACATATGTGCAACTAATGCATCTACATGTCACGACACGCATGACATAATGATATGCATCTAATGCAATTACATGACATACAATTATGACATGTTCAAGTAATTTCCAAATTGTCATAATTAATTTTGGAAATAAAATATGTTTGTGATTTGATTTCTCAAATCAAATCTCATTGATTAAATTAGGAAACAAATTTCCAAATCTAATCACATATTTTATTTATGAAAAATATTAATTAAGGAAATTCAAATTTAATTTAGAAAATAAATTTAAATTCTAATTTCCTAATCACATCAGGAAATTCCTAATTTGAATTTCTTAACTAATTTAAATTTTCATAATTTTTCTAAACTTTCCAAAAGTAGAAAATTTTCAAAATTATAATTATGACAAAACATTCATTGCAAAAATAATTTTACAATTATGTCGGAACACAACCGGGCTCTGATACCACTGTTGGGTTTCCGGGGCACCGACGTGGGCATGTGTTCGAATATGTTTCGTAAACATGCACAGCGGAAGCAAATAAAAATGGTAATAAACTATTTTATTGCATCACACACTACACGCATGCAGGATACAACAGTGTAGACATAATCATACATTTAAATTTTACAATAAAGAAAATTACACTAGGTATACCTGACGAATAACACGTAGCAGGAAGGGCGTCAACCTTAGCGACCCTCGTAAGCTTCGCCTCTATCCAAGTCCACACCGAGTATCGTCTGGATAGCTTCACAAGCTACAAGCCCCGTCTTGACAAGAGATACTAGCCTCACGTCAAAGATGTTATGATCCGAGAGACGATCACAAAACAAGTTCCACGAACTTGTTTCCTCGAAAGTGTCGGCCAAACAAATTGGTCGGCTACAACAAGGTGGTCGGCAGCTACAAGTTGGTAGAAGCAATTTGGAGTTCCGGTCGGAGGATGGCCAGCATGGTCGTGGTCCAACCGACAATTTGGAGGAAGGCGACCAAGCTTGGGCGACGGCAACACCTAGGGTGAGCGACGCACAAGAGAGGAAGAGAGGAAGGTGGTTAGGGTTTCACAAAATCTAACTCTTCCACGAAATTTGTCTCAACCATTTTATTTATAGAGAACGTGTTTCTTGACCATCAATAAACCCTCTCTCAATGATTATTGGTTCACAACCAAAACCCATTAACTCGCTCCATTAATTTAAGTTAAAATAAACCAAACTGGGTTGGTCTATTTTAAGTTAAAATAAACCAAACCAATTTTGGTTCATTCGTTTAAAAAAAACCAAACCCCTTTGGTTTATTTTCCACCATTGGATTAGAATAAACCAATTTGGTTCATCCATCATGTCTTCAAAAGACTCATCCCATCCATGCTTCCAATGCGACCGAAACAATTTCATGCTCGCTCCTTGTTTGGTTCAACCAAACCAAGTCTCTCTTGATCCGAGAATCCCATTCTCAAGATCATTTTAAATCCTTCGGATAACACTCGTAGTGCGTGTGACTAAATAGGTTCCCAGTTTATGTTGGTCGTTTATAATTAACCATTAATTATAGAACAATCATGACTGGCACCTAGTAGTACATCATGATCCCCAATTAATCGAAAAATCAACGGTTGACCCAAGAACAACTTTTGAAATCATTCAACAGCTACAGTGAATCGTGCCCCATTCCTTTCATGCATCTTATATACCCACTTGGTTTAGGACATAGTCTATGTGTCAGTCCCCACTAGGTTGACTACGTCACACCAAGCCCAAGTATCATTTCCTCATCCTGTGGATTCTAGTTACTGTACATGTATCCAAGAGTACCATACTCTAAACATATAATACTTTGGCTAAAGACATTAGTAACAATCTGACGAGTGGCCACAGGGTATACATCTCCTCGCAAGGAGTGGTGAATCCTTTGTAGGCTATTCAAACACCTTCGAGCACTTCGACTTATACCCAATCATCCCGGGTATACATCTCCTCGGAGATAATTGCTCAAGATGTCAAAGCATAAATCTTCATGACCAAGATGACTTGAACACCGTAAGTCGAAGGAACATCGCACTTAAGCTGCAGTGAGAACTTCATTGACATATTTATATATGCAGAGAACCATATGAAGTCTTACAGCTGGTCACTCCAATGAACTAGTTACCATAACTAACATCCATAGTTAACTCCGGACATCCCAATGTCTCTAGCTAGTGAGAAGCAACTTCTTGGATAAACCAAAGAGTATAACTTGTGCTAGTCTCAACAGAATTGATGACATTCGAATGCATCAATTCATCGACTAGGGATAATTCCAATACATCACAATTACACATGTAGAGATACTCACTAGTTATGATCCAATCACAAATTCTCTCATGTTGTGAATCGTATTGCGGACATTCAGTAAATGAGTTTAAGATTCAATCAAATACATGAAAACATATACACTCAAATAGTGAATCTTCATTTATCAAATAAATGGTACAATCATAAGGCAATTTCCTTAGGACACCTCTCATATATAACTAACACGCGGAAGGCCTTGTCGCGTGCTCACAGTAGGCCCTACCGTGTGCTCGCAATGGCAGCAGTTATGAGCACATGCGCACGCAGTGCTCGGGGCGGCATGTAACGCCGTAAAATTCTAAGTGGTTCAAAGTGGTTATATCGATTTTAACATTGTAAAAGGGTTCAGAAATAAATAAAAAAAAATAAAATATGGTTCTTTATAGCTAGGATTCGAACCATGAACCCTTTGAATTGGGAGATAGCCTTGATACCACTATGCCATAGGATATTCTTGTCTAGGATGTACAAAGATTATATAATATAAGTATGAGAAGATGAGGAGTTTTCTTTCATCTCCCTAAGTATTAAAGTGGAATTAAGAGAGGGAAAACCCAAATTTTCTTCCTCCTTCTCCCCTTCTCCACCGAATTTTCTTCTTCCTCCTTCTCCCCTTCTCCACCAAAAGTCTTCTTCCTCCTTCCTCCTCTTCACCGAACCTATGCTCCCCTTGTTTTGGTGCTCTTGAGAGGATTTTCAAGGGGGGTTTCTCACAAGGGCTTAGTATGTTCTAGAGGGTCATTCCTAAGGCTAAGGAATAGGGGAAGGTCTTCATCTCACAAAAACCTTAGCGGTATATTAGTAAGATAGCGAGAGGATGTAAGTATTTCTCACCTGTAGTATAAGTAGCTATTCGATTGGTTTATCTAGCTTCTTTTTCCATGTTTTATTTAGATTATATGTTTTTTTCAGATTGTATTTGTTCAGATTTATAGGAATTATATGTATATTTCTTTGGAAACAAGACATAAGATCGCAAGGATGTTTCCCCTATGAGTTTTGGGGACAAAGAGCATGATCAAATATCTTGAAAGGCTACCTATATGAGTTTTTTGGAGTATGATCATGTTAAATGTTTGTTATATGGCAAAATTAGTAGGTCATATATAAAGAAAGTATTTTACTTTAAAGTGGCCTGTACCGGACCCTTAGATCACCCACGGGCCCTAAACCGCCCTTAGTAAGGTGCCCTAATAAGTTCGGTGGCTAGCTACCCCGAATTCCATTAGGGTTGCACACAAATTGATACTATGTCGGGTTGCCCAAACAAGAATGTTTACTGATATTAAAGTATATATATATATATATATATATATATATATATATATATATATATATATATATAAAGCACAATGGTTACAAGCTTAAGTATATCTCATGTGCATGTTTATACAAGCGGAGCCTATTTCAAAATCATGTATTGCAAGTTGTGTATTTCAAGTTCATACATTTCAAGTTGAACCATTGTGTTATGTACAAGTATTTCTAAATGTTTAATGCAGAAAGATCATGCATTCCAAGTTGAATCATTGTGTTATGTACAAGTGTTTCTAAATGTTAAATGCAGAATTTTCTTGATGGCAAGTATGAGCATGTGTTTGCATGCAAGTATTCTAATAGCATGTTTTCTTAATGAGATGTTTTGTGAGAATAGTAGGTACTTACTAAGCTTCATTGCTTATAGTTTGCATTCCTTATACTACAGATAAGGGTAAAAGAAAGTTTGAGTAAGAGGGGGTAGCAGATGAAGTGCTTAGTGTGTGTGGCGCGCGGAACAGTGGATTTCGATTCTGAACTTGCTAGTATTATGTTTTGTTAAAACCTTTGAACTTGCTAGTGTGCTAGTGTTCATGTTATGTGCTTGATTATGTTGTGTCTAAGAATGTCAAACTTTCTAGTATTATGTATGTTAAGACCTTTGAACTTGCTAGTGTGCTAGTGTTCATGTTTGGTGCTAGTGTTGAGGTTATGTATTGTTGTTTATGCTTATTTTATGTCAAAGATGCATATCTTTACTATCGCCATGCATGAGGTTGAGTTACTTAAGAATGTTTTATGTTAGCACTTATGTGCATGCCTAGATATGTTAAGAACTTGTGTAATATCCCAGTGTCAACATGCCAATGTAGTTGATCTATTTCTTTAGCTTCCGCTGTTTCAAGTTAAGAGTTTGAATTATGATACTTGGTTAGAAACCATGTTTAGATCTTGTTACGGGTTGTTGACATTCTTCTGTTTTAAATCAGGTATTAGTTAATTCATAAATAGTGTAAGTGAGTTCATGGAATAATTGAGACATGTTTGGTTTATAATTAAAGTATGATGGTAACACCTCCCTTACTAGAGTAGAGAAAGGGGGGCGGTGTTACAGTATGGCATCAGAGCAGGTTCCGCCCTTCCGCCACATGCACATCGAGCATCAAATCCTGTTGCTTCCAAGTAAGAAAGTACATATATGTTTTACTTTCTTCTATGCTTAGTAAAGAATGTTTTTTTTTTGTTAAACATGTTGAAATATGTAGGTGATGATGATAAAAAGTAAGTAATAGTAGTAGTCTTATAGTGGTCTTACTTTTTGAATGCTGGACATGCATGATTATGATGTCATTTTGGGAATGGACTTGTTGAGCAAGTACGGTGCTTCCATTAAGTGTCGTAAGCAAAGAGTCATATTCCAACCTGAGGCAGAGTCTAAGTTTGAATTTATAGGAGAACCAAAGGAAAGAACTAAGAAGTTATTATCTGCCATACAAGCTCAAAAGATGTTAGTCAGTGGATGCGCTGGGTATCTAGCACATGTGGTGGATATAAGGCAAGAAAGAGGCCAAAAGCTCGAAGAAGTCCGAGTTGCATGTGACTACCCAGAAGTATTCCCTGATGAGTTGCCAGGGTTGGCTCCTAAAAGAGAAATCGAGTTTGAGATAGAACTTATTCTTGGTACCAAACTAACCTCAAAAGCACCCTATCGTATGGCTCCGACAGAATTGAAAGAGCTTCAAGAACAATTACAGGAGTTACTCGACAAGGGATTCATTCGCCCTAGTCACTCACCGTGGGGAGCTCCAGTATTGTTCGTGAAGAAGAAAGATGGGTCTATGAGAATGTGCATAGATTATTGAGCACTGAATAAGGTGACAATCAAAAATAGATATCCCTTGCCAAGGATTGATGAACTGTTTGATCAATTGAGGGGAGCCACCGTTTTCTCCAAGATTGACTTGTGGTCCAGTTATCAAGTAAAAGTTAAAGAGGATGATGTACCGAAAATGGATTTCCGACCAAGGTATGGACACTATGAGTTTGTGGTCATGCCTTTCGGAGTGACAAATGCTCCAGCAACATTTATGGACTTAATGAATCGGGTATTTAAGGCATTCCTTGACAAGTTTGTGATTGTCTTCATTGATGATATCCTTATTTACTCGAGAACTCAGGAAGAACATGCTGAACACTTGAATACAGTGTTACAGACCCTTCAGCAGAGACAATTGTATGCAAAGTTCTCCAAGTGTGAATTTTGGCTCGATCGAGTATCTTTCCTAGGTCACATTATTTCGAAAGATGGGGTTATGGTAGATCCGACAAAGATAGAAGTTGTTAGTAACTGGAGTCGACCAAAGAATGCCAATGAAATCAGAAGTTTCCTTGGATTAGCAGGGTACTACAGAAAATTTGTAGAAGACTTCTCGAGGATAGCTTCACCACTGAGGTTTTTACCAGAAAGAACAGAAAGTTTGAATGGACTGAGGATTGTGAGAAAAGTTTCCTTGAATTAAAGAGGAGATTATCAAGTGCTCCAATTCTTACTCTTCCAGAAAGTAATGAAAGCTTTGATATGTATAGTGATGCATCCAAAATGGGACATGGAGCTGTGCTTATGCAGAATGGTAAAGTCATTGCCTATGCATCTAGACAACTCAAGGATTATGAAAAAAATTATCCCACTCATGATCTTGAGTTGGCAGCAGTGGTCTTCGCTCTCAAAATATGGAGACATTATTTGTATGGAGTCCAGTGCAAGATCTATATAGATCACCAGAGTCTGAAATATTTCTTCACTCAGAAAGATTTAAACATGAGACAATGTAGATGGCTTGAGTTGGTTAAAGATTATGACTGTGGAATCTTCTACCATCTTGGAAAGGCAAACAAAGTAGTAGACGCACTGAGTAGGAAATCATGCGCCACCTTAATGTCCTTATCTTCATTATCCCAACCATTGGAGGAAGAGATGTTGAACTTTGGGGTTGAGATTATTTCTGGATAGCTTTCTACCTTGGCAATAGCACCAACACTGTTTGATGATATACTAGCAAAGCAAGATGAAGATCCAAGCATCCAAAGGATCAAGCAAGAGATCCAAGAAGGAAAGGATGAAGGATTTCGTGTCTCTAATAGTGGGGTACTATATCTTGGTGAACGCTTATGTATTCCCAACGATCCAGAATTAAGAAAGAGAATTTTAGAAGAAGCTCATGGGACCCCATATTCAATGCATCCTGGATCTACCAAGATGTATCAAGATTTGAAAGAAAAGTTATGGTGGTTCGGTATGAAAAGGGATGTGGCTAAATATGTCAGCACCTGTCTGACGTGTCAACGAGTCAAAGCAGAACATCAGAGACCTGGAGGAGTTCTGTAGCCTATTCAGATCTCAGAATGGAAGTGGGAAGATATAACTATGGATTTCATAGTAGGACTATCCAAAACAACTAATGGTTATGATACTATTTGGGTGATTATTGATAGATTGACAAAATCTACTCATTTTTTGGCAATCAAAATATCATACTCAATGGAACAACTAGCTCAGTTGTATGTTAAGGAGGTGATTAGATTGCATGGAGTTCCTAAGACCATCATTTCTGATAGAGATAGTCGATTTACTTCACACTTTTAGGAGTGTGTTCAGAAGGCCCTTGGCACTAAGCCACGATTTAGCACAACATTCCATCCTCAAACAGATGGGCAAACCGAACGAGAAAATCAAATTCTAGAGGATATGCTATGAGCTTGTGCTTTAGATTCTAAAGGAAGCTGGTGCAAATACCTATGTTTGGCAGAATTTTCTTACAATAATAGCTACCAAGCTACAATTGGAATGGCACCCTATGAAGCTTTATATGGAAGAAAGTGTAGGTCCCCTATTTGTTGGTATGAAGGTGGTGAGAAGAAAGAAATGTGGCTCAAGACAAACTTTATAGATGACACCACCAAAGCTATAAAGAGCATCCGCCAAAGAATAGAGACTACCCAGAGTCGACAGAAAAGTTATGCCGATGTACGACATAGACCGCTTGAATTCGAAGCTGGGGATTCTATATTCCTCAAAGTAGCTCCTATGAAGGGAGTGATGAGATTTGGGAAGAAAGGCAAACTGAGTCCACGCTATGTGGGACCTTACCTGATCATGAAAAGAGTTGGCAAAGTAGCTTACGAGTTAGATCTACCTCAAGAAATGTCAGCTATTCACAACGTATTTCATGTCTCAATGCTGAAAAAGTACATTCTTGATGCAGGCCATGTGATTGAGCCACAGACAGTACAAGTTCAAGAAGATTTGAGTTATGAAAGTTGACCTATTCAGATAATAGATCGAGAAATCAAGAAATTGAGGAACAAAGAGGTACCCTTAGTGAAAGTCATATGGCAAAATCAAAGGTTCGAAGAAGCAACTTGGGAACACGATGATGACATGAAACAAAAGTATCCGGAGTTGTTATAAGTTTCAAGGAACAAACTTTTATAAGGCATGAAGGATTGTAACGCCGTAAAATTCTAAGCGGTTCAAAGTGGTTATATCGATTTTAATGCGGTAAAAGGGTTCAGAAATAAAAAAAATAAAATATGGTTCATTATAGCTAGGATTCGAACCATGAACCCTTTAAATTGGGAGATAGCCTTGATACCACTATGCCATAGGATGTTCTTGTCTAGGATGTACAAAGATTATATAATATAAGTATGAGAAGATGAGGAGTTTTCTTTCATCTCCCTAAGTATTAAAGGGGAATTAAGAGAGGAAAAACCCAAATTTTCTTCCTTCTTCTCCCCTTCTCCACCGAATTTTCTTCTTCCTCCTTCTCCCCTTCTCCAACAAAAGTCTTCTTCCTCCTTCCTCCTCTTCACCGAACCAATGCTCCCCTTGTTTTGGTGCTCTTTGTTGGTGCAGGGGCACTAGATAATCGAACTTGTGTTTTGATTATGGCAAAGACACAAAGTTAAGTTTACATCGTTATCTCACGAGCTAAATCAAGTGTGCAGAAAAGTGCTAAAGCTGGAGCTGAAGGCTAGCGACACCCGGAGGAAGCCGCGGTGGTCGGGCGACACTCGAGTGACTTCGGAGGGAGCCGAAGGAATCGAGTGGAAGGCCGGAAGCGAGAGCTACTATCGAGGTAAGCTCGTGTGAGTGAGAGATTGTAAGGTTGTGTCCTCTTTACGGGGATGACCGTAGGCGACGATCCGACTAAGACTTCCTGTGGAAGGTCTAGGTCGAGATCGGATGGTTAGAAACCGTCGTATTTATCATTTTCCGAGCTAACCTCTTGCTGCAGGGAAGTGGCGATCATTCGGACATTAGGCGATCATATTATCGATTTGCTCGATTGGTGATGAGAGGCATCGATCGTATCATCGATCGGCCCGATGAAAACATCGATCGTGATGGCGGCGGATTGACTTTTTGCGCTAAGTCAAAGCGGATAACGTTTGTGTAGCCGCCAGCGATAAAATTTGGAAAACTTCATGATCCGTTCCAAAGAAATAGGAGACAAATTCAGAGGCCAAAGTCTATAAAAGGAGGGGAGGATTCCATCTCCAAATCACATCAAAGTTATTCTCAAAGTGCTCCTACAACGCAAACGCTCCAACGCCGTCATAACGCCGACGCAACAACAACCTCAGATCTTCTTCGTCGGCAGCAACATCTAGTAATATTTTAATATTGTATTCGTTGTTTTTATTCATAATGAGGTGAGGTAGGCTTGTTGCCTCATCCTTGTACTTTCGGTTTTGTGTTCGTTGTCTCCTACCTCCAACGATGTGGAGACGTTATAGTGTTTTGCCCTCCGTACGCGGTCTAGGACCGATAGGGCCTTGGAGTAGCAACCGCTGGGTTGTGAACCAAGTAAAAATAAACGTGTTCATTTATTTTCCGCTGTGCTTACTTTGTGTATCGAACGAAAAAGAAAAGATTTACGATCGCTATTCACCCCCCCCCCTCTAGCGACGCTTCTCGATCCAACAATTGGTATCAGAGCTCTTTTGTGTTACTCCCCCTTAACTTGCACTTGCGCTCTTCTCCCCCTTTTGCCATAAATCAAAAACGAGTGTTGGGGTTTTTGTATAAAATAGGGGTTTAAAAACAATGTCATATATGCATGCATCTAGATAAATCAAATATGAGTCCAAGCATACGTCTAGCAGTAGTTAGATAGATTGGTTCGAGGTGTGTCCCTCTGCACCAATAATCTAAAGATTTATAATATAACCTTTAGGGTTAGTTTGCTCTCCCCCTTAGTCAAATATATGAAGTATAAGAGATGTAGGGGGTGCTAAACTTTGGCCTAAGAATAGTTGAGAAAATAAGTAGTATTTTGAAGAGATTGTTTTAAGTATATTTCAATTATCCTTAACATCTCACCCATTCTATGTGTCTAAGAATTTGTTCACCTTATATGTTTTGTGAGATGGTTTTAAAATTAAGTTGATTAAGTGCATTTAGGTTCAAGTAATTTTATGTTAGATTTGGATTTGACGTGTTCATTTATTTTCCGCTGTGCTTACTTTGCATATCGAACGAAAAAGAAAAGATTTACGATCGCTATTCACCCCCCCCCTCTAGCGACGCTTCTCGATCCAACACTCTTGAGAGGATTTTCAAGGGGGTTTTCTCACAAGGGCTTAGTATATGCTAGAGGGTCATTCCTAAGGCTAAGGAATAGGGGACATCTTCATCTCACAAAAACTCTAGCGGTATATTAGTAAGATAGCGAGAGGATGTAAGTATTTCTCACCTGTAGTATAAGTAGCTATTCGATTGGTTTATCTAGCTTCTTTTTCCATGTTTTATTTAGATTATATGTTTTGTTCAGATTGTATTTGTTCATATTTATAGGCATTATATGTATATTTCTTTGGAAGCAAGACATAAGATCGCAAGGATGCTTTCCCTATGAGTTTTGGGGACAAAGAGCATGATCAAATGTCTTGAAAGGCTTCCTATATGAGATTTTGGAGTATGATCATGTTAGATATTTGTTATATGGCAAAATTAGTAGGTCATATATAAATAAAGTATTTTACTTTAAAGTGACATGTACCGGGCCCTTAGATCGCCCATAGGCCCTAGACCGCCCTTAGTAAGGTGCCCTAATAAGTTCGATGGCTAGCTACACCGAATTCCATTAGGGTTGTGCATAAATTGGTACTATACCGGGATGCCCAAACAAGGATGTTTACTGATATATCTAAAGTTAACTAAAGCACAATGGTTACAAGCTTAAGTATATCTCATGTGCATGTTTCTACAATCGGAGCCTATTTCAAAATCATGCATTGCAAGTTGTGTATTTCAAGTTCATGCATTTCAAGTTAAACCATTGTGTTATGTACAAGTGTTTCTAAATATTTAATGCAGAAAGTTCATGCATTCCAAGTTGAAACATTGTGTTATGTACAAGTGTTTCTAAAGGTTAAATGCAGAATTTTCTTGATGGCAAGTATGAGCATGTGTTTGCATGCAAGTATTCTAATAGCATGTTTTCTTAATGTGATGTTTTGTGAGAATAGGAGGTACTTACTAAACTTCATTGGTTATAGTTTGCATTCCTTATATTGTAGATATGGGTAAAAGAAAGTTTGAGTAAGAGGGGGCAGCGGATGAAGTGCTTGGTGTGTGTGGCGCGCGGAACAGTGGATTTCGATTCTGAACTTGCTAGTATTATGTAATGTTAGGCCTTTGAACTTGCTAGTGTGCTAGTGTTCATGTTATGTGCTTGATTATGTTGTGTCTAAGAATGTCAAACTTGCTAGTATTATGTATGTTAAGACCTTTGAACTTGCTAGTGTGCTAGTGTTCATGTTTGGTGCTAGTGTTGAGGTTATGTATTGTTGTTTATGCTTATTTTATGTCAAAGATGCATATATTTACTATCGCCATGCATTAGGTTGAGTTACTTAAGAATGTTTTATGTTAGCACTTATGTGCATGCCTAGATATGTTAAGAACTTGTGTAATATCCTAGTGTCAACATGCCAATGTAGTTGATCTATTTCTTTAGCTTCCGCTGTTTCAAGTTAAGAGTTTGAATTATGATACTTGGTTAGAAACCATGTTTAGATCTTGTTACGGGTTGTTGACATTCTTCTGTTTTAAATCAGGTATTGGTTAGTTCATAAATAGTGTAAGTGAGTTCATGGAATAATTGAGACATGTTTGGTTTATAATTAAAGTATGATGGTAACACCTCCCTTACTAGAGTAGAGAAAGGGGGGCGGTGTTACAGTATGGTATCAGAGCAGGTTCCGCCCTTCCGCCACATGCACATCGAGCATCAAATCCTGTTGCTTCCAAGTAAGAAAGTACATATATGTTTTACTTTCTTCTATGCTTAGTAAAGAATGTTTTTTTTTTGTTAAACATGTTGACATATGTAGGTGATGATGATAAAAAGTAAGTAATAGTAGTAGTCTTATAGTGGTCTTACTTTTTGAATGCTGGACATGCATGATTATGATGTCATTTTGGGAATGGACTTGTTGAGCAAGTACGGTGCTTCCATTAAGTGTCGTAAGCAAAGAGTCATATTCCAACCTGAGGCAGAGTCTAAGTTTGAATTTATAGGAGAACCAAAGGAAAGAACTAAGAAGTTATTATCTGCCATACAAGCTCAAAAGATGTTAGTCAGTGGATGCGCTGGGTATCTAGCACATGTGGTGGATATAAGGCAAGAAAGAGGCCAAAAGCTCGAAGAAGTCCGAGTTGCATGTGACTACCCAGAAGTATTCCCTGATGAGTTGCCAGGGTTGGCTCCTAAAAGAGAAATCGAGTTTGAGATAGAACTTATTCTTGGTACCAAACTAACCTCAAAAGCACCCTATCGTATGGCTCTGACAGAATTGAAAGAGCTTCAAGAACAATTACAGGAGTTACTCGACAAGGGATTCATTCGCCCTAGTCACTCACCGTGGGGAGCTCCAATATTGTTCGTGAAGAAGAAAGATGGGTCTATGAGAATGTGCATAGATTATTGAGCACTGAATAAGGTGACAATCAAAAATAGATATCCCTTGCCAAGGATTGATGAACTGTTTGATCAATTGAAGGGAGCCACCGTTTTCTCCAAGATTGACTTGTGGTCCAGTTATCAAGTAAAAGTTAAAGAGGATGATGTACCGAAAATGGATTTCCGACTGAGGTATGGACACTATGAGTTTGTGGTCATGCCTTTCGGAGTGACAAATGCTCCAGCAACATTTATGGACTTAATGAATCGGGTATTTAAGGCATTCCTTGACAAGTTTGTGATTGTCTTCATTGATGATATCCTTATTTACTCGAGAACTCATGAAGAACATGCTGAACACTTGAATACAGTGTTACAGACCCTTCAGCAGAGACAATTGTATGTAAAGTTCTCCAAGTGTGAATTTTGGCTCGATCGAGTATCTTTCCTAGGTCACATTATTTCGAAAGATGGGGTTATGGTAGATCCGACAAAGATAGAAGTTGTTAGTAACTGGAGTCGACCAAAGAATGCCAATGAAATCAGAAGTTTCCTTGGATTAGCAGGGTACTACAGAAAATTTGTAGAAGACTTCTCGAGGATAGCTTCACCACTAAGGTTTTTACCAGAAAGAACAGAAAGTTTTAATGGACTGAGGATTGTGAGAAAAGTTTCCTTGATTTAAAGAGGAGATTATCAAGTGCTCCAATTCTTACTCTTCCAGAAAGTAATGAAAGCTTTGATATGTATAGTGATGCATCCAAAATGGGACATGGAGCTGTGCTTATGCAGAATGGTAAAGTCATTGCCTATGCATCTAGAAAACTCAAGGATTATGAAAAAAATTATCCCACTCATGATCTTGAGTTGGCAGCAGTGGTCTTCGCTCTCAAAATATGGAGACATTATTTGTATGGAGTCCAGTGCAAGATCTATATAGATCACCAGAGTCTGAAATATTTCTTCACTCAGAAAGATTTAAACATGAGACAATGTAGATGACTTGAGCTGGTTAAAGATTATGACTGTGAAATCTTCTACCATCTTGGAAAGGCAAACAAAGTAGTAGACGCACTGAGTAGGAAATCAAGCGCCACCTTAATGTCCTTATCTTCATTATCCCAACCATTGGAGGAAGAGATGTTGAACTTTGGGGTTGAGATTATTTCTGGACAGCTTTCTACCTTGGCAATAGCGCCAACACTGTTTGATGATATACTAGCAAAGCAAGATGAAGATCCAAGCATCCAAAGGATCAAGCAAGAGATCCAAGAAGGAAAGGATGAAGGATTTCGTGTCTCTAACAGTGGGTACTATATCTTGGTGAACGCTTATGTATTCCCAACGATCCAGAATTAAGAAAGAGAATTTTAGAAGAAGCTCATGGGACCCCATATTCAATGCATCCTGGATCTACCAAGATGTATCAAGATTTGAAAGAAAAGTTATGGTGGTTCGGTATGAAAAGGGATGTGGCTAAATATGTCAGCACCTGTCTGACGTGTCAACGAGTCAAAGCAGAACATCAGAGACCTGGAGGAGTTCTGTAGCCTATTCAGATCTCAGAATGGAAGTGGGAAGATATAACTATGGATTTCATAGTAGGACTATCCAAAACAACTAATGGTTATGATACTATTTGGGTGATTATTGATAGATTGACAAAATCTACTCATTTTTTGGCAATCAAAATATCATACTCAATGGAACAACTAGCTCAGTTGTATGTTAAGGAGGTGATTAGATTGCATGGAGTTCCTAAGACCATCATTTCTGATAGAGATAGTCGATTTACTTCACACTTTTAGGAGTGTGTTCAGAAGGCCCTTGGCACTAAGCCACGATTTAGCACAACATTCCATCCTCAAACAGATGGGCAAACCGAACGAGAAAATCAAATTCTAGAGGATATGCTATGAGCTTGTGCTTTAGATTCTAAAGGAAGCTGGTGCAAATACCTATGTTTGGCAGAATTTTCTTACAATAATAGCTACCAAGCTACAATTGGAATGGCACCCTATGAAGCTTTATATGGAAGAAAGTGTAGGTCCCCTATTTGTTGGTATGAAGGTGGTGAGAATAAAGAAATGTGGCTCAAGACAAACTTTATAGATGACACCACCAAAGCTATAAAGAGCATCCGCCAAAGAATAGAGACTACCCAGAGTCAACAGAAAAGTTATGCCGATGTACGACATAGACCGCTTGAATTCGAAGCTGGGGATTCTATATTCCTCAAAGTAGCTCCTATGAAGGGAGTGATGAGATTTGGGAAGAAAGGCAAACTGAGTCCACGCTATGTGGGACCTTACCTGATCATGAAAAGAGTTGGCAAAGTAGCTTACGAGTTAGATCTACCTCAAGAAATGTCAGCTATTCACAACGTATTTCATGTCTCAATGCTGAAAAAGTACATTCTTGATGCAGGCCATGTGATTGAGCCACAGACAGTACAAGTTCAAGAAGATTTGAGTTATGAAAGTTGACCTATTCAGATAATAGATCGAGAAATCAAGAAATTGAGGAACAAAGAGGTACCCTTAGTGAAAGTCATATGGCAAAATCAAAGGTTCGAAGAAGCAACTTGGGAACATGATGATGACATGAAACAAAAGTATCCGGAGTTGTTATAAGTTTCAAGGAACAAACTTTTATAAGGCATGAAGGATTGTAACGCCGTAAAATTCTAAGCGGTTCAAAGTGGTTATATCGATTTTAATGCGGTAAAAGGGTTCAGAAATAAAAAAAAAATAAAATATGGTTCATTATAGCTAGGATTCGAACCATGAACCCTTTAAATTGGGAGATAGCCTTGATACCACTATGCCATAGGATGTTCTTGTCTAGGATGTACAAAGATTATATAATATAAGTATGAGAAGATGAGGAGTTTTCTTTCATCTGCCTAAGTATTAAAGGGGAATTAAGAGAGGAAAAACCCAAATTTTCTTCCTTCTTCTCCCCTTCTCCACCGAATTTTCTTCTTCCTCCTTCTCCCCTTCTCCAACAAAAGTCTTCTTCCTCCTTCCTCCTCTTCACCGAACCAATGCTCCTCTTGTTTTGGTGCTCTTGAGAGGATTTTCAAGGGGGTTTTCTCACAAGGGCTTAGTATATGCTAGAGGGCCATTCCTAAGGCTAAGGAATAGGGGACATCTTCATCTCACAAAAACTCTAGCGGTATATTAGTAAGATAGCGAGAGGATGTAAGTATTTCTCACCTGTAGTATAAGTAGCTATTCGATTGGTTTATCTAGCTTCTTTTTCCATGTATTATTTAGATTATATGTTTTGTTCAGATTGTATTTGTTCATATTTATAGGCAGTATATGTATATTTCTTTGGAAGCAAGACATAAGATCGCAAGGATGCTTTCCCTATGAGTTTTGGGGACAAAGAGCATGATCAAATGTCTTGAAAGGCTTCCTATATGAGATTTTGGAGTATGATCATGTTAGATATTTGTTATATGGCAAAATTAGTAGGTCATATATAAATAAAGTATTTTACTTTAAAGTGACATGTACCGGGCCCTTAGATCGTCCATAGGCCCTAGACCGCCCTTAGTAAGGTGCCCTAATAAGTTCGATGGCTAGATACCCCGAATTCCATTAGGGTTGTGCGCAAATTGGTGCTATGCCGGGCTGCCCAAACAAGGATGTTTACTGATATATCTAAAGTTAACTAAAGCACAATGGTTACAAGCTTAAGTATATCTCACGTGTATGTTTCTACAATCGGAGCCTATTTAAAAATCATGCATTGCAAGTTGTGTATTTCAAGTTCATGCATTTCAAGTTGAACCATTGTATTATGTACAAGTGTTTCTAAACATTTAATGCAGAAAGTTCATGCATTCCAAGTTGAAACATTGTGTTATGTACAAGTGTTTCTAAATGTTAAATGCAGAATTTTCTTGATGGCGAGTATGAGCATGTGTTTGCATGCAAGTATTCTAATAGCATGTTTTCTTAATGTGATGTTTTGTGAGAATAGGAGGTACTTACTAAACTTCATTGGTTATAGTTTGCATTCCTTATATTGTAGATAAGGGTAAAAGAAAGTTTGAGTAAGAGGGGGCAGCGGATGAAGTGCTTGGTGTGTGTGGCGCGCGGAACAGTGGATTTCGATTCTGAACTTGCTAGTATTATGTTATGTTAGGCCTTTGAACTTGCTGGTGTGCTAGTGTTCATGTTATGTGCTTGATTATGTTGTGTCTAAGAATGTCAAACTTGCTAGTATTATGTATGTTAAGACCTTTGAACTTGCTAGTGTGCTAGTGTTCATGTTATGTGCTAGTGTTCATGTTTGGTGCTAGTGTTGAGGTTATGTATTGTTGTTTATGCTTATTTTATGTCAAAGATGCATATCTTTACTATCGCCATGCATGAGGTTGAGTTACTTAAGAATGTTTTATGTTAGCACTTATGTGCATGCCTAGATATGTTAAGAACTTGTGTAATATCCCAGTGTCAACATGTCAATGTAGAATGTAGTTGATCTATTTCGTTAGCTTCCGCTGATTCAAGTTAAGAGTTTGAATTATGATACTTTGTTTAGAAACCTTGTTTAGATCTTGTTATGAGTGGTTGATACTCTTTTGTTTTAAATCTGGTATTAGTTATTTTATAAATAGTGTAAGTAACACCTCCTTTACTAGAGTTAAGAGAGAGGGGGGGGGGGGGGTGTTACATGGCAACAACCATGAGCATGCTACCACGAGCACACGCGACGCCGTGTTCACGGCTGCACGCGATAGCTTGGCCCACGGAGCGGTACCGCCACGAGCTCGCGATACCGCTCGGGATGCTGAGCTGCTACCTTGAGCGAGCGGCCATGATCTCGCATGGCAGCGAGATCGCGGGATGCAATCTCGCGCAGCGAGTCGGTGCTCCGGCGGTGAGCTGGTGCTCCAGTGATGGGTCGATGAGTGGCGAGCTGGTGCTCCATCGGTGGAAGAGAAGAATGACATACTTGAGGATCAATAGGGTCGGGTGGGTAGGAGGAACGCATGAGAAGGGGGAAAGGGAAATGAAGTAATTAAAGGAAATAGGCGACGATTTGTAATTAGTTGCAATATTCATTGCTAATTATGCGATGAATATTGTATTCATCACACAATTGGCGACGAATATTGTATTCGTCGCAGATTTGGCATCAAATGCAATATTCATCGCCAATTGACGATGAATACAATATTCATCACCAATTAATTCAACGACGAATTCATTTTTCGTCGTAAAATTCTGTGATGAATTTTATTTTTCGTCACAAATTTGGCGACGAAAATTAAATTTGTTTCCAAATTAGTGACGAATATTAAATTTGTTGAAAAATTTTGCGACGAACTTTAATTTTCTTCCAAAATTCTACGATGAAAATTAAATTCGTTTTCAAATTAGCGACGAATATTAAATTCGTCGAAAATTTCTTAATTCCCGCCGTTGTTTTTTTGGAAAATAATTGAAAATTTTCGATGAAAATATTTCGTCGCCAAATTTATAAGAATATTTGCAACGAATTCTAGATTCGTTGCAAAATTTGTAACGAAAACAGAATTCATCACAGAGTTTGCATCGAATCTTAATTTCATTGCAAATTCTATGACGAATTTATATTTTGTTGTAAAATTTTGTAATGAAATTTATTTTTCTTTGCAAATTGGCGATGAAAAATAAAATTCGTCACAAAATTGCGATAATATTTACGACGAAATTGAATTTGTTACAAATGTTTTTATGTTTGCAACAAAAAATATTTTGTTGGAAATTTCGTTACTAATTTGTGATGAAATTTTCAATTCGTCTCAAATTTTGTTGCAAATTTGCAACAAATTATTTTCATTGCTAAATTTCATCTCTATTTTGATATATTTTTGTAGTGAAAATAAAGCATGACAAATAAAATCTAAAGGTATAAGAATACCTAGATTTCAAGCCTAATTGTCATTTACTAGGATTAAATCAATTTTGCCATAATGCCTAATTTCCCTCAAGTGTGCCAAAAATCCAAAATTGCACACTGACTCTAAAATCTAATTGTGCCAATTTTGATCAAATTTTCAACTTCCATAATTTCTATTGGCATATCCTAAAATCTTTTAGGGTATAATTCTAAACTCATTTCCAAGGAATCACTTAACCTTGAAAATGCCCTAAAATGTCAACTCTACCATGGTTAGGTTTACTACCCATCCATTTAGGATTGACACACCCTAAATCCATCTAGCGTGATGGAATCACGCACCTACGAATCCAATACCTATTGGAGCTCCTTGGGTTAACTAGGTACTCGCTAGGGTTGACTTCCCTAGCTACCCTCCTAATGACCCTTCTAGGCTTTGAAGCCTTGGTCATTTGGGTCTTATCTAGGTTAACCTTAGGGATAACTCCCCTTGTAGCCTTGCTAATGACTTTCTTAGGCCTTTTAGAGGCCTTAGTCACTTCGGTCTTCCTAAGGTCAACTCTAGGGATTGCCTCCCTTGTGACCTTGACCTTCCATGACCTAGACTTAGTTTCATAGTCAAATGGAACATTGTGGTAGATAGGCATTACCTTCTTGAACTTAAGCTTGTGACCCAAGCCTTTCTTGTCCTTAGGCAATGCTTGCCTTCTACACTCTAGCCTTTGACTACTTGACCCTTGACTTGAATTTGTCATTTTTGCAATGGTCTTTTTTAATTTCTCAAGCCTTGATCTCAAGGCTTAGTTTTCCTTTTCTAAATATACCTTAATTTTTAAATTTCCATCATTTCTTGAGATATTCTTCTTCTTAGGCATATGTCTAGTCCATTTAGGGTTAATGCCAAGGTTCTTGTTATCCTTAGGTAGAGTAATCTTAGGGTTATTCTTAGGCCTAAATTCACAAGATTTTGCCCCTAAACAAAAATATTTATTATTATTAGCATGCTTTTCTCATGAACAATTTCAAGTAAGTTAAAATCATTCCTAGCATGTTTTTTATCTTTACATAAGGAACGAGCATTATTGAAATTTACCTTGGGGTTTGTTTTAGCTCCCCCTACATGTGAAGCTCCTCCCTTGTCCTTGGTTAAATGACTCCTCCTATGACATTGTCTCCAATAGTCCCCTTTTTGTTGGCATTTGAAACACACTATGTGCTCCTTGCCTTTTCATGTCGGGTCTCCGACCTCCTTTGCCTTCTTCTTCCCTTTGGACACTTGAGTCATCTTCTTGACTCTTTTTCAGCATTTGCTTTTGTAATGCCCCTTCTCCCTACACTCAAATCAAGTTATATGATTTTTATTTTTTATGAACTATGCTTGAGTTACCTATAGGGGAATCACTCTTGGATATAGATAGCTCCTCCTCTTGATCCGGTGTAGATTGTCTCTCCTCCCCCTCAATACTAGAGGTGAAAGCTTCCTCAATTTCTCCTTCGGATGTTGAACACCTATCAACCTCCGAATCTTCATGAGCTTTAGAGGACAAGCATTCCTCCTCTACTTGAGCTACGGATGGTTCTTTATGAAGCTTGGCTAGCTTGCTCCATAAATCCTTGGTGTCCTAAAATTCTACTATCTTACATAATAGATCATTAGATATTAGATTAACCAATATTTTTATTACCTTGCTGTTGGTCTCAAATTTTTGGACTTTCTCCTCCGTCCATTTCTTCTTCTTGAGGAGGCTTCCCTTTTTGTTCATGGGCACTTTGAAACCTACTTTAAAGCTAATCCAATTTTCAAAATCACACATAAGAAAATACATCATTCTACCTTTCCAATATGAGAAATTTTTGCGGTCGAAGGAAGGCGAAACCGTGATGTCATCCCCAATCTATCTTGACACTCCATTTCTTCTAGCATGTGCTCCCTCGGTTGTGAGTCCATAGAAGAGCGACCTTGCTCTGATACCAATTGTAGGGTCGATGAAGTTATGCTAGAGGGGGGTGAATAGTTTTTTTCGCTTCGCTTTGATCGATTGTGTGCTCATCTACAATTTGTTAGTGCGCAGTGGAATATAGAAATAAAATGCACAACAAGAATAAACACACACTAGCACACAAACACAAGGGATTTAACGTGGTTCGGAACTAGGGTTCCTACTCTACAAAGCGAGCTCTAGTTGAGCTCTGGTGATGCACACCACCACTATTAAACTTCTCCTCTATATGACACTGGAGGTGGAGAAACCTCTGACAAGGTGTTTACAACAATAAACAACAAGATACAAGAAAATGAAAACTAGAAGTGAAAATACTTTACAAATGTGAGCTTTTGATTGCTTGATATTTGATTGGTTTTAGAATTCCTTGAAGGTATGGAATGCAGCAGCAATTCCCCTTCAACTTCCTCAAGAAATAGTAGCTTCAACCCTCTTTATCGAGCTCGTTATAAAGCTACAACTCGGGTTGATTTCAGCCTTCTAGTTGACTGGCTTCAATATCGTTGTCTCACAACAACTCCATCCATGCTAGAATCTATTTAACAAATACCCTAGTAGTCAACTACCCAGTCGATTATACAAGAATCTATGGACTGCTATAGTGCCATCAGTTGACTGCCACAGCCTCAACCGAGCAGTCGAGCTTCAGTCAACTCCTCAACCAGTCAACTGATCATAATCCTAGTTGATTGCTCTGAGTCAAATAGGCTCTCGAGTGTCAAACACTTTGTCAATTGATAGGTCCATTACCCCAATCAACTGGTAAACCTCAAATATGAGATTTAACCCAAGTAGATCCCCTCATACTTGATCCTCACTCATAGACCTAAACCTTCTAGCCATCTCCATCAGCCTCAAGCTTCTCAGATCCCTCGAGTCCATGACTCTTCATCCTTCACGTTAGCCTTTGTTAGAACCTGTGCGCCCGCTAGAGGGGGGAGTGAATAGCGATTCGACATTGACTAATGGAATTTGATTGTTTCTACAAATTGTGTTAGCGCACAGCGGAATAATGATAATAACAAAAATAAAAAGCACAAACACAATCACAATCACAACACCAAATATAACATGGTTCGAAATCGAATGGTTCCTACTCCACGGATTGGGCTCGTAAGAGCCCTAGCGATGCCAAACACCACTAAGCAACAAACTCTCCTTCTCAGAACAATCCGGAGGTGGAGGAAACCTCTTACAACAGTTCTTACAACAATAAGAAATGAATACAAGCTATTACAATGAAATACAACAAAAGAATGCAAAGAAAACTTTACAATCGATCTTTTGGAAGCTTGCTTGTTTGGTTGCTTGAGTTGCACTTGGAGACCCCGAATTACACCAGCAATTCGCCCCAAAAACTCTTCAAAGAACCATTGGCAAAAACCTCCTCCACATGCTTCCTTTAAAGCTTCTCCTTGGGCTGGATTCCACCTAGTAGTCAACTGATCGGGACCATTAGTTGACTGCCCCTGTAGCCGTTGTCTCACAACAGCATGAACCACGTCGGATAAGTTCCAACGGATAGACCATCAGTCGACTGATCATGCCCATCAGTCGATTGATCGGGTTATCACTCGACTATCAAACCCTAACAGTCGACTCAGGAACTTTCTGTCCCCAAATTCCCGACCAACAGTCGACTGATCTCTAGATCAGTCGACTACTCTAGCCATCAGTCGACTGCCCAATGCTAGCAGTCGACTGCTAGGCCAATTCCAGTAGTCAAACTCTAGTCGACTCTCATCAGTCGACTGACCATAGTCCTAGTCGACTAATACATCTCAAATATGGGATTTTACCCCAAATATGGTGCCCCCATACTTGCTAGACCACCCTTAGCCTAGACCTAAGCCTTCTAGTCACCTCCGTCAACCTCACGCCTATCGAATCCCTCCAAGTCATCCATGACTTGTTCATCTATACGCTAGCCTTCAGGTGCTTCCATTGGCTATTGTCATGCTAAGCTGGTCTATAGCGCCAAGGCATATTGCGCTTATGCTGCCAAGACTCCGCTTGGACTTTACGCCGCCAATCATTGGACTTATGCCGCCAAGACTTCACCCTTGGACTTTACGCCGCCAATATTCCCCTTGGACTTTCCAATTGCCAAGACTCAAGCTTGGACTTTCCCTTGCCAACCCATGTTGGACTTTCCATGCCAAGTACATAAGACTTGGACTTTCCCAAATGCCAAGTGTCCCACTTGGACTTTCCATGCCAAGACTCAAGCTTGGACTTTTCGTGCCAAGTACACAAGACTTGGACTTCTCCCATGCATGATAATGGTCAAACCATCGCCAAACATCAAAATCATAACCTGGGTCAATTGCACCAACAATCTCCCAATACATTATCAAACATCAATGTCAAACATCAAAACACTACTCGAGTCTGGTCAATCGTGACCTGAGCCGATTGCACCAACAATCTCTCCCTTTTTTATGTTTGACAAAAAAAACCAAACACCTTTGAGTTAGGCCCCTAACTTAAATTCCCTTACCAATTTTTCCAAATTGGTAATTCTAACATTCTCCCCCTTTTTGACATACATCAAAAAGGTTCTCCCAAGGAGGTCAATGTCTCATATCCCAATGAGATCTTACAATCTCCCCCTTAGTCCAACAGCACCTAGGATGCCTTCACTCTTCCTAGTGATAAGTCTCATATCACTTAAGAGAGGCTTCCTATAAACTCTCCTAATTTCCAAATTGGTTATCTCAAATTCCCATTTCTCCCCCTCATGAGGAAAAATACATCCATCATCCCATAATGGATACCTCCCCCTAAAAGCTTTCTCCCCCTTGACCATTGCACCAACAATGTCCTTGGGAAGTCCCTAAGCCAATAGGAACACTAAATCATCAAAAATTAAGGTCCAAAGTTCAACATTGAACTTTCACATGCCTTAAAATTGATACATCACCCTAATAACTCTCCTAATCCATATCCAATAGATTTTCACCCTTTTTTAATGCTTTTCAAAGCATATCCTAGAGTTAGGAGCAGTTAGGGAACCCTAACATAGCTGAAATTGGGCTAAACAAATCTTATTTACCCGAAATCAGCTCTGGTAGTCGACTCTGACAGTAATCAGTTGATTGCCATCAAGCAGCAGTCGACTGATAACTGAAATTTCTGAATTTCAATTATCAGAAACGAGTTTTGAAAATTCATAAGTAATTCTATGTATTTTAAAAAATCATGAAAATTCATACGTACATTACTTATAAATATAATGGGTGAAAATATGTGAAAAATAATTTACCCATAAAATAGTGAAATTGATACAAAGTTCAAAAGTGAAGAAAAACTTTAATGTTTGAGCTCACTTTGTATCAACATCATCAATGGTGATTTCTATCAAAAGATAGATTGCACCAAGGTTTTTCAAAATGATTTTCAAATTGTTTTAAAACCTTATATTGGATCATGTTCTTTGGGCTCAATGTACATGACTTGAACATAAGCTTTCCCAATGATCCATAAATAATATAAGATGAGTTTGAGTTCATCTAGATGCAAAAACTATGCACCTTGAACTTAACTCATATCCTAACATCTCACATGTATCTAGGGTGTATCAATACACATATATGTCAATGTAATGTGAGATGTGGATTTTGTTCATCCTAATCTAGGGTTTCATGCATTTTCTAGGGCAACTCTACTTGATTCCCTTATACATGGGACTTCAAGTCATGTCAATTGTCCTTAACTCAATTTTTATTAAATGCATGATGATTATGGCATTAATGATGATATAAATAGGCATGTGCTCATAATCATGATGTCATGGCATAAAATGAGATATAAGCATACATGACATTTAACCTTAAACCTAAGCATGATCATGACATATTATATAATTAAAAGTAGATATGATGTCATGACATGGTGTATGACAAATCAAGCATGAAAAATAAAATGTAAAGATATATAATACCTAAATTTTAATATTTGTTGCCATTTGTTAGAATTAAACCCATTTTTCCATATTACTAGCTTATCCCAAGTATGCCAAAAATCCAAAATGGCACACTATGACCTCTAACTCAAGTTGTGCCAATTTGATCAATTTTTCATAGTTCTATAAATTATATTGGCACATCCTAAAATCTTTTAAGATTTAAATTCAAACCTATTTCCAAGGTATCCATAATCTTGAAAATGACCTAAAGTGTCACCTTTACTATGGTTAGGTTAACTATCCATCCATTCAAGGTTGGCACACCTAAACCCATCTAGCGTGAATCGATCACGCTCTTGGGAACCCAATACCTATTAGAGCTCCTTGAGTTTACTAGGTATTCCTTAGGGATAACTTCCCTAGATACCCTCCTAATGACCCTCCTAGGCTTAGAAGCCTTGGTCATTTGGATCTTGCCTAGGTTAACTCTAGGGGTAGCTTCCCTTGTAACCTTCTTAGTGGCTTCCTTAGGTTTCTTCGAAACCCTAGCCACTAGGCTCACACCTTGGTTACCCTTAGGGATGACTTCCCTAGTAACCTTGGTCTTCCTAGACCTAGGTTGTGTTCCATAATCGAATGGAACACTATGGTAGGTCTCCTTGGGCTTAGGTTTGTGACCCAAACCTTCCTTGCCCTTGGTTGGACCTTGCTTCCTAAAACTTAGGTTTTGACTCCTTGACCTAGATTTTTGATCATTTGACCCTTTAATTTAATCTTGTATATTCCTAAGGGTCTTTTCCATTTTCTCAAGCCTTGACCTCAAGACTTGATTTTCCTTTTCTAATATCTCAATTTTTTATTTTTCATTAACTCTTGAGATATTCTTATTTCTAGGCATATGTCTAGCCCATTTAGGGTTGATGCCTAGGTGATCCTCTATCTTCCTAATGGTCTCCCTAGGAAGGATTTTTCTAGGGGCATTAGTCCCAAATTTCTCCTTATTTGAAATGTTATATGATTTTGCACCTAGACAATAAAATCTATTTCTAGCATGCTTTTGTTCACGAGTAATAGTAACAAAATTCCTAGCATGCTTTTGCCTATTAATTAAAGAAGGTGCATTATTAAATTTTATCTTAGAGGCTCCCCCTACATGTGTAGCTCCTTCTTGGGTCTTTTTCTTCCCCTTTGGGCATTGACTCCGGTAATGACCCCGTTGATTGCACTTGAAGCAAATCACGTGCTCCTTGCTTTTAATTGTGGGGACACCGACATTCTTGACCTTTGGAGCCGGTTGAGCCTTCTTGACCCTTTTAAGACACTTACTCTTATAGTGTCCTTGCTCCCTACACTCAAAACATATTATGTGATTTTTAATTTTAACTACAATGTTTGAGTTACCTAGGGTGGTGGTCGGTGCCGGAGTTGATTCTTCACTTCTTCCGAATGTTGAAGCGACTTCTTGATTTTGTTCCGGCTCTGGAGTAAGTGGTCTAACTTCCTCCCCCTCAATCCTAGAGGTTGAGGTTTCTTCTACTTCTACCTCTTCCACCGATTCCGATCTGGATGTTGATTCCCTATCAACCTCTGAATCCTCACTTTCTTGTGAGGATGATGAACTTACTTCTTTGGGCTCCTCCTCTTGAGCCGGTGATGAGTCTTCATGAAATCTTGACACTTGGCTCCAAAATTCCTTTGCATTCTTGTACTCACTTTACTTGGACACAATTTCATTAGGAATCAACTCAATCAAGAATTTTATTGCCTTCTTATTTTTCTCGAATCCTTGGAGTTGTTCGTCTGTCCATCTCTTCATCTTGAGGAAACCTCCCTTTGGTCCTCTAGGATATTCAAATCCTTCCATCAAAGCGGAACACTCCTCAAGGTCCCTCATCATCAAGAAGTCTTCAATTCTTGCCTTCCATTGGTTGAATCCTTATTGTCCATAGAAATTATAAGGCACCGGTGTGTTGATGTCCCATCCTAATTGTTCTTCAAACTCCATCTTTCCTCTAGAAATCTTGCTCCCGGGTGTTAGTCCGTAGAAGAGCTCCAAGCTCTGATACCACTTGTTAGGACCTATGCGCCCGCTAGAGGGGGAGTGAATAGCTATTCGGTGTTGACTGATGGAATTTGATCATTTCTACAAATTGTATTAGAACGCAGTAGAATAATGATAATAACAAAAACAAAAAGCACAAACACAATCACAACACCAAATATAATGTGGTTCGGAACCAAATGGTTCCTACTCCATGGATTGGGCTCGTAAGAGCTCTAGCGATGCCAAACACCACTAAGCAACAAACTCTCCTTCTCGGAACAATTCAGAGGTAGAAGAAACCTCTTACAAAAGTTCTTACAACAATAAGAAATGAATACAAGCTATTACAATGAAATATAACAAAAGAATACAAAGAAAACTTTACAATTGATCTTTTGGAAGCTTGCTTGTTTGGTTGCTTGAGTTGCACTTGGAGACCCCAAATTACACCAGCAATTCGCCCCAAAACTCCTCAAAGAACCATTGGCGAAAACCTATTCCATGAGCTCCCTTTAAAGCTTCTCCTTGGGCTGGATTTTGCCTAGCAGTAGACTGATCGGGACCATCAGTCGACTGCCCCTGTAGTCGTTGTCTCACAACGACATGAACCACGTTGGATAAATTCCAACGGATAGACCTCAAGGTTGAAGCTTCGCTTCGGTCGCTTGTACATGGTGATCCTATCTCGCGTCCTCGGATTAAAAAAAATTAAACCGGATGAAAATGGATTACCCAAGCAACTGATTCATCATCGTGCTATTCGATTTGAGTGGTCACTTGAACAAACTCGTTGTTCAAGCAACCTAACTCTTTTCCTCGATTAGCCGCGGAATAGATGATGTACGGATTGCCGATTTTTGTGTTTATCTTCGGGGTCCATGATCATACAATTACAAATAAATTGCATAGAACAAGAAAGAAACTTAAACAAGAATTATACCTCTTGTTTACCTCTTGATCTTCTATTGTATGACCTATCCTCCTCTTGGACGTTATGTGGGCAACGATCTTCCAAGAGTTTAATCCTCTTAGATCACTTATATTCCCTTCCTTGCTCGCTCCGAACAAGGGAAGATAACCGAGATCTTCTTCTCCTATCTAGTGTCGACCACCAAGCCACCTAACTTGGTTGTTGTCGCCGGCCAAGGAGAGGAAGAAAGAGAGATGGGCACCGACCAAGAGAGAAGCTCTTGTTGCCGCCGGCCAAGGAGAAAAAGGAGGCACTGGCAATGGAGAAGGATGACTTGTTGCCATCGGCCAAAGGAGAAGCTATCCTAGGTTTCCACTACCCAAGAGGAGAAGCAAACCCTAGCCATCTCCAACGCCATCCTTTGCTTGCCACCCAAGCCTTGGAAGCAAACCCTAATCTCCAAAGATTATTCTTATTGCTGCCCAAGCCTCCTCTACTCCTTATACATACTTCGCCCAAGCTTCCTTTTAATCGTGTCCGTTGGATCTAGGCTTTATGAGGGTTTTAATAGGCTATAATAGGGACCATGAGGAGGAGTTGGATCTTGGCCACCTAATGGATCCGGCTCACATAAAATCCGATCCATTAATGATAATCCATTCCACTAGAGGATTATCATTGATCTACCTCACCAACCCCCATAATTAAATATGGGCTCCATATATTAATTATATAAATATCTCCCCGTGTTTAAGATATCGAATGTCCGTTAATTAATTAATTTACTGACAATTAATTAATTAACATCTAACTCCATGAGTAGTACCACTCAACCTTATCATCATGCTGGACCAAGTCCACCTGTAGGATTTACATGATGATCCTTTTGAGCTCCTCAAGGGGGCATCATCATCCTAATACATAGGACACGGTTTCCTCCTATAATCAACGATACACCATGTAAATAATATCATTTCCCAACTTACTGAGCCTATTGATTTAACCCATAAATCTCGCCCATTAGTAAATCAAAGAAATAAATATTAAGTACATGTGTCCGTTATTATATCGAGATTAAGAACATGTACACCATAATATCCGAGGTCCGATTCAATTATGTAGTCAGCAATAAATTGAATCACCTCTAAGTTGGTCCTGCTCAATACACATAAAGTGTACTAGTGTAATTCTATGGTCAAGATAAACCAATACCAAATTACACTACAACTATATCAATGGTTTGTCCAAAACCATCTTGATTGTGAGCCTCTACTTATACTCTATAAGGAACTGATAACATGATCCTCTGTGTGACACCACACACCATGTTATCTACAATGTAAAGTATTAGACAAGATGCACACATATAATAAATATAAAATACAAACAATGATCATGTGATTCTTATTTCAAAATGAAGATGTCCATACAAAGACTAGGCTTTCAGTATACATCCCAACAATCTCCCACTTATACTAAAAGACTATGCTGCCATCAAAGTGTCATACATCTGATTCCCATTCCCTCCACATGTCTATCAAAAGCTCTCGCTGGAAGGGACTTAGTGAAAGGATCTGCCAGGTTATCCTCTGATGCAATCTTGGCGACAGCAACTTCTCCTCGCTTTACAATCTCTCGTATCAGGTGGTACTTGCGCTCTATATGTTTACTTGCCCTATGGGCTCGTGGTTCCTTCGAGTTTGCAACTGCACCCTTGTTATCACAATAAATTGTGATAGTTCTGGGAAAACCATGAATCACATCCAAGTCCATCAAGAAGTTCTTGAGCCATACAACTTCTTTGGTTGCCTCAGAGGATGCCACATACTCAACTTCCATAGTGGAGTCCTCCACGCATTTCTACTTGACACTCCTCCATATAATGGCTCCACCTCCCAAAGTAAACACAAAACCTGAGGTAGACTTACTATTATCCCTATCTGATTAGAAGTCAGAATCTATGTAACCCACAGGGAGTAATTGATCTATCTAGTATACCAGCAAATAATCCCTAGTCCTTCTCAGGTACTTCAATATATATTTTACTGTAGTCCAATGTCCCTGTCCTGGATTACTCTGATATATGCTAACCATGCCCACGCAAAGTAGATATCCGACCTCATACATAACATAGCATACATGAGGCTTCCTACCGTTGAAGCATAAGGAACCGCCTTCATCTCCTCTATCTCCTTTGATGTTCTAGGACACATCTCTTTAGATAAAGGTACTCCATGCCTAAAAGGTAGAAAACCTTTCTTGGAGTTCTGCATGCTAAAACGAGCCAAAATAGTGTCTACGTATGAAGCTTGAGATAAGAACAACATCCTTTTCTTGAGATCCCTTATAACCTTGATCCCAAGGATGTGTCCCACTTCTCCCAAGTCCTTCATATCAAACTGTTTGGACAACTATACGATTATGTCTAACAACACTTTTACATTGTTTCCAATGAGCAAAATGTCATCTACGTATAGTATAAGAAATACCACTACATTTCCATCACATCTCTTGTATACATAGGACTCATCCAGACTTTGAAATCCATATGACTGGATTATCTCATCAAAGTGGATGTTCCAAGATCACGAAGCTTGCTTCAATCCATAAATGGACCGATTGAGCTTGCACACAAAATGCTCTTTGCCCTTTGCAATGAATCCCTCTGGTTGCTCCATATAGATGTTTTCTTCAAGACTTCCATTAAGGAAAGTTGTCTTGACATCCATCTGTCAAACCTCATAATCCATATGAGCAACAATAGATAAGAGAATCCAGATAGACTTAAGTATGCCTACTGGCGAAAAAGTCTCCTCATAATCGATACCCTCTTTTTGAGTATACCCTTTTGCAACAAGCCTTGCTTTGAAGGTCTCAACCTTTCCATCTGTTCCTCTCTTTCTTTTGTAGATCCACTTTTATCCAATGATTTTTACATCATTGGGTGGTTCTACTAGCTCTCAGACCTGATTTGAATCCATAGATTCTATCTCAGAATTCATCACCCTTTGCCAAGATACTACATCTTTGTCTTGGATTGCCTCGTCATATGTCCAGGGATCAGATTCATGTTCGCCAGGGATCAAATCAGGAGATTCTCCCAAGAACATAAATCTCTCAGGTTGTCTGACAACCCTCCCACTACGATGAGGTATTACCTGTGTATCCTCTGTGACACGCGGTGCAGTCACTTGTGGTATGTCCTCTTGTACCATTGGTACTGAAGTAGTGACTTCCCCTCTCAACTCCTCCAGAAAAATCTTGCTCATGGGCTTGTGGTTCATCACATAGTCTTTCTCTAAAAATCCGGCATTCGTGCTAACGATCACCTTCTGATCTCTAGGACTATAGAACAAACCACCTTTCGTTCCTCTAGGATAGCCTACGAACAAGAGCACTTCTGTACGAGGTTCCAACTTACCAGCATCTACCTTCAACACATGTGTTGGACTCCCCCAAATCTGAATATGTCTCAGACTAGGCTTTTGCCCAGATTTAAGCTTATTATGTTCCCATTCTCACTGAAAGGGGGGGCTAAGCAATGGATACGCGCGCTACCCGAAGGAAGCATAACGACGTGGGAACAAATGGAAAACACTTTCCTAAGCAAATTCACCCCCCCCCCCCCCCCCCCCCAACACACAAAACAACCTACTTTAGGAACAAAGTCCTTTCATTTGAGCAAGGACAAGAAGAGACTCTGGTTGAAGCATGGAAGAGGCTACAAGGGCTAGTGATTCGCTGCCCGCACCATGGATTACAAGAGTGGTTACTCCTCCATGTCTTTTATTCCGGAATAACTAGCATGTCAAAAGAACTCTTGGACACAGCCGCAGGGGGCGTGTTGATGAAAAAGAACACAAACGATGCATATAGCATTATAGAGACAGTGGTATGGACTCTCGAAATATGGGCTAAAAGCGAGCAACACTTTCAAGGGGATCTTCCGATCAAGGGGATAGATAGTACTGAAGTAGTCTACCAAGTGTAGGGAGAGGATGGAGAAAGAGAATATTTGACAAAAGAAGACTCCGTATCCTCCGAATCAGAAGAAGAAGAAGAATCGGGGGAGGTGGGAGCAGAAAAACACACAGGGCTTGAGATGAAGCCACTTCCCCCCAGTCTAAAGTACGAATTTCTAGGCCCACTTGCAACCCATCCGGTGATCATAAATGCCAATTTGAGTAAAGAAGAGACAAGGAAATTGTTGGAGGTGCTCAGGACATATAAAAAAGTACTAGGGTATACCATCGATGACATAAAGAGGGTAAGCCCGTCTCTGTGCATGCATAGGATAGTACTTGAGGACGGGTGTAAGTTAACTGTTGAGCACCAAAGGCGACTTAACCCTCATTTGCAGGAGGTGGTGAAAAAGGAAGTACTTAAGCTCTTGGACGCTGGAATAATATAACCAATTTCAGATAGTGAGTGGGTGAGTCCAACACACGTAGTCCCAAAGAAAGGTGGTACTACGGTAGTCGAGAACGAACTAATTCCGGTTCGAACGGTAACAGGGTGGAGAATGTGCATAGATTATCGTAAATTAAACAAAGCAACAAAGAAGGATCATTTTCCACTTCCGTTTATCGACCATATGTTGGAACGCCTGGCTAAACATTCATTTTTCTGCTACCTTGATGGGTACTCAGGATTTTTCCAAATCCCAATCCACCTAAAGACCAAGAGAAGACCACTTTCACCTATCCGTACGGGACCTTTGCATATAGACGAATGCCCTTTGGTCTATGCAATGCTCCAACCACTTTCCAACGTTGTATGACAGCCATCTTTTTAGATATGATCAAACAAATTATGGAGGTTTTCATGGATGATTTTTCAATCTACGGAACAAGTTTTGATGTATGCCTAAGGAATTTGGAAAGGGTTTTGCAAAGGTGTGAGGAGAATAGCTTGGTGCTGAATTGGGAAAAATGTCAGGCATAAGATATCATGGAATGGTATCGAAGTAGACAAGGCAAAGGTCGAAGTGATAGAGAAATTGCCGCCACCTAGGGATGTAAAGGGGGTTCGAAGTTTTCTTTGGCATGAGGGGTTCTATCGAAGGTTTATAAAGGATTTTTCTCAGATAACTAGACCACTGACAAAGCTACTAGCTAAAGACACAGACTTTATTTTTTATCATAAATGTTTAGTGGCATTTGAGGAAATAAAGAAGGCCCTAGTAACATCTCCGATAATTCAGCCGCCTGACTGGAGCCTACCATTTGAGATCATGTGTGATGCTAGTGATTATGCAGTGGGGGCGGTCCTAGGGCAATGGAAGGAGAGAAAATTACATGCCATTCACTACGCCAGTAAGACCCTGAACGAGGCACAAATTAACTACACCATGATTGAGAAGGAATTACTAGTAGTTGTGTTCGCATTCGACAAATTCAGACAGTACTTGGTAGGTTCAAAAGTAATGGTATACACCGACCATGTTGCGGTTCGTTACTTGCTAAACAAGAAGGATGCAAAACCCCACCTTATTCGCTAGATTTTATTACTTCAAGAATTTGATGTAGAAATCAGGGATAAAAAGGGGACGGACAATGTCGTGGCAGACCACCTATCGCACATGCCCATAGACCATACAATAAAGGAAAGAGACAGTGCTCACATAGATGATGCTCTGCGGGATGATACCCTAATGGCCAATAAAGTCACCACCCCCTGGTATGCAGATTTGGTGAATTTCCTTGCGGGAATAGTGATACCACCAGAATTCACAACCCAACAAAGGAAAAGATTCTTTTCGGAAGTTCGACAATACGTATGGGATGACCCCTTCCTGTTCAGGAAGTGTGCGAACATTGTCTATCGGAGGTGTGTGCCGGAAGAGGAAGTGGAGAGCATCCTTTTTCACTGCCATTCTTCCGCATATGGGGGTCATGTCGGAATTGCAAAAACGGCCGCGAAAGTACTTCAGTCAGGATTCTACTGGCCTAGTTTGTTTAGGGATACGCGCAACTATGTAGCTTCCTATGACTGGTGTCAGAGAATAGGAAATATAGGCGGAAGACATGAAATGCAGGTAAGCACCATATTAGAAGTAGAACTTTTCGACGTATGGGGAGTGGATTTCATGGGACCCTTTCCCGTTTCCGATGGAAACAGATACATCCTGGTCGCGGTAGACTACGTCTTCAAATGGGTGGAGGTCATGGCGTCACCTCATTGCGATGCTAAGACCGTAATAAAAATGTTCAAAAGGAACATATTCCCTAGATTCGGGGTTCCTCGAGTAGTAATTAGTGATGGAGGATCCCACTTCATTGAAAAACAGTTTAAAAAATTGCTACATAAGTATGGGGTGATCCACAGAGTCTCAACAGCATACCACCCACAAACTAGCGGGCAGGTGGAAATTTCGAATCGGGAAATCAAAAGTATCCTATAGAAAACGGTAGTGGTGTCACGGAAAGATTGGGCACCGAAACTGGACGATGCTCTTTGGGCTTACTGCACGACTTAAAAGACGCCGATAGGCATGACCCCGTTCCGCTTAGTCTATGGGAAGCTTGCCATCTTCCCGTTGAACTAGAACACAAGGCCTTCTGGGCAATTAAGAAACTCAACTTAGACTACGGCACGGCGGGAGAAAAAAGGAAACTGCAGTTAAGCGAATAGGACGAAATTCGAAGAGATGCATACGAGCATGCTAAGGCATACAAGGAAAGAACAAAGAAATGGCATGACCAACACATCTTGAGAAAGGAGTTTGAGGAAGGAGACTTAGTCCTCCTATATAACTCCAGGTTAAAACTTTTCCCAGGAAAACTAAAATCAAGGTGGTCAGGATCGTTTCGGGTAAAAAGGGTGTACCCATACGGGGCAGTGGACATATAGAGTAGAGAATCAAGGGAGATTAAGGTAAATGGACAACGATTGAAGAAGTATCTAGGAGAGTCTGCGGATCCCGAAACGGATGAATGGAAGTTCACTGAACCACCGGAGCTGAGTTGATAGAAGAGTGCGGTCGAGCTAAATGACCTTAAACGAAGCGCTTCTTGGGAGGCAACTCAAGTTTAGTTGTAGATTTTTCTTTTTTTTTCTATTGCATTGCATACATGTGTCAGATTTTAGTTTTGATTTCCATCACATTTAGAGTTAGGAGTAGAAAAGAACTTTGCTAGGCAAAAATGAAACCCATGTTGGTCTACACGGCAAAGTGTATGAACAAATTCGGGCCATGGTGTATGAAAGGGGAGAAAAATGGGGACACATGGCCTGACCGTGTGTTTTCCCATGGCCATGCCCACTTGACGAGAGGCGCACATGGCCTGGCCGTGTGTTTTCACATGGTCGTGGCACGTGAGGTTAAAAGGGGTGAGCCGTGTGTTTTCACCTCATTTGCGTTGTGTGCTTCAAAAGTTCTTGCCCTAGCCATGTGAGTTCGTTTTCCCCTTCCTCTAGAAGCATTTTTAACCTCTTTAGAAGCCAAAAGGAGCAAGGATGAGGAGGACCAAGACCGTAGCATCCCGATCTGGTGCCTCGGAGCGACAAACAAGAAGATCCAATGCTCCTCAAGCTCCGGAAGAGGGTAACACCCTACCCCCTCTACTTTTTTGCAATAATGAGCAAAGAGATAGGTTCAATATGCTCTCTACTCGCAAACTTACTGCTACTAGGTACTTAGATGAGGATTTGCTAGGATCTTTAGGTTTGTTGGGTGACATGCAAACCCTATTTGCAAAAATAGGGTGGGATGTGATTATGGGAATAAAACACCTAACCTACCCTAGGATTGATTTGAAATTTTTGAGTTCTTTAGAGGCGGAAGTTTTAACGGGTAGAGAGAGTGAGGAGGTTAGGATAACTTTTAAACTTTTTAATATTGAGCATGAGTGGACCCTTCACCAATGAAACTCATGCTTTGGCTTGCCAAGTGGGGGAGAGAGAAGAACCCCTAATGGGTACAACTCTCGTTTGATTTGGACTGAGTTAACAGGGGATCACATTTATGACCCTTCTAGCGCCAAAGCGTCGCACCTCCAAAACCCCATCTTTCGATACCTTCACCGTGTCATGGCCAGTACTATATTTGGTCGTGGGGAGAGTGACGGTGTAGTGAGAGCCAGTGAGCTGCTTTGCCTCTGGGACATGCTACAAGAGAGGAGTAGCATTGATGTGGGGTTCCACTTCATCAGACACTTAGTGAAGATGGGAAAAGCAGCACGCGGAGAGATCTATGTGGGAGGCCTACTTACCCACATATGTTATAGGATGGGGTACGACTACACAGCATTGGAGAGTATAGAGGGGAGCCCTAGGATCGACCTAGGAGTCTGCATGGCCATGAAGATGATTATAAGAGAAGGAAACTCCTTATGCTTTGTAAGGAAAAAACTTACGACCCTTAGACTCCCTGAATCGGATCGTACCACCATCGTTATACGTGCCAATTGGCGCTTAGACCTGATAGTGGAGTCCCCTCCACATAAGGGATCATCCACATCAGCACACGTCTCTCCACCTTTGTACCACTCTCCCTCCAGTCCACGCCGACATGAGCCTACACCCATGCCACCATCTTTTTCTACTTTTGAGCAGGATGCAGGTATATCGACATATGATTTCTCGGAGTTCCGATCGCGCCTCGATGACATCTACACTGAGCATCGGACGCAGAGGCAGCGATGGGAGAAGCAGAGCGCCTACCAGCAGGCAGAGTTCCAGGGATTCCAGGAGCATTTCCAGCGGGCAAAGAAGTTCTACGATGAGGCCCACATATACTTCCAGGAGGAGGCTACTCGTCACCAGGATGAGGCAGCTTACTGTAGGGAGATGTGGCAGCATATGCATGTAGGTTTTGCCTGGAAGCTCTGATACCAATTGAAGGGTTTTTCCCAGAAGGGATGTCCCTTGTCGAGTCCATGAGGGGAAACTTCGCTTCCCCTTCGCCTCGGTTGCTTGACCATGGTGATCCCTTCGATGTCCCCGGATTAAAAAATTTAATCCTAGACAAAAGGGATTCCCAAAGCAACCAAGTCATCGTCGTGCTATTCGTTTAGAGAGGTCACTTGAACAAACTAGTTGTTCAAGCGACCATCCTCTATTCTACGAGTAGCCGCGGAATAGACGATGTCCGAATCGCCGGTTTTTGTGTTTATACTCGGGATCCAAGTATTATTTAGCCTATTTACAGAAATATAACATGCTTATATTTTGAAAAACAAACACAAGCAATGAATAAAAGAGATAGAAGAATAGTTATACCTCTTGGTCTTCTAATGTATGACCCTCCTCCTTTTGGACGTCGTGTGGGCGACGATCCACCAAAAGTCGAAGCTCCTAGATCGCAAAACTTCCTTCCTTGCTTTTCCCAAGCAAGAGGAAGAAGAGAAACAATGTTTTTCTTTCAAAAACTCAACCAACAAAGAACTATAGAAGTTCTTGCCGCCGGCCAACTAGAAGGAGAAGAAGATGATGGAAAACTACCAAGACACCAAGGGAAACCCTATATCTTGTTTCCACCACCTAAGGAGAAGAGAGGGGAGTGTTTTGGGTGCCGACCAAGGGCTGGAATAGCTGCTGGACGTTGGCCACAAGGCAAGGAAGAAGAAGGAAAACTTGCCTTATTTGGTGCCACCCTTGCTTCCAAACCCTAACCCTAATTCCAATCCTATCTCAACTAGGATTGCCCTATTCTTGCCGCCCAAGCCTTGCTCCCTCTTTATCATCCACGCAAACTCCCAAGCCCTCCTTTTATAGAGTTAGGGATAAGTCATGAATTAATCTCCTCCATTGGTTCTAGGGATTTAATCTCAACCGTCGGATCTAGAGATTTAATCTCAACCGTCGGATCTTAGAGATTTAATCTCTACCAATGGATCTTAGAATTTTGTTTCTATCCTTTGGATCCAAGCATCATGAGGTGTTAATAGGCTACATTAGGGACCATGAGGAGGAGTTGGGTCTTGGCCACCCATGGATCAAGCCCACATAAAGTCCGATCCACTAATGATGATCCAATCCACTAAAGGTCCATCATTGATCTACCTCACCAACCCCCATATGATAATATGGGCTCCATATATTATTTGTACATTTTCTCCCCGTGTTTAAGATCTCGAATGTCTGTCGATTAATTAATTTACTGATCATTAATTAATCAACATCTAACTCCTTGAGTAGTACCACTCAACCTTTTCATCATGCCGGACCAAGTCCACCTGCAGGGTTTACATGATGAACCTTATGAGCTCCTCAAGGGGACATCATCATCCTAATATATAGGACACGGTTTCCTCCTATAATCAACGGCACACCATATAAATAATATTATCTCCCAACTTACCGAGTCTATCGATTTAATCTATAAATCTCGCCCATTGGTAAATCAAATAGATGAGTACCAAGTATATGTGCCCGTTATTATATCGGGATTAAGAGCATGTACTAAATAATATCTGAGGTCCGATTCGATTATGTAGTCAGCAATAAATCGAATCACCTCTGTGTCGGTCCTGCTCAATACACACAAAGTGCACTAGTGTGATTCTATGGCCAAGACAAACCAATACCAAATCACACTACAACCATTCCGATGGTTTGTCCAAAGCCATCTCGGTTGTGAGCCTTTACTTATACTTTACAAGGAGCCGATAACATGATCTCCCGTGTGACACCACACATCATGTTATCTACAATGTAACGTATTAGACAATATTGCATAACCATAAAAATATGCAAACAATGATCATGTGATTCTTATTTCAAAATAAAGATGTTCATACAAAAGATAGACTTTTCAGTATACATCCCTACAATCTCCCACTTATACTAAAAGACTATGCTGTCATCATACTGTCATACATCTGATTCCCCTTCCCTCCACATGCCTATCAAAGCTCTTGCCAGAAGGGCCTTAGTGAAAAGGGTCTACCAGGTCATCCTCTGATGCAATCTAGGCAACAACAACTTCTACCTCCTTTACGATTTCTCGTATCAGGTGGTACTTGCGCTCTATGTGTTTACTAGCCTTATGGGCTCGTGGTTCCTTCGAGTTTGCAACTGCACTATTATCACAATAAATTGTGATAGTTCTGGGCAAACCAGAAATCACATCCAAGTCCATTAGGAAGTTCCTGAGCCATACAGCTTCTTTGGCCGCCTCAGAGGCCGTCACATACTCAACTTCCATGGTGGAGTCCGCCACGCACTTTTGCTTGACACTCCTCCATACAATGGCTCCACCTCCCAAAGTAAACACAAAACCTGAGGTAGACTTACTGTTATCCCTATCAGATTGGAAGTCGGAATCCGTGTAACCCACAGGGAGTAATTGGTCCGCCGAAACCAAAGATATAATCCCTAGTCCTTCTCGGGTACTTCAATATATGCTTTACCACACCCAATATCCTGCTGGATTACTCGATTCTCGACCATGCCCACGCGAGCAGATATCTGGTCTCATACAGAGCATCGCATACATGAGGCTTCCTACTGCCGAAGCACAAAGAACCGCCTCTATCACCTCAGATGATCTAGGACACATCTCCTTAGATAAAGGAACTCCATGCCTGAAAGGTAGAAAACCCTTCTTGGAGTTTTGCATGATAAAATGCTCCATAATCGTTCTATGTATGAAGCCTGGGATAAGCACAACATCCTTTTCCAGCGATCCCTTGATCCCAAGGATGTGTCTCACCTCTCCCAAGTCCTTCATATCAAACTATTTGGACAACCATACCCTTACGTCCGATAACACTTCGATGTTGTCGCCAACCACCAAAATGTCATCTACGTATAGTACAAGAAATACCACTACATTTCCGTCACATCTCTTGTATACACAAGACTCATCCGGACTTTGAATAAATCCATAAGACTGGATTACCTCATCAAAACGGATGTTCCAAGATCTTGAAGCTTGCTTCAATCCATAAATGGACCGATTAAGCTTTCACACAAGATGCTCTTTGCCCTTAGCAATGAATCCCTCTGGTTGCTTCATGTAGATGGTTTCCTCAAGACTTCCATTAAGGAAAGCTGTCTTGACATCCCTATGTCACACCTCATAATCCATATGAGCTGCTATGCATAAGAGCTCTCAGACCTGACTTAAATCCATAGATTCAATCTCAGTATTCATTGCACTTTGCCAAGATACTGCATCTTAATCTTGGATTGCCTCGTCATATGTCCAGGGATCAGGTTCATGTTCGCTAGGGACCAAATCAGAAGATTCTCCCAAGAACATGAATCTATCAGGCTGTCTCACAACCCTCCCACTACGACTAGGTATCACCTGTGTATCCTCTGTGACACGCGGTGCAGTGACATGTGGTATATCCTCTTATACCGATGGTACTAAAGAAGTGACTTCCCCTTTTAACTCCTCCTGAACAATTTTACTCTTGGGCTTGTGGCTCATCACATAGTCTTCCTCTAGAAATCTGGTGTTCGTGCTAACGATCACCCTCTGATCTCTAGGACTATAAAACAATCCACCCTTCGTTCCTCTAGGATAGCCAACGAACAAGCGCACTTCTGTACGAGATTCCAACTTACCATCATCTGCCTTCAGCACATGTGCTAGACTCCCCATATCCGAATATGTCTTAGACTAGGCTTTCGCCCAATCCACAACTCTGTGGGAGTAGAAGGCACTGATTTAGATAGAACCAAGTTCAGAATGTACACTCCTGTATCTAGAGCATATCCCTAGAACGAATCCGGCAAGTCAGAATAACTCATCATCGATCTAACCATCTCCATAAGAGTCTTCTTCCTTCGTTCTACTACACCATTCTGCTAGGGTGTGCCAGGTGTAGTCAATTGGGATTGAATCCCAACCTCTGATAAGTAGTTCCTAAACTCTCCCAAGAGGTTCTCTCCACCACGATCAGATCATAGTGTCATCCTATCTTGAATAATTGTCTATAAAAGAGACGAAATATTCAAGACCACCTCTTGCCTGGATAGTCATAGGACCACACAAATCAGAATGAACCATTCCTAACACATCTTTGGCTCTATACCCCTTGGCCCTAAAAAGGCCTCTTGGTCATCTTACCCTCCAAGCAAGATACGTAGGTTGGGAGATCCTCCACTACTAATGAACCCAAAGGTCCATCAGCTATCAACCTTTGAATTCTGCTTAGGTTAATGTGACCAAGCCTAAGAAGCCAAAGATATGTTTGGTTCATCTTCGAAGGTTCTTTTCTCCTTTTGGAATTAGAAGATGAGTTATTAACTTCAATTTGCATCGTGGGAGGTTTTGTATACAAATTTCCTTTCAATGTACCTGAACAGATATTCTCCCTATTCCTTTTTATAACAACTCTGTCATTAAAAGAAATAGAATATCCATCAATAATAATTTAGAAACTGAAACTAAATTCTTTCTAAATAAAGGTACATAAAGGGAATTTTCCAGAACCTAAGTTTTATTTTTCTCAAGAGATAAATAAAACTTCTCCCACTGCAATAGTCGCCACCTTCATGGCATTGCCCAAAATGATAATCTCCCCTTTAGCTAGTCGTCGGATTTCCTGGAACCCCTGCAAAGTGTTGCAGACATGATTAGTGGCTCTCATATCTACAAACCATGTGCCGGTAGATAACACCGCTAATCATGTTTCAACGACTAGTCCAAAGGATATACCTTTGTTCTGTTTTTGGACTGGGACAGTCCTTCTTCCAATGTCCATCCTGCTTAAAGTACTTGCCTTTCGGCTTCTTCACTCCTCCCTGAGATCCTCCTACCACCTTTGCTCCACCTTGTTTCTTCTTCTTCTTGCCTTTCGGCTTAGAAGTAGAAACCTTTTTGAGCAACCATGGCTTGAGGACACTCTTCGATGAGTGCATACTTATACTCCTTAGCAGATAAGACAATATCTAGATTTTTTTCCAATCAACATTATTTGGGTACAGTAAGTTTATTTCCTTTAGTATCATAGTAAGTGGACTGAAAGTCATTTTTTAAAATCCTAAGAATCACATAGATCATTACTGTAGATTTCAAAAAATTATTGATTCCTCAAACAATAAAATTTTAAAATCAACCAACACCTCTAAACACCGGGAATATCGCATGCCACGATCGTGTGGACGTATACGAATTCTACATTTGTAAGAGGAGGTTTTACCCATTAATTTTACTATCTTGCCAACCTAACTTTTTGACAAGTAAAATTAATAGTTGGTTTCTCTTCGGCCCTACAAATAAAAGCAGTGACTCTGATGGGGAGGATACTTATATTTGCATCTAAGTGTTCACCATTACACGATACTAAGGGAATTATCTCAGATTATGTGCCTTACCGATGTGGAAGTACACACGCTCCTAAATAATTTCCTATAATCATTATTTGACCTAGTGATCCGCAAACAAACTCATCCGATGGGGAGGAAGGCACTCAGAGCCGATGCGCAAGTTTGTTGCATCACACGTCAAATTGTAATGGAGGTCGCGGGAATTAATTAAAATGTCCCTCTCCCACTTAGTAAATTGACAGTGAAGAATTTTCAAGTACACACAACATGCATATTATTACTGTAGATTTCAATAAAAATTATTGATTCCTCAAACAATAAAATTTCGAAATCAACCAACACCTCAAAACACCGAGAATATCGCATGCCACGATAGTGTGGACGTATATGAATTCTACATTTGTAAGAGGATGTTTTACCCATTAATTTTATTATCTTGTCAACCTTACTTTTTGACAAATAAAATTAATAGTTGGTTCCTCTTTGGCCCTACAAATAAAAGCAGTGACTCCGATGGGGAGGATACTTTTTATTTGTATCTAAGTGTGCACCATTACACGATACTAAGGTAATTATCTCGGGTTATGTGCCTTACGATGGGCAAGTACACACGCTCCTTGATTATTTCCTATAACCATATTCGACCTTGTGATCCGCAAACAAACCCATCCGATGGGGAGGAAGGCACTCAGAGCCGATGCGCAAGTTTGTTTGCATCACATGTCAAATCGTAATGGAGGCCTTGGTAATTAATAAAAATTTCCCTCTCCCACTTAGTAATTTAAAATTGAGGAATTTTCCTACGACATGCATATCAAACAAAAAGCAATAAATATGAAAAATAAAAATTTTCCAACTATTATGGCTTTTGTCTTCAATACGTCTCCCGTCGCATCGCCATCTCGTCCGCTCCTCCTATGCCATGTACAAGCCCTCCGGAGATCCGAGCCGAGACTAACACCTATTTTAATTTACATCCATCGATCCTATACTCCACGAGGGAGTGTACATGAAATCTAGATCGAAAGTAAAATAAAATAAAGAGCGGCTAAACAATGTCGTATTTAATTTACAAAAACTAAATACTAGCCTCGTCAACCCCGAGGATTCAACAAAATAAATATTTACACACATACAATCACATACACACACATGGCCATAATAGTCGGATCTTATGCCTGCAACCAAAGAGTTAAACTACGCATATCCTACTATTATCCGACACATATAATATATGAAAAAGTGCATAAAAATTAACCGAATCCTAAACACACAAAACCGGAAACCTTGGCTCTGATACCAATTGTAGGTTTTGCTCGGAAGCTCTGATACCAATTGAAGGGTTTTGCCCAGAAGGGATGTCCCTTGTCGAGTCCGTGAGGGGAAACTTCGCTTCCCCTTCGCCTCAGTTGCTTGACCATGGTGATCCCTTCGATGTCCCCGGATTAAAAAATTTAATCCTAGAAAAAAGGGATTCCCAAAGCAACCAAGTCATCGTCGTGCTATTCGTTTAGAGAGGTCACTTGAACAAACTAGTTGTTCAAGCGACCATCCTCTATTCTACGAGTAACTGCGGAATAGACGATGTCCGGATCGCTGGTTTTTGTGTTTATACTCGGGATCCAAGTATTATTTAGCCTATTTACAGAAATATAACATGCTTATATTTTGAAAAACAAACACAAGCAATGAATAAAAGAGATAGAAGAATAGTTATACCTCTTGGTCTTCTAATGTATGACCCTCCTCCTTTTGGACGTCGTGTGGGCGACGATCCACCAAAAGTCGAAGCTCCTAGATCGCAAAACTTCCTTCCTTGCTTTTCCCAAGCAAGAGGAAGAAGAGAAACAATGTTTTTCTCCTTCAAAAACTCAACCAACAAAGAACTATAGAAGTTCTTGCCGCCGGCCAACTAGAAGGAGAAGAAGATGATGGAAAACTACCAAGACACCAAGGGAAACCCTATATCTTGTTTCCACCACCTAAGGAGAAGAGAGGGGAGTGTTTTGGGCACCGGCCAAGGGCTGGGAAGGGCTGGAATAGCTGCTGGACGTTGGCCACAAGGCAAGGAAGAAGAAGGAAAACTTGCCTTATTTGGTGCCACCCTTGCTTCCAAACCCTAACCCTAATTCCAATCCTATCTCAACTAGGATTGCCCTATTCTTGCCGCCCAAGCCTTGCTCCCTCTCTATCATCCACGCAAACTCCCAAGCCCTCCTTTTATAGAGTTAGGGATAAGTCATGAATTAATCTCCTCCATTGGTTCTAGGGATTTAATCTCAACCGTCGGATCTAGAGATTTAATCTCAACCGTCGGATCTTAGAGATTTAATCTCTACCAATGGATCTTAGAATTTTGTTTCTATCCTTTGGATCCAAGCATCATGAGGTGTTAATAGGCTACATTAGGGACCATGAGGAGGAGTTGGGTCTTGGCCACCCATGGATCAAGCCCACATAAAGTCCGATCCACTAATGATGATCCAATCGACTAAAGGTCCATCATTGATCTACCTCACCAACCCCCATATGATAATATGGGCTCCATATATTATTTGTATATTTTCTCCTCGTATTTAAGATCTCGAATGTCCGTCGATTAATTAATTTACTGACCATTAATTAATCAACATCTAACTCCTTGAGTAGTACCACTCAACCTTTTCATCATGCCGGGCCAAGTCCACCTGCAGGGTTTACATGATGAACCTTATGAGCTCCTCAAGGGGATATCATCATCCTAATATATAGGACACGGTTTCCTCCTATAATCAACGGCACACCATATAAATAATATCATCTCTCAACTTACCGAGTCTATCGATTTAATCTATAAATCTCGCCCATTGTTAAATCAAAGAGATGAGTACCAAGTATATGTGCCCGTTATTATATCGGGATTAAGAGCATGTACTAAATAATATCTGAGGTCCGATTCGATTATGTAGTCAGCAATAAATCGAATCACCTCTGTGTCGGTCCTGCTCAATACACACAAAGTGCACTAGTGTGATTCTATGGTCAAGACAAACCAATACCAAATCACACTACAACCATTCCGATGGTTTGTCCAAAGCCATCTCGGTTGTGAGCCTTTACTTATACTTTACAAGGAGTCGATAACATGATCTCCCATGTGACACCACACACCATGTTATCTACAATGTAACGTATTAGACAATATTGCATAACCATAAAAATATGTAAACAATGATCATGTGATTCTTATTTCAAAATAAAGATGTTCATACAAAAGATAGACTTTTCAGTATACATCCCTACAATGCATGCCCAGTAGGCATAGTGGGCTAGGGAGTTAGAGCACCGAGCAGCCGCTGCATCCACCAGCTCTCAGATTGACCACATGTATATGTGGCATCAGCAGCTCAGCAGCAGGTTCTCTCAGGACCCAGAGATGCCCAGGCTCCCAGACTTTCCACCTCGTCCACCATATTAGAGGTATACTTTTGTTTAAATCTGGGGGCGAACCCCGAAATCTATTTTATTTTGTTTTCCTAGTAGTAGTTTATTTTCTAGTATTTTCATTTGTTCATGCATGCATGAGTTGTTTAGTTCCTTTCGGTACTTAATTTTTTGTGTCTTAAAAGCTACCTCAACAGTATTTCTTTTGAAAATTTCTTGCATGAGTTGTTCCCATAGGTAGCTTGACTCTATTTATCTTGTGGTATTTTATTCTATATGTTCTATTGAATGTTTTAGACTTGCACTAATTAGCTCTGTTTTTGAACTCACACATGTCAAACATTTTGAAAGGGAGGATCTAGTACATACCTAGTTATGATTCACTTCAATAGACTAGTACTTTGGAATCCATAGGTGACTATAGGTTTAGCATTTTAGTTACTGGAGATGCTCGGATTATGTAAGCCCATTCGGAAAAATCAAAATCCCTGTGAGCTGGAAAAAAAATAAAAAAAAGAGAGAAAAAAAAGGGAAAAAAAAGAAAAAAGAGAGAGAGAGAGAGAGAGAAAAGAAAAAAAAGAGATTATGAGGGATAAAAAAAACAATTGTCGTGGGTGGATATGGCTAGGTGCCCCTTTGAGACCGAGTTAGGTTACTAGGGAAACACCTCCCAATTTCTCTCAATACCGAGCACGCCTTTGAGACTTTATGCTAGATCTAGGAAACAACCCTCACTTTGGGCAGGTATTTGCCTAAGAGCCGAAAACCTTAGGAAAGCTATGGGGTGATAACTTAACTCACCATGGAACGGACATCCCCTAAGAATTATTCACCTAGCATGAGCACGAGGAGCTAACTTAGTGAATTTTTAGAACATATCTGTTTTGCTTTGATTGCAAATACCACCTGATAAATTTAGTTAGCATGCTCATTATGGAACAATCCCTTTTTAAAATTTTATGGCACTGAGGTTTGCTTGAGGACAAGCAAAGATTTAAGTCTGGGGAAGTGATGTGAGCAAAATATATAGGATTTTAGGAGTAGTTTTCGCTCACATATTGTTACATTTTGCGTTAGTTTTATGCATATGTTACTCTTTTTTTGCATGCATTTCCTATTTTCTAGTTCGGAGGTCTGCTTGTTGTTCTTTTGAATGCAGGTTGGCTTTTCGAGCGAAAAAGATGCATTTTCGGAGCAAAAGAAGGACATTTCATGCTAGACGCAGAGTGGGGCATGACCAGGGCGTGTGGATTCACACAACCGTGTCCGATGGGCGAAGATCAGCACACCAGGGCTGCACACGGCCTGGCCGTGTGGAAACACACGGCCGTGTGGCAGCCCGATGGAGTTGCGCGACTAGGGTTTTTTCCCGATTTCGCAGCGGTCCGAGGTGACGTCTATATAAGGATGGCTCCGCCCAAACCCTAGGGAGGAGGCACGATGGCTAGGACGGCATGCTGAAACCCTAAAAAGCTTCGGTAACTCGCAGCGGGGAGGAGGAACTCCACCAGATGTCCACTACTTGCAAATACAACGCCGGAGAGAAGGTCACAACGCATTGTAATCTCTATTTCTGCACTCTCTTTCCATTGTAATTGAACTTAAACATGTGTTGTGATTCTTCCTTCGCGTTTATGGAGTAGAACTTTTGATTCTAGGATTAGGGAGTAGCTTGTGTCCACAGACAAAGTTGGTTCATATTAAATTCTGGCCAAAAGTTTGATTTAATGATTGGATGTTGCTCTTTATTATACCTACGTGTAGTTGGCTTTCTTTCTGCTGTGCTTAGGTGATACAAGGTGGTGACAACCCTCGCAATCTAGGTTTAGGAGGTTTGATCAAGGAACCTAGGAGTAAACTTGACCTCCCGTAACTGCGGGGAGAAGGGAGCGGTGGAATCGGAAACGGTCCACCGCAAGGATTAATTTGACATCCTCGTACCCTCTATCCCGTCCTTTTAGGCGAGGATAGCTCCTGGTGAATGCGGTGGCTCTGCGGGAGAGTGTATGATGTCCCTTCCCCAAAGTCGTAAGTAGAAGTTTAGACAACGCCAATTGACAACGTTGTTCTGTGGTACACAAATGAAACCGAAGTCCTAGAATCACCTTTTTAAGACCTCGGCACTCTCTTTTCCTCCTCCGTGTGACACCGCACTGAGTAGGGTCCTCCGATAGTCCTCACCAACCGACTCTCACTGAGATTTCGTCCGAACAACCGCAACCACTTACTGGATTGGTACTCGAATTCTAGTCCCTGTGGGATCGATAATCTATTTATTACTTGACGACATTCGTGCACTTGCAGGCGTTGAGCGCGAGTGTGTACTTTGAGTCTTCGACGGTCTCCGTCGCGGGATTTAAGGTTGCGATCGTGCGCATCATATATGATGAGTTATATATTTTATCCGAAACGGTCAAACATTAAATGTATGGGGGATGAGGGGGTGATGTCGTATAATGTAAATTTTTTGAAGATTTTGCAAAGGTTCATCAGGATTGATTCATTTTCTTTACTTTTGATTTGGTTGGTGGAATTTTTGGGCTGAAATTTTTTAGGTATTTTATTTTTTTTATTTTGATGAAATAAAGGAAGAATTTGGAACATTTTCATATGAGTGGACAGTGATAATTTGGAAGACTGAAGAAAAGAAGAAAAAATCAAAAGAAAAAAAGAGAGAGAAAATTGCATTGCACAAGTTAGGTGTCATTAATCATAAACATTAATATTTTATGTTTTGAACTACTATTACAGCCCTATTTAGGAATTGTGATTATGTTGAGCTGAAGTTTGATTTTCATTGGCATATAGTATTCCATTTTGTGTCTTTTCCATAAACATAAGAAAAAACAATGTTGGCACATGTATTGGAAGTGGAGTTTATTGACAATCTATGATTCCTTTCGTTTGAAAAAAATCTCAGAACTTAAGAAGCAATAGACAATTATTGATGGGATGTGAGGAGTTGGTTGAGGTTAGTGAAAAAGAGGAAAAGACAAAAACAATAAAGCAAAATAGGATTGAATTTTTTTTTATAATTTAGTGTGCTATTTTGGAATTGTTTGTGCCAAGACTTTGATTGAAGCTTTGGACAATGATTGAACCCAATTTGGAGTGTCTATCTTGTAGTGTCATTTGATGTCGCATCTCGTATGTGAAGAATGCATTCTATTGACAAATAAAACAAAGTAAAGGAAGTGATGAAAACCAAATAAAATTGGAAACCCAATTTTTAGAATTGAAATTTGAGTTAAAATCTTCAGAAACTTATTATGATTGGACTCAAATTTTGCTTGATTCTGTATCCATACAATGTGAGCTTATGCCTTTTGCTTATTTTAAAATTAATTTCAGTTGAAATTCAAAGGAAAGAAAATGAAATAGTAAGGCAATTTAAAATCTAAAATGGAATTGTTGAATTTTAATTTTTTTTATTTTTTTTAATTGATTTTGAAGTTGGGTTTGCTAAATTCTAGAAGCTAGTGAATGGTTGAATCTATTTGAGTGTTCTCCATTCTTGTATGGCCATGTAAAAAAAAACTCAAGCAGAAAAAAATAAAGGAAAAAAACTGTTTGAAAAAAAAAGATATATATATATTTTAATTGGTGTATCAATTTTGTGCCAACGTTCTTTCGCAACCATTTGATCAAAAAAAGATTCAAATAAAGACTTTATTTCTTCATTGATAAATAGTGTTTTCCTCTCCAAGCCCCAGTAGTTGAAAATTTGAAAGATGCATGAAGATGGAAATTGATTTATGGAAATCTGTGATTGAGTTGTGAGTTGGACTGAAGTTGAGAATTTAAACCATCTAGATTCTATGTTTTTGATAAGTAACAAATCCAAGGGGGGCTCCTGAATGTCTATATTATTTGTTGCCTTTTTCATTTCCAATTTCTTGCAAATTTCAAATGAGATTAAAAGAATAGAAGGTCGAATTCAAAATGAAGGGGTTATTAATTGTCTCTGAAACTTTGGAACTGAAGTTACTAGAATTTTAACTAATGGAAGCTAGGATTGGGACATCATTTGATACACTATTGAATGATAGTTATCAGAGCCCTAGGTTGCGAAGTCCATTTTCGGATTTGATTTCGTTCGGACATCGAGTTTTGCTTTACTCGGTTTTGATTTTGTGAGTTCTGGGATCTGGCTGTTGCGGACTTCTCCGAGCTACAAGGATTAAGGTATGTTAATTGTTATTACATATCCTTCTATTGGTTATGCATTTAATCGCTTATAACTGGGATGACTTGTAGGATATTGGTTAGTATTCGCAACCGTGGTTTGAGTTGACCACGGGAACGATATGTTGAGGTTATTAGATATGTACCTGCTATCGAAAAGGTAATTACCTTTGAGAGCTGACTGATACCGAGTCGGAAAGCAGGAGTTAGGTAGTCACATCTATTGTAGAGATTTAGGATTTCGGTCCTAAGATTTTCACTAATTATGTTAGTCAGATCATTACCCATGGGGTAATGGACAAACGAGTATACTATTGCTGATGCAGATAGTAGAGGATTATTTTGGGGATATTCATAGGGATTTTAATCCCTGAATTGGTCGTTCTAGGTTGTATAACATTGGAAGTACTTTTGGAGTACTTGACTCGGGTTATACGAAGATAGTAGTATTTGTTGAATACCATTATCCAGATTTAGCCGGTATTTGGTGTAAGATATAGGAAATAACCTACGGAAAATCACACATCACTTGGTCACGGTGTAGTGATGTTGTGAGAGAGTATTTTTCCACATCATTTTCTTTGACTCATTGTCAAGGAATTTTTGGGCTTTAGGTCGAGTGATCGTTTGGTAATGGAAGTACCATGCAGGGTCGTTAGACTTGCGAAGGTTACGACTATTTTATAGCCCAAGAATGTGATTGGGTTGGTTTTGACCACCCACGGGTTATCGGTTGACATCTTGATCAGGATGTTTGGATCTCTTACTAGATCCTACCGGAAGTCCTTAGACCGAGTCATGTGTATAGAAATGACTCCGTAGCAAGTATTTTAAGAGTTAAAAATTTGATAAGCAGATATTGCAAGTCAAATTATTGGAATCAGAAGTCTCCGGATGTTGGATAAAAGGAGCAAGATTAAAGTAATGAGTCATGAGTGACTATTGGAGAGTTTTCCGATCATAGAAGACCGTTTGTAGATTGTCAGCAGCTTCTCATGTTTATCAGCGAACTCAGAGGAAAGACTCCGAAGGGAGATTATGTGTGTGCAGTGCGGGTTACGACGAGACACAGAGTCAGATTATCCGATGGACCATTGTATCTGTTTCTACTATCAGCAGTCGGTATTTACGAGAAGAGTATGTATTTTTAGACTCAGTTGAAGACTATGGATGATGCTTTCGAGCGGACGATCCACAACCTCGAAAGTTGAGATTATTACAGAAGATTAGGTTATCACATCAGCAGCGATCTACTACCCCAGATATAGTTGGAGTTCTTTGATACTTTCATCCGGAAGAAGTAAGTTACTCAAGAAGATGTCCAAGACATCTCGTAAGACTCGACGCGTTCAGACAACAATTGTTACCTTACCAGACGACAACAACTGTTATCTTCCCCGGCGTGGTTATGATTTGTTCAGAGGAGAGAGAGTATACGATGATGGTCGTATCTATGCGGTATTCTTCAGTTGCAGCTATACCTTTCACAGAGATGGAGCGTGCTATGATGTTTACAGTTCTTCAGTATTTTTCAGCCGGATGTGTACCTTTGCTAGTACAACAGTGTTTACCATCTCCATTGCGGTTGTTTCAGTTTGTATCTCAATTCAGCAGTTGACTTCAGTTCTCCATGATAGTTTTTGAACTTACATGAGCTCAGCCGTCCAGAACAGATGTCAGACAAGTTTACATAATTACTCGGGAAGAAGTATAGAAGACCGAAGGATCAGTCCTTCGGGGTATTGCCTTAGGTTATCCTATTTGTGGATATATCGAGAGATAGTGGGAGTTTACAGGTATCTTTATCTAGAACCTACTTAGATAGGATTAGAAGGGTTCCTATCGGCTTGTGGGTTGGTGATTTTTCTTTACCGTCAGGTGAGATACTGATCGACAACCAAGAAGTCAAGGGATAACCGTAGTCGTTGCTAGACATACCTCCACTATAGACATATCCTTACGGATAGTTGGATTGATTGGAGCGTTGGTATACTAGGACTCTCGGATGTACGTATAATCTGAGAGTATCCGGATATAGTTTCGGATGAACTCCCGGGCTTGCCACTGCATGGGCAAGTGGAGTAAGCGATTGAGGTGATTTCGGGAATAGTTCCGATATTGAAGACCTCATACCGGGAGATGATTTTACGGGTATTAGTGTCTCTTCTTGAGAAGACTCGTAACTCTTTGTTGAAAGAGAGACAGATCTTTGAGGTTATGCATCGATTATCGATGATTTGAAGGCAGTAGTTGAGAATGAGTATCCTTAGTCATGGATAGATGATCTGCTTAGATCAGCTAAATGACACCTGTGTATATCCTAGGGTTGGTCTACGATTGGATGTTTGATATTGTAGTGACTTAGTGTCATACAATTATCATTGTCGGTGTGATGATTGAGCTATCTGTAGCTTAGAGTAAAAATGGATACAGGTGTGTAGAAGATGATATTTCATACTTGGTATGAATTTAGGAGATGTTAATAATGTTATTAGACTTATCGACGATTTAGTTGTTCATGGACTTGAGGAATCAAGTACTCTTGGAGTATTTGAGATCGATTGTCATCATATATGTGGAGGATATATTCCTAATCTTGAGGGAAGTTGTGGTTTCCCTAGATTGATTTGATATTTACCATAGATGAGGATAGGATGTACTAGCATTATCATACCGCTGATTTGTTGGACCAAGAAGGTGATGGAAATCACCTGGTTGAAAGTTGTGAAGCTAGGTTCAGGGCCTAGACGATGACTGACTTTTGCATTAGTGTTAGTTAGTCCTTCCGTTGGGGATGTATGGGTACTGCACATAGATGCAATATTTTAGGGATTAGGAACGATCCCGATGCAGCTGAATGAGACGTCTATTATGTGTACGCTAGTTGAGAAACTAGCGAGATTTGTCATGTTAGTCTTACAGGTACTTTCAGTTCTGTGTGACAGAGTGAATTTTGGACATTAAATTAATTTCTCTTGTGAGAATAATTCTCCGTCTCTGAGAAGGATAGTGGTTCCGAGAGTTGCATTCGCTTTAGGAAGAGTTGTTTCAAGAGACTTTTCATTCGAGGGTGATGATTTATTCGGAGTGTATCCGAAAATAGTGAGTATTGGGACGTTCCTGTTGGTGGAACGAGATATGGGACACGGTTGATTTCGTAGTTTGATGTTGGGTATGCCAACAAGCAAAGGTGAAATATTGTGATCGGTAGGGTCACGTACCGTGATAAAGTGGGAGCCTAGTACGTTAGACTGGGTTGGGAGATTATCTAGAAATCGGAAAGGACTTGAGGTGATTTGGGTAATCGATGATCGATTAGCTAGATCTACTCATTTTCTTCCGAGCCGTAAGATAAACTCCGTTGGATCGCTTGATGGAATTATATCCATGGAGTAACTTTGAGTATCATTTCTGATAGTGATTCATGATTCACCTTACGATTCTGGCAAAGTCTCCCATCAGTTACGAGTCTAGAGCTCCACTTTGATACAATGATTTGCCCTGTAATAGATGGATTGAGAGTGTATATAAGAGCCGGAATGTAATATTCGAGCTCAGTACCCCACTTAGTCACTTGAGAGGTGACTTTTCTCCGGATACTTGAGATGGTTATTTTGACACATCGTACAAGTTTATAAGTCGGAAATTTGGGGACCAAATTTTTATAAGTGGGGGAGAATGTAAAATACGAAAAAAAAAATAATTAATTAATTAACCCCTTTAATTAATTTGGATTTAATTAGTGGGTTAATTGGGCTGAAAATGGGCTTGAAATTTGGACTGAGCCCATTGGGCCAAATCCATTGGGCTAAACCTGTTGGGCTTGAAATGGGCTTGGGCTAAAAATCAGTTGGGCTGAGTCTATTGGGCCCAAATGGTTGGGCTGGAAATGGGCTAAACCGGTTGGATTTAACTTGAGTTGACTGAACCCATTCCACCGGTCTTAAAGGCTGAACCTGACTTGATCTGCGCATTTCCTCTCTTTTCTTATCGCGATTTCTCCCTTTCCTCTGTTCGGCGAAATCCGCTTCTTCACCGCGCGACCTCTACAGCCGACCATCGCCGATTCTTTCTTCGCTGTGATGCCTTTCCCGATCGTCGCCTTCTTCGTCGCAAGTGATGACCTCGCTACTGCCACCTAGTCGTCAGAGGACGCCGGAGGTTGCACGAGTGGAAGACATCGATTATTGGTCAGCGTGTTTTTCTCTTCTGTCGGTGGTCATCGTCGCGTCGTCACCGGAGCAACTCGTTGAACACCACTGCTCCAGTCGCCGCCGGGATGGCTGGTGAGTGGCATAGCTGAGTTGTTTGGTTTCCTTCCTCCTTGCAAGCGGCGGAGACCGGATCATTCCCAATGGTCTCCACGGACGATCTGGAGTGCGAGTGGTCGGGAGCTTGAATCGACAGCGGCGTCACTCTGCCAGATCGTAAGCTGCTTTCGACTGATAGCTAACTGTGTGCTGCATCGGGTCATTTCCTCATTTTCGCAAGCTCTTCTTCCCTGTTTCCAGGTCACGCGACTTCAGTAATTTTCGTTGAAGTGGTGATCTGTATGTCTACAGTCAACAGTCGGATCTGTTATTGGGCCTCTTCTTTGCGGTGAGTTGCCGTGTACCATCACCTCCATGCTCTCCTCCGTTGATCTGGATGGCAGCGAGCTCATTGTTATAGCTTAGATCGTAAGCAACATTGTGAGGTGATTACTTTGATCTATCTATTGCTCTTCATCTGCTTTTGTTTAATCTCTGTGGATTGTCGATAAGCCAGTAGGGAAGAGACGACGACCTAACATTTTTTTCCGAATAATTGTGTCTATGGAATGCAACCTGCGTTGGTATCGACGATTGGGATTTCTGTGATTTCAACGAAGCTATCATCGCAATTGGGGAGGTAAGGTTTTCTGATGTTGATTAAGTTAATGGATTGCTATGGGATGAGCATATTTGTTTTATTTGAATAAGGATGTTGGAAGTGAGGATCGGATGGAAACAGATATAAATATTGTGATTTCAGGTATTCTTGGTACTGAACTAGGGATTGTTTCTATTCGACTGAGGGCTTGATTCCAGAGCTCATCGTGAGATTGAGTTTGGTAAGCTTGATCTAGTGATGGTATAGTTGGAGAACAATCATGTTTATTCGTGATCATTAGATATGTGATGATACTTAATGGTATCCTATTGTTTCAGGACTTTGATGGTGATGGATACATGAACGTGGAGATGGATAGCATGGATTATATATCATGTGGGTAATATCTACCTGGTCCGGTAGTTTTGATCAATTCCAGTGCATGATCTTGGATATATATGTTTATACCTGTTTACCTTAAATCCACTCATGTTAATCATATGTTTGTACTGCCTTGACCTTTGAGATATAAACTCTGGTACTTCATTGATTATCTAGCTCGGCTAGGAACTATAAACCCTATTATGTATTAGCTGATAGATGTTCAGTAAGTACATGTGGTTAGGGTTATCTTTGTGACTTCAGATTGGTTTACTGTATTACATCACTAGGGTTAGGTGATGGTTTGGATTATGGAGTCGTTTGTTATATCATATCCGTATTAGTGGTGCATTTATGACGGATCTAGTTGTCGGTGCATAGATAATTGTATGGTTGTCAGTATGTGACCAGGGACTAGAGGTCCTAGCGTGATGGTATATCCATTATGGATTGTCTGCCTGTGTATGGTTATATGGACGGTCGATTGTATATCGCTACTGACTAGAGGTCTTAGCGTGGTTGTCTGTCAGATGAGTATGACTCTTTATGCAATAGAGAGAGTCTTATGGATTGTAGTCCTTGCATAGTTGACTTTTAGTTGACCAGGACTCCCCGTGGGATAGGGAGTGTCGCGAGGATACATGTATGGAGCTATGCATCATCACATTGCATGCATCTTTGTTGGTAGGTCTCCCTTGTGGATTGAGACAAGTCGTCATCATCTGCCTCCTCGGCCACTCGGGGTAGTGGTAGCGAGTTTGAGCGAGCATTGGATGTGTCGCTCGCCACTATGGATGGTGGTAGGCGGAGATGCGACCGCCACCTTGCAGTGGTGTTAGCACTCGCCCACTATAGGCAGTGGTTGTGTGAGGTCTGGTTGTCTGTGTCTTGGCGTTTGTCTACTCATGGGTAGGGACAGCGTGGCTTGCGGCGAGGCCTAGGAGTAGTTAGCTTTTTACGCTTATCGCTACTTCTCGGTCATACTACCCAACTCGGCCACTCAGAGTGGTGGCACCGTGAGTCGGGCTAGTTGTCATTTGTCGTACCACCGCCACTCTGGGTCGTGGTTGATGGTCCGCAGACATGACATGATATATATGCATATGCATTGCTGATATATATATGTATGCATGTATTTGATATATGTTTTACATATGCCTGTGAGATGCTGCATTTGATTGAGCTATGATTGCTGCATATGGTTGTTCATCATGATACATGCCATCTGCATTTTATTTACTGCTATGTGTTGAGCATGATACATGCGTTGATTCAGACTGTTATATGCATTTGATTAGCATCATGTCATTGTGTGGTACGGACCGAGTTATTATACAGGTGATCATATACTGTTCATATGTCTGAGTATTGGTCAAGTATGGGATTGACCTGGTACTTTATATGGTTATGTTATAGTATACCTGTTCAGGATGATTTATCATATGGAGGACAGACCGTCAGGTACGTACATTACTTTATGTCAGTTGATCAGTTCAGTTTATGCTATGAGTAGGACATATCTGTGGTTACTGATTACTATGCTTAGGACTGTATGTCTATTGGACTCATGCTGTATACCTGTAGATCTTCACATGTATACTTGTAGATCTATCCTTATATGTTGTTCATGCACTTCTATATATTACCCCTGAGTTTATACTCACTACCCCTGGACCCTGGGCTTCCTGTCGCCCAGATAACAGGTAGAAGACACTTTGGACGTTCGGAGCTCCGCCAGCTGGTCCCATCTCACACCGGACGAATGGACATGTTTTCTGTATTGTTGTATTTCTACGGATTGTCATTTTGTGGTTTTAACCTGTATTATTTCCGTATCTGTGATATACGGACGTATTGTATGTATTTGGCTTTCGCTGTTGCTTCTATTATGTTCTTGTTGTGTCAAGTCACTCCGGAGTGCACAGTTGGGTCATTGTATCTTGTTGATCTGTTTGTATTCTTTCCGCTGTGTTTATTATGTTTGATATGATGATATCTGCGTATATCATATTGCTGTTGTGGGCCTACGGGCCTTGTATTAACCCGATATGTTGCCACGTACAGGGGAGATGCCGTCCGTTTGCTTTTCGGCACGGCATACTCTCGGGGCGTGACAATAGTGCATGCCATAATTGTATACAAATTGAATTTCAAGTAAAAAGCTAGAAATTGAATGAAAGTGATGCAAGGTTAAAGGAAGTCATGCCATTTTCTATTTCATAATTTAATAGGACTTAAAGTTACTAAATTGTTGGCAAAATAATTCAATAGGTGTCTCTGATATAAGAAGTGGGGTAAATTATAGAATACTGGAATTGAAAGAAATAACAAGAAGTTAGCTGGAATTGAGTTCAAATCTCTAATCTCCACTGAATTTGTGTCAACCCAAAGAACCTATTTGAGCCAATCTTTCAACCTATTTTTTAACCAGGAACAAATTGAATTCAAGCCCCTATTGATCCAATGCTAAATGGGATCTTCTTACAAGCTAAACTCTTCATATCTTGACCAAAGATTTTCAGAAATTCCAAATCTTGAAAATAAATTTAGAACTCCAAAATTCAATCAGTTTTGGAGTTAGGGTCTGAATCCTAATCTAATCCTTAAAATCTTTGAATTTTAGCATTGCAACTAGCATCAATTGAGAAGCATTTAAGATGGATTAGTCTCTAAAATTTTGGAAGAATGCCAAGTTGATGCTTGACACAAAAGAAAAGAAAAAAATAGGGAAACAAAATTCTGTGGAACTCTAGAGAAAAAATAAATAAAACAAAGCTCAATAGGGGTTGGGAAGTGAGTTGTAAAAAAATTCTGTTTGTGCCAAAATTTGGTTTTGATCTTAATAAGCAAAGTTTTGTTGCAAATTCTGATCATGCCAACCTCAAGAGAAGCTCCTACACATCCATTATCAATCGGTGTCATTTCTTCTTCAATTCTTTCATGATTAGAAGCTTGAAATTGAAACTGAAACTGAATTTTCAACAATAGCCAATTTGTTTTAAACCCATGATTTGGTTTTGAAATTGCTGATTTTATGGGTTCTTTGAGAAAATCTGAAGAGATTTTGGGGAAGTTTAATTATAAAGAATATGGTGTTTGTAATTGCTGAATTAAGCCAGCTTTTGAAGTGTTCCAAAAAAATGAAATCTGAATTGAAAAAAAAATAGAAAGCTATCATTTGAGTTTTGACCTGGTTGTTTGTGTGCCAAAGCCCTTTCACAACCTTAAATTAGTGATAAATTTAAGTAAAATCTTGTTCTATCACTGACAATGGTTGTTTTACCCTTCTCAAGTTTCTTCCCCATGATTTAAATCAGTGAAAAGAGCATGTGCAAGTGTTGACTCAAGAAGCTATCATGAATTGAGTTTTTGAATTTAATCACTTGACTACTAACATTTGGAGTTGCTGGTTAAAATCTATAGCATTAGCTACATTTGAGGATGATGTAAATATGATCACCTATTAAGCTAATTGAAAAGCATGGCTGGACCTAGAAATGTTGAAATGGAAGATCAAGAGTGATACTTTTTTATTATGGGTAAGCTCTTTTCTTTTCTTTTCCTAAATTGATGGGGTTGCAACACTCCTAAAGGATGTGAAATGCTAAGGGAAAAGGAAAGGAGAATTCAGTCTGAGCTTTATAGATTGTGATGGTGAAATTAGTGATTTGATATGGGGCATAAGATACCTATCATTTGGTTAACTTATCAGGTTTATTCTTCCAATACTTTCATTCTCTCATTGATTGCTTTTATTTTTCCATTTTGTTTCCTTCACTTAATCTCTTTTTAGTCCTATGCTAATTCTTGATAAATCCTTTTGATTCATGTATGTAATGCATTTATGGTGGTGGAGAAGTAAAAAATAAGCAAACTTATGGTAGTGAAGTGTTGTAAATAGTCCTTGAGTGAAACTCCACTTACATATATATTTTTAAGAGTAGAAGAGAAAATTTTACCTTGTGAGGTTTTCATACTTAGTCTATTCAAGTAGTTTGAAGTCGCCGTGCTTGATTGACTATTGTAGGAACTGGATTCATGAATGTTTTGATTTTTACAAATTTGATGGTCATAGGTAATTATCTTTTACTATCTTCAAAGTATTACTAGGAAATCATTTGGAAGGTGAATTTGTTTTTTGTAGTTTTGTTTACTTTTCCGAGATGTACAAGAATAAGTGTGGAGGAATTTGATAATTAACATATTAATACATTATTTTACCTCTCAAACTTGATGATTTTAATCCTCTCGGATGGTTATTTTATAATTTATATCATGTTTTACGAGTTTATATTCATTTAAGATTTTGGTGTAATTTTTTCTATATTTGTGGATTTATACTTAAATTGTGCAATTATTTTTTGTAGGAGTTGGAGTGATCTAGATCCTTCATCTAGATCTAGAATAATCTGATCAAAGGATCCATATCTAATCAATTCTAACCAATGATGGATATCTGATTAATTCTGGGCCATCTATCCAGATCAAGATGATCCTATCCATACATCCAAATTTAGTCATCGTAACCCTTCATTCATATCAGGCTGATCTTGATCATCCATTCAAATTTCATCATATCTTTTTATTTCAATTCCAAAGTAATCTCAACCATTGAACCAAATCTTAGATGGTTTTTGAGAAAGCTACAGTAACATTATAGTTATGCATTCCTTCTTCGTGAGCGCGAACATAGAATAGAGAAGTGAAGGAGAGCATCGATGATCTTTCACAGGGCTTCATCCTCCATTCTGATCATCAGAATTTGACCATCAGAGAGGAAAGGGGACTCCCTCCCTTTATGGTCATCGTCTCCAAGATGTCCACAACATTGTCCAACCAATTTCCTTATAATGCATCATTGCCTTTGCCATGATTCATTGAAGACAAACTGAGAATTGTCGAGCTGCAAGGAGAAGCAAGGGGTTTTCCTACTTCTTTTGAAGGCTTGAAATTATCTTCCTTTCATTCAAAATAGTACCAATTTTAAGTGATCGAAGCCCCTGTTGATTTTATTATCGTCAGTTGCCTTTCTTGGGGATTCTTTAGCTCAACCTATGATATGCATCGGTTTGTATATTCTTATCTTCGATTGAATTGTAGTCTTCATCATGGATGTAATTTCTGCACTGTTGATTGAATTTCTTTGCTATTTCTATTTCAAGTAGTTAGATTAATTAGGGTAGCATAGTTCATGTTATTATTCATTTGGTTAATTGAATTCTTGAAGGTTGAAGCTTCACTTCCCACTTCAACTTGGTCGCTTATGCGTGGTGATCCCATCTACATCCCTGGATTAAAAAAAATTAATCCAAGATGAAGACGGATTACCCAAGCAACCGATCCATCATTGTGCTATTCGATTAGAGTGGTCTCTTGAACAAACTAGTTGTTCAAGCAACCTAACTCTTTTCCTCGATTAGCCGCGGAATAGATGATGTACGGATCGCCGGTTTTTGTGTTTGTCTTTGGGGTCCAAGTAAATTAGTCACATGCAATTACATATATCATATAAAGAAACAAAAGGAAACCAAAACAAGAATTATACCTCTTGTTTACCTCTTGGTCTTCTATCGTATGTCTTATCCTCCTCTTGGACGTTGTGTGGGCAACGATCCTCCAAGAGATGAAGCCTCTTAGATTACATATCTTCCTTTCCTTGTTTGCTCCGAATAAAGGAAGATAATAATCTCCCTTCTTCTCCTATCTAGTTCCGGACACAATCCCTTTGGAGAAAGATCAAGCCACCTTCTCCTCTTTGTTGTTACCGCCGGCCACCAAGGAGAGGGAGAAGGAATAATGGGTGCCAGCCAAGAGCTCCAAAGGAAGAACCTTCACCCTTGTTGCTGCCGGCCAAGGAGAAGAATAGGAAGAGGTATGGGCGCCGACCAAATTAAGGAGGAAGAAGATGGGTGCCGGCTACCAATTAGGAAGAGAAGGAAACAAACCCTAATCCTTCTAAAGATTTCCGCCCAAGCCTTTTCCCAAACCCTAGCCGCCCAAGCCAAAAACCCTAATCTCTCAAATATGTTTTTTTTGCCCAAGCCCTTAGCCCTCCTTTTATAGAGCTAGGCTTAAGCCTCCTTTCAATCTCCACTGTCGGATCTAGAGATTTAATCTCCATCGTCGGATCTAGGCTTCATGAGGATTTTAATAGGCTACAATAGGGACCATGAGGAGGAGTTAGATCTTGGCCACCCAATGGATCTAGCCCACATAAAGTCCGATCCATTAATGATAATCCATTCCACTAGAGGATTATCATTGATCTACCTCACCAACCCCCATAAATAAATATGGGCTCCATATATTAATTGTACAAATATCTCCCCATGTTTAAGATCTCGAATGTCCGTCAATTAATTAATTTACTGACAATTAATTAATCAACATCTAACTCCATGAGTAGTACCACTCAACCTTATCATCATGTCGGACCAAGTCCACCTGCAGGGTTTACATGATGAACCTTATGAGCTCCTCAAGGGGACATCATCATCCTAATATATAGGACATGGTTTCCTCCGATAATCAACGACACACCATGTAAATAATATCATTTTCACACTTACCGAGCCTATTGATTTACTCTATAAATATCGCCCATTGGTAAATCAAAGAAATAAATACTAAGTACATGTGCCCATTATTATATCAGGATTAAGATCATGTACACCATAATATCCGAGGTCCGATTCAATTATGTAGTCAGCAATAAATTGAATCACCTCTAAGTCGGTCCTGCTCAATACACACAAAGTGTACTAGTATAATTCTATGGTCAAGACAAATCAATACCAAATCACACTCCAACCATACAAATGGTTTGTCCAAAATCATCTCGGTTGTGAGTCTCTACTTATACTCTATAAGGAACTAATAACATGATCTCCCGTGTGACACTACACACCATGTTATCTACAATGTAATGTATCAGACAATATGCATAACCATAAATATGCAAACAACGATCATATGATTCTTATTTCAAAAATAAAGATGTTCATACAAAAGATAGACTTTTCAGTATACATCCCAACAATCTCCCACTTATACTAAAAGACTATGTTGTCCTCATACTACCATACATCTGATTCTCATTCCCTCCACATGCCTATCAAAAGCTCTCGCTGGAAGGGTCTTAGTGAAAGGATCTGCCAGGTTATCCTCTGATGCAATCTTGGCTACAACAACTTCTCCTCGCGTTACGATTTCTCGTATCAGGTGGTATTTGCGCTCTATGTGTTTACTTGCCTTATGGGCTCGTGGTTCCTTCGAGTTTGCAGCTGCACCACTGTTATCACAATAAATTATGATAGTTCTGGGCAAACCAAGAATCACATCCAAGTCCATCAAGAAGTTCTTAAGCCATACAGCTTCTTTGGCTGCCTTAGAGGCTGCCACATACTCAGCTTCCATGGTAGAGTCTGCCATGCATTTCTTCTTGACACTCCTCCATACAATGGCTCCACCTCCCAAAGTAAACACAAAACCTGAGGTAGACTTACTATTATCCCTATCTGATTGGAAGTCGGAATCTGTGTAACCCACAGGGAGTAATTGATCTACCTGGTATACCAGCATATAATCCCTAGTCCTTCTCAGGTACTTCAATATATGTTTTACCGCAATCCAATGTCCCTATCCTGGATTACTCTGATATCTACTAACCATGCCAATGACAAAGCAGATATCCGATCTCATACATAGCATAGCATACATGAGGCTTCCTGCTGCCGAAGCATAAGGAACCACCTTCATCTCCTCTATCTCCTTTGATGTTCTAGGACACATCTCTTTAGATAAAGGTACTTCATTCCTAAAAGGTAGAAAACCTTTCTTGGAGTTCTGCATGCTAAAACGAGCCAAAATGGTGTCTATGTATGAAGCTTGAGATAAGCACAACAACCTTTTCCAACGATCCCTTATAACTTTGATCCCAAGGATGTGTCCCACTTCTCCCAAGTCCTTCATATCAAACTATTTGGACAACCATACCCTTACGCCCGATAACACCTTGACATTGTTGCCAATTAACAAAATGTCATCTACGTATAGTACAAGAAATACCACTACGTTTTCGCCACATCTCTTGTATATACAAGACTCATCTGGACTTTGAATAAATCCATAAGACTGGATTACCTCATCAAAGCGGATATTTCAAGATCTCAAAGCTTGCTTTAATCCATAAATGGACCGATTAAGCTTGCACACAAGATGCTCTTTGCCCTTTGCAATGCATCCCTTTGGTTGCTCCATATAGATGTTTTCCTCAAGACTTCCATTAAGGAAAGTTGTCTTGACATCCATATGCCACACCTCATAATCCATATGAGCAGCAATACATAAGAGAATCCGGATAGACTTAAGCATGGCTACCGAAGAAAAGGTCTCCTCATAATCGATACCCTCTTTCTGAGTATACCCTTTCGCAACAAGCCTTGCTTTGAAGGTCTCAACCTTCCTGTCTATTCCTCTTTTTATTTTGTAGATCCACTTGCATCCAATGCTTTTTACACCATTGGGTGGTTCTACTAGCTCCCAGACCTGATTTGAATACATAGATTCTATCTCAGGATTCATCGCACTTTGCCAACATACCGCATCTTTATCTTGGATTGCCTCGTCATATGTCCAGGGATCAGGTCATGTTCACTAGGGACCAAATCAGAAGATTCTCCCAAGAACATAAATCTATCAAGTGGTCTAACAACCCTCCCACTATGATGAGATATTACCTGTGTATCCTCTGTGACACGCGGTGCAGTCACTTGTGGTATATCCTCTTGTACCGGTGGTGCTGAAGCAGTGACTTCCCCTCTCAATTCCTCCAGAACAATCTTACTCATGAGCTTGTGGTTCATCACATAGTCTTCCTCAAGAAATCTGGCATTCGTGCTAACGATCACCCTCTGATCTCTAGGACTATAGAACAAACCACCTTTCGTTCCTCTAGAATAGCCTACGAACATGCGCACTTCTGTACGAGGTTCCAACTTACCAGCATCTGCCTTCAGCACATGTGTTGGACTCCCCCAAATCCGAATATATCTCAGACTAGGCTTTCACCCAATCCATAATTCTGTGGGAGTAGAAGGCACTAATTTAGATGGTACCAAGTTTAGAATATACACTGTCGTATCCAGAGCATACCCCCAGAACGAATTTGGCAACTCAGAATAACTCATCATCGATCTAACCATCTCCATAAGAGTCATATTCCTTCGCTCCGCTACACCATTCTACTGGGGTGTGCCAGGTGCAGACAATTGGGATTGAATTCCAGCCTCTGATAAGTAATTCCTAAACTCTCCCAAGAGGTACTCACCACCATGATCAGATCGTAGTGTCTTGATACTTTTACCTTGATGTTTCTCCACATCAACCTTGAATTCTTTGAACCTGTCAAAGCATTCAGACTTGTGATGCATCAAATAAATGTATCCATATCTTGAATAATCGTCTATAAAAGAGACCAAATATTCAAAACCACCTCTAGCCTGGATAGATATAGGACCACACAAATCAGAATGAATCAATTCCAACACATCTTTGGCTCTATACCCCTTGGCCTTAAAAGTCCTCTTGGTCATTTTACCTTCCAAGCAAGATTCACAGGTTGGGAAATCTTCCACCACCAATGAACCTAAAGGTCCATCAGCTATCAACCTTTGAATTCTACTCAGGTTAATATGACCTAACCTTATATGTCAAAGATATATTTGGTTCATTTTTGAAGGTTATTTTCTCTTATTAGATTTAAAAGATGATTTATTTACTTCTATTTGCATCGTGGGAGCTTTTGGTTCAAGGGTATATAAATTTCCTATCAATGCACCAAAACAGATAATCTCCCTATTCCTTTTATAACAACTCTATCATTAAAAGAAATAGAATATCCATCCAAAAATAATTTAGAAATTGAAATTAAATTCTTTCTAAATAAAGGTACATAAAGGCAATTTCTCATAACCAAAGTTTTATTCCTATCGAAAGATAAATAAACATCTCCCACTGCAACAGCCGCCACCTTCGTAGCATCGTCCAAGTAAACAGTAATATCCCCCTCAGCCAGTTGTCTAGTTTCCTGGAACCCCTGCAAAGTATTGCAGATATGATCAGTGGATCCCGTATCTACACACTAAGTGCCGGTAGATAACACCGCTAAACATGTTTCAATGACTAGACCTAAGCCTTCTAGCCACCTCCATCAGCCTTACGCCTCTCGGATCCCTCCAAGTCATCCATGACTTGTTCATCCATTGCGCTAGCCTTCAGGTGCTTCCATCGGCTATGTCATGCTAACGGTGTCTACACTGTCAAGGCACATTGGACTTACACCGCCAAGACTCCGCTTGGACTTTACACCGCCAATATCAAACCCTTTGGACTTCTCAAATGCCAAGACTCAAGCTTGGACTTTCCCTTGCCAACCCATGCTTGGACTTTCCCTTGCCAACCCATGTTGGACTTTCCATGTCAAGCCCCATGCTTGGACTTTCCTTGTGCCAAGTACTCAAGACTTGGACTTTCCCAAATGCCAAGTGTCCCACTTGGACTTTCCATGCCAAGTGCCCATGACTTGGACTTTACCTTGCCAAGACCCATGCTTGGACTTTCCCATAATCACATGGTCAATCCCTAATCAACCATCAAAGACTCCCTCGAGTCAAACTCGAGTCTGGTCAATTATAACCTGGGTCGATTGTTTAAACAATCTCCCCAACACATTAACCGACATCAATGTCAAACATCAATGTCAAACATACTATGTCAAACATCAAAACATCACTCGAGTCAAACTCGAGTCTAGTCAATCGTGACCTGGGCCGATTGCACCAACAATCTCCCCCTTTTTGATGTTTGACAAAACAAACCTTGAGTTAGGCCCCTAACTCAAATTCCCTTACCAATTTTCCAAATTGGTAATTTAATGTTCTCCCCCTTTTTGACATACATCAAAAAAGTTATATCTCCAAGGAGGTCAATGTCTCATGTCCCAATGAGATCTTACAATCTCCCCCTTGGTCCAAAAATACCTAGGATGCCTACCATCTTCCTAGTGATAGGTCTCATATCACTCAAGAGAGGCAATCCTATTCACTCTCCCAATTTCCAAATTGGGTATCAAAAACCCATCAATTTTCCCAATTGATGATATTCTCCCAATAACTTCTCCCCCTTCAAGAGGAGAAACACATCCATCATCCCAAGATGGATAACTCCCCCTAGAGGCTTACTTCCCCTTGACCATTGCACCAACAATGTCCTTGGAAAGTCCCTAAGCCAATAGGAACTCTAAACCATCAAAAATAAGGTTAAAAGTTCAAACATGAACTCTCCCCACCTTAAATTTGATACAAACCCTAAACAACTCTCCTAATTCATATTCAATGGATTTTCACCCTTTATAATGCTTCCCAAAGCATATCCTAGGGTTAGGAGTGGTTAGGGACCTTTACCATGGCTGAAAATGGGCTAAACAACCTTGTTTTCCCCGAAATCAGCTTGGCAGTCGACTACTTACAGTAATCAGTCGATTGCCACTCACATCAGTTGACTGCCATCAGGCGGAAGTCGACTGATAACTAAAATTCTCGAATTTCAGCTATCAGAATCGAATTTTAAAAAGCATAAGTAATTCTACGTATATCAAAAAATCACAAAATTTGATACTTATATTACTTATAGTCAATACGATGGGTGAAAAATATTTGAAAATTATTTTACCCATAAAATATCAAAATTGATACAAAAATCAAAAGTGAAGAAAAACTTCAAAGTTTTAGCTCACTTTGTATCAATCTCATCAATGGTAATTGCTATCAAAAGATAGGCTTCACCAAGGTTTTCAAAAAAAATTTTAAAATATTTTTGAAAACTTATATTGGATCATATCCCTTGGGCTCTATGTATATGACTTGTACACAAGCTTTCCCAAAGATCCACCATTGAAATTAGATGAGTTTTAGTTCATCTAGATGCAAAAACTATGCACCTTGAACTCAACTCATATCCTAGCATCTCACATGTATCTAGGGTGTATAAAATACACATACATGTCAAAATGTGAGATGTGGGTTTTGTTCTCCCTAAACTAGGGTTTCATGCATTTTTCTAAGGCAACTCTACTTGATTCCCTTATAAATGGGACTCCAAGTCATGTCATTATCCTTAAATCAATTTTAATCAATTAAATGCATGAAATGATCATGGCATAATAATAGCAAAAATAAAACATGGCCAATGATCATGATGTCATGGCATATGATATAAAACTAAAGCACATGACATTCAATCCTAATTCCTAAACATAATCATGACATATACATGATAAAAATAGGTATGATGTCATGACATGGCATATGACAAACAAGGCATGGCATATAAAATATATAGGTATAATAATACCTAAATTTTAATATTTGTTGTCATTTCATATAATTAATTATATTTTGCCATATTTCTACTTTTCTCCCTAGTATGCCAAAAACCCAAAATGGCACACTAACCTCTAAACCTAAATCGTGCCAATTTAATTGATTTTTCATAATTCCAAAAATACATTGGCACATCCTAAAATCTTTTAGGATCAAAAACTCAAATGTATTTCCAAGGTAACCATAACCTTGAAAATATCCTAAAATGCCACCTTTACCATGGTTGAGTTAACTACCCATCCAATCAAGGTTGGCACACCCTAAACCCTTCTAGCGTGAATCTATCACGCTCCTAGGAACCCAAAATCTATTTGAGCTCATTGGGTTAATTAGGTATTCCTTAGGGATAACCTCCCTAGATATCCTCCTAATGACCCTTCTAGGCTTGTTAGCCTTGGTCATTTGGGTCTTACCTAGGTTGACTCTAGGGATAACTTCCCTTGCAACCTTCTTAGTGGCCACCCTAGGTTTCCTAGAAACCCTAGCCACTAGGCATACCCTTTGGTCAACCTTAGGGATGACTTTCCTATTGACCTTGGTCTTTCTAGACCTAGTTTGTATTCCATAATCAAATGGAACACTATGGTAAGCCATCTTAGGCTTAGGTTTGTGACTCAACCCCTTCTTGCCCTTTGAAGACTTTTGCTTCTTGGGTCCTAAGTGTTGACTTTGAGATTTTGACCTAGAAGTTTGACTAATTGACCCTTGTATTTGATTTTGCATAGCCTTAAGGGTCTTTTCAAGTTTTTCAAGCCTTGACCTCAAGACTTGATTTTCAACCTCTAATTGCCCAATTGTTTTTTGATTAAATTCTTGGGCATGGGACTTTCTAGGCATATGCCTAGTCCATTTAGGGTTAAAACCTAGATGCTCTCCTATTTTCCTAATTGATTCCCTAGGTAGAATATTTTTAGGGACATTAGTCCCAAATTTCTCCTTATTTCCTAAGTGGGCATTCTTAGCTCCTAAACAAAAATATTTGTTTTTATTAGCATGCTTTTCATAAATTGCAAGAGAGTTAAAATTCCTAGCATGCTTTTTAACATTTAAATTCGAAGATGCATTACTAAAATGTACCTTAAGGTTAGCTTTAGCTCCCCCCTACTTGTGATGCTTCTTCTTGGGTCTTTTTGCTCCCCCTAGGGCATTGGCTTCTATAGTGCCCCTTTTGATGGCACTTGAAGCATACTACGTGCTCCTTGTTCTTTTGACTTTGGGGATCGACATCCTTGACTTTTGGTGCCAGAGGAGACTTCTTGATCCTTTTAGGACACTTACTCTTGTAGTGTCCTTGCTCCCTACACTCAAAACATATTATATGTATTTTATTATTAATTGATATGTTTGAGTTACCTAGGGTGATGGTGGAAGGTGCCGGAATTGGAGCTTCTTCATCTTGACCGGATGTGGAAGGCTCTTCTTGGAGTTGCTCCGGTGTAGATGTTCTAATCCCCTCCCCCTCAATCCTAGAGGTTGAGGTTTCTTCTAATTCTACCTCTTCCACCACTTCTTCCTCCTCGGATGTCGAACACTCCTCGACCTCCGAATCCTCACTTTCTTGTGAGGATGAGCTCTCTTCCTCATCCTCCTCATCTTCTTGGATTGAGTGAGGCTCTTCATAGAATTTTTCTAATTTGTTCCATACCTCCTTGGTGTCTTTACAATCCCCTATCTTGATCAAAATATCATTAGGGATTATATTAAGCAAAATACCCATTACCTTATTGTTGATGTTATAGTTTCGGAGTTGTTCTTGACTCCAATTCTTCTTCTTGATTTTTTCTTCCTTCTTCGTCTTTTGGAATGTCAAAGCCTACTAAGACACTAATCCAATTATCAAAGTCACACATTAGAAAATGCATCATTCTACCTTTCCAATACGCGAAAATACACGAAAATATAAGCAAAATACAAAGAAATGTAAAGAACACTTTACAAAACTAAGGTTTGAGCGCTTTGCTTGTTGGTTGCTTGGATGAGGTTGAAGGGCCCTGAAATGCACCTGCAAATCGCCTTTAAATCGCCTCAAGTAAGCTCCCCAAGAACTGATGATGAAATCCTCCACGAGCTCCCCTTTTTATCTTGCGTCGGGATGGATTTCTGCCTGGCAGTCGACTGTCATAAGTTCCCATTCGACTGCCAACACTGTCATAAGTTACCTCTTGGTCTTCTATCATATGTCCTATCCTCCTCTTGGACATTGTGTGGGCAATGATCCTCCAAGAGATGAAGCCTCCTAGATCACGTATCTTCCTTTCCTTGTTCGCTCCGAACAAAGGAAGATAATAAGCTCCCTTCTTCTCCTATCTAGTTCCGGACACAATCTCTTTAGAGAAAGATCAAGCCACCTTCTCCTCTTTGTTGTTGCCGCCAGCCACCAAGGAGAGGGAGAAGGAATAATGGGTGTCGGCCAAGAGCTCCAAAGGAAGAACCTTCACCCTTGTTGTCGCCGATCAAGGAGAAGAATAGGAAGAGGTATGGGCGCCGACCAAAGTAAGGAGGAAGAAGATGGGCATCGGCTACCAATTAGGAAGAGAAGGAAAGAAACCCTAATCCTTCCAAAGATTGCCGCCCAAGCCTTTTACCAAACCCTAGCCGCCCAAGCCAAAAATCCTAATCTCTCAAAGATGTTTTTTTCGCCCAAGCCCTTAGCCCTCCTTTTATAGAGCTAGGCTTAAGCCACCTTTCAATCTCCACCGTCGGATCTAGAGATTTAATCTCCACCATCGGATCTAGAGATTTAATCTCCACTGTCGGATCTAGGCTTCATGAGGATTTTAATAGGCTACAATAGGGACCATGAGAAGGAGTTTGATCTTGGCCACCCAATGGATCTAGCCCACATAAAGTTCGATCCATTAATGATAATCCATTCCACTAGAGGATTATCATTGATCTACCTCACCAACCTCCATAAATAAATATGGGCTCCATATATTAATTGTACAAATATCTCCCCGTGTTTAAGATCTCAAATGTCCATCAATTAATTAATTTACTTATAATTAATTAATCAACATCTAACTCCATGAGTAGTACCACTCAACCTTATCATCATGTCGGACCAAGTCCACCTACAGGGTTTACATGATGAACCTTATGAGCTCCTCAAGGGGACATCATCATCCTAATATATAGGACACGATTTCCTCCTATAATCAATGGCACACCATGTAAATAATATCATTTCCCAACTTACCGAGCCTATTGATTTACTCTATAAATCTCGCCTATTAGTAAATCAAAGAAATAAATACTAAGTACATGTGCCCGTTATTATATCGGGATTAAGAGCATATACACCATAATATCCGAGGTTCGATTCAATTATGTAGTCAGCAATAAATTGAATCACCTCTAAGTCGGTCCTGCTCAATACACACAAAGTGTACTAGTGTAATTCTATGGTCAAGACAAACCAATACCAAATCACACTACAACCATACCAATGGTTTGTCCAAAACCATCTCGGTTGTGAGCCTCTACTTATACTCTACAAGGAACTGATAACATGATCTCCTGTGTGACACTACACACCATATTATCTACAATGTAATGTATCAGACAATATGCATAACCATAAATATGCAAACAATGATCATGTGATTCTTATTTCAAAAATAAAGATGTTCATACAAAAGATAGACTTTTCAGTATACATCCCAACAATTCTTACTTTGCTTAATTGATGCATCAGGGTTAGACTGATTGGTATTAATGTTTGCTTCTTCCAATGCAATATTTAGGTTTGTTAGATTTCTTGTTTTCAAGTTTTATGAATTGTTTTGTATGATTAGGATAAGTTGTTTAGATTTTTGTTAATAGAAAGCTCTTAGTTCTTGCTTCAATTGTTAATTCATATTGTTGAACCCCAAACCCCCTATTTGTTAATAAGTGATCTTAAGATTATTATCCTACCATTACATTCCTTGTGAGAGATGACCTGAGTCATTCCCTATGTTATATTAGTGTAGGGAGGTTCAATTAATTTCTTGATACTATATCACGATAAAATAGGTCTTATCACTCATCTACCAAAATAATATTATATACAAATAGTATACACCATGGTATGATATCTTGGATGTGTCCAGTGAGTTATCCATGATTAGTGAAAAAAGATAGAGACTTATAGTTGATCCTTGATGCCCTATCTTTATGCAAAATGCTTTGGTTTGTCCTCCTAGGGGTTTCACTCTTGTCATTACATCCTCATATATATCTTTAATTATTTTAATATACATTACATTAACACTTTTCTTTTCTAGAATTCTTCACATAATTTTCCTTGACACTTTTTCATAAGCTTTTTTAAGGTCAATAATTATCATGTGTAAGTTTAATTTGTTTTTGATACTTTTCAATTAGTTGTATGAGAAGATATATAACTTTTATTGACAACCTTTTCAACATAAATCCAAATTGATTTTTGGTCACCGTGATCTCCTTCCTTACCATTTTTCTATACTTTTTCCCCATAGTTTCATGGTATGACTCATTAATTTAATATCCCTATAATTTGCATAATTTTATGTCTCCTTTGTCTTTATATAAAGAAATTAGAGTACTTATTCTCCACTGATCAAAGTTTTTTTTTGTTTTCAATATCAATTTGAATAACTATGTAAGTCATTCAATACCTTACTTGTCTAGGAACTTTCTTACCTTTATTGAAATATCATTTGGTCAAATTAATTTTTCTATTTTATATCCCATTTAAAACTTGTTCTACTTCTGAAGATAGAATTATACTATAAAAAATTAAATTTCTATACTCTTTTGACCTAGCTACTTAAATTACCTAAGTTAATTTGATCTTCTAAATATTCATTAAAAAGTTAATGAAAATACCTCTTTCATCACTTTTTATTTCCTTATTGTCCAATAGTGCATAGTATTATGTTCATCTTTAATGAATCTTATTTGGGTAAGTTCTCTAGTCTTTCTCTCTCTAGATTTAACTATTATATAAATATTTCTTTCTCCCTCTTTTGTATTCAGTTGTCAATATAAGCGTTCAAAAGTGTTATTCTTAGCTTCTACTATCTTAGTCTCTTTTTTGGTTATTGTATTTTTTTTTTAAGTTTTCCTTGTTCTTACAAGTGTATAATACCTTATAGGTTGTTCATATTTTTCATTTCTCCTATACTTTTTCATTCTGACGAAAAGATTCTTTATTTGGTAGTGCACATCCCTTTGACTCATCGAGTACACCTTTGGCTATTATTTTTAACTTCAATATTATCTTATCCTATGTCGTACTTGAGTCATCATGTATCTTTTTTTAATACTTGTACTCCTACCCTCTATTTAAATTATTTTGGTTCTCATCTTTTAACTTCTACCATTTAATTCTAAGAGTCATCTATTTTTTTTTCTATTAATACTATGCTTATGGTGCATACCCAACACTATCAATCTATGTTCAATTATTAAATTTTCTCCAAAACAATCTTACAATCTTTACATATCTTTCTATCCTTCTTCTATGCCATAAGAAAGTCAATTTGTAACTTATTGTTCTTACTTTTAAATGTGACCAAGTATTCTTCTCTTTTTTTGAAAAATATATTAACTAGTATCAGTTTATATGCTATAGCAAAATCCAATAGTTATTCCTTCTTCATTGCTTATTCCAAATCCATAACCTGTAGGGATCGATGTGGTCGTGCTAGAGGGGGTGAATAGCGATTCGTCGATTTCTACTCTTCGATTGCGTTCGTGCTTGTCTACAATTTGTTAGTGTAGAGGAATATACAAAATAGCATAAACAAAAACAAAGACAAAAACAAAATCATAAGACAAGAAGATTTAACGTGGTTCGAAACCCTAGTTCCTACTCCATGGGTCGAGCTCTAGTAATGCACACCACCACTAACAAACTTCTCCTTCTTGAAAAATACTATAGAGGTGGAGAAACCTCTTACAACAAGATAACAAAAGTAATACACCAAGTAAATACAAGTATACAAATAAAATGCAAAGAAAACATTATAAGAGTGCTTTGATTGCTTACTATGGATTGTTCTTGAAGGTCTGGAATGCAACATCACTTCCCCTTCAAAATTGACACAAAAATCACTGTCAAAATCCTCCCCGTAGAGCACCTTTTATGCCTCTATGCGACCTAAATTTTCACCTAGCAGTCGACTGCCAAAAGACACCAGTCGATTGCCTATAGTGTCGTTATCTCACAACGGACTTAATCCACGTTGGCATTGTAGCCAATGGATACCTTGGCAATCGACTGTCATTAACCCCCAGTCAATTGCAGTCCAGTAGTCGACTACCTAGTCAACTACCAAAGCTTCTGTGCTCGTGGCTACTCAAGACCAATCGACTGTCCATACTGGCAACGACGCTGTTGACTCATCGAGCTTTACGCTTATATCCACAAACACCACCGATCGCTATCAATCGCAATGATCGCTTCAAGGCTAGTCGATTGTACATACATGACAGTTGACTACCAATGACAACTGCAACCGACCCTCTAGTCGACTACTGACCAGTCGACTTGTCATAATCATAGTCGACTGCTCTGAGTCAACTTAGCTCCCAAGTGTCAAATACTCGACCAGTCGATTGTCCAATAACCCAGTCGACTGATAAACCTCAACAATAAGGTTTAACCCCAAGTATGATCCCCTCATACTTGATAACCACCCATAGCCTAGACCTAAGCTTTCTAGCCACCTCAATTAGCCTCATGCCTATTGGATCCCTCCGAGTCCTCCATGACTCGTTCACCCATCGCACTAGCCTTCAAGTGCTTCCATCAACTATTGTCATGCTAACCGGGTACCCTTAGCATATACCTCGGCCTTCTAGTCACTTCCATTAGCCTCACGGCTCTTGGATCCCTCGAGTCCATAACTCTTCTTCCTCGCACTAGCCTTTAAGTGCTTCCATCACCCTAGTCATGCTAATCGGGTTTACTTTTGCCAAGGTTCACTTGGACTTTATGCCGCCAAGATTACACACTTGGACTTATGCTGCCAAGACTTCACCTTTGGACTTTCCTTTCCAAGTACCCATGACTTGGACTTTCCATTACCAAGACCCATGCTTGGACTTTCCATTGCCAAGACCATTCTTGGACTTTCCAATTACCAAGTACCCATGACTTGGACTTTCACATGCCAAGTGCTCATGACTTGGACTTTACCATTGCCAAGACCCATGCTTGGACTTTTCATGCCAAGTACTCAAGACTTGGACTTCTCTCGAGTCCTACTCGAGCTAGGTCAACCTTGTCTTGAGGTCGATTGCTTCAACAATCTCCCCATAAAGCTATCCCCTCATATGGTCAAACCCATGCCAACCATATAATCAATCCATTGTCAAATAATGGTCAAACTCATTGTCAAACATCAAAGCACTACTCGAGTCCCACTCGAGTTTGGTCAATCGTGACCTGGGCCGATTGCACCAACAATAACACTCATGCACCTCATTATTTTCTCATTTTTCACTCCTATATACTCATTTAGATCTCCTCCTATTAAAATCATTTTATTTGGAAGAATTATTTATAATATCTCATCTAAGTCTTTCCAAAATCTAGTTTTAGTGTCTTCATCTAATCCAACTTGAGGTGCATATATGATAATTATATTAATAGTTTCTTTCATCATCACTATCTTGAAAGCTATAATTATATCCTTTTTATAATTACTTCTACTACTTCATCATTTAATTAACTATCTATAACAATAGCTACTCCATTTCGTATTCTACTCTTTTTTCTATACCATAACTTAAAACCTGAGTTCTCTATCTTCTTTGTTTTCTCTACTACCTATTTTTGGCTCTAGTAAATATAAAATATTAATTCTTCTTCTAATCATAGTATCTACTACTTTCATTATTTTACCAGTAAGCATTTCTACATTCCATGCTCCAAATCTTAAACAATCAATTTTCCTAATATTTATTTTTATCCAACTTATGGTGTGAGAACTCTTACATATTTAATACTACACTCATATTCTTATGGAGATGTAGCAATCCTTCCTAATATATTATAGTCAACCTTACAACGTATTCATTTTGAGGAAGAACCTAGCATTAGCATAACTTGATGGATCTATTCATTGAAATTTGCCCAATTTCAATGATGACTGACAACTTAATACAATCCTCACCCTTTCTCATCTAGGCTTGGGATTGGCCACTATGGGTTTGTAGTTTAAATAAACATATTAACATTAAATATTTAGCCATAATAGAACATGTTAAGGAAAAATGGTAATTAAACACAATAACATTAAATTAATGATAGTTAATCCTTTTACCAAAGGGTTGCATTCAAAAGGCTTAAAGGATCATGTGGTTTAAATGGGATTTGAGTCTATAATGTAATTTGAGTGTATTAATGTCATGTACCACAAGCACACGTCTATCGTCAAATAATAAAATATCATCCTCTGAAATTGGTTATCAAGTACCAGATACATGTAATAGTAGATTATTGAAATGAAGTGAATAATGAAAGATTAATCACATAAAAATATAAATTAAATGAGTATAAAACAAGTCAAGAATCTGGATTTAGGGACAATCCTAGGATTTTGATTTCACTGTGGTAACTGTTGGTGCAATCGACCCAGGTTACGGTTGACTAGACTCGAGTTTAACTCGAGCGGTATTTTGATATTCAACAAAATGTATGACAATGTGATTGTCATGAGAAAGTCTAAGTCTTGAGTACTTGGCATGGAAAGTCCAAGTGGGACACTTGGCAATGGGAAAGTCCAAGTCATGGGTACTTGGCATGGAAAGTCCAAGCATGGGTCTTGGCAAGGAAAAGTCCAAGCTTGAGTCTTGGCAATTGGAAAGTCCAACATGGGCTGGCAGGGAAAGTCCAAGTGGGACACTTGGCAAGGGAAAGTCCAAGTTTGAGTCTTGGCAAATCGAAAGTTGAACATGGGTTGGCAAGGGAAGTCAAAGAGTTAATATTGGCGGCGTAAAGTCCAAGGGTGGAGTCTTGGCAGCATAAGTTCAATGGTTGGTAGCGTAAAGTCCAAGCGGTAGTCTTGGCAGCGTAAGCCCAATGTGCCTAGGCGGTATAGACCAGCTTAGCATGACAATAGCCTTTGGAAGCACCTGAAGGCTAGCGTATGGATGAACAAGTCATGGATGACTTGGAGGGATCCGATAGGTGTGAGGTTGACGGAGGTGGCTAGAAGGCTTAGGTCTAGGCTAAGGGTGGTCTAGCAAGTATGAGGATATCATACTTGAGGTTAAACCTCATGGTTGAGATTATCAGTCGACTGGGGCTTTGGATCAGTCTATTGGTCAAGTGTTTTGATACTTGGTAGCCGAGTTGACTCTTGGCAATGATCGATTATGGTCAATCGAATCGCCGAGTCGAGTGTTCAGCAAGAAAATGCAGCGTCCGCGCCTAATTCATGGATGTGATCGACTCATCGTCGGGTTATGGGAGCAGAATGCTCAGTAGTTGATTGGTCATTTGGCTATGACCCTGACAGTCGACTGCTGGGTAATGATAGTCGACTTCCAGTGTAACCATTGGCTTGAATGCCGACGTGGATTAGGTCATTGTCTCACAACGGTACTGTTGTCAGTCGACTGGGGACTTATGACAGTCGACTTCCAGGCAGAAATCTAGGTCGCGAGGAGGCTTAAAAGGAGCTCGATGGGAGAGATTTCCATAGCAATTTCTTGGGCGATTTTAAGGCGATTTGCTAGTGCGAATCAGGGTATTCAAGCTCAGTTCAAGCGATCAACAAGCAAGCATCCAAAGCTCTTTGTCAAGTTTTCTTTACTTGCATTCTATTGTATTTGCTTGTATTTTTATTGTATTACTTTTGTAATCATTATAAGAGGTTTCTCCACCTCCGACTTATTGTCGAGAAGGAGTGTTTGTGATTAGTGGTGATATTTGTGTTGGGAAACCGGTCCAGATATGATGTTCACAACATCGCGGGTGAATACTTCGCACAACCGCAGTGAAAATAAATAATTATACCGGATCCCACCAGAGATCCATGCAAAACTATATAAATCATTTTCTATATTCTAGTCTAGATCTTATCTAGAGGAGGAATATACCTTCGGTGCGTTCCCTTCGCAATCCCGCTTTTTCAAATGTTGTCGGATCTCAATACGGTAAGAGTAATCGTATATCTATGGTATCCACAGTAACACCCACACAAGCTTTGGAGTCACGTTGTGCTAGCAACCCCTAGCAAAACACCAAGACCTCTTTGGAAGAAGAAGGAGAGGAAGGAGGAGATGAGAGAACACTTTCTCTCTTGGCCTTCTTTGGCTTGCATGCCCAAAACAAAAAAACACCCTCAAGTGATGTCCACGTGAAACACCAAAAATCCTTTTAATCCCATAGCCATCAATGCCATTATCTCCCATTAAGACATCTCTTAATACCAAGACTCTTGGTATTCTCCTTCATGAATTCTCATGGCTCTTGGTATTCCCATGCATGATTAATCAAATTAATCATGCATGATGATGAATCATCTTCCATGGTTCAACTTGAGTCTAACTCAAGTTTAACCAGTTTGAGTCTAACTCAAATCTTGGCCATATGCTCAATTGTCCTTTAGTCCAACTAAAAGAAACCATCTCCAAAACAGAATGTCATTTGTGTGTGACCCTATAGGCTCTTGTAACGTTGGCAATGTATCTAAAACCCTTTTTAGATACATAAGCAATGAGCGACATCTAGCAATACATCATTGTTACCCAAGTTATAAGATCGTCGAGATCCGATAACCTTTCCGTGACTATTATCATGTATGACGATGTCCTTCTATCTCTGATATCTTAGATCAATCAATGAGGCATAGACCATGGCATCCCCTTATCGATCTCTATGTTTCTTGATCCCCAAGTAGACTCACTCAAACAAATGAGCTCAATATCTCATATTGACTCATTTGAGCATGGTCATGCATTTCGTGGTCCTACTCTATCAAGAGGCCAAAGATATCACTCCCGTCATATGGGAGGGATAGATCCCATCTAGATCACTCACATCCCTCCGCATAATTCGTTACATACCCAGTGATCGCGGTTATAATCACCCTGTTACGGCGTGACGTTAGACGATACCAAAGTACATAACTCCTTATGTAGGGAACCGTAGTGACTTCAGGTCTAAGGACTATTCATACCAATAGTCACATGAGAAAGTATATGACACTCATATAACAATCCACGATACTTTCTCATGGTGGGTCAATTCAGTATATATATTCTCCAATATATATACCCATGTGTCAATGTGATATCACATATCCATGACTTGTGAGATCAAGTTATCCATTGACCTACATGCTAGTCTCAATATATTAATATTGCCCTTGTATATTAATACTTGACTAGGAATATTAAGAATAGTGTTCTCTACAGCTTCTCATAATCAATTCTACCAATTGATATACTGTAGATTAGAACCTACTATTCAAGGACATTATTATATTTATTTTAGCTGGCACATGCATAAAGTAAATATAATAAATAATCTTTGCCTTTTATTAATGAAATATGATACACATGATCCCTAATCAATCAAGCTTTGGTCCGCCTTGATAGAAGGTTGCGAATTCCCAAGAGGCAAAAAGGGTGGAAACCTCAAGATTGAAAAATTGACCAAGGAACAACTCAAGGAGTTCAAGACAAATATTAAGGTAATCAAAATGCTAAGTGATTTAATTCCTAATAATGTCTTGTCCAAGTTAGGTGAGTACAAGGATGCCAAGGAGCTTTGGAGTGAATTGGCAAAATATCATGAAAATCCATCACCGGCTCAAGAAGAGGAAGAGGTCGAAGAAGCAAGTTCATCCTCACAAGAAAGTGAGGATTTGGAGGTCGATGAGTGTTCGACATCCGAGGAGGAAGAGGAGGTGGAAGAAGTAGAAGAAGCCTCCTCCTCTAGGATTTAGGAGGAGGATAGACCATCCACTTCGAAACAAGAGCAAAACCAAGAAGAACCATCAACATCCAGAAGAGATGAAGAAGCCTCTACCTCCACGAGCCAAGGACAAGATCAAAATTCCACCACCACCCTAGGTAACTCGAGCATTTAAATTAAAAATAAAATCCATATTATATACTTTGAGTGTAGGGAAGTCGGACACTATAAGAGAAAGTGTCCAAAAAAGGTCAAGAAGATGACACAAGTCGTGCCAAAGACCAAGGATGTTGGTGCCCCAACACATAAAAACAAAGAGCACATCATTTGCTTCAAGTGCCAACAACCGGGGCATTATAAGAGTCAATGCCCTAGGGGGAGGAAGAAAGGGCAAGAAGGAGCATCACAAGTAGGGGGAGCTTTAAAAGTAAACCCTAAGGTAAAATTCAATAATGCACCTTTAAATTTTAATGTTAAAAAGCATGCTTTTAATTCACTTGCCATTGTTCATGAAAAGCATGCTAGTAGAAATAGATTGTATTGTTTAGGTGCTAAAAGTTGTAACTTTTCAACTAAGGAGAAATTTGGGACTAATGTCCCTAGAAAAATCCTACCTAGGGAAACAATTAAGAAGATAGAGAGTCATTTAGGCTTTAATGTTAAGAAAGATCGACATATGTCTAGAAAGAATGACTCTACTCAAAGAAATAATGGGCCCATCAAAATAGAAAAATTGGAGTTAGAGAACCAAGCCTTGAGGTCAAGGCTTGAGAAACTTGAAAAGACCCTTAGAAATATGTAAAATTCAATTAAAGGGGCAAACTGTCAAAACCTAGGAGTCAAGGTTCATCCAAAGGCAAGAAAGGTTTAGGTCACAAATCTAAGCCTAAGGAGACCTACCATAATGTTCCATTTGATTATGGAACTAAATTTAGGTCTCGAAAAGCCAAGGTTAATAGGGAAGTCATCCCTAAGGTTAACCAAGACAAGTGTCTAGTAGCCAAGATTTTGAAGAAACCTAGGGAGACCACTAAGAAGGTTACAAGGGGAGTCACCCCTAGAGTTAACCTAGACAAGACCAAAATAACCAAGGCTACCAAGCCTAGAAGGGTCATTAGGAGGGTATCTAGGGAAGTTATCCCTAAGGAATACCTAGTAAACCCAAGGAGCTCCAATAAGTATTGGGTTCCTAGGAGCGTGATCGATTCACGCTAAATGGGTTAGGTTTTGTCAATTTTAAATGGATGGGTAGTTAACCTAACCATGGTAAAGGTGGCACTCTAGGATATTTTCAAGGTTTTGGGATACCTTGGAAATAAGTTTTGATCATAATCCTAAAGGATTTTAGGATGCACCAATATCATTTAAGGAGTTTGATAAATTGATCAAATTGGCACAGACTAAGTTTAGAGGTTATAGTGTGTCATTTTGAGTTTTTGGCACACTTGGGGGATAAGTGAGTATTATAGAAAAATTGGATTTAATTCTAGAAATGGCAATTTGGGTTTAAAATTTAGGTATTGCTATACCTTTATATTTTATTTGCCATGATTGATTTGTCATATGTCATGTCATGACATCATATTTATTTTTATCATATAATATGTCATGATCATGCTTAGGTTTTAGTTTTAGTGTCATGTATGTTTAGGATTTAATCATATGCCATGACATCATGATTATTGGCATTGCTTTATTTATGCTATCATTTATGTCATGATCATATTTCATGCATTAATTAAAATTGATTTAAGGACTATGGCATGACTTGAAGTCCCATGTATAAGGGAATCAAGTAGTGTTACCTTAGAAAATACATGAAACCCTAGATTAGGATGAACAAAACCCACATCTCACATCAAATTAACTTGTATGTATTTTCATACACTTTAGACATATGTGAGATGCTAGAAAATTAGTTAAGTTCAAGGTGCATAGTTCTTGCATCTAGATGAACTCAAACTCATCTTATACCATAGTGGATCATGGGGAAAGCTAATGTGCAAGTCATGTGCATTGAGCCGATTGATCATGATCCAATATAGGTTTTCAAAAAACACTTTAAAATCATTTTAGAAAATCTTGGTGTAGTCTATCTTTTGTTAAGAATCGCCACTAAGAGAGTTGATACAAAGTAGGACCAAAATATTGAACTTTTCAATGGTTTTGAATTTTGTGTCAATCTCATTATTTTTTGGGTATTTTATTTTTCAAATATTTTTCACCGATAATATTTGACATAAGTATTATACATATGAATTTTCATGATTTTTCAATTTATGTATAATTACTTATGATTTTCCAAAATTCAATTTCTAAATACTGAATTTCTACATTTGTAGAAATCAGTCGACTACCACTTATGGCAGTTGACTGGCGTCAATGGCAGTCGACTGCTGACTGTCAGAGGCAACTGTCAGGCTTGATTTCAGGTAAACAAGATTTGTTTAGCCCGATTTCAGCTATGTTAGACTACCATAACTGCTCCTAATCCTAGGATATGATTTAGAAAGCATTAGAAAGGGTGAAAATCCATTGGATATGGATTAGGAGAGTTGTTTGGGTGTGTATCAATTTTAAGGTCTGTGAAAGTTCAAGGTTGAACTTTTGACCTTAATTTTGATGGTTTAGTGTTCCTATAGGCTTAGGGACTCTCCAAGGACATTATTGGTGCAATGGTCAAGGGGGGAGCAAGCCTTTAGGGGGAGGTTATCCATCATGGGATGATGGATGTGTTCTTTCTCATGAGGGGAAGAATTTTAGAAGTGAGAATGTGAGATGCCCAATTTGGAAATTGGGAGAGTTTGTAGGATTGCCTCTCTTGAGTGATATGAGACTTATCACTAGAAAGAGTGAAGACATCCTAGATATTTTTGGACCAAGGGGGATATTATAAGATCTCATTGGGATATGAGACATTGACACCCTTGGAGAGAACCTTTTTGATGTATGTCACAAAGGGGGAGAATTAACGGGAGAATTGATGGAAGAATTTGAAATTACCAATTTGGGAGAATTGGTAAGGAGAATTGGGTTAGGTGGCCTAACTCAAAGATGTTTGTGGTTTTTGTCAAACATCAAAAAGGGGGAGATTATTGGTGCAATCGGCCCAGATCACGATTGACCAAACTCGAGTTTGACTCGAGCAGTATTTTGACGTTCGACAAAATATATGACAATGTGATTATCATGGGAAAGTCCAAATCTTGAGTACTTGTCATGGAAAGTCCAAGTGGGACACTTGGCAATGGGAAAGTCCAAGTCATGGGTACTTGGCATGGAAAGTCCAAGCATGGGTCTTAGCAAGGGAAAGTCCAAGCTTGAGTCTTGGTAATTAGAAAGTCCAACATGGGTTGACATGGAAAGTCCAAGTGGGACACTTGGCAAGGGAAAGTCCAAGCTTGAGTCTTGGCAAAAGGAAAGTCCAACATGGCAAGGGAAGTCCAAGGGTTGATATTGGTGGCGTAAAGTCCAAGGGTAGAGTCTTAGCAACACAAGTCCAATGGTTGGCAGCGTAAAATCCAAGCGGTAGTCTTGGCAGTGTAAGCCCAATGTGCCTAGGCGGTATAGACCAGCTTAGCATGATAATAGCCGATGGAAGCACCTGAAGGATAGCGCATGGATGAATAAGTCATGGATGACTTGGAGGGATCTGATAAGTGTGAGGCTGACGAAAGTGGCTAGAAGGCTTAGGTCTAGGATAAGGGTGGTCTAGCAAGTATGAGGATATCATACTTGGGGTTAAACCTCATGGCTGAGGTTATTAGTCGACTGGGGCTTTGGACTAGTCGATTGGTCAAGTATTTTGACACTTGATAGCCGAGTTAACTCTTGGCGATCGGGATTATGGTCGATTTCTCGAAGTCGACCGGGTATTCGATCAGAGGAAATGGCTCGCAATCGATCGCCATGGACTGCAATCGATCGCCGGTTGATGAGTAGAATGCTCGATAGCCGACTGGTTAGTCGGCTATGACCCTAGAAGTCGATTGCCAGTGTAATCGTTGGCTTGAATGTCGACGTGGATTAGACCATTGTCTCACAACTGTACTGTTGGTAGTCGACTGGGGACTTATGGCAGTCGACTGCCAAGTGAAAATTCAAGTCGCAAGGAGGCTTAAAAGGAGCTCGATGGGAGGGATTTCCACAGTGATTTCTTGGGCAATTTTGAGGCAATTTGCTAATGCAAATCAGGGTCTTCAAGCTCGGTTCAAGCGATCAACAAGCAAGCATCCAAAGCTCTTTATAAAGTTTTCTTTACTTGCATTCTATTGTATTTGCTTGTATTTTTATTGTATTACTTTTGTAATCATTGTAAGAGGTTTCTCCGCCTCCGATTTATTGTCGAGAAGGAGTGTTTGTGATTAGTGGTGATATTTGCATCGCTAGAGCTCATTCGAGCTCAATCCGTGGAGTAGAAACCCTAAGGTTTCGAACCACGTTATATCTTGGTATTATTGTGTGATTGTGTTTGTGTATTTTTTTTTGTTATTGCTATTATATACATTCCACTACGCATAACAAGTTTTGTAGAGATGAACGCGGTTGAATTCCATCGACGCAACGTACGTGCTATTCACCCCCCCTCTAGCGGTCATCAACGATCCCTATAGTAACTATTGACATAATGATTAAGTTCCCTCTCGTACCATGATAGATCTTCTTAAAGGTGATCTATCCTAAGGTAAACAATGGTCTCTTTCAAGGATACACCGATGTATCTACCCAAACACAACCCTACTTTTCATGGCATCCATACAAAGGTGACTATAATCATATAAGGAAACCTATCATGAGAACTCCGCAAGTCTTCCTAGACTTACATCATTACTTTATGAGGCCGATTTAAGGTAGACCCTTTATGCTCTTTGCAAGCCAATGGAATCCTTGAGAGAATCTGAACTACTTTTGTGTCCAAAGACTCAAGCTTGGATTTATAGTTCGAGATCAAGGTTCTCCTTTCAGTTCATCCCTTGATTTTTGAATCATGAAAAGGACTCGCAATCACAATAATAAATATGCTAAAACTAAATCAGGAGTGAAACATATCAATTAATAAGAAAAGGAATCAACATTCATAGCAAATCGTTAAAGGGTTAATCTCTTGTCCAAGTATTACAAGAAACTACTCCATATCTTGGAGGATAAAACACAAAATGAGCATGATAAACATTCGACAAATAGAAAATAAGTAAGGAGTAGAAAACTTGATTTATTGATGTCCTTGAGGACTCCTCGGCCTTAAAATAGCTCCTTTGATGGCTCCTAGAAGATCCCTCAAGTCTCAAATCTCATCCTCCCATTTTGCCTTAGCCCTGTCTCTTCTTTTATGGACATTTAGCCTTCAAACTTAGAATGTCTGCATGGAAACAAGATGATCCACAGTCATAGAAGCCACCAAGGGTTGGCCATGGATCATGCTGGAAGTTGAAGTCATCTTGGTAATAGGCTCCATGGCAATGGCAATGGAGTGATCCATGACCTGGCCATGGAGTGTGTTGCCTCTCCTCTTTTAACTCCGGATCTCCTCTTTCTATTGGCGGAATGAACCATGATTGTGAAGGGATCCATCAGCTAGTCGTGGTTGGTACTAATAGGCTCTTTCTCGTGCTTTGATCATGCTTTTTGTCTCATTTGTGTCCTCTAAGAATAAAAATATCCAACTGCAGTTATTCGAACATAAAAGATGAAATGAATACAAATGCTAATGTTATACCCTCGATATGCTAATAAAATGTAATTCATGTATGCTAAATAAACTCTTAAAAGCATGCATAATTCACACACATCAAATACCCCCAAACTTAAACTTTTGTTTATCCTTAAGAAAAAATAAAAACTAAATCTATGTGTGAAAATTATAGCATGAAAACTCATTATCTTCGGTGAACTAGTTTTGAGCCTGTCTTGTAGTTTTATTCCCTGATCATAGTCTTATGGATCCTTTTATCTCGTCCTAAACAAGTAAGCCCCCCATGTAGTGCACATGAATTGACTCAGGTTTTGGACACCAATCCAAGGCACATGTTCCTTCTACCATGTTCCTCGTGTTTCTAGTGTAGAGGCACTTACCTACCCTAACACTTGGCTCATTCTCTCATTACCACATTTGGTCTCAAAGGAACACTCAACATCATGGAGAAAGAAAAGAAAGAAATAAACAATGACTATTTCTCCAGTAACTAGTTAGTCTTAAAGGGATACCCCTAGGTATTTCCCTAGTAACTACTTGGTCTCAAAGGGGTACTCGTATATAATTTCCTCCTCTCTTTTTTTCAATAGATCTCTCTTTCTCTCTTTTTTTTTTAAACTCACTCGAGTTAAGTATTTGTCAAATAATCAAGTGTTGTGAGAGTACCTGTGAAAACTTGAATACTAGTCCAGTGTAGTTAACCTAAACCCTTTTTAGATACCTCCACCCTCGAAGTTGTGTTATTAGTGAAACGGAGTCATTAACAAATAAGCTCAAAGGAAATTTACCAACCTAACTAGTTCTCATGCATTATCCTCAATGTATAGGATAGATAACGGTAAAGGAAAATAAAATAAAACTATTCAGGAGGAGGAGGAGGTGACCTTGGGACATATATCAGTGATACATGAAATCGATCATGCAGTGTTGCTCGGTAAGCTCAGTGCGCTGCTCACCCCATTTGATCTGAATAACATCCAAGGAACCCTGGATCCAAGAATATGAGTCAGTTGATGTGTTGACACCTATAGAAGAAGAACAAGCAAAGAAAAATATCTTAGGATTCCTGCTATGTACCGACGAGTGAGGAGGATACTCTATCACCAAGGGCCCAGGACGAGGTGCATTGGGGGATCCCCAATTGAAACGAAATAGTATAGTGGTGCGCTCAAGGTTAGGAAGGGAATAAGGATTTTGATCTTCAAGGACTAAACAATAGTAGTCCCCCTCTCGAACTATCATCCTAATGGCAATGCATGCCTCTAAGTCAATCCTTGGGGAAAAGGTTGGAATCCGGCAACCCAGCGGTCCCTACTAGCCCAACCTCGGGCTATTGTAAGAGAGGTAAATTATGGGGAGCCTTTGGCCCAATGCCCATTGGTAAATTCTAGTGCCCGTGGCTTCCTACATGTCGATCATCTCATAACCTAAGGTTAGGGCAATCGGAGTGATGAGCTCACCAATCACTATGTTCCATATTGAGACCTTTTCGACCTTAGTAAGGTGCCTCACAAAATGCTAGCTCGTATATATGGGTGGATGTTCTCTAACATAACCCATACAAACATGAGCTCACTATGGAGTACTATTTTGTCCCTATCTATGTGATCAAAGATAATGTGGGATATGATTCACTAAAGGTAGTGGATGCAAGGGTTTTGAAGACCGATGGCCTTTGCCCTCAAGGAATCATAGTGGAGCTCTTGTGTAAATTCGACCTAAGTATAATTGACATTAAAGTGTAAATTGGAATCTTCTATAGGTGCACCCTCAAATTGATTTTGCTAAATCATGGAGGATAAAGCATGCTTTAGCTCAAAGTTTTTTGCTTCGATTAGTGGTCTCTGGATGCTTCATCTCAGACCTCTGGTATTGAGCGCAGTGTGTTAGTTATATATGAGAGGTGTCCTAAGGCAATCGCCTTATGCTTAAACCATTTATATGATAAATGAAGATTCACTATTTGAGTATACATGTTTTCATGTATTTGATTAGATCTTAAACTCATTTACTGAATGTCCACAATACGATTCACAACATGAGAGAATTTGTGATTGGATCACAACTAGTGAGTATCTCTACTTGTGTAATTGTGATGTATTGAAATTATCTCTAGTCGATGAATTGATGGATTTGGACACCATCAATTCTGTCGAGACTAGCACGAGGTATACTCTTTGGTGTATCCAAGCAGCTGATTCTCACTGGCTGGAGATATTGTGATATCCGGAGTTAATCGTGGATGCTAGTTATGGTAACTAGTTCACTGGAGTGACCAGCTGTAAGACTTCATATGGTTCTCTGCATATATGGATATGTCAATGAAGTTCTTACTACAGCTTAAGTGCGGTGTTCCTTTGACTTGTGGTATTCGAGTCATCTTGGTCATGGAGACTTATGCTTTGACATCTTAAGCAAGCATCTCCAAGGAGATGTGGACCCGGGATGATTGGGTATAAGTCGAAATGCCCGAAGGTGTTTGAATAGCCTATAAAGGATTCACCTCTCTTTGCGAGGAGATATATACCCTTGGCCTCTCGTCAGATTGTTACTAAAGTCTTTGGCCAAAGCATTACATGTTTAGAGTAAAGTACTCTAGGATACATGTGCAGTAACTAGAATCCGTAGGACGAGGAAATGATACTTGGGCTAGGTGTGACGTAGTCAGCCTAGTGTGGACTGACACTATAGACCATGTCCTGAACCAAGTGGGTATAAGATGCGTGAAGGGAATGGGGCACGATTCATTGTAGCTGCTGAAGGGTTTCAGAAATGGTTCTGGGATCAACAATTGATTTTTCGGTTAATTGGGGATCATGATGTACTACTAGGTGCCACTCATGATCGTTCTATAATTAATGGTTAATTATAGACGGCCAACATAAACCGGGAACCTATTTGGTCACACGCACAACGAGCATAATCCGAAGGATTTAAAACGAGCTTGAGAATGAGATTCTCAGATCGAGAGAAACTAGGTTTGGTTGGACCAAACAAGGAGCCAGCATGAAATCGTTTCAGTCGCAAGGGAAGCATGGATGGGCCGAGTCTTATGAAGACATGATGGATGAACCAAATTGATTTGGTTCTAATCCAATGGTGGAAAATAAACCAAAGTGGTTTGGTTTGTTTTAAACGAATGAACTAAAGTTGGTTCGGTTCGTTTTAACTTAAAATAGACCAACGCGGTTTGGTTTATTTTAACTTAAGTTATTGGAGCGGGTTAACGAGTTTTGATTATGAGCCAATAACCGTTAGGAGAATGTGTTCTCTATAAAAATACGGCTTAAGGGTTTTTCGAAGAGTATTAATTGGTTCAAGGGTTTTGGAAACCCTAGCCTCCTTTCTCTCTTCTCCTTGCCATCGCCCAAGGAAGCCACGCCCAAGCTTGTGCCGCCGTCCACCTTGTGCCGCCGCCGTCCAGCTGCTGCCGGCCACCCTCCGGCGACCCTCCTTGGCTCCGATGACCAAGGACCAGCCGACCATCTTCCTTTGGCTGGTGCCAAGTCCTCCACCAAGCTGTCTAAGTTTTGGACAGCTTGTTTCCTTCTTGTCGGAGTGTCGTTTGGACAGTGTTTGGAGCTCCGACAGTGACTTCCTTGTCGGGGATTGGATCTCCGGTAATCCTCATAGGTGGAGGACCAAGGATTCGTCAATCGGTTGACGAATACCTCTTCAGAGAAGCGAGTTTTGGGGACTCATTTTTGCATCCGAATTTTGATTCGGAATGTGATCTTCTCTCGATCACATCGTCTTCGACATGAGGCTAGTGACTCCTACGAAGACGAGGTCCGTAGCTTGGCGAAGCTATCCTGACGGTACTCGGCATGGATATGGATAGAGGCAACTTTAGCGTGAGTTGCTCCGGTTGATGTCATTCCCGCTGCACGTGATACATTAGGTATAACTAGCGTAATTTTCTTTTATTGTAAAATTTGAAACTGCGATTATGTCTACACATATTGTATCTTGCATGCGTGTGATGTGTGTTGTAATAAATTAGATTTATTACTTTTAATTCTTCCACTGTGAATATGTTTACGAAACATGTTCGAACACACACTCGCCGCAGTGCCGGGGAAACCCAACACAGTGTAGTCTCTCAATGGCTTGTTCTCATCTTAAGCAGCCATAACAAAATTTCAAATTGCTTTTTGTTATCTTTGAAGTTGGCATCTAGTAAGGAGGGTTTGTCCAATTTCAAGGTCTACTTCTAATAAGACTCCTTTTTCATCTGATATTAGCATGCAACAAGAGAAAGAAGCATCATAAACTCGAAGGATAAATTTGGTAGTAAATGGTGAAAAAGGAAATAGAGAATAAGGAAAGTATGAATAAAGAAAGTTAAATTATGCGATAGATAAAAATAAAAAGGAAATTTAGATTATAGACACAAAAATAAAAAAAGGAAATAAGTTAAAAAGAAGGGAAAAAAATGAAAATTTTAGGAAAAAAATTAGATTAACCCAATTGCAAATAATCGATATTGAGGCACAGTCTTCTACAACGATGCCAAAAATTTAATGTCGTGTACCATAGGTGTATGATTGTCGTCAAATAATAAAAATATGATCCTTTGGGATTGGTTGTCAAGTATCGAATACGTGCAATAGTAGATTATCTAAATGAAGTGAATAATGAGAGATTAATCGCATTAAAATAGAAATTAAATAAGTACAAAACAAGTCGAGAATTAGGATTTAGGGCCAATCCTTGGATTTTGATTTCACCACAGTAACTATTGACATGATAATTAAGTTCCCTCTCCTACCATGATATATCTTTCTGAAGGTGGTCTATCCTAAGGTAATCAATGACATCTTTTGAGGATACACTGATGCATCTACACAAATATGACCCTTACTTTAGGTGGCCTCTGTACAAATGTAACCATAATTAGCTAAGGGAACCTATCATCAGAATTCTACAAGTCTTCTTAGAGTTACTACTATTGGTGCAATAGGCCCCGAGTCAATATTGACCAGACTCGAGTGGGACTTGAGTAGTCTTTTGATGTTTGTCAATACGGTTGGATATGGTTTGATCATATATTGACTATATGACTAGTGGATGATTGTAATATCCAAAGTCATATAGGGGAGATTGTTATGGGGAGATTATTGGAGCAATCCAATCTCAGGTCAAGATTGACCAGACTCGAGTGAGACTCGAGGGGAAGCCTAAGTTTGGATACTTGGCATGGAGAAGTCCAAGTATGGATACTTGGCAATGGAAAAGTCCAAGGGTGTAGTGTTGGTGCAGTAGGCACCTAAGTCGAACCTGAGTTTTGATTATAGCAAACGATACAAAGTTAAGCTCATGTCATTATCTCACGAGCTAAATCGAGTGTACAAAAAATTGCTATAGCTGGAGCTAAAGGCTAGCGACACCCGGAGGAAGCAGCGGTGGTCGGGCGACACTCGAGTGACTTCGGAGGGAGCCAAAGGAATCAAGTGGAAGGCCGGAAGCAAAAGCGACATAGTAAGTATCGAGGTAAGCTCGAGTGAGTAAAGTGAAGTGAGGTCGTGTCCTTTGTATGGGGACGTCCTTAGGCGACGATCCGACCCAAGACTTCCCATGGAAGGTCTATGTTGAGATCGGACGGCAAGTGGCCGTTGAATTCACTTATATTTTGAGCTAACTCTCTATTGTAGTCAAAAATCCTGGCCATCAGTTCAACCGGGCCAGTTCAACCGGCCAGTTCAACCGATGGTCAAAAATCAGCCTCGAGGAGTCAAGCTTTATCACCATTTTTCAAGGAGTTTTGTGCCCAATTCCTATTGGTTGAAGGACCATTCGATGAGGGGCTTAAAGGCTATAAAAGGAGGGCTTCTCCTAGGGTTTTTCATCATCTCTAAGTGCTCACAAACCTCCACAACTCTGTGATTTTCTGACGACTCTACGACGAAGTGCTGTCAACAACCCTAGTTTACTTTCTACTCCTTTAGTTGTTGATATTCTTATTTTGTCGTCTCTTTAAATATTGCAATTCCTTTTATTAATCGAGGTTTTCTATCGTTGCACTTTACATTAATAGAAGAGAGGGTTTGTCTCTCTATCTTTTCTTTCGAAGTTTTTTTTGTAATCGTCAAACTCCTACCTCCAACGAGGAGGAGTGTTTTTAGTGAATTGCCCTCCGTGCGTGATCAAGGATCACTAGGGTCTTGGAGTAGTAGCCGAAGGCTACGAACCAAGTAAAAAAATATTTGTCTCATTTATTTATAGTTTATCTTTCCGCTGCAATTAACTGTCTACTCGAGTTTTAACGAACGAATTAAAAAAAAAGGTTTATCGCTATTCACCCCCCTCTAGCGATCCGCTTCGATCCAACAATTGGTATCAAAGCCGGGGGCGCTTATATTTGGTGAAACCACCAATCTAGCATTTTTTACAGATTTATTTTTCGTTCATTTAAATTTTTCTCCCACACTACTAATCCAAGACGAAGTCTTGGTACTCTTCGTTTGGTTTTGTTTTGCAAGTATTCGCTTTTGGAGTAGACGACGGTAAAACGGGCATAACTTTTTGTACAAGTTGACCCACGAAACGGTCTACCTACCAAAACGAAGCTCTCGGAAAGATCTACACTTCTTACCAGGGTAAACCCTCGTAACAAGCTGTATTCATCCCAAAAAACCATCGTTTAGTACCATTTCCGGGACATCGAAGGTTGTAAGTGCTCATCTTTTATTTTAGTTGGTTATTTCTTGTTTATTCCTTTTGTTTCTTTTCATTTCCTACATTAATAATCCAAGGCGAAGTCTTGGAACCTTTTTTTTGTGTTTTTTTTGGTATTTTTTGTGCAAGGTTTCCCTTCCAAATGGCCCATCTCGAGGGTTTTAGCACCGTCCGACCTCCCTTTTACAACGGAGATGATTTCCGTTACTGGAAAGGTCGGATGGAATGCTTTCTCAAAACCCAAATCGAGATGTGGATCATAATCCAAACGGGTTTCACACTTCCGACTAACGAAGTGGGTGAATCCTTGGGTTATGACCAATGGACCATTGCGACAAAACGACAAGTCAAAGCCGACGCCAAGGCAACACAAATCCTCCAATGCGGCTTGTCCAAGGAGGAGTTAAATCGCGTCGGCCCCTTCATAAGCGCAAAGGACCTTTGGACAAAGCTAGTGGAGCTACACGAAGGGACCGATGAAGCCAAGGTATGTAAGCGCGACCTTTTATTTAATAAATTATATAATCTAAAAATGCAGGAACATGAAACGGCGACGCAACTCCACGCCCGCGTCCAGGACATAGTCAACAATCTACACGCAAACGGGCAAAAGGTCAAAAACCGTGACCTTATAAGGTATGTCCTAAACTCCTTTCCGAGGACTACCTTGTGGGCATCCATGGTCGATGCCTACAAGGTCTCCAAGGATCTTTCTAAACTTAGGTTAGATGAACTTTTTTCTGATTTTGACCTTCATGAGCAGTCTAACTTAGAACCCGAGAAAGGTATAGCACTATTTGCAGGTTCAAAGAAGAAAACCGCTAGCAAGCCACCCCCGAAGGAAGAAGAGGATGAGTCGGATTTGGAGGTCGACTCCGAAATGGAGGCCGAACTAGTCAACCTAGTTCGGAGGATAGTCAAGGGCCGAAAATGAACCGTCACTCGACCCAACGAAGGTAAGCCTAAAAGTTCAAATATTAGATGTTATGAATGCAACAGGTTTGGACATATCAAGTCCGAATGCCCAAAACTCAAGAGCAAGGCACCAAAACACAAAAAGGCACTCAACGCTACTTGGGAAGAAGCTTCTGAGGAAGAAGACGATGATCGAGTCCTCATGGCTAAACCAGTGGAATCGGAGATGGAGTCGGAACCGAAACTTGAATCGGAAACCGAAGATGAGTCGGACTGCGAAGCACTATTCAAGACAAGCCACAGATACGCATCCGGTTCAAAAGATACACTCAAGGTAAGTCGGTCTCTCATTACTACACTTTATAGTGCAATTAAATTTTTAAATAGAAAGTTAGCTAAGTCCGAGTCTAAGGTCGAGACCCTAGTTGAGGAAGTTAAACTCCTCAAACACGAGGTCTCCCTAACCTCTTCGACTAGTCGAGTTCAAGAGAAGGACTCAACTCGGGTTGAAAAACTCGAAGTTGAGAACTCACTCTTGAAGAGTCAAGTCGAAGATCTTAGGAATACGTTGGAAAGGTTTACTTTGGGATCCAAAGGACTTGACCTCCTACTTGGATCGCAAAGGGTCGTGTACAACAAGACCGGGCTAGGGTTTAGCTCAAACACGACCAATAAGTCGTATATATCGATTGTAAGTCATATATGTCGATTGTAAGACATAAAAAACGTGTCCAAGCATGGGTCCCTAAGACCACCTTGATTTCAAACTTAGGATCAAACCAGTACTGGGTTCCCAAGGACCAAATCCACTATGTGGAGAGACCGAATCGATTCAATGGTCTAGGGGGAGCTAGTACGAAACTTGTTTATGTTTTAACTTAGAAATTGCATACTTAGGTTTTTATTTAGTTGGATTTTTCTTTTTAGAATGGTTAGATAGGACTATAACTCGTCAACACTTGATAACATAGTACCAGGACGCGGCGAGATGATAGTACGCTAGGAAAATGGAGTCTCGTGTATTCGAGCTAGATAAGGCGTATCTAGTTCGGTTCACTTGACCGAGTGGAACTAGCTGAAGCTACCTCGTCGTATCCTAGACTAGTTAGACCAGGAAGTGGTCTTAGGTGAGTCAAGTTACTATTTTCTTGAAAATGGCTTTGTCTAAGGAAGTGGTCGTTGTTCCAATCAAAGAAGGCCTCTGTGCCTCGCCACGACCTGGAAGCCATGATCTTGAAAAGGTGACTTGATAAGCCTAAGGTCAAATCCGAATCTAACGCAAGGTTGACAAGTGTTTAAGTCATTAAATTTAAATCAAGTAAAATTGGAAGTCATCTCACAAGAACATATAGGGTTAACGTGTTTGATCATGTAGACATGGGTGAGATGATTTAGGTTAATAATTTTCAACCAATCTTTAATAAATCCAATATCCGATCCAACTACCTTGCGTGTAGGATCAATGGATGTTGGACAGTGGTTGCTCCCGACACATGACCGGGGATCAACTCAAGTTTTCGAAGCTTCGATTCAAACGACAAGGATCGGTAGCCTTCGGAAATAACGGCAAGCTCAAAATCATCGGATCAGGTGATATTGAGCTTAACTCAAATTTTGTTATTCAAAACATTTTATTAGTAGAAAATTTTCAATATAATCTACTTAGTGTAAGTCAATTGTGTGATAATAACTATAAGGTCATATTTCTAGAAAATGAATGCGTAATTAATACAAATGAAACCTCTAAAACAATTCTTAAGGGAACTAGAAATAATAACATTTACACTATTAACTTAACTAACTCCTCAACTAAGTGTCTTATGACACAGCAAGAGGAATCATGGTTGTGGCACCGACGACTCGGTCACTCACACCCAAGACTCATCCACAAGATGAGTCAGAGTGACTTAGTCAGAGGTTTGCCTAACCTCAATAACTTGGATAATAAAATATGTAATGCTTGTCAACAAGGTAAACAATCTAGGACACAACATCAACTAACTAATCAAGAACGAACCAAAAGTGTGCTTGAGCTCCTACACATGGATCTATTTGATTCACACGGAGCTAAGCCACTTAATGGAAGTAAATTCTGTTTAGTCATAATTGATAACTACTCTAGATTTACTTGGGTTAGGTTCATCAAACACAAAAGTGATACCCTAGATCAATTAATCAATCTATTTAAGTTAATAGAAAATCAACAAAGCATTAAAATCAAAAGACTTAGGACTGATCATGGTGGTGAATTCGAAAACCATAGGTTTACAGAATTCTGTAACCTAAATGGATACCACCACGAGTTCTCTTGCCCTAGAACTCCACAACAAAATGGCCTAGTAGAACGCAAAAATAGAACCCTACAAGAAGCCGCTAGGACAATGTTAAATAAGTATAACCTACCCGATAGGTTTTGGGCGGAAGCTGTTAGTACGACATGCTATGTCCAAAATAGGATCCTTATGGTAAAGAGGCACCTTAAGACCTCGTACGAGATTTATAACGATAAAATACCTAACATCAAGTACTTTAGGGTATTTGGGTGTAAGGTACATATCCTAAACACTAAGGATTACCTAGGGAAATTTACATCCAAAACCACGACCGGAATCTTTCTAGGATACTCGACTACAAGTATAGCTTATAGAGTATATAACCATGACACCCTTAGAGTTGAGGAGACTATCAATGTAGTATTTGATGAAGGACACGAACCTACAAAACCCCCGACAACCCCAATTAGCGAGCCAACTCATACTAGACCTAACTCTGATCCGGAGATCAGGTCTAGTATTAATCCCAACCTAGGTCAACTAAGTCATTCTATTGACCAAGTGGTAGATGACTCAAACCAAACTGGAACTCAAATGAGTCATCCTATTGACCAAGTAGTAGACTCAAACCCAAACCCAAACCCAACTAGGACTCAAACGAATCATCCTATCGACCAAGTGATAGGTGATCCAAGTCTAGGAGTTTGAACTAGAGCCTCATATCGAAACCTTAGTCAAATTTCCTTGATTTCTAAAATTGAACCCAAGACTATTGACCAAGCTCTTCTTGATCCCGATTGGATTATTGCAATGCAAGAAGAGCTGGCGCAATTCACTAGGAACAAAGTATGGGAATTAGTACCACCACCTAAAGATAAAACAATCATTGGAACAAGGTGGGTGTTTAGAAATAAACTTGATGACAAAGGTGAAGTAGTTAGAAATAAAGTTAGACTAGTTGCTAAAGGGTTTAGTCAAGTCGAAGGTTTAGATTATGATGAGACGTATGCCCCAGTAGCTAGATTAGAGTCCATTCGAATGCTATTAGCGTATGCTGCACATCGCGGATTTAAGTTGTTTCAAATGGATGTGAAATCTGCGTTCTTGAATGGATACATTAAAGAAGAGGTTTATGTTAGTCAACCCCCCGGTTTCGAAAGTTTAGATAAACCCGACCATGTCCTTAGGTTAAAGAAAGCTCTCTATGGACTTAAACAAGCTCCTCGAGCTTGGTACGAGAGACTTTCAATTTATCTCAAGTCCAAAGGATTTAACCAAGGTGTAGTTGACCCAACTCTTTTCGTAAAAACCTTAGGTAAAGACATATTCATAGCCCAAATCTACGTAGATGATATTATTTTCGGAACCACCAACTCAATCCTACTAAATGAGTTCATTTCACTTATGGAAAGTGAATTTGAAATGAATTTAGTAGGCGAGTTAAGTTTCTTCTTAGGTCTACAAATTAAACAAACTAAAGATGGAATATACCTACATCAACGCAAATATACTAGGGAATTAATTAAACGCTTTGGAATGCAAGACGCTAAAATTATTAATACCCCAATGGCAACTAATGTGAATATAGAAGAAGATTTAATCGGAAACTCAATTGATTTAAAATACTATAGGAGCATAATAGGGAGTCTCCTTTACTTAACTGCAAGCCGACCTGATATCTTATTTGCAGTAAGTATGTGTGCAAGGTTTCAAACCTGTGCCAAGGAGTCTCACCTAACTCTAGTCAAGCGTATCCTTAGATATCTAAAGGGTACACTTAGTGTCGGTATTTGGTATCCTAGATCTACCGAGTTCGAACTAACCAGCTACTCTGATTCGGACTATGCCGGTAGTAAGCTCGATAAAAAGAGTACAAGTGGTTGTTGTCAACTTCTCGGCTCGAGTCTAGTGAGTTGGTGCAGTAGGAAGCAACACTGTGTTGCCTTATCTACCACCGAAGCCGAATACATCGCAATGGGTGAGTGTGTCACTCAGCTTCTTTAGATGAAGCACACTCTCCGCGACTTTAAGTTAGACTTTACGAATACTAAACTTCACGTAGATAACATTAGTTCAATTAATCTTACAAAGAATCCGATATGTCACTCTAGGACCAAACATATAGAGGTCAAACACCATTTCATTCGAGAACATGTGGCCAACGGAGCCATACAACTTGAATATGTTGAATCAAAGTCTAACTTAGCAGACCTATTTACTAAACCCCTACCCGAAGCCGAATTTAGTCTATTAAGATGAAAATTGGGCATGTGCGTAGTAGAATAGGAACTTGCAAATTATATTTTCTTACTACTATTTCTTAATTTTCATTTTTATGGAACTAGCATAGGACATACCTTAGATATCATGCACCTATAGATTTAAGGAGCCAGTACATCTCACAACACATAGGACTAATGTGTTTGTGTACTTAGCCACGTAGATGGGCGTGAGATGTTAGGACCTTACTCCTGGTTCCATATGTAGAGCTAGTGCATCGCTATAAACCACGGAGTATAATCATACATACTAACCGACTCTGACTAGGACTGGTTGATCTTTCATATCAATCAAGCCAAATATGAGTCGAACATTTTATAGATGAACTTATTTTCAGTATATTATTTTCAAAATAATGTGGAACATTTTCAAATTAATACTTATTTTTTATTCCACACACACCCTCACTCTTTTCGATATATGGCAAAAGGGGGAGAAAAAGGCCAAAGTTAAGGGATAATTTTTTTTATGGCCAAGGCTTAGTTAACTTGTTCATGTTAACAAAACGGAAAGGTTTACTTAACTTTAAGTTAACTTGTTAACAAAACGGAAGTAAAGGCCAAGGTTAAGAAATCAGTTTTTTGATTTCTTAACTTAAAACTTATTTTAAACACTATGGCCAATATTAAGTAATTGCGGTTACTTAATTCTTTTATTTAGTAGCAAACATCAAGGGGGAGAGTTAAAACTCTTTCTCAAGTACTCACCCTCGGTCAAGGGGGAGGATTCCTCAAGGGGGAGCACTTGAAAAAAAAAAGTTTTTATATACTCCTGCTCATTCATGCTTTTTTATACTCCTGCTCATTCATGCATATCTCTTGCTCATTTTGCTTAATGCACTTAATTTATTTTTCTTAACTTTGTATGTGGGTTTGCCATAAATCAAAAAGGGGGAGATTGTTGGTGCAGTAGGCACCTAAGTCGAACCTGAATTTTGATTATAGCAAACGATACAAAGTTAAGCTCATGTCATTATCTCACGAGCTGAATCGAGTGTACATAAAATTGCTATAGCTGGAGCTGAAGGATAGTGACACCCGGAGGAAGCCGCGGTGGTCGGGCGACACTCGAGTGACTTCGGAGGGAGCCGAAGGAATCAAGTGGAAGGCCGGAAGCAAAAGCGACATAGTAATTATCGAGGTAAGCTCGAGTGAGTAAAGTGAAGTGAGGTCGTGTCCTTTGTACGGGGACGTCCTTAGGCGACGATCCGACCCAAGACTTCCCATGGAAGGTCTATGTTGAGATCGGACGGCAAGTGGTCGTCGAATTCACTTATATTTTGAGATAACTCTTTATTGTAGTCAAAAATCCTGGCCATCAGTTCAACCAGCCAGTTCAACCGGGCCAGTTCAATCGGCCAGTTCAACCGATGGTCAAAAATCAGCCTCGAGGAGTCAAGCTTTATCACCATTTTTCAAGGAGTTTTGTGCCCAATTCCTATTGGTTGAAGACCCATTCGATGAGGGGCTTAAAGGCTATAAAAGGAGGGCTTCTCCTAGGGTTTTTCATCATCTCTAAGTGCTCACAAACCTCCACAACTCTGTGATTTTCCGACGACTCTACGACGAAGTGTTGTCAACAACCCTAGTTTACTTTCTACTCCTTTAGTTGTTGATATTCTTATTTTGTCGTCTCTTTAAATATTGCAATTCCTTTTTTTAATCGAGGTTTTCTATCGTTGCACTTTACATTAATAGAAGAGAGGGTTTGTCTCTCTATCTTTTCTTTCGAAGTTTTTTTTTTGTAATCGTCAAACTCCTACCTCCAACGAGGAGGAGTGTTTTTAGTGAATTGCCCTCCATGCGTGATCAAGGATCACTAGGGTCTTGGAGTAGTAGCCGAAGGCTACGAACCAAGTAAAAAAACATTTGTCTCATTTATTTATAGTTTATCTTTCCACTGCAATTAACTGTCTACTCGAGTTTTAACGAACGAATTAAAAAAAAAGGTTTATCGCTATTCACCCCCCCCCTCTAGCGATCCGCTTCGATCCAACATGTAGTCTTGGCCACATAAGTCCAAGAGAGTAGTCTTGGTGGTGAAAGTCCAAATATGGATATTTGGCAAAGGGAAAAGTCCAAGGGTATAGTCTTGGCCACGTAAGTCCAAGTGTATAGTCTTGGCAGTGAAAGCCCAAGCATTGAGGCTTGGCAATGGAGAAGTTCCGGAGGCGCGACCTCTTGGAAAAGGAGACCCGGCTAGCATGATATAACCGATGGAAGCACCTGAAGGCTAACATGAAGGGTGAAGGAGTCATGGAGGACTTAGATGGACCCTGAGGGCATGAGGTTGATGGAGGTGACTAGAAGGCTTAGGCTAAGGGTGGTCGATCAAGTATGAGGGAATCATACTTGGGTCAAACCTCATTTTTGAGGTTTACCAGTCGACTTGTGGTATTGTGCCAGTTGACTGGTCAAGTTTTTAGTACTCGGTAGCTCAGTTGACTCATAACAGTCGACTGGGATTGTAACCCAGTTGACTGGTCGTGTAGCCAATTGAGGCTCAACTGTCGACTAAGTACTCTGGCAGTCGACTAGTAGACATCACTATTCGACTGGTCCACGACATTCGACTGCTAGTCGATTGGTGGTAGTGGACACGAGCACAGAAGCTCTGGTAGTTGACTGGGCAGTCAATTGCTGGTAAGGCAGTCGGTTGATAGGTTATCCGTTGGCTAAAATGTCAATGTGGATTAGTCCGTTGTGAGACAACGGATAGTTGAGTAGTCGACTAATGTCTTTTGATAGTAGACTTTCAGACACGAAATCAGCCAACAACATGCTTTAAATGGAGCTTGAGATGGAGGATTTTGACAACAGTTTTTAGATCTTTTGGAGAGGAAACATTGTTGCTTTCCAGACCTTCAAAGACGTTCAAAGAGACCAAAAGAGATCGAGAAAAAGTATTCTTATTGTAAAGTTATTTTTCAACTTGTATTTATTTTTACTTGTATTTGGTCATTTATTCATGTATAAGCTCTTTTGTACGAGGTTTCTCCACCTCTGGTGTTATATCAAGAAGGAGAAGGTGTTAGTGAAGGTAGATCACTAGACCGCTGTCGTGGAGTAGGAACCTTAGTTCTGAACCATGTAAAATTATTTTGTCATGATTATGTTGTGTATTTGTATCTTGTCTATGTTTTACTTTCTTTTCGTTGTGCACTAATGAGTTGTAGACAAGCACGAATGCAATCGAGAGGTGAAATCGACGAACCACTATTCTCCCCCTCTAGCACATTAAATCAGTTCTTTTAATTGGTATCTGAGCCTGGCTCATTCGAAAGACTTAAAAGGACTGATCAAGCAAGGCCGCTCTTCAAGGACTAATTGCCAAGAGATCAAAAGTGCTAGAGGAGTAGAGAAGGATAGAGTTGCTCAATGATGGACTTGGATATGACATCAACTCTCCATCCGTCTTCGTCTGCGATGATTTTTCGTATTGGGAAAGTAGAATGAAATATTTTCTTATGTGTAATATGTTAGAGTAGGTGCTCTACAAGCCAACTATTAGTGAGGCTTTGTTGAATCTTGTGTACAAACGTACTTTATTTTAATATAATTCAAATAAATGTGGCATTTACATTATCTTAATACACAAGCTACATGTATAGATAAAGTCTTTGAATATACCATAGTGAGATGTTGTGGTATATATGATGATTATCATGAAACACGTCAATATTCACTGTATATTCTAAACCTCTTCCTAGTCAATTGGGCCACCAATAAATATGGATAAATGGTCGTTCGAGTAGGAGGCTAGCATCTGTGACGTAGTATACCACATTTCACTGGTAAGGACATAGATGTTAGGAACGGTTGCGTCGCTAGAGGGGGGCGAGGGTAAATAGCGATTTCACTTGTCGCTTCGACTTCGTTCACGTTCATCTACAAAATGTTAGTGTGCACAGTGAAATACAAATATAAATAAACACAACACGAGACAAACACAACACATGCAATACACGATGATATAACGTGGTTCGAAACCTAGGGTTCCTACTCTATGGGTCGAGCTAAAGTGAGCTCGAGTGATGCAAACTATCACTAATAAACTCCTTCAAAGTGACACACTGGAGGTGGAGAAACCTCGTACAATGGTTCTTACAACAATAAGAATGAAATACAAACAAATACAATAAAAAGCAAAGAACGCTTTACAAACTAGCATTTTGAATGTTTTGCTTGTTGATTGCTTAGATGAAATTGAAGGTGTTGGGATGTATACTGAAAAGTCTATCTTTTGTATGAACATCTTTATTTTTGAAATAAGAATCAAATGATCATTGTTTGCATATTTATGGTTATGCATATTGTCTAATACATTACATTGTAGATAACATGGTGTGTAGTGTCACACGGGAGATCATGTTATCGGTTCCTTGTAGAGTATAAGTAAAGGCTCACAACCTAGATGGCTTTGGACAAACCATTGGTATGGTTGTAGTGTGATTTGGTATTGGTTTGTCTTGACCATAGAATCACATTAGTACACTTTGTGTGACTTAGAGGTGATTCGATTTATTGCTGACTACATAATCGAATCAGACCTCAGATATTATATTGTACATTCTCTTAATCCCAATATAATAACGGGCACATATACTTAGTATTCATTTCTTTGATTTACCAATGGGCGAGATTTATAGATTAAATCGATAGGCTCGATAAGTTGAGAAATGATATTATTTATTGTTGGTGCAGGGGCACCTAAGTCGAACCTGTATTTTGATTATGGAAAAAGACGCAAAGTCAAGGATATATCATTATCTCACGAGCTGAATCAAGTGTGCAGAAAAGTGCTAAAGCTGGAGCTGAAGGCTAGCGACACCCGGAGGCAGCCGCGGTGGTCGGACGATACTTGAGTGATTTCGGAGGAAGCCGAAGGAATCGAGTGGAAGGCCGGAAGAGAAAGCGACACAGTAAGTATCGAGGTAAAGCTCGTGTGTGTGAGAGTAAGAGAGGTCGCATTCTCCTTACGGGGATGATCTTAAGGGTAAATCCGACCAAAGACATCCTATAGATAGTCTAGGTCGAGATTAGACAGTCGACGGCCGTCAAAATAATGTTTTTGTTAAGCTAACTTTGCCCTGCAGCTAGCATCAGTCGACTACCAGCTTGGAGGACTCGACTGCCGTCAATCAGTCGACTGCTTGCGGTCAACACTCGACTGATGCTGCCATCAGTCGACTGATGGTCAAGGATCAGCCTCGAGAAATCAAGCTCTATCACCATTTTTCAAGGAGGTTTTGTGCCCAATTCCTATTGGTTGAAGATCCATTCGATGAGGGGCTTAAAGGCTATAAAAGGAGGGCTTGTCCTAGGGTTTTTCATCAATTAAAAAGCTTCCAAGTGCTTCCAGTACGCTACGAGTCTTCGACATTCCTACGACGAAGCTCTACAGACACGACGACTAGGATTTCATCTTTTTCATCTATGATTCGTCGGTATAATCTTAGTTTAATTCCATTATGTACTTCTTTTTATTTTGGTTTTATCGTAACGAGAAGAGGGGGAGTGTCCCTCTATCTCGAGTCTCTTTCGTGATTTTTGTATCCGATTAACTCCTATCTCCAACGAGGAGGAGTTCATTAGTGATTTGCCCTCCGTGCATGATCAAGGATCACTAGGGCCTTGGAATAGTAGCCGAAGGCTATGAACCAAGTAAAAAAATCTACTTGTCTCTTTTATTTTTTATTTATCTTTCCACTGCGTATAAGTGTTTTGAAACTAATTCGTATGAAAAAGTATTATCTCTATTCACCCCCCCTCTAGTGATCCGCTTCGATCCAACATTTATATGGTGTGTCGTTGATTATAGGAGGAAACTGTGTCCTATATATTAGGATGATGATGTCCCCTTGAGGAGCTCATATGGTTCATCATGTAAACCCTGCAGGTGGACTTGGTCTGGCATGATGATAAGGTTGAGTGGTACTACTCATGGAGTTAGATGTTGATTAATTAATTGTCAGTAAATTAATTAATCGACGGACATTCGAGATCTTAAATACGGGGAGAAAAATGTACAAATAATATATAGAGCCCATATTAACTTATGGAGGTTGGTGAGGTAGATCAATGATAATCCTCTAGTGGAATGGATTATCATTAATGGATCGGACTTTATGTGAGCTTGATCCATTGGGTGGCCAAGATCCAACTCCTCCTCATGGTCCCTATTGTAGCCTATTAAAACCTCATGAAGCCTAGATCCAATGGTTGAAAACAAAACTCTAGATCCGACGGTGGACATTAAATCTCTAGATTCGATGGTTGAGATTAAATCTCTAGATCCGACGGTTGAGATTAAATCCCTAGAACCAACGGTAGAGATTAAAACAAGGCTTAAGCCTAACTCTATAGAAGGGGCTTAAGGTGGGCGACAAAGGCATGGCTTGGAGATTAGGGTTTTGCCTCTCATTAGCTTGGGCGGCAAGAAATCCTAGGAAGGTTAGGGTTTGGTTGGGCGGCTAGGGTTTGGGAGGTGGAGTGGGCGGCAACAATAGGAGAGGTTCCTTTCTTCTTCCTAAGGTGTTGCCGGCGCCTATCTCTCTTCCCTCTACCTTGGCCAGCGCTCAACCTATTCCTCTTCTTCTCCTTGGCCGGTGGAAACAAGAGCTAGGGATTCTTTCCTTGGAGCTTTTGGCCGGTGCCTACACTTCTATCTTCATCTCCTTGGCCGGCGGCAACCACCAAGCAAGGTAGCTTGGTGGCCGGTTCTAGATAGGAGAAGAGTTTTATTTTATGATCTTCCTTTGTTCAGAGCGAGCAAGGAAGGAAGATTGGTGATCTAGAAGGCTTCGACTTTTGGAAGATCGTCGCCCACACGACGTCCAAAAGGAGGAAGGACATACAATAGAAGATCAAGAGGTATAACAAGAGGTATAATCTTGTTTATTTTGATTAGTGTTCTTTTGTATTATGTCTATAATTGTTTTTCAATTATATGCATGTTGTATGCTTTTTTTAATGGCTAAATTAACTTGGACCCCGAATACAAACACAAAAGTCAGCGATTCGTACATCGTCTATTCCGCGACTATTTGTAGAATAGAGGTTGGTGGCTTGAACAATAAGTTTGTTCAAGTGACTACTCTAATCGAATAGCATGACGATAAAATGGGACCTTGGGTAATCCCTCTTATCAAGGATAAATTTTTTTTATCCGGGGACGTAGAAGGGATCTCCATGAACAAGCGACCGAGTTGAAGTGGGAAGCGAAGTTTCCTACCTTCAAGTGGTATCAGAGCTTCGATTTCGGGACAAAAACCTTCAAAAGGACCCTAAAATGCACCAGCACTTCGTCTCAAATCGCCTCTAGAACCATGAACAAAATCCTCCATTAGCTACTCCTTTTATAACCTGCAAATGGTTGATTTCACGCCTAGCAGTCGACTACCAAAAGGCCCAGTCGACTGCTCTCCTATCTATTGTCTCACAACGACTCAATCCACATTGAAAAAACTCCAACGGATACCTTAGCAGTCGACTGCCCAAGCCGGTGATCATTGCTCTCTAACGATCGACCGATCAACTACCAAAGCTTCGTGCTTGTGTCCATTAAATCGCCGATCGGTCATAGAGGCGATCGCCGAGACCACTCGACTACCCATAATGACAATCGACTGCTAAAGCTTCATCTGAGCAATTGAAGCTCAGTCGACTACTTGACCAGTCGACTGGTGATAATCCTAGTTGACTGATCCAAGTTAACTAGGCTGCTAAGTGTCAAACACTTGGCCAGTCGACTGATCCATAACCCCAGCCGACTGATAAACATCAAACATGAGGTTTAACTTAAGTATGATCCCATTATACTTGATAGACCACCCTTAGCCTAGACCTAAATCTTATAGCCGCCTCCATCAACCTCACGCCTATCAGATCCCTCCAAGTCATCCATGACTTGTTCATCCATACGCTAGCCTTTAGGTGCTTCCATCGACTATTGTCATGCTAATCGAGTCTACTTTGCCAAGATACATTTGGACTTATGCCGCCAAAACAAACCCTTGGACTTTACATCACCCAACATTGGACTTATGTCGCCAAGACTACAGCTTGGACATTACGCTGCTAATATCACACCCTTGGACTTCTCAATTGCCAAGTATCCATACTTGGACTTTCATCGCCAAAGTTCACTTGGACATTACGTCGCCAAAACTATAGCTTGGACTTATGCCACCAAGACTATGCCTTTGGACTTTCCTTTCCAAGTACTCATGCCTTAGACTTTACCATTGCCAAGACCCTGTTAGTGCCTATAAAATCCACGTATCTCCACAATAGTATAATATTATCCACTTTGGGCCTAAGCCCTCATGGTCTTGTTTTTGGGTTTTACCCAAAAAGCCTCATACCAATGGAGATATCTTTTCATCTTATAAGCACATGATCTTTTTCATGTCTTATCAATGTGGGACTTTGATTGTATTCTCAATACTCTAACAATTCCCCCCTCAAATGAAGGACCACATTGACCCCCCTCCCTCAAGCCTATTCGTCCTCGAAAAACATCCTCTGCTTGATGTCCGATCCTCAACCCACCATGACTTCTTGCCAACTATTTGGTCCTCTTGATCCAGCTGGAGTTCCTACCAATTGTCCAACCCTTCTGGCCCAACTGAACTTCCTGCAAGTTGTTTGATCCTTCCGACCCAACTGGACTTCCTGCCTGGTGTCTGGTTCTCTTGATCCGGACATAGGAGCTCAACTTCCTTCGTTCGAGGTTCATGGCTTGACATGGACCATGACTCTGATATCAATTGTTAGTGCCTATAAAATCCACATATCTCCACAATGGTATGATATTATCCACTTTGGGCCTAAGCCTTCATGGTTTTATTTTTGGGCTTTACCCAAAAGGCCTCATACCAATGGAGATATCTTTTCATCTTATAAGCACATGGTCTTTTCCATGTCTTACCAATGTGGGACTTTGATTGTATTCCCAATACTCCAACAAATCCATGCTTGGACTTTCCATGCCAAGACCCATTCTTCGACTTTCCAATTGCCAAATACCCATGACTTGGACTTTCCATTGCCAAGTACACATGACTTGGACTTTACCTTCCATGTACACATGACTTGGACTTCTAAATCCCAAGACCATTCTTGGACTTCCCATGACAATCACATTGTCAATCGTTTTGTTGGACATCAAAATACTACTCGAGTCCTGGTCAATCATGACCTGGGCCGATTGAACCAATAATCTCTCACTTTTTTATGTTTGACAAAACCTTTGAATTAGGCTACCTAACTTAAGTCATCAATTCTCCCTCTTTTTGATATACATCAAAAAGTCTCCTCCAAGGGTAGCAATGTCTCATATACCAATGAGATATTACATTCTCCCCCTTGGTCCAAAAATATTTAGGATGCCTTCACTCTTCCTAATGATAAATCACATATCACTAAATGAGAGGCAATCCTCACTATTCTCCAATTCTCCCCCTTTGGTGAGCACAATGAGGGTTTCCAAACCCTTCATGTCTCCCCCTTTGAGGAATACTCATCTATCAACCCTTGATGGATAACCTCCCCTAAAGGCTTGCTCCCCCTTGACCATTGCACCAATAATGTCCCTGGAGAGTTCCTAAGACAATAGGAAACTTAAACCATCGAAATTAAGGGTAAAGATTCAACATTGACTTTCACCTCCCTCAAAATTCAATTTTCACCCCAAACACCTCTCCTAATCATTTTCAATGATATTTCACCCTTACAATGCTTTCCAAAGCATATCCTAGGGTTAGGAGACGTTAGGTACCTAGGGATGGCTAAAAATGGGCTAAACAAACCTTGTTTATCCAAAATCAAACCCTGCAGTCGACTTAATAAGCAATCATTCGACTACCATCAGCATCAGTCGACTACCCTAAAGTGGCAATCGACTAATATCTACAAACACAGAAATCAGAAATCAGAAATGAATTTCAAAAATTTATAAGTAATTATACATAATTTGAAAAAACACGAAAATTCAAACGTATAATACTTACATGAAATATAATGGGTGAAAAATTGTTTTAAATTAAAATACTCATTAAATTGTGAGATTGATACAAGTTCAAAACCATTGAAACTTTCAATATTTTTGACTTACTTTGTATCAACTTCTTCAATGGTGATTGTTATCAAAAGATAGACTTCACCAAGGTTTTCTAAAATGATTTTAAAATGTTTTTGAAAACCTATTTTGAACCATGGTCTATGGGCTAGATGTACATGACTTGTGCATTAGATTTTCTCATGATTCATCATTATCATTTAATGAGTTCTAAGTTCAATATGATGTACTAAATAAGCATATGAACTTAACTCATTTCCTAGCATCTCACATGTGTCTAAGGTGTATGAAAACATACACAAGTCAATCTAATGTTCTTGTGAGATGTGGGTTTAGTTTCTTAAGTTTTCATGCATTTTTCTAGGCAATTTTATTTGATTCGCTTATACATGAGACTTCAAATCATATTATTGTCCTTAAATAAATTTTAATTAACTTAAATGCATGAATGATAATCATGGCATAAAATGATAAACCTAAGCACACATGATATATTAACCTAAGTAGTAATCATGACATTTTATATGATTAAATGAGATATGATGTCATGAAATGACAAGGAAAACAAAGCATGACAATTTTACAATATCAAGGTATAAAAATACCTAAAGTTTAAACCAAATTGTCATTTCCTAGTATTAAACCCAAATTTGTCATAATAGATCAATCTCCCAAGTGTGCCAAAAATCTAAAATGACACACTATGACCTCTAAACCTAATTGTGCCAATTTTGATTGACTTTTCAAACTCCTTGAATCTTATTGGAACATTCTAAAATCCTTTAGGATTAAGTCTCAATTTCATTTCCAAAGTATCACATAACTTTAAAAATGCCCTAAAGTGTCAACTTTGCTATGGTTAGGTTAACTACCCATCCATTCAAGCTTGACACACCCTAATCTATCTAGCGTGAAGGGATCATGCTCCTAGGAACCCAAAACCTATTTGAGCTCCTTGGGTTAACTAGGTACTCACTAGGTATATCCTCCCTTAGTATCTTCCTAATGACCCTTCTAGGCTCTGAAGTCTTAGTCATTTGGGCCTTGTCAAGGTTAACTTTAGGGGTAACTCCCCTTGTAACCTTGCTAGTGACTTTCCTAGACTTCTTTGAAGCCTTAGTCACTTGACACTTACCATAGTTAGCCTTAGGGATGACTTCCCTACTAACCTTGGTTTTCCTAGACCTATGTGTTGGTGCAGTAGGCACCAGATAATCGAACCTAGGTTTAGATTATGACAAAGACCCAAAGCTAAGGTCATATTGTTGTCTAATGAGCTGATCCAAGTGTGCAGAAATGGTTAAGCTGAGCTGAAGGTCGGCGACACCTAGAGAATCCCGAGTCGGAAAACTGTGGTGGTCGGACGACACCGGAAGAACTTCAGATGGAGCAGAAGAACCCAAGTGGAGACCTGAAGCAAAGTTGCGAGTCACAAAAGGACCAAAGGTAAGCTCGTGTGTGAGTGAATGTAAGGTCAAGTCCTCCATACGGGGGCATCCTTAGGCGGCGATCCGACTAAGACTTCCCATGGAAGGTCTAAGTCGAGATCGGACGATAAGTGGCCATCGAATTCACTTATATTATTTTTATTTCGAGCTAACTCTTTAGTGCAATCGAGAACCCTAGCCACCAGTCGATTGCTGGCTTGTAGCAGTCGACTGTTGGCTATTAGTCGAACTGATAAGGGCAGCAGTCGACTGTCATTCGAATTTCCAGCATTGAAGAGAGTCAAGATAAGCTTCACTTATCTTGGGGGAATGAGGTTCTTTGACCATGAGCTGGAACTGAACATTGGGGGAGCTTCCAAGGCTATAAAAGAAGAGGGGTTTCAGCCCTTTAGGTCATCTAAGTGCTTACAAAGTGATCCCGCAACGCCGATACTCTACGACATCGAAACTCTGCCGAAACTCTGACGACATGACCGCAAGCTAAACATCTACTCAACGTCGGTATAAGTATTTAAAGTTTCCATTTATATTCAGTGTATTAAAGTTGTTTTTATTGAGCTTTTGATCGTAATGAGGAGAGGTGGGATTGTCCCTCTACCTCAAGTTTTTCATTGGTTTGTAATCGTCATCTCCTACCTCCAATGAGGAGGAGATTATTAGTGAATTGCCCTTCGTACGCAGTCTATGATCGCAAGTGCCTTGGATTATCAACCGTTAGGTTGTGAACCAAGTAAAAATAAACTTGTCATTTACTTTTCCATTGTGCAACTCATTACTTTATTTTTATCAAACGAAAAAGAAAAGAAATTTTACGTGCGCTATTCACCCCCCCCCTCTAGCGCTCTTTTTCGATCCAACAATTGGTATCAGAGCAAAGGCGCTACGATTTGGTGCAACCACCAATCTAGCACTTGGCTTTAAGTTTTCTTTTCGTTTTTGGTTTTGCAATTCCTAAGTTAAGTCTTTTCGTTTCATTTAATTTCCTTCTCCCGCACTACTAATCCAAGACAAGAGTCTTGGTACCTTTTTGTCGTTTTTGTTTTTGCAAGGTTCTCTTTTCTTTCTAAATGGCCCATCTCGAAGGGTTTAGCACCGCCCGACCCCCATTTTACAATGGAGATGACTTCCGTTATTGGAAGGGTCGAATAGAGTGTTATTTAAAAACCCAAGTAGAGATGTGGATCATGATTCAAACTGGATTCACACTTCCAACAAATGGAAATGGTGAATCGTTGGATTGCGATCAATGGACAAATGCCATGAAATGCCAAGTGGAAGTCGATGCCAAGGCTACGCAAATCCTACAATGCAGCTTGTCCAAAGAAGAGCTCAACCACGTTTGCCCCTTTATCAGCGCAAAGGACTTGTGGAATAAGCTCATCGAACTACACGAAGGAATCGACGACGCTAAGGTATGTAAGAGGGATCTATTTTTAAATAAATTATACAATCTAAAAATGCAGGTTCACGAGACCGCCACCCAATTACATGCATGGATCCAAGATATCGTCAATGATCTACATTCGATCGAATAGAAGGTCAAAAATCGGGACTTAAAAAGGTATGCGCTTAACGCTTTCCCTAGGACTACCTTGTGGGCATCCATGGTTGATGCCTACAAGGATTCTAAGGACCTTTCTAAGATTAGATTAGATGAAATGTTTTCTAAATTTAAATGACATGAGAAGTCTAATTTGGCCCCCGCCGAGTAAAGTATTGCCTTATTTGCAGGATCGAAGAAGAAGCCCAAAAGCAAACCACCTTCGGAGGAAGAAGACGAGTATGAATCAGAGATTGATGATGAGATGGAAACTGAACAAGTGAATCTAGTTCAGAAGATGATCAAAAGTCGAAAATGACACATCAATCAATCTAAGGAAGGTAAGTCTAAATCAAATTCCAACTATAGATGCTATGAGTGTAACAGGTTGGGTAACATCAAGTCGGAATGTCCAAAGCTCAAGAACAAGGCACAAAAGTCCAAGAAAGCACTCAACACTACATGGGAGGAATGGTCAGAGAAGGAAGACGAGCTCAACAACCTTGTCTTCATGTCCAAGATGACCAAACCCGAGGAGGAGTCCAAACCCGAGGAAGAGTCTGACTCCGGATCCGATGATGAGTCTCTATTCAAGACAAGACACTGATCCGTATCCGGTTCAAAAGGTTCACTCAAGATAAGTCCGTCTTTAATTGAAATGTTATATAATGCAATTAAGTTTTTAACTAGAAAGTTAGCTAAGTCCGAGTCCAAGGTCGAGACCTTAGTTGAGGAGGTTAAACTCCTTAAACACGAGGTCTCCCTAACCTCTTCGACTAGTCAAGTTCAAGAGGAGGACTCAACTCGAAGTTGAGAACTCACTCTTGAAAGGATAAGTCGAAGATCTTAGGCAAATGTTGGAAAGGTTTACTTTGGGATCCAAGGGACTTGACTTACTACTTGGATCGCAAAGGGCCGTGTACATCAAGGTCAGACTAGGGTTTAGATCAAATACGATTAACAAGTCAAATATGTCAATTGTAAACCGTAATAGAAAACAAGTCCAAGCATGGGTCCCTAAGACCGCTTTAATTTCACAATTAGGGTCTAATAAGTACTGGGTTTCCAAGGACCAAATACACTACGTGGATAGACCGAATCGATTCAATGGTCTAGGGGGAGCTAGTACTAAATTTGTTTATTCTATTACATGTAATTAGTCTTTGCATGCTTAGTTATTTTGTTTTAATTTTTAGAACGTCTAGATAGGGTCAATAATTCGTCAATCTTGATAACATAGTATTAGGACGTAGCGAGATAATAGTACGTTAAGGAAATGAAGTCCTATGTGTCCAAGATAGATAAGGCGTATCTAGCTTGGTGCACTCGACTGAGTTGAACTAGCTGAAGCTACCTAGTCGTATCCTTAACTAGTTAGACAAGGAAATAATCTTAAGTGACTTAAGTAATCGATTTCTTGAATTTGGCTTTATCTAAGGAAGTGGTCGTTGTTCCGATCAAAGAAGGTCTCTGTGCCTCGCCATGACCTGGAAGCCAATTTCTCGAAAAGGTGACTTGACGAGCTTAGGGTTAAATCCGAATCTAACCCAAAGTTGATTAGTTTCAATTCATTAAATTTAATCAAGTAAAATCGAAGTCATCTCACAGAACACATAAGGATAACATGTTTGGTCATGTAGAAAGGGTGAGATGATTCTAAAACTAATAAACTTTAACCAATTCCCAAATTCCAATATCTGATCCAACTATTATATGTGTAGGATCAATGGATGTTGGACAGTGGGTGCTCCCGACACATGACCAGAGACCAACTAAAATTTTTGGTGCTTAGATTCAAAAGTCAAGGATCAGTAGCTTTCGGAAACAACGGCAAGCTCAAAATCATCGGATCAGGTGATATTGAGCTAAACTCCAACTTTGCAATTCGAAATGTTTTATTAGTAAAAAATTTTGAGTATAATTTACTTAGTGTAAGTCAATTGTGTGACAACAACTATAAGGTTATATTATTAGAAAATGAATGCTTAATTAAAACTAACGAAACCTCTAAAACAATACTTAAAGGAACTAGGAATAGCAATATCTACACAATTAATTTACCCAACTCTTCAACCAAGTGTCTTATGACACAACAAGAGGAATTTTGGTTGTGGCACCGACGACTCGGCCACTCGCACCCAAGACTCATTTACAAGGTGACTCATAGTGGTTTAGTCAGAGGCTTGCCCAACCTTGACAACTTGGATAATAAAATCTGTAATGCTTGTCAATAAGGTAAACAAACTAGGGCACAACATCAACTAACTAACCAAGAACGAACCAAAAGTATACTTGAGCTCCTACACTTGGATCTATTCGATTCTCATGGAGCCAAGTCACTAAACGGAAGTCAATTTTGCTTGGTCATAATTGACGACTACTCTACGTTTACCTGGGTTAGGTCCCTTAAACACAAAAGTGATACCTTAGACTAACTTACCAACTCATGTAAATTAATAGAAAATGAAAAGAACCTTAAGATTCAAAGTCTTAGAAGCGATCATGGTGGTGAATTCGAAAACCATAGGTTCACCGACTTCTGTAACCTAAATGGATACCACCATGAATTCTCCTGTCCTAGAACCCCACAACAAAATTGTCTAGTCGAGCGAAAGAATAGAACCCTACAAGAAGCCTCTAGAACCATGTTAAACGAGTACATCCTACTCGATAGGTTTTGGGCAGAAATCGTTAGTACGGTGTGTTATGCCCAAAATAAAATCCTACTAGTCAAGAGGCACCTTAAGACCTCATACGAAATCTACCATGATAAAGTACCTAACATTAAATACTTTAGGGTATTTGGATGTAGGGTACATATCCTAAATACTAAGGACTACTTAGGCAAATTCACCTCTAAAACAAACACCGGAATATTCTTAGGATATTCAACCACAAGTAGAGCCTATAGAGTCTATAATAATGAAACCATTAAAATCAAAGAAACCATTAATGTTGTATTCGACAAAGGAGATAAAACCACAAAACCTGTAGTAGAACCAATTAATGAACCGATTAATACTAGACCTGAATCTGATCATGAAAATGAGTCTAGTATAAATCCTAACCCAAGTCAATCTAGGTTACAATCGAATCATCCTATTGATCAAGTGATAAATGATCCCAACCTAGGGGTTCGAACTAGAGCATCATACAGAAACCTTAGTCAAATCTCTTTAATCTCGAAAATCGAATCCAAATCAATTGAACAAGCTCTTCTTGATCCCGATTGGATTATTGATATGCAAGAAGAGCAAGCTCAATTCACTAGGAACGAAGTTTGGGAATTAGTACAACCACCTAAAGATAAATCGATTATTAGAACAAAGTGGGTATTCTAGAATAAACTCGATGACAGAGGTGAAGTAGTTAGAAATAAGGCGAGATTGGTCGCAAAAGGATTTAGTCAAGTAGAGGAGTTAGATTATGACGAAACCTATGCCCCCATAGCTAGACTAGAATCAATCATAATGTTATTATCCTACACTGCACATCAAGGATTTAAACTATTTTAAATGGATGTGAAGTCAGCATTCTTAAATGGAATTATTAAGGAAGAAGTCTATGTTAGCCAACCCCCAAGATTCGAAAGCTTAGACAAACCTGACCATGTTTTTAAACTTAAGAAAGTCGTATATGGACTAAAACAAGCTCCTAGAGCTTGGTATGAAAGTCTTTTTATTTATCTCTATAGGGACCATGATGTCCACTAGAGGGGGGTGAATAGCGATTTCGTAGACGTTGATGGAATTCAATCGTGCTTGCTACAAAATGTTAGTATACGTAGAGGAAATAATGAAGATACAAACAAATACACAATACAAGCACAAGTACACGAGATATAACGTGGTTCGGAACCTCAAGGTTCCTACTCCACGGATTGAGCTCAAATGAGCTCTAGCGATGCCAAACACCACTATAATCACAAATACTCCTTCTTGATAATAAGTCAGAGGCGGAGAAACCTCGTACAAGAGTTTACAACAATAAACAAAAGTACAACAAGCAAATACAAATACAATACACAAAAATACGTAAAGAAAACTTTACAAATGCGCTTTTGGATACTTGCTCGTTTGGTTGCTTGAGCTGCACTTGGAGACCCTGAACTGCACTAGCAAATCGCCCCAAATCGCTCTAGTAACCACTACTAAAATCCATCTCCACGAGCTGCTTTTATAACCTATATTCGGGCTGGATTTTGCCTAGCAGTCGACTGATCGAGACCATCAGTCGACTACTCCTGTAGTCATTGTCTCACAATGGCTTGAGCCACGTTGGATTAGTTCCAACGGATAGGCCATCAGTCGACTGATAGAGCCATCACTCAACTGTCAAACCCTAATAGTTGACTCAGAAACTTTCTGTCTCTGAAAACTTGACCATCAATCGACTAATAACCATATCAGTCGACTGATCAGGACATCAGTCGATTGACCAATGCTGACAGTCGACTGCCAAGCCATTTCTTACAGTCGAACTCCAGTCGACTCCCATCAATCAATTGATAATCATACCAGTCGACTGATAAACCTCATCTATGAGGTTTAACACCAAGTATGATGCCCTCATACTTGCTAGACCACCCATAGTCTAGACTTAAGTCTTCTAGCCACCTCCGTCAGCCTCAAGCCTATTAGATCCCTCCAAGTTATCCATGACTTGTTCATCCATACGCTAGCCTTCAGGTGCTTCCATCAGCTATTGTCATGCTAACGTGGTTTATACCGCCAAGGCACAGTGGGCTTACGCTGCCAAGACTATCGCTTGGACTTTACGCTGCCAACCATTGGACTTATGCTGCCAAGACTCCACCCTTGGACTTTCCGCCGCCAATATCACCCCTTGGACTTCCCTTGCCAACCCATGTTGGACTATCCAATTGCCAAGACTCAAGCTTGGACTTTCCCTTGCCAAGACCCATGCTTGGACTTTCCATGCCAAGTACACAAGACTTAGACTTTCCTATCATATGGTCAATTCCATGTCAACCATATAGTCAAACAATGGTCAAACCATCGTCAAACATCAAGATACCACTCGAGTCATACTCGAGTCCGGTCAATCATGACCCGGGTCGATTGCACCAACAATCTTCCCAAACCATTGTCAAACATCAAAACACTACTCGAGTCCAACTCGAGTCTAGTCAATCATGACCTGGGTCGATTGCACCAACAATCTCAAGTCTAAAGGGTTTAGCCAAGGCCTAGTCGACCCAACCATCTTCATAAAATCCGTAGGCAAAGAAATTTTTATTGCCCAAATTTACATATATGATATAATTTTTGAAATAACCAACTCAATCCTACTAAATGAGTTCATTTAACTAATGGAAAGTGAATTTGAAATGAACTTAGTAGGAGAATTAACTTTTTTCCTAGGATTACAAATTAAACAAACTAAGGAGGGAATTTACTTACACCAACATAAATACGCTAAGGAATTAATTAATCGATTCGAAATACAAAATGCTAAGGTAATAAATACATCGATGGCCACAAATGTTAATATAGGAGAAGACTTAGAAGGCAAACCAATAGACCTTAAATGCTATAGGAGCGCAATAGGTAGTCTCCTATACTTAACTGCGAGTCAACCTAATATATTATTCTCAATAAGTATGTGCGCAAGATTCCAAACTTGTGCTAAGGAGTCGCATCTAATGTTAGTTAAACGTATCCTTAGATACCAAAAGGGTACACTAAACGTAGGAATTTGGTATCCTAGATCTACCGAGTTCAAACTAATCGGCTACTCCGACTCGGATTATGCCGGTAGTAAACTTGATAGAAAGAGCACAAGTGGTTGTTGTCAACTCCTTGACTCGAGTCTAGTGAGTTGGTGTAGTAGAAAGCAACATTGTATTGCCTTATCTACCACCGAAGCTGAATACGTCGCGATGGGTGAGTGTGTAGCTCAGTTTTTTTGGATGAAGCACACTCTCCAAAACTTTAACTTAAATTTTAACAACACTAAAATTTACATCGATAATATTAGTTCAATTAATTTAACCAAAAATCCTATATGTCACTCTAGGACCAAACATATAGAGGTCAAACGCCACTTCATTCGAGAACATGTAGCCAACAGGACCATACAACTCGAATACGTGGAATCCAAGTCAAACCTGGCAGACTTATTTACAAAACCTTTACCCAAAACAGAATTTAGTCTGCTTAGACGTAAATTAGGTATATGTGTAATAGAGTAGGACATAAAATTTATATTTTTGCTATACTCTATTTACTTTTCATGCAAAATGGAACTAGCCTAGGGCTTACCCTAGAAAGTATGCACCTATAGATTTAAGGAGATAATACATCTCACAACACATAGGACTAATGTGTTTGTGTACTTATCCACGTAGATGGGCGTGAGATGTTATGACCTCACTCCTAATTCCAAATGTAGATATAGTGCATCGACATGAACCATGGAGTATAATTATTTAAATTAACCAACTCTAATCATGACTTATTGATCATTATATATCAATCAAGTCAAATAGAGTTGAACATTCTATTAGTTGAGCTTATGTTTAAAGTATTATTTGCAAAATATAATAGGAACATGCTTGAACTTATAAAGCATAATCACTATGTTTCGAAAAGTTTTTTTCTATAAACCCCCACACTTTTCGATTTATGGCAAAAGGGGGAGAAAAAGGTCAAAGTTAAGGGATCAATTTTTTTTTTATAACTTAACTTAATTCTAATAACTTAACATAAACATTTAGACCAATGTTAAGTAATCATGATTACTTAAGTTGCAACCGTTAAGGGGGAGAGCTAAGATCCTTTTTCAAGTACTCACCTAAGGTCAAGGAGGAGGTTACCTCAAGGGGGAGGACTTGAAAAAGAGTTTTACTCATACTCCTACTTATGCTAACTTACTAAGTTACTCTCACTAACTTACTAAGTTATGCATTTATGCATACTTCATATTTATTCTTATTTCATAATCATTTCATAAATGCATGTTTATTTTTCCCTTAACTTTGTGTCGGTTTGCCATAGATCAAAAAGGGAGAGATTGTTGGTGCAGTAGGCACCAGATAATCGAACCTAGGTTTTGATTATGGAAAAGACCCAAAGCTAAGGTCATATTGTTGTCTAACGAGCTGATCCAAGTGTGCATGAATGGTTAAGCTGAGCTGAAGGTCGGCGACACCCAGAGAATCCCAAGTCGGGAAACCATGGTGGTCGAGCGACACTGGGAGAACTTCAGATGGAGCCGAAGAACCCAGGTGGAGACCTGAAGCAAAGTTGCGAGTCACAAAAGGACCTGAGGTAAGCTCGTGTGTGAGTGAATGTAAGGTCGGGTCCTCCATACGGGGACATCCTTAGGCTGTAATCCGACTAAGACTTCCCGTGGAAGGTCTAAGTCGAGATCGGACGGTAAGTGACCATCGAATTCACTTATATTATTTTTATTTCGAGCTAACTCTTTAGTGCAGTCGAGAACCCTAGCCACCAGTCGACTACTAGCTTGTAGCAATCGACTGTTGGTCATCAGTCGAACTGATACGGGGAGCAGTCGACTGCCATTCGAATTTCTAGCCTCGAGGAGAGTTAAGAAAAGCTCCACTTTGTTGGTGCAGTGAGCACCTAAGTCGAACCTAAGTTTTGATTATAGCAAACGATACAAAGTTAAGCTTATATTGTTATCTCACGAGCTAAATCAAGTGTGCAGAAAAGTCTCAATGCTGGAGCTGAAGGCTAGCGACACCCGTAGGAAGCCGCGGTGGTCGGGCGACACTCGAGTTACTTCGAAGGGAGCCGAAGGAATCGAGTGGAAGGCCAGAAGCAAAAGCGACACGTAAGTATCGAGGTAAGCTCGTGTGTGCGAGCGTAAGTGAGGTCGTATCCTCTTTACGGGGATGATCTTAGGCGACGATCCGACCCAAGACTTCCCATGGAAGGTCTATGTTGAGATCGGACGGCAAGTGGCCATCGAATCCACTTATATTTTGAGCTAACTCTTTATTATAGTCAAAAATCCTGGCCACCAGTTCAACCGGCCAGTTCAACCGGCGCCAGTTCAACCGGCCAGTTCAACCGGTGGTCAAAAATCAGCCTCGAGGAGTCAAGCTTTATCACCATTTTTCAAGGAGTTTTGTGCCCATTTGTGATTGGTTGAAGACCCATTCATTGAGGGGCTTAAAGGCTATAAAAGGAGGGCCAAACCTAGGGTTTCATCAACAATTCTAAGTGCTCAAAAGCCTCCGTTACGCTGTAACTCTCCGACGACTCTACTACAACGAAGTGCTGCCAACAACCCTAGCTTAAAGTTTCTCTTGTTTAGTTGTTGGTATAATCTTAATTTGTTATTGCTTTCAATATTGCAATTCTTTTCAATCGAGGTTTTTCGTTGCATTTTACTTTAATAGAAGAGAGGGTTTGTCTCTCTATCTTTTTGCTTCGAAGGCTTTTGTAATCGTAAAACTCCTACCTCCAACGAGGAGGAGTGTTTTAGTGAATTGCCCTCCGTACACGGTCTAGGACCGTTAGGGCCTTAGAGTAGTAGCCGAAGGCTACGAACCAAGTAAAAAAACTATTTGTCTCATTTAGTTTTTATTTACATTTCCGCTGCATTTAATTGTCTATCGAACGATTTAAAAGAAAAGTTTTTATCGCTATTCACCCCCCCTCTAGCGATCCGCTTCGATCCAACAATTGGTATCAGAGCCGGGGGCGCTTAGATTTGGTGAAACCACCAATCTAACATTTTTTTTTACAGATTTGTTTTTCGTTCGTTTAAATTTTCCTCCCGCACTACTAATCCAAGACGAAGTCTTGGTACTCTTCGTTTGGTTTTGTTTTGTAAGTATTCGCTTTTGGAGTAGCCGACGGTCAAACGGGCATAACTTTTCGTACAAGTTGACCCACGACACGGTCTACCTACCAAATCGAAGCCCTCGCAGAGATCTACACTTCTTATTAGGGTTTACCCCCGTAACAAGTTGTTTTCATCCTCAAAAATCGACGTTTAGTAGCCTTTCGGGGACATCAAAGGTTGTGAGTACTTACTTTTTATTTAGTTTCTTATTTCTTTGCTTAACTTTCTATTTTTTGTTTGTTTCTTTTTATTTCCCACACTACTAATCCAAGACGCAAGTCTTGGTACTTTCGTGTGTTTTTGTCGTTGCTAGGTCTTCTTTTTAGTCTCCTTGTTTTTTGTTCTAATGGCCCATCTCGAGGGTTTTAGCACCGTCCGACCTCTGTTTTACAACGGAGATGATTTCCGTTACTGGAAAGGTCGGATGGAATGCTTTCTCAAAACCCAAATCGAGATGTGGATCATAATCCAAACGGGTTTCACACTTCCGACTAATGAAGTGGGTGACTCCTTGGATTATGATCAATGGACCGTTGCAACAAAACGACAAGTCGAAGCCGATGCCAAGGCAACACAAATACTCCAATGCGGCTTGTCCAAGGAGGAGCTAAATCGCGTCGGCCCCTTCATAAGCGCAAAGGATCTTTGGACAAAACTAATCGAGTTACATGAAGGATCAGATCAAGCTAAGGTTTGCAAACGCGATTTGTTGTTCAATAAATTGTACCCACTAAAAATGCAGGAACACGAGTCCGCGACGTAACTCCACGCCTGTGTCCAAGACATAGTCAACAACCTACACGCAATCGGGCAAAAGGTCGAAAATCGCAACCTTATAAGGTATGTCCTAAATTCTTTTCCGAGGACTACCTTATGGGCATCCATGGTCGATGCCTATAAGGTCTCCAAGGATCTTTCTAAAATTAGGTTAGACGAACTCTTTTCGGATTTTGAGCTTCATGAGCAGTCTAACTCGGAGCCCGAGAGGGGTATAGCCTTGTTTGCAGGTTCAAAGAAGAAGAAAATCGCAAGCAAGCCACCACCAACCGAGGAGGAAGACGAGTCCGAAGAAGAAGTTGACCCGGAGTTGACTGCCGAACTAATGAACCTAGCTCGAAGGATAGCCAAGGGACGAAAGCGAACCACGACTCGACCCAACCAAGGTAAGCCTAAAAGTTCCAATATTAGGTGTTATGAGTGCAACAGGTTTGGACATATCAAGTCCGAGTGCCCCAAGCTCAACCACCAAGCACCTAAGCACAAGAAGGCCCTCAACGCGACATGGGAAGAAGCGTCATCCGAAGAAGACGAAGACCATGTCTTCATGGCGAAATCGATTGAGTCGGACATGGAGACCGAACCTGAACTTGAGTCAGAACCTGAGGATGACTCGGACTACGAAGCTACCTTCAAGACAAGCCACGGATACGCATCCGGTTCAAAAGATACCCTTAAAGTAAGTCGAACTTTATTTAATACTTTACATAATACGGTTAGGTTTTTGTCTAGGAAGTTAGCTAAGTCCGAGTCCAAGGTCGAGACCCTAGTTGAGGAAGTCAAACTCCTCAAACACAAGGTCTCCCTAACCTCTTCGACTAGTCGAGTTCAAGAGAAGGACTCAACTCGGGTTGAAAAACTCGAAGTTGAGAACACACTCTTGAAAAGTCAAGTCGAAGATCTTAGGAACACGTTGGAAAGGTTCACTTCGGGATCCAAAGGACTTGACCTCCTACTTGGATCTCAAAGGGCCGTGTACAATAAGGCCGGACTAGGGTTTAACTCAAACACGACTAATAGGTCGTATATGTCGATTGTAAGTCGACATAGGAAACATGTCCAAGCATGGGTCCCTAAGAACTTTTTGATTTCAACTCTAGGATCCAACCCGTACTGGGTTCCCAAGGACCAAATCCACTATGTGGATAGACCGAACCGATTCAAAGGTCTAGTGGGAGCCAGTACAAAACATGTTTGTGCTTTAACTTAGAAATTGCATGTTTTAACTTAGAAAGTTTGTGCTTTAACTTAGAAATTGCATGTTTTAACTTAGAAAGTTTGTGCTTTAACTTAGAAATTGCATGTTTTAACTTATAAAGTTTGTGCTTTAAAACTTGTGAACTCACTTAGAACATGAACATAACCAACTAAAATCCTTCGAAAAGATTGAGCCTCGGGGAGCCTCTTTTCAAATAACCAACTAATATCCTTCGAAAAGATTGAGCCTCGGGGAGCCTCTTTTCAAATAACCAACTAAAATCCTTCGAAAAGATTGAGCCTCGGGGAGCCTCCTTTCAAATAACCAACTAAAATCCTTCGAAAAGATTGAGCCTCGGGGAGCCTCTTTTCAAAAATAACTAGTTAGACGAGGAAATAATTTTAGGTGAGTCAAGTCATCATTTTCTTGAAAATGGCTTTGTCTAAGGAAGTGGTCGATGATCCGATAAAAGAAGGCCCCTGTGCCTCGCCACGACCTAGAAGCCATGATCTTGAAAAGGTAAACTTGACAAGCCTAGGGTCAAATCCAAATCTAACATTACTTAAACATAAATGCACTTAATCAACTTAATTGGAAGTCATCTCACAAAGAACACATAAGTATAACATGCTTGATCATATAGACTCCGGTGAGATGACCTAGGTTTAACAACTTACAACCATTTTTTTTAAAAAAAATATAATAATCTAACATCCAATCCAACCACCTTGTGTGTAGGATCAATGGATGTTAGACAGCGGTTGCTCCCGACACATGACCGGGGATCAACTCAAATTCACAAAGCTTCGATTAAAACGACAAGGATCGGTAGCCTTTGGGAATAACGGCAAGCTCAAAATCATCGGATCAGGTGATATCGAGCTTAACTCGAATTTTATTATTAAAAATGTATTACTTGTAGAGAATTTCGAATATAACCTGCTTAGCGTAAGTCAATTATGTGACAATAACTATAAGGTCCTATTTTTAGAAAATGAATGTGTAATTAAAACAAATAAAACCGCTAAAACAATTCTTAAAGGAACTAGAAATAACAACATTTATACGATCAACTTAACTAACTCCTCAACTAAGTGTCTTATGACACGGCAAGAGGAATCATGGTTGTGGCACCGATGACTCGGTCACTCACACCCAAGACTCATCCACAAGATGAGTCAGAGTGATTTAGTCAGAGGTTTGCCTAACCTCAACAACTTGGATAATAAAATATGTAATGCTTGTCAACAAGGTAAACAATATAGGGCACAACATCAACCAACTAATCAAGAACGAACCTCAAGTGTACTTGAGCTCCTGCATATGGATCTATTCGATTCACATGGAGCCAAGTCACTCAATAGAAGTCAATATTGCTTAGTCATAATTGACGACTACTCCAGGTTTACCTGGGTTAGGTTCATCAAACATAAAAATGATACCCTAGACCAATTAATCAATCTATTCAAATTAATCGAGAATCAAAAAGACCTTAAGGTTAAAAGACTTAGAAGCGATCATGGTGGTGAATTCGAAAATCAAAGGTTCACCGACTTCTGTAACCTAAACGGATACCACCATGAATTCTCTTGCCCTAGGACCCCTCAACAAAATGGCCTAGTGGAGCGGAAAAACCGAACTCTACAAGAAGCCGCTAGGACCATGTTGAACGAATACGACCTACCCGATAGGTTTTGGCGGCGAAAGTAGCACGGACTTGCTATGTCCAGAATAGAATCCTTATGGTAAAGAGGCACCTTAAGACCTCGTACGAGATTTATCACGATAAAATACCTAACATCAAGTACTTTAGGGTATTTGGGTGTAAGGTACATATCCTAAACACTAAGGATTACCTAGGGAAATTTACATCCAAAACCACGACCGGAATCTTTCTAGGATACTCGACTACAAGTAGAGCTTATAGAGTATATAACGACACCCTTAGAGTCGAGGAAACCATTAATGTAGTGTTCGATGAAGGACACGAACCTACAAAACCCCCGGCAACCCCAATTAGCAAGCCGATTCATACTAGACCTAACTCTGATTCGGAGATCAGGTCTTGTGTTAATCCTAACCTAAGTCAACCAAGTCACTCTATTGATCAAGTGATAGATGACTCCAACCAAACTAATGTTCAACCAAGTCACCCCATTGATCAAGCATTAGGTAACACAAACCCAACCCAATCTAGGATTCAGACTAACCACCCTATCGATCAAGTGATAGGAGATCCTAATCTAGGAGTTCGAACTAGAGCATCCTATAGGAACCTTAGTCAAATTTCCTTAATTTCAAAGATAGAACCCAAATCAATTGAACAAGCTCTTCTTGATCCCGATTGGATTATTGCAATGCAAGAAGAGCTAGCTCAATTTACTAGGAATGAAGTGTGGGAATTAGTACCACCACCTAAAGACAAAACGATAATTGGAACAAGGTGGGTGTTTCGAAATAAGCTTGATGATAAAGGTGAAGTAGTTAGAAACAAGGCTAGGTTAGTCGCCAAAGGGTTTAGTCAAGTCGAAGGCTTAGATTACGACGAAATCTATGCCCCAGTAGCTAGACTCGAATCCATTCGAATGTTGCTAGCTTATGCCGCACATCGAGGATTTAAGCTGTTTCAAATGGATGTTAAGTTGGCATTCTTAAATGGATACATTAAAGAAGAAGTTTATGTTAGCCAACCCCCCGGATTCGAAAATCTAGATAAACCCGACCATGTTCTAAAACTTAAGAAAGCTATGGACTTAAACAAGCTCCTCGAGCTTGGTACGAGAGACTTTCAATCCATCTTAAGTCAAAAGGGTTTAACCAAGGCTTAGTTGACCCAACTCTCTTCGTAAAAACATTAGGTAAAGAAATATTCATAGCTCAAATTTACGTAGACGATATAATTTTTGAAACCTCTAACTCAGCCTTACTAAACGAGTTCGTTTCACTCATGGAAAGTGAGTTTGAAATGAACTTGGTAGGCGAGTTAAGTTTCTTTTTAGGTCTACAAATTAAACAAACTAAGGATGGTATATACCTATATCAACAAAAATACACTAAGGAGTTAATTAAAAGATTTGGAATGCAAGACGCTAAGATAATAAACACCCCAATGGCGATTAATGTTAACATAGGAGAAGACCTAGAAAGTAAGTCCATTGACTTAAAGTACTATAGGAGCGCGATAGGAAGTCTCCTATACTTAACTGCGAGTCGACCCGACATCCTATTCGCAATAAGTATGTGCGCCAGGTTTCAAACCTGTGCTAAAGAGTCTCACCTAACCCTAGTTAAGCGTATCCTTAGATATCTTAAGGGTACACTTAACGTTGGTATTTGGTACCCTAGATCTACGGAGTTTGAACTAATCAGCTACTCCGATTCGGATTATGTCGGTAGTAAACTCGATAGAAAGAGCACGAGTGGTTGTTGTCAACTACTCGGCTCAAGTCTAGTGAGTTGGTGCAGTAGGAAGCAACATTGTGTTGCCTTATCTACCACCGAAGCCGAATACGTTGCGATGGGTGAGTGTGTAACTCAGCTTCTTTGGATGAAGCACACTCTCCGAGACTTTAGGTTGGACTTCACCAAAACTAAAATTTTTGTAGACAACATAAGTTCGATAAATCTAACTAAGAACCCTATATGCCATTCAAGGACAAAGCATATAGAGGTAAAACACCATTTCATTCGAGAACATGTAGCCAACGGCTCCATACAACTCGAATATGTTGACTCGAAGTCTAACCTAGCAGACATATTTACTAAACCACTACCCGAAGCCGAATTTAGTCTCTTGAGACGAAGATTAGGCATGTGCATAATAGAATAGGAACTTGCAAATTATATTTTCTTACTACTATTTCTTACTTTTTTTCTCATGGAACTAGTATAGGACATACCTTAGATATCATGCACCTATAGATTTAAGGAGCCAATACATCTCACAACACATAGGACTAATGTGTTTGTGTACTTAGCCACGTAGATGGGCGTGAGATGTTAGGACCTTACTCCTGGTTCCAGATGTAGAGCTAGTGCATCGCTATGAACCACGGAGTATAATCATACATACTAACCGACTCTGACCAGGACTGGTTGATCCTTCATATCAATCAAGTCAAATATGAGTCGAACATTTTATAGATGAACTTATTTTCAGTATATTATTTTTAAAAATAAAAATGTGGAACATGCTTGGACTTTAAATTTAACATTTATTTTGTTTTCCACACACCCCTTACTCTTTTCGATATACGGCAAAAGGGGGAGAAAAAGGAGAAAAAGGACAAAAGTTAAGGGGTCAAAAATTTTTTTTGATAACTTAACTCTTACTTCATAATTAAACCAAAAGTTAACTTTAAGTTTTGAAAACTTATTTAACTTTTAACAAAAGGCCAAGGTTAAGAAATCATTTGGTTTCTTAACTTAAAACTTATTTTAAACACTATGGCCAATATTTAGTATTTTTGGTTACTTAATTCTTTTTCTTAGTAGCAAATATCAAGGGGGAGAGTTAAAACCCTTTCTCAAGTACTCACCCTCGGTCAAGGGGGAGGATTCCTCAAGGGGGAGCACTTGAAAAAGAATTTTTATATACTCCTACTCATTCATGCATAATCTCATACTTATTTTTGTCTTAACTTTGTATGTGGGTTTGCCATAAATCAAAAAGGGGGAGATTGTTGGTGCAGTGGGCACCTAAGTCGAACCTAAGTTTTGATTATAGCAAACGATACAAAGTTAAGCTTATATTGTTATCTCACGAGCTAAATCAAGTGTGCAAAAAAGTCTCAATGCTGGAGCTGAAGGCTAGCGACACCCGGAGGAAGCCGCGGTGGTCGGGCGACACTCGAGTTACTTCGGAGGGAGCCGAAGGAATCGAGTGGAAGGCCGGAAGCAAAAGTGACACGTATGTATCGAGGTAAGCTCGTGTGTGCGAGCGTAAGTGAGGTCGTATCCTCTTTACGGGGATGATCTTAGGCGACGATCTGACCCAAGACTTCCCATGGAAGGTCTATGTTGAGATCGGACGGCAAGTGGCCGTCGAATCCATTTATATTTTGAGCTAACTCTTTATTGTAGTCAAAAATCCTGGCCATCAGTTCAACCGGCCAGTTCAACCGGGCGCAGCCAACGGCCAAGCCAATCCGCCACCAATTCAGCGGCCAGTTGGTGGTCAAAAATCAGCCTCGAGGAGTCAAGCTTTATCACCATTTTTCAAGGAGTTTTGTGCCCATTTGTGATTGGTTGAAGACCCATTCGTTGAGGGGCTTAAAGGCTATAAAAGGAGGGCCAAACCTAGGGTTTCATCAACAATTCTAAGTGCTCAAAAGCCTCCGTTACGCTGCAACTCTCCGACGACTCTACTACAACGAAGTGCTGCCAACAACCCTAGCTTAAAGTTTCTCTTGTTTAGTTGTTGGTATAATCTTAATTTGTTATTGCTTTCAATATTGCAATTCTTTTCAATCGAGGTTTTTCATTGCATTTTACTTTAATAGAAGAGAGGGTTTGTCTCTCTATCTTTTTGCTTCGAAGGCTTTTGTAATCGTAAAACTCCTACCTCCAACGAGGAGGAGTGTTTTAGTGAATTGCCCTCCGTACACGGTCTAGGACCGTTAGGGCCTTGGAGTAGTAGCCGAAGGCTACGAACCAAGTAAAAAAACTATTTGTCTCATTTAGTTTTTATTTACATTTCCGCTGCATTTAATTGTCTATCGAACGATTTAAAAGAAAAGTTTTTATCGCTATTCACCCCCCCCCCCTCTAGCGATCCGCTTCGATCCAACACACTTATCTTGGGGGAGGTGAGGTTCTTTGACCATGAGCTAGAACTGAACGTTGGGGGAGCTTCTAAGGCTATAAAAGAAGAGGGATTCACCCCTTTAGGTCATCTAAGTGCTTACAAAGTGATCCCGCAATGTCACTACTCTACGATGCCTCTACGATGCCGAAATGTTGTCGGAACGTCGACAACATGATCGCAAGCTAAACATCTACTCATCGTCGGTATAAGTGTTTAAAGTTTCCATTTCTATTCAGTGTATTAAAGTTGCTTTTATCAAGCTTTTAATCATAATGAGGAGAGGTGGGATTGTCCCTCTACCTCAAGTTTTTCGTTGGTTTGTAATCATCATCTCCTACCTCCAACGAGGAGGAGATTATTAGTGAATTGCCCTTCGTACGCGGTCTAGGATCGCAAGGGCCTTGGATTAGCAATCGTTAGGTTGTGAACCAAGTAAAAACAAACTTGTCATTTACTTTTCCACTGTGCAACTCGTTACTTTATTTTTATCGAACGAAAAAGAAAAGAAATTTTACGTGTGTTATTCACCCTCCCCCCTACTGCTCTTTTTCGATACAACACTATGGGTGGTTCCATAGTCAAATGAAATACTATGGTAGGTATCCTTTGGCTTAGGTTTGTCACCCAAACCTTTCTTGCCCTTAGATGGTTCTTGCCTCCTAGACCATAATTTTTTATCATTAGACCCATTAATCATATTTTTCATCTTCTTAAGGGTCTTCTCTATTTTCTCAAGCTTTGACCTCAAGACTTGATTTTCTACCACTAATGCCTCAAATTTTGAATTTTTATTTGTTCTTTGGGCATTGTTTTTCTTTTTAGGCATATGTCTACCCTACTTAGGGTTAATGCCTAAATGGTTCTCTATCTTCCTAATAGCTTCCTTAGGTACAATTGTTCTTGAGTTATTGATTCTAGATTTGTTCTTAGATAAATTAACATGCTTGACACCTAAGCAATAATATTTGTTATTTCTTGTATGCTTTTCATGAGTAATAGTAAGGAAATTTCTAGCATGCTTCCTATCATTACATAGAGTGGGAGCATTATTTAAATTTACTTTAGGGTTTGCTTTAGAAGCTCCCCCTACATGTGATGCTCCTCCTTTGCCCTTGGTTTGCTTCCTCCCCCTAGGGCATTGAGTCCTATAGTAGCCCCTTTGATTGCACTTGTAGCACACAATGTGCTCTTTGCCCCTACACTCAAAGTATATAATATAATTTTTATTTTTAATCAAAGCACTTGAGTTACCTAGGTCGGTGGTGGGAGCCAGAGTTGGTTCTTCATCTCTCCCGAAGGTTGAAGCTTCTTCTTACTCTTCCTCTGGTATGGAAGGTCTCTCCTCCCTCTCAATCGTAGAGATGGAGACTTCCATAATTTCCTCTTCCTCGGATGTTGATGGTCTTTCAATCTCTGATTCCTCAAGCTCTTGTGAAGATGACGATGTGCTTTCTTCTTAAGATTGAGAGGATGAGAAACTTGGTTCTTCTTCAACTTTCTCCTCTACTTCTTGGGTTGGTGAAGGATTTTCATAAAGCTTAGCTAGCTTGCTCCATAGTTTCTTAGCATCCTTAAACTCACCTACCTTATGCAAAATGTTACTAGGCATAAAGTTAGTCAAAATTAACATTACCATTTTATTAATTTCGTATTTCTTGTTTTGCTCCTTGACCCACTTCTTCTTCTTGAGGGATCTTTCTTTCTTGTCCTTGGGAGGATCAAAACCATCTACAACACTACATCAATAATCTAAATCTTTATTTAAGAAATGTTCCATTTTACCTTTCCAAATCGCGAAATCTTCGCCGTCAAAGAAAAATGGAACCGTGGTGTCATCCCCCAATCTATCATTTGACACTTCCATCTTGCCTCTAGCAAGCTCCCTTGGTTGTTAAGCCTTGAAGAGCGACTCACTTTGATACCACTTGTTAGGAACGGTTACATCGCTAGAGGGAGTGAATAGCGATTTCACTTGTCGCTTCGAATTCGTTAACGTTTGTCTACAAAATGTTAGTGTGCACAATGGAATACAAATAGAAATAAACACAACACATGCAATACATGCCGATATAACGTGGTTCAAAACCTAGGGTTCTTACTCCATGGGTCGAGCTCAAGTGAGCTCTAGTGATGCACACCACCACTAATAAACTCCTTCACGGTGACACACTGGAAGTAGAAAAACCTCGTAGAATGGTTCTTACAATAATAAGAATGAAATACAAGCAAATATAAAAGAAATATAACAATAATGTAAAGAACACTTTGGAAACAAGGCCTTTGAATGCTTTGCTTGTTGATTGCTTGAATGAGCTTGAAGGACCCTGAAATGTGCCAGCACTTCACCTCAAATTGGCCCTAGAACCATGGCCAAAATCCTCCATTAGCTGCTCCTTTTATAACCTACAAATGGTTGATTTCGCGCCTAGCGGTTGAATGCCAAAAGGCCCCAATCAACTGCTCTCCTATCCGTTATCTCACAACGGCTCAATCTACGATGGAAAAATACCAACGGATACCCTAGAAGTCGATTGCTCGTGCCAGCAGTTGACTGTTACCCCAATAGTCAACTGACTAGTCGACTACTAAAGCTTCTGTGCTCGTGTCCACTTAAATCAGTCGACTGCCCTCCATGGCAGTCAACTGCTCAAGGCCAGTCTACTGCCCATAATGGCAGTTGACTACCAAAGCTTCATCCGAGCAGCTGAATCTTAGTCGACTACTTGACCAGTCGACTGGTGATAATCCCAATCGACTGATCCAAGTTGACTAGGATGTCAAGTGTCAAACACTTGGCCAGTCGACTGATCCATAACCCCAGCCGATTGATAAATCTCAAACATGAGATTTAACTTAAGTATGATTCCCTCATACTTGATAGACCACCCTTAGCCTAGACCTAAACCTTCTAGCCACCTCCATCAACCTCACGCCTATCGGATCCCTCCAAGTCATCCATGACATGTTCATCCATACGCTAGCCTTCAGGTGCTTCTATCGGCATTATCATGCTAACCGGGTCTGTTGGTGTAATCGACCCAAGACTCGAGTTTTGACTCGAACTGTATTTTATTGTTAGACAAAATGCATAACATGGGATTGTCATGGGAAGTCCGACATAGGGTTGGCCACGTAAATCTAAGTGTGTAGCCTTGGTTGTGAAAAGTCCAAGCATGGGGCTTGGCATGGAAAATCCAAGCATGAGGCTTGGTGTGGGAAGTCTTGAGGACTTGGCAAGTTCACTAGGCTTGAGGTCCTTGAGCCGGTGAAGGATGACATTGTGAAGCCGTGCACTTGGTGCATCCAAGGGACCGTCGGACGGGGAGCGAATGGAGTGAGACCCAAAGGAAGCAAACTTCGAGGGCAAGAGACGCGAAGGATGGCATTGTGAAGCCGTGCGCTTGGTGCATCCGAGGGACGTAGGCCGAGAGGAAGAGAGCTTCGGTGGGGGACTCTATTAGAGATGAGGTGGACTTGGCTAAGTAGATATGACTGAGTGTCGGATGCTTAAATGTGATGTTTGAGGATTTACCTGACAGTCGGATGCTCAAACAACTTGGTGTTTGAGGTTTTACCTGACATCAGTCGACTGGTATAGGTGTCAGTCGACTGCTCCAGGTCGATGGACTCGATCGGTGTTCGACTGATCAATTTATGGCCAAACAGTCGACTGCCAAGGGATGGCAATCGACTGCCGACACCATCAGTCGAGTGTCGAGGGATGTCAGTCGACTGATCGGGGTGAATTTGGGCACAGAATGGTTTCTAGTCAAGTGATCATGGAGAGCACTCGACTGATGGGATCATCAGTCGACTGATGATGGATCCGTTGGAGTTTGGCCAGCGTGGATCAAGTCATTGTGAGACAACGGCTATAGGATCAGTCGACTGATGGTCACGATCAGTCGACTAATGGGCACGGAATCAACTCGATTCAGGTTATAAATGGAGCTCGAGATGGAGGATTTCGCCGTGATTTTTGGGGAGATTTTGGAGGGGAATTGTTGTTGCATTCCAGTCCTTCAAGAGCAAACCAAAGGAAGCAACAAGCAAGCGATCAAAGCGAAGTTTTGTAAAGTGTTCTTTACTTGTATTTCTTCTTGTATTTGTATTTGCTTGTAGTACTTAGTGTAATTGCTTGTACAAGGTTTCTCCACCTTCGACGTGCTGTCGAGAAGGAGTATTGTTAGTGTCGTGTGCATAACACAAGCTCGTTGAGCTCACCCCATGGAGTAGGAACCCTAAGGTTTCGAACCACGTATATCGTGTGTTGTATTTGTGCTTGTGTCTTTTGTATTCGTATTGCTATTATTTCCACTGCGCATTAACGAGTATTGTAGACGAGCACGCAATGAACGGACGATTTCCACCGTACTCGCGATTTGGGCTATTCACCCCCTCTAAATGACCACCGATCCTCCAACAAGTGGTATCAGAGCGAGAAGTTTGTCGTGGACTAATCGCCAACACAAGCACGACAAGATGGCCAGCTCCAACATTCGTCCACCGAAATTCGACGGAGATTTTTCTTGGTGGAAGAAACGGATGGAGGTATACTTCAAAACTGATTTCGATATGATGCTAACCATTGAAAATAGTTTTGAAGCACCTAGGGATGAAGATAACAAGTCGTTAGCAAAATCAAGATGGATCGAAGAGCAACGGCAAAAATTCAAAATAACGGTTAAGGTAACGAAAATGTTGATTAAATTAATACCTAACCATATCTTGTGTAAGATAGGTGAATATGGGGATGCCAAGGAATTGTGGGATAAGGTAGTAAAATTCCACGGAATTTCCAAACCGGCATAAATAGAGAAGGATGCCGAGGAAGAGTGTTCATCCTCCTATGCTCAAGAGGAAGAATGTCCATCAACATCTGGATCCGAGGATGCTGAAGAATCGCCATCTACATTCGAAGATGTGGATGACTTGGTGGAAACCTCCACCTCTAGCATTGAGGGGGAGGAGAGGTCTTCCATCCTGGAACATGATCAAGATGAAGCATCTACATCCGGGAGAAGTGAATATCAAGAGGCTTCCACCTCCCTAGCTAACTCATGCATTATAATTAAAAAAAAAGTCACATAATATGCTTTGAGTGTAGAGAGCAAGGGCACTATAAAAGTAAGTGTCCCAAGAAGGTGAAGAAGGCTCAACCGGTACCAAAGGTGAAAGATGTCGGTGTCCCCACAATTAAAAGCAAGGAGAACATTGTGTGCTTCAAAAGCAATCAACGGGGACATTATAGAAGTCAATGCCCTAGGGGGAAGAAGAAGGGGCATCTCATGTAGGGGGAGCTTCCAAAGCTAACCCTAACGTAAATTTAATTAATGCACTTTCAATTTCTAGGACTAAGAAGTATGCTAGAAATTACTTTAGTTCACTTGCTATTATCAATGAAAAGCATGCTAGTATGAATAAATATTTTTGTCTAGGTGCCAAGCATGTTGATTTACCTAAAGACAAATCTAGACACCACAACTCTAGACCAATTCTACCTAAGGAGTCCATTAGGAGAATAGAAGAGACATTAGGCATAAACCCTAAGAAGGGTAGACACATGCCTAAGAAGAAAAATAATTCCCAAAAATCTAATGATAAATCAAAATTGGGAAGATTAGAGGTGGAGAACCAAGCCTTGAGGTCAAGGCTTGAGAAACTTGAGAAGACCCTAGCAAAAATTACAAATTCTTTTAAAGGGTCAAATGTTCAAAATTTAAGGCCTAGGAGGCAAGAACCGTCCAAGGGCAAGAGAGGTTTGGGTCACAAACCTATGTCCTATCACAATGTTCCATTTAATTATGGAACAATATCGAGGTCTAGAAAAACCAAGGTTAATAGGGAAGTTATCCCTAAGACTAACCATGGTGTTTGTTTAGTGGCTAAGGATTCAAGAAAAACTAAAGTAGTCACTAAGAAGGTCAAAGGGGGAGTTACCTCTAGAGTTGACCTAGGAAAGACCCAATTGACTAAGGCTTCAAAGCCAAAAAGGGTCATTAGGAAGGTATCTAGGGAAGTTATCCCTAGTAAATATCTAGTTAACCCAAGAGCTCCAATAGGTATTGGGTTCCAAGAAGCGTGATCGATTCACACTAGATGGGTTAGGGTGTGTCAACTCTAAGTAGATGGATAGTTAATCTAACCATGGTGAGTGATGTGAGCAAAACATATAGGGTTTTAGGAGTAGTTTTCGCTCATATTTCATTACATTTTATGTTAGTTTCATGCATATGTCACTCTATTTTGCATGCATTTCCTATTTTTTGGTTCGGAGGTATGCTCTTTGTACTTTTATGTGCAGGATAGCATTTCATGGGAAAACGGCACATTTTTGGAGCAAAAATGGAGTAATTTGTGAAGCACGAACCTTAGGGAACATGCACTGGCCATGTCCCAAGACTTGGGCATGTTTCGGAAGCGAAATAGATCAAAACAGAGGCTTCAGAAAAAGACACGACTAGGGCGTGTGAAATTCACACGGCCGTGTGGCGCCGCCACGAATTCAAAGAAATAGGGTTTTTCAAGCATTTATGGAATGCCAGAGCCGCCTCTATATATAGGAAACTCATCCAAGAGGCGAGGGAGGACGAGGGAGCTGCCCTAGGGCTCCCAAACCCTAGGGAGGAGGCACAATGGCTAGGATGGCATGTCGAAGTCCTAAAAAGCTTCGGTAACTCGCAACGGGGAGGAGGAACGCCGCCGGAGGTCCACACCTTGCAATTCAACGCCGGAGAGAAGATCACGGAAGCATTGCATATCTCTATTACTGCATTTCATTTCTTATGTATTCAAACTTAGACATGCTTTGTGATTCTTCCTTCATATACATGGAGTAGTACTTTCGATTCTAGGATTAGGGAGTAGCTTATGTACATAAACAATGTTGGTTCATGTTAAATTCTGCCCATGAGTTTGATTTGACAAATGGTAGTTGATCTTTATTATATCTATGTGTATTTGGCTTTCTTTCCGCTATACTTAGGCGATATGAGGGGTGACAGCCCTCGCAATCTAAAATTTAAGAGATTTGATTAAGGAACCTAGGGGTAAACCTGATCTCCTACAACTGCGGGGAGAAGGGTGCGGTGGAATCGGAAACGGTCCACCGTAGGGATTGATTTGGCATCCTCGTACCATCTATCCCGTCCTTTTAGGCAGAGATAGCTCCCGGTGAATACGGCGGCTCTGCGGGAGAGTGTATGATGTCCCTTCCACAAAACCGTAGGTAAACGTCTAGACAACGCCAATTGACAACATTGTTCTGTGATACACAAGCGAAACCGAAGTCCTAGAATCACCTTTGAAGACCTAGGCACACTCCTTTCCTCCTCCGTGTGACACCGTACAGAGTAGAGTCCACCGACAACCCTCACCAACCGAAACCTCTTAGAGATCAAGTCCGAACAATTACAACCCCGAGTATATTGGAATTCGAATCTCAGTCCCTGTGGGATCGATAATCTTTATTATTTGACGACATCCGTGCACTTGTGGGCAATGAGATTGAGCGCGCGCCTTGAGTCCTCGACGGTACCCATCGCGAGATTTGAGGTCGCGTCCATGCACATCAAGTTTTTGGCGTCGTTGCCGGGGACTGATCAATTCGATATCAAATCGAACAGTGGAAAATTGGATCGGACCTAGGATAGATTTACTTTTCTTGTTTTATTTTATTTTATTTTATTTCAGTTTTGTTTATTCAGTTGCTCTTTCCTTATTTATAATTTCTTGCATATAATGATATATGCTTTTACTCATGATTATGGTCAATCTAATGCTGTAAGTTTTGGTAACATTTATTGTGAGCATTGTGGTGAAACATGGCATACTATTAATAATTGTCCGAATATATTGGAACCTTCACAATTTGAACAAGAAGATGTCACCTACAATGACAACTCGCGGCCACAAGATGATTCCTATTTATATATTTATGACCGTGGCTACATAAACCCTCAATATTGTCTGCCTAAATCCTGACTGGAGCAAATGATGGAAGATTTCATTCGAACAGAACAAGCGGTGAATGATGAATTCCGACGGTGACATTCGCAGACAGAGACTCAATATCATTTCTAAAATGAGAACGAGAGCTATGAGTCACCATGCAACTTTTATCCAGAACCAAGCCCCCACTTAGAAGCCCCGCTAGATAATTTTACTAGGGAATACGAGGATCATAGCTAACAATTTGCGGAGATTATGGAACGAGATCTAGCAAGAGAAGAAACCAAACGACTAGAAGGTGGCTTTGATAACTGGATTAAACCTAATATGGTAGAGACTCACTTTGAGCGAATGGATGAGGAGGACATAGATGACATTGGAAGTAAAGAAGGACAATCCATTCAATCACCACTAGAAGGAGAACTTGAGGATTATATAATTGATACTTTAATCGAGGAGAGCATTGCTTCAATCCAAACACCTCCTAACCTCAAGGATCTAGAAGAGCCTACCTTAATCCTCACTGAAACTTTAGTTACTAGTAACAAAACCCTTTTGGTGATTGATAATGATAAAATTTCATTCGACATAATAGAACCTACTAATCAATCTTTTGGTGAGGATGTCTATTGTGAGTTAAATTATTTACAACATTTAAAATATAATGATCAAACTATTGATGATTCATTGAGACTAAGCATGTTAAACCTTGAGTCAAGGAAAGCAGCGCCCAAGTATCTTGCCCCTCCACGAGGAAGATTTAAGAGATATAGTAATGGAGGACCAAAAGGCAAGAAACGAAAGGTGAGAAAGTATCTGGCCCCTCCACGAGCAAGATTTAAGGGATATAGCGATGGAGGACCACCAAGCAAGAGGCATAAAGTGAGCAAGTATCTTGCTCCCCCACGAGCAAGATTCAAATGCCTCAAATGAAATGTAGGAATAAGGTCGAGCTAAAAGACCTTAAACAAAGCGCTTCTTGGGAGGCAACCCAAGTTTAGTCTTTAGATTTCCCTTTGATTGTATTGCATGCATTTAGTTAATTTGAACTTTGATTTATGGTATTTAGCATTTATAGGTAAGGAAAGAACTTGTTAGGTAAAAACAAAAGTCATTTTTAAGTTTATACAGTGAAGTGAGTGAGCGAAATCAGACCATTATGCACAACAAGAAAAGAAACAAAGGGCGCACGACCAAGCCGTGTGTTTTCACACGGTCGTGCCCTGACATCCAGAGTCACACATGATCAGGCAGTGTGTTTTCACACGGCTGTGTCCTGACTTCCAGAGGCACACACGGTCAGGCCGTGTGATTTCACACGATCGTGTCGCGCCCCCTAGTCCACGTGAAAAGCCTATATCTGCACCGTTTTATTTTTCTACTTTTGAGCAGGATGCAGGTACTTCTGCCTATGATTTCTCAGAGTTCCGATCGCACCTCGATGACATATACGCCGAGCAGTAGACGCAGGGGAAGCAATGGGATGATCATAGCTCCTATATGCAGGCGGAGTTTACAGGCTTACGGGAGCACTTCCAGTGGCCTGAGGACTTCTACGATGAGGCCCGTATTTACTTTCAGGAGGAGGATGCCCGACGTCAGGAGGAGGCCACCTACCGCAAGGAGATGCGACAACATATACGTACCCAGCAGTCATAGTGGGCCCTGGAGGAGGAGCACAGAGTAGCCGTTGCATCCACCAGCTCTCAGATCGACCACATGTACATGTGGCAGCAGCGGTTTAGCACCAGGTTTTCCCAGAGCCTGACATGCCGAGACTACCAGACTTCCCGCCTCGACCATAATATTAGAGGTATTGTTTCATATAAGTCTGGAGGGGACCCCAAATTTTATTTTGTTTATAGCAGTAGTTTCTTTCTTGGTATTTGCATTATTGTTAGTATTCATTTGTTCATGCATAAGTTGTTGAGTTTCTTTCAGCACTTAGTTTTTGTTATCTGTAAAGCTGCCTCAGTAGTATTTTTGTTAAAGTTACTTACATGAGTTGTTCCCATAGGTAGCTTAACTTCATTTATCTCGTGGTATTTTATTTTAATTGCTCTAATGAATGTTCTAGACTTACATTGGTTAGTTTTTATTTTTACACCTACACATGTCGAACACTCTGAAAGAGAGAATCTATTACATACCTAGTTATGATTCATCTCAGTAGTCTAGTACTTTGGAATCCATAGATGACTCTAGGTTTAGCATTTTAGTTACTGGAGATGCTTGGATTGTGTAAGCCCATTCGAAAAAATCAAAATCCCAGTGAGCCAAAAAAAATAAAAGAGAGAAAAGAAAAGAGAGAGAAAAGAGAGAGAGAAAAATAAATGAAAAAGAAAACAAAGAAAAAAAAGAAAAAGAGAGAAGATTATGAGGGATAAAAAACAGTTGTCGTGGGTGGAAATGGCTAGGTGCCCCTTTGAGACCGAGTTAGGTTACTAGGGAAACACCTACCAATTTCTCTCAATACCGAGCACGCCTTTGAGACTTTGTGCTAGATCTAAGGAACGACCCTCGCTTGGGGCAGGTAAGTGTTTAAGAGCCGGAGACCTTAGGAAAGCTAGAGGATGATGACTTAACTCACCATGGAATGAGTATCCCCTAAGAATGATTCGCTTAGCACGAGCACGAGGAGCTAACCTAGTGAATTTTTAGAACATATTTATTTTGCTTTAATTGTAAATACCACTTGATAAATTTAGTTAATATGCTAAGTATGGAACAATATCTTTTTAAAAATTTCATGGCACTGAGGTTTGCTTGAGAACAAGCAAAGATTTAAGTCTGGGGGAAGTGATGTGAGCAAAACATATAAGGTTTTAGGAGTAGTTTTCGCTCACATCTCATTACATTTTATATTAGTTTCATGCATATGTCACTATATTTTGCATGCATTTCCTATTTTCTGGTTCGGAGGTCTGCTCTTTGTACTTTTGTGTGCAGGATAGCATTTCATGGGAAAACGGCACATTTTTGGAGCAAAATGGAGTAATTTATGAAGCACGAACCTTAGGGAACATGCACTGGCCATGTCCCAAGACTTGGGCATGTTTCCGAAGCGAAACAGATCAAAACGGAGGCTCCAGAAAAAGACACGGCCAGGCCGTGTGGAAACACATAGCCGTGCCTTTTTTCCAGCTCAATTTCCAACCGAGATTTCACCTGTTTTCCAGCCTTGCACATGGCCAGACCGTGTGAAATTCACACGGTCGTGTGGCGGCGCCGTGAATTCAAAGAAATAGGATTTTTCAAGCATTTATGGAACACCGGAGCCGCCTCTATATATAGGAAACTCATCCAAGAGGCGAGGGAGGACGAGGGAGCCACCCTAGGGCTCCCAAACCCTAGGGAGGAGGCACGACAGCTAGGATGGCACACTGAAGCCCTAAAAAACTTCGGTAACTCGTAACGGGGAGGAGGAATGTCGCCGGAGGTCCACACATCTTGCAATTCAACGCCGGAGAGAAGATCACGGAAGCATTGTATATCTCTATTACTACTTTTCATTCCTTATGTATTCAAACTTAGACATGCTTTGTGATTCTTCCTTCATATACATGGAGTAGTACTTTCGATTCTAGAATTTGGGAGTAGCTTGTGTACATAAATAATGTTGGTTCATGTTAAATTCTACCCATGAGTTTGATTTGACAATTGGTAGTTGATCTTTATTATATCTATGCATATTTGGCTTTCTGTCCGTTGTACTTAGGCGATACGAGGGGTGACAACCCTCGCAATCTAAAATTTAGGAGATTTGATTAAGGAACCTAGGGGTAAACCTGATCTCCTGCAACTGTTGGGAGAAGGGTGCGGTGGAATCGAAAACAGTTCACCGTAGGGATTGATTTGGCATCCTTGTACTGTCTATCCCATCCTTTTAGGCGGAGATAGCTCCCGGTGAATGCGACGGCTCTGCGGGAGAGTGTATGATGTCCCTTCCATAAAACTGTAGGTAAACGTCTAGACAACGCCAATTGACAACATTGTTCTGTGATACACAAGCGAAACCGAAGTCCTATAATCGCCTTTGAAGACCTAGGCATACTCCTTTCCTCCTCCGTGTGACACCATACAAAGTAGAGTCCACCGACAGCCCTCACCAACCGAAACCTCTTAGAGATCAAGTCTGAACAATTACAACCACTGAGTATATTGGTATTCGAATCCCAGTCCCTGTGGGATCGATAATTTTTATTACTTGACGACATCCGTGCACTTGCGAGCGTTGAGCGCGAGCGCGCGCCTTGAGTCCTCGATGGTACCCGTCACGAGATTTGAGGTCGTGTCCGTGCGCATCAGTGAGTTGACACTTTAGGGTGTGCCAATGTGGTTTGAGAAAATGAAAAATGATTAAATTGGCACAAGTAGGTCTTAGGAGTCATAGTGTGTCATTTTGGGTTTTTGGCACACTAGGGAAATGGGTTGTATTATGGTAAAATAGATTTAATTATATCAAATGACAATTAATACTAAAATCTAGGTATTTATACCTTTATCCTTTACTTGCCTTGATTTACTTGCCATATGCTATGACATGACATCATATTTACTTTTATCATATAAAATGTCATGATCATATTTAGAGTTACTTATATATGTCATGTATGCTTAGATTTCATTCACATGTCATGACATCATGATTTTGGCACATGCTTTTATTCTTGTTATCATTATGCCATAATCATCATTCATGCATAAATAAAATGAATTCAAGGACTATGGCATGATTTGAATTCTCATGCATAAGGGAATCAAATAATGTTGCCTAGAAAAATGTATGAGACCCTAAATGAACAAAGCCCACATCTCACTAGAACTTGACTTGTATGTGTTTCACACATTTAGATACAAGTGAGATATTTAAGAAAATAGAATTAAAGATTTTAAAAATATTTCAAAATTATTTTGAAAAACCTTGGTGAAGTCTATCTTTTGATAGCAATCACCATTGAATGAGGTGATACAAAGAGGGCTCAATATTGAAGCTTTTCTCAACTTTTGAACTTTGTATCAATCTCACTATTTTTTGGGTAAAATATTTTTCACCCATAATGTTTGTAATAAGTAATATACGTATAAATTTTCATGATTTTTCAATGTATGTATAATTACTTATGAATTTTTGAAAATCACTTCTGATAATTGAAAATCGGATTTTTTTTTCAGTTACCAGTCGACTGCTTCTCAATGGCAGTCAACTGATTTCTATCAGAGTCGACTACTAGGCTGATTTCGGGTAAACAATGATTGTTAGGCCCATGTTCAACTATGTTTTGGTTCCCTAACCACTCCTAATCCTAGGACATGCTTTGGAGAGCATTAGGAAGGGTGAAAATCCATTAGATATGGATTAGGAGAAGTGTTTAGGGTGAGTATCAATTTAAGGTGCATGGAGGTTCATTATTTAACTTTGCCTTAATTTTGAGTGTTTAGCATTCATATTGGCTTAGGGACTCTCCAAGGACATTGTTGGTGCTATGGTCAAGGGGGAGCAAGTCTTTAGGGGGAGGTATCCATCATGGGAAGATGGATGTATATTTTTCCTAATGGGAGGAAAATTGGGAGATGACCTCTCTTAAGTGATTTGGGACTTATCACTAGAAAGATTATAGGCATGTGTTTTCCTCCAAGGGAGAGATTGTAAGATCTCATTGGAATATGAGACATTCATACCCTTGGGGAAGACCTTTTTGATGTATGTCAAAAAGGGGGAGAAGTTACCAATTGGGGTTAGTTGGAATTCTCATTGGGATGTGAGAATTGTCAATTGGAGATAATTGGTAGACTTGAGTTTGAGGTTTTGTCAAACATCAAAAAGGGAGAGATTATTGGTGCAATCGACCTAGGACTCGAGTTTTGACTCGAACTATATTTTGATGTTAAACAAAACGCATGACATGGGATTGTCATGGAAAGTCCAACATAGGGTTGGCCACGTAAATCCAAGTGTGTAGCCTTGGTTGTGAAAAGTCCAAGCATGGGGCTTGGCATGGAAAATCCAAGCATGAGGCTTGGTGTAGGAAGTCTCGAGGACTTGGCAAGTTCACTAGGCTCGAGGTCCTTGAGTCGGTGAAGAATGGCATTGTGAAGTCGTGTGCTTGGTGCATCTGAGGGATAGTCGGACGGAGAGCGAATGGAGTGAGGTCCAACGGAAGCAGACTTCGAGGGCAAGAGACGTGAAGGATGGCATTGCGAAGTTGTGCGCTTGGTGCATTCGAGGGACGTAGGCCGAGAGGAAGAGAGCTTCGGTGGGAGACTCCATGAGAGATGAGGTGGACTTGGCTAAGTAGCTAAGACTAAGTGTTGGGTGCTCAAACGTGATGTTTGAGGATTTACCCGACGGTCGGATGCTCAAATAACTTGGTGTTTGAGGTTTTACCCGACATCTGTCGACTGGTATAGGTGTCAGTCGACTGCTCCAGGTCGATGGACTCGATTGGTGTTCGACTGATCAAGTTCTGGCCGAACAGTCGACTGTCAAGGGATGGCAGTCGACTGTCGATACCATCAGTCGACTACCGAGGGATGGCAGTCGATTGATCAGGGTGAATTCAGACACAGAATGGTTTCCAGTCGAGTGATCGTAGAGAACACTTGACTAATGGGATCATCAGTCGACTGATGGGCATGATCAGTCGACTGATGATGGATTCGTTGGAGTTTGGCCAGCATGGATCAAGTCATTATGAGACAATGGCTACAGAACCAGTCGACTGATGGGCACGGAATCAGCTCGATGCAGGTTATAAATGGAGCTCGAGATGGAAGATTTTGCCAATACTTTTGGGAAGATTTTGGAGGGGAATTGCTGCTACATTCCAGTCCTTCAAGAGCTAACCAAAGCAAGCAATAAGAAAGCGATCAAAGCGAAGTTTTGTAAAGTGTTCTTTACTTGTATTTCTTCTTGTATTTATATTTGCTTGTAGTACTTAGTGTAATTGTTTGTACGAGGTTTCTCCACCTCTGACGTATTGTTAAGAAGGAGTATTGTTAGTGTCGTACGCATAACACAAGCTCGTTGAGCTCACCCCGTGGAGTAGGAACCCTAAGGTTCCGAACCACATATATCGTGTGTTGTATTTGTGATTGTGTCTTTTGTATTCGTATTGCTATTATTTCCATTGCGCATTAATGAGTATTGTAGACGAGCACACAATGAACGGACAATTTCTACCGTACACGCGATTTGGGCTATTTACCCCCCTCCAGCTAGCCACTGATCCTCCAACAGGGTCTACTTTGCCAAGATACATTTGGACTTATGCTGCCAAGACAAATGCTTGGACTTATGCTGCCAAGACTACATCTTGGACTTTACGCCGCCAATATCACACCTTGGACTTCCCAATTGCCAAGTATCCATACTCGGACTTTACGTCGCCAAGACTACAGCTTGGACTTATGCCGCCAAGACTATACCTTTGAATTTTCCTAGCCAAGTACCAATGACTTGGACTTTACCATTGCCAAGACTCACGCTTGGAATTTCCATGCCAAGATCCATGCTTGGACTTTCCAATTGCTAAGTACTCATGACTTGGACTTTCCATTGCCAAGTACACATGACTTGGACTTTGCCTGCTAAGTACACATGACTTGGACTTCACAAATACCAAGACCATTCTTGGACTTCCCATGACAATCACTTTGTCAATCATTTTGTCGAACATTAAAATACTACTCGAGTCCTGATAAATCGTGACCTGGGCAGATTGCGCCAACAATAGAGATGTTCAAGCATACAGATGGGTGCTTATGTGATGAGTTCGTCAAACTACCCTCACTCGAACTTTCCAAGTGGTTATCATTTATCGAGTGGATAATTCTTTGGTTGCGGTTGTACACTAGTAGTCCTTATGACCTGGGATAACACTGAGACTCTATAAGTTGGAATTGTACTTTGACTCATTTACCGACTCTATTGAGGTCATCAGGTGGTCAGATTGGGTGTAATAATGAAATATATAAGAGCCAGTACATTGTAGTCAGGGATTCACCACACACCCACGAGTGTGGATATCCAATGCAATGTATTGTTTTATACTGAATGAAGTCTTTAATCAAAGCTGTAAAATGTGCTTTAGGAAAGGAGTTTCAAAGTTTCAAATGTGAAGTCACTATAAGATACAACACATGGTTGTCAAATCAATATACAACTCTCGATGTACCAATGGTTTTAGATTTGACTAGGATATATGAGTTGAAGAGACCAGACTGTACGTTAACCATAATCGACTAGTTCTTATAGGCACTATTCAGTGATATATAGGGAGTCATTGGGCGATGCTGCTAGATGCTCTTACCATTATTCTTTGAGTGCTAATTAGAATTAGTTCTGACATCCTACAATCAAAGAGTTGATCATAGGATATGACTATTAAGGGTATGCCTGAATAAAGAAAAAGTATAGTCCTAAATCACAAAGAGTTGTGAACCCACACTATCTGTATCCCTAAACCATTGAGGGTCACACAAGTACTGGTTTCTCTATTTCCCATTGAGAAAGTCAAATTCAAGGAGTTGAATTTGGCGAATGAAGTTTGATGTGATCAAATAGTGTATTGATAAATAATGTTTGATTTGATCAAATGTTATGATTTCATAAAAGAGTTTATGAATAAATGGAAACAAGGAGAATGGAAATGTTCCACACATGATCTACAAATCAGATTTGTAGTGAGCGAATGTGCTTACCATGTTAACGATAATTGGATCATTAATGAACCTCATTATTTGGTTCTAGAAAAGTTATAAAACCTAATATCCCAAGATGGAAGAAAGATAATGGGCGTATAACCCACAAGCCCATGGCAAGCTCATCATGATGAGAGCAAAAGGCTTGAATGAGAAGATAGTGGAATGTGAAGATGAAAAGACACCTTAGGAATTACTTCCAAGTATCTTCCTCTCCTTAGGAGTTATGGGCAGCCACCTTTTCTTTATTATCCTTAATGTGGACAACCATTTCATAAAGGAGAAGATGGGAGTTACTTCTTGCAAGGTTCCTATAAGCAAGAAGAGAGGTTTTAAGATTAGTCTTCTTCAAAATTCCTCTTCCTTTTCTTCCTCTTCTTTGGTGGGTGGATTTTGAAGAAGAATTGTTATTCTTCCTATTCTAGAAGAAGATAAGAGATCTTCTATCTTGCTTCCATCAAGAAAGGTTCACCTCTCTTCTTAGAGAAGTGTTGTTGCCTCCCATAACCTTGCAAAGTTGTTGTAAGGAAAGCCCCCTTATTGAGGGATTTTGGGTAGTCCCTTGTAAAGGGAAGATTAGGCAACACATCCCTCATGGTTGAGGAATACACCTTGATCGTCTCGATGATAAAGGGCACTTGATCTCTAGTGTGGTCAAGCATTGGAAAAGGGTTTTCAATCGTGGACCGGATTAAACAGAGGAAGCATGGAGGAAGCACAATATCCAAATCCTCAACCAAATGTATTTTGGAAGGTATGAATCTTTGCTTATGAAATTGTTTCATATATGTATATTGATACGTGTTATGATAGTTTTATTTAGATTGTGCTTAAATGATCTAGCATGTTAGTTCTAGATAGTTTAGCAATTCTAAATAAAATAATTAGATTGACATTAGATGTTAAATCACATGATAGTTTATCTTTTCCATGCATTTAACATCTTGCTTGATGTGTTAGATAGTATTGCATACTTAGATAAAATATCATGCCTATGTTTGTTTAGAAAATCCATATGAACACTCCTTTGATTTAAGTGTTAAATCATAAATAAAATTTAATTTCTGCTGCACATAGGAGTGTATAAACACAACATGCAAATGCTAGATTTACGTGCATCAACTATGGTATCCGAACTATATACGATATAGCCTGTAAATGTCGTGGTGTCCCAACATAATATAGAAAATTGGTTCATTATTGTAGATAGGTTCGAACCTCCAAGAGGTCCAAAGGGTGGATTTCTTAAGAAGAAAAGATGGATCGAGGAGCAACTTCGAAAATCCGAGATCAATGATAAGGTAGACAAAATGTTGGTTAAATTAATAACTAAGGATATTTTGCCCAAGATAGATGGCTATAAGGATGCAAGGGATTTATGAAACAACTTGGTCAAGTTCCATGAAGATCCCTCACCGACCCAAGAAGTAGAGGAGGAGTCTAAGGAGGAATGCTCATCCTCTCAAACTCATGAAGAATCGGAAGTTGAGAGGTGCTCAACGTTCGAGGTAGAAGACGTCTCAGAAGCCTCTACTTCAAGGATTGAGGGGGAGGATAGAACTTTAATACCGAAACAAGAAGAGCAACCTTCCACATCCAGGAGAAGTGAAGAACAAGCTCAAGAGTCCCCTACCACCATCCAAGAAGAAAATTCTAGCATGGTAAATAAAAATAAAAATCATATAACATGTTGTGAGTGTAGGAAACAAGGGCATTATAAGAGCACATGCCCAAAAAGAGTCAAGAAGGCTTAACCGACACCAAAGGTGAAGGAGAAGACCAAGGAAGTTGGAGCCCCAATTCACAAGAGCAAGGAGCATATTGTGTGCTTCAATTGCAATAAAAAAAGGGCATTATAAAAGTCAATGTCATAGGGGGAGGGACTCTAGAAAAGACAAAGGAGGAGCTTCATATGTAGAGGGAGCTAAGTCAAACCCTAAAATATATTTCAATAAAGCTCGTTCTTTATGTAAGAATAAAAAGCATGCTAAGAATTTTCTTGCTATTGTTAATCATGAAAAGCATGCTAGAAATAAGTATTTTTGCTTGGGAACTAAATCTTATGAATTTAAATCTAAGGACAAATCTAGACCCATTAACTCTAGGACTATCACATCTAAGGATAGAAAGGTAGAGAACCTAGGCATTAATCTAAAGAAAAGTAGACATATGCCTAGGAAGAGGAATTCCCAAAAGAAGAATGAAAAATCACAAATTGAGAAATTAGAGGTTAAAAATCAAGCTTTGAGGTCAAAGCTTGAGAAAATAAAAAAATACCTTAAAAAGAATGGAAAACATGATTCTAGGGTCTTAGGGTCAAAATCTAGGGATTGGTAGGAAGGACCCAACTATGGACAAGAAAGATTTGGGTTACAAGCCTAAGTCCAAAGAAGTCAAGCCAACCTACCACAATTTTCCATTTAACTATGGAACAAGTCCTAGGTCTAGGAATACCAAGATCACAAGGGAGGTCATCCCTAGAGTTGACCGTGGTAAGTGTCTAGTGGCCAAGGTTTCCAAGAAACCTAGGAAAGCACTAAGAAGGTCACAAGGGAAGTCATTCCAAGAGTTGACCTAGACAAGACCAAAATGACCAAGGCTTCTAAGCCTAGAAGGGTCATTAGGAAGGTACTGAGGAAGGTCATTCCTAGTGAGTATCATGTAAACCCAAAGAACTCTAATAGGTATTGGGTTCCTAGGAGCATGATTCCATCACGCTAAATGGGTTTAAGGTGTATCAATCTTAAATGGAAGAGTACTTAACCTAACCACAGTAAAGTTGACACTTTAGAACATTTTCAAGGTTATGTAATACCTTGGAAATGAGTTTAAAAATTTATCCTAAAAGATTTTAGGATGTGCCAATAAAAAGTATAAAGTATGAAAAATTAATCATAATTGGCATAAGTTAGATTTAGAGTCAATAATATGTCATTTCAAATTTTTGGCACACTTGAGGGAAAATGAGTTATTACGGAAAAATTGGTATAAATTTAGAAAATGGAAATTTGGTTTAAGACTTAGGTATTATATACCTTTATCTTTTATATACTTGTCGTGCCTTATTTGTCATATGCCATGACTGACATCATGCTTCACATGATTATTTTATAATGTCATGATAATACTTAGATTAATTATGTCATACTTATACTTAGGATTATTTTTATGCCATGACATAATGCATCATTGGCACATGCTTAATTAATGCACATCTATTATTCCATAATCATCATTCATTCATTAGGATAATTAATTTGAAATTAAAGACAATGACATTGATTTGAAGTCCCAAGATAAGAGAATCAAATCGGATATGCCTAGATATATGCATGCACTCTTAGATTTAGGGAAAAACAAAACTCACATCTCATAAAAATTATAAGGATGACTTGTGTGCGTTTTTCATACACTCTAGATATGTGTGATGTCATGCCCCGAGGTAGACTCTGTCCGGACAACGGACGACGCCCCCTTATGACAATTCCAATACGGTACAAATAGTCACAGCCAGTATCACACATAATGAAAATGTATAACATCAATAGCGGAAGCCAACACAATGGAAATACAAACTCAACAACATACGTATATCGGTATATTCGTCCATACTAAAACAAAATCTCATACTGAATACCATAAAAAAAAATACTGCACGATCTCCAATAACAATAGAAGTCCATATGAAGATACATGCGATAGGAAACAAAACCCTCGGAAAAGCAGTGAGATGGGTTCAAGTGGCGATGCTCCAAGTCCAAGCCGAAGTCTTCTATCTACTACCTGGGTGACAGGAAACCCAGGGTCTAGGGTGGTGAGTATAAAACTCAGGAGTAATATATAGAAAGTGCATGAACAACATACAGGGTATAGAGATCTACAAGTATACATGTGAAGATCTATAGGTATGCAGCATGAGTCCAATAGACATACAGTACTAAACATAGTAACCAGTAACCACAGATATGTTATACTCACAGCATATACTAAACTGATCAACTGACATAAAATAATGTACATACCTGACGGTCTGCCCTCCATATGACCTATAACATCCTGGACAGGTATACCATAGCATAATCCAAATAGCATGCAATAGTCTAAACCAATACACACTCATGCTCAACACATACACAGCGGTATATAAAATATGCAAAAGGCATGTAGCATGATGTACAATCATATGCAGCAAACAAATGCAGCATCTCACAGGCATACGTAAAACACATATCGAATACATGCATACATATATATATATTAGCAAATGCAAATGCATGGCCATGTATGCGGACCCATCCAACAACGACCCCAGTATGGCCCGGGTGGCACGACATGACGACTAGCCCGACTTCAGCTGCCACTACTCTCGAGTGATCGAGTTGGGTAGTATGAATGAGTAACATATAAGCTTAAAGAGCTAACTACTCCCCGGGGGTCCCTACTGCTGGTCGCTCCGTCACTACCCATGAGTAGACGAGCTCCGCACACAGGACAACTGCACGTCACAACAACCACCATCTATAGTGGGCGAGTGCTAACACCACTCTGCACAGTGGCAAGGTGCGCATCTCCAGCTACCACCTTATATAGTGGCCGAGCGTGGCACATCCAATGCTCTGCCCTCAACCCTGCTACCACTACCCCGAGTGACCGGGGAGGCAAGATGACTGACGACCCGTCTCATCCACAAGGGAGACCTAGTCGTCAGCATGCATGTAATGTAATGATGCATAGCTCATACACAAATCCTCGCAACACTCCCTAACTCGCGGGGAGACCTAGTCAATCAAAATTCAACCATGCAAGGACTACTAATCTGTAATCACAACCTATTTACCTATGTACAAATAAATAGGTCCGTCAAGATAACTCACTAATATGTGTACGGTACAACGACCGACCCCATAATTTGGACTCATCACCTAACCTAGTGATGCAACCCAGTAACCCAATCTGAGGTCATAAAGATAACTCTAACCACATGTAGTTACTGAACATCTATCAGCTAACATATAATAGGGTTTGTAGTTCATATCTATGATAGATAATCAATGAAATAACAACAATATATCTCAAAGGTCAAAAGCAGTACAAGCATATGATTAAATAAGAGTGGATTTAAGGTAAACAGGTATAAACATATATCCAAATTCATGCACTAGAATTGATCAAACTATCGGACCAGGTAGATATTACCCACCTGATACGAAGCTCGAATAATCCTCACAGCCGTGGACCTGCTTCGTATCCCAAACCTGCACAATAGTAACAAATTATGGTTAAGTACAAATATCCCACAATACGCAACTAAATATTACGTCGTTTCTATATTCACATTCTTTTCCCCGAAAATGTGTTAACAACTCCGACTATCCCTAGATCAATTAAGATAAATAGATCCCAACAATACTCACAACAAATCCAAGCTAACCTCAATCTCCAAATCACCGCATCAAATCAATTCACACACACACTTCGTTCACTGCCATGGTAGCTCCCTCATCTACAGCAACTCACAGCTATGTACAAGTGCAATCGATCCACAACTAAATCATCAACATCAATTGAACACGGTTCCATTGTAACATATCCTTCCACACACAACCGACACCAAACAGAACACCTCCAATCCATTGTCGGCAGTTCCAGCATCCCGCACCGAACAGAAACAATCTACACCGACAACCATTCTTGCCTCAAGTACAATCCATATCTTCACAGATCATAGCCAAACCAACACACTACAGCCAATCTAACAATTATCGAACAACACATGGGTAAGTAGGCTTACCAGTTTTAGACCTCCTCCGGCAATCCACTCCTGCTCGTCCCTTGCTCACCGATGGCAATTCCAGCTCTAATCACTGTGATTCAAACTCCCGGCAATCAGACACACAACCAAACAGATTTAATCCCAAATCACAGCTTCAATTTCTAACAATCCAACACCACAGATGACAATAATAGGATTGATCCATCTTACCGACTCTAAACTCCACCGGTAGCGAAATTTCCCCAATCCCGGCTGCTCGCTGAACCAATCCAAGCTCCGATCACTGCCATCCATAGATCCCAGCTAAATACAACCCGAAAATCCAGATCTCCACTCGAAAGGGAAAGGAAATGATCGATCCTTACCTTCCAGGCAGCTCACCACCGCGGCGACAACACCACCGTCTCGCCGATCGAAAGAAATGTTGTTGGGATCTTCCCCAGGCGAACACCCCCTCGATCCTTGGCCGGTGATCAGCCAAGTGGTGGCACCGTCGAACTGCTCTCGCCAGTCACCGACGATCTGGAACCCGGCAACGCAATCGCGCGAAACGAAGAACTGAGGCGGAGAAGAGAAGGAGACGGTGAAATCGTAAGGCGAAGAGATGTGCGACGCGGAGAAGGAAGGAATGGGGATCGCGATGCGTTCGGTTCATTCGGCAGGCTTTAAATGTCGTTCAAGCGATTCGATTAGCCCAACCTAAGTCCAATCCGAACCGATTTAGCCTAATACCAGCCCAAGCCCAATTCCAATTCAAGCCCAAGCCCAACAGATTCTAGCCCAATTAATCCACTTATTGAGCCCAATTTAATCCACTAATTAACCCCACTTAAACCACTAATTAAACCCAATTAATTAAAGGGTTAATTTTTTTTTCGTATACTACATTCTCCCCCACTTAATAAAATTTGGTCCCCAAATTTCCGTACTTATATACAGTAATCAACATAAGAAATTTCTAGTACTACTACATACCTCACGTGAACAGGTGAGAGTATCGAGCTCGGATGGTATCCTCCAGCTCCCACGTAGCCTCCTCATCAGTGTGATGCTGCCATCCAACCTTTACAAGTCGGTTGGTTTTGTTCCGTAGCTGATGCTCTTTGCGACCAAGTATCCGCACTGGAAACTCCTCATATGTCGCGTTAGGCTGGAGTGGAATTGGTACCTCCGTCAGAACATGATCCGGATGCGATACGTATTTCCTCAGCATAGACACATGAAATACGTTATGGACGCTCGCAAGCGTCGGAGGTAGAGCCAACCGGTATGCTACACCTCCAATCCGCTCCAATATCTCGAATGGTCCAATGTAGCGTGGTGCTAACTTTCCTTTAATTCCAAATCTCTTGACTCCTTTCGTAGGTGATACACGTAGGAATACATGATCCCCTATAGAAAACTTCAGAGGTCTTCGCCTTCGATCCGCATAACTTTTCTGTCTATCCTGAGCCTCTGACAATCGTCGTCTGATAAGACGAACTAACTCTGCATCGTGCTGAATACTCTGAGGGTCCAATAACTGTCGCTCCCCAACATCCTCCCACAATACTGGAGATCTGTAGGGTCGGTCGTACAAAGCCTTAAAGGGAGCCATCTGAATGGAAGAGTGATAACTATTATTATACGCAAACTCCACAAAGTGGACGTGATCCTCCCAGCTGCCTCCGAAATCCATGATGCAAGATCTCAATAAGTCCTCCAGAGTCTGAATAGTATGCTCAGACTGTCCATCCATCTGCGGGTGAAATGTTGTACTGAGACGAAGCTCGGTGCCCATAGCATGCTGAAGACTCTGCCAGAATCGTGAAGTAAAACGCGGATCTCTATCAGATATGATACTCAAGGGTACTCCGTGCAGCCTGACAATCTCTCTACAGTATAGCTCTGCCAGTCGATCCAATGGGTGTGTCTCACGAATCGGAAGGAAATGAGTGGACTTGGTTAACCGGTCCACAATCACCCAAATCGCATCATGTCCCTTACGGGTTCTGGGCAATCCCGTAACAAAATCCATCGTAATATGTTCCCACTTCCATTCCAAAATAGCAATCGGTTTCGATGTTCAAATTTTTACCGGCCGCGCATCACTAAACATCGAGCGACAAAATCCACAATATCTCTCTTCATACCGTCCCACCAGTATGAACACCTCAAATCCTGATACATCCAAGTACCGCCAGGATGTATAGCAAATCTCGAATGATGAGCCTCTCGTAATAACTCCTCCTTAATCGGATGCGTATCCGGAACACATAATCTCCCTCTGAAACGGAGGACTCCAGTCTCGTCACACGAGAAATCTGTCTGTTGTCCTGAATCCACAGTGTTGCATAAGAACTGCAGATGCTGATCGCTAGCCTGTGCCTCTTTGATCCTCTCAATAATAGCGGATTGGGCAACCATGGATACGAGAATCCCCCGGGATGTTTGACCCTGTTCCGACAACCCTAACTCTGAGAACTGTCGAACAAGATCGGGCCATCGCGCCAAATGATCGCCGTAATCCCACGGACTTCTCGTGCATCCGCTACGACGTTAGCTTTACCCGGATGATACTGAATGGTGCAATTATAATCCTTTAGGTATTCCATCCATCATCTCTGTCTAAGATTTAATTCCTTCTGAGTGAAAAGATATTTCAAGCTCTTATGGTCCGTATAGATCTCAAAAGTAATCCCATACAGATAATGTCTCCATATCTTTAGCGCAAAAATAATGGATGCTAACTCTAGATCATGTACCGGATAATTCCTCTCATGATCCTTAAGCTGACGGGAGGCATAAGATACTACACGGTCGAACTGCATAAGAACTGCTCCCAATCCTTGGAAAGAAGCATCAGTATACAGTACCATCCCATCGCAAGAAGAAGGAATCACTAATACAAGTGCATAAACTAGTCGCTGCTTAAGCTCCTAAAAACTGGACTCACACGCCTCTGACCAAGTAAACTTGATCCCTTTCCGGGTCAAGCGAGTGAGTGGTGTGGTTATACGGGAAAATCCCTCCACAAATCTACGGTAATACCCGGCCAATCCAAGAAAACTACGGACCTCCTGAACTGACTTTGACTGCTCCGAACTGGTAATCGCTTCAATTTTTTGGGGATCAACTGAAATACCCCTGCTGGATATCACATGTCCAAGAAAACCCACGGAAGATAGCCAGAAAGCGCACTTACTGAACTTGGCATATAAATGCTCTCGTCGTAATGTCTCCAACACAATCCGAAGATGGTGCTCATGCTCCTCCTCAGAACGAGAATATATCAAGATATCATCTATGAATACGATGACAAACTGATCCAAGTACCTCAAGAATACCCGATTCATCAAATCCATAAATGCAGCTGGAGCATTAGTAAGACCAAATGGCATCACTAGAAACTCGTAATGTCCATAACGCGCATGGAATGTCATCTTTGAACATCCTCGTCTCTTACTCTCAACTGATGATAACCTGATCGCAGATCAATCTTGGAATACACGCAAGTATCCTTGAGCTGATCAAACAAATCCTCTATCCTCGACAGTGGAATTTTGTTCTTAACGGTCACTGCATTTAGTTGTCGGTAATCAATACATAACCGCAAAGATCCATCTTTCTTTTTAACGAACAGCACCGGAGCTCCCCAGGGTGAAACACTAGGATGAACAAATCCCTTATCCAATAACTCTTGCAGTTGTATCTTAAGCTCACTCAACTCTTTCGGTGCTATCCGGTAAGGAGCCTTCGATACCGGTGTGGTTCCTGGGATTACCTCTATCGCGAATTCCACTTGCCTAGGAAGTGGCAAGCCCGGAAGTTCCTCTGGAAATACATCCGGATACTCACGAACTACTCGCACACTGGAGAGGGGTGGTATCTCCTCACTCTCCACTTTGACCAAGGACAATAAGTACCCATGACAGCCATGAGTCTGTTGGTGCAGGGGCACTAGATAATCGAACCTGTGTTTTGATTATGGCAAAGACACAAAGTTAAGTTTATATTGTTATCTCACGAGCTAAATCAAGTGTGCAGAAAAGTACTAAAGCTGGAGCTGAAGGCTAGCGACACCCGGAGGAAGCCGTGGTGGTCGGGCGACACTTGAGTGAATTCGGAGGGAGCCGAAGGAATCGAGTGGAAGGCCGGAAGCGAGAGCTACTATCGAGGTAAGCTCGTGTGAGTGAGAGATTGTAAGGTCGTGTCCTCTTTACGGGGACGCATCAGAGGCGGCGATTCGACTAAGACTTCCCGTGGAAGGTCTAGGTCGAGATCGGACTTAGAAACCGTCAGATTTATCATTTTCCGAGCTAATCTCTTACGCAGGAAGTGGTTAGGCATGATCCTGGACATTAAGGCCGATCGTTATCGATTGGATCGATGAGATGCATCGTCGATCGATCACCGATCGATGAGAGGCATCATCGTGATGGCGACGATCGACTCGCTAGGTCAAAATCTGGATAACGCTTTGACGCTACTTCGCGATAAAAATTTAAAAAAATTCATGATCCGTTCCAAAGAAATAGGAGACAAATTCAGAGGCTAAAGTCTATAAAAGGAGGGGAGGATTCATCTCCAATTACAATCAATTATTCATCAAGTGCTCCTACAACGCCAACGCTTCAACACCGTCATAACGCCGACGCGACGACAACCTCAGATCTTCTTCGTCGGCAGCAGATTCAAGTAATATTTTTGATATTATATTCTGTGTTTTTTATCTTCATAACGAGGTGAGGTAGGCTTGTTGCCTCATCCTCGTGTATTCGGTTTTTGTAATCGTTGTCTCCTACCTCCAACGAGGAGGAGACGTTTTAGTGCTTTGCCCTCCGTACGCGGTCTAGGACCGATAGGGCCTTGGAGTAGCAACCGCTGGGTTGTGAACCAAGTAAAATAAACGTGTTCATTTATTTTCCGCTGTGCTTACTTTGCGTATCGAACGAACGAAAAAGAAAAGATTTACGATCGCTATTCACCCCCCCTCTAGCGACGCTTCTCGATCCAACAGAGTCAATAATCTCCGAGCCTGAAGTGCAGATATAATGGACACTCTATCATTTCGGGTACCCACGAATTCCCATGCAGGCTGATCTGGTGGTCGGAAGGTCACTACTCTCGCCTTACAATCCACTGTAGCACAGTATGTAGCCAACCAGTCCATTCTGAGTATAATATCAAATTCCACCATCTCCAACACCTGAAGGTCCACCGTAAGTATATGCCCATCGAAATCCAACGGACAACCTTTGATTACTTGATGACTAGTCAAAACCTCGCCTGATGGTAATGATACCGCTAACCCACAAGGACGAATCATAGGAATTCTTCCAATTTTACTCAGAAACATACTAGATATAAAGGAATGCGAGCTACCAGTATCAATCAAAGTATCTGCAGGTATAGAATAAATCGAAATCATACCCTGAATGACCGATCCCTCGGCCCGCTGAGCATCCTCTCTGGTAATGGCATAAACTCGACCAGTCTCCACATGCGACAGCTGCGCTCCTGATATAATAGTAGAATGCCTCCACTCAGGCTAGATCTGACTCTGTGATGCTGCTGCTGGAGGCTGACTCTGCTGCGCAGGCATAATATATCCCTGAGAGTTGGCCGGTAGGTATCGCTGAGTAGGTGGCCCTAAATAATAACTCTTTGGAGCTGGAGTATAATGAATCGCCGCTGGCATCCCTGAAGAGTCACTCCCATGTATATGATATATCTGAGTTGTAGGAGGGGGGCCCTAGGTGCTGACCTCTGCTGATGGTACTGGCCAGGCTTCTTTCCCTTGCTGGAGTTACCTGAGAACTCCAACTGTGCCTTCAGAGTACACTCTTGATTCATATGTCCTGGATGCTTGCAGTAAAAGCAAACATCGCGATCTAAGGGACACTCGGAAACACTATGGCTCTCAGACCCACATCTCCGGCATCCAGTCATGTGTCCACTCTTACGGTTCTTCTAAAAACCTCCAGACTGTCCCGAAGTTGGTCGCTTCCCTTTCTGCGCTCTCGATGAACCTTCTGCAGTACCTCGAGAAGCTCCACTCTGATTCTGCTTCTTCTGAGTCTTAGTGGTCGATCACCGCCACGCTTTCCTTGGGACATCATCTTCTTCCACCTCCTTCTCCTTTGCAATTTCGAGAAGTCATCTCAATAACATGAGCCCTATCCAAAGGCCTCTCGATGCGAGTTAATGGAGGATCCGGACATTCTTATTCGAATATAAGCCGCCAAACCTGCGTGAATTGGAACATCCGATCCTCATCCTGGCTACCAGATGCGAGAAATTCCACTAATCGAGTAAACTCGCATTGTATTCCATAAGCGATCGATCCCTCGCTTAAGACATAAAAACTCCCGACGGCGCATCGTAGAGAATGCGAAGGAAAAATCGCTTCCGTAAGATATCTCGAAAATCGCCTGTGATGTTCTGCTCTCCCATCAAGGTCTTCTACATTTTCCACCACGTAATCGCCTGCTCCTGAAGGTGATAAGCTGCTAGACCCACCTTCTCCTCATCAGTGCAACTCATGAACTTGAACGTATCCTCTAGATTGTCTAACCAGGTCCGGGCAATCCAGGGATCAGACTCGCCTTGGAATAGCATAAATCGGTCCTTGGCTGACCGTGCTAACACAGGTATACGTGCCTTGACTCTGACCCAACTAGAATTCGTAGAAGTCGGCATAGTCGAGGGTACATCTGGCTCTTGAGGTTCCAAACCTCTGGTAGGAGATTGTCGTGGCTCTTCCTGATCAACAGGTCCACCAGTAGAGGTTGCTTAGATGGACGACCTCTCTTACGAGTCCGAACAGGTGTCATAATATCGTCTATCCACACCTGTTGAACGACTTACATAAATATCTAGCCAGAAATATAAAGTGTCAAGATTTCTTACTTCATACAACTTGGAGCTCACGCCGCTGTCAATCCCATCTCACCAAGATCAAAATCAAATCAAATCAAAATGATTTTCGAGGTCCAAAAATCAGACGAAAATCATTATTGCATGGCATCGCAACCTAGAGCTCTGATACCAATAAAATTGTTACGCCCCGAGGTAGACTCTGTCCGGCCAACGGACGACACCCCCTTATGACAATTCCAATACGGTACAAATAGTCGCAGCCAGTATCACACATAACGAAAATGTATAACATCAATAGCGGAAGCCAACACAATGGAAATACAAACTCAACAACATACGTATATCGGTATATCCGTCCATACTAAAACAAAATCTCATACTGAATACTATAAAAGAAAAATACAGCACGATCTCCAATAACAATAGAAGTCCATATGAAGATACATGCGATAGGAAACAAAACCCTCGGAAAAGCAGCGAGATGGGATCAAGTGGCGATGCTCCAAGTCCAAGCCGAAGTCTTCTATCTACTACCTGGGCGACAGGAAACCCAGGGTCCAGGGTGGTGAGTATAAAACTCAGGGGTAATATATAGAAAGTGCATGAACAACATACAGGGTATAGAGATCTACAAGTATACATGTGAAGATCTACAGGTATGCAGCATGAGTCCAATAGACATACAGTACTAAACATAGTAACCAGTAACCACAGATATGTCATACTCATAGCATATACTAAACTGATCAACTGACATAAAATAATGTACATACCTAACGGGCTGCCCTCCATATAACCTATAACATCCTGAACAGGTATACCATAGCATAATCCAAATAGCATGCAATAGTCTAAACCAATACACACTCATGCTCAACACATACACAGCGGTATATAAAATATGCAAAAGGCATGTAGCATGATGTACAATCATATGCAGCAAACAAATGCAGCATCTCACAGGCATATGTAAAACACATATCGAATACATGCATACATATATATATATCAGCAAATGCAAATGCATGGCCATGTCTGTGGACCCGTCCAACCACGACCCCAGTATAGCCCGGGTGGCACGGCATGACGACTAGCCCGACTCCAGCTGCCACTACTCTCGAGTGACCGAGTTGGGTAGTATGAATGAGTAGCATATAAGTGTAAAGAGCTAACTACTACCCGGGGGTCCCTGCTGTTGGTCGCTCCATCACTACCCATGAGTAGACGAGCTCCGCACACAGGACAACTGCACGTCACAACAATAACCATCTATAGTGGGCGAGTGCTAACACCACTCTGCACAATGGCTAGGTGCGCATCTCCAGCTACCACCGTATATAGTGGTCGAGCGCGGCACATCCAATGCTCTGCCCTCAACCCTGCTACCACTACCCCAAGTGGCCAGGGAGGCAGGATGACTGACGACCCGTCTCATCCACAAGGGAGACCCAGTCGTCAGCATGCATGCAATGTAATGATGCATAGCTCACACACAAATCCTCGCAACACTCCCTAACTTGCGGGGAGACCTAGTCAATCAAAAGTCAACCATGCAAGGACTACTAATCTGTAATCAAAACCTATTTACCTATGTACAAATAAATAGGTCCGTCAAGATAACTCACTAATATGTGTACGGTACAACGACCGACCCCATAATTTGGACTCATCACCTAACCTAGTGATGCAACCCAGTAACCCAATCTAAGGTCATAAAGATAATTCTAACCACATGTACTTACTGAACATCTATCAGCTAGCACATAATAGGGTTTGTAGTTCATATTCATGATAGATAATCAATGAAATAACAGCAATATATCTCAAAGGTCAAAGGCAGTACAAGCATATGATTAAATAAGAGTGGATTTAAGGTAAACAGGTATAAACATATATCCAAATTCATGCACTAGAATTGATCAAACTACCGGACCAGGTAGATATTACCCACCTGATACGAAGCTCGAATAATCCTCACGGCCGTGGACCTGCTTCGTATCCCAAACCTGCACAATAGTAACAAATTATGGTTAAGTACAAATATCCCACAATACGCAACTAAATATTACGTCGTTTCTATATTCACATTCTTTTCCCCGAAAATGTGTTAACAACTCCGACTATCCCTAGATCAATTAAAATAAATAGATCCCAACAATACTCACAACAAATCCAAGCTAACCTCAATCTCCAAATCACCGCATCAAATCAATTCACACACACACTTCATTCACTGCCATGGTAGCTCCCTCATCTACAACAACTCACAGCTATGTACAAGTTCAATCGATCCACAACTAAATCATCAACATCAATCGGACACTGTTCCATCGTAACATCTCCTTCCACACACAACCGACACCAAACAGAACACCTCCAATCCATCGTCGGCAGTTCTAGCATCCCACACCGAACAGAAACAATCTACACCGACAACCATTCTTGCCTCAAGTACAATCCATATCTTCACAGATCATAGCCAAACCAACACACTACATCCAATCTAACAATTATCGAACAACACACGGGTAAGTAGGCTTACCAGTTTTAGACCTCCTCCGGCAATCCACTCCTGCTTGTCCCCTACTCACCGATGGCAATCCCAGCTCTAATCACTGTGATTCAAACTCCCGGCAATCAGACACACAACCAAACAGATTTAATCCCAAATCACAGCTTCAATTTCTAACAATCCAACACCACAGATGGCAATAATAGGATTGATCCATCTTGCCGGCTCTAAACTCCACCGGTAGCGAAATTTCCCCAATCCCGGCTGATCGCCGAACCAATCCAAGCTCCGATCACTGCCATCCATAGATCCCAGCTAAATACAACCCGAAAATCCAGATCTCCACTCGAAAGGGAAAGGAAATGAGCGATCCTTACCTTCCAGGCAGCTCACCGCCGCAGCGACAACACCACCGTCTCGCCGAGCGAAAGAAATGTTGTTGGGATCTTCCCCAGGCGAAAACCCCCTCGATCCTTGGCCGGTGATCAGCCAAGTGGTGGCGCCATCAAATTGCTCTCGCCAGTCATCGACGATCTGGAACCCGGCGACGCGATCGCGCGAAGCGAAGAACCGAGGCAGAGAAGAGAAGGAGACAGTGAAATCGCGAGGCGAAGAGATGTGCGACGCGGAGAAGGAAGGAATGGGGATCGCGATGCATTCGGTTTGTTCGGCAGGCTTTAAATGTCGTTCAAGCGATTCGGTTAGCCCAACCTAAGTCCAATCCGAACCGATTTAGCCTAATACCAGCCCAAGCCCAATTCCAATTCAAGCCCAAGCCCAACAGATTCTAGCCCAATTAATCCACTTATTGAGCCCAATTTAATCCACTAATTAAACCCAATTAATTAAAGGGTTAATTTTTTTTTTTGTATACTACATGTGAGATGTTAGAAAAATGAGTTAAGTTCAAGATACTTGAATTGCACATCAAATGAACTTAAAACTCATTCAATCATATTAAAAATCATGTGGAAAACTAATGTACAAGTCATGTGTATTAAACCCATAGACCATGATTCAATATAGGTTTTGAAAATCATTTTAGAAAACTTTCGTGAAGTCTATCTTTTGATAGTAATCACCATTGATCATATTGATATAAAGTTAGGCAAAATACTAAAAGTTTTCAATGCTTTTCAACTTTGTATCAATCCCTTAAAATAATGGATATTTTATTATAAAATGTATTTCATGTAAGTAATGTACATATGAAATTTCATGATTTTTAAAATTATGTATAATTACTTATGAATTTCTAAAATTCATTTTTGAAACCTGATTTCTGTAAATTGCAGAAACTAGTAGACTGCTGCTTCGAGTAGTCGATTGGTGGTGGTGTAGTAGATTGATTTCTGATTTCAGTCGACTTTCATGTCTGATATTGGCTGAATAAGATTTGTTTAGTCAGTTATCAGCAATTTTAGGCTATCCTAACTTCTCCTAACCCTAATATATGCTTTGGAAAGTATTGGAAGGGTGAAATAATTATTAAAAATGATTAGGAGAGTTATTTAGGGTGGAAAATTAAATTTTAAGGGAGGTTAAAGTTCAATATTAAACTTTTGACCCTTAATTTTGATTGGTTAGATTTCCTATAGGCTTAGGAACTCTCCAAGGACATTATTGGTACAATGGTCAGGGGGGAGTAAGCCTTTAGGGGGAGATCATCCATTTTGATATAATGGATAAACCTTGAGTATAAAGGGAGAGAAGTGAAAATTGTCTCCATTTAGTGATAAGGGATGTATCATTAGAGAGAATGAAGGAGTTTATGATGATTTTTTATCATGGGGGATGGGGATGTAGGATCTCATTGGGATATGAGACATTGTAAACCCTTGGTAAGCTTTTTGATGTATGCCAAAGGGGGAGAAGTGAAGGTTTAAGTTAGGAAAACCTTCATTATGCTTTGGAATAGGAAGAGGCAAGTTGGGCTTATTGTTTAGCCTAACTTAAATATATTGTCAAACATCAAAAAGGGGGAGATTGTTGGTGCAATAGGCTTCGAGTCAATGTTGACCAGACTTGAGTGGGACTCGAGTGGTCTTTTGATGTTTGTCAATACGGTTGGATATGGTTTGACCATATGTTGACCATATGACTAGTGGATGATTGGGATATCCAAAGTCATATGAAAGAGATTGTTAAGGGGAGATTATTGGAGCAATCAAACCTCATGTCAAGGTTGACCAGACTCGAGTGAGACTCGAGGGGAAGCCCAAGTTTGGATACTTGGCATGAAGAAGTCCAAGTATGGATACTTGACAATGGAAAAGTCCAAGCGTGTAGTCTTGGCCACATAAGTCCAAGGTGTTGGGACCTGTGCGCCCGCTAGAGGGGGGGTGAATAGCGCGTTGTCGTACGATGATGGAATTTGATCGCATGTTCGTCTCTACAATTTCGTTAGCACAGCGGAAATAGAAAAGTAATAACGATAACGAAATGAACAACACGCTAACACAAGGATATAACATGGTTCAGAACCAAAACGGTTCCTACTCCACGGATTGGGTTCGTACGAACCCTAGCGATGCCAATCACACACCACTATGATAAATACTCCTTCTCGACACAAGTCGGAGGTGGAGAAACCTCTTACAATAAGATTACAACTATAATCAAATAACAACAATCAAATAAAATGAGATACAATGCAATATAAGTAAAGAGAACGCTTTACAAATGCCTTTCGATTGCTTGCTTGTTGATCGCTTGAATCGTGGTTGAAGACCCTGATTTGCAGCAGAAAATCGCCTCAAAAACGTCCAAGAAATCGCTGCCAAAAACCCTCCCGTCGAGCTCCTTTTATCCTTGCGCGTGACCTGGATTTCCGCCCATCAGTCGACTGCCATAAGTCACCAGTCGACTGATGCCACTGTTGTCGTGAGACAATGGCTCGATCCACGCTGGAAAAACTCCAACGGATCTCTTGGCGCTAATCGCCAACATTCCGATCCGCCGAGCCGATCGCCAGGGCTACGAGCGCTTCGCGGCCAACCTAACCGGCAATGATCGTCAACCCTTAGCGATCGCTTGCCGACACTACCGATCGCTTCCACGAGCGATTGATCGCCAGAGCATTTTCACTAAACGGCAAATAAGTCGACTCACGGCACTCGAACCGGCCACAATGCCAGTCGACTGCCATCCTCAAAAATGAGATTTTAACCCAAGTATGGTGCCCCCATACTTGCTAGACCACCCTTAGCCTAGACCTAAGGCTTCTAGCCACCTCCATCAACCTCACGCCTCTTGGATCCCTCCAAGTCATCCATGACTTGTTCATCCATCGCGCTAGCCTCCAGGTGCTTCCCTTGGCTATGTCATGCTAACGGTGTCTACACCGCCAAGGCACATTGGACTTACGCCGCCAAGACTCCGCTTGGACTTTACGCCGCCAATATCAATCCCCTTGGACTTCTCAAATGCCAAGACTCAAGCTTGGACTTTCCCTTGCCAACCCATGTTAGACTTTCCATGCCAAGACCCATGCTTGGACTTTTCCTTGTGCCAAGTACTCAAGACTTGGACTTTCCCAAATGCCAAGTATCCCACTTGGACTTTCCATGCCAAGTACCCATGACTCGGACTTTACCTTGCCAAGACCCATGCTTGTGTTGGAATGTATACTGAAAGCCTAGCTCTTTTTGTATGAACATTTTATTTTGAAATAAGAATCACATGATCATTGTTTGCACTTTATATTTATTATATGTGTGCATATTGTCTAATATTTTACATTATAGATAACATGGTGCTTGGTGTGGCACAGAAGATCATGTTATCAGTTCCTTGTAGAATATAAGTAGAGGCTCACAACCAAGATGGTTTTGGACAAACCATTGGCATGGTTGTAGTGTAGCTTGGTATTGTTTTGTCTTGAACGTAGAGTTACACTAGTACACTTAGGTGTATTGAGCAGGACCGACATAGAGGTGATTCAATTTATTGCTGACTATATAATTGAATCGGACCTCGGATATTATGTTGTACATGCTCTTAATCCCGATATAATAACGGGCACATGTACTTAGTATTTATTTCTTTGATTTACCAAAGGGTGAGATTTCTATGGATTAAATCAATATGCCCGGTAAGTTGGGAAATGACATTATTTACATGGTGTGCCGTTGATTATAGGAGGAAACCGTGTCCTATATATAGGTTGATGATGTCCCCTTGAGGAGCTCATAAGGTTCATCATGTAAACCCTGCAGGTTGACTTAGTCAACATGATGAAAAGGTTGAGTGGTACTACTCGAGGAGTTAGATGTTAATTAATTGATGGTCAGTAAATCAATTAATTGACGGACATTCGATATCTTAAACACGGGGAGATGGATGTACAAATAATATATGGAGCCCATATTAATTTATGGGGGTTGGTGAGGTAATTCAATGATGATCCTTTAGTGGAATGGAACATCATTGATGGATCAAGTTTGTGTGGTTCCGATCCATCGGGTGGCCAAGATCCAACTCCTCCTCATGGTCTCTATCGTAGCCTAATATAAACCTCATGAAGTCTAGATCAAATGATGGAAAACAAATCTCTAGATCCGATGGTTGGGATTAAATCCCTAGAACCGACGGTTGGGATTAAATCCCTAGAACCGACGGTTGGGATTAAATCCCTAGAACCGACGGTTGAGATTAAATCCCTAGATCCGACGGTTGGGATGAAACCCTAGAACCGACGGTGGAGATTAAACCAAGGCCTATCCCTAACTCTATAAAAAGGTGGCTTAGGGTGGGCGGCAAGGATTGATGTTGGATGATGGATGCTAAGGAGATTAGGGTTTTGCCTAGCATTGCTTGGGCGGCAAGAAACCCTAAGGAGGAAACCCTAATTGGATTAGGGTTTGGCTCTTTGGTTGGGCGGCTAGGGTTTGGTAGGAGAGTGGGCGGCAACTTGTGGAGGATCTCTTCTTCTTCCTTGAAGGTGGCTAGCTCCTAGATCTCTTCTCTCCACCTTGGTTGGGCGGCAAGAAAGCCTAAGGAGGAAACCCTAATTAGGGTTTGGCTCCTATGGTTGGGCGGCTAGGGTTTGCAAGAAGGTGGGCGGCATCTATAGGAGAGGAGCTCTTCTTCTTCCTAGGGTGTGGCCGACTCCTTCCTCTATTCCCTCCACCTTGATCGGCGCCCAACATATTCCCTTTCTCCTCTTCACTACATCTTGGCCGGCGGCACTAGAAGCTAGGGTTTATCCCTAGTTTGGTTCCTTGGTGGTTTCCATTTAGTTCTCTCTATTCTTGGGGTCGGCGGCATCAATCCTTTGTGGATTGGTGGTTGGCTCAAGCAAGAAGGGAAGGAGAGTTCTTCTTTCTTGGATTGAAGAAGATCTAGGAAGTTTCAACTTGTGGAGGATCTTCGCCCACACGAAGTCTACAAGGAGGTTAGGACATACGATAGAAGATCAAGAGGTATAAAAGTTTTATAACTTTTATTATTGATATTTGCATGTTCTTATTGATATGCTAGCTTATGTTCTTTATGTTAGTATGTGTTGATTATACTAGTTTACATTTGTATGTATTTGTATAATCATGGACCCCGAAGATAAACACAAAAACCGGCGATCCGTCCGTCGTCTCTTCCGCGGCTAACCGACTAGAAGAGTTGATTGCTTGAACAACAAGTTTGTTCAAGCGATCGCTCGAGTCGTTGGCACGACGATGAATTGGTTGTGCTTAGGAAACTCATCCCATCCGGATTAGTTTTCATTAGTGAAAATTTTAATCCGGGGACATGGGAGCCAATGAGCCTCCGAGCTAGCATGGCGATTCCAAACAGCTTGGACTTTCCCTTAATCACATGGTCAACCCTAGTCAACCATCAAGATCTCCCTCGAGTCAAACTCGAGTCTGGTCAATTATAACCTGGGTCGATTGCTCCAACAATCTCCCCAATATATTAACCGACATCAATGTCAAACATCAATGTCAAACCACTTTGTCAAACATCCTATGTCAAACATCAAAACATCACTCGAGTCAAACTCGAGTATGCTCAATCGTGACCTGGGCCGATTGCACCAACAATCTCCCCCTTTTTGATGTTTGACAAAAAAACAAACCTTGAGTTAGGCCCCTAACTCAAATTCCTTTACCAATTATCTAAATTGGCAATTTAATATTCTCCCCCTTTTTGACATACATTAAAAAGGTTATCTCTCCAAGGAGGTCAATGTCTCATGTCCCAATGAGATCTTACAATCTCCCCCTTGATCCAAAAATACCTAGGATGCCTACCATCTTCCTAGTGATAAGTTCCATATCACTCAAGAGAGGCAATCCTATACTCTCTCCCAATTTCCAAATTGGGTCTCTCAAAATCCCATCAATTTTCCCAATTGATGATACTCTCCCAATAACTTCTCCCCCTTCAAGAGGAGAAACACATCCATCATCCCAAGATGGATAACTCCCCCTAAAGGCTTGCTCCCTCTTGACCATTGCACCAACAATGTCCTTGGGAAGTCCCTAAGCCAATAGAAACTCTAAACCATCAAAATTAAGGTTCTAAGTTCAAACTTGAACTTTCCATACCCTAAATTTGATACTTTGACCTAACACTTCTCCTAATCCATATCCAATGGATTTTTACCCTTTATAATGCTTCCCAAAGCATATCCTAGGGTTAGAAGTGGTTAGGGACCTTTACCATGGCTGAAAATGGGCTAAACAAACCTTGTTAACCCAAAATCAGACACCGCAATGACTCTATCAAGAATCGATCGCCACTCTCATCGATCGCCACAAAAGGGGAAGAGAAGCTGAAATTTCCGAATTTCAACTATCAGAATCGAGTTTTGAAAAGTCATAAGTAATTCTACGTATTTTGAAAAATCACGAAACTTGATACGTATATTACTTATAGTCAATACAATGGGTAAAAAATATTTGAAAATTATTTTACCCATAAAATAGTGAGTTTGATACAAAACTCAAAACCATTGAAATTTTCAATGTTTTGGCCTTATTTTGTATCAACTCTATCAATGGTGATTGCTATCAAAAGATAGACTTCACCAAGGTTTTTCAAAATGATTTTAAAATATTTTCAAAATCTTATTTTGGATCATATTCCTTGGGCTCTATGTACATGACTTGTACACATGCTCTCCCAATGATCCACAATTGAAATTAGATGAGTTTTAGTTCATCTAGATGCAAAAACTATGCACCTTGAACTTAACTCATATCCTAGCATCTCACATGTATCTAGGGTGTATAAATACACATACATGTCAATTGGATGTGAGATGTGGGTTTTGATTCATTTAAACTAGGGTTTCATGCATCTTCTAAGGCAACCCTACTTGATTCCCTTATGAATGGGACTCCAAGTCATGCCATAGTCCTTTAATCAATTTCAATCGAAATTTTCTTAAATGCATGAATGTTTATGGCATTAATGATGATATAAATAAGCATATGCTCATAATCATGATGTCATGGCATAAGATGAAATCTAAAAACACATGACATTTAAAACCTTAATCCTAAAACATGAACATGACATATAAAATGATTAAAAGTAAGCATAATGTCATGGCATGTTATATGGCAAACAAAGCATGACATATAAAATTTATAGGTATAATAATACCTAAATTTTAATATTAATTGTCATTTATTGGGATTAATCATATTTTTCCATATTAACCTAATCTCCCTAGTGTGCCAAAAACCCAAAATGGCACACTAACCTCTAAACCCAACTTGTGCCAATTTGATCATTTTATCAAAACTTCTCAATTAATATTGGCACATCCTAAAATCCTTTAGAATTCAAATCTTACCACATCCCAAGGTAACCATAACCTTGAAAATGACCTAAAATGTCACCTTTGCCATGGTTGAGTTAACTACCCATCCAATCAAGGTTGGCACACCCTAAACCCATCTTAGCGTGAATCAATCACGCTCTTAGGAACCCAAAATCGATTTGAGCTCCTAGGGTTAATTAGGTATTCCTTAGGGATAACCTCCGTATATACCTTCCTAATGACCCTTCTAGGCTTATTAGCCTTGGTCACTTGGGTCTTGCCTAGGTTGACTCTAGGGGTAACTCCCCTTGCAACCTTCTTGGTGGCCACCCTAGGTTTCCTAGAAACCCTAGCCACTAGGCACAACCTTTGGTCAACCTTAGGGATGACTTCCCTATTGACCTTGGTCTTCCTAGACCTAGTTTGTGTCCCATAATCAAATGGAACACTATGGTAAGCTACCTTAGGCTTAGGTTTGTGACCCAAACCTTGCTTGCCCTTGGTTGACTTTTGACTCTTAGGTCCTTGGTGTTGACTTTGACTTTTGGACCTTTGACTTTGACCATTAGACCCTTTAAATTGGTTTTGTATATTCCTAAGGGTCTTTTCTAGTTTCTCAAGCCTTGACCTCAAGGCTTGGTTTTCTAATTCTAATTGCCCAATTGATTTTTGATTAAATTCTTGGGCATGGGACTTTCTAGGCATATGCCTAGTCCATTTAGGGTTTAGACCTAGATGTTCTTGTACCTTCCTAATTGTCTCCCTAGGTAGGATTGGCCTTGAGTTATTTGACCTAGGTTTATCCTTAGATAACTTGTTTTTAGGGACATTAGTCCCAAATTTCTACTTACTTTTGAAGTTAACACTTTTAGCTCCTAAACAAATGTATTTATCTCTAGCATGCTTTTCATGGTGAATTGCGAGAGAATTAAAATTTCTAGCATGCTTTTGACTTTTAAATTTAGAAGGTGCATTATTTAAATATACCTTAGGGTTAGCTATAGAAGCTCCCCCTACTTGTAATGCTCCTCCTTGCCCCTTCTTCTTCCCCCTAGGGCATTGACTTCAATAATGCCCCTTTGAATTGCACTTGAAGCATATGATGTGCTCCTTGCTCTTTTGACTTGGGGCACCGGCATCCTTGACTTTTGGTGCCGGTGGAGCTTTCCTAACCTTCTTTGGGCACTTGCTCTTATAGTGCCCAGTTTCCCTACACTCAAAACATATTATATGCATTTTATTATTAACACATATGTTTGAGTTACCTAGGTCAATGGAGACCGGAATTGGACTTTGGGCTTCTTCATCTTGACCGGATGTCGAAGCTTCTTCTTGATGTTTCGGTGTGGAAGTTCTCTCCTCCCCCTCAGTCCTTGAAGTGGATGCTTCTTCCACTTCCTCCACCGATCCGGAAGTTGACTCCCTATCAACCTCCGAATCCTCAAGCTCTTTAGATGATGATGTACTTGCTTGAGCTTGAGAGGGTGAACACTCCTCTTCTTCTTCTTCTTCTTGGATTGATGATAGATTTTCATGAAGCTTTGCCACTTGGCTCCACAACTCCTAGCATCCATATAGTCCCCTACCATACACACAATTTCATTAGGGACCAAATCAAGAATAAATTTTACTACCTTCATGTTTTTCTCGAAGGCTTGGAGTTGATCTTCACTCCACTTCTTCTTCTTGAGGAACCCTCCCTTTGGTCCTATTGGATAGCTAAAACCCTCCATCAAGATAGACCATTCTTCGAAGTCCCTCATCATTAGGAAGCCTTCAATTCTTGACTTCCATTGCTTAAACCCTTCTTGTCCATAGAAGGTATAGGGGATAGGTGTGTTGATATCCCATCCCAAATGTCCTTGGATTTCCATCTTTTCCTCTAGCGTCTTGACTCCGGGTTGTTAATCCGTAGAAGAGCCCCGGGCTCTGATACCACTTGTTGGGACCTGTGCACCCGCTAGAGGGGGTGAATAGCGCGTTGTCGTACGATGATGGAATTTGATCGCGTGTTCGTCTCTACAATACACAAATAGAAATAGAAAAGTAATAACGATAACGAAATGAACAACACGCTAACACAAGGATATCACGTGGTTCGGAACCAAAACGATTCCTACTCCACGGATTGGGTTCGTACGAACCCTAGCGATGCCAATCACACACCACTATGATAAATACTCCTTCTCGACACAAGTCGGAGGTGGAGAAACCTCTTACAATAAGATTACAACTATAATCAAATAACAACAAGCAAATAAAATGAGATATAATGCAATATAAGTAAAGAGAATGCTTTACAAATGCCTTTCGATTGCTTGCTTGTTGATCGCTTGAATCGTGGTTGAAGACCCTGATTTGCAGCAGCAAATCGCCTCAAAAACGTCCAAGAAATCGCTGCCAAAAACCCTCCCGTCGAGCTCCTTTTATCCTTGCGCGTGACCTAGATTTTCGCCCATCAGTCGACTGCCTAAGTCACCAGTCGACTGATGCCACTGTTGTCGTGAGACAACGGCTCGATCCACGCTAGAAAAACTCCAACGGATCTCTTAACGATCATGCCCGGCGCGTAGCCGCGCGTCACCACGGAGCGTTACGTGCGCAACCTAAGCTCGCGGTGATCAACCCTTAGCGTCATTGCTCCATGAGCGATCGTGCGCGAGCATTTCCAGCTCTAAAACGGCAGTCGAACTCAAGTCGACTCACGACAATCGAACCGGCCACAATGCCAGTCGACTGCCATCCTCAAAAATGAGGTTTTAACCCAAGTATGGTGCCCCCATACTTGCTAGACCACCCTTAGCCTAGACCTAAGCCTTCTAGCCACCTCCATCATCCTCACGCCTCTCGGATCCCTCCAAGTCATCCATGACTTGTTCATCCATCGCGCTAGCCTCCAGGTGCTTCCCTCGGCTATGTCATGCTAACGGTGTCTACACCGCCAAGGCACATTGGACTTACGCCGCCAAGACTCCGCTTGGACTTTACGCCGCCAATATCAATCCCCTTGTACTTCTCAAATGCCAAGACTCAAGCTTGGACTTTCCCTTGCCAACCCATGTTGGACTTTCCATGCCAAGACCCATGCTTGGACTTTTCCTTGTGCCAAGTACTCAAGACTTGGACTTTCCCAAATGACAAGTGTCCCACTTGGACTTTCCATGCCAAGTACCCATGACTCGGACTTTACCTTGCCAAGACTCATGCTTGGACTTTCCCTTAATCACATGGTCAACCCTAGTCAACCATCAAGATCTCCCTCGAGTCAAACTCGAGTCTGGTCAATTATAACCTGGGTCGATTGCTCCAACAATCTCCCCAACATATTAACCGACATCAATGTCAAACATCAATGTCAAACCACTTTGTCAAACATCCTATGTCAAACATCAAAACATCACTCGAGTCAAACTCGAGTATGGTCAATCGTGACCTGGGCCGATTGCACCAACACAAGGGTGTAGTCTTGGCGGTGAAAGTCCAAATATGGATATTTGGCAAAGGGAAAAATTCAAGGGTGTAGTCTTGGCCATGTAAGTCTAAGTGTGTAGTCTTGAAAATGAAAGTTCAAGCATTGAGGCTTGGCAATGGAGAAGTCCCGAAGGCACGTCCACTTGAAAAAGGAGACCCAGTTAGCAAGACATAGCCGAAGGAAGCAACTAAAGGCTAACGCGGAGGGTGAAGGAGTCATGGAGAACTCGGATGAACCTTGAGGAAGTGAGGCTGATGGAAGTGACTAGAAGGCTTAGGCTAAGAGTGGTCAATCAAGTATGAGGGGATCATACCTAGGTTAAACCTGACTTTTGAGGTTTATCAGTAGATTGGTGGTATTGGCCAGTCGACTGGCCAAGTGTTTAGCACTCGAGAGCTTAGTTGACTCATAACAGTCTGTAGGTGCAATTAGCCCAGGTCACAATTGACTAGATTCAAGTGGGACTCGAGTAGTGTGTTGATGTTTGACAATGGTTTGACCATTATTTGATAATGGGATGATCATATGGTTGACATGGGTTTGACCATATTGTAGGAGATTTGAGGCCGCTAGAGGGGGGTGAATAGCGTGTGACCGTACGATGATGGAATTCTTTCGTGTTCATCTCTACAAAACTCGTTAGCACAGCGGAATGATAATAATAAAAACAATAACGAAGTAAGACAAACACGAACACACCAATACACAAATATTTAACGTGGTTCGGAACCGCATGGTTCCTACTCCACGGATCGGGCTCAAACGAGCCCTACCGATGCCACAAGCACACAACTATGTAATAACTCCTTCTCGGAATAATCCGGAGGTGGAGAAACCTCTTACAATAGATTACAAAAGTAATACACGAAAATATAATCAAAATACAAAGAAATGTAAAGAACACTTTACAAAACTAAGGTTTGAGCGCTTTGCTTGTTGGTTGTTTGGATGAGGTTGAAGGGCTCTGAAATGCACCTGCAAATCGCCTTCAAATCGCCTCAAGTAAGCTCCCCAAGAACTGATGATGAAATCCTCCATGAGCTCCCCTTTTTATCTTGCGTCGGGATGGATTTCCGCCTGGCAGTCGACTGCCATAAGTCCCCAGCCAACACTGTAGCTGTGAGACAACGGCTCAATCCACGTTGGACAAGTTCCAACGGGACTCTTGGCAGTCGACTGCCAACATTGGCTGATCCGCCTGTAGCCGTATCCGGTCGACACGGAGCGTCGTGCTCGCAACTCACCGGCGATCATTGTCATTTAGCGATCGTTGCGTATCATCGATCATTGCTTCAATAAGCGATCGCTGAGCAATTTCAACTCTTAAATGGCAGTCGAACTCAAGTCGACTCACGGCAGTCGAACCGGCCATAATGTCAGTCGACTATCAACCTAAAAAATGAGATTTTAACCCAAGTATGGTGTCCTCATACTTGCTAGACCACCCTTAGCCTAGACCTAAGCCTTCTAGCCACCTCCATCAGCCTTACGCCTCTCGGATCCCTCCAAGTCATCCATGACTTGTTCATCCATTGAGCTAGCCTTCAGGTGCTTCCATCGGCTATGTCATGCTAACGGTGTCTACACTGTCAAGGCACATTGGACTTACACCGCCAAGACTCCGCTTGGACTTTACACCGCCAATATCAAACCCTTTGGACTTCTCAAATGCCAAGACTCAAGCTTGGACTTTCCCTTGCCAACCCATGCTTGGACTTTCCCTTGCCAACCCATGTTGGACTTTCCATGTCAAGCCCCATGCTTGGACTTTCCTTGTGCCAAGTACTCAAGACTTGGACTTTCCCAAATGCCAAGTGTCCCACTTGGACTTTCCATGCCAAGTGCCCATGACTTGGACTTTACCTTGCCAAGACCCATGCTTGGACTTTCCCATAATCACATGGTCAATCCCTAGTCAACCATCAAAGACTCCCTCGAGTCAAACTCGAGTCTGGTCAATTATAACCTGGGTCGATTGTTTAAACAATCTCCCCAATACATTAACCGACATCAATGTCAAACATCAATGTCAAACATACTATGTCAAACATCAAAACATCACTCGAGTCAAACTCGAGTCTAGTCAATCGTGACCTGGGCCGATTGCACCAACAATCTCCCCCTTTTTGATGTTTGACAAAACAAACCTTGAGTTAGGCCCCTAACTCAAATTCCCTTACCAATTTTCCAAATTGGTAATTTAATGTTCTCCCCCTTTTTGACATACATCAAAAAAGTTATATCTCCAAGGAGGTCAATGTCTCATGTCCCAATGAGATCTTACAATCTCCCCCTTGGTCCAAAAATACCTAGGATGCCTACCATCTTCCTAGTGATAAGTCTCATATCACTCAAGAGAGGCAATCCTATTCACTCTCCCAATTTCCAAATTGGGTATCAAAAACCCATCAATTTTCCCAATTGATGATATTCTCCCAATAACTTCTCCCCCTTCAAGAGGAGAAACACATCCATCATCCCAAGATGGATAACTCCCCCTAGAGGCTTACTTCCCCTTGACCATTGCACCAACAATGTCCTTGGAAAGTCCCTAAGCCAATAGGAACTCTAAACCATCAAAAATAAGGTTAAAAGTTCAAACATGAACTCTCCCCACCTTAAATTTGATACAAACTCTAAACAACTCTCCTAATTTATATTCAATGGATTTTCACCCTTTATAATGCTTCCCAAAGCATATCCTAGGGTTAGGAGTGGTTAGGGACCTTTACCATGGCTGAAAATGGGCTAAACAACCTTGTTTTCCTCGAAATCAGCTTGGCAGTCGACTACTTACAGTAATCAGTCGATTGCCACTCACATCAGTTGACTGCCATCAGGCGGAAGTCGACTGATAACTAAAATTCTCGAATTTAAGCTATCAGAATCGAATTTTAAAAAGCATAAGTAATTCTACGTATATCAAAAAATCACAAAATTTGATACTTATATTACTTATAGTCAATACGATGGGTGAAAAATATTTGAAAATTATTTTACCCATAAAATATCAAAATTGATACAAAAATCAAAAGTGAAGAAAAACTTCAAAGTTTTAGCTCACTTTGTATCAATCTCATCAATGGTGATTGCTATCAAAAGATAGGCTTCACCAAGGTTTTCAAAAAAAATTTTAAAATATTTTTGAAAACTTATATTGGATCATATCCCTTGGGCTCTATGTATATGACTTGTACACAAGCTTTCCCAAAGATCCACCATTGAAATTAGATGAGTTTCAGTTCATCTAAATGCAAAAACTATGCACCTTGAACTCAACTCATATCCTAGCATCTCACATGTATCTAGGGTGTATAAAATACACATACATGTCAAAATGTGAGATGTGGGTTTTGTTCTCCCTAAACTAGGGTTTCATGCATTTTTCTAAGGCAACTCTACTTGATTCCCTTATAAATGGGACTCCAAGTCATGTCATTATCCTTAAATCAATTTTAATCAATTAAATGCATGAAATGATCATGGCATAATAATAGCAAAAATAAAACATGGCCAATGATCATGATGTCATGGCATATGATATAAAACTAAAGCACATGACATTCAATCCTAATTCCTAAACATAATCATGACATATACATGATAAAAATAGGTATGATGTCATGACATGGCATATGGCAAACAAGGCATGGCATATAAAATATATAGGTATAATAATACCTAAATTTTAATATTTGTTGTCATTTCATATAATTAATTATATTTTGCCATATTTCTACTTTTCTCCCTAGTATGCCAAAAACCCAAAATGGCACACTAACCTCTAAACCTAAATCGTGCCAATTTAATTGATTTTTCATAATTCCAAAAATACATTGGCACATCCTAAAATCTTTTAGGATCAAAAACTCAAATGTATTTCCAAGGTAACCATAACCTTGAAAATATCCTAAAATGCCACCTTTACCATGGTTGAGTTAACTACCCATCCAATCAAGGTTGGCACACCCTAAACCCTTCTAGCGTGAATCTATCACGCTCCAAGGAACCCAAAATCTATTTGAGCTCATTGGGTTAATTAGGTATTCCTTAGGGATAACCTCCCTAGATATCCTCCTAATGACCCTTCTAGGCTTGTTAGCCTTGGTCATTTGGGTCTTACCTAGGTTGACTCTAGGGATAACTTCCCTTGCAACCTTCTTAGTGGCCACCCTAGGTTTCCTAGAAACCCTAGCCACTAGGCATACCCTTTGGTCAACCTTAGGGATGACTTTCCTATTGACCTTGGTCTTTCTAGACCTAGTTTGTATTCCATAATCAAATGGAACACTATGGTAAGCCATCTTAGGCTTAGGTTTGTGACTCAACCCCTTCTTGCCCTTTGAAGACTTTTGCTTCTTGGGTCCTAAGTGTTGACTTTGAGATTTTGACCTAGAAGTTTGACTAATTGACCCTTGTATTTGATTTTGCATAGCCTTAAGGGTCTTTTCAAGTTTTTCAAGCCTTGACCTCAAGACTTGATTTTCAACCTCTAATTGCCCAATTGTTTTTTGATTAAATTCTTGGGCATGGGACTTTCTAGGCATATGCCTAGTCCATTTAGGGTTAAAACCTAGATGCTCTCCTATTTTCCTAATTGATTCCCTAGGTAGAATATTTTTAGGGACATTAGTCCCAAATTTCTCCTTATTTCCTAAGTGGGCATTCTTAGCTCCTAAACAAAAATATTTATTTTTATTAGCATGCTTTTCATAAATTGCAAGAGAGTTAAAATTCCTAGCATGCTTTTTAACATTTAAATTCGAAGATGCATTACTAAAATGTACCTTAAGGTTAGCTTTAGCTCCCCCCTACTTGTGATGCTTCTTCTTGGGTCTTTTTGCTCCCCCTAGGGCATTGGCTTCTATAGTGCCCCTTTTGATGGCACTTGAAGCATACTACGTGCTCCTTGTTCTTTTGACTTTGGGGATCGGCATCCTTGACTTTTGGTGCCAGAGGAGACTTCTTGATCCTTTTAGGACACTTACTCTTGTAGTGTCCTTGCTCCCTACACTCAAAACATATTATATGTATTTTATTATTAATTGATATGTTTGAGTTACCTAGGGTGATGGTGGAAGGTGCCGGAATTGGAGATTCTTCATCTTGACCGGATGTGGAAGGCTCTTCTTGGAGTTGCTCCGGTGTAGATGTTCTAATCCCCTCCCCCTCAATCCTAGAGGTTGAGGTTTCTTCTAATTCTACCTCTTCCACCACTTCTTCCTCCTCGGATGTCGAACACTCCTCGACCTCCGAATCCTCACTTTCTTGTGAGGATGAGCTCTCTTCCTCATCCTCCTCATCTTCTTGGATTGAGTGAGGCTCTTCATAGAATTTTTCTAATTTGTTCCATACCTCCTTGGTGTCTTTACAATCCCCTATCTTGATTAAAATATCATTAGGGATTATATTAAGCAAAATACCCATTACCTTATTGTTGATGTTATAGTTTCGGAGTTGTTCTTGACTCCAATTCTTCTTCTTGATTTTTTCTTCCTTCTTCGTCTTTTGGAATGTCAAAGCCTACTAAGACACTAATCCAATTATCAAAGTCACACATTAGAAAATGCATCATTCTACCTTTCCAATACGCGAAAATACACGAAAATATAAGCAAAATACAAAGAAATGTAAAGAACACTTTACAAAACTAAGGTTTGAGCACTTTGCTTGTTGGTTGCTTGGATGAGGTTGAAGGGCCCTGAAATGCACCTGCAAATCGCCTTTAAATCGCCTCAAGTAAGCTCCCCAAGAACTGATGATGAAATCCTCCACGAGCTCCCCTTTTTATCTTGCGTCGGGATGGATTTCCGCCTGGCAGTCGACTGTCATAAGTTCCCATTCGACTGCCAACACTGTAGCTGTGAGACAACGGCTCAATCTACATTGGACAAGTTCCAACGGGACTCTTGGCAGTCGACTTCCAACATTGGCAGTCGACTGCCAACGCCCGTAGCCGACTGCCCAGTCGGCTACGGAGCATTCTATGCTCGTAACTCAACTGGCAGTTGACTGCCGTCGACATCAGTCGACTGCTCCAATGAGCAGTCAATTGCTAGAGCAATTTCAGCTCTTAAACGGCAGTCGAACTCAAGTCGACTCACGACAGTCGAACCGGCCATAATGTCAGTCGACTGCCAACCTCAAAAATGAGGTTTTAACACAAGTATGGTGTCCTCATACTTGCTATACCACCCTTAGCCTAGACCTAAGCCTTCTAGCCACCTCCATCAGCCTTATGCCTCTCGGATCCCTCCAAGTCATCCATGACTTGTTCATCCATTGCGCTAGCCTTCAGGTGCTTCCATCGGCTATGTCATGCTAACGGTGTCTACACCGCCAAGCCTGTAACGCCCGTAAAATTTCTAGCAATTTTACGAGAGTTTTTGGCTTTACGATAATGGGCTTGATGTGGGCTTTTTCGAAAAATAAAAGAAAATAGCCAAAAAAAAAGAGATGCAAGGCCTAGGAGTTGAATCCCAAACCTCTAGAGATAGCCAAGCCCTATAGATGCACCCACTAACCAGAAGCCCAATAGGATTATATCATTAGAAGAAGAGGGGAAATTGTAGTTAAGTGTGATGAGGGTAAATGAAGGGGCATGGAAAAGAGAAGAGAAACTTCTCTTCCTCCCTTTATAAAGAAGAAGGAAGTTTCCACTTGGCCACTTCTTCTTCCCTTCTTCTTCCTCACCGAAAACCATCTCCCCCCCCCCCCCCTCTCCATTTTCACCTTTGGCCGAACCCCATCCAAGCAAGGAGAAGCTAGTTCTTGGCTTCCATAAGGTCAACTACCCACTAAAAGCAAGCGAAGGATGTAAGATTCCCTCACCTACAGTATATTAGTTTTGTAGGATAGATTACATGAAAGAAATACGAAGTTTGTAGCCCTATATGTTTCGGCCAACTAAGTTTTTGGGCTAGGATTCATGAAAATGCTACTAGGGAAATTTTTATAGGTTGTATGCTTCAAGTAGGAATCTTTAGGTGTCAAAAGTCCAAAGATTATAGCCCTACATGTTTCGGCCAACCCAAGCTTTTGGGGTTAGGGTTGCATGAACTTGATTCTAAGGTTATGTTCATAGATGGTATGCTTCAAGTAGGACTTTTAGGTGTCAACAATCCAAGATAATGGCCCTATATGTTTCGGCCACCAATGGTTTTAGGGTTAGGGTTTCATGAAAATACCCCTTATGAAGTTATGTTATGATATATACCTACATGAATGAATTTAGGTGACAAAAATCCAAGCTTTGTGCCCCTATATGTTTCGGCCACCAATGGTTTTAGGGTTAGGGTTTCATGAAAATACCCCTTATGAAGTTATGTTATGATATATACCTACATGAATGATTTAGGTGACAAAAATCCAAGCTTTGTGCCCCTATATGTTTCGGCCAACCTTGGGTTTAGGGTTAGGGTTTCATGAAAACTCCCCCTTATGAAGTTATGTTAGGTGGATGACTTTAATATGCCTATGTGATGAACAAGTTTTATGATTTAATATGCCAAGAAATGGGTTTATGAAATATGCCTATGTGATGAACATGTTTTATGATTTAATATGCCAAGAGATATGTTTATGAAATATGTCTATGTGATGAACATGTTTTATGATTTAATATGCCAAGAAATATGTTTATGAAATATGCCTATGTGATGAACATGTTTATGATGTAATAGGCCATGAAATATGCCTATGTGATGAACATGTTTTATGATTTAATATGCCATGAATATGTCTATGAATTATGCTTATGTAATAAACATGTGTATGCTTTAGGACCCCTTTAGGGTACTCTTATGTTATGAATGCATGTATGCTATGAAATGCCTAAGATGGAGATGCTTCCCTTTCAAGTAGGGATTAAGAGCTCTCCTTATGATAAGATAAGATGGAGATGCTTCCCTTTCAAGTAGGGATTAAGAGCTCTCCTTATGATAAGATAAGATGGAGATGCTTCCCTTTCAAGTAGGGATTAAGAGCTCTCCTTATGATAAGACAAGAAAGAAAGGAATTAAGTATTTTACTTTGTAAAAGGTTAAGTACCCGACCCGTCAGGTGGTCGTTAATCAAATCCATAGGGACATAAGAAGACGTAAGAGGTCTTGCCCTGGTAAGACGTAAGAGGTCTTGCTCTAGTAGGTCTGGTGGCTCGCTACTACTGACCTATTAGGGAACGCCAGCATTATGTGGTACTTAACACAGGGCCCCATGCAAGTTATGATTATGTTGAAGTATCTATATGTATATGTTTTGAAAAGACAAGACCTTTATGAAATTATGAATGTTATGTTCAAGTTTAAGAATGCTTGTGTTTATGTACTTGATGCATGTTTAGGATTTATATGAATGTTTATGTTCAAGTTTAAGAATGCTTATGATTATGTACTTTATGCATGTTTAGGATTTAAGAAATTATGAATGCTTATGTTCAAGTTTAAGAATGCTTATGATTATGTCTTTGATGCATGTTTAGGATTTATGTAATTATGAATGCTTATGTTCAAGTTTAAGAATGCTTATGATTATGTGCTTTATGCATGTTTAGGATTTAAGAAATTATGAATGCTTATGTTCAAGTTTAAGAATGCTTATGATTATGTCTTTGATGCATGTTTAGGATTTATGTAATTATGAATGCTTATGTTCAAGTTTAAGAATGCTTATGATTATGTACTTTATGCATGTTTAGGATTTAAGAAATTATGAATGCTTATGTTCAAGTTTAAGAATGCTTATGATTATGTCTTTGATGCATGTTTAAGATTTATGTAATTATGAATGCTTATGTTCAAGTTTAAGAATGCTTATGATTATGTCTTTGATGCATGTTTAGGATTTATGTAATTATGAATGCTTATGTTTAATTTATGCCTTGCTTAGAGTTAATTATGTTTAGCGTGCTTATGTAAATTGTATGTCATGCTTATGTTTTCATTACGTTGGTATGTTGATGAATAGTGTTGTTATGAAATACTTATGCTATTTTTGCTAGTAGGCTCCTGTTTTCTAATTGTTTGATGAAGTTTGTGGCTTTTGTGAGTAGGCAAGAATCTTACTAAGCTATATGCTTATAGTTTATGTTGTCCATATACTGCAGATAAAGGAAACATGAACTAAGAGGAAGTAGCAGGAGGGGCCAAGTGTGTGTGATAGTGGCATGGTGGAAAGAGACCCTATTACTATCTGCTTATATTTATATGCTCAGTGAACACCTTAAGACATGTGCTTCCGCTTATAAGACCTATGATTTATTAGTACCATGTTGAATGTGGCTTAGTTATGTTACTGTTCAATTACTTATGAAAGTTTGGTATGTTAGAACTCATGGATGAATCTTGATGTTATGCATGTTATAAAATGAGATAAGATGAGATAACATGCTAATTATGAATATGATATGTGATGCATGTATAAAAGAAGGTTTAAGCCATGATAACATGTTTAAGTATGTAGAAGGAGAAATGATCCATATATGTTATGTTATAAGAAAAAAAAAGTAGCGCCGCCCTGAGAGCAGATAAGGGCGGGCGTTACAAAGGCACATTGGACTTATGCCGCCAAGACTCTGCTTGGACTTTACGCCGCCAATATCAAACCCCTTGGACTTCTCAAATGCCAAGACTCAAGCTTGGACTTTCCCTTGTCAACCCATGTTGGACTTTCCATGCCAAGACCCATGCTTGGACTTTCCCTTGCTAACCCATGATGGACTTTCCATGCCAAGCCCCATGCTTGGACTTTCCTTGTGCCAAGTACTCAAGACTTGGACTTTCCCAAATGCCAAGTGTCCCACTTGGACTTTCCATGCCAAGTACCCATGACTTGGACTTTACCTTGCCAAGACCCATGCTTGGACTTTCCCATAATCACATGGTCAATCCCTAGTCAACCATCAAAGACTCCCTCGAGTCAAACTCGAGTCTGGTCAATTATAACCTGGGTCGATTGTTTAAACAATCTCCCCAACACATTAACCGACATCAATATCAAACATCAATGTCAAACATACTATGTCAAACATCAAAACATCACTCGAGTCAAACTCGAGTCTGGTCAATTGTGACCTGGGTCGATTGCACCAACACATATGAGGAGATAGCTTTATGGGAAGATTGTTGAAGCAAATAGCCTCAGGTCAAGGTTGACCTAGCTCGAGTAGGACTCGAGAGAAGTCTAAGTTTGGATACTTGGCATGGAAAGTCCAAGTGGGTCTTGGCATGGAAAGTCCAAGTGGGTCTTGGCAAAGGAAAAGTCCAAGCATGGGTCTTAGCAATGGTAAAGTCCAAGTCATGGGTACTTGGCATGGGAAGTCCAAAAGTATAGTCTTGGCAGCACAAGTCCAAGTGTGTAGTCTTTGCGGCATAAAGTCCAAGTGAGCTTTGGAAGTGAAAGTCTAAGTATGGATGCTTGGCAATTGGGAAGTCCAAAGATGTGATATTGGCAGCGTAAAATCCAAGCATATAGTCTTGGCAGCATAAGTCCAATATTTGACGGCATAAAGTCCAAGCATTTATCTTGGCGGCATATATCCAAATGTACCTTGGCAAGGTAGACCCGGTTAGCATTGTTAGGATCTTTGTAATGGCTAGAGGGGAGGTGAATAGCGCGTGTTCGTTTGTTGATGGAATTCGATCGTGATCGTCTCTACAATTTCGTTAGTACACAGCGAAAAAAGAAATAATACAATAATGAAATAAACAATCACACATGAACACAATTGTTTAACGTGGTTCGGAACCGCACGGTTCCTACTCCACGGATCGGGTTCGTACGAACCCTAGCGATGCCAATCACACACCACTATAAAACACTCCTTCTCGACACAAGTCGGAGGCGGAGAAACCCCTTACAAACTACTCTTACAACAATAAGAGATGAATACAAGCAATATACAATAATACAATGCAAAACTAGTAAAGAAAACAACTTTACAAATGCCTTTGGATTGCTTGCTTATTGATCGCTTGAATCGTGGTTGAAGACCCTGATTTGCAACAGCAAATCGCCTCAAGACGTCCAAGAAATCGATCCCAAATTCCTCCATCACGAGCTCCTTATAAAGCTTCAACCTGTGCTGGAAAAAGTCGATCAGTCGACTGCTCGGGACCATCAGTCGACAGATCACACTATTGCTGTGAGACAACGGTGTAATCCACGCTGGAAAAAAATCCAACGGCTAGGACATCAGTCGACTGATCATGAGCATCAGTCGATTGATGAGCCATCACTCGACTGCTCGTCGCAGTGGTCGAGTGAGACTCCATTCTGTGGCCAAATATCCGAGCACCAGTCGACTGATCACACGATCAGTCGACTGCTCGAGCCATCAGTCGACTGGCGACCTCTGGCAGTCGACTGCTAGACCACTTCCCGCAGTCAACCCCTAGTTGACTCGGTCCAGTCGACTGCCACATGGCACCAGTCGACTGGAACACCTCAACCATGAGGTTTTAGCCCAAGTATGGTGCCCTCATACTTGCTAGACCACCCTTAGCCTAGACCTAAGCCTTCTAGCCACCTCCATCAGCCTCACGCCTCTCGGATCCCTCCAAGTCATCCATGACTTGTTCATCCATCGTGTTAGCCTTCAGGTGCTTCCATCGGCTATGTCATGCTAACGGTGTCTACACCGCCAAGGCACATTGGACTTACGCCGCCAAGACTCCGCTTGGACTTTACGTCACCAACCATTGGACTTATGCTGCCAAGACTCCCTCTTGGACTTTACGCAACCAATATCAAACCCTCTTGGACTTCTCATGCCAAGACTCAAGCTTGGACTTTCCCTTGCCAACCCATGTTGGACTTCTCAAATGCCAAGACCATGCTTGGACTTTCCCTTGCCAACCCATGTTGGACTTTTCATGTGCCAAGTGTCCCACTTGGACTTTACCAAATGTCAAGTGTTCCACTTGGACTTTCCAGGCCAAGTACCCATGACTTGGACTTTACCTTGACAATTACATTGTCATATATTTTTGTCGAACATCAAAACATCACTCGAGTCAAACTCGAGTCCTGGGCCGATTGCACCCACAATCTCCCCCTTTTTGATGTTTGACAAAAACCAAACAAATCATTGAGTTAGAACACTAACTCAAATCCCTTACCAATTATCCCAAATTGGTAAACACTCTCCAAATGTTCTCCCCCAAACATTCTCCCCCTTTTTGACTAACATCAAAAAGGTTTCCTCTCCAAGAAGGTCAATGTCTCATGTCCCAATGAGATCTTACAATCTCCCCCTTGGTCTAAAAATATCTAGGATGCCTACCATCTTCCTAGTGATAAGTCTCATATCACTCAAGAGAGGCAATCCTATTCACTCTCCCAATTTCCAAATTGGGTATAAAAAAAACCATCAATTTTCCCAAATTGATGATACTCTTCCAATAACTTCTCCTCTTCAAGGAGAAAAAACACATCCATCATCCCAAGATGGATACCTCCCCCTAAAGGCTTGCTCCCCCTTGACCATTGCACCAATAATGTCCTTGGGAAGTCCCTAAGCCAATAGGAACTCTAAGCCATCAAAATTAAGGTTAGAAATTCAACATTGAACTCTCCAACACCTTAAAATTGATACAAATCTTAAACACCTCTCCTAATCCATATCCAATGGATTTTCACCCTTCATCATGCTTCCCAAAGCATATCCTAGAGTTAGGAGTGGTTAGGGACCTTAACCGCAGCTGAAATCGGGTTAAACAACCTTGGTTACCCCGAAATCAGGCTATCAGTCGAGTGATTCAGAAATCAGTCGACTGACACGCTCATCACCGATCGACACCTGTAAGGCCGATCGACATTCAAAATCTCGATTTTCAGTTATCATAAATGAGTTTTGGAAAATCATAACTAATTATACGTATATCGAAAAATCACGAAATTTGATACGTATAATACTTATGACTAATACAATGGGTGAAAAATGTTTGAAAAATATTTTACCCATAAAATAGCGAAATTGATACAAAATCCAAAAGTGACTAAAAACTTTAAAGTTTAAGCTCACTTTGTATCAATCTCATCAATGGTGATTGCTATCAAGAGATAGACTTCACCAAGGTTTTTCAAAATAATTTTAAAATATTTTCAAAACCTTATTTTGGATCATATTACTTAGGCTCTATGCACATGACTTGTACACAAGCTTTCCCAATGATCCATATGTTGAGCTAAAATGAGTTTGGGTTCAACTAGATGCAAAAACTATGCACCTTGAACTTAACTCATATCCTAACATCTCACATGTATCTAGGGTGTATAAATATACATACATGTCAATTGGATGTGAGATGTGGGTTTTGGTTCATTTAATATAGGGTTTCATGCATTTCCTAGGCAACCCTACTTGATTCCCTTATAAATGGGACTTCAAGTTATGTCATAGTCCTTATATCAATTTTAATCAATTAAATGCATGAAATGATCATGGCATAATAATAGCAATAATTAAGCATTGCCAATGATCATGATGTCATGGCATAATATGAAATCTAAAAACACATGACATTTATCCTTAATCCCTAAGCATACTCATGACATATAAATGATAGAACATAAACATGATGTCATGTCATGGCATATGACAAACAAATCATGGCAAGTAAAAAGTATAGGTATAAGTATACCTAAATTTTAATATTAATTGTCATTTGATATAATTAATTATATTTTGCCATATTATCACTAATCTTCCTAGTGTGCCAAAAACCCAAAATGGCAAACTAATCTCTAAAACTAAATTGTGTCAATTTAATCATTTTATCAAACTTCTCAAATAATATTGACACATCCTAAAATCTTTTAGGATTAAAGCTCAAATGTATTTTCAAGGTAACCATAACCTTGAAAATATCCTAAAGTGCCACCTTTACCATGGTTGAGTTAACTACTCATCCAATCAAGGTTGGCACACCCTAAACCCGCCTAGCATGAATCAATCACGCTCTTAGGAACCCAAAACCGATTTGAGCTCCTAGGATTAATTAGGTATTCCTTAGGGATAACCTCTCTAGATACCTTCCTAATAACCCTTCTAGGCTTATTTGCCTTGGTCATTTGGGTCTTACCATGGTTAACCTTAGGGATTGCCTCCCTAGTAACCTTGGTCTTCCTAGACCTAGATTGTGTTCCATAATTAAATGGAACACTATGGTAAGCCACCTTAGACTTAGGTTTGTGACCCAAACCTTGCTTGCCCTTGGTTGACTTTTGACTCTTAGGTCCTAGGTGTTGACTTTGACTTTTGGACCTAGACTTTTGATCATTTGACCCTAGGCTTTGACTTCTAGACCCTTGAAATTGATTTTGCATTTTTGCAAGGGTTTTCTCCATCTTTTCAAGCCTTGACCTCAAGACTTGATTTTCCTTTTTTAGTTGCTCAATTTTAGAATTTTTATTTAAACTTTGAGCATGGTTCTTTCTAGGCATGTGCCTAGTCCACTTAGAGTTAAGACCTAGATGCTCTTGCACCTTTCTAATTGTCTCCCTAGGTAAAATTGATCTTGAGTTATTTGACCTAGGTTTGTCCTTAGGTAAATTGTTTTTAGGGATATTAGTCCCAAATTTCTCCTTATTTCCTAAGTGGACTTTCTTAGCTCCTAGACAAAATTCCTTATTTCTAGCATGCTCTTTGTGATAGATAGCAAGATTGCTAAAATTATTTCTAGCATGCTTTTTGACATTATTTGAATAAAGAGCTTTATTTAAAAATACCTTAGGGTTAACTTTGGAAGCTCCCCCTACATGTGTAGCTCTCTCTTGGATCTTCTTCTTCCCCCTAGGACATTGGTTCCTATAATGTCCTTTTGAATTGCACTTGAAGCATATAATATGCTCCTTGCTCTTTTGACTTGGGGAACCGGCATCCTTTGACTTTTGTTGACTTTTGGGCGCCGGAGGAGCTTTCTTAACCTTCTTTGGGCACTTGCTCTTGTAGTGCCCGGTTTCCCTACACTCAAAGCATATTATATGCATTTTATTATTAACACATATGCTTGAGTTACCTAGGGTGATGGTAGGTGCCGGAGTTGAATTTTGAGCTTCCTCATCTTGACCGGATGTTGAAGGCTCCTCTTGAGGTTGCTCCGGTGTAGATGGTCTCTCCTCCTCAATCCTAGAAGTGGATACTTCTTCCACCTCTTCTTCTTCTTCTTGTTGGACCGATGATGAGTTTTCATGGAGCTTTGCCACTTGGCTCCACAACTCCTTAGCATCCATAAAATCCCCTACCATACACACAATATCATTAGGGACCAAATCAAAAATAAAATTTACTACCTTTACGTTTTTCTCGAATGCTTGAATTTGATCTTCACTCCATCTCTTCCTTTTGAGGAATCCACCTTTTGGTCCTCTTGGAAACTCAAATCCTTCCATTAATAGGGACCACCCCTCAAAATCTTTCATCATCAAAAAATCTTCAATCCTTTTCTTCCAAGAATTGAAGTCTTCTCGTCCATAGAATGAATAAGGAACCGGTATGTTGATGTCCCATCCTAATTGTTCTTGGACTTCCATCTTTCCCTCTAGTGTCTTGACTCCGGGTTGTTAATCCGTAGAAGAGCCCTGGGCTCTGATACCACTTGTTAGGATCTTTGTAATGGCTAGAGGGGGGTGAATAGCACGTGTTCGTTTGTTGATGGAATTCGATCGTGATCGTCTCTACAATTTCGTTAATACGCAGCGGAAAAAGAAATAATACAATAACGAAATAAACAATCACACATGAACACAATTGTTTAACATGGTTCGGAACCGCACGGTTCCTACTCCAAGGATCGGGTTCGTACGAACCCTAGCGATGTCAATCACACACCACTATAAAACACTCCTTCTCGACACAAGTCGGAGGCGGAGAAACCCCTTACAAACTACTCTTACAACAATAAGAGATGAATACAAGCAATATACAATAATACAATGCAAAACTAGTAAAGAAAACAACTTTACAAATGCCTTTGGATTACTTGCTTGTTGATCGCTTGAATCGTGGTTGAAGACCCTGATTTGCAACAGCAAATCGCCTCAAGACGTCCAAGAAATCGATGCCAAATTCCTCCATCACGAGATCCTTATAAAGCTTCAACCTGTGCTGGAAAAAGTCGATCAGTCGACTGATCACACTGTTGCTGTGAGACAACGGTGTAATCCACGCTGGAAAAAAATCCAACGGCTAGGACATTAGTCGACTGATCATGAGCATCAGTCGACTAATGAGCCATCACTCGATTGCTCGTCGCAATGATCGAGTGAGACTCCATTCTGTGGCCAAATATCCGAGCACCAGTCGATTGATCACACGATCACGATCGCTCGGCTCATCGATCGACCGCTTCACCTCTGGCGTCTCTTTGCTGACCACTTCCCGATCAACCCCTAGTTGTTGAGTCCGATCGGATCGGCCACATGGCACCAGTCGACTGGAACACCTCAACCATGAGGTTTTAGCCTAAGTATGGTGCCCCCATACTTGCTAGACCACCCTTAGCCTAGACCTAAGCCTTCTAGCTACCTCCATCAGCCTCACGCCTCTCGGATCCCTCCAAGTCATCCATGACTTATTCATCCATCGCGTTAGCCTTCAGGTGCTTCCATCGGCTATGTCATGCTAACGGTGTCTACACCGCCAAGGCACATTGGACTTACGCCGTCAAGACTCCGCTTGGACTTTACGCCGCCAACCATTGGACTTATGCTGCAAAGACTCCCGCTTGGACTTTATGCAGCCAATATCAAACCCCCTTGGACTTCTCATGCTAAGACTCAAGCTTGGACTTTCCCTTGCCAACCCATGTTAGACTTCTCAAATGCCAAGACCATGCTTGGACTTTCCCTTGCCAACTCATGTTGGACTTTTCATGTGCCAAGTGTCCCACTTGGACTTTACCAAATGCCAAGTGTTCCACTTGGACTTTCCAGGCCAAGTACCTATGACTTGGACTTTACCTTGACAATTACATTGTCATATATTTTTGTCGAACATCAAAATATCACTCGAGTCAAACTCGAGTCCTGGGCCGATTGCACCCACAAGCATGACAATAGCCGATGGTAGCACTTGAAGGTTAGCGTATGGATGAATGAGCCATGAAGGACTCAGAGGGATCTGATAGGCATGAGGCTGATGAAAGTGGCTAGAAGGCTTAGGTCTAGGCTATGGGTAGTTATCAAGTATGAGAGAATCATACTTGGGTTAAACCTCATGTTTAAGGTTTACTAGTTGGCTGATCAAGTGTTTGACACTCAGAAGCCTAGTTGACTCAGAGCAATCGACTGGGGTTATACCCCAGTTGACTGGTCAAGTAGTCGACTGAGCCTTCACTGTTGATCTGTGGCTATGACAGTCAACCACTAGGGTTAAGTAGTCGACTGCTAGAGTATAGTAGTCAATTGGAATTAAGTGGCTAAGGCACAGATTATTGACGATCATTGCTAGCCCATGCGACATGACTAGTGGCTATTAGCTGATCGCAGGTCGTGGCGTCCGATATGGGCAACTTTCTGATGTGGATTAGCTGTTGTGAGGTAATGACTAAGTGATCAGTTGACTGATGGGTAAGAGTAGTCGACTATTAGGTGGAAATCCAACCCGAGGTGTTCTTTATAAAGAGCTCGAAGGGGAGGAAGATGGAAGCTGATTCTTGAGCTTTTGGGAGAGGTTTTGCTACTGCATTCCAGATCTTCCAAGGCATTCAAAATAACCAACAAACAAGTGATCAAAAGAAAGCTTCTTGTAAAATATTCTTTGCATTTCTTGTATTTGCTTCTATATAGTGTTGTATTTAGTTGTTTCCTTGTTTATTATTGTAAACATTTATATTGTACGAGGTTTCTCCACCTCCAGATTGTATTCCGAGAAGGAAACGAGGTTTAGTGGAGTAGACACTAAAACCCGACCATGGAGTAGGGACCAAAGGTTCCGAACCACGTAAAATCATTCGTGTTGTGCTTGTGTTGTTATTTTCATTTATTATTTATATTCCACTGCGCTAACAATAATTGTAGACAAGCACGCGATCGAAAGCAAAGAAATAGCGAAAAATGCTATTCACCTCCCTCTAGCGCAACCACATCGGTCCCTACAATTGGTATCAGAGCCTGGGACTCTCAGAAAAACAAATCGCTCCGATACCCTACAAGTGGTATCAGAGTGGGTCACTCTTCACTGGACTCACAACCGAGGGAGCAAGCGCTAGAGGACAAGATGGAGTTGCCTCATGATGAATTGAACTGCGACACCATGGTTCCACTTTTCTTCGACGACGAAGATTTAGTATTTTGGAAAGGTAAAATGGAATAATTTTTAATAAAAGATATAGATTATTGGTTTAGTGTTGTAGATGGTTTTGATGCTCCCAAGAACAAGAAAGGAAGAGTTCTCAAGAAGAAGAAGTGGACCGAAGAACAAAATCAGAAATACAAAATTAATAAAAAGGTAATGTTAATTTTAACTAACTTAATGACTAGTAACATCTTGCATAAGATAGGAGATTGTAAGGATGCTAAATAATTATGGAGCAAGTTGACCAAGCTCCATGAAGAATCCTCACCGACCCAAGAAGTAGAGGAGAAAGTCAAAGAAGAACTAAGTTGCTCTTCCACTCAAGCTCAAGAAGAGAGTGCATCATCATCCCAAGAGCTTGAGGATTTAGAAGTAAGAGATGCTCAACATCTGGATCGGAAGAGGAAGTTGAAAAATCCTCCGCCTCTAGGATTGAGGGGGAGGAAAGTCCTTTGACGATGGAGGAAGAGCAAGAAGAAGTTTCTACATCCGGAAGAGATGAAGAGCAAGCTCATGATTCTTCAACCCCTATAGGTAACTCAAGTGCATTGGTTAAAAATAAAAATCATATTACATGCTTTGAGTGTAGGGAAAATGAACATTACAAGAGTAAGTGTCTGAAGTGGATTAAAAAGATGGTACAAGTGGTGCCAATGACCAAGGAGACCAGAGTTCCCACTAGGAAGAGCAAGGAGCACGTGGTGTGCTTCAAATGACAACAACGAGGACACTACCTGACCCAATGTCTTAGGGGGAATCACTCCAAGAAGGACAAGGGAGGAGCTATAAATTAATGTAGTGGAGCTTCTAAAGCAAACCCTAAGGTATCATTTATTAATGAACCTTCAAATTTTAGTAACAAAAAGCATGCTAGCAATAGGCCTTATTTATATGCTAATAATTTCCTTGCAATTGTTCATGAGAAAAAGGATGCTAATAGCAATAAATATTTTTGTTTAGGTGCTAAACATGATAATCTTAAGGATAAGTCTAGAACTATTAACCCTAGATCAAACTTACCTAAGGATAGGAAGGTAGAGAACAACAATTTAGGCATTAACCCTAAGAAGGGTAGGCATATGCCTAGGAAGAAGAACCATGCCCAAGGAATTAATGAAAAATCAAAGATTAGAAAAATTAGAAATGGAGAATCAAGTCTTGAGATCAAGGCTTGAGAAAATAGATAAAGCCCTTAATAAGATGACAAATTCAAGTAAAGGGTATAATGGGCAAGGTTTAGGTATTAGGAGGCAAGAACTACCAAAGGATAGGAAAGGTTTGGGTCACAAACCTAAGTCCAAGGTAGATAAGTCTACCTATCACAATGTTCCATTTAATTTTGGAACTACTCTTAAGTTTAGGAAAGTCAAGGGTACTAGGGAAGTCATCCCTAAGGCTAATCTTGACAAGTGTCAAGTGACTAAGGCTTTAAAGAAATATAGGAAAGTCACTAGCAATGTTACAAGGGGAGTTATCCCTAGAGTTGACCTTGACAAAACTCAAAAGACCAAGGCTTCAAAGCCTAGGAGGGTCATAAGGAAGGTATCTAGAGAGGTCATCCCTAGTGAATACCTAGTTAATCCAAGGAGCTCAAATAGGTTTTGGGTTCCTATGAGCGTGATTCCCTCATGCTAGATGGGTTAGGATGTGTCAACTTGAATTGGTAAGGTAGTTAATCTAATCATAGCAAAGTTGGCATCTTAGGTCATTTTCAAGATTATGTGATATCTTGGAAATGAGATTGATATTTTAATCCTAAAGGAATTTGGGATGTGACAATGGAATTTAAGAAGTTTGAAAAATCAATCAAAGTTGCCACAATTAGATTTAGAGGTCATGGTGTGACATTTTGGATTTTGGCACACTTGAGAATTTGAGTTATTATGGAAAAATGGACATAATTCTATAAAATGGTAAATTTGCTTTGAAACTTAGGTATTTTATACCTTTACTTTATATAATTTCCATATTTTGGTTGTCATGTGTCATGTCATGACATTATGTTCCATATAATCATTTTATAATGTCATGATTAATACTTAGTTTAATATCATGCTAACACTTAGAAAAATCTTATAATGACATGACATCATGCATCATTGGCCATGCTTTAAATTATGCAATCCTTATATGCCATGATAATATTTCATGCATTTAGGTTATTAAAATTGATTTAAGGATAATGACATGATTCGAAGTCCCATTATAAGGGAATTAAATAAAGTTGTCTAGACAAATGCATGAGACCCTAGATTAGGAAGAATCAAAACTCACATCTCATATTAAATTGATATTTGTGTGTATTGATACACCCTAGATATATGTGAGATGCTAGGATAACGAGTTAAGTTCAAGGTGCATAGATGTTGCATCTAGATGAACTCAAACTCTTAATATGGCATGGATGAATCATGAGGAAAAGTAATGTATAAGTCATGTACATTTAGCTCATAGACCATGGTTCAAAATAAGGTTTTAAAATCATTTTAATAGTTATCATCATTGATGAAGTTGATACATAGTAGGCTTAAAACATTAAAGTTATCAATGGTTTTGAACTTTGTATCAATCTCACAATTTAATTGGTATTTTTATACAAAAATATTTTTCACCCATTGTATTTGACATAAGTATTATACTTATGAATTTTCATAATTTTTCAAATTATATATATTTGCTTATGATTTATCAAAAATCATTTCTAAAATTTATTTTTCTACATTTGTAGAAATCACTCGATTGTCTCTTGAGGGCAGTCGACTGGTGTTGATGGCAATCGACTGGCTTCTGATCGAGTCGACTGCTGAAGCTAATTTCGGTTGAACTAGGTTTGTTCAATCATTTATCAACAAGTTTAGGCTACCCTAACTGCACCTAACCCTAGGATATGCTTTTGAAAGCATTGGAAGGGTGAAAATTCATTAGAAATGAATTAGGAGAGGTGTTTAGGGTGGAAATCAAATGTTAAGGGAGGTGAAAGTTCAATGTTGAATCTTTACCCTTAATTTCGATTGTTTAGAGTTCCTATTGGCTTAGGGTCTCTCCAAGGACATTGTTGGTGTAATGGTTAAGGGGGAGTAAGCCTTTAGGGGGAGGTTATCCATCATGGGATGATGGATGATTTTTTCCTCAAAGAGGGAGAAATGAAGTGTTTGTGTTAGGAAACCCTCATTGTGTTCATCAAAGGGGGAAAATTAGAGAAGTGAGGATTGACTCTCATCTAGTGATATGCGACTTTTCACTATGAAGGGAGAAGACATATAAAATATTTTTGGACCAAGGGAAAGAATGTAAGATCTCATTGGGATATGAGACACGGATACCCTTGGTAGTCTTTTTAATGTATGCTAAAGGGGTAGAAGTGAGATTTAAGTTAGGTAAACCTTTACTATACTTTAGCATTAGAAGAGTTAAGTTTGAGCTTATTGGTTAGCCTAACTTAAAGGTATTGTCAAATATCAAAAAGGGAGAGATTGTTGGTGCAATCGGTTCAGATCACGATTGACCAGACTCGAGTGGGGCTCAAATAGTATTTTGATATTTGACAATAGTTTGACTATTGTTTGACAATGGGTTGATAATATGGTTGACATGGGTTTGACCATATGAGGAGATAGCTTTATGGGGAGATTGTTGAAGCAATCATCCTCAAGTCAAGGTTGGCCTAGCTCGAGTAGGACTCGAGAGAAGCCCAAGTTTGGATACTTGGCATGGAAAGTCCAAGTGGGTCTTGGAAAAGGAAAAGTCCAAGCATGGGTCTTGGCAATGGTAAAGTCCAAGTCATGGGTACTTGGTGTAGGAAGTCCAAAGGTATAGTCTTGGCAACATAAGTCCAAGTGTATAGTCTTGGCGACGTAAAATCCAAGTGAACTTTGGCAGTGAAAGTCAAAGTATGGATGCTTGGCAATTGGGAAGTCCAAGGATGTGATATTGGCGGCGTAAAATTCAAGCATGTAATCTTGGCAACATAAGTCTAATGTTTGGCGGCGTAAAGTCCAAGCGTTTGTCTTTATGGCATAAGTCCAAATGTACCTTGGCAAGGTAGACCTGATTAGCATGACAATAACCGATGGAAGCACCTAAAGGCTAGCGTATGGATGAACGAGTCATGAAGGACTCGTACAGATCTAATAGGTATGAGGCTGATGGAAGTGATTAGAAGGCTTAGGTCTAGGCTATGAATGGTTATCAAGTATGAGGGGATCATACTTGGGTTAAACCTCATGTTTAAGGTTTACCAGTTGACTGGGGACATATATCAGTCGACTGGCCGAGTGTTTGACACTCGGAAGCCTAGATGACTGTCAAAGCCATAGACTAGCAGTCGAGCCTTAGTCGACTACCTGACCAGTCGACTGGGGCATAATCCCAATCAATTGGTTAGGTAGTCGACTAAGGCTCGACTGCTAGTCTGTGGCTTTGGCAGTCGACTGCTAAGGTTGAGTAGTCGACTGGTCCATAATAGTCAACTGCTAGGGTATAGTAGTCGATTGGAATTAAGTGGTCAGGGCACAGATTATTAGACAGTCGACTGCTAGCCCATAGAAGTCTACTGGTGGCTATGAACAGTCGACTGATAGACAACTTTCTGATGTGGATTAGTCGTTGTGAGGCAACGGCTAAGTGACCAATCGATTGATGGGTAAGAGTAGTTGACTACTAGGTGGAAATCCTTCTCGAGGTGTTCTTTATAAGGAGCTCGAAGGAGAGGAAGATGGTAGCCAGTTCTTGAGCTTTTGGGAGAGATTTTGCTGTTGCATTTCAGATCTTCCAAGGCATTCAAAGCAACCAACAAACAAGTGATCAAAAGCAAGCTTCTTGTAAAGTGTTCTTTGCATTTCTTGTATTTAATTTTTGTATAGTGTTGTATTTGTTGTTTCCTTGTTTATTATTGTAAACATTTATATTATATGAGGTTTCTCCACCTCCGGATTCTATTCCGAGAAGGAGACGAGGTTTAGTGGAGTAGACGCTAAAGCCTGGCCATAGACTAAGAACCGAAGGTTTCGAACCATGTAAAATTCTTCGTGTTATGCTTGTGTTGTTTTTTTCATTTAGTATTTGTATTTGTATTTGTATTCCATTGCACTAACAATAATTGTAGACACGGACGCGAGCAAAGAAATTGTGAAAAATGTTATTCGCCCCCTCTAGTGTGACCACATCGGTCCCTACACAGTTTACTGGAGTTATGACCCAGCCGACTAGTTATGTAGCCAACTGAGGCTTGACTGCCAACTAAGTACTCTAGTAGTTTATTGGTAGACATCACCAGTCAACTTTTTGATAACTCACATTTTGACAAGATATTTTGTATTCATTCTTCGATGTTTTAATCCATTCATATGTGTAATTCGATATATATATCATATTTTATGAATATGGATCATTTTAGAGCTTTAATGCAAATACATGCTAATTTGATGTCTTAAACACTAATTTGTTGTATACTTTATTTTATAGGACATTTAAGAGCAAATCGAGGAATGCACATGGAAAAAATGGGAAATCAGAGCATTTTTTTTCTTTATGCATGAGTGCGATGGCAGTAACATAGGAAGATACCAAAATGAAGCACGACTGTCCGTGCCTATTTGGCATGGCATGTATGCAGTTACAATAAAAACACTGTAGCAATTTACTATAGCAGCAGAAAGGATTTTTCACAGAATGCAACACGGTCGACCGTGTCTTTTTGGCACAACCGCATCGCAGTGAAAAACTTCCATTTGGACAACTATTTAAGAAGTTTTATGGGTTTCTAGGGTATCTCTTCTTCCCTTGATCCCTGGCAGCCGCCTCCACCTCCCTTCCATCCATTTTCCTCCTTCGGATTTGAGGAGGAACCGCTTCATCGAGGGATTTCGGCGACGTCTTCCCTTCACAACTCATCAACCTTCTCCTTCAGATTTGAGGAGGAGTTCCACCCCAATGACACTTCTTTGAGCTCAATCGGATCCGCGAGAGCTCGGAGCATCCATCAAGCTACTAGATTCAGGAGTTTGTGTTGGTGCAGGGGCACTAGATGATCGAACCTGTATTTTGATTATGGCAAAAGACGCAAAGTTAAGATTACATCGTTATCTCACGAGCTTAATCGAGTGTGCAGAAAAGTGCAAAAGCTGAAGCTGAAGGCTAGCAACACCCGAAGGAAGCCGCGGTGATCGGGCGACACTCAAGTGACTTCGGAGGGAGCCGAAGGAATCGAGTGGAAGGTCGAAAGCAAAAGCTATAAAGTAAGTATCGAGGTAAGCTCGTGTGTGTGAGCATAAGTGAGGTCATATCCTCCTTACAGGGATGGTCTTAAGCATAGATCTGACCAAAGACATCCCATGGATGGTCTAGGTCGAGATCAGACGGTCGGCGGTCATCTAAATTATGTTTTTATTAAGCTAACTTGTGTTTTTAGCTAGCATCAGTCGACTGCCTTAAATCAGTCGACTGCTGAGTGTTGTGACTCGACTGGCACTTCCATCAGTCGACTGATGGTCAAGGATCAGCTTCGAGGAGTCAAGCCTTATCACCTCATTCCAAGGAGCTTTGTGCCTATTTGTGATTGGTTGAAGACCCATTCGATGAGGGGCTCAAAGGCTATAAAAGGAGGGCTTCTCTAAGGGAATTTCATCGATTCTAAAAGCCTCCAAGTTCTTCTGATACGCTCCGACTCTTCGATATCCCTACAACGAAGCGCTGTCGAGACGACGGCTAGAGCTTCAACCTCCAACCTTTGAAGTCTTCGGTAACGAAAGTTTCAATTGTATTTCATTTTACTTATTTCATAAAGCTTTCATTATAACGAGGAGAGGGGGAGTGCCCCTCTACCTCGAGCTTTTGTGATTTCGTATATTCGTTTAACTCCTACCTCCAACGAGGAGGAGTTCTTTAGTATTTTTTCCTCCGTGCGTGGTCAAAGACCACTAGGGCCTTGGAGTAGTAGCCTTCGGCTACGAACCAAGTAAAACCCTCATGTCTATTGTATCTTTTGTTTTGTTTTTATCTTCCGCTGTGTCTACTTGTGTTTTAACGAACGAAGTCGAATGAAAGATTTTATATCGCTATTCACCCCCCCTCTAGAGATCCGCTCGATCCAACAATTTGCACCATCCTACATCCATCGTTGCATTCGAAGTCTCGATTGAGTTTCGTTGGACATAGCCAGAGGAACTTGTTCATTCACCGGGCACATCTTGGGTTGATTAGATCATTTATTTTCTTGTTTATTTTGCCTACACTTTAATTTTGTATGCATGTCAATTGTTGGGTTAATTTCCCCTTACATTTATATTATTTTTATAGTTGTGCACATTAAGTGTTTGTCTTAATTTCCCTTCCAATTTTTATTGCTTTAATTCCTGCATTATTCTATTTGTTGCATGTTAGTTTAGAGTTTTAATTACCTTGCAATTATAGGTTAGAATCCAAATCCAACCCCCCCCCCCCCTCATTTATATTAAAAATCCCAAAGCAATAATGAAAATGATCCTAAGGACACCACTCTACCAATTGCATTCGTTGGGAGACGACCCTAGTCAGTTCTATGCTACATAAGTATAGAGAGGGTTTGGTAATAAATTGATAGTAGCGATTTGCTGCTTATCAATTTTTGGCGTCGTTGCCAAGGAGTGTAATGGTGCTTGGTAGACTTAGGATTGTTTACCCATTTTTCTAAAAAAAAATCAAAAATCCAAAAATTTTGTTTAGGGCTTCATTCTTTTATTCTCTTGTATATCCATGTATTTTATCATGTATACTTCCTGTGTATTTTGATATTATTTGTTAGTATTTCAGGAAAGAACGGAAAATTTCTTTAAACATGGATCCATATTATTAGTCATTTGGAGATTTCAGTGATGTTGATTATTCAGGCATTGGATAATAAAAGTATTACCAATCTGAAGATGATTATTATTAGTACCAACCTCAATATCATCAACCTATTCCTCAATATCATCAGTCTTATCAGCAGGATAGGTATAATTCAATTTCTAGTATATATTTTTATAATTTTAATTCAGATTTCAGGTATGGGCATACACCATAGTATGTTCCTGAGCAGTCTCAGTGCTATCCACCCCCACTATTTGCTGATACTTACATGCCCAGTGGGGGAGATCAATCAAGTTACAGTTATGGAGAAGCACATTAGGAAAAGACTCAAAATTTTTCATCTTATCAGAGTTCATTGGGATTTCAAGATAACACAGTGTTTGATGGATTACAACCATTTCAACAAGCTGAGTCAACTCCTTGGGAGATATACCAAGACTATAGTGAAGAAACCCCTGCTCCCAATCAAGCAAATATAGAGACACTAGAAAAGTTTACAGCTAGCATCAATTCTACAACAACATCAAGCAACAAATGAGTGATAAACATTAACAACAGCAACAACGGATACAGAACATGCAAATCCAGCTAGATCAAATTGCATCATCCATCAGCCAGACACAAGCACAAGATTCCTCTAAGTTTTCCTCAGAGATCATTTCTAATGGTAGTGATATGCTTAAGGAGATGGATTGCAGAGCTAGTGATATATACGTTTCTACCTCTACAACTCTACAAGACTCCTCTACTAATGTGCATGATGATGATATACTATCTGATGCTCCAGATAATGATTAAGTTGCTACTGTGGACGATGATTTGCAGGATGATATTGGTGGCTTGGATTTACTTTGTGATGTTATTTGTTCCACTAATACTAAGATATCTATAGTGGAAGTAGGGTCTGAAAAATTTATTAAGGATGATGTTAATGAGTTGCCAGCTACTCCTATTTGCAGTTTTATTGCAGATGATGTTGTAGAGGAGACAGTGCATGTAGAATTTTTATATTTAATTGTGAAACCACTTGATAAGTCTGACCAAAATTATCTAGAAGATATTGAGCTGATTTCCATGGAAGTGGTCTACAAATGCAATAATCCAACCCCTAAGTTAGACACTTTTTCTGAATCGCCTTAGACCACCCAAGAAAATATACGAGAAGGTGATCATATCAGAGGGAGCAGCATGGAACTATCTTGATCGCACCATGAAGATGATCGCCCCCATTCTGTCCATCCCACTCCCAGCGTAGATGTTAAAGCTGAATCTTTTTCAACCGTCGGGATGGGATTTCTTTCGGAGCACCCCATGACCTGCGCGACTCCTTTTACTGAATCTTCTTCAACCACCAGGATCTAAGGGGAGTTTGCTCCATCTCATTTTCTTTTCTTTTCTTTATATATACATTTCTTCTACTTCATTTGTTTTTGTTTTAATTGCTAAGTTTCATTTGTTGAGTTTTTGTTTTGTCGGGTTTTTGAGATAAATTCCCTATGCATTCCTTATATATTCTTAGAAGTCGTGAAATTTAGTTAAATTTGATTGTTAATTTTGGAATTTATTGTCATGAATGGATTATTTGATTACATGTGGTTACTACTTGGTGATGAATTCTGTGTTGATAGATTGAGATGATTATTTTTGTTTGCCTAGTGAGGATTGAGCCTATTTTTATTGCTTGTGTATGGTGCACTTGTGGTTATTATAACTCTAGAACTTACTTTGATTCTTTCGAGACCACACAACAATAGATCTGCATGATTATTATGAAGGCAATCTTATTTGTTTTCCTTCACTTCTTTTGTCGCCACATTCTTATTGAATAATATTCTAGTTGTTCTCATTACATTTTTCTTTCCTTACATTACTTTTTTCTCCATTTCTATTTCTGGATGTGGAATACTTGGATGTTCCATGATGAGTGTTTTGTCCAGGATGGATAAAAATTTAAGTGTGGGGGAGAGGAGTAGTTTAGGAAAATTTAGTGGAAGCATAGGCAAGCTATGCTTGATCACCATGAGCTAGTCATGCTCTTTATCTTTTTAGCTGAGCTTGATGTTGGAGCATAGGAAAGTGCACTACATGTCGAAAAAAAGGGATTGAAAAAAAAAGATTAAAAAAAAGATTAAAAAAAAAGCTGTTGAAAAAAAAAAGTTGAAAAAAAAAAGAATAAACATTTGGGTGCCCATGAAATAAAAAAATGTATTGTGAAAATTTTGACATGTGCCATTTTTTTTATTTGTGTGGCAATATTTTTGTGATGGACATCCCTTGTTGCAACCATTGAGAGATTTATTGTATATTATGAGTGGATTTGTATTGTAGAAAGTGATAAGGGTTGTTTACATATTATTAGATTGTTGGAATTTAGATGAAAACTTTTGGGACATTGATATCTTGTACTGATCTATGTAGCATTCCATTATTTCCAATTCTTCCACTATTTTCTTTATCTCTTTGAGTTCTTTGTTTTGCACTCACACCATCATTTCTTTTATTTCATGTTTCCCTTTTATTCATAATAAGCATTCAAAGATTGTACATTCTTATGTATATAATAGTGGTGAAGAGTAGAAGAAAAACAAACATAAGGTAGTACATAAACCATGAGTAGCTTGAGTGAACTCTACTATTACATGCTTATGAGAGCGAGAGAAACCACCACTTACCTTGTGAGGCTTAGTCATTCTAAGTCTATTCATAATGGATTGCAGTTACCTTATTTGTTAATTTGTGTAAGATTTGAGTCCATGATTGCTTGAGTCTTTCATAATTTACGATCCTAGATAACTTTCTTTCACGATTTTCTATGTATGATTGGGAATTGTTAGGGGAATGCATTTTTAGTCATTTCCTTAGTTTTGTTTATTTGCACAAGACGCGCAAGAATAAGTGTGGGGAAATTGATAACTCACGTTTTGATATGATATTTTGTATTCATTCCTCGATGTTTTAATCCATTCGTATGCATAACTGATATATTTATCATATTTTACGAATATGGATCATTTTAGAGCTTTAATGCAAATACATGCTAATTTGATGTCGTAAACACTAATTTGTTGTATACTTTATTTTATAGGACATTTAAGAGTAAATCGAGGAATGCACATGGAAAAAAATGGGAAGTACTGTAGCATTCTTTATTGTAGAAAAGTATTGTAGCAGATATTGTAGCAGGTTACTGTAGCAACATAGGAAGATACCAGAATGAAGCACGACTACCCTGTGCCTATTTGGCACGGCAAGTACTGTAGCTACATTAAAAACACTGTAGCTACAATAAATTACTGCAGCAGCAAAAAGTTTTTTCACAAAATGCAACACAGTCGCCCGTGTCTTTTTGGCATGACCGTGTCACGGTGAAAAACTTCCATTTGGGCAGCTATTTAAGGAATTTTTATGGGGTTTCTAGGGTATCTCTTTTTCCCTTAAGCCCTAACAGCCACCTCCATCTCCCTTCTATCCATTTCCCTCATTCGGATTCGAGGAGGAACTGCTTCATCGAGGGATTTCGGTGATGTCTTCCATCTCTGCAACTCATTCACCTTCTCCTTCAGATTCGAGGAGGAGTTCCGCCCGACGACACTTCTTCGAGCTCAACTGGATCTGCGAGAGCTCGGAGCATCCATCAAGCTACTGGATTCAGGAGTTTGCACCATCCCACATCCACCGTCGCATTCGGAGTCTCGATCGAGCTCCGTTGGACTTAGCCGGAGGAACTTATTCATTCACCGGGCACATCTTGGGTTGATTAGATCATTTATTTTCTTTTTTTTTCCTGCACTTTAATTCTGTATTCATGTCAATTGTTGGGTTAATTTCCCCTTACATTTATATTATTTTTATAGTTGTGCACATTAAGTGTTTGTCTTAATTTCCCTTCTAGTTTTTATTGCTTTAATTCATGCATTATTCTATTTGTTGCATGTTAGTTTAAAGATTTAATTACCTTGCAATTGTATGTTAGAATCCAAATCCAACCCCCCCCCCCCATTTATATTAAAAACCCTAAAGCAATAATAAAAATGATCCTAAGGACACCACTCTACCGATTGCATTCGTTGGGAGATGACCCGAGTTAGCTCTATGTTACATAAGTATAGAGAGGGTTTGGTAATAAATTGATAGTAGCGATTCGCCGCTTATCACTGGTCCACGGTAGTTGACTATCAATTTGATTGCTAGTCGACTGGTGGTAGTGGACACAAGCACAAAAGCTCTAGTAGTCGATTGGACAGTCGACTTCTAGCTTGGTAGTCGACTGCTAGTAAGGGCAGTTGACTATTAGGATATCTGTTGGCTAGAATGCCAATGTGGATTAGTTCGTTGTAGACAATGGATAGATGAGCAATTGACTAGTGTCTTTTGACAGTCAACTGTCAGGTGTAAAATTAGCTAGCAGTATGCTTTAAATGGAGCTCGAGATGGAGGATTTCGGCAACGGTTCTTAGAGCTTTTGGAGGGGAAACACTATTACTTTCCAGACCATCAAAGATGTTCAAAGCAATCAAAAGAGATCAAGCAAAAGCATTCTTCTTGTAGAGTTGTTTTTCATCTTGTATTTGTTTTTACTTGTATCTGATCATTTATTCTTGTATAAGCTTTTTTGTATTGTTAGGGCAATCGGTTTTGATGTGTATGACAAAGAGTTTAAGTTAGGTTGTTATGGATTTAATATGTGCGTTGAAGTCATGCAGGACTTAGTAATTCGCACATGGATGACTTGACGATAGCATTGGCAAGATTCACCATCTCATGACTCGGTCCTTAAGTCGGTGAAGGATAGCATTGCGGAAGTCGTGCGCTTGGTGCATCCGAGGGACCGCCGGACGAGGAGCATTGGAGTGAAGCCAAAGAAAGTAGACTTCACGACAAGATACGAAGGATGGATTGCGAAGCCATGTACTTGATGCATCCGAGGGACGTGGCCGGACGAAGAGAACTTCAAGGCGAGGGACTCTAAGGGAAGATGAGAGTGAGCGATTGTAACCTGGGACGGGGGTAGCTCTTAGGTGAACTTGGCCAAATGGCTAAGTGTCGGATGAGTTTTCCCGACATCAGTCGACTGCCATGATATGACAATCGCCTGCTCCAAGTCGACTGAAGACTCGACTAGTGTTCGAGTCTAGTTTCTGTCCCAACAGTCGACTGCCAAGTATTGGTAGTCGACTGTTGAAACCATCAGTCGACTATTGATGGCATCAGTCGATTGGTCGCGAGGGTTTCAAGCATAGAACGTTGGATAGTCGACTGCTCGCTTCGGGCACTCGACTGTTAGCTCCATCAGTCGACTGATGGGAAGATCAGTCGACTGATATGGGAGCCGTTGGTTGGAATCCAATGTGGAAGAAGTCGTTGCGTGGTAATGGCTACAACAGCAGTCGACTGATGGCTCAATCAATCGACTGCTAGTTGCCTAACGGGAAGAATGACCTTTTCCCTATAAGAAGGAGCCTTGGGTCATCTTGGGGGGGTTAATGCTTAACCTCTAAACATCTCCCAAGTGCCCAAACACATTTTCAATCCTTTTCCTTGAGCTTAGTTCAATCATATTATAAAAGGAGTGATTTGTGTAAGAAAGGTTACCTCCACCTAGCTTTGTACAAAGGAGAGATTAGTTGATTGATTAAGGAGTGATTCACCTTGGAATGAATCGGGTCATGGACTAGCGGCAAGGATTGTGAACCACGTTACGCACTTGTGTTAGCGTTTGTCTCCTTTCTTATTGCTTTGTATTAATTGTTTTACTTTATCATTACATTTCCGCTGCGCTAACGAGTTTGTAGATGAGCAATCAATGAACGATCTCCACCGTACACGCGAAAGGCTATTCACCCCCTCTAGCCAACCACCGATCCTCCAACAAGTATGAGGTTTCTTCACCTTTAATGTTATACCGAGAAGGAAAAGGTATTAGTGAGGGTAGATCACTAGACCAACTGTCGTCGTGGAGTAGGAACCTTAGTTCTGAACCACGTAAAATCATTTTATCGTGATTGTGTTGTGTATTTGTATCTTGTCTATGCTTTACTATATTTTCGTTGTGCACTAATGAGTTGTAAACAAGCACAAACACAATCGAGAGTCGAAATCAACGAACCACTATTCACCCCCCTCTAGCGTGTCAAACCGGTCCTTTCAACTACCATTCCATTGTAAGGCCGATTTAAGGTATCCTTTATGCTCGATGATAGCCAATAGAATCCTCAAGAGAATTCAAACTACTTTCGTATCCGAAGACTCAAGCTTGGTTTTATAGTTCCGAGATCAAGGTTCTCCTTTCAGTTTATCCCTTGATCTTTGAATCATGCAAAGGACTCACAATCACGATAAAAAATATGCTAAAACCAAATCAGGAGTGAAACATATCAATTAATAAGAAAAGAAATCAACATTCATAGCAAATTGTTAAAGGGATACTCTCTTATCCTAGAATTACAAGCAACTACTCCATATATCTTAGAGGATAAAATACAAAATAAAGCATGATGAAAATTCGACAAATAGAAAATAAGTAAGGAGTAGAAAACTCAGTTTGTTTTATGTCATAGAGGACTCCTCCTGCTTGGAATAGCTCCTATGATGGCTCCTAGAAGATCTCTCAAGTCTCAATCTCATTCACCCTTTTGCTGTAGCTTTTGTTGGTGCAATCGGCCCAGGTCACGATTGACCAGGACTCGAGTTTGACTCGAGTAATGTTTTGATGTTTGACAAAGTATGTTTGACATAGGATTGACATTGATGTTGGACATTGATGTCGGTTAATATGTTGGGGAGATTGTTTATACAATCGACTCAGGTTATAATTGACTTGATGGTTGACCAGGGTTGACCATGTGATTATGGGAAAGTCCAAGCATGAGTCTTGGCAAGGTAAAGTCCAAGTCATGGGTATTTGGCATGGAAAGTCCAAGTGGGACACTTGGCAATTGGGAAAGTCCAAGTCTTGAGCACTTGGCATGAGAAGTCCAAGCATGGGTCTTGGCAAATGAGAAGTCCAAGCATGGGTCTTGGCAAATGGAAAGTCCAAGCATGGGTCTTGGCATGGAAAGTCCAACATGGGTTGGCAAGGGAAAGTCCAAGCTTGAGTCTTGGCATTTGGGAAGTCCAAGGGGATTGATATTGGCGGCGTAAAGTCCAAGCAGAGTCTTGGCAGCGTAAGTCCAATGTGCCTTGGCGGTGTAGACACTGTTAGCATGACATAGCCGATGGAAGCACCTGGAAGCTAGCGCGATGGATGAACAAGTCATGGATGACTTGGAGGGATCCGAGAGGCGTGAGGCTGATGGAGGTGGCTAGAAGGCTTAGGTCTAGGCTAAGGGTGGTTTAGCAAGTATGGGGACACCATACTTGGGTTAAAACCTCATTCTTGAGGTTGGCAGTCGACTGGCATTATGGCCAGTTCGACTGCCAGGAGTCGACTTGAGTTCGACTGCCGTTTGAGAGCTTTAAGGGCTCTGGCGATCATTGCTCATGGGAAGCGATCGGTAGTGTCGATGGCGATCGGCTGCCGAGGATGTGATCATTGCCGATTCGGCCGCGACACAGAATGCTCGCGTGGCCGTGGCGGTCGACTCGCGCGATCGGCTACCAATGTTGGCGATCGGAGATCCGTTGGAGTTTTTCCAGCGTGGATCGATCCGTTGTCTCACGACAATGATGGCATCATCGACCGGGTGACTTATGGCGGTCGTGATAGCGAAAATCGGCCCGGCCAGTTAAAAGGAGGGAGGATTCAAGCTAGTGTTCTCTTGGGCAATTTGAAGGGGAATAGTTGGTGCTCTTCCAGTCCTTCAAGGCTAGTTCAAGACAACCAAAAGCAAGCAAATCAAAAGCTCTAGTAAAGTAGTTTTCTTTACTTGCATTGTATTTCATTCTTGTATTTTGCTTGTATTTACTTCTTATTGTTGTAAGAACATTTGTACGAGGTTTCTTCGCCTCCGGATTGTTCCGAGAAGGAGTGTTTTATAGTGGTGTGTGATTGGCATCACTAGGGTTCGTACGAACCCGATCCGTGGAGTAGGAACCGTGCGGTTCCGAACCACGTTAAATAATTGTGTACGTGTGTTGTGTATTTCGTTATTGCTTTCATTTCTATATTCCGCTGCGCTAACGAAATTGTAGACACGAACGAGATCGATTTCCATCTACGAACGGGCAACCCGCTATTCACCCCCCCCCTCTAGCAGCGTCAAATCCCTAACAAGTGGTATCAGAGCCCGGGGCTTTTCTACGGACTAACCGCCGGGAGCTAAAAGGCTAGAGGGAAGATGGAATTCCAAGACAAGCTTGGATGGGATATCAACACACCTATCCCCTATACCTTCTATGGACAAGAAGGATTTAGTCAATGGAAGGCAAGGATCGAAGACTACCTAATGATGAGAGACTTCGAAGAATGGTCTATCTTAATGGAAGGCTTTGAATTGCCAAGAGGACCAAAAGGTGGTTTCCTCAAAAAGAAGAGATGGACCGAAGAGCAAGTCCAAGCCTTCGAGAAAAACACCAAGGTAATAAAGTTTTTGGTTGAGTTAATACCTAACAATATCTTGTGTATGTTAGGTAATTATATAGATGCCAAGGAGCTATGGAGCCAAGTGGCAAAGCTCCATGAAAACTCATTATCAATTCAACAAGAAGAAGAAGAAGAGGAGTGCACACCCTCTCAAGCTCAAGCAAGCACATCTCCATCTAAAGAGCTTGAGGAGTCCGAAGCTGATAGGGAATCAACTTCCGGATTGGTGGAGGAAGTGGAAGAAGCATCCACTTCTATTATTGAGGAGGAGAGACCATCCTCAACACCGGAGCAACAAGAGGAACCATCTACATCCGGTAGAGAGGAAGAGCAAGTTCAAGAAAACTCCACCACTACCCTAGGTAACTCAAACACTTTATTTTCAAATAAAAATAATATCATGTGTTTTGAGTGTAGGGAATTTGGGCACTATAAGAGCAAGTGCCCAAAGAAGGTTAGCAAAGCTCCACCGGCACCAAAAGTCAAGGATGCCGGTTCCCCAAATATCAAGAGCAAGGAGCATATCATATGCTTCAAGTGCCGACAACCGGGACACTACCGGAGTCAATGCAAGAAAGGGGAGAAAAATGCCCAAAATGGAGCATCACATGTAGGGGGAGCCAAGGCTAACCCTAAGGTATACTTTCATAATGCTCCTTCTTTAGTTAATAGGCAAAAGCATGCTAGAAATAATTTTAATTCTCTTGCAATTTATGAAAAGCATGCTAATAAGAATAAATATTTTTGCTTAGGAGCTAAAAGTGTCCATTTAGGTAATAAGGAGAAATTTGGGACTAATGTCCCTAGAAAAACCATACCTAGGGAATCTATTAAGAAAATACAAGATCATCTAGGTTTCAACCCTAAATGGACTAGGCATATGCCTAGAAAGTCCCATGCCCATGATTTAAATCAAAATTCTAAAATTGGGCAATTAGAATTAGAGAACCAAGCCTTGAGGTCAAGGCTTGAGAAATTGGAAAAGACCCTCAAAATTATGCAAAATCAAATGCAAGGGTCTAATGGTCAAACTCCTATGTCAAGAAGTCAAAGTCAACATCTAGGACCTAAGAGTCAAAGGTCAACTAACGGCAAGCAAGGCTTGGGTCACAAACCTAAGCCTAAGGTGGCTTACCATAGTGTTCCATTTGATTATGGAACACTAACTAGGTCTAGGAAGACCAAGGTTACTAGGGAAGTCATCCCTAGAGTTGACCAAAGGGTATGCCTAGTGGCTAGGGTTTCTAGGAAACCTAAGGTGGCCACTAAGAAGGTTGTTAGGGAGGCAATCCCTAAGGTTAACCTAGGCAAGACCCAAATGACCAAGGCTAATAAGCCTAGGAAGGTCATTAGGAAGGTCATTAGGAAGGTATCTAGGGAAGTTATCCCTAAGCAATACCTAAGTAACCCTAGGAGTTCAAATCGTTTTTGGGTTCCTAAGAGCGTGATTGATTCACGCTAAGATGGGTTTAGGGTGTGTCAACCTTGATTGGATGGGTAGTTAACTCAACCATAACAAAGGTGACACTTTAGGTTATTTTCAAGGTTATGGTTACCTTGAAAATACATTTGAGTTTTTAATCCTAAAAGATTTTAGGATGTGCCAATATTAATTATGAAGTTTGATAAAATGATCATTTTGGCACAATTTAGGTTTAGAGGTTGGTGTGTCATTTTGGGTTTTTGGCACACTAGGGAGATTAGGTTAATATGGCAAAATATGTTTAATCCCAACAAATGACAATTAATATTAAAATTTAGGTGTTATTATACCTATATATTTTATATGTCATGACATGACATTATGTTTACTTTTATCATCTAAATGTCATGATCATGCTTAGGATTAAGGTATTAAATGTCATGTGTTTTTAGATTTCATCATATGCCATGACATTATGATCATTGGCCATGATTTATTTTTCTATCATTATGCCATGATCATTTTCATGCATCTAAATTGATTAAAATTGATTTAAGGACTATGGCATGACTTGGAGTCCCATTTATAAGGGAATCAAGTAGAGTTGCCTTAGAAAAATGCATGAAACCCTAGGTTAGGGAGAACAAAACTAACATCTCACATCCAATTGACATGTATGTGTATTTATACACCCTAGATACAAGTGAGATACTAGGATATGAGTTGAGTTCAAGGTGCATAGTTTTTGCATCTAGATGAACTAAAACTCATCTAATTTTATTGGTGGATCATTGGGAAAGCTTGTGTACAAGTCATGTACATAGAGCCCAAGGAATATGATCCAAAATAAGGTTTTGAAAATATTTTAAAATCATTTCGAAAAACCTTGGTGAAGTCTATCTTTTGATAGCAATCACCATTAATGAAGTTGATACAAAGTAGGGCCAAAACATTGAAAAATTCAATGGTTTTGAACTTTGTGCCAATTTCACTATTTTATGGGTAAAATATTTTTCAAACATTTTTCACCCATTGTTTTGGTCATAAGTATTATACGTATCAAATTTCGGGATTTTTCGATATACGTATAATTATTTATGAATTTCTGAAATTCGATCTGATAGCTGAAATTCGGGAATTTATTACGATCGGCCACTTGGTGGCAATGCGATCGTGATGAGATGTGATCGGTGATTCGACATCGAGTCGATTGCCAGTCCGATTCGGGTTAACAAGGTTGTTTAGCCCATTTCCAGCCATGGTAAAGGTCCCTAACCACTCCTAACCCTAGGATATGCTTTAGGAAGCATTATGAAGGGTGAAAATCCATTGGATATGGATTAGGAGTTGTGTTAGGTCAAAGTATCAAATTTAGGGTGAGTAAAAGTTCTATGTTGAACTTAGAACCTTAATTTTGATGGTTTAGAGTTCCTATTGGCTTAGGGGCTTCCCAAGGACATTGTTGGTGCAATGGTCAAGGGGGAGCAAGTCTTTAGGGGGAGGAATCCATCTTGAGATGATGGATGTGTTTTTCTCCTTGAAGAGGAGAAGTCATGGGAAAGTATCATCAATTGGGAAAATTGATGGGTGTTTGATACCCAATTTGGAAATTGGGAGAGTGAGATAGGATTGCCTCTCTTGAGTGATATGAGACTTATCACTAGGAAGATGGTAGGCATCCTAGGTATTTTTGATCAAGGGGGAGATTGTAAGATCTCATTGGGACATGAGACATTGACCTCCTTGGAGAGAAAACCTTTTTGATGTTAGTCAAAAAGGGGGAGAATGTTTGGGGGAGAACATTTGATTTACATTTTCACTTGAATGTTTGGGGGAGAACATTTGGTGAGTGTTTACCAATTTGGGATAATTGGTAAGGGATTTGAGCTAGTGTTCTAACTCATGAATTGATTGGTTTTTGTCAAACATCAAAAAGGGGGAGATTGTTGGTGCAATCGGCCCAGGTCACGATTGACCAGGACTCGAGTTTGACTCGAGTAATGTTTTGATGTTTGACAAAGTATGTTTGACATAGGATTGACATTGATGTTGGACATTGATGTCGGTTAATATGTTGGGGAGATTGTTTATACAATCGACTCAGGTTATAATTGACTTGATGGTTGACCAGGGTTGACCATGTGATTATGGGAAAGTCCAAGCATGGGTCTTGGCAAGGTAAAGTCCAAGTCATGGGTACTTGGCATGGAAAGTCCAAGTGGGACACTTGGCAATTGGGAAAGTCCAAGTCTTGAGCACTTGGCATGAGAAGTCCAAGCATGGGTCTTGGCAAATGAGAAATCCAAGCATGGGTCTTGGCAAATGGAAAGTCCAAGCATGGGTCTTGGCATGGAAAGTCCAACATGGGTTGGCAAGGGAAAGTCCAAGCTTGAGTCTTGGCATTTGGGAAGTCCAAGGGGATTGATATTGGCGGCGTAAAGTCCAAGCGGAGTCTTGGCAGCGTAAGTCCAATGTGCCTTGGCGGTGTAGACACCGTTAGCATGGCATAGCCGATGGAAGCACCTGGAAGCTAGCGCGATGGATGAACAAGTCATGGATGACTTGGAGGGATCCGAGAGGCGTGAGGCTGATGGAGGTGGCTAGAAGGCTTAGGTCTAGGCTAAGGGTGGTTTAGCAAGTATGGGGGCACCATACTTGGGTTAAAATCTCATTCTTGAGGTTGGCAGTCGACTGGCATTATGGCCGGTTCGACTGCCAGGAGTCGACTTGAGTTCGACTGCCGTTTGAGAGCTTTAAGGGCTCTGGCAGTCGACTGCTCATGGGAGCGATCGGTGGTGTCGGCAGCGATCATTGCCAAGATGGCGATCGGCCCGGTTCAACCATGAAACCAGAATGCTCCGTGGCCGTGGCGGATCGACTCGTGGCGATCGGCTAATGTTGGCGATCGCGCCAAGAGATCCGTTAGAGTTTTTTCCAACGTGGATCGATCCGTTGTCTCCACGACAACGATGGCATCGATCGTGGTGACTTATGGCGGTCGTGATAGCGAAAATCGGCCCCGCAGTTAAAGGAGGCTGGTGGGAGGATTCAAGCTAGTGTTCTCTTGGGCGATTTGAAGGGGAATAGTTGGTGCTCTTCCAGTCCTTCAAGGCTAGTTCAAGACAACCAAAAGCAAGCAAGTCAAAAGCTCTAGTAAAGTAGTTTTCTTTACTTGCATTGTATTTCATTCTTGTATTTTGCTTGTATTTACTTCTTATTGTTGTAAGAACATTTGTACGAGGTTTCTCCGCCTCCGGATTATTCCGAGAAGGAGTGTTTTATAGTGGTGTGTGATTGGCATCACTAGGGTTCGTACGAACCCGATCCGTGGAGTAGGAACCGTGCGGTTCCGAACCACGTTAAATAATTGTGTACGTGTGTTGTGTATTTCGTTATTGCTTTCATTTCTATATTCCGCTGCGCTAACGAAATTGTAGACACGAACGAGATCGATTTCCATCTACGAACGGGCAACCCGCTATTCACCCCCCCTCTAGCAGCGTCAAATCCCTAACAGCTTTGGTCCTTCTTTTATAGCCATCAATCCTTTAAACTTGAAAAGCTAGTGCAGAAATAGGACGATCCATGGCAGTGGCAACCACCACGGACTGTTCGTGGATTAGGCTAGAAGCTGAAGTCGTTTGGGTAGTGAGCTCCACGGTCGTGGAGTGGTCTATGGCCTAGTTGTGGAGTATGTTGTCTCTCCTCTTTTGACTTCAAATCTCCTCTGTCTACTAGAAAAATGAACCGCGGTTGGTTCTGATAGCCTCTTCCTCATGCTTTGATCATGTCTTTTTGTTCCGTTTGTATCCTCCTAAGAACAAAAATATGCAACCATAGTTATTCGAACATAAAAAGATGAAATGATTATAAATATTAATATTTTACCTTCAATATGATAATAAAATACAATGCATGCATGCTAAATAAATTCTAAAAAATATGTATAATTCACACACATCATATATGTATAATTATTGTATTATTGAAATTCTTATTCAGTCTTAATATTTTTCTCGTATTCAGAATGTACAGTTAGTCATTTGAGAAAAATCTCTTAAATTGGATCAGGAATAAATATAAAATTTATTTATTAAGTTAGATTACTTTATTAAAGTGGTATTAAGAAATGAGATACAATGTAATATATGGAAAATAATACTGATTTCAAGGGGATTTATTATTATGATTTATGTTATTATTTCTTAAATAAAGTTTTAATTGAAATTATTGGCCAAATGGGAGAATGGAATATTTTAAAATTTAATTCTCAAAACCTTTTCAAAATATGGCAAATAATTGGATTTTTATTTAAATTTGAATCGTGACCGATTCTTTGATAGACCATCTGTAACTTCTCACCTATATATTACACAATTGATTGAAATGTGTATATAAAGAGATGTGTTATTTTGGGTCCTTATGCCTACCATTTCATTAAAAATATAACATTATATTTTATTTGTCAAGTCGTAAAAGATCTAAATTATATATTCCATTTATTTAAGAAAACCAAATATATTAATGACGGGAAGTATAACTCAATTAATACGACATATAATTTATAAATATTTTGATATTGTATATCTCGATTAATGCTACATATAATACATAAATTATGCTACATATTTTCCTATTTATAAGTTTGGTAAGAATTTTGTGAATAAATATAGTTTATAAATATTGTTCATAAATAATTCTCAATCTTTATTCATATACATTAATGAATTGAATGTATATGCTATTAAGTTTATTTATTTAGTTTAATAAATTATTTAAGTATGTTTATTTAATTGACCTGGTATCGAATATCAAATTTATTCACAAATATTCGGTTCACTTACAACTCTACTATTAGCTAACCTAGCCCTCCTAGCTTGATTGATGAACCCATTTGTTAACTTTATCAACTTGTGTAATTCAATTAGATTGATTGACTTACTCAAATCGATTGATCTACTTGGATCAACTAACTTGCTGACATTGAGCAACATGTCCAAACTGATTAATACACCTAGATGAACCAAGGCACTTGGATGCATAAGCCTTGCTCGAACTACCTAGTCATTTTGGTTTGCCTACTTATCCATTAATTTGAATCTCTAAACCTTCGAATTTGCCCAGCCTTCCTAACCTAACCTAGCTAACCAACCTGGCCAACTACTTAGAATGCACAATCAGCATGACTTGCCCAACTAACTAGCTGACATTAATTAGTTCGACCATGTTGCACCTCCCTCCACTTGACTAGCCTAACCGAATTAGTTGCACAGTTGGACCTACCTACAGTACTAGCCTAATAGAATCACTTGCACGATTGGACCTACCTACATTGTCCAATCTGTTTGATCAATCTAGCTCGCTTGAGTTGCCGAAACCATCCAACACCATTCGACCCTCTTGGGACTAATGGCCTGCCCAAATTGCACAGCCCAACCGAATTGATCACCTAGTCAGCATTGAGGATTGACACAACTTATTGGGCCTAAATGGGCCAACTGACCTGCTATGCTAAGTGGTCATATTGCATTGAACTAACTTGAGACTATTGGTCCGCCTCGAATGCTTAATTTAATCTTAATATTTTTAAGTATCAGTTGTATAATTTTGAATGATTAATTTTCAGCTTTACGAGTATAATTGTATAATTTTAATAGTATCATTTTTTTCATATCTTCCTCAGTTGACAGAGAATCCTCCAGCGGTTTGTTTTACTGGCAAGTGGAATTCTAGAAAACGTGGCCAGGCGTCTTCGAAAGTCGAAATCCACGAACGAAGCCAGGAACACCCAACAGAGAGCTACGAGAAGGCACCACAACAGACCCACCGAGCTTCATTCAGATATCGAGGTAAATCGCCAGTCTGCTCACTAGCGATCCACATCTCTTTTTGACCTCTTCGTTTTTTTTTCCCCTTTCGATTTTGTTAGCTTCCGTTCCCCACAAAAAGGAGAAAAAACTATTATGCTTCCAGATTGTTATATAATATGAGAATTTTCAGTTCTTCTGGTAGTTATTATGAACAATCCAGGAATTAGGTTTAAATGGCCATGCGGAAGCCTGACGAAATCTTTCTGTCTTCTGCTTGAATGAACTTGCTTTGATCACTCTGGACTGTCTCTTAAATTTCAAAGAGATGAAATGAATACGAAGAAGGGGGAGGAGTATATACCTCAGGCTTACAGTGCAGATCCAAATTGTGTTGATCGAGAAAACACTAGAGGGGCATTCGAAAATCTTTTCTTTTCGTTGATTAAAATCAAAGTACGCAGTGGAAAATATGAACAAAAGTAAGAATACAAGATACAAGGAATTTTACTTGGTTCACATTTCACCGACTGCTAATCCAAGGCTCTGCGATCCTCGATCGCTTCTGAAGGGCAAAACATTAAAAGTCTCTTCCTCGTTGGAGATAAGAGACAACCGATTACCGAATATGTAGTGAGAGAGGTAATAAACTTACCTCTCCTCTTAGCAAGTAATAGATATGAATTAAATAAAATACTGACAATGAATTCTGGTGGATGCGCGGTCGGAGTAGCGTTGAAGCACGAAGAGTTATGGCCGGAGAGTAGGAGCACTTGGAGTTCATTGATTGATTTAGGGTTTGAGTCCTCCCCTCCTTTTATAAATTGACGTCTTGGAATATGTCCAGATCCAGATCCAAAATTCGTGGATTTTATCTTGAGGTGACAGCTTATCTTATCATGAGGTGGCAACATCGATCGATATCTCTCTGATCTTGTGCATTGGGTTGATTTGTCGACATCAGTCGACTCAGCAGTCGACATCAGTCGACTCAGCAGTCGACTGCCTCCAGTTGACTGCTACTCTTGAGAATTTAACCTGATACTTGCAACGCAAGGTTAGCACAAGAGATGCATCATGCTATACAGTGTGACAGTCCTTTGACTGTCCGATCTCGACTTCGGCATTCTTCCAAAAGCCTTGGTCGGATCGACGCCTAGGATTATCCTCTTATCGAGGACGCGTCCTTACCACCGCTCCACACTCGGAGCTTACCTTTGATCCTCCTGACCTATCGCTTAGCTTTCGGTCACTTGATCACCGAGGTTTCTCCTGGCATCACCCGACCACCGAGGTTTCTCCTTCTGAGATTCTCCTGGTGTCACCCGACCACCGTGGTTTCTCATCCCGAGATTCTCCTGATATTGTTGACCACTGAGGTTTCTCGTCCGGAGATTCTGCTGGTGTCGTTGACCTTAGCAAAGTCTAATACAATACTTGCACACTTAGCATAGCATATGAGATAACAAAATAGCTTAACTTTGAATCTTTGTCATTATCAAAACCAAAGTTCGATTAACTGGTGCCCCTGCACCAACAAATTGACGTGTAATTTATTGGATTTGCAAATCTAGTAAGGAAAATTCTGCAAAATGTAAACCACTCAACGACCATTGGTTTATTGTGAATTGCTACCACAAAATTATGATTGAATTGCCTTAATCTCCATCAGCAAGTATCTGCTTTGTTGGTCAGATGGAGAAGGGTCACTTAAATGAGGTGGGTGTTGGAAAATTAGAAATTGTCCCACATCGGAAAGGAAAGGATAATAAACCTTCTGTATATAGTGTTTTGTGATGTTGGAATTTAATTACTTCAATATATCCTTGAATATGTTATAGTGAGATGTGGTGGTATATATATTCAATTGGGTCATCTAATAAACAAGAATAAAAGACTGCACGAGTTGAAAACTAACAAGGACAAAAGACCGCTCGAGTTAGAAACTAGCATCTGTGATGCAGTGTACCGCGTTTCATTGGTAAGGACATACAGATGTTCAAGCATATGGATGGATGCTCATACGATGAGTTCATCGAATTACCCTCGCTCAGACTTTTCAAGTGGTTATCATTTATCGAGTAGATAAGTCCTTGACTGTGATTGTACACTAGTAGTTTTTATGATCGGGGATAACTAAGATTTTATATACTGGGGTTATACTTTGACTTATTTACAAACTCTGTTGGGATCATCAGGTAGTAACGAAACATATAGAAGTCAGTGCACTGTAGTCGGGGATTCACCACACATCCACGGGTGTGGATATCCTAGTAATGTATTGTTCTATAGTATATGGAGTCTCTGATCAGGACTGTAAGATGTGTTTTTGGAAAGGAGTTTTCTAATTGCACATGCGATATTACTATAAGATACATCACATGGTTGTCAAATAATAAATAACTCTCGATGTATCAATGGTTGTAGATTTGACCAGGATATATGAGTTGAAGGGACCGGACTGTACGTTAACCATAATCGATGAATCTTGTAGGCACTATTTAATGATACATAGAGAGTTATGGGGCGGTGCTACTAGATGCTCTTATTATGATTCGTTGGGTGCTAATCAGAATTAATTCTGACGTCCTATAATTAAAGAGTTGATAATAGGATGAGACTATTAAGGGTATGTCCGAATAAAGGACGAGTGAAGTCCTGAATCACAAAGAGTTGTGAACCCACGACTATCTGTATTCCTAAATCATTGAGGGTCATACAAGTATTGATTTCCCTATTTTCCATTAAGAAAGTCAAAATCCAAGTAGTTGAATTTGATGAATGAAGTTTGATGCGATCAAATGGTGTATTGATTCATAAAATCTTATGATTCATAAAAGAGTTTATGAATGATTTCTAGTCAATGAAAACAAGAAGAGTGGAAGAGTTCCACACAAGGTTCACAAATCGAATTTGTGTTCACCATGTTAACGATAATGGATTGTTAATGGGATAGACTTCATAATTGGATTTTAGAAAAGTTCTAAAGCCTAATAATCCAAGATGGAAGAGGGACAATGGACCTATAGCCCACAAGTCCATTACAAGCTCATGATGGGAGATCAAGGGTTGAGATGAGTAAAGAATGTGAAGAGAAATTGGTTCTCTTCTTCTTAAACTCTTCCTCTTCTCATTAAATTTTGGGACCTTTTCCTCTTCTCGTTGAAGTGGCCGACCATGTCATAAAGGAGAAGATGAGAGATCTTTTTGCAAGGTTCCTATAAAAAGGAGTAAGAAGAGAGGCTTTAAAAATAGTCTTCTTTCAATTCCTCTTCCTCTTATTTGGTGGCCAGATCTTGAAGAAGATGAGATCTTCTTCATAGTTTCAATCAAGAAGGGTTCTTCTTGCCATCACTTCTCATCTTGGAGAAGTGTAGTTGTCGCCCATCACCTTACAAAGTTGTTATAAGTATAGCCCCTTATGAAGGGATTTTTGGGCAGCTCCTTTTGAAGGGAGATTTGGCAACACATCCCTCGTTTCCGAGGAATACACCTTGATCATTTCGACGATAAAAGGCTCATGATTTCTAGTGTTGTCAAGCATTGAAAAAGGATTTATGATCGTGGACCGGATTAGACGAATGAAGCACAAGCTCTAGATATCCCCAATCAAAGATAGTTTGGAAGGTATAAATCTTTACTTGTATTATGCTTCATATATGCATATTGATACATGCGATAATAGTTTTATTTAGATTGTGCTTAAATGATCTAACATGTTAGTTTTAAATAGTTTAGCATATCTAAATAAAATAATTATATTGATATTAGATGTTCAATCATTTGATAGTTTATCGCTGCCATACTTTTACGAATTCATTTTAAGGGTTAGATCGTATTATATGCTTAGATAAAAGATCATGCCTATATTTGTTTTGAAAATCCATATGAATACTCCTTTAATTTAAATGTTAAATCATAAATAAAATTTAATTTCCGCTGCACATAGAGGTATAAAAACAAAACACACGAATGCTAAATTTGTGTGCATCAATCGTGGTATTCGAGCTTTGTAGGACAGAGCTTGAGGTTGTCATGGTGGTCCAACAGTGTATCAGAGTTAGTGTCTGTGTTTATCATATGGATTTTGAAAACAAAATTAATATATGTTGCGTTAATTATTTTTGTCCACGTAAGAAAAATTAGATCATAATGGATTTGATGAGATCAAAATCTATCTTGATGAAATATGATTTCACCTATGATCGAAATCATTTTTCTTAAAAAATGAATCATTAATATTTGGTTTTAATTATCTATGGTAGATTAAGGTTTAAAATCTCGATTCGTATCAAGATTTCGGTCAGCGATCGAAACTATACGGTTTCGGTACCATATTGTCCATGTCGATACTATTTCGGTATTTTTTTTTCTTTTTTTTAAACATTAATATTTAATTATTTGATTTTTTTTTTAAATTTTAGTTAATTTTTAAAAAAGAATTTTAGATTTAATTTTAAATAAATTATAAATTCGAATTTAGAATTTTAATTAAAATATCTTTTATTTTTTGAAATAAAAATATAAATTTATATAATTATATAAATTAATTAATAATTTATTTAATTAAATTTTATAGTTTAATTAATTTATATTATATATATAAAATTTTAATTAACATATATTTTAATTTTAATTTATATATTTATTAAATTTAGAAAATTTCTTACCGTGGCGCGCTCGCGTTCCTGATCACACTGCACAATCGGGAACACAATCGTGTTCTCAATCACGCTACGCGATCGGGAACTCGATCGCGTTCTCGATCCAGCTGCAGGAACACGATCGCGTTCCCGATCGCGCTCCCAATCACGCTGCGGGAACGCGATCGCGTTTCCGATTGCACAGCGTGATCGGGAACGCGATCGCGATCCGCGACGTGGATCACGTTCCCGCAGTGTGATCAAGAGCGCAATCGCGTTCCTGCAGCAGGATCGAAAATGCGATCGCATTCGCGATCCCGCAGTGTGATCACATTCGCGATCGCTGCTGTCGTCGATCGCGCCTTCGCCGTCGTGGCGTTGTCGTCTTACATGGGTGTCGGTATCGGTTCCACGTCGGAACGAAAAATTTCGTCCGTTTTGCATGGAACGGGTCGGTATTTAATACCTTGCGTATGATAGTTATTTTACTAAAATTGATTATAAAAAAATTGATTTGTCAATTTGTTTGATAATCATGTGGTCGATTAAAAGAATTAACAAGATACATAAATTAATCAATTAATTAATAGTTAATTAATTGATGCATAATATTTGATATTATGCATATATGATTATGATATATTTGATATATAAGTAAAAATGTATGTATGTTATTTGATAAAATAGTCGCTTGAATCCGACGTACATACATGAGACCAATATTTAAATTAAAATCCCTTATTTTGAATATGATTCAAAATTTATATCCAACCATAAAGGTAAAAATAAAAGAGCATATTTTTCCGTGCTTTTCATCAATGATGGTTGCATGACGAATGTTACCCGCGGTCAGTGTTTGACTCATATCATTAGGGAGGCTTGGACACTAGAAAGCTGAGACTTCCATTGACATAAGCGATGTGGATTGGGTGGAACTCCTATGCCTTTGACTCATATCATTGGAGGAACGCATGACGACCGTCTATTGCGATCCAATATTAATGGGTCGGCGTGACATGTAAAGATAATCAGTGTCATATCATTGGACCCTTATCAAACGTTAGACAAATTACACAGAGGTTGCATGTGATGCAATTGAGTTCTACTTTTTAAGAATTGTGATCAGCAGATATCATTCAGGGATCGCAATGGCTAATTGGGCTTTGTGTACTCACTAAGGAATATAATTTTCCATTTCTATTAGAGGGTGATGGAAGTGATAAAAATAATGGAAGGTAAATTTAAAATATGAAAGCCCACATATTTTGCCTTATAAATTATTTAAAATAGTCAACAATGTTAATAGTCTATTTTTCATTTCAGTGTATTTTGAAATGACATTTTGGAACCATTATTTGTGATAATTGATCATAACAAATTAACTGGACTTAACTATTTTGACTGACTAAAAAATTTAAAAACTGACATCTAAAAAGATCGCATATACATTGGATAAGATACCTCTAAAAGAAGCTTCTGTTAATGCCACTCTTGATGAGTTGACAGAGTTTGAAAAATGGTAGGACTATAATCTTCAAGCACAATGTTATATGCTGGCGTCAATGTCAGATGAACTGCAAAGGCGGTTTGAGGAGACAGTGAATGCTATTGAGATTCACCTACACCTACAAGAGTTATATGGTACACAAACTCGTTCAATCAGACATGTTACTGTCAAAGAGCTTATGACGGTTCGTATGAGAGATGAGGCTTCGGTCCATGAGCATGGGGTCAAGATGATTGTGCTTGTTGAAAAGTTGATGAACTTTGATTTGGTAATACAACACGAGTTATCGACGAACATCATATTGTTGTCCCTTCCCTTCTCGTTTGACAATTTTGTGGTGAACTTCAATATGAACAAGCTGGAGGCTACCCTTAAAGAGCTAGTCAACATGCTTGCAAGTTATGAAAAAAAGGAAAAATCTATTTTCCTTGTGGATTCATCTTCTAGATCTAAGAAAGGATCCAAGAAAAAAGGGAAAGAAACATTCTTCCCTTGTAAAGAAGAACATGACTAATAAAAAGTCAAAGCCCACAAAGCTTGATCTGTCAGAATATGTTTGTTTCTACTGTAATAAGTCTGGACATTGGAGGTGTAATTGTAAGGAGTATCTTACCATGAGCATTCTGACACATATATGCTCTACATAGAAGTTATGTCTCTATTAGCTCTATTTTTTGGGTATTCGATACTGGTTGTAGTTCTCTTCTTTGCAATAATTTGTAGATAATGACAAGAATTAAAAGACTTCGAGAGGGTGAGACCTTCTTGAGACTCGGACATGGAGCAAGAGTTGCTGGGAAAGCTATGGAGATGTTACTTTGATTTTGAGCAATAATTTTAAGTTATATTTAAGAGATGTTTTGTTTGTTCCAGACTTAGTTAAAAATATTATTTATGTTTCTATGCTTGATAGAGATGAATATTCTTGTTTATTTGCAAAAGGTGTTTGTAATATTTACAAGGATGAATGTTTGATTGAAACTGACAAATTAGAAAATGATCTCCATGAGTTAAAATTAAAAGATATTTCATTAAACAATATTCAAGCTCAATCAACAACAAAGAAAAAAAAAAGGAGATAGTTGAAATCAAGCATACATATGACATGTTAGACTAGGTTATATTTTCCAAAGGATGACTAAGTTATTTGGTGAAAGATTGTTTGATTCGTCGGATATAAATTTCCTACCAACTTGCGAATCCTGTCTGAAAGGAGAAATGACTAAGACCTCTTTTAAAGGTCAAGTGGAGCGCGCGTATAATATGTTGGATTTGATCTATATTGATGTGTGTGGTTGCTAAGTGTTATCACTAAACATGACCATCACTACTTCGTTATTTTTACCAATAATTATTCACGGTTTGGATACATATATTTGATGAAATATAAGCCTGAATCTTTTAAAAAGTTCAAAGAATTCAAACATGAAGTATAAAATCAATTGGGAAAAAGTATTAAGAAACTTTGATCCGATCGAGGTGGAGAATACTTGAGTACTAAGTTTAAGGATTATCTAAAAGAGAATGAGATCTCTCGTAGTGGACTCCTCCTGTCACACTATAGTTTAATGGTGTAGCAGAACATCGTAATTGAACGTTGATGGATATGATTTGATCTATGATGGGATTCACTGACTTACCACCATTGTTTTGGGGCAGAGCTCTCGAAACTACAGCGATGTTGTTAAATAAAGTCCATACGAAAGTAGTAGAAAAGACATTATATGAAATATGAATGGAAAAACCTCTCAGGTATTTATATTTGAGAATATGGGGATGTTCTGCTTATGTGAAGTAGACAGTGGGAGAAAAACTGGATAGTAGATCCACTTTGTATTATTTGAGGGATATACAAAGAATTATGTTGGATATTATTTTTATAATCCCAAGAAAATAGAAGTATTTGTTTCAAAAATGTCACCTTCTTGGAAAAATTTCTATTAGATAAAAAAGACGGGATGATAAAATTCGAAGAGGTTCGAGATAATTCCACAACTAAAATAATAGAATCCACACCCCAATAGCCAGTAGAACAAGGACACACACTAAGGAGATCTGGTAGGGTCTCAAGACCACCTGTAAGGTATGATCTACTCTTTGAAGGAAATCAGAATGACTCTGATCATGGATGTGATCAAAGGTCCCTTAAGAAGGTGATATCTGATATCGACTCGGCATAATGGCTAGAGGCTATGAAATCCGAAATTGACTCCATGCACTTAAACCAAGTTTAGTCATTAGTGGATCCACCTGAAGGAATCGTTCCTATAGGATGCAAATAGATCACTAGAAGAAACTTGGAGTTGATGGGAAGGTACTAACCTTCAAAGCAAGATTGGTGGCAAAAGGATATAATCAAAGACAAGGAATTGACTATGATGAAACTTTTTCGCTAGTCGCAATGCTTAAGTCAATTAGCATACTATTTGCCATAGTTGCATAGTATGACTATGAGATATGACATATGAATGTGAAGATGACATTCTTTAATGGTGATATAAAGGAAGAGATTTACATATCTCAGCATGAAGGCTTCATATCAGTGGGAAATGAGCATAAGGTATGTAAATTTCAAAGATCAATTTATTGTCTTAAACAAATGTCGAGAAGTTGGAACCTTAGATTTGATAATACAATTAAAGAGTTTACTTTTATTAAAAATCCTGAAGAATCATATGTGTATAAGAAGGTTAGTGGGAGGTCAGTGACATTCCTGATACTCTATGTTGATGACATTCTACTCATTGGGAATGATGTAGTTATGTTGTTGGGTTTTCTCGACACCGACGTGGGTGTGTATTCGAACACGTTTCGTAAACAAGCACACAACGGAAGCAAAAATAAGTAATAAACTAATTTATTACTACACACACCACACACATGCAAGGATACATCATGTCACGCCCCGAGAGGGGTACTTGTCTGACGAAAATCGGACAACACCTCCCCTGTAATGCGGACAATTGAAACCTGTATACAAGACCCACACGACCCACTATACATCGACTAACATGGCCGGAACATTACACGACAATATATATGGGCCTTAGGCCAACAACCAAAGTAAATAAAAGGTCTAAAATCTCTAGACTTATTCCTTCTGCCATATGAGCAGGAAAACACAACCACACACATAACCAAAACCAATCGGAACCAAAAGTCCCTATGGACATAATCAAATATTACCAAATAACCACGAGTATAAAATACTACAAGTTTGAAACATAAAATATTAGAAATAAAAATGCGGAAGCTAGAAAACCAAATAACGAAGTCTTCAGATCAGGGGACTGGCAACTGGACCCTCCGGAAGGTTTCATCCTGAAATAAAAGAGATATCAACGGAGTGAGTAAAACTCAGCGGATATCTAACAGTCATGCATAGTGAACTACAAGTAGTAATAATAATCATGCTGATACAGTTTCTCAACGAAAATACATACCTGAAACTGTACATATCAGAATCAACTAAGCTGACAAGAAAATACATCCACACAAGCATATGTAGAATCACCAAAACAAGCTACAAAATACCTCCTATATGTGCATGACAATCATATGCAATAACCAAAAGTGTAAAAATCAATGCATATAGTAAAAACGTATGCATGATCTGATCACACTGTAAGCGCCCTTGGCCTTGAATGAGCCACCAATATGTCATGTGTGTAGTAGTGGGTGTAATTTGTGACGTGTACTCTACTTACTACACCTATGTGATCGAGTGGATAGGATGCTGGCGGAGTATCACCCTCCTATCCTATGTATGTATATGGGGGACATCACCTCGTCTCATCTCTTCATCTCACGACAAAGGAGGGATCCCTGTCTGCTACCACGTCGCAATATAAATCACCTGAGCGACCACCGTGGAGCCCTGACAGAGCAACTGCACACACACCTGAAATACCACTAATCCACGAGTGGTTGTGTGTGTAGATAATGTGATTGACGATGGGCTCAACTACTAAGTAGCATCACCTCCTACCGAGGAGCCGATGATCGTCAGTCATGCAATAATGCAAGATGGTGCATGTCACTAATGCACGATACATCTATCAATCCATGACTACTTATGGTATGTACCAATAGGAGCCCATATCAAATAACCTAAGTACATAAGTCTATGTACACATGCAAGTTATATTCATTATTTATCCAATGCCCAGTATGTAAGGTATGTCACTACTCTAGTGTTAAATAGTGCTAAATAAACCTTTGACAAGTATCAAAGTGATAGAGCATAACATAACAAGCATATGAAAAGACTACAACATGTACTAGGTAGTGACATACCAGGGCAGTTAATAAGCATAGAAAACAACTACTAGCTATAGTAAACAATGCACCACAAGATAACAATATCTAAAAGAAGATAAGTCACAGATACCCGCCTGCTATAAAGAAAATACAACTGTCTTTACGCCCGTGGACCTGTCTCGTGACCGAAATATGCATATAACATGATTACCATCAAATCCAAGCACACGACTACTTACGAATTAACTACTATATAGTTCTTATATTCGCATCCCTTTTTATCGAATACGAATTAGAAATCCCCAATTACCCAATTTAACCTCAATTGAGCATCCCCAGCTCGTTCCCAACCAACACACAGCCATCCCCATTGCAACAAGGAAATTTAACAGCATCCTAGACCAATCCTCCATTTTCCTCGAACCTAATTCACCACTCCAATCACACGACAACCATCCAAAATCTCACAACCCTGCATAGCCTAGAACAGAACCATTTTTCACGCCCATTTACAACCCAATTCACAGCGACCACAACCAAGATCAAACACAACAATTAAAGAAAATAAACAAACGAGATATACCTGTCTTAGAAACTCCACCGGCAGCCATTCCTTATCCCAATCCCTTGTTCCCCTATTCAAGACCACTGTCCAAAACCACAGACTTAAACCAAACGAAGGAAACCACAACTAGGACTTTCAATCCCGTCCAAGGAACAAGGAAGTCGACTCCTACCTTGCTCCGGCGACCACCGACAGAGATCGCAGGCTCTGCCCCAAATCAGCACGTAGCGGCGACTCGCCTGGCAGCAGGCGCGCGCGAGGAGGAAGGAAGAGGAGTGGCGACGAACTTGGTTGCGGGCGCTCGACGCACAAGGAGGGCGACGGTTAACTGCGGTGCGGCGGCGTGCGTGCGACGACGGTTGCGCGAGGTCGGGAGAAGAAACGAGGAAGAGGATCACGAGAGATCGCGAGATGGAGTCGGGCGCGGAGGTTGGCCGCGGATGGGGCGGCGAGCGGCGTGGCGGAATCGGGAGAAGGGCTACGACGCTAGAGAGAATCGGGAGGAAGAATGTTGCGGTAGAGAAACGACCGCTCGATCGGGAGAAGGAAAAGAAAAATAAAGAAACGGCTCGTGGCTCGTGCGTTAAGAATGGGGAAACGAGTTAACCCTAGGTTTTTAGTTAACACATTAACCCTTTAAAATTGATATTTCAAATAGGCCCTCCAAAAGCCCATTTTTCTTATCCCCGTAAATATCTCATACAAGCCCCGTTTAATTCCAAAAAAATTCTGGAAAAAATTCTAAAATTCTCCAAAAATTTCGAAAATAATTCCTAGGATTATTTTCTTAAACTTTTGGCCATTTAATTTAATATTTTAAATTTCCGTATTTAACATTCTCCTCCACTAATAAAAATTTGGTCCCTAAATTTCCTACTCAAATGCATAATGAGTAAGAGATAATACACTTAAGTATCACCAGTACTGAAAGTATATTTTACATACCTTAAGTAAACAGGTGGGGATATTGAGCTCTGCTCTTTTCCTCAAGCTCCCAAGTAGCCTCCTCATTGGTGTGGTGACTCCACCCGACTTTAACAAGTCGTACAATCTTGTTCCGCGACTGTCGTTCTTTGTGATCCAGATTCTGTATCGGTACCTCTTCGTAAGTAGCATCAGGTTAAATGAAACCTGACACATCTGCCAAAATATGTGTAGGATCTGGCACATACTTCCTCAGCATGGACACATGAAACACATCATGAATACCAGCCAAGGATGGTGGTAGCGCTAGGCGGTAAGCGACTGTTTTGTTCCTCTCCAAAATCTCGAAAGGGCCAATGTACCTTGGAGCTAGCTTACCACGGAGGCCAAATCTCTTCACCCATTTCGTGGGTGAAACTCGCAAGATTACATGGTCACCAATAGAGAACTCCATAGGTCTCCGTATCCGATCGACATAACTCTTTTGACGATCCTGCGCCTCTGCCATCCTTCGTCTGATAGTACGAACCAATTCTACCTCATGCTGAGCTCTCTGGGGTCCTAGCAACTGGGCCTTTCAAACCTTCTCCCAGAGGGTGGGTGTCCGACACTGTCTACCATACAATGCTTCAAACGGGGTCATTTAGATAGCCGAATGATAGTTGTTGTTGTAGGCGAATTCCACTAATGACAAGTGGTCCTCCCAGTTACCCCCCGAAATCCCTAACGCAGGACCCCAGTAAGTCCTCTAGAGTCTGAATGGTCCGCTCAGACTGTCCATCTGTCTGCGGATGGAATGCTGTACTAAAATGGAGCTGTGTGCCCAAAGCCTGCTGTAGACTCTACCAAAACCGGGACGTGAATCGAGGATATCTATCTGATATAATGCTCAAAGGAACACCATACAATCTGATGATCTCCCGACAACATAACTCTGCCATACGATCCAGAGAGTTGGTCTTCCGAATCGCTAAGAAATGTGCAGATTTGGTTAATCGGTCAACGACTACCCAAATCGCGTCATGATCTCATTGTGTCCTAGGTAGACCCACTACAAAATCCATGGTAATGTGATCCCACTTCCACTCGGGAATAGGAATCCTCTGAAGTAGTCCGGCTGGTCTCTAGTGCTCAGCTTTCACCTGTTGGCAAACTAGACATCTAGCTACAAAATCTGCGATGTCTTTCTTCCTGTCGTTCTACCAATACAAACGCCCTAAATCTCGATACATACGGGTTCCGCCTGGGTGGATCGCAAATCGAGAGCGATGAGCCTCCTGAAGTAACTCCTCCATGACCGGGTGAGATTGAGGTACGCCTAATCTGCCCCGGAGATAAATAATACCCTCGTTATCTTGAGTGAACTCAGTCTGCTGTCCAGAGATTATCTGGCTGCCAATGAACTATAAGTGCTGACCACCGGCCTGAGCCTCTCGGACTCTCGTCCTGATAGATGATCGAGCAACCATGGCAACAAGAATGCTCTGCTCTGTCGGTCCTTGCTCCTCAAGGCCCAACTCGGAGAAACCCTGAATCAAATCTGTGACTAAAACTCGGTAGCAAACTAAAGTCCCTCGGGACTTCCGGCTAAGTGCATCGGCAACCACATTGGCTTTCCCCGGGTGGTTAAGTCTAGGGTTCCAACCCTTCTAACATGAACGCTTATCAAGGCCGATAAGATCATAAATCTACTCATAAACACGTCGAGATGGTTAAGTCAAAATTATATCATTTCTACCAATTCAATCATGCATGCTACAATATACTACCCCGAACAGGTCTCGTGGACAGTCAGAGTGTATAACTATCTAGTTATCGACTGCATGCAATAACATGCTACCACGAACAGGTCTCGTGGGTAGTCAGAGTGTATAACTATTTAGTTATCGACTGCATGCAACAACATACTACCACGAACAGATCTCGTGGGCAGTTAGAGTGTATAACTATTTATTTATCGACTGCACGCAACAACATGCTACCACGAACAGGTCTTGTGGGCAGTCGATTATCCTAGGGTGTTAAGCCTAGGGTTATCCAATACATCCAACATAGAACGTCTATCAAAGTCGATAAAAATCATCGATCCACAAATAAGTACGTCGAGGTTATTACGCCTAGGGTTCCAATAATATTGTTTCATTCCTTAGATCCGCTCCTACGGCATAACCTCATCTAAATTATACTATCTACTAGTCTCAATCGTGGTATCAACTGCGACGATACATCACCAAATAAGCATTTAGCCAAGATGTCCAATAACAATAGCAAAAACATACTAATAAAAATCAATGACTGAAATTAATTAAGGTATAACTAAAAGGGTCATGCCAGTACGAAGTCAAGACAATACTAAATAGAGCATCAAGTGCAAATACACTATAAACCATGGTAAGCAACGTAATCATATCACCATACGCTAAAATCTAGAGAGTTAAAGAACCAATATATACCTTCTAAGCATTTATCTCAATAATCTAGGTTCCCTTCGGTGGTAGCTAATGGTACAGTCCTAATCTTTCAAGAACTCTATCCATCTTCTCTGTCGGAGATTGAGTTCCTTTTGCATAAATAGATATTTGAGACTTTTATGATCAGTGAGAATCTCAAATGTAACACCATACAAATGATGCCTCCAAATCTTCAAGGCAAAGATAACAGTAGCTAACTCTAGATCATGTACTGGGTAGTTTTTCTCATGCTCCTTCAACCGATGAGAAGCATAAGAGACCACCCTGCCGTACAACATCAGTACTGCACCTAAACCTTGGAGAGACACATCGATATAAAGGACGAAACCGTCGTCCCCTGATGGCAATACCAGAATCGATGCCGACACCAATCTCTCCTTCAACTCTTGAAAGTTGGTCTCGCAGGCCTCTAACCACGTGAACTTCATGCCCTTCCTGGTAAGGCGTATCAACGACATAACAATGCTTGAGAAACCCTCAACGAACCGTCTATAATATCCGACTCAGCCTAAGAAACTGCGAACCTCCTGAACCGATTTTGGCTGCTCCCAACTGGTGACAACCTCGATCTTCTGGGGGTCAACTGAAATTCCTTTGCTAGAAACCACGTGTCCTAGAAAACCGATTGAGGGTAACCAGAACGCGCTTTTACTGAACTTCGCATATAGTTGCTTCTGTCGCAGTCTATCCAGGACAATGCGAAGATGTTGTGCGTGTTCCTCTTTGGAACGGGAATAGACCAGAATGTCGTCAATAAAAACAATGACGAACCAATCTAGGAAATCCCTAAATTCACGGTTCATCCAGTCTATGAATACTGCCGGAGCATTGGTAAGCCTAAATGACATTACCAAAAACTCATAGTGCCCGTATCTGGTACGGAACGTTGTCTTATGCACGTCTAAATCTCTGACTCTTAGCTGATGATATCCGGATCGCAGATCAATCTTAGATTACGCTGACGTACCTCTGAGTTGATCAAACAAGTCCTCAATACGTGGCAGGGGATATTTATTCTTGATGGTGACGGCGTTCAACTGTCTATAGTCGATGCATAATCTCATCGAAACGTCTTTCTTCTCTATGAAGAGAACCGGAGAACCCCAGGGAGATACACCAGGGCGGATAAAACCTCTGTCCAAAAGCTCCTGAAGCTGGACCTTTAGCTCATCCAACTCTTTCGGAGTCATACGATAAGGAGCTTTCAATGCCGACGTCGTCCCCGGAATTAACTCAATTATAAACTCCACTTGCCTTCTGGGAGGCAGGCCCAGTATCTTCTCTGGAAAGACATCCGGATACTCTCGGACGATAGGAATGTCCGAGATCTGAGATTCACCATTGTCCTCGGCGTTGATCAATGATAATAGAAAACTCTGATAGTTGTGTGATAAAAGCTTCCGAGCCTGAATCGCAGAAATGATCGATATACCATCGTTTCTAGTGCCAGTGAAATCCCACGAGGGTTTGTTAGGAGGATGAAACGTAACCACGCTCGTCTGGCAATCCACAGTGGCCTGATACGCTGTTAGTCAGTCCATGCCAAGTATGACGTCGAATTCGATCATGTCGAGAATCAACAAATCTACCGGGAGTATAACGCTGCCGAAATTTAATGGACATCTTCTAACCTCCTGAGTGACTTCTAATTTATCGCCAGAGGGTAGAGATACCATTAATCTTGGTGACCTAAGTGTGGGTAGTCTACCAATCTCTCTTAGGAATGCCCGAGAAATAAATGAATGTGATAACCAACTACACCATGACACCATGTGAAATCTGACCCTGATCGACAGGCTCATTTTCCATAGACCTTTCTGGCAACTCCATCGCCAGAGGTCTCAATGTCTTCTTGCATGGCTGCCCTACACCATGTCTCGGCGCGAGAGCATGCCCACCTCGTTTCATATCTGCTAAATTATTACCCAAGTATTACTACAGATAGAAAATCAATAATTTCACCTATTAGCCATCCGGAGATGTCCTATCATCGCCAAGTCCCCAATACGATCTTGTCGAAATATGACTCCAAAATGTCCGAAACGTCAAATCGACGGAAATCTATAAAAAATCCGAAAATGCCCAAGTTGACCTGCCAAACGGGGCGAACTCCGAAAACCCAAAAACCTTTAGGAACTCGGAACCTACGCTCTGATACCAAATAAATTGTCACGCCCCGAGAGAGGTACTTGTCCGACGAAAATCGGACAACTCCTCCCCTGTACTGTGGACAATTGAAACCTGTATACAAGGCTCACACGACCCACTATACATCGACCAGCATGGCTGGAACATAACACGACAATATATATGGGTCTCAGGCTAACAACCAAAGTAAATAAAAGGTCTAAAACTTCTAGACTTACCCCTTCTGTCATCTGAGCAGGAAAACACAACCACACACATAACCAAAATCAATCGGAACCAAAAGTCCCTATGGACATAATTAAATATTACAAAACAACCACGAGTATAAAATACTACAAGTTTGAAACATAAAATACTAGAAATAAAAATGCGGAAGCCAGAAAACCAAATAACGAAGTCTTCAGATCAGGGGACTGGCAACTGGACCCTCCGGAAGGCTTCATCCTGAAATAAAAGAGATATCAACAGAGTGAGTAAAACTCAGCGGATATCTAACAGTCATGCATAGTGAACTAGAAGTAGCAGTAATAATCATGCTGATACAGTTTCTCAACGAAAATACATACCTGAAACTGTACATATCAGAATCACCTAAGCTGACAAGAAAATACATCCACACAAGCATATGTAGAATCACCAAAACAAACTACAAAATACCTCCTGTATGCGCATGATAATCATATGCAACAACCAAAAGTGCAACAATCAATGCATATAGTAAAAACGTATGCACATGATGCAATCACCTGTGTCACCCCTGATGCCAGTCAAGTCACTGACATGTTATGTGTGCTGGCCGAGTGGGTAGGATTGTGACAACTGTGTACTCTGCCGTCACTACGCCTATGTGACCGAGTGGATAGGATGCTGGCGGAGTATCACCCTCCTACCCCATGTATGTATATGGGGGACATCATCTCGTCTCATCTCCTCGTCTCACAACAAAGGAGGGATCCCTGTCTGCTACCACGTCGTAATATAAATCACTTGAGCGACCACTGTGGAGCCCTGACAGAGCAACTACACACACCTGAAATACCACTAACCCACGAGTGGTTGTGTAGATAATGTGACGACGATGGGCTCAACTACTAAGTAGCATCACCTCCTACAGAGGAGACGATGATCGTCAGTCATGCAATAATGCAAGATGGTGCATGTCATTAATACACGATACACCTATCAATCCATGGTTACCTATGGTATGTACCAATAGGAGCCCATTTCAAATAACCTAAGTACATAAGTCTATGTACATATGCAAGTTATATTCATTATTCATCCAATGCCCAGTATGTAAGGTATGTTACTACTCTAGTGCTAAATAAACCTTTAACAAGTATCAAAGTGATAGAGCATAACATAATAAGCATATGAAAAGACTACAACATGTACTAGGTAGTGACATACCAGGGTAGTTAATAAGCACAGAAAACTACTACTAGCTATAGTAAACAATGAACCACAAGATAATAATATCTAAAAGAAGATAAGTCACAGATACCCGCCTGATATGAAGAAAATTCAACTGTCTTTACGCCTGTGGACCTGTCTCGTGACCGAAATCTGCATATAACATGATTACCATCAAATCCAAGCACACGACTACTTACGAATTAACTACTATATAGTTCTTATATTCGCATCCCTTTTTATCGAATACGAATTAGAAATCCCCAATTACCCAATTCAACCTCAATTGAACATCCCCAGCTCGTTCCCAGCCCACACACAGAACATCACAGCCATCCCCATTGCAGTAAGGAAATTTAACAACATCCTAGATCAATCCTCCATTTTCCTCAAACCTAATTCACCACTCCAATCACACGACAACCATCCAAAATCTGACAGCCCTACACAGCCTAGAACAGAACCATTCTTCACGCCCATTTACAACCCAATTCACAACGACCACAACCAAGATTAAACACAACAATTAAAGAAAATAAACAAACGAGATATACCTGCCTTAGAAACTCCACCGACAACCATTCCTTATCCCAATCCCTTGTTCCCCTGTTCAAGACCACTGCCCAAAACTACAGACTTAAACCAAATGAAGGAAACCACAGCTAGGACTTTCAATCCCGTCCAAGGAACAACGAAGCCGACTCCTACCTTGCTCCATCGACCGCCGATTGAGATCGCAGGCTCCGCCCCAAATCAGCACATAGCGGCGACTCGCCTGGCAGCAGGCGCGCGCGAGGAGGAAGGAAGAGGAGCGGCGACGAACTTGGTTGCAGGCGGTCGATGCACAGGGAGGGCGACGGTTAACTGCGGCGTGGCGGCGTGCGCGCGGCGACGGTTGCGCGAGGTCGGGAGAAGAAAGAACGAGGAAGAGGATCGCGAGGTGGAGTCGGGCGCGGAGGTTGGCCGCAGATGGGGCGGCGAGGGCGTGGCGGAATCGAGAGAAGGGCTACGACGCTAGAGAGAATCGGGAGGAAGAATGTCGCGGTAGAGAAATGGCCGCTCGTTCGGGAGAAGGAAAAGAAAAATAAAGAAATGGCTCGTGGCTCGTGGCTCGTGGCTCGTGCGTTAAGAATGGGGAAACGAGTTAACCCTAGGTTTTTAGTTAACACATTAACCCCCCAAAATTGATATTTCAAATAGGCCCTCCAAAAGCCTATTTTTCTTATCCTCGTAAATATCTCATATAAGTCCCGTTTAATTCCAAAAAAATTCTGAAAAAAATTCTAAAATTCTCTAAAAATCCCGAAAATAATTCCTAGGATTATTTTCCTAAATTTTTGGCCATTTAATTTAGTATTTTAAATTTCCGTATTTAACACATCAAGTGTAGACATAATCACATTTTTAAATTTTGCAATAAAAGAAAACTTATACTAGGTATATCTGACGAATTATGTGAAGCGGAAATGACATAAACCTTAGCGACCCTCGTAATTTTTGTCTCTATCCGTATTCACGCCGAGTATCGTCGGGATAGCTTCAACAATCTACGAGTCTCGTCTTCACATGAGATACTAGTCTCGTATTTAAGACGTTGTGATCCGAGAGACGATCACAAATCGAATCCAAAAACAAGTTTCGTAGACTCGCTTCTCGAAAGCGATTTTCGTCAACCAATTGACGAAACTTCGATCCTCCACCAAAGAGGATTGCTGGAGATTCAATCCTCGGCAAGGAGGTCGTTTCCGGAGTTCCAAACGCTGGCTAAACGACGCTCTCGTCGCAAAGGACACAAGCTGTCTAAGAGGGTAGCTTGGTGGAGGAAGGTTGCCGGCCAAGCAAGGATGGTCGACGATAGCGAGCGGGCCGTGGCCGTGGCATCCGGCTGGCTAGTGGTGGCGGGTGTGGTGGCGGGACGATCGAGGAGGCGGCGGTTTTGAGAAGAGGAGAAAAGAAACTAGGGTTTTCCAAAAACCTAAGTCGTTCGATACGTGTTATCTCTCAACCCTATTATTTATAGAGAACGTATCTCTTATCCAATAAGAGACCTTTTCTCAAGACCTTTTCTCTAAAACCTTTTCTCAAGAAACCTTTTGGTTCACAACCAAAATCCATTAACCCGCTTCATTAACTTAAGTTAAAATAAACCAAACCGCGTTGGTCTATTTTAACTTAAAACGAACCGAACCAACTTTGGTTGATTCTTTTAAAACAAACCAAACCCCTTTGGTTTATTTTCCACCATTGGATTAGAACCAAACCGATTTGGTTCATCCATCATGTGCGACTGAAACAATTTCATACTCGCTCCATGTTTGGTTCAACCAAACCAAGTCTCTCTCGATCTGAGAATCTCATTCTCAAACTCGTTTTAAATTCTTCGGATAACACTCGTAGTGCGTGTGACCAAATAGGTTCCCGGTCTATGTTAGCTGTCTATAATTAACCATTAATTATAGAGCGATCATGAGTGACATCTAGTAGTACATCATGATCCTCAATTTCTCGGAAAATCAACGATTGACCCCAGAACGACTTCTGAAACCTTTCAGCAGCTATAGTGAGTCGTGCCCCGTTCTCTTTACTCATCTTATACCCACTTGGTTCAGGATATGATCCATTGTGTCAGTCCCCACTAGACTGACCATGTCACACTTAGGCTAAATATTACTTCCTCGTCCTTTGGATTCTAGTTACTGCATATGTATCCAAGAGTACCATACACTAAACATGTAATGCTTTGGCCAAAGACTTTAGTAACAATCCGACGAGAGGTCATAGGGTAGACATCTCCTCGCAAAGAGTGGTGAATCCTCTGTAAGCTATTCAAACATCTTTGGCCACTTCGACTTATACCCAATCATCTCGGGTTCACATCTCCTCGGAGATGCTTGCTCAAGATGTCAAAGCATAAGCCTTCATGACTAAGATGACTTAAATAATTCAAGTCGAAGGAATATCGCACTTAAGCTGCAGTAAGAACTTCATTGACATATCCACATATGCAGAGAACCATATGAAGTCTTACAGCTAGTCACTCCAATAAACTAGTTACCATAACTAGCATCCATGGTTAACTCCGAACATCCCAATGTCTCCAGCCAGTGAGAAATAGTTGCTTGGATAAACCAAAAAGTATAACTCGTACTAGTCTCAACAGAATTGATGGTGTTCGAATACATCAATTCATCGACTAGGGATAATTCTAATACATCACAATTACACATGTAGAGATACTCACTAGTTGTGATTCAATCACGAATTCTCTCATGCTGTGAATCGTACTGTGGACATTCAGTAAATGAGTTTAAGATCCAATCAAATACATGAAAACATATATACTCGAATAGTGAATCTTTATTTATCCAATAAATGGTACAATCATAAGGCGATTGCATTAGGACATTTCTCATATATATCTAACAAATGCTTTAATCTACAAAAGTATGGATAACCAGTAGATTCTCCATGAAGGATTTGGGTGAAACATCTTACGTATTGGGAGTACAGATTTATAGAGATAGATCAAAGAGGATGTTGAGGCTGACCCAATCCACATATATAGATACCATACTAAAAAGACTCAATGGAAGAATCTAAGAGAGGATATTTACCAATGTATCATGGTATAACTCTATTCAAGTCAATGTGTCCCAAGACAGATAAAGAGATAGAGATGATGACATATATTCCCTATGCGTCTGCCGTAGTATCATGTATAGTATGATATCTACAAGACCTGATATAGCATATGCTTTGGATGTCACGAGCCAATATCAAGCAAATCCCGATCCATTACACTAGAAAGTTGTGAAAGATATTTTTAAATACTTACGAAGGACTAAGAATTTGTTCGTGACATACGGGATTGGAGAATAAAAATAGAAGACCACTGATTCTAGCTTCTAATCAAATGTGGATGATGCGAAATCAACCTCTGGATATGTATTCACATTGAATAATGGTGTTATTTCTTGAAAAAATTCCAAGCTAGACACAATTGCGAATTCTACCACCGAGACAGAATATATTACAACTTTAGAAGTAGAAAAGGAAACAGTTTGGATGAGGAATTTCATCCAAGAGTTGGATGTTATTCCAAATGAAGTTTATCCTATCCCAGTTCAGTGACAATACTAAAACTATTGCATAAGCAAAGGGACCACGACCTCATCATCGATCCAAGCATATACTGAAAAAATTCCACATCATCCAAGAGATTGTGGGAAGAGGAGACATCACAGTTGAGAAAGTTTCCTTTACAAACAACATTGTGGATCCATTTATAAAGCCCTTGCCAGGACCATCATTTGAAAAACATTGCGAAATGATGGATTTAAAACTAGTGAGTAGTTGGCATTAGAGCAAGTGAGAGTTTGTTAGAGTAGGTGCTTTATAAGCCAACTGCTAGCTAGGACTTTGATGACTCTGGTAATAAAACATCCTTTATTTTAATATAATTCAATTCAGTGTGACATTTACTTTATCTTAATACCCATGTTAGAGGTATAGATAAAGTCCTTAAATATATTATAGTGAGATGTGGTAGTACATATGATGATCATTATGAAATACATAAATATTTATTGTATATTTTAAACTTATTCCTAGTCAATTAGATCGCCTAACAAACAAAGATAAAAGACCGCTTGAGCTAGAGACTAGCATCTGTGATGCAGTGTACCACATTTCATTAGTAAGGACATAGAGATGTTCAAGCATACAGATAGATGCTCATATGATGAGTTCATCGAACAACCATTATTCGCATATGTATAGCTCAAAACCACATGAGCAACATATAATAACATAACATATGCGAATGCTATGCATGTCAATGTACAACCATATGCAATAATCATAGCTCAAACATATGCAACATATCACAATCATATGTAATATCTATCCAAAGGCACTCCACACATCACAATGCATAAACATGATAATTGTCGGCAAACCTCGCTACCATGACCCTGATGTATGACCTGAGTGGCAAAGCAATGACAATTGCAACCAACTTCAGCTACCAACACTCTCGGGTGAAGCCGAGTGGCCAGTGTATAGTAGCTGATGACAGCTAGTATACCATGAGGTCCTTGCTGCTCGCAACTCTAGCTACACTACCCATGAGTGGGAACGATAGGATAAACACGCACCTCCACCGCCACTACCACTGAGTGGCCGACCAATGTGCTCCCAAAACTGACACGATTCTCTCAACCACAAGGTAGACATAGTTGTCAGTATGCATGTAATACCATGATAAACAGAAAATGGATGCTCATCCACTCAAGTATAACCATCACCACATAATCGTAATAGGATTATAACCATTAATGGTGGAGGTGTGTCATGGAAAATTCATGAAACAAATATGTATAACTTAATTTACTATGGAATCTGAGTTTCTATCCTTAGATAAAGTCGTCGATGAAGATAAATGACTCCATAACTTTTTGGAGGACATTCCGTGTTGGACAAAGTTAGTGTTTGTCGTAATGATACATTATGATAGTTAATAGACAATTGAAAACGTACAAAGTAGTATGTATAGTTGTAAGTTACGACATATTTGTCGAAGATACAATACCACTAGGCAGTTGATCCAAAATGAAGTTATCTTTGTTGATTATGTTAAATTAAAAGAAAATATAGTGGATTTTAAAAAGTTTGACTAGAGATCTAAGTACACTGTACATTAGGAGGGAGGAGGAATGAGATTAAAAATCTACAAATAAGAACATTTATAGTGGTAACCCAACCTTGTTGATTAGAAATCTCAAGAACTTGGTTTAATAGGACAACGAAATTAAAAAAGTTTCTATAAGGACTTGGACTAGTTCTCTTCTCATTCTTCGGATGGAAAAGTGTTGCCTACCACATGTAGTGATGTTAAATTATAAACTTTTAATGATTCACATACTCGAAAAAGTGGAGTATAATAAGATACTTTTTATAGGATGTCATCTATATAAGTGTGAAGATAGACCTCTTCAATGAAATACTTATGAATCCAAAATGTTGTCCATGGCCAAAATAGACAATTGTGAGAACTATAAAGATGTGAGAAAGGTTATTGTGTAGGCACTATTGTCTTGATTTGCACAAATATCTGAGTAGTTTAAGACATTGCATTAACTGAGCAACTTAATAAATTTGATGATATCCTACTATGAAAGATTCAAAACCACAAAGTAGCCTCCCGATGCAATAATCTTTCGATTAAACTCTCTTTTAAGTGATACATGCATATTAATCTTCGTTCAAGTGAGTGATGGCTGGAAAATTGATTTTAAGCCAATAAGTTTCAAAAAATAGTTCATGTGCATTTCATTCGATAAAGCTGAAATTGTAAGAAAATTGGTAATTTTAGAATATTTAATTTCTTAAGACCAATTTAGGGTGAATGAGAAATTAATTATTGAGTCCAATAAAAGCCCATTATGAAAAAAATTGAAGGTGTAGGGACACGAAGTTGTCCCACATCTGAAAGGAAAGGACCCTTACATAGTGTTTTGTGTTGTTGGGATTTCATTGGTTTAACTCAACCCATGCTCGGATCTTGCGAGGGAGGTGCGTAGCATCGACTAAGCACGTGCATGCGCATTTGGCGCTTTATGGCACACTTTGCACTTCGCGTGTATGCGTTGTTGCGAGGAGCTTGAGGAGCCTTTCTTTATGAATAACTAAGACCAAGGTGGCTCGTGTGGTTTGGTGATGTGGTAAGGCGCATGGTGTGGATAATGCAATCTAGGTCATTGAGTTCAAATAGACAAATCAAATTCGCCCAGGCAAAGGGTCAATGTAATCCTTCAAATGGAGCACGAGATGGATTTGGCCAAGTAAAGGGCCAATGTGATCCTACAGATGGGGCATGATTTGGACCATTGAATTCAAGATGGATGAATTAAATTCACCCATGTGAAGGGTCAATGTGATCCTTCAGATGGGACGTGATTTGGACTGTTGGATTCAAGATGGATGGATTAGATTGAACCAAGAAGCTCCTCCAACTTTTCATAGATTATAAATAGGGCCTCCACTAATCTACAAAATCATCCCATTGAATTCCAAGGACAAGTATTCCATATTTGCATTCTAAAAAGTTCAATAAGCATCTTCGTTCGAAGTTCTTATATTTGCAGTGTTGCTATTACAAGATAAAAATTGTAGCATTTTGGGAGATGATTTTTGTATTCCGTAAATACTATATATGGACAAATTCGTCTTAAAAAGATAAAGTTCAACTCTAGTCTTGACTTTATCTACATTGTACTATACTGTCATTCTTCCCGCACTTAGATTGCACCTCCACCATCATCGGCTCCAACTCTAGGATTTGGAAGTGCTACTAAGGTAACTATACTGTCATTCTTCCCGCACTTAGATTGCACCTCCACCATCATCGGCTCCAACTCTAGGGTTTGGAAGTGCTACTAAGGTAACTTGTACCTGAACGCCGAATTATTATTTAATAATTTGTTATTGCAAATGGCTCAAGGAAAAAATTGATAAATAAAAACTTGTTATACACTGGCATTTTAATTTTCTGAAGTCTGGTGGAGAACCAGGAATCTGATTGCAGGGGCATGGCTTGGATTCCATAGTTGCTGATCATCCTATTGCCTAGACCCTTTTCTAGGAAGATACCTGACTATTAATTGATGCTGATTGCATAATATCAAACTCAGTATTGGATATTTGTCATGCTTAGTGGATATTATTAGGTGACCAAGCAGTGCTCTGGCCAAGCGTCATTAGGCTTATAGCAGCAGCTTTGCAAGTGATGTTAATTTAAACTATTTACTGCCATTATCTTTCATGCTTTTCTACCTTCTCTATTTCTATTTCTTCGACTCTAATTGGTTCAACTTGTCTAAATATAAAATCTATTGTCTCTATTTGAACATTTTTTTAGTGTCTTAATCTAGTGTCTCTCATTTATCATCCTTTGGAGCTAGACTATTCTATAAGTTGGTACATAAAATTTTATTGCATGACTAAACAATATAGCTTGTCCATATTCGTTTTATTACCTCTGTTAGAATATTGTAGATATGATTAGGGATAATTGTTATCTCTAAATATCATTAGGAATAATTATTTTTTAGGATAGAATTTTGATTTATTCCTAGGATAGGGTTTGATTTATTCTTTTGAATAAGCCCTAATCTTGTCTATAAATAGGGCTTCTTTCATGTAAGTTAAATATCTCTAAGTTACGAAATAACATGGTATCAGAGCATTAGGGTTCTTTTTTTAGGTTTCCGCGTTTTTTTTTTCTCTCTCCGCGTTTCTCTCCCGAACGCCCCTCTTCTTCTTTCTTTTCCGCAACTGATCGTGTTCGTCGCGGACAGAAGAAACACCGCCTCAGCCGCCCAGCCTAGGGCAATTTTTTCCCTGCGTCGCCCTCTCTCCCTCGCGCGTACTTCGCGTGCCGCCGCCGCCCTGCTTCGTTTTTCATCGCTGGCCTTCAAGAATCGTGCGATACGGCCGACCGGGAACTGGAGCCCGGCCTTGCTACTCCGCGAAGTCCCCTTCTTCGCTTTTCATCGCTGGCCTTCTTGAACGCGCCGCCGCGGCGCTTGGAGAAGCACACCTGCCGCGCTGCCTCCTTCTCGATCGCCTTCATCTCGAACTTCTACCGCCTCCTGGTCGTCTTCTTCGTCGGTGACTTCGATCGCCTCCTGCAGCGACCAGTCTCTCTGCGTCCTTTCTTCCCACCGCCGCCTCCGGTAGCGTCTGCAGCGCCAGCGTCTCGGTGTCGCCTCCACGCTGCGGCTCTTCTTCAGCGCCTCGGCGCCGCCCTCCATGGCGAAGGCGATTTCTAGTCGGTTCCGGCGATTCCATTCTTTTCATGACCGGATTAGGTCCGTCTCGCCGTCATCACCGCCGGGATTAGGCGATTTATTGTCGTCCGCAGAATTTACCATTCCACCCACCCTTCGGCACTGTTCCGACAACTCCAATACGCCATATGGCCAGTTCTAATTCCCTTGCTGCTGTTACACAAGTTGGTATTTCCTTTTTTGGTATATCCCACTCTGCGAGTCCTTGGGTACTTGACTTTGGGGCCACCGATCATATCATTGGTAATAGATCTCTTTTTTCTTCACTATCTACTTCCGGTTATTTACCATTTGTCACCATGGCAAATGGTTCTCGAATTCAGTCTCAAGGTATTGGTATTGTTCATCCTTCTCCATCTCTTTCCATTCATAATGTTCTTTATGTTCCCGGAGCCCCCTTTAATTTATTATCAATTAGTCAGCTTACTCGGTCTCTTGATTGCGTCGTCTCGTTTACTAAATCTTCTGTGTCATTACAGGATCGAGCAGGGAGGATGATTGGCTCGGATATGAGTCTAAGCGGCCTATATCGATTTCACCAGCCTCTTTTGTTGGTTCAATGGCGACATCTCCACTTGTTATTCACTCGGTTGGGACATCCTAGTCTTGATAAGTTAAAACAATTACATCCTAGTCTTTCTCACTTAAAGTCTTTATCTTGCGAGTCATGTCATTAAAGCATGCTCGTAGTTCATTTTCTCCTCGCATTATAAGTCAAGCTACGCCTCCTTTGCTTTGGTTCATTCCGATATTTGGGGTCCAAGTCGTGTTTCTTCTACATTCGGATCACGATATTTTGTTACCTTCATGACGATTTTTCCGCACAGACTTGGGTTATATCGATGAAGGATCGTTGAATTATTTTCTATTTTCCAATCTTTTTAATGAAGTTAAAACACTGATTTGGTATCCTCTTCGATCCTCGCATGATCAACGCGTGAGTATCTATCTACTCCGCTTTGAGACCTTCTTAGCGTCTGGGCGTATTACATCGAACGTCTTGTCCTCATACTCCCAACAGAATGGAGTTGCGAACGCAAGAATCGACATCTTCTGAGACCGCCGGACTATTCTTCATCACTCTCAAGTTCCTCTTCGTTTTTGGGGAGAAGCTGTACTTACTGAATGTTATCTTATCAATCGCATGCCTTCCTCTATTTTACAGGGTCAAATAACTCATCACGACTTTATCCAAATCACCTTCATCCTTTACCACCTAAGGTCTTTTCTACGGTTACATGTTTACGCTCTTGATCCTGGCATTGATAAACTCTCTCCTCGATAAATGTGTTTTTCTTGGATACCCACGGTCCTCAAAAGGGTACAAGTGTTATTCTCCTACTCTCGCGCAGTATTTCATCTCGCACGATGTCACGTTCTTTGATTCGGTTCCTTTCTTTGGACCTTCAGAGTCTTCCGAGTTTCCTCCTTCTGTGCCTACGCCAGTATTTTATCCTCCGGAGGACTCTTTATCACCCTCAGCTTCAATTTCTCCTCCGTTGCAGGTTTATCAGCGTCGTCTTGACTGTATCGCCGCCAACACGATTCTATCGCTGAATCATGTCCGAGCGATCCTCCGCCCCTTCCTCCATAATCTTCTCGAGTCCGATATTCCCATCAGACGCAAAGGTATCGCTCAACTCGTAATCCTTCTCCTCATTATGTGTCTTTGAGTTATCATCGCCTTTCTTCTTCCTATTATTCTTGTCTTTCCTCCTCGGCTTTTCTTCTAAAAGCTGCGGAGAGATGCATTGCCCATCCGGATGGAAGCAGGCTATCTTTGACGAAATGAGTGCCTTACGAGTGTGGGACTTGGGACCTCGTCCCTCTACCACCGAGAAAATCGGTTGTTGGTAGTCGATGGGTATATCGGTGAAGGTTAGTCGAGAGACAGTTGAAAGACTTAAGGCTCGTCTTGTTGCTAAAGGCTATACTCGGATCTTTGGATTGGATTATGGGGATACTTTTTCCCCTGCTAAAATATCTTCGACACGTCTATTCATGTCCATTCGCGATTCAACACCGGCCTCTTTATCGATTAGACATCAAGAATGCGTTCTTACGGTGACTGCTCGAAGAAGTCTACGAGCACCTCCGTGTTTTGTTGCTCGAAGTCTTCCGGTCTTGTATGCGCTTGCGAAAATCTTTATATGGTCTCAGCGCATACGTAGAGCATGGTGAGATTGATTGTAATTCAATGGCGGCATGACTCGGGCGGTGGACCATTACATCTTTTATCGCCACTCATCTCTGGTTGCGTCTATCTAGTGGTTTATGTTGATGATATTGTCATCAGCGGTGAATGATCATCTTGGGATTTCACGGGTGAAACAACATCTTTTCAAACATTTCGACAAAAGATCTCGACAACTCAAATATTTCTTGGGATATAAGATGTGATCGAAATGGGATCATTATATCCCAAAGAAAATATGCAATGGATATTCTAAAAGAAACAGGAATGTTAAACTTAAAGACAATTGACAACCCTATGGATCCTAATGTCAAGCTCCTGCCAAATCAGGGGGAGCCTCTACCAGATCTCGAACGATACAGCGATTAGTAGGGAGACTAAGCTTACCCATCATACTCGTCCGTATATCTCATTTGCCGTAAGTGTAGTAAGTCGCTTTCAACTCTCCGTAAAGAACATTGGGATCTTGTGATTCGCATTGCTCGATATATCAAAGGCGCCCAGAAAAGGTCTTTTGTTCAAAACAAAGGGCATACTCGAGTTATAGGGTATTCGATGTAGATCGGCGTGGATCTCCAATCGATAGGAGATCCACCGTTTTTGTATATTTGTCTGAGGTAACCTTGTTTCTTGAAAAGCAAAAAGCGAATGTCGGGCGAGATCCAGGCGAGGCAGAGTATCGAGCTACTGGCCATAGCTACCAAGAGCTTATATGGCTCAAACAATTGCTTCGGGAGCTCAGGTTTGGAGATGTTACACAAATGTCACTCATATGTGATAACCAGGCCGCCATGCATATCGTGTCAAATCCAGTTTTTCATGAGAGGACAAAGCATATTGAAGTCGACTGTCACTTTGTCAGAGAGAAAGTCATATCTGGAGAAATATCTACTAGTTTTGTTAACTCACATGATCAACTAGCAGATATGTTTACTAAGTCTCTGAGAGGTCCTCGAATTGACTACATATGTAACAAGCTGGGTGCATATAATTTATATGCTCCCGCTTGAGGGGGAGTGTTAGAATATTGTAGATATGATTAGGGATAATTGTTATCCCTAAATATCATTAGGAATAATTATTTCTTAGGATAGAATTTTGATTTATTCCTAGGATAGGGTTTGATTTATTCTTTTGAATAAGCCCTAATCTTGTCTATAAATAGGGCTTCTTTCATGTAAGTTAAATATCTCTAAGTTACGAAATAACAACCTCTACTTTCATACTGCTTTATTTAGTTATTTCTTTTTTCAATGTGTTTTTTTACCTTTATGCTAGATTGATGAATTTTTCATAGATGAACAGCTCTGATTTAATCATTTCATGCTCTTGTTTTGAGAGTCTTCTATTCTTCAGCGTTCTATATACTACATATATGCAAGGACCATGAAACCTCACAAGCACTTGCACCAAACTCATTATCATTCTGAGAGTTCCAAGGACTACAAAAGTCGTGGCATGCAGCAGGCCAAATTCATTCCAGATAATTTCAACTCGCTTGATCAGGTTGACCCTTTTGTATTTCCAACTGTTTTTTATTTCTTATAGAATGAGTTCCAAATGCGATTAATTTCATACCTTAATATGGTACATTTTCTTTTGAAGCTAAAATAGGTGCTTTGCTATCTCATACAATGGGAGCTATGATTTGATTAGCACTTTACAAACAACTTGTGTTTGTATTTTTGTTGGCCATCATTAATATTTTAACTAGAAGTCACTTTCTTTTATGTGCTTGTATAAAGTTCAATGGGCATTAAGATTATATTGCTGATCTCAATAATTGGGGCAAACATTGATTGATGATAAAGATTGTGCCACTTTGTTGTCCATAATCTATTGTTTTTTTATTCTTTCTCCTGATTAAGCGTTTTTTAAATGTGGAAAGTCATTAGTGCAACTTATATTACATGGTTATTTCGATTATTGTTTTCCTTTATTTCTTAGGTCATAGAATGTTATTTTTAAGGCATTAAAGGGAAGTTTCAAGTGGTTCTAGGTGCTAGGTTGTTAGTCCATTACCTAGTGCCTAGACAATAGATGGCTGCATAACATTTAGGCAATAAATATTAAAATTATAGTAAAACATCAAAGAAAAATAAATTTTATTAAGAATGATTAGAAATAATATATATATAATTGTAACTTTAATTTACAATCTATAATTGATAAATAAACACTAACCAACAATGAAACATTTCATATTTTATATTGCAATTAATAAAATAAAAATCATAAAAAAATGTATTCAATAATTGATACTTATCAATCCAAATTGTAAAAAACTTATACTTTGTTTATTATTAGTATCATGCTAAATATCAAAACATAGATGAGATAACTAAAGTAAAATAGACTAGTAGCTTATAAAAAAAATCATTTTCTTTTCACTTGGATATAGCTAACCACTAGTTGAAGCAGTCCCTTGGTGGGAGCACCCAAGTGACAAGATAGGTCGTCTTTTAAAACTATGTTATGGACTGAAATAATTAATGATCATGAAAAATTAGCAAGAATTCTTTAAGTGGTTCTTATTTTTTATTAACAATTTTTTTGTGGAATTTGTTTCTTTTTTTTTTTTTTCATTTGTCAAACTACTAACAACTTTTGTGTTAATGTTGTTTTGGGAATAAAAACATTAGGGTTGATTCCTCTAGTTTATGCCCTTTTACATACATTTTCTCATTATTGTTTTATATATACATTCCTATAAAATATTAAAATTAATAAATAAGCTGATGATTTCCTTGGGTTACATCTTCCATGATTTTCTTGGATTCCATGATTATCTAGTTTCATGCGTTTAGTAGGAGTATCTTCCAGCTTGATCATTAGTTTTCTAAGGTATATAAACACATATATAGCTCGAGTCACAGTGTATTGTGCCTCTACACTAGAGTTTGCTTCTTCTCTTATGAAATATTAGATTACCACCTAGAAGTACACAATATGTTGACGTGGATCACTTTTTGTGGGAGAGCATGTTGGATATGCATATTTGTACCCTATAGTTCGAAGATGACCATAATCACAATATAGGAGATCTTTACTCGAAACATTCGAGTTATCATAAAATCCTTATAGCTATCTTTCAATGGCCATAACATATAGTGCCAAAAAATTAATCAATTAGACTCACAATAGATAAGGCAGTTAAATTTCCTATCTCTTCTCTGATATTTCCATTAGCTAATACCCTCCTTATTGTGACATTACATTTGGATCTATAGGGTTGTCAACAAGCCTAGCTCTTAGCATAGATTCCTCAAGAATATCAATCATATATTTTTATTATTAGATGTAAATTAGAGTGGTCATAGCCTAGAAAATACTTTACAACAACAACAACAATAACCAAGCCTTTATGCCACCAAGTGGGTTGACTACATGGATCCTTCTTTATCATTCTACATCTTCATCTATAATTAATTGAATTTTATCCTTTTTATCGTTACTAACCAAGTCTTTTTTTGTCACTTTTTTCTTGATTAATGTATGTATTTGTTGGCCTGGCATAACCTAATTGGGGTATTTATTAGTCCCCTAAGCACATGTCAATACCATCTTAGATGGATCTCTCAGAGTTTTCTCTATTTAGGTGCAATCCTATATTTCTCTCTAATATTTTTATTTCTTATTTTGTCCATTTTTGTATACCCACACATTCATCTTGATATCGTTATCTATGCAATTTTCATCTTTTGCTAGTGTGCTTACTGTATAGCCTATCGTTCATCTCCATATAATATAGTAGATCTAACTGTTATTTTGTAAAACTTTCTTTTAAGCTTTACAGGAACCTTATGATTACAAAGAATATTTGTCGTCCTCTTCCATTTCAATTATTCTGCTTATATCCTATATAAAACATCTCTATCAATTTGTCCATTCTTTGCAAAAATGATCCTAGATACTTAAAATTTTTCGTTGCAAGAGCTTGTCATCTCCTATCTTTACAATAACCTTGCTACGCCTATTACTATTAAATTTAAATTTCATATATTTTATTTTTTACTCTACTAAGTTTAAAACCTTTAACTTCTAATATCTCCCACCAAGATTCGAGTTTAATATTTACTCTTTCATGTATCTCATCAACCAAAATAGTGTCATCTATAAACAATATGCGCTATTGTAATGTGCCTTGGATGTGCCTAGGAAATACTTTATATTACAATAAATTTTTATTTTAAAAGTGCTAACGAAAGCACATAACATTGTAATTTCTAGACAATCATCACTACTAATGATAGTATCATCCATATAGATAATAAAAAGATGCCATTTTTTATATAAAGTGGTAAGATCAAATAGAATCATGGCAACCTTAAATCTATTAGTTTCATTTATTTGTATTTAATGTAGTCATTCACATTGTTAGTATGAAGGGGAGCCATGGTGCAACGGTAAAATTGTTGCAGTGTAATCTAGAGATCATGGTAGGAGTCACGAAAATAACCTCTTGCAAAGTAGGATAAAACTGCGTACAATAGATCCTTCCTTGGGACGCTACATTGGCGGACTTGTGTGAAAAAAAAAAGATTTTGTAACAGTGTATCCCAAAAAATTAGGATGAAAAATATTCCATGGGATCATAATTTTGTGAATTATGGGATATGATAGCATTGCTAGTTTCTATAAAATGTTAATTTTTTAGAAAAGTGTGTTAGAATTTTTATTGGGATAATTATATATTTTTTTTATTGGAAAAGTTTTTTTTTTAATGAAGAATACGTTATCATTCTATAAATAGGGGTTAAGATCTCATATATTAAATAAGTTTGGAGTTGATACAATTTTCAATTTCAGACATGGTATTTAATTTTGGGTTTCCTTCTTCCAATTTTCAATTTTTTTTTCTTTTTCTTTTTGTTTTGTTCTCTTTTCTAAAGACAAAATTAAATATTTTTTATGTTCCTTCTACCAACCTTCGGTGTTGGATTTGTCTTCATCATTGGCGATTTATTTGTGTTACTCGACATTCATTGCCAATTTTTCTAGTTTTTTATTTTTGCAATTTTGGACTTTAAAAATGTCAATGTTGTAAAAACAACTGCTACAACGCAGTGACGCACTTAGAAGAGGACTTTTAATCTCAACAATCTATAGAATTGCTAAATATCTAGGTTGCCTATAAATTGAATGAAAATAACTATCTCAAGTGGTCCTAGCTTGTTCATATTATGTTTGAAGGAAATGGAAAGTTAAGTCATCATATGCGTGTGCAGCTAAACATGGAAACCCTTAATTTGGAACATGGGATGAAGAAGATTTAAGGATTATGGTGTGGCTATGGAATTGTTCCTATGATTAGTCACACATATATGTTCTTGATTACTGGTCAGGATATTTGGAAAGCAATAAATATTTAGAAGTAAGAGATACCGCTTAAGTATATGAGTGAAGGTGAAAATAATGGCTGAAATTGATCTAGTGAGAATCCAGGTTCTTTGTCAGCAAAGTCTAGTAGCCAAAGGCTATAGTCACCTATTGTATAGGATTGGTTATCTAGACTTTTACTCTAGTTGCAAAAATGAGTAGTATTAGAATTATATTGACAGCTATATAGTTGGGAGTTACAACCGTTTGATGTCAAGAATGCTTTTTTGCATGTAGAACTAGAGGAATAAGTTAATATGAAGGTCTCACTAGGACTTTTAAATAATTTGAATACTCATATTAAATTGAAGAAAGCTTTATATGGACTTAAGTAATCACTACGAGCATAGATTGACAAATTTGTAAGAGTTATGATAGCCATGAGAATAAAGCCACGTCGAAAAATAATGAACCATATAACCTGTGAGATGATGATGTGGATAAAATCTTTTCTTGAAGACCTCAGCTTTTATATTAAAGAACCCATCAATCATGCATTGTGACAATAACTTTATAAATTTTAAACCAATCCATCGTTCTATAAATGCACTAAATGCATCAAGATGGACTACTATTTTATTTACAATGCAGTTATGCCTAATGGTATTAGCACATCAATACACTTCTTTCGAAAAACAGTTTGTACACATCTTCACAAAGCTTCTCTTTGCTACCTCAATTTATTGCTTGTGTTATTAGCTTGTGGTACTTTATAGCTTTGACCAACAAAGTGTTTGTAAACTTATTAGAGACGATTGAGTCAAGATATGCTCACTTTTATGCCAAATTTTGTATTAAGTTGTGATGTTTAGTTATATAGATACATGGGTTATAATCCTACTTAATAATAATAAGATAACATGTCAGAGAAAAAAGAAATAAAGTGTTTTTGGTAGTTTTTTTTTAAAATATAAAAAGAATAATAATTACATATGTCAGCATTGACAATTAGTTTAATTTTATTTTTGCGAAGCAGTTGGCTGTAGTTGATGTTAGTATGAGCCCTTAGTGCCAACTATAAGATAATTGATGAGGGAAACTTTTGTGTCATATCTTATATTAATAAAGGAAAAGATTGATTATTATATTTACTTTATACGTGTGTCAGCCAAATAAATATAATAATGCCCTCGAATAGTATGTTCTTATTTACAGTATATCAATTGGTAGAATTTATTATGAGAAGCTATAGAGAACACTATTTTTAAATATTCCTAGTCAAGTATTGTATTAATAGACAAAGAGCTATATTGATACATTAAGATTAGCCTGTAGGTCAATGGATGACTTGATCTCACAAGTCATGGATATGTGATATCACATTGACACATGAGTATATATATTGAAGAATATATATACGGAATTGACCTGCCATGAGAAAGTGTCATGGATCGTTATATGAGTGTCATATATTTTCTCATGTGACTATTGGTATGAATAACCCTTAGACCTGAAGTCACTATGGTTCCCTACATAAGGAGTTATGTACTTTGGTATCGTCTAATGTCACTCGTAACAGGGTTCACTATAACGGCGATCACTAGGTATGTAACGAATTATGCAGAGGGATGTGAGTGATGTAGATGAGATCTATCCCTCCCATATGATGAGAGTGATATTTTTTGCCTTTTGATAGAGTATGACCACGAAATACATGGTCATGCTCAAATGAGTCAATATGAGATATTGAGCTCATTTGTTTGAGTGAGTCTACTTGGGGATCAAGAAACACAAAGATCGATAAGGGGATGACATGGTCTATGCCTTATTGATCGATCTAGATATCAAGGATAGAAGGACACTGTCATACGTGATAATAGTCACGAAAAGGTTGTCGGATCTCGACTTTCTTGTAGCTTGGGTAGCAATGATTTATTGCTAGATGCCGCTCATTGTTTATATATCTAAAATAGTTTTAGATACATTGCCAACGTTATAAGAGTCTATAGGGTCACACACAAAGAACATGTTTTGGAGAAGTGTTCATTTTAGTTTGACTAAATGAATCATTAGTTAATTGAATGGACTAAAATGAGTTAGACTCATTGCTTGGCTAAATTTGAGTTGGACTCAAATTGGTTTATTTTGAGTTAGACTCAAGTGAAACCAATTGAAGAAGGTAAGCATGATTAATGATGATTAATCATGCATGCAAATAGATTAATGCATGAAATGGATTAAATGCATGTAATAGGATATAATGCAAAATGAGGTTAGCATGATTAATGATGATTAATCTTGCATGAAATGGGATTTCAAAATCTCTCAACGTTACATGCAAATGGAGGCTAATGCATGCAAAGCAAATGTGATTTAATGGATGCAAATGAGGTTTCATGTAAATGGGAGATTAATGCATTAAGAGAGATTTAATGCATGGAAAAATGAAATGAGATTTAGTCTCTTCTCTTCTCAACGTGAAGGGAGGATGAAGAAGTGGATTTTCATTTTTCTTCCTTGGTTTTGTGTGGTCGTGCATCCCATTCTCTAGAGATATCCCATTTTATGCTTTGCATCCATTATTCCATCTCTCTTCCTTTTGGCCAAGCCATAGTCTTTGGTGGAGAGCCTTTGTGTGGTTGCTAGTACAACCAAAGGTTCATCTCCTTCTCCAAGATAGCGTTCGTGTGGATGCCTTGGAGATACGGTTGTCCTTACCGTATTAAGATCTGACTGCATTTAGCTAGCAAGATTGCGAAGGGCTTCGTAACAAAGATATACTTTTTCTTCTAGATAAGATCTAGACAAAGTAGGATAATCGATTTATATGTATTGTATGGATCTCTGGAGGGATCCGGCATATATTTTGCTTTTGCTGCGGTTGTGCGAAGTGTTTCGCCTGCGAACACATGCGATATGACCCGGATCCCTGCAGTGGTATCAGAGCCACTTTCAATACGTATATTTCGTTATGATGATTTATATGTGATATAAATTTAGATTTTCGTGTTTTATATGAGATATAAAACATGTGTATTATAAGTACACGAATTTTAGGCTTGAAATTGTCACAAAGGGGCAAAACAAAGGGGAACACGGCTTGGCAAACAGAACCAACCATGGTCAAAATACATAAGGGGCGCCCTTTTTTCTGAACCCGCTTCCGCTAACCGGCTAGTAGGACCGCCGTGGTGTTGTGCCTTATTGGCGAAGCGGCTTAAAATTCGTGTATGTATTCATAATAAATTTTATAAAATTACATCATTATGAATGATATGGTGCATGGTTATGGTCTAGGACCCAATGTGATTGTGGTTGTGTTGTGTGTGCATATTGTAATTCATAATATGTCCTGTGTGTCGTGCCTTCATCTCTATTTTTCTGTTTATAAAATAGACTTAGACTCAAATGTAACTCGAGTATTCTTATTTTGTAATGCACAAAATAAAGAAATGAAAAGTCCATTGAAGATTGAAGTTACAAGGAGGATGCCGACAACACAGGATGACCGAAGGAAGCACTTGGAGAAGATGACATCCCTAGGTTAACCGTTCGCTCTTCTCATTGGCTTGAGAAGATCGTAGATTCAGGTCATAACCATGTCACGGTTAAGATTATTTGCTATGTGTGTATATGATACATGTGTATGCTATGTGTGTATGTGATGCATGCTGAATAATAACCTTATCTTAAATTAAGTCAATTTAATAAGCCTACCAAAGTTTGGTACTTATAAACTACCTCGATCATTTGTTGTTGGGTTTGCCAAAGCAAAGCAACACATTTTATCTTGGTAGAGTGCGAGAGGACAATTGTGATATCTCGCTATCAAATTTTGGATGAGACTTAATTAAGTGTCTCAATTAGATTGAGAAATACTCAGAGGCATCTCCTAATAGTTAGGAAACACGGGTTAGAGAACATCTACACTAAGTCTTGGGTGATTAGCCAAAGGTAACTCAAGATGATGTATAATATGGATCTTGGCCCCTCTTTCTGCAAGAATTGCATATGATGCAATTGGTAAAATGTTACCTACCTAGTCATACTAAATCTTGGGCGATTAGCCAAAGCTAACTCAAGGTGAAGTATGATGTGGATCTTGTCCCACAGGTATCTATGATTCAGTGGGAGTCTCATTTAATTAAAGGTCTAATTAAATGATTTAAGATATGATACTTAATTCTGCATTTTATTTCTGTTGTAGATCACTATGTCTTCAAATATGTCAAATACCCTCTCTCTACGATCGATCCTTGAGAAGGACAAGCTCAATGGAGCAAACTTCATTGACTGGTACAGGAATTTGAGAATAGTTCTCAAACAGGAGCGAAAACTTTATGTCATAGAGCAATCCATTCCTGAACCACCCACCAGCAATGCCACTCGTGCTGATAAGGATGCTTACAAGAAGCATCAAGATGATGCATTAGATGTATTATGCCTTATGCTTGCAACCATGAATTCTGAGCTTCAAAAGCAACATGAGAACATGAATGCCTTTGCTATGGTTGCACACCTGAAGCAACTATATCAAGGGCAAACGAGGCATGAGAGATCTGAGGTATCTAAGGCATTATTTCAATACAAGATGCAAGAAGGAACACCCGTAGGAACTTATGTACTCAAGATGATTGGGTACGTTGAGAACCTAGAGAGATTGGGATTTCCTTTAGGCCAAGAGTTGACCACTGACCTTATTCTGCAGTCATTGCCTAGAGGCTTTAGTCAATTTGTCATGAACTATTACATGAGTGAAATTGACAAATCGTTGCCTGAGCTCTTAAGCATGTTGAGAACTGCTGAGAGCAATCTTAAGAAGATACAACCTAGTACTAGTGATGTACTTATGGTTAAAAAGGGCAAGGGTAAGAAGAAGTCTAAAGGCAAGGCCCAAGAAAAGGGCAAGAAAGCATTAAAGTCCAAAGGTATGGTGGCCAAGGAAGGGAATTGCTTTCACTATAAGGAAGCTGGACATTGGAAGAGGAATTGTAAAAAGTACCTCGAGGAAGTAAAGAAGAAGCAAAGTGAGACTTCTGCTTCAGATATACATGTTATAGAAGTTAATCTATCTATATCTTCTTCATGGGTATTGGATACCGGTTGTGTTTTTCACATTTGTACTAATGTGCAAGGCCTGAGAAAAAGTAGACCATTGACGAAAGGAGAGGTGGACCTACGTGTGGGCAATGATGCAAGAGTTGCTGCTATAACTATAGGAACATATTCCTTATCATTGCCAAGTGGTCTGATTTTAGAACTTGATGAGTGCTATTTTGTACCTGTAATAACAAAGAACATTATGTCTATTTTTTGTTTGGACAAGAAAGGTTTTTCATATACCATGAAGGATAAATGTTGTTCTATTTATTTAAATGAAATATTTTATTGCAATGCACATTTGATGAATGAACTCTATGTTTTAGATCTAGAAAACCCAATCTATAACATAAATACCAAACGATTCAAATCTAATGATTTAAATTAGACATATCTTTGGCATTGTCACTTGGGTTACATAAATGAGAGTCGCATATCCCAGCTCCATAGAGATGGATTACTGGACTCATTTATGTTTGAATCATATGAGACATGCGAATCTTGTCTTTCAGGCAAGATGACCAAGACTCCATTTAGTGGACAAGGCGAACGAGCGACAGATTTGTTAGGCCTCATACATAGTGATGTTTGTGATCCTTTCAAAGTCACAGCTAGAGGAGGTTATCAGTACTTCATTATATTTACTGATGATTTCAATAGATATGAATATGTGTATCTTGTGAGACACAAATCAGAATCCTTTGAAAAGTTAAAAGAATTCAAGGATGCAGTACAGAACCAACTTGGTAAGAGTATTAAGATGCTTCGATCAGATCGAGATGGGGAATACCTTAGCCAAGAATTTCATGACTATTTAGTTGAGTTTGGGATACGATCTCAACTCACTCCACTTGGAACACCACAGTGGAATGGTGTATCCGAGAGGAGAAATCGTACTTTATTAGATATGGTACGATCAATGATGAGTCATACAGATCTTCCTCCTTCCTTCTAGGGATATGCTCTAGAGACAGCTGCTCTTACACTTAACCGTGTTCCATCTAAAGTAGTCGTAAAGACACCATATGAGATATGGACTAGGAATAGTCCCAAGATGTCTTTTATGAAGATTTTGGATTGTGAGGCTTACGTACGACATCAAGTTTTAGATAAACTAGGCTCCAAATCAGATAGATGCTATTTTGTTGGATATCCCAAGGAAACTAAGGGATATTACTTTTACAACCCCACGCTAGGCAAAGTGTTTGTCGCCAGAAATGGTGTTTTTCTATAAAGGAAATTTATTTCTAGAAAAGCTAGTGGAAGTAAAATTGATCTTGAAGAAGTTCAAAATACACAAAATAACACTGATGCCTTAATGGAACAAGAACAGGCACCACAAGGTGATGAGGATTATGAATCAAAGTCATCACAAGGAGTTGTGGTACAACTTGTTCATGTAGACCAAGCTCTGCACAGGTCTGATAGGATACGTCATCAACCTGAGAGATATTTTTTTCTCTTGGATGACAACGATGATGTTATGCTTGATGAGCCGACATCCTATCAGGAAGTTGTAATAAGTCCAGATTCTGAGAAATGGTTTGAGGTCATGGAATCCATGTACACTAACCAAGTATGAATTTTGGTTGATCCACCTGAAGGGGTCAAATCCATTGGGTGTAAGTGGGTCTTTAGGAGAAAGATTGACATGAATGGCAATGTGCATACCTATAAGGGGTGATTGGTAGCAATAGGATTCAAGCAGATTCATGGTATTGACTATGATGAAACCTTTTCTCCAGTTGCGATACTCAAATCCATTAGGATCATGTTTGCTATTGCTGCTTACTATGACTATGAAATCTGGCAGATGAATGTCAAAACTGTATTTCTTAATGGAAATCTACTCGAGGATGTGTATATGACATAACCTGAGGGTTTTGTCAATCCAAAGGATGCTGGAAAGGTCTGTAAGTTGCATAGGTCCATTTATGGTTTAAAGCAAGCTTCTAGAAGCTGGAATCGTCGATTCGATGATGCGATCAAAATGTTTGATTTCATTAAGAACGAAGATGAACCTTGTGTCTACAAGAAGGCTAGTGGGAGCACAGTTGTTTTCCTCATTTTGTATGTAGATGACATACTACTCATCGGAAATGATATCCCTACGCCGAGTCCGCAAGACTTGTCTTGGGAATTGTTTCAACGAAGGACTTAGAAGCGTGTGCTATATTCGCATCAAGATCTATAGGGATAGATCTAGAGATCGCTTCGCCCGAGTCGAGTGAGTACATGCTGACAAGGTGCTTGCGTTTTGCCACGCAGAATTCCAAAAAGGATTTCTACCAATGTCACGTGGTGTGAGTCTTCGAAGACTCAATGTCCCTCTTCGCGAAGAGAGACAACGCACGGATCATATCCCTTATGATCCGCTATAGGATCTATCATGTATGCCATGATTTGACGCTCGATGTCTCGTATGCTTTAAGCGACGAGTAGTGTACCAATCGGATCCCTGAATGTCATCGATGAAATCAAGAATATTCTTAAGTACTTAAGAAGGACGAAAGAATATTTTTCGATCTTCGAGGTGATGAGGAACTAGTCAGAAGGGTTACGAATGCAAGCTTCCAAACCGATGAGATGATATGGGATCGCAGCCGTGGTATGTATTTTATTCGAATGGCGGCGCCGTGAGCTAAGAGTTCAAGCAAGATAAAGGTGTATTCTACAACAAAAGCCGAGTACATCATCGTTTGATCACGCAAAGAAAGGAGGCTGTTTAGATCAGGAAGTTCATTGTTGAACTTGGGGTGATTCCTAACATAGCAAATACTATAGACCTCTATTGTGACAACAATGAGGCTATTGTTCAGGCTAAGGAACCTCGCTCTCATCAGAAGACCAAACACATACTACGGCGGTTTCACCTCATTCGAGAGATCATCGATAGAGGAGATGTGAGGATATGCAGAGTAGATATTGATGCTAATATTGCGGATCTCTTGACCAAGACTTTGGCATAGAGGAAGCATAATGGTCATACCAGATCACTGGGTATTAGCTATTATAGTGATTGACACTAGTGCTAGTGAGAGATTGTTAGTATGAGCCCTTAGTGTCAATTATGAGATGATTGATGAGGAAAATTTTTGTGTCATACCTTATATTAATAAAGACAAAGGTTGATTATTATATTTACTTTATGCGTGTGCCAGCCAAATAAATATAATAATGCCCTTGAATAGTAGGTTCTTATCTACAGTATATCAGCTGGTAGAATTGATTATGAGAAACTGTAGAGAACACTATTCTTAAATATTCCTAGTCAAGTATTGTATTAATAGACAAAGAGCTATATTGATACATTAAGACTAGCCTGTAGGTCAATGGATGACTTGATCTCACAAGTCATGGATATGTGATATCACATTGACACATGGGTATATATATTGGAGAATATATATACGGAATTGACCCGCCATGAGAAAGTGTCATGGATCGTTATATGAGTGTCATATACTTTTTCATGTGACTATTGGTATGAATAGTCCTTAGACCTGAAGTTACTACGGTTTCCTACATAAGGAGTTATATATTTTGGTATCGTCTAATGTCACCTGTAACAGGGTTCACTATAACGGCGATCACTAGGTATGTAACGAATTATGCGGAGGGATGTGAGTGATGTAGATGAGATCTATCCCTCCTATATGACGAGAGTGATATCTTTGGCCTCTTGATAGAGTATGACCACGAAATGCATGGTCATGCTCAAATGAGTCAATATGAGATATTGAGCTCATTTGTTTGAGTGAGTTTACTTGGGGATCAAGAAACACAAAGATCGATAAGGGGATGACATGATCTATGCCTCATTGATCGATCTAAGATATCAAGGATAGAAGGACACCGTCATACATAATAATAGTCACGGAAAGGTTATCGGATCTCGACTTTCTTGTAGCTTGGGTAGCAATGATTTATTGCTAGATGCCGCCCATTTCTTATGTATCTAAAATAGTTTTAGATACATTGTCAACATTATAAGAGCCTATAGGGTCACACACAAAGAACATGTTTTGAAGAAGTGTTCATTTTAGTTTGATTAAATGAATTATTAGTTAATTGAATGGACTAGAATGAGTTAGACTGATTGCTTGGCTAAATTTGAGTTGGACTCAAATTGATTTATTTTGAGTTAGACTCAAGTGAAATCAATTGAAGAAGGTAAGCATGATTAATGATGATTAATCATGTAGCAAATAGATTAATGCATGAAATGGATTAAATGCATGTAATAGGATATAATGCCTCAACGTTGCATGCATGCATGCAAATGGGAGTTTTGCATGAAATAGGATTTAATGCAAAATGAGGTTAGCATGATTAATGATGATTAATCTTGCATGAAATGGGATTTCAAAATCTCTCAACGTTACATGCAAATGGAGGCTAATGCATGCAAAGCAAATGTGATTTAATGGATGCAAATGAGGTTTCATGCAAATGGGAGATTAATGCATTAAGAGAGATTTAATACATGGAAAAATGAAATGGGATTTAGTCTCTTCTCTTCTCAACGTGAAGGGTGGATGAAGAAGTGAATTTTCATTTTTCTTCCTTGGTTTTGTGTGGCCGTGCATCCCATTCTCTGGAGGTATCCCATTTTATGTTTGGCATCCATTTTTCCATCTCCCTTCCTTTTGGCCAAGCCATAGTCTTTGGTGGAGAGCCTTTGTGTGGTTGCTAGCACAACCAAAGGTTCATCTACTTCTCCAAGATAGCGTTCGTGTGGATACCTTGGAGATACGGTTGTCCTTACCGTATTGAGATCCGACTACATTTGGCTAGTGGGATTGCGAAGGTCTTCGCAGCAAAGGTATACTTTTTCTTCTAGATAAGATCTAGACAAAGTAGGATAATCGATTTATATGTATTGCATGGATCTCTGGAGGGATCCGGCATGTATTTTGTTTCTGCTGCGGTTGTGTGAAGTGTTACTCCCGCAAACACATGCGATATGACACGGATCTCTGCAGTTGACTGTATGGGTTTGTTGCCCAATTTGTGTAGAACACAAGTAGAGGGAAGTTAGAGAAATTTTTTTGCCTCTCCCTCTCCCCCTCCCTCCTTTTCTCCACCCTACACATTCTCTGTTTACCCACCTTTTATCCACAAGGAAACACAGCCTTGATACTTATATGAGCATTGGAGTAAATAAGTCAACAGATTTTCTTTAGCAGTTGAGACAGTTATGTTGATGAATGCTTGATGATTGACAGAGAAATGGCATTACCAGAGTTTCCCTTATTATTTACAGTTTTTTTTTTTCAATTCACTATAAAAAAAGGGTTTACTTTTGTTTATAAAATTACTCTTCTTTGATTTTTTCTTCACCACAAAATATCATCTTGCAATGGTGAAAGTTTGTGATGCTATTACCGAAAACACGTTTAGGCTAACATATTTTGTCTCATTTAAAACAATTCTAAGATGAGCTCCATTACTTCTCCCTATATGCATAAGTTTTTGGATTTTTTCTGTGAACCTCATCCGAGGTCATCTTATTTGCTCAGAACTATTGAATACTGGGAGAACATATATTCTCTTATGATGTTATACTAACCTTCGTACACGATCACCTCAATTATCATGTTTAGTAAGTTTTCAGGCCAGGTTTTTCTATTTCTTATTTTTGACATTCAGATTTTTCTCTGTGCTTCTTTGCTTTTCTTCTGCATAATAACTTCAAGCTGATGTACAGTTGCTCTCCCAGTCTTTACTGTGTGCTTATTCATTAGTGAATATCTCTGCTGGACTATGTATGCCTGCTACCCTGGCATTTAGATTTGGAACAATATATAGGACAAATACCCCTAGCACTTTATATCCAGAATAATAGAAAGCATATCATAGTTGTGCAATTTCATTTGTGTACTTAAGCTGGGGACTTAATTTATTTATTGATTTTCTTTCCCTTGTGCAGTTTTTTTCCTTAGGTATGATCATTTAACACAAATTTCACTGTGTTTATATTCTCCACATTAGGTCATTTCTGCTCTGAGGGAATCTGGTCTTGAGTCATCAAATTTAATCCTAGGAATTGACTTTACAAAAAGCAATGAGTGGACAGGTTATGAGAACAAGGCGATCTTCTTTCTTTGAAACCTCAAGTTATTCTAGATTCTAACAAGATATTATTTGTTTCATTTAAGTAGAACTGATATTATTGATGGTGATTCTAGGAAAACATTCATTTAATAGAAGATCTCTTCATGCTATTGGTGACAGACCCACCCCCTATGAGCAAGCAATTTCCATAATTGGCCGTACATTGTCCCCCTTTGACGAGGACAATTTGATACCATGTTATGGTTTTGGAGATGGTAATAGTTGTCCCCTCTCTCCTTTATCTATTTCTTGAATCCCTGAAGTCAAATTGTTCTTTAAGACAGATTTTTCCCCTATCTGTTACTAGCATCTACGCATGACTATTCTGTGTTCAGCTTTTACCCAGACAATCATCCTTGTTGTGGTTTTGAGGAAGTTCTTGCACGATACAAAAAGATTGTTTCCCACCTAAACCTTTCAGGTTTGATGTTTTATTTTCTTATGTTTTTAATAACCACCACAATATACCAATTCAAAATCTACACTATTCGTAAAATTCAACTATTATTCTTATGTTGGTTGTGGCTTAAATTTATATTAGTTTTATTTCTACCCTTCTTTGTTCATCATTTGCTCTCTCTCTTTTTTTAACAACTTGAATGTAATTCAACTTGTTTAGTGCAGTGACAGAGGTTTTCCTATAGATAGTTGTTAAATTTTATCTAGACCTCTTCAGATTTATATGCAATTGCATTTTGTTTGATTTGCTACACGGAATGCCCAACAATCTGATGCATAATTAATCCATCAAGGATTCAGGTGATGGGAATCACTCTTTGGCTTGCATACAATTAGATGAAAGTGAATGAAGATGTTTTATCACTTGGATCTCAAGTTTGCAGATATTGTCATATTTCTGAGATGTATTCCTATACTTTTGATCAATAAAACATCAAAGTAACTCCTTGCCACATGTTTAATATAGTATAAATGCATTTATAACGGCCATTTCAAACTTGGTATTGATATTGGAGCAAATGGTCCAACATCGCAACCTTGTTGTAATCAAATTGTCAAGGAAAAAACACAATATATATATATATATATATATATATATATATATATATATATATCTTATGTTGGGCGCCTTGCGCCGTGCGACTTGTGCACGATGACGGGAATGCACAGTAGCTTCTATCACACCCGAGCACCCATTTCTCATGCCTGACTGAGAAATGCACAGTAACTTCCTTATCGGAGTCTCTCTTCGCCCTTGGCTGCTCGGCATCGCCGTCAAACGATCGGATTCCGACCGAATTGCGGTCGGAATCCGATCGAATTGTGATCGGAATCCAGTCAGATTGCGGTCGGAATCTGGCGAATTGCAACTGCTAGTGTTGCGGCTGTTGGCCGCCGCAAACACAGTCGATTCCTATTGTAATCCGGTCGGAATCTGATTGCGATCCAACCGGGACCGGAGTCCGGCCGGATCACGATCAGATTCCAGTTGGATTGCGGCTAGAATCGACTGCAATTGCGGTCGCCAATGTCACGGCCGTTGGCAGCCGATTTCGGTTGCAATTCGATCGGAATTCGGCTAGACTCCGATTCTGGCCGAATCATAGTCGGATTCGATTGGATTGCGGCCGAAATCGGCCGCGATTGTGGTCGTCAAAGGTCGCGGCGCTAGCCATTGTAATTCGACCGCTAGCGGCCGCGGCGCTGACGGTCATAATTCAACTGTAATTCGGTCAGAATCTAACCACGGTTTGGTCAGCCAGACTGCAGCGGCGACCTCGACGGGTTCAAAGGTTGAGGTATAGTGCTCATCGGAGAAGAAGGCGAATGACGAAGGTATTGTACATTTCCCATTATTGTGCAATCCCATTTGATCGGACGGTGGAGAAGCTGTCGTGCACGAGTCGTGCACAGATTGTCGCCTAGCATAAAAAAACTATATATATGGGATGACATATTGCGTTTAATCATAATAACTATTTGTAATAACATATAATTAACAACATATGTTGTAGATAATAAATTTTAGAGCTATAAAAGTTAAATTACAAGTACAAAACAGTGTTTAAACTATTAGAAATGACATTATTATCATTATCAAGTTTCACCAATTGTCAAACCTGAAGTTATTACTGATTTCCAAGTTTAAATTATCACCACTATTAAAGTTTAAGTTAGTACCCATTTATTAACTTTATAATCAAGGTTTTAAATGTCGAGCCGTACTGGACGAAATCGGCGAAAAATTTCGTTCCGATGCGGGACCGATACCGGAATTGCGCATGATTTTGATAAAACACGCGCGACCGAAAACTTCGCGAAGGGCTTATCTGGAAGCAACAGCGACGAGACAGAGGCGGCGACGAGCAGCCGGCGACAATGCAGAGCAACGGTGACGAGGCTACAGGTGATCGCGATCACGATCCCCGCTTGGGATCGCGATTGAGGAGGCGATCGCGCTGCGTGATCGGGAAGGCGATCGCGCTGCGCAATCGGGAAGGCGATCGCACTGCGCAATCGAGAAGGTGATCGCATTGCGCGATCGATCGCGATCGGGTAGCGCGATTGAGACCGCGACCGTGCGGTTGAGAAATTTTCTAAAATTCATAAATATATTAATTAAAATTATATATAATATAAATTAATTAAATTGTAAAATTTAATTAAATAAATTATTAATTAATTTATATAATTATATAAATTTACATTTTTATTATTTTTATTTAAAAAATAAAAGATATTTTAATTAAAATTCTAAATTCGAATTTATAATTTTTGTAAAATTAAATCTTAAATTCTTTTTTAAAAATTAACTAAAATTTAAAAAAAAACCAAATAATTAATATTAATGTTTAAAAAAAATACCGAAATAGTATCGGTACGGACGATACGGTACCGAAACTGTATCGTTTCGATCACAGACCGAAATCTCGATACGAGTCGAGATTTTAAACCTTGCTTATAATATCAACAATTTAGCATCTTTTATATTAGATAAACCTTATAACCAAAACTAACAACCATATGAGTGTGTACCATTCGATATTAGGGCTGAAGCCTAATAGTCTAATAAAGATGGGTTAAAGTCTAAGTTCAAATAGGCTGAAGCCTCACCCGATGTACTTCAAACCAACACTTAAAATCACATAGTTTTAACCTCCAACTTTAATTCCTTATTATTAATCTCTTGCTTATCAATCATCATTAGGTATACTTTTACCATTTCATTCTAAGTCCATGTTATGGTTCAATTATCTATCTTTCAAAATTCTTTATTAGTGTGGTACCCAAAATTGTCCTTTGATTAAACTTTGATTACCAATCCATTATGGAAGTATTTTTGTTGCAAAATTTTCATTTCTATAAGTGTATAAAACAAGATTTAAAATTTCGACCCGTACCGAGGTTTCGGTCCGCTATTGGAACGATACGATTTTGGTACCATGTCGTCCGTGCCGATACTATTTCGATATTTTTTCTATTTTTTAAACATTAATATTTAATTATTTAAAATGCTTATTTGATTTCAGGTGTTTATTGTTAAGTATATTTCTATTTCTTCTCTTGAAATGATTTCTTTATAAAAATCTAAAATTATTTCAAAATTTTAATTAATTTTTTAAAAAGAATTTAAGATTTAATTTTAAATAAATTCGAATTTAGAATTTTAATTAAAAGATCTTTCTATTTAATTTATATAGTTTTAAATAAAAATAATAAAAATATAAATTTATATAATTATATAAATTAATTAATAATTTATTTAATTAAAATTTATAGTTTAATTAATTTATATTATATATATATATATATAATTTTAATTAATAATTTATTTAATATAATTATAATTATATTATAATTTATATATTAATTAGTTTTATAAATTACATTTTTATTAATTCCTAATCTGATTTCAATCGCAATGGTGCTACGTGATTACGATCCCACAGTGCGATTGCGATTGTGTTCCCGATCCCGCAATACGATCGCTCTCGCAGCATTCATCGCGTTCCCGCGGCGATCGCGCTCACAAATACGCTGATCGCGTTCTCGCAAAGACGACTTGCGATCGCGGTTCCCGCAGCAGGTGATTGCGCTCCTCGCAATGCGATCACGCTCCCCAGCAGGTGATGATTGCGCTCAGAGTGCGATTGCTTTTCGCAGCACGATCACAATCACGTTCCCACGGTGTGATTGCTTCTCACAGCACAATTGCGTTCCCGTAGTGCGATTGCAATTGTGTTCCTGCAGCGCAATCGGGAATCACAATTCACGCGATTCCATTACCTCTAATTTCCATTGACTGCCTTGTCGAGTAATCTGTCGCCGATTGTGCCTTCATCGCCGCTGCTACTTCCGAGTAAGCCTGCCTTCAAATCGATTCCTTCTGTCGCATTTCTGATCCGCGTTGTATCAAAACATCTTGTTGGTGTGCCGATGCCGGTTCCATGTCGGAACAAAAAAAATCGTCTGTTTCGGACGGAACGGATCGGTATTTAATAGCTTAGAATGTATCCACAAATTTGGTTATCCAAGATTTCATGGTAAAGCAACGTAACAGAACAAGTGCAAAAATTAACAAAGACGAGACATTAAAACCATTTTAAAAATAAGAAGCCCGCTTAAGTTTTATTCTCATATATTTGACTCTCATGACAGCACAAACATCATAATAGAATAGATTCTCTTATTATCATTTCCAAAGTTTAACTGTACACTAAGCTTGATTTTCACCCCTTTTCAACCTCCAAAATATCCTTTAATTCCCGTTTTAGAAATAGGATAACAAGGTTTTAAATGATAACAAAGTCATATTCACAGTTAATCATGCACAATTATGTTCTAGAGGGCGATTAGGAAGATCTCCAATTTGATGTGGTTGCCTCCACAATACACCCTTAAACAATTTGGATCTAAAATTACAAGTGTAGGCGCAACCACTAGGGTCTTTCATCTACAACAAAATCACTTCACTCTCTATTCACTGCGTGGAAGGGAGGTTGATAAATTTTAATGTCTTCTCTAAGCAATTTCCACAATATTCAAACAAAAGGAAGCTATCCAATAAAAACATGAACAACGTCTATTGCTCTAAATCAATGAAGAGAAGCTATTGAGTTTTTCTTAGTTGCTGAGCTAATTGAAAAGGAACTGATCTCAAACTCATTGTGGTATGAAAAGAAGGAATAAGTTGTTGCTTACATTTTGCTATGCTCATGGAAGGGAAAAAGGAAAAAGAGAAAAACACAAACTCACCCCAATCCAGATAGGTAGGCTATTGGTTACAAACAGAGGAGAAGCAACACCACTTCTTGTTGCTCAGTCAGGAGTACCGTTCTTCACTGTTGCTCATAGGTGGCAAATGGAGTCGTGAAGGTATTCACAAAGAAGATCCTGCAGAGGGAATTCATGGATGGGAGCAGAATAGGGAAGAAGACTTTCTTCGATGGAAGGGAAAAGGAGATTGCTGGCTCACAGGAGAAGAGTCGCAACCGGAAGATAACAGGAAATCATGAGATGAGGAAGAGGAGATTGCACTGGTAATGGATAGCATTGCTTACGGGATTAAATAGGAGAAAACCCATCCTGAAACTCTAACTTACCATTGGACCAACTTCCTCAACTGAACTAGTTCACCACTGGTTCAGTCAATAAATATGCAATTTGAATCTGACTCTAGCCCACTTCAAGAACAAGGCAAATTCATCCTACTCCCCAACTGATCAATACATTTATCAGTCAACAAACCTTAAATTGAATCCAAAAAACTCAATATCAACCTGTAGACATTTCTATTTAGCATTACATCCATCAATTCAATCTCATATGTATTTATTAAGTCCCAATTAGCCACGATTATAAATAATTGCTACAAATTAACCCAAATTATGTTTTGAGATATAACATCCTTTGTTTGTACTCCAAATTTCAAATTTCACCTACCTAGGATAGAAAAATCAGCCACCACTTAATCCTAGATCTAGGACCTCACTGATCACAAGTCCAATATTTGATTGATGATTTACAAATTTACAATTAATAATAAATCACTAGCAATCATCTAAAATCAATAGGTCAAACTGTTACAGATTCATAAACTAATCACTCCTCCAAGAAATACGGCATATTGCAATTCCTAGTTAGATAACTCAAGTCACAATATAACTGAAAATCACAGGTATGTAGCTCAATCACTACTCACTAAGTAATAATTCAAACTAAAAAAAATCATAATTCAGCCATTCAACTTCTAGATGAGTGATCAATAATTCTGAACCACATCAATTTTCCAACATGTCCATCACATATGATCTATTGCATGATGCCATAGCAACACAAAAGACAACATATAGCTCCCAAAAATCCTATATCAACTTAAATTAACATATGGAACCAAAAATCATAAAAAAATTTATCTTCCTTGCAACTATGACTTTAGACTTGTACTCACCTTCTTTATAGTTTAACCACTCATCAAAACAGAGATACTATACCTCCCTCCAAGAAAAGGTGTCGGTAGGGTAATTTAATTGAAAACTTGAATCTTAGTTTACTTGAGCATAAAGGCAGCCCAATACATGAAGTTTCTGCCAATGTGAGGTCCCAGGGAGGGGTTTATTGTAAGCAACCTTATTCTGCATCATAAGAGGTTGTTTCTACAACTCGAACCCGTGACTTCTAAGTCGTATTATAATAATTTTATTGTTCCGCCAAGGCTCCCCTTGTTTACTTGAGCATCGTTTTCAAAAAATAATAGACTAAGGTCAACTCTTAACTTGCAATCATCAAATCTTGGATCAATAGTTTAAATCACAACATAGCAATCACACATCAAATGACAAGTGCAAATCATCTTGTCCAGATAAAGGTTGGAACTTACACAATCATTAAAGGACAAAAGAATCATAGTATTATATCATTGCTAGCATTAGATTTAGCATATATATGGTGAAGCATTCTATATCACTCTATAAGCAACAATTAGCTCAGAAATAATTTGACTTTCACCAAAGCTCAAACAATCACTAACAAAGACACAAAATACTATGCCTCTTTTATGGATAAGACAATCACTTGGATAGATACCTTAGCACTTGTACTGTGTTAACTATTATTACTGCAACATTTTTGGAGTGATTAGAACATGCCATCCAGCCCTCCATGCATAGTATGGCTGTGACAAAACACTCTACTCAACTTGGCAAGGCTAAGATTTGAGATCATAGTCAACAATATGTTAATGCTCTATATTAATAAACATCGTGCAAGATCAGCGTATTGTCAATCAGCTCCACCAATTTAAAGTGAACGAACACATTAGACCGAATCAGCTAGACCTTTGATAAATCTCATTATCACATTGAAAAGTGCCCAAGGTTAGAGATTGTTGTTGTATGAGGCTTTATGTTTTAGTACAAAGGAGTAATTTACTAACAACTATGGTACATTGAGTGATATTTTTGCCATATTTTGTCATCAAAGTATTCATCTTCTAGAGTATAAGATCATATAGTATTAATATTTTCTTTGTTCTTATTGTGCAGGCCCTACATCATTTGCCCCAATTATCCACACATCAATTGATGTTGTCAAAAGAAGTAATTGGCAGTATCATGTTCTTGTCATCATTGCTGATGGACAAGTAAAGATATCATTTAGTGTTAATTTTATAATTATATTTCTCTGCATACATATACTGTTTCGTTGTAAATTCTAGGTCACTAGGAATCCTGATGTTCCACTAGGAAAATTAAGTCCACAAGAAGATGCAACCATAAAAGCAATTGTTGATGCCAGGTGAAATTTTGTTACAACCATCATTTGTCTCTTTAGTCCTAGCTTTCTTCTAAAAAGTGCTTTTGATCATTCAGTTACTTTCCTCTATCAATAATTATGGTTGGTGTTGGTGATGGACCATGGGATGCAATGGAACATTTTGATGACTGTATTCCTGAACGTAAATTTGACAATTTTCAGGTGACTGCACTTGTATCAAATGATTATTATACTATTTGAATACTGGATTGAATTTTATAGACCAAAAATATCATTTATATTCGAGTTGAGTTCCAAAAATATGGGTGAAGATATACATTTATAGATCAATAGAAGTTAATTACTATGTGCATTAATCATGTAATTCTTCATTCATATTCAAGATTTTAATAGTGTTTATGTTTGTCTAGTTCTCTGGCTCAGATCAGTAAAACAACTTTTCTCGTTTTGCACTGACCACTGAGTCTTTATTGGTGGCAAAATGGTATCTGATTTGCCTATTGGTGAGTTAGTCTTTTAAATTGAGACTAATTTATGAGAAATTTCTAGTATTCTCCGTGGCAAAATGGTATAATCTCTTTTATCCGTCTAAACATATCCTTACTTTGTATAGGAAAACATTATTTTTTACCCACAAAGATATATCTCAGTGAAACACTTATTTAAATATTTTCTACACTAGATCTCAAAAGTCCGCCTTATATGGAAAAAAAAAAACTGATTTGTTTTAAGCATGATTTCAGATGTCGTTCAGGATTGGTTAATACTCAATGTTGATACTTTGTCACCACACAAAAATATCATTGTACCACTTTTGTGTTGAAACCAAGGTTTAAAATTTCGATCCGTATTGAAATTTTGGTTCGCGATCAGAATGATACGGCTTCGATATCGTATTGTGGCATATCGATAAATTTCGATAATTTTTAAATATAAAATACATAAATTAAAAATGAAAATTTTAACTTAAATATTAAAAATAAAAAAATGATTAAAAAATATTTAAAAATTAATAATAATAATAAAATTAATTTAATTAATTTCAATTAAATAGGATTAAAAAATAAAATAAATTTGAATAAAAATAAAATTATTATTTATAATATATAAATTAATAAAATAAATTTTAATTGATTTTATTTAACCTATAGTTAAACTATAGTTTGGGAAGTTGATTGAATTATTTTGCTCGCTTGTCCGTCGTCCCTGCGGCCTCGCGGAGGCCGTGCGCGAGGCCCCGCTGCTCCGCCGAGGCTCGCCGCCGTCGTTCCCGCATCTCGTGGGTATGCCAGTATCGGTGCCACGTCGGAATGAGAAAAACCGTCTATTTCGGACGAAACGGGTTGGTATTTGTAGAAGCAATCTTGGTAGTATCGACCTACATAAGACATATCTTAGTTGGTACTACTTTGAATGATTCTCTTCTTATAACTCATCCTTCAATTTCATCTGCTGATCATGGGAAGAAGACTAGAGAAAAGTGGGAAAGTAGGGAAATACCATTTAGAGCACCAACAATCATGAAGAGTGACATTGTAGTTAGAGAAATAAAGATGTACCCATATCCTGTACATGTGTCTTCTATTTTCAGTTGTTCTAGTCCAAGTTCAGTTTTTATTATATGGACACAGCGAGAAACTAATTGCAATTCTAGATCTTCTAGGAGCATTGATTATCTAGGTCTTGAAAAATTATAGAATGATCTCACTAGGGATGTTACAAGAACTAATGCTTTTATTTGAAACACAATACTTATTTTAGTATTGTTGGATATAATCACTGAGATGTTTATTACATTTATTATAACTTTTATTGATAATATTTTTTTAAATTTTCTAAATCATTATACTTATATTTAGCAATTAACAAGCTAAATGCAAGAGAATTGTCAAATTAAAACTCGTTTGAGTTGTTCTTGACACATTTTAAAGTGCATCAAGTTTTTAGCTCTATACAATAAAAAATCTAAAGCAAGGTTGAAACTCGACATAGTATGGATTATTGTTTTGGTGATAGAAAGAATGGATCTAGATTAAGGAATCTTCAAACTTCAGAGGTGAATATGACATGTTACTAACACCCACAAGAGGAAGATGACGATGCCCTATTCTTCTTGTCTTCTTTGAACTTGGGTGTTCTCAAGGAAGGCAAAGCTTGTCTATATCCCTGCTATGGTATGGGATAGAGTTACGATTTACAAACTTTCGTGAATCCCATTCCACTTCTTAATGAGGGTATTTGATTAATTAAGATTATTAACTAATAATACTATCAATAAAAGGGTGCATTTCATTGGTGCAACTATAAGGGTGTATTTCTTGGTATTAAGACAAATCTTCGTATACTAATAAAAGCCTTGGTTATTAAGTGGGTCATTAATAAGTTCATTGGTGCAACTATAAGGGTGTATTTCTTGATAAAGTTTGTAACCTAAGTCTTCAACCATCATAGTAGATCGTTCAATGTCAAAATTCAAGAGTTGTTGGACTTTGTTAGGTTTGGAGTTGTGAGGTATCAAATGGTGATTAAGATTTCCAAGGTTTATCTAATTGAGATGCTAGGTGCTATACCAAACGAGACTTGTTATGGGTGCTTTGATTGGAAACCTAATTTGATGGAAATTATTTTACCTTTTGGTTGTTTACTTTTGTTTTTCTTAGTTATTTTGGATTCCTTATGCATGAATGCATGATATACACTTTTTATTAAAACTACAACCCGGTGCACGAAGCTCCCGCCACGCGGGGTACCGGAGAAGGAATCCATTGTACGCAGTCTTACCTTGCTTTTTTTGCAAGAGGCTGTTTCCAGGATTTGAACCTGTGACCTCTTGGTCACAAGACAACAACTTTATCGTTGTGTCAAGGCTCCCTTCTAATATACACTTTTTATTATGCTCAGAAATTCCATGCTTAGAGTTATTCTTTATTGAAGCATACTTGGAGATTTCTTGTATAAGTATGCTTTTTATCTTACCCATTTTCATTGTTGATATTAATTATGAATAGAGATTTCTTGTATAAGTATGCTTTTTATCTTACTCATTTAATTGTTGATATTAATTATGAATCTACTTGTTATACATGATAAAAAAAAACATGATAAGATATGTGCAGTAAAGAGACATTAGAAAATACATATAGAAATAGGGTACTATTATCGTTACTAATATAACTTGTTAGTAACAGAATATGTTAAGGGAACTACATATAAAGCCTTGCAACTTTGCGGTTGAGTTTATGATGGTTCGGCATACCTAATTGAGTATCATATAATTGACATATGATGATTCTAGACTCGTGATAATTATGTATTGTCGATGCCCAACTAAATAGTTGACATTTGGTGTGCCAACTTTATGTCGAGAGTTTTTTCTAGGCTTGGTGACTAAACTAACCCCTATGGTTGAGATTTTCTAGGTTGACAGCCAAAGTGATTACTATGGTCAAGAGGTACTTTGGGGCCTTATGGATGAGATGACTCTCTTAGGTCAAGAGATAGATATGAATGTCATCCCTTTTTAGTCGATTGTGATTAAATTTCCTATTATGTTTCATGATAAAGATTCTAGCATTTATTTTGTCTTTCTCTTGCATTATTTTTGTTTTATTGTTTTTCTATTCTTAGGAGCCTGTGCTATTAGCATTGACTGACAATTCTTATAATCTACTCATCTTTAAATTAGCTTGAAATGAGTTATCAAACATTCTATTGCGATTTTTGCTTTTAGATATTGCTACTGCCGGTATCAAAATTTTGCACGTGTGATATTGCTACTACTATTATTAGTACTAACTTGCACCTTTGAACTTGTGAGAAATAACTTACTTTAACTTTTATATTTGTGTACTTATCTATTCTCAAGAATTTTATTGTGGCATTACATTTATTATGAGCCGATGTAAAACTATAACAAATATATACATCAAACGAGGAAAAGAAAGACTAAAAATACTTGATAAATAATGATAAAATAAGATAAAATTTATTTAAATATAAATGATAATATAGTAAAGGGTAGAGTCTAATAACATAGAAAGATTCATATAATCACTCTCATCTAGTGGGATAAAACTTGATTGATATTGTTGTATTACATTTATCATGATTATTAATCAAACAAGATGATCATGCCGAGCATCTTATCCACCTTTATATCTTTTTTGAGTTTTGGTTTGAGCATCAACAAATAACTATGATTCAACATGTTACTTTAATTAAATAAAAGAAATGATTATTTTTTCATTATTTTTAATTTATTTTATTGGCATATCATTTAGGATACATTATGATTGTACAACAATAACAATCAAGTCTTATTCCACTAGGTGGGATCAACTATATAAATCTTTCTACGTCATTGGCCTTTATCCTTTATTATATCATCATCTATACTTAAATAAATTTTATCTTGTTTTATTGTTGCTAACCAAGTCCTTTTTGGTCTTCCTCTTTCTCATTTGATGTGTGTATTTGTCATCATTTCACATCGCCTAACTGGAGCATTTATTGATCGTCTAAATATATGTTCGTACTACCTTAAATGTGTCTCTTGAAGGAAATGCTCTCATTTCTTATTCTGTTCATCCTCATATGTCCACACATCCACCTTAACATCTTCTTCTCTGCAACTCATCTTTTGCTCATGTGCTCGAGTCATAGTCCAACATTGAATGTCATATAATATGGCAGGCCTAACCGTCATTTTGTAGAACTTCTCCTCAAGTTTTAGAGGTACTTTACAATCACATAAAATATCCGACGCTCTCTTCTATTTCAACTATCCTACTTGTATTATATGTAAGACATGTCTCTCAATCCCTTCATCGTCTTGCAAACATAATCCTAAATATTTAAAACTCTTAGTTCCAGACAACTCGTCATCTCTTTTCGTAACACTTATCTCATTACGTCAAATATTATTAAACTTAAATTTCATATATTCTGTTTTTACTCTACTAAGCCTAAACTCTTCACTTCTAGTGTTTCCCGTCTAGTGAGGATACATTATGATTGTAATAAATTTAACTTTTTTTAGAAAACTTTATTTTCAAAAAATGAAGTTTAAATCCAAAATTTATAAATTTTGTCTGGATTGAGTTTTATATATTTAACTTTTTAAAAATTTCATAATTATAAAATTAAGCAAATTTGATTACAATTTTAAAATATGATTTAAATCGTAAAATATAATATTTTGGGGCTTAAAATTTGAAAATATTGAATCTCTTTATTTTCAAATCAAACAACAAAGAGTCACTTAACTAGGTATCTAACCATAAAGATACGATACAATACAGTAGAGAAACTGTATTGTTCCAATCAACCATTGAAATGCCTTTTGATCACGGGCATAAATTAGTCTCATAATTAAATACAAGAGAGAAGTGGAGAATTAAATAATTCGAAACTATCCCACACATAAAAACTTGGTTAAATTTTAAACTGAATAAAATAAATTTGAATCGAACTTGCAATAACCTACTTGATCTTAATCATGCCTTCTTAGTGGGCTCCATGTAACCTCAAATTGACTTCCACTAAATCTCTAGAACTCAAAATATTTTGATTCAATTTAGCTTATTTTGTCATTAATTTTTTAAAAATTGATTTCAAATGCAAAAATTTATATCTAATGTCAACAATTTTTTTTGTGTTTTTACTTTTTTGATATTGGAAGAGATGAGAGAAATCGTGCAAGCAAGTGACTTAAAATTAGGATTCAATGAGATTATGTAGAGCTTCCTCCCTCCTCATTTGTTTCTATTTGCGAGCTTTGATTTGAGCATCAAAACCCAACTAGGGTTCAATATGTCATTTTAATTGAATAAAAAATTATTTGATGAAGTTATCAAAAAACTTTATTAATTTTTCTTTCATTACTTTAATTTATTTCATTGAATATTATTGAAGATACATGAAGATTGAAATAGTTATACATTGATGATATTGATCAATTTTATTTATAAAACTCTATTCAGTTTAATTCAAAGGTATGAAAAAATTTCAAATTCAAATTTGATTCTATTAAAAAAATGTTGAATCTAAAATCTAAAATTTGATTGAACCTAGTCCAAGTCCAGTTTTATATATATATTTTTATTCTTAAGAAATTTTATACTTATACAATCAAATAAATTTAATTATAAAATTCAAAATATAATTTAAACCTAAAATATAATACTTTACATACACAAATTTGAAACATGTTGGATTAGTCCAAGTCTAGTTTCATAAATACTTTTTTATTTTTAGAAATTTTATACTTATACAATCAAATAAATTTAATTATAAAATTCAAAAATATAATTTAAACCTAAAATATAATAGTTTAGATACACAAATTTGAAAATTCTTGGATATCTTTATTTTTTTTGTCCACTTTTTTATTTTTATTTTAGTTTTTTGGAAGAAATAAAATCAAATTAAACCTCTCAATTTTCATTTTGTTTAGGATTTATCAAACAAAAAAGAAGAAATAAAATGATATTTAATACTCGATGTTCTTATCACTCATGAATAATTTTCAAATGCAATTATATAAACACATAAGAATATACGTTCATTTCAAACAAAATTACATCCGCAATATTGAAAGCCTCTTAGGCCTTCAAATCTGAAATTGCTCAATGCTATTGAATTTGAAAGCAAAGCAAGGACCAATTCAATGTTTAACATGTAAGAGTTGAATAGTTTATCAGTATAAATTGCTCAATCTTATAGAATTTGAAAGCAAAGCAGGGACTAGATGAAGGTTTCTTTTTCTTATTGCTCATTTCGACATTTTACTAAAGTTAAATAAATTACTAAGTGGAAATTATTATGAAACAAAATAAATATACATGACTAAAACTAAAAGTTAAAACTCAAGTTGCAAGAATAATTTCTTTTTAAAACTAAGATAATCAAATTAATCAACAAATAATAATATAAAATTAGAAATCTAATTAATTATTAAATAAATAATTAATTATAACAAAATGATTAAAAGTTACAACTTATATCTAATTTGCACTGATTCAATTAGAGACCCAAACTCCAGCACAACTTGCAATTTTAATCCTTGATAACAATTACTAGTGAATTTATTTTTTTAATTTATGTCTATTATATGCTAATAATTGATTTCTACTTTGATTTTATACTATGCATTGAACTATAGTAAAAGGAATGTATTTTTTTAATGTAGGATTTGCTTCTGCTTTATGATTTGCCAATCCTTTTCATTGCGTAAATTTGCAACCTAAATTTATAGTTTATGAATAAAATTAATAAATTTGTGATTTTAGGTGGGCCTATCCAATTACTGGACTTGAGTGAGTCAATATCTGAGTTGACGTACACTTTGACCATTTGACTCGTGAGTTGGACTATCATATCCATGAATTAGAACTTCGCCAGTTCAATTTTTAGTTCAGTTTCTATAACTATAGCTTGAACTATAATAAGAGGAGAAGAGGGCTAAGATGGAAAATGAGAGGAAGGAGAAAGCTTGATATTAGGTTCCTCATTTTTCATCTGTCAAAGAAACTTTTCTTTGTGGCATCAAATCATGCATTTTGTTAAAATTAAGAGTTATTGCACCACGTCCCTGGTTTGTAACTGTGTCTTCAACATTGGTAAAATGCATCTTTTCCTCTGCTTTCCCTTTTTTCTGACTAGGAGTCTGACTATTTTTCAGTTTGTCAACTTCACAAGCATTATGAGTGGAAATAAAGACCTGTCAAAGAAAGAAGCAGCCTTTGCACTCTCTGCGTTGATGGAGATTCCTTTTCAATATAGAGCTACACAACGGCTCCAACCTCTGGAGTAAGTCCTCTAAATCAGCTATAGTATTTTATATAAATATTTTTTTTCAACCTGTTACAATATTATTTATTAAATGTTTGGTCATCTCGCAGATCCCAGAAAATCCAAATAAGTTCACCAAGAGTTCTTCCTCCTCCTAAGGGTGCAATTGACTGTGATAATACAGCAATATCATCTAGTCATCAGGCAGTTCCAACAGGAGACACTGTTTCAGTAGAGCAGGTCTTTTATTCTTATCTAATTTATTGTTTCAATGGGTGAAGTTACAGAAGCAAAAGGTTTTTTCCTGCCCCACTGTAAGGAAACAACGATGTTACATGATTTAACTTGCCTTTTCAGGTCTGCCCTATATGCTTAACAAACCCAAGGGATATGGCATTTGGTTGTGGACATATGGTAATTCATGTTTCCTTTTAAGTTATATTTCTAGGGAAGGAAAATTAGGTGGTATGAAGTATCTGATACTGTATCAGATAGTTTCTCCTTTCATATATCTTTTTTATTTGACACAATTTTCTAATATTTAAGTTCATTAAAACAAACTTTGATAATATAACTTTGTTATCAAAGACATTTGCAAGTCAAATAAAGTGCTTTTAGCAAAAGTACAAAATAATATAATAAAATTTTAATTTATATGTAGAAGTAAATAAATTAACTGAAACTATATTAAAGGAATAATACATATCTAAGTTCATCTTAGCACCCTTCAATATATGCTGAAACATATGGAGCGTTGACATAACACGGTGTCAAAATCATATCAATTTACCAAGAGGTGGAACTCTGATATGGAATGGAAAGGCCAAGAGAAAATTGTAAAAACCACCTTATTTTTTCCAAGGGGGAGGACCCACTTCATCTGCTGTTTCTTTGTCCAATCGAAGTTTACATAATGATATAGTTTGCTGAATACCTATTGAATATATTTAAATCTACACGGCTTAGACTTGGCCATTGCTTTGAGAAAAGGGACTAGAAGTACCAAATGCCCAATATCTAACTCAACATAAACCTTCCTTACCATCATATATGTATCTAAACCTAAAGATGTTCTAGGGGAATATAAATGGGTATCTACCCTAAAATAAAAGACAAATGGATTGTAGGTATAAGGGTAGACTAATAGCAGAAGGGTGCAATTACATATGGGGTGGACTATCAAGAAACTTTTCTCTTATAAGATAAATATCGTACATTTCTTGCTATCTTTGGCTGCCTTTTTGAATGGGATTATACTACTTTAGTATAAAAAATGCATTGTTTGCATAGAGATTTGGAAACAAGTGTACATACAGTTGCTGCCAGCATTTGACAGGGGTTGAAGGATGCATGTAAATTTAAAAGGCTATATATGTGTTGAAGCATTATTCCAGTACTTGGTTTGAAATATTTACTAAATCAAGATGGATGATAGGCAATGTTGTGGTTGGCATTTTTGGGACTCAAATCTGTGGATAAAGATCTTGTTAATCACTCAACAAACTTACTTCAAAACAAATAGGAAGTGGAAATGAAAACTCAAGAGACAAGCACGTTAACGCCTCAACTCAAGGTGGTTTGGATGATGATTCAGTGGATCACTATCAAGTGTGCTACTATATTTTTTCCTTACCGGATAACTTCTTGAGGTGGAGTAACCTCTTATAAGCACTTTGGATGATTACAAGTGAAGCTTAAGAGTAAGAAGGAGCATACAATTTAGGCTCAGAATCTCAACAATTATGTCCGAGAATGTTAGCCTTCAAATCTTCTCTATGAGCCATTTATATAGCAATTCATCTATTTGTTCTTGACCATTTTGTCGTGCTAACATTGATTAGTCGACAAATGCACTATAATCATTAAACAATCTAACTATTGTCGCATAACTTTTTCTCATCAATGGCTTTTCTCTAGCTTTTTTGTTGTAGCAATAGTCAACTAGATCTAGTTATTAGTCGACTAATTCTTGATCAATGGATTGTCCACTCAATTGAGCCATGAATAAAAACATTCTGTTTTGCTTGTTGATTAGCTCGAGTTGACCACCTAGTCGACTTAGTCATCATCAGACTAATACAAATATTGCCACAAATAGAAACATTCTATTCATTGTCTAATGAATTTAAGTGGACTACTTAGTCAACTCAACCACCAATCAATTGAAGGTTTGTGTTAAAAGATTTGGATGTACAAGGAGAACATTTCCTCATTAGAAACATTTCCTCATTTGAGTTGATGTGTCAAGTGGCTCCAGTGGCAACCCCCACTATCCTAGATTAAGCCACTATTTTAGACTCAAATTCTATCATAAATAATATAATGTTGAACACTTTGAATTTCCCCAATATCCTAGGTTATCGACCATAATGACTTTAAATTCCAAGGTAGAGAGCATACCGTTGGACACTTGGTTGGTGAGCTCATCTTAGTTGTTGAACTCATTTTATGTTTCAAAGTACTCCCATCTATGAATTTCTTCAAGCCAGTATCCTTTACTTTGTATTGACACACCACTTTGGGCAAGTTGTCATCAAAGCATGGTTCTTGATCCTTCGATCAAGTAACTGACACACTGGCTACATGACATACACCTTTAAGTTATCATAAGATCAAGGCAAGAATTGAAGTCTCTCTCTTTAGATGATGTTGCTAGTAGCTGTAGAGGATTAGTTATATAGACGGGAATGCAGGAGTTGAATAACACGTTTAATCTGTAAATACAAATTCTTTGATTCTCTTGTTCTTCTACAACACCAAAACACTTATTAGAATTTGTGGGTGCTTGAGTTAGCACAATGGAAGTAATAATGATGAAAATAAGGAGAAAAAAGAATAATATTATAGAAAGATTGACATGGTTCAGATCCCAAGTCCTACTCCAAAGTCTATCGATTTTTTAGTAGATTAAGCCTGAAACCACTGATAAAAGCTTCTTTATTAGAGATGAAGAAACCTTGTACAAAATGTATTCTTTACAAAGCATAGAAACGAACAAAAGGATAATACCAGAATAAGTAGAAGCCTCGGGGTGAGCACCTAGGGAGCAAATATTTGTTGTGCATGAGTTGTCTATTCAAGGATTTAAACAAAGGATAAGGACACTTGTTGAATTGTAAACAACTGTGTATAGGAAGAAAATAAAGCTATGTACAGTAAGAAAATAAAGCTGCTGAGATCCTTTAAATTAAGAGATTTAGCAAGGAAATAAAGCTGCAGAGATCCCTTAAATTAAGGGATTTAACAAGGAAATAAAGCTCCAGAGATCCCTTAAATTAAGGGATTTAATTGTGTACATAGATCCCTTAAATTAAGGGATTTAGTTATTTAGGAATAAGTTAGTTTTCTATTCTCTCTCCTAATTTTCTATTTTCTCTGTTATAATTTTGTATATAATATTGGGTATTCCCATTCTAAAAAAAAAGTGAAATCAATTTTTTCTATAGCAATTTTTTCCACATGGTATCGGAGCACTACCCTTCATTACTAATTCTCTTTTTCCCTCTCCTGCCTTTCTTCATCGTGGTCAATTTTCAAACAATCATTTCTAGCAAACCTAGCCAATCTATTTTGTCTGATGAGTACAACTCAGTCTAGAAAATTGGCGATCTACAGAATATTCGGGCCTCTAATAGACTCAACGGGAAGAACTACCTGAAATGGTCTTGGTTGTTCGTACTTACTTTAAGAGCAAAGGAAAACTTAGCCATATCCTTGGAATGAGACTTGCCACGATTGATCCAACCTTTGAGGCATGGGATGAAGAAGACTCTATGATTATGTCTTGGTTATGGGATTCCGAGCCATCCATCAGTGATACATGTATGTTTCTCACTACTGCTAATAAAATTTGGGATTGCATTATCCGCACTTCCTCAAAAGCCCATAATGCTGCCTAAGTTTATGAACTCAAAGTCAAAGCAGATGCTACTAAGCAGGGAGATAAAATAGTCACTAAATATGTCATTGTTTTGCAAAATTGATGGCACGAACTAGATTACTACAAAGTAATTGAGATGAAATATGCTGCAGCTGTGCTATTTTAAAGAATTTTATTGAAAAGGATCGTGTATATGATTTTTTGGCTATCTTAAATCCTAAATTTAATTAGGTCTGAATCCAAATCATTGACAAAGGCTGCATATCATCTCTAGCAGAGACGATCTCCCTACTTCGGGTTGAGGAAAGTCAACGAAGTGTGATGCTTGAGCCCCAACCCATTGTTGGATTAGCCCTCACTGGCAAAACTAATTTACAAGAGAAAGATAAGAGTGATTTGCCTCCAGTTAAAGACAATAAAGTCCATCTTTAGTGTGATTATTGTAAGAAATCACGCCACACCAAAGATACATGTTGGAAACTACTTGGTAAATCAACATAGACCTCAGCCCATCTCACTGAGCAATCTCATACTGAAGACAACCCAATCCTAGGCAGATTCAACAGTGTAGAAATTGAAAAACTTTGAGGATTGTTGGGTTCTCTTGAAAAATCATCTGGCGCATGCTCTTTGACTCTCTCAGGTAGCCTCTCACTTTCTTTTTGCATGAATACCTCAAATAGTTTCTTTGATAACTCATGGATAATAGACTCCGGTGCTACAAATCACATGACTCCCAATTCTCAATTTTTTCACACTTATACCCCCAACCTAAGTAACAGAAAATTTGTAGTAGCTAATGGATCATTAGCTACTGTTGCTAGTTTTGGAGATGTTCTTCTTACTCCTAGCCTTATCCTTAAAAATGTTCTCCATGTACCAAAACTATCTACTAGCCTTGTTTCCATACAAAAATTAAGTATTGAACTTCACTGTCATGCCATTTTCCCCCTTGTTGTGTTCTTTAGGATTGGACTTGCTAAGGAACATAATAGTCTTTACTACCTTGAATCTACTAAGAAGATTAGGAATAATTTGTCTTTATCCTTTCACAATTCTTCTAATAAAGACAATATTTGCTTGTATCACAAACGTCTTGGTCATCCCTCTTTTAGGGTTTTAAAAGTCATGTTTCTTCTTCTTTTCCAAAGATTGGATATTTCTGAGTTTCAGTGTGATGTTTGCGAAGTGGCAAAACATTCTCGTGTATCCTTTCCTATTAGCAATGAAAGAAGTTCTACTCCCTTTCATCTAATTCAAAGTGACATATGGGGTCCTAATATTTCTAATGTTTCTAGAGCTCGATGATTTGCCTCCTTGATTGATGATTGCACTTGGTTACCTGGTTGTTTCTCCTCAAACAAAAATCTGATGTCAACATTGTTATTCCTAATTTTCACTCAATGATTCAAAATCAATTTGGAGTGAAAATAAAAAGTTTTAGGATCGACAACGCTAAAGATTACTTCAACCAAATCTTGTCCTCCTATTTCCAATCCTAGGGGATTATTCATGACTCATCTTGTGTTTATACACCTCAACAAAATGGAATAGCAGAAAGAAAAAATGGGCATTCACTCAACACTACTCATGCCATTCTCTTCCACAACAATGCCCCTAAATTCTATTGGGGAGAGTTATCCTTAATGTCATATACATGATAAACAAACTTCTCTCACTTGTCTTAGACAACAAAAGTCCCATGCAACTCCTTAACAATTTTTATCCTCATTTCCAAACCATAAATGGGCTTACTCCTAGGATTTTTGGGTGCACTGCCTTTGTCCATATCCACGGTCCATTACGAGGTAAACTAGACCCTCGTGCCATCAAATGTGTCTTCCTTGGATACTCATCGACTCAAAAAGGGTACAATTGTTACCACCCTTCATTTCAAAAGTTTTACACCTCGGTTGATGTTACCTTCTTTGAACATACCCCATTCTTCTCCAAGTCCTATCCTCAGGGGGAGATTTCAATGACAGAGGATAGCACTTGTGAGTCATTTGAACCCATTAATGTGCTTGATCTTCCTCCTACTCAAATTTGTACTGAATCACCTTCTATTCCTATTCCATATAGTGAGTCACCTCCATCTTCCTTTCCATCCAGTGTCCCTTGTGATACTCCAAGGATTTCTCAAGTGTACTCAAGGAGAAAGACTGCACCAGAAGTGATACAAGTCCAAGAACCTCACCCACTAACCTCCGACTCTGATTCTGAGATCACGCTAAGATTTGCCTCATCTTTACAATCTATTGAACCATTCATAGACCTTTCCATTGCTATTAGAAAAGGTACTAGAGAATGCACCAAACACCCTCTATACTCTATCTCACTATGTTTCTCTTAAACATCTATCATCAATCCACAAAAAATTCATTGTGAGTCTAAATACCATGACTGTTCCTATTTCTGAGGCATTGTCGAAAAGGGTATAGAGGGATGCCATGAGGGAGGAAATGGATGCATTAGAAAAGAATAAGACATGGGAGGTTGTTGATAAATCAAAGGGGAAGAACATTGTTGATTGCAAGTGGGGTTTCACATTGAAATACAAAGTAGGTGGATCCCTTGCGAGATATAAAGTTAGGTTGGTAGCAAAAGGATATACTCAAACATATGGGGTAGATTATTAGGAGATCTTTGCTCCAGTTGCAAAAATGAATATTATTGAAGTTCTACTATCTTTGGTTGCACACTTCAGTTGGTAACTCATACAGGATGATGTGAAGAATGCTTTTCTCCATGGAGATTTAGATGAAGAAATTTATATGAACATCCCACTTGGATTTGCATGGGATACTGGTAACAGAGTATGTAAATTGAGGAAGGCTCTTTATGGCCTAAAACAATCTCCTAGGACATGGTTTGGAAGATTTGCAAGCTTCATGAAGAAATATGGGTATAAACAAAGCCAAGGGGACCATACTCTCTTCATTAAGCACTCAATTGCAAGGAAGGTGACGACTCTTCTAGTCTATGTAGATGATATCATTGTAACTGGAAATGATGAAAGGGAAAAACATGATCTAAAGTAGAAATTAATGGAGGAATTTGAAATAAAGGAGCTGGACAAACTAAAGTACTTCCTTGGTATTGAGATGGCATACTCTACCAAAGGAATTTTTATTTCTCAACAGAAGTATGTGACTAATCTATTATCTGAAACAGAGAAGATTGGATGTAAGCCGATTTCTAGTCCAATGGATCCAAATCACAAGATAGGAGAAGCTAAGGAAAAATCAGCTGTTGACAAAAGGATGTATGAGAGATTGGTTGGTAGACTCATATACCTTACTCACACTCGGCCAGATATACCATTTGTTGTGTGTAATCAATCAATTCATGCATGATCCAAGAGAATCACACCTTCAAGTTGCTTACAGGGTATTGTGTTACTTGAAAGGCACTCGAGAAATGGAATCTTGTTCAAGAAAAATGAGATACTAACTTTAGAAGCCTACACAGATGGAAACTATGGAGGTTCTCTTGTGGATAGAAGATTAACTACAGAATACTATACTTTCCTTGGTGGTAATCTGGTGGCATGGAGGAGCAAGAAGCAAAATGGGGTGGCAAGATCATCTGCATAATAGGAGTTTAGGGTCATTGCTCAAGGATTATGTGAACTACTATGGTAGAAGATTATTCTGGATGATTTAAAAATCAAATGGGAATGCCCCATGAAACTCTGTTGTGACAATAAGTCAACTATCAATATTGCTCATAATCCTATTCAACATGATAGAACTAAGCATATTGAAAATAATAGACATTTCATCAAGGAAAAATTGGAGGAAGGATTAGTGTGTATGGCATATGTCCCTTCGAAACTACAATTGGTTGATGTGTTAACAAAAAAACTGAACAATTCTAGATTTCATGATCTTATAGTCAAACTGGCAATGGAAAATATTTATTCCTCATCTTGAGGGGAGTGTTGAATTGTAAATAGCCGTTTACAGGAAGAAAATAAAATTGTGTATAGGAAGAAAATAAAGCTACAGGATCCCTTAAATTAAGGGATTTAGCAAGGAAATAAAGCTGCAGAGATCCCTTAAATTAAGGGATTTAGCAAAGAAATAAAGCTGTAGAGATCCCTTAAATTAAAGGATTTAGTTGTGTACAGAGATCCCTTAAATTATGGGATTTAGTTTTTTAGGAATAAGTTAGTTTCCTCTTCTCTCCCCTAATTTCCTATTTTCTCTATTGTAATTTTGTATATAATACTGGTTATTCCCATTCTAAAAAAAAAGTGAAATCAATTTTTTCTACATCAATTTTTTCCACAACACTCATTCAAATAACTTCTGAATATATTTGAGTCAATTCAATTTTGTTTCAATCAACTAAAATCCTTTAAGGATACATTATGAGCTAATGACTACTCTTAAGATGACTTAATAATTGTACAATCAACTTAAGTCCATTATTGTTGACTCAAATTCTTTCAATTGACTCAATTAGATAAGATCACAAGTTTATCCAACCAGCAGATGCCAATTTTAATCAGTTCAATAAGTCTTGAGTCAACCCAAATTCAAATCAATCGACTCAATCCTTTATAGTGGACTCAATTCACTACTTTAGTGAAGTTATCCATCCATTTATTCATACAAAGAGTAATCTTATCTCAACAGTTACAATCAACTCAACAGTCAACTCAACACTCCAACTGATTGGAATTGTCGTTATTCAAGTAAATCTTCTCAAGGATCCTGACTTTTAAAGCGACTCTCATTCCCTCAAACAAAGAGCAAACTTATCTCGAGCAGATAGTCACGGTCAACTCAATACTCCAATTGATTGGAATTGTCATTAGTAAATCTTCTCAAGGATTCTGATTTTGCCTGTCTTATGCCTTGTAAATCCACACAAAGCTTTGGGATTAAGCTCGATACTACAACTAGAAATCCATTGTTCCTTAGTTGAAGGCTCTCAATCAAGTCAACTAACCTGAAAAAAAAAAAAAACTAAGATTAGAACTCATGCATAACCACTCACAGCACATTGTCTTCACGTTGTTGTAGCTTTACATTGACCAACACTATATCTCCAGTCCATTGGATGCACCAAACCCTCGACTTATTCCACATCTTTGTTCACTCTTTGCTAGGTCTCCTCCATGCTCCACCTCTTGCTGCAATCGTCAAACCTATCAAACTAGGTCATCTTCCTAGTCCCATGGTCCTTTAAATATTTCATTCCAACCTTTGCTAATCTCTAGTGGACCTCTAAGCTATCAAGCCAAACCAATTTCGCCACATTATGTCAACTAATACAACTCATGTGAATTTTGCCAAGTCCTTGCAAACTTCATGCACACATCTCACACATAAAAAGTACAAGCAAATCTAACTTAAATCCTTTGCCCAAAAAATCAAAATACGTCTTGCACAACATAAATCTCACCTTCTAACTTGCCCCATGCAAATGACCATTTGTGTACTTTCCTCATGCGTATGCATTTGTAAGTGTATTGTGCCTTCATTCGGTTATAAACCAATCAAGATCAAATTGTAATTGCTTGTGGTTCCTCCATCACTCAAAAGTAAGAAAAGGACTGCTATGCTAAAAAAATTAGTATTCTAACAATTTACTCTTGAAAACAAGGGAGTATCATGCATGTTCAAGTGATTTTTTTGTAAAAAAGCAGCATTATCAGGTAAATTATTATAGAAACTGTGTAAGAATAATTGTGTAATTGGGGTTTTCTATTCTCACGTCTAATATATTATTTACATGTGATTTTTCCTTCTTTTTTTTTTTTAACTTTTGGATGTGCTTTGCTACATCGACTTTTTAGTTGTTAAAGCTTAATCCTGCAACAAATTGAGATTGCAGTTTTGTTCAACCTGAAACATAAGCTTCGCTAATTGATTGGATTGGCGTATGACAAACATAAAAGACTAAATAGACATTGCATTGCTCTTTTCACTCTGTATACAGTGTTCATGTGCAGTAGCACGAAAAGATCTTATTTCCTGTGCTAAGAACTATATTGTGAAAATGGCAGTCTTAATGTTTATTTATTTCATTATTCTAGACATGCAAGGAATGCGGTGTCACCTTATCAACATGTCCCATGTGTCGGGCACCTGTTGCTACGCGCTTGAGACTCTTTGCTTAAATAGTCGAGTGATTGAAGGTGCATAAGGAGCCACATGAACCACCTTGCAGTTTTCTGAACATAAATATCTATGACATTCTGTAGGATATGACCATCATGAACATGTAATTTGGCAGACATGTGAATCGTGGAAAATCTTTGGTGGCTTATTGTTGAACATCAAAATTGTTGCAGTAATGATGTACATCTATGATATACAAAAATGCATTGTTGCTGAGAAAATCTCTTGGCTATAACACAAAAATATCTGTAAATATGAACTAATGTAGAAATCGTAGCAAAGCATGGGCAAATTGACCCCTTTTTTTCTCAAATCTACTCTACTGTTTGTAGAGAGATAAGGCAGTTCCAAATCGGAGCAAGATGATGCACATCTCCATTTGGATGACTCAATTGGCAATCCTACTTCAAATAATCCTATGCACATCATGGTATTACAAAGGTGGTTTGTTCTCTTTCAGTTTTCTGCTCCATGGTCAAATTGTGAGCCTTTTTACAAACTAGTTGTCATATGACTTTATAAACTCGTTGGCATATGACCTTTTTACAAAGTGATACAATTCCAGGTCAACAAATCTTACCTACGTGGTTTCGTTCCACATCAACACTCTTTTATGTAAAGATCAGGAGCCCCACACAATTCCATGCTTGACTCGAACTCTAGAATCTCCTATACAACTTGGCACCTCGAGTTATCCATACAATTCAGCACTTGAGAGTTTCCCATACAACTTGGCATCCAGAGTTCTCTGTACAATTTGATTACCCGAGTTCCTCAAGCGACTCTGCCTCCCAAGTCATCCCTATAGCTTGATCCCTAAAATACTGTGTGACCCGGTATTCGAGTTCTCAAAGCGCTCAATTCAAAGTTGTTCTCCCTTTCATGATATATCGTCCACAATTTCTAAAGCCCAACAACCCTAATATTTAGGACATTGAGATAAGCAGTAAAGTTCGAGGTAGTATGGGTATCTAAACTTAATCTTGCTTTTCCTTCTTTATTACTATTTCAATGCTTACCTTAGCACTATAGTGACTTAAACATGACAGAGACTGTCAGAAAACTCTAACGTCCTCTGACTTAATGAATGATAATGATATGGATAGAGTTCAACATATAGATCTCATAGGAAGTTAGGACACTACGAAGAGTTAGGATGTCAGAAAAAGTCAGGAGGGTAGTCAACCGGAGTGAGGCCAAGTTAGGAGTGGAGTGATTCGGAAAGTTAGAAGCAGACCAAGTTGAGAGCTGAGGCGACTCAGGAAACCTGGAGTGAAGCGAGTAGGAAGCGGAGTGACTCGGGAAGTCAAAAACAGTGCGAGTCGAGAGTGGATTGACTTGAAACATCAGGTATAGGCCGGGTCTAGAGTAGGGCGACTCGGGAAGTCAGTAGAAGTGATGACGCAGGGAACTCAAAGGCAAAAGCGGGCTTAGGGACCACAAAGGAGATTTCTCTTGACAACTGTCACATATAGTCTCCTAGCGGCTTCGCCGTCCGATCACTCTCGGACACGTGACATGATAAGTGGAGATTCCCTATAGTAATTGCCCCCCTAATAGCCTAACAAAGAGCCTCGGAAATGCTATATAAAAATGAGTTGAGGTAAAGGAAAGCTCTATGACTTTTTCACTACTGAATACTTTCTCTACATGCACACTCTCCAACTTTTTCTTGATCTTCCTATCTGACTTAAGAATCAAAGGGTCATAGTCGGATAACCGACGACCGTTTGACTTGTGTTACATTTAACAGAAAACTGTTGTGAACGTAAGAACTCACCTTCTCCTGAGGACTTGACGAAAGGGGTGAAAAAGTGACTGCATCAATTAACATTGTTTGTGGCAAATACTTAGAGCTGAGGTGTTGAAGATGACATCAAGGGAAGTTCCTTTCTCAGTCTCTACCGCAGAGGAGGCTCCCATAACACTCACCCACTGCCAATTGGCAACAATTGTATAGAAAGTGGTGAAGGACATGCTGGCACAAGGAGGAAGAAGAATCATCCGCCCCCACCTAATCCCCAAGAGGAAAGAGGGTACTAATTGGGCTCTACTATGCCTTGTCCTTCTCCCCTTCCGATTCCAAACAATCAGAAAGGGAAGGAGATATTGGAGGATTATGTAGTGACGAAGGATCATACACCAGCCGGGCAACCTCCCATTTTGTTGATGAGGAACAAGAGGAAAGTTGCTTGACAACATACCAAGCTCTAAAAGACCATCTCTATTTGTGGAAGAGATTCTACTAGAGGAACTCCCAATTAACTTCTGACCTCCTCAGGTGGGAGAGTACAATGGTACCATCGATCCTGAAGAGCATCTATGTAAAATTGAGAATGTGGTGGCACTGCATCAATACTCTAACACCGTCACATGTCGAGTATTCATCACCACACTAATGGGCTTGGTGCATAAGTGGTTCAAGCTACTTCGTCCTTGATCCTTGATCGGTTCGACAATTTCTTCTATGCCTTCTTGAAGCACTTTGCAACTTCAAAAGGTATGAGCAAGCTACTTTTAACTTATTTAACATGAAACAGGAGCAGACTAATCCTTTGAGAAGATACATCCAAAGATTCAGTCGGACAACCTTGGAGGTACCCATGGGCACTCCTGAAGTCTTGATGGGGGTCATATCACAAGAATTGAGGGGTGGAGATTTCTTCGGGTCTTAGTGAGGAAGCCCCCCGAGCGAGTACGACGAGTTGCTAGGGCGGGCAGAGAAGTTTATCAACATGAATGAGGCTCAGAAGGCCCGTCAAACCATCAAGGGACTTGCTCTAGGATCGAACTAAGTCGGGAAGACCAAGGAGCCCCAACCAACACCTTCTAGGCTCGAGAAGTTCAAGCCCTTCTCAACCATGACCCAAGGAAGCCCATGTTGATCATGGTGATCGAGTACCCTCGTCAACCTCGCATCGCTCGAGAAAGGGACATGACAGTCTATGAGAAACACCGAGTACTCCAGTGACTAGAGGGATCCCGCGTAACCCACCCACTCAATATTTCTACATCTACCATGGGGAGTTATATTGGTGCAATAGGCCCCGAGTCAATGTTGACCAAACTCGAGTGGGACTCAAGTAGTATTTTGATATTTGACAATAGATTGATAATGAGTTTGATCATTTTTTGATAATATAGTTTGACCATATATTGACCATATGACTAGTGAATGATTAAGATATCCAAAGTCATATGGGAGAGATTATTTGAGGGGGATTATTGGAGCAATCAATCTCGGAAGTTCAAGTTTGAATACTTGGCAAGGAAAGTCCAAGTTATGGGTACTTGGCAATGGTAAAGTCCAGAGATATAATCTTGGCAGCATAAATCTAAGTGTGTAGTCTTGATGACATAAAATTCAAGTGAACTTTTGCAATTAGAAAGTCCAACATAAAGTTGGCAAGGAAAGGCCAAGCATGGTCTTGGCAATTGGAAAGTCCAAGTCATGGGTATTTGACAAAGGGAAAGTCTAAGAGTAGGTTTAGCGGCGTAAAGTCCAAGCATGGGTCTTGGCAGTGTAAGTCCAAATGAATCTTGGCAATGTGAAAGTCCAAGAGTGTAGGTTTGGCGACATAAAATTTAAGCATAGATCTTGACGGCATAAGTCCAAATAAACATTGACAAAGGATCCGTTTAACATGATATAACCGATGGAAGCACCTGAAGGCTAATGCGAATGATGAAGAGTCGTGGACTCGAGGGATCCGAGAGGCGTGAGACTGATGAAGGTGGCTAGAAGGCTTAGGTATATACTATGAGTGATTATAAAGTATAAGGAGACCATACTCAAGTTAAACCTTATATTTAAGGTTTACCAGTCGACTAGAGTTATAGACCAGTCGATTGGCTGAGTATTTAACACTCGGAAGCCTAGTTGACTCAAAGCAATCGACTGGAGTTATGTCCCAGTCGACTGGTCAAGTAGTCGATTGAGGCTCGACTACTGATTTGTGACTCTAGCAGTCAACTGGTCTACAACAATCGACTACTAGGGTAGAGTAGTTAATTGGAATTAAGTGGTCAGGGCATAGAATGTTGAGCAGTCGATTGCTAGATTAGAGTAGTCGATTGGTGGTCTCTATCAGTCGACTAATGGTCAGAGCAGTCGATTGATGGGCAACTTTCTGACGTGGATTAAATCGTTGTGAGGCAACGACATTGAGGCCAATCGATTGCTAGGTAATAGCAGTCAACTGGAAGGCAAAAATCAGCTCGAGTTGCAGATTTATAAGGAGCTCGAGAGGGAGGAGATCGAAGTCGATTTTTGGTGATTTGGGAGGGGATTTGTTGTTGCATTCCAAACCTTCCAAGCTCGTCCAAAGCAACCAAAGTGCAAGCAATCAAAAACGTAATTTGTAAAGTGTTTTCACTTGTATTTCTTATTTGCTTTGTGTTTGTTGCATTTGGTTATTGTTTAATATTGTAATCATCTTGTAAGAGGTTTCTCCACCTCCGGTGTCATACAGAGAAGAAGTTTGATAGTAGTGGTGTGCATCACTAGAGCTCGACTAGAACTTGACCCGTGGAGTAGGAATCTTAGTTCCGAACCACGTTAAATTCTTTGTGTTTATGTGTTTGTGTGTTTGTCTCTTTTGTTTATGTTTTATTTCTATATTCCGCTATGCACTAACGAATTGTAGACACGATCGTGATCGACGAAATTGCAAAAGACGTTATTCACCCTCTCTCTAGCGCGATAATGATTACTCTACAATTGGTATCAAAGTGAGGCCGCTCTTTAAAGGACTAACCGCCAAGTGGTGGATTTGGCTATGACACCCGAATTCTTCCACCGTTTGATCGAGAAGATTTTCTGACTTAGAAGGCGAGAATGGAGACCTTTTTGAGGATGGACATAGAGAATTGGTTTACCATTGTGGATGGATTTTAACCTCTCATGGACAAGAGGGGGGACCTCTTAAAATCAAAAAATGGATCAAGGAGCAACGCAAAAAATTTAAGACCGATTTTAAGGTAACAAAACTTCTAACTAATTTAATTCCTAATGATATTATGTCAAAATTAGGGGAAGTTACTGATGCTAAGGAAATATGGAGGAAATTGATAAAGTTGTTGGTGCAATCAGCGCAGGTCATGATTGACCATACTCGAGTTGGACTCGAGTAATATTTTGATGTTTGACAAAGGAGTTGACCGTTGTTTGACAATAGATTGACTAGATGGTTGACTTGGGGTTGACCATAATGGAGAAGTCCAAGTGGGACACTTGGCAATTGGAAAGTCCAATATGGGTTGGCAAGGAAAGTCCAAGTCATGGGTACTTGGCATGGAAAGTCCAAGCATGGGTCTTGGTAAGGGAAAGTCCAAGCTTGAGTCTTGACAATTGGAAAGTCCAACATGGTTGGTAAGGGAAAGTCCAAGCTTGAGTCTTAACAATTGGAAAGTCCAGCAAGGGAAAGTCCAAGCTTGAGTCTTGCCAAATGGAAAGTCCAACATGGGTTGGCAAGGGGAGTCCAAGGGGTGATATTGGCGGCGTAAAGTCCAAGTAGGAGTCTTGATAGTATAAGTTCAATGGTTTGGCGGCGTAAAGTCCAAGCGTGTGTCTTAACAGCGTAAGCCCAAATGTGCCTTGGCGGTGTAGACCAGCTTAGCATGACAATAGCCGATGGAAGCATCTGAAGGCTAACATATGGATGAACAAGTCATGGATGACTTGGAGGGATCGGATAGGCGTGAGGCTGACGGAGGTGACTAGAAGGATTAGATCTAGGCTAAGGATGGTTTAGCAAGTATTAGGGCATCATACTTGGAGTTAAACCTCATGTTTGAGGTTTGTCGGACGATTGAGATTATGGACCCATCGACTGGTCAAGTGTTTTGACACTTGACAGCTGAGTTGACTCTGGACAGTCGACTAGGATTATGACCAGTTGACTGCTGGGAGTCAATTGACATTCGACTGCGACAAATGGCCTTGGAAGTCGACTGCCAGAATTGGGCAGTCGACTGATGGCTTGAGCAGTCGACTGTCATGGATGGAAGTCGACTATTGGTTTTGGTCACAAGCTCAGAACGCTCGGTAGTTGACTAATCAGTCGGCTAAGAGATTGGCAGTCGACTGCCAGTGTATCTGTTGGCTTGAATGTCAACGTGGATCAAGTTCGTTATGAGACAATGACATTGTTGGTAGTCGACTGGGGCCTTATGGCAGTCGACTACCAAGCACAAAATCAGCCCGATGCAAGTTATAAAAGCAGCTCGAAAGGGAGGATTTAGCAGTGATTTTCTTAGACGATTTGAAGGGGAATAGTTGGTGTTTTCCAGTCCTTCAAGGCTAGTCCAAGGCGATCAATAAGCAATCATCCAAAAGAGTTTTTTGTAAAGTATTTTTTACTTCTCTTGTCGTATTTACTTTGTATTTTTTTGTTGTTTCTTTGTATTACTGTTGTAATCGTTATACGAGCTTTCTCCGCCTCCGACTTATTATCAAGGAGTATTTTAGATTAGTGGTGGTATTTGTATCGCTAGAGCTTATTTGAGCTCAATCCGTGGAGTAGAAATCCTAAGGTTTCGAACCACGTTATATCTTGTGTATTGTGTGCTTGTGTTGTGTATTTGTGTTTGTTTATTATTATATATTCCGCTACGTACACTAACATTTGTAGTAAGCACACGATCGATTCCCATCATCGAAGCAATGAACACGCTATTCACCCCTCCTCTAGTGACGTCCAATTCCTAACAAAAGCTCCATGAAAATTCCTCACCAACACAAGTAGAGAAGGAGTCTGAAGAAGAGGAGTGCTTCTCATCTCAAGCTCATGAAAATTCGAACGTTGAGAGATGCTCAACATCCAAAGAGGAATAATCAGCATCATCATCTCAAGAGCTTGTAGAGTCAAAAGTTAAGAGGTGCTCAACGTCCAAAAGAGAAGAAGTCGAAGAGGTTGGAGAAGCCTCCACCTCTAGGATTGAGGGGGAGGAGAGACATTCTACATCGAAGCAAGAGCAAGAGGTACCATCTACATCCGAGAGTGATTCTCCTATCACCAACCTAGGTAGTAACTCAAGCATAAGTTGTAAAAATAAAGATCATATTATATGCTTTGAGTGTAGAAAAAAAAGGGCATTACAAAAGTAAATGCTCAAAATTGGCCAAGAAGAAAACTTAAGTATCAAAGGCCAAAGAAAAGATCAAGGAAGTCGGAGCCCCAATTAGGAAGAGTGAGGAGCACATTGTGTGCTTCAAATGTCAACAAAATAGGTACTATAGAAGTCAATGTCCTAGGGGGAGTCACCTTACCAAGGACAAAAGGAAGAGCTCAAATGTAGGGGGGAGCTAAGACAAATCCTAAGATATATTTCAATAATATTCTTTCTTTATGTAAGGATAAAAAGCATGCTAGGAATAATTTTAATGCACTTGTTATTATTCATGATAAAAAGCATGCTAGTAGTAAGCCTAAGGAACAATTTAAAAATAAATTTTTTTGTTTATGGGCTAAATCGTATGAAATTAAGCCTAAGGACAATTCTAGGAAAATTAGCCCCAAGACTACCTTACCTAAGGATAGGAAGGTAGATAATAACAACCTAGGCATTAATCTCAAGAATTATAGACACATGCCTAGAAGAAAAAAAAATATCCAAAATTATAATGAAAAATAAAAAATCGAGAGACTAGAGGAAGAAAATCAAGTCTTGAGGTTAAGGCTTAAAAAAATTTAGAGAAGACCCTTGCAAGAATGACAAATTCAATTAAAGGGTCTAATGGGCAAGACTTAGGGTCTAGGAGGCAAGAACCAACTAGGAGACAAGGTTTGGATCACAAACTTAAGCCTAAGGAGACATACCACAATGTTCCATTTAACTATGGAACAAACTTTAGGTCTAGAAAAACCAAGGTCACAAGAGAAGTCATCCCTAGAGTTGATCATGGTAGGTGTCTAGTGGCTAAAATTTTGAAGAAACTTATGAAAGCCACTAAGAAGGTCACAAGGGAAGCCCTCCATAGAGTTGACATAGACAAGACCATTATGACTGATGGGTGCAGGGGTTTTTGGTTAAGGTAGAGAAATTTTTATTTTTCAGTAAGGGAAGTTTCAGTAAGTACTTGTAAAACTTCACTCGACTTCACTCTTCGATTTTACTAAAGAGGGAGAACTTATGATGGGGTCGAGATTTCCAGTCAGATACTTAGCATGTTTTTTAGAAGATATTAAGTGTGATTCTCGGCTAGTCAGTATGTTTCCCAAACAATATATGCAATTCCCGAGCTGAGTGTTGTATTGGCAGAGGAGTTAGTATGTTTCCCGAGTAGTATATGCAATTCTTGAGCTGAGTAGGGGTGAGAAGATTAGTCACACTTAGAGCTAAGTGTTGTATTGGCAGGGTAGAATATGGGTTTTCCGATTGATATCTGTAATTCTCGACCAATTAGTATGTTTCCCAGGGTAGTATATATAATTCTCGAGCTGAGTAAGGGGTGAGCAGTTTAGTCACACTCAGAGCTAAGTATTGGAAGGGCATTGTATGCAATTCCCAAGCAGTGTATGTAATTCCCGAGCAGTGTATATAATTTCGGAGCAGTATATGTAATTCTCGAGCTGAGTAAGGGTGAGCAAAATAGTTGTGCTCAGAGCTAAGTAGTGTGTTTATAGAGCAGTGTAGGTGTTTCCTGATTGATATATGTAATTCCCGAGCAGTGTATGCAATTCCCGAACAGTGTATGTAATTTTTTAGCAGTGTATGTAATTCTCGAGCAGTATATGTAATTCTCGAGTTAAATAAGGGTGAGTAGAATATTTGTGCTCAAGGTTAAGTGTTGTATTGATAGAGCAGTGTAGGCATTTTCTGATTGATATATGCAATTCCTGAGCAATATATATATTTCCCAAGTAGTCAGTGTGTTTCCCGAGCGATATAGGTATTTCTCGTGCCAAGTAGGAAGAGCAGTATAGAGTTCAAAGCGTATTGGTGAGTTGGGTTTTCCCGGTCAGTCTATGTATTCCTCGAGCAGTGGGTATGTTTCCCGAGTAGTGGGTATATGGTTCTCGAGCAGTTAGTGTATTTTTTGAGCAGTTAGTGTATTTCCCAAGCAGTATGTTGATTTTCCGAGTGATGTATATGTGGACCTTGAGTGTTTTCTGAATTAAGCAGAAAAGGGGATGCGGGTATTTTTGGGTATAAGAAGTGATGGGGGAGTTCTTAAATAAAGAATATCATTGACATGAAATATTATGTTATTTATTTGTTTAATCATTTGATTAATGATTGGTAGAAAAATAGGGGACACATGGAGAGTGTGAAAGGAGTTATTTTGAAAAGGAATGGGAGAAACAATTACATCTTGACAGGTTGATAGAGGTATTAAAGTAAATCCACTTCCAGAAGAGGCGGGATGAATCTCCTATAAAAGGGGCATAGGTGGAAGAAGAAGAGAGTTGTTTTTTTTCCTTCACTATTCAGTACCTCAAAGATCTCTTCTCACTTCTTCTTATACATTCTACTTATCCATTCTTCCGGTTTTGACTTGAGCATCAGAGGGGTTACGCCGGGAAGTCGACCCACCTCTAACACTCTTTTGTGAAGTGACAGATCTAGCGCTTATCTTAGGGTTCCAAGGCACTCAGAAGGAGTTCTCGAGGAAGAGGAAAGAGATCTAAGCAGGCCGAAGAAGAAGACCCCATCAATGACCAAGGCTTCAAAGCCTAGAAGGATCATAAAGAAAGTATCTAGGGAGGTCATCCCTAGTGAATACCTAGTTAACCCAAGGAGCTCAAATAGATTTTGAGTTTCTAGGAGCGTGATTCTCTCACGCTAGATGGATTAGGGTATATCAACTTGAATTGGTAAAGTAGTTAATCTAACTATAGCAAAGTTGACACCTTAGGTTATTTTCAAAGTTATGTGATACCTTGGAAATGAGATTGATATTTTAATCCTAAAGGAACTTGGGATGTGCCAATAGAATTTAAGATGTTTGAAAAATCAATTATAATTGGCACAATTAGATTTAGAGTCAATGGTGTGCCATTTTGAGTTTTGGCACACTTAAGGAAAATTAGTCATTATGGTAAAATTGGGATTTAATCCTAAAAAATGACAATTAATATTGAAATCTAGGTATTCTTATACCTTTACATTTTATTTGTCATGGTTTGTTTGTCATGTGTCATGTCATGACATCATATTTCTTAGGTTATTATGTCATGTTTATATTTAAGTCATTTTTATGCCATGACATCATAATTATTGCCTATGCTTTAATTTATATTATCATATATATCATGATCATCTTTCATGTATTAAGATTAACAAAATTGAATTAAGGGCAATGACATGATTTGAAGTCCCATGATAAGGGAATCAAATAGAGTTGTCTAGATAAAATATATGAGATCCTAGATTAGGGAAGAACCTAAACTCACATCTCACAAAAATATTAAATTGATATATGTGTGTATTAATACATCCTAGACACATATGAGATGTTAGAAAAATGAGTTAAGTTCAAGGTGCATAAATGTTGCATCTAGATGAACACAAACTCACAATATAATATGGATGAATCATGAGGAAAACTAATGTACAAGTCATGTACATTTAGCCCCATAGTTCAAAATAAGGTTTGAAAAAAAAATTAAAATCATTTTGAAAAATCTTAGTGAAGTCCATCTTTTGATAGCAATCACTATTGATAAAATTGGCATAAAATTAGACAAAAACATTAAATTTTTCAATGCTTTTGAACTTTGCATCAATACTTCAATTTAATGGGTAATTTTAATATAAGAATATTTTTCACCCATTGTATTTTTGTATTTGATATAAGTAATATACGTATGAAATTTCATAATTTTCAAATTACATATATTTACTTATGAATTTCCAAAATCCATTTCTAAAAACTAGTTTTCTGCATTTGCAGAAACCAATCGACTACTACTTTGGGTAGTCGACTGGTTGTTGATCTAGTTGACTGTTGATGTTGATTTTGGCTGAAAAAGTTTTGTTTAGCCATATATCAGCAAGTTTATGCTACCCTAACGTCTCCTAACCCTAGGATATACTTTGGAAAGCATTGGATAGGTGAAATATCATTGAAAATGCTTAGGAGAGTTGTTTAGGGTGGAGTATCTAATTTTAAGGGTTGTGGATGTTCAATGTTGAACTTTTACCCTTATTTTCGATGATTGAGTTTCCTATAGGCTTGGGAACTCTCCAAGGACATTGTTGATACAATGGTCAATGGGGACTAAGCCTTTATGGGAGGTTATCCATCAATGGATGATTGATAAGTATTCCTCAAAAGGGGAGAAATAAAGGGTTTGTGTTAGGAAACCCTCATTGTGCTCACCAAAGGGAGAGAATTGGAAAAGTGAGGATTGCCTCTAATTTAGTGATATGGGATTTATTACTAGGAAGAATGAAGATATCCTAAATGTTTTTGAACCAAAGGGGAGAATGTAGAATCTCTTTGAGAGATAAGGTATTAAAAACCTTGGTAGTCTTTTTGATGTATGTCAAATAGGGAGAAGTGAGGTTTAAGTTAAGTAAATCATCACTATGTTTTGGCATTGGAAGAGTTAAGTTGGGCTATTGTTAGCCTAACTTAAAGTTATTGTCAAACATCAAAAGGGGAGAGATTGTTGGTGCAATAGGCCCCGGGTCAATGTTGACCAACTCGAGTGGGACTCGAGTAATATTTTGATGTTTGACAATAGGTTTGACCATTGTTTGACAATATGATTTGACCATATGATTAGTAGATGATTTGGATATCCAAAGTCATATAGGGGAGATTATTTGAGAGAGATTATTGGAGCAATCAACTTCAGAAGTCTAAGTTTAGATACTTAGCAAGAAAAATCCAAGTCATGGGTACTTGGCAATGGTAAAGTCCAAAGGTATAGTCTTGACAGTATAAGCCCAAGTGTATAGTCTTGGTGGCATAAAGTCCAAGTGAACTTTGACAATTGGAAAGTCTAACAAGGAGTTGGCAAGGAAAGTCCAAGCATGATCTTGGCAATTGGAAAGTCCAAGTCATGGGTACTTGACAATTGAAAGTCCAAGTCATGGGTACTTAGCAAAGAGAAAGTCTAATGGTAGGTTTGGCGGCATAAAGTTCAAGCATGGGTCTGTTGGCGCAATCGGCTCAGGTCACGATTGACCAAACTCGAGTTTTGACTCAAGTAGTGTTTTGATGTTTTACAAAGGAGTGATCATTCTTTGATAATGGTTTAGAGAGATGGTTGATAAGAGGTTGACCATATGATGGAGAAGTCCAAGTGGGACACTTGGCAAAGGAAAGTCCAAGTCATGGGTACTTGGCAAAGGAAAAGTCCAAGCATGGGTCTTGGCAATGGAAAGTTCAGGCATCGGTCTTGGCATTTGGAAAGTCCAACATGGAGTTAGCAAGGAAAGTCCAAGGGTGTAGTCTTGTCCACGTAAGTCCAAGTGTATAGTCTTGGCGATGAAAGTCTAAGTCATGGGTACTTGGCAATTGGGAAGTCCAAGGGTATGATATTGGTGGTGTAAAGTCCAAGCGTGTGTCTTAGTAGCGTAAGTCCAAATGTACCTTGGCAGTGTAGACACTGTTAGCATGACAATAGCCGATGGAAGTACCTGAAGGCTAACGTATGGATGAACAACTCATGGATGACTTAGAGGGATCCGATAGGCATGAGGCTGATGGAGGTGGCTAGAAGGCTTAGGTCTAACCTAAGGGTGGTCTAGCAAGTATGAGGGGATCATACTTGGGGTTAAATCTTATATTTGAGGTTTGTCAATCGACTGGGGTTATGAACCAGTCGACTAGTCAAGTGTTTTGAAGACTTCATGATGATGATTGGGGTGGGATATCAACACTCTGGTTCCATATGCATTTTATGGACGAGAAGACTTCAATCAATGGAAGGCAAGGATTGAAGACTTCATGATGATGATGGACATCGAAGATTGGTCCGCCTTGATGGAAGGATTTGTATATCCAAGAGGGCCAAAGGGAGGTTTCCTCAAGATGAAGAAATGGACCGAGGAACAACTCCAAAGTTTCGAGAAAAATAAGAAGGTAATAAAATTTTTGGTTGAATTGATTCATAATGATATCTTGTGTAGATTAGGTGAATATAAGGATGCAAGGAGCTTTGGAGCGAATTGACACAATTTCATGAGAAGCCTCAATCGGTCCAAGAGGATAAGGAAGAAACAAAGGAGGAGGAAGAAAGCTCATCCTCACAAGAAAGTGAGGATTCAGAGGTCGAGAGGTGTTCGACATCCGAGGAGGAACAAGAAGTGGAAGAATTGGAGGAAGCCTCCACCTCTAGGATTGAGGGGGAGGAGAGAATTTCCACACCAGAGCAAAATCAAGAAGAACCATCTACCTTCGGTAAAGATGAAGAACCAACTCTGGCTTCTACCACTACTCTAGGTAACTCAAATGTAATTCATAAAAATAAGGATCACATAATTTTCTTTGAATATAGGGAGAAAGGGTATTACAAGAGCAAATGCTCAAAATTGGCCAAGGAGAAAGTGCCGACACCAAAAGTCAATCAAAAGTCAAAGGATGTCGGAGCCCCAACCATTAAGAGGAAGGAGCACGTGGTGTGCTTCAAATGTCATCAAAGGGGCCATTATAGGAGTCAATGTTCTAGGGGGAGGAAACAAACCAAGAGTCAAGAAGGAGCATCACATGTAGGGGGAGCTTTTATAGCAAACCCTAAGGTATACTTTAGTAATGCACCTTCAAATTTTAATAGGCATATTTTTAATTCACTTGATATTGCTCATGAAAAGCATGCTAGAAGTAACAATAAATATTTTTTTCTTAGGTGTTAAATATTGTAATTTTAGGGTTAAGGATAAATCTAGAAACAATAACCCTAGAACAATTCTACCTAAGGAAGCAATTAGGAAGGTAGAAGATCACCTAGGCATTAACCCTAAGAAGGGTAGGCATATGCCTAGAAAGAATCTTTCCCAAAGGGTTAATGAAAAATCAAAATTGGAAAGATTAGAGTTAGAAAACCAAGCCTTGAGGTCAAGGCTTAAGAAATTGGAGAAGACCCTTAGGAAGATGTAAAATCAATTTCAAGGGTCAAATGATCAAAAATTAGGGTCTAAGAGACAAGAGCCATCAAAGGGAAAGAAAGGTTTGTTGGTGCAGAGAGCATCACTCCTTAGTTTTGATGTATGAATCATAGTTAAAGTTAGGATTTACTTGTATTCTGATATCAGTGTTAAGTGTGTAGGCTTAATAGGAAGTCCTAGTAGGTCGTGTTGACCAGATACTAGGCAGGTATCTTAACAAATCAGGAGGACCGGACACCAAGCATGAAGTCCAGATGGGTCGAGTGGATCGGACATTTGGCATGAAGACCGGTTGGGTTAGGAGACCAGACAATCGACAAAAAGTCCAGCTGGGTCAGGTAGAACAGACAGCTGGTGGAAGCTCTAGTGGGTCAGATCGGATGTCAAGAATGGTAAGTCCGGTAGAGCAGTCGGCAGGTAAGGCTCGAGTGGAGAGGTGAAGTCGATTCCTCTATAGGGGGACAAAGCTAGGCGTCGATCCGACGAAGAGTCCGAGTGGGATTTAGAAGTCGAGATCGAGCAGTATTACTACTGATATCATATTTTATATTATCTTCTTGTGCTAATCTCGTTTTGCAGGGATCAGTCGACTGAAGTCCAGTCAACTTGGTATGGGTCAGTCGATTGGATACCTAGTTGGTAAGATTAGCTGGTGATCAATCGAAGATCTGGCAGCGCAGATGGAAAGAGTTTCGGTCGACTGGAAAGGCAAACTTCCCGATGCAGAGTAGAGTGACCTGGAGTCGATTGGGGTGTATTCAGTCGACTGGAAGACTCGAAGTACCATATCGACGGGCTGATGAGGAGTCGATTGGAGGACATTCCAGTCGCCTGGAAAAGATTTATAAAAGAAATGCTCGACCAGCTCTGAGAAGAACTCTGCTACTACGTCCAAGTGCTGCTACTATTTGTCTTCATCCACAAGAGCTTCATCCTTTCACGAAGACGCAATTCTGACACTCCGTGCCTACTTCGATAGCTCCAAAAGTGTCGATAAAATTTATCTTTTAATACTTGTACTTACTTCGCTTTTTGTACTTAATTTCAAAGAGAATGTAGAGTATTACCTTTCTCTTATTCTTTGTAAAAAGCGAACCCCTCCGAAGTCGAGAGTTCTCGAGTTGGAGGGCATTATAGTGTATTGCCCATCGAGATAGCTCTCGGAGAGCTACGGGCCTTGGAGTAGCAACCCGGCTAGAGTTGTGAACCAAATAAATATTTTATCTCTCCATTTTATTTATTCCGCTACATACTCTTACTTCTAACAATTTCATATTTCAAAATAAAAATAAGTTTTAAAATTTCTAAAGAAAAATTTGTAACCTCCGAGATTTGTCCCCCTCTCTCGGAGCATTTTGATCCTACAATTGATATCAGAGTCGGGGCGCTCCAAATTTGGTGCAACCACCATCAAGAGCTTTAGGATTTTCTTTAGTTTTAGCATTTTTGTTTTAGAATAATTTTTGCATTAATATATTTTTTTTCATTAGAATATATTTTTAATATTTGTCTTGTTTTAGCATAAATTTATTCTTGCACAATACATTTTTTTTTTTGCTTAAATTGAATAAATATAGGAATAATTATGAATATTAATTTAATTAATTTAGATAAAAATTTAATAATCAAAATTTATTAGTAATGTCGCATTTAGAGGGTTTAAGAATTGTTCGCCCTCCTATCTTTAACGGAGAGGATTTTCCCTCTTGGAAGAAGCGAATGGAGTGCTTTTTGAAAACCGACCTAGAGATTTAGTTTTCGATTATGAAAGGGTTCATAGCTTCGGTAGATGACTCGAGAGAGTTTTTAGATCCGGAGAAATGGACCACAAACATTAGGAAAAAAGCTCAAGTCGATTACAAGGTTTTAAACACTTGTAATGCGGACTTACAAATGAAGAGCTAAGTCGAGTCAGGTCAGTTCAAAATTCTAAAGAATTATGGAAAATATTAATTAAATTACATGAACATGCTAACTTGAGTCAACCCGAGGACGGTTTAGTTTTGATGGCAGGAACGAACAAAAAAGGAAAGAAATCCAAATCGAGGAAAAGGAAAAGGAAGGAAGCATCTAAGGAAAACTTGGACAAGTCATCATCGGAAGAGTCGGATGCGAAAATATCAACGACACACTTCGTAGCACTCATGGCAGCCGATGAGTCTGAAGTCGAGTCAAGACAAGAGTTCAAGTTCGAATCCGATACAAGCCACGGATCATCATCCGTTTCCGAAGGTTCAAACGAGGTAACATCTCCTCTAGAAGATAAATTGTATAACATTATTGCATGCTTAGGTAGGAAACTAGCCAAGTCCAAAAATCGAATCGACTCGCTTCTTGAGGAAGTCCAAGTACTTAAGGAGCAAGTCAACTCGAAGACTTCGACTTTTCAAATTAAGGATAGAGACTCAACTCAAGTTACAAAGCTTGAGGAAGAGAACTCGATCCTAAAAAGGCAAGTAGAAGATCTCACCGGATCGTTGGAAAGGTTCACTTCGGGCTCCAAGTTCTAAACATGATGCTCTGGTCTCAATGAGTCGTGTACAATAAGTCCGGACTCGGATACAAGGCTAAGGACACAAATAAATCATATATGTTCTTGTTTAATATATATGCTAAGGGTTGAGTCCAAGCATGGGTTCCTAAGACTAGCTTAGTCAACCAAGTTAGACCAAACCAATTTTGGATTCCCAAAGGACAAGTTCACTTAGTGAACAAGACCCAACAAAGCTACTACGCAGGAGGAGCTAACTCTTTGCTTATTTCCTTGATTAGTTAAACTCTTACCTGTCTTAGTTTACTTTACTTGCTTAATTTAGAACGGACTAGATAGGAAACAAAGTAGTTTAAACTTGAACAACCTAGTACTAAGACGAAGTGAACTAATAGTAAGTTAGGGAAGCTCTTCGAAGTACATGTCTAGGAAGTGGTCCATCCAATATTCAAGAAGGCTATATGCCTTGCCACGACCTGGTGCACTAAGTCGAGTGGAACTGATCAAAGATAACTCACTAAGTCTTTGACTAGTTAGACCAAAGCTTAGTCCAAAGTGAGTCAAGTACTTGATTCCTTCATTGACTTTGCCTAGGAAGTAGTTCATCCGATACCCAAGCAGGTCATATGCCTCGCCATGACCTGGAAGTCAATGCTGGAAAAACCTACTTGATTAGCTCAAGATAAGCTTGAATCTAACACAAGTTTTAAAAACTTTGAAATTATTCATTGAAATTAATTAAGATAAAAAGAAATATTCATCTCACAAAACTCATGGGATTAACGTGTATTGAAAACTTAGCTCGGGTGAGATGATCATGTTGGGTTTCCGGCACCGCGGCGTATGTGTGTTCGATCACGTTTCGTAAACATGAACATAGCGGAAGCAATAAAAATAATAAATCTATATTTATTACAACACACACAACACACGCATGCATATTACAACAAGTGTAGACATAACCGTAAATTTAAATTTGCAATAAAAGGAAATTTATCTACGTTATACCTTTCGTATGACGTGTAGCGGAACGGCATCAACCGAACGATCCTCGCTAGAATCGCTCTATCCAGATCCACGCCGAAGTTCCTCGATGACTTCGCTAAGTCACGAGCTTCGTCTTCGTACGGGTTACTAGCCTCGTGTTGAAGACGACGTGATCGAGAGATGATCACGATCCGAATCCAAATTCGGATCCTAAAACGAATTCTCAAAACTCGCTTCTCCGGAGAGGTATCACAACCAATTGACGAATCCTTCGCCCCTCCACTCAGAGGATTACCGGAGATCAAATCCCCGTAAGTTAGCCGCTGTCGGAGCACTTCAACCGCCGCCCAAACGACGCCCGACGAGGAGAAGAAGCTGTCCAGAAAACTGGACAGCTTTGGTGGAGGAGATAGGCGCCGCCAAGGAGAGCTCACCTTGATGCCAAACCTAGGAGATCACCGGAGGGTCGCCGAGGTTCACCGCTGAGCTTGGACGCCGGCAAGGGTTGGACGGCGGCACAAGCCGGGGCGGCAAAGGAGGTTGGGCGCCAAACTCCAAGGAGGTGGGGCGGCAACTCAAAGGCTAGGGTTTTGGATTATTAGGCTTAACAATCCCTTAAGCCCTCTTTTATAGATAATTAATTCTCTTAATGGTTATTGGATCATAACCATTAGGCCCGTTAACCCGCTCCATTAAGATAAGTTAAAATAAACCAAACCATGATGGTTTATTTTAAGTTAAAACGAACCGAACCAACTTTTGATTCATTCGTTTAAAATAAACCAAACCCTTTGGTTTATTCTCATCCATTGGATTAGAACTAAACCATTTTGGTTCATCCATTACGTCTTCATAAGACACGGCCCATCCACGCTTCCATTGCGACTGAAACGATTTCATGCTCGCTTTATGTTTGGTCCAACCAAACCTAGTTTCTCTCGGTCTGAGAATCCCATTCTCAAGCTCGTTTTAAATCCTTTGGATTACACTCGTTGTGCGTGTGACCAAATAGGTTCTCGGTTTATGTTGGCCGTCTATAATTAACCATTAATTATAGAACGATCATGAGTGACACCTAGTAGTACATCATAATCCCCAATTAACCGAAAAGATCAATGGTTGATCCAGAACTATTTCTGAAACCATTCAGCAGCTCGAATGATTCGTGCCCCATTCCCTTCACTCATCTTATACCCACTTGGTTCAGGACATGGTCTATAGTGTCAGTCCCCACTAGGCTGACTACGTCACACCTAGCCCAAGTATCATTTCCTCGTCCTACGGATTCTAGTTACTCCACATGTATCGAAGAGTACCTTACTCTAAACATGTAATGCTTTGGCCAAAGACTTTAGTAACAATTTGACGAGAGGCCATGGGTATACATCTCCTCGCAAGGAGTGGTGAATCCTTTATAGGCTATTCAAACACCTTCGATCACTTCGACTTATACCCAATCATCCTGGGTCCACATTTCCTTAGAGATGTTTGCTTAAGATGTCAAAGCATAAGTCTCCATGATCAAGATGACTTGAATACCGCAAGTCAAAGGAACATCGCACTTAAGCCACAGTAAGAACTTCATTGACATATCTATATATGCAGAGATCCATATGAAGTCTTACTACCGTCACTCCAATGAACTAGTTACCATAACTAGCATCCACGATTAACTCCGGACATCACTATGTCTCCAGCCAGTGAGAATCAACTGCTTGGATACACCAAGGAGTATACCTCGTGCTAGTCTCGACAGAATTGATGGTGTCCAAATCCATCAATTCATCAACTAGGGATAATTCCGATACATCACAATTACACATGTAGAGATACTCACTAGTTGTGATCCAATCACAAATTCTCTCATGCTGTGAATCGTATCATGGACATTCAGTAAATGAGTTTAAGATCCAATCAAATACATAAAATATGTATACTCAAATAGTGAATCTTCATTTATCATATAAATGGTTCATACATAAGGCGATTGCCTTAGGACATCTCTCATATATTACTAACAGACTCCCACTTGGCCTAATGTCAATCGCTACGGTATCCAATACCATAAGCTCTAACATGACCCTCAAATTTACTTTGAGGTAATGCTTTAGTCAAAGGATCCGCTAAGTTCCTTTCAGTGGGAATTTTCTCGATTTGTATTTCATTCCTACTGATGATCTCTCTGATAAGATGATAGCGGCAAAGCACATGTTTGGATCGTTGATGAGACCTTGGCTCTTACGCCTATGCAATTGCTCCATTGTTGTCGCAGTAGACCGGTATTGCTTCAACAATGGTCGGAATCACACCAAGTTCATGAACGAACTTCTTGATCCAAACCGCCTTCACGCTCAAGCCGCAATGTATTCTCGCCTCGTGGTAGAATCCGCCATCGCCTCTTGTTTGGAACTTTTCCAACTCATCGCGCTCTATTCAAGGTGAACACGATCCGCATCGAGACCTAGAATCATCATTGTCTCGAAGCCGCATCCGTATACCCGCGTATCACCATGTCCCCTTCTCCATATATTAGAACACATCCTTAGTTCTTCTCAAGTACTTAAGGATCGCCTTAATGACCACCCAATGATCCATTCTGGATCGATCGGTATCCGCCGTGACACTCAGAGCATGATACATCGGGCCTCGTACATAACATAGCATACATGATAGATCCTATTGCGGATGCATAGGGAATCTTACTCATGCAAATCCTCTCGTCTTCTGTGCGCGGACACATAGACTTCGAAAGGTGTACCCCATGCCTGATGGGTAGGAAACCTTTCTTGGATTCCGACATACTAAATCTCTTTAGCACTCGGTCTATATATGTAGACTGCGAAAGACCAAGCAACCGTTTCGATCTATCTCTATAGATCTTAATCCCGAGGATGTAGGTTGCTTCTCCCAGGTCTTTCATGGAGAACGTCTTGGATAACCAAACCTTAACTGACTGTAAGATTGAAACATCATTTCCTATAAGTAGTATGTCATCGACATACAATACTAGGAACACGACTGCACTCCCACTAACCTTCTTGTACACACAAGGTTCGTCTGAATTTTGTGAGAAATCAAACTTTTTGATTGTCTCATCAAAACGGATATTCCAACTCCTGGATGCTTGCTTCAATCCATAAATGGACCGTCGCAATTTGCATACCTTGGTTTTATCAACCGATGTGAAACCTTCAGGCTGTATCATATACACGTCCTCGAGCAGGTTTCCATTAAGGAAAGTTGTTTTCACATCCATCTGTCATATCTCATAATCATAATGAGCTGCTATGGCCAGGAGCATCCGAATGGATTTAAGCATAGCTACAGGCGAATAGGTTTCGTCATAATCAACACCTTGTTTTAAAACATTACCATCCATGTCGATATCCTTTCGCCACCAATCTAGCCTTATAGGTAATCACATTACCATCCATGTCGGTTTTCTTCTTGAAAACCCACTTGCACCCTATAGGCTTTATGCCTTCAGGTGGGTCAACCAAGTTCCAAACTTGGTTTTCATACATGAAATCCATTTCGACTTCATGGCACCAAGCCACTTATCCCTTTCTCGAACTTGTCAAAGACTTCTTCATAATCGTAGGCTCTCATCATCAATGAGTAACACGCCGCTCGATTCACTTACGAGAATCCATATTTCTCAGAATATTGCGCGGTTCTACCAGGATCTACGAAGATGTGGTGTTACAATAGTCCAAATTGATTGCTCATCACTATGAGTTGTCATCATTGTCAGGCTTCACCAGGTATCTCATCAATGTCTATTTGAGTCTCTCGAGCCTCCTCAAGCTCGACGACACTCCCACTGTTTTCTTGCAAGAGAAACTCTTTCTCTAGAAACACAGCATGCCTTGAAACAAACACCTTTTGTTCCACAGGATGATAGAATTGGTAACCCCTTATTTCCTTAGGGTATCCAATAAATAGACATTTATCAGACTTAGCATCCAATTTGTCTGATACAGTCCGCTTCACATAAGCAGGACAACCCCATATCTTCAAGTAAGATACATGAGGTTTCTTATTATTCCATATCTCATATGGAGTAGTTGAGACTACCTTGGTAGGCATTCTGTTTAACAAGTAAACAGCTGTCTGAAGTGCATAGCCCCAAAAGGACTTGGGAAGAGTCGCATGATTCATCATTGACCTGACCATGTCCAACAAGGTCCGGTTACGCCTCTCAGATACACCATTATGCTGTGGTGTATATGGCGGAGTCCATTGAGACAATATATCATTGTCTCTTAGATAATCAAGAAACTCTTGACTTAAGTATTCACCACCTCGATCCGATCGAAGTATTTTAATACTCTTGTCATGTTGTTTCTCTACTTCATTTCTGAATTCTTTGAACCTTTCAAAGGCTTCAGACTTTGTGTTTCATCAAAAACACATACCCAAACCGTGAGTGATCATCGGTGAAGGTAATGAAGTAGCTATAGCCTCCTAAAGCTTGAGTTGACATAGGTCCATATACATCACTATGTATTTAGGCCTAGCAACTCTCCCACTCGTTCACCTTTTCCCGTAAAAGGTAACTTAGTCATCTTGCCTTTTAAGCATGATTCACATGTATCGTATGAATCCAATCCAAACGATTCCAGAATTCCACATCGGTGTAATTCAGACATGCGTTTCTTGCTTACATGGCCAAGACGACAATGCCACATGTAGGAGTCTATGTGATTATCCTTTCGAGCACACTTGTTGCTCGCTTCGATATTGCAAATGTCACTGGATACGTCCAACGTATAAACACCATTGCTTAAAGTTCCAGTCCCATAAAGAACCCCATTCAAAGTTATGTAACAACAATTGTTACTAAACGTCAAATGGAAACCATTTCTATTTAAACAAGAAATAGAAATGATGTTCTTTATCAACGAAGGAATATAAAAGCAATTGTTCAGTTCTAAGACAAGTCTTGCAGGGAGTTTCAACAAATACGTTCCGATGGCGAGTGCAGCAACCTTTGCTCCATTCCCAACACGTAAATTTGACTCTCCCTTGACGAGTCTTCTTCTATTCCTTAGCCCATGTATGTCATTACATATATGTGAGCCACACCCAGTATCCAATACCCAAGTGTCTAAGGAAATAGAATGACAATCAATAAAGAAGATTTCTGAAGAAGATGGGGCATCCGATGCCTTATTCTTCTTCACGGACTCAAGATAAATCTTGCACTTTCTTCGCAAATGGCTCTCCTTGCCATAATGATGGCAAGTTTCCTTTTGTGCTAGTTCTACCTTCTTAGCCCTTCTCTTCTTTCCCTTCTGCTGTTCCTTTGACTTCCTCTTAGAACCTTTCTTTGAGGAATCAATTAACAGCACCATCCCCTACTCATGCTTCTCAAAAGACTCCATAGTCTTCAGCATATTGAGCAGTACCACAGACGAACCTTCTAGCATCTCAGAGGTGAAGAGGAGCTTTGAGACTTCGAACCTTTCGAATCTCACTTGCTCATCAACCAACTCACAAAGATGAAGGACTACGATATGAGCATCCATATGCTCATGCTGTTTTCGTAGCTTGGGTTCCATCATGGCTAGCATGATGCAACTCATTTGTTCAGAATCACTCACATGTTTCTGACAGGCCAACAATTGGTCCAGAGTTGCATTGTCATTAGGATGGGCGGGAAGAGGCGCTTTGAGGACATACGCAAGCTTTTCCACCTTGAGAACAATTCTCAAGTTTCTAAGCTAGTCCAAGAAGTTCGGCCCAGTCAATTTATTTGAATCCAAAATGGAACGCAAATTCAAACACATCATGATCAATATATTAACTTAGAAATACAAAACGAGCATATATGAGAAAGATGATTTTAAAATGCATCAATATACATTTATAAATCTCATTCATTTTTCGAATTTTAAAAACCCCAAAATCACTTCGGGAGATCGTAGGTCCATCTCCGAATGGGCTGATATCCATCATAGTTATGAACAACCTTGGAGAGAGTCCAACAAGCCATTCATAACTACGACAGTAGGTATCATCTATACCGATTGCATATCACGTATATGCAACTATCACAATGTGCTATCAACTAATTGAATGTTCACACATACATCGGGTTGTTAACACATTAACAAGTATGCATCATATGCATAGCACCCAACTTCACCTCCCTTTACATCGACCTTGGAGAGAGTCCAACAAGCTGATGCTCCAGGTTAAAGCCAACCCATTAATCGGGACATAGTTTTAATATGGTTAGAGCGCATTCAACCAATTAGCCCAGCTTGGAGAGAGTCCAACAACCAAAGCTAACGATTGACCTCTGACTCTTACCATATTAGTATTAAACTATTCCATGGTTTGAACATGTTCGGGTTCGAGCCGGGCTTGGAGAGAGTCCAACAACCCAAACAAGAAACGAAACTCTGGTTCTAACCATATTAATGGAAGGTGTAGGCTTTAATATTGTTTAAGGGTTTTTATGTCTCATCCTCTTTGCATGCAAATAACTATTATCTACATGGCATGACATACATGGCATACATCTACATGTCACAACACGCATGGCATAATGTTATGCATCTAATGCAATTACATGACATACAATTATGTCATGTATATAATTTCCTTATATGTCATAACTATTTATGAAAATAAAATATGTTTAAGATTTAATTCTCCAAATCAAATCATAATTAAATTAGGAAACAAATTTCCAAATCTAATCACATATTTTATTCATAGAATTATTTGATTAAGGAAAATCTATTTAGGAAACCAATTTCCTAAATCATTAAAACTACTTATGGAAATAAAATATTTTAAGATTTGATTTCCCAAATCAAATCATGATTAAATTAGGAAACAAATTTCCAGAATCTAATCAAATATTTTATTTATGGAAAATATCAATTTCCATAAATACTTCCAACTTTCCAAAAGTGGAAGATTTCCAAAAATACTTCTAGACTTTCCAAAATTGAAAAATTTCCATAAATACTTCTAAATTTCCAAAATTTAGAAAATTTCCAGAAATACATTATGACTATCGCAAAACCATTTTTACGATTATGTCGAAACACAACTTGGGCTCTGATACCATCAAGTTGGGTTTCAAGATCATAGGGTGTGTGTTCGATCACGTTTCGTAAACATGAACACAGCGGAAGCAATAAAAATAATAAATCTACATTTATTACAACACACACAACACACGCATGCATATTACAACAAGTGTAGACATAATCGTAAATTTAAATTTGCAATAAAAGGAAATTTATCTACGTTATACCTTTCGTATGACGTGTAGCGGGAACGGCATCAACCGGAACGATCCTCGCTAGAATCGCCCTATCCGCATTCACGCCGAAGTTCCTCGATGACTTCGCTAAGCCACGAGCTTCGCCTTCGTGACGGGTTACTAGCCTCGTGTTGAAGACGACGTGATCGAGAGATGATCACGATCCGAATCCAAATTCGATCCTAAATGAGTTCTCAAAACTCGCTTCCGAGAGGTATTCACAACCAATTGACGAATCCTTCGCCCTCCACTCAGAGGATTACCGAGATCAATCTCGTAAGTTAGCCGCTGTCGGAGCTCTAACCGCCGCCCAAACGACGCCCGAGGAGAACAAGCTGTCCAGAAAACTGGACAGCTTTGGTGGAGGAGATAGGCGCCGGCTAACCAAGGAAGATTGAGCTCACCTTGATGCCAAACCTAAGGAGGATCGCCGAAACTCTTCCGACAGCAGCTCAACGCCGGCGAGGGGGGAAGGAAGCAACCTTCTGGACGCCGGTTGGAGGAGCTATGGGCGGCGGCCTAGGGTTGGCGCCGAGCAACCAAGGGTGGGAGGCAACTCAAAGGCTAGGGTTTTGGATTAGTTAGGGCTTAACAATCTCTTAAGCCCTCTTTTATAGAGAACTAATTCTCTTAATGGTTAATGGATCATATCCATAAAGCCCATTAACCCGCTCCATTAAGATAAGTTAAAATAAACCAAACCATGATGGTTTATTTTAAGTTAAAACGAACCGAACCAACTTTTGGTTCATTCATTTAAAATAAACCAAACCCTTTGGTTTATTCTCATCCATTGGATTAGAACCAAACCATTTTGGTTCATCCATTACGTCTTCATAAGACACGGCCCATCCACGCTTCCATTGCGACTGAAACGATTTCATGCTCGCTTTATGTTTGGTCCAACCAAACCTAGTTTCTCTCGGTCTGAGAATCCCATTCTCAAGCTCGTTTTAAATCCTTTGATTACACTCACAGCGTGGTGACCAAATAGGTTCTCGGTTTATGTTGGCCGCCTATAATTAATCATTAATTATAGAACGATCATGAGTGGCACCTAGTAGTACATCATGATCCCCAATTAACCAAAAGATCAACGGTTTATCCAACTATTTCTCAAACCCTTCAAAGAGCTCGAATGAATCGTGCCCCATTCCCTTCACTCATCTTATACCCACTTGGTTCAGGACATGGTCTATTGTGTCAGTCCCCACTAGGCTGACTACGTCACACCTAGCCCAAGTATCATTTCCTCGCCCTACGGATTCTAGTTACTCCACATGTATCAAGAGTACCTTACTCTAAACATGTAATGCTTTGGCCAAAGACTTTAGTAACAATCCGACGAGAGGCCATGGGTATACATCTCCTCGCAAGGAGTGGTGAATCCTTTATAGGCTATTCAAACACCTTCGATCACTTCGACTTATACCCAATCATCCCGGTCCACATCTCCTTAGAGATGTTTGCTTAAGATGTCAAAGCATAAGTCTCCAATATCAATATGACTTGAATACCGCAAGTCAAAGGAACATCGCACTTAAGCCACAAGAAGAACTTCATTGACATATCTATATATGCAGAGAACCATATGAAGTCTTACTACCGGTCACTCCAATGAACTAGTTACCATAACTAGCATCCACGATTAACTCCGACATCACTATGTCTCCACCAAGGAGAATCAATTGCTTGATACACCAAGGAGTATACCTCGTAAGTAGTCTCGACAGAATTGATGGTGTCCAAATCCATCAATTCATCGACTAGGGATAATTCCGATACATCACAATTACACATGTAGAGATACTCACTAGTTGTGATCCAATCACAAATTCTCTCATGCTATGAATCGTATCATGGACATTCAGTAAATGAGTTTAAGATCCAATCAAATACATAAAATATGTATACTCAAATAGTGAATCTTCATTTATCATATAAATGGTTCATACATAAGGCGATTGCCTTAGGACATCTCTCATATATTACTAACAGATCAAACTTAAATAGCTTAACAACTAAACTTAACAATTTACTCAACTTAACTTAACTTAACAATTTAACTAAACTTAACAATTTACTCAACTTAACTAAACTTAACAATTTACTCAACTTAACTTAACTTTACTAAATTTTGTTGGATCAGAATAAGCGCTAGAGGGGGGGGGGGGTGAATGGCGCACGAGAATCTTTCTTTTCGTTCCATTAAAACACACGTAAAAGTAAGTGCACAGCGGAAGAATAAAGAACACAACTTTGTTTTTTTACTTGGTTCACAGCCTACCGTCTGCTAATCCAAGGCCCTAGTGGTCTGAGACCACGTATGGAGGGCAATTCATTAAAACACTCCTCCTCGTTAGAGGTAGGAGTTGACGATTATAAGGATATGAGAAAACTCGAGGTAGAGAGGCAAAACCCCTCTCTCCTCGTTATGATAAAAGCTCGGAAATATAAAATTAAATACAAGTACACTAAATTGACAACTTTAGATATTACTGACAACTAAGGAGTTGAAGGTTGAGCTCGTGTCGTCGGTGTTTCGGCAGCGCTTTGTCATTGTAGAGTTGTCAGAGAGTCGCGGTGTTGCGAGAGCACTTGAGAGCACTTAGAATTGATAAAAATGGTGTAGAACACTCCTTTTTTATAGCCTTTGAGAACCATAAACATTGAGCTTAAATCTTATCTTCAAAAGCCACCTCACCCTAAGATAAGGGGATGAGGTTTTGACTATCCTCGAAGCTGGAATTTGAACATCAGTAGACTGATCAACCCTAGCAGTCGACTGATGGAGGCAGCAGTCGACTAATACAAGCCATCAGTCGACTGTTGCTAGGGTTTCTAGCTGCAATAAAAAGTTAGCTTGAAAATACAAGTGATACAAGTGATTTTGACGACCACTTATCGTCCGATCTCGACTTAGACCTTCCACGGGAAGTCTTTGTTGGATCGAGAAGCGTTGCTAGAGGGGGGTGAATAGCGAGCGTAAATCTTTTCGTTCGTTCATTCGATACACGAGTAAGCACAGCAGAAAATAAAGAGACACGTTTATTTTTACTTGGTTCACAACCCAGTGGTTACTACTCCAATGCCCTAACGGTCCTAGACCGCGTATGGAGGACAAAGCACTATAACGTCTCCTCCTCGTTGGAGGTAGGAGACAACGAACACAAAATCGAAAGTATGAGGATGAGGCAACAAGCCTATCTCACCTCGTTACGAATAAAAACAAGAGTACAATAACAAAATATATTACTTGTTGTTGTTGCCGACGAAGAAGATCAGAACTTGTCATCGCGTCGGCGTTATGACGGTGTTGGAGCTTTGGCATTGTAGGAGCACTTGAGAATAAACTTGATGATGTTTAGAGTTGGAATCCTCCCCTCCTTTTATAGATTTTGGCCTCTGAATATGTATCCTCATCTTTTGGAACAAATCACGAAGTTGTACAAAATTTTATCGCGAAATGGCCGCGTCAAACATTATCCATTTTGACCTAGTGCAAAGGCTGATTCGTCGCCATCAGTCTACTGATGCCTCCCATCAGTCGACTGATGAGCATCAGTCGACTGCTCAATGTCCAGCAGTCGACTGCCAGCCTGGTCACTTCCCTACAGTAAGAGATTTGTACGGAAAATGATAAATACGATGGTTTCTAACCATCCGATCTCGACCTAGACCTTCCACAGGAAGTCTTAGTCAGATTGTCACCTATGGTCGTCCCCATAAAGAGGAAACGACCTTACCATCTCTCACTCACACGAGCTTACCTCAATACTTACCTTGTAGCTCTCGCTTTCAGCCTTCCACTCAATTCCTTCGGCTCCCTCCGAAGTCACTCAAGTGTCGCCCGACCACTGCGGCTTCCTCCGAGTGTCGCTAGTCTTCAGCTCCAACTTTAGTACTTTTCTGCACACTCGATTTAGCTCGTGAGATAACGATGTAAACTTAACTTTGTGTCTTTGCCATAATCAAAACACAGGTTCGATTATCTAATGCCCCTGCACCAATAATCTCCCCCTTTTTGATCTATGACAAACTTACGCAAAGTTAAGGAAAAATGTAATGTGGAAAATGAGTAAATGTAAATGATGCACTCATTATAATCAATTCCCCCTTAACCTTGGTGAGTTTTAAAACAAAATTTTTTCTCCCCCTTAACTTGTGCTCTTCTCCCCCTTTTGCCATAAATCAAAAAAGATTTGGGGTTTTTTTTATATAAAATAGGGGTTGAAAAACAACATCGTATATGCATGCATCTAGATAAATCAACTATGAGTCTAAGCATGCGTCTAGTAGTAGTTAGATAGATTGGTTTGAGGTGTGTCCCTCTGCACCAATAATCTAAAAGTTTAAAATATAACCCTTAGGGTTAGTTTGCTCTCCCCCTTAGTCAAATATATAAAGTATAAGAGATGTAGGGGGTGCTAAACTTGAGCCTAAGAGTTGTTAAGTACAATAGTTGAGAAAATAAGTAGTATTTTGAAGGGGTTGTTTTAAGTATATTTCAATTATCCTTAACATCTCACCCATTCTATGTGTCTCAGAATCTGTTCACCTTATATATTTTATGAGATGATTTGAAATTGATTAAAGATAGTCAACCTTGGGTTAGATTCGGATTTAACCTTTAGATCGTTAAGTAACTTTTCGAGAAACTGACTTCTAGGTCGTGGTGAGGCACAGGGGTCTTCTTTGATCGGAACAATGACCACTTCCTTAGAAAAAGCTAAATTCAAGAAAATATCACTTAAGTCACTTAGGTTTACTTCGTGGTCTAACTAGTTTAGGATACGACGAGGTAGCTTCCGCTAGTTCCACTCGGTCAAGTGCACCAAGCTAGATACGCCTTATCTAGTTCGAATACACGAGACTTTGTTTCCCTAACGTACTACCATCTCGCCGCATCCTAATACTATGCTGTCAAGAGTTGACTAACTATTTTCCCTATCTAGCCGTTCTACAAATTAAAGTGAAATATTCAATGGTTTTGCTAAGTAAGCGGGTATACTATTTTAGTGTTAGCTCCCCCTGGACCATTGAACCAATATGGTCTATTCAAATAATGAATTTGATCCTGGGGAATCCAAAACTTATTAGTCCTTATATGTGAGTTCAATAAAACCTTTGGGACCCATACTTGGACTCTTTGATGACTACGATTTATGATAGACATATAAGACCTATTCGTAGTCGTTGACCTAAATCCGAATCCGACTTTGTTGTACACGACTCTTTGGATTCCAAGTAGTCGATTAAGGTTCTTAGATCCCAACGTGAACCTTTCCAACTTAGCCTCAACCTCTTGAACTCGGTCTTTCAAGAGAGAATTCTCCTTCTCAAGTTTTTCAACTTGGGTTGAGTTTCCCTCTTGAACTTGACTAGTTGAAGAGGTTAGAGTAGCTTCTTGCTTGAGGGTTTTAACCTCCTCAAGTAACGACTCAACCCTAGACTCGGACTTAGTTAATTTCCTAGTAAGCATTTTAATTGTATTGTAAAGCGTATGAATTAGTGAGCAGCTGACCTTAATTTTCTCTTTTGGTCCAGCTTTGAGTTGCTTCTCGAAGTAGTCCTCGAGTTCAGAGTCGGTGTTGTAATTGGATTCGGATTCGGACTCTGACTCGAACTCCTCCGGTCTTGCCATGCATGCTATGCCGACACCTTCTTCATTGTCCCATGTTGCACGAAAAGTCTTCTTTTGATTTGATTTGAATTGTGCCCTCTTTTGGTTCTTTAGTAGCCTCCTCTCCCTCCGAACGATCTTCCGCACTACGTTCACTATTGCCTCCACCTCTTCGGATTCGGACTCTGATTCATCTTCGGGTTCGAGTACATCTTCTTGCCTAGTAGGTGGCTTGCTTCTTTGTCCTGCAAGTAGAGCAATACCTCTCTCGGCCCGGACCACGTTAATTTGCTCGTGAAGTTCAAACTCGGAAAATAATTCATCTAGCCTAAGCTTCGAAAGGTCCTTAGAGACCTTGTAGACATTGACCATGGATGCCCACAAGGTAGTTCTAGGAAAAGCATTTAAAGCGTACCTTATAAGGTCCCGGTTCTCTACGGCTTGCCCGATTGAGTGAAGACCATTGACGATGTCTTGGATCCGCACATGTAGTTGGGTGGCGGTCTCGTGATCCTGCATCTTTAGATTGTACAGTTTATTTAAAAGTAAATCTCTTTTACATACCTTAGCATCGAGCGTCCCTTCGTGTAGATCAATCAATTTGTTCCAGAGGTCTTTGGCACTAATGAATGGTCTGATGCGGTTGAGTTCCTCCTTGGACAAGCCGCATTGCAATATTTGGTTTGCTCTTGCATCGGCTTCGATTTGCCTCTTGGTTGCATTTGTCCACTTGTTAAAATCTAAGGGCTCCCCTTGATCATTGGTGGGTAGAGCAAAGCCGGTTTGGATTATTATCCAAGTCTCGACTTGTGTTTTCAAGAAACACTCCATCCGACTTTTCCAATAACGAAAATCATTTCCGTTAAAGAACGGAGGTCGGGTGGTGCTATACCCCTCAATGTGAGCCATTAAGTATCTTGCAAAATACGAATAAAAACCAAATAGAATTCCAAGACTTGGTCTTGGATTAGTAGTGCGAGAAATAATAGGAAATAAACAGAAATAAATAAGAAGAATAAGAAACTAACAAAAACTAGAAACTTACGACCTTCGATATCCCCGAAAGGGTACTAAACGTTGGTTTTTGGGACTGGAAACAGCTTGTTACTAGGGTAAACCCTCATAAAGAAATGTAGATCTCTCAGAGAGCTTCGATTTAGTAGGTAGATCATTTTGTGAGTCTACTTGTGCGAAAAGTTATGGTCATTTTACCATCAACTACTCCAAAATAGAATACTTGCAAACACACAACTAAAAGAAGCGTACCAAGACTTCGTCTTGGATTAGTAGTGCGGGAGGAAAAATACCTAAAAAAATGTGACTCGAAAAATACGAAAAGAAAACCAAAAAGTGTTAGATTGGTGGTTTCACCAAATCTTAGCGCCCCCACTCTGATACCACTTGTTGGATCGAGAAGCGTCGCTAAAGGGGAGAGTGAATAGCGAGCGTAAATCTTTTCGTTTGTTCATTCGATACACGAGTAAGCACAGCGGAAAATAAAGAGACGCATTTATTTTTACTTGGTTCACAATCCAGCGGTTGCTACTCCAAGGTCCTAACGGTCCTAGACCGCATACGGAGGGCAAAGCACTATAACGTCTCCTCCTCGTTGGATGTAGGAGACAACGAACACAAAAATGAAAGTACGAGGATGAGACAACAAACCTACCTCACCTCATTACGAATAAAAACAAGAGTACAATAACAAAATATGTTACTTGATGCTGCTGTCGATGAAGAAGATCAGAACTTGTCATCGTGTCGACGTTATGACGGTGTTGGAGCTTTGGCGTTGTAGGAGCACTTGAGAATAAACTTGATGATGTTTGGAGTTGGAATCCTCCCCTCTTTTTATAGATTTTGGCCTCTGAATATGTCTCCTCATCTTTTGGAACAGATCACAAAGTATTACAAAATTTTATCGCGAAGTGGTCGCATCAAACGTTATCCGTTTTGACCTAGTGTAAAGGCTGATTCGTCGCCATCAATCGACTGATGAGCATCAATCGACTGCTCAATGTCCAGCAGTCGGTTGCCAGCCTGGCCACTTTCCTGCAGTAAGAGGTTAGTACGGAAAATGGTAAATGTGATGGTTTCTAACCGTCCGATCTCGACCTAGGCCTTCCACAGGAAGTCTTAGTCAAATCGTCGCCTATGGTCATCCCCGTAAAGAGGACACGACCTTACCATCTCTCACTCACACGAGCTTACCTCGATACTTACCTTGTAGCTCTTGCTTCCAGCCTTCCACTCGATTCCTTCGGCTCCCTCCGAAGTCACTCAAGTGTCACCCGACCACCGCGGCTTCCTCCAGGTGTCGCTAGCCTTCAGCTCCAGCTTTAGTACTTTTCTGCACACTCGATTTAGCTCATGAGATAACGATGTAAACTTAACTTTGTGTCTTTGCCATAATCAAAACACAGGTTCGATTATCTAGTGCCCCTGCACCAACAATCTTGGTCAGATCGTCGCCTAAGGATGTCCCTATACGAAGGACTCGACCTTGTATTCTCTCTCACACACAAGCTTATCTTAAGTTTTACCTTTGTAGCTTTACTTTCGGTCTCCACCTGATTTCTTCGTCTCCCTCCGAAGTCCTCCCGGTGTCGCTCGACCACCACGGTTTCTCAACACGAGAACCTCTGGGTGTCGCCGACCTTCAGCTTAGCTTAACATCCCTCCACACTTAATGCATCTCATGAGATAACGATATAAGCTTAACTTTGTGTCTTTTCCATAATCAAAATATAGGTTCGATTATTTGGTGCCCCTGCACTAACAAATTTAATTAAACTTAGCAAATTTACACAACTTAACTTAACTTAACAATTTAACTAAACTTAACAAATTTACACAATTTAACTAAACTTAACAAATTTACACAACTTAACTAAACTTAACTAAACTTAACAATTTACTCAACTTAACTAAACTTAACAAATTTACACAACTTAACTAAACTTAACAATTTACTCAACTTAACTTAACTTAACAATTTAACTAAACTTAATAAATTTACACAACTTAACTTAACAATTTAACTAAACTTAACAAATTTACATAATTTAACTAAACTTAACAATTTAACTAAACTTAACAATTTACTCGACTTAACTAAACTTAACAATTTACTCAACTTAACTTAACTTAACAATTTAACTAAACTTAATAAATTTACACAATTTAACTAAACTAAACTTATCAATTTACCTAAAATTAACTAAACTTATCAATTTAACTAAACTTAACAATTTACTCAACTTAACTAAACTGAACAATTTACTCAATTTAACTAAACTTAACAACTAAACTAAACTAAACTTAAGAATTTAACTAAACTTAAGAAATTTACACAATTTAACTAAACTTAACTAAACTTAACAATTTACTCAACTTAACTAAACTTAACAATTTACTCAACTTAACTTAACTTAACAATTTAACTAAACTTAATAAATTTACTCAACTTAACTTAACAAATTAACTAAACTTAACAAATTTATACAACTTAATTAATTAACTCAAATCTAATCAACTCAATAAACTCAACTTTAATCCTAAGTAAATCAACATAATTCAAAACGAAAGTAAGTATTTATGTTAGAATATATTTTATCACAAAGAATCCAAGATTAGAAAGTGGGTGTCCTTAAGTAGGATTGCATTTTTACATGCATAAGTATGAGATTAAGGGGGAGTTAAGATATTTTGAAAAATTAAAATAAAAGCATCATTCTAGGGGGAGAACAAGAATCTAGGGGGAGAAATGTTCTTAAAAGGTGAGAGAAAAATTTAAAGAGTTAAAAAATAACTCAATTAATTCACTTGAACTTAATAAATTGGACTTATCAATCTAAGTAATGTTGAATTACTTGATACTCAAACAACTTTCTTTCTAAGTAACTGAGCTTTATTTAAATTTGGAAAATGAGAGTTAGCTAAACTAAGTCTAAACTTAAAATATTTTTAAATCTAAAACAAATCATGATAGGATCTTTGTTTAGAATCTTTAATAGGAAACTATCTTGAAAATTATTTTTGAAAATATATTTTAATATGGATTATTCTCAAACTAATGAAAAAGAGAACAACCTCTTAGAAGACTAATTTCAAATGCACTAGAAGTACTACTTAGGTTTTGATGTATGGGGGACTTTAAGACATTCAAAAGTGTGTGGAAAGAATATGTTAAGAGGAAGTTATTTCATTTACATCATCTTAACTTAATCTTTGTTGAAAATTTTGAAAAACCTTAAGTTTTTTAGCTTTTATTGAGGGGGAGTTTTGTAAAGTTTTGCAGATTTAGAATTTTGAAAATTTGAAAAAGATATTTTTAAGGGGGAAGTTTCAAAGTTTTTGAAAATTTGAAAAATATTTTTAAGGGGGAAGTTTCAAAGGTTTTGAAAATTAAGATGGTGTGAATTTTGAAAAATTGAAAAATATTAAGGGGGAGTTTCAAAAGTATTGATAAAAGGGGGAGATCCCACTTTTAAAAATCTTATTGCATGGATTTAGGGGGAGCATAGATAAATTAGTTTCAAAATTTTGATAATGACCTTTAGTAAACTTTAATCCTCATATTTAAAATGTGACATTTGTTGTTAATTACCTCTTTTGATGCATTACAAAGGGGGGGGGGAGAGAGAGAGAGAGAGAGAAGGGTTAAAGTTAGAGAAATTTGAGAGAGAAAAGAATTAAAGTTAGAAAATTTTAAAGTAAAAAGTTTTCTTGCATATGAGCATCTCATGAATATAACATTTTTTTTGCTCAAATGCATTCTTGAATTATGCTAAATTTGAATATTGCAGTTTGATTATCGTAACTTTAATTGATGTGTTGTCATACATCAAAAAGGGGAAGATTATTAGTGCAGAGAGCATCACTCCTTAGTTTTGATATATGAAACATAGTTAAAGTTAGAGCAGTTGGTGGAAGCCCTGGTGGGTTAGATCGGATGTCAAGAATGGTAAGTCCGATAGAGCAATTAGCAGATAAGCCTCGAGTGGAGATGTGAGGTTGTGTCCTTTATAGGGGGACAAAGCTAGGCGTCGATCCGACAGAGAGTCTGCGTGGGACTTAGAAGTCTAAATCGAACAGTATTACTACTGCTATCATGTTTTATATTATCTTCTTGTGCTAATCTCATTTTTGCAGAATCACCAATCAACGGATTCCGATCAAGTCCAATCGATCCGGGTATGAGTCACGATCGGATACCTAGTTAAGGTGGATTAGCTGGTGATCGATCAAAGATCTGACAGTGCAGATAGAAAGAGTTTCAGTCGACTAGAGAAGTACAGTCGACTGGAAAGACAAACTTCCTGATGCGGAGCCGAGTGACCTGGAGTCGACTGGGGCATGTTCAGTCAACTGGAAGACCCGAAGTACCATATTGACGGGCTGATGCAGAGTCGGCTGGAGGACATTCCAGTCGACTTGAAAAGATTTATAAAAGAAATGCTCGACCAACTCCGAGAAGAACTCTGCTACTACGTCCAAGTGCTTCTACTATTTGTCTTCGTCCACAAGAGCTTCATCCTTTCACGAAGACGCAATTCTAACATTCCGTGCCTACTTCGATAGCTCCAAAAGTGTCGGTAAAATTTATCTTTTAATACTTGTACTTACTTCGCTTTTTGTACTTATTTTCAAAGAGAAGGTAGAGTATTACCTTTCTCTTATTCTCTGTAAAAAGCAAACCCCTCCGAAGTCCAGAGTTCTCGAGTCGGAGGGCATTATAGTGTATTGCCCATCGAGATAGCTCTCGGAGAGCTACGGGTCTTAGAGTAGCAACCTGGCTAGGGTTGTGAACCATGTAAATATTTTGTCTCTCCATTTTATTTTTATTCTGTTGCATACTCTTACTTCTAACAATTTCATATTTCAAAATAAAAATATATTTTAAATTTTCTAAAGATAAATTTGTAACCTCCAAGATTCACCCCCTCTCTCGGAGCATTTCGATCATACAAGACTTGGGTCACACACCTAAGCCCAAGGAGACCTATCACCATGTTCCATTCAATTATGAAATCATTCATAGGTCTAGGAAAACTAAGGTTAATAGGGAAGTCATCCCTAAGGTTATCCAAGGTAGGTGTCTAGTGGCCAAGATTTCTATAAAACCTAGGAATGTCACTAAGAAGGTTACAAGGGGAGTTACCTCTAGAGTTAACCTAGGTAAGACCCAAATGACCAAGGCTTCAAGGCCTAGAAGAGTCATTAGGAAGATATCAAGGGTTGTCATCCCTAGTAATACCTAATCTCCCCCTTTTTGATGTTTGACAAAAACCAAACAAATAAAACCAAACAATTTATTGAGTTAGAACACTAACTCAAATCTCTTACCAATTATCCCAAATTGGTAACTTTAAATGTTCTCCCCAAACATTCTCCCCCTTTTTGACTAACATCAAAAAGGTCTTCTCTCCAAGGAGGTCAATGTCTCATGTCCCAATGAGATCTTACAATCTCCCCCTTGGTCTAAAAATACCTAGGATACCTACCATCTTCCTAGTGATAAGTCCCATATCACTTAAGAGAGACAATCCTATACACTCTCCCAATTTCCAAATTGTTTTTTTTAAAGAAAAATCCATCAATTTCCCAATTGATAACATTCTCCCCATCAAGAAGAAAAAAAAAACACATCCATCATCCCAAGATGGATACCTCCCCCTAAAGGCTTGCTCCCCCTTGACCATTGCACCAACAATGTCCTTGGGAAATCCCTAAGCCAATAGGAACTCTAAATCATCAAAATTAAGGTTAGAAATTCAATATTGAACTTTCCAACATCTTAACATTGATACAAACCCTAAACACCTCTCCTAATCCATATCCAATGGATTTTCACCCTTTATAATGCTTCCCAAAGCATATCCTAGGGTTAGGAGTGGTTAGGGACCATAACCGTAGCTGAAATCGGGTTAAACAACCTTGTTTACGAATCAGCTACCAATGAGTGATTCGTAAATCACCAATCGGCATCTCATCACGATCGCTCTAATGAGCGTGATCGATAATAAATTTCCGAATTTCAGTTATCAGAAACAAATTTTAGAAAATCATAAATAATTATACGTATATCAAAAAATCATGAAATTTGGTACGTATAATACCTATGACCAATACAATGGGTGAAAAATATTTTAAAATTATTTTACCCATAAAATAGTGAAATTGGCACAAAGTTTAAAACCATTGAAATTTTCAATATTTTGGCCCTACTTTGTATCAACTTCATCAATGGTGATTGCTATCAAAAGATAGACTTCACCAAGGTTTTTCAAAATGATTTTAAAATGTTTTCAAAACCTTATTTTGGATCATATTCCTTGGGCTCTATGCACATGACTTGTACACAGACTTTCCCAATGATCCACAAATAGAATTAGATGAGTTTTAGTTCATCTAGATGCAAAAACTATGCACCTTGAACTTAACTCATATCCTAGCATCTCACATGTATCTATGGTGTATAAATACACATACATGTCAATTAGATGTGAGATGTGGGTTTTGTTCTCCCTAAACTAGGGTTTCATGCATTTTCTAAAGCAACTCTACTTGATTCCCTTATAAATGGGACTTCAAGTCATGTCATAGTCCTTAAATCAATTTTAATCAAGTTAATGCATGAATGTATGATCATGGCATAAAGATAGCATTATTAAAACATGGCCAATGATCATGATGCCATGGCATATGATAAAATCTAAAAACACATGACATTTAAACCCTTAATCCTAAAACATAAACATGACATATAAAATGATTAAAAGTAAGCATGATGTCATGGCATGTTATATGGCAAACAAAGCATGACATATAAAATATATAGGTATAATAATACCTAAATTTTAATATTAATTGTCATTTTACCATATTTCTAGTTTTCTCCCAAGTGTGCCAAAAACCCAAAATGGCACACTAACCTCTAAACCTAAATTGTACCAATTTTGATCATTTTATCAAACTTCTCAAGTAATATTGGCACATCCTAAAAACTTTTAGGATTAAGACTTAAATGTATTTCCAAGGCAACCATAACCTTGAAAATAACCTAAAGTGCCACCTTTATTATGGTTGAGTTAACTACCCATCCAATCAAGGTTGGCACACCCTAAACCCATCTAGCGTGAATCAATCACACTCTTAAGAACCCAAAACCTATTTGAGCTCCTAGGGTTAATTAGGTATTCCTTAGGGATAACCTCCCTAGATACCTTCCTAATGACCTTCCTAGGCTTATTAGCCTTGGTCATTTTGGTCTTGCCTAGGTTAACCTTAGGGATTGCCTCCCTAAAAACCTTCTTAGTGGTCACCCTAGGTTTCTTCGAAACCTTGGCCACTAGGCACAAACCTTGGTCAACTCTAGGGATGACTTCCCCATTGACCTTGGTCTTCCTAGACCTAGTTAGTGTTCCATAGTCAAATGGAACACTATGATAAGTCACCTTGGACTTAGGTTTGTGACCCAAACCATTCTTGCCCTTGGTTGACTTTTGACTCTTAGGTCCTAGATGTTGACTTTGACTTCTTGACCTAGGAGTTTGACCATTAGACCCTTTAAATTGATTTTGCATAATGTTAAGGGTCTTCTCAAGTTTTTTAAGCCTTGACCTTAAGGCTTGGTTCTCTAATTCTAATTGCCCAATTTTAGAATTTTGATTTAAATCTTGGGCATTGGACCTTCTAGGCATATGCCTAGTCCATTTAGGGTTAACACCTAGGTGCTCTTGCACCTTTCTAATTGTCTCCCTAGGTAAAATTGATCTTGAGTTATTTGATCTAGGTTTGTCCTTGGGTAAATTGTTTTTAGGGACATTAGTCCCAAATTTCTTCTTGTTTCCTAAGTGGACACTCTTAGCACCTAAACAAATATGTCTATTATTTCTAGCATGCTTTTCATGTACAATAGAAAGAGAATTAAAATTGTTCCTAGCATGCTTCTTATCCCTAGAAATTGAAGGTGCATTAATAAATTTTACCTTAGGGTTTGCCTTGGAGGCTCCCCCTACTTGTGTTGCTCCTTCTTGCCCTTTTTTCTTCCCCCTTGGGCAATGACTCCGGTAATGTCCCGGTTGTCGGCATTTGAAGCAAATCACTTGCTCCTTGCTCTTTTGTGTTGAGGCACCGGTTTCCTTGACTTTTGGCACGGGTGGAGTCTTCTTAACCCGTTTAGGACACTTACTCTTGTAGTGTCCTTGCTCCCTACACTCAAAGCATATAATATGAATTTTATTATTATTTAAAATGCTCGAGTTACCTAGGTCCGTGGTGGAAGGTGCCGGAGTTGAATTTTGAGCTTCCTCATCTTGATCGGATGTTGAAGGCTCTTCTTGAGGTTGCTCCAGTGTAGAGGATGGTCTCTCCTCCTCAATCCTAGAAGTAGATGCTTCTTCCACCTCTTCTACTTCTTCTTTCTCCGATCCGGAAGTTGACTCCATCTCAACTTCCGATTCCTCACTTTCACTTGAGGATGAACTCTCCTCATGGAATCTTGCCAATTTTCTCCATAACTCCTTGGCATACATGTAATCCCCTAGCTTGCACAAAACATCATTAGGGATTAAATCTTCCAAAAGTTTCGTTACCTTAACTTCGGTCTTGAGCTTTTGGCGTTGCTCTTGGGTCCACTTTTTTAATTTTAGGACATTCCCCTTCTTATCCCTAGGGGGTTCAAGGCCTTCAACGAGGATGAACCAATCCTCTATGTTCATTATCAAGAATGTTTCCATTCTTGCTGTCCACGCCGGAAAATCTTCTGGATCATATGGAGGTGGAGTATTGATTTCCCATCCAAGCTTGTCTTGGAATTCCATCTTCACCCTCTAGCCTTTTGTCTTAGCTCCCGGTTGTTAATCCGTAGAAGAGCCCCGGGCTCTGATACCACTTGTTAGGAATATTGTAACGGCTAGAGGGGGGGTGAATAGCGTAGATGAAACTCGATCTCGTTCGTGTCTATAATTTCGTTAGCGCAGCGGAATATAGATAATGATAACAATAACGAAATAGACGACAAGCTAACACAATGATATAACGTGGTTCGGAACCGCACAGTTTCTACTCCACGGATCGAGCTCTAAAGAGCCCTAGTGATGCACATGCACTCACTAATGATAAACACTCCTTCTCGACACAAGTCGGAGGCGGAGAAACCCCGTACAAATGTTTACAACAATAAACGAAAGGAATACAAGCAATATACAATGTAAATATGAAATACAAGTAAAGATAAAACTTTACAACACTTGTTTTGATTGCTTGAATGCTTGGTTGCTTGCTTGCACTTGGAGACCTGATTTGCACCAACAAATCGCCCCAATAGCCCTCAAGAACCGATCCCAAAATCCTCCATCACGAGCTCCTTATAAAGCTTTAACCTGTGCTGGAAAAGGTCGATCAGTCGACTGCTCGGGACCATCAGTCGACTGATCACACTGTTGCTGTGAGACAACGGTGTAATCCACGCTGGAAAAATCCAACGACTTGGACATCAGTCGACTGATCATGACCATCAGTCGACTGATGAGCCATCACTCGACTGCTCGTCTCAGCAGTCGAGTGAGACTCCATTCTGCGGGCTGTAACCGAGCATCACCGATCGATCACATGATCGCCGATCGCTGTTTATCACCGATCGCCTAATAGTGGCAATGATCGCTAGGCCACTTCTCGCAGTCAAACCCTAGTTGACTTGGTCCAGTCGACTGCCACATGACATCAGTCGACTGGCACACCTCAAACATGAGGTTTTAACCCAAGTATGGTTCCCCCATACTTGATAGACCACCCTTAGCCTAGACCTAAGCCTTCTAGCTACCTCCATCAGTCTCACGCCTCTTGGATCCCTCCAAGTCATCCATGACTTGTTCATCCATCGCGCTAGCCTTCAGGTGCTTCCATCAGCTATGTCATGCTAACGGTGTCTACACCGCCAAGGCACATTGGACTTACGCCGCCAAGACTCTGCTTGGACTTTACGCTGTCAACCATTGGACTTATGTTGCCAAGACTCCCGCTTGGACTTTACACCGCCAATATCAAACCCCTTGGACTTCTCAAATGCCAAGACTCAAGCTTGGACTTTTCCTTGCCAACACATGTTGGACTTTCCATGCTAAGACCCATGCTTGGACTTTCCATGCCAAGACCCATGCTTGGACTTTCCATGCCAAGACCCATGCTTGGACTTTCCTTGCCAACTCATGTTGGACTTTTCATGCCAAGACCCATGCTTGGACTTTACCAAATGCCAAGTGTCCCACTTGGACTTCCCATGCCAAGTACTCAAGACTTGGACTTTCCCATGACAATTACATTGTCATATGTTTTTGTCGAAACATCAAAACATCACTCGAGTCAAACTCGAGTCCTGGTCAATCATGACCTGGGCCGATTGCACCAACAGAAGAGTCATTAGGACGATATCAAGGGTTGTCATCCCTAGTAATACCTAATTAACCCAAGGAGCTCCAATAGGTATTGGGTTCCTAAGAGCGTGATTCCTTCACGCTAGATGGGTTAGGGTGTGTCAACCCTAAGTGGATGGGTAGTTAACATAACTATGATAGAGTTGACACCTTAGGACATTTTCAAGGTTATGGGTACCTTGGAAAAAGGTTTGATTTTATATTCTAAAATATTTTAGGATGTGCCAATTAAATTTAAGAAATTTAAAAAATTGATCAAATTGTCACAATTTAGGTCTTAGAGGTCATAGTGTGTCATTTTGGGTTTTTGGCACACTTGAAAGATGGGTACCATTATGGAAAATATGGATTTAATTCTAGAAATGACATTTTGAGTTTAACACTTAGGTATTATATACCTTTGTATTTTATACTTTTCATACCTTGTTTGCCTTGCCATGTCATGACATCATATTTAGTTTTATCATATAAAATATCATGATACCTTAAGTTTATCTTTTAATGTCATATATATTTAGATTTAATCATATGTCATGACATCATGCTTATTGATACATATTTTTAATTATGTTATCTTTATATGTCATAATCATCATTCATGCATGTAAGTTAATTAAAATTGATTTAAGGACTATGACATGATTTGAAGTCACATGTGTAAGATACTGGGAAAAAAAATAATAATAAAATAAAATATACCTTGTTAATTAAGAAATTATCTTATATAATTTCTTAGAAATTTTAAAGAATTTTTCTGGATTTAAAAGGAGTTCATACGAGGAAGATTAAAGCCTAATTGGGAGTTTGGGCTTAACCTAGGTTGGACCATGACTTAAAGCTGGCTCAATCCAATTGAACGGACTTTAAAAGACCCGAACCCGACCCGAACTCCTCCTTACCGCATTTCCTCTTTCTCATCGCGATTCTCTCGCAGTTCCTGCTTCTTCCTTGCTTCTCATTTCTTCCGAACCACAGCTGTTGCCGACGTTTCTTTTTGGTGGGAGATCCAACTAGAGGGAGGGACGCTGAGCGGGCTTCGTCGGAGCATCTTGTCGGCCGCTAGCCATTACTTAGGGGTGATCATCGCTAAGGTCAAGGAAGGGCTGACCCTCATTGTGAGTGACGATTCTGTGGTTGATTACCTCCTTCGCCTTCCATTTCGATCACCTGCTTCGATCGAGCATCGCGAGCTCCTCTAGCCGTGGTAGTGGTCGTGCACGCGATCGTCGTTGCCTTCCCCATCTTCGTCAGTCATTTTCTCCAGTCAGCTCTGCCGTTAGCTTGCGATCGTCTCTTTGGAGTTTTCGATCTCGCATCTGGCATTTCCTCCCTGCGTTGCTTAATGGTGAGCAGATCTGTTGTCGCCTTCCTTATGTTCAGCTTATCCTCGTCGTGGGTAGAGTTTCATCCATTTGAGTGCACTGAGAGTGGAAGCATTGGTCGGATGCCCTGTTGGTTCTGCTGTGTTGATGGATTGTGAGGTTGAGAGCTCAGATCTGTGTGGTTTGGGGCAGAGATTTGAGGAATGTGTTGGTGATGCAATTGAAGTGAGCTATAGAGTTGTGGTGAGGTTAGATATGTGAGTATGCGGTTGATCTAAGTGTTGTTGATGTTTCTGATCGATCTTGGATTGGATAGAGTGGTATCTGATTGTAGTGTGAGTGCTGTTCAAATGAGCGATAATGTGTAATCTGATTGTTCTTGAGGTTGCGGACCATGGTGTTTGGGGATTATGTTTAGTTATGCTCTGTTAAGGAGTTATGAATGTTGAAGTGTTGAGATTATGTTTAGATGATTGGATAGCTAATTGAGTGTTGTTTAGATCTATTTACTTTAATTGATCTTGTTGATGTGGGAGAGAGCTTGGTTGGGTAAATTGGCCAAGGATGAATGTGGATTTGGGGTTACGAGAGGTGTGTGCTCGTAGTGCTAACTCGCATTCGATAAAAGGATGGGAATATAGAAACAATGTAGTAGTTAAGTTGTGTATTTGTCGGATGCTTGTACTTAACTATAGTTTGTTATTATGTGCAGGTTTAGGTTACGAGGCAGGTTCCCGGGCTTGAGGACTATTATTTTGAGCTTCGTATCAGGTGGGTAATATCTACCCGGGTCAAGTAGTTTGATCTGAATCTGGTGCATGAATTTGGACTTATGCTATTACTTTTGATCTTAAATTCACTCTTATTTAATCATGTGCTTATACTTATCCTTGACCTTTGAGATATATTGTTGTTAATTCATCGTTCATTTATCACGGATATGAACTACAAACCCTATTGTATGTTAGCTGATGGATGTTCAGTTAAGTACATGCGGTTAGGGTTACCTTTGTTACCTCAGATTTGGTTACCGTGTTACATCACTAGGTTTAGGTGATGGATTAGATTATGGAGTCAATTTCTATATCGTGCACATATTAGTTGTGCATCTATGGTGGAGCTAGTCATCTGTGCATAGATAAGTATGTGTGGTTGTCAGTATGTGGTTATGGACTGGAGGTCCTAACATGATTGTATATCCATTATGGATTGTGTATCTGTGTATGATTATATGAATTGTCGATAGTATGTCGCTACGGACTGGAGGTCCTAGCATGGTTGACTGTCAGTTGTGTATGACTCTCTATGTGGTAGAGAGAGAATCTTGTGGATTGGTAGTCCTTGCATAGTTGACTTTTGGTTGACCAGGACTCCCCGTGAGATAGGGAGTTTTGCGGGGATACGTATGTGGAGCTATGCATCATTACATTGCATGCATGCTGTCGACTGGGGTCTCCCTTGTGGTTGAGACGGGTCGTTAGTGTTAGGATCTTTGTAATGGCTAGAGGGGGGTGATTAGCCTTTCTTTGTTTCTACAAAAATGTTAGCGGAAGCAAAACAAATAAGAACACAAATAAGAACAAGAAACAAAGCTAACACCCGATGTACGTGGTTCGGAGATGACGCTCCTACTCCACGATAATCCGTAAGGTGGATTAGCCCTAATCAATCTTCACTAAAACCTCCTTTGGATGAACCAAGGTGGAGAAACCTTATCTTACAATGCACTCCTCTTCTTTACAATGGTGGAAGATGAAAACTAGAGAAGAGGAGGTTTAGAATCACAAAAATACTTGGAGAATACTTGGTGAGCACAAAGATGTAGTTAGGAATGAGAGCACTAGCTTCACCAAGCTCCCCAAGGCCCCTTATTATAGAAGAGAGGTTGTTTTTCCCGTTGGGCTTCGATCAGTCGACTGATGCTCACCATCAGTCGACTACCGCCGAAGCCAACGACTTCTGAACAAGCAGATCCGCGGAGATACGTAGCTGCAATTTCCAACGGCCAAGTGATCAGTCGACTGATGGAGTGAATAATGAGTGATCGAGGTCGCAATGATCGCGACTACACTCTATGCTCAGATTTGTGTTGAATGATCCGATCGCCATCGCTGGCGATCGATTAACATCACCGATCGCCACTATCAAAGCCGATCGATGGGTCAGTTTCACCCTGACTTAGTCGAGCACCTGACCAGTCGACTGATACTCATCAAGTATGAATACTTCATACTTGATTTTATCCCCTAGACCTAGACTTGACCTTCTAACTCTTCCTTCAACCTTGCACTTGCCTTCAAGAGTTTCCTTCGGCCTTGTCATGTCTTGGGTTGCCAAATGCTTGGACTTTACGCCACCAAGACTACAAGCTTGGACTTATGCTGCCAAGACTTTACTTTGGACTTCCTTTGCCAAGGTTCACTTGGACTTTACGCTGCCAAGACTACAAGCTTGGTCTTACGCCGCCAAGTCCATCCCTTGGACTTCCTTTGCCAAGGTTCACTTGGACTTTACGCTGCCAAGACTACAAGCTTGGTCTTATGCTGCCAAGTCCATCCCTTGGACTTCCTTTGCCAAGATCATACTTGGACTTCTCTTTTACCAAGTCTTTATCCTTGGATTTCCCTGTCACTTAAATATGTTCGCAATTAGATCACAAAGCATTGCCTAACTTAGATGATTTATCCAAACATCAAAACATATATAAATGGTTGGGGCATTGTTGCACTAACAATCTCCCCCTTTTTGATGTTTGGCAATCATATAAGTTAGGTCTTTTCAATATGCACATAATCATAATATGAATTCTAACTTAACCATTCCTTCTCCCCCTTTGACATACATCGAAAAGAGGAGAACTCATAGATTTCTTGAAAGAGGTAAGGTTGTTGTATCTTGGACTAAGGTATAAGATTGAAATTAAGCTCCCCCTTAATTCAAGATATGCTATGTAATGTATGACGAACATTTGAAGCAAGGCATAACAAAAGTTTGAAGGTTAAGTCCTAACTTTGCACCAACAATGTTAGTTTGGGGATGAAAAGATATACATTATGAAAACTCCCCCTAGATCATTGCATGAAACAGTTACACAAGTTGTTATATACCCAATATTATCATGCTAGAGTGTTAGGGCATCAAGGATACACTAAATATCACAAAATAAAGCTATTTTATCGCTATTGGTTTACGAACGATCATTGTCTCAATCCGAATTTTAGCCTTTTCAGCCCAAATTCAGAAATGCGTTAGAAATTCCAAAAATCTCAAAAAATCATGAAATTTTACGTATACATTTCTGAAATCATACTTTATCAAGGAAAAATAGTTTGAAAAATAATTGTTTTCCAGATTTCGAGATTGATACAAACTTGGAAACTAACAAAAGTTCTAATAATTTTGCAAACTTTGTATCACTTTTGTCTTCCACTTGAAAACTGTTTTTCAAAATATGATGAACATAGTTTAAAATATATATTATTTGGAATTTCCAACCATGTTCTTAGAGCTATGTATTCATTACTTGAATACAAGCATTCCCAATGATTGGTCCATGAGGTATTCATGTCTCTAGGTGTGTCATTGGCTCATAGTAATGCATTATAACAAACATGATGAGCCAAATACACCTTCCCTATCATCTCACATGTTTCTAAGTGTCTCAATACAAAAATCAAGGTTTCTTAAGGCTTTTTGTGAGATGAATCAAGGTATAAAGCTATCATATGAGTATAGGATCATACAAACCTAGAATTTTACTCTACAAAGCACATACCAAGCTCTCTCCTTAATGATGAAAATTCGGTTTCGGGAAGAGCTTTGGTGAAGATATCGGCAAGGTTGGACTTAGATTCTACATAATTAAGTTCAATGTCTCCTCTTGCCACATGATCTCTTATGAAGTGATGTTTCACTTCAATGTGCTTGGTCCTAGAGTGATGTACCGGATTTTTAGTCAAGTTGATGGTACTCACATTGTCACAATAAATTTTAATGTTAGAGTAGTGTAGCTCATAGTCCTCAAGAGTATGTCTCATCCAAAGTAATTGAGCTACACAACCACCCATAGCCACATATTCGGCTTCGGTGGTTGATAAAGCAACACAATGTTGCTTCCTACTACTCCAACTAACTAGGGAGGACCCAAGAAATTGGCATCCACCACTAGTACTTTTCCTATCCAATTTGCAACTGACATAATCGGAATCGGTATATCCAAGCAATTCAAAAGACCTAGTCCTAGGATACCAAAGTCCTACATTTAGGGTGCCTTTAATATATCTTAAAATTCTCTTAACGACTACTAAATGTGATTCTTTGGCACAAGATTGATATCTTGCACACATACCTACCGCAAATAAGATATCGGGTCTACTAGCGGTTAGGTATAGTAGACTATCAATCATACTCCTATAGAGTTTAAAATCAATTGATTTACCATCATGATCACTATCAATTCTAGTGCTAGTGGCCATAGGAGTGGTTACAATTTTGGCATTTTCCAAACCAAATTTCTTGATCATTTCATTTGCATATTTGGTTTGATAAATATGAATACCTTCATTGGTTTGTTTGACTTGTAACCCTAGGAAAAAGTTGAGCTCTGCAACTAAACTCATTTCAAATTCATTTTCCATATTTTTTATAAAGTCTTGAAGAAGATCATCATTTGTTGACCCAAAAATAATGTCATCAACATATATTTAGGCTATAAAGATATCCTTTAATGTTGACTTTATAAACAAGGTTTGATCTACTTGGCCTCTCCTAAAATCCTTAGAAATTAAGAAGGATGACAATCTTTCATACCATGCCCGGGGAGCTTGTTTTAACCCATATAATGCTTTCCTAAGCTTATATACGTGGTTTGGATAATCTATGTTCTCAAACCCAGGTGGTTGCTCTACATATACTTCCTCCTTAATATAACCATTTAAGAATGCCGATTTAACATCCATTTGGTAAAGTTTAAATCCCATATAAGAAGCATATCCTAAGAGAATTCTAATAGACTCTAACCTAGCAACCGGGGCATAAGTCTCATCATAGTCAAGCCCCTCAACTTGATCGAATCCCCTAGCAACCAACCTAGCCTTATTTCTAGTGATATTTCCTTGGTCATCTAGCTTATTCCTAAAGACCCATCTTGTAGTAATTATGGTGTTATCATTGGGTCTAGGTACTAACTCCCATACTTGACTCCTCTCAAATTGAGCCAATTCATCTTGCATTGCCAAAATCCAATCTGGATCATGTAATGCATCATTGATCGATTTGGGCTCAATTTGTGAAATAAGAGCTACTTGACTAGTAGGAGGTCTATGAAATGACCTAGTTCTTACTCCTTGAGATAGATCTCCTACTACTTGGTCAAGTGGATGATCTTGATGAATTCTTAGGGTTCTAGAAGGGGTTTCAAATTGATCATTGTTATCTTCTACTCTCCTTTCATCATCGGAATCTCCTCTTCCTCCCCCTTGATCATTACCCCTTATGGTCAAATTTTGAAGTTTTTGGGTAATGTCTTGATTATTGTCATTAATATCCTTATCAATAGAGGACTTTCTAGGGTAGGTACTAGTGGTTTCATCAAATTGAACATTGGAGGACTCCTCAATCCCTTGGGTTCTCTTATTGTAGACTCTATATCCTCTACTTGTAGATGAGTATCCAACTAGGATTCCCTCATCCGCTTTGGATTCAAATTTTCCTAAGTTATCTTTGGTGTTTAAAATATAAACTTTACGTCCAAAGACTTTGAAATAATGAATTGTGGGGATAGTTCCATTCCATAATTCAAATGGTGTCTTTCCTAAAAACCTATGGATTTGAACCCTATTTTGGATATAGCAAGCGGTATTAACCGCTTCCGCCCACAAGTAGCTAGGTAGAGAATATGCATTAAGCATAGTCTTAGCCGCCTCTTGTAGGGCACGATTTCTCCTTTCCACCACCCCATTTTGTTGGGGTGTTCTAGGACAAGAGAACTCATGCTTGTACCCTTGCTCTAAATAAAATTGTGAAAATTTTGAGTTCTCAAATTCACCACCATGATCACTACGGATCTGGTTGATTTTGAGACTCTTTTCATTTTCAACCCTTTTACTAAATCCTATGATTATTTCTAAGGTATCATCCTTATGTTTCATAAAGTAGACCCAAGTATACTTAGAAAAATCATCTACTATAACCAAACAATATTTGTTACCATTTAAAGACGGAGTACTATGACAATCAAATAAGTCAAGATGCAATAATTCTAATGGTAAAGAGGTATTAGTTAAGGCTTTACCTTTGTGTGATGCCTTTGTTTGTTTTCCTTCTTGGCATGCATCACATATTTTGTTCTTGACATACTTGATCTTTGGTAGCCCTTTGACCAACTCCAACTTGGCTACCTTGGCTATGTTTTTCATGTTGATGTGCCCCAATCTCCTATGCCATAGCCAACTTTCTTCTTCTTTTGCAACAAGACACTTAGTAGAAATGTTAGAAGCATATGAAAGATCAACATAATAGATATTTGATTTCCTATATCCAACTAACATACAATCATTTAATTCCTTGTGTCTAATCATGCATTTAGAGGATTCAAAAGAAACATGATAGTTTACATCACAAAGTTGACTAACACTCAATAAATTAAATTTCATATTTTCAACTAGTAAAACTTTGTGAATGACAATTTTGGGGGATACCTCAATTGTACCTCTACCTAATATCTTGAGTTTTCCACTATTTCCAAAAGACACCGCTCCCTTCTTCACATACTTAATTGTTGAGAACTTGCTCACATCTCCGGTCATGTGTGTTGAGCAACCGCTATCCACAATCCACATACCTTGCTCACCTACCTAAATCACATGAAAAACACAAGCTTTTGGTACCCAAACATTTGGACCGGTAACATTAAGTAAAAACTTCTTAGGTACTCATGCTTTCTTGACCTTACCCTTAATGGTTGCTTTCCTATTAATCAATGAAATATAGACAACTTCTTTTTTCTTTTGGCTTATATCCTATACCGGCCTTGTTGTAAACGGCTCTTTGTCGGCTAAGGATCATGTCAAGATATTTTGAGTCATTTGTAAATTTCTCTAAGCATGCCTTTAATTCACTAACCTCATCCTTAAGTTTTTCATTCTCTTCCTTAAGTATACAAGAATCAACATGTGAAGGTTTTTCATTCCTAATGGCCTTTAGTTCTATCTTCATGCTTCTAACCTTAGATTTAGACTTATCTAGAGCCTCTTTAAGATAAGCAATTGATTTATAAAGAAGCTTAACCTTAGGAGAGTTCATTACCTCATCATCACTAGATGACGATTCATCACTTGAAGACTCTTCTTCTTGACTTGATGTACCGGAGTCATCTCCTTGGGCCATGAGTGCCACATGGCATGTGATGTGGCAAAGCTCATCATCGGAGGAGGAATCTTCAACACTTGGTGTGTCCCATGTGGTTTGAGCCACCATTGCCTCCTTCTTCTTCTTCTCCTTCTTGTCCTTCTTTTTCTTTTCTTTTTCCTCCTTCTTCTTTAGCCCCGGGCAATTTGACTTTATGTGCCCCTTCTTATTGCAAGCATGGCAAATCACATTATTATTAAATTTTGAATTACCACTAATTTTACCTCTTGAAGAATGAGACCCCTTCCTTGCTTCTCTATTCTTGAACTCCTTTGATTTTCTATAGAGTTTCTTGACAAAGTTGGCCATCTCGCTAGACGAGTCTCCATCACTACTTGAGTCATGCTCCGATTCGGATGAAGATGATATTTCTTTCCTTTCTTTCTTCTTCTTTTCCTTCTTTTCAACAAATAGAGCTAAACCCTTTTCCTTAGAAGACATGTTAGTTTGCTCATGCAATTCAAACTCACAAAATAATTCATCAATTTTAATTTGAGAAAGATCCCTAGTTACTTTAATAGCATCAACTATAGAAGTTCATAGAGAATTTCTAGGAAATGCTTGAAGTATGTACCTTACCAAATCTCGGTTGTCAACCCGCTCACCTATGATGTGGAATCCATTCACAATCTCCTTGAACCTTCCATGCATTTGGCTTACAGTTTCATGCATCTTCATTTGGAAGGCTTGAAGTTGTCCAATTAGCAAGTCCTTCTTGGCCCTCTTTGACTCCTTGGATCCTTCATTTAGCTCAATGAGCTTTTCCCATAACTCCTTGGCGGATTCGAAAGGCCCCACCTTGTTGAGTTGCTCCATTGTAATGCTGCATTGGATGGTGAGTACCGCCTTTGCATTCGATTCGAACATCCTATTCATTTCTCTTGTCCAATCCTTACTTGGAATAGGATTTCCATGTTCATCCACCGGTTCCTCAAAGCCATCTACAATGTTATGCCAAATTTCAATATTACTCATTAGATAATACTTCATCCTACCTTTCCAATATGCAAAATGACTCCCATCGAAGAGTGGTGGCTTGGCGGTGCTATATCCCTCTTGAAGAGCCATTGATGCCTTTGTTAATGGTGAAATCTTCCAAGCTATCCGGGCTCTGATACCACTTGTTAGGATCTTTGTAATGGCTAGAGGGGGGAGGTGATTAGCCTTTCTTTGTTTCTACAAAAACGTTAGCGGAAGCAAAACAAATAAGAACACAAATAAGAATAAGAAACAAAGCTAACACCCGATGTACGTGGTTCGGAGATAACGCTCCTACTCCACGGTAATCCGTAAGATGGATTAGCCCTAATCAATCTTCACTAAAACCTCCTTTGGATGAACCAAGGTGGAGAAACCTTATCTTACAATGCACTCCTCTTCTTTACAATGGTGGAAGATGAAAACTAGAGAAGAGGAGGTTTAGAATCACAAAAATACTTGGAGAATACTTGGTGAGCACAAAGATGTAGTTAGGAATGAGAGCACTAGCTTCACCAAGCTCCCCAAGGCCCCTTCTTATAGAAGAGAGGTTGTTTTCCTGCTTTGATCACGATCGATGCTCACCATCACGATCGTGCCGCCAAATGACTTCTGAACAAGCAGATCCGCGGAGATACATAGCCGTAATTTCCAATGGCCAAGTGATCAGTCGACTGATCCCTTCATCAATCGACTGATGGAGTGAATATGAGTGATCGAGGTCAGCTGAGTGCGACTACTACACTCGTATTTGCGTTAATCGACCGCCACTATTGGCTGATCTAACATCGCATCATCATCGCCATTATCAAAGCGGTCGACTGATGGTCAAGGTTTCACCCTGACTTAGTCGAGCACCTGACCAGTCGACCGATACATTGTATCAGTCGACTGATACTCATCAAGTATGAATACTTCATACTTGATTTTATCCCCTAGACCTAGACTTGACCTTCTAACTCTTCCTTCAGCCTTGCGCTTGCCTTCAAGAGTTTCCTTCGGCCTTGTCATGTCTTGGGTTGTCAAATGCTTGGACTTTACGCCGCCAAGACTACAAGCTTGGACTTATGCTGCCAAGACTTTACTTTGGACTTCCTTTGTCAAGGTTCACTTGGACTTTATGTTGCCAAGACTACAAGCTTGGTCTTACGCCGCCAAGTCCATCCCTTGGGCTTCCTTTGCCAAGGTTCACTTGGACTTTACGCTGTCAAGACTACAAGCTTGGTCTTATGCTGCCAAGTCCATCCCTTGGACTTCCTTTGCCAAGATCATACTTGGACTTCTCTTTTACCAAGTCTTTATCCTTGGATTTCCCTGTCACTTAAACATGTTCGCAATTAGATTACAAAGCATTGCCTAACTTAGATGATTTATCCAAACATCAAAACATATATAAATGCTTGGGGCATTGTTGCACCAACAGTTAGTCATCCTACCTCCTCGGCCACTCGGGGTAGTGGTAGCAGGGTTGAGTGCAGAGCATTGGAAGTGCAGCGCTCGGCCACTATAGATGGTGGTAGCTGGAGATGCACACTTGGCTACTGTGCAGAGTAGTAGTTAGCGCACTCGCCCACTATAGATGGTGGTTGTGTGATGTGCAGTTGTCCTGTGTGCAGTACTCGTCTACTCATGGGTAGTGACGGTGCGGCTTACAGCAGGGACTCCTGTGGAGTAGTTAGCTTTTTACGCTTATATGCTACTCATTCATACTACCCAACTCGGCCACTCGAGAGTAGTGGTAGCTGGAGTCGGGATTATTGTCATGTTGTGCCACCCAGGCCATACTGGGGTCGTGGTTGGATGGGTCTACAGACATGTCCATGCATATGCATTGCTGAGATATATGTATGCATGTATTTGATATATGTTTTACATATTCTTGTGAGATGCTGCATTTGATTGAGCTATGTTTGTTGCATATGCTTGTTCATCATGTTACATGTCATTTGCATATTATATACTATTGTGTGTTGAACATGATGTATGTGTTGGTAAAATTGTTGTATGCATTTGATTAGTATCATGTCATAGTGTAGTATGGACCGGGTTGTTATTACATGTGATTATATACTATTCAAATGTCTGAGTGTTGGTCAGATATGGGATTGACCTTGTATGTTATATGGGTTATGTTATTTTATACATGTTCAGGATGATATAGTTTATGTTGTTGCAGACCGTCAGGTATGTTGGTACTTTACATTACTTCATGTTCAGTTGATCATTTTAGTATATGTACTGAGTATGACTATCCTTTTGGTTATCTGTTGTCACATTTAGGACTGTATATCTGTCAGACACCATTTGTATACTTGTAGATCTTCACATGTATATTTGTAGATCTCTTTATCCTATATGTTGTTCATGCACTTTCTATATATTACCCCTGAGTTTATACTCACCACCACGGACCTTGGGTTTCCTGTCTCCCAGGTAATAGGTAGAAGATTCCTTGGATGTTCGGAGCTCCGCCAGTTGATCCCATCTCACACCGAATGGTTGGATGTTTATTCCATTTTGTTGTATTCTGTTGGATTATTGGTTTTGGGATTTTATCCTACATTGTTCCGCATTTGTGGTATACGGATATGTTGTATGTATTTTGTCTTTATTATGATTCTTATTGTGTCAAAGTCACTCCGGAGTGCATAGTTGAGTCGTTGTATCTTTATTATTTTTTTGGGTATTTCCGCTGTGATTTATGGTTATATACATATATATGTTATGTGGTTGTAGCCGAAAGGCCTTGTATCAACAGGATATTGTATCACGTACAGGGGAGATGCTGTTCGTTTTTTGGCTCGACATACTCTTAGGGCGTGACAACATGTATAAGGGAATCAAATAGTGTTGCCTAGAAAAATGAATGAGACCTTAGTCTAGGAATAACCAAAACTCACATCTCACCAGAACACTTGACTTGTATGTGGTTTCATACACCTTAGATACAAGTGAGATGTTCGAAAAATGAGTTAAGTTTAAGGTGTATAGATGTTATATCTAGATGAACTCAAACTCATCATATATCATGGACAAATCATGAGGAAAGCTAATATACAAGTCATATATACTTAGCTCATAGACCATGATTGAAATTAAGGTTTTAAAATCATTTCAAAATCATTTTGAAAAACCTTGGTGAAGTCTATCTTTTGATAGCAATCACCATTGATAGAGTTGATACAAAGTAGGATCAAAACTTTGAACTTTTCAATAGTTTTGAACTTTGTGTCAATCTCATTGTTTTATATATATTTTATTTTTCAAATATTTTTCACCCATAATGATTGACATAAGTATTATACATATGAAGTTTCATGATTTTTCGTATTATGTATAATTACTTATGAATTACAAAAATTCATTTCTGAACTCTGATTTACGCGTGCAAAAATCGATCATTATCATGGATAATGATGGGTAGCCTTAGGCGATCATTGGTAGTTGATAGAGTTGACTGTCTATGTTGATTTCAGGTAAACAAGGTTTGTTCAGGTAATGTTCAGCTATTTCTAGGTTCTCTAAATGCTCCTAACCATAGGATATACTTTGGAAAGCATTGGAAGGGTGAAAATCCATTGGATATGGATTAGGAGAGTTGTTTAGGATGATATAGCAATTTTCAAGGGGTGTGAAAGTTTAAGTTTGAATTTTTGCCCTTAATTTTGATGGTTTAGTGTTCCTTTAGGCTTAGGAACTCTCCAAAGACATTGTTGGTGCAATGGTCAAAGGAGAGCAAGCCTTTAGGGGGAAGTTATGCATCATGGGATGATGGATGTATTCTTCCTCATAAGGGGGAGAATTTAGAGAATGGGAGAAGATTAGAGGATTGCTTCTCTTTAGTAATATGAGACTTATCACTAGGAAGAGTGAAGGGATTCTAGATGTTTTTGGACCAAGGGAGAGATTGTAAGATCTCATTGGATATAAGACATTGATACCCTTGGGGAGAGGCTTTTTATCTATGTCAAAAAGGGAGAGAATTTGAGTGAGAAGTTGAAAATTCCCATTTTGGAAAATTGGGAGGATTGAATTGAGTTAGGTGGCCTAACTCAAAGGTGTTGGTTTTTGTCAAACATCAAAAAGGGGGAGATTGTTAGTGCAATTGGCCCAGGTCACGATTGACCGGACTCGAGTTTGACTTGAATAGTGTTTTGATGTTTGACAAAGGAGTGATCATTGTTTAACAATGGTTTGGGGAGATGGTTAACAAGAGGTTGATCATATGATGGAGAAGTCCAAGTGGGACACTTGGCAAAGGAAAGTCCAAGTCATGGGTACTTGGCAAAGGAAAAGTCCAAGCATAGGTCTTGGCAATGGAAAGTTTAGGCATGGGTCTTGGCATTTGAAAAGTCCAACATGAAGTTGGCAAGGAAAGTCCAAGGGTGTAGTCTTGGCCATGTAAATCCAAGTGTGTAGTCCTGGTGGTGAAACTCCAAGTCATGAGTACTTGACAATTGGGAAGTCCAAGGGTATAATATTGATGGTGTAAAGTCCAAGCGTGTGTCTTGGCAGCGTAAATCCAAATATACTTTGGCAGTGTAGACACTGTTAGCATGACAATATCCGATGAAAGCATTTGAAGGCTAATGTATGGATGAACAAGTCATGGATGACTTGGAGGGATCCGATAAGTGTGAGGCTGATGGAGGTGGCTAGAAGGCTTAGGTCCAGGCTAAGGGTGGTCTAGTAAGTATGAGGGGATCATACTTGGGGTTAAACCTTATGTTTGAGGTTTGTCAATCGACTAGTGTTATGGACCTATCGACTGGTCAAGTGTTTTGACACTTGGCATCCAAGTCGACACTGATCAGTCGACTAGGATTATGACCAGTCGACTGCCATGGGTCGACTAACGTTCGACTGCGGTAAGTGGCCCTGGCAGTCGACTGCCATGTTATAACAGTCGACTAGCCTTGAGTAGTCAGGTAGTCGACTGTTGTTTTTGGTCACGGGCATAGAACCTTCGGTAGACAATTGGTCAGTCGACTACCGAAGCAGCAGTCGACTGCTGATAAGGGTAGCCGACCTGCCCCTGTAGCCATTGTCCCATAACGACCTAATCCACGCTAGAAAAACTCCAACGAGTAGTCCAGCAGTCGGCTGCCCTTATTAGCAGTCGACTGTCAGGCGGAAATTTAGGTCACGCAGAGGCATAAAAGGAGCTCAACGGGGAGGATTTCACTTGGCGTTTCTTGAGGATCTGAAGGGGAGTTGTTGCTGCGATTCCAGTCATTCAAGGCATCCTAAAGTAGCCAAAAGCTCAAGCATTCAAAAGCTCACTTGTGTAAAGTGCTTGTTCTTTTATTTCATCTTTGTGCTTGTTTTTATGTTTGCTTATTTTTATTGTTGTAAGATTCTTATACGAGGCTTTTCCACCTCCGACGTGTTGTCGAGAAGGAGTTGTATTAGTGGTGGTTTGTATCACTAGAGCTCATTCGAGCTCGCTCCGTGGAGTAGAAACCCTAAGATTCCAATCCACGTATATTTTTGTGTATTGTGTGTGCTTGTGTATTCGGATGTTGACTCCTTCTCAACTTCTGAATCCTCACTTTCTTATGAGGATGAGCTTGCTTCTTCGGCATCTTCCTCCAATTGAAGTGATGATGGTTCTTGTTCCTTGGGCTCCTCTATTTCTTGAGCCGTTGAGGGTTCTTCATGATTTTTCACCAACTTGCTCCAAAGGGCCTTGGCGTCTTTACAATCTCCTATCTTGATCAAAATATCATTAGAAATTACACTAAGTAATATACCCATTACCTTATTGTTTATGTTGGAGTATCGGATTTGCTCCTCGCTCCACTTCTTCTTCTTGAGTATTTTTCCATTCTCATCCTTAGGAGCATCGAACCCTACTAAAACACTAATTCAATTATCATAATTACACATTAGAAAATACATCATTCTACCTTTTCAACATGCAAAATCTTTGCGGTCGAAGGAAGGCAGAATGTTGATGTCATCACCCAATTTCTCTTGAAGATCCATCTTGCCCTCTAGCACGTTTGCTCCTTGGCAGTTAGTCCAAATGAAGAATGACCTCGCTCTGATACCACTTGTTAGGAATTGGACATCGCTAGAGGGGGGTGAATGGCACGTCTTCGAGAGCTTGACAAAAATCATTCATGTTTGCTACAAAACTTGTTATGCACAACAAAAATTAAGATAATAAAGCAATAGCAAAATACAAGCACACAAACACAACGATATAATGTGGTTCGGAACCTTAGGGTTCCTACTCTACGGGTTAGGCTAGAATGAGCCCTAGCAATGCAAACACCACCACTAAACAATAATACTCCTTCTCGACAACAAGTCGGAGGCGGAGAAATCTCGTACAAGGATTCTTATAACAATAATAAAGAAATACAAGTAAATACAAGTAAACTACACAAATACAAGTAAAGATAACTTTACAAAATGTGAACTTGAATGCTTGCTTTTGGTTGCTTGAGAGTAGTCTTGAAGGTCTGGATTGCAGCAGCAAATCCCCTCCAAATCGTCTCAAAGAACCATGTGCGAAATCCTCCATTTCGAACTGCTTTTATAACCTGCAACGGGCTAATTTCACGTCTGACAATCGACTGCCATAAGGCCCCAGTCGACTGCCAACAATGTCGTTGTCTCACAATGGACTTAATCTACGTCGACATTCAAGCCAATGGATACACTGACAATCGACTGCTATTACCCATCGATCGATCGCCAGGTCAGAGCTAATCGACTAGTCGGCCATCGAGCATTATGCTCATCGCATTTGACCAAAGCCGATGATCTCCATGGCGATCAGCTAAGCCATCAGTCGACTACCCAATGCTAGCAGTTGACTGTCAATGCTTTTTGTCGTAGTTAAACCCTAGTCGACTCATGGCAGTTGACTGGTCATAATCCCAGTCGACTGCTATAAGTCGACTCAGCTGCCAAGTGTCAAAATACTTGACCAATCAACTGGTCCAAGGCCCCAGTCGACTGATAACCTCAACCATGAGGTTTAACTCCAAGTATGATGCCCTCATACTTGCTAGACCACCCTTATCCAAGACCTAAGCCTTCTAGCCACCTCCGTCAGCCTCACGCCTATCGGATCCCTCCAAGTCATCCATGACTTGTTCATCCATACGCTAGCCTTCAAGTGCTTCCATCGGCTATTGTCATGCTAAGCTGGTCTATACCACCAAGACACATTTGGGCTTACCCTACCAAGACACACGCTTAGACTTTACGTCGCCAAACCATTGGACTTATGCTGCCAAGACTCCCCCTTTGAATTTAAGCCGCCAATATCAAACCTTGGACTTCCTAATTACCAAGTACTCATGACTTGGACTTTCCTTGTCAACCCATGTTGGACTTTCCTTGTCAACCCATGTTGGACTTTCCAATTGTTAAGACTCAAGCTTGGACTTTCCCTTGTCAAGACCCATGCTTGGACTTTCCATGTCAACCCATGTTGGACTTTCCAATTGCCAAGACTCAAAGCTTGGACTTTTTCTTGCCAAGACTCATGCTTGGACTTTTCATGTCAAGTACTCAAGACTTGGACTTTCCCTTGCCAAGTGTCTCACTTGGACTTCTCCATCATATGATCAACTCTATGTCAACCATATAGTCAACCCATTGACAAACAATGATCAACTCATTGTCAAACATCAATGTCAAACATCAAAACACTAACATCAAACCACTACTCGAGTCAAACTCGAGTCTGGTCAATTGTGACCTGGGTCGATTGCACCAACATTTCTGACCTGCCGCTTAGCTTTCGGTCACTCAACCACGGAGGTTCCTCGACTTCCCGAGATTTTCCTAGTGCTCGTTCACTCGACCACCGAGGTTTCTCGACTTCCTAAGATTTTCCTGGCGTCTTTGACCTTAGCAAAGTCTAACTCATTACCTGCACACTCAACATAGCATATGAGATAACAAAATAACTTAACTTTGAATCTTTGCCATTATCAAAACCTACGTTCGGTTATCTGGTGCCCCTGCACCAACAGAACCAAGCCTTTTACCGAATAGGAACAACCCTACTTAGCTACTCAATCTACCTGGGTGAGTCAAATCTGAGCAGAACAGATGAACAAAATCTGTTCATCCTATAAGAATCTGTTAACTTAATCAACATATGGAACCAACGAATTAACCCACAAGCCTATCCCCAACCTTACCTCCATTCTTTGCTCAATGAGATCATGACAATGGCGACTGATAGTGGCACCAAGGATATGCAACTGGTTAGGTAAACGACGATGGAAGCATCGTTGGTGATGGAGGAACAAGGACTGTCACGCCCCGAGAGCATGCCGAGCTGAAAATCAAACAGACGGCACCTCCCCTGTACGTGGTAATATTTCGGGTTAATACAAGGCCCATGGGCCCACAATAACATAACAAATAAAAACACAACATAACGAAACACAGCGAAAACTAATACAATGACATACCTATAACCCCACATATACAATACATCCACATCATGCATACCGGTATGACTAACACACCACAATCACATACAGTACATTGACAAAATCCGAATCTACAAGTCCATAACACAGTACACTACGAAAACTCCAAATACAATACACGGCAGATGCAAAGCCCAAAACCAATATGGGAGTCTCGAAGGTGATCTGAGATGTCAGCCAGCGGTGCTCCAAGCCGCACGGTCTTCTACATTACCAGGCGTGAAAAACCTGTGGTCCGTAGGTGGGGTGGTGAGTAAAACTTAGCAGGTAATAGAAAAACATGTATATATGTCATATCACATGTATTTTCAACAACATACTCTAGAAGTACAATAGATATATCAGCATAGTATATAAATACAAGCATATACCGTCTAACCAAATAAACAACATAAAAATGCAGACATACCTGAAGTCTGCCACGCTACTCTGATCCAACCTGAACATATATCCAACATATATATATATAGCAGGAAGAGTAGATCAACTCAAAATAAACTCTAGCTACAGGTCAAGGTATCTAATGGTCTGTCCAACACATACCAATATCCGACACAATCATATAACAAATGCAAGAGACATGCATGAATATGATGTACACCCAAATGCAGCAAGCATAGTACAATCAAATGCAACATCACAATAATCATATATATATATAAACTGTATATATATATATATATATATTAATCTCAACCATCCATATATATATATATACATACATATATGTATCTATATATGGTAATATGCAAAGTGTCATAAGATACGACAATGCAGCATACATGGTCATGCCGACTCACCCCTACTCGCTACCACGACCCTAGTGTGGCCTAGGTGGCACGACATGACAACTGTCCCAACTCACACCAACCACTGCTATAGAGTGGCCGAGTGGGCAGTATGATCAAGTAGCATATGAGCGTAAAGAGCTCGCTACACAACGGGGGTCCCTGCTACTGGCCACTCCGACTAACACTACCAATAAGTGGTCGAATACCACGCACCCAGGATAACTGTACACAACTCCAACTACCACCGTCTATAGTGGTAGAGTGTGGCATGACAGATGCTCTGCCCTCACACCAGTTACTCCTCGAGGAGTGCACTGGGAGGCAAGATGACAGACGACTCTCTCAACCCCAAGGGAGACTATGTCGTCAGAATGCATGCAATTGACATGAGTATGTTGTCACACGTACAACCATCTACCACAGACTCTGTTCTACAAAGAGTCGTACCCATCTGATCAATACACTCTCTATCCTGTAGAGAGTTGTACTCAACTGATTGACGGACTCTCTATCCTGTAGAGAGTCGTACTCGACTGATCATGACTCTCTCTCTAATAGGGAGAGTCGTACTCAACTGATCGACGCACTCTCTATCCTATAGAGAGTCGTACTCGACTGATCATAACTCTCTCTCCAATAGAGAGTCGTACTAGACTAATCATATCAAGCTAGGACCACCGGTCCGTAGCGACACACTAATCACCTTTCACTTAACCATTACACAACTCATGGTTGGTAATAGTATGCAACATACGGGTATTGGAAATAAATCCTACTTTTAGGGCATTACCTACCCACCGATGACCTTTTTGCCAATTTATGAATTGGGTCATCCCCCGTACTAACATTTACACCCTGCTAAACATCTAGGTCAATTTACATCACATCTATAACTCCTAAATCATGATAGGGTATATGTGTGATATCAACAATTGAGCATAAATACCTCCAACGATAAGTTCAAGCATACGATAATAAGAGCAGGGTCAAGGTAATATGAACACCTAACATGCTCATATCTATGACTAAATCTGAATGCAATACATCTACTCGGACCAGGCAGGAAATTACCCACCTGCTTTGTAGACACCAATCGTCTTCATGTCTGCGAATTCGCCTCGCATCAAAGTCCTGAAATCATAGAATACCAATATAATCAAAATAACTCCAGTCTCCACTAATCACCGATATAATCCTACAATAACACTACTACCATAATCAGGAAACAACCTTGCTACTGAACACTATAGCAAGATCAGAACTTACATAATCTTCGCTTCAATCACAACCAACTTCATAATCCACTTATGGAAATCTGATCTGCCCACCCTTTTAACTGCAAATAAATCCCATGATAACAACCAAAATTTAATTATGGTTTATACACAGATCTAATTACCCTAGCAACACAATTGTGCATTCTTCAAGAATTAAACATCTAATGTATAACATACAATTTAAAGCTTACCTTCAACTATTGGAATCAGCCACGACTTATCCAAAAGCACCTATCCAGAAACCATAACATCCACAACTTATACACCACTCTAAGCAGCCATGTTCATGCTCCTCCCCAGCCAACTCCATCCATTCATCACCACCGACACAGCTTCACAGCCCCTCCATTCACGCACAATTCTCTCACATCCGAACAACATCCGGCAACACCATCAACAGAAACCATAGCCCATTACAACCCTTCAACCGACTGGAATTCACAGAACAACAGGGGAATTGAACTTGCTTACCAAAAATTGAAGCTTCATCGGCACTGGAAAAACCCTCGACAACAACCTTCCCTTGCTCCAGCTTCGATCGGGAAGAAACATCCCTCAATTCGAAGCACCGCCATCCCGAATTTCCCGGTGATACTCCTCCCCCACTTGCTCTGACTGCCACCACGGCTCCACCTCCGGCCGGAAACGATCGACCGCAGTGCCGCCGTCATTGTGCTGCCCATGTGAGAAACAACAAGTCGTGATGAAGAGATCGACTGAAAGCTAGCAAAACACCATGCCCTTACCTCACTCCGATGACAATCGGCAGAGGAAATCCCCAAATCGACTTCCTGCCGGCACAGTCTCCCCGTTGTGCACCCCTTCTCCGTCGGTGCGTCTGTGGCACCGTCAAGGCGATTCGCCGTCGCTCGTCGCGAGGAAGAAGATGCCGAGAGTAGGTTGACCGCTGCCTCCTTCAATCGGGACGAAGGGCGATCGGGATTCAAGCGACGAAGACGAAGAGCGATTGGCAGAAAAGAAGAGGAGCGGAATCAGGGAAATGAGGAGAAAATGGCCGATCGGGAAAACGAAAAAATATAATAGGTTTTTAATTAAACCTATTAATTCCTAGCAGATAATCTAAATAGGCTTTACAAAAACCTATCCGCTTTATCCCCATAAAATGTCCATAAGACCTCCGTTTAATTCCAGAAAAAATTCTAAAAAATTCTGAAAAATTCCACAAGATAGTTTATTAATTAACGAGGAGTAATATTTTATTTTATATTTATTTTTCTGGTATCTTACATTCTCCCCCACTTAATAAAATTTGGTCCCCAAATTTCGTACTAACATGCAAAAATTACTTCAAGCAAGTTTCCGAAAGGACCACATACATTCGTCAAGTGAACAAATGAGACTATCTAGCTCGAATAGTGTCTTCCAGCTCCCAAGTAGCCTCCTCATCAATATGATGCTGCCCTCCAACCTTTATGAGTCGGATGGTTTTATTCTGCAACTGATGCTCGTTGCGACCAGGAATATGCACTGGAATCTCCTTGTAAGTCGCATTAGACTGAGGTAGAATCGGAACCTCTTTCAAAACATGGTCAGATCGCGGCACGTATTTTCCCAACATAGAACATGAAATACATTGTGAACATCCGCAAGTGTCGAAGGTAAAGCCAACCAATAAGCTACACCTCCATAATCCACGACACAAGATCTGAATAGATCCTCCAACGTCTAAATGAAACACTCAGACTGTACATCTGTTTGCGGATGAAATGTTGCACTAAGTCGAAGCTCTGTGCCCATAGTCTGGTGTAGACTCTGCTAAAAATCGCGAGGTAAATCGTGAATCTCTATCCGATAATCTTCCGACAATACAACTCTATCGAACGATCCAATGGGTAGGACCCACGAATAGGAACGAAGTGAGCTGATTTGGTCAGTTGATCCACAATCACTCAAATCGCATCACGCCCTTTACGGGTTCTAGGCAATCCCGTAACGCAATCAATCGTGATATGCTCCCACTTCCATTCCGGAATCGAAATTTTCTAGAGCAATCTAGCGAGTTTCTGATGTCCAGCCTTCACCCACTGGCATACTAACATTGAGCAGCAAAATCTGCTATAACTCTCTTTATATCATTCCACCAGTATAAACGTTTCAACTTTCATACATCTGAGTACCACCAAGGTATATAGCCCATCTCGAATGATGTGCTTTCTGTAGCAACTCTTAAACACTGCAACTCCGAAACTCACTATCCTTATCAGAGATGGGGCGTTATTTTCTCAAAAGAGAAATCCATCAACCATCCAAGATACACTCCACACACGTTGTAAGTGCATGGAAGACTATAGCAATCTATCTCCTTTGTTGCAATTGTTGCAACTGTTCGTGCTCCAACAACTCCATTGTAGCTATCCAGTAGCTTGTTAAATTTAATGAGCACTTCTGCTCCATACAACTACAAATTCAGATAATAACTATTAAAGTCACATCATGTATATGACAGACTATCTCGTAGTTTCTTAACTGTCGTAAGCATAAGGTACGCCTCATTCAACTGCATCGGAATCGTTCCGATCCCTGAAACGATGCATCCGCGTACAACCTTCTTTTTATCCACTCCGGAAAGATTAACTAATACTTGCATAAAAGTTAACCACCATTTAGGTCCTGTAAACTGGTTTCACCAGCTTCCGACTAAATGATTTCCAACATCACCTTTGTCAAACAAGTCTGGGGTATAGTAATGCTAAGACATTCTATCCACATCTACAGTACTAACCAAACCATACAAGGCAAACCACCATCTACGGTGGTCGAGTGCGCAACTCCAACTACCACAATCAACAGTGGCCAGGTTACGCAACTCCAATAACCACAAACTGATCCAATCGTGTCCAGGATACACGATTCTCAAATCCAGTGACGACTAAATCGTTAATTAGTCTAGCAACTTAATCAAAACTCATACAATTCATACCAAGTATGAAATTATCGTCTCTACACACCTGCATCTCCTTTACTCTAAGTTGACGATATAATAATCATCTCAACGACAATGATAATTGTATGACATCATGTCACTACAATATCAACACTCCAATCGTAAATCAACCCTAGAGTATACGCAGGTGTCCTTAGCTGATCTAAATAGGTCATTTATCCATAACGAAGGATATTCATCACAATAACCACTATATTCCATCATCGATAATCGATGCATACTTTCAAAGGTCCATCTCTCTTTCAACAAAGAGTTCCGGATCTTCTCAAGGAGGAATACTGGGATAGATAAATATCCCCTCCAACATCTCCTATAATCGTAACTCACGTTCTTCCAATTCTTTTATAGTGTTTAACAACACTGATACCAACAAAAATATCACTCGATATGTGATCTTCGATACCGGACTATTTTCGCAATCATTTCGATCGCCTACTCTACTTGTCTAAGCAACGACAAGGCTAGGAGTTCATCCGAAACTACATCCGAATGCTCTCGGATTATACGCACATCTGAGAGACATAATCATACTATAATCTCAATAACTTGACCATCCGTAAGGATATATCTACAGTAAAGATATGTCTATCCAAGTCTAAGGGCCTCCCTTGACTTCTTAATTGTTGATCCACATCTCACCAGACGGTAGAGATACCACCGACCTACAAGTCGATGTAAAGGACCCTTCTAATCCAAACTAAGAATGTTCTAGACACAGATACCTATAACTACAAGCATCTCTCAACATATTAACCTCGAGGGTAAACTAAAATAATACCCTGAACAATCCATTATCTGTCGATCCGATCCAAAGGCTCCCCGCAGGTCTCGGCCTTTCTCCGAAGAGAATAAGATCAGATCCAACAGTTCGCGACAATTCGATCGCATTTCTGCGATGAATGATCCGAGGATCTTGCTAGATCATCTGATCACATCACTTAATCCTACGAGCTTCAACTGTAGAATACCGAATAAATACGACCTTCGTCGTATACTCTCTCTTCTGTACTAAGCAAAACACATCAGGAGGTAACTGTTTGTTGTTGTCTGCTGAGTCTTCTACAATGTCTTCTGCTAATGCTGCTTCTGTACTGATCTCTGCTGAAGAGAAGTATCAAGAAACTTCAACCACACTTGAGGTAGTAGGTCGCTGCTGACAAAATAACCCAATCTTCAGTGTTGATCTCTACTGTCGAGACGGTGCATCACCTTCCCGGAATCTCCCGAATAGTCTTCAACTGAGTCTTCAAAGTACACCTCCTCCACTGTACTGGTTGCTCACAATAGCAACAGATGACCTGATCTAATGGATAATCTGACTTCGCGTGTCTTCGTGATCTGCACTGCACGCACATAATCCCTTCGAAGTCTTTGTTCTGATTTTGCTGATATCCACAAGAACATCCTGATGATCTGCGGTTGGTCTTTTATAATCGAAAAGTAGCTCAAGGCCTGTGACCCTGATATTGCTCCTTTTATCCAACATTCGAAGACTTCTAACTCTGTTAAGTTGACCTGCAATATTTGCTTATCGGTCTCCAACTCTTAAACCCTTGTACGGAGTCATTTCTAAACTCCGGTCTCAATCCAACGTCTTCCGGCAGGATCTGATAAAAGATCTCGGCATCCTTATCCAACTAAAAGCCAAAAACTCTGGGTGGCTTAAATCATTCATTCATCTTCTTAAGCTATTAGGTGACCGTAACCTCCGCAAGTCTCCCGACTCTGCACAGTACACTATTACTAACCGATCACCCTTTCTTGAAGCTCAAGAATTCCCTACAATATGTCACTGAAAGTGACACGGGGAAATACTCTCTTTCAACATCACTAATCCATGATCAAGTGATATTTTATTTCCCAAAGATTATTTTCTATATTTATTACCAAATACCGGCTTGGTCCCGATAATGGTATGCAAACAACTCTTCTTTCTCGGTATAACATGAGTTAAGTACTCAAAAGTACTCTCAAAGTTATACATCTCAGTATGAACAACTCAGGGATAAAATCCCTATGAAACACCGTAACCTAGCCTTCCGCTATCTGCATCACAAATAGTCTACAAGTCTGTTCATTACCCACAGGTAATGATCTAACTAGCACCATTAGTGAAAATCTCTAAGGCTGAAATCTCTGATTTCAACCAGAACTGTGATGACTTGACCCATGTTTTTCCGACTCGGTATCAGTCGGCTCTCAAAGGTAAATCACCTTTTCGACACGGTTCAAGACTCACAGACTCAACAGGTCGTTTCCGTGGTCAACTCATACCACGGTTACGAATAATAACCAACATACTACAGGTTATTCCCTGGTATAAGCATCTAAATGCATAACCAACATAACCGGGAGTATAAACCCTAAAGGTCACTCCGGTTGGTCGCCTCGGTGGACGACCCCTACTACAAGTCTGCACAGGTGTCATAACTCTATTGTATACACCTACTGATCAAGTTTAGATAAATATCTACTAAAGCATAAGTTATCAGGAATTCTTATCTCGTGCTGCTTGGAGCTCAGGTCGCTGTCCATCTCATCTCAGAAAACCAAAATCGAACAAATCGACTCCCGAGAATCCAAGAATCGACACAAAATAACATTGTATGGCATCGCAGAACCTTGGGCTCTGATACCACTAAAGTTGTCACTCCCCGAGAGCATGCCGAGCCGAAAATCAAATGGACGACACCTCCCCTGTACGTGGCAACATTTCGGGTTAATACAAGGCTCGTAGGCCCACAATAACAATAACATAACAAATAAAAACACAACAACATAACGAAACACAGCGAAAACTAATACAACGACATACCCATAACCCCACATATACAATACATCCACATCATGCATACCGGTATGACTAACACACCACAATCACATACAGTACATCGACAAAATCCGAATCTACAAGTCCACAACACAGTACACTACGAAAACTCCAAATACAATACACGGCGGACGCAAAGCCCAAAACCAATACGGGAGCCTCGGAGGTGAGATGAGATGTCAGCCAGCGGTGCTCCAAGTTGTCATGAAGTCTTCTATCTGTTACCTGAGCGACAGAAAAACCCAGGGTCTGTGGGGGTGGTGAGTAAAACTCAGCAGGTAATAGAAAAACATGTATATATGTCATATTACATGTATTTTCAACAGCATACTCTAGAAGTACAACAGGTATATCAGCATAGTATATAAATACAAGCATATACCGTCTAACCAAATAAACAACATAAAAATGCAGACATACCTGAAGTCTGCCACGCTACTCTGATCCAACCTGAACATATATCCAACATATATATATATATAGCAGGAAGAGTAGATCAACTCAAAATATACTCTAGCTACAGGTCAAGGTATCTAATGGTATGTCCAACACATACCAATATCCAACATAATCGTATAACAAATGCAAGAGACATGCATGAATATGATGTACACCCAAATGCAGCAAGCATAGCACAATCAAATGCAACATCACAATAATCACATATATATATAGATTGTATCTATATATATATATATATTAATCTTAACCATCCATATATATATATACATACATATATGTATCTATATATGGTAATATGCAAAGTGCCATAAGATACGGCAATGCAACATGCATGGTAATGTCTGCTCACCCCTACTTGCTACCACGACTCCAGTGTGGCCTAGATGGCACGACATGATAACTGTCCCAACTCACACCAACCACTGCTATAGAGTGGCCGAGTGGGCAGTATGATCAAGTAGTATATGAGTGTAAAGAGCTCGCTACACAACGGGGGTCCCTGCTGCTGGCCACTCCGACTAACACTACCAATGAGTGGTCGAGTACCACACACCCAGGACAACTGCACGCAACTCCAACTACCACCGTCTATAGTGGTAGAGTGCGGCACAACAGATGCTCTGCCCTCACACCAGTTACTCCTCGAGGAGTGCACTGGGAGGCAAGATGACAGACGACTCTCTCAACCCCAAGGGAGACTATGTCGTCAGAATGCATGCAAATGACATGAATATGATGTCACACGTACAACCATCTACCACAGACTCTCTGTTCTACAAAGAGTCGTACCCATCTGATCAATACACTCTCTATCCTGTAGAGAGTCGTACTCAACTGATCGACAGACTCTCTATCATGTAGAGAGCCGTACTCGATTGATCATGACTCTCTCTCTAATAGAGAGAGTCGTACTCAACTGATCGATGCACTCTCTATCTTATAGAGATTCGTACTCGACTGATCATAACTCTCTCTCCAATAGAGAGTCGTACTAGACTAATCATATCAAGCTAGGACCACCGGTCCGTAGCGACACACTAATCACCTTTCACTTAACCATTACACAACTCATGGTTGGTAATAGTATGCAACATACGGGTATTGGAAATAAATCCTACTTTTAGGGCATTACCTACCCACCGATGATCTTTTTGCCAATTTATGAATTGGGTCATCCCCCGTACTAACATTTACACCCTGCTAAACATCTAGGCCAATTTACATCACATCTATAACTCCTAAATCATGATAGGGTATATGTGTGATATCAACAATTGAGCATAAATATCTCCAACGATAAGTTCAAGCATACGATAATAAGAGCAGGGTCAAGGTAATATGAACACCTAACATGCTCATATCTATGACTAAATCTGAATGCAATACATCTACCCGGACCAGGTAGGAAATTACCCACCTGCTTTGTAGACACCAATCGTCTTCATGTCTGCGAATTCGCCTCGCATCCAAGTCCTGAAATCATAGAATACCAATATAATCAAAATAACTCCAGTCTCCACTAATCACCGATATAATCCTACAATAACACTACTACCATAATCAGGAAACAACCTTGCTACTGCACACTATAGCAAGATCAGAACTTACATAATCTTCGCTTCAATCACAACCAACTTCATAATCCACTTATGGAAATCTGATCTGCCCACCCTTTTAACTGCAAATAAATCCCATGATAACAACCAAAATTTAATTATGGTTTATACATGGATCTAATTACCCTAGCAACACAATTGTGCATTCTTCAAGAATTAAACATCTAATGTATAACATACAATTTAAAGCTTACCTTCAACTATTGGAATCAGCCACGGCTTATCCAAAAGCACCTATCCAGAAACCATAACATCCACGACATACACCACTCACGAGCATCGTGTTCATGCTCCTCCCGGCCGACTCCATCCATTCATCACCAGGCCGCGGACTTCGGCCCCTCCATTCACGCATAATTCTCTCACAGCCGAACAACATCCGGCAACAACATCAACAGAAACCACAGCCCATTACAACCCTTCAACTGAATGGAATTCACAGAACAACAGGGGAATTGAACTTGCTTACCAAAAATTGAAGCTTCATCGACACTGGAAAAACCCTCGACAGCAACCTTCCCTTGCTCCAGCTTCGATCGGGAAGAAACATCCCTCAATTCGAAGCACCTCCATCCCGAATTTCCCGATGATACTCCTCCCCCACTTGCTCTGACTGCCACCACGGCTCCACCTCTGGTCGGAAACGATCGACCGTAGCGCCGCTGTCATTGTGCTGCCCATGTGAGAAACAACAAGCCGTGATGAAGAGATCGACTGAAAGCTAGCAAAACACCGTGCCCTTACCTCACTCCGATGACAATCGGCAGAGGAAATCCCCAAATCGACTTCCCCGCAAGGCCTCTCACAGCACCCTTCTCCAAGGCGTCCGTGGCACCGTCAAGGCGATTCTTCATCGCTCGTCGCGAGGAAGAAGATGCCGAGAGTAGGTTGACCGCTGCCGCCTTCAATCGGGACGAAGGGCGATCGGGATTCAAGCGACGAAGATGAAGAGCGATCGGCAGAAAAGAAGAGGAGCGGAATCGGGGAAATGAGGAGAAAATGGCCGATCGGGAAAATGGAAAAATATAATAGGTTTTTAATTAAACCTATTAATTCCTAGCAGATAATCTAAACATGCTTTACAAAAACCTATCCGCTTTATCCCCATAAAATGTCCATAAGACCTCCGTTTAATTCCAGAAAAATTTGAAAAATTCCACAAGATAGTTTATCAATTAAAGAGGAATAATATTTTATTTTATATTTATTTATTTATTTTTCCGGTATCTTACAAGGATGATGATGCTCACAGTGGCAAGGTCGAGCTCGCCATGGATGCAAGCGATGGAAGGGAGGACAACCCCTTTACTGTCGTCGGAATTTGGAGAAAATAGATCTATGACAGAGGAAGGAGGAGGACGGTAGTGGCCCCGAAGCTGGTCGTTAGGTCGTTGGGCTGCAACTTGCCTCGATGGCCAAGAACAAACTGTTGCGACGGAGACAAGCCGGTGCATCAAGTAGTAGCTGGGGCAGCGATGTCACGCAAAGGCCGACACCGATTGCGATCGATGATTTCCATGGAGCAGCGGCGTCAGATGCAGGGCGGTGGAGCTGCTGTTGCGATGGGGTGACGACACTTGCTACTGTCAGATCGAAAGAAGAAGAAGGAACAAGCAACGCTCGAATGAGATCGGGAGAAGAAGAAATGAGGAATTGGAGATTTGGGCGGTGAAGAAAGTAAACAAGAGGAATAAACCTAGGTTTTGATAGTTATATACCTTAGGTCAATCAACCCAATGAACTTTTTAATCAGATTAATCCAAACAGGCTTCCTTAAATCCTATTCAATATATCCTCATAAAATGTCATATAAATTTCATTTAAATCAAAAGTGAGGTTTAACTCAAGTATGATCCTCTCATACTTAATCGACCACCCTTAGCCTAAACCTAAGCCTTCTAGTCACCTCCATCAGTCTCATGCCCTCAGAGTCCACCGAGTCCTCTACGACTCCTTCACCCTTCGTGTTAGCCTTCAGGTGCTTCCATCGGCTATGTCAAGCTAACCGAGTCTCCTTTGGTAAGGTTCATTTGGACTTATGCCGCCAAGATTATATACTTGGACTTTTTCAGCCAAAACCTCACCCTTGGACCTCCTTGCCAAGTATCCATACTTGGACTTTCATTGCCAAGACTACACACTTGAATTTACGTGACCAAGACTACACTCTTGAACTTTCCATTTGCCAAGTATTCAAACTTGAACTTTCATCGCTAAAACTACACACTTGGACTTACGTGACCAAGACTACACCCTTAGACTTTTCATTTGCCAAGTATCCAAACTTGGACTTCTCCATTGCCAAGAATTCAATCTTGGACTTTCCATTGCCAAGTATTCATAGTTAAACTTTTCCATGCCAAGACCATTCTTAGACTTTCCCTTACCAAGTCTCTAAATTTGCATTTCCCCATTATCAAGTATTCATACTTGGAATTTCTCTTGAATCTCACTCGAGTCTGGTTAATCTTGACATGAGGTTTGATTTCTCCAACAATCTCCGTCAAATATTCTCCTCCATATGACTTTGAATATCTCAATTATCCACTTGTCATATGGTCAACATATGGTCAAACCCATATTGTCAAATAATGATCAAACTCATTGTCAATCAATTGTCAAATATCAAACTTCTATTCGAGTCCCACTCGAATCTGGTCAATCGTGACCTGGATGATTGCACCAACAAGATCTACTTGGAGTTGCTAAAGAATGAGCATGGGTTTTCTTAGAAGATTTCTCATGAAGATGCGAGATCTATTTTGAAATGAATAACTTTAAATCTTTTATGTTTTCTATCATCAATCGATTGCTTGTACACCAATAGTCAATTAATTTTCTTAATATCATGATTGATATCTTTGAAAACTTCATTAATTATTTTTCGAAATTACCTTCAGTCGACTGCATAGTAGACAATTAACCTCTGAGTATTTTTTTTTAACTTGTTTATGCTTCGATTGACTCCATCAGTGGTTTTAGTTGACTTACAAATATTTTGTTTCCTCACTTTTTATAGTAGTCGGCTCAATGAATCAATTAGAAAATTTACTATTTGCTCTTGTGCTAAACTACAAATTCAAATAACATTGTGCTTATCGTTAGTGGATTGTATACAAAATGACATTGGTATTCATGGTATCAATCAATCAACTTAAGTCTCTTAGTGAATTGATTTATACCATGAATCTAATTTCACTTGAATTCAAGATTTACACTCTCCATATGTAGCAATCAACAGCTACCTCAATATCAATCAACTGACACTCTATGACCCAATCAATCTCTTTGTCAAGTCCACCTAGCTCAGAGTTTACCCCTATAGATATTAGGATTACAATGACTCAAAATTCTTAGTTTCACAATGTTATCTCGTGCTAAATGGCCTCAACGTCTTCTGAACTTTCATGCCTGAAATACCCACAACTCTAGGTCTTCACAATCTCGTATTTAGCCTTTCTAAATTGTTGGGATTTCTACCTTACCAATAGTCCTCTTAGGCTTCCATATATCTAGCATCTAATCTCCCTCACCGACTAGGATTTTCATCAATTAACACCCTTAAACTTTCATACCTAACATTCGACCTTCTTACCTGCTATAACTATCATCCTTGACACGCCATATTGTAACACCATAAATGTCTAACTGAAGTCTTAATTCCAACATCAAAATTGATACAATTAACACATAATTACAATATAATCAGGGCATAATTGCAACAATAAATATGCCATATTAGAAAAGACACTAATGCAAGTAGTAGGGGCATATCATGATATTAATTGATAAGAGAACTAAATTTTATGATAATTGTCACCACATAAGGCTTTCATGATTAATATCACTTTTAGATAAAAAGATGTCTTATTGTCCTATTCATTCAAGGCACCTAAGCTAAATGAATAGGGGTGCTTATGTAGGATCAAAAATTTTGAACATTAAAATATATTATTATGTCTAAGAACAGATAGAAAGTAGGATAATTAATTATTTTAATTAATTAACAAATTATTTAATTGGAAAAATTAAAGAACATAATTATCTAATTAAGATTTAATATAGGAAACTTGATTGAAATATAAAAATAAAATTCACTCAGAGTTAATTAGATGTTAATTTTAAAATCTCAAACTGTTTTTTTACAAAATAAAGGATAATCAAGAAAAAAAATAAAAGTTTAAGCTATTCACAAGATCGTTGTAAATATTTTTAAAAGCTTTGAGATTTTTTAAAAAATTATTTTTTAAAAAAATTATAAAATAAATTAATTTATCTATTGATTAAAATTAATTTAAACTGATTAACAGCTTGATTAAAAATAGTTAAAAATCATCTTTTCAAATAAAAAATCCTCGTTAAAATTTAAAGTACCAAATTATAACGTATATATCTAAATAATGTAGTTATCCATCTTCATCTAGTTCTTGCCTTGGATACTAACAACTCTACTTTACAATTAATGCGGAGCTAGGGGGCTCATGACCCTACTAGAGATTGGGTGAAACTAGCATTGGTAAATTTTTAATTATGAATTTTAGTTTAATATAATTACACAATAATAAAGCATGTAAAATAATTTTTTAAAAATTTTAGATAAAATTCTAAAGGAAACTCCTTTTTATTAGTATTGTCAAGAAGACGCCATTTTTTTAAATAAAAATTAAAACAATATCCATTTTATATTTTACCTCGAGCGAGTACTTCTATTTCAATAAAGTTATAGCAGTTATAAGTGTAGTAATCATTTTATAGCAGTTCGGATATAACTACTAATTAACATCGACAATTTACTAAACAGCGGATGTGAAATTTAGAATTGTCCAAACAATACTCTATACTTTTATATTTATCAAATGACGCACTTAATTTCGTTTTTATCCCTCCCGTCAAACAGAACTTTTAATGCGGAGATTTGACAGGTATCCGAATCACAACTGGAAATCCCGAGCCATTCAAATGTCCCGTCCAAACGAGCACACATTAGCATCTTTCTCTCTTTAGCTTCGGAGAAAATCTTCACTCAGGGCACAAATCTTCCGAACTTCTTGCACTCCATTTTTTGTCCAGCATGATTTCTCGAGCTAGCCTCCGAGTTTTAGGATTTTCAATGAGACTTTTCGAGGTAATCTCGCGTAGTCCTCTCATTTAACTATATGTGTTACTCATTTCTTACTCGGATTTAGGGTTTCCGTTAAAAGTCGTACATCTCATAAGCTTTCTGTCTACCATGTTGGGTTTTCGTCACCGCGGCAAGTGTGTGTTTGAACATGTTTCGTAAACATGTGCACAGCGAAAGAAATAAAATAATAAATCTAATTTATTACAACACACACATCACACGCATGCATAGTACAATATGTGTAGACATAACCGTAAATTCAAATTTTGCAATAAAATAAAATTTATACTACGTATACCTGACGTATCACGTGTAGCGAGAAAGGTATCAACCGGAACGATTCTCGCTAGAATCGTCTCTATCCGTATCCACGTCGAGTATCTTCGGGATGACTTCACAAAGTCACAAGTCTCGTCTTCGTACGGGTTACTAGCCTCGTGTTGAAGACGATGTGATCGAGAGAAGATCACAATCCGAATCAAAATTCGGATCCAAAACGAGTCCTCAAAAACTTGCTTCTCCGGAGAGGTATTCGTCAACCGTTTGACGAATCCTTCGTCCTCCACCTATGAGGATTACCGGAGATCGAATCCTCGGCAAGGCTACCGTTATCAGAGCTCCAAACGTTGTCCAAACGACGCTCCGACGAGAAGGAAACAAGCTGTCCAGAAAACTGGACAGCTTTGGTGGAGGAATAGGGGTCGGCCAAAAAGGAAGGTTGAAGCTCACCTTGTTGCCAAACCCAAAGGAGATCACCGGAGCTCCTCCGGCAGCAGCTCGACGCCGGCAAGGGGAGAGGACGGCAGCTGTTGGACGTCGACAAGGGAGCTTGGGTGGTGGTGGGCGGCGGCAAGGAGAGTTGGCGCCGACTTCACAAGGAGAAGGAGGGGGCGACAACTTAGGGTTGCTTGGACTTTGGATTAGGGCTTAACAAAACCCTTAAGTCCTATTTTATAGAGAACAAATTCTCTTAATGATTATCAGATCATAACCAAAAGTCCGTTAACCCGCTCCATTAATTTAAGTTAAAATAAACCAAACCATGATGGTTTATTTTAAGTTAAAACGAACCGAATCAACTTTGGTTCATTCGTTTAAAACAAACCAAACACTTTGGTTTATTCTCCTCCATTGGATTAGAACCAAATCAATTTGGTTCATCCATCATGTCTTCATAAGACACGGCCCATCCACGCTTCCATTACGACTGAAACGATTTCATGCTCGCTCCATGTTTGGTCCAACCAAACCTAGTTTCTCTCGGTCTGAGAATCTCATTCTCAAGCTCATTTTAAATCCTTCAGATTATGCTCGTTGTGCATGTGACCAAATAGGTTCTCAGTTTATATTGGCCGTCTATAATTAACCATTAATTATAGAACGATCATGAGTAACACCTAGTAGTATATCATGATCCCTAATTAATTGAAAAGATCAACGGTTGATCCAGAACTATTTCTGAAACCCTTCAGCAGCTCGAATGAATCGTGCCCCATTCCCTTCACTCATCTTATACCCTCTTGGTTCAGGACATGGTCTATAGTGTCAGTCCCCACTAGGTTGACTATGTCACACCTAGCCCAAGTATCATTTTCTCGTCCTACGGATTCTAGTTATTGCACATGTATCGAAGAGTACCTTACTCTAAACATGTAATGCTTTGGCCAAAGACTTTAGTAATAATCCGACGAGAGACCATGGGTATACATCTCCTCGCAAGGAGTGGTGAATCCTTTATAGGCTATTCAAACACCTTCGATCACTTCGACTTTATACCCAATCATCCCGGGTCCACATCTCCTTAGAGATGCTTGCTTAAGATGTCAAAGCATAAGTCTTTATGATCAAGATAACTTGAATACCGCAAGTCAAAGGAACATCGCATTTAAGCTGTAGTAAGAACTTCATTGACATATCTATATATGCAGAGAACCATATGAAGTCTTATGGCTGGTCACTCCAATGAACTAGTTACCATAACTAGCATCCACGATTAACTCTGGACATCACAATGTCTCCAGCCAATGAGAATCAGTTGCTTGGATATACCAAGGAGTATACCTCGTGCTAGTCTCGACAGAATCAATGGTGTCCAAATCCATCAATTCATCGACTAGGGATAATTCCGATACAACACAATTACACATGTAGAGATACTCACTAGTTGTGATCCAATCACAAATTCTCTCATACTGTGAATCATATCGTGGACATTTAGTAAATGAGTTTAAGATCTAATTAAATACATGAAAACATGTATACTCAAATAGTGAATCTTCATTTATCATATAAATGGTTCAAACATAAGGCGATTGCCTTAGGACATCTCTCATATATCACTAACAAACTCCCACTTGGCCTAATACCAATCACTACGGTATCCAATACCATAAGCTCTAACATGACCCTCAAACTTACTTTGAGGTAATGTCTTAGTCAAAGGATCTGCTAAGTTCCTTTCAGTGGGTATTTTTTCGATTTGTATTTCCTTCCTACTGATGATCTCTCTGATAAGATGATAGTGGCGAAGCACATGTTTGGATCGTTGATGAGACCTTGGCTCTTTCGCCTGTGCAATTGCTCCATTGTTGTTGCAGTAGACCAGTATTGCTTCAACAATGGCTGGAATCACACTAAGTTCATAAATGAACTTCTTGATCCAAACCGCTTCCTTTGCTGCTTCTGAAGCTGCAATGTATTCTGCCTCAGTGGTAGAATCCTCTACAGTGTCTTGTTTGGAACTTTTCCAACTCATTGCGCCCCCATTCAAGGTGAACACGTATCTAGACTGAGACCTGAAATCATCTTTGTCTGTCTGGAAGTTGCCATCCATATACCCGCGTATTACCATGTCCCCTTCTCCATATATTAGGAACACATCATTAGTTTTTCTTAAGTACTTAAGGAACGTCTTAACAGCCACCCAATGCTCCATTCCTAGATCAAACTTGTATCTACTCGTGACACTCAGAGCATACGATACATCGGGCCTCGTACATAACATAGCATACATGATAGATCCTATTGCGGATGCATAAGGAATCTTACTCATGCAAATTCTCTCGTCTTCTGTGTGCGGACACATAGACTTCGAAAGGTGTATCCCATGTCTGATGGGTAGGAAACCTTTCTTGGATTCCGACATGCTAAACCTCTTTAGCACTCGGTCTATATATATAAACTGTGAAAGATCAAGCAACCGTTTCGATCTATGTCTAAAGATCTTAATCCCGAGGATGTAGGTTGCTTATCCCAGGTCTTTCATGGAGAATGTCTTGGATAACCAAATCTTAATCCCGAGGTTGTGGATCATCCGCTCGAAAGCATCATCCATAGTCTTCAAATGAATCTTCAAAATACATATTCTTCTCATAGATACCGGCTGCTTATAGCAGAAATAGATACAATGGTCCATCGGATAATCTGACTCTGTGTCTCGTCGTAACCCGCACTGCACAGACATAATCTCCTTTCGGAGTCTTTCCTCTGAGTTCGCTGATAAACCTGAGAAGCTGCTGACAATCTGCAATCGGTCTTCTATGATTGAAAAACTCTCCAATAGTCGCTCGTGACTCACGACTTTAATCTTGCTCCTTTTGTCAAACATTCGGAGACTTCCAATTCCAATAATTTGACTTGCAATATCTGCTTATCAAATCTCCATTTCTTTAAAACACTTACTATGGAGTCATTTCTATACACATGACTCGGCCTAAGGACTTCCGGTAGGATCTGGTAGGAGATCCAAACATCCTGATCAAGATGTCAACCGATAATCTGTGGGTGGCTAAAACCAACCCAATCACATTCTTGGGCTATTAAATGGTCGTAACTTTCGCAAGTCTAACGACTCTGCATGGTACTTCCATTACCAACGATCACTCGACCTAAAGCCCAAGAATTCCTTGACAATAAGTCAAAGAAGATGACGTGGGGAAATACTATCTCACAACATCACTGAACTGTGACCAAGTGATTCATTATTTCCCGTAGGTTACTTTCTATCTCTTCCACCAAGTACCCGAAAAATCCGGATAATGGTATTACACTAACACTACTATCTTCGTATAACCCGAGTCAAGTACTCCAAAAGTACTCCTAAATGTTATACAACCTAGAATAACCAACTCAGGGATCAAAATCCCTATGAATATCTCCAAACTAATCCTCTACTATCTGCATCAGCAATAGTATACTCGCTTAGTCCATTACCCCTCAGGTAATGATCTGACTAACATAATTAGTGAAAATCTTAGGACCGTAATCCTTGATCTCCACAAGAGATGTGACTACTAACCCCTGCTATCCGACTCGGTATCAGTCGGCTCTCAAAGGTAATTCACCTTTTCGACAGCAGGTACATATCTAATAACCTCCACATGTCGTTCCCGTGGTCAACTCACCATGGTTACTAATACTGATTAACATACTACAAGTCATGCAATAAGCAACTAAATGCATAGCCAACAGAAGGATATGTAATAACAGTTAACATACCTTAATCCTTATAGCTCGGAGATGTCCGCAGCGGCGGATCGAACTCACAAAACCAAAACCGAGTAAAGCAAAACTCGATGTCCGAACGACATAAAATCCGAAAATGGACTTCGCAACCTAGGGCTCTGATACCAATAAAATTGTCACGCCCCGAGAGTATGCCGTGCCGAAAAGCAAACGGACGGCATCTCCCCTGTACGTGGCAACATATCGGGTTAATACAAGGCCCGTAGGCCCACAACAATAATATGATATACGCAGATATCAACATATCAAAACACACTAAACACAATGAAACATACAGCGAGATAAAACAATATACAATGACTCAAGTGCACTCGGAGTGACTTGACACGACAAGAATCATAATAGAAATCAAATCAAGACCAAATATATACAACACATCCATATCGCAAATCGGAAACAATACAAAGCTAAAACCCAAAACAATATGGAATACATCAATCCACAAGAATACAACAACGCGTAAATACACCTTCATCCATTCGTCCCGGTGCGAGATGGGATCCCGCAGAGCTCAACGTCCAAGGAATCTTCTACATATCCGGGCGGCAGAAGCCCGAGGGGTCCAGGTGGTGAGTATAAACTCGGGGTAATATATAGAAAGTGCATGAACAACATATAAGGATAGATCTACAAGTATACATGTGAAGATCTACAGGTATACAACATGAGTCCAATAGACATACAGTCATATCCCAATTTAATAACAAGTAACTACAGTAAAGTCATACTCAAGGTATATACTAAACTGATCAACTGAACATAAAGTAATGTACCAACGTACCTGGCGGACTGTAACGCCATATGCTAGATCATCCTGACAGATATACAATAACATAACTCATATAACATACTAAGTTAATCCCATACCTGACCAATACGCCAACATATGAACAGTATATGATCACCTGTGATAACAACCCGATCCATACCACACTATGACATGACGCTAATCAAATGCATACATCGGTCAGGACAAACACCTATATCATGCTCAACACATAACAGTATATAAAAATGCAAATGACATGTATCATGATGAACAACCATATGCAGCAATCATAGCTCAATCAAATGCAGCATCTCACAGGCATATGTAAAACATATATCAAATACATGCATACATATATATCAGCAATGCATATGCATGGTCATGTCTGCGTACCCAACTCGCTACCACGACCCCAGTGTGGCCTAGGTGGCACGACATGACAACTATCCCGACTCCAGCCGCCACCACTCTCGAGTGACCGAGTTGGGTAGTATGAAACAGTAGCTAGCCCGCTATAGAGCTATATGCTACCCACACGGGGGGTCCCTGCTGCTAGCCGCTCCGTCCCTACCCATGAGTAGACGAGCACCGCACCCAGGACAACTGCACATCACACGACCACCGTCAATAGTGGGTGAGTGCGCTAACTACCACTCCGCCGCGGTGGCAAGTCGCACTCCGGCTACCACCATCCCTAGTGGTAGAATGGCACGCGCACACAATGCTCGCCCTCGACCTGCAGCCACTACCCAGTGGCGGGAGGTGGGATGGTGACGACACGTCTCACCACAAGGAGACTGGGTCAACAGCATGCATGTAGTGTAATGATGCATAGATCCATACATGTATCCTCGCCACACTCCCTATCCCACGGGGAGGCCTGGTCAACAAAAGTCAACTATGCGAGGACTACAATCCACAAGACTCTCTCTATCGCACAAAGAGTCATACTCATCTGACAGTCAACCCCACTAAGACCTCTAGTCCATAACGATATACAATCGAGTCCGTATAACCATACACAGGCACACAATCCATAATGGATATACCATCACGCTAAGACCTCCAGTCCATGGTCACATACTGACAACCATACACTTATCTATACACAGACAACTAGATCCATCATAAATGCACTACCAATACAGATATGATATAACCATTGACTCCATAATCCAAACCATCACCTAACCCTAGTGATGTAATACAGTAACCCAATCTGAAATCACAAAGATAACCCTAACCCTATGTACTTACTGAACATCTATCAGCTAATACATAATAGGGTTTATAGTTCCTATCCGTGCTAGATAATCAATGAGTAACAGAGTATATATCTCAAAGGTCAAGGCAGTACAAGCATGTGATTAAATGAGAGTGGATCTAAGGTAAACAGGTATATACATATATCCAATATCATGCACTGGAATTGATCAAAACTACCGGACCAGGTAGATATTACCCACTTGATATGAAGCTCGTATAATCCTCACGATCGTAGACCTGCTTCGTATCCCAAACCTGTACAATAATAACAATTTATGGTTAAGCTCAAGTCTCCGATAATTATATGAACAAAATACTAATTCGTTCTATATTCGCATCCTTCCCTCGTCTTACGAGTAAGAACCCCAATTATCCCAAATTCGATACACCATGGAAAGCAAAAGGAAACAATCGAGACTATCCCACAACTGATTCTTGCCTCAAGCACAGTCAAAGAAACCCCATTTACAACTCCGATTCACTGTTTGTCCCCAAATCACAGTGACAAATCTATAATCAACAACTCTTTAATCATCTACAAACACCCATAGAGGTATCTGACCAACTAAGCCAACTATTGATACAAACACCACAATCAACCGATTTCCTACACAATTTGATCAACGGAAAATAGAGATTATACCCTACCTTTCACCGTTCCATCCATACACCCAAACAACCCATCGGCAGAATATAGATCTACACCGAATCAGCAATTCCACTCAACTCACAGGTTAACTTCCAAATCACAGTTATGATTCATAACCCGCAGCTAATCAATTCAATACATCCACCGAATAGATCACTCGGAAACATTTACAACACCTAACTCATCTACAGATCAACCCTCACATATATGAAAATCTAAACATCCATATCAACTCGCATATTCACAAATCTAATACCAAACACAACCAAATCGAAACTTACCTTATCGCCAATACAAATCCATCATTCCCGGCTCACATCACACTGCCTCCCTTAGCTTACGCCCAATAATCGATTGCTAACCAAAACAATCCACTATAAACACGAAATACGGATGAACAATAGGCACACCCAAAACTTAGATTAGCTCTTCACCCGGCACCACTGTTCTCCGTGAAATCCAGGCGCAATCTAATCGCGCCCAAAACCATAGATTTAACGCTAAATTAAGGAATCCTCGGCAAACTCTCAATTCACATCTCAAAGAAGGAAGGAGATCGACCCTACCTAGCTCGGCGACAAGCGGCCCGGCTCCCTCACGCTCGACCTTTCCTCCGGCGGCGCCAAGAAGGATTGCTCGTTGCACGGCTCAAATCCAACTCGAGAAGGTCGCAGAGAGTTCACCCGCCCCCTTTTCCATCGACTCGAGATCGCTCACGGGATTGATGCGGACCGAGGCGCAGCGATGGTGGCGGCAAAAAGAAGAGGAGATGTCGATGCCAGCTCGCGATCAGGATTGAGGTTGGCGTCGGACGAAACGATAGGCGAGGGGAAGAAATCGCGAAGAAGAAATGCGCCTTGGGTTGGGTTGGCCTTTAAGAACCGGTCTCTTAGGGTTAAGCTAGCCTAGTTTAAGTTAACCCAACACTAATCCAAATCCAATCTAATTTAGCCCAATCGGTCAAGCCCATTTCAGCCCAAAGCCCAATTTCATCCCAAGCCCCAAATCCATTAATTAATCCCTAATTAATCACAATTAATTAAAGGGTTTAATCCATAAATTTTTTTTTTTTTTCGTATTTTACATTCTCCCCCACTTATAAAAATTTGGTCCCCAAATTTTCGACTCATATACTTGTACGAGATGTCACAATAATCATCTTAAGTATCTGGAGCAAAGTCACCCTCAAGTGACTAAGTAAGTACTGAGCTCGAGTATTATATTTCAACTCTTATATACACTCTCAATCAACCTATTAAAAGATAAATAACTGTACCAAAGTGGAGTTCTAGACTCATAACTGATGGGAAACTTTGCCAGAATCGTAAGGTGAACCATGAATCACTATCAGAAATGATACTCAAGGTTACTCCATGGATATAATTCCATCAAACGATCCAACGAAATTCATCTTACGGCTCAGAAGAAAATGAGCGGACCTAGCTAATCGATCATCGACTACCCAAATCCTATCAAGTCCTTTCCGAATTCTAGATAATCTCCCAACACAGTCTAACGTACTAGGCTCCCACTTCATCACGGTACATAACCCTACCGATCACAATATTCCACTTTTGCTTGTTGGCATACCCAACATCAAACTACGAAATCAACCGTGTCCCATATATCGTTCCAACGTGAACGTCTCAAACTCGCTATTTCCGGATACACTCCGAATAAATCATCACTCTCGAATGAAGAGTCTCCTGAAACAACTCTTCCTAAATTGAAATACAGTTCTGGGAACTACTATCCTTCCCAGAGACGGAGATTTATTCTCACAAGAGAATTTAATCTAATGTCCAAAATTCACGCTGTCACCTAGAACTGAAGGTAACTGGAAGACTATAATGACTAATCTCGCTAGTTCCTCAACTAGCATACACAATATATGTCTCATTCAACTGCATCGGGATCGCTCCTAATCCCTGAACTGATGCATCTGCGTATAATACCCTTTCATCCATATCAGACTGATTAACTAACACTGACACAAAAGTCAATCACCTTCTAGGCCTTGAAACCTAGCTTCACAAACTTCCGACCAGGTGATTGCCATCACATTCTTGGTCCAACCAGTCGACGGTATAGTATCGCTAGAATATCCTATCCTTATCTCTGGTAAATACCAAATCAATCTAGGGAAACATAACTTCCCTTAAGATCGTGAATATATCTCAAAATATATCCTCCACATATATGATGACAATCGATCTCAAATACTCCAAGAGCACTTGATTCCTCAAATCCATGAACGACTAAATCGTTAATAAGTCTAACAACATTATCAACATCTCCTAAAATTCATACCAAGTATGAAATGTCGTCTTCACACACCTGCATCCTTTTACTCTAAGCTACAGATAACTCAATCATCACACTGACAATGATAATTGTATGACACTAAGTCACTACAATATCAAACCTCAAGTCATAGGCCAACCCTAGGATATACACAGGTGTCATTTAGCTGATCTAAAAGATCAGCTATCCACAACGAAGGATATTCATTCTCAACTATTGCGTTCAAATCATCGATAATCGATGCATAACCTCAAAGGTCTGTCTCTCTTTTAACAAGAGTTACGAGTCTTCTCAAGAAGAAACACTAGGAAAGATAAATCTCCCATGGTGTTTAGCAACACTAATATCAATAAAATCATCTCCCGGTATGAGGTCCCCAATATCAGGACTATTCCCGAAATCACCTCAATCGCATATTCCACTTGCCCATGCAGTGACCTGCCCGAGAGTTCATCCGTAACTACATCCGAATACTCTCGGATTATACGCACATCCGAGAGTCCTAGTATACCAACGCTCCAACAATCCAACTATCCGTAAGGATATGTCTATAGTGGAGGTATGTCTAGCAAAGGCTAAGGGTATCCCTTGACTTCTTGATTGTTGATCAACATCTCACCTGACGGTAGAGAAAATTACCAATGCACCAGTCAATAGAAACCCTTCGAACCCTATCCAAGAATGTTCTAGACAAAGATACCTGTAAACTACCAGTATCTTTCGATATATCCGCAAATAGGATAACCTAAAGTAATACCCCGAAGGACCGATCCTTCGGTCTTCTATACTTCTTCTCGAGTAATCATGTAAACTTGTCTGACATCTGTTCTGGACGGCTGAGCTCATGTAGGTTCGAAGACTGTCATGGAGGAACTGAAATCAACTGCTGAACTGAGATACAAACTGAAACAACCGCAATGGAGATGGTAACCACTGTTGTACTGGCAAAAGATACACATCCGGCTGTAAAATACTGAAGAATTGTCAACATCATAGCACGCTCCATCTCGTGAAAGGAATAGCGAGAATATGCGTACATCGTAAAATCTCTCCTCTGTATAAAGCATAACCACGCTGGGAAGGTAACAGCTTGTTATGCAGATATGCGAATCTTCCGAGATGTCTTGGTGTCTTTCTTTGAGTAACTACTTCTTAGGGTGAAAGTATCAAAGAGCTCCAACTATATCAGGGTAGTAGATCCATTGATGTGATGTGATAACCTAATCTTCTGTAATAATCTCGGCTTTCGAGGTTGTGGATCATCCGCTCGAAAGCATCATCCATAGTCTTCAAATGAATCTTCAAAATACATATTCTTCTCATAGATACCGGCTGCTTATAGCAGAAATAGATACAATGGTCCATCGGATAATCTGACTCTGTGTCTCGTCGTAACCCGCACTGCACAGACATAATCTCCTTTCGGAGTCTTTCCTCTGAGTTCGCTGATAAACCTGAGAAGCTGCTGACAATCTGCAATCGGTCTTCTATGATTGAAAAACTCTCCAATAGTCGCTCGTGACTCACGACTTTAATCTTGCTCCTTTTGTCAAACATTCGGAGACTTCCAATTCCAATAATTTGACTTGCAATATCTGCTTATCAAATCTCCATTTCTTTAAAACACTTACTATGGAGTCATTTCTATACACATGACTCGGTCTAAGGACTTCCGGTAGGATCTGGTAGGAGATCCAAACATCCTGATCAAGATGTCAACCGATAATCTGTGGGTGGCTAAAACCAACCCAATCACATTCTTGGGCTATTAAATGGTCGTAACTTTCGCAAGTCTAACGACTCTGCATGGTACTTCCATTACCAACGATCACTCGACCTAAAGCCCAAGAATTCCTTGACAATAAGTCAAAGAAGATGACGTGGGGAAATACTATCTCACAACATCACTGAACTGTGACCAAGTGATTCATTATTTCCCGTAGGTTACTTTCTATCTCTTCCACCAAGTACCGGCAAAAATCCGGATAATGGTATTACACTAACACTACTATCTTCGTATAACCCGAGTCAAGTACTCCAAAAGTACTCCTAAATGTTATACAACCTAGAATAACCAACTCGGGGATCAAAATCCCTATGAATATCTCCAACTAATCCTCTACTATCTGCATCAGCAATAGTATACTCGCTTAGTCCATTACCCCTCAGGTAATGATCTGACTAACATAATTAGTGAAAATCTTAGGACCGTAATCCTTGATCTCCACAAGAGATGTGACTACTAACCCCTGCTATCCGACTCGGTATCAGTCGGCTCTCAAAGGTAATTCACCTTTTCGACAGCAGGTACATATCTAATAACCTCCACATGTCGTTCCCGTGGTCAACTCACCATGGTTACTAATACTGATTAACATACTACAAGTCATGCACTGTTATAAGCAACTAAATGCATAGCCAACAGAAGGATATGTAATAACAGTTAACATACCTTAATCCTTATAGCTCGGAGATGTCCGCAACAGCCAGATCCCAGAACTCACAAAACCAAGACCGAGTAAAGCAAAACTCGATGTCCGAACGAAATCAAATCCGAAAATGGACTTCGCAACCTAGGGCTCTGATACCAATAAAATTGTCACGCCCCGAGAGTATGCCGTGCCGAAAAGCAAACGGACGGCATCTCCCCTGTACGTGGCAACATATCGGGTTAATACAAGGCCCGTAGGCCCACAACAATAATATGATATACGCAGATATCAACATATCAAAACACACTAAACACAGCGGAAACATACAACAGATAAAACAATATACAATGACTCAACTGTGCACTCCGGAGTGACTTGACACGACAAGAATCATAATAGAAATCAAATCGAAGACCAAATATATACAACACATCCGTATATCGCAAATACGGAAACAATACAGGCTAAAACCCAAAACAACAATATGGAATACATCAATCCACAAGAATACAACAACGCGTAAATACACCTTCATCCATTCGTCCGGTGCGAGATGGGATCAGCTGGCAGAGCTCCGAACGTCCAAGGAATCTTCTACCTGTTATCTGGGCGACAGGAAGCCCAGGGTCCAGGGGTGGTGAGTATAAACTCAGGGGTAATATATAGAAAGTGCATGAACAACATATAAGGATAGATCTACAAGTATACATGTGAAGATCTCTGGTATACAACATGAGTCCAATAGACATACAGTCATATCCCAATTTAATAACAAGTAACTACAGTAAAGTCATACTCAAGGTATATACTAAACTGATCAACTGAACATAAAGTAATGTACCAACGTACCTGGCGGACTGTAACGCCATATGCTAGATCATCCTGACAGATATACAATAACATAACTCATATAACATACTAAGTTAATCCCATACCTGACCAATACGCCAACATATGAACAGTATATGATCACCTGTGATAACAACCCGATCCATACCACACTATGACATGACGCTAATCAAATGCATACATCGGTCAGGACAAACACCTATATCATGCTCAACACATAACAGTATATAAAAATGCAAATGGCATGTATCATGATGAACAACCATATGCAGCAATCATAGCTCAATCAAATGCAGCATCTCACAGGCATATGTAAAACATATATCAAATACATGCATACATATATATCAGCAATGCATATGCATGGTCATGTCTGCGTACCCAACTCGCTACCACCACGACCCTGTGGCCTAGGTTGGCACGACATGACTATCTATCCACTCGGCCGCCACCACTCTCGGTGACCGCCAGGGTTGGGTAGTATGAACGATGCTAGCCCGCTATAGCTATATGCTACCCACACGGGGTCCTCGCGCTAGCCGCCTCGTCCCTACCCATGAGTAGGCGAGCACCGCACCGGGACAAGCGCACATCACACGACCACCGTCGATAGTGGGTGAGTGCGCTAACTACCACTCCATGCGGTGGCCAAGTCGCGATCTCCGGCTACCACCATCCCTAGTGGCCGAGAATGGCCGCGCACAACAATGCTCGCCTCAACCCTGAACCACTACCCGAGTGGTCGGGAGGTAGGATGGACGACACGTCTCCACCATAAGGGAGACTCGGTCAACAGATGCATGTAGTGTAATGATGCATAGATCCATACATGTATCCTCGCCACACTCCCTATCCCAGGATGCACGTCAACAAAGTCAACTATAGGACTACAATCCACAAGACTCTCTATCGCACAAAGAGTCATACTCATCCGACATCAACCCCACTAAGACCTCTAGTCCATAACGATATACAATCGACCGTCCGTATAACCATACATGCACACAATCCATAATGGATATACCATCACGCTAAGACCTCCGATCCATGGTCACATCGACAACCATACACTTATCTATACACGGACAACTAGATCCATCATAAATGCACTACAATACAGATATGATATAACCATTGACTCCATAATCCAAACCATCACCTAACCCTAGTGATGTAACATAAGAATCAATCTGAAATCACAAAGATAACCCTAACCCTATGTACTTACTGAACATCTATCAGCTAATACATAATAGGGTTTATAGTTCCTATCCGTGCTAGATAATCAATGAGTAACAGAGTATATATCTCAAAGGTCAAGGCAGTACAAGCATGTGATTAAATGAGAGTGGATCTAAGGTAACAGTATATACATATATCCAATATCATGAGTTGCGTATTGCTAAAATACAGGACGGTAGATATTACCACGATCTGGCTCGTATAATCCTCACGATCGTGGAGCACAGCCCGTATCCCAAGCACATCTGATAATAACAATTTATGGTTAAGCTCAAGTCTCAGATAATTATATGAACAAAATACTAATTCGTTCTATATTCGCATCCTTCCCTCGTCTTACAGTAAGAACCCCAATTATCCCAAATTCGATACACCATGGAAAGCAAAAGAAACAATCGAGACTATCCCACAGCGATTCTTGCCTCAAGCACAGTCAAAGAAACCCCATTTACAACTCCGATTCACTGTTTGTCCCCAAATCACAGTGACAAATCTATAATCAACAACTCTTTAATCATCTACAAACACCCATAGAGGTATCTGACCAACTAAGCCAACTATTGATACAAACACCACAATCAACCGATTTCCTACACAATTTGATCAACGGAAAATAGAGATTATACCCTACCTTTCACCGTTCCATCCATACACCCAAACAACCCATCGGCAGAATATAGATCTACAGAATCGCAATTCCACTCAACTCACGAGTTAACTTCCAAATCACGGTTATGATTCATAACCCGACTAATCAATTCAATACATCCACCGAATAGATCACTCGAAACATTTACAACACCTAACTCATCTACAGATCAACCCTCACATATATGAAAATCTAAACATCCATATCAACCTGCATATTCACAAATCTAATACCAAACACAACCAAATCGAAACTTACCTTATACTGCCAATACAAATCCATCATTCCCAGCTCAACTTCGATCACACACTGCCTCCCTTAGCTTCTGCCCAATAATCGATTGCTAACCAAAACAATCCACTATAAACACAGAAATCTGAGATGAACAATAGGCACACCCAAAACTTACCGATTAGCTCTTCACCGGCACCCTGTTCTCCGGCGAAATCCAGCAGCCTTGATCTAATCACTGCCCAAAACCATAGATTAACGCTAAATTAAGGAATCCTCAGCAAACTCTCAATTCACATCTCAAAGAAGGAAGGAGATCGACCCCTACCTAGCTCCGGCGACAAGCAGCAGCCAGCTCCCTCACGCTCAGCCTTTCACTCCAGCGCCAAGAAGGATTGCTCGTTGCGGCTCAAATCCAACTCGAGAAGGTCGCCGAGTAGAGTTCACCGCCCGCCCCTTTTCCATCGACTCGAGATCGCTCACGGGATGCTTGCGGACCGAAATGAGGCGATCGGCGATGGTGGCGGCAGCACAAAGAAGAGGAGATGTCGATGCACCGAGCTCCGCGATCGAGCGGCGATTGAGGTTGGCGTCGGACGAAACCAGCCGCGGCGATGAGGCAGGGAAGAAATCGCGAAGAAGAAATGCGCCGATTGGGTTGGGTTCGGCCTTTAAGAACCGGTCTCTTAGGGTTAAGCTAGCCTAGTTTAAGTTAACCCAACACTAATCCAAATCCAATCTAATTTAGCCCAATCCGGTCAAGCCCATTTCAGCCCAAAGCCCAATTTCATCCCAAGCCCCAAATCCAGCCCAATTAATCCCCTAATTAATCACAATTAATTAAAGGGTTTAATCCATAAATTTTTTTTTTTTTTTTTTTCGTATTTTACATCGGGCCTCGTACATAACATAGCATACATGATAGATCCTATTGCGGATGCATAGGGAATCTTACTCATGCAAATTCTCTCGTCTTCTGTGTGCGGACACATAGACTTCGAAAGGTGTATCCCATGTCTGATGGGTAGGAAACCTTTCTTGGATTCCGACATGCTAAACCTCTTTAGCACTCGGTCTATATATATAAACTGCGAAAGATCAAGCAACCGTTTCGATCTATCTCTAAAGATCTTAATCCCGAGGATGTAGGTTGCTTATCCCAGGTCTTTCATGGAGAATGTCTTGGATAACCAAATCTTAATTGACTGTAAGACTAAAACATCGTCTCCTATAAGTAGTATGTCATCGACATACAATACTAGGAACACGACTGCACTCCCACTAACCTTCTTGTACACACAAGGTTCATCTGAATTTTGTGAGAAATTAAACTTTTTGATGGTCTCATCAAAATGGATATTCCATCTCCTAGATGTTTGCTTCAATCCATATATGGATCGTCGCAATTTGCATACCTTGGTTTTATCAATCGATGTGAAACCCTTAGGCTGTATCATATACATGTCCTCGAGCAGGTTTCCATTAAGGAAAGTTGTTTTCACATTCATCTGCCATATCTCATAATCATAATGAGCCACTATGGACAGGAGCATCCGAATGGATTTAAGCATAGCTACAGGTGAATAGGTTTCGTCATAATCAACACCTTATTTTTGACGATATCCTTTCGCCACTAATCTAGCCTTATAGGTAATCACATTACCATCCATGTCGGTTTTCTTCTTGAAAACCCACTTGCACCCTATAGGCTTGATGCCTTCAGGTGGGTCAACCAAGTTCCAAACTTGGTTTTCATATATGGAATCCATTTCCGACTTCATGGCATCAAGCCACTTATCCCTTTCTGAACTTGTCAGCACTTCTTCATAACTGGTAGGCTCCTCATCATCAATGAGTAACACGTCATTCGATTCACTTACGAGAAATCCATATCTCTTAGGAATGTTGCGTGTTCTATCAGATCTACGAAGATGTGGTGTTTCAATAGGTCCAGTCGATTGCTCATCACTATGAGTTATCGGCTGTTGTGCTTCACCAGGTATCTCATCAATGTCTATTTGAGTCTCTCGAGCCTCCTCAAGCTCGACGACACTCTCACTATTTTCTTGCAAGAGAAACTCTTTCTCTAGAAATATAACATGTCTTGAAACAAACACCTTTTGTTCCACAGGATGATAGAATTTGTAATCCCTTGTTTCCTTAGGGTATCCAATAAATAGACATTTATCAGACTTAACATCCAATTTGTCTGATACAGTCCGCTTCACATAAGCAGGACAACCCCATATCTTCAAGTAAGATACATGAGGTTTCTTACTATTCCATATCTCATATGGAGTAGTAGAGAATACCTTGGTTGCCATTCTGTTTAACAAGTAAATAGCTGTCTGAAGTGCATAGCCCCAAAAGGACTTGGGAAGATTCGCATGATTCATCATTGACCTGACCATGTCCAACAAGGTCCGGTTACGTCTCTCAGATACACCATTATGCTGTGGTGTGTATGGCGGAGTCCATTGAGACAATATACCATTGTCTCTTAGATAATCAAGAAACTCTTGACTTAAGTATTCACCACCTCGATCTGATCGAAGTATTTTAATACTCTTGTCATGTTGTTTCTCTACTTCATTTCTGAATTCTTTGAACCTTTCAAAGGCTTCAGACTTGTGTTTCATCAAGAACACATACCCAAACCGTGAGTGATCATCGGTGAAGGTAATGAAGTAGCTATAGCCTCCTAAAGCTTGAGTTGACATAGGTCCACATACATCAGTATGTATTAGACCTAGTAACTCTCCCACTCGTTCACATTTTCTAGTAAAAGGTAACTTAGTCATCTTGCCTTTTAAGCATGATTCGCATGTATCATATGAATCCAATTCAAACGATTCCAGAATTCCACATCGGTGTAATTCGGACATGTGTTTCTTGCTTACATGACCAAGACGACAATGCCACATGTAGGAGTCTAATTGATTATCCTTTTGAGCACGCTTGTTGCTCGCTTCGATATTGAAAATGTCACTGGATACGTCCAACGTATAAATGTCATTGCTCAAAGTTCCAGTTCCATAAAGTACGCCATTCAAAGTTATATAACAACAATTGTTACTAAACGTCAAATGGTAACCATTTCTATTTAAGTAGGAAATAGAAACAATGTTCTTTATTAGAGAAGGAACACAATAGCAATTGTCCAGTTCCAAGACTAGTCCACTAGGGAGCTTCAGCAAATAAGTTCCGATGGCGACCGCAGCAACCTTTGCTCCATTGCCAACTCGCAAATTTGACTCCCCTCTGACGAGTCTTCTTCTATTCCTTAGCCCCTGTATGTCATTACATATATGTGAGCCACACCCAGTATTCAATACCCAATTGTCTAAGGAAATAGAATGACAATCAATAACAAAGATACCTGAAGAGGATGGGGCATCGGATGCCTTCTTCTTCTTCATGGACTCAAGATAAATCTTGCAGTTTCTTCACTAATGGCCCTCCTTGCCATAATGATGGCAAGTGCCCTTTTGAGCTGGTTCTGCCTTTTTAGCCCTTTTCTTCCCCTTCTGCTATTCCTTTGACTTCCTCTTAGAACCTTTCTTCGAGGAATCAATTCACAGCACCGTCCCCTGCTCATGCTTCTCAGAAGGCTCCACAGTCTTCAGCATGTTGAGCAGTACCACAGATGAACCTTCTTGCATCTTAGAGGTGAAGAGGAACTTGGAGACTTCGAACCTTTCGAATCTCACTTGCTCATCAAACAACTCATAAAGATGAAAGACTATGGTATGAGCATCCATATGCTCATGCTGCTTCCGCAGCTCAGGTACCATCGCGGCTAGCATGATGCAACTTGCCAGTTCAGAATCAATCATATGTTTCTGATAGACCAACAATTGGTCCGGAGTTGCATCGTCACTAGGATGGGCGGGAAGAGGCGCTTCGAGGACATACGCAAGATTTTCACCTTGAGAACAATTCTCAAGTTTCTAAGCCAGTCCAAGAAGTTCGACACAGTCAATTTATTTGAATCCAAGATAGAGTGCAAATTCAAAGACATCATGATCAATCAATTATCCTAGAAATACAACTCGAGCATATATGAGAAAGATGATTTAAAATGCATCAATATACATTCATAAATCCCATTCATTTTTTGAATTTCAAAAACCCCAAAATCACTTCGGGAGATCGTAGGTCCATCTCCGAATGGGCTGATATCCATCATAAATATGAACAACCTTGGAGAGAGTCCAACAAGTCATTCATAACTACGACGGTAGGTATCAAATATATCGATTGCATATCACGTATATGCAACTATCACAATGTGCTATCAACTAATTGAATGTTCACACATACATCGGATTGTTAACACATTAACAAGTATGCATCATATGCATAGCACCCAACTTCACCTCCCTTAACATCGACCTTGGAGAGAGTCCAATAAGCCGATGCTCCAGGTTAAAGCCAACCCATTAATCGAGAAATAGTTTTAATATGGTTAGAGCGCATTCAACCAATTAGCCCGACTTTGAGAGAGTCCAACAACCAAAGCTAACGATTGACCTCTGACTCTTACCATATTAGTATTAAACTATTCCATGGTTTGAACATGTTCGGGTTCGAGTCGGGCTTGGAGAGAGTCCAACAATCCAAACAAGAAACGGAACTCTGGTTCTAACCATATTAATGGAAGGTGTAGGCTTTAATATTGAGTAAGGGTTTTTATGCCTCATCCTCTTTGCATGCAAATAACTTTATCTACATGACATGACATACATGACATACATCTACATGTCACGATACGCATGACATAATGATATGCATCTAATGCAATTACATGGCATAAAATTATGTCATGTATAAAAATTTTTTATATGTCATAACTATTTATGGAAATAAAATATGTTTAAGATTTGATTCTCCAAATCAAATCATGATTAAATTAGAAAATAAATTTCCAAATCTAATCACATATTTTATTTGTGGAAATAGTTGATTAAGGAAAGTCAATTTAGGAAATCAATTTCCTAAATCATCAAAACTACTTATAGAAATAAAATATTTTTAAGATTTGATTTCCCAAATCAAATCAAGATTAAATTAGGAAACAAATTTCCAAATCTAATCAAATATTTTATTTATGGAAAATATCAATTTCCATAAATACTTCCAACTTTCCAAAAGTAGAAGATTTTCATAAATACTTCTAGACTTTTCAAAATTAAAAATTTCCATAAATACTTTTAACTTTCCAAAAGTAGAAAATTTCCAGAAATACCATTATGACTATCGCAAAATAATTTTACGATTATGTCGAAACACAACCTGGGCTCTGATACCACTGTTGGGTTTCCGACACTGCAGCGAGTGTATGTTTGAACATATTTCGTAAACATGTGCACAGCGGAAGGAATAAAATAATAAATCTAATTTATTACAACACACACATCACACGCATGTATAGTACAACACGTGTAGGCATAACCGTAAATTCAAATTTTGCAATAAAAGGAAATTTATACTACGTATACCTGACGTATCACGTGTAGCGGGAAAGACATTAACCGGAACGATTCTCGCTAGAATCGTCTCTATCCGTATCCACGTTGAGTATCTTCAGGATGACTTCACAAAGTCATGAGCCTCATCTTCGTATGGGTTACTAGCCTCGTGTTGAAGACGATGTGATCGAGAGAAGATCACGATCCGAATCAAAATTCGGATCCAAAACGAGTCCTCAAAAACTCGCTTCTCCGGAGAGGTATTCGTCAACCGTTTGACGAATCCTTCGTCCTCCACCTATGAGGATTACCGGAGATCGAATCTCCGGCAAGGCTACTGCTGTCGGAGCTCCAAACTTCATCCAAACGACGCTCCAATGAGAAGGAAACAAGCTGTCCAGAAAACTGGACGGCTTTGGTGGAGGAATAGGGGTCGACCAAAAAGGAAGGTTGAAGCTCACCTTGTTGCCGAACCCAAAGGAGATCACCGGAGCTCCTCCGGCAGCAGCTCGATGCCGGCAAGGGGAGAGGACAGCAGCTGCTGGACGCCGACAAGGGAGATTGGGTGGTGGTGGGCGGCGACAAGGAGAGTTGACGCCGACTTCACAAGGAGAAGGAGGGGGCGGCAACTTAGGGTTGCTTGGACTTTGGATTAGGGCTTAACAAAATCCTTAAGCCCTATTTTATAGAGAACAAATTCTCTTAATGGTTATCGGATCATAACCAAAATCTCGTTAACCCGCTCCATTAATTTAAGTTAAAATAAACCAAACCATGATGGTTTATTTTAAGTTAAAACGAACCGAACCAACTTTGGTTCATTCGTTTAAAACAAACCAAACCCTTTGGTTTATTCTCCTCCATTAGATTATAACCAAATCAATTTGGTTCATCCATCATGTCTTCATAAGACACGGCCCATCCATGCTTCCATTGCGACTGAAACGATTTCATGCTCGCTCCATGTTTGGTCCAACCAAACTTAGTTTCTCTCGGTCTGAGAATCTCATTCTCAAGCTCGTTTTAAATCCTTCGGATTACGCTCGTTGTGCGTGTGACCAAATAGGTTCTCGATTTATGTTGGTCGTCTATAATTAACCATTAATTATAGAACGATCATGAGTGGCACCTAGTAGTACATCATGATCCCCAATTAATCGAAAAGATCAACGGTTGATCCAGAACTATTTTTGAAACCCTTCAGCAACTCGAATGAATCGTGCCCCATTCCCTTCACTCATCTTATACCCTCTTGGTTCAGGACATGGTCTATAGTGTCAGTCCCCACTAGGTTGACTACGTCACACCTAGCCCAAGTATCATTTCCTCATCCTACGGATTCTAGTTACTGCACATGTATCGAAGAGTACCTTACTCTAAACATGTAATGCTTTGGCCAAAGACTTTAGTAACAATCCGACGAGAGGCCACGGGTATACATCTCCTCGCAAGGAGTGGTGAATCCTTTATAGGCTATTCAAACACCTTCGATCACTTCGACTTATACCCAATCATCCCGGGTCCACATCTCCTTAGAGATGCTTGCTTAAGATGTCAAAGCATAAGTCTTTATGATCAAGATGACTTGAATACCGCAAGTCAAAGGAACATCATACTTAAGCTGTAGTAAGAACTCCATTGACATATCTATATATGCAGAGAACCATATGAAGTCTTACGGCTGGTCACTCCAATGAACTAGTTACCATAACTAGCATCCACGATTAACTCCGGACATCACAATGTCTCCAGCCAGTGAGAATCAGCTGCTTGGATATACCAAGGAGTATACCTCATGCTAGCCTCGACAGAATCAATGGTGTCCAAATCCATCAATTCATCGACTATGGATAATTTCGATACAACACAATTACACATGTAGAGATACTCACTAGTTGTGATCCAATCACAAATTCTCTCATGCTATGAATCGTATCGTGGACATTCAGTAAATGACTTTAAGATCTAATCAAATACATGAAAACATATATACTCAAATAATGAATCTTCATTTATCATATAAATAGTTCAAACATAAGGCGATTGCCTTAGGACATCTCTCATATATCACTAACATACCATTCATTATTGCAAAATGAGTCAAGAATCATGTTCAATCTCTCCTTCACCGGCCAAGGTATGTCTCGCATTCCTTGCTTTAGTCGAATATGAAGGACGCCATTTATTTTAATGTTTTTTTCGATTATGGTTTTTGGAATGATTTCAAATATTCAAATGGACAATTTTTTTAATTTGTATCTAAATTAGATAAATAGATCCCTGAGATTTTTTTTCACAGCATTATTGCAAATCATTGCGGATTCTCTAATTTATTATATACCATTACAAAATGAAGAAATAAATTAGGTTTTTAAAATTTTGTATTTTCAAATTTTTAGGGAAAAAATGAGTGTGCGAAGAAACTCCAATGGACCAGCATTTTAGACCACTTTATTGATTTTTTTAAGGTCCAAATGCTAAAGGAAAGCAACGTCTGTCTGTTTGTTTACATGAAAGGCACAGAGAGATCATTAGATAAATCTCATTTGCTTTTTCTTTGAATATTCAAGACATTTCACAAATCCATGGCATATTGGTCAATATATTTCAAAGTTGGGATTCGACAAGTCAAACCTTTAAGTTTTCAACTGTGTCAGTTGTTTTCACCAGAAGAGATGTGTCCCTTTTGCTCGGTATTGCAGATAGAGGAGCTTCTGTTCCCATGAATTTAACTAATACATCAGGCGTTCTTTTCATTTCTCAATTCTCCAAAAAAGAACCAACTAGATCAAAACTAGAGTATTTGCTTAAAACTTATTCTACTGGAGTAGAATTAGATGAAGATGTTTTGTTGTTTTGTAAGTTGTATATTTTGTATATATTTACTTGTGTGTTGCTCTGTACTACTACATATAAGGTCCCCATAGGTTTTGTAGATATTGTAGATGATTTTGACAACATAGGTAGTTTCAATTGGGTTAAAGTCATCCATCAATTTATGGCTCCACAATTACCTACTATTGGAGATCTATGTTCTCTACTAATACAGTTGTACAGAACAGTCGAATTCCTTACCTAAAGGGATTTGACGACCTTCTGGCTGTAAGTTCCTTCTTACTAATTTATTTTATCTTTTATATTCACATAAGTATGTAACACTTTGGATATGAGCAGACTTGGTTTCTGGAATATGTCCCAATCCAGAGACCATCCAATACCAAAGGGCCACGAATAAATAAGTGGAGGGCAACTCCTTCACATATTAACAAGGTGAGTAATTTATTGGAGCAAGTCTCACCTGAACAGGTAAATAGAAGACCACAACTTAACATTTTTTCTTTTTCGTTATCTAAATAATTATTGATTTTTTGATAGGTTATTGTTGATCTAGTCTGTACCCGTAGTGAAATTATACTGCTTGATAAGGTTGACTATTGTATTGAAAATACTCCCCATCCAATAGAGACATCGTCATCACAAACTATACAAGAAAAATACCCTACTACTAAATTACATGAGTGTTTAGTTTATCAGAGACAACTCAAAGAGTTAAGAATGGAAAACATGGCACTAACTGAAAGGGTAAAAGAACTAATTGAAATTATAGGAAGAGAAGGTATGGAGGTTGAATCAAATAACCCTGAAGTTGATCCTCAACCTCAACCGGAACCAATTGCCACCAGAACAAGACAGCGAGAAAGAACCCGCTATGATTATAGGGATACTCTTGTTGATAGTCCACTTTGGGCAAAATTGGTACCTCAAAGGAAAAGAAAAAAGACAGAAATTTGTGATGATGAGGTATTAGGAGGGCAACTTGAGAAAGATGTAAATGAAGCAGAAGTTTCTGGGAAGAAGGGAAAACAAATAATTGGTATGAATAAATTACAAGCGAGGAATACTATCTCTATTATGGAAGAAGAATATGAAAAAGATCTTGAGAGAGAGGAAGCAAGAATTGATAAACTTAACCAAATGAGAATGGAAGTCATTGCGGTAAGTCAGAATACAAAGAAAATTAATTTTTATTAATTTTTTTATTATAGTATGTTAAGAAAAAATGTAAGACGTCAAATAAGCAAAAACAAGATGTTGATGTGACCAACTTGCTAAAAAGTTTAGAAAAAATAAAGTATGGTAGTTACATCCACCATTACATTCGAAAATTTTGTTACAATAATATAGAAAGTGCAAATATTTATTTACCATTAAATTTTTTTGTTGGCCTATTACAGGTTATCTTTGGAAGGAAGGTCCTTTTTCATTAACTCTGAATTTTTTATACTCTAGAGTTAATGGATATGTTTTCACAGTTGGGGAGGTTATCGATACATTTTCTTCAATTCTTTTTAGGGGGGCCTTCTCATTTATGTCATATAACAAGTCTGTGTATTTCTCATCTGGGTTCATTGTAAGGAATTTAAATTATCTTGTAGTCTGACGATTTAAAATGTTATACTAAATTTTTAAATATTTTCATCTATACACAATTGCAGTCAACATTAAGAATGTCGTGGAAGACCACCACGACACAAATCATAAACATAGACATGAATGATAGAGAGGTTAGATATATTTTTATACCTCTAAATACTGACCAAACTCACTTTCACCTATTGTGTATTGACACAAAAGTAATGACTTTCAATCATTACAACTCCCTTTCATATGGAGGAAGATCAAAAGCTGATTTTGAAGCAGTTGTGAGTAGATAATTTTTTAAATATGGCATTGTATCTATAAATGAATAGTTATGTTAACTTAATCATTGTATAATAATAGGTATCCCAATTTAAAGGATATTCATCTAAGAACCTTGTAGCAATTCATCCATATTTATAAGCTTATTACCCCATCGACAACTGGGTTTATGTTACAGCTGATTGTCCTCAACAAGTAGCAAGGTACTAAAAGAAAAATACTGAACGTGAAATTTTACTTTTGAATTGAAATATATAATTTATCATGGTATTTTTGCAGCAATGATTGTGCCTTCTTTATGATGCAATACATGAGATGTCTATTGTATGGTGAGAAGATGAACTTCAAACAAGCAGACATGGCAAAATTCAAAATAGATGTCTCAGTGTCAATTTTAAGGGATGAGTTCTTCATAATGTAATTTAAGAAAACCTTAGGTGGGAGTATGACAATGCATTTTTGTATTTGAGTTAATTATGAATTTTGTTAATTTGTAAATGATACTACATTTCATAGATCAACAGTGACTATAATTTTGATATATTGTTGAATATATTATTGAATCTACGGTGTTGCTAGGATTTATATTCCCAGAAACACAGTGGTGCTGGAAATTAAATTCCCAGCATCACGTACAATTTCAAACTGGGCGAGAAAAAAGGTGGTGCTGAAAATTATATTCCTAGGAACACAGTGGTCCTAGGATTTGGATTCCCAGCATCACGTACAATATCTAGCTCGCCTAAAAAAAGGTGGTGCTGAGATTTATATTTCTAGGTACACAGTGGTACTGGGATTGAATTCCTAGCACCACATACAATATCCAACTTGGCTAGAAAAAGGTGGTGCTGGGATTTATATTCCCAGGAACACAGTGGTGCTGCAAATTAAATTTCCAGCACCACGTATAATTTTAACTGGTCGAGAAAAAAGGTGGTGTTGGGAATTATATTCCCAGTAATACAGCGGTCCTAGGATTAGGATTCCCAAGAACATAGTGGTCCTAAGATTTAAATTCCCAACACCATGTACAATATCAAGATCGCCTAGAATAAGATGGTGCTTGGATTTATATTCTCAGGAACATAGTAGTCCTGCGATTTGATTTTCCAACACCACATACAATATACAACCCACCTAGAAATAAAGTGATGCTGAGATTTATATTCCCAGGAATACAGTGGTCCTGGGATTTGAATTCCCAGCACTACGTACAAATATACAGCTCGACTAGAAAAAGGTAGTGCTAGGATTTATATTCCAAGAAACACAGTAGTGTTGCGAATTAAATTCCCATCACCACATACAATTTTGAACTGGCCGAAAAAAAAGGTGGTGCTGGGAATTATATTCCCAGGAACATAGTGGTGTTGGGAATTAAATTTTCAACACCACCTACAATTTCGAACTAGCCAAGAAAAAAAGTCGTGCTGGGAATTATATTCCCAGAAACAAAGTGGTCCTGGGATTAGGATTCCCATTACCACGTGCAATATTCAGCTCGCCTAGAATAAGGTGATGCTGGGAATTATATACCCAAGAACACAGTGATCCTGGAATTGAATTTCCAGCACCACGTATAATATCAAGCTCGGCTAGAATAAGGTGGTGATGGGATTTATATTCCCAGGAACACAGTGGTGCTGTGAATTAAATTCCCAGCACCACGTACAATATACAGCTCGCTTAGAAATAAAGTGGTTCTGAGATTTATATTCCTAGGAATACAGTGGTCTTGGGATTTGAATTCCCAGCATCACGTACAATATCCAGCTCGGCTAGAAAAAAGGTGGTGCTAGGATTTATATTCCCATGAACATAATGGTCCTGGGATTTGATTTCCCAGCACCACGTAGAATTTTGAACTAACAAAAAAAAAAGTGGTGCTAGGAATTATATTCCCAGGAACACAGTGGTCTTGGAATTTGGATTCCCAGTACTACGTACAATATTCAGCTCGCCTAGAATAAGGTAGTGCTGGGATTAGGATTCCCAGGAATACAGTGGTCTTGGGATATGAATTTCCAGTACCATGTACAATATCCAGCTTGCTAGAATAAGGTGGTGCTGAGATTTATATTCCCAGGAACACAGTGGTCCTGGTATTTGAATTCCCAACATAACGTACAATATTTAGTTCGCTAGAATAAGGTTGTGCTGAGATTTATATTCCCAGGAACATAGTGGCCCTAGGATTTGATTTCACAACACCACGTACAATTTCTAACTGGCCGAAAAAAGGTGGTGTTGGGAATTATATTCCCAGGAACACAGTGGTCTTGGGATTTGGATTTCCAGTACCACGTACAATATTCAACTCGACTAGAATAAGGTGGTGCTGGGATTAGGATTTCCAGGAACACACTGGTCCTGGAATTTGAATTCCCAACATCAAGTGCAATATCCAACTCGCTAGAATAAGGTGGTGCTGGGATTTATATTCCCAGGAACACAATGGTCTTAGAATTTGAATTCCCAGCATCACGTACAATATCCAGCTCGCTAGAATAAGGTGGTGCGGGGATTTATATTTCCAGGAACACAGTGGTCTTGGGATTTGAATTCCCAGCATCACGTACAATATCTAGTTTGCTATAATAAGGTGGTGCTGAGATTTATATTCCCAGGAACACAGTGGTTCTGGGATTTGATTTCTCAGCACCACGTACAATTTATAGCTCGCCTAGAAATAAAGTGGTGCTGAGATTTATATTTCCAGGAATATAGTGGTCCTGAGATTTGAATTCCCAACACCACGTACAATATCTTACTCGGCTAAAAAAGGTGGTGTTGGGATTTATATTCCCAGGAACACAGTGGTACTGCGAATTAAATTCCCAACACCACGTATAATTTCGAACTAGCTGGAAAAAAGGTGGTGCTGAGAATTATATTCCCAGGAACACAGTGGTCCTAGGATTGAATTCTCAGCACCATGCACAAAGTATGCAAAATGGTAGTCACAAGAAAATATACATTGTACAAATTTAAATCCCATCACAAAATAATAAAGTTGAAGTAGTTCACATATTTAACAATATCTAAATTTTTTATAATTGTACAGATACTACACAATTTGGATTTACACTTTGCATCTTGAGAATGACTTTTACAGGCAGGCACATTAGTGCAGTAAAAATTTTACAACTTTGTATACTATTACAACATATCCCAAATTACAACACAGTCATAATTGCAAACAAAAGTGTGAGTTGCACATTATTCTATTCCCCACCAAGAATCTAAAGCTCCTCATACCTTGCTATCTGAATCTTTTAGGGTAACCAAATAATAGACTCTCAATGTATCGTATTGTAAAAAATGTACAGTCATAGCTATAGAAAAATACAAATAATTAGTCCATTGCTAACTTATAAAATATGGTATTTACAAAGAATATTAAATATCTTACGAAGAGCTTTGTTTGGGACCCTACACTCGACGCAAGGAAAAATTTGCATTACCAAATTTATCAGCCAGGCTAGGATGTCAGTTCTCATAATATGAATGGTGGATCTTTTTAAAGAATTCAACCTACACCTAAAAAAATGCTATCAATCCTCCATACACAAACCGTTTATTTAAGTAACATATAAAATAACACTGCTTACCGTTTCTTCAAATTGAATAGTGTAAGCTTTCTTGACGGACAATGAGTTGTAGTGGATAAACTCTGCATTTTGTAAGTCCGCCACTAGTAGGTGGCAGTGGTCATCACGAATTATTGGACAAAATATGTATCTAATTGGATCGTCGCTTGGGGTTTTAAAAGTTTACTGGAATGTTTGGGCATACATCATATTAAACATACCCTGTGTATAAAAAAACTTGTCAAAACACCGAAGCTTTAAAGTTGATAATTCCATGCAAAAGGGGCAAAAACTTACTGAGAATCCAGCCCCACAGAATATTGAGCTATAGTCCGCCTTATCAGTCTCCTTGCACTCATCAGCTAAGACTGATAAATAAGCACTGATGCAATCCCCATGTGTCAAAATATTCCAATTAAATATTGTAAGGAAAGAGTCCATGTATAAGTTAATAGCATCCGTCTTCCACAATGGTCCTGATACTGTCACACTACACAAGGAAAGGATTATTAGCAACTCTCAAAACATAAGATTACTATTATAAAGTGTATGATCTTACTCTATTTTTTTAGTTTCAATAAACACTCTTCGACTGTTGGATCCATCTTATTGGTGAATTCTTTATAAGCTTGCTGTATACAAAAAAATAGAATAAAAAAATGTTCTCTGAAAAATAGGACTGGACAAGATAACTTATGCTCACCTCCAATATCCTTGTCTTGACTTCGTCGAGTGGTTGTTGTTTGTCCGTGGAGACTTGTGTGGTAGTAGATAATATTTCAGGTTTACACTCCTCGACAATTGATTTCCCTTTTTCATCCTGGACTGACTCCTGCTCAAAATTTGCCTCTTCAGGAGTGATATTAAGGTCTGATGAGGGATACTCAATAGCCTTGCTGGGGACTATTTGAGTTTCAACTCTCCTTCTTTTAGGAATGTTACCAAACTATGTAGGAGGAATGCTTGTTCTTGTAGGGGGTGATACACCATGAAGAGCCCTCTTCCGCACACAAACCTTTTGCCTAGTGTATACAATAGAAGGTTATTGGGTATGTGCAGCTTGTATGGGTTGTGATTGTAACCCCTCTACATCTCGGGATTGTAAATTCAGTTGAAGCTCCAATATTAAACTGTCCTTTTCAGCGATTAATGCTTCTTTTTCACAAATTATATTATCCCTTTCACTTATCTCATTGTCCTTCTTGCTTCTGACCTCCTCCAACTATTGAAGAAGCTCATGTATTTTCTTTTCTTTTTCTTCGATGGTCGCATCCTTAAGTAGGGAGTTGTTGTCCAAGTTAGTCCTTGCTTCAACTAGCTTGGTGCATAGAGTAGAAACTAGTTTTGCATTCTCTTGTCATACTGGACATGCCTTTTCTCCTACGTCAAGCTGAGTTTCGGGTTGAGGAGTTGAAGCACAAATCCTAGGTGGAGAAGTGTTCTGCATCAGATGCAGCTCTGACTGTGCTGACATTAGATCAACTGTCACGCCCCGAGAGAGTCCCCGCCAGACAAAAATCCGGCAGAATCTCCCCTGTATGGGTGACAATACCAATTTTCATACAAGGCCTACACGACCACTATACATCGGTCAACATGATCGGAACAAAAACATCTACACACACAGATCATAAGGCCTCAGGCCAATCATCATAGTAAATAAATGAAGTCTATCACATCTAGACTTACCCCTTCTGCCATCTGAGCAGGAACATACAACCAACTAATTGAATAGTCTATAAGGACACCACAAATATTCCCAAACTTCCACAAGTACATAACCAAAACATCAGGACCTAAACATATCCTCTATACAAAATCCAAAACCATAAGACCAATAAAACGTATCCATTTCGACAAGGGGGATTGGCAGCTGGACTCTCCTGGCAGCTTTATCCTGAAATAAAAATAAATCAACGGGGTAAGTTCAAAGAACTTAGCGGATACTAGTCGATATGAATAGCAAGATATAGCTAACAATACTAATCATGCCAGTAGAGTCTCATATATATGGTAAGCAAGAAATAAATGAAAAAGGACTGTACTCACCTGAATCTCCTACCCTGATATAGGAGCATGTGCCCTACTATAAGATATAAAGTCATCACCATATACGAATATAAATCCTGTATGCATGGAAACCATATGCAACATCCAAGGCATCAATAAAATGCAGCAAACACAATACAAATGTGATCCATGCAAAAATGCATGTCGTGCAAATGACATGGTCACCCCTGATGCCAGTCAGCCACCTCACACGCGATGGTGAAGCTGAGTGGGTAGGGCTATGACAATTATGCACTCTGCCATCACTGCTCCTGAGTGACCGAGTGGATAGGATGCTGTCGGAGTACACCTATCCTCCTGCCCCAAACAGAGTGGGGGAGCTAAGCTCTCATCTCCCGGTGTCATAGACCAGAGGAGGGATCCCTGCCCGCTACCACGCTGCCTCATCGCTACCCATGAGCGGACCAGCGGAGCCTGACAGAGCAACTACACACACCCTCCTGATGTACCACTAACCCATGAGTGGCAGTGTGTGCAGGCCATGTAACTGGCTACGGGCTCAACTATAAAGGAACCCCGTCCAGCCAGCATGCAATCATGCAAGATGGTGCATGATACTAAAGCATGTAAATCCAACTAAAAATACCTATCCAAATAATATGCACAATCAATAAGTGCATATCCATGAACCAAATAACTATGATCCAAATAAAACAGGGAAAATAGAATCATACTGATCAAATGCATGTATCTAGTAGGCACAAGAACATACTAGGCATATAAACATGAAAATTATTGTAAGCTATCCTAACTAGCATATCAACTTGACTATATCTAAAAGATAAGTCAAAATACCCGCCTGATAAAATATCCGCAAAAGAACTAAATCGTCACGACCGTGAACCTGCCTCGTGACCGAAACCTGCATATAGCATAACTATCATTAAGTTCTAGCACACAACAACGTGCTAACTCACTACTATATAGTTTCTATATTCGCATCCTTATATTGAATACGAATTAAAAACCCCCAAATTATACATTTAACACCATAATAAAACCCACCATTTTCCAACTAACAAATATGCTAACCTACAACCTTCAACTCCATACATCAATTCCTATATTGATAGAATGGTTCACAAACCAACACAACTCTCTAACCTTTTAAACCACCTTTACAGTTCTCTCAACAGGCAACACACCAAAATCGGCTCATAACCGAGCCACTCCCAAATACACCAACCACAGGCTAGACCCAAACCCAAATAGTTTCATTATCGATCAAAACACATCTAAACCATTCCCAGCTCACTTAACCTACCAATTACAATCGTACAATCGACATCAAACCCAATCACAACCATCCCAAATAGAACATCTCAGCCCTCACAGCCGACATAAATCTATACCACAACGACCATCAACCAAACCAAAATAAACAACTTACAAAAAGGAGGAGATAGTTTGAATTATACCTGCGAATTGGAACCTTCCCCCGTCAGTTCTCCTCCCCAAGTGCTCAGTCTATCGGAAACCATCACTGCCCTCTCTTCGATGACCTCCAGCAGAGCAGTCTACACCAACATCCCTAAATCAACGGATCATCGGAATGAGACAAGAAAAACCACTAAATCTCGAATTCTATCCAAGATAACAAGGAGGGACCGACCCTTACCTAGATACCAAGATCACCGGCGACACTGAGGAAGCTCGCGGTGGGGGTCCTATGGCTGCAGACGCGAAGGAGACGACACTCTTTGCTCGTGGACGGCGAGCGCACAGAGGGGTCAAGGATGCTCGCCGCGTGCAAGCAACTCGCAGAGGCTGCGGCGAAAAGGTGAAAGCGAGCGCCGACACTTGCAGAGGAAGAGGGGCGTCGGCGGTTCTGTGGCAGAGGAGGCCGGCACGTGCGATGGTGGACGGCAAGGAAGAGAAGAGGCTCGCGGCGGCTCAGAGGTGAGGAGTCGGTGGCCTGGGCACCGGGAAGGCGGCGTGCAGAGGCGAGGAGAGAAGACGACATTCGCCGGCACTTGCGGAGGAGTGGCCCTAAGCTTGAGTGGCATCGTCTGTGGCAGAGGGGCACTATTGTGGCTCGGTCGTGGCACCACCGAGGCGAATCACTCGCCGTCGCCTACCGCGAGGAGAAGGCGACGGTGCTCGCGATCGAGAGGAAAAGATGCGAGAAGGAAACCGCAAGGGAAAAGGGCATAGGGCACGGAGGGGAAAGAAAAATCGAGGAATTAGGAAATAAAAACCTAGATTTATAACCTAGGTTAAATTTATCCTATTTACTCCTCTAAACGGGCCTTTTTAAAAGTCTATTTTTATTATCCCCAAAAATACCCCATACCAGCACCGTTTAATTCCCGAAAAATTCCGGAAAAATTTCTAAAATTCTCTAAAAATTCTGAAAATAATTTATAAGATTATTTTCCTAATTTTGGCCATTTAATTTAGTGTTTTAAATTTTAGTATTTAACATTCTCCCCCACTAATAAAAATTTGGTCCCCAAATTTCCTACTCATGTACGAGTATGAGATGTCACAACAACCGTCTCAGATATCTGGAGACAAGTCACACACCTCAAGTGACTAAGTGGGGTATTGAGCTCTGATTTTTTTTTCCTCAAGCTCCCAAGTAGCCTCCTCATCTGTGAGGTGACTCCACCCGACCTTAACAAGTCGCACAATCTTATTCCACAACCGTTGTTCCTTGTGATCCAGAATCCGTACCGGAACCTCTGCGTAAGTAGCATCAGGTTGAATAGAACCTGACACGCCTGACCGAATATGTGTAGGGTATGACACATACTTCCTCAACATGGACACATGAAACACATCATGTATACTCGTCAAAGATGGTGGTAGAGCTAGTCGGTAAGTGACTGCTTCGATCCACTCCAAAATCTCGAAATGCCCAATGTACCTTGGAGCTAACTTACCACGGAGGTCAAATCTCTTCACCCCTTTCGTGGGTGAGACTCGCAGGAATATATGATTACCAATAGAGAACTCTAGAGGTTTCCGTCTCCGATCCGTATAACTCTTCTGACGATCTTGTGCCTTTGCCTTCCTACGTCTGATAGTACGGACCAACTCTGCCTCAATGTTGAGCTCTCTGGGGTTCTAACAACTGAGCCTCCCCAACCTCCTCCCAAAAGGTGGTGTTAGTAATATATGAGAGATGTCCTAAGGCAATCGCCTTATGTATGAACCATTTATATGATAAATGAAGATTCACTATTTGAGTATACATGTTTCATGTATTTGATTGGATCTTAAACTCATTTACTGAATGTCCATGATACGATTCACAGCATGAGAGAATTTGTGATTGGATCACAACTAGTGAGTATCTCTACATGTGTAATTGTGATGTATCGGAATTATCCCTAGTCGATGAATTGATGGATTTGGACGCCATCAATTCTGTCGAGACTAGCACGAGGTATACTCCTTGGTGTATCCTGTTGGTGCAATCGGCCCAGGTCACGATTGACCATGGACTCGAGTTTGACTCGAGTGATGTTTTGATGTTTGACAAAGGGATTTGAACAAAGTGTTTTGGCATTGATGTTTGACATTAATGTCGGTTAATATGTTGGGGAGATTGTTTATACAATCGACCCAGGTTATAATTGACTTGATGGTTGACCAAGGTTGACCATGTGGTTATGGGAAAGTCCAAGTCTTGAGCACTTGGCATGAGAAGTCCAAGCATGGGTCTTGGCAAATGAGAAGTCCAAGCATGGGTCTTGGCAAATGGAAAGTCCAAGCATGGGTCTTGGCAAGGTAAAGTCCAAGTCATGGGTACTTGGCATGGAAAGTCCAAGTGGGACACTTGGCATTTGGGAAAGTCCAAGTCTTGAGTACTTGGCACAAGAAAAGTCCAAGCATGGGTCTTGGCATGGAAAGTCCAACATGGGTTGGCAAGGGAAAGTCCAAGCTTGAGTCTTGGCATTTGAGAAGTCCAAGGGGATTGATATTGGCAGCGTAAAGTCCAAGCGGAGTCTTGGCGGCATAAGTCCAATGGGCCTTGGCGGTGTAGACACCGTTAGCATGACATAGCCGATGGAAGCATCTGAAGGCTAGCGCGATGGATGAACAAGTCATGGATGACTTGGAGGGATCCGAGAGGCGTGAGGCTGATGGAGATGGCTAGAAGGCTTAGGTCTAGGCTAAAGGTGGTCTTGCAAGTATGGGGGAACCATACTTGGGTTAAAACCTCATTGTTGAGGTTGGCAGTCGACTGACATTATGGCGGTTCTTGGTGAGTCGACGAGTTATTTGCCCGACAGGGCTGAAAATGCCACTGGCGATCATTGCTCGTGCGGCCGGTCGTGATGATCGATGGCTCGGCGATCGCCAAGGGATGGCGATCATTGCCGGTCAGTGTCGAGCGAGGCGCTCGCGTGGCCGTAGGCGGTCGACTACGGCGTTAGCGATCGGCCCAATGTTGGCGATCAAGCGCCAAGAGATCCGTTGGAGTTTTTCGGCGTGGATCGGCCGTTGTCTCACGACAACGTGGCACGATCGGTGACTTATGGCGATCGTGATAGGCGGAAATCGGTCGCGCAAGGATAAAAAGGCTCGGCGGGAAGGATTTTGGCATCGGTTCTTGAGGGATTTTGGGGCGATTTGTTGGTGCAAATCAGGGTCTCCAAGTGCAAGTCAAGCAACCAAGCACTCAAGCAATCAAAAGCAAAGTGTTGTAAAGTTTTCTTTACCTGTCTTTTGTATTTCATGTTGTATTTGCTTGTTGCATTTTGATTATTGTTGTAATCATATTGTAAGGGGTTTCTCCACCTCCGACTTGTGTCGAGAAGGAGTTTTTATTGCTTAGTGGTGTTTGTGGCATCGCTAGGGTTCGTACGAACCCAATCCGTGGAGTAGGAACCGTTACGGTTCCGAACCACGTTATATCGTGTGTGTTGTGTTTGTGTTATTGTGTTTGTATTTCATTATTGTTATTATTTCTATTCCGCTGTGCACTAACACGAATTGTAGACACGAACGTGAACGAATTTCATCGACGTACGGTAGCACGCTATTCACCCCCCCTCTAGCGGGCATTCAATTTCCAACAAGTGGTATCAGAGCCCGGGGCTCTTCTACGGATTAACTGCCGGGAGCTAAAGAAAAGGGAGCAATCTAGAGGGAAAGATGGAGAGATTGGGTGACGACATCAACGCTCCACCTTCCTTCGACCGCGAAGATTTCGCGTATTGGAAAGGTAGAATGATGCATTTTCTAATGTGTGATTTTGATAATTGGATTAGTGTCTTAGTAGGTTTTGACACTCCAAAAGATGAAGAAGGAAGAAAAATCAAGAAGAAGAATTGGAGTCAAGAACAACTCCGATACTATAACATCAACAATAAGGTAATGGGTATTTTGCTTAATATAATCCCTAATGATATTTTGATCAAGATAGGGGATTGTAAAGACGCCAAGGAAATATGGAACAAATTGGAAAAATTCCATGAAGAGCCTCACTCAATCCAAGAAGATGAGGAGGATGAGGAAGAGAGTTCATCCTCACAAGAAAGTGAGGATTCGGAGGTCGAGGAGTGTTCGACATCCGAGGAGGAAGAAGTGGTGGAAGAGGTAGAGTTAAGACAAACCTCAACCTCTAGGATAGAGGGGGAGGAAGTTAGACCATCCACACTGGAGCCGGAACAAAATAAGGAGGAAGCTTCAACATCTGGTCAAGATGAAGAAGCTCAAAATTCAACTCCGGCACTTATCACCACCCTAGGTAACTCAAACACTTTAATGTCAAATAAAATTCATATAATGTGTTTTGAGTGTAGGGAGCAAGGGCACTATAAGAGTAAGTGTCCTAAACGGGTTAGGAAAGCTCCACCGGCACTAAAGATCAAGGACGCCGTTTCCCCAACAACTAAAAGCAAGGAGCAAGTCATTTGCTTCAAGTGCCGACAACCGGGACACTACCGGAGTCAATGCAAGAAAGGGGAGAAAAAGGCTCAAAATGGAGCATCACATGTAGGGGGAGCTAAGGCTAACCCTAAGGTATATTTTCATAATGCTCTTTCTTTTAATCATAAGCAAAAGCATGCTAGGAATTTTAATTCTCTTGCAATTTATGAAAAGCATGCTAATAGGAATAAATATTTTTGCTTAGGAGCTAAAAGTGTCCATTTTAGTAATAAGGAGAAATTTGGGACTAATGTCCCTAGAAAAACCTTACCTAGGGAATCTATTAAGAAAGTGCAAGAACATCTAGGTTTTAATCCAAAATGGACTAGGCATATGCCAAGAAAGTCCCATGCCCATAATTTAAATCAAAATTCTAAAATTGGGCAATTAGAATTAGAGAACCAAGCCTTGAGGTCAAGGCTTGAGAAATTAGAAAAGACCCTTAAAATTATACAAAATCAATTTATAGGGTCAAATGATCAAAAGTCAAGGTCCAAAAGTCAAAGTCAACACCAAGGACCTAAGAGCCAAAAGTCAACCAAGGGCAAGCAAGGTTTGGGTCACAAACCTAAGCCTAAGGTAACTTACCATAGTGTTCCATTTGATTATGGAACACAAACTAGGTCTAGGAAGACCAAGGTCAATAGGGAAGTCATCCCTAAGGTTGACCAAAGGGTGTGCCTAGTGGCTAGGGTTTCTAGGAAACCTAGGGTGGCCACTAAGAAGGTTGCAAGGGGAGTTACCTCTAGAGTCAACCTAGGTAAGACCCAAATGACCAAGGCTAATAAGCCTAGGAGGGTCATTAGGAGGGTATCTAGGGAGGTTATCCCTAAGGAATACCTATTTAACCCTAGGAGCTCAAATAGGTTTTGGGTTCCTAAGAGCGTGATTGATTCACGCTAGATGGGTTTAGGGTGTGCCAACCTTGATTGGATGGGTAGTTAACTCAACCATGGCAAAGGTGGCATTTTAGGTTATTTTCAAGGTTATAGTTACCTTGGGAATGTGGTTTGATTTTAATCCTAAAAGGATTTTAGGATGTGCCAATATTAATTATGAAGTTTGATAAAATGAGCATTTTGGCACAATTTAGGTTTAGAGGTTGGTGTGCCATTTTGGGTTTTTGGCACACTAGGGAGATTAGGTTAATATGGCAAAATATGTTTAAATCCCAACAAGTCTCAACAAATGGCAATTAATATTAAAATTTAGGTATTATTATACCTATACATTTTATATGTCATGCTTTGTTTGCCATATGCCATGTCATGACATCATGCCTATTTCTATGATTTTATATGTCATGAGTATGCTTAGGTTTTAGGTTAATGTCATGTATGATTATTTTTATATCATATGCCATGACATCATGATTATGAGCATATACTTATTTATATCTTCATTAATGCCATAATCATTCATGCATTTAAGAAAATTTTGATTAAAATTGATTTAAGGACTATGGCATGACTTGGAGTCTCATTTATAAGGGAATCAAGTAGAGTTGCCTTAGAAAAATGCATGAAACCCTAGCTTAGGGAGAATAAAACCCACATCTCACATCCAATTGACATGTATGTGTATTTATACACCCTAAATACATGTGAGATGCTAGGATATGAGTTGAGTTCAAGGTGTATAGTTTTTGCATCTAGATGAACTAAAACTCATCTAATTTTATTTGTGGATCATTGGGAGAGCATGTGTACAAGTCATGTACATAGAGCCCAAGGAATGTGATCCAAAATAGGTTTTCAAAAACATTTTAAATTTATTTTGAAAAACCTTGGTGAAGTCTATCTTTTGATAGCAATCACTATTGATGAAGTTGATACAAAATAGGACCAAAACATTGAAAATTTCAATGGTTTTGAGTTTTGTATCAAACTCACTATTTTATGGGTAAAATAATTTTAAAATATTTTTCACCCATTGTATTTCTTATAAGTAATGTACGTATTAAGTTTCATGAATTTCCAAAATACATAGAATTACTTATGCATTTTCAAAACTCGATTCTGATAGTTGAAATTCGGGAATTTCTACGATCGCCAGTGGCAATCGGTCGGTGATAAAATGTGATCGGTGATTCTTGTCGAGTCATTGCCAGGTCTGATTTCGGGTTAACAAGGTCTGTTTAGCCCGTGTTCAGCTATGGTAAAGGTTCCTAACCACTCCTAACCCTAGGATATGCTTTGGGAAGCATTATGAAGGGTGAAAATCCATTGGATATGGATTAGGAGTTGTGTTAGGTCAAAGTATCAAATTTAGGGTGAGTAAAAGTTCTATGTTGAACTTAGAACCTTAATTTTGATGGTTTAGAGTTCCTATTGGCTTAGGGACTCCCCAAGGACATTGTTGGTGCAATGGTCAAGGGGGAGCAAGCCTTTAGGGGGAGGTATCCATCTTGGGATGATGGATGTTTTTTTTGGGGAGAATGTTATCAATTGAAAATTGATGGGTGTTTGATACCCAATTTGGAAATTGGGAGAGTGAGATAGGATTGCCTCTCTTGAGTGATATAGGACTTATCACTAAGAAGATGGTAGGCATCCTAGGTATTTTTGATCAAGGGGGAGATTGTAAGATCTCATTGGGACATGAGACATTGACCTCCTTGAAGAGAAAACCTTTTTGATGTTAGTCAAAAAGGGGGAGAATGTTTGGGAGAATGTTTTGGAAATGTTTGGGAGAGAACATTTGGTGAGTGTTTACCGATTTGGGATAATTGGTAAGGGATTTGAGTTAGTGGTCTAACTCAAATGATTTGTTTGGTTTTTGTCAAACATCAAAAAGGGGGAGATTGTTGGTGCAATCGGCCCAGGTCACGATTGACCATGGACTCGAGTTTGACTCGAGTGATGTTTTGATGTTTGACAAAGGGATTTGAACAAAGTGTTTTGGCATTGATGTTTGACATTAATGTCGGTTAATATGTTGGGGAGATTGTTTATACAATCGACCCAGGTTATAATTGACTTGATGGTTGACCAGGGTTGACCATGTGGTTATGGGAAAGTCCAAGTCTTGAGCACTTGGCATGAGAAGTCCAAGCATGGGTCTTGGAAAATGAGAAGTCCAAGCATGGGTCTTGGCAAATGAGAAGTCCAAGCATGGGTCTTGGCAAATGGAAAGTCCAAGCATGGGTCTTGGCAAGGTAAAGTCCAAGTCATGGGTACTTGGCATGGAAAGTCCAAGTGGGACACTTGGCATTTGGGAAAGTCCAAGTCTTGAGTACTTGGCACAAGAAAAGTCCAAGCATGGGTCTTGGCATGGAAAGTCCAACATGGGTTGGCAAGGGAAAGTCCAAGCTTGAGTCTTGGCATTTGAGAAGTCCAAGGGGATTGATATTGGCAGCGTAAAGTCCAAGCGGAGTCTTGGCGGCATAAGTCCAATGAGCCTTGGCGGTGTAGACACCGTTAGCATGACATAGCCGGTGGAAGCATCTGAAGGCTAGCGCGATGGATGAACAAGTCATGGATGACTTGGAGGGATCCGAGAGGCGTGAGGCTGATGGAGATGGCTAGAAGGCTTAGGTCTAGGCTAAAGGTGGTCTTGCAAGTATGGGGGAACCATACTTGGGTTAAAAACCTCATTGTTGAGGTTGGCAGTCGACTGACATTATGGCCGGTTCGACTGCCGTGAGTCGACTTGAGTTCGATTTGCCCGGCTGGGTGAAAATGCCACTGGCGATCACGTGCGTAAATGTGATCGTGATGGCTCTGGCGATCATTGCCAAGGATGGCGATCGCATTGCCCGGTCAGTGTCGAGCCACGCTCCGTAGCCATCGGCGGGCGGTCGACTACGAGCGTTAGCGATCGGCGCCAATGTTAGCGATCGGCCAAGAGATCCGTTAGGAGTTTTTCCGGCGTGGATCGATTGTTGTCTCACGACAAGTGGCACCGATCGGGTGACTTATGGCGATCGGTGATAGGCGGAAATCCAGGTCGCGCGCAAGGATAAAAGGAGCTCGACAGGAAGGATTTTGGCATCGGTTCTTGAGGGCTTTTGGGGCGATTTGTTGGTGCAAATCAGGGTCTCCAAGTGCAAGTCAAGCAACCAAGCATTCAAGCAATCAAAAGCAAAGTGTTGTAAAGTTTTCTTTACCTGTCTTTTGTATTTCATGTTGTATTTGCTTGTTGCATTTTGATTATTGTTGTAATCATATTGTAAGGGGTTTCTCCACCTCCGACTGGTGTCGAGAAGGAGTTTTTATTGCTTAGTGGTGTTTGTGGCATCGCTAGGGTTCGTACGAACCCAATCCGTGGAGTAGGAACCGTTACGGTTCCGAACCACGTTATATCGTGTGTGTTGTGTTTGTGTTATTGTGTTTGTATTTTATTATTGTTATTATTTCTATTCCGCTGTGCACTAACACGAATTGTAGACACGAACGTGAACGAATTCCATCGACGTACGGTAGCACGCTATTCACCCCCCCTCTAGCGGGCATTCAATTTCCAACATATCCAAGCAGTTGATTCTCACTGGCTGGAGATATTGTGATGTCCGGAGTTAATCATGGATGCTAGTTATGGTAACTAGTTCATTGGAGTGATCAACCGTAAGACTTCATATGGTTCTCTGCATATATAGATATGTCAATGAAGTTCTTACTGTAGCTTAAGTGCAATGTTCCTTTGACTTGCGGTATTTAAGTCATCTTGATCATGGAGACTTATGCTTTGACATCTTAAGCAAACATCTCTAAGGAGATGTGGACCCGGGATGATTGGGTATAAGTCGAAGTGATCGAAGGTGTTTGAATAGCCTATAAAGGATTCACCACTCCTTGCGAGGAGATGTATACCCATGGCCTCTCGTCGGATTGTTACTAAAGTCTTTGGCCAAAGCATTACATGTTTAGAGTAAGGTACTCTTCGAAACATGTGCAGTAACTAGAATATGTAGAACGAGGAAATGATACTTGGGCTAGGTGTGACGTAGTCAGCCTAGTGGGGACTGACACTATAGACCATGTCCTGAACCAAGTGGGTATAAGATGAGTGAAGGGAATGGGGCACGATTCATTCGAGTTGCTGAAGGGTTTCAGAAATAGTTCTGGATCGACCGTTGATCTTTTCGGTTAATTGGGGATCATGATGTACTACTAGGTGCCAGTCATGATCGTTCTATAATTAATGGTTAATTATAGACGGCCAACATAAATCGAGAACCTATTTGGTCACACGCACAACGAGCGTAATCCGAAGGATTTAAAACGAGCTTGAGAATGGGATTCTCAGACCGAGAGAAACTAGGTTTTGTTGGACCAAACATGGAGCGAGCATGAAATCGTTTCAGTCACAATGGAAGCGTGGATGGGCCATGTCTTATGAAGACATAATGGATGAACCAAAATGGTTTGGTTCTAATCCGATGGAGGAGAATAAACCAAAGGGTTTGGTTTATTTTAAACGAATGAACCAAAAGTTGGTTCGGTTCGTTTTAACTTAAAATAAACCATCATGGTTTGGTTTATTTTAACTTATATTAATGGAGCGGGTTAACGGGCCTTATGGTTATGATCCAATAACCATTAAGAGAATTAGTTCTCTATAAAAGAGGGCTTAAGGTGTTGTTAAGCCCTAATCAAAAAGCCCCCTAACCTAGAGTTGCCGCCCACCCCTTTGAAGGAGTCGGTGCCAACCCTAGTGTCGCCGCCCCTTCTCCTCCAATCGGCGTCCAGAAGGTGCTGACCTTCCCTCTTGCCGGCGTCGAGCTGCTGCCGGTTGGTGCTCCGGTGATCTCCCTTGGGTTCGGTAATAAGGTGAGCTTCCACCTTTCTTTTGGCCGGCCCCTACTCCTCCACCAAAGCTGTCCAATTTTTCTGGACAGCTTGTTTCCCTCTCGTCGGAGCGTCGTTTGGACGACGGTTGGAGCTCCGACAGCGCCTAACTTACCGGGGATTCGATCTCCGATAATCCTCATAGGTGGAGGATGAAGGATTCGTCAAACGGTTGACGAATACCTCTCCGGAGAAGCGAGTTTTTGAGGACTCATCTTTGGATCCGAATTTGGATTCGGATCGTGATCCTCTCTCGATCACATCGTCTTCAACATGAGGCTAGTAACCCGTACGAAGACGAAGCTCGTGACTTTGTGAAGTCATCCCGAAGATACTCGGCGTGGATACGGATAGAGACGATTCTGGCGAGAATCGTTCCGGTTGATGTCGTTCCCGCTACACGTGATACGAAAGGTATACGTAGTTAAATTTCCTTTTATTGCAAATTTAAATTTACGGTTATGTCTACACATGTTGTACTATGCATGCGTGTGATGTGTGTGGTGTAATAAATGTAGATTTATTATTTTTATTTCTTCCGCTGTGTACATGTTTACGAAACATGTTCGAACACACACTCGCCGCGGTGCCAGAAATCCAACAGTGGTATCAGAGCCCAGGTTATGTTTCGACATAATCGTAAAATGGTTTTGCAATAGTCATAATGATATTTCTGGAAATTTTCTACTTTTGGAAAGTTAGATGTATTTATGGAAATTTTTCAATTTTGGAAAGTCTAGAAGTATTTATGGAAATCTTCCACTTTTGGAAAGTTGGAAGTATTTATGGAAATTGATATTTTCCATAAATAAAATATTTGATTAGATTTTGGAAATTTGTTTCCTAATTTAATCATGATTTTATTTGGGAAATCAAATCTTAAAATATTTTATTTCCATAAGTAGTTTTGATGATTTAAGAAATTGGTTTCCTAAATTGACTTTCCTTAATCAACTATTTCCATAAATAAAATATGTGATTAGATTTGGAAATTTGTTTCCTAATTTAATCATGATTTGATTTGGAGAATCAAATCTTAAACATATTTTATTTCCATAAATAGTTATGACATATAAGGAAATTATATACATGACATAATTGTATGTCATGTAATTGCATTAGATGCATATCATTATGTCATGTGTGTGGTGACATGTAGATGTATGTCATGTATGTCATGTCATGTAGATAATAGTTATTTGCATGCAAAGAGGATGAGACATAAAACACCCTTACTCAATATTAAAGCCTACACCTTCCATTAATATGGTTAGAACCAGAGTTCCGTTTCTTGTTTGGGTTGTTGGACTCTCTCCAAGCCCGGCTCGAACCCGAACATGTTCAAACCATGGAATAGTTTAATACTAATATGGTAAGAGTCAGAGGTAAATCGTTAGCTTTGGTTGTTGGACTCTCTCCAAGCTGGGCTAATTGGTTGAATGCGCTCTAACCATATTAAAACTATTTCTCGATTAATGGGTTGGCTTTAACCTGGAGCATCGGCTTGTTGGACTCTCTCCAAGGTCGATGTAAAGGGAGGTGAAGTTGGGTGTTATGCATATGATGCATACTTGTTAATGTGTTAACAACCCGATGTATGTGTGAACATTCAATTAGTTGATAGCACATTGTGATAGTTGCATATACGTGATATGCAATCGGTATAGTTGATACCTACTGTCGTAGTTATGAATGGCTTGTTGGACTCTCTCCAAGGTTGTTCATATCTATGATGGATATCAGCCCATTCAGAGATGGACCTACGATCTCCCGAAGTGATTTTGGGGTTTTTGAAATTCGAAAAATGAATGGGATTTATAAATGTATATTGATGCATTTTAAAATCATTTTCTCATATATGCTCGTTTTGTATTTCTAGGTCAATCGATTGATCATGACGTCTTTGAATTTGCGCACTATTTTGGATTCAAACAAACTGACTGGGCCTAACTTCCTGGACTGGCTTAGAAACCTGAGAATTGTTCTCAAGGCGGAAAAGCTAGCATATGTCCTTGAAGAGCCTCTTCCCAACCGTCCTAAGGACGATGCAACCTGCGGACAAATGTTGGTTACTCGAAGCATGTGGCGGTCTCGAGCTGGCGAGTTGCATCATGCTAGCGGCGATGGTACCTGAGCTGCAAAAGCAGCATGAGCATATGGATGCTAATACTATGGTCTTCCATCTTCATGAGTTGTTCGATGAGCAAGCGAGATCCGAAAGGTTCGAGGTCTCTAGGCTCCTCTTCACCACGAAGATGCAAGAAGGTTCGTCTGTAGTACAGTTTGTGCTAAAGATGAATGGGTACATCAAGCGGCTAGCTACCCTCGGGTTTGTGATGGATCACGAATTAAGTATTGACTTAATTCTGCATTGTTTGCCCAAGAGTTTCTCACAATTCATGATGAACTATCGGATGAACAAATTGGAATCCACTATTCCTGAGCTCCTCAATATGCTGAAGACTGTGGAGCCTTCTATGAAGCATGAGGAGAAGGCGGTTCTGTTAGTTGATTCCTCAAGGAAAGGTTCTAAGAGGAAGGCAAAAGAACAGAAGAAAGGGAAGAACAAAAAGGCAAAGAAGGCAGAACCAGCACAAAAGGGCACTTGCCATCATTGTGGCAAGGAAGGCCACTGGCGAAGAAACTGCAAGATTTATCTTGAGTCCATGAAGAAGAAGAAGGCATCTGATGCCCCATCCTCTTCAGGTATCTTCGTTATTGATTGTCATTCTATTTCCTTAGACACTTGGGTATTGGATACTGGGTGTGGCTCACATATATGTAATGACATACAGGGGCTAAAGAATAGAAGAAGACTCGTCAGAGGGGAGTCAAATTTGCGAGTTGGCAATGGAGCAAAGGTTGCTGCGGTCGCCATCGGAACTTATTTACTGAAGCTCCCTAGTGGACTAGTCTTGGAACTGGACAATTGCTATTATGTTCCTTCTCTAATAAAGAACATTATTTCTATTTCCTGTTTAAATAGAAATGGTTTCCATTTGACGTTTAGTAACAATTGTTGTTATATAACTTTGAATGGCGTACTTTATGGAACTGGAACTTTGAGTAATGGCATTTATACATTGGACGTATCCAATGACATTTTCAATATCGAAGTGAGCAACACGCGTGCTTGAAAGGGTAATCAATTAGACTCCTATACGTGGCATTGTCGTCTTGGCCATGTAAGCAAGAAACGTATGTCCGAATTACACCGACGTGAAATTCTGAAATCGTTTGAATTGGATTCATATGATACATGTGAATCATGCTTAAAAGGCAAGATGACTAAGTTACCTTTTACTGGAAAAGGTGAACGAGTGGGAGAGTTACTAGATCTAATACATACTGATGTATGTGGACCTATGCCAACTCAAGCTTTAGGAGGCTATAGCTACTTCATTACCTTCACCGATGATCACTCACGGTTTGGGTATGTGTTCTTGATAAAACAAAAGTCTGAAGCCTTTGAAAAGTTCAAAGAATTCAGAAATGAAGTAGAGAAACAACATGACAAGAGTATTAAAATACTTCGATCGGATCGAGGTGGGGAATACTTAAGTCAAGAGTTTCTTGATTACCTAAGAGACAATGGCATATTGTCTCAATGGACTCCGCCATATACACCACAGCATAATGGTGTATCTGAGAGGCATAACCGGACCTTGTTGGACATGGTCAGATCAATGATGAATCTTGCGAATCTTCCCAAGTCCTTTTGGGGCTATGCACTTCAGACAGCTGTTTACTTGTTAAACAGAATGCCAACCAAGGTAGTCTCTACTACTCCATATGAGATATGGAATAGTAAGAAACTTCATGTATCTTACTTAAAAATATGGGGTTTTCCTGCTTATGTGAAGCGGACTGTATCAGACAAATTGGATGGTAAGTCTGATAAATATCTATTTATTGGATACCCTAAGGAAACAAGGGGTTACCAATTCTATCATCCTATGGAACAAAAGGTGTTTGTTTCAAGACATGTTGTGTTTCTAGAGAAAGAGTTTCTCTTACAAGAAAACAGTGGGAGTGTCGTCGAGCTTGAGGAGGCTCGAGAGACTCAAATAGACATTGATGAGATACCTGGTGAAGCACAACAGCCGACAACTCATAGTGATGAGCAATCGGCTGGACCTATTGTAACACCACATCTTCGTAGATCTGGTAGAACACGCAATATTCCTGAGAGATATGGATTTCTCGTAAGTGAATCGAACGACGTGTTACTCATTGATGATGAGGAGCCTACCAGTTATGAAGAAGTGCTGACAAGTTCAGAAAGGGATAAGTGGCTTGGTGTCATGAAGTCGGAAAAGAATTCCATGTATGAAAACCAAGTTTGGAACTTGTTGACCTACCTGAAGGCATAAAGCCTATAGGGTGCAAGTGGGTTTTCAAGAAGAAAATCGACATGGATGGTAATGTGATTACCTATAAGGCTAGATTGGTGGCGAAAGGATATCATCAAAAGCAAGGTGTTGATTATGACGAAACCTATTCGCCTGTAGCTATGCTTAAATCCATTCGAATGCTCCTGGCCATAGCGGCTCATTATGATTATGAGATATGACAGATGGATGTGAAAACAACTTTCCTTAATGGAAACCTGCTCGAGGACGTGTATATGATACAACCTGAGGGTTTCACTGTAGGGATGTATACTGAAAAGTCTATCTTTTCTATAAACATCTTTATTTTTGAAATAAGAATCACATGATCATTGTTTGCATATATTTATGCATATTGTCTAATACATTACATTGTAGATAACATGGTGTGTGGTGTCACACGGGAGAGCATGTTATCGGCTCCTTGTAAAGTATAAGTAAAGGCTCACAACCGAGATGGCTTTGGACAAACCATCGGAATGGTTGTAGTGTGATTTGGTATTGGTTTGTCTTGACCATAGAATCACACTAGTGCACTTTGTGTGTATTGAGCAGGACCGACTGAGAGGTGATTCGATTTATTGCTGACTACATAATCGAATCGGACCTCAGATATTATTTAGTACATGCTCTTAATCCCGATATAATAACGGGCACATATACTTAGTACTCATCTCTTTGATTTACCAATGGGCGAGATTTATAGATTAAATCGATAGACTCGGTAAGTTGGGAGATGATATTATTTATATGGTGTGTCGTTGATTATAGGAGGAAACCGTGTCCTATATATTAGGATGATGATGTCCCCTTGAGGAGCTCATAAGGTTCATCATGTAAACCCTGCAGGTGGACTTGGTCCGGCATGATGAAAAGGTTGAGTGGTACTACTCATGGAGTTAGATGTCGATTAATTAATGGTCAGTAAATTAATTAATTGATGGACATTCGAGATCTTAAACACGGGGAGAAAATGTACAAATAATATATGGAGCCCATATTATCATATGGGGGTTGGTGAGGTAGATCAATGATGGACCTTTAGTGGATTGAACTATCATTAGTGGATCGGACTTTATGTGGGCTTGATCCATGGGTGGCCAAGACCCAACTCCTCCTCATGGTCCCTAATGTAGCCTATTAACACCTCATGAAGCTTAGATCCAATGGATAGAAACAAAACTCTAAGATCCATTGGTAGAGATCAAATCTCTAAGATCCGACGGTTGAGATTAAATCTCTAGATCCGGCGGTTGAGATTAAATCCCTAGAACCAATGGAGGAGATTAATTCATGACTTATCCCTAACTCTATAAAAGGAGGGCATGGGGAGTGGTCGTGGATTACATGAATCATAGAGAGGGAGCAAGGCTTGGGCGGCAAGAATAGGGCAATCCTAGTTGAGATAGGATTGGAATTAGGGTTAGGGTTTGGAAGCAAGGGTGGCACCAAATAAGGCAAGTATTCCTTTTTCTTCCTTGCCTTGTGGCCAACGTCCAGCAGCTATTCCAGCCCTTCCCAGCCCTTGGCCGGCGCCCAAAACACTCCCCTCTCTTCTCCTTAGGTGGTGGAAACAAGATATAGGGATTCCCTTGGTGTCTTGGTAGTTTTCCATCATCTTCTTCTCCTTCTAGTTGGCCGGCGGCAAGAACTTCTATAGTTCTTTGTTGGTTGAGGTTTTGAAGGAGAAAAATATTGTTTCTCTTCTTCCTCTTGCTTGGGAAAAGCAAGGAAGGAAGTTTTGCGATCTAGGAGCTTCGACTTTTGGTGGATCGTCGCCCACACGACGTCCAAAAGGAGGAGGGTCATACATTAGAAGACCAAGAGGTATAACTATTCTTCTATCTCTTTTATTCATTGCTTGTGTTTGTTTTTCAAAATATAAGCATGTTATATTTCTGTAAATAGGCTAAATAATACTTGGATCCCGAGTATAAACACAAAAACCGGCGATCCGGACATCGTCTATTCCGCGGCTACTCGTAGAATAGAGGATGGTTGCTTGAACAACTAGTTTGTTCAAGTGACCTCTCTAAACGAATAGCACGACGATGACTTGGTTGATTTGAGAATCCCTTTTGTCTAGGATTAAATTTTTAATCCGGGGACATCGAAGGGATCACCATGGTTAAGCAACCGAGGTGAAAGGGAAGCGAAGTTTCCCCTCACGGACTCGACAAGGGAAATCCCTTCAATTGGTATCAGAGCTTCCGGGCAAAACCTACAATTGGTATCAGAGCCAAGGTTTCCGGTTTTGTGTGTTTAGGATTCGGTTAATTTTTATGCACTTTTCATATATTATATGTGCTAGATAATAGTAGGATATGCGTAGTTTAACTCTTTGGTTGCAGGCATAAGATCCGACTATTATGGCATGTGTGTGTATGTGATTGTATGTGTGTAAATATTTATTTTGTTGAATCCTCGGGGTTGACGAGGCTAGTATTTAGTTTTTGGTAAATTAAATACGGCATTGTTTAGCCGCTCTTTATTTTATTTTACTTTCGATCTAGATTTCATGTACACTCCCTCGTGGAGTATAGGATCGATGGATGTAAATTAAAATAGGTTTTAGTCTCGGCTCGGATCTCCGGAGGGCTTGTACATAGCATAGGAGGAGCGGAAGAGATGGCGATGCGACGGGAGACGTATTGAAGACAAAAGCCATAATAGTTGGAAATTTTTTATTTTTCATATTTATTGCTTTTTGTTTGATATGCATGTCGTAGGAAAATTCCTCAATTTAAAATTACTAAGTGGGAGAGGGAAATTTTTATTAATTCCCACGGCCTCCATTACGATTTGACATGTGATGCAAACGAACTTGCGCGTCGGCTCTGAGTGCCTTCCTCCCCATCGGATGGGTTTGTTTGCGGATCACAAGGTCGAATATGGTTATAGGAAATTATCAAGGAGCGTGTGTACTTGCCCATCGTAAGGCACATAACCCGAGATAATTACCTTAGTACCGGGTAATGGTGAACACTTAGATGCAAATAAAAAGTGTCCTCCCCATCGGAGTCACTGCTTTTATTTGTAGGGCCAAAGAGGAACCAACTATTAATTTTATTTGTCAAAAAGTAAGGTTGACAAGATAATAAAATTAATGGGTAAAACCTCCTCTTACAAATGTAGAATTCGTATACGTCCACACTATCGTGGCATGCGATATTCTCGGTGTTTTGAGGTGTTGGTTGATTTCGAAATTTTATTGTTTGAGGAATCAATAATTTTTATTGAAATCTACAGTAATAATATGCATGTTGTGTGTGCTTGAAAATTCCTCACTGTCAATTTACTAAGTGGGAGAGGGACATTTTAATTAATTCCCGCGGCCTCCATTACAATTTGACGTGTGATGCAACAAACTTGCGCGTCGGCTCTGAGTGCCTTCCTCCCCATCGGATGAGTTTGTTTGTGGATCACTAGGTCAAATAATGGTTATAGGAAATTATTTAGGAGCGTGTGTACTTCCACATCGGTAAGGCACATAATCCGAGATAATTCCCTTAGTATCGTGTAATGGTGAACACTTAGATGCAAATATAAGTATCCTCCCCATCGGAGTCACTGCTTTTATTTGTAGGGCCGAAGAGAAACCAACTATTAATTTTACTTGTCAAAAAGTTAGGTTGACAAGATAGTAAAACTAATGGGTAAAACCTCCTCTTACAAATGAAGAATTCGTATACGTCCACACGATCGTGGCATGCGATATTCCCGGTGTTTAGAGGTGTTGGTTGATTTTGAAATTTTATTGTTTGAGGAATCAATAATTTTTTGAAATCTACAGTAATGATCTATGTGATTCTTAGGATTTTCAAAAATGACTTTCAGTCCACTTACTATGATACTAAATGAAATAAACTTACTGTACCCAAATAATGTTGATTGGAAAAGAATCTAGATATTGTCTTATCTCGCTAAGAGCAAGTATGCACTCTTCAAAGAGTGACCTCAAACCATGGTTGCTCAGAAGGTTTCTACTTCTAAGCCAAAAGGCAAGAAGAAGAAAAAATAAGGTGGAGCAAAGGTGGTGGGAGGATCTCAGGGAAGAGTGAAGAAGCCGAAAGGCAAGTACTTTACTTATAAGCAGGATGGACATTGGAAGAAGGATCCCAGCCAAAATGTAACAAAGGTATATCTTTTGGACTAGTCATTGAAACATGATTAGCGGTGATATCTACCGCACTGTGAGTAGATACGGAGCCACTAATCATGTCTCGCAACACTTTGCAGGGTTCCAGGAAACCCGATGACTAGCTAAAGGGGAGATTACCATTTACTTGGGCAATGCCATGATGGTGGCGGCTATTGCAGTGGGAGAAGTTTTATTTATCTCTTGAGAATAATAAAACTTTGGTTCTGAAAAATTCCCTTTATGTACCTTTATTTAGAAAGAATTTAGTTTCAGTTTCTAAATTATAATGGATGGATATTCTATTTCTTTTAATGACAGAGTTGTTATAAGAAGGAATAGGGAGAATACCTATTCAGGTACATTGAAAGGAAATTTGAACCAAAACCTCCCATGATGCAAATTAAAGTTAATAACTCATCTTCTAATTCCAATAAGAGAAAAGAACCTTTGAAGATAAACCAAACATATCTTTGGCTTCTTAGGCTTGGTCACATTAACCTAAGAAGAATTCAAAGGTTGATAGCTGATGGACCTTTGGGTTCATTAGTGGTGGAGGATCTCCCAACTTACGAATCTTGCTTGGAGGGTAAGATGACCAAGAGGCCTTTTTAAGGCCAAGGGGTATAGAGCCAAAGATGTGATAGAAATGGTTCATTCTGATTTGTGATGTCCTATGACTATCTAGGCAAGAGGTAATCTTGAATATTTCGTCTCTTTTATAGACGATTATTCAAGATATGGATGACACTACGATCTGATCGTGGTGGTGACAACCTCTTGGGAGAGTTTAGGAACTACTTATCAGAGGTTGGGATTCAATCCCAATTGGTACTGGCACACCCAGTGAGCAGTGTAGCGATCTGAAGGAATAGGACTCTTATAGAGATGGTTAGATCGATGATGAGTTATTCTGACTTGTTTTGTAGTCCTAGAGATCAGAGGGTGATCGTTAACACGAATGCCAGATTTTTAGAGGAAGACTATGTGATAAGCCACAAGCCCAAGAGTAAAATTGTTCTGGAGGAGTTAAAAGGGGAAGTCACTTCTTTAGTACCACCAGTACAAGAGGATATACCACATGTCACTGTACCGCGTGTCACAGAGGATACACAGGTGATACCTCGTCGTAGTGGGAGGGTTGTGAGACAGCCTGATAGATTCATGTTCTTGGGAGAATCTTCTGATTTGGTCCCTGGCCAACATGAACCTGATCCCTGGACATATAATGAGGCAATCCAAGATAAAGATGCAGTGTCTTGGCAAAGTGCAATGAATGCTGAGATTGAATCTATGGATTCAAATCAGGTCTGGGAGCTAGTAGAACCACCCGATGGTGTAAAAACCATTGGATGCAAGTGGATCTACAAGAGAAAGAGAGGATTAGATGGGAAGGTTGAGACCTTCAAAGCGAGGCTTGTTGCGAAGGGGTATACTCAGAAAGAGGGTATCGATTATGAGGAGACCTTTTCGCCGGTAGCCATGCATAAATCTATCCGGATTCTCTTATGCATAGCAGCTCATATGGATTATGAGGTGTGGCAGATGGATGTCAAGACAGCTTTCCTTAATGGAAGTCTTGAGGAAAACATCTACATGAAGCAACCAGAGGGATTCATTGCTAAGGGCAAAGGGCATCTTGTATGTAAGCTTAATCGGTCCATTTATGGATTGAAGCAAGCTTCGAGGTCTTGGAACATCCACTTTGATGAGGTAAATCCAGTCTTATGGATTTATTCAAAGTCCGGATGAGTCTTGTGTATACAAGAGATGTGACGGAAACGTAGTGGTATTTCTTGTACTATACGTAGATAATATTTTGGTGATTGGCAACAATATCAAAGTGTTATCGGGCGTAAGGGTATGGTTGTCCAAACAGTTTGATATGGAGGACTTGGGAGAAGCAGGACACATCCTTGGGATCAAGGTTATAAGATATCGCAGGAAAAGGATGTGGTGCTTATCCCAAGCTTCATAGATAGACACAATCTTGCTCATTTTAGAATGCAGAACTCCAAGAAAGGTTTTCTACCTTTTATGTATGGAGTTCCTTTATCTAAGGAGATGTGTCCTAGATCATCTGAGGAGATAGAGGAGATGAAGGCGGTTCCTTATGCTTCGGTAGTAAGAAGCCTCATGTATGCGATGCTATGTACGAGACTCGATATATGCTTTGCTGTGGGCATGGTCAGCAGATATCAGAGTAATCCAGGACAGAGACATTGGACTGCGGTAAAGCATGTATTGTAGTGCCTGAGAAGGACTAGGGATTATATGCTAGTTTACCGAGCAGACCAATTACTCCCTGTGGGTTGCATGGATTGCGACTTCCAATCAAATAGGGGTAACAGTAAGTCTACCTCAGGTTTGGTGTTTACTTTGGGAGGTGGAGCCATTGTATGGAGGAGTGTCTAGTAGAAATGCGTGGCGGACTCTACCATGGAAGCCGAGTATGTGGCAGCCTATGAGGCAGCAAAGGAAGCTGTGTGGCTCAGGAACTTCCTGATGGACTTGGATGTGATTCTTGGTTTGCCCAGAACTATCACAATTTATTGTGATAATAATGGTGCAGTTGCAAACTCGAAGGAACCACGAGCCCATAAGGCTAGTAAACACATAGAGCGCAAGTACCACCTAATACGAGAAATTGTAAAGGAGGTAGAAGTTGTTGTCGCCTAGATTGCATCAGAGGATGACCTGGTAGACCCTTTCACTAAGGCCCTTCTAGCGAGAGCTTTGATAGGCATGTGGAGGGAAGGAGAATCAGATGTATGGCAGTAAGAGCACAGCATAGTCTTTTAGTATAAGTGGGAGATTGTAGGGATGTATACTGAAAAGTCTATCTTTTCTATAAACATCTTTATTTTTGAAATAAGAATCACATGATCATTGTTTGCATATATTTATGCATATTGTCTAATACGTTACATTGTAGATAACATGGTGTGTGGTGTCACACGGGAGATCATGTTATCGGCTCCTTGTAAAGTATAAGTAAAGGCTCACAACCGAGATGGCTTTGGACAAACCATCGGAATGGTTGTAGTGTGATTTGGTATTAGTTTGTCTTGACCATAGAATCACACTAGTGCACTTTGTGTGTATTGAGCAGGACCGACACAGAGGTGATTCGATTTATTGCTGACTACATAATCGAATCGGACCTCAGATATTATTTAGTACATGCTCTTAATCCCGATATAATAACGGGCACATATACTTAGTACTCATCTCTTTGATTTACCAATGGGCGAGATTTATAGATTAAATCGATAGACTCTAAGTTGGGAGATGATATTATTTATATGGTGTGTCGTTGATTATAGGAGGAAACCGTGTCCTATATATTAGGATGATGATGTCCCCTTGAGGAGCTCATAAGGTTCATCATGTAAACCCTGCAGGTGGACTTGGTCCGGCATGATGAAAAGGTTGAGTGGTACTACTCATGGAGTTAGATGTCGATTAATTAATGGTCAGTAAATTAATTAATTGACGGACATTCGAGATCTTAAACACGGGGAGAAAATGTACAAATAATATATGGAGCTCATATTATCATATGGGGGTTGGTGAGGTAGATCAATGATGGACCTTTAGTGGATTGAACTATCATTAGTGGATCGGACTTTATGTGGGCTTGATCCATGGGTGGCCAAGACCCAACTCCTCCTCATGGTCCCTAATGTAGCCTATTAACACCTCATGAAGCTTAGATCCAATGGATAGAAACAAAACTCTAAGATCCATTGGTAGAGATCAAATCTCTAAGATCCGACGGTTGAGATTAAATCTCTAGATCCGGCGGTTGAGATTAAATCCCTAGAACCAATGGAGGAGATTAATTCATGACTTATCCCTAACTCTATAAAAGGAGGGCATGGGGAGTGGTCGTGGATTACATGAATCATAGAGAGGGAGCACGGCTTGGGCGGCAAGAATAGGGCAATCCTAGTTGAGATAGGATTGGAATTAGGGTTAGGGTTTGGAAGCAAGGGTGGCACCAAATAAGGCAAGTTTTCCTTCTTCTTCCTTGCCTTGTGGCCAACGTCCAGCAGCTATTCCAGCCCTTCCCAGCCCTTGGCCGGCACCCAAAACACTCCCCTCTCTTCTCCTTAGGTGGTGGAAACAAGATATAGGGTTTCCCTTGGTGTCTTGGTAGTTTTCCATCATCTTCTTCTCCTTCTAGTTGGCCGGCGGCAAGAACTTCTATAGTTCTTTGTTGGTTGAGGTTTTGAAGGAGAAAAATATTGTTTCTCTTCTTCCTCTTGCTTGGGAAAAGCAAGGAAGGAAGTTTTGCGATCTAGGAGCTTCGACTTTTGGTGGATCGTCGCCCACACTACGTCCAAAAGGAGGAGGGTCATACATTAGAAGACCAAGAGGTATAACTATTCTTCTATCTCTTTTATTCATTGCTTGTGTTTGTTTTTCAAAATATAAGCATGTTATATTTCTGTAAATAGGCTAAATAATACTTGGATCCCGAGTATAAACACAAAAACCGGCGATCCGGACATCGTCTATTCCGCGGCTACTCGTAGAATAGAGGATGGTCGCTTGAACAACTAGTTTATTCAAGTGACCTCTCTAAACGAATAGCACGACGATGACTTGGTTGATTTGGGAATTCCTTTTGTCTAGGATTAAATTTTTAATCCGGGGACATCGAAGGGATCACCATGGTTAAGCAACCGAGGTGAAGGGGAAGCGAAGTTTCCCCTCACGGACTCGACAAGGGAAATCCCTTCAATTGGTATCAGAGCTTCCGGGCAAAACCTACATTCACATCGGTTGATAAAACCAAGGTATGCAAATTGTGACGGTCCATTTATGGATTGAAGCAAGCATCCAGGAGTTGGAATATCCGTTTTGATGAGACAATCAAAAAGTTTGATTTCTCACAAAATCCAGACGAACCTTGTGTGTACAAGAAGGTTAGTGGGAGTGCAGTCGTGTTCCTAGTATTATATGTCGATGACATATTACTTATAGGAAACGATGTTTCAATCTTACAGTCAGTTAAGGTTTGGTTATCCAAGATATTCTCCATGAAAGACCTGGGAGAAGCAACCTACATCCTCGAGATTAAGATCTATAGAGATAGATCGAAACGGTTGCTTGGTCTTTCGCAGTCTACATATATAGACCGAGTGTTAAAGAGGTTTAGCATGTCAGAATCCAAGAAAGGTTTCCTACCCATCAGGCATGGGGTACACCTTTCGAAGTCTATGTGTCCGCGCACAGAAGACGAGAGGATTTGCATGAGTAAGATTCCCTATGCATCCGCAATAGGATCTATCATGTATGTTATGTTATGTACGAGGCCCGATGTATCGTATGCTCTGAGTATCACGAGCAGATACCAGTCTGATCCAAGAATGGATCATTGGGTGGCTGTTAAGATGATCCTTAAGTACTTAAGAAGAACTAAGGATGTGTTCCTAATATATGGAGAAGGGTACATGGTGATACGTGGGTATACGGATGCCAGCTCCAGACAGACAAGGATGATTCTATGTCTCAGTCTGGGTATGTATTCATCTAGAATGGAGGCGCAATAAGTTGGAAAGGTTCCATGCTTGACACTATAGCGGATTCTACCACTAAGGCAGATTACATTGCAGCTTTGGAAGCAGCAAAGGAAGTGGTTTGGATCAAGAAGTTCATCTCTGAACTTGATGTGGTCTCATCAATGATCCAAACATGTGCTTCGCCGCTATCATCTTATCAGAGAGATTATCAGTAGGAACGAAATACAAATTGAGAAAATTCCCACTGAAAGGAACTTAGCGGATCCTTTGACTAAAGCATTACCTCAAAGTAAGTTTGAGGGTCATGTTAGTGCTTATGGTATTGGATACCGTAGCGATTGGCATTAGGCCAAGTGGGAGTCTGTTAGTAATATATGAGAGTTGTCCTAAGGCAATCACCTTATGTATGAACCATTTATATGATAAATGAAGATTCACTATTTGAGTATACATGTTTCATGTATTTGATTGGATCTTAAACTCATTTACTGAATGTCCACGATACGATTCACAGCATGAGAGAATTTGTGATTGGATCACAACTAGTGAGTATCTCTACATGTGTAATTGTGATGTATCGGAATTATCCTAGTCGATGAATTGATGGATTTGGACACCATCAATTACGAGACTAGCACGAGGTATACTCCTTGGTGTATCCAAGCACCGATTCTCACCGGGCCGAGACATTGTGATGTCCGGAGTTAATCGTGGATGCTAGTTATGGTAACTAGTTCATTGGAGTGATCAGCCGTAAGACTTCATATGGTTCTCTGCATATATAGATATGTCAATGAAGTTCTTACTGTAGCTTAAGTGCAATGTTCCTTTGACTTGCGGTATTCAAGTCATCTTGATCATGGAGACTTATGCTTTGACATCTTAAGCAAACATCTCTAAGGAGATGTGGACCCGGGATGATTGGGTATAAGTCGAAGTGATCGAAGGTGTTTGAATAGCCTATAAAGGATTCACCACTCCTTGCGAGGAGATGTATACCCATGGCCTCTCGTCGGATTGTTACTAAAGTCTTTGGCGAAAGCATTACATGTTTAGAGTAAGGTACTCTTCGAAACATGTGCAGTAACTAGAATCCGTAGGACGAGGAAATGATACTTGGGCTAGGTGTGACGTAGTCAGCCTAGTGGGGACTGACACTATAGACCATGTCCTGAACCAAGTGGGTATAAGATGAGTGAAGGGAATGGGGCACGAATCATTCGAGCTGTTGAAGGGTTTCAGAAATAGTTCTGGATCAACCGTTGATCTTTTCGGTTAATTGGGGATCATGATGTACTACTAGGTGCCACTCATGATCGTTCTATAATTAATGGTTAATTATAGACGGCCAACATAAACCAAGAACCTATTTGGTCACACGCACAACGAGCGTAATCCGAAGGATTTAAAACGAGCTTGAGAATGGGATTCTCAGACCGAGAGAAACTAGGTTTGGTTGGACCAAACATGGAGCGAGCATGAAATCGTTTCAGTCGCAATGGAAGCATGGATGGGTCGTGTCTTATAAAGACATAATGGATGAACCAAAATGGTTTGGTTCTAATCCGATGGAGGAGAATAAACCAAAGGGTTTGGTTTATTTTAAACGAATGAACCAAAAGTTGGTTCGGTTAGTTTTAACTTAAAATAAACCATCATGGTTTGGTTTATTTTAACTTATATTAATGGAGCGGGTTAACGGACCTTATGGTTATGATCCAATAACCATTAAGAGAATTAGTTCTCTATAAAAGAGGGCTTAAGGTATTGTTAAGCCCTAATCAAAAAGCCCCCTAACCTAGAGTTGCCGCCCACCCCTTTGAAGGAGTCGGCGCCAACCCTAGTGCCGCCGCCCCTTCTCCTCCAACCGGCGTCCAGAAGGTGCTGACCTTCCCTCTTGCCGGTGTCGAGCTACTGCCGGTTGGTGCTCCGGTGATCTCCCTTGGGTTCGGTAATAAGGTGAGCTTCCACCTTTCTTTTGGCCGGCCCCTACTCCACCAAAGCTGTCCAGTTTTTCTGGACAGCTTGTTTCCCTCTCGTCGGAGCGTCATTTGGACGACGGTTGGAGCTCCGATAGCGCCTAACTTACCGGGGATTCGATCTCCGGTAATCCTCATAGGTGGAGGATGAAGGATTCGTCAAACGGTTGACGAATACCTCTCCGGAGAAGCGAGTTTTTGAGGACTCATCTTTGGATCCGAATTTGGATTCGGATCGTGATCCTCTCTCGATCACGTCGTCTTCAACACGAGGCTAGTAACCCGTACGAAGATGAAGCTCGTGACTTTGTGAAGTCATCCCGAAGATACTCGACGTGGATACGGATAGAGACGATTCTAGCGAGAATCATTCCGGTTGATGTCGTTCCCGCTACACGTGATACGAAAGGTATACGTAGTTAAATTTCCTTTTATTGCAAATTTAAATTTACGGTTATGTCTACACATGTTGTACTATGCATGCGTGTGATGTGTGTGTTGTAATAAATGTAGATTTATTATTTTTATTTCTTCCGTTGTGCACATGTTTACGAAACATGTTCGAACACACACTCGCCGCGGTGCCAGAAACCCAACAGGTGGGTATCTGATACTAACTACCATACCATACTTCAAACAGTGCCATTTGAATAGCTGAATGATGGTTGTTATTGTAGGCGAATTCCACTAATGTCAAGTGGTCCTCCCAATTGCCCCCGAAAACTATAACACAGGACCTCAGCAAGTCCTCGAGTGTCTGAATCATCTGCTCAGACTGTCCATCTGTCTGCGGATAGAAGGCAGTACTAAAATGAACCTGTGTGTCTATGACATGCTGCAGACTCTGCCAGAACCGAGACTTGAACCGGGGATCTCTATCTGATATAATGCTCAAAAGAAGATCATGCAATCTGATGATCTCCCGACAATATAACTCTGCCAAATGATCCAGAGAGTCGGTCTTCCTAATCGCTAAGAAGTGCGCGGATTTGGTTAGTCGGTCTACAACTACCCAAATTGCATCATGGCCTTGATGTATCCTAGGCAAACCCACCACAAAATCCATAATAATACGCTTCCACTTCCATTTCGGAATCGAAATTTCCTGAAGCATCTGTTCCTTAAACTAATGCAACTCCGGAAACCATTATCCTCCTCGGAGTCAGAGACGGTAGTCCACCTACCGTCCAAAATCCACTCCACCACACACTCTGTAAGTGCATGGGAGGCTATCGCGACCAAACTTCCTTGTTACAACCGTTTGTGTTCCAGCTACTCTATAGTAGCTATCCAGTAGCTAGCCAAAACTCCATGAGCATTTCTACTCCTCACCTCTACAAAACAACATAATCACTGCTAAGTCCACGTCATATATATGACAGCTTATCTCGCAGTCCTTTATCTGTCATATGCTTAGGATACGTCTTATTCAATAGCATTGGAATCGCTACGATTCCCGAAATGATGCATCCATGTACACTACCCTTCCATCCACACCAGAATGATTAATCAACACTGGCGAAAAAGTCAACCATTATCTGAACCCTGAAACTAGTTTCACAAGCTTCAGACCAAGTAAATTTCATCACCTTCCTGGTTCCACCAGCCAGCGATGTAGTACCACTAGAGCATCCTATCCATATCTATGGAAATAATCAAATCAATACTAGAAATCACCATCTACGATGCCCGAGTGCGCAACTCCAACTACCACCATCAACAGTGGCCTAGTTATGCAACTCCAACAACCATAAATGATCCAATCGTGTACAGAGTACACGACTTTCCAAATCCCTGAACGACTAAGTCGTCAATAAGTCTAATAAGATAACCATAAGCTCATACAATTCATACCAAGTATGAAATTGTCGTTGCTACACACCTGCATTCTCTTTACTCTAGGCTGATAATATAACAATCATCACAACCACAATGATAATTGTATGACACCATGTCACTACAATATCAACCCACCAGTCATAAATCAATCCTAGAGTATACACAGGTATTCTATAGCTGGTCTAAATAGATCCTCTATCCCCAATGAAGGATATTCATTTCCTTCTACAACTACCGTATTCTATCATCGATAATCGATGCATAACCTCAAAGGTCCATCTCTCTTTTAACCAAGAGTTCCGGATCTTCTCTGGAAGAAATACTGGGACAAATAAATATCCCATCCAACACCTCCTATAATAAGATAAAATGATCTTTCATCGTCTTGACCAATGTAGACATACACGCCTTATCCATAACCAAATTACTTTTAGTAGGGACTGATATTTTCTGAGGGTTTACTCCTTGTCCCTCAAATTGGTGGCTAGCAGGCCAAATCCCTAGCTTCCTAATTCGACATCAGTCGGCACCTCTAAAGAGTCCATACTTCCAAAATCATCGTTAGGTTCCGCAAGGTCAATACGTCCTCGACCTCGTCCCCGACCATGAGTAGGGCAATTTCACTAAGTCAATACTTTTCCTAACCACTAAAGTACTATAACCACTAAAGACAATACTTTTTCTATAGCTCAGAGATATCCTTCAGATCGCCTGATCCCAAAACCCGATAACTCCCAAAAATCCAAGGAAAAGATAATCCTCGAAACACAAAACCCACAAACCAAAACCGCAAACCAATAAAATTGTCACGTCCTGGGGGCATATCCGTCATCCAAATGACAAAGGAGCTCCTTAGTGACCACATTCCAAAATACATGGACCAGATCTGGTAAAAACCTCGAAATAATTATAGAAATATCAATATTTTATTAACTGCATGCATGCACGACTAAACATATATCACTTAAAGTAAAATAGTTTTGTGACACCAAATCAAATTGCGACCAAAAATCCAAAGTGCATAACCAAAATGCAATACCGATAAAGTAAATAAAGCGGCATCTCGACGATGCAGTAGAACAAGCACGGCAAGGAACTCTCTGAGCGACTCGAAGGTAGGTCAACATGACACGTCCTCCATCAGTTAACCTAGAGGATAAGTGAGGAGGGGATAAGTACAACCACTCTGTGGATGTATAGACAATAGTGCATAATCATAATACACATAATGGAAGTCACAGGGAACAAGCTAGAGTAACCCAACCCTCAGAGTACCAATATCAGTCTGCAACTAACCTGATCAGCAGTATAATAAATATACCTGCAACATACACAACCACTGTAACAAGCAGTGCACATCCAGATACCACGACAAAGCCTCGTGGCTCTCGAGGTAATACAAAGGGAACTATCTATGAGCTACCGCGAACATAACTCGTGGGTCGACAATCAATAGCACTGTCTATGTGCAACTACATGCTACCACGAATGGGACTCGTGGATAGACAGGCAGTATATAGATATCTAGTTATCGACTGCAGGCATTAGCATACTACCACTAATAGGTTGCGTGGGCAGTCGATTATCCTAGGTTGTTAAGCCTAGGGTTATCCAATACATCCAACATAAAACGACTATCAACGTCGACAAAGATCATCGATCTACAATTAAACCCATTGAGGCGGTCAAGCGAGGGTTTCAACATCTCTAATACGAACTGTTTACCAAAGTCGGTAAAGATCATCGACTTATAAATAAATAAGTCGAGATGGTTAAGTCTAGGGTTCCAACCCTTCTTACATGATCGGTTATCAAGGTCGATCAAAATCATAAGTCCACTAATAATCACGTCGAGACTGTTGGGTTTTTCCGAGCCGCAAAAATCGCTTTTTGCGTTGCGGAAACCTCGAAATCCCCGGCCACGGATCCGTGCGAAGTATAAAAATATAAAAACATGTATGTGCTTACAAAAACTCTAGATCTACCTTAGATCTAAGAGGTTAGAACATTACCCTCGTAGCGATGCCCTTCGCTTATCCCGCTCGTCCAAAAGTTCGCCGTAACTTGAGAGTGTCAAGTGCACACTCCTCTATGGTATCCACACAAGCAATAGGTGGAGAAAGAGACAAACTTGAGTGTGCTAGCACTCCTAGAAGATCTCGGCAAGATGAGGTTGGGAGAGGTAGAGAGCTTGAGAGAAAAATTCCAAGGAAGAAGATGAAGTTAAGAGTGTAACTCACCAAAATGAATTCACCACACATAACCCCCAAAGTGGCCGGCCACTTCATGGAAGGGGGGTTACATGCATGCATGTAACTCCCATGACCCTTGGTCTCCCTCATGATGTGGCACCAATTGACCAAGTCAATGATGATGTGGAGCATCATCATTGGCCGGCCATGCCATGTCATCATCATGACATGGCATTTGGTCAAGTTAAACTTGACCTTTCATCTTCCCTCTCAAGTCAAGTCAAACTTGACCTCTAATCTCCCATGGTTGATCAAATCTAACCACTTGACTCAAGTCAATTTAATTTAATGAATCTCTATTCATTAATTTAAATTGATTTGATGAATCAATTATAAATCAGACTCATTCAATACTTGAATCAACTTGAGTCTAACTCAATTAGTCTAATTTGGATTACTCTTAATCCAATTTGGTTCATCCCATGAACCTAATCCTCATGGTTCATCATATGAACCTAATCTCCATCTAATTGCTCTTATGTGTGTGACCCTATAGGTTCTTGTAACGTTGGAAATGTCCCTAAACCGATTTAAAAACATAAGCAATGAGCGGTATCTAGCAACACATCATTGCTACCCAAGTTACAAGAATGTTGAGCTCCAACATCACCTTTGTGACTACTAATTGTGACTCGCACAATATGTGACAATGTCCCTCTATCCTTGACATCTAGATTGACCAATCGAGGCATAGACCGTGTCATCCTCGGTACAATCTAAATCTTGAACCCCAAGTAGACTCACTCTAATCAAATGAGCTCAATATCTCATATTGACTCATTTGGGCATGGCCATGCACTTCGTGGTCTCACTCTATCAAGAATATCGATGTCACCCCCGTCATATAGGAGGGATAGATCCCATCTACATCACTCACATCCCTCCACATAATTTGTTACATACCCAGTAATCGCCTTTATAGTCCACCCATTTACGGGTGACATTTGACGAAGCCAAAGTATGCAACTCCTTATGTAGGGAACCATGGTGACTTCAGGTCTAAGGACTAATAGTCATACTAATAGCCACATGAGAAAGTATATGACACTCATATAACGATCCATGATACTTTCTCATGGCGGGTAATTCAGTATACATTCTCCAATGCATACCCATGTGTCAACTTGATATCTCATATCCATGACTTGTGAGATCAAGTCATCTTGTTGACCTACATGCTAGTCTCTACGCATTAACATTGTCCCTGAATGTTAATACTCGACTAGGAATGATTAAGAGTAGTGTTCTCTATATCATCTCATTATCGATTCAACCAATCGATTGATATATATAAGAACCTACTACTCAAGGACATTATTATATTTAGTTATTTGGCACCAATACAAGTAAATATAATAACCATGCCTTTATAAATAGGAATATGATACAATAAAGTCCATACAACAATCATCACATGATTGGCTCTAGGGCTTTCACTAACAATCTCCCACTAGCACTAGTGTCAATCACCGTAGTATCTAATACCCAATGACCTAGTGTGACCATCATGCTTTTTCTGTGCCAAAGCCTTGGTCAAGGGATCTGCAATGTTAGCCTCTGTGGGTACTCTGCAAATCTTCACATCTCCTCTATCGATAATCTCTCGAATGAGATGGAAGCGCCGTAGTATGTATTTGGTCCGCTGGTGTGAGCGAGGTTCCTTAGCCTGTGCAATCGCTCCATTGTTGTCACAATAGAGCTTTATGGGATCTGCAATGCTAGGAACCACCCCAAGCTCAGTAATGAACTTGCGGATCCAAACTGCCTCCTTTGCTGCCTCAGATGCAGCGATATACTCGGCTTCTATTGTAGAATCAGCAACTGTGTCCTGCTTCGAACTCTTCCAGCTCACAGCGCCACCATTCAAGAAAAACACGAACCCTGACTGCGATCTATAATCATCCAGGTTAGTTTGGAAGCTGACATCGCTGTAACCCTTTACAGCTAGCTCCTCATCGCCTTCAAATATCAAGAAATATTCTTTAGTTCTTCTCAAGTACTTAAGAATATTCTTGACTGCTATCCAGTGACTCTCACCTGGATCTGACTGGTATCTACTCGTCATGCTCAAAGCATACGAGACATCAGAACGAGTACATAGCATGGCGTACATGATAGATCCTATAGCAGATGCGTAAGGGATCTTATCCATGCGGTCTCTCTCCTCTCTAGAAGAGGGACTTTGAGTCTTCGAAAGACTCACACCATGTAACATCAGCAGAAGTCCTTTCTTGGAATTCTGCATGGCAAACCGAAGTAATACCGTGTCAATGTATGTACTCTGACTTAGGCCAAGCAATCTCTTAGATCTATCTCTATAGATCTTGATGCCTAGAATACAGGCTGCTTCACCTAAGTCTTTCATTGAGAAGCACGTCCCGAGCCAAGTCTTCACTGCATCAGAGCGAAGGGATGTCATTCCCAATGAGCAGTATGTCATCCACATACAATACAAGGAAGACAACTGTATTCCCATTAACCCTCTTGTAGACACAGGGTTCATCTTCATTCTTGATGAAACCAAACTGTTTGATCGCATCATCGAATCGAAGATTCCATCTCCGAGAAGCTTGCATTAGCCCATAAATGGACCTTTGCAGCTTGCATACCTTCCCAGTATGCTGTGGATCTACAAAACCCTCAGGTTGTATCATGTACACATCCTCGAGCAAGTTTCCATTCAGAAACGCGGTTTTGACATCCATCTGCCATATCTCATAATCGTGGTATGCTGCAATAGCAAGCAAGATCCGAATGGACTTAAACATCGCCACTGGAGAAAAGGTTTCATCATAGTCAATACCATGAATTTGCTTGAAACCTTTAGCCACCAATCGGCCCTTATAGGTATGCGTAAGTCCATCCATGTCAGTCTTTCTCCTAAAGACCCACTTACACTCAATGGGTTTGACCCCTTCAGGTGGATCAACCAAAGTCCATACTTGGTTGGTGTACATGGATTCCATCTCGGATCTCATGGCCTCTAGCCATTTCTCAGAATCTGGGCTCATCACAGCTTCCTGATAGGAGGTAGGCTCATTCTCAATGAGCATTACGTCATCATGGTCAGACAAGAGAAATGAATATCTCTCAGGCTGACGACGTACCCTATCAGATCTGCGAAGAGGTAGGTCTACTTGAACAGGTGGTTGTTCCACAACTCTTTGTGCAATAACCTCATCACCCACAACACTTTGTGGTTCCTGCTCAACCTCCATCAAGGCCTCAGTGCTATGGTCCTTATCTTGAATTTCTTCAAGATCGAAGGTACTCCCACTAGTTTTTCTAGAAACAAAATTCCTTTCTAGAAAAACTCCAGTCTTTGCCACAAACACTTTGTGCTGACTGGGAATGTAGAAGTAATATCCCTTTGTATCCTTGGGATATCCAACAAAATAGCACCTATCAGATTTGGGTCCCAGTTTGTCTGAGACTTGACGTCGAACGTAAGCCTCACAACCCCAAATCCTCATAAAAGACATCTTGGGATTTCTCCCTGTCCATATCGTATATGGTGTCTTTATGATAGCCTTGGATGGTACACGGTTAAGGGTAAAGGATGCTGTGTCTAGAGCATATCCCCAAAAGGATATAGGAAGATCTGTGTGACTCATCATAGATCGTACCATATCCAATAGGGTACGATTCCTCCTTTCGGATACACCATTCCACTGTGGTGTTCCAGGAGGAGTGAGTTGGGATAGAATCCCACACTCAGCTAGATAGTCACGAAACTCATGGCTAAGGTATTCACCACCTCGATCTGATCAAGTATCTTAATACTCTTGCTGTCGGGTTTTGTACTTCATTCTTGAATTCTTTGAACTTTTCAAAGGATTCTGATTTATGTGTCATGAGATACACATAACCATATCTACTGAAGTCATCAGTAAATGTAATGAAGTACCTGTAACCACCTCTAGCAGTAACATTGAAAGGACCACACACATCACTATGTATAAGTCCTAACAAATCTGTTGCTCTTTCGCTGTGTCCACTAAAGGGAGTCTTGGTCATCTTGCCTAAAAGGCAAGACTCGCATGTCTCATATGATTCAAAATCAAATGAGTCTAACAGCCCATCCTTATGGAGCTGAGATAAGCGACTCTCATTTATGTGACCTAAGCGACAATGCCAGAGATAAGTTTGGTTCAACTCATTTGACTTGAACCTCTTGGTACTTATGTTATAGATAGGGCTCTCTAAGTCTAGAAAGTAGAGTCCGTTCATTAGAGGTGCACTAAAATAGAACATATCATTTAAATAAACTGAACAACATTTGTTCTTTATTATAAATGAAAATCCTTTCTTGTCCAAACAAGAAACTGAAATGATGTTCTTAGTTAAAGCGTAGCACATAACAACATTCATCTAATTCTAATACAAGCCCAGAGGGCAGAGATAGATCATAAGTTTAAAGAAGAACCCTTGCTCCATTGCCTACTCGTAGGTCCACCTCGCCCTTTGTCAATACCCTGCTATTTCTCAGCGCATGCACATTGGTACAAATGTGAGATGCACATCCGGTATCTAATACCCATGATGAAGAAATAGATAGATTGACTTCTATAACATTTATACCTGAAGTAGAAGTCTCACTTCTCTTCTTCTTAAGATCTTCCAGGTATGCCTTGCAGTTACGCTTCCAGTGTCCTGCTTCCTTGCAGTGGAAGCAAGCCCCTTCCTTGGCTACCCCTCCTTTGGGTTTAAGTTCTTTGCCTTTGCCCTTGGCTTGGGACTTTCCCTTACCTTTAGGCTTGCTCTTGCCTTTCTTCTTCTGCACCATCAAAATGGTGTCAGATTTACCCTTCTTAAGGTTAAGCTCAGCAGTTCTCAACATGCTGAGCATTTTAGGCAGTGGCTTATCAATTTCATTCATGTTATAATTCATGACAAATTGATTGAAGGCTTGTGGCAAAGATTGCAAGATCAGGTCAGTGGCCAAGTGGGAATCCCAGCCTTTGTAGGTTTTCTACGTACCCAATCATCTTGAGTACATATGTACCTACGGGAGTCCCTTCTTGCATCTTGGAACCAAATAATGCCTTAGAGACTTCATATCTCTCATGCCTAGCTTGTCCTTGATATAGTTGTCGAAGATGTCCAACCATATCATAAGCATTCATAAACTCGTGTTGCTTCTGAAGCTCAGAGTTCATGGTCGCGAGCATAAGACATGACACATCTAATGCATCATCTTGATGCTTCTTGTAAGCATCTTTGTTAGCTCGCGAGGCAGTGGCAGGAGGTGCCTCCGGAATGGGCTGCTTCAGGACGTACAACTTCCTTTTTTGGGTGAGAACAATTCTCAAGTTCCTATACCAGTCCAGGAAATTTGCTCCATTGAGCTTGTCCTTCTCAAGGACAGATCGCAGAGAGAGAGTGTTCGTGGTTGTCGACATAGTTATCTACAACATACAATGCAGAGAATTAATATCATATTCCTTTTATCATTTAATTAGGCCTTTAATCAAATGATGCTCCCACTGAATTATAGAAATTTTGTAGAATCGAGTTATGGATGTGGTCAAACCACATTTATTAGATTCATACAAACTAGCTATAATTCTTGCGGGACAAGATCCACATCATACTAAGCCTTGAGTTAGCTTTGGCTAAATCGCCCAAGACTTAGTACGATCGGTGGGTAACACATTACCGATTACATCTCTATGCAACTCTTGTTTATAGGATCAAGACCCACATTTACAAAAGACCTTGAGTTAGCTTTGGCTAAATCGTCCAAGATTTAGTGTAAATGCGATCTTGACCTATCGTTCCAACGATTGGAATATGCCTATAGTTCTACTCGATCCAATTGAGTTTAACTAGTTTTGCTCAATCTAATTGAGCTTACTCTAACCCAAGCGTGATAGGCGGGACCAAGATTGTCCCTCCGCACCCTACCAAGATAATATGTGTTGCTCTGCTTTGGCAGATTCAACAACAACAAATGATCGAGGTAGTGATGGGTATCAAGGCTCGGTAGGCATTTTCGAGTTGATTCGATTATGATCTAATCTAATCGTAATGTGTATCTTATATGCATTTAGGCCTTTATTATCCTATATTAGCATGCATCACATACATACATTCATTATTCTAGCATGCATCATATACATACAAGAAAATTATCCTAGCATGCATCATATACATACAAGCATTATTCTACTAGCATGCATCACATACATACAAGCAAAATCAATTAAATATACATATATATCAATATATATATATATATATAATTAAATGTGATATAGTCATGGCCCTACTACGATCTTCTCAAGCCAATGAGAAGATCGGACGGTCAACCTAAGGCTAGCGGCTTCTCCAAGCGCTTCCTTTGACCGCCATGTGTCGTCGTCACCCTTCTCGTAATCTCGTCTTCGAGTGGACTTTCCACCGCTCCATTTTGTACATTACAAATATGAAACTCGAGTTACATTCGAGTCTAAAAATTAATTACAACTAGAATATCAAAAGAAGAGGTACGACGCGCAGGTCGCATACACTATACAACACGCACAACCACAAAACGGCATACAGGCCGTATTATGAATTACAACACACATAATCCAATCAAATTGGGGTCATTGGGCCATGACAATCATAGAATAATACATAATTCTAAATTATGTATTTTTACAGAAATTTCTATAATTTTTCCTATTTATTTTTCAAATTAATGAGTCACCTCTCCGTAACGGTCCCGCTAAGCGGTTTCCGGGCGCGATCGCGGGACAAAGCCCTTTCGGGGATAGGGCAGCACCCATACTCACAAAATTAACTTTGCGAGTGTCCCTACTACGATCCTACAGCGACTTAAGTCGTTGTCCCAAAAACCTAAAGCGAGAACTCGCCGTTTCGGAGAGTTTTTCTCAACGGTTGAAGCCTACAAATGTCCCAACACTTGTTGCTTCGACTCATTGAGAAAAATACCCAAAAAATATATAAAATTAGGAAATTTACAGAAACATATAAATCTGTTATTTTTATATTTAATATAAAAACTACAAAAACGAAACACATACATGCTTCGCACGTGGCTCTGATACCACTGTTGGGTTTTTCCGAGCCGCAAAAACCGCTTTTTGCGTTGCGAAAACCTCAGAATCCCCGGCCATGGATCCGTGCGAAGTATAAAAATATAAAAACATGTATGTGCTTACAAAAACTCTAGATCTACCTTAGATCTAAGAGGTTAGAACATTACCCTCGTAGCGATGCCCTTCGCTTATCCCGCTCGTCCAAAAGTTCGCCGGAACTCGAGAGTGTCAAGTGCACACTCCTCTATGGTATCCACACAAGAAATAGGTGAAGAAAGAGACAAACTTGAGTGTGCTAGCACTCCTAGAAGATCTCGGCAAGATGAGGTTGGGAGAGGTAGAGAGCTTGAGAGAAAAATTCCAAGGAAGAAGATGAAGTTAAGAGTGTAACTCACCAAAATGAATTCACCACACATAACCCCCAAAGTGCCCGGCCACTTCATGGAAGGGGGGTTACATGCATGCATGTAACTCCCATGACCCTTGGTCTCCCTCATGATGTGGCACCAATTGACCAAGTCAATGATGATGTGGAGCATCATCATTGGCCGGCCATGCCATGTCATCATCATGACATGGCATTTGGTCAAGTTAAACTTGACCTTTCATCTTCCCTCTCAAGTCAAGTCAAACTTGACCTCTAATCTCCCATGGTTGATCAAATCTAACCACTTGACTCAAGTCAATTTAATTTAATGAATCTCTATTCATTAATTTAAATTGATTTGATGAATCAATTATAAATTAGACTCATTCAATACTTGAATCAACTTGAGTATAACTCAATTAGTCTAATTTGGATTACTCTTAATCCAATTTGGTTCATCCCATGAACCTAATCCTCATGGTTCATCATATGAACCTAATCTCCATCTAATTGCTCTTATGTGTGTGACCCTATAGGTTCTTGTAACGTTGGCAATGTCCCTAAACCGATTTAGGAACATAAGCAATGAGCGGTATCTAGCAACACATCATTGCTACCCAAGTTACAAGAATGTTGAGCTCCAACATCACCTTTGTGACTACTAATTGTGACTCTCACAATATGTGACAATGTCCCTCTATCCTTGACATCTAGATTGACCAATCGAGGCATAGACCGTGTCATCCTCGGTACAATCTAAATCTTGAACCCCAAGTAGACTCACTCTAATCAAATGAGCTCAATATCTCATATTGACTCATTTGGGCATGGCCATGCACTTCGTGGTCTCACTCTATCAAGAATATCGATGTCACCCCCGTCATATAGGAGGGATAGATCCCATCTACATCATTCACATCCCTCCGCATAATTTGTTACATACCCAGTAATCGCCTTTATAGTCCACCCATTTACGGGTGACGTTTGACGAAGCCAAAGTATGCAACTGCTTATGTAGGGAACCATGGTGACTTCAGGTCTAAGGACTAATAGTCATACTAATAGCCACATGAGAAAGTATATGACACTCATATAACGATCCATGATATTTTCTCATGGCGGGTCATTCAGTATACATTCTCCAATGCATACCCATGTGTCAACTTGATATCTCATATCCATGACTTGTGAGATCAAGTCATCTTGTTGACCTACATGCTAGTCTCTACGCATTAACATTGTCCCTGAATGTTAATACTCGACTAGGAATGATTAAGAGTAGTGTTCTCTATATCATCTCATTATCGATTCAACCAATCGATTGATATAGATAAGAACCTACTACTCAAGGATATTATTATATTTAGTTATTTGGCACCAATACAAGTAAATATAATAACCATGCCTTTATAAATAGGAATATGATACAATAAAGTCCATACAACAATCATCACATGATTGGCTCTAGGGCTTTCACTAATAGAGACGATTAATCATAGGGTTCGTCCCAACTAACAGGAAACTTCTATCAAGGCTAATAAGAACAACAAATCTACTATCAAGCCCGTCAAGAGGGTTAAGCCTAAATTATACCATTCTACCAGTTCAATCATGCATGCTATAACATGCTACCACGAACAAATCTCGTGGGTACTTAAGATGTAAAGTAGCTATCTAGCTACAGGCGTCATACGAATCCGATTATCACCAACTCCAAACGAATAACGCAAAAATATAACCTTACAGTATGTCATCTCAACCATGATTGGGAGGCATGATTGACCACATGCATATAAAGCACCTACCTATAGAGAGACTCTACTGCAGACTCTCTCTCTCAACCAAGAATGGGAGATATAGTAAGGATTAATCGTATCCTTACCACACGAACTCACTAGTCCGATCACCATATCACTGAAACAGTAAATGGATAAACATATACCAATATGCACATCCGGGTTATTACGCCTAGAATTCCAACACCTAGGGTTCTACTAATGTTTCATTCCTAAGATCCGCTCCTACAGAATAACCTCATCTAAGTTATGGTATCTCTACTAATCTCCGTCATGGTATCCACCTCAATAACACATAACCATATAAACATATAACACGCTGTCTAATAAACGACAGTATAGTCACACTAACAGAATCAATGGCTGAAATTAATTAGGGTATAATTAAAGGGTCATGCCAGATCAAAGTCAAGGCAATACTAAATGAAGCATCAGATGCCTATATATACCCTAAACTACGTAAGCAATGATATCATGTCATCAGGCACTAGGATCTAGAGAGTCAAAGAACCTCTATATATACCTTCTACGAATTTATCCATCTTATTCATATTATTCAACTAGTCCAATCCTAATACTACTCTAAATAGTAATAGGTAAACATCTACCAATAATATCTAATCATTTATATCACAATGATAACTAGCTACCTATAGCAGTAATAGAAATTTATAACCATATGCTAACGATAAACCAGCAACTTAAAAATCTAACAGTCTAACAGATATCAGGTTAAAACAATACTAGACAAAACATGATACTACCTAAATAAACCACATAATCAATATAACCAATACAAATATGTACTTAATCTAGAAAATTTTCTAGAATTTATTTACCTGTTAGCCGTCTGGAGATGTCCTGTCGCTGCCAAATCCCCCATATTGACCTCGTCAATAATACCTCGAATTTCCGAAACATAAAAATCGTCGAAAATCCATACCAACCCGAAAATACCCCAATTAACCTGCCAAATGTGGCAAACTCCGAAAACCCAAAGACCCTAAGGAACTCGGAAACCTAGCTCTGATACCAAATAAATTGTCACGCCCCGAGAGAGTCCCCGCCAGACAAAAATCCGACAGAATCTCCCCTGTACGGATGACAATACCAATTTTCATACAAGGCCTACACGACCACTATACATCGGTCAACACGACCGGAACAAAAACATCTACACACGCAGATCATAAGGCCTCAGGCCAACCATCATAGTAAATAAATGAAGTCTATCACATCTAGACTTACCCCTTCTGCCATCTGAGTAGGAACATACAACCAACAAATTGAATAGTCCATAAGGACACCACAAATATTCCCAAACTTCCACAAGTACATAACCAAAACATCAGGACCTAAACATATCCTCTATACAAAATCCAAAACCATAAGACCAATAAAACTTATCCATTTTGACGAGGGGGATTGGCAGCTGAACTCTCCTGACAGCTTCATCCTGAAATAAAAATAAATCAACGGGGTAAGTTCAAAGAACTTAGCGGATACTAGTCGATATGAATAGTAAGATATAGCTAACAATACTAATCATGTCAGTACAGTCTCATATATATGGTAAGCAAGAAATAAATGAAAAAGGACTGTACTCACCTGAATCTCCTACCCTGATATAGGAGCATGTGCCCTACTATAAGAGATAAAGTCATCACCATATACGAATATGAATCCTATATGCATGGCAATCATATGCAACATCCAAGGCATCAATAAAATGCAGCAAACACAATACAAATGCGATCCATGAAAAAATGCATGTCGTGCAAATGACATGGTCACCCCTGACGCCAGTCAGCCGCCTCACACGCGATAGTGAAGCCGAGTGGGTAGGGCTATGACAACTGTGCACTCTGCCATCACTGCTCCTGAGTGACCGAGTGGACAGGATGCTGTCGGAGTACACCTATCCTCCTGCCCCAAACAGAGTGGGGGAGCTAAGCTCTCATCTTCCGGTGTCATAGACTAGAGGAGGGATCCCTGCCCGCTACCACGCCGCCTCATCGCTACCCATGAGCGGACCAGCGGAGCCTGACAGAGCAACTACACACACCCTCCTGATGTACCACTAACCCATGAGTGGTAGTGTGTGCAGGCCATGTAACTGGCTACGGGCTCAACTATAAAGGAACCCCGTCCAGCCAGCATGCAGTCATGCAAGATGGTGCATGATACTAAAGCATGTAAATCCAACTTAAAATACCTATCCGAATAATATGCACAATCAATAAGTGCATATCCATGATCCAAATAACTATGATCTAAATAAAACAGGGAAAATATAATCATACTGATCAAATGCATGTATCTAGTAGGCACAAGAACATACTAGGCATATAAACATGAAAATTATTGTAAGCTATCCTAACTAGCATATCAACTTGACTATATCTAAAAGATAAGTCAAAGTACCCGCCTGATAAAATATCCACAAAAGAACCAAATCGTCACGACCGTGAACCTGCCTCGTGATCGAAACCTGCATATAGCATAACTATCATTAAGTTCTAGCACACAACAACGTGCTAACTCACTACTATATAGTTTCTATATTCGCATCCTTATATTGAATACGAATTAAAAACCCCAAATTATACATTTAACACCATAATAAAACCCATCATTTTCCAACTAGCAAATATGCTAACCTACAACCTTCAACTCCATACACCAATTCCTATATTGATAGAATGGTTCACAAACCAACACAGCTCTCTAACCTTTTAAACCACCTTTACAGTTCTCTCAACAGGCAACACACCAAAATCGGCTCATAACCGAGCCACTCCCAAATACACCAACCACAGGCCGGACCCAAACCCAAATAATTTCATTATCGATCAAAACACATCTAAACCATTCCCAGCTCACTTAACCTACCAATTACAATCGTACAATCGACATCAAACCCAATCACATCCATCCCAAATAGAACATCTCAGCCCTCACAGCCGACATAAATCTATACCACAATGACCATCAACCAAACCAAAATAAACAACTTACAAAAAGGAGGAGATAGTTCGAATTATACCTGCGAATTGAAACCTTCCCCCGTCAGTTCTCCTCCCCAAGTGCTCAGTCTGCCGGAAACCATCACTGCCCTCTCTCCGATGACCTCCAGCAGAGCAGTCTACACCAACAGCCCTAAATCAATGGATCATCGGAATGAGACAAGAAAAACCACTAAATCTCAAATTCTATCCAAGATAACAAGGAGGGACCGACCCTTACCTAGATACATGACACCGAGGAAGCTCCGCAGACGCTGAAGAGGAGACGACACTCTGTGCTCGTGGACGGCGAGCGCGCAGAGGGGTCAAGGATGCTCGCCGCGTGCGAGCAACTCGCAGAGGCTGCGGCGAAAAGGTGAAAGCGAGCGCCGGCGCTTGCAGAGGAAGAGGGTCATCGGCGGTTCTATGGCAGAGGAGGCCGGCACATGCGGCGGTGGACGGCGAGGAAGAGAAGAGGCTCGCGGCGGCTCAGAGGTGAGGAGCCGGTGGCCAGGGCACCGGGAAGGCGGCGGGCAAAGGCGAGGAGAGGAGACGATGTTCGCCGGCACTTGCGGAGGAGCGGCCCTAAGCTTGAGTGGCGTCATCTGTGGCTGAGGGGCGCTGTTGTGGCTCGGTCGTGGCACCGCCGAGGCGAATCACTCGCCGCCGCCTGCCGCGAAGAGAAGGCGACGGTGCTCGCGATCGAGAGGAAAAGATGCGAGAAGGAAACCGCAAGGGAAAAGGGCGTAGGGCGCGGAGGGGAAAGAAAAATCAAGGAATTAGGAAATAAAAACCTAGATTTATAACCTAGGTTAAATTTATCCTATTTACTCCTCTAAACGGGCCTTTTTAAAAGTTTATTTTTATTATCCCCAAAAATACCCCATACCAGCACCTTTTAATTCCCGAAAAATTCCGAAAAAATTTCTAAAATTCTCCAAAAATTCCGAAAATAATTTCTAAGATTATTTTCCTAATTTTGGACATTTAATTTAGTGTTTTAAATTTCAGTATTTAACATCAACAATTATTTTATTTGATAGGAGACCATCTACCATCTTCTTAACAACCCTTACATTTGTGGAACTCCACCTCTATCTCAACATTCTTAGCAAAGCATGAGGTACGTGTGGAGGTAGGATACACAAATGCTCACACATCCATACCTGGAATGACAAAATTAGTTGTTAATAGACAGATTGATCTATACTCTTTGTGGAAAATATAAAATATATTCACTTACAACCAATAAGTGTGTGAAACCCTTAAGCATTGGTCTCGTAGATCCACCACCGACCTCTGCTTTTGGCCGCAACGTTACTCCCATACCAATTGACTCCATTTGAGGAGCCCTGTATGTATAAAGTGCTTCGCACCAATTGTACCTACCTAAGTTATCAAAATCGTCTACACAATCTATAAGTGAACGCATAGGTATTCTAGGCTTACTGCTGGTGGTAGTAAAAAACACACAAGAGAAAAAATATAAAATAAACAACTGATAATAAAAATTTTCAGATTCCAAATTATCTGGAGATCTGGAACTCTTCATTAATTCCTCCAGATGATTATTAGAGCAATCAGCTTCCACGAAATATTGCAAATATAGCTGACTAGAGGGAGCTTTATTGTTCATAGGAACTACGAGTCCATCATCTGGTAGACCAAGGATGAGGGAGACATCAGTCTTTGTGAAATATAATTTCTTGTCATAAAATATAAAATATTTCTCCTCGCAGTCCCAATTATCAAACATATTTTGAATGAGGGGTCTGACATGGGTAATATCTGGAATGTCCAAAACCCACACAAAAGGGGAGCTCCGAATCAGTGTTACTTCTTCCCCAGTTGACGGCACACTTGCAATAAATTTTTTAAAATGTGAAACGTTGCTTTTCTAGTTCATTCTCTTTATTCTTCCTCGCATCAATGCAAGGATTCTTCCAGAACTATCGCTTGATGTTTCAACAGTTGAAGCCATCGTGACCTGAAAAAACTACGTTAGGTTACGAACTAAATGCATTGTAATACGACAATTTGAAACTAATAGATGAAATTCATCACAAACATGTGTGCTGATAGAAACAAACATTACCTATGCTCCAATGGATTATTAAAACCCTGAACCCTATCAGGCCCGACTTAAAACGATATCGCTGACGAAAATGGAAAAACCCTAGATGGAATGCACCTTCAACTGCGACACAAGTTATGGTCAATGAAAGAAGTTAAGTAATCTACAAAACTTATAAACGCCGAAAATCTAAGCGTCAGGCAATTCCACAAGAGATAGAATGAAAGAAGCGATGGATAAATGAAATTTAGTCATTTGAACTACCAACGGGGGGTTTTATATTAACGGGTCAGGTGTGATGGCCCGGATTTTTATTACAGTTTTACAAAATAGATAAACATTCAATTAGGAAACTTGATATGTTGAGCGTGTTGGTGCAATCGGCCCAGGTCACGATTGACCAGGACTCGAGTTTGACTCGAGTGATGTTTTGATGTTTCGACAAAAACATATGACAATGTAATTGTCAAGGTAAAGTCCAAGTTGAACACTTGGCATTTGGTAAAGTCCAAGTCTTGAGTACTTGGCATGAAAAGTCCAAGTGGGACACTTGGAACATGAAAAGTCCAAGCATGGGTCTTGGCAGTGTAAAAGTCCAACATGGGTTGGCAAGGGAAAGTCCAAGCTTGAGTCTTGGCATGAGAAGTCCAAGGGGTTTGATATTGGCGGCGTAAGTCCAATGTGCCTTGGCCGTGTAGACACTGTTAGCATGACATAGCCGATGGAAGCACCTGAAGGCTAACGCGATGGATGAACAAGTCATGAATGACTTGGAGGGATCCGAGAGGCATGAGGCTGATGGAGGTAGCTAGAAGGCTTAGGTCTAGGCTAAGGGTGGTCTAGCAAGTATGGGGGCACCATACTTGGGCTAAAACCTCAGGTTGAGTGGAAGTGGTCTAGCGGTGACCGCGAGGTGGGCAATGATCGATGATGCTCAGCCGATCGATCGTGTGATCAGTCGACTGGTGCTCAGATTTTCGGCCACAGAATGGAGTCTCACTCGACCGCTGTGATGAGCAGTCGAGTGATGGCTCATCAGTCGACTGATGCTCATGATCAGTCAACTGATGTCCTAGCCGTTGGATTTTTCCAGCGTGGATTACACCGTTGTCTCACAGCAACAGTGTGATCAATCGACTGATGGTCCCGAGCAGTCGACTGATCGACTTTTTCCAGCACAGGTTGAAGCTATAAAAGGAGCTCATGATGAAGGAAAAGATAGCGATTTTCTTTGGCAAAATTGAAGGGGGAAGTTGTTGCTTTCCAGTCCTTCAAAGCTAGTTCAAGGCAATCAAAGATCAAGCAATCCAAAGCTCTTGTAAAGTGTTTTTCCTTTACTTGCATTTGTATTTCATATCGTATTTGCTTGTATCTATTTGATTATTGTTGTAATCATTATTGTACGAGGTTTCTCCGCCTCAGGATTGTTCCGAGAAGGAGTGTTTATTAGTGGTTGCATGTTCATCACTAGAGCTCATAGAGCTCGATCCGTGGAGTAGGAACCGTGCGGTTCCGAACCACGTTATATCCTTGTGTTAGCATGTTGTGCATTTCGTTATCGTTATTACTTTTCTATTTCCGCTGCGCTAACGAAATTGTAGAAACAAACGCGAACAAATTCCATCTACGAACGGTCAAACGCTATTCACCCCCTCTAGCTTCCAAACGATCCCTAACAAGTGGTATCAGAGCCTGGTGGCTCTTCAACGGATTAACAACCGGGAGCAAGACACTAGAGGGTGAAGATGGAATTCCAAGACAAGCTTGGATGGGATATCAAACACCTATCCCTTATACCTTCTATGGACAAGAAGGATTCAATCAATGGAAGGTGAGGATTGAAGAATTCTTGATGATGAAGGACTTTGAAGAGTGGGGCATTTTGATGGAGGGATTTCAATATCCAAAAGAGCCCAAGGGAGGAATTCTCAAGATAAAGAAGTGGACCGAGGAACAAATCCAATAGTTCGAAAAGAATACAAAGGTAATTAAATTCTTGGTTGATTTGATTCCTAATAAAATTATGTGTGAGCTAGGTGAGTACAAGGATGCCAAAGAGCTTTGGAGTCAAGTGGCAAAATATCATGAAGGCTCACAACCGGTCCAAGAGGAAGAGACCGAAGAGGCTAATTCATCATCCTCACAAGAAAGTGAGGAGTCAACCTCCGGATCGGAGAAAGAGGAGGTGGAAGAAGTATCCACTTCTAGGATTGAGGATATTAGAGCATCCTCAACACCGGAGCAACAAGAAGTACCATCCTCATCCGGTCGAGAGGAAGAACAAGCTCAAGAGACCCTCACCACCGAACTAGGTAACTCAAACACTCCAATTTCAAATAAAATCCATATATTGTGTTTTGAGTGTAGGGAGTATGGGCACTACAAGAGCAAGTGCCCAAAGAAGGTTAAGAAGACTCCTCTGGCGCCTAAAAGTCAACAAAAGTCAAAGGATGTCGATTCCCCATCATCTAAAGACAAGGAGCATATCATTTGCTTCAAATGTCGGCAACCGGGACATTACCGAAATCAATGTCCTAGGGGGAGCAAGAAGATCCAAGAAGGAGTATTACAAGTAGGGGGAGTTACTAAGGCAAACCCTAAGGTATATTTTCATAATGCTCATTCCTTAAATTCTAAGCAAAAGCATGCTAGAATTAATTCAAATAACTTTGCTATTACTCATGAATCGAAGCATGCTAGGAATGATAACTCTAGATCTATTTCAAAGAAGGAGAAATTTGGGACTAATGTCCCTAGAAATGTCATTCCTAAGAAAGCAATTAAGAAAATCGAAAACCATTTAGGTATCAATAAGGGTTAACATATGTCTAAGGTAAATGGTAATGCCCAAAAACCTAATCAAAAATCATTTGGGCAATTAGAATTAGAGAACCAAGCCTTAAGGTCAAGGCTTGAAAAACTAGAAAAGACCCTAAATAAGCTACAAAATCAATTTCAAGGGTCTAATAGTCAAAGTCAAGGGTCAAGATCTCAAAGTCAACATCTAGGACCCAAAAGACAAAAGTCAACCAAGGGCAAGAAAGGTTTGGGTCACAAACCTAAGCCTAAGTTGACTTATCATTGTGTTCCATTTGACTATGGAATACAAACTAGGTCTAGGAAGACCAAGGTTGCAAGGGGAGTTACCTCTAGAGTCAACCTAGGTAAGACCACAATGACCAAGGCTAACAAGCCTAGGAGGGTCATTAGGAAGGTATCTAGGGAGGTTATCCCTAAGGAATACCTAATTAACTCAATGAGCTCAAATAGATTTTGGGTTCCAAAGAGCGTGATTGATTCACGTTAAATGGGTTAGAATATACCAACCATGATTGGATGAGTAGTTAACTCAACCATGGTAAAGGTGGTACTTTAGGTTATTTTCAAGGTTATGGTTACTTTGGAAATACATTTGAGCCTTAATCCTAAAGGATTTTAGGATGTGTCAATATATTTCTTGAAAACATGAAAATCAATAAAATTGGCACAATCTAGATTTAGAGGTCATAGTGTGTAACTTTGATTGTTGGCACACTTTAGAAGTTCATGTATCAAGAGAAGTGTGTTTAAGATGTAAAAGTAACATCAAGAGTGATACTCAAGTGCCACACAACTTGATGTCTTGTACTTACCATGCTTCATATGTTTCACCATGTGTTTGCATGGAAGGAATGCCTAGGATGGATTGCATCTCACAAAACAAGCTTTTTACCTTGATTGTGTATTTCAACACTTAGAAAGGGTGAGATGTTAGGATTTGGAAATCTTTGGATGTTAATGTTTGCCAAAATGGAATAAAACATTAAAATACATTAACGAATACATGAATATAAGTATAACATCAATATGTTTGATATACAAGATTTAACATGATAAAATGGAATAATTTAGATGATGAAATCGAGATTTTCTGATTTTCAGAACAGGAAATCAGATATCGGGCCGATCGATACAGCTTTATCACCGATCGATAACATCAGTAGCGCGATACGATGCGGTCATCCCGAGGCCGCTTCATGACTCGATCGCTTGAACATCGATCATCGCTGGGATACATCACGATCGATGGTACTGCTCACCGAGGCCGAGGGGCATCGGGCCGAGTGCTCGCCATCACCGAGTGGTGACAACACCGGGCCGATCGATGAGCCACATCGATCGGCCCGATATCAGCACGCGCTGCATGGTTCAAGAATGATTGTCGAGCCGATCCCGATCGCCTACGCAGAAACTCCGTTAAATCGCGATCACCGATCGATGCCGCATCACCGACTATATCGCAATTTTATAACACCGAACCGCTAGGGTTCGGCGTCTTCACACGACGCTCCTTCGTTTTCCTCTCCTCTCCGATCGCCATCCCTTTCTCCGACCAATCCTTCCGGTCGTGCCAGCCGCCCAAGGTTTTAGGTTTGATAGATAAACCCCTCTTCTTGCGTTTTTCACTTATTTAAAGCCTTGGTTCACTCGTTTTAGGGTTTGTTTCCCTGTTTCCGATTAGGGTTCCGACATCTGAGTCCTCCGGCGAACTTTTCGGTGACCCCCTCAGCGATATCTGAGCATCCCATCATCACACCTCCAAATGGCACCTAAGTAAACCTTTTCTTACCCAAAACCCTAATTTTCCTTTCCATTATAATTTATTTTTATCTAATCATGTATTGTTGTCCTTGCATGTCATATCATTACATTGCATTTATAATAGGAGAGCCCGTAGGAATGATCCACCCGAGGGTGAATCTCGATTGTACCAACCTATGTTGGTTAGGTACATCGATAGGGACTTTTTCAATCGCTACTGTAGTAATATCATGGACTTATTTGCATACTATCATCTCATGAAAATTGTCCTATGCACACATCCTATTAACGATGACCTTCTTAAGGAATTTTATCAAAACCTAAAGAAGGTAGACGATGGCCCTACCTACACTACTCGCGTTGCAAAACGCGATTTAGAGTTCACTCCTGCGATATTGTAGGAGTTTCTCGAGTGTAAACCCTCGGATGACACCTTTATCTTTTATCCCACCTTTGATGCTCCTTTACCCGAGCCATTTGACCATATTTCTTTAGAATCCATGCATGAGCACATTTTTGGTCATCCTCGTCCACCGGCCCAGAACTTATTCCCTATTAGTGAGTTATCTGCACCTGACAATGTACTCTACAAGGTCATTGTTGGGTGTTTTCTTCCTATTGTCACTCGGGGTCTGGCCAAGATTCGGCCTCCCCATCTCTTTCTACTATATGCCATGCGTAATATATTAGACATAAACTTTGCCCTCAACATGTTTCATTGCATAGTGCATTTCATTTCCCCTGTACAAGGGAAAGTGCATATGCCATATGGTCACATTATCACCGCATGGCTGGAGTCAGTAGGCATAAACATTCACAGGGGTTCTCTGAGAGCGCTCTCTGAGGTGTATGACTGCATATCGACTCGCAACTTCTCATTAGCAAAGCTGCGGATGGGGGCTAGACAGATGGAGTCGCGCGCCACCACCACCTGTGGCACGCAGAGAGCCTCCTCTGGTACCCAGAGAGGCGGCAGAGGACTATGAGGATGCAGACGCCGCTGATGAGGATGATCAGATGTCGGCAGATGCATCAGTGGCGGGTCCATCCGATCGTCGTGGCCAGCTGGAGTCCAGATTCTAGGATTATCAGCAGACGATTGACTCTAGGCTGTCAGAGATCTTAGCAGGCCAAGGATCCTTCGGCACAAGTCTTGATCGGATGGAGGAGTCCCAGAGCCACATCGAGCAGCGTCAGCTCGATATGTTTGAGATGATGTGGGCCTGGACTTTGAGTCAGCAGCCTCCTCCACCGCCACCTCCTGCAGACGACTAGATATAAAGGATGTTAGATTTTCTTTGGTTTTCAGTTTTTGTAGTGAGATTGAGCATATCTAATCTCCATTTTGAATGTACAAGACTGAAATCTTTTAGATTAAATGAAATTTTTGTTTGTGAAAATCTTGTGTGTTTGGATGAGTATTTGTATTATTGTATTGGTTTATGAAAATTGCTATATCATGACATGACATGGAATTTCATCTTATTATATAACATGTCATGTCATTGGTTGTGATTATTTTAAATGTCATGTGTTCTTAAGTTTCATCATATGCCATGACATCATTATCATTGGTCATGTTTTTATTTTGCTATCACTATGCCATGATCATTTCATGCATTAATTTGATTAAACATTGATTTAAGGAAAATGGCATGACTTGAAGTCTCATTTATAAGGGAATCAAGTAGGGTTGCCTAGGAAATGCATGAAACCCTAGATAAAATGAATCAAAACCCATATCTCACATCACATTGACATGTATGTGTATTTATACACCCTAGATACATGTGATATGCTAGGATAATAAGTTAGGTTCAAGGTGCATAGGTAGTGCATCTAGATGAACTCAAACTTATTTTACTTATCACCAAGAATCATAAGGAAAGCTAATATACAAGTTATGTATATTTAGCCAATAAATTATGGTTCAAAATAGGTTTTCAAAAGCATTTTAAAATCAATTTAGAAAACCTTGGTGAAATCTATCTTTTGATAGCCATCATCATTGTAGAAGTTGATACAAAGTGGATCAAAAACTTTAAAGTTTTAATAGTTTTGAACTTTGTACCAATCTCCTATTTCAATGATAAAAATATTTTTTCAAAATTTTTCACTGATTGTATGTGTGATAAGTAATATACGTATCAAGTTTCGTGATTTTTTGATTTACGTAGAATTACTTATGAATTTCCAAAATTTGAGTCTGATTTCTAAAAATCAGGTTTTGATTATCGATCGCCTCAACGTAATGATCGATGGGCGCTGCTTGACTCGATCAGAACAGAGTATCACTCGACCGACTTCGATCACCGATCGATGGACGATCACCGACCGGGTAATGACAGAGTCGACTGATAGCCTAATTTCGGGGTAACCAAAGTTGTTTAACCCGATTTCAGCTGCGGTTAAGGTCACTAACCACTCCTAACCCTAGGATATGCTTTGGGAAGCATGATGAAGGGTGAAAATCCATTGGATATGGATTAGGAGAGGTGTTTAGAGTTTGTATCAATTTTAAGGTGTTGGGAATTTCAATGTTGAATTTCTAATCTTAATTTGATGGTTTAGAGTTCCTATTGGCTTAGGGACTTCCCAAGGACATTGTTGGTGCAATGGTCAAGGGGGAGCAAGCCTTTAGGGGGAGGTATCCATCGTGGAGTGATGGATGTGTTTTTCTTTCTTCTTGAAAGGGAAAAGGTTATCAATTGGGAAAATTGATGGATTTTTAGAAACCCAATTTGGAAATTGGGAGAGTGTGTAGGATTGCCTCTCTTGAGTGATATGGGACTTATCACTAAGAAGATGGTAGGTATCCTAGGTATTTTTGGACTAAGGGGGAGATTGTAAGATCTCATTGGGACATGAGACATTGACCTCCTTGGAGAGAAAACCTTTTGATGTATGTCAAAAAGGGGGAGAATATGTTTGGGAAAATATTTGGGATCACCAATTTGGAATAATTGGTAAGAGACTTGAGTTAGCGGTCTAACTCAAATGGTTTGGTTTTTGTCAAACATCAAAAAGGGGGAGATTGTTGGTGCAATCGGCCCAGGTCATGATTGACCAGGACTCGAGTTTGACTCGAGTGATGTTTTGATGTTTTGACAAAAACATATGACAATGTAATTGTCAAGGTAAAGTCCAAGTTGAACACTTGGCATTTGGTAAAGTCCAAGTCTTGAGTACTTGGCATGAAAAGTCCAAGTGGGACACTTGGCACATGAAAAGTCCAAGCATGGGTCTTGGCAGTGTAAAAGTCCAACATGGGTTGGCAAGGGAAAGTCCAAGCTTGAGTCTTGGCATGAGAAGTCCAAGGGGTTTGATATTGGCGGCATAAAGTCTAAGCGGAGTCTTGGCGGCGTAAGTCCAATGTGCCTTGGCGGTGTAGACACCGTTAGCATGACATAGCCGATGGAAGCACCTGAAGGCTAACACGATGGATGAACAAGTCATGGATGACTTGGAGGGATCCGAGAGGCGTGAGGCTGATGGAGGTAGTTAGAAGGCTTAGGTCTAGGCTAAGGGTGGTCTAGCAAGTATGGGGGCACCATACTTGGGCTAAAACCTCATGTTTGAGGTGTGCCAGTCGACTGGTGCCATGTGGCAGTCGACTGGACCGAGTCAACTAGGGTTTGATCGCGAAGAGCCCAGCAGCAATGACCGCCAGGTGGGCGGGCCGATCGATTGAGCAGCCGATCGATCATGTGATCACCGATCCGTGCTCGATTTTCTTCACAGATCGGAGTCTCACTCGATCACGCGACGAGCGAGTGATGGCTCATCAATCGATCGATGCTCATGATCACCAATCGATGTCCTAGCTGCTGATTTTTCCAGCTGATTACACCGTTGTCTCACAAAGAATGCAGTGATCACCGATCGATGGTCCCGGCAATGATCGATCGACTTTTTCCAGCACAGGTTGAAGCTATAAAAGGAGCTCGTGATGGAGGAAAAGATAGCGATTTTCTTGGGCGAAATTGAAGGGGGAAGTTGTTGCTTTCCAATCCTTCAAAGCTAGTTCAAGGCAATCAAAGATCAAGCAATCCAAAGCTCTTGTAAAGTGTTTTTCCTTTACTTGCATTTGTATTTCATATCGTATTTGCTTGTATCTATTTGATTATTGTTGTAATCATTATTGTACAAGGTTTCTCCGCCTCCGGATTGTTCCGAGAAGGAGTGTTTATTAGTGGTTGCATGTGCATCACTAGAGCTCGTAGAGCTCGATCCGTGGAGTATGAACCGTGCGGTTCCGAACCACGTTATATCCTTGTGTTAGCGTGTTGTGCATTTCGTTATCGTTATTACTTTTCTATTTCCGCTGCTCTAACGAAATTGTAGAAACAAACGCGAACAAATTCCATCTACAAACGGTCAAACGCTATTCACCCCCCCCCCCTCTAGCTTCCAAACGATCCCTAATAGAGCGTTGTTTTCTTGCCCGACTATGTGCGACGCACAGTAACAGCGTGCGAACACCGTCGATCTCTCCGGTGGAAGGTCAGATTTCGATCGTGATTCGGTCAAAAATCGATCGGGATCCAATCGGCACCAGAGTCCGACTAAATCATGGCTGTTTCCGGCCATGATCCGGCCAGAAATCGGTCAGGATCTGATCGGACTCCGGTGTCGGGCGGATCCCGGCTTGAATCCGGCCGATCGGCGGTTAATCGATGACGAAGGGTGAAAATCGTGCGGAAAACACTGTGTGTTCCCCACAATCATGATTTTGATCCGATAGCTGAGACGCAGTCGTGCATGAGTCCCGCAACATAAGGTACGTAGCGTATCATTTTCCTTTAATTAGTTAGGTCATAAGTTTATAACGCCATAAGTTTCAGGCAACCCACGATAATGCAAAATAGATCAATATTCATTGAGTTAGGCCAACCAAAACAGATTTAGATATATATGACATAGACATTTAAGATGATCCAGGTATAGATCTAAGAGAATTTAGGCTTGTTCCCCCGCCTCGATTGAGCGCCCTCTCGTTCTGCCACCAGCGCTAAAGCAGCGCATACATTCTGCTCATGCTGGAGAATAACCTCCAAGCATTGGGTGGCCTCCTCCCGGTCACGCCTCGCGGTGTCCAAGTGACTTATCAAAATTGCATGTTGCTTCTCTAGTGTTGGGACGAAGATGCGCTGAGTCGGAGGAGGGGCTGAGGATCCCTCCTCAATGTTCGAGGAGGAAGAAGACTTCTCCCCAGGGTTGTGTTCGCCTCCGGAAGCCATGAAGGAGATGATCTATTGTAAAGGAAGGGGAAGGGGTTAAGAAGCTCCTGGACAATTTTTCACCTTATATAGCCTAACGAAAACGAGTTAATGAGGACGCCAGAGGGTTGGTTTATGATATTCCCAAAACACTCTTCTCGCATACTTTTGTGCCGATGTGTGGGAAATCAGCAAACATCATTTTGTCAACATTGGTACGAGAAAAAAATTTAATTCAACTACCACACACAAATTAATTGCACAGTAAGTATTTGATAAATAAGGCGTCTAATATAAATATTATTTCCTTTACAAATATTTACACAACCACTATTGACAATTAGGAATTAGTAGGCGGTGACATTCTACAGGACCTCCTGCGTGCCTTTTTTCTTCGACCCGGCTGCACAAAGCTATGAGGAGGTAGAATTCCAAAATTTTTATCACCATTAGGCCAAAATTTGTTACTTTGATATGGGTAAATACGATCCATGTAAGTGGCCTCCCAAGTTTCCCTTAGAAAATAATCCTCACAATAATGGTATGGATCCTTGTTCCGATATATGATGACTGCAATAGCATGCGAGCAAGGAATTCTTGAATTTTGAAACTCACCGCAGATGCAACTGCGCCTCTCCAAATCAACAATATACGAAGAAGCTATTGTCTGTACTTTCATTTCTGTTTGTGAGTATGGGAATACTGAATATAATCGAGTTATTTCTCTCCTTTCATCAATCTCTTTAATGGCATAAGGTGTTAGAAAACCTGACCTTTTTGAAGATTCTTCCCTACGGTTAAAGAACCATTGAGCAACCTTTCTTCTAGTATTATCAATTAAACTGGTGATGGGGAGTTCACGTGTTTCCTTGAATAATGCATTTAAACTCTCAGAACAATTAGTGGTTAACATTGTATACCTCCTCCCAGGAAAGTGTGCATTGGACCATCTTTTTGGATCGATCTTTTGTAGCCATGCATATGCATCCTTGTGTTTTTCATTCATATTCTGCATTAATTGATCAAACTCAACTGTTGTATTGGCTCTTGCTGCTGCCCAAAATAAACCTAATGAGGATCTATCCCGGGTATCTGTTACCATGTTACAAGACAAATGATAGCAACAAATAGCATGATGGGCAGATGGATACACTTTGTTAACTGCTGATATAATCTCCTGATATCTATCCGATACAATGCTCAACGACTCTGGAAGGACAACAAGGAATGTCTTTACATGATCCAAAAACCACTCCCAGGCAGATCCACATTCAACTTCAACAATTCCAAATGCAACTGGCAGATTTTTTGCATTACCGTCAATTGTAGTTGCCATTAGCAACACACCAGGATACTTGTCGGTGATATGTGTAGCATCAATTCCAATTAGTTTTCGCAAATAAGACCTGAATACTCTTCCACAAGCACTAAATGCCCAAAAACATCACTGGAATTGATTTGCACCATTTCTTAGTACTGCAACATAGGTATCAGGATCTCTAACTCTTAACTCATGCAAGTACATTGGAAGATCAATATAGGCCTGATCAAAATAACCAACCACTCTTTTTAATGCTTTCTGTCTGGCTATGTATGCTTTCTTGTATGAAATGTGAACACCAAACCTAGCTTGAATTTCTCTTCGAATTGAACTTGGTTTGTAATCATCAGAAGTAGCTAACTGTCCTACAATCTAGTTTGCTACAAATGTGGATGTACAGGCATGGTGATTTGTTGTTTCCCTAACTGTGTCACATTCATGCTGCTTTACATATTTTGTGACAGTGAACTCCACGTCTCCACTTGCAACTAATCTCCATGAACATGGTTGATTGAAGCAAATAACTTTAATTCTATTAAGTCCGGTGTCAACTGGCTTGTATTTGAAGTTTTTTAGCATTGCATGTCTTACTAGTGCATCTTTAAACTCTTGTCGGGAGGAAAAAACTTGTCCAGTGAAAAATTCATTTGGATTTGATAAACTGACAACTGCCAATTGTGTTATTCGTGGATTTAAAACATAGGGATCATCAATAATTGGGAACACTTCCTCTAAGTTACTGTATTGATCTGGGTTTAACTCACCTTCTTCATGTTGGATATCATCAGCCAAGAATTCTTCCAAAGGATTTGTATATTCTAACTGTTCTATCACTTGTATATCACTTACCTCCTCTTCACTCTAAGTTTCTTCAAAATATTCATCAACTACTGTATTAGTAGTGACAAACTCTTCTTCAAGTGTGGAAGAAGCTTCTCTATTTATATCAGGGTGTTGATCCCTGGTAATTCTATTCCCCACATCAGTAAACTGAGATGAAGATGGAATATTACTTTAGGACACATTTATGGAGTCTTGATCATCTAACTCTCTATCCTTCAAATTTGATTCAATTGTTTCCAAAAATGAGAACACTTCATCAGGAAGCGGGTTGTCCCTGCAAAGGTTTTAAAATCAAAATAATTATATGTAGTGTGGTAACAATACTGACATGTAGGATGAATTTTTTTAACTAGGATTTAGAAGCCTAAGGACAAGTGGAGGATGAGAGTTTAGGGTTATGTTTCCCAATTATGCACTTCACTAACCTATAAATTTGAGCTGGATAGGGTCATCAATGGGTTTTGACCGAAAGCTATTGATAGACCTAGAGATGTTGAAATTAAGAACAGTCAATATGGAATGGAAGAGGAAGGCATTTAGAAGGTTTATGCGCAGAGGGCTACTTAGTTCCAACATTCCTGCCAGCAGTTATGGGTGCGTGCCAATTGGCACTGTCACGCCCCAAGGGAGTCCCCGCCAGACAAAAATTCGGCAACAACTCCCCTGTACGGGTGACAATACTAAATTTTCATACAATGCCTACACGGCCACAATACCTCGGTCAACACGACCGGAATCCAAACAACACACGCAGATAATACTTAGGCCTCAGGCCATCAATCGAAGTAAATAGTAACAGTCTACTATATCTAGACTTACCCCTTCTCCCATCTGAGCAGGAATATACAACCCAAAACAATCGAAAATAAATCTCTGAACCAAGGTCCATAAAGACCATAACAAAAATCTCCAAACCTCCACAAATACATAACCAAAACAAACACAAGTCCTACACACTTCATCTAGTTAAAAACCAAAACCATAAGACCTATAAAACCTATCCATTTCGACGAGGGGGATTGGCAGCTGGACTCTCCTGACAGCTTCAACCTGAAACAGATGTAAATCAACGGGGTAAGTTCAAAGAACTTAGCGGATATGGTCGATATGCAAAGTAAGATATAGCTAACAATACTAATCATGCCAGTACAGTCTCACATATATAGGGTATGCAAGAAAGAAATACAAAAGGACTGTACTTACCTGATTCTACTACCCTGATATAGGAGCATGTGTCATACTAGAAGTAATCAAGTCCTCACCATATATATAAATATGAATCCTGTATGCATGACAATCATATGCACATCCAAGGCAGCAATAAAAATGCAGCAAACACAATACAAATGTTATCCATGCAAAATGCATGTCGTGCCAATGACATGGTCACCTCTGACGCCAGTCAACCGCCTCACACGCGATGGTGAAGCCGAGTGGGTAGGGCTATGACAACTGTGCACTCGCCATCATCGCTTCCGAGTGACCGAGTGGATGTAGATGTTGCCTGAGTACACCTATCCTCCTACCCCAAACAGAGTGGGGGAGCTAAGCTCTCATCTCCCAGTGTCATAGACCAGAGGAGGGATCCCTGCCCGCTACCACGTTGCCTCATCGCTACCCATGAGCGAACCAGCGGAGCCTGAGAGAGCAACTACACACACCCTCCTAATGTACCACTAACCCATGAGTGGCAGTGTGTGCAAGCCATGTAACTGGCTACGGGCTCAACTATAAAGGAACCCTGTCCAGCCAGCATGCAATCATACAAGATGGTGCATGATACTAAAGCATGTAAATCCAACTAAATACCTATCCGAATAATATGCACAATCAATATTTACATATCCATAATCCAAGTAACTATGATCTAAATAAAACAGGGAAGATATAATCATATCCTATCAAATGCATGTATCAAGTAAGCACATATCATACTAAGCATATAAACATGAAAAATTATTGCAAGCTATCCTAACTAGCATATCAACTTGACTATATCTAAAAGATAAGTCAAAATACCCGCCTGATAATATATCCGCAAAAGAACCAGATCGTCACGACCGAGGACCTGCCTCGTGAGCGAAACCTGCATAATGCATAACTATTGTTAAGCACAAAATGCAATCCACTAACAAATCGAATACTTAATCGATTTCTTACATAACCAATTAACCCAAATCAACTTCCAATTTCACTAATTTATCTAACCCTTTCACAACCCTCACAACTCCTAATTACACCAATTTAGGGATCTAATCACCCTATTTGAAATCTCATCACAACAAAAGTAGATTCACCCCCAAATCGAGCCTAAATCTTGATTAGCTTTAGATCTAACATCATAATCATAACAAACATTAGACCAACTATATAATAGTTTGCATCCATAACATATCCATATCTAAGCTTATCGAACAATTTCTTCAATCACACGACTCCTTGATCCAAGTTTTTGGGTATCAAATTTGTATCAATCGATTTACAACACCTCGTACTCAGATTTCCTTCAACATCTAATCATTTGCAAGTTATAACCATTCACATGCCGAATCCAAATCTAAATAGCTGCATTACCAATCACAACACATTAAACCCCAAGCATCAATCTCATTACAAACATCCACAGCCTAACTAACCTCCAAACACCTAGTCGTGCATAGCCAGTGCAACCGTTCATAGCTTACCTCAACCTTACAGAACATTGTCTCGCTTGATCCACCGAAGGAAAACCTCTCATAGCCGAGCAATATCCCATTTACAGTCGTACATCCCTAAAAGGAATCTCATAGCTTCGATTCCCCACACTGCCACAACCCCTGTAATTCACAGAATCAAAATGGACCGAACGAAAACAAGGAAGTCAAGAAATATACCAACAATAGGAGCTACATCGACGTCACTTCCTTTATCCCCTGTTCACCGGCACCAAACCACTACCCAAAACACTGAACGAGCTCAACAAAGGAAAAATGCACAGCTATAACCTAGATCCCGTCCAAAGTAAAAGGAAACCGGCTCTTACCTAGGCAAGGAGACAATCGGCCGAAGGAAAAAAAGGGCTCTGCCGCCGTGCGAGTGGAGATCTGCTCTGGCCGGAGAAGAATGAAGATGATGAAGAACTGAAGAAATCGCGACGGGAAACAAATGGGAACTACTGAGAAACTGCTCATGCGGAGTAAAAGAAAAAAGATCGGCGAAGAAATGTCGTGTAACGTGCGCGTGAGGAAACGGGTCAGAAAAATATCCATAGGGTTAATCAATAACCTAGGTTTTTAGTTAACGCATTAACCCCTCAAAATTGATAAGCCAAACAGGCCTTTTAAAAGCCTGTTTTTCTTATCCCCGTAATATTCCGTACGGACTCCGTTTAAATCCTAAAATTTTTTTGAAAAATTCCTAAAAATCCCGAAAAATTTCTGGAGGTATTTTTTTCTTAATTTCTGGCCATTTAATTTAATATTTTAAATCTTCAGTATTTAACATTTTCCCCCACTAATAAAAATTTGGTCCCCAAATTTCCTACTCATGTATGAGTACGAGATGTCACAACAACTATCTCAAGCATCTAGAGTCAAGTCATACCTCAAGTGACCGAGTGGTGTTACTGATATCCCCTAAAATCAAATCACACTTGCTTCTAGCAGCCCTTCCAAAGTATGAATAGTATCTTCATATCAACCACCTATCATAAGTACCTAACTGTACCAGAGTGGAGCTCGATATCCGTGACCTGTTAAAGACTTTACCATAATCCTAAGGTAAATCCTGAATCGCTATCGCATACGATACTCAAAGATACTTCATGAACTAAAAATCTCCACAGTATAACCTATCCAGCGATCCAACAAACTCATCGTATGGATCGGAAGAAAAATGAGCAGACTTAGCCAATCATACTAAGTCCTTTCCGTATGCTAAATAATCTCCCAACACTGTCCATCATACTATGCTTTCACGTCCATCTCGGTACAGAACCTTGCTGATTATTTATATACCACCTTTACTAGTTAACACACTGAACACCAAACTACCAAATCAACTATGTTTCACATGTCCTTCCACCATGGAGAATGTTTCAATACTTACTATTTCCCGAATACAATCCGACTACATCTGCAACATATACAATCTATCGCAATCTACTAGCAATACTTATCAAAATAGCATGATAAAGCCTCGTGGCTCTCGAGGTAATACAAAATGCAATATCTGCAGGCAACGACATGCTACCGCGATCGGGACTCGTAGCCAGTCAAGATGTCAGGTAGCTAACTAGCCACAGACGACATACGAATTCAACTATCACTTACTCCGAACCGGTAGAGCAAGAGTACAACTCTATGGTAAATGCTCTCTATCATCCAAACAGGAATCTATCTGTTGTTCCTGAATCAATAGTAACTCTTCCTAAATTCGAATGCAACTATGTAACCCACTATTCTCCTCGGAAACGGAGAAATATTTTCTCTCAAAAGCAATCTGCTATCTAAAATCCATTCTATCGCACAGAACGGAAGGTGACTGAAAAACTTTACTGACCAGTCTCCCCAGTTGCAACTATCCGTGTTCTAACAACTCTGTGCAGCTACTCAGTAGCTAGCTAAAACCCCATGAGCATTCCTGCTCCTCACCTCTACAAAGCAACATAATATCTGCTAAGTCCACATCATATATATGACAACCCATCTCGTAGTTCCTCATTTGACATAAACATAGGATACATCTCGATCAACTAAATCAAAAATGCTCCATTCTTTGAAACATCGCATTCGCATATAAATTAACCTTCCTTTCACTCGAGAATGATCACACAACACTGGTGTAAAAGTCAACAATCGTCTGAGCCCTAAAACCGGGTTCACAAGCTTCAGACCCAATAAATTGCATCACCAATCAGCGGTGCAGTACCACTAGAGCATCCTATCCATATCTATGGTAATAATCAAATCAATACCAGAAAACCATCATTTACGGTGGCCGAGTGCTCAACTCCAACTGCCACCATCACAAATGATCCAATCGTGTCCAGAATACATGATTTCCCAAATCCCTGGACGACAAAGTCATCAATAAGTCAAATAAGATAATCCAAAAGCTCATACAATTCATACCAAGTATGAAATTGTCATCGCTACACACCTGCATCCTCTTTACTCTAGGCTGATGATATATCAATCATCCCTACGACTTTGATAATTGTATGACACTCTGTCACTACAATATCAACACACCAATCATAAATCAATCCTAGAGTATATACAGATGTCCTATAGCTGATCTAAATAGATCCTCAATCCACCATGAAGGATAATCATTTCCTTCTACCACTACCGCATTCCATCATCAAAATCGGTGTATAACCTCAAAGGTTCATCTCTTTTTGAACAACGAGTTCCAGAGCTCCTCAAGAAATAAAATACTGGGACAACAAATATCCCATCCAACACCTCCTTTAATTGGAACTTAGATTCTTCCAATTCCCATAGTGTTAAGCAACGCTGATACCAACTAAATTATCCCCTGAAAAAATCATCATTCCAACAAATACCTCTCGGCATCATCAACCTTGTCAACTTTAAAAGACCGAACGATGACAGTATCTAAGTAACTCGATTTGACGCTCAGCCAATTAGATGACATTGCCTTGAGTATATCACGAGCTTCAACAACCTTGTGCGCTTTACACTAGCCCTCAGCTAACGCACCATAAGTAAAATCATTAGACTCGTAAAATATCATTACCTCAGTACCAAATAAATTATCTCACAATAGGGGATCTTCGATATCGAAACTATTTTTGAAATCACTCCGATCGCCTACTCTACTTGCCTATCACAAAGCCTAACACTACATCTGATTACTCTCGAATTCTATAGGCATCCGAGAGACCTTCTTATACCATCATGTCACAAGCATAACCTCCAAGTTAATATCCAGATATCCACATCATATCAACCAAGTCAACTATAAAACAATTAAGTCAACTCTCTCACCATAATATAACATTTCCATCAATCAACCTCTAAACATCCGAAATCATTTTCATACCCCTCTGATAATCATCACAGTAATCATCTCAACATCTCACCTGTCGGTGGAAACATAATTAATCCATATGATCCAAATATAGAAATCCTTCTAATCATATCTGTACATGTTTTAACCAGAGATATCTGTAAACACCTGTATCCCTCAATATATCATCAAGTAAGGTAAACTATAGTAATACCTCAATGATCAACCCTTCAACCATCTATAACTCTTCTCGAGTAAAGATGTAAACTCATCCAACTTCTGCTCTTAACAGATTCCCTATTTCACAGTGACCTAGAATAAGAATTCGATAATTGTATGCATTTAGGTGTATACATCTTCCTATCATGTTCTCCAAGAACCACACAACCAGTTTCATATCTTCCACAAGTGCACAAGCCACTTCTGATAGCCACATAAATTTGTGGTAAAACCTTTAATCCATATCCTGCTTTCCGCTGGGAAATGAAGTGTTTCATCAATCTTTCATTCCCAGGATAGAACCTTGATCACCACCAAAAATAAACTAAAATTCCAACTAAACCCTCAATCACCCAAGAGATGTAAACTTCCATCATTAACATCAAGTTACCATCTCTAACAACAGACATGATCAATATCAAGCATCAACATGGGAACGAAATAATGTCACGTGAATTCAGCTAGAAAAGCACGTTCACGACTTTTACCGTTGTCTTATCCGAAGTGTAGGTTATTATCACATAGATTGACTACACTATTCTCTTGAGACACTTGCTGCAGTGTCATTTTCATAAATATGACTCACCCTAATGCCTCTCGATAGGAACTGATGGAAGATCCAACTATCCTAATCCAACTGTAAGCCAATAAATCGTGGGTGATCGAAAACAACTCAATCACTATCTTGAGCCCTTAAATGGGGATAAACTCTGCAAGTCTAACAAACTCTATAGTGAAACTCCATTATCAATTAATCACTCAACTTAAGGCTCAAGAATTCTTCAACAATGAGTCATACAAAATAACATGGGGAAATACTGTCTCTCGAAAACATCCTAAACCCATGATCCCGTAATGGGTTATTTCCCCCAAAATTCCTCTACACATTCCACCAAGTAACAACTTGATCATTGCCATAGTAAGAAACTAACTCCACTCTCCCTATATAAATACCAATTAGGTACTTAACAGTACCTTCAATGTTATCACTCTAAGGCTCAAGCCGCTCAAGGATCAAAATCCCTATGGAACTTCGTAACTTAAACCTCCATTGTCTGCATCAACAATAGTATACATTCCTTGTACATTACCCACCAGGGTAATAACCTGACTAGCATAATTAGTGAAAATCCCTAACACTGTAGCTCTTGATTTCCGCAACCAATGTGACGACTTGACCCCTGCTTTCTGACTCGATATCAGTCAGCTCTCAAAGGAAATTCATCTTTTCGACACAGGTTCAAGACTCACAGATTGAACAGATTGTTCACATGGTCAACTCCATCCACGATTACGAATAGTGACCAATACACTAAATGTTATTTCTTGTTATCCACTAAACACATAGCCAATCTAACCAGGAGTATAAACACTACGGCAACTCCGGTTGGTCACCTTAGTGGGCGACCCCTACTACGAGTCTGCACATGAGTCAAAACTCTATAGACCCTTCTGGCAACTCCTTAGCCAGAGATCTCACTGTCCTCTTGCATGTTTACCCTGCACCACGTCTCGAAGCAAGAGCACGCTCACCTCGTCTCATATCTGTTAAATTATTACAGATGTTACTAGAATAGATGTTACTAGAAATAAAATATATATAAAAACAATTTTCAGAATACCTATTTCGCCGCAGGAGAGGTCCCGTCACTGCCAAATCCTCATATTGTCCTCGTCATAAATCCTCGAATTTTCGAAACATAAAAATCGTCGGAAATCCATACCAATCCAAAATTTTCCAAATTGCCTCGTAAAACCTGCCAAACGTGACGAACTCCGAAAAAAAACCAAAAACCCCTAGGAACTCGAAAACCTAGGGCTCTGATACCAAATAAATTGTCACGCCCCAAGGGAGTCCCCGCGATACAAAAATCCGGCAGCATCTCCCCTGTACGGGTGACAATACCAAATTTTCATACAAGACCTACACGGCCACAATACCTCAGTCAACATGACCGGAATCCAAAAAATAGACGCAGATAATACTTAGGCCTCAGGCCATCAATCGAAGTAAATAGTAACAGTCTACTATATCTAGACTTACCCCTTCTGCCATCTGAGCAGGAATATACAACCCAAACCAATCGAAAATAAATCTCCGAACCAAGGTCCATAAAGACCATAACAAAAATCTCCAAACCTCCACAAATACATAACCAAAACAAACACAAGTCCTACACACTTCATCTAGTTAAAAACCAAAACCATAAGACCTATAAAACCTATCCATTTCGACGAGGGGGATTGGCAGCTGGACTCTCCTGACAACTTCAACATGAAACAGATGTAAATCAACGGGGTAAGTTCAAAGAACTTAGCGGATATGGTCGATATGCAAAGTAAGATATAGCTAACAATACTAATCATGCCAGTACAGTCTCACATATATAGGGTATGCAAGAAAGAAATACAAAAGGACTGTACTTACCTGATTCTCCTACCCTGATATAGGAGCATGTGTCATACTAGAAGTAATCAAGTCCTCACCATATATATAAATATGCATCTTGTATGCATGACAATCATATGCACATCCAAGGCAGCAATAAAAATGCAGCAAACACAATACAAATGCTATCCATGCAAAATGCATGTCGTGCCAATGACATGGTCACCCCTGATGTCAGTCAGCCGCCTCACACGTGATGGTGAAGCCGAGTGGGTAGGGCTATGACAACTGTGCACTCTGCCATCACTGCTCCTGAGTGACCGAGTGGACAGGATGCTGTCGGAGTACACCTATCCTCCTGCCCCAAACAGAGTGGGGGAGCTAAGCTCTCATCTCCCGGTGTCATAAACCAGAGGAGGGATCCCTGCCCACTACCACGCTGCCTCATCGCTACCCATGAGCGGACCAGCGGAGCCTGACAGAGCAACTGCACACACCCTCCTAATGTACCACTAACCCATGAGTGACAGTGTGTGCAGGCCATGTAACTGGCTGCGGACTCAACTATAAAGGAACCCCGTCCAGCCAGCATGCAATCATGCAAGATGGTGCATGATACTAAAGCATGTAAATCCAACTAAATACCTATCCGAATAATATGCACAATCAATATGTACATATCCATAATCCAAGTAACTATGATCCAAATAAAACAGGGAAGATATAATCATATCCTATCAAATGCATGTATCAAGTAGGCACATATCATACTAGGCATATAAACATGAAAAATTATTGCAAGCTATCCTAACTAGCATATCAACTTGACTATATCTAAAAGATAAGTTAAAATACCCGCCTGATAATATATCCGTAAAAGAACCAGATCATCATGACTGGGGACCTGCCTCGTGACCGAAACCTGCATAATGCATAACTATTGTTAAGCATAAAATGTAATCCACTAACAAATCGAATACTTAATCGATTTCTTACATAACCAATTAACCCAAATCAACTTCCAATTTCACTAATTTATCTAACTCTTTCACAACCCTCACAACTCCTAATTACACCAATTTAAGGATCTAATCACCCTATTTGAAATCTCATCACAACAAAAGTAGATTCACCCCCAAATCGAGGCTAAATCTTGATTAGCTTTAGATCTAACATCATAATCATAACAAACATTAGACCAACTATATAATAGTGTGCATCCATAACATATCCATATCTAAGCTTACCGAACAATTGCTTCAATCACACGACTCCTTGATCCAAGTTTTTGGGTATCAAATTTGTATCAATCGATTTGCAACACCTCGTACTCAGATTTCCTTCAACATATGATCATTTGCAAGTTATAACCATCCACATGCCAAATCCAAATCTAAATAGCTACATTACCAATCACAACACATCAAATCCCAAGCATCAATCTCATTACAAACATCCACAGCCTAACTAACCTCCAAACACCTAGTCGTGCATAGCCAGTGCAACCGTTCACAGCTTACCTCAACCTTACAGAACATTGTCTCGCTTGATCCACCGAAGGAAAATCTCTCATAGCCGAGCAACATCCCATTTACAGCCGTACATCCCTAAACGGAACCTAGTAGCTTCGATTCCCCACACTGCCACAACCCCTGTAATTCACAGAATCAAAATGGACCGAACGAAAACAAGGAAGTCAAGACATATACCAACAATAGGAGCTACGCCGGCGTCACTTCCTTTATCCCCTGTTCACCGGCACCAAATCACTACCCAAAACAATGATCGAGCTCAACAAAGGAAAAATGCACAGCTATAACCTAGATCTCGTCCAAAGTAAAAGGAAACTGACTCTTACCTAGCTACCGCGGCAATTGGGGCAAAGGTGACTCCAAATCAAGTCGAATTGACGCTGCTACAGATTCCCTGCTCAAATTGAGCACTCGCCCGAACCATGTTCCGGCGTCGCTACTCGATAACCTGCTCTCCAGCCGGATCTCCCACCAAGAGAGTGTCGACAAATGCTGGATCGCGGAGAAGGAGGGTGTCGGCTTCCTCCCTTTCCGTCAGGCACAAGGCAAGGAGACAATCGGCCGAAGGAAAAAAAGGGCTCTGCCGCCGTGCGAGTGGAGATCTGCTCTGGCCGGAGAAGAATGAAGACGATGAAGAACATAAGAAATCACGACGGGAAACAAATGGGAACTGCTGAGAAACTGCTCGCGTGGAGTAAAAGAAAAAAGATCGGCGAAGAAATGTCGTGTAACGTGCGCGTGAGGAAACGGGTCGAAAAAATAACCATAGGGTTAACCAATAACCTAGGTTTTTAGTTAACGCATTAACCCCTCAAAATTGATAAACCAAACAGGCCTTTTAAACGCCTGTTTTTCTTATCCCCGTAATATTCCGTACGGACTCCGTTTAAATCCAGAAAAATTTCCAAAAAATTCCTAAAATACCCTAAAAATCCCAAAAATATTCCAGAGGTATTTTTTTTCTTAATTTTTGGCCATTTAATTTAATATTTTAAATCTTTAGTATTTAACAGGCACACTCATCTGAATGTTGGCATGGAGCATGAATGTTTAGAACTACGGTTTGGGAGGCTAAGGAAAGGTGGAGGATGATAGTTTAGGCCACGCTTGCACTCCACTCACCTAGAGGACTTTATTTATCTCCGATATAAATTGCCAACACCACCATTTATCTCAACCAGGTTCCATCTCCATGGTGCTGGGAGTTTGAATCTCATGACCACGGTGGTGCTGGGATATAAATTCCCAGCACCACCATTTATCTCGACCAGTTCAATTTCTTTGGTGCTGGGAGTTTTAATCGCAGGACCACAGTGTTTCTGGGGTTTCAATTCCCAGCACCACCTTTCATCTCGGCAACTTAATTCTCCCTGGTGCTGAGAATGTAATTGCCAGCACCATGGTGTTGCTGGGAGTTTGAATTCCAGGACTACGGTGGTGCTGAGATATAAATTCCCATCACCACCATTTATCTCGACCAGTTAAATTTTCTTGGTGCTGGGAGTTTTAATCGTAGGACCACAGTGTTGTTGGGATTTCAATTCCATGCACCACCTTTCATCTCGACAACTTAAATCTCCCTATTGCTGAGAATGTAATTCCAAACATCATGGGGTTGCTAGGAGTTTGAATCCCAAGACCACGGTGGTGCTGGGATATAAATTCCTAGCACCACTATTTATCTCGACCAGCTCAATTTTCTTGGTGCTAGGAGTTTTAATCGCAGGACCACATTGTTGTTGGGGTTTCAATTCCTAGCACCACATTTCATCTCGGCAACTTAAAACTCCCTGGTGCTAAGAATGTAATTCTCAGCACCATAGGGTTGCTGGGAGTTTGAATCCCAGGACCATAGTGGTGTTGGGATATAAATTTTCAGTACCACCATTTATGTCGACCAATTCAATTTCCTTGATGTTGAGAGTTTTAATCGCAGGACCACAGTGTTGCTGAGGTTTCAATTCTCAGCACCACCTTTCATCTCAGCAACTTAAATCTCCCTGGTGTTGAGAATGTAATTCCCAGCACCATGGGGTTGCAGGGAGTTTGAATCCCATGACCACGGTGGTGCTGGGATATAAATTCTCGGCACCACCATTTATCTCGACCAGTTCAATTTTCATAGTGTTGGGAGTTTTAATCGCAGGACCATAGTGTTGTTGGGGTTTCAATTCCTAGCCCCACCTTTCATCTCGGCAACTTAAATATCCCTACTGCTGAGAATGTAATTCCCAGCACTAGGGGTTGTTGGGAGTTTGAATCCTAGGACCACGATGGTGCTAGGATATAAATTCTCAGCACCACTATTTATCTCGATAAGTTCAATTTCCATGGTGCTGGGAGTTTTAATCGCAGGACCACAGTGTTTCTGAGGTTTCAATTTCCAGCATCACCTTTTATCCCGAATTGCTTAAACCACAATGGTGCTGGGAGTTTTAACCCCAGGACCACGGTGGTGAGGGAATTTCAATTCCCAACACCACCTTTTATCCTAAATTGCTTGAACCTCAATGATGCTGAGAATTTGAAGTTCATCACTTTTTATCTAGGTCGCTTCAATCTCCTCTGGTCCTGGGATTTTAAATTTAAGGGACACGATGGTGCTGGAAATTTCATTCCCAGCACCACCTACTATCTCGGACAGATTCAATCTCCTAGTGTTGAGAATACTTGGGAATATAAATCAGGGAACATCAGTAGTCCTGAGATTTAATTCAAAGCATCACCTTTTAAGTTAGGTAGAATTTATTTAGGTAACGACAAAACTTGGTTATGAACCTCCTACATCGCAATTATGGGTGCGTGCCAAACTTTGGTATGAAATTCCTACCTCGTATTTATGGGTGCGTGGCAAACTTGGTTATACAACCTCCTACAATGCATTATTAACCTCATAGTAGTCTCAAGTATAAAAATACATACATACATGATAATACTATGTGAAGCAGGTGGTGAATGAGCTGCGCCAACTTCTGGAAACCCTACACGGATATTCTTTGGAGAAGTGATGTCATCATTGACAATATCTAGACTTTCAGAGTTTCTACTAATGTTTCATCAAAAATATTTCGCTCAGTTGGTTTGTGGGAAAAACCTGCATGTGGTGCTCATCAACAGTATGGGAAGCAGGGGGCTCCCACACGGGTGAAAGTGATGTTTGGATGGCTCGGAATTTCTAGTTGTGGCTCGAATATCTGTAAATTATCTCTCAGCATTAAATTGTAGGACTGTTTAGCGGGAGGGGTAAAAATGGAATTAAGTGCGTCATTTGGTAAATATGAAAGTATGAGGCATTGTTTGGACAATTCTAAATTTTACGTGTGTTGTTTGATAAATTGTCGAATTAACATAAACAAAACACTCTAATGTTATTGTAGCAATATAAGTTTGTAGCAGTTATAGTACATATAATACACTACAAAAAAAACAGGAATTTGGGACGAATTTAGCGACGAATTTTAAAAAAAATTCGTTGCAAAATATTTTTGCGACGAATTTTGCGACAAAAATTTTTTTGTTGGGAAATAAGCGTCGCAAATTTTAGCGACAAAAATAGCGACGAAGTTTTTGCGACGAATTTTAGCGACGAAAATTAGGGACGAATTTTAAATTTCGTCGCAAATTTTGTTGCAAAAAGTTACCCAGATTTCCCAAATTCGTCGCAAAATTTTGCGACGAATTAAAAATTCGTCGCAAATTTGCGACGAAAAAAGAATTCGTCGCAAAATTTTGCGACGAATTCTTTTTTTCGTTGGAAATTTTTGCAACGAAATAAGGAAATCGTTGGTAATTTTCCGACCGATAAAAATTCGTCGCAAATTTCGTCGCTAAATTCGTCGGAAAATTCGTCGCAAATAATAATTTTTTGCGACAAATTAATTTTTTCGTTGGTAATTTTCGCGACGAAAAAAGGAATTCGTTGGTAAATTTGCGATGTTTCCAAATTCGTTGCAAATTTCGTCGCTGAAATTTGCGACGAATGCGTTTTTCGTCGCAAAAATTTGCGACGAAATATTTTTCGTCGCAAATTTCGTCGCAAAATTCGTTGCAAAATTCGTCGCAGATTGGTTTCGTTGCTAAATTCGTCGCAAATTTGCGACGAATTATTTTTCGTCGCAAATTTCGTCGGAAAATTCGTTGCAAAATTTGTCGCAGATTGGATTCGTTGCTAAATTCGTCGCAAAAGTCGTCGCAAATTTCTCAAGATTTAGCAACGAATTTGTATATTTGTCGCAAAATTAAAAAAATTTTGACAGATTTATTCCGTTTAGATATTCTATCGTATATACAAATTTTCACACACACACAACAAAACACAATAATTTATAATATCCAAATAAATACATTCAATACAAACAAAACACACACACATTCAATACAACAAAATAATATTCAATAATATCAAAACATATTTCATATCCAAATAAATACAAAGCAACATCATAAGTTTAGAGCAATACAACATTCCAAATAAAAAGTTATATCCTACAACATTTCAAACATTAACATAGTTATGATATCCAAATAACAATGTCCACAAAAGATCTCAACACATGGGGAAAAAAAAAGAATCTGGTAAGCAATCGCGGCATTCTTCTACCGCATTAGAAAAGAAACAAACAACAAAAAGTATCATACATTAAAAAAACTATATACTAACACGAAAAATATGCAAAGACTTACAATGATGTGCATTTTCAGCCGCCATAAGGATTGACTTCATCGATCATTCCTGTTTAAAGCAAAATAAAAAGTACTAAGAAAAAATGTAAAAAATGAAGGATTAACAAACTAGATAAACTAAACAATTATAAAGGTACTAATTAAAAACATGCATACAATATCATCATCGTCGCCACCATCATCGTCTTGACTCGGAGGAATATGACTAGGACCAGAACTAAATTGCTGAAACTGGCGCATAAGAAAGGCTTGTTGTCGTCGCATCTCTATCATTTCCTGATCCCTTTGTGAGTTTTGATGTTGTATTGCTAAAATTTGCTGATCTCTTTCATGTATTATGCCCTTTAAATTGCTAACCTCCTCAGTTAAGTTTTGTATCTGTGCCGCTACTGCTGGTGGAGTAGAAGAAATAGATCTACGAGGAGCATTATGCATTCTGCTCAGAGAACCCATACCTAGTATCCTTCCCCCTTTGGATTGTCACGCCCCGAGAGTATGCCGTGCCGAAAAGCAAACGGACGGCATCTCCCCTGTACGTGGCAACATATCGGGTTAATACAAGGCCCGTAGGCCCACAACAACAATATGATATACGCAGATATCATCATATCAAACATAATAAACACAGCGGAAACAATACAAACAGATCAACAAGATACAATGACCCAACTGTGCACTCCGGAGTGACTTGACACAACAAGAAACATAATAGAAGTCACATCGAAAGTCAAATACATACAACACGTCCGTATATCACAGATACGAAAATAATACATGTTAAAACCATAAAACGACAATCCGTAGAAATACAACAATACGGAAAACATGTTCATTCGTCCGGTGTGAGATGGGATCAGCTGGCGGAGCTCCGCACGTCCAAAGAGTCTTCTACCTGTTATCTGGGCGACAGGAAGCCCAGGGTCCAGGGGTGGTGAGTATAAACTCAGGGGTAATATATAGAAGTGCATGAACAACATATAAGGAGAGATCTACAAGTATACATGTGAAGATCTACAGGTATACAAAGATGAGTCCAATAGACATACAAATTCTAAGCATAGTAATCAGTAATCACAGATATGTCCTACTCATAGCATAAACTGAACTGATCAACTGACATAAAGTAATGTACGTACCTGACGGTCTGTCCTCCATATGATAGATCATCCTGAACAGGTATACTATAATATAACCATATAACGTACCAGGTCAATCCCATACCTGACCAATACTCAGACATATGAACAGTATATGATCACCTGTATAATAACTCGGTCCGTACCACACAATGACATGATGCTAATCAAATGCATATAACAGTCTGAATCAACGCATGTATCATGCTCAACATATAGCAGTAAATAAAATGCAGATGACATGTATCATGATGAACAACCATATGCAGCAATCATAGCTCAATCAAATGCAGCATCTCACAGGCATATGTAAAACATATATCAAATACATGCATACATATATATCAGCAATGCATATGCATGGTCACTGTCTGCGGACCGACCCCAACCACGACCCCAGTGGCGGTGTGGCACGACAAATGACAACTAGCCCGACTCCAGCTGCCACCACTCTCGAGTGACCGAGTTGGGTAGTATGACTGAGTAGCGTATAAGCGTAAAAAGCTAACTACTCTAGGGGCCCTCACAAGCCACGCTGTCTCTACCCATGAGTAGACAAACGCCGCACACAGGACAACTGCACCTCACACAACCACCGTCTATAGTGGGCGAGTGCTAACACCACTCTGCTCAGTGGCCAGGTGCGCATCTCCAGCTACCACCATCCATAGTGGTCGAGCGCGGCACATCCAATGCTCTGCCCTCAACCCTGCTACCACTACCTCGAGTGGCCGGGGAGGCAGGATGACTGACGACTTGTCTCAATCCACAAGGGAGACCCAGTCAACAGCATGCATGCAATGTGATGATGCATAGCTCCATACATGTATCCTCGTGACACTCCCTATCCCACTGGGAGTCCTGGTCAACTAAAAGTCAACTATGCAAGGACTACAATCCATAAGACTCTCTCTATCGAATAAAGAGTCATACTCATCTGACAGACAACCACGCTAAGACCTCTAGTCAGTAGCGATATACAATCGACCATCCATATAACCATACACAGGCATACAATTCCTAATGGATATACCATCACACTAGGACTTCTAGTCCCTGGTCACATACGGGCAACCATACAATTATCTATGCACAGACAACTAGATCCATCATAAATGCACCACTAATACGGATATGATATAACAAACGACTCCATAATCCAAACCATCACCTAACCCTAGTGATGTAATACAGTAAATCAATCTGAAGTCACAAGGATAACCCTAATCACATGTACTTACTGAACATCTATCAGCTAATACATAATAGGGTTTATAGTTCCTATCCGAGCTAGATAATCAATGAAGTACCAGAGTTTATATCTCAAAGGTCAAGGCAGTACAAGCATATGATTAAACATGAGTGGATTTAAGGTAAACAGGTATAAGCATATATCCAAGATCATGCACTAGAATTTGATCAAAACTACCGGACCAGGTAGATATTACCCACCTGCTATGTAGAACACCAACTATCTTCACGTCCGAGAATTTATCTTGAATCAAGGTCCTGAAACCGTAGAATGTCAATATAGCTAAAATAAAACTAGTCTCCACTAATCACCAATATAATCCCATGATATCACTACTGTATCAATGATCACGAATAAACATGATTGTTATGCAACTAAGGCTTACCTCCTCCACTTCAAACTGCCAACACTTATTAACAAGATAAATCCAATTCAATAACCCTAACACCTGCAATCTATAACCATTAGATAGATAAGCTGAATCATTAATTCAATTTCTCCTCACCCAATCATCATCACCTTTCACGACTGCCACCCTCAAGCTTCTGCCCAAACAATCGATTGCCAACGTGAACAATTCAGCAAAATAGATCACAAGGAAAGATAATCTATAGGGTAACCTAAATATTACCATGAATCAATGATCACATCATATCCATCGATGTTGTCACAGAGACCAACTGCCAATTGCAAATGCTGGGTAGGCTATCAATGAACGGGTGAACTAAGCTGCCGATGGAAGTGATTAGTGGTAGCATTCCATACCGGCGCAACACCAACTGCAGAGGCCATTGGCGAAGAAAGATCGGGAGGTGGCAGTGATCAAAATCTTTCCCATGGGCTCCGATGACAAGAAAACGACGAAGTAGCAATCGGTGGTTCTAACAATGACTCCAGCTGGAAGATCGCCGGAGAACCCCTGCTGCCCTTCGCCACAAGTCCACCACGTAGCGAGCTTGAGCGATCGAATCCCTGGCGTCGTAGCCGCGGCAGGAAGGGATCGACGAAATCCCGGAAGAAGGAAATCAAGCTATCTTCCGGCCGGAGCGATCTACCGTAGCGGCGGCATCTTTGTGCTGCTTGCGCGAGAACACGGACGAACTGGGATAGGGGAGCTCGACGAAAAATGGTCGCTGCAGAGATCGGGAAGGCTTTTAAAGGTCGGTCCATGATCGACGATCTTCCACTCAAAGAAACCTCCGGTGACCTAGCAGCGAGGCCGTTGCTTGTGGCGAAGAGGGCGGCGATCGAAAATGAGAAGAATCGGCGACGGAAGATGGAAATCGAGTAGGAAAGGGGAAAAGAACGGGTTCGGGTTTTTAAGGCCGATTCGATTGAGCTAGCTTAGGTTTAACCTAGATCTAACCTAATTAACATTTAATTCATCCCTTATTAAATCAAATAATACCAAATGAACTCAGCCCAATGGCTCAACCCAATAGATTCAGCCCAATAAACTAATTAAACCCCATTAACCCATTAATTAAACCCAATTAATTAAAGGGTTTAATCCATATAAATTTTTTTTTTTTCGTATTTTACATGGATCCTCCACTCGCCTCAAGCCATAAATCCATATTATTACTAACAGATGGCTCAGACCCCTCAGTATCATCGTCATCTCCTGAAATTCTCTGAGATGAGGATAACTGATCATATCTCTCCTACACAAAATTAAAAATTTAATCAGAGCATTTACATAACTAACAAAATTAAAGTTATAAAGTAAGTTTAAAGATTATTTCCAACCTTAACAGCTCGAGCTCTATCTCCACTCCAAGTCTTATCTTTTTTTTGGAAAGTGCGAACGAAAGTATCTATAAATTCCGGCTCCTTTCCCAATTCCTTAGACTAAATATAAGAATGTTAGAAATAAAATAATAATCTGAAATAAATTTAAAAACTAATTGTAGAATTTAAAAATTACCAATCTATGTGAATTCTCCTCGATATTTATAGATCCGCCCGCATATGTTGCAGATAATTCTCCAGAATTATAGGCTTGATTTAACTTATTCTGTTGACTTCTTTTTTTGCTCTCATCCGATTGCCAATAATTGGAGATTTTACTCCAATTTTCTGACGTGACACAGGCTGGTTTTTTTCCAGTAGATTTGGCATGACTCAATACATGCCGGATATGATCGCCACATTTTTTTTTAAAAATTCTTTTAACTTCCAAGTCTTGAGTAGGGTCCCAAATAAATTTCCGCTGGGATGGAAAAAAAACTATTGATTATATAATCACTTATTTAATATATAAAATGAATCAATTATACCTGAAACTCGCACCACCATAGTTCTTTTGTAGGTCCTGGCGTGCTTGAGTATGACAAAGAGTCTCCTCTCCAATAGTTATTCACGATTTTATTGATCTCGCGAATAACTGGTACAGAATTTTCAAACCTACAATAAAGTGGAAATAAATTTAATAAATATTTAAGATAGTTTATAAATTATAATATTTATAATACTTACGAATCTCCAATAGGGAATATATACGATTAATTTCTATGTTCTCGAGAGGAGTGTCCAAGTGTAGTGAATCGTAATGGGAAGGTCGTGCCGGCGAATGAGATGGTACTGCCAACTGATCATGTGAAGGTCCAGATAGATCAGGAGGGCATGTAGGTATAGTGCTGGCAGGCGGTGGATCAGTCTGGCCACTACTAGTACTCTGTCGTCTTTGTCCACCACGTCGAAACTATCAACCAAAAACAAAATTAGCATAAAGAAAATAAAACTTTTATGCTTAATGAAGAACATGGAAAACTTACAATATTCATAATGAAGATATGAGAGACTGCGACTGCGATAAGCTACGATGATTTCACCACTGATAACCTATAAGAACAAAATATACACAACATACAGAGACAAATGATATAAATTTAACAATGAGACATTATATAAACAAATAATTGAGCTAAGAAAATTTGTAAAATTTTAGTTTAAAACTAAAATTATATATAAAAAAACTTACCCTAGACGTCAAATTTCAAAGTCCTCATTATCATCTTCCTCATCCTCATCAGTATCCTCATCCTCGGTCTCCTCCTCTTCCTCCTCGTCCCCCTTGTAGGGGATCGGATGGCCGGCTAGAGGGGGAGTGAATAGCCCTCGTTCGTTTGGATGTCGGTATTTGCTCGTCTTCGTCGTGTGCTTATCTACGATTGTTGTTAGCGCAGCGGAATACTAATACAAATATGAATACCAACAACAAATACAATCACATGCAAATACACACGATATACGTGGTTCGGAACCGAACGGTTCCTACTCCACGGGCGAGCTCCTCGAGCTCTAGTTATGCGCACGGCACTAACTATAACACTCCTTTTCGACTACACGTCGGAGGTGGAGAAACCTCTCACAAGCAATTACACTAAGTAATGAAATACAAGCAATACAAAGATAAATACGAAATACACGTAAAGAACACTTTACAACGCTTGCTTTGAACCCTTTGCTTGTTGCTTGCTTTAGATGGCTCTTGAAGGTCTGGAATGCAGCAGCAATTCCCCTCCAATAGCTTCACAAAAGTCTTAGCGAAATCCTCCAACTCGAGCTCCATTTATAACCTGCATCAAGTTGTTTGCGCCATCGATCGGGCCAAAAGGCCCGATCATTGCCCCCTGTCCGTTGTCTCACAGCGGCGGATCCACGTCGGACAAGTTCAGCGGATCTCCTACCGATCATTGCCCGGTGGCGATCGTGTAGTGACCTATAATCGGCCCGCCCGATCGGCTACGGGCGATCTAATGCTCGCGACACTTCCATCGATCGGCTGCCATCCCACAGCGATCGGCTGTCGGCATCGATCATTGCCGATCCATAGCGCCTTACACCGGTTGTTTGAGCCTCGACACTCGATCTTAGCCACTTGGCTAAGTCCACATCCCTCATTCCCTCGGCCTCGTCCCTCGGATCGCCAAGCGCCGCGGCCATCCGCAACGCCATCCTTCTCGTCTCATGCCCTAAAAGTATGCTTCCCTTTGGGCTCACTCCATTCGCTCCTGTCCGTGGTCCCTCGGATGCACCAGCGCCGCGGCCAATGCCATCCTTCACCGACTCAAGGACCCGAGCCTAGTGAACTTACCAAGTCCTCAAGACTTCCCACATGCACTACCAAGCGCCGGCCATGATGCATTTCTCACAAGCACCAAGCGGCGCGCAATGCTTTGGATTTCCCATGCCAAGCACCAAGCGCCGCGGCTTGATACTTTAGACTTTCCCATGCCAAGGCTTCCTTGGACTTCCACACAAGCTCCATGCTTGGATTTTCCATCAACCCCATGTTGGACTTTCCCATGACAATCCCATGTCATGAGTTTTGTCTATCATCAAAATACCATCAAGTCTTTGCTCAGTCAAACTCGAAGTCCCCGGCCGATTGCACCAACAATTTCCCTTTTGATGATTGACAAAACTACTATCTCAAGTCTACCAATTCTCCCATATTGGCAATCTCATATCCCAATGAGAATTCCAACTAACCCTAATTGGTAACTTGGTAACTTCCCCTTTGACATTACATCAAAAGGTCCTCCCAAGGGTATGAATGTCTCATATCCCAATGAGATCTTACAATCTCTCCTCGAGGAACACATGCCTACAATCTTTCTAGTGATCCCATATCACTTAAAGAGAGGCAACCCAATTTTCCTCCCATGAGGAAATACACATCCATCTTCCCATGATGGATACTCCCCTAGAGGCTTGCTCCCTCGACCATTGCACCAACAATGTCCTTGGAGAGTCCCTAAGCCAATAGGAACATTAACCAAATCAAAATTAAGGCAAAGTTCAACAATGAACTCTCTTCCACCTTAAAGTTGATACTCACCTCAACCCAACTCCTAATCCATATCCATGGATTTCCACCTCTCTAATGCTCTCCCAAGCATATCCTAGGTTAGGAGTGGTTAGGGGACCAAAAGCTGAACATGGGCCTAACCAATTCAAGATTTATCACGATCGATTATCCATCCATGGCCGATCGATAATCGATTCTATTTTCAAGATTCGTAAATGATTTTCAAATTCCATAAGTAAATATACATAAGTTGATAAATATTGAAATTTGGTATGTATATTACTTATCACAAACATTATGGGTGAAAAATATTGGAAAATTATTTTACCCATTAAATTAGGAGATTGATACAAAGTTCAAAAGTTTCGAAAAGCTTCAATAAAGAGCCTCTTTGTATCATCCCATTCAATGGTGATAGCTATCAAAAGATAGGCTTCACCAAGGTTTTTCAAAATGTTTTCAAAATGTTTTTCAAACCTTTATTTTCTTTTTCCTAAACATCTCACCAATATCTAGATGTGTAAGACACATACATGTCAAAGTTTTGTGAGATGTGGGTTTTTATTCTTTAAATGGTCTCATGCATATTTCTAGGCAATATTATTTGATTCCCATCAAATCATGCCATAGTCCTTAATTTCATTTTAATTTGTGCATGATGATGATTATGGCATAGATATGATATAAGATAGAAACATATGCCAATATCATGATGTCATGACATGTGAATGATAACTAATCATACATGACATCTAAACATAACTTTAAACATGATCATGACATTTTTATAGATAAAATGAAAATGATGTCATGACATGGCAAGGCAAATAAAGCATGGCAAGAAAAATATACTAAGGTATAAAATACCTAAGTGTTAAAATTAATTTTCCATTTCTAGGGATTAAATTCACTTTGCCTTAATACCATTAATTTCCCTAGTGTGCCAAAAACCCAAAATGGCACACAATGACTTCTATGACCTAATTGTGCCAATTTAAATCATTTTTAACTTCTCAAGCATAATGGCACATCCTAATGTGTCAACTCTACTATGGTTAGGTTAACTACCCATCCACTTAGGGTTGACACACCCTAACCCATTTAGCGTGAATCGATCACGCCCTTAGGAACCCAATATCTATTGGAGCTCCTTGGGTTGACAAGGTATTCCCTAGGGATAACTTCCCTAGATACCTTCCTAATGACCCTTTTTGGCTTTGGAGCCTTAGTCAAATGGGTCTTACTTGAGTCAACTCTAGAGGTAACTCCTCCATTGACCTTCTTAGTGGCTTTCTTGGTTTTCCTTAGGTCCTTAGCCACCAAGCAAACACCATGGCTAGACTTAGGGATAGCTTCCCTATTAGCCTTGGTTTTCCTAGACCTAGAAATTGTTCCATAATCAAATGGAACATTATGATAAGTCTTCTTGGGCTTAGGTTTGTGACCCAAACCTTCCTTGCCCATAGACCGTTTTTGAACCTTAGGTCTTGACTTTTGGGCATTTGACCCTAGAATTGAATTTTCTATGATTCTAAGGGTTTTCTCTATTTTCTTAAGTCTTGATCTCAAGACTTGGTTCTCTAGCTCTAATTTTCCCATTTTTGAATTTTCATTAGGTTTAGGGGAAATGTTTTTCTTTTTAGGCATATGCCTAGATTTCTTGGGATTAATACCCAAGTTTTCTTCTATTCTCCTAATTGACTCCCTAGGTAATATAGGTCTAGTGTTTTGGGTCCTAGATTTGTCCTTAGTTATATGAACACGCTTGGCACCTAGACAATACACCTTATTATTTCTCTTAGCATGCTTTTCATTGATAATGGCAAGAGAACTAAAATAATTCTTAGCATGCTTTTTAACTCTAGGAATTAAAGGTGCATTAAGTGAATTTACCTTAGGGTTAGCTTGGGAAGCTCCCCCTACATGAATTACACCTTCTTGCCCTTTCTTCCTCCCCCTAGGGCATTGGCTTCGGTAATGTCCCTTTTGATTGCATTTAAAGCACATAATGTGCTCTTTGCTCTTGATTTTGGGAACACCGGCATCCTTTGACTTTGGATTGACTTTTGGTGTCGATGCCTTCTTCTTAGCCGATTTAGGGCATTTGCTCTTGTAATGCCCTTTCTCCCTACACTCAAAGCACATTATGTGATTTTTATTTAAAATTACAACACTTGAGTTACCTAGGGAGGTGGTGGAGGCCTCTTCACTTCTTCCGGAGGTAGAAGCTTCATCTTTACCTTTATCCGGAGTAGAAACCCTTTCCTCCTCCTCAATGCTAGAGGTGGAGGTCTCCACCAAATCATCCACATCTTCAAAAGTGGATGATGATTCTTCTTCGGCATTCTCCTCTACTTGTGCCGATTGGGAATTTTCTTGGAATTTCATTACCTTATTCCATAATTCCCTTGCATCCCTATAATCATATAATCTAGACCAAATAGTGTTAGGTAACAAATCACTAATCAACTTGATTACCTTGAGATTTGTCTTGAAGTCTTTGATTTGGTCTTGGGTCCATTTTGACTTCTCAATTTGCCTATTTCTTTCATCCCTAGGCAATTCGAAACCGTTTTCTAAGATTAGTATAAAATCAAAATCGGTTTCTAGGTATACCTCCATTTTTCTTCTCCACCATAGAAAGTCTCCTTCGAATTTTGGTGGTTGAAGGTTGTAGCTGGCCATCTTGAATTGCTCTCGCGGCGGTTAGTCCTTGAAGAGCGACCTTGGCTCTGATACCACTTGTAGGGGATCGGATGGCCGGCTAGAGGGGGGTGAATAGCCCTCGTTCGTTTGGATGTCGGTATTTGCTCATCTTCGTCGTGTGCTTGTCTACGATTGTTGTTAGCGCAGCGGAATACTAATACAAATATGAATACCAACAACAAATACAATCACATGCAAATACACATGATATACGTGGTTCGGAACCGAACGGTTCCTACTCCACGGGCGAGCTCCTCGAGCTCTAGTTATGCGCACGGCACTAACTATAACACTCCTTTTCGACTACACGTCGGAGGTGGAGAAACCTATCACAAGCAATTACACTAAGTAATGAAATACAAGCAATACAAAGACAAATACGAAATACACGTAAAGAACACTTTACAACGCTTGCTTTGAACCCTTTGCTTGTTGCTTGCTTTAGATGGCTCTTGAAGGTCTGGAATGCAGCAGCAATTCCCCTCCAATAGCTTCACAAAAGTCTTAGCGAAATCCTCCAACTCGAGCTCCATTTATAACCTGCATCAAGTTGTTTTCGCGCCCATCAGTCGACTGCCAAAAGGCCCCAGTCGACTGCCCCTGTGTCCGTTGTCTCACAACGGCCAAATCCACGTCAGACAAGTTCCAACGGATCTCCTGACCGTGCCGGGCAATGATCGTGACCGTAGTTCATCGCCTAGTCGACACGAGCGTTACGTGCTCGACACTTCCATCGATCCGACTACCATCCCACGGCGATCAGTCGACGCTACGATCGCCAAGCACCAAAATGCACCTTACACCACCGAACCCTAGTCGACTTGGACTACCGAATCGGCACCTATGCTACGATCGCTTGTCGGCAAACTTCAAACACCAAGTTGTTTGAGCCTCCGACACTCGATCTTAGCCACTTGGCTAAGTCCACATCCTCATGGAGTTCCCCACCGGCTCTCTTCCTCGGCCTACGTCCCTCGGATGCGCTAAGCGCCGCGGCCAACGCCATCCTTCTCGCCTCATGCCCTAGAAGTATGCTTCCCTTTGGGCTCACTCCATTCGCTCCTGTCCGGCGTCCTCGGATGCACTAAGCGACGGCCGCATAATGCCATCCTTCACCGACTCAAGGACCCCGAGCCTAGTGAACTTACCAAGTCCTCAAGACTTCCCACATGCACCAAGCGCACGGCTTCGCAATGCATTTCTCACCAAGCACCAAGCGCACGGCTTCACAATGCTTTGGATTTCCCATGCCAAGCACCAAGCGCACGGCTTCGCAATGCTTTGGACTTTCCCATGCCAAGGCTTCCCCCTTGGACTTCCACACCAAGCTCCATGCTTGGATTTTCCATGTCAACCCCATGTTGGACTTTCCCATGACAATCCCATGTCATGAGTTTTGTCTATCATCAAAATACCATCAAGGTACTGCTCGAGTCAAACTCGAGTCAACCTGGGCCGATTGCACCAACACCCCTCCTCCTCCTCCCCCTCCTCCTCCCCATCATTATCATCAATTTCAGTTGCATCCACGTTTATCACTACTCCACTGGGATCTCGTAACGTTGGAATAATATATTCCTCTGTATGAAACATATTTGTAACTTTATCTTGTTGATATGCAATGTCTTGCCAGCGCTCTTCAATTTTTTTCCGTGCTTTTGTTTTACAAACAGCCCACCATTCATTCTTGTCACGCCTCAAACTAGGATATGGAGCATAGAAAACTTGAATGACTTGTTGTGCCAAAATAAATGGTTCATATCTCTTATAAAATCTTTTATGATTAATTTCAACCAAATTATACTGTGGATGCACCTTCATCCCTCTGACGGGGTCAAACCAGCGACACATAAATAAGATAACTCGCATTTCTGGACCAGGATAATCAATCTCTATAATTTCATCCAACAAACCATAAAATTCATTGTTTGCACCTCCATCATTTGAAGACTGAACATATACTCCACTATTCATTGTACTCTTTCCATTTCCATGTTCTTGAGTGTGGAAATTATAGCAGTTTATGAAATATGCTGGCCAAGTGCGTACCATTGCTTTTGGACCCCATGATAGATGGATTAGCAAATCTTGCTGAACGTGAGTTTGATTAGCATAAACCTATACTCAAATGAAAATGATATTTATTTAAAAGTTAAGATATGTGTCAACAAAAATGAGCTAATTATAACTGCTTACATATGATTTGAACCATGGTGCAAATTCGCTCATGGTTATCAAAGTCACGGGTCGGGATTTCAGAATATAAGTTTTGGAAAATCCTATAATAAAAAATTGTATTAAAACATAAACAAATAAACACTTGACGAAGATAATAGGAAATATATACTAACTCGAAATATGGCGATATTTCTGGACAATTAAGTAAAACATATGTTTGGGCTGCGCGCCATTCTTGATCAGTTAAGTATCGTTGCTTACACGGTCCACTTGGTCGACCAAGATAATTAAAAATTGAGAATGAATTCAAATTTGGATCGACAGGACCTTCATCATTCCTTTCGGATTTCCGTCTTTTGGTCTGAACGTGAGGCTCAAAATAATATGATGCAAAAGTTGTTACTTCCTCCACAATATATGCATTCACAATAGAGGCTTCAACATGTGCTTTATTTTTTACTTTTTTCTTCAAATGATATAAGAATCTGATTGTAATATAACAAATTGTATTAGAAATGAATATATAAAAAAATTATACTTTTTTATGCAATATTAAAGTATAGAATATCAATTATACCTTTCAAAAGGATACATCCATCGATAATGAACTGGTCCTCCAACTTTAGCCTCATATGGCAAGTGAACCAAAAGATGTTCCATTGAATCAAAAAATGCTGACGGAAAAATCCTTTCTAAATTGCACAAAATGATTGGAATGTCTCTCTCTAACTTCTCCATGTGTGAATTTCTCAAAACTGTTGAGCATATATCATGAAGAAAAATACTTAACTCTGTAATGGCACCCCAGACATAATTCGGTAAGAGTTCTTTAAAGGCAATAGGAATTAGTCTTTCCATGAATATATGACAATCATGGCTTTTCAAACCAATCAATTTGCATTCCTTCATATCGACACATCTCCCAAGATTAGAAACATACCCATCAGGAAATCTCAATGACTTCAACCATTCACAAAGAACACGTCTCTGCCTTTATTCAATGTATAAACCGCCTTTGGTTTGGTCCCCTACTATTTTCATCAACATCAAGGGTGGGTCGTTTACAAATGAGTCATATCTTTTCTTGCATTCAGATTATCTTTATTTTTCCGGTGATATCCATCATGTATTTATCGATTATCAAAAATATTCTTCTCAATATGCATAACATCGAGATTATGATGAATCAAATTACTAAACCAATACGGTAACTCCCAAAATATACTTCGTTTGGTCCATTTATGGTTGCTTCCATATTCATAAGTTGTACCATGTGGCTCTTTCAATAACGGATGGAAGGTGAAGAACTCAGACAAATATCTTCACTGTCAATCTCATGCGGAGGTGTTCTTTCAATTCGATTCCTAGTGAATTCATCTTTATTCCTTCAAATTATGATTTAGTGGTAAAATTGTCGATGACAATCAAAATAACTCGCTTCTTACCATGCTTCAATCTAATCGACTTTGTTCTCTCCATACATATTGGGCATCCTAAGATGCTGCGATTCACCCTACGATAGCATACCATAAGCCGGAAAGTCATTTATGGTCCAAAGAAGACGCCTTCATTACTTCAATTTACGTATTGCTACAACCCATGTCTTGAAGACTTTTCATCACTACAAAGACCATGCTTTGGACTTTCCTTATAACCCCATTGATGGATATAGATCTGAGGTTGAAGTCTCGAGCTCCTCTGTTAAAAACATATACGGTGTTTTCATACACATCGAGCGGAAGATTATACGGAGTTAATATAACTAGCCACAAGAATAGTGTCTTCTGATTTACCAAATGGAGCAAATCCGTCGATGAAGACCTAACCTAATATTTGAGTCTCCTTAAAATCGGGTATGTTCTATCAAAATTTTCCACGCCTCATCGATGGATGACACATTAGTCCCTCTTACATTCGATGATTTGCATGCCAAGTCATGTGTTCGTGATTGTCTTTGATGCATAAAGCCTTTGTAACCTAGGAGTTAAAGGCAAATAAAACAAGACTATATGATTTACGTCGTTCTTTGCCTCCTACTAGTGCTCTTGTACCTATCTTGATTACTGAATTTACAAACATCCACATCTGCATCATCTCCCCAATATAACATACAATCATCTCTGCACACATCAATTCTTTCCAGGGAGACCTAATTCTTTCATCGGTTTTTCATCTTTATACAAATCATTGGGCGTTATATGATCTGTGACAATGCCTCTTCAAAAGCTTGAACAAAATTATTAAAACACTCTTGGACACATTATGCTCGCCTTTACATTCAACATTCTTGCGGTGAGCGATAGTTTAGTGTGAGTCTCACAACCCCCATAAAGGTGCATCTGCAGACTCAACACCTCAAATTTGAGATATGCTTCATTATTCATATTCTGACCGATATACATTTGCACCTCTTCCAAGGGTGATGCATTAGTAAACATTTGCTCAGCTGTAGGAGGACAACTTGAAGTTGCACCTTGTGATTGGGGAATCAAATTCGGGCCTGCTACATCATATATCATCCTCTGATATGGATTTAATTGATTATAATCACTTTGATCCCTAGAGACTTGTGTGTTCTGTCTATCATAGACTTCATCAGATATAAATGGTTCACCATGACATGTCCAGTTATAGTAATCTGCAACGAATCCAAACCTCTGAAGATGCTCAAACTTTGCTGGTAAAATCTACCATTGTGACACTTTCGCACGGACACCTTATCCGATTACCATCCATAAACTCAACATTACTAGTCACAAATTTAAAAACTCTTGCAACCCACTCATAAATTCATCGGTTAAACCCCGACGTTCGTAAATTCCTATTATACATCCAACTCCTTTCACGCTGCATTTTGTCTGTTTTCAATCAATTATATTAATATAAACCATACCACTCTAATACCATTCTAGATCAACACAGAAAATTAACAATAATATAAATTTCAATTTAAAAAATAATACTGATTTAACAAAATTTAAATATTATACCACTAGTGGCTGCGGGCGTCTCCGAGGCGGCGATTGGTGGCTGTGGCGCTCGACGTGGTCGCGGCAGCGATCTCGGACACTAGCCGGTCGCCGGCTGGTCGTGGTCACGACGGAATCGGGACACCGACGGCGAGGCTCGCGGCACAACGGCGCGAGTCTCGCGGCATTGGAGGCAGTCCGGGCGGTGGAGGCGGTGCCGGCAGGAGGCCGGAAGCGATCTCGTGGCTAGGAGGCGGCCGGCATTGGCGAGGCGGCTGCAGGAGGCTACCGGCAAGCGCTGCGTGGTAGCGCGGAGGCGGCCGGAAGGCGCTGTGGCGAGGCGGGCAGCTGGCAGGAGGCAAAGTGCACCTGGCGAGGCGGCGCGCCAGCCGGTGAGCGAGGCGGCCCGGCGAGGCGCGGCGGAGCATGCTCATGGCCGGGGGCACGCGACGGACGAGGGCGCTGAGCTGCGGCCGCCGGCTCATGGCGAGCTAGGGCGCGGCCGGGTCACTCATGGCGCCTGGGGTCACGCGGCCGACGAGAGGGCGGCGGACTACGGCCACGCCGGGCTCTGTAGGCGGCGGACTCAGTGGCGGCCTCGGTCGGCGCCTCCGACGAGCTGGCGCTCCGCGGCGGCAGCGCTACGGCCGGCCGGACGTCGGGTCGCGGCCGAAGGCGTCAGCGCGCGGCAGCGGCGCGGATAGGGTCGCGCGCGCGAGGAAGAAAATAAAATTAGGCGGCGTGGTAACTTAAAGATTTTGCAACGAACTGCGGATTCGTTGCAAAATTGCAAATCGATTCGTTGCTAAATTGCAACGAATCCGGGATTCGTTGCAATTTGTTCGAATTCATTCAGATTCGCTGGAAAATTTCAGCATTCGTGATTCGCTGGAAAGTTTCAACAAATCCTCAATTGCTGAAATTTTTCCAACGAATCCTTGATTCGTTGGAAACTTTCCAACGAATCCTGAATTCGTTGGAAAATTTCCAACGAATCCTGGATTCGTTGCAAATTATTTTTCCAACAAATCACAAGATTCGTTACAAAATTAATATTACAATTTAAAAAAGTTTATTTTTTTTAAAATTTGCAACGAATCCAGGATTCGTTGCAAATTTAAAAAAAAAATAAAAAAAATATTTTTTAAAACATTAAACTTGCAACGAATGCTGGATTCGTTGCAAATTTTGCAACGAAAAAAGGATTCGTTGCAAATTTGCAACGAAAAAAGGATTCGTTGCAAATTTGCAACGAAAAAAGGATTCGTTGCAAATTTTGCAACGAATACATTTTCGTCGCTAATTTGCGATGAAGCAGACAATTCGTCGCTAAATTGGTTGCAGATTTCCAACGAAAATAATTCGTTGCCAAAATTCGTCGCTAAAAAACAGTTTTTTTGTAGTGATAGTCAATTTTGATCAAAATAATTTTGGTCAAATTATTTCGAATTGATTAAAATTGCTAAAAAAAAATACTCTTATGTCAAAATATTTTTTATTTATTCAACTCAATGGAAAACTATAAATTATAATTGCAATAACATATGCATAGGTATATATTGGTCAATAGCATACTGTAGCAATTACAATACATATAAACAAGTGATTGGTCAGATAACAAGGGATAATTAAGATAAAAAAAAATGAAATAGTCATATTAACGACTCTTTCTGATTGTCTCTATCGATGGAGAAGATAAATTAAAATTTTAAATACAAGTACAAATTAAAGAGGGAGTCGATGGTAATTCAGAACGATGAAATCTTTGAAAATTGATCTTGCCCACTTAGATATGATGAGATGTTGAAGGAATTTTTTAAAATAGATTCAAACAGTAAACTTATTACGAAAATAGATAAATTTTAAACTATTTACCAAAATATGTGAGAGTAGATGAATTACCGAGATTTCAATCCCGGATTATATTTTTTTATTTTATTTTCATTGCTGAGATCTCTTTTTTTTTTTAATTTTTTTTATTTACATTGCCGGGATTAAAATCCGGGCAATGCTTTTTTTTTTAATTTTAAATTTCGTATTTTTTGTTTTCATTTTTCATTTTTAATTTTTTTTAAATAATCAAAATTTAAAATAATTGGATTATATTGTGTTTTATTTTTCGTAGCTCGTCATCGATCGATCACCGCCCTCTCGTCGGTCAGTCACGGTCCACTCGTCGGTCGACCATCACTCACTCGTCGTTCGTCGCCCACCAGGCGATTAGTCATCGTTCGCTTGCCAATCAGTCGACTGCCACCCTCCCGTCGACGAGCTGTCGCTTGCCCATCGATCGGTCGATTGGTCGTCGTCCGTCGATCGCCCAATCGATTGCCGCTCGTCGATCGATCGATCGCGGAAAATTTTTTAAAATAGAAGTGAATAATAAACTTATTACGAATATAGATAAAAAATAAACTTATTAATTATCGGGAATAAATTTCGACATTTAATTTTTTAAAAATGACGTGACCATAAATTAAATATTTTTTTAATTAATTATAATATTTTTTATTACACTGTGGGCGGGAGACGATCGACGACGATGGCAACGACGACGTGCGATTGCGACACACAAATTTATTTATTTTTTAAATTCATAATAAATGGTGGGATTTAACGAAGAGCTAAAGTTCATTAATTTTTATATTTTATCGGGCTTATCACCCCATTAATATTTTTTTTATTTCATTGTCGCGATTTAAATCCGACCATTGACCGTCGCCCGCCATCTGTCACGGTCAGTCACTGGTCGCGATCGGGCATTGGTTAGTGGCCGGTCGCGATTGGCCTTCGGCCACTGCACGACCGTCGATCCCAACTCGCAGTCGGCCAACCGTCGTTGGTAGCCGTCGACCGCCCGCCACCACTGGTAGATCGATCGCCACCAGTCGGTCGCCTCCCGCACATTGTCCGTCACTCGACGCCCGCCGTCGTTTCCCGCCCGATAAAATATAAAAATTAATGAGCTTTGGCTCTTCGTTAAATCCCAAAATTTATTATGAATTTAAAAAATAAATAAATTTATGTGTCGCAATCGCACGTCGTCGTCGACCATCATCCGCCCGCAGTGTAATAAAAAATATTAGAATTAATTAAAAAATATTTAATTTATGGTCACGTCATTTTTAAAAAAAAATAAATATCGAAATTTATTCCCGATAATTAATAAATTTATTTTTTATTTATATTCGTAATAAGTTTACTATTCACTTCTATTTTTAAAAAAATTCCATGATCGATCGACGGACGACGACCAATCGACCGATCGATAGTAAAGTAATACGGCCAACGAGAGCAATGATCGACCTATAGAAGTTTAACGGCGATACTAATCGACCTGGGCAACGAACTACGAACGAGTGATGGTCAGTGAGTCTAATCCAATTATTTTAAATTTTGATTATTTATAAAAAATAAAAAATGAAAAATGAAAACAAAAATTACGAAATTAAAAATTAAAAAACAAAGCATTGTCGGGATTTTAATCCCGGGCAATGAAAATAAAATAAAAAAAATGTAATCCAGGATTGAAATCCCGATAATTCATACCCGACTACAGCCGTGATGTTGTATGTATGCTTAATCTTTGTTAAGATTCCAATTGAAAAGGGATGTTTTCAATTTTTGTTTTGGAAAACTACTCCATTTGTCATGGTCGTTGAGCTTTCTTTAATTCTGCATCATTCTATCACAGTATAAATTTAGTCAATGGAATTAGGTAGGCTAAAGCTGCAAAGTGGATTTTGTAAGGATGATTAATCATTCCTAAGCCACTTCACCCTCCGACCTCAGAAAAAAAATACAAAGAAATTAAATAGACTAGTGACTCTCAATTAAAATTCAAGCCATCTAAATTAGACATACCTGATTATCAAATATGTTAAATTATCCGTCCAAATTTATCTATGCTTTTCGAATTTATCTGATAAAAAATTTATCTATGCTTTTCGAATTTATTTGATAAAAAACGAAATCGTCATCTTACCAACTTCGATCAATTAATTTCACAAAATCATCGTAAGAGAGAGAATCGTGAAAGATATTTTTACTCTATCGAGCATTAGCAAAGACGGAAGGGAAAACATCCTGAGAGAGAATCGATCCTTGTGACAAATCTGCGGAGACTGTCCAAGGCAGGCAGCCCAATTAGATCTGACCACGGTCCGGATTCGGTCTGGGTCTGAGTTGAAATCGTCGGATCCGAATTGACAAAATATCGATCCTTAATCGGTCCACTCGTGGCCGGTTACGGTCTAGGTTGTGGAACCGTCGGTTCCGGTTCGGGTCCGGGTCCGGATCGGGTCCGGGTCCGGATCGGGTCCGGGTCCGGATCGGGTCCGGGTCCGATTCGGTTCGGGTCCGGGTTCGGATCCGATCCGATTAATCGTCGTCTTAGTTAAATAAATAAAAAATTAAAGAATGATATAAATAATTAAAATAAAAAAAATATACAATTAAACTTATAAAAACTTTATCAAATATTTTATTATCTCAATAAAAAATATATTACATCTTGGACTTAAATAAAAAAATCTATTACAATAAAAAAATCAACTACATTTTAATTTTCATTATATTCAATAAATTTCAGTCGTATTCGGTATTTCCTTCCGTCGTCGTAGTTCCGGATGTTCCTTCTGTTTCGTCTTGGTCTTCTTCGTCACTTTTAATATGTTGGGTTCGACTTGCAGCTTTTGACCAACTATTGAGTAAACATTGCACTTCCAAATTTTCCGACCTTAAACTAGAACGTCTCTCGTCCAATGTATTTCCTCCGATACTAAAAGCTTGTTCCACTGCAACCGTTGAAACTGGACAAGCTAGAATTTCTTTTGTCATTATAGATAAGATTGGAAATATTTGAGTTCTTTGCGACCACCATTTTAGAATGTCGAAGCTTTCTTCATCTACATCACTAAAATCAAAAGAAGTGGTAAAATAATTCTCAAGTTCCTGACTGGAACTTGAGGATCCTCGTGGACGTTTAGTCCGTTACCTTAATAACAATTGTGTTTTAGTAAGTTTAGAAGTAATAATACTAGTTGTAGTGAATTGATGTATTTCATATTCAATAGTTTGTTCACCATATTTAATATTATATTCATTATAAATATCATGTAAATGAGTTTTAATATTAAACAAAATCAAAGGAATATTAGGAGCAGTTTCGGTAATAGAGCTTAAAGATTCATAATATAATGTTAACATATCTTGCAAACCATCTAATTTAAATCTAAGATCTAAAACAAAAGCACATAAAAATATTTCAGGAATGTTTAAGAAATATTTTTTCCATTTTTCTTTCATTACATAAATACATTGAGATAAATAAGTATCATTTGATTGAATATGTTCATTAAAAATACATGCAATATTACAACAATGTGTTAAAACTAAATGTGAAATTGGATAATAAACACCTGATAATTGGTCACTAGCATCACTAAAAACTTTTAAAATTTCACAAATACTAGTGCATATATTCAATTGATTTGAAAACAAATAAATATCACGTGATTGAACATGTTGATGAAAAAACATACATAATAAATCTTTGTATTCAAAAATAGATAACAACAATTTATAAGTAGAATTCCAATGAGTTGGAACGTCACATGCAAACCGTTTAGGCTTCATACCATTTATTTTATAAAATTTTCTCCATTCTTTCATAACTTGAGGATGTGTCCATGAATAATGAATTGCACTCCTAATTGGTTAAATATGTGATCCTAAATTTTTACGTCCATCTTGAACACACAAATTTAAAATGTGACATGTATACCTAATATGAAAAAATCTTCCCCCTATTGATGGTTTATATATATCAATAAGTTCACTAATACTAGAGGTATTTGCACTAGCATTATTAAAAGAAATTGAAAAAACTTTAGAAGTTAGACCATATTCTTCTAAAATAACAAAAATAAGTTGTGAAATATTTTGTACCGTGTGTATTTCGTTAAAACATCTATATGCTAGCAATCTTTTTTGAATGTCCCAATTATTATCAATCCAATGACAAATAATACTCATATATGTGTAGGGGATCGGATGGCCGGCTAGAGGGGGGGTGAATAGCCCTTTTCGTTTGGATGTCGGTATTTGCTCTTCTTCGTCGTGTGCTTGTCTACGATTGTTGTTAGCGCAGCGGAATACTAATACAAATATGAATACCAACAACAAATACAATCACATGCAAATATACACGATATACGTGGTTCGGAACCGAACGGTTCCTACTCCACGGGCGAGCTCCTCGAGCTCTAGTTATGCGCACGACACTAACTATAACACTCCTTTTCGACTACACGTCGGAGGTGGAGAAACCTCTCACAAGCAATTACACTAAGTAATGAAATACAAGCAATACAAAGACAAATACGAAATACACGTAAAGAACACTTTACAACGCTTGCTTTGAACCCTTTGCTTGTTGCTTGCTTTAGATGGCTCTTGAAGGTCTGGAATGCAGCAGCAATTCCCCTCCAATAGCTTCACAAAAGTCTTGGCGAAATCCTCCAACTCAAGCTCCATTTATAACCTGCATCAAAGCATTTGCGCCCATCACGATCAGAAGGCCCGATTGGCCCGCCCCGTGTCCGTTGTCTCACAATGGCGGATCCACGTCGGACAAGTTCCAACGGATCTCCTACGATCAGTGCAATTTGGCGATCGGTGACCTAGTAGTCTGCCCGATCGGCTACAGGCGTTCGTGCTCGACACTTCCATCGATCGGCCCGCCGTCCCATGGCGCGATCAGCCGATCATCCATGCGATCATTGCTATTGTCGACATGATCGCCGATCCATGGCGATCAGCCAAGCACCGCACTTACACCGATGAACCCGATCGACTTGGACCGAATCGGCACCTATGCGATCGGCTGGTCAGCAAACTTCAAACACCAAGTTGTTTGAGCCTCCACACTCGAGTCTTAGCCACTGGCTAAGTCCACATCCTCTCATGGAGTTCCCCAGCTCTCTTCCCTCGGCCTCGTCCCTCGGATCGCCAAGCGCGTAACCGCGCAACGCCATCCTTCTCGTCTCATGCCCTAGAAGTATGCTTCCCTTTGGGCTCACTCCATTCGCTCCTGTCCGGCGGTCCCTGATGCACCAAGCGCCGGCCGCAATGCCATCCTTCACCGACTCAAGGACCCCGAGCCTAGTGAACTTACCAAGTCCTCAAGACTTCCCATGCACCAAGCGCACGGCCGCAATGCATTTCTCACAAGCACCAAGCGCCGCGGCCATGATGCTTTGGATTTCCCATGCCAAGCACCAAGCGCCGCGGCCGCAATGCTTTGGACTTTCCCATGCCAAGGCTTCTTGGACTTCCACACCAAGCTCCACGCTTGGATTTTCCATACCAACCCCATGTTGGACTTTCCCATGACAATCCCATGTCATGAGTTTTGTCTATCATCAAAATACCATCAAGGTCTGCTCGAGTCAAACTCAGTCACACAGGCGATTACCAACAATCTCCCCTTTTGATGATTGACAAAACTACCATCTCAAATCTACCAATTCTCCCATATTGGCAATTCTCATATCCCAATGAGAATTCCAGCGAACCTAATTGGTAACTTGGTAACTTCTCCCCTTTTGACATTACATCAAAGGTCCTCCCCAAGGGTATGAATGTCTCATATCCCAATGAGATCTTACAATCTCTCCTTGGAGGAACACATGCCTACAATCTTTCTAGTGATCCCATATCACTTAAAGAGCAACCCAATTTCCTCCCATGAGGAAATACACATCCATCTTCCCATGATGGATACCTCCCCCTAGAGGCTTGCTCCCCCTTGACCATTGCACCAACAATGTCCTTGGAGAGTCCCTAAGCCAATAGGATCATTAACCAAATCAAAATTAAGGCAAAGTTCAACAATGAACTCTCTTCCACCTTAAAATTGATACTCACCCTCAACCCAACTCCTAATCCATATCCGATGGATTTCCACCCTCTCTAATGCTCTCCCAAGCATATCCTAGGGTTAGGAGTGGTTAGGGGACCAAAACATGTTGAACATGGGCCTAACCAATAAGGTTTACCGAAATCGGCAGGCGATCATTGAAATCGAAAATCGATTATAGTCATTTCCCACCATCGATCATTGCCATCCATGGCGGTCAGTAAATATACATAAGTTGATAAATATTGAAATTTGGTATGTATATTACTTATCACAAACATTATGGGTGAAAAATATTGGAAAATTATTTTACCCATTAAATTAGGAGATTGATACAAAGTTCAAAAGTTTAGAAAAGCTTCAATAAAGAGCCCTCTTTGTATCATCCCATTCAATGGTGATAGCTATCAAAAGATAGGCTTCACCAAGGTTTTTCAAAATGTTTTCAAAATGTTTTTCAAACCTTTATTCTCTTTTTCCTAAACATCTCACCAATATCTAGATGTGTAAACACATACATGTCAAATTTTTGTGAGATGTGGGTTTTGTTCTTTAAATGGTCTCATGCATATTTCTAGGCAATATTATTTGATTCCCATCAAATCATGCCATAGTCCTTAATTTCATTTTAATTTGTGCATGATGATGATTATGGCATAGATATGATATAAGATAGAAACATATGCCAATATCATGATGTCATGGCATGTGAATGATAACTAATCATACATGACATCTAAACATAACTTTAAACATGATCATGACATTTTTATAAATAAAATGAAAATGATGTCATGACATGGCAAGGCAAATAAAGCATGGCAAGAAAAATATACTAAGGTATAAAATACCTAAGTGTTAAAATCAATTTGCCATTTCTAAGTATTAAACCAATTTTGCCTTAATGCCATTCATTTCCCTAGTGTGCCAAAAACCCGAAATGGCACACCATTACCTCTATGACCTAATTGTGCCAATTTAAATCATTTTTAACTTCTCAATCATATTGGCACACCCTAATGTGTCAACTCTACTATGGTTAGGTTAACTACCCATCCACTTAGGGTTGACACACCCTAACCCATTTAGCGTGAATCGATCACGCTCTTAGGAACCCAATATCTATTGGAGCTCCTTGGGTTAACAAGGTATTCCCTAGGGATAACTTCCCTAGATACCTTCCTAATGACCCTTTTAGCCTTTGAAGCCTTAGTCACATGGGTCTTACTTGGGTCAACTCTAGAGGTGACTCCTCCATTGACCTTCTTAGTGGCTTTCTTGGTTTTCCTTAAGTCCTTAGCCACTAAGCACACACCATGGCTAGACTTAGGGATATCTTCCCTATTAGCCTTGGTTTTTCTAGACCTAGAAATAGTTCCATAATCAAATGGAACATTATGATAAGTCTTCTTGGGCTTTGGTTTGTGACCCAAACCATCCTTGCCCTTAGACCGTTTTTGAACCTTAGGTCTTGACTTTTGGGCATTTGACCCTAGAATTGAATTTTCTATGATTCTAAGGGTTTTCTCTATTTTCTTAAGTCTTGATCTCAAGACTTGGTTCTCTAGCTCTAATTTTCCCATTTTTGAATTTTCATTAGGTTTAGGGGAAATGTTTTTCTTTTTAGGCATATGCCTAGATTTCTTGGGATTAATACCCAAGTTTTCTTCTATTCTCCTAATTGACTCCCTAGGTAATATAGGTCTAGTGTTTTGGGTCCTAGATTTGTCCTTAGTTATATGAACACGCTTGGCACCTAGACAATACACCTTATTATTTCTCTTAGCATGCTTTTCATTGATAATGGCAAGAGAACTAAAATAATTCTTAGCATGCTTTTTAACTCTAGGAATTAAAGGTGCATTAAGTAAATTTACCTTAGGGTTAGCTTGGGAAGCTCCCCCTACATGAATTACACCTTCTTGCCCTTTCTTCCTCCCCCTAGGGCATTGGCTTCGGTAATGTCCCTTTTGATTGCATTTAAAGCACATAATGTGCTCTTTGCTCTTGATTTTGGGAACACCGGCATCATTTGACTTTGGGTTGACTTTTGGTGTTGATGCCTTCTTCTTAGCCAACTTAGGGCATTTGCTCTTGTAATGCCCTTTCTCCCTACACTCAAAGCACATTATGTGATTTTTATTTAAAATTACAACACTTGAGTTACCTAGGGAGGTGGTGGAGGCCTCTTCACTTCTTCCGGAGGTAGAAGCTTCATCTTTACCTTTATCCGGAGTAGAAACCCTTTCCTCCTCCTCAATGCTAGAGGTGGAGGTCTCCACCAAATCATCCACATCTTCAAAAGTGGATGATGATTCTTCTTCGGCATTCTCCTCTACTTGTGCCGATTGGGAATTTTCTTGGAATTTCATTACCTTATTCCATAATTCCCTTGCATCCCTATAATCATATAATCTAGACCAAATAGTGTTAGGTAACAAATCACTAATCAACTTGATTACCTTGAGATTTGTCTTGAAGTCTTTGATTTGGTCTTGGGTCCATTTTGACTTCTCAATTTGCCTATTTCTTTCATCCCTAGGCAATTCGAAACCGTTTTCTAAGATTAGTATAAAATCAAAATCGGTTTCTAGGTATACCTCCATTTTTCTTCTCCACCATAGAAAGTCTCCTTCGAATTTTGGTGGTTGAAGGTTGTAGCTGGCCATCTTGAATTGCTCTCGCGGCGGTTAGTCCTTGAAGAGCGACCTCGGCTCTGATACCACTTGTAGGGGATCGGATGGCCGGCTAGAGGGGGGGTGAATAGCCCTTTTCGTTTGGATGTCGGTATTTGCTCTTCTTCGTCGTGTGCTTGTCTACGATTGTTGTTAGCGCAGCGGAATACTAATACAAATATGAATACCAACAACAAATACAATCACATGCAAATACACACGATATACGTGGTTCGAACCCGAAACGGTTCCTACTCACTCCAGCGAGCTCTAGTTATGCGCACGACACTAACTATAACACTCCTTTTCGACTACACGTCGGAGGTGGAGAAACCTCTCACAAGCAATTACACTAAGTAATGAAATACAAACAATACAAAGACAAATACGAAATACACGTAAAGAACACTTTACAACGCTTGCTTTGAACCCTTTGCTTGTTGCTTGCTTTAGATGGCTCTTGAAGGTCTGGAATGCAGCAGCAATTCCCCTCCAATAGCTTCACAAAAGTCTTGGCGAAATCCTCCAACTCGAGCTCCATTTATAACCTGCATCAAGCTGTTTTCGCCATCACGATCATTGCCAAAAGGCCCCCGATCGCCCGCCTGTGTCCGTTGTCTCACAACGGCGGATCCACGTCGGACAAGTTCCAACGGATCTCCTACCTCCGATCGCAAGGGGTCGGGATCGGTGACCTAGTAGTCGCCCGATCGGCTACGGAGCGTTCATGCTCGACACTTCCATCACGATCGCCATCCCATGGCGATCATTCTTGCCGTATCGATCATTGCGATCCATGGCGATCGCTAAGCACCAAAACGCACCTTACACGGTCGAACCCGATCGACTTGGACCCGAATCGCACCTATGCCGATCGGCCGTCGGGCAAACTTCAAACACCAAGTTGTTTGAGCCTCCGACACTCAGTCTTAGCCACTTGGCTAAGTCCACATCCCTCATGGAGTTCCCCACCGAAGCTCTCTTCCCTCGGCCTACGTCCCTCGGATGCGCCAAGCGCACGGCTTCGCAACGCCATCCTTCTCGTCTCATGCCCTAGAAGTATGCTTCCCCTTTGGGCTCACTCCATTCGCTCCCTGTCCGGCGGTCCCTCGGATGCACCAAGCGCACAGCTTCGCAATGCCATCCTTCACCGACTCAAGGACCCCGAGCCTAGTGAACTTACCAAGTCCTCAAGACTTCCCACATGCACCAAGCGCACAGCTTCGCAATGCATTTCTCACCAAGCACCAAGCGCACGGCTTCGCAATGCTTTGGATTTCCCATGCCAAGCACCAAGCGCACGGCTTCGCAATGCTTTGGACTTTCCCATGCCAAGGCTTCCCCCTTGGACTTCCACACCAAGCTCCACGCTTGGATTTTCCATGCCAACCCCATGTTGGACTTTCCCATGACAATCCCATGTCATGAGTTTTGTCTATCATCAAAATACCATCAAGGTACTGCTCGAGTCAAACTCGAGTCAACCTGGGCCGATTGCACCAACAATATGAACAACTTTGCCAATGATCACTCTAAATATCGGAATACAAAGAAACTTTACTGTTTAAACTAGAAAATTCTTTAATCAATTCTTTTTTTTTGTTCTAAGACTAATTTTAAAAGTGTACGTTTTAGAGTATTTCTTGAGATACGTTTAATAGAAGGATTTGCAGTTGTAGAAAGCCAATTTTCAAAAGATAATTTATCACTAAAACTAAAAGAAAGTTGTTCAATTGCACAAAATTTAGCAGTTTCTTCTCTAAATCTAGTTTCGTTAAATTTAAAGAATTTAGATTTGTTACTCCAACCCGATTGAGAAGAGAATGTCAGAATTTGAGTTTGAGAACGATTAATACCAATTTCCACCGGATGATTTCTCTCCACATGAGTAAAGGTTTTGTAACCTCCTCCTTGTTGAAATTTGTAACATTTCGAATAATATTTACATTTTGCTTGCATATCACCGGAAGGGAGCGTTACTTTTTCAAAATGTTTGGTAAAGATATTGGATGCGGGGAGAGGCACTCGAGTTGGTCTTGTAGCCGTAGAACCCGCCATCATACTGGATGTATTGCTCCTACTTTCTTGACTTTGATGATGATGATGTATTTGAAATTCATCACCGAAAATATCAAGATCATAGTCGCCGATATCGAATTGAGGTGAATCGCCGCCTTGCTCGAACTCGAACTCGGGCGGTGATGACATTATGCTCTATCCCTTTCTGACACCGGCCGCACCCTTACGACTTGATCCGACTCCAGACATTTGTAAAAATATGACTTGAAAGTTGAGACTTGAAAGCAAATGAGGGAATGAGAATTAGAAAAGAGAAGTTGTGATTTGTGAAAAAATGAGAGGAAATGGAAGTGTATTTATAGGAAAAAAAAATCGCCCGACCACCAGATGCGAGACGCCTGGCTTCGATCGTTGACAACGACCACGATGATCAGCGGCCACGAAATCGCGGTCGTTTTGTTTAAAAAAGCAGTTGACCAGAGTGCGGGCCGAACGACGGCCACGTCGCCTGTTAGACCACGAAATCGTGGCCGTTAATTTTTTTTTTTTTTTAAGACCGTCGGTTCGATTTTTTTTTTTGGTTCGATTATTTAAAAAATCGAGACCGTCACGGGGCCGGGTCAAACCTGTTGACCCGGTTAATCGGACTGTTGACCACGGTCCGATTTCGGATCGGGTCCGGGTTTGACCCGGACCTTGGCCGGGTCTAAGCCCGATGCCTGAATGGCAGGATGTTTGCTGTACAGGGAGTGATGTCACTCAGTTTGAACTGAATTGTCTTCTTATAAAACCAACTACATTTGTAGGTTTTATTTACGAAACCGTACCCCTAAGCCGGTCCCTGAATACCATCAGCATGTGGGAGCTACAAATTGCCCTATCAAATTGTGTTTGTGTTTAATCCAAGCGACACGTGGTGCCCTAGTTCGTCACTCATGTTATCTTTGAATGTGTCCGGGAAGAGGTCGGCAATGGGGATGCAATGCGCGAGAAGAGACCAAGAGAGAGGCTCCAATAATTTTAAAAAAGACAAGTAATCTTCTTTTATGAAGGCAATGAAATGATGACAGCGATTAGTTTCAGAAATAAATTACTGACACAAAAACAACAAGGTGTTATATTAAATGGGGATCTAGAATGATTTAATTCTTTTAACACAGAAAAATACAATCAAAATCAGAAAGTGTGCACAACGAGCTTAATTTTATTCGTAAAGAAAGTGGGGATATAATTCGTGAAACATAAAAAAAAAAAAAATAGAAAATCCAAAACATCTTCCCGATCAGAAACTCGAAAAAGAAATAAAAATGCTGGCGTTTCTGTATCATTCTTCCGTAACCGCAGAGAAAATTTTGAGGTGTGATAGTGCTTGGCGAAATGCGAACATTCTTTAATTTCTTCTTCATTTGTGTTTTTTGTTTGCTAAATGCGGGAAAGCAGCCAGAATGTTTTGGGCTCTGAGATCCTGCCTTGTCAGGATTCCTACGATCGGAGAAATCTGCATGTACAGCAACATAAATCCCAAAGAAGAAGAAGAAGAAGAAGAAGAAGAAGAAGAAGAAGAATGTGATGGAGGAAGTGGAAGAAGCAATAGTACTCACCCCAGCTCCCTGGTATTTGGGAATTATCAGCAAATGGCGCAACCCAACCTGGCGGAAGAGAACCAGCGCCTTGGCCACGGACATGCTCTCCACCACTGTGTAGGGCGTCGTGTTGGTGAAAGGATGGAGGTCCACGTACATTTCCATCTCCTCCTCGCTGATGGTCACCTGCTCCAACGTCACCCCCTTCCTCGCCAGGTCCACGGACGTAAACCTCTCCCTTACCTCCCACTCCGCGCTCCGCCTCCTCTCCTTCAGGAACATTTTCTTCCTTAGCACCGCCACTAGGTGCGACCTCAGCACCAGCCCGTCCAGCTCCGCCGAAGCTAAGGCCGAGGCCGAGGCAGAACCCTCGGGCCGGTTCGCCACGGGAAAGCCATTGTGGCCGGTGTGCTTTAACACCTCGACGATCCGGGAAACCTTCTCGACGCTTTCGAGGCTAACGACAGCGGGCTTGGCCGCCGCAAGCTCGCCCACAGTCAAATTCCTCATCCACGGGTCCTTGGACGCGTCCAGGAACGGCAGCCCCTTGAGGTGGAGGATGATCTCGTATATGCTGGGGTTGATGGAGTCGCCCACGGTCTTGGCGATGAGGAGCACGAACATGGTGATGGGGAGGAGGAGGAGGTTGTTGGTGAGCTCGAGGAAGATGACGCAGAGGGAGACGGTCATCCGCATAGAGCCGGACATGAGGGCGGCGGCGCCGAGCACGGCATAGAGGCCGTGGTCGATATGGATGTAGCTTCGGAGGGCGAGGGCTAGCAGGCGGCCGTAGGCGGAACCCATGAGGATGATGGGAAGGAATAGGCCAGAGGGGACGGCGATGCCGAAGGTGACGAGGCCGAGGACGCAGTAGAGCCCGAAGAAGATGATGAGAGAGAGGATGCGGAACTCGGAGGGGGTGGAAGAGGAGAAGATGTTGCGGACGGCGTCGTCGTTGGTGGCGTAGAGGAGGCTGGCCAGGTCGTTGTAGTGCCCGCTGGGGCAGTTGAATTGCTTGAAGTTACCACTTCCCTCCGGCGTCGGGCACACTGCCTCCACCGAGCCATCGCAGGGCGTGCACGGCGCCAAGAACGGCAGGCCATAGAGGCAGATGGACGTGAAGAGCGAGACGCTGAGACTCAGCACCAGCTTCGCCATTCTCCCTCTCCTGTTATTAATTCATTCATTGCGTCACAAAATAAATATATATAATGGAATTCAATCAAATTTTGATCTCAAATCCAAAACAACTCATTGATGAACAGATTAATCTCGTCAAGTTTAATTAAGATCATTAAACTCACTCACTCGTTGATCCGGCCGTAAAGAATCAGAACTTTGTGTAGAACAAAATTGTAGGCACTCCCCAGCAATCCCCCTAAGACACCCACAAGCGACACCAGAAGCAGGTCGTTGACATGGTACGACACCTTGACGTCGCTGACATCGAAGAGGATGAGGCCGCCGCGGCCGAACAGCCCGCACCGACCAGAGTTGCAGTATTCGATGAATCCCCGAAGGACCACCACCACGACGGCCGTGCTGAAGAAGGTCCGCCACAGCAGGGCGCTCCTCCACCACGTTGCCACCTCCTCTAGGGAAAAGAGGACGCCCCCTACCGGCGAGCGGAAGGCGGCGCAAACGCCGGAGGAGGCCCCGCAGGTGATCAGGTCCCTGCGATCCCGGTCGTTGTTGAAGAAACGGAGCCACCTGCACTTGAGTCGATAGTGGTCGGACTCGGATCCGCCCTGGGCGAGCAGGGACGCAATGCAGCTTCCTATGTGCACCAGAGGCCCTTCTTTCCCCAGATCCAACCCCGCAGACACTGATCCTATGCTGCCGATGATCTGCACAATTATATTGAAATCTTTGTTTGCTTCTTCAATCCGCGATAATTAACAAACAATTTTTGCTCTCTGACGCACCTTGACAAAAAGCGTCGACACCCCAAACATGTTGGGGGTATCGACTCCATTGAGATAAGCTTTGATCTCCGGTATTCCTGGACCTGCTGCGGTGGGAGCAAACACCACGCACAGAGATGCAGCGACCATTGTCAGAGCAAGATTTACCCCCGTCAAATAGACGAACCCAGCCACGTACCTGGAAAAGACATTAATCCTCTCAATCTCAATCTCAATCTCAATCTCCTAAGTTAACCCTACAAAAATCATTTCTCCTCCCCAAGCCACCACAATGTCTGATGCCACCGAAATTTCAATGACTCAACTTTTGTCCTTCACAAACCGAGCCAAGTAGAGAATCTTGATGCCTGCTATGTTCTCAATGGCGAGGTTGATGAGAGAAGCAATGACTCCTGTGAGGAGGCCGACGAGGAAGGCGAACGTCCACTTTAAGAAGATATACTGCAACACCTCGCCGCTGGATCTGCTCCTCCAGTCATGCTTGAACAGATCGTTCTCATTGATCCTGCACTTTTCAAACACATCCAAGATCAGATCGAGCCGCGCACTCGAAAGCGAGCTCAAAATTTGAGAGAGCCAGCCATTAGGATTGATTGATTACTCGTAGTCCAAGCTCTCAATGTGCGACACTTTGGCTCCGACCACCGCATATTGGCTGGAGGTGAGCGTTGGGGTTCTCTTGAGCAAGGGATTCCGCAGAGAGTTGCTCTCGGGGTCATGCCTGCCTTCTTCCCCTTCCAACTCCACGCGAGCTGCTGCTTCTTTCTCCAGGAAAGCACTCGAGTATTCTTCCATTGGCGTTTCTGTGTAGCCTTTCTCCTCAAGCCTTTTAACGATTGGCAGAGCTAGCTCGCTGTAAATTTAAAGATGAGGACATTAAAGATTAAACGCCACTGATAGCTATTTGGAGGATGAAAACTGACAGGTTATTATCTGTAAAGATGGGAACTAATAATTATGAGGAAGATAAATTATAAATTTTTTTATAGATTTTATATGATAACTAAGATATATAAAGATTATAATCTAAAAAAAATTTAAAATTTTTTCAAAATCGAACTATATTAATTTTATAAATAAATACTGTCTTAATTATCATATCATCCAGAAATTTGTATTATCAATTCTCACTTCCCACGCAAACTAATATTTAATTAATTTCTGTGCGAGTTCGTGACGAAAGGAAAGATTTTCTTTCTCTCTTTTTTTTTTTAATTTTAAAAATTTTAAATCGCAATCTTTTGTGTCATCTTGTGCGTAAATGAGGTTGAATTTTGCAAAATGAATTAGAAAAATAAAAAGAAAGGCGATCCAATGGTCATCCAGGATAGCAGCTGACTAGCCAGTCAGTCAACGTGGCCGAATGAAAAATATTGTCCCTTCGGCGTCCGAAAGGCCACCTTATCCACTACTTGCATATCATGGACACATTTTTCTGGTTCGAGGGGCCGGGACCAATTTGTTATTTCGTTCTCCTGTTCATTTGCTGCGTGCGTGTGATAATCAAATACAATACCTCTGTGCAACGCGCAGTTATACATAGTCACACACTGTGTTTTGAAATTTTATAAAATTGAACGATAAATAATAAAAATATTATTAATAAATAGTATAGTATAATATTTTTATATATAAATATATATATAAAACTATCCCTCGGACGTCGAGGGCCACCTTATCCCTCGTTCTCGCTGCAGAGACCGACATATTCTGCTCTATGTCCTCTCCGCTTTTACAAAATTAAAGGAGTGCTTTTATTTCATATATTTTAATTATTAATAAAAGAAAGAATGCATCATCTCACATGTCAATTAAAAAAAGACCATATAATAATTTTTATATGAGTTATAGATTAAAATATTATAATTTAATAAATGATATAAATTCTACTATATTTTTTTTGAAAAAAAATATTATATAAAATATATATTTAATAAATTATTAAAATAATTATATAATACTTTTGATCATTTAAAATTCAAACTTGCTATAAGGTCATTTTATTATTCAAAATAAAATATAAATATAAATATATATAGATGTACTTTACCAGGCTATTAAACTTCAATATGTTAGAACATATATGATAAAAAAAAACTAGTATAATAGAAGAGGTGAATGCCAATTTATTTTTTAAATTAGTGAATATCACACTTTTTAAATCTCTTACAAGATATCACAATTCATATATATAAAAGAGTTACAATAAAAGTATTAATATTTATAACAAGGAATAGATATATTAAAATAATAGCATATATCAATGAATTTATTTTTGTATATTCCTAGCCTTCAAACCTTACTAAATAGATTTTTTTTCAAATAAATTTTTGATGGTACTAGAGGATAGGATCCCCTTCCAGTTCAGCAAATCCAACCCACATAGTGCAGATCCAACCTAATTACTTACATATTGTATTGGGATAGGATCCACATACTACTAGCAACCCTTAAACTTGAGAATCAATAGCTTGTCAAGGTTTGAGAATATGTCTATAGGACAATTAAGGGTGGTATCAAACCCTAACTTCACTCTCTTCTTCTTCTATCATTTTCATCTTCTTCGTGATACATGTCCAACTTAAGCATTGGAAGGGGCTCGTCGAGATGCATGACTCCCAGCGAGCTCACTAATGCATATTATCTATGAAGGTTAATTTGATAATTGAAGAAAGCTTGGGTTGTTCGTAGGCAGTAGAATCTTCAACGATAACATTGACACGGTATATGGGAGCATGAGTAAAAGACGGAGAATCTGAGTGTTGGGATGTATATTGAAAAGTCTATCTTTTGTATGAACATCTTTATTTTTGAAATAAAAATCACATGATCATTGTTTGCATATTTATGGTTATGCATATTGTCTAATACATTACATTATAGATAACATGATGTGTGGTGTAACACGGGAGATCATGTTATCGACTCCTTGTAAAGTATAAGTAAAAGCTCACAACCGAGATGACTTTGGACAAACCATTGGTATGGTTGTAGTGTGATTTAGTATTGATTTGTCTTGACCATAGAATCACACTAGTGCACTTTGTGTGTATTAAGCAGGACCGACTTAGAGGTGATTCGATTTATTGCTGACTACATAATCGAATCGGATCTCAGATATTATATTGTACATACTCTTAATCCCGATATAATAATGGACACATATACTTAGTATTCGTTTCTTTGATTTACCAATAGGCGAGATTTATAGATTAAATCGATAGGCTCGGTAAGTTGAGAAATGATATTATTTATATGGTGTGCCATTGATTATAGGAGGAAACCGTGTCCTATATATTAGGATGATGATGTCTCCTTGAGGAGCTCATAAGGTTCATTATGTAAACCCTGCAAGTGGACTTGGTCCGGCATGATGAAAAGGTTGAGTGATACTACTTATAGAGTTAGATATTGATTAATTAATGGTCAGTAAATTAATTAATCGAAGGACATTCGAGATCTTAAACACGGAGAGAAAATGTACAAATAATATATGGAGCCCATATTAACTTATGGGGGTTGGTGAGATAGATCAATGATGATCTTCTAGTGGAATGGATTATCATTAATGGATCGAACTTTATGTGGGCTTGATCCATTGGGTGGCCAAGATCCAACTCCTCCTCATGGTCCCTATTGTAGCTTATTAAAACCTCATGAAGCTTAGATCCAATGGATGAAAACAAAACTCTAGATCCAAAGGTAGAGATTAAATCTCTAGATCCGACGGTTGAGATTAAATCTCTAGAACCAATGGTGGAGATTAAAAGGAGGCATGAACCCAACTCTATAAATATAAGATGATGGCTTGGGCGGCAAGAAGATGGATGAGTATTAGGGTTTGCTTCCCTTGGGCGACAAGCAATCCTAGTTAGGTTAGGATTATGAGTGGGCGGCTAGGGTTTTGGGTGTTGGATGTGGGCGGCAACAAGAGGAGAAGGTCCTTTCTTCTTCTTCCTAAGGTGTTGCCGGTAATCTATCCTTCTTCCCTCTACTTCGATCGGTGCTCAACCTATCTTTCTTCCCCTCTTCCTTGGCCGACAATTAGGAGAGCTAGGGTTAGGGTTTTGGGCGGTTACAAGGTGAAGATTGTTTTTCTTTTTCTTCTCCAAGTATTGGTCGGCGCCCATGCTCTTGTTGTTTCTCTTTTAGTCGGTTCCTATACTCCATGTTCTCTTCCTTGGCCGGCGGTAACATCGAGTCTATTGACTTGGTGGCCGGTTCTAGATAGGAAGAAGAGTTTTGTTTTATGATCTTCCTTTGTTTGGAGTGAACAAGAAAAGGAAGAATGGTGATTTAGGAGGCTTCAACTTTTGAAAGATCATCGTCCACACGACGTCCAAAAGGAGGAAGGACATACAATAGAAGATCAAGAGGTATAACAAGAGGTATAATCTTATTTATTTTGATTAGTGTTCTTTTGTATCATGTCTATAATTGTTTTCAATTATGTGCATGTTGTATGTGGTTGTTTACTTTATGTATGTGGCTAATATAACTTGGACCCCGAACATAAACACAAAAGCCGGCGATCCGTACATCGTCTATTCCGTGGCTATTCGTAAAATAGAGGTTGGTTACTTGAACAACAAGTTTGTTCAAGTGACTATTCTAATCGAATAACACAACGATAAAACGGTTGCTTGGGTGATCCCTTTTATCTAGGATTAAATTGTTTTTTAATCTGAGGACGTTGATGGGATCGCCATGAATAAGCGACCGAGTTGAAGTGAAAAGCGAAGTTTCTCCACCTTCATGTGGAATAAGAGCTTCGGTTCCGGGCAAAAACCCTTCAAGTGGTATCAGAGCCACGGTTTCCGGTTTTGTGTATTTAGGATTCGGTTACTTTTATACACTTTTCATATATTATATGTGTCGAATAATAGTAGGATATGCGTAGGTTAACTCTTTGGTTGCAGGCATAAGATCCAACTATTATGGCCATATGTGTGTATGTGATTGTATGTGTGTAAATGTATATTTTGTTGAATCCTCGGGGTTGACGAGGCTAGTATTTAATCTTTTGTAAATTAGATACGACATTGTTTAGCCACTCTTTTTATTTTAGTTTACTTCCGATCTAGATTTCATGTACACTCCCTCGTGGAGTATATGATCGATGGATGTAAATTAAAATAGATTTTATTCTCAGCTCGGATCTCCGGATGGCTTGTACATGGCGTAGGGAGGAGCGGACGAGATGACGATACGACGAGAGACATATTGAAGACAAAAGCCATAATAGTTGAAAATTTTTTATTTTTCATATTTATTGCTTATTGTTTGATATGCATGTCGTAGGCTAGAAAATTCCTCAATTTTAAATTACTAAGTGGGAGAGGGATATTTTTTTAAAAAATTCCCATGACCTCCATTATGATTTGACATGTGATGCAAGCAAATTTGCGTGTCGGCTCTGAGTGCCTTCCTCTCCATCGGATGAGTTTGTTTGCGGATCAAAGGATCGAATATGGTTATAAAAAATTATTTAGGAGCGTGTGTACTTCCCCATCGGAAGGCACATAACCCGAGATAATTTCCTTGGTATCAAGTAATGGTGAACACTTAGATGCAAATAGGAGTATCCTCCCCATCAGAGTCACTGCTTTTATTTGTAGGGCCGAAGAGAAATCAACTATTAATTTTATTTTTCAAAAAGTTAGGTTGACAAGATAGTAAAATTAATGGGTAAAACCTCCTCTTACAAATGTAGAATTCGTATACGTCCACACGATCGTGGCATACGATATTCTCGGTGTTTTGAGGTGTTGGTTTATTTTAAAATTTTATTATTTGAGGAATCAATAATTTTTTGAAATCTAAAGTTTTGATCTATGTGATTCTTAGGTTTTTCAAAAATGACTTTCAGTCCACTTGTTGTGATACTAAAGGAAAATAAACTTACTGTACATAATTATGTTGATTGGAAAAAGGAATCTGGATATTGTCTTAACTGCTGAGGAGTATAAGTATGTACTTTTCGAAGAGTATCCTCCTAAGCCTACGAATGAGCTAGAAGTCCTTGGAGCTGAGATCGATGGGAAAACCCAGGTCGATATCATTCTCCAACTGATAGAAAGGCTTGCTCAGACTCAGGCCATGGTTGCCCAAAAGGTTTCTACTTCTAAGCCGAAAGGCAAGAAGAAGAAGAAATAAGGTGGAGCAAAAGTTGTGGGAGGAACTCAGGGACAAGTGAAGAAGCCGAAAGGCAAGTGCTTCACTTGCAAGCAGGATGAACATTGAAAGAAGGACTGTCCCAATCCGAATCAGAACAAAGGTATATCCTTTGGTCTAGTCATTGAAACATGATTAGCGGTGTTATCTACTGGCACCTGGTGTGTAGATACGGGAGCCTCTGATCATGTCTGCAATACTTTACAGAGGTTCTAGGAAACCCGACGATTAGCTAAGGGAGAGATTACCATTTACTTGGGCAATGCCACGAAGGTGGCGGCTATTGCAGTGGGAGATGTTTATTTATCTTTTGAGAAAATAAAGTTTTGGTTCTTAAGAATTGCCTATATGTACCTTTATTTAGAAAGAATTTAATTTCGATTTCTAAATTATTTATGGATGGATATTCTATTTCTTTTAATAACAGAGTTGTTATAAAAAGGAATAGGGAGATTATTTGTTCTGGTGCATTGATAGGAAATTTGTACACACTTGAACCAAAAACTCCCACGATGCAAATAAAAGTTAATAACTCATCTTCTAATTCCAATAAGAGAAAAGAACCTTCGAAGATGAACCAAACATATCTTTGGCATCTTAGACTTGGTCATATTAACCTAAGCAGAATTCAAAGGTTGATAGCTGATGGACCCCTGGGTTCGTTAGTGGTGGAAGATTTTCCAACCTACGAATCTTGCTTAGAGGGTAAAATGACCAAGAGGCCTTTTAAGGACAAGGGGTATAGAGCCAAAGATGTGTTAGAATTGGTTCATTCTGATTTGTATGGTCCTATATCTATCCAGGCAAGAGGTGGTTTTGAATATTTCGTCTCTTTCATAGATGATTATTCAAGATATGGATGACACTACGATCTGATCGTGGTGGTGAATACCTCTTGGGAGAGTTTAGGAATTACTTATCAGAGGCTGGGATTGAATCCCAATTGTCTGCACCTGGCACACCCCAACAGAATGGTGTAGCAAAGCGAAGGAATATGACTCTTATAGAGATGGTTAGATCGAGGATGAGTTATTCTGAGTTGCCAAATTCGTTCTGGGGATATGCTCTAGATACTGCAGTGTATATTCTAAACTTGGTCTCATCTAAATCAGTGCCTTCTACTCCCACAGAATTATGGACTGAGCGAAAGCCCAGTCTAAGACATATTCGGATTTGGGGGAGTCCAGCACATGTGCTGAAGACAGATGCTGGTAAGTTGGAACCTCGTACAGAAGTACGAATGTTCGTTGGATATCCTAGAGGAACGAAAGGTGGTTTGTTTTGAAGGGTTTCGCCCTGGAAGCTCTCTCACTAATTTTAGGGTTTAGCTTATCGAGTCCGTGAGGGGAAGCTTCGCTTCCCACTTTCACCTCGGTCGTTTGATCATGGCGATCCCTTCGATGTCCTCGGATTAAAAATTTAATTCTAGACAAAAGGGATTGCCCAAACAACCAAGCCATCGTCGTGCTATTCGTTTAGAGAGGTCACTTGAACAAACTCGTTGTTCAAGCGACCATCCTCTATTCTACGAGTAGCCGTGGAATAGACGATGTCCGGATCGCCGGTTTTTATGTTTATGCTCGGGATTCAAGTATTATTTATCCATATACAGATTTATATCATGCTCATAATTGAAAAACAAATACAAACATGTAACATATAAAAATTAGAGAATCGATATACCTCTCGATCTTCTAATGTATGACCTTCCTCCTTTCGGACGTCGTGTGGGCGACGCTCTACCAAAAGTCGAAGCTCCTAGATCACAAATCTTCCTTCCTTGCTCTTCCAAAGTAAGAGGAAGAATAGAAACAAAGCTCTTCTCCTTCCTATAGCCAACCAACAAGCAACAAGGAGAATGCTTGCCGCCGGCCAACAAGGAGAAGGAGATAATGGTGGAAACTGACCAAGACACCAAGGGAAAGCCCTATATCTTGTTTCCACCACCTAAGGAGAAGGAGAAGGGGTCTTTGGATGCCAGCCAAGGGCTGGGAAAGGGCTGTGGGCGCTGGCCACCAAAGGAGAGGAAGAAGAAAGCAAACTACTTCCTTATTTGGTGCCACCCAAGCCTCCTAAACCCTAAGCCTCCAAACCCTAATCCTTGCTCTCCTTATGGCCGGCCATGGAAGTGGCGAAGAAGATTAGGATGAGCACAAGCCAAGATAGAGGGAAGATGGAAGGAACCGACCACCCCTTAGGAGGAAGAAGAAAAACTTCTCCTTGAGTTGCCGCCCACCCATAGCTCCCAAAACCCTAGCCACCCAAACCTAATCCTAAACCAACTAGGATTCCTAGCCTCCAAAGGAAGCAAACCCTAATCTCCTTAAGCCATGCTCTATCTTGCTGCCCACTTCATGATCTCTATTTATAGAGTTGGGCTCAAGCCATGATTTAATCTCCTCCATTGGTTCTAGGGATTTAATCTCAACCGTCGGATCTAGAGATTTAATCTCTACCTTTGGATCTAGAGTTTTGTTTTCATCCATTGGATCTAAGCTTCATGAGGTGTTAATAGGCTACATTAGGGACCATGAGGAGGAGTTGGATCTTGGCCACCCATGGATCAAGCCCACATAAAGTTCGATCCACTAATGATGATCCAATCCACTAAAGGATCATCATTGATCTACCTCACCAACCCCCATATGATAATATGAGCTCCATATATTATTTGTATATTTTTTCTCCGTGTTTAAGATCTCGAATGTCCGTTGATTAATTAATTTACTGACCATTAATTAATCAACATCTAACTCCTTGAGTAGTACCACTCAACTTTTTCATCATGCCGGACCAAGTCCACCTGCAGGGTTTACATGATGAACCCTATGAGCTCCTCAAGGGGACATCATCATCCTAATATATAGGACACGATTTCCTCCTATAATCAACGACACACCATATAAATAATATCATCTCCCAACTTACCGAGTCTATCAATTTAATCTATAAATCTCGCCCATTGGTAAATCAAAGAGATGAATACTAAGTATATGTGTCCGTTATTATATCGGGATTAAGAGCATGTACTAAATAATATCTGAGGTCCGATTCAATTATGTAGTCAGCAATAAATCGAATCACCTCTAAGTCGGTCCTGCTCAATACACACAAAGTGCACTAGTTGTTGGTGCAACAATGCTCCAAGCATTTATATATGTTTTGATGTTTGGATAATCATATAAGTTAGGCAATATTTTGTGATCTAATTGCAAATATGTTTAAGTGACAGGGAAATCCAAGGATGAAGCCTTGGTAAAAGAAAAGTCCAAGGGACGGACTTGGCAGCATAAGACAAAGCTTGTAGTCTTGGCAGCGTAAAATCCAAAGTGAACCTTGGCAAAGGAAGACCAAGTATGATCTTGGCAAGGAAAGTCCAAGGGATGGACTTGGCAGCGTAAGACCAAGCTTGTAGTCTTGGCAGCATAAAGTCCAAGTGAACCTTGGCAAAGGAAGTCCAAAGTAAGGTCTTGGCAGCATAAGTCCAAGCTTGGAGTCTTGGCGGCGTAAAGTCCAAGCATTTGGCAACCAAAGACATGACGAGGCCGAAGGAAACTCTTGAAGGCAAGCGTAAGGCTGAAGGAAGAGTTAGAAGGTCAAGTCTAGGTCTAGGGTGAAAAATCAAGTGTAAATTACTTGAAACCACGACCATCGATCATTGCTCACGATAATGGCGGTCGTGAAGACCATCGATCGCCAGCGGTGGCGATCGGTGATCAATGCAACAAGCGAGCCGCGAGAATGTAGTCGCGCTCATTGCGGCTGCGATCACTCTGATCGATCGCTCCATCGATCGGCCCGATGGAGGATCGATCCGATCGATCACCGCCATTGAAATTGCGCTACGAATCTCCGCGGAGATCTCGGGTCGGGCCGTTGGCCGGCGATCGATCGATGGTAAGCATCGATCGACGGGAAAAACAGCCTCTCTTCTATAAAAAGGGGCCTTGGGGAGCTTGGTGAAGCTAGTGCTCTTATTCCTAACTACACCCTCGTGCTCACCAAGCTTTCCAAAGTGTTTTAGCAATTCAAAACCTCCTCTTCTCTAGTTCTTAATCATCCATCATTGTAAAGAAGAGGAGAGCATTATAAACAAGGTTTCTCCACCTTGGTTCATCCAAAGGAGTATTAGTGAAGCTTGGCTAGGGTTAATCCACCTTACGGATTACCGTGGAGTAGGAGCGTCATCTCCGAACCACGTACATCGGGTGTTAGCGTTGATTTTCTTGTTTCTTATTCGTATTCATATTTGTATTTGTATTGCTTCCGCTAACTTGCTTGTAGAAACGAAGAAAGGCTAATCACCCCCCTCTAGCCGTTACAAAGATCCTAACAAGTGGTATCAGAACTCTCCCAAAGTTAAGATTCTTTATAAATCAATTGCTTATCTTAAAGAGGCTCTAGATAAGTCAAAATCTAAGGTTAAGAGCATGAAGGTAGAACTAAAGGCCATTAGGAATGAAAAGCCTTCACATGTTGATTCTTGCATGCTTAAGGAAGAAAATGACAAACTTAAGGATGAGGTTAGTGAATTGAAAGCATGTTTAGAGAAATTTTCAAATGACTCAAAATGTCTTGATATGATCCTTAGTCGACAAAGAGCCGTTTACAACAAGGCCGGTTTAGGATATAAGCCAAAAGAAAAAGAAGTTGCTTATATTTCATTGATTAATAGGGAAGCAACCATTAAGGGAAAGGTTAAGAAGGCATGGGTACCTAAGAAGTTTTTACTTAATGTTACCGGTCCAAATGTTTGGGTACCAAAAGCTTATGTTTTTCATGTGATTTAGGTAGGAGAGCAAGGTATGTGGATTGTGGATAGCGGTTGCTCAACACATATGACCGGTGATGTGAGCAAGTTCTCCACAATTAAGTATGTGAAGAAAGGAGCGGTGTCCTTTAGAAATAGTGGAAAACTCAAGATATTAGGTAGAGGTACAATTGAGGTATCCCCCAAAATTGTCATTCACAAAGTTTTACTAGTTGAAAATATGAAATTTAATTTATTAAGTATTAGTCAACTTTGTGATGCAAACTATCATGTTTCTTTTGAATCCTCTAAATGCATGATTAGGCACAAGGAATTAAATGATTGCATGTTAGTTGGATATAGGAAATCAAATATCTATTATGTTGATCTTTCATATGCTTCTAACATTTCTACTAAGTGTTTTGTTGCAAAAGAAGAGGAAAGTTGGCTATGGCATAGGAGATTGGGGCACATCAACATGAAAAACATAGCCAAGGTAGCCAAAATGGAGTTGGTCAAAGGGCTACCAAAGATCAAGTATGTCAAGAACAAAATGTGTGATGCTTGCCAAGAAGGAAAACAAACAAAGGCATCACACAAAGGTAAAACCCTAACTAGTACATCTTTACCATTAGAATTATTGCATCTTGACTTATTTGATTGTCATAGTACTCCATCTTTAAGTGGTAACAAATATTGTTTGGTTATAGTAGATGATTTTTCTAGATATACTTGGGTCTACTTTATGAAACATAAGGATGATACCTTAGAAATAATCATAGGATTTAGTAAAAGGGTTGAAAATGAAAAGAGTCTCAAAATCAACCGGATCCGTAGTGATCATGGTGGTGAATTCGAGAACTCAAAATTTTCACAATTTTGTTTAGAGCAAGGGTACAAGCATGAGTTCTCTTGTCTTAGAACACCCCAACAAAATGGGGTGGTGGAAAGGAGAAATCGTGCCCTACAAGAGGCGGCTAGGACTATGCTTAATGCATATTCTCTACCTAGCTACTTGTGGGCGGAAGCGGTTAATACCGCTTGCTATATCCAAAATAGGGTTCAAATCCATAGGTTTTTAGGAAAGACACCATTTGAATTATGGAATGAGACTATTCCCACAATTCATTATTTCAAAGTCTTTGGATGTAAAGTTTATATTTTAAACACCAAAGATAATTTAGGAAAATTTGAATCCAAAGCGGATGAGGGAATCCTAGTTGGATACTCATCTACAAGTAGAGGTTATAGAGTCTACAATAAAAGAACCCAAGGGATTGAGGAATCCTCTAATGTTCAATTTGATGAAACCACTAGTACCTACCCTAGAAAGTCCTCCATTGATAAGGATATTAATGACAATAATCAAGACATTACCCCAAAACTTCAAAATTTGACCATTAGGGGTAATGATCAAGGGGAAGGAAAAGGAGATTCTGATGATGAAAGGAGGATGGAAGATAACAATGATCAATTTGAAACCCCTTCTAGAACCCTAAGAATTCATCAAGATCATCCACTTGACCAAGTAGTATGAGATCTATCTCAAGGAGTAAGAACTAGGTCATTTCATAGACCTCCTACTAGTCAAGTAGCTCTCATTTCACAAATTGAGCCCAAATCGATCAATGATGCATTACATGATCCGGATTGGATTTTGGCAATGCAAGATGAATTGACTCAATTTGAGAGGAGTCAAGTATGGGAGTTAGTACCTAGACCCAATGATAGCACCATAATTACTACAAGATGGGTCTTTAGGAATAAGCTAGATGACCAAGGAAATATCACTAGAAATAAGGCTAGGTTGGTTGCTAGGGGATTTAATCAAGTTGAGGGGCTTGACTATGATGAGACTTATGCCCCGGTTGCTAGGTTAGAATCTATTAGAATTCTCTTAGGATATGCTTCCTATATGGGATTTAAACTTTACCAAATGGATGTTAAATCAGCATTCTTAAATGGTTATATTAAGGAGGAAGTATATGTAGAGCAACCACCCGGATTTGAGAACATAGATTATCCAAACCATGTATGTAAGCTTAGGAAAGCATTATATGAGTTAAAACAAGCTCCTCGGGCATGGTATGAAAGATTGTCATCTTTCTTAATTTCTAAGGATTTTAGAAGAGGCCAAGTAGATCAAACTTTGTTCATAAAGTCAACATTAAAGGATATATTCATAGCCCAAGTATATGTTGATGAGATTATTTTTGGGTCAACAAACGATGATCTTCTTCAAGACTTTATAAAAAATATGGAAAATGAATTTGAAATGAGTTTAGTTGGAGAGCTTACCTTTTTCCTAGGTTTACAAGTCAAGCAAACCAATGAAGGGATTCACATTTATCAAACCAAATATGCAAATGAAATGATCAAGAAATTTGGTTTGGAGAATGTCAAAATTGTAACCACTCCTATGGCCACTAGCACTAAAATAGATAGTGATCATGAAGGTAAATCAATTGATCTTAAACTTTATAGGAGTATGATTGGTAGCCTACTATACCTAACCGCTAGTAGACCCGATATCTTATTTGCGGTAGGTATGTATGCAAGATACCAATCTTGTGCCAAAGAATCACATTTAGTAGCCGTTAAGAGAATTTTAAGATATGTTAAAGGCACCCTAAATATAGGACTTTGGTATCCTAGGACTAGGTCATTTGAATTGCTTGGCTATACCGATTCCGATTATGCCGGGTGCAAATTGGATAGGAAGAGTACTAGTGGTGGATGCCAATTTCTTGGGTCCTCCCTAGTTAGTTGGAGTAGTAGGAAGCAACATTGTGTTGCTTTATCGACCACCGAAGCCGAATATGTGGCTATGGGTGGTTGTGTAGCTCAATTACTTTGGATGAGGCATACCCTTGTGGACTATGAGCTACACTACTCTAACATTAAAGTTTATTGTGACAATGTGAGTACCATCAACTTGACCAAAAATCCGGTACATCACTCTAGGACCAAGCACATTGAAGTGAAACATCACTTCATAAGAGATCATGTGGCAAGAGGGGATATTGAGCTTAATTATGTAGAATCTAAGTCCAACCTTGTCGATATCTTCACCAAAGCTCTTCCCGAAACTGAATTTTCATCAATAAGGAGAGAGCTTGGTATGTGCTTTGTAGAGTAAAATGTTGGGTTTTTCCGAGCCGTAAAACCGCTTTTTGCGTTGTGGAAACCTCGGAAGCCCCGGCCACGGATCCGTGCGAAGTATAAAAAATATAAAACATGTATGTGCTTACAGAAATCCTAGATCTACCTTAGATCTAAGAGGTTAGAACATTACCCTCGTAGCGACGCCCTTCGCTTATCCCGCTCGTCCAAAAGTTCGCCGGAACTCGAGAGTGTCAAGTGCACACTCCTCTATTGGTATCCACACAAGCAATAGGTGGAGGAAAAACAATCTTGAGTGTGCTAGCACTCCTAGAAAGTTTCGGCCAAAGAGGTTGGGAGAGGGAGAGAGCTAGAGAGGAAGAGCACCAAGGTTGAAGATGAAGTAATGAGAGTAACTCACCAAAAATCAATACCCCATCTAATGGAGTGGCCGACCACTTCATGGCGAGGAGGTTACATGCATGCATGTAACTCCCATGACCCTTGGTCTCCCTCATGATGTGGCACAAATTGACAAAGTCAATGATGATGTGGAGCATCATCATTGGCCGGCCATGCCAAGTCATCATCATGACATGACATTTGGTCAAGTCAAACTTGACCTTTCATCTTCCCTCTCAAGTCAAGTCAAACTTGACCTCTAATCTCCCATGGTTGATCAAATCTAACCACTTGACTCAAGTCAATTTAATTTAATGAATCTTTATTCATTAATTTAAATTGATTTGATGAATCAAATCAAAATTAGACTCATTCAACACTTGAATCAACTTGAGTCTAACTCAATTAGTCTAATTTGGATTACTCTTAATCCAATTTGGTTCATCCCATGAACCTAATCCTCATGGTTCATCATATGAACCTAATCTCCATCTAATTGCCCTTATGTGTGTGACCCTATAGGTTCTTGTAACGTTGGCAATGTCCCTAAACCGATTTAGGAACATAAGCAATGAGCGGTATCTAGCAACAAATCATTGCTACCCAAGTTACAAGAATGTTGAGCTCCAACATCACCTTTGTGACTACTAATTGTGACTCTCACAATATGTGACAATGTCCCTCTATCCTTGACATCTAGATTGACCAATCGAGGCATAGACCGTGTCATCCTCGTTACAATCTAAATCTTGAACTCCAAGTAGACTCACTCTAATCAAATGAGCTCAATATCTCATATTGACTCATTTGGGCATGGCCATGCACTTCGTGGTCTCACTCTATCAAGAATATCGATGTCACCCCCGTCATATAGGAGGGATAGATCCCATCTACATCACTCACATCCCTCCGCATAATTTATTACATACCCAGTAATCGCCTTTATAGTCCACCCATTTACGGATGACGTTTGACGAAGCCAAAGTATGCAACTCCTTATGTAGGGAACCATGGTGACTTCAGGTCTAAGGACTAATAGTCATACTAATAGCCACATGAGAAAGTATATGACACTCATATAACGATCCATGATACTTTCTCATGGTGGGTCATTCAGTATACATTCTCCAATGCATACCCATGTGTCAACTTGATATCTCATATCCATGACTTGTGAGATCAAGTCATCTTGTTGACCTACATGCTAGTCTCTACACATTAACATTGTCCCTGAATGTTAATACTCGACTAGGAATGATTAAGAGTAGTGTTCTCTATATCATCTCATCATCGATTCAACCAATCGATTGATATAGATAAGAACCTACTACTCAAGGACATTATTATATTTAGTTATTTGGCACCAATACAAGTAAATATAATAACCATGCCTTTATAAATAGGAATATGATACAATAAAGTCCATACAACAATCATCACATGATTGGCTCTAGGGCTTTCACTAACAATCTCCCACTAGCACTAGTGCCAATCACCATAGTATCTAATACCCAATGACCTAGTGTGACCATCATGCTTTTTCTGTGCCAAAGCCTTGGTCAAGGGATCTGTGATGTTAGCCTCTGTGGGTACTCTGCAAATCTTCACATCTCGTCTATCGATAATCTCTCGAATGAGATGGAAGCACCGATATATATTCAGCCTCTGTTGTAGAATCGAATCGGTCTGCTTGGAACTCTTCCAGCTCACAGCGCCACCATTCAAGCAAAACATGAACCCTGACTGCGATCTATAATCTTCCTGGTTAGTTTGGAAGCTGACATCGCTGTAACCCCTTACAGCTAGCTCCTCATCGCCTCCAAATATCAAGAAATATTCTTTAGTCCTTCTCAAGTACTTAAGAATATTCTTGACTGCTATCCTATCGATGGCCACTGGATCCGATCGTATCTACTCGTCATGCTCAAAGCATACGAGACATCAGAAGTACATAGCATGCATTGATAGATCCTATAGTAGATGCGTAAGGATCTTATCCATGCGGTCTCTCTCCTCTCTAGAAGAGGGACTTTGAGTCTTCGAAAGACTCACACCAGAAGTCCTTTCTTGGAATTCTGCATGGCAAACCAAGTAATACCGTGTCAATGTATGTACTGACTTAGGCCAAGCAATCTCTTAGATCTATCTCTATAGATCTTGATGCCTAGAATGTTTCACCTAAGTCTTCATCGAGAAGCATGTCCGAGCCAAGTCTTCACAGATCAGAGCGAAGGGATGTCATTCCCAATGAGCAGATGTCATCCACATACAATACAAGGAAGACAATCAGATTCCCATTAACCCTCTTGTAGACACAGGTTCATCTTCATTCTTGATGAAACCAAACTGCTTTGATCGCATCATCGAAAGATTCCAGCCCGAGAAGCTTGCTTTAGCCCATAAAATGGACCTTGCACCTGCATACCTTCCCAAAGATGTCAGGATCTACAAAACCCTCAGTTGTGTCATGTACACATCCTCGAGCAAGTTTCCATTCGTAAACGGTTTTGACATCCATCCGCCAGATCTCATAATCGTGGTATGTCGCAATAGCAAGCAAGATCCGAATGGACTTAAACATCGCCATCGAGAAAAGGTTTTCATCATAGTGATACCATGAATTTGCTTGAAACCTTTGGCCACCAATCGGCCCTTATAGGTATCGTAAGTCCATCCATGTCAGTCTTTCTCCTAAAGACCCACTTACACCCAATGGGTTTGACCCCTTGGTGGATCGACAAAGTCCATACTTGGTTGGTGTACATGGATTCCATCTCGGATCTCATGGCCTCTAGCCATTTCTCGAATCTGGGCTCATCACGGCTTCTGATGGGAGGTAGGCTCATTCTCAATGAGCATTACGTCATCATGGTCGGACAAGAGAAATGAGATATCTCTCGGTGACGGCGTACCCTATCGGATCTGCGAAGAGGTAGGTCTACTTGAGCAGTGGTTGTTCCTGACTCTTTGTCTGATAACCTCATCACCCACAACACTTTGTGGTTCTGTTCAACCTCCATCAAGGCCTCGATGCTATGGTCCTTATCTTGAATTTCTTCAAGATCGAAGGTACTCCACTAGTTTTCTAGAAACAAAATCCTTTCTAGAAAAACTCCGGTCTTCTTACAAACACTTTGTCTTGTGGGAATGTAAAGTAATATCCTTTGTATCCTTGGGATATCCAACAAAATAGCACCTATCGGTTTGGGTCCGGTTTATGCGAGACTTGGCGTCGAGCGTAAGCCTCACAACCCCAAATCCTCATAAAGACATCTTAGGATTTCTCCTATCCATATCGTATATGGTGTCTTTATCCTGACCTTGGATGGTACGGTTAAGGGTAAAAGGCTCTTTGTGTCTAGAGCGTATCCCAAAGGATATAGGAAGATCTGTGTGACTCATCATAGATCGTACCATATCGATAAGTCACGATTCCTCCTTTCGGATACACCATTCCCTTTGTGGTGTTCGGGAGGAGTGAGTTGGGATAGAATCACACTCGGCTAGATAGTCCGTGAAACTCATGGCTAAGGTATTCACCACCTCGATCGATCAGTATCTTAATACTCTTGCCATGGTTTTGTACTTCATTCTTGAATTCTTTGAACTTTTCAAAGGATTACGATTTATGTGTCATGAGATACACATAACCATATCTACTGAATTCATCAGTAAATGTAATAAAGTACCTGTAACCACCTCTAGCAGTAACATTGAAAGGACCACACACATCACTATGTATAAGTCCTAACAAATCTGTTGCTCTTTCGCTGTGTCCACTAAAGGGAGTCTTGGTCATCTTGCCTAAAAGGCAAGACTCGCATGTCTCATATGATTTAAAATCAAATGAGTCTAGCAGCCCATCCTTATGGAGCTGAGATAAGCGACTCTCATTTATGTGACCTAAGCGACAATGCCAGAGATAAGTTTGGTTCAACTCATTTGACTTGAACCTCTTGGTACTTATGTTATAGATAGGGCTCTCTAAGTCTAGAAAGTAGAGTCCGTTCATTAGAGGTGCACTACAATAGAACATATCATTTAAATAAACTGAACAATATTTGTTCTTTATTATAAATGAAAACCCTTTCTTGTCCAAACAAGAAACTGAAATGATGTTCTTAGTTAAGGCAGGCACATAACAACATTCATCTAATTCTAATACAAGCCCAGAGGGCATAGATAGATCATAAGTTCCTATAGCAACAGCAGCAACCCTTGCTCCATTGCCTACTCGTAGGTCCACCTCACCCTTTGTCAATGCCCTGCTATTTCTCAGCCCCTGCACATTGGTACAAATGTGAGATGCACATCCGGTATCTAATACCCATGATGAAGAAATAGATAGATTGACTTCTATAACATTTATACCTGAAGTAGAAGTCTCACTTCTCTTCTTCTTAAGATCTTCCAGGTATGCCTTGCAGTTACGCTTCCAGTGTCCTGCTTCCTTGCAGTGGAAGCAAGCCCCTTCCTTGACTACCCCTCCTTTGGATTTAAGTTCTTTGCCTTTGCCCTTGGCTTGGGACTTTCCCTTACCTTTAGGCTTGCCCTTGCCTTTCTTCTTCTGCACCATCAAAATGGTGTCAGATTTACCCTTCTTAAGGTTAAGCTGAGTTCTGACATCTTTGAGCATTTTGACGTAATGGCTTATCTTCATTCGTATTATAATTCATGACAAATTGATTGAAGGCTTGTGGCAAGATTGCAAGATCAGTCGGTGGCGACTCTTGGCCAAGTGGGAATCCCAACCTTTGTAGGTTTTCTACGTACCCAATCATCTTGAGTACATATGTACCTACGGGAGTCCCTTCTTGCATCTTGGACCCAAATAATGCCTTAGAGACTTCATATCTCTCATGCCTAGCTTGTCCTTGATATAGTTGATGAAGATGTCCAACCATATCATAAGCATTCATGAACTCGTGTTGCTTCTGAAGCTCAGAGTTCATGGTCGCGAGAATTAGACATGACACATCTAATGCAGCATCTTGATGCTTCTTGTAAGCATCTTTGTCATTTCGCGGCGATGGCGGGAGGTGCCTCGGAATGGGCTGCTCGGGGCGTACAACTTCCTTTCTTGGGTGAGAACAATTCTCGAGTTCTGTACGATCCGGAAATTTGCTCCATTGAGCTTGTCCTTCTCAGGGCGATCGCGAGAGAGAGTGTTCGTGGTTGTCGACATAGTTATCTACAACATACAATGCAGAGAATTAATATCATATTCCTTTTATCATTTAATTAGACCTTTAATCAAATGATGCTCCCACTGAATTATAGGAATTTTGTAGAATCGAGTTATGGATGTGGTCAAACCACATTTACTAGATTCATACAAACTAGCTATAATTCTTGCGGGACAAGATCCACATCATACTAAGCCTTGAGTTAGCTTTGGCTAAATCGCCCAAGACTTAGTACGATCGGTGGGTAACACATTACCGATTACATCTCTATGCAACTCTTGTTTATAGGATCAAGACCCACATTTACAAAAGACCTTGAGTTAGCTTTGGCTAAATCGCCTAAGATTTAGTGTAAATGCGATCTTGACCTATCGTTCCAACGATTGGAATATGCCTATAGTTCTACTTGATCCAATTGAGTTTAACTAGTTTTGCTCAATCTAATTGAGCTTACTCTAACCCAAGCGTGATAGGCGGGACCAAGATTGTCCCTCCGCACCCTACCAAGATAATATGCGTTGCTCTGCTTTGGCAGATTCAACAATAACAAATGATCGAGGTAGTGATGAGTATCAAGGCTCGGTAGGCATTTTCGAGTTGATTCGATTATGATCTAATCTAATCGTAATGTGTATCTTATACGCATTTAGGCCTTTATTATCCTATATTAGCATGCATCATATACATACATTCATTATTCTAGTATGCATCATATACATACAAGAAAATTATCCTAGCATGCATCATATACATACAAGCATTATTCTACTAGCATGCATCACATACATACAAGCAAAATCAATTAAATAAATAAATAAATAAATAAATAAATAAATATATATATATATATATCAACATATATATATATATATAATTAAATGTGATATAGTCATGGCCCTACTACGATCTTCTCAAGCCAATGAGAAGATCGGACGGTCAACCTAAGGCTAACGGCTTCTCCAAGCACTTCCTTTGACCGCCATGTGTCGTCGTCACCCTTCTCGTAATCTCGTCTTCGAGTGGACTTTCCACCGCTCCATTTTGTACATTACAAATATGAAACTTGAGTTACATTCGAGTCTAAAAACTAATTACAACTAGAATATCAAAAGAAGAGGTATAACGCGCAGGTCGCATACACTATACAACACGCACAACCACAAAACGACACGCAGGCCGTATTATGAATTACAACACACATAATCCAATCAAATTAGGGTTATTGGGCCATGACAATCATAGAATTATACATAATTCTAAATTATGTATTTTTACAGAAATTTCTATAATTTTTCCTAATTTATTTCAAATTTATGAGTCACCTCTCCGTAACGGTCCCGCTAAGCGGTTTCCGGGCGCGATCGCGGGACATGGCCCCTTTCGGGGATAGGGGCAGCGCCCCTACTCGCAAAATAAACTTCGCGAGTATCCCTACAATGATCTTACAGTGACTTAAGTCGCTGTCCCAAAAACCTAAAGCGAGAACTCGCCGATTCGGAGAGTTTTTCTCGACGGTTGAAGCCTACGAGTGTCCCAACACTCGTTGCTTCGACTCTACGAGAAAAATACCCAAAAATTCTATTAAATAAGGAAATTTACAGAAACATATAAATCTGTAATTTTTATATCTAATATAAAAACTACAAAAACGAAACACATACATGCTTCGCACGTGGCTCTGATACCACTGTTGGGTTTTTCCGAGCCGCAAAAACCGCTTTTTATGTTGCGGAAACCTCGGAAGCCCCGGCCACGAATCCGTGCGAAGTATAAAAAATATAAAACATGTATGTGCTTATAGAAATCCTAGATCTACCTTAGATCTAAGAGGTTAGAACATTACCCTCGTAGCGACGCCCTTTGCTTATCCCGCTCGTCCAAAAGTTCGCTGGAACTCGAGAGTGTCAAGTGCACACTCCTCTATTGGTATCCACACAAGCAATAGGTGGAGGAAAAACAATCTTGAGTGTGCTAGCACTCCTAGAAAGTTTCGACCAAAGAGGTTGGGAGAGGGAGAGAGCTAGAGAGGAAGAGCACCAAGGTTGAAGATGAAGTAATGAGAGTAACTCACCAAAAATCAATACCCCATCTAATGGAGTGGCCGGCCACTTCATGGAGAGGAGGTTACATGCATGCATGTAACTCCCATGACCCTTGGTCTCCCTCATGATGTGGCACCAATTGACAAAGTCAATGATGATGTGGAGCATCATCATTGGCCGGCCATGCCAAGTCATCATCATGACATGACATTTGGTCAAGTCAAACTTGACCTTTCATCTTCCCTCTCAAGTCAAGTCAAACTTGACCTCTAATCTCCCATGGTTGATCAAATCTAACCACTTGACTCAAGTCAATTTAATTTAATGAATCTTTATTCATTAATTTAAATTGATTTGATGAATCAAATCAAAATTAGATTCATTCAACACTTGAATCAACTTGAGTCTAACTCAATTAGTCTAATTTGGATTACTCTTAATCCAATTTGGTTCATCCCATGAACCTAATCCTCATGGTTCATCATATGAACCTAATCTCCATCTAATTGCCCTTATGTGTGTGACCCTATAGGTTCTTGTAATGTTGGCAATGTCCCTAAACCGATTTAGGAACATAAGCAATAAGCGGTATCTAGCAACACATCATTGCTACCCAAGTTACAAGAATGTTGAGCTCCAACATCACCTTTGTAACTACTAATTGTGACTCTCACAATATGTGACAATGTCCCTCTATCCTTGACATCTAGATTGACTAATCAAGGCATAGACCGTGTCATCCTCGGTACAATCTAAATCTTAAACTCCAAGTAGACTCACTCTAATCAAATGAGCTCAATATCTCATATTGACTCATTTGGGCATGGCCATGCACTTCGTGGTCTCACTCTATCAAGAATATCGATGTCACCCCCGTCATATAGGAGGGATAGATCACATCTACATCACTCACATCCCTCCGCATAATTTGTTACATACCCAGTAATCGCCTTTATAGTCCACCCATTTACGGGTGACGTTTGACGAAGCCAAAGTATGCAACTCCTTATGTAGGGAACCATGGTGACTTCAGGTCTAAGGACTAATAGTCATACTAATAGCCACATGAGAAAGTATATGACACTCATATAACGATCCATGATACTTTCTCATGGCGGGTCATTCAGTATACATTCTCCAATGCATACCCATGTGTCAACTTGATATCTCATATTCATGACTTGTGAGATCAAGTCATCTTGTTGACCTACATGCTAGTCTCTACGCATTAACATTGTCCCTGAATGTTAATACTCGACTAGGAATGATTAAGAGTAGTGTTCTCTATATCATCTCATCATCGATTCAACCAATCGATTGATATAGATAAGAACCTACTACTCAAGGACATTATTATATTTAGTTATTTGGCACTAATACAAGTAAATATAATAACCATGCCTTTATAAATAGGAATATGATACAATAAAGTCCATACAACAATCATCACATGATTGGCTCTAGGGCTTTCACTAACATAAAAGTCTAAGTTTGCATGATCCTATACTTATATAGTATTTTTATACCTTGATGCATCTCACAAAAGCCTTAAGAAACCTTGATTTTTGTATTAAGATACTTAGAAACATGTGAGATGATAGGGAAGGTGTACTTGGCTCATCATGCTTGTTATGATGCATTACTATGAGCAAATGACACACCTAGAGATATAAATACCTTATGGACCAATCATTGGGAAGGCTTGTATTCAAGTAATGGATACATAGCTCTAAGAACATGGTTGGAAATTCCAAATCATATGTATTTTAAACTATATTCATCATATTTTGAAAAATAGTTTTCAAGTGGAACACATAAGTGATACAAAGTTTGCAAGATCTTTAGAACTTTTGGTAGGTTCCAAGTTTGTATCAATCTTGCAATCTGGAAAACATATATTTTTCAAACTATTTTTCCTTAATAAAGTATGATTCCAGAAATGTGTACACAAAATTTCATGATTTTTCGAGGTTTCTAGAATTTCTAACACATTTCTGAAGTTGGGATGAAAAGGCTGAAATTTCGATTTCAGGTGTAGCAGTCGACTGGTTCAGAAACCAGTCGACTGATACACTATATTTTCTGATAAACAACTCCATTTTCTGATATTTAATATATTTTTGATGTCCTAAAACTATAGTATGATAATATTGCGTATACACAAAGTTTTAGGACTATTTAATGCAGTGTTTTAGGGGGAGTTTCATAAATTATATATTTTTCATCCCCAAAATCCATTGTTGGTGCAAAGTTAGGACTTAATTTGTGATTTTTTTTTTCAAATGTTGTTTACACATTATAAAGCATATCTTGGATTAAGGGGGAGCTTAATTTCAATCTTATACCTTAGTCCAAGATCCAACACATTAATTCTTTCATGTTTGAATCCTTCTCTTTTTGATGTATGTCAAAGGGGGAGAAGGAGTGTTTAAGTTATAATTCATATTGAAAATATGATTATGTGCATACTTTTAAAGACCTAACTTAAATGATTGCCAAACATCAAAAAGAGGGAGATTGTTGGTGCAACAATGCTCCAAGCATTTATATATGTTTTGATGTTTAGATAATCATCTAAGTTAGGCAATGTTTTGTGATCTAATTGCAAATATGTTTAAGTGATAGGGAAATCCAAGGATGAAGCCTTGGTAAAAGAAAAGTCCAAGGGACGGACTTGGCAGCATAAGACCAAGCTTGTAGTCTTGGCAGCGTAAAGTCCAAAGTGAACCTTGGCAAAGGAAGACCAAGTATGATCTTGGCAAGGAAAGTCCAAGGGATGGACTTGGCAGCGTAAGACCAAGCTTGTAGTCTTGGCAGCATAAAGTCCAAGTGAACCTTGGCAAAGGAAGTCCAAAGTAAGCTCTTGGCAGCATAAGTCCAAGCTTGGAGTCTTGGCGGCATAAAGTCCAAGCATTTGGCAACCCAAGACATGACGAGGCCGAAGGAAACTCTTGAAGGCAGGCGCAAGGCTGAAGAAAGAGTTAGAAGGTCAAGTCTAGGTCTAGGGTGAAAAATCAAGTGTAAATTACTCACACTTGATAGCATCATCGATCCGATATGATGTATCGATCGGTCGTGCTCGACCGAGTCGAGTTGAAACTCGACCATCACCGATCGCTCTGATAATGGTAGTCGATCGATGTTACCATCGTCGACCGCCAACGATGGATCGACTAATCAATGCAAAAGCGAGCACGTAATGTAGTCGATTTCGATCGCGCTGCAATCACTGATCGATCGCTCCATCGATCGATGGAGGGATCAGTCGACTGATCACTTGGCCGTTGGAAATTGTGACTACGAATCTCCGCGGAGATCTCGGGTCAGAAGCCGTTAGCTTCGGCGGCAGTCGACTGATCGAGGCCCAATGGGGAAAACAACCCCTCTTCTATAAAAAGGGGCCTTGGGGAGCTTGGTGAAGCTAGTGCTCTTATTCCTAACTACACCCTCGTGCTCACCAAGCTTTCCAAAGTGTTTTAGCAATTCAAAACCTCCTCTTCTCTAGTTCTTAATCATCCATCATTGTAAAGAAGAAGAGAGCATTGTAAACAAGGTTTCTCCACCTTGGTTCATCCAAAGGAGTATTAGTGAAGCTTGGCTAGGGTTAATCCACCTTACAGATTACCGTGGAGTAGGAGCGTCATCTCCGAACCACGTACATCGGGTGTTAGCGTTGATTTTCTTATTTCTTATTCGTATTCATATTTGTATTTGTATTGCTTCCGCTAACTTGCTTGTAGAAACGAAGAAAGGCTAATCACCCCCCTCTAGCCGTTACAAAGATCCTAACACTAGTGTGATTCTATGGTCAAGACAAACCAATATCAAATCACACTACAACCATTCCGATGGTTTGTCTAAAGCCATCTCGGTTGTGAGCCTTTACTTATACTTTACAAGGAGCCGATAACATGATCTCCCGTGTGACACCATACACCATATTATCTACAATGTTATGTATTAGACAATATTGCATAACCATATAAATATGCAAACAATGATCATGTGATTCTTATTTCAAAAGATGTTCATACAAAAGATAGACTTTTCAGTATACATCCCTACATGTTTTATAGTCCTAGAGATCAGAGGGTGATCGTTAGCACGAACGTCAGATTTCTAGAGGAAGACTATGTGATGAACCACAAGCCCATGAGTAAGATTGTTCTGGAGGAAATAAAAGGGAAAGTCACTTCTTCAGTACCACCGGTACAAGAGGATATACCACAAGTCACTGTACCACGTGTCACAGAGGATACACAGGTGATACCTCATTGTAGTGGGAGGATTGTGAGACAACCTGATAGATTCATGTTCTTGGGAGAATCTTCTGATTTGGTCCATGACAAATATGAACCTGATCCCTGGACATATGACGAGGCAATCCAAGATAAAGATGCAGTATCTTGGCAAAGAGCAATGAATGATGAGATTGAATCTATGGATTCAAATCAGGTCTGGGAGCTAGTAGAACCACCCGATGGTGTAAAAACCATTGGATGTGAGTGGATCTACAAAAGAAAGAGAGGAATAGATGGGAAGGTTGAGACCTTCAAAGCGAGGCTTGTTGCGAAGGGGTATACTCAGAAAGAGGGTATCGATTATGAGGAGACCTTTTCACTGGTGGCCATGCTTAAGTCTATCCGAATTCTCTTATGCATTGCAGCTCATATGGATTATGAAGTGTGGCAGATAGATGTCAAGATAGCTTTCTTTAATGGAAGTCTTGAGGAAAACATCTATATGAAGAAACCAAAGGGATTCATTGCGAAGGGCAAAGAGCATCTTGTATGTAAGCTTAATCGGTCCATTTATGGATTGAAGCAAGCTTCGAGGTCTTGGAACATCCAATTTGATGAGGTAATCCAGTCTTATGGATTTATTCAAAGTCCGAATGAGTCTTGTGTATACAAGAGATGTGATGAAAACGTAGTGGTATTTCTTGTACTATACGTAGATGACATTTTGTTAATTGGCAACAATGTCAAGGTGTTATCAGATGTAAGGGTATGGTTGTCCAAACAGTTTGATATGAAAGACTTGGGAGAAGTGGGACACATCCTTGGGATCAAGGTTATAAGGGATCGCAGGAAAAGGATGTTGTGCTTATCTCAAGCTTCATACATAGACACAATTATGGATCGTTTTAGCATGCAAAACTCCAAGAAAGGTTTTCTACCTTTCAGGCATGGAGTTCCTTTATCTAAGGAGATGTGTCCTAGAACATCTGAGGAGATAGAGGAGATGAAGGCGGTTCCTTATGCTTCGGCAGTAGGAAACCTCATGTATGCGATGCTATATACGAGACCAGATATCTACTTTGCCATGGGCATGGTAAGCAGATATCAGAGTAATCCAGGATAGGGACATTGGACTGCGGTAAAGCATATATTAAAGTACCTGAGAAGGACTAGGGATTATATGCTGGTTTACCAGGCAGACCAATTACTCCCTGTGGGTTACACAGATTCCGACTTCCAATCAGATAGGGATAACAGTAAGTCTACCTCAGGTTTTTTGTTTACTTTGGGAGGTGGAGCCATTGTATGGAGGAGTGTCAAGCAGAAATGCATGGCGGACTCTACCATGGAAGCTGAGTATGTGACAACCTCTGAGGCGACCAAAGCAGCTGTGTGGCTCAGGAATTTCCTGATGGACTTGGATGTGATTCCTGGTTTGCCCAGAACTATCACAATTTATTGTGATAATAGTGGTGCAGTTGCAAACTCGAAGGAACCACGAGCCCATAAGGCTAGTAAACACATAGAGCGCAAGTACCACCTGATACGAGAAATCGTAAAGAGAGGAGAAGTTGCTGTGGCCAAGATTGCATCGGAGGATAACCTGACAGATCCTTTTACTAAGGCCCTTTCGACGAGAGCTTTCGATAGCCATGTGAAGGGAATGGGGATCAGATGTATGACAGTATGAGGACAACATAGTCTTTTAGTATAAGTGAGAGATTATTGGGATGTATACTGAAAAGTCTATCTTTTGTATGAACATCTTTATTTTGAAATAAGAATCACATGATCATTGTTTGCATATTTTTATGGTTATGCATATTGTCTAATACATTACATTGTAGATAATATGGTGTGTGGTGTCACACGGGAGATCACGTTATCGACTCCTTTTATAGTATAAGTAAAGGCTTACAACCGAGATGACTTTGGATAAACCATTGGAATGGTTGTAGTGTGATTTGGTATTGGTTTGTCTTGACCATAGAATCACACTAGTACACTTTGTGTGTATTAAGCAGGATCAACTTAGAGGTGATTCGATTTATTGCTGACTACATAATCGAATCGGACCTCAAATATTATATTGTACATACTCTTAATCCCGATATAATAACGGGCACATATACTTAGTATTCGTTTCTTTGATTTACCAATGGACGAGATTTATAGATTAAATCGATAGGCTCGATAAGTTGGGAAATAGTATTATTTATATGGTGTGTCGTTGATTATAGGAGGAAATCATGTCCTATATATTAGGATGATGATGTCCCCTTGAGGAGCTCATAAGGTTCATCATGTAAACCCTGCAGGTGGACTTGGTCCGGCATGATGAAAAGGTTGAGTGGTACTACTTATGGAGTTAGATGTTGATTAATTAATGGTCAGTAAATTAATTAATCAACGGACATTCGAAATCTTAAACACGGGGAGAAAATGTACAAATAATATATGGAGCCCATATTAACTTATGGGGGTTGGTGAGGTAGATCAATGATGATCCTCTAGTGGAATGGATTATCATTAATGGATCGGACTTTATGTGGGCTTGATCCATTGGGTGGCCAAGATCCAACTCCTCCTCATGATCCCTATTGTAGCCTATTAAAACCTCATGAAGCTTAGATCCAATGGATGAAAACAAAACTCTAGATCCAAAGGTAGAGATTAAATCTCTAGATCCGACGGTTGAGATTAAATCCCTAGAACCAATGGTGGAGATTAAAAGGAGGCATGAACCCAACTCTATAAATATAGGATGATGGCTTGGGTGGTAAGAAGATAGATGAGGATTAGGGTTTGCTTCCCTTGGGCAGCAAGCAATCCTAGTTAGGTTAGGATTAGGAGTGGGCGGCTAGGGTTTTGGGTGTTGGATGTGGGCGGCAACAAGAGGAGAAGGTCCTTTCTTCTTCTTCCTAAGGTGTTGCCGGCAATCTATCCTTCTTCCCTCTACTTTGACCGGTGCTCAACCTATCCTTCTTCCCCTCTTCCTTGGCCAGCAATTAGGAGAGCTAGGGTTAGGGTTTTGGGCGGCTACAAGGTGAAGATTGTTTTTCTTTTTCTTCTCCAAGTGTTGGTCGGCGCCCATGCTCTTGTTGTTTCTCTTTTAGCCGGTTCCTATACTCCATGTTCCCTTCCTTGGGCGGTGGTAACATTGAGTCTATTGACTTGGTGGCCGGTTCTAGATAGGAAGAAGAGTTTTGTTTTATGATCTTCCTTTGTTTGGAGTGAACAAGGAAAGGAAGATTGGTGATCTAGGAGGCTTTGGCTTTTGGAAGATCGTCGCCCACACGACGTCCAAAAGGAGGAAGGACATACAATAGAAGATCAAGAGGTATAACAAGAGGTATAATCTTATTTATTTTTATTAGTGTTCTTTTGTATCATGTCTATAATTGTTTTCAATTATGTGCATGTTGTATGTGGTTGTTTGCTTTATGTATGTGGCTAATATAACTTGGACCCCGAACATAAATACAAAAGCCGGCGATCCGTACATCGTCTATTCCGTGGCTATTCGTAGAATAGAGGTTGGTTTCTTGAACAACAAGTTTGTTCAAGTGACTACTCTAATCGAATAGCACGACGATGAAACGGTTGCTTGGGTGATCCCTTTTGTCTCGGATTAAATTTTTTTTAATCCGAGGACGTTGATGGGATTGCCATGAATAAGCGATCGAGTTGAAGTGGGAAGCAAATTTTCTCCACCTTCATGTGGAATAAGAGCTTCGGTTCAGGGCAAAAACCCTTCACTGAGGACATGGAGGCGGGAGGAGGGGAGAAGACCCATGAGCGAGGAGGATTTCTTCCTAGAGCCAACCAGAGGGAATATGTGTAAGACACTTTCCCATGTTGGCCCCTTTGAGTCTAATCCCCTATTCGCATGGCTTGCCGCTGCTAATCATCACTCTTAGCAGTCCTAGGACTCACCATTTCCTCCGTCAAAGGCCCTCTTTCACCATTGATATATCTTCAGATCTTGACCGTCTACTTTGCCATTCCCTTCCCTTTGCAACCCTGCCATGATTGCCTTGTGAGCCTCCCTTCTCCTCTGGGCCCTTCCCTCTCTTACCCTCTTGAGAGGCTCCTCCCCACTCCTCCCTTTGCTGCTCTCACTACAACAAAAATGCTAAAAGACAACATCATAAAGATAACGGTTTTAGGAGAAACCATTGTGGTTTTGGTAAAAGACAATGATTTTTAACAAAATTGTTGCCTTTGAGTGCCCATATAACACAAAAGACAATGATTTTACACTATTCATTATCGTTTGAGCACACTTTTTTTAATTCACAATGTATTTTACAACGGTATTCCAAAACTATTGTCTTTAAGATTTTTTTTTTATCTTAACAACAGTTGTCTTTGAGTGCCCATATAACACAAAAGACAATGATTTTACACTATTTGTTGTTGTTTGAGCGCATTTTTTTAATCCACAATACATTTTACAATGGCGTTCCAAAACTATTGTCTTTAAGAATTATTTTTTATCTTAACTATTGGAGGATCGTGACCCGGCTAGAAGGGGGGCTGAATAGCCCTTGATGTCGTAGATGGAATTCTCACATTTTAATCATCTACAATCGAGGTTAATGCAGCGGAATGTATTCTGAAACAAAGACAATTAAAACTAAAACAAAAGTAAAGAAGAAAGCAATGCTAACAAAGAGATATAATACGGTTCACGGCCCTTGCCGCTAATCCACGACGATTCGTTCGACGAATCACTCTCACAAACCAATCAACTAATCTCTCCTTTAGCTCAACAAGGTAGAGGTAACCTCTTTACACAAATCTCTCCCTCTTACAATAAGATTGAGATAGAATAAGGAAGAGGAGAGTTTGGATGTTCACAGCACTTGGGGAGCACTTAGGAGTGGAAGCATTAACCTCCCCAAGGCACCCAACCCTTCTTTTTATAGGGAAGAAGAGTTTCTTCCCGTTGGGCATGCAAAGAATGATCGCTATATGCCATCGCTGATCGCCTAACGGGCCGACTTCTAATGGCTTTTGATTTGTCGTCCGATCGTCTGGGTAGCCGATCGATCACGGCTATGAGCGATTTTGTGCCCATAGAAGTCGACTGCCATCCTTGGTAGTCGACTGATGGTGGAGCAATCGATTGCCATCTCTTGGCAGTTGACTGTTGGGCCACAAAACCCTAGTTGACATTGGTCAACTACTAGTCAACTTCGGACTGCCATTACTTGGTAGTCGACTGCCATTACTTGGCAGTCGACTATTGTCGGGTAAAACCTCAAACATCAAGATGTTTGAGCATCCGATCGTCGGATAAACCTCAAACCACATGTTTGAGCATTCGACACTTCCAATCGTCGGATAAAATCTCAAACACATGTTTAAGCATCTGACTTATCCAATCGTCGAGTAAAACCTCAAACATATGTTTGAACGTCCGACTTGTCGAGTAAAACCTCAAACATAATTTTGAGCGTCTGACACTTGACTTAGCCATTCGGCCAAGTTCACCTAACTTGAGCTACCCTGTCCCGGATTACAATCTCTCATCTCCCTTGCAGTCCCTCATCAAAGCTCTCTTCGTCCGACTACGTCCCTCGGATGTACTAAGTCCACGGATCCTCCAGTACCATCCTTCTCGTCTTGCCCTAAAGTCTGCTTCCTTTGGATTCACTCCATTTTCTCCTCGTCCGACGGTCCCTCGGATGCACCAAGCTCACGGCTTCTCCAATGCCATCCTTCACCGACTCAAGGACTCAAGCCATGAGATGGTGAACTCGCCAATGCTTCATCAAGCTAACCATGTGTGATTCACAAAGTTCTGCACAACTTGAACACACACATCAAATCCATAATCAACCTAACTTAAACCCTTTGCCACACACATCAAAACCAAACCATACTTGGGTTGATTGCCCTAACAATCTCCCCCTTTTAGATGTGTGGAAACATGTTTAAGTTAGGAAAAATATTAACAAAACACTAAGGAAGTAAAACATGTAAAACAAACATGAGTATTAAACACCCCCCCTTAATACATGCAACTCCCCCTTAACTCATGCTATTTTCCCCTAGCATGATTAACTTAAATTCCAACATTTCTCCCCCTTTGACACCATCAAAAACATCATACAAATGTTATACAACATGACATCAATATCTAAGGGAATAAAACTATTAAAAATCAGATTTGAAAACCCAAAAATCTAGTTTTCAGCGTACGATCGTGACATTCTTCATCAATGAGTAATCGAAGTTCAATTTGATTTACAAGCCAACTTCAAAAATGCATTAAAAAAAAAATCAAAAAATCACAAAATTTTGGGAACACATTTCTAATGAGTTTCTCTATCAAGGAAAAATATTTTTTCATGAAAGTTCATTCAATTTTAAAAAATAAAAACTCAAAAGTTGTAAAAGTGCTCAATTATGTATCAACTTTGAAACTTAGTTTTGCATTACAATATTTCAAAACATGAACTCTCAGTTTTCAAAATATGAAATGGTTTTAAAACATTAAAAATATTCAACTATGATCTTTGGGCAATATGTCCATGAATTAAACATATGCTTTCCCCATAGTTGGTTTATGATTACTCTATCATGATACATATAATGATTCATCAAAATGTCATAAGTTTTAGTGAATCACTTGTATCAACCTAACATCTCACCCATTGCTATGTTTTCAATTAAGTTAGTCTTATGGTGAATGTGAGATGTAACTAAGGTATTTGTACTTAACCATAAAATTTCATGCAATTTCTACCCAAGGTTAAGTATCATGCAAAATCACTAGTCAAATATTATCACCCAACATACTCATAAAAATCATAAATCAACCATTTATCATGATATAAAATAAGTCTACTTATGGTTGACTATCCTAGATTTCTCTAACCCTTGAAGATTGACTTGGGAACCCAATATAAGTTCTTTCCAATAGGGTCCAACAAATACTACTTAGGGATCCATTTCCTAGTTACCATTATTGTCTTGGTTGTCCTCTAGCAATAGCAATAGTAAGCTTTCTCATTTTTAGATCCCTTATAACCTAAGCCCTTTTTCTTGAAACTTGGCATTTGGCTCCCAATGATCATATTTAAAGTATTTGAGTCAATTGTGAATTTTTCAAGGGGCTTAGTGAGGAATTCTACCTTTTCCCTTAAAATCTTATTCTCTTCTAAGCATACATCATTTTCCCTAGAAGAAAAAGCATTATCATGTGAACATGTATTTTTCAATTTTTCTTCTAGAGTTCTAATTTCACTTAGCATGCATTTATTTTTCTTCTTCATTCTAAATAAATCCTTAGTTAAATTAGAAATCATGGAAATGATATCATGGGAGGGTAGTTTCTTTACCTCACTTACCCAATTCTCTTCTTCCGATTCCGAGGTTGAAACTCCCCCTACACTTGAACTCTCCTCCTCACTTGTGCTTCCTTCTTCTTGCTCGGAGGAGGTGGATGCAATGTCATTTGTTCCCATTAATGCAAAATGGGAAACAATTTCTTCTTCTTTCGATGATGATGGGTCATCCCACATAGCTTTTAGATCATGCATTTTTCCCTTTTCCTTATCTTTTGATTTCTTCTATTCTTTTTCTTCCCTTTCTTCTTGTCTTTCTTCTTATCTTCCTTTGCTTTGTTAAATAAGGGGCACTCATCCCTTATATGTCCCTCTCCTTGGCAATTGTAGCAAATGATCTTTCTTTGCCTTTTTCTCCTATCATGAGACTTGTTAAATTTAAAACTTTTTAATGCATGTCTTATCTTTTTTACCATGTAAGTCTCTTCATCGGTGTTCATGGAGGAAGATGAGTCGTCGTCCGATGAAGGGGGTGGAGTCTCCTTCTTCTTTCCCTTGTTGGCTACAAGTGCTACTCCCCTTGATTTGTTGCTTGGCTCTTCTATCACTCCTTCAAGTCGAGTTTCGTGAAGTTTCATAGTGGAAAAGAATTCTTCTAGAGTACTTACCTCTAGATTCCTTGAAATGTAAAATGAGTCCACCATGGAGCTCCATTTTGAGGACCGGGGGAATGCATCGATCGCCTTCATTATCATATCCCGATTTGATAGCTTCTCACCTACACTTGATAAACCATTAATGATCTCCTTAAACCTAGAATGTAGTGAAAGTATCTTTTCTCCTTTATCTAATTTGATGTTATTTAATTGCTATCAGAGAAGGTCCCTTCTTGCGAGTTTTGCTTCGGATGTCCCTTCATAAAACTTAACTAGCTTCTCCCACATTTCCTTGGTGCTTGAGCACTCTCTTATTCGGTTAATCTCTTATTGAGGGAGCATATTAAAAAGATGGTGCTTGGATTTTGAATTTGCAAGGTGCTCCTCCCTTTGCTTCTTTGTCCATCTTGATTTCTCTAATGACCTCCCTTCTTCATCTCTAGACATTTCGAAACTGTTTTCCATAATCAACATAATTTCAAAGTTGATTTCAAAAAATACCTCCATTCGTTTTTTCCACCAAGTGAAATCCCCTTCGAATTTAGGCGGATGGATGTTCATGGCGGCCATTTCGTTGCTTGTCGTGGCAGCGAGTCCGATGATGAGCTCCTCACTCTGATACAACTTGTTGGAGGATCGTGGTCCGGCTAGAAGGGGGGTTGAATAGCCCTTGATATCATAGATGAAATTCTCGCATCTTAATCATCTACAATCGAGGTTAGCACAACGGAATGTATTCTAAAACAAAGACAATTAAAACTAAAACAAAAGTAAAGATGAAAGCAATGCTAACAAAGAGATGTAACGTGGTTCACAACCCTTGCTTCTAATCCACGACGATTCGTTCGGCGAATCACTCCCTCAAACCAATCCACTAATCTATCCTTTAGCTCAATAAGGTGGAGGTAACCTCTTTACACAAATCTCTCCCTCTTACAATAAGATTGAGATAGAAATAAGGAAGAAGAGAGTTTGGATGTTCACAACACTTGGGGAGCACTTAGGAGTGGAAGCATTAACCTCTCCAAGGCACCCAACCCTTCTTTTTATAGGGAAGAAATGTTTCTTCTCGTTGGGCATGCAACAGTTGACTATTGCATGCCATCAATCGACTGCCGCTCTAACGGTCGACTTCTAACAACTTTTGACTTGCCATCGTCACCATCCAATGGTACCCTTGGCAGCCGACTGCTGCCTGCGTAGCCAACTGATCAGTTGGCTACGAGCAATTTTGTGCCCATAGCAGTCAACTGATGGTGGAGCAGTCGACTGTCATCCCTTGGTAGTCGACTGTTGGGCCATAAAACCCTAGTTGACACCAGTCAACTACTAGTCGACTTCGGACCAGTTGACTGCCTTTACTTGGCAGTCGACTGTTGTCGGGTAAAACCTCAAACATCAAGATGTTTGAGCATCCGATCGTTGGGTAAACCTCAAACCACATGTTTGAGCATCCGACACTTCTAATTGTCGGGTAAAACCTCAAACACATGTTTGAGCATCCGACTTATCCAATCGTCGGGTAAAACCTCAAACACATGTTTGAGCATCCGACTTGTCGGGTAAAACCTCAAACATAAGTTTGAGTGTCAGACACTTGACTTAGCCATTTAGCCAAGTTCACCTAACTTGAGCTACCCCATCCTGGGTTACAATCGCTCAATCTCTCATCTCCCGTGGAGTCCCTCACCGAAGTTCTCTTCGTTTTCCTATGTCCCTCGGATGCACTAAGCCCGCGGCTCCTCCAGAGCTATCCTTCGCATAATGCCCTGAAGTCTGCTTCCTTTGGCTTCACTCCATTTGCTCCTTGTCCGGTGGTCCCTTGGATGCACCAAGCTCACGGCTTCTCCAATGCCATCCTTCACCGACTCAAGGACCCGAGCCATGAGATGGTGAACTCGCTAATGCTTCATCAAGCTAACCATGTGTGATTCACCAAGCCCTGCACAACTTGAACACACACATCAAATTCATAATCAACCTAACTTAAACCCTTTTCCACACGCATCAAAACCAAACCATACTTGGGTTGATTACCCTAACATTAACAACAGTTGGGATAACGGTGCAATGACCTATTATCAATAAGAATATTTTAACAACGTTTGGTACAATGGTCAAAAACCATTATCGTTGTAATAATAATACAATGGTTATAAATCGTTGTTAATGAATTATAATAAATTTCTTTTTTTTCAGCCTTAAAACTTGCGCCAAAAATTGGGACACATGTGCGACTTTCATTGGTAATCACAAAAAAAATATAAATGAAAGCCCTAAACCCTAAGAAGTAACACCCGAAACCACAAAATTTCGTCCCAAGAAAACTCCTCCCACTCTTAGGTTTTCTCATCTCTTTGTCACTGTGCCTCTCATCCTTCCCGCCCCTCCTCGTCCCACGTCCTTAACCATCCTTCAAGGCCTTACCCATGGTAGGACACCTCTCACGCCTACAACCTCAACGCCTCCATTCTCACGCGATTCTTCTGTCTACTTCACTCTTCCCTTATTTCTCCTGATTTCCCAGTCGGCCGCTGCCTATATCTTCCTTTTCTCAAGAGTAGCGAGGAGCAACAACAACAGCTTTTCCTTGTTGTTGGATTTGATTTTGTCAGAATGAAGCAAGGCCACTAACGAAGAAGGCAAGGTCTTCTTCTTCTTTTCTCCTTATCTTCTTTTGTTGCTTTCATAGCAGTTTTCTTGAATTTTCTTTTCCTCATGATCAACAACAACAACCCTCTATTCTCCTTCTATTGCTCACTTTGTGCTGCTATCACAGTCATTGAAGCTCACTGAAGCACGCTATAAGTAGAAGTTTGGTTTTGGCCACCAAAGCTTGCTGTGACCACCAACAAAGAGGATAAGAATTCCATCATTTCTCATTTTCTATCTTTTATCATTATTCTTATCCAGTTAAACCAAAATCAACAGTAAACATTTGGTTGATTTGATTCATGTTTTTGTTGGAGTCGTGTTGTTCCTTTTCTTCTGGTCCATAGCAAGAAATTTTAGCATATTTATTTTAGTTGTTGTTGTACTAGTTGTCCAGCCATGTCATTTGTTCTTCTTTCCTTTACCAATTCTAACAACTATCTGTTATGGTAAACTTTTCTTCCTTGACTCCACTCAAGAGGAAAAACTAACACTATCAATGTTCATTGCCCAAAAAGAACTTACGAGGCAATCATTCAGTTTATTAGACTTATATATACTTGAAATTGGCACATCTAGTTTCTAATGAGTAGTTGATAATGAAATGGTGATGTGATAAGTAGTAGAGGACTCTTTAAGAAATGAGGTAGCGCGAAATAAAATGATCAATCATCTTCGAGTCTTATTTTTGTTGGAGATTGCGGGAGAATGCGCAGCAGAATAAAGTGAATAAAATAATTTTTATTACATCTCAGACATCTCCTAGAGGCCAGGAAAACTTGCTTTGGTATAATCACATGAAAACACACAAAAAGAGAAGGAGAAGCTATACCTTCGAGATTCTTTTAAATCCGTCGAAACCACAAGCAAGACCAACGAGCCTTATCTCTATCAGTATCTACGCCGGGATCACCTAAGACAACTCCCAGAGAAGCAAGCCTTTGTCTCTGATTGGTGATAGCTAATTGGCAAAGACAAGAGAAGAAGAGAGAGGAAGACGACTACCAAGGAAGAAATACCCTAAAAAACTCTTTTTCCGAAGATTAGCAAGGGATATATTTATAGATCACTTGATTAGGTCATCTTAGGAGGCTTAAACGGAACCTATCTTGCCATAATTATTCCATAATTAAGGTAAGAACAATCCAGGAAATTTCCATAAGAGAAATCTCCAAAAATGATAGAACCACGACATGGTCATGTGTCATACACACGACTGCCCGTGCCAAAAGGCACGACCATGTCAGGACACACGACCAGTTGTGTGTCCTTTTGGGCACAACCTAGTTTTTGGCCATTTTTGGCCAGAGCCAGCCATGACCTGTGCCAAGTTAGGCACGACCGTGTGAGGCTTTGTATGGTCCGTTTGAGTTCGTTTAGGTGTGATATGACCATGCTAAATTCGAAAAGGCCATAGGAGGTTCCATAGCCTCCATTGTGCACCCCCTTGGTCTAGTGCAGCCAGATATATCCTCTCTCATCGAGAATCTCATTCTCAAACTTGTTTTATATCTCAAGATCACCCATAGTGCGTGTGATCCAATAGGTTCCCGGTTATGTTGGTCATTCATAATTAACCCCTTAATTATGAATAGATCATGAGTGACACCTAGTAGTGCATCATAACCTCCAAATAATCGAAAAGTCTAAATCGACTTCAAAATGTTTTCGAACCCTTCAGCAGCTACAGTTGTTCGTGCCTTGTTCTTTTCACTCATCCTATACCCACTTGGTTTAGGACATAGTCTATGTGTTCGTCTCCACTAGGCTGACTACGTAACACCTATCCCAAGTTAGTTTCATTGTCTTATGGATGTTGGTATTGATCCGTGAGGGGAAACTTCTCTTCCCACTTCAACTCGGATGCTTGTTCATGGCGATCCCTTCTACGTCCCCGGATAAAAAAAAGTTATCCTTGATAAGAGGGATTGCCCAAGCAACCTTGTCATCGTCGTGCTATTCGTTTAGAGTAGTCACTTGAACAAACTTGTTGTTCAAGCGACCAACCTCTATTCCACGAATAGCCGCGGAATAGATGATGTACGGATCGCCGGCTTTTATGTTTATGTTTAGGGTCAAAGTATATTTAGCCACAAAACAGAATATATATCATGCATATAATTGAAAAAAAAATATAAACATGCAACAAATGAAAATAGAGAATCGATATACCTCTCGATCTTCTATTGTATGACCTTCCTCCTTTCAAACGTCGTGTAGGCGACAATTTAGCAAAAGTTGAAGCTCCTAGATCACCAATCTTCCTTCCTTGCTCGTTCCGAGAAAGAGGAAGAATAGAAACAAGATCCTTCTCCTTCCTTTAGCCAACCAACAAGCAACAAGCACCTTGCTTGCCGCCGGCCAACAAGGAGAAGGGAAACAATGGTTGCCGGCCAAAAGTTCCAAGGGAGGACCCTAAGCCTTGGTTCCACCGGCCAAGGAGAAGGAGAGGAGGGAGTTTGGATGCCGGCCAAAGTGAGGAAGGGGCTGTATGGGCGCCGACAAGCTTGAGGAAGAAGAAGATAAGGAAATTGTTTCCTTATTTGGTGCCGCCAAGCTCCAAACCCTAGCCCCTTGCTTCTTGCCGCCAACTCCAAAGACCCTTGCTTCTCTAATCTTCTCCATGCCAAACCTAAAGGATCCTTTTATAGAGTTTAGGGATAAGCCTTGTTTTAATCTCCACCATTGGTTCTAGGGATTTAATCTCAACCGTCGGATCTAGAGATTTAATCTCAACCGTCGGATCTAGAGATTTAATCTCTACCTTTGGATCTAGAGTTTTGTTTCTATCTATTGGATCTAAGATTCATGAGGTTTTAATAGGCTACAATAGGGACCATGAGGAGGAGTTGGATCTTGGCCACCCAATGGATCAAGCCCACATAAAGTCCGATCCATTAATGATAATCCAATCCACTAAAGGTTTATCATTGATCTACCTCACTAACCCTCATAAGTTAATATGGGCTCCATATATTATATGTACATTTTCTCTCCGTGTTTAAGATCTCGAATGTCCATCGATTAATTAATTTACAGACCATTAATTAATCAACATCTAACTCCATGAGTAGTACCACTCAACCTTTTCATCATGCCAGACCAAGTCCACCTACAGGGTTTACATGACGAACCTTAGAGCTCCTCAAGGGGACATCATCATCCTAATATATAGGACACGGTTTCCTCCTATAATCAATGGCACACCATATAAATAATATTATTTCTCAACTTACCGAGCCTATCGATTTAATCTATAAATCTCTCCCATTGGTAAATCAAAGAAACGAATACTAAGTATATGTGCCCGTTATTATATCGGGATTAAGAGTATGTACAATATAATATCTGAGGTCCAATTCGATTATGTAGTCAGCAATAAATCGAATCACCTCTAAGTCGGTCATACTTAATACACACAAAGTGTACTAGTGTGATTCTATGGTCAAGACAAACCAATACCAAATCACACTACAACTATTCCAATGGTTTGTCCAAAGCCATTTCGGTTGTGAGCCTTTACTTATACTTTACAAGGAGCCGATAACGTGATCTCCCGTGTGATACCACACACCATGTTATCTACAATGTAATGTTTTAGACAATATGCATAACCATAAAAATATGCAAACAATGATCATGTGATTCTTATTTCAAAATAAAGATGTTCATATAAAAGATAGACTTTTCAGTATACATCCCAACAATCTCTCACTTATACTAAAAGACTATGTTGTCCTCAAACTTCGATACATCTGATCCCCATTCCCTTCACATGCCTATCAAAAGCTCTCGCCGGAAGGGCCTTAGTGAAAGGATCTGCCAGGTTATCCTTCGATGCAATCTTGGCCACAACAACTTCTCCTCTCTTTACGATTTCTCGTATCAAGTGGTACTTGCGCTCTATGTGTTTACTAGCCTTATGGGCTCGTGGTTCCTTCGAGTTTGCAACTGCACCACTATTATCACAATAAGTTGTGATAGTTCTGGGCAAACCAGGAATCACATCCAAGTCCATCAGAAAGTTCCTGAGCCACACAGGTTCTTTGGCCGCCTCAGAGGCTGCCACATACTCAGCTTCCATGGTGGAGTCCGCCACACATTTCTGCTTGACACTCCTCCATACAATGGCTCCACCTCCCAAAGTAAACACAAAACCTGAGGTAGACTTACTGTTATCCCTATCAGATTGGAAGCTGGAATCCGTGTAACCCACAGGGAGTAATTGGTCTGCCTGGTAAACCAACATATAATCCTTAGTCCTTCTCAGGTACTTCAATATATGCTTTACCGCAGTCCAATGTCCCTGTCCTGAATTACTCTGATATATGCTGACCATGCCCACGGCAAAGCAGATATCTGGTCTTGTACATAGCATCGCATACATGAGGCTTCCTACTACCGAAGCATAAGGAATCACCTTCATCTCCTCTATCTCCTCAGATGTTCTAGGACACATCTCCTTAGATAAAGGAACTCCAAGCCTGAAAGGTAGAAAACCCTTCTTCGAGTTCTGCATGCTAAAACGATCCATAATCGTGTCTATGTATGAAGCTTGGGATAAGCACAACATCCTTTTCTTGCGATCCCTTATAACCTTGATCCCAAGGATGTGTCCCACTTCTCCCAAGTCTTTCATATCAAATTGTTTGGACAACCATACCCTTACGTCCGATAACACCTTGATATTGTTGCCAATCAACAAAATGTCATCCACGTATAATACAAGAAATACCACTACGTTTCTGTCACATCTCTTGTATACACAAGACTCATCCGGACTTTGAATAAATCCATAAGAATGGATTACCTCATCAAAGTGGATGTTCCAAGACCTCGAAGCTTGCTTCAATCTATAAATGGACCGATTAAGCTTACATACAAGATGCTCTTTGCCCTTCGCAATGAATCCCTCTGGTTGCTTTATATAGATGTTTTCCTCAAGACTTCCATTAAGGAAAGCTGTCTTGACATCCATCTGCCACACCTCATAATCCATATGAGCTGCAATGCATAAGAGAATCCAGATAGAATTAACATGGCCACTGGCGAAAAGGTCTCCTCATAATCGATACCCTCTTTCTGAGTATACCCCTTCACAAAAAGCTTCACTTTGAAGGTCTCAACCTTTTCGTCTATTCCTCTCTTTCTTTTGTAGATCCGCTTGCATCCAATGGTTTTTACACCATCAGGTGGTTCCACTAGCTCCCAGACCTGATTTGAATCCATAGATTCAATCTCGGTATTCATTGCACTTTGCCAAGATGCTGCATCTTTATCTTGGATTGCCTCGTCATATGTCCAGGGATCAGGTTCATATTCGCCAGGGACCAAATCAGAAGATTCTCCCAAGAATATGAATCTATCAAGCTGTCTCACAACCCTCCCACTACGACGAGGTATCACCTGTGTATCCTCTGTGACACGCGGTGCAGTGACTTGTGGTATATCCTCTTGTACTGGTGGTACTGAAGAAGTGACTTCCCCTTTTAATTCCTCCAGAACAATTTTACTCTTGGGCTTGTGGCTCATCACATAGTCTTCCTCTAGAAATCTGGCATTCGTGCTAACGATCAACCTTTGATCTCTAGGACTATAAAACAAATCACCTTTCGTTCCTCTCGGATAGCCAACGAACATGCGTACTTCTGTACGAGGTTCCAACTTACCAGCATCTGCCTTCAGCACATGTGCTGGACTCCCCCAAATCCGAATATGTCTTAGACTGGGCTTTTGCCCAATCCATAATTCTGTGGGAGCAGAAGGCACTGATTTAGATGGAACCAAGTTCAGAATGTACACCGTCGTATCTAGAGCATATCCCCAGAACGAATCTGGCAACTAAGAATAACTCATCATCTATCTAAACATCTCCATAAGAGTCCTATTCCTTTGCTCTGCTACACCATTCTGCTGGGGTGTGTCAGGTGCAGACAATTGGGATTGAATCCCAGCCTCTGATAAGTAATTCCTAAACTCTCCCGAGAGGTACTCACCACCACGATCAGATCGTAGTGTCATCCATATCTTGAATAATCATCTATGAAAAAGATGAAATATTCAAAACCACCTCTTGCCTGGATAGACATAGGACCATATAAATCAGAATGAACCAATTCTAACACATCTTTGGATCTATACCCCTTGGCCTTAAAAGGCTTCTTGGTCATTTTACCCTCCAAGCAAGATTCACAGGTTGGGAAATCTTCCACCACTAATGAACCCAAAGGTCCATCAGCAATCAATCTTTGAATTCTGCTTAGGTTAATATGACCAAGCCTCAGATGCCAAAGATATGTTTGGTTCATCTTCGAAGGTTCTTTTCTCTTATTGGAATTAGAAGATGAGTTATTAACTTCAATTTGCATCGTGGGAGCTTTTGGTTCAAGTGTGTACAAATTTCCTATCAATGCACCCGAACAGATAATGTCCCTATTCCTTTTTATAACAACTCTGTCATTAAAAGAAATAGAATATCCATCCATAAACAATTTAGAAACCAAAATTATATTCTTTCTAAATAAAGATACATAAAGGCAATTCTTAAGAACCAAAACTTTATTTTTCTCAAAAAATAAATGAACGTCTCCCACTGCAACAGCCGCCACCTTCGTGGCATCGCCCAAGTACATGGTAATCTCCCCCTCAGCCAGTCGTCTGGTTTCCTAGAACCCCTGAAAAGTATTGCAGACATGATCAGTGGATCCCGTATCTACAGACCAGGTGCCGGTAGATAACACCGCTAAACATGTTTCAACGATTAGACCAAAGGATATAACTTTGTTCTGTTTCGGATTGGGACAGTCCTTCTTCCAATGTCCAGTCTACTTGCAAGTGAAGTACTTGCCTTTAGGCTTCTTCACTCCTCCCTGAGATCCTTCCACCACCTTTGCTCCACCTTGTTTCTTCTTCTTCTTGTCTTTCGTCTTAGAAGTAGAAACCTTCTGAGCAACCATGGCCTGAGCCTGAGCAAGCCTTTCTGTCGACTGGAGAATGATATCGACCTGGGTTTCCCCATCGATCTCAGCTCCAAGGACTTCCATCTTATTCGCAGGTTTAGGAGGATACTCTTCGAAAAGTACATATTTGTACTCCTCAGCAGTTAAGACAATATATAGATTCTTTTCCAATCAACATAATTTGGGTACAGTAAGCTTATTTTCCTTTAGTATCACAATAAGTGGACTGAAAGTCATTTTTGAAAATCCTAAGAATCACATATATCATTACTTTAGATTTCAAAAAAAAAAATTATTGATTCCTCAAACAATAAAATTTTAAAATCAACCAACACCTCAAAACACCGAGAAAATCGTATGCCACGATCGTGTGGACGTATACGAATTCTACATTTGTAAGAGGAGGTTTTACCTATTAATTTTACTATCTTGTCAACCTAACTGTTTAACAAATAAAATTAATAGTTGGTTTCTCTTCGGCCCTACAAATAAAAGCAGTGACTCCGATGGGGAGGATACTCCTATTTGCATCTAAGTGTTCACCATTACTTGATACCAAGGAAATTATCTCGGGTTATGTGCCTTCTGATGAGGAAGTACACACGCTCCTAAATAATTTTCTATAACCATATCCGACCCTGTGATCAACAAACAAACTCATCCGATGGGGAGGAAGGCACTCAGAGCCGACATGCAAGTTTGCTTGCATCACATGTCAAATCGTAATGGAGGCTGTGGGAATTTATAAAAATATCCCTCTCCCACTTAGTAATTTAAATTGAGGAATTTTCTAGCCTACGATATGCATATCAAACAATAAGCAATAAATATGAAAAATAAATAATTTTCCAACTATTATGGCTTTTGTCTTCAATATGTCTCCCGTCGTATCGCCATCTCATCCGCTCCTCCTACGCCATGTACGAGCCATCCGGAGATCCGAGCCGAGACTAAAAAACTATTTTAATTTACATCCATCGATCCTATACTCCATGAGGGAGTGTACATGAAATCTAGATCGAAAGTAAACTAAAATAGAAAGAGTGGCTAAACAATGTCGTATCTAATTTATAAAAAATTAAATACTAGCCTCGTCAACCCCGAGGATTCAACAAAATATACTATTACACACATACAATCACATACACACATATGACCATAATAGTTGGATATTATGCCTGCAACCAAAGAGTTAACCTATGCATATCCTACTATTATCCGGCACATATAATATATGAAAAAAATGCATAAGAGTAACCGAATCTTAAACACACAAAACCGGAAACCACGGCTCTGATACCAATTGTTGGTATTGATCCGTGAGGGGAAACTTCGCTTTCCACTTCAACTCGGACGCTTGTTCATGGCGATCCCTTCTATGTCCCCGGATAAAATAAAATTATCCTTGACAAGAGGGTTTGCCCAAGCAACCTTCTCATCGTCATGCTATTCGTTTAGAGTAGTCAGTTGAACAAACTTGTTGTTCAAGCGACCAACCTCTATTCCATGAATAGCCGCGGAATAGACGATGTATGAATCGTCGGCTTTTGTGTTTATGTTCGGGGTCCAAGTATATTTAGCCATAAAACAGAATATATTTCATGCATATAATTGAAAAACAAATATAAACATGCAACAAATGAAAATAGAGAATCGATATACCTCTCGATCTTCTATTGTATGACCTTCCTCCTTTCGGACGTCGTGTGGGCGACGATCTACCAAAAGTTGAAGCTCCTAGATCACCAATCTTTCTTCCTTGCTCGTTCCGTGCAAGAGGAAGAATATAAACAAGATCCTTCTCCTTCCTTTAGCCAATCAACAAGCAACAAGCACCTTGCTTGCCGCCGGCCAACAAGGAGAAGGGAAACAATGGTTGCCGGCTAAAAGTTCCATGGGAGGACCCTAAGCCTTGGTTCCACCGGCCAAGGAGAAGGAGAGGAGGGAGTTTGGACGCCGGTCAAAGTGAGGAAGGGGCTGTATGGGCGCCGGAAAGCTTGAGGAAGAAGAAGATAAGGAAATTGTTTCCTTATTTGGTGCCGCCAAGCTCCAAACCCTAGCCCCTTGCTTCTTGCCGCCAACTCCAAAGACCCTTGCTTCTCTAATCTTCTCCATGCCAAACCTAAAGGCTCCTTTTATAGAGTTTAGGGATAAGCCTTGTTTTAATCTCCACCATTGGTTCTAGGGATTTAATCTCAACCGTCGGATCTAGAGATTTAATCTCAACCGTCGGATCTAGAGATTTAATCTCTACCTTTGGATCTAGAGTTTTGTTTCTATCCATTGGATCTAAGCTTCATGAGGTTTTAATAGGCTACAATAGGGACCATGAGGAGGAGTTGGATCTTGGCCACCCAATGGATCAAGCCCACATAAAGTCTGATCCATTAATGATAATCCAATCCACTAAAGGTTTATCATTGATCTACCTCACCAACCCCCATAAGTTAATATGAGCTCCATATATTATATGTACATTTTCTCCCCGTGTTTAAGATATCGAATGTCCGTTGATTAATTAATTTACTGACCATTAATTAATCAACATCTAACTCCATGAGTAGTACCACTCAACCTTTTCATCATGCCGGACCAAGTCTACCTGCAGGGTTTACATGACGAACCTTATGAGCTCCTCAAGGGGACATCATCATCCTAATATATAGGACACGATTTCCTCCTATAATCAATGACACACCATATAAATAATACCATTTCACATCTTACCGAGCCTATCGATTTAATCTATAAATCTCGCCCATTGGTAAATCAAAGAAACGAATACTAAGTATATGTGCCCGTTATTATATTAGGATTAAGAGTATGTACAATATAATATCTGAGGTCCGATTCGATTATGTAGTCAGCAATAAATCGAATCACCTCTAAGTCGGTCCTGCTTAATACACACAAAGTGTACTAGTGTGATTCTATGGTCAAGACAAACCAATACCAAATCACACTACAACCATTCCAATGGTTTGTTCAAAGTCATCTCGGTTGTGAGCCTTTACTTATACTTTACAAGGAGCCGATAACGTGATCTCCCGTGTGACACCACACACCATGTTATCTACGATGTAATGTTTTAGACAATATGCATAACCATAAAAATATGCAAACAATGATCAAGTGATTCTTATTTCAAAATAAAGATGTTCACACAAAAGATAGACTTTTCAGTATACATCCCAACAATCTCTCACTTATACTAAAAGACTATGTTGTCCTCAAACTGCCATACATCTGATCCCCATTCTCTCCAAATGCCTATCGAAAGCTCTCGCCGAAAGGGCCTTAGTGAAAGGATTTGCCAAGTTATCCTTCGATGCAATCTTGGCCACAACAACTTCTCCTCTCTTTATGATTTCTCTTATCAGGTGGTACTTGCGCTCTATGTGTTTACTAGCCTTATGGGCTCGTGGTTCCTTCGAGTTTGCAACTGCACCACTATTATCACAATAAATTGTGATAGTTCTGGGCAAACCAGGAATCACATCCAAGTCCATCAGGATGTTCCTGAGCCACACAACTTCTTTGGCCGCCTCAGAGGCTGCCACATACTCAGCTTCCATGGTGGAGTCCGTCACGCATTTCTGCTTGACACTCCTCCATACAATGACTCCACCTCCCAAAGTAAACACAAAACCTGAGGTAGACTTACTGTTATCCCTATCAGATTGGAAGTCGGAATCCGTGTAACCAACAGGGAGTAATTGGTCTACTTGGTAAACCAGCATATAATCCCTAGTCCTTTTCAGGTACTTCAATATATGCTTTACCGCAGTCCAATGTCCCTGTCCTAGATTACTCTGATATCTGCTGACCATGCCCATGGCAAAGTAGATATCTGGTCTTGTACATATCATCGCATACATGAGGCTTCCTACTGTTGAAGCATAAGGAACCGCCTTCATCTCCTCTATCTCCTCAGATGTTCTAGGACACATCTCCTTAGATAAAGGAACTCCATGCCTGAAAGGTAGAAAACCTTTCTTGGAGTTCTGCATGCTAAAATGATCCATAATCGTGTCTATGTATGAAGCTTGGGATAAGCACAACATCCTTTTCTTGCGATCCCTTATAACCTTGATCCCAAGGATGTGTCCCACTTCTCCCAAGTCTTTCATATCAAACTGTTTGGACAACCATACCCTTACATCCGATAACACCTTGATATTGTTGCCAATCAATAAAATGTCATCTACGTATAGTACAAGAATTACCACTATGTTTCTGTCATATCTCTTGTATACACAAGACTTATCCAGACTTTGAATAAATCCATAAGACTGGATTACCTCATCAAAGCGGATGTTCCAAGACCTCGAAGCTTGCTTCAATCCATAAATGGACCGATTAAGCTTACATATAAGATGCTCTTTGCCCTTCGCAATGAATCCCTCTAGTTGCTTCATATAGATATTTTCCTCAAGACTTCCATTAAGGAAAGCTGTCTTGATATCCATCTGCCACACCTCATAATCCATATGAGCTACAATGCATAAGAGAATCCGGATAGACTTAAGCATGGCCATCGGCGAAAAGGTCTCCTCATAATCGATACCCTCTTTCTGAGTATACCCCTTCGCAACAAGCCTCGCTTTGAAGGTCTCAACCTTCCCGTCTATTCCTCTCTTTTTTTTGTAGATCTGCTTGCATCCAATGGTTTTTACACCATCAGGTGGTTCCACTAGCTCCTAGACCTGATTTGAATTCATAGATTCAATCTCGGTATTCATTGCACTTTTCCAAGATGCTGCATCTTTATCTTGGATTGCCTCGTCATATGTCTAGGGATCAAGTTCATGTTTGTCAGGGACCAAATCAGAAGATTCTCTCAAGAACATGAATCTATCAGGCAGTCTCACAACACTCTTACTACGATGAGGTATCACTTGTGTATCCTCTGTGACACGCAGTGCAGTGACTTGTGGTATATCCTTTTGTACCGGTGGTACTGAAGAAGTGACTTCCCCTTTTAATTCCTCTAGAACAATTTTACTCTTGGGCTTGTGTCTCATCACATAGTCTTCCTCTAGAAATCTGGCGTTCGTGCTAACGATCACCCTTTGATCTCTAGGACTATAAAATAAACCACCTTTCGTTCCTCTCGGATAGCCAATGAACATGCATACTTCTGTATGAGGTTCCAACTTACCAGCATCTGCCTTCAGCACATGTGCTGGACTCCCCCAAATCTGAATATGTCTTAGACTGGGCTTTTGCCCAGTCCACAATTCTATGGGAGTAGAAGGCACTGATTTAGATGGAACCAAGTTCAGAATGTACACCGTCGTATCTTGAGCATATTCCCAGAACGAATTTGGCAACTCAGAATAACTCATCATCTATCTAACCATCTCCATAAGAGTCATATTCCTTCGCTCTACTACACCATTCTGCTGGGGTGTGCCAGGTGCAGACAATTGGGATTGAATCCCAGCCTCTGATAAGTAATTCCTAAACTCTCCTAAGAGGTACTCACCACCATGATCAGATCATAGTGTCATCCATATCTTGAATAATCATATATGAAAAGATGAAATATTCAAAACCACCTCTTGCCTGGATAGACATAGGACCATATAAATCGGAATGAACCAATTCCAACACATCTTTTGATCGATACCCCTTGGCCTTAAAAGGCTTCTTGGTCATTTTACCCTCCAAGCAAGATTCGCAGGTTGTGAAATCTTCCACCACTAATGAACCCAAAGGTCCATCAGCTATCAACCTTTGAATTCTGCTTAGGTTAATATGACCAAGCCTCAGATGCCAAAGATATGTTTGGTTCATCTTCGAAGGTTTTTTTCTCTTATTGGAATTAGAAGATGAGTTATTAACTTCAATTTGCATCGTGGGAGCTTTTGGTTCAAGTGTGTGCAAATTTCCTATAAATGCACCCGAACAGATAATGTCCCTATTCCTTTTTATAACAACTCTGTCATTAAAAGAAATAGAATATCCATCCATAAACAATTTAGAAACCAAAATTATATTCTTTCTAAACAAAGGTACATAAAGGCAATTCTTAAGAACCAAAACTTTATTTTTCTCAAAAAATAAATGAACGTCTCCCACTGCAACAGCCGCCACCTTCGTGGCATCACCCAAGTGCATGATAATCTCCCCTTCAGCCAGTCGTCTAGTTTCCTGGAACCCCTGAAAAGTATTGCAGACATGATCAGTGGCTCCCATATCTATACACCAGGTGCTGGTAGATAACACCGCTAAACATGTTTCAATGACTAGACCAAAGGATATACCTTTGTTCTGTTTCGGATTGGGACAGTCCTTCTTCCAATGTCCAATCTGCTTGCAAGTGAAGTACTTGCCTTTCGGCTTCTTCACTCCTCCCTGAGATCCTCCCACCACCTTTGCTCCACCTTGTTTCTTCTTCTTCTTGCCTTTCGGCTTAGAAGTAGAAGCCTTCTGAGCAACCATGGCCTGAGCCTGAGCAAGCCTTTCTGTTGACTGGAGAATGATATCGACCTGGGGTTCCCCATCGATCTCAGCTCCAAGGACTTCTAGCTTATTCGCAGGCTTAAGAGGATACTCTTCAAAAAGTACATATTTGTACTCCTCAGCAGTTAAGACAATATATAGATTCTTTTCCAATCAACATAATTTGGGTACAGTAAGCTTATTTTCCTTTAGTATCACAATAAGTGGACTGAAAGTCATTTTTGAAAATCCTAAGAATCACATATATCATTAATTTAGATTTCAAAAAAAAAATTATTGATTCCTCAAACAATAAAATTTTAAAATCAACCAACACCTCAAAACACCGAGAATATCGTATGCCACGATCGTGTGGACGTATACGAATTCTACATTTGTAAGAGGAAGTTTTACCCATTAATTTTACTATCTTGTCAACCTAACTGTTTGACAAATAAAATTAATAGTTGGTTTCTCTTCGGCCCTACAAATAAAAGCAGTGACTCCGATGGGGAGGATACTCCTATTTGCATCTAAGTGTTCACCATTACTTGATACCAAGGAAATTATCTCGGATTATGTGCCTTCCGATAGGGAAGTACACACACTCCTAAATAATTTCCTATAACCATATCCGACCCTGTGATCCACAAACAAATTCATCCGATGGGGAGGAAGACACTCAGAGCCGACGCGCAAGTTTGCTTGCATCACATGTCAAATCGTAATGGAGGTCGTGGGAATTTATAAAAATATTCCTCTCCCACTTAGTAATTTAAAATTGAAGAATTTTCTAGCCTACAACATGCATATCAAACAATAAACAATAAATATGAAAAATAAATTATTTTCCAACTATTATGGCTTTTGTCTTCAATATGTCTCTCATCGCATCACCATCTCGTCCGCTCCTTCTACGCCATGTACGAGCCATCCGAAGATCCGAGCCGAGACTAAAAAACTATTTTAATTTACATCCATCGATCCTATACTCCACGAGGGAGTGTACATGAAATCTAGATCGAAAGTAAACTATAATAGAAAGAGTGGCTAAACAATGCCGTATCTAATTTACAAAAAATTAAATATTAGCCTCGTCAACCCCGAGGATTCAACAAAATATACTATTACACACATACAATCACATACACACATATGACCATAATAGTCGGATCTTATGCCTGCAACCAAAGAGTTAACCTACGCATATCCTACTATTATCCGGCTCATATAATATATGAAAAAATGCATAAGAGTAATCGAATCTTAAACACACAAAATCGGAAACCACGGCTCTGATACCAATTGTTGGTATTGATCCATGAGGGGAAACTTTGCTTCCCACTTCAACTCGGACGCTTGTTCATGGCGATCCCTTCTACGTCCCCGGATAAAAAAATTTATCCTTGACAAGTGGGATTACCCAAGCAACCTTGTCATCGTCATGCTATTCGTTTAGAGTAGTTACTTGAACAAACTTGTTATTCAAACGACCAACCTCTATTCCACGAATAGCCGTGGAATAGACGATGTACAGATTGTCAGCTTTTGTGTTTATGTTCGGGGTCCAAGTATATTTAGCCATAAAACAGAATATATATCATGCATATAATTGAAAAACAAATATAAACATGCAACAAATGAAAATAGAGAATCGATATACCTCTCGATCTTCTATTGTATGACCTTCCTCCTTTCGGATGTCGTGTGGGCAACGATCTACCAAAATTTGAAGCTCCTAGATCACCAATATTCCTTCCTTGCTCATTCTGAGCAAGAGTAAGAATAGAAACAAGATCCTTCTCCTTCCTTTAGCCAACCAACAAGCAACAAGCACCTTGCTTGCCGCCGACCAACAAGGAGAAGGGAAACAATGGTTGTCAGCCAAAAGTTCCAAGGGAGGACCCTAAGCCTTGGTTCCACCGGCCAAGGAGAAGGAGAGGAGGGAGTTTGGACGCTGGCCAAAGTGAGGAAGGGGCTGTATGGGCGCCGGCAAGCTTGAGGAAGAAGAAGATAAGGAAATTGTTTCCTTATTTGGTGCCGCCAAGCTCCAAACCCTAGCCCCTTGCTTCTTGCTGCCAACTCCAAAGACCCTTGCTTCTCTAATCTTCTCCATGCCAACCCTAAAGGCTCCTTTTATAGAGTTTAGGGATAAGCCTTGTTTTAATCTCCACCATTGGTTCTAGGGATTTAATCTCAACCGTCGGATCTAGAGATTTAATCTCAACCGTCGGATCTAGAGATTTAATCTCTATCTTTGGATCTAGAGTTTTGTTTCTATCCATTGGATCTAAGCTTCATGAGGTTTTAATAGGCTACAATAGGGACCATGAGGAGGAGTTGGATCTTGGCCACCCAATGGATCAAGCCCACATAAAGTCTGATCCATTAATGATAATCCAATCCACTAAAGGTTTATCATTGATCTACCTCACCAACCCCCATAAGTTAATATGGGCTCCATATATTATATGTATATTTTCTCCCCATGTTTAAGATCTCGAATGTCCGTCGATTAATTAATTTACTAAACATTAATTAATCAACATCTAACTCCATGAGTAGTACCACTCAACCTTTTCATCATGCCGGACCAAGTCCACCTGCAGGATTTACATAACGAACCTTATGAGCTCCTCAAGGGGACATCATCATCCTAATATATAGGACACGGTTTCCTCCTATAATCAACGACACGCCATATAAATAATACCATTTTCTAACTTACCGAGCCTATCGATTTAATCTATAAATCTCGCTCATTGGTAAATCAAAGAAACGAATACTAAGTATATGTGCCCGTTATTATATCGGGATTAAGAGTATGTACAATATAATATCTGAGGTCCGATTCAATTATGTAGTCAGCAATAAATTGAATCACCTCTAAGTCGGTCATGCTTAATACACACAAAGTGCACTAGTGTGATTCTATGGTCAAGACAAACCAATACCAAATCACACTACAACCATTCCAATGGTTTATCCAAAGTCATCTCGGTTATGAGCCTTTACTTATACTTTACAAGGAGCCGATAACGTGATCTCCCGTGTGACACCACACACCATGTTATCTACAATGTAATGTATTAGACGATATGCATAACCATAAAAATATGTAAACAATGATCATGTGATTCTTATTTCAAAATAAAGATGTTCATACAAAAGATAGACTTTTCAGTATACATCCCAACAATGGATTCAAGTTGTTTCTACATATTCCTAAGAAGACCATCTTATTAACATGTTTTCTTTCGCTAGAGACTTCTGGGTAATAATCCTGACAAGAGGCCTAGGTTATACATCTCCTTTATTAGGAGTGGTGAATCCTCTGTGGGCTATTCAAACACCTTCGATCATTTTGGCTCATACCCAATCATCCCGGAGTTACACCTACTATGTAGATAGATGCGAAGAAGTCAAAGTATAAGATGTCATGATCAAGGTGGCTTGAATACCTCAAGTCTAAGGAAGCTCCCACTCAAGCTACAATGAGATCTTCAATGACATATATAACCATATAAAGTCTCATAGTAGGTCACTCCAATGAACTAGTTACCATAACTAGTATCCACATGTTCACTCTCGGCATCCCTATGCTTCCATTCAGTGAGTACTGAATGCTTAGATAAACCAAGGAGCATAACATGTGCTTGTCTCATAGAATTGATGATGTCCAATCTCATCAATTCATCGACTAGGGATAGTTTCAATATTTACATGATTACACATGATAAGATACTCACTAATTGTGATCCAATCACAATTTCTTTCATGCCATGCATCGTATTATAGACTTCAATACATGAGTTTAAGATCCAATCAAATACATAGATAATGTATACTCAAATAGTGAATTTTATTAATAACTTCTAAGGTGATTGCCTTAGGACACCTCTCAATTACATCAATTTTCTAATAAGATGTTACTAAATCTTAAAGTAGTTAATGAAGTAGTTATATCTCCTTTGTTCTTTTGAAAGTTTTGATGTTAGTGATTAATATGATCTATTGGTGTTAAGTGTTGGTGCAATCGGCTCAGGTCATGATTGACCAGACTCGAGTGAGACTCGAGTAGTATTTTGATGTTTGACAATGTTTTGGAGAGATTATTAGTGCAATCGACCTGGATCATGATTGACCGGACTCGAGTTTGACTCGAGTGGTATTTTGATGTTTGATGATGGTTTAACCATTGTTTGACTATATGGTTGACATGGGGTTGACCATATGATGGAGAAGTCCAAGTCTTGTATACTTGGCATGAAAAGTCCAAGTCATAGGTACTTGGCATGGAAAGTCCAAGCATGGGTCTTAGCAAGGGAAAGTCCAAGCTTGAGTCTTGGCAAATGGAAAGTCCAACATGGGTTGGAAAGGAAAGTCCAAGGAGTGATATTGGCGGCGTAAAGTACAAGGATGGAGTCTTGGCAGCATAAGTTCAATGGTGGGTGACGTAAAGTCCAAGTGATAGTCTTGGAAGCATAAGCCCAATGTGCCTTGACGGTATAGACCAACTTTGCATAACAATAGCCGATGGAAGCATCTGAAGGCTAACATATGAATGAACAAGTCATGGATGACTTGGAAGGATCCGATAGGCGTGAGACTAACAGAGGTGGCTAGAAGGCTTAGGTCTAGGCTAAGGGTAGTCTAGCAAGTATGAGGGCATCATACTTGGGGTTAAACCTCATGGTTGAGGTTATCAGTCAATTGGAATTTTGGACCAGTCAACTAGTCAAGTGTTTTGACACTTGGTAGCCGAGTCGACTTACAACAGTCGACTGAGATTATGGCCAGTCGAACTACTCAAAGTAGATTGATGTTCGACTGTAGGAAATAGCCTGATAGTTGACTGCTAGCATTGGGCAGTCGAATGATGGCTTGAGCAAGCGATCGCGCCATGGATGGCGATCGTTGGTAATCGAATTACGGAGAAGAATGCTCGATGGTCGGTAGTCGGTGATCGGCTACGATCTTGGCAGTTGACTAATGGGTTATGGAAGTCGACTGTCAGTGTATCCGTTGGAACTTATCCAACGTGGATTAAGCTATTGTCTCACAATGACTACAAGAGTAGTCGACTGATTGTCTCGATCAGTCAACTGCTAGGCGAAATCCAGCCCGAGGTGAAGCTTTAAAAGGAGCTCATGGAGAAGGATTTTGGTAAGGTTCCTTGAGGCAATTTGGAGGGGATTTGCTACTACAATCCAAACCTTTAAGACTCTTCTCAAGCAATCAAAAGCTCTTTGTAAATTTTTCTTTACTTGCATTTTAGTGTATTTTCTTGTGTTTGTGTTGTATTACTTTTGTAATCATTGTAAGAGGTTTCTCCGCCTCTGATTTGTTGTCGAGAAGGAGTATTTGTGATTATTACTGGTGTTTGACATTGCTAGGGCTTGTTCGAGCCCAACCCGTGGAGTAGGAACCTTAAGGTTCCGAACCACGTTATATCTTGGTGTATTGGTCTTATTATTGTCATGTTTTATTCTTGTTATTATTATTTCCTCCGCGCTAGCACAATTTGTAGAAACGAATGAACGATTTCCATCTTCATCAACCAACACGCTATTCACCCCCTCTAGTGACGATCAATTCCCCAACAAGTGGTATTATAGCCATGGTCCATATCAAGCCATGAACCTCGAACAAAGGAAGTGGACCTTCCATGTCTAGATCTAGAGAACTAGACACCATGCAGGAAGTCCAGTTGGGCTAGAAGGGTTGGACAACTAGCTGGAAGTCCAACTGGGTCAGGAGGACTAGACAGTTGATAGGAAGTTCTGGTGGGTTGAAGATCGGACATCAAGCAAAGAATGTCCTTCAAGGAGGGATAGGATTGAGGGGGGCTCAATGTGGTCCTTCATTTGAGGGGGGGGGGGGATTATTGGGAGTATGGGAAATACAATCAAAGTCCCACATTGGTAAGACATGAAAAAGATCATGTGTTTATAAAATAAACATATATCTCCATTGGCATGAGGCCTTTTGGGTAAAACCCAAAAATAAAACCATGATGACTTAGGCCCAAAGTGGACAATATCATACAATTGTGGAGATATGTGAATCTTATAGGCACTAACAATTGATATTAGAGCAAGACCGCTCTTCATTTGGACTAACCGCCATGGGAGCACGCTAGAGGGCAAGATGAATCATCAAGAGAAATTGGGTGACGACATCATCATTCCACCATCCTTCGACCGCGAAGATTTTGTATATTGGAAAGGTAGAATGATGCACTTTCTTATGTGTAATTTTGATAATTGTATTAGTGTCATAGTAGATTTCGACACTCCAAAGGATGAAGAAGGAAGATAACTCAAGAAGAAGAATTGGAGCAAAGAGTAACTCCGATACTTCAACATAAATAATAAGGTAATGTGTATATTACTTAGCATAATTCCTAATGATATATTGTGTAAGATAGGAGATTGTAAAGATGCCAAGGATCTTTGGATCAAGTTGGCAAGATATCATGAAAACCCATCACCGCCACATGAAGTAGAAGAGGAGTCCAAGGAGGAGTACTCATCCTCTCAAACTCAAGAAGAAGCAAGCACATCTTCATCCCAAGAGCTTGAGGATTCGGAGGTTGATAAGGAATCAACATCCGGATCGGAAGAGGTGGAAGAAGTGGAATAATCCTCCACCTCTAGGATTGAGGGGGAGGAGACTAGGCCATCTTCAATACTGGAGCCAACTCAAGAGGAGCCATCTACCTCCGGTCGGGAAGATGAAGAAGTCGAAAATTCCACCACCATTGACCTAGGTAACTCAAGAACATTAATTCAAAATAAAAATCATATTATGTGTTTTGAGTGTAGGGAATATGTGCACTATAAAAGCAAGTGTCCTAAGAAGGTTAAGAAGACTTCGTCGGAACCAAAACCTCAAGAAAAGACTAAGGATGTCAGAACCCCAACCATTAAGAGCAAGGAGAACGTGATGTGCTTCAAGTGCCACCAAAGAGAACATTATAGGAGTCAATGCCCTAGGGGGAGGAAGAAAGGGCAAGGAGGAGCTACACATGTAGGGGGGAGCTAAGGTAAACCCTAAGGTAACCTCTAATTATGTTCCCTCCTTAATTAATAGGCAAAAGCATGCTAGAAATTTTATTGCTATTACTCATGAACAAAAGCATGCTAGAAATAGATTTTATTGGTTAGGTGCTAAACATGTCAATCTTAGAAATAAGGAAAAATTTGGGACTAATGTCCCTAAGAAAATTTTACCTAAGGCAAGTATTAGGAAAATAGAAGACCATCTAGGCTTTAATGCTAAGAAAGATTGACATATGCCTAGAAAGAACAACCCTACTCAAAGAAATAATGGGCCCATAAAATTTGAGAAATTAGAGCTAGAAAATCAAGTCTTGAGATCAAGGCTTGAGAAATTGGAGAAGACCCTTGCAAGGATGCAAGATCAAGTTAAAGGGTCAAATTGTCAAAATCTAGGGTCTAGGAGGGAAGGTTCATCCAAAGGCAAGAAATATTTGGGTCACAAACCTAAGCCTAAGGAGACCTACAATAGTGTTTCATTTGATTATGGAACACAACCTAGGTCTAGGAAAACCAAGGTCACAAGGGAAGTCATCCCTAGAGTTGACCATGGTAGATGCCTAGTGGCTAGGGTTTTGAAGAAACCTCGGGAAGCCACTAAGAAGGTTACAAGGGGAGTCACCCCTAAAGTTAACCTAGGCAAGGTCCAAATGACCAAGACTACCAAGCCTAGAAGGGTAAATAGGAGAGTATCTAGGGAGGTCATCCCTAAGGAATACCTAGTTAACCCAAGGAGCTCAAATATATTTTGGGTTTGTAAGAGTGTGATCGACTCACGCTAAATGGGTTAGGGTGTGCCAACTTTACATGGATGGGCAGTTAACCTAACCATGATAAAGGTGGCACCTTAGGTCATTTTTAAGGTTATGGATACCTTGGAAATAAGTTTGAACTTAAATCCTAAAAGATTTTAGGATGTGCCAATATTATTTGAGAATTATGATAAATTGATCAAATTGACACAATTTAGGTCTTAGGTCACAGTATGCCATTTTGGGTTTTTGGCACTCTTGGGGGATGAGTGATAATATGACAAAATGAAATTAATAATAACAAATATTAAAATTTAGGTATTATATACCTTTATATTTTACTTGCCATGCCTTATTTGTCATATGCCATGTCATGACATCATATCTATTGTTATCATATAATATGTCATGATCATGCTTAGGTTTTAGTTTTAGTGTCATGTATGTTTAGAATTTAATCATACGTCGTGACATCATGATTATTGACATTGTTTTATTTATGATATCATTATATACCATGATCATATTTCATGCATTTAGGTTTAATAAAAATTTATTTAAGGACAATTGACATGACTTGGAGTCCCATGTATAAGGGAACCAAGTAGTGTTGCCTTAGCAAATACATGAGACCTTAGTATAGGTATAACCAAAAGCCACATCTCACATCACATTGACATGTGTGTGTATTTATATACCCTAGACACATGTGAGATGCTAGGAAGTGAGTTAAGTTCAAGGTGCATAGTTTTTTCATCTAGATGAACTCAAACTCATCTTATACCAAGGTGGATCATGGGGAAAGCTGATATGCAAGTCATGTACATTGAGCCCACTAATCATGATCCAATATAGGTTTTCAAAAATATTTTAAAATCAGTTTAGAAAATCTTGATGAAGTCTATCTTTTGATAGAAATTACCATTGATGGAGTTGATATAAAGTAGGGCCAAAACATTAAACTTTTCAATGGTTTTGAACTTTGTGTAAATCTCCTAATTTTATAGGTAATTTAATTTTCAAATATTTTTCACCCATTGTATTTGTTATAAGTAATGTACGTATGAATTTTCAATATTTTTCAAAATACGTATATTTACTTATGTATTTTTGAAATTCAATTTCAATCTCGATTTACAGAATTAGAAATTAGTCATTGCTTATAGCAATCAAGCGTCAATGAGGCCATTGGTGACTATAAGAGTCTACTGCTAGAGCTGATTTCGGGTAAACAAGATTTGTTTAACCTGATTTCAGCTATTTTAGGTTACCCTAACTGTTCATAACCCTAGCATATGCTTTGGAAAGCATTAGAAAGGGTGAAAATCCATTGGATATGGTTTAGGAGAGTTGTTTAGGGTGTGTATCAATTTTAAGGTATGTGAGAGTTCATGTTTGAACTTTTGCCCTTAATTTTGATAGTTTAGTGTTCCTATAGGCTTAGGGACTCTCCAAAGATATTGTTGGTGCAATGGTCAAGGGGGAGCAAGCCTTTATAAGGAGGTATCCATCATGGGATGATGGATGTTTTTCTTCCTCATGAGGGGGAGAATTGGGAGAGTTTATAGGAAGCCTCGCTCAAGTGATATGAGACTTATCACTAGGAAGAGTGAAGACATCCTAGATGTTTTTGGACCAAGGGGGAGATTGTAAGATCTCATTGGGGTATGAGACATTGATACTCTTGGAGAGAGGACCTTTTTTATGTATGTCAAAAAGGGGGAGAATTTATGAAATTATTAATTTGAGAGAATTGGTAAGGAGATTTGAGTTAGGCAACCTAACTCAAAGGTGTTTGTGGTTTTTGTCAAACATCAAAAAGGGGAAGATTGTTGGTGCAATCTGCCCAGGTCATGATTAACCAGACTCGAGTTGGACTCGAGTAGTGTTTTAATGTTTGACAATATTTTAGGGAGATTGTTGGTGCAATCGACCCGGGTCATGATTGACCGGACTCGAGTTTGACTCGAGTGATATTTTGATGTTTGATGATGGTTTGACCATTGTTTGACTATATGGTTGACATGGGGTTAACCATATGATAGAAAAGTCCAAGTCTTATGTACTTGACATGAAAAGTCCAAGTCATGGGTACTTGGCATAGAAAGTCTAAGCATGAGTCTTGGCAAGGAAAAGTCCAAGCTTGAGTCTTGGCAAATGGAAAGTCCAACATGGGTTGGCAAGGGAAGTCCAAGGGGTGATATTGGTGGCGTAAAGTCCAAGGGTGGAGTCTTGACAGCATAAGTCCAATGGTTGGCGGCGTAAAGTCCAAGCGATAGTTTTGGCAGCATAAGCCCAATGTGCCTTGGCGGTATAGACTAACTTTGTGGGACTTTTCGAGCCGCAAAAACCTCTTTTTGCGTTGTAGAAATCCCGGAAGTCCGGCCACGGATCCGTGTGAAGATGTATTAAAACTAAAACATGTGTGTTTACTAAAAACCCTAGATCTACCTTAGATCTAGAAGGTGAGATCATTACCCTCGATGCGACGCCCTTCGCAAATCCCGCTCGTCCAAAAGCTTCGCCGGAACTCAAGAGCATCAAGTGAACACTCCTCTATTGGTATCCACACAAGCAATAGGTGGAGAAAACACATCCTTGAGTGTGCTAGCACCCTATGGATGGTTCGGCTAAAGAGAGGGATGGGAGAGCAAGCTTGAGAGGAAGATGATCCAAGGAAGAAGATGAAGTGGGAGAGTAACTCACCAAAATGAATTCCCCATCTAATGGAGTGGCCGACTACTTCAAGGCTTGGGAGGTTACATGCATACATGTAACTCCAAGAGCCAATGGCTCTTGGTCTCCCTCATGAGGTGCCACAACATGCTAAGTCAATGATGATGTGGAGCATCATCATTGGCCGGCCATGCCAAGTCATCATCATGACATGGCATTTGGTCAAGTCAAACTTGACCTTTCATCTTCCTCTCAAGTCAAGTCAAACTTGACCTCTTATCTCTCATGGTTGATCAAATCTAACCACTTAACTCAAGTCAATTTAATTTAATGAATCTCTATTCATTAATTTAAATTGATTTGATGAATCAAATCTAAATTAGACTCATTCAACACTTGAGTCAAATTGAGTCCAACTCAATTAGTCTAATTAGGATTACTCTTTATCCAATTTGGTTCATCCCATGAACCTAATCCTCATGGTTCATCATATGAACCTAATATCCATCTAATTGCCCTTATGTGTGTGACCCTATAGGTTCTTGTAACGTTGGCAATGTCCCTAAACCGATTTAGGAACATAAACAATGAGCGGTATCTAGCAACACATCATTGCTACCCAAGTTACAAGAATGTTGAGCTCCAACATCACCTTTGTGACTACTAATTGTGACTCTCATAATATGTGACAATGTCCCTCTATCCTTGACATCTAGATTGACCAATCGAGGCATAGACCGTGTCATCCTCGGTACAATCTATATCTTGAACTCCAAGTAGACTCACTCTAATCAAATGATTTCAATATCTCATATTGACTCATTTGGACATGGCCATGCACTTCGTGGTCTCACTCTATCAAGGATATCGATGTAACTCCCGTCATATAGGAGGGATAGATCCCATCTACATCACTCACATCCCTCTGCATAATTTGTTACATACCCAGTAATCGCCTTTATAGTCCACCCATTTACGGGTGACGTTTGACGAAGCCAAAGTATGCAACTCCTTATGTAGGGAACCTTGGTGACTTCAGGTCTAAGGACTAATAGTCATACTAATAGCCACATGAGAAAGTATATGACACTCATATAACGATCCATGATACTTTTTCATGGCGGGTCATTTAGTATACATTCTCCAATGCATACCCATGTGTCAACTTGATATCTCATATCCATGACTTGTGAGATCAAGTCATCGTGTTGACCTACATGCTAGTCTCTATGTATTAACATTGTCCCTGAATGTTAATACTTGACTAGGAATGATTAAGAGTAGTGTTCTCTATATCATCTGATTATTGATTCAACCAATCGATTGATATAGATAAGAACCTACTACTCAAGGACATTATTATATTTAGTTATTTGGCACCAATACAAGTAAATATAATAACCATGCCTTAATAAATAGGAATATGATACAATAAAGTCCATACAACAATCATCACATGATTGGCTCTAAGGCTTTCACTAACAATCTCCCACTAGTACTAGTGTCAATCACCGTAGTATCTAATACCCAATGACCTAGTGTGACCATCATGCTTTTTCTGTGCCAAAGCCTTGGTCAAGGGATCTGCGATGTTAGCCTCTGTGGGTACTCTGCAAATCTTCACATCTCCTCTATCGATAATCTCTAGAATGAGATGGAAGCGCCGTAGTATGTGTTTGGTCTGTTGGTGTGAGCGAGGTTCCTTAGCCTGTGCAATCGCTCCATTGTTGTAACAATAGAGCTCTATGGGATCTGCTATGCTAGGAACCACCCCAAGCTCAGTAATGAACTTGCGGATCCAAACTGCCTCCTTTGCTGCCTCAGATGCAACAATATACTCGACTTCTGTTGTAGAATCAGCAACTGTGTCCTGCTTCGAACTCTTCCAGCTCACAGCGCCACCATTCAAGCAAAACACGAACCCTGACTGCGATCTATAATCATCCTGGTCAGTTTGGAAGATGACATCGCTGTAACCCTTTACAGCTAGCTCCTCATCGCCTCCAAATATTAAGAAATATTTGTTAGTCCTTCTCAAGTACTTAAGAATATTCTTGACTGCTATCCAGTGACGCTCACCTGGATCTGACTGGTATCTACTCGTTATGCTCAAAGCATACGAGACATCAGGATGAGTACATAGTATGGCGTACATGATAGATCCTATAGCAAATGCGTAAGGGATCTTATTCATGCGGTCTCTCTCCTCTCTAGAAGAGGGACTTTGAGTCTTCGAAAGACTCACACCATGTGACATCGGCAGAAGTCCCTTCTTGGAATTCTGCATGGCAAACCGTAGTAATACTGTGTCAATGTATGTACTCTGACATAGGCCAAGCAATCTCTTAGATCTATCTCTATAGATCTTGATGCCTAGAATACAGGCTGCTTCACCTAAGTCCATTGAGAAGCACATCCCCAGCCAAGTCTTCACAGACTGTAGCGAAGGGATGTCATTTCCAATGAGCAGTATGTCATCCACATACAATACAAGGAAGACAACTGTATTCCCATTAACCCTTTTGTAGACACAGGGTTCATCTTCATTCTTGATGAAATCAAACTGTTTTATCGCATCATCGAATCGAAGATTCCAGCTCCGAGAGGCTTGCTTTAGCCCATAAATGGACCTTTACAGCTTGCATACTCTTCCAGTATGTTGTGGATCTTCAAAACCCTCAGGTTGTGTCATGTACACATCCTCGAGTAACTTTCCATTCAGAAATGCGGTTTTGACATCCATCTACCAGATCTCATAATCGTGGTATGCTGCAATAGCAAGCAAGATCCGAATGGACTTAAACATCGCCACTGGAGAAAAGGTTTCATCATAGTCAATACCATGAATTTGCTTGAAACCTTTAGCCACCAATCGACCCTTATAGGTATGCGTAAGTCCATCCATGTCAATCTTTCTCCTAAAGACCCACTTACACCCAATGGGTTTGACCCCTTTAGGTGGATCAACCAAAGTCCATACTTGGTTGGTGTATATGGATTCCATCTCGGATCTCATGGCCTCTAGCCATTTCTCAGAATCTGGGTTCATCACAGCTTCCTGATAGGAGGTAGGCTCATTCTCAATGAGCATTATGTCATCATGGTCAGACAAGAGAAATGAATATCTCTCAGGCTGACGACGTACCCTATCAGATCTGCGAAGAGGTAGGTCTACCTGAACAGGTGGTTGTTCCACAACTCTTTGTGCAACAACCTCATCACCCACAACATTTTGTGGTTCATGTCCAACTTCCATCAAGGCCTCAGTGCTATGGTCCTTATCTTGAATTTCTTCAAGATCGAACGTACTCCCACTAGTTTTTCTAGAAATAAAATCCCTTTCTAGAAAAACCCCAATCTTTGCCACAAACACTTTGTGCTGACTGGGAATGTAGAAGTAATATCCCTTTGTATCCTTGGGATATCTAACAAAATAGCACCTATCGGATTTGGGTCCCAGTTTGTCTGAGACTTGACGTCGAACGTAAGCCTCACAACCCCAAATCCTCATGAAAGACATCTTGGGATTTCTCCCTATCCATATCGTATATGGTGTCTTTATCACAACCTTGGATGGTACACGATTAAGGGTAAAGGCTACTATGTCTAGAGCATATCCCCAAAAGGATATAGGAAGATTTGTGTGACTCATCATAGATCGTACCATATCTAATAGGGTACGATTCCTCCTTTCGGATACACCATTCCACTGTGGTGTTCCAGGAGGAGTGAGTTGGGATAGAATCTCACACTCAGCTAGATAGTCACGAAACTCATGGCTAAGGTATTCACCACCTCGATCTGATCAAAGTATCTTAATACTCTTGCCAAGCTGGTTTTATACTTCATTCTTGAATTCTTTGAACTTTTCAAAGGATTCTGATTTATGTGTCATAAGATACACATAACCATATCTACTGAAGTCATCAGTAAATGTAATGAAGTACCTGTAACCACCTCTAGCAGCAACATTGAAAGGGCTACATACATCACTATGTATAAATCCTAACAAGTCTGTTGCTCTTTCACTGTGTCCAATAAAGGGAGTCTTGGTCATCTTGCCTAAAAGGCAAGACTTTCATGTCTCATATGATTCAAAATCAAATGAGTCTAGCAGCCCATCCTTATGGAGCTGAGATAAGCGACTCTCATTTATGTGACCTAAGCGACAATGCCAGAGATAGGTTTGGTTCAACTCATTTGACTTGAACCTTTTGGTACTTATGTTATAGATAGGGCTCTCTAAGTATAGAAAGTAGAGTCCATTCATTAGAGGTGCACTACAATAGAACATATCATTTAAATAAACTGAACAACATTTGTTCTTTATTATAAATGTAAATCCTTTCTTGTCTAAACAAGAAACCGAAATTATGTTCTTAGTTAAGGAAGACACATAACAACATTTATCTAATTCTAGTACAAGCCCAGTGGGCAGAGATAGATCATAAGTTCCTACAACAACAACAACAACTCTTGCTCCATTGCCTACTCGTAGGTCCACCTCGCCCTTTGTCAATGCCCTGTTATTTCTCAGCGCCTGCATATTGGTACAAATGTGAGATGCACATCCGGTATCTAATACCCATGATGAAGAAATAGATAGATTGACTTCTATAAAATTTATACCTGAAGTAGAAGTCTCACTTCTCTTCTTCTTAAGATCTTCCAGGTATGCCTTGCGATTAGCAGCTTCGATGTCCAGCTTCCTTGCAGTGGAAGCAAGCCCCTTCCTTGGCCACCCCTCCTTTGGGTTTAAGTTCCTTGCCTTTGCCCTTGGCTTGGGACTTTCCCTTACCTTTAGGCTTTCCCTTGCCTTTCTTCTTTTGCACCATCAAAATGGTGTCAGATTTTTCCTTCTTAAGGTTAAGCTCAGCAGTTCTCAACATGCTGAGCATCTCAGGCAGTGGCTTATCAATTTCATTCATGTTATAATTCATGACAAATTGATTGTAGGCTTGTGGCAAAGATTGCAAGATCAGGTCAGTGGCTAGCTCTTGGCCAAGTGAGAATCCCAACCTTTGTAGGTTTTCTACGTACCCAATCATCTTGAGTACATATGGACCTACGGGAGTCCCATCTTGCATTTTGGACCCAAATAATGCCTTAGAGACTTCATATCTCTCGTGCCTTGCTTGTCCTTGATATAGTTGACGAAGATGTTCAACCATATCAAAAGCATTCATGAATTCGTGTTGCTTCTGAAGCTTAGAGTTCATGGTCGCGAGCATTAGACATAACACATCTAATGCATCATCTTGATGCTTCTTGTAAGCATCTTTGTCAGCTCGCGAGGCAGTGGCAGGAGGTGCCTCCGGAATGGGCTGCTCTAGGATGTACAACTTCCTTTCTTGAGTGAGAACAATTCTCAGGTTCCTGTACCAGTCTAGGAAATTTGCTCCATTGAGCTTGTCCTTCTCAAGGACAGATCGCAGAGAGAGAGTGTTCGTGTTTGTCGACATAGTAATCTACAACATACAATGCAGAAAATTAATATCATATTCCTTTTATCATTTAATTAGGCCTTTAATCAAATGATGCTCCCACTGAATTATAGGAATTTTATAGAATCAAGTTATGGATGTGGTCAAACCACATTACTAGATTCATACAAACTAGCTATAATTCTTGCGGGGCAAGATCCACATCATACTAAGCCTTGAGTTAGCTTTGGCTAAATCGCCCAAGACTTAGTACGATCGGTGGGTAACACATTACCGATTACATCTCTATGCAACTCTTATTTATAGGATCAAGACCCACATTTACAAAAGACCTTGAGTTAGCTTTAGCTAAATCGCTCAAGATTTAGTGTAAATGCGATCTTATCCTATCTTTCCAACGATTGGAATATGCCTATAGTTCTACTCGATCCAATTGAGTTAACTAGTTTTACTCAATCTAATTGAGCTTACTCTAACCCAAGCCGTGATAGGCGGGACTAAGATTGTCCCTCCGCACCCTACCAAGATAATATGCATTGCTTTGCTTTGGCAGATTCAACAACTACAAATGATCGAGGTAGTGATGGGTATCAAGGACTTGGTAGGCATTTACGAGTTGATTCGATTAAGATCTAATCTAATCGTAATATGTATCATATACGCATTAAGGCCTTTATTATCCTATATTAGCATGCATCACATACATACAAGCATTATTCTAGCATGCATCATATACATACAAGAAAAATATCCTAGCATGCATCATATACATACAAGCATTATTCTACTAGCATGCATCACATATATACAAGAAAAATCAAATATATATATATATATATATATATATATGATCTTTTTTTTTCCTTTTTTTTTTATTTTATGAGTCACCTCTCCATAACGGTCCCGCTAAGCGGTTTCCTGGCGCGATCGCGAGACAAGGCCCCTTTCGGGGATAGGGGCAGCGCCCCTACTTGCAAAATAAACTTTGTGAGTGTCCCTACTATGATTTTACAGTGACTTAAGTCACTGTCCCAAAAACCTAAAGCGAGAACTCGCCGTTTCGGAGAGTTTTTCTCGATGGTCGAAGCCTACAAGTGTCCCAACACTCGTTGTTCGACTCTTCGAGAAAAATACCCAAAAATTATATAAAAATATGAAATTTACAGAAACATAAAAATATGTAATTTTTATATCTAATACAAAAACTACAAAAAAATGAAACACATACATGCTTCGCACGTGGCTCTGATACCACTGTGGGACTTTCCGAGCCGCAAAAATCACTTTTTGCGTTACGAAAACCCCGGAAGTCGGGCTACGGATCTATGCAAAGATGAATTAAAACTAAAACATATATGTGTTTACTAAAAACCCTAGATCTACTTTAGATCTAGAAGGTGAGATCATTACCCTTGATGCGATGCCCTTCGCAAATCCCGCTCGTCCAAAAGCTTCGCCGGAACTCAAGAGTGTCAAGTGCACACTCCTCTATTGGTATCCACACAAGCAATAGGTGGAGAAAACACACCCTTGAGTGTGCTAGCACCCTATAGATGGTTCGGCCAAAGAGAGGGATGGGAGAGCAAGCTTGAGAGGAAGATGATCCAAGGAAGAAGATGAAGTGGGAGAGTAACTCACCAAAATGAATTCCCCATCTAATGGAGTGGCCGACCACTTCAAGGCTTGGGAGGTTACATGCATGCATGTAACTCCAAGAGCCAATGGCTCTTGGTCTCCCTCATGAGGTGCCACAACATGCTAAGTCAATGATGATGTGGAGCATCATCATTGGCTGGCCATGCCAAGTCATCATCATGACATGACATTTTGTCAAGTCAAACTTGACCTTTCATCTTCCTCTCAAGTCAAGTCAAACTTGACCTCTTATCTCTCATGGTTGATCAAATCTAACCACTTGACTCAAGTCAATTTAATTTAATGAATCTCTATTCATTAATTTAAATTGATTTGATGAATCAAATCTAAATTTGACTCATTCAACACTTGAATCAAATTGAGTCCAACTCAATTAGTCTAATTAGGATTACTCTTAATCCAATTTGGTTCATCCCATGAACCTAATCCTCATGGTTCATCATATGAACCTAATATCCATCTAATTGCCCTTATGTGTGTGACCCTATAGGTTCTTGTAACGTTGGCAATGTCCCTAAACCGATTTAGGAACATAAGCAATGAGCATTATCTAGCAACACATCATTGCTACCCAAGTTACAAGAATGTTGAGCTCCAACATCACCTTTGTGACTACTAATTGTGACTCTCACAATATGTGACAATGTCCCTCTATCCTTGACATATAGATTGACCAATCAAGGCATAGACCGTGTCATCCTCGGTACAATCTATATCTTAAACTCCAAGTAGACTCACTCTAATCAAATGAGCTCAATATCTCATATTGACTCATTTGGGCATGGTCATGCACTTCGTGGTCTCACTCTATCAAGAATATCGATGTCACTCCCGTCATATAGGAGGGATAGATCTCATCTACATCACTCACATCCCTTCGCATAATTTGTTACATACCCAGTAATCGCCTTTATAGTCCACCCATTTACGGGTGACGTTTGACGAAGCCAAAGTATGCAACTCCTTATATAGGGAACCTTGGTGACTTCAGGTCTAAGGACTAATAGTCATACTAATAGCCACATGAGAAAGTATATGACACTCATATAACGATCCATGATACTTTTTCATGGCGGGTCATTCAGTATACATTCTCCAATGCATACCCATGTGTCAACTTGATATCTCATATCCATGACTTGTGAGATCAAGTCATCGTGTTGACCTACATGCTAGTCTCTATGCATTAACATTGTCCCTGAATGTTAATACTTGACTCGGAATGATTAAGAGTAGTGTTCTCTATATCATCTCATTATCGATTCAACCAATCGATTGATATAGATAAGAACCTACTACTCAAGGACATTATTATATTTAGTTATTTGGCACCAATACAAGTAAATATAATAACCATGCCTTAATAAATAGGAATATGATACAATAAAGTCCATACAACAATCATCACATGATTGGCTCTAGGTCTTTCACTAACAATCTCCCACTAGCACTAGTACCAATCACCGTAGTATCTAATATCCAATGACCTAGTGTGACCATCATGCTTTTTCTGTGCCAAAGCCTTGGTCAAAGGATCTGTGATGTTAGCCTCTGTGGGTACTCTGCAAATCTTCAGACTAGAAGGCATCATACTTGGGGTTAAATTTCATGGTTGAGGTTATCAGTCGATTGGAGTTTTGGACTAGTCAACTGGTCAAGTGTTTTGACACTTGGAAGTCGAGTCGACTTGTAGTAGTCGAGTCGACTTGTAGTAGTCGACTGGGATTATGGTCAGTCGAACTTCTCAAAGTCGACTGATGTTCGACTGTAGAAAATAGCCTGGCAGTCGACTGATGGCTTGAGCAGTCGATTGCCATGGATGGTAGTCGATTGCTGGTCAGGATTACCAGTGTGGAATGCTCGGTAGTCGACTGGTCAGTCGGCTATGACCCTGACAGTTGACTGTTGGGTTATGGATGTTGACTGCTAGTGTATCCGTTGGAACTTATCCAACATGGATTAAGCCATTGTCTCACAACGACTACAGGAGTAGTCGACTGATGGTCTCGATCAGTCGACTGCTAAGCGGAATCCAGCCCGAGGTGAAGCTTTAAAAGGAGCTCGTGGAGAAAGATTTTGGTAAGGTTCCTTGAGGCAATTTGTGTTAGTGTTAGCCCTTAGTGCCAATCATGAGATGATTGATTAGGGATCATGTGTATTGTATTTCATTAATAAAAGGCAAAGATTGTTTATTATATTTACTTTATGCATGTGCCAGCTAAAATAAATATAATAATGTCGTTGAATAGTAGGTTCTAATCTACAGTATATCAATTGGTAGAATTGATTATGAGAAGCTGTAGAGAATACTATTCTTAATATTCCTAGTCAAGTATTAATATACAAGGGCAATATTAATACATTGAGACTAGCATATAGGTCAATGGATGATTTGATCTCACAAGTTATGGATATGTAATATCACATTGACACATGGGTATATATATTAGAGAATATATATACTGAATTAACCCACCATGAGAAAGTATCATGGATCGTTATATGAGTGTCATATACTTTCTCATGTGACTATTGGTATGAATAGTCCTTAGACCTGAAGTCACTATGGTTCCCTACATAAGGAGTTATGTACTTTTGTATCGTCTAACATCATACCGTAACAGGGTGACTATAACAGCGATCACTGGGTATGTAACGAATTATGCGGAGGAATGTGAGTGATGTAGATGAGATCTATCCCTCTTATATGATAGGAGTGATATCTTTGGCCTCTTGATAGAGTAGGACCACGAAATGCATGACCATGTTCAAATGAGTCAATATGAGATATTGAGCTCATTTGTTTGAGTGAGTCTACTTGGGGATCAAGAAACATAAATATCGATAAGGAGATGACACGGTCTATGCCTCATTGATCGATCTAACATATTAGAGATAGAAGGACACCTACATACATGATAATAGTCATGAAAAGGTTATCGGATCTCGATGATCTTGTAACTTGGGTAGCAATGATGTATTGCTAGATGCCGCTCATTGCTTATGTATCTAAAAAGAGTTTTAGATACATTGCCAACGTTACAAGAGCCTATAGGGTCACCTACAAATGACATTCTATTTTGGAGATGGTTTCTTTTAGTTGGACTAAAAGGACAATTGAGCATATGGCCAATATTTGAGTTAGACTCAAACTGGTTAAACTTGAGTTAGACTCAAGTTGAACCATGGAAGATGATTCATCATCATGCATGATTAATTTAATTAATCATGCATGGGAATACCAAGAGCCTTGGTATTCATGATGAGAATTCATAAAGGAGAATACCAAGGGTCATGGTATTAAGAGATGTCTTAATGAGGAGATAATGGCATTGATGGCTTGAGCATAAAATGGATTTTGGTGCTCAACGTGGTATACAGATTTTGTGGTGTGGCTTTTGGTGTTTAGGCATGCAAGCAAGAAAAGGCCAAGAGAGAAAGTGTTCTCTCATCTCCTCCTTCCTCTCCTTCTTCTTCTAAAAGAGTTCTTGGCGTTTTGCTAGAGGTTGCTAGCACAACGTGACTCAAAAGCTAGTGTGGGTGTCAGTGTGGATACCATAGATATACGGTTACCCTTACCGTATTGAGATCCGAGAGCATTTGGAAAAGCGGAATTGTGAAAGGCACACACCGAAGGTATATTCTTCATCTAGATAAGATCTAGACTAGATTAAAGAAAATGATTTATATAGTTTTGCATGTATCTCTGGTGGGATCCAATTTAAATTATTGTTTCCGCTGTGGTTGTGCGAAGTATTCGCCCGTGATGTTGTGAACATCAGATTCGGACCGGTTTTCCTAACAATTTGGAGGGGATTTGCTACTGCAATCCAGACCTTCAAGACTCTTCTCAAGCAATTAAATATCAAGCAATCAAAAGCTCTTTGTAAAGTTTTCTTTACTTGAATTTTAGTGTATTTGCTTGTATTTGTGTTGTATTACTTTTGTAATCGTTGTAAGAGGTTTCTTTGCCTCCGACTTATTGTCGAGAAAGAGTATTTGTGATTATTAGTGGTGTTTGGCATCGCTAGGGCTCGTTCGAGCCCAACCTTGGAGTAGGAACCTTGAGGTTCCGAACCACGTTATATCTTGGTATATTGGTCTTTGTGATTGTCATGTTTTATTCTTGTTATTATTATTTCCACTGCGCTAACACGATTTGTAAAAACGAACGAATGATTTCCATCTTCATCAACCAACACACTATTCACCACCCTCTAGCGACGATCAATTCCCCAACATTAAGTATTATAAAGGTTTATTTAATTGTCAATTGATTTTTTTTATATGCTAGAATGGACAAAGAATGAATGTCCAAGGATAGATTATCACGTGAGTATGCAGTTGGAGTAGAGTCCTTCTTGCAATTTGCAATGCAAAATTTTAGTGATTCTAATGCAATATCTTGTCAGTGTGCCAACTATGGTAATCTAAGAAGGAACAATATTGATGTCATAAGGGCTCATTTAAGAAGTAATGGTATGGATTTAACATATGTAGTGTGGATATGGCATGGAGAAAAACCCTCATTTGACAACTCAATGAATTCTAGTGAACAAACCCAAGAAGGCGAATATAATTTCTTTAATGAGAAGCTTGTAGATATGGTAAATGCGACATATGAATATGATGAGAATCTAACTACATTCAATAACTTACTCCACGATGTTGAGAAACCTTTATATCCAGGATGTACAAAATTTACAAAGTTATCGACCATTGTTAAATTGTACAACCTGAAAGCCAAATATAATTGGAGCGATAAAGGATTCACAGACATTCTTTCTTTGTTTGAAGAAATGCTTCCAGATGGAAATGAATTGCCTTTATCAGTGTATGCTGCGAAGAAATCCTTGGTTGCATTGGGTATAGACTATGAAAAAAAATCCATGCATGTCCTAATGATTGTATCTTATATTGGAAGGAATACGTGAATTGTATCAGTTGCCCTACTTGTGGGTTTTCAAAATGAAAGATATGCAAGAATTCCAAAGTAAATGAAGGAGTTACTACAAAGGTCCTATGGTACTTTCCACCTATTCCAAGACTTCGAAAAATGTTTCGAAACCAAGAAACCTCTAAGGTGTTAACCTGGCATGTTGATAGTAGAACGTGTGATAGTTATTTGCATCATCTAGCAGATTCACCCTCTTGGAAGGTAGTCGACCATAAGTAGCCAAATTTTTATTTTGACTCAAGAAATATGAGATTGGTCATATCGACAGATGGAATCAATCATCATAAATTGCTGAGTTCTACGTATAGTTGTTGGCCAGTTCTGCCGATCACTTACAATCTTCCTCCATTTTTGTGTATGACGAGAAAATTTATGATGCTTACTTTATTGATATCGGGTCCTAAAAAACCAGGGAGTGATATTGATGTTTACTTAGCATCTTTGATTGATGACTTAAAGCACTTATGGGAAGAAGGTGTTGAAGCATATGGTGCATATCGACAAGAAAGATTCACCCTTAAGGCAATCTTACTATGGACAATTATTGACTTTCCAGCATATGGAAACCTTTCAGGATGTTGCATGAAAGGATATAAGTCATGGTCTATTTGTGGTGAAAACACATGTGCGATGAGGTTGAAACATAGTAGAAAAATGTCATTCATAGGCCATAGAAGGTTTCTTCCTGAGAACCATCCTTATCGAAGGCAAAAGAAAGCATTTGATGAGAAGCAAGACTTTAACATTGCACCAAGACCATTGAGTGGTCATGATATTTCAAAAAATGTTGATAAAATTAATTGTCGTTGGGGAAAAATGAGCGAAAAGCTTCAAGCACTAGAGGATGGTAGTCGTCCATATTGGAAGAAGAAATCAATATTCTTCAAACTTGCGTATTGGGAGCATCTACATGTCTGACATGTTCTTGATGTGATGCGCATCGAGAAAAATGTATGTGAAAGCCTAGTTGGCACATTACTTGGCATTCTAGGGAAAACAAAAGATTGACCAGTAGCACGATTGGACCTTGTGGATATGAATGTCAGGTTGGAATTGACACCAAAGGAGGGGGGGGGGCAAATTTTTTTTGCCAGTGGCTTGTTATACATTAAGTAAAGATGAGAAAAGGAAATTTTGCAACTCCTTGTTGGGAATGAAGGTTCCTATAGGTTATTCATCTAATATTAGAAGCCTTGTATCGATGAAAGAGTTACAACTTGTTGGTATGAAATCACACGATTGTCACACTTTGATGCAACAGTTACTTCCAGTTGCCATTCGTGGTGTCTTACCCAAACATGTTAGAAAAACTATCACTCGATTTTGCTTCTTCTTCAATATGTTATGTAGCGAAGTGATAGATATCTCAAAGTTAGATGATATGTAAAGAGATATTGTGACAACATTGTGCTTACTTGAAAAATATTTTTCTCCTTCATTTTTTGATGTCATGCTCCATTTGACTATTCACATTGTGCATGAGGTTAAATTGTGTGGACCAGTTTGGCATAGATGGATGTACCCATTTGAAAGATTCAAGAAAACATTGAAAGGTTATGTGTGAAACCACAATCGACCTGAAGGTTGTATAGTCGAATGTTATATTGCTAAGGAGGCTCTAGAATTTTTCTCAGACTACCTTTTTAATGTGCACACTGTTGGCATCCCAACAAGGAATTGTTAATTGGAGCTTACTAAACCTTTATCACGAGATCGAGTGAACTCTACCTATCATGGGGAGTAGGAGCAAGCACATCATCATGTACTAGAAAATAATGATGAGATAGAGCCTTAAATCGAGTAATTTTTCCAACTCATTGCTACTTTCAAGTGTGGCATAACATTCTAGTAGCTAATCGTTTCATTATCATATATTCAATAGAAAACACATGGCTCATTTGAAGGCAACATTTCATCATAAAGCAAAGTCGAAAAAGTGGTTACAAGATGAACACAATCGAACTTTTATTCCATGGTTACGTGATACTGTAAGTTACATGCATGCTAGTACTACTACATAATTTATAAAGATTAATATATAATTCAACTTTTACATTTTACGAATTTTAGGTTGTAAATGCAATTAACCATTCCACACATCAAATCTCCGAACAATTAAAGTGGTTGGAGCATGGACCTAGCAAGTGAGTATTCAAGTATTTTACATATTTAATTGATGGGGTTACTTATCACACAAAAGAGTTTGATGACGTGCAGATAGTTCAAAATTTTGGAGTAAGCTTAGTTGCAAATATTATGTAAGTTGCTAGTGCAAAGGATAAGAATCCAATTGTGTCAGATATGGTATTATGTGGAGTTATTGATGAAATATGGGAGGTTGATTACCATCTCTATAGAATTCTAATGTTTAAATGTAATTGTGTTGATAATAGTGGTGGTATTAAAGTAGATGAACATGGTTTCACATTAGTAAACCTCAAAAGGATAGGATTCAAATTCGATTCATTCATCTTAGGGAGTCAAGCGAAACAAGTTTTTTTACCCTGAAGACCCTGAAGATCCCACATGGTCTGTTGCACTTGCAACTCCTACTATGAAAATATTATTGGTGATAATTTGGAAGAAACTACAACCAACCATTAATGTTTTTCTCGAGGGCTTCCAAGAATAGATGCTGACGGAGTAGATGACAATGAACCACCATGCATTCGTGAAGATTGTGTGGGACTTGGATTGATGATGTTTTACTTTAGTGTGGTAATTATATTTATTTTTAAATACTACATCATTTATCATGTAATAGTTCTATAATTAATATTACATATGCTAGTTCAATCTCATTTAAAATAGAATGATCATTGTATTTTTGGTTTAAGACTTTCCAATAACTTTCATTTCATGTGAATAGATCTAGGTTTTCACAACAACTTTCATTTTTGTCACAATTATTTAGGTTGGCGTTATGAAATCTCTTATACTTTTCATTCAGTTAGGTAAAATCTATTGGTGCAATCGACCTAGGTCACGATTGACTGGACTCGAGTTTGACTCGAGTAGTATTTTGATGTTTGACAATTGGTTGACCATTGTTTTACATTGGGTTGACTATATGATTGATATGGGATTGACCATATGATGGAGAAGTCCAAGTGGGACACTTGGCATTGAAAAGTCCAAGTCTTGTGTACTTGACATGGAAATTCCAAGCATGGGTCTTGGCATTTGGAAAGTCTAAGAATAGGTCTTGGCAATGGTAAAGTCCAAGCATGGGTCTTGACATTTGAGAAGTCTAACATGGAGTTGGCATTTGGGAAGTCCAAGGGTGTGATATTGGTGACGTAAAGTCCAAGATGTAGTCTTGGCAGCATAAGTCCAATGTTTGGCGGCGTAAAGTCCAAGCATGTGTCTTGGCAGTGTAAGTCCAAATGTACCTTGGCAAAGTAGACCCGCTTAGCATGACAATAGCTGATGGAAGCACCTGAAGGCTAGCGTATAGATAAACAAGTCATGGATAACTTGAAGGGATCCGATAGGCATGAGGCTGATAGAGGTGGCTAGAAGGCTTAAGTCTAGGCTAAGGGTGGTCTATCAAGTATGAAGGGATCATACTTGAGTTAAACCTCATGTTTGAGGTTTATTAGTCGACTGGGGTTATGGATCAGTTGACTAGTTGAGTGTTTGACACTTGACAGCCTAGTCAACTTGGATCCGATCAAGGGTTATGAGCGATTGACTAGCTCGATGGGTTCACAACAATGATCGGCTCGTAAGTAGTCATGACCACGTAAGCTCGTAGTCGATCGTTAGGCTAGCAGCTTATTTGGTAAGGGCATGATCGTAGTAGTGTATCTGTTGGAATTTTTCCAGCGTGAATTGAGCCATTGTAAGACAACAACTACAGGGGTAATCAACTGGTGCCTTATGACATTCGACTGTTAGGCAAAAATTAGCCCAAGTTATAGCTTTATAAGGAGCTCGAAGAGGAGGATTTTGGCTAGCGTTTCTTGAGAAATTTGAAGGAGAATTGCTACTGTATTCTAGACCTTCAAGGCATTCCAAAAGCAACCAAAGATCAAGCATTCAAAGCTCACATTTGTAAAGTATTTTTCTTTACTTGTATTCATTTGTTTAGTGTAATTTCTTGTTTCTTGTTCTTATTGTTGTATTACTTATGTAATCACTTGTACGAGGTTTCTCCACCTCTGGATTATTCTGATAAGGAGTGTATTAGTGGTGATGTGCATCACTATAGCTCATTTGAGCTCAACCCATAGAGTAGGAACTAGGGTTCCGAACCACGTTACATCTTGTATCTTTGTGCTTATATATTCTTATTTGTATTTGTATTAATATTTCTATTTCTGCTGCATATTAACGATTGTAGATAAGCAGATCGAAGTCAAGCGAAGCAAAATGCTATTCACCCCCCCCCAGCATGAGCAATGGTCCTACAAAATCTAATATCGTGTTTAAACAAGTTGACATAAAAATTTTCAACGTGGTCTAATTGATTTATTTTTCATTGTGTTCTGAACCCTTCTCTTGCATTATTTGTTCTTTTTTCTTCCTTAACAAGATGAGGCCTACTACTATAAAGCTTCTTTGTATTTTTCTATTATAGTTTGACTACCATTTAGTACTAATGTGTTATATAAAAATGTAACATTTGGTTCTACTAACCTATAAAAGAATGCCCATGTATCCAATTTGCAAAAATAAGTTATAGGATTCTAATTGAAGTATGTAGAATCAAAATAAGTGATTGCTAAAATTCACCCTCAGTCTTATCACAAGCATTCTTATTCAAGGTTCCAAAATTAATGATGGGAATTAGATAGGAGATTTCGTTTCATCTTGAAACCTAGAAATCAATTAATGATCCAAATTGAGCACCTCTAGGAGATGGACAAAAAACTCTAGATAGTTGTTTATTGAGTGGCCACTAAGTTGCTCCCATAGAAACGAAAGCATGGTTTTGACTCATATTCCCCACAAAAGTGGATCGCTACAACCAACACATATCTATGATTTTCAGTGGAATACTAAAATTGTTTCATCACATGAGAAATAGGATATTCCTCTTGAATGACTCATAGAGACAACTATATGTTTTTCATGTTCAAATACACATCCAAGTTAACTAGGTTTCCATTTGAGAAACGTATACTATATTAGTGGCACTATAGCATGTCGAATTGAAAAGGTATAGCCTATGTTTGAGAAGGACCTCATCATGTATTATATCAAATACTAGTTCTAGGGTTACCAAGAAAAGCCATATGTTGAGGCCTTCTTGGAGCTATATGCAATCCAAATGCTCTTCTTTTCTCATCAAAAAGCATGCCCCTTGCCCATCTATGCAATTACATTTTGAGATCATGTAACCCTACAATACCTGAAATAGCTATTTCAAACTCATCCATTTTAGCTTTTTCTTCACTACATAACTCAATAGCTTTGCACTTCCTTTGCTCCTCCATATGCTTCATAAGGATTCCTCGAAGTTTCTCACTACTAGCACCTTCTGATAGATTATTTAAAGGGGTCATACCCTCCTACAAATAATATTATTAGATCTCACTTCAAATGATTCTAATGTAACTTGATAATACAATATCAATGAAAGCATACATTGTCTTTAATACTACAATCAACACTGTGTTCTAACAATGTGTTCACAATGCTACAATCTTGTGCCTGTAGTGGATGCCAAACTGGCAAATGTAGTGGAATCATCCCATTCTGCAATAAAGGTTACAAAAGGAAAAAATAAATTATGAGTCTACATGAGGATCAGGTGCAATATATTTAGTAAGAATAATGTAGACAATGTGTCACGCCCCGAGAGTATGTCATGCCGAAAAGCAAATGGACGACACCTCCTCTATACGTGGCAACATATCGGGTTAATACAAGGCCCGTAGACCCACAACAACATAACATATATATGGACAATACCAAACAATACATCCACAATAACACAAAAGGTGTGCACCGGTGCGACTCTAACATACTACACAAAATTAACATACAAATCAACAACCAAATACAACACTGATTATACATGGCCATAATACAAAACAATAGCGGAAGCAAATACGTGGAAAACCCAATTGTTCGGTGTGAGATGAGATGGGATCACCATGAGTCTCGACGTCAAGGAGTCTTCTACCGTAATGCAGGCGAAACCTGTGGTCCAGGGTGGTGAGTATAAACTCAGGGGTAATATATAGAAAGTGCATGAACATATAAGGTAAAGAAATCTACAAGTATACATGTGAAGATCTACAGGTATACAACATGAGTCCAATAGACATACAGTCCTATCCAAATCTAATAACAAGTAACCACAGTATAGTCATACTCAATGTATATATACTAAACTGATCAACTGAACATGAAGTAATGTACCAACGTACCTGACGGTCTGTAACACCATATGCTATATCATCCTGAACAGATATACAATAACATAACCCATATAATGTGCAAAGTCAATCCCATACCTGACCAACACTCAGACATATGAACAGTATATAATCACATATAATAACATCCCGGTCCATACCACACTATGACATGACGCTAATCAAACGCATACAATAGTCTGGACCAACACATATATCATGCTCAACACACTGTAGTATATAAAATATGCAAATGGCATGTATCATGATGTACAAACATATGCAGCAATCAAATGCAGCATCTCACAGACATATGTAAAACATATATCAAATACATGCATACATATATATCAGTAATGCATATGCATGGCCATGTCTGCGGACCCGTCCAACCACGACCCCAGTATGGCCCGGGTGGCACGACATAACGAGTAGCCCGACTCCAGCTGCCACTACTCTCGAGTGACCGAGTTGGGTAGTATGAATGAGTAGCATATAAGCGTAAAAAGCTAACTACTCTCGGGGTCCTCGCCCGGTCGCCCCTACTACCCATGAGTAGACGAGCTCTGCACACAGGACAACTACACGTCACACAACCACCGTCTATAGTGGGCGAGTGCTAACACCACTCTGCTCAGTGGCTAGGTGCGCATCTCCAACTACCACCATCCATAGTGGCCGAGCGCGGCACATCCAATGCTCTGCCCTCAACCCTGCTACCACTACCCCGAGTGGCCGGGGAGGCAGGATGACTGACAACCCGTCTCAACCACAAGGGAGACCCAGTCAACAGCATGCATGCAAATGTAATGATGCATAGCTCCCCACAAGTATCCTCGCAACACTCCCTATCTCACGGGGAGTCCTGGTCAACCAAAAGTCAACTTGCAAGGACTACAATTCACAAGACTCTCTCTCTATCGTACAAAGAGTCAAACTCATCTGACAGTCAACCACGCTAAGACCTCTAGTCAGTAGCGAGATACTATCGACCATCCATATAACCATACACAGATACACAATCCATAATGGATATACCATCACACTAGGACCTCTAGTCCATGGTCACATACTGACAATCACACACTTATCTATGCACAGACAACTAGATCCAACATAGATGCACCACCAATACGGATATGATATAACAATCGACTCCATAATCCAATCCATCGCCTAACCCTAGTGATGTAACACAGTAATCCAATCTGAGGTCACAAGGATAATCCTAACCACCTGTACTTACTGAACATCCATCAGCTAATATATAATAGGGTTTATAGTTCCTATCCATGCTAGATAATCAATGAGTATCAGAGTATATATCTCAAAGGTCAAGGCAGTACAAGCATATGATTAAATAAGAGTAGATTTAAGGTAAACAGGTATAAACATATATCCAAATTCATGCACTAGAATTTGATCAAAACTACCGGACCAGGTAGATATTACCGACCTGATACGAAGCTCGAATAACCCTCCTGGTCGTGGAGCTGCTTCGTATACCAAACCTACACATAATAGACAATTATGATTAAGTACAAGCCTCCGATAGATATACGAACTAAACACTATTTCGTTTCTATATTCGCATCCTCTCCTCGTCTACGAGTTAGAAACCTCGACTATCCCAATCTGATACACCACAACCAATTATAGCTTTACTGATTGTTGAATCAATCACAACAACCCTAAACAACACAGCATCATTAATGACCACTCTAAAATCAACAACAACAAACATTGATTACACACTAAATCACAGCCGCCAACCACCGAATAGAGCCAAGATCACTGATCCCCAACTGCAAGCTCACGATGACAGAAAAATCCACCCAACTCATCAATCGGCCAACCCCCAATCCATAGCAATTATAGATATCACAGGCTAAAAGGAAATCAAACTTACCCATCTGCCTTGCTTCCACAACCAGCACAAAAAGAGTATCACCAACAACATCTACATTAATCGGATACACTCCAATCTCAGCCGCCAAACACTGATCCCCTGACAAAAACTCACTGTATCCCAAACGCATTGACACCCCATGAATTCACAACAATCTACAACAACTACAGAAAAGTAAACCAACTTACCGAGCTCAAATCTCCGCCGACAATCGTTTCTCCCCTGTTCACCGTCGACCATCAAGCTCCTACATCCTACTCCCGTTCACAGCTGCCCATACCACAAAGATTTGAACTACAAGTGAAAACTATGATCGAGGATGAATCTCATCGAAGATCAAGGAAATAAGTGACATCTTACCTAACTATGGCAGCAATCAACCGAAAGCAGCTCACGATCCGGCAGAGCCAGCGACCGAGAGCTCCCATAGTGGTGATAAGGCAACATCGAGTGGAGATTAGCTAGCTCGACGTCGACGATGGCACATCATCGGAAAAAGGTGAGCTGCGGCAACGAAATAGGGGAAGGGAAAAACGAGCTCAACACTCCACCGACAGTCCCCCTTTTCATCGGCGAAATCAGTAGCTCGTCGGCATCCCCTTTTTACCGACGAAATTAGCCCCAATCACTTGATCGGCAGCTCGCTGCCGCGGCAATAGCACTGCCCGTCCGCTGAAGCTATCGCCAAGATCCCCCAGGCGAGAACCCTCTGATCCACCACCGGAGATCGACCAAGGGAGCGGCACCGTCAACTACTCTCACCGGGATGCCGACGAGCTGAAGAAGAAGCGACGCGATCACGGCGAACGAAGAGTGACATATAGAAGAGGAGAAACGGAAATCGCGGAGAAGGGGAAAACAGCGATCGCGAAGAAGGAAATGGTTTCCGCGATCTGATTTGGGCGATTTAAAGGTGGTTCAGGTCGTTCGCCGGTTTAGTCTACATCAACCGGTTCAATCCATTTCCAGCCTAATGGATTCAACCCAACAGGATAGTCCAAGCCCACTTCTCTTAACCAATTCCTTGATTAAGCCCAATTAGACCACTAATTAAACCCAATTAATTAAAGGATTTAATCAATATAATTTTTTTCCGTATTTTACATTCTCCCCCACTTATAAAAAATTTGGTCCCCAAATTTCTGACTCATGTACGAGTATAAGAGGTCACAACAACTACTCAAGTATCTGGTGAAAAGGCATACCTCAAGTGACTAAGTGGGGTACTGAGCTCGAATATTATATTCCAGCTCTCACAAATACACTCTCAATCAACCTATTAAGAGGTTAATAACTATACCAAAGTGGAGCTCTATACCCGTAACCGATGGGAAACTTTACCAGAATCGTAAGGTGAATCATGAATCACTATCAGAAATGATACTCAAGGTTACTCCATGGATATAATTCCATCAAGCGATCCAACGAAATCCATCTTACAGCTCGGAAGAAAATGTGTGGACCTAGCTAATCGATCATTGACTATCTAAATCCTATCAAGTCCTTTCCGAATTCTAGATAATCTCCCAACATTGTCCATCGTACTAGGCTATCACTTTCATCAAGGTACGTAACCCTACCAGTCACTAATATTCCACCCTCACATGTTGGCACCCCAACATCAAACTACGAACTCAGCCATGTTCCACATGTCGTTCTACCACTAAGAACGTTCCATCACTATATAACAACTACTCAGTAGCTAGCCAAAACTCTAGGAGCACTCCTGCCCTATACATCTACTACTCAAGAGAATAACTGCTAAGCTCCACGTCATATATATGACAGCTTATCTCGCAGTTTCTCAACTGACGTAGGCATAAGACACGTCTCATACAACTGCATCGGAATCACTCCTAATCCCTAAAATGATACAACTACGTAAATACCCCTCCATCCATATTGGACAGATTAACTAACACTGACACAAAAGTCAGCCACCTTCTAGGCCCTAAAACCTAGCTTCCCAAGCTTCCGACCAGGTGATTTACATCACCTTCTTGGTCCAACAAATCAGCGGTATAGTATCACTAGAACATCCTATCCTCATCTATGGTAAATACCAAATCAATCTAGGGAAACATAACTTCCCTTAAGATCGTGAATATATCTCAAAAATATATCATCCACAGATATGATGACAATCGATCCCAAATACTCCAAGAGTACTTGATTCCTTGAATCCATGAACGACTAAATCGTCGATAAGTCTAACAACATTATCAATCAGCTTTATACACCTGAATCCTTTTACTCTACGCTAATGATAGCTCAATCATCACACCGACAATGATAATTTTATGACACTAAGTCACTACAATATCAACCCTCCAATCTCCAATCGTAGATCAACCCTAGGGTGTCATTTAGCTGATCTAAACAGATCATCCATCCACAACGAAGGATATTCATCCTCAACCACTACTGCTTTCCATCATCGATAATCGATGTATAACCCCAAAGGTTCATCTCTCTTTTAATAAAGAGTTACGAGTCTTCTCAAGAAAAAAATACTAGGAGAGATAAATCCCCTCATGAGAAATATTGGGATGGATAAATATTCCATCCAACACCTCCTATAATCGCAACTTACGTTCTTCCGATTTCCACAGTGTTTAACAACACCGATACCCATAAAATCATCTCTCGGTATGAGGTCTCCAATATCAGGACTATTCCCGAAATCACCTCAATCGCTTACTCCACTTGCCCATGCAGTGGCAAGCTCAAGAGTTCATCCAAAACTACATCCGAATACTCTCGGATTAAACGTACATCCGAGAGTCCTAGTATACCAATGCTCCAACAATCCAACTATCTGTAAGGATATGTCCATAGTGGAGGTATGTCTAGCAAAGGCTAAGGGTATCCCTTGACTTCTTGATTATTGATCAACATCTCACCTGACGGTAGAGAAAATCACCAACCCACAAGTCGATAGGAACCCTTCGAACCCTATCCAAGAATGTTCTAGACAAAGATTTCTGTAAACTACCAGTATCTCTCGATATATCCGCAAATAGGATAACCTAAAGTAATACCCCGAAGGACCGATCCTTCGGTTTTCTATACTTCTTCTCGAGTAATCATGTAAACTTGTCCAACATCTGTTCTGGATGGCTAAGCCCATGTAGATGCAAAAGACTGCCAAGGAGGAACTAAAGTCAACTACTGAAACTGAGGTACAATACTCAAAATGACTGCAATGAAGATGGTAAACACTATTGTATTGGCAAGGGTACACATCCGGCTGTAAAATACTGAAGAACTGTCAACATCGTAGCATGCTCCAACTCTGCGAAAGGTATAGCTGCAACTGAAGAATACCGCATAGATACAACCATCGTCGTATACTCTCTCTCCTCTGAACAAATCATAACCACGCCTGGGAAGGTAATAGTTGTTGTCGTCTGGATAGTAACAGTTGTTGTCTGAACGTCTGAGTCTTCTCTGAGATGTCTTCTGCTGATACTGCTGAGTAACTCACTTCTCCCGGATGGAAGTATCAAAAAGCTCCAACTATATTTGAGGTAGTAAATCGCTGTTGATGTGATAACCCAATCTTCTGTAATGATCTCAGCTTTCGAGGTTGTGGATCGTCCGCTCGAAAGCATCATCCATAGTCTTCAACTGAGTCTTCAAAATACAAACTCTCCTCGTAGATACCGACTGCTTATAGTAGAAACAGATACAATGGTCCATCGGATAATCTGGCTCTGTGTCTCGTCGTAACCCGCACTGCACACACATAATCTCCTTTCGGAGTCTTTCCTCTGATTTCACTGATAAACATAAGAAGATGCTGACGATCTGCAATCGGTCTTCTATGATCGGAAAACTCTCCAATCGTGACTCATGACTTTAATCTTGCTCCTTTTATCCAACATTCGGAGACTTCTAATTCCAATAATTTGACTTGCAATATATGCTTATCAAATCTCCAACCCTTAAAACACTTGCTACGGAGTCATTTCTATACACATGACTCGGTCTATGCACTTCCAGTAGGATCTGGTAGGAGATCCAAACATCATGATCAAGATGTCAGCCAATAAACCGTAGGTGGCCGAAATCAACTCAATCACATTCTTGAGTTATTAAGTGATCATAATCTTCGTAAGTCTAACAACTCTGTAGGGTACCTTCGTTACCAAACGATCACCCAACCCGAAGCTCAAGAATTATCCAACGATGAGTCAAAGAAGATGACGTGGGAAAATACTCTCTCACAACATCACTACACCGTGGCCAAGTGATGTGTGCTTTCCCGAAGGCTATTTCCTATCTCTTCCACCAAGTACCGGCTAAATCCGGATAATAGTATTCAACTAACTCCACTATCTTCGTATAATACGAGTTAAGTACTCAAAAGTACTCTCAAAGTTATACAACCTAAAACGACCATCTCAGAGATCAAAATCTCTATGAATATCTCCAAACTAATCCTCTACTATCTGCATCAGCAATAGTGTACTCGCTTGTCCATTACCCAATAGGTAATGATCTGACTAACATAATTAGTGAAAATCTTTAGGACTATAATCTTTGATCTCCACAAGAGATGTGACTACTAACCCCTGTTTTCCGACTTGATATCAGTCGGCTGTCAAAAGTAATTACCTTTTCGATAGCAGATATATGTCTAATAACCTCAATATGTCGTTCCCGTGATCATCTCAAATCACGGTTACAGATAGTGACTAACACACTACAAGTCATCCATGTTATAAGCAACTAAATGCATAGCCAACAGAAGGATATGTAATAACAACTAACATACCTTAAACCTTGTAACTCAGAGATGTCCGTAACAGCCAGATCCCAGAACTCACAAAACCAAAACCGAGTAAAGCAAAACTCGATGTCCAAACGAAATAAAATCCGAAAATGGACTTCGCAACCTAGGGCTCTGATACCAATAAAATTGTCACGCCCCGAGAGTATGTCGTGCCGAAAAGCAAACGGATGACACCTCCCCTGTACGTGGCAACATATCGGGTTAATACAAGGCCCGTAGGCCCACAACAACATAACATATATATGGACAATACCAAACAATACATCCACAAGAACACAAAAGGTGCGCACCGGTGCGACTCTAACATACTAAACAAAAATAACATACAAACCAACAGCCAAATACAACACTGATTATACATGGCCATAATACAAAACAACAGCGGAAGCAAATACGTGGAAAACCCCAATTATTCGGTGTGAGATGGGATCAACTGGCGGAGCTCCGAACGTCCAAGGAGTCTTCTACCTGTAATCTGGGCGACAAAATACCCAGGGTCCAGGGGTGGTGAGTATAAACTCAGGGGTAATATATAGAAAGTGCATGAACATATAAGGTAAAGAAATCTACAAGTATACATGTGAAGATCTACAGGTATACAACATGAGTCCAATAGACATACAATCCTATCCAAATCTAATAACAAGTAACCACAATATAGTCATACTCAATGTATATATACTAAACTGATCAACTGAACATGAAGTAATGTACCAACGTACCTGACGGTCTGCAACACCATATGCTATATCATCCTGAACAGATATACAATAACATAACCCATATAATGTGCAAAGTCAATCCCATACCTGAACAACACTCAGACATATGAACAGTATATAATCACATATAATAACATCCCGGTCCATACCACACTATGACATGATGCTAATCAAATGCATACAACAGTCTGGACCAACACATATATCATGCTCAACACACTGTAGTATATAAAATATGCAAATGGCATGTATCATGATGTACAAATATATGCAGCAATCAAATGCAACATCTCATAGGCATATGTAAAACATATATCAAATACATGCATACATATATATCAGTAATGCATATGCATGGCCATGTCTGCGGACCCGTCCAACCACGACCCCAGTATGGCCCGGGTGGCACGGCATGACGAGTAGCCCGACTCCAGCTGCCACTACTCTCGAGTGACCGAGTTGGGTAGTATGAATGAGTAGCATATAAGCGTAAAAAGCTAACTACTCCCTGCTGCTGGTCGCTCCGTCACTACCCATGAGTAGATGAGCTCTGCACACAGGACAACTGCACGTCACACAACCACCGTCTATAGTGGGCGAGTGCTAACACCACTGTGCTCAGTGGCCAGGTGCACATCTCCAGCTACCACCATCCATAGTGGCCGAGCACGGCACATCCAATGCTCTGCCCTCAACCCTGCTACCACTACCCCGAGTAGCCGGGGAGGCAGGATGACTGACGACCCATCTCAACCACAAGGGAGACCCAATCAACAGCATGCATGCAAATGTAATGATGCATAGCTCTCCACAAGTATCCTCACAACACTCCCTATCTCACGGGGAGTCCTGGTCAACCAAAAGTCAACTACGCAAGGACTACAATCCACAAGACTCTCTCTCTATCATACAAAGAGTCAAACTCATCTGACAGGCAACCACACTAAGACCTCTAGTCAGTAGCGAGATACTATCGACCATCCATATAACCATACACAGATACACAATCCATAATGGATATACCATCACGCTAGGACCTCTAGTCCATGGTCACATACTGACAACCACACACTTATCTATGCACAGACAACTAGATCCAACATAGATGCGCCACCAATACGGATATGATATAACAATCGACTCCATAATCCAATCCATCACCTAACCCTAGTGATGTAACACAGTAATCCAATCTTAGGTCACAAAGATAACCCTAACCACCTGTACTTACTGAACATCCATCAGCTACTACATAATAGGGTTTATAGTTCCTATCCGTGCTAGATAATCAATGAGTATCAGAGTATATATCTCAAAAGTCAAGGCAGTACAAGCATATGATTAAATAAGAGTGGATTTAAGATAAACAGGTATAAACATATATCCAAATTCATGCACTAGAATTTGATCAAAACTACCGGACCAGGTAGATATTATCCACCTGATACGAAGCTCGAATAACCCTCCTGGTCGTGGAGCTGCTTCGTATCCCAAACCTACACATAATAGACAATTATGATTAAGTACAAGCCTCCGATAGATATACGAACTAAACACTATTTCGTTTCTATATTCGCATCCTCTCCTCGTCTATGAGTTAGAAACCTCGACTATCCCAATCTGATACACCACAACCAATTATAGCTTTACTGATTGTTGAATCAATCACAACAACCCTAAACAACACAACATCATTAATGACCACTCTAAAATCAACAACAACAAACATTGATTACACACCAAATCACAGCCGCCAACCACCGAATAGAGCCAAGATCACTGATCCCCAACTGCAAGCTCATGATGATAGAAAAATCCACCCAACTCATCAATCGGCCAACCCCCAATCCATAGCAATTACAGATATCACAGGCTAAAAGGAAATCAAACTTACCCATCTGCCTTGCTTCCACAACCAGCACAAAAAGAGTATCACCAACAACATCTACATTAATCGGATACACTCCAATCTCAGCCGCTAAACACTGATCCCCTGACAAAAACTCACTGTATCCCAAACGCATTGACACCCCATGAATTCACAACAATCTACAGCAACTACAGAAAAGTAAACCAACTTACCGAGCTCAAATCTCCGTCGATAATCATTTCTCCCCTGTTCACTGTCGACCATCAAGCTCCTACATCCTACTTCCGTTCACAACTGCCCATACCACAAAGATTTGAACTACAAGTGAAAACTACGATCGAGGATGAATCTCATCGAAGATCAAGGAAATCAGCGACATCTTACCTAACTATGGCAGTAATCAACCGAAAGCAGCTCACGATCCGGCAGAGCCAGCGACCGAGAGCTCCCATAGTGGTGATAAGGCAACATCGAGTGGAGATCAGCTAGCTCGACGTCGACGATGGCACATCATCGGAAAAAGGTGAGCTGCGGCAACGAAATAGGGGAAGGGAAAAACGAGCTCAACACTCCACCGACAGTCCCCCTTTTCACCGGCGAAATCAGCCCCAATCACTTGATCGACAGCTCGCTGCCGCGGCGATAGCACCGCCCGTCCGTTGAAGCTATCGCCAAGATCCCCCAGGCGAGAACCCTCTGATCCACCACCAGAGATCGACTAAGGGAGTGGCGCCGTCAACTCCTCTCACCGGGATGCCGACGAGCTGAAGAAGAAGCGACGCGATCACGGCGAACGAAGAGTGACGCAGAGAAGAGGAGAAACGGAAATCGCGGAGAAGGGGAAAACAACGATTGCGAAGAAGGAAATGGTTTCCGCGATCGTATTTGGGCGATTTGAAGGTGGTTTGGGTCTTTCGCTGGTTTAGTCCACATCAACCGGTTCAATCCATTTCCAGCCCAATGGATTCAGCCCAACAGGATAGTCCAAGCCCACTTCTTAACCAATTCCTTGATTAATCCCAATTAGACCACTAATTAAACTCAATTAATTAAAGGATTTAATCAATATAAATTTTTTTTTTCGTATTTTACACAATGAAATTCAAATGCAGCAAGTGAAAAGGTAAAGTGATCTTATAAAGGATTTACATTGACTTTTGCCTCAAGTGAAGCACCCTGTGCTAGCAGGAGTCTTGCAGATTCACTAAACCATCTTTCGCTATGATATGTAATGTTGTTTCACCATACTACAACAAATAGGTACAAGGAATGCCAGTTAACAAACTATCAGATAGGAGAATATATTTACCAAAGTTAAAACTGGTAAGAGTGGATTATTTTCTTCAGCCTACCATGTTCTTTGTCTCTAACTCAACTTTCTCAAGATCTTTCCACTCCAATAGGTATTTTACAATTCTAGAATTGTTATATCTGACTGTCACATGAAGAGGTGTTTGTGACATCTACAATTAATAGTTGGCGGAAGTCATAATGCAGTTATTATAATATGTCATTGTGTTCTTTTAATCAATTGCAATTTCTTCCCTCCCAAGTTATAGCATTGTTGAATGCTTTGTTTACTTGTCCTCCAAATTTTGTGATTAACAGGTTTCCCATCTCTATGGAAAAAAATAAAAGCAAACGACGAGGTACAAACCTTGACAAGGGTAAGACTAAGATTGGCGTTGATTTATCAGACGAGGAAAATCTTGACTACATAAAGGATTCAATTGGCATGCAATCAAACAGAATGACAAGAGGTTCTACACATATGGACAGTATTTCAAGGCTAAGGACTAGAGGCATTATACTGAAAGTTGGTTTTAATAATCTGGGGTAGCCTATTGGGGAAAATGAAGCTAAAATATGAAGTTCCCTTGGCCAGATTGTTCGAGAGAAAGTACCAATAGTTTACAATACTTGGAAGCATATTTCTAATGACATCAAGGAACGTGTGTGGGAAGCCGTGAATGTAAATAAAAATGACCATGTTTTGATTCTTCAAATATAAACAAATTACTCTTTTTATGTTATTTGTTAACATTTGATGTGTATCTATTTTTTATGCATTTGTAGTTGGTGAACAAGGTTGATGCCGGTTGGAAAAAGGGGTGTTTGAACTCAATGAATGAAAAGTGGCACCGATGGAAAAGTAGTCTCACGCAAAACTTCAATTTTCTCAATCACCACACTCCAGAGAAGTTGCATAAGCCACCTCCAGGATCAGATATTCCAACTGACATATGGAACAAGTTCATAATAAGTCATTTGTCTGATGAATTTAAAGTAAGAGTTTTAAATCTCTTGTCTCAAATTATGAACTATTAATAGACTAGTGTGATTGGCAACGGTTAACATTGTTTTCTTGTTTGTTTTTTTTAATGAAATAAGTGAGAAACAATAGGAAATGAGAGCCCAAAACATATACCCCCATCAAATTTCTCGCAAAGGATATGCACGCCTTGCTGAAGAAATAGTAAACAATATTTAATTACCAATTACAATAAATTTGATAGCTAAGGGAGCAACTTAAATATAATTGAGTTGTTTTTTTAATGTTATTAGGAGAATGAATTGTGTAATAATAATGAAATCAACCGAGCTATCCTTTAGAAGAAAGGGTGACTCAATAAATAAGGGGAGTTTGTTAGGGATCAGCTGAGGGCAACAACCTCAAAAATTGTAAGCTTGATATGTTAATGGTTCCCATTTAAATATTGTTAATGGTTCCCATTTAAATAGTAGTCAATATATGTTTTTTGTGCATTTCAGGATGATGGTATCTTACAGAAGAGGGAGGGAAAGCTAGTGCCGAGTGAGCCAACACAAGACATTCTCATAGTTGTACTTGAATCCAAGGAACGTGGTGGGCATATAAGGGAAGTTGGAGCTTACATCACTCCAAGTACATACTTTGGCTTGTCAAAATGGGGGTCTCATGCTCAACAAGATGTATTTAATGATCAACAAAATATGTTGTTGGAGCAACAGAAAAAAAAAATTTAGAGCAGGAGGATTGAATAAACAAGTTAGAAGCAATGGTTTTCAAAAAAGGTGTATGCGAATTTGACAATGATGAGAAGGGAAGTTGTAGTGTGAAGTTTCCTCCTACCTTGCATGAAAATGAGTTAAAACATGATCATGGTCCATCAAATGAGAAGAAAGCAGATAGTGATGGTGATGTGTATATGATTAACAAGGCTGAGGCTTTAAAGGTATCTTTAATCTCTAATGATATCATTGAATTGCCTAATTTAAAGGCATTTATTTTTTATAGGTTGAAGCAATATGTTTTGTCTTATAGGGTGAGTTTGGAATCGGGCATCTGTAGGATCGTAGTGTTCCGAGAGGGGAGGGGGGGGGGTGAATCTCAGAATATAAAAATTTTCTTTTAGATTTTAAAACTTTTCTTTTTCTTTTAAAATAAAAGAGTAATTGCAGAGAAAATATAAAATAAATATGACAATATTTTTATTTGGTTCGAAACCCTAGTCAGTTGCTATTCCAAGGCCCGTAGCTCTCCGAGAACTACACCGATGGGCAATCCACTAAGAGACCCTTCGACTTGAGAACTCTCGACTTCGGAGGGTATTCACTTTTACACAAATGAGGATGAGGTAACACACTACCTCTCCTTATAAAAATAAGTACAAGTAAAGCGAAATAGGTACAATTTAAACTAGTTATACCGACACCGTTTAGAGTGTCAGACTTGCAGAAGGTTGGTGTACGAAAGCTTTTGTGAATGAGAGAAGATAACAAGAGCACTTGAACGTCTTAGACAATATTTTTTTGGAGCTAGTCCTCTAATACTTTTATAAGTCTCTTCTAGTTGACTGGAACTCCCTCCAGTCGACTCCAAATCAGCCTGTCGATTTGATACATCGACCTTCCCAATCAACTAGATCTGGTCCAGTCGACTCTAGGTCACCTGGCTCGACATCGAGAATTTTGCCTTTTCAGATGACTGGACCTCCCTAGTGGACTAGAGCTCTGGTCCAGTCGACTCTAGGTCACCTGGCTCCACATCGGGAATTTTGCCTTTCCAGACGACTGTACCTCCCCAGTCGACTGGAGCTCTTGCCATCTTGGTCGCCAGATCTCCGATCGATCACCAACTTATCTTGCCAACTAGGTATCTAGTCGACTGGACCATACTCAGTCGACTGGACTTCAGTCGACTGGTTCCCTACAAAACAAGATTAACAAAACATACAATATGAAATGTAATGGCAGTAGTAATACTGCTCGATCTCGACTTCTTAGTCCAACATGAACTATCTGTCGGATCAATGCCTATCTTTGTCCCCACCTGAGGACTCAGCCTCACCTCTTCACTCGAGGCTTACCTGTCGGCTATCCAGTTAGACTTACCATGCTTGACATCTAATCTAACCCACTAAGACTTTTGCTAGTTGTCTAGTCTCCCTAACCCAATTGTCTTCATGTCGATAGCCCGGTCTCCTGATCCAATCGGTCTTCATGCCTAGTGTTCGATCCTCCTGATCTGTCAAGGCTTCTGCCTAGTATCTGGTCAACACGACCTACTAGGACTTTTCATGCTTTGCCTAGTATTCGATCTGCTTGACCTACCAGGACTTTCCTATTAAGCCTGTACACTTAACACTCATATCAAAACACAAGTAAATCCTAACTTTAACTTATGGTTCATACTAAGGAGTGATGCTCCCTACATCAACAATCTCCCCCTTTTTAATGTATGATAACACATCGGTTAAAGTTAGGAGATTCAAATTGCAGTGTATCAAATTCAACATATAAAAGTAATGCATCAAGCTAAATATATAACATTTAGGTTCATTTGCATGAAATGTAATTGTTTCCTTTAAATACTAACTTTAAACCTCTCTCTCCCCCTTTGGCACATATCAAAATACTATTATTTTTCAAATGCCAAAATTCTAGGTTTGAGATTTTCATCAGTCAATAAAGGTATTAGGTTTCAAAATAAGGAATAAATTTATGAAAGTTGCATAAATATTTTACTTGAACATTTCAAAGTACTTAAGCATAACTAATCATTTCAAAGTTACTTAAGCTTTTCAACATACTTAGGCTTTTCAAAATAAGCTAAGTCATATAAGATTATTAACTCAAGCTTTTGAAAATGTGCTTTTTCAAAGTATATAAGTGTTCCAAAATTATAAAGTATAAGAATATTTCTAAGATTTCGAAAACACTTTATATAAAATTTTCTCCCCCTTAATTCAAGACTTCCTCAAAACTCTATTTTCGAAATTTATCAACACTCCCCCTCAAGTTTTTCAAAAGTACTTAAATTTAAAACTCCCCCTTAAATAAAGCTAAAATATTTGAAAAAATTTAAGCTCCCCCTTAAATTAAGCTTTAATAATTTTGAATTTTCAAAACTTCTCCTAAATTTAAGCATTTAATTTTTCAAATTTTAAGGCAATGCAAATGAGATAAGAAATGTCCAAGCATGAATTCCTATAATAAAATATATATAAAAATAAACATCTAAAAATTGTCCTTAAAGTAAATTTCCAACTCTTTAATAGCTCAAGTGATATAGAATTATTATCAAGCTTTGGATTAGAGTTAGTCACCGAAGTGATTGATTTTCTTTTTAAACCTCATTTTGGTTCATGTCGATGCACTGAATCTACATTTGGAACCCAGGGTACAATCCTAACATCTCATGCCCATCTTCGTGGATCAATACACAAATATTTAGTCCTAGGTGTTTGTAAGATGTGAAGGCTTTCCTAGGTCTATAGGATCATGAAATCTAAACTTGACCTAGGCTAGATCAATTTTTAATTTTCCTTTAAGAAACTAATATTACTTAGAAAAAAATAGATTTTGAATAATGAAACATTAAAGAAGCCTAGTCTACTAAGCATAACCCTAGTTGTCTTCTAAAGATACTAAACTCAGCTTCTGGAAGTGGTTTAGTAAAAATGTCGACAATATTAGAATTTGACTCAACATAATTGAGTTTAATACTTCCTTTTGCCACATGATCTCTTACAAAGTGATGTTTAACATCAATATGTTTAGTACGTGAGTGACGAATTGGATTTTTAGTTAAGTTTATTGAACTTATATTATCAACCAATGTTTTGACTTTTTTGTATCCTAATTCAAAATCTTTAAGTGTATAAATCATCCATAATAATTGTGCCACACATTCTCCTAATGCTATGTATTCGGCTTCAATTGTGGAAAGGGCAACACAATGTTGCTTCCTACTGAACCAACTAACCAAGCATGATCCTAAGAGTTGACATCCTCCACTAGTACTCTTCCTATCCAGTTTACCCCCAGCATAGTCTGAGTCAGAGTATCCTACTAACTCAAAGTTATTAGTTCTTGGGTACTACATTCCTACATTAATTGTTCCTTTAATTTATCTTAGGGTTCCTTTAACATGTGTTAAATGTGATTCCTTAGCACAAGTCTGATATCTAGTACACATACTTTCTGCAAATAGTATGTCAGGTCTACTTGCAGTTAAGTATAATAAACTTCCTATGACACTTTTGTAGTGCTTTAGATCTATAGACTTTCCCTCTTTGTCATCATCTAATATAAAGTTTGTTGCCATGGATGTTTTTATTTCTTTTGCATTTTCCATTCCAAATTTTTTAACTAACTCTTGCATATTTATTTTGATATATATAGTTACTGTCTCTTGTTTGTTTTATTTGTAGACCTAAAAGGAAGTTTAACTCACCTACTAGACTCATTTCGAACTCTTGTTCCATTAAGGTTATGAATTCTTTTAAAAAAATTTAAATTTGTTGATCCAAATACTATATCATCGACATATATTTGAGCAATAAAAATATCTAGGTTCAAAGTTTTCACGAAGACGGTTGAGTCAATTTGACCTTGTCTGAAGCCTTTTGAAATTAAATATGAAGATAATCTTTCATACTAGGCTCTAGGAGCTTATTTTAGTCCATACAAGGCCTTTTTTTTTAACTTGTATACATTGTTGGTGCAATTAGCCTAGGTCACGATTGACCATACTCGAGTTTGACTCGAGTAGTGTTTAGATGTTTGATAGTGGGCTGCCTATTGTTTGAAAATGGGTTGACTATGTGGTTGATATGGGGTTGACCATATGATGGAGAAGTCCAAGTGGGACACTTGGCAATGGAAATTCCAAGTCTTGAGTACTTGGCATGGGAAGTCCAAGCATGGGTCTTGGCAATGGTAAAGTCCAAGTCATGGGTACTTAGCAATGGAAAGTCCAAGCATGGGTCTTGGCAATAGTAAAGTCCAAGTCATGGGTACTTGGCAATGGAAAGCCCAAGCATGGGTCTTGCCATTTAGAAAGTCCAATATGGAGTTGACATGGAAAGTCCAAGGGTGTAATCTTGGCCACGTAAGTTCAAGTGTGTAGTCTTGGCGGTGAAAGTCCAAGTCATGGGTATTTGGCAATTGGGGAGAACAAGGGTATGATTTTGGTGGCGTAAAGTCCAAGCGGTAGTCTTGGTGGCATAAGTCCAATGTTTGGCAGCGTAAAGTCCAAGCGTGTGTCTTGGAAGCGTAAGCCCAAATGTGCCTTGGCGATGTAGACCCAGTTAGCATGACAATAGCCGATGGAAGCACTTGAAGGCTAGCGTATGGATGAACAAGTCATGGATGACTTGGAGGGATCTGATAGGCATGAGGCTGATGGAGGCGGCTAGAAGGATTAGGTCTAGGCTAAGGGAGGTCTAGCAAGTATGAGGGGATTATACTTGGGATAAACCTCATGGTTGATGTTTAGAAGTCGATTGGGGTTATCGACCAGTTGACTGGTGAAGTGTTTTGACACTTGGTAGCCGAGTCAACTCTGAGCAATTGACTGAGATTATGACCAGTCAACTGGTCAGTAGTTGACTGGCATTTGACTGTGACCAAGTGGCCTTGGTAGTCGGATGCCAGCTTTGGGCAGTCGATTGGCCTTCAGTAGTCGACTTCCATGGAGGGCAGTCAACTGGTGGTCGAGGTCATGAGCCTAGAAAGCTCGGTAGATGACTGAGAAGCCGACTACAGGCTTGGCAGTCGACTGTGTAGGATCTTCGGTGAGCGCTAGAGGGGGGATGAATGACATGTTCGTTGCTTCGATGATGGAAATCGATTGTGTGCTTGCTACAAGTGTTAGTGTATGCAGTGGAATATATAATGATAAACAAAAACAAATACACAACACAAGTAAAACACGATAATATAACGTTGTTCGGAATCTTATGGTTCCTACTTCATGGATTGGGCTCGAATGAGCCCTAGCGATGCAAACACCACTACTAATGAACTCTCCTTCTCAGAAAACACTCCGGAGGTGGAGGAAATCTCTTACAAGTAATTACAATAGTAATACAAAATAATACAAGCAAATACAAAGAAATACAATCAAAATGTAAAGAACATTTTACAAACTAGGGCTTTGAATGCTTTGCTTGTTGGTTGCTTGAATGATCTTGAAGGACCCTAAAATGTTCTTGCACTTCACTTTTAAATCACCTCAAGAAACCTCTCCAAGGACCAGAGTGAAAACCTCCATGAGCTGCTCCTTTTATCCTTGCATCCGGCTGATTTCACGCCTGGCAATCGACTGCCATAAGACCCCAATTGCCTACCAACAGTGTGGTTTTCTCACAACGTACTTAATCCATGTCGACATTCAAGCCAATGGATACACTGGTAATCGACTATCAATTATCATCGCTGATCGCCAACTCGTGAGCGATCGATCGATTCTGAGCATTTTGAGTACCAGCTTCATCATTATCCATGGCGGCGATCGCTTGCTCACCAATCGCCTAATCGTAGTTGACTTCCAAGGCTATTTGTCACAGTCGAACACCAGTCAACTCATAGCAGTCAATTGGTCATAATTCCAGTCGACTGCCAAGAGTCAACTCGACTGCCAAGTGTCAAAACACTTGACCAATCGACTGGTCCAAAGCCCTAGTCGACTGATAACCTCAACCATGAGGTTTAACCCCAACTATTATGCCCTCATACTTGCTAGACCACCCTTAGCCTAGACCTAAGCCTTCTAGCCACCTCCGTCAGCCTCACGCCTATCAGATCCCTCCAAGTCATCCATGACTTGTTCATCCATACGCTAGCCTTCAAGTGCTTCCATCAGCTATTGTCATACTAAGCTGGTCTACACCGCCTAGACACATTTGGGCTCATGATGCCAAGACAAATGCTTAGACTTTATGCCGCCAAACCATTGGACTTATGCTGCCAAGAATCCCGCTTGGACTTTACGTCGCCAATATCAACCCTTGGACTTCCCTTGCCAACCCATGTTGGATTTTCCATTTACCAAGACTCAAGCTTGGACTTTCCCATGCCAAGACCTATGCTTGGACATGCCAACCCATGTTGGACTTTCCAATTGCCAAGACTCAAACTCGGACTTTCCCTTGCCAAGCCCCATGCTTGTACTTTCCATGCCAAGTACTCAAGACTTAGACTTTCCATTGCCAAGTGTCCCACTTGAACTTCTCCATCATATGGTCAACCCCATGTAAACCATATAGTCAACCCATTATCAAATAATGGTCAACTTATTATCAAACATCAATGTCAAATATAAAATCATTGACATCAAACCACTACTCGAGTCAAACTCGAGTCTGGTCAATCGTGACCTGGGTCGATTGCACCAATAATCTTCTCCTTTTTGATGTTTGACAAAAACCAACATCTTTGAGTTAGACCATGATGCACACGAACGCGACCTCAAATCTCTCAATGGGAACAATCGAGGACTTAAAGCGCGTGCTCGCGCTCAACGCTCGCAAGTGCACGAATGTCTTCAAGTAATAAAAAGATTATCGATCCCATAGGGACTGAGATTCGAGTATCGATTGTTTAGTGGACGTTATTGTTCAGAGTTTAACATTAAGGGTTGTGCTTATGAGGTTTGTCAGTGGTCCTAACTCTAGTACAGTGTCACACGAAAGAAGAGAAGGGTAGCTACGAGTCTTTTAAGGGAATTCTAGGATTTCGATTTTGCTTATGTGTCGTAGAACACGCTATCAATTGGGTATTATCTAGACGTCTAACTATCGTCTTGTAGAAGGGACATCATGCACTTCCCCGATGAGCCTTCGCATATATCGGGAACTGCCTCTGCCATACCAGGCCGACCCCTAACTTTAGGATGGGATAGACAGTATGAGGATGCCAGATCAATCCCTATGACGAATCGAAATGTGTCTCGTTTCTGACTCTATCACACCCTTCTATCAACGATTATCGGAGATGAGGCCAACCCCTAGGTTCCTCCTTAATTCTCTTAAATCTTTGATACGAGGGATGTCACCCCTCGTATCAGCTACGCACAGTAGATAGAAAACCAAAACCAACAGCTATCGATCTAAACAATCACCAATTGCAAATATGAAATCATGAACATAAGTATATTTGAAATAACATGTTCTATACACATAAACTACTCCCTAATCCTAGAATTAGAGAATCTACTCCATGAATACAAGAAGAGGAACACAAAGCATAATCGAATTCATAGATACAATGCAGATGATGTAAGGAAAGCGAATTACAATGTACTTTCGTTCTTCTCCCCGATGTTGAAGCATAGAATTTCATCCTCGAGCGACCTCCTTACTCCCTATTGTGAGTTCCCAAAGTTTTTTAGGGCGTCGGTGTGCCATCCCCGCCGTCTTGCCTCCCCCCTAGGGTTTGGGCGTAGCTTCTTTTACATAGACATGAGGTTGGATCTTCTCAAACCCTGGAAAAATTGAATCGCATCGAAATCGCCCCAGTGCCACACGGTCGTGTGGATTCACATGGCCAGGCCGTGTGTGGCATGGGTGTGTGCTCCAAGGTTGCCCGTGTGGATTCACAGGGCCAGGTTGTGTGTCCTTCGGTTCTAGCTGCCAAATGCCTTCCTTTTGCTCCAAAAGTGCACCATTTTCCCCGTAGAATGTTGTCCTACACACAAAAGTATAAAGAGCATATCTCCAAACCAGAAAATAAGAAAGAATCAAATATAAAATCCAACGAGATGTGAGCAAAAACTACTCCTAAAGCCCTATATATTTTGCTCACATCAATTCCCCCAGACTTAAGTCTTTGCTTGTCCTCAAGCAAACCTCAGTGCTATAAAATTTTAAAAAGGTATTGTTTCATAATTAGCATGCTAACTAGATTTATCAAGTGGTATTTTCAATCAAAGAAAATAGATATGCTCTAAAAAAATTCACTAAGTTAGCTTCTCGTGCATGTGCTAAGCAAATCTCCTTAAGGGATACTCATTCCAAAGTAAGTTAAGTCGTCATTTTATAGCTTTCCTAAGGTCTTTGGCTTTTAGGCATTGGTCCATCCTAAGCAAGGGTCATTCCCTAGATCTAGCACAAAGTCTCAAAGGCGTACTCGGTATTGAGAGAAATTGGTAGGTGTTTCCCTAGTAACCTAACTCGATCTCAAAGGGGCACCTAACCATTTCCACCCACGATAACTGTTTTTTTATCCCTCATAATCTTTTTCAAATTTTTTTCTTACTTTTTTTCTTTCTTTTGTTCTTTTCTATTTTCATTTTTTCTCTTGGGATTTTGATTTTTCCGAATGGGCTTCTACAATCCAAGTATCTCCAGTAACTAAAATGCTAAATCTAGAGTCACATATGGATTCCAAAGTACTAGACTACTAAGATGAATCATAACTAGGTATGTACTAGATTTTTTCCTTTCAAATTTTTTTTCATGTGTAGGTGTAAAATGAAAGCTAACCAGCGTAAGTCTAGAGCATCCATTAGAGCAAATAAAATACCATGAGGTAAATGAAGTTAAGCTACCCATGGAAATAACTCATGAAGAAAACTTTTAAAGATACTATTGAGGTAGCTTATAGATAGCAAGAACTAAGTGCTGAAAGAAACTAAACAACCTATGCATGAACAAATGAATGCTAACTAAAATTCAAATATCAGGATAGAAACTACTGCTAGAAAAAAAATAAATCAAAACTTAGGCCCCCCAGTCTTATATGAAATCATACCTCTAATACGGTGGTCGAGACGGGAAATCTAGTAGCCTCGGCATGTCTGGCTCTTGGGAGAACCTGGTGCTCAGCCACTGATGCAACATGTACATGTGGTCAATTTGAGAGCTAGTGGATACAATGGATGCTCTATGCTCTTCCTCCCTAGCCCACTGTGCCTGCTGGTCGGCGTATATGCCATTGAGGCGCAATCGGAACTCGGAGACATCGTAAGCGGATGTACCTGCATCTCGCTCAAAAGTAGAAAAAGATGGTGGTGCAAGTGTAGGCTCTCTGTGTGGACTAGGTGGGCTCCTATACCTATAAAAATAAACCCATGATATGATCCTTTTATCCCTTGCGTGACATGGCCGTGTGTAAACACACATCCTAGCCATGTGCGCCACTGGGAGATGAGTCGGTTTGGGGCACAACCGTGTGAAACCACATGGCCTGGTTGTGTGCTCCCTTGTTTCTTTCCCGAAGTGCACCACGGTCCGAATTCTCCCACATGCCCTCGCTGTGTAGGCTTAAAATGATTTTTATGTTTACCTAGTAGGTTCTTTCTAATCCTAATTCATGCTAAACAATTCTAAATACTAGAAATCAAAGTTCAAATTACAAAAACGAATGCAATTTAGTCAAAACAAGTAAAAAAACTAAACTTAGGTTGCCTCCCAAGAAGTGGTTTGTTTAAGGTCTTTTAGCTCGACCAAACTCCATTATTTCAACTTGGCTTTAGAGGTTCTGTAAACCTCCATTCGTCTGTCTCTCCATTTACTTTGATCTCCCCTGATTCCTTACTCCATATATCCACTGTACCATATGGGTATACCCTTTTTACCTGAAACGGTTCTGACCATCTTGATTTAAGCTTTCCTGGGAAAATTTTTAGCTTGGAATTATGTAGGAGAACTAAGTCCCCTTCCTTAAACTCCCTTCTCAAGATGTGTTGGTCATGCCACTTCCTAGTTCTTTCCTTATATGCCTTAGCATGATCATATGCATCTCTTCGAATTTCATCTAGCTCGGTCAATTGCAGTTTTCTTTTTTCTCCTGCTGCACAATAGTCCAAGTTAAGCTTCTTGATTGCCCAGAAGGCCTTGTGCTCCAATTCAACGGGAAGGTGGCAAGGTTTCCTGTAAACTAAGTGAAACGGGGTCATGCCTATCGGGGTCTTGTAGGCTGTCCGGTAAGCCCAAAGAGCATCATCCAATTTTTGTGACCAATCTTTCCTTGATGCCACTACTGTCTTTTCTAAAATACTTTTGATCTCTGATTCGAAATTTTCACTTGTCCGCTCGTTTGTGGTGGTATGTTGTCGAGACTCTGTGGATTACCCCATACTTGTGTAGCAACTTTTCAAATTGTTTTTCAATGAAGTGGGATCCTCCATCACTGATTACGACTCGAGGAACTCTGAATTTAGGGAAAATGTTCTTTTTGAACATTTTTATTACAATCCTAGCATCGCAGTGGGGTGATGCTACGACCTCTACCCATTTGGAGACATAGTCTATGGCGACCAAGATATATCTGTTTGTGTCGGAAGCGGGAAAGGGGCCCATGAAATCTATTCCCCATATGTCAAAGTGTTCAACTTCTAATATGGTGCTTGCCGACATATCATGTTTCCTACCTATATTCCCTGTTTGGTGGCACCGATCGCAGGAGACTATGTAGTTGCACGTGTCCCTAAATAGACTTGGCCAGTAGAATCCTACCTGAAGTACCTTCGCAGCTGTTTTTGAAATTCCGGCATGCCCCCCATACGCTGAGGAATGGCAGTGGAAGAGAATGCTCTCCACCTCTCTTCGGGTATGCACCTTCGGTATATGCTATCTGCGCACTTTCTGAAGAGAATGCTCCCACTGTCGAACCTCGGCAAAGAATATTTTCCTTTGTTGGGTCGTGAATTCTGGCAGTATCACTCTCCCTGCCAAAAAATTCACCAAATCTGCATACCATGGAGTGGTAACCTTAGTAATTGTCATGAGGGTATCATCTCGTAGAGCATCGTCTATTTGGGCACTGTCTCCCTCCTCTACCCCGCCATCTATGGGCATGCGCGATAAGTGGTCTACAATGACATTGTCTGAGCCCTTTTTATCCCTGATTTCTATACAAATTCTTGAAGTAATAGAATCCAACGAATAAGGCGGGGTTTAACATCCTTCTTGCTCAGCAAGTAGTGAATTGCAGTATGGTCTGTGTAAACAATCACCTTCGAACCTACCAAGTACTGTTTGAACTTGTCAAATGTGAACACGACTGCCAACAATTCTTTTTCAGTTGTGGCATAGTTGATCTGTGCTCCGTTCATGGTCTTACTGGCATAGTGAATAATGTGCAACTTCTTCTCCTTCCTTTTCCCTAATATCGCCCCTACTGCATAATTACTAGCATCACACATGACCTCAAATGGTAGGCTCCAGTCAGGGGGTTGTATTATCGCAGATGTTACTAAGGCTTTTTTTATTTCTTCGAACGCTTCTAAACATTGCCGATCGAAAATAAACTCCATGTCCTTAGCTAGTAGATTTGTCAGAGGTCTAGTTATCTGAGAGAAATTCTTTATGAACCTTCAATAAAATCCTACATGCCCAAGAAAGCTCCGGACGCCCTTCACATCCCTAGGTGGCGGTAACTTTTCAATTACTTCGACCTTCGCCTTGTCTACTTCGATACCATTCCCTGATATCTTATGTCTCAGAACTATCCCCTCGGTTACCATGAAGTGACATTTTTTCCAATTCAGAACCAAGCTGTTCTCTTCACACCTTTGCAAATCCCTTTCTAGATTCTATAAGCATGCATCAAAACTTGTTCCGTAGACTAAAAAAATCATCCATGAATACTTCCATAATTTGTTCAATCATATCTGAAAAAATAGCTATCATACAATGCTGGAAGGTGGCTGGGGCATTACATAGGCCAAAGGACATTTTTTTTGTATGCGAAGGTTCCATACGGGCAGGTGAAGGTAGTCTTCTCTTGGTCATTAGGGTGAATGGGGATTTGGAAAAACCCTGAGTACCTGTCAAGGTAGCAAAAATAGGAATGTTTAGCGAGGCGCTCCAACATCTAATCAATGAATGGAAGTGGAAAATGATCCTTCCTTGTTGCTTTGTTTAGTTTACGATAATCTATACACATTCTCCACCCCGTTACCGTTTGAATAGGGATCAACTCATTCTCCTCATTTTTGACTACTGTAGTGATGCCTTTCTTTATAACTATGTGCACCGGACTTACCCACTTGATGTACACGAACACGACCTCAAATCTCGCGACGGAGATTGTCGAAGACTCAAAGCGCGCACTCAATGCCCGCAAGTGCACAGATGTCGTCAAGTAATAAAGATTATCGATCCTACAGGGACTGGGATTTGAATATCAATATATTCAGTGGTTGTAATTGTTCGAACGTAACTCTAAGAGGTTTTGATTGGTGAGGGCTGTCGATGGACTTTACTCTATACGGTGTCACATGGAGGAGGAAAGGAGTGTGCCGAGGTCTTAAAAGGTGATTCTAGGACTTCGATTTCGCTTGTGTATCACAAAACAATGCTGTCAATTGGTGTTGTCTAGATGTTTATCTATGGTTTTGTGGAAGGGACATCATACACTCTCCCGATGAGCCGCCGCATCTACTGAAAGCTATCTCTGCCTAAAAGGACGGGATAGACGCTACGAGGATGTCAAATCAATCCCTACAATGAACCGTTTCCTATTCTACCACACCATTCTACCCACAGTTACAGGAGATCAGGTTTACCTCTAGGTTCCTTGTATAAAATCCCTTAAATCTTAAATAGAAGGGCTATCACACCTCGTATCGCTTAAGCACAAAAGATAGAAAACCAAACACACATAGATATAGTAAAAACAACTACCAATTGTCAAATCAAACTCAAAGGCATAATTTAACATAAACCAACATTATAATATGCACACAAGCTACTCCCTAATCCTAGAATCGAAAGTACTACTCCATGTATATGAAGGAAGAATCACAAAGCATGTTTATGTTCGAATACATAAGGAATAAAATGCAGGAACAAAGGATTACAATGCTTTCGTGGTCTTCTCTTCGGCATTGAAGTGCAAGGCGTGGACCTCCGGCGGTGTTCCTCCTCCCCATTGCGAGTTCTCGAAGCTTTTTAGGGCTTCAACACGCTGTCCTAGCCATCGTGCCTCCCCCCCTAGGGTTTGGGCGGAGCCATCCTTATATAGACATCACCTCGGACCGCTGTAAAATCCGAAAAAACCCTAGTCGCGCAAATCTGGCGGGCCGCCACACGGCCGTGTGGAAACACATGGCCAGGCCGTGTGCGGCCCTGGGGTGGCTGATCTCTCCCATTGGACATGGTCGTGTGTAGCCACATGCCCTGGCCGTGCACCATTCTACGTCTAGCTACAAAATGTCCTTCTTTTGCTCCGAAAGTGCGCCTTTTTCCCCCGAAATGTTATCCTGCACACAAAAGTACAAAGAGCAGACCTCCGAACCAGAAAATAGGAAATGCATGCAAAATAGAGTGACATATGCATGAAACTAACATAAAAATGTAATGAGATGTGATTGAAAACTACTCCTAAAACATTATATGTTTTGCTCACATCACTTCTCCCAGACTTAAATCTTTGCTTGTCCTCAAGCAAACCTCAGTGCCATGAAATTTTAAAAAGATATTGTTTCATACTTAGCATGCTAACTAAATTTATCAAGTGGTATTTTCAATCAAAGCAAAATAGATATGTTCTATGAAATTCACTAAGTTAGCTTCTCGTGCACATGCTAAGCGAATCTTCTTAGGGGATACTCGTTCCATGGTAAGTTAAATCATCATCCTATAGCTTTCCTAAGGTCTCCGGCTCTTAGGAACTTACCTGCCCAAAGTGAGGGTCGTTCCCTAGATCTAGCACAAAGTCTCAAAGGTGTGCTCTGTATTGAGAGAAATTGGTAGGTGTTTCCCCAGTAACCTAACTCGGTCTCAAAGGGGCACCTAACCATTTCCACTCACGACAACTATTTTTTTATCACTCATAATCTCTTTTCCTTCTTTCCTTTCTCTTTTTTTTTTCATTTCTTTTTCTCTTTCTTTTTTTTTCTACTCACCGGAATTTTGATTTTTCCGAATGGGCTTACACAATCCGAGCATCTCCAGTAACTAAAATGCTAAACCTAGAGTCACCTATGGATTCCAAAGTACTGGACTACTGAGATGAATCATAAGTAGGTATGTACTAGATTTTTCCTTTCAGAGTGTTCGACATGTGTTGTAAAAAATAGAAGCTGACCAGTGTAAGTCTAGAACATTCATTAGAGCAAATAAAATAAAATACCACGAGATAAATGAAGTTACACTACTCATGAAAACAACTCATGAAGAAGACTTTTAAAAATACTACTGAGGCAGCTTTACAGATAACAAAAACTAAGTACTGAAAGAAACTCAACAACCCATGCATGAATAAATGAATGAAAACACCAGAAAAGAAACTACTGCTAGGAAACAAAACAAAATAGACTTTGGGCCCCCCAAACTTAAATGAAAATATACCTCTAGTATGGTGGACAGGTGGAAAGTCTGGGAGCCTCGACATCTCTGGATCATGGGAGAACCTGCAGTTGAGCCGCTGATGCCACATGTACATGTGGTCGATCTGGGAGCTAGTGGATGCATCGGCTGCTCGGTGCTCCTCCTCCCTAGCCCACTACGCCTGCTGGGCATGCATGTGCTATCGCATCTCCCTTAGATGGCTTCATCCTGGCGATGAACAGCCTCCTGCTGGAAGTATATGCGAGCATCGTCGTAGAACTCCTCAGCCCGCTGGAAGTGCTCCCGGAAACCCTGGAACTGTGCCTGCGTGTAGGCGCTCCACTCCTCCCATCGCTGCCTCTGCGTCTGCTGCTCGACGTATATATCGTCGAGGTGCGATCAGAACTCTGAGAAATCATAGGCCGACATACTTACATCCTGCTCAAAAGTAGAAAAAGGTGGTGGTGCAGGTGCATGCTCATGTCGGTGTGGACTAGAGGGAGAGTGATATAAAGGTGGAGAGATGGGCGCCGATGTGGATAGTCCCTCATATGGAGGGGACTCAACTATCAGGTCCAAATGCCAGTTGGTGCGTATAGCGATGATGGTACATCCGAGTCAGGGAGCCTAAGGGCCGTCATATTTTTCCTTACAAAGCATAAGGAGTCTCCTTCTCTCACAATCATTTTCATGACCATGCACAATCATAGGTCGATCCTAGGGCTCCCCTCTATATTCTCTAATGCAGTGTAATCGTACCCCATCCTATGGAAAATGTGGGTAAGTAGGCCTCCCACATTAAACTCTCCTCGTTCTGCTTTGCCCATCTTCACTAAGTGTCTGATGAAGTGGGACCCTACATCGATGCTACTCCTTTCTTGTAGCATGTCCCAGAGGCAAAGCAACTCGCTAGCTCTAACTATACCGTCACTCTCCCCACGACCAAATATAGTACTGGCGATAATGCGGTGGAGATATCAAAAAATGAGGTTTTGGAGGCGCGACGCTTTGGCCCTAGATGGGTCATAAGTGTGCTCCCCCGTTAACTCAGTCCAAACTATCCGAGAGTTAAACCCAATAGGGATTCTTCTCTCTCTCCCACTTGGCAAGTCAAAACATGAATTCCATTGGTGAAGGGCCCATTCGTGCTCAATGTTAAAAATCCTAAAAGTTATCCTACCCTCTTCGCTCTCTCTACTCGTTAAAATTTCTGCCTCTAAGGAACTCAAAAACTCTAGAACTATCCTAGGGTAGGTTGGGTGCCTTATTCCCATCATCTCTTCCCACCCCACTTTTGCAAATAGGACTTGAATATCACCCAACAACCCTAAAGACTCTAGCAAATCTTCATCTAAGTATCTAGTAGCAGTGAGTTTATAAGTAGAAAGCATATTATATCTATCTCTATGTTCATTGTTTCGGAAAAAAAGAGTGGGTAGGGCGTTACCCTCCTCCGGAGCTTGAGGGGCGTCAACTCTCCTTGTTCGTCGCTCCGAGGCATCGGATCGAGGTGCTACATTCTTGGTCCTCCTCATCCTTGATTCTTTTGGCTTCCTTAGAGGTTAAAAGTGCTTCTAGATGGTGGGGAAGACGAAACCACACGACTAGGGCAAGAGCTTTCGAAGCACATGACGCAATGGGGTGAAAACACACGACTCGCCCCTTTTAATCTCACGTGACATGGTCGTGTGAAAACACACGGCTAGGCCATGTGCGCCTCGGGTCGGTCGGGCTTGACCGTGGGAAAACACACAGCCAGGCCGTGTGTCCCCATTTTTCGCCCATTTATGTACCACGGTCCGAATTTTCTCATACACTTCGCCGTGTAGGCTAATATGGATTTCATTTTTGCCTAGAAAAGTTCTTTTCTAGTCCTAACTCTAAATGAGATGGATATCAAAACTAAAATCTAACAAATGCATGCAATACAATCAAGGAGAAATCTAAAACTAAACTTGGGTTGCCTCCCAAGAAGCGCTTTGTTTAAGGTCGTTTAGCTCGACCGCACTCCACTATCAACTTGGCTCTGGAGGTTCAGTGAACCTCCATTCATCCGTCTTGGGATCTTCATCTGGTGGCCCTGGCTTCATTTTTCTAAACGTGAAGCCGTCGAGGTAGGGATCCCTGTGCTCCGAAAGGCTGAAGAGGATGATCTCCCCATCTACCTCTAGGGAGATCTGGTGTGCCTTCACATCTATGCATGCCCCTGCAGTCGCTAGTGTTGGGAATTGGCTACTTCGGAGGCTCGTCGGCTCCCATGTCCCCGGATTAAAATTTTTACTAATGAAAACTAATCCGGATGGGATGAGTTTCCTAAGCACAACCAATTCGTCGTCGTGCCAACAACTCGAGCGATCGCTTGAGCAAACTTGTTATTCAAGCAATCAACTCTTCTAGTCGGTTAGCCGCAGAAGAGACGACGGACGGATCGCCGATTTTTGTGTTTCTTATCGGGGTCCATGATTATACAAATACATACAAATGTAAACTAGTATAATCAACACATACATAAAGTAAGCATCCACACAAAATATGCATATAATTGAAAAGCAATTATAAACATAATACAAAAGAATATTAATCAAAATAAACAAGATTATACCTCTTGTTATACCTCTTGATCTTCTATTGTATGTCCTCTCTCCTTTTGGACGTCGTGTGGGCGACGATCTACCAAAAGTTGAAGCCTCCTAGATCACCAATCTTCCTTTCCTTGTTCACTAGGAACAAAGGAAGATCCTAAAACAAAACTCATCTTCCTTTCTAGAACCAGCCACCAAGTCAATAAACTCGATGTTGTCGCCGGCCAAGGAAGATAAAATGGAGTATGGAAACCAACCAAAAGAGAAACAACAAGGGCATGGGCGCCGACCAACACTTGGAGAAAGGAAAGGAAAACAATCCTCCTCCTTGTTGCCGCCCAAACCCTAGACAAAGCTCTCCTAATTTCCGGCCATGGATGAAGGGAAGGAGAATAGGTTGAGCTCCGGCCAAGGTAGAGGGAACAAGGATAGTGGCCGGCCAACACTTAGAAGGAAGAAGAAAAGGATCTTCATCTTCTTGTTGCCTCCCACCCTAATCCCAAAACCCTAACCCTAACTGCCCAACCCCAATCCTATCCCAACTAGAATTTGATTGCCGCCCAAGGGAAGCTATCCTAATGCCATCCAACCTAAGCCATAGAAGGAAGGGAGAAGCTTGGGCGCCGGCCAAACCAAGGAGGAAGGAGGAAGAAAGGTTGCCGCCCACCATTGGGAAGAAGAAGAAGAGATTTTTTCTTCTTGTTGCCGCCCAACCTTGTGAACCAAACCCTAACCCTAGCCTCCTCCTATTTCTTGCCGCCCAAGCCACCTTGTCTCAATTAGGTTTTTCCATCTCCTTTGCCGCCCAAGCCTAAGCCCATATATATAGAGTTAGGTTTAGGCCTTGGTTTAATCTCCTCCATTGGATCTAGGGTTTTAATCTCAACCGTCGGTTCTAGAGATTTAATCTCCACCGTCGGTTCTAGAGATTTAATCCCAACCGTCGGATCAAGAGATTTAATCTCAACCGTCGGATCTAGAGATTTAATTCCAACCGTCGAATCAAGAGATTTAATCTCAACCGTCGAATCTAGATATTTGATCTCAACCGTCGGTTCTAGAGTTTTGTTTTCCATCATTGGATCTAGACTTCATGAGGTGTTAATAGGCTACAATAGGGACCATGAGGAGGAGTTGGATCTTGGCCACCCGATGGATCGGAACCACACAAACTTGATCCATCAATGATGTTCCATTCCACTAGAGGATCATCACTGAACTACCTCACCAACCCCCATAAATTAATATGGGCTCCATATATTATTTGTACATCCATCTCCCCGTGTTTAAGATATTGAATGTCCGTCAATTAATTGATTTACTGTCCATCAATTAATTAACATCTAACTCCTCGAGTAGTACCACTCAACCTTATCATCATGTTGACTAAGTCAACCTGTAGGGTTTACATGATGAACCTTATGAGCTCCTCAAGGGGACATCATCAACCTAATATATAGGACACGGTTTCCTCCTATAATCAACGGCATACCATGTAAATAATATCATTTCCCAACTTACCGGGCATATTGATTTAATCCATAGAAATCTCACCCTTTGGTAAATCAAAGAAATAAATACTAAGTACATGTGCCCGTTATTATATCGGGATTAAGAGCATGTACAACATAATATCCGAGGTCCGATTCAATTATGTAGTCAGCAATAAATTGAATCACCTCTATGTCGGTCTTGCTCAATACACCTAAGTGTACTAGTGTAACTCTATGTTCAAGACAAAACAATACCAAGCTACACTACAACCATCCCAATGGTTTGTCCAAAACCATCTTGGTTGTGAGCCTCTACTTATACTCTACAAGGGACTGATAACATGATCTTCTGTGTCACACCCAAGCACCATGTTATCTACAATGTAAAGTATTAGACAATATGCACACATATAATAAATATAAAGTGCAAACAATGATCATGTGATTCTTATTTCAAAATAAAGATGTTCATACAAAAGAGCTAGGCTTTCAGTATACATCCCAACAGCTAGAAAAGGCCTTCGCAGAATGATAAAATTCTAGGGATCCAGTTCTGTGTCTAGTATGATGAAGTCCATGGGTATCACGAAATTCTCAATCACCACAGGCACATATGCCAGCAAGCCGATGGGCTCCATGACTGAGTCATCCCCCATACGAATACCAAGATTCATTGGGTAGAGCCCATTCAGTCTCATCTTCAGATAGTATGCATAGGTCATCACATTGACTGATGACCCCAAGTCACATAGCGCTTCATCGAAGCTCTCCCCATAAATTGAGCAGGGGATAACAAATTCACCGGGGTCCTCAAGCTGTAGTGAAATCTTATCTTCAAATTCAACTTGATCAGGTAGGGTGGTAATCATGGCTACACACCCCTTGGCGAATTTGTTACTCTGCCCCACTACTTCCTCTTTAGCTTGACTCCGCTCGGGTGATAACGGAGAGCTCTTCACAGGTTGCGACACAAATTGGGCTATCTGGGCCACTTGTGTCTCCAACATCCTTGTGTGACTTGCAAGGTTGTCAATGGTGGCCTTCAAGTCTCTGAGTGATTCTTCAGATTTCTAATGTTGGCGATGAAATTCCTCATTGGCCTTAGTCTGGGTAGCAATGAAGTCCTCCATCATCAGTTCGCAATCACGGACTTCTGGTCATTGCCCATTGCCTCTCTTTTCCACTTGGGAGGTTCCCGAGTTATTCTTATAGGAGAAATTCGGGTGATTCCTCCATCCGGGATTGTAGGTATTGGAGTATGGATTGTTGGGCCTTTGGTCGTAGTCCCCAACCGCATCGCAGTGCTCGATCTGCTCATCTAGGGTCCCCTGCCCTCCATGGTGGTCCTCTCGATATGCTGCCGCTCCCTCTCCGAAGTCAATGGCAGTGCATGAAGATGAAGGATTCATAGATTCGAATCGTCTACTGAGCGCGCCCATCCTTGCTGCTAGGTGGTCCATGGAGTTGACAGTGTATCATCCCGCTGCAGGTGTTGGTTGACCACATTTGGAAGCCCATTGATGGTGGTTCTGAGCCACTTCTTCAATCAGCTCTTCCGCTTCCTCTATGGTCTTATTCATCAGTGCTCCTCCTGCGTCAAAATCTAGGGACATCTTCATGGCGTAAGCGATCCCATTGTAGAAAATGTGGATCACCAACCACCTTTCCAGTCTGTTGTGGGGGCATTGGTAGAGTAGCCCCTTGTAGCGATCCCAAGCCTCAAATAAGGACTCCCCCTCCTTCTGGCGGAAGCTCGTGATAAGATGGCGCATGTGAGCAGTCTTGCTTGGTGGGAAGTATTTGTTCAGGAACTGCTGCTCACATTGCTTCCATGTAGTGATGCTTCCCGAAGGTAGGGAGTGAAGTCATGCCTTAGCCTTATCCCACAATGAGAATGGGAATAGGCTTAGGCGGATCGCGTCAGCAGGGACTCCGTTCATCTTCATTGTTGAGTAGATTTCTAAAAATGCCTCTAGGTGCCAGTTCGGGTCTTCAGTCGTAGCTCCCCCGAATTGACTCTGCTGGACCATATGTATAAGTGTTGGTTTAAGTTCAAAGTTATTCGTCGAAATAGATGGTCCAACTATACTTAGCCTAAATCCTCTAGCGTTAGGAGCTGCATAATCCCGTAGAGGTCGGCTACCTATGTTCACTTCGGATGCGGCTTGATCCTCCATCCTTCGTTACTCTGCTTTTCGGCGATGAAAGGTTCGTTCGATTTCTATGACATTCGGAATCAGGCCTCCCGATCCTAAGCATCTAAGCATACGAAGAACCGAGCCACAAAAATTAGGAGTGCTACCCTATTCTAAGAGCAAAAAACAAAACAATCTAGCTAAGCAAAATCTAAGATGCAATAAGGAAATAGGAAACTCCTGCTAAAAGTAAAACATAAATCTAAACATGGAAAATATAGAACTAAAGCAAATGAAGCAAACTAAAAAGAAAATAAAGCAAGTAAATAAATCTAATCCTAAATCCGATCCAATTTACCACTATTCGATTTGATATCGAATCGATCAGTCCTCGACAATGGCGCCAAAAACTTGATGCGCACGAATGCGACCTCAAATCTCGCGACAGAGACCGTCGAAGACTCAAAGCATGTGCTCATGCTCAATGCCTGTAAGTGCACGGATGTCGTCAAGTAATAAAGATTATCGATCCCACAGGGACTGAGATTCAAATATCAATATATTCAGTGGTTGTAATTATTCGGACGTAACTCTAAGAAGTTTCGATTGGTGAGGGTTGTCGGTGGACTTTACTCTATACGGTGTCACACGGAGGAGGAAGGGAGTGTGCCGAGGTCTTCAAAGGTGATTCTAGGACTTCGGTTTCCCTTGTGTATCACAAAACAATGCTATCAATTGGTGTTGTCTAAATGTTTATCTATGGTTTTGTGGAAGGGACATCATACACTCTCCCGATGAGCTGCCGCATCTACCGGGAGCTATCTCCGCCTAAAAGGATGGGATAGATGGTATGAGGATGCCAAATCAATTCCTACGATGAACCGTTTCTGATTCCACTGCACCCTTCTATCCATAGTTATAGGAGATTAGGTTTACCCCTAGGTTCCTTGTACAAAATCCCCTAAATCTTAAATACGAGGGTTGTCACACCTCGTATCGCCTAAGCACAGCAGATAGAAAACCAAACACGCATAGATATAGTAAAAACAACTACCAATTGTCAAATCAAACTCAAAGGCAGAATTTAACATGAACCAACATTGTAATGTGCACACAAGCTACTCTCTAATCCTAGAATCGAAAGTACTACTCCATGTATATGAAGGAAGAATCACAAAGCATGTTTATGTTCGAATACATAAGAAATAAAATGCAGGAACAAAGGATTACAATGCTTTCATGGTCTTCTCTCCGGCGTTGAAGTGCAAGGCGTGGACCTTCGGCGGCATTCCTCCTCCCCATTGCAAGTTCTCGAAGCTTTTTAGGGCTTCGATATGTCATCCTAGCCGTCGTGCCTCCCCCCTAGGGTTTGGGCGGAGCCATCCTTATATAGACATCACCTCGAACCGCTATAAAATCCGAAAAAACCCTAGTTGTGCAAATCTGGCGGGCTGCCACACAACCATGTGGAAACACACGGCCAGGCTATGTGCGGCCCTGGGGTGGCTGATCTCGCCCATTGGACATGGCCGTGTGTAGCCACATGCCCTGGTCGTGTCCCATTCTGTGTCTAGCTGCAAAATATCCTTCTTTTGCTCCGAAAGTGCACCTTTTTCCCCCGAAATACTATCCTGCACACAAAAGTACAAAGAGCAGATCTCCGAACCAGAAAATAGGAAATGCATGCAAAATAGAGTGACATATGTATGAAACTAACATAAAAATGTAATGAGATGTGAGCGAAAACTACTCCTAAAACCCTATATGTTTTGCTCACATCACCACTCACTATCTGAAATTGGGTAAAATATTTCGACATCCAACAGTTTAAGCACTTCCTTTTTCACTACCTCTTGTAAGTTTGGGTTAAGTCACCTTTGATGCTCCACGGTTGACTTACACCTGCCCTCAAGTATTATCCTATGCATGCAGAGAGATGGGCTTATCCTCTTTATGTCATCGATGGTGTACCCTAGCACCTTTTTGTACGTCCTGAGCACCCCCAACAACCTCCTCGTCTCTTCCTCACTCAAATCGGTGCTTATAATCACTGGATGGGTTGAAGTTGGACCCAAAAATGCATACTTGAGATTCATGGGAAGTGGCTTCCTCTCAGGCCTTGGGTGTTTCTCTGTTGCCACCTGCTCCGACTCTTCTTCTTCTTCTTCTGATCCCGAAGATAGGGAAGTTTCTTCCATCCAATACTCTCTCTCTTCGTCTTCTCCTTGTACTTGACAAGCCATTTCAATGTTATCTACCCCCTTTATGGGGAGAGCCTCCTGAAAATCACGCTCGCTATTTGCCCATATTTCGTGGGTCCACACCACTGTTTCTATAATGCGATATGCTTCGTCGGTGTTTTTTTCATCAATACTCCCCCCGCAGCTGTGTCCAAGAGTTCTTTCGACGAGCTAGTGATCCCGAAATAAAAAACATGGATGAGTATATATAGACTGCATCTATATATACATAACAAATTCAACATCACAATAAGCATACATATAGACTGCATCTATATATACACTAATCACAATCATATATATATATATATATATATATACACACACACACACACACACACACACACACACACACACACACACACACACATTCATATATGTATATATATGGCAATATGAAAAATGCCATAAGACAAGGCAATGCAGCATGCATGGTCATGCCGGCTCACCCTAAAGCTACCACGACCCGAGTGTGGCCTCGGTAGCTTGACATGACAACTATCCCAACTCAACACCAACCACTACTCTCGAGTGGCCGAGTGGGCAGTATGATCGAGTAGCATATAAGCATAAAGAGCAAGCTACACAATGGGGGTCCCTACTGTCAGCCACTCCGACAGTCACTACCCATGAGTGGTCGAGTGTCACACACGCAGGACAACGACAAGCAAATCCAACTACCGCCGTCTATAGTGGTAGAGTGCAGCACAATAAATGCTCTGCCCTCACACCGGTTACTCCTCCTATGAGTAACCGTGGAGGCAGGATGACTGAAGACTCTCTTAACCACAAGGGAGACCTAATCGCCAGCATGCATGTCAATGGTATGAATGCATAATCAATCACACATATAGACGTCCACCACAGACTCTCTATTCTACAGAGAGTCATACCAATCTGATCAATGCACTCTCTATGTTGCAGAGAGTCGTACTCAACTGATCATAACACTCTCTATCTTGTAGAGAGTCATACCAATCTGATCAACGCACTCTCTATCCTATAGAGAGTCGTACTCAACTGATCATAACAAGCTAGGACCATCGGTCCGTAGCGACACACTATTCACAATTCACTTAACCATTTACACAGCACATGATCGGTAGTAAATATACAATATAAGGGTATTGGAATCAATCCTACGTTCAGGACCTTACTTATCCACGGATGTCCTTTTTACCCAATTTACAAATTAGGTCATCACCCATACTCCATTATTTACACATAACTAAGCATTTATAGTTTTACTTACATCACATCTATAACTCCTAATCATGATGAAGGAAAATGTGATAACAACAATAGAGCATATAAGACCAAAGATAAAGTATCAAGCACAAGAATAAAAAGAATGGAGTCAAGGTAATATGATCATATATCTAAATCTGCATGCATCAACAATTACCTGACCAGGGTAGGAAATTACCCACTTGTTAAATAGCTCCGCTAGTTATCCATGCATCAAGCATCTGTCACTAACCAAAGTCCTGCAAGGCAACATGAAGTGCGATTAAGTTCTAATATGACCAAATAGAATCCTACATCGATCTCAAATTCACATCCATTATCCAAATACTAGTTAAAGTCTCAATCACACATCTTATATCACCTCGGCTATATCACCGTAAGTTTACACACTAGAACCAATTAACAATTCACACCAAACCATATCAACACTCAAATCAATAGTTAACTACTTCCCCTTCACATATCCTTGTTCACTGATCTTTCAGTATCAACCAATATGGTAAACATGAATGAAGTTATATTTTCCAACCATTACACTAAACCATTACATCATTCCACAACATCTTCATCCCCATACCATCTACTAATTTGTAAACCACGATCTACTTCAATCATACAAACATTGGTATACATCCATAAACATTCAAGTCTAGACTTACCAAGCCTAGCTTCCTTAATCCAACTAAGTGTACCAAACCTACACAATCAATCTAGATAAGAAATGACAACCTTACTCATATTGTCTTCCTTACCTGCACTAGAAGGCAAATTAGAAGCAACTGACCATTTTCCAGCACCAACCCACTCCACAGGACACGCACAACCCCCACATCAAAGATAAAACCCTTCACATACCCACACAGCCGGCGCTCCTTGCTCACAGCCGACTCCATCGATAAGAAATCCACCCCACAAATCACACAACAACCATCAACACTCACACGATAGCAATCGATCCACAATCATAATGGACAAAAAATAAAGAGGGAGATCAAGACATATACCATCAAATTGAAGCTACGACGGTAGTACTCCCTCCTATCCCCTGTTCTGCTCGCCTGAAAAAAAAACCACTGCCCATATCTACCGATCAACTCAGAACGAGAAATAACCACAGCTAGAACCTAGATCTCATCCAGGATTGAGGAAGAGCAACTCTTACCTACTCTGATGAAAATCGGCCAGGGCAACTCACAGTGATACTGATATGGAAAAGCAACCAATCAGTCAGGCAAAGTGGCGGCGTCAGATGTCGAGCGATGGTGTTGGTGCTGTGATGGGGCAGAAACACCTGCTACCTTCAAACCAGAAGAAACAGAGAGGGGCAAATGGTCGGCGCTTGAGTGAGATTGAGAGAGAGGAATAGCCGGCACTCGAGTGAGATCAAGAGGGAGGAACAGTCGGCGCGCGAGTGAGATCGAGAGGGGTCGGCTGCCGAGGTTATCCATGGTGGCCGAAGGCAAATCAGCTGGCGGTGAAGATCGGGAAGAAGAGAGGATGACATGCGGCAACAAAGGGCAGGCGGCGAGCGCGCAGAGGTCGTGACTGCTGGCTGTTGGCCGACCTGCAGGAGTGACGACGCGCGTACGATGGCTACGAAGCAGATGCAATTAGTGGGCTAGGCAAGGGGGAAATGAAGGCGGCAACAGTGAGGTAATCACAGTGAGGAATCGCCAGAGAGAAGATCGTGTGGTGAGGCGTGGTGAGGAGAAAGGTCGCGGTGAGGAAGAGGAACGCTAGATGAAACACTCGGAGTAAAGAAAAAGATGGTGACAGGAAATAAGGAACGGTTAAAAAAAATGGGTCCATTAAGTAATGAAGTGGATCCATTTAAAGTTATTAAACCTAGGTTAGGTTTAATAAATCCCATAAGGTTTAACCAAGGTTAGGTTTGATTTATCCCTAACCATCCATCATTTTTTTTTCAAATAATTATTATCACTCTTTAGCCATTTATTTACGGTATTTTACAGCTATTCACCCCCCTCTAGCATTTTCTCAATCCAACAATTGGTATCAGAGCGGGGGCGCACAGATTCAATGTAACCACCGATCTAGCATTTTATTTTATTTTTATTTATTTAATTTTAGTTATCTCCAGCACTACTAATCTAATACCAAGTCTTGGAACATTTTGTTTTGTGTTCTTACATGTAAGTCTCGGAAGATCTTCGACCGGGGCTGACCATGGAAGAACATCCAACAAGGCCAAAAGGTAATATTGTAAATTTAAATTTTAAATTCCATATTATTTGTTTCAAGTGCAGGGAGAGAGGACACTATAAAAATAAGTGTCATAGTTGTAAGACTCGAACGATGCAACCGACAGCAAAGGAGAAACTAATGCTAGAAGTTCAGAGGTGTTTCGGATGCGGAAGAATCGGTGACTACAAGAATTGGTGCCCGGAGAAAAAGAAGGTTAGTGAAATTAATAATCTTAAAAATTTAAGTTTTAGAATACTTGATAATTTAGATAAATTGTGCATTAAAACTAGTAAATTAGTTGATTGTTGTCAATTAAGTAACACCGTTAATAATTCAACTAATAAAAACTTAATTAATTCAGATTTAATTAGTTTAAATAATAATAATATTATTGAAGAAAATGATCAAATTAATCTAACAATTTGATAAAATTAATCAAGAGTTTAATCAAATTTTTAGTTTAATCAATATAGATCTAGATCAAGTCAAGGATAAAACCAACCTAGTTCTTAATCAAAATAATCAAAGCTTAGACCATAATAATCAAACCCTATGACATAATTATCAAACACTAGATCTGATTAATCTAGATAATTCTGAATTAAAAAATTCTATTTTGAAAAATTCAACCATAAAAATTTCAAAATTAAATTTAAAAAATTCCAAATCTAATCTAAAAAATTCTAATAATTCTATTTTTAAAAAGTCTAATAATCTTATCTTAAAAATTCTAATAATTCTAATAATTCTACTTTTGAAAAGTCTAATAATCTTATCTTAAAAAATTCTAATAATTCTACTTTTGAAAAGTCTAATAATCATATCTTAAAAAATTCTAATAATTCTACTTTTAAAAAGTCTAATAATCTTAACTTGAAAAAGTCTAATAATATTATTTTAAAAAATTATAATAATCATATTAAATCTATTTTAAATAATTCAAAATATAACCTTTTTAAAAATTCAAAATTAGACAATCAAACTAATAAATTTAGTTATAATAAAGTACCATTTGATTATGTTGGTGCAATCGGCCCATGTCACGATTGACCGGACTCGAGTTTGACTCAAGCGATGTTTTGATGTTAGACATGAAGGTTTGACATTGATGTCTGATAATGCTTTGGGGAGATTATTGGTGCAATCGACTCGGGTCATGATTGACCGGACTCGAGTTTGACTCGAGGGGGATTTTGATGGTTGACTAGGGTTGACCATGTGATGAAGGAAGTCCAAGTGGGACACTTGGCATTTGAAAAGTCCAAGTCTTGAGTACTTGGCATGTAAAGTCCAAGCATGAGTCTTGGCAAGGAAAAGTCCAAGCATGAGTCTTGGCATGGAAAGTCCAACATGGGTTAGCAAAGGAAAGTCCAAGCTTGAGTCTTGGCATTTGAGAAGTCCAAGGGGTTTGATATTGGCGGCGTAAAGTCCAAGCGAGAGTTTTGGTTGCATAAGTCCAATGGTTGGCAGTGTAAAGTCCAAGCGGAGTCTTGGCAACGTAAGTCTAATTTGCCTTGGCAGTGTAGACACCGTTAGCATGACATAGCTGATGGAAGCACCTGAAGGCTAACGCATAGATGAATAAGTCATGGATGACTTGGAGGGATCCGATAGGTGCGAGGCTGACAGAGATGGCTAGAAGGCTTAGATATAGGTAAGGGTGGTCTAGCAAGTATGGGGGCACCATACTTGGGTTAAAACCTCATGTTTGAGGTGTATCAATCGACTAGTACCATGTGATAGTCGATTGGTGTGAGTCAACTAGGGTTTGACTGCGGGGAGTGCCCTAGCAGTCGACTGCCAAAGGTGGGAAGTCAACTGATCTAGTGATCAGTCAACTGGTGCTTGAGAATTCGGACACAGAATGGAGTCGGACTCGACTGCTGAGGTTAACAGTCGAGTGAAGGCTTTATCAGTCGACTGATGTCCTATCCGTTGAATTTTTCCAGCATGGATTGCACCATTGTCTCAAAGCAATAGTGTCATCAGTCGACTGATAGGTGAAATCCAGCCCGATTACAGGTTATAAAAGTAGCTCGGAAGAGGGATTTTGGCAAGTATTTCTTGAGGAGTTTTGGGGTGAATTGTTAGTGTAATTCAGGGTTTCCAAGTGCAACTCAAGCAACCACAAAGCAAGCAATCCAAAAGCTCTTGTAAAGTTGTTTTCTTTACTTGTATTACATTTTATTATTGTATCTTGCTTGTATTTGTTTCTTACTATTGTAAGAGTTATTGTACGAGGTTTCTCCACCTCCGGATTGTTCCGAGAATGAGTTTATTGGATTAGTAGTGCGTATTTGCATTGCTAGGGCTTTTAGAGCCCGATCCGTGGAGTATGAACCATTCGGTTCCGAACCACGTTATATCTTGTGTAGTGCTTGTATTTGTGTTGTATTTATTTTATTATTTCTATTTTCGCTGCGTATAACACATTTTGTAGCAAGCACGCAACGAATTCCATCGACGCATCGAAATGAGCTATTCACCCCCCTCTAGCGGTCACTGAATCCTCAACAATTGGTATCAGAGCCCGGAGCTCTTCTATAGACTAACAACCCAGAGCCAAGATGCTAGAGCGTGAAGAGGAATAAGATGGAAATTCAAGAGAGTTTGGGTTGGGACATCAACACACCAATCCCATATGCTTTTTATGGACGAGTAGGCTTCAACCAATGTAAGGCAAGGATTGAAGACTTCTTGATGATGAGGGACTTTGAAGAATGGTCCATGTTGATGGAGGGATTTAATTATCCAAGAGGACCAAAAGGAGGCTTCCTCAAAAAGAAGAGATGGACTGAGGAGCAACTCCAACAATTTGAGAAAAACAAGAAGATGATCAAATTTATTTTTGATTTGATTCCTAATGACATCTTGTGTAGCCTAGGGGATTGCATGGATGCCAAGGAGCTTTGGAGGGAATTGGCAAGATTCCATGAAGACCCATCACTGGCTCAAAAAGAGGAGGCCGAAGATGAATCCTCATCCTCACAAGCAAGTGAGGATTCGGAAGTTGAAGAGAAGTCAAATTTTGGATTGATGGAAGAGGAGGTGGAAGAGGTGGAAGAAGCCTCCACTTCAAGGATTGAGGGGGAGGAGAGACCATCCACTCTGGAGCATCAAGAAGAAGCTTCTACTTCCGGTCAAGGAGAAGAGGAAGCTCAAAATCCGGCCACAATTGACCTAGGTAACTCAAGCATTCAATTTAAAAATAAAATTCATATTATATGCTTTGAGTGTAGGGAAAATGGACACTACAAGAGCAAGTGTCCTAAGAAAGTCAAGAAGGCTCCACCCGTGCCAAAGGTCAAGGAGACCGATGCCTTGATGCAAAAGATCAAGGAGCATATCATATGCTTCGAATGTAATCAAAGAGGGCATTATAGGAGTCAATGCCCTAGGGGGAGCAAGAAGGCCCAAGAGGGAGCATCACATGTAGGGGGAGCTAAAGCTAACCCTAAGGTAAAATCTATTAATGCACCTTCTAAATTTTATGTCAAAAAGCATGCTAAGAATAATTTTAACAATCTTTCTATTGTACATGAAAAGTATGCTAGGAACAATAAATATTTTTGTCTAGGTGCTAAGAATGTTAATCTTTCAAATAAGGAGAAATTTGGGACTAATGTCCTTAGAAAGATTTTACCTAGGGCAAGCATTAAGAAAATTGAGGACCATCTAGGTTTTAACCCCAAATGGACTAGGCATATGCCTAGGAAGAACAATACCCAAAGATTAAATCAAAATTAAAAATTTGGGCAATTAGAGTTGGAAAATCAAGCCTTGAGGTCAAGGCTTGAGAAACTTGAAAAAACCCTTGCAAAAATGACAAATCAAATACAAAGATCAAATGGTCAAACTCTAGGGTCTAGAAGTCAAAGTCAAAACCTAGGGCATAGGAGACAAGAGTCAACCAAGGGCAAGAAAGATTTGGGTCACAAACCTAAGCCTAAGGTGACTTATCATAATGTTCCATTTGATTATGGAACTAAACCTAGGTCTAGGAAGACCAAGGTCAATAGGGAAGTCATCCCTAAGGTTGACCAAGGTAGGTTCTTAGTGGCCAAGGTTTCCATGAAACATAGGAAGACCACTAAGAAGGTTACTAGGGAGGCAATCCCTAAGGTTAACCTAGGCAAGACCATAATAACCAAGGCAAACAAGCCTAGAAGGGTCATTAGGAGGGTATCTAGGGAGGTCATCCCTAAGAAATACCTAGTAAACCCAAGGAGCTCAAATAGGTTTTGGGTTTCTAGGAGCGTGATCGATTCACGCTAGATGGGTTTAGATGTGTCAACCTTGATTGGAAGGGTAGCTAACCCAACCATAACAAAGTTGGAACTTTAGGATATTTTCAAGGTTATGAATACCTTGGAAATAGATTTGAATAATAATCCTAAAATATTTTAGGATGTGCCAATATATTTTTGGGATCATGAAAAATCAATTAAAATTGACACATTTTAGGTTTAGAGGTTCTAGTGTGTCATTTTGGATTTTTGGCACACTTGGGAGATTAGTAGCAATATGACAAAATATACTTAATAATGACAAATGACAATCAATATTAAATTTTAGGTATTGTTATACCTATACATCTTATTTGTCATGCCTTGTTTGCCATATAACATGCCATAACATCATATCTATTTTTAATCATTTAATATGTCATGATCATGTTTAGGATTAGTTTTTAATGTCATGAGTATTTAGATTTAATCATATGTCATGACATCATGTTCATTGGCCATGCTTTATCTATGTTATCACTTATGTCATGATCATTCATGCATTTATTTTGATAAAAATTGAGTTAAGAACAATGACATGGCTTGAAGTCTCATTTATAAGGGAATCAAGTAGTATTTCCTTAGAAAATGCATGAGGCCTTAGATTAGGATGACCAAAACCCACATCTCACAATTACATTGACTTGTGTGTGCTTAATATATCTTAGATACATGTGAGATGTTAGGAAAATAAGTTAAGTTCAAGGTGCATAGATAGTGCATCTAGATGAACTTAAACTTATCTCAATCATCAATATGAATCATGAGGAAAGCTAATGTACAAGTCATGTACATCTAGCCAATAGTCCATGGTTCAAAATAGGTTTTCAAAAATATTTTAAAATCACTTTAGAAAACCTTGGTGAAGTCTATCTTTTGATAGCAATCACCATTGAAGAAGTTGATACAAAGTAGATCAAAAATATTAAAGTTTTAATGGTTTTTGAACTTTGTATCAATCTTCTATTTTAATGGGTAAAATATTTTTCAAACAATTTTCACCCATTGTATGTGTCATAAGTATTATACGTATAAAGTTTCATGATTTTTTAAATTACATATAATTATTTATGAATTTATGAAATTTATTTTTGATAACTGAAATTTGGAATTTCAGTTATCAGTCGATTGCCGAGTCGACTGATAAGCATGGCAGTCGACTGTTGTCTGATAGAGTTGACTGCCTGGTTGATTTCGGGAAAACCAATATTGTTTAGCCCGTTTTCAGTTATGATAAAGTTCCCTAACCACTCCTAACCTTAAGATATACTTTGGGAAGCATTATAAAGGGTGAAAATCCATTGGATATGGATTAGGAGAGTTGTTAGGGTGATGTATCAAATTTAAGGATGGGAAAGTTCTATGTTGAACTTTGAACCTTATTTTTTTATGGTTTAGAGTTCCTATTGGCTTAGGGGCTTTCCAATGACATTATTGGTGCAATGGTCAAGGGGGAGCAAGCCTTTAGGGGGAGGTATCCATCATGGGATGATGGATGTTATTTTTCCTCATGAGGGGGAAAAATGGGAATTTTGAGATACCTAATTTGGAAATTGGGAGAGCTTGTAGGATTGCCTCTCTTGAGTGATATGGAACTTATCACTAGGAAGATTGTAGGCATCCTAGATATTTTTGGACCAAGGGGGAGATTGTAAGATCTCATTGGGACTTGAGACATTGACCTCCTTGGAGAGAACCTTTTTGATGTTAGTCAAAAAGAGGGAGAATATTTGGGAGATTTATTGGGAGAATTAATGGGATTACCAATTTGGTATAATTGGTAAGAAGATTTGAGTTAGTGTTCTAACTCAAAGGTATGTGGTTTTGTCAAACATCAAAAAGGGGGAGATTATTGGTGCAATCGGCCCAGGTCATGATTGACCGGACTCGAGTTTGACTCGAGCGATATTTTGATGTTTGACATGAAGGTTTGACATTGATGTCTGATAATGTTTTGGGGAGATTGTTGGTGCAATCGACCCAGGTCATGATTGACCGGACTCGAGGGGGATTTTGATGGTTGACTAGGGTTGACCATGTGATAAAGGAAGTCCAAGTGGGACACTTGGCATTTGGAAAGTCCAAGTCTTGAGTACTTGGCATGTAAAGTCCAAGCATGGGTCTTGGCAAGGAAAAGTCCAAGCATGGGTCTTGGCATGGAAAGTCCAACATGGGTTAGCAAAGGAAAGTCCAAGCATGAGTCTTGGTATTTGAGAAGTCTAAGGGGGTTGATATTGGCGGTGTAAAGTCCAAGCGGGAGTCTTGGCAGCATAAGTCAAATGGTTAACGACGTAAAGTCCAAGCGGAGTCTTGGCAGCGTAAGTCCAATGTGCCTTGGCGGTGTAGACAACGTTAGCATGATATAGCCGATGGAAGCACCTGAAGGCTAGCGCATGGATGACTTGGAGGGATCCGATAGGCGTGAGGCTGACGGAGGTGGCTAGAAGGCTTAGGTTTAGGCTAAGGGTGGTCTAGCAAGTATGGGGGCACCATACTTGGGTTAAAATCTCATGTTTAAGGTGTATCAGTCGATTGGTACCATGTGACAGTCGATTGGTGAAGTCGACTAGGGTTTGACTGCGGGGAGTGCCCTAGCAGTCGACTAACAAAGGTGGGTAGTCGGCTGATCTAGTGATTAGTCGATTGGTGCTCGAGAATTCGAGCATAGAATGGAGTCGGACTCGACTGCTGAGGTTAACAGTCGAGTGAAGGCTCTATTAGTCGACTGTTGAGTATGATCAGTCTATTGATGTCCTATTCGTTGGATTTTTTCAGTGTGGATTGCACCGTTGTCTCACAGCAACAATGTCATCAATCGATTGATGGTCCCGATCAGTCGACTGATAGGTGAAATCTAGCCCAATTGTAGGTTATAAAAACAGCTCGAAAGAGGGATTTTGGCAAGTGTTTCTTGAGGAGTTTTGGGGTGAATTGCTGGTGTAATTCAGGGTCTCCAAGTGCAACTCAAGCAACAACAAAGCAAGCAATCCAAAAGCTCTTGTAAAGTTGTTTTCTTTACTTGTATTGCATTTTATTATTGTATCTTGCTTGTATTTTGTTTCTTACTGTTGTAAGAGTTATTGTACGAGGTTTCTCCACCTCCGGATTGTTCCGAGAAGGAGTTTATTGGATTAGTAGTGCGTGTTTGCATTGCTAGGGCTTTTAGAGCCCGATCAATGGAGTAGGAACCATTCGGTTCAGAACCATGTTATATCTTGTGTAGTGCTTGTATTTGTGTTGTATTTGTTTTATTATTTCTATTTCCGCTGCGCATAACACATTTTCCAGTTACATGTTGCTGGAGGGTGTGTCGCGTAGCTCATCGAGCTCCGATCGCTCATGGATAAGCGGTGAGAAAGCGATTATCAGTAGTGACGAGATCATAACATTAAACCTTTAACTTTTAGAAATTCAACTAATAAATATGTAGACTTGGGTTACATGTCTAAGTTAACCAAAAATCAAGACCCTAAAATTTGTAAACCTAATTATCAAAGAGTACCTTATAACTATGGAACAAATAAAAGTCTCCCTAAGAAACGAATCATTTCTTTGAATTGATTGAACATAACATGCTCATGCATACATATCGTTTTAATTAATTATCATGCTTATTTTTGTCATGTCATACATACTAGTCTTAAATTAACTTTCATAGATAGGAAATGGTTAATTAACCTTGACAATATAATATCAGGATGCGGTGAGATGATACTACATTAGGGAAATGAAGTCTCGTGTATCCGGGTTAGATAAGGAGTATCTAGCTTGGTGCACTTGGCTAAGTGGAACTAGCTAAAGCTACCTCACCACATCCTAAACTAGTTAGACCAGGGTTTAACCCAAAGTGAATTAAGTGTACAATTTCTTAAGATTGGATTTGTCTAAAGAAGTGGTCGTTGTTCCAATCAAAGAAGGGCTCTATGCCTCGCCACGACCTAGAAGCCATCTTTTGAAATGTTCACTTAACTAACTAAAGGTTAAATCCGAATCTAACCCAAGGTTAATTAATTTTTAAATCATTAAAATTAACTAAGTAAAATTAAATTCATCTCACAACACCTATAAGGATAACTTGGTTGATCATGTAGAATGGGTGAGATGATAAGGACAACAAATTGAAAATAGTTTTGAAAATGATTTCAATATATATATATATATATATATATATATATATATATATATATATATAACTATTTTTATTGGTTGCCATGATTGTTGTGTGTAGTTATACGTAGTGTTTAATATAACTATACTTTTTAAAATGATAGTTAGTTGACCAATACTGAACTTCTAGATCTCTAGGTCAACTTTAGACACCTAGACCCTCTGGACACTTAGGTAAGCCTTCCTTGTGGCCAACAAAAATATCCTAAGAGTTTGTCAGACAAAGGCGGAGACCCTTTAGATAAGCCTTCCTTGTGGCTAACAAGGATGTCAGGTTAAGGGGGAGGTTCTAATTAGATAATCATTATTTTTAGAAGTTGTTAAAATATTATTATTATTATTTTAAAAAAAATGCCAAGGGAGAGAGAAGACTTAAGTTAGATAAACTTAGTATCTCTAGCTACCTCTAGTTTGGCATAAAACCTAATAGACATGAGCCTTTAATATATTGTAAATGTATCTTTAATCCCTTAAAACAAATTCTTTTTTAAAATTCTATAACCATGTTAAAGGTTGGACGGTCACATCCTAACCTAGGATATACATTGTTTGTGCAGAATCTAGAAACCTAAGCTCATAAATGTTAAAGGGAGTTGAACATGTTAAGTTAAATTGATTAGAATGTTTTAAAATTCTATTTTTGGTAAGAGTAAAGGACTCATGCTTGAAAATGTTGTTCAAACGTTAACCTTAAAAATGCACCCCTTATAAAGTTATTTTTGATATATGGCAAAGGGGGAGAGATGTTAAAGTTAAGAGGTTAACTATTTTTTCATGAAAAGTATTTGTTTTTCAAAACCTCCCCTAAGTTAGATAAACTTAGTATCTCTAGCTACCTCTAGTTTGACATAAAACCTAATAGACATGAGCCTTTAATATCTTGTAAATGTATCTTTAATCCCTTAAAAAAAATCTTTTTTAAAATTCTATAACCATGTTAAAGGTTGGACGGTCACATCCTAACCTAGGATATACATTATTTGTGCAGGATCTAGAAATCTAAGCTCATAAATGTTAAAGGGAGTTGAATATGTTAAGTCAAATTGATTAGAATGTTTTAAAAATCTATTTTTGGTAAGAGTAAAGGACTCATGCTTGAAAATATCGTTCAAACGTTAATCTTAAAAATACACCTCTTATAAAGTTATTTTTAATATATGGCAAAGGGGGAGAGAGGTTAAAGTTAAGAGGTTAACTATTTTTTTAAGAAAAGTATTTGTTTTCAAAACTCACCTAGGATTAAGGAGGAGGTAACCTTAAGGGGGAGGTTTTGAAAAATGCTTGTTTAATGCTTATTGTTTATTTTCTCTTAACTTTGAATTGGTTTGCCATAGATCAAAAAGGGGAAGATTCTTGGTGTAGTGGCACCAGTTAATCTAACCTTGGTTTTGACAATGACAAAGATTCAAAGTTAAGCTATTTTATTATCTCATGTGCTATGCTAAGTGTGCAGGTATTATATTAGACTTTGCTAAGGTCAACGACACCAAGAGAATATATGGACGAGAAACCTTGATGGTCAACGACACCAGGAGAATCTCGGGATGAGAAACCTCGATGGTCGGGTGACACCAGGAGAATCTCGGAAGGAGAAACTTGGTGGTTAGGTGATGCCAGGAAATCTCAGAAGGAGAAACCTCGGTGGTCGGGTGATGCCAAGAGAATCTTTGAAGGGAAACCTCGGTGATCAAGTGACCAAAAGCTAAGCGACAAGTCTGGAGGACCAAAGGTAAGCTCCAAGTGTGTAATTGTGGTAAGAATGCGTCCTCGGTAAGAGAACAATCCTAGGCTTCGATCTGACCAAGGCTTCCGGAGGAATGCCGAAGTTGAGATCGGACAGTCAAAGGACTGTCACACTGCATGACATTATGCATCTCTTATGCTAACCTTGTGTTGTAGGTGTCAGGTTGAATTATCAAGTGTAGCAGCCGACTGGAGGTAGTCAACTACCAAGAGGATCAGTTGAATGATGTCGATGAATTAACCCAATACACAAGGTCAAAGAGATATCGATCGATGCCACCATCTCATGATAAGATAAGTTGCCACCTCAAGATAAGATCCATGAGTTTTGGATCTGGATCTAGACTTATCCCAAGGTATAAGTCTATAAAAGGAGGGGAGGACACAAACCCTAGCAATTCAATGAACTCCTAAGTGCTCCTACTCTCCGGCCATAACTCTTCATGCTTCAACGCTACTCCGATTGCGCATCCACCTCAATCCATTGTCGGTATTTTATTTATTTCATATTTATTACATGCTGAGAAGAGAGGTAGGTTTGTTACCTCTTCCTCTGCATATTCTGTAATCAGTTGTCTCTTACCTCCAACGAGGAAGAGACTTTTAGTGCTTTGTCCTTTGGAAGAGATCGAGGATCACAGGACCTTGGATTAGGAGTCGGTGGGCTGTGAACCAAGTAAAATTCCTTGTGTCTTGTGTTCTTATTTTTGTTCATATTTTCTGCTGCATACTTTGGTTTTAATCGTTGAAAAGAAAAGATTTTTGAACATTATTCACCCCCCTCTAGCATTTTCTCGATCTAACTTATATTGCCATTTACTAGAAACTAAAGGGAAAAAAAGTTGACTGTGTTGAAAAGAAGCATCGATTGCAATCACCGAGTGTGCAATCATCAGCAGTGCAGTCATCAAGTGTACCTAAATCATTGTGTTTGTTGTATTGTTATTGCAAGCATGCTCTTCATGATCACCATACTATCAAATTAATGTTGCAGTATGATGTATTTGGTGGTATGTTTGAAGCTAGTGTTTGCCTTCAAGACATCATTTCTTTCTGAAATTTGCAACAATTTCATACAATTGCATAGTTGTGTACATATGGTACGTATATTGTTTTCATGTACTAACACTTTGACTCTTGATTTGTAAGTTATATTTATCCAGGTCTTGTGCATTTTCTTTTATGTTTAAATGGTAGGCATTTGTATAGAAAGATTAAAGAGAAAAATAAGCTTGAGAGGTTTAAATTTGTGGATCCATATGTTGTTGGGTGTCACTTCACATTAGTTGATAAGAGGGCCCGTGGTTTGGCAGCTAGGTTGAATGACACACCAACAAACCAATTAGTTTTGGTTCCAATTAACATAGGGTATGTATAACAGAGGTGGAACACTCATTTCTACTTTATTAAACTCTTACTTAACTACATGCATTAATATTATGTATAAAAGCAGTTTCCATTGGATTTTGATTGTCATCGATCCTCACAAAGAGGTTTGTTGGATCATCTCGATCATCATAATCGTGATGATACTTGGAAGAATGTTGTGAATATGTAAGCTTTATTAGGAAAATGTTATGAATGTTTATTATAATGTTTCCTTGTATACTAAATGCACTAAAAGTGTATATTCTCTTATAATTATATGAAGGGCCTTGAAACTGTTTAATGCAGAAATTGGCAAGTATGGGAAGAAACAACCTTTGTGGGAAATAGTCGAGGTATGTTTTATATTACCTAAAAATTATTGATACTATACATTTCTTTTGCTCAGAAACTTGCTTTAGTTTGATGCTTATTATAGTTTTTCATGGCATAATACATTTGGTTGGGTTTACCCTGCAGCTAGTGCTCTTATGCTTCTAGAAAACCTTCAATGTTGACTATAATCTTCTCCTTATTTGTGTTGTTATTCCAATTAAGTTATTAACTTTTTTATTACCATTTTTTTAAACACAGGCTCCCCTTTAATCGGATGGAGCCTAGTGTGGTTATTTTGTTTTGCAATATATGAGAGATATAATTGAAGGCGCCACATCCATTGACAAGGCTTCCTTGCAACTAATAGTAATTTTAGACATATTTTCAAATTTTCTTATTGAAACTTATTTTTAAAATGATTTGTATAATTAATTATCATATAGTACTTAAAGTATTTAGTAGTTTACATTTTCATTCATTTATTCACTTATAGTTCGCAAAAGTTATGATAGGTGCAAAGAAAATTGATGAAGTACGTTCGGAGTGGGCTGAATGCATACAAGATCACATATATGATGAGTAGGATATTTAGGCATTCATAACTCTTTTGGTTTGGTGTTGTAATCTGTGTTTTGGTTATACATAACTCTTTTGGTAGTGTACTAAGCATATGATGTGTAGTTGTTTTGCTACAAGTACTATTGTATTTGTGTTTTTAAAGGTGATCATTTAAAATGGGATGATATGAGCTTGTACTTCATATTGCTACAAGTGCACTTGTATATATATTTTCTACAATTCTTTTTGATATTGTTGTATGATGTATATTTAAAAATACAACACTGTAAATCCACAATGGTTTATTGTTCTAAGAAATGACAACGGTTAAAATAACAATGGATACAAAACGACAATGGTTAAAAACCATTGTCTACGACTCAAAAACTCATGGGAAATCGTCGATCAAAGACAACTGGTATAATCCGTTGTCTTTCATATTGAAACACAACGGTGAAAAATCATTGTCTATGACCCAAAAAATTCATGGTAAATCGATGTGTTGAGAAATATAGGGCACTCAAAGACAACAGTTATAATCCATTGTAATTTCACTTGAAACACAATGGTGACAAATCGTTGTCTGTAACTCAAAAAACCTATAGTAAATCGACACGTTGAGAAAGATAAGGTGCTAAAAAATAATGGTGAAAAACCGTTGTCGATTTAAGGAAAAGACAATGATTTTTAACCATTGTCTTTGAACGCCATAACTTTCTCAACGCATCGATTTACCATGATTTTTTTGAATTATAGACAAGGGTTTTTCACCGTTGTCTTTTAGAATTTTTGTTGTAGTGTCTACTGCCCTCTTGATCTATTGCTTTGATAGATTGACTCCCAATGAAGTATGCTCACAATCTTTGTGCATTGCCTCCTGAGAGAATTGAATTGGTGCTTGAATTTGCCTTCTCCTAAGCACATCCTAAACGGATACCTCCCTAGCGCCTAAGCACTCTATCGTACCCTTGTTGGTGTAATTGATCATTGGTCAAGATTAACCAAACTCGGGTTGAGTTTTGATATTTGAGTAATATGTGTCGATGACTAAGCAATATTCTAAAAGAGGAGATTGTTGATCAAGGGGGACTAAGGCTAGATTGTTGAAGAGATTGTTGGAGAGGAAAATTATTGATTCAATCAAACTCGATAATTGAACGAGATCAAAAGTAAAGCCCAAGTGAGTCATGAAAGATTAGATACTTGGCACGATATGGGTAAAACCCAATTGGGTTATACAAGATTGGACACTTGGCACTAGATAAGTGAAGTCCAAGTAGATAATGAAGGATTAGACACTTGACATGTAATGAAAGTGTTGGATCGATGCACTAGAAGGGGGTTGAATAGCGTAAGCACTTTTTCATAAAACTTAAAACATGCGCAGTGAGAAATTAAAAGACACAAGAGATTTTAACTTATTTCACAGGCAAAGTGTTGTTAGTCCAAAATCTACAATCCAAGACCACTATCGATGGGAAATCACTAAATATATCTTTCTCTGAGTAGAGAGAGATTCATTTCTTTTACACAAGATAGGGTACAGTAACAATCTTACCACCCTTTAAAAATTAAGTACAAAAAGAGAATGAAGCAACTCAAACAATAAGTATACCGACACTTGTGGTGATCGAAGATGGAGCTCGCGCGGGAGTTGTAGTACGGCGGAGCTTGAGAGCAGTTTCTAAACATGAGAAGCAAGAATACAATAGCTTGAAAATTATATATTAGCTCTTTATTCAAGGATTCTTTTTATAGAACTTATCTAGGCGCTTGAAAGTCCTTACGAGCACCTCCATCTCGGCTCCAATCAAATCCTACTTACCCGACTTTTTCCTATCCCAAGTGCATGAAAGCCCTTCTGAGCACCTCTAGCTTGGCTCCGATCGAAACTGACTCGCCAAACTTTTATCTTATCCCAGTCGCCTGCCATGTCATCACGTATCTGGGTTGGATCTCGACTTCGGCTACACTTAGCTTCTGGTCGCCTGGACTCCTTCTAGGCACTAGGAAGCCCAGTCGACTGGATTCCATCTAGGCGCCTGAACAGTACCTGCATCACATAATTAGCACATCACAAATAACATATAATGGATAGTAATGACAATCCTCAAATTGTCGGATCTTGACTTCGGTATCCCCTAGAACCCTTAGTCGGATTGATGCCTAAGGTTATCCTCGTACTGAGAATGTGACCTTACAAGTACTTTTGTCTAGAAGAATCACTCCACATAGGGTTCTTACCTTGCTTTGCAAAATCCTTAGTCCTCTGACTTGTTTGGACTTTCCCACTTAGTGTCTGATCCTCGGCCACCTTGACTTTCTTCGATGTCCAGACTCTGCTGACCCACCGAGGCTTCATCGTCTATCATCCTTGATCTGCTAAGACTTCCTTGCCTAGTTAGGTCCAATATGTCTACTAGGGCTTTCACCCACCTAGTCAGGTCCAGTAGACCTAATAGGATTTTAACATGTTAAGTCCTGCAAACTTAACACATGATATCAAATCACAAGATGACTTATCTTTGAACCTTTGTCATCATCAAAATCTATGTTTGATTATCTGGTGCTCCTGCACCAACAATCTTTTTTTTTTATTTATTTATGACAATGTTGTTCAAAGTTAAGGAAATTGACAATTTAATAATACGTTTTAAAAAGGTTCCCCCTTAATTTGATCTCCCTCTTATTCTTACTATTTTTTAGGAGTTTTGAAAATAAGTAAGGTTTGTAATTTTAAAGTTAAACATTTTCTTAACTTTACCTCTTACTCCCCCCTTTGTCCTACATCAAAAATAATTTTTTTTAAAAAAAAATTCTAAGTATGTTTCGTTAAAGGGGTTATAAAAGAAATTAAAAAAAAAACAACAACAGAAATCCCCTTAGGCCTAAATGATGGATTGTCCTCAAAGCAAACCAAATAATCAATCATAAATAACAATAACTAAATATAAATTATTGTAGAGGAGGAGGATGGTAATAAGGCAAATGATTTGATAAAGTGCTCCAATCGTAATGATCGCTTATTTTTTGGTGGAGCTCCTCTATGTCTATAGTGCCCCTCTCTCCTCTGATTTTTTTTTACCCAAAAAATAATGAAAGAAAAAAATTATAAAGAAAGAAAATTCAAAAAGGAAAGAGAAAAACTTTGGGTTGCCTCCAAAGGACTTGTTTTAGTTCATAAGCTCGACCCCTAGAGCTCATGGTCGAATATCTCTTAAATTTTGCTCATAGAAGAATGAGATACTTCCTAACTTTTCTGTCTTTGACCGTTGGTTCTCCATCCAAAATGCTCAATTTTAAAGAATCATCATATCTCTTAAACCTTACTCATGGAGGGATAAGGTGTTTGCTAGCTCCATCTCTTGGTCCTTTATTGAATACACTTAACTTCAAACGGTCGTCAGGAGGTTATTTATGATATTATTTTTTTCTACCTATTGTAAATAATTCATCCTACAACAAATATCTAGGGCTTTGATGGTGGTTAAGAAAGGCTTTTTCGGAGGTAATTGAATTGAAGTAGTGCACTCCTTTATTAAAATCTCAATTTCATATTCCTCAAGTTCATTTTCATGTGATTTTTGAATAGATTTACCTTCTTTGCTTTTTGCATTGTCTTCACCTTCCTCATTTACCTTAGGCTCCTCTAGAATTTTACCGCTTCTCAAAGTAACAACATTGTAGGGCTCTACTGGATTCACCTCTAGCTGTTCTAGAAACCTCTCAGGAGCTTTTGAAGATGTGCTTGCAATTTGTGCAAATCGAGTTTTCAATATTTTAGTAGAATTGCATAAGTCATTGATCTTACCTCCCATTCATTTGATGCTTCTCCTGTGTCTTGATGCATCTTCTCGAACCTCTTATTCTATTTGACCTGATTTGTGATGACATTTTCCAGCAAGGTCTCTAGGTTCGACTTCTAAGGCTCCTGAAGTTTTGATGGTGCTCCAAAGTTGTCATCCTCAAATTGGTTTTGATAATTCATGTAATAAAATTTTTGAGGGTTTATCCAACTAGAGTTATGAGTGTATAAATATGAATAATCTTGTGACTACTAGTTGGCATCCACTTGTTCCCAATATAAAGGTGTAAGTATTATGGGGCAATTTTTAGAGGTATGTTTTGTTTCACCACAAAACTCATAATAAATATTAACAAAGTTCACAACATTAAATTGATCAAACCTTTGAGTTAGAGCATCCATCTAAAATAGAAGGATAAATTGATAAACCAAATGTCCAAAAAAGAAAGAAAGAAGAGAAAAATATGGATTAACCAATTCACGGACAAAAATCGATATCAACAAAAGTGCAATCCCTGACAATGGTGCTAATAACATGATGTATGTTCCACAAGTACATGACTCATCATCATGTAATAAAAAGTTATCATCCTTTAGGACTGCATTGTTGAGTACTATTTTTGCCCGTGGGTAGATTATCCAGAGAAAATCAAGAAAATTATTCATGAGATTGAAAGCAAAGACAATAGAGAGGAAACAATTTGGAAAACTATATGAGGGAGCAATTCTAAGATTTTTGTTTAACTTGGTGATGTTTGATGAATGTAGATTCTTTTGTATCGACACATGAAAGTGAAGAAATTCATCCTAAGGTAATCGATGTGTCTATGGAAAAAAGAAAAAAACAAAAATATTGATGTATATGCTTTGACCACATCTTAGAAAGAGGATAAAGGCAGACCCATTAAACTCTATGACGAATTATGAAAGCCTCAAAAGAGAAAATCAATTTCAGGATAATAAGGGACTTCGTTTAGTTGGATTTCCTATTGGTGCAACAAACCCCAGGTAAATGTTGACCAAACTCGAGTGAGACTCAAGTAGTGTTTTGATGTTTGACAATGGATTGACAATGAGTTTGATCATTGTTTAACTATATAATTTGACCATATGTTGACCATATGACTAGTGAATGATTGGGATATCCAAAGTCATATGGAGGAGATTATTTGGGGGGACATTATTGGAACAATCAACCTCGGAAGTCCAAGTTTGAATACTTGGCATGGGAAGTCCAAGAATGGTCTTGGCATGGAAAACTCCAAGCATGGTCTTGGCAATTGGAAATTTCTGTTAGACTTTTCGAGCCGCAAAAATCGCTTTTTGCATTGCGGAAACCCCGGAAGTCCGGCCACGGATCTGTGCGAAGATGTATTAAAACTAAAACATGTATGTGCTTGTATAAAACCCTAGATCTACCTTAGATCTACATGATAAGGACATTACCCTCGATGCGACGCCCTTCGCAAATCCCGCTCGTCCAAAAGGTTCGTCGGAACTCGAGAGTGTCAAGTGCACACTCCTCTATTGGTATCCACACAAGCAATAGGTGGAGAAAACACACCCTTGAGTGTGCTAGCACTCTATGGATGGTTCGGCCAAGGAGGTTGGGAGAGGGGGAGAGCTTGAGAGAAAAATCCAAGGAAGAAGATGAAGTTGTGAAGAAGAAGATGGATTTACCCAAAATCAATTCCCACCCATCAAGAAGTGGCCGGCCACATTATGGAGAGGGGGTTACATGTATGCATGTAACTCCCATGACCCTTGGTCTCCCTCATGAGGTGGCACCATATGACAAAGTCAATGATGATGTGGAGCATCATCATTGGCCGGCCATGCCAAGTCATCATCATGACATGGCATTTGGTCAAGTCAAACTTGACCTTTCATCTTCCCTCTCAAGTCAAGTCAAACTTGACCTTTTATCTCCCATGGTTGATCAAATCCAACCATTTGATTCAAGTCAATTTAATTTAATGAATCTCTATTCATTAATTTAAATTGATTTGATGAATCAAATCTAAATTAGACTCATTCAACACTTGAATCAACTTGAGTCTAACTCAATTAGTCTAATTTGGATTACTCTTAATCCAATTTGGTTCATCCCATGAACCTAATCCTCATGGTTCATCATATGAACTTAATCTCCATCTAATTGCCCTTATGTATGTGACCCTATAGGTTCTTGTAACGTTGGCAATGTCCCTAAACCGATTTAGGAACATAAGCAATGAGCGGTATCTAGCAACACATCATTGCTACCCAAGTTACAAGAATGTTGAGCTCCAACATCACCTTTGTGACTACTAATTGTGACTCTCACAATATGTGACAATGCCCCTCTATCCTTAACATCTAGATTGACCAATCGAGGCATAGACCATGTCATCCTCGGTACAATCTAAATCTTGAACTCCAAGTAGACTCACTCTAATCAAATGAGCTCAATATCTCATATTGACTCATTTGGGCATGGTCATGCACTTCGTGGTCTCACTCTATCAAGAATATCAATGTCACTCCCATCATATAGGAGGGATAGATTCCATCTACATCACTCACATCTCTCCGCATAATTTGTTACATACCCAGTAATCGCCTTTATAGTCCACCCATTTACGGGTGACGTTTGACGAAGCCAAAGTATGCAACTCCTTATGTAGGGAACCATGGTGACTTCAGGTCTAAGGACTAATAGTCATACTAATAGCCACATGAGAAAGTATATGACACTCATATAACGATCCATGATACTTTCTCATGGTGGGTCATTTAGTATACATTCTCCAATGCATATCCATGTGTCAACTTGATATTTCATATCCATGACTTGTGAGATCAAGTCATCATGTTGACCTACATGCTAGTCTCTACGCATTAACATTGTCCCTGAATGTTAATACTCGACTAGGAATGATTAAGAGTAGTGTTCTCTATATCATCTCATTATCGATTCAACCAATCGATTGATATAGATAAGAACCTACTACTCAAGGACATTATTATATTTAGTTATTTGGCACCAATACAAGTAAATATAATAACCATGCCTTTATAAATAGGAATATGATACAATAAAGTCCTTACAACAATCATCACATGATTGGCTCTAGGGCTTTCACTAACAATCTCCCACTAGCACTAGTGTCAATCATCGTAGTATCTAATACCCAATGACCTAGTGTAACCATCATGCTTTTTCTGTGCCAAAGCCTTAGTCAAGGGATCTGCGATGTTAGCCTCTGTGGGTACTCTGCAAATCTTCACATCTCCTCTATCGATAATCTCTCGAACGAGATGGAAGCACCGTAGTATGTGTTTGGTCCGTTGGTGTGAGCGAGGTTCCTTAGCCTGTGCAATCGCTCTATTGTTGTCACAATTGAGCTCTATAGGATCTGCAATGCTAGGAACCACCCCAAGCTCAGTAATGAACTTGTGGATCCAAACTGCCTCCTTCGCTGCCTCAGATGCAGCGATATACTCGGCTTCTATTGTAGAATCAGCAACTGTGTCCTACTTCGAACTTTTCCAGCTCACAGCGCCACCATTCAAGCAAAACACGAACCCTGACTGCGATCTATAATCATCCTGGTCAGTTTGGAAGATGGCATCACTGTAACCCTTTACAGATAGCTCATCATCGCCTCCAAATATCAAGAAATATTCTTTAGTCCTTCTCAAGTACTTAAGAATATTCTTGACTGTTATCCAGTGACGCTCACCTGGATCTGACTGGTATCTACTCGTCATGCTCAAAGCATACGAGACATCAGGATGAGTAAACAGCATGGCGTACATGATAGATCCTATAGCAGATGCGTAAGGGATCTTATCCATGCGGTCTCTCTCCTCTCTAGAAGAGGAACTTTGAGTCTTCGAAAGACTCACACCATGTGACATCGGTAGAAGTCCCTTTTTGGAATTCTGCATGGCAAACCGTAGTAATACCGTGTCAATGTATATACTCTGACTTAGGCCAAGCAATCTCTTAGATCTATCTCTATAGATCTTGATGCCTAGAATACAGGCTACTTCACCTAAGTCATTCATTGAGAAGCACGTCCCGAGCCAAGTCTTCACATACTGTAGCGAAGGGATGTCATTCCCAATGAGCATTATGTCATCCACATACAATACAAGGAAGACAACTGTGTTCCCATTAACCCTCTTGTAGACACAGGGTTCATCTTCATTCTTGATGAAACTAAACTGTTTGATCGCATCATCGAATCGAAGATTCCAGCTCCGAGAAGCTTGCTTTAGCCGCAGCTGTATACCTTTCCCAAAGATGTCATGGATCTATCAAAACCTCGTTGTGTCATGTACACATCCTCGAGTAAGTTTCCATTCGTAAATGTGGTTTTGACATCCATCCGCCAGATCTCATAATCGTGGTATAGCAATAGCAAGCAAGATCCGAATGGACTTAAACATCGCCATCGAGAAAAGGTTTCATCATAGTCAATACCATGAATTTGCTTGAAACCTTTAGCCACCAATCGCCCTTATAGGTATGCGTAAGTCCATCCATGTCCTTTTCTCCTAAAGACCCACTTACACCCAATGGGCTCAATTCTTCGTGGATCAACCAAAGTCCATACTTGGTTGGTGTACATGGATTCCATCTCTGATCTCATGGCCTCTAGCCATTTCTCGTAATCTGGCTCATCACAGCCTTCCTCGATAGGAGGTAGGCTCATTCTCAATGAGTATAACGCCATTATGGTCGATAAGAGAAATGGGTATCTCTTAGCCGACGACGCACTCTATCGCACTGCAAGAGGTAGGTCTACTCGAATGTGGTTGTTCCACAACTCTTTGTGCAACAACCTCATCACCCACAACACTTTGTGGTTCCTGTTCAACCTCCATCAAGGCCTCAGTGCTATGGTCCTTATCTTGAATTTCTTCAAGATCGAAGGTACTCCCACTAGTTTTTCTAGAAATAAAATCCCTTTCTAGAAAAACTCCCTTGCCCAAACACTCTAGCCGATCGGAATCTAGAAGTAATATCCCTTTGTATCCTTGGGATATCCAACAAAATAGCATCTATCGTATTTGGGTCCCAGTTTGTCTGAGACTTGATGTCGAACGTAAGCCTAACAACCCCAAATCCTCATAAAAGACATCTTGGGATTTCTCCCTGTCCATATCATATATGGTGTCTTTATGACAGCCTTGGATGGTACACGGTTAAGGGTAAAGGCTGCTGTGTCTAGACATATCCCCAAAAGGATATAAGAAGATCTATGTGACTCATCATAGATCGTACCATATCTAATAGGGTACGATTCCTCCTTTCAGATACACCATTCCACTGTGGTGTTCCAAGAGGAGTGAGTTGGGATAGAATCCCACACTTAGCTAGATAGTCATGAAACTCATGGCTAAGGTATTCACCACCTCGATCTGATCGAAGTATCTTAATACTCTTGCCAAGCTGGTTTTGTACTTCATTCTTGAATTCTTTGAACTTATCAAAGGATTCTGATTTGTGTGTCATAAGATACACATAACCATATCTACTGAAGTCATCAGTAAATGTAATGAAGTACCTATAACCACCTCTAGCAGCAATATTAAAAGGATCACATACATCACTATGTATAAGTCCTAACAAATCTGTTGCTCTTTCGCTGTGTCCACTAAAGGGAGTCTTGGTCATCTTGCCTAAAAGGCAAGACTCGCATGTATTATATGATTCAAAATCAAATGAGTCTAGCAGCCCATCCTTATGGAGCTGAGATAAGCGACTCTCATTTATGGGACCTAAGCGATAATGCCAGAGATAGGTTTGGTTCAACTCATTTGACTTTACCTCTTGGTACTTATGTTATAGATAGGGCTCTCTAAGTCTAGAAAGTAGAGTCCGTTCATTAGAGGTGCACTACAATAGAACATATCATTTAAATAAACTGAACAACATTTATTCTTTATTATAAATGAAAAACCTTTCTTGTCCAAACAAGAAACTGAAATGATGTTCTTAGTTAAGGCAGGCACATAACAACATTTGTAAAATACGAAAAAAAAAATTTATATATGGATTAAATCCTTTAATTAATTGGGTTTAATTAGTGGATTAATTAAGCTTAATTAGTGGGCTAATGAGATCGATTAGCTAGTTGGATTGAGTCCATTGGGCTGATTTTGGATTGGGCTGGAATAGGGCTTAACCTAGGTTGGACCTGAACCTAGGGCTGGCTCAATCCAATTGAATGGAATTTATAAGGCCCGAACCCAAATCCGATTAGCAGCTGTGATTTCTTCTCCTTCTCCGTCGCATTTTTCCCCCCCGATTGCGATTTTCCCCTCTTCGATTTCTCGAGCGCGCATCTTCTCTGAGCTACCATTCGTCGGCTTCTTCACGCGAGAGAGCTCGGCAAGGTCACCATCGCCGATCGTTCTTTCCCTTCCGGTGTTGTCAGAGATCTTCGTTTGGAGCAGTCAGCCGATCGCCACTGCCTCTGCTCAGTCCTCCTCGCCGGGAGAACCAGCTGCCGCCGACTTCCCCGAGCGGGATCTCACCTCTTCCGACGATCTACCACCGCCACGCGGGATCTCCTTGTGCAAGGTAAGATGATCTAGATGTTGTTTGGATTGTAGTAAGGTTTCAATCGGTGGTTTGGGCAATTTGTGAAGCTTGATGGTCGACGGTGAATAGGGGGGTAGTTGCCGGTGCAGATTTGGGTTGGTGAGTTGATTTCCCTTTTTCTGTGTTGTCTGTAATTACTATGAATTTGTGGTGTGTCGGTGTGATTTGGGGATCTGATGGGTTCTATTCATGGGTGGTCGTGTGGTGTCGGTCGTGTGTGGAAGGAGGCAACTGGGTTTGAATTGGCTCAGATCGAGAAGGTATGTTGCGTTATAGCTTGTTTGGAGTGTTGGTTAATTGTTCATTAGGGATCTGTTTGATTTCGGTAATGGTTGTTGTGTTGTGGTTGGTTTCGGCAGTGGCTCTATTGTGGTTGGATGAAATAAAGTCGGGTAAGTGCAGATTAAGGACTTTGTGGAGTGTTACCATACGGATATATTGTTGGAAGTATATCATGTTTGTCAATGTAGTAGTGAGTTACAACTCATATGATGTTGGTAGATTGGTTAATATGAATTCATTCATTCTGTAGGATTTGGTTCGATTATTCGATGTATGGTAGAACTTAAGTGTATTCTACATTGTGTACAGGACTTTGATGGTGATGGATACATGAACGTGGAGATGGATAGCATGGATTATGTATCAGGTGGGTAATATCTACCTGGTCCGGTAGTTTTGATCAAATTCTAGTGCATGATCTTGGATTTATGTTTATACTTGTTTACCTTAAATCCACTCTTATTTAATCATATGCTTGTACTGCCTTGACCTTTGAGATATAAACTTTGGTACTTCATTGATTATCTAGCTCGGATAGGAACTATAAACCCTATTATGTATTAGCTGATGGATGTTCAGTAAGTACAGGTGGTTAGGGTTATCTTTGTGACCTCAGAGTGGGTTACTGTGTTACATCACTAGGGTTAGGTGATGAATTGGGTTATGGAGTCGATTGTTATACCGTACACATATTAGTTGTGCATCTATCGTGGATTTAGTTGTCTGTGCATAGATAAATGTGTGTGGTTGTCAGTATGTGACCATGGACTAGAGGTCTTAGCGTGATTGACTGTCAGATGAGTATGACTCTTTGTGCGATAGAGAGAGTCTTGTGATTGTAGTCCTTTCATAGTTGACTTTTGGTTGACCAAGACTCCCCATGGGATAGGGAGTGAGGCGAGGATACATGTATGGAGCTATGCATCATTACATTTGCATGCATGCTGTTGACTGGGTCTCCCTTGTGGTTGAGACAAGTCGTCAGTCATCCTGCCTCCCCGGCCACTCGGGGTAGTGGTAGCAGGGTTGAGGGCAGAGCATTGGATGTGCCGCGCTCGACCACTATGGATAGTGGTAGCTGGAGATGCGCACCTGGCCACTGAGCAGAGTGGTGTTAGCACTCGCCCACTATAGACGGTGGTTGTTGTGACGTGCAGTTGTCCTGTGTGCGGAGCTCGTCTACTCATGGGTAGTGACGGAGCGACCAGCAGCAGGGACCCCCGGGGAGTAGTTATCTTTTTACGCTTATATACTACTCATTCATACTGCCCAACTCGGTCACTCGAGAGTAGTGGCGGCTGGAGTCGGGCTAGTTGTCATGCCGTGCCACCCGGGCCATATTGGGGTCGTGGTTGGATGGGTCCGCAGACATGGCCATGCATATGCACTGAGGATATATATATATGTATGCATGTATTTGATATATGTTTTACATATGCCTGTGAGATGCTGCATTTGATTGTTGCATATGTTTGTTCATCATGTTACATGCCATTTGCATATTATATACTGCTGTGTATTGAGCATGATACATATGTTGGTTCAGACTGTTATATGCATTTGATTAGCATCATGTCATTGTGTGGTACGAAGTGGGTTATTATACAGGTGATCATATACTGTTCATATGTCTGAGTATTGGTCAGGTATGGGATTGACCTGGTACATTATATGGGTTATGTTATTGTATATCTGTCAGGATGATATAGCTTATGGTGTTGCAGACCGTCAGGTACGTTGGTACATTACTTTATGTTCAGTTGATCAGTTTAGTATATACATTGAGTATGACTTTACTGTAGTTACTTGTTATTAGATTTGGATATGACTATATGTCTATTGGACTCATGCTGTATAACTGTAGATCTTCACATGTATACTTGTAGATCTATCCTTATATGTTGTTCATGCACTTTCTATATATTACCCCTGAGTTTATACTCACCACCCCGGGACCCTGGGCTTCCTGTCGCCCAGATAACAGGTAGAAGATTCCTTGGACGTTCGGAGCTCCGCCAGCTGATCCCATCTCACACCGGACGAATGGACATGTTTTCCGTATTGTTGTATTACTATGGATTGTCGTTTTGTGGTTTTAGCCTGTATTGTTTCCGTATCTGTGATATACGGACGTGTTGTATGTATTTGGCTTTCGATGTGACTTCTATTATGTTTCTTGTTGTATCAAGTCACTCTGGAGTGCACAGTTGAGTCATTGTATATTGTTTTATCTGTTGTATGTTTCTTTTGTGTTTGATATGTTAATATCTGTGTATATCATATTGTTGTTGTGGGCCTACGGGCCTTGTATTAACCCGATATGTTGCCACGTACAGGGGAGATGCCGTCCATTTGCTTTTCGGCATGGCATACTCTCGGGGCGTGACAACATTCATCTAATTCTAGTACAAGCCCAGAGGGCAGAGATAGATCATAAGTTCCTACAGCAACAGCAACAACCCTTGCTCCATTGCCTACTCGTAGGTCCACCTCACCCTTTGTCAATGCCTTGCTATTTCTCAGCGTCTGCACATTGGTACAAATGTGAGATGCACATCCGGTATCTAATACCCATGATGAAAAAATAGATAGATTGACTTCTATAACATTTATACCTGAAGTAGAAGTCTTACTTGTTGGTGCAATCGGCCCAGGTCACGATTGACCAAGACTCGAGTTTGGCTCGAGTGATGTTGTGACGTGTTTTGATGTTTCGACAAAAACATATGACAATGTAATTGTCATGGAAAGTCTAAGCATGGTCTTGGCAATGTAAAAAGTCCAACATAGGTTGGCAAGGGAATGTCCAAGTATGGTCTTGGCATTTGAAAAGTCCAAGCATGGTCTTGGCATTTGAGAAGTCCAAGCATGGTCTTGGCATTTGAGAAGTCCAAGCATGGTCTTGGCATTTGAGAAGTCCAACATGGGTTGGCAAGGAAAGTCCAAGCATGGTCTTGGCATGGAAAGTCCAACATGGGTTGGCATTTTAAGTCCAAGGGTTTGATATTGGCAGCGTAAAGTCCAAGCTGTAGTCTTGGCAGCATAAGTCCAATGTTTGACAGCGTAAAGTCCAAGCGGAGTCTTGGCGGCGTAAGTCCAATGTGCCTTGGCGGTGTAGACACCGTTAGCATGACATAGCCGATGGAAGCACCTGAAGGCTAGCGCGATGGGTGAACATGTCATTGATGACTTGGAGGGATCCGAGAGGCGTGAGGCTGATGGAGGTGGCTAGAAGGTTTAGGTCTAGGCTAAGGGTGGTCTAGCAAGTATGGGGGCACCATACTTAGGTTAAAACCTCATGTTTGAGGTGTGTCAGTCGACTGGTGTCATGAGGCAGTCGACTGGACCGAGTCAACTAGGGGTTGACTACGGTTTATTAGCTGATCGCCATAGGTTGGCGGCCGATCGATGAGCAGCAATGATCGGTTGTAATCGATCGGGTGCTCGAGAAATCGGCCACAGAATGGAGTCGAGACTCGACTGGTCGAGTGAAGACTCCATCAGTCGACTGATGGTCACAATCAGTCGACTGATGGTAGTTCCGTTGGACTTATCCAGCGTGGAACTAGCCGTTGTCTCACGACAACAGTGGCATCAGTCGATTGATGGTCCCGATCAGTCGACTGCTCGACTTTTTCCAGCACAGGTTGAAGCTATATATGGAGCTCGTGATGGAGGAAAAAGTAATCGGTTCTTGAGGGCTATTGGGGCGATTTGTTGGTGCAAATCAGGTCTCCAAGTGCAAGCAAGCAACCAAACATTCAAGCAATCAAAACAAGTGTTGTAAAGTCTTTTCTTTACTTGTATTTCGTATTTACATTGTATATTGCTTGTATTTCGTTCTTACTGTTGTAAGATTACTTGTAAGGGGTTTCTCCACCTTTGACTTGCGTCAAGAAGGAGTTTAATTGGTTAGTGGTGTTTGTGGCATCGCTAGGGTTCGTACGAACCCAATCCGTGGAGTAGGAACCGGTTCGGTTCCGAACCACGTTATATGCTCTTGTTGTGATTTGTGGTGTGTCCATTTCGTTATTGGTTTTATCTTTATATATATTCCGCTGCGCTAACGAAATTGTAGACACGAACGAGATTGAATTCCATCCACGATCGAAGAAACGCTATTCACCCCCCTCTAGCATTCCAATATTCCTAACAAGTGGTATCAGAGCCCGGGGCTCTTCTACGGATTAACAACCCGGAGTCAAGAAGCTAGAGGGAAGAATATGGAATTTCAAGAAAAATTGGGTGACGACGTCAACATCCCACCTTCCTTCAACCGCGAACATTTCGCGTATTGGAAAGGTAGAATGCAATATTTTCTAATGACAAATATAGAAAATTAGTTTGCCGTGACTATAGGTTTTGATGCTCCGAGAGGAGAAAACGGCGAAATCCTCAAGATGAAGAGATGGACCGAGGAGCAACGGGAAAAATTCAAGACAACCGTTAAGGTAACAAAAATGCTAATTGATTTGATACCTAACGATATTTTGTCTAGATTAGGAAGCTATAGGGATGCCAAGGAATTGTGGAACAAGTTGATCAAGTTCCACGAAAATCCCGAATCGGTCCAAGAAGATTCGGAAGAGGAGGAGACCGAAGAAGAGAGCTCATCCTCAAGTGAAAGTGAGGAATCGGGAAGAAGTGAGGAGTCAACTTCCGGATCGGAAGAGGAAATAGAAGAAGGGGAGAGATCATCTATACCGGAACATCGAGAAGTAGAAGCTTCGACATCCGGTCAAGATGAAGAAGCCCAAAGTCCAATTCCGATCTCCACCACCGAACTAGGTAACTCAAGCAATTTAGTTTTAAATAAAAAATATATTATGTGCTTTGAGTGTAGGGAGTATGGGCATTACAAGAGCAAATGCCCAAAGAGGATCAAGAAAGCTCCTCCGGCACCTAAAAGTCAACAAAAGTCAACGGACGCCGGTTCTCCAAGTCTAAAGAGCAAGGAGCATGTCATTTGCTTCAAATGCCGACTACCGGGTCATTACCGGAGTCAATGCCCAAAGAAGAAGAAGAAGGGGCAAAGGGGAGCATCACAAGTAGGGGGAGCCACCAAGGCAAACCCTAAGGTATATTTAAATAATGCTCCGTCTAATTTAAATATTAAAAAGCATGCTAGAACTAATTTTAGCAATTTTGGTATGTATCATAAAGAGCATGATAGAAATAACAGACATATGTGTTTAAAAGCTAAGAATGTTCACCTTAAGAATAAGGAGAAATTTGGGACTAATGTCCCTAGAAAAACAATACCTAAGGAATCTATTAAGAAAATCCAAGAACATCTAGGGTTTAATCCAAAATAGACTAGGCGTGTGCCAAGAAAGTTCAATGCCCAAGATTTAAATAAAAATTCTAAAATTGGGCAATTAGAATTAGAAAACCAAGCCTTGAGGTCAAGGCTTGAGAAATTGGAAAAGACCCTAAATAAGATACAAAATCAATTTCAAGGGTCAAATTGTCAAACTTTTAGATCTAAAAGTCAAAAGTCAACCAAGGGCAAGAATGGTTTGGGTCACGAACTTAAGTCCAAGGTGACTTACCATAGTGTTCCGTTTGACTATGGGACACTAATTAGGTCTAGAAAGACCAAGGTCAATGGGAAAGTCATTCCTAGAGTTGACCAAGGTTTGTGCCTAATGGCCAAAGTTTCAAAGAAACATAGGATGGCCACTAAGAAAGGTGTTAGGGAGGCAATCCCTAAGGTTAACCTAGGCAAGACCAAAATGACCAAGGCTAATAAGTCTAGGAGGGTCATTAGGAAGGTATCTAGGGAGGTTATCCCTAAGGAACACCTAATTAACCCTAGGAGCTCAAATCGGTTTTGGGTTCCTAAGAGAGTGATTGATTCACGCTAAGATAGGTTTAGGGTGTGCCAACCTTGACTGGATGGGTAGTTAACTCAACCATGATAAAGGTGGCACTTTAGGTTACTTTCAAGGTTATGGTTACCTTGGAAATATCCTTGAGCCTTAATTGTAAAGAATTTTAGGCTGTGTCAATATGTATCTTGAAAACATGAAAATCAATAAAATTGACACGATCTAGATTTAGAGGTCATAGTGTGTACCTTTGATTATTGGCACACCTTGGAAGGTCATGTATCAAGAAATGTGTGGTTAAGATGTAAAGATAACATCTAGAGTGATACTCAAGTGCCACACAACTTGATGTCTTGTATTCACCATGCTTCATATGTTGTACCATATGTTTGCATGGAAGGAATGTCTAGGATAGATTACATCTCACAAAACAAGTCTTTTACCTTGATTGTGCATTTCAACACTTAGAAAGGGTGAGATGTTAGGTTTTGGAAATCATTGAATGTTAATGTTTGCAAAAATGAAATAAAACATTTAAATACATTAACAAATACATGAACAAAAGTATAACATTAATACATTCGATACACAAGATCTAACGCGATAAAATGGAATAATTAAGATAATGAAATCGAGATCTTATTACCGATCGATAACGATCAGGCGATACGATACGGCCATCCCGAGTGCTAGCTCCATGACTCGATCGATCGAACATCACCGATCGATAAGGAACATCGATCGATGGTATGTATTCACCGAGGCGAAGGCCATCACCGAGTGCTCGACGAGCAATGAGTGATGCACATCATCGACTAATGCCATCGTGAGCACGCTTACAGAGTTCAAATGACATCGATTACCGAGCCGAGCAATGCCGGCTCGTAAACTTCGGTGATAAATCGCATCGTCCGATCGATGCTCCACATCACGATCGTCATCGCTTTTATAACGCCGAACCGCTAGGGTTGTCAGTTTTGTAGTGAGATTGAGCATAGCCAATCTCCATTTTGATTGTAAAAGACAAGTTTTTAAGTTAAATGAAATCTTTGTTTCTAAAAATCTTGTGTGTATGAATGAATATTTGTCGAATTGTATTGCATCCTATAATATATCATGTCATGACATCATGTTCACTTTTAATCATTTAATATGTCATGATCATGTTCTAGAATTAAGGATAAATGTCATGTGTTTTTAGATTTCATCTTATGCCATGACATCATGATCATTGGCCATGTTCTAATAATGCTATTATTTATGCCATGATCATACATTCATGCATTAACTTCATTGAAATTGATTTAAGGACTATGACATGACTTGAAGTCCCATTTATAAGGGAATCAAGTAGGGTTGCCTTAGAAAATGCATGAAACCCTAGTCTAGGGAGAACAAAACCCACATCTCACATCTAATTGACATGTATGTGTATTTATACACCCTAGATACATGTGAGATGCTAGGATATGAGTTGAGTTCAAGGTGCATAGTTTTTGCATCTAGTTGAACCAAAACTCATCTAACTTTATTTGTGGATCATTGGGAAAACTTGTGTACAAGTCATATACATAGAGCCCAAGGAATATGATCCAAAATAAGGTTTTGAAAACATTTTAAAATCTTTTTGAAAAACCTTGGTGAAGTCTATCTTTTGATAGCAATCACCATTGATGAAGTTGATACAAAGTAGGGCCAAAACATTGAAAATTTCAATGGTTTTGAACTTTGTAATTTCACTATTTAATGGGTAAAATAATTTTCAAACATTTTTCACCCATTGTATTAGTCATAGGAATTATAATGCACCAACTTTCATGATTTTTCGATATACGTATAATTATTTATGATTTTCTAAAATTATTTCGATAATCAAATTGAAATTAGTTATCGATCACGACGCTCGGGTGGCAATGATCGATAAGTGCCGATCGATCGATTTCAATCACTGATCGGGTAGTCTGATTTCGGGGTAACCGAGGTTGTTTAACCCGATTTCAGATATGGTAAAGGTCCCTAACCACTCCTAACCCTAGGATATGCTTTGGGAAGCATTATAAAGGGTGAAAATCCATTGGATATGGATTAGGAGAGGTGTTTAGGGTTTTGTGTCAATTTTAAGGTGTTGGAAAGTTCAATGTTGAATTTCTAACCTTAATTTTGATGATTTAGAGTTCCTATTGGCCTAGGGACTTCCCAAGGACATTGTTGGTGCAATGGTCAAGGGGGAGCTAGCCTTTAGGGGGAGGTATCCATCTTGGGATGATGGATGGTTTTTAGAAACCCCAATTCGGAAATTGGGAGAGTGTATAGGATTGTCTCTCTTAAGTGATATGGAACTTATCACTAGGAAGGTGGTAGACATCCTAGGTATTTTTAGACCAAGGGGGAGATTGTAAGATCTCATTGGGACATGAGACATTGACCTCCTTGGAGAGAAAACCTTTTTGATGTTAGTCAAAAAGGGGGAGATAATTGTTTGGGAATATAAGACTACCAATTTGGGACAATTGGTAAGGGATTTGAGTTAGTGTTCTAACTCAACAATTTGTCAACAATTTGTTTGGTTTTTGTCAAACATCAAAAAGGGGGAGATTGTTGGTGCAATCGGCCCAGGTCACGATTGACCAGGACTCGAGTTTGGCTCGAGTGATGTTGTGACGTGTTTTGATGTTTCGACAAAAACATATGACAATGTAATTGTCATGGAAAGTCCAAGCATAGTCTTGGCAATGTAAAAAGTCCAACATAGGTTGGCAAGGGAAAGTCCAAGTATGGTCTTGGCATTTGAAAAGTCCAAGCATGGTCTTGGCATTTGAGAAGTCCAAGCATGGTCTTGGCATTTGAGAAGTCCAACATGGGTTGGCAAGGAAAGTCCAAGCATGATCTTGGCATGGAAAGTCCAACATGGGTTGGCATTTTAAGTCCAAGGGTTTGATATTGGCAGCGTAAAGTCCAAGCTGTAGTCTTGGCAGCATAAGTCCAATGTTTGGCAGCGTAAAGTCCAAGCGGAGTCTTGGCGGCGTAAGTCCAATGTGCCTTGGCGGTGTAGACACCGTTAGCATGACATAGCCGATGGAAGCACCTGAAGGCTAGCGCGATGGGTGAACAAGTCATTGATGACTTGGAGGGATCCGAGAGGCGTGAGGCTGATGGAGGTGGCTAGAAGGTTTAGGTCTAGGCTAAGGGTGGTCTAGCAAGTATTGGGGCACCATACTTGGGTTAAAACCTCATGTTTGAGGTGTGTCAGTCGACTGGTGCCATGAGGCAGTCGACTGGACCGAGTCAACTAGGGGTTGACTACGGTTTATGGCTAGCGATCGCCATAGGCCTAGCAATGATCGATGAGCTCGAGCAATGATCGATCGTAATCACCGATCGTGGTGCTCGAAATCGGCCACGCGAGTATCGGAGTCGAGACTGATGGTCGAGTGAAGACTCCATCACGACCGATGGTCACAATCACGATCGATGGTAGTTCCGCTGACTTATCCATGGAACTAGCCGTTGTCTCACGACAACAAAGGGCATCGATCCGACCGATGGTCCCGATCACGATCCGCTCGACTTTTTCCAAGTTGAAGCTATATATGGAGCTCGTGATGGAGGAAAAAGTAATCGGTTCTTGAGGGCTATTGGGGCGATTTGTTGGTGCAAATCAGGTCTCCAAGTGCAAGCAAGCAACCAAACATTCAAGCAATCAAAACAAGTGTTGTAAAGTCTTTTCTTTACTTGTATTTCGTATTTACATTGTATATTGCTTGTATTTTGTTCTTACTGTTGTAAGATTACTTGTAAGGGGTTTCTCCACCTTTGACTTGCGTCAAGAAGGAGTTTTATTGGTTAGTGGTGTTTGTGGCATCGCTAGGGTTCGTACGAACCCAATCCGTGGAGTAGGAACCGGTTCGATTCCGAACCACGTTATATGCTCTTGTTGTGATTTGTGGTGTGTCCATTTCGTTATTGGCTTTATCTTTATATATATTCCGCTGCGCTAACGAAATTGTAGACACGAACGAGATTGAATTCCATCCACGATCGAAGAAACGCTATTCACCCCCCTCTAGCATTCCAATATTCCTAACATTACTTCTTTTCTTCTTAAGATCTTCCAGGTAAGCTTTGCAGTTACACTTCCAGTGTCCAGCTTCCTTGCAGTGGAAGCAAGCCCCTTCCTTGGCTACCCCTCATTTGGGTTTAAGTTCTTTGCCTTTGCCCTTGGCTTGGGACTTTCCCTTACCTTTAGGCTTGCCCTTGACTTTCTTTTTGTGCACCAACAAAATGGTGCCAGATTTTCCCTTCTTAAGGTTAAGCTCAGCAGTTCTCAACATGCTGAGCATCTCAGGCAGTGGCTTATCAATTTTATTCATGTTATAATTCATGACAAATTGATTGTAGGCTTGTGGCAAAGATTGCAAGATTAGGTCAGTGGCCAGCTCTTGTCCAAGTGGGAATCCCAGCCTTTGTAGGTTTTCTATGTACCCAATCATCTTGAGTACATATGGACCTACGGGAGTCCCATCATGCATTTTGGACCCAAATAATGCCTTAGAGACTTCATATCTCTCATGCCTTGCTTGTCCTTGATATAGTTGACGAAGATGTCCAACCATATCATAAGCATTCATGAACTCGTGTTGCTTCTGAAGCTCAGAGTTCATGGTCGCGAGCATTAGACATGACACATCTAATGCATCATCTTGATGCTTCTTGTAAGCATCTTTGTCAGCTCGCGAGGCAGTGGAAGGAGGTGCCTCCGGAATAGGCTGCTCCAGGACGTACAACTTCGTTTCTTGGGTGAGAACAATTCTCAGGTTTCTGTACCGATCCAGGAAATTTGCTCCATTGAGCTTGTCCTTCTCAAGGACAGAACGCAGAGAGAGAGTGTTCGTGTTTGTTGACATAGTTATCTACAACATACAATACAGAGAATTAATATCATATTCCTTTTATCATTTAATTAGGCCTTTAATCAAATGATGCTCCCATTGAATTATAGGAATTTTGTAGAATCGAGTTATGGATGTGGTCAAACCACATTACTAGATTCATACAAACTAGCTATAATTCTTGTGGGACAAGATCCACATCATACTAAGCCTTGAGTTAGCTTTGGCTAAATCGCCCAAGACTTAGTACGATCGGTGGGTAACACATTACCGATTACATCTCTATGCAACTCTTGTTTATAGGATCAAGACCCACATTTACAAAAGACCTTGAGTTAGCTTTGGCTAAATCGCTCAAGATTTAGTGTAAATGCGATCTTAACCTATCTTTCCAACGATTGGAATATACCTATAGTTCTACTCGATCCAATTGAGTTAACTAGTTTTGCTCAATCTAATTGAGCTTACTCTAACCCAAGCGTGATAGGCGGGACCAAGATTGTCTCTCCGCACCCTACCAAGATAATATGCGTTGCTCTGCTTTGGCAGATTCAACAACAACAAATGATCAAGGTAGTGATGGGTATCAAGGCTCGGTAGGCATTTTTAAGTTGATTCGATTATGATCTAATCTAATCGTAATGTGTATATTATACGCATTTAGGCCTTTATTATCCTATATTAGCATGCATCACATACATACAATCATTATTCTAGCATGCATCATATACATACAAGCATTATTCTACTAGCATGCATCACATACATACATGCAAAATCAAATATATATATATATATATATATATATATATATATATATATATATATATAACTGTGATGTAGTCATGGCCCTACTACGATCTTCTCAAGCCAATGAGAAGATCGGACGGTCAACCTAAGGCTAGCGGCTTCTCCAAGCGCTTCCTTTGACCGCCATGTGTCGTCGGCACCCTTCTCGTAACCTCGTCTTCAAGTGGACTTTCCACCGCTCCATTTTGTACATTACAAATATGAAACTCGAGTTACATTCGAGTCTAAAACTATTTACAACTAGAATATCATAAGAAGAGGTATGATGCGCAGGTCACATAATCTATACAACACGCACTATTAGGGATCGATTGGCCGGCTAGAGGGGGGTGAATAGCCCTCTTACGATGGATGTCGGAATTCTCTCTTTTGTTTGCTCGTCTACACAATCGTTAGCGCAAGCGGAAGCATAAACAATAAATACAAAGCAATAAATGAAAATACAAACGCTAACAAAGAATGTAACGTGGTTCATGGCTACGCCGCTAATCCACGGTCCGATTCATCCAAGGTGAATCACTCCTCCAAAGCCAATCCAATATTGGTCTCTCCTTTGCACCAAGCTAGGTGGAGGTAACCTTTTCAATCAAGATCACTCTTCTTACAATAAGAATGGAGTAAAAACAAGTAAGAAGAGTTTAGAGCTTGTGAGGCATTAGGAAGATCACTTAGAGCATAAGCATTAGCCTCTCAAAGACTCACACCCTCTCTTTTTATAAAGAGGGCTGATTTCTTCCCGTTGCGCCACGATCGCGCCCTTGGCGATCGGCTTGCCGTCACTGGCGGCCTTGAACACGTCGGATCCCGGCCGTTGTAGTCAGCGGAACTCTTGGCGATCGGTGATGGACCTCACCACGGTCATTTGCGCTCCATAGTTGCGCCGATCGGCTCGGCGATTCGTGCGCGATATCCTCCGGCGATCATGTCATTCATTCCATGGCATCGTGCTAGGCATAAACCCATCGATCGGATACGGTCGAGCCCACTCGACTCGGGCGATCATTGCCATTACATGGCGATCGGTGGTGTGAAACTCAAACTTAACATAAGTTTGAGCTTCCGGCGGTCGGATAAACCTTGACCCTTGCGGTCAAGTCTCCGACACTCAGCCATTCGGCCAAGTTCACCTAATGAGCTACTTACATTTCACTCATTCTCTCATCTCACTCGAAGTCCCTCGCCGAAGCTCTCTTCGTTCGCGGCCACGCCCTCTAAAGATCAAAGCGCCGCGGCTCTGCAATGCTCCTTCGCGTCTCTTGCCTCCGAAGTCTGCTTCCTTGGCTTCACTTCAAGTCATCTCGTCCGGCGGTCCCTCGGCAGCATCAAGTGCACGGCTTTGCAATGCTCCTTCTCCGACTCAGGCACGAGGTTGTGAGGGTGAACCCGCCAAGGCTCCATGTGCGAATTACTAAGTCCTGCAAGACTCCAACGCACATATCAAGTCAACATAACAACCTAACTTAAACCCTTTACCACACACATCAAAACCTTATCATGGCAAGAGATTGCCATAACAATCTCCCCCTTTTTGATGTGTGGCAATCCGTTTAAGTTAGGTAAAAAAAACATTTGATATTAATTTCTAAGGTAAGAAAGCATGTAAACATAAACATGATATAGCAACATGCAACTCCCCCTTAATCCATGAAACTCCCCATACAAATTTTCTCCCCCTATCATATATTTCTCCCCCTAAAATAATTAACTTAAACATACTTATTTCTCCCCCTTTGACACCATCAAAAAGATTAACACTAAGTTATAAACTCATGGCATCAAGTCTAATAGAAAGAGAACACCAAAAACATGATTAAAATCTGAAATCAGAAAATATTGGGCTATTTTTCAGATGAGCAGTCGACTGCTATCAGTATGGCAGTCGACTGGCACAATGGTTTCCGAAATTCTGATTTTCTGGGCGAATTTTAGAAATGCATTAACAATTCTAGAAAATTCAAAAAATCATGAAATTTGAGGAACATATTTCTTTTAAGTATATCTATCAATGAAAAATATATTTTCAAGAAAAATCATTATATTTTCTGAGATTTGCCAAAAATCCAAAAGCTTTAAAAACCACTAGTTTTTTATCATTCTAGTATCAAGTTAAACACCTAGTTTTGGTTTCAATTGTTTCAAAACATGAATACATATATTTTAGATTAAGAAATTGTTTTGAAAACATATGAAATATCCAACTATGATCTTTGGGCAATATGTCTATGAATTAAACATAAGCCTTCCCCATGATTGGTCTATTATTGCTATTTTGATACTTTAAATGACCATCTAAATGTCATAGGCATTAGTGGACATTTGTATCATCCTAACATCTCACCCATGCTAAGTTTTCAATCAAAGTAGCCTATGGTGAGTGTGAGATGCATCCTAGGGGGTATTTGTATATACTTAACCATTATATTCATACAATTCTATCAAGGTTAAGTATCAACCTAACAATCCTCATGATCATAAAAGCATATATCAATTAATTCTACATTATGATCATGAAGTACATGTATTCATTGAATTGTTCTCATGCATTAGGTATTATATCATGATAATAAACAAATTATCACCTAAGACATGATTTAAACCCTATTTCTTATGATGATGTGCCAAAATATCAAAATCATAAATCATGATTGCACATATGCATAGCAATTACATTAATCATCATGATTTAAGCATTATTATCTATTTATGGGCACGTTATCATCACCCAACACTATTCTAAAAATGTTGTCCCACCATCCTAAGTCAACCAAAAATATGATATAGGTCAAATCCATATGGTTGACTACCCTAGGGTTTTCCTAACCCTTAAGGATGGATTTTGGAACCCAAAATAAATTCTTTCCTATTGGGTTCACTAAGTATTCCTTGGGGATCCATTTTCTAGCTATTACCTTCTTCTTATCTTGTCCCCTAGCAATTAGGCATTTATAGGCCTTTTCATTTTTCTTTTCTTTGTATCCTAGGCCTTTCTTATTGAAGCTAGCCCTTTGGCTCCCAATAATCATGTTCAAGGTGTTGGAGCCTATAGTGAATTTTTCTAGGGCTTTTGTTAAATAGTCTACCTTTTCCCTTAAGGCCCTATTTTCATTTATACATGCATCACTAACATTCAAAGGCATATAGTTATCATGTGAGCATGCATCATTTAAGCTAGAAGAAATATTATCATTTAAGCATGCTTTTTCTAACTTATTTTCTAAGTCCTTAATTTGTTCAAGCATGCATTTATTTTTTTTCTTTACTCTAAACAAATCCCTAGTTAAACTAGAAATCATAGAAACTATTTTATTAGGTGAGAGGTTGGTTATCATAGTTTCCATGTCCTCTTCTTCTTCGGATGATGAGGATGTAGAAGCTCCCTCTTCATTTGAGCTCTCCCCACTTGAGCTTGATTCTTCATTTTCGGTGGAAGAGCAATCCAAGTCATCAAAGGTCATCAAGGCCAAATTGGTGACAAAGGCATTCTCCTCATCCGATGATGAGGAGGATGAGGATGGGTCATCCCAAGTCCTTGCCTTTAGAGCTTTGGTCTTCCCCTTTTCTTTTGTCTTCTTCTCCTCTTCCTTCTTTTTCTTGCTCCCCTTTTTCTTCTTCTTTTCTTCTTTCTTTTTCTTCTCTTCCTTGCTCTTGTTTAGGAGGGGACAATTATCCCTTATGTGCCCCTCTCCTTGGAAATTATAGCATATGACCTTCCCCCTTGGTCTTCTATTCCTATCATTTGATTTATGAAAATGAAAACCTTTTAAAGCACGTCTTACCCTCCTTACCATATAGGCTTCTTCGGTGCTATCCATGGAGGAGGAAGACGCTTCATCATCGGAGGAGGAGGAGATCTCTATCTTCTTCTTCCCCTTATTTGCCAACAATGCTACTCCCCTTGAAGGTTGTATTTTTGGCTCTTCTTGTATTCCTTCAAGCCTAGATTCATGTAATTCCATAGTGGAGAAAAATTCATCTAGAGTACTTACCTCTAGATTCTTTGACATGTAAAATGAGTCTACCATTGAACTCCACTTGGATGATTGAGGGAAAGCATCTATGGCCTTCATTATCATATCGCGATTGGAGAGCCTTTCTCCTACACTTGTTAGTCCATTTAAAATTTCTTTGAATCTAGAATGCAAAGAAGTTACCTTTTCTCCCTTTTCTAATTTAATGTTGGATAGTTGGGAGCGGAGGAGATCTCTCCTTGCTAGCTTCGCCTCGGATGTGCCTTCATGAAGCTCAATTAGCTTCTCCCACATCTCCTTGGCACTTAGGCATTCTCCTATTTGGTTGATTTCTTATTGGGGGAGCACATTGAAGAGATGATGTTTGGCTTTTAAATTTGCAAGGTGCTCTTCCCTTTGCCTTTTGGTCCACCTAGATTTCTCTATTGGCTTCCCCTCTTCATCCCTAGGCAAAACGAAACCGGATTCCATTGTAATCATAATATCAAAATCTATTTCGAAAAATACCTCCATTCGCTTCTTCCACCAAGCGAATTCTCCTTCAAACTTCGGAGGATGGATGTTGGAGCCGGCCATTTTAAAAGTTGCTTGTTGTGGCGATTAGTCCTCGACAAGTTTTCCTTGGCTCTGATACCACTTGTTAGGGATCGATTGGCCGGCTAGAGGGGGGTGAATAGCCCTCTTACGATGGATGTCGGAATTCTCTCTTTTGTTTGCTCGTCTACACAATCGTTAGCACAAGAGGAAGCATAAACAATAAAGACAAAGCAATAAATGAAAATACAAACGCTAACAAAGAATGTAACGTGGTTCACGGCTACGCCGCTAATCCACGGTCCGATTCGTCCAAGGTGAATCACTCCTCCAAAGCCAATCCAATATTGGTCTCTCCTTTGCACCAAGCTAGGTGGAGGTAACCTTTTCAATCAAGATCACTCTTCTTACAATAAGAATGGAGTAAAAACAAGTAAGAAGAGTTTAGAGCTTGTGGGGCATTAGGAAGATCACTTAGAGCATAAGCATTAGCCTCTCAAAGGCTCACACCCTCTCTTTTTATAGAGAGGGCTGATTTCTTCCCGTTGGCGCCCGATCATTCGCCCTTGGCAATCATCGCCACTCTGGCGGCCTCCGAACACGTCGAATCCCGACCGTTGTAGTCCAATGGAACTCTTGGCAGTCGACTGATGGACCTCACCCGATCACGCCTCCGTAGTAGCGCCCAATCGGCTACTGGCGGTTACGTGCGCGATATCCTCTGCAGTCGACTGTCATTCCATGGCAGTCGACTGCTGGGCATAAACCCATCAGTTGGATACCAGTCGAACCCACTCGACTCAGAGCAGTCGACTGCCATTACATGGAAGTCGACTGGTGCCGTGTGAAACTCAAACTTAACATAAGTTTGAGCTTCCGACGGTCGGATAAACCTTGACCCTTGCGGTCAAGTCTCCGACACTCAGCCATTCGGCCAAGTTCACCTAATGAGCTACTTACATTTCACTCATTCTCTCATCTCACTCGAAGTCCCTCGCCGAAGCTCTCTTCGTTCGCGGCCACGTCCCTCGGAAGCATCAGGCGCACGACTCTGCAATGCTCCTTCGCGTCTCTTGCCTCCGAAGTCTGCTTCCTTGGCTTCACTTCAAGTCATCTCGTCCGGCAGTCCCTCGGCAGCATCAAGCGCACGACTCTGCAATGCTTCTTCTCCGACTCAGGCACGAGGTTGTGAGGGTGAACACGCCAAGGCTCCATGTGCGAATTACTAAGTCCTGCAAGACTCCAACGCACATATCAAGTCAACATAACAACCTAACTTAAACCCTTTGCCAGACACATCAAAACCTTATCATGGCAAGAGATTGCCATAACACGCACAACCACAAAAATGGCACGCAGGTCGTATTATGAATTACAACACATCATCCAATCAAATTGGGGTTATTGGGCCATGGCAATCACAGAATTATACATAATTCTAAATTATGTATTTTTACAGAAAATTTCTATAATTTTTCCTATTTTTTTTTATTTTATGAGTCACCTCCCCGTAACGGTCCCGCTAAGCGGTTTCCGGGCGCGATCGCAGGACAAGGCCCCTTTCGGGAATAGGGGTAGTGCCCTACTCGCAAAATGAACTTTATGAGTGTCCCTACAATGATCTTACATCAACTTAAGTTGTTGTCCCAAAAACCTAAAGCGAGAACTCATCGTTTCGAAGAGTTTTTCTCGACGGTTGAAGCCTACAAGTGTCCCAACACTCGTTGCTTCGATTCTTCGAGAAAAATACCCAAAAATTCTATAAAAATAGGAAATTTATAGAAACATATAAATCTATAATTTTTATATCTAATACAAAAACGAAACACATACATGCTTCGCACATGGCTCTGATACCACTGTTGGACTTTCCGAGCCGCAAAAATCACTTTTTACGTTGCGGAAACCCCGAAAGTCTGGCCACGGATCCGTGCGAAGATGTATTAAAATTAAAACATGTATGTGCTTGTATAAAACCCTATATCTATCTTAGATCTACATGATAAGGACATTACCCTCGATGCGATGCCCTTCGCAAATCCCGCTCATCCAAAAGGTTCGCCGGAACTCGAGAGTGTCAAGTGCACACTCCTCTATTGGTATCAACACAAGCAATAGGTGGAGAAAACACACCCTTGAGTGTGCTAGCACTCTATGGATGGTTCGGCCAAGGAGGTTGGGAGAGGGGGAGAGCTTGAGAGAAAAATCCAAGGAAGAAGATGAAGTTGTGAAGAAGAAGATGGATTTATCCAAAATCAATTCCCACCCATCAAGAAGTGGCCGACCACATTATGGAGAAAGGGTTACATGCATGCATGTAACTCCCATGACCCTTGGTCTCCCTCATGAGGTGGCACCATATGACAAAGTCAATGATGATGTGGAGCATCATCATTGGCTATCCATGCCAAGTCATCATCATGACATGGCATTTGGTCAAGTCAAATTTGACCTTTCATCTTCCCTCTCAAGTCAAGTCAAACTTGACCTCTTATCCCCATGGTTGATCAAATCCAACCATTTGATTCAAGTCAATTTAATTTAATAAATTTATATTCATTAATTTAAATTGATTTGATGAATCAAATCTAAATTAGACTCATTTAACACTTGAATCAACTTGAGTCTAACTCAATTAGTCTAATTTGGATTACTCTTAATCCAATTTGGTTCATCCCATGAACCTAATCCTCATGGTTCATCATATGAACCTAATCTCCATCTAATTGCCCTTATGTGTGTGACCCTATAGGTTCTTGTAACGTTGGCAATGTCCCTAAACCGATTTAGGAACATAAGCAATGAGAGGTATCTAGCAACACATCATTGTTGCCCAAGTTACAAGAATGTTGAGCTCCAACATCACCTTTGTGACTACTAATTATGACTCTCATAATATGTGACAATGTCCCTCTATCTTTGACATCTAGATTGACCAATCGAGGCATAGACCGTGTCATCCTCGGTACAATCTAAATCTTGAACTCCAAGTAGACTCACTCTAATCAAATGAGCTCAATATCTCATATTGACTCATTTGGGCATGGCCATGCACTTCATGGTCTCACTCTATCAAGAATATCAATGTCACTCCCGTCATATAGGAGGGATAGATCTCATCTACATCACTCACATCCCTCCACATAATTTGTTACATACCCAGTAATCGCCTTTATAGTCCACCCATTTACGGGTGACGTTTGACGAAGCCAAAGTATGCAACTCCTTATGTAGGGAACCATGGTGACTTCAGGTCTAAAGACTAATAGTCATACTAATAGCCACATGAGAAAGTTTATGACACTCATATAACGATCCATGATACTTTCTCATGGCGGGTCATTCAGTATACATTCTCCAATGCATACTCATGTGTCAACTTGATATCTCATATCCATGACTTGTGAGATCAAGTCATCATGTTGACCTACATGCTAGTCTCTACGCATTAACATTGTCCCTGAATGTTAATACTCGACTAGGAATGATTAAGAGTAGTGTTCTCTATATCATCTCATTATCGATTCAACCAATCGATTGATATAGATAAGAACCTACTACTCAAGGACATTATTATATTTAGTCATTTGGCGCCAATACAAGTAAATATAATAACCATGCCTTTATAAATAGGAATATGATACAATAAAGTTCATACAACAATCATCACATAATTGGCTCTAGGTCTTTCACTAACAATTTCAAGAATGGTCTTGGTAAGAAAGTCCAAGTTATTGGTACTTGGCAATGGTAAAGTCTAAAAGTATAGTCTTGACGGCATAATTCCAAGCATTTAGTCTTGGCGGTGTAAAATTCAAGTGAACTTTGATAATTGGGAAGTACATAGGTAGGTTTGGCGGCGTAAAGTCCAAGCAATGTAAGCCTAAATGGAACTTTGCAATGTGAAAGTCCAAAGGTGTAGGTTTGGCAACGTAATGTGTAAGGATATGGTCTTGGCGGCATAAGTCCAAATGAATCTTGACAAATGACCCGGTAAGCATGACATATCCGATGGAAGAACCTGAAGGTGAACTCGAAGGATGAAGAGTCGCGGACTCGAGGGATCCGAGAGGTGTGAGACTGATGGAGGTGGTTAGAAGGCTTAGGTCTAGGCTATGAGTGAGTATCAAGTATGAGGGTATTATACTTGGGTTAAACCTCATGTTTGAGGTTTATCAGTTGACTGGGATTATGGACCAGTCGACTGATTGAATGTTTGACACTCGAGAACCAAGTTGACTCGGAGCAGTCGACTGAGATTATGACTAGTTGACTGGTCAGGTAGTCGATTGAGCTTCGACTGCTCAACATGTGTTCAGGTAGTCAACTTCCAGTCGTGGGTAGTCGACTGGTCCACGATAGTCAACTTCCAATGATGGGCAATCGATTGGTGATGGTGGATACATGCACAGAATGCCCCATAGTCGACTGACTAATCGACTGCTGGTAAGGGCAGTCGACTGCTAAGGTATTAGTTAGCTTGAATGCCAACGTGGAATAGTCCATTGTGAGACAATGGATAAGGGAGCAGTCAACTGCTGGGCATAAAATCAGTCAACTGTAGGTTATAAAAGGAGCAGCTATTAGAGGATTTTGATCAAGGTTCTTAGGCAATTTTGAAGTGAAGTGCTGATGCATTTTAGGGTCTTCAAAAGCTTCCAAAGCAACCTGAAGAGCTCTCAAGAAAAGATTGTTATGTAAAGTTTTCTTTATTTGTATTTCATTTCTTTTTTGTAATATTTGTTGTATTTTCATTGTAGCTCTTTGTAAGGGTTTTCTCCACCTCTGGTGTGTTGTCGAGGAGGAAGAGAATAATGGGTGTAGATCATTAGCTCGCCGTGGAATAGGAACCGTAGGTTGTGAACCATGTAAAAACCTTGGTGTTGTCCATGTGTTGTATTTATCTTTAGTTTATGCTGTATTTTGTTTCCACTGCGCATTACTAATGATTGTAGATGAGCACGACATGATCGAGCGAAGAAATCACAAAATCTTTATTCATTCTCCCTCTAGCGAGGTAACTGATTCCTCTACAATTGGTATCAGAGCAAGGTTGCTCTTCTACGGACTATCGCCAAGAGAGCAAGTGCTAGAAGAAATGGAATTGCCAAATGATAGATTGGGATACAACATCAACACACTCATTCCCTACGAATTCTATGGATGAGGAAGTTTCGATCAATGGAAGGCGAGGATAGAGACATTCTTCATGATGGACATTAAAAATTGGAGTGCTTTGATAGATGACTTTGAAATTCCAAGAGGCAAGAAGGGTAGAATTCTCAAGGTTGAGAAATGGACCAAGGAACAACTCAAGGAATTTAAGACAAATATTAAGGTAATCCAAATGTTAAGTAATTTAATTTCTAATGATGTCTTGTCCAAATTAGGTGACTATAAGGATGCCAAAGAGTTTTGGAGCTAATTGGCAAAGTTTCATGAGAAACCCTCACCGATTCAAATGGTTGAAGAAGAAGCCGAGGAAGAAGTATCATCTTCCTAAAGGCATGAATAAGTATCATCTTCCTAAAGGCATGAAGTATCGGAAGTTGAGAGATGCTCAACATTCGAGTCGGAAGAGGTAGAAGAGTTAGAGGAAGCCTCCACCTCTAGGATTGAGGGGGAGGAGAGGCTACCAACTTTAGAGCAAAATCAAGAGGAAGCCTCTACTTCCGGAAGAGAAGAAGAATCTGACCAAGAGTCTCCTAACACCATCCAAGAAGATAACTCAAGCACTTTTCATAAAAATAAAAATTATATAATGTGTTTTGCGCGTAGGGAAGTAGGACATTACAAGAGTAAGTGCCCAAAAAGAGTCAAGAAGACTCAACATGCATCAAAGGCTAAGGAGAAGAACAAGGAAGTCGGAGCCCCAATTAGGAAGAGCAAGGAGCACATTGTGTGCTTCAACAAAAGGGGTACTATAGAAGTCAATATCCTAGGGGGAGTCATCTTACCAAGGACAAAAGGAAAAGCTCAAATGTAGGAGGGAGCTAAGACAAACCCTAATGTATATTTCAATAATGCTCTTTCTTACCAATCTGGGACTTTGATTGTATTCCTAATACTCCAACAATCCCCCCTCAAACGAAGGACCACATTGACCCCCCCCCCCCCCAAGCCTATCCATCCTCGAAGGACATCCTCTGCTTGATGTCTGATCCTCAATCCATCAGGACTTCCTGCCAACTGTCTGGTCCTCCTAACCCAGCTAGACTTCCTGCTAGTTGTCCAACCCTTCTGGCCCGATTGGACTTCCTGTCAGTTGTTCGGTCCTCCCGACCCAACTGGACTTCCTACCTGATGTCTGGTTCTCTTGATCCGGACATAGAAGCTTGACTTCCTTCGTTCGAGGTTCATGGCTTGACATGGACCACGACTCTGATACTAATAAAATTATCATGCCCCTAGAGTATGCCGAGCCGAAAATAATTAGACTGTTAAATACTGAAGATTTAAAATATTAAATTAAATGGCCAGAAATTAAGAGAAATAATCCTGGAAATTTTTCGGGATTTTTAGAAATTTTTCCAAAATTTTTCTGGAAATAAACGGAGTCCGTACGAGATAATTATGGGGATAATTAAATTTCTAAGGGGTTAATAAAAAATAAAACCTAGGTTTAGTTTTCCCGATCGCGAATTTCTTTTTCCTCTCGGTTTTCTCACGCCGCTCAACGGTTTCCACACCCCCGCGCAGCAGAGTTTTTTTTCCGAGCCCTCTTCTCTTTTCTCCCCGCGCGTCGGCCACGCCAGATCTCGCCTTCGCCGTTGCCGCCTGAGAGCTCATGGCTCGCTCCTCCGCATAGCGCGGAATGCCTCCCTTCCTCGCCAAGCCACCGTCTTCTCCACTCGGCGTCGCGGCGTCAGCCTGAGGATGGCGCCGCGAACCTTCTTCGCGACATCGCTCCTCACTGCACCGGCCCGTCGTCGTCTCCTTCCGCCTTCCACGCGCGGCATCGCCGACTATCGCCATCGCCTTCGCAGCATCGACGCTCGGCGCAGCGATCGCGACCTGCGGCGCTGCCGCTCTATCCGCGGCCATCCTCCGGCGACTCCTCGGCCATCGGCACCGCAGCCTTTTCCGGTGCCCAGGTCACCGTCGCCATGGGTGACAGCCGCGTCGCCGCATCGGCCTTGCACCGGCAGCGTTGCCCCCAGCTGCTCACGACCAGCTCGCCGTCGGTCGCTGTTCCCACTTTGATGTCATCGCGCACACACTGTCCTCCCACTGGCCACGCCTCGTTCCGAAGGGAGATCCAACCGGAAGGAAGGAGAGCTACCGAGGGGGGGTTCCACTGCCGATTTTCATCAGGAATAGGTAAGTGCCGATTTCCTCTTTACTTTGGACGATATCTAGGTTCAAGATGGAATTTTGTTCCTTCATTGAGTTTGATTTGTCAGTAGGGGCAGTGACCCGACGTTGATGAATAGAGGATAGGAGGAAGAGGGCTGCCGAGAGATTTCCAAGGATGGTAAGTTTGAGCTAGCCTATCTTTTAGCTGTAAAATTGTTAGATTTTGGAGTGATTGTGTTGTGGTAATGGTGGATAGATCTATGAGTGGTTGTTTATGGGCAGCGAATAGATTGGGGTTGTTTTTTTCCCTGTGCCATATCTGATTTCAGGTAAATCCATCGATTCCCCTATTAGTAGGATTAGGGTTTAGAGTTAGTGGTTTTGGACAGATGTGTTGGGATGTATACTGAAAGCCTAGCTCTTTTGTATGAACATCTTTATTTTGAAATAAGAATCACATGATCATTGTTTACACGTTATATTTATTATATATGTGCATATTGTCTAATATTTTACATTGTAGATAACATGGTGCTTGGTGTAGCACAGAAGATCATGTTATCAGTCCCTTGTAGAATATAAGTAGAGGCTCACAACCAAGATAGTTTTGGACAAACCATTGGTATGGTTGTAGTGTAGCTTGGTATTGCTTTATCTTAAACATAGAGTTACACTAGTACACTTAGGTGTATTGAGCAGGACCGACATAGAGGTGATTCAATTTATTGCTGACTACATAATTGAATCGGACCTCGGATATTATGTTGTACATGCTCTTAATCCCGATATAATAACGGGCACATGTACTTAGTATTTATTTCTTTGATTTACCAGAGGGTGAGATTTCTATGGATTAAATCAATATGCCCGGTAAGTTGGGAAATGATATTATTTACATGGTGTGTCGTTGATTATAGGAGGAATTCATGTCTTATATATTAGGTTGATGATGTCCCCTTGAGGAGCTCATAAGGTTCATCATGTAAACCCTACAGGTTGACTTAGTCAACATGATGATTAGGTTGAGTGGTACTACTCGAGGAGTTAGATGTTAATTAATTGATGGTCAGTAAATCAATCAATTGACGGACATTCGATATCTTAAACACGGGGAGATGGATGTACAAATAATATATGGAGCCCATATTAATTTATGGGGGTTGGTGAGGTAGTTCGATGATGATCCTCTAGTGGAATGGAACATCATTGATGGATCAAGTTTGTGTGGTTCCGATCCATCGGGTGGCCAAGACCCAACTCCTCATGGTCCCTATCGTAGCCTAATATAAACCTCATGAAGTCTAAATCAAATGATGGAAAACAAATCTCTAGATCCGACGGTTGGGATTAAATCCCTAGAACCGACGGTTGAGATTAAATCTCTAGATCCGACGGTTGGGATTAAATCCCTAGAACCGACGGTAGAGATTAAATCTCTAGATCTGACGGTTGGGATTAAAACCCTAGAACTGACGATTGAGATTAAATCTCTAGATCCGACGGTTGAGATTAAAACCCTAGAACCGACGGTGGAGATTAAACCAAGGCCTAAACCCTAACTCTATAAAAGGGTGGCTATGGGTTGGGCGGCAAGAAGGATGTTGGATGATGGATGCTAAGGAGATTAGGGTTTAGCCTCTCTTTGCTTGGGCGGCAAGTAACCCCAAGGAGGAAACCCTAATTAGGGTTTGGCTCCTTGGGTTGGGCGGCCAAGGTGAGGAAAGAAGGGTGGGCGGAAACTTGAGGAAGATCTCTTCTTCTTCCTTGAAGATGGCTAGCTCCTAGATCTCTTCTCTCCACCATGGTTGGGCGGCAATAAATAGGAAGTGGCTAGGGTTAGGGTTTAGTCCATGATGGTGGGCGGCAACCCTTCTTCCTCCTTCCTCCTTCCTCCTTGTTTTGGCCGGCGCCCAAGCTTCACCCTTCTTTCTATGGATTAGGTTGGTTTGGGAAATTAGGGTTTGCCCTTCCATTAGTGGGCGGCAAGAAACCCTAGAGTTTTCCTTTCCTTGGTTGGGCGGCTAGGTTATGGAGGGGAAAGTGGGCGGCAACTATAGGAGAGGATATCTTCTTCTTCCTCCTAGGGTGTTGCCGACTCCTAGATCTTTTCCCTCTACCTTGGTCGGCGCTCAACCTATTCCTCTCATCCTCTTCTTATTCTCTTTGGACCGGCGGCAAGCATCATGCTTGGAGCTTGATGGTTGGTCCTAGATAAGAGATGAGTTTTGTTTCCATTATGTTCTCTCTATTCTTAGGGCCGGCGGCATTAATTCTTTATGAATTGGTGGTTGGCTCAAGCAAGAAGGGAAAGAGAGTTCTTCTTTCTTTGGATTGAAGAAGATCTAGGAAGCTTCAACTTGTGGAGGATCTTCGCCCACATGAAGTCTACAAGGAGGTTAGGACATACGATAGAAGATCAAGAGGTATAAAAGTTTTACAACTTTTATTATTGTTCTTTGCATGTTCTTATTTGATATGCTAGCTTATGTTCTTTATGTTAGTATATGTTGATTATACTAGTTTACATTTGCATGTATTTGTATAATCATGGACCCCGATAAGAAACACAAAAACTGGCGATCCGTCCGTCGTCTCTTCCGCGGCTAACCGACTAGAAGAGTTGATTGCTTGAACAACAAGTTTGTTCAAGTGATCACTCGAGTCGTTGGCACGACGACGAATTGGTTGTGCTTAGGAAACTCATCCCATCCGGATTAGTTTTCATTAGTGAAAATTTTAATCCGGGGACATGGGAGCCAATGAGCCTCTGAGGAATAGCACATTGCCAACAAGATGGTTATAGTTGACGTGATTACTGGTTGAGGGATGAGTTGGTGAATCAGCTAGTGAATTTCATATAACCTAATCATCGGATTTCTTGTTGATCCGAACGGATCTTTATGAAGGGAATAAGAACTGATGGCTATGAGTTTATCGTTAGGTGAGTTGTTAACGGATGTAAATGGATTATGGGTGACAAGTTGTGGGATCCAAGTGTTGGATCGTGTTTGAGGTAAGGATTGGTTGAGTCGTGTGTATATCACCTAGAGTTAGGTTGGATTCATATTTATGATCGGTTCTATAATTCAGTATGGAGGATTGATTAGGTTGAATAGGATAATTAAATCAATCTAGTGGATCGGATATGAGGTCGATGTAGGATTCGATTCGATCAATTATTGTGAGATGGATAATATTTTCATATGATGAGTATTGATTATGGTGAGATTAATTGCAAGGATATGTTCTTGGATTGAGGAGTTAATCACAATTTATGACCTACGGGTTGAGGGTCTACTTGGAGATACATAGTAGTATTTAGCACGTTGTCGTGTGCTTGGATTTGATGGATTTACTTTGGATTAATTGGTTATGGAAGGAATCGATTAGTATTTGATTTATCGGTGAATGATATTTTGTGCTTAACAATAGTTATGCATTATGCAGGTTTCGGTCATGAGGCAGGTTCATGGTCGTGACGATCTGGTTCTTTTTGCGGACATTTTGGTAGGCGGGTATTTTGACTTATCTTTTAGATATAGTCATTGTTGATATGTTAGTTAGGATAGCATGCAATAATTTTCATGTTTATATGCCTAGTATATTGTTGGTGCCTACTTGATACATGTATGTGATAGATTATGATTATATCTTCCCTGTTTTATTTGGATCATAGTTACTTGGATTATGGATATGTACATATTGGTTGTACATATTATTCGGATTATTCGGATAGGTATTTTGAGTAGGATTTACATGCTTTAGTATCATGCACCATTTTTGCATGATTGCATGCTGGCTGGACGGGGTTCTATTATTGTTAAGCCCGCAGCCAGTTACATGGCCTGCACACACTGCCACTCATGGGTTAGTGATACATCAGAAGGGTGTGTGCAGTTGCTCTGTCAGGCTCCGCTGGTCCTCTCATGGGTAGCGATGAGGCAGCGTGGAAGCAGGCAGGGATCCCTCCTCTGGTCTATGACACCAGGAGATGAGAGCTTAGCTCCCCCACTCTGTTTGGGGTAGGAGGATAGGTGTACTCCGACAGCATCCTGTCCACTCGGTCACTCAGGAGCAGTGATGACAGAGTACACAGTTGTCATAGCCCTACCCACTCAGCTTCACCATCGCATGTGAGGCGGCTCACTGGCATCAGGGGTGACTATGTCATTGGCACGGTATGCATTTTGCATGGATAGCATTTGTATTATGTTTGCTGCATATTTATTGCTGCCTTGGATGTGCATATGATTGTCATGCATACAGGATACATATTTATATATATGGTGAGGACTTTATTACTTCGAGTCAGGCACATGCTCCTATATCAGGATAGGAGATTCAGGTTAGTACAGTCATGTTGTACTTATTTCTTGCATACCCTATATGTGAGACTGTACTGACATGATTTGTATTGTTAGCTATATCTTACTTGCATATCGACTATACCCGCTGAGTTCTTTGAACTGACCCCGTTGATTTATATCTATTTCTGGATGAAGCTGTCAGGAGAATCCAGCTGCCAAACCCCTTCGTCGTGGAAGTTTTTATTTGGTTATTTGTTTTATGGATTTGGATTTTTATTAAAAGATATGTTTAGGACTGGAGTTGGATTATGTACTTGTGGATTTTTGGTGTCCTTATGGACCTCTATTCGGAGTTTTGTTCTGGATTAGATTTCGGTTGAGTATTCCTGCCCAGATGGCAGAAGGGGTAGGTTTATATGTGATATACTTTTGGTTATGTCATTTTTTTGTTGGCCTGAGGCCTAATTATTACACTGTGTGTGTTGTTTGGATTTCGGTCGTGTTGACCGATGTATAGTGGTCGTGTTGGCCTTGTACAAAATTGGTATTGTCACCCGTACAGGGGAGATACTGCCGGATTTTCGTCTGGCGGGGACTCCATCGGGCGTGACAATTTATTTGGTATCAGAGCCCTTGGTTTTCGAGTTCCTAGGGGTTTTTGGATTTTTCGGAGTTCGCCACATTTGGCAGGTTTTGCGAGGCAATCTGGAAATTTTGGATTGGTATGGATTTCCGACGATTTTTATGTTTCAGAAATTCGAGGATTTTTGACGAGGTTAATATGGGGTTTTGGCAGCGACAGGACCTCTCCTGCGGCAAAATAGGTATGATGATTAATTTTATATGTTATTACTTCTAGTAATATCTGTTCTAGTAACATATGTAATAATTTAACAGATATGAGATGAGGTGGGCGTGCTCCTGCACCGAGAGGTGGTGCAGGGTAACCACGCAAGAGGACAGTGAGATCTCTGGCTAAGGAGTTGCCAGAAGGGTCTATAGAGTTTTGACTCATGTGCAGACTCGTAGTAGGTGTCGCCCACCAAGGTGACCAACCGGAGTTACCGTAGTGTTTATACTCCTGGTTAGATTGACTATGTGTTTAGTGGATAACCGGAAATAACATTTAGTGTATTGGTCACTATTGGTAATCGTGGATGGAGTTGACCACATGAACAACCTATACAGTCTGTGAGTCTTGAACCTGTGTCGAAAAGGTTAATTTCCTTTGAGAGCTGACTGATACCGAGTCAGAAAGCAGGGGTCAAGTCGTCACATTTGTTGTGGAAATCAAGGATTACAGTATTACATATTTTCACTGATTATGCTAGTCAGATTATTACCCTGGTGGGTAAGGGACAAAGAATGTATACTATTGTTGATGCAGACAATGGAGGTTTAAGTTACGAAGTTCCATAGGGATTTTGATCCTTGAGCGGCTTGAGCCTTAGAGTGATAACATTGAAAGTACTATTAAGTACCTAACTGATATTTATATAGGGAGAGTGGAGTTAGTTTCTTACTATGGCAATGATCAAGTTGTTACTTGGTGGAATATGTAGAAGGAATTTATTTGGGGAAATAACCCATTACGGGATCATGGGTTCAGGTTGTTTTCGAGAGACAGTATTTCCCCATGTTATTTTGTATGACTCATTGTTGGGGAATTCTTGAGCCTTAAGTTGAGTGATTAATTGATAATGGAGTTTCACTATAGAGTTTGTTAGACTTGCAGATTTTTCCCCCATTTAAGGGCTCAAGATAGTGATTGAGTTGTTTTCGATCACCCACAATTTATTGGCTTACATTTGGATTAGGATAGTTGGATCTTCCATCAGTTCCTATCGGGAGGCATTAGGGTGAGTCATAATTATGAAAATGACGCTGCAGCAGGTGTCTCAAGATAATAGTGTAGTCAACCTAGTGGTAATAACCTACACTTCTGATAAGGCAACCGTAGAAGTCGTGAACGTGCTCTTCTAGCGTGATTCATGTGGCATTATTTCACTCCCATGTTGATGTTCGATATTGATTATGTCGGTTGCTAGAGATGGTAACTTGATGTTGATGATGGAGGTTTACAACCTCTTGAGTGATTGAGGATTTAGTTGGAATTTTAGTTTATTTTGGTGGTGATCAAGGCTCTGTCCCGGGAATGAAAGATTGATGAAACACCTCATTTTCCAGCGGAAAACAAGAATATGGATTAAAGCTTTCTCCTCAGATTTATGTGGCTATCAGAAGTGGTTTGTGAACTTGTGGAGATATGAGGCTAGTTGTATGGTTCTTGAAGAAAATGATAGGAAGAGGTGTATACACCTAGATTCATATAGTTACCAGATTCTTCTTCTAGGTCACTGTGAAATAGGTACTGGTGATTCGCTTCGGAGGCTCATTGGCTCCCATGTCCCCGGATTAAAATTTTCACTAATGAAAGAATTAATCCGGATGGGATGAGCTTCCTTAGCACAACCAATTCGTCGTCATGCTAACAACTTGAGTGGTATCTTGAACAAACTAGTTGTTCAAGCAACACAACTCTTCTAGTTGGTTAGCCGCGGAAGAGACGACGGACGGATCGCTGGTTTTTGTGTTTGTCTTCGGAGTCCATGATTATACAATATATTTTCATACACACACATATATAATCAAAACATAAAAGAACATGCTCAGATCTGTAATTAAAGTTAAAATAACTTTATACCTTACGATCTTCTACCGTATGTCCTATCCTTCTCGTGGACGATGTGTGGATGAAGATCCTCCACGAGTAGAAGCCTTCTAGATCGCGTTCTCCTCTACCTTGTCCGCTGCGAACAAAGAGAAGAACCAACAAATGTCTATCCTTTCTAGAACCGGCCACCAAATTAGGGAATTTGGTGCAACCGCCGGCCAAGGATCAAATGGATGAAGCGCCGGCCAACTTGAAGAAGAAGGGAGGAGGATGAACGCCGGCCACCAATGGAAGGAGAATCGCCGGCCAAGGAAGAAGGGAGAGGCCTCTAGGATGGGCGCCGGCCAAGTGTTGATGGAGGAGGATGGGTGCCGGCAATCAACTAGAAGGAAGAAAGGTTGCCGCCCACTTCTTTGCTCCAAAACCCTAGCCGCCCAAAAACCCTAGCCGCCCACTTGTGGAAGAGCCAAACCCTAATTCTCTAATCTCTACTTGCCGCCCAAGCCTAAGCCTCTATTTATAGAATTGGGCTTAAGCCTCCTTTAATCTCCATCGTCGGATCTAGGGATTTAATCTCCACCGTCGGATCTAGGGTTTTATCCCAACCGTCGGATCTAGGGTTTCATCCCAACCGTCGGATCTATGATTTTATCCCAACCGTCGGATCTAGGGTTTCATCCCATCCGTCGGATCTAGGGTTTTATCCCAACCGTCGGATCTAGGGATTTAATCTCCACCGTCGATTCTAGGGTTTCATCCTAACCATCGGATCTAGGGATTTAATCCCAACCATTGGTTCTAGGGTTTCATCCAACCATCGGATCTAGGGATTTAATCCCAACGGTTGGTTCTAGGTTTTGTTTTACATTCTTGGATCTAGACTTCACAAGGATTATATTAGGCTACGATAGGGACCATAAGGAGGAGTTGGATCTTGGCCACCCGATGGATCGGAACCACACAAACTTGATCCATCAATGATGTTTCATTCCACTAGAGGATCATCATTGAACTACCTCACCAACCCCCATAAATTAATATGGGCTCCATATATTATTTGTACATTAATCTCTCCGTGTTTAAGATATCGAATGTCCATCAATTAATTGATTTATTGACCATCAATTAATTAACATCTAAATCCTCGAGTAGTACCACTCAACCTTATCATCATGTAGACTAAGTCAACCAGCTGGGTTTACATGATGAACCTTATGAGCTCCTCAAGGGGACATCATCAACCTAATATATAGGACACGGTTTCCTCCTATAATCAACGACACACCATGTAAATAATATTATTTCCCAACTTACCGGGCATATTGATTTAATCCATCTAAATCTCACCCTCTGGTAAATCAAAGAAATAAATACTAAGTACATGTGCCCGTTATTATATCGGGATTAAGAGCATGTACAACATAATATCCGAGGTCCGATTCAATTATTTAGTCAGTACTAAATTGAATCACCTCTATGTCGGTCCTGCTCAATACACCTAAGTGTACTAGTGTAACTCTATGTTCAAGATAAAACAATACCAAGCTACACTACAACCATGCCAATGATTTGTCCAAAACCATCTTGGTTGTGAGCCTCTACTTATATTTTACAAGGGACTGATAACATGATCTTCTGTGCCACACCAAACACCATGTTATCTACAATATAAAATATTAGACAATATGCACACACATATAATAAATATATAAAGTGCAAACAATGATCATGTGATTCTTATTTCAAAATAAAATGTTCATACAAAAAGAGCTAGGCTTTCAGTATACATTCCAACAATCTCCCACTTATACTAAAAGACTATGCCGTCATCACTCTGCCATACATCTGATCCTCATGTCCTCCACATGCCTATCAAACGCTTTCGCTGGAAGGGCCTTAGTGAATGGATCCGCCAGTTATCCTTCGATGCATACAAGAACTTCTCCTCGCTTACGATCTCTCGATAAGGTGGTACTTGGCCTTTATGTGTTTACTCGCTTTATGGGCTCGTGGTTCCTTCGAGTTTGCAATCAAGACCATCAAGTTATCACAATAAATTGTGATAGTTCGGGCAAACCAGGAATCACATCCAAGTCCATCAAGAAGTTCCTGAGCCACACAGCTTCTTTGACTGCCTCAAAGGCTGCCACATACTCAGCTTCCAAGGTGGAGTCCTCCACGCATTTCTGCTTGACACTCCTCCATACAATGGCTCCACCTCCCAAAGTAAACACAAAACCTGAGGTAGACTTACTATTATCCTTATCTGATTGAAATCAACTGTAACCCACAGGACTAATTGATCCGCCTTGAAACCAAAGATATAATCCCTAGTCCTTCTCGTACTTCAATATATGCTTTACCGCACCCAATGTCCTCGCTCCAGATTACTCGATATCCGCTAACCATGCCTACAAAGCAGATATCCTGCCTCGTACATAGCATAGCATACATAAGGCTTCCTACTACCAAGCATAAGGAACCGCCTTCATGTCCTCTATCTCCTTTGATGTTTTGGGACACATCTTTAGATAAAGGAACTCCATGCCTAAAAGGTAGAAAACCTTTCGAGTTCTCGATGCTAAAACGAGCAAGGATAGTGTCAATGTATGAAGCTTGAGATAAGCACAACATCCTTTTCTTGCGATCCCTTATAACTTTGATCCCAAGGATGTGTCCCACTTCTCCCAAGTCCTTCATATCAAACTGCTTGACAACCATACCCTTACGCTCGATAACACTTTGATATTGTTGCCAACTAACAAAATGTCATCTACGATAGTACAAGAAACACCACTACGCTTCACACATCTCTTGTATATACAAGGTTCATCCGGACTTTGAACAAATCCATATAACTAGATTACCTCATCAAAGCGGATGTTCCAAGATCTAGAAGCTTGCTTCAATCCATAAATGGACCGATTAAGCTTACATACAAGATGCTCTTTGCCTTTAGCAATGAATCCTCCGTTGTCGTGATATAGATGTTCTCCTCAAGACTTCCATTAAGGAAAGTTGTCTTGACATCCATCTGCCAAATCTCATAATCCATATGAGCAGCTATAGATAAGAGAATCCGGATAGACTTAAGCATAGCTACCGACGAAAAGGTCTCCTTATAATCGATGCCCTCTTTCTGAGTATACCCTTTCGCAACAAGCCTAGCTTTGAAGGTCTCAACCTTCCCGTCTACTCCTCTCTTTCTCTTGTAGATCCACTTGCATCCAATGATTTTTACACCATCGGGTGGCTCTACTAGCTCCCAGACCTGATTAGAATCCATAGATTCTATCTCTGAATTCATCGCTCTTTGCCAAGATATCGATTCTATCTTGGATTGCCTCTCATATGTCCAGTGGGATCAGTTCATGTTCACCAGTGACTAAGTCCAAGACTCTCCCAAAATCATGAATCTCTGGGTTGTCTAACAACCCTCCCACTACGACGAGGTGCCTCGTATACTCGGACACGCTGCGGACTTGTGGTATCTCTCTTGTACCGGGTGGTATCAAGTCGACTTCGCCAACTCCTCAAGAACAATCCTACTCTTGGGCTTGTGGTTCATTACATAATCCTCCTCTAGAAATCTGGCGTTCATGCTAACGATCACCCTCTGATCTCTTGGATTATAAAATAAACCACCTTTCGTTCCCTTAGGGTAGCCAACAAATATGCATACTTCTGTACGAGGTTCCAACTTACCAGCATCAGCCTTCAGCACATGTGCTGGACTCCCCCATATCCGAATATGTCTTAGACTAGGCTTTCGCCCAGTCCACAATTCTACAGGGGTAGAAGGTACTGATTTGGATGGAACCAAGTTCAGAGTATACATTGTCGTATCTAGTGCATACCCCCAGAACGAAATAGGTAACTCAGAATAACTCATCATCGATCTGACCATCTCCATAAGAGTCCTATTCCTTCGCTCCACTACACCATTCTGTTGGGGTGTGCCAGGTGCAGACAATTGGGATTGAATCCCAGCCTCTGATAAGTAATTCCTAAACTCTCCCAAGAGGTACTCGCCACCACGATCAGATCGTAATGTCTTGATACTTTTACCTTGACGGTTCTCCACATCAGCCTTGAATTCTTTGAACCTGTCAAAGCATTTAGACTTGCGGCGCATCAAGTAAATATATCCATATCTTGAATAATCATCTATAAAAGAGACGAAATATTCAAAACCACCTCTTGCCTGGATAGACATAGGACCGCACAAATCAGAATGAACCAATTCTAACACATCTTTGGCTCTATACCCCTTGGCCTTGAAAGGCCTCTTGGTCATTTTACCTTCCAAGCAAGATTCGCAGGTTGGGAGATCCTCCACCACTAATGAACCCAAAGGTCCATCAACTATCAACCTTTGAATTTTACTTAGGTTAATATGACCAAGCCTTAGATGTCAAAGATATATTTGGTTCATTTGCGAAGGTTCTTTTCTCTTATTAGATTTAGAAGATGAGTTATTTACTTCTATATGCATCGTGGGAGTTTTTGGTTTAAGAGTATATAAATTGTCAACCAATGTACCAGAACAGATAATCTCCCTATTCCTTTTTATAACCACTTTGTCATTAAAAGAAACAGAATATCCATCCATAAACAATTTAGAAACTGAAATTAAATTCTTTCTAAAAGTAGGTACATAAAGACAATTTCTCAAAACCAAAACTTTATTCCTATCAAAAGATAAATAAACGTCTCCCACTGCAATAGCTGCCACCTTTGAAGTATTGCCCATGAAGACGGTGATTTCTCCCTCAGCTAGTCGTCGGGTTTCCTGGAACCCCTGCAAAGTATTGCAGACATGATCAGTGGCTCCTGTATCTACACACCAAGCACTGGTAGATAACACCACTAAATATGTTTCAACAACTAAACAAGAAGATATACCTTTGTTCTTTGGCGAGATGATCAGCCTTCGATATCGATCTGCTTGCAAGTGAAGCACTTGCCTTTGGCTTCTTCACTCCTGCAGAGGTCCCACTTTGCCACTTTCTTCGCTCCACCTTGCTTCTTCTTCTTATTACCTTTGGTTTAGAGGAAGAAACCTTCCGGCGACCATGGCTTGAGAACTTTGTGAAAAGCCCTCTGCCAAGTTACATGAAGCTCCGCCAACGAATACAACCTCTTGTTCATGTTGTAGTTAAGGCGGGCGCTCAAAACTCCTAAGGCGGTGGAGAATGATATCGACCTAGGTTTCCCCATCGATCTCAGCTCCGAGGACTTCCATCTCATTAAGATGAGCCATCATCTTGAGAACATGATCCCTAACGGGTGTTCCCTCGACCATGGTGGTCGTCATCAAGTTTCTCATTGCCTCCTGCCTAGCCACCCTACTCTGATGTCCGAAAAGTTCCTTGAGATTGAACATCATGTCATAAGCTGTGGCTATGGCCTGATGCTGATGTTGCAGTACATTTGACATAGATGCCAAAATGTAACACCGCACCATCTCATCTGCCTTGACCCATTTCTTATAACGTTCTTTCTCCTTTTCATCAGAGTCATCGGAGGGCTTAGGAGGACAGACCTCGAAGAGTACAAATTTGTACTCCTCCGCAGTTAAGACAATATCCAGGTTTCTTTTCCAATCAATGTAGTTTTGACCAGTAAGTTTGTTTTCTTTTAAAATCACAGCAAGTGGGTTGAAAGCCATTTGAAAATCCTAAAAATCACAATGATCAAAAATATTAGATTTCAAATATTATTGATTCCTCAAAATAATAAAATCCCGAAATCAACCAACACCTCAAATCACCGAGAATTTCGTATGTCACGCTGTGTGGACGTATACGAAACCTACATTTGTAAGAGGAGGTTTTACCCATTAATTTTATTATCTTGTCAACCTTACTTTTTGACAAATAAAATTAATAGTTGGTTCCTCTTTGGCCCTACAAATAAAAGCAGTGACTCCGATGGGGAGGATACTTTTATTTGCATCTAAGTGTGCACCATTACACGATACTAAGGGAATTATTTCGGATTATGTGCCTTACCGCTGTGGAAGTACACATGCTCCTAGATAATTTCCTATAACCATTATTTGACCTAGTGATCCGCAAACAAACCCGTCTGCAGGTAAGAAGACACTCAGAGCCGACACACAAGTTTGTTTGCATCACACGTCAAATTGTAATGGAGGCCGCGGGAATTAATTAATGTCCCTCTCCCACTTAGTAAATTGCAAATGAGAAATTTTAAATCATACACAACATGCATATAAAACAAATAAGCAATAAATATGGAAAAAAAAAAGAATTTTTCCAACTATTATGGCATTGTCCTCCAATATGCATCCCGTCGTGTCGCCACCTCGTCCGCTCCATCTTTTCCCGTGCGCAAGTCACCAAAGAGATCCGAGCCGAGATAAAACTATTTTAATTTACATCCATTGATCCTATACTCCACGAAGGAGTGTACAAATAATCTAGATCGAAAGTAAACTAAAATGAGCGGCTAAACAATGTCGTATTTAATTACAAAAATTAAATACTAATCTAGCCTCGTCAACCCCGAGGATTCAAATAATATATACAATCACACACAAAACCATCACATACAACCAAATAGCCATAATAGTCGGATCTTATGCCTGCAACCAAAAAGTTAGCCTACGCACATCCTACTATTATCCGGCATATTCAATATATGAAATGTGCATGAAAGTAACCGAATCCAAAACACACAAAACCGGAAACCGTGGCTCTGATACCACTTACTGGTGATTCGCTTCGGAGGCTCATTGGCTCCCATGTCCCCGGATTAAAATTTTCACTAATGAAAGAATTGATCCGGATGGGATGAGCTTCCTTAGCACAACCAATTCGTCGTCGTGCTAACAACATGAGTGGTAGCTTGAACAAACTAGTTGTTTAAGCAACACAACTCTTCTAGTTGGTTAGCCACGGAAGAGACGACGGATGGATCGCCGGTTTTTGTGTTTGTCTTCGGGGTTCATGATTATACAATATATTTTCATACACATACATATATAATCAAAACATAAAAGAACATGCTCAGATCTGTAATTAAAGTTAAAAGAACTTTATACCTTACGATCTTCTACCGTATGTCCTATGCTTCTCGTGGACGACGTGTGGACGAAGACCCTCCACGAGTAGAAGCCTTCTAGATCGCGTTCTCCTCTACCTTGTCCGCTGCAAACAAAGAGAAGAACCAACAAATGTCTATCCTTTCTAAAACCGGCCACCAAATTAGGGAATTTGGTGCAACCGCCGGCCAAGGATCAAATGGATGAAGCACCGGCCAACTTGAAGAAGGATTGCCGCCGGCCACCAAGGAGAAAGGGAGGAGGATGAACGCCGCCCACCAATGGAAGGAGAACCGCCGGCCAAGGAAGAAGGGAGAGGCCTCTAGGATGGGCGCCGGCCAAGTGTTGATGGAGGAGGATGGGCGCCGGCAATCAACTAGAAGGAAGAAAGGTTGCCGTCCACTTCTTTGCTCCAAAACCCTAGCCGCCCAAAAACCCTAGCCGCCCAAAAACCCTAGCCGCCCACTTGTGGAAGAGCCAAACCCTAATTCTCTAATCTCTACTTGCCGCCCAAGCCTAAGCCTCTATTTATAGAATTGGGCTTAAGCCTCCTTTAATCTCCACCATCGGATCTAGGGATTTAATCTCCACCGTTGGATCTAGGGTTGTATCCCAACCGTCGGATCTAGGGTTTCATCCCAACCGTCGGATCTATGATTTTATCCCAACCGTCGGATCTAGGGTTTCATCCCATCCGTCGGATCTAGGGTTTTATCCCAACCGTCGGATCTAGGGATTTAATCTCCACTGTCGATTCTAGGGTTTCATCCTAACCATCGGATCTAGGGATTTAATCCTAACCGTTGGTTCTAGGGTTTCATCCAACCATCGGATCTAGGGATTTGATCCCAACCGTTGGTTCTAGGTTTTGTTTTACATTCTTGGATCTAGACTTCACAAGGATTATATTAGGCTACGATAGGGACCATAAGGAGGAGTTGGATCTTGGCCACCCGATGGATCGGAACCACACAAACTTGATCCATCAATGATGTTCCATTCCACTAGAGGATCATCATTGAACTACCTCACCAACCCCCATAAATTAATATGGGCTCCATATATTATTTGTACATTAATCTCCCCATGTTTAAGATATCGAATGTCCGTCAATTAATTGATTTACTGACCATCAATTAATTAACATCTAAATCCTCGAGTAGTACCACTCAACCTTATCATCATGTTGACTAAGTCAACCAGTTGGGTTTACATGATGAACCTTATGAGCTCCTCAAGGGGACATCATCAACCTAATATATAGGACACGATTTCCTCCTATAATCAACGGCGCACCATGTAAATAATATTATTTCCCAACTTACCGGGCATATTAATTTAATCCATCTAAATCTCACCCTCTGGTAAATCAAAGAAATAAATACTAAGTACATGTGCCCGTTATTATATCGGGATTAAGAGCATGTACAACATAATATCCGAGGTCCGATTCAATTATGTAGTCAGTACTAAATTGAATCACCTCTATGTCGGTCCTGCTCAATACACCTAAGTGTACTAGTGTAACTCTATGTTCAAGATAAAACAATACCAAGCTACACTACAACCATGCCAATGGTTTGTCCAAAACCATCTTGGTTGTGAGCCTCTACTTATATTTTACAAGGGACTGATAACATGATCTTCTATGCCACACCAAGCACCATGTTATCTACAATATAAAATATTAGATAATATGCACACACATATAATAAATATATAAAGTACAAACAATGATCATGTGATTCTTATTTCAAAATAAAATATTCATACAAAAAGAGCTAGGTTTTCAGTATACATTCCAACAATAGGGAATCCGTTAAGAGCAGAACTTGGATGAGTTTGCATCTTTACTCGAAAGGAATTGTAGATGGTTGAAGGATTGATCATTAAGGTATTACTATAGTTTACCTTACTTGATGATATATTGAGAGATACAGGTGTTTACAGATATCTGTGGTTAAAATATGTACAGATAGGATTAAAAGGATTTCTATATTTGGATTATGTGGATTAATAGTGTTCCCACCGACAGGTGAGATGTTGAGATGATTACTGTGATGATTATCAGAGGGATATGATATTGATTTTGGATGTTTAGAGGTTGACTGATGGAAATGTTATATTATGGTGAGAGAGTTGACTTAGTTATTTTATAGTTGACTTGGTTGATATGATGTGGATATTTGGATATTAACTTGGAGGTTATGCTTGTGACATGATGGTATAAGGTCTCTCGGATGCCTGTATAATTCGAGAGTAATTACATGTAGTGTCGGATGAACTTCTAGGCTTGCCACTGTATAGGCAAGTAGAGTAGGCGACCGGAGGGATTTCGGAAATAGTTTTCTATATCGAAGATCCCCTACTAGGTGATATTTTATTTGGTACTGAGGTAATGATATTTTACGAGCCAAATATTGTACTTATGGTGCGTTAGCTGAGGGCTAGTGTAAAGTGCACAAGGTTGTTAAAGCTCGTGATATACTCAAAGCAATGTCATTAAATTGGTTGTAAGCCAAATCGAGTTTCTTGGATACCGTTATCGATCGGTCTTTCAAAGTTGGCAAGGTTGATGATGCTGAGAGGAATTTGTTGGAAAGATGATTTTTCAAGGGATAATTTAGTTGGTATCAGTATTGCTTAACACTATGGGAATTGGAAGAATCTAAGTTCCAATTAAAGGAGGTGTTGGATGGGATATTTGTTGTCCCAGTATTTTATTTCTTGAGAAGCTCTGGAACTTGTTGTTCAAAGAGATATGAACCTTTAAGGTTATACATCGATTATCGATAATGGAATGCGGTAGTGGTAGAAGGAAATGAATATCCTTCATGGTGGATCGAGGATCTATTTAGATCAATTATAGAACACCTGTGTATACTCTAGGATTGATTTATGATAGGTTTGTTGATATTGTAGTGACAAGATGTCATACAATTATCAAAGTCGTAGGGATGATTGATATATCATCAGCCTAGAGTAAAGAGGATGCAGGTGTATAGTGGTGACAATTTCATACTTAGTATGAATTGTATGAGGTTTGATTATCTTGTTAGACTTATGACGACTTAGTCGTCCAGGAATTTGGGAAATCGTGTATTCTGGACACGATTGGATCATTTGTGATAGTGGCAATTGGAGTTGAGCACTTGGCCACCGTAGATGATGGTTTTCTGGTATTGATTTGATTTTTTTTTTCATAGATATGGATAGGATGCTCTAGCGGTATTACACCGCTGATTGGTGATGGAATTTACTTGGTCTGAAACTTGTGAAACTAGTTTCAGGGCTCAGACGATGGTTGACTTTTACACCAGTGTTGTGTGATCATTCTCGGGTGAAAGGAAGGTTAATTTATATTCGGATGCGATGTTTCATAGAATGGAGTGTTTCTGATTTAGTTGATCGAGACGTATCCCATGTTTACGTCAAATGAGGAACTACGAGATGGGTTGTCATATATATATATGACGTGAACTTAGCAGATATGATGTTGCTTTGTAGAGGAGAGGAGCAGAAATGCTCATGGGGTTTTAGCTAGCTACTGAGTAGTTTCCTGGAGTTGTTAGAACAAGGAAAGTTGCAACTAGGGATCCATGTTGGAATGATAGAGAGAATCTACCAGAGTTATACTCTTGCTCTACCGGTTGAGAATTAGTGATATTGAAATTTATATGTCGTAGGTGGCTAGATAGCTACCTGACATCTTGACTGGCTACGAGTCCCGATTGTGGTAGCATGTCGTTGCCCGTAAGTAGTGCTTTTGGCATTACTCCGAGAGCCACGAGGCTTGGTCATGATATTTTGATAAGTATTGCTGAAGATTGCAATAGGTTCTATATATTGCAGATGTATCGGATTGTATTCGGAAAATAGTAAGTATTGAAACGTTCTCCATGGTGGAACGACATGCGGGACAGTTGATTTTGCAGTCTGGTGTGCAGTGTGTCAACTAGTAAAGGTGGTATATAAATAATCAGCAAGGTTCTGTACCGAGATGGACATGAAAGCCTAGTATGAGGGACAGTGTTGGAAGATTATTTAGAATTCGGAAAGGACTTAGTATGATTAGCTAAGTCCGCTCATTTTCGTCCGATCCATACGATGAGTTTGTTGGATCACTGGATAGGTTATACTGTGGAGATTTTCAGTTCATGGAGTATCTTTGAGTATCGTATGCGATAGCGATTCAGGATTTACCTTAGGATTATGGTATAGTCTCTAACAGGTCACGGATATAGAGTTCCACTCTGGTACAGTTAAATACTTTTTGATAGGTGGTCGATATGAAGATACTATTCATACTTTGGAAGGGCTGCTAGAAGCAGATGTGATAGATTTTAGGAGATATTAGTAACCCCACTTGGTCACTTGAGGTGTGATTTGTCTCTAGATTTCTGAGATGGTTGTTGTGACATATCATACTAATATACGAGTAGGAAATTTGAGGACCAAACTTTTATTAGTGGGGGAGAATGTTAAATACTGAAGATTTAAAATATTAAATTAAATGGCCAGAAATTAAGAGAAATAATCCTGGAAATTTTTTGGGATTTTTAGAAAATTTTTCAAAATTTTTCTGGAAATAAACGAAGCCCGTACGAGATAATTATGGGGATAATTAAATTTCTAAGGGGTTAATAAAAAATAAAACCTAGGTTTAGTTTTCCCGATCGTGAATTTCTTTTTCCTCTCGGTTTTCTCACGCCGCTCGACAGTTTCCCCACCCCCGCACCGCAGAGTTTTTTTTCCGAGCCCTCTTCTCTTTTCTCCCCGCGCGTCGGCCACGCTAGATCTCACCTTCGTCATTGCCACCTGAGAGCCTGCGGTCGGTCGCTCCTACGCAAGCGCCGGCAATGCCTCCCTTCCCTGCTCCAGGCCACCGTCTTCTCCACTCAGTCGTCGCGACGCGTCCGCAGCCACAGGACAGCGCCGCGAACCCTTCTTCGCGACATCTGCTCCTCACCACAGCCAGCAGCCCGTCGTCGTCTCCTTCCACGGGCGATCGCAGCACTAGCCAACCATCGCCCCGTGCGTCGCACATGCCCGGCCAGCAGCCGCGACCTTTGTGCGCTCGCCGCCCCCATCCGCGGCCATCCTCCGGCGACTCCTCGGCCACCGACACCGCAGCCTTTTCCGGTGCCCAGGTCGCCATCGCCATGGGTGACAGCCGCATCGCCGCATCGGCCTTGCACCGACACCATCACCCCCAGCCACCCACGACCAGCTCGCCGTCGGCCGCTGCTCCCGCTTTGATGTCGTCACGCGCACACTGTCCTCCCACTGGCCACGCCTCGTTTCGAAGGGAAATCCAACCGGAAGGATGGAGAGCTACCGAGGGGGGGGGTTCCACTACCGATTTTCATCAGGAATAGGTAAGTGCCGATTTCCTCTTTACTTTGGATGATATCTAGGTTCAAGATGGAATTTTGTTCCTTCATTGAGTTTGATTTGTCAGTAGGGGCAGTGACCTGGCATTGATGAATAGAGGATAGGAGGAAGAGGGCTGCCGAGAGATTTCCAAGGATGGTAAGTTTGAGCTAGCCTCTCTTTTAGCTGTAAAATTGTTAGATTTTGGAGTGGTTATGTTGTGGTAATGGTGGATAGATCTAGGAGTGGTTTGTTTATGGGCAGCGAATAGATTGGGGTTGTTTTTTTTTCCCTGTGCCATATCTGATTTCAGGTAAATCCGTCGATTTCCCTATTAGTAGGATTAGGGTTTAGAGTTAGTGGTTTTGGACAGATGGTTATAGTCGACGTGATTACTGGTTGAGGGATGAGTTGGTGAATCAGCCAGTGAATTTCATATAACCTAATCATCGGATTTCTTGTTGATCCGAACGGATCTTTATAAAGGGAATAAGAACTGATGGCTGTGAGTTTATCGTTAGGTGAGTTGTTAACGGATGTAAATGGATTGTGGGTGACAAGTTATGGGATCCAAGTGTTGGATCGTGTTTGAGGTAAGGATTGGTTGAGTCGTGTGTATGTCACCTAGAGTTAGGTTGGATTCATATTTATGATCGGTTCTGTAATTCAGTATGGAGGATTGATTAGGTTGAATAGGATAATTAAATCAATCTAGTGGATCGGATATGAGGTCGATGTAGGATTCGATTCGATCAATTGTTGTGAGATGGATAATATTTTCATATGATGAGTATTGATCATGGTGAGATTAATTAATTGCGCGATACGCTCGATTGAGGAGTTAATCACAATTTATGACCTACGGGTTGAGGGTCTACTTGGAGATACATAGTAGTATTTAGCACGTTGTCGTGTGCTTGGATTTGATGGATTTACTTTGGATTAATTGGTTATGGAAGGAATCGATTAGTATTTGATTTGTCGGTGAATGGTATTTTGTTCTTAACAATAGTTATGCATTATGCAGGTTTCGGTCATGAGGCAGATTCACGGTCGTGACGATCTGGTTCTTTTTGCAAACATTTTGACAGGCAGGTATTTTGACTTATCTTTTAGATATAGTCATTGTTGATATGCTAGTTAGGATAGCATGCAATAATTTTCATGTTTATATGCCTAGTATATTGTTGGTGCCTACTTGATACATGCATGTGATAGGTTATGATTATATCTTCCCTGTTTTATTTGGATCATAGTTACTTGGATTATGGATATGTACATATTGGTTGTACATATTATTCGGATTATTCGGATAGGTATTTTGAGTAGGATTTACATGCTTTAGTATCATGCACCATTTTTGCATGATTGCATGTTGGCTGAACGGGGTTTCATTATTATTGAGCTCGCAGCCAGTTACATGGCCTGCACACACTGCCACTCATGGGTTAGTGGTACATCAGGAGGGTGTGTGCAATTACTCTGTCAGGCTCCGCTGGTCCGCTCATGGGTAGCGATGAGGCAGCGTGGTAGTGGGCAGGGATCCCTCCTCTGGTCTATGACACCGGGAGATGAGAGCTTAGCTCCCATTACATTTGGGGCAAGAGGGTGATGGCAGAGTACACAGTTGTCATAGCCCTACCCACTCGGCTTCACCATCGCGTGTGAGGCGGCTGACTGGCGTCAGGGGTGACCATGTCATTGGCACGACATGCATTTTGCATGGATAGCATTTGTATTGTGTTTGCTGCATATTTATTGCTGCCTTGGATGTGCATATGATTGTCATGCATACATGATACATATTTATATATATGGTGAGGACTTTATTACTTCTAGTCAGGCACATGCTCCTATATCAGGGTAGGAGATTGGAGTTCAAATCTGATCTGTATTTATTTCTTGCATACCCTATATGTGAGACTGTACTGACATGATTTTTATTGTTAGCTATATCTTACTTGCATATCGATTATACCCGTTGAGTTCTTTGAACTGACCCCGTTGATTTATATCTATTTCAGGATGAAGCTGTCAGGAGAGTCCAGCTGCCAAACCCCTTCGTCGTGGAAGTTTTTATTTGGTTATTTGTTTTACGGATTTGGATTTTTATTAGAAGATATGTTTAGGACTGGAGTTGGATTATGTACTCGTGGATTTTTGGTGTCCTTATGGACCTCTATTCAGAGTTTTGTTCTGGATTAGATTTCGGTTGAGTATTCCTGCCCAGATGGCAGACGGGGTAGGTTTATATGTGATATACTTTTGGTTATGTCATTTGTTTGTTGGCCTGAGGCCTAATTATTACACTGTGTGTGTTGTTTGGATTTCGGTCGTGTTGACCGATGTATAGTGGTCGTGTTGGCCTTGTATAAAATTGGTATTGTCACCCGTACAGGGGAGATGCTGCCGTATTTTCGTCTGACGGGGACTCCATCGGAGCATGACACAGACAACATCTCCCCTATATGTGATACAATTCCTTGATATACATAAAGTCTTTCGGCCACAATCTCATAACAAATATATGGACATAATCCATAAAATACAACGGAAGATATTGACAAATAATAAAGATACAAACGACTCAACTATGCACTTCAGAATGACTTTAACACAACAGGAATCATAATAGAAATCACATCAAAGACCAAATACATACAACACATCTGTATACCATAAATACGGAAACAATACAGGATAAAATTCCAAAATATCAATCCACAAGAATACAATAATACGGACATAGCATCCAACCATTCGGTGTGAGATGGGATCATCTGGTGGAGCTCCGAACATCCAAGGAATCTTCTACCTGCTACTTGGGCAACAGGAAACCCAGGGTCTGTGGTGGTGAGTATAAACTCAAAGGTAATATGTAGAAAGTGCATGAACAACATATAGGGATATAGAGATATACAAGTATACATGTGAAGATCTACAGGTATACAGAAAGAGTTCAACAGACATACAATCCTATATGTAATAATCAGTAACCACCAATATAGTCATACTCAATGCATATACTAAACTGATCAACTAAACATGAAGTAATGTACCAACGTACCTGACAGTCTACAACACCATAAACTATATCATCCTGAACAGGTATACAATAACATAACTCATATAACGTACAATGTCAATCTCATATCTGACCAACACTCAGACATATGAACAGTATATAATCACATATAATAACAATCCGGTCCATACTGCACTATGACATGACGCTAATCAAATGCATACAACAGTCTAGACCAACATATATATCATGCTCAACACACAGCAGTATAAAATATACAAATGACATGTATCATGATGTACAAACATATGCAGCAAACAAATGCAGCATCTCACAGGCATATGTAAAACATATATCGAATACATGCATACATATATATCAACAATGCATATGCATGGCCATGTCTGCGGACCCATCCAACCACGACCCCAGTATAGCCTGGGTGGCACGACATGACAACTATCCCGACTCCAGCTGCAACCACTCTCGAGTGGCCGAGTTGGGTAGTATGAAATAGTAGCTAGCCTCCATAGAGTTATATGCTACCCCACGGGGGTCCCTGCTGCTAGCCGCTCCGTCCCTACCCGTGAGTAGATGAGCATCGTACCCAGGATAACTGTATATCACACGACCACCGTCTATAGTGGGCAAGTGCGCTAACTACCACTCCGCACATTGCCCAAGTGCGCATCTCCAACTACCACCATCCATAGTGGCCGAGAACGACACGCACAACAATGCTCTACACTCAACCCTGCTACCACTACCCTGAGTGGCCGGGGAGGCAGGATGACTAGCGACCCTCTCAACCACAAGGGAGACATAATCGCCAGCATGCATGCAATGTAATAATGCATAGCTCCATACACGTATCCTTGCAGCACTCCCTATCCCACGGAGAGTCCTGGTCAACCAAAAGTCAACTATGCAAGGACTACTAATCCACAAGACTCTCTCTCTCTATCACACGGAGAGTCATGCACATCTGACAATCAACCATGCTAAGACCTCCAGTCCGTAGCGAAATACTATCGACTATCCATATAACCATACGAAGTCACACGATCCATAATGGATATATAATCACGCTAGGACCTCTAGTCCTTACCACATATTGACAACCACACACATCTATCACAGATGACTAAATCCACCATAGGTGCACAACTAATATATGTACGATACAAAAATCGACTCTATAATCTAATCCATCACCTAACCCTAGTGATGTGACATAGTAACCCAATCTGAGTTCACAATGATAACCCTAACCACATGTACTTACTGAACATCCATCAGCTAACACACAATAGGGTTTGTAGTTCATATCCGTGATAGATAATCAATGAAGTAACAACAATATATCTCAAAGGTCAAAGGCAATACAAGCATATGATTAAGTAAGAGTGGATTTAAGATCAAAGGTATCATAAGTCCAATTTCATGCACCGGAATAAGTCAAAATTATCTGACCATGGTAGATATTACCCACCTGATACGAAGCTCGCAATTGGAATCCTCATAGCCGTGGACCTGCTTCGTATCTCAAACTTGCATATAATAGCAAACTATGATTAAGTACAAGTATCCGACAAATGCATAACTTAGCTACTACGTCGTTTCTATACTCCCGTCCTTTTATCGAACGCGAGTTAGCACTACGAGCACACACCTCTTATAACCCCAAATCTACATTCATCCTTGGCCGATTCACACCAAACTCAATCCACAACAGATCACTAACATCCAAAAGATCAATTAAAGTAATTAGATCTAAACAACACTCAAATAACTATCCAATCATCTAAACATAATCTCAACACTCAGAACAATCTAAGCTCACCACCAATCCATCGACAACAAACTCATCGGATCTCATCCTTACCTCAAGCACGATCCACAAAATACTATGGTCAGCAACCCCAAGAATAATCAGAATATAAGAACATCCCCACAAATCTGAGTTGTAATGGTAGCTTACCACAAGATCAAACCAACACCTCATTCAATTCAATACACTAAGATCTCCATCAACCGAACAAATCACAACCCCAACAGCTTATTGAACATCTAAACCATAGCAGTAGCTTACCTTCCCCATCTCATACACAACCTCCGACTGAAATCCCTAACATCACAACTCAACAACCACCTGCAGATAAGTTCCATACCAATACCCCATCATAGCTGAAATCACCGAAATCTCTAAATCCAAACCTTACTACAATCAAAACAACATCGGCTCGACACCTGCCACTGCACAAGGAAATCGATGGCGGTGTGGCGAAACAGAGCAAGACACGAGACCAATCTCATTGCAAAGCGAGCTTAGGGCGGACATATAGGTGGGCAATGGTGCGAGCTGAGCTCGAGCGTCGGTAGTGGCAGATCATCGAAAAAGGTGAGATCCAGCTTGGGACAGCCGGTGGCAGCTAGTTCTCGCGGCGAGGAGGACTGAGCAGAGGCAGCGACGATCGGCCGACTGCTCCAATAGATCTCCGACAACGCCGGAAGAGGAAGAACGATCGACGATGGTGAGGAAGAGATCGGCAGAAAAAATTTGGAAAGGGAATCTCACGATCGGGAGGAGGAGGATGAGTGGCGACTGCGAGAAGAGAGGATTCGCAATGAGAAAAGAAGTCGAGATCAGTTTGGGTTCGGGAGGTTTTTTTTTAAAGCCGGTGGAATGGGTTCGGCTAACTCAAGTCTAGCCTAAGTTTAACCCAACCATCTATTTAAGCTTAAATCTTTCTTGTATGGACTCCTTTTGAATTCGGAAAAATTTCTGTGAACTACTGAGAAATTATATAAGACAATTTTTCCATTAACAAGGGGTATTCTATTTTATTATTATTATTATTTTTATTTTTTTCCCATATCTTATAGCTAAGTTATCCATTGGCTAGAATGTCAATGTGGATTAGACCATTATAAGACAATGGATAAGGGAGCAGTCGACTGGTGCCTTTTGGCAGTCGACTGCTAGGCACGAAATCAACCAACTATAGGTTATAAAAGTAGAAGCTCATGAAGGATTTCAGTCAAGGTTCTTGAGCGATTTTAATGTGAAGTGCTGGTGCATTTCAGGGTCTTCAAAGGCTTCCAAAGTAACGTAAAGAGCTCTCAAGCAAAGATTGTTGTATAAAGTTTTTTTTACTTGTATTTCATTTCTTCTTTGTAATATTTATTGTATTTTCATTGTTGCTCTTTGTAAGGGGTTTCTCTACCTCTAGCATGTTGCCGAGGAGGAGGAAGAGTATAGTGGATGTGGATCACTAGCTCGCCATGGAGTAGGAACCATAGGTTCCGAACCACGTAAAAACCTTGGTGTTGTGCGTGTGGTATTTGTCTTTCGTTTATTTTGTATTTCGTTTCTGCTGTGCATTACTAATGATTGTAGACGAGCACGACACAATCGAGCAAAGAAATCTCAAAATCACTATTCACCCCCTCTAGTGCGGTCACTGATTCCTCTACATTTCCCTCGTCACTAGGAAACCACCAAGATCCAAAAAGTTGCTTTACTTAGTGATACCTCATCTATTTTTATAGACGATCCTTGTGGAACTCCTTCTTATTAGGACCTTGGCATCACTAGAGGGAGGTGAATAGCAATTCATCTCGATCATCGATTGCATTCTTGTGTTCATCCTCATCTACAAGAAGTTAATGCACACTGAAAATAAATATAAACCATGTAAATCACAAGCATAACACAAATCGATTTTACATGGTTTGGACTTCTGATTTTTACTCCGCAGCCTAGCTCCTAGCGATAGATCCACTATCCTTTCTCCTTCTCCGAATTCTTCCGAATGTGGAGAAATCTCTTATAACCTGTGTCTTTACAAGAAATGCAAACAAGATGAAATCTACAAACGAAATCAGAAGAACAAGAGAAAAATAAGTTTACACAATGAATTTTTATTTGCTTGTAGTTTGGTTGTATTGAAAAGCCTTTTGAATGTCTGGAATGCAACAACTCTCTTTCAAAGTCTCCAAGAATTGACACCTTCAAATTAACACAAAAGCCTCTTTTATAGGATCACCATCAGGCTAATTTTTGCTTATTAATCGGCAGGTCTTCAACCATTGCTCGATCTGGCACTTTCGTAATCCATGTCGGATTTTGACTAGCAACAGTGCACCAATCGATTGGTATATTCTAATAGTCGATTAGTAAACATTTTGTATCTTACTATAGTGTCACCAGTCGACTGATATACCCTAATAGTCAATTGATAAATATTATATATACTAAATTTTTCATTTCAAGTCTCATCAATTGATTGTCAAATCCTACCAGTCGATTGTCAAACATTCTATTTGGTTTTGGGCTAAAAATATTGTTTATTGGCTAAAAATACTGTACCAGTCAACTGTTACTATAACAGTCGAGTGATTTCACAGTCGAGTTTAACGATTGTTCAAATAGTAATACCAGTCGACTGATACCTCAATCTCACCCAATTTTTATGCTAACTCTTGCTTCACCTAGTATTCAATTAACCTCAACCTACCAGGACCTTTCTCATCCATCATCCATCATTTGATCACCCTTGACCTGTTAAGATCTCACTTGCCTAGCATCCGATCACCTTAACCTACCGAGACTTCACCGATACCAAACCTTAGGTCCTCCTTGATATGCTTGGATTTTTTCTCTTGTATCTGGCATCCGATCAACATTAATCTGCGAAGACTTTCCATCATCAAACTGTTGGGACCTTGATCTGTGCTAGAGGAGGGTGAATAACATCGATTCGATCTTCTTCGATTTCATTCATAATTGTTTGTCTACAAAATGTTAATACGTGGCGGGAAACAAAATACAACATCAAAAAATGAACAAGACAAGCACAACTCACAACACTGAGATTTTATGTGGTTCGGGACCCTAGTTTCTACTCCACGACCGAGCTCTAGCGATGCACCACCACTAAAACTTTCTCTTTCTCAGAATCACTCCGTAAGAGGAGAAACCTCTTAGAATAACCTGGAGCTTACAAGACAACAACCAAAATACAAACAAATGGAATAAAGGATACTACAAGTGATCTTTTACTTGGATGCTTGTTTGGTTGTTGTGGAGCGCTCTTGAAGATTTGGAATGCAATAGCACTTTCCCTTCAAAGTCTCCAAGCAACTGGTGTCGAATCTTCAAGCAAAGTCCTCTTATAAAATCTTGTCGGGCTGATTTCCGTCGATCAATTGATTGGTCACTTATCTATTGTCTCACAATGGCTTAATCCATGTCGAATTTCAGTTGATCAATCTGTTTGAGATCAGACGTCGCTTTAGAGGGGGTGAATAGCGATTTTGTCATTTCAATCGTTCATTTGTATGCACATCTATAAATTGTTAGTACGCAGTGGAAATACATCCATACATAATAAAAACAAAAACAACCACAAGACAAGAAGATTTAATATGGTTTGGAACTAGGGTTCCTACTCCATGGGGGGAGCTCTAGTAATGCACACTACCACTATCAAACTTCTTCTTTTTAGTATGATATCATAGGTGAAGAAACCTCTTACAAGATTCTTACAATAAAAAGACATAAATATAAGTAAATACAATAAAATACGAGTAAAGAAAACTTTACAAAGAAGAACACTTTTGCTTGCTTATTGGTTGCTTGGAGATGCCTTTTAAGACCCTGAAATGCACTAGCACTTCGTTTCAAAATCGCCTAAGAAACTTCTGTGGAAAACCTCCTCCTTGAGCTCCCTTTAAAGCTTCCATCGAGCTAGATTTTTGCCTTCCAGTCGATTGCTCTTACCTAGCAGTCGACTGGCCTCAATTTCGTTGCCTCACAACGGCTCAATCCACATCAGAATAGTGCCCATCGGTCATTGCCTAACCTAGCGATCGCCATCTTGCTAGACATTCTATGCCACAGCCACTTAATTCTAGTCATTGCTCTACCTAGCGATCAACTATTGTGGACGATCGGTGATCAACCCTAGCGATTGGTTGCCGCATAGCCTGGTCGATGGTCGAGCCTAAGTCGATACTTGACCAGTCGATTAGGGCATAACCCTAGTCGACTACTCCGAGTCAACTAGGCTTCCGAGTGTCAAACACTCGGTCAGTCGACTGATTCAATACCTAAGTCGACTAGTAAACCTTAAACATGAGATTTAACCCAAGTATGATCTCCTCATACTTGATACTCATTCATAGCCTAGACCTAAATCTTTTAGCCACCTCCATCAGCCTCACGCCTCTCGGATCCCTCGAGTCCGCGATTCTTCATCCTTCGCATAGGCCTTCAGGTACTTCCATCGGCTATGTCATTCTAACCGGGTCCTTTGCCATGGTTCATTTAGACTTATGATACCAAGACTTCATGTTTCGACTTTACATTGCCAACATTAGACTTATACCGCCAAGACAACATGCTTGGACTTTACGTTGTCAATATTTGCACCCTTGGACTTTCAATTTTCCAAGTACCCATGACTTAGACTTTCCTTGCCAACTCTATGTTAGACTTTCCAATAGCCAAATTTCACTTAGACTTTACGCCGCCAAGACTATACACTTGGACTTGGACTTTACCATTGTCAAGTACTCATGACTAGGACTTTCTATGTCAAGTATTCAAACATGGACTTCTGAGGTTGATTGCTCCAATAATCTCCCTCAAATAATCTCCTTCATATGACTTTGGGTATCCCAATAATCCACTCGTCATATGGTCAATATATGGTCAAACCATATTGTTAAACAATAGTTAAACCCATTTTTAAACAATGGTTAAACCCATTATCAAACATCAAAACACTATTCGAGTCCCACTCAAGTTTGGTCAACATTGACCCGGGGCTTGTTGCACCAACACAATCAACTGACTTGACCCATCAGTCGATTGACATGAGTCATTAGTCGACTAGAAAATATTTTTTGCTCCTGTCCACTGAAGTCAGTAGACTGCTTCATCCCAGCAGTCGACTGCTTCATTGGAGCACTGTCTCCTGAGTCAGTTGAGCACCCGAGTCCGAGTCTCGACTCCCTGCAACCAATCGACTGCCTCATCATAATAGTTGATTGCCTGAGCACAGAGTCTCCAAAGTACTCGAGTTGACTAATCGACCAGTCGACTGGTCAATACCACTAGTCGACTACCAAATAATTTTTGTGATTGTTTTAAAACACCAGTTGATTGGACCAAGTCCCAGTCGACTAGTAAACCTCAAAACTAAGTTTTAACCCATCAAGTATGATCCTCTTATACTTGACATTTACCCATAATCTAAACCTAAGCCTTAAAGTATCTTCCATCAACATCACGCCTTTAGGATGCACCCAGTCCTCCGCGACTCCACATCCTTTGCACTAGCCTTCAAGTACTTCCTTCAACTTTGTCATGCTATCGGGTACCCTTAGCCTAGACCTAATCCTTCAATATTCTTCCATCAGCTTCACGCCCTCAAGTTGAGTCCATGACTCCTTACTCTTTGTGTTAGCCTTCAAGTGCTTCATTTGGCTTTGTCATGCTAACGAGTACTTCCTTTGCAAGAGGTCATGCCTCTAGGACTTCCATTGCCAAGTCTGTATACTTGGACTTTTTCTTGTCAAGTATCCATACTTGGACTTTTCCTTCCCAAGTCTCCATACTTGGACTTTCCCTTTGCCAAGTATTCATACTTGGACTCTTCCTTACCAAGTGTTCATACTTGGACTTTCCCTTGTCAAGCATCCATACTTTGACTTTTCCTTGTCAAGTCTCTCTATACTTGGACTTTTCCTTGCCAAGCACCATACTTAGACTTTTCCCGTCAAATCTCTGGTCAACCTTGACCTACATGACTTCTCGGTCAACAACTCCATATAACTATGGATATTGTCAAACGTATTGTCAAACTTATTGTCAAATATCAAAACTCTACTTGAGTCTTATTTGAGCTTGGTCAACCTTAACTCAAGGGTGATTACACCAATAATCTCCCCCTTTTTGATGTTTGACAATACATTTAAGTTGAGCTAGCCCATAATCCCAACTTGCCTCTTTTTATGCCAAAGCATAATGAAGGTTTCCTAACTTAAACACTTCATTCTCCCTGTTTGGCACACATCGCAAAGTCTCTCATCTTCCAATGAGATCCTTCATCTTGAAAGCCTTCATTCTCCGTAGTGACAAAACCTTTATCACTCAATAAAAGGCAAATCTTCATTCTCCTTTAAAAAAACAAATTCATCCATAATTACCTTGATGGACAATCTCCCTCTAAAAACTTATTCCTCGTTGGCCATTGCACCAACAATGTTCTTGGATAGTTCCTAAGCCTATAGGAAATCTAATTAATAAAAAATAAGGGCAAAAGTTCAAACTTGAACTTTACCATCCTTTAATATTTGATTTCCACCCTAATTAACTCTCCTAATCATTTTTAATGAAAATCTCATCCTTCTAATGCTTGTTTAAGCATATCATAGGGTTAGGAGTGATTAACTAACATAGGGTCGAAGTGTAATGGCTAATTTGAACTTAATTATCTAAAAATCAGACTAATGGTCATCTGATATCAGTAATTAGTCGATTAAACCCAGTAGCAATCGACTGGTTTCTTAATTTTTAGAAATTAATTTTTCAATCAAATTTCAAAAATACATAAGTAATTATATGTTTTCAAAAAATCTTGAAATTTTATACACATATTACTTATACTAAATACTATGGGAGAAAAATAATTTTCTATTAAAATACCTATTATTTTCCAAGAATGATACAATGTTTAAAACCATTGAAAACTTCAATATTTTTGCCTAACTTGTATCAATATTCTCAATGATGATTACTATCAAAAGATAGACTTCATCATGGTTTTTCAAAATGAATTTAAAATTATTTTCAAAATCTATTTTCAATCATGATCAATGAGCTAAGTGTACATGACTTGTACATTAACTTTCCTCATGATTCATTCATATCATATTATAAGTTTGAGTTCATATAGATGCATTATATAAGTACATTGAACTTAACTCATTTTTCTAATATCTCACATGTGTCTAGAGTATTTCAACACACACATATGTCATCTTAAGATTTTTGTGAGATGTAGATTTTATTCTTCCCTAAACTAAGAGTTCATGCATTGTTATTTAGGCATATCCAATTTAACCTCTATACCTAGGATGTTAATTAATGTCATTTGTCCTTAATTTTAATTAAAAACTTTTAATGCATGAATTATGATTATGACATAAATGATTTGCATAATTTAAAAACATTGTCAATGATACATGATGTCATGACATGATAAAAATAATCTAAGTATTAGCATGACATATTAAATAAACATGTGATACATGATGGCATGACATGGAGTATGCAAACAAAGAATATCAAATTTTATAGAGGTATAAAAATACCTAAGTCTTAAATCTAATTTCTATTTTCTAGAATTATATCAAATACTCAATTTGACATAACAACGTGGCAACTCCCTCGAGTCTGCTAAAATTCCAACATGGCACACTATGACCCTAACTTAATTGTGTCAAATATGATCAACTTTCAACCATTTATTTTCATTGGCATATCTTAAAATCTTTTTAGGATATATTTCTAAATTCATTTTCAAAGTATTACAATACCTTGAAAATGCTCTAAAATGTTGACTTCACTATGATTAGATTAACTACCCTTCCATGATAGATTGACATACCCTATACCCATCTAGTGTGATGGGATTACAATCCTAGAAATTCAATGTCTATTGGAGCTCCTTGGGTTTTCTAGGTATTCACTAGGGATGACTTCCCTTGATACCTTTCTAATAACTCTCCTAGGCTTCTTGTAAGCCTTAGTCATTTTGGCCTTTTCAAGGTTAACTCTAGGGATAACTCCCTTGTTAGTGACTTTTCTAGACTTCTTGGAAGCCTTAGTCACTTGACTCTTATCAAGGTCAACTCTAGGGATGACTTCCCTTATAGCCTTGATATTCCTAGACCTAAGGTCGACTCCATAGTTAAATGGAACACTATGGTAGATTGGTATATTTTCCTTAGACTTAGGTTTATATCCCAAACCCTTCTTATCTTTAGGAAGATTTTTCCTATCAAATCCTAAATTTTATCCATTTGACCCTTTAATCATATTTTCCATTATTTTAAGAGTCTTTTCTAATTTATCAAGCTTTGACCTCAAAGCATGATTTTCTTCCTCAAGTTGTCCAAATTTTGATTTTCCATCATTTCTTTGAGCATTCCTCTTCCTAGGCATATGTCTACTCTTTTTAGGATTATTGCCTAGGTTGTTCTTTACATCCTTATCTAGACTAAGTCTACCTTTAAAGTTTCTAATATTTTCTTTAGGTAGAGTAGTTCTTGGGGTAATGATTCTAGAATTGTCCTTAGTCCTATTACCATGATGTTGAGCATTTAAACAATAAAATTTATTTCGAGCATGCTTCTTATCATGATAAAATGAAATTGTATTATTAAAGGATACCTTGGGCCTTGTCTTAGGAGCTCCCCCTACACTTGAACTCTCTACTTGGTCATTCCTAGGGTGCCTCTCCCTTGGACATTATCTTCGGTACTGCCCTTTTTGATTGCAAGAGAATCACACTATGTGCTCCTTCTGATATATATTGAGGTTCCGACCTCCTTTAGCTTTTCCTTAGCTTTTAGTGACACTTGAATCTTCTTCTTGATTTTACTTGGACATTTACTCTTATAATGTCTCTTTTTCCTACATTCAAAGGAAATTATATGTTTTTTTTAATAATTGAATTTGAGTTACCTTCAATGGTAGAGGAGACATGAACTTGTTCTTCATCACTCTCGAATGTAGAAGGCTCCTCCTCTTGCTCCGACATCAAAGATCTATGCTCCCCCTGAGTCCTAGAGGTGGAGACTTCTTCCATTTCTGCTATTTCAGATGTTGAACACCTATCAACCTCCGAATGATCAAGCTCTTGAGTTGATGATGAGCTTTCTTCTTCTTCGGGATTGTCATCATCATTACTTTGGGTTGGTAAGGGTTCTTCATAGAGCTTTACCAAATTGTTCCATGGCTCCTTAGCACCCTTAAACTCTCCTAACTTTGACAAGATATCATTAGGTATTAAATTAATCAATATTTTTGTTACCTTCTCATTTATCTTTGATTTTTGAATTTGCTCCTCCATCCATTTCATTTTCTTGAGGAGTCTTCTCTTCTTATCCATTGGAGTTTCAAAACCTTCTATCAAAGCAAACCTTCTATCAAAGCAAACCAATTTTCTATATCATTCATAATATAATACTCCTTCCTACCTTTCCAATATGTAAAGTCATTGCAGTCGAAGGAAGGTGGAACTAGGATGTTGTAACCCAATCCATCATTGAACTCCATTGGTCTTGATTGCTCCTCTAGTGTTGGCTCCCTCGACGGTTAGTCAGGTGAAGAGCAACCTGCTTTGATACTAATTGTTAGGATCTTGATGTGGGCTAGAAGGGGTGTGAATAGAGTCTATTTCACTTTGTTGATTGCATGCTTGTCTACAAGATGGTTAACACAACAGAAAACAAAATACAACACAAACAAATGAATAAGACAAGCACAACTCACAACATTGAGATTTTACGTTGTTCAGAACTCTAGCTTCTACTTCACACCGAGCTCTAGAGATGCACCACCACTAAAACTTTCTCCTTCTCGGAATCACTCTGGAGGTGAAGAAACTTCTTACAATAACTTGGATGTTACAAGACAACAAACAAAATACAAACAAATGGAATAAATGGAACAACAAAACACTTTACAAGTGAGCTTTTGCTTGGATGCTTGTTTAGTTGACGTGGAACACTCTTGAAGGTTTGGAATGCAATAGGACTTCCCCTTCAAAGTCTCCAAGGAATCGGCGCCCAATCTCCAACCAAAATCCTCCTTTTATAAACTCCCGTCAGGCTTATTTCTGTCGATCAGTCAATTGACCTTATCTCTCAATCGACTGGTCACTTATCTGTTATCTCATAATGACTTAATCCACATTGGATTTCAGTCGATTAATCAACTGATCTGACCCATCAATCGACTACCAGAGCTATCAGTCGACTAACATGAGTCATTAGTAGACTAGGAAACATTCTGTGCTCCTGTCCACTAAAGCCAGTTGACTGTTTCATCTAAAAAGTCGACTGCTTCGTTGGAGCACTATTTCCCGAGTCGGCTGAGCGCCCGAGTTCGAGTCCTAACTACCTACGACCAATCAATTGCCTCACCACAATAGTCGACTGCCCAAGCACCGAGTCTCCCAAGTACTCGAGTCGACTACTTGACCAATCGATTGTCAAATAATTCGTGTGATTGTTTTAACACACTAGTCGACTGGACCAAGTCCCAGTCGATTGGTGAATGTCAAAATTGAGAATTAAACCATCAAGTATGATCCTCTCATTCTTGACACTTACCCATAGCCTATACCTAAGCCTTCAAGCATATTCCATTAGCCTCACACCATTAGGATGCACCGAGTTCTCCATGACTCCTCATCCTTTGTGCTAGCCTTCAGGTACTTCCTTCGCCTTTGTCATGCTATCGGATACTCTTATCCTAGACCTAAGCCTTCAAGCTTCTTCCATTAGGCTCACATCCTCAAGTTGCTTCTATGACTCCTCACCCTTTGTACTAGCCTTCAAGTGTTTCCTTCGACTTTGTCATGCTAACGGGTACTTTGCCAAGAGGTCGTTGTGCCTCCGGGACTTTCTTTGCCAAGTCTTCATACTTGAATTTTCCCTTACCAAGTATCCACACATGGAATTTTCCTTGCCAAGTCTTCATATTTGGACTTTCCTTTTGTTAAATATCTATACTTGTACTTTTCCTTGCCAAGTATTTATACTTGGACTTTCCCTTGCCAAGCATCTATATTTGAACTTTTCCTTGCCAAGTCTCCGTACTTAGACTTCTCCTTGCCAAGCACCCTACTTGGACTTTTCTCATAAAGTCTTTGGTCAGCCTTGACCTACTTGACTTATCGGTCAACAACTCCATATGACTATGGATATTATCAAATATATTATGAAACATCAAAACTCTACTCAAGTCTTACTTGAGCTTGATCAACCCAAGGGTGATTCTACCAACAAACTCAAGCTTGGACTTTTCCTCTTTTATCTGACATCCAATCAAGATCGATCTGCGAAGACTTTTCTGTTGGTGCAGGGGCACTAGATAATCGAACCTGAGTTTGATAATGACAAAGGTTCAAAGTTAAGTTATATTGTGATCTTATATTATATGTTAAGCCTGCAGGATTAAACAGGTAAAAAGACCTAGTGGATCTAATTTAGCAAAGGAAGTCTTAGATAAGATCAAAGACACCAAGTGAAGGATTCGTAATGGGTCAGTAGGGTATGGACATTAGAATAAAGTCGTGGTGATCAAAAGATCAAATGCTAAGCAGGAAAGTCCAAATAGGGTTTGGCAAAGGTAAGCAAGGTAAGAACCTTGTGTGTGGAGTGGTATGGTCGCATCCTCATGTATGAGGACAAACTTAGGCATTGGTCCGACTAAGGTTTCTGGGGGAATACCAAAATTGAGATCGGACAGTCGGAAGACTATCATTACTACTCTTTGTATGTTGTGTTAATCTTGTGATGCAGATGCTTCCAGGCGCTCAAAAAACATCCAAGCAACTAGAGATAGATTCAGATGACACCCAGATTTAGTCTAAGTTCATTAATGGATCAAGGCGCCTTGAAGGGATCCAGGCGCCTGGAACAGGATAAAGCCCTATTTAGTGGATCGGATCAAGACTTGACTAGAGGTGCTTGGAACACTTCCAAGTGCATAGAAAAGTATATAAAAGTGGTTTCAGACAAAAACCCTAATTCATCAATTTTCAAGTGCTTGTGTCTCATGTTTGATAATCATCATCAGTGTCGTAATGCTGCAACTCCGACCACGAGCTCTACTCTCATAATCTCGGTGTCAATATAGTCTATTGCTTATTGTATCGTTTCTTTCTGCACTTATATTTAGAGGATGGTAAGGTTGTTACCATTCCTCATCTTTTGTAAAGAAGTGAATCTCTTACCTCCAACGAGGAAGAGACATTTAGTGGATTGTCCATCGATAGCGATCTCCGATCGCTGGGCCTTGGATTAGTAGTCTTACGACTGTGAACTAAGTAAACCCCATTGTCTTTGTCTTCTTTGTATTTTCCTCTGTCTTACTTTGATTTCACAAGTTTTTTGAACAAAACAAAGAAAAGTTTTAAAAATGTTATTCACCCCCTTCTAGCATTCTTTCCAATTCAACAATTAGTATTAGAGCGGGGGTGCTCAAATTCGATACAACTACCGGTTGAGCAATTTTTTTTCTCTTTTTTTTTTGATTTATCTTTATTTCTTGCACTACTAATCCAAAACCAAGTTTTGGTGCATTGATTGTTTTTTGTACTTGCAAGTATCGAAGCTTTTCAACCTAACTAACTATCGGAGGAGCAGTTGGAGGTTAAACGTGTTAGTAATATATGAGAGGTGTCCTAAGGCAATCGCCTTATAGTTGTACTATTTATTTGATAAATGAACATTCACTATTTGAGTATACATATTTTCATGTATTTGATTGGATCTTAAACTCATTTTCTAATGTCCATAATACGATTCATAGCATGAGAGAATTTGTGATTGGATCACAACTAGTGAGTATCTCTACATGTGTAATTATGATATATTGGAATTATCCCTAGTCGATGAATTGATGGATTTGGACACCATCAATTCTATTGAGACTAGCACGAGGTATATTCTTTTGTGTATCCAAGCAGTTAATTTTCACTGGCTGGAGACATTGTGATGTCCGGAGTTAATCGTGGATGCTAGTTATGATAACTAGTTCATTGGAGTGATCAGCTGTAAGACTTCATATGGTTCTCTGCATATATTGATATATTAATGAATTTTTTATTGCAACTTAAGTGCGATGTTCTTTTGACTTGCGGTATTCAAGTCATCTTGGTCATGGAGACTTATGTTTTGACATCTTAAGCAAGCATCTCTAAGGAGATGTGAACCCGAGATGATTGTGTATAAGTCGAAATGTCCGAAGGTGTTTGAATAGCCTATAAAGGATTCACCACTCCTTGCGAGGAGATGTATACCCATGGCTTCTCATCAGATTGCTACTAAAGTCTTTAGCCAAAGTATTACATGTTTAGAGTAAGATACTCTTAGATACATGTGCAGTAACTAGAATCCGTAGGACGAGGAAATGATACTTGAGCTAGGTGTGACGTAATCAACCTAGTGGGGACTAGCACTATATATCATGTCCTGAACCAAGTGGGTATAAGATGCGTGAAGGGAACGGGGCACGATTCATTGTAGCTGCTGAAGGGTTTCAGAAATGGTTCTGGAATCAACTGTTGATTTTCTGATTAATTGGGGATCATGATGTACTACTAGGTGCCACTCATGAGCATTCTATAATTAATGGTTAATTATAGACGACTAACATAAACCGGGAACCTATTTGGTCACACGCACAACGAGCGAAATCCGAAGGATTTAAAACAAGCTTGAGAATAAGATTCTCAGATCGAGAGAAACTAAGTTTGGTTAGACCAAACAAAGAGCGAGCATGAAATTGTTTCAGTCGCAACGGAAGCATGGATGGGCTGAGTCTAATGAAGACATGATGGATGAACCAAATTAGTTTGGTTCTAATCCAATGGTAGAAAATAAACCAAAGTGGTTTGGTTTATTTTAAACGAATGAACCAAAGTTGGTTCGGTTCGTTTTAACTTAAAATAGACCAATGCAGTTTGATTTATTTTAACTTAAGTTATTTGAGCGGGTTAATGGATTTTGGTTATGAACCAATAATCATTAGGAGAATGTGTTCTCTATAAAACATGGCTTAAGGGTTTTTCATGGGGAATTAATTGGTTCAAGGGTTTTAGAAACCCTAGCCACCTTCTCCTCTTCTTCCTTGCTCTAGCCGCCCAAGTTGGTTGCCGCCCAACTTTATTGTTGCCTTCTCCTCGCCGTCGGCCACCCACCAGCCGCCGACGATGTTGGGAAACCGGTTCGGATCTGATGTTCACAACATCACGGGCGAATACTTCGCACAACTACAGCGGAAACAATAATTGTACCAGATCCCACCAGAGATCCATGCAAAACCATATAAATCGTTTCTTTAATCTAGTCTAGATCTTATCTAGTGGAGGAATATACTTTCGGTGTGTGCCCTTCGCAATTCCGCTTTTTCAAATATTGTCGGATCATAATACGATAAGGGTAACCGTATACTTATGGTATCCACACTGACACCCACACTAGCTTTGGAGTCACGTTGTGCTCGCAACCCCTAGCAAAACGCCAAGAACTCCTTTTTGGAAGAAGAAGGAGATAAGAGAACTCTTTCTCTTGGCCCTTTTGGCTTGCACGCCCAAACAAAAGCCACACCTAAGTGTCATCAACGTGAAACACCCAAAAAGTCATTTTAATCCCATAACCATCAATGTCATTATCTCCTCATTAAGACATCTCTTAATACCAAGACCCTTGGTATTCTCCTTCATGAATTCTCATCATGAATACCAAGGCTCTTGGTATTCCCATGCATGATTAATCAAATTAATCATGCATGATGATGAATCATCTTCCATGGTTCAATTTGAGTCTAACACAAGTTTAACCAGTTTGAGTCTAACTCAAATCTTGGTCATGTGCTCAATTATCCTTTTAGTCCAACTAAAAGAAACTTTCTCCAAAACAGAATATCATTTGTGTGTAACCCTATAGGCTCTTGTAACGTTGGCAATGTATTTAAAACCCTTTTTAGATACATAAGCAATGAGCGGCATCTAGCAATACATCATTGCTACCCAAGTTACAAGATCGTCGAGATCCGACAACCTTTCCGTGACTATTATCATATATGATGATGTTCTTCTATCTCTAATATCTTAGATCGATCAATGAGGTATAGACCTTGTAGGGGATCGAATGGCCGGCTAGAGGGGGTGAATAGCCCTCGTTCGTTGGACGTCGTAAATTAGCGCAAGCGGAATATACAAATACAAATAGACGAAGGAAAAGATAAACAATAAAACAAATGCTAACACGATGGTATAACGTGGTTCACAGCTACGCCGCTAATCCACGGTCCCCGATTCGTCCTCGGTGAATCACTCCGCCAAAACCAATCCACTAATGGTCTCTCCTTTGCACCAAGCTAGGTGGAGGTAACCTTTACAACCAAGATCACTCTTCTTACAATAGGATTGAAGTAAAGACAAGTAAGAAGAGTTTAAAGCTTGTGGGGCACTAGGAAGATCGTTTGGAACTTAAGCATTAGCCTCTCAAAGGCTCACACCCTCTCTTTTTATAGAGAGGGTTGGTTTCTTTCCGCCGGCCACCCGATTCGCCTTGGCAATCGATTGTCGTCACTCTAACGCCTCCGAACACGCCGGATCCCGGCCGGCCAGTAGTCAACGGAACTCTTAGCGATCGTGATGAACCTCACCCGGTCGATTGACGCGTGATCGTCATTGCTCGATCATTCTACGGCTGATTCGTGCCGCGATATCCTCGGCGATCGTATCATTCCATGGCGATCGGCTGGGCATAAACCCATCGATCGGATATCGAACCCACTCGAGAAGCGATGATGCCATTCCATGGCGGTGTACTTAACATAAGTTTGAGCTTCTGGCGGTCGGGTAAACCTTAACCCTTGCAGTCAAGTCTCCGACACTCAGTCATTCGGCCAAGTTCACCTAATGAGCTACTTACATTTCACTCATTCTCTCATCTCACTCGAATTCCCTCGCCGAAGCTCTCTTCGTTTGCGGCCACGTCCCTCGGCAGCATCAGACGCACAGCTCTGCAATGCTCCTTCGCGTCTCTTGCCTCCGAAGTCTGCTTCCTTGGCTTCACTTCAAGTCATCTCGTCCGGCGGTCCCTCGGATGCTCCAAGCGCATGGCTTCCGCAAAGTCATCCTTCACCGACTCAAGGACCGAGGTTGTGAGGGTGAACCCGCCAAGGCTCCATGTGCGAATTACTAAGTCCCTGCAAGACTCCAACGCACATATCAAATAAACATATCAACCTAACTTAAACCCTTTGCCACACCATCAAAACCATATTACGGCAAGAGATTGCCCTAACAATCTCCCCCTTTTTGATGTGTGGCAATCCGTTTAAGTTAGGTAAAAACATTTGATATAAATTTCTAAGGTAAGAAAGCATGTAAACATAAACATGATATAACAACATGCAACTCCCCCTTAATCCATGAAACTTCACATAAAAATTTTCTCCCTTATCATATATTTCTCCCCCTAAAATAATTAACTTAAACATAATTATTTCTCCCCCTTTGACACCATCAAAAAGATTATCACGAAGTTATAAACTCATGGCATCAAGTATAATGGAGGGAAATACCAAAAACATGATTAAAATCTGAAATCAGAAAATTGTAGGCTGATTTTCAGGTGAGCAATGATCATTATATCGTATGGCGGTCATTGGCACAATTAATTAAATTCGATTTTACGAATTTGAAATGCATTAAAAATTCCAGAAAATTCGAAAAATCATGAAATTTAAGGAGCATATTTCTCTTAAGTATATCTATCAAGGAAAAATAGTTTTTCATGAAAAATCATTATATTTTCCGAGATTTGCCAAAAATCCAAACACTTGAAAAACCACTAGTTTTTGAGCATGTTAGTATCCATTTTAACACCTAGTCTTGCTTTGAATTGTTTCAAAACATGAATACATAGATTTTAGATTAAGGAATTATTTTGAAAACATATGAAATATCCAACCATGATCTTTGGACAATATGTCTATGGATTAAACATAAGTCTTCCCCATGATTGGTCTATTATTGCTATTTTGATACTTTAAATGACCATCTAAATGCCATAGGCATTAGTGGACATTTGTATCATCCTAATATCTCACTCATGCTAAGTTTGCAATCAAGTTAGCCTATAGTGAGTGTGAGATGTATCCTAGGGGGTATTTGTATATACTTAACCAATATATTCATGCAATTCTATCATGGTTAAGTATCAACCTAACAACCTACATGATCATAATGACATCTATGATTTAATTTCACATTATGATCATGAAATACATGTATTCATCAAATTATAACCACGCATTAGGTATTATATCATGGTAATAAACAAAGTATCACCTAAAGCATGATTTAAACCCTATTTCTTATGATGATGTGTCAAATATCAATATCATAAATCATGATTACACATATGCATAGAAATTACATTAATCATCATGATTTAAGCATTATTACCTATTTATGGGCACGTTATCATCACCCAACACTATCTAAAAAATGTTGTCCCGTCATCCTAAGTCAACCAAAATATGATATAGGTCAAGTTCATATGGTTGACTACCCTAGGGGTTTTCTAACCCTTAAGGATGGATTTTGGAACCCAAAATAAGTTCTTGCCTATTGGGTTCATTAAGTACTCCTTGGGGATCCATTTCCTAGCAATTACTTTCTTTTTATCTTGTCCCCTAGCTATTAGGCATTTATAGGCCTTTTCATTTTTCTTTTCTTTGTATCCTAGGTCTTTCTTATTGAAGCTAGCTCTTTGGCTCCCAATGATCATATTTAATGTGTTGGAGCCAATTGTGAATTTCTCTAGGGCTTTGGTTAAATAATCTACCTTTTCCCTTAATGCCCTATTTTCCTCTATGCATGCATCATTAACATCCAAAGGCATATAATCATGTGAGCATGCATCATTATGGCAAGAAGAGGTATCATTATTATTTTCATTTAAGCATGCATTTTCTAGCTTATATTCCAAAACCTTAATTTGATTAAGCATGCTTTTATTTTTCTTTTTCATTCTAAATAAGTCCTTAGTTAAACTAGAAATTATGGAAACTATTTTTTTAGGAGAAGCTTTCGTTACCATAGTTTCCATATCTTCTTCTTCTTCTTCGGATGAGGAGGATGCAGAGGCTCCCCCTTCACTTGAGCTCTCTCCTCTTGAGCTTGATCCTTCATTTTCGAAGGAAGAGCAATCCAAGTCATCAAAGGCCATCAAGGCCAAATTGGCAACAAAGGCATTCTCCTCTTCCGATGATGATGAAGAGGATGAGGAAGGATCATCCCATGTCTTGGCCTTGAATGCTTTGGCCTTCCCTTTTTCTTTTGCCTTCTTTTCTTCTTTCTTCTTTTTCTTGCTCCCCTTTTTCTTCTTCTTTTCTTCTTTCTTTTTCTTCTCTTCCTTGCTCTTGTTTAGGAGGGGACAATTATCCCTTATATGTCCTTCCCCTTGACAATTGTAGCATATGACCTTCCCCCTTGGTCTTCTATTCCTATCATGAGATTTATCAAATCTAAAATTCTTAAATGCACGCCTTACCTTCCTTACCATGTAGGCTTCTTCCGTGCTATCCATGGAGGAGGTAGAGGCTTCATCGGATGAGGAGGAGGGGACTTCCATCTTCTTCTTCCCCTTGTTTGCCATCAAGGCTACTCCTCTTGAGGGTTGAATTCTAGGCTCCTCTTGTATTCCTTCAAGCCTAGTTTCGTGGAGCTCCATTGTTGAGAAGAACTCCTCCAAGGTACTTACTTCTAGGTTCTTGGACATGTAGAAGGAGTCCACCATGGAGCTCCACTTTGAGGACCGGGGAAAGGCATCTATAGCCTTCATGAGCATGTCCCGGTTTGATAGCTTCTCACCTACACTTGTTAGCCCAATTAAAATTTCTTTAAACCTAGAGTGTAGTGAGGTTACCTTTTCTCCCTTTTCTAATTTTATATTGGATAGTTGGGAGCGGAGGAGGTCTCTCCTTGCTAGCTTGGCCTCGGATGTGCCTTCATGGAGTTCTATAAGCTTCTCTCACATCTCTTTGGCGCTAGCACATTCTCCGATCCGGTTGATCTCTTGGAAGATCGTTTGGAACTTAAGCATTAGCCTCTCAAAGGCTCACACCCTCTCTTTTTATAGAGAGGGTTGGTTTCTTCCGTTAGCGCCACTCGATCACTTTGCCCTTAGCGATCGGCGCCGTCAATCTAGCCCTAACACGCCGGATCCCAACCGGATCCCAACCGTCAGTCAATGAACTCTTAGCGATCGGTGATGAACCTCACGATCGATGACCCGTGAGTCGCTCGCTCGATCGGCTACGAGCGGTTCTATGCCGCGATATCCTCCGCAATGATCGTGGGCATAAACTCATCGATCGGATATCGATCGAATCCACTCGACTGGAAGCGATCGCCATTCCATGGCAATGATCGGTGCCGTGTGAAACTCAAACTTAACATAAGTTTGAGCTTCCGACGATCGGGTAAACCTTAACCCTTGCGGTCAAGTCTCCGACACTCAGCCATTTGGCCAAGTTAACCTAATGAGCTACTTACATTTCACTCATTCTCTCATCTCACTCGAAGTCCCTCGCCGAAGCTCTCTTCGTTCGCGGCCACGTCCCTTGGCAGCATCAGGCGCACGGCTCTGCAATGCTCCTTCGCGTCTCTTGCCTCCGAAGTCTGCTTCCTTAGCTTCACTTCAAGTCATCTCCTCCGGCGGTCCCTCGGATGCTCCAAGCGCACGGCTTCCGCAAAGTCATCCTTCACCGACTCAAGGACCGAGGTTGTGAGGGTGAACCCGCCAAGGCTCCATGTGCGAATTACTAAGTCCCTGCAAGACTCCAACGCACATATCAAATAAACATACCAACCTAACTTAAACCCTTTGCCACACCATCAAAACCATATTACGGCAAGAGATTGCCCTAATATAGACCGTATCATCCCCTTATCGATCTTTATGTTTCTTGATCCCCAAGTAGACTCACTCAAACAAATGAACTCAATATCTCATATTGACTCATTTAAGCATGGTCATGCATCTCGTGGTCCTACTCTATCAAGAGGCCAAAGATATCACTCCTGTCATATAGGAGGGATAGATCTCATATACATCACTCACATCCCTCTGCATAATTCATTAGATACCCAGTGATCGCCGTTATAGTCACCCTGTTACGGTGTGACATTAGACGATATCAAAGTACATAACTCCTTATGTAGGGAATCGTAGTGACTTCAGGTCTAAGGACTATTCATACTAATAGTCATATGAGAAAATATATGACACTCATATAACGATCTATGATACTTTCTCATGGCAGATCAATTCAGTATATATATTCTCCAATATATATACCCATGTGTCAATGTGATATCACATATACATGACTTGTGAGATTAAGTCATCCATTGACCTACATACTAGTCTCAATGTATTAATATTGCCCTTGTATATTAATGCTTGACTAGGAATATTAAGAATAATGTTCTCTATAGCTTCTCATAATCAATTCTACCAATTGATATACTGTAGATTAGAACCTACTATTCAAGGGCATTATTATATTTATTTTAGCTAGCACATGCATAAAGTAAATATAATAAACAATCCTTGCCTTTTTATTAATGAAATATGATACACATGATTCCTAATCAATCATCTCATGATTGACACTAAGGGTTGACACTAATAGGCGACTCCTCCGACCATCCTCCATTGGCCACCGACGACCAAAGGAGTAGCCAACTATTGATTGGCTAACCATATCTTCTACCAAACAAGTTGTTCAAATTCTGGATAGCTTGTTCTCCTCTTCATGGAGAGGTTGTTTGGTTGGCGTTTTGTGCTCCGATAGCAACCTATTTGCCGGGGATTGGTTCTCCGACAATCCTCATAGGTGGAGGGTTGAGTTTTCATCAATCAGTTGACGAAAACCGCTTCCGAGAAGCGAGTTTGCAAAACTCAATTTTTTTATCCGAATTTTTTATTTGGATTGTGATTGTCTCTCGGATCACATCGTCTTCGACTCGAGGCTAGTGACTTTTGCGAAGATGAGACTCGTGGTTTTGTGAAATCATCTCGACGATACTCGACGTGGATATGGATAGAGGTGATTCTAGCGAGAGTCACTCCGGTTGATGTCATTCCCGCTGCACGTGATACGTCAGGTATAAATAGCGTAATTTCCTTTTATTGCAAAATTTGAAACTGCGATTATGTCTATACATGTTGTATCTTGCATGCGTGTGATGTGTGTGTTGTAATAAATTAGATTTATTGCTTTTAATTCTTTCACTGTGCACATATTTACGAAACATGTTCAAATACACAATCGTCGCAGTGCCAGGGAAACTCAACAGTGGTATCAGAGCCCAGATTGTGTTTCGACATAATCGTAAAATTATTTTGCGATAGTCATAATTGTATTTATGGAAATTTTCTACTTTTAGAAAGTTTAGAAGTATTTATGGAAATTTTTTAATTTTGGAAAGTTTAGAAGTATTTATGAAAATTAACACTTTCCATAAATAAAATATGTGATTAGATTTAGAAATTTGTTTACTAATTTAATCAGGATTTGATTTGGGGAATCAAATCTAAAATATATTTTATTTACATATATAGTTTTGACAATTTAGGAAATTTATTTCCTAAATTAAATTTGACTTTCCTTAATTAACACTTTCCATAAATAAAATATATGATTAGATTTGTAAATTTGTTTCCTAATTTAATAATGATTTGATTTGGGAATCAAATTTCAAATATATTTTATTTTCATAAATAGTTATGACATATAAAGAAATTTTTGTACATACCATAATTGTATATCATGTAATTGCATTAGATGCATATCATTATGCAATGTGTATCGTGACATGTAGATGTATGCTATGTATGTCATGTCATGTAGATAATAGTTATTTGCATGCAAAGAGGATGAGACTTTAAAACCCCTTATACAATATTAAAGTATACACCTTCCATTAATATGATTAGAATCAGAGTTTTGTTTCTTATTTGAGTTGTTGGACTCACTCCAAGACCGGCTCAAACCTGAATTTGTTCAAATCATTGGAATAGTTTAACACTAATATAGTAAGAGTCAAAGGTTAATTGTTAGTTTGGATTGTTGGACTCACTCCAAGTCTGACTAATTGGTTGAATGCGCTCTAACCATATTAAAACTATTTCGCGATTAATGGGTCGGCTCTAACTTGAAGCATAGATTTGTTGAATTCACTCCAAGGTCGATGTGAAGAGAGGTGAAGTTGGGTGCTATGCATATTATGCATACTTGTTAATGTGTTAACAACCCAATGTATGTGTGAACATTCAATTAGTTGATAGCACATTATGATAGTTACATATACGTGATATGTAATCGGCATACTTGATACCCACCATCATAGCTAAGAATGACTTGTTGGACTCACTCCAAGGTTGTTCTTATCTATATTGGATATCAGCTCATTCGAAGATTGACCTACGATCTCCCAAATTGATTTTGAGGGTTTTTGAATTCAAAAAATGAATGAGATTTTGTAAATATATGTGGATGCATTTTAAATCATCTTTCTCATATATGTTCGATTTGTATTTCTAGATTAATCGATCGATCATGACATCTTTGAATTTGTGCTCTATTTTGGATTCAAATAAATTGACTAGGTCTAACTTCTTGGACTGGCTTAGAAACTTGAGAATTGTTCTCATGGTGGAAAAGCTTATGTATGTCCTCGAAGCGCCTCTTCCCGCCTGTCCTAGTGATGATGCAACTCCGGACCAATTGTTGGCCCATCAGAAACATATGAGTGATTCTGAGTAAGTGAGTTGCATCATGCTAGCTGTGATGGTACCCCAGCTATGGAAGCAGCATGAGCATATGGATGCTCATACCATAGTCTTTCATCTTTATGAGTTATTTGATAAGCAAGTGAGATCCAAAAGGTTCGAAGTCTCCAAGCTCCTCTTCACCTTTGAGATGCAAGAAGATTCATCTGTGGTACTACTTAGTATGCTGAAGACTATGGAATCTTCTGTGAAGCATGAGCAGGGGACGGTATTGTTAGTTGATTCCTCAAAGAAAGGTTCTAAGAGGAAGTCAAAGGAACAACATGAGGGAAAGAAGAAAAAGATTAAAAAGGCAGAACCAGCTCAAAAGAGCACTTGCCATCATTGTGACAAGGAGGGTCATTGGCGAAGAAAGTACAAGATTTATCTTGAGTTCGTGAAGAAGAATAAGGCATTAGATGCCCCATCTTCTTCAGATATTTTTGTTATTGATTGTCATTCTATTTCCTTAAACACTTGAGTATTGGACACTGGGTGTGGCTCACATATATTTAATAACATATATGGGCTAAGGAATAGAAGAAGACTCATCAAGAGAGTCAAATTTACATGTTGGGAATGGAACAAAGGTTGCTGCACTCACCATCGGAACGTATTTGTTGAAACTCCCTATATGAATTATCTTAGAACTGGACAATTGCGTTTATGTTCCTTCGTTGATAAAGAACATCATTTCTATTTCTTGTTTAAATAGAAATGAGTATCATTTAACTTTTAGTAACAATTGTTGTTACATAACTTTGAATGACGTTTTTTATAGGACTGGAACTTTAAGCAATGGTATTTATACGTTGGGCGTATCCAGTGACATTTTCAATATCGAAGCGAGCAACAAACATGCTCGAAAAGATAATCAATTAGACTCCTACATGTGGCATTGTCGTCTTGGCCATGTGAGCAAAAAATGCATGTCCGAATTACACCGATGTGGAATTCTAGAATTGTTTGAATTAGATTTATACAATATATGTGAATCATGCTTAAAAGGCAAGATGACCAAGTTACCTTTTACTAGAAAAGGTGAATCGGTGGGTGAGTTGCTTGGTCTAATACATACTGATGTATGTGGACCTATGTCAACTCAAGCTCTAGGAAGTTATAGCTACTTCATTACCTTCACCGATGATCACTCACGGTTTGGGTATGTATTCTTGATGAAATACAAGTCTGAAGTTTTTGAAAGGTTCAAAGAATTCATAAATGAAGTAGAGAAATAACTTGGCAAGAGTATTAAAATAATTCGATCGGATCGAGGTGGTGAATATTTGAGTCAATAGTTTCTAAATTATCGGAGGGACAATGATGAATTATCTTAATAGACTCCGCCGTATACACCACAGCTTAATGGTGTATCTGAGAGGTGAAACCGGACATTGTTGAACATGGTCAGGTCAATGATGAATCACACGAATCTTCCCAAGTCCTTTTGGGGCTATGCACTTCAGACAACTATTTACTTGTTAAACAGAGTCCCAACCAAGATAGTCTCTACTACTCCATATGAGATATGGGCTAGTAAGAAACCTCATTTATCTTACTTGAAGATATGAGATTGTCCTGCTTATGTGAAATGGACTGTGTCAGACAAATTAGATGCTAAGTCTGATAAATGTTTATTTATTGGATACCCTAAGGAAACGAGGGGTTATCAATTCTATCATCTCTTGGAACAAAAGGTGTTTGTTTCAAGGAATGTTGTGTTTCTAGAGAAAGAGTTTCTCTTACAAGAAAACAGTGGAAGTGTCGTTGAACTTGAGGAGGTTCAAGAGACTCCAGTAGACATTGAGGAGATACCTGGTCAAGCACCTCGGCCGATAACTCATAGTAATGAAACATTAGCTGAACCTATTGTGACACCACATCTTCATAGATCTAGTAGGACATACAATATTCCTAAGAGATATGGATTTCTCGTAAGTGAATCAAACGACGTGCTACTCATTGACGATGAGGAGCCTACCAATTATGAAGAAGTTCTGAAAAGTTCAGAAAGGGACAAATTGCTTGAAGTCATGAAGTCGAAAATGGATTCCATGTATGAAAATCAAGTTTAGAACTGGTGGACCCACCTAAAGGCATTAAGGCTATAGGGTGCAAGTGGATTTTCAAGAAGAAAACCGGCATGAATGGTAATGTGATTACCTATAAGGCTAGATTGGTGGCGAAAGGGTATCGTCAAAAGTAAGGTGTTGATTATGACGAGACCTATTCACCTATAGCTATGCTTAAATCCATTCGGATGCTCCTGACCATAGCGGCTCATTATGATTATGAGATATGACAGATGGATGTAAAAATATCTTTCCTTAATAGAAACCTATTCGAGAACGTGTATATGATACAACCTGAGGATTTCACATCGATTGATAAAACTAAGGTATGCAAATTATGACGGTCCATATATGGACTCAAGCAAGCATCCAGGAGTTGGAATATCAGTTTTGATGAGATAATCAAAAAGTTTGATTTTTCACAAAATCCGGACGAACCTTGTGTACATGAAGGTTAGTGGGAGTGCAATTATATTCCTAGTATTGTATGTCGATGACATATTACTTATAGGAAACGATGTCTCTGTCTTACATTCAGTTAAAATTTAGTTGTCCAAGACGTTCTCCATTAAAGGCTTGGGAGAAACAACCTACATCCTTGGGATTAATATCTATAGGGATAGATCGAATCGGTTGTTTGATCTTTCGCAGTCTACATATATAGACCGAGTGCTAAAGAAGTTTAGCATGTCAGAATCCAAGAAAGGTTTCCTTCTCATCAGGCATGGGATACACCTTTCGAAGTCTATGTGTCTGTGCATAGAAGACGAGAGAATTTGCATGAGTAAGATTCCCTATGCATCCACAATAGGATCTATCATGTATGCTAAGTTATATACGAGGCCCGATGTATCGTATACTCTGAGTGTCACGAGCAGATACCAGTCTGATCCAGGAATGGATCATTAGGCGGTTGTTAAGACGATCTTTAAGTACTTAAGAAGAACTAAGGATATGTTCATAATATATGGAGAAGGGGACATGGTGATACACGGATATACGGATGCTAGCTTCCAGACAGACAAGGATGATTCTAGGTCTCAGTCTGGGTACGTGTTCACCTTGAATAGGGCCGCAGTGAGTTGGAAAAGTTCCAAACAAGACACTATAGTGGATTCTGCCACTGAGGCAGAATACATTGCAACTTCAGAAGCAGCAAAGGAAGCGGTTTGGATTAAGAAGTTCATTTCTGAACTTGATGTGGTCTCATCAATGATCCAAATATGTGCTTCACCGTTATCATCTGATCAGAGAGATCATAAGTAGGAAGGAAATATAAATCGATAAGATTCCCACTTAAAGGAATTTAACGGATCCTTTAACTAAGGTATTACCTCAAAGTAAGTGTGAGGATCATGTTAGAGCTTATGGTATTGGATATTGTGGCGATTGACATTAAACCAAGTGGGAGTTTGTTAGTAATATATGAGAGATGTCCTAAGATAATCGCCTTATGGTTGTACCATTTATTTGATAAATGAAGATTCACTATTTGAGTATATATATTTTCATGTATTTGATTAGATCTTAAACTCATTTACTGAATGTCCACAATACGATTCATAACATGAGAGAATTTGTGATTGGATCACAAATAGTGAGTATCTCTACATGTGTAATTGTGATGTATTGGAATTATCCCTAGTCGATGAATTGATGGATTTGGACACCATCAATTCTGTTGAGACTAGCATGAGGTATACTCTTTAGTGTATCCAAGCAGCTGATTCTCACTGGCTGGAGACATTGTGATGTCCGAAGTTAATCATGGATGCTAGTTATGGTAACTAGTTCATTGGAGTGACCATCTGTAAGACTTTATATGGTTCTATGCATATATGGATATGTCAATGAAGTTTTTATTGCAGCTTAAGTGCGATATTCCTTTGACTTGCGGTATTCAAGTCATCTTGGTCATAGAGACTTATGCTTTGACATCTTAAGCAAACATCTCCAAGGAGATGTAGACCCGGGATGATTGGGTATAAGTCGAAATGTCCGAAGGTATTTGAATAGTCTATAAAGGATTCACCACTCCTTGCGAGGAGATGTATACTCATGGTCTCTCGTCGGATTGTTACTAAAGTCTTTGGCCAAAGCATTACATGTTTAGAGTAAGGTACTCTTAGATACATGTGCAGTAACTAGAATCCGTAGACGAGGAAATGATACTTGAGCTAGGTGTAACGTAGTCGACCTAGTGAGGACTGACACTATAGACCATGTCCTGAACTAAGTGGGTATAAGATGTGTGAAGGAAATGGGGTACGATTCATTGTTGCTACTGAATGGTTTCAGAAATGGTTCTGGAATCAACTGTTGATTTTCTAATTAATTGAGGATCATGATGTACTACTATGTGTCACTCATAATCGTTCTATAATTAATGATTAATTATAGACGACCAACATAAATCGGGAACTTATTTGGTCACACACACAACGAGCGAAATCCAAAGGATTTAAAACGAGCTTGAGAATAAAATTCTCAGATTGAGAGAAACTAGGTTTGGTTAGACCAAACAAGGAGCGAGCATTAAATTGTTTCAGCCGTAACGGAAGTTTGTATGGGTCGAGTATTATGAAGACATGATGGATGAACTAAATTGTTTTGGTTCTAATCTAATGGTGGAAAATAAACCAAAGTAGTTTGATTTATTTTAAACGAATGAACCAAAGTTGGTTCGGTTCATTTTAATTTAAAAAAGATCAATGCGATTTGGTTTATTTTAACTTAATTTATTGGAGAGGGTTAATGGATTTTGGTTATAAACCAATAATCGTTAGGAGAATGTGTTCTCTACAAAATATGACTTAAGGGTTTTTCATGGGGAATTAATTGGTTCAAGGGTTTTGGAAACCCTAGCCACCTTTTCCTCTTCTTCCTTGCTCTAGCCGCCCAAGTTGGTTGCCGACCAATTTTATTGCTGCCTTCTCCTCGCCGTTGGTCACCCACCAGCCGCCGGTGACTCTTCTGGCCATCCTCCATGTTGGTGCAATCGGCCCAGGTCACGATTGACCAGACTCGAGTTTGACTCGAGTGATATTTTGATGTTTTACAAAGTGGTTTGACATTGATATTTGACATTGATGTCGATTAATATGTTGGGGAGATTATTTATACAATCGATTCAGGTTATAATTGACTTTGATGGTTGACCAGGGTTGACCATGTGATTATGGAAAAGTCTAAGCATGGGTCTTGGCAAGGTAAAGTCCAAGTCATGGGTACTTGGCATGGAAAGTCCAAGTCATGGGTACTTGGCATTTGGGAAAGTCCAAGTCTTGAGTACTTGGCACAAGGAAAAGTCCAAGCATGGGTCTTGGCATGGAAAGTTCAACATGGGTTGGCAAGGGAAAGTCCAAGCTTGAGTCTTGGCATTTGAAGTCCAAGGGGTTTGATATTGGCGGCGTAAAGTCCAAGCGGGAGTCTTGGCAGCATAAGTCCAATGGTTGGCGACGTAAAGTCCAAACGGAGTCTTGGCGGCGTTAGTCCAATGTGCTTTGGCGGTGTAGACACCGTTAGCATGACATAGCCGAGGGAAGCACCTGGAAGCTAGCGCGATGGATGAACAAGTCATGGATAACTTGGAGGGATCCGAGAGGCGTGAGACTGATGGAGGTGGCTAGAAGGCTTAAGTCTAGGCTAAGGGTGGTCTAGCAAGTATGGGGGGCACCATACTTGGGTTAAAACCTCATGTTTGAGGTTGGACCGCACATGGTCGTTCGACCGCCGTGAGTCGACTTGAGTTCGACCGACTTAGAGCCGAACAGCTCGCAATGATCGCTCATTGGAGCAATCGGATCGATGTCGACGCACGATCGCTAAGGGTCGACAGCCGATCGCTAGTTCGGCCGTCGGTTACGTAACGCCCAGAGCCGATCGCCAATGACTACGAACGCATCGCGGCCGATCGCCAAGAGTCCCGCTGGAACTTGTCCGACGTGGATTGAGCCGCTGTCTCACGACGGCATCGACCGGGACTTATGGCTCGATGCGAAATTCAAGAGGAGCTCGTGGAGGATTTCATTATCAGTTCTTGGGGAGCTTTCTTGAGGCGATTTGAAGGCGATTTGAAGGCGATTTGCAGGTGCATTTCAGGGCCCTTCAACCTCATCCAAGCAACCAACAAGCAAAGCGCTCAAACCCTAGTTTTGTAAAGTGTTCTTTACATTTCCTTTGTATTTCTTTCGTTTATTGTTGTAAACGTTTGTACGAGGTTTCTCCGCCTCCGACTTGTTGTCGAGAAGGAGTTTATTGATTAGTGATTGTATTGGCGTCGCTAGAGCTCGTTAGAGCTCGATCCGTGGAGTAGGAACCGTTTCGGTTCCGAATCACGTTATATGATCATGTTGTGATTGTGTGTCTTGTTATATTTATTTGTTATTACCATTCCACTGTGCTAACAAGATTGTAGACGATCAAACGCGAAAGAATTCCATCATCGTACGGAACACGCTATTCACCCCCCCTCTAGCTTCCAAACGATCTCCAACACTCCATTGGCCACCGGTGACCAAAGGAGTAGCCGACCATTGATTGGTCGGCCATATCTTCCACCAAACAAGCTTTTCAAATTCTGGACAGCTTGTTCTCCTCTTCGTGGAGAGGTCATTTGGTTAGTATTTTGCGCTCCGATAGCGACCTATTTACCGGAGATTGGTTCTCCGGCAATTCTCATAGGTGGAGGGTTGAGTTTTTGTCAATCGGTTGACGAAAACCGCTTCCGAGAAGCGAGTTTGCGAAACTCAATTTTTGGATCCGAATTTTTTATTCAGATTGTGATCATCTCTCGGATTACATTGTCTTCGACTCGAGGCTTGTGACTTTTGCGAAGACGAGACTCGTAGCTTTGTGAAGTCATCCCGATGATACTCGGCGTGGATACGGATAGAGGCGATTCTAGTGTGAGTCGCTCCGGTTGATGTCATTCTCGCTGCACGTGATACACCAGGTATAACTAGCGTAATTTCCTTTTATTGCAAAATTTGAAACTGTAATTATGTCTATACATATTGTATCTTGTATGTGTGTGATGTGTGTGTTGTAATTAATTAGATTTATTACTTTTAATTCTTCCGCTGTGCACATGTTTACGAAACATATTCGAACACACAATCACCGCAGTGCTGAAGAAACCCAACAAAATGGTTATATCTTTTGACTCCGATGGACCCATGGAAAACATAACCTACCAAATCGAAGCTCTTTCAAAGATCTACATTCTTATTGAGGTATACCCCATAACAAACAACTCTTGATCCCAAAAAATGCCATCTAAGGCACTTTTTAGGGGCATAAACCCTACAAAAATCAATAATTTTTTCAACTAATTTTGCAACAAATTTTGATTCGAAATTTATTGCAAAATTAATTTGCAACGAAACTATTTTTGTTGCAAATAAATTGCTGCAAAATTTGGCGACGAAAATTAATTTTCATCGCAAAAATTTGTGACGAAAATCAAATCTCATTGTAAATTTTTGCAACAAAAATCAAATTTCATCACCAAATCCAGAAAAATAGGTGTGGTTTCTACAAAATAGAGATTTTAGAAGTCTTTTTTTCGTTGCCAAATCAGCAATGAAAATACATTTTTGCTACAAAATCTAGTCCATTAGTCAACTGACTATAACCCTCAATCGACTGTCAAATGACCAGTCGATTGATCAATTGACTAAAAAACTTTCTGTGTTGCTACAATACCACCAGTCGACTGACATCTTCCATCAGTCAACCGCTAGAGCGCGATCTCTCCATAAACTGAGCATCAATTGATTGCTAGTTTAGACTAGTCAACTGATGACCATAAGCAGTTGACTGATGGACCAAATTTTACGATGAAAATGTATTTTCGTTGCAGATTTGGTGATGAAAAAATATTTTTATCGCAAAATCTGAAAAACAACAAAAAAAACTCCACGACCTAGACGTAGAACTTGTTGTTTGCAACCAAAACCTCTAAAATAATTCGATAATAAATAAACATAGAACCATTTAAAATAATTCACACATTAAATTTCATAAATATCTAACCATCTAAAATAATTCACATCAAATTTCATAAATATCTAACCATCCAAATGTGTCAAGTCAATTAACATTTAGATATAATAATTTCTAACGTAACCATCATCACCACCATCTTTAATTTCTATCCACAAAAGATAAGATGGTGGAGCAGCATCCACGGAAGAAAGCATCTTAGTTTTGTTGGTCATTTTGTAAAGGGCAAGTGAACCATCCTACTGTTGTTTTAAATTAGTAGATCCCACTAACTCGAGAAGAATATCCATCCCTAGTAAGAAAAAACAATTTTGATGCTTGCAAAAGTTGCCATAAGGGAACAAACAAAATAAAACCGTATTAAGCAAATGAACCTACTCATATTTGAACAAAATCAATACCATTGTTATCAATGAAAATTCTTCTTTGTTCTTCAGGTGGGCACATGTGAGCAAGAGTCAGTGCTACACGTCTTTGGATGGCCTTCTCTCAAACTCGCATCAAATATAGCAAATGCATCAATACCTGCAAGAGTAAAAACACAACAACCCACATGCAGATTGGTAACGAATATAGACTAAATCCACTACTAAGAATGTGGATATTATGTCCATTAAAACATAAAAGAATCAAAGAAATAAATCAAATATAAACTCACACGCCCATTGATTTTGTCCTCCAATATTTTTTCTATGCAATTTTTTATTGCCTGCAACTCAATTTACATCTGTTATGACCACTTTGCACAAAACAAAGCAAAAAACTGGTGCATAATGGAAAGCAAACACACCTAGACAATGAATTCACTATCTTGTAGTCTTTGAACACCTCAAGAATAAGATTTTTTTTTTTTTTTCAGAAATTTTAAACAATTAACGAGTCCATAACATCTATCACGTTCCAAAAGCTAGGTAACACAAATAACTTCGATAAAAAATATCAAAGATACATAGGTAACTAATCTTAAGGATATTCATTACCTCTATAGTTAATTTCTGTAGTATCAGTGAAGCATTGGCCCTGGCATTGATGCATCGCCACTGTAAATGTCGGTTATCAAGCAGAATTCGAAGAGGAGGAGGAACTAAAAGAGGAGAGATTGCGGAAGCTGATCTCCTTGGTACGAGGCCGTCTCACCGTGCCACCAGCATTGTCCTTCTCCGAAGGGATCAAGGGCAGGCGATAAGGATTCTGGGGATCTTGGCGACCCGGAGAAGGAGAGCTGTTCTTGCGGGGTTTCGTAGGGTTCCGGGAGGCGGCTGCAGCAGCCCCCATGGATCTAGTCGTAGATCTCGCTGATCTCCTTCTCCCCTCTCGAATTATAGCGACAGGAAGCCAAGGAGGAAGAGGTTGGTCACATTACCTAGCGGAGCACCAGACCGTCGGCTTCGCGCTCCTAGAGCAGCAGCCAGCACGATCGGGAGGGAGTGTGGGCATGAAGCCGAGGAGAGTCATCTCGGTGTGCAAAAGGGGTGGCCTTTGCACTCCGACGCCTTCTTGGAAGCTGGAGGAGTTCGGGCAGCTGGACCTCGACAAGGCCGAGCCCCACCGGCGGTCTGTTTCTGCGCGGACACTCGGTGCGGGTCTTTGGGAAATCCATGACCCGCGGACTGGGGGCGACTCCTGTTGCCCAGCGCCGATCCGACGGTCCACCGTCAAATCTACGCAGATATCGTACCTTTGGCTTCGGCGGCAGCGGATTGCCGGATTGAGAGAGAGAGAGGGGGAGAGACGTGTGTATGGCTTCAGTGGCAACGAATGAACGCGAGAAGAAAAGGGAAAAAATTAATTATATGGATTCTATGAAAAGTTTTAAAATTCATCGTTGATTTTGTAAAACAATATATATTCGTTGAAAATTTAGCAATGAATTTCATATTGATCATGAAATCTACGATAAATATAAAATTCATTGTTAAATCTACAATGAATTTTATAATTCAACGCTAATTTAGCGACGAATATAAAATTCGTCACTAAATTTACATTTGATAATCCAGCAAAAATTGACCATGTTTTTTGGTAAATAATTGAAAATTTACGATGAAAATATTTTGTCACAGAATTTGTTAGAATATTTGCCATGAATTCTGAATTCTTTGCAAATTCTACGATGAAAATGTAATTCATCGCTGAATTTACAACGAATCCAGAATTCATGGCAAATTTTTGCGATGAATTCTTATTTTGTCACGAATATATATAACGAATTTAATTTTCGTCGTAGAATTGGTGATAAATTTTAAATTTGTTACAAATTTAGTGATGAATTTCATATTTGTTGCAGACTTTGCAATTCGATCTTGCACCATCCACCTCATTTTATTAAAATAAAAAAATGTAAAAATAACTGCCAAAAATTTTTTCGTCAGAAATTTCATTGCAAATTTTGCGACAAATCCGATTTTTGACGCAAAATTTACAACGAATCCTTTCATCGCAAAATTTGCAATGTTTTTTATTTTTTTTATTGTAGATGGCGACGAAAGTTATATTCATTGCAAATTTGCGACAGATTTTGTTGGTGCAATCGGCTCAGGTTACGATTGACCAGACTTGAGTTTGACTTGAGCGATATTTTGATGTTCAACAAAACGTATGACAATGTGATTGTCATGGGAAATCCAAGTCTTGAGTACTTGACATGGAAAGTCCAAGCATGAATCTTGGCAATGGTAAAGTCCAAGTCTTGAGTATATGACATGAAAAGTCCAAGCATGAGTCTTGGCAAGAGAAAATACAAACTTGAGTCTTGGCAATTGAAAAGTCCAATATGGGTTGGCAAGAAAAGTCCAAGGGTGTAGTTTTGACGGTAAAAGTTCAAGTCATGGGTACTTGGCATTTGGGAAGTCCAAGGTTTGATATTGACTGCATAAAGTCCAAGGGTAGAGACTTAGCAACATAAGTCCAATGGTTGGTGGCGTAAAGTCCAAGCATGTGTCTTGGCAGTGTAAGCCCAAATGTGCCTTGACGATGTAAACCAGCTTAGCATGACAATAGCTGATGGAAGCACCTGAAGGCTAGCGTATGGATGAACAAGTCATGGATGACTTGGAGGGATCTGATATGCATGAGGTTGATGAAGGTGACTAGAAGGCTTAGGTCTAGGCTAAGGGTGGTCTAGCAAATATGAGGGCATCATACTTGGGGTTAAACCTCATTGTCGAGGTTTAGCAGTCGACTGGGGTTATGGACCAGTCGACTAGTCAAGTGTTTGACACTTGGCAGTCAAGTCAACACTGAGCAGTCGACTGAGATTATAATCAATCGACTGCCTTGAGTCGACTGGCGTTCGACTATGATAAGTAGCCTTGGTAGTCGACTGCCAGCATTAGGAAGTCGACTGGCCATGAGCAGTCGATTGCCATGGAGGGCAGTTGACTACTGCTAGTTGTTGGTGCAATCGACCTAGGTCACCATTGAACAAACTCGAGTTTGACTCGAGTAGTATTTTGATATTAGTGTTTTGATATTTGACGATAAGTTGACCATTGTTTAACAATGGGTTGACTATATGGTTGACATGAGGTTGATCATATGATGGAGAAGTCCAAGTGAGACACTTGGCAATGGGAAAGTCCAAATCATGTGTACTTGGCATGGAAAGTCCAAGTTGTTAGTGCAGTAGGCACCAGAATCGAACCTAAGTTTTGATTATAACAAAGACACAAAGTTAAACTAATATTGTTATCTCATGAGCTAAATCAAAGTATGCAGGAATACTAAGCTAAGCTGAAGGTCGGCGACACCCGGAGGTTCTCATGTTGAGAAACCATGGTGGTCGGGCGACACCTAGAGGACTTCGGAGGGAGTCGAAGAAATCAGGTGGAGACCAGAAGCAAAAGCTACAAAGGTAAAGTTTGAGGTAAGCTCGTGTGAGTAAGTGTAAGTAAGGTTGAGTCCTCGGTACGGGGACTTCCTTAGGCTGCGATCCGACTAAGACATCCCATGGAAGGTCTATATCGAGATCGGACGGTTGGTGGCCGTCGAAAACACTTAGTTTTATATGATTTCGAGTTAACTTTTTATTGCAGTCGAAAACCCTAGCCAGCAGCTGACTGATGGCTTAAAGCAGTCGACTGCTAGGCATCAGTTTGACTGATAAGGGTGGCGACTGGTGTTCAAATTCCAGCCTCGAGGATAGTCAAAACATCATCCCCTTATCTTAGGGTGGGTGGCTTTGGAAGATAAGACTTGAGCTCAATGTCGAGGGTTCTCAAAGACTATAAAAGAAGGTGTGTTCACCATTTTCATCATCTCCAAGCTTCCAAAGTGCTCTCATAACACCGCTCTTCTACTATGATCTTCCTACGATGAAGTGCTACCAAATCTCCGACGATCCAAGCTCAAATTCTCTACCTCATTAGTCGTCGGTATAAGCTTATTCTAATTCTTGTATTTACTTTTGTCTCAGAGCTTTTCATCGTAACAAGGAGAGGGGGAGTGTTCCTCTACCTTGATCTTTTTAATTTGTGTATTCGTTGTCTCCTACCTCTAACGAGGAGGAGATTGTTTTAGTGAATTGCCCTCCGTGTGCGATCTCGGATCGCTAGGGCCTTGGACTAGCAGCCGGTAGGCTGTGAACTAAGTAAAAATAAACTCGTGTCGTTTCATTTCCGCTGTGCATTTCGCTTTCACTTATTTTATACTCAACAAACGAAAAGTTTTCTTGTGCGCTATTCACCCCCCTCTAGTGCTCATTTCGATCCAACAATTGGTATTAGAGCGGGGGCGCTACGATTTGGTGTGACCACCAATCTAGCAATCGTTTTTAAGTTTTCTTTTCATTTTAGTTTTTTCGATTCAAAGCTTTAAGACTTTTAGTTTCATTAATTTCCTTACTTCCGCACTATTAATCCAAGATGAAAGTCTTGGTACCTTCTTTTTGTTTTTGTTGTTGCGAGGTATTTTTTTTTCTAAATGGCCCATCTCGAAGGGTTTAGCACCGTCTGACCTCCGTTTTACAACGGAGACGACTTCCATTACTGGAAGGGTCGAATGGAGTGCTTTTTAAAAACTCAAATCGAGATGTGGATCGTAATCCAAACCGGATTCACACTTCCTACTAATGAAGTTGGTGAATCATTGGGATTACGATCAATGGACGAACGCCATGAAAAGACAAGTGGAAGCCAATGCCAAGGCTACCCAAATTCTACAATGTGGTTTGTCCAAAGAGGAGCTCAACCGCGTCGGCCCCTTCATTAGTGCGAAGGACCTATGAAACAAGCTCGTAGAGCTACACGAAGGAACTGACGACTTAAAGGTATGTAAACGTGATTTATTGTTTAATAAATTGTATAACCTTAAAATACAGGAACACGAGACGGCAACTCAACTACACGCTCGTATACAAGACATGCCTACACTCCATCAGACAAAAGGTCGAAAACTGGGATTTAATAAGGTATGCTCTAAACACGTTCCCTAGGACCACCTTGTGGGCATCCATGGTTGATGCCTACAAGGTCTCTAAGGACCTTTCTAAGATTAGATTAGATGAGATATTTTCAGAATTTGAACTTCATGAACAAACTAACGTGGTACAGGCCGAGAAAGGAATTGCTCTATTTGCTGGATCAAAAAGGAAGCCCAAAAGCAAACCACCTCCGGAGGAAGAAGACGAGTACGAGTCCGAAATAGATGGTGAGATGGAAACCGAACTAGTGAATCTAGTTCGGAAGATAATCAAAAGCCGAAGATGAACCATCAACCAATCTAAAGAAGGTATGTCCAAAGTAAATTCCAATATTAGATGCTATGAATGTAATAGGTTCGGACACATCAAGTCGAAATGTCCGAAACTCAAGAACAAAGCACCTAAGTCCAAGAAAGCACTTAATGTCACGTGAGAGGAATCATCGGAGGAGGAAGACGACAACCTCGTCTTCATGGCCAAACCGACCGAACCCGAGCAAGAGTTCGAACCTAAGGAAGAGTCTGATTCCGGATCCAATGACGAGTCGCTATTCAAGACAAGCTACGGGTCTGCATTCGGTTCAAAAGATTCACTTAAAGTAAGTCGGTCTTTGCTTAGTATATTGTATAAGACAATCAAATTTCTAACTAGAAAATTAGCTAAGTCCGAGTCCAAGGTCGAGACCTTAGTTGAGGAGTTAAACTCCTTAAACACGAGGTCTCCCTAACCTCTTCGACTAGTCAAGTTCAAGAGGAGGACTCAACTCGAGTTGAAAAGCTTGAAGTTGAGAACTCACTCTTGAAAGGACAAGTCAAAGATCTTAGGCAAACATTGGAATGGTTTACTTTGGGATCCAAGGGACTTGACCTATTACTTGGATCGCAAAAGGTCGTGTACAACAAGGTCGGACTAGGTTTTAGCTCAAATACGACTAACAAGTCGTATATGTCAATAGTTAATAACAATAGAAAATAAGTCCAAGCATGGGTCCCTAAGACCAATTTGATTTCTCATTTAGGATCTAACAAGTACTGGGTTCCCAAGGACCAAATCTACTACGTGGAAAGATCGAACCGATTCAATGGTCCAGGGGGAGCTAGTACAAAATTTGTTTGTGCTATTACTTAAAATTAGACTTTGCATGCTTAGGTATTTTTCTTTTTATGTTTAGAACGGTTAGATAGGACCTATAACTAGTCAATTCTTGATAACATAGTACTAAGACGTGGCAAGATAATAGTACGCTAAAGAAGCAAAGTCCCGTATGTCCAAGTTAGATAAGGCGTATATAGCTCAGTGCAATCGACTAAGTGGAACTAGCTGAAGCTACCTCGCCGTATCCTTAACTAGTTAGACTAGAAAATAATCTTAAGTGAATCAAGTTATCATTTTCCCAAATTTGGCTTTGTCTAAGGAAGTGGTCGTTGTTCCGATCAAAGAAGGCCTCTGTACCTCGCCACAACCTGGAAGCCAATCTCTTAAAAAGGTGACTTGACGAGCGAAGGGTTAAATCCGAATCTAACCCAAGGTTGACTAATTTCATTCCATTAAATTTAAACAAGTAAAATTGAAGTCATCTCACAAGAACACATAAGGATAATGTGTTTAATCATGTAGAAAAGGGTGAGATGATTCTAAGGACTAATAATCTTCAACTAACCTTTAAATTCCAATATCCGATCCAACTACTATATGTGTAGGATCAATGGATGTTGGACAGTGGGTGCTCCCGACATATGATCGGAGACCAACTTAAATTTTCAAAGCTTAGATTCAAATGACAAGGATCAGTAGCTTTCAGAAACAATGGCAAGCTTAAAATCATCAGATCAGGTGATATTCAGCTAAACTCCAATTTTACGATTAAAAATGTCTTATTAGTTGAAGATTTTGAATATAACTTACTTAGTGTAAGCTAGTTGTGTGATAATAACTATAAGGTTATATTCCTAGAAAATGAATGCTTAATTAAAACTAATGAAACCTCTAAAACAATACTTAAAGAACTAGGAATAGCAACATCTACACAATTAACTTATCCAATTCCTCAACCAAGTGTCTTATGACACAGCAAGAGGAATCTTAGTTGTGGAACCGACGACTCGGTCACTCACACCCAAGACTCATTCACAAGATGAGTTAGAGTGACTTAGTCAGAGGTTTGCCTAACCTTAACAACTTAGACAATAAAATCTGTAATGTTTGTCAACAAGATAAACAACCTAGGGCATAACATCAACTAACTAACCAAGAATGAACCAAAAGTCTAGTTGGGTCGGGGGGACCGAACAACTGGCAGGAAGTCCTGGTGGGTTGAAGATCGGACATCAAGCAGAGAAAATCCTTCGAGGAGGGATAGGCTTGAGGGGGGGCCCAATGTGGTCCTTCGTTTGAGGGGGGGATTGTTGGGAGTATGGGGAATACAATCAAAGTCCCACATTGGTAAGACATGGAAAAGATCATGTGCTTATAAGAAAAAAGATATCTCCATTGGCATGAGGCCTTTTGGGTAAAGCCCAAAAATAAAACCATGAGGGCTTAGACCCAAAGTGGACAATATCATGCCATTGTGGAGATATGTGGAGCTTATAAGCACTAACACCAAGTCACTTAATGGGAGTCAATTTTGCTTAGTCATTATTGACGACTATTCTAGGTTTACCTGGGTTAGGTTCCTTAAACACAAAAGTGATACCATAGACCAACTAACCAACTTATGTAAACTAATTGAAAACCAAAAGAACCTTAAGATTAAAAGACTTAGAAGCGATCGTGGTGGAGAATTCGAAAACCATAGGTTCACCGACTTCTGTAACCTAAACGGATACCACCATGAATTCTCTTGTCCTAGAACCCCACAACAAAATGGTCTAGTCGAGCGGAAAAATAGAATTCTACAAGAAGCCACTAGAACCATGTTGAACGAGTACAAACTATCCGATAGGTTTTGGGCAGAAGCCGTTGGTACGGCTTGTTAAATCCAAAATAGAATCCTATTGGTCAAGAGGCACCTTAAGACCTCATACGAAACCTACCATAATAAAGTGTCTAACATTAAATACTTTAGGGTATTTGGATGTAAGGTACATATCCTAAACACTAAAAACTACCTAGGAAAGTTCACATCTAAAACGTCCACTGGAATCTTCCTAGGATACTCAACTACAAGTAGAGCCTATAGGGTCTACAATAATGAAACCCTTAAAATCGAGGAAACCATTAATGTAGTGTTCGATGAAGGACATGAACCCACAAAATCCATAGTAAAACCAATTGACGAACCGACTCATACCAGACTTGACTCTGACCATGAAATCGAGTCTAGTATCAATCCTAACCCAAGTCAGTCTAGGATTCAATCAAATCATCCTGTCGACAAAGTGATAGGTGACCCTAACCCAAGTCAGTCTAGGTTACAGTCAAATCATCCTATCGACCAAGTGATAGGTGATCCTAACCTAGGGGTTCGAACTAGAGCATCATATCGAAACCTTAGTCAAATCTCATTAATTTCGAAAATTGAACCCAAGTCAATTGAACAAGCTCTTCTTGATCCCGATTGGATTATTGCAATGCAAGAAGAGTTAGCTTAATTCACTAGGAACGAAGTTTGGGAATTAGTACCGCCACCTAAAGATAAATCAATTATTGAAACAAGGTGGATATTTCGAAACAAACTCGATGACAAAGGTGAAGTAGTTAGAAACAAAGCAAGGTTAGTTGCAAAAGGATTTAGTCAAATAGAGGGGTTAGATTATGATGAAACCTATGCCCCTGTAGCTAGATTAGAATCCATCCGAATGTTGTTGGCATACGCTGCACATCGAGGATTTAAACTATTTCAAATGTATGTCAAGTTAGTGTTCTTAAATGTTACATTAAGGAAGAGGTCTATGTTAGCCAACCCCCAGGATTCGAAAGCCTAGACAAACCCGACCATGTGTTTAAACTTAAAAAATCCCTATATGGACTAAAACAAGCTCCTAGAGCTTGGTATGAAAGGCTTTCCATATACCTTAAGTCTAAAGGGTTTAACCAAGGCTTAGTCGACCCAACTCTTTTCGTAAAATCTGTAGGCAAAGAAATTTTTATAGTCCAAATTTATGTAGATGATATAATATTTGAAACAACTAACTCAATCCTACTAAACGAGTTCATTTCACTAATGGAAAGTGAATTTGAAATGAACTTAGTAGGAGAATTAAATTTCTTCCTAGGATTACAAATTAAATAAACTAAAGAAGGAATCTACCTACATCAACAAAAATATGCTAAGGAATTAATTAACCGATTCAGGATGCAAAATGCTAAAATAATTAATACACCCATGGCAACAAATGTTAATATAGGAGAATATGTGGAAGGAAAACCTATTGACCTAAAATACTATAGGAGCGCGATAGGGAGTCTCCTTTACTTAACTGCGAGTCGACCCGATATATTATTCGCAGTAAGTATGTGCGCAAGGTTCCAAACTTATGCCAAGGAGTCGCACCTAATGTTAGTTAAGCATATCCTTAGATATCTAAAGGGCACGCTAAGCGTAGGTATTTGGTACCCTAGATCTACTGAGTTCGAACTAATCGCCATCTGACTCGACAGGTCGGAAAACTCGATGTAGCACGAGTGATTGCTGTCAACTCTCTACTAAGTCTAGTGAGAGTCAAAAAGAGGGGAAGTACCACTGTGTTACCTTATCTACCACCGAAGTCGAATATGTCTCAATGGGTGAGTGTGTAGCTCAGCTTTTTTGGATGAAGCACACTCTCCAAGACTTTAAGTTAAACTTCAACAATACTAAAATTCACATAGATAACATTAGTTCAATCAATTTAACCTGAAATCCTATATGTTATTCTAGAATCAAACATATAGAAGTCAAACACCACTTCATTCTAGAACATGTAGCTAACGGAACCATACAACTTGAATATGTGGAGTCCAAATCGAACCTAGCAGACCTTTTTACCAAACCTCTACCCGAAGTCGAATTTAGTCTCCTAAGACGTAAATTAGGCACGTGCATAATAGAGTAGGATATAAAACATATATTTTTGCTATACTCTATTATTTACTTTCATGCAAAATGGAACTAGCTTAGGACTTACCCTAGAAATCATGCACCTATAGATTTAAGGAGTCAATACATCTCACAACACATAGGACTGATGTGTTTGTGTACTTAGCTACGTAGATGGGCGTGAGATGTTAGGACCTTACTCCTGGTTCCAGATGTAGATCTAGTGCATTGACATGAACCATGGAGTATAATTATATAAATTAACCAATTCTAATCAAAACTTGTTGAGTATTCCATATCAATCAAGTCAAATAGAGTTGAACATCCAAATAGATGAGCTTATGTTTAAACTATTATTTTCAAAATTTATTTAGAACATGCTTGGACTTAAAACTTAATTTACGACAAAATTAAAAAACTATGTTTTTCAAAACCCCCCGCTCTTTTCGATTTATGGCAAAAGGGGGAGAAAAGGCCAAAGTTAAGGGATCAAATTTTTTGATAACTTAACTTAATACATATTATGTATCTTTTAAAGGCCCGAGTTAAGTAAATGTTTGCTTATCTTAATTTTTAAAACTTAACCTTTATGGTTAAACCTTCTTAATTGAAAAAGGGGGAGAAAGGACAAGGTTAAGAAATCAAAAATTAGTTTTTGATTACTTAACTTGAACTTATTTAAATAATAAGGCCAAGGTTAAGTAATTTCAATTACTTAAACTCTTCTTAAGTAGAAAACATCAAAGGGGAGGGTTAATGTTGGTGCAAGGGCATTAGATAATCGAACATATGTTTTGATTATGGCAAAGACACAAAGTTAAGCTTATATCTGTTGGAATGTATACTGAAAGTCTAGCTCTTTTTGTATGAACATTTTATTTTGAAATAAGAATCACATGATCATTGTTTGCACTTTATATTTATTATATGTGTGCATATTGTCTAATATTTTACATTGTAGATAACATGGTGCTTGGTGTGGCACAGAAGATCATGTTATCAGTTCCTTGTAGAATATAAGTAGAGGCTCACAACCAAGATGGTTTTGGACAAACCATTGGCATGGTTGTAGTGTAGCTTGGTATTGTTTTGTCTTGAACATAGAGTTACACTAGTACACTTATGTGTATTGAGCAGGACCGACATAGAGGTGATTCAATTTATTGCTGACTACATAATTGAATCGGACCTCGGATATTATGTTGTACATGCTCTTAATCCCGATATAATAACGGGCACATATACTTAGTATTTATTTCTTTGATTTACCAGAGGGTGAGATTTCTATGGATTAAATCAATATGCCCGGTAAGTTGGGAAATGATATTATTTACATGGTGTGCCGTTGATTATAGGAGGAATCCGTTTCCTATGTATTAGGTTGATGATGTCCCCTTGAGGAGCTCATAAGGTTCATCATGTAAACCCTGCAGGTTGACTTAGTCAACATGATGATAAGGTTGAGTGGTACTACTCAAGGAGTTAGATGTTAATTAATTGATGGTCAGTAAATTAATTAATTGACGGACATTCGATATCTTAAACACGGGGAGATGGATGTACAAATAATATATGGAGCCCATATTAATTTATGGGGTTGGTGAGGTAGTTCGATGATGATCCTCTAGTGGAATGGAACGTCATTGATGGATCAAGTTTGTGTGGTTCTGATTCATCGGGTGGCCAAGATCCAACTCCTCCTCATGGTCCCTATCATAGCCTAAAATAAACCTCATGAACTCTAGATCAAATGATGGAAAATAAATCTCTAGATCCGACGGTTGGGATTAAATCCCTAGAATCGACGGTTGAGATTAAATCTCTAGATCCGACGGTTGGGATTAAAACCCTAGAACCGACAGTTGAGATTAAATCTCTAAATTCGACGGTTGAGATTAAAACCCTAGAACCGACGGTGGAGATTAAACCAAGGCCTAAACCTAACTCTATATATAAGGGAGCATAGGTTGGGCGGCAACTAAGTTTTTTGGGATGATGGAAATTAGGGTTTAGCTTCTCTTTGCTTGGGCGGCAAGTAACCCTAAGGAGCAAACCCTAATTAGGGTTTGGCTCCTTGGGTTGGGCGGCCAAGGTTTGGAAGGAGAGTGGGCGGCAACTTGTGGAAGAGTTCTTCTTCTTCCTAGGGTAAGTGGCCGGTTCTAGATCTCCTCCTTCCACCTTGGTTGGGCGGAAAGAAATAGGAAGAGGTTAGGGTTAGGGTTTGGTCCATGATGGTGGGTGGCAACCCTTCTTCCTCCTTCTTCCTTGTTTTGGCCGGCGCCCAAGCTTCACCCTTCTATCTTTGGATTAGGTTGGTTTGGGAAATTAGGGTTTGCCCTTCCATTAGTGGGCGGCAAGAAACCCTAGATTTTTCCTTTCCTTGGTTGGGCGGCTAGGTTATGGAGGGGAAAGTGGGCGGCAACTATAGGAGAGGATATCTTCTTCTTCTTCCTAGGGTGTTGCCGGCTCCTAGATATTTTCCCTCTACCTTGGTCGACGCTCAACCTATTCCTCTCATCCTCTTCTTGTTCTCTTTGGACCGGCGGCAAACATCATGTTTGGAGCTTGATGGTTGGTCCTAGATAAGAGATGAGTTTTGTTTCCATTTTGTTCTCTCTATTCTTGGGGCCGGCGGCATCAATCCTTTGTGGATTGGTGGTTGGCTCAAGCAAGAAGGGAAAGAGAGTTCTTCTTTCTTTGGATTGAAGAAGATCTAGGATGCTTCAACTTGTGGAGGATCTTTGCCCACACGAAGTCTACAAGGAGGTTAGGACATACGATAGAAGATCAAGAGGTATAAAAGTTTTATAACTTTTATTATTGTTCTTTGCATGTTCTTATTGATATGCTAGCTTAAGTTCTTTATGTTAGTATATGTTGATTATACTAGTTTACATTTGTATGTATTTGTATAATCATGGATCCCGAAGATAAACACAAAAACCGACGATCCGTCCGTCGTCTCTTCCGCGGCTAATTGACTAGAAGAGTTTGGTTGCTTGAACAACTAGTTTGTTCAAGCGATCGCTCAAGTCGTTAGCACGACGACGAATTGGTTGTGGTTAGGAAACTCATCCCATCTCGATTAGTTTTCATTAGTGAAAATTTTAATCCGGGGACATGGGAGCCAATGAGCCTTCCCGAGCTAGCATGGCGATTCCCAACAATATCATTATCTCATGAGATGATTGAAGTGTGTAGGAATGTTAAGCTAAAGTTGAAGGTCCGGTGACACCCGGAGGTTCTCGTGTTGAGAAACAGTGGTGGTCAGGTGACACCGGGAGGACTTCGGAGGGAGCCGAAGAAATCAGGTGGAGACCGGAAGTAAAAGCTATAAAGGTAAAGCTTGAGGTAAGCTCATGTGAGTAAGTGTAAGTAAGGTCGAGTCCTTGGTACGGGGATGTCCTTAAGCCACAATCCAACTAAGACATCCCATAGAAGGTCTATGTCGAGATCAGACGGTTGGTAGCCATCAAAAACACTTATTTTAATGTCATTTTCGAGCTAACTTTTGATGCAGTTGAAAATCCTAGGCATCAGTTCAACCGGCCAGTTCAACCAACCAGTTCAACCGGGCAGTTCAACTGCTGTTCAAATTCCAGCTTCGAGGATAGTCAAAACCTCATCCCCTTATCTTGGGGAGATGAGGCTCTTTGACCATGAGCTGGGACTGAACATTGGGGGGCTTATAAGGCTATAAAAGGAGTGTTCTTCACCATTTTCATCATTCCAAGTGCTCTCAAGTTCTCCCGCAACGTCGTGACTCTCCGACAAATCTACGACGACGAAGCACTGCCGAAACACCGACGACACGAGCTCAACCTTCAATTCCTTAGTCGTCGACAACATCTTAAGTTGTCAATTCAGATTGCTTGTATTTAAGTTTGTATTTCTGAGCTTTTATCGTAACGAGGAGAGAGGGGTTTGTCTCTCTACCTCGAGTTTTCTCGTATCTTTGTAATCGTCAACTCCTACCTCCAACGAGGAGTGTTTTAGTGAATTGTCCTCCGTATGCGGTCTAGGACCGTTAGGGCCTTGGATTAGCAGCCGGTAGACTGTGAACCAAGTAAAAATAAAATTGTCTTATTTATTTTCTGTTTCTACTCGTGTTTTATATCGAACGAAACAAAAAGATTGTTTTGCGCTATTCACCCCCCGTCTAGCGCTCATTCGATCCAACAATTAGTATCAGAGTGGGGGCACTATGATTTGGTGCAACCACCAATCTAGCAACTTTTCAAAAGGATTTCTTTTCATTTTTAAGTTTTGCAATTCGTAAGTTTTAAGCTTTCGTCATATCGTTAATTCCTATTCCCGCACTACTAATCCAAGACGAGAGTCTTGGCACTTTCTTTTTGTTTTTGTCGTTGCAAGGTTTTTTTTAAATGGCCCATCTCAAAGGGTTTAACACCATCCAACCTCCATTTTACAACGGAGACGACTTTCGGTACTGGAAGGATCGGATGGAATGCTTTCTAAAAACCCAAATCGAGATGTGGATCGTAATCCAAATCGGGTTCACAATTCCTACTAATGAAGTTGGTGAATCGTTGGATTATGATCAATGGACGAATGCCATGAAAAGACAAGTGGAAGCCGACGCCAAGCCTACCCAAATTCTACAATGTGGTTTGTCCAAAGAGGAGCTCAACCGCATCGACCCCTTCATCAGTGCGAAGGACCTATGGAACAAGCTCGTCGAGCTACATGAAGGAACCAACGACGCTAAGGTATGTAAACGTGATTTATTGTTTAATAAACTGTATAACCTTAAGATGCAGGAACACGAAACAGCTACCCAATTACACGCTCGCATACAAGATATCATTAATAGCCTACACTCGATCGGACAGAAGGTTGAAAAATGACATCTAATAAGGTATGCTCTAAACACGTTCCCTAGGACTACCTTGTGGGCATCCATGGTCGATGTCTACAAGGTTTCTAAGGACCTTTCTAAAATTAGATTAGATGAACTATTCTCGGAATTTGAACTTCATGAACAAACTAACGCGGTCCGGGCCAAGAAAGGAGTTGCCTTGCTTGCAGGTCAAAGAAGAAAGGAGAAGAGCAAGCCACCTCCCGAGCAAGAAGAAGGATCTGAACCCGAGGATGAACTCAAGTCTGAATCCGAAGAGGAGGCCGCGATAGTGAACATAGTGCGGAGAATAATTCGACAAGAAAGGGGGCAATCGAAGAACAAAAAGAAAGGGTAATTCAAACCAAAGCAAAAGGGAGCAAGAAAAGCTTTTCATGCAACTTGGGACAACGAAGAAGAAGGCATCGGCGTAGCGTACATGGCAAGACCGGAAGAGTCCGAGTCAGAGTCCGAAGTTGAATCCAACTATAACTCCGACTCCAACCTTGAGGACTACTTCGAGAAGAGACTCAAAGTCGGACTAAAAGAGAAAGTTAAGATTAACCATTCTTTAATTAGTACGCTTTATCATACAATTAAAATGCTAAGTAGGAAACTAACTAAGTCCGAGTCTAGGGTCAAATCCTTGCTTGAGGAGGTTGAAACCCTCAAGCAAGAGGTCACCCTAACCTCTTCAACTAGTCAAGTTCAAGAGGAGGACTCAACTCGAGTTGAAAAACTCGAAGGTGAGAACTCACTCTTGAAAGGACAAGTCCAAAAGCTCGAGGCTCGATTGGACAAGTTCTCGACGGGATCCAAGAATCTTAACCAACTTCTTGGAACCCAGAGAGTTGTGTACAACAGTATCGGACTCGAGTTTAGCTCAAAGACTACGAATAGATCGTATATGTCTATCGTAAATCATAGTCATCAAAAAGTCCAAGCTTGGGTCCCTAAAATTCTCTTAAACTCACATATAAGGACCAATAGGTATTGGCTTCCCCAAGATCAAGTCTATTTTTTGGATAGACCATATTGGTTCAATGGTCCAGGGGAAGCTAATACTAAAATAGTATACCTGATACCTTAGCATCATTAATCTTTTTGTTTTACCTTTTAGAACGGCTAGATAAGACAAATAGTTAGTCAACTCTTGACAACATAGTATCAGGACGCAGTGAGATGATAGTATATTAGGAAAACAAAGTCTCGTGTATTCGAGCTAGATAAGGCGTATCTAGCTTGGTGCACTTGACCGAGTGGAACTAGCTGAAGCTACCTCGCCGTATCCTAAACTAGTTAGACTAGGAAGTAGTCTTAAGTGACTCAAGTTATCATTTTCCTGAACTTGGCTTTTGTTAGTTATAGCCCTAAGAACCAATCATGTGATGGTTGAATAGGGAACATTTTGTATCATATTCTATAAAGGCAAAGGATTGATTATTATATTTAAAGTCTTGCTTGTGCCAGCTAAATTAAATATAGTAATGCCCTAGAAAAATAGGTTCTTATCTACAGCACATCAATTGGCAGAATTGATTATGAGAGGCTGTAGAGAACACTTTCTAAATGTTCCTAGTCAAGTATTAATATGCAAGGGCAATATTAATACATAAAGACTAGCATGTAGGTCAATTGATGACTTGATCTCACAAGTCATGGATATATGATATCAAGTTGACACATGGGTATATATTAGAGAATATATACTGAACTGACCCGCCATGAGAAAGTTTCATGGATCGTTATATGAGTGTCATAAACTTTCTCATGTGACTATTGGTATGAATAGTCCTCAGACCTGAAGTCACTACGGTTCCCTACATAAGGAGTTATGTACTTTGGTATCGTCAAACGTCACCCGTAACAGGGTGGACCATAAAGGCGATTACTAGGTATATAACAAATTATGCGGAGGGATGTGAGTGATGTAGATGGGATCTATCCCTCTCATATGACGAGAGAGATATCGGTGGGCCCCTTGATTGAGTAGAACTACTAAAACGCATGGCCATGCTCGAATGAGTCAATATGAGATATTGAGCTCATTTGTTTGAGTTAGTTTACTCAGGGATCAAGAAACACATAGATTGATCGAGGATGACACGGTCTATGCCTCATTGATCAATCTGATATCAAGGATAGAAGGACACGGTCATATATTATAGTAGTCACGGAAAGGTTAGTCGGATCTTGACTTATCTCGTAACTTGGGTAGCAATGATGTATTGTTAGATGTCGCTCATTGCTTGTGTATCTAAAAGAGTTTAGATCCACTGCCAACGTTATGAGAGCCTATAGGGTCACACACAAAGAGCATGATAATTAGAGGAATTAGAGTATTCTAGTTTGACTAGAATAATTTGGGAATAAGCTTAAGTACAAAATGGTTTTTGGACTTTAAGCTTAAATGAGAATTTTAGCTAATTGATTTAATGAGATTAATTCAATATGTTACCTTATTGATTTAATAAGATTAATTCAATATGATAACATAAGCTTAATTGAATTAATAAGATTAATTCAATATGATAACATAAGCTTAATTGAATTAATAAGATTAATTCAATATGATAACATAAGCTTAATTGAATTAATAAGATTAATTCAACATGCATGAATGCCACATAAGAATGCCACATAAGCATGCCACATAAGCATGCCACCTAAGCATCCACCTAAGCTAGATAAGGTGGAAGGAAACAAAATGGTTTTGTCTCCTTAAGTGGCCGGCCAAACAAGTGTCTCAATGCAATGGATTGCATTGAATGTGTGGAGGTGAAAGGGTTTTTCCAACCCTATAAAAGACCCCATGGAGTGGCCGGCCAAAGCAATTTTTTGGTGGAGTGTGGTTGTTGGGAGCTTGAGGCTTGGAGAGAGCTTGAGAGCTTATTGTTGTGTGGCTTTTGTGAGTGTAGCAAGAAGAGTAGTCTTCTTCTTCCCTTCTCTTTTTCCTTAGCTTCCTCTCCTTTAGGGACTTCTCTAGTAAGAAGTAAAGGAGAGCTCCTCTAGTTTTCTTTTGTGAGACAAGAGCTTGCTCGTGTGGATACATATAGAGGCACGGACACTTGAACGTGCTAAAGATCCAACAAACAAAAGGGATAAGCGGGATTAACAAGGGCACGCAACAAAGGTAATCCTCTCCTATAAGATAGGCTTGGTTTAGAGAAATTTATTTTATACGAGTTTGCTTTCGCATGGATCACTTGGAAGGGATCCTAATTTTTCCGTTGCGCATATGCCATTTGGCATAAAGAATTCCCTACAGTGGTATCAGAGCCACTTGCGAAAGATCGTATAAAAATAGTTTTTCTCTATTTTATATATGATATAGAAGTAGGATGAATTTTATTATGAGTTGATAATTGCATTAGCAAATTTTCAAACATAATAAAATATCCGATGTCTTTTAAAAGTTAAAATTGATATGGTGCATGGTTATGGCCTAGTCCCAAAAGGTTTGTGATTGTGTGTTGTAATTCTTAATACGGCCTGCGTATCGTGCCTTTCTCCTAAAATTCTTGTTGTAAAATTAGTTTTAGACTCGAATGTAACTCGAGTATTTCTCCTTTTGTAATATACAAAATAAAGATGGAGGGTCCATTGGAAGATGACGTTACAAGGAGGAAGTCAACACACAAGACAACCAAAAGGAAGCACTTGGGAGAAGATGCTATCCCTAGGTTGACCAATCAATCTTTTCATTGACTTGAGAAGATTGTAGAATAAGGGCCATAACCATGACACGCTTAGTTTAATATGTATGTGATGCATGTTAGTTTAGCTTGTATGAGATGCATGATTAGTTTAGCTTATATGTGATGTATGCTAATATGTATATGATACATGTTTATTTCTTAATAAGTCAAAAACGATATGCCTACCAAAGCTTGGTACTCACTACTTCCTCGATCATTTGTTATTGGGTTTGCCAAAGCAAAGCAATGCATTTTATCTTGGAAGAGTGCGAGTGGACAATCGTGATGTCCCGCTATCAAACTTGGTTAAGACTTAATTAAGTTTTTTTCTTAAATTGGTTAAGAAAGTAGAGACATATATTAACTTTGAACATAAGTTTTAAATTAGTTTTGTGTGATTTCCGAACATCAGCTTTGTCTTAGAAGTGGTCGTTGCTCCGATATCCAAGAAGGCCTCTGTGCCTCGCCACAGCCTGGAAGCTGGTTTAGGAATAAACATTAAACTAATCTAAAACTTAACCAAAGCTATTAAAGAGTTACATCAGATGTAATTGGCAAAAGATTGCCTACCTAATTATACTACGTCTTGGGCGATTAGCCAAAGCTAACTCAAGACGAATTATGATGTGGATCTTTATCCCATATAAACTTATAGCTAAATAGTAGCTATGAGAATTTAGTGGGAGCCTCATTTAATTAAAGGCCTAATTAAATGATTTAGGTATGATACTTAACTTTGCATTTTAATGTTGTAGATCACCATGACATCTAACACGACACACCCTCACTTGCGATCTGTCCTTGAGAAGGACAAGCAATGGAGCGAACTTTCTTGATCGTATAGGAACTTGAGGATTATCCTCAAGCAAGAAGCAAAATGTATGTCCTAGAGCAGTCTACCCTGAAACACCCACCCATGCGGCCACTCGTCAAAAGGATGCGCTTATACTACATCAAGATGACGTGATTAGATGTGTCATGCCTTATGCTTGCAACCATGAACTCTGAGCTTCAGAAGCAACATGAGAACATGGATGCCTATGATATGGTTGAGCATTTGAAACAACTATATCAAAGACAAGCTAGGCACGAGCGTTTTGAAGTGTCTAAGGCTCTTTTTGCATGCAAGATGCAAGAAGGAACACCTGTAGGAACTCACGTACTCAAAATGATTGGGTACGTTGAGAACCTCAAAGACTAGGTTTTCCATCGAGCCAAGAATTGGCAACCGATGTTATCCTCGCAATCGCGAAGCATATAATCAATTCGCCATGAATTATAACATGAATGAAATTGATAAACCTTTGCTCGAGATTCTCGATGTTAAGAATCACAACCAAATCTCAAAAAGAAAGTTAGTAACGTACTAATGGTCAAAAAGGGCAAAGGTAAGCGCAAAGGCAAGGATAAGACCCAAGCCAAAGGCAAGGCCAATTCATCCACTTCAAAGGGTAAAGGTAAAGTACCTAAGGAAGGGATTCCATTATGGTGAGATCGACACCGAAGCGAACTCGCAAAGTCTACCTTGAGGAAGTAAAGAATAAAAGAAGTGGGACTTCTGCCTCATGTATACACGTTATAGAAGTTAATCTATCTATTTCTTCTACATGGGTATTAGATACCGGATGTGCATCTCACATTTGTACTAATGTGCAGGGACTGAGAAATAGTAGACTAATGGCAAAAGGCTGAAGTGGACCTACGAGTAGGCAATGGCGCAAAAGTTGTCACAGAGTCAGTAGGAACATATTCCTTGTCTTTGCCCACTGGGCTTATCTTAGAACTAGAGGAGTGCTTATATGTACCTGCATTAACAAAGAACATAATTTCTGTATCTTGTTTAGACAAGAAAAACTTTTCTTTTATAATAAAGGACAAATGTTGTTCCATTTATTTAAATGAAATGTTCTATTGTAATGCACCACTTATGAATGGTCTCTATGTTCTAGATTTAGAAACCCAATTTATAACGAAATACCAAACGGTTCAAATCAATGATTGAACCAAACATATCTCGCATCGCCGCCTAGGTCACATAAATGAAAAACGCATATCCCAACTCCATAAAGATGGATTATTGGACTCATTTGATTTTGAATCATATGAGGTATGCGAATCTTGCCTTTTAGGAAAGATGACTAAAACTCCATTTAGTGGACATGGCGAGAGAGCGACGAACTTGTTAGGACTCATACATACCGATGTATGTGGCTCTTCAATGTCGGCCGAGATGAGGCTATAAGTACTTTATTACTTTCACTGATGATATGAGTAGATTTGGCTACTTATATTTGATGAGACATAATTCAGAATCCTTTGAAAAGTTCAAAGAATTCAAGAATGAAGTACAAAACCAACTTGGTAAGCGTATTAAGCTACTTCGATCAGATCGAGGTGGTGAATACCTTAGTCAAGAGTTTCGTGATCACTGGCCGAGTGTGGGATAATATCCCAACTCACTCCTGAACACCACAATGGAATGGTGTATCCGAGAGGAGAATCGTACTCTATTAGATATGGTACGATCAATGATGAGCGACCGATCTACCTACTTCCTTTTGGGGACTAGCTCTAGAGACCGCTTTCACACTTAATCGCGTCCCATCAAAAGCGTAGAAAAGACACCATATACGATATGGATCGGGAAGAGTCCCAAAATGTCTTTATAAAGATTTGGGGTTGTGAAGCTTATGTTAGACGTCCAAGTCTCGGATAAACTAGGACCCAAATCGATAAGTGTTATTTTGTAGGATATCCCAAGGAAACTAAGGGATATTACTTTTACAATCCCACACTTGGCAAGGTGTTTGTTGCGAAATCTTTGTCTTTCTAGAAAGAGAATTTATTTCTAGAAAAACTAGTGGGAGTAAAATTCATCTTGAAGAAGTTCAAGATGACGATAACACTAAGGCTTCGATGGAAAATGAACAGGAACCACAAAGTGTTGTGGATGAGGAAATTGTTGCCCAAAGAGTTGTGGAACAAACACCTGTTCAAGTAGACCAACCTCTTCGTAGATCTAATAGGATCCGTCGTCAACCCGAGAGATATTCTTTTCTCTTGACTGACAACGGTGATGTATTGCTTGTCGATCTTGACGAGCCTACATCCTATCAAGAAGCTATGATGAGCCCAGATTCAGAGAAATGGCTAGAGGCCATGAGATCCGAAATGGAATCCATGTACACTAACCAAGTATGGACCTTGGTTGATCCACCTGAAGGGGTAAAACCCATTGGGTGTAAGTGGGTCTTTAAAGTAAAGACTGACATGGATGGTAATAAGCATACCTATAAAGGTAGATTGGTGGCTAAAGGATTCAAACAAATTCATGGTATTGACTATGATGAAACCTTTTCACGATTATGATGCTTAAATCCATTCGGATCATACTTGCTATTGCGACCTACCACGATTATGAGATCTGGCGGATGGATGTCAAAACCGCTCGAATGGAAAGCTACTCGAGGATGTGTACATGACACACTGAGGGTTTTGAAGATCCAAAGCATCTGGAAAGGTATGCACGAGCTACAAAGGTCCATTTATGGACTAAAGCAAGCCTCTCAAGCCGGAATCTTCGATTCGATGATGCAATCAAGGAGTTTGGTTTCATCAAGAATGAAGATGAACCTTGTGTCTACAAGAGAAATAGTGAGCACATGAGTTGTATTTCTTGTCTTGGTATGTAGATGACATACTTCTCATCGGAAATGATATTCCCTCACTCCACCGTGAAGATGTGGTTAGGGAATTGTTTCTCGATGAAAGACTTAGGTGAAGCGCCTATATTCTAGGCATCAAGATCTATAGAGATAGATCTAAAAGATTACTTGGCCTAAGTCGAGTACATACATTGATAAAGTGCTAGATCGTTTGCTATGCAAAATTCCAAGAAAGGATTTCGCCTTTATCACATGGTGTGAGTCTTTCAAGACTCAATGTCCCTCTTCTAAGGAGGAGAGAGATCGCATGGATAAGATCCTTATGCACCGCCATAGGGTCTATCATGCGCCATGCTTTGTACTCCGACGCCTCGTATTCTTTAAGCATGACGAGTAGATAGATCGGATCCAGGTGAAAGTCATGGATAGCGATCAAAAATATTCTTAAATACTTACGAAGAACGAAAGAATATTTCACGATATTTGAGGCAATGAGGAGCTAGTAAAGGGTTATAGTGATGCAAGCTTCCAAATGCATAAGGATGACTATAGATCGCAATCGGGGTACGTGTTTTGCCTGAATGGTGGAGCTGTGAGCTGGAAGAGTTCGAAGCAGACACGCTGTTGATTCTACAATGGCCGAGTATATTGCAAGATCGATGCAAAGAAAGGAGGTCTGTTGGCTCCGCAAGTTCATTAGTGAACTTGGGGTAGTTTCTAGCATTACATATCCAATAGACCTCTATTGTGACAACAATGGGGCTATTGCACAGGCTAAGGAACCTCGATCACATCAGCGGACCAAACACATACTGCGGCGCTTCCATCTCATTCGAGAGATCATCGATAGAGGAGATGTGAGGATATGCAGAGTACGTGTAAGTTAACATCGCAGATCCATTGACCAAGGCTTTGGCACAGAGGAAGCATGATGGTCACACTAGGTCACTAGGTATTAGATATCATAGTGATTGGTACTAGTGCTAGTGGGAGATTGTTAGTTATAGCCCTAAGAACCAATCATGTGATGGTTGAATAGGGAACATTTTGTATCATATTCTATAAAGGCAAAGGATTGATTATTATATTTAAAGTCTTGCTTGTGCCAGCTAAATTAAATATAGTAATGCCCTAGAAAAGTAGGTTCTTATCTACAGCACATCAATTTGCAGAATTGATTATGAGAGGCTGTAGAGAACACTTTCTAAATGTTCCTAGTCAAGTATTAATATGCAAGGGCAATATTAATACATAAAGACTAGCATGTAGGTCAATTGATGACTTGATCTCACAAGTCATGGATATATGATATCAAGTTGACACATGGGTATATATTAGAGAATATATACGAATCGACCCGCCATGAGAAAGTTTCATGGATCGTTATATGAGTGTCATAAACTTTCTCATGTGACTATTGGTATGAATAGTCCTCAGACCTGAAGTCACTACGGTTCCCTACATAAGGAGTTATGTACTTTGGTATCGTCAAACGTCACCCGTAACAGGGTGGACCATAAAGGCGATTACTAGGTATATAACAAATTGTGCGGAGGGATGTGAGTGATGTAGATGGGATCTATCCCTCTCATATGACGAGAGAGATATCGGTGGGCCCCTTGATTGAGTAGAACTACTAAAACGCATGGCCATGCTCGAATGAGTCAATATGAGATATTGAGCTCATTTGTTTGAGTTAGTTTACTCAGGGATCAAGAAACACATAGATTGATCGAGGATGACACGGTCTATGCCTCATTGATCAATCTGATATCAAGGATAGAAGGACACGGTCATATATTATAGTAGTCACGGAAAGGTTAGTCGGATCTTGACTTATCTCGTAACTTGGGTAGCAATGATGTATTGTTAGATGCCGCTCATTGCTTGTGTATCTAAAAGAGTTTAGATCCACTGCCAACGTTATGAGAGCCTATAGGGTCACACACAAAGAGCATGATAATTAGAGGAATTAGAGTATTCTAGTTTGACTAGAATAATTTGGGAATAAGCTTAAGTACAAAATGGTTTTTGGACTTTAAGCTTAAATGAGAATTTTAGCTAATTGATTTAATGAGATTAATTCAATATGTTACCTTATTGATTTAATAAGATTAATTCAATATGATAACATAAGCTTAATTGAATTAATAAGATTAATTCAATATGATAACATAAGCTTAATTGAATTAATAAGATTAATTCAATATGATAACATAAGCTTAATTGAATTAATAAGATTAATTCAATATGCATGAATGCCACATAAGAATGCCACATAAGCATGCCACATAAGCATGCCACCTAAGCATCCACCTAAGCTAGATAAGGTGGAAGGAAACAAAATGGTTTTGTCTCCTTAAGTGGCCGGCCAAACAAGTGTCTCAATGCAATGGATTGCATTGAATGTGTGGAGGTGAAAGGGTTTTTCCAACCCTATAAAAGACCCCATGGAGTGGCCGGCCAAAGCAATTTTTTGGTGGAGTGTGGTTGTTGGGAGCTTGAGGCTTGGAGAGAGCTTGAGAGCTTATTGTTGTGGGGCTTTTGTGAGTGTAGCAAGAAGAGTAGTCTTCTTCTTCCCTTCTCTTTTTCCTTAGCTTCCTCTCCTTTAGGGACTTCTCTAGTAAGAAGTAAAGGAGAGCTCCTCTAGTTTTCTTTTGTGAGACAAGAGCTTGCTCGTGTGGATACATATAGAGGCACGGACACTTGAACGTGCTAAAGATCCAACAAACAAAAGGGATAAGCGGGATTAACAAGGGCACGCAACAAAGGTAATCCTCTCCTATAAGATAGGCTTGGTTTAGAGAAATTTATTTTATACGAGTTTGCTTTCGCATGGATCACTTGGAAGGGATCCTAATTTTTCCGTTGCGCATATGCCATTTGGCATAAAGAATTCCCTACAGTGGTATCAGAGCCACTTGCGAAAGATCGTATAAAAATAGTTTTTCTCTATTTTATATATGATATAGAAGTAGGATGAATTTTATTATGAGTTGATAATTGCATTAGCAAATTTTCAAACATAATAAAATATCCGATGTCTTTTAAAAGTTAAAATTGATATGGTGCATGGTTATGGCCTAGTCCCAAAAGGTTTGTGATTGTGTGTTGTAATTCTTAATACGGCCTGCGTATCGTGCCTTTCTCCTAAAATTCTTGTTGTAAAATTAGTTTTAGACTCGAATGTAACTCGAGTATTTCTCCTTTTGTAATATACAAAATAAAGATGGAGGGTCCATTGGAAGATGACGTTACAAGGAGGAAGTCAACACACAAGACAACCAAAAGGAAGCACTTGGGAGAAGATGCTATCCCTAGGTTGACCAATCAATCTTTTCATTGACTTGAGAAGATTGTAGAATAAGGGCCATAACCATGACACGCTTAGTTTAATATGTATGTGATGCATGTTAGTTTAGCTTGTATGAGATGCATGATTAGTTTAGCTTATATGTGATGTATGCTAATATGTATATGATACATGTTTATTTCTTAATAAGTCAAAAACGATATGCCTACCAAAGCTTGGTACTCACTACTTCCTCGATCATTTGTTATTGGGTTTGCCAAAGCAAAGCAATGCATTTTATCTTGGAAGAGTGCGAGTGGACAATCGTGATGTCCCGCTATCAAACTTGGTTAAGACTTAATTAAGTTTTTTTCTTAAATTGGTTAAGAAAGTAGAGACATATATTAACTTTGAACATAAGTTTTAAATTAGTTTTGTGTGATTTCCGAACATCAGCTTTGTCTTAGAAGTGGTCGTTGCTCCGATATCCAAGAAGGCCTCTGTGCCTCGCCACAGCCTGGAAGCTGGTTTAGGAATAAACATTAAACTAATCTAAAACTTAACCAAAGCTATTAAAGAGTTACATCAGATGTAATTGGCAAAAGATTGCCTACCTAATTATACTACGTCTTGGGCGATTAGCCAAAGCTAACTCAAGACGAATTATGATGTGGATCTTTATCCCATATAAACTTATAGCTAAATAGTAGCTATGAGAATTTAGTGGGAGCCTCATTTAATTAAAGGCCTAATTAAATGATTTAGGTATGATACTTAACTTTGCATTTTAATGTTGTAGATCACCATGACATCTAACACGACACACCCCCTCAACTTGCGATCTGTCCTTGAGAAGGACAAGCTTAATGGAGCGAACTTTCTTGACTGGTATAGGAACTTGAGGATTATCCTCAAGCAAGAACGCAAACTGTATGTCCTAGAGCAGTCTACCCCTGAAACACCCGCCCATGCGGCCACTCGTGCTGAAAAGGATGCTTATAAGAAGCATCAAGATGACGCATTAGATGTGTCATGCCTTATGCTTGCAACCATGAACTCTGAGCTTCAGAAGCAACATGAGAACATGGATGCCTATGATATGGTTGAGCATTTGAAACAACTATATCAAAGACAAGCTAGGCACGAGCGTTTTGAAGTGTCTAAGGCTCTTTTTGCATGCAAGATGCAAGAAGGAACACCTGTAGGAACTCACGTACTCAAAATGATTGGGTACGTTGAGAACCTTGAAAGACTAGGTTTTCCACTGAGCCAAGAATTGGCAACCGATGTTATCCTGCAATCGTTGCCGGAAGCATATAATCAATTCGTCATGAATTATAACATGAATGAAATTGATAAACCTTTGCCTGAGATTCTCAGCATGTTAAGAACTGCTGAACCGAATCTCAAAAAGAAAGTTAGTAACGTACTAATGGTCAAAAAGGGCAAAGGTAAGCGCAAAGGCAAGGATAAGACCCAAGCCAAAGGCAAGGCCAATTCATCCACTTCAAAGGGTAAAGGTAAAGTACCTAAGGAAGGGGACTGCTTCCATTGCGGTGAGATCGACATCGGAAGCAGGCGCAAAGTCTACCTTGAGGAAGTAAAGAATAAAAGAAGTGGGACTTCTGCCTCAGGTATACACGTTATAGAAGTTAATCTATCTATTTCTTCTACATGGGTATTAGATACCGGATGTGCATCTCACATTTGTACTAATGTGCAGGGACTGAGAAATAGTAGACAAATGGCAAAAGGCGAAGTGGACCTGCGAGTAGGCAATGGCGCAAAAGTTGCTGCTGTAGCTGTAGGAACATATTCTTTGTCTTTGCCCACTGGGCTTATCTTAGAACTAGAGGAGTGCTTATATGTACCTGCATTAACAAAGAACATAATTTCTGTATCTTGTTTAGACAAGAAAAACTTTTCTTTTATAATAAAGGACAAATGTTGTTCCATTTATTTTTATGAAATGTTCTATTGTAATGCACCACTTATGAATGGTCTCTATGTTCTAGATTTAGAAAACCCAATATATAACGTAAATACCAAACGGTTCAAATCAAATGAATTGAACCAAACATATCTCTGGCACTGTCGCCTAGGTCACATAAATGAAAAACGCATATCCCAACTCCATAAAGATGGATTATTGGACTCATTTGATTTTGAATCATATGAGGTATGCGAATCTTGCCTTTTAGGAAAGATGACTAAAACTCCATTTAGTGGACATGGCGAGAGAGCGACGAACTTGTTAGGACTCATACATACTGATGTATGTGGCTCTTTCAATGTCGAAGCCAGAGGAGGCTATAAGTACTTTATTACTTTCACTGATGATATGAGTAGATTTGGCTACTTATATTTGATGAGACATAATTCAGAATCCTTTGAAAAGTTCAAAGCATTCAAGAATGAAGTACAAAACCAACTTGGTAAGCATATTAAGCTACTTCGATCAGATCGAGGTGGTGAATACCTTAGTCAAGAGTTTCGTGATCACCTGGCTGAGTGTGGGATAATATCCCAACTCACTCCCCCTGGAACACCACAATGGAATGGTGTATCTGAGAGGAGGAATCGTACTCTATTAGATATGGTACGATCAATGATGAGCCAGACTGATCTACCTACTTCCTTTTGGGGACTAGCTCTAGAGACAGCCGCTTTCACACTTAATCGCGTCCCATCAAAAGCCGTAGAAAAGACACCATATACGATATGGATCGAAGAGTCCCAAAATGTCTTTTATAAAGATTTGGGGTTGTGAAGCTTATGTTAGGCGTCAAGTCTCGGATAAACTAGGACCCAAATCGGATAAGTGTTATTTTGTAGGATATCCCAAGGAAACTAAGGGATATTACTTTACAATCCCACACTTGGCAAGGTGTTTGTTGCGAAATCTTGTCTTTCTAGAAAGAGAATTTATTTCTAGAAAACTAGTGGGAGTAAAATTCATCTTGAAGAAGTTCAAGATGACGATAACACTAAGGCCGATGGAAAATGAACAGGAACCACAAAGTGTTGTGGATGAGGAAATTGTTGCCCAAAGAGTTGTGGAACAAACACTGCATTCAAGTAGACCAACCTCTTCGTAGATCCGATAGGATCGTCAACCCAGAGATATTCTTTTCTCTTGGTGACAACGGTGATGTATTGCTTGTCGATCTTGGACGAGCCTACATCCTATCAAGAAGCTATGATGAGCCCAGATTAGAAATGGCTAGAGGCCATGAGATCGAAATGGAATCCATGTACACTAACCAAGTATGGACCTTGGTTGATCCACCAAGGGTAAAACCCATTGGGTGTAAGTGGGTCTTTAAAGTAAAGACTGACATGGATGGTAATAAGCATACCTATAAAGGTAGATTGGTGGCTAAAGGATTCAAACAAATTTATGGTATTGACTATGATGAAACCTTTTCACCGATTGATGCTTAAATCCATTCGGATCATACTTGCTATCTGACCTACCACGATTATGAGATCCGGCAGATGGATGTCAAAACCGCTCAATGGAAAGCTACTCGAGGATGTGTACATGACACAACCTGAGGGTTTTGAAGATCCAAAGAATCCTGGAAAGGTATGCAAACCGCAAAGGTCCATTTATGGACTAAAGCAAGCCTCTCGAAGCTGGAATCTTCGATTCGATGATGCAATCAAGGAGTTTGGTTTCATCAAGAATGAAGATGAACCTTGTGTCTACAAGAGAAATAGTGGGAGCACAGTTGTATTTCTTGTCTCGTATGTAGATGACATACTTCTCATCGGAAATGATATTCCCTCACTCCAGTCTGTGAAGATGTGGTTAGGGAATTGTTTCTCGATGAAAGACTTAGGTGAAGCTGCCTATATTCTAGGCATCAAGATCTATAGAGATAGATCTAAAAGATTACTTGGCCTAAGTCAGAGTACATACATTGATAAAGTGCTAGATCGTTTTGCTATGCAAAATTCCAAGAAAGGATTTCTGCCTTTATCACATGGTGTGAGTCTTTCGAAGACTCAATGTCCCTCTTCTAAGGAGGAGAGAGATCGCATGGATAAGATCCCTTATGCGTCTGCCATAGGGTCTATCATGTACGCCATGCTTTGTACTCGTCCTGACGTCTCATATTCTTTAAGCATGACGAGTAGATACCAGTCGGATCCAGGTGAAAGTCACTGGATAGCAGTCAAAAATATTCTTAAATACTTACGAAGAACGAAAGAATATTTCCTGATATTTGGAGGCAATGAGGAGCTACAGAAGGGTTATAGTGATGCAAGCTTCCAAACAGACAAGGATGACTATAGATCGCAATCGGGGTACGTGTTTTGCCTGAATGGTGGAGCTGTGAGCTGGAAGAGTTCGAAGCAGGACACAGTTGCTGATTCTACAACAGAAGCCGAGTATATTGCTGCGTCTGATGCAGCAAAGGAGGCTGTTTGGCTCCGCAAGTTCATTAGTGAACTTGGGGTAGTTCCTAGCATTGCAGATCCAATAGACCTCTATTGTGACAACAATGGGGCTATTGCACAGGCTAAGGAACCTCGATCACATCAGCGGACCAAACACATACTGCTGCGCTTCCATCTCATTCGAGAGATCATCGATAGAGGAGATGTGAGGATATGCAGAGTACCGACAGAAGCTAACATCGCAGATCCATTGACCAAGGCTTTGGCACAGAGGAAGCATGATGGTCACACTAGGTCACTAGGTATTAGATATCATAGTGATTGGTACTAGTGCTAGTGGGAGATTGTTAGTTATAGCCCTAAGAACCAATCATGTGATGGTTGAATAGGGAACATTTTGTATCATATTCTATAAAGGCAAAGGATTGGTTATTATATTTAAAGTCTTGCTTGTGCCAGCTAAATTAAATATAGTAATGCCCTAGAAAAGTAGGTTCTTATCTACAGCACATCAATTGGCAGAATTGATTATGAGAGGCTGTAGAGAACACTTTCTAAATGTTCCTAGTCAAGTATTAATATGCAAGGGCAATATTAATACATAAAGACTAGCATGTAGGTCAATTGATGACTTGATCTCACAAGTCATGGATATATGATATCAAGTTGACACATGGGTATATATTAGAGAATATATAATCGAATCACCCGCCATGAGAAAGTTTCATGGATCGTTATATGAGTGTCATAAACTTTCTCATGTGACTATTGGTATGAATAGTCCTCGACACAAGTCACTACGGTTCCCTACATAAGGAGTTATGTACTTTGGTATCGTCAAACGTCACCCGTAACAGGGTGGACCATAAAGGCGATTACTAGGTATATAACAAATTGTGCGGAGGGATGTGAGTGATGTAGATGGGATCTATCCCTCTCATATGACGAGGAGTGATATCGGTGGGCCCTTGATTGAGTAGAACTACTAAAACGCATGGCCATGCTCGAATGAGTCAATATGAGATATTGAGCTCATTTGTTTGAGTTAGTTTACTCAGGGATCAAGAAACACATAGATTGATCGAGGATGACACGGTCTATGCCTCATTGATCAATCTGATATCAAGGATAGAAGGACACGGTCATATATTATAGTAGTCATGGAAAGGTTAGTCGGATCTTGACTTATCTCGTAACTTGGGTAGCAATGATGTATTGTTAGATGCCGCTCATTGCTTGTCTATCTAAAAGATTTTAGATCCACTGCCAACGTTATGAGAGCCTATAGGGTCACACACAAAGAGCATGATAATTAGAGGAATTAGAGTATTCTAGTTTGACTAGAATAATTTGGGAATAAGCTTAAGTACAAAATGGTTTTTGGACTTTAAGCTTAAATGAGAATTTTAGCTAATTGATTTAATGAGATTAATTCAATATGTTACCTTATTGATTTAATAAGATTAATTCAATATGATAACATAAGCTTAATTGAATTAATAAGATTAATTCAATATGATAACATAAGCTTAATTGAATTAATAAGATTAATTCAATATGATAACATAAGCTTAATTGAATTAATAAGATTAATTCAACATGCATGAATGCCACATAAGCATGCCACATAAGCATGCCACCTAAGCATCCACCTAAGCTAGATAAGGTGGAAGGAAACAAAATGGTTTTGTCTCCTTAAGTGGCCGGCCAAACAAGTGTCTCAATGCAATGGATTGCATTGAATGTGTGGAGGTGAAAGGGTTTTTCCAACCCTATAAAAGACCCCATGGAGTGGCCGGCCAAAGCAATTTTTTGGTGGAGTGTGGTTGTTGGGAGCTTGAAGCTTGGAGAGAGCTTGAGAGCTTATTGTTGTGGGGCTTTTGTGAGTGTAGCAAGAAGAGTAGTCTTCTTCTTCCCTTCTCTTTTTCCCTAGCTTCCTCTCCTTTAGGGACTTCTCTAGCAAGAAGTAAAGGAGAGCTCCTCTAGTTTTCTTTTGTGAGACAAGAGCTTGCTCGTGTGGATACATATAGAGGCACGGACACTTGAACGTGCTAAAGATCCAACAAACAAAAGGGATAAGCGGGATTAACAAGGGCACGCAACAAAGGTAATCCTCTCCTATAAGATAGGCTTGGTTTAGAGAAATTTATTTTATACGAGTTTGCTTTCGCATGGATCACTTGGAAGGGATCCTAATTTTTCCGTTGCGCATATGCCATTTGGCATAAAGAATTCCCTACAGCTTTGTCTAAGGAAGTGGTCGTTGTTCCGATCAAAGAAGGCTCCTGTGCCTTGCCACGACTTGGAAGCTAATTTCTCGAAAAGGTTACTTGACGAGCTTAGGGTTAAATCTGAATCTAACCCAAGGTTGACTAACTTAATTGAGTTCAAATCATCTTACAAAATATATAAGGCAAACACATTCTGAGACACATAGAATGGGTGAGATGATTAAGGAATAATTATAAAATACATAACTTTTTCAAAAAGATGTCTATTCTTTCAACAATTGTGCTTAAATGAATAATTATAATCGGCCAATACTAAACATACAACTCTTTAGGCCAAAGTTTAGCGCCCCTAACTCTCTTATACCTCATACATTTGACTAAGGGGGAGAGCAAACTAATTCTAAGGGTTATATCACAAAATCTTTAAAGTTTTCCTTGAAAATTCACTTATAAGTATTTTAGAAATTAAAAAAGTTTAAAAGAAAAAACTTATTGTTGGTGCAGAGGGATAAACCTCGAACCAATTTAATCAAGTTAGAGATGCATGCTTGGACTCAATTTCATTTTTTTTCTTATGCATGCTATACTATTATGTTTTTCAAACCCCTTATTTTTTATAAAACCCCTTGACCTTATTTTTGATTTATGGCAAAAGGGAGAGAAGAGCGTAAGTTAAGGGGGAGTACCACCAAAATTTAAATTTAAACAATTAAAGTATTTCTTTCAAAACTCACTTAGGGTTAAGGGGGAGTTCTTTAAAGTGAGTTTATCATTTACTTTACTTGTTTTAAATCTTATACTTTAAATTTCCCTTAACTTTGCGTCGATTTGCCATAGATAAAAAAGGGAGAGATTATTGGTGCAGGGGTACCAGATAATCGAACCTATGTTTTGATAATGGAAAATACATAAAGTTAAGCTTATATCGTTATCTCACAAGATGAATAAAGTGTGCAGGAATGATAAGCTAAAGCTGAAGGTCCGGCGACACTCGGAGGTTCTCGTGTTGAGAAACCGTGGTGGTCGGGTGACACCGGGAGGACTTTGGAGGGAGCCGAAGAAATCAGGTGGAGACTGGAAGCAAAATCTACAAAGGTAAAGCTTAAGGTAAGCTCGTGTGAGTAAGTGTAAGTAAGGTCGAGTCCTCGGTACGGGGGAGTCCTTAGGCGACGATCCGACTAAGACATCCCATGGAAGATCTATGTCGAGATCGGACGGTTGGTAGCCATTGAAAACACTTATTTCAAAGTCATTTTCAAGCTAACTCTTGATGCAGTTGAAAATCCTGTGCATCAGTTCAATCGATCAGTTCAACTGGCTAATTCAACTGTTGTTCAAATTCCAGCTTTGAGGATAGTCAAAACCTCATCCCCTTATCTTGGGAGATGAGGCTCTTTTACCATGAGCTAGGACTGAACATTGGGGAGCTTCTAAGGCTATAAAAGAAGGAGTGCTCTCAAGTGCTCCCGCAACGCCGCAACTCTCCGACAACTCTACGATGACAAAGTGCTGTCGAAATGCCGATGACACGAGCTCAACCTTCAACTCCTTAGTCGTCGGTAACATCTTAAGTTGTTAATTCAGATTGCTTGTATTTAAGTTTGTATTTCCGAGCTTTTATCGTAACAAGGAGAGAGAGGTTTGTCTCTCTATCTTGAGTTTTCTCATATCTTTGTAATCGTCAACTCTTACCTCCAACGAGGAGTGTTTTAGTGAATTGCCCTCCGTACACAGTTTAAGACCATTAGGGCTTTGGATTAGCACCCGATAGGCTATGAACCAAGTAAAAATAAAATTATCTTATTAATTTTTCGCTGCTACTCATGTTTTATATCAAACAAAACGAAATCATTGTTTTGCGCTATTCACCCCCCCCCTCTAGCGCTCATTTCGATCCAATAGTTAAGACCCTTTTTCAAGTACTCACCCTCGGTCAAGAGGGAGGTTACCTCAAGGGGGAGGACTTGAAAAAGAGTTTTTTTTTCTCCTACTTAACTTATTAAGTTAAGTATACTCTTTCATATTTCGTCTTTCATATTTTGTATTCATGCTTCATGATATTCAATTTTCTTAATGCATTTAATTTATTTCCTTAACTTTGTGTTGGTTTGCCATAGATCAAAAAGGGGAAGATTGTTGGTGCAGTAGGCACCAAAATTGAACCTAAGTTTTGATTATAGCAATGACACAAAGTTAAGCTCATATTGTTATCTCATGAGCTAAATCAAGTGTGCAGGAATGCTAAGCTAAGCTGAAGGTCGGCGACACCCGGAGGTTCTCATGTTGAGAAATCGCGGCGGTCGGGCGACCCCTGGAGGACTTCGGAGGGAGCTGAATAAATCAAGCGGAGACTGAAAGCAAAAGCTACAAAGGTAAAGCTTGAGGTAAGCTCGTGTGAGTAAGTGTAAGTAAGGTTGAGTCCTCGGTATGGGGATGTCCTTAGGCGACGATCCGACTAAGACATCCCATGGAAGGTCTATGTAGAGATCGGACGGTTAGTGGTCATCGAAAACACTTAATTTTATATGATTTCGAGTTAACTTTTTATTGCAGTCGAAAAACCTAGCCAGCAGTCGATTGCTAGGCATCAGTTCGACTGATAAGGGTGGCAATCGACTGCTGTTCAAATTCTGGCCTCGAGGATAGTCAAAACCTTATCCCCTTATCTTAGGGTGAGGTGGATTTGGAAGATAAGACTTGAGCTCAACGTCTAGGGTTCTCAAAGGCTATAAAAGGTGTATTCTTCACCATTTTCATCATCTCCAAGCTTCCAAAGTGCTCTCATAACGCCGCTCTTCTACGACAATCTTCCTACAATGAAGTGCTACCGAATCTCCGACGATCCTAGCTCAAATTCTCTACCTCATTAGTCATCGGTATAAGCTTATTCTAATTCTTGTATTTACTTTTCTCTCGGAGCTTTTCATCGTAACAAGGAGAGGGGGAGTATCCCTCTACCTTGATCTTTTTAATTTGTGTATTTGTTGGCTCCTACCTCCAACGAGGAGGAGATTGTTTTAGTGAATTGCTCTCCGTGTGAGATCTCGGATCACTAGGGCCTTGGACTAGCAGCCGATAGGCTGTGAACCAAGTAAAAAAAAACTCCTGTCATTTCATTTTCATTGTGCATTTCTCTTTCACTTATTTTATACTTAACGAATGAAAAGTTTTCTTGTGTGCTATTCTGCCCCCCCCCCCTCTAGAGCTCATTTCGATCCAACACAAGTCTTGAGTAATTGGCATGGAAAGTCCAAGCATGAGTCTTGACATTTGGAAAGTCCAACATGGGTTGGCAAGGAAAGTCTAAGTCTTGAGACTTGGCATGGAAAGTCCAAGCATGGGTCTTGGTAAGGGAAAGTCCAAGCTTGAGTCTTAGCAATTGGAAAGTCCAAGATGGAGTTGGCATTTGGGAAGTCCAAGATTTGATATTGGTAGCGTAAAGTCCATGGGTGCAGTCTTAGCAGCATAAGTCCAATGGTTGGCGGTGTAAAGTTCAAGCGTGTATCTTGGCAGCATAAGCCCAATGTGCCTTGGCGGAGTAAACCAGCTTAGCATGACAATAGCCGATGAAAGCACCTGAAGGCTAGCGTATGGATGAACAAATCATGGATGACTTGGAGGGATCCAATAGGCATGAGGTGGATGGAGATGGCTAGAAGGCTTAGGTCTAGGCTAAGGGTGGTCTAACAAGTATGAGGACATCATACTTGGGGTAAACCTTATGGTTGAGGTGTAACAGTCGACTGGAATTATGGACCAGTCGACTGGTCAAGTGTTTGACACTTGGCAGTCAAGTCGACACTTAGCAGTCGACTGGTGTTCGACTACGGACAAATGGCCTTGGCAATCATCTGCTAGCATTAGGTAGTCGACTGACCTTGAGCAGTCGATTGTCGTGGAGGCCAGTCGACTACTGTTAAGTTTGATCGCAAAGCAGAATGCTCGGTAGCCAACTGAGTAATCGGCTATGAGTATAAGCAGTCGACTGCTGGTAACTGGCAGCCGATTGCCAGTGTATCCGTTGGCTGGAATGCCGATGTGGATTAAGTCGTTGTGAGAACATGACACTGTTGGCAGTCGACTGCTAGACACGAAATTAGCTCGATGCAGGTTATAAAAGGAGCTCAAGTTGGAGAATTTTGCAGCAATTTTTGGGGAGATTTTGAAGGGGAATTACTGCTGCATTCCAGACCTTCAAGAGCAAACCAAAGCAAGCAACAATCAAGAGTTCAAAGCAATAGTTGTAAAGTGTTCTTTACTTGTATTTCGTTATTTTCTTTATATTTTCTTGTATATTTGTTTATTCCTGTTGTAATTGCTCATACGTGATTTCTCCACCTCCGACGTGTTGTCGAGAAGGAGTTTTAGTAGTGGTGTGTGCATCACTAGAGCTCGTTGAACTCGCCTCATGGAGTAGGAACCCTAAGATTTCAAACCACGTTATATCTTATCTTGTGAATTATGCTTGTGTATTTGTATTTATTTTTATATTATATTTCTATATTTCAATGTGTACTAACAATCATAGACAAGAACGAATAAATTCCGTAAAGTAATGAGAAAGCACAATTCACCCCCCCTCTAGCGCTCACCGAAATTGCAACACTAGTTTTGCTCACGAAGGCAGAATGTTCGGTAGCCGACTAAGTAGTCGACTACAGGCTTGAGCAGTCGACTACTAGTGTATTCGTTGTCTTGAATATCAATGTGGATCAAGTTAGTTGTGAGACAACGACACTATTGGCAGTCGACTAGGGCCTTTTGGCAGTCGACAGCTAGGAAGAAATCTAGGACATGCAGAGACTTAAATGGAGCTCGACGGAGAGGATTTTGACAATGATTTCTTGGGCAATTTGAGGTGATTTGTTGGTGCAAGTCAGGGTCTTCAAGTGCGGCTCAAGCGATCAACCAAGTAAGCATTCAAAAGAGTTTTTGTAAAGTTTTCTTTGCATATCTTTTGCTATATTTCATTTGTATTTGCTCGTATATTCTTGTATTAATTTTGTAATCGCTTGTAAAGTCCAAGCGTATGTCTTGGCAATGTAAGCCCAATGTGCCTTGGCGGTATAGACCTTAGCATGATAATAGTCGATGAAAGCACCTGAAAGCTAGCATATGGATGAACAAGTCATTGATGACTTAGAGGGATCTAATAGGCGTGAGGCTGATGGAGGTGGCTAGAAGGCTTAGGTCTAGGCTAAGGGTGGTCTAGCAAGTATGAGGGCATCATACTTGGGGTAAATCTCATAGTTAAGGTGTAGCAATCCATTGGTCAAGTGTTTGACACTTGGCAGCCAAGTCGACACTTAGGAGTCGACTGGGATTATGATCAGTCGATTGCCGTGAGTTGACTAGTTTTTGACGGTGGGCAAATAACCTTGGCACTCGACTGCCAACATTGGGTTGTCGACTGGCCTTGAGCAATCGACTGCCATGAAGGGCAATCGACTGCTGCTATGTTTGGTCGCGAGGCAGAACTCTCGATCGAGCGAGTCATGATCGGGCTGAAACAGCGATCATTGCTAGTGTATCCGTTGGCTAGAATGCTGATGTGGATTAAGTCATTGTGAGACAACGACACTGTTGGCAGTCGACTGGGGATTTATTGCAGTCGACTGATGGGCACAAAATCAGCTCGATGCAAGTTATAAAAGGAGCTCAAGTTGGAGGATTTTGCAGCGATTTTTAGGGAGATTTTGAAAGGGAATTGTTGCTACATTCTAGACCATCAAGAACAAACCAAAGCAAGCAACAAGCAAGAGTTCAAAGCAATAGTTGTAAAGTGTTCTTTACTTGTATTTTATTATTGTCTTTGTATTTGCTTGTATATTTGTTTATTACTATTGTAATTGCTTGTACGAGGTTTCTCCACCTCCGACGTGTTATCGAGGAGTTTTAGTAGTGGTGTGTGCATCACTAGAACTCGTTGAGCTCGTCCCGTGGAGTAGAAACCCTAAGGTTTCGAACTATATTATATCTTATCTTGTGGATTGTACTTGTGTATTTGTATTTATTTTCATATTGTATTTCTATATTTCGCTGTGTACTAACAATCGTAAGCAAGTAACGAATTCTGTCAAACAACAAAAAAGTGCCATTCACCCCCCCCCTTCTAGCGCTAACCAAAGTTCCAATAAGTGGTATCAGAGCCAGGTTGCTCTTCAAGGTTTGACAGCCAAGGGAGCACCGCTAGAGGGTAGAAGGAAGATGGAGTTGCCCAACGACGGATTGGGATGGGATATCAACACTTCGGTTCCATACGCATTCCATGGACAAGAAGACTTCAATCAATGGAAGACAAGGTTTGAAGAATTCATTATGATGAGGGATTTCGAAGATTGGGCCATCTTGATGGAAGGATTCGAATATCCAAGAGGGTCGAAGGGAGGATATCTCAAGATGAGGAAGTAGACCGATAAAAAACTCCAAGAATTCGAGAAAAATAAGAAGGTAATAAAATTCTTGGGTGATTTAATTCTTAATGATATTTTGTGTAGTTTAGGTGATTACATGGATGCCAAGGAGCTATGGAGCAAGTTGGCAAAATTCCATGAGGAGCCCACACCAGTTCACGATAAGGAAGAAGAGGAGTGCTCATCCTCTCAAGCTCAAGAAAAAGAAAGCACATCATCTTCATTATAAGAGTTTGAGGAATCAGAGGTTGAAAGGCCATCAACATCTGAGGAAGAGGAGGAAGTAGAAGAAGTCTCTACCTCTAGAATTGAGGGGGAGGAGAGACCATTCCCCATTTCGGAGCAAGAACAAGAAAAACCATCTACCTCTAGTTAAGAAGAAGAGGAAGTTCAAAACTCCCCTACCATGGAAGGTAACTCAAGCATTGTAGTTAAAATTAAGAATCATATAATATATTTTGAGTGCATGGAGCAAGGACACTACAAGAGTAAGTGTCCTAAACGGGTCAAGAAGACGGCACAAGTCATGCCAAAGACCAAGGAAATCGATGCCCAAAGTCAAAAGAGAAAGGAGCATATCATTTACTTCAAATGCCATCAAAAGGGACATTATAGAATCCAATATCCTAGGAGAAAGAAAACCAAGGGACAAGAAGGAGCATCACATGTAGGGGGAGCTTCTAAAGCAAACCCTAAGGTAAAATTTAGTAATGCACCTTCCCTATTTTATAATAAAAAGCATGCTAGGAGTAATCTTGCTATTGTTCATAAGGAGCATGCTAAAAATAAGTTTTATTGTTTAGGTGCCAAATCAAGCAATTTTAGAACTAAGGAGAAATTTGGGACTAATAACCCTAGAAAAATCCTACCTAGGGAAACTATTAGAAAGGTAGAGGACCATTTAGGCATTAACCTTAAGAAGAGTAGGCATATGCCTAAATGAAGAACCACGCCCAAAGACTAAATGAAAAATCAAAGATTGGACAATTAGAGTTGGAAAATCAAGTCTTGAGGTCAAGACTTAAAAAATTAGAAAAGACCCTTAGGAAAATACAAAATCAAATGCAAGGGTCAAATAGTCAAAATTTAGGGTTTGGGAGGCAAGATCCACCCAAGGGCAAGAAAGGTTTGCGTCACAAATCTAAGCCCAAGGAGACCTACCACAATGTTCCATTCGATTATGGAACACAACCTAGGTCTAGGAAAACCAAGGTTACTAGGGAAGTTATCTCTAAGGGTAACCAAGGTAAATGCCTAGTGGCTAAGATTTCAAGGAAACCTAGGGAAGTCACTAAGAAGGTTACAAGGGGAGTTACCCCTAGAGTTAACCTAGGCAAAACCATAATGACCAAGGCTTCTAAGCCTAGAAGGGTCATTAGGAGGGTATATAGGGAAGTTATCCCTAAGGAATACCTAATAAACCCAAGGAGCTCCAATAGGTATTGGATTCCTAGGAGCGTGATCGATTCACACTAAATGGGTTAGGCTGTGTCAACCTTGAATGGATGGATAGTTAACCTAACCATAGCAAAGTTGACACTTTAGGTCATTTCCAAGGTAATGGGGTACTTGGAAATAAGTATGAATTTGAATCCTAAAAGATTTTAGGATGTGCCAATATCTTTAAGAAGTGTTGAAAAATTGATCAAATTGGCACAATTAGGTTTAGAGGTCATAGTGTGTCATTTTGGATTTTTGACACACTTGGGAGATAATTAGTAATATGGCAAAATGAACTTAATCCCAACAAATGACAATTAATACTAAAATTTAGTATTATTATACCTTCATATTTTATTTGCCATACTTTGCTTGGCATATGTCATATCATAACATCATATTTCTTTTAAATCATATAATATATCATGATAATGCTTAGGATAGTTTTTATATTATGTTAGTGCTTAGGTTGTATTAATATGTCATGACATCATGATTATTGGCACTTGCTTTTATTTATGCTATCATTTATGTCATAATCATCATTCATGCATTTAGGATTAATGAAAATTGATTTAAAGATAAATGGCATGATTTGAAGTCCCATGTATACGGGAATCAAATAGAGTTGCTTTAGAAAATGCATGAGACCTTAGTTTAGGATGAACAAAATCCACATCTCATATCAAATTGACATGTGTGTGTATTGATACACCCTAGACACATGTGAGATGCTAGTAAATGAGTTAAGTTCAAGGTGCATAGTTTTTGCATCTAGATGAACTCAAACTCATCTTATACCATTGATGAATCATGAGGAAAGCTTATGTACAGGTCATGTGCATTAAGCCCATAGACCATGGTTCAATATAAGGTTTAAAAATCATTTTGAAAAACTTTTGTATAGTCTATCTTTTGATAGAAGTCACCATTGAAGAAGTTTATACAAAATAGGTCAAAAACATTGAAGTTATCAATGGTTTTGAATTTTGTATCAATCTCACTATTTTATGGGTATTTTATTTTTCAAATATTTTTCACGCATAATGATTGACTTAAGATTATACATATAAATTTTCGTGATTTTTTTATTTATGTATAATTACTTATGATTTTTGTAATTTTGTTTCTAATTTTTTATTTCTACAGGCGTAAATCGATCATTGTCATGGATGGCAGTTGGTAGCTTTAAAGAAGCGATCATTGTTGGTGATAGAGTCGACTGCCAATGACTAATTTTGGGTAAATAAGGATGTTTAGCCCATATTTCAACTATGTTAGGATACCCTAACTGCTCCTAACCCTAGGATATGATTTGGAAAGCATTATAAAGGGTGAAAATCTATTGGATATGGATTAGGAGAGTTGTTTAGGGTGTGTATCGAATTTTAAGGGAGGTGAAAGTTTAATGTTGAATCTTTGCCCTTAATTTCGATTGTTTAGTGTTCCTATAGGCTTAGGGACTCTTCAAGGACATTGTTGATGCAATGGTCAAGGGGGAGCAAGCCTTTAGGGAGAGATTATCCATCAAGGGATGATGGATGTATTCTTCCTCATGAGGGGGAGAATTTGGAAAATTTAGAGAAGTGAGGATTGTCTCTCTTTAGTGATATGAGACTTATCACTAAGAAGAGTGAAGGCATCGTAGATGTTTTTTGGGCCAAGGGGGAGATTGTAAGATCTCATTGGGATATGAGACATTGATATCTTTGGAGAGAGCCTTTTTGATGTATGTCAAAAAGGGGGAGAAGTGATGTGTAAAAATTGAGCGAGAAGTTGGAATTCCAAATTTGGAAAATTAGGAGGATTAAATTTGAGTTAGCATTCTAACTCAAAGGTGTTGGTTTTTGTCAAACATCAAAAAGGGGAAGATTGTTGGTACAATCGACCCAGGTCAAGATTGACTAGACTCGAGTTTGACTCAAGTAGTGTTTTGATGTTTGATGATGATTTGACCATTTTTTGACAATGGGTTGACTATATGATTGACATAGAGTTGACCATATGATGGAGAAATCCAAGTGGAATACTTGGCAATGGGAAAGTCCAAGTCATGGGTATTTGGCATGAAAAGTCCAAGTCTTGAGTACTTGGCATGGAAAGCCCAAGCATGAGTCTTGCTATTTGGAAATTCCAACATGGGTTGGGAAGGAAAGTCTAAGTCTTGAGTACTTGGCATGGAAAGTCCAAGAATGGGTCTTAGCAAGAAAAAGTCCAAGTTTGAGTCTTGGCAATTGGAAAGTCCAACATGGAGTTGGCATTTTGAAAGTCCAAGGATTGATATTGGTGGCATAAAGTCCAAGGGTGGAGTCTTGGTAGCATAAGTCCAATGGTTGGCAGCTTAAAGTTCAAGTGTGTGTCTTTTGACAGCGTAAGCTCAATGTGCCTTGGCGATGTAGACCAGCTTAGCATGATAATAGTCGATGGAAGCACCTGAAGGCTAGTGTATGGATGAATAAGTCATGGATGACTTGGAGGGATCCGATAGGAATGAGACTGATGTAGGTGGCTAGAAGGCTTAGGTCTAGGCTAAGGGTGGTCTAGCAAGTATGAGGGCATCATACTTGGGGTAAATCTCATGGTTGAGGTGTAGTAGTTGGCTGGTCAAGTGTTTGACACTTGGCAGCCGAGTCAACACTTAGCAATTGACTGAGATTATGATTAGTCGACTTCCATGAGTCGACTGGTGTTCGACTACGGGCAAATGGCCTTGGCAATCATTGCCGACATTGGGCCGATTAGTAGCCTTGGCGATTAGCTGTAAAGAGCGATCATTATTAAGTTGATCGCGGCGAGATGCTCGATAAGGTCGGCTTCAAGTATAAGCGATCATAGTTTGGTAACTAGAAGTCGACTATAGTGTATCCGTTGGCTGGAATGTCGACGTGGATTAAGTCGTTGTGAGACAATGACATTGTTGGAAGTCGACTGGGGATTTATGGCAGTCGACTACTGGGTGTGAAATTAGCTCAATGCAGGATATAAAAGGAGCTCGAGTTGAAGGATTTTGCAGTGATTTTTGAGGAGATTTTGAAGGGTAATTGATGCTGCATTCCATACCTTCAAGAACAAACCAAAGCAAGCAACAAGCAAGAGTTTAAAGCAATAGTTGTAAAGTGTTCTTTACTTGTATTTCGTTATTATCTTTGTATTTGCTTATATATTTGTTTATTATTGTTGTAATTGCTTGTACGAGGTTTCTCCACCTCTGACATATTGTCGAGAAGGAGTTTTAGTAGTGTTGTGTGCATCACTAGAGCTCGTCGAGCTCGCCCCATGAAGTAGGAACCCTAAGGTTCTGAACCACATTATATCTTGTCTTGTGGATTGTACTTGTGTATTTGTATTTATTTTTATATTGTATTTCTATATTTCACTGTGTACTAACAATCGTAGACAAGCACAAACGAATTCAATCAAGCAACGAGAAAGTGTCATTCACCCCTTCCCTCTAGCACTCACCGAAGTTCCATCATTGGTTTTGGTCGTGAAGGCAGAACGCTTGGTAGTCGACTGAGCAGTCGACTGCTGGAAATGGCAGTCGACTGCCAGTGTATCCATTGGCTTGAATGCCAATATGGATCAAGTCTGTTTGAGACAACGACACTATTGGCAGTCGACTAGGGCCTTTTGGCAGTCGACTACCAAGCGGAAATCCAGGTTGCACAGAGGCTTAAAAGGAGCTCAACGGAGAGGATTTCAACAACAATTTCTTGGGAGATTTGAGGCGATTTGCTGGTGCAAGTTAGGGTCTTTAAGTGCAGCTCAAGCGATCAACCAAAAAAGCATTCAAAAGAGTTTTTGTAAAGTTTTCTTTACATCTTTTGTTGTATTTTATTTGTATTTGCTTGTATATTCTTGTATTACTTTTGTAATCTCTTGTAAGAGATTTTCTCCACCTCCAGAGTGTTTTTTGAGAAGGAGAGGTTGATTAGTGGTGTTTGGCATTGCTAGGGCTCGTTTGAGCTCAACCCGTGGAGTAGGAACTCTAAGATTCCGAACCACGTTATATTATTGTATTGTGTTTGTCGCTTGTTGTTATTGCTTTATTATTATTTCTGTTGTGCATAACAAGCCTTGTAGATAAACGCAAATGAATTTCATCATCGACTACAAACGAGCAATTCATCCCCCCTTTAGCGCTCACCAAAGTTCCTACAATTGGTATCAAATCTAGGAGCTCTTCTACGGATTAACAACCGAGAGCAAAAGTGCTAGAGGAGATGGAGCTACCTAAGGATGGATTGGGGTACGCCATTGACATTCCTCCACCATACGACCAAGAAGACTTTCTGACATAGAAGGCGAGAATGGAGACATTCTTGATGATGAACATAGAGAATTGGTTCATCATCATGGAAGGTTTCGAACCCCCCAGGAATAAGAAGGGAGATGTCTTCGAATTGAAGAAGTAGACCCAAGAGCAACGCCAAAAATTCAAGATTGAGGTTAAGGTAACAAAATTTTTGGAAGATTTAATCTCTAATGATATTTTGTTCAAGCTAGGTGAATATCAAGATACTAAGGAACTATAGAGCAAGTTATCCAAGTTCCATGAAAAGCTCGCACTGGCCCAAGATAAGAAAAAAGAGGAGTGTTCTTCTTCTCAAGCTCAAGAAGAAGAGAGAATATCATCTTCATCGCAAGAGCTTGAGGAATTGGAGGTTGAACGACCATCAACATCCGAGGAAGAGGAAGTTGAAGAAGCCTCCACCTCTAGGTTTGAGGGGGAGGATATTAGATCACCAGAGCCGGAGCAAAATCAAGAAGTAGCTTCAACCTCCGGAAGAGATGAAGAACCAATTCCGACTTCCACCACTCTAGGTAACTCAAGCATTTTCATTAAAAATAAAAATCATATCATATGCTTTGAGTGTAGGGAAGTAGGACATTACAAGAGTAAATGTCTTTAAAAAATCAAGAAAAGTCAACCGACACCAAAATTTCAAGAAAAGTCGAAGGATGTCGGAGCCCCAATTAGGAAGAGCAAGGAGCACGTGGTGTGCTTCAAGTGCCAACAACGGGGCCACTATAGAAGTCAATTCCCTAGGGGGAGGAAGAAGACCTAAGATGGAGCATCACATGTAGGGAGAGCTTTAAAAGAAAACCCTAAGGTATATTTTAATAATGTACCTTCGAATTTTAATATTAAAAAGCATGCTAGGAGTAATGTTAATAATCTTGCTATTGTTTATAAAAAGCATGCTAGAAATAATAAATTCTATTATTTAGGTGCTAAGAGTTGTAATTTTAGAACTAAGGAGAAATTTGGGACTAATAACTCTAGACCAATTCTACCTAGGGAGTCAATTAGGAAGGTAGAGAACCATTTAGGCATTAACCCTAAGAAGGGTAGGCATATGCCTAGAAGAAATGGTAATGCCCAAAGACTAAATGAAAAATCAAAAATTGGACAGTTAGAATTAGAAAATCAAGCTTTGAGGTCAAGGCTTGAGAAATTAGAAAAGTCCTTTAGAAAGATGCAAAATCAAATACAAGGGTCAAATAGTCAAAATTTAGGATCTAGGAGTCAAAGCCTGGGTCTAGGAAGCAAGGTCCATCTAAGGGCAAGAAAAGGTTGGGTCACAAACCTAAGCCCAAGGAGACCTACCATAGTGTTTCATTCGATTATGGAACCATTCATAGGTCTAGGAAGACCAAGGTTACTAGGGAAGTTATCCCTAAGGGTAACCATGGGGTGTGCCTAGTGCCTAAGATTTCAAAAAAATCTAGGGAAGCCACTAAGAAGGTTACAAAGGGAGTTACCCCTAAAGTTAACCTAGGTAAGACCCAAATGACCAAGGTTTCTAAGCCTAGGAGAGTCATTAGGAAGGTATCAAGGGAGGTCATCCCTAAGGAATACCTAGTAAATCCAAGGAGCTCCAATAGGTTTTGGGTTCCTAGGAGCGTGATCGATTCACGCTAAATGGGTTAGGTTGTGTCAACCTTTAATGGATGGGTAGTTAACCTAACCATAGCAAAGTTGACATTTTAGGACATTTCCAAGGTTATGGGATACTTTGGAAAAAAGGTTGAATTTAATCCTAAAGGATTTTAGGATGTGCCAATGTAATTCATGGAAGTTGAAAAATCAATCAAATTGGCACAATTATGTTTTAGAGGTCTTGGTGTGCCATTTTTAGATTTTTGGCACACTTGGGATGAGTGGTATTATAGCAAAAAGAACTTAATCATAACAAATGACAATTAATACTAAAACTTAGGTATTCTTATGCCTTTATATTTTATTTGTCATGATTTGTTTGTCATATGTCATGTCATGACATCATATTTCATTTTATCATTTTATATGTCATGATAATGCTTAGGTTTAAGTTTTTAATGTCATGTATGTTTAGACTAAATCATATGTCATGATATCATGATTATTGGCACATGTTTAATTATGTTATTATTTATGTCATAATCATCATTCATGCATTTAGGATTAATGAGAATTGATTTAAGGACAATTGATATGATTTGAAGTCCTATGCATAAGGGAATCAAATAGTGTTGCCTTAGAAAATGCATGAGACCTTAGTTTAGGATGAACAAAACCCACATCTCACATCACATTGACATGTGTGTGTATTCATACATCCTAGACACATGTGAGATGCTAGGAAATGAGTTAAGTTCAAGGTGCATAGATATTGCATCTAGATGAACTCAAACTCATCTTATATCATGGACAAATCATGAGGAAAGCTACTATACAAGTCATGTATACTTCCTAGATCATGATTAAAATTAAGGTTTTAAAATCATTCTGAAAAACTTTGGTGTAGTCTATCTTTTGATAGAAATCACCATTGATGAAGTTGATATAAAGTAGGCTCAAAACAATGAAGTTTTCTTATTTTTGAACTTTGTATCAATCTCATTATTTTATGGGTACTTTATTTTTCAAATATTTTTCACTCATTATGATTGTTATAAGTATTATATGTATGAAGTTTCATTATTTTTTAAACTACATATAATTACTTATGATTTTTTGAATTTCAATTTTTGAACATGATTTCTGCACTTGCAGAAATCAATCGATTGCCATGGATGGCAGTCGACTAGCATCAAGGGCAGTCGACTGTTGACTGACAAAGTCGACTATCAATGCTGATTTCAGATAAACAAGGTTTATTTAGCCTGATTTCAACTATGTTAGGATACCCTAACTTCTCCTAACCCTAAGATATGCCTTGGAAAGCATTATAAAGGATGAAAATCCATTGGATATGAATTAGGAGAGTTGTTTGAGTGTGTATCAATTTTAAGGTGTGTGAAAGTTTAAGGTTGAACTTTTGCCCTTAATTTTGATGATTTAATGTTCCTATAGGCTTAGGGACTCTCCAAGAACATTGTTGGCACAATGGTCAAGGGGAAGAAAGTCTTTAGGGGGAGGTTATCCATCATGGGATGATGGATGTGTTCTTCCTCATAAGGGGGAGAATTTAAAAAATTGGAAGAGTTTGAAGGATTACCTCTATTTAGTGATATGAGACTTATCACTAGGAAAAGTGAAGACATCCTAGATATTTTTGGATCAAGGGAGAGATTATAAGATCTCATTGGGATATGAGACATTGATACCCTTGGGGAGAGAGCCTTTTTGATATATGTCAAAAAGGGAGAGAATTGATGTGAGAATGTGAGAATTCTCAATTTGGAAAATTGGGAGGATTGGATTGAGTTAGTGTTCTAACTCAAAGGTGTTTGTGGTTTTTGTCAAAGATCAAAAGGGGGAAATTGTTTGTGTAATCAGCCCAAGTCACGATTGACCAGACTCGAGTTTAACTCGAGCAGTATTTTGATGTTCGACAAAACGTATGATAATGTGATTTTCATGGGAAGTCTAAGTCTTGAGTACTTGGTATGGAAAGTCCAAGCATGGGTCTTGGCAATGGTATAATACAAGTCTTGAGTACTTGGCATAGAAAGTCCAAGCATGGGTCTTGGCAAGGGAAAGTCCAAGCTTGAGTCTTGGCAATTGGAAAGTCCAATATGGGTTGGCAAGGAAAGTCCAAGGGTGTAGTCTTGGTGATAAAAGTCCAAGTCATGGGTACTTGGCATTTGGGAAGTCCAAGGTTTGATATTAGCGATATAAAGTCCAAGGGTGGAGTCTTGGCAGCATAAGTCCAATGGTTGGTGGTGTAAAGTCCAAGTGTGTGTCTTGGCAACATAAGCCTAAATGTGCCTTGGCGATCTAGACCAACTTAACATGACAATAGCTGATGGAAGTGTTGGTGCAATCGGCCCAGGTCACGATTGACCAGGACTCGAGTTTGACTCGAGTGATGTTTTGATGTTTGACAAAGTATGCTTGACAAAGTGTTTTGGCATTGATGTTTGACATTGATATCGGTTAATATGTTTTGGGGAGATTGTTTATACAATCGACCCAGGTTATAATTGACCAGACTCGAGTTTGACTCGAGGGAGACGTTGATGGTTGACTAGGGTTGACCATGAGTTTATGGGAAAGTCCAAGCATGGGTCTTGGCAAGGTAAAGTCCAAGTCATGGGTACTTGGCATGGAAAGTCCAAGTGGGACACTTGGCATTTGGGAAAGTCCAAGTCTTGAGTACTTGGCACAAGAAAAGTCCAACCATGGGTCTTGGCATGAGAAGTCCAACATGGGTTGGCAAGGGAAAGTCCAAGCTTGAGTCTTGGCATTTGAGAAGTCCAAGGGGATTGATATTGGCTGCGTAAAGTCCAAGCGGGAGTCTTGGCAGCATAAGTCCAATGATTGGCGGCGTAAAGTCCAAGCGGAGTCTTGGCGGCGTAAGTCCAATGTGCCTTGGCGGTGTAGACACCGTTAGCATGACATAGCCGATGGAAGCACACGGAAGCTAAGCGCGATGGATGAACAAGTCATGGATGACTTGGAGGATCCGAGGCGTGAGGTGATGGAGGTGGCTAGAAGGCTTAGGTCTAGGCTAAGGGTGGTCTAGCAAGTATGGGGCACCATACTTGGGTTAAAACCTCATTCTTGAGGTTGGCGGTCGGCCAGCATTATGGCGGTTCATTGCCGAGTCGACAGCTCATTGCCATTCAAGGTGAAAGTGCCTTAGCGATCGCTCATTGGAAGCGATTGGTGATGGCGATCGGCGCCATGGATGCGATCGGCCCGCGATCAGTGTCGAGCACGAGCGCTCCGTAGCCGTGCGAGCAATCGACTACGGCGTTAGCGATCGGCCCGCCAATGTTAGCGATCGGCGGTGAAATCCGTTGGAGTTTTTCCAGCGTGGATTGAGCCGTTGTCTCACGGGCTCTGATGTTAGCGGTCGATCGGGACTTATGGCGATCGACCGGTAAATCGGCCCAGCGAGTTAAAAGGAGGTATTCGTGGAGATGCGGCATCGTTCTTGGGGAGCTTTCTTGAGGCGATTTGAAGGCGATTTGCAGGTGCATTTCAGGGCCCTTCAACCTCATCCAAGCAACCAACAAGCAAAGCGCTCAAACCCTAGTTTTGTAAAGTGTTCTTTACATTTCCTTTGTATTTGCTTGTATTTCTTTAGATTATTGTTGTAATCTTATTGTAAGAGGTTTCTCCACCTCCGACTTGTGTCGAGAAGGAGTTATTATTGATTAGTGAGTGCGTGTGCATCACTAGGGTTCGTACGAACCCAATCCGTGGAGTAGGAACCGTTACGGTTCCGAACCACGTTATATCATCGTGTTCGTGTGTGATTGTATTTCGTTATTGCTATTATTTCTATTCCGCTGCGCATAACGAATTTTGTAGACAAGCACGCGATCGATTTCCATCACCGTACGGGTCACGCCGCTATTCACCCCCCCTCTAGCGGGCATTCAATCCCCAACAAGTGGTATCAGAGCCCGGGGCTCTTCTACGGATTAAACGCCGGGAGCTAAAGACAAAGACGCTAGAGGGTAAAGATGGAACTCCAAGACAAGCTCGGATGGGACATCAACACACCGGTCCCCTATTCCTTCTATGGACAAGAAGGATTTAGTCAATGGAAGGCAAGGATCGAATACTACCTAATGATGAGGAACTTCGAAGAATGGTCTATCTTAATGGAAGGCTTTGAATTGCCAAGAGGACCAAAAGGTGGTTTCCTCAAAAAGAAGAGATGGACCGAAGAGCAAGTCCAAGCCTTCGAGAAAAACACCAAGGTAATAAAGTTTTTGGTTGAGTTAATACCTAACAATATCTTGTGTATGTTAGGGAATTATATAGATGCCAAGGAGCTATGGAGCCAAGTGGCAAAGCTCCATGAAAACTCATCATCAATTCAACAAGAAGAAGAAGAAGAAGAGGAGTGCACACCCTCTCAAGCTCAAGCAAGCACATCTCCATCAAAAGAGCTTGAGGAGTCCGAAGTTGATAGGGAATCAACTTCCGGATTGGTGGAGGAAGTGGAAGAAGCATCCACTTCTATTATTGAGGGGGAGGAAAGAACCTCCATACCGGAACATCAAGAAGAAGCTTCGACATCCGGTCAAGATGAAGAAGCCCAAAGTCCAATTCCGGTCTCCACCACCCTAGGTAACTCAAGCATGTCAATAAATAATAAAATGAATATTATATGCTTTGAGTGTAGGGAGCAAGGGTACTACAAGAGCAAGTGCCCAAAGAAGGTTAAGAAGGCTCCACCGGCACCAAAAGTCAAGGATGCCGGTTCCCCAAATATCAAGAGCAAGGAGCATATCATATGCTTCAAGTGTCGACAACCGGGACACTATCGGAGTCAATGCAAGAAAGGGGAGAAAAAGGCCCAAAATGGAGCATCACATGTAGGGGGAGCTAAGGCTAACCCTAAGGTATACTTTCATAATGCTCCTTCTTTAGTTAATAGGCAAAAGCATGCTAGAAATAATTTTAATTCTCTTGCAATTTATGAAAAGCATGCTAATAAGAATAAATATTTTTGCTTAGGAGCTAAAAGTATTCACTTAGATAATAGGAAGAAATTTGGGACTAATGTTCCTAAAAACAATTTATCTAAAGATAAACCTAGGTCAAATAACACTAGACCAATGTTACCTAGGGAGACCATTAGAAAGGTGCAAGAGCACCTAGGGTTCAATCCTAAGTGGACTAGGCATATGCCTAGAAATTGTCATGCCCATAATTTAAATCAAAATTCTAAAATTGGGCAATTAGAATTAGAGAACCAAGCCTTGAGGTCAAGGCTTGAGAAATTAGAAAAGACCCTCAAAATTATACAAAATCAAGTTAAAGGGTCAAATGATCAAAAGTCAAGGTCCAAAAGTCAAAGTCAACACCAAGGACCTAAGAGTCAAAAGTCAACCAAGGGCAAGCAAGGTTTGGGTCACAAACCTAAGCCTAAGGTGGCTTATCATAGTGTTCCATTAGATTATGGAACACTAACTAGGTCTAGGAAGACCAAGGTCACTAGGGAAGTCATCCCTAGAGTTGACCAAAGGGTATGCCTAGTGGCTAGGGTTTCTAGGAAACCTAGGGTGGCCACTAAGAAGGTTGCAAGGGGAGTCACCCCTAGAGTCAACCTAGGTAAGACCCAAATGACCAAGGCTAACAAGCCTAGGAGGGTCATTAGGAAGGTATCTAGGGAAGTTATCCCTAAGGAATACCTAAGTAACCCTAGGAGTTCAAATCGTTTTTGGGTTCCTAAGAGCGTGATTTATTCACGCTAAGATGGGTTTAGGGTGTGTCAACCTTGATTGGATGGGTAGTTAACTCAACCATGACAAAGGTGGCATTTTAGGTTATTTTCAAGGTTATGGTTACCTTGGAAATAGATTTGAATTAATATCCTAAAAGGATTTTAGGATGTGCCAATATTAATTATGAAGTTTGATAAAATGAGCATTTTGGCACAATTTAGGTTTAGAGGTTGGTGTGCCATTTTGGGTTTTTGGCACACTAGGGAGATTAGGTTAATATGGAAAAATATGTTTAAATCTCAACAAGTCTCAACAAATGGCAATTAATATTAAAATTTAGGTATTATTATACCTATATATTTTATATGCCATGATTTGTTTGCCATATGCCATGACATGACATCATGTTTACTTTTATCATCTAAATGTCATGATCATGCTTAGGTTTTAGGTTAATGTCATGTATGATTATTTTTATATCATATGCCATGACATCATGATTATGAGCATATACTTATTTATATCTTCATTAATGCCATAATCATTTATGCATTTAAGAAAATATTGATTAAAATTGATTTAAGGACTATGGCATGACTTGGAGTCCCATTTATAAGGGAATCAAGTAGAGTTGCCTTAGAAAAATGCATGAAACCCTAGCTTAGGGAGAATAAAACCCACATCTCACATCCAATTGACATGTATGTGTATTTATACACCCTAGATACATGTGAGATGCTAGGATATGAGTTGAGTTCAAGGTGCATAGTTTTTGCATCTAGATGAACTAAAACTCATCTAATTTTATTGGTGGATCATTGGGAGAGCATGTGTACAAGTCATGTACATAGAGCCCAAGGAATGTGATCCAAAATAGGTTTTCAAAATCATTTTAAAATCAATTTAGAAAACCTTGGTGAAGTCTATCTTTTGATAGCAATCACCATTGATGAGATTGATACAAAGTGAGCCAAAAACTTAGAAGTTTTCTTCACTTTTGAATTTTGTATCAATTTCGATATTTTATGGGTAAAATAATTTTAAAACATTTTTCACCCATTGTATTGGTCATAAGTATTATACGTATGAATTTTCATGATTTTTCGATGTACGTATAATTATTTATGAATTTTTGAATTTCGATCTGATAGCTGAAATTCGGGAATTTAGTTTACGATCATGCCACTTGGTGGCGATCATGATCGATGGATGGATTCGCGATTTAACCGATCAAGTCATTGCAGTCTGATTTCGGGTTAACAAGGTTTGTTTAGCCCGTGTTCAGCTATGGCAAAGGTTCCTAACCACTCCTAACCCTAGGATATGCTTTGGGAAGCATTATGAAGGGTGAAAATCCATTGGATATGGATTAGGAGTTATGTTAGGTTAAAGTATCAAATTTAGGGTGAGTAAAAGTTCTATGTTGAACTTAGAACCTTAATTTTGATGGTTTAGAGTTCCTATTGGCTTAGGGGCTTTCCAAGGACATTGTTGGTGCAATGGTCAAGGGGGAGCAAGCCTTTAGGGGGAGGTATCCATCTTGGGATGATGGATGTTTTTTTTATGGGGAGAATGTTATCAATTGAAAATTGATGGGTGTTTGATACCCAATTTGGAAATTGGGAGAGTGAGATAGGATTGCCTCTCTTGAGTGATATGGGACTTATCACTAGGAAGATGGTAGGCATCCTAGGTATTTTTGATCAAGGGGGAGATTGTAAGATCTCATTGGGACATGAGACATTGACCTCCTTGGAGAGTAAACCTTTTTGATGTTAGTCAAAAAGGGGGAGAATGTTTGGGAGAATGTTTTGGAAATGTTTGGGAGAGAACATTTGGTGAGTGTTTACCAATTTGGGATAATTGGTAAGGGATTTGAGTTAGTGCTCTAACTCATGATTTGTTTGGTTTTTGTCAAACATCAAAAAGGGGGAGATTGTTGGTGCAATCGGCCCAGGTCACGATTGACCAGGACTCGAGTTTGACTCGAGTGATGTTTTGATGTTTGACAAAGTATGCTTGACAAAGTGTTTTGGCATTGATGTTTGACATTGATGTCGGTTAATATGTTTTGGGGAGATTGTTTATACAATCGACCCAGGTTATAATTGACCAGACTCGAGTTTGACTCGAGGGAGACGTTGATGGTTGACTAGGGTTGACCATGAGTTTATGGGAAAGTCCAAGCATGGGTCTTGGCAAGGTAAAGTCCAAGTCATGGGTACTTGGCATGGAAAGTCCAAGTGGGACACTTGGCATTTGGGAAAGTCCAAGTCTTGAGTACTTGGCACAAGAAAAGTCCAAGCATGGGTCTTGGCATGAGAAGTCCAACATGGGTTGGCAAGGGAAAGTCCAAGCTTGAGTCTTGGCATTTGAGAAGTCCAAGGGGATTGATATTGGCTGCGTAAAGTCCAAGCGGGAGTCTTGGCAGCATAAGTCCAATGATTGGCGGCGTAAAGTCCAAGCGGAGTCTTGGCGGCGTAAGTCCAATGTGCCTTGGCGGTGTAGACACCGTTAGCATGACATAGCCGATGAAAGCACCTGGAAGCTAGCGCGATGGATGAACAAGTCATGGATGACTTGGAGGGATCCGAGAGGTGTGAGGCTGATGGAGGTGGCTAGAAGGCTTAGGTCTAGGCTAAGGGTGGTCTAGCAAGTATGGGGGCACCATACTTGGGTTAAAACCTCATTCTTGAGGTTGGCAGTCGACTGGCATTATGGCCGGTTCGACTGCCAGGAGTCGACTAGAGCTCGACTGCCATTCAAGGCTGAAAGTGCCTTGGCGATCATTGCTCATTGGAAGGCGATTGGTGATGCGATCGGCGATCGCCATGGATGATCAGCGCGATGTCGATGTCGAGCGAAACGCTCCGTAGCCGACTGAGCAGTCGACTACGGGCGTTGGCAGTCGACTGCCAATGTTGGCAGTCGACTGGTGAGAGTCCCGTTGGAGTTTTTCCAGCGTGGATTGAGCCGTTGTCTCACAGTCTGATGTTAGCGATCGATCGGGACTTATAGCGATCGACTACGGTAAATCCAGGCCACGAGTTAAAAGGAGGCTGTTCGTGGAGATTGCGGCATCAGTTCTTGGGGAGCTTTCTTGAGGCGATTTGAAGGCGATTTGCAGGTGCATTTCAGGGCCCTTCAACCTCATCCAAGCAACCAACAAGCAAAGCGCTCAAACCCTAGTTTTGTAAAGTGTTCTTTACATTTCCTTTGTATTTGCTTGTATTTCTTTAGATTATTGTTGTAATCTTATTGTAAGAGGTTTCTCCACCTCCGACTTGTGTCGAGAAGGAGTTATTATTGATTGTGCATCACTAGGGTTGCATCTGAACCCAATCCGTGGAGTAGGAACCGTTACCGTTCCGAACCACGTTATATCATCGTGTTCGTGTGTGATTGTATTTCGTTATTGCTATTATTTCTATTCCGCTGCGCATAACGAATTTTGTAGACAAGCACGCGATCGATTTCCATCACCGTACGGGTCACGCCGCTATTCACCCCCCCTCTAGCGGGCATTCAATCCCCAACAAGTGGTATCAGAGCCCGGGGCTCTTCTATGGATTAAACGCCGGGAGCTAAAGACAAAGACGCTAGAGGGTAAAGATGGAACTCCAAGACAAGCTCGGATGGGACATCAACACACCGGTCCCCTATTCCTTCTATGGACAAGAAGGATTTAGTCAATGGAAGGCAAGGATCGAATACTACCTAATGATGAGGGACTTCGAAGAATGGTCTATCTTAATGGAAGGCTTTGAATTGCCAAGAGGACCAAAAGGTGGTTTCCTCAAAAAGAAGAGATGGACCGAAGAGCAAGTCCAAGCCTTCGAGAAAAACACCAAGGTAATAAAGTTTTTGGTTGAGTTAATACCTAACAATATCTTGTGTATGTTAGGGAATTATATAGATGCCAAGGAGCTATGGAGCCAAGTGGCAAAGCTCCATGAAAACTCATCATCAATTCAACAAGAAGAAGAAGAAGAAGAGGAGTGCACACCCTCTCAAGCTCAAGCAAGCACATCTCCATCAAAAGAGCTTGAGGAGTCCGAAGTTGATAGGGAATCAACTTCCGGATTGGTGGAGGAAGTGGAAGAAGCATAAGTCCAATGGTTGGTGGTGTAAAGTCCAAGTGTGTGTCTTGGCAACATAAGCCTAAATGTGCCTTGGCGATCTAGACCAACTTAACATGACAATAGATGATGGAAGTGTTGGTGCAATCGGCCCAGGTCACGATTGACCAGGACTCGAGTTTGACTCGAGTGATGTTTTGATGTTTGACAAAGTATGCTTGACAAAGTGTTTTGGCATTGATGTTTGACATTGATGTCGGTTAATATGTTTTGGGGAGATTGTTTATACAATCGACCCAGGTTATAATTGACCAGACTCGAGTTTGACTCGAGGGAGACGTTGATGGTTGACTAGGGTTGACCATGAGTTTATGGGAAAGTCCAAGCATGGGTCTTGGCAAGGTAAAGTCCAAGTCATGGGTACTTGGCATGGAAAGTCAAGTGGGACACTTGGCATTTAGGAAAGTCAAGTCTTGAGTACTTGGCACAAGTCAACCATGGGTCTTGGCATGAGAAGTCAACATGGGTTGGCAAGGAAAGTCAAGCTTGAGTCTTGGCATTTGAGAAGTCAAGGATTGATATTGGCTGCAGTCAGCGGGAGTCTTGGCGACATAAGTCAATGATTGGCGGTGTAAAGTCAGCGGAGTCTTGGCGGCGTAAGTCAATGTGCCTTGGCGGTGTAGACAGATTAGCATGACATAGCCGATGGAAGCACACGGAAGCTAAGCGCGATGGATGAACAAGTCATGGATGACTTGGAGGATCAGGCGTGAGGTGATGGAGGTGGCTAGAAGGCTTAGGTCTAGGCTAAGGGTGGTCTAGCAAGTATGGGGCACCATACTTGAGGTTAAAACCTCATTCTTGAGGTTGGCGGTCGGCCCAGCATTATGGCGGATTCATTGCGAAGTCGACCAAACTCGCTCATTGGTGAAAGTGCCTTGGCGATCATTGCTCATTGGAAGCGATTGGTGATGGCGATCGGCCCGCCATGGATGTGATCATTGCCCGATCAGTGTCGAGCGCGAAGCGCTCCGTGGCCGTGAAGCGATCGACTACGAGCGTTAGCGATCGGCGCCAATGTTAGCGATCGGCCCGGTGAGAATCCGTTGGAGTTTTTCCAGCGTGGATTGAGCCGTTGTCTCACGGCTCTGATGTTAGCGATCTGGGGACTTATGGCGATCGGCGCGGTAAATCGGCCCGTAGCGAGTTAAAAGGAGGCTGTTCGTGGAGATTGCGGCATCAGTTCTTGGGGAGCTTTCTTGAGGCGATTTGAAGGCGATTTGCAGGTGCATTTCAGGGCCCTTCAACCTCATCCAAGCAACCAACAAGCAAAGCGCTCAAACCCTAGTTTTGTAAAGTGTTCTTTACATTTCCTTTGTATTTGCTTGTATTTCTTTAGATTATTGTTGTAATCTTATTGTAAGAGGTTTCTCCACCTCCGACTTGTGTCGAGAAGGAGTTATTATTGATTAGTGAGTGCGTGTGCATCACTAGGGTTCGTACGAACCCAATCCGTGGAGTAGGAACCGTTACCGTTCCGAACCACGTTATATCATCGTGTTCGTGTGTGATTGTATTTCGTTATTGCTATTATTTCTATTCCGCTGCGCATAACGAATTTTGTAGACAAGCACGCGATCGATTTCCATCACCGTACGGGTCACGCCGCTATTCACCCCCCCTCTAGCGGGCATTCAATCCCCAACAGGAAGCTCCTGAAGGCTAGCATATGGATGAACAAGTCATTGATGACTTGGAGGGATCCGATAAGCGTGAGACTGATGGAGGTGGCTAGAAGGCTTAGGTTTAGGCTAAGGGTGGTCTAGCAAGTATGAGGGCATCATACTTGAAGTTAAACCTCATGGTTAAGGTTTAGCAGTCGATTGGGGTAATGGACCAGTCGACTGGTCAAGTGTTTGACACTTGGTAGCCGAGTCAACACGGAAAAGTCGATTGGGATTATGATCAGTCGACTGTCGTGAGTCGACTGACATTCATCTACAGCAAGTAGCCTTAGCAGTTGACTGCTAGCATTGGGCAATCGACTAGCCATCAGCAGTCGACTGCCATGGAAGGTAGTCGATTGTTGTTGGTTTTGGTCGCGAAAGCAGAATTCTCGGTAGCCAACTGAGCAGTCAGCTACGGACTTGATCAGTCGACTGCTGAGAATGGAAGACGACTGTCAGTGTATCTGTTGGCTTGAATACCAACGTGAATCAAGTTCGTTGTGAGACAACGACACTGTTGGCGGTCGACTGAGGCCTTTTGGCAGTCGACTGCAAAGCGAAAATTCAGGTCACATGGAGCCTTAAAAGGAGCTCGATGGAGAGGATTTCGACAGCGATTTCTTGGGTGATTTGAGGTGATTTGCTGGTGCAAGTCAGGGTCTTCAAGTCCGACTCAAGCGATCAACCAAGCAAGCATTCAAAAGAGTTTTTGTAAAGTTTTCTTTACATATCTTTTGTTATATTTCGTTTGTATTTGCTTGTATATTCTTGTATTACTTTTGTAATCGCTTGTAAGAGATTTTTTTCACCTCCGGAGTATTTTCTAAGAAGGAGAGGTTGATTAGTGGTGTTTGGCATCGCTAGAGCTCCTTTGAGCTCAAGCCGTGGAGTAGGAACCTTAAGGTTCCGAACCACGTTATATTATTGTCTTATGTTTGTGTTTATCGCTTGTTGTTATTGCTTTATTATTATTTCCGCTACGCATTATAAGCCTTGTAGACAAACGCGAACAAATTCCATCATCGACAATGTACGCGCCATTCACCCCCTACCGCTCACCGAAGTTCCTACAAAATTGACTTGTTGCAAAATCTACAATGAATAAATAGTTTGTTGCTATTTGTGTCAAAATATTTTTTGTTGCTAATTTCGTTGTTGATTTGCTACAATTTAAAAATTCGTCACCAAATTCGTTGCAGATTTGCAACGAATTTTTTTCGTTGCTAAAATTTGTTGTTATTTTAGTGTATTTTTGTAGTGTAAAGAGTGTAAGTATTATTTGTTTGTATACTTGTGGTTTTTGTGTATCTAACATTACAAAAGAATGGAAAAATGCAAGGAGGAGCATTCCATAAGGCTAAGACTTGAGGGGGAGAGTTTAGGTCAAGGTAAAAAATTAAATTTAAAATATAAATTTCATATTATATGTTTCAAATACATGGAGAGAGGACACTATAAAAATAAGTGTTCTACTCATAAGACTCGAATGACACAACCGACGACAATGGAGGCATTGATGCCCGGAGTTCGAAAGAGCATGAAGCACATCATGTGCTTCAAGTGTAGACGATTCAGTCATTACAAGAACAAGTGCCCTGAAAGAAAGCCTGCTGAATTAGGGGGAGCTAATAAAGGTTAGTAAATTTAAAGTTTTTAAAAATTCTATTTTTGAAATGCATGAAAATTTAAATAATTTAGATGTTAATTCTAGTTTTATTAATGGTGTTCATTTAAATTTACCTAAGTCTATGTCAATTAATAATGATTTAGATATTAATTCAATTAATTCAACTAATAATAAATCAAATAATTCAGATTTAATTATGTTAAATAATAAAATTATCAGTAAAGAAAATGTTCAATTTAATCTGACCATTGATAAAATTAATAGAAAACTTAATCAAAATTTTAGTCGAGTAAACATAGATCAAGATCAAATCAAGATTAAAACTAATCTAGGACTTGATCAAAATAATCAAATCCTATATCAGAACCATTAAAGGATATAGGTCAGAATTATCAAACACTGATATGATTAATCAAGATAATTCCGAATAAAAAAATTCTAAATCTAATTTGAAAAATCTTATTTTGAAAAATTCTAATACTATTTTGAATTTGAAAAATTCTAATTCTATTTTGAATTTGAAAAATTCTAATTCTATTTTGAATTTGAAAAATTCTAATTCTATTTTGAATTTGAAAAATTCTAATTCTATTTTGAAAAATCATATTTTGAAAAATTATAAGTTGAAAATTTATAATGCTATTTTGAATTTAGAAAATTCTAAATCTAATTCTAATCCTATTTAGAATTTGAAAAATTATATTCCTAATATGAAAAATTCTAAATCTATTTTTTAAAATTCTAATCCTATTTTTAAAAATTCTAATCCCATTTTGGAAAAGTCTATTTTGAAAAATTCAAAACCTAACTTAATTAAAAATTTAAACTTAGATAATCAAACTAATAAAATTAATTATAATAGAGTATCATTTGATTATACAAAAATTAATAAGTTAAAAGTTTAACCTTCTACTCTTGAAAATTCAACTAACACTTTGAAAAGGAAAAATACAGACTTCGATAACAAGTCTAAGTCAACCAAAATTAATATTTTAAAATTCATAAACTTAATTATCATAGAGTACCCTATTAACTATGGAACAAATAAAATTCTACCCAATAAACTAATTACTTTTTGAATTGCTTGAATATGACATGCTCATTCATACATTCCTATCATGTTTAATTAATTATTAATTATTATATTTAATTATGTCACGTCATACATTAATTATCATAGAATGGTTAGATAGGACTAAGAATTGATTGCTACTTGAAAACATATTATCATGACGTGGTGAGATGATAGTATGTTAGGGAAACTGAGTTAATTATATTCGAGTTGGATAAGGAGTATCTAGCTTGGTGCACTTAACTAAGTGGAACTAACTAAAGCTACCTCACCACATCCTAAACTAGTTAGACCAGAGTTTCTCATTAAGTTAGCTAAGTGTATAATTTCTTGAGCTAGCTTTGTTTAAGAAAGTGGTTATTGATCCGATTAAGAAGGCCCCTATGCCTTGCCACAACTTGGAAGCTAACTTTAGAAATGTTCACTTAATTGACTGAAGGCTAAACTCAAATCTAACCCAAAGTTAAAAAATCTTCTAATTTGAAAACCATCTCCCAATATTCATAAGGTTAACTGTTGGTGCAATCAGTCTAGGTCACGATTGACCAAACTCGAGTTGAACTTGAGTAGTGTTTTGATGTTTGACAATGTTTTGGGGAAATTGTTGGTGCAATTAACCTGGGTCATGATTGACTAGACTCGAGTTTGACTCGAGTGGTATTTTGATATTTGACGATGGTTTGACCATTGTTTGACTATATGGCTGACATGGGGTTGACCATATGATGGAGAAGTCCGAGTCTTGTGTACTTGGTATGGAAAGTCCAAGTGGAACACTTGGCAATGGGAAAGTCCAAGCATGGGTCTTGGCAAGGGAAAGTCCAAGCTTGAGCCTTGACAAATGGAAAGTCCAACATGGGTTGGCAAGGAAAGTCCAAGGGGTGATATTGGCGACGTAAAGTCCAAGCGAGAGTCTTGGTAGCATAAGTCCAATGGTTGGTGGCATAAAGTCCAAGCAGTAGTCTTAGTAGTGTAAGCCCAATATGCCTTGGTGAGATAGACCACGTTAGTATGACAATAGCTAATGGAAGCACTATACTTCGTTCAGTTACATGTATTGCTATATACGTTTGACTTGGATCAGATTAGCGTGGGACATGAGAGGTGGCTAGAAGGCTTAGGTCTAAGCTAAGGATGGTCTAGCAAGTATGAGAGCATCATACTTGAGGTTAAACCTCATGGTTGAGGTTATCGATCGTAGGGCTTTGGACGGTCGATTAGTCAATGTTTGACACTTGGCGGTGAGTCGACTTGCGATGGTCGCATTTGGGATTATGGTCAATCGAACTGCTTAGAGTCGACTGGTGTTCAACTACAGGAAATAGCTTGGTAGTTTACTGCCAACATTGGGCAGTCGACTGATGGCTTGAGCAGTCGACTATGATGGATGGTAGTCATTGGTCGAGGGTTCTGGAGCGAGAATGCTCATTCGATGGCCGTGATCGATCGACCATGACCACTGACGGTCATTGTTGGATTATGATAGCCGGCTGCTAGTGTATCCGTTGGAACTTATCCAACATGGATTAAGTCGTTGTCTCACAACGACTACAGGAGCAGTCGACTGATGGTCGTGATCAGCCGACTACTAGGTGGAATCCAACCCGAGGTGAAGCTTTAAAAGGGGCTCGTGGAGAAGGATTTTGCAATGGTTTCTTAGGGTGATTTGGGGTGATTTGTTAGTGCAATTCAGGGTCTCCAAGTGCATCTCAAGCAACCAAACAAGCAAGCATCCAAAATCATATTTGTAAAGTTTTCTTTACGTGTTTTTGTGTATTTCATTTGTATTTGCTTGTTGTATTTCGTTTATTATTGTAAACACTTGTATGAGATTTCTCCTCCTCCGACGTGTTGTCGAGGAGTTTTATTAGTGGTGAGTGCATCACTAGATCTCATTGAGCTCAACCCGTAGAGTAGGAACCTTAAGGTTCCGAACCACGTTATATTTGTGTGTATTTGCGTGTTGTGTTTGTATTTGTTTCTACAATTGTATTTCTATATTCCTCTATGCTAACGACGATTGTAGAGATGCAAGCACGAACAATATCCATCTACGCAACGAATCGCTATTCAGCCCCCCCCCTCTAGCGACGGTCAATTTCCAACATTAGCATGTTTTGTTTGTATTGAGACACATAGAATGAGTGAGATGATAAGGACGATCAAAATGAAAAATACTTTGGAAATGCTTTCAATATCTATAAATAAATATTTTTCTTAAAACTATTTATTATATTCAGTTATTTTCAAGAGTGTTGTGTGTAGTTATACTTAATTTTTTGAAAATATATATTTAGTTAAAAAAATGATTGGTTGACAAATACTAAACTTCTAGAGTCTTAGGTTAACCTTAAACTCCTAGACCCTCTAGACATTTAGGTAAGTCTTCCTTGTGATTAACAAGGATATCCTAAAGGTGTGTCAGGTTAAGGGGGAGGTTCTGATTGAGAAATCAGTAGTTATAGGAGCTTTTTCAAAATATATTTGAAAAATCATGATTTGGAATTTAACTTTATTTCACGACCTTCTTTAAGTCATTTGAAAAATCAAAATTTAAGTTTAAAATTCGTTAAAAATTATTCTTGCAACTTTTAAAAGTTGATAAGTCTTCAAAATATTTTGAAAATATATTTGTTAAATCCTTTTGTTTTCAAAGGTATTGAAACTCTCTTGAGAAAAATTTTCTTACACTATCATAATGAGCATGCATTAAAAATACAACTTTTATACAATTAAACATATACAAGACTTTAATACCTTAAAAATACAACAGATCCGAATGGACCTTAAGTTTTGAAACAAATTATTAAAGTTCTTTCTCAAAATTTTATAACAATATTAAAGGTTAGAAGGTAAAACTTTAACCTAGGTTAAACATTGTTGGTGTAGAATTTAAGAAAAACTTTATATTACATTCTTTTTGATATATGTGAAAGGGGGAGAGGATAAAGTTAACTCATCATAAACTGTATTAAAAATGGGAGGTAATATTAAGGGGGAGTGTTTGAAAATGTTGCCATAAATTGTATTGATTTCCATAACTTTGAATGGTGTTGCCATAAATAAAAAGGAGGAAATTGTTGGTGCAGGGGAACTAGATAATTGAATCTGGGTTTTGATAATGACAAAGGTTCAAAGTTAAGTTATATTGTGATTTTATATTCTGTGTTAAGCTTGCAGGAATAAGCAGGTAAAAAGTCCTAGTAGATCTAATTAGGCAAAGGATGTCTTAGCTATGATTAAAGACACCAAGTGAAGGATTCGTAATGGGTCAGTAGGGTCTGGACATTAGAACGAAGCCGTGGTGATCAAAGGATTAGATGCTAAGCAGGAAAGTCCAAACAGGGTTTGGCAAAGATAAGTAAGGTGAGAACATTGTGTGTGGAGTGGTAAGGTCACATCCTTAAGTACGGTGAAAACCTTAAGTGTCGGTCCGACTAAGGTTTTCGAGTGAATACCGAAGTCGAGATCGAACAGTCAAAAGATTGTCATTACTACTCTTTGTATGTTGTGTTAATCTAGTGATATAGGTACTTCCAAGCACTCGGAAAGCATCCAGATGACTAGAGACAGATTCAGATGATGCCCAGATCCATTCCATGTTCACTGATGGATCCTGCTGCCTCGAAGGGATCCAAGTACCTAGAATAGGATAAAGCCCTATTTAGCGGATCAGATCAAGACTCAGCTGGAGGCACCTGGAATGCTTCTAGGCCCCTAGAAAAGTCTATAAAAGTGGGTTTGGATAGAAACCCTAATTCATCAATTTTCAAGTGATCGTGTCTCGTGTTCGACAATCATCATTAGTGTCGTAATGCTACAACTTTGATCGCAAGTTCTACTCTCATAATCTCGGTGTCGATATAGTTTATTGCTTATTGTATTGTTTCTTTCTGCACTTATATTTAGAGGACGGTAGGTTGTTATCGTTCCTCATCTTTTGTAAAGAAGTGAGTCTCTTACCTCTAACGTGGAAAAGATGTTTAGTGGATTATCCACCGATAGCGATCTCGGATTGCTAGGCCTTGGATTAGCAGCCTTACGGCTATGGACCAAGTAAAATCCATTGTGTCTTTGTCTTGTTTGTATTTTCCGCTACGTCTTACTTTGATTTCACGAGTGTTACGAACAAAGCAAATAAAAGTTTTAAAAATGTTATTCACCCTCCCCTCTCTCTAGTGTTCTTTCCAATCCAACACTTTCCATCACCAAACTTCCAGTCCTTCTTGACCTGTTTGGACTTTTTATCTCATGTTAAGTGTCTGATCAATCGTGACTCACTTAGTCTTCACACTTGCCAACTCTTTGTTGAACTTTCGACCACTATGTATCTGGTCCTCCCTAATCCATTTGGATTTCTCAACTTGTCAAGTATCAGATTCACCCTGACCTATACCTGTTTGACTATTCGCTTGTCAACTTCCTATTGGATTTTCGATCACCAAGTGTCCAGTCCTCCTTAGCCCATTTGGATTTCTCCACTTATCAAGTATCCAGTCAATCTTAACCTACTTGACTTCATTCTCAACCTTGACCCTACATACATCATTGATCAATCTGACCCAATGATGGCTACACCACCAATCTCCTTCTTCATCACACAACCTCAGATATCCCATACCATTCTTCACTCATCATCAACCTATTGTCATATTGTCAAATATCGAAACTCAACTCGAACTTAACTTGAGTTTGGTCAACCTTGACCCGAGGTCAATTGCACTAACAATCTCCCCCTTTTAATGTTTAACAATATCTTTAAGTTAGGCCAACCCTCTATCCCAACTTGCCACTTCTTATACCAAGGCATAATGAAAGTTTCTTGACTTAAATATTTCATTTTCCCTTTTTGGCATTCATCAAAAAATTTCTCGTGCTCATAAATCTTAACTTCGCCATTCATTTACATCCTTAATCCTTTCCATTCTCCCCCTTTCACAAATCACTCATCACACCTTGAAGGAAAACCTCCCCCCTAAAGCTAACCATTGCACCAACAATATATTTGGAAATGTCCTAAGCCTGTAGGAGATCTAAACTCCATATATTATGGCAAAAGTTCAACCTTGAACTTTAAGACTCCTTTAAATTTTGATTCTACACTCAATTTAACCCTTTTATTCATTTTTTACTTAAAAGTTTTTCCCTTCAATGTTTTTCCAAGCATATCAAAAGGTTAGGAGTAGTTAATTCATCTAAGGTTCTTGGTAAATGGCTAAACCGAACCTGTTTAGCTAAATACTACACTAATAATCGATTGATATGACCATCAGATAACTATTATAGAGCCTAGTTAATTGGCTAGTTGACTGATATATGATAAGCTAAAATACAATTTTTCAAGCCAACTTTGAAAATGCATAAGTAATTCTATATTTTTCAAAAAAAAATTGAAATTACATACAGATATTGCTTATGTCAAATACTATAGGAGAAAAATAAATTTGTATGAAAATAACTATTATTTTTAAAGAATGACACAAAGTTGAAAACCATTATAAACTTAAATGTTTCATCCCAACTTTATATAAATACCATCAATGGTGACTCCTATCAACAAATATATTTCACCTAGATTTTCTAAAATGATTTTAAAGGCATTTTCAGAGTCTATTTTCAATCATGATCTATGAGCTAAATATACATGACTTATACATTATCTTTCCTCATGATTTATCCATATCATTTGATGAGGTTTAGTTCATTTTGATGCATCATATAAGCATCTTGAACTTAATCCATCATCCTAACATCTCACTTGTGTTTAAAGTGTTTCAATACATATACATGTCATCCTATAATCTTTGTGAGATGCAAATTAGTTCTTCTCTAAGCTAAGGGATCATGCATTTCTATCTAGTTATTTTTAATTTAATCATCCTATCTAGGATATCAAATAATACTATTTGTTCTTAATTTGATAAAACAATGCATGAATATGATCATGACATATGTTAATTTCATAGCTTTCAAAATAAAATCTATTATTCTTAAATGATGCATAATGCCATGGCAAGACAAAAATCAATCTAAGTATCAAAATGACATGTTCCATCCAATCATGTGATACATTATGTCATGACATATAGTATAACACACAAGTCATGGAAAATATGAAAAATAATAAGTTATGACAATGCCTAAGTCTTCAATCTAATCATCATTAACTAAAATTATGTCAAATAGCAAATTTGACATAATAACGGACCAACTCTCTCGAGTGTACCAAATCCCAAACTTGGCACACTATTGACCCTATCTTAATGTGCCAATCATGATCAATTCTTAAACTTCTATTTCCTTTGACACATCCTAAAATCTTATAGGATACAAATTCAATTTCATTCTCAAAATATTTCTATACCTCAAAAATGCCCCAAATGGTCAACTTTACTATGGTTAGGTTAACTACCTTTCTATTCTAGGTTGACACACTTTATTACTCATTTAGTGTAAAAGGATCACACTTCTAGACACTCAATACCTATTGGAGATACTTTAATTTTCTAGGTATTCACTAGGGATAACCTCCCTTGGTACCTTCCTAACTCCTAGGAAGCCTTAGTCATTGTAGTCTCATCAAGATCAACTCTAGAGATGAACTCCCTTGTAACCTTGACATCCCTAGACTTATGATTAGTTCTATAGTTGTATGAAACTCTATTATATGATGACATAATTTTCTTAGACTTAGGTTTGTATCACAAACCCTTCATGTCCCTAGATAGCTCTATAGGGACCGATATGGTCGATAGAGGTGGGAGGGGTGAATAGTAGTTCTTGATTTTGCACTTGATTCGATCGCTCGATTGCGTACTCATCTACAATAAGTTAATGCATAGTGGAATATACAAATACAATTGCACAAATGAAATAAAGACAAACACATACAAGCAATACACAAGAATATAACATGGTTCAGAACCTAGGATTCCTACTCCATGGGTTGAGCTCAAGTGAGCTCTAGTGATGCACACCACCACTAAATCTTCTCCTTCTCGGAACAATCCGGAGGTGGAGAAACCTCTTAAAAGATTCTTACAACAATAAGAAATAAATACAAGCAAATGAGACAATATATGAAAATACTTTACAAACTAGGGCTTTTGATTGCTTGCTTGTTGGTTGCTTTGGGAGAGCTTGAAGAACTCTGAAATGCACTAGTACTTCGCCTCAAATCGCCCCTAGAATCACTGCTGAAATCCTCCCAATCAAGCTCCTTTTATGGCTCTGCGCGACCTAGATTTCCGTTTGGAAGACGCCTACAATGTCATTGTCTCACAACGGACTTAATCCACATTGGCATTTCAGCCAACGGACAGTCGAATGCCCTTACCAGTGTCGGCGACAGTAGCTGCAAGAGGCGGCAGCAAGGTTGGGTGGCAACCTTGTTGGGCGTAAGAAGAGGAGAAGGGCTTGGGTGGCTAGGGTTTCCAAAAAATAAGTTATCCACGAAAAACCCTTAAGCCATATTTTATAGAGAACACATTCTCCTAACGATTATTGGTTCATAACCAAAATCCGTTAACATGCTCCAATAACTTAAGTTAAAATAAACCAAACCGCGTTGGTCTATTTTAAGTTAAAACGAACCGAACCAACTTTGGTTCATTTATTTAAAATAAACCAAACCACTTTGGTTTATTTTTCACCATTGGATTAGAACCAAACCAATTTGGTTCATCCATCATGTCTTCATAAGACTCGGCCCATCCATGCTTCCGTTGCACCTGAAACGATTTCATGCTCACTCCTTGTTTGGTCCAACCAAACTTAGTTTCTCTCAATATGAGAATCTCATTCTCAAGCTTGTTTTAAATTCTTCAGATTACACTCATTGTGCATGTGACCAAATAAGTTCCCGGTTTATGTTGGTCGTCTATAATTAACTATTAATTATAGAACGATCATGAGTGGCACCTAGTAGTACATCATGATCCCCAATTAACCGAAAAATCAACGGTTGATCCATAATCATTTCTGAAACCCTTCAGCAGCTACAATGAATCATGCCCTGTTCTCTTCACTCATCTTATACCCACTTGGTTCAGAACATGGTCTATAGTGTCAGTCCCCACTAGGCTGACTACATCACACCTAACCCAAGTATCATTTCCTCGTCCTACGGATCCTAGTCACTGCACATGTATCCAAGAGTACCTTACTCTAAACATGTAATACTTTGGCCAAAGACTTTAGTAACAATCCAACAAGAGGCCATGAGTATACATCTCCTCGCAATGAGTGGTGAATCTTTTATAGGCTATTCAAACACCTTCGGGCATTTCGACTCATACCCAATCATCCCGGGTCCACATCTCCTTAGAGATGCTTGCTTAAGATGTCAAAGCATAAGTCTTCATGACCAAGATGACTTGAATACCGCAAGTCAAAGGAACATCACAGTTAAGTTACAGTAAGAACTTCATTGACATATCCATATATGCAGAGAACCATATGAAGTCTTACACCTGGTCACTCCAATGAACTAGTTACCATAACTAGCATTCACGATTAACTCCGAACATCACAATGTCTCCAGCCAGTGAGAATCAGCTGTTTGGATACACCAAGGAGTATACCTCGTGCTAGTCTCGGCAGAATTGATGATGTCCAAATCCATTAATTCATCGACTAGGAATAATTCCAATACATCATAATTACATATTTAGAGATACTCACTAGTTGTGATCCAATCACAAATTCTCTCATGTTGTGAATCATATTGTGGACATTCAGTAAATGAGTTTAATATCTAATCAAATACATGAAAACATGTATACTCAAATAGTGAATCTTCATTTATCATATAAATGGAAACATAAGGCAATTGCCTTAGGATACCTCTCATATATAACTAACAAACTCCCACTTGGCCTAATACCAATCGCCACGGTATCCAATACCATAAGCTCTAACATGTCCCTCAAATTTACTTTGAGGTAAGACCTTAGTTAAAGGATCCGCTAAGTTCTTTTCAGTGAGAATCTTCTCGATTTGTATTTCCTTCCTACTTATGATCTCTTTGATCAAATGATAGCGGCGAAGCACATGTTTGGATCGTTGATGAGACCTTGGCACTTTCGCTTGTGTAATTGCTCCATTATTGTCGCAGTAAATTGGTATTGCTTCAATAATGGTTGGAACCACACCAAGTTCATAAATGAACTTCTTGATCCAAACTGCTTCCTTTGCTGCTTCCGAAGCTGCAATGTATTCTTCCTCTGTGGTAGAATCTGCTATAGTGTCTTGTTTGGAACTTTTCCAACTCACTGCGCCCCCATTCAAGGTGAACACGTACCCAGACTGAGACCTGGAATCATCCTTGTCTTTCTGGAAGCTGGCATCCGTATGTTAGGGCAATCTCTTGCCGTAATATGGTTTTGATGGTATGGCAAAGGGTTTAAGTTAGGTTGGTATGTTTATTTGATATGTGCGTTGGAGTCTTGCAGGACTTAGTAATTCGCACATGGAGCCTTGGCGGGTTCACCCTCACAACCTCGGTCCTTGAGTCGGTGAAGGATGACTTTGCGGAAGCCGTGTGCTTGGAGCATCCGAGGGACCGCCGGACGAGATGACTTGAAGTGAAGCCAAGGAAGCAGACTTCGGAGGCAAGAGACGCGAAGGAGCATTGTAGAGACGTGCGCCTGATGCTGCCGAGGGACGTGGCCACGAACGAAGAGAGCTTCGGCGAGGGACTTCGAGTGAGATGAGAGAATGAGTGAAATGTAAGTAGCTCATTAGGTGAACTTGGCCGAATGGCTGAGTGTCGGAAACTTGACCACAAGGGTTAAGGTTTACCCGACCACCGGAAGCTCAAACTTATGTTAAGTTTGAGTTATGGAATGACAAACTACTGAAGTCGAAAGTGGGTTCGACCGGTATCCGATCGATGGGTTTATGCCCAGCCGATCGTTATGGAATGGCAATGATCGCCATAGGATATCGCGCAGACCGGCCAGAGCCGATCGGCGGTCGATTGATGACGTCAGCAATGATCGTGAGGTTCATCAGTCGACTGCCAAGAGTTCCGTTGGACTACAACGGTCGGGATCCGACGTGTTCGGAGGCCGTTGTAGTGACGGCAGTCGACTGCCAAGGGCAGCAGTCGACTGGTGGCGGCCAACGGGAAGAAACCAGCCCTCTCTATAAAAAGAGAGGGTGTGAGCCTTTGAGAGGCTAATGCTTAATTTCCAAACGATCTTCCTAGTGCCCCACAAGCTTTAAACTCTTCTTACTTGTCTTTACTTCAATCCTATTATAAGAAGAGTGATCTTGGTTGTAAAGGTTACCTCCACCTAGCTTGCTGCAAAGGAGAGACCATTAGTGGATTGGTTTTGACGGAGTGATTCACCGAGGACGAATCGGGGACCGTGGATTAGCGGCGTAGCCGTGAACCACGTTATACCATCGTGTTAGCGTTTGTTTTATTGTTTATCTTTTGCTTTGTCTATTTGTATTTGTATATTCCGCTTGCGCTAATCTTTTGTAGACGAGCAATTTACGACGTCCAACGAACGAGGGCTATTCACCCCCCTCTAGCCGGCCATTCGATCCCCTACAAGTGGTATCAGAGCCAAGGAAAGCTTGTCGAGGACTAACCGCCACAACAAGCAACATTCAAAATGGCCGGCTCAAACATCCACCCACCGAAGTTCGACGGTGAATTCTCTTGGTGGAAAAAGAGAATGGAGGTATTCTTCGAGACCGATTTTGATATTATGCTAATAATGGAAAATGGTTTCGAGTTGCCTAGGGATGAAAAGGGTGAACCAATCGAAAAATCATGATGGACTAAGAAGCAAAGAGAGGAGCACCTTGCAAACTCAAAGGAAAAACATCATCTTTTCAATGTGCTCCCCCAACAAGAGATCAACCGGATCGGAGAATGTGCTAGCGCCAAAGAAATGTGGGAGAAGCTTATAGAACTCCATGAAGGCACATCCGAGGCCAAGCTAGCAAGGAGAGATCTCCTCCGCTCCCAACTATCCAATATAAAACTAGAAAAGGGAGAAAAGGTAACCTCACTACACTCTAGGTTCAAAGAAATTTTAATTGGGCTAACAAGTGTAGGTGAGAAGCTATCAAACCGGGACATGCTCATGAAGGCTATAGATGCCTTTCCCCGATCCTCAAAGTGGAGCTCCATGGTGGATTCATTTTACATCTCCAAGAACTTGGAAGTAAGTACCTTGGAGGAATTTTTCTCAACAATGGAGCTCCACGAAACTAGGCTTGAAGGAATACAAGAGGAGCCTAGAATTCAACCCTCAAGAGGAGTAGCATTGTTGGCAAATAAGGGGAAGAAGAAGATAGAGATCTCCTCCGATGATGATGAAGCGTCTTCCTCCTCCATGGATAGCACGGAAGAAGCCTACATGGTAAGGAAGGTAAGATGTGCATTTAAGAATTTTAGATGTGATAAATCTCATGATAGGAATAGAAGACCAAGGGGGAAGGTCATATGCTACAATTGTCAAGGGGAAGGACATATAAGGGATAATTGTCCCCTTCTAAACAAGAGCAAGGAAGAGAAGAAAAAGAAAGAAGAAGAAAAAGGGGAGCAAGAAAAAGAAGGAAGAGGAGAAGAAGGCAAAAGAAAAAGGGAAGGCCAAAGCATTCAAGGCCAAGACATGGGATGATCCTTCCTCATCCTCTTCATCATCATCGGAAGAAGAGAATGCCTTTGTCGCCAATTTGGCCTTGATGGCCTTTGATGACTTGGATTGCTCTTCCTCCGAAAATGAAGGATCAAGCTCAAGAGGAGAGAGCTCAAGTGAAGGGGGAGCTTCTACATCCTCCTCATCCGAAGAAGAAGAAGAAGATATGGAAACTATGGTAACGAAAGCTTCTCCTAAGAAAATAGTTTCCATAATTTCTAGTTTAACTAAGGACTTATTTGGAATGAAAAAGGAAAATAAAAGCATGCTTAATCAAATTAAGATTTTGGAATATAAGCTAGAAAATGCATGCTTAAATGAAAATGATAATATTTCTTCTTGCCATGATGATGCATGCTCACATGATTATATGCCTTTGGATGTTAATGATGCATGCATAGAGGAAAATAGGGCATTAAGGGAAAAGGTAGATTATTTAACCAAAGCCCTAGAGAAATTCACAATTGGCTCCAACACATTAAATATGATCATTGGGAGCCAAAGAGCTAGCTTCAATAAGAAAGGCCTAGGATACAAAGAAAAGAAAAATGAAAAGGCCTATAAGTGCCTAATAGCTAGGGGACAAGATAAAAAGAAGGTAATAGCTAGGAAATGGATCCCCAAGGAATACTTAGTGAACCCAATAGGAAAGAATTTATTTTGGGTTCCAAAATCCATCCTTAAGGGTTAGAAAACCCCTAGGATAGTCAACCATATGAACTTGACCTATATCATATTTTGGTTGACTTAGGATGACGGGACAACATTTTTTAGATAGTGTTGGGTGATGATAACGTGCCCATAAATAGATAATATTGCTTAAATCATGATGATTAATGTAATTTCTATGCATATGTGTAATCATGATTTATGATATTGATATTTGGCACATTATCATGAGCAATAGGTTTAAATCATGCTTTAGGTGATAACTTGTTTATTATCATCATATAATACCTAATGCATGGTTATAATTTGATGAAAACATGTATTTCATGATCATAATGTGAAATTAAATCATATATATCATTATGATCATGTAGGTTGTTAGATTGATACTTAACCTTGATAGAATTGCATGAATATATTGGTTAAGTATATACAAATACCCCCTAGGATGCATCTCACACTCACTATAGGCTAACTTGATTGCAAACTTAGCATGGGTGAGATATTAGGATGATACAAATGTCCACTAATGCCTATGGCATTTAGATGGTCATTTAAAGTATCAAAATAGCAATAATAGACCAATCATGGGGAAGGCTTATGTTTAATCCATAGACATATTGCTCAAAGATCATGGTTGGATATTTCTAATGTTTTCAAAACAATTCCTTAATCTAAAATCTATGTATTCATGTTTTGAAACAATTCAAAGCAAGACTAGGTGTTAAAATGGATACTAACATGCTCAAAAACTAGTGGTTTTTCAAGTGTTTGGATTTTTGGCAAATCTCGGAAAATATAATGATTTTTCATGAAAAACTATTTTTCCTTGATATATATACTTAATAGAAACATGCTCCTCAAATTTCATGATTTTTTGAATTTTCTGGAATTTTTAATGCATTTCTGAAATTCACCCAGAAAATCAGAATTTCGGAATCAATTGTGCCAGTCGACTGCCATACTGATAGCAGTCGACTGCTCACCTGAAAATCAGCCTACAATTTTCTGATTTCAGATTTTAATCATGTTTTTGGTATTTCCCTCCATTATACTTGATGCCATGAGTTTATAACTTCGTGTTAATCTTTTTGATGGTGTCAAAGGGGGAGAAATAATTATGTTTAAGTAAATTATTTTAGGGGGAGAAATATATGATAAGGGAGAAAATTTTTAAGTGAAGTTTCATGGATTAAGGGGGAGTTGCATGTTGCTATATCATGTTTATGTTTACATGCTTTCTTACCTTAGAAATTTATATCAAATGTTTTTACCTAACTTAAACGGATTGCCACACATCAAAAAGGGGGAGATTGTTAGAGCAATCTCTTGCCGTAATATGGTTTTGATGGTATGACAAAGGGTTTAAGTTAGGTTGGTATGTTTATTTGATATGTGCGTTGGAGTCTTGCAGGACTTAGTAATTCGCACATGGATCCTTGGCGGGTTCACCCTCACAACCTCGGTCCTTGAGTCTGTGAAGGATGACTTTGCGGAAGCCGTGCGCTTGGAGCATCCGAGGGACCACCGGACGAGATGACTTGAAGTGAAGCCAAGGAAGCAAACTTCGGAGGCAAGAGACGCGAAGGAGCATTGCAGAGCCGTGCGCCTGATGCTGCCGAGGGACGTGGCCGTGAACGAAGAGAGCTTCGGCGAGGGACTTCGAGTGAGATGAGAGAATGAGTGAAATGTAAGTAGCTCATTAGGTGAACTTGGCCGAATGACTGAGTGTCGGAAACTTGACCGCAAGGGTTAAGGTTTACCCGACCGCCGGAAGCTCAAACTTATGTTAAGTTTGAGTTTCACGGGCACTGGGCCGATCGCCATGGAATGGCAATGATCGCTTCCGAGTCGAGTGGGTTCGACCGTATCCGATCGATGGGTTTATGCCCGCAATGACCGCCATGGAATGGAAGTCGATCGCCAGAGGATATCGCGGCATAGAATCGGCCAGAGCCGATCGGGCGACGACGGGTCAGCAATGATCGGGTGAGGTTCATCAGTCGACTGCCAAGAGTTCCGTTGGACTACAACGGTCGGGATCCGACGTGTTCGGAGGCCGTTGTAGTGACGGCAGTCGACTGCCAAGGGCAGCAGTCGACTAGTGGCGGCCAATGGGAAGAAACCAGCCCTCTCTATAAAAAGAGAGGGTGTGAGCCTTTGAGAGGCTAATGCTTAAGTTCCAAACGATCTTCCTAGTGCCCCACAAGCTTTAAACTCTTCTTACTTGTCTTTACTTCAATCCTATTGTAAGAAGAGTGATCTTGGTTGTAAAGGTTACCTCCACCTAGCTTGGTGCAAAGGAGAGACCATTAGTGGATTGGTTTTGACGGAGTGATTCACCGAGAATGAATCGGGGACCGTGGATTAGCGGCGTAGCCGTGAACCACGTTATACCATCGTGTTAGCGTTTGTTTTATTGTTTATCTTTTGCTTTGTCTATTTGTATTTGTATATTCCGCTTGCGCTAATCTTTTGTAGACGAGCAATTTACGACATCCAACGAACGAGGGCTATTCACCCCCCTCTAGCCGGCCATTCGATCCCCTACACCGTATACCCACGTATCACCATGTCACCTTCTCCATATATTAGGAACACATCCTTAGTTCTTCTCAAGTACTTAAGGATCATCTTAACAGCCGCCCAATGATCCATTCCTGGATCAGATTAGTATCTGATTGTGACACTCAGAACATACGATACATCGGGTCTCGTACATAACATAGCATACATGATAGATCCTATTGCAGATGCATACGGATAACTAGATGGTCACTCCAATGAACTAGTTACCATAACTAGCATTCACGATTAACTCCGAACATCACAATGTCTCCAGCCAGTGAGAATCAGCTGCTTGGATACACCAAGGAGTATACCTCGTGCTAGTCTCGATAGAATTGATGATGTCCAAATCCATTAATTCATCGACTAGGAATAATTCCAATACATCACAATTACATATGTAGAGATACTCACTAGTTGTGATCCAATCACAAATTCTCTCATGTTGTGAATCGTATTGTAGACATTCAGTAAATGAGTTTAATATCTAATCAAATACATGAAAACATGTATACTCAAATAGTGAATCTTTATTTATCATATAAATGGTTTAAACATAAGCCAATTGCCTTAGGATACCTCTCATATATAACTAACAAACTCCCACTTAGCCTAATACCAATCGCCACGGTATCCAATACCATAAGCTCTAACATGTCCCTCAAATTTACTTTGAGGTAAGACCTTAGTTAAAGGATCCGCTAAGTTCTTTTCAGTGGGAATCTTCTCGATTTGTATTTCCTTCCTACTTATGATCTCTTTGATCAAATGATAGCGGCGAAGCACATGTTTGGATCGTTGATGAGACCTTGGCTCTTTAGCTTATGCAATTGCTCCATTATTGTCGCAGTAAATTGGTATTGCTTCAATAATGGTTGGAACCACACCAAGTTCATAAATAAACTTCTTGATCCAAACTGCTTCCTTTGCTGCTTCCGAAGCTGCAATGTATTCTGCCTCTGTGGTAGAATCTGCTATAGTGTCTTGTTTGGAACTTTTCCAACTCACTGCGCCCCCATTCAAGGTGAACACGTACCCAAACTGAGACCTGGAATCATCCTTGTCTTTCTGGAAGCTGGCATCCGTATACCCACGTATCACCATGTCACCTTCTCCATATATTAGGAACACATCCTTAGTTCTTCTCAAGTACTTAAGGATCGTCTTAACAGCTGCCCAATGATCCATTCCTGGATCAGACTAGTATCTGCTTGTGACACTCAAAGCATACGATACATCGGGTCTCGTACATAACATAGCATACATGATAGATCCTATTACAGATGCATAGGGAATCTTACTCATGCAAATCCTCTCGTCTTATGTGCACGGACACATAGACTTCGAAAGGTGTATCCCATGCTTGATGGGAAGGAACCCTTTTTTGGATTCCGACATGCTAAACCTCTTTAGCACTCGGTCTATATATGTATAATGTGAAAGACTAAGCAACCGATTCGATCTATCCCTATAGATCTTAATCCTGAGGATGTAGGGTGCTTCTCCCAGGTCTTTCATGGAGAACGTCTTGGACAACCAAATTTTAACTGACTGTAAGACAGAAATATCATTTCCTATAAGTAATATGTCATCGACATACAATACTAAGAACACGACTGCACTCCCACTAACCTTCTTTTACACACAAGGTTCGTCCGAATTTTGTGAGAAATCAAACGTTTTGATTATCTCATCAAAATGGATATTCCAGCTTCTGGATGCTTGCTTCAATCCATATATGGACCGTCGTAATTTACATACTTTGGTTTTAACAACTGATGTGAAACCCTCAGGTTGTATCATATACACGTCCTCGAGTAGGTTTCCATTAAAGAAAGCTATTTTCACATCCATCTGTCATATCTCATAATCATAATGAGTCGCTATGGCAAGGAGCATCCGAATGGATTTAAGCATAGCAATAGGTGAATATGTCTCGCCATAATCAACACCTTGCTTTTGACGATACCCTTTCGCCACTAATCTAGCCTTATAGGTAATCACATTACCATCCATGTCAATTTTCTTCTTGAAAATCCACTTGCACCCTATAGGCTTTATGCCTTCAAGTGGGTCAATCAAGTTCCAAACTTGATTTTCATACATGGAATTCATTTCCGACTTCATGGCGTTAAACCATTTATCCCTTTCTGAACTTTTCAAAACTTCTTCATAACTGGTAGGCTACTCATCATCAATGAGTAACATGTCGTTCGATTCACTTACGAGAAATCCATATCTCTCAGGAATGTTGCGTGTTCTACCGGATCTACGAAGATGTGGTGTCACAATAGGTTCAGTCGATGGCTCATCACTATGAGTTGTCGGTTGTGGTGCTTCACCAGGTATCTCATCAATGTCTATTGAAGTCTCTCGAGCCTCCTCAAGCTCAACGACACTCCTACTATTTTCTTGCAAGAGAAACTCTTTCTCTAGAAACATAGAATGCCTTGAAACAAACACCTTTTATTCCACAGGATGATAGAATTGGTAACCCCTTGTTTCCTTAGGGTATCCAATAAATAGACATTTATCAGACTTAGCATCCAATTTGTCTGATACAGTCCGCATCACATAAGAAGGACAACCCCATATCTTCAAGTAAGATACATGAGGTTTCTTACTATTCCATATCTCATATGGAGTAGTTGAGACTACCTTGGTTGGCATTCTGTTTAGCAAGTAAACAGCTATCTGAAGTGCATAGCTCCAAAAGGACTTAGGAAGATTCACATGATTCATCATCGACCTGACCATGTCCAACAAGGTCCAGTTATGCCTCTCATATACACCATTATGCTGCGGTGTATATGGCGGAGTCCATTGAGACAATATACCATTATCCCTTAGATAATCTAGAAACTCTTGACTCAAGTATTCACTACCTCAATCCGATCGAAGTATTTTAATACTCTTGTCATATTGTTTCTCTACTTCATTTCTGAATTCTTTGAACCTTTCAAAGGCTTTAGACTTGTGTTTCATCAAGAACATATACCCAAACCGTGAGTGATCATCGGTGAAGGTAATGAAGTAGTCATAGCCTCCTAGAGCTTGAGTTGACATAGGTCCACATACATCAGTATGTATTAGACCAAGCAACTCTCCCACCGGTACACCTTTTCTCATAAAAGGTAACTTAGTCATCTTGCCTTTTAAGCATGATTCGCATGTATCGTATGAATCTAATTCAAACGATTCCAGAATTCCACATCAGTGTAATTCAGACATACGTTTCTTGCTTGCATGGCCAAGACGACAATGCCACATATAAGAGTCTAATTGATTATCCTTTCGAGCACGCTTGTTGCTCACTTCGATATTGAAAATGTCATTGGATACGTCCAATGTATAAATATCATTGCTCAAAGTTCTAGTCCCATAAAGTACGTCATTCAAAGTTATATAACAACAATTGTTACTAAACATCAAATGGTAACCATTTCTATTTAAGCAGGAAATAGAAACAATGTTCTTTATTAGAGAAGGAACATAATAGCAATTGTCTAGTTCTAAGACTAGTCCACTAGGGAGCTTTAGCAAATAAGTTCCGATGGCGACCGCAGCAACCTTTTCTCCATTGCCAACTTGCATATTTGACTCCCCTCTAACGAGTCTTCTTCTATTCCTTAGCCTTTGTATGTCATTACATATATGTGAGCCACACCTAGTATCCAATACCCAAGGGTCTAAGGAAATAGAATGACAATGAATAATGAAAATACCTAAAGAGGATGGGGCATCAGATGCTTTCTTCTTCTTCGTGGACTCAAGATAAATCTTGCAGTTTCTTTGCTAGTGGCCCTTCTTGCCACAATGATGGCAAGTGCCCTTTTGTGCTAGTTCTGCCTTCTTAGCCTTTTTCTTCTTCCCTTTCGTTTATTCCTTTGACTTCCTCTGAGAACCTTTCTTTGAGGAATCAACTAATATAACTGCCTTCTCCTCATGCTTCACAGAAGGCTCCATAGCCTTCAGCATATTGAGGAGCTCTGGAATAGTGGATTCGAGTTTGTTCATCCAGTAGTTCATCACAAATTGTGAGAAACTCTTGGACAAACAATGCAGAATTAAGTCAATACTTAATTCATGATCCATCACAAAACCGAGGGTAGCTAGTCGCTCGATGTACCCATTCATATTTAGCACAAACTGCACTACAGATGACCCTTCTTGCATCTTAGAGGTGAAGAGGAGCCTGAAGACTTCGAACCTTTCGGATCTTGCTTACTCATCAAACAACTCATGAAGATGGAAGACTATGGTATTAGCATCCATATGCTTATACTGCTTTTGTAGCTCGGGTACCATCACGGCTAGCATGATGCAACTCGCCAGTTCAGAATCAGCCACATATTTCTGATAGGTCAACAATTGGTCTGGAGTTGCATCATCCTTAGGACGGTTGGGAAGAGGCTCTTCGAGGACATACGCAAGCTTTTCTGCCTTGAGAATAATTCTCAAGTTTCTAAGTCAGTCCAAGAAGTTAGGTCCAATCAATTTGTTCGAATCCAAAATAGTGCACAAATTCAAATACATCATGATCAATCGATTAACCTAGAAATACAAAATCGAGCATATATGAGAAAGATGGAAAAATGCATCAACATACATTTACAAATCTCATTCATTTTTCGAATTTTAAAACTCCAAAATCACTTCGGGAGATCGTAGGTCAATCTCCGAATAGGTTGATATCCAACATAGATATGAACAACCTTGGAGAGAGTCCAATAAGTCATTCATAGCTATAATGGTAGGTATCAAGTATACCGATTGCATATCATATATATACAACTATCACAATGTGCTATCAACTAATTGAATGTTCACACATACATCATGTTGTTAACTCATTAACAAGTATGCATCATATGCATAGCACCCAACTTCACCTCCCTTCACATCGACCTTGGAGAGAGTCCAACTAGCCGATGCTCCAGGTTAAAGTCAACCCATTAATCGAGAAATAGTTTTAATATGGTTAGAGCACATTCAACCAATTAGCCCAGCTTGGAGAGAGTCCAACAACCAAAGCTAACGATTGACCTCTGACTCTTACCATATTAGTATTAAACTATTCCATGGTTTGAACATGTTCAGGTTCGAGCTAGGCTTGGAGAGAGTCCAACAACCCAAACAAGAAACATAACTCTGGTTTTAACCATATTAATGGAAGGTGTAGGCTTTAATATTGTGTAAGGGTTTTAATGTCTTATCCTCTTTGCATGCAAATAACTATTATCTACATGGCATGACATACATCTACATGTCACGACACGCATGACATAATGATAAGCATCTAATGCAATTACATGACATACAATTATGACATGTACAATTATTTCCTTATATGTCATAAATATTTATGGAAATAAAATATATTTGAGATTTGATTCCCCAAATCAAATCATGATTAAATTCAGAAATAAATTTTTAAATCTAATAACATATTTTATTTATAGAAAGTCTTAATTAAGGAAAGTCAAATTTAATTTAGGAAACAAAATTCTTAAATTATCAAAACTATTTATCGAAATAAAATATGTTTTAGATTTGATTCCCAAATCAAATCATGATTAAATTAGGAAATAAATTTCCAAATCTAATCACATATTTTATTTATAGAAAGTGTTAATTTCCATAAATACTTCTAAACTTTCCAAAAGTAGAAGATTTCCATAAACACTTTTAAACTTTCCAAAATTAGAAAATTTCTATAAATACTTCTAAACTTTACAAAAGTAGAAAATTTCCATAAATACAATTATGACTATCATAAAATAATTTTACGATTATGTCGAAACACAACCTGGGCCATGATACCACTGTTGGGTTTCCGACACTGCGGCGAGTGTGTGTTCGAATATGTTTCATAAATATATGCACAGCAGAATAATTAAAAAGTAATAAATCTAATTTATTACAACACACACATCACATACATGCATAGTACAATATGTGTAGACATAATCGTAGTTTCAAATTTTGCAATAAAAGGAAATTATCCTAGTTATACCTAACATATCACGTGTAGTGGGAATGACATCAACCGGAACAACTCTCGCTAGAATTGCCTCTATCCGTATCCACGCCGAGTACCGTCAGGATAGCTTCACCAAGCTACGAGCCTCGTCTTCGTAGGAGTCACTAGCCTTGTGTCAAAGATAATGTGATCTAGAGAAGATCACAATCCAAATCAAATTCGAATTTGAAAATGAGTCCCCAAAACTCGCTTTTCCGGAGAGGTATTCGTCAACCGATTAACGAATCCTTGGTCCTTCACCTATGAGGATTACTGGAGATCGAATCCACGATAAGGTGATCGCTGTTGGAGCTCCAAACATCGTCCAAATGATGCTCCGACATGAAAGGAAACAAGCTGTCCAGAAAACTGAATAGCTTGGTGGAGGATTTGCACCAGCCCAAAGGAGGAAGGCCGACTGCACCTTGGTCACCGGAGCCAAGGGATGTCACTGGAGGGACGCTGACAGCAGCAGGTGGCCAGCGACAGTTGGTGGCTTCGGCGGCAGCAAGGTTGGGCGGCAACCTTGTTGGGCGGCAAGAAGAGGAGAAGGGCTTGGGTGGCTAGGGTTTCCAAAAAACAAGTTATCCACGAAAAACCCTTAAGCCAAGTTTTATAGAGAACACATTCTCCTAACGGTTATTGGTTCATAACCAAAACCCGTTAACCCGCTCCAATAACTTAAGTTAAAATAAACCAAACCGCGTTGGCCTATTTTAAGTTAAAATGAACCGAACCAACTTTGGTTCATTCATTTAAAACAAACCAAACCACTTTGGTTTAATTTTCACCATTGGATTAGAACCAAACCAATTTGGTTCATCCATCATGTCTTCATAAGACTTGGCCCATCCATGCTTCCATTGCACCTGAAATGATTTCATGCTCACTCCTTGTTTGGTCCAACCAAACCTAGTTTCTCTCGATATGAGAATCTTATTCTCAAGCTCATTTTAAATCCTTCAGATTACACTCGTTGTGTGTGTGACAAAATAGGTTCTTGGTTTATGTTGGCCATCTATAATTAACCATTAATTATAGAACGATCATGAGTGACACCTAGTAGTACATCATGATCCTCAATTAACTAAAAAATCAACGGTTGATCCATAATCATTTCTGAAACCCTTCAGCAGCTATAATGAATCGTACCCCGTTCCCTTCACTCATCTTATACCCACTTGGTTCAGGACATGGTCTATAGTGTCAGTCCCCACTAAGTTGACTACGTCACAGCTAACCCAAGTATCATTTCCTCATCCTACAGATTCTAGTTATTGCACATGTATTCAAGAGTATCTTACTCTAAACATGTAATGCTTTGTCCAAAGACTTTAGTAACAATCCGACGAGAGGCCATGGGTTTACATCTCCTCACAAGGAGTGATGAATTCTTTATAGGCTATTCAAACACCTTCGGGCATTTCGACTCATACTCAATCATCCCGGGTCCACATCTCCTTAGAGATGTTTGCTTAAGATGTCAAAGCATTAGTCTTTATGACCAAGATGACTTGAATACCTCAAGTCAAAGGAACATCACAGTTAAGCTACAGTAAGAACTTCATTGACATATCCATATATGCAGAGAACCATATGAAGTCTTACAGCTGGTCACTCCAATGAACTAGTTACCATAACTAGTATTCACGATTAACTCCGGACATCACAATATCTCCAGCCAGTGAGAATCAGCTGCTTGGATACACCAAGGAGTATACCTCGTGCTAGTCTCAACAAAATTGATGGTGTCCAAATCCATCAATTCATCGACTAGGGATAATTCCAATACATCACAATTACACATGTAGAGATACTCACTAGTTGTGATCTAATAACAAATTCTCTCATGCTGTGAATCGTATTGTGGACATTTAGTAAATGAGTTTAAGATCTAATCAAATACATGAAAATATGTATACTCAAATAGTGAATCTTCATTTATCATATAAATGGTTTAAACATAAGGCAATTGCCTTAGGACACCTCTCATATATAACTAACAGGTTTCACATCTGTTGGAAGCGACCATAAGGTATGGAAACTTCAAAGATCAATTTATGGTCTCAAATAAGTGTCAAGAAGTTGGAATCTCATATTTGATGATACAATTAAAGAGTTTAATTTTATTAAAAATCCTGAGGAACTATGTGTGTACAAGAAGGTTAGTGGGAGTGCAGTGACATTCCTGATACTTTATGTTGATGACATTCTACTCATTGGGAATAATATAGGAATGCTTCAATCAACCAAAGTAAGGTTAGCCAGTAAATTCTCCATGAAGGATTTGGGTGAAGCATCTTATGTATTAGGAATACAGATCTATAGGGATAGATCAAAGAGGATGTTGGCGCTAACCCAATCCACATATATATATACCATACTTAGTAGATTCTCAATGGAAGAATCTAAGAGAGGATACTTACCAATGTGTCATGGTGTAACTCTATTCAAGTCTATGAGCCCCAAGACAGACGAAGAGATAGAGATGATGACACGCATTCCCTATGCATCTGCCATTAGTAGTATCATGTACAGTAAGATATCTACAAGACCTGATATAGCATATGCTCTAAGTGTCACGAGTCGATATCAAGAAAATCCTGGTCCATTACATTGGAAAACTGTGAAAGATATTCTTAAGTACTTACTAAGGACTAAGAATTTGTTCATGACTTATGAGATTGGAGAATTAAAATTGGAAGGGTACACTGATTCTAGCTTCCAATCAGATGTGGGTGATGTGAAATCAACCTCTGGATATGCATTCACATTGAATGGTGGTGTTGTTTCTTGGAAGAGTTCTAAGCAAACACAATTGCGGATTCCACAACCGAGGCAGAATACATAGCAACTTCAGAAGCAGCAAAGGAGGCAATTTGGATGAGGAATTTTATCCAAGAGTTGGGTGTTGTTTCAAATGGAGTTGATCCAATCCAGGTTCATTATGACAATACTGGAGCTATTGCACAAGCAAAGGAACCAATGTCTCATCATCGATCCAAGCATATACTGAGAAAATTCCACATCATCCAAGAGATTGTGGGAAGAGGAGACATCACAGTTGAGAAAGTTTCCTCTACAAACAACATTGTTGATCCACTTACAAAGCCCTTGCTAGGACCATCATTTGAAAAGCATCGCGAATTGATGGGTTTAAAACTAATGAGTAGTTGGCATTAAGGCAAGTGGGAGTTTGTTAGAGTAGGTGGCCAACAAGCCAACTGTTGGCTAGGGATTTGGTGACTCTTGTGTTAAGACATCCTCTATTTTAATATAATTTAATTCAGTTTGGCATTTACTTTATCTAAATACCCATGTTAGATGCATAGATAAAGTCCTTAAATATACTATAGTGAAATGTGGTGGTACATATAATGACCATCATGAAATATATCAATATACACTGTATATTCTAAAAATGTTCCTGGTCAATTGGGTCACTAAATAAATAAGGATAAAAGGATGCTTGAGCTAGATACTGGCATCTGTAATGCAATGTACCATGTTTCATTGGTAAGGACATAGAGATGTTCAAGCATATAGATGGATTCTCATATGATGAGTTCATCGAACTACCCTCACTCAAACTTTCCAAGTGGTTATCATTTATCGAGTGGATAAGTCATTGGTTGTGGTTGTACACTAGTAGTCCTTATGACCAAGGATAACACTGAGACTCTATATGTTGGGGTTGTACTTTGACTCATTTACTGAATTTATTGGGGTCATCAGATGGTGAGATTGGGTGCAATAATGAAACATATAGTAGTCAGTGCATTGTAGTCGGGGATTCACCACATACCCACGAGTGTAGATATCCTATGTAATGTGTTGTTTCTACAGTGTATGAAGTCTCTGATCAAGACTGTAAGATGTGCTTTCGGAAAGGAGTTTCCTAGTTGCACATGCAATGTCACTATAAGATACATCACATGGTTGTCAAATCAAATATATATATATATATATATATATATATATATATATATAGCTCTCGATGTACCAATGGTTGTAGATTTGACCGGGATATATGAGTTGAAGGGACTGGACTCTACGTTAACCATAATCGACTAGCTCTTGCAGGCACTATTCAGTGATACATAGGGAGTCATGGTGCGGTGCAGCTAAACGCTCTTACCATGATTCGTTAGGTGCTAATCAGAATTAGTTCTAACATCCTATAATCAAAGGGTTGATCATAGGATGGGGTTATTAAGGGTATGCCCGAATAAAGGACAAATATAGTCCTGAATCACAAAGAGTTGTGAACCCACGGCTATTTGTATCCTTGAACCATTGAGGGTCACACAAGTATTGGTTTCCCTATTTCCCATTGAGAAAGTTAAATTCAATGAGTTGAATTTGGCGAATGATGTTTGATGTGATCAAATGGTGTATTGATGAATAAAGTTTGATATAATCAAATGTTATGATTCATAAAAGAGTTTATAAATGAATGAAAATAAGGAGAGTGGAAATGTTCCACACATGGTCTATAATTGAATTCATAATGAAATTCATAATTGCGTTCTAGAAAAGTTCTAAAATCTAATGGGCCAAGATGGAAGATGGATAATGGGCCAAGATGGAAGATGGACAATGGGCCATAATCAAGCCCATTATAAACTCATCATGATGAGGAGGGCAAAAGGCATGGATGAGTAAGAGAAGACAAATTTGATTTCTCTTCTAAAACTCTTCCACTTCCTACTCCACTTCACCTTCTCCATTAAGGTGGTCATGCAGGTTAGATAAGATCTTCTTAAAAGCCTCCATGAAGAAGTTTTATGGAATTCCTGTAACCTCCCACTAGGCTCCACTCCTTGATGAGGTGGGTGGCCACATTAATAGGGTGTGTTGGGAGCTACTTTTCAAGGTTATATAAGCAAGAGAAGATAAGAGATCTTAGGAGTGAAAGTGGTTCTTGTTGTATGCCTCTTGCTTCTTGCTTCTTACTTCATGCTTCTTGCTTCTTGAAAAACTCCTAGCCTTCTCCTCTCCTCCTTAGAGATAGTGGTCGGCCTTCCCCCCTCCCCTATCAAAGAAGAAGATAGGAGATCTTCTTACTTGATTCCATCTAGAAGAGACAATCTTCTTGGAGTGTGTCATCACATCCCTCATCTTCGAGGAATACACCCTAATCATCTCAACGATAAAGGGCTCTTGATCTCTAGTGCGATCAAGCGTTGGAAAAGAGCTTCCGATCGTGGACCGGATTTGATGGAGGAAGCACAGAGGAAGCACAATATCCAAATCCTCAACCAAAGGTATTTTTGGAAGGTATGAATCTTTGCTTATGAAATTGTTTCATATATGTATATTGATAAATGTTATAATAGTTTTATTTAGATTGTGCTTAAATGATCTAGCATGTTAGTTCTAGTAGTTTAGCATGTCTAAATAAAATTATTAGATTGACATTAGATGTTCAATCACATGACAGTTTTTCTTTGTTATGCTTTTAAGATCTTTCTTGAAGGGTTAGATAGTATTGCATGATTAGATTAAAAGATCATGCTTATGTTTGTTTTAAAACCATATGAACACTCCTTTTATTTAATTGTTAAATCATAAAATTTTAAACTTCTGCTGCACATAGGGGTGTAGAAACACAACACGCGAATGCTAGATTTGTGTGAATCGACCATGGTATCCGAACTATGTACGATATAGCCTGCGGATGTCGCAGTGTTCCAATAGCTTGGACTTTACGCTGTCAAACATTGGACTTATACTTCCAAGACTACATGTTTGGACTTTACGCCGCCAATATCACACCCTTGGACTTCCCAATTGCCAACATCCATACTTGGACTTTCACTGCCAAAATTCACTTGGACTTTACGCCGCGAAGATTACACATTTTAACTTATGTCGTTAAGACTATACCTTTGATTTTCCTTGCCAACTACCCATGACTTGGACTTTCCATTGGCAAGACCAAGACTTGGACTTCTCTGGAGTCCTACTCGAGCTAGGTCAACCTTGACCTAAGGCCGATTGCTTCAACAATCTCCCCATAAAGCTATCTCCTCATATGGTCAAACTCATGTCAACCATATGATCAACCCATTGTCAAACAATGGTTAAACACATTGTCAAATATCAAAACACTACTCGAGTCCCACTCGAGTCTTGTCAATTGTGACCTAGACCGATTGCACCAACAAGCTCTTGCCTATCAAAACCTTGATTTTGTCCTCTTGACACCTTAAATGTATTTTCCATCTTCTTAAGGGTCTTTTCTAACTTTAATTCTTGACCTCAAGACTTGATTTTCTTCCTCTAATTTTTCAAATTTTGATTTTCCATATCATTTCTTTGGATATTCTTTTTCCTAGGCATATGTCTATTATTCTTAAAAGTATTGCCAAGATAGTTCTTATCCTTCCTATCCTTTAGTAGATTAAGTCTACCTTGAAAAACTCTAAAGTTCTCCTTAAGTGGGATAGTTCTTGAGGTAATAAGCCTAAAATTGTCCTTAGGCTCTTGCTCATGATATTGAGCACTTAAATGGTGGCACTTAGCTCTAGCATGCTTTTTATCATGATATATTGAAATTGCATTATGAAACAATACCTTAGACTTTGCCTTAGGAGCTCCTTCTAAATTTGAGCTTCCTATTATGTTCTTTCTTGGATGCCTCCCCCTTGGATATTGATTCCAGTAATTCCCATTTTGAGTGCACAAGAAACACACAATGTGTTCCTTGCCTTTGCATATCATGGTTCCAGCCTCCTTTGACTTTTCTTTCACATTTGGTGCCACTTGAACTTTCTTCTTGATTCATTTTGGACACCTAGTCTTATAATGCGCTTTTCCCCTACACTAAAAATAAATAATGTGATCTTTATTTTTACATATTGAGCTTGTGTTACCTTCCTTGGTACTAGGGAAAACATGGACTTGTTCTTCATCAGCGTTGGATGTTGAGGGCTCCTCTTGCTCCGCTGTCGAAAACTTATCCTCCCCCTCAATCCTAGAGGTGGAGGCTTCTACAACCTCTTCCAACTTGGATGTTGAGCACCTTTCAACTTTCAAATCTTTAAGCTCTTGAGATGATAAGCCTTCTTCCTCAAACTCATCATCATCTTGTACAAATGAGGGTTCTTCATGGAGCTTGACTAATTTTCTCCATAGTTTATATTCATCCTTGAATTTTCCTAATTTACACAAAATATTATTAGGTATCAAATTAATCAAAATTTTGATTACCTTGTCATTTGCCTTGGATCTCAAAATTTTCTCCTTGGTCCACTTGCTCCTTTTAAGAGGACTTCCCTTCTTGTATGTTGGAGCTTTAAACTCCTTCGTTAAAGTGAACCATTCTTCGATGTCCTTTTGAAAGAACATCTCAATTCTATCTTTTCATTGAGAAAAACCCCTAGTCTGTAGGAAGGTGGAAATCGAGTGTCGAGTCTAAATCTGTCACTGAACTCCATTGCTATTGATGGATCCTCTGTTCCTCTAGCTTATGCTCCCTCAGCGATTAGTCTGGTGAAGAGCGATTTCATTCTAATACCACTTGTTAGGACCTTGGCATCGCTAAAGGGGAGGGTGGATAGCAATTCGTCTCGATTGTAGATTACATTCTTATGTTCATGCTTGTCTACAAGAAGTTAATGTGTAGTGGAAATAAACATAAACAATATAAATCACAAGCACAACACAAACTGATTTTATGTAGTTCTGAACCCCCAGTTCCTACTCCATGACCTAGCTCCTAGTGATAGATCTACTATCCTTTCTCCTCGAAATCCTTCTAGAGGTGGAGAAACTTCTTACAACACATGTCTTTACAAGAAATTCAACCAACATGAAATATACAAGTGAAATAAGAAGAACAAGAGAAAAATTAGTTTACATAATAAACTTTTGCTTGCTTGTAGTTTTGTTGTGTTGGAAAGCCTCTTGAAGATCTGGAATGCAATAGCAACTTCCTTTTAAAATCTTTAAGAACCAGCACCTTCAAATCACCACCATCGAACTAATTTTACCTACCAGTCAATTGGTCTTACCCACCAATCAACTGGTCTTCGATCTTTGCTCGACTTGGCACTTCAACAGCTTAATTCACATCATATTATGACTTGTTGTAGTTCCCTAGCCGACTAGTATATCCTAATAGTCGACTAGTAAATATTATATGTTTTGCTATTGTTTCACTAGTCGATTGATAAATATTTTGTGCACTAAATTTATCATTTTAGGTCTTATTAGTCAACTGCTAAATATTATCAATCAACTATCAAATATTCTGTTTAGTTTTGGACTAAAAATATTGTTCATAGGCTGAAAATACTATAACAGCCGACTGTTACTATAGCAGTAGATTGATTTTCACAATCGAGCTCAACGATTACTCAAACAGTAATACCATACAACTGATACATCAATCTCAGTCTTATTTTAAGCTAACTCTTGCTTCACTTAGTATCCAATTAATCTCAACCTACCAGAACCTTTCTCATCCATCATCTGATCATCCTTGACCTATTGAGACCTGCTGAGACTTCACCGACACTAAGCATCTGGTCCTCCTTGACTTTCTTAGACTTTTCCTCTCATATCTGGCATCCGATCAACATCAATTTACTAAGACTTTTTATAACTAAACATCCATTCTTCCTTGACCTGTTTATACTTTTCATCTCACGCCAAGTGTTCGATCAATTGTGACCCACTTAGTCTTCACACTTACCAACTCTCTATTGGACTTTTGATCACCAAATGTTCGGTCCTCTCTGACCCACTTGGATTTATCAACTTGTCAAGTATCTGATTCACCTTGACTTACTTGACTATTCTCTTGCTAACTTCCTGTTGGACTTCCGATCATCAAGTGTCCAATCCTCCTTGATCCACTTAGAATTATCCACTTGTCAAGTATTCGGTCAACCTTAACCTACTTGATTTCACGCTTAACCTTGACCCTACATGCATCATTGATCAATCTGACCCAATGATGATTACACCAACAATCTCCTTCTTCATCACATAACCTCAAATATTCCATACCATCCTTCACTCATCATCAACCTATTATCATATTGTCAAATATTGAAACTCAACTCGAGCTTAACTCAAGTTTTGTCAACCTTGACCTGAGGTCAATTGCACCAACACTTCTATCACACTGGAGATCCAGACCACCTATCTACTTGTAGATCAAGCTCTCAAATTTGTTTAAGAGGTCAAAGATAAGGGTTCACAAAGAAGTATGATCCCCTCATTTAGATATGATCTAGTTGTGTGCCTTAGTTCCCTTGCCTTGATTAAGATTTTCTCTTGGTCCAATCCGAAGAAGGATATCAACTAAATTAAGGTCAATGACACACGATCAGATGGAGTGGACAAAAACCAATCATGGTAAAAAATGATTAGAATTAAATTAGGGTTGAGTTGATTAGGATTGAATTGATTAGAGTTGAATTATAATTAGGGTTGAGTTGATTAATATGATTAAGTTAATCTAATCCATCTTACTCAATCTAGGTTTTCAATACACGTTAATCCTATGAGCTTTGTGAGATGAGGGTGTATTCTTTTCTTGATTAATTTTAATGAAAATTTCAAAGTTTTTAAACTTGTGTTAGATTCAAGTTTAGCTTAAGCTAATCAAGTAGGTTTTTTCAAAATTGACTTCCAGATAGTGGTGAGGCATATGGCCTTCTTGGATATCAGGTGGATCACTTACTAAGAAAAAGTCAATCAAGGAATCAAGTACTTGACTCACTTTGGGCTAAGTTTTTGTTTAACTAGTTAAAGATTCAGTGAGTTAGCTTCGGTTAGTTCCACTCAACTTAATGCACCAGGTCATGGCGAAGCATATGACCTTCTTGGATATCAGGTGAACCACTTCCTAGACATGCACTTTAAAGAGTTTTCCTAACTTACTATCAGTTCACTTCATCTTAGTACTAGGTTGTTCAAGTTTAAACTATTTTTTTCCTATATAGTCTATTCTAAATTAAGCAAGTAAAGTAAACTAAACATGCAAGAGTTTAACTAATTAAAGAAACATGCAAGTGACTATCTCCCCCTAAGTGATAACTTAGTTGAGTTTTGTTCACTAAGTGATTGACTTTTAGGGACTCAAAATTGGTTCTGTCAAACTTGGTTGACTAAGATAGACTTAGGAACCCATGCTTGGACTCAACTCTTAGCATTTCGGCTAAGTAATGACATGTATGATTTGTAGGATGATATAGCTATGTACCCAAGTCTGGATTTATTGTACACTGCTCGTTGAGACCCAAGCATCATATTGAGATACTTGGAGCCCGAGGTGAAGTTTTCTAACATTCCAATGAGATCTCCTACTTGCATTTTTAGGACGGAGTTCTCTTCCTCAAGGTTTGGAACTTGCGTTGAGTCTCTATCCTTAACTTGACAAGTCGAAGTCTTCGAGTTGACTTGCTAATAATAGGTATTTATCGTGGTACCGTTACAAATTAATTATCAAACCCTCTCTACACTAATATAGGATAGTGAATGGCCCGGATCATTTTCCAATGAGTGTAATTGATAGAATAGTAAACTTAGGATTTCTAATTATTGCTTTGGGTTTTCTATTGAAGATTGGGGTTTGGATTTTGAGCTCTAACCTATGATTGCAAGATAATTAAAACTCTAAACTAACATGCAACAACTAAATCAAACAATGCAGGAATTAAATCAACAAAAACTTGAAAAGGAAATAAATGATCTAATCAACCCAAGATAGGCCCGGTGAATGAACAAGTTCCTCCGGCTAAGTCTAACGAAGCTCGATCGAGACTCCGCAAATAACAGTGGATGTGAGATGGTGTAAACTCTTGAATCTAGTAGTTTGATGGATGCTCCGAACTCTTGCGGATCCGGTTGAGCTCGAAGAAGTGTCATCGGGGCGGAACTCCTCCTCGAATCCGAAGGAGAAGGTGGATGAGCTATGGAGATGGAGGACGATGCCGAAATCTCTCGATGAAGTAGTTCCTCCTCGAATCCGTGGAGGAAAATGGATGGAAGCAAGGTGGAGGCGGCTGCCAGGGCTCAAGGGAAGAAGAGATTTAACTAACAACCAAATGAAATAATCAATGCATCAACAAAATCTAATGCATGAACATGATTAAAAGAAAGTAACTACTTAACTACAATTGCGATGAAATTAAAGGAAACTTAAACTAAGCATTCAAATAAGAAAGTGCAGGAATTTAAATATGCAGAATAACATGAGAGTAAAACATAACATGAAATTAAATCTAAACTAACAAACTACAACCTAATTACTAAAAAAACATTTAATCAAACATCATGCAATTAAATTGTAAAACACTAAATTCAAACATCAAAGTAAATAACAAGGTAAACATCCAACTCAATGGACAAATCCAAACATAACCACCGATCACTACTCCGCGACGGTGACAACAACCCGAAACGACCCTCTTCCGGTGGATGGAAGAGTTGGATCCTTGCTGGAATATCCTCCGGCAAGTGCGGAACGGGAAGATGATGCTAGCTCTCTACTCCTGCAATCGTTGGTGAAGCTGCCCAATCGGCGCAGCTGTTGGATGGTTTTGTCGAGGTGGAGCAGCTTGTAGTTCCGCCGCCGAGGACCGAACCCGAGTCTCTCAGTTGTCAGCCGAGTATACTCACCACTATACTACAATGGAACTACCAGCATTGCATGGAAAGAATGGAACCGGAGTACAAGCTGGAACTCTTCGCCATCGATGGAAGCTAGGTTCTGCTGCAAGATTATGGAGGTGAACTCACTGCAATCGAGAGTTGGAATAGATTATGCCCAATTGGTGCAGCAGCAAGTACCACAACCTTCCGAAATCTCGTCCAACTATGGCGTCTCATCTCTGATAGTTGGCGTTGGAAGTTTCGCCGGTGAAAAGTGTCAGAATCGCCTTCACTGCTCGCTGCCGATGAGCTGGCCGGAATCCCAGCATCTCATCGCCGCCTAAGGAAGGGGATCATCGCCGACTTGGATGGAAGGAGGCCACCGGAATAGATGCCCAGACCTGTCACCACTGCATGGAGGATCGATGGTTGTCGGCTCATCTGCGCATTCTGCGATTGGGGAAAAGGGCGAAAATGTTGATTTTTAAAGCTTCTTTTCTATGGTCGTCTGATCGAAGCAGGATCAAATACCAGCCGTCCAATTAAAGCTAGGGTAAATGCCTTGATTAATCAATTAAGGAGTTGTGCATTCAATGGCTGAAATTAATCTGATTTTAGATGGACGGATCTGATCGGATCTAAATAAATAATCACGATCGGTCAGATCTAGATAAAGGGCTAAGATGTCCAGATCTAAATGTACAAAATGGATCTCTCTAGATCTGGATGGATGGATCAGATCTCATCAGACGGTCAGTATTGAATAGATCTAAACCCTTTGATTAAACTGCTTCTAATCTTGATGAAAGATCCAGATTAATCTAGTTTGAAATGATCCTTCTGGCCCTAAATGAAGTCATATTTGATCCAACTTTAGTCTAGTCTAGTGGCTCATCTCGATCTCCTACAAACAAAGATAAAATTTACATATAAGTCCAAAATTAAGGAGAATTTATAATAAAGTCCAAAAATAAATCCAACTCATAAAACATGATAATAATCGATAAATAATCACTGGAGAGGATTAAAATAGTGATATTAAGGACCAAAATAATACGACAAATTGACAGTTATCAATTCCCTCACACTTATTCTTGCACGTCCCGAGCAAGTAAAGAAAACTAAAAATAAACTGAAAGTATATTTCCCTAGCAATTCCCAAGCATACACAGAAAATCGTGAAATAAAGTTACCTAGGATTATCAATTCTCAAAGACTCAAGCAATCATGGACTCAAATCTTACATAGGTTAACAAACATGGTGACTTCAATCCATTATGAATAGACTAAGAATGATTAAGCCTCACAAGGTAAGTGGTAGTTTCTCTCACTCTCATAAGCATGTAATAGTGGAGTTCACTCAAACTACTCATGGTTTATGAACTACCATATGCTTGCTTTTCTTCTACCTTCACCACTATATACACATAAAAATGCACAATCACTGAAGGCTTATTAAGAATGTAAGAGAAACATGAAATAAAAGAAATGATGGTATGAGTGCAAAACAAAGAAATCAAAGAGATAAAGAAAATAGTGAAAGATATGGAAATAATAGAATGCTACATAGATGAGTACAAGAAAGCATTGCCCTAAAATTTTTCTTCCAACCCAATAAACATGTAAACAACCCTTATCACATTCTTCAATACAAATCTACTCATGATATATAATAAATCTCTCAATGATTGCAACAAGGGATATCGTTAACAAAAATACTATCACACATAAATAAAAAAAAATTGGCACAACATGTCAATTTTCACAATACTTTTTTTTATTTCATGGGCACCCAAATGTTTATTTTTTTTCAACTTTTTTTTCAGTTTCTTTTTTCAAACTCCTTTTTTTCCGACAAGTAGTGCACTTCCCTATGCTCCAACATCAAGCTCAGCTAAAAAGATAAAGAGCAGGGCTAACTCATGGTGATCAAGCACGACTTGCCTATGCTAACACTAAATTTCCCTGAGCTACTCTCTCCCCCACACTTAAATTTTTGTCCATCTTGGGCAAAACACTCATCATGGATCATCCAAGTATTCCACATCCAGAAATAGAAATGGAGAAGAAAGTAATGGAAGGAAAGAAAAAATACAAGGATGAATGACTAGAATGTTATTCAAATAAGCATGTGATGATAAAAGAAGTGAAGGAAAATAAATGTGATTGCCTTCATAATAATCATGCAAACCTACTGTTGTGTGGTCTCGAAAGAATCAAAGCAAGTTCTAGAGTTACAATAACCACAAGTGCACCACACACAAGCAATAAATATAGGCTCAATCCTCACTAGGTAAACAAAAATAATCAACTCAGTCTATCAACATAGAATCCATTACCAAGTAGTAACCACATGCAATCAAATAATCCATTCATGACAATAAATCTCCGAAATTTGACAATCAAATTTAACTAGCTTTCACAACTTCTAAGATGATATAAATGAATGCACAGGCAATTTATTTCAAAACACCGATAAAATAAAAACTCGTCAAAAAAACATAACAACTAAAACAAAAACAAATGAAGTAAAAGAGACATATATACAAGGAAAAATAAAAGAGATGAGATGGAGCAAAATCCCTTGAGGTCTTGGCAGTTGAAGAAGATTTAGCAGGAGGAGCCACGCAGGTCGTGGGGTGCTCCGAGAGAAATCCCGTCCCGGTGGTTGAAGAAGATTCAACTTTAACATCCACGCTAGGAGTGGGATAGAATGAATCGGGGTGAGCGCCTTCATGATGTGATCATGATAGTTCCATGCTACTACCTCCGATATGATCGTCGCCTCATCATATATACTCTTTGGTGGTCAGAGGCGATTCAGTTGAAATTTCCAGCTCGAGGGCTGGATTACTGCATCTGTTGTTAGGGCTTCCATCAGCAATATTCTTGGAGACTCGATCTCAGGTGGGAGTGTCCAGTCTGGGGGTGTCCAGCTATCCACCACTCCTGTGTCATCATCCGCAAAATCTAACATAACAGCAGCTTCATCAATCAAATCACATCCATCAGTGTCTGAAATCACATTACAGCACAATGGTTCATATGAGTCCTGTGGAGTAGTATGCCTATCACATACTCCACACTCCATCTCCCTAAGCGCGTCGATATCCACAGAAGTGGTCTCTGACGGAGACTGAATGAACTCTTGTGTTGCATCTGGATGAAGGTTGTTACAATTTAATCTAGTTGTTTGATCAATGATGCTAACTATCACCGTAGTCTCCATACTACTGATTATACAGATCCATGTTTCTCAGAAAAGAGAATTCCTGATTTTTCCTGAAACACCAACAAACAAATCAAAAGACACAGGAAGTAGACATGACAAAATACATGGATATACAAGAAATAAAATAATGCAGCCCTAAACAAAAATTTTGATTTTTGATTTTTTTTTTTTTTGAAAAATGGACAAACAATCCTAAGTCTACCAAACATCATTACACTTTCCGACAACGGCGCCAAAATTTGATAACAGGTATTTATCGTGGTACTATTATAAATTAATTACCAAACCCTCTCTACACTAATATAGCATAGTGAATGGCCCGGATCGTTTCCCAACGAGTGTAATTGATAGAATAGTAAACTTAGGATTTCTAATTATTGCTTTGGGTTTTCTATTGAAGATGGGGGTTTGGATTTTGAGCTCTAACCTACGGTTGCAAGGTAATTAAAACTCTAAACTAACATGCAACAACTAAATCAAACAATGGAGGAATTAAATAAAAAAAAACTGGAAGAGGAAATAAATGATCTAATCAACCCAAGATAGGCCCGGTGAATGAACAAGTTCCTCCAGCTAAGTCCAACGAAGCTTAATCGAGACTCTGCAAATGGCAGTGGATGTAGGATGGTGAAAACTCCTGAATCCAATAGTTTGATGGATGCTCCGAACTCTCGCAGATCTAGTTGAGCTCGAAGAAGTATCGCCGGGGCGGAACTCCTCCTCAAATCCGAAGGAGAAGGTGGATGAGCTGTGGAGATGGAGGACGACGCTGAATCTCTCGATGAAGCAGTTTCTCCTCGAATCCATGGAGGAAAATCGATGAAAGCAAGGTGGAGGCAACTGCTAGGGCTCAAGGGAAGAAGAGATTTAACTAACAACCAAATAAAATAATCAATGCATCAACGAAATCTAATGCATGAACATAATTAAAAGAAAGCAACTACTTAACTACAATTGCGATGAAATTAAAGGAAACTTAAACTAAGCATTAAAATAAGAAAGTGATGGAATTTAAATATGCAGAATAACATGAGAGTAAAACATAACATGAAATTAAATCTAAACTAACAAACTACAATCTAATTACTAAAGTAACATTTAATCAAACATCATGCAATTAAATTGTAAAACACTAAATTCAAACATCAAAGTAAATAGCAAGGTAAACATCCAACTCAATGGACAAATCCAAACATAACCACCGATCACTACTCCACGATGATGACAACAACCCGAAATGACCCTCTTCCAGCAGATGGAAGAGTTGGATCCTTGCCGGAATATCCTCCGAAAAGTGCGGAACGGGAAGATGATGCTAGCTCTCTACTCTAGCAATGGTTGGTGAAGCTGCCTAATCGACGCAGCCGCTAGATGGTTCTGTCGAGGTGGAGCAGCCCATAGTTCCACCGTCGGGGATCGAACCCGAGTCTCTTGGTTGTCAGCCGAGTATACTCACCACTATACTACAACGGAACTACCGACGCTGCGTGGAGAGAATGGAACCGGAGTACAAGCTGGAACTCTTCGCCGGCGATGGAAGCTAGGTTCTGCCGCAAGATTTTGGAGGTGAACTCACTGCAGTCGAGAGTTGAAATAGATTCTGCCCAATCGGTGCAGTAGCAAGTACCACAGCCTTCCAAAATCTCGTCCAGCTACGGCATCTCAGCTCCGACATTTGGCGTTGGAAGTTTCGCCGATGAAAAACATCGAAATCACCTTCATTGCTCGCTGCCGATGAACTGGTCGAAATCCCAGCATCTCGTCGCTGACTGAGGAAGGGGATCATCGCTGGCTTGGATGGAAGGAGGCCGCCGGAATAGATGACCGGACCTGGTGCCGTCGCATGGAGGATTGATGGCTGTCGGCTCACACGCGAGGAAGTAGCGTTGCCACCGCTCGCACGCGAGGAAGAAACTCGGCGTGTGCGCATTCTGCGATTGGAGAAAAGGATGAAAATGTTGATTTTAAAGTTTCTTTTCTATGGCCATCCGATCGAAGCAGGATCAAATCCCAGCCGTCCAATTAAAGCTAGGGTAAATGCCTTGATTAATCAATTAAAGAGTTGTGCATTCAACGACTAAAAATAATTTGATTTAAGATGGACGAATATGATCGGATCTGAATGAATAATCACGATCGGTCGAATATGGATGAAGGGATAAGTTGTCCAGATCTAAACGTATGGACTAGATCTCTCCATATCTGGATGGATGGCTCAGATCAATCAGATCTCATCAGACGGTCAGTATTGAATAGATCTGAACCCTTTGATTAAACTGCTTCTTATCTTGATAAAAGGTCTAGATTAATCCAGTTTGAAATGATACTTCTAGCCCTAAATGAAGCCATATTTGATTCAACTTGAGTCTTGTCCAATGGCTCATCTTGATCTCCTACAAACAAAGATAAAATTTGCATATAAGTCCAAAATTAAGGAGAATTTATAATAAAGTCCAAAAATAAATCCAACTCATAAAACATGATAATAATCGATAAATAATCACTCGAGAGGATTAAAATAGTGATATTAAGGACCAAAATAATACGACAAATTGATAGTTATCACTTGCTCCTTAAGTACTTGGACTTCTTAAGGAGTGAGTCTACTCAGTTCTCGGGCTTAGCTAATTTCCTACCAAGGCATGCAATGATGTTATATAGTTAATCTTCTAAGTGAGATGTTACCTCGTTTGAACCTTCGAAAACAGATGCGGATCCGTGGCTTGTATTAGACTCGGACTCGAATTCTTATCTTGACTCGGCTTCGGACTCGTCAGCGCCATGAGCGCTACCACTACAAGAAAAATGGGAAATAGCGATGAATTATTTTCGTCGCTAATACCAAATATTCATCGTTAAATAATATTAATGATGATATTATTTCGTTTCTAGTTTCGTCATAATAAGTGTTGGTGCAATCGGCCCAGGTCACGATTGACCAGACTCGAGTTTGACTCGAGTGATGTTTTGATATTTGACAAAGTGGTTTGACATAGTATGTTTGACATTGATGTTTGACATTGATGTCGGTTAATGTTTTGGGGAGATTGTTTATACAATCGACCCAGGTTATAATTGACCAGACTCGAGTTTGACTCGAAGGAGACTTTGATGGTTGACTAGGGTTGACCATGTGATTATGGGAAAATCCAAGCATGGGTCTTGGCAAGGTAAAGTCCAAGTCATGGGTACTTGGCATGGAAATTCCAAGTGGGACACTTGGCATTTGGGAAAGTCCAAGTCTTGAGTGCTTGGCACAAGGGAAGTCCAAGCATGGGTCTTGGCATGGAAAGTCCAACATGGGTTGGCAAGGGAAAGTTCAAGCTTGAGTCTTGGCATTTGAGAAGTCCAAGGGGTTTGATATTGGCGGCGTAAAGTCCAAGCGGAAGTCTTGGCAGCATAAGTCCAATGGTTGGCGGCTTAAAGCCCAAGCGGAGTCTTGGCGACGTAAGTCCAATGTGCCTTGGCGGTGTAGACATCGTTAGCATGACATAGCCGATGGAAGCACCTGAAGGCTAGCGCGATGAATGAACAAGTCATGGATGACTTGGAGGGATCCGAGAGGCATGAGGCTGATGGAGGTGGCTAGAAGGCTTAGGTCTAGGCTAAGGGTGGTCTATCAAGTATGGGGGTGTTAGTAATATATGAAAGATGTCCTAAGGCAATCGCCTTATGTACGAACCATTTATATGATAAATGAAGATTCACTATTTGAGTATACATATTTTATGTATTTGATTGGATCTTAAACTCATTTACTGAATGTCCACGATACGATTCACAGCGTGAGAGAATTTGTGATTGGATCACAACTAGTGAGTATCTCTACATGTGTAATTGTGATGTATCGGAATTATCCCTAGTCGATGAATTGATGGATTTGGACACCATCAATTCTGTCGAGACTAGCACAAGGTATACTCCTTGGTGTATCCAAGCAGCTGATTCTCACTGGCTAGAGACATAGTGATGTCCGGAGTTAATCGTGGATGCTAGTTATGGTAACTAGTTCATTGGAGTGACCAACCGTAAGACTTCATATGGTTTTCTGCATATATAGATATGTCAATGAAGTTCTTACTGTGGCTTAAGTGCGATGTTCCTTTGACTTGCGGTATTCAAGTCATCTTGATCATGGAGACTTATGCTTTGACATCTTAAGCAAACATCTCTAAGGAGATGTGGACCCGGGATGATTGGGTATAAGTCGAAGTGATCGAAGGTGTTTGAATAGCCTATAAAGGATTCACCACTCCTTGCGAGGAGATGTATACCCATGGCCTCTCGTCGGATTGTTACTAAAGTCTTTGGCCAAAGCATTACATGTTTAGAGTAAGGTACTCTTCGATACATGTGGAGTAACTAGAATCCGTAGGACGAGGAAATGATACTTGGGCTAGGTGTGACGTAGTCAGCCTAGTGGGGACTGACACTATAGACCATGTCCTGAACCAAGTGGGTATAAGATGAGTGAAGGGAATAGGGCACGAATCATTCGAGCTACTGAAGGGTTTCAGAAATAGTTCGGGATCAACCGTTGATCTTTTCGGTTAATTGGGGATCATGCTGTACTACTAGGTGCCACTCATGATCGTTCTATAATTAATGGTTAATTATAGACGGCCAACATAAACCGAGAACCTATTTGGTCACACGCACAACGAGTGTAATCCAAAGGTTTTAAAACGAGCTTGAGAATGGGATTCTCAGACCGAGAGAAACTAGGTTTGGTTGGACCAAACATAAAGCGAGCATGAAATCGTTTCAGTCGCAATGGAAGCGTGGATTATTAGTAATATATGAGAGATGTCCTAAGGCAATCGCCTTATGTATGAACCATTTATATGATAAATGAAGATTCACTATTTGAGTATACATATTTTATGTATTTGATTGGATCTTAAACTCATTTACTGAATGTCCACGATACGATTCACAGCGTGAGAGAATTTGTGATTGGATCACAACTAGTGAGTATCTCTACATGTGTAATTGTGATGTATCGGAATTATCCCTAGTCGATGAATTGATGGATTTGGACACCATCAATTCTGTCAAGACTAGCACGAGGTATACTCCTTGGTGTATCCAAGCAGCTGATTCTCACTGGCTGGAGACATAGTGATGTCCGGAGTTAATCGTGGATGCTAGTTATGGTAACTAGTTCATTGGAGTGACCAACCGTAAGACTTCATATGGTTTTCTGCATATATAGATATGTCAATGAAGTTCTTACTGTGGCTTAAGTGCGATGTTCCTTTGACTTGCGGTATCCAAGTCATCTTGATCATGGAGACTTATGCTTTGACATCTTAAGCAAACATCTCTAAGGAGATGTGGACCCGGGATGATTGGGTATAAGTCGAAGTGATCGAAGGTGTTTGAATAGCCTATAAAGGATTCACCACTCCTTGCGAGGAGATGTATACCCATGGCCTCTCGTCGGATTGTTACTAAAGTCTTTGGCCAAAGCATTACATGTTTAGAGTAAGGTACTCTTCGATACATGTGGAGTAACTAGAATCTGTGAGGACGAGGAAATGATACTTGGGCTAGGTGTGACGAGTCGACCTAGTGGTGACACTATAGACCATGTCTGAACCAAGTGGGTATAAGATGAGTGAAGGGAATGGGGCACGAATCATTCGAGAAGGGTTTCAGAAATAGTTCTGGATCAACCGTTGATCTTTTCGGTTAATTGGGGATCATGATGTACTACTAGGTGCCACTCATGATCGTTCTATAATTAATGGTTAATTATAGACGACCAACATAAACCGAGAACCTATTTGGTCACACGCACAACGAGTGTAATCCAAAGGATTTAAAACGAGCTTGAGAATGGGATTCTCAGACCGAGAGAAACTAGGTTTGGTTGGACCAAACATAAAGCGAGCATGAAATCGTTTCAGTCGCAATGGAAGCGTGGATGGGCTGCGTCTTATGAAGACGTAATGGATGGACCAAAATGGTTTGGTTCTAATCCAATGGATAAGAATAAACCAAAGGGTTTGGTTTATTTTAAACGAATGAACCAAAAGTTGGTTCGGTTCGTTTTAACTTAAAATAAACCATCATGGTTTGGTTTATTTTAACTTATCTTAATGGAGCGGGTTAACGGGCTTAATGGATATGATCCATTAACCATTAAGAGAATTAGTTCTCTATAAAAGTGGGCTTAAGGGATTGTTAAACCCTAACTAATCCAAACCCTAGCCTCACCCCCCCTTGTGTTGCCGCCCACCCTTGTTGAAGGATTTCGGCGCCAACCCAAAGAGCAGCCACCGCCCAGCTTGTGTGCAGCCGTCCAAGTCGTTGCCGGCGTCCAAGCTCCAGCCGGTGAACCTCCGGCGACCCTCCGGTGATCTCCTATAGGTTCGGCATCAAGGTGATCCTTTTCTCTCCTTGTTTTGGCCGGCGCCTACTCCTCCACCAAGCTGTCCAGTTTTCTGGACAGCTTCTTCTCCTCTCGTCGGAGCGTCGTTTGGACAACGGTTAGTGCTCCGACAGCGGCTAACATACCGGGGATTTGATCTCCGGTAATCCTCTGAGGTGGAGGACGAAGGATTCGTCAATCGGTTGACGAATACCTCTCCGGAGAAGCAAGTCTTGAGGACTTGTTTTTAGGTCCGAATTTGGATTCGGATTGTGATCATCTCTCGATCACGTCGTTTTCAACACGAGGCTAGTAACCCGTACGAAGACGAAGCTCGTGGCTTGGCGAAGTCATCCCGAGGAGCTCGGCGTGGATACGGATAGAGACGATTCTTACGAGGATCGTTCCGGTTGATCCCGTTCCCGCTACACGTCATACGAAAGGTATAACGTAGTTTAATTTCCTTTTATTGCAAATTTTAATTTACGGTTATGTCTACACTTGTTGTAATATGCATGCGTGTGTTGTGTGTGTTGTAATAAATATAGATTTATTAATTTTAATTGCTTCCGCTGTGCTCATGTTTACGAAACATGATCGAACACACACACGCCGCGGTGCCGGAAACCCAACATGGATGGGCTGCGTCTTATGAAGACGTAATGGATGGACCAAAATGGTTTGGTTCTAATCCAATGGATAAGAATAAACCAAAGGGTTTGGTTTATTTTAAACGAATGAACCAAAAGTTGGTTCGGTTCGTTTTAACTTAAAATAAACCATCATGGTTTGGTTTATTTTAACTTATCTTAATGGAGCGGGTTAACGGGCTTAATGGATATGATCCATTAACCATTAAGAGAATTAGTTCTCTATAAAAGTGGGCTTAAGGGATTGTTAAACCCTAACTAATCCAAACCCTAGCCTCCCCCCCCCCCCTTGTGTTGCCGCCCACCCTTGTTGAAGGATTTCGGCGCCAACCCAAAGAGCAGCCACCGCCCAGCTTGTGTGCAGTCGTCCAAGTCGTTGCCGGCGTCCAAGCTCCAGCTGGTGAACCTCCGGCGACCCTCCGGTGATCTCCTATAGGTTCGGCATCAAGGTGATCCTTTTCTCTCCTTGTTTTGGCCGGCGCCTACTCCTCCACCAAGCTGTCCAGTTTTCTGGACAGCTTCTTCTCCTCTCGTCGGAGCGTCGTTTGGACGACGGTTAGTGCTCCGACAGCGGCTAACATACCGGGGATTTGATCTCCGGTAATCCTCTGAGGTGGAGGACGAAGGATTCGTCAATCGGTTGACGAATACCTCTCCGGAGAAGCAAGTCTTGAGGACTTGTTTTTAGGTCCGAATTTGGATTCGGATCGTGATCATCTCTCGATCACGTCGTCTTCAACACGAGGCTGGTAACCCGTACGAAGACGAAGCTCGTGGCTTGGCGAAGTCATCCCGAGGAGCTCGGCGTGGATACGGATAGAGACGATTCTTACGAGGATCGTTCCGGTTGATGCCGTTCCCGCTACACGTCATACGAAAGGTATAACGTAGTTTAATTTCCTTTTATTGCAAATTTTAATTTACGGTTATGTCTACACTTGTTGTAATATGCATGCGTGTGTTGTGTGTGTTGTAATAAATGTAGATTTATTATTTTAATTGCTTCCGCTGTGCTCATGTTTACGAAACATGATCGAACACACACACGCCGCGGTGCCGGAAACCCAACAGTGGTATCAGAGCCCAGGTTGTGTTTCGACATAATCGTAAAATTGGTTTTGCGATAGTCATAATGTATTTCTGGAAATTTTCTAAATTTTGGAAATTTAGAAGTATTTATGGAAATTTTTAAATTTTGGAAAGTCTAGAAGTATTTATGGAAATCTTCCACTTTTGGAAAGTTGGAAGTATTTATGGAAATTGATATTTTCCATAAATAAAATATTTGATTAGATTTTGGAAATTTGTTTCCTAATTTAATCTTGATTTGATTTGGGAAATCAAATCTTTAAAATATTTTATTTCCATAAGTAGTTTTGAAGATTTAGGAAATGGTTTCCTAAATAGATTTTCCTTAAACAAATAATTCCATGAATAAAATATGTGATTAGATTTGGAAATTTGTTTCCTAATTTAATTATGATTTGATTTGGAGAATCAAATCTTAAACATATTTTATTTCCATAAATAGTTATGACATATAAGGAAATATTGTACATGACATAAATTGTATGACATGTAATTGCATTAGATGCATAACATAATGTCATGCGTGTCGTGACATGTAGATGTATGTCATGTATGTCATGCCATGTAGATAATAGTTATTTGCATGCAAAGAGGATGAGACATAAAAAACCTTTAAACAATATTAAAGCCTACACCTTCCATTAATATGGTTAGAACCAGAGTTCTGTTTCTTGTTTGGGTTGTTGGACTCTCTCCAAGCCCGGCTCGAACCTGAATATGTTCAAACCATGGAATAGTTTAATACTAATATGGTAAGAGTCAAAGGTCAATCATTAGCTTTGGTTGTTGGACTCTCTCCAAGCTGGGCTAATTGGTTGAATGCGCTCTAACCATATTAAAACTATGTCCTGATTAATGGGTTGGCTTTAACCTGGAGCATCGGCTTGTTGGACTCTCTCCAAGGTCGATGTAAAGGGAGGTGAAGTTGGGTGCTATGCATATGATGCATACTTGTTAATGTGTTAACAACCCGATGTATGTGTGAACATTCAATTAGTTGATAGCACATTGTGATAGTTGCATATACGTGATATGCAATCGGTATAGATGATACCTACCGTCGTAGTTATAAATGGCTTGTTGGACTCTCTCCAAGGTTGTTTATAACTATGATGGATATCAGCCCATTCGGAGATGGACCTACGATCTCCCGAAGTGATTTTGGGGTTTTTGAAATTCGAAAAATGAATGGGATTTATAAATGTATATTGATGCATTTTTAAAAAATCATCTTTCTCATATATGCTCGTTTGTATTTCTAAGTTAATATATTGATCATGATGTGTTTGAATTTGCGTTCCATTTTGGATTCAAATAAATTGACTGGGCCGAACTTCTTGGACTGGCTTAGAAACTTGAGAATTGTTCTCAAGGTGAAAAGCTTGTGTATGTCCTCGAAGCGCCTCTTCCCGCCCGTCCTAGTGACGATACAACTTTGGACCAATTGTTGGCCTATCAGAAACATGTGAGTGATTCTGAACAAATGAGTTGCATCATGCTAGCCGCGATGGAACCCAAGCTACGAAAGCAGCATGAGCATATGGATGCTCATATCGTAGTTCTTCATCTTTATGAGTTGGTTGATGAGCAAGTGAGATTCGAAAGGTTCGAAGTCTCCAAGCTCCTCTTCACCTCTGAGATGCAAGAAGGTTCATCTGTGGTACTGCTCAACATGCTGAAGACTGTGGAGTCTTCTGAGAAGCATGAGCAGGGGACATTGTTGTTAGTTGATTCCTCGAAGAAAGGTTCTAAGAGGAGGTCAAAAGAACAGCAGAAGGGAAAGAAGAGAAAGGCTAAGAAGGTAGAACTAGCACAAAAGGAAACTTGCCATCATTATGGCAAGGAGAGCCATTTGTGAAGAAAGTGCAAGATTTATCTTGAGTCCGTGAAGAAGGATAAGGCATTGGATGCCCCATCTTCTTCAGAAATCTTCTTTATTGATTGTCATTCTATTTCCTCAGACACTTGGGTATTGGATACTGGGTGTGGCTCACATATATGTAATGACATACATGGGCTAAGGAATAGAAGAAGACTCGTCAAGGGAGAGTCAAATTTACGTGTTGGGAATGGAGCAAAGGTTGCTGCACTCGCCATCGGAACGTATTTGTTGAAACTCCCTGCAGGACTTGTCTTAGAACTGGACAATTGCTTTTATATTCCTTCGTTGATAAAGAACATCATTTTTATTTCTTGTTTAAATAGAAATGGTTTCCATTTGACGTTTAGTAACAATTGTTGTTACATAACTTTGAATGGGGTTCTTTATGGGACTGGAACTTTAAGCAATGGTGTTTATACGTTGGACGTATCCAGTGACATTTGCAATATCGAAGAGAGCAACACGCGTGCTCGAAAGGATAATCACATAGACTCCTATATGTGGCATTGTCGTCTTGGCCATATAAGCAAGAAACGCATATCCGAATTACATCGATGTGGAATTCTGGAATCGTTTGAATTGGATTCATACGATACATGCGAATCATGCTTAAAAGGCAAGATGACTAAGTTACCTTTTATGGGAAAAGGTGAACGAGTGGGAGAGTTGCTAGGCCTAATACATAGTGATGTATATGGACCTATGTCAACTCAAGCTTTAGGAGGCTATAGCTACTTCATAACCTTCACCGATGATCACTCACGGTTTGGGTATGTGTTCTTGATGAAACACAAGTCTGAAGCCTTTGAAAGGTTCAAAGAATTCAGAAATGAAGTAGAGAAACAACATGACAAAAGTATTAAAATACTTCGATCGGATCGAGGTGGTGAATACTTAAGTCAAGAGTTTCTTGATTATCTAAGAGACAATGGCATATTGTCTCAATGGACTCCGCCCTATACACCACAAAGATAATGGTGTATCCGAGAGGCGAATCGGACTGTTGGACATGGTCAGTCAATGATGAATCATGCGACTCTTCCCAAGTCCTTTTGGGGTTATGCACTCATTATACCGCTTTACTTGTTAAATGTAATGCCTACCAAGGTAGTCTCAACTACTCCATATGAGATATGGAATGGTAAGAAACCTCATGTATCTTACTTGAAGATATGGGGTTGTCCTGCTTATGTGAAGCGGACTGTATCAGACAAACTGGATGCTAAGTCTGATAAATGTCTATTTATTGGATACCCTAAGGAAACAAGGGGTTACCAATTCTATCATCCTGTGGAACAAAAGGTGTTTGTTTCAAGGCATGTTGTGTTTCTAGAGAAAGAGTTTCTCTTGCAAGAAAACAGTGGGAGTGTCGTCGAGCTTGAGGAAACTCGAGATACTCAAATAGACATTGATGAGATACCTGGTGAAGCACAACAGCCGATAACTCATAGTGATGAGCAATCGGCTGGACCTACTGTAACACCACATCTTCGTAGATCTGGTAGAACACGCAACATTCCTGAGAGATATGGATTTCTCATAAGTGAATCGAACGACGTGTTACTCATTGATGATGAGGAGCCTACCAGTTATGAAGAAGTGCTGACAAGTTCAGAAAGGGATAAATGGCTTGATGCCATGAAGTCGGAAATGGATTCCATGTATGAAAACCAAGTTTGGAACTTGGTTGACCCACCTGAAGGCATCAAGCCTATAGGGTGCAAGTGGGTTTTCAAGAGGAAAACCGACATGGATGGTAATGTGATTACCTATAAGGCTAGATTGGTGGCAAAAGGATATCGTCAAAAGCAAGGTGTTGATTATGACGAAACCTATTCGCCTGTAGCTATGCTTAAATCCATTCGGATGCTCCTGGCCATAGCAGCTCATTATGATTATGAGATATGGCAGATGGATGTGAAAACAGCTTTCCTTAATGGAAACTTGCTCGAGGACGTGTATATGATACAGCCTGAGGGTTTCACATCGGTTGATAAAACCAAGGTATGCAAATTGCGACGATCCATTTATGGATTGAAGCAAGCATCCAGGAGCTGGAATATCCGTTTTGATGAGACGATCAAAAAGTTTGATTTCTCACAAAATCCAGACGAACCTTGTGTGTACAAGAAGGTTAGTGGGAGTGCAGTCGTGTTCCTAGTATTGTATATCGATGACATATTACTTATAGGAAACGATGTGTCAATCTTACAGTCAGTTAAGGTTTGGTTATCCAAGACATTCTCCATGAAAGACCTGGGAGAAGCAACCTACATCCTTGGGATTAAGATCTATAGAGATAGATCGAAACAGGTGCTTGGTCTTCCTAGCCTACATATATATGCATCGAAAAGCAAAGAGGTTTAGCATGTAATCCAAGAAAGGTTTCTACCCATCGTGCATGGGGTACACCTTTCAAAGTCTATGTGTCCGCGCACGTAAGACGAGAGGATTTGCATGAGTAAGATTCCTATGCATCCGCAATAGGATCTATCATGTATGCTATGTTATGTACGAGGCCCGATGTATCGTATGCTCGAGTGTCACGAGCAGATACTACCGATCCAGAATGGATCATTGGGTGGTCAAGTTAAGATGATCCTTAAGTACTTAAGAAGAACTAAGGATACGCTTCCTAATATACGGAGAAGGGTACATGGTGATACGGGTATACGGATGTCATCTCCGCATGCATAAGGATGATTCCATGTCTCACCGGGTATGTATTCACCTAGAATGGAGGCGCAATAAGTTGGAAAGGTTCCAAGCTTGACACTAGCGATTCTCGCCACTAAGGCGTAATATGTTGCACTGAAGCAAAGAAAGGAAGCTGTTGGATCAAGAAGTTCATCTATGAACTTGATGTGGTCTCATCAATGATCCAAACATGTGCTTCATCGCTATCATCTTATCAGAGAGATCATCAGTAGGAACGAAATACAAATCGAGAAAATTCCCACTGAAAGGAACTTAGCGGATCCTTTGACTAAGGCATTACCTCAAAATAAGTTTGAGGGTCATGTTAGAGCTTATGGTAATGGATACCGTAGCGATTGGCATTAGGCCAAGTGGGAGTCTGTTAGTAATATATGAGAGATGTCCTAAGGCAATCGCCTTATGTATGAACCATTTATATGATAAATGAAGATTCACTATTTGAGTATACATATTTTATGTATTTGATTGTATCTTAAACTCATTTACTGAATGTCCACGATACGATTCACAGCATGAGAGAATTTGTGATTGGATCACAACTAGTGAGTATCTCTACATGTGTAATTGTGATGTATCGGAATTATCCCTAGTCAATGAATTGATGGATTTGGACACCATCAATTCTGTCGAGACTAGCACGAGGTATACTCCTTGGTGTATCCAAGCAGCTGATTCTCACTGGCTGGAGACATAGTGATGTCCGGAGTTAATCGTGGATGCTAGTTATGGTAACTAGTTCATTGGAGTGACCAACCGTAAGACTTCATATGGTTTTCTGCATATATAGATATGTCAATGAAGTTCTTACTGTGGCTTAAGTGCGATGTTCCTTTGACTTGCGGTATTCAAGTCATCTTGATCATGGAGACTTATGCTTTGACATCTTAAGCAAACATCTCTAAGGAGATGTGGACCCGGATGATTGGGTATAAGTCAAGTGATCAAGGTGTTTGAATAGCCTATAAAGGATTCACCACTCCTTGCAGGAGATGTATACCCATGGCCTCTCGTCGGATTGTTACTAAAGTCTTTGCCAAAGCATTACATGTTTAGAGTAAGGTACTCTTCGATACATGTGAGTAACTAGAACTGTGAGGACGAGGAAATGATACTTGGGCTAGGTGTGACGATGAGTCACCTAGTGGGGATCGGCACACTATAGACCATGTCCTGAACCAAGTGGGTATAAGATGAGTGAAGGGAATGGGGCACGAATCATTCGAGCCATCAAGGGTTTCGTAAATAGTTCGATCAACCGCTTGATCTTTTCGGTTAATTGGGGATCATGATGTACTACTAGGTGCCACTCATGATCGTTCTATAATTAATGGTTAATTATAGACGGCCAACATAAACCGAGAACCTATTTGGTCACACGCACAACGAGTGTAATCCAAAGGTTTTAAAACGAGCTTGAGAATGGGATTCTCAGACCGAGAGAAACTAGGTTTGGTTGGACCAAACATAAAGCGAGCATGAAATCGTTTCAGTCGCAATGGAAGCGTGGATGGGCTGCGTCTTATGAAGACGTAATGGATGGACCAAAATGGTTTGGTTCTAATCCAATGGATAAGAATAAACCAAAGGGTTTGGTTTATTTTAAACGAATGAACCAAAAGTTGGTTCGGTTCGTTTTAACTTAAAATAAACCATCATGGTTTGGTTTATTTTAACTTATCTTAATGGAGCGGGTTAACGGGCTTAATGGATATGATCCATTAACCATTAAGAGAATTAGTTCTCTATAAAAGTGGGCTTAAGGGATTGTTAAACCCTAACTAATCCAAACCCTAGCCTCCCCCCTTTGTGTTGCCGCCCACCCTTGTTGAAGGATTTCGGCGCCAACCCAAAGAGCAGCCACCGCCCAGCTTGTGTGCAGCCGTCCAAGTCGTTGCCGGCGTCCAAGCTCCAGCCGGTGAACCTCCGGCGACCCTCCGGTGATCTCCTATAGGTTCAGCATCAAGGTGATCCTTTTCTCTCCTTGTTTTGGCCGGCGCCTACTCCTCCACCAAGCTGTCCAGTTTTCTGGACAGCTTCTTCTCCTCTCGTCGGAGCGTCGTTTGGACAACGGTTAGTGCTCCGACAGCGGCTAACATACCGGGGATTTGATCTCCGGTAATCCTCTGAGGTGGAGGACGAAGGATTCGTCAATCGGTTGACGAATACCTCTCCGGAGAAGCAAGTCTTGAGGACTTGTTTTTAGGTCCGAATTTGGATTCGGATCGTGATCATCTCTCGATCACGTCGTCTTCAACACGAGGCTGGTAACCCGTACGAAGACGAAGCTCGTGGCTTGGCGAAGTCATCCCGAGGAGCTCGGCGTGGATACGGATAGAGACGATTCTTACGAGGATCGTTCCGGTTGATGCCGTTCCCGCTACACGTCATACGAAAGGTATAACGTAGTTTAATTTTCTTTTATTGCAAATTTTAATTTACGGTTATGTCTACACTTGTTGTAATATGCATGCGTGTGTTGTGTGTGTTGTAATAAATATAGATTTATTATTTTAATTGCTTCCGCTGTGCTCATGTTTACGAAACATGATCGAACACACACACGCCGCGGTGCCGGAAACCCAACAGGGGGCACCATACTTGGGGTAAAACCTCATGTTTGAGGTTGGTAGTTGACTGGCATTATGGCTGATTCGACTGTCATGAGTCGACTAGAGTTCAACTGCCGGTTTAGAGCTGAAATTGCTCGCAATGATCGCTCATTGGAGAGCTGATCGATAATCAACGAAGATCGCTAAGGACAATGATCGCTAGTTCACCACGAGAATGCCGTGAGCCGATCAAGGCGATTACGCTACCGGTGGCCGATCGGCGCCAATGTTGGCCGATGATGAAGAGATCCGTTGGAGTTTTTCCAACGTTGATCGATCAGTCGACTGCCAAGAGATCTGTTGGAGTTTTTCCAACGTGGATCGATCCGTTGTCTCACGACAACAGTGACATCAGTCGACTGGTAACTTATGGCAGTCGACTGATCGGCGAAAATCTAGCCAGATGCAGGTTAAAAGTAGTTGTTCGTGGAGGGTTTCAAGCTAGCATTTTCTTGGGTGATTTGAAGGGGAATAGTTGATGCTCTTCCAGTCCTTCAAGGCTAGTCCAAGGCAACCAAAAGCAAGCAATCCAAAGAGCATTTGTAAAGTTTTCTTTGCATAGATTGTTGTATTTGCTTGTCTTACTTTGTATTACTTAGTGTAATCTTTGTACGAGATTTCTCCACCTCCGACGTGTTGTCGAGAAGGAGCTTATTGTGCTTAGTGGTGTTTGTGGCATCGCTAGGGTTCGTACGAACCCAATCCGTGGAGTAGGAACCGTTCGGTTCTGAACCACGTTATATCCTTTCGTTTGTGTGTTTGTATTTTCGTTATTGCTTTATTATCTTTGTTTCTGCTGTGCTAACGAAAATTGTAGACAAGCACACGAACGTTTTCCATCGACATACTAGCCATCGCTATTCACCCCCCCCCCTCTAGCGGGCGCACAGGTCCTAACAAGTGGTATCATAGCGAGGCCGCTTTTGAAGTTTAACAACTAAGGGAGTACGCTAGAGGGTAAAGATGAAAGTCCAAGAACAACTAGGATGGGATATCAACACGTCGGTCCCATATGCTTTCTATGGACGAGAAGGCTTCAATTCTTGGAAGAGAAGAATTGAGGATTTTTTGATGATGAAGGATTTTGAGGAATGGTTCATATTAATAGAAGGATTCGAATATCCAAAAGGACCAAAGGGTGACTTCCTCAAGAAAAAGAAATGGAGTGAAGATCAACTCCAAAGATTTGAGAAAAACAAGAAGGTAATCAATTTCATTTTTGATTTAATTCCTAATGACTTCTTGTGTAGCCTAAGTGAGTGCATGGATGCCAAGGAGCTATGAAGCGATTTGGTCAAGCTTCATGAAAATTCATCATCAATCCAAGAAGAAGAAGAAAAAGAGGAGTGCTCACCCTCTCAAGCTCAAGCAAGTACATCATCATCTAAAGAGCTTGAGGATTCGGAGGTTGATAGGGAATCAACATCCGAATCAGAAAAGGTGGAAGAAGTGGAAGAAGCATCCACTTCTAGGATTAAGGAGGAGAGACCATCCTCAACACCGGAGCAATACCAAGAAGAAGCTTCGACATCCGGTCAAGATGAAGAAGCCCAAAATCCAATTCCGGTCTCCATTAACCTAGGTAACTCAAACACTCTAATTTCAAATAAAATCCATATAATGTGTTTTGAGTGTAGGGAGTATGGGCACTACAAGAGCAAGTGCCCAAAAAAGGTTAAGAAGACTCCACCAGCTCCAAAAGTCAAGGATGTCGGTGCCCCAAGTCAAAAGAGCAAGGAGCATATCATATGCTTCAAGTGCAACTCAAAGGGGCATTACTGGAGTCAATGCTCTAGGGGAAAGAAGAAGGGGCAAGAAGGAGCATTACAAGTAGGGGGAGCTTCTATAGCTAACCCTAAGGTATATTTAAACAATGTTTTTTCTTTAAATTCTAGTCAAAAGCATGCTAGGAATAATTTTAATAGTCTTGCTATTTATCATAAAGAGCATGCTAGAAATAGAGAATTTTGTTTAGGAGCCAAAAATATCTACCTTTCAAGAAAGGAGAAATTTGGGACTACTGTCCCTAGAAATATTCTACCTAAGGACAACCCTAGGTCAAACAATTCTAGACAAGTTCTACCTAGGGAGACCATTAGAAAGGTACAAGAGCATCTAGATCTCAACCCTAAATGGACTAGGCATATGCCTAGAAAGTCTCATGCCCAAGAACCTAATCAAAAATCATTTGGGCAATTAGAGTTAGAAAACCAAGCCTTGAAATCAAGACTTGAGAAATTGGAAAAGACTCTAAATAAGATACAAAATCAATTTCAAGGGTCTAATGGTCAAAGTCAAGGGTCAAAACCTCAAAGTCAACATCTATGACCCAAGAAACAAAAGTCAACCAAGAGCAAGAATGGTTTGGGTCACAAACCTAAGCCTAAGGTGGCTTATCATAGTGTTCCATTAGATTATGGAACACTAATTAGGTCTAGGAAGACCAAGGTTACTAGGGAAGTTATCCCTAAGAGTAACCATGGTAAGTGCCTAGTGACTAGGGTTTCTAGGAAACCTAGGGTGGCCACTAAGAAGGTTATTAGGGAGGCAATCCCTAAGGTTAACCATGACAAGACCACAATGACCAAGGCTTCTAAGCCTAGGAGGGTCATTAGAAGAGTATCTAGGGAGGTCATCCCTAAGGAATACCTAGTAAACCCTAGGAGCTCAAATAGGTTTTGGGTTCCTAAGAGCGTGATAGATTCACGCTAAATGGGTTAGGGTGTGCCAACTTTAAATAGTAGGGTAGTTAACCTAACCATGGTAAAGGTGGCACTTTAGGTCATTTTCAAGGTTATGGTTACCTTAGGAATGTGGTTTGATTTGAATCCTAAAGGTTTTTAGGATGTGCCAATATTAATTATGAAGTTTGATAAAATGATCAAATTGACACATTTTAAGTTTAGAGGTCATAGTGTGTCATTTTGGGTTTTTGACACACTGGGGAGAAAAGTGAAAATATGGCAAAATATACTTAATCATATCAAATGATAATTAATATTAAAATTTAGGTATTATTATACCTATATATTTTATATGTCATACTTTGTTTGTCATATAACATGCCATGACAGCATATTTATTTTTATCATTTATATGCCATGATCATGTTTTAGGATTAAGGATTAATGTCATGTGTTTTTTAGATTTCATATTATGCTATGACATCATGATTATGAGCATATGTTTATTTATATCATCATTAATGTCATAATCATTCATGCATTTGATTAAAATTGAGTTAAGGACAATTGGCATGACTTGAAGTCCCATTTATAAGGGAATCAAGTAGGGTTGCCTTAGAAAAATACATGAAACCCTATATTAGGGAGAACAAAATACACATCTCACATCACATTGACGTGTGTGTATGCTATACACCCTAGATACATGTGAGATGCTAGGATATGAGTTGAGTTCAAGGTGTATAATTTTTGCATCTAGTTGAACCAAAACTCATCTAAAATCATAAGTGGATCATTGGGAAAGCTTGTGTACAAGTCATGTACATTAAGCCCAAGGAATATGATCCAATATAGGTTTTCAAAAATATTTTAAAATCACTTTAAAAAACCTTGGTGAAGCCTATCTTTTGATAGCAATTACCATTGATGAGGTTGATACAAAGTGAGCTAAAACATTGAAGTTTTTCTTCACTTTTGAATTTTGTATCAATTTCGATATTTTATGGGTAAAATAATTTTTTGAATATTTTTCACTCATTGTATTGACTATAAGTAATATACGTATCAAATTTCGTGATTTTTCGATATACGTAGAATTACTTATGATTTTCTGAAATTCGATTCTGATAATTGAAATTCGAAAATTTCAGTTATCAGTCGACTGCCCTGGGTGGCAGTTGACTGATAAGGGTAGCAGTCGACTAATTACTGTAAGTAGTCGACTGTCAAGCAGATTTCGAGAAAAACAAGGTTGTTTAGCCCATTTTCAGTCATGGTAAAGGTCCCTAACCACTCATAATCCTAGGATATGCTTTGGGAAGCATTATAAAGGGTGAAAATCCATTGGATATGGATTTGGAGAGGTGTTAGGTCAAAGTATCAAATTTAAGGGTGGAAGAGTTCATGTTTGAACTTAGAACCTTAATTTTGATGGTTTAGAGTTCCTAATGGCTTAGGGACTTTCCAAGGACATTGTTGGTGCAATGGTCAAGGGGGAGCAAGCCTTTAGGGGGAGTTATCCATCATGGTATGATGGATGTATTTTCTTCTTGAAGGGGAGAATGTTATCAATTGGGAAAATTGATGGGATTTTGAGAGACTAAATTTGGAAATTGGGAGAGTGTATAGGATTGCCTCTCTTAGGTGATATGGAACTTATCACTAGGAAGATGATAGGCATCATAAGTAGTTTTAGATCAAGGAGGAGATTGTAAGATCTCATTGGGACATGAGACATTGACCTCCTTGGAGAGAAGACCTTTTTTGATGTATGTCAAAAAGGGGGAGAAGGTTAAATTACCAATTTGGAAAATTGGTAAGGGAATTTGAGTTAGGGGCCTAACTCAAGGTTTGTTTTGTCAAATATCAAAAAGGGGGAGATTGTTGGTGCAATCGGCCCAGGTCACGATTGACCAGACTCGAGTTTGACTCGAGTGATATTTTGATGTTTGACATAGTATGTTTGACATTGATGCCGGTTAATCTTTTAGGGAGATTGTTTATACAATTGACCCAGGTTATAATTGACCAGACTCGAGTTTGACTCGAAGGAGACTTTGATGGTTGACTAGGGTTGACCATGTGATTATGGGAAAGTCCAAGCATGGGTCTTGGCAAGGTAAAGCTCAAGTCATGGGTACTTAGCATGGAAAGTCCAAGTGGGATACTTGACATTTGGGAAAGTCCAAGTCTTGAGTGTTTGGCACAAGGGAAGTCCAAACATGGGTCTTGGCATGGAAAGTCCAACATGGGTTGGCAAGGGAAAGTCCAAGCTTGAGTCTTGACATTTGAGAAGTCCAAGGGGTTTGATATTGGCGGTGTAAAGTCCAAGCGGGAGTCTTGCCAGCATAAGTCCAATGGTTGGCGGCATAAAGTCCAAGCGGAGTCTTGGCGACGTAAGTCCAATGTGCCTTGGCGGTGTAGACACCGTTAGCATGACATAGTCGATGGGAGCACCTGAAGGTTAGCGCGATGGATGAACAAGTCATGGATGACTTGGAGGGATTCGAGAGGCGTGAGACTGATGGAGGTGGCTAGAAGGCTTAGGTTTAGGCTAAGGGTGGTCTAGCAAGTATGAGGACACCATACTTGGGGTAAAATCTCATGTTTGAGGTTGGCAATGACCGCATTATAGCCGGATTCGATCGTCGCCGTGAGTCGACTAGAGTTTCGAGCGGTTTAGAGTGAAATTGCTCCGCATCGACCGCTCATTGGAGCGATCGATCGATGTCGGCGCAATAGCCGACCGCTAAGGGACAACCGATCGCTAGTTCACCAGCAGAGAATGCTCGAGCCGATCGGCCGATCGATACGCTACCGGGCGATCGATCACAATGTTGGCGATCGCTAAGAGATCCGCTGAGTTTTTCCAACAGGATCGACGTTGTCTCACGACAACGCGATGGCATCGATCGTGTGACTTATGGCAGTCGACTGATCGATAGAAATCCAGTCCGATGCAGGTTAAAAGCAGTTGTTCATTGAGGGTTTCAAGCTAGCGTTTTCTTGGGCGATTTGAAGGGGAATAGTTGGTGCTCTTCCAGTCCTTCAAGGCTAGTCCAAGGCAACCAAAAGCAAGCAATCCAAAGAGCATTTGTAAAGTTTTCTTTGCATAGATTGTTGTATTATTGTTGTATTTGCTTGTCTTACTTTGTATTACTTAGTGTAATCTTTGTACGAGGTTTTTTCACCTCCGACGTATTGTTGAGAAAGAGCTTATTGTGTTTAGTGGTGTTTGTGGCATCGCTAGGGTTCGTACGAACTCAATCCGTGGAGTAGGAACCGTTCGATTCTGAACCACGTTATATCCTTTCGTTTGTATGTTTGTATTTTCGTTATTGCTTTATTATCTTTGTTTCCGCTGCGCTAACGAAAATTGTAGACAAACACACGAACGTTTTCCATCGACATACTAGCCATCGCTATTCACCCTCCCCCCCTCTAGCGGGCGCACAGGTCCTAACAATAAGCTTGTCGCTAAGGGAAGTTAGCGATGAATTATTAATTTTTTTGTCGTTAATATTACTGACGAAATAAAAAAATGTTGCAAAAAACAAACATTTCATCGCAAAATCTATAATATCGGAAAGAGAAAAATCACTGATATTGGCGACGAAATATACTAAAGTCGTCGCTATATATCAGTCGATTGTAGCAAGAAAGCAGTCGATTGTCTTTTTTTTTTGCCAGCCACAAAATCGGGAGAGCCTCGATTGGCGACTCGACTGACGGGTTAGTGACGAAATGAATTCATTTCATCGCTAAATATCAGTCAACTATCTATTTTTTGTCCAGTCACAGAATCGAGAGAGGCTTGACTGGCGACTCGACTGACTGGTTAACGACGAAATTAATTCATTTCATCTCTAATTAGTTGAATTGTTTGCGACGAATTGTTAAAATTTGTGGCTAACATCCTACAATAATCGAATGTGTCATTTGGATAGTCAACTGATACACAAAACTCTAGCGACGATATTAGAAATTTCATCGCTAACCCTCAAAATCCTTATGTAGTGTATCGACGATTAGCGATGAAATTGGAGAAAATCGTCGCTAACCATGAAAATATAAATTTCTAGAATTCATTTAATTTGTATTTGAAATCCTGTAATACAATATCAATCACACAATTTAACTTAACAACATATAACTCAAATAATAAATCAACAATTACTTTTAACAACAACTAACTTAACATCCAATTTCACAAATACATCTAATTTAAAGTCCAAAACATCCAATTTCACAAATTCATAGTATCCAAATTCAAACATATTTAAGTTCACAATTTCACTAGGTCAAAATAGAAATGTTCACAAACTCTAAGATGGAGGAGGAGGTGGAGCTGAAGATGACTCTTGTATCAATGATTGTAAAGCTCCAGGTGCAAGCCGATTTAGAATTGCTTCAAACATATCTTGTCTTGATCTCATTGATGCCAACTCATCTTGGGTGCTAGCTAATTGAGCTCGAGTGTTTACTAGCTCCTCTTGTATCCCTTCTAATTGTTACTCGGTGGACTCAAGTTGTTCACGCAGTGCTGCGTTAGTTAATCTGGAGGAGGAGCTGACATCCGAAGAAGTGGATCTAACTGGTTTCGGCCCACTTCCAAGTCCTCTAATATATCCAGAATGAACACGAAGGACTTGATCACAAACCAGATTTGCATCGATGTCATCTCCGATTTCTTATGATTGAATGTGCTCATCTCGTAGTCTCACCATATCACCCTAAGAATAACAAATATATTATTAATATGTTTACAAAGAATTATGCAAATTTAAAAACAACTTTACTAAATTATATCGATTATATCTTACGTATGCAGCCTTAGCTCTCTCCCCACTCCACCCTTTTGACGAGCTACAATGGGTTGTATTAAAGACAATAATCCGATCATTTCTCTGAGACTGATCGGTCTGAAAAATATTATAATGTGTTAATATTAAAAATACCAAATATTATATTATAACTATAAAGTTTGTACTTACACTGTCGTAATTATATTGAATGAATGATTTTGAGCCACCTCGATGTGTAAATGGTAGTTGTGATCGATTTTGGACATTTGTTGCCGATCGTGTCTATAATATAAAAATTTGTTAAGATAAAACGTAAAACATGAGTTGTAGAACAAATATTTTAATTTATATATAACTCAGATAATTGGTATAGATTGAGTTATCTGAAATTTCTCTGATTCAAACAGATCACACATATAGTTCCAATCTTCCTGTGTCTCACAAAACTCAATCGGCATATGATGCCAGCACTAAGTAGTAGAAAGATGCAGTAGACTCTTATAATAAGTGTGCATCTTATTTCGATTATATCTGTACCTTGTACTCATTAATTTGTCGATCTCCTTTCTTACTGACGTTGTTTCCTCGACAAAACTGATATCGAAAGCAACCTAAAAAAATATCAATATTGAAATTTATTAACGAATGATTGCTGATTATATAAATATCAAATTACTCATACTTACTGATAATCGATCATATATCATCTATTTATTGTCCGCGAGGATATGCTTACAACTCTTAGCTTGTAGGGAAGCGAACTTCTTAATTGACAAACCTAACTCTGTCATAAAAACAGCTGTATTTGTCCCGATAGGATGACCATCGCTCTTACGAAAGGTAATGGATAATTTACCCCGTTCCTCGATTTGTTGTCAGAGTCGATCGGAGTATGTTCCTCGTGTCTCTTTATGTGTCGGACAAACTATAAATCAAAAAGTGTTAATAATTAACAAGTTAAATAAATAGCAAATAAAATAAACATATTTAAAACCAAATAACTAACCAGTAGAAGCAGGAGCATTGTCATCGTCAGGTGTAAGCACAACTAGGGGTCGCTCAATTCTCTTATGTGGCATAGCTATGACATAAGCATTATATACAGATCGACGTATAATGAAAAATTATATTAAATACATGAATTATAAATGAAGAATAATATAAATACCATGTAAATACATCTAATCGCTATCATCATCTGAAAAGGATAAAAAATCATCCGCCTCACTGTCAATTTCACTATCTTCACCCTCATCAATACGATTACTTTGAGCACCCATATCCAGATCCACTTGTGCATTTGTCATATTTATTTGTTAATGCTCAACATCTAATCGACATAATTGAATTATCGCTAAGTCTTCACCGACTAATAAAGTTGAATCATTAGATGAAATCTCTTGGTTAGGCTCTATATTCAAGATATTACCAACCTCATAATCTTCCAATACTTCATCAACTTCAATTACTTCGTATATTTCTCGATGGTGAACTCTTTATATAACCTTCCAATGACCTCCACATTTGATATTATTCAAATAATACACTTGATTTACTTAGTTTGCCAAAATGAATGGATCATCATCGTACCATATTTTAGAAGTGTCAATACACAAAAGATCATACTCTTCCATCAGCGATTTTTTTTTTTTGGATTACATTGGAACCATTCACACCAAAATAACTGAACTTTATACCTAAAAAAGTAAAATATTTGAACCACATTCTTCAACACAAAAAAGAAAATCTAAATTATCCTCATCGTCAGAGGATGGTACATTAACCTCAGTATTTAGAGTAGTTCTGCAAAAGACTTTGTTGATAGAAATAAATAAATGAAACAAAAAAAAACTGTATATTGATGCGATCATTCAAGAACTTGACAAATAGAAGATAAACGTTAACAAGTTCCATCCACGATCCTTTAGTATTAAGATTTCTTTAAGAGAGAGAAATCTTCTCTTACCCTGGAATTTTACTTAGGCCGATGGAATATTACATTCTATAAACGGATGTGAAGTTCGAAAATCATGCCTAACTTCAACCCCTCGACGAGAATATGCAGCTCATTTAAAGGATCAGGCACTAGCAAGGTTCGGACCTGTCCCAACACAAAATAATGACTGACACTAGCATCGTATATAGATAGATTCATTTTACTGCTATTGTTATCATTGAACGACGCAGGTGGATATTTATAAGTCACAGAAAATCCCAAACTGGAATAGCACATTGTCCTTGATCGCTACTTTGATGGTCGAGTTGAGCATTGTTCCCAATGAACTGCAGGGCTTGCAAATCTGGAGTTGGAAAACCCTGCATGAAATTTTTCAAATGATTACATCGTATCGATAAATGATTTAGTTTGACTAAGAACACAAGATTATGGCATTTATAATTAAAGCATGATAAGCTAAACAAAACTAACACGGAACATAAAACTAAAAAGAAAGACCATTCAAACGTAAGCAACACTGCACTGATGCACAAATAAGCCACATAAAGCAAGATTAGGCAGCATAGAGGCAAAACTCGGGCAACATATGCACAAATTATGAGACGACCCCACAAGAGATGACTGTCAAAATAAATTTTGATGGAAATTTAACTCTGAACTGAAATGAACCATGATTGCATGCTTGTTTTGGGCAATTATTGACAAGATCGGATTACCTGAGTGAAGTGGGAACTATTAGTGAATGGCTGTTGAGGTAAAGTCGATGCTGAGGAATCCTGAATATTGGTAGGAATTCGATAGAGGCCGTTAACAAACAAAACTTCTGAAAATTGGATTGCACTAAAAATTGCACTGACCTGACCGAATTGACTCATTGGATGATATCCTTGCATGGCACCAACTCCAAATTGGTGAGATGTCACAAAAGGCCCCTTCATCATATTTAAAAAAAAAAAGTGGTAAAAATTTAATAAAGTGCCAAAAAAAATTAAGAAGCGCAAAGAAAAGGTTAAATTCAAGGAGATACATATATATGCTGCTCTGAAAAAACACACCTGCATAAACTGATTAGGCACAAGAAACTGATTTGCAGGATTCCTTGGTTGAGAGGAGAGGTTGTTTGGTGGAACATGTGTTTCATTATCTCTTGCCGACGCTTCTGCATCATCAGGTTGTCCTAAAATTAACATGTTATAACAAGTCCAAATAAGACCTTTGATCACCAGAACACAGGATACGTGCAATTATGGAAACAGAATTTGGACAAACCTTTTCTTGCCTTTTGCCGTTTATTTAATTCAACTTCATTTTGATTTCTACGGCGTGTACCTCCATTGCTCTTCTTCTTTCCACTAGGCTTTTGAGGATCATTGCCAGTCCCATGGCTCGAATTTCCACTGTCAATCAGATTATGAGGATGACCCTTTGATGTGCCACTGACAGCCAGTTTCTCAAGAAGTCTTGCCTGCAAAATTTGCTCAACTTGGTCAAGAAGTTGATCTGAATGGTCGACCATCAATGTGAAAGCTTCCTGATTTTCAGCAGCCCTTGTGGCAAGTTTGAACAATGTGCGGCAAAGAGAGCTATAACGCTTTGATACAGATGACTTAGAGTCACTGTCTAAGGTGATGCCATGGTTCTCATTTAAATTACCAACCTTGGCATCTTTTCTCCACCTCTTCAAAATGTATTGTGGTGGAAGCTCTTTAATATTTCTGAGGTCTAACACCTTTAGTACATGACAACATGGAATCCCAACAGATTCCAACTTACCACAACTGCATATAACAGAACCATTTGATGAATCAAATCTGACACAGTGCACTTTACTTTTTTCTTTGACTGTGACCTCATACTGAAATAGAATTCCAACTTCACCAGAGCAGTACACCATAGAATCAAGGAACAATTCAACCTCTCTTCTGAAGATATCATACACGGCAGGTGTGTATGCATTTGCAGCTTGCCAGAGCAATCTTAAAGGCGGTATTCTTGGGTGACCTTGATTTGCATTATAATCTGCCTGCAACTCATTATATCTTCGCTGCTCTAACAATAACTCATATATCTCTAGAAAGCTCCTTAGATCCTTTTCCAAATTCAGATGCTCTTTTAGATAACTACCAAAGTTCTCCATTCTTAATGCACTTTTTATATCTGCAGAGAATGTTTGCCGGCCATATGGTGAGGACCAATTTTCCTTTTCTTGATATAGTTTAGTCAACCATTCATTATCCTTAAGATCATACTTCTCTAACATCAATTTCCATGCCAAATGAAACTCATCTTTGTCCTCAAAATCATAATATATACATTCTCCAAAATCATGCGCAAAGTTCTCCGAGCCTTCAAAGACATCTGCTAGTTGCATAATAGCATTTTGGAATATTTGACAAACACATAAACGTTGAACTGTACCTGGCCATGTAGCAGTTATTGCATCACTTATAGCTAAGCATCGATCAACGAAAATTGTATGTGGGTTCTTCCCGCACATTGCTGTCTTAAAAGTCTCAAACAGCCATTTAAATGATTCTACACTTTCATCGTATAGAAATGCTGCAGCAAAAATAACCAAATGTCTATGATGATTAACGCCTATAAATAAAGCTAATGGCCTGTCGTATTCATTTGCTTTATAAGATGTGTCAAAGCATACAACATCACCAAAATAGTGATAATCCATCATGGACTTTGCATCTGCCCAGAAGACATTGGTCATTTGATCATATTCGTCAACCTGGATAGCATAGTAAAATGATGGGTTATCACCTTTCATCCTCTGAAAGTATTCGAACAAGGCCGCTGCATCACCCAACTGCACCACCTTAGAACGTTTAACTCGAATATAATTTTTATATCCCACAGGAATAACACTAGCATTCTGACGTCCAGAAGGTTGAACATTAGTTAGCAGCTTTTTTGAGCTCAACATCTGCATGTCTAAGGGTGCAGCAAGTTGATGATTATGATCTGCAACAAATTCCATTACACGGTATTTACCGCTGGATGTCAGTTTGATTGACATACGAGCATGACAACCAGTTCTTGTTTCTGCTCGGGGTCTCCTTGCTTCGTTTTTTGGCCGAAAGCCTTCTCTGGAGCACACATAAACCCGTGATCTAGTAACATTTCTGGCGGATTTATCCCACCAGCCTTTGCGGACACTAAAACCTACACTTCCTGCATACTTGATGTAATAGTCATATGCCTTGTCCTCATTTTCAAACACCATACCGACAATTGGAACTCCTCCAGCATTTGCAACTACTTCTGGTGGTAATTCAGGCTCTTCGTCCAATGTTTCTTCCTGTCTGCTCATGATCTACAGAAGAGTTCACAAGTTAGAATAACTAATGAAGTTACATGTCCGCACATCATGCAACGAATAAAAGAGCAAAAATAAATTACTATATTCAATTGACATAATTTGCTTGTCACTTCAAATGGATGCAAAAGCATATATTATCTTTTGGACCATGGTATACTTGAGTTGTGCTGCATGATATTATATACTTATAGGCTATTCCTATTAGAAAATAATAGTGTACAACAAGCATGTCGTGTCTTAAATCTTTATGAAATTATTTATATAGTGGGTTGTTAATAAGTGATTGTTGAATTAATATTTCTATTGTTAATTAGTTGCTTGAATTTTTGATTTACTTTTGGCTTAAATTTAATTGGCAATCATCATTGTGATGGACATGTGAAACCTCTAAATTTTGATCTGGACCTAAAGTTGAGCCCAATGTGAGCATAAGCAAGGTACACCCGTTCCTAAATAGAGATATAACTTGATTAGAGATTACATAGAACTTAGTTCAGATTCGTGCCAGTTTCGTTGGAGGGGTCAAATTTAGGACCAGCAAATTGAGAAAAATGGCCCAGAATTAAATTAAGAAATCAGTAGTGTTAAGGATGAATTAGTTATATAGTAACTGAGTGTAAAGGATACATTGTTGTTGTCGTTATGAGAGTAACTAAGAGGTGAATGATAACATATGGAAGAATGGTGCGAGAAGAGAGGGTTTTCTTCTCAGCAATCACGAGGTTTCATGAGAACAAGCCAAGTGAAGGATTTATCACCGCAGGTAGAGATCTAAAGTTCTCATATTGAAATCCATAGGTGTAAATATTTTACCGATACTTGATTAGATTCCTAAATCTGTTTGAAATTTTTTGTCTTTGTGATCCTTATCATTCGTAATCTTCTGAGATTGAGAAAGGTGCTACCAATGAGGAATCAAAGGGGCAAAGAAGATCAAGAGGCTCAGAAGGAAGTGAAATGTTGCTTACAAGGATGACATGAACGATGAGAGAAAACAAAGAAGAGAGAAAAAGAGTAGAATAGAGAGGGAAGGAAAGGATATTTACTATGATGAAAAGAATAGAAAAGGGAGTTAGAGGATGAATAGCAATTCTTGATTAGTCGTTTACGATCATGTGTTTTCCTATAAAGTTTAATAAACGCAGCAAACAAAACATAAAACAAATAGAAACACAAACATAAATCGATTTTATATAGTTTGGAACCCCGGTTCCTACTCCATGGCCTAGCGTCCTAGCAAGAATCCACTATGCTTTCTCCTATTGAATATCTTCCGGAGGCAAAAAAGCCTCTTACAACACTTGATCTTACAAGCAATACAAACCAAATGCAAAAATAAATACAATATAAATAAACTATTTTATACAAGAGATCCTTACTTTGCTTGTTATCGATTGCTTTTTGAAATGTCTCCTAAAGTCAAAAAATGCAGCAATACTCTCCTCCAAAAACTCCAAAAATTGACTCCTTCAACTATTCTCAAAACCCTCTTTTCTAAATTGCAAATCGAGGCCTAAACCCTAAACCTACAAAATGGCTCTTCCAATTCAAATTTGACCACATTAGTCAATAATTCATTACCATCAGTCGACTCACGCCTAAATAGTCGAATTTTCCGATCAACAATCAAAACCTTCTGTATACTACTATAGTGCTACCAGTCGACTATTCCTCTCCATCAATCGATTAATAACGATAAGTCAAGTTTACTAGTCAAGCTCTAAACTCTTTGTTCACCTCAACAGTTGCATCAGTTGATTGCTCCTCCATAGCATTTGACTGATCACGATCAATCGAATTGAATAGTCGAGTTCTAAATTATCTATTCACTCAAATAAATGAGTCAATTGATCACGCTCAAAACCTCCGTAAATTCCTGATCTCAGAGTTTATCATTCATAAGTCGATTGCCACTCCACATCGAAACTCCTATTTCAGTCTTTCCAAAGTTGAAACCTTACTTTTCCTAGTATTCAGTTAACCATACACATAAATAAAGCAACCCGGTGCACGAAGCTCCCACCATGTGAGGTCCCAAAGAAGGATTCATTGTATGCAACCTTACCTTGCTTTTTGCAAGAGGTTGTTTCCAGAATTTGAACCCATGACCTCTTAGTCACAAGATAGCAACCTTACCGTTGCGCTAAGGCTCCCCTCTCTAGTATTCAGTTAACCATAACCTACCAAAATGTCTCTCGCTTAGCATTCGATCATCTTTGGCCTGTCAAGATTTCACTCGTCTAACATTCGATCAACCTTGACCTATCAAGACTTCACTCACCTAAAGTCTAGTTAACCTTGACTTGCTAAGAATTTGCTCTTATTAAACATTCGGTCTTCCTTAATCTGTTTATATTTCACTTCTCATGTCAAGCATCCGATCAACCTTGACCTACCGGGACTTCATTATCAAACATCACAATCCTCTATGACCTATTTGGACTTCATTTCTCATACCAAGCATTGTCGAGACTTCACCATTACTAAACATTCAATCCTCTTCTTGATCTGTTTGGACTTCTCATCTCACACCTAACATTCGATCCTTCTTGATCTGTCAAGATTTTTATCCGCATAACCTAACATTTGATCTTCCATGACATGTTAAGACTTTCGTCACTTACCAAGCATTTGACCCTCCATGATCCACTAGGACTTCTTTTCTCGTCTCGTGTCAAGTGTTTGGTCCTCCATGATTCACTTGGATTTTATCAATCTTGTGTCAAGTGTTTGGTTCTCTATGACCTACTTAAGCTTCACTTCTCTCGTGCTAAGTATATGATCCTCCACGACCCACTTGAACTTCATTTTTCTCATGTCAAATGTCCGGTCAATGACGACCTACTTAGACTTCTCTTCTCTCGTGACAAGTATTCAGTCGACCATGACTCATTTAAACTTCGTCCATTTGTTAAGTATCCGATCAACCTTGACCTACTTGACTTCTCGCTCAACCAATCAATATCAAAATATTTATCCGTCTTGGTCAACCTGATCCAAGTCGATTACACTAATAATGTCCCACTCCAACAATTTCCTATTCTATACCAAACTTGATCACCGATGACTAACAATCTCCCCTTAGAGAGCATCGCTCGATCATCACCACATATTGCTCAAAGGTCAAAACCAAACTCGAGCTCAACTCGAGTTTGATCAACCTTGACCAAAAGTCGATTGCACCGACAAAAAGAAGGTGGTAGAAAAAAAACTACGGCTGAGAACAAGTGGGTTAGAAGAAAAAAGTAACACAGCTTTTTTTGAAAGTCCATCAAATTGGCCAATGCAGTAATCTATTTTGCAAGGAATATGTAATATAGATGTTACAGCACAGCCAAAGGAAGAGGGTTTAACTTTAAAGGAGGGAAGAGGCAAGAGAGTAATCCAAGGGAAAAAAATACTACTTTAATGTGTTGTATTTGTTTCCTTTGAGACCCTGTGCTGTAATAGCTTATCCATCTCTTTTTTCTTTTGAAGAAATCTGCCCACGTTCTTTTGCCTTCCCCTTTTAGTTATTCTCTACTGCCTCTTTAGAACTCTGCTACTGCCCCTTTGGATATAGACACTGCCGGCCTTTGCCCAAGCAAGGTTCAAGTGATCTGATAGCTTAGGTGCAAAAAAGACACTAGGTTTCGCTGCCTCTTATAAAGGCCGTTGTCATTGATGCAGAGCTGAGGATGTTGAAGATTGGAGGCAGCTAAGAATCACATAATCTTATAAAGACAACTAGATCGTGATAGGTTATGTTGCCTGGTAGCAAAGTCACATCTTAACAGTCTTGACATTGAAGCAGAGAGATGAAAGGATGATAATAACCTCACACTGTTGGGGAGGTAGAGAGGTGTCATGACTGTGTAGCAAGAAGCATCGGGCAGGGCTGAATTGCAGAGGAGATTAAGGATTTCAGAAAGGACAGTTGCTCAGGGGAATGTTTCCGGGTGGTTGAGACAAATAATACTACCTGCATCAGTTCATGGGTGTTTGTGGGTGGATAACTCCCACAAAAGAAAGACTTCGGAAATGGCTAAGGCATAGATATGAGAAGGCATGAATTAAGCAAGCGAAAGGTGGCAGAATGGAGGACGTTGAATCAAAGTTATGGCCTTCCATTCACAGGTGATTAGAGAGGAACACAAGCCTAACCATAGAAATAGTCTGCTCTGACCCAAAGCTAAATTTAGCAGTGTGTTATTCCGGGATTTTTTTTTTCTTTTTTGTAATATAGTTTTGTATTTTTTAATTAAATGAAAAGTTTATTTGGTGAACAATTGTCTCTAATCTTTCAGCTGCAATTTAGTGTAAATCTATGAAAAATTAGTCTCTTGGGTGATGATATGAAATCAAGCTTACCATCTTTTTCATCCTGGTCAAAACCTCGTCCTCTTCTAGGGTTTTATTCCTCCCCAAGAGTAACCTTCCTTCCTCTTCTCCTCTAGGGTAGGTAGCATCAAGAAGGTTGATGATGTTGGACAGCCAGGAAGTTGGGCAATGGCCATAAGGAAGTTTTCTTCAAGATCTAGGTAAGGAGTGACTCCCTTTGCCTTTTCCTTAGCTGATTGGAGACCAAGCCGGTCCTTGGGGCTACTACCTATCATCTTTCATGAGGAGACTAGCCTACAAGTTGTCTTTGCACCAAGTTTTGTGCATTTAGAACTTTATGATAGCTCTAAAGGGGCAAATTTGGTATATCTTCTAGAGGGCAGAAATCCATCTTTGCTATGTTGCAAGACTTCTTTCTTCGTAGGGTCAATCTTAGAAGTTCTATTTGATGCAAAAAGATAAATTGTAAGGCTTGTGTAGATGGTGATAACCAATGCTAGTATTGGATCGAACCAATGACCAAGCAAGCATTTAGGAAGCCTCCTTCAAGGTAGGTGTTAGTCCTAGCTGGATTTTATTTTTTAATAGGTAACAATATCACATAACTCCGCTATGGCAAATTTCTGCCATGGCTGGTTTCCAGACCGGATAAAGGAGCAGGATCGTATTAAGCTGCCAACTAGCGTCAAACAAAGACAAATGTTACGTATAGATACATCAAACTATTATGATAATGTTAGGTTATTCTCTGGAAGAAATGCATTATAAAATGTAATTGTAACATCTTGGCAAGGATCACTACATCTCTGTGGGTGTAACGTTAAACATGCAAGTGTTTTCACACCTTAAAAATATTGATTGTCTTAGATTTGAAATATGGAACGTAGGAATGTTTACTAGCAAAAAAAAATGGAACTAGTAAATACAATGATTAGAAGAAGAATTAATATTAATTTCTAAGGTAACAATTTGTCTCGCAATGAACTATAGTGCACAACATACTATGATATAGGAGATGCAATGTGAGAAGAAATAAGGACAACATTTTCTCACTCGGATAGCATACACTTTAGTATGATACTAATAAATGTTGTTAATGTATAAATATTGTCTGTATGGCATTAAATGGTATATTAATACTACAAGGTTTTAAGTTTTTAATTATTAAGTTCATAAATGAAATTTTTTAATGATTACGTACCAATACCCCAAACTACTCCTTTCATTTTATTAATAATATAATCAATATCACATAGCATATATTATTTAGACATATAAGTTTTAAAGTAATAGGTTAATACAAATAAGTATATGTTAATGAGAATTTCACTGTCAAGTGTCATTTATTAGCACAGTGTAACTAAAATTCTAGCAATCCTAGCAAACCAACCAAAAAGGCCATGATTAAATAAGCAATCCTAGCAGAATTAGCAAACCAAGTGGAATAAGATAAACTGAGTTGGAATGGGCCAACTAGATGCGTCAAACGGTGCGATGTGTAGAATTAGCAAACCAAATGAAATTGAATAAAATAGGGCAACCATTATATCTTACTTGGAGGGTTATTTACCATTGTGGAAACTTACTCCTTGTATTTCCCATAGGATTTGTGCAGAACAAGAAATTGATCCATCTACTCCATTCCAGGAACTAAGCTAAGGAATTCATATTATTTTTTTATTTACTAGAAATAACTATTCTACTCCTTATCAATTCCATTCCACTAATAAAAATTAGCAATGTTGATTTTTTCCTTGAAATTTTTAACATTTGTATGAACAAAGTTACATAATTTCTCTTTGTATGCGACATATGGTGATTCAACTACATGTCACTTGCATACACATCTTATAATCCTCCATTTAAACTTTCTTAAATCCAAACAAAGGCTAAACCTTACGCCACAACACACACAAAAAAATGTTAAAAAAAAGATTCAGCAAATATGAGAGTCAACATGAAAGTTCAAAGTATCTATCTGAGAAACTGCGAAGCATGCTATTCATGCAAGTAAAGAAGACATGAAAAGGTATGAAAATCACTAAACTTTCACATGGATCAAAGATGTTTCAAATCCAAGGGTTTTATATTTACCTGTGTCTCTTCTCTACTAAGAAACTTCCCTCCAACACCACGTTGCCTCCTTTCAGCCAAAGCTTGTCGAGAGGGAATCTAGCAAGATTTTTTTTAAAAAAAAAACATAACATAAACTAAATTAAATAAATATACCTAAGCAGAAACTATATTTTTCCATTTCAACTTGATCATCTTAATCGAAAACAAGCTCCTCACTCAAATCTCATTTGAGAAGTTCATGAAGGAAACCTTAATGGATCTGTCGACTGCTTGTCTACCATTCCTTTTTTGCATGTATTTAAGTATTATATTCCTTCTTTCCTCATTTGTGTAGCGTGATACTCTTATACCAAGTTCTCTCAACAGCCGGGACTGTCCTGGATTGGATACCAGTGGTACCTTCCCATAGTTCTTCCCTTTCCCCTTATCATTTCCAGAACCAGACGGAGCCTTCTCTGCATCTATTTCCCCTCTCTGATCCTCAAGTGCCATGTTATCTTTCTCCATCAAGCTTTCCACCTGAATCAGCTCAAGCGTATCACAATCTATCTTGACTTCTTTTGCTTCCTTTTCAGCTACCTTTTTATTCAAAATGCGCTTCCTCATCCTTGTAGCGTTTTCAGCAGCATTGGCATAGGTGGGGAAATGCCCCTTGGAGCACAAGAACCTCTGCGTGAGCAAGAGCCTCGTCCCCCTTGACCTCTTCCCTGAACCTATCTTGGACTGGAAACCCATCTTCTCACTGTAAGCACTATAATACTGCTTGGCAGCTGAAATGGAGTCAAATTCCATGCCTAAAACAGGAACCAAACCACCAGTAGCTAGTGTGGCCGCAAGGTCCTGTGGTGGGTCGAGCAGGTGAGTGTGCTCAGTCTCAACTTTTGACACTCCCCATCGCCCATTCTCCTTCCGAGTCACTTCCATCATCGCCCTGCAGCAGGACTCTCCATTGGATGCGACAGAAGTGACGTTGGCGGTGGCCCCAGTGGACCGCAAGTGGAGGTAGCTGCGCATGATGTAGGCAACGCGGAGAGCGTATTCATTATAGGGGACTTTAACGGCGGCAGAAGCAGGGGCAGGGGCTGGAGCCACGATCTGAGAGCTATCCATCGGCACAGAGGCAGATGGACACACTGACGCCGGTGCCAGCTCCGGCTCTGGCTCCAGTGGCGGAGGATGAACAACCTCATCTGATTCCAAGCGAGTCTCCTGGGGAGGAACCAGCAGTGGAAGTGGCGGGGGGTCGCTCTGCTTAAACAGGGAGGCAGGCTCCTGGACCTGCGGAGGCGGCTGCTCCAACCCATGGGGGGAGGTGTCTTGTTCAACGGAGGTACCTGCAGCATCCGCGAGTGTCTCTGTGACGTCTTGCTGATCTGCCTTGGGGGAAGAGGCGGCGCCGTCGGAGATCTCGGAGATGTGCACCATTGTGGCGGAAGGGAAACCCTAGATGATTAAAAATGTCATCTTCGGAAAGCCCTAGGTCCCGTTCTCATGAGTCCAGGCGAGGCTTCATGGCATGATCATGGTCAGTTGACTGATCAAGGGAAAGGGAAAGGGAAAGGGAATCGGGAGGAAGGAGGCGGAAGCAAGGAGATGCGCCTGAGCGGGGCGAGGTAAACGTCGGAGAACGGAGGATCGGATCCGCTAAACGAGGGAAGAAACGAGACAGGAGAAGGATTGGGTGCTCTGCGTCCTCGCGTGGGCCCCACTCGTGGCAGATCGATTCGAGCGCGTCGTGCTTATTTTCAATTTTCTTAATGGGAGGTATTTATATATTATGGTCCTTTTCTTCTAAGGGGTTAATAGTGCTTTTCTACTAAAGGATTAATTGTGATCGCACTCTCTATTTTATATTGGAGGCACTCGATTTATATTTTTTAATATTTTTTCAAAAGGGTTCGACTCGATGTGCATTTTTTTACAAATTATTTTGAGAAATAATTGTTGATGTATGCAGCAGGACTCTCCATAGGAAAGTGTGCATTTTTTCAAAACGGTTCGACTCGATGTGCTTATTTTCAAATTATTTTCAAAATGCGCTTCCTCATCCTTCATTAAAATAATTTGAGAAAGATAAAAACACACTTTTTTTACTAAACTTTCCTATAACAACTGATTTATTAGAAATTTTTGGAATAATCATTTTTGCCCTATTAGGATTTATGTTATGGGAAGCATGTTTTATTAGAATTATTTTATCGTTCCTTCTCAGGTTGTGTCTAAGAAGTGTTCGATATAGGAGTGACCATAGTTTTAAAATCGTCGATTTCAATTTTACAATCGTCGATTTAGATTTATCATCTAATAGAATCGAAACCGAAGTGCTCATCAACCGTTTCGATTCTGATTTCGGAATTGTCGATTTTAATTACAGAACCATCGATTCTAATTCATCATCCATCGGAACCGGATCCAAATCGTTAACCAACGATTTCGGATTTTTACTATTCGATTTCGATTCGAATCGTTTAGAATTAAAATTTAAATTATTTAATTTTAAGTCTCTCAATCTAAGTATATTATTTTTTCAATTCATTAATTCGATCGATTTATTTTAATTTAAATTATATTTAAATTTAAATTTTATACATAGAGATTTAATTTATATCAATTTATTTATTTTATATAACTCTTTAAATCAAATATTTATCATAAAAAATTATCATCGAAACATATTTAATTACTAATTACTATATTATATATATATATATATATATATATATATATATATATAATTACAATACGTTATATATCTCTCGGTTTTTTTAATTTAACAATAGCAAAAAAGAAAAATCTCAAAATTAATTTATATAAATTAAATTGTATATGTATTACTTTAGGATCTAGAAATCAAAACTCTCCTATTTCATTTATCATTTAAATATGATTCCTTATCTTAATTTAAGATGAAATGTTATTAGAGATAGTGATTGATGTGTCGATCATTTAATTCTTTATTATTCTTCTTAATTATATTTTGTTGTCTAAGATCTACTTTTAAAAATTCAATTCTGATTTTAACAAAAAAAATACTCAATTTCGATTTCGATTCCAGTTCGATTTTAGTTCCGGTTCGATTTCGATTTCGGTTCGATTCCAATTTCGAAAATTTAGAAATCGAAATCAAGCTATATGTCTTCGATTCCAATTTCGATTTCCGAACCGAAATCGAAAAAGCGATTTCAATTAGATTTTTAAGTCATCTTTCGATTCAATTCATGATTTGATTCGAACCGTGATCACCCCGAGTTCAATATGTGAGTCTTAAAAGTTGGGTGTTAAAAAGGGGTTGACTTAATGATCATTTTCTCTTAAATTTAGAGAGTGTTTGATTCGTGGAGTTTTTTTTCATTTTTTTGTTTTCTATTTTTCTTTCTAAAAATAGAAAATGATTTTTTTTTGTATTTTCCAGTTTTTCAAAAAATATTCTTTTATTTTTTAGAGAACGAAAATGAAAATATAAAATGATTTTTTGGATTTGTCTAATTTTTTAAAAAATACTCCTTTATTTTTTAAAAAACAGAGATGAAAAATATCAACCAAACACTATTTTTTTAAAAAAATAAAAACAAAAAATGAAAAAAAAAATTGTCTATTAAACGTCCTCTTAATTATTAAAAAATGAGCAATTTTCCAGGTAACATTTTATCCTCAATTTTGATTTTGTTAATATTTCCTCAATTTGGATGTGTTACGTGGCATTTTGTGGCAGTTATATTGGATTGATTTTATAGGCATTAATTTTCCCCCTTTATAGGAAGGCATTTTTTGTTCGGGATCCGTTGAGTGTGAATGAGCTTTCGGCCCATTAGGCCCACATCGTGGGGTTAACGATTAAATAGAGAGAAAAAAATGTGAATGCATTTCTTACACCAAATGCATCTATTATTTCGATCCATTAGATTTTAAAGATTGAAATATAATAATGATCGTATGGATAATGAAGATGTATATATATATAAAAGATGAATACTAATAAGCTTAGTTCATTAATATTTATCAATAGTTAATTAATAAAATTAATTATTAAATTATTTTATTTTATTTTTATTCAAATATATAAAATATAGTAATTTATAAATTTTTATAATTTTAAATTATTCACAATAAGATTAAAAATTAAAAACTGATACAAATTTAATGTGATAGAAAAATATTTAATCAAATAGTTAAGCTCAATTTAAGTTCAGTAAGATTTTTAATAAATAAGTTTGAACAAATCTAATAAAACTTAGCTCTGTTTATCTCATTTACATCTCTAATAACAAGCATAACTTAATATGAGTTCAAGCCTTCGGGCTATAGTGCAGTAGCAGGGTACTTAGCTCATCTCTTAAGCATTCACGGTTCAATCCGCAGCTACAATGAATTTGTAAGATTTTTCTCCAAATGGGATGACAAACCAAAGAAACTGAGACTGCTGAGGTTATTTACGCGAGCACTTTTCGATTTACCTCCCTCCTTCAGGCTTGGAGCAACAGTAGAGAATCGTTAATGTGGCATGATGTGGATGTAACTCAGCCTATGAGACCCAAGGAGTAAGTAAAGACAAGGGTCTAGCCGTGGGGCTATGTAATGAGTCGGGAGTAGAGCGACTCGAGAAGGGTAGAAGCCCGAACTAAGACGAACTGGGAGTGGAGCGACTTAAGGAGGATAGAAAATTGAAGTAAGACGAGTCATGAGTGGTGTGACTCGGGAAGGATTTGGAGCCAAAGTAGTCCAAGTGGGGAGTGGAGCGACTCGGGAAGGGACGAAGGCTGGAGTAACACGAGTCAGGAGCGGAGTGACTCAAGAGGGTTTGAAAATTGAAGTAAGATAAGTTGTGAGTGGAGCGACTCGAGAATGGTTAAAAACTGAAGTAAGACGAGTGGAGTGACTCGGGAAGGATTTAGATTCGAAGTAGTCTGAGTCGGGAGTAGAGCGACTTAGGAAAGATAGAAGTGTTGGCTAGTCTAGGACTATTACACAACGGAAGTAATGAATAAAATAATTTTTATTTCGTCCCAGACATCCCCTAGGGGCAGGATCCTATACTTTGACATAAACATATGAAAGAGAAAAAGAAAGATGATCATACTTTCAAGATTCTTTTGAAATCTATAGAAACCATTGTTAGATTGAGAAGCGTCGCTAGAGGGGAGAGGGTGAATAGCGATCATAAATCTTTCTTTTTGTTCGTCTAAAACTCGAGTGATGCACAACTGAATGTAAAGTAAAGAGACAAATTTGTTTTTACTTGGTTTGCAACCAAAAGGTTGCTACTCCAATACCCTGCGATCCTAGACCGCATACGAAGGGGCAATCCACTAAAGGTCTCCTCCTCGTTGGAGGTAGGAGACAACGAATACAAGAAAAATAAGATCGAGGAAGAGGCATAAGCCCACCTCTCCTCTTTACCACGAAAAGCTCAAATAATAGAAAGCTCAAATACAAGTAGAAAGATCGGATATAAGAAAACTGTTGGATCGAGAAGCATCGCTAGAGGGGGGGAGGGTGAATAGCGAGCGTAGAATTTCTTTTTCGTTCGTTCGATACACAAAGTAAGAGCAGCGGAAAGTAAAGAAGACAAGTTTATTTTTACTTGGTTTACAACCCAATGGTTGCTACTTCAAGGCCTTATCGGTCCTAGACCGCGTACGGAGGGCAAAGCACTATAACGTCTCCTCCTCGTTGGAGGTAGGAGACAACGATCACAAAACCGAATGTACGAGGATGAGGCAACAAGCCTACCTCACCTCGTTACGAATAAAAACAACAAATACAATATGAAAATATATTACTAGATGTTGCTGCCGACGAAGAAGATCTGAACTTGTCGTCGCGTCGGAGTTATGACGGTGTTGGAGCGTTGGCGTTGTAGGAGCACTTGATGAATAAACTTGATGTGATTTGGAGTTGGAATCCTCCCCTCCTTTTATAGATTTTGGCCTCTGAATTTGTCTCCTCTTTTTTCGGAACGGATCATGAAGTTGTCCAAATTTTATCGCGAAGTGGCCGCGTCAAACGTTATCCGTTTTGACCTAGTGCAAAAGCTAAATCGTCGCCATCAGTCGACTGATGCCTCCCATCAGTCGACTGATGGGCATCAGTCGACTGCTCCATGTCCAGCAGTCGACTGCCAGCTTGGCCACTTCCCTGCAATAAGAGGTTAGCTCGGAAAATGATAAATACGACGGTTTCTAACCGTCCGATCTCGACCTAGACCTTCCACAAGAAGTCTTAGTCGGATCGCCGCCTACGGTCATCCCCGTACAGAGGACACGACCTTACCATCTCTCACTCACACGAGCTTACCTCGATTCTTACTGTGTCGCTTTAGCTTCCGGCCTTCCACTCGATTCCTTCGGCTCCCTCCGAAGTCACTCGAGTGTCGCCCGACCACCGCGGCTTCCTCCGGGTGTCGCTAGCCTTCAGCTCTAGCTTTAATACTTTTCTGCACACTCGATTTAGCTCGTGAGATAACGATGTAAACTTAACTTTGTGTCTTTGTCATAATCAAAACACATGTTCAATTATCTAGTGCCCCTGCACCAACAAAAACTAGACAACTTAAATTAAACTACTGACTTTGAGGATGGAGTCTTGGTGTCACATCGGCGTTACGACATCGTAGAGTTGTCGTTGATGGCGACACATTGTGGGAGCACTTTGAGAGCAATGAATGATGATCCAAAGGGGGGAAACTCCCTTCTTTTATTGCCCTCCAAGCCCTATAGCTTATTGAGATCCAGATCTGGGTCAAAGAGCCACCTCACCCCAAGATAAGGGGATCTTATCTTGACCTTCATTGAACTGGACAGTTTGAATAGCAGTCGACTGATGACTTTCATTAGTCGATTGATGCTAGCAGCATTGCCACATACTTATCTAGCACACATACTACAAAAAGTATGTCGGGTCTACTTGTAGTTAAGTATAATAAACTACCTATGACACTCCTATAGTACTTTAGATCAACGGACTTTCTTTCTTTGTCTTCATTTAATATAACATTCGTTGTCATGAGTGTTTTAATGTCTTTTGCATTTTCCATACCAAATTTTTTAATTAATTCTCTTGCATACTTATTTTGGTATATATAGTTACCGTCTCTTGTTTGTTTTATTTGTAAACCTAAGAAGAAGTTTAACTCACCTACTAAACTCATTTCGAATTCTTGTTCCATTAGGTTTATAAATTCTTTTAAAAAGTTTGAATTTGTTGATCTAAAGACTATATCATCTACGTATATTTGAGCAATAAAGATGTCTTGGTTCGAGGTTTTTACGAAAAGAGTTGAGTCAATTTGATCTTGTCTGAACCCTTTAGAAATTAAGTATGAAGATAGTCTCTCATACTAGGCTCTAGGAGCTTGTTTTAATCCATACAAGACCTTTTTTAATTTATATACACGATTAGGGTATTCTAAGCTCTCAAAATCGGAGGGTTGACTTACGTACACTTCTTCTTTAATTACTCCATTTAAAAAAGTGGATTTGGCATCCATTTGGTATAACTTGAATCCTTTATGTGTCACATAAGCTAGAAACATCCTAATTGACTCAAGTCTAGCTACTGGTGCATAAGTTTCATCATAGTCTAACCCTTCTACTTGACTAAACCCCTTAGCTACTAATCGAGCTTTATTCCTTATGATTTCTCCTTGATCGTTTAATTTATTTCTAAATACCCATTTAGTGTCTATTATTGATTTATTTGATGGTGGAGATACTATGTCTCACACTTCATTTCTATCGAATTATGCAAGTTCTTCTTGCATGACTATTATCCAATCAGTGTCTGGTAAAGCCTCATCTATTGACTTTGGTTCTATTTTTGATATTAATGCAATTTGACTTAAGTTTCTTAGAGTCGATCTAGTTTGAACTCCTAAAGTTAGATTTCTTAATACTTGTTCAAGTGAATGGTTAGGATTAATTCTAGATGTTGTTAAGTTTTCTTCACCTTGGATTTGTCCTTCTTCATCATGTGTTATTTCATTTAAATCATTTTGATTATCTTTTAATGTGTTTAGTTGATTATTAGTAATTTCTTCCTCATCAAATTTTACATTAGTTGTTTCTTCGATTTTTAGGGTTTTTTTTATTATAAATCCTATAGACTCTACCAGTGGTCGAATACCCTAGAAATATCTCTTCATCGGTTTTTGAAGAGAATTTTCTGAGATATTCTTTCGTATTTAAAATAAATACTTTGCATCCAAATACTTTTAGATATTTTATTGAAGGTATCTTATTATTAAAAATTTCATAAGATATTTTATTATGTAATTTATTAATTATTACTCTATTTTACACATAACATGTAGTATTTATAGCTTCGGCCCATAAGTAACAAGGTAAGTTATATTCATTTAACATTGACCTAGCTGCTTCTTGTAGGGTTCTATTTTTTCTTTCTACTATTCTATTTTGTTGGGGTGTTCTAGGGCATGAATATTCTGTTGGAGGATTGTGGCCCGACTAGAAGGGGGGATGAATAGCCGATTCATTGCTCGATGGATTTCGATCGTTCTTGCATGTGCTTGTCCACAATACTCGTTAATACGCAGCGGAAATAATAGTAATGAAAACGAATACACAAGCACACACACAATATGCGACAATATACGTGGTTCGAAACCTTAGGATTACTACTCTATGGGGTGAGCTCAACGAGCTCGAGTGATGAACACACCACTACTAAAACTCCTTCTCGATAACAAATCGGAGGTGGAGAAATCTCGTACAAGCAATTACAAAGTAATACAAAAATGTACAAGCAAATACAAAGACGAAATGAAATACGTAAAAAAACTTTACAATAAATGACTTTGAACTCTTGCTTGTTGCTTGCTTTGGTTTGCCCTTGAAGGTCTAGAATGCAATAGCAATTCCTCTCCAAAATCTCCCCAAAAATCACTGTGAAAATTCTCCCCAAACTTCTCCTTTTATGCTTGTCTTGGGTTGATTCCACGTCTGGCAGTCAACTGCCATAAGTCCCCAATCGACTGCTCCCAAGACTACCGCTTCGCCTTACGCCGCCAAACCACCCCTTGGACTTCCTAAATGCCAATGTCAACCCATGTTAGACTTTCACCTCCAAGGCTACACACTTGGACTTACGTGGCCAAGACTACACACTTGGGCTTCCCTTGCCAACTTCATGTTGGACTTCCAATGCCAAGCCCCATGCTTGGACTTTCACCGCTAAGGCTACACACTTGGACTTACATGACTAAGGCTACACACTTGGTCTTCCCATAACAATCACATGTCATATATTTTGTCTAACATCAAAATACTGCTTGAGTCAAACTCGAGTCCGATCAATCGTGACCTAGGCTGATTGCACCAATAATCTTTCCCTTTTTAATGTTTGACAAAACCCCAAACACCTTTGAGTTAGGTGCCCTAACTCAAGTCTACCAATTATCCCCAATTGGCAATTCTCACCTTTGAGAATTCCAACTAACCCCAATTGGTACCTTCTCCCCCTTTTTGATATACATCAAAAAGGTCCTCCCCAAGGGTGTCAATGTCTCACATCCCAATGAGATCTTATAATCTCCCTCTTGGTCCAAAAACACATCCATCATCCCAAGATGGATAACCTCCCCCTAAAGGTTTGCTCTCCATTGACCATTGCACTAACAATGTCCTTGGAGAGTCCCTAAGCCAATAGGAATACTAAACCATCGAAATTAAGAGAAAATATTCAACATTGAACTTTCACCTCCCTTAATTCGATACAAACCCTAAACAATTCTCCTAATCCATTTTCAATGGATTTCCACCTTTCCAATACTCTCCAAAGCATATCCTAGGGTTAGGAGAAGTTAGGGAACTTAAACGTAGCTGAACATGGGCCTAACAAATCTTGTTTACCCGAAATCAACTCTGGCAGTCGACTCTTACAGTCACCAGTCGACTGTCGTAGATGCCAGTTGACTGCCATACATGATAGTCGACTGATTTCTGTATAGTGTAGAAATCAGGTTCAAAATTTGAATTTTTAAAATTCATAAGTAAAAATATTTATTTTGAAAAATCTTGAAAATTCATACGTACATTACTTATAATAAACATTATGGATGAAAAATATTGGAAAAATAAAATGCCCATAAACTAGTGAGATTGACATAAAGTTCAAAACCATTGAAATTTTCAATGTTTAACCCTACTTTGTATCACCTCATTCAATGGTGATTGTTATCAAAAGATAGACTTCACCAAGATTTTTCAAAATAGTTTTGAAATGATTTTAAAACCTCAAATTCATTTTCCTAAACATCTCACTTATATCTAAGTGTATGAAACACATACAAGTCAAGTATTTCTTATGAGATGTAGGTTTTGTTCATTTAAGGTCTCATGCATATGCTAGGCAACTCTATTTGATTCCCTTATGCATAGGACTTCAAATCATACAATCAAAAACGAAATGCAAGAAAAGAACACTTTACACAATAAATCTTTGATTGAGCGCTCTTTTAGTTGCTTTGGATGACTATGAAGGTATGGAAAGCATCAACCTATCCCCTTTAAGATCACCAAGAACTAGAAGTGGAAGAACTCCTCGTGTCCTCCCTTTAAAGCTCCAGCTCGGGTTGATTTCCACCTAGCGGTCAACTGCTCTTATCCACCAATCGATTGCCCACTTATCTATTATCTCACAACGGACTAATCCAGGTCAGAAAGTGTCCGATCAATTGACTGTCCTGACCTAGCAGTCGACTGCCATAGCCATCAGTCAACTGCCATAAGCCAATAGTTGACTACGAGATATTTTATGCCTCTTTCACTTAAGGTCAGTCGCCTGCTCAATCCTAGCAGTTGACTTTCAGTGGCCAGTCGACTAGTCTAACTGACCAATCAACTGCTAGAGTCACATTCAACAGTCGAGTCTCAATCAACTACACAACTTGTCGATTGGGTCATAATCCTAATCAACTGCCCGAGTCAACTAGACTCTCCAAGAGTCGAACACTCGACCAGTCGAGTGATCAATACCACTAGTCGATTGGTAAACCTCAAAAGTAAAGTTTAATTCCAAGTATGATCCCCTCATACTTAACATTTACCCTTAGCTTAGATCAAAGTTTTCAAGCCATTTCCATCAGCCTCATGCCCTCAGGATTCATCTGAGTCCTCTACAACTCTTTTACCCTTCGCGCTAGCCTTTAAGTGCTTCCATTGGCTTTGTCATGCTAATAGGTATGCTGCCAAGACTCTACCCTTAGGCTTACATGACCAAGACTACACCCTTGGAATTTCCTTTGCCAAGTATCCGTACTTGGACTTTCGCTGCCAAGATTACATACTTGGACTTACATGGACAAGACTACACCCTTGGACTTTTTCATTACCAAGTTTCAAAATTTAGACTTTCTCCATCAAGACTACACACTTGGACTCACACGACCAAGACTATACACTTGGACTTTTTTCTTTGCCAAACATCCATATTTGGACTTTCCCTTGCCAAGACTCCACCCTTGGACTTTTCCTTGCCAAGTATCCATACTTGGACTTCTCCATTGCCAAAAATCCATTCTTAGACTTTTCCTTGCCAAGTCTCAAAACTTGGACTTCTTATTGTGATGTGTACAAATCATATAGGGTTTAAAGAGTAGTTTTAGCACACATGTTATTGCATTTCGTCGTTGTTTTGTGCATATTTTTTTTACTTTGCACTTATTTGCTATTTTCTAGTTCAGAGATATGCTTTTGTTACTTTTATGTGTAGGATGAAGTTTTTGGAGCTAAATGACATGCCAAATGAAACAAGAGGAAGAAGAGCATGCTCTAGCTATGTTCCTGAGATACGGGCATGCTTTAGGACGAAAAGATGACATCTATATGACACTCTAGAGGAAGACATGGGCGGCCGTGTGAAATTCACACGAGCGTGCCTTTTCCTGAACCTTAAGTTCAGGCTGCGATTTTCAGCCTTTCACACGACTAGTCGTGTGGAATCCACACGACCATGTGGCGATGGCGTGGAATATGAATTTTACATGGTCGTGCCTTCTCCTGAACCTTGAGTTCAGGTCGTGATTTCTAGCCTTTCACACGACTGGCCATGTGGAGTCCACACAGTCGCGTGGCGACGATGTAGAATATGGAAATCCGATTTTGCAGGCAAATAAGGAAAGCCGGGTTCACTTCTATATAAGGGAAGGCACACCTAACCCTAAAGGGGGAGATGACGGCTAGGATGGCAAAAAGGGGTGCCCTAAAAGCACCAGCGGCTCGCAAACGGGGAGGAGGAAGGTGACTCAAGGCCGACAACAAAGCTCCAGTACACCGAAAGGTTGCCAAGATGACTCGACAAACCAAATAGGGTGTATTCCTTCTATTTTAATTGTTGTTTGGTTGTAATGATTAATAATACAATGTCTTGCATTTGCCCTTCGATATTTATGGAGTAGAGACTTCGATTCTAGGATGAGGGAGTAGCTTATGCTTGTTGGATATGTTAGAACAAATATATATTAATGCCTTTTAATTATATTTGTGATTTATGTTTTCTAGTTCAATGATAATTATGATTTGATTCTGTTTCTATCATGCTTAGTCGATATAGAGGTAAAACACTTCTATATTGAAACCTAGGAGAATCAAGGAGGAATCGAATGGTCTTCCTCCCTCCCAAAACCATAGACAATAGGTCATGAAAGAGTAGGGCATTAAACATGGTCCACCTATTCATGGGGGTAACATAAGACATCTTAGAACTCCATGAACCTAGTTTATCTAGAGGGCCATGAAGTAGGAGAAATCAACTCAGTGGTTGTGGAACCCATGATAGGGGTTGCCCAGTGACAACAACTTCTTGAGTTCTGTGGATCCGAAAGGGATGGTCTAGAAAATTAGGTAAGTCTCGTGTATAAGCAAAAGTTCACCGGGATTACACTTGATGATCCTCCTACAAGAATATAATTAGAGAACTTAGGAGCATAAAATTATGGCACATCTAACAAAGCACAAGTGAAATTGAAATCCTATAATATCTTGATTGACCTTGAGCACACCCCTTTTCCTTTCTCTAAGTGACACTGTACTTGAACCTGCCCACAATCGACTACCTTAACTAGTGAAGAATTACTCTAAACGATCAACGTTCATCGGACACCTTAATAATAGAATCCCAGTCCTTATGGGATCGATATTTATTATTACTTGACAATAACTGTGCACTTGCGAGCGTTGAGCACTGACTCGGTCCTTAGCCTCGCGGTTGAGGTCATCGGTTGGTGCACATCGTGTTTTTGGTGCTGTTGTTGGGGACTGAAGATTTGATATTGGTTCGAAGGTGAATAGATCAGATTGGACCTAGTTTAGATTTATTTCTCTAGTCTTTAATCATTTTCCACTTAATTCCATCGGGAAACATCACCACTTGGGAGAAGTGTGAGCTGTAGTTCTTGAACAAATTCTTTCCACCAAGCAAAATAGTTTACATGCACCATCTGATTACTAGATTCCGTCAGAAGGAAGGAGAGCCGCTATTCGAAGCCTGGGATCACTACAAGGGTTTGCTTCATCAGTGCCCCTACCATGGCCTCGAGAGATGGCTCGTGATTCATACGTTCTACAATGGGATCACGTATGCCATGAAGGTGTCACTGGACTCTGTTGCAGGAGGAGCCTTAGTGAATAAGACTATTGAAGAAGCCGAGGACCTTATTGAGGAGGTAGCACAAAATCACCACTAGTGGCCTTCTGAGCGTAGTCATCCAACACCTACAATAAGAAAATACTCGGTCAACTCCATCGATCATCTAGTAACGAGGATGGATGCACTAAACAAATGGTTTCACTCTTTAACCCTAAATATTGTTTGTGTGGCTAATTTTTTTAGTGGTGGAACGATAAGAAATCAGGAGGACTACTACTTTGGGGAGCAGGACTACTCAGGAGAGCAGATTAAGCAAGTTGACACAGTGGACGACTTCAATCAAAGGCCCAACAATCTGTATTCCAGCATGTACAATTCTAGATGCATGGAGGAACCATTCGAACTGCTCATACAAGAATAATAACGGGAACATCCAACAATTAGGAGGGTACAGGCGGCAAAATAGTGGCCAATTGCAACCTTCAAAATCCAGACTAGAACAGATGATGGAAAGCTTCATCATCACTCAAATGAAGGCTAATGCAGAATTCTAGCAATGATATTCACAAAAATAGGGAATACTGAAGGAGCTGAAAACTTTCGTAGACGTTCTAGCAAAATAGGAAAAGATGCTAGAAATTCAAATTTCCCATATCACAGTTCTTCTGAAAGAACACCAGGCCGACTACCTGAAAAATCTAAAGAAAATCTAGTGGAACAATGTAATACGGTGACATTATGAAGTGGGAAGATTTTGAAGGAACTACCATGTAAGTCGGGTGCCGAGGTAGAGCAAGGCTTGGGGGAGAAAGAGCCTCATGAGGGGACCATAAGGGAAAAGCCGATAAGATGGAACTTGAGTCTCCCACAAGGATGGAACCCCCAATTTCGATTCCTTTTCCACAGAGGTTGACTAATGCAAAGCGAGATGCAAAGTTTGGGAAGTTTCTAGCCATGTTGAAGACTATTTCAATAGAGGTGCTGAATCTCGAAGCCTTGCATCAAATGCCTAAATTTGCTAAGTTTATGAAAGATATTCTAGCGAACCGTAGGAAGGTAGAGTTTTCAGAAACAGTGGCCCTGACGGAAGAGTCCAGTGTTTACGTTCAGAACAGAACTACTCAAAAATTAAAAGATCCGGAGAGTTTCTATATCCCTTGTCATATAGGATCCACCATGGATAATAAGGCATTTTGTGACTTAGGCACAAGTGTAAGCTTGATGTCGTACACATTATGCAGGAATTTAGGGCTAAGTAATTTGAAATTGACAACTATGATGCTACATCTCACAGATCACACGTATCGATACCCACTAGGGATCTTAGAAGATGTTCCTATTAGGGCAGGAGACTTTACATTGCCTACTGATTTTGTAGTTTTATAGATGGAAGAGGATTCTAAAATTTTGGTGATCCTAGAATGACCATTTTTAGCCACAATAGGAGTGGTTATCGACGTAAAGAACCATAAGCTAACCTTGTTTGTGGAAGATAATAAATTAGAATTCAAGCTCGATAGCACGATAGGCTTAGGACCCGTGCAAAGTAAGTATGTTATTCCTGCAAGGGCAAAGACATAGAGTGAAGTTTGAGTTTGACTGCTGATGAATAGAGGTTCACCGAACCACCGACACCCAACTGACATACGGGAGTATGGTCGACCTAAAGACCTTAAACCAACTCTTCTTGGGAGGCAACCCAAGTTTGTTTTAGTTTCCTTCAATTTTTACTTTCGTTTATGCTAGTTTAAATTTTTAGTTATTGTTTATCGTCATGTTTTAAGTTTATAGTTGCATGTAGGACTTACCATGCATGAGAAAAATAGTTTTTTGAAGCCACAACACAAAGCACGGGCTACCGTGTGAAAGTCACACGATCGTGCCCTATGGACGAAAAAAAGCATGGTAGGGCATATAGTAAATTTTGGACCATGTGGCACTATAATAAATTCCAAAGCAACACACGGTCGACCGTGCAAATTTCACACGACTGTGCCTTTTTCTAGAATTTTTCTGAGTGGTCACAACCGACCCACACACAGTTGTGTCACACCCTTTTAAAGGGATGTGAGCCATGTGTTTTGCCCCAAATCAACCGTGCCTTTCAAATTTTCTGCCCTAGCTTGTGCTTACCCTCTTCTTCAACCTCCAAAGAGCCATTTCTTGACCTCAATCTGCACTAGGGAATCCTCTAGAAGCAAGGATGAGGAGAACCAAGCATACTTCAACAAAATCTGTTCCTTCAAGGTCGTGATCCAGAGGAAGAGGTGAGCAACAAGCTCCGGAAGAAGGTAATGCCCCTCTTGGCATTATATTTCGTAATGATGCTCATAGATCCTCTAGAAGCAAGGATGAGGAGAACCAAGCATACTGCAACAAAATCTGTTCCTTCAAGGTCGTGATCCAGAGGAAGAGGTGAGCAACAAGCTCCGGAAGAAGGTAATGCCCCTCTTGGCATTATATTTCGTAATGATGCTCATAGAACTAGGTTTGACATGCTTTACACCCATAAAATAGTCGCTATTAGATATATTGATGAATCCCTCTTAGAAACCCTAGGTTTCTCAATGATGTGCAGTGGTTATTTCATATTGTAGGATGAGAAGTGTTAATGGGGATTAGGTTCCCAACCGACCTTATATTTGTACTTGAATTTTTGAGCTTAGTGGATGCGAAGATTCTATCAGGAAGGGATAGTGGAGAAGGGAAGGTGACCTTTAGGTTGTTCAACAAGGAACATGAGCGGACCCTTTACCAATGGAACTATTATTTCGCATTACCTAGTGGGAGAGAGAGGAGAAAACTTAATGACTTTAATGAACGATTATTTTGGAATGAATTAACTGGAGAAACCTCTTATGATCCTTCTAGGGCCAAGGCATCCAAACTTCAAAATCCTATTTTTAAGTACATCCACCGCTTCATGGCTATCACTGTTTTTGGAAGAGGAGAGAGTGATGGAGTGATGAGAGTGAGTGAACTATTATGTCTTTGGAGCATTCTATAAGGGAATAACACTATAGACGTAGGATCCCATTTTATTCGACATTTAGTTAAGGTGGGTAAAGCACCAAAAAGGGAGATTATCTTAGGGGGGTTGATTACCCATATTTGTGACTCCCTAGGATACGATTGTGGGGGATTTGATAGAGTGGAAGGGATCCTTAGTATTGACCTAGGGGTGTGCATGTCTATAAAGATGATCATTAGAGAGAAAAATTCTTTTTGTTTTGTAAGGAAAAACTTGCCACCCTTTAGGCTCCTCAACCCAAATCATACAACCATCACTAACCATGCAAACTGGCGATTGGATAGGATAGTCGAGTCCCCACCACATGAGGGCCCTTATGTAGGGGATCCTTAGATGACTAGAGGGGGGTGAATAGCCCTTTTTTGTTTTCTATAAGAATCATTAGCAGAAACTAAACAAAGAACACAATTGAAAATGAAAACAATAAGAGCAAATACAACGCTAACTCAAGAATGTAACGTGGTTCGGAGATGAAGCTCCTACTCCACGGTGATCTTTAAGGTGGATCACTCCTTGCAAGCCTTCACTAAGATCTCCTTTGGATGAACCCATGGTGGAGAAACCTTTTCTTACAATGAACACTCTTTCTTTTACAAGATGATGAAGAATAATCTTACAAGGAAGAGTTTGAGAGCTTAAGAACTTAGAAGAAGGCTTGGGGAGCTTAGAGGAGGAGAATTTTGTGTGTAAGCATTAGCCTCCTTAAGCTCCCAAGCCTTCCCTTATATAAACTTTCGGGCATCAGTCCGTATCTGCCTGTTGAGGATTTTGTCAGTCGACTGTTGGTATGCAATAGTCGACTGGTGCCACTGTTGATCGCATCCAATGGCTTCTAATGAAGCTTGATCGCAGTCGTCACCACTCAACGACCATCTGATCAGTTGATTACTGCACCACGTGTCGAATGCCTAGTCGACTACCAGAGCTTCTGTGCTCTGGTCACTTCTGACCAGTCGACTGCCCATCCATGGCAGTCGATTGCTAAAGGCTAGTCTAGTACCCATATAAAATAGTCGACTGCCATTGACATACAGTAGTAGTCGAGCTGCAGTTAACTACCTGACCAATCGACTACTTAAGTCTTCTGAACCTTTGAGTGTTGAACACTCGAGATCAGTCGACTGGTCTAAGATACCAATCGACTGGCACATGTCAAATATGAATAATTCATACTTGAGAACACACCCTAAGTCTAGACTAAACCTTCTAGCTTCTCCATCAGCCTAGCCCCTCCATGATCTCTCCGAGTCCACGACTCATTCATCCTTGCGCTTGCCTTCCAAAGCTTCCTTTGATTTCGTCATGCTTTGGGTTCCTCCTTTATCAAGGTCTACTTAGACTTTACACCGCTAAGACTACATGGTTGGATTTATGCTGCCAAGACCTCACCCTTGAACTTCTTTGCCAAGATCCACTTGGACTTATGTTGCCAATACTACATGCTTGGACTTATACCGCCAAGTCCACATTCTTGGACTTTTCTTGCCAAGGCTTCACCCTTGGACTTTCCTCGCCAAATTTTCACACTTGGACTTTCTTGAAACCTAAAACCTAATCATCCATGTTAGATCACAAACATTGCTAACTATAAATGATTATCCAAACATCAAAATATATTAATACTTGGGGCATTCTTGCACCAACAATCTCTCCATTTTTGATGTTTGACAATCATTTAAGTTAGGTTGTTAAATATGCATTAAGAACATCATATTTTATCATATGAAATCTAACTTAAATCTTTCCTTCTCCCCCTTTGACAAACATCAAAAAGAGAAAGATAAATTTTCAATAAATATATATGAATAGGATGTTTATGCATTGAATTAAGGTATAAAATATACTTAAAACTCCCCCTTAATCCAAGACACATACTAAGTGTAACCATGTTGAGCAAAGTATAAAAACATGAGTAAGAATAATTCCTAACTTTGCACCAACAATAAACTATGTGCATATAAGTTTTGGGTTTAGAAAGATATCATAGGAAAGCTCCCTCTAAACCAATTCATTAATTAGTCCTACTCCCCCTTAATTGTTGTGCTAATCATATCATAGGGTTAGGACAACTTAGATTGAGTTCTAAATGATGAAACCAAGTTTAGTTGCCCAAAACAGTGCCATCAGTCGACTAAGACAAGCACCAATCAATTGAAGAACCCTCCAGTCGACTACTATATGGATCAGTCGACTGGTTTCTGATTGTCCAGAAATCAATGGAGTTCAGATGAGTTTAGAAAAAGCATAAGTAATTCTATGGGGTTGGAAAAATCACAAAACTATGTATACATATTACTTATTTCTAGTACAATGGGTGAAAAATTTTTTTTATAATAAAATACCCATGATTTTAAAAGATGGATACAAAGTTCAAAATCATTGAAACCTTCAATGGTTTTGGCTTACGTTGTGTCAATATCATTAATGGTGATTGTTATCAAAAGATGAATTTCACCAAGGTTTTTCAAAATTATTTTAAAATTATTTTCAAACCAGAATTTGAATCATGGTCTATGGACCAAGTATGATTTAACACATGAGTGAAATAGATTGAGTTCAATTTGATTTATCATGTACACTTAGGTTTTGGGGTAAAATATGTGACATAGTTAAACCTCCCCCTTAACTATACTTAAAGACAAAAACACTTGACACAATAATCACACAAAGAAAATACACAAACATAATAACACTATGCATGGCATTCCCAAACAAAATAGTGTCAAACAAGTCTTAGAAGTACATAACAATCAAAAACCAAAAACACATATGGAATCAATTAGGGGGCAACTAACAAGTGCCCTCACTATCATCTTCAACCTCCATTGTGGGTGTATCATCATCAACAACAACCAGAGGAGGATGAAAAATGTTGATGCGATTGTCCTGGTGCTAAGGAGCGCAGAATTGTAAGCATCTCAAGTTGTCGTTAGTCTATAGCATCACTTCGGGAGAAGACTCGAGTCCAAAACTCTTGATTCTTCATTCTGAGATCCTCTAGGCGAGTGTCAATGGACTCCTCAAACTCGAGAAATCGAAATGCAAGATTGTAGTCCAGCTCAGGTGCATCCTCCTCAACCTCACCGGGTGCAGCTCTAGCTCCTTCACCGAGTGGACGACCGTCGTCCCATATCATGGAGAAGCCAATGGGCTTTATGCCCACCATTGAGAAGGTCTTATCATTGAGCCAATCATACTTATTGGTCATCAACTTGATCACACCTGTAGTTACGTTGATGTCGATGAATGCAAGCCATTCTGTGATCACAGGACCGTAGGGCATGTATATCTTCCCACTGTTTGGTTTGATGAAATGAATGATACACATAAAAGTATTTAAACTGATGTTTATGTCAAGAAAAGTATGAAAGGAATTCATCATGAAAAAATGTGGAGGCCGAACTAAAGCCAAACCACGAGTGACAATGGGAAGGAGGCAATGTATAATGACCTTATAAAGGACATTGTCTTTGGCGGATAGTTCATTGGCCGAAAAAAGATTTACACAAAGTGGACGAGGCCTGTGAAAAAATTGGTCATGTATAGAATCTAATGTGATTGTCTCAAATGGTGATGGGAGAGGCTCAAGTAGAGAAGGATATAAAACAAGATCACTATCAAAGTGGCAGCACCCTAGAAATTTCTGCTAGATTTTCGGAGTGAAGTCTAGGTTGCGCTGATCAACGTGAGTCCTATACTTCCTGCCACCTCTAAAAGATTGTAGATTGTTGAAAAATTCAGACAAAATAGTGGAATTTATGTCATGCTCACAAAAAACTAAGGACTCTAATTTATAATGCTAGATGATTTGAATAATATTAAAATAGTTATCATGGAAGAATTTTTCATCCAGTGATCGAGGTGGAATAAGTTGGAATTTATGTGTGTTGAAGGTTGTTTGATGAGAAGTAGTGGGAAAATGTGGATTAACAGGTGGTTGAGGGCTAGATGAGCCCTCACCGGAAGTAACAAACCTACGCTTTGATGCAAGGTGCTTAACCCTAATTAAGATGCATCATGATAAGGTATGAATGCAAATGTATGGAAATGGATGAATGCGATCACAAAGCGCACATGATTAGAAACTAAAAAATCAATAGAAAAAGTAAAAGGAACAAGATTAGAGTGAGAGATTACTTTGGTGGCATGAAACTTGAGTGGTGCACCAGATGAAGAGGACAAAGATGCCAAAAATCGTCCAAGCTAGAACCCTAGCGTCGGGTAAGAGAGGTTGTAGGGTTCCAAGAGAAGAGAGGAAGGTTGTGTCAGACGAAGGAGGTAAAGAGGCACGGATATGGCAGTGAAAACACCGGAGAGGAGGAAGAAGAAAAAGGAGAAGGTCGGTGGTGGTGAAGAAATTCGGAGGAGAAGAAAAGTGTGTTAGTAGTAAGTCCTAGAGCCAATTATGTGATGATTGACTAGGGACTTATGTATCATATTTTATTAATAATAAATGCAAAGTTTGATTATTATATTTACTTCGTACTTGTGCCAGCCGAATAAATATAATAATGCCCTAGAAAGTAGGTTCTTATCTACAACACATCAATTGGTAAAATTGATTGTGAGAGGATATAGAGAACACTATTCTTAAATATTCCTAGTCAAACATTAATATACAAGGGCAATATTAATGCATTGAGACTAGCATGTAGGTCAATTGATGACTTGATCTCACAAGTCATAGATATGTGATATTACGTTGACACATGGATATATACTAGAGAATATATACTGAATTGACCCGCCTTGAGAAAGTTTTATGGATTGTCATATGAGTGTCATAAATTTCTCATAGTGACTATTAGTATGATTAGTCCTTAGACCTGAAATCACTACGGTATGCTACATAAGGAGTTATATACTTTGGTATCGTCAAACATCACCCGTAATATGATAGACTATAAAGGTGATCACTGGGTATGTAACAAATTATGTGGAGGGATATGAGTGATGCAGATGAGATCTATCCCTCCCATATGACAGGAGTGATATCTTTAGGCCTCTTGATAGAGTAGGATCACAAAATGCATGACCATGCTTAGATGAGCCAATATGAGAAATTAAGCTCATTTGATTGAATGAGTCTACTTGGGTATCAAGAGCACAAATATTGATAAAAGGATTATACGATTTATGTCTCATTGATCGATCTAGATATCGAGGATAGAAGGATAAGATTATATATTATAGTAGCCACAGTAATGTTATGTCGGATCTCAACATTCTTGCCACTTGGGTAGCAATGATGCATTGCTAGGTGCCACTCATTGCTTATGTTTCTAAAAGGGTTTTAGAAATATTGTCAACGTTATAAAAACCTATTGGGTCACACACAAAGAATATGCTTGTTTGGAGATAAGCTTATTCTAGTTTGACTAAAATAATGGACCTTAAGATTATGTGGGTTAAGTTGAATTAATTGAGTTAGACTCAAATGAATCCAAGGATTGAATCTATTAATTGAGTTAGACTCAAATGAATTCAAGGATTGAGTCTAATCCGGATTAGACTAATTTGGATTTGATTCAACCACTTAAGACCTCATGCATGGAGATTAGTGGAGCATTAAATGCTTATGATTAATGATGATTAATCATGCATGCTAATGGGAATAAGAAGGGGTTGAACGTTCATGCATGATGAATCAAGATTAATCATGCATTAATGAAAGGGAGCACCAAAGGTTAGCATGATTAATGATAATTAATCATGCATGCAAATGGGATTTAAAAAAGACTCCTCAACGTGAGTGGAGTTAGTGTGATCTCCTCTTGGCCTTGCATCCCTTTTTCCCTTCTCCTTTCTTCTTGGCAGAAACTTGTCTTTGGCGGAGAGCCTTTGTGTGGTTGCTAGCACAACCAAAGGTTTTGTCTCCTTCTCTAAAAAAGTGTTCATGTGGATACCGTAGAGGCATGACCATTCTGACTGTGCTAAGATCCGTCATCAAGGACTTCCTGTCGGAATTGCGAAGGGTTATGCTACAAGGGTAACTTTTCAACTAAAGTGTAGTTAAAAGAAACGATTTCCTTTTATGTATACACATGGATCTCTGGAGGGATCAAGTTTTTTTTTCCGCTGCATTTGCAATTATTTTCATAAAAAATCCCTACAGTGGTATCAGAGCCACTTGTGTATACATAAAGATCGTTGTATGTAATTTTATATGTGATATAAAATTTGAATAAGAAGTTTATTATGAGTGCATGCATGATTGTTTGGGTGATTTTGTGCAACAACATGTGCATGACATATTTGTTGATCGAACATCACGTTTGTCATTCGGATCTATCACCCAAAATTGCTACGAACAGTGGTAAGCAAGGTTATTGGGTTCATTATGATTGACTAAGGGCAATGACTCATTCAAAGAGTTTTTAAAGTAAAATTTTGCTCCGGGGGCGCTACCCCCTGCACCCCGCAAGGGGCGCTGCCCCTTGACAATGCCCGCTAACCGACTAGTGGGACCGCCGTGTCATAGCGGATTATAAGTCATGTTTAGCATCATAATAAAATCTGCATGTCATAGATCTTTGTGAATGTTGGTTGCCATGGTGCATGGTTATGACTTTTTACCCCAATGAGATTGGATTATGTTGTAATTTATAATATGACTTGCGTGTTGTGATGTGTATGTAGGTATTGTAACTCATAATACGACCTGTGTGTCATGCCTCCCTCTCTATTTTTCTAGTTGTAAAATAGATCTAGACTCGAATGTAACTTGAGTATTCTTATTTTGTAATGTACAAAATGATGAGTGGAAAGTCCATTAGAGGATGAAGTTACAAGATGGATGCCGATGACACATAACAACCAAAGGATGCACTTGGAGAAGATGCTATCCCTAGGTTGACCCATCACTCTTCTCATTCGCTTGAGGAGATAGATTCAGGCCATAACCATGTCACGCTTAAGCTTATATGTTGTTGATATATGCTTTGTGTGTATGTGATGCATGCTAGATAATAATTTTATCTTAATTAAGTCAATATAGATATACCTACCAAAGTTTGATACTCACTACTACCTCGATCATTTATTGTTGGGTTTGCCAAAGAAAAGTGACACATTTTATCTTGGTAGAGTGCGAGTGGACAATTGTGTTGTCCCGCTATCGACCTTTGGGTGAGATTTAACTAAGTTATCTCAATAGATTGAGAACTTAGAGCCATATCCTAAAAGTTAGGAAAATAGGGTAAGAGAATAATTATACTAAGTCTTGGGCAATTAGCCAAAGCTAATTCAAGATGATGTGTAATGTGAATCTTGACCCTTTTTCTTCTAAAGAGTTGCATAAGATGTAATTGGTGAAATATTGCCTACCTAATCATACTAAATCTTGGGCGATTAGCCAAAGCTAACTCAAGGTGACGTATGATGTGGATCTTGTCCCACATGAATTTGTAGCTGTTGGCTTGGAGTTAGTAGTGTGGGCAAAAGGCATTTGCCTACATCCATGACTATCCCCTACCGAAGCTCTGCAATTCAGTGGGAGTATCATTTAATTAAAGGCCTAATTAAATGATTTAGATATGAAACTTATTTTTGTATTTTACTGTTGTAGATCACCATATCATCTAACACGTCAAATACTCTCTCTCTGCGATCTATTCTTGAGAAGGACAAGCTCAACGGAGCTAATTTCCTAGACTGGTATAGAAACTTGAGAATTGTCCTCAAGCAAGAATGAAAATTGTACGTCCTAGAGCAACATCTTCTTGAAGCACCTGCCACTACAACCACTCTTGCGGAGAATGATGCTTAAAAGAAGCATCAGGATGATGCATTAGATGTATCATGCCTAATGCTTGCCACCATGAATTTTGAGCTTCAGAAGCAACATGAAAACATGGATGCACATGATATGGTTGAGCACCTGAAACAACTATATCAAGGGCAAGCTAGGCACGAATAGTTTGAGGTGTCTAAGACTCTATTTGCATGCAAGATGCAAGAAGGAACTCTTGTAGGAACTCACGTACTCAAGGTGATCGGGTATGTAGAGAACCTTGAAAGACTAGGATTTCCACTGGGCTAAGAATTGGCCACTGACCTTATCCTGCAATCATTGCTGGAAGGGTATAGTCAATTTGTCATGAGCTATAACATGAACGAAATTGACAAGCCTTTGTCTGAGATGCTCACCATGTTGAGAACTGCTGAAGTCAATCTTACAAAGAACAAGCCTAGTAATGTACTCATGGTTAAAAAGGGCAAAGGCAAAAAGAAGTCCAAAGGAAAGGGTAAGACCCAAGACAAAGGCAAGGCCAAAGCAATGAAACCGAAAGGTAGGGTGGCTAAGGAAGGAGCCTGCTTCCATTATAATGAGCTTGGACATTGGAAGAGGAACTGCAAGTTATACCTAGAGGAAGTTAAGAAAAAGAGAAGTGAGACTTCTGCCTCAGGTATATATGTTATAGAAGTTAATTTATCTATTTCTTCTTCACGGGTATTAGGTACCGACTGTGCATCATACATTTGTACTAATGTGCAGGGCTTAAGAACGAGTATATCATTGACAAAGGGCGAAGTGGACCTATGAGTAAGCAATGTTGCAAGAGTTACTGCCATAGCTGTAGGAACATACTCTTTATCTTTACCCACTGGGCTTATTTTGGAACTAGAAGAGTGCTATTATGTGTCTTCTTTAACTAAAAATATTATTTCTATTTCTTGTTTGGACAAGAGAGGTTTCTCGTTTATGATAAAGGACAAATGTTGTTTTGTTCATTTAAATGATATGTTCTATTGCAGTACATTTCTTATGAATGGACTCTATGTTCAGGACTTTGAAAACCCAATGTATAACATAAATACCAAATGATTCAAATCGAATGATTTAAACCAAACATATCTCTAGCATTGTCGCCTGGGTCATATAAATGAGAGTCGCATATCCCAGCTCTATAAGGATGAATTACTGGACTCATTTGATTTTGAATTATATGAGACATGTGAATCCTGTCTTCTAGGCAAGATGACTAAGACTCCATTTAGTGGACATGGCGAAAGAACGACAGACTTGTTAGGACTCATACATACTGATGTATGTGGCCCTTTCAATATCGCTGCTAGAGGAGGCTATCAGTACTTCATCACTTTTATTGATGATGTTAGTAGATACGACTATGTGTATCTCATGAAACATAAGTCAGAATCCTTTGAAAAGTTTAAATAATTCAAGAGTGAAGTACAAAACCAACTTGGCAAAAGTATTAAGATGCTTAGATTAGATCGAGGTGGTGAATAACTTAGCCAACGGTTTCATGACCATGTTGCTGAGTGTGGGATCATATCTCAACTCACTCCACCTGGAACCCCACAGTGGAATGGTGTATCCGAATGGGAGAAATCGTACTTTATTAGATATGGTATGATCAATGATGAGTTAGACTAATCTACCTACTTCCTTCTGGGGATTCGCTCTAGAGACGACTATCTTTACACTTAACCGCATTCCATCTAAAGCTATAATAAAGACACCTATACGATATGGATTGGGAAGAGTCCCAAAATGTCTTTTATGAAGATTTAGGTTTGTGAGGCTTATGTTCAACGTCAAGTCTCTGACAAACTAGGCCCAAAATTAGACAAGTGCTACTTTGTAGGATATCGCAAGGAAACGAAGGGATATTACTTTTACAATCCCACACAAAGCAAAATGTTTATCGCTAGAAATGGCGTATCTCTAGAAATAGAGTTCATTCCTATAAGAACTAGTGGGAGTAAAATCCATCTTGAAGAAGATCAAGATATAGATAGCACTGAGGCTTTGATGGAAATTGTGAAGGAAGTGCCATTGGTTGCGTCGGAGTCTCATTGCCTCCCATGTCCCCGGATTAAAATTTTTACTAATGAAAACTAATCCGGATGGGATGAGTTTCCTAAGCACAACCAATTCGTCGTCGTGCTAACGACTTGAGCGATCGCTTGAACAAACTAGTTGTTCAAGCAACCAAACTCTTCTAGTCGGTTAGCCGCGGAAGAGACGACGGACGGATCGCCGATTTTTGTGTTTATCTTCGGGGTCCATGATTATACAAATACATATGGATGTAAACATGTATAATCAACACATACAAACATATTAATAAGAACATGCAAAGATCAATAATAAAAGTTGTAAAACTTTTTATACCTCTCGATCTTCTATCGTATGTCCTAACCTCCTTGTAGATTTTGTGTGGGCGAAGATCCTCCACAAGTTGAAGCTTCCTAGATCTTCTTCAATCAAAAGAAAGAAGAACTCTCCTTCCCTTCTTGCTTGAGCCAACTACCAAGCCACAAAGGCTTGTTGCCGCCGACCCCAAGAATAGAGAGAACAAGATGGCCAACCAAGGAACCGAACAAGGGAACAATCCCTAGCTCCTTTGTGCCGCCGACCAAGAGGAAAAGAAGAGGAGAAGAGGAATCGGTTGAGCCCCGACCAAGGTAGAGGGAAGAAGAGGTAGGAGCCGGCCACACCTTAGGAAGAAGAAGAACACCTCTCCTATAGTTGCCGCCCACCTTATCTTCCAAACCCTAGCCGCCCAACCAAGGAACTAAACCCTAATCTCCTTAGGGTTTCCTCCTTAGGGTTTCTTGCCGCCCAAGCTTATGATAGGCAAAACCCTAATCTCAAAACCAACCAACTTACCCTTGCCGCCCACCCTAAGCCACCCTTTTATAGAGTTAGGGATAAGCCTTGGTTTAATCTCCACCATTGGTTATAGGGATTTAATCTCAACCGTCGGATCTAGAGATTTAATCTTCACTGTCGGATCTAGGGATTTAATCTCAACCGTCGGATCTAGAGAATTAATCTCAACCGTCGGATCTAGAGATTTAATCTCCACCGTCGGATCTAGGAATTTAATCTCAACCGTCGGTTCTAGAGAATTAATCTCAACCGTCGGATCTAGAGATTTAATCTCCACCGTCGGATCTAGGGTTTTGTTTTCCATCATTGGATCTAGGCTTCATGAGGATTATATTAGGCTACGATAGGGACCATGAGGAGGAGTTGGATCTTGGCCACCCGATGGATCGGAACCACACAAACTTAATCTATCAATGATGTTCCATTCCACTAGAGGATCATCATTGAATTACCTCACCAACCCCCATAAATTAATATGGGCCCCATACATTATTTGTACATCCATCTCCCCGTGTTTAAGATATCGAATGTTCGTCAATTAATTGATTTACTGACCATCAATCATTTAACATCTAACTCCTCGAGTAGTACCACTCAGCCTTATCATCATGTTGACTAAGTCAACCTGCAGGGTTTACATGATGAACCTTATGAGCTCCTCAAGGGGACATCATCAACCTAATATATAGGACACGGTTTCCTCTTATAATCAACGACACACCATGTAAATAATATCATTTCCCAACTTACCGGGCATATTGATTTAATCCATCTAAATCTCACCCTTTGGTAAATCAAAGAAATAAATACTAAGTACATGTGCCCATTATTATATCGGGATTACGAGCATGTACAACATAATATCCGAGGTCCGATTCAATTATGTAGTCAGCAATAAATTGAATCACCTCTATGTCGGTCATGCTCAATACACCTAAGTGTACTAGTGTAACTCTATGGTCAAGACAAACCAATACCAAGCTACACTACAACCATACCAATGGTTTGTCCAAAACCATCTTGGTTGTGAGCCTCTACTTATATTCTACAAGGGACTCATAACATGATCTTCTGTGCCACACCAAGCACCATGTTATCTACAATGTAAAGTATTAGACAATATGCACATATAATAAATATAAAGTGCAAACAATGATCATGTGATTCTTATTTCAAAATAAAAATGTTCATACAAAAGAGCTAAACTTTCAGTATACATCCCAACAATCTCCCACTTATACTAAAAGACTATGTTGTCCTCATACTGCCATACATCTGATTCCCCTTCCCTCCACATGCCTATCAAAGCTCTCGCTAGAAGGGCCTTAGTGAAAGGTGTTGGGTTTTTCCGGGCCGCAAAAACCGCTTTTTGCGTTGCGGAAACCCCGGAAGTCCCGGCCACGGATCCGTGCGAAGAAGTATTAAAACTAATTACATGTATGTGCTTACAAAAACTCTAGATCTACCTTAGAACTAAGAGATGAGATCATTACCCTCGATGCGATGCCCTTCGCAAATCCCGCTCGTCCAAAAGTCCGCCGGAACTCGAGAGTGTCAAGTGCACACTCCTCTATGGTATCCACACAAGCAATAGGTGGAAGAAAAACACACTTGAGTGTGCTAGCACTCCTAGGGTGTCTCGGCAAGATGAGGAAGGAGAGGGAGAGCTTGAGAGAAAAATTCCCAAGGAAGAAGATGAAGTTATGGAGAGTTACACACAAAATGAATTTCACCCATGAAACCCCTAAAGTGTTGGCCGGCCACATTATGGAGAGGGAGTTACATGCATGCATGTAACTCCCATGTCCCTTGGTCTCCCTCATGAGGTGGCACCAATTGACAAAGTCAATGATGATGTGGAGCATCATCATTGGCCGGCCATGCCATGTCATCATCATGACATGGCATTTGGTCAAGTCAAACTTGACCTTTCATCTTCCCTCTCAAGTCAAGTCAAACTTGACCTCTAATCTCCCATGGTTGATCAAATCTAACCACTTGACTCAAGTCAATTTAATTTAATGAATCTCTATTCATTAATTTAAATTGATTTGATGAATCAAATCTCAATTAGACTCATTCAACACTTGAATCAACTTGAGTCTAACTCAATTAGTCTAATTTGGATTACTCTTAATCCAATTTGGTTCATCCCATGAACCTAATCCTCATGGTTCATCATATGAACATAATCTCCATCTAATTGCTCTTATGTGTGTGACCCTATAGGTTCTTGTAACGTTGGCAATGTACCTAAACCGATTTAGGAACATAAGCAATGAGCGGTATCTAGCAACACATCATTGCTACCCAAGTTACAAGAATGTTGAGCTCCAACATCACCTTTGTGACTACTAATTGTGACTCTCACAATATGTGACAATGTCCTCTATCCTTGACATCTAGATTGACCAATCGAGGCATAGACCGTGTCATCCTGACAATCTAAATCTTGAACTCCAAGTAGACTCACTCTAATCAAATGAGCTCAATATCTCATATTGACTCATTTGGGCATGGCCATGCACTTCGTGGTCTCACTCTATCAAGAATATCGATGTCACCCCGTCATATAGGAGGGATAGATCCCATCTACATCACTCACATCCCTCCGCATAATTCGTTATATACCCAGTAATCGCCTTTATAGTCCACCCATTTACGGGTGACGTTTGACGAAGCCAAAGTATGCAACTCCTTATGTAGGGAACCATGGTGACTTCAGGTCTAAGGACTAATAGTCATACTAATAGCCACATGAGAAAGTATATGACACTCATATAACGATCCATGATACTTTCTCATGGCGGGTCATTCAGTATACATTCTCCAATGCATACCCATGTGTCAACTTGATATCCCATATCCATGACTTGTGAGATCAAGTCATCTTGTTGACCTACATGCTAGTCTCTACGCATTAACATTGTCCCTGAATGTTAATACTCGACTAGGAATGATTAAGAGTAGTGTTCTCTATATCATCTCATTATCGATTCAACCAATCGATTGACATAGATAAGAACCAACTACCCAAGGACATTATTATATTTAGTTATTTGGCACCAATACAAGTAAATATAATAACCATGCCTTTATAAATAGGAATATGATACAATAAAGTCCATACAACAATCATCATATGATTGGCTCTAGGGCTTTCACTAACAAAAGGGTCTACCAGGTCATCCTCTGATGCAATCTAGGCGACAACGACTTCTACCTCCTTTACGATTTCTCGTATCAGGTGGTACTTGCGCTCTATGCATTTACTTACCTTATGGGCTCGTGGTTCCTTCGAGTTTGCAACTGCACCATTATTATCACAATAATTTGTGATAGTTCTGGGCAAACCAGGAATCACATCCAAGTCCATCAGGAAGTTCCTGAGCCACACAACTTCTTTGGCCACCTCATAGGCTGCCACATACTCAGCTTCCATGGTGGAGTCCGCAATGCATTTCTGCTAAACACTCCTCCATACAATGGCTCCACCTCCCAAAGTAAACACAAAACCTGATGTAGACTTACTGTTATCCCTTTCTGATTGGAAGTCGCAATCCATGCAACCCACAGGGAGTAATTGGTTTGCCCGGTAAACTAGCATATAATCCCTAGTCCTTCTCAGACACTACAATATATGCTTTACCATAGTCCAATGTCTCTGTCCTGGATTATTCTGATATCTACTTACCATGCCCATGGTAAAGCAGATATCTGGCATCGTATAGAGCATCGCATACATGAGGCTTTCTACTATCGAAGCATAAGGAACCACCTTCATTTCCTCTATCTCCTTTGATGTTGGGACACATCTCTTTAGATAAAGGTACTCCATGCCTAAAAGGTAGAAAACCTTTCTTGGAGTTCTGCATGCTAAAACGAGCAAGATTGTGTCTATGTATGAAGCTTGAGATAAGAACAACATCCTTTTCTTGCGATCATCTTGATCCCAAGGATGTGTCCCACTTCTCCCAAGTCCTTCATATCAAACTGTTTGGACAACCATACCCTTACGTCTGATAACACTCTGATATTGTTGTCAACTAACAAAATGTCATCTACGTATAGTACAAGAAATACCACTACGTTTCCGTCACATCTCTTGTATACACAAGACTCATCCGGACTTTGAATAAATCCATAAGTTTGGATTTACCTCATCAAAGCGGATGTTCCAAGACCTCGAAGCTTACTTCAATCCATAAACGGACCGATTAAGCTTACATACAATACGCTCTTTGCCCTTAGCAATGAATCCCTCTGGTTGCTTCATATAGATGTTTTCCTCAAGACTTCCATTAAGGAAAGCTGTCTTGACATCCATCTGCCACACCTCATAATCCATATGAGCTGCTATGCATAAGAGCTCCCAGACCTGACTTGAATCCATAGATTCAATCTCAATATTCATTGCACTTTGCCAAGATGTTGTATCTATATCTTGGATTGCCTCGTCGTATGTCTAGGTATCAGGTTCATGTTTGTCAAGGACCAAATCAGAAGATTCACCCAAGAACATGAATCTAAGAGGCTGTCTCACAACCCTCCCACTACGACGAGGTATCATCTGTGTATCTTCTGTGACACACGGTGCAGTGACATGTGGTATATCCTCTTGTACCGGTGGTACTAAAGAAGTGACTTCCCCTTTTAACTCCTCCAGAATAATTTTATTCTTGGGCTTGTGGCTCATCACATAGTCTTCCTCTAGAAATCTGGCATTTGTGTTAACGATCACCCTCTGATCTCTAGGACTATAAAACAATCCACCCTTCGTTCCCCTGGGATAGCCAACGAACATGCATACTTCTGTACGAGGTTCCAACTTACCAGTATCTGCCTTCAGCATATGTGCTGGACTCCCATATCTGAATATGTCTTAGACTAGGCTTTCGCCCAGTCCACAATTCTGTGGGAGTAGAAGACACTGATTTAGATGGAACCAAGTTCAGAATGTACACCGCCATTTCTAGAGCATTCCCTAGAACGAATCTGGCAAGTCAGAATAACTCATCATCGATCTAACTATCTCCATAAGAGTCCTATTCCTTCGCTCTGCTACACCATTCTACTAGGGTGTTCCAGGTGCAGACAATTGGGATTGAATCTCAGCCTCTGATAAGTAGTTCCTAAACTCTCCCAAGAGGTACTCTCCACCATGATCAGATCATAGTGTCATCCATATCTTGAATAATTGTCTATGAAAGAGATGAAATATTCAAGACCACCTCTTGCCTGGATAGCCATAGGACCACACAAATCAGAATGAACCATTTCTAACACATCTTTGGCTCTATACCCCTTGGCCTTAAAAAGACCTCTTGGTCATCTTACCCTCCAAGCAAGATTCGTAGGTTGGGAGATCTTCCACCACTAATGAACCCAAAAGTCCATCATCTATCAACCTTTGAATTCTGCTTAGGTTAATGTGACCAAGCCTAAGAAGCCAAAGATATGTTTGGTTCATCTTCGAAGGTTCTTTTCTCTCATTGGAATTAGAAGATGAGTTATTAACTTCAATTTGCATCGTGGGAGGCTTGGTATACAAATTTCCTTTCAATGTACTTGTACAGATATTCTCCCTATTCCTTTTTATAACAACTCTGTCATTAAAAGAAATAGAATATCCATCTATAATAATTTAGAAACTGAAACTAAATTCTTTCTAAATAAAGGTACATAAAGGGAATTTTCCAGAACCTAAGTTTTATTTTTCTCAAGAGATAAATAAAACTTCTTCCACTGCAATAGCCGGCACCTTCATGGTATTGCCCAAGTAAATGGTAATCTCCCCTTTAGCTAGTCATCGGGTTTCCTGGAACCCCTGCAAAGTGTTGTAGACATGATTAGTGGCTCCCGTATCTACTCACCAGGTGCCGGTAGATATCACCACTAATCATGTTTCAATGACTAGTCCAAAAGATATACCTTTGTTCTATTTTGGACTAGGACAGTCCTTCTTCCAATGTCCATCCTGCTTGCAAGTGAAGTACTTGCCTTTCGGCTTCTTCACTCTTCCCTGAGATCCTCCCACCATCTTTGCTCCACCTTGTTTCTTCTTCTTCTTGCCTTTCGGCTTAGAAGTAGAAACCTTTTTGAGCAACGATGGCTTGAGGACACTCTTTGAAGAGTGCATACTTATACTCCTTAGCAGATAAGACAATATCTAGAATCTTTTCCAATCAACATTATTTGGGTACAGTAAGGTTATTTCCTTTAGTATCATAGTAAGTGGACTGAAAGTCATTTTTGAAAAATCCTAAGAATCACAATGATCAAAATATTAGATTTCAAATATTATTGATTCCTCAAATAATAAAATTTCAAAATCAACCAATACCTCAAAACACCGAGAATATCGCATGCCACGATAGTGTGGACTTATACGAATTCTACATTTGTAAGAGGAGGTTTTACCCATTAATTTTATTATCTTGTCAACCTTACTTTTTGACAAATAAAATTAATAGTTGGTTCCTCTTTGTCCCTACAAATAAAAGCAGTGACTCCGATGGGGAGGATACTTTTTATTTGCATCTAAGTGTGCACCATTACATGATACTAAGAGAATTATCTCGGATTATGTGCCTTATCGATGTGGAAGTACACACGCTCCTAAATAATTTCCTATAACCATTATTTGACCTAGTGATCCGCAAACAAACCCATCTGATGGGGAGGAAGGCACTCAGAGCCGACGCACAAGTTTGTTGCATCACACGTCAAATTGTAATGGAGGCCGCGGGAATTAATTAAAATGTCCCTCTCCCACTTAGTAAATTGACAGTGAGGAATTTTCAAGCACACAAAACATGCATATTATTACTGTAGATTTCTAAAAAAATTATTGATTCCTCAAACAATAAAATTTCAAAATCAACCAACACCTCAAAACACCGAGAATATTGCATGCCACGATAGTGTGGACGTATACGAATTCTACATTTGTAAGAGGAGGTTTAACCCATTAATTTTATTATCTTATCAACCTTACTTTTTGACAAATAAAATTAATAGTTGGTTCCTCTTTGGCCCTACAAATAAAAACAGTGACTCCGATGGGGAGGATACTTTTTATTTGCATCTAAATGTGCACCATTACATGATACTAGGGAATTATCTCGGATTATGTGCCTTATCGATGTGGAAGTACACACGCTCCTAAATAATTTCCTATAACCATTATTTGACCTAGTGATCCGCAAACAAACCCATCTGATGGGGAGGAAGGCACTCAGAGCCGACGCGCAAGTTTGTTGCATCACACGTCAAATTGTAATGGAGGCCGCGAGAATTAATTAAAATGTCCCTCTCCCACTTAGTAAATTGACAGTGAGGAATTTTCAAGCACACAAAACATGCATATTATTACTGTAGATTTCTAAAAAAATTATTGATTCCTCAAACAATAAAATTTCGAAATCAACCAACACCTCAAAACACCGAGAATATTGCATGCCATGATAGTGTGGACGTATACGAATTCTACATTTGTAAGAGGAGGTTTAACCCATTAATTTTATTATCTTATCAACCTTACTTTTTGACAAATAAAATTAATAGTTGGTTCCTCTTTGTCCCTACAAATAAAAACAGTGACTCCGATGGGGAGGATACTTTTTATTTGCATCTAAGTGTGCACCATTACATGATACTAAGGGAATTATCTCGGATTATGTGCCTTACTGATGTGGAAGTACACACATTCCTAAATAATTTTCTATAACCATTATTTGACCTAGTGATCCACAAACAAACCCATCCGATGGGGAGGAAGGCACTCAGAGCCGACGCGCAAGTTTGTTGCATCACACGTCAAATTGTAATGGAGGCCGAGGGAATTAATTAAAATGTCCCTCTCCCACTTAGTAAATTGATAGTGAGGAATTTTCAAGCACACACAACATGCATATAAAACAAATCAGCAATAAATATGGAAAAAATCAGAATTTTTCCAACTATTATGACATTGTTCTCCAATATGCGTCCCGTCGTGTCGCCACCTTGTCCGCTCCACCTTTTCCCGTGCACAAGTCACCAAAGAGATCCGAGCCAAGATTAACTATTTTAATTTACATCCATCAATCCTATACTCCACGAAGGAGAGTACAAATAATCTAGATCGAAAGTAAACTAAAATGAGTGGCTAAACAATGTCGTATTTAATTACAAAAATTAAATACTAATTTAGCCTCGTCAACCCCGAGGATTCAAATAATATGCAATGACACACACATGCAATCACATACACACATATATATAGCCATAATAGTTGGATCTTATGCATGCAACCAAAAAGTTATCCTACGCACATCCTACTATCATCTGACATACACAATATATGATAAGTGCTTGAAAGTAACCGAATCCAAAACACACAAAACCGGAAACCGTGGCTCTGATACAATTTGAAGGAAGTGTCATTGGTTGCGTCGGAGTCTCATTGCCTCCCATGTCCCCGGATTAAAATTTTCACTAATGAAAACTAATCTGGATGGGATGAGTTTCCTAAGCACAACCAATTCGTCGTCGTGCTAACGACTTGAGCGATCGCTTGAACAAACTAGTTGTTCAAGCAACCAAACTCTTCTAGTCGGTTAGCCACGGAAGAGACGACGGATGGATCGCCGGTTTTTGTGTTTATCTTCGGGGTCCATGATTATACAAATACATATGGATGTAAACATGTATAATCAACACATACAAACATATTAATAAGAACATGCAAAGATCAATAATAAAAGTTGTAAAACTTTTTATACCTCTCGATCTTCTATCGTATGTCCTAACCTCCTTGTAGACTTCGTGTGGGCGAAGATCCTCCACAAGTTGAAGCTTCCTAGATCTTATTCAATCAAAAGAAAGAAGAACTCTCCTTCCCTTCTTGCTTGAGCCAACCACCAAGCCACAAAGGCTTGTTGCCGTCGGCCCCAGAATAGAGAGAACAAGATGGCCAACCAAGGAACCGAACAAGGGAACAATCCCTAGCTCCTTTGTGCCACCGGCCATGAGGAAAAGAAGAGGAGAAGAGGAATCGGTTGAGCCCCGACCAAGGTAGAGGGAAGAAGAGGTAGCAGCCGGCCACACCTTAGGAAGAAGAAGAACACCTCTCCTATAGTTGCCGCCCACCTTATCTTCCAAACCCTAGCCGCCCAACCAAGGAACTAAACCCTAATCTCCTTAGGGTTTCCTCCTAAATCTCCACTGTTGGATCTAGGGTTTTGTTTTCCATCATTGGATCTAGGCTTCATGAGGATTATATTAGGCTACGATAGGGACCATGAGGAGGAGTTGGATCTTGGCTACCCGATGGATTGGAACCACACAAACTTGATCCATCAATGATGTTCCATTCCACTAGAGGATCATCATTGAATTACCTCACCAACCCCCATAAATTAATATGGGCTCCATACATTATTTGTACATCCATCTCTCCGTATTTAAGATATCGAATGTTTGTCAATTAATTAATTTACTAACCATCAATCAATTAACATATAACTCCTCGAGTAGTACCACTTAGCCTTATCATCATGTTGACTAAGTCAACCTACAGGGTTTACATGATGAACCTTATGAGCTCCTCAAGGGGACATCATCAATCTAATATATAGGACACGGTTTCCTCCTATAATCAACGACACACCATGTAAATAATATCATTTCCCAACTTACCGGGCATATTGATTTAATCCATCTAAATCTCACCCTTTGGTAAATCAAAGAAATAAATACTAAGTACATGTGCGTATTATATCGGGATTAAGAGCATGTACAACATAATATCCGAGGTCCGATTCAATTATGTAGTCAGCAATAAATTGAATCACCTCTATGTCGGTCCTGCTCAATACACCTAAGTGTACTAGTGTAACTCTATGGTCAAGACAAACCAATACCAAGCTACACTACAACCATGCCAATGGTTTGTCCAAAACCATCTTGGTTGTGAGCCTCTACTTATATTCTACAAGGGACTGATAACATGATCTTTTGTGTCACACCAAGCACCATGTTATCTACAATGTAAAGTATTAGACAATATGCACATATAATAAATATAAAGTGCAAACAATGATCATGTGATTCTTATTTCAAAATAAAAATGTTCATACAAAAGAGCTAGGCTTTCAGTATACATCCCAACAAATTGAACAGGCACCACAAAGTGTTGTTGATGATGAGATTGTTGCACAAGAAGTTGTGGTGCAACAACATGTTCAAGTAGACCAAGCTCTTCGTAGGTCTAATAGGATACATCGTTAGCCTGAGAGATATTCATTTCTTTTGTCTGACCATGATGACATTATGCTTGTTGAGTTGAACGAGCCTACATCCAATCAGGAAGCTATGATGAGCCCAGATTCTGAGAAATGGCTAGAGGCCATGAGATCCGAAATGTAATCCATGTATACTAACCAAGTGTGGACTTTGGTTGAGCCACCTAAGGGGATCAAACCCATTGGGTGTAAGTGGGTCTTTAAGAGAAAGAATGACATGGATGGTCTTATGCATACCTATAAAGGTCAATTGGTAGCTAAAGGTTTCAAGTAGATTCATGGTATTGACTATGATTAAACTTTTTCACCAGTTGCGATGCTTAAGTCTATTTGGATCATGCTTGCTATTGTAGCTTACCATGATTATGAGATATGACAAATGGATGTCAAAACTGTATTTCTGAATGGAAACCTACTTGAGGATGTATACATGAAACAACTTGAGGGGTTTGTATATCCAAAGCATGATTGAAAGTTATGCAAGCTGCAAAGGTCCATTTATGGTTTAAAGCAAGCATTTAGATGATGGAATCTTCAATTCGATGATGCGATCAAAGAGTTTGGTTTCATCAAGAATGAAGTTGAATCTTGTGTCTACAAGAGGGTTAGTGGGAGCACAGTGATTTTTCTCATCTTATATGTAGATGACATACTTCTCATTGGAAATAATATCCCTATGCTACAGTCTGTGAAGACTTGGCTTGGGAATTGTTTCTCAATGAATGACTTAGAAGAAGCAGCCTATATATTGGGCATAAAAATTTATAGAGATAGATCTAAGAGACTTCTGGCTTAAGTCAGAGTACATTCATTGATAAGGTGCTAAATCGTTTTGCCATGCAGAATTCCAAGAAGGGATTTTTGCCAATGTCATATGATGTGAGTCTTTCGAAGACTCAATGTCCCTCTTCTAAGGAGGAGAGAGACCGCATGGTTCATATCCCTTATACATTTGTTATGGGGTCTATCATGTACGCCATGCTTTGTACTCGTCCTGATGTCTCATATGCTTTGAGCATGATGAGCAGATACCAGTCAGATCTAGGTGAAAGTCATTGGACAGCTGTCAAGAACATTGTTAAGTACTTACGAAGGACGAAAGAATATTTCTTGATATTTAGAGGTGATGAGGAGCTAGCTGTAAAGGGTTACAGTGATGCAAGTTTCCAAACTGACAGGGATGATTTCAAATCACAGTCAGGGTATGTATTTTGCATAAATGGTGGCACTGTGAATTGGAAGAGTTCAAAGCAAGACACAGTCGTAAATTCTACGACAGAAGCCGAGTATATTGTTGCGTCTGATGCAGTAAAGGAGGCTGTTTGGATCCAGAAGTTCATCACTGAACTTAGGGTGGTTCCTAGCATAGCAGACCCTATAGATCTCTATTGTGACAACAATGGGGCTATTGCACAGGCTAAGGAACATCACTCTCATCAGCAGACCAAACAAATATTATGACACTTCCATCTCATTCGAGAGATCATCGATAGAGGAGATGTGAGGATATGCAGAGTATCGATGGATGCTAACATCACAAATCCTTTGACCAAGGATTTGGCACAGAGAAAAGCATGATGGTCATACTAGGTCATTGGATATTAGATATTACAGTGATTGACACTAGTGCTAGTGGAAGATTATTAGTAGTAAACCCTAGAGCTATTTATGTGATGATTGACTAGGGACTTATGTATCATATTCTATTAATAAAAAAGACAAAGTTTGGTTATTATATTTACTTTATACTTGTGCCAGCTGAATAAATATAATAATTCCCTAGAAAGTATATTCTTATTTACATCATATCAATTGGTAAAATTGATTGTAAGAGGTTGTAGAGAACACTATTCTTAAATATTCCTAGTCAAGCATTAATATACAAGGGCAATGATACTACTGTGACCTGATTTGTGTTGGGTTTCCGGCACCACGGCGAGTGTGTGTTCGATCATGTTTCGTAAATATGTACACAGCGGAAGAAATAAAAATAATAAATCTACATTTATTACAACACACACATCACACGCATGCATAGTATAACATGTGTAGACATAACCATAAATTTAAATTTTGCAATAAAAGGAAATTTAACTACGTTATACCTTTCGTATCACGTGTAGCGGGAACGACATCAACCAGAATGATCCTCGCTAGAATCGTCTCTATCCGTATCCACGCCGAGTATCCTCGGGATGACTTCGCTAAGTCACAAGCCTCGTCTTCGTACGGGTTACTAGCCTCGTGTTGAAGATGATGTGATTGAGAGATGATCACGATCCGAATCCAAATTCGGATCCAAAACCGAGTCCTCAAAACTCGCTTCTCCGGAGAGGTATTCGTCAACCGTTTGACGAATCCTTCGTCCTTCACCTCAGAGGATTACCGGAGATCGAATCCCCGGTAAGTAAGGTGCTGTCGGAGCTCCAAACGTCGTCCAAACGACGCTCCGACAAGAAGAAAACAAGCTGTCCAGAAAATTGGACAGCTTTGGTGGAGAAGTAAGGGCCGGCCAAAAGAAAAGTGGAAGCTCACCTTATTACCGAACCCAAGGAAGATCACCGGAGCACCAACCGGCAGCAGCTCGACGCCGGCGAGGGGGAAGGAAGGCTCCTTCTGGACGCCGGTTGGAAGAGGTGGGGCAGCAACACTAGGGTTGGCACCGACTCCTTCAATGGGGTGGGCGGCAACTCTAGCTAGGGTTTTGGATTAGGGCTTAACAATCCCTTAAGCCCTCTTTTATAGAGAACTAATTCTCTTAATGGTTATTGGATTATAACCATGAGGCCCGTTAACCCGCTCCATTAATATAAGTTAAAATAAACCAAACCATGATGGTTTATTTTAAGTTAAAACGAACCGAACAAACTTGGTTCATTCGTTTAAAATAAACCAAACCCTTTGGTTTATTCTCCTCCATTGCATTAGAACCAAACCATTTTGGTTCATCCATTATGTCTTCATAAGACACGGCCCATCCACGCTTCCATTGCGACTGAAACGATTTCATGCTCGCTCCATGTTTGGTCCAACCAAACTTAGTTTCTCTCGGTCTGAGAATCCCATTCTCAAGCTCGTTTTAAATCCTTCGGATTATGCTCGTTGTGCGTGTGACCAAATAGGTTCTCGGTTTATGTTGGTCGTATATAATTAACCATTAATTATAGAACGATCATGAGTGGCACCTAGTAGTATATCATGATCCCCAATTAACCGAAAAGATCAACGGTTGATCCAGAACTATTTCTGAAACCCTTCAGCAGCTCGAATGAATCGTGCCCCATTCCCTTCACTCATCTTATACCCACTTGGTTCAGGACATGGTCTATAGTGTCAGTCCCCACTAGGCTGACTACGTCACACCTAGCCCAAGTATCATTTCCTCGTCCTACGGATTCTAGTTACTCCACATGTATCGAAGAGTACCTTACTCTAAACATGTAATGCTTTGGCCAAAGACTTTAGCAACAATCTGACGAGAGGCCATGGGTATACTTCTTCTCGCAAGGAGTGGTGAATCCTTTATAGGCTATTCAAACACCTTCGATCACTTTGACTTATACCCAATCATCCCGGGTCCACATATCCTTAGAGAAGTTTGCTTAAGATGTCAAAGCATAAGTCTCCATGATCAAGATGACTTGAATATCGCAAGTCAAAGGAACATCGCACTTAAGCTACAGTAAAAACTTCATTGACATATCTATATATGCAGAGAACCATATGAAGTCTTATGACTGGTCACTCCAATGAACTAGTTACCATAACTAGCATCCACGATCAACTCCGGACATCACAATATCTCCAGCCAGTGAGAATCAGCTGCTTGGATATACCAAGGAGTATACCTCGTGCTAGTCTCGACAGAATTGATGGTGTCCAAATCCATCAATTCATCGACTAGGGATAATTCCGATACATCACAATTACACACGTAGAGATACTCACTAGTTGTGATCCAATCACAAATTCTCTCATGCTGTGAATCGTATCGTGGACATTCAGTAAATGAGTTTAAGATCCAATCAAATACATGAAACATGTATACTCAAATAGTGAATCTTCATTTATCATATAAATGGTTCATACATAAGGCGATTGCCTTAGGACATCTCTCATATATTACTAACAGACTCCCACTTGACCTAATGCCAATCGCTACGGTATCCAATACCATAAGCACTAACATGACCCTCAAACTTACTTTGAGGTAATGCTTTAGTCAAAGGATCCGCTAAGTTCCTTTCAGTGGGAATTTTCTCGATTTGTATTTCGTTCCTACTGATGATCTCTCTGATAAGATGATAGCGGCGAAGCACATGTTTGGATCGTTGATGAGACCTTGGCTCTTTCGCCTGTGCAATTGCTCCATTGTTGTCGCAGTAGACCGGTATTGCTTCAACAATGGCTGGAATCACACCAAGTTCATAAACGAACTTCTTGATCCAAACCGCTTCCTTTGCTGCTTTCGAAGCTGCAATGTATTCTGCCTCAGTGGTAGAATCCGCTACAGTGTCTTGTTTGGAACTTTTCCAACTCACTGCGCCCCCATTCAGGGTGAACACATATCCAGACTGAGACCTGGAATCATCCTTGTCTGTCTGGAAGCTGGCATCCGTATACCCGCGTATCACCATGTCCCCTTCTTCATATATTAGGAACACATCCTTAGTTCTTCTTAAGTACTTAAGGATCGACTTGACAACCACCCAATGATCCATTCCTGGATCAGACTGGTATCTGCTCGTGACACTCAGAGCATACGATACATCGAGCCTCGTACATAACATAGCATACATGATAGATCTTATTGCGGATGCATAGGGAATCTTACTCATGCAAATCCTCTCATCTTCTGTGCACGAACACATAGACTTCGAAAGGTGTACCCCATGCCTGATGGGTAGGTAACCTTTCTTGGATTCCGACATGCTAAACCTCTTTATCACTCGGTCTATATATGTAGACTACGAAAGACCAAGCAACCGTTTCGATCTATCTCTATAGATCTTAATCCCAAGGATGTAGGTTGCTTCTCCCAGGTATTTCATGGAGAATGTCTTGGATAACCAAACCTTAACTGACTGTAAGATTGAAACATTGTTTCCTATAAGTAATATGTCATCGACATACAATACTAGGAACACGACTGCACTCCCACTAACCTTCATGTACACACAAGGTTCGTCTGGATTTTGTGAGAAATCAAACTTTTTGATCGTCTCATCAAAACGGATATTCTAGCTCCTGGATGCTTGCTTCAATCCATATATGGACCGTCGCAATTTGCATACCTTGGTTTTATCAACCGATGTGAAACCCTCAGGCTGTATCATATACACGTACTCGAGTAGATTTCCATTAAGGAAAGTTGTTTTCACATCCATCTACCATATCTCATAATCATAATGAGCCGCTATGGCCAGGAGCATCCGAATGGATTTAAGCATAGCTAACGGCGAATAGGTTTCGTCATAATCAACACCTTGTTTTTGATGATATCCTTTCTCCACTAATCTAGCTTTATAGGTAATCACATTACCATCCATGTCGGTTTTCTTCTTGAAAACCCACTTGCACCCTATAGGCTTAATGCCTTCAGGTGGGTCAACCAAGTTCCAAACTTGGTTTTCATACATGGAATCCATTTTCGACTTCATGGCAACAAGCCACTTATCCCTTTCTGAACTTGTCAGCACTTCTTCATAATTGGTAGGCTCCTCATCATCAATGAGTAACACGTCGTTCGATTCACTTACGAGAAATCCATATCTCTCAGGAATATTGCATGTTCTACCAGATCTACGAAGATGTGGTGTTACAATAGGTCTAGCCGATTGCTCATCACTATGAGTTGTCGGCTATTGTGCTTCACCAGGTATCTCATCAATGTCTATTTGAGTCTCTCGAGCCTCCTCAAGCTCGACGACACTCCCACTGTTTTCTTGCAAGAGAAACTCTTTCTCTAGAAACACAGCATGCCTTGAAACAAACACCTTTTGTTCCACAGGATGATAGAATTGATAACCCCTTGTTTCCTTAGGGTATCCAATAAATAGACATTTATCAGACTTAGCATCCAATTTGTCTGATACTGTCCGCTTCACATAAGCAGGACAACCCCATATCTTCAGGTAAGATACATGAGGTTTCTTACTATTCCATATCTCATATGGAGTAGTAGAGACTACCTTGGTTGACATTCTGTTTAACAAGTAAACAGCTGTCTGAAGTGCATAGCCCCAAAAGGACTTGGGAAGATTTGCATGATTCATCATTGACCTGACCATGTCCAACAAGGTTCAGTTATGCCTCTCAGATACACCATTATACTGTGGTGTATATGGCGGAGTCCATTGAGACAATATGCCATTGTCTATTAGATAATCAATAAACTCTTGACTTAAGTATTCACCACCTCGATCCGATCGAAGTATTTTAATACTCTTGTCATGTTGTTTCTCTACTTCATTTCTAAATTCTTTGAACCTTTCAAAGGTTTCAGACTTGTGTTTCATCAAGAACACATACCCAAACCGTGAGTGATCATCGGTGAAGGTAATGAAGTAGCTATAGCCTCCTAAAGCTTGAGTTGACATAGGTCCACATACATCAGTATGTATTAGACCTAGCAACTCTCCCACTCGTTCACCTTTTCCTGTAAAAGGTAACTTAGTCATCTTGCCTTTTAAGCATGATTCGCATGTATCATATGAATCCAATTCAAACGATTCCAGAATTCCACATCGGTGTAATTCGGACATGCGTTTCTTGCTTACATGGCCAAGACGACAATGCCACATATAGGAGTCTATTTGATTATCCTTTCGAGAATGCTTGTTGCTCGCTTCGATATTGAAAATGTCACTGGATACGTCCAACGTATACCATTGCTTAAAGTTCCTGTCCCATAAAGAACTCCATTCAAAGTTATGTAACAACAATTGTTACTAAAAGTCAAATGGTACCCATTTCTATTTAAACAAGAAATAGAAATGATGTTCTTTATCAACGAAGGAACATAAAAGCAATTGTCCAGTTCTAAGACAAGTCCTGCAGGGAGTTTCAACAAATACGTTCCGATGGCGAGTGCAGCAACCTTTGCTCCATTCCCAACACATAAATTTGACTCTCCCTTGACGAGTCTTCTTCTATTCCTTAGCCCATGTATGTCATTACAAATATGTGAGCCACACCCAGTATCCAATACCCAAGTGTTTGAGGAAATAGAATGACAATCAATAACGAAGATATCTGAAGAAGATGGGGCATCCGATGCCATATTCTTCTTCACGAACTCAAGATAAATCTTGCAATTTCTTCGCCAATGGCCCTCCTTGCCATAATGATGGCAAGTGCCTTTTGAGCTGGTTTAGCCTTTTTCTTCTTCATTTCTACTATTCCTTTGACTCTTTCTTAGAACCTTTCTTCGAGGAATCAACTAACAGCACCGTCCCCTGCTCATGCTTCTCAGAAGGCTCCATAGTCTTCAGCATGTTGAGCAGTACCACAGATGAACCTTCTTGCATCTCAGAAATGAAGAGGAGCTTGGAGACTTCGAACCTTTCGAATCTCACTTGCTCATCAACCAACTCATAAAGATGAAAGACTATGGTATGAGCATCCAAATGCTCATGTTGCTTCCGCAGCTCAGGTACCATCGTGGCTAGCATGATGCAACTCACCATTTCAGAATCATTCACATGTTTCTGATAGGCCAACAATTGGTCCAGAGTTGTATTGTCACTAGGACGGGCGGGAAGAGGCGCTTCGAGGACTTACGCAAGCTTTTCCACCTTGAGAACAATTCTCAAGTTTCTAAGCCAATCCAAGAAGTTCGGCCCAGTCAATTTATTCGAATCCAAAATGGAACGCAAATTTAAAGACATCACGATCAATCTTAGAAATACAAAACGAGCATATATGAGAAAGATGATTTTTAAAATGCATTAATATACATTTATAAATCCCATTCAATTTTTGAATTTCAAAAACCCCAAAATCACTTCGGGAGATCGTAGGTCCATCTCCGAATGGGCTGATATCCATCATAGATATAAACAACCTTGGAGAGAGTCCAACAAGCCATTCATAACTACGACGGTAGGTATCAACTATACCGATTGCATATCACGTATATGCAACTATCACAATGTGCTATCAACTGATTGAATGTTCACACATACATCGGGTTGTTAACACATTAACAAGTATGCATCATATGCACAACACCCAACTTCACCTCCCTTTACATCGACCTTGGAGAGAGTCCAACAAGCCGATGCTCCAGGTTAAAGCCAACCCATTAATCGAGAAATAGTTTTAATATGGTTAGAGCGTATTCAACCAATTAGCCCAGTTTGGAGAGAGTCCAACAACCAAAGCTAACGATTGACCTCTGACTCTTACCATATTAGTATTAAACTATTCCATGGTTTGAACATATTCGGGTTCGAGCCGGGCTTGGAGAGATTCCAACAACCCAAACAAGAAACGGAACTCTGGTTCTAACCATATTAATGGAAGGTGTAGGCTTTAATATTGAGTAAGGGTTTTTATGTCTCATCCTCTTTGCATACAAATAACTATTATCTACATGGCATGACATACATGACATACATCTACATGTCATGACACGCATGGCATAATGATATGCATCTAATGCAATTACATGACATACAATTATGTCATGTACATAATTTCCTTATATGTCATAACTATTTATGGAAATAAAATATGTTTAAGATTTGATTCTCCAAATCAAATCATGATTAAATTAGGAAACAAATTTCCAAATCTAATCACATATTTTATTTGTGGAAATAGTTGATTAAGGAAAGTTAATTTAGGAAACCAATTTCCTAAATCATCAAAACTACTTATGGAAATAAAATATTTTAAGATTTGATTTCCCAAATCAAATCATGATTAAATTAGGAAACAAATTTCCAAAATCTAATCAAATATTTTATTTATGGAAAATATCAATTTCCATAAACACTTCCAACTTTCCAAAAGTGGAAGATTTCCATAAATACTTCTATACTTTCCAAAATTGAAAAATTTCCATAAATACTTCTAACTTTCCAAAAGTAGAAAATTTCCAGAAATATCATTATGACTATCGCAAAACAATTTTACGATTATGTCGAAACACAACCTGGGCTCTGATACCACTGTTGGGTTTCCAGCACTGCGGCGAGTGTGTATTCGATCATGTTTCGTAAATATGTGCACAGCGGAAGAAATAAAAATAATAAATATATATTTATTACAACACACACATCACACGCATGCATAGTACAACATGTGTAGACATAACCGTAAATTTAAATTTTGCAATAAAAGGAAATTTAACTACGTTATACCTTTCGTATCACGTGTAGCGGGAACGACATCAACCGGAACGATCCTCGCTAGAATCGTCTCTATCCGTATCCACGCCGAGTATCCTTGGGATGACTTCGCTAAGTCACGAGCCTCGTCTTCGTACGGGTTACTAGCCTCGTGTTGAAGACGATGTGATCGAGAGATGATCACGATCCGAATCCAAATTCGGATCCAAAACTGAGTCCTCAAAACTCGCTTCTCCGGAGAGGTATTCGTCAACCGTTTGACGAATCCTTCGTCCTCCACCTCAGAGGATTACCGGAGATTGAATCCCCGGTAAGTAAGGCACTGTCGGAGCTCCAAACGTCGTCCAAACGATGCTCCGACGAGAAGAAAACAAGCTGTCCAGAAAACTGGACAGCTTTGGTGGAAGTAAGGGCGGCCAAAAGAAAAGTGGAAGCTCACCTTATTACGAACCCAAGGAAGATCACGGAGCACCAACCGACAGCGGATCGACGGCGAGGAAGAAGGCTCCGGGCCGGTTGGAAGAGGTGGGGTGGCGGCACTAGGGTTGGCGCCGACTCCTTCAATGGGGTGGGCGGCAACTCTAGCTAGGGTTTTGGATTAGGGCTTAACAATCCCTTAAGCCCTCTTTTATAGAGAACTAATTCTCTTAATGGTTATTGGATTATAACCATGAGGCCCGTTAACTCGCTCCATTAATATAAGTTAAAATAAACCAAACCATGATGGTTTATTTTAAGTTAAAACGAACCGAACCAACTTGGTTCATTCATTTAAAATAAACCAAACCCTTTGGTTTATTCTCCTCCATTGGATTAGAACCAAACCATTTTGGTTCATCCATTATGTCTTCATAAGACACGACCCATCCACGCTTCCATTGCGACTGAAACGATTTCATGCTCACTCCATGTTTGGTCCAACCAAACTTAGTTTCTCTCGGTCTGAGAATCCCATTCTCAAGCTCGTTTTAAATCCTTCGGATTACGCTCGTTGTGCGTGTGACCAAATAGGTTCTCGGTTTATGTTGGTCATCTATATTTAACCATTAATTATAGAACGATCATGAGTGACACCTAGTAGTACATCATGATCCCCAATTAACAGAAAAGATCAACGGTTGATCCAGAACTATTTCTGAAACCCTTCAGCAGCTCGAATGAATCGTGCCCCATTCCCTTCACTCATCTTATACCCACTTGGTTCAGGACATGGTCTATAGTGTCAGTCCTCACTAGGCTGACTACGTCACACCTAGCCCAAGTATCATTTCCTCGTCCTACGGATTCTAGTTACTCCATATGTATCGAAGAGTACCTTACTCTAAACATGTAATGCTTTGGCCAAAGACTTTAGTAACAATCCGACGAGAGGCCATGGGTATACTTCTCCTCGCAAGGAGTGGTGAATCCTTTATAGGCTATTCAAACACCTTCGATCACTTCGACTTATACCCAATCATCCCGGGTCCACATATCCTTAGAGATGTTTGCTTAAGATGTCAAAGCATAAGTCTCCATGATCAAGATGACTTGAATACCGCAAGTCAAAGGAACATCGCACTTAAGCTACAGTAAGAACTTCATTGACATATCTATATATGCAGAGAACCATATGAAGTCTTATGGCTTGTCACTCCAATGAACTAGTTACCATAACTAGCATCCACGATCAACTCCGGACATCACAATGTCTCCAGCCAGTGAGAATCAGCTGCTTGGATATACCAAGGAGTATACCTCGTGCTAGTCTCGACAGAATTGATGGTGTCCAAATCCATCAATTCATCGACTAGGGATAATTCCGATACATCACAATTACACACGTAGAGATACTCATTAGTTGTGATCCAATCACAAATTCTCTCATGTTGTGAATCGTATCGTGGACATTCAGTAAATGAGTTTAAGATCCAATCAAATACATGAAACATGTATACTCTAATAGTGAATCTTCATTTATCATATAAATGGTTCATACATAAGGCGATTGCCTTAGGACATCTCTCATATATTACTAACAATTTGGAAGGTAGATATCAAAATAACGACCGTTGGAAGGGGATAGGTAGTGAGTTATCCGTTACTCAAACTGACTACACCTCATCAAAGGGAGTAGACCGAGGTGATAGTATAACAATGTAGGATAGGACGGAAAAGTCTGGGGGCCAAAAGAAAGCCAAAGGGGTAACTTGGGATACGAGTTAGGGGGCGACTTAGGGAGGTGAGTCGGGAGTTGAGTCGAGAAGTGAAGGGAAGTGCGAAGGAATGGGACACAGGGCCGGAAAGGAGGGCCAAGTCAGTCAGGGGAGATGCCTGGGGGGAAAATGGAGACCTTCAAGGATAAAAGAGAGGGTGAGGATGAGGGGTAGAACGTTTATGGGTACGTCAACTTATAGGAGTTTATGGAATGGTGTAACAAACTGAGACCCCACATAATATTCCCAGGGGTCTCCATTTCTTATCCTCCTAATAGAATTATTCCAGGTGGATGGTGATGGTGAGGGTTGGTGACATCACAGTGGGCTGCTGGGAGCAGGGATAAAAGAGAAAGGAGGAGGAGAAAGAAGGGGATCGATTTTAGTTGGACTTTGTTTTTTGGGACTCCAACCATCAACAGAGGAGAAAGGGGAGGGGCGGAGAGAAGAGAGGGGAGAAAGAGAGATTTCATAGTGAAAGGTGTTTTGGCACTATAGCTCGTTCCAGAGCTCACCCCGTGGAGTAAGAATTGGAATTTCGAACCATGTTAAATCTTGTGCTCTTACTTCTTGTGCTTGGTTTTCTTTATCTATTCATCTTTATTACTGTTGTGACCAGAGAGGACCCTAAGCTTTCGTGACATTTCGTTTCTCTCACAAGCAAGGAGGTGAAAAAATCCACGTTATCTGCATCAGTTGGTATCGTCTTTGGGAACACATTATTGAGCAAGACGTCGAGATGTAGCTGGAAGAAAGTCAGCATCCAGTAGCCTCTTCTGTGGAAGAGAGTCCTATTACTCTTTTACCGACGCAGCTAAAGGCAATGGTGGATACAACGGTAGTTGAAGCTTTGGCTAAAGAAAGGAGAAGGATGGAATATCTTCATCCCCATTCTGGCGAACCCTCTCCCAGAAAACAACCACATGAAAGGCCTCCTCAGGCCCGTCCAATGATGATGCAACACACTGAAGTACTGCCAGGTTAGGTGCCAGTGGGTGTTGGTGCAGGGGCACTAGATAATCGAACCTAGGTTTTGATTATGGCAAAGATCCAAAGTTAAGGTCATATTATTATCTCATGAGCTGAATTAAGTGTGCAGGAAATGGTTAAGCTAAGCCGAAGGTCAGCGACACCCAGAGAATTTCGAGTCGGGAAATCGTGGTGGTCGAGCGACACCGAGGGAACTTCGTGGGAGTTGAAGAACCTAGGTGGAAGACCGGAAGCAAAGTGACAAGTCATAAAGGAACAGAGGTAAGCTCGTGTGAGTGAGAGATGGTAAGGTCGTGTCCTCTATATGGGGATGACCGTAGGCCGCGATCCGACTTAGACTTCTTGTGGAAGGTCTAGGTCAAGATTGGATGGTAAGAAACCATCGCATTTACCATTTTTCGTGCTAACCTCTTACTGCAGGGAAGTGGCCAGGCTGATAGTCGACTGCTAGCCATTGGGTAGTCGATTGATGCACATCAGTCGACTGATGGAAGACATCAGTCGATTGATGGCGATGAATCAACCTTTTGTGCTAGGTCAAAATGGATAATGTTTGACGCTGCCACTTCGTGATAAAATATTATACCACCTCGTGATCAGTTCCAAAAGATGAGGAGACTTATTCCAAGGCAAAACTCTATAAAAGGAGGGGAGGACTCCATCCCAAAAATCAATAAAGATTATTCTTAAGTGCTCCTACAATGCCAAAGCTCCAACACCGTCATAACGCCGACGCGACGTCAAGCTTTCATCTTCTTCATCGGCAACAGCAGCAAGTATTTTTGTTTACTGTATTCTTTTTTTTAATCGTAATGAGGTGAGGTAGGCTTGTTGCCTCATCCTCGTGCTTTTGGTTTTGTGTTCGTTGTCTCCTACCTCCAACGAGGAGGAGACCTTATAGTGGATTGCCCCTTCGTACGCGGTCAAGGATCGTAAGAACTTGGAGTAGCAACCGCTGGGTTATGAACCAAGTAAAAATAAACTTATCCTTTTTATTTTTCCATTATGCTTGCTCGTATATCGAATGAACGAAAAGAAATGTTCTACGCTCACTATTCACCCCCCTCTAGCGATGCTTCTCGATCCAACAGTGGGGAAGGCATATCAATATACCATCCCGGTGACTCAAACAAGGTAGAAAGATCAGGGAGAAAGCCAGTCCACCTGGGCGTCTGAAATTTATGAGCCCAATCCATTCATTGCAGATATTATGTCTGAGCTATCACCACCACACTTTCAAAATCCTCAAGTGGGGATGTATGATGGCACGTCAGATCTAGAGGAGCATCTATTACAGTTCGAGGGAGCTACTTCTCTTCATTGTTATACAGACACCCTCAAATGCAGAGTTTCTGCATCACGTTGACAGGCTCTGTACAGAGATGGTTTGGAGCTCTACCTCTTGGTTATATTACTTGCTTTGTAGATCTAAAGGGGGGTTTTCATCAAGAATTCACTAGTTTCAAGACTTATAAGCACGATGCCTCTATCCTGCTACATATAAGGCAAGAACCTTCAGAATCTCTAAGGGGTTATCTTCATCATTTTACCGCTACTGCTAGGAACATTCCTTCAGTAGGGCCAGATTTTTTGAGGGTGGCTATCCCTCATGGGTTGCGGAAAGGACCCTTTCTTATCTCTTTATTAAGAAAACTAGCTGCCAGCTATGAAGAGCTTCTGAGTTGCGTGGAGGAATATATTAATGAAGAAGAAGGGATGAAAGTCAGACGTGCCGAGCAGATGCTTACAGCTGCCCCGACCGAAAGAAATCATCCTACAACCCCTCGGGGACCTCCCCGAAGAGAGTATGCTAGGCCCTTTCTACCAGAGGTACCTAGGCCAATGTTGAGGATTCGATGACCGCTAGAGGGGGGGGGGGTGAATAGCGCGTTGGCTTGTCAATGTAGAAATTCGATCGTTTCTACAAATGGTGTTAGCGCGCAGTGGAATAATGATAATAACAATAACAAACAACACAATCACACAATTACACAATCATATAATGTAGTTCGGAACCGAATGATTCCTACTCCACGGATTGGGCTCGTAAGAGCCCTAGCAATGCAAACACGCACTACTAATCTAATAAACTCCTTCTCGACAACAAGTCGGAGGTGGAAAAACCTCGTACAATGAATTACAACAAGTAATACAAAGTAAACAAGAAAATACAAGTAAAAATGTAAAGAACACTTTACAATCTAAGGTTTTGAGCGCTTGCTTGTTGGTTGCTTGAATGAACTTGAAGGACCCTGAAGTGCACCTGTAATTCGCCTTCAAATCGCCTCAGCAAAGCTCCCAAAGAATCAATGTCGAAATCTTCCTCGAACTCCTCTTTTTAACCTGTATCGGGCTGGATTTTCGCCTGACAGTCAACTGCCATAAGGCCCCAGTCAACTGCCAACACTATTGTCATGAGATAACGGCTCAATCCATGCTGGAAAAATTCCAACGGATCTCTTGGAAGTCGACTGATGACATCACCAATCAACTGCTAGCGTCCGTAGCCGACTGCCCAGTTGGCTACGGAGCATTCTGTGCTCGCGGCCGAACCATCAGTCGACTGCCAGAGTTTTTTCAACCTTTAAATGACAATCGAACTCTAGTCGACTCAGGCAGTCGAACTACCCATAATGCCAGTTGAATATCAACATCAAATATGAGGTTTTAACCTCAAGTATGATGCCCCCATACTTGCTAGACTACCCTTAGCCTAGACCTAAGCCTTCTAGTCACCTCCGTCAGCCTCGCGCCTATCAGATCCCTCAAAGTCATCCATGACTTGTTCATCCATACGCTAGCCTTCAGGTGCTTCCATCTGTTATGTCATGCTAATGGTGTCTACACTGCTAAGGCACATTGGACTTACGCTGCCAAGACTCTCGCTTGGACTTTACGCCGTCAACCATTGGACTTATGCTGCCAAGACTCCCGCTTGACCTTTATGCCACCAATATCAAACCCCTTGGACTTCACAAATGCCAAGACTCAAGCTTGGACTTTTCCTTGCCAACCCATGTTGGACTTTCCATGCCAAGACCCATGCTTGGACTTTACATGCAAAGTACTCAAGACTTGGACTTTCCATGACATAGTCAACTCCAGTCAACCATCAAAATCCCCCTCGAGTCAAACTCGAGTCCGGTCAATCATGATCCAGGTCGATTGCACCGATAATCTCCCCAAAATATTATCATACATCAATATCAAACCTTCATGTCAAACATCAAAACATTGCTCGAGTCCGGTCAATCGTGACTTGGGTCGATTGCACCAACAATCCCCCCCTTTTTGATATTTGACAAAACCATATACCTTTGAGTTAGAACACTAACTCAAATCTTCTTACCAATTATCCCAAATTGGTAATCCCATAATATTTTCCCAAATATTCTCCCTCTTTTTGACTAACATCAAAAAGGTTCTCTCCAAGGAGGTCAATGTCTCATGTCCCAATGAGATCTTACAATCTCCCCCTTGGTCCAAAAATACCTAGGATGCCTACAATCTTCCTAGTGATAAGTCTCATATCACTCAAGAGAGGCAATCCTACAAACTCTCCCAATTTCCAAATTGGGTATCTCAAAATTCCCATTTTTCCTTCTCATGAGGAAAAATATCATCCATCATCCCATGATGGATACCTCCCCCTAAAGGCTTGCTCCCCCTTGACCATTGCACCAACAATGTCCTTGGGAAGTCCCTAACCCAATAGGAACTCTAAACCATCAAAAATAAGGTCTAAAGTTCAACATTGAACTTTTCCATACCTTAAATTTGATACATCACTCTAACACCTTTCCTAATCCATATCTAATGGATTTTCACCCTTTATAATGCTTCCCAAAGTATATCCTAGGATTATGAGTGGTTAGGGAACTTTACCGTAGCTGAAAACGGGCTAAACAATCTTGTTTTTCCCGAAATCAGCCTAGCAGTCGACTCTAATAGAGACCAGTCGATTGCCGTGCCAATCAATCGACTGCCACCAAGAGCAGTCGGCTGATAACTGAAATATCAGAATTTCAGTTATCAGAAATGAAACTCGAAAATTCATAAATAATTATACGCATATCAAAAAATCATGAAAATTCATACATATAATACTTATGACACATACAATTGGTGAAAAATGTTGGAAAAATATTTTATCCACAAAATATCGAAATTGTTACAAAGTTCAAAAGTGAAGAAAAAACTTCAATGTTTTAGCTCACTTTGTATCAACTTCATCAATGGTGATTGCTATAAAAAGATAGACTTCACCAAGGTTTTCTAAATTGATTTTAAAAAGTTTTTGAAAACCTATATTGGATCATATTCTTTGGGCTTAATGTACATTACTTGAACATAAGCTTTCCCAATGATCCACCATTACGATAATATGAGTTTTAGTTCATCTAGATGCAAAAACTATGCACCTTAAACTTAACTCATATCCTAGCATCTCACATGTATCTAGGGTGTATAAAACACACACAAGTTAATGTGATGTGAGATGTGAGTTTTGTTCATCCTAATCTAGGGTTTCATGTATTTTTCTAAGGCAACCCTACTTGATTCCCTTATAAATGAGACTTCAAGTCATGTCATTGTCCTCGAGTCAATTTTAATCAAATTAAATGCATGAATGATCATGACATAAATGATAACATAAATAAAGCATGACCAATGATCATGATGTCATGACATATGATATAATCTAAAAACACATGACATTAAACCTTAATCCTAAAGATTATCATGACATATTATATGATTAAAAATAAATATGATGTCATGACATGTTATATGACAAACAAAGCATGACAAATAAAATGTATAGGTATAATAATACCCAAATTTTAATATTAATTGCCATTTGATATAATTAAGTATATTTTTTCCATATTATCACTTTTCTCCCAAGTGTGCCAAAAACCCAAAATGGCACACTACAACCTCTAAACTTAAATTGTGCCAATTTAATTGATTTTTCATAATCCCAACAATGTATTGGCACATCCTAAAATCTTTTAGGATCATAATTCAAATCTATTTCCAAGGTATCCATAACCTTGAAAATTACCTAAAGCGCCACCTTTACCATGGTTAGGTTAACTGACCATCCATTTAAAATTGACACACCTAAATCCATTTAGCGTGAATCGATCACGCTCTTAGGAATCCAAAACCTATTTGAGCTCCTAGGGTTTACTAGGTATTCCTTAGGGATGACCTCCCAAGATATCTTCCTAATGACCCTTCTAGGCTTGTAAGCCTTGGTCATTTGGGTCTTACCATGGTTAATTCTAGGGGTGACTCCCCTTATAACTTTCTTAGTGGCTTCCCTAGGTTTCCTGGAAACCTTAGCCACTAAGCACCTACCTTGGTCAATTTTAGGGATGACTTCCCTATTGACCTTGGCTTTCCTAGACCTAGTTTGTGTTCCATAATCAAATGGGACACTATGATAAGTCACCTTAGGCTTAGGTTTGTGACCCAAACCTTTCTTGCCCTTGGTTGACTCTTATCTCTTAGGCCCTAGGTGTTGACTTTGACTTCTAGACCCTAGAGTTTGACTATTTGACCTTTGCATTTGATTTGTCATTTTTGCAAGGGTCTTTTTAAGTTTCTCAAGCCTTGACCTCAAGGCTTAATTTTCCAACTCTAATTGCCCAATTTTAAAATTTTGATTTAATCTTTGGGCATTGTTCTTTCTAGGAATATGCCTAGTCCATTTGGGGTTAAAACCTAGGTGGTCTTCTATTTTCTTGATAGATTCCCGAGGTAAGGTTTTTCTAGGGACATTAGTCCCAAATTTCTCCTTATTTGAAAAATTAACACTCTTAGCCCCTAAACAAAAATATTTATTATTTTTAGCATGCTTTTCATTTACAATAGAAAGATTGTTAAAATTATTCCTAGCATACTTTTTGACATTTAAATTAGAAGGAGAATTATTAAAATGTACCTTAGGGTTAGCCTTAACTCCCCCTACATGTGATGCTCTTTTTTTTAACCTTTTTCTCACCCTTTGGGCATCGACTCCGGTAATGGCCCGGTAGTCGACATTTGAAGCATACTATTAGCTCCTTGGTCTTCTTGGTGGGGACACCGACATCATTTGACTTTTCTTGACTTTTACATGCCGGTGGACTTTTCTTGACCTTCTTGTAGGGATGTATACTGAAAAGTCTATCTTTTATATGAACATCTTTATTTTGAAATAAGAATCACATGATCATTGTTTGCATATTTATATGGTTATGCAATATTGTCTAATACATTACATTATAGATAACATGGTGTATGGTGTCACATGGGAGATCATGTTATCGGCTCCTTGTAAAGTATAAGTAAAGGCTCACAATCGAGATGGCTTTGGACAAACCATCGGAATGGTTGTAGTGTGATTTGGTATTGGTTTGTCTTGACCATAGAATCACACTAGTGCACTTTGTGTGTATTGAGCAGGACCGACTTAGAGGTGATTCGATTTATTGCTGACTATATAATCGAATCGGACCTCAGATATTATTTAGTACATGCTCTTAATCCCGATATAATAACGGGCACATATACTTAGTATTCATCTCTTTGATTTACCAATGGGCGAGATTTATAGATTAAATCGATAGGCTCGGTAAGTTGGGAGATGATATTATTTATATGGTGTACCGTTGATTATAGGAGGAAACCGTGTCCTATATATTAGGATGATGATGTCCCCTTGAGGAGCTCATAAGGTTCATCATGTAAACCCTGCAGGTGGACTTGGTCCGGCATGATGAAAAGGTTGAGTGGTACTACTCAAGGAGTTAGATGTTGATTAATTAATAGTCAGTAAATTAATTAATCGACGGACATTCGAGATCTTAAACACGGGGAGAAAATATACAAATAATATATGGAGTCCATATTATCATATGGGGGTTGGTGAGGTAGATCAATGATGATCCTTTAGTGGATTGGATCATCATTAGTGGATCGGACTTTATGTGGGTTTGATCCATGGGTGGCCAAGATCGAACTCCTCCTCATGGTCCCTAATGTAGTCTATTAACACCTCATGAAGCTTAGATCCAATGGATAGAAACAAAATTCTAAGATCCATAAGTAGAGATTAAATCTCTAAGATCTGACGGTTGAGATTAAATCTCTAGATCCGACGGTTGAGATTAAATCCCTAGAACCAATGGAGGAGATTAAATCATGACTTATCCCTAACTCTATAAAAGGAGGGGAAGGGAGTTGGCGTGAAGATCATCCATGAGAGCTAGGGTTTTGGGCGGCAAGAGAGCAATCCTAGTTGAGATAGGATTAGGGTTAGGGTTTGGAGGCTTAGGCGGCACCAAATAAGGAAGGCATTGCTTTCTTCTTCTTCCTTCATTGACCGGCGTCCAACAGCTCATCCAACCCCTTTCCAAACTTGGCCGACGGCCAAAGCTTCTCTTCTCCCTCTCCTTAGGTGGTGGAAACAAGATATAGGGCTTTCCCTTGGTGTCTTGGCCGGATTCCACCACAAACTCCTCCTCCTAGTTGGCCGGCGGCAAGGATCTTATTTGTTCCTTGTTGGTTGGTTTTAGGGAGGAGAAGAACCTTGTTTCTATTCTTCCTTTTGCTTTGGAAGAGCAAGGAAGGAATATTTATGATCTAGGAGCTTCGACTTATGGTAGATCGTCGCCCACACGACGTCCGAAAGGAGGAAGGTCATACATTAGAAGATCGAGAGGTATATCGATTCTCTAATCTTTATATGTTACATGTTTGTATTTTTTTTTCAATTATGAGCATGATATAAATCTGTATATGGCTAAATAATACTTGGATCCCGAGCATAAATACAAAAACTGGCAATCCAGACATCGTCTATTCCGCGTCTACTCGTAGAATAGAGGATGGTCACTTGAACAACGAGTTTGTTCAAGTGACCTCTCTAAACGAATAGCACGATGATGACTTGGTTGCTTTGGCAATCCCTTTTGTCTAGGTTTAAATTTTTTAATCTGGGGACATAGAAGGGATCGCCATGATCAAGCAACCAAGGTGAAGTGGGAAGCGAAGTTTCCCCTCACGGACTCGATAAGTAAAACCCTTCAATTAGTGGGAGAGCTTCCGGGCAAAACCCTTCAATTAGTATCAGAGCCAAGGTTTCCGGTTTTGTGTGTTTAGGATTCGGTTAATTTTTATGCACTTTTCATATATTATATGTGTCGGATAATAGTAGGATATGCGTAGTTTAACTCTTTGGTTGCAGGCATAAGATCCGACTATTATGGCCATATGTGTGTATGTGATTGTATGTGTGTAAATGATTATTTTGTTGAATCCTCGGGGTTGACGAGGCTAGTATTTGATTTTTGTAAATTAGATACGACATTATTTAGCCACTCTTTATTTTATTTTACTTTCGATCTAGATTTCATGTACACTCCCTCGTGGAGTATAGGATCGATGGATGTAAATTAAAATAGATTTTAGTCTCGGCTCGGATCTCCGGATGGCTCGTACATGGTGTAGGAGGAGCGGACGAGATGGCGATGCGACGTGAGTCATATTGAAGACAAAAGCTATAATAGTTGGAAAATAATTTATTTTTCATATTTATTGCTTTTTGCTTGATATGCATATCGTAGGCTAGGAAAATTCCTCAATTTCAAATTACTAAGTGGGAGAGAGAATTTAAAAAAAAAATTCCCATGACCTCCATTACGATTTGACAAATGATGCAAACAAACTTGCGCGTCGGCTCTTAGTGCCTTCCTCCATATCGGATGGGTTTGTTTGCAGATCACAAAGTCAAATATGGTTATAGGGAATTATCAAGGAGCGTGTGTACTTCCCCATCGGAAGGCACATAACCCGAGATAATTACCTTGGTACCGAGTAATGGTGAACACTTAGATACAAATATAAGTATCCTCCCCATCAGAGTCACTGCTTTTATTTGTAGGGCCAAAGAGGAACCAACTATTAATTTTACTTGTCAAAAAGTTAGGTTGACAAGATAATAAAATTAATGGGTAAAACCTCTTACAAATGTAGAATTCGTATACGTCCACATTATCGTGACATACGATATTCTCGGTGTTTTGAGGTGTTGGTTGATTTTAAAATTTTATTGTTTGAGGAATCAATAATTTTTTGAAATCTAATGTTTTGATTTATTTGATTCTTAGGTTTTCTTTCAAAATGACTTTCAACCCACTTACTGTGATACTGAAAGAGAACAAACTTACTGGACCCAACTATGTTGATTAGAAGAGGAATCTAGACATTGTCTTGACTGCTGAGAAATACAAATATGTACTCCTCGAAGAGTGCCCTCCCAAGCCTGCAGATGATTCTGAGGAAAAGGAGAGAGAGAGCTATAAGAAGTGGATCAAGACTGATGAGATGACGCGGTGTTACATTTTGGCATCTATGTCAAATGTACTGCAACATCAGCATCAAGCCATGTCCACTGCTTATGATATGATGCTCAATCTCAAGGAGCTTTTCGGACACCAGAATCGCACTGCGAGGCAAGGGGCCATGAGAAACTTGATGATGACCACCATGATCGAGGGAACACCCGTGAGGGATCATGTTCTTAAGATGATGGCTCATTTGAATGAGCTGGAGGTCCTAGGAGCTGAGATCGATGGGGAAACCCAGGTTGATATCATACTCCAGTCTCTACCTATGAGTTTTGAGCAGTTTCGTCTGAACTACAATATGAACAAGAGGTTGTATTCGTTGGCGGAACTTCTGACAGAACTCCAGGTGGCAGAGGGACTATTTCGTCAGAGTGCTCAGGCGCATGTCGTGGTGACCCAAAAGGTTTCTACTTCTAAGCCGAAAGGCAAGAAGAAGAAGAAACAAACTGGGGCGAAGGTGGTGGGAGGTACTCAGGGAGGAGTGACGAAGCCGAAAGGCAAGTGCTTCACTTGTAAGCAGACTGGACACTGGAAGAAGGACTGCCCCAACCGCAAGCAGAACAAAGGTATATCTTTTAGTCTAGTCGTTGAAACATATTTAGCGGTGTTATCTACCAGCACCTAGTGTGTAGATACGGGAGCCACTGATCATGTTTGCAATACTTTGCAGGGGTTCCAGGAAACCATATGACTGGCTGAGAGGGAGATTACCGTGTACTTGGGCGATGCCACGAAGGTGGCGGCAGTTGCAGTGGGAGACGTTCATTTATCTTTTGAGAAAAATAAACTTTTGGTTCTTAAGAATTGCCTTTATGTACCCTTATTTAGAAAGAATTTAATTTCAGTTTCTAAATTGTTTATGGATGAATATTCTATTTCTTTTAATGACAGAGTTGTTATAAGAAGAGATAGGGACATTATCTATTCGGGTACATTGATAGGAAATTTGTACACACTTGAACCAAAACCTCCCACGATACATATTGAAATTAATAACTCATCTTCTAATTCCAATAAGAGAAAAGAACCTTCGAAAATGAACCAAACATATCTTTGGCATCTTAGGCTTGGTCACATTAACCTAAGCAGAATTCAAAGGTTGATAGCTGATGGACCTTTGGGTTCATTAGTGGTGGAGGATCTCCAACCTGTGAATCTTGCTTGGAAGGTAAAATGACCAAGAGGCCTTTTAAGGCCAAGGGGTATAGAGCCAAAGATGTGTTAGAATTGGTTCATTCTGATTTGTGTGGTCCTATGTCTATCCAGGCTAGAGGTGGTTTTGAGTATTTCATCTCTTTTATAGACGATTACTCAAGATATGGATACATTTACCTGATGTGCCTCAAGTCTGAATGCTTTGACAAGTTCAAAGAATTCAAGGCAGTTGTGGAGAAATGTCAAGGTAAAAGTATCAAGACACTACAATCTGATCGTGGTGGTGAGTACCTCTTGGGAGAGTTTAGGAACTACTTATCAGAGGCTGAGATTCAATCTCAATTGACTGCACCTAGCACACCCCAGCAGAATGGTGTAGCAGAGCGAAGGAATAGGACTCTTATGGAGATGGTTAGATCGATGATGAGTTATTCTGAGTTGCCAGATTCGTTCTGGGGATATGCTCTAGATACGGCGGTGTACATTCTGAGCTTGGTTCCATCTAAATCAGTGTCTTCTACTCCCACAGAATTATGGACTGGGCGAAAGCCTAGTCTAAGACATATTCGATAGGGGAGTCCAAAGACATGTGGCCAAGGCGTATGTCGTAAGTTGGAACCTCGTATAAAAGTACACATGTTCGTTGGCTATCCCAGGGGAACGAAGGGTGGATTGTTTTATAGTCCTAGAGATCAGAGGGTGATCGTTAGCATGAACGCCAGATTTCTAGAGGAAGACTATGTGATGAGCCACAAACCCAAGAGTAAAATTGTTCTGGAGGAGTTAAAAGGGGAAGTCATTTCTTTAGTACCACTGGTACAAGAGGATATACCACATGTCACTGCACCACGTGTCACAGAGGATACACAGGTGATACCTCGTCATAGTGGGAAGGTTGTGAGACAGCCTGATAGATTCATGTTCTTGGGAGAATCTTCTGATTTGGTCCATGGCGAACATGAACCTGATCCCTGGACATATGACGAGGCAATCCAAGATAAAGATGCAGTATCTTGGCAAAGTGCAATGAATGCTGAGATTGAATCTATGGATTCAAATCAGGTATGGGAGCTAGTAGAACCACCCGATGGTGTAAAAACCATTGGATGCAAGTGGATCTACAAGAGAAAGAAAGGAATAGATGGGAAGGTTGAGACCTTCAAAGCGAGGCTTGTTGCGAAGGGGTATACTCAGAAAGAGGGTATCGATTATGAGGAGACCTTTTCGGTGTGGCAGATGGATGTCAAGACAGCTTTCCTTAATGGATGTCTTGAGGAAAACATCTACATGAAGCAACCAGAGGGATTCATTGCTAAAGGCAAAGAGCATCTTGTGTGTAAGCTTAATCGTTCTATTTATGGATTGAAGCAAGCTTCGAGGTCTTGGAACATCCTCTTTGATGAGGTAATCCAGTCTTATGGATTTATTCAAAGTCCGGATGAGTTTTGTGTATACAGGAGATGTGACGGAAATGTAGTGGTATTTCTTGTACTATACGTAGATGACATTTTATTGATTTGCAACAATATCAAGGTGTTATCGGACGTAAGGGTATGGTTGTCCAAATAGTTTGAAATGAAGGACTTGGGGGAGGTGGGACACATCCTTGGGATCAAGGTTATAAGGGATCGCAGGAAAAGGATATTGTGCTTATCCCAAGCTTCATACATAGATACGATTATGGAGCGTTTAGCATGCAGAACTCCAAGAAGGGTTTTCTACCTTTCAGGCATGGAGTTCCTTTATCTAAGGAGATGTGTCCTAGATCATCTGAGGAGATAGAGGATATGAAGGCGGTTCCTTATGCTTCGGCAGTAGGAAGCCTCATGTATGCGATGCTCTGTACGAGACCAGATATCTACTTTGCCATGGGCATGGTCAGCAGATATCAGAGTAATCCAAGATAGGGACATTGGACTGTGGTAAAACATATATTGAAGTACCTGAGAAGGACTAGGAATTATATGCTGGTTTACCGGGCAGACCAATTACTCCCTGTAGGTTACACGGATTCCGACTTCCAATCTGATAGGGATAATAGTAAGTCTACCTCAGGTTTTGTATTTACTTTGGGAGGTGGAGCCATTGTATGGAGGAGTGTCAAGCAGAAATGCGTGGCAGACTCCACCATGGAAGCTGAGTATGTGGAAACCTCTGAGGCGGCCAAAGAAGTTGTGTGGCTCAGGAACTTTCTGATGGACTTGGATGTGATTCCTGGTTTGCCAAGAACTATCACAATTTATTGTGATAATAGTGGTGCAGTTGCAAACTCGAAGGAACCACGAGCCCATAAGGCTAGTAAACACATAGAGCACAAGTACCTCCTGATACGAGAAATCGTAAAGAGAGGAGAAGTTGTTGTGGCCAAGATTGCATCAGAGGATAACCTGGAAGATCCTTTCACTAAGGCCCTTCCGGCGAGAGCTTTTGATAGGCATGTGGAGGGAATGGGGATCAGATGTATGGCAGTTTGAAGACAACATAGTCTTTTAGTATAAGTGGGAGATTGTAGGGATGTATACTGAAAAGTCTATCTTTTGTATGAACATCTTTATTTTGAAATAAGAATCACATGATCATTGTTTGTATATTTATATGGTTATGCAATATTGTCTAATACATTACATTGTAGATAACATAGTGTATGGTGTCACATAGGAGATCATGTTATCGGCTCCTTGTAAAGTATAAGTAAAGGCTCACAACCGAGATGACTTTGGACAAACCATCGAAATGGTTGTAGTGTGATTTGGTATTGGTTTGTCTTGACCATAGAATCACACTAGTACACTTTGTGTGTATTGAGCAAGACCGACTTAGAGGTGATTCGATTTATTGCTGACTACATAATCGAATCGGACCTAAGATATTATTTAGTACATGCTCTTAATCCCGATATAATAACGGGCACATATACTTAATATTCATCTCTCTGATTTACCAATGGGCGAGATTTATAGATTAAATCGATAGGATCGGTAAGTTGGGAGATGATATTATTTATATGGCGTGCCGTTGATTATAGGAGAAAACCTTGTCCTATATATTAGGATGATGATGTCCCCTTGAGGAGCTCATAAGGTTCATCATGTAAACCCTGCAGGTGGACTTGGTCCGGCATGATGAAAAGGTTGAGTGGTACTACTCAAGGAGTTAGATGAGGATTAATTAATGGTCAGTAAATTAATTAATCGACGGACATTCGAGATCTTAAACATGGGGAGAAAATGTACAAATTATATATGGAGCCCATATTATCATATGGGGGTTGGTGAGGTAGATCAATGATGATCCTTTAGTGGATTGGATCATCATTAGTGGATCGGACTTTATGTGGGCTTGATCCATGGGTGGCCAAGATCCAACTCCTCCTCATGGTCCCTAATGTATCCTATTAACACCTCATGAAGCTTTGATCCAATGGATAGAAACAAAATTCTAAGATCCATAGGTAGAGATTAAATCTCTAAGATCCGACGGTTGAGATTAAATCTCTAGATCTGACGGTTGAGATTAAATCCCTAGAACTAATGGAGGAGATTAAATTATGACTTATCCCTAACTCTATAAAAGGAGGGGAAGGGAGTTGGCGTGAAGATCATCCATGAGAGCTAGGGTTTTGGGCGGCAAGAGAGCAATCCTAGTTGAGATAGGATTAGGGTTAGGGTTTGGAGGCTTGGGCGGCACCAAATAAGGAAGGCATTGCTTTCTTCTTCTTCCTTCATTGACCGGCGTCCAACAACTCATCCAGCCCCTTTCCAACCTTGGACGGTGGCCAAAGCTTCTCTTCTCCCTCTCCTTAGGTGGTGGAAACAAGATATAGGGCTTTCCCTTGGTGTCTTGGCCGGATTCCACCACAAACTCCTCCTCCTAGTTGGCTGGCGGCAAGGATCTTATTTGTTCCTTGTTGGTTGGTTTTAGGGAGGAGAAGAACCTTGTTTCTATTCTTCCTTTTTCTTTGGAAGAGCAAGGAAGGAAGATTTGCGATCTAGGAGCTTCGACTTACGGTAGATCATCGCCCACACGATGTCCGAAAGGAGGAAGGTCATACATTAGAAGATCGAGAGGTATATCGATTCTCTAATCTTTATATGTTACATGTTTGTATTTGTTTTTCAATTATGAGCATGATATAAATTTGTATATGGCTAAATAATACTTGGATCCCGAGCATAAACATAAAAACCGGCAATCCGGACATCGTCTATTTCGCGGCTACTCGTAGAATAGAGGATGGTCGCTTGAACAACGAGTTTGTTCAAGTGACCTCTCTAAACGAATAGCACGATGATGACTTGGTTGCTTTGGCAATCCCTTTTGTCTAGGATTAAATTTTTTAATCTGGGGACATAGAAGGGATCGCCATGATCAAGCAACCGAGATGAAGTGGGAAGCGAAGTTTCCCCTCACGGACTCGATAAGAAAAACCCTTCAATTAGTTGGAGAGCTTCTGGGCAAAACCCTTCACTTCTTTGGGCACTTGCTCTTATAGTGCCCAAACTCCCTACACTCAAAACACATTATATGAATTTTATTTGAAATTGAAGTGTTTGATTCACCTAGGATGGTGGTGAGGGTCTCTTGAGCTTGCTCTTCCTCTCAACTGGATGTAGATGGTTCTTCTTGTTGCTCCGGTATGGAAATTGACCTAATTCCTCCCCCTCAATCCTAGAGGTGGAGGTCTCCTCCAATTCTTCCTTTTCCTCTTCCACCGATTTGGAAGTTGACTCCTCCTAAACTTTTGCATCCTCACTTGCTTGTAAGGAAGATGAACTCGCTTCATCGACCTCTTCCTCTTCTTGAGCCGATGAACACTCCTCTTCTTGGACCGGTGATGGATTTTCATGAAGCTTGGACAAATCACTCCAAAGCTCCTTGGCATCCATGTAATTACCTAACATACACACAATGTCGTTAGGAATCAAATTGACTAAGAATTTTATTACCTTATCATTTTTCTCTAAGGCTTGGACTTGCTCTTCGGTTCATCTCTTCTTCTTGAGGTATCCACCTTTTGGTCCTCTTGGGTATTCAAATCCTTCTATTAAGATGGACCACTCCTCAAAATCCCTCATCATCAAGAAGTCTTCAATCCTTGTCTTCCATTGGTTGAAGCCTTCTCAACCATAGAAAGCATAAGGAACCAATGTGTTGATATCCCATCCAAGTGTTTCTTGAAACTCCATCTTCTTCCTCTAGCGGTTTGCTCCCAGCAGTTAGTCCGTAGAAGAGCTCCGGGCTCTGATACCAATTGTTGAGGATTCGATGACCGCTAGAGGGGGGGGTGAATAGCGCGTTGGCTTGTCAATGGAGAAATTTGATCATTTCTACAAATTGTGTTAGCGCGCAGCGGAATAATGATAATAACAATAACAAACAACACAATCACACAATTACACAATCATATAACGTGGTTCGGAACCGAATGGTTCCTACTCCACGGATTGGGCTCGTAAGAGCCCTAGCAATGCAAACACACAGTACTAATCCAATAAACTCCTTCTTGACAACAAGTTGGAGGTGGAGAAATCTCGTACAATGAATTACAACAAGTAATACAAAGTAAACAAGCAAATACAAGTGAAAATGTAAAGAACCCGAAATCCTCTTTGAGCTCCTCTTTTTAACCTGCATCGGGCTGGATTTCCGCCTGACAGTCAACTGCCATAAGGCCCTAGTTGACTGCCAACACTGTTGTCGTGGGACAATGGCTCGATCCACGCTGGAAAAATTCCAACGGATCTCTTGGCAATCGACTGATGACATCACCAGTTGACTGCTAGCGTCTGTAGCTGACTTCCCAATCGACTACGAGCGCTCTGCTCATTGCCGAACCATCGATCCGCCATCCATGGCGATCGATCAGCCCATCGCCGATCGCTTCCAATGAGCAATGCGCGAGCCTTTTCAGCCCTTAAATGACAGTCGAACTCTAGTTGACTCAGGCAGTCAAACCGACCATAATGTCAGTTGACTTTCAACCTCAAATATGAGGTTTTAACCTCAAGTATGGTGCCCCCATACTTGCTAGCCTACCCTTAGCTTAGACCTAAGCCTTCTAGCTACCTCCGTCAGCCTCGCACCTATTGGATCCCTCCAAGTCATCCATGACTTGTTCATCCATACGCTAGCCTTCAGGTGCTTCCATCGGCTATGTCATGCTAACGGTGTCTACACCGCCAAGGTACAATGGACTTGCGCTATCAAGACTCCCGCTTGGACTTTACGCCGCCAACCATTGGACTTATGCTGCCAAGACTCCCGCTTGGCCTTTACGCCACTAATATCAAACCCCTTGGACTTCACAAATGCCAAGACTCAAGCTTGGACTTTTCCTTGCCAACCTATGTTAGACTTTCCATGCCAAGACCCATGCTTGAACTTTACATGCCATGTACTCAAGACTTGGACTTTCCATGACTTGGTCAACTCCAGCCAACCATCAAAATCCCCCTCGAGTCAAACTTGAGTCCGATCAATAATGACCCGAGTCAATTGCACCAACAATCTCCCCAAAACATTATCAGACATCAATGTCAAACATCAATGTTAAACCTTCATGTCAAACATCAAAATATCACTCGAGTCAAACTCGAGTTCGGTCAATCGTGACCTAGGACGATTGCACCAACAGTCAAGACTGTTGATGCTGGGAGCTAGTCTGGTTGCTCCCTTGTAAATTATGGACGTAGAAGTTATACCTTATTTGCGGACGTGGAAGGAGAGGGAAATGGAGGCATATGATCAGCAGGGCATTCTTCAACGCCCAACTGGATATAGGGGGATTCCCCGTAATCTTTATGCCCCTTTCTTCTGCCAGTACCACATGGAGTACGGTCACACTAGCGCCCATTGTTTCAAGTTACAGGAGGAGTTAGAATGTATCCGAGCCACATATCCGCATCTACAACCTCAGATGGGAGGGTTGGCAAGAAGAGGTCGATGACCTAATGTTGTTCGCCTAGGACCCTACAATGCAAGACCCCAAGTTCCTCTCCTACTAGGCCAGCAGCCACCCACCTAGGAAGGTACTTCGTAGGGAGGGTCAGTAGGCGAGGGTGCATTGGCTGCCCCGAGTGACATCCCCACTCGGGAAGTCATTCATGTTATTGTAGGAGGACCTACTGATGGGGACTCAAATAGAGCCCGAAAGTCATATGCCCTCCTCATGGAAAGTTTGGCTATCGGAGCAGAGCATGCCATTCAGAATGCACCATAGATATCTTTCGGGCTTGAGGCTCTACGAGGCATCCTCCTACCTTATACTGACGCTTTGCTAATCCGGATTTCTTTCGCAAACTATGAGATAGCCCAAGTCCTGGTTGACTCGGGGAGTTTGGTCAACATTCTTTTCCAGGAGGCATTGGGCAAATGCAGTTAGAAAATGTACAACTAGAAGATGTGGCGACTCCTCTATTTGGTTTTGTAGGGCATATGGTGCATCCCATTGGGCAAATCTCTTTGCCCCTCACTTTGGGCACAAAGCCCAGTCAGAAAACTAACATCATTCTTTTTCTTATAGTGGATGCTCTTTCCATTTATAATGATATTTTGGGTCGTCCTTTTTTATCCATTTTTCAGGCGGTGGCCTCACCCTACCATCAAAAGGCGAAGTTCCCAATTGGGCAATTTATTGGAGAAGCACAGGGAGAGCAGAAAGAAGCTCGGAGCTGATACGTCCAAATGGTGAGGGATGACCAGAAGAAGGCAAGAATGGACAACCCCAAAGGGAAGGCTGTTGTCACCTCAAATGTGTATGTGCTGGAAGAGTCCCCTCCTAAAGCTAAGAAGATGGAAGAGGGCGAGTCTGTGGAGATAGCCCCTGGAAAGGTCACTTGGGTGGCTCAGCAACTGAAAGTGAAGGAAAAACTCATGGACTATTTGCGTCAGAATGAAGACATCTTTGCCAAAGATGTGCACGACCTCACAGGGATTGATCCCTTGATTGTTGACCACCACCTCAACATCACTCAAGGAATCTGACCTGCCCAACAGAAGAGGTGACACTTCGGGCCATAGAAGGACAAAGTTATTGCTGAAGAGGTGGATAAATTACTATAAGCTGGCCATATCCGAGAGATTCAGTTTCCCAAATGGGTGTCCAATGTAGTCTTAGTTCTCAAGCCCTCTGGGCAATGGAGAATGTGTATTGATTTTTGTGATTTGAATAAAGTATGCCCTAAATTCTACTACCCTTTTCCTTGTATTGATCAGTTAGTTGACTCTACTATGAGATATGAAGTTGTATCCCTCATGGATGCCTACCAAGGGTATCATCAAATTCCCTTAGCGAAGGATGATCAGAAGTGGGTTAGCTTTGTGACGGTAGGAGGACTGTATGCCTATGTGGTAATGCCCTTTGGGCTAAAGAACATAGGAGCTACTTATCAATGGCTTATGGACAAGATCTTTGCATAACAAAAAGGCAAGAATGTGAAAGTATATGTTGATAACATTCTTATCAAATAAAAAACTACTCGGGATTTAGTTGTGGATCTTAGGCGGTACAACATGAAGTTGAACCCGAAAAAGTGTCTGTTCAGGGTGAAGAGTGGGAAATATTTGGGATATATTGTGACAGAAAAGAGACTACAGGCCAACCCAGAGAAAGTGCAAGCGTTATGTAATATGAAGACAAAGTGTTAGTCTCTTTGTCTTGCTTTATCGCTAGATCAACGAATAAGGGACTACCCTTCTTTCGGATTCTGTACAAGGCTACTCGGTTTCAGTGGGACAGTCAGTGTGAGCAAACTTTCCAAGAGCTCAAAAAGTACTTATCTGCACTCCCTCTATTGGCCAAACCAGTGTCAGGGGAACCACTCTGGATGTATTTAGCTATTTCAAAAGGAGCTATAAGTTCGGTGTTGCTAAAACAAGAAGATTCTTAACATCATCCCATTTACTATACCAGTCATATTTGAAAAGGAGTAGAGTTGTGCTACACTGAGTTGGAAAAATTGGCATGCATCCTAGTACTGACAACCCGTAAGTTGAGGCCTTATTTCCTAGCCCATTCGGTAAATGTGTTGACCAGCAGCGAGTTAGGTAGAGTGGTTACTAAACCTAACTCTTCAGGAAGATTAGCCAAGTGGGTTGTGGAGCTAAGTGAATATGACATTCACTAGCATCCCCGAGTTGCTATCAAGGCTCAGTCATTAGCTGATTTCCTGACAGAGGTACCAAAAAACTTGGAGAACAACTTAGCCAAGGAAGAAGAAGGGAAGAAGATATGGAATGCTTTTGTGGATGGGTCCTCCGGAGTTGCAGGAAGTGGAGTTGGGGTGTTGCTCGTATCTCCAGAAGGGGAGGAAACCCGCCTAGCCATTCGCCTTGGGTACCGAGCATCTAACAATGAGGCAGAGTATGAAGCTATTTTAGTAGGATTGCAAGCAGCTCATGCCGTAGGAGCCAGGTCGAACACTATCCATTCAGGCTCTCAGTTGGCAGTGTCACAACTCAAGGGTGATTTCACAGTCTGAGAGGAAAAGTTATAGAAATACTTGGTGGCTTTTGAAAAAGTAAATGCTCATTTCCAGGAGGTGACTTTGTAGCAAATCCCAGTGTCTTAGAAGGGGTGAGACTATAGGACTCTGTTTGTGTAGAAATTCCTAGTTCCTTGATGGTGTACGGTGTGGAAGACGTGGTGCCAGGAAGTGATTGTGCACCTGATTGGAGAACTGATATCATGGAATACTTACAGCAAGGGAGGGTTCCTAATGAAAGTAGAGCAACATCTATCTTGGTGACGAGGGTGAAATGATTTACAATTATTGACGGGACTCTGTACAAGATGTCTTTTGGGCGACCTCTACTGAAATGCTTGGGGAAGGAGGATGCCGAGTAGGTGCTTTAAGAAATACATGAGGGATGTTGTAGCAATCACTTGGGAGGAAGGGCATTAGCAAGGAAAGTACTATTGGCTGGGTATTTTTGGCCAACTCTTCATCAAGATGCCACTCGCCTAGTATAAACCTGTCCAACCTGTCAGAAGCACAACAATCAATCAGAGCGGCCTGCCGAGTTGATGAAGGTTGTGGTTGCTTCTTGCCCTTTTGATCAATGGGGCATGTATATCGTAGGCCCAATGCCTACTGCTCCTTTGTAGAAGAAGTTCTTGCTAGTAGTCGTAGATTACTTTTCTAAATGGATAGAAGCTGAACCTTTAGCTAAAATCACAGAAAATGCAGTGATACAATTCCTTTGAAAGAACATTATATGTTGATATGGAGTTCCCCGGAGGTTAATAAGTGATAATGGACTGCAATTCTAGGGTAAGAAGATTAGAGAGTGGTGCCAAAGCCTCAACATCCAGCAAACTTTCACATCAGTAGCTCACCCTCAGGCCAATGGTCAGGTTGAGGTGACTAATAGAATTCTCATTCAAGGGTTGAAGACCAAATTGGGCGACAGGAAAGGAAATTGGGTGGATGAGTTGCCTAGGATTTTGTGGGCCTATTGAACTACTCCCAAAATGGCCACTGGGGAAACCCCATTCAGCTTGGTGTATGAAATTGAGGCAGTTATCCCGGTGGAAGCCATTCTGAGCAGTGCCCGAGTCGAAGCATATGAGCCAGAACAAAATCAGGTCATAAGAAGCACTGAGCTGGATTTGCTAGAAGAAAAGCGGGAGCAAGCCTGAATGCGAGCTGAGGCTTACAAGCAAAGGATCCAACGAGCCTTCAATAAAAGGTGGTGTCCAAGAGGTTCCAAGAAGGTGATTTAGTGTTGCGCAAGGTCAACCCTGTTGGAGACCCTGACAAGCTAGCCCCTAATTGGGAAGGGCACCTCGACCTTGGAATGTTGTACACCTAAAATATTTTCATACCATGTAATTGAAGGGTGTTAAGTTGAGGAATTTTATTCATTCTTTCTGAGTTTTGAAAATAAGAACACAACATGAATGCCCAGTTATGATATTGTGGCTAGTAGTTATGTTCAATTATGAAGAACAAGTGTTAATGAAAGCCGGGTTTTCATTCCAAGGAAGAAGAAATCATAGAACAATACTGAGTACAATTAATTTGTCACAAAAATGGCAGTCTCATAGTGCACTATTAGAATTGTTAACCATTATCAACAAACAAGACAGTTACAATTTGAAGTGTTCTGGGGAATAACGTCTGAAGCCAGTCTCCCAGTGTAGAAAAAGGGTAGGTTGATTAGCTGGAGGGAACCCATAATCAACATATTGTTGAATCACCTCATTGAATCCATCCCGATAAGTAGTTTGTGTTAGTGATATATGAGAGATGTCCTAAGGCAATCACCTTATGGTTGTACCATTTATTCGATAAATAAAGATTCACTATTTGAGTATATATGTTTTCATGTATTTGATTGGATCTTAAACTCATTTACAAAATATCTATAATACGATTCACAGCATGAGAGAATTTGTGATTAGATCACAACTAGTGAGTATCTCTATGTGTAATTGTGATGTATTGGAATTATCCCTAGTCAATGAATTGATGTATTCAGACACCATTAATTCTGTTGAGACTAGCATGAGTTATACTCCTTGATTTATCCAAGTAGCTGTTCCTCATTGGCTGGAGACATTGGGATGTCCGGAGTTAATCGTGGATGCTAGTTATGGTAACTAGTTCATTGGAGTGATAAGCTATAAGACTTCGTATGATTCTCTGCATATATGGATATGTCAATGAAGTTCTTACTACAGCTTAAGTGCGATGTTCCTTTGACTTGTGGTATTCAAGTCATCTTGGTCATGTAGACTTATGCTTTGACATCTTAAGCAAACATCTCTAAGGAGATGTGAACCCAAGATGATTGAGTATAAGTCGAAGTGATTGAAGGTGTTTGAATAGCCTACAGAGGATTCACCACTCCTTGCGAGGGGATGTATACCCTATGGCCTCTCGTGGAACTCGATTTTTGGATCCAAATTTGATTCGGATTGTGATTGTCTCTCGATCACAACATCTTCGATTCGAGACTAGTATCTGTTGGGTTTCTGGCACCACGGTGAGTGTGTGTTCGAACATGTTTTGTAAACATGTGCACAGCGGAAGAAATAAAAATAATAAATCTAATTTATTACAACACACACACCACACGCATGCATAGTACAACATGTGTAGACATAACCGCAATTTCAAATTTTGCAATAAAAGGAAATTTATACTACGTATACCTAACATATCACGTGTAGTGGGAAAGACATCAACCGGAGCGATCCTCGCTAGAATCGCCTCTATCCGTATCCATGCCGAGTATCTTCGGGATGACTTCACAAAGTCACGAGCCTCATCTTCGTACGAGTTACTGTAGGGGATCGGATGGCCGGCTAGAGGGGGGTGAATAGCCCTTTTCATTTGGATGCCGGTATTTGCTCGTCTACAAAAGTTAGCGCAAGCGGAATGTACAAATACAAATAAAGACAACACAAAAATAGACAAGCAATACAAACACGAGATGTAACGTGGTTCACGGCTACGCCGCTAATCCACGGTCCCCGATTCATCCTCGGTGAATCACTCCGCTAAACCAATCCACTAAATGGTCTCTCCTTTGCACCAAGCTAGGTGGAGGTAACCTTTACAATCAAGATCACTCTTCTTACAAATAGAATGGAGTAAAAGCGAGTAAGAAGAGTTTAGAGCTTGTGGGGCACTAGGAAGATTGTTTGGAGTATAAGCATTAGCCTCTCAAAGGCTCACACCCTCCCTTTTTATAGAGAGGCTGTTTTTCTTCCGTTAGCCGCCATCGATCATTGCCGCCCATGGCGATCATGCAAATCCTGCGCCTCCGAACACGTCGGATGCCGGCCGTTGTTGTCAGCGGAACTCTTAGCGATCCGATGGACCTCATCGATCGACTGACCCCGTAGTCGACCCGATCGGCTCACGAGCGGTTCTGAAAACCCTATTGACGATCATTGCCGCCTTGGCCGATCAGTCTTCTAATCTGCGATCGGCTAAGCGTATGGCCGATCACGCACAAACCGATCGATCGTATACTAGTCGAGCTCGCTCGATCGGGCGATCATTGCCATTCCATGGCAGTCGACTGGTGTCGGGAAAACCCATCCGACACTTGGCCAAATGGCCAAGTTTCACCTAAGAGCTACCCCTCCCCGGGTTACAATCGCTCACTCTCATCTCTCGGAGTCCTTCGCCTTCGAAGTTCTCTTCGTTCTCGGCCACGTCCCTCGGCAGCATCAGGCGCACGTCTCTGCAATGCTCCTTCGCGTCTCTTTCCTCGAAGTCTACTTCCTCCGGCTTCACTCCAAGCTTCTCGTCCGACGGTCCCTCGGATGCTCCAAGCGCACGGCTTCCGCAAAGCTATCCTTCACCGACTCAAGGCACGAGTCATGAGATGTGAAACTCGGCACGGCTCCATGTGCGAATTACTAAGTCCTGCACGACTTCAACGCACATATCAAATCAACATAACACACTAACTTAAACCCTTTGCCACACCATCAAAACCATATTACGACAAGAGATTGCCCTAATAATCTCCCCCTTTTTGATGTGTGGCAATCCGTTTAAGTTAGGTAAAAATATTTGATATAAATTCTAAGGGTAAGAAAGCATGTAAAGATAAACATGATATAACAACATGCAACTCCCCCTTAATCCATGAAACTTTCTATAAAAATTTTCTCCCCCTATCATATATTTCTCCCCCTAAAATGATTAACTTAAACATAATTATTTCTCCCCCTTTGACACCATCAAAAAGATTATCACGAAGTTATAAGCTCATGACATCAAGTATAATGGAGGGAAAATATGACAAGTTACTTGTTGGTTTACAAACTGAAATCGGCCTTCAATGTTCTGATTTACAGGCCACCAGTCGACTGCTATCAGTATGGAAGTCGACTGGCACAAATGAATCCGAATTTCTGATTTTCTGGATGAATTTCAGAAATGCATTAAAAATTCCAAAAAATTCTAAAAATCATGAAATTTGGGGAACATATTTCTTTTAAGTATATCTATAAATGAAAAATAGTTTTTCATGAAAACTCATTATATTTTCTTATTTTTGCCAAAAATCAAAAAGCTCTAAAAACCACTAGGTTTTTGATCATTCTACTATCAAGTTAGCTACCTAGTTTTGCATCCAATTGTTTCAAAACATGAATACATGTATTTTAAGGTAAGAAATTGTTTTGAAAACATTAGAAATATCCAACCATGATCTTTGGGCAATATGTCTATTAATTAAACATAAGCCTTCCCCATGATTGGTCTATTATTGATATTTTGATACTTTAAATGACCATCTAAATGCCATAGGCATTAGTGGTCATTTGTATCATCCTAACATCTCACCCATGCTAAGTTTGCAATCAAGTTAGCCTATAGTGAGTGTGAGATGCATCCTAGGGGGTATTTGTATATACTTAACCATTAAATTTATGCAATTCTATCATGGTTAAGTATCAACCTAACAACCTACATGATCATAATGACATATATGATTTAATTTCACATTATGATCATGAAATACATGTTTTCATCAAATTATAACCATGCATTAGGCATTATATGATGATAATAAATAAATTATCACCTAAAGCATGATTTAAACCTATTTTTCATGATAATGTGCCCAATATCAAAATCATAAATCATGATTACACATATACATGGCAATTGCATTAATCATCATGATTTAAGCATTATTACCTATTTATGGGCACGTTATCATCACCCAACACTATCTAAAAATGTTGTCCCGTCATCCTAAGTCAACCAAAATATGATATAGGTCAAGTTCATATGGTTGACTACCCTAGAGGTTTTCTAACCCTTAAGGATGGATTTTGGAACCCAAAATAGATTTTTGCCTATGGGGTTCACTAGAAATTCTTTGGGGATCCATTTCTTAGCTATTACTTTGTTTTTGTCTTGTCCCCTAGCTATTAGGCATCTATAGGCCTTCTCATTTTTCTTCTCTTTATATCCTAGGCCCTTCTTGTTAAAACTTGCCCTTTGGCTCCCAATTATCATGTTAAGGGTATTGGAGCCTATTGTGAATTTCTCTAGGGCTTTGGTTAAATAATCTACCTTTTCCCTTAATGCCCTATTTTCTTCTATGCATGCATCACTAACATCTAAAGGCACATAATTATCATGTGAGCATGCATCATTTAGGCTAGAAGAAATATTTTCATTTTCATTTAAGCATGCTTTTTCTAATTTTTGTTCTAGGTCCTTAATTTGATCTAGCATGCTTTTGTTCTTCTTCTTAGCTCTAAACAAATCCCTAGTTAAACTAGAAATCATAGAAACTATTTTACTAGGAGAGGCTTTCGTTACCATAGTTTCCATGTCCTCTTCTTCTTCTTCGGATGAGGAGGATGTAGAAGCTCCCCCTTCACTTGAACTCTCCCCTCTTGAGCTTGATCCTTCATTTTCGGAGGAGGAGCAATCCAAATCATCAAAGGCCATCAAGGCCAAATTGGCGACAAAGGCATTCTCCTCATCCGATGATGAGGAGGAGGATGAGGAAGGATCATCCCATGTCTTGGCCTTGAATGCTTTGGCCTTCCCCTTTTCTTTTGTCTTCTTCTCCTCTTCCTTCTTTTTCTTGCTCCCCTTTTTCTTCTTCTTTTCTTCTTTCTTTTTCCTCTCTTCCTTGCTCTTGTTTAGGAGAGAACAATTGTCCCTTATGTGTCCCTCTCCTTGGCAATTGTAGCATATGACCTTCCCCCTTGGTCTTCTATTCCTATCATTTGATTTATCAAATCTAAAATTCTTAAATACACGCCTCACCTTCCTTACCATGTAGGCTTCCTCGGTGCTATCCATGGAGGAGGAGGAGGCTTCATCATCGGAGGAGGAAGGGACTTCCATCTTCTTCTTCCCCTTATTTGCTATCAAGGCTACTCCTCTTGAAGGTTGAATTCGTGGTTCTTCTTGTATTCCTTCAAGCCTTGTTTCATGGAGCTCCATTGTCGAGAAGAACTCCTCCAAGGTACTCACTTCTAAATTCTTGGAGATGTAGAAGGAGTCCACCATGGAGCTCCACTTGGAGGACCGGGGAAAGGCATCTATAGCCTTCATGAGCATGTCCCGGTTTGATAGCTTCTCACCTACACTTGTTAGCCCAATTAAAATTTCTTTAAACCTAGAGTGTAGTGAGGTTACCTTTTCTCCCTTTTCTAGTTTTATATTGGATAGTTGGGAGCGGAGGAGATCTCTCCTTGCTAGCTTGGCCTCGGATGTGCCTTCATGGAGTTCTATAAGCTTCTCCCACATCTCCTTGGTGCTAGCACATTCTCCGATCCGGTTGATCTCTTGTTGAGGGAGCACATTGTAGAGATGGTGCTTGGCTTTGGAGTTTGCAAGGTGCTCCTCTCTTTGCTTCTTGGTCCACCTAGATTTCTCTATTGGCTTCCCCTCTTCATCCCTAGGCAAAACAAAACCGGATTCCATTGTAATCATTATATCAAAATCCGTTTCGAAAAATACCTCCATTCGCTTCTTCCACCAAGCGAATTCTCCTTCAAACTTCGGAGGATGGATGTTGGAGCCGGCCATTTTTGATGTAGGGCTTGTTGCGGCGGTTAGTCCGGTGACAAGCAACCTCGGCTCTGATACCACTTGTAGGGGATCGGATGGCCGGCTAGAGGGGGGTGAATAGCCCTTTTCGTTTGGATGCCGGTATTTGCTCGTCTACAAAAGTTAGCGCAAGCGGAATGTACAAATACAAATAAAGACAACACAAAAATAGACAAGCAATACAAACACGAGATGTAACGTGGTTCACGGCTACGCCGCTAATCCACGGTCCCCGATTCGTCCTCGGTGAATCACTCCGCTAAACCAATCCACTAAATGGTCTCTCCTTTGCACCAAGCTAGGTGGAGGTAACCTTTACAATCAAGATCACTCTTCTTACAAATAGAATGGAGTAAAAGCGAGTAAGAAGAGTTTAGAGCTTGTGGGGCACTAGGAAGATTGTTTGGAGTATAAGCATTAGCCTCTCAAAGGCTCACACCCTCCCTTTTTATAGAGAGGGCTGTTTTCTTCCCGTTGGCCGCCATCGATCATTGCCGCCCATGGCGATCGGCTTCCTACAACGGCCTCCGAACACGCCGGATGCCGGCCGTTGTTGTCCAGCGGAACTCTTGGCGATCGGTGATGGACCTCACCGATCATCGCCGACTCGTAGTCGATCGCCGATCGGCTATGATTCATGGCCAAAACCCTATTGACCCGATCATTGCGCCCGATCATTCTAATCTCTTGATCGGCCCTTAGCGTATGCGATCGGGTGCCACAAACGCCATCGTATACCGATCGAGCTACGCTCGACTTCAGGGCGATCGCCATTCCATGGCAGTCGACTGGTGTCGGAAAAACCCATCTGACACTTGGCCAAATGGCCAAGTTTCACCTAAGAGCTACCCCTCCCCGGGTTACAATCGCTCACTCTCATCTCTCGGAGTCCTTTGCCTTCGAAGTTCTCTTCGTTCTCGGCCACGTCCCTTGGCAGCATCAGGCGCACGGCTCTGCAATGCTCCTTCGCGTCTCTTGCCTCGAAGTCTACTTCCTCCGGCCTCACTCCAAGCTTCTCGTCCGGCGGTCTCTCGGATGCTCCAAGCGCACGGCTTCCGCAAAGCTATCCTTCACCGACTCAAGGCACGAGTCATGAGATGTGAAACTCGCCACGGCTCCATGTGCGAATTACTAAGTCCTGCACGACTTCAACGCACATATCAAATCAACATAACACACTAACTTAAACCCTTTGCCACACCATCAAAACCATATTACGGCAAGAGATTGCCCTAACAGTTACTAGCCTCGTGTTGAAGACGATGTGATCGAGAGAAGATCACGATCTGAATCAAAATTCGGATCCAAAATGAGTCCTCAAAAACTCGCTTCTCCGGAGAGGTATTCGTCAACCGTTTGATGAATCCTTCGTCCTCCACCTATGAGGATTACCGGAGATCGAATCTCCGGCAAAGTAGTCGCTGTCGGAGCTCCAAACGTCGTCCAAATGATGCTCCGACTCAAAGAAAGCAAGCTGTCCAGAAAACTGGACAGCTTGGTGGAGGAGTTTGCGCCGGCCAAAGAGCTAGAAGAGGGCCAGCAAGTCCTTGGTCACCGGAGCCAAGGAGGATCACTGGAGGGTCGCCGGAGGATAGCCGAATGGAGCTTGGACACCGGTAACAAGCTTGGACGGCGGCACAAGGGTGGGCGGCGGCTAGGGTTGGGCACCGACCACAAGAGGAGAGGGAGAGGGTGGGCGGCAACTATGGGTTGCTTGGATTAGGTTTTCACAAAACCCTTAAGCCCTATTTTATAGAGAATAAATTCTCCTAATGGTTATCGGATCATAACCAAAAGCCCATTAACCCGCTCTATTAATTTAAGTTAAAATAAACCAAACCGATTTGGTCTATTTTAAGTTAAAACGAACCGAACCAACTTTGGTTCATTCGTTTAAAATAAACCAAACCCCTTTGGTTTATTCTCCACCATTGGATTAGAACCAAATCAATTTGGTTCATCCATCATGTCTTCATAAGACACGGCCCATCCACGCTTCCATTGTGACAGAAACGATTTCATGCTCGCTCCTTGTTTGGTCCAACCAAACCTAGTTTCTCTCGGTCTGAGAATTTCATTCTCAAGCTTGTTTTAAATCATTCGGATTACGCTCGTTGTGCGTGTGACCAAATAGGTTTTCGGTTTATGTTGGCTGTCTATAATTAACCATTAATTATAGAATGATCATGAGTGGCACCTAGTAGTACATCATGATCCCCAATTAACCGAAAAGATCAACGGTTGATCCAGAACTATTTCTGAAACCCTTTAGCAGCTACAATGAATTGTGCCCCATTCCCTTCACTCATCTTATACCCACTTGGTTCAGGACATGGTCTATAGTGTCAGTCCCCACTAGGTTGACTACGTCACACCTAGCCCAAGTATCATTTTCTCGTCCTACGGATTCTAGTTACTGCACATGTATCCAAGAGTACCTTACTCTAAACATGTAATGCTTTGGCCAAAGACTTTAGTAATAATCCGACGAGAGACCATGGGTATACATCTCCTCTCAAGGAGTGGTGAATCCTTCATAGGCTATTCAAACACCTTCGATCACTTCGACTTATACCCAATCATCCCGGGTCCACATCTCCACAGAGATGTTTGCTTAAGATGTCAAAACATAAGTCTTTATGATCAAGATGACTTGAATACCGCAAGTCAAAGGAACATCGCACTTAAGTTGCAGTAAGAACTTCATTGACATATCTATATATGCAGAGAACCATATGAAGTCTTACGGCTGGTCACTCCAATGAACTAGTTACCATAACTAGCATCCACGATTAACTCCGGACATCACAATATCTCCAGCCAGTGAGAATCAGCTGCTTGGATACACCAAGGAGTATACCTCGTGCTAGTCTCGACAGAATCGATGGTGTCCAAATCCATCAATTCATCGACTAGGGATAATTCTGATACATCACAATTACATATGTAGAGATACTCACTAGTTGTGATCCAATCAGAAATTCTCTCATGCTGTGAATCGTAATGTGGACATTCAATAAATGAGTTTAAGATCTAATCAAATACATGAAAACATGTATACTCAAATAGTGAATCTTCAATTATCATATAAATGGTTCAAACATAAGGCGATTGCCTTAGGACATCTCTCATATATTACTAACAAACTCTCACTTGGCCTAATGCCAATCGCTACGGTATCCAATACCATAAGCTCTAACATGACCCTCAAACTTACTTTGAGGTAATGCCTTAGTCAAAGGATGCGCTAAGTTCCTTTCAGTGGGGATTTTCTCGATTTGTATTTCCTTCCTACTAATGATCTCTCTGATCAGATGATAGCGGCGAAGCACGTGTTTGGATCATTGATGAGACAACATCAAATTCAGAGATGAACTTCTTGATCCAAACCTCTTCCTTTGCTGCTTCCAAAGTTGCAATGTATTCTGCCTTAGTGGCAGAATCCGCTATAGTGTCAAGCTTGGAACCTTTCCAACTTATTGCGCCTCCATTCCAGGTGAATACATACCCAGACTAAGACATGGAATCATCCTTGTCTATCTGGTAACTGGCATCCGTATACCCACGTATCACCATGTACCCTTCTCCATATATTAGGAACGTATCCTTAGTTCTTCTTAAGTACCTAAGGATCGTCTTAACAGTCGCCCAATGATCCATTCCTGGATCAAACTGGTATCTGCTCATGACAGTCAGAGCATACGATACATCGGGCCTCATACATAATATAACATACATGATAGATCCTATTGCGGATGCATAGGGAATCTTACTCATGCAAATCCTCTCGTCTTCTGTGCGCAGACACATAGACTTCGAAAGGTGTATCCCATGCCTGATGGGTACGAAACCTTTCTTGGATTCTGACATGCTAAACCTCTTTAGCACTCGGTCTATATATATAGACTGCGAAAGATCAAGCAACCGTTTCGATCTATCTCTATAGATCTTAATCCCGAGGATGTAGGTTGCTTCTCCCAGGTCTTTCATGGAGAATGTCTTAGACAACCAAATCTTAACTGACTGTAAGACTGAAACATCGTTTCCTATAAGTAATATGCCATCGACATACAATACTAGGAACACGACTGCACTCCCACTAACCTTCTTGTACACACAAGGTTCGTCTGGATTTTGTGAGAAATCAAACCTTTTGATTGTCTCATCAAAATGAATATTCCAACTCCTGGATGCTTGCTTCAATCTATATATGGACCGTCACAATTTGCATACTTTGGTTTTATCAACCGATGTGAAACCCTCAGGTTGTATCATATACACGTCCTCGAGCAGGTTTCCATTAAGGAAAGCTGTTTTCACATCCATTTGCCATATCTCATAATCATAATGAGCTGCTATGGCCAGGAGCATCCAAATGGATTTAAGCATAGCTACAGACGAATAGGTCTCGTCATAATCAACACCTTGCTTTTGACGATATCCTTTTTCCACCAATCTAGCCTTATAGGTAATCACATTACCATCCATGTCGGTTTTCTTCTTGAAAACCCACTTGCATCCTATAGGCTTTATGCCTTCAGGTGGGTCAACCAAGTTCCAAACTTGGTTTTCATACATGGAATCCATTTCCAATTTCATGGCTTCAAGCCACTTATCCCTTTCTGAACTTGTCAAAACTTCTTCATAACGGGTAGGCTCCTCATCAATAATGAGTAACACGTCGTTCGATTCACTTACAAGAAATCCATATCTCTCCGGAATATTGCATGTTCTACCAGATCTACGAAGATGTGGTGTTTCAATAGGTCCAGCCGATTGCTCATCACTATGAGTTATCGACTATTGTGCTTCACCAGGTATCTCATCAATGTCTATTTGAGTCTCTCGAGCCTCCTTAAGCTCGACGACACTCCCACTGTTTTCTTACAAGAGAAACTCTTTCTCTAGAAACACAGCATGCCTTGAAACAAACACCTTTTGTTCCACAGGATGATAGAATTGGTAACCCCTTGTTTCCTTAGGGTATCCAATAAATAGACATTTATCAGACTTAGCATCCAATTTGTCTGATACAGTCTGCTTCACATAAGCAAGACAACCCCATATCTTCAAGTAAGATACATGAGATTTCTTACTATTCCATATATGATATGGAGTAGCGAAGACTACCTTGGTTGACATTCTGTTTAACAAGTAAACAACTGTCTGAAGTGCATAGCCCCAAAAGGACTTGGGAAGATTCGCATGATTCATCATTGACCTGACCATGTCCAACAAGGTCTGGTTACGCCTCTCAGATACACCATTATGATGTGGTGTATATGGCGGAGTCCATTGAGACAATATACCATTGTCTCTTAGATAATCAAGAAACTCTTGACTTAAGTATTCACCACCTCGATCCGATCGAAGTATTTTAATACTCTTGTCATGTTGTTTCTCTACTTCATTTCTAAATTCTTTGAACCTTTCAAAGGCTTCAGACTTGTGTTTCATCAAGAACACATACCCAAACTGTGAGTGATCATCGGTGAAGGTAATGAAGTAGCTATAGCCTCCTAGAGCTTGAGTTGACATAGGTACGCATACATCAGTATGTATTAGACCAAGCAACTCTCCAACCGATTCATCTTTTCCAATAAAAGGTAACTTGGTCATCTTGCCTTTTAAGCATGATTCACATGTATTATATGAATCCAATTTAAACGATTCCAGAATTCCACATCGGTGTAATTCGGACATGTGTTTCTTGCTTGCATGGCGAAGACGACAATGCCACATGTAGGAGTCTAATTGATTATCCTTTCGAGCACGCTTGTTGCTTGCTTCGATATTGAAAATGTCACTGGATACGTCCAACATATAAATACCATTGCTCAAAGTTCCAGTTCCATAAAGTATGTCATTTAAAGTTATATAACAACAATTGTTACTAAACGTCAAATGGTAACCATTTCTATTTTTACATATTATATTGCTAAAAACTTTAGAACTTTTGCTTGGTTCAGGTTTATATAATCTTGCGTATGAAACATATATATTTCAAACTATTTTCGCTTAATAAGTATGATTTCAGAAATGTCCAACCAAAATATTATAGGTTACTCTAACTACGAATGCCGTTCCTAGGCTTCGTTTGGAAATCCTTGGAAGGATTCGTTCGTTGTGCGTGTGACGATATGGGTTCTCGTGTTTGAGGAAATAGAATGACAATCAATAACGAAGATATCTGAAGAAGATGGGGCATCCGATGCCTTATTCTTCTTCACGAACTCAAGATAAATCTTGTAATTTCTTCGCTAATGACCCTCCTTGCCATAATGATGGCAAGTGCCCTTTTGAGCTGGTTCTGCCTTTTTAGCCCTTTTCTTCCCCTTCTGCTATTCCTTTGACTTCCTCTTAGAACTTTTCTTCGAGGAATCAACTCACAACACCGTCCCCTGCTCATGCTTCTCAGAAGGCTCCACAGTCTTCAGCATGTTGAGCAGTACCACAGATGAACCTTCTTGCATCTCAGAGGTGAAGAGGTGCTTGGAGACTTTGAACCTTTCGAATCTCACTTGCTCATTAAACAACTCATAAAGATGAAAGACTATGGTATGAGCATTTATATGCTCATGTTGCTTCCGCAACTCAGGTACCATCGCGGCTAGCATGATGCAACTTGCCAGTTGAAAATCAGTCATATGTTTCTGATAGACCAACAATTGGTCCGAAGTTGCATCGTCACTAGGATGGGCGGGAAGAGGTGCTTCGAGGACATACGCAAGCTTTTTACCTTGAGAACAATTCTCAAGTTTCTAAGTCAGTCCAAGAAGTTCGGTACAGTCAATTTATTTGAATCCAAGATAGAGTGCAAATTCAAAGACATTATGATCAATCAATTATCCTAGAAATACAACTCAAGCATATATGAGAAAGATGATTTAAAATGCATCAATATACATTTATAAATCTCATTCATTTTTTGAATTTCAAAAACCCCAAAATCACTTCGGGAGATCGTAGGTCCATCTTCGAATGAGCTGATATCCAACATAGATATGAACAACCTTGGAGAGAGTCTAACAAGTCATTCATAGCTACGATGGTAGGTATCAAATATATCGATTGCATATCACATATATGCAACTATCACAATGTGCTATCAACTAATTGAATGTTCACACATACATCGGGTTGTTAACTCATTAACAAGTATGCATCATATGCATAGCACCCAACTTCACCTCCCTTCACATCGACCTTGGAGAGAGTCCAACAAGCCGATGCTCCAGGTTAAAGCCAACCCATTAATCAAGACATGGTTTTAATATGGTTAGAGCGCATTCAACCAATTAGCCCAGCTTGGAGAGAGTCCAACAACCAAAGCTAACGATTGACCTCTGACTCTTACCATATTAGTATTAAACTATTCCATGGTTTGAACATGTTCGGATTCGAGCCGGGCTTGGAGAGAGTCCAACAACCCAATCAAGAAATGGGCTAGAAGAGGGCCAGCAAGTCCTTGGTCACTGGAGCCAAGGAGGATCATCGGAGGGTCGCCGGAGGATAGCCGGCTGGAGCTTGGACGCCGGCAACAAGTTTGGATGGCAACACAAGGGTGGGTGGTGGCTAGGGTTGGGCACCGACCACAAGAGGAGAGGGAGAGGGTGGGCGGCAACTATGGGTTGCTTGGATTAGGTTTTCACAAAACCCTTAAGCCCTATTTTATAGAGAACAAATTCTCCTAATGGTTATCGGATCATAACCAAAAGCCCATTAACCCACTCCATTAATTTAAGTTAAAATAAACCAAACCGATTTGGTCTATTTTAAGTTAAAACGAACTGAACCAACTTTGGTTCATTCATTTAAAACAAACCAAATCCCTTTGATTTATTCTCCACCATTAGATTAGAACCAAACCAATTTGGTTCATCCATCTTGTCTTCATAAGACACGACCCATCCACGCTTCCATTGCGACTGAAACAATTTCATTCTCGCTCCTTGTTTGGTCCAACCAAACCTAGTTTCTCTCGGTCTGAGAATCTCATTCTCAAGCTTGTTTTAAATCCTTCGGATTACGCTCGTTGTGCGTGTGACCAAATAGGTTTTCGGTTTATGTTGGCCATCTATAATTAACCATTAATTATAGAATGATCATGAGTGGCACCTAGTAGTACATCATGATCCCCAATTAACCGAAAAGATCAACGGTTGATCCAGAACTATTTTTGAAACCCTTCAGCAGCTACAATGAATTGTGCCCCATTCCCTTCACTCATCTTATACCCACTTGGTTCAGGACATGGTCTATAGTGTCAGTCCCCACTAGGTTGACTACGTCACACCTAGCCCAAGTATCATTTCCTCGTCCTACGGATTCTAGTTACTGCACATGTATCCAAGAGTACCTTACTCTAAACATGTAATGCTTTGGCTAAAGACTTTAGTAACAATCCGACGAGAGGCCATGGGTATACATCTCCTCTCAAGGAGTGGTGAATCCTTTATAGGCTATTCAAACACCTTCGATCACTTCGACTTATACCCAATCATCCCGGGTCCACATCTCCTCAGAGATGCTTGCTTAAGATGTCAAAGCATAAGTCTTCATGATCAAGATGACTTGAATACCGCAAGTCAAAGGAACATCGCACTTAAGCTACAGTAAGAACTTCATTGACATATCTATATATGCAGAGAACCATATGAAGTCTTACAGCTGGTCACTCCAATGAACTAGTTACCATAACTAGCATCTACGATTAACTTCGGATATCACAATGTCTCCAGCTAGTGAGAATCAGCTGCTTGGATACACCAAGGAGTATACCTCGTGCTAGTCTCGACAGAATCGATGGTGTCCAAATCCATCAATTCATCGACTAGGGATAATTCTGATACATCACAATTACACATGTAGAGATACTCACTAGTTGTGATCCAATCACAAATTCTCTCATGATGTGAATCGTAGCGTGGACATTCAGTAAATGAGTTTAAGATCTAATTAAATACATGAAAATATGTATACTCAAATAGTAAATCTTCATTTATCATATAAATGATTCAAACATAAGGCGATTGTCTTAGGACATCTCTCATATATTACTAACAGTATCTCGTGAGAAGACGGAGCTCGTAGCTTGGTGAAGCTATCCCGATGATACTCGGTATGGATACGGATAGAGACGAAACTTACGAGGGTCGCTAAGGTTGATGCCATTTCTGCTTCACATAATTCGTCAGGTATACCTAGATTAGTTTCTTTATTGCAAAATTTTAAATAACAATTATGTATACACTTGGTGTATCCTTGCATGCATGTGGTGTGTGTTGTAATAAGTTAGTTATTACTCGTTTTATTTTCTTCCGCTGTGTATGTTTACGAAACATGTTCGAACACACACTCACGTTGGTGCTGGGGAAATCCAACAGTGGTATCAGAGGTCGACTGTGTCGACATAATTATAAAATTATTTTGCGATAGCTATAATTATAATTTTGGAATTTTTTTACTTTTGGAAAGTTAAGAAATAATTATGGAAATTTTAATTAGTAAAGAAATTCAAATTGAAAATTTCTAATATGATTAGGAAATTTATTTCCTAAATTAAATTTGAATTTCCTTAATTAATATTTTCCATAAATAAAATATGTGATTAGATTTGGAAATTTATTTTCTAATTTAATCAAGATTTGATTTGGAAAATCGAATCTCAAACATATTTTATTTCCAAAATTAGTTATGACAAATATGGGAACTACTTGTACATGCATAATTGTATGCCATGTAATTGCATTAGATGCATATCATTATGCCATGTGTGTCGTGACATGTAGATGTGTGTCATGTGTGTCATGCCATGTAGATAATAGTTATTTGCATGCAAAGAAGATGAGACCTTAAATCCCTTATACAATATTAAAGCCTACACCGTCCATTAATATGGTTAGAACCAGAGTTCCGTTTCTTGTTTAGGTTGTTGGACTCTCTCCAAGCCCGGCTTGAACCTGAATATGTTCAAACCATTGGAATAGTTTATTACTAATATGGTAAGAGTCAGAGGTCAATCGTTAGTTTGAGTTGTTGGACTCTCTCCAAGCCTAGCTAATTGGTTGAATGCGCTCTGACCATATTAAAACTATTTCGTAATTAATGGGTCAGCTTTAACTTGGAGCATCGGTTTGTTGGACTCTCTCCAAGGTCGATGTGAAGAGAGGTGAAGTTGGGTTCTATGCATATGATGCATACTTGTTAATGAGTTAACAATCTAATGTATGTGCGAACATTCAATTAGTTGACAGCACATTGTGATAGTTGCATATATGTGATATGCAATTGGTATACTTGATACTTACCATCGTAGCTAAGAATGACTTGTTGGACTCTCTCTAAGGTTGTTCTTATCTATGTTGGATATCAACTCATTCGGAGATGGACCTACGATTTTCCGAATTGATTTTGAGAGTTTTTTAATTTTGAAAAATGAATGGGATTTATAAATGTATGTTGATGCATTTTAAAATCATTTTCTCATATATGCTCGATTTGTATTTCTAGGTTAATCGCTTAACCATGACATCTTTGAGTTTGCGATCTATTTTGGATTCGAATAAATTGATTGGGCCAAACTTCTTGGACTGACTTAGAAATCTGAGAATTGTTCTGAAGGCGAAAAAGCTTGTGTATGTTCTCGAAGAGCCTCTTCCCACTTGCCCTAAAGATGATGCAACTCCAGACCAATTGTTGACCTATCAGAAACATGTGAATGATTCTTAACTGACGAGTTGCATCATGCTAGCGGTGATGGTACCCGAGCTTCAGAAGCAGCATGAGCATATAGATGCGAATACTATAGTCTTTCATCTTCAAGAGTTGTTTGTTGAGCAAGCGAGATCTGAAAGGTTCGAAGTCTCCAAGCTCCTCTTCACCTCTAAGATACAAGAAGGTTCATCTATAGTACAATTTGTACTAAAGATGAATGGGTACATCGAGCGTTTAACAACACTCAGTTTTGTGATGGATCATGAATTAAGTATTGACTTGATTCTACATTGTTTGCCCAAGAGTTTCTCACAATTTGTGATGAACTATCGGATGAACAAAATTGAAACCACGATTCCTGAGCTCCTCAACATGCTGAAGATTGTGGAGCCTTCTGTGAAGCATGAGGAGAAGACAACGTTGTTAGTTGATTCCTCTAAAAAAGGTTCTAAAAAGAAATCAAAGGAACAACGCAAGGGCAAGAAGAAGAAGGCTAAGAAGATGAAACCAGCTCAAAAGGACACTTGACATCATTGTGGCAAGGAAGGCCATTGGCGAAGAAACTGCAAGATTTATCTTGAGTCCATGAAGAAGAAGAAGGCATCTGATGCCCCATCCTATTCAGGTATCTTTGTTATTGATTGTCATTCTATTTCCTTAGGCACTTGGGTATTGGATACCGAGTGTGGCTCACATATATGTAATGACATACATGGGCTAAGGAATAGAAGAAGACTCATCAAGGGAGAGTCAAATTTATGTGTTGAAAATGGAGCAAAGGTTGCTACACTCGCCATCGGAATGTATTTGTTGAAACTCCCTACAAGACTTGTCTTATAACTAGACAATTGCTTTTATATTCCTTCATTGATAAAGAACATCATTTCTATTTCTTGTTTAAATAGAAATAGGTACCATTTAACTTTTAGTAACAATTATTATTACATAACTTTGAATGACGTTCTTTATGGGACTGGAACTTTAAGCAATGATATTTATACATTGGATGTATCCAGTGACATTTTCAATATCGAAGTGAGCAACAAGCGTTCTCGAAAAGATAATCAATTAGACTCCTATATGTGCCATTGTCGTCTTGGCCATGTAAGCAAGAAATATATGTCCTAATTACACCGATGTGGAATTCTGGAATCGTTTGAATTAGATTCATATGATACATACGAATCATGCTTAAAGGGCAAGATGACCAAGTTACCTTTTATTGGAAAAGATGAATCGGTTGGAGAGTTGCTTGGTCTAATACATACTGATGTATGCGTACCTATGTCAACTCAAGCTCTAGGAGGCTATAGCTACTTCATTACCTTCACCGATAATCACTCACGTTCTTGATGAAACACAAGTCTGAAGCCTTTGAAAGGTTCAAAGAATTCAGAAATGAAGTAGAGAAACAACTTGGCAAGAGTATTAAAATACTTTGATCGGATCGAGGTGGTGAATACTTGAGTCAAGAGTTTCTAAATTATCTAAGGGACAATGGTATATTGTCTCAATGAACTCTGTCGTATACACCGCAGTTGAATGGTGTATCTGAGAGGCGAAATCGAACCTTGTTGGACATGGTTAGGTCGATGATGAATCATGTGAATCTTCCCAAGTCCTTTTGGGGCTATGCACTTCAGATTGCTATTTACTTGCTAAACAGAGTTCCGACGAAGGTAGTTTCTACTACTCCATATGAGATATGGAATAGTAAGAAACCTTATTTATCTTACTTGAAGATATAGGTTGTCCTACTTATGTGAAGCGAAATTTGTCAGACAAATTGGATGCTAAGTCTAATAAATATCTATTTATTGAATACCCTAAGGAAACAAGGGGTTACCAATTCTATCATCTTGTGGAATAAAAGGTGTTTGTTTCAAGACATGCTGTGTTTCTAGAGAAAGAGTTTCTCTTGCAAGAAAATAATTGTTGGATCGAAAGTGTCGCTAGAGGGGGGGGGTGAATAGCGATACGATGTCGTTAAAAAACTTTTGCAATAAGTAAAAAGCAAGTAGAGAGTGCACAGCGGAAATATAAAGTAGACAAGATATTTTTACGTGGTTCACAATCTTTCGATTGCTAATCCACGGCCCTAGTGATCCTTGATCACGTACGGAGGGCAATTCACTAAAACCACTCCTCCTCGTTGGAGGTAGGAGCAACGATTACAAAAAGAAATCAAGGCAAAGGGACACTCCCCCTTTCCTTGTTACGATTAAAGCACAAAGACAATTTAAAGAAGTAGAACTTAAATAAATATACCGACAACTCTTATAAGTAGAAGATGTAGCTTTCGTTGTCGGCGGCACTTCGTCGTAGCAAATGTGAGTAGTAGTAGCGGCGTTACGACGGCGTGTTGAGAGCTCTTAATTTCTTGTTATTTGCTTGGAGTGAACATGTCTATTTATGGATATTGATCTATGAATTTAGACATAGGTAGTGTCCAAGGTGAGGTTCTTATCCCAACTCAAGGATGAGGTGTTTCATCCAACCACCTTGTGCCACCTCCAACCTTCTTGTGCGCCAACTCAAGGATGAGGTGTTTCATCCAACCACCTTGTGCCACCTCCAACCTCCTTGGGCGCCAACTGGAGGATGAGGTGTTTCATCCAACCACCTTGTGCCACCTCCAACCTTCTTGTGCGCCAACTCAAGGATGAGGTGTTTCATCCAACCACCTTGTGCCACCTCCAACCTCCTTGGGCGCCAACTTGTTGGAGCCATTCAACTTGTGCCACATCATGGGAGCCAACCATCTTGTGCCAACTCACCTTATTTTGGGCGTCCACCACAAGGAAGCTTGGTGATGGTTTGGATGTCCACCTTGATGCCACATCACCCTTTGTACCAAAACACGAGTCAAGTCCAAATTCACCCCCTTGAAATTCGAGCTCTTCTCGAGGTGGAACTTGACTAGCATTGGTAGTCAAAGGGTTTTGGACCGCATACAAGTTAGCTTAAAATATAAAGTACGATGGTTCTAACCATCGATCTCGACCTAGACCTTCCATTGGAGGTATTGGGTCGGATCTACGCTAACGACCTTGCTTCGCTTTCACACGAGCTTACCTTGTAGCCTCGCTTCTTCACCGAGTACCTCGGCTCCAAGTCCTCAGTCCTCTGGCGTTGCGACCACCTCGGTTCCCACCGGTGTCGCGACCTTCCGCTCAACTTTAGCATTTACGCACACTTAATTGAGCTCGTAAGATAACAAATATACCCTTAACTATTGAGCCTTTTGCCATAATCAAAATACCGGTTCGACTTTGGTGCCCTTGCACAACAATCTCCCCTTTTGATTCATGGCAAACCCACACAAAAGTTAAGGAAAAATTAAACATAACATAGCTAGCATAATGATTAAGCATGAATGAGCTAGCATAAAGATTAAATATGAATGAGCTAGCATAATGATTAAGCATGAATGAGCTAGCATAAAGATTAAATATGAATGAGCTAGCATAAAGATTAAGCATGAATGAGCTAGCATAAAGATTAAATATGAATGAGCTAGCATAAAGATTAAATATGAATGAGCTAGCATAATGATTAAGCATGAATGAGCTAGCATAAAGATTAAATATGAGTGAGAAAAATTATTGTTTCAAGTTCTCCCCTTTGAGGTAACCTCCCCCTTGACCGAAGGTGAGTTCTTGAAAAATAATTTTACTCCCCCTTAATAGTTGCTTAAGTAAACGGAATTACTTAATATAAAAGGTAATAATTTTGTTTACTTTCTTCCTTACTTTTGTGACTTTCTCCCCCTTTTCCCTTAACTCAAAAATTTTGTAAATATATTTTAGTGTTTGTAATTCCAAGCAAGTTCCCAATATAAATATATATTTTTTTAAAATAATAATAAGATTGAAAATCTGTTAATCTAAAATGTACAACTCCGGTTGGACTTGATTGATATAGAATGATCAATAAGTCTTGAAGGAGTTGATTAATTTTAAATAATTATACTCCATGGTTCATGTCGATGCACTGAATCTACATCTGGAACCAGGAGTAAGGTCCTAACATCTCACGCCCGTCTACGTGGCTAAGTACACAAACACATTAGTCCTATGTGTTGTGAGATGTGTTGGCTCCTTAAATCTATAGGTATATGATTTCTAAGGTAAGACTTAGGCTAATTTCATAAAAAGAAGCAAAAGTAGAGTACATATATAGAAAAATTTAAATCCTACTCTATTACGCACATACCTAACTTTCGTCTTAATAAACTAAATTCGGCTTCGGGTAGTGGTTTGGTGAAGATGTCCGCTAGGTTTGATTTGGACTCAACATACTCTAGTTGTATAGTTCCATTAGTTACATGTTCCCTAATGAAGTGGTGTTTAACTTCTATATGTTTTGTCCTAGAATGTTTACCTTGTTGACAAGCATTACATATTTTATTATCCAAGTTGTTTAGTTTAGGCAAACCTATAACCAAGCCACTCTGACTCATCTTGTGGACGAGTCTTGGGTGCGAGTGTCCGAGTCTTCGGTGCCATAACCAAGATTCCTCTTGCTGTGTCATAAGACACTTGGTTGAGGAGTTGGGTAAATTTATTGTGTAGATGTTGCTACTCCTAGTTCCTTTAAGTATTATTTTAGATGTTGCATTTATTTTGATTACGCATTCATTTTCTAGAAATATGACCTTATAATTGTTATCACACAATTGGCTTACACTAAGTAAATTATATTGAAAGTTTTCTACTAATAAGACATTTTGAATTGTAAAGTTAGAGTTGAGCTCAATATCACCTGATCCGATGATTTTGAGCTTGCCGTTATTTCCGAAGGCTACCGATCCTTGTCGTTTGAATCGTAACTTCGAAAATTTGATTTGATCCCCGGTCATGTGTCGGGAGCAACCACTGTCCAACATCCATTGATCCTACACATAAGGTAGTTGGATCGGATATTGGAATTACTAACGGGTTGTTTGTAAGTTTTTAAACCTAAATCATCTCACCAATATCTACATGATCAAAACATGTTATTCCTATGTGTTATTGTGAGATGACTTTCAATTTTACTTGATTAATTTTAATGAATTTAAATTAACCAACATTAGGTTAGATTCGGATTTAGTCTAAGCTCATCAAGTAATCTTTTCAAGAGATTAGCTTCCAGGTCGTGGCGAGGCACAGAGGCCTTCTTTGATCGGAACAACGACCACTTCCTTAGACAAAGCTAATTTCAAGAAATTGATAACTCGACTTACTTGAGACTACGTCTTGGTCTAACTAGTTATTTTTGAAAAGAGGCTCCCGAGGCTCAATCTTTTAGGATTTTAGTTGGTTTATTTTTGAAAAGAGGCTCCCGAGGCTCAATGTTTTCGTAGGATTTTATTTGATTATTAGTAATATATAACCATTATAAAAATAAAGGTAAATCTAAGCATGCAATTTCTAAGACTTAATAAAAATACATTTTGTATTGGCTCTCGACCATTGAATCGAGTGGGTCTATTCACATAGTGAATTTGGTCCTGGGAACCCAATACATGTTAGATCCTAAAGTTGAAATCAAAGTGGTCTTAGGGACCCATGCTTGGACATTTTTCTTATGTTGGTTTACTATAGACATATATGACTTATTGGTTGTATTTGAGTTAAACCCGAGTCCGGCCTTGTTGTACACGGCCCTTTGTGATCCAAGTAAGAGGTCAAGTCCCTTGGATCCCAAAGTGAACCTTTCCAACGTGTTCCTAAGGTCTTCGACTTGTGTTTTCAAAAGCGAGTTCTCAACCTCAAGCTTTTCAACTTGAGTTGAGTCCTCCTCTTGAATACGAGTAGTCGAAGAGGTTAGGGAGACCTCATGTTTGAGAAGGTTAACCTCCTCAATTAGGGTCTCGACCTTGGACTCGGACTTAGCTAGTTTCTTATTTAAAAATTTAATTGCACCATACAAAGTATTAAGTAACGACCGACTTACCCTTAATGATTCTTTTGAACCGGATACGGATCCGTGGCTTGTCTTGAATGGAAGCTCATCATCGGATTCGGACTCGGACTCTTCTTCGGTTTCGGAGTCGTGCTCGGTCGGCTTGGCCATTAGAGCTTGGATATCGTCTTCTTCCTCCGACAACTCCTCCCAAGTAGCGTTTAGCGCTTTCTTGGTCTTTGATGCGTTATTCTTTAGCTTTGGGCACTCGGACTGGATGTGACCGAACTCGCTGTACTCATAGCATCCAAAATTAGAAGTATTTGAATTAGGTTTAGGCTTACCTTGAGTTGTTGGTCGCTTTCGTCTCTTGATCATCTTCCGAACTAGATTGACTAGTTCGGATTCTATTTCGAGTCTACTTCCGATTCGACTGCCTTCTTCCTTCGGGTGTTGCTTGCTTTCGGGCTTATTGTTCTTGGAACCTTCAACTAACGCAATACTCTTCTCGGCCTGGAACACGTTAGTTTTCTCATGTAATTAATGTTCCGAAAACAATTCTTCTAACCTAATTTTAGAAAGGTCCTTGGAGACCTTGTTGGCATCGACCATGGATGCCCACAAGGTGGTCCTAGGAAACGAGTTAAGAGAATACCGATAAGGTCGCGATTCTCGACCTTTGTCCGATGGCATGGAGTTGGTTGACGATGTTTTGGATCTGAGCATGTAGTTGAGTTGCGGTCTCGTTTTCCTGCATTTTCAAGTTATACAATTTATTTAAAAGTAAATCTCTTTTACATACCTTCGTGTCGGGTGCCTTCGTGTAGTTCCACTAGCTTGGTCCATAAGTCCTTTGCACTAATGAAGGGGCCGACGCGTTGAGCTCTTCCTTGACAACCCACATTGCAAGATTTGAGTTGCCTTGGCATCGGCTTCTACTTGTTTTTCATGGAATTTGACCATTGATCGTAACTCCAAAGATTCACCATCTTCATTAATAGGAAGTGTGAAACCGGTTTGATTACGATCCACATCTCGATTTGGGTTTTAAGAAAGCATTCCATCCGCCCTTCCAATAACGAAAGTCATTACCGGTAAAACGGGGGTCGGTGCTAAACCCTTCGAGATGGGCCATTTAAAAACAAGAAGAAGAACGATTTAAAAGAATCTTGCAAAACACACACGGAAAGAATATTCCAAGACTTTCGCCTTGGATTAGTAGGGAAGTAAAAAGATATATAAAATGTAACTTGCAAAAGAAATAAACAATCAAATGCGAATGTCGCTGAAGTTCCGAGGACAACCTTACTCGGATCTAACCCAAGGACAACCTTATCCGGATCCTAAAGCCTCTAATGCAATTCTATATGTAGGAGAAGATAAGCAAGTGAAATAATTATACAAAACAGAAATAAATAAATAAAAATCTGTAAAAAAAGAAAACAAAGCTAGATTGGTGGTTTCCGAATCTTAGCGCCTTACTCGATACCAATTGTTGGATCGAAAGTGTCGCTAGAGGGGGTGAATAGCGATACGATGTCGTTAAAAACTTTTGCAATAAGTAAAAAGCAAGTAGAGAGTGCACAATGGAAATATAAAGTAGACAAGATATTTTTACGTGGTTCACAATCTTCGATTGCTAATCCACGGCCCTAGTGATCCTTGATCACGCACGGAGGGCAATTCACTAAAACCACTCCTCGCTCGAGGTAGGAGCAACGATTACAAAGAAATCAAGGCAAAGGGACACTCCCCCTTTCCTTGTTACGATTAAAGCACAAAGACAATTTAAAGAAGTAGAACTTAAATAAATATACCGACAACTCTTATAAGTAGAAGATGTAGCTTTCGTTGTCGGCGGCACTTCGTCGTAGCAAATGTGAGTAGTAGTAGAGGCGTTACGACGGCGTGTTGAGAGCTCTTAATTTCTTGTTATTTGCTTGGAGTGAACATGTCTATTTATGGATATTGATCTATGAATTTAGACATAGGTAGTGTCCAAGGTGAGGTTCTTATCCCAACTCAAGGATGAGGTGTTTCATCCAACCACCTTGTGCCACCTCCAACCTTCTTGTGCGCCAACTCAAGGATGAGGTGTTTCATCCAACCACCTTGTGCCACCTCCAACCTCCTTGGGCGCCAACTTGAGGATGAGGTGTTTCATCCAACCACCTTGTGCCACCTCCAACCTTCTTGTGCGCCAACTCAAGGATGAGGTGTTTCATCCAACCACCTTGTGCCACCTCCAACCTCCTTGGGCGCCAACTTGTTGGAGCCATTCAACTTGTGCCACATCATGGGAGCCAACCATCTTGTGCCAACTCACCTTATTTTGGGCGTCCACCACAAGGAAGCTTGGTGATGGTTTGGATGTCCACCTTGATGCCACATCACCCTTTGTACCAAAACACGAGTCAAGTCCAAATTCACCCCCTTGAAATTCGAGCTCTTCTCGAGGCTGGAACTTGACTAGCAGTTGACTGTAGTCAAAGGGTTTTGGACTGCAGTACAAGTTAGCTTAAAATATAAAGTACGATGGTTCTAACCATCTGATCTCGACCTAGACCTTCCATTGGAGGTATTGGGTCGGATCTACGCTTAACGACCTTGCTTCGCTTTCACACGAGCTTACCTTGTAGCCTCGCTTCCGGTCTTCACCCGAGTACCTCGGCTTCCTCCGAAGTCCCTCTGGCGTTGCCCGACCACCTCGGTTCCCACCGGGTGTCGCAGACCTTCCGCTCAACTTTAGCATTTCTGCACACTTAATTGAGCTCGTAAGATAACAAATATACCCTTAACTATTGAGCCTTTTGCCATAATCAAAATACCGGTTCGACTTTGGTGCCCACTGCACCAACAATAATGGGAGCGTCATTGAACTTGAGGAGGTTCAAGAGACTTCAGTAGACATTGAGGAGATACCTGGTCAAGCACCTCAACTAATAATTCATAGTGATGAGACATCGGCTGAACCTATTGTGACACCACATCTTCGTAGATCTGGTAGGACACGCAACATTCTTGAGAGATATGGATTTCTCGTAAGTGAATCGAATGACATGTTACTCATTGATGATGAGGAGCCTACCAACTATGAAGAAGTTCTAAAAAGTTCAGAAAGGGACAAATAGCTTGAAGCCATGAAATCGGAAATGGATTCCATGTATGAAAATCAAGTTTGGAACTTGGTGGACCCACCTGAAGGCATTAAGCCTATAGGGTGCAAGTGGGTTTTCAAAAAGAAGACCGACATGGACGGTAATGTGATTACCTTTAAGGCTAGATTAGTGGCGAAAAGCTATCGTTAAAAGCAAGGTGCTGATTATGAAGAGACATATTCACCAGTAGCTATACTTAAATCCATTCGGATGCTCCTGACCATAGCGGCTCATTATGACTATGAGATATGACAGATGGATGTGAAAATGACTTTCCTTAATGAAAATCTACTCAAGGATGTGTATATGATACAACCCGAGGGTTTCACATCGATTGATAAAACTAAGGTGTATGCAAGCTTCGACGGTGCATTTATGGGCTGAAGCAAGAATCCAGGAGCTAGAATATCCGTTTTGATGAGACAATCAAAAGGTTTGATTTCTCACAAAATCCAGATGAACCCTGTGTGTACAAAAAGATTAGTGGGAGTGCAGTCATATTCCTAGTATTGTATGTCGATGACATATTACTTATAGGAAATGATATATCTATCTTACAGTCAGTCAAAATTTGGTTATCCAAAACATTCTCCATGAAAGACCTGGGTGAAGCGACCTACATTCTTGGGATTAAGATCTATAGAGATAGATCAAAATGGTTGCTTGGTCTTTCGCAGTCTACATATATAGATCGAGTGCTAAAGAGGTTTAGCATGTCAGAATCCAAGAAAAGTTTCCTTCCCATTAGGCATGAGATACACCTTTCGAAGTCTATGTGTATGCACATAGAAGACGAAAGGATTTGCATGAGTCAGATTCCCTATGCATTCGTAATAGGATATATCATGTATGCTATGTTATGTGTGAGGCCCGATGTATCTTATGCTCTGAGTGTCACGAGCAGATATCAGTCTGATCCAGGAGTGGATCATTGGGTGGTTGTTAAGACAATCCTTAAGTACTTAAGAAGAACTAAGGATGTGTTCCTAATATATGGAGAGGGTGATATGGTAATATGCAGGTATACGGATGCCAGCTTCCAAACAGACAAGGATGATTCCAGGTCTCAGTCTAGTTAAGTATTTACCTTAAATGGAGGTGCAATAAGCAGGAAAAGTTCCAAGCAAGACATTGTGGCAGATTCTACCATTGAGGCAGAATACATTGTAGCTTCGGAAGTAGCAAAAGAAGCAGTTTGGATTAATAAGTTCGTCTCTGAACTTGGTGTGGTTCCAACCATTGTTGAAGCAATACCAGTCTATTGCGACAACAATGGAGCGATTGAACAGGCAAAAGAACCAATGTCTCATCAACGATCCAAACATGTACTTTGCCGCTATCATTTGATCAGAGAGATCATAAATAGGAAGGAAATACAAATTGAGAAGATTCCCACTAAAAGGAACTTAGCGAATCCTTTAACTAAGGCCTTACCTCAAAGTAAGTTTGAGGGCCATATTAGAGCTTATGGTATTGGATACCGTGGCGATTGGCATTAGGCCAAGTGAGAGCTTGTTAGTGATATATGAGAGATGTCCTTGAAGGGACGAAGCTTCGCTTCCCCTTTGACTCGATTGCTTGTGCATGGCGATCCCATCTACGTCCCCGGATTAAAAAAATTAATCCTTGACGAAGAGGGATTACCCAAGTAACTGATCCATCATCGTGCTACTCGAATAGAGTGGTCACTTGAATAAACTTGTTATTCAAGTAACCTACCTCTTTTCTTCGATTAGCCACAGAATAGACAATGTACGGATCACTAGTTTTTGTGTTTGTCTTCGGGGTCCAAGTAAATTAGCCACATGCAATTTCATACATCATATAAAGAAACTAAAGGAAACCAAAACAAGAATTATATCTCTTGTTTACCTCAAGGTCTTCTATTGTATGTCCTATCCTCCTCTTGGACGTTGTATGGGCAACGATCCTCCAAAAGATGAAGCCTCCTAGATCACAAATCTTCCTTTCCTTGTTCGTTCCGAATAAAGGAAGATAATAAGCTCCCTTCTTCTCCTTTCTAGTTTCGAACACAAACCCTTTGGAGAAAGATCAAGCAACCTTCTCCTCTTTGTTGTTGCCGCCGGCCACCAAGGAGAGGGAGATGGAATTGCCGACCAAGATCGATATCTTTCCGCCGGCCAAAGGAGAGGAGTAGGAGGAGGTTTGGGCGCCGGCCAAAGCAAGGAGGAAGAAGATGGGCACCGACTACCAATTAGGAAGAGAAGGAAGCAAACCATAATCCTTCCAAAGAGTTGTCGCCCAAGCCTAATTCCCAACCCTAGCCGCCCAAGCCAAAACCCTGATCTCCCAAAGATGTTACACGCCCAAGCCCTTAGCCCTCCTTTTATAGAGCTAGGCTTAAGCCTCCTTTCAATCTCCACCGTCGGATCTAGAGATTTAATCTCCACCGTCGGATCTAGAGATTTAATCTCCACCGTCGGATCTAGAGATTTAATCTCCACCGTCAGATCTAGAGATCCATTTTCCACCATCGGATCTAGGCTTCATGAGGGTTTTAATAGGCTACAATAGGGACCATGAGGAGGAGTTAGATCTTGGCCACCCAATGGATCAAGCCCACATAAAGTCCGATCCATTAATGATAATCCATTCCACTAAAGGATTATCATTGATCTACTTCACCAACCCCCATAAATAAATATGGGCTCCATATATTAATTGTACAAATATCTCCCCGTGTTTAAGATATCGAATGTCCGTCAATTAATTAATTTATTGACAATTAATTAATCAATATTAATTTACTGACAATTAATTAATCAACATCTAACACCATGAGCAATACCACTCAACTTTATCATCATGCCGAACCAAGTCCACCTGCAGGGTTTACATGCTGAACCTTATGATCTCTTCAAGGGGACATCATCATCCTAATATATAGGACACGGTTTCCTCCTATAATAAACGACACACCATGTAAATAATATCATTTTTCAACTTACCGAGCCTATCGATTTACTCTATAAATCTCGCCCATTGGTAAATCAAAGAAATAAATACTAAGTACATGTGCCCGTTATTATATCGGGATTAAGAGCATGTACACCATAATATCCGAGGTCCGATTCAATTATGTAGTCAACAATAAATTGAATCACCTCTAAGTCGGTCCTGCTCAATACACACAAAGTGTACTAGTGTAATTCTATGGTCAAGATAAACCAATACAAAATCACACTACAACCATACCAATGGTTTGTCCAAAACCATCTCGGTTGTGAGCCTCATACTCTACAAGGAATTGATAACATGATCTCCCATGTGACACTACACACCATGTTATCTACAATGTAATGTATCAGACAATATGCATAACCATAAATATGCAAACAATGATCATGTGATTCTTATTTTAAAAATAAAGATGTTCATACAAAAGATAGACTTTTCAGTATACATCCCAACAATCTCCCACTTATACTAAAAGACTATGCTGTCCTCATACTACCATACATCTGATTTCCATTCCCTCAACATGCCTATCAAAGCTCTCGCTAAAAGGGCCTTAGTGAAAGGATCTACCGGGTCATCCTCTGATGCAATCTAGGTGACAGTAACTTCTACCCTCACTTTACGATTTCTCGTATCAGGTGGTACTTGCGCTCTATGTGTTTACTTGCCTTATGGGCTCGTGATTCCTTTGAGTTTGCAACTGCACCATTATTATCACAATAAATTGTGATAGTTCTGGGCAAACCAGGAATCACATCCAAGTCCATCAAGAAGTTCCTGAGTCATACAGCTTCTTTGGCCGCCTCAGAGGCTGCCACATACTCAGCTTCCATTGTAGAGTCCGCCACGCATTTCTGCTTGACACTCCTCCATACAATGGCTCCACCTCCCAAAGTAAACACAAAACCTGAGGTAGACTTACTGTTATCCCTATCTGATTGAAAGTCGAAATCTGTGTAACCCACAGGGAGTAATTGATCTGTCTGGTATACCAGTATATAATCCCTAGTCCTTCTCAGGTACTTCAATATATGCTTTACTGGAGTCCAATGTCCCTGTCCTGGATTACTCTGATATCTACTAACCATGCCAACGGTAAAGCAGATATCCGATCTCGTACATAGCATACATGAGGCTTCCTACCGCCGAAGCATAAGGAACCACCTTCATCTCCTCTATCTCCTTTGATGTTCTAGGACACATCTCTTTAGATAAAGAAACTCCATACATAAAAGGTAGAAAACCTTTCTTGGAGTTCTGCATGCTAAAATGAGCCAAAATGGTGTCTATGTATGAAGCTTGAGATAAGCACAATATCCTTTTCCTACGATCCCTTATAACCTTGATCCCAAGGATGTGTCTCACTTCTCCCAAGTCCTTCATATCAAACTGTTTGGACAACCATATCCTTACATCTGATAACACCTTGACATTGTTGCCAATTAATAAAATGTCATCTACGTATAGTATAAGAAATACCACTATATTTCCGTCACATCTTTTGTATACACAAGACTCATCCGAACTTTGAATAAATCCATAAGACTGGATCACCTCATCAAAGCGGATGTTCCAAGATCTCGAAGTTTGCTTCAATCCATAAATTGACCGATTAAGCTTGCACACAAGATGCTCTTTTCCCTTTGCAATGAATTCCTTTGGTTGCTTCATATAGATGTTCTCCTCAAGACTTCCATTAAGGAAAGCTGTCTTGACATCCATCTGCCACACCTCATAATCCATATGAGTAGCAATACATAAGAGAATCTGGATAGACTTAAGCATGGCTACCGACAAAAAGGTCTCCTCATAATCGATACCCTCTTTCTGAGTATACCCTTTCGCAACAAGTCTTGCTTTGAAGGTCTCAATCTTCCCGTCTATTCCTCTCTTTCTTTTGTAGATCCACTTGCATCCAATGGTTTTTACACTATTGGGTGGTTCTACTAGCTCCCAGACCTGATTTGAATCCATAGATTCTATCTCATAATTCATTGCACTTTGTCAAGATACTGCATCTTTATCTTGGATTGCCTCGTCATATGTCCAAGGATCAGGTTCATGTTCGCCAGGGACCAAATCAGAAGATTCTCCTAAGAATATAAATCTATTAGGTTGTCTAACAACCCTCTCACTACGATGAGGTATCACCTGTGTATCCTCTGTGACACGCGGTGCAGTCACTTGTGGTATATCCTCTTGTACCGGTGGTACTGAAGTAGTGACTTCCCCCCTCATTTCCTCCAGAATAATCTTTCTCATGGACTTGTGGTTCATCACATAGTCTTCCTCTAGAAATCTGGTGTTCGTGCTAACGATCACCCTCTGATCTCTAGGACTATAAAACAAACCACCTTTCGTTCCTCTAGGATAGCCAATGAACATGCGCATTTCTGTACGAGGTTCCAACTTACCAGCATCTGCCTTCAACACATGTGTTGGACCCCCCCAAATCCGAATATGTCTCAGACTAGGCTTTCGTCCAGTCTATAATTCTGTGAGAGTAGAAGGCACTGATTTAGATGGTACCAAGTTCAGAATATACACTGCCGTATCCAGAGCATACCCCCAGAACGAATCTGGCAACTCAGAATAACTCATCATCGATCTAACCATCTCCATAAGAGTCCTATTCCTTAGCTTCGCTACACCATTTTACTGGGGTGTGCCAGGTGTAGACAATTGGGATTGAATCCCAGCCTCTGATAAGTAATTCCTAAACTCTCCCAAGAGGTATCACCACCACAATCAGATCATAGTGTCTTGATACTTTTACCTTGACATTTCTCCACATCAGCCTTGAATTCTTTGAACCTGTCAAAGCATTCAGACTTGCGGCGCATCAAGTAAATGTATCCATATCTTGAATAATCATCTATAAAAGAGATGAAATATTCAAAACCACCTCTAGCCTGGATAGACATAGGACCACACAAATCAGAATGAACCAATTCTAACACATCTTTGACTCTATACCCCTTGGCCTTAAAAGGCCTCTTGGTCATTTTACCTTCCAAGTAAGATTCATAGGTTGAGAAATCTTCCACCACTAATGAACCCAGAAGTCCATTAGCTATCAACCTTTGAATTCTACTTAGGTTAATATAACCTAACCTTAGATGCCAAAGATATGTTTGATTCATTTTCGAAGGTTCTTTTCTCTTAATAGATTTAGAAGATGAGTTATTTACTTCTATTTGCATCGTGGGAGCTTTTGGTTCAAGTGTATATAAATTTCCTATCAATGCACCAGAACAGATAATCTCTCTATTCCTTTTTATAACAACTCTGTCATTAAAAGAAATAGAATATCCATCCAAAAACAATTTAGAAACCGAAATCAAATTCTTTCTAAATAAAGGTACATAAAGGCAATTTCTCAGAACCAAAGTTTTATTTATATCAAAAGACAAATAAACATCTCCCACTGCAACAGTCGCCATTTTCGTGGCATCGCCCAAGTAAACGGTAATCTCCCCCTCAGCTAGTCATCTAGTTTCCTGGAACCCTTGCAAAGTATTGCAGACATGATCAGTGGCTCCCGTATCTACACACCAGGTGTCGATAGATAACATCGCTAAACATGTTTCAATGACTAGACTAAAGGATATATCTTTGTTCTGCTTCTGGTTGGGACAACCCTTCTTCCAATGTCTTGTCTGCTTGCAAGTGAAACACTTGCCTTTCGGCTTCTTCACTCCTCCCTGAGATCCTCCCACCACCTTTGCTCCACCTTGTTTCTTCTTCTTCTTGCCTTTCGGCTTAGAAGTAGAAACCTTCTGAGCAACCATGGCCTGAGCCTGAGCAAGCCCTTCTGCCGCCTGGAGTTCTGTCAGAAGCTCCGCCAACGAATACAACCTCTTATTCATGTTGTAATTTAGGCGAAACTGCTCAAAACTCTTAGGTAGAGACTGGAGAATGATATCGACCTGGGTTTTCCCATCGATCTCAACTCCAAGGACTTCCAGCTCATTCACAGGCTTAGGAGGGTACTCTTCGAAGAGTACATACTTGTACTCCTCAGCAGTCAAGACAATATCAAGATTCCTTTTCCAATCAACATAATTAGGTCTAGTAAGTTTATTCTCTTTTAGTATTACAGCAAGCGGGTTGAAAGTCATTTTTTGAAAAACCTAAGAATCACATAGATCAAAACATTAGATTTCAAAAAATTATTGATTCCTTAAACAATAAAATTTTAAAATCAACCAACACCTCAAAAACACCGAGAATATCGTATGCCACGATCGTGTGGACGTATACGAATTCTACATTTGTAAGAGGAGGTTTTACCCATTAATTTTATTATCTTGTCAACCTAACTTTTTGACAAATAAAATTAATAGTTGGTTCCTTTCGGTCCTACAAATAAAAGCAGTGACTCTGATGGGGAGGATACTCCTATTTGCATCTAAGTGTGCACCATTACTTGGTGCCAAGGCAATTATCTCGGGTTATGTGCCTTCCAATGGGGAAGTACACATGCTCCTAAATAATTTCCTATAATCATATTCGACCCTGTGATCCGCAAAATAAACTCATCCGATGGGGAGGAAGGCACTCAGAGTCAACGCGCAAGTTTGTTTTCATCACATGTCAAATCGTAATGGAGGTCGTGGAAATTTAAAAAAAATATCTCTCTCCCACTTAGTAATTTTCCTAGCACACGACATGCATATCAAACAAGAAGCAATAAATATGAAAAAAAAATATTTTTCAACTATTATGGCTTTTGTTCTCCAATATGCCTCCCGTCGCGTCGTCATCTCGTCCGCTCCTTCTTACGCCATGTACAAGCCATCCAGAGATCCGAGCCGAGAATAATTATTTTAATTTACATCCATCGATCCTATACTCCACAAAGGAGTGTACATGAAATCTAGATCGAAAGTAAACTAAAATAAAAGAGTGGCTAAATAATGTCGTACTTAATTATAAAAATTAAATACTAGCCTCGTCAACCTCGAGGATTCAAATAATAATACAATTACACACATCCAATCACATACACACACATATGACCATAATAGTTGGATCTTATGCCTGCAACCAAAAAGTTAGCCTACGCACATCATACTATCATCCGGCACATATAATATATGATAAGTGCATAAAAATAACCGAATCCTAAACACACAAAATCAGAAACCGTGGCTCTGATACCACTTGGAGGGACGAAACTTCGCTTCCCCTTTGACTCGGTTGCTTGTGCATGGCGATCCCATCTATGTCCCCGGATGAAAAAAATTAATCTTGACGAAGAGGGACTACCCAAGCAACCAATCCATCGTCGTGCTATTCGAATAGAGTGGTCACTTGAACAAATTTAACCTACCTCTTTTCTTCGATTAGTTGCGAAATAGACAATGTACGAATCGCCGGTTTTTGTGTTTGTCTTCGGGGTCCAAGTAAATTAGCCACATGCAATTACATACATCATATAAAGAAACAAAAGGAAACCAAAACAAGAATTATACCTCTTGTTTATCTCAAGGTCTTCTATTGTATGTCCTATCCTCCTCTTGGACGTTGTGTGGGCAATGATCCTCCAATAGATGAAGCCTTCTAGATCACAAATCTTCCTTTCCTTGTTCATTTCGAACAAAGGAAGATAATAAGCTCACTTCTTCTCCTTTCTAGTTCCGGACACAAACCCTTTGGAGAAAGATCAAGCAACCTTCTCCTCTTTGTTGTTGCCGCCGGCCACCAAGGAGAGGGAGATGGAATTGCCGACCAAGATTGATATCTTGCCGCCGGACAAAGGAGAGGAGTAGGAGGAGATTTGGGCGCCGACCAAAGCAAGGAGGAAGAAGATGGGCGCCGGCTACCAATTAGGAAGAGAAGGAAGCAAACCCTAATCCTTCCAAAGAGTTGCCACCCAAGCCTAATTCCTAACCCTAGCCGCTCAAGCCAAAACCCTAATCTCCCAAATATGTTACACGCCCAAGCCCTTAGCGCTCCTTTTATAGAGTTAGGCTTAAGCCTCCTTTCAATCTCCACCGTCGAATCTAGAGATTTAATCTCCACCGTCGGATCTAGAGATTTAATCTCCACTGTCAGATCTAGAGATCCATTTTCTACCATCGGATCAAGGCTTCATGAGGGTTTTAATGGGCTACAATAGGGACCATGAGGAGGAGTTGGATCTTGGCCACCCAATGGATCAAGCCCACATAAAGTTCGATCTATTAATGATAATCCATTTCACTAGAGGATTATCATTGATCTACCTCACCAACCCCCATAAGTAAATATGGGCTCAATATATTAATTGTACAAATATCTCTCCGTGTTTAAGATATCGAATGTCCGTCAATTAATTAATTTACTGACAATTAATTAATCAACATCTAACTCCATGAGTAGTACCACTCAACCTTATCATCATGCCGGACCAAGTCCACCTACAGGGTTTACATGATGAACCTTATGTGCTCCTCAAGGGGGCATCATCATCCTAATATATAGGGCACGGTTTCCTCCTATAATAAACGACACACCAGGTAAATAATATCATTTCCCAACTTATCGAGTCTATCGATTTACTCTATAAATCCCGCCCATTGATAAATCAAAGAAATAAATACTAAGTACATGTGCCCGTTATTATATCGGGATTAAGAGAATATACACCATAATATCCAAGGTCTGATTCAAATATGTAGTCAGCAATAAATCGAATCACCTTTAAGTCGGTCCTGCTCAATACACCAAAGTGTACTAGTGTAATTCTATGGTCAAGACAAACCAATACCAAATCACACTACAACTATACCAATGGTTTGTCCAAAACCATCTCGGTTGTGAGTCTCTACTTATACTCTACAAGGAACTGATAACATGATCTCTCGTGTGACACTACACATCATGTTATCTACAATGTAATGTATCAGACAATATGCATAACTATAAATATGCAAACAATGATCATGTGATTTTTATTTCAAAAATAAAGATGTTCATACAAAAGATAGACTTTCCAGTATACATCTCAACTGTCCTAAGGCAATCGCCTTATGATTGTACCATTTATTTGATAAATTAAGATTCACTATTTGAGTATACATGTTTTCATGTATTTGATTGGATCTTAAACTCATTTAGTAAATGTCCGCAATACAATTTACATCATGAGAGAATTTATGATTGGATCACAACTAGTGAGTATCTCTACATGTGTAATTGTGATGTATTAGAATTATCCCTAGTCGATGAATTGATGTATTCGGACACCATCAATTCTGTTGAGACTAGCACTAGTTATCCTTGGTTTATCCAAGTGGCTATTCCTCACTGGCTGGAGACATTGGGATGTCCGGAGTTAATCGTGGATGCTAGTTATGGTAACTAGTTCATTGGAGTGACAAGATGTAAGACTTCATATGGTTCTCTACATATATGGATATGTCAATAAAGTTCTTACTGCAGCTTAAGTGCAATGTTCCTTCGACTTGCAGTATTTAAGTCATCTTGGTCATGTAGACTTATGTTTTGACATCTTAAGCAAACATCTCCGAGGAGATGTGGACCCGGGATGATTAGGTATATGTCGAAGTGGCCGAAGGTGTTTGAATAGCCTACAGAGGATTCACCACTTCTTACGAGGATATGTATACCCTATGGCCTCTCGTCTAATTGTTACTAAAGTCTTTGGCCAAATCATTACATGTTTAGAGTATCATACTCTTAGATACATGTGCAGTAACTAGAATTCGTAGGACGAGGAAGTAATACTTGGGCTAGGTGTGACGTGGCCAACCTAGTGGGGACTGACATATAGACCATACCCTGAACCAAGTGGGTATAAGATGAGTGAAGGGAAGAGGCATGATTCATTATAGCTGTTGAAGGATTTCAGAAGCGTTCTGGGATCAACCATTGATTTTCCAGTTAATTGGGGATCATAATGTACTACTAGGTGCCACTAATGATCATATTAATGATTAATTATAGATGACCAATATAAATCAGAAACCTATTTGGTCACATGCACTACGAGTGTTATCTGAAGGATTTAAAACGAGCTTGAGAATAGGATTCTCAGATCGAGAGAGACTTGGTTTGGTTGGACCAAACAAAGAGCGAGCATGAAATTATTTTAGTCGTAACGGAAGCGTGGATGGGCCGAGTCTTATGAAGACATGATGGATGAACCAAATCGATTTGGTTCTAATCCTATGGTGGAAAATAAACCAAAGGAGTTTGGTTTGTTTTAAACGAATGAATCAAAATTGGTTCGGTTCGTTTTAAATTAAAATAGACCAACGCAGTTTGGTTTATTTTAACTTAAGTTAATGGAGTGGGTTAACGGATTTTGGTTATGAACCAATAACCGTTAGGAGAATGTGTTCTCTATAAAAACACATCTTAAGGGTTTTTGTAATTAATTAATCGGTTCAAAGTTTGCGAAACCCTAGCCGTTTTCTCCCCTCTCCCTCTCCTTTTTCTTGTGCCGCCCAAGCTTGGAGCCGGCCAAGCCTTGTCGCCACCCAAGCTCCAAGTGCCGGCTAGCCACCACCGTGACCAACGGCAGCGGCCGCCAACGGCCCGGCCTTTGTCGATCTGCCTCCAAGCCCTTGGCACCATCTTTGATTGGCCGACCACCTTTCTCCACCAAGTTGCCCTCTTCGACATCTTGTGTCCTTTGCGATGAGAGCGTCGTTTAGCCGGCATTTGGAATTCTGACAGCGACCTCCTTGCTGAGGAGTGGATCGCCGACAATTCTCATTAGTGGAGGAACGAAGTTTCATCAATCGGTTGACGAAAATCGCTTCCGAGAAGTGAGTTCGTGGAACTCGATTTTCGGATCCGAATTTGATTCGGATTGTGATCATCTGTCGATCACAACGTCTTCGATTCGAGACTAGTATCTCGTGAGAAGATGGGGCTTGTAGCTTGGTGAAGCTATCCTGACGATACTCGACGTGGATACGGATAGAGGCGAAACTTACGAGGGTCGCTAAGGTTGATGTCATTTCCGCTTCACGTAATTCGTCAGGTATGCTTAGATTAGTTTCTTTATTGCAAAATTTGGAATAACGATTATGTCTACACTTGATGTATCCTTGCTTGCGTGTGATGTGTGTTGTAACACTACTAAAAATGAACCTTTTAACGACGAGAAATCCCGTCGTTAAAGAGTCAATTTCCATCGTTGATGAGTTTTAACGACGGTATTAAAAATCGTTGAAAGTTATCGCTAAAAGACCCCGTCGAAAAAAGATTAACGACGGGAATAAAAATACCGTCGTTAATAGCCTTTAACGACGGTATTCACTATCGTTGTTATTGGCAAGAACGACGGGCATTATACCATCATTAATAACAATAACGGCGGTTATATGTACCGTCGTTAATAACAATAACGACGGATATATAATTTAATATAATTTAATTGTTTAATGACGGTTTAACATACCGTCGTTAATAACAACAATGATGATTGTTATATAGGTGTTATTTCTTTATTATTACCTATACACAATTCAAAATATATATTAATAAATGTTTAATAAAAATCAAAATACTATATATATTAAAATATCATCTGGTAGTTTACACTTGTAAAATTAACATCAATTTACAACTTTTCCACGTTACAACAATAGTAAGTTTCCAACAATACAACAATATTAATATATATTACAAACTTTATTGATCATAGTTTCAAGCTCTTTGAAATCATCATTTTCTTTAGATATTTCTAGAGCTTCATCATCTTCCATAGTCTCGTAAAGCTTGATATCCTCGATTGATATACCTCTGTCCAGCAAAATCTATCAAACAAACAAACAATTGACATATAATATGAGATAAAAACATGGAAAATTTAAAGTTGTTCATTCAGAATTTAGCTGCAAAATCCCAAGTGCATCTTCTTCAAGTGCTTACTTTACTGAACTCCTGTGTTTACAAGATCAAATTTCACTAAGATGTCATTAACAATCATATATAACTATATAAGCAAATAGGTTAAGGAATCAATATCTACGTCGCAGTCTTCTTTCTTTTCCTACAAACAGATACAACACTTACAGTGTTGTTTCGTTCAAAATGTTGATTCTTTGGAAAAAACTATTTGGAAAATTTTGCTTTTTCAGACGGATTTGCTTCCAAAACTTGAGAATGTCTCGAGTTGCTAATAATAGGCTATGCAAGCATTCAGGAGTAGCTGACAGTCTAGACAAATAGCATATATTTTACAACATTTAGAAAACAAGAATACGGCAAGTGCATGCTAAAAATGCAAGTTTCAGATCTACTACATCTGCAATCTGCAAAATGCAGATGGAACTATCAGGATGATCTATTACTTGGACGTGCATGATAGAATGTGGGCCTTGAACTTCTCCAGGTCTGCCAGAACCTCTTCTTCTGGCCTATATAGCAAGTCACTCATGCGCCATATCTGCATGAATTTACATGTACAATTACCAAAGCAATACAGATCCTTATTCTTCACCATGAACTACTTGAGCAAATATGACGAGACCAGAGAAACGTTTGCGTTTACCTGCAAAGTACCACCCCCGCCAGTATTCCCACAATCATCAGAAACGCTAACAATGGTCCATGGATCACATGCATTCCAGTGAAAATCCACTACTTTATCTCTACATGGACGCCAACAAAATGGTTCAGAGATGGAGATCTAGCAAATTATATTGCAATATAAAATTTTCATACATGGCAAAAGTATATCACATGATACGTACAGATTGTTACAGATATGTATTTACCCAACTATTGTTTTTACAACTGGAATAGATAGGGAAACATCGACCTTGCCAATTCCTATTATTTTCTGGTAGAACTGGTCCAAAATTTAGTGACCAGACAGGCTTAGCCTTTGGTTCCCAATTTAACTAGTTTCATCGATCAGTTCAGTCTGGGATTTAAAACAATAAACTATGAATGGATTAAAAGAAAGCTAGCAAAATGATCTTGCTTGTCAAATTTTAGATTTTTTTCCTGTTTAATCCAAGCTAATTGGTATTAATTAACCATAAAATATTTAACACGAGAATGCTTGAAAAGGAGTATTTATTAGAATAAAGATAATCATGGCATACCTATGTCCAGCATGTTGGAAGAATAAACCAGGGGGAGAATTGGCTGTTTTTGATCCAGCATGCACTTGCCATATTCTTGCAGTGCTGGTTTGGATAATGAAAAGATCTAAGTTGAAATGTGTATACTATAATCAAGAGGCTAATTAGGCTACAACAGTACACACACAAGTATACACACAGTCTCAGGAATATTTCAATTGGCAACCTTTTAATATTCTTGCTGATTGGGAGTATAAAAATAAATAATTTTGAAAAACTGCATGTAAATAAAAATCAGAGAATTATTTTAAGCAATTTAACTTTAACTAGGGGAATAGCTATTACTATATATTCACCTTCCAAAGAATCAAACTTCATCTAAATAGCTATTAAAATGGATTAGGGTTACCTTCATTAGACTTCCTTGGGATAGACCAGCTTCAGTTATTATAACTAGACATTTAATATCATTCTCATTAGCATACTCATATTGTTCTTTGAAACTTGGATCTTTCTGGGGAAGAAACTCAGCCTGAGAACAATTGTATTTCTTTTTTCAAAATAATATAAATTTTTGGATAAGAAATTCCTCAACAGAGTGATAGGATAGCTGAAATTTTCATAGTGATGACCTTTACGTTAGCTTCCCAGAACTTTGCAACAAATTCCATGCGCTCCTGGAGCAGCCCACCCTCTCCTCTTGAGCACACAAGAACATGGGTATTAGGTTCAAATATGATAAGGGAAAATTCAAAGCAATTTACTTTTCCAAGTTCAAAAAAAGAGAAATCAACAACACACAAGAACATTTAGCACTTAATGATTATTGCTCGTGACAGATGTAGGCCACAGAATGCGGCAAGGAGGGCTACCGGCAATTGCTGCCATCGGATCTCCGAATTGCCGCAAGGTGAGGCCGTCGGAGCTCGCTGCCAACGAAATCTATGGAGTGTGGCCAAAGATGGTCAGCAGCTATTCAGTGCGGCGGCATAATGGAGAGGGGAGGCAACCGGTGCGACTTATGCAGCGGGCGAAGATGGAGCGTGGGTGAAGGGAAGAGGGCGGTCGGTTGTCGCTCATAATTGAAGCAGGCGATGTCGGTGTTGGCCGTAGGGCGGCAGGTGTCGAGGTGGCTACGACGACACACAAATGGGAGGGGCGCCGACCGTGGATGTGGAGATGAAAGGGGCACGGGTGAATGGAGAAGAGGAGGAAAGGCAATGGAGAGATTGGGGCAACTCGGGAGAAAGAGGAGAGGAAAAGCAAACATAACCTAGGATTTAATAATCGAATCTTAATTAACTATTTATAACCTTACAAAATTGAAAATCACTTAATAACGATTAATAATGATGGGAGAAAATATGGTCGTTAAAGGTTTGGCAATAACGACCGAAATAAAAAAAAACCATCGTTAATGATAAAGTATCAATGACAAGACAAAATACCGTCGTTAATGTGTATACATTAACGATGACATTAAATGTGGTCATTATTGAACCATCAATAACGAAGGTATTTTTATACCGTCGTTCAATTTCGTCATTAAAAGTAGCTTTTTTAGTAGTGTAATAAGTTCGTTATTACTCATTTTATTTGCTTTCGCTGTGCATGTTTATGAAATATGTTCGAACGCACACCCACGTCGGTGTCAAGTGTAGGGGATCGGATGGCCGGCTAGAGGGGGGTGAATAGCCCTCGTTCGTTGGTTATCGGAATTTGCTCGTCTACAATTAGATTAGCGCAAGCGGAAACAACAATACAAGCAAATTAAACAAATAAAGACAAAGCAAAGGAAATAGACAATGCTAACACAATGTCGTAACGTGGTTCACGGCTACGCCGCTAATCCACGATCCGATTCGTCCACGGTGAATCACTCCGCCAAAACCAATCACTATCGGTCTCTCCTTTGCACAAAGCTAGGTGGAGGTAACCTTTACAACCAAGATCACTCTTCTTACAATAGGATTGAAGTAAAGACAAGTAAGAAGAGTTTAGAGCTTGTGGGGCACTAGGAAGATTGTTTGGAACTTAAGCATTAGCCTCTCAAAGGCTCACACCCTCCCTTTTTATAGAGAGGGCTATTTTCTTCCGTTGGCGCCATCACGATCAGCCATGGCATGACCGTGTTACTACGGCCTCCGAACACGTCGGATGTCGACCGCGTTGTTGTCCAATCTGAACTCTTGGCAATGATCGATGGACCTCACCACGATCGGCTCACGACTTCGTAGTCGACGCCGCGGCTACGAGCGATTCTCAGGCCAAAACCCTATTGACTACCGATCACGCTCATTCGCAGCGATCGGCCGCTTGCAACGCGATCGCAAACCCGGTCAGATACCGAGCTACACTCGACTTGAGCATGACCGCCATGACATGGCAATCGGACCGGTGTCGAAAACCCATCCGACACTTGGCCAAATGGCTGTTTCACCTAAGAGCTACCCCTCCCGGGTTACAATCGCTCCTCATTTCGAGTCCTTCGCCTTGGCTCTTCGCTCGGCCACGCCCCTAAGAAGATCAAGCGCCTACGCAATGCTCCTTTGCGTCTCTTGCCTCGAAGTCTACTTCCTCCGGCTTCACTCCAAGCTTCTCGTCCGGCGGTCCCTCGGATGCTCCAAGCGCACGGCTTCCGCAAAGCTATCCTTCACCGACTCAAGGCACGAGTCATGAGATGTGAAACTCGCCATGGCTCCATGTGCGAATTACTAAGTCCCTGCAAGACTCCAACGCACATATCAAATCAACATAACACACTAACTTAAACCCTTTGCCACACCATCAAAACCATATTACGGCAAGAGATTGCCCTAACAATCTCCCCCTTTTTGATGTGTGACAATCCGTTTAAGTTAGGTAAAAACATTTGATATTAATTCTAAGGGTAAGAAAGCATGTAAAGATAAACATGATATAACAACATGCAACTCCCCCTTAATCCATGAAACTTTCTCATAAAAATTTTCCTCCCCCTATCATATATTTCTCCCCCTTTTATAATTAACTTAAACATAATATTTTCTCCCCCTTTGACACCATCAAAAAGATTATCACTAAGTTAAGAACCCATGGCATCAAGTCTAATGGAGGGAAAATATGACAAGTTATAAAATTGGGTATCACTTGTTGGTTTACAAACTGAAATCGGCCTTCAATATTCTGATTTACAGGCCACGATCACACTATCGGTATGGCGGTCAATGATGCACAAATGAATCCAATTTCGATTTTGGATGAATTTGAAATGCATTAAAAATTCAAAATTCTAAAATCATGAAATTTTTGGGAACATATTTCTCTTAAGTATATCTATCAAGGAAAAATAGTTTTTCATGAAAAATCATTATATTTTACAAGATTTGCCAAAAATTCAAACACTTGAAAAACCACTAGTTTTTGAGCATGTTAGTATCCATTTTAACACCTAGTTTTGCATCCAATTGTTTCAAAACATGAATACATGTATTTTAAGGTAAGAAATTGTTTTGAAAACATTAGAAATATCCAACCATGATCTTTGGGCAATATGTCTATTAATCAAACATAAGCCTTCCCCATGATTGGTCTATTATTGATATTTTGATACTTTAAATGACCATCTAAATGCCATAGACATTAGTGGACATTTGTATCATCCTAATATCTCACCCATGCTAAGTTTGCAATCAAGTTATCCTATAGTGAGTGTGAGATATATCCTAGGGGGTATTTGTATATACTTAACCATCATATTCACGCAATTCTACCAAGGTTAAGTATCAATCTAACAACCTACATGATCATAATGATATATATGATTTAATTTCACATTATGATCATGAAATACATGTTTTCATCAAATTATAACCTTGCCTTAGGCATTATATGATGATAATAAATAAGTTATCACCTAAAGCATGATTTAAACCTATTTTTCATGATAATGTGCCCAATATCAAAATCATAAATCATGATTACACATATACATAGCAATTGCATTAATCATCATGATTTAAGCATTATTACCTATTTATGGGCACGTTATCATCACCCAACACTATCTAAAAATATTGTCCCGTCATCCTAAGTCAACCAAAATATGATATAGGTCAAGTTCATATGGTTGACTACCCTAGGGGTTTTCTAACCCTTAAGGATGGATTTTGGAACCCAAAATAGATTTTTGCCTATGGGGTTCACTAGAAATTCCTTGGGGATCCATTTCCTAGCTATTTCCTTCTTTTTATCTTGTCCCCTAGCAATTAGGCATCTATAGGCCTTCTCATTTTTCTTCTCTTTATATCCTAGGCCCTTCTTGTTAAAACTTGCCCTTTGGCTCCCTATGATCATATTCAAAGTGTTGGAGCCAATTGTGAATTTTCCTAGGGCTTTTGTTAAATAATCTACTTTTTCCCTTAAGGCCCTATTTTCATTTATACATGCATCACTAACATCTAAAGGCACATAATTATCATGTGAGCATGCATCATCATGGCAAGAAGAGGTATCATTATTATTTAAGCATGCATTTTCTAACTTATTTTCTAAGTCCTTAATTTGTTCAAGCATGCATTTATTTTTCTTCTTTGCTCTAAACAAATCCCTAGTTAAACTAGAAATCATAGAAACTATTTTACTAGGAGAGGCTTTCGTTACCATAGTTTCCATGTGTTGGGCTTTTCCGGGCCGCAAAAACCGCTTTTTGCGTTGCGGAAACCCCGGAAGTCCCGGCCACGGATCCGTGCGAAGAAGTATTAAAACTAATTACATGTATGTGCTTACAAAATCCTCTAGATCTACCTTAGAACTAAGAGATAAGGATGTTACCCTTGATGCGATGCCCTTCGCAAATCCCGCTCGTCCAAAGTCCGCCGGAACTCGAGAGTGTCAAGTGCACACTCCTCTATGGTATCCACACAAGCAATAGGTGGAAGAAAACTCAACCTTGAGTGTGCTAGCACTCCTTGGTTGGTTCGGCCAAAAAGAGGAAGGAGAGGGAGAGCTTGAGAGGAAAATTCCCAAGGAAGAAGATGAAGTAATGAGTGATTACTCACAAAATGAATTTTCACTCACATAACCCCCAAATGGTGGCCGGCCACTTCATGGAGGGGGAGTTACATGCATGCATGTAACTCCCATGACCCTTGGTCTCCCTCATGATGTGGCACTAATTGACCAAGTCAATGATGATGTGGAGCATCATCATTGGCCGGCCATGCCTAGTCATCATCATGACATGGCATTTGGTCAAGTCAAACTTGACCTTTCAACTTCCCTCTCAAGTCAAGTCAAACTTGACCTCTAATCTCCCATGGTTGATCAAATCTAACCACTTGACTCAAGTCAATTTAATATAATGAATCTCTATTCATTAATTTAAATTGATTTGATGAATCAAATCTCAATTAGACTCATTCAACACTTGAATCAACTTGAGTCTAACTCAATTAGTCTAATTTGGATTACTCTTAATCCAATTTGGTTCATCCCATGAACCTAATCCTCATGGTTCATCATATGAACCTAATCTCCATCTAATTGCTCTCATGTGTGTGACCCTATAGGTTCTTGTAACGTTGGCAATGTCCCTAAACCGATTTAGGAACATAAGCAATGAGCGGTATCTAGCAACACATCATTGCTACCCAAGTTACAAGAATGTTGAGCTCCAACATCACCTTTGTGACTACTAATTGTGACTCTCACAATATGTGACAATGTCCCTCTATCCTTGACATCTAGATTGACCAATCGAGGCATAGACCGTGTCATCCTCATAATCTAAATCTTGAACTCAAGTAGACTCACTCTAATCAAATGAGCTCAATATCTCATATTGACTCATTTGGGCATGCCATACGCCGTGGTCTCACTCTATCAAGAATATCGATGTCACCCCCCGTCATATAGGAGGATAGATCCCATCTACAACACTCACATCCCTCCGCATAATTCGTTACATACCCAGTAATCGCCTTTATAGTCCACCCATTTACGGGTGACGTTTGACGAAGCCAAAGTATACAACTCCTTATGTAGGGAACCATGGTGACTTCAGGTCTAAGGACTAATAGTCATACTAATAGCCACATGAGAAAGTATATGACACTCATATAACGATCCATGATACTTTCTCATGGCGGGTCATTCAGTATACATTCTCCAATGCATACCCATGTGTCAACTTGATATCTCATATCCATGACTTGTGAGATCAAGTCATCTTGTTGACCTACATGCTAGTCTCTACGCATTAACATTGTCCCTGAATGTTAATACTCGACTAGGAATGATTAAGAGTAGTGTTCTCTATATCATCTCATTATCGATTCAACCAATCGATTGATATAGATAAGAACCTACTACTCAAGGACATTATTATATTTAGTTATTTGGCACCAATACAAGTAAATATAATAACCATGCCTTTATTAATAGGAATATGATACAATAAAGTCCATACAACAATCATCATATGATTGGCTCTAGGGTTTTCACTAACAATCTCCCACTAGCACTAGTGCCAATCACCGTAGTATCTAATACCCAATGACCTAGTGTGACCATCATGCTTTTTCTGTGCCAAAGCCTTGGTCAAGGGATCTGCGATGTTAGCCTCTGTGGGTACTCTGCAAATCTTCATATCTCCTCGATCGACAATCTCACGAATGAGATGGAAGCACCGATATATTCGGCCTCTGTTGTAGAATCAATAACTGTGTCCTGCTTGGAACTCTTCCAGCTCACAGTGCTACCTATTCAAGCAAAACACGAACCACATCGCGATCTATAATCATCTGGTTAGTTTGGAAGTCGCATCACAGAACCCTTTACTAGCTCCTCATCGCCTCCAAATATCAAGAAATATTCTTTAGTCCTTCTCAAGTACTTAAGAATATTCTTGATCGCTATCGATGGCGCCACGATCCGATCGGTATCTACTCGTCATGCTCAAAGCATACGAGACATCGACGAGTACACAACATGGCGCATGATAGATCCTATAGCGGATGCGTAAGGGATCTTATCCATGCGGTCTCTCTCCTCTCTAGAAGAGGGACTTTGAGTCTTCGAAGACTCACACCATGTGACATCGTGAAGTCCTTTCTTGGAATTCTCGCATGGCAAACCAAATAATACGTGTCAATGTATGTACTCGACTTAGGCCAGCAATCTCTTAGATCTATCTCTATAGATCTTGATGCCTAGAATACAGTCGCTTCACCTAAGTCCTTCATTGAGAAGCACGCCCCTGACCAAGTCTTCACATCAGAAGCGAAGGGATGTCATTCCCAATGAGTAGTATGTCATCCACATATAATACAAGGAACACAACCTGTTCCGTGTTCCCATTAACCCTCTTGTAGACAGGTTCATCTTCATTCTTGATGAAACCAAACTTTGATCGCATCATCGAATCGAAGATTCCAACTCCGAAGCTTGCTTTAGCCCATAAATGGACCTTTGCGGCTTGCATACCTTCCCGGATCTTTGTGGATCTACAAAACCCTCGGGTTGTGTCATGTACACATCCTCGAGTAAGTTTCCATTCGTAAACGCGGTTTTGACATCCATCCGCCAGATCTCATAATCGTGGTATCGCAATAGCAAGCAAGATCCGAATGGACTTAAACATCGCCTTTGGAGAAAAGGTTTCATCATAGTCAATACCATGAATTTGCTTGAAACCTTTAGCCACCAAATGGCCCTTATAGGTAAGCGTAAGTCCATCCATGTCAGTCTTTCTCCTAAAGACCCACTTACTCCCAATGGGTTTGACCCCTTCAGGAGGATCAACCAAAGTCCATACGTGGTTCGTGTACATGGATTCCATCTCGGATCTCATGGCGTCTAGCTATTTCTCAGAATCTGGGCTCATCACAGCTTCCTGAGAGGAGGTAGGCTCGTGCTCAATGAGCATAACGTCATCATGGTCGACAAGAGAAATGAGTATCTCTCAGTCGACGACGCACCTATCGGACTGCGAAGAGGTAGGTCGACTTGAACAGGTGGTTGTTCCACAACTCTTTGTGCCACAACCTCATCACTCACAACACTATGTGGTTCCTGGTCAACCTCCATCAAGGCCTCAAGGCTATGGTCCTTATCTTGAATTTCTTCAAGATCGAAGGTACTCCCACTAGTTTTTCTAGAAACAAAATCCTTTCTAGAAAAACCCAGTCTTTGCCACAAACACTTTGTGTCGGGTATGTAGAAGTAATATCCCTTTGTAGACTTGGGATATCCAACAAAATAGCACCTATCGGATTTGGGTCCCAGTTTGTCTGAGACTTGACGTCGAACGTAAGCCTCACAACCCCAAATCCTCATAAAAGACATCTTGGGATTTTTCCCTGTCCATATCGTATATGGTGTCTTTACCACAGCTTTGGATGGTACACGGTTAAGGGTAAAGGCTGTGTGTCGAGATATCCCAAAAGGATATAGGAAGATCTGTGTGACTCATCATAGATCGTACCATATCCAATAAGGTACGATTCCTCCTTTCGGATACACCATTCCACTGTGGTGTTCCAGGAGGAGTGAGTTGGGATAGAATCCCACACTCAGCTAGATAGTCACGAAACTCATGGCTAAGGTATTCACCACCTCGATCTGATTGAAGTATCTTAATACTCTTGCCAAGCTGGTTTTGTACTTCATTCTTGAATTCTTTGAACTTTTCAAAGGATTCAGATTTATGTGTCATAAGATACACATAACCATATCTACTGAAGTCATCAGTAAATGTAATGAAGTACCTGTAACCACCTCTAGCAGCAATATTGAAAGGACCACATACATCACTATGTATAAGTCCTAACAAATCTGTTGCTCTTTCGCTATGTCCACTAAAGGGAGTCTTGGTCATCTTGCCTAAAAGGCAAGACTCGCATGTCTCATATGATTCAAAATCAAATGAGTCTAACAGCCCATCCTTATGGAGCTGAGATAAGCGACTCTCATTTATATGACCTGCGACAATGCGGAGATAGGTTTGGTTCAACTCATTTGACTTGAACCTCTTGGTACTTATGTTATAGATAGGGCTCTCTAAGTCTAGAAAGTAGAGTCCGTTCATTAGAGGTGCACTACAATAGAACATATCATTTAAATAAACTGAACAACATTTGTTCTTTATTATAAATGAAAAACCTTTCTTGTCCAAACAAGAAACTGAAATGATGTTCTTAGTTAAAGCAGGCACATAACAACATTCATCTAATTCTAGTACAAGCCCAGAGGGCAGAGATAGATCATAAGTTCCTACAGCAACAGCAGCAACCCTTGCTCCATTGCCTACTCGTAGGTCCACCTCGCCCTTTGTCAATGCCCTGCTATTTCTCAGCCCCTGCACATTGGTACAAATGTGAGATGCACATCCGGTATCTAATACCCATGATGAAGAAATAGATAGATTGACTTCTATAACATTTATACCTGAAGTAGAAGTCTCACTTCTCTTCTTCTTAAGATCTTCCAGGTATGCCTTGCAGTTACGCTTCCAATGTCCTGCTTCCTTGCAGAAGAAGCAAGCCCCTTCCTTGGCTACCCCTCCTTTGGGTTTAAGTTCTTTGCCTTTGCCCTTGGCTTGGGACTTTCCCTTACCTTTAGGCTTGCCCTTGCCTTTCTTCTTCTGCACCATCAAAATGGTGTCAGATTTACCCTTCTTAAGGTTAAGCTCAGCAGTTCTCAACATGCTGAGCATTTCAGGCAGTGGCTTATCAATTTCATTCATGTTATAATTCATGACAAATTGATCGAAGGCTCTTGGCAAAGATTGCAAGATTAGGTCAGTGGCCAGCTCTTGGCCAAGTGGGAATCCCAGCCTTTGTAGGTTTTCTACGTATCCAATCATCTTGAGTACATATGAACCTACAGAGTCCCGTCTTGCATTTTGGACCCAAATAGTGCTTTAGAGACTTCATATCTCTCATGCCTAGCTTGTCCTTGATATAGTTGACGAAGATGTCCAACCATATCATAAGCATTCATGAACTCATGTTGCTTCTGAAGCTCAGAGTTCATGGTCGCGAGCATTAGACATGACACATCTAATGCATCATCTTGATGCTTCTTGTAAGCATCTTTTGTCACCGCGAGGCAAGGCGGGGAGGTGCCTCTGGAATGGGCTCAGGACGTCTGACTTCCTTTCTTGGGTGAGAACAATTCTCGGGTTCTGTACGATCCGGAAATTTGCTCCATTGAGCTTGTCCTTCTCAGGGCGGATCGCGAGAGAGAGTGTTCGTGTTGTTTGACATAGTAATCTACAACATACAATGCAGAGAATTAATATCATATTCCTTTTATCATTTAATTAGGCCTTTAATCAAATGATGCTCCCTTTGAATTATAGGAATTTTATAGAATCGAGTTATGGATGTGGTCAAACCACATTTACTTGAATCATACAAACTAGCTATAATTCTTGTGGGACAATATCCAAATCATACTAACCCATGAGTTAGATTTGGCAAAAACGCCCAAGACTTAATGATCGATTGGGTAACACATTACCGATTACATCTCTATGCAACTCTTGTTTATAGGATTAAGACCCACATTTACAAAAGACCTTGAGTTAGCTTTGGCTAAATCGCCCAAGATTTAGTGTAAATGCGATCTTAACCTATCTTTCCAACGATTGGAATATGCCTATAGTTCTACTCGATCCAATTGAGTTAACTAGTTTTGCTCAATCTAATTGAGCTTACTCTAACCCGAGTCGTGATAGGCGGGACCAAGATTGTCCCTCCGCACCCTACCAAGATAATATGCGTTGCTCTGCTTTGGCAGATTCAACAACAACAAATGATCGAGGTAGTGATGGGTATCAAGGCTCGGTAGGCATTTTCGAGTTGATTCGATTATGATCTAATCTAATCGTAATGTGTATCTTATACGCATTTAGGCCTTTATTATCCTATATTAGCATGCATCATATACATACATTCATTATTCTAGCATGCATCATATACATACAAGAAAATTAACCTAGCATGCATCATATACATACAAGCATTTTTTTTTTTTCACTAGCATGCATCACATACATACAAGCATAAATCAATTAAATATATATATATCAACATATATATATATATATAATTAAATGTGATATAGTCATGGCCCTACTACGATCTTCTCAAGCCAATGAGAAGATCAGACGGTCAACCTAAGGCTAGCGGCTTCTCCAAGCGCTTCCTTTGACCGCCATGTGTCGTCGTCACCCTTCTCGTAAGCTCGTCTTCAAGTGGACTTTCCACCGCTCCATTTTTGTACATTACAAATACGAAACTCGAGTTACATTCGAGTCTAAAACTATTTACAACTAGAATATTAAAAGAAGAGGTGCGACGCGCAGGTCGCAAACATTTTACAACACGCACAACCACAAAACGGCACGCAGGCCGTATTATGAATTACAACACACATAATCCAATCCTATTGGGTTATTGGGCCATGACAATCACAGAATCATACATAATTCAAAATTATGTATTTTTTACAGAAAATTTCTATAATTTTTCCTAATTTATTTCGAATTTATGAGTCAACTCTCCGTAACGGTCCCGCTAAGCGGTTTCCGGGCGCGATCGCGGGACATGACCCCTTTCGGGGATAGGGGCAGCGCCCCTACTCGCAAAATAAACTTCGCGAGTGTCCCTACAATGATCTTACAGCGACTTAAGTCGCTGTCCCAAAAACCTAAAGCGAGAACTCGCCGATTCGGAGAGTTTTTCTCGACGGTTGAAGCCTACGAGTGTCCCAACACTCGTTGCTTCGACTCTACGAGAAAAATACCCAAAAATTCTATAAAATAAGAAAATTTACAGAAACATATAAATCTGTAATTTTTATATCTAATATAAAAAATACAAAAACGAAACACATACATGCTTCGCACGTGGCTCTGATACCACTGTTGGGCTTTTCCGGGCCGCAAAAACCGCAGCTATGAAACCCCGGAAGTCCCGGCCACGGATCCGTGCGAAGAAGTATTAAAACTAATTACATGTATGTGCTTACAAAATCCTCTAGATCTACCTTAGAACTAAGAGATAAGGATGTTACCCTTGATGCGATGCCCTTCGCAAATCCCGCTCGTCCAAAGTCCGCCGGAACTCGAGAGTGTCAAGTGCACACTCCTCTATGGTATCCACACAAGCAATAGGTGGAAGAAAACTCAACCTTGAGTGTGCTAGCACTCCTTGGTTGGTTCGGCCAAAGAGAGGAAGGAGAGGGAGAGCTTGAGAGGAAAATTCCCAAGGAAGAAGATGAAGTAATGAGTGATTACTCACAAAATGAATTTTCACTCACATAACCCCCAAATGGTGGCCGGCCACTTCATGGAGGGGGAGTTACATGCATGCATGTAACTCCCATGACCCTTGGTCCCCCTCATGATGTGGCACTAATTGACCAAGTCAATGATGATGTGGAGCATCATCCTTGGCCCATGCCTAGTCATCATCATGACATGGCATTTGGTCAAGTCAAACTTGACCTTTCAACTTCCCTCTCAAGTCAAACTTGACCTCTAATCTCCCATGGTTGATCAAATCTAACCACTTGACTCAAGTCAATTTAATATAATGAATCTCTATTCATTAATTTAAATTGATTTGATGAATCAAATCTCAATTAGACTCATTCAACACTTGAATCAACTTGAGTCTAACTCAATTAGTCTAATTTGGATTACTCTTAATCCAATTTGGTTCATCCCATGAACCTAATCCTCATGGTTCATCATATGAACCTAATCTCCATCTAATTGCTCTCATGTGTGTGACCCTATAGGTTCTTGTAACGTTGGCAATGTCCCTAAACCGATTTAGGAACATAAGCAATGAGCGGTATCTAGCAACACATCATTGCTAAGTTACAAGAATGTTGAGCTCCAACATCACCTTTGTGACTACTAATTGTGACTCTCACAATATGTGACAATGTCCCTCTATCCTTGACATCTAGATTGACCAATCGAGGCATAGACCGTGTCATCCTCGACAATCTAAATCTTGAACTCCAAGTAGACTCACTCTAATCAAATGAGCTCAATATCTCATATTGACTCATTTGGGCATAACCATGCACTTCGTGGTCTCACTCTATCAAGAATATCGATGTCACCCCTGGCCATATAGGAGGGATAGATCCCATCTACATCACTCACATCCCTCCGCATAATTTGTTACATACCCAGTAATCGCCTTTATAGTCCACCCATTTACGGGTGACGTTTGACGAAGCCAAAGTATACAACTCCTTATGTAGGGAACCATGGTGACTTCAGGTCTAAGGACTAATAGTCATACTAATAGCCACATGAGAAAGTATATGACACTCATATAACGATCCATGATACTTTCTCATGGCGGGTCATTCAGTATACATTCTCCAATGCATACCCATGTGTCAACTTGATATCTCATATCCATGACTTGTGAGATCAAGTCATCTTGTTGACCTACATGCTAGTCTCTACGCATTAACATTGTCCCTGAATGTTAATACTCGACTAGGAATGATTAAGAGTAGTGTTCTCTATATCATCTCATTATCGATTCAACCAATCGATTGATATAGATAAGAACCTACTACTCAAGGACATTATTATATTTAGTTATTTGGCACCAATACAAGTAAATATAATAACCATGCCTTTATTAATAGGAATATGATACAATAAAGTCCATACAACAATCATCATATGATTGGCTCTAGGGTTTTCACTAACACCATGTCCTCTTCTTCTTCTTCGGATGATGAGGATGATGATGTGGAGGAGGCTCCCCCTTCACTTGAGCTCTCTCCTCTTGAGCTTGATCCTTCATTTTCGGAGGAGGAGCAATCCAAGTCATCAAAGGCCATCAAGGCCAAATTGGCGACAAAGGCATTCTCCTCATCCGATGATGAGGAGGAGGATGAGGAAGGATCATCCCATGTCTTGGCCTTGAATGCTTTGGCATTCCCTTTTTCTTTTGCCTTCTTCTCCTCTTCCTTCTTTTTCTTGCTCCCCTTTTTCTTCTTCTTTTCTTCTTTCTTTTTCTTCTCTTCCTTGCTTTTGTTTAGGAGGGGACAATTGTCCCTTATGTGTCCCTCTCCTTGGCAATTGTAGCATATCACCTTCCCCCTTGGTCTTCTATTCCTATCATTAGATTTATCAAATCTAAAATTCTTAAATGCACGTCTTACCTTCCTTACCATGTAGGCTTCTTCCGTGCTATCCATGGAAGAGGAAGACGCTTCATCATCATCGGAGGAGGGGATCTCTATCTTCTTCTTCCCCTTGTTTGCCAACAATGCTACTCCTCTTGAGGGTTGAATTCTTGGCTCTTCTTGAATTCCTTCAAGCCTAGTTTCGTGGAGCTCCATCGTTGAGAAGAACTCCTCCAAAGTGCTCACTTCTAAATTCTTGGAGATGTAGAAGGAGTCCACCATGGAGCTCCACTTTGAGGACCGGGGAAAGGCATCTATGGCCTTCATTACCATATCCCGGTTGGAGAGCTTTTCACCTACACTTGTCAAACCGGTTAGAATTTCCTTAAATCTAGAGTGTAAAGATTTTACCTTCTCTCCCTTTTCGAGTTTGATATTGGACAATTGGGAGCGAAGGACATCTCTCCTTGCTAGCTTTGCCTCGGATGTGCCTTCATGGATCTCTATTAATTTCTCCCACATTTCCTTGGCGCTAGCACACTCTCCTATCCGGTTGACTTCTTGTTGAGGGAGTACGTTGTATAGATGGTGCTTGGCCTTTGAATTTGCCAAATACTCTTCTCTTTGTCTTTTGCTCCATCTCGATTTTTCCAAAGGCTCCCCATCTTCATTCCTAGGCAACTCGAAACCGTTTTCCATAATTAACAATATTTCAAAATCGGTTTCGAAGAATACCTCCATTCTCTTTTTCCACCAAGAGAATTCGCCGTCGAACTTCGGTGGGTGGATGTTTGAGCCGGCCATTTTGAAAATTGCTTGTTGTGGCGGTTAGTCCTCGACAAGCTTTCCTTGGCTCTGATACCACTTGTAGGGGATCGGATGGCCGGCTAGAGGGGGGTGAATAGCCCTCGTTCGTTGGTTGTCGGAATTTGCTCATCTACAATTAGATTAGCGCAAGCGGAAACAACAATACAAGCAAATTAAACAAATAAAGACAAAGCAAAGGAAATAGACAATGCTAACACAATGTCGTAACGTGGTTCATGGCTACGCCGCTAATCCACGATCCGATTCGTCCACGGTGAATCACTCTGCCAAAACCAATCACTATCGGTCTCTCCTTTGCACAAAGCTAGGTGGAGGTAACCTTTACAACCAAGATCACTCTTCTTACAATAGGATTGAAGTAAAGACAAGTAAGAAGAGTTTAGAGCTTGTGGGGCACTAGGAAGATTGTTTGGAACTTAAGCATTAGCCTCTCAAAGGCTCACACCCTCCCTTTTTATAGAGAGGGCTATTTTCTTCCCGTTGGCCGCCATCGATCGATCGCCGCCCATAGCGATCATCATCTACAACCTCCGAACACGTCGGGATGCCGTTGTTGTCCAACGGAACTCTTGCGATCGTGATGGACCTCACCCGATCATTGCTCGATCGTCGGCGCATCGGCTATGAGCGGTCTCGGCCAAAACCCTATTGACGATCGGCGCCGTGATCGTTGTCTCAATGATCGGATCGGCTGGCGATATGGCGATCGGACGCCACAAACCGGTCGATCGTATACGGTCGAGCTACACTCGACTTCGGAAGCGATCGCCATGACATGGCGATCGGCGGTGTCGGGAAAACCCATCCGACACTTGGCCAAATGGCCAAGTTTCACCTAAGAGCTACCCCTCCCCGGGTTACAATCGCTCACTCTCATTTTTCGGAGTCCTTCGCCTTCGAAGTTCTCTTCGTTCTCGGCCACGTCCCTCGGCAGCATCAAGCGCACGGCTCTGCAATGCTCCTTCGCGTCTCTTGCCTCGAAGTCTACTTCCTCCGGCTTCACTCCAAGCTTCTCGTCCAGCGGTCCCTCGGATGCTCCAAGCGCACGGCTTCCGCAAAGCTATCCTTCACCGACTCAAGGCACGAGTCATGAGATGTGAAACTCGCCATGGCTCCATGTGCGAATTACTAAGTCCCTGCAAGACTCCAACGCACATATCAAATCAACATAACACACTAACTTAAACCCTTTGCCACACCATCAAAACCATATTACGGCAAGAGATTGCCCTAACATCAAGGAAATCCAGCAGTTTGCATCAGAGACAGCAACCGTTTCTATTGGTTTGGATCAGTCGTGTATGCATCTTGATTGAACCTGACACAATGTTCTCTGTGATCCCGGAGGGCTCAGCGGGTTTGACAGTATTGCTGTGATACTTGAATGATAGCATTTGTCAGTGTGGACACATCGTTAGATTGGGAAGTTTGACTTTGTTGCATGATCCTCGACATGTCCACCATATCCTGATGCATGGAAGCTGAAATCCCTTCCATTATCTCAGTGTAAGCCCTGGTGCGGGCAATTTCACTCCTTAGCTGCTGTAGAGAAGTTTCTTACTTGCGTAGTTGGGAATGAGCTCGAGTCCTGTCTGATATCAAAGCTAAATTTTGGTATACCTCTTCGCTTAATTTGGCATGGAGGGTGGCTATAGTATTTTCATCTTTTTGTTTCTCGCGTCGAAGGGTGGATATAATTTCTGCGTCCCTCCTTTGCTGGCGTTGAAGGGTTGTTATGGTTTCAATGTCTTCCTGCCTTTGGCGTTAGGCTTCTGCTAATTGGTCCTGGCAGCGAACCAATTCTTGTAACAAGGAGTTCTCTTTGTCTTTGCTGTTGCAAGTGGGCTCAGTAATGGGAGAAGGAATGATCCAGCTCTTGGTAATCCACCATCACCTGAAAGCAAAAGATGAAGAAGGAAATTATGGTTGAAAATACAGGCAAAGGTAATCAAGAAAACTTACCAATTCTAAGGTATGACGCAAACTCTCCATTCGCGGGATAAGTTCCTCTAAATTGAGGATCTGTGAATCTCTATCAAATGCAGAAGATGGAGTGGAAGCCACTAAGGGCGTGGATTCACTCATGATGGGCACAAAGGAGGGTGGCACAGAAGACTATGTTATTGGCCTGAGAAGAGGAAGAATGACACTGAGAAAAAAGAGGGGCTCTCTACGAAAATGGGAGATGTGGAAGTCGTAGGGAAGAGAGTCATCGCTAAGGGGCTCAGGGAGGCAGGAGGCGAGAGGGGGAAGCTTGACGGTGGCTGAAGAATGTTTGAAACTACCTGATGTATGATTAAGGAAGGGGAACCCTCTAGAGAAAGGAAGGGATAGAGAATAGGGGATTGGGTGATTTGGATGACATGGACATGGGAGTGGGAGATGAAGTTGAAGGTGGGCGAGCGATGGAAGGGGACGTGATTATCATCGGCTCTTCACTGGCAGGGGGAGGAGGCCAGAGAAAATTTTTGAACCCGGTTGCAGAGAGAGGCCTTCAAAAGTTGGGGTATGTGAAGAAGACGATAAGGGTGTTGGCGGAGTTGGTGAAGTGGAAGGTGAAGGAAGCTTGGCCGAAACCGACTCTAGGTCTGAGGGAAGCGCCGAGGAAGAAGAAGAATCAAGAGAAGTTTCTTCTCCCTGCATATGTTGGCGGGCAACTCCCCGCAATTCATCTTGGGTCTGCAAAAAAGGCTGGGGCGGCCTAGGGCCACCTAGAAGAGAAGCCGAAGAGGCAAGAGGGCTAGTGTTTTGTGATAAAGCTGGAGAGTAAAGTGGAGAAGGGGGTAGCGACTAGGAGTTCGCAATAGATGAAGGTGAAATGATAGGGGATGAAGTTTCTAATGAACGGGGAGGAGATATGGATGGAGGAGCGGTGACAGAGGGCATATTGGGAGTCGGAACAAGGGGCGACGAGGTGAGTCCAACGGGTGACCGATTCCCGCTCTCTGCAGTCTCGCATCGATATTCTGCGAGCATTTGCTGAAGAAGAGATTTCATCTTAGCATTAAGAGGGGGGAAGGTAGCCCCCAGGGCAAACCCAGATGGCTAGCGTAGCCGTGTTAGGGCTTGAAAGGACAAGAGATCGATTCCTGGAGGTGACGACTAGGCTACCGATGACTCCGCATTTCTACGCTAGCCATCTGGAACCTGATTTACCCCCCTCCACACGTAGGTGCAGCAGTGGGGGGCCGCTAATATGGCAGTTCCACATTTTATTAAGAGGGGGGAAGGAAGAAAGGTGGTCGAATGGGGCAGGAGAATTTTTGAAAGGCAAAGAAATAAGGAGAGGTGCTGGAGACAAAAGGAGTAGAAGGTAAAGAAGAGGGGAGGTGAGGAGTCCTATGTAAAGGGAAGAGATACATTCATGGTAGGTGATACAAATTGGGCCTCGAGGCAGAGATGTGGGTCTCAAAGAGAGATCAAAGTATGAGGTTTCAGGAGGGGGAACCTTGATGTAAACTCTTTGTGGCTCGATGAAAATCGAAGCCGGTATCCCCATGCGATGGTGGAACGAAGGAGTAGGGTTTAAGGTAGATACACCTGTGAAGAGCAGCGGAGTAAAAAATTATTCTGACCTGATGGCGCAAAGCCCTGGATCAGGTCGTCACACTCTTTTATGACTCGGTGTTAGCCGAAGCAATTATCCCCGTGTAGTTGCGGAACGGAGGAGTAGAGTTTAAAGTAGATACACATGTGAAGAGCGACGGAGTAAAAAATTATTCTGACCTGATGGGCAAAGCCCTGGATTGGGTCATCACACTTTTTTATGGTTCAACATTAGCTGAAGTCGTTATCCCCGTGCAGTTGTGGAACGAAGGAGTAGGGTTTAAGGTAGATACACCTATGAAAAGCGACGAAGTAAAAAATTATTCCGATCTGATGGGGCAAAGCCCTGGATCAGGTCGTCACACTTTTTTTATGGTTCAACATTAGTCGAAGCCGTTATCCCCGTGTGGTTGTACCTCTTTTTCTCTCTCTGCTATAACTAAAATTTATCCATCCGGGATCTTATACATGAGGAAGAGTGGTTGATTGGATGGATTGATTGAAGGGGGCGTTGGCATGGAATTGATGAGTTTTCTTTTTACCACCGGTGTTGGGATACTTTATCCATTTCGAAAGAATCCTCATTTAGCAAGAAGATGTTGGATCGAGCGGATCACTAGAGGGGGGGGTGAATAGCGATAGAAACTTTTCGTACGAATTCATTCGAGTAGACAATTAAATGCAGCGGAAAGATAAATGAAAACTAAAAGAGACAAGTAGATTTTTACTTGGTTCATAGCCTTCGGCTACTACTCCAAGGCCCTAGTGATCCTTGATCATACACGGAGGCAAATCACTAAAGAACTCCTCCTCGTTGGAGGTAGGAGTTAATCGAATATAAGAAAACACCAAAAGATTGAGGTAGAGGGACACTCCCCCTCTCCTCGTTACGATAAATACTCTGAGATAATAATAAAAAGAGATAAACTGAATTGAAGCTTATACCGACGGAACAAAAATATAAACAATTAACCTAGAGCGTCGGAGAAGTAGCACTTCGTTGTCGGAGAGTTGTAACATTGCGGAGGCTTTTTGAAGCTTAGAATTGATGAGAAAACCCTAGGAGAAGCCCTCCTTTTATAGCCTTTGAGCCCCTTCTTGAGAGGAACTTCAGCCAATGAGATTTGAGCACCAATCCCCTTGAAATGAGGTTATAAGCCTTGACTCCTCGAAGCTGATCCTTGACCATCAGTCGACTAATGGCCATCATCACGATCGTGATGGCATCGATCGAATCCGCATAGTAGTATCGATGATGACGACGATCGAGTCCTCCAAGGCGATCAAGCGATGCTACCGCAAGTCAAAGTTAGCTTAACAAAAATATTATTTTGACGGTCGTCGACCGTCCGATCTCGACCTAGACCATCTATAGGATGTCTTTGGTCGGATCTATGCTTAAGATCATCCCCGTAAGGAGGATACAACCTCTCTTACTCTCGCATACACACGAGCTTACCTCGATACTTACTGTGTCACTTTCGCTTCCGGCCTTCCACTCGATTCCTTCGGCTCCCTCCAAAGTCACTCGAGTGTCGCTCGACCACCGCGGCTTCCTCTGGGTGTCGCTAGCCTTCAGCTCCAGCGTTGACACTTTTCTGCACACTCGATTTAGCTCGTGAGATAACAATACGAGCTTAACTTTGTATCGTTTGCTATAATCAAAACTCAGGTTCGACTTAGGTGCCTACTGCACGAACAATCTCCCCCTTTTTGATCTATGGCAAACCCACATACAAAGTTAAGAAGATAATATGCATGAAGAATTATAATATGTATGAGAAACAAGAATAATAAAGATTAAGTAGGAGTAGTAAGGATTTTCTTCAAGTACTCCCCCTTGAGGAAACCTCCCCCTTGACCGAGGGTGAGTCTTGAAAGAAGGCCTTAATCCCCCCCCTTGATGGTTGCTATTTAGGAAGAGTTTAAGTAATTAACATTACTTAAAGTTGGCCTTAGTAAAACGTTTAAGTTAAGAGGACTTCTTAACTTAGCCCTTTCTCCCTTTCTTAAGTAAAGCATTAACATTTGGCCATAGTATTAAAAATAAGTTTAAGTTAAGAATTCTCTTAACTTGGCCTTTGTTAACTCAAACAAGTTAGGATGCACAAATTAAAGTAAAAAAACTTAAAGTTAAGTAAACATTTACTTAACCTTTGGCCATGTGAATAAGTATGAAGTGAGTTAAGTTGTCAAAAAAATTTGATTCCTTAACTTTGGCCTTTTTCTCCCCCTTTTGCCATTTATCGAAAAGAGAGAGGGTGTTTGGGAAAAAAAATATATAGGTATTAAATTTAAAGTCCAAGTATGTTTCATATTATTTTGAAAATAATATACTGAAAATAAGCTCATCTATAAAATGTTCGACTCTTATTTGACTTGATTGATATGAAAGATCAACAAGTCTTGGTCAGAGTCGATTAATATATATAATTATACTCTGTGGTTCATGGTGATGCACTAGCTCTACATCTGGAACCAGGAGTAAGGTCCTAACATCTCACACCCATCTATGTGGCTAAGTACACAAACACATTAGTCCTATGTGTTGTAAGATGTATTGACTCCTTAAATCTATAGGTGCATGATATCTAAGGTATGTCCTATGCTAGTTCCATGAAAATGAAAAGTAAGAAATATAATTTATAAGTTTCTATTCTACTACGCACATGCCCAATGTTCATCTTAATAGACTGAATTCGGCTTCAGGTAGGGGTTTAGTAGATAGGTCTGCCAAGTTGGACTTCGATTCAACGTATTCGAGTTGTATGGCTCCGTTGGCCACATGTTCTCGAATGAAATGGTGTTTGACCTCTATATGTTTGGTCCTAGAGTGACATATCGGATTCTTAGTTAGGTTAATTGAGCTAATGTTATCTACGTGGAGTTTAGTGTTCGTAAAGTCTAACTTAAAGTCGCGGAGAGTGTGCTTCATCCAAAGAAGCTGAGTGACACACTCATCCATCGCGATGTATTCGGCTTCGGTGGTAGATAAGGCAACACAGTGTTGCTTCCTACTGCACCAACTCACTAGACTCGAGCCGAGAAGTTGACAACAACCACTCGTACTCTTTCTATCGAGCTTACTACCGACATAGTCCGAGTCAGAGTAGCCAGTTAGTTCGAACTCGGTAGATCTAGGGTACCAAATACCGACATTAATTGTACCCTTTAGATATCTAAGGATACACTTGACTAGAGTTAGGTGAGACTCATTGGCACAGGTTTGGAACCTTGCGCACATACTTATTGCAAATAAGATATTAGGTCGGCTCACAGTTAAGTAAAGGAGACTCCCTATTACGCACCTATAGTATTTTAAATCAATTGAATTTTCGATTACATCCTCTTCTATATTTACATTCGTTGCCATTGGGGTATTAATAATTTTAGCATCTTGCATTCCAAAGCGTTTAATTAATTCCCTAGTATATTTGCGTTGATGTAGGTATATTCCATCTTTAGTTTGTTTAATTTATAGACCTAAGAAGAAACTCAACTCACCTACTAAATTCATTTCAAATTCACTTTCCATAAGTGAAATGAATTCATTTAGTAGGATCGAGTTGGTGGTTCCGAAGATGATATCATCTACGTAGATTTGGGCTATGAATATGTCTTTACCTATGATTTTTACGAAAAGGGTTGGGTCAACTACACCTTGGTTAAATCCTTTGAACTTAAGATAAACCGAAAGTCTCTTGTACCAAGCTCGAGGAGCTTGTTTAAGTCCATAAAGAGCTTTCTTTAACCTAAGGACATGATAGGGTTTATCTAGGCTTTCGAAACCGGAATGTTGACTAACATAAACCTTCTCTTTAATATATCCATTCAAGAATGCTGACTTCACATCCATTTGAAATAACTTAAATCCTCGATGTGCAGCATATGCTAATAACATTCGAATGGACTCTAATCTAGCTACTGGGGCATAGGTCTCGTCGTAATCTAAACCTTCGACTTGACTAAACCCTTTAGCGACTAATCTAGCTTTATTTCTAACTACTTCACCTTTATCATCAAGTTTATTTCTAAACACCCACCTTGTTCCAATGATTGTTTTATCTTTAGGTGGTGGTACTAATTCCCATACTTCGTTCCTAGTTAATTGAGCTAGCTCTTCTTGCATTGCAATAATTCAATCGGGATCAAGAAGGGCTTGGTTAATAGTTTTGGGTTCAATTTTGGAAATCAAGGAAATTTGACTAAAGTTTCTATATGAGGCTCTAGTTCAAACTCCTAGGCTTGGATCACCTATCACTTGGTCGATAGGATGATTCGTTTGAGTCCTAGTTTGATTCGGGTTTGAGTCATCTACCACTTGGTCAATAGGATGACTCGTTTGAGTCCTAGTTTGGTTAGAGTCATCTACCACTTGGTCAATAGAATGACTTGGTTGACTTAGGTTAGGATTAATACTAGACTTGATCTCCGAATCAGAGTTGAGTCTTGCATGAATCGGATCGCTAATTGGGGTTGCCGGGGGTTTTGTAGGTTCGTGTCCTTCATCAAACACTACATTGATAGTCTCCTTGACTCTAAGAGTGTCATGATTATATACTCTATAAGCTCTACTTATAGTCGAGTATCCTAGAAAGATTCCAGTCTAGGTTTTGGATGTAAATTTCCCTAGATAATCCTTAGTGTTTAGGATATGTACCTTACACCCAAATACCCTAAAGTACTTGATGTTAGGTATTTTATCGTGATAAATCTCGTATGAGATCTTAAGGTGCCTCTTTACCATAAGGTTCCTATTTTGGACATAGCATGTCGTACTCACGGCTTCCGCCCAAAACCTATCGGGTAGGTTATACTCGTTTAACATTATCCTAGTGGCTTATTGTAGGGTTCTATTTTTATGTTCTACTAGGCCATTCTGTTGTGGGGTTCTAGGATAAGATAACTCATGTGGTATCCATTTAGGTTACAGAATTCTGTAAACCTATGGTTCTCAAATACACCACCATGATCAATCCTAAGTCTTTTGATTTTAAGGTTTTGTTGATTTTCTATTAGTTTAAATAGGTTGATTAATTGATCTAGGGTATCACTTTTGTGTTTGATGAACCTAACCCAAGTAAATATAGAATAGTCATCAATTATGACTAAGCAGAATTTACTCCCATTAAGTGACTTAGCTCCGTGTGAATCAAATAGATCCATGTGTAGAAGCTCAAGAACACTTTTGGTTCGTTCTTGGTTAGTTAGTTGATGTTGTGTCCTAGATTGTTTACCTTGTTGACAATCATTACATATTTTATTATCTAAGTTATTGAGGTTAGGAAGACCTCTGACTAAGTCACTCTGACTCATCTTGTGGATGAGTCTTGGGTGTGAGTGACCGAGTCGTCGGTGCCACAACCATGATTCCTCTTGCCGTGTCATAAGACACTTGGTTGAGGAGTTAGTTAAATTAAGAGTATAAATATTGTTATTTCTGATTCCCTTAAGGATTGTTTTAGAAGTTTCATTTGTATTAATTATGCATTCATTTTCTAGAAATATGACCTTATAGTTATTATCACACAATTGGCTTACACTAAGTAAATTATATTGAAAATTTTCTACCAATAAGACATTTTGAATAATAAAGTTAGAGTTGAGCTCAATATCACCTGATCCGATGATTTTGAGCTTGCCGTTATTTTCGAAGGCTACCGATCCTTGTCGTTTGAATTGAAGCTTTGAAAACTTGAGTTGATCCCCGGTCATGTGTCGGGAGCAACCACTGTCCAACATTCATTGATCCTACACGCAAGGTAGTTGGATCAGATATTGGATTTATTAAAGATTGGTTGAAGATTATTAACCTAAATCATCTCACCCATGTCTACATGATCAAACATGTTAACCCTATATGTTCTTGTGAGATGACTTCCAATTTTACTTGATTTAAATTTAATGATTTGAACACTTGTCAACCTTGCGTTAGATTTGAATTTGATCTTAGGCTCATCAAGTCACCTTTTCAAGATCATGGTTTCCAGGTCGTGGCGAGGTACAGAGGTCTTCTTTGATCGAAAAAACGACCACTTCCTTAGACAAAGCCATTTTCAAGAAAATAGAGACTTGACTTACCTACAACCACTTCCTGGTCTAACTAGTCTAGGATACGGCGAGGTAGCTTCAGCTAGTTCCGCTCGATCAAGTGCACCGAACTAGATATGTCTTATCTAGCTTGAATACACAAGACTCCGCTTTCCTAGCATACTATCATCTCGCCGTGTCCTGGTACTATGTTACCAAGTATTGACGAGTTATAATCCTATCTAACCATTCTAAAAAGAAAAATAAATAACTAACCTAAGCATGCAATTTCTAAGTTAAAACACAAACAAATTTTGTACTGGCTCTCCCGGGACCGTTGAATCAGTTCGGTCTCTCCACATAGTGGATTTGGTCCTTGGGAACCCAATATTGGTTTGACCCTAAGTTTGAAATCAAAGTGGTCTTAGGGACCCATGCTTGGACACATTTTTTATGTCGACTTACAATTGACATATATGACTTGTTGGTCGTATTTGAGGTAAACCCTAGTCTGACCTTGTTGTACACGACCCTTTGCGATCCAAGTAGGAGGTCAAGTCCTTTGGATCCCAAAGTAAACCTTTCCAACGTGTTCCTAAGATCTTCGACTTGACTCTTCAAGAGTGAGTTCTCAACTTCAAGCTTTTCAACCCGAGTTGAGTCCTCCTCTCGAACTCGACTAGTTGAAGAGGTTAGGGAGACCTCGTGTTTGAAGAGTTTAACTTCCTCAACCAGGGTCTCGACCTTGGACTCGGACTTAGCTAATTTCCTAGTTAAGAATTTAATTGCACTATAAAGAGTACTAATAAGGGATCGACTTAACTTGAGTGTATCTTTTGAACCGGATGCGTATTTGTGGCTTGTCTTGAATAGCGCTTCGCAGTCCGATTCGTCTTCGATTTCAGATTCGTGTTCCGGTTCTAACTCCATTTCCGATTCAACCGATTTAGCCATGAGGACGCGATCATCGTCTTCTTCCTCAGATGCTTCTTCCCACATAGCATTGAGTGCCTTTTTGTGTTTCGGTGTTTTGCTCTTGAGCTTCGGACATTTGGACTTGATGTGTCCAAACCTGTTGCTTTCGTAATACCTAATGTTAAAACTTTTAGGCTTACCTTCGTTGGGTCGAGTGACGGTTCACTTTCAGCCCTTGACTATCCTCCGAACTAGGTTGACTACTTCGACTTCCATTTCTGGGTCGACCTCCGAATCGGACTCATCTTCTTCTTCCTTCGAGGGTGGCTTGCTCGTGGTTTTCTTCCTCGTACCTGCAAAAAGTGCTATACCCTTCTCGAGTTCCGAGTTAGACTACTCATGAAGTTCGAAATTGGAAAACAACTCATCTAATCTAAGTTTTGAAAGATCCTTGGAGACCTTGTAGGAATCGACCATGGATGCCCACAAGGTAGTCCTAGGAAATGAGTTAAGAACATACCTAATAAGGTCGCGGTTTTTGACCTTTTGTCCGATCGTGTGTAGGTTATTGACTATGTCTTGAACGCGAGCGTGAAGTTGCATCACCATCTCGTGTTCCTGCATTTTTAGATTATATAACTTATTGAACAAAAGATCGCGCTTACATACCTTGGCTTCATCGGTCCCTTCGTGTAGCTCCACTAGCTTTGTCCAAAGGTCCTTTGAGCTGATGAAGGGTCCGACGCGATTAAGCTCCTCCTTGGACAAGCCGCATTAGAGGATTTGAGTTGCCTTGGCATCGACTTTGACTTGTCTTTTTGTCGCATTGGTCCATTGGTCATAATCCAAGGATTCACCCACTTCGTTAGTCGGAAGTGTGAATCCCGTTTGGATTATGATCCACATCTCGATTTGGATTTTAAGAAAGCATTCCATTCGACCCTTCCAATAACGGAAGTCATCTCCATTGAAAAATGGAGGTCGAACGGTGCTAAAACCCTCGAGATGGGCCATTGAAACAAAAAAGACAAAAGGATGAAGCGAAAACCTAAAACCACAAACAATGGAAATGTCCCAAGACTCGCGTCTTGGATTAGTAGTGCGGGAGAAGAAAAACTACACGAATGAAAAAGAAAGAGAATAAAATCGAAATAAACAGAAAATAAATCGAAAAAAAATTCGTAGAAAGCTAGATTGGTGGTTTCACCAAATCTTAGCACCCCCGGCTCTGATACCAATTGTTGGATCAAGCGGATCGCTAGAGGGGGGGGCGAATAGAGATAGAAACTTTTCATACGAATTCGTTCGAGTAGACAATTAAACACAGCGGAAAGATAAATAAAAACTAAAAGAGACAAGTAGATTTTTACTTGGTTCGTAGCCTTCGGCTACTACTCCAAGGCCCTAGTAATCCTTGATCACACACGGAGGGCAAATCACTAAAGAACTCCTCCTCGTTGGAGGTAGGAGTTAATCGAATACAAGAAAACACCAAAAGCTTGAGGTAGAGGGACACTCCCCCTCTCCTCGTTACGATAAAAACTTTGAGACAATAATAAAAAGAAATAAACTGAATTGAAGCTTATACCGATGGAACAAAAATATAAACAATTAAACCTAGAGCGTCGGAGAAGTAGCACTTCGTTGTCAGAGAGTTGTAATGTTGCGGAGGCTTTTGGAAGCTTAGAATTGATGAGAAAACCCTAGGAGAGGCCCTCCTTTTATAGCCTTTGAACCCCTTCTCGAGAGGAACTTCAGCTAATGAGATTTGAGCACCAATCCCCTTGAAATGAGGTGATAAGCCTTGACTCCTCAAAGCTGATCCTTGACCATCAGTTGACTGATGGCCATCATCAGTCGACTGATGGCAGCATCAATCGAATGCTGACCACAAGTAGTCGACTGATGGACGACAGTCGAGTCCTCCAAGTTGGCAGTCAACTGATGCTAGCTGCAAGTCAAAGTTAGTTTAACAAAAACATTATTTTGACGTCCGCCGACCATCCGATCTCGACCTAGACCATCTATAGGATGTCTTTGGTTAGATCTATGCTTAAGATCATCCCCGTAAGGAGGATACGACCTCTCTTACTCTCGCACACACATGAGCTTACCTCGATACTTACTGTGTCGCTTTCGCTTCCGGCCTTCTACTCAATTCCTTCGGCTCCCTCCGAAGTCACTCGAGTGTCGCCCGACCACCGCGGCTTCCTCCGAGTGTCGCTAGCCTTCAGCTCCAGCGTTGGCACTTTTCTACACACTCGATTTAGCTTGTGAGATAACAATATGAGCTTGACTTTGTATCGTTTGCTATAATCAAAACTCAGGTTCGACTTAGGTGCCTACTGCACCAACAGAAGAGACATACACAGTTTATAAAAGAAGAGTTTTATTAATAAAGAGAAGGATTACAAGGTATAATTTTTTAAAAGAAAATGACGAAAGTTCACCCTAAGGAGAACTAAGGTGCTTCGTGGACGGTTTTCGCTGGAAGTATTACTGGGGTCTGTCGACCACCAGACATCACATTGAAAAGTTGTCTAAGGTAGGATTGTTGTATAAATTGGTGCTTTGACAAGGCCCTTTGGGTTGCAGCCAACTCTTCACGCAGGGTGTAGTTGCGAGTGGAGGCTGACTATAGACACCTCCTCAGGTCCATGACCTATTCTTCCAGTTCTTCTATGCGGTGTTACTCTTCGGTCTGCCTATCGGGAGAAAGAGAGTTGCTACCCTGCTCTGACATGCCTGCCATGGTGAAGGTGGAAGAAGGGAGAAGTGCACCGGTGAAGGCAGGAGAAAGGAGGGGTGCATTGCTTAGAGGTAACGTTGGGGGTTTTTATAGAGAGAAAAGGGGGCATTAATTAACCCTCTTGGGGAAATGAAGATAGTAAAATAAGATAAGATGGGAAGATAGGGGGACAGTAGTGGGGGTATTTGAATGCATTAATTTTTAAAAGACCAGTCATATCTTGCAGGAAACATGAATACGCGGCGGATTCAGTTTAATCCGGAGCCAGCGACTCCTTGGAAATATCCCTCAACGTCATTATGCGGGATCCCCTTCAGAACAGACTAAGTATTAATGAAGGCATTTTGCGGAGAATATTTGAAAGCAGAAGACTCCTCTTTAGAGCGCGGGGGGGGGGGGGGGGTGCTAAGAATACTCTAAAACAATGGACTTGCTCTCGTGATGGGGAATGGGAAATTCCGACTGAAGGATGGGGAGGAATTTCAGTCGGAGGAAGGGGAGGGAAAGCTTCAGCTGGCAGAAGAGGGGGGATGATGGCTGGAACCTCAGAATCCCCCACAATGTACTCCCAAGTCGGAGGAGGGTTCCATACCCGGTTACCAAAGGAGGGGAAAGGAGGCCGAAAAGACCTCCTGGTGCCAGAAGTTGTTGTATCGACTGGAGTCGAAGGAGGAGGAGACTGATAGGCTGAGGTGGCCGTGGAGCGGATGGCTGAGCCATTAGAGGAGCCTTGGTCGCACGGGTTTGAGTCGAAGGAGTCTGAGTTGGAACTTATGTCAATAGGGAATGCTAAAGAAGCCATGGGAGTAGCGAATATTTCATGGATCACTTGCAAATATTTCATGTGAAACATCAAATTCTTTCCGTGATTCACTATATATATGTTGGGTGTATTAATACACCATCTATTTCAACCCGTTTTTCTTTATGTCATCTCATATCTTTTGTTATATGTTTCGAAATAAATAACTTCTTAAGTCTCGATTTCAGAGGAAAATATCGAAGAATTTTTTGATCATTCTTTTTCTAATTCATTCCGTCATACTTGTATATGGGCTCCTTGCACATGGGACATATTTCCTTATTTTTGTGCTTACCCCAAATAATATACAATCATTCTGACATATATGTATCTTCTCATATGTCAATCCTAACTCTTTTAATAATTTTTTTTGCTTCATAATGAGAGTTTGGAATCGCATTCAATTTGGGAAATGTCTCTTGCAATAACTGAAGTAACATATCAAAAGATTTATTACTCCAGCCATTTAGCACTTTCATATGCATTAGCTTGACCGAAAAACTAAATACAAAAAAATTAGTAAAATTGTGATACAATTCTTTTTGTGCTTCTTCTAACATTGAAGTATAACTTTGTCTAATATCATTTGCATTCATGTTTTCATTAATATCATCTGATTGAGATCCAGTAATGTTGAAACTTTCAGTATTTTGTAAATCAGTAAATATGTCTTAAAAATCATCTTCTTCAATATCACAATCATGTTCATCTTCATTAATAATATGTATATTATTGGATGAAGTAACAACTTCTCTATGAAAGTTCTAGACTTTATACAATTTGTCAAATCCCCACCTATAAAGATATCCTCGAACATAATCCAAATCATATTTAAACAAATTGTCACACCGTCAAGATGGATAATAAATTTTGGATAAATTCAGACTGATCATATAATTCTCTACCATATTTCAAAACTGATTTAACTAATTTATATATTCTGAACTAATTCGATTCTGAATCATTATCCAACTTTTATTCATATTTATCAAACCTGGTTAAACATATAAAAATTATATACCAAATATAAAAATATACATTAATTGTAAAGTTAGAGTCAAATCAATTGTCTAGCAGAGTTTGACCCAATTGATTAATTACAAAAGAACTTTAGTTCATTCAGGTGATTAATTGCAGTGAAACAAGAATGGACCCAGTGTTCCAATAGGAAAGTTTCACATTATGAGTACAGATTTGGTGAGTCTAACATATCAAAAAGGCCAAGCTAGTTGAATGAACTTGACGTGCTAGATGACTAATAGATCAACAAAATTAAATGAATTAGGTAGGGTAGATGACTTTGTGAATCAAATAGGCCAAATGGTTAGAACTTAGAATATCTATCAAACATATAAACAAATCAAGTAGGTTGGATACAATGAGTGGGGTTAGATGATTAGATGTTCTTGCAGACCAAATGGTACATGCATAAAACAAATCGAATAAGTCACAAGGAATAGTCAGTGTGTGTGCCAATTTGTGGGATAGCCAAGCGAGACAAATTGACCAGATTGAATTCAGGTAAGCAAGCTAAATCATTTTAATGAATTGGACATCAAACTTTTTGTACAAACCAAACAGATGAATCAAATATAAATTGAATTATTGAATTTATGTACCAGAGCATTACTTAAATTGGGAGAACATTCTGATGAAAATAGCTTACTAATGTAAAAGAGCAATAAACAAAGAAATGTGGCCCACTCTCATGCTAAAAAAAAGTATAAAGCTATGAGAACTTGTGACATTATGTGGATCAAGTCCTTATTAGTACATCTTGAGTTTTCACACACTTAAACAACAAATATGTGTCACAACAATCAAGCTATTAAAGCATGATAGACACCTACACTCCAATTTGATATTTTACAAAGCCACTTACTAGGATACAAATTATGCTATTATATGGCAAGTTAAGCATGATAGGAATCTACACTCCAATTTGAAGGTGAGTTTTGGAAATAATGAATTAGTCTATCATTTTGGTTAATATAGGGTATATAGGGTTACAAGCCTTCGGGTCACATGGGGTAATCACCAATTAATTAAATATAACAAACAAATACCAGTAACCCAGTCAAACAGGAATTAGATAATCAGATTTAATTAAAAAAACATTTTTCTACGTTCTTTTCATTTGGGATGGTAAATAATTATGCTCGAACTCTCTCACACATGTAATAGACTATTCAATATAGGAAGTTGAGGTCAACAAATCATGCCCAAGTACAATTCATGAATGAACACACTAATATCGAATTACCTAAGTGTTAATTATGATCGAAGAGATACTGGTACTTAAATCGGGAGAAATCTAGTCAGAAGAACAAACTGAGGAGGTGGAGCCAGAGTTGAAGCTAGAGGAGGCAGAGCAGGAGAAGACAGAGGCGGAGAGATGACCGAGGCTGGAGCCTAAGCCAAAGTCAGAGTCGAAGGAGGCAGAGCATAAGCAGCCAGAGGTGATGAGATGGTCGGGCTGGAGCCGATGCCAAAGGAGGCAGAGCTTGAGAGATTGTAGGGGTCAAGCCAGAGGCGGAGAGGAGAAGAGGTCGTGAAAAAAATGCTAGAGGAGAGACGGAGCCCAGAGCTAAAGGCGGAGCCTCGCTGGAGAGATAATGATTGGGAGAATGCTAGAGTCGGAGTCGAAGAGGAGAGGAGGAGAAAGGGCGCAGAGAAATCGACTAGGGGAGGGACCGACCATCGAGGGTTTTTTTACGTATATTAGTGATGGAAAATAAATCTTTCATCATTAATGATTATTCTCTTAGTGACTAATTAATCTTATTCGTCGCCAATATTTTATACTTTGCGACGAAAACACATTGGTCCATCGCTAATACTACTTTAGCTAAGATACTAGTGACGAATAAATATAAACGTTGCAAAGTATCATAATCTTAGTGATGAGTTATTTTAATTCGTTGATAATATTTTATTATTTGAGAAGAAACAAAAATTAATCATCACTAACAATATATGTTTTTAACAATTAAAAAATTTAATATGATTATTTACGATGATTTTATATTTCATCACTAATATTATAGTTTAGTGATGAAATATTAATTCGTCGCTAAATAATCGTTGTTATTTTATTGAATTCTTGTAGTGCTAGCTGATATATTCACGAAACCCTTACTAGAAGAAGAATTTAGTTTACTTAGAAGAAAACTAGGAATGTGCTTATTAGAATAGGAATTTGTAGAGGAAATGTTGATCGCTAGAGGGGGGGGGGGGTGAATAGCGTCGATTTGATACGTGATGGAATTCAATTGCATTCGTCTACAAATCTCATTAGTGCAGCGGAAATAAAACAAATAGAAATAACGAAATACGACAAACACAATTCACAACACAAGCATATAACGTGGTTCGGAACCGAATGGTTCCTACTCCACAGATCGAGCTCTAAAGAGCTCTAGTGATGTACACGCAATCACTAATCACAAATAACTCCTTCTCGGAAAAATCCGGAGGTGGAGAAACCTCTTACAAGTGATTACAAAAGTAATACAATAAGAATATAAGCAACTACACTAAAATGCAAGTAAAGAAAGCTTTACACCGAGCTTTTGAATGCTTGCTTGCTAGGTTGATCGAGTAGCACTTGGAGACCATGAATTGCAGCAGCAACTCGCCCCAAAACACCTCAAAGAACCTTGTTGATTTCCTCCTCCACGAGCTCCATTTAAAGCTTCTTTCTGGGCTGGAAATCGCCGATCAGTCGATTGATCGGGACCATCAGTCGACTGATGACACTGTTGCTGTGAGACAACGGTGTAATCCACGTTGGAAAAATCCAACGGATAGGACATCAGTCGACTGATCATGTCCATCAGTCGACTGATGGAGCCTTCACTCGACTACTAACCCCATAGTCGAGTCTCGACTCCATTCTGTGCCAAAATTCTCGAGCACCAGTCGACTGATCACACGATCAGTCGACTACTCGAGCCAGCAGTCGACTGCCCACCTCTGGCAGTCTACTGCTGGGATACTTCTCGCAGTCAAACCCTAGTTGACTCACACCAGTCGACTTCCATATGGCACCAGTCAACTGGCACACCTCAAACATGAGGTTTTAACCCAAGTGTGGTGCCCCTATACTTGCTAGACCACCCGTAGCCTAAACCTAAGCCTTCTAGACACCTCCGTCAGCCTCACACCTCTCAGATCCCTCCAAGTCATCCATGACTTATTCATCCATTACGCTAGCCTTCAGGTGTTTCCATTGGCTATGTCATGCTAATGGTGTCTACACCGCCAAGGTACATTGGACTTACGCTGCCAAAACTCCACTTGGACTTTACTACGCCAACCATTAGACTTATGCTGCCAAAACTCCCGCTTGAACTTTACGCCGCCAATATCAAACCCCTTAGACTTCTCAAATGTCAAGACTCAAGCTTGGACTTTCCCTTGCCAACCCATGTTGGACTTTCCATGCCAATACCCATGCTTGGACTTTTCCTTGCCAAGACCTATGCTTGGACTTTTCCTTGCCAAGACTCATGCTTGGACTTTTCATGCCAAGTACTCAAGACTTGGACTTTCCATGACATGATCAACTCTAGTCAACCATCAAAATCCCCCTCGAGTCAAACTCGAGTCCGGTCAATCATGACCCGGGTCGATTGTGCCAACAATCTCCCCAAAACAATATCATACATCAATGTCAAACTTCCATGTTAAACATCAAAACATCGCTCAAGTCAAACTTGAGTCCGATCAATCGTGACCTAGGACGATTGCACCAATAATCTCCCCCTTTTTGATGTTTGACAAAAACACATACCTTTGAGTTAGAACACTAACTCAAATCTTCTTACCAATTATCCCAAATTGGTAATCCCAAACATTCTCCCCAATTCTCCGAATTGACAATTGATAACATCAATTGATAACACTCTCCATAACATTCTCCCCCTTTTTGACTAACATCAAAAAGGTTTTCTCTCCAAGGAGGTCAATGTCTCATGTCCTAATGAGATCTTATAATCTCCCCCTTGGTCCAAAAATACCTAGGATGCCTACCATCTTCCTAGTGATAAGTCTCATATCACTCAAGATAGACAATCCTATACACTCTCCCAATTTCTAAATTGGGTATCTCAAAATCCCATTTTCCCCCTCATGAGGAAGAATACCATCCATCATCCCTTGATGGATACCTCCCCCTAAAGGCTTGCTCCCCCTTGACCATTGCACCAATAATGTCCTTGGGAAGTCCCTAAGCCAATAGGAACTCTAAACCATCAAAAATAAGGTCTAAAGTTCAACATTGAACTTTCTCATACCTTAAATTTGATATATTATCCTAACAACTCTCATAATCCATATCCAATAGATTTTCATCCTTTATAATGCTTCCCAAAGCATATCCTAGGATTAGGAGTGGTTAGGGAACCTTACCATAGTTGAAATGGGGTTAAACATTCTTGTTTTACCCGAAATCAAGATATGCGCTTGAGTCCTTCGTAAATCGATCGCTTGCACATCATCGACTTCAATTATCGAGATCAAAATTCGATTTTTAGTTATCAGAAATGGATTTTGAAAATTCATAAATAATTATACGTATATTGAAAAATCATGAAAATTCATATATATAATACTTATGACCAATACAATGGGTGAAAAATGATAGAAAAATATTTTACCTATAAAATATCGAAATTGATAAAAAGTTTAAAAGTGAAGAAAAACTTCTAAGTTTTGGCTCACTTTGTATCAACTTCATCAATGGTGATTACTATCAAAAGATAGACTTCACCAAGGTTTTCTAAAAAGATTTTAAAATGTTTTTAAAATCTTATTTTGGATCATATTCCTTGGGCTCAATGTACATGACTTGTACACAAGCTTTGCCAATGATCCACCAATATGATAAGATGAGTATTAGTTCATCTAGATGCAAAAACTATGCACTTTGAACTTAACTCATATCCTAGCATCTCACATATATCTAGGGTGTATAAAACACACACAAGTCAATGTGATGTGACATGTGAGTTTTGTTCTCCTAATCTAGGGTTTCATGCATCTTTCTAAGACAACTCTACTTGATTCCCTTATAAATGAGACTTCAAGTCATGCCATTGTCCTTAAATCAATTTAAATCAAATTAAATACATGAATGATCATGACATAAATGATAGCATAATTAAGCATGGTCAATGATCATGATGTCATGACATATGATACAATCTAAAAACACATGACAATAAGTCTTAATCCTACACATAATCATGACATATAAATGATAAAAATAAACATGATGTCATGACATGTTATATGGCAAACATAGCATGACAAATAAAATGTATAGGTATAATAATACCTAAATTTTAAAGTTAGTTGCCATTTGATATAATTAAGTATATTTTTCCATATTGCTACTTTTCTCCCAAGTGTCCAACAACCCAAAATGGCACACTACAACCTCTAAACCTAAATTGTGTCAATTTAATTGATTTTTCATAATCCCAAAAATATATTGGCACATCCTAAAATCTTTTAAGATCAAAGATCAAACCTATTTCCAAGGTATCATATAACCTTGAAAATCACCTAAGGTGTCACCTTTACCATGGTTAGGTTAACTACTCTTCCATTTAAAGTTGGCACACCCTAAACTCATCTAGCGTGAATCGATCATGCTCTTAGGAACCCAAAACCTATTTGAGCTCCTAGGGTTTACTAGGTATTCCTTAGGGATAACCTCCCTAGATACCTTTCTAATGACCCTTCTAGGCTTGTTAGCCTTGGTCATTTGGGTCTTGCCATGATTAACTCTAGGGGTGACTCCCCTTGTAACCTTCTTAGTGGCCTCCCTAGGTTTCCTTGAAACCCTAGCCACTAGTCACACACCTTGGTTACCCTTAGGGATAACTTCCCTAGTAACCTTGGTCTTTCTAGACCTAATTTGTGTTCCATAATCAAATATAACACTATGATAAGCCGCTTAGGCTTAGGTTTGTGACCCAACCCTTTCTTGCCCTTGGTTGACTCTTGTCTCTTAGGTCCTAGGTGTTGAATCTTGGACCTAGACTCTTGACTTTGACCATTTGACCCTTTTATGTGGTTTTGCATAATCCTAAGGGTCTTCTCAAGTTTCTCAAGCCTTGACCTCAAGACTTTGTTTTCCAACTCTAATTGCCCAATTTTTGAATTTTGATTTAATCCTTGGGAATGGTTCTTCCTAGGCATATGCCTAGTCCATTTGGGGTTAAAACCTAGGTGATCCTCTATTTTCCTAATAGATTCCCTAGGTAAGATTTTTCTAGGGACATTAGTCCCAAATTTCTCCTTATTTCCTAAGTGGACATTTTTAGCTCCTAAATAAAAATATTTGTTATTCCTAGCATGCTTTTCATGATAAATTGCAAGAGAATTAATATTCCTAGCATGCTTTTTGACATTTAAATTAGAAGGAGCATTACTAAAATATACCTTAGGGTTAGCCTTAGCTCCCCCTACATGTGATGCTCCATTTTGGGTCTTTTTGCTCCCCCTAGGGCATTGACTCCTATAATGCCCCGGTAGCCGACATTTGAAGCAAATCACTTGCTCCTTGCTCTTTTGCATTGAGGCACCATTCTCCTTTACCTTTGGCACGGGAGGAGCCTTCTTGACTCTTTTTGGGCACTTACCCTTGTAGTGCCTGGATTCCCTACATTCAAAGCAAATTTTATGATTTTTATTTAAAACCAAATTGCCTGAGTTACCTATGGTGTTTATAGTGGTCGGAATGGATTCTTCATCTCTCCTGGAGGTGGATGGCTCCTCTTAAGGTTGCTCTGGTGTGGATAGTCTCTCCTCCCCCTCAACCCTTGAAGTGGAGGCTTCTTCCACTTTTTCCTCTTCCTCTTCCACCGATTCGGAGGTTGACTCCCTATCAACTTCCGAATCCTCACTTGCTTGTGAGGATGAGCTCTCTTCCTCCTCTTCCTTTTCTTCTTGAATTGAGTGAGGCTCTTCATGGAATTTTGCCAATTTTCCCATAGATCCTTGGCATCTAGATATTCACCTAGCCTAGACAAAACATCATTAGGTATCAAATCTTCTAAAAGTTTTGTTACCTTGGCTTCGGTCTTGAATTTTTTACGTTGCTCTTGGGTCAATTTCTTCAACTTTAGAACTTCTCCCTTCTTATCCCGAGGAGGTTTAAAGCCTTCTACGAGGATGAACAAATCATGTATGTTCATCATCAAGAATGTCTCCATTCTTGCTCTCTACACCAGAAAATCTTCTCGGTCGTATGGTGGTGGAGTGTTGATGTCCCATCCAAGCTTGTCTTGGAATTCCATCTTCCCTCTAGCGTCTTTTGCTCCCAGCGGTTAGTCCGTAGAAGAGCCCCGGGCTCTGATACCAATTGTAGAGGAAATGATGATCGCTAAAGAGGGGGGGGGGTGAATAGCGTCGATTCGATACGTGATGGAATTCAATTACGTTCGTCTACAAATCTCATTAGCGCAGTGGAAATAAAACAAATAGCAATAACAAAATACGACAAACACAATTCACAACACAATCATATAACATGGTTCAGAACCGAATGATTCATACTCCACGGATTGAGCTCTAAAGAGCTCTAGTGATGCACACGCAATCACTAATCATAAATAACTCCTTGGAATAATCCGGAGGTGGAGAAACCCCTTACAAGTGATTAAAAAAGTAATACAAGCAACTACACTAAAATGCAAGTAAAGAAAACTTTACACTGAGCTTTTGAATGTTTGCTTGCTAGGTTGATCGAGTAGCACTTGGAGACCCTGAATTCAGCAACAACTCACGCCAAAACACCTCAAAGAACCTTGTTGATTTCCTCCTCCACGAGCTCCATTTAAAGCTTCTGCCTAGACTAGAAATCGTCGATTAGTTGACAGATCGGGACCATCAGTCGACTGATGACACTGTTGCTGTGAGACAATGATGTAATCCACACTGGAAAAATCCAACGGATAGGACATCAGTCGACTGATCATGTCCATCAGTCGACTGATGGAGCCTTCACTCGAATGCTAACCCCGCAGTCGAGTCTCGACTCCATTCTGTGCCGAAATTCTTGAGAACCAGTCGACTGATCACACGATCAGTCGACTGCTCGAGCCAGCAGTCGACTGCCCACCTTTGGTAGTCAACTGCTAGGACACTTCCCGTAGTTAAACCCTAGTTGACTCACACCAGTCGACTGCCATATGACACCATTCGACTAGCACACCTCAAACATGAGATTTTAACCCAATTATGGTTACGTTCCCCCATACTTGCTAGAGCACCCATAGCCTAGACCTAAGCCTTCTAGCCACCTCCGTCAGCCTCGCACCTCTCGGATCCCTCCAAGTCATCCATGACTTGTTCATCCATTGTGCTAGCCTTCAGATGCTTCCATTGGCTATGTCATGCTAACGGTGTCTACACTGCCAAGGTACATTATACTTACACTGCCAAGACTCCGCTTGGACTTTACGTCGCCAACCATTGGATTTATGCTGCCAAGACTCCCGCTTGGACTTTACGCCGCCAATATCAAACCCCTTGGACTTCTCAAATGCCAAGACTCAAGCTTGGACTTTCCCTTGCCAACCCATGTTGGACTTTCCATGCTAAGACCCATGCTTGGACTTTTCCTTGCCAAGACCCATGCTTGGACTTTTCCTTGCCAAGACCCATGCTTGGACTTTTCATGCCAAGTACTCAAGACTTGGACTTTCCATGACATGGTCAACTCCAATCAACCATCAAAATCTCCCTCGAGTCCGGTCAATCATGACCCGGGTCGATTGTGCCAACAATCTCTCCAAAACAATATCAGACATCAATGTCAAACTTCCATGTCAAATATCAAAACATCGCTCGAGTCAAACTCGAGTCCGGTCAATCGTGACCTGGGCCGATTGCACCAACAAAATTGATTTTACTTACATTACTTTGCCATTCTTCATTTTATTTTTTGAATTGGCAAAGGAATTAACTTAGAAATCATGAGCTTATAGATTTAAGGAGTCAATGCATCTCACAACACTTAGATTTAACCTGATTGTGTACTGAGTCACGTAGATGGGAGTGAGATGTTAGGACCTTACACTTGATTCCAAATGTAGATCAAATGCATCGACATGAATCAAGGAGTATAAATACAGAATGATCACTTAAGTGACCAACCTTCATCAAGACATGGTGATAATTTAATATCACTTGAGTCAAAAGGAAGTTGAACATTTTGTTAAGGATAATTTATTAGAATGTTTATGTTAAAATATTATTTTTCTAAAGGCATGCTTGGATCCATAAATTTGTTTAGTTACTTCATACTTTAAGTGTTTTTTAACTTGAAAATATTTTTGAACTTTAAATGTTTTTTTTTTTCAAAATTAACCTTAAAAATGCTCTCTTCATTACATTATTTTTGATATATGTTAAAGAGGGAGAGAGAAAAGTTAATAGGTTAAAATTTTTAAAACTTTAATTATTCTTTCAAAACTCATCAAGTATTAAGGGGGAGGTATTATTAAGGAGGAGTTTTGAAAAATAATTGATTAATACATTTATTTCCTTAACTTTGAATTGTGTTGTCATAGATCAAAAAGGGAGAGATTCTTAGTGCAGGAGCACCAGATAATCGAACCTAAGTTTTGATAATAACAAAGGTTCATAGTTACGTCATAATATTATCTTATATGTTATGTTAAGTGTGCAGAACTTGAATAGTCTTAGCTTAAAGACACCAGGAGAATCTCGATGGGTCAGCAGAGTCTGGGCATTGGAGAGAGCCATGGTGGTCAAAGGATCAGATGCTAAGCAACAGGTTAGAGGAGCAAGGGTAAGTAAGGTAAGTTCCTTGTGTGGAGTGGTAAGGTCACGTCCTTAGTACGGGGACAACCTTAGGCATCAATCCAACTAAGAGTTCTGGGAGAATGCTGAAGTCGAGATTGGACAGTCAAAGACTGTCATTACTACTATTTTTATATACATTATCTATGCATCATAAATATGAGCTACAAATTGATCCACATCATGATAAGATTTATGCTTAAATAGGATCTAGATCTGGACAAAACTATCAAAATTATGGCCCACATCAGGATAAGATTTGCACTTAAATATAAACTAGATCTGGACAAAAATCACTATTTCAAGGCAGTTGGAAAGATCTATAAAAATGGTGTTGGACACAAACCCTAATCATATTTTTCCCAAGTGCTCTCACTTTCAATTTCTACAATCAACAAACGACCTTCGTGTTGCAATGCTACAACTCCAACCGTGCACCTCCTTTTGTATTATTTTTGTCGGTATAATTTAGCATACTTTTCTTTATTGTACTTAACTTCTTAAAGGAGTGGTAAGGTTATTACATTATCTTTTGCATTTGTAAAATTGCATCTTTTACCTCTAATGAGGAAGAGACTTCTAGTGAATTGCCCATTGAAAGCGATTTACAATGATTTTATGAATGAGTTTTGGAATAAGAGATTGAGTGGAGAAAGACTTAGAGATTGCTTGGAGAGCTTTAGGATATTTCTGTGACAAATTCAGACTCTTCTCCAAGCTCCAAGACTCCTCTTATATAGAGTTTGGAAGTCAAATTTTGTGTTACTTGTTTTCCCTTTCGCCAGTCGACTGATCGACATTAGCAGTTGACTGATGCTTCACCAATCGACTGATAGAGTACACCAGTTGACTAGTAGGACCATTGAATGCCTTCAACGACTTTTGACATGCTATTATTTTTAAGATTCGAATGTTACAACTCAACGGTCACTCTACTAGTCGACTGGTCTTTAGACCAGTTGATTGATCTCTAACCAGTTGACTGACCAGTCGACTCCCAAATATTCTATGTGTTATTTTATTTCAGCCAGTTGATTCCTCTATCACAGTAGTAGACTGTTGTGTCACGAATATTCCGAGCACTATTTTCTCACTTTCTCGAGCACCCGCAATCGAGCCTCGCTCGTCTCGACTACCCACGACTAGTCGACTGCTTCACTGCGGTAGTCAACTGCCCGAGCACCTATCCTTGAGAACTCGAGCATTGAGTGCTTAGTGCCAACGCCTAAGCATTGTAGATTTTCCATCGCTCGAGCATTGGACCAATTGACTAGTCAAGATCACCAGTCGATTGCCCGAGCACTCATTCGTGTTCCCGATCAATGACTTTCCAATCGATTGCCCTCAATAAGAAGTCGATTAGTACACATCAACACTGAGATTTAACCTATCAAGTATAATGACCCTCTCATACTTGACAATTACCCTTAGCCTAGACCTAAGCCTTCAAGCTTCTTCCATCAACCTCACACCTTTTGGATGCCTCAGAGTCCACAACTCCCCACCCTTTGCTCTTGCCTTCAAGTACTTCCTTCAGCTTTGTCATGCTATCAAGTCTTCCTTTGCTAAGAGGCCGCACCTCTAGGACTTCCATTGTTAAGTTACATTTGGACTTATGTAGCAAGGCTATATACTTGGACTTATGCTGCCAAGTCTTCATACTTGGACTTTCCTTACCAAGTCTCCATACTTGGACTTTCCTTAGCAAGTCCCCATACTTAGACTTTCCTTGTACTTGTCACTCAATATCATGTTAGATCACCACCATTGCCTAACTAAAACTTGATTGTCCAAACATCAAAAGTAATTAATGCTTGGAGCAAGATTGCATCAACAATCTTTCCCTTTTTGATGTTCGGTAAACATTTAAGTTAGTTCTTTAAATATACAATAAGACATAATATGAGAGCATATATGAAAGCACAATATGTATTTTTCCTTAACATGAAGATTCTAACCTAAAATTTTCATTTTTCCACCTTTGACATACATCAAAAAGAGAAAGAAAATACATTTAAGGCTCCCCCTTAATCCAAGACACTTTCTAAGGTGAAAATGATGAATCAATCAACCTTTGAAAGATAACCTCATTATGGTATGGCAAAGTATTGAAACATGAATGAAATCATTGTCTAACTTTGCACCAACAATAAAAGATTCAAACTTATGCCTTGAGTTTATATATTTTAGCCTTCCCCTTAACCGTTACATCAACATTAAAGATTCTTCCTTTAGAGAGATCCTAAGTCTATAAGAAATTTAAACCCTAAACACAAAGGAAAATGATTAACCTTGAACCTTAACACCCTTTTAAAATTTGATCCTCACCCTAATTAACTCTCCTTTCCCTTTTTACCAGAAAATCTTACCTTTTTAATGCTTCTCTAAGCATATCATAAAGTTAGGAGAAGTTAAACTATCTTGGGTTGTTGTTAGATGGTTAAATTAGTCCTATTTAGCCTAAATCAATCCTAACAGTCGACTGAGAGGAACACCAGTCGACTGCTACAAGACTAGTCAATTAGTATCTGCAGCAGTCGACTGATATCAGTTGAAGTTTTCAGTTGATTTTTTAGACAACGTTTAGAAATGCATAACTAAATCTATAGGCATCAAAAATTCAAAAAAATTTGCAAACACATTTATCAATCCATTCCCTATCAAGGAAAAATAATTTGAAAAATAAATGTTTTCTAGATTTCTAGATTGACACAATCTTGGAAACCAATAAAAACTTTAATGATTTTCAAAAGTTTGTATCACTCTTGCTTGACTAATAAGAACTGTTTTTCCAACATAATAAATATATTTTGAAAAATATTTTGTTTGACATTTTCAACCATATTCTAAGAGCTATATGCATATTAGTTATGCACAAGCCTTCCCAATGGCCGGTCCAATTAAGAATTCATGTCTCTAGATGTCATTTTGGCTCAAAGTAATGCATCATAACAAGCATGATGAATCAAATGCATCTTCCCAACATCTCACATGATGTCAAAGTGGATAAATACAAAAATCAAGGCTTCTTAAGTCTTTAACGAGATGTTTTAAGGTATAATCCTAAGTTTTAGCTGTGGGATCATGCAAGACTATGCTCATTACTCTACAAATCACATTCCAAACTCTCTCATAAGTGATGTAAACTCTGCTTTGGGTAGAGCCTTAGTGAAGATGTCGGCAAGGTTAGACTTAGATTCAATATAATTGAGTTTAATGTGTCCTTTATTGATAAATGGACATGCTAGAGGGGATGAATAGCATTTTCTTTGCTTCGATGAATTGTGTTCGTGTTCGTCTATAAAACTTATTATGCACAATGGAAATAATAAAGCATAAACTAAAAACAAAGATAACCACTCACACAAGACAAGCGATATAATGTGGTTCGGAACCTAGGGTTCCTACTCCACGGGTTGAGCTCAAGTGAGCTCTAGTGATGCACACCACCACTATCAAACTTCTCCTTCTCGGTGACACACCGGAGGTGGAGAAACCTCTTACTATAGTTCTTACAATAATAAGAATAAAGATATAAACAAATACAAAGGAAATACAACAACGATGTAAAGAAAACTTTACAAAAGATCGCTTTGAATGCTTTTCTTATTAGTTGCTTGGATGAGCTTGAAGGACCCTAAAATGCACCAGCACTTTGCCTTAAATCGCCCCTAGAACCACTGCAAAAATCCTTCTTATCGAGCTCCTTTTATGCCTCCCCACGACCTAGATTTTCGCCTGATAGTCGACTGTCCAAAGGCACCAATCGACTACCTACAGTGTCGTTGTCTCACAATGGACTTAATCCACGTTGGCATTCCAGCCAATGGCTACACCAGCAGTCGATTGGTCAGTTGATTATGAAAGCTTCTGTGTTCGTGTCCACCACCAGCGCTAGTCAACTACCATCCATGGAAGTTGACTGCCCAAGGCCAGTCGATTGGAAATAACCTACAGTCGACTGACAGAGACACAAAGTAGCAGTCGAGCCTTCAACCAACTACTGACCAATCGACTTGTCATAATTTCAGTCAACTACTCTGAGTCAACTCAGCTCCCGAATGTCAAACACTCGGCCAGTCGACTGATAAACCTCAATAATGAGGTTTAACCCAAGTATGATCCCTTAATACTTGATAAACACCCTTAGCCTAAACCTAGGCCTTCATTCTACTTCCATCAGCCTTACAACTCTCGAATCCCTTGAGTCCATGATTCTTCATCCTTGCGCTAGCCTTCAAGTGCCTCCATCAGCTATGTCATGCTAATTAGGTCTACTTTGCCAAGGTACATTTGGACTTAAGTCACCAAGACAAACGCTTGGACTTTACGCCGCAAACATTGGACTTATGCTACCAAGACTACATGCTTGGACTTTACGCTGCTAATATTGATGTAATTAAGAGGTGTTCTAAGGCAATCACCTTAGAAGTTATTAATAAAATCAACTATCTGAGTATACATTAAATACGTATTTGATTGGATCTTAAACTCATTTACTAAAGTCCACAATACAATGCATGGCATGAAAGAAATTGTGATTGGATCATAATTAGTGGGTATCTTATCATGTGTAATCATGTAAGTATTGAAACTATCTCTAGTCGATGAATTGATGAGATTAGACATAATCAATTCTGTGAGACTAGCATATGTTATGCTCCTTGGTTTATCCAAGCATTCGGTACTCACTGAATGGAAGCATAGGGATGCTGAGAGTGAACATGTGGATGCTAGTTATGGAAACTAGTTCATTGGAGTGACCAGCTATGTGACTTCATATGGTTCTATATGTCGAAGATCTCATTGCATATTGAATGCGAGTTTCCTTAGACTTGAGGTATTCAAGTCACTTTGATCATGACGCCTTATACTTTGACTTCTTTGCAACCATCTACATAGTAGGTGTAACTCCGAGATGATTGGGTATGAGCCAAAGTGATCAAAGGTATTTGAATAGCCCACAGAGGATTCACCACTCCTGATAAAGGAGATGTATACCCTAGGCCTCTTGTTAGGATTGTTACTCAGAAGTCTCTGGCCAGAACAAACATGTTAAGAAGTTGGTCTTCTTGGGAACATGAAGGAGTAACTTGAATCCATAGGACAAGGAAACAAACTTGGGCTAGGTGTGACATAGTTAGCCTAGTGGGGACGAACACATAGACCATGTGCTGAACCAAGTGGGTATAGGATGAGTGAAAGGACCAAGACACGAACAACTATAGTTGTTGAAGGGTTCAAAAATGTTCTGGAGTCGATTTAGAATTTTCAGTCAATTGGGGGTCATGATGTACTGCTAGGTGCTATTCATGATCTATTCATAATTAAAGGGTTAATTATGAATGGGCAACATAACCGAGAACCTATTGGGTCATACACACTACGGGTGATCTCGAGATGTAAAACAAGCCTGAGAATGAGATTCTTAATGAGAGAGGGTATATGTGGTTGGACCAGACTAAGGGGGTGAGAAATGAAGGCTATGGAACCTCCTATGGCCTTGTCGGACTTAGCACGACCATATCACACCTAAACGAACTCAAACAGACTATATAGAGCCTCACACGACCATGCCTAACCTGGCACAGGCTGTGCCTGGCTCTGACCAAAAATGGGCAAAAGCTGGGTTGTGCCTAGAAGGACACATGACTAGTTGTGTGTCCTGGCACGATCAATCGTGTGTAAGACACACGACCGTGTCACAGTTCCACCGTTTTTGGAGATTTCTCTTATGAAAATTTCCTGGGTTGTTCTTACCTTAATTATGTGATAATTATGGTAAGATATGTTTCATTTAAGCCTCCTAAGATGACTTAATCAAGAGATCTATAAATAGATCCCTTGATCATCTTTGGGAGAGAGTTTTTTTCCTTAGGTTTTCTTCTATAGTAGTCATTTTCCTCTCTCTTCTTCTCTTGTCTTTGTCGATTGGCTAGCACCAATCAGAGACAAAGGCTTGTTGCTCTAGGAGTTGTCTTAGGTGATCTCGGCATGGATACTAATAGAGGCAAGGTCAGTTGGTCTTGCTTGTGGTTTTGACGAATTCGAAAGAATCTCGAAGGTATAACTTCTCTTTCTCCTTTTGTGTGTTTTCTTGTGATTATGTCAAAGCAAGTTTTTCCTGGCCCTTAGGGGGTGTCTGGGATATAATAAAAATTATTTTATTTACTTTATTCCACTGCGCATGATCCCAAAATCTCCAACAAGTGGTATTAGAGCCACCTTGTATGTTTGGCATAGATTGCATGTTGTAGGAGAATATTTAAAGCATGCATGATGTTTTAATATACCCGTGCCATGTTTTTATATATGATAGATTAGAGTATGCATGATTCTACATATAGGATATGTTTGTAACCTAAAAGGAAATATCGAGGATTCACTTGGAAACATTGAAGGTGTTGGTCGCATCATTAGAGCCTAAGCATAGACTCACGTTCACATCAGAAAATTTATTTCCTAATGTGACCTTGGTTTTTTCATATTTAGGTTTATTTCCTTTTATAGATGAGACCCATAATAACCTGAAATCTCTCATGCAAATATTAGGGCTAACATCTTCCATTAATATGGTTGAACCAGAGTTCTTTTTCATGTTTCGGTTGTTGGACTCTCTCCAATGTTGGCATGACATCGAGCATGTTCAATTCATATGAGATTCGATGTTTATTTTAAATGGTAAGGACTAGAGGTCAATTTCAAGTTTGGGTTGTTGGACTCTCTCTAAACCTAGCTCGTAAATTAGATGTTTTCAAACCATTTAAATTCAATCTCACAATTAATGGGTTGGCCCAAACTGAAAGCATTGATTTGTAGGACTCGCTCTAAGGTCAATATGGACAGAGGTGCAATTAGGTGATATGCATTGGATGTATATATGTTAATGAGTTAACGACCTAATGTATATGTGAACATTTAATTAGTTGATAACATAATGTGATAATTATATATTTGATATATAATGAGTATTGTTGATACCTAACATTATAACTTTGAATAACTTGTTGGACTCTCTCCAAGGTTGTTCTTATTCATAATGGATATCAACCCACTAGGAGATAACCTACCATCTCTCGAATTCAAAGTGAAGGCTATTGAATTTGATATAATAGTGAGAGTTTCTTGTTAATGTAAATTGTTTACATTACTATAAATTCATCTCTCTTATGTTGGTGAAATCGGCCTAAGTCATGATTGACCGGACTCGAGTTTAACTCGAGCGATATTTTGATGTTTGACATGGAAGTTTGACATTGATGTTTGACATTGATGTCTGATATTGTTTTGGGGAGATTGTTGCACAATCGACCCGGGTCATGATTGACCGGACTCGAGTTTGACTCGAGGGGAATTTTGATGGTTGACTGGAGTTGACCATGTCATGGAAAGTCCAAGTCTTGAGTACTTAGCATGTAAAGTCCAAGCATGGGTCTTGGCAAGGAAAAGTCCAAGCATGGGTCTTGGCATGAAAAGTCCAACATGGGTTGGCAAGGGAAAGTCCAAGCTTGAGTCTTGGCATTTGGAAAGTCCAAGGGGTTTGATATTGGCGGCGTAAAGTCCAAGCGGGAGTCTTGGCAGCATAAGTCCAATGGTTGGCGACGTAAAGTCTAAGCGGAGTCTTGACAGCGTAAGTCCAATGTGCCTTGGCGGTGTAGACACCGTTACCATGACATAGCCGATGGAAGTACCTGATGGCTAGCGCAATGGATGAACAAGTCATAGATGACTTGGAGGGATCCAAGAGGCGCGAGGCTGATGGAGGTGGCTAGAAGGCTTAGGTCTAGGCTAAGGGTGGTCTAGCAAGTATGGGGGAACCATACTTGGGTTAAAACCTCATGTTTGAGGTGTGCCAGTCGAGTGGTGCCATATGGCAGTCGATTGGTGTGAGTCAACTAGGGTTTGACTGTGAGAATGTCCTAGCAGTCGACTGTCAGAGGTGGATAGTCGACTGCTGGCTCAAGCAGTCGACTGATGCTTGAGAATTTCGACACAGAATGGAGTCGAATGCTAGCTCAAGTGCGGGGTTAGCACTCGAGTGAAGGCTCCATCAGTCGATTGATGGACATGATCAGTCGACTGATGTCCTATCTGTTGGATTTTTCCAGCGTGGATTACACCGTTGTCTCATAGCAACAGTGTCATCAGTCGACTGATGGTCCCGAGCAGTCGATTGATCCGCGATTTCCAGCCCAGGTAGCAGCTTTAAAGGGAGCTTGTGGAGGAGGAAATCAACCATGGTTCTTGAGCTACTTTGGGGCTATTTGTTGCTGCAAATCAGGGTCTCCAAGGCTATTCTTCAAGCAACCAAGATCAAGCAATCCAAAGCTCTTTGTAAAGTTTTCTTTACTTGCATTCCATTGTATTTGCTTGTTGTATTTAGTTTATTTTTGTAAACTATTGTACGAGGTTTCTCCACCTCCGGATTGTTCCGAGGAGTGTTGATTAGTGGTGTGTGGTCGCATTGCTAGAGCTCGTTGAGCTCGATCCGTGGAGTATGAACTATTCGGTTCCGAACCACGTTACATGATTGTGTAATTGTGTGGTTGTATTTGTGTTTGTTTTATTTCCTCTGTGCTAACACGAATTGTATACAATCACGCAATTGAAATCCATCGACGTAACGAAATAACGCTATTCACCCCCCTCTTGTGATCAACATTTCCTCTACAATTGGTATCAGAGTCCGGGGCTCTTCTACGGACTAACTGCCGGGAGCAAAAGATGCTAGAGGGAAGATGGAATTCCAAGACAAGCTTGGATGGGACATCAACACTCCACCACCATACGACCGAGATGATTTTCCGGTGTGGAGAGCAAGAATGGAGACATTCTTGATGATGAACATAGAGGATTGGTTCATCCTCGTAGAAGGCTTTGAACCTCTTAGGGATAAGAAGGGAGAAGTTCTAAAGTTGAAGAAATGGACCCAAGAGCAACGGTAAAAATTCAAGACCGAAGCCAAGGTAACAAAACTTTTAGAAGATTTGATACCTAATGATGTTTTTGTCTAGGCTAGGTGAATATCTAGACGCCAAGGAGCTATGGGAAAAATTGGCAAAATTCCATGAAGAGCCTCACTCAATTCAAGAAGAAAAGGAAGAGGAGGAAGAGAGCTCATCCTCACAAGCAAGTGAGGATTCGGAAGTTGATAGGGAGTCAACCTCCGAATCGGTGGAAGAGGAAGAGGAAGAATTAGAGGAGACCTCCACCTCTAGGATTGAGGGGGAGGAGATTAGAGCATCCTTAACACCGGAACAATAAGAAGAACCATCTACATCCGGTAGAGAGGAAGAGCAAGCTCAAGAGAACCTCACGCAAATGGAAAGTCCAACATGGGTTGGCAAGAGAAATCCAAGCGTTCCGGTTACGTATTACTATTTCTTTAGAATCCATGCGCGAGCATATTCAACTAGTCATCCTCGTCCGGCGAGAATGCATTAATCCACATCGGTGAGTTACATGCATCTCACCATTTACATGTTTTTCCTTACATTTACATGTAATATCCTCAATGTGAGCCATTAAGTATCTTGCAAAAACACAAATAAAAACCAAAGAGAATTCCAAGACTTGGTCTTGGATTAGTAATGTGGGAAATAATAGGAAAAAAACAGAAATAAATAAGGAGGATAAGAAACTAAAAAATTTGAAACTTATGACCTTCGATGTCCCCGAAAGGGTACTAAACGTTGGATTTTGGGGCTGAAAACAGCTTGTTACGGGGGTAAACCCCTAGTAAGAAGTGTAGATCTTTCAGAGAGCTTCGATTTGGTGGGTAGATCGTTTCGTGAGTCCACTTGTAGCAAAAGTTATGCTTGTTTGATCGTGAGGTACTCCGAAGGAGATTAGTACTTGCAAAAACACAACAAAAAAACTATGTACCAAGACTTGGTCTTGGATTAGTAGTGCGGGAAACAAAAACTAAGAAATATATGAATCGAAAAATACGAAAAGAAAACCAAAACGTGCTAGATTGGTGGTTTCACCAAATCTTAGCGCCCCCGCTCTGATACCAATTGTTGGATCGAAAAGCGTCGCTAGAGGGGGGGGTGAATAGCGATCGAAAATCTTTCGTTCGTAATCGTTCGTTAAGGAACGAGTAAGCGAGTAAGCAGCAGAAAATAAAATGACACATTTATTTTACTTGGTTCACAACCCGGCGGTTGCTACTCCAAGGCCCTATCGGTCCTAGACCGCGTACGGAGGGCAAAACACTATAACGTCTCCTCCTCGTTGGAGGTAGGAGACAACGATCACAAAACCGAATATACGAGGATGAGGCAACAAGCCTACCTCACCTCGTTATGAAGAAAAACAAAGAATACAATATCAAAAATATTACTTGAATCTGCTGCCGACGAAGAAGATTGGAACTTGACGTCGCGTCGGCGTTATGACGGTGTTGGAGCGTTGGCGTTGTAGGAGCACTTGATGAATAAAATTGATGTTCTTTGGAGATGAATCCTCCCCTCCTTTTATAGACTTTAGCCTCTGAATTTGTCTCCTATTTCTTTGGAATGGATCATGAATTTTTCCAAATTTTTATCGCGAAGTGGCCGCGTCAAACGTTATCCGTTTTGACCTAGCGCAAAAGCTGAATCGTCGCCATCAGTCGATTGATGCCTCCCATCAGTCGACTGATGGGCATCAGTCGACTGCTCCATGTCCAGCAGTCGACTGCCAGCTTGGCCACTTCCCTGCAGCAAGAGGTTAGCTCGGAAAATGATAAATACGACGGTTTCTAACCGTCCGATCTCGACCTAGACCTTCCACAGGAAGTCTTAGTCAGATCGTCGCCTACGGTCATCCCCATAAAGAGGACACGACCTTACAATCTCTCACTCACATGAGCTTACCTCGATGTAGCTCTTGCTTTCGGCCTTCCACTCGATTCCTTCGGCTCCCTCCGAAGTCACTCGAGTGCTCCGGGTGTTGCTAGCCTTCAGCTCCAGCTTTAATACTTTTCTGTACACTCGATAGCTCATGAGATAACGATATAAACTTAACTTTGTGTCTTTGCCATAATCAAAACACAGGTTCGATTATCTAGTGCCCCTGCACCAACAGACTTTTCGGTCAATTGGGGGTCATGATCTACTGCTAGGTGTCACTCATGATTTATTCATAATTAAGGAGTTAATTATGAATGACCAACATAACCAGGAACCTATTGGGTCCCATGCACTACGGGTGATCTCGAGATATAAAACAAGCCTGAGAATGAGATTTTCAATGACAGAGGATATATATGGTTAGACCAGACCAAGGGGGTGCGAAATGGAGGCTAAGCAACCTCCTATGGCTTTGTCAAACTTAGCACGACCATATCACACCTAAACAAACTCAAATGGACCATACATAGCCTCACACGGTTGTGCCTAACTTGGCATAGGTTGTGCATGGCTCTGACAAAAAATGGCTAAAAACTGGACTGTGCCCAGAAGGACACACGACTGTTCGTGTGTCCTAGCATGGCCAACCTTGTGTAAGACATATGACTGTGTCGCGGTTCTGTCGTTTTTGAAGATTTCTCTTATGGGAATTTCCTGGATTGTTCTTACATTAATTATGGGATAATTATGATAAGATAGGTTTCATTTAAGCCTCCTAAGATGACCTAATCAAGAGATCTATAAATAGTTCCCTTGATCATTTTTGGGAGAGAGTTTTTTTCTTAGGTTTTCTTCCTTGGTAGTCGTCTTCCTCTATCTTCTTCTCTTGTCTCCATCGATTGGCTAGCACTAATCAGAGACAAAGGTTTGCTGCTCTAGGAGTTGTCTCAAGTGATACTGGCATGGATACTGATAGAGGCAAGGCTCGTTGGTCTTGCTTGTGGTTTCGACGGATTCGAAAGAATCTCGAATGTATAACTTCTCCTTCTCCTTTTGTGTGTTTTCATGTGATATGCCAAAGCAAGTTTTTCCTGGCCGCCAGGGGATGTCTAGAATGTAATAAAAATTATTATTTTTACTTTATTCTACTGCGCATGATCCCGAAATCTCCAAAAATTATCACATCCTTAGACTTCCCAGTTGCCAAACATCGTTATTTGGACTTTTACCGCTAAAGTTCACTTGGACTTATGTGGCCAAGACTACACCCTTAGACTTTCCAATTGCCAAGTACTCATGACTTGGACTTACCATGCCAAGTACCCAAGACTTGGACTTTCCATGCTAAGTACTCAAGATTTGGACTTTTCATTCCAAGAACCATGCTTGGACTTTTCATGCCAAGTATCTAATGTTGGGATGTATACTGAAAAGTCTATCTTTTGTATGAACATCTTTATTTTGAAATAAGAATCACATGATCATTGTTTGCAGATTTTTATGACTATGTATATTGTCTAATACATTACATTGTAGATAACATGGTGTGTGGTGTCACACGGGAGATCATGTCATCAACTCCTTGTAAAGTATAAGTAAAGGCTCACAACCGAGATGACTTTGGACAAACCATCGGAATGGTTGTAGTGTGATTTGGTATTGGTTTGTCTTGACTATAGAATCACACTAGTGCACTTTGAGTGTATTGAGTAGGACTGACTTAGAGGTGATTCGATTTATTGCTGACTACATAATCGAATCGGACCTCAGATATTATTATGTACATGCTCTTAATCCCGATATAATAACGGGCACATATACTTAGTATTCATCTCTTTGATTTACCAATGGGCGAGATTTATAGATTAAATCGATAGACTCGGTAAGTTGGGAAATGATATTATTTATATGGTGTGCCGTTGATTATAGGAGGAAACTGTGTCCTATATATTAGGATGATGATGTCCCCTTAAGGAGCTCATAAGGTTCATCATGTAAACCCTGCAGGTGGACTTGGTCCGGCATGATGAAAAGATTGAGTGGTACTACTCATGGAGTTAGATGTTGATTAATTAATGGTCAGTAAATTAATTAATCGACGGACATTCGAGATCTTAAACACGGGGAGAAAATGTACAAATAATAGATGGAGCCTATATTATCATATGGGGGTTGGTGAGGTAGATCAATGATAATCCTTTAGTGGATTGGATTTTCATTAATGGATCGGACTTTATATGGGCTTGATCCATGGGTGGCCAAGATCCAACTCCTCCTCATAGTCCCTAATGTAGCCTATTAACACCTCATGAAGCTTAGATCCAATGGATAGAAACAAAACTCTAGATCCAAAGGTAGAGATTAAATCTCTAAGATCCAACGGTTGAGATTAAATCTCTAAATCCGACGGTTGAGATTAAATCCCTAGAACCAATGGTGGAGATTAAAAGGAGGCTTATCCTTAACTCTATAAAAGGAGTTTGAGGGGTTGCCATGGAGGATCAATCAAGAGAAGCTAGGTTTTGTGAGGTTGGCGGCAAGAGATAGGAGCTAGGGTTTGGGCTTGGGCGGCACCTAATAAAGAAAGAATTCCTTGCCTTCTTCTTCTTCCTTAAGCTGCTGACGCCCCTTGAGCTCCTTCCAGCCTTTGGCCGGTGTCCAAACTCCCTCTTCTCCTTCTCCTTGGCCGGTGGAACAAAGGTTTAGGGTCCTCTTTTGAAGCTTTTGGCTGACAACCATTAATCTCCTCCTTTTTCTTGGCCGGTGGAAAACTCCACCCTTGGAGGTTGTTGGTTGGTTGAAAGAAGGAATAGAGCTTTGTTTCTATTCTTCCTCTTGCTCGGAACGAGCAAGGAAGGAAGATTGGCGATTTAGGAGCTTCAACTTTTGATAGATCGTCGCCCACACGACGTCCGAAAGGAGGAAGATCATACATTAGAAGATCGAGAGGTATATCTATTCTCTATTCTCTTTTGTTACTTGCTTGTATTTGTTTTTCCAATTATGAGCATGATATATTTTGTTTGTGGCTAAATAATACTTAGATCCCGAACATAAATATGAAAGCCGACGATCCGTACATCGTCTATTCCGCGGCTACTCGTAGAATAGAGGTTGGTCGTTTGAACAATGAGTTTGTTCAAGTGACCTCTCTAAACGAATAGCACGATGATGACTTGATTGTTTGGGCAATCCTTTTTGTCTAGGATTATTTTTTTTTAATTCGGGGACATCGATGGGATCGCCATGAATAAACTACCAAGGTGAAGTGGGAAGCGAAGTTTCCCCTCACGGACTTGATAAGCAAAACCCTTCAATTGGTATCAGAGCCAAGGTTTTCGGGTTTGTGTGTTTAGGATTCGGTTAATTTTTATGCACTTTTCATATATTATATGTGATGGATAATAGTAGGATATGCATAGTTTAACTCTTTGGTTGCAGGCATAAGATCCGACTATTATGACTATATGTGTGTATGTGATTGTATGTGTATATTTTGTTGAATCCTCGGGGTTGACGAGGCTAGTATTTAATTTTTTGTAAATTAGATACAACATTGTATAGCCACTCTTTTTATTTTAGTTTACTTTTGATCTAGATTTCATGTACACTCCCTCGTGGATTATAGGATCGATGGATGTAAATTAAAATAGAATTTAGTCTCGGCTCAGATCTCTGGATGGATCGTACATGGCGTAGGAGGAGCGGACAAGAATGTGATGCGACGAGAGACATATTGAAGACAAAAGCCATAATAGTTGGAAAATAATTTATTTTCATATTTATTGCTTTTTATTTGATATGCATGTCGTAGGCTAGGAAAATTCCTCAATTTCAAATTACTAAGTGGGAGAGAGAAATTTTTATAAATTCCCATAGCCTCCATTACGATTTGATAAGTGATGCAAACAAACTTGCGCGTTGGCTCTGAGTGCCTTCCTCCCCATCGGATGAGTTTGTTTGCAGATCACAAGGTCAAATATGGTTATAGGGAATTATCAAGGAGCGTGTGTACTTCCCCATCGGAAGGCACATAACTCGAGATAATTACCTTGGTACCGAGTAATGGTAAACACTTAGATACAAATATAAGTATCCTCCCCATCGGGGTCACTGCTTTTATTTGTAGGGCCAAAGAGAAACCAACTATTAATTTTACTTGTCAAAAATTTAGGTTGACAAGATAGTAAAATTAATGGGTAAAACCTCCTCTTACAAATATAGAATTCGTATACGTCCACACTATCGTGGCATACAATATTCTCGATGTTTTGAGGTGTTGGTTGATTTTAAAATTTTATTGTTTGAGGAATCAATAATTTTTTGAAATCTAATGTTTTGATTTATGTGATTCTTAGGTTTTCTTTCAAAATGATTTTCAACCCACTTGTTGTGATACTGAAAGAGAACAAACTTACTGGACCCAACTATGTTGATTGGAAGAGGAATCTAGACATTGTCTTGACTGCTGAGGAATACAAATATGTACTCCTCGAAGAGTGCCCTCCTAAGCCTGCAGATGATTCTGGGGAAAAGGAGAGAGAGAGAGTTATAAGAAGTGGATCAAGGTCGATGAGATGGCGCGGTGTTACATTTTGGCATCTATGTCAAATGTACTACAACATCAGCATCAAGCCATGCCCACTGCTTATGACATGATGCTCAATCTCAAAGAGCTTTTCGAACACCAGAATCAGGCTGCAAGGCAAGAAGCCATGAGAAACTTGATGATGACCACCATGATCGAGGGAACACCTGTAAGGGATCATGTTCTCAAGATGATGGCTCATTTGAATGAGTTGGAGGTCCTTGGAGCTGAGATTGATGGGGAAACCCAGGTCGATATCATACTCCAATCTCTACCTAAGAGTTTTGAGTAGTTTCGCCTGAACTACAACATCAACAAGAGTTTGTATTCATTGGTGGAACTTCTGACAGAACTCCAGACGACAGAGGGGCTATTTTGTTAGAGTGCTCAGGCACATGCCATGGTGACCCAAAAGGTTTCTACTTCTAAGATGAAAGGCAAGAAGAAGAAGAAACAAACTGGGACGAAGGCGGTGGGAGGTACTCAGGGAGGAGTGAAGAAGCATAAAGGCAAGTGCTTCACTTGTAAGCAGATTGGACACTGGAAGAAGGACTACCCCAACCGTAAGAACAAAGGTATATCTTTTGGTCTAGTCGTTGAAACATGTTTAGCGGTGTTATCTACCGGCACCTGGTGTGTAGATACGAGAGCCACTGATCATGTCTACAATACTTTGTAGGGGTTCTAGGAAACCAGACGATTGGCTGAGGGGGAGATAACCGTGTACTTGGGCGATGCCACGAAGGTGGCGGCTATTACAGTGGGAGATGTTCATTTATCTTTTGAGAAAAATAAACTTTTGGTTCTTAAGAATTGCCTTTATGTACTCTTATTTAGAAATAATTTAATTTCGATTTCTAAATTATTTATGGATGGATATTCTATTTCTTTTAATGACAGAGTTATTATAAGAAGGAATAGGGACATTATTTGTTCGGGTGCATTGATAGGAAATTTATACACACTTGAATCAAAACTTTCCATGATGCAAATTGAAGTTAATAACTCGTCTTCTAATTCCAATAAGAGAAAAGAACCTTCGAAGATGAACCAAACATATCTTTGGCATCTTAGGCTTTGTCATATTAACCTAAGAAGAATTCAAAGGTTGATAGCTGATGGACCTTTAGGTTCATTAGTGGTGGAAGATTTCCCAACCTGTGAATCTTGCTTGGAAGGTAAAATTACTAAGAGGCCTTTTAAGGCCAAGGGGTATAGAGCCAAAGATGTATTAGAATTGGTTCATTCTGATTTGTGTGGTCCTATGTCTATCCAGGCTAGAGGTGATTTTGAGTATTTTGTCTCTTTCATAGACGATTACTCAAGATATGGATACATTTACCTGATGCGCTGCAAGTCTGAATGCTTTGACAAGTTCAAAGAATTCAAGGCTGATGTGGAGAAATGTCAAGGTAAAAGTATCAAGACACTACGATCTGATCGTGGTGGCGAGTATCTCTTGGGAGAGTTTAGGGATTACCTATCAGAGGCTGGGATTCAATCCCAATTGATTGCCTCTGGCACACCCCAGCAGAATGGTGTAGCAGAGCGAAGGAATAGGACTCTTATGAAGATGATTAGATCGATGATGAGTTATTCTGAATTGCCAGATTCATTCTGGGGATATGCTCTAGATACGGCGGTGCACATTCTAAACTTGGTTCCATCTAAATCAGTGCCTTCTACTCCCACAGAATTATGGATTGGGCGACAGCCTAGTCTAAGACATTTTCGGATATGGGGGAGTCCAGCACATGTGCTGAAGGCAGATGCTGGTAAGTTGAAACCTCGTACAGAAGTACGCATGTTCGTTGGCTATCCTAGAGGAATGAAGGGTGGTTTGTTTTATAGTCCTAGAGATCAGAGAGTGATCGTTAGCACGAACGCCAGATTTCTAGAGGAAGACTATGTAATGAGCCACAAGCCCAAGAGTAAAATTATTCTGGAGGAATTAAAAGGGGAAGTCACCTCTTTAGTACCACCGGTACAAGAGGATATACCATATGTCACTGCACCGCGTGTCACAGAGGATACACAGATGATACCTCGTCGTAGTGGGAGGGTTGTGAGATAGCCTGATAGATTCATGTTCTTGGGATAATCTTCTGATTTGGTCCCTGGCGAACATGAACCTGATCCCTAGACATATGACGAGGCAATCCAAGATAAAGATGCAACATCTTGGCAAAGTGCAATGAATGCTGAGATTGAATCTATGGATTCAAATCAGGTCTGGGAGCTAGTAGACCCACCCGATGGTGTAAAAACCATTGGATGCAAGTGGATCTACAAAAGAAAGAGAGGAATAGATGGGAAGGTTGAAACCTTCAAAGCGAGGCTTGTTGCGAAGGGGTATACTCAGAAAGAGGGTATCGATTATGAGGAGATCTTTTCGTCGGTAGCCATGCTTAAGTCTATCCGGATTCTCTTATGCATAGCAGCTCATATGGATTATGAGGTGTGGCAGATGGATGTCAAGATAGCTTTCCTTAATGGAAGTCTTGAGGAAAACATCTATATGAAGCAACTAGAGGGATTCATTGCTAAGGGCAAAGAACATCTTGTATGTAAGCTTAATCGGTCCATTTATGGATTGAAGCAAGCTTCGAGGTCTTGGAACATCCACTTTGATGAGGTAATCCAGTCTTATGGATTTATTCAAAGCCCGGATGAGTCTTGTGTATACAAGAGATGTGACGGAAACGTAGTGGTATTTCTTGTACTTTACGGAGATGACATTTTGTTGATTGCCAACAATATCAAGGTGTTATCGGACGTAAGGGTATGGTTGTCCAAACAGTTTGATATGAAGGACTTGGGAGAGGTGGGACACATCCTTGGGATCAAGGTTATAAGGGATCGCAGGAAAAGGATGTTGTGCTTATCCCAAGCTTCATACATAGACCCGATTATGGATCGTTTTAGCATGCAGAACTCCAAGAAGGGTTTTCTACCTTTCAGGCATGGAGTTCCTTTATCTAAGGAGATGTGCCCTAGATCATCTGAGGAGATAGAGGAGATGAAGGCAGTTCCTTATGCTTCAACAGTAGGAAGCCTCATGTATGCAATGCTATGCACGAGACCAGATATCTGCTATGCCGTGGGCATGGTCAACAGATATCAAAGTAATCCAGGACAGGGACATTGGACTGAGGTAAAACATATATTGAAGTACCTGAGAAGGACTAGGGATTATATGCTAGTTTACCAGGCAGACCAATTACTCCCTGTGGGTTACACAGATTCCGACTTCCAATCAGACATGGATAACAGTAAGTCTACCTTAGGTTTTGTGTTTACTTTGGGAGGTGGAGCCATTGTATGGAGAAGTGTCAAGCAGAAATGCGTGGCGGACTCTACCATGGAAGCTGAGTATATGGCGACCTCTGAGGCAGCCAAAGAAGTTGTATGGCTCAGGAACTTCCTGATGGACTTGGATGTGATTCCTGGTTTGCCTAGAACTATCACAATTTATTGTGATAATAGTGGTGCAGTTGCAAACTTGAAGGAACCACGAGCCCATAAGGCGAGTAAGCACATAGAGCGCAAGTACCACCTGATACGAGAAATCGTAAAGAGAGGAGAAGTTACTATGGCCAAGATTGCATCGGAGGATAACCTGACAGATCCTTTCACTAAGGCCCTTCCGGCGAGAGCTTTTGATAGGCATGGGGAGAGAATGGGGATCAGATGTATGGCAGTTTGAGGACAACATAGTCTTTTAGTATAAGTGGGAGATTATTGGGATGTATACTGAAAAGTCTATCTTTTGTATGAACATCTTTATTTTGAAATAAGAATCACATGATCATTGTTTGCATATTTTTATGACTATGCATATTGTCTAATACATTACATTGTAGATAATATGATGTGTGGTGTCACACGGGAGATCATGTCATCAGCTCCTTGTAAAGTATAAGTAAAGGCTCACAACCGAGATGACTTTGGACAAACCATCGGAATGGTTGTAGTGTGATTTGGTATTGATTTATCTTGACCATAGAATCACACTAGTGCACTTTGAGTGTATTGAGCAAGACCGACTTAGAGGTGATTCGATTTATTGCTGACTACATAATCGAATCAAACCTCAGATATTATTATGTACATGCTCTTAATCCCGATATAATAACGGACACATATACTTAGTATTCATCTCTTTGATTTACCAATGGGCGAGATTTATAGATTAAATCGATAGGCTCGGTAAGTTGGGAAATGATATTATTTATATGGTGTGCCATTGATTATAGGAGGAAACCGTGTCCTATATATTAGGATGATGATGTCCCTTTGAGGAGCGCATAAGGTTCATCATGTAAACCCTGCAGGTGGACTTGGTCCGACATGATGAAAAGGTTGAGTGGTACTACTCATGGAGTTAGATGTTGATTAATTAATGGCCAGTAAATTAATTAATCGACGGACATTCGAGATCTTAAATACGGAGAGAAAATGTACAAATAATATATGGAGCTCATATTATCATATGGGGGTTGGTGAGGTAGATCAATGATAATCCTTTAGTGGATTGGATTATTATTAATGGATGGGACTTTATTTGGGCTTGATCCATGGGTGGCCAAGATCCAACTCCTCCTCATGGTCCCTATTGTAGCCTATTAACACCTCATGAAGCTTAGATCCAATGGATAGAAACAAAACTCTAGATCCAAAGGTAGAGATTAAATCTCTAAGATCCGATGGTTGAGATTAAATCTCTAGATCCGCCGGTTGAGATTAAATCCCTAGAACCAATGGTGGAGATTAAAAGGAGGCTTATCCCTAACTCTATAAAAGGAGTTTGAGGGGTTGGCATGGAGGATCAATCAAGAGAAGCTAGGTTTTGTGAGGTTGGCAGCAAGAGATAGGAGCTAGGGTTTGGGCTTGGGCGGCACCTAATAAAGAAAGAATTCCTTGCCTTCTTCTTCTTCCTCAAGCTGTCGGCACCCCTTTAGCTCCTTCCATCCCTTGGACGGCATCCAAAATCCCTCTTCTCCTTCTCCTTGGCCGGTGGAACAAAGGTTTAGGGTCCTCCCTTGAAGCTTTTGGCCGACAACAATTAATCTCCTCCTCCTTCTTGGTCGGCGGCAAACTCCACCCTTGGAGGTTGTTGGTTGGTTGAAAGAAGGAATAGAGCTTTGTTTCTATTCTTCCTCTTGTTTGGAATGAGCAAGGAAGGAAGATTGGTGATCTAGGAGCTTCAACTTTTGATAGATCGTCGCCCACACGACGTCCGAAAGGAGGAAGGTCATATATTAGAAGATCGAGAGGTATATCTATTCTCTATTCTCTTTTGTTACTTGCTTGTATTTGTTTTTCCAATTATGAGCATGATATATTCTATTTGTGGCTAAATAATACTTGGATCCCGAACATAAACACGAAAGCCGACGATCCGTACATCATCTATTCCGTGACTACTCGTAGAATAGAGGTTGGTCGCTTGAACAACGAGTTTGTTCAAGTGACCTCTCTAAATGAATATCATGACGATGACTTGATTATTTGGGCAATCCCTTTTATCTAGGATTAATTTTTTTTTAATCCGGGGGCATCGATGGGATCACCATAAACAAACAACCAAGGTGAAGTGGGAAGCGAAGTTTCCCCTCGCGGACTCGATAAGCAAAACCCATCATCTAAAACTTGGACTTTCCCTCGAGTCTCACTCGAGCTAGGTCAACCTTGACCTAAGGCCGATTGCTTCACCAATCTCCCCATAAAGCTATCCCCTCATATGGTCAAACCCATGTCAACCATATGATCAACCCATTATCAAACAATGCCAAACTCATTGACAATCCAATTGTCAATCCCATTGTTAAACATCAAAACCCTACTCGAGTCCACTCGAGTTTGGTCAATCGTGACCTGGGCTAATTGCACTAACAATCTCCCCCTTTTAGATGTTTGACAAAACCTTTGAGTTAGGCTTCCTAATTCAAGCCATCAATTCTCTCCCTTTTTGACATTCATAAAAAAGTCTCCTCCAAGGGTATCCATGTCTCATATCCCAATGAGATAACTCAATCTTTCCCTTGGTCCAAAATCATCATTAATGCCTTCATTTTCCCTAGTGATACTTTTTTATCACTAAATGCAAGGCATTTCTCCATTCTCCAACTCTTCCTCTTTGAGGAAAAACTTATCCATCATCCCTTAATGGATAATCTCCCCATAAAGGCTTGCTCCCCCTTGACCATTGCACCAACAATGGACTTGGAGAGTTCCTAAGCCAATAGGAACCTTAAACCATCGAAAATAAGGATAAAAATTCAACATTGAACTTTCATCTCCCTTAAAATTTGATTTTCACCCTAAGAACCTCTCCTAATCCATTTCCAATAAATTTTCACCCTTCCAATGCTTTTCAAAGCATATCCTAGGGTTAGGAGCAGTTAGGGTAGCCAAAACTTGTTGATAAATGGCTGAACAAACCTCGTTCAATCGAAATCAGCTTCAACAGTTGACTCGATAAGAAACCAGTCGACTGCCACTAACACCAGTCGATTGTTGGTGCAATTAACCCAAGTCATGATTAATCAGACTCGAGTTTGACTCAAGTAGTGTCTTGATGTTTGTGTTTTGATGTTTGACAATGAGTTGACTATATGGTTGACATGGGGTTGACCATATGATGGAGAAGGCCAAGTGAGACACTTGGCTTGGAAAGTCCAAGCATGGGTCTTGGCAAGGGAAAGTCCAAGCTTGAGTCTTGACAAATGGAAAGTCCAACATGGGTTGGCAAGGGAAAGTCCAAGCTTGAGTCTTGGCAAATGGAAAGTCCAACATGGGTTGGCAAGAGAAGTCCAACGGTTGATATTGGCAGTGTAAAGTTCAAGGGTGAAGTCTTGGTAGCATAAGTCCAATGGTTGGCGATGTAAAGTCCAAACATGTGTCTTAGCAGCGTAAGCCCAATATGCCTTGGCGGTGTAGACCAGCTTAATATGACAATAGCCAATGGAAGCACCTGAAGGCTAGCGTATGGATGAACAAGTCATGGATGACTTGGAGGGATCCAATAGGCGTGAGGCTGATGGAGGTGGCTAGAAGGCTTAGGTCCAGGCTAAGAGTGGTCTAGCAAGTATAAGAGCATCATACTTAGGGTAAACCTCATGGCTGAGGTGTAGCAGTCGACTCGGGTTATGTACCAGTCGACTGGTCAAGTGTTTTGACACTTGGAAGCTGAGTTGACTCTAAGTAGTCGATTGGGATTATGACTAGTCGATTGGCCTGGAGTGACTGGCGTTCGACTGTGACCTCGTGGCCTTGATAGTCGACTTCCAAGATTGAACAGTCAACTGATGTCTTGATCAGTTGATTGATGGCTTGATCAATCGACTGCCATGGATGTCAGTCGACTGATGGTCGAGGACACGAACATAGAATGTTTTTGAGTCGATTGCTAGGGTTTGGCATTCGAGTGGAGGCATGATCAGTTGACTGATCGTCTATCCATTGGAACATGTCCAACGTGGATTAAATCATTGTCTCACAACGGATACAGAAGCAGTCGACTGATGGTCACGAGCAATCAACTGCTAGGCGAAATCCATCCCGAGTTGCAGCTTTAAAGGGAGCTCGAGGAGAAGGATTTTGGCATGGTTCTTTGAGGCGATTTGGAAGGGATTTGCTGTTGCAATCCAGACCTTTAAGGCTCTTCTCAAGAAACCAAAAGCAAGCATTCAAAGTCTTCTTGTAAAGTATTTTTCTTTACTTGTATTGCATTTTATCTTTGTATTTGCTTGTAATTTCTTGTATTACTTTTGTAATCCTTGTACGAGGTTTCTCCGCCTCTGACTTGTCGAGAAGGAGTGTTTTTGATCAGTGGTGGTATTTGCATCGCTAGAGCTCATTTGAGCTCAATCTGTGGAGTAGAAACCCTAAGATTCTGAACCACGTTATATCATCATGTTCTTGTGTATTGTGTGTTTGTATATTTTGCTTATGTTTCATTATTATTTTCGCTGCGCATATTAACAAGAATTGTAGACAAGCATGCAAGCATGAACGAATTCCGTCAAACGACGAGAACACGCCATTCACCCCCTCTAGTGCTCTCTGAAGATCCTACAATTGATATCACAGCTTGGAGCTCTTCTACGGATTAACAATCGGGAGCAAACTTGCTAGAGGGTGAAGAAAAAGATGGAGAAGCCAAGTTTTAGACTAGGCCCGGACATCAACACACCACCATCCTACGAGGACTATGGATTTGAAGGTTTCACTCAATGGAAAATAGGAATTGAGAACTTCTTGGTGATGGTGGATATCAAGCTTTGGTCCACCTTGATAGAAGGTTGTGAAGTTCCAAGAGGCAAAAAGGGTGGAATCCTCAAGTTTGATAAATGGACCAAGGAACAATTCAAAGAGTTCAAGACAAATATTAAGGTAATAAAAATTCTAAGTGATTTAATTCCTAATAATGTCTTGTCCAAGTTAAGTGAATACAAGGATGCTAAGGAGCTTTGAAGTGAATTGACAAAGTATCATGAAAATCCCTCAACGACTCAAGAAATAGAGGAGCCCAAAGAATAAGAGTGCTCATCGACTCAATTGGAGGAGGAGACCGAAGAGACATGTTCATCCTCTCAAGCTCAAGAAGAAGAGAGCACATCATCTTCATCACAAGAGCTTGAGGAATCGGAGGTTGAAGGGTCATCAACATCTGAGGAAGAGGAAGAATTGGAGGAAACCTCTACCTCTAGGATTGAGGGGGAGGAGATTAGGCCATCCTTAATGACGAAGCAACAAGAGGAAGCCTCTACCTCTAAGAGCCATGAAGAATCCAATCAAAATTCCCCTACCATGGAAGGTAACTCAAATACATGCATTAGTAATAAGAATCATATAATATGTTTTAAGTGTAGGGAACCCGGGCACTATAAGAGCAAGTGCCCTAAGAAGGTCAAGAAGGCTCAACCGACACCAAAGGTCAATGATGTCGATGTCCCCACTAAGAAAATCAAGGAGCATGTAATTTGCTTCAAGTGCAATCAAAGGGGGCATTATAGGAATCAATGCCCTAAGGGAAGAAAGAAGGCCCAAGAAGAAGCATCATATGTAGGGGGAGCTTCTAAAGCAAACCCTAAGGTAAAATTTAGTAATGCACCTTCAAATTTTCATGTCAAAAAGCATGCTAAGAATAATGTTAATAATCTTGCTATTTTTCATAAGGAGCATGCTAGAAATAATAAATTTTATTGATTAGGGGCTAAACATGTCGATTTTAGAACTAATACCCCTAGAAAAATCCTACATAAGGAAAGTATTAGGAAAATAGAAGACCATCTAGGCTTTAATCCCAAAAATCATAGACATATGCCTAGAAAGAACAAACCTACTCAAGGAAATAATGGGCCCACAAAATTAGAAAAATTGGAGTTTAAAAATCAATTTTTGAGGTCAAAACTTGAGAAAATGGAGAAGACCTTTAAAAAGATGCAAAATCAAATGCAAGAGTCAAATGATTAAAATATGGGATCAAGGAGTCAAAACCTAAGGTCTAGGAGGCAAGGCTTATCCAAGGGCAAGAAAGGTTTGAGTTACAAACCTAAGCCCAAGGAGACCTACCACAATATTCCTTTCGATTATGGAACTCAACCTAGGTTTAGGAGAGCCAAGGTTACTAGGGAAGTCATCCCTAAGGTTGACCATACTAAGTGCCTGGTGGCTAAGGTTTCGAAGAAACCTAAGAAAGACACTGAGAAGGTTACAAGGGGAGTACCCCTAGAGTAAACCTTAATAAGACCCAATTGACCAAGGCTTCTAAGCCTAGGATGGTCATTAGGAAGGTACTAAGGGAGCATATCCCTAGTGAGTACCTAGAAAATCCAAGGAGCACCAATAGGTATTAGGTTCCTAAGAGCGTGATTCCATCACGCTAAATGGGTTGGGAGTGTCAACTTGAATTGGTGGGTAGTTAACCTAACCATAGTAAAGTTGGCACTTTATAGCATTTTCAAGGTTGTGTGATACCTTGGAAATAAGTTTGAAACTTAACCCTAAGGGTGCGTTTGGTTGGGGGTTTTTGTTGATAACCTTGTTAGGTTATCAATAAAAACCTTGTTTGGTTTAGGTTATAAACAATTACCTGGTAATTGTTCATTACCTGGTTATGAACAAAAACCTTTTTAGGGGGAATCGGAAAACCTTGGAGAACCAATGTTTTTGTTGATTCCCGGGGTCAAGGAAACTTTTTTCCAATATTAACCCTAGCAATATATTAAATGTCAATTTATCAAAACTCAATCGATTTGTCATCCGTCGTCGGTCGCCGCCACGCCGGCCGCCATCGCCGCCATCGGCCGCGCCATCGCCGCGCCCGCATCGCCGCCGTTGTCCGGCGCCGCTGCCGCCCGCCGCCGCCACTCGCTGCCACCGCCGTCGCTTGGCCGCCACCGCCGCGCCGCGCCGCCATCGCCGCCGTCGTTGCCGCTGCTGCCGCCGCCACCGCCACCACTACCGTCTGCCGCCACCGCGCCGCCGCCACCGCCACACCGCCACGCTGCCCGGCATCATTACCGCCGCTGCCGCCGTCGCCATCGCCGGTCAATCGCTTACCATCGCCGACGGCCGATGGCCGACGACGGCGCCAACGCCGCCGTCATCATCGAATTGATTGAGTAAAGACAAAGGATAATTTAGTAAAATGTTAAACTAAGTTATATATTAAAACCTCCAACCAAACAAGGTTTTTATCTTAGGTTATACTTTATTCCAAGGTTATGTTTTATTCCCTGGTAATCATATAACCAAGGTTATGTATGATTACTTGAACCAAACGCACCCTAAGGGATTTTAGGATGTGCCAATTGACTTTGAGAATTATGGAAAATTGATCAAATGTGGCACTTTTAGGTTTAGAGGTCTTATTGTGCCATTTTGGATTTTGACACACTTGGGAGATTAATTTATCAAAGAAAATTGTCTTAAATTTAGAAATGATATTTGAGCTTAACATTTAAGTACTATATACCTTGATATGTCACACGCATGCCGTGCTTCAAGTGTCTTATCATATGTTTGCAAAGAAGGTATGTTTATGGTGTATTGCATCTCACAAAATATAGGATTCACCTTGATTGTGTATTTCAAACATTTAGAAAGGGTGAGATTCTAGGAATAAAATTCTTGGATGTTAATTCTTGTGAAAATGGAATAAAAACACCAAAACACATTAATAAATACGCAAATACAAGCATAATACTGATATATTCGATATACATGCATGAACACATTAAAATGGAACAAAATTAAGTGAAGAAATCAAATTCACATAATTTATAAATAGAAAATCAGATATTAGTCGACTGATTTAGTCTATCAGTCAACTGCATACACTAGCATGATACAGAGAGTTTAGCAGTTGAGTGTCAAAACCAGCAATCGACTGATGGTTGATCAGTCGATTGATGCTACTGTAGCTCGACACAGAAGGTTCAGTAGTTGATTGTTGAACCCAGCAATCGACTGTTGGCACCGTGAACCAGTCACTGAACCGTGATTAGTCGACTGATCAGGCTAATCAGTTGATAGCTAGCCACGATTTTATAAGACAGAACCCCTAGGGTTCCACTTCTTCATGAGACCTTTTCTCTTCCCAGTGCTTCCGACGATCTCGCTGTTGGGGATCGATTGACCGGCTAGAGGGGGGTGAATAGCCCTCGTTCGTTGGATGTCGGTATTTTCTCGTTTGTTTGCTCATCTACAAAACGTTAGCGCAAGCGGAAGTAATAAACTAAGACAAGCAAATAGAAATTACAAGAAAACAAACGCTAACAAGAAGATGTAACGTGGTTCACGGCTACGCCGCTAATCCACGATCCCGATTCGTCCGAGGTCAATCACTCCTTCAAAGCCAATCCAATATTGGTCTCTCCTTTGCACCAAGCTAGGTGGAGGTAACCTTTACAACCAAGATCACTCTTCTACAATGGAATGAAGATTAGAGCTAGTAGAAGAGTGGAAAAACGTTTAGGGCACTTTGGGAGTAGTTGGGCGTTCAAGCATTTTTTTTTCCCCAAAGCCCCAACCCTTTCCTTTTTATAGAGGAAGAGGGTTTCTTCCCGTTGACACAGGATCAGTCGACTGATGCCCTCGATCAATCGACTGATCCCGTAGCCATTGCCCAATAACGACCGCTTTCCACGTTGGATACCATCCAACGGTATTGACATCAGTCGACTGATGGCACCATCAGTCGACTGGTGCTCGATCAGTCGAGTGATCAACTGAGTCGACTCCACTGCGTCTGCCGTGCAGTGCCATCCGATCGCCATTCCTCGGCAATGATCGGCCGTCGACATCGATCGACCGACGATCTTGGCGATCGGTGACAAGCACTGGCGGTCTTATACCAGTCGATCGACCCATCGACTTAGAGCAGTCGACTGCCATATCATGGCAGTCGACTGGTGTCGGGAAAACCCATCCGACACTTGGCCAAAAAGCCAAGTTTCACCTAAGAGCTACCCCTTCCCGGGTTACAATCGCTCACTCTCATCCCTTGGAGTCCCTCGCCTTCGAAGTTCTCTTCGTTCGCGTCCACGTCCCTCGGCAGCATCAGGCGCACGGCTCTGCAATGCTCCTTCGTGTCTCTTGCCTCGAAGTCTACTTCCTCCGGCTTCACTCCAAGCTTCTCGTCCGGCGGTCCCTCAGATGCTCCAAGCGCACGGCTTCCGCAAAGCAATCTTTCACCGACTCAAGGCCCGAGTGATGAAATGTGAAACTCGCCACGACTCCATGTGCGAATTACTAAGTCCTGCATGACTTCAATGCACATATCAAATCAACATAGCACACTAACTTAAACCCTTTGCCACACCATCAAAACCATACCATGGCAAGAGATTTCCCTAACAATCTCCCCCTTTTTGATGTGTGACAATCCGTTTAAGTTAGGTAAAAACATTTGATATAAATTTTTAAAGGAAAGAAAGCATGTAAACATAAAACATGATATAGCAACATGCAACACCCCCTTAATCCATGAAACTCTCTTTTCTCCCCCTATCATATATTTCTCCCCCTAAAATAATTAACTTAAACATAATTATTTCTCCCTCTTTGACACCATCAAAAAGATTAACACTAAGTTATAAACTCATGGCGTCAAGTATAATAGAAGGAGAATACCACAAGTTGATTTAAAATCGGAATTCAGCCTTTATTGGTCTGATATTCAGGGCATCAGTCGACTGGTTCAGACTACCAGTCGACTGGCACGCTGTTTTCGGGATTTCTAATTTCTGGGGTGAATTTCATAAATACATTAAAAATTCCAGAAAATTTGAAAAATCATGAAATTTGGGGAACACATTTCTTGTAAGTATATCTATCAAGGAAAAATAGGTTTTCATGAAAAATCATTATATTTTCTGATATTTGCCAAAAATCCAAAAGCTTTAAAAACAACTAGGTTTTTGATCATTCTAGTATCAAGTATAACACCTAGTTTTGCATCCAATTGTTTCAAAACATGAATACGTAGATTTTAGATTAAGAAATTGTTTTGAAAATATATGAAATATCCAACCATGATCTTTGGGCAATATGTCTATGAATTAAACATAAGCCTTCCCCATGATTGGTCTATTATTGTTATTTTGATACTTTAAATGACCATCTAAATGCCATAGGCATTAGTGGACATTTGTATCATCCTAACATCTCACCCATGCTAAGTTTGCAATCAAGTTAGCCTATAGTGAGTGTGAGATGCATCCTAGGAGGTATTTGTATACACTTAACCATTATATTCATGCAATTCAATCAAGGTTAAGTATCAACCTAACAACCTACATGATCATAATGACATATATGATTTAATTTCACATTATGATCATATACCTAATGTATTCATCAATCAATAATCATGCATTAGGTATTATGATAAGCATGATTTAAACCTATTTCTCATGATAATGTGCCAAATATCAAAATCATAAATCATGATAGTAAACATACATAGCAATTACATTAATCATCATGATTTAAGCAATATTATCTATTTATAGGCACGTTATCATCACCCAACACTATTTAAAAAATGTTGTCCCGTCATCCTAAGTCAACCAAAATATGATATAGGTCAAGTCCATATGGTTGACTACCCTAGGGGTTTTCTAACCCTTAAGGATGGATTTTGGAACCCAAAATAAGTTCTTGCCTATTGGGTTCACAAGATATTCCTTGGGGATCCATTTTCTAGCTATTACCTTCTTCTTATCTTGTCCCCTAGCAATTAGGCATTTGTAGGCCTTTTCATTTTTCTTTTCCTTATATCCTAGGCCTTTTTTTGTTGAAGCTAGCTCTTTGGCTCTCAATAATCATATTTAATGTGTTGGAGCCTATAGTGAATTTTCCTAGGGCTTTTGTTAAATAATCTACCTTTTTCCTTAATGCCCTATTTTCCTCTATGCATGCATCATTAACATCCAAAGGCATATAGTCATGTAAGCATGCATCATCATGGCAAGAAGAGGAATCATTATTATTTAGGCATGCATTTTCTAGCTTATTTTCTAAGTCCTTAATTTGATTAAGCATGCTTTTATTTTTCTTTTTCATTCCAAATAAATCCTTAGTTAAACTAGAGATTATGGAAACTATTTTCTTAGGAGAGGCTTTCGTTACCATAGTTTCCATATCCTCTTCTTCTTCTTCGGATGAGGAGGATGTAGAAGCTCCCCCTTCATTTGAGCTCTCCCCACTTGAGCTTGATTCTTCATTTTCGGTGGAGGATGAGCAATCCGAGTCATGAAGAGCCATTAGTGCTAGGTTGGAGTAGACATGCTCTTCTTCTTCGGATGAGGATGAGGAAGCAAGGTCATCCCATGTCTTGGCTTTGAGTGTCATGGCCTTCCCTTTTCCTTTTGCCTTCTTTTCTTCTTCCTTTCTCTTGCTCCCCTTCTTCTTCTTCTTTTCTTCCTTCTCTTCCTTGCTCTTGTTTAGGAGGGGACAATTGTCCCTTATATGTCCTTCCCCTTGGCAATTATAGCATATGACCTTCTCCCTTGGTCTTCTATTCCTATCATGAGATTTATCAAATCTAAAATTCTTAAATGCACGCCTTACCTTCCTTACCATGTAGGCTTCTTCCGTGCTATCCATGGAGGAGGTAGAGGCTTCATCGGATGAGGAGGAGGGGACTTCCATCTTCTTCTTCCCCTTGTTTGCCATCAAGGCCACTCCTCTTGCGGGTTGAATTCTAGGCTCCTCTTGTATTCCTTCAAGCCTAGTTTCGTGGAGCTCCATTGTTGAGAAGAATTCCTCCAAGGTGCTTACTTCTAAGTTCTTGGAGATGTAGAATGAATCCACCATGGAACTCCATCTTGAGGACCGGGGAAAGGCATCTATGGCCTTCATTACCATATCCCAGTTGGAGATCCTTTCACCTACACTTGTTAGTCCAATTAAAATTTCTTTGAATCTAGAATGTAGGGAAGTTACCTTTTCTCCCTTTTCAAGCTTGATATTTGATAGTTGGGAGCGGAGGAGGTCTCTTCTTGCTAGCTTAGCCTCCGAGGTACCTTCATGAAGCTCTACTAGCTTTTCCCACATCTCCTTAGCACTAGAGCATTCCCCTATCCTATTGACTTCTTGTTGGGGAAGGACATTGTATAGGTGGTGCTTGGCCTTTGAATTTGCCAAATACTCCTCTCTTTGCCTCTTGCTCCACCTAGATTTCTCCAATGGCTCCCCATTCTCGTTCCTAGGCAACTCGAAACCGTTTTCCATTATTAATAAAATTTCAAAATCGGTTTCGAAGAATACCTCCATTCTCTTTTTCCACCAAGAGAATTCGCCGTCGAACTTTGGTGGGTGGATGTTTGAGCCGGCCATTTTTGATGTAGAGCTTGTTGTGGCGGTTAGTCCGGTGACAAGCAACCTTGCTCTGATACCACTTGTTGGGGATCGATTGGCCGGCTAGAGGGGGGTGAATAGCCCTCGTTCGTTGGATGTCGGTATTTTCTCGTTTGTTTGCTTGTCTACAAAATGTTAGTGCAAGCGGAAGCAATAAACTAAGACAAGCAAATAGAAATTACAAGAAAATAAACGCTAACAAGAAGATGTAACGTGGTTCACGGCTACACCGCTAATCCACGATCCCGATTCGTCCGAGGTGAATCACTCCTTTAAAGCCAATCCAATATTGGTCTCTCCTTTGCACCAAGCTAGGTGGAGGTAACCTTTACAACCAAGATCACTCTTCTACAATGGAATGAAGATTAGAGCTAGTAGAAGAGTGGAAAAATGTTTAGGGCACTTTGGGAGTAGTTGGGCGTTCAAGCATTTTTTTTCCCCAAAGCCCCAACCCTTTCCTTTTTATAGAGGAAGAGGGTTTCTTCCCGTTGACACAGGATCAATCGACTGATGCCCTCGATCAATCGACTGATCCCATAGCCGTTGCCCAATAACGGCCGCTTTCCACGTTGGATACCATCCAACGGTATTGACATCAGTCGACTGATGGCACCATCAGTCGACTGGTGCTCGATCAGTCGAGTGATCAACTGAGTCGACTCCACTCGTGCGTGCAGTACCGTGCCATCATTATCATTCCCGCAATCGATCATTGCCGACGATCATCGATCGGGCGATCCCGGCAATGATCGACAAGCACCAAACTGGTCTTATACCAGTCGATCGACCCATCGACTTAGAGCAGTCGACTGCCATATTATGGCAGTCGACTAGTGTCGGGAAAACCCATCCGACACTTGGCCAAAAAGCCAAGTTTCACCTAAGAGCTACCCCTTCCCGGGTTACAATCGCTCACTCTCATCCCTTGGAGTCCCTCACCTTCGAAGTTCTCTTCGTTCGCGGCCATGTCCCTCGGCAGCATCAGGCGTACGACTCTGCAATGCTCCTTCGCGTCTCTTGCCTCGAAGTCTACTTCCTCTGGCTTCACTCCAAGCTTCTCGTCCGGTGGTCCCTCGGATGCTCCAAGCGTACGGCTTCCGCAAAGCAATCCTTCACCGACTCAAGGCCCGAGTGATGAAATGTGAAACTCGCCACGACTCCATGTGCGAATTACTAAGTCCTGCACGACTTCAACGCACATATCAAATCAACATAGCACACTAACTTAAACCCTTTGCCACACCATCAAAACCATACCATGGCAAGAGATTTCCCTAACACTCGCCTCTTCTTGTTCGAGTGAATGCCGATGACGCCAGCCTTAGGTGAGCCTTAGTCTTGAAACCTAACCCGATTTACTCTTCCTATCAAGATAATAAGAGTTTCTCATGGTTTCTATCCTCCTCTTCCACGAGCTAGGTTTCCGACGCTCCTCCAAAGTTTTTCTCCAGCTTTTGATTGCTCACATCATCTCCTTCAACATCAGACCAAATGGCACCTAAGTAATCTCTTAAACTCAAACCCTAATCGTGTTACTTAATCAATGTCTTGATTTAACCATGTTTTTGTGCTATTGCATTGCATTCATCACATTTATATAGAAAACAACGTAGGACAGAGCCTACTGAAGCTTCATCACTCTCATACCAACCCATGCCAGTTAGGTATTTGATGAGCGATTCTTTCAATCTTACTGTGGGGACGTTATTCAACTCATAAAGCATTACCAGTTAATGAAAATAGTCTTTTGCATGCATCCAATTAACACTGACATACTTAAGGAGTTTTACTCCAATTTGAGGAGGGTTGGCGATGGTTCGACATACTCCACTCACGTTGTAAAATGCGATTTGGAGTTCACACTTGCAATTCTGTAGGAGTTCCTGGAGTGTTGGTCATCTGATGACTCCTTTGTGTTCTATCCTGCCTTTGATGAGCCTTTTCCAGCTCCTTTTGATCATATATCCCTTGAGTCTATGCATGAGAATTTTTCCTTCGACCTCGTCCATTAGGTCAAAAATTGTTTTCAATAAATGCCTTATTTGACCTTGACAATGTACTTTATAAAGTCATTGTTGGGTACCTCCTTCCTATTGTAACCCAGGGTCAGGCCAAGATCCAGCCTCCCCATCTCTTTCTCATGTATGCAATGCGCCACTTATTGGACATCAACATTTCATTGAACATTTTCCACTACATAGTCTGTTAGTGAAAGCCCTAGAGCCAATCATGTGATGATTGTTGTATGGACTTTATTATATCATATTCCTATTTATAAAGGCATGGTTATTATATTTACTTGTATTGGTGTCAAATAACTAAATGTAATAACGTCCTTGAGTAGAAGGTTCTTATCTATATCAATCGATTGGTTGAATCGATAATGAGATGCTATAGAGAACACTACTCTTAATCATTCCTAGTCAAGTATTAAAATTCAGGGACAATGTTAATGTATAGAGACTAGCATGTAGGTCAACTCGATGACTTGATCTCACAAGTCATGGATATGAGATATCAAGTTGACACATGGGTATGCATTGGAGAATGTATACTGAATGATCTGCCATGAGAAAGTATCATGGATCGTTATATGAGTGTCATATACTTTCTCATGTGACTATTAGTATGACTATTAGTCCTTGGACCTGAAGTCACCATGGTTCCCTACATAAGAAGTTGCATACTTTGGCTTCGTCAAACGTCACCCGTAAATGGGTGGACTATAAAGGCGATTACTGGGTATGTAAACAATTATGTGGAGGGATGTGAGTGATGTAGATGGGATCTATCCCTCCTATATGATGGGAGTGACATTGATCTTCTTGATAGAGTGAGATCACTAAGTACATAACCATGCTCAAATGAGTCAATATGAGATATTGAGCTCATTTGATTAGAGTGAGTCTACTTGGAGTTCAAGATATAGATTGTACCAAGGATGACACGGTCTATGCCTCAATTGGTCAATCTAGATGTCAATGATAGAGGGACATTGTCACATGTGAGAGTCACAATTAGTAGTCACAAAGGTGATGTTGGATCTCAACATTCTTGTAACTTGGGTAGCAATGATGTGTTGCTAGATACCTCTCATTTCTTATGTTCCTATATCAGTTTAGAAGCATTGCCAATGTTACAAGAACCTATAGGGTCACACACAAAGGGAAATTAGATGGAGATTAGGTTCATGGGATGGACCAAATTGGATTAAGAGTAATCCAAATTAGACTAATTGAGTTAGACTCAATTTGATTCAAGTGTTGAATGAGTATAATTTTAGATTTGATTAATTGAGTCAATTTAAATTAATGAATAGAAATTCATTATATCAAATTGGCTTGAATCAAGTGGTTGGATTTGATCAACCATGGGAGATAATAGGTCAAGTTTGACTTGATTTGAGAGGGAAGATGAATGATCAATTTTGACTTGACCAATTGCCATGTCATGGTGACTTGGCATGGGGGCCGGCCACCTTATGAGGGAGACCAAGAGCCATTGGCTCTTGGAGTTACATGCATGCATGTAACCCTCCATGAAGTGGCTGGCCACCACTTAGTGGTGATCTAAGTGGGAAGTTAATTGTGTGATAACTTCATCATCTTCTTCCTCTCTTTCTCTCCCAATCCTCCATTGCTGAGACTATCAAGGAGTGCTAGCACACTCAAGATTGTCTTTTCTCCACCTATTACTTGTGTGGATACCAATAGAGGAGTGTACACTTGACACTCTCGAGTTCCGACAATCCATTTGGATGAGCGGGATAAGCGAAGGGCATCACATCAAGGGTAATGGTCTTCTCATGTAGATCTAAGATAGATCTAAAGTTTTAATCATGTACATGTAATTTTTTTTATACTTCGCACGGATCCGTGGCCGGGCTTCTGAGGTTTCCGCAATGCAAAAAGTAATTTTTGTGGCTCGCAAAGTCCAATAGTGGTATCAGAGCCACGTGCGAAGCATGTATGTGTTTATGTTTTGTAGTTTTTGTATTAGATATAAAAATTAAATATTTTTAAGTTTCTGTAAATTTCCTATTTTTATAGATTTTTTGGGTATTTTTCTCGAAGAGTCGAAGCAACAAGTGTTGGGACACTTGTAGGCTTCAACCACCGAGAAAAACTCTCTGAAACTGTGAGTTCTTGCTTTAGGTTTTTGCGACAGCGACTTAAGTCGCTGTAAGATCAATATGGAACACTCGGAAAATTTATTTTGTGAGTAGGGGCGCTTCCCCTAATCCTGAAAGGGGCATTGTCCCGAGATCGTGCCCGGAAACCGCTTAGCGGGACCATTACGGAGATGTGACTCATAAAATTGAAAAAAAGAAAAATTATAGAAATTTTTGGTAAAATACATAGTTTAGAATTATGTATAATTCTGTGATGGTCATGGCCCAATAACCCCAATATGATTGGATGATAAATGTGTTGTAATTCATAATACGGCCTGCGTGCCGTTTTTGTGGTTGTGCATGTTGTATAGGGTATGCGACATGTGTGTCGTGCCTCTTCTTTTAAAATTCTAGTTGTAAATAGTTTTAGACTCGAATGTAACCCGAGTTTCATGTTTGTAATGTACAAAATGGAGCGGTGGAAGATCCACTTGTAGACAGAGTTATGAGAAGGGTGCCGACGACACATGGCGGTCAATGGAGGCGCTTGGAGAAGCCGCTGACCGTCCGATCTTCTCATTGGCTTGAGAAGATCGTAGTAGGGCCTTGACCTAATCACAATTAATTTATATATATATATATATATATATATATATATTTGTTTTTCTTGTATGTATGTGATGCATGCTAGTAAATTTTGCTTGTATCTATATGATGCATGCTAGGATATTTTGTTTATATGTATATGATGCATGCTAGTATAATGCTTGTATGTATGTGATGCATGCTAGTGTAGGGTGATAAAGGCCTTGATGCGTATATGATACACATTCACGATTAGATTAGATCCTAATCGAATCAACTCGAAAAATACCTACCAAGTCTTGATACCCATCACTACCTCGATGATTTGTAGTTGTTGAATCTGCCAAAGCAGAGCAATGCATATTATCTTGGTAGGGTGAGAAGGGACAATCTTGGTCCCGCCTATCACGACTTGGGTTAGAGTAAGCTCAATTTGATTAAGTAAAACTAGTTAACTCAATTGGATCGAGTAGAACTATAGGTATATTCCAACCATTGGAAAGATAGGATAAGATCGCATTTACACTAAATCTTGGGCAATTTAGCCAAAGCTAACTCAACGTCTTTTGTAAATGTGGATCTTGATCCTATAAATAAGAGTTGCATAGAGATGTAATCGATAATGTGTTACCTACCGATCATACTAAGTCTTGGGCGATTTAGCCAAAGCTAACTCAAGGCGTAGTATGATGTGGATCTTGTTCCGCATGAATTATAGCTAGTTTGTATGAATCTAGTAATGTGGTTTGACCACATCCATAACTCGATTCTACAAAAGTCCTATAATTCAGTGGGAGCATCATTTGATTAAAGGCCTAATTAAATGATAAATGGAATATGATATTAATTTTTCTACATTGTGTATGTTGTAGATTACTATGTCGACAAACACGAACACTCTCTCCCTGCATTCTGTCCTTGAGAAGGACAAGCTCAATGGAGAAAATTTTCTAGAATGGTACAGGAACCTAAGAATTGTTTTCACCCAAGAAAGGAAACTGTACGTCCTGGAGCAGCCCATTCCGGAGGCACCTCCTGCCACTGCCTCGCAAACTGACAAAGATGCTTACAAGAAGCATCAAGATGATGCATTAGATGTGTCATGTCTCATGGTCACGACCATGAACTATGAGCTTCAGAAGCAATATGAGTTCATGAATGCTTATGATATGGTTGAATATCTTCGTCAACTATATCAAGGACAAGCAAGGCACGAGAGATATGAAATCTCTAAGGCATTGTTTCAGTCCAAGATGCAAGATGGGACTCCCGTAGGTCCATATGTACTCAAGATGATTGGGTACATAGAAAACCTACAGAGGTTGGGATTCCCAATTGGCCAAGAGCTGGCCACTGACTTGATCTTGTAATCTTTGCCATAAACCTACAATCAATTTATCATGAATTACAACATGAATGAAATTGATAAGTCACTGCCTGAGATGCTCAACATGTTGAGAACTGTTGAGCTCAACCTTAAGAAGGGAAAAACTGACTCCATTTTGATGCTGCAAAAGAAGAAAGGCAAGGGAAAGCCTAAAGGTAAGGGAAAGTCCCAAGCTAAGGGCAAAGGCAAAGAACTGAAATCGAAAGAAGGGGTGGCCAAAGAAGGGACTTGCTTCCACTGCAAGGAAGTTGGACACTGGAAGCGTAACTGCAAAGCATACCTGGAAGATCTTAAGAAGAAGAGAAGTGAGACTTCTACTTCAGGTATAAATGTTATAGAAGTCAATCTATCTATTTCTTCATCATGAGTATTAAATACCGGATGTGCATCTCACATTTGTACCAATGTGCAGGTGCTGAGAAATAACAGGGCATTGACAAAGGGCGAGGTGGACCTACGAGTAGGCAATGGAGCAAGGGTTGTTGCTGTTGCTGTAGGAACTTATGATCTATCTCCGCCCTCTGGGCTTGTACTAGAACTAGATGAATGTTGTTATGTGCCTGCTTTGACTAAGAACATAATTTCTGTTTCTTGTTTCGACAAAAAAGGATTTACATTTATAATAAAGAACAAATATTGTTCAGTTTATTTAAATGATATGTTCTATTGTAGTGCACCTCTAATGAACGGACTCTACTTTCTAGACTTAGAGAGTCTCATCTATAATATAAGTACCAAAAGGTTCAAGTCAAATGAGTTGAACCAAACCTATCTCTGGCATTGTCGCTTAGGTCACATAAATGAGAGTCGCTTATCCCAGCTCCATAAGGATGGGCTGCTGGACTCATTTGATTTTGAATCATATGAGACATGCAAGTCTTGCCTTCTAGGCAAGATGACCAAGACTCCCTTTAGTGGACACAGCGAGTGAGCAACAGACTTGTTAGGACTTATACATAGTGATGTATGCGACCCTTTCAATGTTGTTGTTAGAGGTGGTTACAGGTACTTCATTACATTTACTGATGACTTCAGTAGATATGGTTATGTGTATATGATGACACATAAATCAGAATCCTTTGAAAAGTTCAAAGAATTCAAGAATGAAGTACAAAACTAGCTTGGCAAGAGTATTAAGATACTTCGATCAGATCGAGGTGGTGAATACCTTAGCCATGAGTTTCGTGACTATCTAGCTGAGTGTGGGATTCTATCCCAACTCACTCCTCCTGGAACACCACAGTGGAATGGTGTATCGAAAAGGAGGAATCATACCCTATTAGATATGGTACAATCTATGATGAGTCACACAGATCTTCCTATATTCTTTTGGGGATATGCTCTAGACACAATAGCCTTCACACTTAACCATGTACCATCTAAGATTGTGATAAAGACACCATATACGATATGGACAGGGAGAAATCCCAAGATGTCTTTCATGAGGATTTGGGGTTGTGAGGCTTACGTTCGACGTCAAGTTTCAAACAAACTGGGACCCAAATCCAATAAGTGCTATTTCGTTGGATATCACAAGGAAACAAAGGGATATTACTTCTACATTCCCAGTCAGCACAAAGTGTTTGTGGCAAAGACTGGGGTATTTCTAGAAAGGAATTTTGTTTCTAGAAAAACTAGTGGGAGTACGTTCGATCTTGAAGAAATTTAAGATAAGGACCATAGCACTGAGGCCTTAATGGAGGTTGAACAGGAACCACAAAGTGTTATGGGTGATGAGATTGTTGCATAAAGAGTTGTGGAACAACCATCTGTTCAGGTAGACCTACCTCTTCGCAGGTTTGATAGGGTACGTCGTCAGCCTGAGAGATACTCATTTCTCTTGTCTGACCATGATGACGTTATGCTCATTGAGAATGAGCCTACCTCCTATCAGGAAGCTGTGATGAGCCCAGATTCTGAGAAATGACTAGAGGCCATGAGATCCGAGATGGAATCCATGTAAACCAACCAAGTATGGACTTTGGTTGATCCACCTGAAGGCGTCAAACCTATTGGGTGTAAGTGGGTCTTTAAGAGAAAGACTGACATGGATAGACTTACGCATACCTATAAGGGCCGATTGGTGGCTAAAGGTTTCAAGCAAATTCATGGTATTGACTATGATGAAACCTTTTCTCCAGTGGCGATGTTTAAGTCCATTAGGATCATGCTTGCTATTGCAGCATACCATGATTATGAGATCTGGCAGATGGATGCCAAAACCGTATTTCTAAATGGAAACTTACTCGAGGATGTGTACATGACACATCTTGAAGATTTTGTAGATCCACAGCATACTGGGAAAAGTATGCAAGTTGCAAAGGTCCATTTATGGGCTAATGCAAGCTTCTCGGAGCTAGAATCTTTGATTCGATGATGCGATCAAACATTTTAGTTTCATCAAGAATGAAGATGAACCCTGTGTCTACAAGAGGGTTAATGGAAACACAATTGTCTTCCTTGTATTGTATGTGGATAACATACTACTCATTGGGAATGACATCCCTTCGCTACAGTCTGTGAAGACTTGGCTGGGGATGTGCTTCTCAATGAAGGACTTAGGTGAAGCAACCTGTATTCTAGGCATAAAGATCTATAGAGATAGATCTAAGAGATTACTTGGCCTAAGTCAGAGTACATATATTGACATGGTATTACTACGGTTTGCCATGCAGGATTCCAAAAAGGGACTTCTGCTGATGTCACATGGTGTGAGTCTTTCGAAGACTCAAAGTCCCTCTTCTAGAGAGGAGAGAGACCGCATGGATAAGATCCCTTATGCATCTACCATAGGATCTATCATGTACGCCATGCTATGTACTCGTCCTGATGTCTCGTATGCTTTGAGCATGACGAGTAGATACCAGTCAAATCCAGGTGAGCATCACTAGATAGCAGTCAAGAATATTCTTAAGTACTTGAGAAGGACTAAAGAATATTTCTTAATATTTGGAAGCGATGAGGAGCTAGCTGTAAAGGGTTACAATGATGCAAACTTCCAAGCTTATCAGGATGATTATAGATCACAGTCATGGTTCGTGTTTTTCTTGAATGGTGGCGCTGTGAGCTGGAAGAGTTCGAAGCAGGACACAGTTGCTGATTCTACAATAGAGGCCGAGTATATCGCTGCATCAGAGGTAGCAAAGGAGGCAGTTTGGATCCGCAAGTTCATTACTGAACTTGGGGTTGTTCCTAGCATAACAGATCCTATAGATCTCTATTGTGACAACAATGGAGCGATTACACAGGCTAAGGAACCTCGCTCACACCAGCGGACCAAACACATACTATGGCGCTTCCATCTCATTCGAGAGATTATCGATAGAGGAGATGTGAAGATTTGCACAGTACCCACAGGGGATAACATCGCAGATCCCTTGACCAAGGCTTTGACACAGAAAAAGCATGATGGTCACACTAGGTCAATGGGTATTAGATACTACGATGATTGACACTAGTGCTAGTGGGAGATTGTTAGTGAAAGCCCTGGAGCCAATCATGTGATGATTATTGTATAACTTTATTGTATCATATTCCTATTTATAAAGGCATGGTTATTATATTTACTTATATTGGTGCCAAATAACTAAATGTAATAACGTCCTTGAGTAGAAGGTTCTTATCTATATCAATCGATTGGTTGAATCGATAATGAGATGATATAGAGAACACTACTCTTAATCATTCCTAGTCAAGTATTAACATTCAGGGACAATGTTAATGCGTAGAGACTAGCATGTAGGTCAACTCGATGACTTGATCTCACAAGTCATGGATATGAGATATCAAGTTGACACATGGGTATGCATTGGAGAATGTATACTGAATGATCTGCCATGAGAAAGTATCATGGATCGTTATATGAGTGTCATATACTTTCTCATGTGACTATTAGTATGACTATTAGTCCTTGGACTTGAAGTCACCATGGTTCCCTACATAAGAAGTTGCATACTTTGGCTTCGTCAAACGTCACCCGTAAATGGGTGGACTATAAAGGCGATTACTGGGTATGTAAACAATTATGTGGAGGGATGTGAGTGATGTAGATGAGATCTATCCCTCCTATATGACGGGAGTGACATAGATATTCTTGATAGAGTGAGATCACTAAGTGCATAGCCATGCCCAAATGAGTCAATATGAGATATTGTGCTCATTTGATTAGAGTGAGTCTACTTGGAGTTCAAGATATAGATTGTACCGAGGATGACATGGTCTATACCTCAATTGGTCAATCTAGATGTCAATGATAGAGGGACATTGTCACACGTGAGAGTCACAATTAGTAGTCACAAAGGTGATGTTGGATCTCAATATTCTTGTAACTTGGGTAGTAATGATGTGTTGCTAGATACCTCTCATTGCTTATGTTCCTAAATCAGTTTAGGAGCATTACCAATGTTACAAGAACCTATAGGGTTACACACAAAGGACAATTAGATGGAGATTAGGTTCATATGATGAACCATGAGGATTAGGTTCATGGGATGGACCAAATTGGATTAAGAGTAATCCAAATTAGACTAATTGAGTTAGACTCAATTTGATTCAAGTGTTGAATGAGTCTAATTTTAGATTTGATTCATTGAGTCAATTTAAATTGATGAATAGAGATTCATTAAATCAAATTGTCTTGAATCAAGTGGTTGGATTTGATCAACCATGGAAGATAATAGGTCAAGTTTGACTTGACTTGAGAGGGAAGATGAATGGTCAATTTTGACTTGACCAATTGCCATGTCATGGTGACTTGGCATGGGGGCCATATCATCATTGACACATCATGGGGTGCCACCTCATGAGGGAGACCAAGAGCCATTGGCTCTTGGAGTTACATGCATGCATGTAACCCCCCCCTTCATGAAGTGGCTGGCCACCACTTAGTGGTGATCTAAGTGGGAAGTTAATTGTGTGGTAACTTCATCATTTTCTTCCTTGGTTCTTCCTCTCTTGCTCTCCCAATCCTCCATTGCCGAGACTATCAAGGAGTGCTAGCACACTCAAGATTGTCTTTTCTCCACCTATTGCTTGTGTGGATACCAATAGAGGAGTGTACACTTGACACTCTCGAGTTCCAGCAATCCATTTGGACGAGCGGGATAAGTGAAGGGCGTCGCATCAAGGGTAATGCTCTTCTCATGTAGATCTAAGGTAGATCTAAAGTTTTAAACATGTACATGTAATTTTTTTTATACTTCGCACGGATCCGTGGCTGGGCTTCCGAGGTTTCCGCAATGCAAAAAGTGGTTTTTGCGGCTCGGAAAGTCCAACATACTCCACTTTATAACCCCTGTACAAGGGAAGGTCCATATTCCTTTTGGACATATCATTATTGCATGGCTAGAATCCATAGGCATAAACATTTCCAGGGGTCACTAAAGCCACTTTCCGATGCATACGACTGCATTACTATGCGAAACTTTACATTTGTCGACATGCGGATAGGGCATGGGAGGATGGAGTGGGTAGCTCAGCCTCAGCCAGCTGGGGAGCCTGGAGAGCTAGCTGGGGAGCCTGAAGAGCCAGCGGCAGAGTATTGTTGGTGCAATCGGCCCAGGTCACGATTGACCAGGACTCGAGTTTGACTCGAGTGATGTTTTGATGTTCGACAAAAACATATGACAATGTAATTGTCATAGGGAAGTCCAAGTCTTGAGTACTTGGCATGGAAAGTCCAAGTCTTGAGTACTTGGCATGGAAAGTCCAAGCATGGGTCTTGGCAATGTAAAGTCCAAGTCATGGGTACTTGGCATGGAAAGTCCAAGTGGGACACTTGGCATTTGGGAAAGTCCAAGTCTTGAGTACTTGGCACAAGGAAAAGTCCAAGCATGGGTCTTGGCATGGAAAGTCCAACATGGGTTGGCAAGGGAAAGTCCAAGCTTGAGTCTTGGCATTTGAGAAGTCCAAGGGGATGGATATTGGCGGCGTAAAGTCCAAGTGGAGTCTTGGCGGCGTAAGTCCAATGTGCCTTGGCGGTGTAGACACCGTTAGCATGACATAGCCGAGGGAAGCACCTGGAGGCTAGCGCGATGGATGAACAAGTAATGGATGACTTGGAGGGATCCGAGAGGCGTGAGGCTGATGGAGGTGGCTAGAAGGCTTAGGTCTAGGCTAAGGGTGGTCTAGCAAGTATGGGGGTACCATACTTGGGTTAAAACCTCATTTTTGAGGTTGGCAGTCGACTGGCATTATGGCCGGTTCAACTGCCATGAGTCGACTTGAGTTCGACCGCGCTGAGTTGGAAATGCTCGCATCGCGCATTGGAGCGATCGTGGTGTCGATGGCGATGATCGCCCCAATGTTGAGCAGTAACGCGCTCGTAGTCGGTGACCGATCGGCTACTGGGCGCCGGTACGATCGCCAAGAGTCCCGTTGGAACTTGTCCAATGTGGATTGAGCCGTTGTCTCACAGCTACAGTGTTGGCAGTCGACTGGGGCCTTATGGTAGTCGACTGCCAGGTGGAAATCCAGCTCGAGGGAGGATAAAAGCAGCTGTTCGTGGAAGGCTCAAGCATCAGTTCTTTGGGGGCTTTGGTGAGGCGATTTGAAGGCGATTTGCAGGTGCATTTCAGGGTCCTTCAAGCTCATCCAAGCAAACGACAAGCAAGCGCTCAAAACCCTAGTTTGTAAAGTGTTCTTTACATTTCCTTTGTATTAACTTGTATTTCTTTCGTTTATTGTTGTAAATATTTGTACGAGGTTTCTTCGCCTCCGACTTGTTGTCGAGAAGGAGTTTATTGATTAGTGATTGCATTGGCGTCGCTAGAGCTCGTTAGAGCTCGATCCATGGAGTATGAACCGTTCGGTTCCGAACCACGTTATATCGTGCGTGTTGTGATTGTATCTTGTGTTTGTATTTGTTATTGTTTATTCCGCTGCGTACTAACAAGATTGTAGACAAGCAACGCGAACGAATTCCATCTTCGTAAGGTCACACGCTATTCACCCCTCCTCTAGCGGCATCAAATCTCTTACAATTGGTATCAGAGCCCGGGGCTCTTCTACGGACTAACCGCCGGGAGCTAGGACAAAGCAGCTAGAGGGTGAAGATGGAAGAATAATTGGGATGGAATATTAACACACCGATCCCTTACTCCTTCTATGGACAAGAAGGGTTTAAGCAATGGAAGTCAAGAATTGAAGACTTCCTAATGATGAGGGACTTCGAAGAATGGTCTATCTTAATGGAAGGATATAGCTATCCAAGAGGACCAAAAGGTGGATTCCTCAAGAAAAAGAGATGGACCGAAGAGCAAGTCCAAGCCTTCGAAAAGAATGAGAAGGTAATGAAGTTGTTAATTGACTTAATACTTAACAATATCTTGTGTATGTTAGGTAATTATGTAGATGCAAACGAGCTATGGAGCCAAGTGGCCAAGCTTCATGAAAGCCCATCAATGGTCCAAGAGGAAGAGACCGAAGAGGCTAATGCATCATCCTCACAAGGAAGTGAGGACTTGGAGGTTGAGAGATCATCAACATCCAAAGAGGAAGAGGAAGTAGAATCGGAAGTTGATAGGGAGTCAATTTCCGGGTTGGTGGAGGAAGTGGAAGAAGCATCCACTTCTAGGATTGAGGAGGAGATTAGAGTTTCCTCAACACCGGAGCATCAAGAAGAAGCTTCTACATCCAGTCAAGATGAAGAAGTGTCAATTCCGAACTCCATCACTAACCTAGGTAACTCAAACACTCTAATTTTAAATAAAAATAATATTATGTGTTTTGAGTGTAGGGAATTTGGGCACTATAAGAGCAAGTGCCCAAAGAAGATTAGGAAAGCTCCACCGGCACCAAAAGTCAAGGATGTCGGTTCGCCAACACCTAAAGGCAAGGAGCACATCATATGCTTCAAGTGCAATTCAAAGGGGCATTATCGGAGTCAATGCCCTAGGGGGAAGAAGAAGGGGCAAGGAGGAGCATCACAAGTAGGGGGAGCTTCTATAGCTAACCCTAAGGTATATTTTAATAATGCACCTTCCAAATTTAAAAGTCAAAAGCATGCTAGAAATTTTAATTCTCTTGCAATTCACCATGAAAAGCATGCTAGAGATAAATATATTTGTTTAGGAGCTAAAAGCGTTAACTTCAAAAGTAAGGAGAAATTTGGGACTAATGTCCCTAATAACAATTTATCTAAGGATAAACCTAGGTCAAATAACTCTAGAAAAATTTTACCTAGGGAAACCATTAGAAAGGTGCAAGAGCACCTAGGTTTCAATCCTAAATGGACTAGGCATATGCCTAAGAAGTCCAATGCCCAAAAACTTAATCAAAAATCAATTGGGCAATTAGAGGTTGAAAATCAAGCCTTGAGGTCAAGGCTTGAAAAACTAGAAAAGACCCTTAGGAATATACAAAACCAATTTAAAGGGTCAAATGATCAAAAGTCTAGGTCCAAATCTCAAAGTCAACACCAAGGACCTAAGAGTCAAAAATCAACCAAAGGCAAGCAAGGTTTGGGTCACAAACCTAAGCCTAAGGTAGCTTATCATAGTGTTCCATTTGATTATAGAACACAAACTAGATCTAGGAAGACCAAGGTCAATAGGGAAGTCATCCCTAAGGTTGACCAAAGGTTGTGTCTAGTGGCTAGGGTTTCTAGGAAACTTAGGGTGGCCACTAAGAAGGTTGCAAGGGGAGTTACCCCTAGAGTCAACCTAGGTAAGACCCAAATGACCAAGGCTAACAAGCCTAGAAGGGTCATTAGGAAGGTATCTAGGGAGGTTATCCCTAAGGAATACCTAATTAACCCTAGGAGCTCAAATCGGTTTTGGGTTCCTAAGAGCGTGATTAATTCACGCTAGATGGGTTTAGGGTGTGTCAACCTTGATTAGATGGGTAGTTAACTCAACCATGATAAAGGTGGCATTTTAGGTCATTTTCAAGGTTATGGTTACCTTGGGAATGTGGTTTGATTTGAATCCTAAAGGTTTTTAGGATGTGCCAATATTAATTAAGAAGTTTGATAATTTGATCAAATTGGCACAATTTAGTTTTAGAGGTTTTAATGTGTCAATTTGGGTTTTTGGCACATTTGGGAAAATTTAGATTAATATGGCAAAATAAACCTAATTATATCAAATGACAATTAATATTAAAATTTAGGTATTACTATACCTGTATATTTTATATGCCATGCTTTGTTTGCCATATAACATGCCATGACATCATGTTTACTTTTAATCATTTTACATGTCATGTTCATGTTTTAGGATTAAGGTTTTAAATGTCATGAGTTTTTCGATTTCATCTTATGCCATGACATCATGATTATGAGCATATGCTTATTTATATCATCATTAATGCCATAATCATTCATGCATTTAAGAAAATTTCAATTGAAATTGATTTAAGGACTATGGCATGACTTGGAGTCCCATTTATAAGGGAGTCAAGTAGGGTTGCCTAGGAAATGCATGAAACCCTAGATAAAATGAATCAAAACCCATATCTCACATCCAATTGACATGTATGTGTATTTATACACCCTAGATACATGTGAGATGCTAGGATATGAGTTGAGTTCAAGGTGCATAGTTTTTGCATCTAGATGAACTAAAACTCATCTAATTTCATTTGTGGATCATTGGGAGAGCATGTGTACAAGTCATGTACATAGATCCCAAGGAATATGATCCAAAATAAGGTTTTAAAAATGTTTTTAAATCATTTTGAAAAACCTTGATGAAGTCTATCTTTTGATAGCAATCATCATTGATAGAGTTGATAAAAGATAGGGCCAAAACATTGAAAATTTCAATGGTTTTGAGTTTTGTATCAAACTCTCTATTTTATGGGTAAAATAATTTTCAAATATTTTTCACCCATTGTAATAACTATAAGTAATATACGTATCAAATTTCGTTATTTTTCGATATACGTAGAATTACTTATGTTTTTCCAAATCTCGATTTTGATAGCTAAAATTGATGGCAATGATCGATGGTATGTATGGTGGCAATGATCGATAAGCATCGAGTCGATTGCAGTCTGATTTCGGGTTAACAAGGTTTGTTTAGCCCGTGTTCAGCTATGGAAAAGGTTCCTCATCACTCCTAACCCTAGGATATACTTTAGGAAGCATTATAAAGGGTGAAAATCCATTGGATATGAATTAGGAGATGTGTTAGATCAAAGTATCAAATTTAAGGTGAGTGAAAGTTCTATGTTGAACTTAGAACCTTAATTTTGATGGTTTAGAGTTTCTATTGGCTTAGGGGCTTCCCAAGGACATTGTTGGTGCAATGGTCAAGGGGGAGCAAACCTTTAGGGGAAGGTATCTATCTTGGGATGATGGATGTGTTTTTCTCCTTGAAGAGGAGAAGTTATGGGAGAATATGACATCAATTGGGAATTTGATGGGACTTTTAGAAACCCAATTTGGAAATTGGGAGAGTGTATAGAATTGCCTCTCTTGAGTGATATGAGACTTATCACTAGGAAGATGGTAGGCATCCTAGGTATTTTTATACCAAGGGGGAGATTGTAAGATCTCATTGGGACATGAGACATTGACCTCCTTGTAGAGAAGACCTTTTTGATGTTAGTCAAAAAGGGGGAGAATGTTTGGGGGAGAACATTTAAGATTACCAATTTGGAATAATTAGTAAGAGACTTGAGTTAGTGGTCTAACTCAAATGATTTGTTTAGTTTTTGTCAAACATCAAAAAGGGGGAGATTGTTGGTGCAATCGGCCCAGGTCACGATTGACCAGGACTCGAGTTTGACTCGAGTGATGTTTTGATATTCGACAAAAACATATGACAATGTAATTGTCATAGGGAAGTCCAAGTCTTGAGTACTTGGCATGGAAAGTCCAAGTCTTGAGTACTTGGCATGGAAAGTCCAAGCATGGGTCTTGGCAATGTAAAGTCCAAGTCATGGGTACTTGGCATGGAAAGTCCAAGTGGGACACTTGGCATTTGGGAAAGTCCAAGTCTTGAGTACTTGGCACAAGGAAAAGTCCAAGCATGGGTCTTGGCATGGAAAGTTCAACATGGGTTGGCAAGGGAAAGTCCAAGCTTGAGTCTTGGCATTTGAGAAGTCCAAGGGGATGGATATTGGCGGCGTAAAGTCCAAGTGGAGTCTTGGCGGCGTAATTCCAATGTGCCTTGGCGGTGTAGACACCGTTAGCATGACATAGCCGAGGGAAGCACCTGGAGGCTAGCGCGATGGATGAACAAGTCATGGATGACTTGGAGGGATCCGAGAGGCGTGAGGCTGATGGAGGTGGCTAGAAGGCTGAGGTCTAGGCTAAGGGTGGTCTAGCAAGTATGGGGGCACCATACTTGGGTTAAAACCTCATTTTTGAGGTTGGCAGTCGACTGACATTATGGCCGGTTCGACTGCCGTGAGTCGACTTGAGTTCGACGCGCTTTAGAAAATGCTCGAAGTCGATCGCTCATTGAGCAATGATCGCGTGTCGATGGTAGTCGATCGCCAAGGGTCGACAGCTGATCGCCAATCCAATGTCGAGCATTGATCGCCAGAGCCGACCAACGATCGGCACGGTCGGCCGTCGATCGCCAATGTTGGTAGTCGACTGCCAAGAGTCCCGTTGGAACTTGTCCAACGTGGATTGAGCCGTTGTCTCACAGCTACAGTGTTGGCAGTCGACTGGGGCCTTATGGTAGTCGACTGCCACGCGGAAATCCATCCTGAGGGAGGATAAAAGCAGCTGTTCGTGGAAGGCTCAAGCATCAGTTCTTTGGGGGCTTTGGTGAGGCGATTTGAAGGCGATTTGCAGGTGCATTTCAGGGTCCTTCAAGCTCATCCAAGCAACCGACAAGCAAGCACTCAAAACCCTAGTTTGTAAAGTGTTCTTTACATTTCCTTTGTATTAGCTTGTATTTCTTTCGTTTATTTTTGTAAACGTTTGTACGAGGTTTCTCTGCCTCCGACTTGTTGTCGAGAAGGAGTTTATTGATTAGTGATTGCATTGGCGTCGCTAGAGCTCGTTAGAGCTCGATCCGTGGAGTAGGAACCGTTCGGTTCCGAACCACGTTATATCGTGCGTGTTATGATTGTATCTTGTGTTTGTATTTGTTATTGTTTATTCTGCTGCGTACTAACAAGATTGTAGACAAGCAACGCGAACAAATTCCATCTTCGTAAGGTCACACACTATTAACCCCCCCCTCTAGTGGCGTCAAATCTCTTACAAGTATGACGAGCCAACTGCTGAGGAGGGTGACCCCATTTATCAGATGCTCCGTCAGAGAGTCACTCAGTGCGATTTGCACACTTGGAGACTAGGTTCGAGGAGTTTTATGAGGACGTTGACACGTGATTGGAGGAGCTCAGTTTGGAGAAGTCCTCCATGTCCTTTCAGATGTCCTCCATGGGACAGTAGCTCAGTAGGATGGAGTAGCGTCAGATCAACATGCTCGAGATGATGCGGAGTTGGACACTCAGTCAGCAGCCTCCACCTCCTCCACCACCTCCAATAGATGACTCTGGAGGATGGTATCTAGGAGCGTGTTATGTATCTCTTTTACTTTCGTAGTGAGGTCGAGAGCGTTTGGACATCTATTTTGATTGTAGAACTGACTTTATGTTGAATGAAATATTTTGTTAGTGCAAAATTATGTGTCTTTGCCTGGTTGTGTGTGGGTTGATTTGTAAGTGTTATTCTAAGTCATGACATCATATCTCATTTTAATAATCTAAATGTCATGATTTATGTTTAGGAATGTCATGTTATGATTAAGTTTGAATCACATGCCATGACATCATGATTATTGTCACATATTTCATTTATGTTATCATTTATGCCATAATCATCATTCATGCATTAATTAAAATTAAGTTAAGGACAATGACATGATTTGAAGTCTCATGCATAAGAGAATCAAATAGTGTTGTCTAGAAAAATGCATAAAACCCTAAATAACCAAAACCCACATCTCACAAGAACACTTGACTTGTATGTGTTTCATACACCTAGATACAAGTGAGATGTTAGGAAAAGGAATTAAGGTTTTTAAAATCATTTCAAAAATCATTTTGAAAAACCTTGGTGAAGTCTATCTTTTGATAGCAATCACCATTGAAGGAGGTGATACAAAGTAGGGTCAAACATTGAAAATTTTAATGGTTTTGAACTTTGTGTCAATCTCACTATTTTATGGGTATTTTATTTTTTAACTATTTTTCACCCATAATGTTTGTTATAAGTAATGTGCATATGAGTTTTCAAAAATTTTCAAAATATATATATTTACTTATGATTTTACAAAACTCGTATTCTAAAATTTTGATTTATGAAAATCAGAGACTAGTCGACTGTCTCAGTATGGCAGTCGACTAATGATACTGTCAGTCGACTGTTGGATGAGAGATTCGATTGACAACGTTGATTTTGGGTACACAAGAATGTTTAGCCCATGTTTCAGCTATGTTAGGCTACCCTAACTGCTCCTAACCCTAGGATATATTTTGGGAAGTATTAGAAGGGTGAAAATTCATTGAAAATGAATTAGGAGAGTTGTTTAGGTGATGTATCAAATTTTAGGGTGTATGAAAGTTCAAGGTTGAACTTTTGCCCTTAATTTTGATGGTTTAGTATTCCTATAGGCTTAGGGACTCTCCAAGGTCATTGTTGGGGCAATGGTCAAGGGGGAGCAAGCCTTTAGGGGGAGGTTATCCATCATGAGATGATGGATGTGTTCTTCCTCATGAGGGGGAAGATTTGGAGAATTTGGAGAAGTGAAGATTGCCTCTCTTTAGTGATATGAGACTTATCACTAGGAAGAGTAAAGACATCCTAGATGTTTTTAGACCAAGGGGGAGATTTTAAGATCTCGTTGGGATATGAGACATTGACACCCTTGGGGAGAGCCTTTTTGATGTATGTCAAAAAGGGGGAGAATTTGAGAATTCCCAATTTGGAAAATTGGGAGGATTGGATTGAGTTAGTGTTCTAACACAATGGTTTGGTTTTTGTCAAACATCAAAAAGGAAAAGATTGTTGGTGCAATTGGGCCAGGTTACGATTGACAAGACTTGAGTTTGACTCGAGTAGTGTCTTGATGTTTGTGTTTTGATGTTTGACAATGAGTTGACCATTGTTTGACAATGAGTTGACTATATGGTTGACATGGGGTTGACCATATGATGGAGAAGTCCAAGTGGGACACTTGACATAGAAAGTCCAAGCATGGGTTTTGGCAAGGGAAAGTCCAAGCTTGAGTCTTGGCAAATGGAAAGTCCAAGCATGGGTCTTGGCAAGGGAAAGTCCAAGCTTGAGTCTTGGCAAATGGAAAGTCCAACATGAGTCGGCAAGGGAAGTCCAAGGGTTAATATTGGTGGCGTAAAGTCCAAGGGTAGAGTCTTGGCAGCATAAGTCCAATGGTTGACGGCGTAAAGTCCAAGCGGTAGTCTCGACAATGTAAGTCCAATGTGCCTTGGCGGTGTAGACCAGCTTAGCATAACAATAGCCGATGGAAGCACCTGAAGACTAGCGTATGGATGAACAAGTCATGGATGACTTGGAGGGATACGATAGGCGGATCCCTCCAAGTCATCTATGACTTGTTCATCCATACGCTAGCCTTCAGGTGCTTCCATCGACTATTGTCATGCTAAGCTGGTCTACACCGCCAAGGCACATTGAGCTTACGTTGCCAAGACTACCGCTTGGACTTTACGCCGCCAACCATTGGACTTATGCTGCCAAGACTCCACCCTTGGACTTTACGCTGCCAATATTAACCCATGGACTTCCCTTGCCGACCCATGTTGGACTTTCCATTTGCCAAGAATCAAGCTTGGACTTTCCCTTGCCAAGACCCATGCTTGGACTTTCCATGCCAACCCATGTTGGACTTTCCAATTGCCAAGACTCAAGCTTAGACTTTCCCTTGCCAAGACCCATGCTTGGACTTTCCATGCCAAGTACCCATGACTTGGACTTTCCATTGCCAAGTATCCCACTTGACTTTCCCATGACAATCACATTGTCATACATTTTGTCGAACATAAAAATACCACTCGAGTTAAACTCGAGTCTAGTTAATCATGACATGGGCAGATTGCACCAATAATTTCCCCCTTTTTGATGTTTGACAAAAATCACAAACACCTTTGAGTTAGGCCACCTAACTCAAATCTCCTTACAAATTCTCCCAAATTGGTTATCTCCAAATTCATCCATCAATTCTTCTATAACTTCTCCTGTTAATTCTCTCCCTTTTTGACATACATTGAAAAGGTTCTCCCCAAGGGTGTCAATGTCTCATATCCCAATGAGATCTTACAATCTCTCCCTTGGTCCAAAAACACCTAGGATGCCTTCACTCTTCCTAGTGATAAGTCTCATATCACTCAAGAGAGGCAATCCTACAAACTCTCCCAATTTTCAAATTGGGCATCTCACATTCTCAAAATTCTCTAAAACTCTCCCCCTCATGAGGAAGAACACATCCATCATCCCATGATGGATAACCTTCCCTTGAAGGCTTGCTTCCCCTTGACCACTGCACCAACAATGTTCTTAGAGAGTCCCTAAGCCTATAGGAATACTAAACCATCAAAATTAAGGTTAAAAGTTCAACCTTGAACTTTCACATACCTTAAAATTTGATACACACCCAAATAGCTCTCCTAATCCATATCCAATGGATTTTCACCCTTTCTAATGCTTTCCAAAGCATATCCTAGAGTTAGGAGCAGTTAGGGTAGCCTAACATAACTGAAATCAAGCTAAACAAACTTTGTTTACCCAAAATTAGGCCTGACAGTTGACTCTGACAGTCAGCAGTCGACTGTCATAAGCGGCAGTCGACTGATTTATGCAAATTCAGAATTTCAGTAATCAGAAATATGATTTTTGAAAATCATAAGTAATTATACGTAATCTGAAAAATCTTGAAACTTCATACGTATAATACTTAAATCAATCATTATGGGTGAAAAATATTTTAATAATTAATTTTTTTATAAAATTAGGAGATTGACACAAAGTTCAAAACCATTGAAAAGTTCAATATTTTGGCCCTACTTTTTATCAACTCCATCAATGGTGATTGCTATCAAAAGATAGACTTCACCAAGATTTTCTAAAATGATTTTAAAATGTTTTTAAAAACCTATATTGGATCATGATCAATGGGCTCAATGCACATGACTTGCATATTAGCTTTCCCCATGATTCACCAATGGTATAAGATGAGTTTAAATTCATCTAGATGCAAAAACTATGCACCTTGAACTTAACTCATTTCCTAGCATCTCACATGGTCTAGGGTGTTTGAAAACACACACATGTCAATTTGATATGAGATGTGGGTTTTAGTTATCCTAATTTAAGGTCTCATGCATTTTCTAGGGCAACACTACTTGATTCCCTTATACATGAGACTTCAAGTCATGCCATAGTCCTTAAATCAATTTTAATTACCTTAAATGTATGAATGATGATTATGACATATAATGATAGCATAATAAAAATATGTGCCAGTAATCATGATGTCATGACATGTGATATAAACTTAAGCATAACATGACATTTAGCTAACCCTAAGTATTATCATGACATTTTATAAGATAAAAATAAATATGATGTTATGACATGTTATATGGCAAATAAAGCATGACAAATAAAAGGTATAGGTATAACAATACCTAAATTTTAATATTGATTTCCATTTGTTATTATTAAGTTCATTTTGTCATATAATCGATTATCTCCCAAGTGTGCCAAAACCCAAAATGACACACTAAGACCTCTAAACCTAATTTGTGCCAATTTGATCAAATTTTCAAACTTCTTAAATGAGATTGGCACATCCTAAATGATCAACACTTATTTTCAAGGTACCCATAACCTTGAAAATGACTTAAAGTGCCACCTTTACCAAGGTTAGGTTAACTACCTATCCATTCAAGGTTGGCACATCCTAACCCATCTAGCATGAGTCGATCATGCTCCTAGGAACCCAAAACCTATTTGAGCTCATTGGATTAACTAGGTATTCCTTAGGGATGACCTCCCTAGATACCCTCCTAATGACCCTTCTAGGCTTGGTAGCCTTGGTCATTTGGGTCTTGCTTAAGTTAACTCTAGGGGTGACTCTCCTTGTAACCTTCTTAGTGGCTTCCCTAGGTTCCTTGAAACCTTAGACACTAGGCATTTGCCATGGTTAACCTTAGGGATAACTTCCCTAGTAACCTTGACTTTCCTAGACCTAGGTTTAGTTCCATAGTCAAATGGAACATTATGATTATTAGGCATTACCTTCTTGGACATAGGCTTGTGACCCAAACCTTGCCTCCTAGATGGTTCTTGCCTCTTACACCCTAGGTTTTGACTCCTAGACCCTTGAGTTTGATTTTGCATATTTCTAAGGGTCTTTTCAAGTTTCTCAAGCCTTGACCTCAATGCTTGGTTCTCTAACTCCAATTTTTCTATTTTGGTGGGCCTATTATTTTTTTTAGTAGAACCGTTCTTTCTAGGCATATGCCAATCTTTCTTAGCATTAAAGCCTAAATGACTCTCTATCATCTTAATTGTTTCCCTAGGTAGGATTTTTCTAGGGACATTAGTCCCAAATTTCTCCTTAGTTGAGATAGGTCTAGAGTCATTATTTCTAGACTTGTCCTTAGACCTAAAATCAACATACTTAGCTCCTAAACAATAAAGCCTATTTCTAGCATGCTCTTTATGATAAATTGCAAGTGAATTAAAAACATACTTTTGATTCTTACATAAGGAATGAACATTATAAGAATATACCTTAGGGTTTGCTTTAGAAGCTCCCCCTATATTTGATGCTCCTTCTTCATCCTTGCTAGGCTTCCCCCTAGGGCATTGGCTTCTATAGTGCCCCTGCTTATGGCATTTGAAGCAAATGACATGCTCCTTGCTCTTCTTAGTGAGGACTATTGGTGTAATCGGCCCAGGTTGACTCGAGTTTGACTTGAGCAAGTACCTTGATAATATTTTGATGATAGACAAAACTCATGACATGGGATTGTCATGGGAAAGTCCAACATGGAGTTGGCATAGAAAATCCAAGCATGGAGCTTAGTGTGGGAAAGTCCAACATGGAGTTGGCATGGAAAATCCAAGCATGGAGCTTGGTGTGGGAAAGTCCAAAGCATTGTGAAGCTGTGTGCTTGGTGCTTGGTGATAAATGCATTGCGAAGTCGTGCGCTTGGTGCATGTGGGAAGTCTTGAGGACTTGGTAAGTTCACTAGGCTCGGGGTCCTTGAGTCGGTGAAGGATGGAATTACAAAGTCGTGCGCTTGGTGCATCCGAGGGACCGCCGGACGGGGAGTGAATGGAGTGAGCCCAAAGGGAAGCATACTTCTAGGGAATGATATGCAAAAGATGGCATTGCGAAGCCGTGCGCTTGGCGCATCCGAGGGACGTAGGCCGAGGGAAGAGAGCTTCGGTGGAGAACTTCATGAGGGATAAGGTGGACTTGGCCAAGTGGCTAAGACTGAGTATCGGAGGCTCAAACTTGATGTTTGAGGGTTTACCCGACGGTTGGATGCTCAAACAACTTGGTGTTTGAGGTTTTGCCCAACAGCAGTCGACTGACACAGGTGCCGGTTCGACTGATCCAAGTCGACTAGGGCTCAATTGGTGTAAGGCTGTGATTTTGTGCTTGGCAGTCGACTACCATGGACTGGCAGTCGACTACCGAGGGATGACAGTCGACTGATGGGAGTGTCGCGAGCACATAACGCTCTATAGCCGACTGGGCAGTCGACTACTATGTCACCAGTCGACTGATGGCCATCATCAATCGACTGGTAGGTGATCCGTTGGAACTTATTCGACATGGATCTGGCCATTGTGAGACAATGACTATAGGGGCATTCGACTGGGGCCTTATGGCAATCGATTGCTAGGTGCAAAAATAGCTCGATGCTAGTTATAAATGGAGCTCAAGATGGAGGTTTTTGCCAAGCCTTTTGTGAAGCTATTGGAGGGGAATTGCTGCTACATTCTAGACCTTCAAGAGCCATCTAAAGCAAGCAACAAGCAAAGCGATCAAAACAATCGGTGAAAGTTTTCTTGTGTATTGTATTTGTGTATTTGCTTGTATTTCTATATTACATTGTAATTGCTTGTGAGAGGTTTCTCCACCTCCGACGTGTTGTCGAGGAGTGTTATAGTTAGTTCCGTGCGCATAACTAGAGCTCGGTGAGCTCGCCCGTGGAGTAGGAACCATTCAGTTCCGAACCACATATATTGTCGTGTCTTGTGTGTGATTGTGTATTGTTGTTATTTCTATTGTTATTCCGCTGCGTATATTAATGAAAATTGTAGACAAGTACGCAAGAACGAGTGAATTACATCATTGAACGAAAGAGGGCTATTCACCCCCCTCTAGCCGGACAACCACTACACTTCATCAACCCTACAAGGACACTGACATCCTTGACCTTTGGCACTGGTTGATCCTTTTTGACCTTCTTAGGGCACTTGCTCTTATAGTTCCTATATTCCCTACACTTGAAACACATAATATGATTTTTATTATTAATTAAAGTGTTTGTGTTACCTAGGTCAATGGTGGTGGCCGGAGTGAGTTCTTCATCTCTCCTGGAGGTAGAAGCTACTTCTTGCTCTTGCTCTGGCTCCGAAGATCTAACTTCCTCCCCCTCAATCCTAGAGGTGGAGGCTTCTTCTACTTCTTCTTATACCTTGGATGTTGATGACCTCTCAACCTCCAAATCCTCACTTTCTTGTGAGGAAGATGAACTTGCTTCTTCAGCCTCCTCCGATTGAGCCGATGAGCATTCCTCGGGCTCCTCTATTTCTTGAGCCATTGGGGGTTCTTCATGATATTTAGCCAACTTGCTCCAAAGGTCCTTGACGTCTTTGCAATCTCCTATCTTGATCAAAATATCATTAGGAATTACGCTAAATAATATACCCATTACCTTATTATTTATGTTGAAGTATCGGAGTTACTCTTTGCTCCACTTCTTCTTCTTAAGTCTTTTTCCTTCTTTGTCCTTCGGAGCATCGAAACCTACTACGACACTAATCCAATTATCAAAATCGCACATAAGAAAATTCATCATTCTACCTTTTCAATATACAAAATCTTCGCGGTCGAAGGACGGTGGAATGTTGATGTCGTCACCCAATCTCTCTTCAAACTCCATCTTCTTCCCTCTAGCATGCTTCCTTAGTTGTTAAACCTTGAAGAGCTGCCTCACTCTAATACCGCTTGTAGGAACGTTGGTGACCGCTAGAGGGGGGTGAATAGTGCATACATTAACGAAGATGGAAATTGATCGCGTGCTTGCTATAAACATTAGTGTATGCAGCGGAAATAATAATGATAAAATAAATACACAACACAAGCATAAATACAAGAGATATACATGGTTCAGAACCTTAGGGTTCCTACTCCACGGGGCGAGCTCAACGAACTCTAGTGATGCACTCACCACTAATAAAACTCCTTCTCGACAACACGTCAGAGGCGGAGAAACCTTGTACAAGTGATTTCAAAAGTAATACAAGTAAATATAAGCAATTACAAATGAAATACACAAAAATACGTAAAGAAAACTTTACAAATGCGCTTTTGGATGCTTGCTTGTTGATTTCTTGAACCGTGCTTGAAGACCCTGATTTGCACCAACAAATGACCTCAAAAACACCCAAGAAATCGCTATGGAAATCCTCCCCAAGTTCCTCCTTTTATGCTTGTCTTGGGTTGATTTTGCGTCTGGCAGTCGACTGCCAAAAGGCCCCCGTCGACTGCCAATAGTACCGTTGTGAGACAACGGCTTAATCCACATCGACATTTAAGCTAACGGTTACACTGGCAGTCGACTGCCATTACCCAACAGTGGACTGACAGGGCTATAGCCGACTGACCAGTCGACTACCGAGCATTCTACTCCCACAATCCCGACCGCGATTGCCTAATCGGCAATGATCCGCTATTTCCTACGATCGAACACCGATCCGAGTCGAGCAGTTCGATTGGCCATAATCCCAATCGATTGTCAAGATTCAACTCGGCTGCCAAGTGTCAAAACACTTTACCAATCGACTGGTCCAAAGCCCTAGTCGACTGATAACCTCAACCATGAGGTTTAACCCCAAGTATGATGCCCTTATACTTGCTAGAGCACCCTTAGCCTAGACCTAAGCCTTCTAGCCACCTCCATCAGCCTCACGCCTATCGGATCCCTCCAAGTCATCCATGACTTGTTCATCTATACGCTAGCCTTCAGGTGCTTCCATCGGCTATTGTCATGCTAAGCTAGTCTACACTGCCAAGGCACATTGGGCTTACGCTGCCAAGACTACCGTTTAGATTTTACGTCGCTAACCATTGGACTTATGCTGCCAAGACTCCACCCTTGGACTTTACACCATCAATATCAACCCTTGGACTTCCCTTGCCAACCCATGTTGGACTTCCAATTTCCAAGACTCAAGCTTGGACTTTTCCTTGCCAAGACCCTGGCTTGGACTTTCCATGCCAAGTACCCATGAATTAAACTTTCCATTGCCAAGTATCCCACTTGACTTTCCCATGACAATCACATTGTCATACATTTTGTCGAACATCAAAATACTGCTCTAGTCAAATTCGAGTCTTGTCAATCGTGACCTGGGTCGATTGCACCAACACGATACATGAAGGTGGCTAGAAGGCTTAGGTCTAGGCTAAGGGTGGTCTAGTAAGTATGAGGGCATTATACTTGGGGTAAACCTCATGGTTGAGATGTAGCAATCGACTAGGGATATAGACCAGTCGATTGGTCAAGTGTTTGACACTTGGAAGCCGAGTCGACACTGAGCAGTCGACTGGGATTATGACCAGTCAACTGTGGCAAGAGGCCTTGGCAGTCGACTGCCAGCATTGGATAGTCAACTGATGGCTTGATCAGTCGACTGCTATGGATGGTAGTCAAATGATGGTCGAGGACATGGGCACAAAATATTTTCGAGTCGACTGCTAGGGTTTAGCAGTCGAGTGGAGGCATGATCATACTTGAGGTAAACCTCATGGTTGAGGTGTAGCAGTCGACTGATCAAGTATTTTGACACTTGGCAGCTGAGTTAACTCTGAGCGATCGCTAGGAGTCAATCGGGTATTCGATCGCTGCGGGTATTGACGGATGATCGCCAGATTGATCGATCGATGGCTTGATCAGTCGACTGCCATGGATGACAATTGACTGATGGTTGAGGACACAGGCATAGAATGTTTTCGAGTCGACTGCTAGGGTTTGACAGTAGAGTAGAGACAAGATTAGTCGACTGATGGTCTATCCGTTGGAACTTCTCGAACATGGATTAAGTCATTGTCTCACAATAGCTACAGGAGCAGTCGACTAATGGTCGTGAGCAGTCAACTGCTAGGTGAAATCTAGCCCGAGTTGCTTCTTTAAAGGGAGCTTGAGGAGAAGGATTTTGGCACGGTTCTTTGAGGCGATTTGGAGGGAATTTGCTACTGCCAATCTGGACATTCAAGGCTATTCTCAAGCAACCAAAAGCAAGCATTCAAAGTCTTCTTGTAAAGTGTTTTCCTTTACTTGTATTACATTTCATCTTTGTATTTTCTTGTAATTTCTTGTATTACTTTTGTAATCCTTGTATGAGGTTTCTCCGCCTCCGACTTGTTGTCGAGAAGGAGTGTTTTTAATTAGTGGTGATATTTGCATCGCTAGAGCTCATTTGAGCTCAATCTGTGGAGTAGGAACCTTAAGGTTCCAAACCACGTGTATTCTCGTATATTTCTCATTGTGTGTATTTGTTTTTGTTATCATTATTTCTGCTGCGTACACTAACGTTCGTAGCAAGCACGATCAAATTCCGTCAAGCCAATGAGAACGTGCCATTCACCCCCCTTCTAGCGCTCACCAAAGTTCCTACATCGACTGCCATCAAGTGGCCAGTCGATTGATATCTGTAAACTCAAAAATTAGGTTCAGAAATTTGAATTTAGATAATTCATAAGTAATTATACATAATTTGAAAAATAATGAAACTTCATATGTATAATACTTATGTCCATCATTATGGGTGAAAAATATTTTTATATAAAATACCTATTAAATTGTGAGATTGATACAAAGTTCAAAACCATTGAAAACTTTAATGTTTTGAGCCTACTTTGTATTAACTTCATCAATGGTGATTGCTATCAAAAGATAGGCTTCACCAAGGTTTTTCAAAATGATTTTAAAACCTTAATTTCAATAATGGTCTATGGGCTAAGTATACATGACTTGTATACTAGTTTTCCTCATGATTTATACCTATGATTGAGATGAGTTTGAGTTCATCTAGATGCAACATCTATGCACCTTGAACTTAACTCATTTTTCTAACATCTCACATGTGTCTAGGGTGTATCAATGCACACACATGTCAATCTAATATTCCTGTGAGATTTGGGTTTAGGTTCTTAGGGTTTCATGTATTTTTCTAGGCAACTCTATTTGATTCTCTTACACTTGGGACTTCAAATCATTTCATTGTCCTTAAATCAATTTTAATTATTCTAAATGCATGAAAAATGATCATAGCATAAGAATGATAGCATAATTAAAGCATGTTCCAATAATCATGATGTCACGACATAAAGATAAACCTAAACATAATCATGACATGAAAATTAAACCTAAGCATTATCATGACATTTTATATGATTAAATGAAATATGATGTCACGACATGACATATAACAAACACAACATGGCAATTTTACAATATCAAGGTATAGAAATACCTAAGTTTTAAGTCTAATTGTCATTTCCTAGGATTAAATCCAATTTTGCCATAATGGATCAATTTCCCAAGTGTGCCAAAACCCCAAAATGGCACACGATAAACTCTAAACCTAATTGTGTCAATTTTGATTATTTTTTCAAACTTCTTAAATTTTATTGGTACATCCTAAAATATTTTAGGATATAAATTCAAATTCATTTCCAAGGTATCACATGACCTTGAAGATAACCTAAGGTGTCAACTTTGGAATCACACCCCTAGGAACCCAAAATCTATTTGAGCTTCTTGGGTTAACTAGGTACTCAGTGAAAATATCTTCCATTAGTACCTTCCTAATGACCCTCCTAGGCTTGGAAGCCTTGGTAATTTTGGTCTTGTCATGGTAAACCCTAGGGATTTCCTCCCTTGTAACCTTCTTAGTGACCTTCCTAGGTTTCTTTGAAACCTTGGCCACTAGACACTTACCATGGTTAGCCTCAAGGATGACTTCCCTAGTAACCTTGGTTTTCTTATACTTAGGGTTTGTTCCATAGTTAAATGGAGCATTGTGGTAGGTTGGCACAACCTTGGATTTAGGTTTGTGACCCAATCCTTTCCTATCCCTGGAAGGCTCTTGCCTCCTAACCCATAATTTTTTATCATTAGACCCATTAATTGAATTTGTCATTCTTCTAAAGGCCCTTTTCAATTTCTCAAGCCTTGACCTTAAGACTTGATTTTCTAATTATAATTTTCCAATTTTCAAATTTTTATTCATCTTTTGGGAATTGTTCTTCCTAGGCATATGTCTATAATTCTTGGGAGTATTGCCTAGATTGTTGATATTCTTAGGTGGGATAGATCTTGAATTATCCTTAGACCTAAATTCATAACTCTTAGCACCCAAACAAAAGTATTTATTGCTAGCAAGCCTTTTATCATTATGAACAATAGCAAGAGCATTAAAATTATTCCTAGCATGCTTCCTGATACCAAAATTTGAAGGTGCATTAATAAATGATACCTTAGGGTTTGCTTTAGAAGCTCCCCATACATTTGTAGCTCCTCCCTTATCCTTCTTAGAGTGACTCCTCCTAGGACATTGAGTCTGATAATGTCCTCGTTGTTGGCATTTGAAACACACCACGTGTTCCTTGCTCTTCTTAGTCGGAACTCCGGTCTCCTTGGTCTTTGGCACCACTTGTGTTGTCTTCTTGACCTGCTTTGGATACTTACTCTTATAATGTCCATTTTGTAGGATCGAGAAATGCTAGAGGGGGGGGGTGAATAGCGTATTTAGAAAACCTTTTCTTTTTTTTAAAAATGAAGTAAACGTAGCAGAAACACAAAAATAAAAAACACAATAGACACAAGGGCTTTTTTACTTGGTTCACAGCCAACCGGCTACTAATCCAAGGCTTTGTGATCCTTGATTGCTTCCGAAAGGAATCACTAAAAAGTCTCTTCTGATGTGAGCAAAACATATAGAGTTTTAGGAGTAGTTCTAGTACACATCTCATTGCATTTCATACGTGTTTCATGCATCTTTTTCCTTGTTTTACATGCATTTCATATTTTCTTGTTTTTATGTGTAGGATGACATTTTGGAGGTAAAATGACACACTTTTGAAGCCAAAGGAAGGAGAGCATTCTTTGGTCGTGTCTCTCCCAAAACATAGGCATGCTTCGGAGCAAAAGAAGGCATTCACCGGATAATACAGAGGCGGGCACGACCTGGCCATGTGAGATTCACACGGCCATGTCCAACCCCCGAAGCCAAAAATTCCAACACCCCACATGGTCAGCCGTGTGGATTCCACACGGTGGTGTGGCATTGGGCAGACTTGATGAGATTAGGGTTTTAGTGGGATTTACGGAGAGTCGGCTCCACATCGATAAATAGGAAGGCATGCCCAAACCCTAGGGAGGAGGTCGGACGACTAGGATGGTAAGAAGGTGCCCTAAAAATCACCGAAGACTCACAACGAGAGGAAGGAAGCGACTAGAAGATCCATCTCGATGCTTTGGCACCATGGAGAACAACCAAGACACACAAATTGGATAGGAAAGAGAGTACATTCTTTATTTTCTTGTTCTATTTGTATTGTAATGGCTTTTCTTAAGATGTCTTGTGTTTATTCTCGTTTATCTATGGAGTAGATACTTCGATTCTAGGATTAGGGAGTAACTTGTGTATGTGGACATGTTAGTTCAAATAGTTATTCATCTCTTTTGATTCTATTTGAAATTTTATATTTTTGGAATCGATGAGGATTATGCCTTGATTCTATTTATATTGAACATAGGTGATACAAGGGTGAGAGCCTTCATATAAAAAATCTAGGAGAACCAAGGATGAACCTTGTAGTCATCCTCCCTCCCATAATCGTAGAAGATAGAATATAATAGAGTAGAATATGAAATACGATCCGCCTCTTCATAGGGATTATTAGGACATCCTCGTACTCCAATAACCTATCTTAGCAAAAGGCCCAAAGTAGGAGAGATTAACTCTAGAAGCATTGAGGGACCTTAGTGACAGAGGGCTCCCAACGGTATCAACCCCCTGAGCTCTGACGATCCGAAAGGGAAACTTGGTTAGGAATAGGTAGTTCCTGATAGAAGCAAAAGTTCATCAGGCAAATGCATGATGATCCTCCTGCAAGATCATAATTAGAGATCCCAAAGGCATGTAATTGATAGCCGATGTGAGAAAAATATATAGGGTTTTAGGAGTAGTTTTTGCTCACATCTCATTACGTTTTATGTTAGTTTTCATACATATGTCACTCTATTTTGCACGCATTTCCTATTTTCTAGTTTGGAGGTCTGCTCTTTGTACTTTAGTGTGCATGTTAGCATTTCGAGTGAAAAAGGTGCACTTTCGGAGCAAAAGAAGGACATTTTACAGCTAGACGCAGAGTGAGACATGACCAGGATGTGTGGCTACACACGGCCATGTCCAATGGGCGAGATCAGCCACCCCAGGGCTGCACACGGCCTGGCCATGTGGAAACACACGACCATGTGGCGGCCCACCAGATTTGCGTGAGTAGAGCTTTTTTTGAATTTTATAGTGGTCTGAGGTGATGTCTATATAAGGATGGCTCCGCCCAAACCCTAGGGAGGAGGCACGATGGCTAGGATGGCACACCGAAGCCTTAAAAAGCTTCGAGAACTCGCAATAGGGAGGAGGAACGCCGCCGGAGGTCCACGCTTTGCACTTCAACGCTAGAGAGAAAACCACGAAAGCATTGTAATGTCTTGTTCCTGCGTTTTATTTATGATGTATTCGAACATGTACATGCTTTGTGATTCCTTCTTTATATACATAGAGTAGTTACTTCGATTCTAGAATTAGGGAGTAGTTTGTGTGTACATTACATGTTGGTTCATGTTAAATTTTGTCTTTGAGTTTAATTTGGAAATTGGAAGTTGTTTAAACTATATCTATGTGTGTTTGGTTTTCTACCTGCTGTGCTTAGGCGATACGAGGGGTGACAACCCTCGTATCTAAGATTTAGGGGACTTTATACAAGGAACCTAGGGGTAAACTTGATCTCCTGTAACTGTGGGTAGAAGGTTGCAATGGAATCGGAAACAATTTATTGTAGGGATTGATTCGGCATCCTCGTACTGTCTATCTCATCCTTTTAATATGGAGATAGCTCCCGGTAGATGCGGTGGCTCATTGGGAGAGTGTATGATGTCTCTTCCACAAAACCATAGCTAAACGTCTAGACAACACCAGTTGACAACATTATTTTGTGACACACAAGCGAAACCAAAGTCCTAGATTCACCTTTGAAGACCCCAGCACGCTCCCTTCTTCCTCCGCGTGACACCGTATAGAGTATAGTCTACCAACAGCCCTCACAGATCGAAACATCTTAGAGTTTACTTCCGAACAATTTCAACTATTGAACATAACGATATTCGAATCCCAATCCTTGTGGGATCGATAATATTTTATTACTTAATGACATCCATGCACTTATGGGCATTGAGCTCCAGCACGCGCTTCGAGTCCTCGATGACCTCCGTTGCGAGATTTGAGGTCGCATTCACGTGCATCAAATTTTTGGCGCTGTTGCCGGGGACTGATCGATTCGATATCGAACCGAACAGTGGAAAATTAGATCGGACTTCAGATTAGATTTATTTACTTGCTTTATTTTCTTTCTAGTTTCCTTTATTTACTTTAGTTTTATATTTTCCATATTTAGTTTTAGTTTTTAGTTTTTATTTTTAGCAGTAGTTTTCCATTTCCTTATTGCATCTTAGGTTTTATTAGTTAGATTGTTTTATTTTCTTCGTCGTAGGATTAAGTAGAACTCCAAATTTTTGTGTCTTGGTTCGTCGTATGCTTAGACGCTTAGGATCCGAAGGCCTGATTCTGATCGACTTAGAAATCGAGCGAACCTTTCATCGCCGGAAAGCAGAGCAACGAAGGATGGAGGATGAAGCCGCATCCGAAGCGAACATAGGTAGCACGCAGCTCCTAACGCTAGAAGATTTAGGCCAAATATAGTTGGACCATCTATTTTGTCAAATAACTTTGAGCTGAAATCGACACTTATACATATGGTCCAACAGAGTCAATTCGGGGGAGCTGCGACTGAAGACCCGAATCGCCACCTTGAGGCATTTCTAGAAATCTGCTCGACAATGAAAATGAATGGAGTCCCTACTGACGTGATCCGCCTGAGACTATTCCCGTTCTCATTGCGGGATAAGCTAAGGCATGGCTTCACTTCCTGCCTTCGAGAAGCATCACTACATGGGAGCAATGCGAGCAACAGTTTCTGAACAAATACTTCCCACCAAGCAAGACTGCTCACATGCACTATCTCATCACAAGCTTCCGCCAGAAGGAGGGGGAGTCCTTATTCGAAGCTTGGGATCGCTACAAGGGGCTACTCTACCAATGCCCCCACCACGGACTGGAGAGGTGGCTGGTGATCCACATCTTCTACAATAGGATCGCGTACACCACGAAGATGTCCCTGGATTCTGCTACAGGAGGAGAACTGATGAACAAGACCATAGAGGAAGCAGAGAAGTTGATAAAAGAGGTGGCCCAGAACCACCATCAATGGGCTTCCGAATGTGGTCAACCTACGCCTGCAGCGGGACGATACACTGTCAACTCCATGGACCACCTAGGGCAGCAAGTAGAATGCGCTCAGCACACAGTTCGAATCTTTTAATCCTTCATCAGCATGTGCGGCCATTGACTTTGGAGAGGGAGTGGCAGTGTATCAAGAGGACCACTATGGAGGGCAGGGAACCTCAGAGGAGCAGATTGAGCATATTGACGCAGTTGGGGACTACGACCAAAGGCCCAACAACTCATACTTCAACACCTACAATCCCGGATGGAGGAATCATCTGAATTTCTCCTACAAGAATAACTCGAGAAACTCACAACCATCAGGGGGGTATGGGCAGCAGCAGGGCAATGGGCAGCGACCACAGAAGTATAGACTATAACTGATGATGGAGGACTTCATTGCTACCCAAACTAAGGCCAATGAGGAATTTCGTCACCAACATCAAAAGTCTGAAGAATCACTCAGAGACTTGAAGGCCACCGTTGACGACCTTGCAAGTCACACTAGGATGTTGGAGACGCAAGTGGCCCAAATAGCCCAAACCATGTCGCAACCTATAAAGAGCTCTCTGGTGAGTCAAGCTAAAGAGGAAGAAGTGGGGCAGAGTAGAAAATTCGCCAAGGGGTGTGCAGCCATGATTACCACCCTACCTGACCAAGTTGAAATTGAAGATAAGACTCCACTATAGCTTGAGGACCCCGATGAATTTGTTATCCCCTACTCAATTTATGGGGAGAGCTTTGATGAAGCTCTATGCGACTTGGGATCATCAGTCAGTGTGATGCCCTACGCATACTATATGAAGATGGGACTGAATGGGCTCCAACTAGCGAATCTTGGTATTCGTATGGGGGATGACTCAGTCAAGGAACCCGTCAGCTTGCTGGCACATGTGCCTATGGTGATTTAGGATTTCTTGATACCCACAGACTTCGTCATACTGGACACAGGACCAGATCCCCAGAATTCCATCATTCTGGGAAGACCTTTTCTAGTGACTGTAGGGGCGTGCATAGACATGAAGGCACACCAGATCTCCCTGAAGGTAGATGGGGAGATCATCCTCTTCAGCCTTTCGGAGCATAGAGCACCCTACCTCGACGACTTCACGTTTAGCAGAATGAAGCCGGAACCACCCGATGAAGCTTTCGAGATGGATGAATGGAGGTTCACTGAACCTCCAGAGCCAAGTTGATAGTGGAGTGTGGTCGAGCTAGACGACCTTAAACAAAGCGCTTCTTGGGAGGCAACCCAAGTTTAGTTTTAGATTTCCCTTTGATTGTATTGCATGCATTTATTTAATTTTAGTTTTGATTTCCATCCCATTTAGAGTTAGGACTAGAAAAGAACTTTGCTAGGCAAACATAAAAGCCATATTAGCCTACACGGCGAAGTGTATGAGGAAATTCGGACCATAACGCAAAATGGGGAGAAAAATGGGGACACATGGCTTGGCCGTGTGTTTTCCCATGGCCGTGCCTGATTGACACAAGGCACACACGGCCTGACCGTATGTTTTCACACGACCGTGTCGCCCAAGGTTAAAAAGGGGCGAACCGTGTGTTTTCACCCCATTTGCGCAGTGTGCTTCGAGTGCTCTTGCCCTAGTCATGTGGTTTCATCTTCCCCACCATCTAGAAATACTTCTAACCTCAAAGGAAGCCAAAAGAAGCAAGGATGAGGAGGACCAAGCATGTAGCACCTTGATCCGGTGATTCGGAGTGACGAACAAGGAGAGCGGATGCCCCTCAAGCTCCGGAGGAGAGTAACACCCTACCCACTCTTCTTTTTCTCAATAATGAACATAGAGATAGATATAATATGCTTTCTACTCATAAACTCACTGCTACTAGGTACTTAGATGAAGATTTGCTAAAGTCTTTAGGGTTGTTGGGTGATATTCAAGCCCTATTTGCAAAAATGGGGTGGGAAGAGATGATGGGAATAAGGCACCCAACCTACCCTAGGATAGTTCTAGAATTTTTGAGTTCCTTAGAGGCAGAAATTTTAACGGGTAGAAAGAGCGAAGAGGGTAGGATAACTTTTAGGATTTTTAACATTGAGCATGAATGGACCCTTCACCAATGGAATTCATGCTTTGGCTTGCCGAGTGGGAGAGAGAGAAGAATCCCTATTGGGTTCAACGCTCGGGTATTTTGGACCGAGTTGATGGGGGAGCACGCTTATGACCCTTCTAGGGCCAAAGCATCACGCCTCCAAAACCTCATCTTCCGATATCTCCACCGCATCATGGTCAGTACTATATTTGGTCATGGAGAGAGTGACGGTGTAGTTAGAGCTAGTGAGCTGCTTTGCCTATAGGACATGCTACAAGAAAGGAGTAGTATCGATGTAGGGTCCCACTTCATCAGACACTTAGTGAAGATGGGCAAAGCAGCACGAGGATAGATTAATGTGGGGGGGGGGGCCTACTTACCCACATTTGCCATAGGATGGGGTACGATTACACTGAGTATAGAGGGGAGCCCTAGGATCGACCTAGGAGTGTGCATGACTATGAAGATGATTATTAGAGAAGGACACTCCTTATGCTTTATAAGAAAAAATCTGACGACCCTTAGGTTCCCCGACCTTGATCGTACCACCATCACTACATATGCCAACTGACGCTTGGACCTAATAGTGGAGTCCCCTCCCCATGTGGGACCACCCACATCAGTGCCCATCTCTCCCCCTTTACATCACTCTCTCTCCAGTCCACACATGCATAGGATCCCCCCTAGTCCACGCTGACATGAGTCTGCACCTGCACCCCCACATTTTTCCACCTTTGAACAGGATGCAGGTACGTCGGCCTATGATTTCTTGGAGTTTTGATCGTGCCTCGACGACATATACACCGAGCAACAGACACAGAGGCAGCGATGGGAGGAGCAGAGCACCTACACGCAGGCAGAGTTCCAGGGCTTCTGGGAGCACTTCCAACGGGTTGAGGACTTCTATGACGAGGCCCGCATATACTTCCAGGAGGAGGCTTCTCATCGCCAGGATGAGGCCGCCTACCTCCAGGAGATGCGGCAGCACATGCATGCCCAGCAGGCACAGTGGACCAGGGAGGAGGAGCACCGAGCATCCACTGCATTCACTAGCTCCCAAATTGACCACATGTACATGTGCCATCAGCGGCTCAGCAGCAGGTTCTCCCAGGATCACGAGATGCCGAGGCTCCCAGACTTTCCACCTCGTCCACCATACTAGAGGTATATTTTCGTTTAAGTCTGGGAGGGACCCCAAAGTTTATTTTGTTTGTTTTCTAGCAGTAGTTTCTTTTCTGGTATTTTCATTCATTTATTCATGCATGGGTTGTTGAGTTTCTTTCAGTACTTAGTTTTTGTTATTTGTAAAGCTGTCTCAGTAGTATTTTTAAAAGTTACTTACATGAGTTGTTCCCATAGGTAGCTTAACTTCATTTATCTCGTGGTATTTTATTTTATTCGCTCTAATGAATGTTCTAGACTTACACTGGTTTGCTTTTATTTTTACACCTACACATGTCGAACATTCTAAAAGGGAGAATTTAGTACATACCTAGTTATGATTCATCTCAGTAGTCTAGTACTTTGGAATCCATAGGTGACTCTAGGTTTAACATTTTAGTTACTGGAGATGCTTGGATTGTGTAAGCCCATTTGGAAAAATCAAAATCCCAGTGAAAAAAAAAGAGAGAAAGAGAAAAAGATGAAAAAGAAAACAAAGAAAAAGAAAATAAAAGAAAAAGGGAGAGAGAGAGAGAAGATTATGAGGGACAAAAAATAGTTGTCGTGGGTGGAAATGACTAGGTGCCCCTTTGAGACCGAGTTAGGTTACTGGGGAAACACCTACCAATTTCTCTCAATACCGAGCACACCTTTGAGACTTTATGCTAGATCTAGGGAATGATCCTCGCTTTGGGCAGGTAAATGCCTAAGAGCTGGAAACCTTAGGAAAGCTATGGGATGACGACTTAACTCACCATAGAATGGGCATCTGCTAAGAATGATTCGCTTAGCACGAGCACGAGGAGCTAACTTAGTGAATTTCTAGAACATATTTATTTTTCTTTGATTGCAATTACCACTTGATAAATTTAGTTAACATGCTAAGTATGGAACAATATCTTTTTAAATTTTGTGGCACTGAGGTTTGCTTGAGGACAAGCAAAGATTTAAATCTGGGGAAGTGATGTGAGCAAAACATATAGGTTTTAGGAGTAGTTTTCGCTCACATCTCATTACGTTTTATATTGGTTTTCATGCATATGTCACTCTATTTTGCACGCATTTCCTATTTTCTAGTTCGGAGGTCTGCTCTTTGTACTTTAGTGTGCAGGTTAGCATTTCAGGTGAAAAAGGCACACTTTCAGAGAAAAAGAAGGACATTTTGTAGCTAGACGCAGAGTGGGACATGACCAAGACGTGTGGCTACACACAGCCGTGTCCAATAAGCGAGATCAGCCACCCCAGGGCCGAACACGACCTGACCGTTTGGAAACACACGGCAGTGTGGCGGCCCGCCAGATTTGCATGACTAGGGCTTTTTCCAAATTTTGCAGCGGTCAGAGGTGATGTCTATATAAGGATGGCTTCGCCCAAACCTTAGGGAGGAGGCACGATGACTAGGACGGCACACCGAAGCCCTAAAAAGCCTCGGGAACTTGCAACGGGGAGGAGGAACACCGTCGGAGGTCCACACTTTGCACTTCAACATCGGAGAGAAGACCACGAAAGAATTGTAATCCCTTGTTCCTACATTTTATTTATGATGTATTCGAACTTGTACATGCTTTATGATTCCTCCTTTATATACATGGAGAAGTTCCTTCGATTCTAGGATTAGGGAGTAGCTTTTGTGCACATTACATGTTGGTTCATGTTAAATATTGTCTTTGAGTTTAATTTGGCAATTGGAAGTTGTGTAAACTATATCTATGCGTGTTTGGTTTTCTACTTGCTGTGCTTAGGCGATACGAGGGGTGACAACCCTCGTATCTAAGATTTAGGGGATTTTATACAAGGAACCTAGGGGTAAATCTGATCTCCTATAACCGTGGGTAGAAGGATGCGATGGAATCGGAAACGGTTCATCATAGGGATTGATTCGACATCCTCGTACTGTCTATCCTGTCCTTTTAAGGCAGAGATAGCTCCCGATAGATGCGGTGGCTCATCGGGAGAGTGTATGATGTCCCTTCCATAAAACCATAGCTAAACATCTAGACAACGCCAGTTGACAGCATTATTTTGCGACACACAAGCGAAACCGAAGTCCTAGAATCACCTTTGAAGACCCCGGCACGCTCCCTTCTTCCTTCGTTCAGTTGCATGTTGCTGAAGATATAGTCGATCAATCCACAATTGGAAACCTCTTAGAGTTTACTTCCGAGCAATTTCAACTACTGAACATATCGATATTCAAATCTCAATCCTTGTGGGATCGATAATCTTTTATTACTTGATGACATCCATACACTTGCGGGCGTTGAGCGTGAGTGTGCGTTTTGAGTCCTCGATGACCTCCATCGTGAGATTTGAGGTCGCGTTCGCGTGCATCAATATCATGTTCCATAATGCACAAGTGAAACCGAAGTCCTAGACTCATCTTAGGGGACATCAAACCTACCTTCGCTTCCTCCGAGTGACACCGTACTTGAGTTAGGACTACCATCAACCTCGAGATCCTTATTCTTAGGATATTAACTCTGAACAACAACATACACTATACAAACGATATTCGAATCTCAGTCTCTGTGGCATCGATAAATCTTTTATTACTTGACGATATCCATGCACTTGCAGGCGTTGAGCACGAGCGCAAGCTGTAAGTCCTTGACGATTCCTGTCGAAGATTTGAGGTCGTGCTCACGTGCATCGTCTTCCTTGTTGACAGTAAGAGACAAACGATTACAAAATGAAGTAGAGGAAGAGGTAACAAACCTACCTCTCCTCTAAGCAAGAAATAAGTAATGAAAAAAAAAACTTAACAAGGTACCGACACAAAAAATGGAGGAGACGGGCTTTTTCTGGCATTATGACGTTGTTGGATGAACTTGGAGTGATGGAGCACTTGTGAGCTTTTTGTTAATCAATGAAGGGTGCCTCACCCCTTCTTTTATAGCTTTTCCAAACCCTAACTCGTTGAGATCTAAATCTGAGTCAAAGTAGCTTATCTTCCCTCATTTTGTGGCTCTTATCTTGACTTTCCTTAAAGTGACCAGATTCATTAGCAATCGACTAAAGCTTCCATCAGTCGACTAATGGTGATTTAGTCGATTGTCCTTTTCCTCCAGTCGACTGATGACTTGAATAGTCACCTGCATTACATGGTTGTCATGCTGTTTTAGAGCCTACCATAGAGAGCTTCGTGGCAAAAGCATACGATTTGACAATCTTGTATGATCTTTTTATTATGGTAAATTCACAATCGATCTCGTTTTGAGAATAATGAGCAAAGTGTAGAGATGATTTTTCCTAAAATTTAAATTCATGTTTGTAGATAACTAGGTATTGTACGTATTTCATTAGTCTACATAAATATTTAAACAGCGATTGTGAAAAAAAATACTCAAGGTTCGAATTTCTCTTGAAGTAAATAAATTTGAAAGTCGATATTTGAATTTAAACATCTAAATTATCAAAAGAAAAAGACAATTGGACAAGAAGAAATTTAATAAAAGAGATAAGTCGAAAAGAAGATTTTTTTAAAAAATAAAAAAGTCTTGAAATTTATCCATTAACATTAAATATATATAATAAAACTCAATAATCATAATCATTATATTATTTTATTTTTAAATAATTTTTGATCGGCTATTTTAATAATTTAGAAATGTAAATTCCGCCACAACCACCATAAATCAGCCATCATAAATAGGTAAAATGAAAATAATTTTGTTGCAATGGTTAATTGTGGACGAGATGGTTGGACGATTGCTTTTATAGTCGGGTCACATGACTCGGGGCAATTTAAAAAAAGAACGGCTATCCACGCTCCATCGTTACACATCTCAATTTTTATAAAAAATTTAAAATATCATTTCTTCCTTCAACTTTCTGCTTTCTCTGTACCCAAATATCATAATCCCGAGAACTTACACCCACACTCGAGATCTCGTTATCGTTCGACATCACCGTCAAACGGTCAAATTTTAGCCATGGTCTGACCGACATCAAAATCCGATCGAATTGTAATCGGAATCCATCGTCATTACGGCCACCAACGTTGCGGTTGCTAGCGATCGTAATCGTGCCCAATTCCAATTGCAATTCGATTGTGATCCAATCAACAACATCTGAGTCCAATCGGGCTACTATCGGATTTCAATTGGATTGCGATTGGAATCCGCACCGACCACAATTATATTTGATCTAAATCAGATCGTGGTGTGACCGAACTTCAATGTCAATTAGACCGCAGTCGAATTTCGATTGAATTACAATTAGAATTCATCGCCATTGCGGCCTTCAATAGCCACAGTGTTGGTAGACACAATCGCGACGGATTTCGATCAGAATTCTATCGTGATCCGATCGGACTCCAATGTTGATCGAATCATGATCGAATTTCGATCGAATCATGATTAAAATCCGATCGCTTGAGCATGGATGTGAGTGCTCGAAATTATGGTGCTCAAGCACAATAAAAAGCGGAAGACCAAAAAAGTATTCTATTGTGTAGCACTTTTGCAGGGCACACAATCGTGTGGATCCACACGGTCAAGCCGTATGTGGCGCTGCGGCACAGGTCGTGTGTTTTCACAGGGCAAGGGTGTGTGTCATTCTGATCTAGCTGTCAAATGTCTTCTTTTCGCTCTAAAAGTGTGCCATTTTCCTCGTATAATGTTGTCCTGCACACAAAAGTACAACGAGCAAATCTCCGAACCAGAAAATAGGAAATGCATGCAAAATAAAGTAAAATATGCATGAAACAAACATAAAACGAAATGAGATATGAGAGAAAACTACTCCTAAAACCCTATATGTTTTGCTCACATCAATTCCCCTAGACTTAAGTCTTTGCTTGTCCTTAAAAAAACCTCAGTGCCATGAAATTTTAAAAAGGTATTGTTCCATACTTAGCATGTTAACTAGATTTATCAAGTGATATTTACAATCAAAGTAAAATAGATATCTTCTAGAAATTCACTAAGTTAGCTTCTCGTGCTCGTGCTAAGCGAATCTTCTTAGGGGATATCCGTTCCATGGTAAGTTAAGTCGTCATCCTATAGCTTCCTAAGGTCTCCGGCTCTTAGACACTTACCTGCCCAAAGCGAGGATCGTTCCCTAGATCTAGCACAAAGTTTCAAAGGTGTGCTCGGTATTGAGAGAAATTGGTAGATGTTTCTCCAGTAACCTAACTCGGTCTCAAAAGGGCACCAAACTATTTCCACCCATGACAACTATTTTTATCCCTCATATTTTTTTTTTCAATCTATTTTTTTTTTTGAATTTTGATTTTTTCGAATGGGCTTCCACAATCCGAGCATCTCCAGTAACTAAAATACTAAATCTAGGGTCACCTATGGATTCCAAAGTACTAGACTACTGAGATGAATCATAACTAGGTACGTACTAGATTTTCCCTTTCAGAATGTTCGTCATGTGTAGGTGTAAAAATAAAATCTAACCAGTGTAAGTCAAGAACATTCATTAGAACAAATAAAATAATATACCATGAGGTAAATGAAGTTAAGCTACCCATGGAAACAACTCATGAAGAAAACTTTAGCAATATTACTGAGGTAGCTTAAAGATAGCAAAAATTAAGTACTGAAGAAACTAAAAACTCTATGTATAAACAAATGAATGCTAACAAAAAATGCAAATGACAGGAAATAAACTACTGCTAGAAACAAAATAAATCAAAACTTGGGGTCCCCCAGACTTATATGAGACTGTACCGCTAATATAGTGGCTGAGGTGGGAAGTCCGGCAGTCTCGGCATGTCAAGCTCCTAGGTAAACCTTGAGCTCAGCCGCTGATGCCACATATACATGTAGTCGATCTGAGAGCTGGTGGATGCAGCGGTCGCTCTGTGCTCCTTCTCCCGAGCCCACTGTGCCTACTGGGCATGCATGTGTTGTCGCATCTCCTGGCGGTAGGTGGTCTCCTCTTGGTGACGAGTAGCCTCCTCCTGAAAGTAGATGCGGGCCTTGTCATAGATCTCCTCAGCCTGCTAGAAGTGCTCTCGGAAGCCCTGAAACTATGCTTGTGTGTAAGCGCTCTGCTCTTTACACCACTGCCTCTACGTCTGCTACTCGACATATATGTCGTCAAGGTGCGATCGGAACTCCAAAAAATCATAGGCAGATGTACCTGCATCCTGTTCAAAAGTAGAAAAAGGTGGTGGTGCAGGTGCAGGCTCATGTCTACGTGGACTAGGTGGGCTCCTATGCATGCGTGGACTGGTGGGAGAGTGATGTAAAGGGGGAGAGATGGGTGCCGATGTGGATGGTCCCTCATATGGCGGGGACTCCACTATTAGGTCTAAGCGCTAGTTGACGCGTGTGGTGATGGTGGTACGATCGGGGTCGGGGAGCCTAAGGGATGATAGGTTTTTCCTTACAAAGCACAAAGAGTGTCCCTCTCTCACTATCATCTTCATGGTCATACACACTCCTAAGTCGATCCTAGGGCTCCCCTCTATACTATCTAGCGCGGTGTAGTCGTACCCCATCCTATGGAAAATGTGGGTAAGTAGGCCCCCCATAATAATCTCTCCTCTGGCTGCTTTGCCCATTTTCACTAGGTGTCTAATGAAATGAGACTCTACATCAATGCTACTCCTTTCTTATAGCATGTCCCACAAGCAAAGAAGCTCACTAGCTCGCACTACACTGTCACTCTCCTCACGACCAAAAATAGTACTTGCCATGATTCGATGTAGGTATCGGAAAATGGGGTTTTGGAGGTGCGACGCTCTGGCCCTAGAAGGGTTGTACACATGCTCTCCTATCAATTCGATCCAAAAGATCAGAGAGTTAAATCCAATAGAGGTTCTTCTCTCTCCCCCACTAGGCAAGCTAAAATATGTGTTCCATTGGTGTAGTGTCCATTCATGCTCAATGTTGAATAACCTAAAGGTAATCCTACCCTCTTCACTTTCTCTCCCCGTTAAAACCTCAGCTTCTAAAGAACTTAAAAATTCTAAAACTATCCTAGGGTAGGTTTGGTGTCTTATCCCCATTATCTCTCCTCACCCCATTTTTACAAATAGGGATTGAATATCACCTATCAAACCTAGGGATTCTAATAAATCTTCATCAAGATACCTAGTTGCGGTGATTCTTCTAGTAGTAAGCATGCCATATCTATCCCTATGCTCATTATTTCGAAAAAGAAGGGTTGGAAGAGTGTTACCTTCCTCTGGAGCTTGAGGGGCATCCATTCTCCTTGTTCTTCGCTCCGAAGCACTGGATCGAGATGTCACTTGCTTGGTCCTCCTCATCCTTCTTTTGGGCTTCCTTGAAGGTTGGAAAGGCTTCTAGGTGGTGGGGAAGAGGAATCACATGGCTTGGGCAAGAAGAATCAAAGAACATGGCACATTTGGGGCGAAAACACATGGTGCATTCCATTTAACCCCTACACGACACGACCATGTGAAAACACACGGCCATGCCGTGTGCACCGCTGGAAGATGGGACACGACCGTGTGAAAACACATGGCCAGGTCATGTGTCTCCCATTTCCTTCTTACGGTGCACAACGGTCGACTTCTCCTTACTCGCTCAATCGTGTAGGTTCAAAATGATTTTTATTTTTACCTAGCAGGTTCTTTCTAGTCTTAATTAATGTTTAAAATGCTAAATGAATGGAATCCAAAGTTCAAATTAAACAAACGAAGGAAAACATAAAAACTAAACTTGGATTGCCTCTCAAGGAGCGCTTTGTTTAAGGTCTTTTAGCTCCACCCTACTCCCTTGTCTTAACTTGGCTCCGGAGGTTCTGTGAACCTCCATTCATCCGTCTCGGAGTTGACATCCAGTGGGTTCGGCTCTACCCTACTAAAAGTGTAGCCGTCTAGGAAGGGAGCTCTACACTCTGACAGATTGAAGATGATGATCTCCCCATCTACTTCCAAGGAGATCTTGTGCTCCTTTACGTCTATTAATGCTCCCATAGTCGTCAGAAAGGGTCTTCCCAAAATGATGGGATTCTGGAGATGTGGTCTTGTGTCTAGTATAATAAAATCTGTGTGTATCATGAAATTCTCAATGACTACAGGCACATGTGCTATCATGCCGACGGGTTCCTTGACTGAGTCGTCCCCCATACGAATACCAAGGTTCACTAGTTGGATCCCATTCAGTCCCATCTTCAAATAGTATGCGTAGGACATCACACTAACTGATAACCCCAAGTCGCACAATGCTTCATCGAAGCTTTCCCCATAAATCGAGCAGGGGATAACAAATTCACCAGGGTCCTCAAGCTGTGGTGGAATTCTATCTTCGATTTCAAGTTGGTTGGGTAGGGTGGAAATCATGGCTGCACACCCCTTGGTAGATCTGTTCTTCTGACCTACTCTTTCGTCGTATATTCCTTCCTCCTTGACTTGACTCGGCTCGGGTAATGAAAGAGAACTATCCATAGGTTGCGACACGGTTTAGGCTATCTGGGCCACTTGTGTTTCCAACATCTACGTGTGACTTGCAAGGCCATCAACAGTAGCCTTCAAATCCCTAAGTGACTTTTCTATTTTCTGATATTGGTGTCGAAACTCTTCATTGGCCTTTGTTTGGGTAGCAATGAAGTCTTCAATCATCAATTCTAGTCTAGACTTATGTGGTTGTTGTTGCCCATTGCCCTGTTGCTGCCTATATCCTCCGGACGGTTGGAAATTCCCCGAGTTATTCCGATAGGAAAAGTTCGGGTGATTCTTCCATCCGGGATTGTAAGTACTGGAGTATGGGTTGTTGGACCTTTGATTGTAATCCCCAACCACATCGACATGCTCAATCTACTCTTCTAAGCCACCCTGTTTTTCATAGTAGTCCTCCCGATATGCTGCTGCTCCTTCTCCAAAGTCATTGGTCACACATGCAGAAATAGGATTGAAAGAGTCAAACCGTCTGCTAAGCACGCCCAACATCGCTGCCATGGAGTTGACAACATATCGTCCTGCGGTAGGAGCTGGGTGATTACATTCGGAAGCACATTGATGGTGGTTATGGGTCACCTCTTCTATTAGCTCCTCCGCTTCCTCGATAGTATTGTTCATAAGTGTTCCTCCTATGACAGAATCGAGGGACATCTTTGTGGCGTACGTGATCCTATTATAGAAGATATGGATCACCATCCACCTTTCCAGTCCATGATGGGGGCATTGGTAGAGTATCCCCTTATAGCGATCCCAGGCTTCAAATAGGGACTCCCCTTCCTTCTGACAGAAACTCGTTATTAGATGGAGCATGTGAGCAGTCTTGCTCGGTGGGAAGTATTTATTTAAGAACTGCTGCTCACATTGCTCCCATGTAGTAATGCTTCCCGAATACAGGGAGTGAAGCCATGCCTTAGCCTTATCCCGAAATGAGAATGGGAATAAGCTCAGGTGGATCGCGTCTGCAGGGACTCCATTAATCTTCATTGGTGAGAAGATTTACAAAAATATCTCCAGGTGCCAGTTCGGATCTTCAGGCGTAGCTCCCCCGAATTGACTCTGCTGGACCATGTGTATGAGGGTCGATTTTAGCTCAAAGTTGTTTGCTGAAATGGACAGTCCAGCTATACTCGGCCTGAATCCTCTAGCACTAGGGGTTGCGTAATCCCGCAAAGGTCGACTACCTATATTCACCTCAAATGCAACTTGGTCCTCCATCCTTTTCTGTTCAGCTCTCCGGCGATGATAGGTTCGTTCAATTTCTAGATCGATCGGAATCAGGTCTTCCGATCCTAAGCATCTATGCATACGAGGAACCGAGCCACAAAATTAGGAGTATTACCTAATATTTAATTAAAATAAAAAATATCCTAAACTAATACTAAATCAAATGTGGAAAATTTAACTAAAGGTTAATGCAATGTAATTATTGAAATAAATCTAAACTTACTCTAGATATTAAAAATCTAAAATCGAAGTAAATAAAAATAAAAGAAAGTAATAAAAGTAAAGCAAGTAAATAAATCTATCTTAAGTCCGATCCAATTATCTGCTTCTTGATTTGATATCGAATCAATCAGTCTTCGACAACGGTGCCAAAAACTTGATGCACGTGAACGCGACCTCAAATCTCGCGACGGAGACCATCGAGGACTCATAGCGCGCGCTCGTGCTCAACACCCGCAAGTGTGTTGGTGCAGTGGGCACCTAAGTCGAACCTATGTTTTGATTATAGCAAACGATACAAAGTTAAGCTTATATTGTTATCTCACGAGCTAAATCAAGTGTGCAGAAAAGTCTCAATGCTGGAGCTGAAGGCTAGCGACACCCGGAGGAAGCCGCGGTGGTCGGGCGACACTCGAGTTACTTCGGAGGGAGCCGAAGGAATCGAGTGGAAGGCCGGAAGCAAAAGCGACAAGTATCGAGGTAAGCTCGTGTGTGCAAGCGTAAGTGAGGTCGTGTTTTTTGTACGGGGACGTCCTTAGGCGACGATCCAACCCAAGACTTCCCATGGAAGGTCTATGTTGAGATCGGACGGCAAGTGGCCATCGAATTCACTTGTATTTTGAGCTAAACTCCTTTTTTAGTCAAAAAACGTGGCTGCCAGTTCAACCGGCCAGTTCAACCGGCGGCAGTTCAACCGGCCAGTTCAACCGGCGGTAGTTCAACCGGCCAGTTCAACCGGTGGTCAAAAATCAGCCTCGAGGAGTCAAGCTTTATCACCATTTTTCAAGGAGTTTTGTGCCCATTTGTGATTGGTTGAAGACCCATTCGTTGAGGGGCTTAAAGGCTATAAAAGGAGGGCCAAACCTAGGGTTTTTCATCAATTCAAAAGCTTCCAAGTGCTTCCGATACGCTCCGACTCTCCGACATCCCTACGACGAAGCGCTGCCGAGACGACGACTAAAGCTTCAACCTCCAATCCTTGAAGTCGTCGGTATAGTCTTTAATTTTGTATAAGTTGTCTTTAGTTTCAAGCATTAAATCATATCAAGGAGAGGGGGAGTGTCCCTCTACCTTGAATCTTTATTGAGTTTTTGTATTCGCTTAACTCCTATCTCTATCGAGAAGGAGTTCGTTTAGTATTTGCCCTCCGTGCGTGGTCAAGGACCACTAGGGCCTTGGAGTAGTAGCCGTAGGCTACGAACCAAGTAAAAACCCCTCGTGTTTTTATTTATTTATTGCTATCTTTCCGCTGCGTTTACTCGTGCCAATTCGAACGATTACGAAAAGTTTTTTTATCGCTATTCACCCCCCCTCTAGCGCTCAAATCGATCCAACAATTGGTATCAGAGCCGGGGGTTGCTAAGATTTGGTGAAACCACCAATCTAGCTTTTTTTTATAGATTTATTTTCTTTTAATTCTGTTTATTTCTATTTATTTTGTTTGTTAAATTCTCTCCCGCACTACTAATCCAAGACGCGAGTCTTGGTACTTGTTTTTGAGTTTTTGTCTTTGCTAGCTTTTCGGTCTTCGTCTCTTTTTGTCTTTTTGTTTTAATGGCCCATCTCGAGGGTTTTAGCACCGTCCGACCTCTGTTTTATAACGGAGATGACTTCCGTTATTGGAAGGGTCGGATGGAATGCTTTCTCAAAACCCAACTCGAGATGTGGATCATAATCCAAACGGGTTTCACACTTCCGACTAATGAAGTGGGTGACTCCTTGGATTATGATCAATGGACCGTTGCAACAAAACGACAAGTCGAAGCCGACGCCAAGGCAACACAAATCCTCCAATGCGGCCTATCCAAGGAGGAGTTAAATCGCGTCGGCCCCTTCATAAGCGCAAAGGATCTTTGGACTAAACTAATCGAGTTACACGAAGGATCGGATCAAGCGAAGGTATGTAAGCGTGATTTGTTATTCAATAAATTGTACACACTAAAAATGCAGGAACACGAATCCGTGACGCAACTCCACGCCCGGGTCCAGGACATCGTCAACAACTTACACGCAATCGGGCAAAAGGTCGAAAACCGCGACCTTATAAGGTATGTTCTAAACTCTTTTCCGAGGACTACCTTGTGGGCATCCATGGTTGATGCCTACAAGGTCTCCAAGGATCTTTCTAAAATTAGGTTAGATGAACTCTTTTCCGATTTCGAATTACATGAACAATCCAACTCGGAACCCGAGAGGGGTATAGCTTTATTTGCAGGATCAAAGAAGAAGAAAATCGCAAGCAAGCCACCACCAACCGAGGAGGAAGACGAGTCCGAAGAAGAAGTTGACCCGGAATTGACTGCCGAACTAATGAACCTAGCTCGAAGAATAGCCAAGGGACGAAAGCAAACCACGACTCGACCCAACCAAGGTAAACCTAAAAGTTCTAATATTAGGTGTTATGAGTGTAACAGGTTTGGACATATCAAGTCCGAGTGCCCCAATCTCAACCACCAAGGACCTAAGCACAAGAAGGCCCTCAACGCGACATGGGAAGAAGCGTCATCCGAAGAAGACGAAGACCACGTCTTCATGGCGAAATCAATTGAGTCAGACACGGAGACCGAACCCGAACTTTGAGTCAACCGAGGATGATTCGGACTACGAAGCAACCTTCAAGTCAAGCCACGGATACGCATCCGGTTCAAAAGATACCCTTAAGGTGAGTCCTACTTTATTTAATACTTTACATAATACGGTTAGGTTTTTGTCTAGGAAGTTAGCTAAGTCCGAGTCCAAGGTCGAGACCCTGGTTGAGGAAGTTAAACTCCTCAAACACGAGGTCTCCCTAACCTCTTCGACTAGTCGAGTTCAAGAGAAGGACTCAACTCGGGTTGAAAAACTCGAAGTTGAGAACTCACTCTTGAAAAGTCAAGTCGAAGATCTTAGGAATACGTTGGAAAGGTTTACTTTGGGATCCAAAGGACTTGACCTCCTACTTGGATCGCAAAGGGCCATGTACAACAAGGCCGGACTAGGGTTTAGCTCAAACACGACCAATAAGTCGTATATGTCAATCGTAAGTAGACATAAAAAATGTGTCCAAGCATGGGTCCCTAAGACCACTTTGATTTCAACTCTAGGATCTAACTCGTACTGGGTTCCCAAGGACCAAATCCACTATGTGGATAGACCGAACCGATTCAACAGTCTAGGGGGAGTCAGTACAAAACATGTTTGTGCTTTAACTTAGAAATTGCATGCTTAGTTTTTTTTGTTGTTTTTTTTTTAACTCACTTGGAATACACAAATAACCAACTAAAAAATCCTTCGAAAAGATTGAGCCTCGGGGAGCCTCTTTTCAAATAACCAACTAAAATCCTTCGAAAAGATTGAGCCTCGGGGAGCCTCTTTTCAAAATAACTAGTTAGACTAGGAAATAGTCTTAGGTGAGTCAAGTCATCATTTTCTTGAACATGACTTTGTCTAAGGAAGTGGTCGATGATCCGATAAAAGAAGGCCCATGCCTCGCCACACACTGAAGCCATGATCTTGAAAAGGTAAACTTGACAAGCCTTGGGTTAAATCCAAATCTAACATAAATTTACTTGAACCTAAATCCACTTAATCAATTGGAAATCATCTCAACATAAATCTACTTGAACCTAAATTCACTTAATCAATTTAATTGCAAATCATCTCAACATAAATTTACTTGAACCTAAATCCACTTAATCAATTGGAAATCATCTCAACATAAAGTTACTTGAACCTAAATGCACTAAATCAACTTGGAAGTCATCTCACAAAAACACACATAACATGCTTGATCATATAGACATAGGTGAGATGACCTAGGTTTAACAACTTACAATCATTTTTTTAAAATAAAAAATCTAACATCCAATCCAACCACCTTGTGTGTAGGATCAATGGATGTTGGACAGCGGTTGCTCCCGACACATGACCGGGGATCAACTCAAATTCACAAAGCTTCGATTCAAACGACAAGGATCGGTAGCCTTTGGGAATAACGGCAAGCTCAAAATCATCGGTTCAGGTGATATCGAGCTTAACTCGAATTTTGTTATTAAAAATGTATTACTTGTAGAGAATTTTGAATATAACCTGCTTAGCGTAAGCCAATTATGTGACAATAACTATAAGGTCGTATTTCTAGAAAATGAATGCATAATTAATACAAACGAAACCTCTAAAACAATTCTTAAAGGGACTAGGAATAACAACATTTACACTATCAACTTAATTAACTCCTCAACTAAGTGTCTTATGACACGGCAAGAGGAATCATGGTTGTGGCACCGACGACTCGGTCACTCGCACCCAAGACTCGTCCACAAGATGAGTCAGAGTGGCTTAGTCAGAGGCTTACCCAACCTCAACAACTTGGTTAATAAAATCTGTAATGCTTGTCAACAAGGAAAACAACCTAGGACACAACACAAGTTAACTGACCAAGAACGAACCTCAAGTGTACTTGAGCTCCTGCATATGGATCTATTCGATTCACATGGAGCCAAGTCACTCAATAAAAGTCAATATTGCTTAGTCATAATTGACGACTACTCCAGGTTTACCTGGGTTAGGTTCATCAAGCATAAAAGTGATACCCTAGATCAATTAATCAATCTATTCAAATTAATCAAGAATCAAAAAGACCTTAAGGTTAAAAGACTTAGAAGCGATCATGGTGGTGAATTCGAAAATCAAAGGTTCACCGACTTCTGTAACCTAAACGGATACCACCATGAATTCTCTTGCCCTAGGACCCCTCAACAAAATGGCCTAGTGGAGCGGAAAAACCGAACTCTACAAGAAGCCGCTAGGACCATGTTGAACGAATACGACCTACCCGATAGGTTTTTGGGTGAGCGTTAGCACGGCTTGCTATGTCCAAAATAGGATCCTTATGGTAAAGAGGCACCTTAAGACCTCGTACGAAATTTATCACGATAAAATACCTAACATCAAGTACTTTAGGGTATTTGGGTGTAAGGTACATATCCTAAACACTAAGGATTACCTAGGAAAATTTACATCAAAAACCACGACCGGAATCTTTCTAGGATACTCGACTACAAGTCGAGCTTATAGAGTATATAACCACGACACCCTTAGAGTCGAGGAGACTATCAATGTAGTATTTGATGAAGGACATGAACCTACAAAACCCCCGGCAACCCCAATTAGCGAGCCTACTCATACTAGACCTAACTCTGACCCTGAGATCGAGTCTAATCCACATCAACCAACTTCTCTTGTCGACCAAGTGACAAGTGATCCGAGTCAAACTAGTGTTCAACCAAGTCACCCCATTGATCAAGCATTAGGTGACACAAACCCAACCCAATCTAGGATTCAGACTAACCACCCTATCGATCAAGTGATAGGAGATCCTAATCTAGGAGTTCGAACTAGAGCATCCTATAGGAACCTTAGTCAAATTTCCTTAATTTCAAAGATAGAACCCAAATCAATTGAACAAGCTCTTCTTGATCCCGATTGGATTATTGCAATGCAAGAAGAGCTAGCTCAATTTACTAGGAATGAAGTGTGGAATTAGTACCACCACCTAAAGACAAAAGCGATAATTGGAACAAGGTGGGTGTTTCAAATAAGCTTGATGATAAAGGTGAAGTAGTTAGAAACAAGGCTAGGTTAGTCGCCAAAGGGTTTAGTCAAGTCAAGGCTTAGATTACGACGAAACCTATGCCCCAAGAGCTAGACTCAATCCATTCAATGTTGCTAGCTTATGCCGCACATCGAGGATTTAAGTTGTTTCAAATGGATGTTAAGTCGGCATTCTTAAATGGATACATTAAAGAAGAAGTTTATGTTAGCCAACCCCCCGGATTCGAAAATCTAGATAAACCCGACCATGTTCTAAAACTTAAGAAAGCTCTCTATGGACTTAAACAAGCTCCTCGAGCTTGGTACGAGAGACTTTCAATCCATCTTAAGTCAAAAGGGTTTAACCAAGGCTTAGTTGACCCAACTCTCTTCGTAAAAACCTTAGGTAAAGAAATATTCATAGCTCAAATTTACGTATACGATATAATTTTTGGAACCTCTAACTCAGCCTTACTAAACGAGTTCGTTTCACTCATGGAAAGTGAGTTTGAAATGAACTTGGTAGGCAGTTAAGTTTCTTTTTAGGTCTACAAATTAAACAAACTAAGGATGGTATATACCTATATCAACAAAAATACACTAAGGAGTTAATTAAAAGATTTGGAATGCAAGACGCTAAGATAATAAACACCCCAATGGCGATTAATGTTAACATAGGAGAAGACCTAGAAAGTAAGTCCATTGACTTAAAGTACTATAGAGCGATAGAAAGTCTCCTATACTTAACTGCGAGTCGACCCGACATCCTATTCGCAGTAAGTATGTGCGCCAGGTTTCAAACCTGTGCTAAGGAGTCTCACCTAACCCTAGTTAAGCGTATCCTTAGATATCTTAAGGGTACACTTAACGTTGGTATTTGGTACCCTAGATCTACGGAGTTCGAACTAATCGGCTACTCCAATTCGGATTATGCCGGTAGTAAACTCGATAGAAAGAGCACGAGTGGTTGTTGTCAACTACTCGGCTCAAGTCTAGTGAGTTGGTGCAGTAGGAAGCAACATTGTGTTGCCTTATCTACCACCGAAGCCGAATACGTTGCGATGGGTGAGTGTGTAACTCAGCTTCTTTGGATGAAGCACACTCTCCGAGACTTTAGGTTGGACTTCACCAAAACTAAAATTTTTGTTGACAACATAAGTTCGATAAATCTAACTAAGAACCCTATATGCCATTCAAGAACAAAGCATATAGAGGTAAAACACCATTTCATTCGAGAACATGTAGCCAACGGCTCCATACAACTCGAATATGTTGACTCGAAGTCTAACCTAGCAGACATATTTACTAAACCACTACCCGAAGCCGAATTTAGTCTCTTGAGACGAAAATTAGGCATGTGCGTAATAGAATAGGAACTTGCAAATTATATTTTCTTACTACTATTTCTTACTTTTTCATGGAACTAGCATAGGACATACCTTAGATATCATGCACCTATAGATTTAAGGAGCCAATACATCTCACAACACATAGGACTAATGTGTTTGTGTACTTAGCCACGTAGATGGGCGTGAGATGTTAGGACCTTACTCCTGGTTCCAGATGTAGAGCTAGTGCATCGCTATGAACCACGGAGTATAATCATACATACTAACCGACTCTGACCAGGACTGGTTGATCCTTCATATCAATCAAGCCAAATATGAGTCGAACATTTCATAGATGAGCTTATTTTCAATATACTATTTTTTTAATAAAAAATGTGGAACATGCTTGGACTTTAAATTACTTAATTATTTTGATTTCCACACACCTTACTCTTTTCGATATCTGGCAAAGGAGAAAAAAGGCCAAAGTTAAGAAGTCAAATTTTTGATAACTTAACTCTTACTTCATGTTTAAACCAAAAGTTAACTTTAGGTTTTGAGAACTTATTTAACTTTTGACAAAGGCCAAGTTAAGAGAATTCTTAACTTATTTATGTCGTTAGTGTTTTACTTAAGGGGGAGAAAGGGCTTAACTAAAACGTTTTACTAAAGCTAATTTTAATTACTTAAAGCAACCCTCAAGGGGGAGGATTAAGGTCTTTCTTCAAAGACTCACCCTCGGTCAAGGGGGAGGTTTCCTCAAGGGGGAGTACTTGAAGAAAATCCTTACTACTCCAACTTAATCTTCATGTTTGTTTCTCTCATGCACATTATTATTCTTCAGGCTTGCTTAACTTTGTATGTGGGTTTGCCATAAATCAAAAAGGGGGAGATTGTTGGTGCAAAGGCACCTAAGTCGAACCTATGTTTTGATTATAGCAAACGATACAAAGTTGTTTATATTGTTATCTCACGAGCTAAATCAAGTGTGCGTAAAAGTCTCAATGCCGAGTGAAGGCTAGCGACACCGGAGGAAGCCGCGGTGGTGGGCGACACTCGAGTTACTTGAGGGAGCCAAGGAATCGAGTGGAAGGCCGGAAGCAAAGAGACAAGTAAGTATCGAGGTAAGCTCGTGTGTGCAAGCGTAAGTGGTCGTGTCCTTGTATGCGGGGGCGTCCTTAGCGGCGATCAACCCAAGACTTCCCATGGAAGGTCTATGTTGAGATCGGACGGCAAGTGGCCATCGATTCACTTGTATTTTGAGCTAAACTCCTTTTTAGTCAAAAACGTGGCTGCCTCAACCGGCGAGCTCAACCGGCGAATCGTGGCTCAATTCAACCTGGTCAAAAATCAGAGTCAAGCTTTATCACCATTTTTCAAGGAGTTTTGTGCCCATTTGTGATTGGTTGAAGACCCATTCGTTGAGGGGCTTAAAGGCTATAAAAGGAGGGCCAAACCTAGGGTTTTTCATCAATTCAAAAGCTTCCAAGTGCTTCCGATACGCTCCGACTCTCCGACATCCCTACGACGAAGCGCTGCCGAGACGACGACTAAAGCTTCAACCTCCAATCCTTGAAGTCGTCGGTATAATCTTTAATTTTGTATAAGTTGTCTTTAGTTTCAAGCATTAAATCATATCAAGGAGAGGGGGAGTGTCCCTCTACCTTGAATCTTTATTGAGTTTTTATATTCGCTTAACTCCTATCTCTATCGAGAAGGAGTTCGTTTAGTATTTGCCCTCCGTGCGTGGTCAAGGACCACTAGGGCCTTGGAGTAGTAGCCGTAGGCTACGAACCAAGTAAAAACCCCTCGTGTTTTTATTTATTTATTGCTATCTTTCCGCTGCGTTTACTCGTGCCAATTCGAACGATTACGAAAAGTTTTTTTATCGCTATTCACCCCCCCCCCCCTCTAGCGCTCAAATCGATCCAACAAAGTGCACGAATGTCGTTAAGTAATAAAAAGATTATCGATCCCACAGGGATTGAGATTCGAGTATCGATTTGTTAAGTGGACGTTATTGTTCAGAATTCAGTTCTAAGGGTTGTGATTGCGAGGGTTAATGGCGGTCCCAACTCAATACAGTGTCACATGGAAGAAGAAAGAAACTAATTGCGAGTCTTTGGAAGGGATTATAAGATTTCAGTTTCATTTGTGGGTCGCAGAACACGTTGTCAATTGGGTTTTGTATAGGTTTCTAGCTACGGTTTTGTGGAAAGGGCATCATACACTCCCCCGATGAGCCTTCGCATCTATCGGAAGCTACCTTTGTCATTACCAGGTCGACCCCTGGACTTAGGATGAGATAGTCGGTACGAGGATGTCGAATCGATCCCTACAATGAGTCGAAAATAGGGTGCATTTCCTACTCTATCGCATCCTTCTACCCATAGTAATGGGAGATGAGGCCAACCCCTAGGTTCCTCTTTAATTCTTCTAAATCTTAGATACGAAGGCTGTCACCCCTCATATCGGCTAGCACAGTAGATAGAAAACCAAAATGCATAGATATTGGTCTAAACTAATACCAATTGCAAATACAAAGTCAAGAACAAAATTCAATTTGGAATTGTTAGTGCATATAAGAATCATATATCTCCACAATGGCATGATATTGTCCACTTTGGGCCTAAGTCCTCATGGTTTTGTTTTTGGGCTTTACCCAAAAGGTCTCATACTAATGGAGATATCTTTTCATCTTATAAGCACATGATCATTTCCATGTCTTACCAATGTGGGACTTTGATTGTATTCCCAATACTCCAATAACCCCCCACAAATGAAGGACTACATTAACCCCCCCCCCCCTTCTAGCCTATTCGTCCTCGAAGGACATCCTCTTCTTGATGTCTGATCCTTAACCCACCAGGACTTCCTGCCAACTGTCTGGTCCTCCTGACCCAGCTGGACTTCCTACCAGTTGTCCAACCCTTCTGGCCCAACTAGACTTCTTGCCAGTTGTTCGTCCTCTCGACCCAACTGGACTTCCTGCCTGGTGTCTGGTTCTCTTGATCTGGACATGGAAGCTCAACTTCCTTCGTTCGAGGTTCATGGCTTGATATGGACCATGGCTATGATACCAATTGTTAGTGCCTATAAGAATCATATATCTCCACAATGATATGATATTGTCCACTTTGGGCCCAAGCCCTCATGGTTTTGTTTTTGAGTTTTACCCAAAAGGCCTCATACCAATGGAGATATCTTTTCATCTTATAAGCACATGATCTTTTTCATGTCTTACCAATGTGAAACTTTGATTGTATTCCCAATACTCCAACATAAATAACATGTTCTATGCACACAAACTACTCCCTAATCCTAGAATCGAAGAGTCTTCTCCATAAATAAGAGAGGAGAAACACAAAGCACAATCATGTTCGTATAAACAATGGAAATTATGCAAAGAACAGAAATTACAATGCAATGTGGCTCTTCTCTCCGGCGTTGAAGTGCAGAACTTGGATTTCTGGCGGCTTTCTTCCTCCCCGTTGTGAGTTCCCGAAGCTTTTTAGGGCATCAGAGTGCTATCCCGATCATCGTGCCTCTACCTAGGGTTTGGGCATAGCCTCCTTTATATAGACATTAGTCTGGATCTCCCCGAAACCTGGAAAATAACCGACTCACGTCGAAATCGCGCAGTGCCACATGACCGTGTGGATCCACACGGCCAGGCCATGTGTGGCGCAGGTCGTGTGTTTTCACAGGGCCAGGGTATGTGCCATTCTGATCTAGCTGCCAAATGTCTTCTTTTCGCTCCAAAAGTGCGCCATTTTCCTCGTATAATGCTGTCATGCACACAAAAGTACAACGAGCAGATCTCCAAACCAAAAAACAAGAAATGCATGCAAAATAAAATAAAATATACATGAAACAAACATAAAACGAAATGAGATGTGAGTGAAAACTACTCCTAAACCCCTATATGTTTTGCTCACATCAACTATATAGTGAATAATAAGACGATCCTGTACCGTCCGATCTCAACTTAGACCTTTCTCTGGAAGTCTTAGTCGGATCGTTGCCTATGATTTTCCCCGTACTGAGGACACGAGCTGTCCTCTCTGCACAAAGTTTTTTACCTCCCTTACCTTTGCTCCTTCTAACCTGCTACTTAGCTTTCGGTCACTTGACCTCCGAGGTTCCTTGACTTCCTGAGGTTCTCCTAGCGTCTTTTGACCTGACCAACCAACCACCGAGATTTCTCATCCCATCGAGATTCTCTTGGTGCTGGTTCATACGACCACCTAGGTTTCTCAACTTTCCGAGATTCTCTTGGCGTCGTCGACCTTAACAAAGCCTAATATAATACCTGCACACTCAACATAACATATGAGATAACAAGATAACTTAACTTTGAATCTTTGCCATTATCAAAACTTAGGTTCGATTATCTAGTGCCCCTATACCAACAATCTCCCCCTTTTTGATCTATGGCAAATCAATTCAAAGTTAAGAGAATAGTAAGTGTTAACATACGAGAATAGTAAGTATTAACATTTTTCAAAACCTCCCCCTCAATGTTACCTCCCCATTAACCCTAGGTGAGTTTTGAAAAACAAATACTAAGTTCCTAACTCTTCGAAAAAAAGTTGACCTTTTAATTTTAACCTCTCTCCCCCTTTGCCATATATCAAAAATAATTTTATGAGGGCTACTTTTCGAAGACTAATGTTTGAACATATATGTAAAGGAAAAGAGACTCTAATAAACTTTTTGAACAACATTATAAGTTCAAATGATAAAAGCCTTTATGAATCCAAGCATGTGTATTTTTTGTAAAATAATATTTTCAATATAAATCATCTAATAAATTGTTCTTAAGAGAGTGTTCAACTCTATTTTGACCCAATTTTTATTAGATAATCAATAAGTCTTGGTTAGAGTTGTTCAGTTTGAAAAATTATACTCCATGATTCATTTTGATGCAATTGTTCTACATTTGGAATCAGGAGTAAGGTCCTAACATCTTACGCCCATCTACATGGCTCAGTACACATTCACATTAAACCAATGTGTTGTGAGATGTGTTGTCTCCTTAAAACTATAGGATCATGCTTTCTAAGGTAAGTCCTATACTAGTTCCATGTAGCATAAAAGAAAATGATAAATAGTAAGGAAAAAATAATTCCTACTCTACTATGCACATACCTAGTTTTCGTCTAAGCATACTAAACTCTTCTTCAGGTAATGGTTTAATAACAATGTCTGCTAGGTTCGATTTTAATTCAATGTAATCAAGTTTTATGTCTCCATTAGCTACATGTTCTCTTATAAAATGGTGTTCTGTGTTTAGTTCTAGAATGATATATAGGATTTTTAGTTAGATTAGTTGGACTAACATTATCAAACATGACTTTAGTACTACTAAAGTTTAGTTGGAAATCCTTTAGAGTGTGCTTCATCCAAAGAAGTTGAGCTACTCACTCACCCATGACTACGTATTCTGCTTCGGTAGTAGACAAAGCAACACAATGTTGTTTTCTACTATATCAACTAACTAGACTTAATCCTAGAAGTTGACAACAACCACTTGTACTTTTCCTATCGAGTTTACTACTGACATAATCTGAGTCAGAGTAGCAGATTAGTTCAAACTCACTCAACCTAGGGTACCATATTCCTACATTTTGTGTTCCTTTTATGTATCTAAAAATTCTTTTTACTAAGGTTAGGTGCGATTCTTTGGCACAAGACTGAAATCTTGTATACATACTTACTGCAAAAAGTATATCTGGTCGGCTTGCAGTTAAGTATAGAAGGCTACTTATTGCACTCCTATAGTATTTTAACTCTATAGTTTTCCCTTCTAAATCTTTTCCAATGTTTACATTAGTTTCCATAGGTGTATTAATTTCTTTAGCATTTTACATACCAAATTTACAAATTAACTCCTTAGCGTATTTATGTTGATGCATATAGATTCCTTCTCTTGTTTGTTTTATTTATAAGCCTAAGAAGAAAGTGAGGGCACCTACTAAACTCATTTCAAACTCACTTTCCATTAATGAAATAAATTCGTTTAGAAGTGTTGTGTTTGTTGTCCCAAATATTATATCATCTATATAGATTTGTGCTATAAATATTTCTTTTCCTATAGTTTTTACAAATAACATTGGCTCAACTAATCCTTGATTAAATCCTTTAGACTTTAGATAAATAGATAGTCTTTCATACCAAGCCCTAGGTGCTTGCTTTAGTCCATATAAGACTTTCCTAAGTTTAAGTACATGGTTGGATTGGTCTAAGCTTTTAAATCCTGGTGGTTGGCTAACATACACCTCTTCTTTGATAAATCCATTCAGAAACAGTAACTTGACATCCATTTGAAATAATTTAAATCCTTGATGTGTAGCATAGGATAGTAGCATTCTAATTGATTCAAGTCTAGCTACGGGTGCATATGTTTCATCATAATCCAACCTCTCTACTTGACTAAATCCTTTTGCTACTAATTTAGCTTTATTCCTTACAACTTCACCTTTGTCATCAAGTTTATTTCGAAATACTCATCTTGTTCCTATGATTGTTTTTCCTTTAGGTGTGGGTACTAATTCCCAAACTTGACTCCTAGTGAATTGAGCTAACTCTTCTTACATGACAATGATCAACTTTTTCTATGGTTTTGGGTTCGATTTTAGATATAAGTGAGATTTGACTTAGATTTCTATAGGATGCCCTAGTTCGAACTCCTAAATTTGGATCACCTAACACTTGATTAATTGGATGATTAATTTGCACTCTAGATTGGATTGGATTAGGGTTTATGCTTGATTCATTAGGTTCAGGTCTAACTCCATTTTCTAGGTCTTTGTTGTTTAATTCAATGTCTACTTCGGATTTTGTAGGATTGTTTTCTTCATGAAATACTATATTAATTGTTTCTTCAATTTCTAAGGATTCATTGTTGTATATCCTATAGGCTCTACTAGTGGTTGAATATCCTAGAAATATGCCAGTAGTTATTTTAGAGGTAAATTTTCCTAAGTAATCTTTTGTATTTAGTATATGTACCCTACATCCAAAGACTCTAAACTACTTAATGTTGGGTAATTTTTTGTAGTATATTTCATAAGAAGTTTTCTAGTCTCGTTTAATTATTAAAGTTCTATTTTGGACATAGCAGACAGTATTGACTGCTTCTGCCCAAAACCTATTAGGTAAATTATATTCATTCAACATGGTCCTAGAAGCCTCTTGTAGGGTTCTATTTTTCTGTTCAACTAACCCATTTTGTTGAGGGGTCCTAGGGCAAAAGAATTCATGGTGGTATCCGTTTTGATTACAAAATTTGGTAAACTTATGATTTTCGAATTCTCCACCATGATCAATTCTAATTCTTTTAATCCTTAAGTTCTTTTCATTTTATATTAGTTTACATAAATTAGTAAATTGAACTAAGGTTTCATTTTTTATGTTTTAAGAATTTTTCCCAAGTAAACCTAGAGTAGTCATCAACTATTACTAAACAATATTGACTCTCGTTTAATGACTTGGCTCCATGTGAGTCAAATAGGTCCAAGTGTAGGAGCTCAAGCACATTTTTAGTTCTTTCTTAATTAGTTATTTTATGTGTAGTTTTAATTTGTTTCTGTAGGAGATCGGATGGCCGGCTAGAGGGGGGTGAATAGCCCTCGTTCAATGGACGTTGTAAATTGCTCGTCTACAAAAGATTAGCGCAAGCGGAAGCAATAAACTAAGACAAGCAAAATAGAAATAAAACAAAGACAATACAAACGCTAACAAGGATGATATAACGTGGTTCACGGCTACGCCGCTAATCCACGGTCCACGATTCGTCCTCGGTGAATCACTCCGCTAAACCAATCCACTAAATGGTCTCTCCTTTGCACCAAGCTAGGTGGAGGTAACCTTTACAATCAAGATCACTCTTCTTACAAATAGAATGGAGTAAAAACAAGTAAGAAGAGTTTAGAGCTTGTGGGGCACTAGGAAGATCGTTTGGAGTATATGCATTAACCTCTCAAAGGCTCACACCCTCCCTTTTTATAGAGAGGGTTGTTTTCTTCCCGTTGGCCGCCATCAGTCGACTGCCGCCCATGGCAGTCGACTGCCGTCACTACAACGGCCTCCGAACACGTCGGATGCCGACCGTTGTTGTCCAATGGAACTCTTGGCAGTCGACTGCTGGACCTCACCAGTCGACTGCTGACCCCGTAGTCGACTGCCCAGTCGGCTACGAGCGGTTCTGTGCCCGCGATATCCTGTGATCATTGCCATTCCATGGCGATCATCGTGCGGGCATAAACTACCCGGATACTAGTCGAACCCACAGCGATCGGCCCTTAACATAAGTTTGAGCTTCCGTGTCGGGTAAACCTTAACCCTTGCGGTCAAGTCTCCGACACTCACCTAATGAGCTACTTACATTTCACTCATTCTCTCATCTCACTCGAAGTCCCTCGCCGAAGCTCTCTTCGTTCGCGGCCACGTCCCTCGGCAGCATCAGGCGCACGGCTCTGCAATGCTCCTTCGCGTCTCTTGCCTCCGAAGTCTACTTCCTTGGCTTCACTTCAAGTCATCTCGTCCGGTGGTCCCTCGGATGCTCCAAGCGCACGGCTTCCGCAAAGTCATCCTTCACCGACTCAAGGACCGAGGTTGTGAGGGTGAACCCGCCAAGGCTCCATGTGCGAATTACTAAGTTCCTGCAAGACTCCAACGCACATATCAAATAAACATACCAACCTAACTTAAACCCTTTGCCACACCATCAAAACCATATTACGGCAAGAGATTGCCCTAACAATCTCCCCCTTTTTGATGTGTGGCAATCCGTTTAAGTTAGGTAAAAACATTTGATATAAATTCTAAGGGTAAGAAAGCATGTAAAGATAAACATGATATAACAACATGCAACTCCCCCTTAATCCATGAAACTCTCTATATTTCTCCCCCTAAAATAATTAACTTAAACATAATTATTTCTCCCCCTTTGACACCATCAAAAAGATTAAAACTCAGTTATAAACTCATGGCATCAAGTATAATGGAGGGAAATACCACAAATTAATTTAAAAATTGGATACCACTCGTTGATTTAAAAACTGAATTTGGCCTTCACTATTCTAATTTTCAGGCCATCAGTCGACTGCTATCAGTATGGTAGTCGACTGGCACAAAGGAATCCAAATTTCTGATTTTCTGGATGAATTTCAGAAATGCATTATTAATTCCAGAAAATTCTAAAAATCATGAAATTTGAGGAACATATTTCTTTTAAGTATATCTATCAATGAAAAGTAGTTTTTCATGAAAACTCATCATATTTTCTTGTTTTTGCAAAAAATCCAAAAGCTCTAACAACCACTAGGTTTTTGATCATTCTAGTATCAAGTTAGCTACCTAGTTTTGCATCCGATTGTTTCAAAACATGAATACATGTATTTTAAGGTAAGAAATTGTTTTGAAAACATATGAAATATCCAATCATGATCTTTGGGCAATATGTCTATGGATTAAACATAAGCCTTCCCCATGATTGGTCTATTATTGCTATTTTGATACTTTAAATGACCATCTAAATGCCATAGGCATTAGTGGACATTTGTATCATCCTAATATCTCACCCATGCTAAGTTTGCAATCAAGTTAGCCTATAGTGAGTGTGAGATGTATCCTAGGGGGTATTTGTATATACTTAACCAATATATTCATACAATCCTATCAAGGTTAAGGATCAATCTAACAACCTACATGATCATAATGATATATATGATTTAATTTCATATTATGATCATGAAATACATGTTTTCATCAAATTATAACCATGCATTAGGCATTATATGATGATAATAAGCAAGTTATCACCTAAAGCATGATTTAAACCTATTTCTTATGATAATGTGCCAAATATCAATATCATAAATCATGATTACAAACATATGTATCAATTATATTAATCATCATGATTTAAGCATTATTACCTATTTATGGGTACGTTATCATCACCCAACACTATAAAAAAAAATTGTCCCGTCATCCTAAGTCAACCACAATATGATATGGGTCAAGTCCATATGGTTGACTACCCTAGGGGTTTTCTAACCCTTAAGGATGGATTTAGGAACCCAAAATAAATTCTTTCCTATTGGGTTCACTAAGTATTCCTTGGGGATCCATTTCCTAGCTATTACTTTCTTCTTATCTTGTCCCCTAGCTATTAGGCATTTATAGGCTTTTTCATTTTTCTTTTCTTTGTATCCTAGGCCTTTCTTATTGAAGCTAGCTCTTTGGCTCTCTAAGATCATTGTCAATGTGTTGGAGCCTATTGTGAATTTCTCTAGGGCTTTGGTTAAATAATCTACCTTTTCCCTTAATGCCCTATTTTCCTCTATGCATGCATCATTAACATCCAAAGGCACATATAGATCATGTGAGCATGCATCATCATGGCAAGAAGAGATATTTTCATTTTCATTTAAGCATGCATTTTCTAGCTTATATTCCAAAGCCTTAATTTGATTAAGCATGCTTTTATTTTTCTTTTTCATTCCAAATAAGTCCTTAGTTAAACTAGAAATTATGGAAACTATTTTCTTAGGAGAAGCTTTCGTTACCATAGTTTCCATATCTTCTTCTTCTTCTTCGGATGAGGAGGATGTAGAAGCTCCCCCTTCACTTGAGCTCTCTCCTCTTGAGCTTGATCCTTCACTTTCAGAGGAAGAGCAATCCAAATCATCAAAGGCCATCAAGGCCAAATTGGCGACAAAGGCATTCTCCTCATCCGATGATGAGGAGGAGGATGAGGATGGGTCATCCCAAGTCCTTGCCTTTAGGGCTTTGACCTTTCCCTTTTCCTTTGTCTTCTTCTCCTCTTCCTTTTTCTTCTTGCTCCCCTTTTTCTTCTTCTTTTCTTCCTTCTTTTTCTTTTCTTCTTTGCTTTTGTTTAGGAGGGGACAATTATCCCTTATATGTCCTTCCCCTTGGCAATTGTAGCATATGACCTTCCCCCTTGGTCTTCTATTCCTATCATGAGATTTATCAAATCTAAAATTCTTAAAAGCACGCCTTACCTTCCTTACCATGTAGGCTTCTTCCGTGCTATCCATGGAGGAGGTAGAGGCTTCATCGGATGAGGAGGAGGGAGCTTCCATCTTCTTTTTCCCTTTGTTTGCCATCAAAGCTACTCCTCTTGAGGGTTGAATTCTAGGCTCCTCTTGTATTCCTTCAAGCCTAGTCTCGTGAAGCTCCATTGTTGAGAAGAATTCCTCCAAGGTGCTTACTTCTAAGTTCTTGGAGATGTAGAACGAATCCACCATGGAGCTCCATTTTGAGGATCGCGGAAAGGCATCTATAGCCTTCATGAGCATATCCCGGTTTGATAGCTTCTCACCTACACTTGACAAACCGGTTATAATTTCCTTGAAACGAGAATGTAAGGAAATTACCTTTTCTCCCTTTTCTAGTTTAATGTTGTTGAGTTGGGAGCGAAGGAGATCTCTTCTTGCTAGCTTTGCCTCGGATGTGCCTTCATGAAGCTCAATTAGCTTCTCCCACATCTCCTTGGCGCTTAGGCATTCTCCTATTCGGTTGATCTCTTGTTGGGGAAGCACATTGAAAAGATGATGCTTAGCTTTCGAGTTTGCAAGGTGCTCTTCCCTTTGCTTTTTGATCCACCTAGATTTCTCTATTGGCTTCCCCTCTTCATCCCTAGGCAAAATGAAACCGGATTCCATTGTAATCATTATATCAAAATCCGTTTCGAAAAATACCTCCATTCGCTTCTTCCACCAAGCGAATTCTCCTTCAAACTTCGGAGGATGGATGTTGGAGCCGGCCATTTTTAATGTAGGGCTTGTTGCGGCAGTTAGTCCGGTGACAAGCAACCTCGGCTCTGATACCACTTGTAGGAGATCGGATGGCCGGCTAGATGGGGGTGAATAGCCCTCGTTCAATGGACGTTGTAAATTGCTCGTCTACAAAAGATTAGCGCAAGCGGAAGCAATAAACTAAGACAAGCAAAATAGAAATAAAACAAAGACAATACAAAAGCTAACAAGGATGATATAACATGGTTCACGTCTACGCCGCTAATCCACGGTCCACGATTCATCCTCGGTGAATCACTCCGCTAAACCAATCCACTAAATGGTCTCTCCTTTGCACCAAGCTAGGTGGAGGTAACCTTTACAATCAAGATCACTCTTCTTACAAATAGAATGGAGTAAAAACAAGTAAGAAGAGTTTAGAGCTTGTGGGGCACTAGGAAGATCGTTTGGAGTATATGCATTAACCTCTCAAAGGCTCACACCCTCCCTTTTTATAGAGAGGGCTGTTTTCTTCCCATTGGCCGCCATCAGTCGACTGCCGCCCATGGCAGTCGACTACCGTCACTACAACGGCCTCCGAACACGTCGGATGTCGACCGTTGTTGTCCAACGGAACTCTTGGCGATCATTCTGGACCTCACGATCACGCGACCCCATAGTCGTATTGCGATCGCTCGGCTACGAGCGGTTTCCCTCGCTGGCGATCCTCATTGTGATCTATTCCATATCCGTGATCGCTGCATAAACCACCCGGTCGGATACGGTCGAACCCACTCGATTGATCGATCGATGTCCCATGATCGGTGTGAAACTCAAACTTAACATAAGTTTGAGCTTCCGGGGGTCGGGTAAACCTTAACCCTTGCGGTCAAGTCTCCGACACTCAGCCATTCGGCCAAGTTCACCTAATGAGCTACTTACATTTCACTCATTCTCTCATCTCACTCGAAGTCCCTCGCCGAAGCTCTCTTCGTTCGCGGCCACGTCCCTCGGCAGCATCAGGCGCACGGCTCTGCAATGCTCCTTCGCGTCTCTTGCCTCCGAAGTCTGCTTCCTTGGCTTCACTTCAAGTCATCTCGTCCGGCGGTCCCTCGGATGCTCCAAGCGCACGGCTTCCGCAAAGTTATCCTTCATCGACTCAAGGACCGAGGTTGTGAGGGTGAACCCGCCAAGGCTCCATGTGCGAATTACTAAGTCCCTGCAAGACTCCAACGCACATATCAAATAAACATACCAACCTAACTTAAACCCTTTGCCACACCATCAAAACCATATTACGGCAAGAGATTGCCCTAACAGTTTCCCTTTTTGACATGCATCACAAATTTTATTTTCTAACTTGCCTTGTTTAGGTAGACCTCTAACTAGACCACTATGACTTAGTTTATGTATAAGTTTTAGATGGAAGTGGCCCAGTCGTATGTGCCACAACCATGATTCCTCTTGCTGTGTCATTAAACACTTAGTTGAGGAGATGGGTAGATTTATTGTGTAAATATTATTATTCCTAATTCTCCTAAGTATGATTTTTGACCAATCATTATTCTTAATTAAACATTAATTTGGTAAAAATAAAACTTTATAACTCGTATCACACAATTGACTAACACTTAAAAGATTGAATTCAAAATTTTCTACTAATAAGACTTTACATATTATGAAATTCGAGTTTAGCTCAATATCACCTAATCCGATGATTTTGAGTTTCCTGTTGTTTGCGAAAGCTACCGATCCTAGGTTTTTGAATCTGAGCTTCGTAAACTTTAGTCGGTCTTTGGTCATATGTCGGGAATACCCACTTGAAGGTGGAAGCTTCACTTCGGTCGCTTGTACATGGCGATCCTATCTCGCGTCTCTGAATTAAAAAAAAATAATCCAGATGAAGATGGATTACCCAAGCAACCAATCCATCATCGTGCTATTCGATTTGAGTGACCGCTTGAACAAACTCGTTGTTCAAGCGACCTAACTCTTTTCCTTGATTAGCCATGGAATAGATGATGTACGGATCGCCGATTTTTGTGTTTATCTTCAGGGTCCAAGTAAAATAACCACATACATGATACAAAAGAACTAAAATAAAAAAAAACAAGATTATACCTCTTGTTTACCTCTTGATCTTCTATTGTATGACCTATCCTTCTCTTGGACATTGTGTGGGCAAAGATCTTCCAAGAGTTGAAGCCTCCTAGAACTCATATCTTCCCTTCCTTGCTCGCTCTGAACAAGGGAAGATGACCAAACTCTTCTTCTCATATCTAGTGCCGACCACCAAGCCACCTAGCTTGGTTGTTGCCACCGGCCAAGGAGAGGAAGAAGGAGAGGTGGGCGCCGGCCAAGAGGTGAGCTCTTGTTGCCGCCAGCCAAAACTTGAGGGAAGAAGGAGCCTCCCTAGGAGAGGAGAAGGAGAAGCCGACCAAGAACCAAGGAGAAGATGAAACCCTTATCCTTTTCTTGTGTTGCCGCCGGCCCTAAGGGAGAAGCCAAACCTAGTTGCCACCCAACCCTTAGAAACTCCAAACCCTAGCACTCCTCTTTTCTTACCGCCCAAGCCTTAGAATCTCTTTATAGATTTCGCCCAAGCCTCCTTTTAATCATGTCCATTGGATCTAGGCTTCTTGAGGGTTTTAATAGGCTACAATAGGGACCATGAGGAGGAGTTGGATCTTGGCCACCTAATGGATCCAGTCCACATAAAATCTGATCCATTAATGATAATCCATTCCACTAGAGGATTATCATTGATCTACCTCACCAACCCCCATAATTAAATATGGGCTCCACATATTAATTGTACAAATATCTCCCCGTGTTTAAGATATCGAATGTCCATTAATTAAATAATTTACTAACAATTAATTAATTAACATCTACCTCCATGAGTAGTACCACTCAACCTTATCATCATGCTGGACCAAGTCCACCTGCAGGATTTACATGATGAACCTTATAAGCTCCTCATGGGGACATCATCATCCTAATACATAGAACATGGTTTCCTTCTATAATCAACGACACACCTTGTAAATAATATCATTTCCCAACTTATCAAGCCTATCGATTTAATCTATAAATCTCGCTCATTGGTAAATCAAAGAAATAAATACTAAGTACATGTACCCGTTAGTATATCGAGATTAAGAGCATGTACACCATAATATCCGAGGTCCGATTCAATTATGTACTCAGCAATAAATTGAATCACCTCTAAGTTGGTCCTGCTCAATACACACAAAGTGTATAAGTGTAATTCTATGGTCAAGATAAACCAATACTAAATTACACTACAACCATGCCAATGGTTTGTCCAAAATCATCTTAGTTGTGAGCCTCTACTTATACTCTACAAGGAATTGATAACATGATCTTCTGTGCGACACCAGACACCATGTTATCTACAATGTAAAGTATTAGACAATATGTATAACTATAAATATGCAAACAATGATCATGTGATTCTTATTTCAAAATGAAGATGTTCATACAAAGACTAGGCTTTCAGTATACATCCCAACAATCTCCCACTTATACTAAAAGACTATGTTGTCATCAAAGTGCCATACATCTGATTCTCATTCCCTCCACATGCCTATCAAAAGCTCTCGCTGGAAGGGCCTTAGTGAAAGGATCTGCCAGGTTATCCTCTGATGCAATCTTGGCGACAACAACTTCTCCTCGCTTTATGATTTCTCGTATCAGGTGGTACTTACGCTCTATGTGTTTACTTGCCTTATGGGCTCTTGGTTCCTTCGAGTTTGCAATTGCACCATTGTTATCACAATAAATTGTGATAGTTTTGGGCAAACCAGAAATCACATCCAAGTCCATCAAGAAGTTCCTGAGCCATACAATTTCTTTGGCTGCCTCAGAGGCTGCCACATACTCAGCTTCCATGGTGGAGTCTGCCACGCATTTCTGCTTGTTACTTCTCTATACAATGGTTCCACCTCCCAAAGTAAACACAAAACCCGAGGTAGACTTACTGTTATCCCTATCTAATTGGAAGTCAGAATCTGTGTAACCCATAGGGAGTGATTGATCTGCCTGGTATACCAGCATATAATCCCTAGTCCTTCTCAGGTACTTCAATATATGCTTTACACAGTCCAATGTCCTCGCTCCGATTACTCGATATCGCTAACCATGCCCATAGCAAAGCGTATATCCGGCCTCGTACATAACATAACATACATGAGGCTTCCTATCGCCGAAGCATAAGGAACCGCCTTCATCTCCTCTATCTCCTTTGATGTTCTAGGACACATCTCTTTAGATAAAGGTACTCTATGCCTAAAAGGTAGAAAACCTTTCTTGGAGTTCTGCATGCTAAAACGGGCCAAAATAGTGTCTACATATGAAGCTTGAGATAAGCACAACATCCTTTTCTTGCGATCCCTTATAACCTTGATCCCAAGGATGTGTCCCACTTCTCCAAGTCCTTCATATCAAATTGTTTGGACAACCATACCCTTATGTCTGACAACACTTTGACATTGTTGCCAATGAGTAAAATGTCATCTACGTAAAGTACAAGAAATATCACTATGTTTTTGTCATATCTCTTGTATACACAAGACTCATCCGGACTTTGAATAAATCTATATGACTGGATTACCTCATCAAAGTGGATGTTCCAAGATCTCAAAGCTTGCTTCAATCCACTAATGGACCGATTAAGCTTGCACACAAGATGCTCTTTTCCCTTTGCAATGAATCCCTCTGGTTGCTTCATATAGATGTTTTCTTCAAGACTTCCATTAAGGAAAGTTGTCTTGACATCCATCTGCCAAACCTCATAATCCATATGAGCAGCAATAGATAAGAGAATTCGGATAGACTTAAGCATGACTACCGACGAAAAGGTCTCCACATAATCGATACCCTCTTTCTGAGTATACCCTTTCACAATAAGCCTTGCTTTGAAGGTCTCAACCTTCCCATCTATTCCTCTCTTTCTTTTGTAGATCCACTTGCATCCAATGGTTTTTACACCATTGGGTGGTTCTACTAGCTCCCAGACCTGATTTAAATTCATAGATTCTATCTCAGAATTCATCTCCCTTTGCCAAGATACCGCATCTTTGTCTTGGATTGCCTCGTCATATGTCCAGGGATCAGATTCATGTTCGCTAGGGATCAGATTAGAAGATTCTCCTAAGAACATAAATCTCTCAGGTTGTCTAACAACCCTCCCACTATGACGAGGTATCACCTGTGTATCCTCAAACACGTGGTGCAGTCACTTGTGGTATGTCCTCTTGTACCATTGGTACTGAAGTAGTGACTTCCCCTCTCAACTCCTCCAGAACAATCTTGCTCATGGGATTGTGGTTCATCACATAGTCTTCCTCTAAAAATCGGGCATTCGTGCTAACGATCACCCTCTGATCTCTAGGACTATAGAACAAACCACCTTTCGTTCCTCTAGGATAACCTACGAACAAGTGCACTTCTGTACGAGGTTCCAACTTACCAGCATCTACCTTCAGCACATGTGTTGGACTCTCCCAAATCTGAATATGTCTCAAACTAGGCTTTCGCCCAGTCCACAATTCTATGGGAGTAGAAGGTACTAATTTAGAAGGTACCAAGTTCAGAATATACACTGTCATATCCAGTGCATACCCCCAGAGTGAATCTGGTAACTCAGAATAACTCATCATCGATCTAACCATCTCCATAAGAGTCCTATTCTTTCGCTCCGCCACACCATTCTGTTGGGGTGCACCACGTGCAGACAGTTGGGATTGAATCCCAACCTCTGATAAGTAACTCCTAAACTCTCCCAAGACTCACCACGACGATCAGATCGTAGTGTCTTGATACTTTTACCTTGACGTTTCTCCACATCAGCCTTAAATTCTTTGAACCTGTCAAAGCATTCAGACTTGCGGCCCATCAAGTAAATGTATCTATATCTTGAATAATCATCTATAAAAGAGATGAAGTATTCGGAACCACCTCTATCCTGGATAGACATAGGACCACACAAATCAGAATGAACCAATTCCAACACATCTTTGGCTCTATACCCCTTGGCCTTAAAAGACCTCTTGGTCATTTTACCTTCTAAGCAAGATTCGTAGGTCGGAAAATCTTCCACCACTAATGAACCCAAAGGTCCTTCAGCTATCAACCTTTGAATTCTACTCAGGTTAATATGACCTAACCTTAGATGCCAAAGATATGTTTGGTTCATTTTCGAAGGTTCTTTTCTCTTATTAGATTTAGAAGATGAGTTATTTACTTCTATTTGCATCGTGGGAGCCTTTGGTTCAAGAGTATATAAATTTCCTACCAACTCACCAGAATAGATAATCTCCCTATTCCTTTTTATAACAACTCTGTCATTAAAAGAAATAGAATATCCATCCAAAAACAATTTAGAAACTGAAATCAAATTCTTTCTAAATGAAGGTACATAAAGGAAATTTCTCAGAATCAAAATTTTATTCCTATCAAAAGATAAATAAACATCTCCCACTGCAATAGCCTCCACCTTAGTAGCATTGCCCATGTAGACGGTAATCTCCCCCTCAGCTAGTCGTCTGGTTTCCTGGAACCCCTGCAAAGTATTGCAGACATGATTAGTGGCTCCTGTATCTACACACCAGGTGCTGGTAGATAACACCACTAAACATATTTCAATGACTAGACCAAAAGATATACCTTTGTTCTACTTTCGGTTGGGGCAGTCAACCTTCCAATGTCCAGTCTGCTTGTAAGTGAAGCACTTGCCTTTCGGCTTCTTCACTCCTCCCTGAGATCCTCCCACCACCTTCGCTGCACATTGTTTTTTCTTCTTCTTGCCTTTTGTCTTAGAAGTAGAAACCTTCTGGGCAACCAAAACCTGAGAACTCCAATGAAAAAGCCCCTTTGCCGCCTGGAGTTCTGTCAGTAGCTCCGCTAACGAATACAACCTCTTATTCATGTTGTAGTTCAGGCGAAACTTCTCAAAACTCCTAGGTAAAGATTGAAGAATGATATCGACCTGGGTTTCCCCATCGATCTCAACTCCAAGGACTTCTAGCTCATTCAAATGAGCCATCATCTTGAGAACATGATCCCTTATGGGTGTTCCCTCAACCATGGTGGTCGTCATCAAGTTTCTCATGGCTTCTTGCCTAGCAGCCTGATTCTGGTGTCCAAAAAGTTCCTTGAGATTGAGCATCATGTCATAAGCAGTAGTCATGGCCCGATGCTGATATTGCAATACATTTGACATAGAAGCCAAAAAGTAACACCGCGCCATCTCATCAGCCTTGATCCACTTCTTATAACTCTCTTTCTCCTTTTCCCCAGAATTGTTCGTAGGCTTAGGAGGACACTCCTCGAGAAGTACATACTTGTACTCCTCAGCAGTCAAGACTATGTCCAGATTCCTTTTCCAATCCACATAGTTAGGTCCAATAAGTTTATTTTCCTTTAGAATCACAGTAAGTGGGTTGAAAGTCATTTTGAAGAAACCTAAGAATCACATAGATCAAAAACATTTAGATTTCAAAAAATTATTGATTCCTCAAACAATAAAATTTTAAAATTAGCCAACATCTCAAAACACTGAGAATATCATATGCCACGATAGTGTGGATGTATACGAATTCTACATTTGTAAGAGGAGGTTTTACCCATTTGTCAACCTTAATTTTTGACAAATAAAATTAATAGTTGGTTCCTCTTCGGCCCTACAAATAAAAGCAGTGACTCCGATGGGGAGGATACTTTTATTTGCATCTAAGTGTTCACCATTACCCGATACTAAGGCAATTACCTCGGATTATATACCTTCCGATGAGGAAGTACACATGCTCCTAAATAACTTCCTATAACCATATTTGACCTAGTGATCCATAAAATAGACTCATCCGATATGGAGAAAGGCACTCATAGCCAACGCACAAGTTTGTTCGCATCACATGTCAAATTGTAATGGAGGTCATTGGATTTAAAAAAAAAAAAAAATCCCTCTCCCACTTAGTAATTTAAAATTGAGGAATTTTAACCATGCAACCACAACAAGCATATAAATCAAAAGCAATAAATATGAAAAACAAATTTTCCAACTATTATGGCTTTTGTTTTCCAATATGCCTCCAGTCGTATTGCCACCTCGTTCGTTCCTCCCTACGCCATGTACAAGCCATCCGAAGATCCGAGCCGAGAAAAATTATTTTAATTTACATCCATCGATCCTATACTCCACAAAGGAGTGCACACGAAATCTAAATCGAAAGTAAACCAAAATAAAAGAGTGGCTAAACAATGTCATACTTAATTACAAAAATTAAATACTAGCCTCATCAACCCCGAGGATTCAAATAATATTACGATTACACACATACAATCACATACACACACATATGGCCATAATAGTTGGATCTTATGCCTGCAACCAAAAAGTTAGCCTACGCACATCCTAATATTATCCGACACACATAATATATGATAAGTGCATAAAAGTAATCGAATCCTAAACACACAAAACTGAAAACCGTGGCTCTGATACCACTTGAAGGTTGAAGCTTCGCTTCGGTCGCTTGTACATGACCATCCTATCTCGCATCCCCGGATTAAAAAAAATTAATCCAGACGAAGATGGATTACCCAAGCAACCAATCCATCATCGTGCTATTCAATTTTAGTGGTCGCTTGAACAAACTTGTTGTTCAAGCAACCTAACTCTTTTCCTCGATTAGCCACGGAATAGATGATGTACGGATAGCCGATTTTTGTGTTTATCTTCGGGGTCCAAGTAAAATAACCACATACATGATACAAAAGAACTAAAATCAAAACAAACAAGATTATACCTCTTATTTATCTCTTGATCTTCTATTGTATGACCTATCCTCCTCTTGGACGTTGTGTGGGCAACGATCTTCCAAGAGTTGAAGCCTCCTAGATCATGTATCTTCCCTTCCTTGCTCGCTCCGAACAAAGGAAGATGACCAAACTCTTCTTCTCCTATCTAGTGCCGACCACCAAGCCACCTAGCTTGGCTGTTGCAGTCGGCCAAGGAGAGGAAGAAGGAGAGGTGGGTGCCGACAAAGAGGTGAGCTCTTGTTGCCGCTAGCCAAAACTTGAGGGAAGAAGGAGCCGCCCTAGGAGAGGAGAAGGAGAAGCCGACCAAGAACCAAGGAGAATATGAAACCCTTATCCTTTTATTGTGTTATCGCCGACCCTAAGGGAGAAGCCAAACCTAGTTGTCACCCAACCCTTAGAAACTCCAAACCCTAGCACTCCTCTTCTCTTGCCGCCCAAGCCTTAGAATCTCTTTATAGATTTTACCCAAGCCTCCTTTTAATCATGTCCATTGGATCTAGGCTTCTTGAGGGTTTTAATAGGCTACAATAGGGACCATGAGGAGGAGTTGGATCTGTTGGGTTTCCGGCACCGCGGCGTGTGTGTGTTCGATCACGTTTCGTAAACATGAACACAGCGGAAGCAATAAAATAATAAATCTACATTTATTACAACACACACAACTCACGCATGCATATTACAACAAGTGTAGACATAACCGTAATTTTAAATTTGCAATAAAAGGAAATTTATCTACGTTATACCTTTCGTATGACGTGTAGCGGGAACGGCATCAACCGGAACGATCCTCGCTAGAATCGTCTCTATCCGTATCCACGCCGAGTTCCTCGGGATGACTTCGCTAAGCCACGAGCTTCGTCTTCATATGAGTTACTAGCTTCGTGTTGAAGACGACGTGATCGAGAGATGATCACGATCCGAATCCAAATTCGGATCCTAAGACAAGTCCTCAAGACTTGCTTCTCCGGAGAGGTATTCGTCAACCGATTGACGAATCCTTCGTCCTCCACCTCAGAGGATTACCAGAGATTGAATTCCTGGTAAGTTAGCCACTGTCGGAGCTCTAACCGTCGTCCAAACGATGCTCCGACCAGAGGAGAACAAGCTGTCCAGAAAACTGGACAGCTTTGGTGGAGGTGATAGGCGCCGGCCAACCAAGGGAGATAGAGCTCACCTTGATGCCAAACCTGAAGGAGATCACCGGAGCACTAACCGGCAGCAACGGCGTGAGGGAAAGAGGCAGCCTTACGGGCCCTTGGTTGGAGGGAGCAATGGTAGCGGTAGGAGTTGGCGCCGAAGCTCTGAAATAGGTGGCGGCAACCTTAGGGCAATGGGTTTATTGATTAGGGCTTAATTATCCCTTAAGCCCTCTTTTATAGAGAACTAATTCTCTTAATGGTTATTGGATCATAACCATTAGGCCCGTTAACCCGCTCCATTAAGATAAGTTAAAATAAACCAAATCATGATGGTTTATTTTAAGTTAAACGAACGAACCAACTTTTGGTTCATTCGTTTAAAATAAACCAAACCCTTTGGTTTATTCTCCTCCATTGGATTAGAACCAAACCATTTTGGTTCATCCATTATCTTCATAAGACTCGGCCCATCCACGCTTCCATTGCGGTGAAGCGATTTCATGCTCGCTTTATGTTTGGTCCAACCAAACATAGTTTCTCTCGGTCTGAGAATCCCATTCTCAAGCTCGTTTTAAATCCTTTGGATTACACTCGTTGTGCGTGTGACCAAATAGGTTCTCGGTTTCTGTTGGCCGTCTATAATTAACCATTAATTATAGAACGATCATGAGTGGCACCTAGTAGTACATCATGATCCCCAATTAACCGAAAAGATCAACGGTTGATCCAGAACTATTTCTGAAACCCTTCAGCAGCTCGAATGAATCGTGCCCCATTCCCTTCACTCATCTTATACCCACTTGGTTCAGGACATGGTCTATTGTGTCAGTCCCCACTAGGCTGACTACGTCACACCTAGCCCAAGTATCATTTCCTCGTCCTATGGATTCTAGTTACTCCACATGTATCGAAGAGTACCTTACTCTAAACATGTAATGCTTTGGCCAAATACTTTAGTAACAATCCGACGAGAGGCCATGGATATACATCTCCTCGCAAGGAGTGGTGAATCCTTTATAGGCTATTCAAACACCTTCGATCACTTCGACTTATACCCAATCATCCCGGGTCCACATCTCCTTAGAGATGTTTGCTTAAGATGTCAAAGCATAAGTCTCCATGATCAAGATGACTTGAATACTGCAAGTCAAAGGAACATCGCACTTAAGCCACAGTAAGAACTTCATTGACATATCTATATATGCAGAGAACCATATGAAGTCTTACGGCTGGTCACTCCAATGAACTAGTTACCATAACTAGCATCCACGATTAACTCCGGACATCACTATGTCTCCAGCCAGTGAGAATCAGCTGCTTGGATACACCACGGAGTATACCTCGTGCTAGTCTCGACAGAATTGATGGTGTCCAAATCCATCAATTCATCGACTAGGGATAATTCCGATACATCACAATTACACATGTAGAGATACTCACTAGTTGTGATCCAATCACAAATTCTCTCATGCTGTGAATCGTATCGTGGACATTCAGTAAATGAGTTTAAGATCCAATCAAATACATAAAACATGTATACTCAAATAGTGAATCTTCATTTATCATATAAATGGTTCATACATAAGGCGATTGCCTTAGGACATCTCTCATATATTACTAACAGACTCCCACTTGGCCTAATGCCAATCGCTACGGTATCCAATACCATAAGCTCTAACATGACCCTCAAACATACTTTGAGGTAATGCTTTAGTCAAAGGATCCGCTAAGTTCCTTTCAGTGGGAATTTTCTCGATTTGTATTTCGTTCCTCGATGATCTCTCGATAAGATGATAGCGGCAAGCACATGTTTGGATCGTTGATGAGACCTTGGCTCTTTCGCTGTCTGCAATTGCTCCATTGTTGTCAGAGACCGGTATTGCTTCAACAATGGCGGAATCACACCAAGTTCAGTAAGCGAACTTCTTGATCCAAACCGCTTCCTTTCGCTTCGATCGCAATATATTTTACCTCGATTGGTAGAATCCGCCTGATGTCTTGTTTTGGAACTTTTCCAACTCATCGCGCCCCCATTCAAGGTGAACACGTATCGGTGAGACATGGAATCATCCTTGTCTGCAGGCGGCATCCGTATACCCATGCGTATCACCATGTCCCCTTCTCCATATATTAGGAACACATCCTTAGTTCTTCTTAAGTACTTAAGGATCGTCTTATGACCACCCAATGATCCATTCTGGATCGGTGAGTATCTGCTCGTGACACTCGAGCATACGATACATCGAGCCTCGTACATAACATAGCATACATGATAGATCCTATTGCGGATGCATAGGGAATCTTACTCATGCAAATCCTCTCGTCTTCTGTGCGCGGACACATAGACTTCGAAAGGTGTACCCCATGCCTGATGGGTAGGAAACCTTTCTTGGATTTCGACATGCTAAACCTCTTTAGCACTCGGTCTATATATGTAGACTGCGAAAGACCAAGCAACCGATTCGATCTATCTTTATAGATCTTAATCCCAAGGATGTAGGTTGCTTCTCCCAGGTCTTTCATGGAGAATGTCTTGGATAACCAAACCTTAACTGACTGTAAGATTGACACATCGTTTCCTATAAGTAATATGTCATCGACATACAATACTAGGAACACGACTGCACTCCCACAAACCTTCTTGTACACACAAGGTTCGTCTGGATTTTGTGAGAAATCAAACCTTTTGATCGTCTCATCAAAATGGATATTCCAGCTCCTGGATGCTTGCTTCAATCCATAAATGGATCGTTGCAATTTGCATACCTTGGTTTTATCAACCGATGTGAAACCCTCAGGCTGTATCATATACACGTCCTCGAGCAGGTTTCCATTAAGGAAAGCTGTTTTCACATCCATCTGCCATATCTCATAATCATAATGAGCCGCTATAGCCAGGAGCATCCGAATGGATTTAAGCATAGCTACAGGCGAATAGGTTTCGTCATAATCAACACCTTGTTTTTGACGATATCCTTTCGCCACCAATCTAGCCTTATAGGTAATCACATTACCATCCATGTCGGTTTTCTTCTTGAAAACCCACTTGCACCCTATAGGCTTTATGCCTTCAGGTGGGTCAACCAAGTTCCAAACTTGGTTTTCATACATGGAATCCATTTCCAACTTCATGGCACCAAGCCACTTATCCCTTTCTGAACTTGTCAGCACTTCTTCATAACTGGTAGGCTCCTCATCATCAATGAGTAACACGTCGTTCGATTCACTTACAAGAAATCCATATCTCTCGGGAATATTGCGTGTTCTACCAGATCTACGAAGATGTGGTGTTACAATAGGTCCAGCCGATTGCTCATCACTATGAGTTGTCGGCTGTTGTGCTTCACCAGGTATCTCATCAATGCCTATTTGAGTCTCTGGAGCCTCCTCAAGCTCGACGACACTCCCACTGTTTTCTTGCAAGAGAAACTCTTTCTCTAGAAACACAGCATGCCTTGAAACAAACACCTTTTGTTCCACGGGATGATAGAATTGGTAACCCCTTGTTTCCTTAGGGTATCCAATAAATAGACATTTATCAGACTTAGCATCCAATTTATGCGTCTTTGTCGCTTCACATAAGCGAGACAACCCCATATCTTCAAGTAAGATACATGAGGTTTCTTACTATTCCATATCTCATATGGAGTAGTTGAGACTACCTTGGTAGACATTACATTTAACAAGTAAATAGGTATGCGAAGTGCATAACCCCAAAAGGACTTGGGAAGAGTCGCATGATTCATCATTGACCTGACCATGTCCAACAAGGTCCGGTTACGCCTCTCAGATACACCATTATGCTGTGGTGTATAGGGCGGAGTCCATTGAGACAATATACCATTGTCTCTTAGGTAATCAAGAAACTCCTGACTCAAGTATTCACCACCTCGATCCGATCGAAGTATTTTAATACTCTTGTCATGTTGTTTCTCTACTTCATTTCTGAATTCTTTGAACCTTTCAAAGGCTTCAGACTTGTGTTTCATCAAGAACACATACCCAAACCGTGAGTGATCATCGGTGAAGGTAATGAAGTAGCTATAGCCTCCTAAAGATTGAGTTGACATAGGTCCATATACATCACTATGTATTAGGCCTAGCAACTCTCCCACTCGTTCACCCTTTCCTGTAAAAGGTAACTTAGTCATCTTACCTTTTAAGCATGATTCGCATGTATCGTATGAATCCAATTCAAACGATTCCAGAATTCCACATCGATGTAATTCGGACATGCATTTCTTGCTTACATGGCCAAGAGACAATGCCACATGTAGGAGTCTAATTGATTATCCTTTCGAGCACACTTGTTGCTTGCTTCGATATTGAAAACATCACTGGATACGTCCAACGTATAAACAACATTGCTTAAAGTTCCAGTCCCATAAAGAACTCCATTCAAAGTTATGTAACAACAATTGTTACTAAAAGTCAAATGGTACCCATTTCTATTTAAACAAAAAATAGAAATGATGTTCTTTATCAACGAAGGAACATAAAAGCAATTGTCCAGTTCTAAGACAAGTCCTGTAGGGAGTTTCAACAAATGCGTTCCAATGGCGACTGCAGCAACCTTTGCTCCATTCCCAACATGCAAATTTGACTCTCCCTTGACGAGTCTTCTTCTATTCCTTAGCCCATGTATGTCATTACATATATGTGAGCCACACCCAGTATCCAATACCCAAGTGTTTGAGGAAATAGAATGACAATCAATAACGAAGATATCTGAAGAAGATGGGGCATTCGATGCCTTATTCTTCTTCACGGACTCGAGATAAATCTTGCACTTTCTTCGCAAATGACTCTCCTTGCCATAATGATGGCAAGTTTCCTTTTGTGCTAGTTCTACCTTCTTAGCCCTTCTCTTCTTTCCCTTCTGCTGTTCCTTTGACTTCCTCTTAGAACCTTTCTTCGAGGAATCAACTAACAACACCGTCCCCTGCTCATGCTTCTTAGAAGACTCCACAGTCTTCAGCATATTGAGCAGTACCACAGATGAACCTTCTAGCATCTCAGAGGTGAAGAGGAGCTTTGAGACTTCGAACCTTTCGAATCTCACTTGCTCATCAACCAACTCACAGAGATGAAGGACTACGATATGAGCATCCATATGCTCATGCTGCTTACGTAGCTTGGGTTCCATCGTGGCTAGCATGATGCAACTCATTTGTTCAGAATCACTCACATGTTTCTGATAGGCCAACAATTGGTCCAGAGTTGCATCGTCACTAGGACGGGCGGGAAGAGGCGCTTCGAGGACATACGCAAGCTTTTCCACCTTGAGAATAATTCTCAAGTTTCTAAGCCAGTCCAAGAAGTTCGGCCCAGTCAATTTATTCGAATCCAAAATGGAATGCAAATTTAAAGATATCATGATCATTCTTAGAAATACAAAACGAGCATATATGAGAAAATGATTTCAAAATGCATCAATATACATTTATAAATCCCATTCATTTTTCGAATTTCAAAAAACCCCAAAATCACTTCGGGAGATCGTAGGTCCATCTTCGAATGGGCTGATATCCATCATAGATATGAACAACCTTGGAGAGAGTCCAACAAGCCATTCATAACTACGATGGTAGGTATCAACTATACCGATTGCATATCACGTATATGCAACTATCACAATGTGCTATCAACTAATTGAATGTTCACACATACATCGGGTTGTTAACACATTAACAAGTATGCATCATATGCATAGCACCCAACTTCACCTCCCTTTACATCGTCCTTGGAGAGAGTCCAACAAGCCGATGCTCCAGGTTAAAGCCAACCCATTAATCGGGAAATAGTTTTAATATGGTTAGAGCGCATTCAACCAATTAGCCCAGCTTGGAGAGAGTCCAACAACCAAAGCTAACGATTGACCTCTGACTCTTACCATATTAGTATTAAACTATTCCATGGTTTGAACATGTTCGGGTTCGAGCCGGGCTTGGAGAGAGTCCAACAACCCAAACAAGAAACGAAACTCTGGTTCTAACCATATTAATGGAAGGTGTAGGCTTTAATATTGTTTAAGGGTTTATATGTCTCATCCTCTTTGCATGCAAATAACTATTATCTACATGGCATGGCATACATGACATACATCTACATGTCACGACACGCATGGCATAATGTTATGCATCTAATGCAATTACATGGCATACAATTATGTCATGTATATAATTTCCTTATATGTCATAACTATTTATGGAAATAAAATATGTTTAAGATTTGATTCTCCAAATCAAATCATAATTAAATTAGGAAACAAATTTCCAAATCCAATCACATATTTTATTTATGGAATTATTTGATTAAGGAAAATCTATTTAGGAAACCAATTTCCTAAATCTTTAAAACTAATGGAAATAAAATATTTTAAGATTTGATTTCTCAAATCAAATCATGATTAAATTAGGAAACAAATTTCCAGAATCTAATCAAATATTTTATTTATGGAAAATATCAATTTCCATAAATACTTCCAACTTTCCAAAAGTGGAAGATTTCCATAAATACTTCAAGACTTTCCAAAATTTAAAAATTTTCATAAATACTTCTAAATTTCCAAAATTAGAAAATTTCCAGAAATAACATTATGACTATCGCAAAACCATTTTACGATTATGTCGAAACACAACCTGGGCTCTGATACCACTGTTGAGTTTCCGGCACCACGGCGTGTGTGTGTTCGATCACGTTTCGTAAACATGAACACAGCGGAAGCAATAAAATAATAAATCTACATTTATTACAACACACACAACACACGCATGCATATTACAACAAGTGTAGACATAACCGTAATTTTAAATTTGCAATAAAAGGAAATTTATCTACGTTATATCTTTCGTATGACGTGTAGCGGGAACGGCATCAACCGGAACGATCCTCGCTAGAATCGTCTCTATCTGTATCCACGCCGAGTTCCTCGGGATGACTTCGCTAAGCCACGAACTTCATCTTCGTACGGGTTACTAGCCTCGTGTTGAAGACGACGTGATCGAGAGATGATCACGATCCGAATCCAAATTCGGATCCTAAGACAAGTCCTCAAGACTCGCTTCTCCGGAGAGGTATTCGTCAATCGATTGACGAATCCTTCGTCCTCCACCTCAGAGGATTACCGGAGATCGAATCCCCGGTAAGTTAGCCGCTGTCAGAGCTCTAACCGTCGTCCAAATGACGCTCCGACCAGAGGAGAACAAGCTGTCCAGAAAACTGGACAGCTTTGGTGGAGGTGATAGGCGCCGGCCAACCAAGGGAGATAGAGCTCACCTTGATGCCAAACCTGAAGGAGATCACCGGAGCACTAACCGGCAGCAGCTCGATGCTGGCGAGGAGGAAGGAAGCAGCCTTCTGGATGCCGGTTGGAGGAGCAATGGGCGGCGGTTTAGGGTTGGCGCCGAGAGCTCCCTAAATGGGGTGGGCGGCAACCTTAGGGCAATGGGTTTATTGATTAGGGCTTAATTATCCCTTAAGCCCTCTTTTATAGAGAACTAATTCTCTTAATGGTTATTGGATCATAACCATTAGGCCCGTTAACCCTCTCCATTAAGATAAGTTAAAATAAACCAAACCATGATGGTTTATTTTAAGTTAAAACGAACCGAACCAACTTTTTGTTCATTCGTTTAAAATAAACCAAACCCTTTGATTTATTCTCCTCCATTGGATTAGAACCAAACCATTTTGGTTCATCCATTACGTCTTCAAAAGACTCGGCCCATCCACGCTTCCATTGCGACTGAAACGATTTCATGCTCGCTTTATGTTTGGTCCAACCAAACCTTGTTTCTCTCGGTCTGAGAATCCCATTCTCAAGCTCGTTTTAAATCCTTTGGATTACGCTCATTGTGCGTGTGACCAAATAGGTTCTCGGTTTATGTTGGCCGTCTATAATTAACCATTAATTATAGAATGATCATGAGTGGCACCTAGTAGTACATCATGATCCCCAATTAACCGAAAAGATCAACGGTTGATCCAGAACTATTTACGAAACCCTTGGCTCGAATGATTCGTGCCCCATTCCCTTCACTCATCTTATACCCACTTGGTTCAGGACATGGTCTATAGTGTCAGTCCCCACTAGGCTGACTACGTCACACCTAGCCCAAGTATCAATTCCTCGTCCTATGGATTCTAGTTACTCCACATGTATCGAAGAGTACCTTACTCTAAACATGTAATGCTTTGGCCAAAGACTTTAGTAACAATCTGACGAGAGGCCATAGGTATACATCTCCTCGCAAGGAGTGGTGAATCCTTTATAGGCTATTCAAACACCTTCGATCACTTCGACTTATACCCAATCATCCCGGGTCCACATCTCCTTTGAGATGTTTGCTTAAGATGTCAAAACATAAGTCTCCATGATCAAGATGACTTGAATACCGCAAGTCAAAGGAACATCGCACTTAAGCCACAGTAAGAACTTCATTGACATATCTATATATGCAGAGAACCATATGAAGTCTTACGGCTGGTCACTCAATGAACTAGTTACCATAACTAGCATCCACGATTAACTCCGGACATCACTATGTCTCCGGCCCGGTGAGAATCACCGCTTGGATACACCAAGGAGTATACCTCGTGCTAGTCTCGACAGAATTGATGGTGTCCAAATCCATCAATTCATCGACTAGGGATAATTCCGATACATCACAATTACACATGTAGAGATACTCACTAGTTGTGATCCAATCACAAATTCTCTCATGCTGTGAATCGTATCGTGGACATTCAGTAAATGAGTTTAAGATCCAATCAAATACATAAAACATGTATACTCAAATAGTGAATCTTCATTTATCATATAAATGGTTCATACATAAGGCGATTGCCTTAGGACATCTCTCATATATTACTAACAGGATCTTGGCCACCTAATGGATTCGATCCACATAAAATCTGATCCATTAATGATAATCCATTCCACTAGAGGATTATAATTGATCTACCTCACCAACCCCCATAATTAAATATGAGCTCCATATATTAATTGTACAAATATCTCCCCGTATTTAAGATATCGAATGCCCATTAATTAATTAATTTACTGACAATTAATTAATTAACATCTAACTCCATGAGTAGTACCACTCAAACTTATCATCATGCTGGACCAAGTCCACCTGTATGATTTACATGATGAACCTTATGAGCTCCTTAAGGGGACATCATCATCCTAATACATAGGACACAGTTTCTTCCTATAATCAACGACACACCATGTAAATAATATCATTTTCCAACTTATCGGGCCTATTGATTTAACCTATAAATCTCGCCCATTGGTAAATCAAAGAAATAAATATTAAGTACATGTGCCCATTATTAAATCGGGATTAAGAGCATGTACACCATAATATCCGATGTTCAATTCAATTATGTAGTCAACAATAAATTGAATCACCTTTAAGTCGGTCCTGCTCAATACACACAAAGTGTACTAGTGCAATTCTATGGTCAAGATAAACCAATATTAAATTACACTACAACCATGCCAATGGTTTGTCTAAAACCATCTTGGTTGTGAGCCTCTTCTTATACTCTACAAGGAATTGATAACATGATCTTCTATGTGACACCACACACCATGTTATCTACAGTGTAAAGTATTAGATAATATGCATAACTATAAATATGCAAACAATGATAATGTGATTCTTATTTCAAAATGAATATGTCCATACAAAGACTAGGCTTTCAGTATACATCCCAACACCACTGTCCAATATCCATTGATCCTACACATATAGTAGTTGTGTCGGATATTGGAATTTTAAATCAATTTAGAAGTTTTTAACCTAAGATTCATCTCACCCTTTCTACATGATCAATCATGTTATTCTTATATGTTTTGTGAGATGACTTCAATTTTACTTAGTTAATTTTATTGATTTGAAAATTAATTAACCTTGGGTTAGATTTGGATTTAACCTTTAGGTAGTTAAGTGAACCTTTCAAAAGATGACTTCTAGGTCGTGGCGAGGCACAGAGGCCTTCCTTGATTGAAACAATGACCACTTCCTTAGATAAAGTCAATCTTAAGAAATTGTACACTTAATTCACTTTGGGATTAAGACCTGGTCTAACTAATTTAGGATGTGGTGAGGCAGCTTCAGCTAGTTCCACTTATCCAAGTGCACCAAGCTAGATACTTCTTATCTAACTCGGATGCACGAGACTTCATTTTCCTAACATACTATCATCTCACCGAATCCTGATACTATGTTGTCAAGGTTAATTAACCATTAGTCATATCTAACCATTCTAAATTAAGAAACTAACTAAGCATGCAAGGCTAAATTAATCAAGTAATTGAGCACACAATTTTAGTATTGGCTCCCCCTAGATCATTGAATCAATACGGTCTATCCACATAGTGGATTTGATCCTTGGGAACCCAATACTTGGTTGACCCTAGTTGTGATTTTAAAATGGTCTTAGGGACCCATGCTTGGATTCTTCTACTATTACGATTTATGATTGACATGTAAGATCTATTCGTTGTTCTAAACCCAAGTCCGACCTTGATGTACACGGCTCTTTGCGATCCAAGAAGTAGGTCAAGACCCTTAGATCCCAAAGTGAACCTTTCCAACGATTTCCTAAGCTCTTGAACTTGCCCTTTCAATAGAGAATTCTCTTCCTCAAGTTTTTCAACTTGAGTTGAGTTTCTTTCTTGAACTTGACTAGTTGAAGAGGTTAGGGTAGCCTCATGCTTGATGAGTTTAACCTCCTTAAGCAATGACTCGACTTTAGACTCGGATTTAGCTAATTTCTTATCCAAAAACTTAATTGCATCATATAAAATATTGATTAATGATAGACTCACCCTGATTGAATCTTTTGAACCGGATACGGATCCGTGGCTTGTCTTGAATTTGGGCTCGGTGTTGGATTCGAAATTAGACTCGGACTCGGACTCATTATCGATTTTGGGTTTGGACTCGGACTTGGTCGGTCTTGCCATGAATGCCAAGTTGTTGACTTGTTCTTCTTCTTCTACCAATGATTCCTCCCAAGTTGTGTTGAGTGCTTTCTTGACTTGCGGTTGCTTGTTCTTTAGCCTCGGACACTCGAACTTGATGTGACCCTTCTTATTGCACTCGTAGCATTTGTAGTTTTGACTTGGGTCGGGTCTCTTCTCCTTCATTAGATTAGTGGGTTGTCTTCTATGCTTGATCATCTTTCGAACTAGATTGACTAGTTCGGTCTCCATCTCTTCATCTACTTTTGATTCAGACTCATCTTCTTCGGGAAGAGGCTTGCTTTTTTGCTTTTCTTTGACCTGCATACAAAGCAATGCCTTTCTCGACCGGGGCCGAATTAGATTGCACATGTAATTCAAATTCGGGAAAAAGTTCATCTAACCTAATTTTAGATAAATCCCTAGATACTTTGTAAGCATCAACCATGGATGCCCACAAAGATATCCTAGGAAAAGATTTTAAAGCAGATCTTATTATGTCGCAGTTCTCCACCTTTTGTCCGATGGCATGAAGGCCATTTAATATGTCTTGGATGCGAGCATGGAGTTGGCTTGTAGTCTCATTATTCCGCATCTTCAAATTGTATAATTTATTGACTAACAAATCTCTTTTACATACCTTTGCATTGGATGCCCCTTCATGAAGTTCAGTGAGCTTGTTCTAGAGGTCCTTGGCACTGATAAATGGTCCAATTCAGTTGAGCTCCTCCTTGGATAAGCCGCATTTCAATATTTGAGTCGCCTTTGCATAGACTTCGATTTGCCTCTTCATTACGTTGGTCCATTTGTCGTAGTCCAATGGTTCCCCTTGGTCATTGGTGGGTAAAGCAAAGCCAGTTTAGATTATGATCCACATATCGACTTGTGTTTTCAAGAAACACTCTATCTGACTCTTCCAATAATGGAAGTCATCTCTGATAAAGAACGGAGGTCGAGCGGTGCTATACCCCTCAAGGTGGGTCATTTAAATTCCTTGCAAAAACATGAAAAACAAATAAAATCCCAAGACTTGGTCCTAGATTAGTAGTGTGGGAAAAAGAAATAACTTAAATGATGAAAACATGAAAAGAGAAAAGAAGATGCTCAACTAATGGTTGCACCGAATCTGAGCGCCCCCCACTCTGATACCAAATGTAGGATCGAGAAACGCTAGAGGGGGGTGAATATCGTATTTAGAAAACCTTTTATTTTCTTTTTAAAATGAATTAAACGCAGCGGAAACACAAAAATAAAATACACAATAGACACAAGGGATTTTTACTTGGTTTACAGCCAACTGACTGCTAATCTAAGGCCCTACGATCCTCGATCGCTTCCGAAGGACAATCACTAAAAAGTCTCTTCCTCGTTGAAGGTAAGAGACAAACGATTTCAAAATGACATAGAGAAAGAGGTAACAAACCTACCTCTCCTCTAAGCAAGAAATAAGTAATGAAACAAAAACTTAATAAGGTACCGACACAAAATATGGAGGAGACAAGCTTTTGTCGGCATTACGGCGTTGTTGCACGAACTTGGAGTGATGGAGCACTTGTGAGCTTTTTGTTAATCAATGAAGGGTGCCTCACCCCTTCTTTTATAGCTTTTCCAAACCCTAGCTCGTTGAGATCCAAATTTGAGTCAAAATAGCTTATCTTCCCTCATTTTGTGGCTCTTATCTTGACTTTCCTCGAAGTGGCTAGATTCATTAGCAGTTGATTGAAGCTTCCATCAGCCGATTGATTGTGACCCTGTCGACTGCCCTTTTCCTCCAGTCGACTGATGGCTTGAATAGTCACCTACATTACATGGTTAGCACAAGAACTATATAGTGAATAATGAGACGGTCCTGTACTGTCCGATCTTGACTTAGACCTTCCTCCGGAAGTCTTAGTTGAATCATCGCCTATGGTTGTCCCCATACTGAGGATGCGACCTGTCCTCTCCACACAAAGTTCTTTACCTCCCTTACCTTTGGTCTTTCTGACCTGCCACTTAGCTTTCGATCACTTGACCTCCGAGGTTCCTCGACTTCTCGAGGTTCTCTAGGCATCTTTTGACCTAGTTAACCAACCACCGAGGCTTCTCGTCCCATCGAGATTCTCCTGGTATCGGTTCATATGACCACCTAGGTTTCTCGACTTTTCGAGATTCTCCTGGCATTGTCGACCCTAGCAAAGCCTAATACAATACCTGCACACTCAACATAACATATGAGATAACAAGATAGATTAACTTTGAATCTTTTCCATTATCAAAACCTAGGTTCGATTATTTGGTGGCCTGACCAAAACATTTTCCATACACTCAAAACACATAATATGATTTTTATCTTTATTTACTGTGCTTGAGTTACCTAGGCTAGAATTTTGACTTTGTTCTTCATCTCTCCCGGATGTTGAAGCTTCTTCTTGCTCTTCCTCTAGCGTGGGAGGCCTAATCCCCTCCCCCTCAATCCTAGAGGTGGTGGCTTCTTCTACTTCCTCCTCTTCTTCCTCGGATGTCGAACGCCTCTCAACCTTCGAATTCTCACATTCTTCAGAGGATGATGAACTTGCTTCTTCGGTCTCATTATCATCTCCACTTTAGACCATTGAGCATTCTTGTTCCTTGGCCTCCTTTATTCCTTGAGCTATTAAGGGTTCTTCATGGAGCTTGGCTACCTTACTCCATAGTCCCTTAGAATCCTTATACTCTCCTAATCTACACAAAATATCATTAGGGATTACATTAACCAACATTTCCCTTACCTTATTGTTGGTCTCGAATTTTTGGACTTGATCCTCCATCCATTTCTTCTTCTTGAGGAGCCTTCCCTTCTTGTCCATGGGCGCCTTGAAACCTACTTCAATACAAATTCAGTATTCTATATTGCACATAAGAAAATATTTCATTCTCACCGCCCATTGCTCAAATTCTTTGGCTCCATAAAGTTCATAGGGCGGAGGAGTGTTGATGTCGTGTCCCAAACTAAGACTTGGTTCCATCTTGCCCTCTAGCGTTGCTCCCTCGGCGGTCAGTCCGTAAAAGAGCTCCTAGCTTTGATACCACTTGTTGATAAATGGACGTCGCTAGAGGGGTGTGAATAGCATTTTGTTCGCTTCAATGGATTGTGTTCATGTTCGTCTACAAAACTTGTTATGCACAATGGAAATAATAAAGTATAAACTATAAACTAAAAACAAAGATAAACACTCACACAAGACAAGCGATATAATGTGGTTGAGAACTTAGGGTTCCTACTCCATCGGTCGAGCTCAAGTGAGCTCTAGTGATGCACACCACTACTATCAAACTTCTCCTTCTCGATGACACACTAGAGGTGGAGAAACTTCTTGTAATAGTTCTTACAATAATAACAATAAAGATACAAGAAAATACAAAGGAAATACAACAACGATGTAAAGAAAACTTTACAAAAGATCATTTTGAATGCTTTGCTTGTTGGTTGCTTGGACGAGCTTGAAGTGTTGGAGTATTGGGAATACAATCAAAGTCCCACATTGGTAAGACATGGAAAAGATCATGTGCTTATAAGATGAAAATATATCTCCATTGGTATGAGGCCTTTTGGGTAAAGCCCAAAAATAAAACCATGAGGGATTAGGCCTAAAGTAGACAATATCATACCATTGTAGAGATATGTGATTCTTATAGGCATAAAAAATTGGTATCACGGCCAGGAGCTCTTCACCAGCTTCACATCCGAGGGAGCACACTAGAGGGAAGATGGAATTTGAAGAAAAAGTTGGATGGGACATCAACACCCCAATTCCATACACCTTCTATGGATAAGAAGGTTTTGAGGAATGGAGGACACGAATGGAGGACTTCATGATGATGATGGACATTGAGCTATGGTCCGCCTTGATGGCAGGTTTTGAATTGCCAAAAGGGCCAAAGGGAGGATATCTCAAGAAGAAGAGATGGACTCAAGATCAACTACAAAAATACGAAACAAATGACAAGGTAATTGATATGGTAGTTGATTTAATTCCTAATGAATTATTGTCAAATATAGAAGAATTTAAGGATGCCAAGGAGCTATGGAGTAAGCTAGCCAATCTCCATGAAGAGACTGCACCGGTACAAGATTTGGAAGTTGATAGGTAATCAACATCTGGATCGGAAGAGGTGGAAGTCGCAGAAGAAGTCTCAACCTCTAGGATTGAGGGGGAGGAAGTTAGATCACCTTCCATGCCGGATCAAGAGGTAGCCACAACGTCCGGGAGAGATGAAGAAGAACCAATTCCGGCCACCATTTACCTAGGTAACTCAAGCATTCAAATTAAAAATAAAATCCATATTATATGCTTTGAGTGTAGGGAAGTAGGACGCTATAAGAGAAAGTCTCCTAAGAAAGTCAAGAAAAGTCAACTGACACCAAAATCTCAAGAAAAGACCAAGGATGCCGGTCCCCCAACAATTAAAAAACAAGAAGCACATCATTTAGTTCAAATGTCAACAAAAAGGGCATTATAGGAGTCAATGCCCTAGGGGGAGGAAGAAGACTCGAGAGGGAGCATCATATGTAGGGGGAGCCTCTAAGGCAAACCCTAAGGTATTTTTTAGTAATGCACTTTCTTTAATTAATAGGCAAAAGCATGCTAGGAATTTCATTGACATTACTCATGAACAAAAGCATGCTAGAAATAAACTCTATTTCTTAGGTGCAAAGTCTTGCCACTTTAGAAATAAAGAGAAATTTGAGACTAATGTTCCTAAAATAATTTTACCTAAGAAAAGCATTAGGAAAATAGAAGACCATCTAGGTTTTAATCCAAATAATTCTATACATATGCCTAGGAAGGGCAAAAATGATCAAATAAATAATGGGCCCACCAAATTAGAGAAATTGGAGTTAGAAAATCAAGTCTTGAGGTTAAGTCTTGAGAAAATGGAAAAGACCCTTGAAAAGATGCAACATCAAATTAAAGGGTCAAATTGCCAAAATCTAGGATCTAGGAGTCAAAGTCAAAGGGCTAGGAAACAAGAACCCTCAAGGGGCAAGTAAGGTTTGGGTCACAAACCTAAGCCCAAGAAGACTTATCATAATGTTCCTTTCGATTATGGAACTAAACCTAGGTCTAGGAAGGTCATGGTTACTAGGGAAGTCATTCCTAAGGGTAACCAAGGTGTGTGTCTAGTGGCTATGGTTTCAAAGAAACCTAGGGAGGTCACTAAGAAGGTTACAAGGGGAGTCACCCCTAGAGCTAACATAGGCAAGACCATAATGACCAAGGCAACCAAGCCTAGGAGGGTCATTAGGAGGGTATATAGGGGAGGTCATCCCTAAGGAATATCTAGTAAATCCAAGGAGCTTAAATAGGTTTTGGGTTCCTAAGAGCATGATCGACTCACGCTAAATGGGTTAGGTTGTTTCAACTTTAAATAGATGGGTAGTTAACCTAACCATGGTAAAGGTGGCACTTTAGGTCATTTTCAAGGTTATGGGTATCTTGGAAATGTGGTTTGATCATAATCCTAAAGGCTTTTAGGATGTGCCAATATATTTTGAAGAATATGAAAAATCAATCAAATTGGCACAAATTAGGTTTAGAGGTCATAGTGTGTCATTTTGGATTTTTGACACACTTGGGAGAAAAGTGATAATATGAAAAAATAGATTTAACCTTAACAAATGATAATTAATATTAAAATTTAGGTATTATATACCTCTATATATTTTATTTTCCATGATTGATTTGTCATATGTCATGTCATGACATCATATCCATTTTTATCATTTATATGTCATGATCATGCTTAGGTTATAGTCTTAATGTCATGTATGCTTAGGTTATATCATATGTCATGACATCATGATCATTGCCCATGCTTATTTATGTCATCATTTATTCCATGATCATTCATGCATTAATTAAAATTGATTTAAGGACAATGACATGACTTGAAGTCCCATATATAAGGGAATCAAGTAGTGTTGCCCTAGAAAATACATGAAACCCTAGTTTAGGATGAACAAAATCTACATCTCACATCACATTGACATGTGTGTGTATTGATACACCCTAGACACATGTGAGATGCTAGGAAATGAGTTAAGTTCAAGGTGCATAGTTTTTGCATCTTGATGGACTTAAACTCAACTCATACCATGGATGAATCATGAGGAAAGCATGTGTACAAGTCATGTGCATTAAGCCCATAGACCATGGTTCAATATAAGGTTTTAAAACTATTTCAAAATCATTTTGAAAAACCTTGGTGTAGTCTATCTTTTGATAGAAGTCACTATTGATGATGTTGATACAAAGTGAGCTCAAAATAATGAAGTTTTTCTCATTTTTGAACTTTGTATAAATTTCACTATTTGTGAGTAAATTAATTTTCAAATATTTTTCATACATTGTATTTGACATAAGTATTATACATATGAAGTTTCACGATTTTTCAAAATGCGTATATTTACTTATGAATTTTTTAAATTCATTTTCTGTTTTTGATTTCTGCATTTTGCAAATATTAGTCGACTGATTCTTGATGGCAGTCGACTGATGAATACGGCAATCAACTGATTACTGTCAGAGTCGACTGCCAATGCTAATTTCGGATAAACAAAGATGTTTAGCCCATGTTTTAGCTATGTTAGGCTACCCTAATTGCTCCTAACCCTAGGATATACTTTAGAAAGTATTAGAAAGGGTGAAAATCTATTGGATATGGATTAGGAGAGTTGTTTAGGATGTGTATCAATTTTAAGGTGTGTGAAAGTTTAAGATTGAACTTTTACCCTTAATCTTGATGGTTTAGTGTTCCCATAGACTTAGGGACTCTCCAAGGAGATTGTTGGTGCAATGGTCAAGGGGGAGCAACCTTTTAGGGGGAGGTATCCATCATGGGATTATGGATGTGTTCTTCCTCATGAGGGGGAGAAATGGGAATGTGAGATGTCCAATTTGGAAATTGGGAGAGTTTATAGGAAGCCTTTCTTAAGTAATATGGGACTTATCACTATGAAGAATGAAGGCATCCTAGATATGTTTGGATAAAGGGGGAGATTGTAACATATCATTAGGATATGAGACATTGACCTCCTTGGAGAGAACCTTTTTGATGTATGTCAAAAAGGGGGAGAATTTATAGGAGAAGTTATGGGATTACCAATTTGGGAGAATTGGTAAGGAGATTTGAGTTAGGTGGCCTAACTTAATGTTTTGTTTATGGTTTTTGTCAAACATCAAAAAGGGGGAGATTGTTGGTGCAATCGGCCCAGGTCATGATTGACCAGACTCGAGTTAGACTCGAGTAGTGTTTTGATGTTTCACAATATTTTGGGGAGATTATTGGTGCAATTGACTCGGGTCATGATTGACTGGACTCGAGTAGTATTTTAGATGTTTGACGATGGTTTGACCATTGTTTGACTATATGGTTGACATGGGGTTGACCATAGATGGGAAAGTCCAACATGGGTTGACATGGAAAGTCCAAGCATGGGTCTTGGCAAAGGAAAGTCCAAGCTTGAGTCATGGCAATTGGAAAGTCCAACATGGGTTGGCAAGGAAAGTCCAACATGGGTTGGCAAGGGAAGTCCAAGGGGTGATTTTGGCAACGTAAAGTCCAAGGGTGGAGTCATGGCAGCATAAGTCCAATGGTTGGCGGCGTAAAGTCCAAGCGGGAGTCTTGGCAGCATAAGCCCAATGTGCCTTGGCGGTGTTGACCACATTAGCATGACAATAACTGATGAAAGCATCTGAAGTCTAGCGTATGGATGAACAAGTCATGTATGACTTGGAGGGATCCGATAAGTGTGAGGCTGACTGAGGTGGCTAGAAGGCTTAGGTCTAGGCTAAGGGTGGTCTAACAAGTATGAGGGCATCATACTTGGTGTTAAAACCTCATGGATGAGGTTATCAGTCGACTGATATTATGGGCAGTCAACTGATGTGAGTCGACTGGTGTTCGATTGTAGGAAATGACCTAGCAGTCGACTGCCATCATTGGGAAGTCAATTGTTGGCTTGAGCAGTCGACTGATATGGTGATCAGTCGACTGATGGTTGAGTTTTCGGAGATAAAAAATTTTCAAGTCGACTGTTAGGGTTTGACAGTCGAGTGATGACTTGATCAGTCGAGTGATGGGCATGATCAGTCAACTGATGGCTTATCCGTTAGAACTTATCCAACGTGGCTCGGGTCATTGTGAGATAATGGCTATAGGAGCAGTCGACTGATGGTCTCGATCAATCGACTACTAGGCGAAATCCAGCTCGAATGTAGGTTATAAAAGCATCTCGTGGAGAGGGATTTGGCTATGGTTCTCTTGGGCGATTTGAAGGGGAATAGTTGGTGCTTTCCAGTTCTTTAAGGCTAGTCCAAGGCAATCAAAGATCAAGCAATCAAAATCTCCTTGTAAAGTGTTTTTCTTTACTTGTATTGCATTTCATATTTGTATTTTCTTGTATCCATTGTATTACTTAGTGTAATCATTTGTACAAGATTTCTCCGCCTTCGACTTGTTGTCACGGAGTATTATTGTTTAGTGGTGTTGGTTGCATCGCTATGTTAGGGCAATCTCTTGCCGTGATATGGTTTTGATGGTATGGCAAAGGGTTTAAGTTAGGTTGGTATGTTTATTTGATATGTGCGTTGGAGTCTTGCAGGGACTTAGTAATTCGCACATGGAGCCGTGGCGAGTTTCACATCTCATGACTCGTGCCTTGAGTCGGTGAAGGATAGCTTTGCGGAAGTCGTGCGCTTGGAGCATCCGAGGGACCGCCGGACGAGAAGCTTGGAGTGAAGCCGGAGGAAGTAGACTTCGAGGCAAGAGACGCGAAGGAGCATTGCAGAGCCGTGCGCCTGATGCTACCGAGGGACGTGGCCGAGAACGAAGAGAACTTCGAAGGCGAAGGACTCCGAGAAATGAGAGTGAGCGATTGTAACCCGGGGAGGGGTAGCTCTTAGGTGAAACTTGGCCATTTGGCCAAGTGTCGGATGAGTTTTCGACACCCGATCGACGCCATGGAATGGCGATCATCTCGAGTCGAGTGTAGCTCGTGGTATACGATCGATGGATTGTGGCGTGATCGATTGCCATACGTTAGCGGTCGGCCGCCAAGACGGAATGATCATTGTGAAACAATGATCGGGTCAATAGGGTTTAGCCATAGAACCGCCAGTAGCCCAGCCGGCGCGACTCTGAGTCGTGATGAGGTGAGGTCCATCGATCGGCCCGCCTAAGAGTTCCGTTGGACAACAACGGTCGGCATCCGATGTGTTTGGAGGTCGTTGTAGTGACGGCAGTCGACTGCCATGGGCGGCAGTCGACTGATGGCGGCCAACAGGAAGAAAACAGCCCTCTCTATAAAAAGGGAGGGTGTGAGCCTTTGAGAGGCCAATGCTTAAACTCCAAACAATCTTCCTAGTGCCCCACAAGCTCTAAACTCTTCTTACTCGCTTTTACTCCATTCTAATTGTAAGAAGAGTGATCTTGATTGTAAAGGTTACCTCCACCTAGCTTGGTGCAAAGGAGAGACCATTTAGTGGATTGGTTGAGCGAAGTGATTCACCGAGGACGAATCGGGGACCGTGGATTAGCGACGTAGCCGTGAACCACGTTACATTCTTTGTTAGCGTTTGTTTTCTCGTATTTCTATTTGCTTATCTTTATTAGTCTTCCGCTTGCGCTAATTAGTTTTGTAGACGAGCAAATATCGGCATCCAAACGAACGAGGGCTATTCACCCCCCTCTAGCCGGCCATCCGATCCCGTACAAGTGGTATCAGAGCCAAGGAAAGCTTGTCGAGGACTAACCGCCACAACAAGCAACATTTAAAATGGCCGGCTCCAACATCCACCCACCGAAGTTCGATGGCGAATTCTCTTGGTGGAAAAAGAGAATGGAGGTATTCTTCGAAACCGATTTTGAAATATTGTTAATTATGGAAAACGGTTTTGAGTTGCCTAGGAATGAAGATGGGGAGCCTTTGGAAAAATCGAGATGGAGCAAAAGACAAAGAGAAGAGTATTTGGCAAATTCAAAGGCCAAGCACCATCTATACAACGTACTCCCTCAACAAGAAGTCAACCGGATAGGAGAGTGTACTAGCGCCAAGGAAATGTGGGAGAAATTAATAGAGATCCATGAAGGCACATCCGAGGCAAAGCTAGCAAGGAGAGATGTCCTTCGCTCCCAATTGTCCAATATCAAACTTGAAAAGGGAGAGAAGGTAAAATCTCTACACTCTAGATTTAAGGAAATTCTAACCGGTTTGACAAGTGTAGGTGAAAAGCTCTCCAACCGGGATATGGTGATGAAGGCCATAGATGCCTTTCCCCGGTCCTCAAAGTGGAGCTCCATGGTGGACTCATTTTACATCTCCAAGAATTTAGAAGTGAGCACTTTGGAGGAGTTCTTCTCAACAATGGAGCTCCACGAAACGAGGCTTGAAGGAATTCAAGAAGAGCCAAGAATTCAACCCTCAAGAGGAGTAGCATTGTTGGCAAACAAGGGGAAGAAGAAGATAGAGATCCCTTCCTCCTCCGATGATGAAGCATCTTCCTCCTCCTCCATGGATAGCACCGAAGAGGCATATATGGTAAGGAGGGTAAGACGTGCTTTAAAGGGTTTTCATTTTAAATCAAATGATAGGAGTAGAAGACCAAGGGGGAAGGTGATATGCTACAATTGCCAAGGAGAAGGGCACATAAGAGATAATTGTCCTCTCCTAAACAAGAGCAAGGAAGAAAGGAAAAAGAAAGAAGAAAAGAAAAAGAAAAAGGGGAGCAAGAAAAAGAAGGAAGAAGAAAAGAAGGCAAAAGAAAAAGGGAAGGCCAAAGCATTCAAGGCCAAGACATGGGATGATCCTTCCTCATCCTCTTCATCATCATCGGAAGAGGAGAATGCCTTTGTCACCAATTTGGCCTTGATGGCTTTTGATGACTTGGATTGCTCCTCCTCCAAAAATGAAGGATCAAGCTCAAGAGGAGAGAGCTCAAGTGAAGGGGGAGCCTCCTCCACATCATCATCCTCCTCATCATCCGAAGAAGAAGAGGACATGGAGACTATGGTAACAAATCTAACCCCCAAGAAAATAGTTTCCATGGTTTCTAGTTTAACTAGGGATTTGTTTAGAGCTAAGAAGAAGAACAAAAGCATGCTAGATCAAATTAAGGACCTAGAACAAAAATTAGAAAAAGCATGCTTAAATGAAAATGAAAATATTTCTTCTAGCCTAAATGATGTATGCTCACATGATAATTATGTGCCTTTAGATGTTAGTGATGCATGCATAGAAGAAAATAGGGCAATAAGGGAAAAGGTAGATTATTTAACCAAAGCCCTAGAGAAATTCACAATAGGCTCCAATACCCTTAACATGATAATTGGGAGCCAAAGGGCAAGTTTTAACAAGAAGGGCCTAGGATATAAAGAGAAGAAAAATGAGAAGGCCTATAGATGCCTAATAGCTAGGGGACAAGATAAAAAGAAGGTAATAGCTAGGAAATGGATCCCCAAGGAATTTCTAGTGAACCCCATAGGCAAAAATCTATTTTGGGTTCCAAAATCCATCCTTAAGGGTTAAAAAACCCCTAGGGTAGTCAACCATATGAACTTGACCTATATCATACTTTGGTTGACTTAGGATGACGGGACAACATTTTTTAGATAGTGTTGGGTGATGATAACGTGCCCATAAATAGATAATAATGCTTAAATCATGATGATTAATGCAATTGCTATGTATATGTGTAATCATGATTTATGATTTTGATATTGGGCACATTATCATGAAAAATAGGTTTAAATCATGCTTTAGGTGATAATTTGTTATTATCATCATATAATACCTAATGCATGGTTATAAATTGATGAAAACATGTATTTCATGATCATAATGTGAAATTAAATCATATATGTCATTATGATCATGTAGGTTGTTAGATTGATACTTAACCTTGATAAAATTGCATAAATTTAATGGTTAAGTATATACAAATACCCCCTAGGACACATCTCACACTCACTATAGGATAACTTGATTGCAAACTTAGCATGGGTGAGATATTAGGATGATACAAATGTCCACTAATGCCTATGGCATTTAGATGGTCATTTAAAGTATCAAAATATCAATAATAGACCAATCATGGGGAAGGCTTATGTTTAATTAATAGACATATTGCCCAAAGATCATGGTTGGATATTTATAATGTTTTCAAAACAATTTCTTACCTTAAAATACATGTATTCATGTTTTGAAACAATTGGATGCAAAACTAGGTAGCTAACTTGATACTAGAAGGATCAAAAACCTAGTGGTTTTTAGAGTTTTTGGATTTTTGGCAAAAACAAGAAAATATAATGAGTTTTCATGAAAAACTATTTTTCATTGATAGATATACTTAAAAGAAATATGTTCCTCGAATTTCATGATTTTTCGAATTTTTTGGAATTTTTTATGCATTTCTGAAATTCATCTAAAATCGAAATTTTTCGATTCTTGAGGCTCATTGCCATACTAATAGCAATGATCGATGGAAAATTAGAATAGTGAAGGCCGAATTCAGTTTTTTAAACCAACGAGTGGTATCCAATTTTAAATTAATTTGTGATATTTCCCTCCATTATACTTGATGCCATGAGCTTATAACTTCGTGATAATCTTTTTGATGGTGTCAAAGGGGGAGAAATAATTATGTTTAAGTTAATCATTTTAGGGGGAGAAATATATGATAGGGGGAGAAAATTAATATGGAGAGTTTCATGGATTAAGGGGGAGTTGCATGTTATTATATCATGTTTATCTTTACATGCTCTCTTACTTTAGAAATTTATATCAAATGTTTTTACCTAACTTAAACGGATTGCCACACATCAAAAAGGGGGAGATTGTTAGGGCAATCTCTTGCCATGATATGGTTTTGATGGTATGGCAAAGGGTTTAAGTTAGGTTGGTATGTTTATTTGATATGTGCGTTGGAGTCTTGCAGGGACTTAGTAATTCGCACATGGAGCTGTGGCGAGTTTCACATCTCATGACTCGTGCCTTGAGTCGGTGAAGGATAGCTTTGCGGAAGCCGTGCGCTTGGAGCATCCGAGGGACCGCCGGACGAGAAGCTTGGAGTGAAGCCGGAGGAAGTAGACTTCGAGGCAAGAGACGCGAAGGAGCATTGCAGAGCGGTGCGCCTGATGCTGCCGAGGGACGTGGCCGAGAACGAAGAGAACTTCGAAGGCGAAGGACTCCGAGAAATGAGAGTGAGCGATTGTAACCCGGGGAGGGGTAGCTCTTAGGTGAAACTTGGCCATTTGGCCAAGTGTCGGATGAGTTTTTCGACACCGCCGATCGCTCCATGGAATGGCAATGATCGCCCGAGTCGAGTGTAGCTCGACCGGTATACGATCGATCGATTGCGGCGTTAGCCGATCGCCATACGCTGGCGCTGATCGCCAAGACCAATGATCGTGAAGGCAGCCGATCGTCAATAGGGTTTTGCCAGAACCGCCGTAGCCGATCGCGGGCCGATTACGGTCGAATGATCGGGTGAGGTCCATCACGATCGCTAAGAGTTCCGTTGGACAACAACGGTCGACATCCGACGTGTTCGGAGGCCGTTGTAGTGACGGCAGTCGACTGCCATGGGCGGCAGTCGACTGATGGCGGCCAACGGGAAGAAAACAGCCCTCTCTATAAAAAGGGAGGGTGTGATCCTTTGAGAGGCCAATGCTTAAACTCCAAACAATCTTCCTAGTGCCCCACAAGCTCTAAACTCTTCTTACTCGCTTTTACTCCATTCTAATTGTAAGAAGAGTGATCTTGATTGTAAAGGTTACCTCCACCTAGCTTGGTGCAAAGGAGAGACCATTTAGTGGATTGGTTGAGCGGAGTGATTCACCGAGGACGAATCGGGGACCGTGGATTAGCGGCGTAGCCGTGAACCACGTTACATTCTTTGTTAGCGTTTGTTTTCTTGTATTTCTATTTGCTTATCTTTATTAGTCTTCCGCTTGCGCTAATTAGTTTTGTAGACGAGCAAATATCGGCATCCAAACGAACGAGGGCTATTCACCCCCCTCTAGCCGGCCATCCGATCCCGTACACGCTAGAGCTCATTTGAGCTCACCCCGTGGAGTAGGAACCTTGAGATTCCGAACCACATTATATTTGTGTGTTGTTCTTGTGTTGTATATTTGTTGTATCATTTCTAAATTCTATTGCATACTAACAATCATAGGCAAGCACATGAATAAATTACATCACGCAACGTTGAATCACTATTCACCCCCCTCTAGCGGTCATCAACGTTCCTACATGAAAGACCCTGAAATGCATCAGCACTTCGCCTCAAATCACCCCTAGAACCACTGCAAAAATCCTCCCTGTTGAGCACCTTTTATGCCTTCGCATGACCTGGATTTCACCGCACATCGCCTAAAGGCACCGGGCTGATCGCTGTGCTTGTCGTTGTCTCACAACGGACTTAATCTACATTGGCATTCCAGCCAACGACTACACCAGGAGTCGACTGCCCTTACCAGGAGTCGATTGTTGTCCAGTAGTCAATTGGTCAGTCGACTATAAAAGCTTCTGTGTTCATGCCCACCAATGCCAGTCGACTGCCATCCATGGTAGTCGACTGCCCATGGCTAGTCGACTGGAAAAAACCTCCGATTAACTGCCAGAGACACAAAGCAACAATCGACTACTAACCAGTCGACTGCTCTAAGTCAACTCGACTTTCGAGTGTCAAACACTTGGCCAGTCGACTGTCCAATACCCCAGTCAACTGATAAACCTCAACAACGAGGTTTAACCCTAAGTATGATCGCCTCATACTTGATAAACACCCTTAGCCTAGACCTAAGCCTTCAGCCCACTTCCATCAGCCTCACGCCTCTTGGATCCCTCGATTCTGTGACTCTTCATCCTTGTGCTAGCTTTCAAGTGCCTCCATCAGCTATGTCATACTAATCGGGTCTACTTTGCCAAGATACATTTGGACTTATGCCACCAAGATAAACGCTTGGACTTTACGCCGCCAAACATTGGACTTATGCTGTCAAGACTGCATGCTTAGACTTTAGGACGCCAATATCACATCCTTGGAATTCCCAGTTTCCAAGCATCCATACCTGAACTTTTACCACCAAAGTTCACTTGGACTTATGTGGCCAAGACTACACCCTTGGATTTTCAATTGTCAAGTACCCATGACTTGGACTTTCCATGCCAAGTACCCAAGACTTGGAATTTCCATGCCAAGTACTCAAGACTTGGACTTTCCATGCTAAGACCCATGCTTGGAATTTTCATGCTAGAAAGACATCGAAGGAGCCAGGGAAAGGGGAGAAGTCCGTCTCCAGTACCTCCAAGGGGGGTACCAGAAAAGGTGTTGAGAACCCTTATACAAGGAAGATCTTATGCAAATCATGGCTAAGATGATGGATCATATGTCACAAAGGGCCACCCCAAAAAAGGTTAAAGAAGATGATAGTTTTGATAGTGATTTTGAGGAAGAAGGGAGTAAGATTTCTCAACTGAAGAAAGGTTCTTCTTGTGCCTGCAAGAAAGTGAAGGGGAAAGAAAAATGTGTTGCTCCTCCGGAGAATGCACCACCTGAAGAGGAAGTTCCTACTGAAGGTACTATTGTAAAAGTAGAAGAGGAAAATTCTTATGTTGAGAATATCTTGAACGATGAATTACCTCGACATTTTCAGTTGCCTCAAATATCTGAATATGCTATTCTTCTGATCATAAAGATCATTTAGGAATATTTGAAAATGATGCTCTGTTATATCGGTATACCGATGGGGTTAAATGTCGGGTATTCCTTACTACCTTAGTAGGACTGGCACAACAATGATTTAGTGACTAGAAGTCATAGAGTATTACATCCTTTAAGGATTTCACCATGTTATTCTTAAGGCATTTCTCTAGTTCTAAAAAGTATTTGCCTCAACCCCTAAGTCTTTTTGATCTTAAGCAAAGAGAACCAGAAAGTTTGCGACAATATATTCATTGATTTACACAATCTGGTCGAGAAATTCCTACTATGGAGCTCGATATGATGGTGGGAGCTTTCACTTAGGGACTCGGAGAAGGGGATTTCTTTAAGTCCTTGGCTATGAGGCCTCCTACAAGATTTGAGGATCTATTATCCCAGGCCGAGAAGTTTATTAACTTGGAGGATGCTCAGAAGTCTCGGCAAACTTCTCAGGATTTCAAAGTAATAGAGAGACCCGAGAGGAGGATTGAATGGGTGAGGCCTGTTCAACCTTTGGATGATAGATCTCTAAGCACTCTGCCATTGTGGTTTTCTAAGGAAAGATCCATGAATATTTATATAGAGCAACGGTTATTGAGAAGACCCTTTTGAGCTGACAAAGGGCCTAGGAGGTTACCAGCTCCATGGGCATAATACTCAAAATTGTCAACAATTAGATTTTGAAATGCAAAGAATTATGGGAGTTCATAGTCATGTTCGAAATTTGGTTATGAATCTAGCTCCTTATCAACGGGGGTTTGGAAGAAGAAGCTACGGTAGAGGAAATGCGGGAAGGTCTCTTATAAATCGTCTTGTAGAGACTGCTCAGATAAGGGAATTAACCCCTGATCAGGTAGCACCTACCAATCGGCCCCCTGTTAGAGGCTCCATTAACATGATATCTGGTGGTTCCACTAATGGAGATTCTAATAGAGCACGGAAGATACATAGTAGAAAAGAATGTGCAACTGTTGTTGCTCTACCTAGATCTAGAGGACCTATGATAGGGTTTGATTCTAATGATTTAGAGAGAGTAATGACCCCTCATACAAATGCCTTGGACATTCGAGCCCTCATTACCAATTTTGATATGGGAAGAATTTTTGTTGACCCGGGCAGTTTAGTGGATAGCATGTATTGGTCAACCTTATGTTAGTGCCTATAAGATCCACATATCTCCACAATGGTATGATATTGTCCACTTTGGGCCTAAGCCCTCATGGTTTTGTTTTTGGGCTTTACCCAAAAGGCCTCATGCCAATGGAGATATCTTTTTTTCTTATAAGCACATGATCTTTTCCATGTCTTACCAATGTGGGACTTTGATTGTATTCCCCATACTCCCAACAATCCCCCCCTCAAACGAAGGACCACATTGGGCCCCCCCTCAAGCCTATCCCTCCTCGAAGGATTTTCTCTGCTTGATGTCCGATCTTCAACCCACCAGGACTTCCTGCCAGTTGTTCGGTCCCCCCGACCCAACTAGACTTCCTTCCTGATGTCTGGTTCTCTTGATCCGGACGTGGGAGCTCAACTTCCTTCGTTCGAGGTTCATGGCTTGACATGGACCATGGCTCTGATACCAATTGTTAGTGCCTATAAGATCCACATATCTCCACAATGGTATGATATTGTCCACTTTGGGCCTAAGCCCTCATGGTTTTGTTTTTGGGCTTTACCCAAAAGGCCTCATGCCAATGGAGATATCTTTTTTTCTTATAAGCACATGATCTTTTCCATGTCTTACCAATGTGGGACTTTGATTGTATTCCCCATACTCCCAACACCTTAGAGCAAATGGGAGTTAACTTCACTGATTTACATCTGGTTGGAACTTCTTTGTTTGGGTTTTCTAGTCATGAGGTGCAACAAATGGGGTCAAATCAAGCTACCTTTATCCTTAGGAGAGGAGCAAAGAAGGAAGATGGTGCTTATTAATTTTACAGTAGTTGACATGCCTTCTTCTTATAATGCTATCCTAGGCAGACCAGTCCTAAGCAGTCTATAGGCAGTAGCTTCTCCTTATCATCAAAAAATTAAGTTCCCTATTGGAAGTGAAGTAGGAGGAGTTAAGGGTGATCAGTAGCTTTCACGGAGATGTTATGTAGATGCTATCCAGATGGGACAGAAAGAAAAGTTTGTTAGTAAGTCTTTGCAGAAATCTAAGTATGGAGGTACAGTGTGTATCGTTCAAAAAGGGGTTGCTGAAGAAATAGGAGAGTCTGATAAAAAATCAATCGTGTTAGATGATAAGTGTGTTGAACATACTACATTTATAGCCCGAGACCTTCCTTTGCATCTTAAAGCAGAGTTAATACAATGTCTTATCAAGAATGTTGATATTTTTGCATGGTCTCCACAGGATTTATTGGGAATTGATCCTACTGTTATGGAACATAAATTGTATATCTTACCTACTGTAATTCTTGTGAAACAAAAGCGTCGACACTTTAGAGTTGGGAAGAATGCTATTATTAAAGAGGAAGTTGGTAAATTGCTGAAGGCTGGGCATATTAGAGAAATACAATATCCAAGTTGGTTATCTAATGTGGTGCTAGTACCTAAGCTATCAGAAAAATGGAGAATGTGTGTGGACTTCAGAGACCTTAACAAATTTTGTCCTAAGGATTGTTATCCTTTACCCCACATTAATTAGTTGGTAGATTCCGCTATTGGGCATCAGTTCATATCAATGATGAACACTTATCAAGGGTATCACTAGATATCGTTAGCTTTAGAAGATCAGAATAAAGTCAGTTTTATTACTACAAAAGGGACTTTCTGTTATGTGGTTATGCCTTTTGAATTGAAAAATGTTGGGGCTACATACTAGAGGTTAATGGATAAAATTTTTGAAAAATAGTTGGGGAGGAATGTGGAGGTATATGTAGATGATATTTTGGTTAAAACTTTACATCCCGAGCAGTAAATATTTGATTTAGAGGAAGCTTTCAGCACTTTGCGCAAATATAAGATGGAGTTAAATCCAGAGAAGTGTATATTTGGGGTTACTCAGGGTTGTTTCTTGGGATATGTGGTTACTAGAAAGGGTATAAAAGCTAATCCTATTAAGATCGAGGCTATTCAATAAATGCAACCTCCAAAAAATTTGAAGGAAGAACAGAGATTATTGGGCAGGATTACTGCTTTATCTAGATTCATATCCCGATCGGCAGATAGGAGTCTTCATTTCTTTAAAATATTAAAGAGAGCTACACAGTTTTAATGTGATGAACACTGTGATAAAGTTTTTCAATCTCTGAAAGAATACTTGGTGAAGCCACCTTTCTTAGCTAAACCTCAACCTGGAAAAATGTTATGGGTATATTTAGCTCTTTCTGAAGTTGCCGTGAGCTCGGTATTGGTTAGAGAAGACAAGGGTCTGTTAGGTTTCCAGGGCACTGAAGTGGGCGTGTGTTCGAACATGTTTCGTAAGCATGCACAACGGAAGAAAATAAAAATGATAATAAACTATTTTATTACATTACACACACCACGCGCATGTAGGATACAATAGTGTAGACATAATCATACATTTAAATTTTGCAATAAAGGAAATTACACTAGGTATACCTGACGAATAACACGTAATGGAAAGGGCATCAACCTTAGCAACCCTTGCAAGTTTTGCCTCTATCTGAGTCCATGCTGAGTATCGTCGAGATAGCTTCTCAAGCTACAAGCCCCGCCTTGATGAGAGATACTAGTCTCACGTTGAAAATGTTGTGATCGAGAGATGATCACAAAACAAGTTTCACAAACTTGTTTTTCGGAAGTGCTGACCAATTGGTTATTGGTTCACAACAAAAACCCATTTACCCGCTCCATTAATTTAAGTTAAAATCAACCAAATCGACCAAACCAATTTTGGTTCATTCGTTTAAAACAAACCAAACTCCTTTGGTTTATTTTCCACCATTGGATTAGAACCAAATCAAATTGGTTCATCCATAATGTCTTCAAAAGGCTCGGCCCATTCATGCTTCCGATGCGACTGAAACAATTTCATGCTTGCTCCTTTTTTGGTCCAACCAAACCAAGTCTCTCTCGATCTGAGAATCCATTCTCAAGCTCATTTTAAATCCTTCGGATAACACTCGTAGTGTGTGTGACCAAATAGGTTCCTGGTTTATGACGGTATTCTAAAATTAACCATTAATTATAGAACGATCATGAGTGGCACCTAGTAGTATATCATGATCCCCAATTAGCCGAAAAAACAACGGTTGACCCCAGAACAACTTCTAAAATCTTTCAGCAGCTATAGTGAATCGTGCTTCGTTCCCTTCACTCATCTTATACCTACTTGGTTTAGGACATGGGCTATTGTGCCAGTCCCCACTAGGCTAACTACGTCACACCTAGCCCAAGTATCATTTTCTTGTCCTGCAGATTCTAGTTAGTATACATGTATCCAAGAGTACCATACTCTAAACTTGTTATTCTTTGGCCAAAGACTTTAGTAACAATCCGATGAGTGGACACAGGGTATACATCTCCTCACAAGGAGTGGTGAATCCTTTGTAGGCTATTCAAACACCTTCAGACACTTTGACTTATATCCAATCATCCCATGTCCACATCTCCTCGGAGATGATTGCTCAAGATATCAAAGCATAAGTCTTCATTTTTAGTTATATATGAGAGATGACCAAAGACAATCGCCTTATGGTTGTACCATTTATTAGATAAATGAAGATTCATTATTTGAGTATACATGTTTTTATGTATTTGATTGGATCTTAAAATCATTTACTGAATGTCCGCAATATGATTCACAGCATGAGAGAATTTATGATTGTATCACAACTAGTCAGTATCTCTACATATGTAATTGTGATGTATTGGAATTATCCCTAGTCGATGAATTGATGTATTCGAACACCATCGATTCTGTTGAGACTTGCACGAGTTATACTCTTTGGTTTATCCAAGCAGCAGTTTCTCACTGGATGGAGACATTGGGAAGTCCGGAGTTAAATGTGGATGCCAGTTATGGTAACTAGTTCATTGGAGTGACTAGTTGTAAGACTTCGTATGGTTCTCTGCGTATATGATATGTCAATGAAGTTCTTACTACAACTTAAGTGCGATGTTCCTTCGACTTGTGGTATTCAAGTCATCTTGGTCATGTAGACTTATGCTTTGACATCTTAAGCAAGCATCTCCGAGGAGATGTAGACTCGGGATGATTGGATATAAATCGAAGTAGCTGAAGGTGTTTTAATAGCCTATAGAGGATTCACCACTTCTTGCGAGGAGATGTATACCCTATGACCTCTCGTCGGATTGTTACTAAAGTCTTTGGCCAAAGCATTACATGTTTAGAGTATGGTACTCTTGGATACATATTCAGTAACTAGAATTCGGAGGATGAAGAAGTAATACTTGGGCTAGGTGTGACATGGTCAACCTAGTGGGGACTGACATAAAAGATCATGTCCTAAACCAAGTGGGTATAAGATGAGTGAAGGGAACGAGACACATTTCATTGTAGCTGCTGAAGGATTTCAGAAGCGTTCTAGGATCAACCGTTGATTTTCTAATTAATTCTGGATCATGATGTACTACTAGGTGCCACTAATGATCATTCTATAATTAATGGTTAATTATAGACGACCAACATAAATCAGGAACGAGTGTTATCTGAAGGATTTAAAATAAGATTGATAATAGTATTCTCAGATCGAGAGAGACATGGTTTGATTGGACCTAACGAAGAGCGAGCTTGAAATTGTTTCAGTCACATCGGAAGCATGAATGGGCCGAGTCTTATGAAGACTTGATGGATGAACCAAATTGGTTTGGTTCTAATCCAATGGTGGAAAATAAACCAAAGGGGTTTGGTTTGTTTTAAACGAATGAACCAAAATTGGTTCGGTTTGTTTTAACTTAAAATAGACCAACGTGGTTTGGTTTATTTTAACTTAAGTTAATGGAGCAGGTTAACGGATTTTGGTTATTAACCAATAATCGTTAGGAGAATGTGTTCTCTATAAAAACATGACTTACTGGTTTTGAGAAAAAACCCGGTTCGAGATGACTTAGGTTTTGGAAACCCTAGCCGTTTTTCCTCTTCTCCTCCCTTGTGGGTGTCACCCACTTCATTGGCCGCCCACGCTTGTTGCCACCCAAGCTCCTTATGTCGCCGCTCATTGGAGTTTCTGCTCCTCTTCCTTGCCACCGGCCATCCACCAACCACCGAAAACTCCTCCAACCATCCTCCCATTGCTGCCAGCAATCAAGGGCAGCCGACCAAGTTTTTGGCCGGCCATCTCCTCCACCAAAACAAGATGTCCAGTTTTGGACAGCTTGCTATCCTCTTTGTGGAGAGGTCATTTGGTCGATATTTTGTGCTCCGACAACGATCTACTTGTCGGGGATTGGATCTCCGGCAATCCCCTTTGGTGGAGGACCAAGGTTTGTTCAATTAGTTGACGAAAACCGCTTCTAAGAAGTGAGTTCGTGGAACTCATTTTTAGATCCGAATTGGATTCAGATTTTGATCGTCTCTCGGATCACAACGACTTCAATGTGAAGCTAGTACCTCTCGTGAAGTCGGGGCTCGTGGCTTTGTGAAGCTAACCCGATGATACTCGGTGTGGATACAGATAGAGGCAAAACTTACGAGGGTTGCTAAGGTTGATGTCATTTTCACTTCACGTAATTCGTCAGGTATATCTAGATTAGTTTCTTTATTGCAAAATTTTGAAATGGTGATTGTGTCTACATTTGTTGTATCCTACATGTGTGTGGTGTGTGTATTGTAATAAATTATTTTATTACTTATTTTTTCTTTTGTTGTGTGCATGTTTACTAAATATGTTCAAATGCACACCCACGTCGGTGCCGGGGAAACCCAACATTCATGACCAAGATGACTTGAACACCGCAAGTCGAAGGAACATCACACTTAAGCTATAGTAAGAACTTCATTGACATATATGTATATGCAGAGAACCATATAAAGTCTTACAGCTGGTCACTCCAATGAACTAGTTACCATAATTAGCATCCACAGTTAACTCCGGACATCCCAATGTCTCTAGCCAGTGAGAAACAGTTGCTTGGATAAACCAAAGAGTATAACTCGTGCTAGTCTCAACAGAATTAAAGGTGTCTGAATCCATCAATTCATCGACTAGGGATAATTCCAATACATCACAATTACACATGTAGAGATACTCACTAGTTGTGATCTATTCACAAATTCTCTCATCCTGTGAATCGTATTTTAGACATTCAGTAATTGAGTTTAAGATCCAATCAAATACATGATAATATGTACACTCAAATAGTGAATCTTCATTTATCAAATAAATGGTACAACTATAAGGCGATTACCTTAGGACACCTCTTATATATAACTAACAAACTCCCACTTGGTATAATGTCAATCACCACGGTATCCAATACCATAAGCTCTAACATGACCCTCAAACTTTCTTTGAGGCAAGGCCTTAGTTAAAGGGTCCGCTAAGTTCCTTTCAGTGGGAATCTCCTCGATTTGTATTTCCTTCCTACTGATGATATCTCTGATCATATGATATCGGCAAAGCACATGTTTGGATCGTTGATGTGACCTTGGCTCTTTTTCCTGTGCAATTGCTCTATTATTGTTGTAGTAGACTAGTATTGCTTCAACAATGGTTGGAACCACACCAAGTTCAGAGATGAACTTCTTGATCCAAACCGCTTCCTTTGTTGCTTCCGAAGCTGCAATGTATTCTTCCTCAGTGGTAGAATCTGCTATAGTATCTTGCTTGGAACTTTTCCAACTTATTGTGCCTCCATTTAAGGTGAATATGTACCCAGACTGAGACATGAAATCATCCTTATCTGTCTGGAAGCTGGCATTCGTATACGCACATATTACCATATCACCCTCTCCATATATTAGAAACACATCCTTAGTTCTTCTCAAGTACTTAAGGATTGTCTTAATAGCCACCCAATGATTCATTCCTGGATCAGACTGGTATCTACTCATGACACTCAGAGCATACGATACATCGGGCCTCATACATAACATAACATACATGATAGATCCTATTGTGGATGCATAGGGGATCTTACTCATGCAAATCCTCTCGTCTTCTGTGTGCGGACACACTGACTTCAAAAGGTGTATTCCATTCCTGATGGGAATAATCCTTTCTTGGATTCCGATATGCTAAACCTCTTTAACACTCGGTCTATATATGTCGACTGTGAAAGACCAAGCAACTGTTTCGATCTATCTCTATAGATCTTAATCCCGAGGATATAGGTCACTTCTCCCAGGTCTTTAATGGAAAATATTTTGGATAACCAAATTTTGACCGACTGTAAGACAGATATATCATTTCCTATAAGTAATATGGCATCGACATAAAAGACTAAGAACACGACTGCACTCCCACTAACCTTCTTGTACACATAGTGTTCATCTAGATTTTGTGAGAAATCAAACCTTTTGATTGTCTCATTAAAATGGATATTCCAGCTCCTGGATGCTTGCTTCAGTCCATATATGGACCGTCGAAGTTTGCATACCTTGGTTTTATCAACCGATGTGAAACCCTCAGATTGTATCATATACACGTCATCGAGTAGGTTTCCATTAAGGAATGTCATTTTTACATCCATATTCCATATCTTATAATCATAATGAGGCGCTATGGCTAGGAGCATCCGAATGGATTTAAGCATAGCTACTGGTGAATAGGTCTTGTCATAATCAACACCTTGTTTTTGACAATAGCCTTTCGCCACTAATCTAGCCTTATAGGTAATCACATTACCATCCATACCGGTTTTCTTTTTGAAAACCCACTTGTACCCTATAGCATTAATGCATTTAGGTGGGTCCACCGTGTTCCAAACTTGATTTTCATACATGGAATCCATTTCCGACTTCATGGCTTCAAGCCATTTGTCCCTTTCTAAACTTTTCAGAACTTCTTCATAACTGGTAGGCTCCTCATCATTAATGAGTAACACATCATTCGATTCACTTACGAGAAATCTATATCTCTCAGGAATATTGTGTGTTCTACCAGATCTATGAAGATGTGGTGTTACAATAGGTTCAGTCGATGGCTCATCACTATGAGTTATCAGTTGTAGTGATTGACCAGGTATCTCATCAATGTCTATTGGAGTCTCTTGAACCTTCTCAAGTTTAACGACACTCCCACTGTTTTCTTGCAAGAGAAACACTTTCTCTCGAAACACAGCATGCCTTGAAACAAACACCTTTTGGTCCACAAGATTATAGAACTGGTAACCCCTCATTTCCTTAGGGTATCCAATAAATAGACATTTATCATACTTAGCATCTAATTCGTCTGATACAGTCCGCTTCACATAAGCAGGACAATCCCATATCTTCAAGTAAGATAAATGAGGTTTCTTACTATTCCATATCTCATATGGAATAGTAGAGACTACCTTGGTCGGGACTCTGTTTAGCAAGTAAACAGCTATCTGAAGTGCATAGCCACAAAAGGACTTGGGAAGATTCGCATGATACACCATTATGCTGTGGTGTATACGACGGAGTCCATCGAGACAATATACCATTACCCCTTAGATAATCCATAAACTCTTGACTCAAATATTCACCACCTCGATCAGATCGAAGTATTTTAATACTTTTATCAAGTTGTTTCTCTACTTCATTTTTGAATTCTTTGAACCTTTCAAAGGCTTCAGACTTGAGTTTTATCAAGAACATATGCCCAAATCATGAGTGATCATCGATAAAAGTAATGAAGTAAATATAGCCTCCTAGAGTATGAGTTGACATAGGTCCACATATATCAGTATGTATTAAACCAAGCAGCTCTCTCACCGATTCACCTTTTCCAGTAAAAGGTAACTTAGTCATCTTGCCTTTTAAGCATGATTCACATGTATCGAATGAATCAAATTCAAACGATTCCAGAATTCTACATCGGTGTAATTCGGACATGCATTTCTTGCTTACATGACCAAGACGACAATGCCACATGTAGGAGGCTAATTGATTATCTTTTCGAGCATGCTTGTTGCTCGCTTCAATATTGAAAATGTCACTGGATACGTCTAACGTATATATACCATTGCATAAAGTTACAATCCCATAAAGAACGTCATTCAAAATTATGTAATAACAATTATTACTAAAAGTCAAATTGTACCCATTTCTATTTAAGCAGGAAATAGAAACAATATTTTTTTATTAATGAAGGAACATAATAGCAATTATCCAACTCTAAGATAAGTCCTGTAGGGAGTTTCAACAAATATGTTCCGATGGCGACTGCAGCAACCTTTGCTCCATTGCCAACTCACAAATTTGATTCTCCCTTGGCGAGTCTTCTTCTATTCCTTAGCCCCTGTATGTCATTACATATATGTGAGCCACACCCAGTATCCAATACCCAAGTGTCTAAGGAAATAGAATGACAATCAATAACGAAGATACCTGAAGAGGATGGAGCATTAGATGTCTTCTTCTTCTTCATGGACTCAAGATAAATCTTGCAGTTTCTTCGCCAATGACCCTCCTTGCTACACTGATGGTAAGTGTTCTTTTGAGTTGGTTATGCCTTCTTAGCCTTCTTCTTCCCCTTATGTTGTTCCTTTGATTTCCTCTAAGAACCTTTCTTTGAGGAATCAACTAACAACATCTTATCCTCATGCTTCACAGAAGGCTCCACAGTCTTCAGCATGTTGAGGAGTTTAGGAATGGTGGATTCAAGTTTGTTCATTTGGTAGTTCATCACAAACTGTAAGTAACTCTTGGGCAAACAATGTAGAATTAAGTCAATACTTAATTCATGATCCATCACAAACCTGAGTGTAGCTAAACACTCGATGTACCCATTCATCTTTTGCACAAATTGCACCACAGATGAAACTTCTTGCATCTTAGAGGTGAAGAGGAGCTTGGAGACTTTGAATCTTTCGGATCTCGCTTGCTTATCAAACAACTCATGAAGATGAAAGACTACGGTATTAGCATCCATATGCTCATGCTGCTTCTGAAGCTCAGGTACCATTGCGGCTAGCATGATGCAACTCGACAGTTCAGAATCAGTCACATGTTTCTGATAGGCCAACAATTGGTCCATAGTTGCATCATCATTAGGACGGTTGGGAAGAGGCTATTCGAGGATATACGTAAGCTTTTCCACCTTGAGAACAATTCTCAGGTTTCTAAGCCAGTCCAAGAAGTTTGGCCCAGTCAACTTATTTGAATCCAAAATAAAATGCAAGTTTAAAGATGCCATGATCAAGCGATTAATCTAGAAATACAAATCGAGCATATATAAGAAAGATGATTTAAAATGCATCAACATACATTTATAAATCCCATTCATTTTTCGAATTCAAAAACCCTTAAAATCAATTTGGGAGATCGTAGGTTCATCTCCGAATGGTTTGATATCCAACATAGATAAGAAGAGTCTAACAAGTCGTTCATAGCTACGATGGTAGGTATCAAATATACCAATACATATCACGTATATGTAACTATCACATTGTGCTATCAACTAATTGAATGTTCACACAAACATTGGGTTGTTAACATATTAACAAGTATGCATTATATGCATAGCACCCAACTTCACCTCTCTTCACATCGACCTTGGAGAGAGTCCAACAAGCCGATGCTCCAAGTTAAAACCGACCCATTAATCAAGAAATAGTTTTAATATGATTAGAGCGCATTCAATCGTTTAGTCAAGCTTGGAGAGAGTCCAACAACCCAGACTAAAGATTGACCTCTGACTCATACCATATTAGTATTAAATTATTTCACTGGTTTGAACATGTTCATGTTCGAGCCGGTCTTAGAGAGAGTCCAACAATCCAAACAAGAAACGAAACTCCGGTTCTAACCATATTAATGGAAGGTGTAGGCTTTAATATTATGTAAGGGTTTTGAGGTCTCATCCTCTTTTCCATGCAAATAACTATTATCTACATGGCATGACATGCATGACATACATATGTGCAACTAATGCATCTACATGTCACGGCATGCATGACATAATGATATGCATCTAATGCACTTACATGACATACAATTATGACATGTTCAAGTAATTTCCAAATTGTCATAATTAATTTTGGAAATAAAATATGTTTATGATTTGATTTCTCAAAACAAATCTCATTGATTAAATTAGGAAACAAATTTCCAAATCTAATCACATATTTTATTTATGGAAAATATTAATTAAGGAAATTCAAATTTAATTTAGGAAATAAATTTCCTAAATTCTAATTTCCTAATCACATCAGGAAATTCCTAATTTGAATTTCTTAACTAATTTAAATTTCCACAATTTTCCTAAACTTTCCAAAAGTAAAAAATTTCCAAAATTACAATTATGATAAAACATTCATCTCAAAAATAATTTTACGATTATGTCATAACATAGCCGGCCTCTGATACCACCGTTGGGTTTCCAGGGTACCAACGTGGGCGTGTGTTCGAACATGTTTCGTAAACATGCACAGCAAAAGCAAATAAAAATGGTAATAAACTATTTTATTATATTACACGCACCACACTCATGCAGGATACAATAGTGTAGACATAATCATACATTTAAATTTTGCAATAAAGAAAATTACACTAGTTATATATGACGAATAACACATAGCGAAAAGGGCATCAACCTTAGCGACCCTCACAAGTTTCACCTCTATCCGAGTCCACGCCGAGTATCGTCGAGATAGCTTCTCAAGCTACGAGCCCCGCCTTGATGAGAGATACTAGTCTCGCATCAAAAACATTGTGATCGAGAGATGATCACAAAAAAATTTCACAAACTTGTTTTTCGAAAGTACCGACCAATCAAATTGGTGGACGACACCAAGGTGGTCGGCGTACGGGCGCCACGGCAGGCAGGTTGGTCAAGGATGGCCAACTACCGTATCGCCAATCGGAGGAGGGGGCGACCCAACTTGGGCAGCGGCGACACCAAGAGTGGGCAGCGCACAAGCAAGGAGAAGAGAAGAGGAAGCGGCTAGGGTTTCACAAACCTTAACTCATCCACGAAATTTGTCTCAACCCTCTTACTTATAGAGAATGTGTTTATTGACCATCAAGAAACCTTCTCTCAATGGTTATTGGTTCACAACCAAAACCCATTAACCCACTCCATTAATTTAAGTTAAAATAAACCAAACCGTATTAGTATATTTTAAGTTAAAATAAACCAAACCAATTTTGGTTCATTCGTTTAAAACAAACCAAACCCCTTTGGTTTATTTTCCACCATTGGATTAAAACCAAATCAATTTGGTTCATCCATCATGTCTTCAAAAGACTCAGCCCATTTATGCTTCTGATGCGACTAAAATAATTTTATGCTCGCTCCTTTTTTGGTCCAACCAAACCAAGTCTCTCTCGATCTGAGAATCTCATTCTCAAGCTCATTTTAAATCCTTTGGATAACACTCCTAATGCGTGTGACCAAATAGGTTCCCGATTTATGTTGTCATATATAATTAACCATTAATTATAGAACGATCATGAGTGACACCTAGTAGTACATCATGATCCCCAATTAACCAGAAAATCAATGTTTGACCCCAGAACAACTTCTAAAACCTTTCAGCAGCTACAGTGAATCATGCCCTGTTCCCTTCACTCATCTTATACCCACTTGGTTCAGGACATGAGCTATTGTGTCAGTCCCCACTAGGCTGACTACGTCACACCTATCCCAAGTATCATTTCCTCGTCCTATGGATTCTAGTTACTATACATGTATCCAAGAGTACCATACTCTAAACATGTGATGCTTTGGCCAAAGACTTTAGTAACAATCCGATGAGTGACCACAGGGTATACATCTCCTCGCAAGGAGTGGTGAATCTTTTGTAGGCTATTCAAACACCTTCAGGCACTTCGACTTATACCCAATCATCCCGGGTCCACATCTCCTTGGAGATGCTTGCTCAAGATGTCAAATCATAAGTCTTCATGACCAAGATGACTTGAACACCAAAAGTTGAAGGAACATCGCACTTAAGCTACAGTAAGAACTTCATTGACATATCTGTATATGCAGAGAACCATATGAAGTCTTACAACTGGTCACTCCAATGAACTAGTTATCATAACTAGCATCCACGATTAACTTTGGACATCCCAATGTCTCCAGCCATTGAGTAGCAACTGCTTGGATAAACCAAAGAGTATAACTCATGCTAGTCTCATCAGAATTTATGGTTGTTAGTGCTTATAAGATTCACATATCTCCACAATGGTATAATATTGTCCACTTTGGGCCTAAGCCCTCATGGTTTTGTTTTTGGGCTTTACCCAAAAGGCATCATACCAATGGAGATATCTTTTCATCTTATAAGCACATGATCTTTTCCATGTCTTATCGATGTGGAACTTTGATTGTATTCCCAATACTCCAACAATCACCCCCCTAAAATGAAGGACCACATTGACCCCCCCTTAAGCCTATCTGTCCTCGAAGGATATGCTCTTCTTGATGTCCGATCCTTAACCCACCAGGACTTTCTACCAACTATCTGGTCCTTCTAACCCAGCTGGACTTTCTGCCAGTTGTCTATCCCTTCTGACCCAACTGGACTTCCTGCCAGTTGTTTAGTCCTCCCGACCCAACTGGACTTCCTTCCTGGTGTCTGGTTCTCTTGATCCGGACATGGGAGCTCAACTTCCTTCGTTCGAGGTTCATGGTTTAACATGGACCATGGCTCTGATACCAATTGTTAGTACCTATAAGATTTACATATCTCCACAATGGTATGATATTGTCCACTTTGGGCCTAAGCCCTCATGGTTTTGTTTTTGGACTTTTCCCAAAAGGCCTCATACCAATGGAGATATCTTTTCATCTTATAAGTACATGATCTTTTCCATGTCTTACCAATATGGGACTTTGATTGTATTCCCAATACTCCAACAATGGTGTCTGAATGCATCAATTCATCAACTATGGATAATTCCAATACATCACAATTACACATGTAGAGATACTCACTAATTGTGATCCAATCACAAATTCTCTCATGTTGTGAATCATATTGCGGACATTCAGTAAATGAGTTTAAGATCCAATTAAATATATGAAAACATGTACACTTAAATAGTGAATCTTCATTTATCAAATAAATGGTACAACCATAAGGCGATTGCCTTAGGACACCTCTCATATATAACTAACAGGGTCAGCAACATCAAATCTATTATATCAGTTATATGTTGAAGGGACCTGAAATTCATTATACTAATCTAGAAGAGTTAACTTGGGGTCTGGTTTTAACTACCCGAAGATTACGACCCTATTTTCTATCACATCCCTTGGTGGTACTCACTGATACTCCTCTTGGTAGAATACTTACTCATCCATAGGCTACAGGAAAGCTTATCAAATGGGCTACTAAACTTAGTGAATATGACATCACTTATCAGCCTCATATCTCTATTAAAGCGCAAGCCTTAGTTGATTTCTTAGTGGAGACTGTGCATAAGGAAGAGTCTGAGCCTTGGACTCTATATGTAGATGGGTCTTCTAAGAAAGAGGGTTGTGGAATAGGGGTAATTTTGATTTCACCACAGGGAGAGGAGGTTAATTTGGCAGTTAGGTTGCATTTTAGATCTTCTAATAATAAGGTTGAATATGAATCTTTACTTATAGCTTTGCATGCTGCTAAAAATATAGGAGCCGAATGGGTGATTGTGCATATGGATTCTCAATTAGTGGTGCAACAAACTGGGGGTGGGTTCGAGGTTAAAGATGATAAGTGTCAAAGTTACTGTGAAATGATAGAAAAGGCTAAAGAAGATTTTTCAGAAGTGTTGATAAAGAAAATAACTAGGGCAAAAAAAATTAGAAGGCTGATGAATTGGCTCAATTGGCTAGTTCATTGGGGAATTGGAACACTCGTGAAATAATCATGCAAGTTGAGTTGTTACTACAGAATGAAAAATCATGAGAAGTAATAGAAGATGATTGGAGAAAAGAGTTGGTTACATTCTTCAAGGACAAGAAGGTGTTAAATGACTCTGTAAGGGCTCAGTAATTTCGGCAGTGAGTAGCTCATTTTTGTATGATAAAAGGAGTTTTGTATAAAAGAACTTGTATTGGCCCTCTGTTGCGATGCTTAGGAAAGGCATAAGCGAGTTATGTTATGAAGGAAGTATATGAAGGAGCTTATGACAGTCATATAGGGGGGCGGACATTAGCTCGAAAGGTGTTGTTAGCTGGATATTTTTGGCCCACTTTGATGAAGGACTCTATACAGTTGGTACAACACTGTGAGAGTTGTCAGAAGCATCACAATTGGCAGCATCAACCGGCTGAATATATGAAGGCAGTGGTGGCAGTTTTTTTGTTTGATCAATGGGGTATGGATATCGTAGGACCATTCCCGGTTGAGGCTGGTCAAAAGAAGTTTTTGTTGGTGGCTATTGATTATTTTTCTAAGTGGGTGGAAGCTGAACCCTTAGCCTGTATCACTGAGCAAATGGTGTTGAAGTTTTTATGGAAAAATATTGTATGTCATTTTGGTATTCCTAGAAGGCTGATATATGATAATGGTCGACAATTTCAGGGTAAAAAAGTTAGAAAAATGGTGTCAAGACTTCGAAATTGAGCAAGTGTTCACATCTGTGGCTTATCCTCAAAGTAATGGGTAAGCTGAGGTGACTAATAGAGAACTAGTGCCTGGGTTAAAAACTAAGTTAGAGCTGAAGGTCGAAGCTTCGCTTCCCTTTTCAACTTGGTCGCTTGTGCATAGCGATCCTATCTACGTCCCCGGATTAAAAAAATTAATCCTTGACGAAGATGGATTACCCAAGCAACCGATCCATCATCGTGTTATTCGATTCGAGTGGTCTCTTGAATAAACTTATTGTTCAAGCAACCTGACTCTTTTCCTCGATTAGCCGTGGAATAGATGATGTATGGATTGCTGATTTTTGTGTTTATCTTCGGGGTCCAAGTAAATTAGCCACATACAATTACACACAAATTGCATAGAATAAGAAAGAAACTTAAACAAGAATTGTACCTCTTGTTTACCTCTTGGTCTTCTATTGTATGACCTATCCTCCTCTTGAACGTTGTGTGGGCAATGATCCTCCAAGAGTTGAAACTTCCTAGATCTCGTTCTTCCCTTCCTTGTTCGCTCCGAACAAAGAGAAGAATACTCAACACTTCTTCTCCTATCTAGCGCCGACCATCAAGCCACCAAACTTGTTGTTGACGCCGGCCAAGGAGAGGATGAAGGAATTGGCGTCGACCCTCTCCAATGGAAAGGAACCGTCAGCTCTAAGAAAAGGAAGAGGTGGAAGCACCGGCCAAAGCTTGAGGGAAGAAGTTGTTAGGGCAATCTCTTGCCATGATAAGGTTTTGATGTGTGTAGCAAAGGGTTTAAGTTAGGTTGGTATGTTTATTTGATATGTGCGTTGGAGTCTTGCAGGACTTAGTAATTCGCACATGGAGCCTTGGCGGGTTCACCCTCACAACCTCGGTCCTTGAGTCGGTGAAGGATGACTTTGCGGAAGTCGTGCGCTTGGAGCATCCGAGGGACCGCCGGACGAGATGAGTTGAAGTGAAGCCAAGGAAGCAGACTTCGGAGGCAAGAGACGCGAAGGAGCATTGCAAAGTCGTGCGCCTGATGCTGCCGAGGGACGTGGCCGCGAACGAAGAGAGCTTCGGCGAGGGACTTCGAGTGAGATGAGAGAATGAGTGAAATGTAAGTAGCTCATTAGGTGAACTTGGTCGAATGGCTGAGTGTCGGAGACTTGACCACAAGGGTTAAGGTTTACCCGATCACAAGCTGTATGCTTCGTTCGGTTACGTATTGCTTTAAGCATCCGTATGCGATCGGCCCCGTAATCAGTGGGTTCAGTAGTATCAAAACTAATGGGTTTATGACTAGCGATCGGCCGCCATGAGCAGCATGCGAGGATATCCGCGAACGCAGAACGCTCGTGGCCGAAACGTCGACTACGGCGTGATCGAGTCCATCGATCACGCCAAGAGTTCCATTGGACTAAAGCGGTCGGTATCCGATGTGTTGAGGCCGTTGTAGTGGCGGCTTCGCCAAGAGCGTGATCGTGGTGGATGAGGAAGAAATCAGCCCTCTCTATAAAAAGAGAGGGTGTGAGCCTTTGAGAGGCTAATGCTTATGCTCTAAGTGATCTTCCTAATGCCCCACAAGCTCTAAACTCTTCTTACTTGTTTTTACTCCATTCTTATTGTAAGAAGAGTGATCTTGATTGTAAAGGTTACCTCCACCTAGCTTGGTGCAAAGGAGAGACCAATAGTGATTGGCTTTGAAGGAGTGATTCACCTCGGACGAATCGGGATCGTGGATTAGCGGCGTAGCCGTGAACCACGTTACATTCTTTGTTAGCGTTTATATTTTCATTTATTGCTTTGTCTTTATTGTTTATGCTTCCGCTTGCACTAACGATTGTGTAGACGAGCAAACGAACGAGAGAATTCCGACATCCATCGTAAGAGGGCTATTCACCCCCTCTAGCCGGCCAATCGATCCCCTACAGAAGTCGCCGGCCAAGTTAGGAAGAAGGAGAACAAAACCTAAGCTTCCAACTTTGTTGCCGCCGACCCTAGGAGGAGCAAACCCTAGCAACCAATGCTTGCTGCCCCAAACCCTAGCACAACTCCAAAACCCTAGAAGCCTTGCCGCCCAACTCCAAAAACCCTAGCACTTGGATATCTCGCCCAAGCCTCTTCCAACCTCTATTTATAGATCTAGGCTAAACCTCCATTTAATTGTGTCCGTTGGATCTAGGTTTCATGAGCATTTTAATAGGCTACAATAGGGACAATGAGGAGGAGTTGGATCTTGGCCACCCAATGGATCCGACCCACATAAAATTTGATCTATTAATGATAATCCATTCCACTAGAGGATTATCATTGATTTACCTCACCAACCCCCATAAATAAATATGGGATCCATATATTAATTGTACAAATGTCTCTCCATGTTTAAGATATCGAATGTCCGTCAATTAATTAATTTACTGACAATTAATTAATCAACATCTAACTCCATGAGTAGTACCACTCAACCTTATCATCATGCTGGACCAAGTCCACCTACAGGGTTTACATGATGATCCTTATGAGCTCCTCAAGGGGATATCATTATCCTAATACATAGGACACGATTTTCTCCTATAATTAATGGCACATCATGTAAATAATATCTTTTCCTAACTTACTGAGCCTATTGATTTAATCTATAAATCTCGCTCATTGGTAAATCAAAGAAATAAATACTAAGTACATGTGCCCGTTAGTATATCGAGATTAAGAGCATGTACACCATAATATCCGAGGTCCAATTCTATTATGTAGTCAGCAATAAATTGAATCACCTCTAAGTCGGTCTAGCTAAATACACACAAAGTGTACTAGTGTAATTCTATGATCAAGACAAACTAATACCAAATTACACTACAACCATACCAATGGTTTGTCCAAAACCATCTCGGTTGTGAGCCTCTATTTATACTCTACAAGGAACTGATAACATGATCTTCCATGTGACACCACACACTATGTTATCTACAATGTAATGTATCAGACAATATGCATAACTATAAATATGCAAATAATGATCATGTGATTCTTATTTCAAAAATAAAGATGTTCATACAAAGAATAGACTTTTCAGTATATATCCCAACAATCTCTCACTTATACTAAAAGACTATGCTGCCATCATATTGTCATACATCTGATTCCTATTCCCTCCACATGCCTATCAAAAGCTCTCGCTGGAAGGGCCTTAGTGAAAGGATCTGCCAGGTTATCCTCTAATACAATCTTGGCTATAACAACTTCTCCTCACTTTACGATCTCTCGTATCAGGTGGTACTTACTCTCTATGTGTTTACTTGCCTTATGGGCTCGTGGTTCCTTCGAGTTTGCAACTACACCAACTATTATCACAATAAACTGTGATAGTTCTGGGCAAACTAGGAATCACATTCAAGTCCATCAAGAAGTTCCTGAGCCATACAACTTCTTTGGCTGCCTCAAAGGCTTCCACATACTCAGCTTCCATGGTAGAGTTCGCCACGTATTTCTGCTTGACACTCCTCCATACAATGGCTCCAACTCCCAAAGTAAACACAAAACTCGAGGTAGAATTACGGTTATCCCTATCTGATTGAAAGTCAGAATTTGTATAACCCACAGGGAGTAATTGATCTGTCTGATATACCAGCATATAATCTCTAGTCCTTCTCAGGTACTTCAATATATGCTTTACCGCAGTCCAATGTCCCTATCCTGGATTACTCTAATATCTACTAACCATGCCCACGGTAAAGCAGATATCCAACCTCGTACATAACATAGCATACATGAGGCTTCCTACCATCGAAGCGTAAGGAACCACCTTCATCTCCTCTATCTTTTTTGATGTTCTAGGACACATCTCTTTAGATAAAGGTACTCCATGCCTAAAAGGTAGAAAACCTTTCTTGGAGTTCTGCATGCTAAAACGAGCCAAAATGGTGTCTATGTATGAATCTTGAGATAAGCAAAACATCCTTTTCCTGTGATCCATTATAACCTTGATCCCAAGGATGTGTCCCACTTCTCCCAAGTCCTTCATATCAAACTGTTTGGACAATCATACTCTTATGTCTGATAACACTTTGACATTGTTGTCAATTAACAAAATATCATATAGGTATAGTACAAGAAATACCACTACATTTCCGTCATATTTCTTGTATACACAAGACTCATATGGACTTTGAATAAATCCATAAGACTGGATTACCTCATCAAAGCGGATGTTCCAAGATCTTGAAGCTTGCTTCAATCCATAAATGGACCGATTAAGCTTCACACAAGATGCTCTTTGCCCTTTGCAATGAATCCCTCTGGTTGCTCCATATAGATGTTTTCCTCAAGACTTCCATTAAGGTAAGCTATCTTGACATCCATTTGCCACACCTCATAATCCATATGAGCAGCAATAGATAAGAGAATTCGGATAGACTTAAGCATGACTACCGGCGAAAAGGTCTCCTCATAATTGATACCCTTTTTCTGAGTATACCCTTTCGCAACAAGCCTTGCTTTGAAGGTCTCAATCTTCCCGTCTATTCCTCTCTTTCTTTTGTAGATCCACTTGCATCCAATGGTTTTTATACCATTGGGTGGTTCTACTAGCTCCTAGACCTGATTTGAATCCATAGATTCTATCTCAGAATTCATTTAACTTTGCCAAGATATCACATCTTTTGGATTGCCTCGTCATATGTCCAGGGATCAGGTTAATGTTTGCCAAGGACCAAATCAGAAGATTCTCCCAAGAACATAAATCTATCAGGTTGTCTAACAACCCTCCCACTACGATGAGGTATCAACTGTGTATCCTCTGTGACACATGGTGCAGTCACTTATGGTATATTCTATTATACCGGTGGTACTGAAGTAGTGACTTTTCCTCTCAATTCCTCCAGAACAACCTTACTCATGGGCTTGTAGTTCATCACATAGTCTTCCTCTAAAAATCTAGCGTTTGTGCTAACGATCACCCTCTGATCTCTAGGACTACAGAACAAACCAGCTTTCGTTCCTCTAGGATAGCCTACGAACATGCACACTTCAGTATGAGGTTCCAACTTACCAGCATCTGCCTTTAGCACATGTGCTAGACTCTCCCAAATCCGAATATATCTCAGACTACGCTTTCTCCCAGTCCACAATTCTGTGGGAGTAGAAGACACTGATTTAGATGGCACCAAGTTCAGAATATACACTGTCGTATCAAGAGCATACCCCCAGAACAAATATGGTAACTCAGAATAACTCATCATCGATCTAACCATCTCCATAAGAGTCCTATTCCTTCGCTCCGCTACACCATTCTGCTGGGGTGTGCAAGGTGTAGACAATTGGGATTGAATCCCAGTCTCTGATAAGTAATTCTTAAACTCTTCCAAGAGGTACTCACCACCACGATCAGATCGTAGTGTCTTGATACTTTTACCTTGACATTTCTCCACATCAGCCTTGAATTCTTTGAACCTGTCAAAGCATTTAGACTTGTGGCACATCAAGTAAATGTATCCATATCTTGAATAATCGTCTATAAAAGAGACAAAATATTCAAAACCATCTCTAGCCTGGATAGACATAGGACCACACAAATTAGAATGAACCAATTCCAACATATCTTTGGCTCTATACCCCTTGGCCTTAAAAGGCCTCTTGGTCATTTTACCTTCCAAGCAAGATTCGAAGGTTGGGAAATCTTCCACCACTAATGAACCCAAAGGTCCATCAGCTATCAACCTTTGAATTCTAGTCAGGTTAATATGACCTAACCTTAGATGCCAAAGATACGTTTGGTTCATTTTCGAAGGTTCTTTTCTCTTATTAGATTTAGAAGATGAGTTATTTACTTCTATTTGCATCGTGGGAGCTTTTGGTTCAAGTGTATATAAATTGCCTACCAACGCACTAGAACAGATAATCTCCCTATTCGTTTTTATAACAACTCTGTCATTAAAAGAAATAGAATATCCATCCAAAAATAATTTAGAAACTGAAATTAAATTCTTTCTAAATAAAGGTACATAAAGGCAATTTCTCAGAACCAAAGTTTTATTCCTATCAAAAGATAAATAAACATCTCCCACTGCAATAGCCGCCACCTTAGTAGCATCGCCCAAGTAAATGGTAATCTCCCCCTTAGCTAGTCGTCTAGTTTTCTGGAACCCCTGCAAAGTATTGCAAACATGATCAATAGCTCTCGTATCTACACACCAGGTGCCGGTAGATAACACCACTAAATATGTTTCAACGACCAGACCAAAAGATATACCTTTGTTCTGCTTCCGGTTGGGGCAGTCCTTCTTCCAATGTCCAGTCTTCTTGCAAGTGAAGCACTTGCCTTTCGACTTCTTCACTCCTCCCTGAGATCCTCCCGCCACCTTTGCTCCAGATTGTTTCTTCTTCTTCTTGCCTTTCGGCTTAGAAGTCGAAACCTTCTGAGCAATCATGGCCTGAGCCTGAGCACTCTGACAAAAAAACACCTCTACCGCCTGGAGTTCTATCAGAATCTTCGCCAATGATTGTAATTCAAGCAAAATTGCTCAAAACTCCTAGGTAGAGATTGGAGAATGATATCGACCTGGGTTTCCCATCGATCTCAGCTCCAAGGACTTCCATCTCATTCAAATGAGCCATCATATTGAGAACATGATCCCTCATGGGTGTTCCCTCGACCATGGTGGTCCTCATCAAGTTCCTCATGGCTTCCTGCCTCGTATCCCGATTCTGATGTCCGAAAGTTTCCTTGAGATTAAGCATCATGTCATAAGCAGTAGGCATGGCTTAATGCTGATGTTGCAATACATTTAACATAGAAGTCAAAATGTAACACCGTGCCATCTCATCAGCCTTAATCCACTTTTTATAACTCTCTTTCTCCTTTTCCCCAAAATCATCCACAGGCTTAGGAGGACACTCTTCGAAGAGTATATACTTGTACTCCTTAGTAGTCAAGAAAATATCTAGATTCCTTTTCCAATCAACGTAATTGGGTCCAGTAAGTTTATTTTCCTTTAGTATCACAGCAAGTGGGTTGAAAGTCATTTTTGAAAAACCTAAGAATCACATAGATCAAAATATTATATTTCAAAAATTTATTGATTCCTCAAACAATAAAATTTTAAAATAAACCAACAACTCAAAACACCGAGAATATCGTATGCCATGATAGTGTGGACGTATACGAATTCTACATTTGTAAGAGGAGATTTTACCCATTAATTTTATTATCCTGTCAACCTTCCTTTTTGATAAATAAAATTAATAGTTGGTTCCTCTTCGGCCCTACAAATAAAAGCAGTGACTCCTGTTGGTGATCGATTTGAAGCTAGAGGGAGGGAGAATAGCTTGTTTTTCGTCTCTACAAGAATATTAGCGGAAGCACAACAAAAATAATAATAACAAATGAAAAACAATGCTAACACGATTCTTTTACATGGTTCAGAGATAGTGCTCCTACTCCATGGTGATCCTTGAGGTGGATCAACCCTAATCAATACCACTATGAAGCTTTCCTTTACAATAATCCTCCTCTTCTTACAAAGAATGAAACTTGAGATTAGAGAGAGGAGGAGGGGATTTAAAATCACTAGAAAGCTTGAAAACTCATGGAGGCTTGAGAGTATTATCAGAGAATAAGCATTAACTCCAAAAACCTCCACCAACTCTCTTTTTATAAAGAGAGAGCTGATTTTCCCATTGGAGCACCATCAGTCGACTGATGTACAACATCAGTCGACTGTCGGCGTGGTTAACGACTTCTGAATAGCCGAATTCGTGAGATTCAGAGTCGTTACCTCCAACGACACTTTCATCAGTCGACTGATCCATCCATCAATCGACTGATGGAGTGATCAGTCGATTGATCATAGGCCATAGTCGAGTGGGACTCCATTCGTCTCGCTTAACTTGATCACCGATCGACATCGCTGGCGCGATCGATCGCAGATCGCCGACCGCCATGATTGATGCTAAGCCGATCGATAGTCGTGGTTTCACCGACTCGCCGAAAGACTGACCACCGATCGATACATTGTATCAGTCGACTGATACTCATCAAGTATGAATATTTCATACTTGATTTCACCCCCTAGACCTAGACTCAACCTTCTAGCTCTTCCTTAAGCCTTGCGCCTCCAGGATCCCTCCGAGTCCACAACTTGTTCATCCTTCATGCTTTGCTTCCAAGAGCTTCCTTCGGTTTTTACATGTCTTGGGTTTTCCTTTGCCAAGGCGTGCTTGGACTTTACGTCGCCAAGTCTACATGCTTGGAGTGATCAGTCGATTGATCATAGGCCATAGTCGAGTGGGACTCCATTCTGTGCCTGTTTTTAACTTGATCAGTCGACTGACACTGTTGGCAATCGACTGATCACAGTATCAGTCGACTGCCATGACCAAAGCGATCGCGATAGTCGTGGTTTCACCGACTCGGTCCGAAAGACTGACCGGTCGGTGATACATTGTATCGGGCCGATCGATACTCATCAAGTATGAATATTTCATACTTGATTTCACCCCCTAGACCTAGACTCAACCTTCTAGCTCTTCCTTAAGCCTTGCGCCTCCAGGATCCCTCCGAGTCCACAACTTGTTCATCCTTCGCGCTTTGCTTCCAAGAGCTTCCTTCGGTTTTGTCATGTCTTGGGTTTTCCTTTGCCAAGGCGTGCTTGGACTTTACGTCGCCAAGTCTACATGCTTGGACTTACGCTGCCAAGACTTGCCTTTGGACTTCCTTTGCCAAAGTCCGTTTGGACTTAATGCCGCCAAGACAACATGATTGGTCTTATGCCGCCAAACCTTTACCTTGGACTTCTCTTGCCAAGATCATACTTGGACTTTGCCTTTACCAAGTCTTCATACTTGGATTTCCTTGTCACTTAAACATGTTCACAATTAGATCACAATTTGTTGCCTAACTTAGATGATTATTCAAACATCAAAACATATAAATTCTTGGGGTATTGTTGCACCAACAATCTCCCCACTTTTGATGTTTGACAATCATTTAAGTTAGGTCTTTTAAAGATACACACATAATCATATATCTAATTCTAACATAAACATTTCTTCTCCCCCTTTGGCATACATCAAAAAGAGAAGAAATCATATATTTCATAGAAGAATTGAATGCGTTGTAATCTTGAGCTAAGGTATAGAATTGAAATTTAGCTCCCCCTTAATCCAAGATATAGTTCATGATGAGTAAAATACATGTGGAGAAAAAGTCTATCAAACAATTTGAAGGTTTAAATCCTAACTTTGCACCAACAATGTAAATTTGGGAATGAAAAAGATACATCTTATGAAACTCCCCCTAAAATACCGCATTAAACAGTCCTAAAAGTTTATTTATACTCAGTATTATCATGCTAAAGTTTTAGGAGATCAAAGATATACTAAATATCAGAAAATGGAGCTATTTTTCAGAAAATACAGTGTATCACCAACTGTTTTAACTAATGATCGATATGCCAAATTCAAATTCAAATACTTTTAGTCCAAATTCAGAAATGCGTTAGAACTTCCAGAAACCTCGAAAAATCACGAAATTTTGTGTACACATTTCTGAAATCATACTTTATCAAGGAAAAATATTTTTAAAAATATATGTTTTCCAGATTTCAAGATTGATTCAAACTTGGAAACTAACAAAAGTTCTAATGTTTTTGCAAACTGTGTATCACTTTTGTATTTCACTTGAAAACTATTTTTCAAAATATGATAAACATAGTTTAAAATATGTTTTATTTGACATTTCCAATCATGTTCTTGGAGCTATATGCACATCAATTGTGTATTAGCCTTCCCAATGATTGGTCCAATGAAGGATCAATGTCTCTAGATGACACTTTGGTCCATAGTAATGTATCATAACAAGCATGATGAACCAAGTGCATCTTCCTTGTTGGTGCAATCGGCCCAGGTTGACTCGAGTTTGACTCGAGCAGTACCTTGATAGTATTTTGATGATAGACAAAACTCATGACATGGGATTGTCATGGGAAAGTCCAACATGGGGTTGGCATTGAAAATCCAAGCATGGAGCTTGGTGTGGAAGTCCAAGGGGAAAGTCTTGGCATGGGAAAGTCCAAAGCATTGCGAAGCCGTGCGCTTGGTGCTTGGTGAGAAATGCATTGCGAAGTCGTGCACTTGGTGCATTTGGGAAGTCTTTAGAACTTGGCAAGTTCACTAGGCTCGGGTCCTTGAGTTGGTGAATGATGGCATTGCAAAGCCGTGCGCTTGGTGCATCCGAGGGACCGCCGGACAGGGAGCGAATGGAGTGAGCCCAAAGGGAAGCATACTTCTAGGGCATGAGACGCGAAGGATGGCGTTGCGAAGCCATGCGCTTGGCGCATCCGAGGGACGTAGGCCGAGGGAAGAGAGCTTCGGTGGGGAACTCCATGAGGGATAAGGTGGACTTGGCCAAGTGGCTAAGACTGAGTGTCGGAGGCTCAAACATCGTTATGTTTGAGGTTTTAGCCGACATCGGGCCGATCGCATAGGTGCAATGATCGCTCTAGGTCGTATGGGTTCGACCGGTTCGATCAACCAAGTTCGGACCTAATCGATCGCCAAGGAGGGCAATGATCGTTAGAGGATCACCGATCGCCGAGGGATGGCAATGATCGATGACACTGCACGGGCAGACGCAATGGAGTCGAGCTCACCAAAGACTGATCGATGGATGATCGGTCGATCGATGGGTGCCATCATCGATCGATGTGTGATCCGCTGGAACTTAACCAACGTGGATCCGCCGTTGTGAGACAACGGCATGACGGGACCGATCGATGGTCACGACCGATCGTGACGATAGCGAAAAACAGCTTGATGCAGGTTATAAATGGAGCTCGAGTTGGAGGATTTCGCCATGGTTTTTGTGGAGCTATTGGAGGGGAATTGCTGCTGCATTCCAGTCCTTCAAGAGCCAATCAAAGCAAGCAACAAGAAAGCGATCAAAGCAATTGTGTAAAAGTTCTCTTTTGTATTGTCTTTGTATTTCTTCTTGTATTTCATATTACTTGTTGTAATAGCTTGTGAGAGGTTTCTCCACCTCCGACGTGTAGTCGAGAAGGAGTTTAGTTAGTGCCGTGTGCATAACTAGAGCTCGAGGAGCTCGCCCATGGAGTAGGAACCATTCGGTTCCGAACCACGTATATCGTGTGTGTCTGCGTGTGCTTATTTGTATTTGTACATCTTGTTAATATTGTTATTGTAATTCCGCTGCGCTAACAAGAATTGTAGACAAGCACGCAACGAGAACGAGTAAATTCCACCACGCAACGTAAGAGGGATATTCACCCCCCTCTAGCCGGCCAATCGATCCCCCAACAAGTGGTATCAGAGCCGAGGTCGCTCTTCAAGGACTAACCGCCGCGAGAGCACTACAAGATGGCCGGCTACAACCTTCAGCCACCAAAATTCGAAGGAGACTTTCTATGGTGGAGAAGAAAAATGGAGGTATACCTAGAAACCGATTTTGATTTTATGATTATTATAGAAAACGGTTTTGAAATGCCTAGGGACAAGTACAACAAGCAAATTGAGAAGTCAAAATGGACCCAAGACCAAATCAAAGATTTCAAGACAAATCTCGAGGTAATAAAATTGATAAGTGAGTTATTACCTAACACTATTTGGTCTAGATTGGGTAATTTTAGGGATGCAAAGGAATTATGGAAGAAGATAATGAAATTTCAAGAAAGTTCCCAATCGGCACAAGTAGAGGAAGATGTCGTGGAAGAAAACCCATCCACATTTGAAGATGTTGATGATTTGGTGGAGACTTCCACCTCTAGCATTGAGGGGGAGGAAAGGATTTCCACTCCGGAGCCAAGCCAAAATGAAGCATCTACCTCCGGAAGAAATGACCAAGAGGCTTCCACCAACTCCCTAAGTGACTCATGTATTATAATTAATCGTAAAGATTATATTATTTGTTTTGAGTGTAGGGAGAAAGGGCATTACAAAAGCAAATGCCCAAAATTGGCTAAGAAGAAGGCATCAACACCAAAAGTCAACCCAAAGTCAAACGATGCCGGTGTTCCCAAAATCAAGAGCAAAGAGCACATTGTGTGTTTCAAATGCAATCAAAAGGGACACTACCAAAGCCAATGCCCTAGGGGGAGGAAGAAAGGGCAAGAAGGTGCAACTCATGTAGGGGGAGCTTCTAAAGCTAACCCTAAGGTAAATTTATTTAATGCACCTTTAATTCCTAGAGTTAAAAAACATGCTAAGAATTATTTTAGCTCTCTTGCTATTATCAATGAAAAGCATGCTAGGAAAAATAATAAGGTTTATTGCTTAGGTGCCAAGCATGTTCATATAACTAAGGACAAACCTAGGACTCATAATTCTAGACCTATTTTACCTAAAGAGTCCATTAGGAGAGTTGAAAACCATCTAGGCATTAACCTTAAAAAGGGTAGACACATGCCTAAGAAGAAGAGTCCTTCCCAAAGAAAGAATGAAAATTCAAAATTGGGAAGATTAGAGGTGGAGAACCAAGCCTTGAGGTCAAGGCTAAAAAAATTTGAAAAGACCCTAGCAATAATATCAAATTCGGTTCAAGGGTCTAATGCCCAAAAGTCAAAACCTAGGAGACAAGAACGGTCTAAGGGCAAGGAAGGTTTGGGTAACAAACCTAAGCCCAAGAAGACTTATCATAATGTTCCATTTGATTATGGAACAATTTCTAGGTCTAAGAAAACCAAGGCTAATAGGGAAGCCATCCCTAAGTCTAGCCATGGTATGTGTTTAGTGGCCAAGGACTTAAGGAAAACCAAGAAAGCCACTAAGAAGGTCAATGGAGGAGTCACCTCTAGAGTTGACCTAGGTAAGACCCAAAAGACTATGGTTTCAAAACCTAAAAGGGTCATTAGGAAGGTATCTAGGGAAGTTATCCTTAGGGAATACCTTGTTAACCCAAGGAGCTCCAATAGATATTGGGTTCCTAAAAGCGTGATCGATTCACGCTAAATGGGTTAGGATGTGTCAACCCTAAGTGGATGGGTGGTTAACCTAGCCATTGTGAGTTGACACATTAGGGTGTGCCAATATGATTTGAGAAGTTAAAAATGATTTAAATTGGCACAATTAGGTCATAGAAGTCATGTTGTGCCATTTTGGGTTGTTGGCACACTAGAGAGATGAATGACATTAAGGCAAAATTGGTTTAATCTCTAGAAATGGCAAATTGATTTTAACACTTAGGTATTCTATACCTTAGTATATTTTAGTTGCCATGATTTGTTTGCCTTGCCATGTCATGACATCTTTTTCATTTTTATCTATAAAATGTCATGATCATGTTTAGAATTCTTTTTAGATGTCATGTATGCTTAGTTTTCATTCACATGCCATGACATCATGATATTGGCATATGTTTTTATCTAAATCATATTTATGCCATAATCATATCATGCAAAGTTTAAAATGAAGTTAAGGACTATGACACAATTTGAAGGGAATCAAATTAATGTTGCCTAGAAATATGCATGAGAACATAAACAAAACAAAACCCACATCTCACAAAAATTTGACTTGTATGTGTTTTACACATCTAGATATTGGTGAGATGTTTAGGAAAAAGAAAATAAAGGTTTGAAAAACATTTTGAAAACATTTTGAAAAACCTTGGTGAAGCCTATCTTTTGATAGCTATCACCATTGAATGAGATGATACAAAGAGGGCTCTTTATTGAAGCTTTTCTTAAATTTTGAACTTTGTATCAATCTCCTAGTTTAATGGGTAAAATAATTTTCTAATATTTTTCACCCATAATGTTTGTGATAAGTAGTATACATACCAAATTTCAAGATTTATCTACTTATGTATATTTACTTATGAATTTCGGAAAGTCATTTTTGAAATTTAGAAATCAGATTCTGATTATCGATCGTCAGGAGGCTGATCGGTGATGAGGGTGTCGATCGATTGGTTTCGACGCGATAAGCGACAATGCTGATTTCGAGTAAACCTTGTTGGTTAGGCCCATGTTCAGTTGTGTTTTGGTCCCCTAACCACTCCTAACCCTATGATATGCTTGGGAGAGCATTAGAGAGGGTGGAAATCCATCGGATATGGATTAGGAGAAGGGTTTTAGGGAGAGTATCAATTTTAAGGTGGAAGAGAGTTCATTGTTGAACTTTGCCTTAATTTTGATTTGGTTAATGTTCCTATTGGCTTAGGGACTCTCCAAGGACATTGTTGGTGCAATGGTCAAGGGGGAGCAAGCCTCTAGGGGGAGGTATCCATCATGGGAAGATGGATGTGTATTTTCTCATGGGAGGAAAATTGGGTTGCCTCTCTTTAAGTGATATGGGATCACTAGAAAGATTGTAGGCATGTGTTCCTCCAAGGGAGAGATATAAGATCTCATTGGGATATGAGACATTCATACCCTTGGGGAGGACCTTTTTGATGTAATGTCAAAAAGGGGGAGATGTTACCAAGTTACCAATTAGGGTTCGTTTGAATTCTCATTGGGATATGAGAATTGCCAATATGGGAGAATTGGTAAACTTGAGATGGTAGTTTTGTCAATCATCAAAAAGGGGGAGATTGTTGGTGCAATCGGCCCAGGTTGACTCGAGTTTGACTCGAGCAGTACCTTGATAGTATTTTGATGATAGACAAAACTCATGACATGAGATTGTCATGGGAAAGTCCAACATGGGGTTGGCATTGAAAATCGAAGCATGGAGCTTGGTGTGGAAGTCCAAGGGGGAAGTCTTGGCATGGGAAAGTCCAAAGCATTGCGAAGTCGTGCGCTTGGTGCTTGGTGAGAAATGCATTGCGAAGCCGTGCACTTGGTGCATTTGGGAAGTCTTTAGAACTTGGCAAGTTCACTAGGCTCGGATCCTTGAGTCGGTGAAGGATGGCATTGCGAAGCCGTGCACTTGGTGCATCCGAGGGACCGCCGGACAGGGAGCGAATGGAGTGAGCCCAAAGGGAAGCATACTTCTAGGGCATGAGACGCGAAGGATGGCGTTGCGAAGCTGTGCGCTTGGCGCACCCGAGGGACGTAGGCCGAGGGAAGAGAGCTTCGATGGGGAACTCCATGAGGGATAAGGTGGACTTGGCCAAGTGGCTAGGACTGAGTGTCGGAGGCTCAAACATCGTTATGTTTGAGGTTTTAGCCGACATCAGTGGACTGGCATAGGTGCCAGTCGATTGCTCTAGGTCGTATGGGTTCGACCGGTTCGACCAACCAAGTTCGGATCGACCGCCAAGGAGGGCATCGTTGGGAGGATCGATCGACTATCGAGGGATGGCGATCGGTGATGACACGACACCGCACGGGCACAGAATGGAGTCGAGCTCGCTAGCACTCGACTGATGGATGATCAGTCGACTGATGGGTGCCATCAGTCGACTGATGTGTGATCCATTGGAACTTAACCAACGTGGATCTGGCCGTTGTGAGACAACGGCTATGGGACCAGTCGACTAATGGTCACGATTAGTCAACTGATGGGCGCGAAAATAGCTTGATGCAGGTTATAAATGGAGCTCGAGTTGGAGGATTTCGCCATGGTTTTTGTGGAGCTATTGGAGGGGAATTACTGCTGCATTCCAGTCCTTCAAGAGCCAATCAAAGCAAGCAACAAGAAAGCGATCAAAGCAATTGTGTAAAAGTTCTCTTTTGTATTGTCTTTGTATTTCTTCTTGTATTTCATATTACTTGTTGTAGTAGCTTGTGAGAGGTTTCTCCACCTCCGACGTGTAGTCGAGAAGGAGTTTAGTTAGTGTCGTGTGCATAACTAGAGCTCGAGGAGCTCGCCCATGGAGTAGGAACCATTCGGTTCCGAACCACGTATATCGTGTGTGTTTGCGTGTGCTTATTTGTATTTGTGCATCTTGTTAGTATTGTTATTGTTATTCCGCTGCGCTAACAAGAATTGTAGACGAGCACGCAATGAGAACGAGTAAATTCCACCACGCAACGTAAGAGAGCTATTCACCCTCTCTAGCCGGCCAATCGATCCCCCAACATTCCTAACATCTCACATGTTGTCTAAGTGGCTCGATACAAAAATCATAGTTTTTAGGTATTTTGTGAGATTCTTAAAGGTATAAATCCTATTATTTCTATAGGATCATTCAAACCTACACCTTTACTCAACCAAGCACATTCCAAGTTGTCTCCTAAGTGATGAAAATTCTACCTCGGGGAGAGCCTTGGTAAATATGTCGGCTAGGTTGGACTTGAATTCAATGTAATTAAGCTCAATGTCCCCCTTAGCCACATGATCTCTAATGAAGTGATGTTTCACTTCAATGTGCTTGGTCCTAGAGTGATGCACCGGATTTTTGGTCAAGTTTATGGTGCTCACATTATCACAAAATACTTTCATGTTGGAGTAAGATAGCTCATAATCCTCTAAGGTATGTTTCATCCATAGTAGTTGAGCTACACAACCACCCATAGCCACATACTCAGCGTCGGTGGTGGATAGGGCAACACAAGGTTGCTTCATACTACTCCAACTAACTAGGGAGGACCCAAGGAATTGACATCCACCACTAGTACTCTTCCGATCCAATTTGCAACCGGCATAATCGGAATCAGTGTACCCAACCAAATCAAAAGACCTAGTCCTAGGGTACCATAGTCCTACATTTAGTGTGCCTTTAATATATCTTAAGATTCTCTTAACGGCAACTAAATGAGATTCTTTTGCACATGATTGGTACCTAGCATATATACCAACCGCAAATAATATGTCGGGTCTACTAGTGGTTAAGTATAAAAGGCTACCAATCATGCTCCTATAGAGTGTAAGATCAATTTGTTTGCCTTTATTATCACTATCTATTTTTGTATTGGTTGCCATTGGAGTTGAAACTACCTTAGCATTTTCCAAACCAAATTTCTTAATCATTTCCTTAGCATATTTGGTTTGGTAAATATAAATTCTTTCACTTGTTTGTTTAACTCGTAATCCTAGGAAGAAATTTAATTCCCCAACTAGACTCATTTCAAACTCTTTTTCCATATTCTTAATAAAATCTTGGAGAAGTTCATCATTTGTTGACCCAAAGATAATGTCATCAACATATACTTGGGCTACAAAGATGTCCATTGATGTTGACTTTATAAATAGAGTTTGATCTACACTACCCCTCTTAAAGTCTTTAGAGATTAAGAAAGATGATAATCTTTCATACCAAGCCCGGGGAGCTTGTTTCAAACCATACAAAGCTTTCCTAAGCTTGTATACATGGGTTGGATAGTCCATATTCTCAAACCCAGGAGGTTGTTCTACATATACCTCTTCCTTAATAAACCCATTTAGGAATGCCTATTTTACATCCATTTGATGGAGTTTGAAACCCATATAGGAGGCATACCCTAATAGTATCCTAATAGACTCTAATCTAGCAACTGGGGCATATGTTTCATCATAGTCAAGTCATTCAACTTGATTAAAGCCCCTTGCAACTAATCTTGCCTTATTTCTAGTAATATTCCCTTGGTCATCTAGTTTGTTCCTAAAAACTCATCTTGTAGTAATAATGGTGTTTTCATTTGGTCTAGGAACTAACTCCCATACTTGACTCCTTTCAAATTGAGCTAATTCATCTTGCATTGCTAAGATCCAATCCGGATCAAGTAATGCATCTTTGATTGTTTTGGGCTCAATTTGAAAAATTAGAGCAATATGACTAGTGGGATCCCTATGAAATGACCTAGTCCTAACACCTTGAGATAATTCACCCACAATTTGATCTAAGGGGTGATTTTGATGAACTCTTATGGTTCTAGGAGGTGTATTAATTTGAGTTTGATCATAATTAATCTCAATCCTTTGCTCATCATCAGAATCACCTCTTACTCCCCCTTGACTCAAACCTCCCCCTTGATCATTACCCCCTAAGGTTAAATTTTGAAATTGTTGGGTAATTTTTTGATTTTCATTATTAATATCATCATCAATAGGGGATTTCCTAGGATATGTATTGGAAGTTTCATCAAATTAGACATTTGAAGATTCCTCAATCTTTTGAGTCCTTTTATTATAAACTCTATATCCTACACTAGTGGATGAGTATCCAACTAGGATTCCCTCATCCGCTTTGGACTCAAACTTACCTAGGTTGTCTTTGGTATTTAAAATATAGACTTTGCATCCAAAGACCTTAAAATAATGAATTGTTGGAATTGTACTATTCCACAATTCAAATGGAGTTTTTCCTAAAAACCTATGAATTAATATCCTATTTTGGATATAGTAAGCGGTGTTAACCGCTTCTGCCCACAAGTAGCTAGGTAAGAAGTATGCATTAAGCATTGTCCTAGCCGCTTCTTGTAGAGCACGATTTTTCCTTTCCACAACCCCATTTTATGGGGGTGTTCTAGGACAAGAAAACTCATGCTTGTACCCTCGTTCTAAGAAAAAGGTTGAGAAATTAGAATTCTCAAATTCTCCACCATGATCACTACGGATCCGGTTGATTTTGAGTTTTCTTTCATTTTCTACTCTTTTGCTAAATCCTATGATTAAACCTAGGGTTTCATATTTATTTTTCAAAAAAAATACCCAAGTAAACCTAGAGAAATCATCTACTATTACTAAGCAATATTTACTACCAATCATAGAAGGAGTACTATGACAATCAAATAAGTCCATATGTAAAAGTTCTAAAGGTAAAGCGGTACTGAGTAAATTTTTATCTTTGTGTGATATTTTTTATTGTTTCCCTTCTTGGCATGCATCACACATTTTGTCCTTGAGAAATTTGACTTTAGGCAACCCTTTGACTAACTTCATTTTTGCTATTTTGGCTATGTTCTTCATGTTTATGTGTCCTAGCCTCCTATGCCAAAGCCAACTTTCTTCCTCTTTTGCAATAAGACACTTAGTAGAAGCATTAGTAGCATAGGATAAATCAACATAATATATATTTGATTTCGTAAAACCTACTAACATGCAATCATTTAGAGTTTTATGTCTTATAAAACATTTTGAGTAGTCAAATTTAACATCAAAATTAGCATCACATAGTTGGCTTACACTAAGTAAATTAAATTTCATATTTTTGACTAATAACACTTTATGAATGGCAAGGTTGGGGGATACCTCAATTGTGCCTTTTCCTAGAATCTTAAGTTTGCCGCTATTACCAAAAGATACTTTTCCTTTGCTAGTGTGGTTGATAGTGGAGAATTTTCTCTCATCACTGGTCATGTGCTTTGAGCACCCACTATCAACTATCCACAAGCTTGGTTCTTCTACCTATATCACATGAAAAATACAATCCTTAGGTACCCAAATCTTAGGACCACTAGCATCAATTAGAAATTTCTTAGGTACCCAAGCCTTTCTACCCTTGCTTTTAATTATGGATTTTCTACTAACAAGAGATGTAAATGCTACCTCCTTTTCCTTAGGCCTATATCCTAACCCGGCCTTGTTGTAAATAGCCCTTTGATCCATAATAATCATGTCTAGGTATTTAGAACCATTAGTAAATTTTTCTAAGCATGCTCTTAAGTTATCTATTTCTTTTCTTAATTCATCATTTTCATCCCTAAGGGTACATTCATCGTCATCACTAGATAATTTACCACAAGATGATTCTACACTCTTAAGTGATTTAATCTCTATTTTTAAATCCTTAATCCTAGTTTTCGATCTATTCAAAGCATTTTGAAGACATGCAATAGTCTTGTAAAGTAAATCTACCTTAGGTGAGTTGTTTACCTCATCATCATCACTTGATGATGATTCATCGCTTGAAGAAGAAGAGGACTCCTCGCTTGAGCTCCCGGCTTCTTCTTCCAATGCCATGAGGGCTAGATTTCGAGTGGTATGGCATACTTCTTCATCGTCGGAAGAATCCTCCATGCTTAGGGTGTCCCATGTTTGTGCCAACATTGCCTCCTTCTTCTTCTTCTCCTTCTCCTCCTTCTTCTTTAGTTCCGGGCAATTTGGCTTTATATGCCCTTTCTTGTTGCAACCAAAGAAAGTTACGTTAGGGATAGAATTTGAACTATTTGAAGGCTTACTTCTTGAGGATTGGAACATCCTCTTCATATCTTTCTTGGTGAGTTTCCTTGACTTCCCACCAAACTTCTTGACGTAATGTGCCACCTCGCTTGCCGATAGCTCATCTTCACTACTTGATGAGTCTTCCTCGGATTCGGATGAGGAGAACACTTCCTTCTTCTCCTTCTTTTTTTTGTCCTTCTTTCCTACAAAAAGAGCTATACCATTCTCTTTGGATGAAGTGTTAGCTTGTTCATGTAATTGAAATTCACAAAATAGCTCATCTAAGTTAACCAATGAAAGATCCCTAGAGACCTTATAGGCATCTACCATTGAGGCCCATAAGGTTGTTCTAGGGAAAGCTTGTAGCACATACCTTACAAGGTCTCGGTTGTCGACCTTTTCACCTATTACATGTAGTCCATTGACTACTTCTTTGAAGCGACCGTGCATTTGGCTCACGGTCTCATTGGTCTTCATTGAGAAACTTTGAAGTTGACCAATTAGAAGATCTCTCTTGGCCCTTCTTGTTTCTTTGGATCCTTCGTTGAGCTCGATCAACTTCTCCCAAAGCTCCTTCGCCGATTCAAATGGCCCCACTTTGCTTAGTTGCTCTTTTGACAAACCACATTGAAGTGTGGTTGTTGCCTTGGCGTTGGCTTGAGCCTTCTTGGCCATGTCTCTCGTCCAACCCTTCGTCGGTATGGATGCTCCATGTTCATCGACCGATTTTTCGAAACCATCTACAACACTAAACCAATTTTCAATATCATTCATTAAGTAATACTCCATCCTACCTTTCCAATAACTGAAGTCATTGCCGTCGAAGAACGGAGGCCTCACCGTGCTATACCCCTCTTGGAAAGTCATTTTTGCTCCGGTTGATTGCTAGATCTTCCGATGCGATCCGGGCTCTGATATCACTTGTTGGTGATCGATTTGAAGCTAGAGGGGGGTGAATAGCTTGTTTTTCGTCTCTACAAGAATATTAGCGGAAGCACAACAAAAATAATAATAACAAATGAAAAACAATGCTAACACGATTCTTTTACGTGGTTCGGAGATAGAGCTCCTATTCCACGGTGATCCTTGAGGTGGATCAACCCTAATCAATACCACTATGAAGCTTTCCTTTACAACAATCGTCCTCTTCTTACAAAGAATGAAACTTGAGCTTAGAGAGAGGAGGAGGGGATTTAAAATCACTATAAAGCTTGAAAACTCATGGAGGCTTGAGAGTATTATTTGAGAATAAGCATTAACCCCAAAAACCTCCACCAAACCTCTTTTTATAGAGAGAGGGATGATTTTCCCATTGGAGCACCATCAGTCGACTGATGTACAACATCAGTTGACTGCCAGCGCGGTTAACGACTTTTGAATAGTCGGATTTGTGGGATCCAATAGCACTTTCATCAGTCGACTGATCCATCCATCAGTTGACTGATGGAGTGATCACAGGACGTAGTCGAGTGGGACTCTATTCGTATGCATTTTTAACGATCGATCGGCCCGACCTTTGTTGGCGATCGATTGATCACGATATCGACGGCCATGACCAAAGTAATCGATCGATAGTCGGTTTCACCGACCGACCGACGAGCACCGACGATCGACTAATATATCGTATCAGTCGACTGATACTCATCAAGTATGAATATTTCATACTTGATTTCACCCCCTAGACCTAGACTCAACCTTCTAGCTCTTCCTTAAGCCTTGCGCCTCCAGGATCCCTCCGAGTCCGCGACTTGTTCATCCTTCGCGCTTTGCTTCCAAGAGCTTCCTTCGGTTTTGTCATGTCTTCGGTTTTCCTTTGCCAAGGCATGCTTGGACTTTACGCCACCAAGTCTACATGCTTGGACTTGCGCTTCCAAGATTTGCCTTTGGACTTCCTTTGCCAAGGTCCGTTTGGACTTAATGCTACCAAGACAACATGCTTGGTCTTATGCCGCCAAACCTTTACCTTGGACTTCTCTTGCCAAGATCATACTTGGACTTTGCCTTTACCAAGTCTTTATACTTGGATTTCCCTGTCACTTAAACATGTTCACAATTAGATCACAATTTGTTGCCTAACTTAGATGATTATCCAAACATCAAAACATATAAATGCTTGGGGCATTGTTGCACCAACAACTCCGATGGGGAGGATACTCCTATTTGCATCTAAGTGTTCACCATTACCCGATACTAAGACAATTATCTCGGATTTTGTGTCTTCCCATGGGGAAGTACACACGCTCCTAAATAATTTCCTATAACCATATTTAACTGTGATCCACAAAACAAACTCATCCGATGGGGAGGAAGGCACTCAGAGCCGACGCGCAAGTTTGTTTGCATCACATGTCAAATTGTAATGGAGGCCATGGAAATTTAAAAAAATAATATCCCTCTCCCACTTAGTAATTTAAAATGAGAAATTTTCCTAGCACACAACATGCATATCAAATAAGAAGCAATAAATATGAAAAAAATATTTTCCAACTATTATGGCTTTTGTTTTCCAATATGCCTCCCGTCGTGTCGCCATATCGTCCGCTCCTCCATATACCATGTACAAGCCATCTAGAGATTCGAGCTGAGAATAATTATTTTAATTTACATCCATCGATCCTATCCTCCATAAAGAAGTGTACATGAAATCTAGATCGAAAGTAAACTAAAATAAAAGAGTGGCTAAACAATGTCGTACTTAATTACAAAAATTACATACTAGCCTCGTCAACCTCGAGGATTCAAATAATATTACAATTACACACATCCAATCACATACACACACATATGGCCATAATGTTAGTGCATATAAGATCCACATATCTCCACAATGGTATGATATTGTCCACTTTGGGCCCAAGCCCTCATGGTTTTGTTTTTGGGCTTTACCCAAAAGGCCTCATACCAATGGAGATATCTTTTTTTCTTATAAGCACATGATCTTTTCCATGTCTTACCAATGTGGGACTTTGATTGTATTCCCCATACTCCCAACAATCCCCCCCTCAAACGAAGGACCACATTGGGCCCCCCCTCAAGCCTATCCCTCCTCGAAGGATTTTCTCTGCTTGATGTCCGATCTTCAACCCACCAGGACTTCCTGTCAGTTGTTCGGTCCCCCCGACCCAACTAGACTTCCTTCCTGATGTCTGGTTCTCTTGATCCGGACGTGGGAGCTCAACTTCCTTCGTTCGAGGTTCATGGCTTGACATGGACCATGGCTCTGATACCAATTGTTAGTGCATATAAGATCCACATATCTCCACAATGGTATGATATTGTCCACTTTGGGCCCAAGCCCTCATGGTTTTGTTTTTGGGCTTTACCCAAAAGGCCTCATACCAATGGAGATATCTTTTTTTCTTATAAGCACATGATCTTTTCCATGTCTTACCAATGTGGGACTTTGATTGTATTCCCCATACTCCCAACACATAATAGTTGGATCTTATGCCTGCAACCAAAAAGTTAGCTTACGCACATCCTACTATCATCTGGCACATACAATAAAAGTAACCGAATCCTAAACACACAAAACCGGAAACCGTGGTTCTGATACCACTTGAAGGTCTAAGGTTCGCTTATCTTTTCAACTTGGTCATTTGTGCATGGTGATCCTATCTACGTCCCCGGATTAAATAATCTTTGATGAAGACGGATTACCCAAGCAACCGATCCATCATCGTGCTATTCGATTCGAGTGGTCTCTTGAACAAACTTGTTGTTCAAGCAACCTAACTCTTTTCCTCGATTAGCTATGAAATAGATGATGTACGGATTGACGGTTTTTGTGTTTATCTTTGGGGTCCAAGTAAATTAGCCACATACAATTACATACAAATTGCATAGAACAAGAAAGAAACTTAAACAAGAATTATACCTCTTGTTTACCTCTTGGTCTTCTATTGCATGACCTATCCTCCTCTTGAATGTTGTGTGAGCAACGATCCTCCAAGAGTTTAAACTTCCTAGATCTCGTTCATCCCTTCCTTGTTCACTCCGATCAAAGGGAATAATACTCAACACTTCTTCTCCTATCTAGTGCCGACCACCAAGCCACCAAACTTGTTGTTGCCGCCGACTAAAGAGAGGATGATGGAATTGGTGTCGTCCCTCTCCAATGAAAAGGAACTGCCAGCTCTAAGAAAAGGAAAAGGATGTGGAAGCACCGGCCAAAGCTTGAGGGAAGAAGTCGCCGGCCAAGTTAGGAAGAAGGAGAACAAAACCTAAGCTTCCAACTTTGTTGCCGCCGACCCTAGGAGGAGAAAACCCTAGCAACCAATGCTTGCCGCCCCAAACCCTAGCACAACTCCAAAACCCTAGAAGCCTTTCCGCCCAACTCCAAAAACCCTAACACTTGGATATCTCGCCCAAGCCTCTTCCAACCTCTATTTATAGATCTAGGCCAAACCTCCATTTAATCGTGTCTGTTGGATCTAGGTTTCATGAGGATTTTAATAGGCTACAATAGGGACTATGAGAAGGAGTTGGATCTTGGCCACCCAATGGATCCGACCCACATAAAATCCGATCCATTAATGATAATCCATTTCACTAGAGGATTATCATTGATCTACCTCACCAACCCCCATAAATAAATATGGGTTCCATATATTAATTGTACAAATGTCTTTTTGTTGGGCTTTTCCAGGCCGCAAAAACCGCTTTTTGCGTTGCGGAAACCCCGGAAGTCCCGGCCACGGATCCGTGCGAAGAAGTATTAAAACTAATTACATGTATGTGCTTACAAAATCCTCTAGATCTACCTTAGAACTAAGAGATAAGGATGTTACCCTTGATGCGATGCCCTTCGCAAATCCCGCTCGTCCAAAGTCCGCCGGAACTCGAGAGTGTCAAGTGCACACTCCTCTATGGTATCCACACAAGCAATAGGTGGAAGAAAACTCAACCTTGAGTGTGCTAGCACTCCTTGGTTGGTTCGGCCAAAGAGAGGAAGGAGAGGGAGAGCTTGAGAGAAAAATTCTCAAGGAAGAAGATGAAGTAATGAGTGATAACTCACAAAATGAAAATCACCCACATAACCCCCAAAGTGGCCGGCCACTTCAAGGAGGGGGAGTTACATGCATGCATGTAACTCCCATGACCCTTGGTCTCCCTCATGATGTGGCACCTATTGATCAAGTCAATGATGATGTGGAGCATCATCATTGGCCGGCCATGCCTAGTCATCATCATGACATGACATTTGGTCAAGTCAAACTTGACCTTTCATCTTCCCTCTCAAGTCAAGTCAAACTTGACCTCTAATCTCCCATGGTTGATCAAATCTAACCACTTGACTCAAGTCAATTTAATATAATGAATCTCTATTCATTAATTTAAATTGATTTGATGAATCAAATCTCAATTAGACTCATTCAACACTTGAATCAACTTGAGTCTAACTCAATTAGTCTAATTTGGATTACTCTTAATCCAATTTGGTTCATCCCATGAACCTAATCCTCATGGTTCATCATATGAACCTAATCTCCATCTAATTGCTCTTATGTGTGTGACCCTATAGGTTCTTGTAACGTTGGCAATGTCCCTAAACCGATTTAGGAACATAAGCAATGAGCGGTATCTAGCAACACATCATTGCTACCCAAGTTACAAGAATGTTGAGCTCCAACATCACCTTTGTGACTACTAATTGTGACTCTCACAATATGTGACAATGTCCCTCTATCCTTGACATCTAGATTGACCAATCGAGGCATAGACCGTGTCATCCTCGGTACAATCTAAATCGTGAACTCCAAGTAGACTCACTCTAATCAAATGAGCTCAATATCTCATATTGACTCATTTGGGCATGGCCATGCACTTCGTGGTCTCACTCTATCAAGAATATCGATGTCACCCCCGTCATATAGGAGGGATAGATCCCATCTACATCACTCACATCCCTCCGCATAATTCGTTACATACCCAGTAATCGCCTTTATAGTCCACCCATTTACGGGTGACGTTTGACGAAGCCAAAGTATGCAACTCCTTATGTAGGGAACCATGGTGACTTCAGGTCTAAGGACTAATAGTCATACTAATAGCCACATGAGAAAGTATATGACACTCATATGACGATCCATGATACTTTCTCATGGCGGGTCATTCAGTATACATTCTCCAATGCATACCCATGTGTCAACTTGATATCTCATATCCATGACTTGTGAGATCAAGTCATCTGGTTGACCTACATGCTAGTCTCTACGCATTAACATTGTCCCTGAATGTTAATACTCGACTAAGAATGATTAAGAGTAGTGTTCTCTATATCATCTCATTATCGATTCAACCAATCGATTGACATAGATAAGAACCTACTACCCAAGGACATTATTATATTTAGTTATTTGGCACCAATACAAGTAAATATAATAACCATGCCTTTATAAATAGGAATATGATACAATAAAGTTCATACAACAATCATCACATGATTGGCTCTAGGGCTTTCACTAACAATCTCCCACTAGCACTAGTGCCAATCACCGTAGTATCTAATACCCAATGACCTAGTGTGACCATCATGCTTTTTCTGTGCCAAAGCCTTGGTCAAGGGATCTGCGATGTTAGCCTCTGTGGGTACTCTGCAAATCTTCACATCTCCTCTATCGATGATCTCTCAAATGAGATGGAAGCGCCGTAGTATGTGTTTGGTCCGCTGGTGTGAGCGAGGTTCCTTAGCCTGTGCAATCGCTCCATTGTTGTCACAATAGAGCTCTATAGGATCTGCAATGCTAGGAACCACCCCAAGCTCAGTAATGAACTTGCGGATCCAAACTGCCTCCTTTGCTGCCTCAGATGCAGCGATATACTCGGCTCATTGTAGAATCGAATCGTGTCTCGCCGAACTCTTCCACAGCGCCACCATTCAAGCAAAACACGAACCCCGATCGCGACCGTAATCATCCCGGTCAGTTTGGAAGCCGCATCATGTAACCCTTTACTGCCTAGCTCTCATTGCTCTCCAAATATCAAGAAATATTCTTTAGTCCTTCTTAAGTACTTAAGAATATTCTGATCGCTATCCGATGACGCCACCGATCCGATCGGTATCTACTCGCCATGCTCAAAGCATACGAGACATCGGAGACAGTACACAAAGATGGCGCATAATGATAGATCCTATAGCGTATGCGTAAGGGATCTTATCCATGCGATCTCTCTCCTCTCTAGAAGAAGGACTTTGAGTCTTGAAGACTCACACCATGTGACATCGAAGTCCTTTCTTGGAATTCGCATGGCAAACCAAGCAATACCGTGTCATGTATGTACTCGACTTAGGCCAAGCAATCTCTTAGATCTATCTCTATAGATCTTGATGCCTAGAATACTGTCGCTTCACCTAAGTCCTTCATTGAGAAGCACGTCCCGACCAAGTCTTCACAGATGGCGAAGGGATGTCATTCCCAATGAGTAGTATGTCATCCACATACAATACAAGGAACACAGCTGTGTTCCCATTAACCCTCTTGTAGACACAGGGTTCATCTTCATTCTTGATGAAACCAAACTGTTTGATCGCATCATCGAATCGAAGATTTCACTCCGAGAAGCTTGCTTTAGCCCATAAATGGACCTTTGCGGCTTGCATACCTTCCGATATCTTTGTGGATCTACAAAACCCTCGGGTGTCATGTACACATCCTCGAGTAAGTTTCCATTCAGAAACGCGGTTTTGACATCCATCTGCCAGATCTCATAATCGTGGTATGCTGCAATAGCAAGCAAGATCCGAATGGACTTAAATATCGCCACTGGAGAAAAGGTTTCATCATAGTCAATACCATGAATTTGCTTGAAACCTTTAGCCACCAATCGGCCCTTATAGGTATGCGTAAGTCCATCCATGTCAGTCTTTCTCCTAAAGACCCACTTACACCCAATGGGTTTGACCCCTTCAGGTGGATCAACCAAAGTCCATACTTGGTTAGTGTACATGGATTCCATCTCGGATCTCATGGCGTCTAGCCATTTCTCAGAATCTGGGCTCATCACAGCTTCCTGATAGGAGGTAGGCTCATTCTCAATGAGCATAACGTCATCATGGTCAGACAAGAGAAATGAGTATCTCTCAGGCTGACGACGCCCTATCGGACTGCGAAGAGGTAGGTCTACTTGAACAGGTGGTTGTTCCACAACTCTTTGTGCAACAACCTCATCACCCACAACACTTTGTGGTTCCTGTTCAACCTCCATCAAGGCCTCAGTGCTATGGTCCTTATCTTGAATTTCTTCAAGATCGTAGGTACTCCCACTAGTTTTTCTAGAAACAAAATCCCTTTCTAGAAAAACCCCAGTCTTTGCCACAAACACTTTGTGCTGACTGGGATTGCAGAAGTAATATCCCTTTGTCTCCTTGGGATATCCAACAAAATAGCACCTATCGGATTTGGGTCCCAGTTTGTCTGAGACTTGACGTCGTACGTAAGCCTCACAACCCCAAATCCTCATAAAAGACATCTTGGGATTTTTCCCTGTCCATATCGTATATGGTGTCTTTACTACAGCCTTGGATGGTACACGGTTAAGGGTAAAGGCTGCTGTGTCTAGAGCATATCCCCAAAAGGATATAGGAAGATCTGTGTGACTCATCATAGATCGTACCATATCCAATAGGGTACGATTCCTCCTTTCGGATACACTATTCCACTGTGGTGTTCCAAGAGGAGTGAGTTGGGATAGAATCCCACACTCAGCTAGATAGTCACGAAACTCAAGGCTAAGGTATTCACCACCTCGATCTGATCGAAGTATCTTAATACTCTTGCCAAGCTGGTTTTGTACTTCATTCTTGAATTCTTTGAACTTTTCAAAGGATTCAGATTTATGTGTCATAAGATACACATAACCATATCTACTGAAGTCATCAGTAAATGTAATGAAGTACCTGTAACCACCTCTAGCAGCAACATTGAAAGGACCACATACATCACTATGTATAAGTCCTAACAAATCTGTTGCTCTTTCGCTATGTCCACTAAAGGGAGTCTTGGTCATCTTGCCTAAAAGGCAAGACTCGCATGTCTCATATGATTCAAAATCAAATGAGTCTAACAACCCATCCTTATGGAGCTGAGATAAGCGACTCTCATTTATGTGACCTAAGCGACAATGCCAGAGATAGGTTTGGTTCAACTCATTTGACTTGAACCTCTTGGTACTTATGTTATAGATAGGGCTCTCTAAGTCTAGAAAGTAGAGTCCGTTCATTAGAGGTGCACTACAATAGAACATATCATTTAAATAAAAACAACATTTGTTCTTTATTATAAATGAAAACCTTTCTTGTCCAAACAAGAAATCAAATGATGTTCTTAGTTAAGGCGCATACATAACAACATTCATCTAATTCTAGTACAAGCCCGAGGGCGAGAGATAGATCATAAGTTCCTACGAAGCGACAACCCTTGCTCCATTGCCTACTCGTAGGTCCACCTCGCCCTTTGTCAATGCCTGCTATTTCATTTCTCACATTGCATTGGTACAAATGTGAGATGCACATCCGGTATCTAATACCCATGATGAAGAAATAGATAGATTGACTTCTATAACATTTATACCTGAAGTAGAAGTCTCACTTCTCTTCTTCTTAAGATCTTCCAGGTATGCCTTGCAGTTACGCTTCCAGTGTCCTACTTCCTTGCAGAAGAAGCAAGCCCCTTCCTTGGCTACCCCTCCTTTGGGTTTAAGTTCTTTACCTTTGCCCTTGGCTTGGGACTTTCCCTTACCTTTAGGCTTGCCCTTGCCTTTCTTCTTCTGCACCATCAAAATGGTGTCAGATTTACCCTTCTTAAGGTTAAGCTCGTGATTCTCAACATGAGCATTTCAGGCAATGGCTTATCAATTTCATTCATGTTATAATTCATGACAAATTGATCGAAGGCTCTTGGCAAAGATTGCAAGATTAGGTCAGTGGCCAGCTCTTGGCCAAGTGGGAATCCCAGCCTTTGTAGGTTTTCTACGTACCCAATCATCTTGAGTACATATGAACCTACAGGAGTCCCTTCTTGCATTTTAGACCCAAATAGTGCCTTAGAGACTTCATATCTCTCATGCCTAGCTTGTCCTTGATATAGTTGACGAAGATGTCCAACCATATCATAAGCATTCATGAACTCATGTTGCTTCTGAAGCTCAGAGTTCATGGTCGCGAGCATTAGACATGACACATCTAATGCATCATCTTGATGCTTCTTGTAAGCATCTTTGTCTCATGGCAAGCGATGGCGAGGAGGTGCCTCGGAATGGGCCGCTCCAGACATACAACTTCCTTTCTTGGGTGAGAACAATTCTCAGGTTCCTGTACCAGTCCAGGAAATTTGCTCCATTGAGCTTGTCCTTCTCAAGGACAGATCGCAGAGAGAGAGTGTTCGTGTTTGTCGACATAGTTATCTACAACATACAATGAAGAGAATTAATATCATATTCCTTTTAATCATTTAATTAGGCCTTTAATCAAATGATGCTCCCACTGAATTATAGGAATTTTATAGAATCGAGTTATGGATGTGGTCAAACCACATTTACTTGATTCATACAAACTAGCTATAATTCTTGCGGGACAAGATCCACATCATACTAAGCCTTGAGTTAGCTTTGGCTAAATCGCCCAAGACTTAGTACGATCGGTGGGTAACACATTACCGATTACATCTCTATGCAACTCTTGTTTATAGGATTAAGACCCACATTTACAAAAGACCTTGAGTTAGCTTTGGCTAAATCGCCCAAGATTTAGTGTAAATGCGATCTTAACCTATCTTTCCAACGATTGGAATATGCCTATAGTTCTACTCGATCCAATTGAGTTAACTAGTTTTGCTCAATCTAATTGAGCTTACTCTAACCCGAGTCGTGATAGGCGGGACCAAGATTGTCCCTCCGCACCCTACCAAGATAATATGTGTTGCTCTGCTTTGGCAGATTCAACAACGACAAATGATCGAGGTAGTGATGGGTATCAAGGCTCGGTAGGCATTTTCGAGTTGATTCGATTATGATCTAATCTAATCGTAATGTGTATCTTATACGCATTTAGGCCTTTATTATCCTATATTAGCATGCATCATATACATACATTAATTATTCTAGCATGCATCATATACATACAAGAAAATTAACCTAGCATGCATCATATACATACAAGCATTTTTTCCACTAGCATGCATCACATACATACAAGCATAAATCAATTAAATATATATATATATATATCAACATATATATATATATATAATTAAATGTGATATAGTCATGGCCCTACTACGATCTTCTCAAGCCAATGAGAAGATCGGACGGTCAACCTAAGGCTAGCGGCTTCTCCAAGCGCTTCCTTTGACCGCCATGTGTCGTCGTCACCCTTCTCGTAAGCTCGTCTTCAAGTGGACTTTCCACCGCTCCATTTTTGTACATTACAAATACGAAACTCGAGTTACATTCGAGTCTAAAACTATTTACAACTAGAATATTAAAAGAAGAGGTGCGACGCGCAGGTCGCAAACATTTTACAACACGCGACCACAAACGCACGCAGGCCGTATTATGAATTACAACACACATAATCCAATCCAATTGGGTTATTGGGCCATGACAATCACAGAATTATACATAATTCAAAATTATGTATTTTTACAGAAAATTTCTATAATTTTTCCTAATTTATTTCAAATTTATGAGTCCCTAAGCGGTTTTGCGCGATCGCGGGACATGGCCCTTTCGGGATAGGGGCAGCGCCCTACTCGCAAAAATAAACTTCGCGAGTGTCCCTACAATGATCTTACAGCGACTTAAGTCGCTGTCCCAAAAAACCCAAAGCGAGAACTGCCGATTCGGAGAGTTTTTCTCGACGGTTGAAGCCTACGAGTGTCCCAACACTCGTTGCTTCGACTCTACGAGAAAAATACCCAAAAATTCTATAAAATTAGGAAATTTACAGAAACATAAAAATCTGTAATTTTTATATCTAATATAAGAAATACAAAAACGAAACACATACATGCTTCGCACGTGGCTCTGATACCACTGTTGGGCTTTTTCCGCCGCAAAACCGCTATACGAAACCCCGAAGTCCCGCCACGGATCCGTGCGAAGAAGTATTAAAACTAATTACATGTATGTGCTTACAAAATCCTCTAGATCTACCTTAGAACTAAGAGATAAGGATGTTACCCTTGATGCGATGCCCTTCGCAAATCCCGCTCGTCCAAAGTCCGCCGGAACTCGAGAGTGTCAAGTGCACACTCCTCTATGGTATCCACACAAGCAATAGGTGGAAGAAAACTCAACCTTGAGTGTGCTAGCACTCCTTGGTTGGTTCGGCCAAAGAGAGGAAGGAGAGGGAGAGCTTGAGAGAAAAATTCCCAAGGAAGAAGATGAAGTAATGAGTGATAACTCACAAAATGAAAATCACCCACATAACCCCCAAAGTGGCCGGCCACTTCAAGGAGGGGGAGTTACATGCATGCATGTAACTCCCATGACCCTTGGTCTCCCTCATGATGTGGCACCTATTGACCAAGTCAATGATGATGTGGAGCATCATCATTGGCCGGCCATGCCTAGTCATCATCATGACATGGCATTTGGTCAAGTCAAACTTGACCTTTCATCTTCCCTCTCAAGTCAAGTCAAACTTGACCTCTAATCTCCCATGGTTGATCAAATCTAACCACTTGACTCAAGTCAATTTAATATAATGAATCTCTATTCATTAATTTAAATTGATTTGATGAATCAAATCTCAATTAGACTCATTCAACACTTGAATCAACTTGAGTCTAACTCAATTAGTCTAATTTGGATTACTCTTAATCCAATTTGGTTCATCCCATGAACCTAATCCTCATGGTTCATCATATGAACCTAATCTCCATCTAATTGCTCTTATGTGTGTGACCCTATAGGTTCTTGTAACGTTGGCAATGTCCCTAAACCGATTTAGGAACATAAGCAATGAGCGGTATCTAGCAACACATCATTGCTACCCAAGTTACAAGAATGTTGAGCTCCAACATCACCTTTGTGACTACTAATTGTGACTCTCACAATATGTGACAATGTCCCTCTATCCTTGACATCTAGATTGACCAATCGAGGCATAGACCGTGTCATCCTCGGTACAATCTAAATCTTGAACTCCAAGTAGACTCACTCTAATCAAATGAGCTCAATATCTCATATTGACTCATTTGGGCATGGCCATGCACTTCGTGGTCTCACTCTATCAAGAATATTGATTTCACCCCCGTCATATAGGAGGGATAGATCCCATCTACATCACTCACATCCCTCCGCATAATTCGTTACATACCCAGTAATCGCCTTTATAGTCCACCCATTTACGGGTGACGTTTGACGAAGCCAAAGTATGCAACTCCTTATGTAGGGAACCATGGTGACTTCAGGTCTAAGGACTAATAGTCATACTAATAGCCACATGAGAAAGTATATGACACTCATATGACGATCCATGATACTTTCTCATGGCGGGTCATTCAGTATTCATTCTCCAATGCATACCCATGTGTCAACTTGATATCTCATATCCATGACTTGTGACATCAAGTCATCTTGTTGACCTACATGCTAGTCTCTACGCATTAACATTGTCCCTGAATGTTAATACTCGACTAGGAATGATTAAGAGTAGTGTTCTCTATATCATCTCATTATCGATTCAACCAATCGATTGACATAGATAAGAACCTACTACCCAAGGACATTATTATATTTAGTTATTTGGCACCAATATAAGTAAATATAATAACCATGCCTTTATAATTAGGAATATGATACAATAAAGTTCATACAACAATCATCACATGATTGGCTCTAGGGCTTTCACTAACACTTTTCGTGTTTAAGATATCGAATGTCCGTCAATTAATTAATTTACTGACAATTAATTAATCAATATATAACTCCATGAGTAGTACCACTCAACCTTATCATCATGCCGGACCAAGTCCACCTACAGGGTTTACATGATGATCCTTATGAGCTCCTCAAGGGGATATCATTATCCTAATACATAGGACACGATTTCCTCCTATAATCAATGGCACATCATGTAAATAATATCATTTCCTAACATACCTATCCTATCGATTTAATCTATAAATCTCACCCATTGGTAAATCAAAGAAATAAATACTAAGTACATGTGCCCGTTAGTATATCGGGATTAAGAGCATGTACACCATAATATTCGAGGTCCGATTCAATTATGTAGTCAGCAATAAATTGAATCACCTCTAAGTCGGTCCAGCTCAATACACACAAAGTGTACTAGTGTAATTCTATGGTTAAGAATAACCAATACCAAATTATACTATAACCATACCAATGGTTTATCCAAAACCATCTCAGTTGTGAGCCTCTACTTATACTCTACAAGGAACTGATAACATGATCTTCCGTGTGACACCACACACCATGTTATCTACAATGTAATGTATCAGACAATATGCATAACCATAAATATGCGAACAATGATTATGTGATTCTTATTTTAAAAAATAAAGATGTTCATACAAAGAATAGACTTTTCAGTGTACATCCCAACAAGAGCATGTAGGGGTTGTTGGGTGGAGGAGTTACCTAGCATATGATGGTCTTTCCGAACCACTTCTTGGAGAGCTATGGGGGCTACTCCCTTTAGTATGGTGTATGGTTTGGAAGTTGTGTTACTTGTAGAAGTTGGAGTGGAGTCCGCATGGGTAATGAGTTATTTCCCGAGCGACAACAATGCGTATCGGAGTATGGAATTAGACTTGATTCAAGAGAAGAGGGATGCTGCCGCGTATAATGTTGAAAGGTATAAATCACGAGTAATTAAGTCTTATAATAAATAGATAGTGCCTCACTCTTTACAGGTGGGAGACCTAGTACTAAGGAAGGTATTACCTGAGAGATCTAAAGGTAGGCTGGGACCCAAGTGGGAAGGACCTTTTCAGGTGGAGAGCCGAGCGGGAATAAGGGCTTATTATTTCAAGGATCTGTTGGGTTTCCGGCACCGCGGCGTGTGTGTGTTCGATCACGTTTCGTAAACATGAGCACAGCGGAAGCAATAAAAATAATAAATCTACATTTATTACAACACACACATCGCACGCATGCATATTACAACAAGTGTAGACATAACCGTAAATTTAAATTTGCAATAAAAGGAAATTTAACTACGTTATACCTTTCGTATTACGTGTAGCGGGAACGGCATCAACCGGAACGATCCTCGCTAGAATCGTCTCTATCCGTATCCATGCCGAGTATCCTTAGGATGACTTCGCTAAGCCATGAGCTTCGTCTTCGTACGGGTTACTAGCCTCGTGTTGAAGACGACGTGATCGAGAGATGATCACGATCCGAATCCAAATTCGGATCCAAAACGAGTCCTCAAAACTCGCTTCTCCGGAGAGGTATTCGTCAACCGATTGACGAATCCTTCGTCCTCCACCTCAGAGGATTACCGGAGATCGAATCCCCGGTAAGTTAGCCACTGTCAGAGCTCTAACCGTCGTCCAAACGACGCTCCGACGAGAGGAGAACAAGCTGTCCAGAAAACTGGACAGCTTTGGTGGAGGAGTAGGCGCTAGCCAAATAAGGGAAACCAAGTGCTCACCTTATCACCGAAGCCTAGGAAGATCACCGGAAGGTCGCCGGAGGATCACCGGCTGAAGCTTGGACGCCGGCAAAGAGCTGGACGGCGGCTCAAGGGTTGGGCGGCAATGGAGTTGACGCCAACAAGAGGAAGAGGGGTTGGGCGGCCAAGCTAGGGTTTTGGATTAGGGCTTAATTATCCCTTAAGCCCTCTTTTATAGAGAACTAATTCTCTTAATGGTTATTGGATCATAACCATTAGGCCCGTTAACCCGCTCCATTAAGATAAGTTAAAATAAACCAAACCATGATGGTTTATTTTAAGTTAAAACGAACCTAACCAACTTTTGGTTCATTCGTTTAAAATAAACCAAACCCTTTGGTTTATTCTCCTCCATTGGATTAGAACCAAACCATTTTGGTTCATCCATTATGTCTTCATAAGACACGGCCCATCCACGCTTCCATTGCGACTGAAACGATTTCATGCTCGCTTCTTGTTTGGTCCAACCAAACCTAGTTTCTCTCGGTCTGAGAATCCCATTCTCAAGCTCGTTTTAAATCCTTTGGATTACGCTCGTTGTGCGTGTGACCAAATAGGTTCTCGGTTTATGTTGGCCGTCTATAATTAACCATTAATCATATAACGATCATGAGTGGCACCTAGTAGTACATCATGATCCCCAATTAACCGAAAAGACCAATGGTTGATCCAGAACTATTTCTGAAACCCTTCAGCAGCTCGAATGATTTGTGCCCCATTCCCTTCACTCATCTTATACCCACTTGGTTTAGGACATGATCTATAGTGTCAGTCCCCACTAGGCTGACTACGTCACACCTAGCCCAAGTATCATTTCCTCGTCCTACGGATTCTAGTTACTGCACATGTGTCGAAGAGTACCTTACTCTAAACATGTAATGCTTTGGCCAAAGACTTTAGTAACAATCCGACGAGAGGCCATGGGTATACATCTCCTCGCAAGGAGTGGTGAATCCTTTATAGGCTATTCAAACACCTTCGATCACTTCGACTTATACCCAATCATCCCGGGTCCATATCTCCTTAGAGATGCTTGCTTAAGATGTCAAAGCATAAGTCTCCATGATCAAGATGACTTGAATACCGCAAGTCAAAGGAACATCACACTTAAGCTACAGTAAGAACTTCATTGACATATCTATATATGCAGAGAACCATATGAAGTCTTACGGCTGGTCACTCCAATGAACTAGTTACCATAACTAGCATCCACGATCAACTCCTGACATCACAATGTCTCCAGCCAGTGAGAATCAGCTGCTTGGATACACCAAGGAGTATACCTCGTGCTAGTCTCTACAGAATCAATGGTGTCCATCTCCATCAATTCATCGACTAGGGATAATTTCGATACATCACAATTACACATGTAGAGATACTCACAAGTTGTGATCCAATCACAAATTCTCTCATGCTGTGAATCGTATCGTGGACATTCAGTAAATGAGTTTAAGATCCAATCAAATACATGAAACATGTATACTCAAATAGTGAATCTTCATTTATCATATAAATGGTTCATACATAAGGCGATTGCCTTAGGACATCTCTCATATATTACTAACAGACTCCCACTTGGCCTAATGCCAATCGCTACGGTATCCAATACCATAAGAACTAACATGACCCTCAAACTTACTTTGAGGTAATGCTTTAGTCAAAGGATCCGCTAAGCTTCTTTCAGTGGGAATTTTCTCGATTTTTATTTCGTTCCTACTGATGATCTCTCTGATAAGATGATAGCGGCGAAGCACATGTTTGGATCATTGATGAGACCACATCAAGTTCATAGATGAACTTCTTGATCCAAACCGCTTCTTTTGCTGCTTCCAAAGCTGCTGTTGGGGATCGATTGGCCGACTAGAGGGGGGTGAATATCCCTCTTACGATGGATGTCGTATTTTACTCGTCTACAAAAATGTTAGCGCAAGCGGAAGTAATAAACTAAGACAAGCAAATAGAAATAAAACAAAGACAATACAAACACGGAGATGTAACGTGGTTCACGGCTACGCCGCTAATCCACGGTCCGATTCGTCCACGGTGAATCACTCCGCAATCTGTCCACTAGATCTCTCCTTTGCACAAAGCTAGGTGGAGGTAACCTCTTTACAATCAACACTCCTCTTACAAATATAATGAAAATAAGCTTGGGTAAGAGGATGGAAAGCTTTAGGGAACTTTGGGAGAGTATTAGAGTATAAGCATTAGCCTCCCAAAGCCCCAACCCTTTCCTTTTTATAGAGGAAGAGGGTTTCTTCCCATTGACACAGGATCAGTCGACTGATGCCCTCGATCAATCGACTGATCCCGTAGTCGTTGCCCAATAACGACCGCTTTCCACGTTGGATACCATCCAATGGTATTGACATCAGTCGACTGATGGCACCATCAGTCGACTGGTGCTTGATCAGTCGAGTGATCAACTGAGTCGACTCCATTCTGTGCCCATGCACAGTGCCATCGATCATTGCCATTCCTGTGATCGCTTATCGATCGCGCCGATCTGGCAATCGACTGCCAAGCACTAAACTGGTCTTATTATTGGAATGTATACTGAAAGCCTAGCACTTTTTGTATGAACATTTTATTTTGAAATAAGAATCACATGATCATTGTTTGCATTTTATATATTCATTATATATGTGTGCATATTGTCTAATATTTTACATTGTAGATAACATGGTGCTTGGTGTGGCACAGAAGATCATGTTATCAGTACCTTGTAAAATATAAGTAAAGGCTCACAACCAAGATGGTTTTGGACAAACCATTGGCATGGTTGTAGTGTAGCTTGGTATTGTTTTATCTTGAACATAGAGTTACACTAGTACACTTAGGTGTATTGAGTAGGACCGACATAGAGGTGATTCAATTTAGTACTGACTACATAATTGAATCGGACCTCGGATATTATGTTGTACATGCTCTTAATCCCGATATAATAACGGGCACATGTACTTAGTATTTATTTCTTTCATTTACCAGAGGGTGAGATTTAGATGGATTAAATCAATATGCCCGGTAAGTTGGAAAATAATATTATTTACATGGTGTGCCGTTGATTATAGGAGGAAACCGTGTCCTATATATTAGGTTGATGATGTCCCCTTGAGGAGCTCATGTTGGGTTTTTTCGAGCCGCAAAAACCGCTTTTTGCGTTGCGGAAACCTCGGAAGCCCGGCCACGGATCCGTGCGAAGGTATATAAAAATAAAAACATGTATGTGCTTAAGTAAACCTAGATCTACCTTAGATCTAGAAGGTGAGAGCATTACCCTCGTAGCGACGCCCTTTGCTTATCCCGCTCGTCCAAACGCTTTGTCGGAACTCAAGAGTGTCAAGTGTACACTCCTCTACAAGTATCCACACGGACAAATGGTGGAGAAAAACACCTTAGAGTGTGCTAGCACCCCTTGGACGTTCATGTCTAGATGAGGAAGAGAGAGCTTGAGGGAAGAGAGAAGGAAGAAGATGAAGTTACACCACTTAACTTCACATCATCCATAACCCACTATAAGGGGGTTACATGCATGCATGTAACTCCAAGAGCCAATGGCTCTTGGTCTCCCTCATGAGGTGGCACCCCATGATGATGTGGAACATCATCATTGGCCGACCATGCCAAGTCATCATCATGACATGACATTTGGTCAAGTCAAACTTGACCTTTCATCTTCCCTCTCAAGTCAAGTCAAACTTGACCTCTTATCTCCCATGATTGATCAAATCCAACCATTTGATTCAAGTCAATTTAATTTAATGAATCTCTATTCATTTAATTTAAATTGATTTGATGAATCAAATCTAAATTAGACTCATTCAACACTTGAATCAACTTGAGTCTAACTCAATTAGTCTAATTTGGATTACTCTTAATCCAATTTGGTTCTTCCCATGAACCTAATCCTCATGGTTCATCATATGAACCTAATCTCCATCTAATTTCCCTTATGTGTGTGACCCTATAGGTTCTTGTAACGTTGGCAATGTCCCTAAACCGATTTAGGAACATAAGCAATGAGCGGTATCTAGCAACACATCATTGCTACCCAAGTTACAAGAATGTTGAGCTCCAACATCACCTTTGTGACTACTAATTGTGACTCTCACAATATGTGACAATGTCCCTCTATCCTTGACATCTAGATTGACCAATCGAGGCATAGACCGTGTCATCCTCAGTACAATCTAAATCTTGAACTCCAAGTAGACTCACTCTAATCAAATGAGCTCAATATCCCATATTGACTCATTTGGGCATGGCCATGCACTTCGTGGTCTCACTCTATCAAGAATATCGATGTCACTCCCGTCATATAGGAGGGATAGATCCCATCTACATCACTCACATCCCTCCGCATAATTTGTTACATACCCAGTAATCGCCTTTATAGTCCACCCATTTACGTGTGACGTTTGACGAAGCCAAAGTATGCAACTCCTTATGTAGGAAACCATGGTGACTTCAGGTCTAAGGACTAATAGTCATACTAATAGCCACATGAGAAAGTATATGACACTCATATAACGATCCATGATACTTTCTCATGGCGGGTCATTCAGTATTCATTCTCCAATGCATACCCATGTGTCAACTTGATATCTCATATCCATGACTTGTGAGATCAAGTCATCATGTTGACCTACATGCTAGTCTCTACGCATTAACGTTGTCCCTGAATGTTAATACTCGACTAGGAATGATTAAGAGTAGTGTTCTCTATATCATCTCATTATCGATTCAACTAATCGATTGATATAGATAAGAACCTACTACTCAAGGACATTATTATATTTAGTTATTTGGCACCAATACAAGTAAATATAATAACCATGCCTTTATAAATAGGAATATGATACAATAAAGTCCATACAACAATCATCACATGATTGGCTCTAGGGCTTTCACTAACAATCTCCCACTAGCACTAGTGCCAATCACCGTAGTATCAAATACCCAATGACCTAGTGTGACCATCATGCTTTTTCTGTGACAAAGCCTTGGTCAGGGGATCTGCGATGTTAGCGTCTGTGGGTACTCTGCAAATCTTCACATCTCCTCTATCGATAATCTCTCGAATAAGATGGAAGCACCGATATATTCGGCCTATGTTGTAGAATCGAATCGTGTGTTACGCTTGGAACTATTCCACTCACGGCCACCATTCAAGCAAAACACGAACCACATTGCGATCTATAATCATCTGGTCGGTTTGGAAGCTTGCATCAGTAACCCTTCTGACTAGCTCCTCCTCGCCTCCAAATATCAAGAAATATTCTTTAGTCCTTCTTAAGTACTTAAGAATATTCTTGACTGCTATCCAGTGACGCTCACCTGGATCTGACTGGTACCTACTCATCATGCTCAAAGCATACGAGACATCAGGACGAGTACACAGCATGGCGTACATGATAGATCCTATAGCAGATGCGTAAAGGATCTTATCCATGCGGTCTCTCTCCTCTCTAGAAGAGGGACTTTGAGTCTTCGAAAGACTCACACCATGTGACATCGGTAGAAGTCCCTTCTTGGAATTCTGCATGGCAAATCATAGTAATACCGTGTCAATGTATGTACTCTGACTTAGGCCAAGTAATCTCTTAGATCTATCTCTATAGATCTTAATGCCTAGAATACAGGCTGCTTCACCTAAGTCCTTCATTGAGAAGCACGTCCCTAGCCAAGTCTTCACAGACTGTAGCGAAGGGATTTCATTCCCAATGAGTAGTATGTCATCCACATACAATACAAGGAAGACAATTGTATTCCCATTAACCCTCTTGTAGACACAGGGTTCATCTTCATTCTTGATGAAACCAAACTGTTTGATCGCATCATCGAATCGAAGATTCTAGCTCCGAGAAGCTTGCTTTAGCCCATAAATGGACCTTTGCAGCTTGCATACCTTCCCAGTATGCTGTGGATCTACAAAACCCTCAGGTTGTGTCATGTACACATCCTCGAGTAAGTTTCCATTCAGAAATGCGATTTTGACATCCATTTGCCAGATCTCATAATCGTGGTATGCTGCAATAGCAAGCAAGATCCGAATGGACTTAAACATCGCCACTGGAGAAAAGGTTTCATCTTAGTCAATACCATGAATTTGCTTGAAACCTTTAGCCACCAATCGGCCCTTATAGGTATGCGTAAGTCCATCCATGTCAGTCTTTCTCCTAAAGACCCACTTACACCCAATGGAATTCTTCGTGGATCAACCAAAGTCCATACTTGGTTGGTGTACATGGATTCCATCTCGGATCTCATGGCCTCTAGCCATTTCTCAGAATCTGGGCTCATCACAGCTTCCTGATAGGAGGTAGGCTCATTCTCAATGAGCATAACGTCATCATGGTCAGACAAGAGAAATGAGTATCTCTCAGGCTGACGACGTACCCTATCAGACCTGCGAAGAGATAGGTCTACTTGAACAGGTGGTTGTTCCACAACTCTTTGTGCAACAACCTCATCACCCACAACACTTTGTGGTTCCTGTTCAACCTCCATCAAGGCCTCAGTGCTATGGTCCTTATCTTGAATTTATTCAAGATCGAAGGTACTCCCACTAGTTTTTCTAGAAACAAAATCCCTTTCAAGAAAAACTCCAATCTTTGCCACAAACACTTTGTGCTGACTGGGAATGTAGAAGTAATATCCCTTTGTATCCTTGGGATATCCAACAAAATAGCACCTATCGGATTTGGGTCCTAGTTTGTCTGAGACTTGATGTCGAACGTAAGCCTCACAACCCCAAATCCTCATAAAAGACATCTTGGGATTTCTCCCTGTCCATATCGTATATGGTGTCTTTATGACATCCTTGGATGGTACACGGTTAAGGGTAAAGGATGCTGTGTCTAGAGCATATCCCCAACAGGATATAGGAAGATCTGTGTGACTCATCATAGATCGTACCATATCCAATAGGGTACGATTCCTCCTTTCGGATACACCATTCCACTGTGGTGTTCCAGGAGGAGTGAGTTGGGATAGAATCCCACACTCAGCTAGATAGTCACGAAACTCATGGCTAAGGTATTCACCACCTCGATCTGATCGAAGTATCTTAATACTCTTGCCAAGCTGGTTTTGTACTTCATTCTTGAATTCTTTGAACTTTTCAAAGGATTCTGATTTATGTGTCATGAGATACACATAACCATATCTACTGAAGTCATCAGTAAATGTAATGAAGTACCTGTAACCACCTCTAGCAGCAACATTGAAAGGACCACACACATCACTATGTATAAGTCCTAACAAATCTGTTGCTCTTTCGTTGTGTCCAGTAAAGGGAGTCTTGGTCATCTTGCCTAAAAGGCAAGACTCGCATGTCTCATATGATTCAAAATCAAATGAGTCTAGCAACCCATCCTTATGGAGCTGAGATAAGTGACTCTCATTTATGTGACCTAAGCGACAATGCCAGAGATAAGTTTGGTTCAACTCATTTGACTTGAACCTCTTGGTACTTATGTTATAGATAGGGCTCTCTAAGTCTAGAAAGTAGAGTCCGTTCATTAGAGGTGCACTACAATAGAACATATCATTTAAATAAACTGAACAACATTTGTTCTTTATTATAAATAAAAATCCTTTCTTGTCCAAACAAGAAACTGAAATGATGTTCTTGGTTAAGGCAGGCACATAACAACATTCATCTAATTCTAATACAAGCCCAGAGGGCAAAGATAGATCATAAGTTCCTACAGCAACAGCAGCAACCCTTGCTCCATTGCCTACTCGTAGGTCCACCTCGCCCTTTGTCAATGCTCTGCTATTTCTCAGCCCCTGCACATTGGTACAAATGTGAGATGCACATCCGGTATCTAATACCCATGATGAAGAAATAGATAGATTGACTTCTATAACATTTATACCTGAAGTAGAAGTCTCACTTCTCTTCTTCTTAAGATCTTCCAGGTATGCCTTGCAGTTACGCTTCCAGTGTCCTGCTTCCTTGCAGTGGAAGCAAGCCCCTTCCTTGGCTACCCCTCCTTTGGGTTTAAGTTCTTTGCCTTTGCCCTTGGCTTGGGACTTTCCCTTACCTTTAGGCTTGCCCTTGCCTTTCTTCTTCTGCACCATCAAAATGGTGTCAGATTTACCCTTCTTAAGGTTAAGCTCAGCAGTTCTTAACATGCTGAGCATTTCAGGCAGTGGCTTATCAATTTCATTCATGTTATAATTCATGACAAATTGATTGAAGGCTTGTGGCAAAGATTGCAAGATCAGGTTAGTGGCCAGCTCTTGGCCAAGTGGGAATCCCAGCCTTTGTAGGTTTTCTACGTACCCAATCATCTTGAGTACATATGTACCTACGGGAGTCCCTTCTTGCATCTTGGACCCAAATAATTCCTTAGAGACTTCATATCTCTCATGCCTAGCTTGTACTTGATATAGTTTACGAAGATGTCCAACCATATCATAAGCATTCATGAACTCGTGTTGCTTCTGAAGCTCAAAGTTCATGGTCGCGAGCATAAGACATGATACATCTAATGCATCATCTTGATGCTTCTTGTAAGCATCTTTGTCAGCTCGCGAGGTAGTGGCAGGAGGTGCCTCCGGAATGGGTTGCTCCAGGACGTACAGCTTCCTTTCTTGGGTGAGAACAATTCTCAAGTTCCTGTACCAGTCCAGGAAATTTGCTCCATTGAGCTTGTCCTTCTCAAGGACAGATCGCAGAGAGAGAGTGTTCGTGGTTGTCGACATAGTTATCTACAACATACAATGCAGAGAATTAATATTATATTCCTTTTATCATTTAATTAGGCCTTTAATCAAATGATGCTCCCACTGAATTATAGGAATTTTGTAGAATCGAGTTATGGATGTGGTCAAACCACATTTACTAGATTCATACAAACTAGCTATAATTCTTGCGGGACAAGATCCACATCATACTAAGCCTTGAGTTAGCTTTGGCTAGATCGCCCAAGACTTAGTACGATCGGTGGGTAACACATTACCGATTACATCTCTATGCAACTCTTATTTATAGGATCAAGACCCACATTTACAAAAGACCTTGAGTTAGCTTTGGCTAAATCGCCCAAGATTTAGTGTAAATGCGATCTTGACCTATCGTTCCAACGATTGAAATATGCCTATAGTTCTACTCGATCCAATTGAGTTTAACTAGTTTTGCTCAATCTAATTGAGCTTACTCTAACCCAAGCGTGATAGGCGGGACCAAGATTGTCCCTCCGCACCCTACCAAGATAATATGCATTGCTCTACTTTGGCAGATTCAACAACAACAAATGATCGAGGTAGTGATGGGTATCAAGGCTCGGTAGGCATTTTCGAGTTGATTCGATTATGATCTAATCTAATCGTAATGTGTATCTTATACACATTTAGGCCTTTATTATCCTATATTAGCATGCATCATATACATACATTCATTATTCTAGCATGCATCATATACATACAAGAAAATTATCCTAGCATGCATCATATACATACAAGTATTATTCTACTAGCATGCATCACATACATACAAGCAAAATCAATTATATATATATATATATATATATATATATATATATATATATATATATCAACATATATATATATATAATTAAATGTGATATAGTCAAGGCCCTACTACGATCTTCTCAAGCCAATGAGAAGATCGGACGGTCAACCTAAGGCTAGTGGCTTCTCCAAGCGCTTCCTTTGACTGTCATGTGTCGTCGTCACCCTTCTCGTAATCTCGTCTTCGAGTGGACTTTCCATCGCTCCATTTTGTACATTACAAATATGAAACTCGAGTTACATTCGAGTCTAAAAACTAATTACAACTAGAAGAGGTACGACGCGCAGGTCGCATACACTATACAACACGCACAACCACAAAACGACACGCAGGCCGTATTATGAATTACAACACACATAATCCAATCAAATTGGGGTCATTGGGCCATGAAAATCACAGAATTATACATAATTCTAAATTATGTATTTTTACATAAATTTCTATAATTTTTCCTAATTTATTTCAAATTTATGAGTCACCTCTCCGTAACGGTCCCGCTAAGCGGTTTCCGGGCGCGATCGCGGGACATGGCCCCTTTCGGGGATAGGGGCAGCGCCCCTACTCGCAAAATAAACTTCGTGAGTGTCCCTACAATGATCTTACAGCGACTTAAGTCACTGTCCCAAAAACCTAAAGCGAGAACTCGCCGATTCGGAGAGTTTTTCTCGACGGTTGAAGCCTACAAGTGTCCCAACACTTGTTGCTTCGACTCTTTGAGAAAAATACCCAAAAATTCTATAAAATTAGGAAATTTACAGAAACATATAAATCTGTAATTTTTATATCTAATACAAAAAATTACAAAGATGAAACACATACATGCTTCGCACATGGCTCTGATACCACTGTTGGGTTTTTTCGAGCCGCAAAAATCGCTTTTTGCGTTGCGGAAACCTCGGAAGCCCGGCCACGGATCCGTGCGAAGGTATATAAAAATAAAAACATGTATGTGCTTAAGTAAACCTAGATCTACCTTAGATCTAGAAGGTGAGAGCATTACCCTCGTAGCGACGCCCTTCGCTTATCCCGCTCGTCCAAACGCTTTGTCGGAACTCAAGAGTGTCAAGTGTACACTCCTCTACAAGTATCCACACGGACAAATGGTGGAGAAAAACACCTTAGAGTGTGCTAGCACCCCTTGGACGTTCATGGCTAGATGAGGAAGAGAGAGCTTGAGGGAAGAGAGAAGGAAGAAGATGAAGTTACACCACTTAACTTCACATCATCCATAACCCACTATAAGGGGGTTACATGCATGCATGTAACTCCAAGAGCCAATGGCTCTTGGTCTCCCTCATGAGGTGGCACCCCATGATGATGTGGAACATCATCATTGGCCGACCATGCCAAGTCATCATCATGACATGACATTTGGTCAAGTCAAACTTGACCTTTCATCTTCCCTCTCAAGTCAAGTCAAACTTGACCTCTTATCTCCCATGATTGATCAAATCCAACCATTTGATTCAAGTCAATTTAATTTAATGAATCTCTATTCATTTAATTTAAATTGATTTTATGAATCAAATCTAAATTAGACTCATTCAACACTTGAATCAACTTGAGTCTAACTCAATTAGTCTAATTTGGATTACTCTTAATCCAATTTGGTTCGTCCCATGAACCTAATCCTCATGGTTCATCATATGAACCTAATCTCCATCTAATTGCCCTTATGTGTGTGACCATATAGGTTCTTGTAACATTGGCAATGTCCCTAAACCGATTTAGGAACATAAGCAATGAGCGGTATCTAGCAACACATCATTGCTACCCAAGTTACAAGAATGTTGAGCTCCAACATCACCTTTGTGACTACTAATTGTGACTCTCACAATATGTGACAATGTCCCTCTATCCTTGACATCTAGATTGACCAATCGAGGCATAGACCGTGTCATCCTCGGTACAATCTAAATCTTGAACTCCAAGTAGACTCACTCTAATCAAATGAGCTCAATATCCCATATTGACTCATTTGGGCATGGCCATGCACTTCGTGGTCTCACTCTATCAAGAATATCGATGTCACTCCCGTCATATAGGAGGGATAGATCCCATCTACATCACTCACATCCCTCCGCATAATTTGTTACATACCGAGTAATCGCCTTTATAGTCCACCCATTTACGGGTGACGTTTGACGAAGCCAAAGTATGCAACGCCTTATGTAGGAAACCATGGTGACTTCAGGTCTAAGGACTAATAGTCATACTAATAGCCACATGAGAAAGTATATGACACTCATATAATGATCCATGATACTTTCTCATGGTGGGTCATTCAGTATTCATTCTCCAATGCATACCCATGTGTCAACTTGATATCTCATATCCATGACTTGTGAGATCAAGTCATCATGTTGACCTACATGCTAGTCTCTACGCATTAACGTTGTCCCTAAATGTTAATACTCGACTAGGAATGATTAAGAGTAGTATTCTCTATATCATCTCATTATCGATTCAACTAATCGACTGATATAGATAAGAACCTACTACTCAAGGACATTATTATATTTAGTTATTTGGCACCAATACAAGTAAATATAATAACCATGCCTTTATAAATAGGAATATGATACAATAAAGTCCATACAACAATCATCACATGATTGGCTCTAGGGCTTTCACTAACAGCTCATAAGGTTCATCATATAAACCCAGCTAGTTGACTTAGTCAACATGATGATAAGGTTGAGTGGTACTACTCGAGGAATTAGATGTTAATTAATTGATGGTCAGTAAATCAATTAATTGACGGACATTCGATATCTTAAACACGGGGAGATTAATGTACAAATAATATATGGAGCCCATATTGATTTATGGGGGTTGGTGAGGTAGTTCAATGATGATCCTCTAGTGGAATGGAACATCATTGATGGATCAAGTTTGTGTGGTTCCGATCCATCGGGTGGCCGAGACCCAACTCCTCCTTATGGTCCCTATCGTAGCCTAATATAATCCTTGTGAAGTCTAGATCCAAGAATGTAAAACAAAACCTAGAACCAATGGTTGGGATTAAATCCCTAGATCCGATGGTTGGATGAAACCCTAGAACCGACGGTTGGGATAAAACCCTAGATCCGATGGTTGGATGAAACCTTAGATCCGACGGTTGGGATGAAATCCTAGATCCGATGATTGGGATTAAACCCTAGATCCGACGGTTGGGATAAAACCCTAGATCCGACGGTGGAGATTAAATCCCTAGATCCGACGGTGGAGATTAAAGGAGGCTTAAGCCCTACTCTATATAGATGGCTTGAATTGGGATTAGGGTTTGGAAAGAAGTTGGGCGGCTAGGGTTTGGAGCTAGGGTGGGCGGCAACCATCTTCATCCAAAGTTGTTGCCGGCGCCCACTTCCTTCAATTATTCCTTGGCCGGCGCCCTTCACCTAAGCCACTCTCTTCTTCCTTGTCCGGTGGTTCACCTTCCATTGGTGGCCGGCAAGATCATCTTCCTCCAATCTCCAAGGTGGCCGGCGGTTCCCTTTGTATTGGTGGCCGGCGCTTCATCCATTCATTCCTTGGTGCGTTGCATCAAACTTCCTAGCTTGGTGGCCGGTTCTAGATAGGAAAGGTATTTGTGGTTTCTTCTCTTTGTTTGCAGCGGACAAGGGAGAGAAGAAAGCGATCTAGAAGGCTTCTACTCGTGGAGGATCTTCGTCCACACGTCGTCCACGAGAAGGATAGGACATACGGTAGAAGATCGTGAGGTATAAAGTTATTTTAACTTTATGTACAAATCTGAGCATGTTCTTATTTGTTTTGATTATGCATGTGTATGTATGAATATATATTGTATAATCATGGACCCTGAAGACAAACACAAAAACCGGCGATCCGTCCGTCGTCTCTTCCGCGGCTAATCAACTAGAAGAGTAGAGTTGCTTGAACAACTAGTTTGTTCGAGCGACCACTCAAGTTGTTAGCACGACGACGAAATGGTGTTGCTAAGGAGGCTCATCCTATCCGGATTAATCCTTTAATTAGTGAAAATTTTAATCCGGGGACATGGGAGCCAATGAGCCTCCGAAGCGACTCCCATCAAGTGGTATCAGAGCCACGGTTTCCGGTTTTGTGTGTTTAGGATTCGGTTATTTTTTTTATGCATTTTTCATATATTATATGTGCCGGATAATAGTAGGATGTGCGTAGTTTAACTCTTTGGTTGCAGGCATAAGATCCGACTATTATGGTCATGTGTGTGTATGTGAATGGATGTGTGTAAAAATTTATTATTTGAATCCTCAGGGTTGACGAGGCTAGATTAGTATTTAATTTTTGTAATTAAATACGGCATTGTTTAGCCGCTCATTTTAGTTTACTTTCGATCTAGATTATTTGTACACTCCTTCGTGGAGTATAGGATCGATGGATGTAAATTAATATGATTTATCTCGGCTCGGAACTCTTTGGTGACTTGCGCACGAGAAAAGATGGAGCGGACGAGGTGGTGACACGACGGGATGCGTATTGGAGAACAATGCCATAATAGTTGGAAAAATTTTGATTTTTCCATATTTATTGCTTATTTGTTTTATATGCATGTTGTGTTTGTTTTAAAATTCCTCGATTACAATTTACTAAGTGGGAGAGGGATATTTTAATTGATTCCCGCGACCTCCATTACAATTTGACGTGTGATGCAACAAACTTGCGCGTTGGCTTTGAGTGCCTTCCTCCCCATCGGATGGGTTTGTTTGCGCATCACTAGGTCAAATAATGGTTATAGGAAATTATTTAGGAGCGTGTGTACTTCCCCATCGGTAAGGCACATAATCCGAAATAATTCCCTTAGTATCGTGTAATGGTGCACACTTAGATGCAAATAAAAAGTATCCTCCCCATCGGAGTCACTGCTTTTATTTGTAGGGATAAAGAGGAACCAACTATTAATTTTATTTGTCAAAAAGTAAGGTTGACAAGATAATAAAATTAATGGGTAAAACCTCCTCTTACAAATGTAGAATTCGTATACGTCCACACTATCGTGGCATGCGATATTCTCGGTGTTTTGAGGTGTTGGTTGATTTCGGGATTTTATTGTTTTGAGGAATCAATATTATTTGAAATCTGATATTTTTTTATCATTGTGATTTTTAGGATTTTCAAATGGCTTTCAACCCACTTGCTGTGATTTTAAAAGAAAACAAACTTACTGGTCCAAACTACATTGATTGGAAAAGAAACCTGGATATTGTCTTAACTGCGGAAGAGTACAAATTTGTACTCTTCGAGGTCTGTCCTCCTAAGCCCACCGATGACTCTGATGAAAAGGAGAAAGAACATTATAAGAAGTGGGTTAAGGCAGATGAGATGGCGCGGTGTTACATTTTGGCATCCATGTCAAATGTGCTGCAACATCAGCATCAGGCCATAGCCACTGCTTATGATATGATGTTCAATCTCAAGGAACTTTTCGGACATCAGAGTAGGGCGGCTAGGCAGGAGGCAATGAGAAACTTGATGACGACCACCATGATCGAGGGAACACCCGTTAGGGATCATGTTCTCAAGATGATGGCTCATCTTAATGAGATGGAAGTCCTCGGAGTTGAGATCGATGGCGAAACCCAGGTCGATATCATTCTCCAGTCTCTGCCTAGGAGTTTTGAGCAGTTCCGCCTCAACTACAACATGAACAAGAGGTTGTATTCGTTGGCGGAGCTTCTGACAGAACTCCAGGCGGCAGAGGGGCTTTTTCGTCAGAGTTCTCAAGCCATGGTCGCTCAGAAGGTTTCTTCCTCTAAACCGAAAGGTAAGAAGAAGAAGAAGCAAGGTGCAGCGAAGAAAGTGGCGATGGGACCTCGGGCGAGTGAAGTGCCAGAAAGGCAAGTGCTTCACTTGCAAGCGGTGGACATTGGAAGCGGTGTCCTCGTGAAAGAACAAGGTATATCTTCTTGTTTAGTTGTTGAAACATGTTTAGCGGTGTTATCTACGATTGCACGTGTGTAGATCTGAGAGCCAGCGATCATGTCTGCAATACTTTGCGAGGGTTCGAAACCCGATGACTAGTGAGGAGAGGTTACCGTCTACATGGGCAATGCTTCAAAGGTGGCGGCTATTGCAGTTGGGAGACGTTTATTTATCTTTTGATAGGAATAAAGTTTTGGTTTTAAGAAATTGTCTTTATGTACCTACTTTTAGAAAGAATTTAATTTGATTTCTAAATTATTTATGGATGGATATTACATTTCTTTTAATGACAAGGTGGTTATAAAAGGAATAGGAGATTATCTGTTACAGTACATTGGTTGGCAATTTATATACTCTTGAACCAAAAACTCCCACGATGCAAATAAAGTAAATAGCTCATCTTCTAAATCTAATAAGAGAAAAGAACCTTCATGAAATGAACCAAACATATCTCGGCATCTAAGGCTTGGTCATATTAACCTAAGTAGAATTCAAAGGTTGATAGGTGATGGACCTTTAGGTTCATTAGTGGTGGAGGATCTCCCAACTGCGAATCTTGCTTGGAAGGTAAAATGACCAAGAGGCCTTTAAGGCCAAGGGTATAGAGCCAGATGTGTTAGAATTGGTTCATTCTGATTTGTGCGGTCCTATGTCTATCCAGGCAAGAGGTGGTTTTGAATATTTCGTCTCTTTTATAGACGATTATTCAAGATATGGATACATTTACTTGATGCGCTGCAAGTCTGAATGCTTTGACAGGTTCAAAGAATTCAAGGCTGATGTGGAGAACCGTCAAGGTAAAAGTATCAAGACATTACGATCTGATCGTGGTGGCGAGTACCTCTTGGGAGAGTTTAGGAGTTACTTATCAGAGGTAGGATTCAATCCCAATTATGCACTTTGGCACACCCAGTGAGAATGGTGTGGCGGAGCGAAGGAATAGGACTCTTATGGAGATGGTCAGATCTATGATGAGTTATTCTGAGTTACCTGATTCGTTCTGGGGGTTTGCTCTGGAAACAGCAGCACACATTCTGAACTTGGTTCCATCTAAGTCAGTACCCTCTACTCCCACAGAGTTGTGGACTGGGCGAAAGCCTAGTCTAAGACATATTCAGATTTGGGGTAGTCCAGCACATGTGCTGAAGGGAGATGCTGGTAAGTTGGAATCTCGTACAGAAGTGTGCTTGTTTGTAGGCTACCCTAAGGGAACGAAGGGTGGTTTATTCTATAGTCCTAGAGATCAGAAGGTGATCGTGAGTACGAATGCCAGATTTCTAGAGGAGGACTATGTGATGAACCACAAGCCCACAAGTAGGATTGTTCTTGAGGAGTTGGCGAAGTCACTTGCTACCACCGTACAAGAGGAGACACCACAAGTCAGCGCAGCGTGTCGAGCATACAGGAGGCACCTGCGTCGTAGTGGGAGGGTTGTTAGACAACCCGATGATTCATGTTTTTGGGAGAGTCTTTGGACTTAGTCACACGTGAATATGAACTGATCCACTGGACATATGAGGCAATCCAAGATAGAGATGCGATATCTTGGCAAAGAGCGATGAATTGAGATAGAATCTATGGATTCTAATCAGTCTGAGCTAGTAGAGCCACCCGATGGTGTAAAACCATTGGATGCAAGTGGATCTACAAGAGAAAGAGAGGAGTAGGCGGGAAGGTTGAGACCTTCAAAGCTAGGCTTGTTGCGAAAGGGTATACTGAAAGAGGGTATCGATTATGAGGAGACCTTTTACTGTAGCTATCTTAAGTCTATCCGGATTCTCTTATCTATAGCTGCTCATATGGATTATGAGATTTGGCAGATGGATGTCAAGACAGCTTTCCTTAATGGAAGTCTTGATGAGAACATCTATATGCGACAACCAGAGGGATTCATTGCTAAAGGCAAAGAGCATCTTGTATGTAAGCTTAATCGGTCCATTTATGGATTGAAGCAAGCTTCTAGATCTTGGAACATCCGCTTTGATGAGGTAATCCAGTCATATGGATTTATTCAAAGTCCGGATGAGCCTTGTGTATACAAGAGATGTGACGGAAACGTAGTGGTGTTTCTTGTACTATAGGTAGATGACATTTTGTTAGTTGGCAACAATATCAAAGTGTTATCAGACGTAAGGGTATGGTTGTCCAAACAGTTTGACATGAAGGACTTGGGAGAAGTGGGACACATCCTTGGGATCAAAGTTATAAGGGATCGCAAGAAAAGGATGGTGTGCTTGTCTCAAGCTTCATATATTGACACTATCCTTGCTCGTTTTAGCATGCAGAACTCCAAGAAAGGTTTTCTACCTTTTAGGCATGGAGTTCCTTTATCTAAAGAGATGTGTCCCAAAACATCAAAGGAGATAGAGGACATGAAGGCGGTTCCTTATGCTTCGGCAGTAGGAAGCCTTATGTATGCTATGCTATGTACGAGACCGGATATCTGCTTTGCCGTGGGCATGGTTAGCAGATATCAGAGTAATCCTGGACAGGGATATTGGACTGCGGTAAAGCATATATTAAAGTACCTGAGAAGGACTAGGGATTATATACTGGTTTACCGAGCAGATCAATTAGTCCCTGTGGGGTACACGGATTCGGATTTCCAATCAGATAGGGACAAGAGTAAGTCTACCTCGGGGTTTGTGTTTACTTTTGGAGGTGGAGCCATAGTATGGAGGAGTGTCAAGCAGAAATGCGTGGCGGACTCTACCATGGAAGCTGAGTATGTGGCAGCCTCTGAGGCAGCCAAGGAAGTTGTATGGCTCAGGAACTTCTTGATGGACTTAGATGTGATTCCTGGTTTGCCCAGAACTATCACAATTTATTGTGATAACAGTGGTGCAGTTGCAAACTCGAAGGAACCACGAGCCCATAAGGCGAGTAAACACATAGAGCGCAAGTACCACCTCATACGAGAGATCGTAAAGCAAGGAGAAGTTGCTGTCACCAAGATTGCATCAGAGGATAACCTGGCGGATCCATTCACTAAGGCCCTTCCAGTGAAAGCGTTTGATAGGCATGTGGAGGACATGGGGATCAGATGTATGGCGAGTGATGATCATAGTCTTTTAGTATAAGTGGGAGATTATTGGAATGTATACTGAAAGCCTAGCTCTTTTTGTATGAACATTTTATTTTGAAATAAGAATCACATGATCATTGTTTGCATTTTATATATTCATTATATATGTGTGCATATTGTCTAATATTTTACATTGTAGATAACATGGTGCTTGGTGTGGTACAGAAGATCATGTTATCAGTCCCTTGTAAAATATAAGTAAAGGCTCACAACCAAGATGGTTTTGGACAAACCATTGGCATGGTTGTAGTGTAGCTTGGTATTGTTTTATCTTGAACATAGAGTTACACTAGTACACTTAGGTGTATTGAGTAGGACCGACATAGAGGTGATTCAATTTATCGACTACATAATTGAATCGGACCTCGGATATTATGTTGTACATGCTCTTAATCCCGATATAATAATGGGCACATGTACTTAGTATTTATTTCTTTGATTTACAGAGGGTGAGATTTCTATGGATTAAATCAATATGCCCGGTAAGTTGGGAAATAATATTATTTACATGGTGTGCCGTTGATTATAGGAGGAAACAGTGTCCTATATATTAGGTTGATGATGTCCCCTTGAGGAGCTCATAAGGTTCATCATGTAAACCCAGCTGGTTGACTTAGTCAACATGATGATAAGGTTGAGTGGTACTACTCGAGGAATTAGATGTTAATTAATTGATGGTCAGTAAATCAATTAATTGACGAACATTCGATATCTTAAACACGGGGAGATTAATGTACAAATAATATATGGAGCCCATATTGATTTATGGGGGTTGGTGAGGTAGTTCAATGATGATCCTCTAGTGGAATGGAACATCATTGATGGATCAAGTTTGTGTGGTTCCGATCTATCGGGTGGCCGAGACCCAACTCCTCCTTATGGTCCCTATCGTAGCCTAATATAATCCGTGTGAAGTCTAGATCCAAGAATGTAAAACAAAACCTAGAACCAATGGTTGGGATTAAATCCCTAGATCCGATGGTTGGATGAAACCCTAGAACCGACGGTTGGGATAAAACCCTAGATCCGATGGTTGGATGAAACCTTAGATCCGACGGTTGGGATGAAATCCTAGATCTGATGGTTGGGATTAAACCCTAGATCCGACGGTTGGGATAAAACCCTAGATCCGACGGTGGAGATTAAATCCCTAGATCCGACGGTGGAGATTAAAGGAGGCTTAAGCCCTACTCTATATATAGATGGCTTAGGGTTGGGCGGCAACTAAGAGAATTCGAATTGGGATTAGGGTTTGGAAAGAAGTTGGGCGGCTAGGGTTTGGAGCTAGGGTGGGCGGCAACCATCTTCATCCAAAGTTGTTGCCGGCGCCCACTTCCTTAAATTATTCCTTGGCCGGCGCCCTTCACCTAAGCCACTCTCTTCTTCCTTGGCCGGTGGTTCACCTTCCATTGGTGGCCGGCAAGATCATCTTCCTCCAATCTCCAAGGTGGCCGGCGGTTCCCTTTGTATTGGTGGCCGGCGCTTCATCCATTCATTCCTTGGCCGGCGGTTGCATCAAACTTCCTAGCTTGGTGGCCGGTTCTAGATAGGAAAGGTATTTGTGGTTTATTCTCTTTGTTCGCAGTGGACAAGGGAGAGAAGAAAGCGATCTAGAAGGCTTCTACTCGTGGAGGATCTTCGTCCACACGTCGTCCACGAGAAGGATAAGACATACGGTAGAAGATCGTGAGGTATAAAGTTATTTTAACTTTATGTACAGATCTGAGCATGTTCTTATTTGTTTTGATTATGCATGTGTATGTATGAATATATATTGTATAATCATGGACCCCGAAGACAAACACAAAAACCGACGATCCGTCCGTCGTCTCTTCCACGGCTAATCAACTAGAAGAGTAGAGTTGCTTGAACAACTAGTTTGTTCGAGCGACCACTCAAGTTGTTAGCACGACGACGAAATGGTGTTGCTAAGGAAGCTCATCCTATCCGGATTAATCCTTTCATTAGTGAAAATTTTAATCCGGGGACATGGGAGCCAATGAGCCTCCGAAGCGACTCCCATCACTTATACCAGTCGATCGACCCATCGACTTAGAGCAGTCGACTGCCATGACATGGCAGTCGACTGGTGTCGGGAAAACCCATCCGACACTTGGCCAAATGGCCAAGTTTCACCTAAGAGCTACCCCTTCCCGGGTTACATTCGCTCACTCTCATCCCTCGGAGTCCCTCGCCTTCGAAGTTCTCTTCGTTCGCGGCCACATCCCTCGGCAGCATCAGGCGCACGGCTCGGCAATGCTCCTTCGCGTCTCTTGCCTCGAAGTCTACTTCCTCTGGCTTCACTCCAAGCTTCTCGTCCGGCGGTCCCTCGGATGCTCCAAGCGCACGGCTTTCGCAAAACAATCCTTCACCGACTCAAGGCCCGAGTGATGAAATGTGAAACTCGCCACGGCTCCATGTGCGAATTACTAAGTCCTGCACGACTTCAACGCACATATCAAATCAACATAACACACTAACTTAAACCCTTTGCCACACCATCAAAATCATATCATGGCAAGAGATTGCCCTAACAGCTGCAACGTATTCTGCCTTAGTGGCAGAATCCGCTATAGTGTCAAGCTTGGAACCTTTCCAACTTATTGCGCCTCCATTCTAGGTGAATACATACCCAGACTAAGACATGGAATCATCCTTGTCTGTCTGGAGCTGACATCCGTATACCCACGTATCACCATGTACCCTTCACCATATATTAGGAACACATCCTTAGTTCTTCTCAAGTACTTATGGATCATCTTAACAGCCACCCAATGATCCATTCCTGGATCAGACTAGTATCTGCTCGTGACACTCAGATCATACGATACATCGGGCCTCGTACATAACATAGCATACATGATAGATCCTATTGTGGATGCATAGGGAATCTTACTCATGCAAATCCTCTCGTCTTCTGTGCGCGGACACATAGACTTCGAAAGGTGTACCCCATGTCTGATGGGTAGGAAACCTTTCTTGGATTCCGACAAGCTAAACCTCTTTAGCACTCAGTCTATATATGTAGACTGCGAAAGACCAAGCAACCGTTTCGATCTATCTCTATAGATCTTAATCCCAAGGATGTAGGTTGCTTCTCCCAGGTCTTTCATGGAGAATGTCTTGGATAACCAAACCTTAACTGACTGTAAGATTGATACATCGTTTCCTATAAGTAATATGTCATCAACATATAATACTAGGAACATGACTGCACTCCCACTAACCTTCTTGTACACACAAGGTTCGTCTGGATTTTGTGAGAAATCAAACTTTTGATGGTCTCATCAAAATGGATATTCTAGCTCCTGGATGCTTGCTTCAATCCATAAATGGACCGTCGCAATTTGTATACCTTGGTTTTATCTGTTGGGGATCAGATGGCCGGCTAGAGGGGGGTGAATAGCCCTCGTTCGTTGGACGTCGTAATTCGCTCGTTCGTTTGCTCGTCTACACAATCGTTAGCGCAAGCGGAATAATAAAACAAAACAAGTAAAGACAAAGCAAAACAAACCAATGCTAACAAAGGAATATAACGTGGTTCACGGCTACGCCGCTAATCCACGACCCGATTCGTCCCCGGTGAATCACGCCGCCAAACCAATCACTATTGGCCTCTCCTTTGCACCAAGCTAGGTGGAGGTAACCTTTACAATCAAGCACACTCCCTCTTTTACAATAGATGTGAAGGAAAGCTAAAAGAAGGAGTTTAAATCTTGTGGAGCACTTGGATGGTCGTTTAGAACTTGAGCATTAACCCACCAAAGCTCCACACCCTCTCTTTTTATAGAGAGGGTTGATTTCTTCCCGTTGGCCGCCATCGATCATTCCGCCCTTGGCGATCATTGCCACTACAACGGCCTCCGAACACGTCGGATGCCGACCGCCAGGTTGCAGTATACTTGGATCGGCGATGGACCTCACGCGATCGCCGCCTCAGTAGTCGATCGCCGATCGGCTACGAGCGGTCTGTGGTGAACCATTTCGATCGATCGCCTTGGCCGATTCGATAGTCTTATCGATGGTCGCCAACCTATCGCTAATCATGGCGGCCGCCACAATCGATCGATACGGCCGAGCTACACTGACTAAGCGATCGCCATTCCATGGCGCGATCGTGTCGGGAAAACCCATCCGACACTTGGCCAAATGGCCAAGTTTCACCTAAGAGCTACCCCTTCCCCGGGTTACAATCGCTCACTCTCATTTCTCGGAGTCCTTCGCCTTCGAAGTTCTCTTCGTTCTCGGCCACGTCCCTCGGCAGCATCAGGCGCACGGCTCTGCAATGCTCCTTCGCATCTCTTGCCTCGAAGTCTACTTCCTCCGGCTTCACTCCAAGCTTCTCGTCCGGCGGTCCCTCGGATGCTCCAAGCGCACGGCTTCCGCAAAGCTATCCTTCACCGACTCAAGGCACGAGTCATGAGATGTGAAACTCGCCACGGCTCCATGTGCGAATTACTAAGTCCCTGCAAGACTCCAACGCACATATCAAATCAACATAACACACTAACTTAAACCCTTTGCCACACCATCAAAACCATATCCAGGCAAGAGATTGCCCTAACAATCTCCCCCTTTTTGATGTGTGGCAATCCGTTTAAGTTAGGTAAAAACATTTGATATTAATTCTAAGGGTAAGAAAGCATGTAAAGATAAACATGATATAACAACATGCAACTCCCCCTTAATCCATGAAACTTTCTATAAAAATTTAAAAAATTTTCTTCCCCCTATCATATATTTCTCCCCCTTTTATAATTAACTTAAACATAATATTTTCTCCCCCTTTGACACCATCAAAAAAAATTATCACTAAGTTATAAGCTCATGACATCAAGTATAATGGAGGGAAAATATGACAAGTTATAAAATTGGGTACCACTTGTAAGTTTACAAACTGAAATCGGCCTTCAATGTTCTGATTATGAGGCCACCACGATCAGCTATCGATGGCAAAGCGGTAGCACAAAAGCCGAATTTCTGATTTTCTGGATGAAATTCAGAAATGCATTAAAAATTCCAGAAAATTCGAAAAATCATGAAATTCGAGGAACATATTTCTCTTAAGTATATTTATCAAGGAAAAATAGTTTTTCATGAAAAATCAATATATTTTCCAAGATTTGCCAAAAATCCAAAAGCTCTAAAAATCACTAGGTTTTTGATCATTCTAGTATCAAGTTAGCTACCTAGTTTTGCATCTAATTGTTTCAAAACATGAATACATGTATTTTAAGGTAAGAAATTGTTTTGAAAACATTAGAAATATCCAACCATGATCTTTGGGCAATATGTCTATTAATTAAACATAAGCCTTCCCCATGATTGGTCTATTATTGATATTTTGATACTTTAAATGACCATCTAAATGCCATAAGCATTAGTGGACATTTGTATCATCCTAACATCTCACTCATGCTAAGTTTGCAATCAAGTTAGCCTATAGTGAGTGTGAGATGCATCCTAGGGGGGGTATTTGTATATATACTTAACCAATATATTCAAGCAATTCTATCATGGTTAAGTATCAACCTAACAACCTACATGATCATAATGACATATATCAATTAATTTCACATTATGATCATGAAATACATGTTTTCATCAAATTATAACCATGCATTAGGCATTATATGATGATAATAAATAAATTATCACCTAAAGCATGATTTAAACCTATTGCTCATGATAATGTGCCCAATATCAAAATCATAAATCATGATTACACATATGCATAGAAATTACATTAATCATCATGATTTAAGCATTATTACCTTTTTATGGGCACGTTATCATCACCCAACACTATCTAAAAATGTTGTCCCGTCATCCTAAGTCAACCAAAATATGATATAGGTCAAGTTCATATGGTTGACTACCCTAGGGGTTTTCTAACCCTTAAGGATGGATTTTGGAACCCAAAATAGATTTTTGCCTATAGGGTTCACTAGAAATTCTTTGGGGATCCATTTCTTAGCTATTACTTTGTTTTTGTCTTGTCCCCTAGCTATTAGGCATCTATAGGCCTTCTCATTTTTCTTCTCTTTATATCCTAGGCCTTTTTTGTTGAAGCTAGCCCTTTGGCTCCCTATGATCATATTCAAAGTGTTGGAGCCAATTGTGAATTTTCCCAGGGCTTTTGTTAAATAATCTACTTTTTCCCTTAAGGCCCTATTTTCATTTATACATGCATCACTAACATCTAAAGGCACATAATTATCATGTGAGCATGCATCATCATGGCAAGAAGAGGTATCATTATTATTTAAGCATGCATTTTCTAGCTTATTTTCTAATGCCTTAATTTGATTAAGCATGCTTTTATTTTTCTTTTTCATTCCAAATAAGTCCTTAGTTAAACTAGAGATTATGAAAACTATTTTACTAGGAGAGGCTTTCGTTACCATAGTTTCCATGTCCTCTTCTTCTTCTTCGGATGATGAGGAGGATGATGATGTGGAGGAGGCTCCCCCTTCACTTGAGCTCTCTCCTCTTGTGCTTGATCCTTCATTTTCGGAGGAGGAGCAATCCAAGTCGTCAAAGGCCATCAAGGCCAAATTGTCGACAAAGGCATTCTCCTCATCCGATGATGAGGAGGAGGATGAGGAAGGATCATCCCATGTCTTTGCCTTTAATGCTTTGGCCTTCCCTTTTTCTTTTGCCTTCTTCTCCTCTTCCTTCTTTTTCTTGCTCCCCTTTTTCTTCTTCTTTTCTTCTTTCTTTTTCCTCTCTTCCTTGCTTTTGTTTAGGAGAGGACAATTGTCCCTTATGTGTCCCTCTCCTTGGCAATTGTAGCATATCACCTTCCCCCTTGGTCTTCTATTCCTATCATTTGATTTATCAAATCTAAAATTCTTAAATACACGCCTCACCTTCCTTACCATGTAGGCTTCCTCGGTGCTATCCATGGAGGAGGAGGAGGCTTCATCATCGGAGGAGGAGGGGACTTCCATCTTCTTCTTCCCCTTGTTTGCCAACAATGCTACTCCTCTTGAGGGTTGAATTCTTGGCTCTTCTTGAATTCCTTCAAGCCTCGTTTCGTGGAGCTCCATGGTCGAGAAGAACTCCTCCAAGGTACTTACTTCCAAGTTCTTGGACATATAGAAGGAGTCCACCATGGAACTCCACTTTGAGGACCGGGGAAAGGCATCTATAGCCTTCATGAGCATGTCCCGGTTCGATAGCTTCTCACCTACACTTGTTAGCCCAATTAAAATTTCTTTAAACCTAGAGTGTAGTGAGGTTACCTTTTCTCCCTTTTCTAGTTTTATATTGGATAGTTGGGAGCGGAGGAGGTCTCTTCTTGCAAGCTTGGCCTCCGAGGTGCCTTCATGAAGCTCTACAAGCTTCTCCCACATCTCTTTGGCGCTAGTGCATTCTCCGATCCGGTTGATCTCTTGTTGAGGGAGCACATTGAGAAGATGATGTTTTGCCTTTGAGTTTGCAAGGTGTTCCTCTCGTTGCTTCTTATTCCACCTTGACTTCTCTATTGGCTCACCCCTTTCATCCCTAGGCAACTCGAAACCATTTTCCATTATAAGCATAATATCGAAATCGGTTTCGAAGAATACCTCCATTCTCCTTTTCCACCAAGAGAATTCGCCGTCGAACTTCGGTGGGTGGATGTTGGAGCCGGCCATTTTTGATGTAGGGCTTGTTGCGGCGGTTAGTCCGGTGACAAGCAACCTCGGCTCTGATACCACTTGTTGGGGATCGGATGGCCGGCTAGAGGGGGGTGAATAGCCCTCGTTCGTTGGACGTCGTAATTCGCTCGTTCGTTTGCTCGTCTACACAATCGTTAGCGCAAGCGGAATAATAAAACAAAACAAGTAAAGACAAAGCAAAACAAACCAATGCTAACAAAGGAATATAACGTGGTTCACGGCTACGCCGCTAATCCACGACCCGATTCATCCTCGGTGAATCACGCCGCCAAACCAATCACTATTGGCCTCTCCTTTGCACCAAGCTAGGTGGAGGTAACCTTTACAATCAAGCACACTCCCTCTTTTACAATAGATGTGAAGGAAAGCTAAAAGAAGGAGTTTAAATCTTGTGGAGCACTTGGATGGTCGTTTAGAACTTGAGCATTAACCCAAACCTCCACACCCTCTCTTTATAGAGAGGGTTGATTTCTTCCGTTGGTCGCCATCGATCATTCGCCCTTGGCGATCGTGCCGCCACTACAAGCGGCCTCCGAACACGTCGGATCTGACCGTTAGTAAGCGGTATACTTAGCGATCGGTGATGGACCTCACCGATCATTGCCGCTCCTCCGTAATCGGCCCGATCGGCTACAGCGGTCTGGCGAACCATTTACGTCGATCGACCTCGCCTTCAGCGATCGGTGATCGTAACGATCATTGCCGTATGGCGGTCATTGCTAACCTAATCGATCGATCGTATACGGTCGAGCTACACTCGACTCGAAGCGATCGCCATTCCATAGCGATCGGTGTCGAAAACCCATCCGACACTTGGCCAAATGGCCAAGTTTCACCTAAACTACCCTTCCCGGGTTACAATCGCTCCTCTCATTTCTCGAGTCCTTCGCCTTGAGTTCTCTTCGTTCTCGGCCCGTCCCTCGGCGATCGCGCCTTCGCGTCTCTTGCCTCAAGTCTACTTCCTCGGCTTCACTCCAAGCTTCTCGTCCGGCGGTCCCTCGGATGCTCCAAGCGCACGGCTTCCGCAAAGCTATCCTTCACCGACTCAAGGCACGAGTCATGAGATGTGAAACTCGCCACGGCTCCATGTGCGAATTACTAAGTCCCTGCAAGACTCCAACGCACATATCAAATCAACATAACACACTAACTTAAACCCTTTGCCACACCATCAAAACCATATCCAGGCAAGAGATTGCCCTAATATTATCAACCGATGTGAAACCCTCAGGTTGTATCATATACACGTCCTCGAGCAGGTTTCCATTAAGGAAAGCTGTTTTCACATCCATCTGCCATATCTCATAATCATAATGAGCCGCTATGGCCAGGAGCATCCAAATGGATTAAAGCATAGCTACAGGCGAATAGGTTTCGTCATAATCAACGCCTTGTTTTTGACGATATCCTTTCGCCACCAATCTAGCCTTATAGGTAATCACATTACCATCCATGTCGGTTTTCTTCTTGAAAACCCACTTGCACCCTATAGGCTTTATGCCTTCAGGTGGGTCAACCCAGTTCCAAACTTGGTTTTCATACATGGAATCCATTTCCGACTTCATGGCACCAAGCCACTTATCCCTTTCTGAACTTGTCAGCACTTCTTCATAACTGGTAGGCTCCTCATCATCAATGAGTAACACGTCGTTCGATTCACTTATGAGAAATCCATATCTCTCGGGAATATTGCGTGTTCTACCAGATCTACGAAGATGTGGTGTTATAATAGGTCCAGTCAATTGCTCATCACTATGAGTTTTCGGCTGTTGTACTTCACCAAGTATCTCATCAATGTCTATTTGAGTCTCTAGAGCCTCCTCAAGCTCGACGACACTCCCACTGTTTTCTTGCAAGAGAAACTCTTTCTCTAGAAACATAGCATGCCTTGAAACAAACACCTTTTGTTCCACAGGATGATAGAATTGGTAACCCCTTGTTTCCTTAGGGTATCCAATAAATAGATATTTATCAGACTTAGCATCCAATTTATCTGATACTGTCCACTTCACATAAGCAGGACAACCCCATATCTTCAAGTAAGATACATGAGGTTTCTTACTATTCCATATCTCATATGGAGTAGTTGAGACTACCTTGGTAGGCATTCTCTTTAACAAGTAAACAGCTGTCTGAAGTGTATAACCCCAAAAGGACTTGGGAAGAGTCGCATGATTCATCATTGACTTGACCATGTCCAACAAGGTCCGGTTACGCCTCCTAGATATACCATTATGCTGTGGTGTATAGGGCGGAGTCCATTGAGACAATATACCATTGTCTCTTAGGTAATCAAGAAACTCCTGACTCAAGTATTCACCACCTCGATCCGATCGAAGTATTTTAATACTCTTATCATGTTGTTTCTCTACTTCATTTCTGAATTCTTTGAACCTTTCAAAGGCCTCAGACTTGTGTTTCATCAAGAACACATACCCAAACCGTGAGTGATCATCGGTGAAGGTAATGAAGTAGCTATAGCCTCCTAAAGATTGAGTTGACATAGGTCCATATACATCACTATGTATTAGGCCTAGCAACTCTCCCACTCGTTCACCTTTTCGAGTAAAAGGTAACTTAGTCATCTTGCCTTTTAAGCATGATTCGCATGTATCGTATGAATCCAATTCAAACGATTCCAGAATTCCACATCGGTGTAATTCGGACATGCGTTTCTTGCTTACATGGCCAAGACGACAATGCCACATGTAGGAGTCTATTTGATTATCCTTTTGAGCACGCTTGTTGCTTGCTTCGATATTGCAAATGTCACTGGATACGTCCAACATATAAACACCATTGCTTAAAGTTCCAGTCCCATAAAGAACCCCATTCAAAGTTATGTAACAACAATTGTTACTAAACGTCAAATGGAAACCATTTCTATTTAAACAAGAAATAGAAATGATGTTCTTTATCAACGAAGGAATATAAAAGCAATTGTCTAGTTCTAAGACAAGTCCTGTAGGGAGTTTCAACAAATACGTTCCGATGACGAGTGCAGCAACCTTTGCTCCATTCCCAACACGTAAATTTGACTCTCCCTTGACGAGTCTTCTTCTATTCCTTAGCCCATGTATGTCATTACATATATGTGAGCCACACCCAGTATCCAATACCCAAGTGTCTAAGGAAATAGAATGACAATCAATAAAGAAGATTTCTGAAGAAGATGGGGCATCCGATGCCTTATCCTTCTTCACGGACTCAAGATAAATCTTGCAATTTCTTCGCCAATGGCCCTCCTTGCCATAATGATGGCAAGTGCCCTTTTGAGCTGGTTTTGTCTTTTTTTTCTTCCCCTTCTATTGTTCCTTTGACTCCCTCTTAGAACCTTTCTTCGAGGAATCAACTAACAACACCGTCCCCTACTCGTTCTTCTCAGAAGGCTCCACAGTCTTCAGCATGTTGAGAAGTAGCACAGATGACCCTCCTTGCATCTCAGAGGTGAAGAGGAGCTTGGAGACTTCGAACCTTTCAAATCTCACTTGCTCATCAACCAACTCATAAAGATGAAAGACTATGGTATGAGCATCCATATGCTCATGCTGCTTCCGCAGCTCAGGTACCATCATGGCTAGCATGATGCAACTCACCATTTCAGAATCATTCACATGTTTCTGATAGGCCAACAATTGGTCCAGAGTTGCATTGTCACTAGGACGGGCGGGAAGAGGCGCTTCGAGGACATACGCAAGCTTTTCCACCTTGAGAACAATTCTCAAGTTTCTAAGCCAGTCCAAGAAGTTCGGCCAAGTCAATTTATTCGAATCCAAAATGGAACACAAATTTAAAGGCATCATGATCATTCTTAGAAATACAAAATGAGCATATATGAGAAAGATGATTTTAAAATGCATCAATATACATTTATAAATCCCATTCATTTTTCGAATTTCAAAAACCCCAAAATCACTTCGGGAGATCGTAGGTCCATCTCCGAATTGGCTGATATCCATCATAGATATGAACAACCTTGGAGAGAGTCCAACAAGCCATTCATAACTACGATGGTAGGTATCAACTATACCGATTTCATATCACGTATATGCATCTATCACAATGTGCTATCAACTAATTGAATGTTCACACATACATCGGGTTGTTAACACATTAACAAGTATGCATCATATGCATAGCACCCAACTTCACCTCCCTTTACATCGACCTTGGAGGGAGTCCAACAAGCTGATGCTCCAGGTTAAAGCCAACCCATTAATCAAGACATAGTTTTAATATGGTTAGAGCACATTCAACCAATTAGCCCAGCTTGGAGAGAGTCCAACAACCAAAGCTAACGATTGACCTCTGACTCATACCATATTAGTATTAAACTATTCCATGGTTTGAACATGTTCGGGTTCGAGCCGGGCTTGGAGAGAGTCCAACAACCCAAACAAGAAACGGAACTCTGGTTCTAACCATATTAATGGAAGGTGTAGGCTTTAATATTGAGTAAGGGTTTTTATGTCTCATCCTCTTTGCACACAAATAACTATTATCTACATGACACGACATACATGGCATACATCTACATGTCACGACACACATGACATAATGATATGCATCTAATGCAATTACATGGCATACAATTATGTCATGTACATAATTTCCTTATTTGTCATAATTATTTATGGAAATAAAATATGTTTAAGATTTGATTCTCCAAATCAAATCAAGATTAAATTAGGAAACAAATTTCCAAATCTAATCACATATTTTATTTATGGAAATAGTTGATTAAGGAAAATCAATTTAGGAAACCAATTTCCTAAATCATCAAAACTACTTATGGAAATAAAAATATTTTAAGATTTGATTTCCCAAATCAAATCATGATTAAATTAGGAAACAAATTTCCAGAATCGAATCAAATATTTTATTTATGGAAAATATCAATTTCTATAAATACTTCCAACTTTCCAAAAGTGGAAGATTTCCATAAATACTTCTAGACTTTCCAAAATTGAAAAATTTCCATAAATACTTCTAAATTTCCAAAATTAGAAAATTTCCAGAAATAACATTATGACTATCGCAAAACCATTTTAATATTATGTCGAAACACAACCTGGGCTCTGATACCACCGTTGGGTTTCCGGCACCGCGGGGTGTGTGTGTTCGATCACGTTTCGTAAACATGAGCACAGCGGAAGCAATAAAAATAATAAATCTACATTTATTACAACACACACATCGCACGCATGCATATTACAACAAGTGTAGACATAACCGTAAATTTAAATTTGCAATAAAAGGAAATTTAACTACGTTATACCTTTCGTATTACGTGTAGCGGGAACGACATCAACCGGAACGATCCTCGCTAGAATCATCTCTATCCGTATCCACGCCGAGTATCCTTAGGATGACTTCGCTAAGCCACGAGCTTCGTCTTCGTATGGGTTACTAGCCTCGTGTTGAAGACGACGTGATCGAGAGATGATCACGATCCGAATCCAAATTCGGATCCAAAACGAGTCCTCAAAACTCGCTTCTCCGGAGAGGTATTCGTCAACTGATTGACGAATCCTTCGTCCTCCACCTCAAAGGATTACCGGAGATCGAATCCTCAGTAAGTTAGCCGCTGTCGGAGCTCTAACTGTCATCCAAATGACGCTCCGACGAGAGGAGAACAAGCTGTCCAGAAAACTGGACAGCTTTGGTGGAGGAGTAGGCGCCGGCCAAATAAGGGAAACCAAGTGCTCATCTTATCACCGAAGCCTAGGAAGATCACCGGAAGGTCGCCGGAGGATCACCGGCTGAAGCTTGGACGCCAGCAAAGAGTTGGATGGCGGCTCAAAGGTTGGGCGGCAATGGAGTTGACGCCAACAAGAGGAAGAGGGGTTGGGCGGCCAAGCTAGGGTTTTGGATTAGGGCTTAATTATCCCTTAAGCCCTCTTTTATAGAGAACTAATTCTCTTAATGGTTATTGGATCATAACCATTAGGCCCGTTAACCCGCTCCATTAAGATAAGTTAAAATAAACCAAACCATGATGGTTTATTTTAAGTTAAAACGAATCGAACCAACTTTTGGTTCATTCGTTTAAAATAAACCAAACCCTTTGGTTTATTCTCTTCCATTGGATTAGAACCAAACCATTTTGGTTCATCCATTATGTCTTCATAAGACACGGCCCATCCACGCTTCCATTGCGACTGAAACGATTTCATGCTCGCTTCTTGTTTGGTCCAACCAAACCTAGTTTCTCTCGGTCTGAGAATCCCATTCTCAAGCTCGTTTTAAATCCTTTGGATTACGCTCGTTGTGCGTGTGACCAAATAGGTTCTCGGTTTATGTTGGCCGTCTATAATTAACCATTAATTATAGAACGATCATGAGTGACACCTAGTAGTACATCATGATCCCCAATTAACCAAAAAGATCAACGGTTGATCCAGAACTATTTCTGAAACCCTTCAGCAGCTCGAATGATTTGTGCCCCATTCCCTTCACTCATCTTATACCCACTTGGTTTAGGACATGGTCTATAGTGTCAGTCCCCACTAGGCTGACTACGTCACACCTAGCCCAAGTATCATTTCCTCGTCCTACGGATTCTAGTTACTGCACATGTATCGAAGAGTACCTTACTCTAAACATGTAATGCTTTGGCCAAAGACTTTAGTAACAATCCGACGAGAGGCCATGGGTATACATCTCCTCGCAAGGAGTGGTGAATCCTTTCTAGGCTATTCAAACACCTTCGATCACTTCGACTTATACCCAATCATCCCGGGTCCACATCTCCTTAGAGATGCTTACTTAAGATGTCAAAGCATAAGTCTCCATGATCAAGATGACTTGAATACCGCAAGTCAAAGGAACATCGCACTTAAGCTACAGTAAGAACTTCATTGACATATCTATATATGCAGAGAACCATATGAAGTCTTACGGCTGGTCACTCCAATGAACTAGTTACCATAACTAGCATCCACGATCAACTCCGGACATCACAATGTCTCCAGCCAGTGAGAATCAGCTGCTTGGATACACCAAGGAGTATACCTCGTGCTAGTCTCTACAGAATCAATGGTGTCCATCTCCATCAATTCATCGACTAGGGATAATTTCGATACATCATAATTACACATGTAGAGATACTCACAAGTTGTGATCCAATCACAAATTCTCTCATGCTGTGAATCGTATCGTGGATATTCAGTAAATGAGTTTAAGATCCAATCAAATACATGAAACATGTATACTCAAATAGTGAATCTTCATTTATCATATAAATGGTTCATACATAAGGCGATTGCCTTAGGACATCTCTCATATATTACTAACAGGATGCTTAAGGAATACTTTTATCATGACCCGTGAATGTATATTGAGAAGCATGGCTAGAGGGAGGGGGTGAATAGCGAGCGTAAAACTTTCCTTTTCGTTCTTTCGATATATGAGCAAGTACAATGGAAAAATAAAAAGGTCAAGTTTATTTTTACTTGGTTCACAACCCAACGGTTGCCACTCCAAGGCCCCGCGATCCCATGTACAAAGGGGCAATCCACTATAAGGTCTCCTTGTTGGAGGTAGGAGACAATGAACACAAAACCAAAAGCACGAGGATGAGGCAACAAGCCTACCTCACCTCATTACGATTAAAACAAAGAATACAGTAAAGAAAAATACTTGTTGCTGTTGCAGACGAAGAAGATGAAAGCTTGACATCGCGTTGACGTTATGATGGTGTTGGAGCTTTGGCGTTGTAGGAGCACTTAAGAATAATCTTGATTGATTTTTGGGTTGGAGTCCTCCCCTCCTTTTATTGAGTTTTGCCTTGGAATAAGTCTCCTCATCTTTTGGAACTGATCACGAGGTGGTACCATATTTTATCACGAAGTGGCCACGTCAAACATTATCCATTTTGACCTAGCGTAAAAGGTTGATTCGCCATCACGATCGATGCCTTCCATCACCGATCGATAGATCATCGATATGCATCACCGATCACCTGACCACTTCCCTACAGTAAGAGGTTAGCACAGAAAATGGTAAATGCGATGATTTCTTACCGTTCGATCTTGACCTAGACCTTCCACGGGAAGTATAAGTCGGATCACGACCTACGATCGTCCTCGTACAGAGGACACAACCTTACCATCTCTCACTCACACGAGCTTACCTCTAGTCCTTTATGACCTGTCGCTTTGCTTCCGGTCTTCCACCTAGGTTCTTCGACTCCCACGAAATACCATCGGTGTCGCCCGACCACCACAGTTTCCCGACTTGGGATTCTCCGGGTGTCGCTGACCTTCGACTTAACTTAACCATTTCCTACACACTTAATTCAGCTCATGAGATAACAATATGACCTTAACTTTGGATCTTTGCCATAATCAAAACCTAGGTTCGATTATCTAGTTCCCCTGCACCAACAATCTCCCCCTTTTTAATCTATGGCAAACCAATACAAAGTTAAGGGAAAAATTAAAGCATAAAGCAAGTAGAGTAAATGATGAATGCCATTTTCAAAAACTCCCCTTTTAACCCTAGGTGAGTTTTGAAAGAGATAATTTAATTTTCAAAATTAAATTTTGTGTTACTCCCCCTTAACTTGCACTCTTCTCCCCCTTTTTCCATAAATCAAAAAAAAAATTGGGGGTTTTTATATAAAATAGGGATTTAAAAACAACATTGTATATGCATGCATCTAGATAAATCAACTATGAGTCCAAGCATGCGTCTAGCAGCAGTTAGATAGATTGGTTCAAGGTGTGTCCCTCTGCACCAATAATCTAAAGGTTTGTAATATAACCCTTAAGGTTAGTTTTCTCTCCCCCTTAGTCAAATATATGAAGTATAAGAGATGTAGGGGGCGCTAAACTTTGTCCTAGAGAGTTGTAAATAGTCATTAAGTACAATAATTGAGAAAACAAGTAGCATTTTGAAAAGGTTATATTTCAATTATCCTTAACATCTCACCCATTCTATGTGTCTCAGAATTTGTTCACCTTATATGTTTTGTGAGATGATTTGAACTTAATTAGAGATAATCAACCTTGGGTTAGATTCAGATTTAACCTTTAGATCGTTAAGTAACTTTTTGAGAAACTGGCTTCTAGGTCGTGGCGAGGCACAGGGGCCTTCTTTGATCGAAACAACAACCACTTCCTTAGACAAAGCCAAATTCAAGAAAATATCACTTAAGTCACTTAGGGTTACTTCCTGGTCTAACTAGTTTAGGATACGGCGAGGTAGCTTCAGCTAGTTCCACTCGGTCAAGTGCACCAAGCTAGATACGCCTTATCTAGCTCGAATACATGAGACTTTATTTCCCTAACGTACTATCATCTCGCCGTGTCTGGATACTATATTGTCAAGAGTTGACTAACTATTTTCCCTATTTAGCCGTTCTAAAAATTAAAATAAAATAACTAATCATGCAATAGTTTTGCTAAGGAAGTGGGTATACTATTTTAGTGTTAGCTCCCCATGACCATTGAACTAATATGGTCTATTCAAATAATGAACTTGATCCTAGGGAATCCAATACTTATTAGTCCTTATATGTGAGTTCAATAAAACCTTTGGGACCCATGCTTGGACTCTTTGATGACTACGATTCACAATAGACATGTAAGATCTATTCGTAGTCGTTGACCTAAATCTGAGTCCGACTTTGTTGTACACGACTCTTTGGGTTCCAAGTAATCGATTAAGATTCTTAGATCCCAACGTGAACCTTTCCAACCTAGCCTCGACCTCTTGAACTCGGTCTTTCAAGAGAGAATTCTCCTCCTCAAGTTTTTCAACTTGGGTTGAGTTTCCCTCTTGAACTTGACTGGTTGAAGAGGTTAGAGTAGCCTCTTGCTTGAGGGTTTCAACCTCCTCAAGTAACAACTCAACCCTAGAATTGGACTTAGTTAATTTTCTAGTAAGCATTTTAATTGTAAGGTAAAATGTACTAATTAAAGAGCGGCTAACCTTGACTTTCCCTTTTGGTCCGGCTTTGAGTTTCCTCTTGAAGTAGTCTTCGGGGTCGGAGTCGGAATTGTAGTTGGACTCGGATTCAGATTCTGACTTGGACTCCTACGGTCTTGCCATGTAAGCTATGTCGACGCCTTCTTCTCCGTTGTCGCAATTTGCATGGAAGGCTTTCCTTGCTCCCTTTTGCTTTGGTCGCCTCAATGACTTGAATTGCTCTTGGTTCTTGTTCTTCAATTGCCTTCTTTCTTGTCGAACTATTCTCCGCACCATGTTGACTATTGCGACCTCCTCTTCGGATTCAGATTCAGATTCATCCTCGGGTTCGGAGTCTTGTTCTTGCTCAGGGAGGTGGCTTTCTCTTCTCTTTTCTTCTTCATCCTGCAAGTAAAGCAACACCTCTCTCGATCGAGACTGCGTTAGTTTATTCATGTAACTCAAATTCTGAAAAGAATTCGTCTAACCTAATCTTTGATAAAACTTTAGATACCTTGTAGACATCAACCATGGATGCCCACAAGGTGGTCCTAGGAAAAACATTAAGAGCGTACCTTATTACTGTTAGTGAAAGCCCTAGAGCCGATCATGTGTTAATTGTTATATGGACTTGTTGTATCATATTCCTATATATATTTATAAAGGTATTGCTTTATGGTTATTATACTTACTTGTATTGGTACCAAATAACTAAATATAATAGCGTCCTTGAGTAGAAGGTTCTTATCTATATCAATTGATTGGTTGAATCGATAATGAGATGATATAGAGAATACTACTCTTAATCATTCCTAGTCAAGTATTAATATTCAGGGACAATGTTAATGCAAAGAGACTAGCATGTAGGTCAACTCGATGACTTGATCTCACAAGTCATGGATATGAGATATCAAGTTGACACATGAGTATGCATTGGAGAATGTATACTAAATGACTCACCATGAGAAAGTATCATGGATCATTATATGAGTGTCATATGCTTTCTCATGTGACTATTAGTATGACTATTAGTCCTTGGACCTGAAGTCACCATGGTTCCCTACATAAGGAGTTGCATACTTTGGCTTCGTCAAATGTCACCCGTAAATGGGTGGACTATAAAGGCGATTACTGGGTATGTAACAAATTATACGGAGGGATGTGAGTGATGTAGATGGGATCTTTTCCTCCTATATGACGGGAGTGATATCATGATTCTTGATAGAATGAGACCACTAAGTGCATGGTCATGCCCAAGTGAGTCAATATGAGATATTGAGCTCATTTGATTAGAGTGAGTCTACTTGGAGTTCAAGATATAGATTGTACAGAGGATGACACGGTCTATGCCTTAATTGTTCAATCTAGATGTCGAGGATAGAGGGACATTGTCACATATTGTGAGAGTCACAATTAGTAATCACAAAGGTGACATTGGATCTCAACATTCTTGTAACTTGGGTAGCAATGATGTGTTGCTAGATACCGTTCATTGCTTATGTTTCTAAATTGGTTTAGGAGCATTGCCAACATTACAAGAACCTATAGGGTCACACAAAGGGAAATTAGATGGAGATTAGGTTCATATGATGGACCAAGAGGATTAGGTTCATGTGATGAACCAAATTGGATTAAGAGTAATCCAAATTAGACTAATTGAGTTGGACTCAATTTGATTTAAGTGTTGAATGAGTCTAATTTAGATTTGACTCATTGAGTCAATTTAAACTAATGAATAGAGATTCATTAAATTAAATTGACTTGAATCAAAGGTTGGATTTGATCAACCATGGGAGATAAGACGTCAAGTTTGACTTGGCTTGAGAGGGAAGATGAAGGGTTAAGTTTGACTTGACCAAATGCCACTTCATGGTGACTTGGCAAAGTGGCCGGCCAATGATGATGTTCCACATCATCATGGACACATCACGGTGTGCCACCTCATGAGGAAGACCAAGAACCATGGCTCTTGGTATTACATGGATGTTTATAACCCCATCCTTAATGTGGTCGGCCATAGCATTAGTGGTGAATTAATTTTATCTTCTTCCCTCTCCCTTCTTGCTCTCTCCCTTTCCTCCATTGTCGTGACCTCCAAGGGTGCTAGCACACTCTAAGTGGTCTTCTCCACCATTTTTTCGTGTGGATACATGTAGAGGAGTGTTCACTTGACACTCTACGAGATCTGACAATCGTTTGGACGAGCGGGATAAGCGAAGGGCATCGCTACAAGGGTAACACTCTTCCATGTAGATCTAAAGTAGATCTAGTGTTTCTAAACATGTACATGAATTAATTTTATTTATCTTCGCATGGATCCATGGTCGGCTTCCGATGTTTCCGCAACGCAAAAAAGCAATTTTTGCGGCTCGGAGAGTCTAACAGTGGTATTAGAGCCATGGGCGAAGCATGTACATATTTGTTTTGTAATTTTTGTATTAGATACAAAAATTACAGATCTGTAAGTTTCTGTAATTTTCCTAATTTTATAGATTTTTGTGAGTATTTTTCTCATAGAGTCGAAGCAACAAGTGTTTGGAACTTGTAGGCTTCAACCACCAAGAAAAACTCTCCGAAACAGCAATGTCACGCTTTAGTCTTTTGGGACAGTGACTTAAGGCACTGTAAGATCAAGATGGGACACTTGCGAGATTCATTTTGCGAGAAGGGGTGCTTCCTCTAACCCCGCAAGGGGCATTGTCCCGTGATCTCGCCCAAAAATCTCTTAGTGGGACCATTATGGAGATGTGACTCATAAAATTGAAAAAAATAGGAAAATTATAGAAATTTATGTAAAATACATATTTTAGAATTATGTATGATATTGTGATGGTCATGACCCAAAAAAAACCCCAATGTGAATGGATAAAATTATGTTGTAATTCATAATACGGCTTGTGTGCCATTTTTGTGTTGTGCATGTTGTATATGATATGTGACCTACGCGTCATGCCTCTCTTATTATATTCCTATTGTAAATAGATTTTAGACTCGAATATAACTCGAGTTTCATGTTTTTAATGTACAAAATGAAACGGTGAAAGGTCCACTTGTAGATGGAGTTATGAGGAGGGTGCCGACTATTAGGACCCTTGGAAAGGCTAATCACCCCCTCTCTAGCCATTCCAAGGGTCCTAACAAGTGGTATCAGAGCCCGGATAGCTTGGAAGATCTCACCATCAACCAAGACATCAATGGCTCTTCAAGAGGGATATAGCACCGCCAAGCCATCGCTCTTCGACGGAAGTCATTTCGCGTATTGGAAAGGTAGGATGAAGTACAATCTTATGAGCAATATTGAAATTTGGCATAGTGTTGTAGATGGCTTCGAGGAACCGGTGGATGAACATGGAGACCCTATTCCAAGCAAGGATTGGACAAGGGAAATGAACCGCAAATTCGAATCAAATGCCAAGGCGGTACTCACCATTCAATGCGGCATTACCATGGAGCAACTCAACAAGGTGGGGCCTTTCGAATCCACCAAGGAGCTATGGGAAAAGCTCGTTGAGCTAAATGAAGGTTCCAAGGAGTCAAAGAGGGCCAAGAAGGACCTACTAATTGGACAACTTCAAGCCTTCCAAATGAAGATGCATGAAATCGTAAGTCAAATGCATGGAAGGTTCAAAGAAATTGTTAACGGACTCCATATCATAGGTGAGCAAGTTGACAACCGGGATTTGGTAAGGAATATTTTACAAGCATTTCCTAGAAATTCTTTATGGACTTCTATAGTTGATGCCATTAAGGTAACTAGAGATTTATCTCAAATTAAAATTGATGAATTATTTTGTGAGTTTGAATTACATGAGCAAACTAACATGTCCTCTAAGGAAAAGGGTCTAGCTCTATTTGTCGAAAAGAAGGACAAGAAAGAAAAGAAGAAGAAGGAAAGAAAAGAAGCATCATCATCATCCGAGTCGGAGGGTGAGTCAAGTAGTGATGGAGACTCATCTAGTGAAATGGCAAATTTCGTCAAGAAGCTTTATAGAAGGTCAAAAGAGTTCAAGAATAGAGAAGCAAGGAAGGGGTCTCATTCCTCAAAAGGTAAATTTAATGGTAATTCAAGTTTTAGTAATAATGTGATTTGCCATGCTTGCAACAAGAAGGGGCACATAAAACCGAATTGCCCGGAGCTAAAGAAGAAGGAGGAAAAGAAAAAGAAAAAGAAGGAAAAGAAGGAAAAGAAGAAGAAGGAGGCCATGGTGGCTCAAACCACATGGGACACACCAAGTGTTGAAGACTCTTCCTCCGATGATGAGCTTTGCCACATCACACGCCATGTGGCACTCATGGCATTAGAAGATGATTCCGGCACATCAAGCCAAGAAGAGTCTTCAAGTGATGAATCGTCATCTAGTGACGATGAGGTAATGAATTCTCCTAAGGTTATGCTTCTCTATAAATCAATTGCTTATCTTAAAGAAGCTCTAGATAAGTCAAAATCTAAGGTTAAGAGCATGAAGGTAGAACTAAAGGCCATTAGAAATGAAAAGCCTTCACATATTGACTCTTGCATGCTTAAGGAAGAGAATGACAAACTTAAGGATGAGGTTAGTGACTTGAAAGCATGTTTAGAAAAATTTTCAAATGGCTCAAAGTGTCTTGATATGATTCTTAGTAGGCAAAGAGCGGTTTATAACAAGGCCGGGTTAGGATATAAGCCAAAAGAAAAAGAAGTTGCTTATATTTCATTGATTAATAGGAAAGCAACCATTAAGGGAAAAGTTAAGAAAGCATAGGTACCTAAGAAGTTTTTACTTAATGTTACCGGTCCAAATGTTTGGGTACCAAAAGCTTGTGTTTTTCATGTGATTTAGGTAGGAGAGCGAGGTATGTGGATTGTGGATAGCGGTTGCTCAACACATATGACCGGAGATGTGAGCAAGTTCTCCACAATTAAATATGTGAAGAAGGGAGCGGTGTCCTTTGGGAATAGTGGAAAACTCAAGATATTAGGTAGAGGTACAATTGAGGTATCCCCCAAGATTGTCATTCACAAAGTTTTACTAGTTGAAAATATGAAATTTAATTTATTAAGTGTTAGTCAACTTTGTGATGCAAACTATCATGTCTCTTTTGAATCCTCTAAATGCATGATTAGACACAAGGAATTAAATGATTGCATGTTAGTTGGATATAGAAAATCAAATATCTATTATGTTGATCTTTCATATGCTTCTAACATTTCTACTAAGTGTTTTGTTGCAAAAGAAGAGGAAAGTTGGCTATGGCATAGAAGATTGGGGCACATCAACATGAAAAACATAGCCAAGGTAGCCAAGATGGAGTTGGTCAAAGGGCTACCAAAGATCAAGTATGTCAAGAACAAATTGTGTGATGCATGCCAAGAAGGAAAACAAACAAAGGCATCACACAAAGGTAAAACTCTAACTAACACCTCTTTACCATTAGAGTTATTGCATCTTGACTTGTTTGATTGTCATAGTACTCCATCTTTAAATGGTAATAAATATTGTTTGATTATAGTAGATGATTTTTCTAGGTATACTTGGGTCTACTTTATGAAACATAAGGATGATACCTTAGAAATAATCATAGGATTTAGTAAAAGGGTTGAAAATGAAAAGAGTCTCAAAATCAACCGGATTCGTAGTGATCATGGTGGTGAATTTGAGAACTCAAAATTTTCACAATTTTGTTTAGAGCAAGGGTACAAGCATGAGTTCTCTTGTCCTAGAACACCCCAACAAAATGGGGTGGTGGAAAGGAGAAATCGTGCCCTACAAGAGGCCGCTAGGAATATGCTTAATGCATATTCACTTCCTAGCTACTTATGGGCGGAAGCGGTTAATACCGCTTGCTATATCCAAAATAGGGTTCAAATTCATAGGTTTTTAGGAAAAACACCATTTGAATTATGGAATGGGACTATTCCCACAATTCATTATTTTAAAGTCTTTGGATGTAAAGTTTATATTCTAAACACCAAAGATAACTTAGGAAAATTTGAATCGAAAGCGGATGAGGGAATTCTAGTTGGATACTCATCCACAAGTAGAGGATATAGAGTCTACAATAAAAGAACCAAAGGGATTGAGGAGTCTTCTAATGTTCAATTTGATGAAACTACTAGTACCTACCCTAGAAAGTCCTCCATTGATAAGGATATTAATGACAATAATCAAGACATTACCCAAAAACTTCAAAATTTGACCATTAGGGGTAATGATCAAGGGGGAGGAAGAGAAGACTTCGATGATGAAAGAAGGGTTGAAGATAACAATGATCAAATTGAAACCCCTTCTAGAAACCTAAGAATTCATCAAGATCATCCACTTGACCAAGTAGTAGGAGACCTATCTCAAGGAGTAAGAACTAGGTCATTTCATAGACCTCCTACTAGTCAAGTAGCTCTTATCTCACAAATTGAGCCCAAATCGATCAATGATGCATTACATGATCCGGATTGGATTTTGGCGATGCAAGATGAATTGGCTCAATTTGAGAGAAGTCAAGTGTGGGAATTAGTACCTAGACCCAATGATAGCACCATAATTACTACAAGATGGGTCTTTAGGAATAAGCTAGATGATCAAGGAAATATCACTAGAAATAAGGCTAGGTTGGTTGCTAGGGGATTTAATCAAGTTGAGGGGCTTGACTATGATGAGACTTATGCCCCAGTTGCTAGGTTAGAATCTATTAGAATTCTCCTAGGGTATGCTTCCTACATGGGATTTAAACTTTACCAAATGGATGTTAAATCGGCATTCTTAAATGGTTTTATTAAGGAGGAAGTATATGTAGAACAACCACCCGGATTTGAGAACATAGATTATCCAAATCATGTATGTAAGCTTAGGAAAACATTATATGGGTTAAAACAAGCTCCTAGGGCATGGTATGAAAGATTGTCATCATTCTTAATTTCTAAGGATTTTAGAAGAGGACAAGTAGATCAAACTTTGTTTATAAAGTCAACATTAAAAGATATATTCATAGCCCAAGTATATGTTGATGATATCATTTTTGGGTCAACGAATGATGATCTTCTTCAAGACTTTATAAAAAATATGGAAAATGAATTTGAAATGAGTTTGGTTGGAGAGCTTACCTTTTTCCTAGGTTTACAAGTCAAACAAACCAATGAGGGTATTCATATTTATCAAACCAAATAAACAAATGAAATGATCAAGAAATTTGGTTTGGAAAATGCCAAAATTGTAACCACTCCTATGGCCACTAGCACTAGAATAGATAGTGATCATGAAGGTAAATCAATTAATCTTAAACTTTATAGGAGTATGATTGGTAGCCTACTATACCTAACCGCTAGTAGACCCGACATTTTATTTGCGGTAGGTATGTGTGCAAGATACCAATCATGTGCCAAAGAATCACATTTGATAGCCGTCAAAAGAATATTAAGATATATTAAAGGCACCCTAAATGTAGGACTTTGGTATCCTAGGACTAGGTCATTTGAATTGCTTGGTTATACCGATTCCGATTATGCCGGGTGCAAATTGGATAGGAAGAGTACTAGTGGTGGATGCCAATTTCTCGGATCCTCTCTAGTTAGTTGGAGTAGTAGGAAGCAACATTGTGTTGCTTTATCAACCACCGAAGCCGAATATGTGGCTATGGGTGGTTGTGTAGCTCAATTACTTTGGATGAGACATACTCTTGTGGACTATGAGCTACACTACTCTAACATTAAAGTTTATTGTGATAATGTGAGTACCATCAACTTGACCAAAAATCCGGTACATCACTCTAGGACCAAGCACATTGAAGTGAAACATCACTTCATAAGAGATCATGTGGCAAGAGGGGACATTGAACTTAATTATGTAGAATCTAAGTCCAACCTTGCCGATATCTTCACCAAAGATCTTCCCGAAACTGAATTTTCATCATTAAGGAGAGAGCTTGGTATGTGCTTTGTAGAGTAAAATTCTAGGTTTGCATGATCTTATACTTATATAGCTGCTTTATGTTGGGGATCGAATGGCCAGCTAGAGGGGGGTGAATAGCCCTCGTTCGTTGGACGTCGTTTTTTGCTCGTCTACAAGACGTTAGCGCAAGCAGAAGCAATAAACTAAGACAAGAAAATAGAAATAAAACAAAGACAATACAAACGCTAACAAAGAGATGTAACGTGGTTCACGGCTACGCCGCTAATCCACGATCCCGATTCGTCCGAGGTGAATCACTCCTTCAAAGCCAATCCAATATTGGTCTCTCCTTTGCACCAAGCTAGGTGGAGGTAACCTTTTTACAACAACACTCCTCTTACAAATATAATGAAAATAAGCTTGGGTAAGAGGATGGAAAGCTTTAGGGAACTTTGGGAGAGTATTAGAGTATAAGCATTAGCCTCCCAAACCCTTACCCCCTTCCTTTTTATAGAGGAAGAGGGTTTCTTCCCATTGACACAGGATCAGTCGACTGATGCCCTCGATCAGTCGACTGATCCCGTAGTCGTTGCCCAATAACGGCCGCTTTCCACGTTGGATTTCATCCAATCCAGATCATCACGATCGATGGCACCATCACCGATCCGTGCTCGATCAATGAGTGATCAATCGAGTCGACTTTCATTCTGGCTCGTGCACAGCGTATTAGTCGATCGCCATTCCTCGATCATCGCCGACATCAATCGATCGCCCCCGGCAATGATCGCCAAGCACTAAATCGGTATTATACGCCGATCGAATCTATCGATTAGCGCTGATCGCCATATAGCATGGCGGCGATCCGTGTCGGAAAACCCATCCGACACTTGGCCAAATGGCCAAGTTTCACCTAAGAGCTACCCTTCCCGGGTTACAATCGCCACTCATCCTCTGAGTCCCTCGCCTCGGTTCTTCGTTCGCGGCCACGTCCCTCGGCAGCATCAGGCGCACGGCTCTGCAATGCTCCTTTGCGTCTCTTGCCTCGAAGTCTACTTCCTCCGGCTTCACTCCAAGCTTCTCGTCCGGCGGTCCCTCGGATGCTCCAAGCGCACGGCTTCCACAAAGCAATCCTTCACCGACTCAAGGCCCGAGTGATGAGATGTGAAACTCGCCACGGCTCCATGTGCGAATTACTAAGTCCTGCACGACTTCAACGCACATATCAAATCAACATATCAAACTAACTTAAACCCTTTGCCATACCATCAAAACCATATTACGGCAAGAGATTGCCCTCACAATCTCCCTCTTTTTGATGTGTGGCAATCCGTTTAAGTTAGGTAAAAGCATTTGATATAAATTCTAAGGTAAAGAAAGCATGTAAACATAAACATGATATAGCAACATGCAACTCCCCCTTAATCCATGAAACTCTCTATGTAAATTTCTCCCCCTATCATAAATTTCTCCCCCTTTTATAATTAACTTAAACATAATATTTTCTCCCCCTTTGACACCATCAAAAAGATTAACACTAATTTATAAACTCATGACATCAAGTATAATGGAAGGAAAATATGACAAGTTGATTTAAAATTGGATACCACTTGTTGGTTTAAAATCTGAATCCGACCTTCAATGGATTCAGATACAGTTGATCGGGCACATGAATTTCGTGAGATTTCGATTTTCGGACCGAATTTCAGAAATGCATTAAAAATTCCAGAAAATTCAAAAAATCATGAAATTTGGGGAACATATTTCTTTTAGGTATATCTATCAGTGAAAAATATGTTTTCATGAAAAATCATTATATTTTAACTTATTTGCCAAAAATCCAAAGGCTTTAAAAACAACTAGGTTTTTGATCATTCTAGTATCAAGTTTAGCACCTAGTTTTGCATCCAATTGTTTCAAAACATGAATACATGTATTTTAAGGTAAGAAATTGTTTTGAAAACATATGAAATATCCAATCATGATCTTTGGGCAATATGTCTATGAATTAAACATAAGCCTTCCCCATGATTGGTCTATTATTGCTATTTTGATACTTTAAATGACCATCTAAATGCCATAGACATTAATGGACATTTGTATCATCCTAACATCTCACCCATGCTAAGTTTGTGATCAAGTTAGCCTATAGTGAGTGTGAGATGCATCCTAGGGGGTATTTGTATATACTTAACCAATATATTCATGCAATTCTATCAAGGTTAAGTATCAACCTAATAACCTACATGATCATAATGACATATATGATTTAATTTCACATTATGATCATGAAATACATGTTTTCATCAAATTATAATCATGCATTAGGTATTATATTATGATAATAAATAACGTATCACCTAAAGCATGATTTCAACCTATTTCTCATGATGATGTGCCCAATATCAAAATCATAAATCATGATTACACATATACATAGCAATTACATTAATCATCATGATTTAAGCAATATTATTTATTTATGGGCACGTTATCATCACCCAACACTATCTAAAAAATGTTGTCCCGTCATCCTAAGTCAACCAAAATATGATATAGGTCAAGTTCATATGGTTGACTACCCTAGGGGTTTTCTAACCCTTAAGGATGGATTTTGGAACCCAAAATAAGTTCTTGCCTATTGGGTTCACTAAGTACTCCTTGGGGATCCATTTTCTAGCTATTACCTTCTTTTTATCTTGTCCCCTAGCTATTAGGCATTTGTAGGCCTTTTCATTTTTCTTTTCCTTATATCCTAGGCCTTTCTTATTGAAGCTTGCCCTTTGGCTTCCTATGATCATGTTCAATGTATTGGAGCCAATTGTGAACTTCTCTAGGGCTTTGGTTAAATAATCTACCTTTTCCCTTAATGCCCTATTTTCCTCTATGCATGCATCATTAACATCCAAAGGCATATAGTCATGTGAGCATGCATCATCATGGCAAGAAAAAGTATCATTATTATTTAGGCATGCATTTTCTAGCTTATTTTCTAAGTCCTTAATTTGATTAAGCATGCTTTTATTTTTCTTTTTCATTCCAAATAAGTCCTTAGTTAAACTAGAAATTATGGAAACTATTTTCTTAGGAGAAGCTTTCGTTACCATAGTTTCCATATCTTCTTCTTCTTCGGATGATGAGGAGGATGTAGAAGCTCCCCCTTCATTTGAGCTCTCCCCACTTGAGCTTGATTCTTCATTTGAGGAAGAGGAGGAGCAATCCGAGTCATGAAGAGCCATCAATGCTAGGTTGGAGTAGACATGCTCTTCTTCATCGGATGAGGAGGAAGAAGCAACTTCATCCCATGTCTTTGCTTTGAATTCCATGGCTTTCCCCTTTTCCTTGGCCTTCTTCTCCTCTTTCTTCTTGCTCCCCTTCTTCTTCTTCTTTTCTTCCTTCTTTTTCTTCTCTTCCTTGTTCTTGTTTAGGAGGGGACAATTATCCCTTATATGTCCTTCCCCTTGGCAATTATAGCATATGACCTTCCCCCTTGGTCTTCTATTCCTATCATGAGATTTATCAAATCTAAAATTCTTAAATGCACGCCTTACCTTCCTTACTATGTAGGCTTCTTCCGTGCTATCCATGGAGGAGGTAGAGGCTTCATCGGATGAGGAGGAGAGGATTTCCATCTTCTTTTTCCCTTTGTTGGCCATCAAGGCTACTCCCCTTGAAGTTTGGACTCTAGGCTCTTCTTGTATCCCTTCAAGCCTTGTCTCATGAAGCTCCATGGTTGAAAAGAATTCCTCCAAGGTGCTCACTTCTAGGTTCTTGGAGATGTAAAATGAGTCCACCATGGAGCTCCATCTTGAGGACCGGGGAAAGGCATCTATGACCTTCATTACCATATCCCGGTTGGAGAGCTTCTCTCCTTCACTCGTTAGCCCAATTAATATCTCTTTAATTCTAGAATGTAGGGAAGTTACCTTTTCTCCCTTTTCAAGCTTAATATTTGATAGTTGGGAGCGAAGGAGATCTCTTCTCGCTAGCTTGGCTTCCGAAGTGCCTTCATGAAGTTCAACCAATCTCTCCCACATCTCTTTGGCACTTGAGCACTCCCCTATTCTATTGACTTCTTGTTGGGGGAGAACATTGTATAGGTGGTGTTTGGCCTTTGAATTTGCCAAATACTCCTCTCTTTTTCTTTTACTCCATTTCGATTTTTCCAAAGGCTCCCCATCATCGTTCCTAGGCAATTCGAAACCATTTTCCATGATTAAAAGAATTTCAAAATCGGTCTCGAAAAATACCTCCATTCTCTTTTTCCACAAAGAGAATTCGTCGTCGAACTTCGGTGGGTGAATGTTTGAGCCAGCCATTTTTGATGTAGAGCTTGTTGCGGCGGTTAGTCCGGTGGCAAGCAACCTCGCTCTGATACCACTTGTTGGGGATCGAATGGCCGGCTAGAGGGGGGTGAATAGCCCTCGTTCGTTGGACATCGTATTTTGCTCGTCTACAAGACGTTAGCGCAAGCGGAAGCAATAAACTAAGACAAGCAAATAGAAATAAAACAAAGACAATACAAACGCTAACAAAGAGATGTAACGTGGTTCACGGCTACGCTGCTAATCCACGATCCCGATTCGTCCGAGGTGAATCACTCCTTCAAAGCCAATCTAATATTGGTCTCTCCTTTGCACCAAGCTAGGTGGAGGTAACCTTTTTACAACAACACTCCTCTTACAAATATAATGAAAATAAGCTTGGGTAAGAGGATGGAAAGCTTTAGGGAACTTTGGGAGAGTATTAGAGTATAAGCATTAGCCTCCCAAACCCTTACCCCCTTCCTTTTTATAGAGGAAGAGGGTTTCTTCCCATTGACACAGGATCAGTCGACTGATCCCGTAGTCGTTGCCCAATAATGGCCGCTTTCCACGTTGGATTTCATCCAACGGTATTGGCATCAGTCGACTGATGGCACCATCAGTCGACTGGTGCTCGATCAGTGATCAATCGAAGTCGACTTCATTCGTGCGTACATGCGGCCATCGATCGCCATTCCTTGGATCATGATCGTCGACATCGCTTGATCGCCAATCCTAGCAATGATCGCTAAGCACTAAATCGGTATTATACCACGATCGAATCTATCGAATCAGGCGATGATCGCCATAGCAGCGGTCGGTGTGTCGAAAAACCCATCCGACACTTGGCCAAATGGCCAAGTTTCACCTAAGAGCTAAGTTGGGTTTCCGGCACCGCGGCGTGTGTGTGTTCGATCATGTTTCGTAAACATGAGCACAGCGGAAGCAATTAAAAATAATAAATCTATATTTATTACAACACACACAACACACGCATGCATATTACAACAAGTGTAGACATAACCGTAAATTAAAATTTGCAATAAAAGAAAATTATCTACGTTATACCTTCCATATGACGTGTAGCGGGAACGGCATCAACCGGAACGATCCTCGTAAGAATCGTCTCTATCCGTATCCACGCCGAGCTTCTCGGGATGACTTCGCTAAGCCACAAGCTTCGTCTTCGTACGGGTTACTAGCCTCGTGTTGAAGACGACGTGATCGAGAGATTATCACGATCCGAATCCAAATTCGGATCCTAAAACGAGTTCTCAAAACTCGCTTCTCCGGAGAGGTATTCGTCAACCAATTGACGAATCCTTCGTCCCCCACCTCAGAGGATTACCGGAGATCAAATCCCCGGTAAGTTAGCTGCTGTCGGAGCACTAACCATCGTCCAAACGACGCTCCGACGAGAGGAGAAGAAGCTGTCCAGAAAACTGGACATCTTGGTGGAGGATATAGGCGCCGGCCAACCAAGGAAAGAAAAGGCTCACCTTGAGGCCAAACCTATAGGAGATCACCGGAGGGTCGCCGGAGGATAGCCGGCTGAAGCTTGGACGCCGGCAACAAGTTGGACGGCGGCACAAGAGGTTGGGCGGCGGCACACTAGGGTTGGCGCCGAAAACCTCCTTCAAGGGGTGGGCGGCAACTCCAAGGGCTAGGGTTTTGGATTAGGGCTTAATTATCCCTTAAGCCCTCTTTTATAGAGAACTACTTCTCTTAATGGTTATTGGATCATAACCATTAGGCCCGTTAACCCGCTCCATTAGGATAAGTTAAAATAAACCAAACCATGATGGTTTATTTTAAGTTAAAACGAACCGAACCAACTTTTGGTTCATTCGTTTAAAATAAATCAAACCCTTTGGTTTATTCTCATCCATTGGATTAGAACCAAACCATTTTGGTCCATCCGTTATGTCTTCATAAGACATGGCCCATCCACGCTTCCATTGCGACTGAAACAATTTCATGCTCGCTTTATGTTTGGTCCAACCAAACATAGTTTCTCTCGGTCTAAGAATCCCATTCTCAAGCTCGTTTTAAATCCTTTGGATTACACTCGTTGTGCATGTGACCAAATAGGTTCTCGGTTTATGTTGGCCGTCTATAATTAACCATTAATTATAGAACGATCATGAGTGGCACCTAGTAGTACATCATGATCCCCAATAAACCGAAAAGATCAACGGTTGATCCAGAACTATTTCTGAAACCCTTCAGTAACTCGAATGAATCGTGCCCCATTCCCTTCACTCATCTTATACCCACTTGGTTCAGGACATGGTCTATTGTGGATCCCCACTAAGTGACTCGTCACACCTAGCCAAGTATCATTTCCTCGTCCTACGGATTCTAGTTACTCCACATGTATCGAAGAGTACCTTACTCTAAACATGTAATGCTTTGGCCAAAGACTTTAGTAACAATCCGACGAGAGGCCATGGGTATACATCTCCTCGTAAGGAGTGGTGAATCCTTTATAGGTTATTCAAACACCTTCGATCACTTCGACTTATACCCAATCATCCCGGGTCCACATCTCCTTAGAGATGTTTGTTTAAGATGTCAAAGCATAAGTCTCCACGATCAAGATGACTTGAATACTGCAAGTCAAAGGAACATCGCACTTAAGCCACATTAAAAACTTCATTGACATATCTATATATGAAGAGAACCATATGAAGTCTTACGGCTGGTCACTCCAATGAACTAGTTACCATAACTAGCATCCACGATTAACTCCGGACATCACTATGTCTCCAGCCAGTGAGAATCAGCTGCTTGGATACACCAAGGAGTATACCTCGTGCTAGTCTCAACAGAATTGATGGTGTCCAAATCCATCAATTCATCAACTAGGGATAATTCCGATACATCACAATTACACATGTAGAGATACTCACTAGTTGTGATCCAATCACAAATTCTCTCATGCTGTGAATCGCATCGTGGACATTCAGTAAATGAGTTTAAGATCCAATCAAATACATTAAACATGTATACTCAAATAGTGAATCTTCATTTATCATATAAATGGTTCATACATAAGGCGATTGCTTTAGGACATCTCTCATATATTACTAACAGACTCCCACTTGGCCTAATGCCAATCGCTACGGTATCCAATACCATAAGCACTAACATGACCCTCAAACTTACTTTGAGGTAATGCTTTAGTCAAAGGATCCGCTAAGTTCCTTGTAGTGGGAATTTTCTCGATTTGTATTTCGTTCCTACTGATGATCTCTCTAATAAGATGATAGCGGCGAAGTACATGTTTGGATCGTTGATGAGACCTTGGCTCTTTTGCTTGTGCAATTGCTCCATTGTTGTCGCAGTAGACCGGTATTGCTTCAACAATGGCCGGAATCACACCAAGTTCATGAACAAACTTCTTGATCCAAACCGCTTCCTTTGCTGCTTCCGAAGCTGCAATATATTCTGCCTCAGTGGTAGAATCCGCTACAGTCTCTTGTTTGGAACTTTTCCAACTCACTGCGCCCCCATTCAAGGTGAACACGTATCCAGACTGAGACCTAGAATCATCCTTGTTTGTCTGGAAGTTGGCATCCGTATACCCGCGTATCACCATGTCCCCTTCTCCATATATTAGGAACACATCCTTAGTTCTTCTCAAGTACTTAAGGATCGTCTTAACAGCCGCCCAATGATCCATTCCTGGATCAGACTGGTATCTGCTCGTGACACTCAGAGCATACGATACATCGGGCCTCGTACATAACATAGCATATATGATAGATCCTATTGCGGATGCATAGGGAATCTTACTCATGCAAATCCTCTCGTCTTCTGTGCGCGAACACATAGACTTCGAAAGGTGTACCCCATGCCTAATGGGCAGATAACCTTTCTTGGATTCCGACATGCTAAACCTCTTTAGCACTCGGTCTATATATGTAGACTGCGAAAGACCAAGCAACCGTTTCGATCTATCTCTATAGATCTTAATCCCAAGGATGTAGGTTGCTTCTCCTAGGTCTTTCAAGGAGAATGTCTTGGATAACCAAACCTTAACTGACTGTAAGATTGACACATCGTTTCCTATAAGTAATATGTCATCGACATACAATACTAGGAACATGACTGCACTCCCACTAACCTTCTTGTACACACAAGGTTCGTCTGGATTTTGCGAGAAATCAAACTTTTTGATCGTCTCATCAAAACGGATGTTCCAGCTCCTGGATGCTTGCTTCAATCCATAAATGGACCGTTGCAATTTGCATACCTTGGTTTTATCAACCGATGTGAAACCCTCAGGCTGTATCATATACACGTCCTCGAGCAGGTTTCCATTATGGAAAGTTGTTTTCACATCCATCTGCCATATCTCATAATCATAATGAGCCGCTATGGCCAGGAGCATCCGAATGGATTTAAGCATAGCTACAGGCGAATAGGTTTCGTCATAATCAACACCTTGCTTTTGACGATATCCTTTCGCCACCAATCTAGCCTTATAGGTAATCACATTACCATCCATGTCGGTTTTCTTCTTGAAAACCCACTTGCACCCTATAGGCTTTATGCCTTCAGGTGGGTCAACCAAGTTCCAAACTTGGTTTTCGTACATGGAATCCATTTCCGACTTCATGGCACCAAGCCACTTATCCCTTTCTGAACTTGTCAACACTTCTTCATAACTGGTAGGCTCCTCATCATCAATGAGTAACACGTCATTCGATTCACTTACGAGAAATCCATATCTCTCAGGAATATTGCGTGTTCTACCAGATCTACGAAGATGTGGTGCTACAATAGGTCCAGCCGATTGCTCATCACTATGAGTTGTCGGCTGTTGTGCTTCACCAGGTATCTCATCAATGTCTATTTGAGTCTCTCGAGCCTCCTCAAGCTCGACGACACTCCCACTGTTTTCTTGCAAGAGAAACTTTCTCTAGAAACACAAAGATGCCTCAAACAAACACCTTTTGTTCCACAGATGATAGAATTGGTAACCCTTGTTTCCTTAGGGTATCCAATAAATAGACATTTATCGGACTTAGCATCCCTTTGTCTCGACATACCGCTTCACATAAGCAGGACAACCCCATATCTTCAAGTAAGATACATGAGGTTTCTTACCATTCCATATCTTATATGGAATAGTTGAAACTACCTTGGTAGGCATTCTGTTTAACAAGTAAACAGCTGTCTGAAGTGCATAACCCCAAAAGGACTTGGGAAGAGTCGCATGATTCATCATTGACCTGACCATGTCCAACAAGGTCCGGTTACGCCTCTCAGATACACCATTATGCTGTGGTATATAGGGCGGAGTCCATTGAGACAATATGCCATTGTCTCTTAGATAATCAAGAAACTCTTGACTTAAGTATTCACCACCTCGATCCGATCGAAGTATTTTAATACTTTTGTCATGTTGTTTCTCTACTTCATTTCTGAATTCTTTGAACCTTTCAAAGGCTTCAGACTTGTGTTTCATCAAGAACACATACCCAAACCGTGAGTGATCATCGGTGAAGGTAATGAAGTAGCTATAGCCTCCTAAAGCTTGAGTTGACATAGGTCCACATACTTCAGTATGTACTAGACCTAGTAACTCTCCCACTCGTTCACCTTTTCCAGTAAAAGGTAACTTAGTCATCTTGCCTTTTAAGCATGATTCGCATGTATCGTATGAATCCAATTCAAACGATTCCAGAATTCCACATCGGTGTAATTCGGACATGCGTTTCTTGCTTATATGGCCAAGACGACAATGCCACATATAGGAGTCTATGTGATTATCCTTTCGAGCACGCGTGTTGCTCGCTTCGATATTGAAAATGTCACTGGATACGTCCAACTTATAAATGCCATTACTCAAAGTTCCAGTTCCATAAAGTACGCCATTCAAAGTTATATAACAACAATTGTTACTAAACGTCAAATGGAAACCATTTCTATTTAAGCAGGAAATAGAAACAATGTTCTTTATTAGAGAAGGAACATAATAGCAATTGTCCAGTTCCAAGACTAGTCCACTAGGGAGCTTCAGCAAATAAGTTCCGATTGCGAACGCAGCTACCTTTGCTCCATTTCCAACTCTCATATTTGACTCCCCACTGACAAGTCTTCTTCTATTCCTTAGCCCCTGTATGTCATTACATATATGTGAGCTACACCCAGTATCCAATACCCAAGTGTCTAAGGAAATAGAATGACAATCAATAACGAAGATACCTGAAGAGGATGGGGCATCGGATGCCTTCTTCTTCATGGACTCAAGATAAATCTTGCAGTTTCTTCGCCAGTGGCCTTCCTTGCCACAGTGATGGCAAGTGCCCTTTTGCGCTGGTTCCGCCTTCTTTGCCTTTTTGTTCTTTCTTCTGTTCTTTTGCCTTCCTCTTAGAACCTTTCTTTGAGGAATCAACTAACAGAACCGCCTTCTCCTCATGCTTCACAGAAGGCTCCACAGTCTTCAGCATATTGAGGAGCTCGGGAATGGTGGATTCCAATTTGTTCATCCGATAGTTCATCACAAATTGCGAGAAACTCTTGGGCAAACAATGTAGAATTAAGTCAATACTTAACTCATGGTCCATCACAAAACCGAGGGTAGCTAGCCGCTCGATGTACCCGTTCATCTTTAGCACAAACTGTACTACAGACGAACCTTCTTGCATCTTCGTGGTGAAGAGGAGCCTAGAGACCTCGAACCTTTCGGATCTCGCTTGCTCATCGAACAACTCATGAAGATGGAAGACCATAGTGTTAGCATCGCTAGCATGATGCAACTCGCCAGCTCAGAATCTGCCACATGCTTCTGATAGACCAACATTTGGTCTGGAGTTGCATCGTCCTTAGGACGGTCAGGAAGAGGCTCTTCAAGGACATATGCAAGCTTTTCCGCCTTGAGAACAATTCTCAGGTTTCTAAGCCAGTCCAGGAAGTTAGGCCCAGTCAGTTTGTTCGAATCCAAAATAGTGCGCAAATTCAAAGACGTCATGATCAATTTATTGACCTAGAAATACAAAACGAGCATATATGAGAAAATGATTTTAAAATGCATCAATATACATTTATAGATCCCATTCATTTTTCGAATTTCAAAAACCCCAAAATCACTTCGGGAGATTGTAGGTTCATCTCCGAATGGGCTGATATCCATCATAGTTATGAACAACCTTGGAGAGAGTCCAACAAGCCATTCATAACTACGACGGTAGGTTTCATCTATACCGATTGTGCTATCAACTAATTGAATGTTCACACATACATCGGGTTATTAACACATTAACAAGTATGCATCATATGCATAGCACCCAACTTCACCTCCCTTTACATTGACCTTGGAGAGAGTCCAACAAGCCGATGCTCCAGGTTAAAGCCAACCCATTAATCAGGACATAGTTTTAATATGGTTAGAGCGCATTCAACCAATTAGCCCAGCTTGGAGAGAGTCCAACAACCAAAGCTAATGATTGACCTCTGACTCTTACCATATTAGTATTAAACTATTCCATGGTTTGAACATATTCAGGTTCGAGCCGGGCTTGGAGAGAGTCCAACAACCCAAACAAGAAACAGAACTCTGGTTCTAACCATATTAATGGAAGGTGTAGGCTTTAATATTGATTAAGGGTTTTTATGTCTCATCCTCTTTGCATGCAAATAACTATTATCTACATGACATGGCATACATGACATACATCTACATGTCACGACACGCATGGCATAATGTTATGCATCTAATGCAATTACATGGCATACAATTATGTCATGTATATAATTTCCTTATGTGTCATAACTATTTATGGAAATAAAATATGTTTAAGATTTGATTCTCCAAATCAAATCATAATTAAATTAGGAAACAAATTTCCAAATCTAATCACATATTTTATTCATGGAATTATTTGATTAAGGAAAATCTATTTAGGAAGCCAATTTCCTAAATCTTTAAAACTACTTATGGAAATAAAATATTTTAAGATTTGATTTTCCAAATCAAATCATGATTAAATTAGGAAACAAATTTCCAGAATCTAATCAAATATTTTATTTATGGAAAGTATAAATTTCCATAAATACTTCCAACTTTCCAAAAGTGGAAGATTTCCATAAATACTTCTAGACTTTCCAAAATTGAAAAATTTCCATAAATACTTCTAAATTTCCAAAATTTAGAAAATTTCCAGAAATACATTATGACTATCGCAAAACCATTTTTACGATTATGTCGAAACACAACCTGGGCTCGATACCAATCAAGGTTTCCTAAGCACAAGGCGTGTGTGTTCGATCATGTTTCGTAAACATGAGCACATGAAGCAATTAAAAATAATAAATCTATATTTATTACAACACACACAACACACGCATGCATATTACAACAAGTGTAGACATAACCGTAAATTAAAATTTGCAATAAAAGAAAATTATCTACGTTATACCTTCCGTATGACGTGTAGCGGGAACGGCATCAACCGGAACGATCCTCGTAAGAATCGTCTCTATCCGTATCCACGCCGAGCTCCTCGGGATGACTTCGCTAAGCCACGAGCTTCGTCTTCGTACGGGTTACTAGCCTCGTGTTGAAGACGACGTGATCGAGAGATGATCACGATCCGAATCCAAATTCGGATCCTAAAATGAGTTCTCAAAACTCGCTTCTCCGGAGAGGTATTCGTCAACCAATTGACGAATCCTTCGTCCCCCACCTCAGAGGATTACCGGAGATCAAATCCCCGGTAAGTTAGCCGCTGTCGGAGCACTAATCGTCGTCCAAACGACACTCCGACGAGAGGAGAAGAAGCTGTCCAGAAAACTGGACAGCTTGGTGGAGGATATAGGCACCGGCCAACCAAGGAAAGAAAAGGCTCACCTTGATGCCAAACCTATAGGAGATCACCGGAGGGTCGCCGGAGGATAGCCGGCTGAAGCTTGGACGCCGGCAACAAGTTGGACGGCGGCACAAGAGGTTGGGCGACGGCACACTAGGGTTGGCGCCGAAAATCTCCTTCAAGGGGTGGGTGGCAACTCCAAGGCTAGGGTTTTGGATTAGGGCTTAATTATCCCTTAAGCCCTCTTTTATAGAGAACTACTTCTCTTAATGGTTATTGGATCATAACCATTAGGCCCGTTAACCCGCTCCATTAGGATAAGTTAAAATAAACCAAACCATGATGGTTTATTTTAAGTTAAAACGAACCGAACCAACTTTTGGTTCATTCGTTTAAAATAAACCAAACCCTTTGGTTTATTCTCATCCATTGGATTAGAACCAAACCATTTTGGTCCATCCGTTATGTCTTCATAAGACATGGCCCATCCACGCTTCCATTGCGACTGAAACAATTTCATGCTCGCTTTATGTTTGGTCCAACCAAACATAGTTTCTTTCGGTCTGAGAATCTCATTCTCAAGCTCGTTTTATATCCTTTGGATTACACTCGTTGTGCGTGTGACCAAATAGGTTCTCGGTTTATGTTGGTCGTCTATACCATTAATTATAGAACGATCATGAGTGGCACCTAGTAGTACATCATGATCCCCAATTAACCGAAAAGATCAATGATTGATCCAGAACTATTTCTGAAACCCTTCAGTAGCTCGAATGAATCGTGCCCCATTCCCTTCACTCATCTTATACCCACTTGGTTCAGGACATGGTCTATAGTGTCAGTCCCCACTAGGCTGACTACGTCACACCTAGCCCAAGTATCATTTTCTCATCCTACGGATTCTAGTTACTCCACATGTATCGAAGAGTACCTTACTCTAAACATGTAATGCTTTGGCCAAAGAATTTAGTAACAATCCGACGAGAGGCCATGGGTATACATCTCCTCGCAAGGAGTGGTGAATCCTTTATAGGCTATTCAAACACCTTCGATCACTTCGACTTATACCCAATCATCCCGGGTCCACATCTCCTTAGAGATGTTTGCTTAAGATGTCAAAGCATAAGTCTCCATGATCAAGATGACTTGAATACCGCAAGTCAAAGGAACATCGCACTTAAGCCACAAGAAGAACTTCATTGACATATCTATATATGCAGAGAACCATATGAAGTCTTACTACCGTCACTCCAATGAACTAGTTACCATAACTAGCATCCACGATTAACTCCGACATCACTATGTCTCATGAGAAATGTTTGCTTGGATACACCAAGGAGTATACCTCGTGCTAGTCTCAACAGAATTGATGGTGTCCAAATCCATCAATTCATCGACTAGGGATAATTCTGATACATCACAATTACACATGTAGAGATACTCACTAGTTGTGATCCAATCACAAATTCTCTCATGCTGTGAATCGCATCGTGGACATTCAGTAAATGAGTTTAAGATCCAATCAAATACATTAAACATGTATACTCAAATAGTGAATCTTCATTTATCATATAAATGGTTCATTCATAAGGCGATTGCCTTAGGACATCTCTCATATATTACTAATAAGCTACCCCTTCCCGGGTTACAATCGCTCACTCTCATCCCTCGGAGTCCCTCGCCTTCGAAGTTCTCTTCGTTCGCGGCCACGTCCCTCGGCAGCATCAGGCGCACGGCTCTGCAATGCTCCTTTGCGTCTCTTGCCTCGAAGTCTACTTCCTCCGGCTTCACTCCAAGCTTCTCGTCCGGCGGTCCCTCGGATGCTCCAAGCGCACGGCTTCCGCAAAGCAATTCTTCACCGACTCAAGGCCTGAGTGATGAGATGTGAAACTCGCCACGGCTCCATGTGCGAATTACTAAGTCCTGCACGACTTCAACGCACATATCAAATCAATATATCAAACTAACTTAAACCCTTTGCCATACCATCAAAACCATATTACGACAAGAGATTGCCCTAACACTTTATACCTTAATGCATCTCACAAAAGCCCTAAGAAACCTTGATTTTTGTATTGAGAAACTTAGAACCATGTGAGATGATAGGGAAGGTGTACTTGGCTCATCATGCTTGTTATGATGCATTACTATGAGCCAATGACACACCTAGAGACATAAAAACCTTATGGACCAATCATTGGGAAGGCTTGTATTCAAGTAATGAATACATAGCTCAAAGAACATGGTTGGAAATTCCAAATAATATATATTTTATCAATCTTGTAATCTGGAAAACATATATTTTCAAATTATTTTTCCTTGATAAAGTATGAATTCAGAAATGTAAAATTTCGTGATTTTTCGATACTACGGAATTTCTACGCATTTAAATTAAATTTGAAAAGGTTTGAAATTTGGTTTTGTGATCGAAACCTCGATACACTGTGTTTTCTGATAATAAACTCCATTTTCTGATATTTGGTGTATCTTTGATGTCCTAACACTATAGTATGATAATATTGCGTATAAACAAGTTTTAGGACTGATTAATGCAGTGTTTTAGGGGGAGTTTTCATAAATTATATCTTTCTCATCCCCAAAATTCCATTGTTGGTGCAAAGTTAGGACTTAACTTTTGAATTTTTGTTATGCTTTGCTTCAACTATTGTTTACATATTATAAAGCATATCTTGGATTAAGGGGGAGCTTAATTTCAATATTGTACCTTAGTCCAAGATCAAACACATTATTTCTTTCATATTAGAATCATTCTCTTTTTGATGTGTGTCAAAGGGGGAGAAGGAGTGTTTAAGTTATAATTCATATTGAAAATATGATTATGTGTGTATTTTTTTAAAGACCTAACTTAAATGATTGCCAAACATCAAAAAGGGAGAGATTGTTGGTGCAACAATGCTCCAAGCATTTATATATGTTTTGATGTTTGGATAATCATCTAAGATTAGACGATGTTTTGTGATCTAATTACAAATATGTTTAAATGACAGGGAAGGCAAAGGAAGTCCAAAGTAAAGTCTTGGCAGCATAAGTCCAAGCTTGTAGTCTTGGCGGCGTAAAGTCCAAGCATTTGGCAACCCAAGACATGACGAAACCGAAGGAAGCTCTTGGAAGCAAAGCGCAAAGGATGAACAAGTCGCGGACTCGGAGGGATCCTGAAGGTGCAAGGCTTATTGAGGAGCTAGAAGGTTGAGTCTAGGTCTAGAGAATAAAATCAAGCATGAATTACTCATACTTGATGAGTATCAGTCGATTGATACGATGTATCGATCGAGCGTCGACTAAGTGCAGGTGAAACCTAACCATCGGGCACGCCTTGGGCAAATCGATCGGCCCGATCGTGATCGATCGTGCCACATCGGTCGGTGATCAAAGGAATATCGCCATAGAATGCGATCGCGCTCATTGCGCTGATCACGGATCACATCGGTCGGTGATGGAGGATCGATGTGATCACCTGACCATTGGAGATTGCGGCTACGAATCTTCGTGGAGATTCGTAGCCGCAATCTCAACTGCGATCACGATCGATCCTCCATCGATCGGCGATGGGTGATCGATGAGCTCAGCGGCGATCGCATCGCATTCGGCGATATTCGATCGATCGATGCCCTCGTAGTCGGCCCGATCACGCGATTAGTCGACTAATTTGCCCAAGGCAGTCGACTGATGGTTAGGGTTTCACCCAGACTTAGTCGAACGCCTAACGATCGGCGATACATATTCGATCGGCGATACTCATCGTGAGTAATTCATACTTGATTTTATGCCTGAACCTAGACTCAACCTGGCTCTAAAGCTATCGCCAGATCCCTCCGAGTCCGCGACTTGTTCATCCTTTGCGCTTTGCTTCCAAGAGCTTTCTTCGGTTTCGTCATGTCTTGGGTTGCCAAATGCTTGGACTTTACGCCGCCAAGACTACAAGCTTGGACTTATGCTGCCAAGACTTTACTTTGGACTTCCTTTGCCTTCCATGTCACTTAAACATATTTGTAATTAGATCACAAAACATTGCCTAATCTTAGATGATTATCCAAACATCAAAACATATATAAATGCTTGGAGCATTGTTGCACCAACACCGACGACACATGGCGGTCAAAGGAGGCACTTGGAGAAGCCGCTAATCCTAGGTTGACCGTCCGATCTTCTCATTGGCTTGAGAAGATCGTAGTAGGGCCATGACATCATCACAAATTAATTAATTAGTATATATATATATATATATATATATATATATATATATATATATATATATATATATATATATATATTATTTTTGCTTGTATGTATGTGATGCATGCTAGTATAGGATAATTAATGCCTTATTTGTTGTATGTATGTGATGCATGCAAGTATAGGGTAATTAATGCCTTAATGCGTATATGATACACATTCACGATTAGATTAGATCTCAATCAAGTCAACTCGAAATGCCTACCAAGTTTTGATACCCATCACTACCTCGATCATTTGTTGTTGTTGAATCTGCCAAAGCAGAGCAATGCATATTATCTTGGTAGGGTGCGGAGGGACAATCTTGGTCCCGCCTATCAAAGCTTGGGTGAGAATAAGCTCAATTAGATTGAGTGAACTAGTTAACTCAATTAGATCGGATAAAACTATAGGCATATTCCAATAGTAGGAAAGATAGAATAAGATCACATTTACACTAAATCTTGGGCGATTTAGCCAAAGTTAACTCAAGTTCTTTTGTAAATGTGGATCTTGATCTTATAAACAAGAGTTGCATAGAGATGTAATTGGTAATTTGTTACCTATCAATAATACTAATTCTTGGGCGATTTAGCCAAAGCTAACTCAAGGCGTAGTATGATGTGGATCTTGTCCCGCGAGAATTATAGCTAGTTTGTATGAATCTAGTAGTGTGGTTTGACCACATCCATGACTCGATTCTACAAAAGTCCTATAATTCAGTGGGAGCATCATTTAATTAAAGGTCTAATTAAATGATAAATGGAATATGATATTTACTTTCTGCATTATTTATGTTATAGATTGTCATGTTGTCAAACACGAACATTCTCTCTCTGCATTCTGTCCTTGAGAACGACAAGCTCAATGGAGCTAATTTCCTGGACTAGTACAGGAATCTGAGAATCGTTCTCAAATAAGAAAGAAAACTGTATGTCCTGGAGCAGCCCATTCCTGAAGCACCTCCTGCCACTGCCATGCGAGCTGACCGAGATGCTTACAAGAAGCATCAAGATGATGCATTAGATGTGTCATGCCTCATGCTCGCAACCATGAACTCTGAGCTTCAAAAGCAACATGAGTTGATGAATGCTTTTGATATGGTTGAACATCTTCGTCAACTGTATCAAGGACAAGCAAGGCACGAGAGATTCGAGATCTCTAAGGCACTGTTTCAGTGCAAGATGCAAGATGGGACTCCCGTAGGTCCATATGTACTCAAGATGATTGGGTACATAGAAAACCTACAGAGGTTGGGATTCCCACTTGGCCAAGAACTAACCAATGACTTGATATTACAATCCTTGCCAGAAAGTTACAATCAATTTGTCATGAATTACAACATGAATGAAATTGATAAGCCACTGCCTGAGATGCTTAGCATATTGAAAACTGCTGAGCTCAATCTTAAGAAGGCAAAGCTCGACTCCATTTTGATGGTGCAAAAGAAGAAAGGCAAAGGCAAGCCTAAAGGTAAGGGAAAGTCTCAAGCCAAGGGCAAAGGCAAGGCACTGAAACCTAAAGGAGGGGTGGCCAAGGAAGGGACTTGCTTCCACTATAAGGAAGCTGGACACTGGAAGTGGAACTGCAAAGCATACCTGGAAGATCTTAAGAAGAAGAGAAGTGAGACTTCTACTTCAGGTATATATGTTATAGAAGTCAATCTATCTATTTCTTCATCATTGGTATTTGATACCGGATGTGATTCTCCCATTTGTACTAATGTACAGGCGTTGAAAAATAGCAGGGCATTGACGAAGGGCGAGGTAGACCTACGAGTAGGCAATGGAGTAAGGGTTGTTGTTGTTGTTATAGGAACTTATTTTCTATCTCTGCCCTCTAGGCTTGTACTAGAATTAGATGAATATTGTTAGGTGTCTTCTCTCACAAAGAACATCATTTCAGTTTCTTGTTTAGACAAGAAAGGCTTTTCATTTATAATAAAGAACAAATGTTGTTCCATTTATTTAAATGATATGTTCTATTATAGTGCACCTCTGATGAACGGACTATACATTCTAGACTTAGAGAATCCCATCTATAACATAAGTACCAAAAGTTTCAAGTCAAATGAGTTAAACCAAACTTATCTATGGCATTGTCGCTTAGGTCACATAAATGAGAGTCGCTTATCCCAGCTCCATAAGGATGGGTTGTTGGACTCATTTGATTTTGAATCATATGAGACATGCGAGTCTTGCCTTCTAGGCAAGATGACCAAGACTCCCTTTAGTGGACACAGTGAAAGAGCAACAAACTTGTTGTAGGGATGTATACTGAAAAGTCTACCTTTTGTATGAACATCTTTATTTTGAAATAAGAATCACATGATCATTGTTTGTATATTTTTATGGTTATGCATATTGTCTAATACATTACATTGTAGATAACATGGTGTGTGGTGTCACACGGGAGATCATGTTATCGGCTCCTTGTAAAGTATAAGTAAAGGCTCACAACCGAGATGACTTTGGACAAACCAACGGAATGGTTGTAGTGTGATTTGGTATTGGTTTGTCTTGACCATAGAATCACACTAGTGCACTTTGAGTGTATTGAGCAAGACCGACTTAGAGGTGATTCGATTTATTGCTAACTACATAATCGAATCGGACCTCAGATATTATTATGTACATGCTCTTAATCCCGATATAATAACGGGCACATATACTTAGTATTCATCTCTTTGATTTACCAATGGGTGAGATTTATAGATTAAATCGATAGGCTCGGTAAGTTGGGAGATGATATTATTTATATGGTGTGTCGTTGATTATAGGAGGAAACCATGTCCTATATATTAGGATGATGATGTCCCCTTGAGGAGCTCATAAGGTTCATCATGTAAACCCTGCAGGTGGACTTGGTCCGGCATGATGAAAAGGTTGAGTGGTACTACTCATGGAGTTAGATGTTGATTAATTAATGGTCAATAAATTAATTAATCGATGAACATTCGAGATCTTAAACACGGGGAGAAAATATACATATAATATATGGAGCCCATATTATCATATGGGGGTTAGTGAGGTAGATCAATGATAATCCTTTAGTGGATTGGATTATCATTAATGGATCGGACTTTATGGGGGCTTGATCCATGGGTGGACAAGATCCAACTCCTCTTCATGGTCCCTAATGTAGCCTATTAACACCTCATGAAGCTTAGATCCAAAGGATAGAAACAAAACTCTAGATCCAAATGTAGAGATTAAATCTCTAGATCCGACGGTTGAGATTAAATATCTAGATCCGACGGTTGAGATTAAATCCCTAGAACCAATGGTGGAGATTAAAAGGAGGCTTATCCCTAACTCTATAAAAGGAGGGCAAGGGGTTGGCATGGAAATAAATTCAAGAGAGGCTAGGGTTTTGGAAGTGGGCGGCAAGGCATAGAAGCTAGGGTTTGGCCTTGGGCGGCACCTAATAAGGAAATTTTTCCTTGTGTTGTTCTTCTTCCCCAAGCTGTCGGCGCCCTTGGAGTTTCTTCCAGCCCTTGGCCGACATCCAAAACAAGTCCTCTCCTTCTCTTTGGCTGGTGGAACAAAGGTTTAGGGTCCTCCCTTGAAGCTTTTGGCCGGCCACTCTCAATCTCCTCTTCCTTCTTGGCCGGCGGCAAGCTTCCTCCTTGGAAGTTATTGGTTGGTTGAAAGAAGGAATAGAGCTTTGTTTCTATTCTTCCTCTTGCTTTGGAAGAGCAAGGAAGGAAGATTTGTGATCTAGGAGCTTCAACTTTTGGTAGATCGTCGCCCACACGACGTCCGAAAGGAGGAAGGTCATACATTAGAAGATCGAGAGGTATATCGATTCTCTAATTTTTATATGTTATATGTTTGTATTTGTTTTTCAATTATGAGCATGATATAAATCTATTTGTGTCTAAATAATACTTGGATCCCGATCATAAATACAAAAACCGGTGATCCGTACATCGTCTATTCCGTGGCTACTCGTAGAATAGAGGATCATCTCTTAAACAACGAGTTTGTTCAAGTGACCTCTCTAAACGAATAGCACGACGATGACTTGGTTGTTTGAGCAATCCCTTTTGTCTAGGATTAAATTTTTTTAATCCAGGGACATCGATGGGATCGCCATGAACAAACAACCAAGGTGAAGTGGGAAGCGAAGTTTCCTCTCACGGACTCGATAAGCAAAACCCTTCACTTGTTAGGACTTATACATAGTCATGTATGTGACCCTTTCAATGTTGCTGCTAGAGGTGGTTATAAGTACTTCATTACATTTACTGATGACTTCAGTAGATATGGTTATGTGTATCTGATGACACATAAGTCAGAATACTTTGAAAAGTTCAAAGAATTCAAGAATGAAGTACAAAACTAGCTTGGCAAGAGTATTAAGATACTTCGATCAGATCGAGGTGGTGAATACCTTATCCATGAGTTTCGTGACTATCTAGCTGAGTGTGAGATTCTATCCCAACTCACTCCTCCTGGAACACCATAGTAGAATGGTGTATCCGAAAGGAGGAATCGTACCCTATTAGAAATGGTACGATCTATGATGAGTCACACAGATATTCCTATATCCTTTTGGGGATATGCTCTAGACACAGTAGCCTTCACACTTAATCGTGTTCCATCCAAAGTTGTGATAAAGACACCATATACGATATGGATAGGGAAAAATCTCAAGATGTCTTTCATGAGGATTTGGGGTTGTGAGGCTTACATTCGACGTCAAGTCTCAGACAAACTGGGACCCAAATCCGATAAGTATTATTTTGTTAGATATTCCATGGAAATGAATGGATATTACTTCTACATTCCCAGTCAGCACAAAGTGTTTGTGGAAAAGACTGGGGTATTTCTAGAAAGGGACTTTGTTTCTAGAAGAACTAGTGGGAGTACGTTCGATCTTGAAGAAATTCAAGATATGGACTATAGCACTGAGGCCGAAATGGAGGTTGAATAGGAATCACAAAGTGTTGTGGATGATGAGATTGTTGCACAAAGAGTTGTGGAACAACAACCTGTTCAGGTAGACCTACCTCAACAAGTCTGATAGAGTACGTCGTCAGCCTGAGAGATACTCATTTCTCTTGTCTGACCATGATGAAGTTATGCTCGTTGAGAATGAGCCTACCTCCTATCAGGAAGCTGTGATGAGCCCAAATTCTGAGAAATAGCTTGAGGCCATGAGATCCGAGATGGAATCCATGTACACCAACCAAGTATGGACTTTGGTTGATTCACCTGAAGGCGTCAAACCCATTGGGTGTAAGTGGGTCTTTAAGAGAAAGACTGACATGGATGGACTTACGCATACCTATAAGGGCCGATTGATAGATAAAGGTTTCAAGCAAATGGATCATGCTTGCTATTGCAGCGTACCACGATTATGAGATCTAGCAAATGGATGTCAAAACTGCATTTCTGAATGGAAACTTAACCTGAGGGTTTTGTTCATCCACAGCATACTGGCAAAGTATGCAAGCTGCAAAGGTCCATTTATGGGCTAAAGCAAGCTTCTGGAGTTGGAATCTTCGATTCAATGATGCAATCAAACAGTTTGGTTTCATCAAGAATGAAGATGAACTCTGTGTCTATAAGAGGGTTAATGGGAACACAGTTGTCTTCCTTGTATTATATGTGGATGACATATTACTCATTGGGAATGACATCCCTTCGCTACAGTCTATGAAGACTTGGTTGGAGAAGTGTTTCTCAATGAAGGAATTAGGTGAAGCAGCCTATATTCTATGCATCAAGATCTATAGAGATAGATCTAAGAGATTGCTTGGCCTAAGTCAGAATACATATATTGACACAGTATTACTATAGTTTGTCATGCAGAATTCCAAGAAGGGATTTCTATCAATGTCACATGGTGTGAGTCTTTCGAAGACTCAAAGTCCCTCTTCTAGAGAGGAGAGAGACTTCATGGATAAGATCCCTTATGCATTTGCCATAGGATCTATCATGTACACCATACTATGTACTCATCCTGATGTCTCGTATGCTTTGAGCATGACGAGCAGATACCAGTTAGATCCAGGTGAGCATCACTAGATAGCGGTCAAGAATATTCTTAAGTACTTAAGAAGGACTAAAGAATATTTCTTGATATTTGGAGGCATTGGAGAATTAGCTATAAAGGGTTACAGTGATGTCAGCTTCCAAACTGACCAGGATGATTATAGATCGTAGTCAAAGTTCGTATTTTGCTTGAATGGTGGTGCTGTGAGCTGGAAGAGTTTGAAGCAGAATACAATTGTTGATTCTACAATAGAGGCCGAGTATATTGCTGCATTAGAGGTAGCAAAGGAGGCAGTTTGGATCCACAAATTCATTACTGAGCTTGGGGTGGTTCCTAGCATAGCAGATCCTATAGAGCTCTATTGTGACAACAATGGAGTGATTGCGCAGGCTAAGGAACCTCACTCACACTAGCGGACCAAACACATACTACGGCGCTTCCATCTCATTCGAGAGATTATCGATAGAGGAGATGTGAAGATTTGCAGAGTACCCACAGAAGCTAACATAGCAGATCCCTTGAACAAGGCTTTGGCACAGAAAAAGCATGATAGTCACACTAGGTCATTGAGTCTTAGATACTACAGTGATTGACACTAGTGCTAGTGGGAGATTATTAGTGAAAGCCCTAGAGTCAATCATGTGATGATTGTTATATGGACTTGTTGTATCATATTCCTATATATATTTATAAAGGCATTGTTTTATGGTTATTATACTTACTTGTATTGGTGCTAAATAACTAAGTATAATAGCATCCTTGAGTAGAAGGTTCTTATCTATATCAATCGATTGGTTGAATCGATTATGAGATGATATAAAGAAAACTACTCTTAATCATTTCTAGTCAAGTATTAATATTCAGGGACAATGTTAATGCGAAGAGACTAGCATATAGGTCAACTCGATGACTTGATCTCACAAGTCATGGATATGAGATATCAAGTTGACACATGGGTATGCATTGGAGAATGTATACTGAATGACCTGCTATAAGAAAGTATCATGGATCGTTATATGAGTGTCATATACTTTCTTATGTGACTATTAGTCCTTGGACTTGAAGTCACCATGGTTCCCTACATAAGGAGTTGCATACTTTGGCTTCGTCAAACATCACCCGTAAATGGGTGGACTATAAAGGTGATTACTAGGTATGTAACAAATTATACGGAGGGATGTGAGTGATGTAGATGGGATCTATCCCTCCTATATGACGGAAGTGATATCATGATTCTTGATAGAGTGAGACCACTAAGTGCATGGCCATGCCCAAATGAGTCAATATGAGATATTGAGCTCATTTGATTAGAGTGAGTCTACTTGGAGTTGATACCACTTGTTAGGAATATTTGGAAGCTAGAGGGGGGGTGAATAGCATTTTCGCCCGATCGTGGATGGAATTCAATCTCGTTCGTGTCTACAATTTCGTTAGCGCAGCGGAATATATATAAAGATAAAAGCAATAACGAAATGGACACACCACAAATCACAACAAGAGCATATAACGTGGTTCGGAACCTAACTGGTTCCTACTCCACGGATTGGGTTCGTACGAACCCTAGCGATGCCACAAACACCACTAACCAATAAAACTCCTTCTTGACGCAAGTCAAGGGTGGAGAAACCCCTTACAAGTAATCTTACAACAATAAGATACAAATACAAGAAATTACAATAATGAATATGAAATACAAGTAAAGAAAAGACTTTACAACACTTGCTTTGATTGCTTGAATGCTTGGTTGCTTGCTTGCACTTGGAGACCTGATTTGCACCAACAAATCGCCCCAATAGCCCTCAAGAACCAATTTCTTTTTCCTCCATCACGAGCTCCATATATAGCTTCAACCTGTGCTGGAAAAAGTCGAGCAGTCGACTGATCGGGACCATCAGTCGACTGATGCCACTGTTGTCGTGAGACAACAGCTAGATCCACGTTGGATAAGTCCAACGGAACAATCATCAGTCGACTGATTGTGACCATCAGTCGACTGATGGAGTCCTCACTCGACCAGTCGAGTCTCGACTCCATTCTGTGGCCGATTTCTCGAGCACCGATCGGTGATCACACGATCGATCGGCTGCTCGAGCCGATCGCATTCACCATCCTTTGGCAGTCGACTGCTAGGCCATAACCCGCAGTCAAACCCTAGTTGACTCGGTCCAGTCGACTGCCACATGGCACCAGTCGACTGGCACACCTTAAACATGAGGTTTTAACCCAAATATGGTGCCCCCATACTTGCTAGACCACCCTTAGCCTAGACCTAAGCCTTCTAGCCACCTCCATTAGCCTCACGCCTCTCGGATCCCTCCAAGTCATCAATGACTTGTTCACCCATCGCGCTAGCCTTCAGGTGCTTCCATCGGCTATGTCATGCTAACGGTGTCTACACCGCCAAGGCACATTGGACTTACGCCGCCAAGACTCCGCTTACTTTGCCAACTATTGGACTTATGCTGCCAAGACTACAGCTTGGACTTTACGCTGCCAATATCAAACCCTTGGACTTCAAATGCCAACCCATGTTGGACTTTCCATGCCAAGACCATGCTTGGACTTTCCTTGCCAACCCATGTTGGACTTCTCAAATGCCAAGACCATGCTTGGACTTTCCCTTGCCAACCCATGTTGGACTTTTACATTGCCAAGACCATGCTTGGACTTTCCATGACAATTACATTGTCATATATTTTTGTCGAAACATCAAAACACGTCACAACATCACTCGAGCCAAACTCGAGTCCTGGTCAATCGTGACCTGGGCCGATTGCACCAACAATCTCCCCCTTTTTGATGTTTGACAAAAACCAAACAAATTGTTGAGTTAGAACACTAACTAAAATCCCTTACCAATTGTCCCAAATTGGTAATCTTATATTCCCAAACAATTATCTCCCCCTTTTTGACTAACATCAAAAAGGTTTTCTCTCCAAGGAGGTCAATGTCTCATGTCCCAATGAGATCTTACAATCTCCCCCTTGGTCTAAAAATACCTAGGATGTCTATCATCTTCCTAGTGATAAGTCTCATATCACTTAAGAGAGACAATCCTATACACTCTCCCAATTTCCGAATTGGGGTTTCTAAAAACCATCCATCATCCCAAGATGGATACCTCCCCCTAAAGGCTTGCTCCCCTTTGACCATTGCACCAACAATGTCCTAGGGAAGTCCCTAAGCTAATAGGAACTCTAAGCCATCAAAATTAAGGGTAGAAATTCAATATTGAACTTTCTAGGACCTTAAAATTGATACAAACCCTAAACACCTCTCCTAATCCATATCCAATGAATTTTCACCCTTTATCATGCTTCCCAAAGCATATCATAGGGTTAAGAGTGGTTAGGGGCCTTAATCGCAGCTGAAATCGGGTTAAACAACTGTGGTTACCCCGAAATTAGGCTATCAATGATTGTTACTACTACCGATCGATGTGTCCATCACCGATCGGCACGGCAAAAATGAGTGATACTGAAAATAATAACTAATTATACGTATATCGAAAAATCACAAAATTTGATACGTATAATACTTATGACTAATACAATGGGTGAAAAATGTTTGAAAATTATTTTACCCATTAAATAGTGAAATTGGTACAAAGTTCAAAACCATTGAAATTTTCAATGTTTTGGCCCTACTTTGTATCAACTTCATCAATGATGATTGCTATCAAAAGATAAACTTCACCAAGGTTTTTCAAAATGATTTTAAAATGTTTTCAAAATCCTATTTTGGATCATATTCCTTGGGATCTATGTATATGACTTGTACACAATTTTTCCCAATGATCCACAAATAAAGTTAGATGAGTTTTGGTTCAACTAGATGCAAAAACTATGCACCTTGAACTCAACTCATATCCTAGCATCTCACATGTATCTAGGGTGTATAAATACACATACATGTCAATGTGATGTGAGATGTGGGTTTGAGTTCACTTTATCTATGGTTTTATGCATTTCCTAGGCAACCCTACTTGATTCCCTTATAAATGGGACTTCAAGTCACGCCATAGTCCTTAAATCAATTTCAATCAAGTTAATGCATGAATGTATGATCATGGCATAAATGATAGCATTATTAAAACATGGCCAATGATCATGATGTTATGGCATATGATAAAATCTAAAAACACATGACATTTAAAACCTTAATCCTAAAACATAAATATGACGTATAAAATGATTAAAAGTAAGCATGATGTCATGGCATGTTATATGGCAAACAAAGCATGACATATAAAATATATAGGTATAATAATACCTAAATTTTAATATTAATTGCCATTTCATATAATTAATTGCATTTTGCCATATTTCTAGTTTTCTCCCAAGTGTGCCAAAAACCCAAAATGGCACACTAACCTCTAAACCTAAATTGTGCCAATTTTGATCATTTTATCAAACTTCTTAAGTAATATTGGCACATCCTAAAAACTTTTAGGATTAAGACTTAAATGTATTTCCAAGGCAACCATAACCTTGAAAATAACCTAAAGTGCCACCTTTATTATGGTTGAGTTAACTACCCATCCAATCAAGGTTGGCACACCCTAAACCCATCTAGCGTGAATCAATCACGCTCTTAGGAACCCAAAACCGATTTGAGCTCCTAGGGTTAATTAGGTATTCCTTAGGGATAACCTCCTTAGGTACCTTCCTAATGACCCTCCTAGGCTTGTTAGCCTTGGTCATTTGGGTCTTACCTAGGTTGACTCTAGGGGTAGCTCCCCTTGCAACCTTCTTAGTGGCCACCCTAGGTTTCCTAGAAACCCTAGCCACTAGGCACACCCTTTGGTCAACTCTAGAGATGACTTCCCTATTGACCTTGGTCTTCCTAGATCTAATTTGTGTTCCATAGTCAAATGGAACACTATGGTAAGTCACCTTAGGCTTAGGTTTGTGACCCAAACCTTGCTTGCCCTTGGTTGACTTTTGTCTTTGAGCTCCTAGGTGTTGACTTTGAGTCCTAGACCTTTGAATTTGACCATTAGACCCTTTAAATTGGTTTTGTATATTCCTAAGGGTCTTTTCTAGTTTCTCAAGCCTTGACCTCAAGGCTTGGTTTTCTAATTCTAATTGCCCAAATGATTTTTGATTAAATTCTTGGGAATGGGACTTTCTAGGCATATGCCTAGTCCATTTAGGGTTTAGACCTAGATGTTCTCCTATTTTCCTAATTGATTCCTTAGGTAAAATATTTTTAGGAACATTAGTCCCAAATTTTTCCTTATTTCCTAAGTGAACCTTCTTAGCTCCTAGACAAAATTCCTTATGTCTAACATGCTCTTTGTGATAAATAGCAAGATTGCTAAAATTATTTCTAGCATGTTTTTTACTAAAATTTAAGGAACGAGCATTGTTTAAATATACCTTAGGGTTTGCCCTAGAGGCTCCCCCTACTTGTGATGGTCCATCTTGTCCCTTCTTCTTCCCCCTAGGACATTGACTCCAGTAATGCCCCTTTGAGTTGCACTTGAAACATATGATATGCTCCTTGCTCTTTTGACTTGGGGAATCGGCATCCTTTGACTTTTGTTGACTTGTGGATGCCGGAGGAGCTTTCTTGACTTTCTTTGGGAACTTACTCTTATAATGCCCAAATTCCCTACACTCAAAACACATAATATTATTTTTATTTTGAATTGAGGTGTTTGAGTTACCTATGGTGGTGGAGACCGAAATTGGACTTTGGGCTTCTTCATCTTGACCGGATGTCGAAGCTTCTTCTTCTTGATGTTCCGGTATGAAGGTTCTCTCCTCCCCCTCAATCCTTGAGGTGGATGCTTCTTCCACTTCCTCCACCTCTTCCGACCCGGAAGTTGACTCCTCACTTTCTTGTGAGGATGATGATGATTCTTCTTCGGTCTCCTCCTCTTCCAAGTCTTCTTGGACCGATTCGGGATTGTCGTGGAACTTGATCAACTTGTTCCACAACTCCTTGGCATCCCTATAGCTTCCTAATCTGGATAAAATATCGTTAGGTATCAAATCAATCAACATTTTTGTTACCTTAACGGTTGTCTTGAATTTTTCCCGTTGCTCCTCGGTCCATCTCTTCATCTTGAGAATTTCGCCATTTTCTCCTCTCGGAGCATCAAAACCTATAGTCACGGCAAACCAATTTTCTATATTCATCATTAGAAAATATTCCATCCTACCTTTCCAATACGCAAAATGTTCGCGGTTGAAGGGAGGTGGGATGTTGACGTCGTCACCCAATCTTTCCTCGAATTCCATCTTGTTCCTCTAGCATCTTGACTCCGGGTTGTTAATCCGTAGAAGAGCCCCGGGCTCTGATACCACTTTTTAGGAATATTTGGAAGCTAGAGGGGGGGGGGGGGGTGAATAGCGTTTCGCCCGATCGTGGATGGAATTCAATCTCGTTCGTGTCTACAATAAAGATAAAAGCAATAACGAAATGGACACACCACAAATCACAACAAGAGCATATAACGTGGTTCGGAACCTAACTGGTTCCTACTCCACGGATTGGGTTCGTACGAACCCTAGCGATGCCACAAACACCACTAACCAATAAAACTCCTTCTTGACGCAAGTCAAGGGTGGAGAAACCCCTTACAAGTAATCTTACAACAATAAGATACAAATACAAGCAATTACAATAATGAATATGAAATACAAGTAAAGAAAAGACTTTACAACACTTGCTATGATTGCTTGAATGCTTGGTTGCTTGCTTGCACTTGGAGACCTGATTTGCACCAACAAATCGCCCCAATAGCCCTCAAGAACCAATTTCTTTTTCCTCCATCACGAGCTCCATATATAGCTTCAACCTGTACTGGAAAAAGTCGAGCAGTCGACTGATCGGGACCATCAGTCGACTGATGCCACTGTTGTCGTGAGACAACGGCTAGATCCACATTGGATAAGTCCAACGGAACAATCATCAGTCGACTGATTGTGACCATCAGTCGACTGATGGAGTCCTCACTCGACTAGTCGAGTCTCGACTCCATTCTGTGGCCGATTTCTCGAGCACCAGTCGACTGATCACACGATCGATCATTCGCCGAGCCATCATCGATCGCCATCCTTTGGCGACCGCTAGGCCATAACCCGCAAATAAACCCTAGTTGACTCGGTCCGGTTCGCCACATGGCACTGGGCCGATCAAGCATGAGGTTTTAACCCAAATATGGTGCCCCTATACTTGCTAGACCACCCTTAGCCTAGACCTAAGCCTTCTAGCCACCTCCATCAGCCTCACACCTCTCGGATCCCTCCAAGTCATCAATGACTTGTTCACCCATCGCTCTAGCCTTCAGGTGCTTCCATCGGCTATGTCATGCTAACGGTGTCTACACCGCCAAGGCACATTGGACTTATGCCGCCAAGACTCCGCTTGGACTTTACGCCGCCAACTATTGGACTTATGCTGCCAAGACTACAGCTTGGACTTTACGCTGCCAATATCAAACCCTTGGACTTCAAATGCCAACCCATGTTGGACTTTCCATGCCAAGACCATGCTTGGACTTTCCTTGCCAACCCATGTTGGACTTCTCAAATGCCAAGACCATGCTTGGACTTTCCCTTGCCAACCCATGTTGGACTTTTACATTGCCAAGACCATGCTTGGACTTTCCATGACAATTACATTGTTATATGTTTTTGTCGAAACATCAAAACACGTCACAACATCACTCGAGCCAAACTCGAGTCCTGGTCAATCGTGACCTGGGCCGATTGCACCAACAATATCATGATTCTTGATAGAGTGAGACCACTAAGTGCATGGCCATGCCCAAATGAGTCAATATGAGATATTGAGCTCATTTGATTAGAGTGAGTCTACTTGGAGTTCAAGATATATATTGTACAGATGATGACACGGTCTATGCCTCAATTATTCAATCTAGATGTCGAGGATAGAGAGACATTGTCACATATTGTGAGAGTCACAATTAGTAGTCACAAAGGTGATGTTGGATCTCAATATTCTTGTAACTTGGATAGCAATGATGTGTTGCTAGATACCGCTCATTGCTTATGTTTCTAAATCAGTTTAGGAGCATTTCCAATGTTACAAGAACCTATAGGATCACACACAAAGGGCAATTAGATGGAGATTAGGTTCATATGATGGACCAAGAGGATTAGGTTCATGTGATGAACCAAATTGGATTAAGAGTAATCCAAATTAGACTAATTGAGTTGGACTCAATTTGATTCAAATGTTGAATGAGTGGAATTTAGATTTGATTCATTGAGTCAATTTAAACTAATGAATAGAGATTCATTAAATTAAATTGACTTGAATAAAAGGTTGGATTTGATCAACCATGGGAGATAAGAGGTTAAGTTTGACTTGACTTGAGAGGGAAGATGAAGGGTCAAGTTTGACTTGACCAAATGCCACTTCATGGTGACTTGGCAAAGTGGCCAGCCAATGATGATGTTCCACATCATCATGGACACATCATGGTGTGCCACCTCATGAGGAAGACCAAGAGCCATGGCTCTTGGTATTACATGGATGTTTATAACCCCATCCTTAATGTGGTCGGCCATATCATTAGTGGTGAATTGATTTCATCTTCTTCCCTCTCCCTTCTTGATCTCTCCCTTTCCTCCATTGTCGTGACCTCCAAGGGTGCTAGCACACTCTAAGTGGTCTTCTCCACCTTTTGTCTGTGTGGATATGTGTAGAGGAGTGTTCACTTGACACTCTACGAGATCCGACAACCGTTTGGACGAGCGAGATAAGCGAAGGGCATCACTATAAGGGTAACACTCTTCCATGTAGATCTAAAGTAGATCTAGTGTTTCTAAACATGTACATGAATCAATTTTATTTATCTTCGCACGGATCCGTGGCTGGCTTCCGAGGTTTTCGCAATGCAAAAAGCGCTTTTTGCGGCTCAGAGAGTCTAACAATTACATCCTGATTGTCTACCTTTTGTCTGATGGCATGTAGGCCGTTCAAAATATCTTGGATCCGCGCATGGAGTTGTTAAGCAGTTTCGTGATCCTCCATCTTTAGATTATACTGTTTATTTAAAAGTAATTCTCTTTTACATACCTTATCATCGGACGTCCCTTCGTGTAGATCAATTAATTTGTTCCAGTGGTCTTTGGCACTAATAAATGGTCCAAGTCAGTTGAGCTCCTCCTTGGACAAGCTGCATTGCAATATTTGGGTTGCTCTTGCATCGGCTTCGATTTGCCTCTTGGTTGCATTGGTCCACTTGTCGAAATCCAAGGGCTCCCCTTGATCATTGGTGGGTAGAGCAAAACCGGTTTGGATTATTATCCAAGTCTCGACTTGTGTTTTTAAGAAACACTCCATCTGACCTTTCCAATAACGGAAATCATTTTTGTTAAAGAATGAAGGTCGGGTGGTGCTATACCCCTCAATGTGAGCCATTAAATATCTTGCAAAACATGAATAAAAACCAAAAGGAATTCCAAGACTTGGTCTTGGATTAGTAATGTGGGAAATAATAAGAAATAAACATAAATAAATAAAAATAATAAGAAACTAACAAAAACTAGAAACTTACGACCTTCGATGTCCCTGAAAGGGTACTAAACATCGGTTTTTGTGGATGAAGACAGCTTGTTACAAGAGTAAACCCTGAAAAGAAGTATAGATCTATCAGAGAGCTTCGATTTGGTAGGTAGATCATTTCGTGAGTCCACTTGTGCAGAAAGTTATGGCCATTTTACCGTCGGCTACTCCAAAAGAGAATACTTACAAACACACAACCAAAAGAAAAGTACCAAGACTTCATCTTGGATTAGCAGTGCGGGAAAAAAAATCCTAAAAAAACACGAATAAAAAAAATACGAAAAGAAAGTCAAAAAGTGCTAGATTGGTGGTTTCACCAAATCTTAGCGCCCCCGCTCTGATACCAATTCTTTGATCGAGAAGTGTCGCTAGAGGGGGAGTGAATAGCGAGCATAAAACTTTCCTTTTCGTTCGTTCGATATACGAGCAAGCACAGTGAAAAAAATAAAAAGGACAAGTTTATTTTTACTTGGTTCACAACCCAGCGGTTGCTACTCCAAGGCCCCACGATCCTTGACCACGTACGAAGGGGCAATCCACTATAAGGTCTCCTCCTCGTTGGAGGTAGGAGACAACAAACACAAAATCGAAAGCATGAGGATAAGGCAACAAGCCTACATCACCTTGTTACGATTAAAACAAAGAATACAGTAAACAAAAATACTTATTGCTGTTGCTGACGAAGAAGATGAAAGCTTGATGTTGCATCAGCGTTATGAGGGTGTTGGAGTTTTGGCATTGTAGGAGCACTTAAGAATAATCTTGATTGATTTTTGGGTTGGAGTCCTCCCCTCCTTTTATAGAGTTTTGCCTTGGAATAAGTCTCCTCATCTTTTGGAACTGATCACGAGGTGATACCTGTAGGGGATCGTTGGAACGCTAGAGGGGGGGGTGAATAGCGTCGTGCTATGCGTCGATGGAATACGTTCGGGTGTTCATCTACAAACTTCTTTAGCGCAGCAGAATATAGATAATAATAACAATAACGAAATAGACAATCATATGAACATAAATATTTAATGTGGTTCGGAACCGAACAGTTCATACTCCACGGATTGAGCTCTAACGAGCTCTAGTGATGCCAATGCAATCACTAATCACAAATACTCCTTCTCGACACAAGTCGGAGGCGGAGAAACCTCGTACAATAGTTTACAACAATAAACTAAATACAACAAGCAACTAATATGAAATACAATGCAATACAAGTAAAAAAAACACTTTACAAATGCCTTTGGAATGCTTGCTTTTGGTTGCTTGAAGAATGACCTTGGAGACCCTGATTTGCAGCAACAAATCACCCCAAGGATGCTCAAGAACCGGTTAGCTTTTTCTCCTCCATGAGCTCCTTTTATATCTTCTGCCTGGGCTAGAAAAAGTCAATCAGTCGACTGATAACACTGTTGTTGTGATACAACGGTGTAATCAATCCACACCGAAAATCCAACGCTAGGACATCACGATCGATCTTGTGATCACCGACCGATCGCTCATCATTGATCACGACTACAGCCGAGTGAGACTCCATTCTGCGTCTAAAACCCAAGCATCACCGATCGATCACAAGATTAGTGGATCCATCTAATCACGACTACCCACCTCATGGCAATGATCGCTAGGGAAATTCCTACACCAAAACCTAGTTGACCACACCGCCGATCTCATATGACACCCAATGACTGGAACACCTCAAACATGAGGTTTTAACCTCAAACATGAGGTTTAACCTAAGTATAGTTCCCCCATACTTGCTAGACCACCCGTAGCCTAGACCTAAGCCTTCTAGCCACCTCCGTCAGCCTCACGCCTCTTGGATCCCTCCAAGTCATCCATGACTTGTTCATCCATTGCGCTAGCCTTCAGGTGCTTCCATCAGCTATGTCATGCTAACGGTGTCTACACCGCCAAGGCACATTGGACTTACGCCGCCAAGACTTCGCTTGGACTTTACACCGCCAACCATTGGACTTATGTTGCCAAGACTCCCGCTTGGATTTTACATCGCCAATATCAAACCCCTTTGACTTCTCAAATGCCAAGACTCAAGCTTGGACTTTCCCTTGCCAACCCATGTTGGACTTTCCATTACCAAGACTCATGCTTGTACTTTCGTAAATGCCAAGTGTCCCACTTGGACTTTCCATGCCAAGTACCCAATGTTGGTGCAGGGGCACTAGATAATCGAACCTGTGTTTTGATTATGGCAAAGACACAAAGTTAACTTTACATCGTTATCTCACGAGCTAAATCGAGTGTGCAGAAAAGTACTAAAGCTGGAGCTGTAGGCTAGCGACACCCAGAGGAAGCCGTGGTGGTCGGGTGACACTCGAGTGACTTCGGAGGGAGCCAAAGGAATCGAGTGGAAGGTCGGAAGCGAGAGCTACAAGGTAAGTATCGAGGAAAGATCGTGTGAGTGAGAGATTGTAAGGTCGTGTCCTCTTTACGGGGATGACCGTAGGTGGCGATCCGACTAAGACTTCCTATGGAAGGTCTAGGTCGAGATTGGATGGTTAGAAACCATCGCATTTATCATTTTCTGAGCTAACCTCTTACTGCAGGGAAGTGGCTAGGCTGGCAGTCGATTGCTGGCCATTGGGCAGTCGATTGATGCTCATCAGTTGACTGATGGGAGTCATCAGTCGACTGATGGCGATGAATTAGCCTTTGCGCTAGGTCAAAACGGATAAGGTTTGACGCGGCCACTTCGCGATAAAAATTATACAACTTTGTGATCTGTTCCAAAAAAAGAGGAGACATATTCATAGGCCAAAATCTATAAAAGGAGGGGAGGATTCCAACTCCAAATTACATCAAGTTTATTCTCAAGTGCTCCTACAACGCCAACGCTCCAACACCGTAATAACGCCGACGCGACAACAAGTTCAAATCTCCTTCGTCGGCAATAGTAGCAAGTAATTGTTTTTATTGTATTCTTTGTTTTAATCGTAACGAGGTGAGGTAGGCTTGTTGCCTCATCCTCGTACTTTCAGTTTTGTGATTGTTGTCTCCTACCTCCAACGAGGAGGAGACGTTATAGTGCTTTGCCCTCCGTATGCGGTCTAGGACCGATAGGGCCTTGGAGTAGCAACCGTTGGATTGTGAACCAAGTAAAAATAAACGTGTCTCTTTATTTTCTGCTGCTCTTACTCATTTAATTATCTACTCGAACGAAACGTCGAAAAGATTTACGATCGCTATTCACCCCCCCCCTCTAGCGACGCTTCTTGATCCAACACCCAAGACTTGGACTTTCCATGACATGGTTAACTCCAGTCAACCATCAAAGTCTCCCTCGAGTCAAACTCGAGTCCGGTTAAACATAACCCAGGTTGATTGTATAAACAATATCCCCAAAACATCAACAGATATTAATGTCAAACATCAATGTCAACTCACTTTGTCAAACATCAAAACATCACTCGAGTCAAACTCGAGTCCGGTCAATCGTGACCTGGGCCGATTGCACCAACAATCTCCTCCTTTTTGATGTTTGACAAAAATATATACCTTTGAGTTAGAATACTAACTCAAATTCCCTTACCAATTATCCCAAATTGGTAAGTTCACATTCTCCCCCTTTTTGACATATATCAAAAAGGTTTACTCTCCAAGGAGGTCAATGTCTCATGTCCCAATGGGATCTTACAATCTCCCCCTTGGTCCAAAGATACCTCGGATGCCTACCATCTTCCTAGTGATAAGTCGCATATCACTCAAGAGAGACAATCCTATGCACTCTCCCAATTTCCAAATTGGGTATCTCAAATCCCATTTTCCCTCTCATGAGGAAAAGTACCATCCATCATCCCATGATGAATACCTCCCCCTAAAGGCTTGCTCCCCCTTGACAATTGCACCAACAATGTCCTTGGGAAGTCCCTAAGCCAATAGGAACTCTAAACCATCAAGAATAAAGTTCAAAGTTCAAAGTTCAAACATGAACTCTTCCACCCTTAAATTTGATATATTAGCCTAACACCTCTCCAAATCCATATCCAATGGATTTTTACCCTTTATAATGCTTTCCAAAGCATATCCTAGGGTTAGGAGTGGTTAGGAACTTTTACCGTAGCTGAAACCGGGTTAAACAATCTTGTTTATCCCGAAATCAAAGTATCAATGAGTCATTCCCAACCAAGTGCCCATCATTCGACCGCACCGAGCAAAGAATAGCCGATCGACATCAAGGCCAGTAAGGCCCGCCAGCCATACTGCCAGTGGTTTTCGCGGCGATTTTCTAGAGCGGTTCGCAGCGATCTGCCGTGTGCTAGGGCGCCAGGGCAATTTTGCCAGGGCGGTTTTGATGCCCGGGCAGCTTTGCCAGGGCGGTTTTACCGCCAGAGCGATATCAGCTAGAGCCGTTGCCGCCAGAGCAGCTGTCTCCCATCAGTCGACTACCCTGTAGATGCAATCGACTGATAACTGAAAACCCAGTTTTTTCAGTTATCAAAATCCAAGTTTGAAAAATCCTAAGTAATTATACATAGCTTGAAAAATCATGAAATTTCATATGTATAATACTTATAACACATACAATCGGTGAAAAATCTTGGAAAAATATTTTAACCATTAAAATATGAGATTGATACAAGGTTCAAAAACTATTAAAACTTTTAAATTTTTGATCTACTTTGTATCAACTTCTACAATGATGATTGCTATCAAAAGATAGACCTCACCAAGGTTTTTCAAAAAGATTTTAAAATATTTTCAAAACCTTATTTTGGATCATATTCCTTGGGCTCAATATACATGACTTGTACACAAGCTTTCCCATTGATCCACCACTAATATAAGATGAGTTTTAGTTCATCTAGATGCAAAAACTATGCACTTTGAACTTAACTCATATCCTAGCATCTCACATGTATCTAGGGTGTATAAAATACACATACATGTCAATGTGATGTGAGATGTGGGTTTTGTTCTCCTAATCTAGGGTTTCATGCATTTTTCTAAGGCAACCCTACTTGGTTCCCTTATAAATGGGACTCCAAGTCATGTCATTGTCCTTAAATCAATTATAGTCAATTTAAATGCATGAAGTATGATCATGGCATAAATGATATCATAAGTAAAGCATGGCCAAAGATCATGATGTCATGGCATATGATTAAATCTAAAAACACATGACATTTAATCCTTAATCCTAAACATGATCTTGACATATAAATGATAAAAATAAACATGATGTCATGACATGTTATATGGCAAACAAAGCATGGCATATAAAATGTATAGGTATAATAATACCTGAATTTTAATAATAATTGTCATTTGATATAATTAAATATATTTTTCCATATTATCACTTCTCTCCCTAGTGTGTCAAAAACTCAAAATGACACACTATGACTTCTAATCCTAAATTGTGCCAATTTAATTAATTTTTCATAATTCCAAAAATATATTGGCACATCCTAAAATCTTTTAGGATCAAAGATCAACTCTATTTCCAAGGTATCCATAACTTTGAAAATTACCTAAAGTGCAACCTTTACCATGGTTGAGTTAACTATCCATCCAATCAAGGTTGGCACACCCTAAACCCATCTAGCGTTAATCAATCACGCTCTTAGGAACCCAAAACCTATTTGAGCTCCTAGGGTTTACTAGGTATTCCTTAGGGATGACCTCCCTAGATACCCTCCTAATAACTCTCCTAGGCTTGTTAGCCTTGGTCATTGTGGTCTTGCCTAGGTTAACCTTAGGGATTGCCTCCCTAATAACCTTCTTAGTGGCCACCCTAGGTTTCCTTGAAACCCTAGCCACTAGGCACAAATCTTGGTTACTCTTAGGGGTAACTTTCCTAGTAACCTTGGTCTTCCTAGACATAGTTTGTGTTCCATAATCAAATGGAACACTATGATAAGCCACCTTAGGCTTAGGTTTGTGACCCAAACCTTTCTTGCTCTTGGTTGACTTTTGTTTCTTAGGTCCTAGATGTTGACTTTGACTTTTGGACCTAGACTTTTGATCATTTGACCCTTTAAATTGATTTTGTATATTCCTAAGGGTCTTTTCTAGTTTCTCAAGTCTTGACCTCAAGACTTGATTTTCCATCTCCAATTGCCCAATTTTTGATTTTTGATTAAGTTTTTGGGCATTGTCATTTCCTCTAGGTATATGCCTAGTCCATTTAGGATTAAGACCTAGGTGTTCTCCTATTTTCCTAATAGACTCCCTAGGTAAAACTTTTCTAGGGACATTAGTCCCAAATTTCTCCTTCTTTGAAATATTAACATTTTTAGCACCTAAACAAATATATCTATTATTTTTAGCATGCTTTTCATGAGAGATAGCAAGATTGCTAACATTATTTCTAGCATGCTTTTTGACCTTAAAATTTGAAGGTGCATTAATAAAATATACCTTAGGGTTTGCCTTAGAGGCTCCCCCTACATGTGTTGCTCCTTCTTGCCCCTTCTTCTTCCCCATAGGACATTGACTCCGATAGTGTCCCGATAGTCGGCACTTGAAGCAAGTGATTTGCTCCTTGCTTTTCTTGGTGGGAACACCAGCTTCATTGACTTTTGACACCGGTGGAGCTTTCCTTACTCTCTTTGGGCACTTGCTCTTATAGTGCCCGGATTTTCTACACTCAAAGCAAATTATATGATTTTTGTTTAAAATCAAATTGCTTGAGTTACCTAGGGTGGTTGTGTTGGTCGGAGTGGGTTCTTCAACCCTCCCGGAGGTTGAGGTCTCTTCTTGACTTTGCTCCAACTCCGGTGTGGATGGTCTCTCCTCCCCTTCAATCCTTGAAGTGGAGGCTTCTTCCACTTCTTCCACCGATCCAGAAATTGATTCTCTATCAACTTTTGAATCCTCAAGCTCTTTAGATGATGATGTACTTGCTTGAGCTTGAGAGGGTGAGCACTCCTCTTCTTCTTGAATCGATGATGAATTTTTATGGAGCTTTGCCCCTTGGCTCCATAACTCCTTAGCATCCATATAATCCCCTAACATACACACAATATCGTTAGGGATCAAATCAAAAATAAACTTTACTACCTTCATATTTTTCTCGAAGGCTTGGATTTGATCTTCACTCCATTTCTTCTTCTTGAGGAAACCACCATTTGGTCCTTTTGGATATTCGAATCCATCCATCAAAATAGATCATTCCTCAAAATCTCTCATCATAATAAAATCTTCAATTCTTCTCTTCCAAGAATTTAAGCCTTCTCGTCTGTATAGGGTGTAGGGCACCGGAGTGTTGATGTCCCATCCTAGTTGTTCTTGGACTTCCATCTTCACCCTCTAGCGTGCTCCCTTAGTTGTTAAACTTCAAGAGCGGCCTCGCTCTGATACCACTTGTAGGAGATCATTGGAACGCTAGAGGGGGGTGAATAGCGTCGTGTTATGCATCGATGGAATACGTTCGCGTGTTCGTCTACAAACTTCGTTAACGCAATGGAATATAGATAATAATAACAATAACGAAATAGGCAATCACACGAACTCAAATATTTAACGTGGTTCGGAATCGAATGGTTCCTACTCCACGGATCGAGCTCTAACAAGCTCTAGTGATGCCAATGCAATCACTAATCACAAATACTCCTTCTCGACACAAGTCATAGGCGGAGAAACCTCGTACAATAGTTTACAACAATAAACTAAATACAACAAACAACTAATATGAAATACAATGCAATACAAGTAAAGAAAATACTTTACAAATGCCTTTGGATTGCTTGCTTTTGGTTGCTTGAAGAATGGCCTTGGAGACCCTAATTTGCAGCAACAAATCGCCCCAAGGATGCTCAAGAACCGGTTAGCTTTTTCTCCTCCACGAGCTCCTTTTATATCTTCTGCCTGGGCTGGAAAAAGCCGATCAGTCAACTGATAACATTGTTGCTGTGAGACAATAGTGTAATCCACGCTGAAAAAATCCAATGGTTAGGACATCACGATCGATCTGTGATGATGATCGATCAAGACATCACTCGATCACTGACCGCATGTCGAGTGAGACTCCATTCGCGTCCTAAAACTCATGCATCACCGATGATCACAAGATCACCGATCGCTATCTAATCACGATCATTACCTATGGCAATGGCATCGCTAGGGCAATTCCCGCAGTCAAATCCTAGTTGACTCACACCAGTCGACTACCATATTGCACCAGTCGACTGGAACACCTCAAACATAAGGTTTTAACCTCAAACATGAGGTTTAACCCAAGTATAGTTCCCCCATACTTGCTAGACCACCCGTAGCCTAGACCTAAGCCTTCTAGCCACCACCGTTAGCCTCACGCCTCTCGGATCCCTCCAAGTCATCCATGACTTGTTCATCCATTGCACTAGCCTTCAGGTGCTTCCATCGGCTATGTCATGCTAACGGTGTCTACACCGCCAAGGCACATTGGACATACACCGCAAAGACTCTGCTTGGACTTTACGCCACCAACTATTGGACTTATACTACCAAGACTCCTGCTTGGACTTTACGCCGCCAATATCAAACCCCTTAGACTTCTCAAATGCCAAGACTCAAGCTTGGACTTTCCCTTGCCAACCCATGTTGGACTTTCCATTGCCAAGACCCATACTTGGACTTTCCCAAATGCCAAGTGTCCCACTTGGACTTTCCATGCCAAGTACCCAAGACTTGGACTTTCCATGACATGGTCAACTCCAGTCAACCATAAAAGTCTCCCTCGAGTCAAACTCGAGTCCGGTTAAACATAACTCGGGTTGATTGTATAAACAATCTCCCCAAAACATCAACAGACATTAATGTCAAACATCAATGTCAACTCACTTTGTCAAACATCAAAATATCACTCGAGTCAAACTCGAGTCCGGTCAATCGTGACCTGGGCCGATTGCACCAACAGTACCATATTTATTGCGAAGTGGTCATGTCAAACATTATTCATTTTGACCTCATCGCTATCAGTCGATTGATGTGCATCAGTCGACTACCCAATGGTCAGTAGTCGACTGCCAGCTTGGCCACTTCCCTGAAGTAAGAGGTTAGCATGGAAAATGGTAAATACGATGGTTTCTTACCGTCCAATCTCGACCTAGACCTTCCATAGGAAGTCTAAGTCAGATTGTGGCCTACGGTCATCCCCGTACAGAGGACATGACCTTACCATCTCTCACTCACACAAGCTTACCTCTAGTCTTTTATGACCTGTCACTTTGCTTCCGGTCTTGCACCTAGGTTCTTCGACTCCCACAAAGTTCCCTCGGTGTTGCCCGACCACCACGGTTTTCCGACTCGGGATTCTCCGGGTGTCGCTGACCTTCGGCTTAGCTTAATCATTTCCTGCACACTTAATTCAGCTCATGAGATAACAATATGACCTTAACTTTGGATCTTTACCATAATCAAAACCTAGGTTCGATTATCTAGTGCCCCTGCACCAACATTTACGACCTTATTTTGGTGGATGAAATATTGTAAAATCTGTGTTTTTTGTTAAGAATAGTCATTAATAATAATTTATTTTTGGAAGTTTGTGGTATTTTTGGAAGGAGCTATGTGGTTGGCTTTTTAAATTTACCAACTGGTGAGGAAAAGGCGATAAGATTTTATCTTTTTCTGAATGTATCCACTTGCTGCGTCAATGACTTCAGAGAATTCATGGTTATTTTTTCTTATACAATGTTTGCAGCTGGTGAGAATTCTGAGTTGTTTGCAAATAAATGGATGCCCTTACACAATGTTAAATCATATGGTTATTACACTAGTTGAGACATTCCATGAGGATGATTTTATATTAGAATTTCTTTGTCATTATGCATGGAAAAAGAAAGGTACAGGATTCTTCATAAAAGTTAAATGGAAATACAGATGGGAACATCTTTATTTGCAAAAAACTAAGGGGGAGAAGAATCTGCAGAGGAGTCTCCCATGATCATCACGAAAATATCTTCTCCTTGGAAAGTTGGTGGAGTTGCTAGCTGAGGGTCACCTGAAGGAGGAGGAGCTGTTAGTTATATATGAGAGATGTCCTAAGGCAATCTCCTTATGGTTGTACCATTTATTTGATAAATGAAGATTCACTATTTGAGTATACATGTTTTCATGTATTTGATTGGATCTTGAACTCATTTACTAAATGCCCATAATACGATTCACAACATGAGAGAATTTGTGATTGGATCACAACTAGTGAGTATCTCTACATGTGTAATTGTCATGTATTGGAATTATCCCTAGTCAACGAATTGATGTATTCGGACACCATCAATTCTATTGAGACTAGCACGAGTTATACTCTTTGGTTTATCCAAGTTGTTATTTCTCACTGGTTGGAGACATTGGGATGTCCGGAGTTAACCATGGATGCTAGTTATGGTAACTAGTTCATTAGAGTGACTAGCTGTAAGACTTCATATAGTTCTCTGCATATATGGATATGTCAATGAAGTTCTTACTACAGCTTAAGTGTGATGTTCCTTCTACTTGCGATATTCAAGTCATCTTGGTCATGTAGACTTATGTTTTGACATCTTAAGCAAACATCACCGAGGAGATGTGGACTCGGGATGATTGGGTATAAGTCAAAGTGGCCGAAGGTGTTTGAATAGCCTACAGAGGATTCACCACCCTTGCGAGGAGATGTATACCATTTGGCCTCTCGTCGGATTGTTACTAAAGTCTTTGGCCAAAGCATTATATGGTTAGAGTATGGTACTCTTGCATACATGTGCAGTAACTAGAATCCGAAGGAAGAGGAAGTAATACTTGGGCTAGGTGTGACGTAGTCAGCCTAGTGGGGACTGACACAATGGACCATGTCCTAAACCAAGTGGGTATAAGATAAGTGAAGGGAACAGGGCACGTTTCACTGTAGCTGCTGAAGGGTTTCATAAGTGTTTTGGGATCAACTGTTGATTTTTTAGTTAATTGGGGATCATGATGTACTACTAGGTTCTACTCATGATCGTTCTACAATTAATGGTTAATTATAGACGGCCAACATAAACTGTGAACCTATTTGGTCACATGCACAACGAGTGTCCTCCGAAGGATTTAAAACAAGCTTGAGAATAGGATTGTCATATCGAAAGAGACATGATTTTGTTGGACCAAACTAAGAGCGAACATGAAATTGTTTCAGTCGCAACAGAAGCGTGGATAGGCCGAGTCTTATGAAGACATGATGTATGAACCAAATCAGTTTGGTTCTAATCCAATGGTGGAAAATAAACCAAAGGGGTTTGGTTTGTTTTAAACGAATGAACCGAAATTGGTTCGGTTCATTTTAACTTAAAATAGACCAATGCAGTTTAGTTTATTTTAACTTAAGTTATTGGAGCAGGTTAATGGATTTTGGTTATGAACCAATAACTGTTAGGAGAATATGTTCTCTATAAAAACACGACTTAAGGGTTTTTGTGAGAGATAGAACAACTTAGGTTTTGGAAACCCTAGCCGTTTTTCTTCTCCTCCTTGCTTGTGCCGCCCAAACCTCTTATGCCGCCACCCATTGGAGTTGCTGCTCCACTTCCTTGCAGCCGGCCATCCGCCAGCAATTCCTCCGACCACCCTCCTTTGGCTCCGGTGACCAAGGAGTAGTCGGCCAACTTGTTTGGTCAGCCATCTTCTCCACCAAACAAGCAGTCCAATTTTGGATAGCTTGTTGTCCCTTGCGTGGAAAAGTCGTTTGGCCGTCGTTTCATGCTTCGGAAGTTACCTACATGCTAGGGATTGGATCTCCGGCAATCCCCATTGGTTGAGAACCAAGGTTTCTTCAATTGGTTGACAAAAACCGCTTCTGAGAAGCGAGTTTGTGGAACTCAATTTTTGGATCCGAATTTGATTCAGATTGCGATCGTCTCTCGAATCACGACTGTTGGTGCAGGTGTTGGGTTTCCGGCACCGTGGCGTGTGTGTGTTCGATCATGTTTCGTAAACATGAACACAGCGGAAGCAATTAAAAATAATAAATTTATATTTATTACAACACACACAACACACGCATGCATATTACAACAAGTGTAGACATAACCGTAAATTAAAATTTGCAATAAAAGAAAATTATCTACGTTATACCTTTCGTATGACGTGTAGCGGGAACGACATCAACTGGAACGATCCTCGTAAGAATCGTCTCTATCCGTATCCACGCCGAGCTCCTTGGGATGACTTCGCTAAGCCACGAGCTTCGTCTTCGTACGGGTTACTAGCCTCGTGTTGAAGACGACGTGATCGAGAGATGATCACGATCCGAATCCAAATTCGGATCTAAAACGAGTTCTCAAAACTCGCTTCTCCGGAGAGGTATTCGTCAACCAATTGACGAATCCTTTGTCCTCCACCTCAGAGGAATACCGGAGATCGAATCCCCGGTAAGTTAGCCATTGTCGGAGCTCTAACCGTCGTCCAAACGACGCTCCGACGAGAGGAGAAGAAGCTGTCCAGAAAACTGGACAGCTTGGTGGAGGAGATAGGCGCCGGCCAACCAAGGGAAGAAAAGGCTCACCTTGATGCCAAACCTATAGGAGATCACCGGAGGGTCGCCGGAGGGTTCACCGGCTGAAGCTTGGTCGCCGGCGATGACTTGGACGGCGGCACAAAAGCTGGGCGGCGGCAGACCTAGGGTTGGCGCCGACTAGGAGAGGAGGTGGAGGGGGCGGCACAACAAGGTTGGGCGGCAACTCCAATTAGGGTTTTTGGATTAGGGTTTAAGCACTATTTTATAGAGAACTAATTCTCTTAATGGTTAATGGATCATATCCATAAAGCCCGTTAACCCGCTCCATTAAGATAAGTTAAAATAAACCAAACCATGATGGTTTATTTTAAGTTAAAACGAACCAAACCAACTTTTGGTTCATTCGTTTAAAATAAACCAAAACCTTTGGTTTATTCTCCTCCATTGGATTAGAACCAAACCATTTTGGTCCATCCATTATGTCTTCATAAGACACGGCCCATCCACGCTTCCATTGCGACTAAAATGATTTCATGCTCGCTTTATGTTTGGTCCAACCAAACCTAGTTTCTCTCAGTCTGAGAATCCCATTCTCAAGCTCGTTTTAAATCCTTTGGATTACGCTCGTTGTGCGTGTGACCAAATAGGTTCTCGGTTTATGTTGGCCGTCTATAATTAACCATTAATTATAGAACGATCATGAGTGGCACCTAGTAGTACATCATGATCCCCAATTAACCGAAAAGATCAACGGTTGATCCCGAACTATTTCTGAAACCCTTCAGTAGCTCGAATGAATCGTGCCCCATTCCCTTCACTCATCTTATACCCACTTGGTTAAGGACATGGTCTATAGTGTCAGTCCCCACTAGGCTGACTACATCACACCTAGCCCAAGTATCATTTCCTCGTCCTACGGATTCTAGTTACTCCACATGTATCAAAGAGTACCTTACTCTAAACATGTAATGCTTTGGCCAAAGACTTTAGTAACAATCCGACGAGAGGCCATGGTTATACATCTCCTCGCAAGGAGTGGTGAATCCTTTATAGGCTATTCAAACACCATCGATCACTTCGACTTATACCCAATCATCCCGGGTCCACATCTCCTCAGAGATGTTTGCTTAAGATTGTAGGGGGATCGGATGGCCGGCTAGAGGGGGGTGAATAGCCCTCGTTCGTTTGACGTCGTAATTCGCTCGTTCTTGTTGCGTTGCTTATCTACGATTGTCGTTAGCGCAGCGGAAATAATAATAGAAACAATAATAACAACAATCACACGCAAACACAAGCGATATACGTGGTTCGGAACCGAATGGTTCCTACTCCACGGGCGAGCTCCTCGAGCTCTAGTTATGCTCACGACACTAACTAAACTCCTTCTCGACTACACGTCGGAGGTGGAGAAACCTCTCACAAGCAATTACAACAATAATATGAAATACAAACAAGAATACAAATACAATACAAAAGAAACTCTTTTCACCGATTGCTTTTGATCACTTGTTTGTTACTTGCTTTGCTTGGCTCTTGAAGGACTGGAATGCAGCAGCAATTCCCCTCCAATAGCTCCACAAAAACAATGGCGAAATCCTCCAACTCGAGCTCCATTTATAACCTGCATCAAGCTGTTTTCGCGCCCATCAGTCGACTGCCAAAAGGCCCCAGTCGACTGCCCCTGTGTCCGTTGTCTCACAACGGCCAGATCCACGTCGGACAAGTTCCAACGGATCTCCTACTACGATCGCTGTGGGCAATGACGATCGGGTGACCTAGTAGTCGATCGCCTGGCCGCTACGCGAGTGTTCGCAGGTTCCCGACACTTCCATCACGATCGCCATCCCACTAGGCCGACCATCGCCGACGCCGGGCCGATCTACCCATGGCAATGATCGCTAAGCACCAAAACACACTTACACCGCGAACCCTAGTCGACTTGGACTACCGAATCGCACCTATGGGCCGATCATTGTCGGCAAACTTCAAACACCAAGTTGTTTGAGCCTCCGACACTCAGTCTTAGCCACTTGGCTAAGTCCACATCCCTCATGGAGTTCCCCACCGAAGCTCTCTTCCCTCGGCCTACGTCCCTCGGATGCGCCAAGCGCACGGCTTCGCAACGCCATCCTTCGCGTCTCATGCCCTAGAAGTATGCTTCCCTTTGGGCTCACTCCATTCGCTCCCCGTCCGGCGATCACTCGGATGCACCAAGCGCACGGCTTCGCAATGCCATCCTTCACCGACTCAAGGACCCCGAGCCTAGTGAACTTACCAAGTCCTCAAGACTTCCCAAATGTACCAAGTGCACGGCTTCGCAATGCATTTCTCACCAAGCACCAAGCGCACGGCTTCGCAATGCTTTGGATTTCCCATGCCAAGCACCAAGCGCACGGCTTCGCAATGCTTTGGACTTTCCCATGCCAAGGCTTCCCCCTTGGACTTCCACACCAAGCTCCATGCTTGGATTTTCCATGCCAACCCCATGTTGGACTTTCCCATGACAATCCCATGTCATGAGTTTTGTCTATCATCAAAATACCATCAAGGTACTGCTCGAGTCAAAACTCGAGTCAACCTGGGCCGATTGCACCAACAATCTCCCCCTTTTTGATGATTGACAAAACTGCCATCTCAAGTCTACCAATTCTCCCATATTGGCAATTCTCATATCCCAATGAGAATTCCAACGAACCCTAATTGGTAACTTGGTAACTTCTCCCCCTTTTTGACATTACATCAAAAAGGTCCTCCCCAAGAGTAGAATGTCTCATATCCCAATGAGATCTTACAATCTCTCCCTTGGAGGAACACATACCTACAATATTTCTAGTGATCCCATATCACCTAAAGAGAGGCAACCCAATCTCCTCCCATGAGGAAATACACATCCATCTTCCCATGATGGATACCTCCCCCTAGAGGCTTGCTCCCCCTTGACCATTGTACCAACAATGTCCTTGGAGAGTCCCTAAGCCAATAGGAACATTAACCAAATCAAAATTAAGGCAAAGTTCAACAATGAACTCTCTTCCACCTTAAAATTGATACTCACCCTCAATCCAACTCCTAATCCATATCCAATGGATTTCCACCCTCTCTTATGCTCTCCCAAGCATGTCCTAGGGTTAGGAGTGATTAGGGGACCTTAACCTAGCTGAACATGGGCCTAACCATCAAGATTTACATTTTGCCACACCTTCATCGATCATGCCATCCATGGCGATCATAATCGATTCGATTTGATTTTCGAAAGGTGAATTTTCGAAATCCATAAGTAAATATACATACGTAGATAATTCTTGAAAATTGGTATGCATATTACTTAACCTAAACACTATGGGTGAAAAATATTGGAAAATTATTTTACCCATTAAATTAGGAGATTGATACAAAGTTCAAAAGTTAAGAAAAGCTTCAATAAAGAGCCCTCTTTGTATCATCCCATTCAATGGTGATAGCTATCAAAAGATAGGCTTCACCAAGGTTTTTCAAAAAGTTTTCAAAATGTTTTTCAAACCTTTATTTTCTTTTTCCTAAACATCTCACCAATATCTAGATGTGTAAGACACATACATGTCAAAGTTTTGTGAGATGTGGGTTTTTATTCTTTAAATGGTCTCATGCATATTTCTAGGCAATATTATTTGATTCCCATCAAATCATGCCATAGTCCTTAATTTCATTTTAATTTATGCATGATGATGATTATGGCATAGATATGATATAAGATAGAAACATATGCCAATATCATGATGTCATGGCATGTGAATGAAAATTTAAGCATTCATGACATACAAGCATAAGTCTAAATATTATCATGACATTTTTATAGATAAAATGAAAATGATGTCATGACATGGCAAGGCAAATAAAGTATGGCAAGAAAAATATACTAAGGTATAAAATACCTAAGTGTTAAAATTAATTTGCCATTTCTAGGGATTAAATTCACTTTGCCTTAATACCATTAATTTCCCTAGTGTGCCAAAAACCCAAAATGACACACAATGACTTCTATGACCTAATTGTGCCAATTTAAATCATTTTTAGCTTCTCAAGCATAATGGCACACCCTAATGTGTCAACTCTACTATGGTTAGGTTAACTACCCATCCACTTAGGTTGACACACCCTAACCCATTTAGCGTGAATCGATCACGCCCTTAGGAACCCAATATCTATTGGAGCTCCTTGGGTTAACAAGGTATTCCCTAGGGATAACTTCCCTAGATACCTTCCTAATGACCCTTTTTGACTTTGAAGCCTTAGTCACATGGGTCTTACTTGGGTCAACTCTAGAGGTGACTCCTCCATTGACCTTCTTAGTGACTTTCTTGGTTTTCCTTAAGTCCTTAGCCACTAAGCACACACCATGGCTAGACTTAGGGATATCTTCCCTATTAGCCTTAGTTTTTCTAGACCTAGAAATAGTTCCATAATCAAATGGAACATTATGATAAGTCTTCTTGGGCTTTGGTTTGTGACCCAGACCATCCTTGCCCTTAGACCGTTTTTGAACCTTAGGTCTTGACTTTTGGGCATTTGACCCTAGAATTGAATTTTCTATGATTCTAAGGGTTTTCTCCATTTTCTTAAGTCTTGATCTCAAGACTTGGTTTTCCAACTCCAATTTCCTCAACTTTGAATTTTCATTAGATTTTTGGGAGTTGGTTTTCTTCTTAGGCATATGCCTAGATTTCTTGGGATTAACACCCAAGTTTTCTTCTACTCTCCTAATGGACTCTTTAGGAAGGATTGGTCTAGTGTTTTGAGTCCTAGATTTGTCCTTAGTCATATAAACATGCTTGGCACCTAGACAAACATATTTGTTTTTCCTAGCATGCTTTTCATTGATAATAGCAAGAGAGCTAAAGTAATTCTTAGCATGCTTTTTAACTCTAGGAATTAAAGGTGCATTAAGTAAATTTACCTTAGGGTTAACTTGGGAAGCTCCCCCTACATGAATTACACCTTCTTGCCCTTTCTTCCTCCCCCTAGGGCATTGGCTTCGGTAATGTCCCTTTTGATTGCATTTAAAGCACATAATGTGCTCTTTGCTCTTGATTTTGGGAACACCGGCATCATTTGACTTTGGGTTGACTTTTGGTGTTGATGCCTTCTTCTTAGCCAATTTAGGACATTTGCTCTTGTAATGCCCTTTCTCCCTACACTCAAAGCATATTATGTGATTTTTATTTAAAATTACAACACTTGAGTTACCTAGGGAGGTGGTGGAGGCCTCTTCACTTCTTCCGGAGGTAGAAGCTTCATCTTGACCTTTCTCCGGAGTAGAAACCCTTTCCTCCCCCTCAATGCTAGAGGTGGAGGTCTCCACCACATCATCCACATCTTCAAAAGTGGATGATGATTCTTCTTCGACATTCTCCTCTACTTGTGCGGATTGGGAATTTTCTTGGAATTTCATTACCTTATTCCATAATTCCCTTGCATCCCTATAATCACCCAATCTAGACCAAATGGTATTAGGTAACAAATCACTAATCAACTTGATTACCTTGAGATTTGTCTTGAAGTTCTTAATTTGGTCTTGGGTCCACCTTGACTTCTCAATTTGCCTATTTCTTTCATCCCTAGGCAATTCGAAACCGTTTTCTAATATTAGAATAAAATCAAAATCGGTTTCTAGGTATACCTCCATTTTTCTTCTCCACCATAGAAAGTCTCCTTCGAATTTTGGTGGTTGAAGGTTGTAGCTGGCCATCTTGAATTGCTCTCGCGGCGGTTAGTCCGTGAAGAGCGACCTCGGCTCTGATACCACTTGTAGGGGGATCGGATGGCCGTCTAGAGGGGGGTGAATAGCCCTCGTTCGTTTGACGTCGTAATTCGCTCGTTCTCATTGCGTTGCTTATCTACGATTGTCGTTAGCGCAGCGGAAATAATAATAGAAACAATAATAACAACAATCACACGCAAACACAAGCGATATACGTGGTTCGGAACCGAATGGTTCCTACTCCATGGGCGAGCTCCTCGAGCTCTAGTTATGCTCACGGCACTAACTAAACTCCTTCTCGACTACACGTCGGAGGTGGAGAAACCTCTCACAAGCAATTACAACAATAATATGAAATACAAACAAGAATACAAATACAATACAAAAGAAACTCTTTTCACCGATTGCTTTTGATCACTTGTTTGTTGCTTGCTTTGCTTGGCTCTTGAAGGACTGGAATGCAGCAGCAATTCCCCTCCAATAGCTCCACAAAAACCATGGCGAAATCCTCCAACTCGAGCTCCATTTATAACCTGCATCAAGTTGTTTTCGCGCCCATCAGTCGACTGCCAAAAGGCCCCAGTCGACTGCCCCTGTGTCCGTTGTCTCACAACGGCCATATCCACGTCGGACAAGTTCCAACGGATCTCCTACTACCGATCGCTGCCGGCAATGATCGTGACCTAGTAATCGATCGCTCCCGGCTACGAGTGTTCTGTGGCTCCCGACACTTCCATCAATCGATCCGCTATCCACTAGCCGATCATTGCCGACGCTAATCGATCGCTACCCATGGCAATGATCGCCAAGCACCAAAACATCTTACACCCCGAACCCTAGTCGACTTGGACACCGAATCGCACCTATGCGGGCCGACCGCTGTCGGGCAAACTTCAAACACCAAGTTGTTTGAGCCTCCGACACTCGGCCTTAGCCACTTGGCTAAGTCCACATCCTCATGGAGTTCCCCAAAGCTTTCCCTCGCCTACGCCCCTGGATGCGCCTAAGCGCACGACTTCGCAACGCCATCCTTCTCGCCTCATGCCCTAGAAGTATGCTTCCCCTTTGGGCTCACTCCATTCGCTCCCTGTCCAGCGGTCCCTCGGATGCACCAAGCGCACGGCTTCGCAATGCCATCCTTCACCGACTCAAGGACCCCGAGCCTAGTGAACTTACCAAGTCCTCAAGACTTCCCACATGCACCAAGCGCACGGCTTCGCAATGCATTTCTCACCAAGCACCAAGCGCACGGCTTCGCAATGCTTTGGATTTCCCATGCCAAGCACCAAGCGCACGGCTTCGCAATGCTTTGGACTTTCCCATGCCAAGGCTTCCCCCTTGGACTTCCACACCAAGCTCCATGCTTGGATTTTCCATGCCAACCCCATGTTGGACTTTCCCATGACAATCCCATGTCATGAGTTTTGTCTATCATCAAAATACCATCAAGGTACTGCTCGAGTCAAAACTCGAGTCAACCTGGGCCGATTGCACCAACAAAGATGTCAAAGCATAAGTCTCCATGATCAAGATGACTTGAATACCGCAAGTCAAAGGAACATCGCACTTAAGCCACAGTAAGAACTTCATTGACATATCTATATATGCAGAGAACCATATGAAGTCTTACGGCTGGTCACTCCAATGAACTAGTTACCATAACTAGCATCCACGATTAACTCCGGACATCACAATGTCTCCAGCTAGTGAGAATCAGCTGCTTGGATACACCAAGGAGTATACCTCGTGCTAGTCTCGACAGAATTGATGGTGTCCAGATCCATCAATTCATCGACTAGGGATTATTCCGATACATCACAATTACACATGTAGAGATACTCACTAATTGTGATCTAATCACAAATTCTCTCATGCTGTGAAATGCATCGTGGACATTCAGTATATGAGTTTAAGATCCAATCAAATACATGAAACATGTATACTCAAATAGTGAATCTTCATTTATCATATAAATGGTTCATACATAAGGCGATTGCCTTAGGACATCTCTCATATATTACTAACAGACTCCCACTTGGCCTAATGCCAATCGCTATGGTATCCAATACCATAAGCGCTAACATGACCCTCAAACTTACTTTGAGGTAATGCTTTAGTCAAAGGATCCGCTAAGTTCCTTTCAGTGGGAATTTTCTCGATTTGTATTTCGTTCCTACTGATGATCTCTCTGATAAGATGATAGCGGCGAAGCACATGTTTGGATCATTGATGAGACCACATCAAGTTCATAGATGAACTTCTTGATCCAAACCGCTTCCTTTGCTACTTCCAAAGCTGCAACGTATTCTGCCTCAGTGGCAGAATCCGCTATAGTGTCAAGCTTGGAACCTTTCCAACTTATTGCGCCTCCATTCTAGGTGAATACATGCCCAGACTGAGACATGGAATCATCCTTGTCTATCTGGAGCTGGTATCCGTATACCCACGTATCATCATGTACCCTTCTCCATATATTAGGAACACATCCTTAGTTCTTCTCAAGTACTTAAGGATCGTCTTAACAGCCACCCAATGATCCATTCCTGGATCAGACTGGTATCTGCTCTGACACTCAGAGCATACGATACATCGGGCCTCGTACATAACATAACATACATGATAGATCCTATTGCGGATGCATAGGGAATCTTACTCATGCAAATCCTCTCGTCTTCTATGCGCGGACACATAGACTTCGAAAGGTGTATCCCATGCCTGATGGGTAGGAAACCTTTCTTGGATTCCGACATGCTAAACCCCTTTAGCACTCGGTCTATATATGTAGACTGCGAAAGACCAAGCAACCGTTTCGATCTATCTCTATAGATCTTAATCCCGAGGATGTAGGTTGCTTCTCCCAGGTCTTTCATGGAGAATGTCTTGGATAACCAAACCTTCACTAACTGTAAGATTGACACATCGTTTCCTATAAGTAATATGTCATCGACATACAATACTAGGAACACGACTGCACTCCCACTAACCTTCTTGTACACACAAGGTTCGTCTGGATTTTGTGAGAAATCAAACTTTTTGATTGTCTCATCAAAACGAATATTCCAGCTCCTGGATGCTTGCTTCAATCCATAAATGGATCGTCGCAATTTGCATACCTTGGTTTTATCAACCGATGTGAAACCCTCAGGCTGTATCATATACACGTCCTCGAGCAGGTTTCCATTAAGGAAAGCTGTTTTCACATCCATCTGTCATATCTCATAATCATAATGAGTTGCTATGGCCAGGAGCATCCGAATGGATTTAAGCATAGCTACAGGCGAATAGATTTCGTCATAATCAACACCTTGCTTTTGACAATATCCTTTCGCCACCAATCTAGCCTTATAGGTAATCACATTACCATCCATGTCGGTTTTCTTCTTGAAAACCCACTTGCGCCCTATAGGCTTTATGCCTTCAGGTGGGTCAACCAAGTTCCAAACTTGGTTTTCGTACATGGAATCCATTTCCGACTTCATGACACCAAGCCACTTATCCCTTTCTGAACTTGTCAGCACTTTTTCATAACTGGTAGGCTCCTCATCATCAATGAGTAACACGTCGTTCGATTCACTTACGAGAAATTCATATCTCTCAGGAATATTGCGTGTTCTACCAGATCTACGAAGATGTGGTGTTACAATAGGTCCAGCCGATTGCTCATCACTATGAGTTGTCGGTTGTTGTGCTTCACCAGGTATCTCATCAATGTCTATTTGAGTCTCTCGAGCCTCCTCAAGCTCGACGACACTCCCACTGTTTTCTTGCAAGAGAAACTCTTTCTCTAGAAATACAGCATGCCTTGAAACAAACACCTTTTGTTCCACAGGATGATAGAATTGGTAACCCCTTGTTTCCTTAGGGTATCCAATAAATAGACATTTATCAGACTTAGCATCCAATTTGTCCGACATACCTTTACATATAAGCAGGACAACCCCATATCTTCAAGTAAGATACATGAGGTTTCTTACTATTCCATATCTCATATGGAGTAGTTGAGACTACCTTGGTAGGCATTCTGTTTAACAAGTAAACAGCTGTCTGAAGTGCATAACCCCAAAAGGACTTGGGAAGAGTCGTATGATTCATCATTGACCTGACCATGTCCAACAAGGTCCGGTTACGCCTCTCAGATACACCATTATGCTGTGGTGTATAGGGCGGAGTCCATTGAGACAATATACCATTGTCTCTTAGATAATCAAGAAACTCTTGACTTAAGTATTCACCACCTCGATCTAATCGAAGTATCTTAATACTCTTGTCATGTTGTTTCTCTACTTCATTTCTGAATTCTTTGAATCTTTCAAAGGCTTCAGACTTGTGTTTCATCAAGAACACATACCCAAACCGTGAGTGATCATCGGTGAAGGTAATGAAGTAGCTATAGCCTCCTAAAGCTTGAGTTGACATAGGTCCACATACATCACTATGTATTAGACCTAGTAACTCTCCCACTCGTTCACCTTTTCCAGTAAAAGGTAACTTGGTCATCTTGCCTTTTAAGCATGATTCACATGTATCGTATGAATCCAATTCAAACGATTCCAGAATTCCACATCGGTGTAATTCGGACATGCGTTTCTTGCTTACATGGCCAAGATGACAATGCCACATGTAGGAGTCTATTTGATTATCCTTTCGAGCACGCTTGTTGCTCGCTACGATATTGCAAATGTCACTGGATACGTCCAACGTATAAACACCATTGCTTAAAGTTCCAGTCCCATAAAGAACCCCATTCAAAGTTATGTAACAACAATTGTTACTAAACGTCAAATGGAACCCATTTCTATTTAAACAAGAAATAGAAATGATGTTCTTTATCAACGAAGGAACATAAAAGCAATTGTCCAGTTCTAAGACAATTCCTGCAGGGAGTTTCAACAAATACATTCCGATGGCGAGTGCAACAACCTTTGCTCCATTCCCAACACGTAAATTTGACTCTCCCTTGACGAGTCTTCTTCTATTCCTTAGCCCATGTATGTCATTACATATATGTGAGCCACACCCAGTATCCAATACCCAAGTGTCTGAGGAAATAGAATGACAATCAATAAAGAAGATTTTTGAAGAAGATGGGGCATCCGATGCCTTATCCTTCTTCACGGACTCAAGATAAATCTTGCACTTTCTTCACAAATGGCTCTCCTTGCCATAATGATGGCAAGTTTCCTTTTGTGCTAGTTCTACCTTCTTAGCCTTTCTCTTCTTTCCCTTCTGCTGTTCTTTTGACCTCCTCTTAGAACCTTTCTTCGAGGAATCAACTAACAAAGACTGCCCCCCCACTCATGCTTCTAAGAAGACTCCACAGCCTTCAAAGATGTTGAGCAGTACCACAGATGAACCTTCTTGCATCTCAGAGGTGAAGAGGAGCTTGGAGACTTCGAACCTTTCGAATCTCACTTGCTCATCAACCAACTCATAAAGATGAAGAACTACGATATGAGCATCCATATGCTCATGCTGCTTTCATAGCTTGGGTTCCATCGCGGCTAGCATGATGCAACTTGTTAGTTCAGAATCAGTCACATGTTTCTGATAGACCAACAATTGGTCCGGAGTTGCATCGTCACTAGGATAGGCGGGAAGAGGCGCTTCGAGGACATACACAAGCTTTTCTCCTTGAGAACAATTCTCAAGTTTCTAAGCCAGTCCAAGAAGTTTGGCCCAGTCAATTTATTTGAATCCAAAATGGAACGCAAATTCAAACACATCATGATCAATATATTAACTTAGAAATACAAAACGAGCATATATGAGAAAGATGATTTTTAAAAATGCATCAATATACATTTATAAATCCCATTCATTTTTCAAATTTCAAAAACCCCAAAATCACTTCGGGAGATTGTAGGTCCATCTCCGAATGGGCTGATATCCATCATAGTTATGAACAACCTTGGAGAGAGTCCAACAAGCCATTCATAACTACGACGGTAGGTATCATCTATACCGATTGCATATCACGTATATGCAACTATCACAATGTGCTATCAACTAATTGAATGTTCACACATACATCGGGTTGTTAATACATTAACAAGTATGCATCATATGCATAGCACCCAACTTAACCTCCCTTTACATCGACCTTGGAGAGAGTCCAACAAGCCGATGCTCCAGGTTAAAGCCAACCCATTAATCAGGACATAGTTTTAATATGGTTAGAGCGCATTCAACCAATTAGCCCAGCTTGGAGAGAGTCCAACAACCAAAGCTAATGATTGACCTCTGACTCTTACCATATTAGTATTAAACTATTCCATGGTTTGAACATGTTCGGGTTCGAGCCGGGCTTGGAGAGAGTCCAACAACCCAAACAAGAAACAGAACTCTGGTTCTAACCATATTAATGGAAGGTGTAGGCTTTAATATTGATTAAGGGTTTTTATGTCTCATCCTCTTTGCATGCAAATAACTATTATCTACATGACATGGCATACATGGCATACATCTACATGTCACGACACGCATGACATAATGTTATGCATCTAATGCAATTACATGGCATACAATTATGTCATATATATAATTTCCTTATATGTCATAACTATTTATGGAAATAAAATATGTTTAAGATTTGATTCTCCAAATCAAATCATAATTAAATTAGGAAACAAATTTCCAAATCTAATCACATATTTTATTCATGGAATTATTTGATTAAGGAAAATCTATTTAGGAAACTTATTTCCTAAATCATTAAAACTACTTATGGAAATAAAATATTTTAAGATTTGATTTCCCAAATCAAATCATGATTAAATTAGGAAACAAATTTCCAGAATCTAATCAAATATTTTATTTATGGAAAATATTGATGTCCATAAATACTTCCAACTTTCCAAAAGTGGAAGATTTCCATAAATACTTCTAGACTTTCCAAAATTGAAAAATTTCCATAAATACTTCTAAATTTCCAAAATTTAGAAAATTTCCAGAAATACATTATGACTATCGCAAAACCATTTTTACGATTATGTCGAAACACAATGTGGGCTCTGATACCACTGTTGGGTTTCTGGCACCGCGGCGTGTGTGTGTTCGATCATGTTTCGTAAACATGAACACAGCGGAAGCAATTAAAAATAATAAATCTATATTTATTACAACACACACAACACACGCAAGCATATTACAACAAGTGTAGACATAACCGTAAATTAAAATTTGCAATAAAAGAAAATTATCTACGTTATACCTTTCGTATGACGTGTAGCGGGAACGGCATCAACCGGAACGATCCTCGTAAGAATCGTCTCTATCCGTATCCACGCCGAGCTCCTCGGGATGACTTCGCTAAGCCACGAGCTTCGTCTTCGTACGGGTTACTAGCCTCGTGTTGAAGACGACGTGATCGAGAGATGATCACGATCCGAATCCAAATTCGGATCCAAAATGAGTTCTCAAAACTCGCTTCTCCGGAGAGGTATTCGTCAACCAATTGGCCAGATCGCCGTCCTCCACCTCAGAGGATTACGGAGATCGAATCCCGGTAAGTTAGCCGTTGTCGGAGCTCTAACCATCGTCCAAGCGATGCTCCGACGAGAGGAAGAAGCTGTCCAGAAAACTGGACAGCTTGGTGGAGAGATAGCGCCGGCCAACCAAGGAAGAGGCTCACCTTGATGCCAAACCTATAGGAGATCACGGAGGTCGCGAGGGTTCACCGGCTGAATCTTGGATAGGCGGCATGACTTGGGCGGCACAAAAGCTGGTGGCGGCACACCTAGGGTTGGGCCGACTAGGATTAGGGTTTAAGCCCTATTTTATAGAGAACTAATTCTCTTAATGGTTAATGGATCATATCCATAAAGCCCGTTAACCCGCTCCATTAAGATAAGTTAAAATAAACCAAACCATGATGGTTTATTTTAAGTTAAAGCGAACGAACCAACTTTTGGTTCATTCGTTTAAAATAAACCAAACCCTTTGGTTTATTCTCCTCCATTGGATTAGAACCAAACCATTTTGGTTCATCCATTATGTCTTCATAAGACACGGCCCATCCACGCTTCCATTGCATTGAAACGATTTCATGCTCGCTTTATGTTTGGTCCAACCAAACCTAGTTTCTCTCGATGCGAGAATCTCATTCTCAAGCTCGTTTTAAATCCTTTGGATTACGCTCATTGTCGCGTGTGACCAAATAGGTTCTCGGTTTATGTTGGTCCGTCTATAATTAACCATTAATTATAGAGCGATCATGAGTGGCACCTAGTAGTACATCATGATCCCCAATTAACCGAAAAGATCAAGCGGTTGATCCCGAACTATTTGAAACCCTTGATGCTCGAATGATTTGCCCCATTCCCTTCACTCATCTTATACCCACTTGGTTCGGGACATGGTCTATAGTGTCGGTCCCACTAAGTGACTACGTCACACCTAGCCCAAGTATCATTTCCTCGTCCTACTCTGATTCTAGTTACTCCACATGTATCGAAGAGTACCTTACTCTAAACATGTAATGCTTTGGCCAAAGACTTTAGTAACAATCCGACGAGAGGCCATGGGTATACATCTCCTCGCAAGGAGTGGTGAATCCTTTATAGGCTATTCAAACACCTTCGATCACTTCGACTTATACCCAATCATCCCGGGTCCACATCTCCTCGGAGATGTTTGCTTAAGATGTCAAAGCATAAGTCTCCATGATCAAGATGACTTGAATACCGCAAGTCAAAGGAACATCGCACTTAAGCCACAGTAAGAACTTCATTGACATATCTATATATGCAGAGAACCATATGAAGTCTTACTACTGGTCACTCCAATGAACTAGTTACCATAACTAGCATCCACGATTAACTCCGGACATCACAATGTCTCCAGCCAGTGAGAATCAGCTGCTTGGATACACCAAGGAGTATACCTCGTGCTAGTCTCGACAGAATTGATGGTGTCCAGATCCATTAATTCATCGACTAGGGATTATTCCGATACATCACAATTACACATGTAGAGATACTCACTAGTTGTGATCCAATCACAAATTCTCTCATGCTGTGAAATGCATCGTGGACATTCAGTATATGAGTTTAAGATCCAATCAAATACATGAAACATGTATACTCAAATTGTGAATCTTCATTTATCATATAAATGGTTCATACATAAGGCAATTGCCTTAGGACATCTCTCATATATTACTAACAGCAGGGGCACTAGATGATCGAACCTGTGTTTTGATTATGAAAAAATACGCAAAGTTAAGATTACATCGTTATCTCACGAGCTTAATCAAGTGTGCAAAAAAGTACTAAAGCAGAAGCTGAAGGCTGGCGACACCCGGAGGAAGCCGTGGTGGTCGGGTGACACTCGAGTGACTTCGGAGGGAGCCGAAGGAATCGAGTGGAAGGTTGGAAGCGAGAGCTACAGAGTAAGTATTGAGGTAAGCTGGTGTGTGTGAGCATAAGTGAGGTCGTATCCTCCTTACGGGGATGATCTTAAGCGTAGATCCGACCAAAGACATCCCATGGATGGTCTAGGTCGAGATCGGACTGTCGGCGGCCATCAAAATAATATTTTTGTTAAGCTAACTTTTGATTTCAGCTAGCATCAGTCGACTGCCATCTTCTAGCACTCGACTGCCATCCATCGATCGATCGCCTGGTCGACTGATCGATGTCGCCATCACGATCGATGATGGCTATCACCCACCGATGGTCAATAATCACCTCATTTCAAGAAGATTGGTGCTCAAATCTGATTGGTTGAAGATCCTCTCGAGAAGGGACTCAAAGGCTATAAAAGAAGAGCCTCTCCTAGGGTTTTCTCATCAATTCTAAGTTCCCTAAAGCCTCCACAACACTGTGACTCTCCGACAACGAAGTGCTACTACTCCGACAATCTAAGCTTGAGTTTTTATTTCTTATTTGTCGGTATAAGTTTAATTTAGCTTGTCTCTTTCATATTATTGTCTTGGAGCTTTTTATCGTAACGAGGAGAGGGGGAGTGTTCCTCTACCTCAAGTTTTTGTGGATTTTTGTATTCGATTAACTCCTATCTTCAACGAGGAGGAGTTCGTTAGTGCTTTGCCCTCCGTGCGTGGTCAAGGACCACTAGGGCCTTGGAGTAGTAGCCGTCAGCTACGAACCAAGTAAAAAACCCTCATGTCTTTATTTGTATATTGTGTTTTTCGGCTGCGTTTACTTATGTCTTGAAACGAATTCGAACGAAAAAGTTTCTATCGCTATTCACCCCCCCTCTAGCGATCCGCTCGATCCAACAATTGGTATCAGAGCCGGGGGAGCTAAGATTTGGTGAAACCACCAATCTAGTCTTTTTTACAGATTTATTTTTTAATTTTACGAATCTTTTTTCGTTCCTTTAAACTTTCTCCCGCACTACTAATCCAAGACGAAGTCTTGGTACTCTTCTTTTGGTTTTGTTTTGCAAGTATTTGCTTTTGGAGTAGTCGACGGTAAAACGGGCATAACTTTTCGTACAAGTTGACCCACGAAATGGGCTACCTACCAAAACGAAGCTCTTCGAGAGATCTACACTTCTTACCAAGGTTTACCCTCATAACTGTTGGGTTTTTCCCGGAAGCTCTGATACCAATTGTTGGGGTTGATCCGTGAGGGGAAACTTCGCTTCCCCTTCACCTCGGTTGCTTGACCATGGTGATCCCTTCGATGTCCCCGGATTAAAAATTTAATCTTAGACAAAAGGGATTCCCAAAGAAACCAAGTCATCGTCGTGCTATTCGTTTAGAGAGGTCACTTGAACAAACTAGTTGTTCAAGCGACCATCCTCTATCCTACGAGTAGCCGCGGAATAGACGATGTCCGGATCGCCGGTTTTTGTGTTTGTACTCGGGATCCAAGTATTATTTAGCCTATTTACAGAAATATAACATGCTTATATTTTGAAAAACAAACACAAGCAATGAATAAAAGAGATAGAAGAATAGTTATACCTCTTGGTCTTCTAATGTATGACCCTCCTCCTTTTGGACGTCGTGTGGGCGACGATCCACCAAAAGTCGAAGCTCCTAGATCGCAAAACTTCCTTCCTTGCTTTTCCCAAGCAAGAGGAAGAAGAGAAACAATATTTTTCTCCTTCAAAAACTCAACCAACAAAGAACTATAGAAGTTCTTGCCGCCGGCCAACTAGAAGGAGAAGAAGATGATGGAAAACTACCAAGACACCAAGGGAAACCCTATATCTTGTTTCCACCACCTAAGGAGAAGAGAGGGGAGTGTTTTGGGCGCCGTCCAAGGGCTGGGAAGGGCTGGAATATCTGCTGGACGTTGGCCACAAGGCAAGGAAGAAGAAGGAAAACATGCCTTATTTGGTGCCACCCTTGCTTCCAAACCCTAACCCTAATTCCAATCCTATCTCAACTAGGATTGCCCTATTCTTGCCGCCCAAGCCTTGCTCCCTCTCAATCATGTTATCCACGACCACTCCCCATGCCCTCCTTTTATAGAGTTAGGGATAAGTCATGAATTAATCTCCTCCATTGGTTCTAGGGATTTAATCTCAACCGTCGGATCTAGAGATTTAATCTCAATCGTCGGATCTTAGAGATTTGATCTCTACCAATGGATCTTAGAGTTTTGTTTCTATCCATTGGATCTAAGCATCTTGAGGTGTTAATGGGCTACATTAGGGACCATGAGGAGGAGTTGGGTCTTGGCCACCCATGGATCAAGCCCACATAAAGTCCGATCCACTAATGATGGTCCAATCCACTAAAGGTCCATCATTGATCTACCTCACCAACCCCCATATGATAATATGGGCTCCATATATTATTTGTACATTTTCTCCCCGTGTTTAAAATCTCGAATGTCCGTCGATTAATTAATTTACTGACCATTAATTAATCAACATCTAACTCCATGAGTAGTACCACTCAACCTTTTCATCATGCCGGACCAAGTCCACCTGCAGGGTTTACATGATGAACCTTATGAGCCTCAAGGGACATCATCATCCTAATATATAGGACACGCTTCTCCTATAATCAACGGCACACCATATAAATAATATCATCTCCCAACTTACCGAGTCTATCGATTTAATCTATAAATCTCGCCCATTGGTAAATCAAAGAGATGAGTACTAAGTATATGTGCCCGCTATTATATCGGGATTAAGAGCATGTACTAAATAATATCTGAGGTCCGATTCGATGATGTAGTCAGCAATAAATTGAATCACCTGGTCGGTCCCGCTCAATACACACAAAGTGCACTAGTGTGATTCTATGGTCAAGACAAACCAATACTAAATCACACTACAACCATTCCGATGGTTTGTCCAAAGCCATCTCTGGCCAGGAGCCTTTACTTATACTTTACAAGGAGCCGATAACATGATCTCCCGTGTGACACCACACACCATGTTATCTACAATGTAAGGTATTAGACAATATTGCATAACCATAAAAATATGCAAACAATGATCATGTGATTCTTATTTCAAAATAAAGATGTTCATACAAAAATAGACTTTTAAGTATACATCCCTACAATCTCCCACTTATACTAAAAGACTATGTTGTCCCTCAAAGTGCCATACATCCGATCCCCATTCCTCCACATGCCTATCAAAAGCTCTCACTAAAGGCCCTTAGTGAAAGGATCTCGCCAAAGTTATCCTCCGATGCAATCTTGGCCACACAAGAACTTCTCCTAGCTTTACGATTTCTCGTGACGTGGTACTTGTGCTCATGTGTTTACTAGCCTTATGGGCTCGTGGTTCCTTCCGAGTTTGCAATCGCACCACTATTATCACAATAAATCGTGATAGTTCGGGCAAACCAAGAATCACATCCAAGTCCATCGAAGTTCCCGAGCCATACACTTCTTTGGCCGCCTCGTAGGCCGCCCATACTCGCTTCCATGGTGGAGTCCGCCACGCACTTTGGTTGACACTCCTCCATACAATGGCTCCACCTCCCAAAGTAAACACAAAACCTGAGGTAGACTTATCGTTATCCCTATCGATTGAAGTCGAATCTGTGTAACCCACAGGAGTAATTGTCTTGAAACCAAAGATATAATCCCTAGTCCTTCGTGTACTTCAATATATGCTTTACCGCACCCAATGTCCTCGTCTCGATTACTCGATATCTCCGACCATGCCCACGAAAACAGATATCCGTCTCGCAGAGCATCGCATACATGAGGCTTCCTATCGCCAAGCATAAGGAACCGCCTTCATCTCCTCTATCTCCTCGATGATCTAGGACACATCTCCTTAGATAGAGGTACTCCATGCCCAAAGGTAGAAAACCCTTCTTGGAGTTCTGCATGCTAAAACGCTCCATAATCGTGTCTATGTATGAAGCTTGGGATAAGCACAACATCCTTTTCTTGCGATCCCTTATAACCTTGATCCCAAGGATGTGTCCCACTTCTCCCAAGTCCTTCATATCAAATCGCTGTTTGGACAACTATACCCTTACGTCCGATAACACCTTGATATTGTTGCCAATCAACAAAATGTCATCTACGATAGTACAAGAAATACCACTACGCTCACTACATCTCTTGTATACACAAGACTCATCCGGACTTTTAATAAATCCATAAGACTGGATCACCTCATCAAACCTAATGTTACAAGACCTCGAAGCTTGTTTCAATCCATAAATGGAACGATTAAGCTTACATACAAGATGCTCTTTTCCCTTAGCAATGAATCCTCCGTTGCTTCATGTAGATGTTTTCTCAAGACTTCCATTAAGGAAAGTCATTCTTGACATCCATCCGCCACACCTCATAATCCATATGAGCCGCTATGCATAAGAGAATCCGGATAGATTTAAGATAGCTATACGCTAAAAGGTCTCCTCATAATCGATACCCTCTTTCCGAGTATACCCTTCGCAATAAGCCTCGCTTGAAGGTCTCAACCTTCCCATCTATTCCTCTCTTTTGTAGATCCACTTGCATCCAATGGTTTTACACCATCGGGTGGTTCTACTAGCTCCCAGACCTGATTTGAATCCATAGATTCAATCTCAGCATTCATTGCACTCTGCCAAGATACTGCATCTTTATCTTGGATTGCCTCATCATATGTCCAGGGATCAGGTTCATGTTCGTCAGGGACCAAATCAGAAGATTCTCCCAAGAACATGAATCTATCAGGCTGTCTCACAACCCTCCCACTACGACGAGGTATCACCTGTGTATCCTCTGTGACACGTGCAGTTGACATGTGGTATATCCTCTTGTACCGGTGGTACTAAAGAAGTGACTTCCCCTTTTAACTCCTCCAGAACAATTTTACTCGTGGGCTTGTGGTTCATCACATAGTCCTCCTCTAGAAATCTGGCATTCGTACTCACGATCACCTTCTGATCTCTAGGACTATAGAACAAACCACCCTTCGTTCCCTTAGGGTAGCCAACAAACATGCACACTTCTGTACGAGGTTCCAACTTACCAGCATCTGCCTTCAGCACATGTGCTGGACTCCCCCATATCCGAATATGTCTCAGACTAGGCTTTCGCCCAGTCCACAATTCTACGGGAGTAGAAGGCACTGATTTAGATGGAACCAAGTTCAGAATGTATACCGTCGTATCTAGAGCATATCCCCAGAACGAATCTGGCAAGTCAGAATAACTCATCATTGATCTAACCATCTCCATAAGAGTCCTATTCCTTCGCTCTGCTACACCATTCTGCTGGGGTGTGCCAGGTGCAGACAATTGGGATTGAATCCCAGCCTCTGATAAGTAATTCCTAAACTCTCCCAAGAGGTACTCACCACCACGATCAGATCGTAGGGTCTTGATACTTTTACCTTGACGGTTCTCCACATCAGCCTTGAATTCTTTGAACCTGTCAAAGCATTCAGACTTGCGGCGCATCAAGTAAATGCATCCATATCTTGAATAATCGTCTATAAAAGAGACGAAATATTCAAAACCACCTCTAGCCTGGATAGACATAGGACCACACAAATCAGAATGAACCAATTCTAACACATCTTTGGCTCTATACCCCTTGGCCTTGAAAGGCCTCTTGGTCATCTTACCCTCCAAGCAAGATTCACAGGTTGGGAGATCCTCCACCACTAATGAGCCCAAAGGTCCATCAGCTATCAACCTTTGAATCCTGCTTAGGTTAATGTGACCAAGCCTAAGATGCCAAAGATATGTTTGGTTCATCTTCGAAGGTTCTTTTCTCTTATTGGATTTAGAAGATGAGTTATTAACTTCAATTTGCATCGTGGGAGGTTTTGGTTCAAGTGTGTACAAATTTCCTATCAATGTACCCGAACAGATAATGTCCCTATTCCTTCTTATAACAACTCTGTCATTAAAAGAAATAGAATATCCATCCATAAACAATTTAGAAACTGAAACTAAATTCTTTCTAAATGAAGGTACATAAAGGGAATTCTTAAGAACCAAAACTTTATTTTTCTCAAAAGATAAATGAACGCCTCCCATCCCGCCACCTTTGTGGCATCGCCTAAGTACACTGATCTCCTTCACCATACGTCTGTTTCGAACCCCGCAAAGTATTGCACATGATCGTGGCTCTGTGATCTACACACCAAAGCCGTAGATAACACCGCTAAACATGTTTCAACGACTAGTCCAAAAGATATACCTTTGTTCTTGCGGTTGGGGCAATCCTTCTTCCGGTGTCCACCGCTTACAAAGTGAAGCACTTGCCTTTCGGCTTTCACTCCTCCTCCGAGTACTCCCACCGCCTTTGCCCGGTTTGTTTCTTCTTCTTCTTGCCTTCGCTTAGAAGCGTAAACCTTCGGGTCATCACGGCATGCACTGAGCACTGACGAAATAGTCCCTCTTCGCTGGAGTTCACGTAAGTTCCGCCAATGAATACAACCTCTTGTTCATGTTGTAGTTGAGGCGAAACTGCTCAAAACTCCTAGGTAGAGACTGGAGTATGATATCGACCTGGGTTTCCCCATCGATCTCAGCTCCTAGGACCTCCAGCTCATTCAAATGAGCCATCATCTTGAGAACATGATCCTGTTAGTAATATATGAGAGATGTCCTAAGGCAATCGCCTTATGTATGAACCATTTATATGATAAATGAAGATTCACTATTTGAGTATACATATTTTATGTATTTGATTGGATCTTAAACTCATTTACTGAATGTCCACGATACGATTCACAGCATGAGAGAATTTGTGATTGGATCACAACTAGTGAGTATCTCTACATGTGTAATTGTGATGTATCGGAATTATCCCTAGTCAATGAATTGATGGATTTGGATACCATCAATTCTGTCGAGACTAGCACGAGGTATACTCCTTGGTGTATCCAAGCAGCTGATTCTCACTGGCTGGAGACATAGTGATGTCCGGAGTTAATCGTGGATGCTAGTTATGGTAACTAGTTCATTGGAGTGACCAACCGTAAGACTTCATATGGTTTTCTGCATATATAGATATGTCAATGAAGTTCTTACTGTGGCTTAAGTGCGATGTTCCTTTGACTTGCGGTATTCAAGTCATCTTGATCATAGAGACTTATGCTTTGACATCTTAAGCAAACATCTCTAAGGAGATGTGGACCCGGGATGATTGGGTATAAGTCGAAGTGATCGAAGGTGTTTGAATAGCCTATAAAGGATTCACCACTCATTGCGAGGAGATGTATACCCATGGCCTCTCGTCGGATTGTTACTAAAGTCTTTGGCAAAAGCATTACATGTTTAGAGTAAGGTACTCTTCGATACATGTGGAGTAACTAGAATCCGTAGGACGAGGAAATGATACTTGGGCTAGGTGTGACGTAGTCAGCCTAGTGGGGACTGACACAATAGACCATGTCCTGAACCAAGTGGGTATAAGATGACTGAAGGGAATGGGGCACGATTCATTCGAGCTGCTGAAGGGTTTCAGAAATAGTTCTGGATCAACCGTTGATCTTTTCGGTTAATTGGGGATCATGATGTACTACTAGGTGCCACTCATGATCGTTCTATAATTAATGGTTAATTATAGACGGCCAACATAAACCGAGAACCTATTTGGTCACACGCACAACGAGTGTAATCCAAAGGATTTAAAACGAGCTTGAGAATGGGATTCTCAGACCGAGAGAAACTATGTTTGGTTGGACCAAACATAAAGCGAGCATGAAATTGTTTCAGTCGCAATGGAAGCGTGGATGGGCTGCGTCTTATGAAGACGTAATGGATGGACCAAAATGGTTTGGTTCTAATCCAATGGATAAGAATAAACCAAAGGGTTTGGTTTATTTTAAACGAATGAACCAAAAGTTGGTTCGGTTTGTTTTAACTTAAAATAAACCATCTTGGTTTGGTTTATTTTAACTTATCTTAATGGAGCGGGTTAACGGGCCTAATGGTTATGATTTAATAACCATTAAGAGAATTGGTTCTCTATAAAATAGGGCTTAAGGGTTTTGTAAAACCTAATTTTGAGGCAACCCTAATTGGCCGCCACCCTCTCTCTCTTGTTGTTGGCTAACAACAAGAGCAGCCGCCTAACCTCATTGAGCTGCTGCCATCTCTTGCCGGCCCAAGCGCGGCCGTGGACCTCCGGCGACTCCGGTGATCTCCCTTGGGTTCGGTGTAAAGGTGAGCCTCCATCTCTTCTTTAGCCGGTGCCTATTTCCTCCACCAAAGCTGTCCAGTTTTCTGGACAGCTTCTTCTCCTCTTGTCGGAGCGTCGTTTGGACGACGGTTAGTGCTCCGACAGCGGCTAACTTACCGGGGATTTGATCTCCGGTAATCCTCTAAGGTGGAGGACGAAGGATTCGTCAAACGGTTGACGAATACCTCTCCGGAGAAGCGAGTCTTGAGGACTTGTTTTTAGGTCCGAATTTGGATTCGGATCGTGATCATCTCTCGATCACGTCGTCTTCAACACGAGGCTAGTAACCCGTACGAAGACGAAGCTCGTGGCTTGGCGAAGTCATCCCGAGGAGCTCTGCGTGGATACGGATAGAGACGATTCTTACGAGGATCGTTCCGGTTGATGTCGTTCCCGCTACACGTCATACGAAAGGTATAACGTAGTTTAATTTCCTTTTATTGCAAATTTTAATTTACGGTTATGTCTACATTTGTTGTAATATGCATGCGTGTGTTGTGTGTGTTGTAATAAATATAGATTTATTATTTTAATTGCTTCCGCTGTGCTCATGTTTACGAAACATGATCGAACACACACACGCCGCGGTGCCGGAAACCCAACAGTGGTATCAGAGCCCAGGTTGTGTTTCGACATAATCGTAAAATTGGTTTTGCGATAGTCATAATGTATTTCTGGAAATTTTCTAAATTTTGGAAATTTAGAAGTATTTATGGAAATTTTTTAATTTTGGAAAGTCTAGAAGTATTTATGGAAATCTTCCACTTTTGGAAAGTTGGAAGTATTTATGGAAATTGATATTTTCCATAAATAAAATATTTGATTAGATTCTGGAAATTTGTTTACTAATTTAATCTTGATTTGATTTGGGAAATCAAATCTTTAAAATATTTTATTTCCATAAGTAGTTTTAATGATTTAGGAAATTGGTTTCCTAAATAGATTTTCCTTAATCAAATAATTCCATGAATAAAATATGTGATTAGATTTGGAAATTTGTTTCCTAATTTAATTATGATTTGATTTCGAGAATCAAATCTTAAACATATTTTATTTCCATAAATAGTTATGACATATAAGGAAATATTGTACATGACATAAATTGTATGACATGTAATTGCATTAGATGCATAACATAATGCCATGCGTGTCGTGACATATAGATGTATGCCATGTATGCCATGCCATGTAGATAATAGTTATTTGCATGCAAAGAGGATGAGACATAAAAACCTTTAAACAATATTAAAGCCTACACCTTCCATTAATATGGTTTGAACCAGAGTTCCGCTTTCTTGTTTGGGTTGTTGGACTCTGGCCAAGCTCAACGAACATGTTCAAACCATGGAATAGTTTAATACTAATATGGTAAGAGTCAGAGGTCAATCATTAGCTTTGGTTGTTGGACTCTCTCCAAGCTGGGCTAATTGGTTGAATGCGCTCTAACCATATTAAAACTATGTCCCGATTAATGGGTTGGCTTTAACCTGGAGCATCGGCTTGTTGGACTCTCTCCAAGGTCGATGTAAAGGGAGGTGAAGTTGGGTGCTATGCATATGATGCATACTTGTTAATGTGTTAACAACCCGATGTATGTGTGAACATTCAAATAGTTGATAGCACATTGTGATAGTTGCATATACGTGATATGCAATCGGTATAGATGATACCTCATCGTAGAGTTATGAATGGCTTGTTGGACTCTCTCCAAGGTTGTTCATAACTATGATGGATATCAGCCCATTCGGAGATGGACCTACGATCTCCCGAAGTGATTTTGGGGTTTTTGAAATTCGAAAAATGAATGGGATTTATAAATGTATATTGATGCATTTTAAAAATCATCTTTCTCATATATGCTCGTTTTGTATTTCTAAGTTAATATATTGATCATGATGTGTTTGAATTTGCGTTCCATTTTGGATTCAAATAAATTGACTAGGCCAAACTTCTTGGACTGGCTTAGAAACTTGAGAATTGTTCTCAAGGTGAAAAGCTTGTGTATGTCCTCGAAGCGCCTCTTCCCGCCCGTCCTAGTGACGATGCAACTTTGGACCAATTGTTGGCCTATCAGAAACATGTGAGTGATTCTGAACAAATGAGTTGCATCATGCTAGCCGCGATGGAACCCAAGCTACGAAAGCAGCATGAGCATATGGATGCTCATATCGTAGTTCTTCATCTTTATGAGTTGGTTGATGAGCAAGTGAGATTCGAAAGGTTCGAAGTCTCCAAGCTCCTCTTCACCTCTGAGATGCAAGAAGGTTCATCTGTGGTACTGCTCAACATGCTGAAGACTGTGGAGTCTTCTGAGAAGCATGAGCAGGGGACAGTGCTGTTAGTTGATTCCTCGAAGAAAGGTTCTAAGAGGAGGTCAAAAGAAGGAGAAGGGAAAGAAGAGAAAGGCTAAGAAGGTAGAACTAGCACAAAAGGAAACTTGCCATCATTATGGCAATGAGAGCCATTTGTGAAGAAAGTGCAAGATTTATCTTGAGTCTGTGAAGAAGGATAAGGCATCGGATGCCCCATCTTCTTCAGAAATCTTCTTTATTGATTGTCATTCTATTTCCTTAGACACTTTGGTATTGGATACTGGGTGTGGCTCACATATATGTAATGACATACATGGGCTAAGGAATAGAAGAAGACTCGTCAAGGGAGAGTCAAATTTACATGTTGGGAATGGAGCAAAGGTTGCTGCACTCGCCATCGGAATATATTTGTTGAAACTCCCTGCAGGACTTGTCTTAGAACTGGACAATTGCTTTTATGTTCCTTCGTTGATAAAGAACATCATTTCTATTTCTTGTTTAAATAGAAATGGGTACCATTTGAATTTAGTAACAATTGTTGTTACATAACTTTGAATGGAGTTCTTTATAGGACTGGAACTTTAAGCAATAGTATTTATACGCTGACGATATCAAGGACATTTTCAATATCGAAGCGAGCAACAAGCGTGCTCGAAAGGATAATCAACTAGACTCCTATATGTGGCACTGTCATCTTGGCCATGTAAGCAAGAAACGCATGTCCGAATTACACCGATGTGGAATTCTGGAATCGTTTGAATTTGATTCATACGATACATGCGAATCATGCTTAAAAGGCAAGATGACCAAGTTACCTTTTACTGGAAAGGGTGAACGAGTGGGAGAATTACTAGGTCTAGTACATACTGATGTATGTGGACCTATGTCTACTCAAGCTTTAGGAGGCTATAGCTACTTCATAACCTTCACCGATGATCACTCACGGTTTGGGTATGTGTTCTTGATGAAACACAAGTCTGAAGCCTTTGAAAGGTTCAAAGAATTCAGAAATGAAGTAGAGAAACAACATGACAAAAGTATTAAAAATACTTCGATCGGATCGAGGTGGTGAATACTTAAGTCAAGAGTTTCTTGATTATCTAAGAGACAATGACATATTGTCTCAATGGACTCCGCCCTATACACCACAGCATAATGGTGTATCTGAGAGGCGTAACCGGACCTTGTTGGACATGGTCAGGTCAATGATGAATCATGCGACTCTTCCCAAGTCCTGTTGGGGCGCATACCGCTTTACTTGTTAAATGTAATGCCTACCAAGGTAGTCTCAACTACTCCATATGAGATATGGAATGGTAAGAAACCTCATGTATCTTACTTGAAGATATGGGGTTGTCTAAGCTGATCAGACGCATAAAACTGGATGCTAAGTCAGATAAATGTCTATTTATTGGATACCCTAAGGAAACAAGGGGTTACCAATTCTATCATCCCGTGGAACAAAAGGTGTTTGTTTCAAGGCATGCTGTGTTTCTAGAGAAAGAGTTTCTCTTGCAAGAAAACAGTGGGAGTGTCGTCGAGCTTGAGGAGGCTCGAGAGACTCAAATAGACATTGATGAGATACCTGGTGAAGCACAACAACTGACAACTCATAGTGATGAGCAATCGGCTGGACCTATTGTAACACCACATCTTCGTATATCTGGTAGAACACGCAATATTCCTGAGAGATATGGATTTCTCGTAAGTGAATCGAATGATGTGTTACTCATTGATGATTTATGAAGAAGTGCTGACAAGTTCAGAAAGGGATAAGTGGCTTGGTGCCATGAAGTCGGAAATGGATTCCATGTACGAAAACCAAGTTTGGAACTTGGTTGACCCACCTGAAGGCATAAAGCCTATAGGGTGTAAGTGGGTTTTCAAGAAGAAAACCGACATGGATGGTAATGTGATTACCTATAAGGCTAGATTGGTGGCGAAAGGATATCGTCAAAAGCAAGGTGTTGATTATGACAAAACCTATTCGCCTGTAGCTATGCTTAAATCCATTCGGATGCTCCTGGCCATAGCGGCTCATTATGATTATGAGATATGGCAGATGGATGTGAAAACAACTTTCCTTAATGGAAACCTGCTCGAGGACGTGTATATGATACCGAGGGTTTCACATCGGTTGATAAAACCAAGGTATGCAAATTGCGGACGATCCATTTATGGATTGAAGCAAGCATCCAGAGTCGGAATATCCGCTTTGATGAGACGATCAATCAAAAGTTTGATTTCTCACAAAATCCGCATTTAACCTTGTGTGTACAAGAAGGTTAGTGGGAGTGCAGTCGTGTTCCTAGTATTGTATGTCGATGACATATTACTTATAGGAAACGATGTTTCAATCTTACAGTCAGTGAAGGTTTGGTTATCCAAGACATTCTCCATGAAAGACCTGGGAGAAGCAACCTACATCTTCGGGATTAAGATCTATAGAGATAGATCGAAACGGTTGCTTGGTCTTTCGCAGTCTACATATATAGACCGAGTGCTAAAAGAGGTTTAGCATGTCTGAATCCAAGAAAGGTTTCTTACCCATCAGGCATGGGGTACACCTTTCGAAGTCTATGTGTCCGCGCACAGAAGACGAGAGGATTTGCATGAGTAAGATTCCCTATGCATCCGCAATAGGATCTATCATGTATGCTATGTTATGTACGAGGCCCAATGTATCGTATGCTCTGAGTGTCACGAGCAGATACTAGTCTGATCCAGGAATGGATCATTGGTTGACTGTTAAGACGATCCTTAAGTACTTGAGAAGAACTAAGGATGTGTTCCTAATATATGGAGAAGGGTACATGGTGATACGTGGGTATACGGATGCGGATCGATCCGCATGCATAAGGATGATTCCATGTCTTAGTCTGGGTATGTATTCACCTGGAATGGAGGCGCAATAAGTTGGAAAGGTTCCAAGCTTGACACTATAGCGGATGAATCGCTGCGGCTTTAAGCAAAGGAAGCGGTTTGGATCAAGAAGTTCATCTATGAACTTGGTGTGATTCCGGCCATTGTTGAAGCAATACCGGTCTATTGCGACAACAATGGAGCAATTGCACAGGCGAAAGAGCCAAGGTCTCATCAACGATCCAAACATGTGCTTCGCCGCTATCATCTTATCAGAGAGATCATCAGTAGGAACGAAATACAAATCGAGAAAATTCCCACTGAAAGGAACTTAGCGGATCCCTTGTCTAAAGCATTACCTCAAAGAAGTTTGAGGGTCATGTTAGAGACTATGGTATTGGATACCGTAGCGATTGGCATTAGGCCAAATGGGAGTCTGTTAGTAATATATGAGAGATGTCCTAAGGCAATCGCCTTATGTATGAACCATTTATATGATAAATGAAGATTCACTATTTGAGTATACATATTTTATGTATTTGATTGGATCTTAAACTCATTTACTGAATGTCCACGATACGATTCACAGCATGAGAGAATTTGTGATTGGATCACAACTAGTGAGTATCTCTACATGTGTAATTGTGATGTATCGGAATTATCCCTAGTCAATGAATTGATGGATTTGGATACCATCAATTCTGTCGAGACTAGCACGAGGTATACTCCTTGGTGTATCCAAGCAGCTGATTCTCACTGGCTGGAGACATAGTGATGTCCGGAGTTAATCGTGGATGCTAGTTATGGTAACTAGTTCATTGGAGTGACCAACCGTAAGACTTCATATGGTTTTCTGCATATATAGATATGTCAATGAAGTTCTTACTGTGTCTTAAGTGCGATGTTCCTTTGACTTGCGGTATTCAAGTCATCTTGATCATAGAGACTTATGCTTTGACATCTTAAGCAAACATCTCTAAGGAGATGTGGACCCGGGATGATTGGGTATAAGTCGAAGTGATCGAAGGTGTTTGAATAGCCTATAAAGGATTCACCACTCCTTGCGAGGAGATGTATACACATGGCCTCTCGTCGGATTGTTACTAAAGTCTTTGGCCAAAGCATTACATGTTTAGAGTAAGGTACTCTTCGATACATGTGGAGTAACTAGAATCCGTAGGACGAGGAAATGATACTTGGGCTAGGTGTGACGTAGTCAGCCTAGTGGGGACTGACACTATAGACCATGTCCTGAACCAAGTGGGTATAAGATGAGTGAAGGGAATGGGGCACGATTCATTCGAGCTACTGAAGGGTTTCAGAAATAGTTCGGGATCAACCGTTGATCTTTTCGGTTAATTGGGGATCATGATGTACTACTAGGTGCCACTCATGATCGTTCTATAATTAATGGTTAATTATAGACGGCTAACATAAACCGAGAACCTATTTGGTCACACGCACAACGAGTGTAATCCAAAGGATTTAAAACAAGCTTGAGAATGGGATTCTCAGATCGAGAGAAACTAGGTTTGGTTGGACCAAACATAAAGCGAGCATGAAATCGTTTCAGTCGCAATGGAAGCGTGGATGGGCTGCGTCTTATGAAGACGTAATGGATGGACCAAAATGGTTTGGTTCTAATCCAATGGATAAGAATAAACCAAAGGGTTTGGTTTATTTTAAACGAATGAACCAAAAGTTGGTTCGGTTTGTTTTAACTTAAAATAAACCATCTTGGTTTGGTTTATTTTAACTTATCTTAATGGAGCGGGTTAACGGGCCTAATGGTTATGATTTAATAACCATTAAGAGAATTGGTTCTCTATAAAATAGGGCTTAAGGGTTTTTGTAAAAACCTAATTTTGAGGCAACCCTAATTGGCCGCCCACCCCTCTCTCCCTCTTGTTGTTGGCGTCAACAAGAGCAGCCGCCCAACCTCATTGAGCTGCTGCCATCTCTTTGCCGGCGTCCAAGCTTCGGCCGGTGGACCTCCGGCGACCCTCCGGTGATCTCCCTTGGGTTCGGTGTAAAGGTGAGCCTCCATCTCTTCTTTAGCCGGCGCCTATTTCCTCCACCAAAGCTGTCCAGTTTTCTGGACAGCTTCTTCTCCTCTCGTCGGAGCGTCGTTTGGACGACGGTTAGTGCCCGACAGCGCTAACTTATCGGGGATTTGATCTCCGTAATCCTCTAAGGTGGAGGACGAAGGATTCGTCAAACGGTTGACGAATACCTCTCCGGAGAAGCGAGTCTTGAGGACTTGTTTTTAGGTCCGAATTTGGATTCGGATCGTGATCATCTCTCGATCACGTCGTCTTCAACACGAGGCTAGTAACCCGTACGAAGACGAAGCTCGTGGCTTGGCGAAGTCATCCCGAGGAGCTCGGCGTGGATACGGATAGAGACGATTCTTACGAGGATCGTTCCGGTTGATGCCGTTCCCGCTACACATCATACGAAAGGTATAACGTAGTTTAATTTCCTTTTATTGCAAATTTTAATTTACGGTTATGTCTACACTTGTTGTAATATGCATGCGTGTGTTGTGTGTGTTGTAATAAATATAGATTTATTATTTTAATTGCTTCCGCTGTGCTCATGTTTACGAAACATGATCGAACACACACACGCCGCGGTGCCGGAAACCCAACAGATCCCTCACGGGTGTTCCCTCGATCATGGTGGTCGTCATCAAGTTTCTCATGGCCTCTTGCCTCACAGCCCGATTCTGGTGTCCGAAAAGCTCCTTGAGATTGAGCATCATATCATAGGCAGTGGGCATGGCTTGATGCTGATGTTGGAGTACATTTGACATAGATGCCAAAATGTAACACCGTGTCATCTCATCGGCCTTGTTCCATTTCCTATAGCTCTCTCTCTCCTTTTCCCCATAATTATCTGTAGGCTTGGGAGGGCACTCTTCGAGGAGTACATATTTGTATTCCTCAGCAGTCAAGACAATATCTAGATTCCTCTTCCAATCTACATAGTTGGGTCCAGTAAGTTTGTTCTCTTTCAGTATCACAGCAAGTGGGTTGAAAGTCATTTTGAAAGAAAACCTAAGAATCACATAAATCAAAACATTAGATTTCAAAAAATTATTGATTCCTCAAACAATAAAATTTTGATATCAACCAACACCTCAAAACACCGAGAATATCGCATGCCACGCAGTGTGGACGTATACGAATTCTACATTTGTAAGAGGAGGTTTTACCCATTAATTTTATTATCTTGTCAACCTTACTTTTCGACAAATAAAATTAATAGTTGGTTCCTCTTTGGCCCTACAAATAAAAGCAGTGACTCCGATGGGGAGGATACTTTTAATTTGCATCTAAGTGTGCACCATTACTGGATACTAAGGGAATTATTTCGGGATTATGTGCCTTACGTGGAAGTACACATGCTCCTAGATAATTTCCTATAACCATTATTTGACCTAGTGATCCGCAAACAAACTCATCCGATGGGGAGGAAGGCACTCGAGCCAACACGCAAGTTTGTTGCATCACATGTCAAATTGTAATGGAGGCCATGAATTAATTAAAATATCCCTCTCCCACTTAGTAAATTAAAATGAGGAATTTTCCTCTCGACATGCATATCAAACAAAAAGCAATAAATATGAAAAATAAATTATTTTCCAACTATTATGGCCTTTGTCTTCAATATGGCTCCCGTCAGATCGCCATCTCGCCCACTCCTCCTCGCCATGTACAAGCCCTTCAGGAGATCCGTAGAGACTAAAACCTATTTTAATTTACATCCATCGATCCTATACTCCACGAGGTAGTGTACATGAATCTAGATCGAAAGTAAAATAAAATAAGAGCGGCTAAACAATGCATATTTAATTTACAAAAACTAAATACTAGCCTCACAACCCCGAGGATTCAACAAAATAAATATTTACACACATACAATCACACACACATGCCATAATAGTGGATCTTATGCCCGCAACCAAAGAGTTAAACTACGCATATCCTACTATTATCCGGCACATATAATATATGAAAAGTGCATAAAATTAAGAATCCTAAACACGCGGAAACCTTGGCTCTGATACCAATTGTTGGGTTTTTCCCGGAAGCTCTGATACCAATTGTTGGGGTTGATCCGTGAGGGGAAACTTCGCTTCCCCTTCACCTCGGTTGCTTGACCATGGTGATCCCTTCGATGTCCCCGGATTAAAAATTTAATCTTAGACAAAAGGGATTCCCAAAGCAACCAAGTCATCGTCGTGCTATTCGTTTAGAGAGGTCACTTGAACAAACTAGTTGTTCAAGCGACCATCCTCTATCCTACGAGTAGCCGCGGAATAGACGATGTCCGGATCGCCGGTTTTTGTATTTGAACTCGGGATCCAAGTATTATTTAGCCTATTTACAGAAATATAACATGCTTATATTTTGAAAAACAAACACAAGCAATGAATAAAAGAGATAGAAGAATAGTTATACCTCTTGGTCTTCTAATGTATGACCCTCCTCCTTTTGGACGTCATGTGGGCGACGATCCACCAAAAGTCGAAGCTCCTAGATCGCAAAACTTCCTTCCTTGCTTTTCCCAAGCAAGAGGAAGAAGAGAAACAATGTTTTTCTCCTTCAAAAACTCAACCAACAAAGAACTATAGAAGTTCTTGCCGCCGGCCAACTAGAAGGAGAAGAAGATGATGGAAAACTACCAAGACACCAAGGGAAACCCTATATCTTGTTTCCACCACCTAAGGAGAAGAGAGGGGAGTGTTTTGGGCGCCATCCAAGGGCTGGGAAGGGCTGGAATAGCTGCTGGACGTTGGCCACAAGGCAAGGAAGAAGAAGGAAAACTTGCCTTATTTGGTGCCACCCTTGCTTCCAAACCCTAACCCTAATTCCAATCCTATCTCAACTAGGATTGCCCTATTCTTGCCGCCCAAGCCTTGCTCCCTCTCAATCATGTTATCCACGACCACTCCCCATGCCCTCCTTTTATAGAGTTAGGGATAAGTCATGAATTAATCTCCTCCATTGGTTCTAGGGATTTAATCTCAACCGTCGGATCTAGAGATTTAATCTCAACCGTCGGATCTTAGAGATTTGATCTCTACCAATGGATCTTAGAGTTTTGTTTCTATCCATTGGATCTAAGCATCTTGAGGTGTTAATGGGATACATTAGGGACCATGAGGAGGAGTTGGGTCTTGGCCACCCATGGATCAAGCCCACATAAAGTCCGATCCACTAATGATGGTCCAATCCACTAAAGGTCCATCATTGATCTACCTCACCAACCCCCATATGATAATATGGGCTCCATATATTATTTGTACATTTTCTTCCCGTGTTTAAGATCTCGAATGTCCATCGATTAATTAATTTACTGACCATTAATTAATCAACATCTAACTCCATGAGTAGTACCACTCAACCTTTTCATCATGCCGGACCAAGTCCACCTGCAGGGTTTACATGATGAACCTTATGAGCTCCTCAAGGGGACATCATCATCCTAATATATAGGACACGGTTTCCTCCTATAATAAACGGCACACCATATAAATAATATCATCTCCCAACTTACCGAGTCTATCGATTTAATCTATAAATCTCGCCCATTGGTAAATCAAAGAGATGAGTACCAAGTATATGTGCCCGTTATTATATCGGGATTAAGAGCATGTACTAAATAATATCTGAGGTCCGATTCGATTATGTAGTCAGCAATAAATCGAATCACCTCTGTGTCGGTCCTGCTCAATACACACAAAGTGCACTAGTGTGATTCTATGGTCAAGACAAACCAATACCAAATCACACTACAACCATTCTGATGGTTTGTCCAAAGCCATCTCGGTTGTGAGCCTTTACTTATACTTTACAAAGAGCCGATAACATGATCTCCCGTGTGACACCACACACCATGTTATCTACAATGTAAGGTATAAGACAATATTGCATAACCATAAAAATATGCAAACAATGATCATGTGATTCTTATTTCAAAATAAAGATGTTCATACAAAAAATAGACTTTTAAGTATACATCCCTACAATAACAAGCTGTATTAATCCCCAAAATCCAATGTTTAGTACCCTTTTGGGGACATCGAAGGTTATAAGTGCTCATCGTTTATTTTAGTTGGTTATTTATCGTTTATTCCTTTTGTTTCTTTTCATTTCCTACATTGCTAATCCAAGGCGAAGTCTTGGAACCTTTTTCGTGTTTTTTTTATTATTTTGTGTGCGAGGTTTTCCTTCCAAATGGCCCACATTGGGGGGTACATCACCACCCGACCTCCATTCTTTAACAGAGATGATTTTCATTATTGGAAAGGTTGGATGGAGTGTTTTCTAAAAACACAAGTCGAGACTTGGATAATCATCCAAACCGGCTTTGCTCTACCCACCAATGATCAAGGCGAGCCCTTGGACTTCAACAAGTGGACCAATGCAACCAAGAGGCAAATCGAAGCCGATGCAAAGGTGACCCAAATGTTGCAGTGCGGTCTGTCCAAAGAGGAGCTCAACCGCATCGGACCTTTCATCAGCACAAAGGACCTGTGGAACAAATTAATCGAGCTACATGAAGGAACGTCCGATGCTAAGGTATGTAAATGTAACCTTCTTTTCAATAAGTTGTATAACCTTAAGATGCAGAAACACGAGACGACGACGCAACTACACGCCCATGTCCAGGACATTGTCAACAGCTTGCACACCATCGGACACAAGGTTGAAAACCATGACCTCCTAAGGTACGTTCTTAATTCATTTCCTAGGACTACCTTGTGGGCATCCATGGTCGATGCCTACAAGGTCTCTAAGGACCTTTCGAAGCTTAGGTTAGACAAATTATTTTCTGAGTTTGAACTTCACGAGCAGACTAACATGGTCCGGGCCGAGAGAGGTATTGCTCTACTTGTAGGACAAAGAAGAAAGCCATCTACCAGGCAAGAAGATGGACTCGAACCCGAAGACGAATCAGAGTCTGAATCCGAAGAGGTGGAAGCAATAGTGAATGTAGTACGGAAGATCGTTCGAAGCGAAAGGAGGCTACTAAATAACCAAAAGAGGGCACAATTCAAATCGAATCAAAAGAAGGCTTTTCATGCAACATGGGACAACGAGGAAGGCATTGGCAAGACCCGAAGAGTCCAAGTCAGAGTCCGAATCCGAATCCAACTACAACATCGACTCCGAACTCGAGGACTACTTCGAGAAGCAACTCAAAGCTGGACCAGAAGGGAAAATTAAGGTTAACCACTCACTAATTCATACGTTTTACAATACAATTAAATTGCTAACTAGGAAATTAGCTAAATCCGAGTCTACGGTCGAGTCTTTGGTTGAGGAGGTTGAAACCCTCAAACAAGAGACACCCCTAAACTCTTCGACTAGTCGAATTCAAGAGGAGGACTCAACTCGAGTTAAAAAAACTCGAAGAAGAGAACTCTCTCTTGAAAGGATGAGTCCAAGAGCTCGAAGCTCGGTTGAACAAGTTCTCGACGGGGTTTAAGAATCTTAACCGACTTTTTGGAACTCAGAGAGCCATGTACAACAGAGCCGGACTTGGATATAGCTCAAAGACTACGAATAGATCTTACATGTCTATCGTAAACCGTAGTCATCATCGAGTCCAAGTGTGGGTCCCGAAAACTTTATTAAACTCACATATAAGGACCAATAGGTTTTGGATTCCCCAGGATCAAGTTCATTACTTGACTAGAACATATTGGTTCAATAATCCAGGGGGAGCTAATACCAAAATAGTATATCCGATAACCTAAACCTTTTTTTTATGGTTAGATAGGACTATAACTCGTCAATGCTTGATAACATAGTACAAGGACGCGGCGAGATGATAGTACGCTAGGAAAATGGAGTCTCGTGTATTCAGGCTAGATAAGGCGTATCTAGTTCGGTTCACTTGACCGAGTGGAACTAGCTGAAGCTACCTCATCATATCCTAGACTAGTTAGACCAGGAAGTGGTCTTAGGTGAGTCAAGCTACTATTTTCTGGAAATTGGCTTTGTCTAAGGAAGTGGTCATTTTTCCAATCAAAGAAGGCCCCTGTGCCTCGCCACGACCTGGAAGCCAAGATCTTGAAAAGGTGACTTGATGAGCTTAGGGTCAAATCTGAATCTAACACAAGGTTGACCAGTTTCAAATCATTAAATTTAATCAAGATAAAATTGGAATCATCTCACACAACATATAAGGTGAACCAATTCTAAGACACTTAGAATGGGTGAGATGAATAAGGAACAATTTCAAATTACATAATCCTTTCAAAAATGTTATCTATTTTTCAAACTATCGAGCTTAAACATTTACTTATACTCGAACAAAACTCTAAATATACAACCTTCTAGGTCAATGTTTAGCGCCCCCTAACTCTTCTATACCTTATATACTTGATTAAGGGGGAGAGCAAACTAATCCTAAGGGTTATATATTTTTTAAAAGTTATTAGCGTATAAGTATTTTGAAACTCAAAGCTAATTTTATAAGTATTTTTGAAAATCAAATTAGTCTCAAGACTTATATTGTTGGTGCAGAGGGTTATACCTTGAACCAAAGTAAATCGAGACACATGCTTGGACTCATGTTAGATAATCTTTATGCATGCTACTTTTTGTTAAAAACCCCTACTTTTTATATACAACCCCAAATCTTTTTTGATTTATGGAAAAAGGGGGAGAAGAGCACAAGTTAAGGGGGAGAACAAAATTTTAAAATTTTTAAGATTAACTTCTTTTTAACTTTGTTTTAAGATTAACCTCACCTAAGGTTAAGGGGGAATTGTTTATAATCAATGCATCGTTTACATTTACTCATTTTCCACATTATATTTTTCCTTAACTTTGTATAAGTTTGCCATAGATCAAAAAGGGGGAGATTGTTGGTGCAGGGGCACCAGATGATTGAACCTGTATTTTGATTATGGCAAAAGATGCAAAGTTAAGATTACATCGTTATCTCACAAGCTTAATCGAGTGTGCAAAAAAGTGTTAAAACAGGAGTTGAAGGCTGGCAACACCCGGAGGAAGCCATGGTGGTCGGGCGACACTCGAGTGGCTTCGGAGGGAGCTGAAGAAATCGAGTGGAAGGCCAAAAGCGAGAGCTACAGAGTAAGTATCGAGGTAAGCTTGTGTGTGTGAGTGTAAGTGAGGTCGTATCCTTTTTACGAGGATGATCTTAAGCGTAGATCCGACCAAAGACATCCCATGGATGGTCTAGGTCGAGATCGGATGGTCGACGACCATCGAAATAATATTTTTGTTAAGCTAACTTTTGATTTCACTAGATCATCGATCGCTTGGAGCACTCGATCGCTCATCGTCCATCGATCCATCGATGCGCGCCGCGGTCGATGCCTCGGCCGATCTTTTCGAGAAGTCAAGCCTTATCACCTCATTTCAAGGAGATTGGTGATCAAATCTGATTGGTTGAAGATCCTCTCGAGAAGGGACTTAAAGGCTGTAAAAGGAGGGCCTCTCCTAGGGTTTTCTCATCAATTCTAAGTTCCTTAAAGCCTCCACAACACTGCGACTCTCCGACAACGAAGTGCTACTACTCCGACAATCTAAGCTTGAGTTTTCATTTCTTATTCATCGATATAAGTTTAATTTAGCTTGTCTCTTTCATATTATTGTCTCGGAGCTTTTTATCGTAACGAGGAGAGGGGGAGTGTCCCTCTACCTCAACCTTTTGTGGTTTTTTGTATTCGATTAACTCCTACCTTCAACGAGGAGGAGTTCGTTAGTGCTTTGCCCTCCATGCGTGGTCAAGGACCACTAGAGCCTTGGAGTAGTAGCCATCGGCTACAAACCAAGTAAAAAACCCTCGTGTCTTTATTTTTATATTGTGTTTTTCCGCTGCATTTACTTGTGTCTTGAAACGAATTTGAACGAAAAAGTTTCTATCACTATTCACCCCCCCCTCTAGCAATCCGCTTGATCCAACAACGACTTCAACGTGAGGCTAGTATCTCTCGTGAAGTCAGGGCTCGTGGCTTTGTGAAGCTATCCCGACGATACTCGACGTGGATACTGATAGAAGCGAAACTTGTGAGGGTCGCTTGGTTGATGTCATTCCCGCTTCATATAATTCGTCAGGTATACCTAGAGTAGTTTTCTTTTATTGCAAAATTTGAAAATGTGATTATGTCTACACTTTTTGTATCCTGCATGCGTGTGGTGTGTGTATTGTAATAAATTAGTTTATAACTTGTTTTTGCTTCTGTTGTTGAAGATTTTTGCTTATCGAGTCCGTGAGGGGAAACTTCACTTCCCACAACACCTTGGTTGTTTGTTCATGGTGATCCTATCGATGTCCCCGGATTAAAAAATTTAATCCTAGACAAAAGGGATTGCTCAAACGACCAAGTCATCGTCGTTCTATTCGTTTAGAGAGGTCACTTGAACAAACTCGTTGTTCAAGCGACCATCCTCTATTCTACGAGTAGCCATGGAATAGACGATGTACGGATCACCGGCTTTTGTATTTATGATCGGGATCTAAGTATTATTTACACACAAACAGATTTATATCATGCTCATAATTGAAAAACAAATACAAACATGTAACATATAAAAATTAGAGAATCGATATACCTCTCGATCTTCGAATGTATGACCTTCCTCCTTTCGGACGTCGTGTGGGCGATGATCTACCAAAAGTTGAAGCTCCTAGATCGCAAATCTTCCTTCCTTGCTCTTCCAAAGAAAGAGGAAGAATAGAAACAAAGCTCTATTCCTTCTTTCAACCAACCAATAACTTCCAAGGAGGAAGCTTGCCGCCGACCAAGAAGGAAGAGGAGATTGAGAGTTGCCGGTCAAAAGCTTCAAGAGAGGACCCTAAACCTTGGTTCCACCGGCAAAGGAGAAGAAGAGGACCTGTTTTGAACGCCGGCCAAGGGCTGGAAGGAACTCCAAGGGCGTCGGTAGCTTGGGGAAGAAGAACAACACAAGGAAAATATTTCCTTATTAGGTGCCGCCCAAGGCCAAACCCGAGCTCTTATGCCTTGCCGCCAACTTCTAAAACCCTAGCTTCTCTTGAATTTTTTTCTCCACGCCAACCCCTTGCTCTTCTTTTATAGAGTTAGGGATAAGCCTCCTTTTAATCTCCACCATTGGTTCTAGGGATTTAATCTCAACCATCGGATCTAGAGATTTAATCTCTACCTTTGGATCTAGAGTTTTGTTTCTATCCTTTGGATCTAAGCTTCATGAGGTGTTAATAAGATACATTAGGGACCATGAGGAGGAGTTAGATCTTGGCCACCCATGGATCAAGCCCACATAAAGTCCGATCCACTAATGATAATCCAATCCACTAAAGGATTATCATTGATCTACCTCACCAACCCCCATATGATAATATGGGCTCCATATATTATATGTACTTTTTCTCCCCGTGTTTAAGATCTCGAATATCCGTCGATTAATTAATTTACTGACCATTAATTAATCAACATCTAACTCCATGAGTAATACCACTCAACCTTTTCATCATGTCGGACCAAGACCACCTGCAGGGTTTACATGATGAACCTTATGAGCTCCTCAAGGGGACATCATCATCCTAATATATAGGACACGGTTTCCTCCTATAATCAACAACACACCATATAAATAATATCACCTCCCAACTTACCGAGCCTATCGATTTAATCTATAAATCTCGCCCATTGGTAAATCAAAGAGATGAATACTAAGTATATGTGCCCATTATTATATCGAGATTAAGAGCATGTACATAATAATATCTGAGGTCCGATTCGATTATGTAGTCAGTAATAAATCGAATCACCTCTAAGTCGGTCCTGCTCAATACATTCAAAGTGCACTAGTGTGATTTTATGGTCAAGACAAACCAATACCAAATCACACTACAACCATTCCGATGGTTTGTCCAGAGTCATCTCGGTTGTGAGCCTTTACTTATACTTTACAAGGAGCCGATAACATGATCTCCCGTGTGACACCACACACCATGTTATCTACAATGTAATATATTAGACAATATGCATAACCATAAAATTATGCAAACAATGATCATGTGATTCTTATTTCAAAATAAAGATGTTCATACAAAAGATAGACTTTTCAGTATACATCCCTACAGTTGTGTGCATGTTTACGAAACGTGTTCGAACACACACCCACGTCAGTGCCGGAGAAACCCAACAGTGGTATCAGAGCCCGACTGTGTTTCGACATAATCATAAAATTATTTTGTGATAATCATAATTGTATTTTTGGAAATTTTCTACTTTTGGAAAGTTTAGAAATAATTATGAAAATTTTAATTAGTAAAGAAATTCAATTTGGAAATTTTCTAATGTGATTAGGAAATTACAATTTTGGAAATTTATTTTCTAAATTAAATTTGAATTTCCTTAATTAATATTTTCCATAAATAAAATATGTGATTATATTTGGAAATTTATTTCCTAATTTAATCAAGATTTGATTTAAGAAATTGAATCTCGAACATATTTTATTTCCAAAATTAGTTATGACAAATAAGGAAACTATTTGTACATGCTATAATTGTATGTCATGTAATTGCATTAGATGCATAACATTATGTCATGCGTGTCGTGACATGTAGTGTATGTCATATGTGTCATGCCATGTAGATAATAGTTATTTGCTTGAAAAGGAGGATGAGACCTGAAAACCCTTACACAATCTTAAAGCCTACACCTTCCATTAATATGGTTAGTGTTGGTGCAGTAGGCACCTAAGTCGAACCGAAGTTTTGATTATAGCAAATGATACAAAGTTAAGCATATATTGTTATCTCACGAGCTAAATCAAGTGTGCAGAAAAGTCTCAACGCTGGAGCTGAAGACTAGCGACACCCGGAGGAAGCCGCGGTGGTCGGGCGACACTCAAGAGACTTCGGAGGGAGCCGAAGGAATTGAGTGGAAGGTCGGAAGCAAAAGCAACACGTAAGTATCGAGGTAAGCTCGTGTGTGCGAGTTTAAGGAAGGTCGTATCCTCGTTACGGGGAAAGACTTAAGCGTAGATCCGACCCAAGACATCTCATAGGTGGTCTAGGTCGAGATCGGACGGTCGACGACCGTCAAAATAATGTTTTCTTTAAGCTAACATTGCCTTGCAGCCAGCATCAGTCGACTGCCAACCTGAAGGACTCGACTGTCGTCCATCAGTCGAGTGACTATGGCTAGCATTCGACTGATACTGCCAGCAGTCGACTGGTGATGGCCATCAGTCGACTGTTGGTCAAAGGATCAGCCTCGAGTAGTCAAGAGTTATCACCATCTTTCAAGGGGTTTTGTGCCCATTTGTGATTGGCTAAAGACCCATTCGATGAGGGGCTCAAAGGCTATAAAAGGAGGGCCAAACCTAGGGTTTTTTCATCAATTCAAAAGCTTCCAAGTGCTTCCAATACGCTCTGACTCTCCGACATCCCTACGACGAAGCGCTGCCGAGACGACGACTAGAGCTTCAACCTCCAATCTTTGAAGTCGTCGGTATAATCTTTAAATCTGTATAAGTTGTTTTTTTTCTTTTCGAGCTTTAAATCATATCAAGGAGAGGGGGAGTGTCCCTCTACCTTGAGTCTTTCTTGAGTTTTTGTATTCATTTAACTCCTATCTCCATCGAGAAGGAGTTCGTTTAGTATTTGCCCTACGTGCGTGGTCAAGGACCATTAGGGCCTTGAAGTAGTAGCCAAAGGCTACGAACCAAGTAAAACCTATTTGTCTCTATTTACTTTACATTTCCGCTGCAATTAATTATCTCTCGAGTTTTAACGAAAAAAACGTAAAAAAAAAGTTTTTCGCTATTCACCCCCCCCTCTAGCGAACTGCATCGATCCAACAATTGGTATCAGAGCCGGGGGTTGCTAAGATTTGGTGAAACCACCAATCTAGCATTTTTATAGATTTATTTTCTCTTTTAATTCTGTTTTTTTATTTATTTCGCTTTGTTAAGTTTTTCTCCCACACTACTAATCCAAGACGCGAGTCTTGGTACTTGTTTTTCGTGTTTTTGTCGTTGTTAGTTTCTTCGTCTCCGTCTATTTGTGTCTTTTGTTCTAATGGCCCATCTCGAGGGTTTTAGCACCGTCCGACCTCCGTTTTACAACAGAGATGACTTCCGTTATTGGAAGGGTCGGATGGAATGCTTTCTCAAAACCCAAATCGAGATGTGGATCATAATCCAAACGGGTTTCACACTTCCGACTAATGAAGTGGGTGACTCCTTGGATTATGATCAATGGACCATTGCAACAAAACGACAAGTCGAAGACGACGCTAAGGCAACGCAAATCCTTCAATGCGGCCTATCCAAAGAGGATCTAAATCGCGTCGGCCCCTTCATAAGCGCAAAAGATCTTTGGACAAAACTAGTGGAGTTACACGAAGGGACCGACGAAGCCAAGGTATGTAAGCGTGATCTTCTTTTCAATAAACTATATAACCTAAAAATGCAGGAACACGAGTCTGCGACGCAACTTCATGCCCGAGTCCAGGACATCGTCAACAATCTACACGCAATCGGGCAAAAGGTCGAAAACCGCGACCTTATAAGGTATGTTCTAAACTCTTTTCCGAGGACTACCTTGTGGGCATCCATGGTCGATGCCTACAAGGTCTCCAAGGACCTTTCTAAAATTAGGTTAGATGAACTCTTTTCCGATTTCGAATTACATGAACAATCCAACTCGGAACCCGAGAGGGGTATAGCCTTGTTTGCAGGTTCAAAGAAGAAGAAAATCGCAAGCAAGCCACCACCAACCGAGGGGGAAGACGAGTCCGAAGAAGAAGTTGACCCGGAGTTGACTGCCGAACTAATGAACCTAGCTCGAAGGATAGCCAAGGGACGAAAGCGAACCACGACTCGACCCAACCAAGGTAAGCCTAAAAGTTCTAATATTAGGTGTTATGAGTGTAACAGGTTTGGACATATCAAGTCCGAGTGCCCCAAGCTCAACCACAAAGCACCTAAGCACAAGAAAGCCCTCAACGCGACATGGGAAGAAGCGTCATCCGAAGAAGACGAAGACCACGTCTTCATGGCGAAATCAATGTTGGTGCAGTGGGCACCTAAGTCGAACCTATGTTTTGATTATAGCAAACGATACAAAGTTAAGCTTATATTGTTATCTCACGAGCTAAATCAAGTGTGCAGAAAAGTCTCAATGGTGGAGCTGAAGGCTAGCGACACCCGGAGGAAGCCGTGGTGGTCGGGCGACACTCGAGTTACTTCGGAGGGAGCCGAAGGAATCGAGTGGAAGGCCGGAAGCAAAAGCGACAAGTAAGTATCGAGGTAAGCTCGTGTGTGCAAGCATAAGTGAGGTCGTGTCCTTTGTACGGGGGCGTCCTTAGGCGACGATCCAACCCAAGACTTCCCATGGAAGGTCTATGTTGAGATCGGACGACAAGTGGCCGTCGAATTCACTTGTATTTTGAGCTAAACTCCTTTTTTAGTCAAAAATCGTGGCTGCTCAGCCAACCGCCAGTTCAACCGGCGCGGCGATTCAACGCGCCATTCAACCGTGGCCAGCTCAACCGCCGATTCAACCGGTGGTCAAAAATCAGCCTCGAGGAGTCAAGCTTTATCACCATTTTTCAAGGAGTTTTGTGCCCATTTGTGATTGGTTGAAGACCCATTCGTTGAGGGGCTTAAAGGCTATAAAAGGAGGGCCAAACCTAGGGTTTTTCATCAATTCAAAAGCTTCCAAGTGCTTCCGATACGCTCCGACTCTCCGACATCCCTACGACGAAGCGCTGCCGAGACGACGACTAAAGCTTCAACCTCCAATCCTTGAAGTCGTCGGTATAATCTTTAATTTTGTATAAGTTGTCTTTATTTTCAAGCATTAAATCATATCAAGGAGAGGGGGAGTGTCCCTCTACCTTGAATCTTTATTGAGTTTTTGTATTCGCTAACTCCTATCTCTATCGAGAAGGAGTTCGCTTAGTATTTGCCCTCCGCGGCGTGGTCAAGGACCATTAGGGCCTTGGAGTAGTAGCCGTAGGCTACGAACCAAGTAAAAAACCCTCGTGTTTTATTTATTTATTGCTATCTTTCCGCTGCGTTTACTCGTGCCAATTCGAACGATTACGAAAAAGTTTTTATCGCTATTCACCCCCCCCTCTAGCGCTCAAATCGATCCAACAATTGGTATCAGAGCCGGGGGTTGCTAAGATTTGGTGAAACCACCAATCTAGCTTTTTTTTACAGATTTATTTTCTTTTAATTCTGTTTATTTCTATTTATTTTGTTTGTTAAATTCTCTCCCGCACTACTAATCCAAGACGCGAGTCTTGGTACTTGTTTTTGAGTTTTTGTCTTTGCTAGCTTTTCGGTCTTTGTCTCTTTTTGTCTTTTTGTTTTAATGGCCCATCTCGAGGGTTTTAGCACCGTCCGACCTCCGTTTTATAACGGAGATGACTTCCGTTATTGGAAGGGTCGGATGGAATGCTTTCTCAAAACCCAACTCGAGATGTGGATCATAATCCAAACGGGTTTCACACTTCCGACTAATGAAGTGGGTGACTCCTTGGATTATGATCAATGGACCGTTGCAACAAAACGACAAGTCGAAGCCGACGCCAAGGCAACACAAATCCTCCAATGCGGCCTATCCAAGGAGGAGTTAAATCGCGTCGGCCCCTTCATAAGCGCAAAGGATCTTTGGACTAAACTAATCGAGTTACACGAAGGATCGGATCAAGCCAAGGTATGTAAGCGTGATTTGTTATTCAATAAATTGTACACACTAAAAATGCAGGAACACAAATCCGCGACGCAACTCCACGCCCGTGTCCAGGACATCGTCAACAACCTACACGCAATCGGGCAAAAGGTCGAAAACCGCGACCTTATAAGGTATGTTCTAAACTCTTTTCCGAGGACTACCTTGTGGGCATCCATGGTTGATGCCTACAAGGTCTCCAAGGATCTTTCTAAAATTAGGTTAGATGAACTCTTTTCCGATTTCGAATTACATGAACAATCCAACTTTAACCCGAGAGGGGTATAGCTTTATTTGGATCAAAGAAGAAGAAAATCGCAAGCAAGCCACCACCAACCAAGAGGAAGACGAGTCCAAGAAGAAGTTGACCGAATCGATCACAACTAATGAACCTAGCTCAAGAATAGCCAAGGGACGAGCGAACCACGACTCGACCCAACCAAGGTAAACCTAAAAGTTCTAATATTAGGTGTTATGAGTGTAACAGTTTGGACATATCAAGTCCGAGTGCTGCTCAACCACCAAGGACCTAAGCACAAGAAGGCCCTCAACGCGACATGGGAAGAAGCGTCATCCAAGAAGACGAAGACCACGTCTTCATGGCGAAATCAATTGAGTCGGACACGAGACCGAACCCAACTTGAGTCAACCGAGGATGATTCGGACTATGAAGCAACCTTCAAGTCAAGCCACGGATCGCATCCGGTTCAAAAGATACCCTTAAGGTGAGTCGTACTTTATTTAATACTTTACATAATACGGTTAGGTTTTTGTCTAGGAAGTTAGCTAAGTCCGAGTCCAAGGTCGAGACCTGGTTGAGGAAGTTAAACTCCTCAAACATTTAGGTCTCCTAACCTCTTCGACTAGTCGAGTTCAAGAGAAGGACTCAACTCGGGTTGAAAAACTCGGTTGAGAACTCACTCTTGAAAAGTCAAGTCGAAGATCTTAGGAATACGTTGGAAAGGTTTACTTTGGGATCCAAAGGACTTGACCTCCTACTTGATCGCAAAGGGGCCGGTACAACAAGGCCGACTAGGGTTTAGCTCAAACACGACCAATAAGTCGTATATGTCAATCGTAGTAGACATAAAAATGTGTCCAAGCATGGGTCCCTAAGACCACTTTGATTTCAACTCTAGGATCTAACTCGTCGGGTTCCCATGACCAAATCCACTATGTGGATAGACCGAACCGATTCAACCGTCTAGGGGGAGCCAGTACAAAACATGTTTGTGCTTTAACTTAGAAATTGCATGCTTAGTTTTTTTTTGTTGTTTTTTTTAACTCACTTGGAATACAAAAATAACCAACTAAAAAATCCTTTGAAAAGATTGAGCCTCGGGGAGCCTCTTTTCAAATAACCAACTAAAATCCTTCGAAAAGATTGAGCCTCGGGGAGCCTCTTTTCAAAAATAACTAGTTAGACTAGGAAATAGTCTTAGGTGAGTCAAGTCATCATTTTCTTGAACATGGATTTGTCTAAGGAAGTGGTCGATGATCCGATAAAAGAAGGCCCCTGTGCCTCGCCACGACCTGGAAGCCATGATCTTGAAAAGGTAAACTTGACAAGCCTTGGGTTAAATCCAAATCTAACTTGAACCTAAATCCACTTAATCAAACTTAATTGAAAATCATCTCAACATAAAATTACTTGAACCTAAATCCACTTAATCAACTTAATTGAAAATCATCTCAATATAAAATTACTTGAACCTAAATCCTAATTACTTGAACCTAAATCCACTTAATCAATTTAATTGAAAATCATCTCAACATAAAATCACTTAAACCTAAATCCACTTAATAAATTTAATTGGGAGTCATCTCAAAAAAAAAACATAAGTATAAAATGCTTGATAATATAGACACTGAGATGACCTAGGTTTAACAACTTACAACCAATTTAAAAATAAAAATCTAACATCCAATCCAACCACCTTGTGTGTAGGATCAATGGATGTTGGACAGTGGTTGCTCCCGACACATGACCGGGGATCAACTCAAATTCACAAAGCTTCGATTCAAACGACAAGGATCGGTAGCCTTTGGGAATAACGGCAAGCTCAAAATCATCGGATCAGGTGATATCGAGCTTAACTCGAATTTTGTTATTCAAAATGTTTTACTAGTAGAAAATTTTCAATATAATTTACTTAGTGTAAGCCAATTGTGTGATAATAACTATAAGGTCATATTTCTAGAAAATGAATGCATAATTAATACCAGCGAAACCGCTAAAACAATTCTTAAAGGATCTAGAAATAATAACATTTATACGATCAACTTAACTAACTCCTCAACTAAGTGTCTTATGACACGGCAAGAGGAATTATGGTTGTGGCACCGACGACTCAGTCACTCGCACCCAAGACTCGTCCACAAGATGAGTCAGAGTGGCTTAGTCAGAGGTTTGCCTAACCTCAACAACTTGGATAATAAAATATGTAATGCTTGTCAACAAGGAAAACAACCTAGGACACAACACAAGTTAACTAACCAAGAACGAACCTCAAGTGTACTTGAGCTCCTACATATGGATCTATTCGATTCACATGGAGCCAAGTCACTCAATAAAAGTCAATATTGCTTAGTCATAATTGACGACTACTCCAGGTTTACCTGGGTTAGGTTCATCAAACATAAAAATGATACCCTAGATCAATTTATTCAAATTAATCGAGAATCAGAAAAATCTTAAGCTTAAAAGACTTAGAAGCGATCATGGTGGTGAATTCGAAAATCAAAGGTTCACCGACTTCTGTAACCTAAACGGATACCACCATGAATTCTCTTGCCCTAGGAACCCTCAACAAAATGGCCTAGTGGAGCGGAAAAATCGAACTCTACAAGAAGCCGCTAGGACCATGTTGAATGAATACGACCTACCCGATAGGTTTTGGGCAGAAGCCGTTAGCACGGCTTGCTATGTCCAGAATAGGATCCTTATGGTAAAGAGGCACCTTAAGACCTCGTACGAGATTTATCACGATAAAGTACCTAACATCAATTACTTTAGGGTATTTGGGTGTAAGGTACATATCCTAAATACTAAGGATTACCTAGGTAAATTTACATCCAAAACCACGACCGGAATCTTTCTAGGATACTCGACTACAAGTCGAGCTTATAGAGTATATAACCACGACACCCTTAGAGTCGAGGAGACTATCAATGTAGTACTTGATGAAGGACATGAACCTACAAAACCCCCGGCAACCCCAATTAGCGAGCCTACTCATACTAGACCTAACTCTGACCCTGAGATCGAGTCTAATCCACATCAACCAACTTCTCTTGTCGACCAAGTGACAAGTGATCCGAGTCAAACTAGTGTTCAACCAAGTCACCCCATTGATCAAGCATTAGGTGACACAAACCCAACCCAATCTAGGATTCAGACTAACCACCCTATCGATCAAGTGATAGGAGATCCTAATCTAGGAGTTCGAACTAGAGCATCCTATAGGAACCTTAGTCAAATTTCCTTAATTTCAAAGATAGAACCCAAATCAATTGAACAAGCTCTTCTTGATCCCGATTGGATTATTGCAATGCAAGAAGAGCTAGCTCAATTTACTAGGAATGAAGTGTGGGAATTAGTACCACCACCTAAAGACAAAATAATTGGAACAAGGTGGGTGTTTCAAATAAGCTTGATGATAAAGGTGAAGTAGTTAGAAACAAGGCTAGGTTAGTCGCCAAAGGGTTTAGTCAAGTCGAAGGCTTAGATTACAATAAAACCTATGCCCCAGTAGCTAGACTCGAATCCATTCGAATGTTGCTAGCTTATGCCGCACATCGAGGATTTAAGTTGTTTCAAATGGATGTTAAGTCGGCATTCTTAAATGGATACATTAAAGAAGAAGTTTATGTTAGCCAACCCCCCGGATTCGAAAATCTAGATAAACCCGACCATGTTCTAAAACTTAAGAAAGCTCTATGGACTTAAACAAGCTCCTCGAGCTTGGTACGAGAGACTTTCAATCCATCTTAAGTCAAAAGGGTTTAACCAAGGCTTAGTTGACCCAACTCTCTTCGTGAAAAACCTTAGGTAAAGAAATATTCATAGCTCAAATTTACGAGATTTATATAATTTTTGGAACCTCTAACTCAAATTTTACTAAACGAGTTCGTTTCACTCATGGAAAGTGAGTTTGAAATGAACTTAGTAGGAGTTAAGTTTCTTTTAGGTCTACAAATTAAACAAACTAGGGATGGTATATACCTATATCAGCAAAAATACACTAAGGAGTTAATTAAAAGATTTGGAATGCAAGACGCTAAGATAATAAACACCCCAATGGCGATTAATGTTAACATAGGAGAAGACCTAGAAAGTAAGTCCATTGACTTAAAGTACTATAGGAGCGCGATAGAAGTCTCCTATACTTAATCGCGAGCCAATTCGACATCCTATTCGCAGTAGTATGTGCGCCTGTGTTTCAAACCTGTGCTAAGGAGTCTCACCTAACCCTAGTTAAGCGTATCCTTAGATATCTTAAGGGTACACTTAACGTTGGTATTTGGTACCCTAGATCTACGGAGTTCGAACTAATCGGCTACTCCGATTCGGATTATGCCGTAGTAAACTCGATAGAAAGAGCACGAGTGGTTGTTGTCAACTACTCGGCTCCAAGTCTAGTGAATTGGTGCGAGGGAAGCAACATTGTGTTGCCTTATCTACCACCGCACGCGATGGGTGAGTGTGTAACTCAGCTTCTTTGGATGAAGCACACTCTCCGAGACTTTAGGTTGGACTTCACCAAAACTAAAATTTTTGTAGACAACATAAGTTCGATAAATCTAACTAAGAACCCTATATGTCATTCAAGAACAAAGCATATAGAGGTAAAACACCATTTCATTCGAGAACATGTAGCCAACGGCTCCATACAACTCGAATATGTTGACTCGAAGTCTAACCTAGCAGACATATTTACTAAACCACTACCCGAAGCCGATTTTAGTCTCTTGAGACGAAAATTAGGCATGTGCGTAATAGAATAGGAACTTGCAAATTATATTTTCTTACTACTATTTCTTACTTTTTCATGGAACTAGCATAGGACATACCTTAGATATCATGCACCTATAGATTTAAGGAGCCAATACATCTCACAATACATAGGACTAATGTGTTTGTGTACTTAGCCACGTAGATGGGCGTGAGATGTTAGGACCTTACTCCTGGTTCCAGATGTAGAGCTAGTGCATCGCTATGAACCATGGAGTATAATCATACATACTAACCGACTCCGACCAGATCGTTGATCCTTCATATCAATCAAGCCAAATATGAGTCGAACATTTCATAGATGAGCTTATTTTCAATATACTATTTTTTAATAAAAAAATGTGGAACATGCTTGGACTTTAAATTTAGCAATTATTTTGATTTCCACACACCCCTTACTCTTTTCGATATACGGCAAAAGGGGGAGAAAAAGGCCAAAGTTAAGGGGTCAAATTTTTTGATAACTTAACTCTTACTTCATGTTTAAACCGAAAGTTAAAAGGCCAAAGTTAAGGGGTCAAATTTTTTGATAACTTAACTCTTACTTCATGTTTAAACCGAAAGTTAACTTTAGGTTTTGAGAACTTATTTAACTTTTGACAAAAGGCCAAGTTAAGAGAATTCTTAACTTATTTATGTCGTTAGTGTTTTACTTAAGGGGGAGAAAGGGCTTAACTAAAATGTTTTACTAAAGCTAATTTTAAGTAATGTTAATTACTTAAAGCAACCCTCAAGGGGGAGGATTAAGGTCTTTCTTCAAAGACTCACCCTCGGTCAAGGGGGAGGTTTCCTCAAGGGGGAGTACTTGAAGAAAATCCTTACTACTCCAACTTAATCTTCATTTTTTTTCTCTCATGCACATTATTATTCTTCATGCTTGCTTAACTTTGTATGTGGGTTTGCCATAAATCAAAAAGGGGGAGATTGTTGGTGCAGTGGGCACCTAAGTCGAACCTATGTTTTGATTATAGCAAACGATACAAAGTTAAGCTTATATTGTTATCTCACGAGCTAAATCAAGTGTGCAGAAAAGTCTCAATGCTGGAGCTGAAGGCTAGCGACACCCGGAGGAAGCCGTGGTGGTCGGGCGACACTCGAGTTACTTCGGAGGGAGCCGAAGGAATCGAGTGGAAGGCCGGAAGCAAAAGCGACAAGTAAGTATCGAGGTAAGCTCGTGTGTGCAAGCATAAGTGAGGTCGTGTCCTTTGTACGGGGACGTCCTTAGGCGACGATCCAACCCAAGACTTCCCATGGAAGGTCTATGTTGAGATCGGACGGCAAGTGGCCGTCGAATTCACTTGTATTTTGAGCTAAACTCCTTTTTTAGTCAAAAATCGTGGCTGCCAGTTCAACCGGCGGCAGTTCAACCGGCCAGTTCAACCGGTGGTCAAAAATCAGCCTCGAGGAGTCAAGCTTTATCACCATTTTTCAAGGAGTTTTGTGCCCATTTGTGATTGGTTGAAGACCCATTCGTTGAGGGGCTTAAAGGCTATAAAAGGAGGGCCAAACCTAGGGTTTTTCATCAATTCAAAAGCTTCCAAGTGCTTCCGATACGCTCCGACTCTCCGACATCCCTACGACGAAGCGCTGCCGAGACGACGACTAAAGCTTCAACCTCCAATCCTTGAAGTCGTCGGTATAATCTTTAATTTTGTATAAGTTGTCTTTATTTTCAAGCATTAAATCATATCAAGGAGAGGGGGAGTGTCCCTCTACCTTGAATCTTTATTGAGTTTTTGTATTCGCTTAACTCCTATCTCTATCGAGAAGGAGTTCGTTTAGTATTTGCCCTCCGTGCGTGGTCAAGGACCATTAGGGCCTTGGAGTAGTAGCCGTAGGCTACGAACCAAGTAAAAAACCCTCGTGTTTTATTTATTTATTGCTATCTTTCCGCTGCGTTTACTCGTGCCAATTCGAACGATTACGAAAAAGTTTTTATCGCTATTCACCCCCCCCTCTAGCGCTCAAATCGATCCAACAATCAATTGAGTCAGACACGGAGACCGAACTTGAGTCAGAACCTGAGGATGACTCGGACTATGAAGCTACCTTCAAGTCAAGCCACGGATACGCATCCGGTTCAAAAGATACCCTTAAAGTAAGTCGAAATTTATTTAATACCTTACAAAATACGGTTAGGTTTTTGTCTAGGAAATTAGTTAAATCCGAGTCCAAGGTCGAGACCCTGGTTGAGGAGGTCAAACTCCTCAAACACAAGGTCTCCCTAACCTCTTCGACTAGTCGAGTTCAAGAGAAGGACTCAACTCAGGTTGAAAAACTCGAAGTTGAGAACTCACTCTTGAAAAGTCAAGTCGAAGATCTTAGGAACACGTTGGAAAGGTTCACTTCGGGATCCAAAGGACTTGACCTCCTACTTGGATCTCAAAGGGCCGTGTACAACAAGGTCGTACTAGGGTTTAACTCAAACACGACTAATAAGTCATATATGTCGATTGTAAGTCGACATAGGAAACATGTCCAAGCATGGGTCCCTAAGAACCTTTTGATTTCAACTCTAGGATCCAACCCGTACTGGATTCCCAAGGACCAAATCCACTATGTGGATAGACCGAACCGATTCAACGGTCTAGGGGGAGCCAGTACAAAACATGTTTGTGCTTTAACTTAGAAATTGCATGCTTTAACTTAGAAAGTTTGTGCTTTAACTTAGAAATTGCATGCTTTAACTTAGAAAGTTTGTGCTTTAAAACTTGTGAACTCACTTAGAACATGAACATAACCAATTAAAATTCTTCGAAAAGATTGAGCTTCGGGGAGCCTCTTTTCAAAAACATAACAAACTAAAATTCTTCGAAAAGATTGAGCCTCGGGGAGCCTCTTTTCAAAAATAACCAGTTAGACTAGGAAATAATCTTAGGTGAGTCAAGTCATCATTTTCTTGAACATGGCTTTGTCTAAGGAAGTGGTCGATGATCCGATAAAAGAAGGCCCCTGTGCCTCGCCACGACCTGAAAGCCATGATCTTGAAAAGGTAAACTTGACAAGCCTAGGGTTAAATCCAAATCTAACATAAAATTACTTGAACCTAAATCCACTTAATCAACTTAATTGGAAGTCATCTCACAAAAACACATAGGTAAAACATGTTTGATCATATAGACACAGGTGAGATGACCTAGGTTTAACAACTTACAACCAATTTAAAAAAAAAATCTAACATCCAATCCAACCACCTTGTGTGTAGGATCAATGGATGTTGGACAGTGGTTGCTCCCGACACATGACCGGAGATCAACTCAAGTTTTCAAAGATTCGATTCAAACGATAAGGATCGGTAGCCTTCGGAAATAACGGCAAGCTCAAAATCATCGGATCAGGTGATATTGAGCTCAATTCAAATTTTGTTATTCAAAATGTTTTACTAGTAGAAAATTTTCAATATAATTTACTTAGTGTAAGCCAATTGTGTGATAATAACTATAAGGTCATATTTCTAGAAAATGAATGCATAATTAATACCAACGAAACCGCTAAAACAATTCTTAAAAAAACTAGAAATAACAACATTTATATGATCAACTTAACTAACTCCTCAACTAAGTGTCTTATGACATGGCAAGAGGAATCATGGTTGTGGCACCGACGACTCGGTCACTCACACCCAAGACTCATCCACAAGATGAGTCAGAGTGATTTAGTCAGAGGTTTGCCTAACCTCAACAACTTGGATAATAAAATATGTAATGCTTGTCAACAAGGTAAACAATATAGGGCACAACATCAACCAACTAATCAAGAACGAACCTCAAGTGTACTTGAGCTCCTGCATATGGATCTATTCGATTCACATGGAGCCAAGTCACTCAATAGAAGTCAATATTGCTTAGTCATAATTGACGACTACTCCAGGTTTACCTGGGTTAGGTTCATCAAACATAAAAATGATACCCTAGATCAATTAATCAATCTATTCAAATTAATCGAGAATCAAAAAGACATTAAGGTTAAAAGACTTAGAAGCGATCATGGTGGTGAATTCGAAAATCAAAGGTTCACCGACTTCTGTAACCTAAACGGATACCACCATGAATTCTCTTTCCCTAGGACCCCTCAACAAAATGGCCTAGTGGAGCGGAAAAACCGAACTCTACAAGAAGCCGCTAGGACCATGTTGAACGAATACGACCTACCCGATAGGTTTTGGGCGGAAGCCGTTAGCACGGCTTGCTATGTCCAGAATAGGATCCTTATGGTAAAGAGGCACCTTAAGACCTCGTACGAGATTTATTACGATAAAATACCTAACATCAAGTACTTTAGGGTATTTGGGTGTAAGGTACATATCCTAAACACTAAGGATTACCTAGGGAAATTTACATCCAAAACCACGACCGGAATCTTTCTAGGATACTCGACTACAAGTAGAGCTTATAGAGTATATAACCACGACACCCTTAGAGTCGAGGAGACTATCAATGTAGTATTTGATGAAGGACATGAACCTACAAAACCCCCGGCAACCCCAATTAGCGAGCCGATTCATACTAGACCTAACTCTGATCCGGAGATCAGGTCTAGTGTTAATCCTAACCTAAGTCAACCAAGTCACTCTATTGATCAAGTGATAGATGACTCCAACCAAACTAATGTTCAACCAAGTCACCCCATTGATCAAGCATTAGGTGACACAAACCCAACCCAATCTAGGATTCAGACTAACCACCCTATCGATCAAGTGATAGGAGATCCTAATCTAGGAGTTCGAACTAGTGCATCCTATAGGAACCTTAGTCAAATTTCCTTAATTTCAAAGATAGAACCCAAATCAATTGAACAAGCTCTTCTTGATCCCGATTGGATTATTGCAATGCAAGAAGAGCTAGCTCAATTTACTAGGAATGAAGTGTGGGAATTAGTACCACCACCTAAAAACAAAACGATAATTGGAACAAGGTGGGTGTTTCGAAATAAGCTTGATGATAAAGGTGAAGTAGTTAGAAACAAGGCTAGGTTAGTCGCCAAAGGGTTTAGTCAAGTCGAAGGCTTAGATTACGATGAAACATATGCCCCAGTAGCTAGACTCGAATCCATTCGAATGTTGCTAGCTTATGCCGCACATCGAGGATTTAAGCTGTTTCAAATGGATGTTAAGTCGGCATTCCTAAATGGATACATTAAAGAAGAAGTTTATGTTAGCCAACCCCCGGATTCAAAATCTAGATAAACCCGACCATGTTCTAAAACTTAAGAAAGCTCTCTATGGACTTAAACAAGCTCCTCGAGCTTGGTACGAGAGACTTTCAATCCATCTTAAGTCAAAAGGGTTTAACCAAGGCTCAGTTGACCCAACTCTCTTTATAAAAACCTTAGGTAAAGAAATATTCATAGCTCAAATTTACGTAGACGATATAATTTTTGGAACCTCTAACTCAGCCTTACTAAACGAGTTCGTTTCGCTCATGGAAAGTGAGTTCGAAATGAACTTGGTAGGCGAGTTAAGTTTCTTTTTAGGTCTACAAATTAAACAAACTAAGGATGGTATATACCTATATCAACAAAAATACACTAAGGAGTTAATTAAAAGATTTGGAATGCAAGACGCTAAGGTAATAAACACCCCAATGGCGATTAATGTTAACATAGGAGAAGACCTAGAAAGTAAGTCCATTGACTTAAAGTACTATAGGAGCGCAATAGGAAGTCTCCTATACTTAACTGCGAGTCGACCTGACATCCTATTCGCAGTAAGTATGTGCGCCAGGTTTCAAACCTGTGCTAAGGAGTCTCACCTAACCCTAGTTAAGCGTATCCTTAGATATCTAAAGGGTACACTTAATGTCAGTATTTGGTATCCTAGATCTACTGAGTTCGAACTAATCGGCTACTCCGATTTGGATTATGCCGGTAGTAAACTCGATAGAAAGAGCACGAGTGGTTGTTGTCAACTACTCGGCTCGAGTCTAGTGAGTTGGTGCAGTAGGAAGCAACATTGTGTTGCCTTATCTACCACCGAAGCTGAATATATCGCGATGGGTGAGTGTGTCACTCAGCTACTTTGGATGAAGCACACCCTCCGCGACTTTAAGTTAGACTTTACGAATACTAAACTTCACGCAGATAACATTAGTTCAATTAATCTTACAAAGAATCCAATATGTCACTCTAGGACCAAACATATAGAAGTCAAACACCATTTCATTCGAGAACATGTGGCCAACGGAGCCATACAACTCGAATACGTCGAATCGAAATCTAACTTGGTAGACCTATTTAATAAACCCCTACCCGAAGCCGAATTTAGTCTATTAAGACGAAAATTGGGCATGTGCGTAATAGAATAGGAACTTGCAAATTATATTTTCTTACTACTATTTCTTAAATTTTCATTTTTATGGAACTAGCATAGGACATACCTTAGATATCATGCACCTATAGATTTAAGGAGCCAGTACATCTCACAACACATAGGACTAATGTGTTTGTGTACTTAGCCACTTAGATGGGCGTGAGATGTTAGGACCTTACTCCTGGTTCCAGATGTAGAGCTAGTGCATCGCTATGAACCACGGAGTATAATCATACATACTAACCGACTCTAACCAGGACTGGTTGATCTTTCATATCAATCAAGTCAAATATGAGTCGAACATTTTATAGATGAGCTTATTTTTAGTATGTTATTTTAAAAATAGAAAATGGGAAACATGCTTGGACTTTAAATTTAACACTTATTTTGTTTTCCACACACCCCTTACTCTTTTCGATATACGGCAAAAGGGGGAGAAAAGGCCAAAGTTAAGGGATCAAATTTTTTCTTCATATTTAAACCTAAAGTTAAAACTTTAACAAAAGGCCAAAGAATTATTAAACTTATTTGTGCCGTCTACTTTATGTCATTAATGTTTTACTTAAAGAGGAGAAAGGGCTTAACTAAAACATTTTACTAAGGCCAAACTTTAAGTAATGTTAATTAACTTAAAGCAACCCTCAAGGGGGAGGATTAAGGTCGTTCTTCAAGACTCACCCTCGGTCAAGGGGGAGGTTTCCTCAAGGGGGAGTACTTGAAGAAAATCCTTACTACTCCAACTTAATCTTCATAGGGGAGGATTAAGGTCGTTCTTCAAGACTCACCCTCGGTCAAGGGGGAGGTTTCCTCAAGGGGGAGTACATGAAGAAAATCCTTACTACTCCAACTTAATCTTCATATTTTTTGTTTATCATGCACATTACTCTTCATGCCTGCTATTTACTTAACTTTGTATGTGGGTTTGCCATAAATCAAAAAGGGGGAGATTGTTGGTGCAGTAGGCACCTAAGTCGAACCTAAGTTTTGATTATAGCAAACGATACAAAGTTAAGCATATATTGTTATCTCACGAGCTAAATCAAGTGTGTAGAAAAGTCTCAACGCTGGAGCTGAAGGCTAGCGACACCCGGAGGAAGCCGCGGTGGTCGGGCGACACTCAAGAGACTTCGGAGGGAGCCGAAGGAATTGAGTGGAAGGCCAGAAGCAAAAGCAACACGTAAGTATCGAGGTAAGCTCGTGTGTGCGAGTGTAAGGAAGGTCGTATCCTCATTACGGGGAAAGACTTAAGCGTAGATCCGACCCAAGACATCTCATAGGTGGTCTAGGTCGACCTCGAAATAATGTTTTCTTTAAGCTTAACATTGCCTTGCAAGATCGATCGCCAACTCAAGTACTTGATCGCCATCCATCACCGAGTGACTATGGCTAGCATCGATCGATCGATCGCCGGCCGATCGGGTGATGGCCATCAGTCGACTGCTGGTCAAAGGATCAGCCTCGAGTAGTCAAGAGTTATCACCATCTTTCAAGGGGTTTTGTGCCCATTTGTGATTGGTTAAAGACCCATTCGATGAGGGGCTCAAAGGCTATAAAAGGAGGGCCAAACCTAGGGTTTTTTCATCAATTCAAAAGCTTCCAAGTGCTTCTGATACGCTCCGACTCTCCGACAACCCTACGACGAAGCGCTTCCGAGACGACGACTAGAGCTTCATCCTCCAATCTTTGAAGTCGTCGGTATAATCTTTAAATCTGTATAAGTTGTTTATTTTCTTTTCGAGCTTTAAATCATATCAAGGAGAGGGGGAGTGTCCCTCTACCTTGAGTCTTTCTTGAGTTTTTGTATTCGTTTAACTCCTATCTCCATCGAGAAGGAGTTCGTTTAGTATTTGCCCTCCGTGCGTGGTCAAGGACCATTAGGGCCTTGGAGTAGTAGCCAAAGGCTACGAACCAAGTAAAACCTATTTGTCTCTATTTACTTTACATTTCCCCTGCAATTAATTATCTCTCGAGTTTTAACGAAAGAAATGTAAAAAAAAGTTTTTCGCTATTCACCCCCCCCCCCTCTAGCGAACCACATCGATCCAACAGTTAGAACCAAAATTCCATTTCTTATTTGGGTTGTTGGACTCACTTCAAGCCCGACTTGAACCTGAACATGTTCAAATCATTTGAATAGTTTAACACTAATATGGTAAGAGTGAGAGGTCAATCGTTAGTTTGTGTTGTTGGACTCTCTCCAAGCCTGGCTAATTAGTTGAATGCGCTCTAACCATATTAAAACTATTTCGTGATTAATGGGTCAGCTTTAACTTAGAGCATCGGCTTGTTGGACTCTCTCCAAGGTCGATGTGAAGTGAGGTGAAGTTGGGTGCTATGCATATGATGCATACTTGTTAATGTGTTAACAACCCAATGTATGTATAAACATTCAATTAGTTGATAGCACATTGTGATAGTTACATATACGTGATATGTAATTGGTATACTTGATACCTACCATCATAGCTAAGAATGGCTTGTTGGATTCTCTCCAAGGTTGTTCTTATCTATGTTGGATATCAACCCATTCGGAGATGGACCTATGATCTCTCGAATTGATTTTGAGGGTTTTGATTTCGAAAAATGAATGGGATTTATAAATGTATGTTGATGCATTTTAAAATCATTTTCTCATATATGCTCGATTTGTATTTCTAGGTTAATCACTTGATCATGATGTCTTTGAATTTGTACTCTATTTGGGATTCGAATAAATTGACTGGGTCAAACTTCTTGGACTGGCTTAGAAACTTGAGAATTGTTCTCAAGGCTGAAAAGCTTGAGTATGTCCTCAAACCGCCTCTTCCCGCCCATCCTAGTGATGATGCAACTCTGGATCAATTGTTGGCCCATCAGAAACATGTGAGTGATTCTAAACTAGTGAGTTACATCATGCTAGCTGTGATGGTGCCCGAGCTGTGGAAGCAGCATGAGCATATGAATGCTCATACCATAGTCTTTGATCTTTATGAGTTGTTTGATGAGCAAGTGAGATCTGAAAGGTTTGAAGTCTCCAAGCTCCTCTTCACCTCTGAGATATAAGAAGGTTTATTTGTGGTACTGCTCAACATGCTGAAGACTGTGGAGCCTTCTGTGAAGCATGAGCAAGGGACGGTGTTGTTAGTTGATTCCTCAAACAATGGTTCCAAAATAAAATCAAAGGAACAATGCAAGGGCAAGAAGAAGAAGGCCAAGAAGATGGAACCATCTCAAAAGGGCACTTGCCATCACTGTGGCAAGGAAGGTCATTGGCGAAGAAATTGCAAGATTTATCTTGAGTCCGTGAAGAAGAATAAGGCATCTGATGCCCCATCTTCTTCAGATATCTTCGTTATTGATTGTCATTTTATTTCCTTAGACACTTGGGTATTGGATACCAGGTGTGGTTCACATATATGTAATCACATACATGGGCTAAGGAATAGAAGAAGACTCGTCAAGGGACAGTCAAATTTACGTGTTGAGAATGGAGCAAAGGTTGATGCACTCACCATCGGAATGTATTTGTTGAAACTCCCAATAGGACTTGTCTTAGAACTGGACAATTTCTTTTATGTTCCTTCGTTGATAAAGAACATCATTTCTATTTCTTGTTTAAATATAAATGAGTACTATTTAACTTTTAGTAACAATTGTTGTTACATAACTTTGAATGACGTTCTTTATGGGACTGGAACTTTAAGAAATGGTATTTATACGTTGGATGTATCCAGTGAAATTTTCAATATCGAAGCGAGCAACAAGCATGCTCGGAAAGATAATCAATTAGACTCCTACATGTGGCATTGTCGTCTTGGCCATGTGAGCAAGAAACACATATCTGAATTACACCGATGTGGAATTCTGGAATCGTTTAAATTAGATTCATACGATACATGTGAATCATGCTTAAACGGCAAGATGACCAAGTTATCTTTTACTGGAAAAAGGTGATCACCTTCCTTTAGGAGGCTATAACTACTTCATTAACTTTATCGATGATCACTCACGATTTGGGTATGTGTTCTTGATGAAACACAAGTCTAAAGCCTTTGAAAGGTTCAAAGGATTCAGAAATGAAGTAGATAAACAACTTGGCAAAAGCATTAAAATACTTCGATCAGATCAAGGTGGTGAATACTTAAGTCAAGGTTTCTAGATTATCTAAGGGACAATGGTATATTATCTCAATGGACTCCGCCGTATACACTATAGCTTAATGGTGTATCTGAGAGGCGAAACTGAACCTTGTTGGACATGGTTAGGTCAATGATGAATCACGCAAATCTTCCCAAGTCCTTTTGGGGCTATGCACTTCAGACAGCTGTTTACTTGCTAAATAAAGTCCCGACCAATGTAGTCTCCACTACTCCATATGAGATATGGAATAGTAAGTAACCTCATTTATCTTACTTGAAGATATGGGGTTGTCCTGCTTATGTGAAGTGGACTGTATCAGACAAACTGGATGCTAAGTTTGATTAATTTCTATTTATTGGATACCCTAAGGAAATGAGGGGTTACCAATTCTATCACCCTGTGGAACAAAAGGCGTTTGTTTCAAGGCATGCTGTATTTCTAGAGAAAGTGTTTCTCTTGCAAGAAAACAGTGGGAGTGTCTTTGAACTTGAGGAGGTTCAAGAGACTCCAGTAGACATTGAGGAGATACCTGGTCAAACACCTCAACCGATAACTCATAGTGATGAGACATCGGTTGAACCTATTGTGACACCACATCTTCGTAGATCTGGTAGAACACACAACATTCCTGAGAGATATGGATTTCTCATAAGTGAATCGAGCGATGTGTTACTCATTGATGATGAGGAGCCTACCAGTTATGAATAAGTTCTGAAAAGTTTAGAAAGGGACAAATGTATTGAAGCCATGAAGTCGGAAATGGATTCCATGTATGAAAATCAAGTTTGGAACTTGGTGGACCCACCTGAAGGCATTAAGCCTATAGGGTGCAAGTGGGTTTTCAAGAAGAAGATCAACATGGATGGTAATGTGATTTCCTTTAAGGCTAGATTAGTGGTGAAAGGCTATCGTCAAAAATAAGGTGTTGATTATGACAAAACCTATTCACTAGTATCTATGTTTAAATCCATTCGGATGCTCTTGGCCATAGCGGCTCATTATGATTATGAGATGACAGATGGATGTGAAAACACCTTTTCTTAATGGAAACCTACTCGAGGACGTGTATATGATACAGTCCGAGGGTTTCACATCGGTTGATTAAACCAAGGTATGCAAGCTTCGACGGTCCATATATGGACTGAAGCAAGCATCCAGGAGCTGGAATATCTATTTTGATGAGACAATCAAAAGGTTTGATTTCTCACAAAATCCAAATGAATCTTGTGTGTACAAGAAGGTTAGTGAGAGTGCAGTCGTGTCCTAGTGTTGTATGTCGATGACATATTACTTATAGGAAACGATATATCTATCTTACAGTCAGTTAAAATTTGGATATCCAAAACATTCTCCATGAAAGACCTGGGAGAAGCGACCTACATCCTCGGGATCAAGATCTATAGAGATAGATCAAAATGGTTGCTTGGTCTTTCGCAATCTACATATATAGACAGAGTGTTAATGAGGTTTAGCTTTTCGGAATCCAAGAAAGGTTTCCTTCCCATCAGGCATGGGATACACCTTTCGAAGTCTACGTGTGTGCGCACAGAAGACGAGAGGATTTTCATGAGTAAGGTCCCCTATGAATATGCAATAAGATCTATCATGAATGTTATGTTATGTACGAGGCCCGATGTATCGTATACTCTGAGTGTCACGAGCAGATACCAGTCTAATCTAGGAATGGATCATTGGGCATCTATTAAGATAATCCTTAAGTACTTAAGAAGAACTAAGGATGTGTTTCTAATATATGGAGAGGGTGATATGGTAATACACGGGTATACAGATGTCAGCTTCTAGACAGACAAGGATGATTCCAGGTCTCAGTCTAGGTACATATTCACCTTAAATGGAAGTGCAATAAGCTGGAAAAGTTCCAAGCAAGACACTATAGTGGATTCTACCACTGAGGTAGAATACATTGCAGCTTCGAAAGCAGCAAAGGAAGCGGTTTGGATCAAGAAGTTCGTCTCTGAACTTGATGTGGTCTCATCAATGATCCAAACATATGCTTCACCGCTATCATCTGATCAAAGATATCATCAGTAGGAAAGAAATAGAAATCGAGAAGATCCCCATTGAAAGGAACTTAGCAGATCCTTTAACTAAGGCCTTACCTCAAAGTAAGTTTGAGGGTCATGTTAGAGCTTATGGTATTGGATACCGTGGCGATTGGCATTATGCCAAGTGGGAGTTTGTTAGTTATATATGAGAGAAGTCCTAAGGAAATCGCCTTATGGTTGTACTATTTATTTGATAAATGAAGATTCACTATTTGAGTATACATATTTTCATGTATTTGATTGGATCTTGAACTCATTTACTGTATGTCCACAATATGATTCACAGCATGAGAGAATTTGTTATTGGATCACAACTAGTGAGTATCTCTATATGTGTAATTATGATGTATTGGAATTATCCCTAGTCGACGAATTGATGTATTCAGACATCATCAATTCTGTTAAGACTAGCACGAGTTATACTCTTTGGTTTATCCAAGCAGCTGTTTCTCACTGGTTGGAAACATTGAGATGTCCGGAGTTAACAGTGGATGCTAGTTATGGTAACTAGTTTATTGGAGTTACTAGCTGTAAGACTTCATATAGTTCTCTACATATATGGATATGTCACTGAAGTTCTTACTGCAACTTAAGTGTGATGTTCCTTCGACTTGCGGTATTCAAGTCATCTTGGTCATGTAGACTTATGCTTTGACATCTTAAGCAAACATCTCCGAGGAGATGTGGACCCGGGATGATTGGGTATAAGTCGAAGTGGCTGAAGGTGTTTGAATAACCTATAGAGGATTTACCACTCCTTGCGAGGAGATGTATACCCTATTGGCTCTCGTTGAATTGTTACTAAAGTCTTTGGCTAAAGCATTACATGTTTAGAGTATGGTACTCTTGGATACATGTACAGTAACTAGAATCTAGAGGATGAGGAAGTAATACTTGGGCTAGGTGTGATGTAATCAGCCTAATGGGGACTAACACAATGGACCATGTCCTGAACCAAGTGGATATAAGATGAGTGAAGGGAACGGGGCACGTTTCACTGTAGCTGCTGAAGGGTTTCAGAAGTGTTCTGAGATCAACCATTGATTTTCTAGTTAATTGGGTTTCATGATGTACTACTGGGTGACACTCGTGATCATTCTATAATTAATGGTTAATTATAGATGCCCACCATAAATCGGGAACCTATTTGGTCACACGCACAACGAGCGTTCTCTGAAGGATTTAAAACGAGCTTGAGAATTGGATTCTCAGATTGAGAGAGACATGGTTTGGTTGGACCAAACAAAGAGCGATCATGAAATTATTTTAGTCGCAACGGAAATGTGGATGGGCTGAGTCTTATGAAGACTTGATGGATGAACCAAATCAATTTGGTTCTAATCCAATGGTGGAAAATAAACCAAAGGGGTTTGGTTTGTTTTAAACGAATGAACCGAAATTGGTTCGGTTCGTTTTAACTTAAAATAGACCAACGCAATTTGGTTTATTTTAACTTAAGTTTTTGGAGAGGGTTAATGGATTTTGGTTATGAACCAATAACAGTTAGGAGAATATGTTCTCTATAAAAACACGCCTTAAGGGTTTTTGTGAGAGATAGAACAACTTAGGTTTTGGAAACCCTAGCCATTTTTCTTCTCCTCCTTGCTTGTGCCGCCCAACACCTTGTTGCCTCCCAAGCCACTTGTGTCACCGTCCATTGGAGTTGCTGCTCCACTTCCTTACCGCCGGCGATCCACCAACCGTCGGCAATTACTCCGGCCACCCTTCTTTGGCTCTGGTGAGCAAGGAGCAGCCGACCAACTTGTTTGGCCGACCATCTCCTCCACCAAACAATCTGTCCAGTTTTGGACATCTTGTTGTCCCTTGCGTGGAAAGGTCATTTGGCCATTGTTTTGCGCTCTGGAAGTGACCTACTTGTTGGAGATTGCATCTCCAGCAATCCCCATTGGTGGAGGACCAAGGTTTCATCAATTGGTTGACAAAAACCACTTCCGAGAAGCGAGTTCATGGAACTCGATTTTTGGATCCGAATTTGATTCAGATTGTGATCATCTCTCGGATCACAACTGTAACGCCTGCCCTTATCTGCTCTCAGGGCGGCGCTACTTTTTTTTCTTATATCATAACGTATAGGGTTCATTTCACAACCTACATACTTTAACATGTACTCATAACTTAAGCCTTCTTTTGCACATGCGTCACATATCATATTCATAATCAGCATGTTAACATATCTTGTCTCATTTCTAACATGCATAACATAAAGAGTCATTCATGAGTTCTTAAGTAATTGAACAGTAACATAAATAAGCATCATCCAACATGATACTAATGATTCATAAGTCTTATAAGCGGAAGCAAAGTCTTAAGGGGGGGTCATGGAGCATGTAATATAAGCAGATAGTAACAGGGTCTTTCTCCACCATGCCACTATCACACACACTTGACCCTTCCTGCTACTTCCTCTAGTTCAAGTTTCCTTTATCTACAGTATATGGACAATATAAACTATAAGCATATAGCTTAGTAAGATTCTTGCCTACTCACAAAAGCCACAAACTTCATCAAGCAATTAGAACATGAGCATACTAGCATAAATAGCCTAAGTATTTCATAGCAACACTAATCAACAACATACCCACGTAATAAAACCTAAGCATGACATAGAGTTTACATCAGCATGCTAAGCACAATTAAATCTAAGCAGGGCATAATTTAACATAAGCATTCATGACATAAGCATTCAATAACATTATAAATCTTAGACATGCATAAAGTACATAATCACCTATATTCTTAACTCAACTATAAGCATCATAACTTCATAAAATCTAGCATGCATAAATGATATAATCATAAGCATTTTTAAACTTAACTATAAGCATTCATAACATAAGTATTCGTAACATCATAAATCTTAAACAGGCATAAAGTCCATAGTCACCAATATTCTTAAACTTATCCATAAGCATTCATAACATAAGTATCCGTAACATCATAAATCTTAAACAGGCATAAAGTCCATAGTCACCAATATTCTTAAACTTAACCATAAGCATTCATAGCATCATGAAATCTAAACATGCATAAAGAACAAGTTCATAAGCATTCATAAACTTTAACATAAGCATGCACAATTTCATAAAAGTCCTTTCTTTTCGAAACATATACATATAGATACTTCAACATAATCATAACTTGTTTGGGGGGCCCCAGGTTAAGTACCACATAATGCGCGTTCCCTAATAGGCTGGGGTAGCGAGCCACTAGTCCTACTAGAGCAAGACCTCTTACGTCTTACCAGGGCAAGACCTCTTACGTCTTCTTATGTCCCTATGGATTTGATTAACGACCACCTGACGGGTCGGGTACTTAACCTCTTACAAAGTAAAATACTTAATTCCTTTCTTTCTTGTCATATTATAAAGAATGCTCTTAATCCCCAACATAAAAAGGGAAGCATTTCAATCTTATCTTATCATAAGGAGAGCTCTTAATCCCTACTTGAAAGGGAAGCATCTCCATCTTATCTTATCATAAGGAGAGCTCTTAATCCCTACTTGAAAGGGAAGCATCTCCATCTTATCTTATCATAAGGAGAGCTCTTGATCCCTACTTGAAAGGGAAGCATCTCCTTCTTAGTCATTTCATGGCATACATGCATCCATAACATAAGAGTACCCTAAAGGGGTCCTAAAGCATAAACATGTTCATCACATAAGCATATTTCATAGGCATATTCATGGCATGTTAAATCATAAAACATGTTTATCACATAGGCATATTTCATGGCATATTACATCATAATCATGAAGCATATTTCCTAGGCATATTCATGGCATATTAAATCATAAAACATGTTTATCACATAGGCATATTTCATGGCATATTACATCATAATCATGAAGCATATTTCCTAGGCATATTCATGGCATATTAAATCATAAAACATGTTCATCACATTGGCATATTTCATGGCATATTACCTCATAAACATATTCATCACATAGGCATAATTTCATGGCATACCACATCATAAACATGTTCATCACATAAGCATATTTCATAGCATATTGAATCATGAACATCTCTATCACATAGGCATAATTCATGACATATTAAAATCATACACCTAGCATAACTTCATAAGGGGGTGTTTTCATGAAACCCTAACCCTAAAACCAATGTTGGCCGAAACATGTAAGGTATCAAACATTGTATTCTTTTTGTCACCTAACATTTCTACATGAAGCATATAACATCTCCTAATTCCTTTAGAAGCCTTTTCATGCAACCCTAGCCCTAAATACCATGGTTGGCCGAAACATGTAAGGGCTCAAGCTTGGGTTTCTGTTACCTAAAATTCCTTCATGAAGCTTATAACTTATCATAGTAACATTAGAAACATTTTCATGCAACTCTAACCCTAATTACCTTGGTTGGCCGAAACATGTAAGGGCTCAAGCTTGGGTTTTTGTCCCCTAAAATTCATTCATGAAGCATTATAACTTAGCATAGCATCATTAGAAACATTTTCATGCAACCCTAACCCTAATTACCTTGGTTGGCCGAAACATGTAAGGGCTCAAGCTTGGGTTTTTGTCCCCTAAAATTCATTCATGAAGCATTATAACTTAGCATAGTATCATTAGAAACATTTTCATGCAACCCTAACCCTAATTACCTTGGTTGGCCGAAACATGTAAGGGCTCAACTTGGGTTTTTGTCCCCTAAAATTCATTCATGAAGCATTATAACTTAGCATAGTATCATTAGAAACATTTTCATGCAACCCTAACCCTAATTACTTTGGTTGGCCGAAACATGTAAGGGCTCAACTTGGGTTTTTGTCCCCTAAAATTCATTCATGAAGCATTATAACTTAGCATAGTATCATTAGAAACATTTTCATGCATCTTATCCCAAGAAAACTTGGTTGGCCGAAACATACAAGGGCTACAACTTCATCTTTCTTTCATGTAACATGTCCTACAACTAATATACTGTAGGTGAGGGAAATCTTACATCCTTCGCTTGCTTTTAGTAGGTAGATGACCCTATGGAAGCCAAGAACAAGCCTTCTCCTTGCTTGGATGGGGTTCGGCCAAAGGTGAAAATGGAGAGGGGGAGAGGGATGTTTTCGGTGAGGAAGAAGAAGAGAAGAGGAAGTGGCCAAATGGTACCTTCCCACTTCTTTATAAAGGGAGGAAGAGAAGTTTCTCTTCTCTTTTTCATGCCTCTTTATTCATCCTTATCACACTTATCTACAATTTCCCCTCTTCCTCTAATGATATAATCCTATTGGGCTTCTGGTTAGTGGGTGCATCTATAGGGCTTGGCTATCTCTAGAGGTTTGGGGTTCAATTCCTAGGCTTTGCATCCTTTTTTTTTGGCTTATTTTCTTTTATTTTTTTGGAAAAAAAACCCACATAAAGCCCATTATCGTCAAGCCAAAAATCCTCGTAAAATTGCTAGAAATTTTACGGGCGTTACAACAACGACTTCAACGTGAGGCTAGTATCTCTCGTGATGTCGAGGATCGTGGCTTTGTAAATCTATCCCGATGATACTCGGCATGGATACGGATAGAGACGAAACTAGCAAGGGTCCCTTGGTTGATGTCATTCACGCTTCACGTAATTCATCAGGTACACCTAGAGTAGTTTTATTTTATTGCAAAATTTGAAAATGCGATTATGTCTACACTTGTTGTATCCTACATGCGTGTGGTGTGTGTATTATAATAAATTAGTTTATTACTTATTTTTGCTTCCGCTGTGTGCATGTTTACGAAACATGTTCGACACACTCACGTCGGTGCCGGGAAAACTCAACATGAGCTAGTTAGGGTTGTTGTTGGGGTGCTGGAGGGCACCATAAATGGTTGCTAAAGGAAGGAAAGGGAGAGAGAAAGGGTCCCATGAGGGGCAGGGGGGATACACAGAAGTTGTTGTAGATTGAGTCTCTGAGTCGACGGTGGAGTTTGTATCAGATCTTATGAGAATAGGTTGGGATGGAGAAGCCATGGAAGAAGGAGAGTAGGGATAAAGGAATATAGGGAGTTCAGTTTTATAGAAGGAAAGAGGGGGAAGACGAAGGGGCAAGTATAAATTCCCAAGGAGTGGAACTGGTACCGAAGTAAGGAGGGTAAGAAATCATTTTAATGAGCTGAGTGGTAGTGGCCAAGGAGAGAAGGGTTGTTTTTTGAAAAAAAAATGTTCGAATGATAGCTTATTCCCCGAGCGATAGTCATATGAACAGAATGTAAATCATTGGTGCCCTTGTTTCAAAAGATAAAACATTATGAAATACATATTTTGTTTTCAAGAAAAATGGGTAATAAAGATAAGTTGAGCATTATATTGCAAGTATGATGAAAAATACAAGTTATATTTTTTTCATCAGGAGGGAATGGAAAAGATAGTAAATCGGGGGTAGTTCAGTCAATGGTATTGCCTATGTCTAAAAAGTTAGTAGAGTGTCCTGGAGGACGATAACCAGCTGTCTTGAATTGAGCGATACAGTCTTGGAAGCCCTAGTGAAGGAATGTGAAACCTCTATCCAAGAACATGTCATTGATGGTAGCAGAGGTCCAGGAGTTTTCATGAGAAGTGCTGGTTCCTTCTGGAAGTGGTCGGGACTTTAAAATGTCTAGGGTATTTTGCAGATAAGTGGTCTGGAATTGGAGGGATAATAATTCTGCTCGGTCAGCTTGTGGTTTTATGAAAGAAGCTTGCAATTCTCTTTCGAGTCATTGGCAGGCTTGTTGTAGTGATAATTCTCTGGCTTGATACTCTTGTAGTTCCTTTTTAAGAATGTTAATGTACTGAATCCATTGGTTGTTCAGGTGATGGATGCCGATGATGCCCTAAGGAAGAAGGTATCAGCATTAAGAAAGAGGAAAATAGGAAAATAATGTGCTAACCTCGTTAATGTTAGATAACAGGGAATCTGGTAGATCGGGTATTGAGGGGGAGGAGAGAAGTGTTTGTGGAGTTTGACAAGGAGGAGGTGGAAGGGAAGTGTTGGTTGATGAGGACGGAGTTGAATGGGGTTTGTGCGAGAAGGCGGTGGAGTATAGTCAGCAGCCTATAATAGTAGTGATTCTGAAAAAAGAAAACAAGTAAACACTTGCATAAGTCTTGACAAATATGTAGGGGTACAGTCAGAAGTAATTGTTACCGAGCGTATCAGTCGGCTGGAGAGGATAGCTGGTTCTGATTAGCGATAGTGTCGATCTGGTCAATAGCTAGTTCAGGTTGAATCATTCTTCTAATAATGATAGAATCATCACTTGATACTCTTCGTTATCACGAAAGGAGCCAAGAGAAGAGAGAGCCGTTAACCAGGTAGAGGAAAAAAAAAGGGAGAGGGAGAATGTATAAAGAAGTAATGTTCCTTCCATCCTTTGTGCGAAGAGGGGATACCCGTGAGGAATGGAAAGTCCGATCGAGCTTGGAAGTAAAAGATGCTTATTTCAGAAGATTTTATTTGGAAAAATAGTGGAAGAGAAAGGCTAAAGGGGTAATGGATAAAAAAGAAGTGATAAGATAGAATCCTAGCATTAAACAGAATGAGTTGGGGCTTAGTTGATTTAGAGGGATAGAAAAATATTCAGAAACTTCTAGGAGGAAGATATGAGTGGGGAAAAATAGACCAGCCTCTATTTGATCGAAGAAAAAAGCTTTGGTGCAACTAGGAGGTAGGTGAGGATGCTCGGTGGAGTTTGCTGCGATAAGATGGTAGTCAGAGGGAAGTTGTATCCGAGAGGAGAGGGATCGACATTGTTCTCCTATCATTTTGGAACGTGTGGAAGCAAATCATGGACGAGGAATTAAGGCAAGGGGCTGCATTTTTTGGAAAGTATGGGATGAAAAGTAATTTTGATGAGTTTCTGGTCAGCTTGAAGGAGAGGAGATTACTTCTGTATTTATAGGGGAAGAAGAGGGTTGAATTGGAGGGAAATAACAACTTTTCCCGCTTAGCATTATGAGGTGGTGTTGTAGAGTTGCATGACATAAATTTGTTAGGGTGGAAATGGTGGGTAGGTAAGGATTTTAATTTTTAAATAAGGTAAAAAGGGGGTATGATAGTTTCTGTAAGAAGATGACGTGTCAGGACTATTTTTGAGCGGTAAAAAAATATATCAAGGCGGTTTTTCCTTTGATTGTTGGAGGAGTTTGGAAATAGAGTATAGAATTGTCTTTCAGTGTTGATTTGTTGTGTTTAAATATTCTAATCTATTGAACTGATAATGAGGGGTTTTCTGTTATGGTATATTCTTAATTCTTACGAATTTTTCGAAATATTTGTACAGATAAGGTGAAAATGTTCGGAGGGTATCGCTCGTTACTTCTTTCTGCACATATGCTATCTAGTGTTCCTATGTGGAAAATACTTCATTGCATGAATTAAATGATAGTTTATATGGTGTAAGAGGCGTATTTCTTGTAAAGGGAGTAGTAGATTTGTACAAGGCAGTACAAAATGATGCAAAAATGAATGCAGTTTAACAAATTTTCCATTGATTGAATGGAATGTTCAAATACATATAAGTATGGCATATGGTAGATATTCATATGAAGTTGTTACATGTATCAATCTTAATAATTACTCCTCGGAATCAATTTCCGAGTTAGTGTTAAATGCCTCCTGAGAAATTTTTTTATAAGCCTCTTCGATATTTAGCTCATGGTTGGGCAGGGCGGGTATAAAATACTTCTTCTCATTGGCTGACTGCAAAGCACCCTTGAACCCTCTCTGGAAATATCTGTCGCACTTTTTGGTTGCTATGGTTAAAATTTTAGTCTATTCGGTGGCCCATCTTTCATCCTTCGTCTCTTTTAATTGGAACAATTCTTGATTCAGTTGGTTGGCTATGATAGTTTGTTCATGGGTAGTGTTGGCTAGCATATGGAAGTGTTACTTTAATACGTTAAACTAAAAGTGGAATTCATCCAGGCTGAGGAGGGTAGTTTCTTTGAGGGTAAGATGAGCATCTATGAGGTCCTCCATGGGTTGGAAGCATTCGCCTGCTTGAAGGTGTCGGTAACATTCTTGTTGTTTTTGTTTGGCAAGTTCAGATTGTTGGACGGCTATGATTTTCTCTGATTCTTTAACCTGCTCTTGTAGTCGTCTTATTTGTGCATCTTTAAGGTAGAGGTATGTCTGTTCTGCTTGAATGCATGCCCGGTCGGTAGAGAAAGATTCAACATGAAGTTGCAGCCATTGTACTTTTTGTTGAAGTTCATTTTCTTTGGCTGCTTGATCGGGGAAGTGGGGAAGTCAGTTTGTATACTCGTATTATTTGTGATTTCTTCGGAATCAGTCTGTATGCCTTTAGAGGATGTAGAGAGTACAATGGGTATGGTTGAAAATGGTAGCGGCTCTATGGAGGAGGTGGAGGGCTTGCAGAATTGACCCTGATACTCATTATACCACTGTTCAAAAGACTAAAGTTTTAAGGTACTCTGAAAATGAGAGAATAAATAGGTAAGATAAGTTCCTAGAATGTGAAATTAAGACATTAAGTAAGAAACTTACCATCCGAAGGCTTTCCTATAGTTCTTGGAAAATTGGTGGAATATTAGAGGAAGAAGGGAAAGAAGCAGTTTGTGGTAATAAGGAAGTTATGGTTGGAAGAGGAGTGTTAGAAGGAGGGGCAATGGGAGGAGGAGTAGGGAAAGCTGAAGTAGAAGGAGTTATGGGTATGATAGGAAGGGAGGAAAGGAGGTGACTGGGATAAGTGTCAGACATGGCTTGCACCAATAGGTCTAGGGGTGAGGATATGGTGAATTCTGGTGTGGGGGACTGGATGGAGGTAGGGGTTGGTGTTGTCTGGAAGGAAATAGAGAGGCTAGGGGAAGGTCATCTGCGGAGGAAGAGGGGGATATGAAGAAGAAAGTTCAATAGGATCGATGGTAGTGTCGAGAGGGGGGATGTGGATAGGAGAGTCAGAAGGGGGGAGAGGTTCGTAGGAAGGAATGATGGGAGTAGGATCTGGAGAAAAGGTTGAGGTTATGAGGGGAATTGGTTTTGTGTGGGGAGGAAGAAGAGGGACATTAATGAAGGTAATGGAAGGCTAGTCTGGTTTGGCAATAGTTATGATTGGGACTTGCAGGAGTGCAGAAGGGACTTGTGATAAAAAAGTGTAAGTAATGCTGGTAGATATTGTATCAAGGAATTTATTATAAGTAGTAAAAGCTAGGTAGGGGTTAGTTACTGAGGTAAGTGGTTCGGGGATGGATGAGGATGTAGTGGTTTCTGATCTTTTCCTCTTTCTCTGTTGCTTAGCCAAAGTCTTAGCAATGGCTATACTCATCATGTATTCTGCAAAATAGAATTTGTTAAGCATTGATAAGTAACTTTGATAGATATGGAAAATTTGATATGTGCGGTAAATAAAGAAATTATGATACTATTAGTTCGGTATTTGGCACGAGGTAACAATGTCAGTTCAGAATTTTTGCAAGTCAGGTGCTTAAAATGTATGTAGAGTCGAGTATTATGGGTATGAAGATTAACTGCCGGATGGGTATGGTGCTAGTGTGCAGTTTAAGGAATAAAAGACAAGTGGGATATGAGTATGAAGACAAATGCAGTAATAAGAGGGAGCTTACCGATGGGGTGTGCATCTGGTAATGGAATTGGTGATAACCCGTAGTAAGACAAAATGGGCTCTTTTAGAAGCTCGTTGATGCTGAAGTACCTGTTCTTTAGTTTAGCTTCAATAGAGGGGAAGTCGATGGTAATTTTCACTGTTTTCGGGTTGGGGAGATCGAGAAGGAAGATTTTCCAGCGAGAGGAGAATGGAAGAGGGGTGTCTAGGGCGATAAAGAAATAGAGGTCCTTCCACCCTTTATTGGAGGAGGGCATGTCGGTCAAGAATTAGTAGCCTTGGCAGGCCATGAAATAGAAGACGCCGGAGTCGACCATCTCAATTGGTAAAGGCAGTGGAAAATGTGGAGAATTTAAGGGATGTTGAAGTGGTGGAATACCATGATGGTGTCAATGAGGATGCGGAGCGAGTTGGGGGTGAGTTGGTTAACTGGGAGGGCATAGTAGAAAAGGATGTGGTAAAGAGGTTTCGGGAGGGGGAGGCAAAGGCCTCCCTCTAGTTGCCCCATAAAAAGTGTGCTAGTGTCGGGCGGAGGAAGATGGGGGCATTGAGAGGGAGTGGGGATGATGATGGAGAAATCTTTGGAAAGGTACTTAGGTTCACGGCGGAAAAGGGAGTGGTTGAGGGTTAGTTGGCTGGGAGTGGTCTCGTACTAGGGGGCGATGGAAGAAGATGAGGCCATGGTGGAGAAAGGATTGCGGGAAGATGCTGGAAAAGGGAGCTAGCGTTTGCGAAGAGAGTTGCGGGCAAATAGTAGGGTGCTAGTAAAGGTGCTTAGTGGATTTAGAAGAGGGTTAGGAAGGTTAAGTATGGTATGTAGTGGGGATTATTTGAGATATTTTCTTTGCAGAAGTATTTTGAATGCGCTCTAAGGTATTCTTGCAGTAAAAATGATGATTTTTTCTAAGTTATTTTTTATCTAATGTGTGGTTCGGAAATCAAGTCAATATGGTATGAAGGAGGGATTGGCAATATTTTTAAGGCATTCTGTGACTATTAAAAGGATAATAATGGTATTCTTGTGAAGATTGTTAATGTTTCTATGGATTTTAAGTTATCTAATGGTTGGTGGGATTTCTGTGAAGGATTATTATACATTTTTATGCAGAAGATTGTTGTTGTTTTTAAATTGTATTTATATGCTTTTTGGGCAATTATTAGAGGTATTCATGTGGAGGGTTATTGTGTTTGGATGGAGTTGTTTTTTTCCTATTTCGAAGGGTATTCTCTTTAAGGTATGGCAAGTTGTGTGCTATTTTTTCTTAGGTATTAGAAATTAACTTAGGTTATGCGCCTATTATAACAACTTAAAGGCTAGATAAGTTATTTTTCCCTCATGGGGAACTATAACACCACTATATGACATATGTAAAATTTCAAGGTTTTGCACCTACTATAACAACCTAAGGGCTAAATAGTTATTTTCCCCCATGGGGAGTTATAATGTCGGCTATAATGGACAGGTAAATTGCTAATGTGGCCTAGCGCCTCATACAGTATTCAAGGCTCAATGCCTCCAGTATTTTAAGGCATAAATGCCTCCTATAGTATTTTAAGGCATAAACACCTCTTACAGTATTTTAAGGCGTAAACGCCTCTTATAGCATTTGGTGGCATAAACATCTCATAGCAACATGTTAAGGTATAAGGGCCACGTGCAAAATCTTAGGCATAAACATTTCATATGATGGGTAAGGTTTGGTGACGTATACAATGTTTAAAATACATAGTGCAAGGAATAGTGCCTTGTTTGACAATTTCATGGATGTGGGTAGTAGAGGTTGCTATGATGGCGTGGAAGCATTCATGAACACTTGTAAAACTTCATTCGACTTTACTCTTTAGTTTTACTAAAGAGGGGGAACTGATGATGGGTGTGGGTGCCTTTTTGTTATAAACACTTGTAAAACCTCATTCGAATTTGCTCTTCAGTTTTACTAAAGAGGGGCAACTTATGATGGAGTCAGGGTTTTCTCTGATTAAGATTAAACATTTCCAGGGCAGTTAGTATATTTGTCGGGCAGTATATGTGGTTCTTGTTCTCAGTAAGGAAGGATGATATAGTATGGGTCAGTGATCAAAGGGCATGTTAGCAGAGCAGTCCATATGATTTCAGAGCAGTTTATGTGTTTCCAAAGCAGTCTTTGTGTTTCCAGGGCAGTTAGTATATTTGTCAGGCAATATATGTAGTTCTTGTTCTCAGTAAGGAGGGATGATATAGTATGGGTCAGTGATCAAAGGCCATGTTAGCAGAGTAGTCCATAAGATTTCAGAGCAGTTTATGTGTTTCCAGAGCAATCTCTATGTTTCCAGGGCAGTTAGTATATTTGTCGGGCAGTATATGTGGTTCTTGTTTTCAGTAAGGAGTGATGATATAGTATGGGTCAGTGATCAAAGGGCATATTAGTAGAGCAGTCCATATGATTTCAGAGCAATCTTTGTGTTTCCAGGGCAGTTAGTATATTTGTTGAGTGGTATGTTCATTTCCTAAGCAGTAGGTTCATTTCCTGAGTAGTGTGTTTATTTCCTGAGTCATTGGCGGATTGCAGATTTCTCTTCTCAGTATGGTAATATAAGGAGAAAAGGGGTATGTTGAAGCATAGACAGTAATAATGAGAAGTTAAAGGTGCTTAGTTCAATATAACTACATTTATTCTTGTATTTTATTTAAATTAATATGTGGCAGAAGATATTTTGAATAGGAGCAGGAAAAAGGTTACGAGGACAGCTTGGCAAAGGGGCATTAAAGTAAATTCACCTCATGGAGAAGGCGGTTGATCCATCTATAAAAGGGGGCAGAGGAGGACGAAGCGGGGGATGGTTGTTTCTTCGCCATTTGGTATTTCCAAGATCTTTCTTCTTCTCCAGTTCATTGCTTTCCTCATACTCGTACTAACTTGATTGTTGGAGTGGTCGTGCTGGGAAGCCGACCAACCCTTAACACTCTTCCTTGGTGTGGCAAATCTAGCTTAATTCCTAAGACCAGAGATGGTTTCAGTAGCTAATCTTCTTGTCTTTAATCCTCTCTCAGTGGCAGATCTAGCGACCCATAAGGAGGGGGAGGGAGGTCTTGGCAGCTCAAAGAAGTAAGCACCATGCCTACTTATCTCCCAAGTGTGCCAAAAACCCAAAATTGCACACCAAGTCCTCTAACCCTAAATTGTGTCAATTTGATTGATTTTTCACCTTCCATAAATTATATTGCAACATCCTAAAATATTTTAGGATATAATTCTAACCACATTTCCAAAGTATCCCATAACCTTGGAAATGACCTAAAATGTCAACTTTGTTATGGTTGAGTTAACTACCCATCCAATCAAGGTTGACACATCCTAACCCATTCAGCGTGAATCGATCACGCTCCTAGGAACCCAATACCTATTTGAGCTCTTTTGGTTTTTTAGGTATTCACTAGGGATAACTTCCCTTGATACTTTCCTAATGACCCTCCTAGGCTTAGAAGTCTTGGTCATTTGGTTCTTGCCTAGGTTAACTCTAGGGGTGACTCCCCTTGTAACCTTCTTAGTGGCTTCCCTAGATTTCCTTGAAATCTTAGACACTAGGTACACACCATGGTTACCCTTAAGGATAACTTTCCTAGTAACCTTGGTTTTCCTAGACTTAGATTGTGTTCCATAATCGAATGGAATATTGTGGTAGGTCTCCTTGGGCTTAGGTTTGTGACCCAAACCTTTCTTGCCCTTGGGTGGACCTTGCCTCCTAGACCCTAAGTTTTGACCATTTGACCCTTGCATTTAATTTTGCATCTTTCGAAGGGTTTTTTCTAATTTTTCAAGCCTTGACCTCAAGGCTTAGTTCTCTAACTCCAATTTTTCTAATTTGGTGGGCCCATAATTTCTTTGAGTAGAGTTATTCTTTTTAGGCATATGTCTATGATTCTTGGGATTAATGCCTAGATGGTCCTCTATCTTCCTCATACTTTCCTTAGGTAGAATTATTTTAGGTTATTAGTCCCAAATTTCTCCTTAGTTTTAAAATTACAACTTTTAACACCTAAACAATAAAATCTATTATTTCTAGCATGCTCCTTATGATTATGCACAATTTCAAGAGTATTAAAACTATTTCTAGTATGCTTTTGCCTATTACTTAAAGAATGAGTACTATTTAAATTTACCTTAGGGTTTGCCTTAGCTCCCCCTACATGTGTAGCTCCTTCTTTGACATTCTTCCTACCCTTAGGGCAGTGACTCCTATAATGACCCGATTGTTGCCATTTGAAGCACACCATGTGCTCCTTGCTCTTATGTGTTGGGGCACCGACATCCTTGACCTTTGGCACCGGTTGAGCCTTCTTGACTTTCTTAGAACACTTGCTCTTATAGTGTCCATTTTCCCTACATTCAAAGCATATAATATGATTTTTATTTTTTATTAAAATGCTTGAGTTACCTTCCATGGTAGGGGAATCTTGAACTTCCTCTTCTTCTTGACCGGAGGTTGATGGTTCTTCTTGTTAGTGCAATCGGCCCAGGTCACGATTGACCAGACTCAAGTTTGACTCAAGTAGTGGTTTTGATGTTAGTGTTTTGATGTTTGACAATGAGTTGACCATTGTTTAACAATGGATTGACTATATGGTTGACATGGGGTTGACCATATAATGGAGAAGTCCAAGTGGGACACTTGTCAATGGAAAGTCCAAGTCTTGTGTACTTGGCATAGAAAGTCTAATCTTGGGTACTTGGCATAGAAAGTCCAAGCATGGGTCTTAGCAAGGGAAAGTCCAAGCTTGAGTCTTGGCAAATGGAAAGTCCAACATGGGTTGGCAAGGGAAGTCCAAGGGTTGATATTGGCAGCGTAAAGTTCAAGTGGGAGTCTTGGTAGCATAAGTCCAATGGTTTGGTGACATAAAGTCCAAGCAATAGTATTGGCAACGTAAGTCCAAATGTGCCTTGGCAATATAGACCAGCTTAGCATAACAATAGTCGATTGAAGCACCTGAAGCCTAGTGTATGGATGAACAAGTCATGGATGACTTGGAGAGACCCGATAGGCATGAGACTAATAGAGGTGGCTAGAAGGCTTAGGTCTAGGCTAAGGGTGATCTAGCAAGTATGAGGGCATCATACTTTGGGTTTAACCTCATGGTTGAGGTTATAAGTCGACTGGGGATTTGGACCAGTCGATTGGTCAAGTATTATGACACTTCGTAGTCAAGTCGACTTGTAGCAGTAGATTGGGATTATGACCAGTCGACTGCCGTGAGTCGACTGGCGATCGATTGCGGTCGAGCTGCCATCACAGACGCAAGGTGCCTCGACTGGTGTCCGAGTCGAGGCGGTGCCTCGACTGCATGATCAGTCAACTGCCATGAAGGGTAGTCGACTGATGGGTTGGTCGCGAGGGCAGAATGCCTGGTAGCTGACTGGTTAGTCGACTACGGCCTTGGCAGTCGATTGATGGGTAATGGCAGTTGACTACTAGTGTATCCGTTGGAGTTTTGCCGAGGTGGATTAAGTCATTGTGAGAAAATGGCTATAGGAGCAGTCAACTAGGGCCTTATGGCAGTCGACTACTAGGCGGAAATCTGCCCGAGTTGTAGCTTTAAAGGGAGCTCGAAAGGGAGGATTTAGCAGTAATTTTCTTAGGCGATTTGAGGGGAATAGTTGGTACTTTCCAGTCCTTCTAGGCTAGTCCAAGGCAATCAACAAACAAGCATCCAAAAGAGTTTTTGTAAAGTGTTCTTTACTTATTTTATGTATTTACTTTGTATTTTCTTGTTGTAATCTTGTATTACTTTTGTAATCATTTGCAAGTGATTTCTCCACCTTCGGTGTGTCATCGAGGAGTATTATTGATTAGTGGTGGTGTATGCATCACTAGAGCTCATTCGAGCTCAATCCGTGGAGTAGGAACCCTAAGGTTCCGAACCATGTTATATTGGTGTGTTGTGATTGTGCTTGTTGTTGTGTATTTGTTTTTATCATTATATATTCCGCTGCATACACTAACAATTATAGCAAGCACGAACGAATTCTGTCGAACAACGAGAACGCGCCATTCACCCCCCCCCCCTCTAGCACTCATCGAAGTTCCTAACAAGTGGTATCAGAGTTATGAGCTCTTCTATGGATTAACAACCAGGAGCAAAGCGCTAGAGGAAATAAGATGGAATTTGAAGAAAAGTTGGGATGAGACATCAACACACCGATTCCATATGCACTCAATGGATGAGAAGGCTTCAATCAATGGAAGACAAGGATTGAAAAATTCATTTTGATGAGAGACTTCGAAGATTGGTCCACATTGATGGAAGGATTTGAATATCCAAAAGGGCCAAAAGGAGGATTCCTCAAAATGAAGAAGTGGACCAGAAAACAACTCCAAGAATTTGAGAAAAACAAGAAGGTAATAAAATTCTTGGTTGATTTAATATCTAATGATATTTTGTGTAGTTTAGGGGATTACATGGATGCCAAGGAGGTATGGAGCAAGTTGGCAAGATTCCATGAGGAGCCTCACTAGGCACAAGAAGAAAAGGAGAAGGAAGGAAGCTCATCCTCACAAGCAAGTGAGGATTCAGAAGTTGAAGAGGAGTCAACGTCCAGGTTGATAGATGAGGTTGAAGAGGTAGAATAAACCTCCACCTCTAGGATTGAGGGGGAGGAGATTAGGTCATCTTCAATGTCGGAGCCAACTCAAGAGGAATCATCCACCTCCGGTCGAGAAGATGAAGAAGCTCAAAATTCCATCACCATTGACCTAGGTAACTCAAGTAATTTAGTTAAAAATAAAAATCATATAATTTGCTTTGTGTATAGAGAAGTCGGGCATTACAAGAGTAAGTGCTCGAAAAGAGTCAAGAAGCCTCAACCGATGCCAAAGGTCAAGGATGTTGGTGTCCCAATTAGGAAGAGCAAAGAGCACGTGGTGTGCTTCAAGTGCCAACAACTGGGGCATTATAGGAGTCAATGCCCTAGGGGGAGGAAGAAAGTCCAAGAAGGAGTATCACATGTAAGGGGAGCTTCTAAAGCTAACCATAAGGTATATTTCAATAATGCACCTTTTAAGTTTATTGTTAAAAAAGCATACTTTTAATACCCTTGCAATTGTGCATAAGCATAAGGAACATGCTAGAAATAATAGACTCTATTGCTTATGTGCCAAATCATATAATTTTAGAAATAAGGAGAAATTTGGGACTAATATCCTTAAAGCAATCCTACCTATGGAAAGTATTAGGAAGGTAGAGGACCATTTAGGAATTAACCCTAAGAAGGGTAGGCATATGCCTAAAATAAATGGTAATGCCCAAAGACTGAATCAAAATTCAAAAATTGGGCAATTAGAATTGAAGAACCAAGCCTTGAGCTCAAGGTTTGAATAACTTGAAAAGACCCTTAGGAAGATGCAAAGTCAAATTCAAGGGTCCAATGATCAAAGACTAAGGTGTTGGAGGATCGTGGCCTGGCTAGAAGAGGGGTTGAATATCCTTTCGTGATCGTGAACAACTTGAGATTAGCGCAGCGAAAATATAATGCTAAAGCAAAGACAATTAAAACAAAACAAAGAGTAAAGAGTAAAAACTAACAAAGAGATGTAACGTGGTTCGCGGCCCTTGTCGCTAATCCACAGACGATTTGTTTGGCGAATCACTCCCTCAAATCCAATCACTAGTCTCTCCTTTAGCCCAAGAAAGGTGGAGGTAAACCTTCTTACAAGAACTCACTCCCTCTTACAATAGAATAGAGGTAAGCACAAGAAGAGGAGTGAAAAACCATGTAGAGCACTTAGGGACCACTTCGGAGTAGAAGCATTAGTATCCCCAAGGCCCTCACCCCTTCTCTTTATAGAGAGAAGAGATTTCTTCCCATTGGTCATGCAGCAGTTGACTGTTGCATGCCATGAGTTGATTGATGTCATTCCAACGGCTTCTGACCACGTCAGATCACGACCATTATAGTCCAACGGTATCCTTGGCAGTCGACTGTTGCTATCAACAGTAAACTGCTGCCCGCACAACTGATTGATTAGTCAGCTACGAGCGGTTCTATGCCCGTGTTCACCTTCATCAGTCGACTGTCGTCCCTTGGCAGTCGACTGATGGAGCAGCAGTCCACTGCAATCCATTAGCAGTCCACTGCTGGGCTAGAAACTCCTCAGTCGAACACCAGTCGACTGCTATCTATAGCAGTCGATTGGTGTCAAGTAAAACCTCAAACAATCACTTATTTGAGCATCCGACAGTCGAGTAAACCACAAACCAAGTTTGAACATCTGACACTTGACTTAGCCATTCGACCAAGTTCACCTAGCTGAGCTACCCCATCCTGGATTACAATTGCTCACTCTCATCTCCCATAAAGTCCCTCGCCTCGAAGCTCTCTTCAACCTGCATTCCTCGGATGCACTAAGCCCTCAGCTCCTCCAGTGTCATCATTCGTATCTTGCCACGAAGTCTGCTTCCTCTGGCTTCACTTTATTTACTTCTCATCCGACGGTTCCTCGAATGCACCAAGCGCACGACTTCTGCAATGACATCCTTCACCGACTCAAGGACTCAAGCCATGATATGGTAAACTCGCTAATGCTTTCATCAAGTCAATCATGTGTGATTTACTAAGTCCTGCAAAACTTAAACACATATATCAAATCACATAATCAACTTAACTTAAACCCTTTGCCACACATATCAAAACCAAACCATACTTAGGTTGATTGCTCTAACAATCTCCCTCTTTTTGATGTGTGGCAACATGTTTAAGTTAGGTAAAACATTAACAAAATACTAAGGCAAGGAAAGCATGTAAACATAACATAAGTATCAAAACACTCCCCCTTAATACATGCAACTCCCCCTTAACACATGCTAATTCCCCTCCTAGCATGATTAACTTAAACTCTCACATTTCTCCCCCTTTGACACCATCAAAAACATTAAACATATGTCATATAACATGACATCAAAGTCTTAATGGAATAAAATCACCAACATATGCTGAAAACTACACAAAGCAAGTTTTTGTGCTCGTGCACAGTCCATCAGTCGACTGGTTCAGATAACTAGTTGACTGGCACCTGATTTAAGCCTTTTCTAATTTTTGAACCCAAGTTCAGAAATGCACTAAAAATTCTAGAAAATTCAAAAAATTACAAAATTTTGGGAACACATTTCTTATGAGTCCCTTTATCAATGATTTTTCAAGAAAAAACATTCATTTTTCAAACATTTCGCAAAAACTAAAAAGTTATAAAAATCTTCAATTATTTTATCAACTTTGAAACCTAGTTTTACCTTAAGTTGTTTTAAAACATCAATTCACTGTTTGCAAAATATAAAATGGTTTAAAATCATTTAAAATATCCAACTATGATCTATGGGCAATATGTCCATTGATTAAAGATTTGCTTTCCCCATAGTTGGTCAATGATTGCTATGTTATGATACACCTAATGACCCATCAAAATGTCATAAGCATAAGTGAGTCATTTGTATCAACCTAACATCTCACCCATTGCTATGTTTTCTATCAAGTTAACCTATAGTGGGTTGTGAGATGTAACTAAAGGTATTTATACTTAACCATAAATTTCATGCAATTCTATCAAGTTTAAGTATAATCCAAAACAACCAACATGATCATAACACAAACATTATCATAATTTCATATCATGATCATAAATTAAATATCACCCCAACATCATCATAAGTCAACCATTTATCATGATATAAAATAAGTCCAACTATGGTTGACTATCCAAGGTTTCTCTAACCCTTGAGGATTGACTTGGGAACCCAATATAAATTCTTTCCAATAGGGTTCACCAAGTACTCCTTAGGGATCCATTTCCTAGCTACCATTGTTGTTTTAGATTATCCCTTAGCAATTAAATAATGGTAAGCCTTCTCATTCTTTGATCTCTTATAACCTAGGCCCTTCTTATTGAAACTAGCCCTTTGGCTCCCAATAATCAAGTTTAGGGTGTTGGAGCCAATTGTGAATTTCTCAAGATCCTTAGTTAAATAATCTACCTTTTCCCTTAAGGCCTTATTCTCTTCTAAACATGCATCATTAGTACAAGAAGAAATAGCATTATCATCATGTTGTTGGTGCAGGGGCACTAAATAATCGAACCTGTGTTTTGATTATGGCAAAGACACAAAGTTAAGTTTACATCATTATCTCACGAGTTGAATCAAGTGTGCAGGAATTCTAAGCTAAGCCGAAGGTCGACGACACCCAGAGGGAACCGTGCTGGTCGGGCGACACCAGGAGGACTTCGGAGGGAGCTGAAGAAATCAGGTGGAGATCAGAAGCGAAGCTTCAAAGCTACGAACTTAAGGTACGCTCGTGTGTGCGAGAGAATGGAAGATCGAGTCCTCTATACAGGGACATCCTTAGGCGACGATCCGACCAAGACTTCCCATGGAAGATCTAAGTCGAGATCGGATGGTAAGTAGTCGTCACATTTACTTATATTAACTGCATTTTCGAGCTAACTCTTCATTGCAGTTGGAAAACCTGGCATCAGTCCACTGATGGCTTGAATCAGTTGACTGATGTCTCCATTAGTCGACTGCTAGGGTTGAGCAGATGACTGATGGTCAAATTACAGCTTCGAGGAGAGTCAAAAACTCATCCCTTTCTTCAAGGGTGAGGTGGCTTTGGTGATAGGATCAAGATCTGAATGATTAGGGTTTCTCAAGACTATAAAAGAAGGGCCATTCTTCACCATTTCATCAATCCTAAGTGCGTTCAATTGCTCCTGCAATGCCACTACTCTACAACATGTTGGATCGAGAAGCGTCGCTAGAGGGGGGGTGAATAGCGATCGTAAATCTTTCGTTCGAATTCGTTTGTTGAGACACAAGTAAATGAGTAAGCACAACGGAAAATAAAATGACACATTTATTTTACTTGGTTCACAACCCAGCGGTTGCTACTCCAAGGCCCTATCGGTCCTAGACCGTGTACGGAGGGCAAAGCACTATAACATCTCCTCCTCGTTGGAGGTAGGAGACAACGATCACAAAATCCGGAAGTACGAGGATGAGGCAACAAGCCTACCTCACCTCGTTACGAATAAAAACAACGAATACAATATTAAAAAGTATTACTAGATGCTGCTGCCGACAAAGAAGATTTGAGGTTGTCATCGCATCGGCATTATGACGGTGTTGGAGCATTGACGTTGTAGGAGCACTTGATGAATAAACTTGATGATACTTGGAGTTGGAATCCACCCCTCCTTTTATAGATTTTAGCCTCTGAATTTGTCTCCTCATCTTTAGGAACGGATCACGAAGTTGTCCAAATTTTATCGCGAATTGGCCGCGTCAAACGTTATCCATTTTGACTTAGCGCAAAGGCTGATTCGTCGCCATCAGTCGACTGATGCCTCCCATCAGTCGACTGATGAGCATCAGTCGACTGCTTGATGTCCAGCAGTCGACTGCCAGCCTGGCCACTTCCCTGCAGTAAGAGGTTAGCTCGGAAAATGATAAATGCGACGGTTTCTGACCGTCCGATCTCGACCTAGACCTTCCACGGGAAGTCTTAGTCGAATCGCCGCCTACGATCGTCCCCGTAAAGAGGACACGACCTTACAATCTCTCACTCACACGAGATTTCCTCGATACTTACCTTGTAGCTCTCACTTCCGGCTCTCCACTCGATTCCTTCGGCTCCCTCCAAAGTCACTCGAGTGTCTCCCGACCACCGCGGCTTCCTCCGGGTGTCGCTAGCCTTCAGCTCCAGCTTTAGTACTTTTCTGCACACTCGATTTAGCTCGTGAGATAATGATATAAACTTAACTTTGTTTCTTTGCCATAATCAAAACACATGTTCAATTATCTAGTGCCCCTGCACCAACACGACAATCCTACGATGATGAAGCGCTGCCGAAACAACAACAATCCGGGCTCAAATTCCATCTCTTAGGTCGTCGGTAAAAGCTTTACTTTAAGTTCATTTCAAATCTTGTAAACTTCACTTTTATCGGAGCTTTAATTGAAACGATGAGAGGGGGAGTGTCCCTCTACCTTGAGTCTTTGTTATTTCTTGTACTCGCTTACTCCTACCTCCAACAAGGAGGAGTATTTTAGTGATTTGCCCTTCGTAGATGGTCTAGGACCGTTAGGTCCTTGGATTAGTATCCAGAAGACTGTGAACCAAGTAAAATACTCTGTGTCTTACTTTACTTTCCGCTGCACTTTACTCTTATCACTTATCGAATCGACGAACAAAAGAAAATTTATTTTGCGCTATTCATCCCCCCCTCTAGCGCTCATATCAATCCAACAAGTGGTATCAGAGTCGGGGGCGCTACGATTTAGTGAAATCACTAATCTAGCAACTTTTTACAGATGTTTCTTGTTTATTTTTGGTTTTTCAATTTTTTTCGTTTCGTTTGATTTCATTCTCCCGCACTATTAATCCAAGATGAAAAGTCTTGGTACATTTGGTTGTTTTTGGTTTTGCGAGGTATTGTTTTTTGTCTAAATGGCCCATCTCAAAGGATTTAGCACCGTCCGAACTCCATTTTACAATGGAGATGACTTTCGTTATTGGAAGGGTCAGATGGAGTGCTTCTTAAAGACCCAAATCGAGATATGGATCGTAATCCAAATTGGATTCATGCTTCCTACTAATGAAGTGGGTGAATCGTTGGATTACGATCAATGGACGAACGCCATGAAAAGACAAGTGGAAGCCGACACCAAGGCAACCCAAATCCTTCAATGTGGCTTGTCTAAAGAGGAGCTAAACTGTGTCGGCCCCTTCATCAGTGCAAAGGAACTTTGGAACAATCTCGTAGAGCTACACGAAGGAACTGATGACATTAAGGTGTGTAAATGTGACTTACTTTTCAATAAGTTGTATAACCTTAAGATGCAGGAACACGAGATGACAACACAACTACACGCTCGTATACAAGACATCGTCAACAGCCTACACTCCATCAGACAAAAGGTCGAGAACCGAGATCTTATAAGGTATGCACTTAATGTCTTTCCTAGGACTACCTTGTGGGCATCCATGGTCGATGCCTACAAGGTTTCTAAGGACCTCTCTAAAATTAGACTAGATGAATTATTTTTGGAATTCAAACTTCATGAATAAACTAATGTGGTCCGGGCCGAGAAAGGAGTTGCCTTACTTGTAGGTCAAAGAAGAAAAGGAAAGATCAAGCCACCTCCCGAGCAAGAAGATGAATCCGAACCCGAATGCGAATCTAAGTCTGAATCCGAAGAGGAGGTTGCGATAGTGAACATGGTGCGGAGGATTGTTCAAAAATAAAGAGAGCTATCAAAGAACAAAAAGAGGGTGCAATTCAAATCAAAGCAAAAGGGAGCAAAGAAAGTCTTTTGTGCAACTTGGGACAACGAAGAAGAAGGCGTTGGCAGAGCATACATGGCAAGACCAGAAGAGTCCGAGTCAGAGTCTGAAGCCGAGTACGAATCTAACTACAACTCCGACTCCGACCCCGAAGACTACTTCGAGAAGAGACTCAAAGCCGAGCCGAAAGAGAAAGTCAAGGTTAGTCGTTCTTTAATTAGTACGCTTTATCATACAATTAAAATGCTAACTAGGAAATTAGCTAAGTCCGAGTCTAGGGTCGAGTCCTTGCTTGAGGAGGTTGAAACCCTCAAGCAAGAGGCCACTCTGACCTCTTCGACTAGTCGAGTTCGAGAGGAGGACTCAACTCGAGTTGAGAAACTCAAGGAAGAGAACTCCCTATTGAAAGGACAAGTCCAAGAGCTCAAGGCTCGGTTGGATAAGTTCTCAATGGGGTCCAAGAATCTTAACCGACTTCTTGGAGCTCAGAGAGCTGTGTACAACAGAATCGGACTCGGGTTTAGTTCAAAGACTACGAATAGATCATATATATCTATCGTAAATTGTAGTCACCAACGAGTCCAAGCTTGGGTCCCGAAGACTCTCTTAAATTCACATATAAGGACCAATAGGTATTAGATTCCCCAAGATCAAGTTCATTACTTGAATAGACCATATTGGTTCAATGATCCAGGGGGAGCTAATACCAAAATAGTATACCCGATAACTTAGCATGATCAAACTTTTATTTACTTTTTAGAACAGCTAGATAGGATAAGTAGTTAGTCAACTCTTGATAACATAGTATCAGGATGCGGCGAGATGATTATACGTTAGGGAAACAAAGTCTCGTGTATTCGAGCTAGATAAGGCGTATCTAGCTTGGTGCACTTGACCGAGTGGAACTAGATGAAGCTACCTCGCCATATCTTAAACTAGTTAGACCAGGAAGTAATCTTAGGTGAATCAAGTTATCATTTTCCTGAACTTGGCTTTGTCTAAGAAAGTGGTCATTGTTCCGATCAAAGAAGGCCTCTGTGCCTTGCCACGACCTGGAAGCCAATTTCTCAAAAAGGTGACTTGACAAGCTTAGGGTTAAATCCGAATCTAACCCAAGGTTGATTAGCTTTAATTAAGTTCAAATCATCTCACAAAATATATAAGGCAAACAAATTCTGAGACACATAGAATGGGTGTGAAGGTTTTGTGGAACCGAAGCTCTGATACCACTTGAAGGTAGGAAACTTCGCTTCCCACTTCAACTCGGTCGCTTGTTCATGGCGATCCTGTCTATGTCCCCGGATTAAAAAAATTAATCCTTGACATAAAGGGATTACCCAAGCAACCGTTCCATCATCGTGCTATTCGATTAGAGTGGTCACTTGAACAAACTAGTTGTTCAAGCAACCAACCTCTATTCTACGATTAGTCGTGGAATAGATGATGTACGGATCGCCGATTTTTGCGTTTGTATTCGGGGTCCAAGTAAATTTAGCCACATGCCAAAAACATACAATATACAAAGAAACAAAAAGGAAAGAAAAACAAGATTTATACCTCTTGTTTACCTCTAGGTCTTCTATCGTATGTCCTATCTTTTTTTTGACGTCGTGTGGGAGACGATCTTCCAAAAGTCGAAGCCTCCTAGATCATCAATCTTCCTTTCCTTGTTCACTCCGAACAAAGGAAGATCATAAAAAAAATCTCTTCTCCTTCCTTTAACCGACCACCAAGTTCCAAGCTTGATGCTTGTTGCCGGCCAAAGAGAGAATAAAGGAGGAAGTGGGCGCCGGCCAAGAGCTCCAAGGAACCACACCTAACTTGTTTCCACTGGCCCAAGAGAGGAGGAAGAAGAGGTTGAGTGTCGGTCAAGGAGAAGAAAAGGAAAGGGAGCGCCGGCCAAAACCCTAGCCGCCCAAAACTCTCCAAACCTTAGCCGTCCAAAACCCTAATCCCCTTCCAATTGCTCTTGCTGCCCACCCTTATGCCTCCTTTTATAGAGTTAGGCTTAAGCCTTCTTTTAATCTCCCCCGTCGATTCTAGGGATTTAATCTCAACCGTCGGATCTAGAGATTTAATCTCAATCGTCGGTCTTAGAGATTTAATCTCTACCGTCGGTTCTAAAGATTTAATCTCCACCGTCGGATCTAGTGATTTAATCTCCACCGTCGGATCTAGAGATTTATTCTCCACCGTCGGATCTAGATATTTATTCTCCACCATCGGATCTAGGCTCCATGAGGTTTTAATAGGCTATGATAGGGACCATGAGGAGGACTTGGATCTTGGCCACCCAATGGATCAAGCCCATATAAAGTCTGATCCATTAATGATAATTCATTCCACTAGAGGATTATCATTGATCTACCTCACCAACCCCCATAAGTTAATATTGGCTCCATATATTATTTGTACATCTAGCTCCCCGTGTTTAATATCTCGAATGTTCGTCGATTAATTAATTTACTAATAATTAATTAATCAACATCTAGCTCCATGAGTAGTACCACTCAACCTTATCATCATGTCAGACCAAGTCCACCTGTAGGGTTTACATGATGAATCTTATGAGCTCCTCAAGGGGACATCGTCATCCTAATATATAGGACACGGTTTCCTCCTATAATCAACGGCACACCATATAAATAATATCATTTCCCAACTTACCGAGCCTATCGATTTACTTTATAAATCTCTCCCATTGGTAAATCAAAGAAATGAATACTATGTATATACGCCCGTTATTATATCGGGATTAAGAGCATGTACAATATAATATCTGAGATCCGATTCGATTATGTAGTCAGCAATAAATCGAATCACCTCTAAGTCGGTCCTGCTCAATACACACAAAGTGTACTAGTGTGATTCTATGGTCAAGACAAACCAATACCAAATCACACTACAACCATACCAATGGTTTGTCCAAAGTCATCTCGGTTGTGAGCCTTTACTTATACTCTACAAGGAGCTGATAACATGATCTACCGTGTGACACTACACACCATGTTATCTATAATGTAATGTATGAGACAATATGCATAACCATAAATATGCAAACAATGATCATGTGATTCTTATTTAAAAAATAAAGATGTTCATACAAAAGATAAACTTTTCAGTATACATCCCAACAGGGTGAGATGATTAAGGAATAATTATAATATACATAACTTTTTTCAAAAGCCATCTATTTTTTAACTATTGCGCTAAAATGAATAATTATAATTGGCCAATATTAACTATAAAACTCTCTATGTCAAAGTTTAGCGCCCCCTAACTCTTTTATACCTCATATACTTGACTAAGGGGGAGAGCGAACTAACACTAAGGGTTATAAATCTTTAAAGTTATTCTTGAAAATTAGCTTATAAGTATTTTGAAAATCAAAGCTAAGTTTCAAAAACTTATTGTTGGTGTAGAGGGATATACCTTGAAACAATTTACTTTACCAATTCGAGACGCATGCTTGGACTCATACTCACTTTTTTATGCATGCTATAATATTATGCATTTTAAAACCCCTTATTTTGTTGGATCGAAGCGGATCGCTAGAGGGGGGGGGGTGAATAGCGATAAAACCTTTTTTTTTGTTTGTTCGTTAAAACCCGAATAGATAATTAATTGCAGCGGAAAGATAAGCAATAAATAAAATGAGACAAGTAATTTTACTTGGTTCGTAGCCTTCGGCTACTACTCCAAGGCCCTAGCGGTCCTTGACCATGTATGGAAAGCAAAAACACTAAAGAACTCCTCCTCGTTAGAGGTAGGAGTTGATCGATACAAATAAGAACAAAGCTTGAGGTAGAGGGACACTCCCCCTCTCCTTGTTACGATAAAAGCTCCAAAAAATTAAAGTAATGAACTGAAATAAAAGCTTAAACCGACGTTACAAAAAGAAAGAAATTAAGACCTAGACGTCGGAGAGAAAGCACTTCGTTGTCAGAAAAGTTGCAGCTTGGCGGAGGCTTTTAGAAGCTTAGAATTGATGAAGAAACCCTAGGATTGGCCCACCTTTTATAGCCTTTGAGCCCCTCATCGAATGGGTCTTCAACCAATAGGAATTGGGCACAAAACCTCCTTGAAAAATTGTGATAGAGCTTGACTTCTCGAGGCTGATCCTTGACCATCATTCGAATGATGGCCATCATCAGTCGACTGATGGTAGCATCAGTCGAGTGCTAACCTCCGACAGTCGACTGATTGACGGTAGTCGAGTCCTCCAAGCTGGCAGTCGACTGATGCTTGCTGCAAGTCAAAGTTAGCTCAACAAAAACATAATTCCGACGGTCATCGACCGTCCGATCTTGACCTAGACCATCTATAGGATGTCTTTGGTCGGATCTACGCTTAAGATCATCCCCGTAAAGAGGATACGACCTCACTTACGCTCACACACACGGGCTTACCTTGATACTTACTGTGTCGCTTTTGCTTCCGACCTTCCACTCGATTCCTTCGGCTCCCTCCGAAGTCACTCGAGTGTCGCCCGACCACCGCGGCTTCCTCCGAGTGTCGCTAGCCTTCAGCTCCAGCTATAGCAATTTTCTGCACACTCGATTCATCTCATGAGATAACGACATGAGCTTAACTTTGTATCATTTGCTATAATCAAAATTCAGGTTCGACTTAGGTGCCTACTGCACCAACAATCTCCCCCTTTTTGATTTATGGCAAACCCACATACAAAGTTAAGAACATAGCATGCATGAAGAATAAAAATAGCATGTATGAAGAATAATAATGTGCATGAAAAAAAAATAAAGATTAAGTTGGAGTAGTAAGAATTTTCTTCAAGTACTCCCCCATGAGGAAACCTCCCCCTTGACCGAGGGTGAGTCTTGAAAGAAGACCTTAGTCCTCCCCCTTGAGGATTGCTATTTAGGAAGAGTTTAAGTAATTAACATTACTTAAAGTTGGCCTTAGTAAAATATTTAAGTTAAGAAGATTTCTTAACTTGTCCCTTTCTCCCTCTTTCTTAAGTAAAGCATTAGCATAGTGTTTTAAAAAAATAATAAGTTAAGAATTCTCTTAACTTGGCTTTACTTCCTTTTATGTAAATTTTTTTTTTTTAAAAAACTTAAAGTTAAGTAAACATTTACTTAACTTTTGGCCATGAAAATTTTTGATCCTTTAACTTTGGTAACTTTGGCAACTTTGGCCTTTTTTTCTCCCCCTTTTGCCATATATCGAAAAGTGGAAGGGTGTGTGGAAAATAAGTATTAAATTTAAAGTCCAAGCATGTTCCACATTATTTTGAAAATAATATACTAAAAATAAGCTCATCTATAAAATATTCGACTCATATGTGGCTTGATTGATATGAAAGATCAACCAGTCCTGGTCAGAGTCGGTTAGTATGTATGATTATACTCCATGGTTCATGGCGATGCACTAGTTCTACATCTGGAACCAGGAGTAAGGTCCTAACATCTCACACCCATCTACGTGGCTAAGTACACAAACACATTAGTCCTATGTGTTGTGAGATGTATTGGCTCCTTAATTCTATAGGTGCATGATATCTAAGGTATGTCCTATGCTAGTTCCATGAAAATTAAGAAATAGTAGTAAGAAAATATAATTTGCAAGTTCCTATTCTACTACGCACATGCCCAATTTTCATCTTAATAGACTAAATTCGGCTTCGGGTAGGGGTTTAGTAAATAGGTCTGCTAAGTTAGACTTTGATTCGACGTATTCGAGTTGTATGGCTCCGTTGGCCACATGTTCTCGAATGAAATGGTGTTTGACCTCTATATGTTTGGTCCTAGAGTGACATATCAGATTCTTTATAAGATTAATTGAACTAACGTTATCTACGTGACGTTTAGTATTCGTAAAGTCTAACTTAAAGTCGCGGAGAGTGTGCTTCATCCAAAGAAGCTGCGTGACACACTCACCCATCGCGATGTATTCTGCTTCGGTGGTAGATAAGGCAACACAGTGTTGCTTCCTACTGCACCAACTCACTAGACTCGAGCCGAGAAGTTGACAACAACCACTCGTACTCTTTCTATCAAGCTTACTACCGGCATAGTCCGAATCGGAGTAGTCGGTTAGTTCGAACTCGGTAGACCTAGGATACCAAATACCAACATTAAGTGTACCCTTTAGATATCTAAGGATACGCTTGACTAGAGTTAGGTGAGACTCCTTGGCACAGGTTTGAAACCTTGCGCACATACTTACTGCAAATAAGATAGCAGGTCAGCTTGCAGTTAAGTAAAGGAGACTCCCTATTATGCTCCTATAGTATTTTAAATCAATTGAATTTCCGATTACATCTTCTTCTATATTCACATTAGTTGCCATTGGGGTATTAATAATTTTAGCGTCTTGCATTCCAAAGCGTTTAATTAATTCCCTAGTATATTTGCATTGATGTAGGTATATTCCATCTTTAGTTTGTTTAATTTGTAGACCTAAAAAGAAACTTAACTCGCCTACTAAATTCATTTCAAATTCACTTTCCATAAGTGAAATGAACTCATTTAGTAGGATTGAGTGGTTCTGAAAATAATATCATATACGTAGATTTGAGCTATGAATATGTCTTTACCTAAGGTTTTTACGAAAAGGGTTGGGTCAACTACACCTTGGTTAAAGCCTTTGGACTTAAGATAAATTGAAAGTCTCTCGTACCAAGCTCGAGGAGCTTGTTTAAGTCCGTAGAGAGCTTTCTTTATCCTAAGGGCATGGTCAGGTTTGTCTAAACTTTCGAAACCGGGGGGTTGACTAACATAAACCTCTTCTTTAATGTATCCATTCAAGAACGCAGATTTCACATCCATTTGAAACAACTTAAATCCTCGATGTGCAGCATATGCTAATAGCATTCGAATGGACTCTAATCTAGCTACTGGGGCATAGGTCTCATCGTAATCTAAACCTTCGACTTGACTAAACCCTTTAGCGACTAGTCTAGCTTTATTTCTAACTACTTCACCTTTATCATCAATTTTATTTCTAAACACCCATCTTGTTCCAATGATTGTTTTATCTTTAGGTGGTGGTACTAATTCCCATACTTCGTTCCTAGTGAATTGAGCCAACTCATCTTGCATTGCAATAATCCAATCGGGATCAAGAAGAGCTTGGTCAATAGTTTTGGGTTCAATTTTAGAAATCAAAGATATTTGACTAAGGTTTCTGTATGAGGCTCTAGTTCGAACTCCTAGACTTGGATCACCTATCACTTGGTCGATAGGATGATTCGTTTGAGTCCTAGTTGGATTTGGGTTTGAGTCTACAACTTGATCCATAGGATGACTCGTTTGAGTTCTAGTTTGGTTGGAGTCATCTATCACTTGGTCGATAGAGTGACTTGGTTGACTTAGGTTAGGATTAACACTAGACCTGATCTCTGGATCGGAGTTAGGTCTAGTATGAGTCGGCTCGCTAATTGGGGTTGCCGGGGGTTTTGTAGGTTCGTGTCCTTCATCAAATACTACATTGATAGTCTCCTCGACTCTAAGGGTGTCGTGGTTATATACTCTATAAGCTCTGCTTGTAGTCGAGTATCCTAGAAAGATTCCGGTCGTGGTTTTGGATGTAAATTTCCCTAGGTAATCCTTAGTGTTTAGGATATGTACCTTACACCCAAATACCCTAAAGTACTTGATGTTAGGTATTTTATCGTGATAAATCTCGTATGAGGTCTTAAGGTGCCTCTTTACCATAAGGATCCTATTTTGGACATAGCATGTCGTACTCACGGCTTCCGCCCAAAACCTATCGGGTAGGTTATACTCATTTAACATTGTCCTAGCGGCTTCTTGTAGGGTTCTATTTTTGCGTTCTACTAGGCCATTTTGTTGTGGAGTTATAGGGAAAGAGAACTCATGGTGGTATCCATTTAGGTTACAGAATTCTGTAAACCTATGGTTTTCGAATTCACCACCATGATCAGTCCTAAGTCTTTTGATTTTAATGTTTTGTTGATTTTCTATTAACTTAAATAGGTTGATCAATTGATCTAGGGTATCACTTTTGTGTTTGATGAACCTAACCCAAGTAAATCTAGAGTAGTCATCAATAATGACTAAACAGAATTTACTTCCATTAAGTGACTTAGCTCCGTGTGAATCAAATAGATCCATGTGTAGGAGCTCAAGCACACTTTTGGTTCGTTCTTGATTAGTTAGTTGATGTTGTGTCCTAGATTGTTTACCTTGTTGACAAGCATTACATATTTTATTATCCAAGTTATTGAGGTTAGGCAAACCTCTGACTAAGTCACTCTGACTCATCTTGTGGATGAGTCTTGGGTGTGAGTGACCGAGTCGTCGGTGCCACAACCATGATTCCTTTTGCCGTGTCATAAGACACTTAGTTGAGGAGTTAGTTAAGTTAATAGTGTAAATGTTGTTATTTCTAGTTCCCTTAAGAATTGTTATAGAAGTTTCATTTGTATTAATTACGCATTCATTTTCTAGAAATATGACCTTATAGTTATTATCACACAATTGGCTTACACTAAGTAAATTATATTGAAAATTTTCTACTAATAAAACATTTTGAATAACAAAATTTGAGTTAAGCTCAATATCACCTGATCCGATGATTTTGAGCTTGCCGTTATTTCCGAAGGCTACCGATCCTTGTCGTTTGAATCGAAGCTTCAAAAACTTGAGTTGATCCCCGGTCATGTGTCGGGAGCAACCACTGTCCAACATCCATTGATCCTACACGCAAGGTAGTTGGATCGGATATTGGATTTATTAAAGATTGATTGAAAATTATTAACCTAAATCATCTCACCCATGTCTACATGATCAAACATGTTAACCCTATATGTTCTTGTGAGATGACTTCCAATTTTACTTGATTTAAATTTAATGACTTAAACACTTGTCAACCTTGCGTTAGATTCAGATTTGACCTTAGGCTTATCAAGTCACCTTTTCAAGATCATGGCTTCCAGGTTGTGGCGAGGCACAGAGGCCTTCTTTGATCGAAACAATGACCACTTCCTTAGACAAAACCATTTTCAAGAAAATAGAGACTTGACTCACCTAAGACCACTTCCTGGTCTAACTAGTCTAGGATGCGGCGAGGTAGCTTCAACTAGTTCCGCTCGGTCAAGTGCACCGAACTAGATACGCCTTATCTAGCCTGAATACACAAGACTCCGCTTTCCTAGCGTACTATCATCTCATCGCGTCCTGGTACTATGTTATCAAGTATTGATGAGTTATAGTCCTATCTAACCATTATAAAATGGAAAATCAAACTAAATAAAAACCTAAGCATGCAATTTCTAGGTTAAAACACAAAAAAGTTTTGTACTAGCTCCCCCTGGACCGTTGAATCGATTCAGTCTCTCCACATAGTGGATTTGGTCCTTGGGAACCCAGTACCGGTTCGATCCTAAGTTTGAAATCAAGGTGGTCTTAGGGACCCATGCTTGGACACGTTTTTTATGTCGACTTACAATCGACATATACGACTTATTGGTCGTGTTTGAGCTAAACCCTAGCCCGGCCTTGTTGTACACGGCCCTTTGTGATCCAAGTAGGAGGTCAAGTCCTTTGGATCCCAAAGTAAACCTTTCCAACATATTCCTAAGATCTTCGACTTGACTCTTCAAGAGTGAGTTCTCAACTTCGAGTTTTTCAACCCGAGTTGAGTCCTTCTCTTGAACTCGACTAGTCGAAGAGGTTAGGGAGACCTCATGTTTGAGGAGTTTAACTTCCTCAACCAGGGTCTCGACCTTGGATTCTGACTTAGCTAACTTTCTATTTAAAAACTTAATTGCACTATAAAGTGTAGTAATGAGAGACCGACTTACCTTGAGTGTATCTTTTGAACCGGATGCGTATCCGTGGCTTGTCTTGAATAGTGCTTCACAGTCCGACTCGTCTTCGGTTTTTGATTCAAGTTCCGGTTCCGACTCCATCTCTGATTCTACTGGTTTAGCCATGAGGACTCGATCATCGTCTTTTTCCTCGGAAGCTTCTTCCCAAGTAGCATTGAGTGCCTTTTTGTATTTTGGTGCCTTTCTCTTGAGTTTTGGGCATTCGGACTTGATATGTCCAAACCTGTTGCATTCATAACATCTAATATTTGAAATTTTAGGCTTACCTTCATTGGCTCGAGTGACGGTTCATTTTCGGCCCTTGACTATCCTCCGAACTAGGTTGACTAGTTCGGCCTCCATTTCCGAGTCGACCTCCGAATCTGACTCATCCTCTTCTTCCTTCGGGGGTAGCTTGTTAGCGATTTTCTTCTTTGAACCTGCAAATAGTGCTATACCTTTCTCGGGTTCCGAGTTAGACTGCTCATGAAGTTCGAAATCAGAAAAAAGTTCATCTAACCTAAGTTTAGAAAGATCCTTGGAGACCTTGTAGGCATCGACCATGGATGCCCACAAGGTAGTCCTCAGAAACGAGTTTAGGACATACCTTATAAGGTCATGGTTTTCGACCTTTTGCCCGATTGCGTGTAGATTGTTGACTATGTCCTGGACGCGGGCGTGGAGTTGCATCACCGTTTCATGTTCCTGCATTTTTAGATTATATAATTTATTAAATAAAAGGTCGCGCTTACATACCTTGGCTTCATCGGTCCCTTCGTGTAGCTCCACTAGCTTTGACCAAAGGTCCTTTGCACTTATGAAGGGGACGACTCGATTTAACTCCTTCTTGGACAAGCCGCATTGAAGGATTTGTGTTGCCTTGGCGTCGGCTTCGACTTGTCGTTTTGTCACAATGGTCCATTGGTCATAACCCAAGGATTCACCCACTTCGTTTGTCGGAAGTGTGAAACCCGTTTGGATTATGATCCACATCTCGATTTGGGTTTTGAGAAAGCATTCCATCCAACCTTTCCAGTAACGGAAATCATCTCCGTTATAAAACGGAGGTCGGACGGTGATAAAACCCTCGAGATGGGCCATTTGGAAGGGAAACCTTGCACAAAAAATATCAAAAAAACACGAAAAAAGGTTCCAAGACTTTGCCTTGGATTAGTAATGTAGGAAATGAAAAGAAACAAAAGGAATAAATGAGAAATAACCAACTAAAATAAAAGATGAGCACTTACAACCTTCGATGTCCCGGAAATGGTACTAAACGATGGTTTTTTTGGATGAATACAGCTTGTTACAAGGGTTTACCTTGGTAAGAAGTGTAGATCTCTTCGAGAGATTCATTTTGGTAGGTAGACCATTTCGTGGGTCAACTTGTATGAAAAGTTATGCCCGTTTTACCGTCGGCTACTCTAAAAGCGAATACTTGCAAAACAAAACCAAACGAAGAGTACCAAGACTTAGTCTTGGATTAGTAGCGCGGGAGAAAAATTTAAATGAACGAAAAATAAATCTATAAAAAAAATGCTAGATTGGTGGTTTCACCAAATCTAAGCGCCCCCGGCTCTGATACCAATTGTTGGATCGAAGCGGATCGCTAGAGGGGGGTGAATAGCAATAAAACCTTTTTTTTGTTCGTTCGTTAAAACCCGAATAGATAATTAATTGCAGTGGAAAGATAAGCAATAAATAAAATGAGACAAGTAATTTTACTTGGTTCGTAGCCTTCGGCTACTACTCCAAGGCCCTAGCGGTCCTTGACCACGTACGGAGGGCAAAAACACTAAATAACTCCTCGTTAGAGGAAGGAGTTGATCGATACAAATAAGAACAAAGCTTGAGGTAGAGGGACACTCCCCCTCTCCTCGTTATGATAAAAGCTCCGAAAAATTAAAGTAATGAACTGAAATAAAAGCGTAAACCGACGTTAAAAAAAGAAAGCAATTAAGACCTAGACATCGGAGAGAAAGCACTTCGTTGTCGGAAAAGTTGCAGCTTGGCGGAGGCTTTTGGAAGCTTAGAATTGATGAAGAAACCCTAGGATTGACCCTCCTTTTATAGCCTTTGAGCCCCTCATCGAATGGGTCTTCAACCAATAGGAATTGGGCACAAAACCTCCTTGAAAAATGGTGATAGAGCTTGACTTCTCGAGGCTGATCCTTGACCATCAGTCGACTGATGGCCATCATCAGTCGACTGATGGTAGCATCCCGAGGCGACCTCGGCAATGATCGATCGATTGTGAGTCGAGTCCTCCAAGCTGGCAGTCGACTGATGCTTGCTGCAAGTCAAAGTTAGCTCAACAAAAACATAATTCCGATGGTCGTCGATCGTCCGATCTCGACCTAGACCATCTATAGGATGTCTTTGGTCAGATCTACGCTTAAGATCATCCCTGTAAAGAGGATACGACCTCACTTATGCTCGCACACACGAGCTTACCTCGATACTTACTGTGTCGCTTTTACTTCCGGCCTTCCACTGTTGGGTTTCCGGCACCGCGGTGAGTGTATGTTCGAACAAGTTTCGTAAACATGTGCACAACGGAAGAAATAAAAATAATAAATCTACATTTATTACAACACACACATCACACGCATGCATAGTATAACATGTGTAGACATAACCGTAAATTTAAATTTGCAATAAAAGGAAATTTAACTACATATACCTTTCGTATCACATGTAGCGGGAACGGCATCAACCGGAATGATCCTCGCTAGAATCGTCTCTATCCGTATCCACGCCGAGTATCCTCGGGATGACTTCGCTAAGTCACGAGCCTCGTCTTCGTACGGGTTACTAGCCTCGTGTTGAAGACGATGTGATCGAGAGATGATCACGATCCGAATCCAAATTCGGATCCAAAAAATGAGTCCTTAAAACTCGCTTCTCCGGAGAGGTAGTCGTCAACCGTTTGACGAATCCTTCATCCTCCACCTCAGAGGATTACCGGAGATCAAATCCCCGGCAAGGCTACCGCTGTCGTAGCTCTAAACGTCGTCCAAACGACGCTCCGACGAGAGGGAAACAAGCTGTCCAGAAAACTGGACAGCTTTGGTGGAGACCTTGCGCCGGCCAAATAAGGAAAGCGACTTGCTCACCTTGTCGCCGGAGCCAAGGAAGATCACCGGAGCTCCTCCGGTAGTGGCTCGACGCTGGCAATGGGAGAAGACAGCAGCAGCTGGTCGCCGGTTGGAGCTTCAAGGTGGGCGGCGGCAAGGAGGAGGGTTGGCGCCGAAATCTCCAAGGGGAGGTGGGCGGCAACTCTTAGGTTAGGGTTTTGGATTTTTGGCTTAACAACACCTTAAGCCCTCTTTTATAGAGAACTAATTCTCTTAATGGTTATTGGATCATAACCATAAGGCCCGTTAACCCGCTCCATTAATATAAGTTAAAATAAACCAAACCATGATGGTTTATTTTAAGTTAAAATGAACTGAACCAACTTTTGGTTCATTCATTTAAAATAAACCAAACCCTTTGGTTTATTCTCCTCCATTGGATTAGAACCAAACCATTTTGGTTCATCCATTATGTCATCATAAGACACGGCCCATCCACGCTTCCATTGCGACTGAAACGATTTCATTCTCGCTCCATGTTTGGTCCAACCAAACCTAGTTTCTCTCGGTCTGAGAATCCCATTCTCAAGCTCGTTTTAAATCCTTCGGATTACGCTCGTTGTGCGTGTGACCAAATAGGTTCTCGGTTTATGTTGGTCGTCTATAATTAATCATTAATTATAGAACGATCATGAGTGGCACCTAGTAGTACATCATGATCCCCAATTAATCGAAAAGATCAACGGTTGATCCAGAACTATTTCTGAAACCCTTCAGCAGCTCGAATGAATCGTGCCCCATTCCCTTCACTCATCTTATACCCACTTGATTCAGGACATGGTCTATAGTGTCAGTCCCCACTAGGCTGACTATGTCACACCTAACCCAAGTATCATTTCCTCGTCCTACGGATTCTAGTTACTGCACATGTATCGAAGAGTACCTTACTCTAAACATGTAATGCTTTGGCCAAAGACTTTAGTAACAATCCGACGAGAGGCCATGGGCATACATCTCCTCGCAAGGAGTGGTGAATCCTTTATAGGCTATTCAAACACCTTCGATCACTTCGACTTATACCCAATCATCCCAGGTCCACATCTCCTTAGAGATGTTTGCTTAAGATGTCAAAGCATAAGTCTCCATGATCAAGATGACTTGAATACCACAAGTCAAAGGAACATCGCACTTAAGCTACAGTAAGAACTTCATTGACATATCTATATATGCAGAGAACCATATGAAGTCTTACGGCTGGTCACTCCAATGAACTAGTTACCATAACTAGCATCCACGATTAACTCCGGACATCACAATGTCTCCAGCCAGTGAGAATCAGCTGCTTGGATACACCAAGGAGTATACCTCGTACTAGTCTCGACAGAATTGATGGTGTCCAAATCCATCAATTCATCGACTAGGGATAATTCTGATACATCACAATTACACATGTAGAGATACTCACTAGTTGTGATCCAATCACAAATTCTCTCATGCTGTGAATCGTATCGTGGACATTCAGTAAATGAGTTTAAGATCAAATCAAATACATGTAAACATGTACACTCAAATAGTGAATCTTCATTTATCAAATAAATGGTACGATCATAAGGCGATTGTCTTAGGACACCTCTCATATATTACTAACAAACTCCCACTTGGCCTAATGTCAATCGCTACGGTATCCAATACCATAAGCTCTAACATGACCCTCAAACTTACTTTGAGGTAATGCCTTAGTCAAAGGATCCGCTAAGTTCCTTTCAGTGGGGGTTTTCTCGATTTATATTTCTTTTCTACTGATGATCTCTCTGATAAGATGATAGCGGCGAAGCACATGTTTGGATCATTGATGAGACCACATCAAGTTTAGAGATGAACTTTTTGATCCAAACCGCTTCCTTTGCTGCTTCCAAAGCTGCAATGTATTCTGCCTTAGTGGCAGAATCCGCTATAGTGTCAAGCTTGGAACCTTTCCAACTTATTGCACCTACATTTTAGGTGAATACATACCAAGACTGAGACATGGAATCATCCTTGTCTATCTGGAGCTGGCATCCGTATACCCACGTATCACCATGTACCCTTCTCCATATATTAGGAACACATCCTTAGTTCTTCTTAAGTACTTAAGGATCGTCTTAACAGCCACCCAATGATCCATTCCTGGATCAGACTGGTATCTACTCGTGACACTCAGAGCATACGATACATCGGGCCTCGTACAAAACATAGCATACATGATAGATCCTATTGCGGATGCATAGGGAATCTTACTCATGCAAATCCTCTCGTCTTCTGTGCGCGGACACATAGACTTCGAAAGGTGTATCCCATGCCTAATGGATAGAAAACCTTTCTTGGATTCCGACATGCTAAACCTCTTTAGCACTCGGTCTATATATGTAGACTGCGAAAGACCAAGCAACCGTTTCGATCTATCTCTATAGATCTTAATCTCGAGGATGTAGGTTGCTTCTCCCAGGTCTTTGATGGAGAATGTCTTGGATAACCAAACCTTAACTGACTGTAAGATTGAAACATCATTTCCTATAAGTAATATGTCATCGACATATAATACTAGGAACACGACTGCACTCCCACTAACCTTCTTGTACACACAAGGTTCATCTGGATTTTGTGAGAAATCAAACTTTTTGATTGTCTCATCAAAATGGATATTCCAGCTCCTGGATGCTTGCTTCAATCCATAAATGGACCGTCGCAATTTGCATACCTTGGTTTTATCAACCGATGTGAAACCCTCAGGTTGTATCATATACACGTCCTCGAAAGGTGTTTCCATTAAGGAAAGTTGTTTTCACATCCATCCGCCATATCTCATAATCATAATGAGCCGCTATGGCCAGAGCATCCGAATGGATTTAAGCATAGCTACAAAGTAATAGGTTTCGCCATAATCAACACCTTGTTTTGACGATATCCTTCGCCACCAATCTAGCCTTATAGGTAATCACATTACCATCCATGTCGGTTTTCTTCTTGAAAACCCACTTGCACCCTATAGGCTTTATGCCTTCAGTGGGGTCAAATCAAGTTCCAAACTTATTTCATACATGGAATCCATTTCCACTTCATGGCACCAAGCCACTTATCCCTTTCTCAACTTGTCAAGACTTCTTCATAATCGTAGGCTCTCATCATCAATGAGTAACACGCCGCTCGATTCACTTACGAGAAATCCATATCTCTCAGAATATTATGGTTCTACCAGATCTACGAAGATGTGGTGTTACAATAGGTCCAGATTGCTCATCACTATGAGTTGCCTACCGTTGTGCTTCACCTGTATCTCATCAATGTCTATTTGAGTCTCTCGAGCCTCCTCAAGCTCGACGACACTCCCATCGCTTTCTTGCAAGAGAAACTCTTTCTAGAAACACAAAGATGCCTTGAAACAAACACCTTTTTGTTCCACAGATGATAGAATTGGTAACCCCTTGTTTCCTTAGGGTATCCAATAAATAGACATTTATCGACTTAGCATCCAATTTGTCCGACATACCGCTTCACATAAGCAGATAACCCCATATCTTCAAGTAAGATACATGAGGTTTCTTACTATTCCATATCTCATATGGAGTAGTAGAGACTACCTTGGTAGGCATTCTGCTTAACAAGTAAATACCGTCAAGTGCATAGCCCCAAAAGGACTTGGGAAGATTCGTGATGATTCATCATTGACCGACCATGTCCAACAAGGTCCTATTACGCCTCTCGATACACCATTATGTCTGGTGTATATGGCGGAGTCCATTGAGACAATATAGCCATTGTCTCTTAGATAATCAAGAAACTCTTGACTTAAGTATTCACCACCTCGATCCGATCAAGTATTTTAATACTTTGTCATGTTGTTTCTCTACTTCATTTCTGAATTCTTTGAACCTTTCAAAGGCTTCAGACTTCTGTTTCATCAAGAACACATACCCAAACCGTGAGTGATCATCGGTGAAGGTAATGAAGTAGCTATAGCCTCCTAATGCTTGAGTTGACATAGGTCCACATACATCAGTATGTATTAGTCATAGTAACTCTCCCACTCGTTCACCTTTTCCAGTAAAAGGTAACTTAGTCATCGTGCCTTTTAAGCATGATTCGCATGTATCGTATGAATCCAATTCAAACGATTCCAGAATTCCACATCGGTGTAATTCGGACATGCGTTTCTTGCTTACATGGACAAGACGACAATGCCACATGTAGGAGTCTATTTGATTATCCTTTCGAGCACGCTTGTTTCTCGCTTCGATATTGAAAATGTCACTGGATACGTCCAATGTATAAATACCATTGCTTAAAGTTCCAGTCCCATAAAGAAATCCATTCAAAGTTATGTAACAACAATTGTTACTAAAAGTCAAATGGTACCCATTTCTATTTAAACAAGAAATAGAAATGATGTTCTTTATCAACGAAGGAACTTAAAAGAAATTGTCCAGTTCTAAGACAAGTCCTGTAGGGAGTTTCAACAAATACGTTCCGATGGCGAGTGTAACAACCTTTGCTCCATTCCCAACACGTAAATTTGACTCTCCCTTGATGAGTCTTCTTCTATTCCTTAGCCCATGTATGTCATTACATATATGTGAGCCACACCCAGTATCCAATACCCAAGTGTTTGAGGAAATAGAATGACAATCAATAACGAAGATATCTGAAGAAGATGGGGCATCCGATGTCTTATTCTTCTTCACAAACTCAAGATAAATCTTGCAATTTCTTCGCCAATGGCCCTCCTTGCCATAATGATGGCAAGTGCCTTTTGAGCTGGTTTAGCCTTTTTCTTCTTCATTTCTACTGTTCCTTTGACTCCCTCTTAGAACCTTTCTTCGAGGAATCAACTAACAGCACCGTCCCCTGCTCATGCTTCTCAGAAGGCTCCATAGTCTTCAGCATGTTGAGCAGTACCACAGATGAACCTTCTTGCATCTCAGAAGTGAAGAGGAGCTTGGAGACTTCGAACCTTTCCAATCTCACTTGCTCATCAACCAACTCATAAAGATGAAAGACTATGGTATGAGCATCCAAATGCTCATGCTGCTTCCGCAGCTCAGGTACCATCGTGGCTAGCATGATGCAACTCACCATTTCAGAATCATTCACATGTTTCTGATAGGCCAACAATTGGTCCAGAGTTGTATTGTCACTAGGACGAGCGGGAAGAGGCGCTTCGAGGACATACGCAAGCTTTTCCACCTTGAGAACAATTCTCAAGTTTCTAAGCCAGTCCAAGAAGTTCGGCCCAGTCAATTTATTCGAATCCAAAATGGAACGCAAATTTAAAGACATCAAGATCAATCTTAGAAATACAAAACGAGCATATATGAGAAAGATGATTTTTAAAATGCATCAATATACATTTATAAATCCCATTCATTTTTCAAATTTCAAAAACCCCAAAATCACTTCGGGAGATCGTAGGTCTATCTCCGAATGGGCTGATATCCATCATAGATATGAACAACCTTGGAGAGAGTCCAACAAGCCATTCATAACTACGACGGTAGGTATCAACTATACCGAATGCATATCACGTATATGCAACTATCACAATGTGCTATCAACTGATTAAATGTTCACACATACATCGGGTTGTTAACACATTAACAAGTATGCATCATATACATAGCACCCAACTTCACCTCCCTTTACATCGACCTTGGAGAGAGTCCAACAAGCCGATGCTCCAGGTTAAAGCCAACCCATTAATCGAGAAATAGTTTTAATATGGTTAGAGCGCATTCAACCAATTAGCCCGGCTTGGAGAGAGTCCAACAACCAAAGCTAACGATTGACCTCTGACTCTTACCATATTAGTATTAAACTATTCCATGGTTTGAACATGTTCGAGTTTGAGCCGGGCTTGGAGAGAGTCTAACAACCCAAACAAGAAACGGAACTCTGGTTCTAACCATATTAATGGAAGGTGTAGGCTTTAATATTGAGTAAGGGTTTTTATGTCTCATCCTCTTTGCATGCAAATAACTATTATCTACATGGCATGGCATACATGACATACATCTATATGTCACGACACGCATGGCATAATGATATGCATCTAATGCAATTACATGACATATAATTATGTCATGTACATAATTTCCTTATATGTCATAACTATTTATGGAAATAAAATATGTTTAAGATTTGATTCTCCAAATTAAATCATGATTAAATTAGGAAACAAATTTCCAAATCTAATCACATTTTATTTGTGGAAATAGTTGATTAAGGAAAGTCAATTTAGGAAACCAATTTCCTAAATCATCAAAACTACTTATGAAAATAAAATATTTTTAAGATTTGATTTCCCAAATCAAATCATGATTAAATTAGGAAACAAATTTCTAAAATCTAATCAAATATTTTATTTATGGAAAATATCAATTTCCATAAATACTTCCAACTTTCCAAAAGTGGAAGATTTCCATAAATACTTCTAGACTTTCCAAAATTGAAAAATTTCCATAAATACTTCTAACTTTTCAAAAGTAGAAAATTTCTAGAAATATCATTATGACTATCGCAAAACCATTTTACGATTATGTCGAAACACAACCTGGGCTCTGATACCACTGTTGGGTTTCTGGCACCGCGGTGAGTGTGTGCTCGAACATGTTTCGTAAACGTGAGCACAGCGGAAGAAATAAAAATAATAAATCTACATTTATTATAACACACACATCACACGCATGCATAGTACAACATGTGTAGACATAACCGTAAATTTAAATTTGCAATAAAAGGAAATTTAACTACGTATACCTTTCGTATCACGTGTAGCGGGAACGGCATCAACCGGAACGATCCTCGCTAGAATCGTCTCTATCCGTATCCACGCCGAGTATCCTCGGGATGACTTCGCTAAGTCATGAGCCTTGTCTTCGTACGGGTTACTAGCCTCGTGTTGAAGACGATGTGATCGAGAGATGATCACGATCCGAATCCAAATTCGGATCCAAAAAATGAGTCCTCAAAACTCGCTTCTCCGGAGAGGTATTCGTCAACCGTTTGACGAATCCTTCGTCCTCCACCTCAGAGGATTACCGGAGATCAAATCCCTGGCAAGGCTACCGCTGTCGGAGCTCTAAACGTTGTCCAAACGACGCTCCGACGAGAGGGAAACAAGCTGTCCAGAAAACTGGACAGCTTTGGTGGAGACCTTGCGCCGGCCAAATAAGGAAAGCGACTTGCTCACCTTGTCGCCGGAGCCAAGGAAGATCACCGGGGCTCCTCCGGCAGTAGCTCGACGCCGGCAATGGGAGAAGACGGCAGCAGCTGGTCGCCGGTTGGAGCTTCAAGGTGGGCGGCGACAAGGAGGAGGGTTGGCGCCGAAATCTCCAAGGGGAGGTGGGCGGCAACTCTTAGGTTAGGGTTTTGGATTTTTGGCTTAACAACACCTTAAGCCCTCTTTTATAGAGAACTAATTCTCTTAATGGTTATTGGATCATAACCATAAGGCCCGTTAACCCGCTCCATTAATATAAGTTAAAATAAACCAAACCATGATGGTTTATTTTAAGTTAAAATGAACCGAACCAACTTTTGGTTCATTCGTTTAAAATAAACCAAACCCTTTGGTTTATTCTCCTCCATTGGATTAGAACCAAACCATTTTGGTTCATCCATTATGTCTTCATAAGACACGGCCCATCCACGCTTCCATTGCGACTGAAATGATTTCATGCTCGCTCCATGTTTGGTCCAACCAAACCTAGTTTCTCTCAGTCTGAGAATCCCATTCTCAAGCTCGTTTTAAATCCTTCGGATTACACTCGTTGTGCGTGTGACCAAATAGGTTCTCGGTTTATGTTGGCCGTCTATAATTAACCATTAATTATAGAACGATCATGAGTGGCACCTAGGAGTACATCATGATCTCCAATTAACCGAAAAGATCAACGGTTGATCCAGAACTATTTCTGAAACCCTTCAGCAGCTCGAATGAATCGTGCCCCATTCCCTTCACTCATCTTATACCCACTTGGTTCAGGACATGGTCTATAGTGTTAGTTCCCACAAGGCTGACTACGTCATACCTAGCCCAAGTATCATTTCCTCGTCTTACGGATTCTAGTTATTGCACATGTATCGAAGAGTACCTTACTCTAAACATGTAATTCTTTGGCCAAAGACTTTAGTAACAATCCGATGAGAGGCCATGGGTATACATCTCCTCGCAAGGAGTGGTGAATCCTTTATAGGCTATTCAAACACCTTCGATCACTTCGACTTATACCCAATCATCCCGGGTCCACATCTCCTTAGAGATGTTTGCTTAAGATGTCAAAGCATAAGTCTCCATGATCAAGATGACTTGAATACCGCAAGTCAAAGGAACATCGCACTTAAGCTACAGTAAGAACTTCATTGACATATCTATATATGCAGAGAACCATATGAAATCTTACGGCTGGTCACTCCAATGAACTAGTTACAATAACTAGCATCCACGATTAACTCCGGACATCACAATGTCTCCAGCCAGTGAGAATTAGCTGCTTGGATACACCAAGGAGTATACCTCGTGCTAGTCTCGACAGAATTGATGGTGTCCAAATCCATCAATTCATCGACTAGGGATAATTCCGATACATCACAATTACACATGTAGAGATACTCACTAGTTGTGATCCAATCACAAATTCTCTCATGTTGTGAATCGTATCGTGGACATTCAGTAAATGAGTTTAAGATCCAATCAAATACATGTAAACATGTACACTCAAATAGTGAATCTTCATTTATCAAATAAATGGTACGACCATAAGGCGATTACCTTAGGACACCTCTCATATATTACTAACATCCACTCGATTCCTTCGGCTCCCTCCGAAGTCACTCGAGTGTCGCCCGACCACCGCGGCTTCCTCCGGGTGTCGCTAGCCTTCAGCTCCAGCTATAGCAATTTTCTGCACACTCGATTCAGCTCGTGAGATAACGACATGAGCTTAACTTTATATCGTTTACTATAATCAAAACTCAGGTTCGACTTAGGTGCCTACTGCACCAACATATTTTTTATAAACCCCTGATCTTATTTTTGATTCATGGCAAAAGGGGGAGAAAAGCATAAGTTAAGGGGGAGTACCACAAAATTTAAATTTAAAAAAAAATAAAATATTTCTTTCAAAACTCACCTAGGTTAAGGGGGAGTTTTTTTTAAGTGAGTTTATTGTTTACTTTACTTATTTTCATGCTTTAAATTTCCCTTAACTTTGTGTTGGTTTGCCATAGATCAAAAGGGGGAGATTGTTGGTGCAGGGGCACCAGATAATCGAACCTGTGTTTTGATTATGGCAAAGACACAAAGTTAAGTTTACATTGTTATCTCATGAGCTGAATCAAGTGTGCAAGAATGCTAAGCTAAGCCGAAGGTCGGCAACACCCGGAGGGAACCGTGGTGGTTGGGCGACCCAGGAGGACTTCGGAGGGAGTCGAAGAAATCATGTGGAGACCAGAAGTGAAGCTTCAAAGCTATGAACTTATGGTACGCTCATGTGTGCGAGAGAATGCAAGGTCGAGTCCTCCATACGGGGACGTCCTTAGGCGATGATCCGACCAAGACTTCTCATGGAAGGTTTAAGTCGAGATTGGACGGTAAGTGGTCGTCACATTTACTTATATTAATTGCATTTTCGAGCTAACTCTTCATTTCAATTGGAAAACCTGGCATCAGTCGATTGATGGCTTGAATCAGTCGACTGATGCCTCCATCAGTCGACTGCTAGGGTTGAGCAGTCGATTGATGGTCAAATTACAACTTTGAGGAGAGTCAAAAACTCATCCCTTTCTTTAAGGGTGAGGTGGCTTTGGTGATAGGATCACGATCTAAATGATTAGGGTTTCTCAATGCTATAAAAGAAGGGTTATTCTTCACCATTTCATCAATCCTAAGTGCTCTCAATTGCTCCCGCAACGCCACTACTCTACGACGATCCTACAACGACGAAGCATTGCTGAAACCACGATAATCCGAGCTCAAATTCCATCTCTTAGGTCATCGGTAAAAGCTTTACTTTAAGTTCATTTCAAATCTTGTAAACTTTACTTTTATCGGAGCTTTAATCGCAACGAAGAGAGGGGGAGTGTCTCTCTACCTCGAGTCTTTGCTATTTCTTGTACTCCCTTACTCCTACCTCCAATGAGGAGGAGTATTTTAGTGATTTACCCTCCGTACATGGTCTAGGACTATTAGGGTCTTGGATTAGCAGCCAGAAGGTTGTGAACCAAGTAAAATACTCTGTGTCTTACTTTACTTTCCGATGCACTTTACTCTTATCGCTTATCGAATCGATGAACGAACGAAAAATGGTTTTGCGCTATTAACCCCGCCCCCCCCCCCCATCCCACCCCCATCCCCCCCCCCCCCCCCTAGCGCTCATATCAATCCAACACATGTGAGCATGCATTCTTCATTTTTTCTTCTAGATCCTTAATTTCATTTTGCATGCATTTTTTTTTCTTTTTCATTCTAAATAATTCCTTAGTCAAGCTAGTAATCATGGAAATAACTTTTTTGGGAGGAAGATTTGTTAACTCACTTACCCAATCTTCTTGTTCCGAATCCGATGAGGATGATGCTCCCCCTACACTTGAGCTCTCCTCCTCACTTGTGCTTGCTTCTTCTCTTTCGGATGAGGTCGAGGCTATGTCATCTATCCCCATTAATGCAAAATGGGAGACGCTCTCTTCTTCTTCCGATGATGATGGATCATCCCATATGGCTTTCAAATTGTAGGATTTTGACTTCCCTTTTTCTTTCTCCTTTGACTTCTTCTCTTTCTTCTTCTTGCTTTCTTTCTTCTTATCATGCCTCTTCTTTTCTTCTTTACCCTTGTTCAATAAGGGACATTCATCCCTCATGTGTCCCTCTCCTTAACAATTGTAGCATATCACCTTTCTTCTTCTCCTCCTATCATGAGATTTGTTCAATTTAAAAGTTTTTAATGCACGTCTTACCTTTCTTACCATGTAAGCCTCTTCATCGGTGTTCATAGAGGAAGATGAGTCATCATCCGATAAAGTGGGTGGAGTCTCCTTCTTCTTCTTTCCTTTGTCGGTCACTAATGCTACTCCCCTTGATTGCTTGATTAGATCTTCAACTATTCCTTCAAGCCTAGTTTCATGTAATTCCATGGTAGAAAATAATTCTTCTAGAGTACTAACCTCTAGATTCTTTGAGATGTAGAATGAATCTACCATGGAGCTCCACTTTGATGACCGGGGGAATGCATCTATGGCCTTCATGATTATATCTCTATTGGAGAGCTTCTCCCCTACACTTGATAAACTATTAATTATCTCTTTAAATCTAGAGTGTAGTGATAATATCTTTTCCCCTTTATCTAGCTTGATGTTGTTCAATTGCGATCGGAGAAGGTCCCTTCTAGCTAGCTTGGCTTCGGATGTGCCTTCATGAAGCTCAACTAGCTTTTTCCACATTTCTTTGGCGCTAGAGCACTCGTCGATCCTATTAATCTCTTGTTGAGGCAACACGTTGTAGAGATGGTGTTTTGCTTTTGAATTTGCTAAGTGCTCCTCTCTTTGCTTCTTAGTCCATCTTGATTTTTCTAATAGCCTCCCTTCTTCATCCCTAGACACTTCGAAACCATTTTCCATAATCAACATAATTTCAAAGTCGGTTTCGAAAAATACCTCCATTCTCTTCTTCCACCAAAAGAAGTCCCTTTCAAATTTTGGCGAATGAATGTTCGAGCCGGTGATCGAACGATTTTTAATGTCGCAATACCGTTCCCAAATTATTTACCGAACCCCCTAACTACACTAATGCAGTATAGGACTGACTCGGGTCATCTCCCAACGAACCTAATGGCTGGACGTTTGTTTTTAAACAGAAGTAAACACTGGGGGTTTTTACAATTCATCAAAACAATTATTCAAAGCTAACCTAATGCAATAACGATTCAACCTTGCACCGCACTGTCACTATACGATGCAATGGTCAAACAATCGTAAAATGTATATAAAATTAAATCTGCAGAAGTAAATCTAACTAATGCAAAAGTAAGTAATCATGCACCGTACCGCTACTATACTGATAATGATCACGAAACAAAGGTGAACAATTTAACCATGTACCGCACTGTCACTATACGACACAGTAGTCAAACAGTCACTAAAAATTGCAATAAATGAAATGCAATAAACGAAAGCAATTCAACCAGGCATCGCACTGTCACTATACGACAACTGGTCGAATGTAAATGAAATCTAACCTAATAATGAAAGCACTCCAACCAAACACCGCACTGTCACTATACAATGCCTGGATTGGACAATTTTAATTGATGGGGTTAGAATATCAACAACAAGAAATTAAACTAACCTACAAATGCATGACGAACAAAATTTAACCACTAAGTAACAACCAACCCTATAGAAATAATATCACGCGTGAACAAACAAACAATTAGCAGAACAAACCTAATTACTACTAACGAATGCATAATCTAACAGGATGAGCACGCAAACAAACGAACACATAAACAATCATACACATGAACATCCATATTAATCCAAATAAACAACGACCGGTAACCACACGGCGGTCGCAACAAACCGAACAGCCCTCTTCGACGGTGAATGCGAAGCTGCCCAATCAGCGTAGCAGGGAGGACGGACAGACGGAGGAACGCGATCACCGCTCCGGCAGCTGTGGAGTCACCGGACAGTGAGGTGGAACTTCACCGGTGGAGATGGCACTGTCCTAACTAGCGCAGCGTGTGGGTGGCTCCGGCGAGGAAGGGAAGGCCTATCCCAGCCACTGGGATGGAGTGAACGCCGGTGAAGGTTGTCCTCGCCGGAATCCCGCGCTCGCCCCTCTTCCGATTAGCTGTCCGAACCATGGCATCTAATCGTCCGCCGAGGCTCGCCTGGGATCATCGCCGGCTGTCGGAGGGAAGGTCACCGGAATGGAGTGCCGGACTGTCGCCGCCGCGCGTGTAGTCGCCGGTCGCCCGCGCTCGCGAGGGGAAGAAGACGGCCGCTCGCTCGAAAAAGGGATTGCACGATCTGCTCTGCCGATTTGGGAAGGTAAGTTATTAACTGAAAAACACCAGCCGTCCGATCTAAGCTTCATCTAATCCTAGCCGTCCAAACAAGCTAGGGTTTAATGGATATATCAATTGCTTAATTAGGCTGCTCCATCCAACGGCTGAAATCAGTCTGATTTGAAATGGACGGATCTGATCCGTCTGAAGGTATAATCACGATCCAACGGTCCGGATGAACGGCCAAGACGTGTAGATCTTAATGTACAGGCCGGATCACTCCAGATCCAGATGGATGGCTCAGAATCAATTACTTTCCTCGGACGGTCCATAATGCTCAGATATGAACCCTTGATTTAATTTGCCTTCTGATCTGGATGAAGGGCTCAGATTAAATCCTTTTGAAATGTCCATTATGACCCCAGATAAAGCCATACTTGATCCACTTTGAGTCTAGTCCAGTGGCTCATCTCGATCTCCTACAAACAAAGATAAAATTTGCATATAAGTCCAAAAATTAGGAGAATTTACAATAAGGTCCAAAAATATATCCAACTCATAAAACATGTAAATAATCAATAATAAATCACTCGAGAGGATAAAAACAGTGATATTAAGGACCAAAATAATACAACAAAATGGCAGTTATCAGCCGGCCATTTCTTTGTCATGCTTGTTTTGGCGATGAGTCCGTCGACAAGCTCCTCGCTCTGATGCCACTTGTTGGAGGATCGTGGCCCAGCTAGAAGGGGGAGTTGAATAGCCTTTCGTGATCGTCGATGGAAATCGTGTCTTAATCATCTAAAACTTAAGATTAGTGCAGCGGAAATATAATGCTAAAGCAAAGACAATTAAAACAAAACAAAGAGTAAAGAGTACAAATGCTAACAAAGAGATGTAACATGGTTCACGACCCTTGTCGCTAATCCACAGATGATTCGTTTGGCGAATCACTCCCTCAAATCCAATCACTAGTCTCTCATTTAGCCCAAGCAAGGTGAAGGTAAACCTTCTTACAGGAACTCACTCCCTCTTACAATAGAATAAAGGTACGAACAAGAAGAGGAATGAAAAACCGTGTAGAGCACTTAGGTAGGACTTAGGAGTAGAAGCACTAGCATCCCCAAGGCCCTCACCCCTTCTTTTTATAGAGAGAAGAGATTTCTTCCCATTGGACATGCAGCAATCGACTGTTGCATGTTGGGAGTATGGGGAATACAATCAAAGTCCCACATTGGTAAGACATGGAAAAGATCATGTGCTTATAAGAAAAAAGATATCTCCATTGGTATGAGGCCTTTTGGGTAGAGCCCAAAAATAAAACCATGAGGGCTTAGACCCAAAGTGGACAATATCATGCCATTGTGGAGATATGTGGAGCTTATAAGCACTAACAATTGGTATCAGAGCCATGGTCCATGTCAAGCCATGAACCTCGAACGAAGGAAGTTGAGCTCCCACGTCCGGATCAAGAGAACCAGACATCAGGAAGGAAGTCTAGTTGGGTCGGGGGGACCGAACAACTGGCAGGAAGTCCTGGTGGGTTGAAGATCGGACATCAAGCAGAGAAAATCCTTCGAGGAGGGATAGGCTTGAGGGGGGGCCCAATGTGGTCCTTCGTTTGAGGGGGGGATTGTTGGGAGTATGGGGAATACAATCAAAGTCCCACATTGGTAAGACATGGAAAAGATCATGTGCTTATAAGAAAAAAGATATCTCCATTGGTATGAGGCCTTTTGGGTAGAGCCCAAAAATAAAACCATGAGGGCTTAGACCCAAAGTGGACAATATCATGCCATTGTGGAGATATGTGGAGCTTATAAGCACTAACATTGCATACCATCAGTCGACTAATACCGTTCCAACGGCTTCTGACCAAGTCAAATTGCGATCTTTATAGTCCAATGGTAGCCTTGGCAGTCGACTGTTGCTATCAACAGTCGACTGATGCCCGTGTAGCCGACTACTGCCCTCGCCTCGAAGCTCTCTTCGGCCTACGTGCCTCGGATGAACTAATCCCTCGGCTCCTCTAGCGCCATCCTTCGCATCTTGCCACGAAGTCTGCTTCCTCTGGCTTCACTTCATTTGCTCCTCGTCCGATGGTCCCTCGGATGCACAAAGTTCATGAAGGTTTTGCCCGGAAGCTCTGATACCAATTGAAGGGATTTCCCTTGTCGAGTCCGTGAGGGGAAACTTCGCTTCCCCTTCGCCTCGGTTGCTTGACCATGGTGATCCCTTCGATGTCTCCGGATTAAAAATTTAATCCTAGACAAAAAGGATTCCCAAAGCAACCAAGTCATCGTCGTGCTATTTGTTTAGAGAGGTCACTTGAACAAACTAGTTGTTCAAGCGACCATCCTCTATTCTACGAGTAGCCGCAGAATAGACGATGTCCGGATCGCCAGTTTTTGTGTTTATACTCGGGATCCAAGTATTATTTAGCCTATTTACAGAAATATAACATGCTTATATTTTGAAAAACAAACACAAGCAATGAATAAAAGAGATAGAAGAATAGTTATACCTCTTGGTCTTCTAATGTATGACCCTCCTCCTTTTGGACGTCGTGTGGGCGACAATCCACCAAAAGTCGAAGCTCCTAGATCGCAAAACTTCCTTCCTTGATTTTCCCAAGCAAGAGGAAGAAGAGAAACAATGTTTTTCTCCTTCAAAAAATCAACCAACAAGGAGCACCCAATCTCCTTGCCGCCGGCCAACTAAAAGGAGAAGAAGATGATGGAAAATCACCAAGACACCAAGGGAAACCCTATATCTTGTTTCCACCACCTAAGGAGAAGAGAGGGGAGTGTTTTGGGCGCTGGCCAAGGGCTGGGAAGGGCTGGAATAGCTGCTGGACGTTGGCCACAAGACAAGGAAGAAGAAGGAAAACTTGCCTTATTTGGTGCCACCCTTGCTTCCAAACCCTAACCCTAATTCCAATCCTATCTCAACTAGGATTGCCCTATTCTTGCCGCCCAAGCCTTGCTCCCTCTCAATAATAATCTCCACGCCAACCCCATGCAACCTTTTATAGAGTTTGGGGATAAGCCATGAATTAATCTCCTCCATTGGTTCTAGGGATTTAATCTCAACCGTCGGATCTAGAGATTTAATCTCAACCATCGGATCTTAGAGATTTAATCTCTACCAATGGATCTTAGTGTTTTGTTTCTATCCATTGGATCTAAGCATCTTGAGGTGTTAATGGGCTACATTAGGGACCATGAGGAGGAGTTGGGTCTTGGCCACCCATGGATCAAGCCCACATAAATTTCGATCCACTAATGATGGTCCAATCCACTAAAGGTCCATCATTGATCTACCTCACCAACCCCCATATGATAATATGGGCTCCATATATTATTTGTACATTTTCTCCCCGTGTTTAAGATCTCGAATGTCCGTCAATTAATTAATTTACTGACCATTAATTAATCGACATCTAACTCCATGAGTAGTACCACTCAACCTTTTCATCATGCCGGACCAAGTCCACCTGCAGGGTTTACATGATGAACCTTATGAGCTCCTCAAGGGGACATCATCATCCTAATATATAGGACACGGTTTCCTCCTATAATCAACGGCACACCATATAAATAATATCATCTCCCAACTTACCGAGTCAATCGATTTAATCTATAAATCTCGCCCATTGGTAAATCAAAGAGATGAGTACTAAGTATATGTGCCCGTTATTATATCGGGATTAAGAGCATGTACTAAATAATATCTGAGGTTCGATTCGATTATGTAGTCAGTAATAAATCGAATCACCTCTGTGTCGGTCCTACTCAATACACACAAAGTGCACTAGTGTGATTCTATGGTCAAGACATACCAATACCAAATCACACTACAACCATTCCGATGGTTTGTCCAAAGTCATCTCGGTTGTGAGCCTTTACTTATACTTTACAAGGAGCCGATAACATGATCTCCCGTGTGACACCACACACCATGTTATCTACAATGTAACGTATTAGACAATATGCATGTTAGGACCCTTGGAATGGCTAGAGGGGGGGTGAATAGCTTTTCTTCTTTTCTACAAAAATGTTAGCGGAAGCAATACAAGATATAAATACAAATCAAAGCGAGAACAAAGCTAACACCCGATGTACGTGGTTCGGAGATGACGCTCCTACTCCACGGCAATCCGTAAGGTGGATTAGCCCTAATCAACCTTCACTAGAACCTCCTTTGGATGAACCAAGGTGGAGAAACCTTTCTTACAATGCTCTCCTCTTCTTTACAATGATGGATGATCAAGAACAAGAGAAGAGGAGGATTTAAATCACTAAAAAACACTTGGAAGGCTTGGTGAGCACGAGAGTATAGTTAGGAGCAAGAGCACTAGCCTCACCAACCTCCCCATGGCCCCTTTTTATAGAAGAGGGGCTGTTTTTCCCGTTGGGCCTCGATCAGTCGACTGATGCTTGCCATCAGTCGACTGCCGCCGAAGCCAACGGCTTATGAAACACGATCTCCGCGGAGATTCGTAGCCGCAATCTTCAACGCGGCGGTGATCGAGATCGATCCTCCATCATCGACCGATGGGGTGATCGATCGAGTGCGACGACTCGTGGGCGACATTTCCCTTGATCATCGTGATGCCCTTGGCGATCGGCCGATCGATGATCGCCGATCCGATATGCCCAAGGCTGATCGATGATTAGGGTTTCACCCAGACTCAGTCGAACGCCTGACCAGTCGACTGATACATCGTATCAGTCGACTGATACTCTTCAAGTATGAGTAATTCATACTTGATTTTATACCCTAGACCTAGACTCAACCTTCTAGCTCCTCAATAAGCCTTGCGCCTTCAGGATCCCTCCGAGTCCGCGACTTGTTCATCCTTTACGCTTTGCTTCCAAGAGCTTCCATCGGTTTTGTCATGTCTTGGGTTGCCAAATGCTTGGACTTTATGCCGCCAAGACTACAGGCTTGGACTTATGCTGCCAAGACTTTACTTTGGACTTCCTTTGCCAAGGTTCACTTGGACTTTACGCCGCCAAGACTACAAGCTTGGTCTTACGCTGCCAAGTCCATCCCTTGGACTTCCTTTGCCAAGATCATACTTGGACTTCCCTGTTACTTAAACATTATCGCAATTAGATCACAAGATATTACCTAACTTAGATGATTATCCAAACATCAAAACACATATATAAATGCTTGGAGCATTGTTGCACCAACAATCTCCCCCTTTTTGATGTTTGGCAATCATTTAAGTTAGGTCTTTGAATATAATCATATTTCAGTATGAATTATAACTTAAATACTTCTTACTTAAATACTCCTTCTCCCCCTTTGACATACATCAAAAAGAGAAGGATTCAAACATGAAGAAAACAATGTGTTTAGATCTTGGACGAAGGTATAATATTGAAATTAAGCTCCCCCTTAATCCAAGATATAGTTTATAATGTGTAAACAATAGTTGAAGCAAAGAATAACAAAAATTCAAAAATTAAGTCCTAACTTTGCACCAACAATAGTTTTTAGGGATGAAAAAGATATAATTTATGAAACTCCCCCTAAAACACTGCATTATCAGTCCTAAACTTTGTGTATATGTAACATTATCATACTATAGTATTAGGACATCAAAGATACACCAAATATCAGAAAGTGGAATTTATTATCAGAAAATTGGTTACGATCGCTAGGCTAAACTCGAAATTTCAAATTTTTTTTTCAATTAATTTAAATGCGGTAGAAATTCCAAAAATCTCGAAAAATCACGAAATTTTGCGTACATATTTCTGAAATCATATGTTATCAAGGAAAAATACTTTGAAAAATATATGTTTTCCAGATTACAAGATTGATACAAACTTGGAACCTATCAAAAGTTCTAAAGATTTTGCAAACTTTGTATCACTTTTGGATTTCATTTGAAAACTGTTTTTCAAAATATGATAAACATAGTCTAAAATATATATTATATGAAATTTCCAACCATGTTCTTCGAGCTATGTATCCATTACTTGAATACAAGCCTTCCCAATGATTGGTCCATAAGGTATTTATGTCTCTAGGTGTGTTATTGACTCATAGTAATGCATCATAACAAGCATGATGAGCCAAGTACACCTTCCTATCATCTCACATGGTTCTAAGTGTCTCAATACACAAATCAAGGTTTCTTAAGGCCTATTGTGAGATGCATCAAGGTATAAAGAAACTATAAAAGTATAGGATCATGCAAATCTAGAATTTTACTCTACAAAGCACATACCAAGCTCTCTCCTTAATGATGAAAATTCGGCTTCGAGAAGAGCTTTGGTGAAGATATCGGCAAGGTTGGACTTAGATTCTACATAATTAAGTTCAATGTCTCCTCTTGCCACATGATCTCTTATGAAGTGATGTTTCACTTCAATGTGTTTTGTCCTAGAGTGATGTACCGGATTTTTGGTCAAGTTGATGGTACTCACATTATCACAATAAACTTTAATGTTAGAGTAGTGTAGCTCATAATCCAAAAGAGTATGTCTCATCCAAAGTAATTGAGCCACACAACCACCCATAGCCACATATTCGGCTTCGGTGGTTGATAAAGCAACACAATGTTGCTTCCTACTACTCCAACTAACTAGGGAGGACCCAAGAAATTGGCATCCACCACTAGCACTTTTCCTATCCAATTTGCACCCGGCATAATCGGAATCGGTATAACCAAGCAATTCAAATGACCTAGTCCTAGGATATCAAAGTCCTACATTTAGGGTGCCTTTAATATATCTTAATATTCTTTTGACAGCTACCAAATGTGACTCTTTGGCACAAGATTGGTATCTTGCACACATACCTACCGCAAATAAAATATCGAGCCTACTAGCGGTTAGGTATAGTAGGCTACCAATCATACTCCTATAAAGTTTAAGATCAATTGATTTACCTTCATGATCACTATCTATTCTAGTGCTAGTGGCCATAGGAGTGGTTACAATTTTGGCATTCTCCAAACCAAATTTCTTGATTATTTCATTTGCATATTTGGTTTGATAAATATGAATACCCTCATTGGTTTGTTTGACTTGTAATCCTAGGAAAAAGGTAAGCTCTCCAACCAAACTCATTTCAAATTCATTTTCCATATTTTTTATAAAGTCTTGAAGAAGATCATCATTCGTTGACCCAAAAATGATATCATCGACATATACTTGGGCTATGAATATATCTTTTAATGTTGACTTTATAAACAAGGTTTGATCTACTTGTCCTCTTCTAAAATCCTTAGAAATTAAGAATGATGACAATCTTTCATACCATGCCCTAGGAGCTTGCTTTAACCCATATAGTGCTTTCCTAAGCTTACATACATGATTTGGATAATCTATGTTCTCAAATCTGGGTGGTTGCTCCACATATACTTCCTCCTTAATAAAACCATTTAAGAATGCTGATTTAACATCCATTTGGTAAAGTTTAAATCCCATATAGGAAGCATATCCTAGGAGAATTCTAATAGATTCTAATCTAGCAACCGGGGCATAAGTCTCATCATAGTCAAGTCCCTCAACTTGATTAAATCCCCTAGCAACCAACCTAGCCTTATTTCTAGTGATATTTCCTTGATCATCTAGCTTATTCCTAAAGACCCATCTTGTAGTAATTATAGTGCTATCATTGGGTCTAGGTACTAATTCCCACACTTGACTTCTCTCAAATTGAGCCAATTCATCTTGCATTGCCAAAATCCAATCCGGATCATGTAATGCATCATTGATCGATTTGGGCTCAATTTGTGAGATAAGAGCCACTTGACTAGTAGGCGGTCTATGAAATGACCTAGTTCTTACTCCTTGAGATAGATCTCCTACTACTTGGTCAAGTGGATGATCTTGATGGATTCTTAGGTTTCTAGAAGGGGTTTCAATTTGATCATTGTTATCTTCCACCCTTCTTTCATCATCGGAGTCTCCTCTTCCTCCCCCTTGATTATTACCCCTAATGGTCAAATTTTGAAGTTTTTGGGTAATGTCTTGATTATTGTCATTAATATCCTTATCAATAGAGGACTTTCTAGGGTAGGTATTAGTAGTTTCAACAAATTGAACATTAGAAGACTCCTCAATCCCTTTGGTTCTCTTATTGTAGACTCTATATCCTCTACTTGTAGATGAGTATCCAACTTGGATTCCCTCATCCGCTTTCGATTCAAATTTTCCTAAGTTATCTTTGGTGTTTAAAATATAGACCTTACATCCAAAGACTTTAAAATAATGAATTGTTGGAATAGTCCCATTCCATAATTCAAATGGTGTTTTTCCTAAAAACCTATGGATTTGAACCCTATTTTGGATATAGCAAGCGGTATTAACCGCTTCCGCCCACAAGTAGCTAGGAAGTGAATATGCATTAAGCATAGTCCTAGCGGCCTCTTGTAGGGCACGATTTCTCCTTTCCACCACCCCATTTTGTTGGGGTGTTCTTGGACAAGAGAATTCATGCTTGTACCCTTGCTCTAAACAAAATTGTGAAAATTTTGAGTTCTCAAATTCACCACCATGATCACTACGGATCCGATTGATTTTGAGACTCTTTTCATTTTCAACCCTTTTACTAAAACCTATGATTATTTCTAAGGTATCATCCTTATGTTTCATAAAATAGACCCAAGTATACCTAGAAAAATCATCTACTATAACCAGGCAATATTTATTACCATTCAAAGATGGAGTACTATGGCAATCAAATAAGTCAAGATGCAATAACTCTAATGGTAAAGATGTGTTAGTTAGAGTTTTACCTTTGTGTGATGCCTTTGTTTGTTTTCCTTCTTGGCATGCATCACACAATTTGTTCTTGACATACTTGATCTTTGGTAGTCCTTTGACCAACTCCATCTTGGCTACCTTGGCTATGTTTTTCATGTTGATGTGCCCCAATCTTCTATGCCATAGCCAACATTCCTCTTCTTTTGTAACAAAACACTTAGTAGAAATGTTAGAAGCATATGAAAGATCAACATAATAGATATTTGACTTCCTATATCCAACTAACATGCAATCATTTAATTCCTTGTGTCTAATCACGCATTTAGAGGATTCAAAAGAGACATGATAGTTTGCATCACAAAGTTGACTAACACTCAATAGATTAAACTTCATATTTTCAACTAGCAAGACTTTGTGAATAATAATTTTGGGGGATACCTCAATTGTACCTCTACCTAATATCTTGAGTTTTCCACTATTCCCAAAAGACACCGCTCCTTTCTTCACATATTTAATTGTGGAGAACTTGCTCACATCCACGGTCATATGTGTTGAGCAACCGCTATCCACAATCCACATACCTCGCTCTCCTACCTAAATCACATGAAAAACACAAGCTTTTGGTACCCAAACATTTGGACCGGTAACATTAAGTAAAAACTTCTTAGGTACCCATGCTTTCTTAACCTTACCCTTAATGGTTGCTTTCCTATTAATTAATGAAATATAAGCAACTTCTTTTTCTTTTGGCTTATACCCTAACCCGGCCTTGTTATAAACCGCTCTTTGTCTACTAAGAATCATATCAAGACATTTTGAGCCATTTGAAAATTTTTCTAAGCATGCTTTTAATTCACTAACCTCATCCTTAAGTTTATCATTTTCTTCCTTAAGCATGCAAGAATCATCATGTGAAGGTTTTTCATTCCTAATAGCCTTTAGTTCTACCTTCATGCTCTTAACCTTAGATTTTGACTTATCTAGAGCTTCTTTAAGATAAGCAATTGATTTATAGAGAAGCTTAACCTTAGGAGAATTCATTACCTCATCGTCACTAGATGACGATTCATCACTTGACGAGCTTTCTTCTTGGCTTGAAGTCCCGGAATCATCTCCTTGTGCCATGAGTGCCACATGGCGTGTGATGTGGCAAAGCTCATCATCGGAGGAGGAATCTTCAACGCTTGGTGTGTCCCATGTGGTTTGAGCCACCATGGCCTCCTTCTTCTTCTTCTCCTTCTTCTCCTTCTTTTTCTTTTCTTTTTCCTCCTTCTTCTTTAGCTCCGGGCAATTCGGCTTTATGTGCCCCTTCTTGTTGCAAGCATGGCAAATCACATTATTACTAAAACTTGAATTACCATTGAATTTACCTTTTGAGGAATGAGACCCCTTCCTTGCTTCTTTATTCTTGAACTCTCTTGACTTCCTATAAAGCTTCTTGACGAAATTTGCCATTTCACTAGATGAGTCCCCATCGCTACTTGACTCATCCTCCGACTCGGATGATGATGATGCTTCTTTTCTTTCCTTCTTCTTCTTTTCTTTCTTGTCCTTCTTTTCAACAAATAGAGCTAAACCCTTTTCCTTAGAGGACATGTTAGTTTTCTCATGTAATTCAAACTCACAAAATAATTCATCAATTTTAATTTGAGATAAATCCCTAGTTACCTTAATTGCATCAACTATTGAAGTCCATAAAGAATTTCTAGGAAATGCTTGTAAAATATACCTTACCAAATCCCGGTTGTCAACTCGCTCACCTATGATATGGAGTCCGTTTACAATTTCCTTGAACCTTCCATGCATTTGACTTACGGTTTCATGCATCTTCATTTGGAAGGCTTGAAGTTGTCCAATTAATAGGTCCTTCTTGGCTCTCTTTGATTCCTTGGAACCTTCATTTAGCTCAATGAGCTTTTCCCAAAGCTCCTTGGCGGATTCAAAAGGCCTCACCTTGTTGAGTTGCTCCATTGTGACGCCGCATTGGATGGTGAGGACGGCCTTTGCATTTGATTCAAATTTCTTGTTTATTTCTCTTGTCCAATCCTTGCTTGGAATAGGATGTCCATGTTCATCCACCGGTTCCTCAAAGCCATCTACAACACTATGCCAAATTTAAATATTACTCATAAGATAGTACTTCATCCTACCTTTCCAATACGCAAAATGACTCCCATCGAAGAGTGGTGGCTTGGCGATGCTATATCCCTCTTGAAGACCCATTGATGCCTTGGTTGATGGTGAGATCTTCCAAGCTATCCGGGCTCTGATACCACTTGTTAGGACCCTTGGAATGGCTAGAGGGGGGGTGAATAGCCTTTCTTCTTTTCTACAAAAATGTTAGCAGAAGCAATACAAGATATAAATACAAATCAAAGCGAGAACAAAGCTAACACCCGATGTACGTGGTTCGGAGATGACGCTCCTACTCCACGGCAATCCGTAAGGTGGATTAGCCCTAATCAACCTTCACTAGAACCTCCTTTGGATGAACCAAGGTGGAGAAACCTTTCTTACAATGCTCTCCTCTTCTTTACAATGATGGATGATCAAGAACAAGAGAAGAGGAGGATTTAAATCACTAAAAAACACTTGGAAGGCTTGGTGAGCACGAGAGTATAGTTAGGAGCAAGAGCACTAGCCTCACCAAGCTCCCCATGGCCCCTTTTTATAGAAGAGGGACTGTTTTTCCCGTTGGGCCTCGTCGATCAGCGATGCTTGCCATCGATCATTGCCGCTAACGACCACGAACACGATCTCGCGGAGATTCGTAGCCGCAATCTCCAACGCGGGTGATCGATCGGTGATCCCTCCATCGATCGTGATGGGGTGATCGATCGAGTGATCAAGCGGCGATTGTCGAGTCGGCGTGCATGGCGACATTTCCCTTGATCGATCGGGATGCCCTTGCGATCGGTGATCCGCGATATCGATCATGATATGGCCCGGCGGTCGGTGATGATTAGGGTTTCACCGGATTCGATCGAGCGCCTAACCCGATCGGTGATACATCGTATCAGTCGACTGATACTCTTCAAGTATGAGTAATTCATACTTGATTTTATACCCTAGACCTAGACTCAACCTTCTAGCTCCTCAATAAGCCTTGCGCCTTCAGGATCCCTCCAAGTCCGCGACTTGTTCATCCTTTGCGCTTTGCTTCCAAGAGCTTCCTTCGGTTTTGTCATGTCTTGGGTTGCCAAATGCTTGGACTTTATGCCGCCAAGACTACAGGCTTGGACTTATGCTGCCAAGACTTTACTTTGGACTTCCTTTGCCAAGGTTCACTTGGACTTTGCGCCGCCAAGACTACAAGCTTGGTCTTACGCTGCCAAGTCCATCCCTTGGACTTCCTTTGCCAAGATCATACTTGGACTTCCCTGTTACTTAAACATTATCGCAATTAGATCACAAGATATTGCCTAACTTAGATGATTATCCAAACATCAAAACACATATATAAATGCTTGGAGCATTGTTGCACCAACAATGCATAAATATATGCAAACAATGATCATGTGATTCTTATTTCAAAAATAAAGATGTTTATAGAAAAGATAGACTTTTCAGTATACATCCCTACAATCTCCCACTTATACTAAAAGACTATGCTGTGCTCTTACTGTCATACATCTGATTCCCCTTCCCTCCACATGCCTATCAAAGCTCTCGCTAGAAGGGCCTTAGTGAAAGGGTCTACCAGGTCATCCTCTGATGCAATCTAGGCGACAACAACTTCTACCTCCTTTATGATTTCTCGTATCAGGTGGTACTTGCGTTCTATGTGTTTACTAGCCTTATGGGCTCGTGGTTCCTTCGAGTTTGCAACTGCACCATTATTATCATAATAAATTGTGATAGTTCTGGGCAAACCAGGAATCACATCCAAGTCCATCAGGAAGTTCTTGAGCCACACAGCTTCCTTGGCTGCCTCATAGGCTGCCACATACTCGGCTTCCATGGTGGAGTCCGCCACGCATTTCTGCTGGACACTCCTCCATACAATGGCTCCACCTCCCAAAGTAAACACAAAACCTAAGGTAGACTTACTGTTATCCCTATCAGATTGGAAGTCAGAATCGGTGTAACCCACAGGGAGTAATTGGTCTGCCCGGTAAACCAACATATAATCCCTAGTCCTTCTCAGGTACTTCAATATATGCTTTACCGCAGTCCAATGTCCCTGTCCTGGATTACTCTGATATCTGCTGACCATGCCCACGGTAAAGCAGATATCTAGTCTCGTACAGAGCATCGCATACATGAGGCTTCCTACTGCCGAAGCATAAGGAACCACCTTCATCTCCTCTATCTCCTCAGATGATCTAGGACACATCTCCTTAGATAGAGGTACTCCATGCCTGAAAGGTAGAAAACCCTTCTTGGAGTTCTGCATGCTAAAACGCTCCATAATCGTGTCTATGTATGAAGCTTGGGATAAGCACAACATCCTTTTCTTGCGATCCCTTATAACCTTGATCCCAAGGATGTGTCCCACTTCTCCCAAGTCCTTCATATCAAACTGTTTGGACAACCATACCCTTACGTCCGATAACACCTTGATATTGTTGCCAATCAACAAAATGTCATCTACGTATAGTACAATAAATACCACTACATTTCCGTCACATCTCTTGTATACACAAGACTCATCCGGACTTTGAATAAATCCATAAGACTGGATTTACCTCATCAAAGTGGATGTTCCAAGACCTCGAAGCTTGCTTCAATCCATAAATGGACCGATTAAGCTTACATACAAGATGCTCTTTGCCCTTAGCAATGAATCCCTCTGGTTGCTTCATGTAGATGTTTTCCTCAAGACTTCCATTAAGGAAAGTTGTCTTGACATCCATCTGCCACACCTCATAATCCATATGAGCTGCTATGCATAAGAGAATCCGGATAGATTTAAGCATGGCTATCGGCGAAAAAGTCTCCTCATAATCGATACCCTCTTTCTGAGTATACCCCTTCACAACAAGCCTCGCTTTGAAGGTCTCAACCTTCCCATCTAATCCTCTCTTTCTCTTGTAGATCCACTTGCATCCAATGGTTTTTACACCATCGGGTGGTTCTACTAGCTCCCAGACCTGATTTGAATCCATAGATTCAATCTCAGCATCCATTGCACTTTGCCAAGACACTGCATATTTATCTTGGATTGCCTCATCATATGTCCAGGGATCAGGTTCATGTTGGCCAGGGACCAAATCAGAAGATTCTCCCAAGAACATGAATCTATCAGGCTGTCTCACAACCCTCCCACTACGACGAGGTATCACCTGTGTATCCTCTGTGACACGCGGTGCAGTGACATGTGGTATATCCTCTTGTACCGGTGGTACTAAAGAAGTGACTTCCCCTTTTAACTCCTCCAGAACAATTTTACTCTTGGGCTTGTGGCTTATCACATAGTCTTCCTCTAGAAATCTGGCATTCGTGTTAACGATCACCCTCTGATCTCTAGGACTACAAAACAAGTCAGAATAACTCATCATCGATCTAACCATCTCTATAAGAGTCCTATTCCTTCATACTGCTACACCGTTCTGTTGGGGTGTGTGATAACTGCCATTTTGTTGTATTATTTTGGTTTTTAATATCACTGTTTTTATCCTCTCGAGTGATTTATTATTGATTATTTACATGTTTTATGAGTTGGATATATTTTTGGACCTTATTGTAAATTCTCCTAATTTTTGGACTTATATGTAAATTTTATCTTTGTTTGTAGGAGATCGAGATAAGTCACTGGACTAGACTCAAGTTGGATCAGTGTGCCAGGTGCAGTCAATTGGGATTGAATCCCAACCTCTGATAAGTAGTTCCTAAACTCTCCCAAGAGGTTGTTACCACCACGATCAGATCGTAGTGTCATCCATATCTTGAATAATCGTCTATAAAAGAGACGAAATATTCAAGATTACCTCTTGCCTATATAGTCATAGGACATCACAAATCAGAATGAACCATTTCTAACACATCTTTGGCTCTATACCCCTTGGCCTTAAAAAGGCCTCTTGGTCATCTTACCCTCCAAGCAAGATTCGTAGGTTGGGAGATCCTCCACCACTAATGAACCCAAAGGTCCATCAGCTATCAACCTTTGAATTCTGCTTAGGTTAATGTGACCAAGCCTAAGAAGCCAAAGATATGTTTGGTTCATCTTCAAAGGTTCTTTTCTCTTATTGGAATTAGAAGATGAGTTATTAACTTTAATTTGCATCGTGGGAGGTTTTGGTTCAAATTTCCTTTCAATGTACCTGAATAGGTATTCTTCCTATTCCTTCTTATAACAACTCTGTCATTAAAAGAAATAGAATATCCATCCATTATAATTTAGAAACTGAAACTAAATTCTTTCTAAATAAAGGTACATAAAGGGAATTTTTCAGAACCAAAGTTTTATTATTCTCAAGAGATAAATAAAACTTCTCCCACTGCAATAGCCGCCACCATCATGGCATTGCCCAAGTAAATGGTAATCTCCCCTTTAGCTAGTCATCGGGTTTCCTGGAACCCCTACAAAGTGTTGTAGACATGATTAGTGGCTCCCGTATCTACTCACCAGGTGCCGGTAGATATCACTGCTAATCATGTTTCAATGACTAGTCCAAAAGATATACCTTTGTTCTGTTTTGAACTGGGACAGTCCTTCTTTCAATGTCCATCCTGCTTATAAGTAAATGCCTTTCGGCTTCTTCACTCCTCCCTGAGATCCTCCCACCACCTTTGCTCCACCTTGTTTCTTCTTCTTCTTGCCTTTCGTCTTAGAAGTAGAAACCTTTTTGAGCAACCATGGCTTGAGGACACTCTTCGATGAGTGCATACTTGTACTCCTTAGAAGATAAGACAATATCTAGATTCTTTTCCAATCAACATTATTTGGGTACAGTAAGTTTATTTCTTTTTGTATCATAGTAAGTGGACTGAAAGTCATTTTTGAAAATCCTAAGAATCACATAGATCATTACTGTAGATTTCAAAAAATTATTGATTCCTCAAACAATAAAATTTCAAAATCAACCAACACCTCTAAACACCGAGAATATCGCATGCCACGATCGTGTGGACGTATACGAATTCTACATTTGTAAGAGGAGGTTTTACCCATTAATTTTACTATCTTGTCAACCTAACTTTTTGACAAGTAAAATTAATAGTTGGTTTCTCTTCGACCCTACAAATAAAAGCAGTGACTCCGATGGGGAGGATACTTATATTTGCATCTAAGTGTTCACCATTACTTAGTACTAAGGTAATTATCTCGGGTTATGTGCCTTACGATGGGCAAATACACACGCTCCTTAATAATTACCCATAACCATATTCGACCCTGTGATCTACAAACAAACTCATCCGATGGGGAGGAAGGCACTCAGAGCCGACGCGCAAGTTTGCTTGCATCACATGTCAAATCGTAATGGAGGCCGTGGGAATTTATAAAAATATCCCTCTCCCACTTAGTAATTTGAAAATGAGAAATTTTCTAGGCTACGACATGCATATCAAACAATAAGCAATAAATATGAAAAATAAATTATTTTCCAACTATTATGGCTTTTGTCTTCAATATGTCTCCCGTCGCACCGCCTTCTCGTCCGCTCCTCCTACGCCATGTACAAGCCATCCGGAGATCCGAGCCGAGACTAAACCTATTTTAATTTACATCCATCGATCCTATACTCCACGAGGGAGTGTACATGAAATCTAGATCGAAAGTAAAATAAAATAAAGAGCGGCTAAACAATGCCGTATTTAATTTATAAAAACTAAATACTAGCCTCGTCAACCCCGAGGATTCAACAAAATAAATATTTACACACATACAATCACATACACACACATGGCCATAATAGTCGGATCTTATGCCTGCAACCAAAGAGTTAAACTATGCATATCCTACTATTATCCGACACATATAATATATGAAAAAGTGCATAAAAATTAACTAAATCCTAAACACATAAAACCGGAAACCTTGGCTCTGATACCAATTGAAGGTTTTGCCCGGAAGCTCTGATACCAATTGAAGGGATTTCCCTTGTCGAGTCCGTGAGGGGAAACTTCGCTTCCCCTTCGCCTCGGTTGCTTGACCATGGTGATCCCTTCGATGTCCCCGGATTAAAAATTTAATCCTAGACAAAAAGGATTCCCAAAGCAACCAAGTCATCGTCGTGCTATTCGTTTAGAGAGGTCACTTGAACAAACTAGTTGTTCAAGCGACCATCCTCTATTCTACGAGTAGCCGGGGAATAGACGATGTCCGGATCACCGGTTTTTGTGTTTATACTCGGGATCCAAGTATTATTTAGCCTATTTACAGAAATATAACATGCTTATATTTTGAAAAACAAACACAAGCAATGAATAAAAGAGATAGAAGAATAGTTATACCTCTTGGTCTTCTAATGTATGACCCTCCTCCTTTTGGACGTCGTGTGGGCGACGATCCACCAAAAGTCGAAGCTCCTAGATCGCAAAACTTCCTTCCTTGCTTTTCCCAAGCAAGAGGAAGAAGAGAAACAATGTTTTTCTCCTTCAAAAAACCAACCAACAAGGAGCACCCAATCTCCTTGCCGCCGGCCAACTAAAAGGAGAAGAAGATGATGGAAAATCACCAAGACACCAAGGGAAACCCTATATCTTGTTTCCACCACCTAAGGAGAAGAGAGGGGAGTGTTTTGGGCGCCGGCCAAGGGCTGGGAAGGGCTGGAATAGCTGCTGGACGTTGGCCACAAGACAAGGAAGAAGAAGGAAAACTTGCCTTATTTGGTGCCACCCTTGCTTCCAAACCCTAACCCTAATTCCAATCCTATCTCAACTAGGATTGCCCTATTCTTGCCGCCCAAGCCTTGCTCCCTCTCAATAATAATCTCCACGCCGACCCCATGCAACCTATTATAGAGTTTGGGGATAAGCCATGAATTAATCTCCTCCATTGGTTCTAGGGATTTAATCTCAACCGTCGGATCTAGAGATTTAATCTCAACCGTCGGATCTTAGAGATTTAATCTCTACCAATGGATCTTAGTGTTTTGTTTCTATCCATTGGATCTAAGCATCTTGAGGTGTTAATGGGCTACATTAGGGACCATGAGGAGGAGTTGGGTCTTGGCTACCCATGGATCAAGCCCACATAAAGTCCGATCCACTAATGATGGTCCAATCCACTAAAGGTCCATCATTGATCTACCTCACCAACCCCCATATGATAATATGGGCTCCATATATTATTTGTACATTTTCTCCCCATGTTTAAGATCTCGAATGTCCGTCAATTAATTAATTTACTGACCATTAATTAATCGACATCTAACTCCATGAGTAGTACCACTCAACCTTTTCATCATGCCGGACCAAGTCCACCTGCAGGGTTTACATGATGAACCTTATGAGCTCCTCAAGGGGACATCATCATCCTAATATATAGGACACAGTTTCCTCCTATAATCAACGGCACACCATATAAATAATATCATCTCCCAACTTACCGAGTCTATCGATTTAATCTATAAATCTCGCCCATTGGTAAATCAAAGAGATGAGTACTAAGTATATGTGCCCGTTATTATATCGGGATTAAGAGCATGTACTAAATAATATCTGAGGTCCGATTCGATTATGTAGTCAGCAATAAATCGAATCACCTCTGTGTCGGTCCTGCTCAATACACACAAAGTGCACTAGTGTGATTCTATGGTCAAGACAAACCAATACCAAATCACACTACAATCATTCCGATGGTTTGTCCAAAGCCATCTCGGTTGTGAGCCTTTACTTATACTTTACAAGGAGCCGATAACATGATCTCCCGTGTGACACCACACACCATGTTATCTACAATGTAACGTATTAGACAATATGCATAAATATATGCAAACAATGATCATGTGATTCTTATTTCAAAAATAAAGATGTTTATAGAAAAGATAGACTTTTCAGTATACATCCCTACAGTTCAAGGCTTCTACAATGGCATCCTTCACCGACTCAAGGATCCGAGCCATGAGATTGTGAACTCGCCAATGCTTTCATCAAGTCAACCATGTGTTATTTACTAAGTCCTGCATACCTTAAACACACATATCAAATCACATAATCAACCTAACTTAAACCCTTTGACACACACATCAAAACTAAATCATACTTGGGTTGATTGCCCTAACATAAGGCCTCAGAAACAAGAACCATCCAAGGGCAAGAAAGGTTTCGGTCACAAACCTAAGCCCAAGGAGACCTACCATAGTGTTCCATTCAATTATGGAACACAATCTAGGTCTAGGAAGACCAAGGTTACTAAGGAGGGCATCCCTAAGGGTAACCAAGGTAGGTGCCTGGTGGCTAAGGTTTCAAGAAAACCTACGAAAGTCACTAAGAAGGTTACAAGGGGAGTCATCCCTAGAGTTAACCTAGGCAAGACCACAATGACCAAGGCTACCAAGCCTAGGAGGGTTATTAAGAGGGTATCTAGGGAAGTTATCCCTAGCGAATACCTAATTTACCCAAGGAGCTCAAATAGGTTTTGGGTTTCTAGGAGTGTGATCGACTCAAACTAGATGGGTTAGGATGTGACAACCTTAAATGGATAGGTAGTTAACCTAACCTTGGTAAAGGTGACACTTTAAATCATTTTCAAGGTTATGGGTACCTTGGAAATGAAGTTTAACTTTATATCCTAAAGGATTTTAGGATGTGCCAATATCTTTTAAGAACCATGGAAAATTGATCAAATTGGCACAAATTAGGTTTAGAGGTCTTGGTGTGCCATTTTGGATTTTTCGCACACTTGGGAGATAAGTTGGTAATATGGAAAAATAAACCTAATCCTAACAAATGGAAACAAATATTAAATTTTAGGTATTCTTATACCTTCTATTTTATTTGTCATGCCTTGATTGCCACATAACATGTCATGACATCATTCTTATTCTTTATCATATAAATGTCATGATTATTCTTAGGGCTTATCTTTTATGTCATGTGTATTTAGATTTGATCATATGCCATAACATCATGATTTTTGGCAATACTTATTTATGTTATCATTTATGCCATGATAATTCCAAGAATTAAGTAAAATTAATTTAAGGACAATTGGCATGACTTGAAGTCCCATGTATAAGAGAATCAAGTAGTGTTGCCTTAGAAAATTGCATGAGCCTTAAATTAGGATGAACAAAACCCAAATCACATATCAAATTGATATGTGTGTGTTTTCAAATACCCTAGATACATGTGAGATGCTAGGAAATGAGTTAAGTTCAAGGTGCATAATTTTTGCATCTAGATGAACTCAAACTCATCTTATACCATTGAGGAATCATGGGAAAGCTAATGTGCAAGTCATGTGCATTGAGCCTATTGATCATGATTCAATAAAGGTTTTTAAAATTATTTTAGAAAACCTTGGTGAAACCTATCTTTTAATAGCAATCACCATTGATAGAGTTGATACAAAGTAGGGTCAAAACTTTGAACTTTTCAATAGTTTTGAAATTTGTGTCAATCTCATTATTTTACGGGTATTTTATTTTTCCAATATTTTTCACCCATAATGATTGACTTAAGTATTATATATATGAATTTTCATGATTTTCATATTATGTATAATTACTTATGAATTTTCGAAAACCATTTTCTGATTTTTGAATTCTATATTTGTAGAAATCAGTCGACTGCCGCCAAGGGTAGTCGACTGTTGACTGAAAGAGTCGACTGTCAATGCTGATTTTAGGTAAACAAGATTTGTTTAGCTTGATTTAAGATGTGTTAGGCTACCCTAACTACTCCTAACCCTAGGATATGATTTGGAAAGCATTGGAATGGGTGAAAATCCATTGGATATGGATTAGGAGAGTTGTTTATGGTGTGTATCAATTTTAAGGTGTGTGAAAGTTCAAGGTTTATCTTTTAGCCTTAATTTTGATGTTTTTGTATTCTATAGGCTTAGGGACTCTCCAAAGACATTATTGGTTCAATGGTCAAGGGGCAGTAAGCCTTTAGGGGGAGGTTATCCATCATAGGATAATGGATGTGTTCTTCTTCATGAGGGGGAGAATTTTGAGTTTTTAGAGAAGTGAGGATTGCCTCTCTTTAGTGATATGGGACTTATCACTAGGAAGAGTGAAGGCATCCTAGATGTTTTTAGACCAAGGGGGAGATTGTAAGATCTCATTGGGATATGAGACATTGACACCCTTGGGGTGAGCCTTTTTTATGTATGTCAAAAAGGGGGAGAATTTGAGTATTCCCAATTTGGAAAATTGGGAGGATTGGTTTGAGTTAGTGTTCAAACTCAAAGATATTAGTTTATGTCAAACATCAAAAAGGGAGAGATTGTTAGTGCAATCAGCCCATGTCACGATTAACCAGACTTGAGTTTGACTCGAGTAGTTATTTTGATGTTAGTGTTTTGATGTTTGACATTGATGTTTGACAATGAGTTGTCCATTGCTTGACAATGGGTTGACTGTTGAAGGATTGTGGCCCAACTAGAAGGGGGGTTAAATAGCCTTTTCGCGTGTTCGATGGAAATCGTTCGCTCGTCGTGTGCTTGTCTACAATATTCATTAATACGCAGCGGAAATACAAATACAAGGAAAAATCACAACATACGCAAATACACGGCAATATATGTGGTTCGGAACCTTAGGGTTCCTACTCCACGGGGCGAGCTCAAAGAGCTCTAGAGATGCACATGACACTACTCAAATGCCTTCTCGACAACAAGTCGGAGGTGGAAAAACCTCATACAAGAAATTACAAGATTTAATATAAAAGTACAAGCAAAATACAAAGACAATATGAAATACAAGTAAAGAAAACTTTACAACACTTTGCTTTGATCACTTGCTTGTTGCTTGCTTTGGTTTTCTCTTGAAGGTTTGGAATGCAGCAGCAATTTCCCTCCAAAATCTCTCCAAAAATGGTTTTGGAAATCCTCCCCAAGCTCCTCCTTTTATGCTTGTCTCGAGTTGATTATGCGCCAATCAGTCGACTATTCCTGACCACTAATCGACTGCTCCTGTAGCTGTTGTCTCACAACGACTCGATCCACGCTAGATAAGGTCCAATGGATACACTATCAGTCGACTGATCATGCCCATCAGTCGACTGATCAAGCCATCAGTCGAGTGATCCAGGCAATCAGTCGACTCGAAAAGGTTCTGTGCCCATGACACCATTCATCAGTCGACTCTCATCCCTTAGCAATCGACTGATGGTGTATCAGTCGACTGTCAAACCCTGGAAGTCGACTGATTGGCCAGAAACTCATCAGTCGAGCATCAATCGATTGCTCTCAACTTGGATCAGTCGACTGCTATCTATAGCAATCGACTGGTGTCGGGTAAAATCTCAAACAAATACAAGTTGTTTGAGCATCCAACCGTCGGATAAACCTCAAACATCAATGTTTGAGCATCCGACACTTGATCTCAGCCACTTGGCCAAGCTCAAATCTCATCTCCCATGGAGTCTCTCACTGAAGCTCTCTTCGTCCGGCTACATCCCTCGGATGCACCAAGTGCACGACTTACGAAATACCATCCTTCGCATCTTGCCCTAAAGTCTACTTCCTTTGGCTTCACTCCATTTGCTCCTCGTCCGACGGTCCCTCGGATGCACCAAGCGCACGACTTCCGCAATGCCATCCTTCACCGACTCAAGGACCCGAGCCATGAGACAATGAACTTATCAATGCTTTATCAAGCTAACCAAATGCAAAGACTCAAGCTTGGACTTTTCCATTGCCAAGGCTACACACTTGGACTTCCCATGCCAACCCCATGTTGGGCTTTAACCGCCAAGATTACACAACTTGGACTTACATGGCCAAGGCTACTCACTTGGTCTTGCCATGTCATACGTTTTGTCTAACATCAAAATACCGCTCGAGTCAAACTCAAGTCCGGTCAATCGTGACCTGGGCCGATTGCACCAACAATCTTCCTCTTTTTGATGTTTGACAAAACCCCAAACACCTTTGAGTTAGGTGCCCTAACTCAAGTCTACCAATTATCCCCAATTGGCAATTCTCACCTTTGAGAATTCCAACTAACCCCAATTGGTATCTTCTTCCCCATTTTGACATACATCAAAAAGGTCCTCAAGGGTGTCAATGTCTCATATCCCAATGAGATCTTACAATCTCTCCCTTGGTCTAAAAACACATCCATCATCCCAAGATAGATAACCTCCCCCTAAAGGCTTGCTCCCCCTTGACCATTGCACCAACAATGTCCTTGGAGAGTCCCTAAGCTAATAGGAACACTAAACAATCGAAATTAAGGGCAAAGATTCAACATTGAACTTGCACCTCCCTTAATTCGATACATACCCTAAACAATTCTCCTAATCCATATCCAATGGATTTTCACCCTTTCTAATACTCTCCAAAGCATGTCCTAGGATTAGGAGCAGTTAGGGAACTAAGAAATAGCTGATCATAGGCCTAACAAACATTGTTTACCCGAAATCAACATCATCATTCGACTCCTTCAGCTACCAGTCGACTGATTTTGACTCCAGTCAACTGCCATCAAAGGCAGTCAACTGATTTCTACATAGTACAGAAATCAGATTTCAGAAATGAAATTCTAAAATTCATAAGTAAAAATACGTAATTTGAAAAATCTTGAAAATTCATACGTACATTACTTATTACAAATATTATGGGTGAAAAATATTAAAAAAATAAAATACCCATAAACTAGTGAGATTGATACAAAGTTCAAAACTTTTGAAATTTTCAATGTTTGACCCTACTTTGTATCACCTCATTCAATGGTGATTGCTATCAAAAGATAGACTTCACCAAGGTTTTTCAAAATGATTTTGAAATAATTTTAAAACCTTTAAATTCATTTTCCTAAACATCTCCATTGTATCTAAGTGTATGAAGCACATACAAGTCAAGTGTTCTAGTGAGATGTAGGTTTTGTTCATCTAGGGTCTCATGCATATGCTAGGCAATACTATTTGATTTCCTTATGAATGGGACTTCAAATCATGCCTTAGTCCTTAATTCAATTTTATTTAATGCATGAATAATGATTATGGAATAAATGATAACAAGAATAAAAACATGTGTCAATAATCATGATATCATGGCATGTGATACAAACTTAAGCATAACATGACATTTAGCTGACCCTAAGTATTATCATAACATTTTATATGATACAAATAAATATGATGTCATGGCATGGCAAGGCAAATAAAGCATGACAAGTATAAAATACTAAGGTATAAAATACCTAAATGTTAAGCCTAAATTATCATTTCTAAGATTAAATCCATTTTGCCTTAGTATCAACTATCCCCCTAGTGTGCCAAAAGCCCAGAATAGCACACCATGACTTCTAAGACCTAATTGTGCCAATTTAATCAATTTTCAACTTCTCAAAATACATTGGCACATCCTAAAGTGTCAACTCTACCATGATTAGGTTAACTACCTATCAACTTAGGGTTGACACACCCTAACCCATCTAACGTGAATCGATCACGCTCCTAGGAACCCAATACCTATTGGAGCTCCTTGGGTTAACAAGGTATTCACTAGGGATAACTTCCCTAGATACCTTCCTAATGACCCTTTTTGGCTTTGAAGTCTTAGTCATTTGGGTCTTTCCTAGGTTAACCTTAGAGATTGCCTCCCTAGTAACATTCTTAGTGGCTACCTTAGATTTTCTTGACTTTTTAGCCACTAGACACATACCATGGTTAATCTTAGGGATAACTTCCCTATTAACCTGGGTTTTTCTAGACTTAAATTTAGTTCCATAATCAAATGGAACATTGTGGTAGGACATACGTTTGTGACCCAAACCTTTCTTGCCCTTGGACGGTTCTTATCTCCTAGGTCCTAAATTTTGACCATTAGACCCCTTAATTAAATTTGTAATTCTTGCTAGGGTCTTCTCCAAATTTTCAAGCGTTGACCTCAAGGCTTGGTTTTCTAATTCTAACTTTCCAATTTTTATTTTCCATTAATCTTTTGGGAATGACTCTTCATAGGCATATGCCTAGACTTCTTAGAGTTAAAGCCCAAATTTTCTTCTATCCTCCTAATACTCTCCCTAGGTAAAATAGGTCTAGAATTGTTTGATCTAGATTTGTCCTTAGTTGTAAGTTCATAGGATTTAGCTCCTAAGCAAACATATCTATTCCTACTAGCATGCTTATATTCATGGGCAATATCAAGTGAATTAAAATGATTCCTAGCATGCTTTTTAATCCTAGAACTAGAAGGTGCATTAAAGTATACCTTAGGATTTGCTTTGGAAGCTCCCCCTACTTGTGTAGCTTCTTATTGCCCCTTCTTCTTCCCCCTAGGGCATTGACTTCGGTAGTATCCCCGTTGATTACACTTGAAGCACACAATGTGCTCTTTATTTTTCCTAGCGAGGACTCCGACATCCTTTGACTTTTGGTTGACTTTTTTGTCCAATTTTGGGCATTTACTCTTGTAGTGCCCTTTCTCCCTACACTCAAAGAAAATTATGTGATCTATATTATTATGAATTTCATTTGATTTACCTAGGGTGGTGGAAGCCTCTTGATCTTCACTTCTCCCGGATGTAGATGCTTCTTCTCATTCTTGCTCCAGGATAGAAGATCTCTCCTCTCCCTCAATGCTAGAGGTGGAGGTTTCCTCCAATTCATCCATATTCTCAGATGTTGATGGCGATTCTTCCTCTTGAGCATGGGAGGATGAATACTCTTCCTTAGCTTCTTTCTCTACTTGTGTCGGTTCAGAATTTTCATGGAATTGGACTAATTTATTCCACAATTCCTTCGCATCCCTATATTCACCTAGCTTAGACAAAATGTGGTTAGGTATTAACTTAACTAACATTTTCGTTACCTCAACCATTGTCTTGAATTGTTGTTGTTGCTCCTCGATCCATTTTGATTTTTCGATTATCTTCTTGTCTTCACCCCTAGGTACTTCAAAATCGTCTTCAATTGTTAGCATTATATTGAAATCGGTTTCGAAGTATACCTCCATCCTTTTCTTCCACCATGAGAATTCTCCTTCGAATTTTGGTTGTTGGATGTTGATGTTGGCCATTTTGGTTGACTGTCGCGATGGTGAGTCCGATGACAACCTCCTCGCTCTGATACCACTTATTGGAGGATCGTGGCCTGACTTGAAGGGTGGTTGAATAGCCTTTTCGCGTGTTCGATGGAAATCGTTCGCTTGTCGTGTTCTTGTCTATAATATTCGTTAATACGCAGCGGAAATATAAATAACAAATACAAATACAAGAGACAATCACAACATATGCAATACACTATGATATACATAGTTCGGAACCTTAGGGTTCCTACTCCATGGGGCGAGCTCAAAAAGCTCTAGAGATGCACACGACACTACTCAAACGCCTTCTCGACAACAAGTCAGAGGTGGAGAAACCTCATACAAGAAATTACAAAATGCAATACAAAAGTATAAGCAAAATACAAAGACAATATGAAATACAAGTAAAGAAAACTTTACAACACTTTGCTTTGATCACTTGCTTGTTGCTTGCTTTGGTTTGCTCTTGAAGGTTTGGAATGAGCAACAATTCCCCTCCAAAATCTCCCCAAAAATGATTTTGGAAATCCTCCCCAAGCTCCTCCTTTTATGCTAGTCTCGGGTTGATTCCGCGCCAATCAGTCGATTGTTCCTGACCATTAGTTGACTGCTCCTATAGATGTTGTCTCACAACGACTCGATCCATGCTGGACAAGTTCCAACGGATACACTATCAGTCGACTGATCATGCCCATCAGTCAATTGAGTAAGCCATCAGTCGAGTGATCCAAGAAATCAGTCGACTTGAAAAGGTTCTGTGCCTACGACACCCTTCATCAGTCGACTAATGGTGTATCAGTCGACTGCCAAACCCTAGCAGTCGACTGATTGGCTAGAAACTCATCAATCAAGCATCAGTCGATTGCTCTCGACTTGGATCAGTTGACTGCTATCTATAGCAGTTGACTGGTGTCAAGTAAAACCTCAAACAAATACAAGTTGTTTGAGCATCCGACCATCGGGTAAACCTCAAACACCAATGTTTGAGCATCCGACACTCGATCTCAACCACTTGGCCAAGCTCAACTCTCATCTCCCATGGAGTCTCTCACTGAAGCTCTCTTCGTTTGGCTACGTCCCTCGGATGAACCAAGTGCACGACTTCCGCAATACCATCCTTTGTGTCTTGCCCTAAAGTTTGCTTCCTTTGGCTTCAATCCATTCGCTCCTCGTCCGGTAGTCCCTCGGATGCACCAAGCGCATGACTTCTACAATGTCATCCTTCACCAATTCAAGGACTTGAGCCATGAGACGATGAACTTGCCAATGCTTTATAAAGCTAACCAAATGCCAAGACTCAAGATTGGACTTTCCCATTTCCAAGGCGACACACTTGGACTTTCCATGCCAACCCCATGTTGGACTTTCACCATCAAGGTTACACAACTTGGACTTACATGGCCAAGGCTACTCACTTGATCTTCCCATGACATATATTTTGTCTAACATCAAAATACCGCTCGAGTCAAACTCGAGTCCGATCAATCATGACCTGGGTCGATTGCTCCAACATTGACTATATGGTTGACATGGGGTTGACCATATGATGGAGAAGTCCAAGTCTTGTGTACATGGCATGGAAAGTCCAAGTCTTGGGTACTTGGCATGGAAAGTCCAAGTATGGGTCTTGGCAAGGGAAAGTCCAAGCTTGAGTCTTGGCAAATGGAAAGTCTAACATGGGTTGGCAAGGGAAGTCCAAGGGTTGATATTGGCGGCGTAAAGTCCAAGAGACACAAGAAGAAGAAGAGGAGAAGGAGAAATCTCATCCTCACAAGCAAGTGAGGATTCAGAAGTTGAAGAGGAGTCAACATTTGAGTCGATAGAAGAGGTGGAAGAGGTAGAAGAAGCCTCCACCTCTAAGATTGAGGGGGAGGATATTAGGTCATCTTCAATGCCGGAGCCAACTCAAGAGGAACCATCCACCTCCGATCGAGAAGATGAAGAAGCTCAAAATTCCACCACCATTGACCTAGGTAACTAGAGCAATTTAGTTAAAAATAAAAATCATATAATTTGCTTTGAGTGCAGGGAATCCGGGCATTACAAGAGTAAGTGCTCAAAAAGAGTCAAGAAGCCTCAACTAGCGCCAAAGGTCAAGGATGTCAGTAGCCCAATTAGGAAGAGCAAGGAGCACGTGGTGTGCTTCAAGTGCCAACAACCAGGGCATCATAGGAGTCAATGCCCTAGGGAGAGGAAGAAAGTCCAAGAAGGAGCATCACATGTAGGGGAGCTTCTAAAGCTAACCCTAAGGTATATTTCAATAATGCACCTTCTAAGTTTAATGTTAAAAAGCATGCTTTTAATACTCTTGCAATTGTGCATAATCATAAGGAGCATGCTAAAAATAATAGACTCTATTGCTTAGGTGTCAAATCATATAATTTTTGTAATAAGGGGAAATTTGGGACTAATATCCCTAAAGCAATCCTACCTAAGGAAAGTATTAAGAAGGTAGAGGACCATTTAGGCATTAACCCTAAGAAGGGTAGACATATGCCTAAAAGAAATGGTAATGCCCAAAGACTAAATTAAAATTCAAAAATTAGGCAATTAGAATTGGAGAACCAAGTCTTGAGTTCAAGGCTTGAAAAACTTGAAAAGACCCTTAGGAAGATGCAAAGTCAAATTCAAGGTCCAATAATCAAAGACTAAGGCCAAGGAAACAAGAACCATCCAAGGGCAAGAAAGGTTTGGGTAACAAACCTAAGCCCAAAGAGACCTACCATAGTGTTCCATTCGATTATGGAACACAATCAAGGTCTTGGAAGACCAATGTTACTAAGGAGGTCATCCCTAAGGGTAACCAAGGTAGGTGTCTAGTGGCTAAGGTTTCAAGGAAACCTAAGGAAGCCACTAAGAAGGTTACAAGGGGAGTCACCCCTAGAGTTAACCTAGGCAAGACCACAATGACCAAGGCTATCAAGCTTAGGAGGGTCATTAGGAGGGTATCTAGGGAAGTTATCTCTAGTGAATACCTAATTAACCCAATGAGCTCAAATAAGTTTTGGGCTTCTAGGAGCATGATCAACTCACGCTAGCTGGGTTAAGATGTGTCAACCTTGAATGGATAGGTAGTTAACCTAACCTTGATAAAGGGGGAACTTTAGGTCATTTTCAAGGTTATGGGTACTTTGGAAATGAAGTTTAGCTTTATATCCTAAAGGATTTTAGGATGTGCCAATATCTTTTAAGAACCATGGAAAATTGATCTTGGCACAAATTAGGTTTAGAGGTCTTGGTGTGCCATTTTGGGTTTTTGGCACACTTTGGAGATAAGTTGGTAATATGGAAAAGTAAACCTAATCCTAAAAAATGGAAACAAATATTAAAATTTAGGTATTCTTATACCTTATATTTTATTTATCATGCCTTGATTGTCATATAACATGTCATGACATCATTCTTATTCTTTATCATATAAATGTCATGATTATGCTCAGGGATTATCTTTTATGTAATGTGTATTTAGATTTGATCATATGCCATGACATCATAATTTTTGACAATATTTATTTATGTTATCATTTATGTCATGATCATTCAATGCATTAAGTAAAATTGATTTAAGGACAATTGGAATGACTAGAAGTCTCATGTATAAGGGAATCAAGTAGTGTTGCCTTAGATAAATACATGAGCCTTAAATTAGACTGAACAAAACCCACATCTCATATCAAATTGATATGTGTGTGTTTTCAAATACCCTAGACACATGTGAGATGGTAGGAAATGAGTTAAGTTCAAGGTGCATAGTTTTTGCATCTAGATGAACTCAAACTCATCTTATACCATAGAGGAATCATGGGAAAGCTAATGTGCAAGTCATGTGCATTGAGCCCATTGATCATGATCCAATAAAGTTTTTTAAAATCATTTTAAAATCATTTTAGAAAACCTTAGTGAAGCCTATCTTTTGATAGCAATCACCATTGATAGAGTTGGTACAATGTAAGGTCAAAACTTTAAACTTTTCAATAGTTATGAACTTTGTGTCAATCTCATTATTTTATGTGTATTTTATTTTTCTAATATTTTTCACCCATAATGATTGAATTTAGTATTATGCAAATAAATTTTCATGATTTTTCATATTATGTATAATTACTTATGAATTTACAAAAATTGTTTTCTGATTTTTGAACTCTGCATTTGTAGAAATCAATCGACTACTGCTTATGGCAGTCAACTGTTGACTGAAAGAGTCATCTGCGATTGCTGATTTCATGTAAACAAGGTTTGTTTAGCCTAATTTAACCTATGTTAGGCTACCCTACCTGCTCCTAACCCTAGGATATGCTTTAGAAAGCATTGGAAAGGGTGAAAATCCATTGGATAAAGATTAGGAGAGTTGCTTATGGTGTGTATAAATTTTAAGGTGTGTGAAATATCAAGGTTGAACTTTTAACCTTAATTTTGATGGTTTAGTGTTCCTATAGGCATAAGGACTCTCCAAGGACATTGTTGGTGTAATGGTCAAGGGGGAGCAAGCCTTTAGAGGGAGATTATCCATCATGGGATGATGGATGTGTTCTTCCTCATGAGGGGGAGAATTTTGAGTTTTTAGAGAAGTGAGGATTGCCTGTCTTTAGTGATATGGGACTTATTACTAGGAAGAGTGGAGGCATCCTAGATGTTTTTGTACAAAGGGGGAAATTGTATGATCTCATTGGGATATGAGACATTAACACCCTTGGGGTGAGCCTTTTTGATATAAATCAAAAAGGGGGAGAATTTGAGTATACCCAATTTGGAAAATTGGGAGGATTGGTTTGAGTTAGTGTTCGAACTCAAAGATGTTGGTTTTTGTCAAACATAAAAAAGGGGGAGATTGTTGGTACAATCAGCCCAGGTCACGATTGACCAGACTAGAGTTTGACTTTAGTAGTTGTTTTGATGTTTGATAATGAGTTGACCATTGTTTGACAATGGGTTGCCTATATGATTGACATGGGATTGACCATATGATGGAGAAGTCCAAGTGGGACACTTGGCAATGGAAAGTCTAAGTCTTGTTTACATGGCATGGAAAGTCCAAGTCTTGGGTGCTTGGCATGGAAATTCCAAACATGGGTCTTGGCAAGGGAAAGTCCATGCTTGAGTCTTGACAAATGGAAAGTCTAACATGGGTTGGTAAGGGAAGTCCAAGGGTTGATATTGGCGACGTAAAGTCCAAGCGGGAGTCTTGGCAGCATAAGTCCAATGGTTTGGTGGCGTAAAGTCCAAGCGATAGTCTTGGCAGCATAAGCCCAAATGTGCCTTGGTGGTATAGACCAACTTAACATGACAATAGCCGATGGAAGAACATGAAGGCTAGCATATAAATGAACAAGTCATGGATGACTTGGAGGGATCCAATAGGCGTGAGGCTGATGGAGGTGGCTAGAAGGCTTAAGTCTAAGCTAAGGGTGGTCTAGCAAGTATGAGGGCATCATACTTGGGGTTTAACCTCATGGTTGAGGTTATCAGTCGACTGGGACTTTGAACCAGTCGATTGGTCAAGTGTTTTGACACTTGATAGTCGAGTTGACTTGTAGCAGTTGACTAGGATTATGACTAGTCGACTGTTGTGAGTCGACTGGCGATCGAGCTCTCATCACATACGCAAGGTGCCTAGACTAGTGTCCCAGTCGAGGGAGCGCCTCGACTGCAGTGGCCACAGATGCAAGGCACCTCGACCGGTGCCTCGAGTACTTGATTAGTCGACTGCCATGAAGGGCATTCGACAGATGGGTTGGTCACGAGGTCAGAATGGCCGGTAGCCGACTGGTCAGTCAGCTACAGCCTTGGTAGTCGACTGATGGGTAATGGCAATCTACTTCCAGTGTATCCGTTGGAGTTTTGCCGACTTGGATTAATTCATTGTGAGACAACGACTACAGGAGCAGTCGACTAGGGCCTTATGACAGTCGACTTCTAGGCAAAAATCAGCCCGAGTTACAGCTTTAAAGGGAGCTCGAAAGGGAGGATTTAGCAACAATTTTCTTGGGCGATTTAAAGGGAAATAGTTGGTGCTTTCCAGTCCTTCAAGGCTAGTCCAAAGCGATTAATAAGCAAGCATCCAAAAGAGTTTTTGTAAAGTATTATTTAATTCTTTTGTGTATTTACTTTGTATTTTCTTGTTGTAATCTTGTATTTTTTTTTGTAATCATTTACAAGAGGTTTCTCCACCTCCGGTGTGTCACCAAGAAGGAGTATTATTTATTAGTGGTGATGTATGCATCACTAGAACTCATTCGAGCTCAATACGTGGAGTATGAACCCTAAGGTTCCGAACCATGTTATATTCGTGTATTTTGATTGTGATTGTTGTTGTGTATTTGTTTTTATCATTATATATTCCACTACGTACACTAACAATTGTAGCAAGCACAAATAAATTCCGTCAAACGACGAGAATGCGCCATTCACTCTCCTCTAGCGCTTATCGAAGATCCTAACAAGTTGTATCAGAGCTAGGAGCTCTTCTACGGATTAACAACCAGGAGCAAAGCGCTAGAGGAAATAAGATGGAATTTGAAGAAGAGTTGGGATGGGACATCAACACACCGGTTCCATATACGCTCTATGGACAAGAAGGCTTCAATCAATTGAAGACAAGGATTGAAGAATTCATTTTGATGAGGGACTTCGATGATTGGTCCGCATTGATGGAACGATTTGAATATCCAAAAGGGCCAAAAGGAGGATTCCTCAAAATGAAGAAGTGGACCAGGAAACAACTCTAAGAATTTAAGAAAAACAAGAAGGTAATAAAATTCTTGGTTGATTTAGTCCCTAATGACATTTTGTGTAGTTTAGGGGATTACATGGATGCCAAGGAGGTATGGATCAAGTTGGCAAGATTCCATGAGGAGCCTCACTCGACACAAGAAGAAGGAGAGGAGAAGGAAGAAAGCTCATCCTCACAAGCAAGTGAGGATTTGGAAGTTGAAGAGGAGTCAACATCTGGGTCGATAGAAGAGGTGGAAGAGGTAGAAGAAGCCTCCACCTCTAGGATTGAGGGGGATGATATTAGGTCATCTTCAATGTCGGAGCCAACTCAAGAGGAACCATCCACCTCCGGTCGAGAAGATGAAGAATCTCAAAATTTCACCACCATTGACCTAGGTAACTCAAGCAATTAGTTAAAAAAATAAAAATCATATAATTTGCTTTGAGTGTAGGGAAGCCGGGTATTACAAGAGTAAGTGCCCGAAAAGATTCAAGAAGCCTCAACCGATGCCAAAGGTCAAGGATGCTGGTGACCCAATTAGGAAGAGCAAGGAGCACGTAATATGCTTCAAGTGCCAACAACCGGGGCATTATAGGAGTCAATGCCCTAGGGGGAGGAAGAAAGTCCAAAAAGGAGCATCACATATAGGGGGAGCTTCTAAAGCTAACTCTAAGGTATATTTCAATAATGCACCTTCTAAGTTTAATGTTAAAAGGCATGCTTTTAATACTCTTGCAATTGTGCATAATCATAAGGAGCATGCTAGAAATAATAGACTCTATTGCTTAGGTGCAAAATCATATAATTTTGGAAATAAGGAGAAATTTGGGACTAATATCCCTAAAGCAATCCTACCAAAGGAAAGTATTGGGAAGGTAGAGGACCATTTAGGCATTAACCCTAAGAAGGGTAGGCATATGCCTAAATGAAATGGTAATGCCCAAAGACTAAATCAAAATTCAAAAATTGGGCAATTAGAATTGGAGAATCAAGCCTTGAGGTCAAAGCTTGAAAAACTTGAAAAGACCCTTAGGAAGATGCAAATTCAAATTCAAGGGTCCAATGATCAAAGAATAAGGCCTAGGATACAAGAACCATCCAAGGGCAAGAATGATTTGGGTCACAAACCTAAGCCCAAGGAGACCTACCATAGTGTTCCATTCGATTATGGAACACAATCAAGGTCTAGGAAGACCAAGGTTACTAGGGAGTTCATTCTTAAGGTTAACCAAGGTAGGTGCCTAGTGGCTAAGGTTTCAAGGAAACCTAGGGAAGCCACTAAGAAGGTTACAAGGGGAGTCACCCCTAGAGTTAACCTAGGCAAGACCACAATGACCAAGGCTACCAAGCCTAGGAGGGTCATTAGGAGGATATCTAGGGAAGTTATCGCTAGCGAATACCTAATTAACCCAAGGAGCTCAAATAGGTTTTGGGTTCTTAGGAGCGTGATCGACTCACGCTAGATGGGTTAGGATATGCCAATCTTGAATGGATAGGTAGTTAACCTAACCTTGGTAAAGGTGATACTTTATGTCATTTTCAAGGTTATGGGTACCTTGGAAATGAAGTTTAACTTTATATCCTAAAGGATTTTAGGATGTGCCAATATCTTTTAAGAACCATGGAAAATTGATCAAATTGGCACAAATTATGTTTAGAGATCTTGGTGTGCCATTTTGGGTTTTTGGCACACTTGGGAGATAAGTTGGTAATATGACAAAATAAACCTAATCCTAACAAATGGAAACAAATATTAAAATTTAGGTATTCTATTACATTATATTTTATTTGTCATGCCTTGATTGTCATATAACATGTCATGACATCATTCTTATTCTTTATCTTATAAATGTCATGATTTTGCTTAGGGCTTATCTTTTATGTCATGTGTATTCAGATTTGATCATATGTCATGACATCATGATTTTTGGCAATACTTATTTATGTTATCATTTATGTCATGATCATTTCATGCATTAAGTAAAATTGATTTAAGGACAATTGGCATGACTTGAAGTCCCATGTATAAGGGAATCAAGTAGTATTGCCTTAGAAAAATGTCTGAGCCTTAAAGTAGGATGAACAAAACCCACATCTTACATCAAATTGACATGTGTGTGTTTTCAAATACCCTAGACACATGTGAGATGGTAGGAAATGAGTTATGTTCAAGGTGCATAGTTTTTGCATCTAGATGAACTCAAACTCATCTTATACCATGGAGGAATCATGGGAAAGCTAATGTGCAAGTCATGTGCATTGAACCCATTGATCATGATCCAATAAAGGTTTTTAAAATTATTTTAGAAAACCTTGGTGAAGCCTATCTTTTGATAGCAATCATCATTGATAGAGTTGATACAAATTAGAGTCAAAACTTTGAACTTTTCAATAGTTTTGAACTTTGTATCAATCTCATTATTTTATGTGTATTTTATTTTTTCAATATTTTTCACCCATAATGATTGACTTAAGTTTTATACATATGAATTTTTATGATTTTTTCGTATTATGTATAATTACTTATGAATTTTTCAAAACTATTTTTTGATTTCTGTATTCTGCATTTGTAGAAATCAGTTGACTGCCGCTTATGGAAGTCGACTGGCACCAAGGGCAGTCGACTATTGACTGAAAAAGTCGACTGGCAACACTGATTTCGGATAAACAAGGTTTTTTTAGCCTTATTTCAGCTGTGTTAGGCTACCCTAACTGCTCCTAACCCTAGGATATTCTTTGGAAAGCATTGGAAAGGGTGAAAATCCATTGGATATGGATTAGGAGAGTTGTTTAGGGTGTAAATCAATTTTAAGGTGTGTGAAAGTTCAAGGTTGAACTTTTAGCCTTAATTTTGATGGTTTAGTGTTCCTATAGGCTTAAGGACTCTCCAAGCACATTGTTGGTGCAATAGTCAAGGGGGAGCAGGCCTTTAGGAGGAGGTTATTCATCATGGGATGATGGATGTGTTCTTCCTCATGAGGGGGAGAATTTTGAGTTTTTATAGCAGTGAGGATTGCCTCTCTTTAGTGATATGGGATTTATCACTAGGAAGATTGAAGGCATCCTAGATATTTTTGGACCAAGGGGGAGATTATAAAATCTCATTGGGATATGAGACATTGATACCCTTGGGGTGAACCTTTTTGATGTATGTCACAAAGGGGGAGAATTTGAGTATTCCCAATTTTGAAAATTGGGAGGATTGGTTTGAGTTTGTGTTCTAACTCAAAGATGTTGGTTTTTGTCAAACATCAAAAAGGGGGAGATTATTGGTGCAATCGGCCCAAGTCACGATTGACCAGACTCGAGTTTGACTCGAGTAGTGGTTTTGATGTTTGATAATGAGTTGACCATTGTTTGATAATGGGTTGATTATATGGTTGATATGAGATTGACCATATAATGGAGAAGTCCAAGTGCGACCCTGATGAATGATTTTTGTCGTGGTACCATTACAAAACAAAATTTATAATTAAACCAAACCCCCTCTACACTAATAGAGATGACTCGGTGTTGGTGCAATCGTCCCAGGTCACGATTGACCGGACTCGAGTTTGACTCAAGCGATGTTTTGATGTTTGACATGGAGATTTGACATTGATGTTTGACATTGATGTCTAATAATATTTTGGGGGTGATTATTGATGCAATTGACCCGGGTCAAGATTGACCGGACTCGAGTTTGACTCGAGGGGAATTTTTATGGTTGACTGGAGTTGACCATGTCATGGAAAGTCCAAGTCTTGAGTACTTGGCAAGGAAAAGTCCAAGCATCAGTCTTGGCATGGAAAGTCCAATATGGGTTGGCAAGTAAAGTCCAAGGGTGTAGTCTTGGCCACGTAAGTCCAAGGGTGTAGTCTTGGCGGTGAAAGTCCAAGTCATGAGTACTTGGCATTTGGAAAGTCCAAGGGGTTTGATATTTGTGGCGTAAAGTCCAAGGGTGAAGTCTTGGTAGCATAAGTCCAATGGTTGGCAGCGTAAAGTCCAAGCGGAGTCTTGGCAGCGTAAGTCCAATGTGTCTTGACGGTGTAGACACCGTTAACATGACATAGTCGATGGAAGCACCTGAAGGCTAGCGCATGGATGAACAAGTCATGGATGACTTGGAGGAATCCGATATGCATGAGGCTGACGAAGGTGGCTAGAAGGCTTAGGTCTAGGCTAAGGGTGGTCTAGCAAGTATGGGGGAACCATACTTGAGTTAAAACCTCATATTTGATGTGTATCAATCGACTGGGACCAATGGGCAGTCGACTGGTGTGAGTCAACTAGGGTTTGACTACGAGAATTAGCCCAGCAATCGATTGCCAGCCTTTGGCAGTTGACTGCTTGCTCGAGCAGTCGACTGATCAGGTGATCAATCGACTGGTGCTTGAGAATTCAGGCACAGAATGGAATCGGACTCGACTGCTGGGGCTAGCAGTCGAGTGAAGGCTTGATCAGTCGACTGATGGACATGATCAGTCTATTGATGTCCTACCCGTTGGATTTTTCCAGCATGGATCACACTATTGTCTCATAGTAACAGTGTCATCAGTTGACTGATAGTCCCGATCAGTCGGCTGATAGGCGATTTCTTGAAGGTTTTTGCTTATCGAGTCCGTGAGGGGAAACTTCACTTCCCACTTCACCTCGGTAGCTTGTCCATGGCGATCCCTTCGATGTCCCCAGATTAAAAAAATTTAATCCTAGACAAAAGGAATTGCCCAAACTACCAAGTCATCGTCGTGTTGTTCGTTTAGAGAGGTCACTTGAACAAACTAGTTGTTCAAGCGACAATCCTCTATTCTACGAGTAGACGCGGAATAGACGATGTCCGGATCGCCGATTTTCATGTTTATGCTCGGGATCCAAGTATTATTTAGCCATTTACAGATTTATAACATGCTTATAATTGAAAAACAAAAACAAGCAACAAACAAAAGAGAAAAGAGAATAGATATACCTCTTGATCTTCTAATGTATGTCCTTCCTCCTTTTGGACATCGTGTGGGCGACGTTCTACCAAAAGTCGAAGCTCCAAGATCGCAAATCTTCCTTCCTTGTTTTTCCAAAGCAAGAGGAAGAATAGAAACAAGGTTCTTCTCCTCCCTAAAACCAACCAACAAGGAGCAAACAAAATCCTTGCCGCCGGCCACAAAAGAGAAGAAGATGATAATGGAAAACAACCAAGACACCAAGGGAAGCCCTATATCTTGTTTCCACCACCTAAGGAGAGGGAGAAGAGAAGCTTTGGCCGCTAGCCAAGGTTGGAAGAGGGCTGGGAGAGCTGCTGGACGCCGGCCAATGAAGCAAGAAGAAGGAAGAAGAACCTTCCTTATTTGGTGCCACCCAAGCCTCCAAACCCTAACCCTAATCCTATCTCAACTAGGATTCCTTCTCTTGCCGCCCAAACCCTAGCTCTCTTGATGATGTACTCCACGCCAACTCCCATGCCCTCCTTTTATAGAGTTAGGGATAGTCATGAATTAATCTCCTCCATTGGTTCTAGGGATTTAATCTCAACCGTCGGATCTAGAGATTTAATCTCAACCATCGGATCTTAGAGATTTAATCTCTACCTATGGATCTTAGAGTTTTGTTTCTATCCATTAGATCTAAGCTTCATGAGGTGTTAATAGGCTACATTAGGGACCATGAGGAGGAGTTGGATCTTGGCCACACATGGATCAAGCCCACATAAAGTCCGATCCACTAATGATGATCCAATCCACTAAAGGATCATCATTGATCTACCTCACCAACCCCCATATGATAATATGGGCTCCATATATTATTTGTACATTTTCTTCCCGTGTTTAAGATCTCAAATGTCCATCGATTAATTAATTTACTGACCATTAATTAATCAACATCTAACTCCTTGAGTAGTACCACTCAACCTTTTCATCATGCCGGACCAAGTCCACCTGTAGGGTTTACATGATGAACCTTATGAGCTCCTCAAGGGGACATCATCATCCTAATATATAGGACACGGTTTTCTCCTATAATCAACGACACACCATATAAATAATATCATCTCCCAACTTACTGAGCCTATCGATTTAATCTATAAATCTCGCCCATTGGTAAATCAAAGAGATGAGTACTAAGTATATGTGCCCGTTATTATATCGGGATTAAGAGCACGTACTAAATAATATCTGAGGTCCGATTCGATTATGTAGTCAACAATAAATCGAAACACCTCTAAGTCGGTCCTGCTCAATACACACAAAGTGCACTAGTGTGATTCTATGGTCAAGACAAACCAATACCAAATCACACTACAACAATTCCGATGGTTTATCCTAAGTCATCTCGGTTGTGAGCCTTTATTTATACTTTTCAAGGGGCCAATAACATGATCTCCTGTGTGACACCACACACCATGTTATCTACAATGTAAAGTATTAGACAATATTGCATAACCATAAAAATATGCAAACAATGATCATGTGATTCTTATTTCAAAATAAAGATGTTCATACAAAAGATAGATTTTTCAGTATACATCCCTACAATTCTAGCCCAGGCAGCAGCTTTAAATGGAGCTCGTGGAGGAGGAAATCACAACCAGTTCTTGAGCTACTTTGGGGCGATTTGTTATTGCAAATCATGGTCTTTAAGGCTATTCATCAAGCAACCAAAGGCAAGCAATCCAAAGGCAATTGTAAAGTGTTTTTCCTTTACTTGTAGTGCATTTCCTTATTGTAATTGCTTGTATTTATTTCTTACTATTGTAAGATCATTTGTACGAGGTTTCTCCACCTCCGACTTATGTCGAGAAGGAGTTATTGTGATTAGTAGTGCATGTTTGCATTACTAGGGCTTTTAGAGCCTGATCCATGGAGTAGGAATCATTCGGTTCCGAACCACGTTATATTTCGTGTTGTGAATTGTGTTTGTCTTGTTTTGTTATTGCTATATATTTTGCTGCGCTAACACAACTTGTAGAGACGAACACAATCATAATCCATCAAGCATCGAAAAGCACTATTCCCCCCCCCCTCTTGCGGTCAATGAATCCTCTAACAATTGCCATTAGAGCTAGGAGCTCTTCTACGGACTAACCACCGGGAGCAAACCGCTAGGGGAAGAAGATGGAATTTCAAGAAAAGCTTGGATGGGACATCAACACACCGCAACCATACGACCAAGAAGATTTTCTGGCATGGAGGGCAAGATTGGAGACCTTCTTGATGATGGACATAGAGAATTGGTTCATTGTCATGGAAGGCTTTGAACCTCCTAGGGATAAGAAGGGAGAAGTCCTCAAGTTAAAAAGGTGGACCCAAGAGCAACACCTAAAATTCAAGACCGAAGTCAAGGTAACAAAGCTTTTAGAAGATTTGATACCTAATGACATTTTGTCTAGCTTTGGTGAATTTCAAGATGCCAAGGAGCTATGAGACAAATTGGCCAAGTTCCATGAGAAGCCTCACTTGGCACAAGTAGAAGAAGAAGAATGTTCATCGGCTCAAAAAGAGGAGGAAGCCGAGGAAGAACCATCATCATCCTCACAAGCAAGTGAGGATTCGGAAGTTGATAGGGAGTCAACCTTTGGATCGGTGGAAGAGGAGGTGGAAGAAGTAGAGGAAGTCTCCGCCTCTAGGATTGAGGGGGAGGAGAGAATTCCCACACCGGAGCAGCCTCAAGAGGAGCCATCTACCTCCGGGAGAGATGAAGAATCCACTCCGGCCACCAAAACTACCCTAGGTGACTCAAGCAATTTATTTCATAATAGAAATCGTATCATATGTTATGAGTGTAGGGAATCCGAACACTACAAGATTAAGTATCCTAAAAGAGTAAGGAAAGCTCCACCGGCTCCTAAGAGTCAAGAAAAGTCAAAGGATGTCGGTGTCCCCACCAAGAAGAGCAAGGAGCACATGGTGTGCTTCAATGCCGACAACCAGGACACTATAGGAGCCAATGTCCTAGGATAAGAGGAGAAGCTACACATGTAGGGGGAGCCTCTAAGGTAAACCCTAAGGTAAAATTCAATAATGCTTCTGCTTTAAGTTATAGGCAAAAGCATGCTACGAACTTTAATTCTCTTGCTATTGTACATGAAAAGCATGCTAGGAACAATGAATATTGTTTAGGAGCTAAGAAGGTCAACCTTAGGAATAAGGAGAAATTTGGAACTAATGTCCCTAAAACAAATTTATCTAAAGCCAAATCTAGGTCAAATAATTCTAAACCAATTCTACCTAGGGAGACAATTAGAAAGGTACAAGAGCACCTAGGTTTTAACTCCAAATGGATTAGGCATATGCCTAGGAAGAACCATGCCCAAGGATTAAATCAAAATTCAAAAATTGGGCAATTAGAGGTTGAAAATCAAGCCTTGAGGTCAAGGCTTGAGAAAATGGAAAAGACCCTTAGAATTATGCAAAACCAAATGCTAGGGTCAATTGATCAAAAAAATCTAGGTCAAATGGTAAAAGTCAACACCTAGAGTCTAGGAGGCAAGGCTCATCTATGGGCAAGAAAGGCTTGAACCACAAGCCTAGATCCAAGGTAGATAAGCCTACCTATCATAATGTTCCATTTGACTATGGAACCAAACTTAGGTCTAGAAAGACCAAGGTCAATAGGGAAGTCATCCCTAAGGTTGACCAAGGTATGTGCCTAGTGCCACTAAGAAGGTTACAAGGGGAGTTACCCCTAGAGGTAACTATGGTAAGACCCAAATGACCAAGGCTTCTAAGTCTAGGAGGGTTATTAGGAACGTATCTAGGGAGGTCATCCCTAAGGAATATCTAGTAAACCCTAGAAGCTCAAATAGGTTTTGGGTTCCTAAGAGCGTGATCGATTCATGCTAAATGGGTTTAGGTATTGTAGAGAAAATGTTGACCGCTAGAGGGGGGTGAATAGCGTCGTGCTAGTACATTGATGGAATTCATCGCATTCATCTCTACAAATTTCGTTAGCGCGGCAGAAATAGAAATAATAGCAATAACGAAACAAGATAAACATGCAAACACAAGTATTTAACATGGTTCGGAATCGAACGGTTCATACTCCATGGATCGAGTTCTAAAGAGCTCTAGTGATGCACACGCAACCACTAATCACAAACAACTCCTTCTCGGAACAATCCAGAGGTGGAGAAACCTCGTACAAGTTATCTTACAATAGTAAGAAATAATACAAGCAAGATACAATACAAATACAAAAGACAAGTAAAGAAAACTTTACAACACTTTACTTTTGATTGATTGAATGCTTGGCTGCTTGACTTGCACTTGGAGACCCTGATTTGCAGCAACAAATCGCCCCAAAAGCTCTCAAGAACCGGTGTTGATTTCCTCCTCCACGAGCTCCATTTAAAGCTTCTGCCTGGGCTGGAAATCGCCGATCAGTCGACTGCCCGGGACCATCAGTCGGCTGATGCCACTGTTGTCGTGAGACAACAGTTAGATCCACGGTGGAAAGATCCAACGGATCCATCATTAGTCGACTGATCACACCCATCAGTCGACTAATGGAGCCTTCACTCGACAGCTTCCCTTGCAGTCGAGTCTCGACTCCATTCTGTGCCCAATTTCTCGAGCACCAGTCGACTGATCACACGATCAATCGACCGCCGAGCCCAGCGATCGATTGCCCACCTGCCACGATCACGGGACACATCCGATCGAACCCTAGTTGACTCTCCAATCGTATTGCATGGCACCCGGTCGGTAGCACTCGAGATGGTTTTAAGTATGATTCCCATCGCTAGACCACCCTGGCCTGAACTAAGCCCTTCGCCACCTCCGTCAGCCTCACGCCTCTCGGATCCCTCAAAGTCATCCATGACTTGTTCATCCATGCGCTAGCCTTCAGGTGCTTCCATCGGCTATGTCATGCTAACGGTGTCTACACCACCAAGGCACATTGGACTTACACTTCCAAGACTCCGCTTGGACTTTATGAAAGGACCTAACCCAGTATGCACATACTAAATCCCTAGTCACACATCAATATTACCCATTATATACAAGATCAAAATGCCCGGCACAATTTTATTTTTATTCCATCCAGTTTAGCAGTCTCAACTACACACTTAACTCTCAGAACCTGAAGAAAACTAGAACATCAAATCATCTCCCCTCAATCTGGAAACCCTATTTCGTAGATCCCCCGGACAATGTGTGTCATGCTCATCATCATCTCCTCAGTTACACCACCTCCGCTTCTTGTATCTCAATCTGGGTATCCTGTTCCCTACCTGAAATTGTTATGTGACATCATGAGTTCACAGCCCAGTAAGTAGATCAATGACAGGAATATAACACAGGGAGGGAAAATTCAAAAGAAAACATATATCTCTACAACTGTAAATGTAAACTACTGTAGCTCAACATACATTTTCGGTTGCACTTTCTATAAGTCAATATGAAACATAACCAAAACTTTTAACAACATATCATTATGACCAGTACATCGAACCCAATCATGCCCTTCTATTATGCTAACTGTACCTAAACATAAACCCTCGTGGTACCTCACATTATGCATTTAAAATGTTGAGCCAGTCAAATACCTTAATTTCTTGTGCAATCCTGAGGTACCTCTAGGAAGAAACTAAGGGAATCAGTCATCAGTCAATCTGTCAATTTGGGTGGGCCCTCCCTGGAGCTCAACCCGGGGAGCCCAACCCGTCCAGGCACCACTAATGCTCATGTACATACAGTTAGCTAACTAAGAATTTCTGTCATTGTCTATCATACTCAGTCACAGAAGGATAACATAGAACATCATAAATGGACGTGTATATATATATAAATATGTATATCTATATATAACATCTAACCCCATACACAGGTAGATGTTAACATAACTTATTCACATAACATCGAAGCATAAGAAGGATCTGATGAACATTTTAGCTAAAGAAAATAAGAACATTAAACATCACAGGTGAACAAATATATATATATATATATATATATCTATATATAGCATCTAACCTCATACACAGGTAGATGGTAATTACACACACATACATATAGCATCTAACCTCATACACAGGTAGATGGTAATTACTCAGATATATATATATATATAGCATCTGACCTCATACACAGGTAGATGATATTTATCACATAATACATATCCTTTACAGCATTATGAAAACTTATGAAGGATTAACTAAACATGCTGACCGATAACGATATAGCAAGAATCATCTACAGACATAATGCTCATGTACATACACATCTTTACATCCACCCTGTTCATCCAGTCAACCAAACCCCCAAACTCTAACAGTGAAAGATTTCACCTTCCACAACCCAACCATTATAAACTCTTCAACCAACAACTAAGGAAATAAGCTAGATCAACAATGAACTAATTAAATAACCCGCTAATTCAAAATCGTATCAACAGCTTCCTTACCTCGTCTCCACCCTCCACCACTCGTTGTTGCACAACCATCCAACAACATCATATACAGAACATCATCCTTTACACAACCAAAATATTCTACCCCTTGATTTTAATTCGGATCATCAATCGATTTCCATTCTGAAATCAAAAACAATAATAAACGAAATCTAAACCCCATCTAAATCACAGTTGCGATTTAGCTCACCTTCTAGCCTCACACGTGACACTCGGCTACCCCCCCCCCCCCAAATCCACCGATTCCAATCCTTCCCCCATCGAGAACTCCCCTTACAGCTCCAAGATTTGAAAGCCCTAACCTCCATCCCGTGAACTCTCCGCCTGTCACCTCGTCCTTGCCGTCGGGTAACCAAAGTCCACTGTCTTCCCTAGCTCAACCCATCCCTAGCAATACCGTTAATCCGCCTCAGAAGCCTGCTAGGACCTAATTGGGAGTCCCATCCCACCGGCACACCTTAAACCCTAAGACCCCGACTCCAACTCGCCGCGACCGTCCCAACGAAAATCTGCTGCCCTCACCGCCCTCGCCAACCCTAGCCAAAGCCTACTCACTGTGAAGAGGAAAGAGGAAGGTCGATGTAGCTCCGGCAGGTTGGCGTCGACTCCGGCGGCAGGGATTCGGCGTTCGCTTCTTTCGTCGTCTGCGGTGGCTCACGGGCAGAAGGAGGGTCGCGTGAACAGAGCGAAGGGAAAAAGCAAGAAAAAAAAACATAAAAGGAAAATATATAGGGTTCGGCCCGTTAGATGGTTTTTAGGGTTTTTCCCCTTCATGCCCCTCAACTGTGATTATTTGGGGTGTAATTAGACCCCGAAATTTATCCCCCTTTTCCGATGATATCTGCCCGTGTATTTTTATCATTTTAGTATTGTTATTATTATTATTATTTTTTTTCGAGACTTGACGCTTTACGCCACCAACCATTGGACTTATGCCGCCAAGACTCCCGCTTGGACTTTACGTCGCCAATATCAAACCCCTTGGACTTCTCAAATGCCAAGACTCAAGCTTGGACTTTTCCTTGCCAACCCATGTTGGACTTTCCATGCCAAGACCCATGCTTGGACTTTTCCTTGCCAAGACCCATGCTTGGAATTTATATGCCAAGTACTCAAGACTTGGACTTTCCATGACATGGTCAACTCCAGTCAACCATCAAAATCCCCCTCAAGTCAAACTCGAGTCCGGTCAATCATGACCCGGGTCGATTGTGCCAATAATCTCCCCAAAACAATTATTAGACATCAATGTCAAATATCAATGACAACTCTCTATGTCAAATATCAAAACATCACTCGAGTCAAACTCGAGTCCGGTCAGTCATGACCTGGGTCGATTGCACCAACAATCTCCCCCTTTTTTATGTTTGACAAAAACACATACCTTTAAGTTAGAACACTAACTCAAATTCCCTTACCAATTTCCCAAATTGGTAATCTTACCTTTCTCCCCCTTTTTGACATACATCAAAAATGTTCACCCAAAGAGGTCAATGTCTCATATCTAATGAGATCTTACAATCTCCCCCTTGGTCCAAAAATACCTAGGATGCCTACCATCTTCCTAGTGATAAGTCTCATATCACTCAAGAGAGGCAATCCTATATACTCTCCCAATTTCCAAATTGGGTATCTCAAAATCCCATTTTTCCCCTCATGAGGAAAAATACCATCCATCATCCCATGATGGATACCTCCCCCTAAAGGCTTGCTCCCCCTTGACCATTGCACCAACAATGTCCTTGGGAAGTCCCTAAGCCAATAAGAACTCTAAACCATCAAAAATAAGGTTCAAAGTTCAAACATGAACTTTCCTATACCTTAAATTTGATACATCACCCTAACAACTCTCGTAATCTATATCCAATGGATTTTCACCCTTTATAATGCTTCCCAAAGCATATCCTAGGGTTAGGAGTGGTTAGGGAACTTTACCATGGCTGAAAGTGGGCTAAACAACCTTATTTTTCCCGAAATTAGCCTAGCAGTCGAGTCCTTCAAAAATCAGTCGACTGTCGTGCCCATCAGTCGACTAGCACCAAGCAGCAGTCGACTGATAATTGCGCCAGGGCAATTATGCCAAGGCACTTCCGCCAGGGCGGTTTCGCCCGAGCGATTTCGCCCGAGCGGTGCCTACCGTGCGCCGAGCGCTAGGCGGTTTGCTAGAAGCGGTTTTTCTTGCCGAGGCGATTTTGCGAGCGGTTTTGTCACGAGAAGTTTCCGTCAAGCGATTGCCGCGAGCGTCACCGCCCCATCGATCAGCTGCGAACAATGGTAGTCATTGATATAACTTCAGTTTTGATTATCAGAAATGAACTTCAGAAATTGATAAGTAAATATACATAAGTTGAAAAATCTTGAAAATTCATACTTATAATACTTATTACAAACACTATGGGTGAAAAATATTAGCAAATTATTTTACCCATAAAATAATGAGTTTGATACAAAACTCAAAACCATTGAAATTTTCAAAGCTTTGGCCTTATTTTGTATCAACTCTATCAATGGTGATTGCTATCAAAAGATAGACTTCACCAAGGTTTTCTAAAATGATTTTAAAATATTTTTGAAAACCTATATTGGTTCATGTTCCTTGGGCTCAATGTACATGACTTGTACACAAGCTTTCCCAATGATCCACTTATGAAATAAGATGAGTTTTAGTTCATCTAGATGCAAAAACTATGCACCTTGAACTTAACTCATATCCTAACATCTCACATATATCTAGGGTGTATAAAACACACACAAGTCAATGTGATGTGAGATGTGGGTTTTGTTCTCCTAATCTAGGGTTTCATGCATCTTTCTAAGGCAACACTACTTGATTCCCTTATAAATGGGACTTCAAGTCATGCCATTGTCCTTAAATCAATTTTCATTAACTTAAATGCATGAATGATCATGGCATAAATGATAGCAATAATTAAGCATGGTCAATGATCATGATGTCATGACATATGATATAATCTAAAAACACATGACATTAAACCTTAATCCTAAACATGATCATGACATATTAAATGTAAAAATAAATATGATGTTATGACATGTTATATGGCAAACAAGTATGGCATATAAAAAGTATAGGTATAATAATACCTAAATTTCAATATTAGTTGTCATTTGATATAATTAAGTATATTTTGCCATATTATAATTTTCTCCCAAGTGTGCAAAAAATCCAAAATGGCACAGTATGACCTCTAATCCTAAATTGTGCCAATTTAATTGATTTTTCATAATTCCAAAAATGTATTGGCACATCCTAAAATCTTTTAGGATCATAATATCAAATCTATTTCCAAGGTATCCATAACCTTGAAAATTACCTAAGGTGACACCTATACTATGGTTAGGTTAACTACCCTTCCATTTAAAGTTGGCACACCCTAAACCCATCTAGCGTGAATCAATCACGCTCTTAGGAACCCAAAACCTGTTTGAGCTCCTAGGGTTTACTAGGTATTCCCTAGGGATAACCTCCCTAGATACCCTCCTAATGACCCTTCTAGGCTTGTTAGCCTTGGTCATTGTGGTCTTGCCTAGGTTGACTCTAGGGGTAACTCCCCTTGCAACCTTCTTAGTGGCCTCCCTAGGTTTCTTCAAAACCCTAGCCACTAGGCACACACCATGGTCAACTCTAGGGATGACTTCCCTATTGACCTTGGTCATTCTAGACCTAGTTTGTGTTTCATAATCAAATGGAACACTATGATAAGTCATCTTAGGCTTAGGTTTGTGACACAAACATTTCTTGCCCTTGGTTGACCCTTGTCTCTTAGGCCCTAGGTGTTGACTTTGACTTTTAGACCCTATGGTTTGACCATTTGACCTTTGCATTTGATTTGTCATTTTTGCAAGGGTCTTTTCCATTTTCTCAAGTACTGACCTCAAGACTTGATTTTCCTCTTCTAATATCTCAATTTTTTATTTTTCATTACTTCTTGAGATATTCTTATTTCTAGGCATATGTCTAGATTTCTTGGAGTTTAAGCCTAGATGATCTTCTATTTTGCTAATAGACTCCCTAGGTAAGGTTTTTCTAGGGACATTAGTCCCAAATTTCTCCTTATTTCCTAAGTTAACATTCTTAGCTCCTAGGCAATAGAATCTATTTCTACTAACATGCTTTTCATGATAAATAGCAAGTGAATTGAAATTCCTAGCATGCTTTTGTCTATTAACTAAAGAAAGAGCATTATTAAATTTTGTCTTAGGGTTAGCCTTAGCTCCCCCTACATGTGATGCTCCATTTTGAGTCTTCTTGCTCCCCCTAGAGCTCTCTTCCTCCTCTTCCTTTTCTTCTTGAATTGAGTGAGGCTCTTCATGGAATTTTGCCAATTTTTCCCATAGCTCCTTGGCGTCTAGATATTCACCTAGCCTAGACAAAACATCATTAGGCATCAAATCTTCTAAAAGTTTTGTTACCTTGGCTTCAGTCTTGAATTTTTGTCGTTGCTCTTGGGTCCATTTCTTCAACTTTAGAACTTATCCCTTCTTATCCCTAGGAGGTTCAAAGCCTTCTATGAGGATGAACCAATCCTCTATGTTCATCATCAAGTATGTCTCTATTCTTGCTCTCCACGCTGGAAAATCTTCTCGGTCGTATGGTGGTGGAGTGTTGATGTCCCATCCAAGCTTGTCTTGTAATTCCATCTTCCCTCTAGCGTCTTTTGCTCCCGGCGGTTAGTCCGTAGAAGAGCCTCGGGCTCTGATACCAATTGTAGAGGAAATGTTGACTGCTAGAGAGGGGTGAATAACGTCGTGCTAGTACGTTGATGGAATTCATCGCGTTCGTCTCTACAAATTTTGTTAGCACAGCAAAAATAGAAATAATAGCAATAACGAAACAAGACAAACACGCAAACACAAGTATTTAACGTGGTTTGGAACCGAACGGTTCCTACTCCACGGATCGAGCTCTAGTAATGCACACGCAACCGCTAATCACAAACAACTCCTTCTCGGAACAATACAGAGGTGGAGAAACCTCGTACAAGTTATCTTACAACAGTAAGAAATAATACAAGCAAGATACAATACAAATACAAAAAATAAGTAAAGAAAACTTTACAACACTTTGCTTTTGATTGCTTGAATGCTTGGTTGCTTGACTTGCACTTAAAGACCCTAATTTGTAGCAACATATCGTCCCAAAAGCTCTCAAGAACCGGTGTTGATTTCCTCCTCCACGAGTTCCATTTAAAGCTTCTGCCTGGGCTGAAAATCGTCGATCAGTCGACTGCTCAGGACCATCAGTTGACTGATGCCACTGTTGTCGTGAGACAATGACTAGATTCACGCTGGAAAGATCCAATGGATCCATCATCAGTCGACTGATCACACCCATCAGTCGACTGATGGAGCCTTCACTCGACTGCTTCCCTCACAGTCGAGTCTTGACTCCATTATGTGCTAAATTTCTCGAGCACTAGTCGACTGATCACACGATCAGTCGACTACTCGAGCCAGCAGTCGACTGGCCACCTCTGGTAGTCGACTGCTGGGATACATCCCGTAGTCAAACCCTAATTGACTCACTCCAGTCGACTATCACATGGCACCAGTCGGCCGGCACACCTCAAACATGAGGTTTTAACCCAAGTATGGTTCCCCCATACTTGCTAGACCACCCTTAGCCTAGACCTAAGCCTTCTAGCCACCTCCGTCATCCTCATGCCTCTCGGATCCCTCCAAGTCATCCATGACTTGTTCATCCATGTGCTAGCCTTCAGGTACTTCCATCGGCTATGTCATGCCAACGGTGTCTATATCGCTAAGGCACATTGGACTTACGCTGCCAAGACTCCGCTTGGACTTTACGTCGCCAACCATTGAACTTATACTGCCAAGACTCCCGCTTGGACTTTACGCCGCCAATATCAAACCCCTTGGACTTCTCAAATGCCAAGACTCAAGCTTGGACTTTCCCTTGTCAACCCATGTTGGACTTTCCATGCCAAGACTCATGCTTGGACTTTTCCTTGCCAAGACCCATGTTTGGACTTTACATGACAAGTACTCAAGACTTGGATTTTCCATGACATGGTCAACTCCAGTCAACCATCAAAATCTCCCTCAAGTCAAACTCGAGTCCGGTCAATCATGACCCAGGCCTATTGCACCAACAGGTGTGTCAACCTTGATTGGAAGGGTAGCTAACCCAATCATAGAAAAGTTGGAATTTTAGGATATTTTTAAGGTTATGGATATCTTGGAAATAGATTTGAATTCTAAAAGATTTTAGGATGTGCCAATATATTTTTAGGATTATGAAAAATCAATCAATTTGGCACAATTATGTTTAGTAGTTGTAGTGTGTCATTTTGGGTTTTTGGCACACTTGGGAGATAAGTTATAATATGGCAAAATGAGATTAATTATAACAAATGGCAATCAATATTAAAATTTAGGTATTATTATACCTATGCATTTTATGTTCCATGTTTTATTTTCCATATAATATGCCATGACATCATGATCATTGGTCATGCTTAATTATGCTATCATTTATGCCATGATCATAAATGCATTTAATTGGTTTAAAATTGATTAAGGACAATGGCATGACTTGGAGTCCCATTTATAAGGGAATCAAGTAGGATTGCCTTAGAAAAATGTATGAAACCCTAGATTAGGATGAACAAAACCCACATCTCATATCACATTGACTTGTATGTGTTTTCATACACCCTAGATATATATGAGATGCTAGGATATGAGTTAAGTTCAAGGTGCATAGTTTGTGCATCTAGATGAACTAAAACTCATCTTATTTTAATGGTGGATCATTGGGAAAGCTAGTGTATAAGTCATGTACATTAAGCCTAAGGAATATGATCCAACATTGGTTTTCAAAATCATTTTAAAATCTTTTTAGAAAACCTTGGTGAAGTCTATCTTTTGATAGCAATCACCGTTGATGAAGTTGATACAAAGTGAGCTAAAACATTGAAGTTTTTTCTTCACTTTTGAACTTTGTATCAATTTCGATATTTTATGGGTAAAATATTTTTCTAACATTTTTCACCCATTGTATTGGTCATAAGTATTATACGTATGAAGTTTCATGATTTTTTTAATTACGTATAATTATTTATGAATTTTTGAATTTCATTTCTGATAATTAAAGTTCTAATATTTCAGTTATCAGTCGACTGCCCTTGGTGGCAGTCGACTGATGGACACGATAGTCGATTGATCTACGATAGAGTCGACTGCAAGGCTGATTTCGAGAAAAACAAGGTTGTTTAGTCCGTTTTCAGCTACCGTAAAATTCCCTAATCACTCCTAACCCTAGGATATGCTTTGGGAAGCATTATAAAGGGTGAAAATCCATTGGATATGGATTAGAAGAATTGTTAGGGTGATGTATCAAATTTAAGGTATAGAAAAGTTCAATGTTGAACTTTAGACCTTATTTTTTATGGTTTAGAGTTCCTATTGGCTTTGGGACTTTCCAAGGACATTGTTAGTGCAATGGTCAAGGGGGAGCAAGCCTTTAGGGGGAGGTATCCATCATGGGATGATGGATGGTATTTTTCCTCATGAGGGGGAAAATGGATTTTGAAGATACCCAATTTGAAAATTGGGAGAGTGTATAGGATTGCCTCTCTTGAGTGATATGGGACTTATCACTAGGAAGATTGTAGGCATCCTTGTTGGGATGTATACTGAAAAGTCTATCTTTTGTATGAACATCTTTATTTTGAAATAAGAATCACATGATCATTGTTTGCATATTTATGGTTATGCATATTGTCTAATACATTACATTGTAGATAACATGGTGTGTGGTGTCGCACGGGAGATCATGTTATCGACTCCTTGTAAAGTATAAGTAAAGGCTCACAACCGAGATGGCTTTGGACAAACCATTGGTATGGTTATAGTGTAATTTGGTATTGGTTTGTCTTGACCATATAATCACACTAATACACTTTGTGTGTATTAAGCAGGACCGACATAGAGGTGATTCGATTTATTGCTGACTACATAATCGAATCGGACCTCAAATATTATATTGTACATGCTCTTAATCCCGATATAATAACGGGCACATATACTTAGTATTCATTTCTTTTATTTACCAATGGGCGAGATTTATAGATTAAATCGATAGGCTCGGTAAGTTGGGAAATGATATTATTTATATAGTGTGTCATTGATTATAGGAGGAAATCGTGTCCTATATATTAGAATGATGATGTCCCCTTGAGGAGCTCATAAGGTTCATCATGTAAACCCTGCAGGTGGACTTGGTCCGGCATGATGATAAGGATGAGTGGTACTACTCATGGAGTTAGATGTTGATTAATTAATGGTCAGTAAATTAATTAATCGACGAACATTCGAGATCTTAAACACGGGAAGAAAAATGTACAAATAATATATGGAGCCCATATTAACTTATGGGGGTTGGTGAGGTTGATCAATGATAATCCTTTAGTGGATTAGATTATCATTAATGGATCAGACTTTATGTGGGCTTGATCCATTAGGTGGCCAAGATCCAACTCCTCCTCATGGTCCCTATTGTAGCCTATTAAAACCTCATGAAGCCTAGATCCAATGGTTGAAAACAAAACTCTAGATCCAACGGTAGAGATTAAATCTCTAGATCCGACGGTTGAGATTAAATCTCTAGATCCGATGGTTGAGATTAAATCCCTAGAACCGATGGTGGAGATTAAAGGAGGCTTAGCCTAACTCTATATAAGGGTGCTTAAGGGTGGATGGCAAGATATAGAAGAAGGATTAGGGTTAAGGGGCGGCAAGCTTAGGCGATTAGGGTTTGGGGTGTAGGCGGCCACAAATAAGGAAAGGTTTTCCTTTTCTTTTCTTGTTGTTGTTGGCCGGCGCCCAAACCAGCCTTTCCCCTCCTTTCTCGGCGTCCAAACCCCTTCATCCTCTTCTCCTTGGCCGATGGAAACAGAGCTTAAGGTCTTCTCTTGGAGCTTTTGGTCGGCATCCATCTTACTCATCCCTTTTCCTTGTTGGCCGGCGGCAAGTATCTAGGTTGGTGCTTGTTGGTTGCCTAAAGGAAGGAGAAGGGTCTTGTTTCTATACTTCCTCTTGTTCAGAGCGAGCAAGGAAGGAAGATTGGTGATCTAGGAGCTTCGACTTTTGGTAGATCGTCGCCCACACAACGTCCAAAAGGAGGAAGGACATACAATAGAAGATCGAGAGGTATATTGATTGTCTATTTTTTTTTGTAACATGTCTATAATTGTTTTTCAATTATATATGCATGTAGTATTCTATTTTTATGGATAAAATAACTTGGACCCCGAATACAAACACAAAAGCCGGCGATCCGTACATCATCTATTCCGCGGCTAATCATAGAATAGAGGTTGGTTGCTTGAACAACAAGTTTGTTCAAGTGACTACTCTAATTGAATAGCATGACGATGAAACAGTTGCTTGGGTGATCCCTTTTGTCTAGGATTAAATTTTTTTTTTATCCGGGGACATCGATGGGATCGCCACAAACAAGCGACCGAGTTGAAGTGGGAAGCGAAGTTTCCTACCTTCAAGTGGTATCAGAGCCACGATTTCCGATTTTGTGTGTTTAGGATTCGGTTACTTTTATGCACTTTTCATATATTATATGTGCCGAATAATAGTAGGATATGCGTAGGTTAACTTTTTGGTTGCAGGCATAGGATCCAACTATTATGGCCATATGTGTGTATGTGATTGTATGTGTGTAATTGTATATTTGTTGAATCCTCGGGGTTGACGAGGCTAGTATTTAATTTTTGTAATTAGATACGGCATTGTTTATCCACTCCTTTTATTTTAGTTTACTTTCGATCTAAATTTCATTTACACTCTCTCGTGGAGTATAGGATCGATGGATGTAAATTAAAATATTTTTTTCTCGGCTCGGATCTCTGGATGGATTGTACATGGCGTAGGGAGGAGCAGACGAGATGGCGATACGACGGGAGACATATTGAAGACAAAAGCCATAATAGTTGGAAAATTTTTATTTTTCATATTTATTGCTTATTGTTTAATATGCATGTCGTAGGCTAGAAAATTCCTCAATTCTAAATTACTAAGTGGGAGAGGGATATTTTTATAAATTCTCACGCCCTCCATTACGATTTGACATGTGATGCAAACAAACTTGCACGTCGGCTCTGAGTGCCTTCCTCCCCATCGGATGAGTTTGTTTGTGGATCACAAGGTTGAATATGGTTATAGGAAATTATTAAGGAGCGTGTGTACTTCCCCATCGGAAGGCACATAACCCGAGATAATTACCTTGGTACTGAGTAATGGTGAACACTTAGATACAAATATAAGTATCCTCCCCATCGGAGTCACTGCTTTTATTTGTAGGGCCGAAGAGGAACCAACTATTAATTTTATTTGTCAAAAGGTTAGGTTGACAAGATAGTAAAATTAATGGGTAAAACCTCCTCTTATAAATGTAGAATTCGTATACGTCCACACTATCGTGGCATATGATATTCTCGGTGTTTTGAGGTGTTGGTTGATTTTAAAATTTTATTGTTTGAGGAATCAATAATTTTTTGAAATCTAATGTTTTGATCTATGTGATTCTTAGGTTTTCTTTCAAAATGACTTTCAACCCGCTTGCTGTGATACTGAAAGAAAATAAACTTACTGGACCCAACTATGTTGATTGGAAGAGGAATCTTGACATTGTCTTCACTGCTGAGGAATACAAATATGTACTCCTGGAAGAGTGCCCTCCTAAGCCTGCGGATGATTCTGGGAAAAAGGAGAAGGAGAGTTATAAGAAGTGGATCAAGGCCGATGAGATGGCACGGTGTTACATTTTGGCATCTATGTCAAATGTACTGCAACATCAGCATCAAGCCATGCCCACTGCTTATGACATGATGCTAAATCTCAAAGAGCTTTTCGGACACCAGAATCGGGTTGCAAGGCAGGAAGCCATGAGGAACTTGATGACGACCACCATGATCGAGGGAACACCTGTGAGGGATCATGTTCTCAAGATGATGACTCATTTGAATGAGTTGGAAGTCCTCGGAGCTAAGATCGATGGGGAAACCCAGGTCAATATCATTCTCCAGTCTCTACCTAGGAGTTTTGAGCAGTTTTGCCTGAACTACAACATGAACAAGAGGTTGTATTCGTTGGCGGAGCTTCTGACAGAACTCCAGGTGGCAGAGGGGCTATTTCGTCATAGTGCTCAGGCACAAGACATGGTTGCCCAAAAGGTTTCTACTTCTAAGACGAAAGGCAAGAAGAAGAAGAAGAAGCAAGCTGGGGCAAAGGCGATGGGAGGAACTCAGGGAGGAGTGAAGAAGCCGAAAGGCAAGTGCTTCACTTGTAAGCAGATTGAACACTAGAAGAAGGATTGCCCCAACCGTAAGCAGAACAAAGGTATATCTTTTGGTCTAGTCGTTGAAACATATTTAGCGGTGTTATCTATCGGCACTTGGTGTGTAGATACGGGAGCCACTGATCATGTCTGCAATACTTTGCAAGGGTTCCAGGAAACCAGACGATTGGCTGAGGGGGAGATTACCATATATTTGGGTGATGCCACGAAGGTGGCTACTGTTGCAATGGGAGATGTTTATTTATCTTTTGAGAAAAATAAAGTATTGGTTCTTAAGAATTGCCTTTATGTACCTTTATTTATAAAGAATTTAATTTCGGTTTTTAAATTTATTATGGATGGATATTCTATTTCTTTTAATGACAGAGTTGTTATAAAAAGGAATAGGAAGATTATCTGTTCGGGTGCATTGATAGAAAATTTATACACACTTGAACCAAAATCTCCCACGATGCAAATTGAAGTTAATAACTCATCTTCTAATTCCATTAAGAGAAAAGAACCTTCAAAGATGAACCAAACATATCTTTGGCATCTTAGGCTTGGTCATATTAACCTAAGAAGAATTCAAAGGTTGATAGTTGATGGACCTCTGGGTTCATTAATGGTGGAAGATTTCCCAACCTGTGAATCTTGCTTGGAGGGTAAAATGACCAAGAGGCCTTTTAAGGCCAAGGGGTATAGAGCCAAAGATGTGTTAGAATTGGTTCATTCTGATTTGTGTGGTCCTATGTCTATCCAGGATAGAGGTGGTTTTGAGTATTTTGTCTCTTTTATAGATGATTATTCGAGATATGGATACATTTACTTGATGCGTCGTAAGTTTGAATGCTTTGACAAGTTCAAATAATTCAAGGCTGATGTGGAGAAACGTCAAGGTAAAAGTATCAAGACACTACGATCTGATCGTGGTGATGAGTACCTCTTGGGAGAGTTTAGGAATTACTTATCAGAGGTTGGGATTCAATCCCAATTGTCTGCACCTAGCACACCCCAGTAGAATGGTGTAGCAGAGCGAAGGAATAGGACTCTTATGGAGATGGTTAGATCGATGATGAGTTATTCTGAGTTGCCAAATTCGTTCTGGGGATATGCTCTAGATACGGCAGTGTATATTCTGAACTTGGTTCCATCTAAATCAGTGCCTTCTACTCCCACAGAATTGTGGACTGGGCGAAAGCCTAGTCTAAGACATATTCGGATTTAGGGGAGTCCAGCACATGTGCTGAAGGCAGATGCCAGTAAGTTGGAACCTCGTACAGAAGTGCGTATGTTCGTTGGCTATCCTAGAGGAACGAAAGGTGGTTTGTTTTATAGTCCTAGAGATCAAAGGGTGATCATTAGCACGAATGGCAGATTTCTAGAGGAAGACTATGTGATGAACCACAATCCCATGAGTAAGATTGTTCTGGAGGAAGTGAAAGGGGAAGTCACTTCTTCAGTACCACCGGTACAAGAGGATATACCACAAGTCACTGCACCATGTGTCACAGAGGATACATAGGTGATACCTCATCATAGTGGGAGGGTTGTGAGACAGCCTGATAGATTCATGTTCTTGGGAGAATCTTCTAATTTGGTCTCTGCGAACATGAACCTGATCCCTGGACATATGACGAGACAATCAAAGATAAAGATGCAGTTTCTTGGCAAAGTGCAATGAATGCTGAGATTGAATCTATGGATTCAAATCAGGTCTGGGAGCTAGTAGAACCACCCGATGGTGTAAAAACCATTGGATGCAAGTGGATCTACAAAAGAAAGAGAGGAATAGATGGGAAGGTTGAGACCTTCAAAGCGAGGCTTGTTGCGAAGGGGTATACTCAGAAAGAGGATATGGATTATGAGGAGACCTTTTCGCCGGTAGCCATGCTTAAGTCAATCCGGATTCTCTTATGCATTGCAGCTCATGTGGATTATGAGGTGTGGCAGATGGATGTCAAGACAACTTTCCTTAATGGAAGTCTTGAGGAAAACATCTATATGAAGCAACCAGAGGGATTCATTGAAAAGAGAAAAAAAGCATCTTGTGTGTAAGCTTAATCGGTCCATTTATGGATTGAAGCAAGCTTCGAGGTCTTGGAACATCCACTTTGATGAGGTAATCCAGTCTTATGGATTTATTCAAAGTCCGGATGAGTCTTGTGTATACAAGAGATGTGACAGAAACATAGTGGTATTTCTTGTACTATACATAGATGACATTTTGTTAATTAGCAACAATGTCAATGTGTTATCGGACGTAAGGGTATGGTTGTCCAAACAGTTTGATATGAAGGACTTGGGAGAAGTGGGACACATCCTTGGGATCAAGGTTATAAGGGATCACAAGAAAAGGATGTTGTGCTTATCTCAAGCTTCATATATAGACACAATCATGGATCGTTTTAGCATGCAAAACTCCAAGAAAGGTTTTCTACCTTTCAGGCATGGAGTTCCTTTATCTAAGGAGATGTGTCCTAGAACATCTGAGGAGATAGAGGAGATGAAGGTGGTTCCTTATGCTTTGGCAGTAGGAAGCCTCATGTATGCGATGCTATGTACGAGACTAGATATCTACTTTGTCGTGGGCATGGTCAGCAGATATCAGAGTAATCCAGGACAGGGATATTGGACTGTGGTAAAGCATATATTGAAGTACCTGAGAAAGACTAGGGATTATATGCTAGTTTACCAGGCAGACCAATTACTCCCTGTGGGTTATACAGATTCCGACTTCCAATCAGACAGGGATAACAGTAAGTCTACCTCAGGTTTTGTGTTTACTTGTGGAGGTGGAGCCATTGTATGGAGGAGTGTCAAGCAGAAATGCATGGCGGACTCCACCATGGAAGCTGAGTATGTGGCAGCCTCTGAGGCGGCCAAAGAAGTTGTGTGGCTCAGGAACTTCCTGATGGACTTGGATGTGATTCCTGGTTTGCCCAGAACTATCACAATTTATTGTGATAATAGTGGTGCAATTGCAAACTCGAAGGAACCATGAGCCCATAAGGCAAGTAAACACATAGAGCGCAAGTACCACCTGATACGAGAAATCGTAAAGAGAGGAGAAGTTGTTGTGGCCAAGATTATATCAGAGGATAACCTGACAGATCCTTTCACTAAGGCTCTTTCGGCGAGAGCTTTTGATAGGCATGTGGAGGGAATGGGAATCAGATGTATGACTGTTTGAGGACAGCATAGTCTTTTAGTATAAGTGGGAGATTGTTGGGATGTATACTGAAAAGTCTATCTTTTGTATGAACATCTTTATTTTGAAATAAGAATCACATGATCATTGTTTGCATATTTATGGTTATGCATATTGTCTAATACATTACATTGTAGATAACATGGTGTGTGGTGTCGCATGGGAGATCATGTTATCGGCTCCTTGTAAAGTATAAGTAAAGGCTCACAATCGAGATGGCTTTGGACAAACCATTGGTATGGTTGTAGTGTGATTTGGTATTGGTTTGGCTTGACCATAGAATCACACTAATACACTTTGTGTGTATTGAGCAGGACCGACTTAGAGGTGATTCGATTTATTGTTGACTACATAATCGAATCGGACCTCAGATATTATATTGTACATGGTCTTAATCCTGATATAATAACGGACACATATACTTAGTATTCATTTCTTTGATTTACCAATGGGCGAGATTTATAGATTAAATCGTTAGGCTTGGTAAGTTGGGAAATGATATTATTTATATGGTGTGTCATTGATTATAGGAGAAAACTGTATCTTATATATTAGGATGATGATGTCCCCTTGAGGAGCTCATAAGGTTCATCATGTTAATCCTGCAGGTGGACTTGGTCTGGCATGATGATAAGGATGAGTGGTACTACTCATGGAGTTTGATGTTGATTAATTAATGGTCAGAAAATTAATTAATCGACGGACATTCGAGATCTTAAACACGGGGAGAAAATGTACAAATAATATATGGAGCCCATATTAACTTATGGGAGTTGGTGAGGTAGATAAATGATAATCCTTTAGTGGATTGGATTATCATTAATGGATCGGACTTTATGTGGGCTTGATCCATTGGGTGGCCAAGATCCAACTCCTCCTCATGGTCCCTATTGTAGCCTATTAAAACCTCATGAATCCTAGATCCAATGGTTGAAAACAAAACTCTAGATTCAACGGTAGAGATTAAATCTCTAGATCCGACGGTTGAGATTAAATCTCTAGATCGACGGTTGAGATTAAATCCCTAGAATCGATGGTGGAGATTAAAGGAGTCTTAGGCCTAACTCTATATAAGGGTGCTTAAGGGTGGACGGCAAGATATAGAAGAAGGATTAGGGTTAAGGGGCGACAATCTTGGGCGATTAGGGTTTGGGGTGTAGGCGGCCACAAATAAGGAAAGGTTTTCCTTTTCTTTTCTTGTTGTTGTTGGACGGTGCCCAAACCAGCCTTTCCCCTCCTTTTCCGGTGTCCAAACCCCTTCATCCTCTTCTCCTTGGCCGGTGGAAACATAGCTTAAGGTCTTCTTTTGGAGCTTTTGGCCAGCATCCATCTTTCTCATCCCTTTTCTGTTGGATCGAAAGTGTCGCTAGAGGGGGGGGTGAATAGCGATACGGTGTCGTTAAAAACTTTTGCAATAAGTAAAAAGCAAGTAGAGAATGCACAGCGGAAATATAAAGTAGACAAGATATTTTTACGTGGTTCACAATCTTTCGATTGCTAATCCACGGCCCTAGTGATCCTTGATCACGTACGGAGGGCAATTCACTAAAACCACTCCTCCTCGTTGGAGGTAGGAGCAACGATTACAAAAAGAAATCAAGGCAAAGGGACACTCCCCCTTTCCTTGTTACGATTAAAGCACAAAGACAATTTAAAGAAGTAGAACTTAAATAAATATACCGACAACTCTTATAAGTAGAAGATGTAGCTTTCGTTGTCGGCGGCACTTCGTCGTAGCAAATGTGAGTAGTAGTAGCGGCGTTACGACGGCGTGTTGAGAGCTCTTGATTTCTTGTCTTTGCTTGGAGTGAACATGTCTATTTATGGATATTGATCTATGAATTTAGACATAGGTAGTGTCCAAGGTGAGGTTCTTATCCCAACTCAAGGATGAGGTGTTTCATCCAACCACCTTGTGCCACCTCCAACCTTCTTGTGCGCCAACTCAAGGATGAGGTGTTTCATCCAACCACCTTGTGCCACCTCCAACCTCCTTGGCGCCCAACTTGAGGATGAGGTGTTTCATCCAACCACCTTGTGCCACCTCCAACCTTCTTGTGCGCCAACTCAAGGATGAGGTGTTTCATCCAACCACCTTGTGCCACCTCCAACCTCCTTGGGCGCCAACTTGTTGGAGCCATTCAACTTGTGCCACATCATGGGAGCCAACCATCTTGTGCCAACTCACCTTATTTTGGGCGTCCACCACAAGGAAGCTTGGTGATGGTTTGGATGTCCACCTTGATGCCACATCACCCTTTGTACCAAAACACGAGTCAAGTCCAAATTCACCCCTTGAAATTCGAGCTCTTCTCGAGGTGGAACTTGACTAGCTTGATCGTAGTCAAAGGGTTTTGAGCAGATACAAGTTAGCTTAAAATATAAAATGCGATGGTTCTAACCATCCGATCTCGACCTAGACCTTCCATTGGAGGTATTGGGTCGGATCTACGGTTAACGACCTGGGTTCGCTTTCACACGAGCTTACCTTGTAGCCTCGCTTCTTCACCCGAGTACCTCGGCTTCCTCCAAGTCCTCTGGCGTTGCCCGACCACCTCGGTTCCCACCGGGTATCGCAGACCTTCCGCTCAACTTTAGCATTTCTGCACACTTAATTGAGCTCGTAAGATAACAAATATACCCTTAACTATTGAGCCTTTTGCCATAATCAAAATACCGGTTCGACTTTGGTGCCCACTGCACCAACAATCTCCCCCTTTTTTATTCATGGCAAACCGACACAAAAGTTAAGGAAAAATTAAGCATAACAGTAAGCTAGCATAATGATTAAGCATGAATGAGCTAGCATAAAGATTAAATATGAATGAGCTAGCATAATGATTAAGCATGAATGAGCTAGCATAAAGATTAAATATGAATGAGCTAGCATAAAGATATAAAGATTAAGCATGAGTGAGAAATATTATTGTTTCAAGTTCTCCCCTTTGAGGTAACCTCCCCCTTGACCGAAGGTGAGTTCTTGAAAAATAATTTTTACTCCCCCTTAATAGTTGCTTAAGTAAACGGAATTACTTAATATAAAAGGTAATAATTTTGTTTACTTTCTTCCTTACTTTTGTGACTTTCTCCCCCTTTTGCCTTAACTCAAAAAGTTTGTAAATATATTTTAGGGTTTGTAAGTCCAAGCAAGTTCCCAATATAAATATATATTTTTTTTAAAATAATAATAAGCTTGAAAATATGTTCATCTAAAATGTACAACTCCGGTTGGACTTGATTGATATAGAATGATCAATAAGTCTTGAAGGAGTTGATTAATTTTAAATAATTATACTCCATGGTTCATGTCGATGCAGAATCTACATCCGGAACCGGGAGTAGGTTCTAACATCTCACGCCTACCACGCATAAGTACACAAACACATTAGTCCTATGTGTTGTGAGATGTGTTGGCTCCTTAAATCTATAGGTATATGATTTCTAAGGTAAGACTTAGGCTAATTTCATAAAAAGAAGCAAAAGTAGAGTACATATATAGAAAAATTTAAATCCTACTCTATTACGCACATACCTAACTTTCGTCTTAATAAACTAAATTCGGCTTCGGGTAGTGGTTTGGTGAAGATGTCCGCTAGGTTTGATTTGGACTCAACATACTCTAGTTGTATAGTTCCATTAGTTACATGTTCCCTAATGAAGTGGTGTTTAACTTCTATATGTTTTGTCCTAGAATGACATATTGGATTTTTAGTTAAGTTAATTGAACTAATGTTATCTATGTAGGTTTTAATGTTGTTAAAGATTAAGCTAAAGTCTTGGAGAGTGTGCTTCATCCACAGTGAGCCGAGAGACACACTCACCCATCGCAACGTATTCGGCCGTGGTAGATAAGGCAACGCAATGTCGCTTCCATCGCACTAACTTACTAGACTCGAGCCGAGGATTTGACAACAACCACTCGTGCTCTTTCTATCGAGTTTACTACCGGCATAGTCGAGTCGGAGTAGCCGATTAGATTAAACTCGGTAGATCTAGGGTACCAAATACCTACGCTTAGCGTGCCCTTTAGATATCTAAGGATACGCTGACTAGGGTTAGGTGAGACTCCTTGGCACAGGTTTGTAACCTTGCGCACATACTTACCGCGAATAAAATGTCGGGTCGGCTCGCGGTTAAGTATAGGAGACTTCCTATTGCGCTCGTATAGTATTTTAGGTCAACGGGTTTTCCTTCTACATCTTCGTTTATATTAACATTAGTTGCCATAGGTGTATTGATTATTTTAGCATCTTGCATTCCAAATCGATTTATTAAGTCCTTAGTATATTTTTGTTGATGTAAATATATTCCATCTTTAGTTTGTTTAATTTGTAAACCTAAGAAGAAACTTAACTCTCCCACTAAATTCATTTCAAATTCACTTTCCATAAGTGAGATGAATTCGTTTAGCAGGATCGAGTTGGTAGTTCCAAAAATTATATCATCTACATAGATTTGGGCTATAAAGATTTCTTTTCCTACGGTTTTAACGAATAAGGTTGGGTCGACTAAACCTTGGTTGAATCCTTTGGACTTAAGATAGATCGAAAGCCTTCGCACAAGCTCTTGGGGCTTGTTTGAGTCCATATAGGGCTTTCTTAAGTCTAAGGACATGGTCGTTTATCTAGATTTTCAATCCGGAGGTTGGTAGACGTAAACTTCTTCCTTAATGTATCCATTCAAAAATGCTGACTTGACATCCATTTGAAACAATTTAAAACCTCGATGTGTAGCATATGCTAACAACATTCGGATGGACTCTAGTCTGGCTACGGGGGCGTAGGTCTCATCGTAATCTAAACCTTCGACTTGACTAAACCCTTTTGCGACTAACCTAGCTTTATTTCTAACTACTTCACCTTTATCATCAAGTTTATTTCGAAATACCCACCTTGTTCCAATAATTGATTTTTCTTTAGGTGGTGGTACTAATTCCTAGACTTCATTTCTAGTGAATTGAGCTAGCTCTTCTTGCATAGCAATAATCCAGTCGGGATCAAGAAGTGCTTGTTCAATAGTTTTGGGTTCGATTTTGGAAATTAACGAGATTTGACTAAGGTTTCGATATGAAGCTCTAGTTCGAACTCCTAAATTTGGATCACCTATAACTTGATTGATAGGATGATTTGTTTGAGTCTTAGTGTGACTCGGGTTAGGGTCATCTATCACTTGGTCGATAGGATGACTTGGGTGAGTTCTAGTTTGACTTGGGTTAGAGTCATCTATCACTTGGTCGATAGGATGACTTGGGTTAGGACGAGATTCAAGTTCAAGATCAGAGTCGGGTTCGCTATAAGTTGATTTGCTAGTTGGTTTTGTTAAGGATTGAACGGGTTCGTGTCCTTCGTCGAAAACTATATTAATGGTTTCTTCGACTCTAAGAGTGTCGTGATTGTATACCCTATAAGCTCTACTGGTGGTTGAGTATCCTAGAAAGGTTCCAGTAGAGGTTTTGGATTTGAATTTCCCTAGGTAATCCTTAGTGTTTAAGATATGTACCTTGCATCCAAATACCCTAAAGTACTTGATGTTCGGTATTTTATCGTGATAAATCTCGCATTTGAGGTCTTTTGGTGCCTCTTTACCATAAGGATCCTATTTTGGACATAGCAAGTCATTACTAACGGCCTCCGCCCAAAATCTATCTGTAGGTTATACTCGCTTAACATTGTCCTAGCGGCTTCTTGTAGGGTTCTATTTTTCCGCTCGACTAACCCATTGTGTTGTGGGGATCTATGACATGAAAACTCATGGAGGTATCCGTTTACGATACAGAAATCTGTAAACCTGTGGTTTTAGAATTCACCACCATGATCGCTTCTAAGTCTTTTAATCTTAAGGTTCTTTTGATTTTCGATTAACCTACAAAGATTGATTAGTTGGTCTAGGGTATCATTTTTATGTTTGATAAACCTAACCCAAGTAAATCTAGAATAGTCGTCAATTATGACTAAGCAAAATTGACTACCATTGAGTGACTTAGCTCCATGTGAATCAAATAGATCCATGTGTAGGAGCTCAAGAACACTTTTGGTTCGTTCTTGATTAGTTAATTGATGTTGTGTCCTAGATTGTTTACCTTGTTGACAAGCATTACATATTTTATTATCCAAGTTGTTTAGTTTAGGCAAACCTATAACCAAGCCACTCGACTCATCTTGTGGGCCGAGTCTTGGGTGCAGTGTCCGAGTCTTGATTGCCATAACCAAGATTCCTCTTCTTTGTGTCATAAGACACTTGGTTGAGAGTTAGGTAAATTTATTGTGTAGATGTTGCTACTCCTAGTTCCTTTAAGTATTATTTTAGATGTTGCATTTATTTTGATTACGCATTCATTTTCTAGAAATATGACCTTATAATTGTTATCACACAATTGGCTTACACTAAGTAAATTATATTGAAAGTTTTCTACTAATAAGACATTTTGAATTGTAAAGTTAGAGTTGAGCTCAATATCACTGATCCAGATGATTTTGAGCTTGCCGTTATTTCGAAGGCTACCGATCCTTGTCGTTTGAATCGTAACCCGAAAATTTGAGTTGATCCCCGGTCATGTGTCGGGAGCAACCACTGTCCAACATCCATTGATCCTACACATAAGGTAGTTGGATCGGATATTGGAATTACTAAAGGGTTGTTTGTAAGTTTTTAAACCTAAATCATCTCACCAATATCTACATGATCAAAACATGTTATTCCTATGTGTTATTGTGAGATGACTTTCAATTTTACTTGATTAATTTTAATGAATTTAAATTAACCAACATTAGGTTAGATTCGGATTTAGTCTAAGCTCATCAAGTAATCTTTTCAAGAGATTAGCTTCCAGGTCGTGGCGAGGCACAGAGGCCTTCTTTGATCGGAACAACGACCACTTACTTAGACAAAGCTAATTTCAAGAAATTGATAACTCGACTTACTTGAGACTACGTCTTGGTCTAACTAGTTATTTTTGAAAAGAGGCTCCCGAGGCTCAATCTTTTAAATAGGATTTTAGTTGGTTTATTTTTGAAAAGAGGCTCCCGAGGCTCAATCTTTTCGCAGATTTTAGTTGGTTATGAGTCCTATCTAACCATTCTAAAAATAAAGGAAAAACTAAGCATGCAATTTCTAAGACTTAACAAAAATACATTTTGTATTGGCTTCCCCTGGACCATTGAATCGAGTGGGTCTATTCACATAGTGAATTTGGTCCTTGGGAACCCAATACATGTTAGATCCTAAAGTTGAAATCAAAGTGGTCTTAGGGACCCATGCTTGGACATTTTTCTTATGTTGGTTTACTATAGACATATATGACTTATTGGTTGTATTTGAGTTAAACTCGAGTCCGGCCTTGTTGTACACGGCCCTTTGTGATCCAAGTAAGAGGTCAAGTCCCTTGGATCCCAAAGTGAACCTTTCCAACGTGTTCCTAAGGTCTTGACTTGTGTTTTCAAAAGCGAGTTCTCAACTTCAAGCTTTTCAAGCAGGTTGAGTCCTCCTCTTGAATACGAGTAGTCGAAGAGGTTAGGAGACCTCATGTTTGAGAAGGTTAACCTCCTCAATTAGGGTCTCGACCTTGGACTCGGACTTAGCTAGTTTCTTATTTAAAAATTTAATTGCACCATACAAAGTATTAAGTAACGACCGACTTACCCTTAATGATTCTTTTGAACCGGATACGGATCCGTGGCTTGTCTTGAATGGAAGCTCATCGCCGGATTCGGACTCGGACTCTTTTCGATTTGAGTCGTGCTCGGTCGGCTTGGCCATTAGAGCTTGGATATCGTCTTCTTCCTCCGACAACTCCTCCCAAGTAGCGTTTAGCGCTTTCTTGGTCTTTGATGCGTTATTCTTTAGCTTTGGGCACTCGGACTTGATGTGGACCGAACTGTTGCACTCATAGCATCTAAAATTAGAAGTATTTGAATTAGGTTTAGGCTTACCTTGAGTTGTTGGTCGTTTCGTCTCTTGATCATCTTAGAACTAGATTGACTAGTTCGGATTCTATTTCGAGTCTACCTCCGATTCGGACTAAATCTTCTTCCTTCGGGGTGGCTTGCTTGCGGGCTTCTTCTTCTTGGAACACGCAACTAACGCAATACTCTTCTCGGACCACGTTAGTTTGCTCATGTAATTCAAGTTCCAAAACAATTCGTCTAACCTAATTTTAGAAAGGTCCTTGGAGACCTTGTAGGCATCGACCATGGATGCCCACAAGGTGGTCCTAGGAAAGCGAGTTAAGAGAATACGATAAGGTCGCGATTCTCGACCTTTTGTCCGATGGCATGGAGTTGGTTGACGATGTCTTGGATACGAGCATGTAGTTGAGTTGCGGTCTCGTTTTCCTGCATTTTCAAGTTATACAATTTATTTAAAAGTAAATCTCTTTTACATACCTTCGTGTCGTCGGTGCCTTCGTGTAGTTCCACTAGCTTGGTCCATAAGTCCTTTGCACTAATGAAGGGGCCGACGCGGTTGAGCTCTTCCTTGGACAACCCACATTGCAAGATTTGAGTTGCCTTGGCATCGGCTTCTACTTGTTTATTCATGGAATTTGACCATTGATCGTAACCCAAAGATTCACCATCTTCATTAATAGGAAGTGTGAAACCGGTTTGGATTACGATCCACATCTCGATTTGGGTTTTAAGAAAGCATTCCATCCGACCCTTCCAATAACGAAAGTCATTACCGTTGTAAAACGGGGGTCGGGCGGTGCTAAACCCTTCGAGATGGGCCATTTAAAAACAAGAAGAAGAACGACGAAAAGAATCTTGCAAAACACACACGGAAAGAATATTCCAAGACTTTCGTCTTGGATTAGTAGTGCGGGAAGTAAAAAAAGATATATAAAATGTAACTTGTAAAAAGAAATAAACAATCAAATGCGAATGTCGTTGAAGTTCCGGAGGACAACCTTACTCGGGATCTAACCCGAAGGACAACCTTATCCGGATCCTAAAGCCTCTAATGCAATTCTATATGTAGGAGAAGATAAGCAAGTGAAATAATTATACGAAAACAGAAATAAATAAATAAAAAATCTGTAAAAAAAAAAAACAAAGCTAGATTGGTGGTTTCACCGAATCTTAGCGCCCCCGGCTCTGATACTAATTGTTGGATCGAAAGTGTCGCTAGAGGGGGGGGGTGAATAGCGATACGGTGTCGTTAAAAACTTTTGCAATAAGTAAAAAGCAAGTAGAGAATGCACAGCGGAAATATAAAGTAGACAAGATATTTTTACGTGGTTCACAATCTTTCGATTGCTAATCCACGGCCCTAGTGATCCTTGATCACGTACGGAGGGAAATTCACTAAAACCACTCCTCCTCGTTGGAGGTAGGAGCAACGATTACAAAAAGAAATCAAGGCAAAGGGACACTCCCCCTTTCCTTGTTACGATTAAAGCACAAAGACAATTTAAAGAAGTAGAACTTAAATAAATATACCGACAACTCTTATAAGTAGAAGATGTAGCTTTCGTTGTCGTGACGCCGTCGTAGCAAATGTGAGTAGTAGTAGCGGCGTTACGACGGCGTGTTGAGAGCTCTTGATTTCTTGTCTTTGCTTGGAGTGAACATGTCTATTTATGGATATTGATCTATGAATTTAGACATAGGTAGTGTCCAAGGTGAGGTTCTTATCCCAACTCAAGGATGAGGTGTTTCATCCAACCACCTTGTGCCACCTCCAACCTTCTTGTGCGCCAACTCAAGGATGAGGTGTTTCATCCAACCACCTTGTGCCACCTCCAACCTCCTTGGGCGCCAACTTGAGGATGAGGTGTTTCATCCAACCACCTTGTGCCACCTCCAACCTTCTTGTGCGCCAACTCAAGGATGAGGTGTTTCATCCAACCACCTTGTGCCACCTCCAACCTCCTTGGGCGCCAACTTGTTGGAGCCATTCAACTTGTGCCACATCATGGGAGCCAACCATCTTGTGCCAACTCACCTTATTTTGGGCGTCCACCACAAGGAAGCTTGGTGATGGTTTGGATGTCCACCTTGATGCCACATCACCCTTTGTACCAAAACACGAGTCAAGTCCAAATTCACCCTTGAAATTCAGCTCTTCTCGATTTGGAACTTGACTAGCAGTTGACTGTAGTCAAAGGGTTTTGGACTGCAGTACAAGTTAGCTTAAAATATAAAGTACGATGGTTCTAACCATCTGATCTCGACCTAGACCTTCCATTGGAGGTATTGGGTCGGATCTACGCTTAACGACCTTGCTTCGCTTTCACACGAGCTTACCTTGTAGCCTCGCTTCCGGTCTTCACCCGAGTACCTCGGCTTCCTCCGAAGTCCCTCTGGCGTTGCCCGACCACCTCGGTTCCCACCGGGTGTCGCAGACCTTCCGCTCAACTTTAGCATTTCTGCACACTTAATTGAGCTCGTAAGATAACAAATATACCCTTAACTATTGAGCCTTTTGCCATAATCAAAATACCGGTTCGACTTTGGTGCCCACTGCACCAACATTTTCCTTATTGGTCGGCGGCAAGTATCTAGGTTGGTGCTTGTTGGTTGGCTAAAGGAAGGAGAAAGGTCTTGTTTCTATACTTCCTCTTGTTCGGAGCGAGCAAGGAAGGAAGATTGGTGATCTAGGAGCTTCGACTTTTGGTAGATCGTCACTCACACGACGTCCAATAGGAGGAAGGACATACAATAGAAGATCGAGAGGTATATCGATTGTCTATTTTCTTTTATAACATGTCTATAATTATTTTTCAATTATATATGCATGTAGTATTCTATTTTTATGGCTAAAATAACTTGGACCCCAAATACAAACACAAAAGTCGGCGATCCGTACATCGTCTATTCTGCGGCTAATCATAGAATAGAGGTTGGTTGCTTGAACAACAAGTTTGTTCAAGTGACTACTCTAATTGAATAGCATGACGATGAAACGGTTGCTTGGGTGATCCCTTTTGTCTAGGATTAAATTTTTTTTATCCGGGGACATCGATGGGATTGCCACGAACAAGCGAGCGTGTTTAAGTGGGAAGCGAAGTTTCCTACCTTCAATCCTAGGTATTCTTGGACCAAGGGAGAGATTATAAGATCTCATTGGGACATGAGACATTGACCTCCTTGGAGTGAAAACCTTTTTGATGTTATTCAAAAAGGGGGAGAATATTTTAGAAAATGTTTGGGATTACCAATTTGGGATAATTGGTAAGAAGATTTGAGTTAGTGTTCTAACTCAATGGTATGTGTTTTTGTCAAACATCAAAAAGGGAGAGATTGTTGGTGCAATCATCCCAGGTCACAATTGATCGGACTCGAGTTTGACTCGAGCAATGTTTTGATGTTTGACATCGAGATTTGACATTGATGTCTGATAATGTTTAGGGGAGATTATTGATGCAATCGACCCAGGTCATGATTGACTGGACTCGAGGGGGATTTTTATGGTTGACTGGAGTTGACCATGTCATGGAAAGTCCAAGTCTTGAGTACTTGGCAAGGAAAAGTCCAAGCTTGGGTCTTGGCGTGGAAAGTCCAACATGGGTTGGCAAGTAAAGTCCAAGGGTGTAGTCTTGGCCACGTAAGCCTAAGGGTGTAGTCTTGGTGGTGAAAGTCCAAATCATGAGTACTTGGCATTTGGAAAGTCCAAGGGGTTTGATATTGGCGGCGTAAAGTCCAAGAGTGAAGTCTTGGCAGCATAAGTCCAATGATTGGCGGCGTAAAGTCCAAGCGGAGTCTTGGTAGCGTAAGTCCAATGTGTCTTGGCGGTGTAGACATCGTTAGCATGACATAGCCGATGGAAGCACCTGAAGGCTAGCAGATGGATGAACAAGTCATGGATGACTTGGAGCGATCTGATAGGCATGAGGCTGATGAAGGTGGCTAGAAGGCTTAGGTCTTGGCTAAGGGTGGTCTATCAAGTATGGGGGAACCATACTTGAGTTAAAACCTCATGTTTGAGGTGAATCAGTCGACTAGGACCAATGGGCAGTCGACTGGTGTGAGTCAACTAGGGTTTGACTGCAAGAATTGGCCCAGCAGTCGACTGCCAGCCTTTGGCAGTCGATAGCTTACTCGAGCAGTCGACTGATCAGGTGATCAGTCGACTGGTGCTCAAGAATTTAGGCACAGAATAGAGTCAGACTCGACTGATGGGGCTAGCAGTCGAGTGAAGGCTTGATCAGTCGACTGATGTCCTATCCGTTAGATTTTTCTAGCGTGGATCACACCGTTGTCTCACAGCAACAGTGTCATCAGTCGACTGATAGACAATATCCAGCACAGGCAGCAGCTTTAAATGAATCTCGTGGAGGAGGAAATTGTTGGGTTTCCGGCACCGCGGCGTGTGTGTGTTCGATCACATTTCGTAAACATGAACATAGCAGAAGCATTAAAATAATAAATCTACATTTATTACAACACACACAACACACGCATGCATATTACAACAAGTGTAGACATAACCGTAAATTTAAATTTGCAATAAAAGGAAATTTATCTACGTTATATCTTTCGTATGACGTGTAGCGGGAACGGCATCAACCGGAACGATCCTCGCTAGAATCGTCTCTATCTGTATCCACGCCGAGCTCCTCGGGATGACTTCGCTAAGCCACGAGCTTCGTCTTCATACGGGGTACTAGCCTCGTGTTGAAGACGACGTGATCGAGAGATGATCACGATCCGAATCCAAATTCGGATCCTAATACGAGTCCTCAAAACTCGCTTCTCCGGAGAGGTATTCGTCAACCAATTGACGAATCCTTCGTCCTCCACCTCAGAGGATTACCGGAGATCGAATCCCCTGTAAGTTAGACACTGTCGGAGCTCTAACCGTCGTCCAAACGATGCTCCGACCAGAGGAGAACAAGCTGTCCAGAAAACTGGACAGCTTTGGTGGAGGTGATAGGCGTCGGCCAACCAAGGGAGATAGAGCTCACCTTGATGCCAAACCTGAAGGAGATCACCGGAGCACTAACCGGCAGCAGCTCGACGCCGGAGAGGGGGAAGGAAGCTACCTTCTGGACGCCGGTTGGAGGAGCTTTGGGCGGCGGCAAGAGGTTGGCGCCGACTCCTTCAATGGGGTGGGCGGCAACTAGGTTTAGGGCTTTTGGATTAGGGCTTAATTATTTCTTAAGCCCTCTTTTATAGAGAACTAATTCTCTTAATGGTTATTGGATCATAACCATTAGGCCCGTTAACCCGCTCCATTAAGATAAGTTAAAATAAACCAAACCATGATGGTTTATTTTAAGTTAAAACGAACCGAACCAACTTTTGGTTCATTCGTTTAAAATAAACCAAACCCTTTGGTTTATTCTCCTCCATTGGATTAGAACCAAACCATTTTGGTTCATCCATTACGTCTTCATAAGACTCGGCCCATCCACGCTTCCATTGCGACTGAAACGATTTCATGCTCGCTTTATGTTTGGTCCAACCAAACCTAGTTTCTCTCGGTCTGAGAATCCCATTCTCAAGCTCGTTTTAAATCCTTTGGATTATGCTCGTTGTGTATGTGACCAAATAGGTTCTCGGTTTATGTTGGCCGTCTATAATTAACCATTAATTATAGAACGATCATGAGTGGCACCTAGTAGTACATCATGATCCCCAATTAACCGAAAAGATCAACAGTTGATCCAGAACTATTTCTGAAACCCTTCAGCAGCTCGAATGATTCATGCCTCATTCCCTTCACTCATCTTATACCCACTTGGTTCAGGATATGGTCTATAGTGTCAGTCCCCACTAGGCTGACTACGTCACACCTAGCCCAAGTATCATTTCCTCGTCCTACGGATTCTAGTTACTCCACATGTATCGAAGAGTACCTTACTCTAAACATGTAATGCTTTGGCCAAAGACTTTAGTAACAATCCGACGAGAGGCCATGGGTATACATCTCCTCGCAAGGAGTGGTGAATCCTTTATAGGCTATTCAAACACCTTCGATCACTTTGACTTATACCCAATCATCCCGGGTCCACATCTCCTTAGAGATGTTTGCTTAAGATGTCAAAGCATAAGTCTCCATGATCAAGATGACTTGAATACCGCAAGTCAAAGGAACATCGCACTTAAGCCACAGTAAGAACTTCATTGACATATCTATATATGCGAGAACCATATGAAGTCTTACGGCTGGTCACTCCAATGAACTAGTTACCATAACTAGCATCCACGATTAACTCCGGACATCACTATGTCTCCAGCCAGTGAGAATCAGCTGCTTGGATACACCAAGGAGTATACCTCGTGCTAGTCTCAACAGAATTGATGGTGTCCAAATCCATCAATTTATCGACTAGGGATAATTCCGATACATCACAATTACACATGTAGAGATACTCACTAGTTGTGATCCAATCACAAATTCTCTCATGTTGTGAATCGTATCGTGGACATTCAGTAAATGAGTTTAAGATCCAATCAAATACATAAAACATGTATACTCAAATAGTGAATCTTCATTTATCATATAAATGGTTCATACATAAGGCGATTGCCTTAGGACATCTCTCATATATTACTAACAGAAATCACAACCAGTTCTTGAGCTACTTTGGGGCGATTTGTTGCTGCAAATCAGGGTCTCCAAGGCTATTCTTCAAGCAACCAAAAGCAAGCAATCCAAAGGCAATTGTAAAGTGTTTTTCCTTTACTTGTAGTGCATTTCCTTATTATAATTGCTTGTATTTATTTCTTACTATTGTAAGATCATTTGTACGAGGTTTCTCTACCTCTGACTTGTGTCGAGAAGGAGTTATTGTGATTAGTAGTGTGTGTTTGCATTGCTAGGGCTTTTAGAGCCGTATCCGTGGAGTAAAAACCATTCGGTTTCGAACCATGTTATATTTCATGTTATGAATTTTGTTTGTCTTGTTTTGTTATTGCTATATATTCCACTGCGCTAACATGACTTGTAGAGACGAACATGATCATAATCCATCGAGCATCGAAAAGTGCTATTCACCCCCCCTCTAGCGGTCAACGAATCCTCTAACACTCGGGTCGTCTCCCAACGAATGCAATCGGTAGAATGGTTTTCTTAGGATCGTTTTCATTATTGCTTTGGGTTTTCTATTGAAAATGGGGGTTTGGATCAAAATAAAACTAATCCTACTGAACGAAAAGACAATGCACGTAATCAAACTCTAATCTAACTAAACTATGATTGCGATGAAATTAAAGGAAACTTAATCTAAGCATTTAAACAAGAAAGTGCAAGAATTTAAATAACAATTTAAATGCAGAATATTATAAATGTAAAACAAAGCATGAAATTAAATCTAACCTAACTAACTACAACCTAATTACTCAAAGAAACATTTAATCAAACATCATGTAAGAATAAAACAAATTAAATCAGGTACGTGTAATTCTAAATGTGGAAGTTAAATTTGATGACAATCATCAAGTAAACATGAACAACCAATCAACAAGACACGTGAAGAAGCTGCAAATCCAAATGAGGAGAATGCTATCAAAAAGTTAATAGATGTTGTTCGAAGGCTGAAAATGGTGGCTGGCCGGAGCTCTGGGTGGGCAGCTGGAAATGTTGATCGGAAGTTGATGAAGAGCACCCAACTGAAGAGAAGGAGATGTCAGATCTGTGAAGATGTTGGCTAGATCGATCGGAGGGGAATCCCCTCTCCGATGGTTGTAGGCGGTGGAAATGGAGCTACCGATGGTTTGATGGAGAAGGCGGCGGCGGAGCTTTGTAAGGGAGAAGATGATGCTGCTAGTGGTAGAGGAGATGGAGTGGCACCGATCACCGGAGAAGGAGGGAATCCACTTTCCTCTCCGGCAACCGACGGGGAAGGTGAGGAGCTCGATGACGCTCGATGAAGAAGAGTCGGCATGCATCGTGTCCGATTGAGGACGCCTCATTCCGTCCCCCCCCCCCCCCCCTCCCCCTGAAATCTCACTGTAATCTCATCTAACAGCCCAAAATGCTCTGATCTAGAATGGATGGATCTAATCAATCTAAATGGACGATCACAATCAAACTGATCCGGATGAAAGGCTAGGATGTCTAGATCTAAATGTATGGACCGGATCTCTCCAGATCTGGATGGATGGCTCAAAATTAATCGGATCTCATTGGACGGTCTAGATTGTTCAGATTTGAACCCTTGATTAAACTGCTTCTGATCTTAATGAAGGGCTCAAATTCTTCCAGCTTAAAATGTTCTTTATGGTCCTAGATGAAGTCACATTTGATCCAACTCGAGTCTAGTTCATTGCCTCATCTTAATCTCCTACAAACAAGAGATAAAAATTGCATATAAGTCCAAATTTTAGAAGAATTTACAACAAGGTCCAAAATGAATCCAAACTCATAAAACATGCAAATAATCGATAATTAATCACTCGAGAGGATAAAAACAGTGAGATTAAGGACCAAGATAATATGACAAAATGACAATTATCAGACACTTGGCAATAGAAAGTTCAAATCTTGTGTACTTGACATGAAAAGTCCAAGTGTTGGGTACTTAGCATGGAAAGTCCAAGCATGAGTCTTGGCAAGGGAAAGTCCAAGCTTGAGTCTTGGCAAATGGAAAGTCTAACATGGATTGGCAAGGGAAGTCCAAGGGTTGATATTGGCAGCGTAAATATTAGGATGTATACTGAAAAGTCTATCTTTTGTATGAACATCTATTTTTTGAAATAAGAATCACATGATCATTGTTTGCATATTTATGGTTATGCATACTGTCTAATACATTACATTGTAGATAACATGGTGTGTGGTGTCACACGAGAGATCATGTTATCGGCTCCTTGTAAAGTATAAGTAAAGGCTCACAACCGAGATGGCTTTGGACAAACCATTAGTATGGTTGTAGTGTGATTTGGTATTGGTTTGTCTTGACCATAGAATCACACTAGTACACTTTGTGTGTATTGAGCAGGACAGACTTAGACGTGATTCGATTTATTGCTGACTACATAATCGAATCGGACCTCAGATATTATATTGTACATGGTCTTAATCCCAATATAATAACGGGCACATATACTTAGTATTCATTTCTTTGATTTACCAATGGGCGAGATTTATAGATTAAATCGATAGGCTCGGTAAGTTGGGAAATGATATTATTTATATGGTGTGTCATTGATTATAGGAGGAAATCGTATTTTATATATTAGGATGATGATGTCCCCTTGAGGAGCTCATAAGGTTCATCATGTAAACCCTGCAGGTGGACTTGGTCCGACATGATGATAAGGTTGAGTGGTACTACTCATGGAGTTAGATGTTGATTAGTCAGTAAATTAATTAATCGACGGACATTCGAGATCTTAAACATGGGGAGAAAAATATACAAATAATATATGGAGCCCATATTAACTTATGGGGGTTGGTGAGGTAGATCAATGATAATCCTTTAGTGGATTGGATTATCATTAATGGATCGGACTTTATGTGGGCTTGATCCATTGGGTGGCCAAGATCCAACTCCTCCTCATGGTCCCTATTGTAGCCTATTAAAACCTCATGAAGCCTAGATCCAATGGATAAAAATAAAACTCTAGATCCAACGGTAGAGATTAAATCTCTAGATCTGACGGTTGAGATTAAATCTTTAGATCCGACGGTTGAGATTAAATCCCTAGAACCAATGGTGGAGATTAAAACAAGGTTTATCCCTAACTCTATAAAAGGAGAGGCTAGGTTGGGTGGCAAGGGCAATTAGAAACCAGATAGGATTAGGGTTGGGCTGCAAGGAGCTTGTAGGCTAGGGTTTTTTAGTGGGCGGCCACAAATAAGGAAGTTTTTTCCTTTTCTTCTTCTTCTTCCTAAGGTGGCCGGCACCCTTCCTCCTTCTTCTCCCCTTGGCTTGGACGGCGTCTAACCCTCTCCCCTTCATCTTTGGCCGGTGCTTAGGGTCCTCCCCTTGTAGCTTTTGGCCGACCCTCTTCTTCATCTCCTTGTTCTCCTTCTTGGCGGGCGACAAGCACCAAGCTTGGAGCTTGGTGGTTGGTTGAAAGAAGGAGAAGCACTTTGTTTCTTATTCTTCCTCTCGAAGTTGAGAACTCACTCTTGAAGAGTCAAGTCGAAGATCTTAGGAACACGTTGCAAAGGTTAATTTTGGGATCCAAAGGACTTAACCTCCTACTTGGATCGCAAAGGGTCGTGTACAACAAGATCGGACTAGGGTTTAGCTCAAACACGACCAACAAGTCATATATGTCGATTGTAAGTCGACATAAAAAATGTGTCCAAGCATGGGTCCCTAAGACCACCTTGATTTCAAACTTAGGATCGAACCAGTACTGGACCAAATCCACTATGTGGAGAGACTGAACTGATTCAACGGTCCAGGGGGAGCCAGTACGAAACTTATGTGTATTTTAACTTAGAAAATTGCATGCTTAGGTTCTTTATTTAGTTTGATTTTTCTTTTTAGAATGGCTAGATAGAACTATAACTCGTCAATACTTGATAACATAGTACCAGGACGCGGCGAGATGATAGTACGCTAGGAAAGCGGAGTCTTGTGTATTCGGGCTAGATAAGGCGTATCTAGTTCGGTGCACTTGACCGAGCAGAACTAGCTGAAGCTAGCTCGCCATATCCTAGACTAGTTAGACCAGGAAGTGGTCTTAGGTGAGTCAAGTCTCTATTTTCTTGAAAATGGTTTTGTCTAAGGAAAGTGGTCGTTGTTCCAATCAAAGAAGGCCTCTGTGCCTCGCCACGACCTGGAAGCCATGATCTTGAAAAGGTGACTTGATGAGCCTAAGGTCAAATCCGAATCTAACGCAAGGTTGACAAGTGTTAAAGTCATTAAATTTAATTCAAGTAAAATTGGAAGTCATCTCACAAGAACATATAGGGTTAACATGTTTGATCATGTAGACATGGAGTGAGATGATTTAGGTTAATAATTTTCAACCAATCTTTAATAAATCCAATATCCGATCCAACTACCTTGCATGTAGGATAAATGGATGTTGGACAGTGGTTGCTCCCGACACATGTGTTGGGTTTCTGGCATCGCGGCGTGTGTGTGTTCGATCACGTTTCGCAAACATGAACACAGTGGAAGCAATAAAATTAATAAATCTATATTTATTACAACACACACAACACACGCATGCATATTACAACAAGTGTAGACATAACCGTAAATTTAAATTTGCAATAAAAGGAAATTTATCTACGTTATACCTTTCGTATGATGTGTAGCGGGAACGGCATCAACCGGAACGATCCTCGCTAGAATCGTCTCTATCTGTATCCATGCCGAGTTCCTCGGGATGACTTCGCTAAGCCACGAGCTTTGTCTTCGTACGGGTTACTAGCCTCGTGTTGAAGACGACGTGATCGAGAGATGATCACGATCCGAATCCAAATTCGGATCCTAATACGAGTCCTCAAAACTCGCTTCTCCGGAGAGGTATTCATCAACCAATTGACGAATCCTTAGTCCTCCACCTCAGAGGATTACCGGAGATCGAATCCCCGGTAAGTTAGCCGCTGTCGGAGCTCTAACCGTCGTCCAAACGACGCTCCGACGAGAGGAGAAGAAGCTGTCCAGAAAACTGGACAGCTTGGTGGAGGAGTAGGCGCCGGCCAAAACAAGGGAGCCAAGTGCTCACCTTTTCACCGAGGCCTAGGAAGATCACCGGAGGGTCGCCGGAGGGTTCACCGGCGGAAGCTTGGACACTGGCAAGGAGCTGGACAGCGGCACAAGGAGCTGGGCGGCAAGCTTAGGGTTGGCGCCGAAAACTCCTTCAATGGGGTAGGCGGCAACTTTCTTTAGGGCTTGGATTAGGGCTTAATTATTCCTTAAGCTCTCTTTTATAGAGAACTACTTCTCTTAATGGTTATTGGATCATAACCATTAGGCCCGTTAACCCGCTCCATTAAGATAAGTTAAAATAAACCAAACCATGATGGTTTATTTTAAGTTAAAACGAACCGAACCAACTTTTGGTTCATTCGTTTAAAATAAACCAAACCCTTTGGTTTATTCTCTTCCATTGGATTAGAACCAAACCATTTTGGTTCATCCATTACGTCTTCATAAGACTCGGTCCATCCACGCTTCCATTGCGACTGAAACGATTTCATGCTCGCAATATGTTTGGTCCAACCAAACTTAGTTTCTCTCGGTCTAAGAATCCCATTCTCAAGCTCGTTTTAAATCCTTTGGATTACGCTCATTGTGCGTGTGACCAAATAGGTTCTCGGTTTATGTTGGTCGTCTATAATTAACCATTAATTATAGAATGATCATGAGTGGCACCTAGTAGTACATCATGATCTCCAATTAACTGAAAAGATCAACGGATAATCCAGAACTATTTCTGAAACCCTTCAGCAGCTCGACTGAATCGTGCCCCATTCCCTTCACTCATCTTATACCCACTTGGTTCAGGACATGGTCTATGGTGTCAGTCCCCACTAGGCTGACTACATCACACCTAACCCAAGTATCATTTCCTCGTCCTACGAATTCTAGTTACTGCACATGTATCGAAGAGTACCTTACTCTAAACATGTAAAGCTTTGGCCAAAGACTTTAGTAACAATCCGACGAGAGGCCATGGGTATACATCTCCTCGCAAGGAGTGGTGAATCCTTTATAGGCTATTCAAACACCTTCGATCACTTCGACTTATACCCAATCATCCCGGGTCCACATCTCCTTAGAGATGTTTGCTTAAGATGTCAAAGCATAAGTCTCCATGATCAAGATGAATTAAATACCGCAAGTCAAAGGAACATCGCACTTAAGCTACAGTAAGAACTCCATTGACATATCTATATATGCAGAGAACCATATGAAGTCTTACGACTGGTCACTCTAATGAACTAGTTACCATAACTAGCATCCACGATCAACTCCGGACATCACAATGTCTCCAGCCAGTGAGAATCAGCTGCTTGGATACACCAAGGAGTATACCTCGTGCTAGTCTCGACAGAATTGATGGTGTCCAAATCCATCAATTCATCGACTAGGGATAATTCGATACATCACAATTACACATGTAGAGATACTCACTAGTTGTGATCCAATCACAAATTCTCTCATCTTTGTGAATCGTATCGTGGACATTGATAAATGAGTTTAAGATCCAATCAAATACATAAAACATGTATACTCAAATAGTGAATCTTCATTTATCATATAAATGGTTCATACATAAGGCGATTGCCTTAGGACATCTCTCAAATATTACTAACAGACTCCCACTTGGCCTAATGCCAATCGCTACGGTATCCAATACCATAAGCTCTAACATGACCCTCAAACTTACTTTGGGGTAATGCCTTAGTCAAAGGATCCGCTAAGTTCCTTTCAGTGGGAATTTTCTCGATTTGTATTTCGTTTCTACTGATGATCTCTTTGATAAGATGATAGCGGCAAAGCACATGTTTGGATCATTGATGAGACCACATCAAGTTCATCGTCTATAGGATGAACTTCGATCCAAACCGCCTTTGCTTCCAGCCGTCGCAATGTATTCTGCCTTAGTGGCAGAATCCGCTATAGTGTCAAGCTTGAAACCTTTCCAACTTATTGCGCCTCCATTCCAGGTGAATACATACCCGCATTAAGACATGGAATCATCCTTGTCTTCCGAGTCCGCATCCGTGATACCCACGCATCACCATGTACCCTTCTCCATATATTAGAACACATCCTTAGTTCTTCTTAAGTACTTAAGGATCGCCTTAATACCACCAATGATCCATTCCTCGATCGGATCGGTATCCGCCGTGACACTCGTGAGCATACGATACATCGGGCCTCGTACATAACATAGCATACATGATAGATCCTATTGCGGATGCATAGGGAATCTTACTCATGCAAATCCTCTCGCCTTCTCGCGGCGCTGACACATAGACTTCGAAAGGTGTACCCTATGCCCGATGGGTAGGAAACCTTTCTTGATTCCGACATGCTAAACCTCTTAGCACTCGGTCTATATATAGACGCGAAGACCAAGCAACCGCTTCGATCTATCTCTATAGATCTTAATCCCAGGATGTAGGTTGCTTCCTGTGTCTTTCATGGAGAATGTCTTGGATAACCAAACCTTAATCGATCAGAAGATTTACATCATTTCCTATAAGTAATATGTCATCGACATACAATACTAGGAACACGATCGCACTCCCACTAACCTTCTTGTACACACAAGGTTCGTCGATTTTGTGAGAAATCAAACTTTTGATTGTCTCATCAAAACGGATATTCCATCTCGGATGCTTGCTTCAATCCATAAATGGATCGCCGCAATTTGCATACCTTGGTTTTATCAACCGATGTGAAACCTCAGTCATTACATATACACGCCCTCGAGCGTTTCCATTAAGGAAAGTTGTTTTCACATCCATCCGCCATATCTCATAATCATAATGAGCCGCTATGGCCAGAGCATCCGAATGGATTTAAGATAGCTACAAAGTAATAGGTTTCACATAATCAACACCTTGCTTTTGACGCATATCCTTTCGCCACCAATCTAGCCTTATAGGTAATCACATTACCATCCATGTCGGTTTTCTTCTTGAAAACCCACTTGCACCCTATAGGCTTTATGCCTTCAGTGGGTCAACCAAGTTCCAAACTTGGTTTTCATACATGGAATCCATTTCACTTCATGGCACCAAGCCACTTATCCCTTTCTCAACTTGTCAAGACTTCTTCATAACTAGGCTCTCATCATCAATGAGTAACACGTCGCTCGATTCACTTACGAGAATCCATATCTCTCGTGAATATTATGTGTTCTACCAGATCTACGAAGATGTGGTGTTACAATAGGTCCACCAATTGCTCATCACTATGAGTTGCCTACCGTCAGGTTTCACCGTGTATCTCATCAATGTCTATTTGAGTCTCGAGCCTCCTCAAGCTCGACGACACTCCCACTGCTTTCTTGCAAGAGAAACTCTTTCTCTAGAAACACAAAGATGCCTTGAAACAAACACCTTTTGTTCCACAGATGATAGAATTGGTAACCCCTTGTTTCCTTAGGGTATCCAATAAATAGATATTTATCGACTTAGCATCCAATTTGTCTGACATCCGCTTCACATAAGCAGACAACCCCATATCTTCAAGTAAGATACATGAGGTTTCTTATTCCATATCTCATATGGAGTAGTTGAGACTACCTGGTAGGCATTGCTTAACAAGTAAACAAATGTCTCAAGTGCATAACCCCAAAAGGACTTGGGAAGAGTCGCATGATTCATCATTGACTGACCATGTCCAACAAGGTCCTGTTACGCCTCTCGATACACCATTATGTTGGGTGTATATGGCGGAGTCCATTGAGACAATATGCCATTGTCTCTTAGATAATCAAGAAACTCTTGACTTAAGTATTCACCACCTCGATCCGATCGAAGTATTTTAATACTCTTGTCATGTTGTTTCTCTACTTCATTTCTGAATTCTTTGAACCTTTCAAAGGCTTCAGACTTGTGTTTCATCAAGAACACATACCCAAACCGTGAGTGATCATCGGTGAAGGTAATGAAGTAGCTATAGCCTCCTAATGCTTGAGTTGACATAGGTCCACATACATCAGTATGTATTAGACCTAGTAACTCTCCCACTCGTTCACCTTTTCCAGTAAAAGGTAACTTAGTCATCTTTCCTTTTAAGCATGATTCGCATGTATCGTATGAATCCAATTCAAACGATTCCAGAATTCCACATCGGTGTAATTCGGACATGTGTTTCTTGCTTACATGGCCAAGATGACAATGCCACATGTAGGAGTCTATTTGATTATCCTTTCGAGCACTCTTGTTGCTCGCTTCGATATTGCAAATGTCACTGGATACGTCCAACGTATAAACACCATTGCTTAAAGCTCCAGTCCCATAAAGAACTCCATTCAAAGTTATGTAACAACAATTGTTACTAAAAGTCAAATGGTACCCATTTCTATTTAAACAAGAAATAGAAATGATGTTCTTTATCAACGAAGAAACATAAAAGAAATTGTTCAGTTCTAAGACAAGTCCTGTAGGGAGTTTCAACAAATGCGTTCCAATGGTGATTGCAGCAACCTTTGCTCCATTCCCACCACGCAAATTTGACTCTCCCTTGACGAGTCTTCTTCTATTCCTTAGCCCATGCATGTCATTACATATATGTGAGCCACACCCAGTATCCAATACCCAAGTGTTTGAGGAAATAGAATGACAATCAATAACGAAGACATCTGAAGAAGATGGGGCATCCGATGCCTTATTCTTCTTCACGGACTCAAGATAAATCTTGCACTTTCTTCGCAAATGGCTCTCCTTGCCATAATGATGGCAAGTTTCCTTTTGTGCTAGTTCTACCTTCTTAGCCCTTTTTCTTTCTTCTCTTCATTGTTCCTTTGAATCCTCTTAGAACCTTTCTTCGAGGAATCAACTAACAAGACCGTCCCCCGCCATGCTTCTCAAGACTCCACAGCCTTCAAGATATTGAGCAGCACTCAGATGAACCTTCTAGCATCTCAGAGGTGAAGAGGAGCTTTGAGACTTCGAACCTTTCGAATCTCACTTGCTCATCAACCAACTCACAGAGATGAAGGACTACGATATGAGCATCCATATGCTCATGCTGCTTTCATAGCTTGGGTTCCATCGCGGCTAGCATGATGCAACTCATTTGTTCAGAATCACTCACATGTTTCTGATAGGCCAACAATTGGTCCAGAGTTGCATCGTCACTAGGACGGGCGGGAAGAGGCGCTTCGAGGACATTTGCAAGCTTTTCAACCTTGAGAACAATTCTCAAGTTTCTAAGCCAGTCCAAGAAGTTCGGCCCAGTCAATATATTTGAATCCAAAATGGAACGCAAATTCAAAGACATCAGGATCAATCTTAGAAATACAAAACGAGCATATATGAGAAAATGATTTTAAAATGCATCATTATACATTTATAAATCCCATTCATTTTTCGAATTTCAAAAACCCCAAAATCACTTCGGGAGATCGTAGGTCCATCTCCGAATGGGCTGATATCCATAGTTATGAACAACCTTAGAGAGAGTCCAACAAGCCATTCATAACTACGACGGTAGGTATCAACTATACCGATTGCATATCACGTATATGCAACTATCACAATGTGCTATCAACTAATTGAATGTTCACACATACATCGGGTTGTTAACACATTAACAAGTATGCATCATATGCATAGCACCCAACTTAACCTCCCTTTACATCGACCTTGGAGAGAGTCCAACAAGCCGATGCTCCAGGTTAAAGCCAACCCATTAATCGAGAAATAGTTTTAATATGGTTAGAGCGCATTCAACCAATTAGCCCAGCTTGGAGAGAGTCCAACAACCAAAGCTAACGATTGACCTTTGACTCTTACCATATTAGTATTAAACTATTCCATGGTTTGAACATGTTCGGGTTCGAGCCGGGCTTGGAGAGAGTCCAACAACCCAAACAAGAAACGGAACTCTGGTTCTAACCATATTAATGGAAGGTGTAGGCTTTAATATTGTTTAATGGTTTTTATGTCTCATCCTCTTTGCATGCAAATAACTATTATCTACATGGCATGACATACATGGCATACATCTACATGTCACAACACGCATGGTATAATGTTATGCATCTAATGCAATTACATGGCATACAATTATGTCATGTGTATAATTTCCTTATATGTCATAACTATTTATGGAAATAAAATATGTTTAAGATTTGATTCTCCAAATCAAATCATAATTTCCAAATCTAATCACATATTTTATTTATGGAATTATTTGATTAAGGAAAATCTATTTAGGAAACCAATTTCATAAATCATTAAAACTACTTATGGAAATAAAATATTTTAAGATTTGATTTCCCAAATCAAATCAAGATTAATTTAGGAAACAAATTTCTAAAATCTAATCAAATATTTTATTTATGGAAAAAATCAATTTCCATAAAATACTTCCAACTTTCCAAAAGTGGAAGATTTTCATAAATACTTCTAGACTTTCCAAAATTGAAAAATTTCCATAAATACTTATAAATTTTCAAAATTAGAAAATTTCCAGAAATAACATTATGACTATCGCAAAACCATTTTACGATTATGTCGAAACACAACCTGGGCTCTGATACCACTGTTGGGTTTCTGGCACCGCGGCGTGTGTGTGTTCGATCACGTTTCGCAAACATGAACACAGCGGAAGCAATAAAATTAATAAATCTACATTTATTACAACACACACAACACACGCATGCATATTACAACAAGTGTAGAAATAACCGTAAATTTAAATTTGCAATAAAAGGAAATTTATCTACGTTATACCTTTCGTATGACGTGTAGCGGGGACGGCATCAACCGGAACGATCCTCGCTAGAATCGTCTCTATCCATATCCACGCCGAGTTCCTCGGGATGACTTCGCTAAGCCACGAGCTTCGTCTTCGTACGGGTTACTAGCCTCGTGTTGAAGACGACGTGATCGAGAGATGATCACGATCCGAATCCAAATTCGGATCCTAATACGAGTCCTCAAAACTCGCATCTCCGGAGAGGTATTCATCAACCAATTGACGAATCCTTCGTCCTCCACCTCAGAGGATTACCGGAGATCGAATCCCCTGTAAGTTAGCCGCTGTCGGAGCTCTAACCGTCGTCTAAATGACGCTCCGACGAGAGGAGAAGAAGCTGTCCAGAAAACTGGACAGCTTGGTGGAGGAGTAGGCGCCGACCAAAACAAGGGAGCCAAGTGCTCACCTTTTCACCGAGGCCTAGGAAGATCACCGGAGGGTCGCCGGAGGGTTCACCGGCTGAAGCTTGGATGCCGGCAAGGAGCTGGATGGCGGCACAAGGAGCTGGGCGGCAAGCTTAGGGTTGGCACCGAAAACTCCTTCAACGGGGTGGGCGGCAACTTTCTTTAGGGCTTGGATTAGGGCTTAATTATTCCTTAAGCCCTCTTTTATAGAGAACTACTTCTCTTAATGGTTATTGTATCATAACTATTAGGCCCGTTAACCCGCTCCATTAAGATAAGTTAAAATAAACCAAACCATGATGGTTTATTTTAAGTTAAAATGAACCGAACCAACTTTTGGTTCATTCGTTTAAAATAAACCAAACCCTTTGGTTTATTCTCCTCCATTGGATTAGAACCAAACCATTTTCTTTCATCCATTACGTCTTCATAAGACTCGGCCCATCCACGCTTCCATTGCGGCTGAAACGATTTCATGCTCGCAATATGTTTGGTCCAACCAAACCTAGTTTCTCTCGGTCTAAGAATCCCATTCTCAAGCTCGTTTTAAATCCTTTGGATTACGCTCGTTGTGCGTGTGACCAAATAAGTTCTCGATTTATGTTGGCCATCTATAATTAATCATTAATTATAGAACGATCATGAGTGGAACCTAGTAGTACATCATGATCCCCAATTAACCGAAAAGATCAACGGTTGATCCAGAACTATTTCTGAAACCCTTCAGCAGCTCGAATGAATCGTGCCCCATTCCCTTCACTCATCTTATACCCACTTGGTTCAGGACATGGTCTATGGTGTTAGTCCCCACTAGGCTGACTACGTCAGACCTAGCCCAAGTATCATTTCCTCATCCTACGGATTCTAGTTACTGCACATGTATCGAAGAGTACCTTACTCTAAACATGTAATGCTTTGGCCAAAGACTTTAGTAACAATCCGATGAGAGGCCATGGGTATACATCTCCTCGCAAGGAGTGGTGAATCCTTTATAGGCTATTCAAACACCTTCGATCACTTCGACTTATACCCAATCATCCCGGGTCCACATCTCCTTAGAGATGCTTGCTTAAGATGTCAAAGCAGAAGTCTCCATGATCAAGATGACTTGAATACCGCAAGTCAAAGGAACATCGCACTTAAGCTACAGTAAGAACTTCATTGACATATCTATATATGCAGAGAACCATATGAAGTCTTACGACTGGTCACTCTAATGAACTAGTTACCATAACTAGCATCCACGATCAACTCCGGACATCACAATGTCTCCAGCCAGTGAGAATCAGCTGCTTGGATACACCAAGGAGTATACCTCATGCTAGTCTCGACAGAATTGATGGTGTCCAAATCCATCAATTCATCGACTAGGGATAATTTCGATACATCACAATTACACATGTAGAGATACTCACTAGTTGTGATCCAATCACAAATTCTCTCATGCTGTGAATCGTATCGTGGACATTCAGTAAATGAGTTTAAGATCCAATCAAATACATAAAACATGTATACTCAAATAGTGAATCTTCATTTATCATATAAATGGTTCATACATAAGGCGATTGCCTTAGGACATCTCTCATATATTACTAACAACATGATCGGGGATCAACTCAAGTTTTCGAAGCTTCGATTCAAACGACAAGGATCGGTAGCCTTCAGAAACAACGGCAAGCTCAAAATCATCAGATCAAGTGATATTGAGCTCAACTCTAACTTTATTATTCAAAATGTCTTAATGGTAGAAAATTTTCAATATAATTTACTTAGTGTACGCCAATTGTGTGATAATAACTATAAGGTCATATTTCTTGAAAATGAATGCTTAATTAATATAAATGAAACCTATAAAATAATCCTTAAGGGAACCAGAAATAACAATATTTACACTATTAACTTAATTAATTCCTCAACCAAGTGTCTTATGACACGGCAAGAGGAATCATGGTTGTGGCACCGATGACTCAGTCACTCACACCCAAGACTCATCCACAAGATGAGTCAGAGTGACTTAGTCAGAGGCTTGCCTAACCTCAATAACTTGGATAATAAAATATGTAATGCTTGTCAACAAGATAAACAATATATGACACAACATCAACTAACTAATCAAGAACGAACCAAAAGTGTTCTTGAGCTCCTACACATGGATCTATTTGATTCACACAGAGCTAAGTCACTTAATGGAAGTAAATTCTGCTTAGTCATAATTGATGACTACTCTAGATTTACTTGGGTTAGGTTCATTAAACACAAAAGTGACACCCTAGATCAATTAATCAAACTATTTAAACTAATAGAAAATCAACAAAGCATTAAAATTAAAAGACTTAGGACTGATCATGGTGGTGAATTCGAGAACCACAGGTTTACAGAATCTTGTAATCTAAATGGATACCATCATGAGTTCTCTTGCCCTAGAACCCCACAACAGAATGGCCTAGTAGAACGTAAGAATAGAACCCTACAAGAAGCCGCTAGGACAATGTTAAACGAGTATAATCTACCCGATAGGTTTTGGGCGAAAGCCGTGAGTACGGCATGCTATGTCCAAAATAGGATCCTTATGGTAAAGAGGCGCCTTAAGACCTCATACGAGATTTATCACGATAAAATACCTAACATCGAGTACTTTAGGGAATTTGGGTGTAAGGTACATATCTTAAACACTAAGGATTACCTAGGGAAGCTTACATCCAAAACCACGACCGGAATTTTTCTAGGATACTCGACTACAAGTAGGGCTTATAGAGTATATAATCATGACACCCTTAGAGTCGAGGAGACTATTAATGTAATATTTGATGAAGGACACGAACCTACAAAACCCCCGACAACCCCAATTAGTGAGCCGTTTCATACCAGACTCAACTCCGATCCGGAGATCAAGTCTAGTATTAATCCTAACCTAAGTCAACCAAGTCAGTCTATCGACCAAGTGGTAGATGACTCTAATCAAACTAGAACTCAAACGAGTCATCCTATTGATCAAGTTGTAGACTCAAACCCAAATCCAACTAGGACTCAAACGAATCAACCTATCGACCAAGTGATTGGTGATCCAAGTCTAGGAGTTCGAACTAGAGCCTCAAACAGAAACCTTAGTCAAATTTACTTGATTTCCAAAATTGAACCCAAGACTATTGACCAAGCTCATCTTGACCTCAATTGGATTATTGCAATGCAAGAAGAGCAGGCTCAATTCACTAGGAACGAAGTATGGGAATTAGTACCACCACCTAAAGATAAAACAATCGTTGGAACAAGGTGGTTGTTTAGAAATAAACTTGATGACAAAGGTGAAGTAGTTAGAAATAAAGCTAGACTAGTCGTTAAAGGGTTTAGTCAAGTCGAAGGTTTAGATTACGATGAAACCAATAGCTAGATTAGAGTCCATTCGAATGCTATTAGCGTATGCTGCACATCGAGGATTCAAGTTGTTTCAAATGGATGTGAAATCAGCATTCTTAAATGGTTACATTAAAGAAGAGGTTTTTGTTAGTCAACCCCCCGGTTTCGAAAGTTTAGACAAACCCGACCATGTCCTTAGGTTAAAGAAAACTCTCTATGGACTTAAACAAGCTCCTCGAGCTTGGTACGAGAGACTTTCGATTTATCTTAAGTCCAAAAGTTTTAACCAAGGTGTAGTTGACCCAACCCTTTTCGTAAAAACCTTAGGTAAAGACATATTCATAGCCCAAATCTACGTAGATGATATTATTTTCGGAACCACCAAATCGATCCTACTAAATGAATTCATTTCACTTATGCAAAGTGAATTTGAAATGAATTTAGTAGGAGAGTTGAGCTTCTTCTTAGGTCTACAAATTAAACAAACTAAAGATGGAATATACCTACATCAATGCAAATATACTAGGGAATTAATTAAACACTTTGGAATGCAAGACGCTAAAATTATTAATACCCCAATGGCAACGAATGTAAATATAGAAGAAGATGTAATCGAAAATTCAATTGATTTAAAATACTATAGGAGCATAATAGGGAGTCTCCTTTACTTAACTGCGAGTCGACCTGATATCCTATTTACAGTAAGTATGTGTTCAAGGTTCCAAACCTATGCCAAGGAGTCTCACCTAACTCTAGTCAAGCGTATCCTTAGATATCTAAAGGGTACACTTAATGTCAGTATTTGGTACCCTAGATCTACCGAGTTCGAACTAATGGGCTACTCCGATTCGGACTATGCCGGTAGTAAGCTCGATAGAAAGAGTACGAGTGGTTGTTGTCAACTTCTCGGCTCGAGTCTAGTGAGTTGGTGCAGTAGGAAGCAACACTGTGTTGCCTTATCTACCACCGAAGCCGAATACATCGCGATGGGTGAGTGTGTCATTCAGCTTCTTTAGATGAAGCACACTCTCCGCGACTTTGAGTTAGACTTTACGAACACTAAACTCCACATAGATAATATTAGTTCAATTAACATTACTAATAATTCGATATGTCACTCTAGGACCAAACATATAGAGGTCAAACACCATTTCATTCGAGAACATGTGGCCAACAGAGCCATACAACTCGAATACGTCGAATCGAAGTCTAACTTAGCATACCTATTTACTAAACCCCTACACGAAGCCAAATTCAATCTATTAAGATGAAAATTGGGCATGTGCGTAGTAGAATAGGAACTTGCAAATTTTATTACTACTATTTCTTACTTTTCATTTTCATGGAACTAGCATAGGACATACCTTAGATATCATGCACCTATAGATTTAAGGAGCCAATACATCTCAAAACACATAGAACTAATGTGTTTGTGTACTTAGCCACGTAGATGGGTGTGAGATGTTAGGACCTTACTCCTGGTTCCAGATGTAGAGCTAGTGCATCGCCATGAACCACGGAGTATAATAATACATACTAACCGACTCTGACCAGGACTGGTTAATCTTTCATATCAATCAAGTCAATATGAGTCGAACATTTTATAGATGAGCTTATTTTCAGTATATTATTTTTAAAATAATGTGGAACATTCTTGGACTTTAAATTTAATATTTATTTTTGTTTTCCACACACCCTTATTCTTTTCGATATATGGCAAAAGGGGGAGAAAAAGGCCAAAGCTAAGGGGTCAAAATTTTAATTTTTGATAACTTAACTCTTACTTCATATTTATTTACATGACCAAAAGTTAACTTTAAGTTTTGAAAACTTACTTAACTTCTTAACAAAAAGGAAGTAAACGTTAATGTTTTACTTAAGGGGGAGAAAGGGCCAAGTTAGGAAGTCTTCTTAACTTAAACGTTTCACTAAGGCCAACTTTAAGTAATGGTAATTACTTAAACTCTTTCAAGATAGCAACCCTCAAGGGGGAGGAGTAAGATCTTTCTTCAAGACTCACCCTCGGTCAAGGGGGAGGTTTCCTCAAGGGGGAGTACTTGAAGAAAATCCTTACTACTCCAACTTAATCTTCATTTTTGTTTCTCATACACATTAATATTCTTCATGCATATTATCTTCTTAACTTTGTATGTGGGTTTGCCATAGATCAAAAAGGGAAAGATTGTTGGTGCAGTAGGCACCTAAGTCAAACCTGAGTTTTGATTATAGCAAACGATACAAAGTTAAGCTTATATTGTTGTCTCATGAGCTAAATCGAGTGTGCAGAAAAGTGCCAACGCTGGAGCTGAAGGCTAGCGACACCCGGAGGAAGCCGCGGTGGTCGGGCGACACTCGAGTGACTTCGGAGGGAGCCGAAGGAATTGAGTGGAAGGCCGAAAGCGAAAGCAACACAGTAAGTATCGAGATAAGCTCGTGTGTGTGCGAGAGTAAGTGAGGTCGTATCCTCTTTACGGAGATGATCTTAAGCGTAGATCCGACCAAAGACATCCTATAGGTGGTCTAGGTCGAGATCGGACGGTCGGAGGTCGTCGAAATAATGTTTTTGTTAAGCTAACTTTGCCTTGCAGCTAGCATCGATCGCCACTTGAGGACTCGACCGCCGTCCCATCACGATCGCTTACGGTCAACATTCGATTGATGCTGCCATCAGTCGATTGATGATGTCCATCAGTCTACTGATGGTCAAGGATCAACTTCGAGGAGTCAAGGCTTATCACCTCATTTCAAGGGGAGTGGTGCTCAAATGTGATTGGCTAGGGTTCCTCTCGAAAAGGGGCTCAAAGGCTATAAAAGGAGGGCCTATCCTAGGGTTTCATCATCAATCCTAAGCTTCCAAAAAGCCTCCGCAACGCTATGACTCTCCGACAACGAAGTTCTACTTCTCTGACGTCTAGGTTTAATTGTTTATATTTTTGTTTCATCGGTATAATCTTCATTTCAGTTTATATTTTTCATATCAATTGTCTCGGAGTTTTTATCATTACGAGGAGAGGGGGAGTGTCCCTCTACCTCAAAGCTTTGTGATTTTTCTTGTACTCGATTAACTCCTACCTCCAACGAGGAGGAGTTCTTTAGTGATTTGTCCTCCGTGTGTGATCAAGGATCACTAGGGCCTTGGAGTAGTAGCCGAAGGCTACGAACCAAGTAAAAAACCATTTGTGTTCTTTGTGTTTGATTTTACTTTCCGCTACATTTAATTGTCTTGAAATGAACTCGAAAAAAAAAGGTTTATCGCTTTTCACCCCCCCCCCCTCTAGTGATCCGCTTCGATCCAACAATTGGTATCAGAGCCGGGGGTGCTAAGATTTGGTGAAACCACTAATCTAGCATTTTTACAGATTTTTTTCTCTTTTTTATTCTGTTTATTTCGAATTTATTTCATTCGTTTAGTTTTTCTTCCGCACTACTAATCCAAGACGCGAGTCTTGGTACTTTTTGATTGTTTGTGTTGTTGTTAGGTTTTTCGTCTCTGTTCTCTTGTTTCTTTTTGTTTCAATGGCCCATCTCGAGGGTTTTAGCACCGTCCGACCTCCGTTTTACAACGGAGATGACTTCCGTTATTGGAAGGGTCGGATGGAATGCTTTCTTAAAACCCAAATCGAGATGTGGATCATAATCCAAACGGGATTCAAACTTCCGACTAATGAAATGGGTGAATCCTTGGATTATGACCAATGGACCAATGCGACAAAAATACATGTTGAAGCCGACGCCAAGGCAACTCAAATCCTCCAATGCGGCTTGTCCAAGGAGGAGCTTAATCGTGTCGGCCCCTTCATCAGCGCAAAGGACCTTTCGACAAAGCTAGTAGAGCTACACAAAGGAACCGATGAAGCCAAGGTATGTAAGTGCGATATTTTGTTAAATAAATTGTATAATCTAAAAATGCAGGAAAACGAAACGGAAACTCAACTTCATTCCCGCGTTCAAGACATAGTCAATAATCTACACGCGATCGGGCAAAAGGTCGAAAATTGCGACCTTATAAGGTATGTTCTTAACTCCTTTCCAAGGACTACCTTGTGGGCATCCATGGTCGATGCCTACAAGGTCTCCAAGGATCTTTCAAAACTTAGGTTAGATGAATTATTTTCCGATTTTGAACTTCATGAGCAATCTAACTTGGAAATCGAGAAGGGTATAGAACATTTTGCAGGGTTGAGGAAGAAAATCGCAAGCAAACCACCCCCGAAGAAAGAAGAGGATGAGTCTGATTCGGAGGTCGACTCGGAAATGGACGCCGAACTAGTCAACCTAGTTCGGAGGATAGTCAAGGGTCGAAAATGAACCATCACTCGACCCTACGAAGGTAAGCCTATAAGTTCAAATATTAGATGCTACGAATGCAATAGGTTTGGACATATCAAGTCCGAATACACAAAACTCAAGAGCAAAGCACCAAAACTCAAAAAGGCACTCAACGCTACTTGGGAAGAAGCATCCAAGGAAGAAGATAGTGATCATGTTCTAATGGCTAAACCGGTGGAATCGGAAACGGAGCCGGAACCAGAACATGAATCGGAAACCAAAGATGAGTCGAACTGCAAAGCACTATTCAAGACAAGCCACGGATACGCATTCGGTTCAAAAGATACACTCAAGTAAGTCGATCCCTCATTAGTACACTTTATAATGCAATTAAGTTTTTAACTAGAAAATTATCTAAGTCCGAGTCCAAGGTCGAGACACTGGTTGAGGAAGTTAAACTCCTCAAACATGAGATCTCCCTAACCTCTTCGACTGGTCGAGTTCAAGAGGAGGACTCAACTCGGGTTGAAAAACTCGAAGTTGAGAACTCACTCTTGAAGAGTCAAGTCGAAGATCTTAGGAATACGTTGCAAAGGTTAATTTTGGGATCCAAAGGACTTGACCTCCTACTTGGATCGCAAAGGGTCGTGTACAACAAGATCGGACTAGGGTTTAGCTCAAACATGACCAACAAGTCATATATATCAATTGTAAGTCGATATAAAAAATGTGTCCAAGCATGGGTCCCTAAGACCACCTTGATTTCAAACTTAGGATCGAACCAGTACTGGGTTCCCAAGGACCAAATCCACTATGTGGAGAGACCGAACTGATTCAACGGTCCAAGGGGAGCTAGTACGAAACTTGTGTGTATTTTAACTTAGAAAATTGCATGCTTAGGTTCTTTATTTAGTTTGATTTTTCTTTTTAGAATGGCTAGATAGGACTATAACTCTTCAATACTTGATAACATAGTACCAGGATGCGGTGAGATGATAGTACGCTAGGAAAGCGGAGTCTTGTGTATTCGGGCTAGATAAGGCGTATCTAGTTCGGTGCACTTGACCGAGCAGAACTAGCTGAAGCTACCTCGCCGTATCCTAGACTAGTTAGACCAGGAATGAAGGGTTTTGCCCGGAAGCTCTGATACCAATTGTTGGGGTTGATCCGTGAGGGGAAACTTCGCTTCCCCTTCACCTCGGTTGCTTGACCATGGTGATCCCTTCGATGTCCCCGGATTAAAAAATTTAATCCTAGACAAAAGGGATTGCCAAAGCAACCAAGTCATCGTCGTGCTATTCGTTTAGAGAGGTCACTTGAACAAACTAGTTGTTCAAGCGACCATCCTCTATTCTACGAGTAGCCGCGGAATAGACGATGTCCGGATCGCCGATTTTTGTGTTTATACTCGGGATCCAAGTATTATTTAGCCATTTACAGAAATATAACATGCTCATAAATCAAAAATAAATACAAGCAATGAATAAATGAGAAAGAAGAATAGGTATACCTCCTAGTCTTCTAATGTATGACCCTCCTCCTTTTGGACGTCGTGTGGGCGACGATCCACCAAAAGTTGAAGCTCCTAGATCGCAACACTTCCTTCCTTGCTTTTCCCAAGCAAGAGGAAGATGAGAAACAATGTTTTTCCTTCAAAACTCAACCAACAAGGAGCTATCAAAGCTCTTGCCACTGCCAACTAAAGGAGAAGGAGATGGTGGAAAACTACCAAGACACCAAGGGAAACCCTATATCTTGTTTCCACCACCTAAGGAGAAGAAGAAGAGGACCTTGGGCGCCGGCCAAGGCTGGAAAAGAGATGGATAAGGCTGCTGGACGTTGGCCCCAAGAGGAAGAAGAAGAGAGAAAGAACCTTCCTTATTTGGTGCCACCCTTGCCTCCAAACCCTAATCCCAATCCTATCTCAACTAGGATTGCTCTTGCCGCCAAAACCCTAGCTCTCCTTCATGTCATCCACGCCAACTCCATGAAACCCTTTTATAGAGTTAAGGATAAGTCATGAATTAATCTCCTCCATTGGTTCTAGGGATTTAATCTCAACCGGCCGATCTAGAGATTTGATCTCAACCGTCGGATCTTAGAGATGTAATCTCTACCAATGGATCTTAGTGTTTTGTTTCTATCCTTTGGATCTAAGCATCTTGAGGTGTTAATGGGCTACATTAGGGACCATGAGGAGGAGTTGGGTCTTGGCCACCCATGGATCAAGCCCACATAAAGTCCGATCCACTAATGATGGTCCAATCCACTAAAGGTCCATCATTGATCTACCTCACCAACCCCCATATGATAGTATGGGCTCCATATATTATTTGTACATTTTCTCCCCGTGTTTAAGATCTCGAATGTCCGTCGATTAATTAATTTACTAACCATTAATTAATCGACATCTAAATCCATGAGTAGTACCACTCAACCTTTTCATCATGCCGGACCAAGTCCACCTGCAGGGTTTACATGATGAACCTTATGAGCTCCTCAAGGGGACATCATCATCCTAATATATAGGACACGGTTTCCTCCTATAATCAACGACACACCATATAAATAATATCATCTCCCAACTTACCGAGTCTATCGATTTAATCTATAAATCTCGCCCATTGGTAAATCAAAGAGATGAGTACCAAGTATATGTGCCCGTTATTATATCGGGATTAAGAGCATGTACTAAATAATATCTGAGGTCCGATTCGATTATGTAGTCAACAATAAATCGAATCACCTCTGTGTCGGTCCTGCTCAATACACACAAAGTGCACTAGTGTGATTCTATGGTCAAGACAAACCAATACCAAATCACACTACAACCATTCCGATGGTTTGTCCAAAGCCATCTCGGTTGTGAGCCTTTACTTATACTTTACAAGGAGCCGATAACATGATCTCCCGTGTGACACCACACACCATGTTATCTACAATGTAAGGTATTAGACAATATTGTATAACCATAAAAATATGCAAACAATGATCATGTGATTCTTATTTCAAAATAAAGATGTTCATACAAAAAATAAACTTTTAAGTATACATCCCTACAATCTCCCACTTATACTAAAAGACTATGCTGTCCTCAAAGTGCCATACATCTGATCCCCATTCCCTCCACATGCCTATCAAAAGCTCTCGCCGGAAGGCCCTTAGTGAAAGGATCTGCCAGGTTATCCTCCGATGCAATCTTGGCCACAGCAACTTCTCCTCGCTTTACGATTTCTCGTATCAGGTGGTACTTGCGCTCTATGTGTTTACTAGCCTTATGGGCTCGTGGTTCCTTCGAGTTTGCAACTGCACCACTATTATCACAATAAATCGTGATAGTTCTGGGCAAACCAGGAATCACATCCAAGTCCATCAGGAAATTCCTGAGCCACACAACTTCCTTGGCTGCCTCATAGGCTGCCACATACTCGGCTTCCATGGTGGAGTCCGCCACGCATTTCTGCTGGACACTCCTCCATACAATGGCTCCACCTCCCAAAGTAAACACAAAACCTGAGGTAGACTTACTGTTACCCCTATCTGATTGGAAGTCGCAATCCATGCAACCCACAGGGAGTAATTGGTCTGCTCGGTAAACTAGCATATAATCCCTAGTACTTCTCAGGCACTACAATACATGCTTTATCGCAGTCCAATGTCCCTGTCCTGGATTACTCTGATATCTGCTGACCATGCCCACAGCAAAGCATATATCGAGTCTCGTACATAGCATCGCATACATGAGGCTTCTTACTGCTGAAGCATAAGGAACCACCTTCATCTCCTCTATCTCCTCAGATGATCTAGGACACATCTCCTTAGATAAAGGAACTCCATACATAAAAGGTAGAAAACCTTTCTTGGAGTTCTGCATGCTAAAACGAGCAAGATTGTATCTATCTATGAAGCTTGGGATAAGTACCACATCCTTTTCCTGCGATCCCTTGATCCCAAGGATGTGTCTCACCTCTCCCAAGTCCTTCATATCAAACTATTTGGACAACCATACCCTTACGTCCGATAACACTTCGATGTTGTCGCCAACCACCAAAATGTCATCTACGTATAGTACAAGAAATACCACTACGTTTCCGTCACATCTCTTGTATACACAAGACTCATCCGGACTTTTGAATAAATCCATAAGACTGGATTACCTCATCAAAGCGGATGTTCCAAGATCTTGAAGCTTGCTTCAATCCATAAATGGACCGATTAAGCTTACATACAAGATGCTCTTTGCCCTTAGCAATGAATCCCTCTGGTTGCTTCATGTAGATGTTTTCCTCAAGACTTCCATTAAGGAAAGCTGTCTTGACATCCATCTGCCACACCTCATAATCCATATGAGCTGCTATGCATAAGAGAATCCGGATAGATTTAAGCATGGCTACCGGCGAAAAGGTCTCCTCATAATCGATACCCTCTTTCTGAGTATACCCCTTCGCAACAAGCCTTGCTTTGAAGGTCTCAACCTTCCCATCTATTCCTCTCTTTCTCTTATAGATCCACTTGCATCCAATGGTTTTTACACCATCGGGTGGTTCTACTAGCTCCCAGACCTGATTTGAATCCATAGATTCAATCTCAGTATTCATTGCACTCTGCCAAGATACTGCATCTTTATCTTGGATTGCCTCATCATATGTCCAGGGATCAGGTTCATGTTCGCCAGGGACCAAATCAGAAGATTCTCCCAAGAACATGAATCTATCAGACTGTCTCACAACCCTCCCATTACGACGAGGTATCACCTGTGTATCCTCTATGACACGCGGTGCAGTGACATGTGGTATATCCTCTTGTACCGGTGGTACTAAGGAAGTGACTTCCCCTTTTAATTCCTCCAGAACAATTTTACTCTTGGGCTTGTGGCTCATCACATAGTCTTCCTCTAGAAATCTGGCATTCGTGCTAACGATCACCCTCTGATCTCTAGGACTACAAAACAAGTCAGAATAACTCATCATCGATCTAACCATCTCTATAAGAGTCCTATTCCTTCGTACTGCTACACCGTTCTGCTGGGGTGTGCCAGGTGCAGTCAATTGGGATTGAATCCCAACCTCTGATAAGTAGTTCCTAAACTCTCCCAAGAGGTTGTCACCATCACGATCAGATCGTAGTGTCATCCATATCTTGAATAATCATCTATAAAAGAGACGAAATATTCAAGATTACCTCTTGCCTAGATAGTCATAGGACATCACAAATCAGAATGAACTATTTCTAACACATCTTTGGCTCTATACCCCTTGGCCTTAAAAAGGCCTCTTGGTCATCTTACCCTCCAAGCAAGATTCGTAGGTTGGGAGATCCTCCACCACTAATGAACCCAAAGGTCCATCAGCTATCAACCTTTGAATTCTGCTTAGGTTAATGTGACCAAGCCTAAGAAGCCAAAGATATGTTTGGTTCATCTTCAAAGGTTCTTTTCTCTTATTGGAATTAGAAGATGAGTTATTAACTTTAATTTGCATCGTGGGAGGTTTTGGTTCAAATTTCCTTTCAATGTACCTGAATAGGTATTCTCCCTATTCCTTCTTATAACAACTCTGTCATTAAAAGAAATAGAATATCCATCCATTATAATTTAGAAACAGAAACTAAATTCTTTCTAAATAAAGGTACATAAAGGGAATTTTTCAGAACCAAAGTTTTATTATTCTCAAGAGATAAATAAAACTTCTCCCACTGCAATAGCCGCCACCATCATGGCATTGCCCAAGTAAATGGTAATCTCCCCTTTAGCTAGTCATCGGGTTTCCTGGAACCCCTACAAAGTGTTGCAGACATGATTAGTGGCTCCCGTATCTACTCACCAGGTGCCGGTAGATATTACCGCTAATCATGTTTCAATGACTAGTTCAAAAGATATACCTTTGTTCTATTTTGAACTGGGACAGTCCTTCTTCCAATGTCCATCCTGCTTATAAGTAAAGTACTTGCCTTTCGGCTTCTTCACTCTTCCCTGAGATCCTCCCACCACCTTTGCTCCACCTTATTTTTTCTTCTTCTTGCCTTTCGGCTTAGAAGTAGAAACATTTTTGAGCAACCATGGTTTGAGGTCACTCTTTGAAGAGTGCATACTTGTACTCCTTAGCAGATAAGACAATATCTAGATTCTTTTCCAATCAACATTATTTGGGGACAGTAAGTTTATTTCCTTTAGTATCATAGTAAGTGGACTGAAAGTCATTTTTGAAAATCCTAAGAATCACATAGATCATTACTGTAGATTTCAAAAAATTATTGATTCCTTAAACAATAAAATTTCAAAATCAACCAACACCTCTAAACACCGGGAATATCGCATGCCACGATCGTGTGGACGTATACGAATTCTACATTTGTAAGAGGAGGTTTTACCCATTAATTTTACTATCTTGTCAACCTAACTTTTTGACAAGTAAAATTAATAGTTGGTTTCTCTTTGGCCCTACAAATAAAAGCAGTGACTCCGATGGGGAGGATACTTATATTTGTATCTAAGTGTTCACCATTACACGATACTAAGGGAATTATTTTGGATTATGTGCCTTACCGATGTGGAAGTACACACGCTCCTACATAATTTCCTATAACCATTATTTGACCTAGTGATCCACAAACAAACTCATCCGATGGGGAGGAAGGCACTCAGAGCCGACGCGCAAGTTTGTTGCATCACACGTCAAATTGTAATGGAGGCCGCGGGAATTAATTAAAATATCCCTCTCCCACTTAGTAAATTGACAGTGAGGAATTTTCAAGCACACACAACATGCATATTATTACTGTAGATTTCAATAAAAATTATTGATTCCTCAAACAATAAAATTTTGAAATCAACCAACACCTCAAAACACCGAGAATATCGCATGCCACGATAGTGTGGACGTATACGAATTCTATATTTGTAAGAGGAGGTTTTACCCATTAATTTTATTATCTTGTCAACCTTACTTTTTGACAAATAAAATTAATAGTTGGTTCCTCTTTGGCCCTACAAATAAAAGCAGTGACTCCGATGGGGAGGACACTTTTTATTTGCATCTAAGTGTTCACCATTACCCGGTACCAAGGTAATTATCTCGGGTTATGTGCCTTACGATGGGCAAGTACACACGCTCCTTGATAATTTCCTATAACCATATTCAACCTTGTGATCCACAAACAAACCCATCCGATGGGGAGGAAGGCACTCAGAGCCGACGCGCAAGTTTGTTTGCATCACTTGTCAAATTGTAATGGAGGCCGCGGGAATTTATAAAAATATCCCTCTCCCACTTAGTAATTTAAAATGAGGAATTTTCCTACGACATGCATATCAAACAAAAAGCAATAAATATGAAAAAAAAATTATTTTCCAACTATTATGGCCTTTGTCTTCAATATGGCTCCTGTCAGCATCGCTATCTTCCGCCTCCTCCTACGCCATGTACAAGCCCTCCGGAGATCCGAGCCGAGACTAAAACCTATTTTAATTTACATCCATCGATCCTATACTCCACGAGGGAGTGTACATGAATCTAGATCGAAAGTAAAATAAAATAAAGAGCGGCTAAACAATGCCGTATTTAATTTACAAAAAAAACTAAATACTAGCCTCGTCAACCCCGAGGATTCAACAAAATAAACATTTACACACATACAATCACATACACACACATGCCATAATAGTCGGATCTTATGCCTGCAACCAAAGAGTTAAACTACGCATATCCTACTATTATCCGGCACATATAATATATGAAAAAGTGCATAAAATTAACCGAATCCTAAACACACAAAACCGGAATCCATGGCTCTGATACCAATTGAAGGGTTTTGCCCGGAAGCTCTGATACCAATTGTTGGGGTTGATCCGTGAGGGGAAACTTCGCTTCCCCTTCACCTCGGTTGCTTGACCATGGTGATCCCTTCGATGTCCCCGGATTAAAAAATTTAATCCTAGACAAAAGGGATTGCCAAAGCAACCAAGTCATCGTCGTGCTATTCGTTTAGAGAGGTCACTTGAACAAACTAGTTGTTCAAGCGACCATCCTCTATTCAGTAGCCATGAATAGCATATGTCCGGATCGCCGATTTTTGTGTTTATACTCGGGATCCAAGTATTATTTAGCCATTTACAGAAATATAACATGCTCATAAATCAAAAATAAATACAAGCAATGAATAAATGAGAAAGAAGAATAGGTATACCTCCTAGTCTTCTAATGTATGACCCTCCTCCTTTTGGACGTCGTGTGGGCGACGATCCACCAAAAGTTGAAGCTCCTAGATCGCAACACTTCCTTCCTTGCTTTTCCCAAGCAAGAGGAAGATGAGAAACAATGTTTTTCTCCTTCAAAAACTCAACCAACAAGGAGCTATCAAAGCTCTTGCCGCCGGCCAACTAAAAGGAGAAGGAGATGGTGGAAAACTACCAAGACACCAAGGGAAACCCTATATCTTGTTTCCACCACCTAAGGAGAAGAAGAAGAGGACCTTGGGTGCCGGCCAAGGCTGGAAAAGAGATGGATAAGGCTGCTGGACGTTGGCCCCAAGAGGAAGAAGAAGAGAGAAAGAACCTTCCTTATTTGGTGCCACCCTTGCCTCCAAACCCTAATCCCAATCCTATCTCAACTAGGATTGCTCTTGCCGCCCAAAACCCTAGCTCTCCTTCATGTCATCCACGCCAACTCCCATGAAACCCTTTTATAGAGTTAAGGATAAGTCATGAATTAATCTCCTCCATTGGTTCTAGGGATTTAATCTCAACCGTCGGATCTAGAGATTTGATCTCAACCGTCGGATCTTAGAGATGTAATCTCTACCAATGGATCTTAGTGTTTTGTTTCTATCCTTTGGATCTAAGCATCTTGAGGTGTTAATGGGCTACATTAGGGACCATGAGGAGGAGTTGGGTCTTGGCCACCCATGGATCAAGCCCACATAAAGTCCGATCCACTAATGATGGTCCAATCCACTAAAGGTCCATCATTGATCTACCTCACCAACCCCCATATGATAGTATGGGCTCCATATATTATTTGTACATTTTCTCCCCGTGTTTAAGATCTCGAATGTCCGTCGATTAATTAATTTACTAACCATTAATTAATCGACATCTAAATCCATGAGTAGTACCACTCAACCTTTTCATCATGCCGGACCAAGTCCACCTGCAGGGTTTACATGATGAACCTTATGAGCTCCTCAAGGGGACATCATCATCCTAATATATAGGACACGGTTTCCTCCTATAATCAACGGCACACCATATAAATAATATCATCTCCCAACTTACCGAGTCTATCAATTTAATCTATAAATCTTGCCCATTGGTAAATCAAAGAGATGAGTACCAAGTATATGTGCCCGTTATTATATCGGGATTAAGAGCATGTACTAAATAATATCTGAGGTCCGATTCGATTATGTAGTCAGCAATAAATCGAATCACCTCTGTGTCGGTCCTGCTCAATACACACAAAGTGCACTAGTGTGATTCTATGGTCAAGACAAACCAATACCAAATCACACTACAACCATTCCGATGGTTTGTCCAAAACCATCTCGGTTGTGAGCCTTTACTTATACTTTACAAGGAGCCGATAACATGATCTCCCGTGTGACACCACACACCATGTTATCTACAATGTAAGGTATTAGACAATATTGCATAACCATAAAAATATGCAAACAATGATCATGTGATTCTTATTTCAAAATAAAGATGTTCATACAAAAAATAGACTTTTAAGTATACATCCCTACAAGGAAGTGGTCTTAGGTGTGTCTGTTGGAATGTATACTGAAAGCCTAGCTCTTTTTGTATGAACATTTTATTTTGGACTAAGAATCACATGATCATTGTTTGCACTTTATATATTTATTATATATGTGTGCATATTATCTAATATTTTACATTGTAGATAACATGGTGCTTGGTGTGGCACAGAAGATCATGTTATCAGTCCCTTGTAAAATATAAGTAGAGGCTCACAACCAAGATGGTTTTGGACAAACCATTGGCATGGTTGTAGTGTAGCTTGGTATTGTTTTGTCTTGAACATAGAGTTACACTAGTACACTTAGGTGTATTGAGTAGGACCGACGTAGAGGTGATTCAATTTAGTACTGACTACATAATTGAATCGGACCTCGGATATTATGTTGTACATGCTCTTAATCCCGATATAATAACGGGCACATGTACTTAGTATTTATTTCCTTGATTTACCAGAGGGTGAGATTTAGATGGATTAAATCAATATGCCCAGTAAGTTGGGAAATAATATTATTTACATGGTGTGTCGTTGATTATAGGAGGAAACCATGTCCTATATATTAGGTTGATGATGTCCCCTTGAGGAGCTCATAAGGTTCATCATGTAAACCCAGCTGGTTGACTTAGTCAATATGATGATAAGGTTGAGTGGTACTACTCAAGGAATTAGATGTTAATTAATTGATGGTCAGTAAATCAATTAATTGACGGACATTCGATATCTTAAACACGGGAAGATAAATGTACAAATAATATATGGAGCCCATATTGATTTATGGGGGTTGGTGAGGTAGTTCAATGATGATCCTCTAGTGGAATGGAACATCATTGATGGATCAAGTTTGTGTGGTTCCGATCCATCGGGTGGCCAAGATCCAACTCCTCCTTATGGTCCTTATCGTAGCCTAATATAATCCTTGTGAAGTCTAGATCCAAGAATATAAAACAAAACCTAGAACCAACGGTTGGGATTAAATCCCTAGATCCGATGGTTAGGATGAAACCCTAGAACCAACGGTTGGGATTAAATCCCTAGATCCGATGGTTAGGATGAAACCCTAGAATCGACGGTTGGGATTAAATCCCTAGATTCGACGGTTGGGATAAAACCCTAGATCCGACGGTTGGGACGAAACCCTAGATCCGACGATTGGGATGAAATCCTAGATTCGACGGTTGGGATGAAACCCTAGATCTGACGGTTGGGATAAAACCCTAGATCCGACGGTGGAGATTAAATCCCTAGATCCGACGGTGGAGATTAAAGGAGTCCTAAGCCTAACTCTATAAAAGGAAAGCTTAGGGTTGGGCGGCAAGAATCAATTGAATTGGGATTAGGGTTTGGAGCAAAAGTGGGCGGCTAGGGTTTTGGAGCAAAAGTGGGCGGCAACCATCTTCCTTCTCCTTGTTGTCGGCGCCCATCTTCCTCCATCAACACTTGGCCGGCGCCCATTCTCAAGGCCTCTCTCTTATTCCTTGGTCAGCGGTTCTCCTTCCATTGGTGGCCGGCGCTCACTTCTCCAATCTCCAAGGTGGCCGGCGGTTCCCTTTGTATTGGTGGCCGACGCTTCATCAATTCATTCCTTGGCCGGCGGTTGCATCAAACTCCCTAGCTTGGTGGCCGGTTCTAGAAAGGAAAGGTATTGTTGGTTCTTCTCTTTGTTCGCAGCGGACAAGGAAGGGAAGAACGCGATCTAGAAGGCTTCTACTCATGGAGGATCTTCGTCCGCACGTCGTCCACAAGAAGGATAGGACATACGGTAGAAGATCGTAAGGTATAAAGTTTTATAACTTTATTTTAAGATCTGAGAATGTTCTTTTAATTGTTGATTATACAATTATGCATATGTATATATTTTGTATAATCATGGACCCCGAAGACAAACATAAAAACCGGCGATCCGTCCGTCGTCTCTTCCGCGGCTAACCAACTAGAAGAGTTGTGTTGCTTGAACAACTAGTTTGTTCAAGCGACCACTCAAGTTGTTAGCACGACGACGAAAAGGTTGTGCTAAGGAAACTCATCCCATCCGGATTAATTCTTTCATTAGTGAAAATTTTAATCCGGGGACATGGGAGCCAATGAGCCTCCGAAGCGACTCCCCTCAGAGTCAAGTCTCTATTTTCTTGAAAATGGTTTTGTCTAAGGAAGTGGTCGTTGTTCCAATCAAAGAAGGTCTCTGTGCCTCGCCACGACCTGGAAGACAAAATCTTGAAAAGGTGACTTGATGAGCCTAAGGTCAAATCCGAATCTAACGCAAGGTTGACAAGTGTTAAAGTCATTAAATTTAATTCAAGTAAAATTGGAAGTCATCTCACAAGAACATATAGGGTTAACATATTTGATCATGTAGACATGGGTGAGATGATTTAGGTTAACAATTTTCAACCAATCTTTAATAAATCAAATATCTGATCCAACTACCTTGCGTGTAGGATCAATGGATATTGGACAGTGGTTGCTCCCGATACATGACTGGGGATCAACTCAAGTTTTCGAAGCTTCGATTCAAACGACAAGGATCAGTAGCCTTCGGAAACAACGGCAAGCTCAAAATCATCGGATCAAGTGATATTGAGCTCAACTCTAACTTTATTATTCAAAATGTATTATTGGTAGAAAATTTTCAATATAATTTACTTAGTGTATGCCAATTGTGTGATAATAACTATAAGGTCATATTTCTAGAAAATGAATGCTTAATTAATATAAATGAAACCTCTAAAATAATCCTTAAGGGAACCAGAAATAACAATATTTACACTATTAACATAACTAACTCCTCAACCAAGTGTCTTATGACACGGCAAGAGGAATAATGGTTGTGGCACCGATGACTCAGTCACTAACACCCAAGACTCATCCACAAGATGAGTCAGAGTGACTTAGTCAGAGGCTTGCCTAACCTCAATAACTTGGATAATAAAATATGTAATGCTTGTCAACAAGATAAACAATCTAGGACACAACATCAACTAACTAATCAAGAACAAACCAAAAGTGTTCTTGAGCTCCTACACATGGATCTATTTGATTCACATGGAGCTAAGTCACTTAATGGAAGTAAATTCTGCTTAGTCATAATTGATGACTACTCTAGAATTACTTGGGTTAGGTTCATTAAACACAAAAGTGACACCCTAGATCAATTAATCAAACTATTTAAATTAATAGAAAATCAACAAAGCATTAAAATTAAAAGATTTAGGACTGATCATGGTGGTGAATTCGAGAACCACAGGTTTACAGAATTCTGTAATCTAAATGGATACCATCATGAGTTCTCTTGCCCTAGAACCCCACAACAGAATGGCCTAGTAGAACATAAGAATAGAACCCTACAAGAAGCCGCTAGGACAATGTTAAACGAGTATAATCTACCCGATAGGTTTTGGGCGGAAGCCGTGAGTACGGCATGCTATGTCCAAAATAGGATCCTTATGGTAAGGAGACACCTTAAGACCTCATACGAGATTTATCACGATAAAATACATAACATCAAGTACTTTAGGGTATTTGGGTGTAAGGTACATATCCTAAACACTAAGGATTACCTAGGGAAGTTTACATCCAAAACCACAATCGGAATTTTTCTAGGATACTCGACTACAAGTAGGGCTTATAGAGTATATAACCATGACACCCTTAGAGTTGAGGAGACTATCAATGTAGTATTTGATGAAGGGCACGAACCTACAAAACCCTCAGCAACCCCAATTAGTGAGCCGATTCATACCAGACTCAACTCCGATCCGGAGATCAAGTCTAGTATGAATCCTAACCTAAGTCTACCAAGTTAATCTATCGACCAAGTGGTAGATGACTCTAATCAAACTAGAAATCAAACGAGTCATCCTATTGATCAAGTTGTAGACTCAAACCCAAATCGAACTAGGGCTCAAATGAATCAACCTATCGACCAAGTGATAGGTGATCCAAGTCTAGGAGTTCGAACTAGAGCCTCATACAGAAACCTTAGTCAAATTTCCTTGATTTCCAAAATTGAACCCAAGACTATTGACCAAGCTCATCTTTATCTCGATTGGATTATTGCAATGCAAGAAGAGCTGGCTCAATTCACTAGGAACGAAGTATGGGAATTAGTACCACCATCTAAATATAAAACAATCGTTGGAACAAGGTGGGTGTCTAGAAATAAACTTGATGACAAAAGTGAAGTAGTTAGAAATAAAGCTAGACTAGTTGCTAAAGGGTTTAGTCAAGTCGAAGGTTTAGATTACGATGAAACCTATGCCCCAATAGCTAGATTAGAGTCCATTCGAATGCTATTAGCGTATGCTGCACATCGAGGATTCAAGTTGTTTCAAATGGATGTGAAATCAGCATTCTTAAATGGATACATTAAAGAAGAGGTTTATGTTAGTCAACCCCCCGGTTTCGAAAGTTTAGATAAACCCGACCATATCCTTAGGTTAAAGAAAACTCTCTATGGACTTAAACAAGCTCCTCGAGCTTGGTACGAAAGAATTTCGATTTATCTTAAGTCCAAAGGTTTTAACCAAGGTGTAGTTGACCCAACCCTTTTCGTAAAAACCTTAGGTAAAGACATATTCATAGCCCAAATCTATGTAGATGATATTATTTTCGGAACCACCAACTCGATCCTACTAAATGATTTCATTTCACTTATGGAAAGTGAATTTGAAATGAATTTAGTAGGAGAGTTGAGCTTCTTCTTAGGTCTACAAATTAAACAAACTAAAGATGGAATATACCTACATCAATGCAAATATACTAGGGAATTAATTAAACGCTTTGGAATGCAAGACGCTAAAATTATTAATACCCCAATGGCAACGAATGTAAATATAGAAGATGTAATCAGAAATTCAATTGATTTAAAATACTATAGGAGAATAATAGGGAGTCTCCTTTACTTAACTGTGAGCCGACCTGATATCCTATTTACAGTAAGTATGTGCGCAAGGTTCCAAACCTTTGCCAAGGATTCTCACCTAACTCTAGTCAAGCGTATCCTTAGATATCTAAAGGGTACACTTAATGTCGGTATTTGGTACCCTAGATCTATCGAGTTCGAACTAACCGGCTACTCCGATTCGGACTATGCCGGTAGTAAGCTCGATAGAAAGAGTACGAGTGGTTGTTGTCAACTTCTCGGCTCGAGTTTAGTGAGTTGGTGCAGTAGAAAGCAACACTGTGTTGCCTTATCTACCACCGAAGTTGAATACATCACGATGGGTGAGTGTGTCACTCCGCTTCTTTGGATGAAGCACACTCTCCGCGACTTTGAGTTAGACTTTACGAACACTAAACTCCACGTAGATAACATTAGTTCAATTAACCTTACTAAGAATTCGATATGTCACTCTAGGACCAAACATATAGAGGTCAAACACCATTTCATTCGAGAACATGTGGCCAACGGAGCCATACAACTCGAATACGTCGAATCGAAGTCTAACTTGGCAGACCTATTTACTAAACCCCTACCCGAAGCCGAATTCAATCTATTAAGACGAAAATTGGGCATGTGCGTAGTAGAATAGGAACTTGCAAATTATATTACTACTATTTCTTACTTTTCATTTTCATGGAACTAGCATAGGACATACCTTAGATATCATGCACCTATAGATTTAAGGAGCCAATACATCTCACAACACATAGGACTAATGTATTTGTGTACTTAGCCACGTAGATGGGCGTGAGATGTTAGGACCTTACTCCTAGTTTCAGATGTAGAGCTAGTGTATCGCCATGAACCACGGAGTATAATGATACATACTAACCGACTCTGACCAGGACTTGTTAATCTTTCATATCAATCAAGTCAATATGAGTCAAACATTTTATAGATGAACTTATTTTCAGTATATTATTTTTAAAATAATGTGGAACATTCTTGGACTTTAAATTTAATATTTATTTTTGTTTTCCACACACCCTTATTCTTTTCGATATTTGGCAAAAGGGGGAGAAAAAGGCCAAAGTTAAGGGGTCAAAATTTTAATTTTTGATAACTTAACTCTTACTTCATATTTATTTACCTAACCAAAAGTTAACTTTAAGTTTTGAAAACTTACTTAACTTCTTAACAAAAAGGAAGTAAACGTTAATGTTTTACTTAAGGGGGAGAAAGGGCCTGTTGGCAATGTGCTAGTCCTCGGAGGCTCATCGGCTCCCATGTCCCCGGATTAAAATTTTCACTAATGAAAAGTAATCCGGATGGGATGAGTTTCCTAAGCACAACCAATTCGTCGTCGTGCTAATGACTTGAGCGATCGCTTGGACAAACTAGTTGTTCAAGCGACCAAACTCTTCTAGTCAATTAGCCGCGGAAGTGACGACGGACGGATCGCCGGTTCTTGTGTTTATCTTCGGGGTCCATGATTATACAAATACATACAAATGTAAACTATTATAATCAACATATACTAACATAAAGAACATAAGCTAGCATATCAATAAGAACATGCAAAGAACAATAATAAAAGTTGTAAAAATTTTATAACTCTTGATCTTCTATCGTATGTCCTAACCTCCTTGTAGACTTCGTGTGGGCAAAGATCCTCCACAAGTTGAAGCTTCCTAGATCTTCTTCAATCCAAAGAAAGAAGAACTCTCTTTCCCTTCTTGCTTGAGCCAACCACCAATCCACAAAGGATTAATGCCGCCGGCCCCAAGAATAGAGAGAACAAAATGGAAACCACCAAGGAACCAAACTAGGGACAAACCCTAGCTTCTAGTGCCGCCGGGCAAGATGGAGTGAAGAGGAGAAAGGGAATTTGGTTGAGCACCGACCAAGGTGGAAGGAAGAGATCTAGGGACCGGCCACACCCTAGGAAGAAGAAGAGATCCTCTCCTATAGTTGCCGCCCACTCTCCTTGCCAACCCTAGCCGCCCAACCAAACCCTAGCCTAGGATTTCTTGCCGCCCAAGCAAAGGAAAGGCTAAACCCTAATCTCTTTGAAAACCATCTTCTATGTGCCGGCTATGGAAGAGGGGAAGAAGAATAGAATGAGCACCGACCAAGGTAGAGGGTAGAAGGTAGGGACCGGCCATGCTTAGGAAGAAGAAGAAAACTCTTCTTCCATGTTTTGCCGCCCACCTTTCTTTCCTTACCTTGGCCGCCCAACCAAAAGGAGCCAAACCCTAATTAGGGTTTCCTCCTTAGGGTTTCTTGCCGCCCAAGCAAGGCTAGGCAAAACCCTAATCTCCTTAGCATCCATCATCCAACATTTATCCTTGCCGCCCAACCCATAGCCACCCTTTTATAGAGTTAGGGTTTAGGCCTTGGTTTAATCTCCACCGTTGGTTCTAGGGTTTTAATCTCAACCGTCGGATCTAGAGATTTAATCTCAACCGTCGGTTCTAGGGTTTTAATCCCAACCGTCGGATCTAGAGATTTAATCTCTACCGTCGGTTCTAGGGATTTAATCCCAACCGTCGGATCTAGAGATTTAATCTCCACCGTCGGTTCTAGGGATTTAATCCCAACCGTCGGATCTAGAGATTTAATCTCAACCGTTGGTTCTAGGGTTTTAATCCCAACCATCGGATCTAGAGATTTAATCTCTACCGTCGGTTCTAGGGATATAATCCCAACCGTTGGATCTAGAGATTTAATCTCCACCGTCGGTTCTAGGGATTTAATCCCAACCGTCGGATCTAGAGATTTGTTTTCCATCATTTGATCTAGACTTCATGAGGTTTATATTAGGCTACGATAGGGACCATGAGGAGGAGTTGGATCTTGGCCACCCGATGGATCGGAACCACACAAACTTGATCCATCAATGATGTTCCATTCCACTAGAGGATCATCATCGAACTACCTCACCAACCCCATAAATAAATATGGGCTCCATATATTATTTGTACATCCATCTCCCCGTGTTTAAGATATCGAATGTCCGTCAATTGATTGATTTACTGACCATCAATCAATTAACATCTAACTCCTCGAGTAGTACCACTCAACCTTATCATCATGTTGACTAAGTCAACCTGCAGGGTTTACATGATGAACCTTATGAGCTCCTCAAGGGGACATCATCAACCTAATATATAGGACACGGATTCCTCCTATAATCAATGACACACCATGTAAATAATATCATTTCCCAACTTACCGGGCATATTGATTTAATCCATAGAAATCTCACCCTCTGGTAAATTAAAGAAATAAATACTAAGTACATGTGCCCATTATTATATCGGGATTAAGAGCATGTACAACATAATATCCGAGGTCCGATTCAATTATGCAGTCAGCAATAAATTGAATCACCTCTATGTCGGTCCTGCTCAATACACCTAAGTGTACTAGTGTAACTCTATGTTCAAGATAAAACAATACCAAGCTACACTACAACCATGCCAATGGTTTGTCCAAAACCATCTTGGTTGTGAACCTCTACTTATACTCTACAAGGGACTGATAACATGATCTTCTGTGCCACACCCAAGCACCATGTTATCTACAATGTAAAGTATTAGACAATATGCACATATATAAATATAAAGTGCAAACAATGATCATGTGATTCTTATTTCAAAATAAAATGTTCATACCAAAGAGCTAGGCTTTCAGTATACATCCCAACAAGGCCAAGTTAAGAAGTCTTCTTAACTTAAACGTTTCACTAAGGCCAACTTTAAGTAATGGTAATTACTTAAACTCTTTCTAGATAGCAACCCTCAAGGGGGAGGAGTAAGATCATTCTTCAAGACTCACCCTCGGTCAAGGGGGAGGTTTCCTCAAGGGGGAGTACTTGAAGAAAATCCTTACTACTCCAACTTAATCTTCATTTTTGTTTCTCAAACACATTATTATTCTTCATGCATATTATCTTCTTAACTTTTTATGTGGGTTTGTCATAGATCAAAAAGGGGGAGATTGTTGGTGCAGTAGGCACCTAAGTCAAACCTGAGTTTTGATTATAGCAAACGATACAAAGTTAAGCTTATATTGTTGTCTCACGAGCTAAATTGATTGTGCAGAAAAGTACCAACGATGGAGCTGAAGGCTAGCGACACCCGGAGGAAGCCGCGGTGGTCGGGCGACACTCGAGTGACTTCAGAGGGAGCCAAAGGAATCGAGTGGAAGGCCGGAAGCGAAAGTGACACAGTAAGTATCGAGGTAAGCTCGTGTGTATGCGAGAGTAAGTGAGGTTGTATCCTCTTTACGGAGATGATCTTAAGCGTAGATCTGACCAAAAGCATCCTATAGGTGGTCTAGGTCGAGATCGGATGGTCCGAGGCCGTCGAAATAATGTTTTTGTTAAGCTAACTTTGCCTTGCAGCTAGCATCAGTCGACTTCCAGCTTGGAGGACTCGACTGCCGTCCATCAATCGACTGCCTGTGGTCAGCATTCGACTGATGCTGCCATCAGTCGATTGATGATGGCCATCAGTCGATTGATGGTCAAGGATCAGCTTCGAGGAGTCAAGGCTTATCACCTCATTTCAAGGGGAGTGGTGCTCAAATGTGATTGGCTAGGGTTCCTCTCGAAAAGGGGCTCAAAGGCTATAAAAGGAGGGTCTATCCTAGGGTTTCATCATCAATCCTAAGCTTCCAAAAAGCCTCCGCAATGCTATGACTCTCCGACAACGAAGTTCTATTTCTCCGACATCTAGGTTTAATTGTTTATATTTTTGTTTCGTCGGTATAATCTTCATTTCAATTTATATTTTTCATATCAATTGTCTCGGAGTTTTTATCGTTACGAGGAGAGGGGGAGTGTCCCTCTACCTCAAAGCTTTGTGATTTTTCTTGTACTCGATTAACTCCTACCTCCAACGAGGAGTTCTTTAGTTATTTGCCCTCCCTGTGTGATCAAGGATCACTAGGGCCTTGGAGTAGTAGCCGAAGGCTATGAACCAAGTAAAAAACCATTTGTGTTCTTTGTGTTTGATTTTACTTTCCGCTACATTTCATTGTCTTGAAATGAATTCGAAAAAAAAGGTTTATTGCTATTCACCCCCCCTAGCGATCCGCTTCGATCCAACAATTGGTATCAGAGTCGGGGGTGCTAAGATCTGGTGAAACCACCAATCTAGCATTTTTACAGATTTTTTTCTCTTTTTTATTCTATTTATTTCGAATTTATTTCATTCGTTTAGTTTTTCATCCGCACTACTAATCCAAGACGCGAGTCTTGGTACTTTTTGATTGTTTGTGTTGTTGTTAGGTTTTTCGTCTCCGTTCTCTTGTTTTTTTTTTTTCAATGGCCCATCTCGAGGGTTTTAGCACCGTCCGACCTCCGTTTTACAACGGAGATGACTTCCGTTATTAGAAGGCTCGGATGGAATGCTTTCTTAAAACCCAAATCGAGATGTGGATCATAATCCAAACGGGATTCAAACTTCCGACTAATGAAGTGGGTGAATCCTTGGATTATGACCAATGGACCAATGCGACAAAAAGACATGTTGAAGCCAACGCCAAGGCAACTCAAATCCTCCAATGCGGCTTGTCCAAGGAGGAGCTTAATCGCGTCGGCCCCTTCATCAGCGCAAAGGACCTTTCGACAAAGCTAGTAGAGCTACACAAAGGAACCGATGAAGCCAAGGTATGTAAGCGCGATATTTTGTTTAATAAATTGTATAATCTAAAAATGCAGGAACATGAAATGGCAACTCAACTTCATGCCCGCGTTCAAGACATAGTCAATAATCTACACGCGATCGGGCAAAAGGTCGAAAATCGTGACCTTATAAGGTATGTCCTTAACTCCTTTCCGAGGACTACCTTGTGGGCATCCATGGTCGATGCCTACAAGGTCTCCAAGGATCTTTCAAAACCTAGGTTAGATGAATTATTTTCCGATTTTAAACTACATGAGCAATCTAACTCGGAACCCGAGAAGGGTATAGCACATTTTGCAGGGTCGAGGAAGAAAACCGCAAGCAAGCCACCCCCGAAGAAAGAAGAGGATGAGTCCGATTCGGAGGTCGACTCGGAAATGGAGGTCGAATTAGTCAACCTAGTTAGGAGGATAGTCAAGGGTCGAAAATGAACCATCACTCGACCCAATGAAGGTAAGCCTAAAAGTTCAAATATTAGATGCTATGAATGCAACAGGTTTGGACATATCAAGTCCGAATACACAAAACTCAAGAGCAAAGCACCAAAACTCAAAAAGGCACTCAACACTACTTGGGAAGAAGCATCTGAGGAAGAAGATAGTGATCGTGTTCTCATAGCTAAACCGGTGGAATCGGAGACAGAGTCGGAACCAGAACATGAATCGGAAACCGAGATGAGTGGAACTGCGAAGCACTATTCAAGACAAGCCACGGATACGCATCCGTTTCAAAAGATACACTCAAGGTAAGTCGATCCCTCATTAGTACACTTTATAATGCAATTAAGTTTTTAACTAGAAAATTAGCTAAGTCTGAGTCCAAGGTCGAAACCCTGGTTGAGGAAGTTAAACTCCTCAAACACGAGGTCTCCCTAACCTCTTCGACTAGTCGAGTTCAAGAGGAGGACTCAACTCGGGTTGAAAAACTCGAAGTTGAGAACTCACTCTTGAAGAGTCAAGTCGTAGATCTTAGGAACACGTTGCAAAGGTTAATTTTGGGATCCAAAGGACTTGACCTCCTACTTGGATCGCAAAGGGTCGTGTACAACAAGATCGGACTAGGGTTTAGCTCAAACACGACCAACAAGTCATATATGTCGATTGTAAGTCGACATAAAAAATGTGTCAAAGCATGGGTCCCTAAGACCACCTTGATTTCAAACTTAGGATCGAACCAGTACTGGGTTCCCAAGGACCAAATCCACTATGTGGAGAGACCGAACTGATTCAACGGTCCAGGGGGAGCTAGTACGAAACTTGTGTGTATTTTAACTTAGAAAATTGCATGCTTAGGTTCTTTATTTAGTTTGATTTTTCTTTTTGGAATGGCTAGATAGGACTATAACTCGTCAATACTTGATAACATAGTACCAGGACGCGGCGAGATTATAGTACACTAGGAAAGCGGAGTCTTGTGTATTCGGGCTAGATAAGGCGTATCTAGTTCGGTGCACTTGACCGAGCAGAACTAGCTGAAGTTACCTCACCGTATCCTAGACTAGTTAGACCAGGAAGTGGTCTTAGGTGAGTCAAGTCTTTATTTTCTTGAAAATGGTTTTGTCTAAGGAAGTGGTCGTTGTTCCAATCAAAGAAGGCCTCTGTGCCTCGCCACGACCTGGAAGCCATGATCTTGAAAAGGTGACTTGATGAGCCTAAGGTCAAATCCGAATCTAACGCAAGGTTGACAAGTGTTAAAGTCATTAAATTTAATTCAAGTAAAATTGGAAGTCATCTCACAAGAACATATAGGGTTAACATGTTTGATCATGTAGACATGGGTGAGATGATTTAGGTTAATAATTTTCAACCAATCTTTAATAAATTCAATATCCGATCCAACTACCTTGCGTGTAGGATCAATGGATGTTGGACAGTGGTTGCACCCGACACATGACCGGGGATCAACTCAAGTTTTTGAAGCTTCGATTCAAACGACATGGATCGGTAGCCTTCGGAAACAACGGCAAGCTCAAAATCATCGGATCAAGTGATATTGAGCTCAACTCTAACTTTATTATTCAAAATGTCTTATTGGTAGAAAATTTTCAATATAATTTACTTAGTGTACGCCAATTGTGTGATAATAACTATAAGGTCATATTTCTAGAAAATGAATGCTTAATTAATATAAATGAAACCTCTAAAACAATCCTTAAGGGAACCAGAAATAACAATATTTACACTATTAACTTAACTAACTCCTCAACCAAGTGTCTTATGACACGGCAAGAGGAATCATGGTTGTGGCACCGACGACTCGGTCACTCACACCCAAGACTCATCCACAAGATGAGTCAGAGTGACTTAGTCAGAGGCTTGCCTAACCTCAATAACTTGGATAATAAAATATGTAATGCTTGTCAACAAGATAAACAATCTAGGACACAACATCAACTAACTAATCAAGAACAAACCAAAAGTGTTCTTGAGCTCCTACACATGGATCTATTTGATTCACACTGAGCTAAGTCACTTAATGGAAGTAAATTTTGCTTAGTCATAATTGATGACTACTCTAGATTTACTTGGGTTAGGTTCATTAAACACAAAAGTGACACCCTAGATCAATTAATCAAACTATTTAAACTAATAGAAAATCAACAAAGCAATAAAATTAAAAGACTTAGGACTCATCATGGTGGTGAATTCGAGAACTAAAGGTTTACAGAATTCTGTAATCTAAATGGATACCATCATGAGTTCTCTTGCCCTAGAACCCCATAACAAAATGGCCTTGTAGAACGTAAGAATAGAATCCTACAAGAAGCCGCTAGGACAATATTAAACGAGTATAATCTACCCGATAGGTTTTGGGCGGAAGCCATGAGTACGACATGCTATGTCCAAAATAGGATCCTTATGGTAAAGAGGCACCTTAAGACCTCATACGAGATTTATCACGATAAAATACCTAACATCAAGTACTTTAGGGTATTTGGGTGTAAGGTACATATCCTAAACACTAAGGATTACCTAGGGAAGTTTACATCTAAAACCACGACCAGAATTTTTCTAGGATACTCGACTACAAGTAGGGCTTATAGAGTATATAACCATGACACCCTTAGAGTCGAGGAGACTATCAACGTAGTGTTTGATGAAGGACATGAACCTACAAAACCCCCGACAACCTCAATTAGTGAGCCGATTCATACCAGACTCAACTCCGATCCGGAGATCAAGTCTAGTATTAATCCTAACCTAAGTCAACCAAGTCAGTCTATCGACCAAGTGGTAGATGACTCTAATCAAACTAGAACTCAAACGAGTCATCCTATTGATCAAGTTGTAGACTCAAACCCAAATCCAACTAGGACTCAAACGAATCATCCTATCGACCAAGTGATAGGTGATCCAAGTCTAGGAGTTCGAACTAGAGCCTCATACAGAAACCTTAGTCAAATTTCCTTGATTTCCAAAATTAAACCCAAGACTATTGACCAAGCTCTTCTTGATCTCGATTGGATTATTGCAATGCAAGAAGAGCTGGCTCAATTCACTAGGAACAAAGTATGGGAATTAGTACCACCACCTAAAGATAAAACAATCGTTGGAATAAGGTGGGTGTTTAGAAATAAACTTGATGACAAAGGTGAAGTAGTTAGAAATAAAGCTAGACTAGTCGCAAAGGGTTTAGTCAAGTCGAAGGTTTAGATTACGACGAAACCTATGCCCCAATAGCTAGATTAGAGTCCATTCGAATGCTATTAGCGTATTCTGCGCATCAAGGATTTAAGTTGTTTCAAATGGATGTGAAATCAGCATTCTTAAATGGATACATTAAAGAAGAGGTTTATGTTAGTCAACCCCCCGGTTTCGAAAGTTTAGACAAACCCGACCATGTCCTTAGGTTAAAGAAAACTCTCTATGGACTTAAACAAGCTCCTCGAGCTTGGTACGAGAGACTTTCGATTTATCTTAAGTCCAAAGGTTTTAACCAAGAGTAGTTGACCCAACCCTTTTCGTAAAAACCTTATGTAAAGACATATTTATAGCCCAAATCTATGTAGATGATATTATTTTCGGAACCACCAACTCGATCCTACTAAATGAATTCATTTCACTTATGGAAAGTGAATTTGAAATGAATTTAGTAGGAGAGTTGAGCTTCTTCTTAGGTCTACAAATTAAACAAACTAAAGATGGAATATACCAACATCAATGCAAATATACTAGGGAATTAATTAAACGCTTTGGAATGCAAGACGCTAAAATTATTAATACCCCAATGGCAACGAATGTAAATATAGAAGAAGATGTAATCGGAAATTCAATTGATTTAAAATACTATAGAAGCATAATAGGGAGTCTCCTTTACTTAACTGCGAGCCGACCTGATATCCTATTTACAGTAAGTATGTGCGCAAGGTTCCAAACCTGTGCCAAGGAGCCTCACCTAACTCTAGTCAAGCGTATCCTTAGATATCTAAAGGGTACACTTAATGTCGATATTTGGTACCCTAGATCTACTGAGTTCGAACTAACCGGCTACTCCGATTCGGACTATGCAGGTAGTCAGCTCGATAGAAAGAGTACGAGTGGTTGTTGTCAACTTCTCAGCTCGAGTCTAGTGAGTTGGTGCAGTAGGAAGCAACACTGTGTTTCCTTATTTACCACCAATGCCGAATACATCACGATGTGTGAGTGTGTCACTCAGCTTTTTTGGATGAAGCACACTCTCCGCGACTTTGAGTTAGACTTTACGAACACTAAACTCTACGTAGATAACATTAGTTCAATTAACCTTACTAAGAATTCGATATGTCACTCTAGGACAAACATATAGAGGTCAAACACCATTTCATTCGAGAACATGTGGCCAACGGAGCCATACAACTCGAATACGTCGAATCGAAGTCTAACTTGGCAGACCTATTTACTAAACCCCTACCCGAAGCCGAATTCAATCTATTAAGACGAAAATTGGGCATGTGTGTAGTAGAATAGGAACTTGCAAATTATATTACTACTATTTCTTACTTTTCATTTTCATGGAACTAGCATAGGACATACCTTAGATATCATGCACCTATAGATTTAAGGAGCCAATACATCTCACAACACATAGGACTAATGTGTTTGTGTACTTAGCCACGTAGATGGGCGTGAGATGTTAGGACCTTACTCCTGGTTCCAGATGTGGAGCTAGTGTATCGCCATGAACCACGGAGTATAATAATACATACTAACCAACTCTGACCAGGACTGGTTGATCTTTCATATCAATCAAGTCAATATGAGTCGAACATTTTATAGATGAGCTTATTTTCAGTATATTATTTTCAAAATAATGTGGAACATGCTTGGACTTTAAATGTAATATTTATTTTTGTTTTCCACACACCCTTATTCTTTTCGATATATGGCAAAAGGGGGAGAAAAAGGCCAAAGTTAAGTGGTCAAAATTTTAATTTTTGATAACTTAACTCTTACTTCATATTTATTTACATGACCAAAAGTTAACTTTAAGTTTTGAAAACTTACTTAACTTCTTAACAAAAAGGAAGTAAACGTTAATGTTTTACTTAAGGGGGAGAAAGGGCCAAGTTAAGAAGTCTTCTTAACTTAAACGTTTCACTAAGGCCAACTTTAAGTAATGGTAATTACTTAAACTCTTTCTAGATAGCAACCCTCAAGGGGGAGTAGTAAGATCTTTCTTCAAGACTCACCCTCGGTCAAGGGGGAGGTTTCCTCAAGGGGGAGTACTTGAAGAAAATCCTTACTACTCTAACTTAATTTTCATTTTTATTTCTCATACACATTATTATTCTTCATGCATATTATCTTCTTAACTTTGTATGTGGGTTTGCCATAGATCAAAAAGGGGGAGATTGTTGGTGCAGTAGGCACCTAAGTCAAACCTGAGTTTTGATTATAGCAAATGATACAAAGTTAAGCTTATATTGTTGTCTCACGAGCTAAATCGAGTTTGCAGAAAAGTGCCAACGCTGGAGCTGAAGGCTAGCTACACCCAGAGGAAGCCGCGGTGGTCGGGCGACACTCGAGTGACTTCGGAGGGAGCCGAAGGAATCGAGTGGAAGGTCAAAAGCGAATGCGACACAGTAAGTATCGAGGTAAGCTCGTGTGTGTGCGAGAGTAAGTGAGGTCGTATCCTCTTTACGAGGATAATCTTAAGCGTAGATCTGACCAAAGAGATCCTATATGTGGTCTAGGTCGAGATCGGACGATCGGAGGCCATTGAAATAATGTTTTTGTTAAGCTAACTTTGCCTTGCAGCTAGCATTAGTCGACTGCCAGCTTGGAGGACTCGACTATCGTTCATCAGTCGACTTCTTGCGGTCAGCATTCGACTGATGCTACCATCAGTCAATTGATGATGGCCATCAGTCGACTGATGGTCAAGGATCAGCTTCGAGGAGTCAAGGCTTATCACCTCATTTCAAGGGGAGTGGTGCTCAAATGTGATTGGCTAGGGTTCCTCTTGAAAAGGGGCTCAAAGGCTATAAAAGGAGGGTCTATCCTAGGGTTTCATCATCAATCCTAAGCTTCCAAAAAGCCTCCACAACGCTATGACTCTCTGACAACGAAGTTCTACTTCTCCGACGTCTAGGTTTAATTGTTTATATTTTTGTTTCATCGGTATAATCTTCATTTCAATTTATATTTTTTGATATCAATTGTCTCGGAGTTTTTATCGTTACGAGGAGAGGGGGAGTGTCCCTCTACCTCAAAGCTTTGTGATTTTTCTTGTACTCGATTAACTCCTACCTCCAACGAGGAGGAGTTCTTTAGTGATTTGCCCTCCGTGTGTGATCAAGGATCACTAGGGCCTTGGAGTAGTAGCCGAAGGCTACGAACCAAGTAAAAAACCATTTGTGTTCTTTGTGTTTGATTTTACTTTCTGCTACATTTAATTGTCTTGAAACGAACTCGAAAAAAAAGGTTTATCGCTATTCACCCCCCCTCTAGCGATCCGCTTCGATCCAACAATTGGTATCAGAGCCGGGGGTGCTAAGATTTGGTGAAACCACCAATCTAGCATTTTTACAGATTTTTTTCTCTTTTTTATTCTGTTTATTTCAAATTTATTTCATTCGTTTAGTTTTTCTTCTGCACTACTAATCCAAGACGCGAGTCTTGGTACTTTTTGATTGTTTGTGTTGTTGTTAGGTTTTTCGTCTCCGTTCTCTTGTTTCTTTTTGTTTCAATGGTCCATCTCGAGGGTTTTAGCACCGTCCGACCTCCGTTTTACAACGGAGATGACTTCCATTATTGGAAGGGTCGGATGGAATACTTTCTTAAAACCCAAATCGAGATGTGGATCATAATCCAAACGGGATTCAAACTTCCGACTAATGAAATGGGTGAATCCTTGGATTATGACCAATGGACCAATGCGACAAAAAGACATGTTGAAGCCGACGCCAAGGCAACTCAAATCCTCCAATGTGGCTTGTCCAAGGAGGAGCTTAATCGCGTCGGCCCCTTCATCAGTGCAAAGGACCTTTCGACAAAGCTAGTAGAGCTACACAAAGGAACTGATGAAGCCAAGGTATTTTAGCACGACCTTTTGCTTAATAAATTGTATAATCTAAAAATGCAGGAACACGAAATGGCAACTCAACTTCATGCCCGCGTTCAATACATAGTCAATAATCTACACGCGATCGGGCAAAAGGTCGAAAATTGTGACCTTATAAGGTATGTTCTTAACTCCTTTCCGAGGACTACCTTGTGGGCATCCATGGTCGATGCCTACAAGGTCTCCAAGGATCTTACAAAACTTAGGTTAGATGAATTATTTTCCAATTTTGAACTTCATGAGCAATCTAACTCGGAACCCGAGAAGGGTATAGCACATTTTACAGGGTCGAGGAAGAAAACCGCAAGCAAGCCACCCTCGAAGAAAGAAGAGGATGAGTCCGATTCGGAGGTCGACTCGAAAATGGAGGCCGAACTAGTCAACCTAGTTCGGAGGATAGCCAAGGGCCGAAAATGAACCATCACTCGACCCAATGAAGGTAAGCCTAAAAGTTCAAATATTAGATGCTATGAATGCAACAGGTTTGGACATATCAAGTCCGAATGCCCAAAACTCAAGAGCAAAGCACCAAAACTCAAAAAGGCACTCAATGCTACTTGGGAAGAAGCATCCGAGGAAGAAGATAGTGATCGTGTTCTCATGGCTAAACCGGTGGAATTGGAGATGGAGTCGGAACCAGAACATGAATCAAAAACCGAAGATAAGTCGAACTGCGAAGTACTATTCAAGACAAGCCACGGATACGCATCCGGTTCAAAAGATACACTCAAGGTAAGTCGATCCCTCATTAGTACACTTTATAATGCAATTAAGTTTTTAACTAGAAAATTAGCTAAGTCCGAGTCCAAGGTCGAGACCCTGGTTGAGGAAGTTAAACTCCTCAAACACGAGGTCTCCCTAACCTCTTCGACTAGTCGAGTTCAAGAGGAGGACTCAACTCGGGCTGAAAAACTCGAAGTTGAGAACTCACTCTTGAAGAGTCAAGTCGAAGATCTTAGGAACACGTTGCAAAGGTTAATTTTGGGATCCAAAGGACTTGACCTCCTACTTGGATCGCAAAGGGTCGTGTACAACAAGACCGGACTAGGGTTTAGCTCAAACACGAACAACAAGTCATATATGTCGATTGTAAGTCGACATAAAAAATGTGTCCAAGAATGGGTCCCTAAGACCACCTTGATTTCAAACGTAGGATCGAACCAGTGCTGGGTTCCCAAGGACCAAATCCACTATGTGGAGAGACCGAACTGATTCAACGATCCAGGGGGAGCTAGTACGAAACTTGTGTGTATTTTAACTTAGAAAATTGCATGCTTAGGTTCTTTATTTAGTTTGATTTTTCTTTTTAGAATGGCTAGATAGGACTATAACTCGTCAATACTTGATAACATACTACCAGGATGCGGCGAGATGATAGTACGCTAGGAAAGCGGAGTCTTGTGTATTCGGGCTAGATAAGGCGTATCTAGTTCGGTGCACTTGACCGAGCATAACTTGTTGAAGCTACCTCGCCGTATCCTAGACTAGTTAGACCAGGAAGTAGTCTTAGGTGAGTCAAGTCTCTATTTTCTTGAAAATGATTTTGTCTAAGGAAGTGGTCATTGTTCCAATCAAAGAAAGGCCTCTATGCCTCGCCACGACCTGGAAGCCATGATCTTGAAAAGGTGACTTGATGAGCCTAAGGTCAAATCCGAATCTAACGCAAGGTTGATAAGTGTTAAAGTCATTAAATTTAATTCAAGTTAAATTGGAAGTCATCTCACAAGAACATATAGGGTTAACATGTTTGATCATGTAGACATGGGTGAGATGATTTAGGTTAATAATTTTCAACCAATCTTTAATAAATCCAATATCCGATCCAACTACCTTGCGTGTAGGATCAATGGATGTTGGACAGTGGTTGCACCCGACACATGACCGGGGATCAACTCAAGTTTTTGAAGCTTCGATTCAAACGACAAGGATCGGTAACCTTCGGAAACAACGGCAAGCTCAAAATCATCGGATCAAGTGATATTGAGCTCAACTCTAACTTTATTATTCAAAATGTCTTATTGGTAGAAAATTTTCAATATAATTTACTTAGTGTACGCCAATTGTGTGATAATAACTATAAGGTCATATTTCTAGAAAATAAATGCTTAATTAATATAAATGAAACCTCTAAAACAATCCTTAAGGGAACCAGAAATAACAATATTTACACTATTAACTTAACTAACTCCTCAACCAAGTGTCTTATGACACGGCAAGAGGAATCATGGTTGTGGCACCGACGACTCGGTCACTCACACCCAAGACTCATCCACAAGATGAGTCAGAGTGACTTAGTCAGAGGCTTGCCTAACCTCAATAACTTGAATAATAAAATATGTAATGCTTGTCAACAAGATAAACAATCTAGGACACAACATCAACTAACTAATCAAGAACGAACCAAAAGTGTTCTTGAGCTCCTACACATAGATCTATTTGATTCACACAGAGCTAAGTCACTTAATGGAAGTAAATTCTGCTTAGTCATAATTGATGACTACTCTAGATTTACTTGGGTTAGGTTCATTAAACACAAAAGTGACACCCTAGATCAATTAATCAAACTATTTAAACTAATAGAAAATCAACAAAGCATTAAAATTAAAAGACTTAGGACTGATCATGGTGGTGAATTCGAGAACCAAAGGTTTACAGAATTCTGTAATCTAAATGGATACCATCATGAGTTCTCTTGCCCTAGAAACCCACAACAGAATGGCCTAGTAGAACGTAAGAATAGAACCCTACAAGAAGCCGCTATGACAATGTTAAACAAGTATAATCTACCCGATAGGTTTTGGGCGGAAGCCGTGAGTACGGCATGCTATGTCCAAAATAGGATCCTTATGGTAAAGAGGCACCTTAAGACCTCATACGAGATTTATCACGATAAAATACCTAACATCAAGTAATATAGAGTATTTGGGTGTAAGGTACATATCCTAAACACTAAGGATTACCTAGGGAAGTTTACATCCAAAACCACGACCAGAATTTTTCTAGGATACTCGACTACAAGTAGGGCTTATAGAGTATATAACCATGACACCCTTAGAGTCGAGGAGACTATCAATGTAGTATTTGATGAAGGACACGAACCTAAAAAACCCCCGACAACCTCAATTAGTGAGCCAATTCATACCAGACTCAACTCCGATCCGGAGATCAAGTCTAGTATTAATCCTAACCTAAGTCAACCAAGTCAGTCTATCGACCAAGTGGTAGATGACTCTAATCAAACTAGAACTCAAACGAGTCATCCTATTGATCAAGTTGTAGACTCAAACCCAAATCCAACTAGGACTCAAACGAATCATCCTATCGACCAAGTGATAGGTGATCCAAGTCTAGGAGTTCGAACTAGAGCCTCATACAGAAACCTTAGTCAAATTTCCTTGATTTCCAAACTTGAACCCAAGCCTATTGACCAAGCTCTTCTTGATCTCGATTGGATTATTGCAATGCAAGAAGAGCTAGCTCAATTCACTAGGAATGAAGTATGGGAATTAGTACCACCACCTAAAAATAAAACAATCATTGGAATAACGTGGGTGTTTAGAAATAAACTTGATGACAAAGGTGAAGTAGTTAGAAATAAAGCTAGACTAGTCGCTAAAGTGTTTAGTCAAGTCGAAGGTTTAGATTACGACGAAACCTATGCCCCAATAGCTAGATTTGAGTCCATTCGAATGCTATTACCGTATGCTGCACATCGAGGATTCAAGTTGTTTCAAATGGATGTGAAATCAGCATTCTTAAATGGATACATTAAAGAAGAGGTTTATGTTAGTCAACCCCCCGGTTTCGAAAGTTTAGACAAATCCGACCATGTACTTAGGTTAAAGAAAACTCTCTATGGACTTAAACAAGCTCCTCGAGCTTGGTACGAGAGACTTTTGATTTATCTTAAGTCCAAAGGTTTTAACCAAGGTGTAGTTGACCCAACCCTTTTCGTAAAAACCTTAGGTAAAGACATATTCATAGCCCAAATCTACGTAGATGATATTATTTTTGGAACCACCAACTCGATCCTACTAAATGAATTCATTTCACTTATGGAAAGTGAATTTGAAATGAATTTAGTAGGAGAGTTGAGCTTCTTCTTAGGTCTACAAATTAAACAAACTAAAGATGGAATATACCTACATCAATGCAAATATACTAGGGAATTAATTAAACGCTTTGGAATGCAAGACGCTAAAATTATTAATACCCCAATGGCAACGAATGTAAATATAGAAGAAGATATAATCATAAATTCAATTGATTTAAAATACTATAGGAGCATAATAGGGAGTCTCCTTTACTTAACTGCGAGCTGACCTGATATCCTATTTGCAGTAAGTATGTGCGCAAGGTTCTAAACCTGTGCCAAGGAGTCTCACCTAACTCTAGTCAAGCGTATCCTTAGATATCTAAAGGGTACACTTAATGACGGTATTTGGTACCCTAGATCTACTGAGTTCGAACTAACCGGCTACTCCGATTCAGATTATGCCGGTAGTAAGCTCGATAGAAAGAGTACGAGTGGTTGTTGTCAACTTTTCGGCTCGATTCTAGTGAGTTGGTGCAGTAGGAAGCAACACTGTGTTTCCTTATCTACCACCGAAGTCGAATACATCACGATGGATGAGTGTTTCACTCAGCTTCTTTGGATGAAGCACACTCTCCGCAACTTTGAGTTAGACTTTACGAACACTAAACTCCACGTAGATAACATTAGTTCAATTAACCTTATTAAGAATTCGATATGTCACTCTAGGACCAAACATATAGAGGTCAAACACCATTTCATTCGAGAACATGTGGCCAACGGAGCCATACAACTCAAATACGTCGAATCGAAGTCTAACTTGGCAGACCTATTTACTAAACCCCTACCCGAAGCCGAATTCAATCTATTAAGACGAAAATTGGGCATGTGCGTAGTAGAATAGGAACTTACAAATTATATTACTACTATTTCTTACTTTTCATTTTCATGGAACTAGCATAGGACATACCTTAAATATCATGCACCTATAGATTTAAGGAGCCAATACATCTCATAACACATAGGACTAATGTGTTTGTGTACTTAGCCACGTAGATGGGCGTGAGATGTTAGAACCTTACTCCTGGTTCCAGATGTAGAGCTAGTGCATCGCCAAGAACCACGGAGTATAATAATACATACTAACCGACTCTGACCAGGACTGGTTGATCTTTTTATATCAATCAAGTCAATATGAGTCGAACATTTTATAGATGAGCTTATTTTCAATATATTATTTTCAAAATAATGTGGAACATGCTTGGACTTTAAATTTAATATTTATTTTTGTTTTCCACACACCCTTATTCTTTTCAATATATGGAAAAAGGGGGAGAAAAAGGCCAAAGTTAAGGGGTCAAAATTTTAATTTTTGATAACTTAACTCCATATTTATTTACATGACCAAAAGTTAACTTTAAGTTTTGAAAACTTACTTAACTTCTTAACAAAAAAGAAGTAAACGTTAATGTTTTACTTAAGGGGGAGAAAGGGCCAAGTTAAGAAGTCTTCTTAACTTAAACGTTTCACTAAGGCCAACTTTAAGTAATGGTAATTACTTAAACTCTTTCTAGATAGCAACCCTCAAGGGGGAGTAAAATCTTTCTTCAAGACTCACCCTCGGTCAAGGGGGAGGTTTCCTCAAGGGGGAGTACTTGAAGAAAATCCTTACTACTCCTACTTAATCTTCATTTTTGTTTCTCATACACATTATTATTCTTCATGCATATTATCTTCTTAACTTTTTATGTGGGTTTGCCATAGATCAAAAAGGGGGAGATTGTTGGTGCAGTAGGCACCTAAGTCAAACCTGAGTTTTGATTATAGCAAACAATACAAAGTTAAGCTTATATTGTTGTCTCACGAGCTAAATCGAGTTTGCAGAAAAGTGCCAACGCTAGAGCTGAAGGCTAGCAACACCCGGAGGAAGCCGTGGTGGTCGGGCGACACTCGAGTGACTTCGGAGGGAGCCGAAGGAATCGAGTGGAAGGTCGGAAGCGAAAGCGACATAGTAAGTATCGAGGTAAGCTCGTGTGTGTGCGAGAGTAAGTGAGGTCGTATCCTCTTTACGGGGATGATCTCAAGCGTAGATCTGACCAAAGACATCCTATAGGTGGTCTAGGTCGAGATCGGACGGTCGAAATAATATTTTTGTTAAGCTAACTTTGCCTTGCAGCTAGCATCAGTCGACTGCCAGCTTGGAGGACTCGACTGCCGTCCATCAGTCGACTACCTACGGTCAGCATTCGACTGATGCTGCCATCAGTCGATTGATGATGACCATCAGTCGACTGATGGTCAAGGATCAACTTTAAGGATTTAAGGCTTATCACCTCATTTCAAGGGGAGTGGTGCTCAAATGTGATTGGCTAGGGTTCCTCTCGAAAAGGGGCTCAAAGGCTATAAAAGGATGGCCTATCCTAGGGTTTCATCATCAATCCTAAGCTTCCAAAGAGCCTCTGCAATGCTACGACTCTCCGACAACGAAGTTCTACTTCTTCGACGTCTAGGTTTAATTGTTTATATTTTTGTTTCGTCGGTATAATCTTCATTTCAGTTTATATTTTTCATATCAATTGTCTCGGAGTTTTTATCATTACGAGGAGAGGGGGAGTGTCCCTCTACCTCAAAGCTTTGTGATTTTTCTTGTACTCGATTAACTCCTACCTCCAACGAGGAGGAGTTCTTTAGTGATTTGCCCTCCGTGTGTGATCAAGGATCACTAGGGCCTTGGAGTAGTAGCTGAAGGCTACGAACCAAGTATAAAACCATTTGTGTTCTTTGTGTTTGATTTTACTTTCCGCTGCATTTAATTGTCTGGAAACAAACTCGAAAAAAAGGTTTATTGCTATTCACCCCCCCCCCCCTCTAGCGATCCACTTCGATCCAACAGACTACTCAAGGTTCTATGACCGAGTCACAATGCTAGCAGTCGACTTTTCAACTCTCTGTGTCGTGCTACAGTAACGTCAATCGACTGATCTCTGATTATTTGGCTAGAATTTCTGAGGATTTGATTTGTTCACCTAATTTTGTTGCATTTGGTGTGTTTGTTGCATGTGTATCGATTATATCAGTATTATGCTTGTATTTGTGTATTTGTTAATGTGTTTTGATATTTTTATTCTATTTTCACAAACATTAATATCCAAAGATTTTATTCCTAGCATCTCGCCCTTTCTAGATGTTGAAATACACAATCAAGGTGAACCCTATATTCTTGTGAGATGCAATACATCATAAACACACCTTTCATGCAAACATACGATATGACATATGAAGCATGACAAGTGTATGACATACAAAGGTATATAATACATAAGTGTTAGGCCCAATTGCCATTTTCTAAAATTAAAGTAATTTTTGCCTTAAATCCAATTCTCCTAAGTGTGCCAAAAATTCAAAATGATACACTATAACCTCTAAACCTAATTGTGCCAATTTTGATCAATTTTCCATACTTCTCAAATTTATTGGCACATCCTAAAATCCTTTAGGATTAAGTTTCACTTTCATTTCCAAAGTATCACATAACTTTGAAAATACCCTAAAGTGCCAACTTTACTATGGTTTGGTTAACTACACATTCATTCAAGTTGACACATCCTAATCCATCTAGCATGAGAGAATCACGCTCCTAGGAACCTAAAACTTATTTGAGCTCCTTGGGTTTACTAGGTACTAATTAGGGATATCCTCCCTTAGTACCTTCCTAATGACCCTCTTAGGCTTAGAAACCTTGATCATTTTGGTCTTGTTAAGGTTAACCTTAGGGGTAACTCCCCTTGTAACCTCCTTAGGACCTTCCTTGGTTTCTTTGAAACCTTAGTCACTAGACACACATCATGGTCAACTCTAGGGATGATCTCCCTTGTGACCTTGACTTTCCTAGACCTAGATTTGGTTCCATAATCAAATGGAACATTGTGATAGGTAGGCTTATCTACCATGGACCTAGGATTGTGACTCAAGCCTTTCTTACCCATAGATGAACCTTGCATATTAACCCCTAGATTTTGCCCATTATTAGAACCTAGAATCATATTTTCCATTTTCTTAAGGGTCTTTTCCATTTTTTCAAGCTTTGACCTCAAAGCTTGATTTTCCAACTCTAATTGCTCAATTTTTGAATTTTCATTCATTGTTTGGGCATTGTTCTTTATTTTAGGCATATGTCTACCCCTCTTAGGGTTAATGCCTAAATAGTTCTCAACCTTCCTAATAGCTTCCATAAGTAGAGTAGTCTTAGGGGGTAGTGGTTCCAAAACTATCCTTAGTCCTAATTTCATATGATTTAGCCCCTAAGCAATAAGAATTATTTCTAGCATGCTTTTGTCCATGAACAATAACAATAAAATTCTTAGTACGCTTTTGATTATTAATTAAAGAAAGAGCATAATTAAAAGTTACCTTAAGATTTGCCTTAGCTCCCCCTACATTTGAAACTCCTCCTTTGCCCTTGGTTTGCTTCCTCCCCTTAGGACATTGAATCCTATAGTGGCCCGTTTGATTGCATTTGAAACAAATAATATGCTCCTTGCTCTTGATTGTTGGGGCTTTGACATCCTTAGTCTTTGGCATAACTTGTGCAATTTTCTCGACCCACTTTGGACACTTGCTCTTGTAGTGCCCTACTTCTCTACATTCAAAATATGTTATATGATTTTTATTATTAATATATGTATTCGAGTTAACTATGAAATTTTGGTCTTGTCCTTGGCTCCCGGAGGTAGATGGCTCATCTTTTGGCTCCGACATTGAGGATGGTCTCTCCTCCCCCTCAATCCTTGAAGTGGAGACTTCTTCACCCTCTTCTTCCTCTTCTTCCTCCTTGGATGTCAAACACCTCTCGACATCCGAATTCTCACATTCTTGAGCCGATGAGCATTCTTTGGCTTCTTGGGATTTTTTTCACTTAATGTCGATGAGGGATTTTTGTGGAAGTCGACTAACTTATTCCATAATTCTTTAGCATCCCTATAATCTACTAATCTAGGCATGATATCATTAGAAATCAAATTTAATAGCATGCTTGTTACCTTGTCTTTTATTTCGAATTTTTCTAGTTGCTTCTCAGTCCATTTCTTCATCTTAAGAATTTTACTCTTTTTGTCCATTGGGGCTTCAAATCCTTGTATCAAAACAAATCAATTTTCTATTTCACACATTAGAAAATGTTCCATCCTCACCTTCCAATGATCAAATTCTTTAGCTCCATAGAATTCATAAGGAGGAGGCACATTGATGTCCCATACCAATCTAAGACTTGGCTCCTCCATCTTCCTTCTTCCCTCTAGCGCTTGCTCCCTAGGCGGTTAGTCCTTTTGAAGAGAGCCTAGCTCTGATATCACTTGTTGGAGATCGATTGGTGTCGCTAGAGGAGGTGAATAGAGATTTATCATCGTTTGATGGATTCAATTGTGTTCGTGTTGTGCTCGTCTACAAAAGCATTATATGCAGCGAAATATACAATACAAAATACAAATAGAAATACACAAGCACAACAAGATGATATAACGTGGTTTGAAACCTAGGGTCCCTACTCCACGAGTCGAGTTCAAGTGAGCTCTAGTGATGCACACTATCACTAAATCTTCTCCATCTCGACAAGACATCGGAGGTGAAGAAACCTCGTACAAGTTATTACAATAGTAATATAATAATAGAATATAAGAAAATATAAGTATACAAATGTAATGCAAAGAAAAACTTTACAAGAGTGCTTTTGATTGCTTGCTTGTTGCTTGCTTTGGATTTCTCTTGTAGGTCTGGAATGTAGCAACAATTCTCCTTTAAAATCTCTCCAAAAACTGATGTAAAATCCTCCATCTCGAGCTCCTTTTATAACCTATATTGAGCTGATTTTACACCTAGTAGTCGACTGTCAAAAGGCTCCAGTCGACTGCCCACAGTGTTGTTGTCTCACAACGGCTCAATCTACGTTGGAAAAACTCTAACGGATACACTAGTAGTCAACTGTCCTTACCAACAGTCGACTACTGACTTGACTGTCAACTGATCAGTCGACTACCAGAGCTTCTATGCTCGTGTCCACTTAAATCAGTCGACTATCCTTCATAGCAGTCGACTGCTAAACTCTAGCAGTCGACTTCCATGGCCACAGAATAATAGTCGAGCATTAGTCGACTCCCGACCAGTCGACTGATCCTAGTTGACTAGGATGTCAAGTTTCAAATACTCGGCCAATCGACTGATACATAATCTCAGTCGACTGATAAATCTCAAATATGAGGTTTAACTCAAATATGATCCCTTCATACTTGATAGACCACCCTTAGCCTAAACCTAAGTCTTCTAGCCACCTCCATCAGCCTCACGTCTATCGTATCCCTTCAAGTCATCCATGACTTGTTCATCCATACACTAGCCATCAGGTATTTTTATTGGCTATTGTCATGCTAACCGAGTCTACTTTGTCAAGGTACATTTGGACTTATACCGCCAAGAAAAACTCTTGGAATTTACGCCGCCAAACATTGGACTTATGTCGCCAAGACTATAGCTTGGACTTTACGCCTCTAATATCACACCCTTAGACTTTCCAAATGCCAAGTATCCATACTTAAACTTTCACCGCCAAAGTTCACTTGGACTTTACGTCGCCAAGACTACAGCTTGAACTTATGCTGCCAAGACTATACCTTTGGACTTTTCTTACCAAGTACCCATGACTTGGACTTTATCATTGCCAAGACCCATGCTTGGACTTTCCATGCCAAGTACACGAGACTTGAACTTTCCATGCCAAGTATACAAGACTTAGACTTCCCATGACAATCACATTGTCAATCATTTTGTTGAATATCAAAAATACTACTCGAGTCAGGTCAATCGTGACCTAGGCCGATTGCACCAACACAGTCGACTGGGAGGGTCGAAATGTCAAATCGACGGGCTAATTTTGAGTCAACTGGAGGGTATTCTAGTTGACTAAAAAGTTCATATATATGAAATGGAGAGCCAACTCCGATAATAACAATTATACTACTCTGAAGTGTTGTCGTCATAATCTCCCATATGTAAAAGCATCATCACGCCGACATTCCACACATCCGACACTCCAAGCTCCATTTCCAAAGCTACAAGTGTTGGTATATTTAGTTAAATTGTATTTATTTCGCTTATGTCTACTTAAATTCAAGAGGGAAGGTAGCTTGTAACTTTCCCTTTAATTCTTGTAAAACGTGAACCCCTCCGAAGTCAAGAGTTCTCGAGTCCGAGGGTCTTTTAGTGAATTGGTCATTGAGATGACTCTCGGAGAGTCATGGATCTTGGAGTAGCAACCCAACTAGAGTTGTGAACCAAGTAAAAGATCTCATGCATTTTTACTTTATTTAATTTACATTTCCACTGCAAACTTTGATTTAGTTTTTATAAAAAAAAGTTTTAAAAGATAAAAAAAAATATATTCTCTGAGATTCACCCCTCCCCCCTATCTCAGGAACTTGCGATCCTACAATTGATAAATGTATAGGATTTAAGAAACTAAAACTTGATTATAGAGTGAAAGAGAGAAGTGTAGAGAATCTACCGATGGTATGTAATCCTACTTTTGAGTCTAATGAAATTATGACTTTGTATGTTGATTTTTTTTAAATAGGCTCTACACAAATAAAAAGGCTATGAAGCTGAGACTTTAGGGCATGGTGAGATTTAGGGGTTATGCAGAAACCTCTTACACTTGGATTGGATCTAATTAGAGCTAGTTAAAGTTATTAATGAGTTTTGGCTAAAACTTATTTTTAGATCTAGAGGATTTAGTATATTAAAACTCGGGTATGGAGTCGAAGAGGGAAATATAGAGAGGTAGAGATAGTATGTAACTTTGCTTCTAAGCCTTCCACATGAACTTATAGTTTTGTGCTAATTAACACACAAACTAAATATTTTAAATAGCCTATGCACGATAAGAAAGTCATGAAGCTAAGGCTTTAGGGAATGGTGGGACTCATATGCAATGCATAAATCTGCTGTACTTGGATTAAGACCAATTAGAGCTAGCTAAGTCTATCAACATGCTTCTAAGCCTTCAACATGAACTTATAGTTTTGTGCTAATTAACACACAAACTAAATATTTTAAATAGCCTTTGCACAGATAAGAAAGTCATGAAGCTGGGGTTTTAGGGAATGGTGGGACTTAGATGCAATGCATAAATCTGCCGTATTTGGATTAAGACCAATTAGAGCTAGCTAAGTCTATCAACAAGTTTTGATTAAAACTCATTGATAGATCTAAAGAATTTAAAAAATTAAAACTTGGACACGGAGTGAAAGAGGAGAATGTAGAGAATCTAGGGATGATGTGCAATCCTACTCCTGAAACTTCTACATGATGTTATGATTATGTGCCAATTGACATACAAGTTGAAATGTATAAATAAGTTCTGCATAGCTAAGAAGATCATGAAGTTGAGACTTTAGGGTATGGTTGGACTCAGGAGTAATACAAAAATCTCCTAAACTTAGATCGAATCAAATTAGAGATGGATAAATCCATCAATGAATTTTAGTCAAAATTCATTGATGGATGTAGAAGATTTGGATTATTGAAACTTGGATATCAAGTGGAAGAAGAGAGTGTAGAGAAGTTAGAGATGCAACCTTGGTTCTAAGCTTTCTACATAAAATTATAACTCTTTGAGGGAGTATTGATAGGTACTTCAGAATAAGTTCATTGCAATTATAGATTTTTCACAGCCAAATGGCATAGTTAAGTTTTTCTTCAACTTTTTCCTAGGTTGCTATACCACCATAAAATATTTTGAGCGTGAAGAGTTGTGTGTAAAACAAACCTTAACAAGCACAAAGCTCCAGGTGATGTTTGGGTAGCTCGGATATTCTATGATTTGGATACTTGAGAAAATGGATTAATATTATAGTTGTTGGCGGAAGGGATAGTATTAAAATTAGATGTGTCCTTTGGTAAAAAAAAAATAAAGTATAGCGTGTTTTTTGGGAATTTTAAAACGTTGTATGTGTCTTTTAGAAAAATGCCCTTTTATTTTTTTATAAAATATATTTCAGTTGGATCTAATATTTTAGGGAAAGTTAATACCTAAAAAAAACAAAATAACAAATTCTACAATATACTATCATAGTAGCTTGTATTTTGAAACTTAATATAGAATAAGATTAAACAAATTTATAAAATAAGTGATGAACAATTTTTTTTTTTATCAAAATAAACTCTTTCAGCTATAAAAAGTACTCATATTTTACTTTTAATTTAAGCTATTTAAAACATTCATCTTCAATGAAATTCGAATCTTGATTCTTTTACATGTTCGTTTGAGTGTATATCACTATACCTCACTGTAGATGCTCAAGGGCTTTCGTACACCATAAATAAAATGTTTTGTTTAAATATTAAAAATCAATTTTTCTTTATTATAAATTGATTTACTCTTCAAAATTAAATGTTTTAACAACTATAAATTCATAGATATCTTTAACTAAACTACTGTTGTTTTCTATATATATATATATATATATATATATATATATATATAATAAAGTTAATCGTAAATTATTATATAATTTACAGTATTTTTAATTTTTAAAATAAAAAATTATAAATTAATGGATAGTTAATAAATTTTCCAATAATAATTAAGGGTATCTTCCACCCACTCCACTCAAATGCATCTACAATCCACTACACAAATAACAGTGCGCCGTCGTGACTCGTTCGCTGGTTCTCTCCGTTCACTGGCCAGGCCACAATTACGCGAAGCCACAGCTGGTGGAACCGCTGACAGCTCATTAACTCACGGCGCCCACCCTCTCATTACTTGCACTCCCCTCACCTCCTCCCAAACAAGGCGTAAAAGAGGCCGAAAAAGGCGAGTTTCCATCTTTGCCAAGGAACAAGAGAAGAAACCATGGCAAGGTCGCTGCTAGCTTCTTCTTCTTCCACCGACAACAAAACACACTTCCTCCTGCCCCCGCTGCTTCTCCTCTTCCTCCTGCACCAGACCACTGCAAAAACTAGTGCAGTGGCCGAGTTGCCTTGCGGCCGAAATGCAGATGCAAATGGTGGGGGATGCTTGGTTGACCATGATCTGGAGCTGGAGCTGGAGCTGAGCTCGGAGGAGAGCAGGAGGCTGCTGTGGGCTGCCACGGAGAAGAAGTACATCAGCTATGAGGCTCTCAAGGGGGATATGGTGCCCTGTTCCAAGCCCGGAGTTCCCTACTACAATTGCCACGTTTTCCCCAGGGCCAGTCCCTACACCCGGGGCTGCCAAATCATTAGCGGCTGCAGAGGCGACAGTCCCTAGAAGGAGGAATCAAAGGCATCGGTCGCCAGGTGAGAGGAACAAACCCTCCTATACATTTTGCACCTAAGCATAATTACTTACATATATTGTTGTTGTAAACGTAAATATGTTTGCAATGCCTCTATTTCTCAAGAGGGCGCAAAAATTCTTGCAAATTTGATCTGACTACTATTAGATAAGTAATGATATGATATCCTTGGTGTTGTTGGCAAAGCTATCTTCCCGGTCGTCTGCAACCATTTCACTGTGAACAGAATTTGTGAGAATTCTTGGAATTGGTGATTGATTGATTGTTTAGAGATTTCCCTATGAACATATATGCTTACTATTGTGCATGAAACTGGTCGTTCGCTAGATTCTGGTTTGGAGTAGCAGGTCTTGTCATAAAAGTAAAGTAGGGAAATAGAATTGATCCTCGTGCAAAACCTTAGAGAAAAAAATTATATCTTCTGATTCACATCTTATGTCTATGAATGATTATATTGTTTACTCGTTAGTTTAGTAGGTGAACTTGATCCTGTCTTAAAGATGTTAGAAAGATGAAACACAGAAAGAAAAAAAAAAGAAAGAAAAAGAATGATGATGATGAGTTGTTCAGGGAAAATGATGTAGGTTCATTGGTTTTGTGTCCAACAGTGGTTTGTGTTCAACAATTAGAATGAATCAAGAAATGCAAGCATTGATCCTACTTCGAATGGTAAACTCATTTACATTCAATGTGGTCTGGGGGTTCCTTGTTGTCAAAGGCCAAAAAGGATATGCAAGCATATATGAATGATGGATCTTCTACACATTGAGAACAGTGAGTTTCTATGTTGAGAAATCCCTGGCAAAAGCAAGGGTTACCTTCAGAAGAGGATTCCCTAATTATCAAATAATGATAAGTAGGTAACATTTATGTCAATCTAAATATACATTATGTAACAAATGAGAGAACACTTATTTTGACCTATAACACAAACCTTGCCTTCGAAGCTCATTTCTGCACTATTTCAATGGCTAAAAGAAACACTTCCAAGGTGGATGTCCACGCGCCTTGACTTTCTTCCTCCCATAAGATTTTCCCTTCTTAACTCTAGAAACTCAAAGATTGTTGGTTGAAAACTGTTTTGTTCATTGGAAAACTTGGTCTCCCCTTAGACCAACTTCAATGGGCAAAGTAGGCTCGCAGCTACCTGCACATTGGCAACTAGCCAAGTCAGGTGTAGCCAGTGCTTGAGCCTGAAGCATGTGCTAAGTCCCAATAGGTGAATAAAACGTTTAACCAATTTGTTATTCTAGCAATTGGGGCCATTGATAATAATTGGGTATTCAAACCATCCATATTGGCTAGCTTCCTATGTTTTTCTGACTGCATTTTCTCTATTAACATATCAGCTGTGTTTATGTCAGTGTAGATCTTCTATAGCTATATCTCTTCCTAACTCTCTCGCATCAATATCTTTACTCTAGATATTACACTGTGTACTATCTCAAATCAATTGCACTCTAGCCATTACAATTCACCATATATTCCTCTTTTCTCAAACAAAATAAGTACTTGAACCTTGACAGCCAAAGCGTTTCCTTGTAAACTTTAGTTGATGTAATGCACTGAACTTCTGTCTTGGACAAATCGACACACTTGTAGTTTGAATTGCCGTAGCACTGCACGCTTGCAAAGTTGAACAAACCCCCTACAATAGATTTTCTGCCAGCTATATCACCGATGATATTCAAATTTGTGTATTATTCTAAATAAAATTTGCAACCTCCAAAACACGAGCATAATGTTGTGGTACCAATTAAATATTTCAAAATCAATTTGACTGTGCTTCTGTGATCCTTTCTAGGATCTAAAAAGTCTTTTCACAATGCCAGTGACATGGGTTATACTTATTTGTCATCTTCTTTTTCTCTGTTTTTGTAGGTAGACTAGCACCTTTACTAAGTTTCAACTGATTTGCCCATGGGGGGCTAACCGTTGTAGCAATTTTCAGATTGTATATCTCTAGTACTTATTTAATATATTTCTTCTGAGATAACTATTGCTTCCAACCATCAACTTATCATAAATATAAAGCAGTAAAACAATGAAGTTACATCAAATAATTTTGACCCTTAATCTTAACTTTCAAAAACCGTTACATGGTTCAAAATCATCTGTTAATATGTAGTTCACAGTTCATTGACGGTTCAAGGTTATCTTTTAAATTTTAAATTTTTAAAACACATTTAAAAAATTTATGAATTTAGAAAAATAAAAAAAGATTTGAATTTATTTAAGTTATTTACATATTCCTTCAGGATATAGGGAATCAAAGTCGATGGATTTCACTTTATTTTTACCCATATTATCTAAAAAAGTGGCATCTCTTTTTTATTTTTCATTTCCATAGTGGTAGTTCATTTAGTATTAAAATCTCTTTTTAGCTCTCTTCCAATCTTTAAGTAGTAAAGTTTCTAAAGAGTCGAAGAGGAAAAGTAGATCATTTTTCATAGAAGGGATTTCATTTTTTCTACCCATACTATCTTAAAAAGTGGCATCTCACTTTTATTTTTCATTTCCATAATGATAATTCATTTAATATTATTTTTTTGCAGCTTTTGTTCAATCTTTAATTAGTGTTAAGTTTTTAAAGAGTCAGCAGCCAAAGTTGATCATCTTTCATCTAAAATATTTTATTCGAAATTAAATATTCGTTTTCCAACAATGGTTGATACCATACAAGATAGAATCTCCTTTGCTATAATAGAGAGAATGAGATAATTTTGAGTCTTCGATAACTTCTATCGTAATTATTGTACTGAAATCAAAGTCGTAAAATAATTTTGAAGTTCCTATCTAGAATTTGTTATGATAATAAAAGTTATGCTTTCATGAAGTTTAAATTAATACTAGTAATGCTCTCTATTTTACCACACTGCCTTCTAATCCATATGTTAAATTATAATTTTTATAAATATAATATAAATTATTTTTAATTTTTTGTACAATAAAAATGAGAAGTTATTTAAACGGTATTAAAGCATCCTAATAAATAATTAATATTGTGCAAAACATTGAATTTAAGTTTAAAATCTAAAACAAATACAAATAAATAAATATAATAAAAACATTTTTTTCCCCATTTTGTTTTTGTCATAACATCCAAAAAGATAAAAATTTACTGGTGTTATATTCATTTAAAATTAAAATTATGTTATGAAAATTAATTATAATTAGGATAATAAAGACCGTATTGTTAGATTGATTGTGCGGTTAAAAGGGGTGAATAGCTAATTCGTCTTTTCATTTTCTTGTTATTGATTGTGCTTATCTACGATTGATAGTGCACAATAAAAAATACAAAATACAACAGTACAACCATACAAAATTTTTTTTGATTTGGAAATCAAATTTTTTACTTCATGACCTATAATCCTTTAATGAGTCAACCCTAATAATACTATTACCTTTTGTCTTATCGAACACCTTTACGAGACAAAAGAAATTTCTTATAAATCCTTTTTCTTATAGCAAACATACAAAATATATATATAAAAAAAATACAATTACAATTTGGATGTCCTTGCGTGTGATGTGAATATGACCTAACCTATGGGACCACTATTCCAGGGATTCCAGTGTTGATGGATTCAGGTAGTTCCATCAACATCCTATTCCAGGGAGCTTTTGCTCAAATGCAGCTAGGGGAAGTACAACTGAAGAAGGTGACGATGACCTTGTTCGGATTTGTAGGACATTCAGTCTTGCTCATAAGGCAAGTTATTTTGCCTTTAATATTGGGGGACGCACCCACGCATAAGACGGTGATGGCGACATTTCTGGTAGTAGATGTTATGCCCTCTTATAATGTTATTCTGGATTGCCCTTGTCTTGCAGTTTTTATGGCAGTGACATCATCCCGACATCAAAAGCTGAAGTTCCCGATCGAGAACCTGGTGGGAAAAGTACGGGGTGACCAGAAGATCGCACGAAGTTGTTATGTTCAAGTTGTACGGGAGGATCAGAAATAGGCATGTCGAAAAGATGAGGAGATGGACCCTCGGATGAGCTTCGAGGTGCAAGAACTCGAAGAAGAAGACTCAAGAAAAGGGATCTATGAAGAGGGAGAGCTCGTCGATATCGAAGGAGACAAGGCGACCAAGATTTCAAATTGGATGGAACCGAGAGCCAAGGAAGATTTGGTGGACTGTCTTAGAAGGAATGCTGACATTTTTGCAAGGGACATGCATGATCTGACTGTGATTGCCCCTGAGATTGCTGAACACCATCTGAATATCATCAAAGGAACTTGGTCGGTCAAGCAGAGAAAGAGACACTTCAGAGCAAAGAAAGATAAAGTCATCATGGAAGAAGTGCAAAAGCTGATGGGAGTGAGGCATATTAAGGAAATCCAGTTTCCTGAATGGGTAACCAATGTAGTGCTTGTTCTAAGCCTTCGAGCCAATGGAGAATGTGTGTAGACTTTCACAATTTCAATAAAGCATGTCCTAAAGACTGTTATTCCTTGCCTTATATAGATCAATTAATAGATTCAACAACGGGTCACGAGGTTATCTCCCCTATGGATGCTTACCAGGACTATTATCAGATTCCTTTAGCCAAGGATGATCAAAGTAAAGTTAGTTTTGTCACTGCAGGGGGCTTATATGCTTATGTTGTCATTCGTTTTGTCTTCAAGAATGCGGGAGCCACCTACTAAAGGTTAATGGATAAGATTTTCACAAGCCAAATGGGAAGAAATATTGAAGTGTATGTGGATAACATCTTGGTGAAGTCTCGATTCCTCGCCAGTTTAGTCCCCGACCTAGAGGAAACCTTCACAATCTAGTGGAAATACAATATGAAGCTGAACCCGAGCAAATGTGTGTTCGGTGTGCGCAATGGAAAATTTATGGGATACATTGTTACAGAGAAAGGAATCGAGCTTAATCCTGAGAAGGTTTAGGCCTTGCGCAATATGCAATCTTCGAGCAATTTGAAGGAAACACAAAGTGATGGTGTCCTCTTCTTCGGCCCACTTAGATCCCCTTCTCTTCTCTTGAGGATCCCCACTGTCCATTTTGAATCCTTGGGCTAGGCTAGATCTGTCACTCAAAGAGAATGTTAGAGATGGATCGACGTTCCTGGCACGACCCCTCCGATGCTCAAGTCAGAATCACAAGTATAGAATAGTAGAATGAAGAAGAAGAAATGAGAAGAGATCTTTGTGTACCAAATAGAGAAGAAAGAACCATCCCTTTTCCATTCATCTTCTCCCCCTTTTATAGGAGATTTGTCCGCTTTGTTCCCAAATGAATTTACTTTAATTCCCCTACTAGCCCGTTGAGGCATAACTGCTTTTTCCGCTCCTTTTCAAAATAATTCCTTCCATACCTTCCACATGTCCCTCCTCCTTCTTCCTTGTCAGTTACCTACACAAACCACACATAAATTTCTAACAAACAATAATAAAAATACTTTTTTATTAAAAAAACCCTTGACATCCTTTTTAATCATATCCCAGAACATCCATATCATTTACCCTTACTAAATTCAATAACTCCTCCTGAAACTTAGAAAACAATAAAACACTCGGGAAATGTTGGTGCAATCGACCCAGGTCACGATTGACCAGACTCGAGTTTTATTCGAGTAGTGTTTTGATGTTTGACAATGAATTGACCATTGTTTGACAATGGATTGACTATATGATTGACATAGGGTTGACCATATGATAGAGAAGTCCAAGTGGGACACTTGGTAATGGAAAAGTCCAAGCTTGAGTCTTGACAGTTGGAAAGTTCAAGCATGAGTCTTGGCAAGGGAGAGTCCAAGTTTGAGTCTTGACAATTGAAAATTCCAACATGGAGTTGGCAATGGAAAAGTTCAATTCATGGCTACTTGACATTTAGAAGTCCAAGGATTCATATTGGCGGCATAAAGTTCAAGCGGTAGTCTTGGCAGTATAAGTCCAATGGTTTGGCAGCATAAAATCCAAGAGTGGAGTCTTAGCGGCATAACTCCAATGGTTTGGCACTGTAAATTCCAAGTGGTAGTCTTGATAGCGTAAGCCCAAATGTACCTTGGCAGTGTTGACTACGTTAGCATGACAATAGCTGATAGAAGCACCTGAAGGCTAGTGTATGGATGAACAAATCATAGATGACTTGGAGGGATCCGATAGGCTTGAGGCTGATGGAGGTGGCTAGAAGGCTTATATCTAGACTAAGAGTAGTCTGACAAGTATGAGGGTATCATACTTGGGGTTAAAATATCATGTTTGAGGTTTGTTAGTCGCTCATCAAGTGTTTTGACACTTGGCAATCGAGTTGACTCTGTGCAGTCGATTGGGATTATGACCAGTCGACTACTAGTAGTCAACTGACATTCAACTGCGACAAAGTAGCCTTGGCAATCGATTGTCATGGATGGGTAGTCGACTGGCCTTCATTAATCGACTGCTATGGAGGGCAATCGATTGATGGTTGAAGTCGCGAGCACAAAATATTTCCGAGTCGACTGCTGAGTAAGGGCAGTCGACTAGAGGCTATGAGCAGTCGACTGATGGGTGCGATCAATCGACTGTTAGGTATCCCTTGGAGCTTTTCCAGCATGGATTAAGCCGTTGTGAGACAACGGCTACAGGAGCAGATGACTGATAGGTATGAGTAGTTGACTGCTAGGCGAAAATCAACCCGAGTTGCAGCTTTAAAGGGAGCTCGAAGAGGAGGATTTTTGTAGCGATTTCTTGGACAATTTGGAGCGATTTGCTAGTGCAAATCGGGGTCTTCAAGTACGACTCAAGCAATCAAACAAGCAAGTATTCAAAAGAGTTTTGTAAAGTGTTCTTTACTTCTTTTATTATATTTACTTTTTATTTGTTTGTTTTATCTTGTATTACTTTTGTAATCTGTTGTAAGAGGTTTCCTTCACCTCCGGAGTATTTTCCGAGAAGGAGAGTTGATTAGTAGTGGTGTTTTGCATCACTAGAGCTCATTTGAGCTCAACCCGTAGAGTAGGAATCCTAAGATTCTGAATCATGTTATATCTTCGTGTTGATTGTGTATTGTGTGATTGTGTTTGTCTATTTTGTTATTGTCACTATTATTTCCACTGCCCATAATAAGTATTGTAGGCAAACACGATCGAATTCCATCATTGAGTGAAAACACACCATTCACCCCCCTCTAGCACTCACTGAAGTTCCTACAATTGGTATCAGAGCTAAGAGCTCTTCATCGGCTTCACATCCGAGGGAGCACGCTAGAGGAAGAAGATGGTGATTGAAGAAATATTGGGGGATGATATCAACGTGCCGCCACCATACGAACTATATGGAGCAAAGGATTTTGAGCTATAGGCGGTAAGGATGAACTACTTCCTTATGTGCGATTATGATAATTGGATTAGTGTGATGGTAGGGTTCGATGCTCCAAAGGACGAAGAAGGAAGAAGGCTTAAGAAGAAGAAGTAGAGCAAAGAACAACTCCGATACTACAACATAAATAATAAGGTAATGGGTATATTACTTAGTGTAATCTTTAATGATATTTTGTGTAGATTAGGAGATTGTAAGGATGCCAAGGAGCTTTGGAGCAAGCTTGCTAAGCTCCTTGAAGAACCCTCAATGGCTCAAGAGATAGAGGAGCCCAAGGAATAAGAATGCTCTTCGGCTCAATTGGATAAGGAGACTGAAGAAGCAAGATCTTCCTCACAAGAAAGTGAGGATTTAGAAATTGAGAAGGAGTCAACATCTGGATCGGTGGAACAAGTAGAATTGGAGGAAGCCTCCACCTCTAGGATTGAGGGGGAGGATATTAGATCATCGAAGTCGGAGCAAAATCAAGAAATAGCTTCAACCTCCAGAAAAAGGGAAGACTCAACTCTGACGCCGGTCACCATTGACCTAGGTAACTCAATGATTTCTTTTCAAAATAAAAATCATATTATATGCTTTGAGTGTAAGGAAGTAGAACATTACAAGAGTAAATATCCTAAAAGAGTCAAGAAAAGTCAACCGGCGCAAAAAATCAAGGATGCCGGTGTCCCCACTAGGAAAAGCAAGAAGCATGTAATTTGCTTCAAGTGCAATCAAAGGGGGCATTATAGGAGTCAATGCCCTAGGAGGAGAAAGAAGGTCCAAGAAGGAGTATCACATGTAGGGGGAGCTTCTAAAGCTAACCCTAAGATATATTTTAGTAATGCATCTTCTAAGTTTAATGTTAAAAAGCATGCTTTCAATTCCCTTGCTATTGTTCATGAAAAGCATGCTAGTAACAATAAATATTTTTGCTTAGGTGCAAAATATTGTAATTTTAGGTCTAAGGATCATACTAGACCTACTTTACCTAAGGACAAACCTAGAAACAACAACTCTAGACCTATTCTACCTAGGGAGTCCATTAGGAAGATAGAAGATCACCTAGGCATTAACCCTAAGAAGGGTAGACATATGCCTAGGAGGAATCCTTCCCAAAGGATAAATAAAAAATCAAAATTGGGAAGATTAGAGTTAGAGAACCAAGCTTGAGGTCAAGGCTTGAGAAACTTGAAAAGACCCTTAGGAAGATGCAAAGTCAAATTCAAGGGTCTAATGATCAAAGACTAAGGCCTAGGAAACAAGAACAATCTAAGGGCAAGAAAGGTTTGGGTTACAAACCTAAGCCCAAGAAGATCTATCATAATGTTCCATTTGATTATGGAACTCAACCTAGGTCTAGGAGAGCCAAGGTTACTAGGAAAGTTATCCCTAAGGGTAACTAAGGTGTGTGCTTAGTGGCTAAGGTTTCAAGAAAACCTAGGGAAGCCACTAAGAAGATTACAAGAAGAGTCACCTCTAGAGTTAACCTAGACAAGACCACAATGACCAAGGCTTCTAAGCCTAGAAGGGTCATTAATTAGGAGGGTATCTAGGGAAGTTATCCCTAAGAAATACCTAGTAAACCCAAGGAGCTCCAATAGGTATTGGGTTCCTAGGAGCATGATCAATTCACACTAAATGGGTTAGGTTGTGTCAATTTTTATTGGATGGATAGTTAACTCAACCATAGTAAAGTTGACATTTTCGGTCATTTCCAAGGTTATGGGATATTTTAGAAATAAGGTTGAATTTTTATCCTAAAAGATTTTAGGATGTATCAATTGATTTTATGGAAGTTAGAAAATTGATCAAAATTGACACAATTTAGGGTTAGAGGTCATAGTGTGTCATTTTTTGATTTTTGACACACTTGGGAGATAAGTAATAATATGGCAAAATGGACTTAATCATAACAAATGACAACTAATATTAAAATTTAGGTATTCTTATGCCTTACTCTTTTTTTGTCATACTTTGATTACCATTTACCATGTAATAACATCATGTTTAGTTTTATCATATAAAATGTCATGATATCTTAGGTTTATCTTTTTATGTCATGTATGATTGTATTTATATGTCATGACATCATGATTATTGACATATGCTTAATTATGCTATATTTTATACCATGATCATTCATGCATTAATTAAAATTGATTTAAGGACTGTGGCATGATTTGAAGTCTCATATATAAGGGAATCAAATAGAGTTGCCTTAGAAAAATACATGAGACCTTAGATTAGGAAGAACAAAACCCACATCTCACATTACATTGACATGTGTGTGTATTCATACACCCTAGACACATGTGATGTCACGCCCCGAGAGCATACCGAGCCGAAATTAAACGGACGGCACCTCCCTTGTACGCGGCAACATTTCGGGCTAATACAAGGCCCGTAGGCCCACAATAACAACAATATATATATATCAAAACAACAACTACACAAAAACACAACGAAAACATACCACAACAATACAACAATCCCACACATGCATACCGGTATGACTAACACACAACAACAACACGAAATCTCGACAAAATCTGTATATACAAATATACATCACGAAAACTCTAAAATACAATACACAACAGACGGAAGGCCCAAAACAAAACACGGGAGCCTCGGAGGTGAGATGAGATGATGTCAGCTGGCGGTGCTCCAAGATGTCACGAAGTCTTCTACCTGTTATCTGGGCGACAGAAAAACCCAGGGTCAGTGGGGGGGGGTGGTGAGTAAAACTCAGCAGGTAATAGAAAAACATGTATATATGTCATATCACATGTATTTTCAACAACATACTCTAGAGGTACAACAGGTATATCATCATAGTATATAAATACAAGCATATACCGTCTAACCAAATAAACAACATAAAAATACAGACATACCTGAAGTCTGCCACGCTACTCTGATCCAACCTCACATATATCCAACATATATATATATAATAGGAAGAGTAGATCAACTCAAAATATACTCTAGCTATAGGTCAAGGTATCTAATGGTTTGTCCAACACATACTAATATCCGATTCAATCGTATAACAAATGCAAGAGACATGTATGAATATGATGTACACCCAAATGCAGCAAGCATAGTACAAACAAATGCAACATCACAATAATCATATATATATATATATATATATAGACTGTACCATATATATATATTAATCTCAACCATCAAAATATATATATATATATATACATGCATATATGTATATATATATGGTAATATGCAAAGCGCCATAAGATACGATAATGCAGCATGCATGGTCATACCTGCTCACCCCTACTCGCTACCATGACCCCAGTGTGGCCTAGGTGGTACGACATGACAACTGTCCCAACTCACACCAACCACTGCTATAGAGTGGCCGAGTGGGCAGTATGATCAAGTAGCATATGAGCGTAAAGAGCTCGCTACACAACGGGGGTCCCTGCTGCTGGCCACTCCGACTAACACTACTAATGAGTGGTCGAGTACCATGCACCCAGGACAACTGCACGCAACTCCAACTACCACCGTCTATAGTGGTAGAGTGCGACACAACAAATGCTCTACCCTCACACCAGTTATTCCTCGGGGAGTGCTCTAGGAGGTAAGATGACTGACGACTCTCTCAACCCCAAGGGAGACTATGTCGTCAGAATGTATGCAAATGACATGTGTATGTTGTCACACGTACAACTATCTACCACAGACTCTCTGTTCAGCAAAGAGTCGTACTCATCTAATCAATATACTCTCTATCCTGTAGAGAGTCGTACACAACAGATCGACGGACTCTATCCTGTAGAGAGTCGTACTCAACTGATCATAACTCTCTATCCATTAGAGAGTCGTACTCAACTGATCGACGCACTCTCTATCCTGTAGAGAGTCGTACTCGACTAATCGGCAGACTCTCTACCCTGTAGAGAGTCGTACTCGACTGATCATGACTCTCTCTCCAATAGAGAGTCGTACTCGACTGATCGACGCACTCTCTATCCGATAGAGAGTCGTACTCGAACCGATTATCAAGCTAGGACCACAAGTCCGTAGCGACACACTAAGTACTATTCACTTGACCATTTACACAATATATGGTCAGTGGTCACCATGCAACCTAAGGATACTAGAATTAACCCTAGGTTCAAAACATTATCTACCTATAGATGACCTTTTTGTCCAATGTACAATCAGGTTGTCATCCGGACTTTACTATTTGCACTTAACTTAAACAAATTCTAAGTTACTTACATCACCTATATGTATAATTTCTAATCATGATAAAATAAACATGATATCAACAATGGAGTTAATAGCCAACAGTAAAGGATCAAACATACGATAATAAGAGCAGGGTCAAGGTAATATGAACACCTAACATGCTCATATCAATGACTAAATCTGAATGCAATACTTCTATCCGGACCAGGTAGGAAATTACCCACCTGTCAAATAGCTCTGTAACGTAAATATCTTCACGTCCATAGATCTGCCTCATATCCCCGTCCTGCAAATATCATCATTTATAATTAAATTCAAGCACATGATAAATATACAAATCCACTACTATATCGTTCCTATATTCGTATCCCTTTATCGAATACGAATTAGAAACCCCCCATCATCAAACGTAACCCTTCTACAACACCCAACTAGGTTTAAATTATTAAACCTCTTTGGTAGACTCCACCCAAATCAATTAAACACACTAACTCACATCCACATAAATCCACCCATCAGATCTATAGCAACTATGATTAAGTACAAGCATACAACGAATGATCAAATCGATCCCTACTTCGACTTTGTATCCCGATCAACTAGATTGATCTAGTTATCCAATTAACTCAATCAATCTTCCTCATTAATCCTTATCAACTATTGATCAACAAATCTAATAATAACCGACTATCGATCCCATAAATAAATTTGCACATCCTATAGAAATCTATTCACTTAATCAACACCTGAAGGTCTTACCTCCTAATCCCAAAAATTTCTGTTTCCTTAATCGAATCAACCGATCAATGCAGAAATCTAAACAACACCTAACTGAGCTCTCCAACTCACTGTCACAGCTCACCTTCCCCACATTTTTCAGTCAATCATTAACACTCACAGAACACACCCGATACCCAAATGTGATCAATTGTGCTTACCTCTCGTTTCACACACCCACAGTTTATACGAATTCAAGGGCCTAACCAACCCTATTTGAACTCCTCAACTCAACTCAACTCCATCCACTCCCTCACAGCCGGCCAACTCTCCCAAACAACACTATCCAACATGCTCCATCGAAAGAAACCCAATATCCATATCAAATCACATTGATACACAAACACACAACAATTTACAGATGGAAAGCTAGGGTTAGATCAAGCTTACCGGCCCCAAATCTCCACCAGCAGTAAATCTCCTCCTTCCATCCCCAATTCAGCGGTCGCGACCACGCCCAATATCCACGATCCGCCGAAACCAGCGGAACCATATCGCCGTAGTCCCTAACACGAAGCTCTTGTGCCGGCAGAACTCGCCGCTCGCGAGATCGAAGAAGCGCATCGACAGTCTCTGGATCACGGAGAAGCAAAGGACACCGACTTCCTTCCCGATCGTCGTCTGCTCCGGTAGAGGTCTCAGACGGCAGAAGGTCCGATCGACGATGATCAGGAGTTGCGACGATGCTCGATCGGAAGAAAGAAAGGCGGCTGTGGTGCTCGTGCAGCTTGGCGTGGCGGCCCGTGGGCGCGGCAGGCGCGGCGGTATCTGGCCCGGCGTGCGAGGGAGCGGTGATGGAGGTGCGGCGGCGAACCTGATATCTGGCGGCGTAGCGAGGAGTGCGGCGACGGTGAGGAATCGTGAGAGAAAAGGATCGGCGCGCAAGGGAGAGGCGGCGACGGTGAGGAATCATGAGAGAAAAGGATCGGCGCGCGAGGGAGAGGCGGCGACAGTGAGGAATCGTGAGAGAAAAGGATCGAACGGGGAAGAGAAATGGCGCGATGGGGAATTAAGGGGAAACGGAAAGAATATATAAAGGATTTAAATTAAACCCATTAATTCCTTGCAGATAGTCTAAACAGGCTTTTCAAAAGCCTATCCGTTTTATCCCCATAAAATGTCCATAAGACCTCCGTTTAAATCCAAAAAAATTTCTGAAAAATTCCACAAGATATTATATATATATATATATATATATATAGAGTAGTAATCTGCTAAGCGCCAAATGTATGAGCGATGGTGCGCGAATAATCATGGGTGAGCTGTTTTATCTTATCATGAAGACGATGAAACGATGAAAACATGCTCATCGTGGCTTAATGACCGACGGCTTTCTAAAGCGATATATATATATATATATATATATATATATATATATATATATATATATATATATATATATATATATATATATATATATATATATATATATATATATATATATATTCCTCCGGTATTTTACATTCTCCCCCACTTATAAAAATTTGGTCCCCAAATTTCGTACTAACATGCAAAAATTTACTTCAAGCAAGTTTCCGAAAGGACCACATACCTTGCTCATGTGAACATATGAGACTATCGAGCCCGGATAGTATCTTCCAGCTCCCACATAGCCTCCTCATCGGTATGATGCTGTCATCCAACCTTTACGTGTCGGATGGTTTTCGTCCCACTACTGTCGCACCTTGCAACCCAGGCTCCACCCTGAAATCTCCTCGTATGTCGCATTAGACTGAGGTAGAATTTGGAACCTCTTTCAGAGCATGATAAACATGCGACATGTATTTCCTCAGTATAAAAATAGGAAATAAGTTGTGAGCACCCGCAAATGTCGAAGGTAAAGCTAACCGATAATCTACACCTCCATAATCCACGACACAAGATCTGAATAGATCCTCCAACATCTAAATGATACACTTAGACCGTTCCTCTATCTGCGGATGAAATGTTGCACTAAGTCGAAGCTCTGTGCCCATAGTCTGATGCAGACTCTATCAAAATCGTAAGATAAAATGCGGGTCTCTATCAGATATAGCACTCAAAAGTACCCCATGCGATCTGATAATCTTTCGGCAATACAACTCTGCCGGATGATCCAACGAGTACGACCCACGAATAGGAAGGAAGTAAGCTGATTTGGTTAGTCGATCCATGATCACCCAAATCACATCATATCCTTTACGGGTTCTAGACAATCCCGTAACGAAATCCATAGTGATACGCTCCCACTTCCATTCCAAAATCGGAATTTTCCTGGAGCAATCCATCGGATTTCTGATGTTCGGTCATCACCTGCTGGTATAGTAAATATCCTACATCAAAGTATGCGATATATCTCTTCATACCGTTTCCACCAGTATCAACGTTTCAACTCTCGGTATATCTGAGTACCACCAGGATAAATAGCAAATCTCAAATGATAAGCTTCCTGTAGCAACTCTTCCTTAAACTCTGCAACTCTGGAACCCACTATTCTTATCAGAGACGGGGAATTATTTTCTCAAAAGAGAAATCCATCAACCATCCAAGATACACTCCACACACATTGTAAGTGCATGGAAGACTATAGGAATCAATCTCCCTTGTTGCAATTGTTGCAACTGTTCGCGCTCCAATAACTCCATTGTAGCTACCCAGTAGCTTGTTAAATTCAATGAGCACTTTTACTCCATATCACTACAAATCCAAATAATAACTACTAAAGTCACGTCATATATATGACAGGCTATCTCGTAGTTTCTTAACTATCATAAGCATAAGGTACACCTCATTCAACTGCATCGGAATCATTCCGATCCATGAAACGACGCATCTGCGTACATCATCCTTTTATCCACTCTGGAAGGATTAACTAATACTCGTGTAAAAGTTAACCGCCGTCCAGGTCTTGTAACTGGTTTAACCAGCTTCTGACTAAACGATTTCCAACATCACTTTTGTCAAACAAGTCCGTGGTATAGTAATGTCAAGCAGTCTATCCACATCTACGAAATTAACCAAAATATACAAGGAAAACCACCATCTACGGTGGTCGAGTGCGCAACTCCAACTACCACAATCTACAGTGGCCAAGTTACGCAACTCCAACAACTACAAAAGGATTCTATCGTGTTCAGGATACACGATTCTCAAATCCCGTGACGACTAAATCGTTAATTAATCTAGCAACTTAATCAAAATTCATATAATTCATACCAAGTATGAAATTATCGTCTCCACACACCTGCATCCCCTTTACTCTAAGCTGATGATATATATTAATCATCACAACGACAATGATAATCGTATGACATCATGTCACTACAATATCAGTACTCCAGTCGTAACCAACCTTAGAGTATACACAGGTGTCTTTGGCTGATCTAAATAGATCATCTATCCACAACAAGGATATTTATCACGACAACTACTGTATTCCATCATCGATAATCGATGCATATTTTCAAAGGTTCATCTCTCTTCCAACAAAGAGTTCCGGATCTTTTCAAGGAGGAATACTGGGATAGATAAATATCTCCTTCCAACATCTCCTATAATCACAACTTACGTTCTTCCAATTTCCATAGTGTTTAGTGACACTTATACCGGTCAAATTATCACCCAGTATAGGATCTTCGATATCAGAACTATTTCCGCAATCATTTCAATCGCCTACTCCACTTGCCTATGCGACGACAAGGCTAGGAGTTCATCCGAACTACATCCGACGACTCTCGGATTATACGCACATCCGAGAAACATATCATACCATACTTTCAACAATTTGACCATCCGTAAGGATATATCCACAGTAAAAGTATGTCTATCAGAGTCTAAGGGCATCCCTTGACTTCTTAATTATTGATCCTCATCTCACCTGACGGTAGAGATACCATCGACTCACAAGTCGATGTAAAGGACCCTTCTAATCCGACTGAGAATATTCTAGATATAGATACCTGTAACTATAAGCATCTCTCAACATATTAACCCAGAGGGTAAAACTAGAGTAATACCCTGAACGATGAAATATCTGTCGATCCGATCCCAAAGGCTCCACGCAGGTCTTGGCCTTTCTCCGAAGAGAAAAAGATCAGATCCAACTGTCCGTGATAAAACGGTCACATTTCTGCGATGAATGATCCAAGGATTTTTCCTAGATTATCTGACCCTATCACTTAAATCTACGAGCTACAACTGTAGAATACAAAATAGATACGACCATCGTCGTATACTCTCTCCTCTGTACTAATCAAATCACATCTGGAGGTAACTGTTTGTTGTTGTCTGCTGAGTCTTCTACAATGACTTCTGCTGATGCTGCTTCTGTGCTGATCTCTGCTGAAGAGGAGTATCAAGGAACTTCAACCACGCCTGAGGTAGTAGGTTGATGCTGATAAGGTAACCCACATCTTCTGTGCTGATCTCTGCTGTCGAGACGATGCATCTTCCTCCTGGAACACCATCGATAGTCTTCAACTGAATCTTCAAAGTACACCTCCTCCACTGTACTGGTTGCTCAACAATAGCAACAGCTGAACTGCTCCAACAGATAATCTGGCTTCGCGTGTCTTCGTGATCTGCACTGCACATAGATAATCCCTTCGAAGTCTTTGTTCTGATTTTGCTGATATCCCCGAGAATATCCTGATGATCTGCGGTTGGTCTTCCATAATCGGAGAGTAGCTCAAATCCTATGACTCCGATCTTGCTCCTTTTATCCAATAGTCGGAGACTTTTGACTCTAATAAGTTGACCTGTAATATTTGCTTATCGGTCTCCAACTCTTAAACCCTTGTATGGAGTCATTTCTAAACTCCTGTCTCAATCCAACGTCTTCCGGCAAGATCTGGTAGAAGATCCCGTCATCTTAATCCAACAGTAAGCCAACAATCGTAGGTGGCTTAAAATATCCATTCATCTTCTTGAGCTATTAGGTGGTCGTAAACTCTGCAAGTCTCACGACTCTGCACAGTACACTATTACTAACTGATCACCCTTTCTGGAAGCTCAAGAATTCCTTACAATGTGTCACTAAAAGTGACACGGAGAAATATTCTCTTTCAATCATCACTAAACCATGATCAAGTGATATATTATTTCCCGAAGATTATTTTCTGTATTTATCACCAAATACCGGCTTAATCCCGATAATGGTATGCAACCAACACTTCTTTCTCGGTATAACATGAGTTAAGTACTCAAAAGTACTCTCAAAGTTATATAACTCAATACGAACAACTCAGGGATCAAATCCCTATGAAACACAGTAATCTAGCCTTCCTCTATCTGCATCAACAATAGACAATTTGTCTTGTCCATTACCCAACAGGTAATGATCTGACTAGTACAGTTAGTGGAAATCTCTAAGACTGTAGTCTCTAATTTCCATAATAAATGTGATGACTTGGCCCCTATTTTCCGACTCGATATCAGTCGGCTCTCAGAGGTAAATCACCTCCTCAACACAGGTTCAAGACTCACAAACACAACAGGTCGTTCCCGTGGTCAACTCATACTACGGTTACGAATAATAACCAACACACTACAGGTTATTCCCTGGTATAAGCATCTAAATGCATAGCCAACATAACCGAGAGTATAAACCCTAAAGGTCACTCCGGTTGGTCGCCTCGGTGGACGACCCCTACTACAAGTCTGCACAAATGTCATAACTATACTGTATACACCTACTGATCAAGTTTAGATAAATATCTACTAAACCATAATTTATCAATAATTCTTACCTCGTGCTGCTTGGAGCTCAGGCCGCTATTCATCTCATCTCGAAAAACCTAAAACGGAATAAATCGACTCCCGAGAATCCAAGACTCGACACAAAACAACATTGTATGACATCGCAGAACCTTGGGCTCTGATACCACTAAAGTTGTCACGCCCCGAGAGCATACCGAGCCGAAATCAAACGGACGACACCTCCCCTGTACGTGGCAACATTTCGGGTTAATACAAGGCCCGTAGGCCCACAATAACAACAATATATATATATATATATATATATATATATATATATATATATATATATATATATTAGCGACATTTTGGGTTAATACAAGGCCCGTAGGCCCACAATAACAACAATATATATATATATATATACAACAAACCACAACAACGAAACATAACTACACAACACAATACACATGCATCTGGGATGACTAACAACCATGACAAACATCATGCAAACATATACATCACGAAAACTCCAAAATACAATGCACAACGGACGAAAGGCCCAAAACAAAACACGGGAGCCTCGGAGGTGAGATGAGATGATGTCAATCGGCGGTGCTCCAAGCTGTCACGAAGTCTTCTACCTGTTACATGGGCGACAGAAAAACCCAGAGTCTGTGGGGGGGAGGGTGGTGAGTAAAACTCAGCAGATAATAGAAAAACATGTATATATGTCATATCACATGTATTTTCAACAACATACTCTAGAGGTACAACAGGTATATCAACATAGTATATAAATACAAGCATATACCATCTAACCAAATAAACAACATAAAAATGCAGACATACCTAAAGTCTGCCACGCTACTCTGATCCAACCTGAACATATATTCAACACATATATATATATATATATATATATATATAATAGGAAGAGTAGATCAACTCAAAATATACTCTAACTATAGGTCAAGGTATCTAATGGTTTGTCCAACACATACCAATATCCGACACAATCGTATAACAAATGCAAGAGACATGCATGAATATGATGTACACCCAAATGCAGCAAGCATAGTACAAACAAATACAACATCACAATAATTATATATATATATAGACTGTATCCATATATATATTAATCTCAACCATCCATATATATATATATATACATGCATATATGTATATATATATGGTAATATGCAAAGCACTATAAGATACGGCAATGCAGCATGCATGGTCATGCCTGCTCACCCCTACTCACTACCACTACCCCAGTGTGGCCTAGGTTGCACGATATGACAACTGTCCCAACTCACACCAACCACTGCTATAGAGTGGCCGAGTGGGCAGTATGATCAAGTAGCATATGAGCGTAAAGAGCTCGCTACACAACGGGGGTCCCTGCTGCTGGCCACTCCGACTAACACTACTAATGAGTGGTCGAGTACCACGCACCCAGGACAACTGCACGCAACTCCAACTACCACCGTCTATAGTGGTAGAGTGCGGCACAACAAATGCTCTGCCCTCACACCAGTTACTCCTCGGGGAGTGCTCTGGGAGGCAAGATGACTGACGACTCTCTCAACCCCAAGGGAGACTATGTCGTCAGAATGCATGCAAATGACATGTGTATGCTGTCACACGTACAACCATCTACCACAGACTCTCTGTTCAGCAAAGAGTCGTACCCATCTAATCAATACACTCTCTATCCTGTAGAGAGTCGTACACAACAGATCGACGGACTCTCTATCCTGTAGAGAGTCGTACTCAACTGATCATAACTCTCTATCCATTAGAGAGTCGTACTCAACTGATCGACGCACTCTCTATCCTGTAGAGAGTCGTACTCGACTAATCGGCAGACTCTCTACCCTGTAGAGAGTCGTACTCGACTGATCATGACTCTCTCTCCAATAGAGAGTCGTACTCGACTGATCGACGCACTCTCTATCCGATAGAGAGTCGTACTCGAACCGATTATCAAGCTAGGACCACAGGTCCGTAGAGACACACTAAATATCATTCACTTGACCATTTACACAATATATGGTCAGTGGTCACCATGCAACCTAAGGGTACTAGAATTAACCCTAGGTTCAAAATATTATCTACTTACAGATGACCTTTTTGCCCAATGTACAATCAGGTTGTCATCCGGACTTTACTATTTGCACTTAACTTAAACAAATTCTAAGTTACTTACATCACCTATATGTATAACTCCTAATCATGATAAAATAAACATGATATCAACAATGGAGTTAATAGCCAATGGTAAAGGATCAAGCATACGATAATAAGAGCAGGGTCAAGGTAATATGAACACCTAACATGCTCATATCAATGACTAAATCTGAATGCAATACTTCTACCCGGACCAGGTAGGAAATTACCCACCTATCAAATAGCTCCGCAACATAAATATCTTCACGTCCATAGATCTGCCTCATATCCACGTCCAGCAAATATCATCATTTATAATTAAATTCAAGCACACGATAAATATACAAATCCACTACTATATCATTCCTATATTCGTATCCCTTTATCGAATACGAATTAGAAACCCCCCATCATCAAACGTAACCCTTCTACAACACCCAACTAGGTTTAAATTATTAAACCTCTTTGGTAGACTCCACCCAAATCAATTAAACACACTAACTCACATCCACATAAATCCATCCATCAGATCTATAGCAACTACGATTAAGTACAAGCATACAATGAATGATCAAATCGATCCCTACTTCGACTTCGTATCCTGATCAACTAGATTGATCTAGTTATCCAATTAACTCAATCAATCTTCCTCATTAATCCTGATCAACTATTGATCAGCAAATCTAATAATAACCGACTATCGATCCCATAAATAAATTTGCACATCCTTTAGAAATCTATTCACTTAATCAACACCTAAAGGTCTTACCTCCTAATCCCAAAAATTTCTGTTTCCTTAATCGAATCAACCGATCAATGCAGAAATCTAAACAACACCTAAATGAGCTCTCCAACTCACTGTCACAGCTCACCTTCCCCACATTTTTCAGTCAATCATCAACACTCACAGAACACACCCGATACCCAAATGTGATCAATTGTGCTTACCTCTCGTTTCACACACCCACAGTTTATACGAATTCAAGGGCCTAACCAACCCTATTTGAACTCCTCAACTCAACTCAGCCCCATCCACTCCCTCACAGCCGGCCAACATGCTCCATCGAAAGAAACCTAATATCCAGATCAAATCACATTGATACACAAACACACAACAATTTACAGATGGAAAGCAAGGGTTAGATCAAGCTTACCGGCCCCAAATCTCCACCGGCAGTAAATCTCCTCCTTCCATTCCTAATTCACCGGTCAACGACCCTGCCCAATATCCACAGTCCATCGGAAATCAATAGTACCATCGCTGTCGTAGTCCCAAACACGAAGCTCTTGTGCCGGCAGAACTCGCCGCTCGCGAGATCGAAGAAGCGCATCGACAGTCTCTGGATCACGGAGAAGCAAAGGGCACCGACTTCCTTCCCGATCATCGTCTGCTCCGGTAGAGGTCTCAGACGGCAGAAGGTCCGATCGACGGCGATCAGGAGTTGTGACGATGCTCGATCGGAAGAAAGAAAGGCAGCTATGGTGCTCGCGCAGCTTGGCGCAGCAATGAGCGTGACGGCGGAGCGGCGCGGTGGCCGCGACATTATCTGGCGGCCGTCGAGAGAGGCGGTGATGGAGGCGCCTTATTATCTGGCCGTGGCGAGAGGCGGTGACGGTGAGGAATCATGAGAGAAAAGGATCGGCACGCGAGGGAGAGGCGGCGACGGTGAGGAATCGTGAGAGAAAAGGATCGGCGCGCGAGGGAGAGGCGGCGACGGTGAGGAATCGTGAGAGAAAAGGATCGGACGGGAAGAGAAGCAGTAGCGATGGGAATTAAGAAAGCGGAAAGAATATATAAAGGGTTTAAATTAAACCCATTAATTCCTTGCAGATAGTCTAAATAGGCTTTCCAAAAGCCTATCCGCTTTATCCCTATAAAATATCCATAAGACCTCCATTTAAATCCAGAAAAATTTCTAAAAATTCCTGAAAAATTCCACAAGATATTTTATCAATTACCGAGGAATATATATATATATATATATATATATATATATATATATATATATATATATATATATATATATATATATATTTTCCTCCGGTATTTTACATGTGAGATGCTAGGAAATGAGTTAAGTTCAAGGTGCATAGTTTTTATATCTAGATGAACTCAAACTCATCTTATATTATGGATGAATCATGAGAAAAGCTTATGTACAAGTCATGTGCATTAAGCCCATAGGTCATGATTCAATATAAGGTTTTAAAAAATATTTTAAAATCATTTTGAAAAACTTTGGTGAAGTCTATCTTTTGATAACAATCACCATTGTAGAAGTTGATACAAAATAGCTCAAAAACATTGAAGTTATCAATGGTTTTGAATTTTGAATGAAAATCATTATTTTATGGGTATTTTATTTTCTAAATCTTTTTTACCCATAATGTTTGACATAAGTATTATACATATGAAATTTTGAGATTTTTCATATTATGTATAATTACTTATGATTTTTCGAAAATCATTTCTAAAATTGAATTTCTGTATTTGTAGAAATCAGTCGACTGCCTCTCAAGGGAAGTCGACTGGCGTCAAGGGCAGTCGATTGCTACTGACAGAGTCGACTGCCAACGCTGATTTCGAGTAAATAAGGATGTTTAGCCAATGTTTCGGTTGTGTTAAGCTACCCTAACTGCTCCTAATCCTAGGATATGCTTTAGAAAGCATTGGAAAATGGTGAAAATCCATTGGATATGGATTAGGAGAGCTGTTTAGGGTGATGTATGAATTTTAAGGTGTGTGAAAGTTCAAGTTTGAACTTTTGCCTTTAATTTTGGTGGTTTAGTGTTCTTATAGGCTTAGGGACTCTCCAAAGACATTGTTGGTGCAATAGTCAAGGGGGATCAAGCCTTTAGGAGATGGTTATCCATCATGGGATGATGGATGCGTTCTTCCTCATGAAGGGGAGAATTTTGGAGATGCCCTATTGGGAAAATTATGAGAGTTTGAAGGATTGTCTCTCTTTAGTGATATTAGACTTATCACTAGTAAGAGTGAAGGCATCCTAGATGATTTTGGACCAAGGGAGAGATTGTAAGATCTCATTGGGATATGAGACATTGATACCCTTGGGGAGAGTCTTTTTGATGTATGTCAAAAAGGGGGAGAATGTGAGAGTGCCCAATTGGGAGAATTGGGAGATCAGTTTGAGTTAGGTGGCCTAACTCAAAGGTGTTATGATTTAAGGTTGATTTTTGTCAAACATCAAAAAGGGGAAGATTATTGGTGCAATCGGCCAAGGTCATGATTGACGAAACTCGAGTTTGACTCGAGTAGTGTTTTGATGTTTGACAATGAGTTGACCATTGTTTGACAATGGGTTGACTATATAGTTAACATAGGGTTGATCATATGATGGAGAAGTCTAAGTGGAACACTTGGCAATGGAAAGTCCAAGCTTAAGTCTTGGCAATTGGAAAGTCCAAGAATGAGTCTTGATATTGGTGGCGTAAAGTCCAAGCGGTAGTCTTGGCAACATAAGTCCAATGGTTTGGTAGCGTAAAGTCCAAGGGTGGAGTCTTGGCGGCATAAGTCCAATGGTTTGACGGTGTAAAATCCAAGTGGTAATCTTGGCAGTGTAAGCCCAAATGTGCCTTGGTAGTGTAGACCACGTTAGCATGACAATAACTGATGGAAGCACATGATGGCTAACATATGGATGAACAAGTCATGAATGACTTGGAGGGATCCAATAGGCTTGAGGCTGATGAAGATGGTTAGAAGGCTTAGGTCTAGGCTAAGAGTGGTCTAGTAAGTATAAGAGTATCATACTTGGGGTTAAAACCTCATGTTTGAGGTTTGTCAGTCGACTGGGGTTAAGGACCAGTCGACTGGTCAAGTGTTTTGATATTTGGCAGCCGAGTTGACTCTGTACAGTCGACTAGGATTATGACCAGTCGATTGTTGATAGTCGACTGACGTTCGACTGTGGGAAAGTAGCCTTGGCAATCGACTGCCATGGATGGGCAATCGATTGACCTTCATCAATCGACTGCTATGGAGGGTAGTCGACTGATGGTTGAAGTCGCAGCCACAGAATGTTTTTGAGTCAATTGCTGAGTAAGGGTAGTCGACTGATAGGTGCGATCAATCGATTACTAGATATCTGTTGGAGCTTTTCCAACATGGATTAAGCCGTTGTGAGACAACAACTATAGGAGTAGTCACCTAATGGGTATGTGTAGTTGACTGCTAGGTGAAAATCTGCCCGAGTTGCAGCTTTAAAGGGAGCTCGAAGAGGAAGATTTTTACAGTGATTTCTTGGGTGATTTGGAGTGATTTGCTGGTGCAAATCAGGGTCTTCAAGTGCGGCTCAAGCAATCAAACAAGCAAGCATTCAAAAGGATTTTGTAAAGTGTCCTTTACTTCTTTTGTTGTATTTACATTTTATTTGCTTGTTTTATCTTGTATTACTTTTGTAATCTATTATAAGAAGTTTCCTCCACCTTCGGAGTATTTTTCGAGAAGGAGAGTTGATTAGTAGTGGTGTTTTGTATCGCTAGAGTTCATTTGAGCTCAACTCGTGGAGTAGAAATCCTAAGGTTTTGAACCACATTATATCTTCGTGTTGATTGTGTATTGTGTGATTGTGTTTTCTATTTTGTTATTGTCATTATTATTTCCGCTGCATATAACAAGTATTATAGGCAAAAATGATCGAATTCCATCATTGAGCGAAAACACACCATTCATTCCCCCTCTAGGGCTCACCGAAGTTCCTACAGGAAATACATATGCTGGTCAAGAAATACACATACTGCTCAGGAAATACCTATGTGTTGGGTTTCCGGCACCGCGACGAGTGTGTGTTCGAATATGTTTCGTAAACATGTGCACAGCGAAAGAAATAAAAATAATAAATCTAATTTATTACAACACACACACCACACGTATGCATAGTACAACATGTGTAGACATAATAGTAGTTTCAAATTTTGCAATAAAAGGAAATTTATTCTACGTATACCTTACGTATCACGTGTAACGGGAAAGGCATCAACCGGAGCGATCCTCACTAGAATCGCCTCTATCCGTATCCACATCGAGTATCTTCGGGATGACTTCACAAAGTCACGAGCCTCATCTTCGTACGAGTCACTAGCCTCGTGTTGAAGACGATGTGATCGAGAGAAGATCACAATCCGAATCAAAATTCGGATTCAAAACGAGTCCTCAAAAGCTCGCTTCTCCGGAGAGGTATTCGCCAACCGTTAGACGAATCCTTCGTCCTCCACCTTTGAGGATTACCGGAGATCGAATCCCCGGCAAAGTAGTCGGTGTCGGAGCTCCAAACGTCATCTAAACGATGCTCCGACACGAAATAAACAAGCTGTCCAGAAAACTGGACAGCTTTGGTGGAGGATTAGCGTCGACCAAATAAGGAAGCTAGATGCTCACCTTGTCGCCGGAGCCAAGGAAGATCACCGGAGGGTCGCTGGAGGATCTCTTGCTAAATCTTGGACACCGACAACAACTTGGATGGCAGCACAAGAGGTGGGCGGCGGCTAGGGTTTGGGCGGCGACCACAAGAGGAGAAGGAGAGGAGGCGACAACTTTGGGGTTGCTTGGATTAGGTCTTTACAAAACTCTTAAGCTTTATTTTTATAGAGAACAAATTCTCCTAATGGTTATTGGTTTATAACCAAAACCCGTTAACCCGCTCCATTAATTTAAGTTAAAATAAACCAAACAGATTTGGTCTATTTTAAGTTAAAACGAACCGAACCAACTTTGGTTCATTCGTTTAAAACAAACCAAACCCCTTTGGTTTATTCTCCACCATTGGATTAGAACCAAACCAATTTGGTTCATCCATCATGTCTTCATAAGACATGGCCCATCCATGTTTCCATTGCGCCTGAAACGATTTCATGCTCGCTCCTTGTTTGGTCCAACCAAACCTAGTTTCTCTCGATCTGAGAATCTCATTCTCAAGCTCTTTTTAAATCCTTCGGATTACGCTCGTTGTGCGTGTGACCAAATAGGTTCTCGATTTATGTTGTCCATCTATAATTAACCATTAATTATAGAACGATCATGAGTGACACCTATGTTGGGAGTCGCTTCGGAGGCTCATTGCCTCCCATGTCCCCGGATTAAAATTTTCACTAATGAAAGGATTAATCCGGATAGGATGAGCTTCCTTAGCAACACCATTTCGTCGTCGTGCTAACAACTTGAGTGGTCGCTCGAACAAACTAGTTGTTCAAGCAACTCTACTCTTCTAGTTGATTAGCCGCGGAAGATACGATGGACGGATCGCCGGTTTTTGTGTTTGTCTTCGGGGTCCATGATTATACAATATATATTCATACATACACATGCATAATCAAAACAAATAAGAACATGCTCAGATCTGTACATAAATTTAAAATAACTTTATACCTCACGATCTTCTACCGTATGTCCTATCCTTCTCGTGGACGACGTGTGGACGAAGATCCTCCACGAGTAGAAGCCTTCTAGATCGCTTTCTTCTCTCCCTTGTCCGCTGCGAACAAAGAGAAGAAACCACAAATACCTTTCCTATCTAGAACCGGCCACCAAGCTAGGAAGTTTGATGCAACCGCCGACCAAGGAATGAATGGATGAAGCGCCGGCCACCAATACAAAGGGAACCGCCGGCCACCTTGGAGATTGGAGGAAGATGATCTTGCCGGCCACCAATGGAAGGTGAACCACCGGCCAAGGAAGAAGAGAGTGGCTTAGGTGAAGGGCGCCGGCCAAGGAATAATTGAAGGAAGTGGGCGCTGGCAACAACTTTGGATGAAGATGGTTGCCACCCACCCTAGCTCCAAACCCTAGCCGCCCAACTTCTTTCCAAACCCTAATCCCAATTCGAATTCTCTTTTTTTTTGCCGCCCAACCCTAAGCCATCTATATATAGAGTAGGGCCTAAACCTCTTTTAATCTCCACCGTCAGATCTAGGGATTTAATCTCCACCGTCGGATCTAGGGTTTTATCCCAACCGTCGGATCTAGGGTTTAATCCCAACCATCGGATCTAGGATTTCATCCCAACCGTCGGATCTAAGGTTTCATCCCAACCATCGGATCTAGAGTTTTATCCCAACCGTCGGATCTAGGGATTTAATCCTAATCGTCGATTCTACGGTTTCATCCTAACCATCGGATCTAGGGATTTAATCCCAACCGTTGGTTCTAGGGTTTCATCCAACCATCGGATCTAGGGATTTAATCCCAACCGTTGGTTCTAGGTTTTGTTTTACATTCTTGGATCTAGACTTCACAAGGATTTTATTAGGCTACGATAGGGACCATAAGGAGGAGTTGGGTCTTGGCCACCCGATGGATCGGAACCACACAAACTTGATCCATCAATGATGTTCCATTCCACTAGAGGATCATCATTGAACTACCTCACCAACCCCCATAAATCAATATGGGCTCCATATATTATTTGTACATTTATCTCCCCGTGTTTAAGATATCGAATGTCCGTCAATTAATTGATTTACTGACCATCAATTAATTAACATCTAGTTCCTCGAGTAGTACCACTCAACCTTATCATCATGTTGACTAAGTCAACCAACTGGGTTTACATGATGAACCTTATGAGCTCCTTAAGGGGACATCATCAACCTAATATATAGGACACGGTTTCCTCCTATAATCAACGGCACACCATGTAAATAATATTATTTCCCAACTTACCGGGCATATTGATTTAATCCATCTAAATCTCACCCTCTGGTAAATCAAAGAAATAAATACTAAGTACATATGCCCGTTATTATATCGGGATTAAGAGCATGTACAACATAATATCCGAGGTCCGATTCAATTATATAGTCAGCACTAAATTGAATCACCTCTATGTCGGTCCTGCTCAATACACATAAGTGTACTAGTGTAACTCTATGTTCAAGAAAAAATAATACCAAGCTACACTACAACCATGCCAATGGTTTGTCCAAAACCATCTTGGTTGTGAGCCTTTACTTATATTTTACAAGGGACTGATAACATGATCTTCTGTGCCACACCAAGCACCATGTTATCTACAATGTAAAATATTAGACAACATGCACACACATATAATAAATATATAAAGTGCAAACAATGATCATGTGATTTTTATTTCAAAAAAAAAATGTTCATACAAAAAGAGCTAGGCTTTCAGTATACATTCCAACAATCTCCCACTTATACTAAAAGACTATGCCGTCATTACACTGCCATACATCTGATCCCCACATCCTCCACATGCCTATCAAACGCTTTCGCTGGAAGGGCCTTAGTGAATGGATCCGCCAGGTTATCCTCTGATGCAATCTTGGCGACAGCAACTTCTCCTCGCTTTACGATCTCTCGTATAAGGTGGTACTTGCGCTCTATGTGTTTACTTGCCTTATGGGCTCGTGGTTCCTTCGAGTTTGCAACTGCATCACTGTTATCACAATAAATTGTGATAGTTCTGGGCAAACCAGGAATCACATCCAAGTCCATCAAGAAGTTCCTGAGCCATGACTTCCTTGGTCGCCTCGGAGGTCGCTACATACTCGACTTCCATGGTAGAGTCCGCCACGCATTTCGCTGACACTCCTCCATACTATGGCTCCACCTCCAAAAGTAAACACAAACCCCGAGGTAGACTTACTCTTGTCCCTATCGATTGGAAATCCAACTGTAACCCAGTGGACTAATTGATCTCGCTTCGGTAGACCAAAGATATAATCCCTAGTCCTTCTCAGGTACTTCAATATATGCTTTACCGCAGTCCAATGTCCCTGTCCAGGATTACTCTGATATCTGCTAACCATGCCCACAGCAAAGCAGATATCCGGTCTCGTACATAGCATAGCATACATAAGGCTTCCTACTGCCGAAGCATAAGGAACCGCCTTTATGTCCTCTATCTCCTTTGATGTTTTGGGACACATCTCTTTAGATAAAGGAACTCCATGCCTAAAAGGTAAAAAACCTTTCTTGGAGTTCTGCATGCTAAAACGAGCAAGGATAGTGTCAATATATGAAGCTTGAGACAAGCACAACATCCTTTTCTTGCGATCCCTTATAACTTTGATCCCAAGGATGTGTCCCACTTCTCCCAAGTCCTTCATGTCAAACTGTTTGGACAACCATACCCTTACGTCTGATAACACTTTGATATTGTTGCCAACTAACAAAATGTCATCTACATATAGTACAAGAAACATCACTACGTTTCCGTCACATCTCTTGTATACACAAGGCTCATCCAGACTTTGAATAAATCCATATGACTGGATTACCTCATCAAAGCGGATGTTCCAAGATCTAGAAGCTTGCTTCAATCCATAAATGGACCGATTAAGCTTACATACAAGATGCTCTTTACCTTTAGCAATGAATCCCTCTGGTTGTCGCATATAGATGTTCTCATCAAGACTTCCATTAAGGAAAGCTGTCTTGACATCCATCTGTCAAATCTCATAATCCATATGAGCAGCTATAGATAAGAGAATCCGGATAGACTTAAGCATAGCTACCGGCGAAAAAGTCTCCTCATAATCAATACCCTCTTTCTGAGTATACCTTTTCGTAACAAGCCTAGCTTTGAAGGTCTCAACCTTCCCGTCTACTCCTCTCTTTCTCTTGTAGATCCACTTGCATCCTATGGTTTTTACACCATCGGGTGGCTCTACTAGCTCCCAGACCTGATTAGAATCCATAGATTCTATCTCTGAATTCATCGCTCTTTGCCAAGATACTGCATCTCTATCTTGGATTGCCTCGTCATATGTCCAGGGATCATGCTCATGTTCACCAGGGAGCAAGTCCGAAGACTCTCCCAAAAACATGAATCTGTCGGGTTGTCTAACAACCCTCCCACTATGACGAGGTGCCTCCTGTGTATGCTCTGTGACACGCGGTGCAATGACTTGTGGTGTCTCCTCTTGTACCGGTGGTACTGAAGTCGGGACTTCCCCTGTCAGCTCCTCAAGAACAATCCTACTCGTAGGCCTGTGGTTCATCACATAGTCCTCCTCTAGAAATCTGGCATTCGTACTCACGATCACCTTCTGATCTCTAGGACTATAGAATAAACCATCCTTCGTTCCCTTAGGGTAGCCAACAAACAAGTGCACTTCTGTACGAGATTCCAACTTACCAGCATCTCCCTTCAGCACATGTGTTGGACTATCCCAAATCCGAATATGTCTTAGACTAGGCTTTCGCCCAGTCCACAACTCTGTGGGAGTAGAGGGCACTGACTTAGATGGAACCAAGTTCAGAATGTGTGCTGCTGTTTCCAGAGCAAACCCCCAGAACGAATCAGGTAACTCAGAATAACTCATCATAGATCTGACCATCTCCATAAGAGTCCTGTTCCTTCGCTCCACCACACCATTCTGCTGGGGTGTGCCAGGTGCAGACAATTGGGATTGAATCCCAGCCTCTAATAAGTAACTCCTAAACTCTCCCAAGAGGTACTCGCCACCACGATCAGATCGTAATGTCTTGATACTTTTACCTTGACGGTTCTCCACATCAGCCTTGAATTCTTTGAACCTGTCAAAGCATTCAGACTTGCGGCGCATCAAGTAAATGTATCCATATCTTGAATAATCGTCTATAAAAGAGATGAAATATTCAAAACCACCTCTTGCCTGGATAGACATAGGACTGCACAAATCAGAATGAACCAGTTCTAACACATCTTTGGCTCTATACCCCTTGACCTTAAAAGGCCTCTTGGTCATTTTACCTTCCAAGCAAGATTCGCAGGTTGGGAGATCCTCCACCACTAATGAACCCAACGGTCCATCAGCTATCAACCTTTGAATTCTGCTTAGGTTAATATGACCAAGCCTTAGATGCTAAAGATATGTCTGGTTCATTTGCGAAGGTTCTTTTCTCTTATTAGATTTAGAAGATGAGTTATTAACTTCTATATGCATCGTGGGAGTTTTTGGTTCAAGAGTATATAAATTGCCAACTAATGTACCAGAACAGATAATCTCTCTATTTCCTTTTATAACAACTCTGTCATTAAAAGAAACAGAATACCCATCCAAAAACAATTTAGAAACTGAAATTAAATTCTTTCTAAAAGTAGGTACATAAAGACAATTTCTTAAAACCAAAACTTTATTCCTATCAAAAGATAAATAAACGTCTCCCACTGCAATAGCCGCCACCTTTGAAGCATTGCCTATGTAGACGGTAACCTCTCCCTCAGCTAGTCGTCGGGTTTCCTGGAACCCCTGCAAAGTATTGCAGACATGATCGGGCTCTCAGATATCTACACACCGTGCAATCGGTAGATAACACCGCTAAACATGTTTCAACAACTAAACAAGAAGATATACCTGTTCTTGCCTTCCAATGTCGATCTGCTTGCAAGTGAAGCACTTGCCTTCGGCTTCTTCACTCCTGCTGAGGTCCCACGCCACCTTCTTCGCTCCACCTTGCTTCTTCTTCTTACCTTTCGGTTTAGAGGAAAGAAACCTTCCGAGCGACCATGGCTAAAAAGCCTCTTCGCACTGGAGTTTTGTCGAAGCTCCGCCAACGAATACAACCTCTTGTTCATGTTGTAGTTGAGGCGAATCGCCAAAACTCCTAGGCAGAGACCGGAGAATGATATCGACTGGTTTCCCCATCGATCTCAGCTCGAGGACTTCCATCTCATTAAGATGAGCCATCATCTTGAGAACATGATCCCTAACGGGTGTTCCTCGATCATGGTGGTCGCCATCAAGTTTCTCATTGCCTCTGCCTAGCCGCCCTACTCGATGTCCAGAAAAGTTCCTTGAGATTGAACATCATGTCATAAGCGATATGGCTCGATGCGATGCGACATTTGACATAGATGCCAAAATATAACACCGCGTCATCTCATCTGCCTTAACCCATTTCTTATAACGTTCCTTCTCCTTTTCATCAGAGTCATCGGTAGGCTTAGGAGGACAGACCTCGAAGAGTACAAATTTGTACTCCTCCGCAGTTAAGACAATATCCAGGTTTCTTTTCCAATCAATGTAGTTTGGACTAGTAAGTTTGTTTTCTTTTAAAATCACAGCAAGTGGGTTGAAAGCCATTTGAAAATCCTAAAAATCACAATGATAAAAAAAATATCATATTTCAAATAATATTGATTCCTCAAAACAATAAAATCCCGAAATCAACCAACACCTCAAAACACCAAGAATATCGCATGCCACGATAGTGTGGACGTATACGAATTCTACATTTGTAAGAGGAGGTTTTACCCATTAATTTTATTATCTCGTCAACCTTACTTTTTGACAAATAAAATTAATAGTTGGTTCCTCTTTAGCCCTACAAATAAAAGCAGTGACTCCGATGGGGAGGATACTTTTTATTTGCATCTAAGTGTACACCATTACACGATACTAAGAGAATTATTTCGGATTATGTGCCTTACCGATGGGGAAGTACACACGCTCCTAAATAATTTCCTATAACCATTATTTGACCTAGTGATCCGCAAACAAACCCATCCGATGGGGAGGAAGGCACTCAGAGCCAACGCGCAAGTTTGTTGCATCACACGTCAAATTGTAATGGAGGCCGCGGGAATTAATTAAAATGTCCCTCTCCCACTTAGTAAATTGAAATCGAGGAATTTTAAAACAAAACACAACATGCACATAAAACAAATAAACAATAAATATGGAAAAATCAGAATTTTTCCAACTATTATGGCATTGTCCTCCAATATGCATCCCGTCGTGTCGCCACCTCGTCCGCTCCATCTTTTCCCGTGCGCAAGTCACCAAAGAGTTCCGAGCCGAGATAAATCATATTAATTTACATCCATCGATCCTATACTCCACGAAGGAGTGTACAAATAATCTAGATCGAAAGTAAACTAAAATGAGCGGCTAAACAATGCCGTATTTAATTACAAAAATTAAATACTAATCTAGCCTCGTCAACCCCGAGGATTCAAATAATAAATTTTTACACACATCCATTCACATACACACACATGGCCATAATAGTCGGATCTTATGCCTGCAACCAAAGAGTTAAACTACGCATATCCTACTATTATCCGGCACATATAATGTATGAAAAATGCATAAAAAATTAACCGAATCCTAAACACACAAAACCGGAAACCGTGGCTCTGATACCACTTGTTGGGAGTCGCTTCGGAGGCTCATTGGCTCCCATGTCCCCGGATTAAAATTTTCACTAATGAAAGGATTAATCCGGATAGGATGAGCTTCCTTAGCAACACCATTTCGTCGTCGTGCTAACAACTTGAGTGGTCGCTCGAACAAACTAGTTGTTCAAGCAACTCTACTCTTCTAGTTGATTAGCCGCGGAAGAGACGACGGACGGATCGCCGGTTTTTGTGTTTGTCTTCGGGGTCCATGATTATACAATATATATTCATACATACACATGCATAATCAAAACAAATAAGAACATGCTCAGATCTGTACATAAAGTTAAAATAACTTTATACCTCACGATCTTCTACCGTATGTCCTATCCTTCTCGTGGACGATGTGTGGACGAAGATCCTCCACGAGTAGAAGCCTTCTAGATCGCTTTCTTCTCTCCCTTGTCCGCTGCGAACAAAGAGAAGAAACCACAAATACCTTTCCTATCTAGAACCGGCCACCAAGCTAGGAAGTTTGATGCAACCGCCGGCCACCAATACAAAGGGAACCGCCGGCCACCTTGGAGATTGGAGGAAGATGATCTTGCCGGCCACCAATGGAAGGTGAACCACCGGCCAAGGAAGAAGAGAGTGGCTTAGGTGAAGGGCGCCGGCCAAGGAATAATTGAAGGAAGTGGGCGCCGGCAACAACTTTGGATGAAGATGGTTGCCGCCCACCCTAGCTCCAAACCCTAGCTGCCCAACTTCTTTCCAAACCCTAATCCCAATTCGAATTCTCTTTTTTTTTGCCGCCCAACCCTAAGCCATCTATATATAGAGTAGGGCCTAAACCTCTTTTAATCTCCACCGTCGGATCTAGGGATTTAATCTCCACCGTCGGATCTAGGGTTTTATCCCAACCGTCGGATCTAGGGTTTAATCCCAACCATCGGATCTAGGATTTCATCCCAACCGTCGGATCTAAGGTTTCATCCCAACCATCGGATCTAGGGTTTTATCCCAACCGTCGGATCTAGGGATTTAATCCTAACCGTCGATTCTAGGGTTTCATCCTAACCATCGGATCTAGGGATTTAATCCCAACCGTTGGTTCTAGGGTTTCATCCAACCATCGGATCTAGGGATTTAATCCCAACCATTGGTTCTAGGTTTTGTTTTACATTCTTGGATCTAGACTTCACAAGGATTTTATTAGGCTACGATAGGGACCATAAGGAGGAGTTGGGTCTTGGCCACCCGATGGATCGGAACCACACAAACTTGATCTATCAATGATGTTCCATTCCACTAGAGGATCATCATTGAACTACCTCACCAACCCCCATAAATCAATATGGGCTCCATATATTATTTGTACATTTATCTCTCCGTGTTTAAGATATCGAATGTCCGTCAATTAATTGATTTACTGACCATCAATTAATTAACATCTAGTTCCTCGAGTAGTACCACTCAACCTTATCATCATGTTGACTAAGTCAACCAGCTGGGTTTACATGATGAACCTTATGAGCTCCTCAAGGGGACATCATCAACCTAATATATAGGACACGGTTTCCTCCTATAATCAACGGCACACCATGTAAATAATATTATTTCCCAACTTACCGGGCATATTGATTTAATCCATCTAAATCTCACCCTCTGGTAAATCGAAGAAATAAATACTAAGTATATGTGCCCGTTATTATATCGGGATTAAGAGCATGTATAACATAATATCCGAGGTCCGATTCAATTATATAGTCAGCACTAAATTGAATCACCTTTATATCGGTCCTACTCAATACACCTAAGTGTACTAGTGTAACTCTATGTTCAAGAAAAAACAATACCAAGCTACACTACAACCATGCCAATGGTTTGTCCAAAACCATCTTGGTTGTGAGCCTTTACTTATATTTTACAAGGGACTGATAACATGATCTTCTGTGCCACACCAAGCACCATGTTATCTACAATGTAAAATATTAGACAACATGCACACACATATAATAAATATATAAAGTGCAAACAATGATCATGTAATTTTTATTTCAAAAAAAAAATATTCATACAAAAAGAGCTAGGCTTTCAGTATACATTCCAACAACCTAGTAGTACATCGTGATCCTCAATTAATCAAAAAGATCAACGGTTGATCCAGAACTATTTCTGAAATCCTTCAGCAGCTCTAATGAATCGTGCTCCATTCCCTTCTCTCATCTTATACCCACTTGGTTCAGGACATGGTCTATTATGTCAGTCCCCACTAGATTGACTACGTCACACCTAACCCAAGTATCATTTCCTCGTCCTACGGATTCTAGTTACTGCACATGTATCCAAGAGTACCTTACTCTAAACATGTAATGCTTTGGCCAAAGGCTTTAGTAACAATTCGACGAGAGGCCATGGGTATACATCTCCTCACAAGGAGTGGTGAATCCTTTATAGGCTATTCAAACACCTTCGATCACTTCGACTTATACCCAATCATCCCGAGTCCATATCTCCTTGGAGATGCTTGCTTAAGACGTCAAAACATAAGTCTTCATGACCAAGATGACTTGAATATCGTAAGTCAAAGGAACATCGCACTTAAGCTGTAGTAAGAACTTCATTGACATATCTATATATGCAGAGAACCATATGAAGTCTTATGACTGGTCACTCCAATAAACTAGTTACCATAACTAGCATCCACGATTAACTTCGGACATCATAATGTCTCCAACCAGTGAGAATCAGCTGCTTGGATACACCAAGGAGTATACCTCGTGCTAGTCTGACAGATTTGATGGTGTCCGAATCCATCAATTCATCAACTAGAGATAATTTCGATACATCACAATTACACAGATAGAGATACTCACTAGTTGTGATCCAATCACAAATTCTCTCATGCTGTGACTCGTATCGTGGACATTCAGTAAATGAGTTTAAGATCTAATCAAATACATGAACATGTATACTCAAATAGTGAATCTTCATTTATCATATAAATGGTTCTAACATAAGACGATTGCCTTAGGATATCTCTCACATATTACTAACAAACTCCCACTTGGCCTAATGCCAATCGCTACGGTATCCAATACCATAGGCTCTAACATGACCCTCAAACTTACTTTAAGGTAATTCCTTAGTCAAAGGATCCGCTAAGTTCCTTTCAGTGGGGATTTTCTCGATTTGTATTTCCTTCCTACTAATGATCTCTCTGATCATATGATAGCGGCGAAGCACATATTTGGATCGTTGATGAGACCTTGGCTCTTTCGCCTGTGCAATTGCTCCATTGTTGTCACAGTAGACCGGTATTGCTTTAACAATGGCTGGAACCACACCAAGTTCATAAATGAACTTCTTGATCCAAACCGCTTCCTTTGCTGCTTCCGAAGCTGCAATGTATTCTGCCTCAGTGGTAGAATCCGCTACAGTGTCTTGTTTGGAACTTTTCCAACTCACTGTGCCCCCATTCAAGGTGAACACGTATCCAGACTGAGACCTGGAATCATCCTTGTCTGTTTGGAAGCTGGCATCCGTATACCTACGTATCACCATGTCCCATTCTCCATATATTAGGAACACATCCTTAGTTCTTCTCAAGTACTTAAGGATTGTCTTAACAGCCGCCCGATGATCCATTCCTGGATCAGACCGGTATCTACTCGTGACACTCAGAGCATACGATACATTGGGCCTCGTACATAACATAGCATACATGATAGATCCTATTGCGGATGCACAGGGAATCTTACTCATGCAAGTCCTCTCATCTTCTGTGCGCGGACACATAAACTTAGAAAGGTGTATCCCATGCCTGATGGGTAGGAAACCTTTCTCGGATTCTAACATCCTAAACCTCTTTAGCACTCAGTCTATATATGTAAACTGCGAAAGACCAAGCAACCGTTTCGATCTATCTCTATAGATCTTAATCCCGAGGATGTAGGTTGCTTCTCCCAGGTCTTTCATGGAGAATGACTTGGACAACCAAATCTTAACTGATTGTAAGACTGAAATATTGTTTCCTATGAGTAATATGTCATCGACATACAATACTAGGAACATGACTGCACTCCCACTAACCTTCTTGTACACACAAGGTTCGTCTAGATTTTGTGAGAAATCAAACCTTTTGATTGTCTCATCAAAACGGATATTTCAGCTCCTGGATGCTTGCTTCAATCCATATATGGACCGTCGCAATTTGCATATCTTGGTTTTATCAACCGATGTGAAACCCTCAGGCTGTATCATATACACGTCCTCGAGTAGGTTTCCATTAAGGAAAGCTATTTTCACATCCATCTATCATATCTCATAATCATAATGAGCCGCTATGGCCAGGAGCATCCGAATGGATTTAAGCATAGCAACAGGCGAATGGGTTTCGTCATAATCAACACCTTATTTTTGACGATATCTTTTCGCCACCAATCTAGCCTTATAGGTAATCACATTACCATCCATGTCGGTTTTCTTCTTGAAAACCCACTTGCACCCTATAGGCTTTATGCCTTCAGGTGGGTCAACCAAGTTCCAAACTTGGTTTTCATACATGGAATCCATTTCCGACTTCATGGCTTCAAGCCACTTATCCCTTTCTGAACTTGTCAGAACTTCTTCATAACTGGTAGGATTTTCATCATCAATGAGTAACACGTCGTTCGATTCACTTACGAGAAATCCATATCTCTCAGGAATATTGGGTGTTCTACCAGATCTACGAAGATGTGGTGTTTCAATAGGTCCAGTCGATTGCTTATCACTATGAGTTATCGGTTGTTGTGCTTCACCAGGTATCTCATCAATGTCTATTTGAGTCTCTCGAGCCTCCTTAAGCTCGACGACACTCTCACTATTTTCTTACAAGAGAAACTCTTTCTCTAGAAACACAATATGTCTTGAAACAAACACCTTTTATTCCACAGGATGATAGAACTGGTAACCCCTTGTTTCCTTAGGATATCCAATAAATAGACATTTATCAGACTTAACATCCAATTTATCTAATACAGTCCGCTTCACATAAGCAGGACAATCTCATATCTTCAAGTAAGATACTTGAGGTTTCTTACTATTTCATATCTCATATGGAGTAGTGGAGACTACCTTGGTTGACATTCTATTTAATAAGTAAACAGCTGTCTGAAACGCATAGCCCCAAAAGGACTTGGAAAGATTAACATGATTCATCATTGACCTGACCATGTCCAACAAGGTCCGGTTACGCCTCTCAGATACACTATTATGCTGTGGTGCATATGGTGGAGTCCATTGAGACAATATACCATTGTCTCTTAGATAATCTAGAAACTCTTGACTTAAGTATTCACCACCTCAATCCGATCGAATTATTTTAATACTCTTGTCATGTTGTTTCTCTACTTCATTTCTGAATTCTTTGAACCTTTCAAAGGCTTCAGACTTATGTTTCATCAAGAACACATACCCAAACCATGAGTGATCATCGGTAAAGGTAATGAAGTAGCTATAACCTCCTAAAGCTTGAGTTGACATAGGTCCACATACATCAGTATGTATTAGACCTAACAACTCTCCCACTCGTTCACCTTTTCCTGTAAAAGGTAACTTAGTCATCTTGCCTTTTAAGCATGATTCTCATGTATCATATGAATCCAATTCAAACGATTCCAGAATTCCACATCGGTGTAATTCGGACATGCGTTTCTTGCTTGCATGGCCAAGACGACAATGCCACGTGTAGGAGTCTAATTGATTATCCTTTCGAGCACGCTTGTTGCTCGCTTCGATATTGAAAATGTCACTGGATACGTCCAACGTATAAATACCATCGCTCAAAGTTCCAGTTCCATAAAGTACGCCATTCAAAGTTATATAACAATAATCATTACTAAACACCAAATGGTAATCATTTCTATTTAAGCAGAAAATAGAAACAATGTTCTTTATTAGAGAAGAAACACAAAAGCAATTGTCCAGTTCTAAGACAAGTCCTATAGGGAGTTTCAACAAATGCATTTCGATGGTGAGTGCAGCAACCTTTGCTCTATTCCCAACACATAAATTTGACTCTCCCTTGATGAGTCTTCTTCTATTCCTTAGCCCATGTATGTCATTACATATATGTGAGCCACACCCAGTATTCAATACTCAAGTGTTTGAGAAAATAGAATGACAATCAATAACGAAGATATCTGAAGAAGATGGGCATCCGATGTCTTATCCTTCTTCACGGACTCAAGATAAATCTTGCAATTTCTTCGCCAATGGCCCTCCTTGCCATAATGATGGCAAGTGCCCTTTTGAGTTGGTTCTGCCTTTTTACCCCTTTTCTTCCCCTTCTGCTATTCCTTTGACTTCCTCTTAGAACCTTTCTTCAAGGAATCAACTTACAACACCGTCCCCTGCTCATGCTTCTCAGAAGGCTCCACAGTCTTCAGCATGTTGAGCAGTACCACAGATGAACCTTCTTGCACCTCAGAGGTGAAGAGGAGCTTGGAGACTTCGAACCTTTCGAATCTCACTTGCTCATCAAACAACTTATAAAGATGAAAGACTATGGTATGAGCATTCATATGCTCATGCTGCTTCCGCAGCTCAGGTACCATCGCAGCTAGCATGATGCAACTTGCCAGTTCAGAATCAGTCACATGTTTCTGATAGACCAACAATTGGTCCAGAGTTGCATCGTCACTAGGATGGGCGGGAAGAGGCGCTTCGAGGACATACGCAAGGTTTTAACCTTGAGAACAATTCTCAAGTTTCTAAGCCAGTCTAAGAAGTTCGACCCAGTCAATTTATTTGAATCCAAGATAGAGTGCAAATTCAAAGACATCATGATCAATCAATTATCCTAGAAATATAACTCGAGCATATATGTGAAAGATGATTTAAAATGCATCAATATACATTTGTAAATCTCATTCATTTTTCGAATTTCAAAAACCCCAAAATCACTTCGAGAGATCGTAGGTCCATCTCCGAATGAGCTGATATCCAACATAGATATGAATAACCTTGGAAAGAGTCCAACAAGTCATTCATAACTACGATGGTAGGTATCAAATATACCAATTACATATCACATATATGCAACTATCACAATGTGCTATCAACTAATTGAATGTTCACACATACATCGGGTTGTTAATACATTAACAAGTATGCATCATATGCATAGCACCCAACTTCACCTCCCTTCACATCGACCTTGGAGAGAGTCCAACAAGTCGATGCTCTTGGTTAAAGTCAACCCATTAATCGAGAAATAGCTTTAATATGGTTAGAGTACATTCAACCAATTAGCCCGGCTTGGAGAGAGTCCAACAACTAAAGATAACGATTAACCTCTGACTCTTACCATTTTAGTATTAAACTATTCCATGGTTTGAACATGTTCGGGTTCGAGCCGGGCTTGGAGAGAGTCCAACAACCCAAACAAGAAATGGAACTCTGGTTCTAACCATATTAATGGAAGGTGTAGGCTTTAATATTGAGTAAGGGTTTTTATGTCTCATCCTCTTTACATGTAAATAACTATTATCTACATGACATGACATACATGACATACATCTACATGTCACGACACGCATGACATAATGATATGCATCTAATGCAATTACATGACATACAATTATGACATATATAAAATTTCCTTATATGTCATAACTATTTATGGAAATAAAATATGTTTGAGATTTGATTCTCCAAATCAAATCATGATTAAATTAGGAAATAAATTTCCAAATATAATCACATATTTTATTTGTGGAAAGTGTTGATTAAGGAAAGTCAATTTAGGAAACAAATTTCCTAAATCATCAAAACTACTTATGGAAATAGAATATTTTAAGATTTGATTTCCCAAATCAAATCATGATTAAATTAGGAAACAAATTTCCAAATCTAATTAAATATTTTTTTTATGGAAAATATCAATTTCCATAATTACTTCTAACTTTCCAAAAGTTAAAGATTTCCATAAATACTTCTAGACTTTCCAAAATTAAAAAATTTTCATAAATACTTCTAACTTTACAAAAGTAGAAAATTTCCATAAATACCATTACGACTATCGCAAAATAATTTTACGATTATGTCGAAGCACAACCTGGGCTCTGATACCACTGTTGGGTTTCCGGCACCGCGGCGAATGTGTGTTCAAACATGTTTCGTAAACATGTGCACAGCGGAAGAAATAAAAATAATAAATCTAATTTATTACAACACACACACCATACGCATACATAGTACAATATGTGTAGACATAATCGTAATTTCAAATTTTGTAATAAAAGGAAATTTATTCTATGTATACCTTACGTATCACGTGTAGCGGGAAAGGCATCAACCGGAGTGATCCTCGCTAGAATCGCCTCTATCCGTATCCATGCCGAGTATCTTGTTGGATCGAGCAGATCGCTAGAGGAGGGGTGAATAACGATAAAACTTTTTTTTTCTTTTCGTTCATTCGTTAAAACCTGAGTAGACAATTAATTGCAGCGGAAAGATAAGCAATAAATAAAAGGAGACAAATGTTTTTTACTTGGTTCGTAGCCTTCGGCTACTACTCCAAGGCCCTAGTGGTCCTTGACCATGTACGGAGGGTAAAACACTAAAGAACTCCTCCTCGTTAGAGGTAGGAGTTAATCGATACAAGAACACACAAAAAACTTGAGATAGAGGGACACTCCCCCTCTCCTCGTTACGATAAAAAGCTCCGAAAGAAGTAAAGAAACAAACTGATATAAAGCTTATACCGACGTAATAAAATAAAAACAAATTAAACCTAAATGTCGGAGAGGAAGCACTTCGTTGTCGGAGAGTTGTAGCTTTGCGGAGGATTTTGGAAGCTTAAAATTGATGATGAAACCCTAGGAGAGGCTCTCCTTTTATAGCCTTTGAGCCCCTTTTCGAGAAGACCTTCAACCAATGGAAATTAGACACATGACTCCTTGAAAAATGGTGATAAGGCTTGACTCCTCGAGGTTGATCCTTGACCATCAATCGACTGATGGTCATCATCAGTCGACTGATGGCAACATCAGTCGAATGCTGATTGCAGACAGTCGACTGATGGACGACAGTCGAGTCCTCCAAGATGATAGTCGACTGATACTAGCTGAAATGACAAGTTAGCTTAACAAAAGAATTATTTTGACGGCCGCTGACCATCCGATCTCGACCTAGACTATCTATAGGATGTCTTTGGTCGGATCTACGCTTAAGATCATCCCCGTAAGGAGGATACGACCTCACTTACACTCGCACACACACGAGCTTACCTCGATACTTACTGTGTCGCTTTTGCTTCCGGCCTTCCACTCGATTCCTTCGGCTCCCTCCGAAGTTACTTGAGTGTCGCCCGACCACCGCGGCTTCCTCCGGGTGTCGCTAGCCTTCAACTCCAGCGTTGGCACTTTTCTGCACACTCGATTTAGCTTGTGAGATAACAATATAAGCTTAACTTTGTATCGTTTGCTATAATCAAAACTCAGGTTCGACTTAGGTGCCTACTGCATCAACAATCTCCCCCTTTTTGATTTATGGCAAACCAACATAAAGTTAAGTAAAATAAACTAAGTGCATTAAGCAAAATGAGTATAAAATATGCATGAATGAGCAGGAGTATATAAAAACTCTTTTTCAAGTGCTCCCCCTTGAGGAATCCTCCCCCTTGACCGAGGGTGAGTACTTGAGAAAGAGTTTTAACTCTCCCCCTTGATGTTTGCTACTTAAAAAGAATTAAGTAACCGAAATTACTTAATATTGGCCATCGTGTTTAAAAATAAGTTTAAGTTAAGAATTCTCTTAACTTGGCCTTTACTTCCTTTTTGTTAACAAAAACAAGTTAACTTAAAGTTAAGTAAACATTTACTTAACCTTTGGCCATGTGAATAAATATGAAGTTAAGTCATCAAAAAAAATTTGATCCCTTAACTTTGACCTTTTTCTCTCCCTTTTGCCATATATCGAAAAGAGTGAGGGTGTGTGGAACAACAAAAAATAAGTATTAAATTTAAAGTCCAAGCATGGTCCAAGTATTAAATTTTCAAAATAATATACTGAAAATATGCTCATCTATAAAATGTTCGACTCATATTTGGCTTGATTGATATGAAAGATCAACCAATCCTGGTCAGAGTCGGTTAGTATGTATGATTATACTCCGTGGTTCATGGCGATGCATTAGCTCTACATCTGGAATCAGGAGTAAGGTCCTAATATCTCACGCCCATCTACGTGGCTAAGTACACAAACACATTAGTCCTATGTGTTGTGAGATGTATTGGCTCCTTAAATCTATAGGTGCATGATATCTAAGGTATATCCTATGCTAGTTCCATGAAAATGAAAAGTAAGAAATAGTAGTAAAAAAATATAATTTGTAAGTTCCTATTCTATTACGCACATGCTCAATTTTCGTCTTAATAGACTAAATTCGGCTTCGGGTAGGGGTTTAGTAAATAGGTCTGCCAAGTTAGACTTCGATTCAACGTATTCGAGTTGTATGACTCCGTTGGCCACATGTTCTCGAATGAAATGATGTTTGACCTCTATATATTTGGTCCTAGAGTGACATATCGGATTCTTAGTAAGGTTAATTGAACTAATGTTATCTATGTGAAGTTTAGTATTTGTAAAGTCTAACTTAAAGTCGCGGAGAGTGTGCTTCATCCAAATAAGCTGAGTGACACACTCACCCATCGCGATGTATTCGGCATTGGTGGTAGATAAGGCAACACAGTGTTGCTTCCTACTGCACCAACTTACTAGACTCGAGCCGAGAAGTTGACAACAACCACTCATACTCTTTCTATCGAGCTTACTACCGGTATAGTCCAAATCGGAGTAGCCGGTTAGTTCGAACTCGGTAGATCTAGGGTACCAAATACCGACATTAAGTGTACCCTTTAGATATCTAAGGATACACTTGACTAGAGTTAGGTGAGACTCTTTGGCATAGGTTTGAAACCTTGCGCACATACTTACTGTAAATAAGATATCAGGTCGGCTTACAGTTAAGTAAAGGAAACTCCCTATGACCCTCCTATAGTATTTTAAATCAATTGAGTTTCCGATTAAATCTTCTTCTATATTCACATTAGTTGTCATTGGGGTATTAATAATTTTAGTGTCTTGTATTCTAAAGCGTTTAATTAATTCCCTAGTATATTTGCGTTGATGTAGGTATATTCCATCTTTAGTTTGTTTAATTTGTAGACCTAAGAAGAAACTTAACTCGCCTACTAAATTCATTTCAAATTCACTTTCCATAAGTGAAATGAACTCATTCAGTAGGATCGAGTTGGTGGTTCCAAAAATAATATCATCTATGTAGATTTGGGCTATGAATATGTCTTTACCTAAGGTTTTTATGAAAAGAGTTGGGTCAACTACACCTTGGTTAAATCCTTTGGACTTAAGATACACCGAAAGTCTCTCGTACCAAGCTCGAGGAGCTTGTTTAAGTCCATAGAGGGCTTTCTTTAACCTAAGGACATGGTCGGGTTTATCTAAACTTTTGAAATCGGGGGGTTGACTAACATAAACCTCTTCTTTAATGAATCCATTCAAGAATGTTGATTTCACATCCATTTGAAACAACTTAAATCCTCGATGTGCAGCATATGCCAATAGCATTCGAGTGGACTCTAATATAGCTACTGGGGCATAAGTCTCGTCATAATCTAAACCTTCGACTTGACTAAACCCTTTAGCGACTAGTCTAGCTTTATTTCTAACTACTTCACCTTTATCATCAAGTTTATTTCTAAACACCCACCTTGTTCCAATGATTATTTTATCTTTAGGTGGTGGTACTAATTCTCATACTTCGTTTCTAGTGAATTGAGCCAGCTCTTCTTGCATTGCAATAATCCAATCGGGATCAAGAAGAGCTTGGTCAATAGTTTTGGATTCAATTTTAGAAATCAAGGAGATTTGACTAAGGTTTCTGTATGAGGCTCTAGTTCGAACTCCTAGACTTGGATCACCTATCACTTGGTTGATAGGATGATTCGTTTGAGTCCTAATTGGATTTGAGTTTGAGTCTACAACTTGATCAATAGGATGACTCGTTTGAGTTCTAGTTTGGTTAGAGTCATCTATCACTTGGTCGATAGAGTGACTTGGTTGACTTAGGTTAGGATTAATACAAGACCTGATCTCCGGATCAGAGTTAGGTCTAGTATGAATTGACTCGCTAATTGGGGTTGTCGGGGGTTTTATAGGTTCGTGTCCTTCATTAAATACTACATTGATAGTCTCCTCGACTCTAAGGGTGTCATGGTTATATACTCTATAAGCTCTACTTGTAGTCAAGTATCCAAGAAAGATCTCGGTCGAGATTTTGGATGTAAATTTCCCTAGATGATCCTTAGTGTTTAGAATATGTACTTTACACCCAAATACCCTAAAGTACTTGATGTTAGGTATTTTATCATAATAAATTTCATATGGGGTCTTAAGGTGCCTCTTTACTATAAGGATCCTATTTTGGACATAGCATGCCGTACTCACGGCTTCCGCCCAAAACCTATCGGGTAGGTTATACTCGTTTAAGATTGTCCTAGCGGCTTCTTGTAGGGTTCTATTCTTACATTCTACTAGGCCATTTTGTTGTGGGGTTCTAGGGCAAGAGAACTCATGGTGGTATCCATTTAGGTTACAGAATTCTGTAAACCTGTGATTCTCGAATTCACCACCATGATCAGTCCTAAGTCTTTTGATTTTAAGGTTTTGTTGATTTTCTATTAGTTTAAATAGGTTGATTAATTGATCTAGGGTATCACTTTTGTGTTTGATGAACCTAACCCAAGTAAATCTAGAATAGTCATCAATTATGACTAAGCAGAATTTACTCCCATTAAGTGACTTAACTCCGTGTAAATCAAATAGATCCAAGTGTAGGAGCTCAAGAACACTTTTGGTTCGTTCTTGATTAGTTAGTTGATGTTGTATCCTAGATTGTTTACTTTGTTGACAAACATTACATATTTTATTGTTCAAGTTATTGAGGTTAAGCAAACCTCTAACTAAGTCACTCTGACTCATCTTGTGGATGAGTCTTGGGTGTGAGTGACCGAGTCGTCGGTGCCACAACCATGATTCCTCTTGCCGTGTCATAAGACACTTGGTTGAGGAGTTAGTTAAATTAATAGTGTAAATATTGTTATTTCTAGTTCCCTTAAGGATTGTTTTAGAAGTTTCATTTTTATTAATTACGCATTCATTTTCTAGAAATATGACCTTATAGTTATTATCACACAATTGGCTTACACTAAGTAAATTATATTGAAAATTTTCTACCAATAAGACATTTTGAATAATAAAGTTAGAGTTGAGCTCAATATCATCTGATTCGATGATTTTGAGCTTGCCGTTGTTTCCGAAGACTACCGATCATTGTCGTTTGAATCGAAGCTTAGAAAACTTGAGTTGATCCCCGGTCATGTGTTGGGAGCAACCACTGTCCAACATCCATTGATCCTACACGCAAGGTAGTTGGATCGGATATTGGATTTATTAAAGATTGGTTGAATTTTATTAACCTAAATCATCTCACCTATGTCTACATGATCAAACATGTTAACCCTATAAATTCTTGTGAGATGACTCCCAATTTTACTTGATTTAAATTTAATGAATTGAACACTTGTCAACCTTGCGTTAGATTCGGATTTGACCTTAGGCTCATCAAGTCACCTTTTCAAGATCATGGCTTTCAGGTCGTGGCGAGGCACAAAGGCCTTCTTTGATCGGAACAACGACCACTTCCTTAGACAAAGCCATTTTCAAGAAAATAAAGACTTGACTTACCTAAGACCACTTCCTGGTCTAACTAGTCTAGGATATGACGAGGTAGCTTCAGCTAGTTCCGCTCGGTCAAGTGCACCGAACTAGATACGCCTTATCTAGCCCGAATACACGAGACTCCGCTTTCCTAGAATACTATGATCTCGCCGCGTCCTGGTACTATGTTATCAAATATTGACGAGTTATAGTCCTATCTAGCCATTCTAAAAAGAAAATTCAAACTAAATAAAGAACCTAAGCATGCAATTTTCTAAGTTAAAATACAAACAAGTTTCGTACTAGCTCCCCCTGGACCGTTGAATCGGTTCGATCTCTCCACATAGTGGATTTGGTCCTTGGGAACCCAGTACTAGTTCGATCATAAGTTTGAAATCAAGGTGGTCTTAGGGACCCATGCTTGGACACGTTTTTTATGCCGACCTACAATCGACATATATGACTTGTTGGTCGTGTTTGAGCTAAACCCTAGTCTGGCCTTGTTGTACACAACCCTTTGCGATCCAAGTAGGAGGTCAAGTCCTTTGGATCCCAAAGCAAACCTTTCCAACATGTTCCTAAGATGTTCAACTTGACTCTTCAAGAGTGAGTTCTCAACTTCGAGTTTTTCAACCCGAGTTGAGTCCTTCTCTTGAACTCGACTAGTTGAAGAGGTTAGGGAGACCACGTGTTTGAGGAGTTTAACTTCCTCAACTAGGGTCTCGACCTTGGACTCGGACTTAGCTAATTTTCTAGTTAAAAACTTAATTGCATTATAAAGTGTACTAATGAGGGATCGACTTACCTTGAGTGTATCTTTTGAACTGGATGCATATCCGTGGCTTGTCTTGAATAGTGCTTCACAGTCCGACTCGTCTTCGATTTCCGATTCATGTTTCGGTTCCGACTCTGTCTCCGATTCCACCGGTTTAGCCATGAGAACACGATCATTATCTTCTTCCTCGAGTGCTTCTTCCCAAGTAGCGTTGAGTGTCTTTTTGTGTTTTGGAGCTTTGCTCTTGAGTTTTGGGCATTCGGACTTGAAGTGTCCAAACCTATTGCATTCTAACATCTAATATTCGAACTTTTAGACTTACCTTCGTTGGGTCGAGTGACGGTTCGTTTTCGGCCCTTGACTATCCTCCGAACTAGGTTGACTAGTTCGGCCTCCATTTCTGAGTCGACCTCCGAATCGGACTCATCCTCTTCTTCCTTCGGAGGTGGCTTGCTTGCGATTTTCTTCCTCGAACCTGCAAAAAGTGTTATACCCTTCTCGGGTTCCGAGTTAGACTGCTCATGAAGTTCAAAATCGGAAAATAATTTATCTAACCTAAGCTTCGAAAGATCCTTGGAGACCTTGTAGGCATCGACCATGGATGCCCACAAGGTAGCCCTCGGAAAGGAGTTAAGAACATACCTTATAAGGTCGTGGTTTTCGACCTTTTGCCTGATCACGTGTAGATTATTGACTATGTCTTGAACGCGGGCGTGAAGTTGTGTCGCCGATTCATGTTCCTGCATTTTTAGATTATATAATTTATTAAACTAAAGATCGCGCTTGCATACCTTGGCTTCATCGGTCCCTTCGTGTAGCTCTACTAGCTTTGTCCAAAGGTCCTTTGCGCTGATGAAGGGGCCGACGCGATTAAGCTCCTCCTTGGACAAGCCATATTGGAAAATTTGAGTTGCCTTGGCGTCGGCTTCGACTTGTCTTTTTGTCGCAATGGTCCATTGGTCATAATCCAAGGATTCACCCACTTCGTCAGTCGGAAGTGTGAATCCCGTTTGGATTATGATCCACATCTCGATTTGAGTTTTAAGAAAGCATTCCATCCGACCCTTCCAATAACGGAAGTCATCTCCATTGTAAAATGGAGGTCGGACGGTGCTAAAACCCTCGAGATGGGCCATTAAAACAAAAGAAATAAGGAGATGAAGATGAAAAATCTAGCAACGACAAAAACACACGAAATGTACCAAGACTCGCATCTTGGATTAGTAGTGCGGGAGGAAAACTAACCAAATGAAATAAATTTGAAATAAACAGAATTAAAAAGAAAAAAAATCTGCAAAAAGCTAGATCGGTGGTTTCACCAAATCTTAGCAACCCCCGGCTCTGATACCAATTGTTGGATCGAGCGGATCGCTAGAGGGGGGGTGAATAGCGATAAAACCTTTTTTTTTCTTTTTGTTCGTTCGTTGAAACCCTAGTAGATAATTAATTACAGCGGAAAGATAAGCAATAAATAAAAGGAGACAAATGTTTTTTACTTGGTTCGTAGCCTTCGGCTACTACTCTAAGGCCCTAGTGGTCCTTGACCACGTACGGAGGGCAAAACACTAAAGAACTCCTTGTTAGAGGTAGGAGTTAATCGATACAAGAACACACCAAAAACTTGAGGTAGAGGGACACTCCCCCTCTCCTCGTTACGATAAAAAGCTCCGAAAGAAGTAAAGAAACAAACTGATATAAAGTTTATACCAACGTAACAAAATAAAAACAAGTTAAACCTAAATGTCGGAGAGGAAGCACTTCGTTGTCGGAGAGTTGTAGCTTTGCGGAGGCTTTTGGAAGCTTAAAATTGATGATGAAATCCCAGGAGAGGCCCTCCTTTTATAGCCTTTGAGTCCCTTTTCGAGAGGACCTTCAACCAATGGAAATTAGGCACATGGCTCCTTGAAAAATTGTGATAAGGCTTAACTCCTCGAGGCTGATCCTTGACCATCAATCGACTGATGGCCATCATCAGTCGACTGATGGCAGCATCAGTCGAATGCTGACTGCAAACAGTCGACTGATGGATGACAGTCGATTCCTCCAAGCTGGCAGTCGACTGATACTAGCTGAAATGACAAGTTAGCTTAACAAAAGCATTATTTTGACGGCCGCTGACCATCTGATCTCGACCTAGACTATCTATAGGATGTCTTTGGTCAGATCTACACTTAAGATCATCCCCGTAAGGAGGATACGACCTCACTTACACTCGCACACACACAAGCTTACCTCGATACTTACTGTGTCGCTTTTGCTTCCGACCTTTCACTCGATTCCTTTGGCTTCCTCCGAAGTCACTCGAGTGTCGTCCGACCACCGCGGCTTCCTCCGGGTGTCACTAGTCTTCAGCTCCAGGGTTGACACTTTTCTGCACACTCGATTTAGCTCGTGAGATAACAATATAAGCTTAACTTTGTATCATTTTCTATAATCAAAACTCATGTTCGACTTAGGTGCCTACTGCACCAATAAATCTTTGGGATGACTTCACAAAGTCACGAGCCTCGTCTTCGTACGAGTTACTAGCCTCGTGTCGAAGACGATGTGATCGAAAGAAGATCACAATCCGAATCAAAATTCGGATTCAAAACGAGTCCTCAAAAACTTGCTTCTCCGGAGAGGTATTCGCCAACCGTTTGACGAATCCTTCGTCCTCCACCTCTGAGGATTATCGGAGATTGAATCTCCGGCAAAGTAGCCATTGTCGGAGCTCCAAACGTCATCTAAACGATGCTCCGACACGAAATAAGCAAGCTATCCAGAAAACTTGACAGCTTTGGTGGAGGATTAGAGCCGGCCAAATAAGGAAGCTAGTGTTGGTGCAGTAGGCACCTAAGTCGAACCTAAGTTTTGATTATAGCAAACGATACAAAGTTAAACTTATGTCGTTATCTCACGAGCTGAATCGAGTGTGCAGAAGATTGCTAAAGCTGGAGCTGAAGGCTAGCGACACCCGGAGGAAGCGGGGTGGTCGGGCGACACTCGAGTGATTTCGGAGGGAGCCGAAGGAATCGAGTGGAAGGCCGGAAGCAAAAATGACATGGTAAGTATCGAGGTAAGCTCGTGTGTGCGAGCGTAAGTGAGGTCGTATCCTCCTTACGGGGATGGTCTTAAGCGTAGATCCAACCAAAGACATCCCATTGATGGTCTAGGTCGAGATCGGACGGTCGAAGGTCGTCGAAATAATGTTTTCTTTGAGCTAACTTTGCCTTGCAGCTAGCATCAGTCGACTGCCATCTTGGAGGACTCAACTGCCCTTCATCAGTCGACTGTCTACTGTCAGCACTCGACTGATGCTACCATCAGTCGACTAATGATGGCCATCAATCGACTGATAGTCAATGATCAGCTTCAAGGGGTCAAGGCTTATCACCCCATTTCAAGGAGGTTTTGTGTCCATTTGTGATTGGTTGAAGACCCATTCGATGAGGGGCTCAAAGGCTATAAAAGGAGGGCTTGTCTTAGGGTTTTTCATCAATTAAAAAGCTTCCAAGTGCTTCCGATACGCTACGACTCTCCGACATCCCTACGACAAAGCGCTGCCGGGACGACGACTAGAGCTTCAACCTCTAACCTTTGAAGTCGTCGGTAACGAAAGTTCTAAATTGTATTTCAGTTTATTCTTTTTAGCAAAGCTTTCATTATAACGAGGAGAGGGGGAGTGTCCTTCTACCTCGAGCTTTTGTGTATCCGTCTAACTCCTACCTCCAACGAGGAGGAGTTCTTTATTAGTTTGCCCTCCGTACGTGGTCAAGGACCAATAGGGCCTTGGAGTAGTAGTCTTCGGCTACGAACCAAGTAAAACTCTTGTGTCTATTGTCTCTTTTAATTTTTGTTTATCTTTCCGCTGCATATAAATTTTTTTTAACGAATTCGTACAAAAATTTCTATCGCTATTCACCCCCCCCTCTAGCGATCCGATCGATCTAACAATTGGTATCAGAGCTGGGGGTTGCTAAGATTTGGTGAAACCACCAATCTAGCCATTTTTACAGATTTATTTTTCTTTTAATTCTGTTTGTTTTATTTTATTTCGCTTTGTTAAGTTTTCTCCCGCACTACTAATCCAAGACGCGAGTCTTGGTACTTGTTTTTGTGTTTTTGTCGTTGCTAGTTTCTTCGTCTTCATCTCTTTGTGTCTTTTGTTCTAATGGCCCATCTCGAGGGTTTTAGCACCGTCCGACCTCCGTTTTACAACGGAGATGACTTCCGTTATTGGAAGGGTCGGATGGAATGTTTTCTCAAAACTCAAATCGATATGTGGATCATAATCCAAACGGGTTTCACACTTCCGACTAATGAAGTGGGTGACTCCTTAGATTATGATCAATGGACCATTGCGACAAAACGACAAGTCGAAGCCGATGCCAAGGCAACACAAATCCTCCAATGCGACCTATCCAAGGAGGAGCTAAATCGCATCGGCCCCTTCATAAGCGCAAAAGATCTTTGGACAAAACTAGTAGAGCTACACGAAGGGACCGATGAAGCCAAGGTATGTAAGCGTGATCTTCTTTTCAATAAACTATATAACCTAAAAATGCAGGAACACGAGTCTGCGATGCAACTCCATGCCCGTGTCCAAGACATAGTCAACAACCTCCACGCAATCGGGCAAAAGGTCGAAAACTGCAACCTTATAAGGTATGTTCTAAACTCTTTTCCGAGGACTACCTTGTGGGCATCCATGGTCGACGCCTACAAGGTCTCCAAGGATCTTTCTAAAATTAGGTTAGATGAACTTTTTTCTGATTTTGAATTACATGAGCAGTCCAACTCGGAACCCGAGAGGGGTATAGCCTTATTTGCAGGATCAAAGAAGAAGAAAATCGCAAGCAAGCCACCACCAACCGAGGAGGAAGACGAGTCCGAAGAAGAAGTTGACCCGGAGTTGACTGCCGAACTAATGAACCTAGCTCGAAGGATAGCCAAGGGACGAAAGCGAACCACGACTCGACCCAACCAAGGTAAGCCTAAAAGTTCTAATATTAGGTGTTATGAGTGTAACAGGTTTGGACATATCAAGTCCGAGTGCCCCAAGCTCAACCACCAAGCACCTAAGCACAAGAAGGCCCTCAACGCGACATGGGAAGAAGCGTCATCCGAAGAAGACGAAGACCACGTCTTCATGGCGAAATCGATTGAGTCAGACATGGAGACCGAACCTGAACTTGAGTCAGAACCTGAGGATGACTCGGACTACGAAGCTACCTTCAAGTCAAGCCACGGATACGCATCCGGTTCAAAAGATACCCTTAAAGTGAGTCGAACTTTATTTAATACTTTACATAATACGGTTAGGTTTTTATCTAAGAAATTAATTAAGTCCGAGTCCAAGGTCGAGACCCTGGTTGAGGAGGTCAAAATCCTCAAACACAAGGTCTCCCTAACCTCTTCGACTAGTCAAGTTCGAGAAGAGAACCCAACTCGAGCTGAAAAGCTTGAAGTTGAGAACTCTCTCTTGAAAAGTCAAGTCGAAGATCTTAGGAATACGTTGGAAAGGTTCACTTCGGGATCCAAAGGACTTGACCTCCTACTTGGATCTCAAAGGGTCGTGTACAACAAGGCTGGACTAGGGTTTAACTCAAACACGACTAATAGGTCGTATATGTCGATTGTAAGTCGACATAGAAAACATGTCCAAGAATGGGTCCCTAAGAACCTTTTGATTTCAACTCTAGGATCCAACCCGTACTGGGTTCCCAAGGACCAAATCCACTATGTGGATAGACCGAACCGATTCAACGGTCTAAGGGGAGCCAGTACAAAATATGTTTGTGCTTTAACTTAGAAATTGCATGCTTAGAATTTTTTTTGTGAACTCACTTAGAACACATACATAACCAACTAAAATCCTTTGAAAAGATTGAACCTCGGGGAGCCTCTTTTCAAAAATAACCAGTTAGACCAGGAAATAGTCTTAGGTGAGTCAAGTCATCATTTTCTTGAAAATGGATTTGTCTAAGGAAGTGGTCGATGATCCGATAAAAGAAGGCCCCTGTGCCTCGCCACGACCTGGAAGCCATGATCTTGAAAAGGTAAACTTGACAAGCCTAGGGTCAAATCCAAATCTAACATAAAATTACTTGAACCTAAATGCACTTAATCAACTTAATTGGAAATTATCTCACAAAAACACATAGGTATAACATGCTTGATCATATAGACACAGGTGAGATGACCTAGGTTTAACAACTTACAACCAATTTTCTTAAAAAAAAAAAAAATCTAACATCCAATCCAACCACCTTGTGTGTAGGATCAATGGATGTTGGACAGCAGTTGCTCCTGACACATGACCGGGGATCAACTCAAATTCACGAAGCTTCGATTCAAACGACAAGGATCGGTAGCCTTTGGGAATAACGGCAAGCTCAAAATCATCGGATCAGGTGATATCGAGCTTAACTCGAATTTTGTTATTAAAAATGTATTACTTGTAGAGAATTTTGAATATAACCTGCTTAGCGTAAGCCAATTATGTGACAATAACTATAAGGTCGTATTTTTAGAAAATGAATGTGTAATTAAAACAAATAAAATAGCTAAAACAATACTCAAAGGAACTAGGACAAATAACATTTATACAATTAACTTAATCAAATCCTCAGCCAAATGTCTTATGAAACAGGAAGAGGAATCATGGTTGTGGCACCGACGACTTGGTCACTTGCACCCAAGACTCGTCCACAAGATGAGTCAGAGTGGCTTAGTCAGAGGCTTACCCAACCTCAACAATTTGGTTAATAAAATCTGTAATGCTTGTCAACAAGGAAAACAACCTAGGACACAACACAAGTTAACTAACCAAGAACGTACCTCAAGTGTACTTGAGCTCCTGCATATGGATCTATTCGATTCACATGGAGCCAAGTCACTCAATAGAAGTCAATATTGCTTAGTCATAATTGACGACTACTCAGTTTACAGGTTAGGTTCATCAAACATAAAAATGATACCCTAGATCAATTAATCAATCTATTCAAATTAATCGAGAATCAAAAAAACCTTAAGGTTAAAAGACTTAGAAGCGATCATGGTGGCGAATTCGAAAATCAAAGGTTCACCGACTTCTGTAACCTAAACGGATATCACCATGAATTCTCTTGCCCTAGGACCCCTCAACAAAATGGCCTAGTAGAGCGGAAAAACCGAACTCTACAAGAAGCCGCTAGGACCATGTTGAACGAATACGACCTACCCGACAGGTTTTGGACAGAAGTCGTTAGCACGGCTTGCTATGTCCAGAATAGGATCCTTATGGTAAAGAGGCACCTTAAGACCTCGTACGAGATTTATCACAATAAAGTATCCAACATCAAGTACTTTAGGGTATTTGGATGTAAAGTACATATCTTAAACACTAAGAACCACCTAGGGAAGTTCAAATCCAAAACCTCCACCGGAATCTTCTTAGGATACTCAACCACGAGTAGGGCCTATAGGGTATATAACCACGATACCCTTAAAGTCGAAGAGACTATTAATGTAGTGTTCGATGAAGTACCCGAACCTACAAAACCCTTAATGACCCCAAATGTTGAGCCCATTGATACCAAACTCATCTCCGACCCTGAGATCGAGTCTAATCCACATCAACCAACTTCTCTTGTCGACCAAGTGACAAGTGATCCGAGTCAAACTAGTGTTCAACCAAGTCACCCCATTGATCAAGCATTAGGTGACACAAACACAACCCAATCTAGGACTCAGACTAACCACCCTATCGATCAAGTGATAGGAGATCCTAATCTAGGAGTTCGAACTAGAGCATCCTATAGGAACCTTAGTCAAATTTCCTTAATTTCAAAGATAGAACCCAAATCAATTGAACAAGCTCTTCTTGATCCCGATTGGATTATTGCAATGCAAGAAGAGCTAGCTCAATTTACTAGGAATGAAGTGTGGGAATTAGTACCACCACCTAAAGACAAAACGATAATTGGAACAAGGTGGGTGTTTCGAAATAAGCTTGATGATAAAGGTGAAGTAGTTAGAAACAAGGCTAGGTTAGTCGCCAAAGGGTTTAGTCAAGTCGAAGGCTTAGATTACGATGAAACCTATGCCCCAGTAGCTAGACTCGAATCCATTCGAATGTTGCTAGCTTATGCCGCACATCGAGGATTTAAGCTATTTCAAATGGATGTTAAGTCGGCATTCCTAAATGGATGCATTAAAGAAGAAGTTTATGTTAGCCAACCCCCCGGATTCGAAAATTTAGATAAACCCGACCATGTTCTAAAACTTAAGAAAGCTCTCTATGGACTTAAACAAGCTCCTCGAGCTTGGTACGAGAGACTTTCAATCCATCTTAAGTCAAAAGGGTTTAACCAAGGCTTAGTTGACCCAACTCTCTTCGTAAAAACCATAGGTAAAGAAATATTCATAGCTCAAATTTACGTAGACGATATAATTTTTGGAACCTCTAACTCAGCCTTACTAAACGAGTTCATTTCACTCATGGAAAGTGAGTTCGAAATGAACTTGGTAGGCGAGTTAAGTTTCTTTTTAGGTCTACAAATTAAACAAACTAAGGATGGTATATACCTATATCAATAAAAATACACTAAGGAGTTAATTAAAAGATTTGGAATGCAAGACGCTAAGATAATAAACACCCCAATGGCGATTAATGTTAACATAGGAGAAGACCTAGAAAGTAAGTCCATTGACTTAAAGTACTATAGGAGCGATAGAAGTCTCCTATACTTAGCTATTGAGTCGACCCGACATCCTATTCAGTAAGTATGCGCTGAGTTTTCAAACCTGTGCTAAGGAGTCTCACCTAACCCTAGTTAAGCGTATCCTTAGATATCTTAAGGGTACACTTAACGTTGGTATTTGGTACCCTAGATCTACGGAGTTCGAACTAATCGGCTACTCTGATTCGGACTATGCCGGTAGTAAGCTCGATAGAAAGAGTATGAGTGGTTGTTGTCAACTTCTCGGCTCAAGTCTAGTGAGTTGGTGCAGTAGGAAGCAACACTGTGTTGCCTTATCTACCACCGAAGCCGAATACATCGCGATGGGTGAGTGTGTCACTCAACTTCTTTGGATGAAGCACACTCTCCGCGACTTTAAGCTAGACTTTACGAATACTAAACTTCACGTAGATAACATTAGTTCAATTAATCTTACTAAGAATCCGATATGTCACTCTAGGACCAAACATATAGAAGTCAAATACCATTTCATTCGAGAACATGTGGCCAACGGAGCCATACAACTCGAATACGTCGAATCGAAGTCTAACTTAGCAGATCTATTTACTAAACCCCTACCCGAAGCCGAATTTAGTCTATTAAGACGAAAATTGGGCATGTGCGTAATAGAATAGGTACATGCAAATTATATGTTCTTACTACTATTTCTTTAATTTCATTTTTATGGAACTAGCATAGGACATACCTTAGATATTATGCACCTATAGATTTAAGGATCCAATACATCTCACAACACATAGGACTAATGTGTTTGTGTACTTAGCCACGTAGATGGACGTGAGATGTTAGGACCATACTCCTGATTCCAGATGTAGAGCTAGTGCATCGCTATGAACCACGGAGTATAATCATACATACTAACCGACTCTAACTAGGACTGGTTGATCTTTCATATCAATCAAGCCAAATATGAGTCGAACATTTTATAGATGAATTTATTTTCAGTATATTATTTTCAAAATGATGTGGAACATGCTTGGACTTTAAAATTAATACTTATTCCACACACACCCTCACTCTTTTCGATATATGGCAAAAGGGGGAGAAAAAGGCCAAAGTTAAGGGATCATTTTTTTTATGGCCAAGGCTTACTTAACTTTGAGTTAACAAAACAAGTTAAGGGAATTCTTAACTTAAACACAACAAAACAAGTTAAGGGAATTCTTAACTTAAACACATTAAGTTAACAAAACGGAAGTAAAGGCCAAGGTTAAGAAATCAATTTTTTGATTTCTTAACTTAAAACTTATTTTAAATACTATGGCCAATATTAAGTAATTTCGATTACTTAATTCTTTTTTAGTAGTAAACATCAAGGGGGAGAGTTAAAACTCTCTCTCAAGTACTCACCCTCGGTCAAGAGGGAGGATTCCTCAAGGGGGAGCACTTGAAAAAGAGTTTTTTTTATATACTCCTGCACATTCATGCATATCTCTTACTCATTTTACTTAATGCACTTAATTTATTTTTCTTAACTTTGTATGTGGGTTTGTCATAAATCAAAAAGGGGGAGATTGTTGGTGCAGTAGGCACCTAAGTCGAACCTGAGTTTTGATTATAGCAAACGATACAAAGTTAAACTTATGTCGTTATCTCACGAGCTGAATCGAGTGTGCAGAAGATTGCTAAAGCTGGAGCTGAAGGCTAGCGACACCCGGAGGAAGCCGGGTGGTCGGGCGACACTCGAGTGACTTCGGAGGGAGCCGAAGGAATCGAGTGGAAGGCCGGAAGCAAAAGCGACATGGTAAGTATCGAGGTAAGCTCGTGTGTGCGAGCGTAAGTGAGGTCGTATCCTCCTTACGGGGATGGTCTTAAGCGTTGATCCGACCAAAGACATCCCATTGATGGTCTAGGTCGAGATCGGACGGTCGAAGGTCGTCGAAATAATGTTTTCTTTGAGCTAACTTTGCCTTGCAGCTAGCATCGATCATTGCCGGCTTGGAGGACTCATTGCCCTTCTTGATCGACTATCTCTGTCGGCCTCGGTGATGCTACCATCAGTCGACTGATGATGGCCATCAGTCGACTGATGGTCAATGATTAACTTCAAGGAGTCAAGGCTTATCACCCCATTTCAAGGAGGTTTTGTGTCCATTTGTGATTGGTTGAAGACTCATTCGATGAGGGGCTCAAAGGTTATAAAAGGAGGGCTTGTCTTAGGGTTTTTCATCAATTAAAAAGCTTCCAAGTGCTTTCGATACGCTACGACTCTCCGACATCCCTACGTGCTGCCGGGACGACGACTAGAGCTTCAACCTCCAACCTTTGAAGTCGTCGGTAACGAAAGTTCTAAATTGTATTTCAGTTTATTCTTTTTAGCAAAGCTTTCATTATAACGAGGAGAGGGGGAGTGTCCTTCTACCTCGAGCTTTTGTGTATCCGTCTAACTCCTACCTCCAACGAGGAGGAGTTCTTTATTAGTTTGCCCTCCGTACGTGGTCAAGGACCACTAGGGCCTTGGAGTAGTAGTCTTCGGCTACGAACCAAGTAAAACTCTTGTGTCTATTGTCTCTTTTAATTTTTGTTTATCTTTCCGCTGCATATAAATTTTTTTTAACGAATTCGTACAAAAATTTCTATCGCTATTCACCCCCCCTCTAGTGATCCGATCGATCCAACAGCTAGATGCTCACCTTGTCGCAGGAGCTAAGGAAGATCACCGGAGGGTCGCCGGAGGATCGCCGGCTGAATCTTGGATGTCGGAAACAACTTGGACGATGGCACAAGAGGTGGGCGGCGGCTAGGGTTTGGGCGCCGACCACAAGAGGAGAAGGAGAGGGGGCGGTAACTTTGGGGTTGCTTGGATTAGGTCTTCACAAAACCCTTAAGCCCTATTTTTATAGAGAACAAATTCTCCTAATTGTTATTGGTTCATAATCAAAACCCGTTAACCCGCTCCATTAATTTAAGTTAAAATAAACCAAACCGATTTGGTCTATTTTAAGTTAAAACGAACCAAACCAATTTTGGTTCATTCGTTTAAAACAAATCAAACCCCTTTGGTTTATTCTCCACCATTGGATTAGAACCAAATCAATTTGGTTCATCCATCATGTCTTCATAAGACACGACCCATCCATGCTTCCATTGCGCCTAAAACGATTTCATGCTCACTCCTTGTTTGGTCCAACCAAACCTAGTTTCTCTCGATCTGAGAATCTCATTCTCAAGCTCGTTTTAAATCCTTTGGATTACGCTCGTTGTGCGTGTGACCAAATAGTTTCTCGATTTATGTTGGCCGTTTATAATTAACCATTAATTATAGAACGATCATGAGTGACACTTAGTAGTACATCATGATCCCCAATTAATCGAAAAGATCAACGATTGATCCAGAACTATTTCTGAAACCCTTAAGCAGCTCCAATGAATCGTGCCCCATTCCCTTCACTCATCTTATACCCACTTGGTTCAGGACATGGTCTATTGTGTCAGTCCCCACTAGGTTGACTACGTCACACCTAGCCCAAGTATCATTTCCTCGTCCTACGGATTCTAGTTACTGCACATGTATCCAAGAGTATCTTACTCTAAACATGTAATGCTTTGGCCAAAGACTTTAGTAACAATCCGACGAGAGACCATGGGTATACATCTCCTCGCAAGGAGTGGTGAATCCTTTATAGGCTATTCAAACACCTTCGATCACTTCGACTTATACCCAATCATCCCGGATCCACATCTCCTTGGAGATGCTTGCTTAAGATGTCAAATCATAAGTATTCATGACCAAGATGACTTGAATACCGCAAGTCAAAGGAACATCGCACTTAAGCTGCAGTAAGAACTTCATTGACATATCTATATATGCAGAGAACCATATGAAGTCTTACGGTTGGTCACTCCAATGAACTAGTTATCATAACTAGCATCCACGATTAACTTCGGACATCACAATATCTCCAGCCAGTGAGAATCAACTGCTTGGATACACCAAGGAGTATATCTCGTGCTAGTCTCGACAGATTTGATGGTGTCCGAATCTATCAATTCATCGACTAGGGATAATTTCGATACATCACAATTACACATGTAGAGATACTCACTAGTTGTCATCAAATCACAAATTCTCTCATGCTGTGAATCGTATCGTGGACATTCAGTAAATGAGTTTAAAATCTAATCAAATATATGAGAACATGTATACTCAAATAGTGAATCTTCATTTATCATATAAATGGTTCTAACATAAGGCGATTGCCTTAGGACATCTCTCACATATTACTAACACAATGTCGCTCGAAAAATGCATGAACAACTCGGAAAATACATACACTTCTTTGAATTCACAAACTTGAACTCTATTTACTACTCTGCACCTCCCCCCTGAGCTCGATAAATACATAGGTCGCTCAGGAAGTGTATAGACATCTTAGGAAATACATAGGTCGCTCGGGAAATATATAGACAACTTAGGAAATACATAGACTGCTCAGGAATTTCACATACTACTTAATATTAGCACTTCATAGGAGACTCTGGATCAACTATAACGACCATCCCTACCAAGCTCGAGAACTACACTGGTCAATCAGAAAATACATAGACTACTCTGAAACTGCACATACTACTCAATATTATATCAAAGCTCTGAACCAACTATCCTGACCATCCCTAATCAGCTCGGGAAATACATTAGTCAATCGAAAAATATATAGACTGCTCTAAAATGGCACATGAAGGGAGGGGAAACTTCGCTTTCCTCTTCAACTCGGTCGCTTGTTCATGGTGATCCCTTCTACGTCCCTGGATAAAAAATTTATCCTTGACAAGAGGGATTGCCCAAGCAACCTTATCATCGTCGTGCTATTCGATTAGAGTAGTCACTTGAACAAACTTGTTGTTCAAGCGACCAACCTCTATTCTACGAATAGTCGCGGAATAGACGATGTACGGATCGTCGACTTTTGTGTTTATGTTCGAGGTCTAAGTTATATTAGCCACAAAACAGAATATATCATGCATATGAAAAATAATTACAAACATGTAACATATGAAGATAGATAAGTGTTATACCTCTCGATCTTCTATTGTATGACCTTCCTCCTTTCGGACGTCGTGTGGGTGACGATCTACCAAAAGTTGAAGCTCCTAGATCACCAATCTTCCTTCCTTGCTCGTTCCGAGCAAGAGGAAGAATAGAAACAAGACTCTTCTCCTTCCTTTAGTCAACCAACAAGCAACAAACAATTTGCTTGTCGCCGGCCAACAAGGAGAAGGAAAAAGGATGGTTGCCGGCCAAGAGCTCCAAGGGAGGACCCTAAGCCTTGGTTCCACCGGCCAAGGAGAGGAGAAGAAGGTGGTTTTGACGCCGGCCAAGGGATGGGAAGGCTGGTATGGGCGCCGGCCACCAATGGAGAAGAAGAAGACAAGGAAATTCTTTCCTTATTTGGTGCCGTCAAGCTCCAAACCCTAATCCTAGCTTCTTGCCGTCAACTCCGAAGCTCCCTTGCTTCTCAATTGCTATCCACGCCAACCCTAAGGCCTCCTTTTATAGAGTTTAGGGATAAGCCTTGTTTTAATCTCCACCATTGGTTCTAGGGATTTAATCTCAACCGTCGGATCTAGAGATTTAATCTCAACCGTCAGATCTAGAGATTTAATCTCTACCTTTGGATCTAGAGTTTTGTTTCTATCCATTGGATCTAGGCTTCATGAGGTATTAATAGGCTACAATAGGGACCATGAGGAGGAGTTGGATCTTGGCCACCCAATGGATCAAGCCCACATAAAGTCCGATCCATTAATGATAATCCAATCCACTAAAGGATTATTATTAATCTACCTCACCAACCCCCATAAGTTAATATGGGCTCTATATATTATATGTACATTTTCTCCCCGTGTTTAAGATCTCGAATATCCGTCGATTAATTAATTTACTGACAATTAATTAATCAACATCTAACTCCATGAGTAGTACCACTCAACCTTTTCATCATGTCGGACCAAGTCCACCTGCAGGGTTTACATGATGAACCTTAGGAGATTCTCAAGGGGATATCATCATCCTAATATATAGGACACGGTTTTCTCCTATAATCAACGACACGTCATATAAATAATATCATTTCCCAACTTACCGAGCCTATCGATTTAATCTATAAATCTGGTCCATTGGTAAATCAAAGAAATGAATACTAAGTATATGTGCTCGTTATTATATCGGGATTAAGAGTATGTACAATATAATATCTGAGGTCTGATTCGATTATGTAGTCAGCAATAAATCGAATCACCTCTAAGTCAGTCCTGCTCAATACACACAAAGTGTACTAGTGTGATTTTATGGTCAAGACAAACTAATACCAAATCACACTACAACCATACCAATGGTTTGTCCAAAGCCATCTCGATTGTGAGCCTATACTTATACTTTACAAGGAGCCGATAACATGATCTCCCGTGTGACACCACACACCATGTTATCTACAATGTAATGTATTAGACAATATGCATAACTATAAAAATATGCAAATAATAATCATGTGATTCTTATTTCAAAAATAAAGATGTTCATACAAAAGATAGACTTTTCAGTATACATCCCAATAATCTCCCACTTATACTAAAAGACTATGCTGTCCTCAAACTACCATACATCTTATCCCCATTCCGTCCACATGCCTATCAAAAGCTCTCGCCGGAAGGGCCTTAGTGAAAGGATCTACCAGGTTATCCTCCGATGCAATCTTGGCCACAGCAACTTCTCCTCTCTTTATGATTTCTCGTATCAGGTGGTACTTGCGCTCTATGTGTTTACTTGCCTTATGGGTTCGTGGTTCCTTCGAGTTTGCAACTGCACCACTATTATCACAATAAATTGTGATTGTTCTGGGCAAACCAGGAATCACATCCAAGTCCATCAGGAAGTTCCTGAGCCACACAACTTCTTTGGCCGCCTTAAAGGTTGTCACATACTCAGCTTCCATGGTGGAGTCCGCCACACATTTCTGCTTGACACTCTTCCATACAATAGCTCAATCTCCCAAAGTAAACACAAAACCTGAGGTAGACTTACTATTATCCCTGTCTGATTGGAAGTCGGAATCTGTGTAACCCATAGGGAGTAATTGGTCTGCTTGGTAAACCAGCATATAATCCCTAGTCCTTCTCAGGTACTTCAATATATGCTTTACCGCAGTCCAATGTCCCTGTCCTAGATTACTCTGATATCTGCTGACCATGCCCACGACAAAGCAGATATCTGGTCTCGTACATAGCATCGCATACATGAAGCTTTCTACCGCCGAAACATAAGGAACCACCTTCATCTCCTTAGATGTTCTAGGACACATCTCCTTAGACAAAGGAACTCCATGCCTGAAAGGTAGAAAACCTTTCTTGGAGATTTGCATGCTAAAACGATCCATAATCGTGTCTATGTATGAAGCTTGGGATAAGCACAACATCCTTTTCCTGCGATCCCTTATAACCTTGATCCCAAGGATGTGTCCCACTTCTCCCAAGTCATTCATATCAAACTGTTTGGACAACCATACCCTTACGTCTGATAACACCTTGATATTGTTGTCAATCAACAAAATATCATCTACGTATAGTATAAGAAATACCACTACGTTTCCGTCACATCTCTTGTATACACAAGGCTCATCCGGACTTTGAATAAATCCATAAGACTGGATTACCTCATCAAAGACCTCGAAGCTTGCTTCAATCCATAAATGGACCGATTAAACTTACATACAAGATGCTCTTTGCCTTTCGCAATGAATCCCTCTGGTTGCATCATATAGATGTTTTCCTCAAGACTTCCATTAAGGAAAGTTGTCTTGACATCCATCTTCCACACCTCATAATCCATATGAGCTGCAATGCATAAGAGAATCCGGATAGACTTAAGCATGGCTACTGGCGAAAAGGTCTCCTCATAATCGATACCCTCTTTCTGAGTTTACCCCTTCGCAATAAGCCTCGCTTTGAAGGTCTCAACCTTCCCATCTATTCCTCTCTTTCTTTTGTAGATCCACTTGCATCCAATGATTTTTACACCATCGGGTGGTTCTACTAGCTCCCAGACCTGATTTGAATCCATAGATTCAATCTCAGTATTTATTGCACTTTGCCAAGATACTACATCTTTATCTTGGATTGCCTCATCATATATCCAGGGATCAGGTTCATGTTCGCCAGTGACCAAATCAGAAGATTCTCCCAAGAACATAAATCTATCAGGCTGTCTCACAACTCTCCCACTACGACGAGGTATCACCTGTGTATCCTCTATGACACGCGGTGCAGTGACTTGTGATATATCCTGTTGTACCTGTGGTACTGAAGAAGTGACTTCCCCTTTTATTTCCTCCAGAAAAATCTTACTCATGGGCTTGTGGTTCATCACATAGTCTTCCTCTAGAAATCTGGCATTCGTGCTAACGATCACCCTTTGATCTCTAGGACTATAAAACAAACCACCTTTCGTTCATCTAGGATAGCCAACGAACATTCGTACTTTTGTACGATGTTCCAACTTACCAGCATCTGCCTTCAGCACATGTGATGGACTCCCTTAAATCCAAATATGTCTTAGACTGGGCTTTCGCCCAGTCCATAATTCTGTGGGAGTAGAAGGCACTGATTTAGATGGAACCAAGTTCAGAATGTACACCGTCATATCTAGAGCATATCCCCAGAATGAATCTGGCACTCAGAATAACTCATCATCGATCTAACCATCTCCATAAGAGTCCTATTCCTTCGCTCTGCTACACTATTCTACTGGGGTGAGCCAGGTGTAGACAATTGGGATTGAATCTCAGCCTCTGATAAGTAATTCCTAAACTCTCCCAAGAGGTACTCACCACCACGATCAGATCGTAGTGTCTTGATACTTTTACCTTGACGTTTCTCCACATCAGCCTTGAATTCTTTGAACTTGTCAAAGCATTCAGACTTGCGGCGCATCAAGTAAATGTATCCATATCTTGAATAATCATCTATAAAAGAGACGAAATACTCAAAACCACCTCTAGCCTGGATAGACATAGGACCACACAAATCAGAATGAACTAATTCTAACACATCTTTGGCTCTATACCCCTTGGCCTTAAAAGGACTCTTGGTCATTTTACCCTCCAAGCAAGATTCGCAGGTTGGGAAATCCTCCACCACTAATGATCCCAGAGGTCTATCAGCTATCAACCTTTGAATTCTGCTTAGGTTAATATGACCAAGCCTAAGATGCCAAAGATATGTTTGGTTCATCTTCGAAGGTTCTTTTCTCTTATTGGAATTAGAAGATGAGTTATTAGCTTCTATTTGCATCGTGGGAGTTTTTGGTTCGAGTGTATACAAATTTCCTATCAATGCACCAGAACAAATAATATTCCTATTCCTTTTTATAACAACTCTGTCATTAAAAGAAATAGAATATCCATCCATAAATAATTTAGAAATCGAAATTAAATTCTTTTTAAATAAAGGTACATAAAGGCAATTCTTAAGAACCAAAACTTTATTTTTCTCAAAAGATAAATGAACATCTCCCACTGCAACAACCGCCACCTTCGTGGCATCGCCCAAGTACACGGTAATCTCCCCCTCAGCCAGTCGTTTAGTTTTCTGGAACCCCTACAAAGTATTGCAGACATGATCAGTGGCTCCCGTATCTACACATCAGGTGCCGGTAGATAACACCGCTAAACATGTTTCAATGGCTAGACCAAAAGATATATCTTTGTTCTGCTTGCGGTTGGGGTAGTCCTTCTTCCAGTGTCCAGTCTGCTTACAAGTGAAGCACTTGCCTTTCGGCTTCTTCACTCCTCCCTGAGTTCCTCCCACCGCCTTTATCCCAGTTTGTATCTTCTTTTTCTTGCCTTTTGGCTTAGAAGTAGAAACCCTTTGGGTCACCATGACATGCGCTTGAGCACTCTGACAAAATTGCCCCTCTATCGCCTGGAGTTCTGTCAGAAGCTCCGCCAATGAATACAACCTTTTGTTCATGTTGTAGTTCAGGTGAAATTGCTCAAAACTCCTAGGTAGAGACTGGAGAATGATATCGACCTGGGTTTCCCCATCGATCTCAGCTTCGAGGACTTCCAACTTATTCAAATGAGGCATCATCTTGAGAACATGATCCCTCATGGGTGTTCCCTCGATCATGGTGGTCGTCATCAAGTTTCTCATAGCTTCTTGCCTAGCAGCCCGATTCTGGTGTCCGAAAAACTCTTTGATATTGAGCATCATGTCATAAGCAATGGGCATGGCTTGATGCTGATGTTGCAGTACATTTGACATAGATGCCAAAATGTAATACCGCGCCATCTCATCGGCCTTTATCCACTTCTTATAACTCTCTTTCCCCTTTTCCCCAGAATCATCCGCAGGCTTAGGAGGGCACTCTTCGAGGAGCACATATTTGTATTCCTTAGCAGTCAAGACTATGTCTAGATTCCTCTTCCAATCAACATAGTTGGGTCCAGTAAGTTTATTCTCTTTCAAATTTTAAGGTGTGTGAAAGTTCAAGGTTGAACTTTTAACCTTAATTATATGGTTTAGTGTTCTTATAGGCTTAGGGACTCTCCAAGGACATTGTTGGTGCAATGGTCAAGGGGGAGCAAGCCTTTAGGGGGAGGTTATCCATCATGGGATGATGGATATGTTCTTCCTCATGAGGGGGAGAATTTTAGAGAATTTTGAGAATGTGAGATGCCCAATTTGGAAATTGGGAGAGTTTGTAGGATTGTCTCTCTTAAGTGATATAAGGCTTATCACTAGGAAGAGTGATGGCATCCTAGGTGTTTTTGGATCAAGGGGGGATTGTAAGATCTCATTGGGATATGAGACATTGACACCCTTGGGGAGAACCTTTTTGATGTATGTCAAAAAGGGGGAGAATTAACGGTAAAAGTTATAGAAGAATTGATGGATGAATTTTGAGAATTTGCAAGGAGATTTGAGTTAGGTGGCCTAACTCAAAGGTGTTTGTGGTTTTTGTCAAACATTAAAAAGGGAAAAATTATTGGTGCAATCTACTCAGGTCACGATTGACTAGACTCGAGTTTGACTCGAGCGATATTTTGATGTTCGATAAAATGTATGACAATGTGATTGTCATGGGAAAGTCAAGTGGGATACTTGGCAATGGAAAGTCCAAGTCATGGGTACTTGGCATGAAAAGTGCAAGCATGGGTCTTGGCAAGGGAAAGTCCAAGCTTGAGTCTTGGCAATTGGAAAGTCCAACATGGGTTGACATTGAAAGTCCAAGCATGGGTCTTGGCAAGGGAAAGTCCAAGCTTGAGTCTTGGCAAATAGAAAGTCCAACATGGGTTAGCAAGGGAAGTCCAAGGGTTAATATTGGTGGCGTAAAGTCCAAGGGTGGAGTCTTGGCAGCATAAGTCCAATGGTTGGTGGCATAAATTCCAAGCAGTAGTCTTGGTAACGTAAGCCCAATGTGCCTTGGCGGTGTAGACTAACTTAGCATAACAATAGCCGATGGAAGCACCTAAAGGCTAGCGTATAGATGAACAAGTCATCATGTAAACCCTGTAGGTGGACTTGGTCCGGCATGATGATAAGGATGAGTGGTACTACTCATGGAGTTAGATGTTGATTAATTAATGGTCAGTAAATTAATTAATCGACGGACATTCGAGATCTTAAACACGAGGAGAAAAATATACAAATAATATATGGAGCCCATATTAACTTATGGGGGTTGGTGAGGTAGATCAATGATAATCCTTTAGTGGATTGGATTATCATTAATGGATCGGACTTTATGTGAGTTTGATCCATTGGATGGCCAAGATCCAACTCCTCCTCATAGTTCCTATTGTAGCCTATTAAAACCTCATGAAGCCTAGATCTAATGGATGAAAACAAAACTCTAGATCCAACGGTAGAGATTAAATCTCTAGGTCCGACGGTTGAGATTAAATCTCTAGATCCGACGGTTGAGATTAAATCCCTAGAACCAATGGTGGAGATTAAAACAAGGCTTATCCCTAACTCTATAAAAGGAGGCTTTAGGGTGGGCAGCAAGGAGAATTAGAAAAGAGATAGGATTAGGGTTTGGGAGGCTTAGGGTTTGGAGGCTTGGGCGGCCACAAATAAGGAATTTGTTTCCTTTCCTCTTCTTCTTCCTTGGTGGTCGGCGCCCTTCTTCTTCTCCCTTCCTTTGGCCGACATCCAAACATCATCCTTCTCCTCTCCTTGGCCAGTGGAAAAAATCTAGGGTCTCTTCCCTTAGAGTTTTGGCCGGCGTTCATCTCCTTGTTCTTCTTCTTGGCCGGCGGCAAGCACCAAGCTTGGAGCTTGGTGGTTGGTTGAAAGAAGGAGAAGTTTTTTGTTTCTTATTCTTCCTCTTGTTCGGAGAGAGCAAGGAAGGAAGATTGGTGATCTAGGAGCTTCGACTTTTGGTAGATCGTCGCCCACATGACTTCCAAAAAGAGGAAGGACATACAATAGAAGATCGAGAGGTATAACGTTTGTTTATATTCTTTTGTAGCATGTCTATATTTGTTCTTCAATCATATATATGTTATATATTCTGTTTTGTGGCTAAAATAACTTGGACCTAGAATATAAACACAAAAGCAGGTGATCCGTACATCGTCTATTCCGCGGCTATTCGTAGAATAGAGGTTGGTGGCTTGAATAATAAGTTTATTCAAGTGACCACTCTAATCGAATAACACGACGATGAAATGAGAGCTTGGGTAATCCCTCTTGTCAAGGATAAATTTTTTTATCCGGGTTCATGGAAGGGATCGCCATGAACAAGCGATCGAGTTGAAGTGGGAAGCGAAGTTTCCTCCCTTCAAGTGATATCAGAGCCACGGTTTCCGGTTTTGTGTGTTTAGGATTCGGTTACTTTTATGCACTTTTCATATATTATATGTGTCGGATAATAGTAGGATATGCGTAGGTTAACTCTTTGGTTGCAGGCATAGGATCCAACTATTATGGTCATATGTGTGTATGTGATTGTATGTGTGTAATTGTATATTTTGTTGAATCCTCGAGGTTGACGAGGCTAGTATTTAATTTTTGTAAATTAGATACGGCATTGTTTAGCCACTCCTTTTATTTTAGTTTACTTTCGATCTAGATTTCATGAACACTCCCTCATGGAGTATAGGATCGATGGATGTAAATTAAAATATTTTTTCTCGGCTCAGATCTCCGAATGGCTTGTACATGGCGTAGGGAGGAGCGAACGAGATGACTATACGACGGGAGACATATTGAAGACAAAAGCCATAATAGTTGGAAAATATTTATTTTTCATATTTATTGCTTATTGTTTGATATGCATGTCGTAGGCTAGAAAATTCCTCAATATCAAATTACTAAGTAGGAGAGGGATATTTTTATAAATTCCCATGGCCTCCATTACGATTTGACATGTGAAGCAAACAAACTTGCGTGTCGACTCTGAGTGCCTTCCTCCCCATCAGATGAGTTTGTTTGCGGATCACAAGGTCGAACATGGTTATAGGAAATTATTAAGGAGCATATGTACTTCCCCATCGGAAGGCACATAACCCGAGATAATTACCTTGGTACCGAGTAATGGTGAACACTTAGATACAAATATAAGTATCCTCCCCATCGGAGTCACTGCTATTATTTATAGGGCCGAAGAGGAACCAACTATTAATTTTACTTGTCAAAAAGTTAGGTTGACAAGATAGTAAAATTAATGGGTAAAACCTCCTCTTACAAATGTAGAATTCGTATATGTCCACACTATCATGGCATACGATATTCTCGGTGTTTTGAGGTGTTGGTTGATTTTAAAATTTTATTGTTTGAGGAATCAATAATTTTTTGAAATCTAATGTTTTGATCTATGTGATTCTTAAATTTTCTTTCAAAATGACTTTCAACCCGCTTGCTGTGATACTGAAAGAAAATAAACTTACTGGACCCAATTATGTTGATTGGAAGAGGAATCTTGACATTGTCTTGACTGCAGAGGAATACAAATATGTACTCCTCGAAGAGTGCCCTCCTAAGCCTGCGGATGATTCTGGGGAAAAGGAGAAGGAGAGTTATAAGAAGTGGATTAAGGCCGATGAGATGGCACGGTGTTACATTTTGACATCTATGTCAAATGTATTACAGCATCAGCATCAAGCCATGCCCACTGCTTATGACATGATGCTCAATCTCAAAGAGCTTTTCGGACACCAGAATTGGGCCACTAGGCAGGAAGCCATGAGGAACTTGATGACGACCACCATGATCGAGGGAACACCCATGAGGGATTATGTTCTCAAAATGATGACTCATTTGAATGAGTTGGAAGTCCTCGGAGCTGAGATCGATGGGGAAACCCAGGTCGATATCATTCTCCAATCTCTACCTAGGAGTTTTGAGCAGTTTCGTCTGAACTACAACATGAACAAGAGGTTGTATTCGTTGGTGGAGCTTCTGACAGAACTCCAGGCGGTAGAGGGGCTATTTCGTCAGAGTGCTCAGGCGCAAGCCATGGTGACCCAAAAGGTTTCTACTTCTAAGCCAAAAGGCAAGAAGAAGAAGAAACAAGCTGGGGCAAAGACAGTGGGAGGAACTCAGGGAGGAGTGAAGAAGCCGAAAGGCAAGTGCTTCACTTGTAAGCAGACTGGACACTGGAAGAAGGACTGCCCCAACCGCAAGCAGAACAAAGGTATATCTTTTGGTCTAGTCGTTGAAACATGTTTAGCGGTGTTATCTACCGGCACCTGGTGTGTAGATATGGGAGCCACTGATCATGTCTGCAATACTTTGCAGGGGTTCCAAGAAACCAGACGACTAGCTGAGGGGGAGATTACCGTATACTTGGGCGATGCTACGAAGGTGGCGACTGTTGCAGTGGGAGATGTTTATTTATCTTTTGAGAAAAATAAAGTTTTGGTTCTTAAGAATTGCCTTTATGTACTTTTATTTAGAAAGAATTTAATTTTAATTTCTAAATTATTTATGGATGGATATTCTATTTATTTTAATGATAGAGTTGTTATAAAAAGGAATAGGGAGATTATCTGTTCGGGTGCATTGATAGGAAATTTATACACACTTGAACCAAAAGCTCCCACGATGCAAATTGAAGTTAATAACTCATCTTCTAATTCCAATAAGAGAAAAGAACCTTCGAAGATGAACCAAACATATCTTTGGCATCTTAGGCTTGGTCATATTAACCTAAGCAGAATTCAAAGGTTGATAGCTGATGGACCTCTGGGTTCATTAGTGGTGGAAGATTTCCCAACCTGCGAATCTTGCTTGGAGGGTAAAATGACCAAGAGGCCTTTTAAGGCCAAGGGGTATAGAGCCAAAGATGTGTTAGAATTGGTTCATTCTGATTTGTGTGGTTCTATGTCTATCCAGGCTAGAGGTGGTTTTGAGTATTTCATCTCTTTTATAGACGATTATTCGAGATATGGATACATTTACTTGATGCGCCGCAAGTCTGAATGCTTTGACAAGTTTAAAGAATTCAAGGCTGATGTGGAGAAATGTCAAGGTAAAAGTATTAAGACACTATGATCTGATCGTGGTGGTGAGTACCTCTTGGGAGAGTTTAGGAATTACTTATCAGAGGCTGGGATTTAATCCCAATTGTCTGCACCTGGCACATCCCAGCAGAATGGTGTAGCAGAGCGAAGGAATATGACTCTTATGGAAATGGTTAGATCGATGATGAGTTATTCTGAGTTGCCAGATTCGTTCTGGGGATATGCTCTAGATACGACAGTGTACATTTTGAACTTGGTTCCATCTAAATCAGTGCCTTCTACTCCCATAGAATTGTGGACTGGGCGAAAGCCTAGTCTAAGACATATTCAGATATGGGGGAGTCCAACACATGTGCTGAAGGCAGATGCTGGTAAGTTGGAACCTCATACAGAAGTGTGTATGTTCGTTGGCTATCCTAGAGGAACGAAAGGTGGTTTGTTTTATAGTCCTAGAGATCAGAGGGTGATCGTCAGCAGGAACACCAGATTTCTAGAGGAAGACTATGTCATGAACCATAAGCCCATGAGTAAGATTGTTCTGGAGAAATTGAAAGGGGAAGTCGCTTCTTCAGTACCACCGGTACAAGAGGACATACCACAAGTCACTGTACCGCGTGTCATAGAGGATACATAGGTGATACCTCGTCGTAGTGGGAGGGTTGTGAGATAGCCTGATAGATTCATGTTCTTGGGAGAATCTTCTGATTTGATTCCTGACGAACATGAACCTGATCTCTGGACATATGACGAGACAATCCAAGATAAAGATGCGGTATCTTGGCAAAGTGCAATGAATACTGAGATTGAATCTATGTATTTGAATCAGGTTTGGGAGCTAGTAGAACCACTCGATGGTGTAAAAACCATTGGATGCAAGTGGATCTATAAAAGAAAGAGAGGAATAGATGGGAAGGTTGAGACCTTCAAAGCGAGGCTTGTTGCGAAGGGGTATATTTAGAAAGAGGGTATCGATTATGAGGAGACCTTTTCACCGATAGTCATGCTTAAGTCTATCCGGATTCTCTTATGCATTGCAGCTCATATGGATTATGAGATGTGGCAGATGGATGTCAAGACAGCTTTCCTTAATGGAAGTCTTGAGGAAAACATCTATATGAAGCAACCAGAGGGATTCATTGAAAAGGGCAAAGAGCAACTTGTGTGTAAGCTTAATCGGTCCATTTATGGATTGAAGCAAGCTTCGAGGTCTTGGAACATCCGCTTTGATGAGGTAATCCAGTCTTATGGATTTATTCAAAGTCCGGATGAGCCTTGTGTATACAAGAGATGTGACGGAAACGTAGTGATATTTCTTGTACTATACGTAGATGACATTTTGTTAATTGGCAACAATGTCAAGGTGTTATCGGATGTAAGGGTATGGTTGTCCAAACAGTTTGATATGAAGGACTTGGGAGAAGTGAGACACATCCTTGGGATCAAGGTTATAAGGGATCGCAGGAAAAGGATGTTGTGCTTATCTCAAGCTTCATACATAGACACTATTATGGATCGTTTTAGCATGCAAAACTCCAAGAAAGGTTTTCTACCTTTCAGGCATGGAGTTCCTTTGTCTAAGGAGATGTATCCTAGAACATCTGAGGAGATAGAGGAGATGAAGGCGATTCCTTATGCTTTAACAGTACGAAGCCTCATGTATGCGATGTTATGTACGAGACCAGATATTTGCTTTGCCGTGGGTATGGTCAGCAAATATCAAAGTAATCCAGGACAGGGACATTGGACTGCGGTAAAGCATATATTGAAGTACCTGAGAAGGACTATGGATTATATGCTAGTTTACCAGGCAGACCAATTACTCCCTGTGGGTTACATAGATTCCGACTTCCAATCAGATAGGGATAACAATAAGTCTACCTCAAGTTTTGTGTTTACTTTGGGAGGTGGAGCCATTGTATGGAAGAGTGTCAAGCAGAAATGCGTGGCGGACTCTACCATGGAAGCTGAGTATGTGGCAGCCTCTGAGGTAGCCAAAAAAGTTGTGTGGCTCAGGAACTTCTTGATGGACTTGGATGTGATTCCTGGTTTGCCCAGAACTATCACAATTTATTGTGATAATAGTGGCGCAGTTGCAAACTCGAAGGAACCACGAGCCCATAAGGCAAGTAAACACATAGAGCGCAAGTACCACCTGATACGAGAAATCATAAAGAGAGGAGAAGTTGCTGTGACCAAGATTGCATCGGAGGATAACCTGACAGATCCTTTCACTAAGGCCCTTCCGGCGAGAGCTTTTGATAGGCATGTGGAGGGAATGGGAATCAGATGTATGACAGTTTGAGAACAACATAGTCTTTTAGTATAAGTGGGAGATTGTTGGGATGTATACTGAAAAGTCTATCTTTTGTATGAACATCTTTATTTTGAAATAAGAATCACATGATCATTGTTTGCATATTTATGGTGATGCATATTGTCTAATACATTACATTGTAGATAACATGGTGTGTGGTGTCACACGGGAGATCATGTTATCGGCTCCTTGTAAAGTATAAGTAAAGGCTCAAAACCGAGATGGCTTTGGACAAACTATTGGTATGGTTGTAGTGTGATTTGGTATTAGTTTGTCTTGACCATAGAATTACACTAGTACACTTTATATGTATAGAGCAGGACCGACTTAGAGGTGATTCGATTTATTGCTGACTACATAATTGAATCGGATCTCAGATATTATATTGTACATGCTCTTAATCCCGATATAATAACGGGCACATATACTTAATATCCATTTATTTGATTTATCAATAGGCGAGATTTATAGATTAAATCGATAGGCTCGGTAAGTTGGGAAATGATATTATTTATATGGTGTAACGTTGATTATAGGAGGAAACCGTATCCTATATATTAGAATGATGATGTCCCCTTGAGGAGCTCATAAGGTTCATCATGTAAACCCTGCAGATGGACTTGGTCCAGCATGATGATAAGGATGAGTGGTACTACTCATAGAGTTAGATGTTGATTAATTAATGGTCAGTAAATTAATTAATCGACGGACATTCGAGATCTTAAACACAGGGAGAAAAATATATAAATAATATATTGAGCCCATATTAACTTATGGGGGTTGGTGAGGTAGATCAATGATAATCCTTTAGTGGATTGGATTATCATTAATGGATCAGACTTTATGTGGGCTTGATCCATTGGGTGGCCAAGATCCAACTCCTTCTCATGGTCCCTATTGTAGCCTATTAAAACCTCATGAAGCCTAGATCCAATGGATGAAAACAAAACTCTAGATCCAACGGTAGAGATTAAATCTCTAGGTCCGACGGTTGAGATTAAATCTCTAGATCCGACGGTTGAGATTAAATCCCTAGAACCAATGGTAGAGATTAAAACAAGACTTATCCCTAACTCTATAAAAGGAGACTTTAGGGTGGGCGGCAACAAGGAATTCCAATTGAGATATGATTAGGGTTTGGGAGGCTTAGGGTTTGAAGGCTTGGGCGGCACCAAATAAGGAATTTATTTTCTTTCTTCTTCTTCTTCCTTGGTGGTCGGCGTCCATCTCCTTCTTCCCGCCCTTGGCCGGCATCCAAACCTAGTCCTTCTCCTCTCCTTGGCCGGTGGAAAGAAGTCTAGGGTCTCTTCCCTTAGAGTCTTGGCCGGCGTTCACTCTCCTTGATCTCCTTCTTGGCCGGCGGCAAGCACCAAGCTTGGAGCTTGGTGGTTGGTTGAAAGAAGGAGAAGTGTTTTGTTTCTTAGTCTTCCTCTTGTTCGGAGCTAGAAAGGAAGAAAGATTGGTGATCTAGGAGCTTCAACTTTTGGTAGATCGTCGCCCACACGACGTCCAAAAGGAGGAAGGACATACAATAGAAGATCGAGAGGTATATCGATTGTCTATTTTCTTTTGTAACATGTCTATAATTATTTTTCAATTATATGTATATTATATATTCTGTTTTGTGGCTAAATATACTTGGACCCCGAACATAAACACAAAAGCCGACGATCCGTACATCATCTATTCCGCGGCTATTCGTAGAATAGAGGTTGGTGGCTTGAACAATAAGTTTGTTCAAGTGACCACTCTAATCGAATAACACGACGATGAAACAGTTGCTTGGGTGATCTCTTTTGTCTAGGATTAAATTTTTTAATCCGGGGACATTGATGGGATTGCCATGAACAAGCGACCGAGTTGAAGTGGGAAGCGAAGTTTCCTACCTTCATAGTCTCGATGTGAAGAAGATCTTGGGTTGTGGCTCGCATTTAAAACTAGAGTCATGGTGGAGAAATTTGCATCAACATGATCTCAGCAGGTAGAGAAGCTCTATAACAACAACCTTCGATGGGTTGGGGGCCATTGGACGACCCCCCCTTTGGGGCTTGGGAGCCCTAGGGTGGCTCCCCTCTCGATCCTCGCGATCCAAAACAATCATAGTCTCTTAGATGAGTTTTCTATATATAGAGGCAGCTTCGACTTTCCATAAATGCTCGAAAAACTCTATTTTCTTGAATTTGCAGCGTCACCACACGCCCGTGTGCAAGGTTGGAAACGGTTGGAATCTAGGCTGAAAATTGAGTTGGAAAAAAGTCACAACCATACTAATTTGACATGACCGACCGTGTGTCACCCTGGAACCTCTGTTTTGATCCATTTTGCTTCGGGAACATGCCCGTGTCTTGGGACACGGTAAGAGCGTGTTCCCTAAAGTCTGTGCTTCATAAAATACTTTAGTTTTCTTCCAAAAATGTCGTCTTACACATTAATTAACAAAAGTAGATCTCCGAATGAAAAATATAGAAAAGTTAAGTAAACAAAGATAATATACAATGAATACCCTAAAAACAAGGTAAGATGTGCGCTAAAATAATAGCTAAATCCCTATATAAAATGCTTACATCAATTTTCCCAGACTTAGATCTTTACTTGTCCTCAAGCAAACTTCCGTGTTCAGCTCAATGCATATAAATGAATATCTTCATTATCTAGTATATTCATCTAATCCTATCAAGTGGTGATATTGTTAAATCAAATAAATAAGTTTACCAAGTTTACAAAGAAAGATTTTCGTGCAAGTGTAAATTTTTATCCTAGAGTTTTCAAATTCTAAGTTAAGTCAATTTGTCATCTCATTGTGTTCCTAAGATTTCCAATTCTGAGCACTTATCTTCCCTAAGCGAGGATCATCCTCCCAAACATAAACTCTCAAAGGCGTGCTCGGTATTGAGAGAAATTGGTAAGTATTTTTCCAGTAACCTAACTTGGTCTCAAAGGGGTACCAAACCATTTCCACCCACGACAATTATTTTTTCTCTCTCAAAAATAATTTTTTTCTCTCTCTTTTTTTCTATCCTCACAATTTTTTCTATTTTCTCTCTCTCTTTTTTTCAAAGAACTTTTGTTCCCTCATGCTCACAAGGGATTTTGATTTTTTCGAATGGGCTTACACAATTCGTGCATCTCTAGTAACTAAAATGATAATTGAAAGTTACCTATGAATTCCAAAGTACTAGTCCAACGAGATGAATCATGACTAATTATGTACTAGATCAATTTTTCAGAATTCAATTAAAGTGTAAGATAAAAACTAGCTAGTAGAACATGGTAAACACTCATATAACTTTTATAAAATTTGTACCACAAGATAGAAGAATATGAATTACTAAAAATAATAAAGCATATCAACATGATACTATCAAAATAGTACGCATTGAAGCTGACTTAAAGGACAAGTGGTTGCCTGAATTAAAAAAACAAAATTGTCAATGCATGAATATGACAAGAAAGCAAGTAACTATATGAAGAAATAATAAACTAGGCCTAAAAATTGTAAAAGAAAATACCTAAACTACTTAAGTAAGATAACTGACCCCCCAGCTTACATTGAAGCATACTTCTAGAGGTAAAGCAATTAAGGTGGTCGTGGAGGAAGATAAGGCAGTTAAAGCATCTGTGTATTCATGTGCACCATTAGTCACCTGAAAAAATGAAAAAAAAAAATAGAAAGCAATAAAATAGAAAAGGAAATTGCAGTAATAAATAAAATAGACTGAAACAACAATACGAGAAAAGGAAAGCAATAATAAAAAAATTTAAAATAAAGTGGTCTAATCCAATAAATTCACTTTTCAACTAATATCAATTAAATTAGTCCCCGACAACAGTGTCAAAAACTTGATGCACGCGAGCCCGACCTCAAATCTTCGATGAGAATCGGCAAGGACTCGAAGTGCACGTTCAACGCCCGCAAATGCACGGTTGTCATCAAGTAATAAAATATCGATCCCATAAGGACTGATAATCAAATACTAGTTTACTAAGTAAATATAAATTGTTTAGACCGAATCAGTTGGTTGATAAGAAAATAAGGTCGAAAGGAAAACGAGAGGGTTGAGAGATCACTTTTACAGGGACGCCACTGTCACTGGGTCCCTGTTATGATTTACAGAATGATTCTATATTTTCGGTTTCACTTAAATGATTATAAACATATGTTTTACTCCTAACTCTCAATGGTTATTCATGTAGGTAGGATATCCTATTTTATCCAACGTGATCTTTTGGAACTACACCGGATTGCCCTATTCCTAGTTAAGTTTCCCTTTCGGATCGTCAGAGCTCAAGGGGTTGCTATCTTTGGGAAGCCCCCTGTCACTGGGTCTCACAACCCTTCTAGAGTTAATTTCTCCTACTTTGGGCCTTTTACTAGAATAGGTTCATTACGTTCTATGATACCTATGGATCCTCGTAGTGAATCAATCTACTTGTGGGGTAACCTTAGTCGCACAGGGAACCTGTCACTGAACCCTAGTGGATCAACTTCTCACTCATAGTCGATTCCCCCATGTTTCGGTTCTTTATGGGTTGGAGGATTGGGTTCTCCTTTCGATCCTTCCCCATATCTCTAAAATATGACCTAATGCTTTTGGCATTTAAATTGGGTTAACACAATAAAGCCGAACCATGAATAATCATATCATAGAATAAAAAGCAAGCATATATAATGAAAGCAACGTAAGATAACATGAATTCATTGCATACATATGTTTACAAGTCAAGATAGGCTACTCCCTAATCAAAGAATCATAGAAATCTATTCATAAGATCGAGATCCAACCACAAGACATCGAAAAACCAAGAATAAACCGAAAGGAATTGCATAAAAGGAAAAAAGAAGGCTTAGTCTCAATGTGAAAAAGGTATTGGGTTGCGGCTCACATTTAGAACTGGAGTCATGGTGGAGAAATCTGCATCAATCTGATCTCAGTAGGTAGAGAAGGTCTAGAACAACAATCTCCGACGAGTTAGGGACCATTGGACGACCCCCCTTGGGGCTTGGGAGCCCTAGGGTGGCTCCCCTCTCGATTATCCCGATCCAAAATGATCATAGCCTCTTAGATGAGTTTCTTATATATAGAGGCGGCTTTGGCTTTCCATAAATGCTTGAAAAACCCTATTTCCTCGAATTTGCATTGCCGCCACATAGTCGTGTGAATTTCACACGGTCGGGTCGTGTGCAAGGCTGGAAACGACTAAAATCTAGGCTGAAAATTGAGTTGGAAAAAGGGCACGGTCATGCTAATTTGACATGGTCGGTCGTGTGTCACCCTGGCGCCTCCATTTTGATCTGTTTCTCTTCGGAAACATACCCGTGTCTTGGGACACGGCCAAAGCGTGTTCCCTAAAGTCCGTGCTCCATAAAATGCTTCATTTTTGCTCTAAAAATGACATCCTACACATAAATTAACAAAAGTAGATCTCCGAACGAAAAATATAGAAAAGTGGAGTAAACAAAGATAATATGCAATGAATACCCTAAAAACGAGGTAAGATGTGTGCTAAAATGATAACTAAAATCCTATATAAAATGCTCACATCACCTCACCAACCCTCCACTGGCACCAGCGCCCTCTTCACAGGCCAACTCGAAGGAGGCCTCTGACTCGCCATCCCCAAACCCTTCTTAGACATCCTATCTTTCTACGATATACTCATTAATCAACTAACCCCCAATTCCATCCGCATCCTCATCAGAACCCTAATCGTCTTCAAACACCTCAACATCCCTCAAACTCTCCACATTTTCCATTGTCTATACCAACTCAAAATGGCAGATACTGGCGTCTTCTACTTCATGGCACGCCAAGATTGTCAATTCCTCACTAATATGTCGACTTCACATAATGGCTAGAAAGACTTATACTTCTTTATCCCCATGGAACCCGTTCTACAGTTCTCCCTGACCTAGAGAACTGCCCTTCCCTAAGCTCAAAGGCATCAAATCCTATTATAATTTATCTTCCATTGAGCCCCTGCTCAAAAACAAATGATTCAACATTGTTGACCTTTTACAAGAACTCATCTTGTCTTACTACAGGTTATCTCCCCTTCCTTCCTCTGAAGCTCATCCCATAGGTAAACATTACATATTCTGTACTTATTTTGCTCTTATTTCCAAATGCTTACTGACATATACCCATTTTGCAGAAGACATGATGCACATGTCCATTGCTAGTGCCCTAGCAAAGAAATAGAAGAAAAGAAAAACTTCTGATATAGCTACATCTTCCCCCAGTAAACGACCCTCATCATCCTCTGTAAGTATTTCAATTCACAATAATTACTATCTCCAATTTTGCTTAACATTTAAAAATATCCTATATAACAAATACCTTCTACATTCTAGGACATCCCTGTATTAACCATCGAAGAGCTAGGAAAACTTTCCTTTTCCATTCCTCTCCCCCTTCTAGAGTATATGCCCCCAAATCCTTCATAAATTTCCCCTTCTCAAAAGTTACCCCTTACAAAAGCACCTACTTTATTTTCCGACCCCTCTGATACCCCTATCAGCCTCTTCTCCTCTCCTTCCTCAACTTCCTCTGCAGATGATATTCCCTTAGCCTCCCTTTTCCCTACTACACAACATCATCATTTATCCCCTCCTCCTAGCCCCATAATCTCTGACATCCCAATTTCGTCTCCCCTTGATCTTCTGGTACAAGTCGTATTAGATGCCTACACCACTCATCCTCCTATTTCTCTTAAGTACTTCCTATGTTCCCATCTAGTCCCAGCTCTCCCAACATACCTCTCTTAGCCTCAGCCCCCCCCCCCCCCCCCCAACCCAAAAAAAAGAAATTCCCACTGTCAACTCCACACAACCACAAACCACTCCTACCCTTACTAATTTCGACATACCCCAATACTTGCAAGAGCTCCATCATATTCTCACTATGGTAATCTTTCCTTCTTTTTACTAACTCATACTATTGTACAAATAGATTTCCAATGTTACTTTCCCTTGCTTATTTTACAGAGTACTTTCAAACTATATAACTTCATTCACTGGTTTTCAAAATTCCAAACTCAGCAGACTTAGCCTCCACCCATTATACCTTCCTCAGAACCCTCATTCTCTTCTCAACACATCCAGACCAACCCCTCGGAATCCCATGAATGGGCTGAAAAAGAAGAAGCCTATCTTCAGCAACAACAGATACTGCAATCTCAGATACAAGCTCTTACTACAGAAAAAGAGCAACTGTTAGCAGACAAAGAAAAGACCCTTATCCAACACAGATACGAAAAACATCAAGTAGAATGGGAAAGTGTTTGCAAGGACACCATCCGACTGCTCCGAGAGAGGGTAGATTTCTATAAACAACAAATAGAACCATTACAATCGTAACTAACTGCAACCTAGGAGAAAATAAAAAAACTAGCACTGAAGGAAAAAAGACTGGCACTTCCAATCAGGCAAGTGTTTCTAACCTCTACACGATCTCAGAAATGCTTTTGATGAACTCAACGTGCTCCATTTTTCCATACTTACACAACATTTTCAACGGCCATTAGAGGTCTATAACGAGCAAACCCAACGTGTTGCATGACTGCATAAAAAACTTTCCACTATGCAAGAGACGAAGGCAGAGCATTGGGCAGCCCAAGAAGCTAATCTCCTAACCAACATGGCATCAAAATATGGGAGATACTTTCAGAGGGGATTTGAATTAGCCATTCAGGAAGCCAACGACAGAGGTGTCCTCCACTCCAACCAACCAACCACTATCCTAGACATGGAGGTTGTATTTAAAAAATTCCCTCCAAAAGCTTTTAACACTGAATTGGATACTGGTTTAGAGTAATAACATTGTAACTCCTATTTCTGTAATAAATACTTATTCTCATTCTGTAATAAATACTTATTCTCATTCTGTAATAAATACTTATTTCTAGACCTATAATGAATGTTTATTTTCCTATTCTGAAATGAATACTTGTTCCTGAATATGTGCTATGGATATCTAATATATTTGCTACTGTGAGCTTTCATACTTCCAACCTTATGATGTATACTGTAATGTGCATATTTTCCATAGTAAAATATAAGTAATTCTTTACATTATGCTTACCCTACCCATATCATCACTTGAAATTAACAACACACTTCAATTGATCTGATAACTAAAATGAGCCCCTCCAGAATCACTAACTTACCCATTATCCTTACCATAAACTAATTTGATTCCCTGACTCCATTTTCCCTTCCGCAAAGGACAAGTGGGAAAAACTATTATTTCCCCCCTTTTTCCTCTTCTTCTTCCCTATATATACAGAACCAATCCTCATCAATTCTTCTTACCTCCCTACTTTCTTTTTCTGAAAACACAACCTACAAAGATGTAACCTTCTTCTTCCCAGGCCCCTCGTCCCTTGTACACATCTACTCGCTCCAAGGTAACAGGTGATCGATGTAGATCCCTATCCCACTAGTTTCAAATTCCTTTTGAATATTATCTAATCCCAACTACCTCTATCGAATGCCGCCATTTACCTCTTGGTCATACCAAAGACTTCTTTCTAGAATAACTAGAAGTTAGTCTACATTTTCCCCTTCATCCTTTTTTCTTTGAAATATCCTAGTATTTCTCTGTTCCTCTGAATCAACTAAGTCCTAATTCCTTTCACTTTATGCTAGGCTTTTATCTTGTCATTTCCTATTTAAACATCACCCTTTACCCTTCTTATTTCACTGCTTTTTCCAACTAAAATTATTAGAAACCAACATCTTTTATTTCCAAGCTCGCTCTGACTTTCAATTCTTAACATACATCCCCTCTTCCTATAAAGGATGGAAAGAACACTTTCTCTTTATCCATCCTCCTTCCCCCTTTACTTTCCCCTCCACTTGTCTATACACTCTTCCACCTCGTCCTTCTCTGGGTCAATATCGAGACAACATCGAATACCAACTGGTCCTCTTCTCCTTAGTAGAAGAACAATTCAACCTGATCCAGCTCCTCAATAGATCATCACTTATGCTAATAAGAATGAATCACACCTTGTAGTCAACTGATACTCTGGATAAACATTTTTATTTTTTACTTTTTACTTTTTACTTTTTACTAATTACTTTCCCATATATATATATATATATATATATATATATATATATACAATATTCCACCACCCTCTCGTATAAATCTTATTCAACTACACCCTCATCCCTTAGCCTCCTCTTCTAAACCTCTAACTCCCGATCCAAATGCGTAGATCCCTACTCTTACATAACCAATCTTGAAAATGTTCTCACCCCCACACCTTCAACTAACTTCATTCCTTAATCCCTTCTTCCTTCACCATTATCTGAGGGTTTGCCAAATCCCCTTCTACACAACATTAACCAGGTCAGTAGGTCATTTCCCTTATTATTTCTGATTGAGTATGGTGTTTGCTTCATTATTTTTGATTAATGTTGATGCTCCACTTTTCAGGGCTTCATGAGCATAACTCAACTAAACAATCACTAAGCTTAATCCCATAGACGACGTCAATTTGATGGTGTCCTCTTCTTCAACCCACTTAGATCCCCTTCTCTTCTCTTGAGGATCCCCACTGTCCACCTTGAATCCTTGGGCTAGAGGCTAGATCTGTCACTCAAAGAGAATGTTAGAGATGGGTCGGCGTTCCTGGCACAACCCCTCCGACGCTCAAGTCAGAATCACAAGTATAGAGTAGTAGAATGAAGAAGAAGAAATGAGAAGAGATCTTTGTGTACCGAATTGAGAAGAAAGAATCATCCCCTTTCCATTCACCTCCTCCCCCTTTTATAGGAGACTTACCTGCCTTGTTTCCAAATGAATTTACTTTAATGCCCCTATTAGCCCATTGAAGTGTAACTGCTTTTCTCGCTCCTTTTCAAAATAATTCCTTCCATGCCTTCCACGTCTCTCTCCTCCTCCTTCCTTATCAATTACCTACATAAACCACACACAAATTTCTAACAAACAATAATAAAAATACTTTTTATTCAAAAAAATCCCTTGACATTCTTTTTAATCACCTTACTAAATTCAAGAACTCCTTCTGAAACTCAGAAAATAGAAAAGAACTTGAGAAATATATATGTTGTTCGAGAAATACACATGCTACTCTGGAAATACCTATGTCGCTCGAGAAATGCATGAACAACTCATAAAATACATAAACTGCTCAAACTTCACAAAATTGAACTCTGTATCAACTACTCTACACCTCCCCCTGAGCTCGGAAAATACATAGGTCGCTCGAGAAATACATAGACAGCTGAGGAAATACATAGGTCGCTTGGAAAATACATAGACAACTTAGGAAATACATAGACTATTCAGGAATTGCACATACTATTCAATATTAGCACTTCATAGGAGAACTCTGGATTAACTATACTGATCATCCCTATTGAGCAAGGGAACTACATTAGTCAATCGAGAAATACATAAATTGCTTTGAAACTGCACATAATACTCAATATTATATCAGAACTCTGAACCAACTGCCTTGACCATCCCTAATCAACTCGGGAAATACACTGGTCAATCGGGAAAATACATAGATTGCTCTAAAATTGCACATACTACTCAATATTATATCAGAGCTCTGAACCAACTGCCCTGACCATCCCTAATGAGTTTGGGAAATACACTGGTCAATTGGAAAATATATAGACTATTTGGGAACTGCACATACTAAATATTAACACTTCACACAATAGAGTTCTGGACCAATTGTACTGACAACCCCTATTAAGCTCGAAAAAATATACTGGTCAATCGAGAAATACATAAATTGCTTTGCATAATACAAAGTGCTCCAAAACACCTAATGCTCTGCAAATACAAAGTACTCTAAAAACATACTAAGTATTCTGCCTTAGCTAAATAAAATCCCGACCCCATCACAAAGATTGATGGGTAGAATTGTGGCTCTGTCCCGATTTATCTCTTGGTCAGCAAATAGGAGTCTACCTTTCTTCAAGATACTCCAAAAGGTGACTCATTTTTAGTGGAACGACCGATACAAAAAAAGTCTTTTAGGAGCTATAGAAGTACCATGTGCGACTACCTACTTTGGCTAGGCCAAGTGGCAGGGAAAGACTCTAAGTCTATTTGGCAGTATCTGAAGGGGCCATTAGCTCCATGCTACTTCGTCAAGAAGGTATGCAGCAATGACCTATATATTATACCAACCACATATTGGAAGGAGCTTAGCTGTGGTATTTCGTACTGGAGAAATTGACATAATCCTTGGTCCTTATATCCCACAAGTTGCATCCCTACTTCCTCGTGCACCTCATGATTGTCCTCACCAATAGCAATCTGGGAAGAGTCTTGACTAAGCCTGATTTTTCGAGGTGGCTAGCCAAATGGACCGTGGAATTGAGTGAATATGATTTACAATACCACCCTAGAACCGCTGTAAAAGCCCAAGCGATGGCAGATTTCTTATCTAAGTTGCCTAATCTCGATGCTCAAACTTCAGAGGATCTCGAAATATCGGATAACCCTTGGAGGATCTTCGTAGATGGGTCAACAGGAGCTGAGGAGAGTGGTATAGGGATTTTTCTCATCTCCTTCTCAAGAGAAGAGACTCAGATTACCTTATGATGTGTGCAAATCATATAGGATTTTAAGAGTAGTTTTAGAACACATCTCATTTAATTTTATACTTATTTCATGCATATTCTTTCTTGTTTTGCATTCATTTACTATTTCCTAGTTCGGAGATCTGATTTTTCTATTTTCTTGTGTAGGACGGCATTTCGGAGTTAAATTGGCACATAATTGGAGCTTAAGGAAGGCAAGCATGCTCTGACCGTGTTCCCCAAGACACGGGCGCACTTTGGACCATAGGACGACGATCGCATGGAGCTCCAGAGGATGACACGATCGGTCATGTGGATCTCACATAGTCGTGCCTAACCCCGAAGCTAGAATCAAGCGTGATTTCTAGCATGTCACACGGCTGGCAGTGTGGATTCCACATGACCGTGTGACGTCGACCCAACTTAACGTAAATCAGGATTTCACGTGGATTTAAGGAAAGTTGACTTCGCTCTTACAAAAGGAAAGACATGCCCAAACCCTAGGGGGAGGCCTGATGGCTAGGACGACAAGAAGGTGCCCAAAGAAGCACTCGAGACTCACAACGGAGAGAGAGAAAGCGACTCAAAGACCTGAATCACACTCTAACGCTTGGGAGAATGACCAAGACACGACAATAGATTGAACAGAGAGTACTTTCTTTATTCTAAACTCTATTTGAATTGTAATGATTTACATTGATGGGGTCGGGGTTTTTTCTGATCAATATTAAGCTTTTCCCGATTAGTCTATGTGAAATCTCGAGCGGTGAGTGTATTTCCCAAAGCAATATGTTCATTTTTTGGATAGTAAGTACTTTTCCCGAGCAGTATATGTATTTCCTGAGTAGTATGTACGATTCTCGAGCCCAGTAAGAGTGAGCAGGGTAGCATTGTTCAATGAATAAATATGGTACTAGCAGAGCGGTTAGTGTATTTCCCGAGCAGTATGTTTATTTCCTGAGTAGTATGTTCATATTTCGGGCAATAAGTACTTTTCCTGAGTAGTGTGTGTGTTTCCTAAGCAGTATGTACGATTCCTGATCGCATTAAGAGTGAGTAGGGCAGCATTGTTCAATGAATAAGTATGGTGCTAGTAGAGTCGTTAGTGTGTTTCCCAAGTAGTATGTTTATTTCTTGAGCAGTATGTTCATTCTCTGAGCAGTGTGTTCATTTTCCGAGCAATATGTATGATTCCCGAGCACAGTAGAGTGAGTAGGGCAGTGTTGTTTAGTGAATAAGTATGGTGCTAGCATAACGGTTAGTGTGTTTTTCGAGAAGTATATTTATTTCCAGAGTAGTGTGTTCATTTTCCGAGCAGTATGTTTATTTCTCGTGTAGTGTGTATATTGCCCGAGCAGTATGTTCATTTTCCGAGCCACTTATGAGTTTCAGGGTTTCTTTCTGAATATGACGAAATAAGGAGGAAAGAGTATGCCGGAGTATGGGAAGTGGTAGGAGGAGGTTGAAGATGATTAGTTTAATGTATTTAATCATTTGTTTCTATATTTTTTTTAATTAATCCATGACAGAAAAATATGCGATGTATAAGGCATTTGAAGGAGATATTTTGAATTAAAGCGAAAAAATCGATTGCAGGGGACAACTTGGAAAAGGGCATTAAAGTAAATTCACCCAAAGGGGAAGACGAGGCGAACCATCTATAAAAGGGGAAGAGGTGGAAGGAAGCGGGAGATGGTTGTTTCTTCGCCATTCGGTACCTCAAAGATCTTCTTCTCACTTCTTCTTCTTCATTCCTTCTACATTGTTATTTTCTCCATACTTTTACTAACTTGAGCATCGGAGTGCCTGCATTAGAAGCTGACCTATTTCTGACATTCCTTTTCAGAGTGGTAGATCTGACCTTACTCTTAAGATCCGAGGTGATTCAAGAAGAAGATATCTCTTTCTCTCATTTTTAACCCTCTTTGATGACAGATCCGACGATCCACAAGAAGGGGGAGGGAGATCTTAGCAGGCTGGAGAAGTGAACACCATCAAATTGGCACAGTGTGTTGAGCATGTTTCATTTATAGCTCGGGACCTTCCTTTACAGCTTAAAGCTGATTTAATACAATGCCTTATTAAAAATGTTGATATTTTTGCATGGTCATTGCAGGATTTATCCGGAATTGATTCTATTATCGTGGAGCATAAACTGTATATTTTACCTACTATAGCTCCTGTAAAATAGAAACGTCGACAATTTGGAGCTGGGAACGATACTATTATTAAAGAAAAAGTATATAAATTGTTAAAAGCATGACATATCAGAGAAGTACAGTATCCGACCTCATTATCTAATGCGGTGCTAGTACCTAAGCCATCGAAAAAATGGAGAATGTGCGTGGACTTCAGAGATCTCAACGAGGCTTGTCCCAAAGATTGTTATCCTTTGCCTCGCATCGACCAGTTAGTAGATTCCACTTTAGGGCATCAATTTATCTCAATGATGGATGCTTATCAGGAGTACCATCAGATCCCACTAGCTTTGGAAGATTAGAATAAGGTCAGTTTTATTACGGAAGAAGGGACTTTCTGTTATGTGGTTATGCCATTCGGGTTAAAAAATGATGGGGCTACTTATCAAAGGTTAATGGATAAAATTTTTGAGAAGCAGTTGGGGAGGAATGTAGAAGTATATGTGGATGATATCTTGATCAAAACTTTATGTCTCGAGGAGTTAATATCAGATTTAGAATAAACTTTTAGCACTTTGCGCAAGTATAAAATGAAATTGAATCTAGAGAAGTGTGTATTTGGGGTTACTCAAGGTCGTTTCTTAGGGTATGTTGTTACTGAGTAAGATATAAAGGTTAATCCCATTAAGATTGATGTTATTCAGCAAATGCAACCTTTAAGGAATTTAAAAGAAGTACAGAGGTTATTGGGAAGAATTATTGCTTTATCTCAGTTCATATCCCGGTCAGCAAATAGAAGTTTGCCGTTATTTAATATACTAAAGAGGGTCACTCGGTTTCAGTGGGATGAGCATTCTGATAAGGCTTTCCAATCTCTAAAGGAGTACTTAACCGAGCCACCTTTTTTAGCTAAGCCTCATCCTGGAGAAATATTATGGATATATTTAGCTCTCTCTGAAGTTACTATGAGCTCAGTATTAGTCTGATAGGATAAGGATCGGCAACATCCAATTTACTATATTAGTTATCTGTTAAAGGGATTTGAAGTCTGTTATACTAATTTAGAAAAGTTAACTTGGGGATTGGTTTTAACTACTCGAAGGCTATGACCCTATTTTCTATCGCATCCGTTGGTAGTACTCACTAATACTCCTCTAGGTAGGATACTTACTCATCCAGAAGCTACAGGAAAGCTTATTAAATGAGCTATTGAACTTAGTGAATATGATATTACTTATCAACCTCGCACCTCTATTAAGGCTCAGACATTAGCTGATTTTCTAGTAGAGACTATACATAAGGAGGTGTTTGAGTCGTGGATGATATATGCAGATGGGTCTTCTAAAAAGGAAGGTTGTGGAGTAGGGGTAATTCTAATTTCACCACAAGGAGAAGAGGTTAAGTTGGCAATTAGGTTACATTTTGGGGCCTCTAATAATGAAGTTGAATATAAAGCTCTACTTATTGCTTTGCAAGTTGCTAAAAATATAAGAGTCGAGCGGGTGACAGTACATATGGACTCTCAATTAGTAGTACAATAGACCGGAGGAGGTTTTGAGGTTAAGGATGATAAATGTAGAAGTTATTGTGAGTTAGTAGAGAGGGCTAAGGGGGATTTCTTAGAGGTATTGATAAAATAGATAACTAGAATGGAAAATCAGAAGGTTGATGAATTGGCTCAATTAGCTAGCTCTTTGGGAAACTGGAATACTCGGGAGGTGATTGTGCAAATTGAATTACTGCCTCAAGGGGAAAGAGTAGGAGAGTTAATAAAGGATGATTGGAGGAGAGAGTTAGTCTCGTTCTTTTAAGATAAGAAGATGTCAGGTGATCGTGTAAGGGCTAGATAATTTAAACAGCAGATAGTTCATTTTTGTATGATAAAAGGAATTCTCTATAAAAGAACTTGTGTCTGACCTTTATTGCATTGCCTAGGAAAAGAGAAGCAAGCTATGTTTTGAAAAAAGTGCATGAGGGAGCATGTGGAAGTCATATAGGAGGTCGGGCATTGGCTCGGAAGGTGTTGTTAGCTGGATATTTTTGGCCTACCTTAATAAAAGATTTTATATAGTTGGTTCAACAATGTGAAAGTTGTCAACAGGCATCATAATTGAGAGCATCAACCAGCCGAGTATATGAAAGCAGTAGTATCATCTTATCCTTTTGATCAATGGGGAATGGATATAGTTGGATCATTTCTGGTTGGGATAGGGCAAAAGAAGTTTTTGTTGGTGGTTGTTCATTGTTTTTCTATGTGGGTGGAAGCTGGGCCTTTAGCTCGTATCACTGAGCAGATGGTATTGAAGTTTTTGTGGAAGAACATTGTGTGCCATTTTGGTATTCCTAGAAGACTGGTTTCTGATAATGGTCAATAGTTTTAGGGTAAGAAGTTAGCAAAATGGTGGCAAGACTTCAAAATTGAGTAATTGTTTACATCTGTAGCTTACCCTCAAAGTAACAGACAAACTGAGGTAACTTATAGAGAATTAGTACATAGATTAAAAACTAAGTTGGAACATGTAGGAGGTAGTTGGGTGGAAGAATTATCTAGTATATTATGGTCTTTCTGAACCACTCCTAGGAGAGCTACGAGTGTCACTCCCTTTAGTATGGTGTATGGTTCAGAGGCAGAGTTGCATGTAGAAGTTAGAGTGGAGTCTGCCCGAGTGATGAATTATGTCCTGAGTGACAATAGTGTGGCTCGACACATGGAGTTGGACTTGATTCAGGAAAAGAGAGATGTTGCTTTATACAATGTTGAAAGGTATAGGTCACAAGTGATTAAATCTTATAATAAAAAGGTGGTGCCTCGTTCTTTTCAGATGGGAGACTTAGTGCTAAGGAAAGTGTTACCTGAGGGGTCTAAGGGTAAGTTGGGACCTAAATGGGAAGGAACCTTCCATGTGGAGAGCCGAGCGGGAATAGGAGCTTATTACTTGAAGGATGCTCAGGAAAGGCTTTTAACAAGACCCTGGAATGTGTATCACTAGTGCCCTTATTTTAGTGGATAAAACATTGTAACATGTATGTTTTGTTCTTTTAAGTAGTACAATGTAGAAAAAGTCATGTATTGTATTACAAATGTTATAATAAATACAAGTTACATTTTCTCAGTATTAGAAGGGAAAGAAAAAGACAGTAAATCAAGAGGAGTGCAGTTAATTGTATCGTCGATATCCAAAAAAATTGGTAGAGTGCCCGGGAGGTGGATAGCCGACTACTTTGAATTGATTGATACAGTCTTGGAATCCCCATTGAAGGAAGGCAAAGCCTCTGTCCAGAAACATATCATTTGTAGCAACTGAAGTCTAGGAATTTTCATAAGAGGTACTAGTTCTTCCTTAAAGAGTTCGCGCTTTTAATATATCTAGAGTATTTTTTAAGTAAGAAGTCTGGAAATGAAGGGCGGACATTTCTACTCGGTCAGCTTGTGCCTTTATATAGGAGGCTTGCAGTTCTCATTCAAGTCTTTGATAGGCTTATTGTAATGCCAACTCTCTGGTTTGATATTCTTGTAATTCTCTTTTTAGATTATTAGTGTACTGTGCCCATTGGTTGTTTAAGTGAGTTATGCTTGTGATACTTTACAGAGATAGATGTCAATATTGAGAAAAATAAGTAAAAGAAAGTATATGCTGAGCTCGTTAATACTGGATGTTAAGGAATCTGGCAGATCCAGGGTTGAGAAGGAAGAAAGAGGGGTTGATGGAGTTTGATGAGGGTGTAAGGGTTGGATGGAAAGTGTTGGTTGTCGGGGATGAAGTTGAATAGGATTTGTACGGGAAGGGGGTGGAGTATGTTTAGTAGACTGCAGTAATAATAATTCTGAAAAAGAAACAAGTAAAAACTTACATAGGTCGTAACAGTATGCAGAGATACAGTCAGAAGCAATTGTTACCGAGCATGCTAGTCGACTGGAGAGGATAGCTGGTCTTGATAAGTGACATTGCTAATCTGGTCAATAACTGGTTCAAGTTGAATCATTCTTTTGATAACAATAGAATCATCATTTGATACTCTTCATTATTGCGGTAAGAGCCTAGAGAAGGGCGGGGAGGAAGAGCAGTTAACCATGTAGAGGAAAAAGGAAAGGGAGAGGGAGAATGTACAAAGAAATAATGTTCCTTCCATCCTTTGTGTGAGGAAGGGATACCGGTAAGGAATTGAAAGTCCAACCAGGCTTGGAAGTAGAAGATGCTTATTTCTGATGATTTTATTTTAAAAAAAAGCAGTGGAAAAGAAAGGTTGAAGGAGTAATTGATAAAAAAGAGGTGATAAGGTAAAATCCTAGCATTAAATGGAAGGAGTTGGGGCTTAGTTGATTTAAGGGGATTGAAAAATATTTTGAAATCTCTAAGAGGAAGGGATGAATGGGAAAAAACAGACCGACTTCTACTTGATCGGAGAAAAAAGATTTGGTGAGACTAGGAGGTAAGTGAGGGTGTTCGATGGAGTTAGCTGCAATAATGTGGTAGCCGGAGGGAAGTTGTATACAGGAGGAAAGGGTTCGACAATGTTCTCCTGTAATTTTGGAACGGGTGGAAGTAAACCATGGATGGGAAAGTGAAGAAAGGGGTTGCATTTTCTTGAGGGTATCGGAGGAAGGAATTTTTGAAGAGTTTCTTTTTATCTTGAAAAGGAAGGGATTGCTTCTGTATTTATAGGGGAGAAAAGGATTGAATAGAAGGGAAATAATAACTTTTCCCACTCGATTTTGAGAAATGGTATTATAGAATCATATGACATAAGTTTGTTAGGGTGAAAATGGTGGGTAAGAAAAGAATTCAGCTTCTAATAAGGTAAGATTGGAGTATGTTAATTTCTATTAAAAAAGGAGTGGTGTGGGCAGTTTTTGAGCAACAGATATTGTATCGATTTTTGAATATGTGTAAATTATAAGGGGAGGTTTGGAAATGATCATGTTATAAGTTTGGAAATAAATGTGCAGGTATTTTGAGTAATATTAGCAACAATTTCTCCTTAAGAATTTAAAGAAGTATGGGGGATATTTTCTGGATTCTGATTTGGTGTTATGATCAAGTGTGTCAATTTGCTGGATTGATAATGTTGAGCTATTTATTATAGTATATTCTTGGTTCTCATGGATTTTCTATTTGGTATGCCTGTACAAATAAGGTGAAGGTAAGTGTTATGGTTCACATGGTTGTTACCCTGGGAGGGTATTCTTTTATTCTCATATATGACATCTGACATAACGTTTGATATACGTATGTAGAAAATACTTGTCTTTTTGTGCATTATTTGATAGTACAGTTGGGGGCATTCTTTGTTTACAGGAAGTTAGTAGACCTGTGCAGGGTGATATAAAATGATATAATGATAGACACAGTGCAAATATGAAGGGTTAAACATTCATTATAAGCATGGTCAGAAACAGATAAAGTTACAAAGGTAATTTTTCCATTACAGATATTCAGAAATTATAGAATGTCGGTTACAAGAGTTATTGCTCGGAGTCAGTATTCGAGTCAGTATTAAAGGCCTCCGGAGGTAATTTTCTATAAGTTTCTTCTATGTTAAGATCATGGTTGGGCAGACCAGGTAGGAAATATTTTCTCTCGTTTGCTGCTTGTAGACCACCTTCGAAGCCTCTCTGGAAATACTTGTTGAGTTTCCTAGATGTTCTGGTTAAGATTCTTGTTTGTTCAGTAGCCCATCTTTCAACCTCTATCTCTTTTAGTTGAGACAATTCTTGGTTAAGCTGGTTGTCTTGGGTAGTTTGTTCATGTGCAGTCTTAGCCAGTGCATGGAAATGTTGCTTTAGTATATCAAAGTGAAATCCAAATTCATCCAGGCTATTGAAGATTTTCTCTTTGAAGGGAAATATAAGCATCTGTAAGATTTTCCATTGGTCGGAAGCAATCACCTGACTGAAGGTGCCAGTAGCTTTCCTTTTCTTTCTACTTCTAAATTTTTGATTGTTGGGAAGTGATGGTTGATGTGAGCAAAACATATAGAGTTTTAGAAGTAGTTTTCACTCACATCTCATTTCATTTTATGTTTGTTTCATGCATATTTTACTTGATTTTGCATACATTTCCTGTTTTCTGGTTTGGAGATCTGCTCGTTGTACTTTTGTGTGCAGGACAACATTATACGAGGAAAATGGTGCATTTTTGGAGTGAAAAGAAGACATTTGGCAGCTAGAATAGAATGACACACACCCTGGCCCTGTGAAAACACACGGCCTGCGCCACAGTGCCACACACGGCCTGGTCGTGTGGATCCACATAGTCATGTGGCACTGTGCGATTCTGATGCGAGTTGGTTATTTTCCAAGTTTCGGGGAGATCCAGGCTGATGTTTATATAAAGGAGGCTACGCTCAAACCCTAGGGGGGAGGCCCGACAGCCGAGATGGCACACCGGTACCCTAAAAAGCACCGAAAACTCGCAACGGGGAGGAAGGAAGCCGCCAGAGATCCAAATTCTGCACCTCAACGCCAAGGAGAAGAGCACCATCGCATTGTAATCTATATTCTTTCTCTGCTTTATCTTGTATATATGAATTTGACAATGCCATGTGTTTCTTTTCTCATATTCATGGAGTAGATTCTCTGATTCTAGGACTAGGGAGTAGTTTGTATTGAGTTAGAACATGTTGGTTCAAATATCTTTTCGTTCTTGAATCTATATTTGCAATTGGCATTTGGTTTAGATCTATAACTATTGTTTTGGTTTTCTAGTCACTGTGCTTAGCTGATACGAGGGATGACAACCCTCGTATCAAAGATTTAGGCGAATTAAGGAGGAACCTAGGGGTTGGCCTCATCGTCGGTAACTGTGGGTAGAAGGATGCGATAGAGTAGGAAACGCATCCCGTTTTTGACTCATCGTAGGGATCGATTTGGCATCCTCATACCAACTATCCCGTCCTAAAGCCAGGGGTCAACTTGGTATGGCAGAGGTAGCTTCCAATAGATGCGAAGGCTCATCGGGGGAGTATATAATGTCCTTTCCACAAAACCGTAGTTAGAAACCTAGACAAAACTCAATTGACAACGTGTTCTATGACACACAAACGAAACCGAAATCCTAGAATCCCATCTAAAGACTCGTAGCAACCCTTCTGTTCCTCCGTGTGACACCGTATTGAGTTCGGACCACCGACAACCTCCTAAGTAGAACCATTAGAACTGAATTCTGAACAATAACGTCCACTGAATAGATAGGTATTCGAATCTCAGTCCCTGTGGAATCGATAATCTATATTATTACTTGATGACACTCGTGCACTTGTGGGCGTTGAGCGCGAGCGCGCGCTTTGAGTCCTCGACGGTCTCCATCGCGAGATTTGAGGTCGTGTTTGCGTGCATCAAGTTTTTGACACCATTGCTAGGGACTGATTGATTCGATATCGAATCGAGAGGTGGATAGTTAGATCGAACCTAGGCTAGATTTACTTTCCTTATTTTATTTTATTTTGTTTTATTCTAGTTTTGTTCATTCTATTGCTCTTTCCTTATTTATAATTTTTTGCGTATAACAATGCATGTTTTTACTCATGATTATAGTCAATTTAATGCTGTGAATTTTGGTAACATTTATTGTGAGCATTATGGTGAAACATGGCATAACATTAACAATTGTCTGGATATATTTGAACCTTCACAATGTGAACAAGAAGATATCACCTATGATTACAACCAGTGGCTACAAGATGATTCCTATTCATATAGTTATGACCCTGGCTACTTAAACCCTCAATATTGTCCGCCCAAATCTCGACTAGAGCAGATGATAGAAAGCTTTATTCAGACGCAACAAGAGGCAAACGCTGAATTTCAGCAGCGGCATTCACAGATAAAAATAATGATTGAAGAATTAAGGTCATCTGTGAATGACATTGCTAGCCGAAAAAAGAAGCTAGAGATTCAGATAGCATAGATCGCTAGTCAATTTGCTAGAACACCAAGTCGATTACCAGGAAGTGAAGAAGGACAATCCATTCAATCACCACTAGAAGGAGAACTTGAGGATTATATAATTGATACTTTAATCGAGGAGTATATTGCTTTAATCAAAACACCTCCTAACCTCAAGGATCTAAAAGAGTCTACCTTAATCCTCACCAAAACATTAGTTACCAATAACAAAGCCCATATAGTGATTTGTGATGATAAAATTTCATTCGACCTAATAAAATCTACTAATCAATATTTTGGTGAGAATATTTGTGGTAAGTTACATTATTTACAGCATATGGATGAAATGAAATATTATGATCAAACCCTTAAAAATGCTTTGAGGCTAAGCATGCTTAATCTCGAGCTAAGGAAAGCAGCTAACAAGTATCTTGCCCCTCCACGAGCAAGATTTAAGGGAGATAGTGATGGAGGACCAAAAGGCAAGAGGCGAAAAGTGAGCAAGTATCTTGCTCCCCCACGAGCAAGATTCAAACACATCAGGGGAGGGAGAAAGATCTCCTTTGGACATCAAAGCCAAGCTGAAGCATAACGGTACGGTCGAGCTAAAGACCTTAAATAAATGCTTCTTGGGAGGCAACCCAAGTTTAGATTTTGTGTTTATTTCTTATTAGTTTGTTGCATTCGTTTGTTTTGAACTTTGATTTATATTCGTTTAGTGTGTTGCATTTGAATTAGGACTAGAAAGGACTTGCTAGGTAGAAACAAAAATCATTTTGAACCTACACAACTCAGTGTGTAAGGAGAATTCAAACTGTTGTGCATCATGAGAGAGAAATGGGGGGCACACGGTTTGACGACATATATACTGAGCAGCAGTGCACATGGCCTGGCCATGTGTTTTCACACGGTCGTGTTATGCAAGGGATAAAGGGGCACCACATCGTGCATTTCACCCCTGTACATCACTCTCCCTCCAGTCCACACATGTATAGGAGCCCACCTAGTCCATGTCAACATGAGCCTGCACCTGCACTGCCACCTTTTTCTACTTTTGAGAAGGATGCAGGTACATCTGCCTATGATTTTTTGGAGTTTCAATCACGCCTCGACGACATATATACTGAGCAGCAGACGTAGAGGAGCGATGGGAGGAGTAGAGCGCCTACACGCAGGTAGAGTTTTAGGGCTTCCGGGAGCACTTCCAGTGGGTTACGGAGTTCTATGACAAGGTCCGCATCTACTTCCAGGAGGAGACTACCCATCGCCAAGATGAGGCCACCTACCACTAAGAGATGCGGCAACACATGCGCGCTCAACAGGCACAGTGAGCCCGGGAGGAGGAGCACAGAGTGGTCACTGCATCCACCAGCTCTCAGATCAACTACATATACATGTGGCATCAGCGGTTGAGCACCAGATTTACCCAGGAGCCTGACATGCCGAGACTACCGGACTTCCCACCTCGGCCACCATATTAGAGGTACAATCTCATATAAGTCTGGGGGGACCCTAAGTTTTGATTTATTTTATTTCTAGCAGTAGTTTCTTTCCTGATATTTGCATCTTAGTTAGCATTCATTTGTTCATGCATAGGTTGTTCAGTTTCTTTCAGCACTTAGTTTTTGCTATCTATAAGCTACCTCAGTAGTATTTTTAAAGTTTTCTTTATGAGTTGTTTCCATGGGTAGCTTAACTTCATTTACCTTGTGGTATTTTATTTTATTTGCTCTAATTAATGTTTTAGACTTACACTGGTTATCTTTTATTTTTACACTTATACATGACAAACATTTTGCAAGGGAAAATCTAGTACGTACCTAGTTATGATTCATCTCAGTAGTCTAGTACTTTGGAATCCATAGGTGACTCTAGATTTAGCATTTTAGTTACTAGAGATGCTCATATTGTGGAAGCTCATTCGAAAAAATCAAAATCCCAAGAGAGAATGAAGAAAAAAAATGGAATAAAAAAAAAGAAAGAAAAAGAGAGTAAGAAAAAAATTGAAAAAAAAAATTATGAGGGATAAAAAAATAGTTGTAGTGGGTGGAAATGGTTAGGTGCCCCTTTGAGACCGAGTTAGGTTACTGGGGAAATACCTACCAATTTCTCTCAATACCGAGCACGCCTTTGAGACTTTATGCTAGTTCTAGGGAATGACCCTCGCTTTGGGCAGGTAAGAACCTAAGAGTCGGAGACCTTAGGGAAGCTAAAGGATGACGACTTAACTTACCATGGAATGAGTATCCCCTAAGAAGATTCGCTTAGCACGAGCACGATGAGCTAACTTAGTGAATTTCTAGAATATATCTATTTTGCTTTGATTGCAAATACCACTTGATAAATCTAGTTAACATGCTAAGTATGGAACAATACCTTTTTAAAATTTCATGGCACTGAGATTTGCTTGAGAACAAGCAAAGATCTAAGTATGGGGGAATTGATGTGAGCAAAACATATAGGGTTTTAGGAGTAGTTTTCGCTCACATCTCATTTCATTTTATGTTTGTTTCATGCATATTTTACTTTGTTTTGCATGCATTTTCTATTTTCTAGTTCGGAGTGTTGGTGCAATCGGCCCAGGTCACGATTGACCAGGACTCGAGTTTGACTCGAGTGATGTTTTGATGTTCGACAAAAATATATGACAATGTAATTGTCAAGGTAAAGTCCAAGTCATGGGTACTTGGCATGGAAAGTCCAAGTGGAATACTTGGCATTTGGTAAAGTCCAAGTCTTGAGTACTTGGCATGAAAAGTCCAAGTGGGACACTTGGCACATGAAAAGTCCAAGCATGGGTCTTGGCAATGTAAAAGTCCAACATGGGTTGGCAAGGGAAAGTCCAAGCATGGTCTTGGCATTTGAGAAGTCCAACATGGGTTGGCAAGGGAAAGTTCAAGCTTGAGTCTTGGCATGAGAAGTCCAAGGGGTTTGATATTGGCTGCGTAAAGTCCAAGCGGGAGTCTTGGCAGCATAAGTCCAATGGTTGGCGGCGTAAAGTCCAAGCGGAGTCTTGGCGGCGTAAGTCCAATGTGCCTTGGCGGTGTAGACACCGTTAGCATGACATAGCCGATGGAAGCACCGAAGGCTAGCACGATGGATGAACAAGTCATGGATGACTTGGAGGATCCGAGGCGTGAGGTTGATGGAGGTGGCTAGAAGGCTTAGGTCTAGGCTAAGGGTGGTCTAGCAAGTATGGGGGCACCATACTTGGGCTAAAACCTCATGTTTGAGGTGTGCCCGGTCGGCCCGTGTCATGTGGCGGTCGCCGAGTCAACTAGGGTTTGATCGTGGGAAGTGGCCTAGCAATCATTTGCGGAGGATGGATCGATGATGGCTCAGCGATCGATTCATGATCGGATCGGTGATGCTCGAATTCGACCCGCAGTGTAGTCTCACTCGGCCATGGGACGGATCAGTGAGGACACCATCAGTCGACTGATGGGTTTGATCAGTCGACTGATGGTAGATCCGTTGGACTTATCCAGTGTGGATCTAGCCGTTGTCTCACGACAACAGTGGCATCAGTCGACTGATGGTCCTGAGCAGTCGACTGATCGACTTTTTCCAGCACAGGTTGAAGCTTTATAAGGAGCTCGTGATAGAGGATTTTGGCAAGGTTTCTTTGAGGCGATTTGCTGTTGTAAATCGGGGTCTCCAAAGATATCAAGCAACCAAGTGATCAAGCATTCAAAGAGCATTTGTAAAGTATTTTCTTTACTTGTATTGCTTTTGTATTTCATTATATTGCTTGTATTCATCTTGTATTACTGTTGTATACATTGTACGAGGTTTCTCCACCTCCGGATTGTTCCGAGAAGGAGTTATTTTATAGTGGTGTGTGATTGGCATCGCTAGGGCTCGTTTGAGCCCAATCCGTGGAGTAGGAACCGTGTGGTTCCGAACCACGTTACATACTTGTGTTCGTGTGTAATTGTCTATTTCGTTATTGTTATCATTATCTATATTCCGCTGCACAAACGAAATTGTAGACACGAACGAGATTGAATTTCATCTACGCTATTCACCCCCCCTCTAGCCGTTACAAAGATCCTAACAAGTGGTATCAGAGCCCGGGGCTCTTCTACGGATTAACAACCCGGAGTCAAGAAGCTAGAGGGAAGAATATGGATTTCCAAGAAAAATTGGGTGACGACGTCAACATTCCACCTTCCTTCAACTGCGAACATTTCGCATATTGGAAAGGTAGGATGAAATATTTTCTAATGACAAATATCGAAAATTGGTTTGCCGTGACTATAGGTTTTGATGCTTCGAGAGGAGAGAATGGCGAAATCCTCAAAATGAAGCGATGGACCGAGGAGTAATGGGAAAAATTCAAGACAACCGTTAAGGTAACAAAAATGTTGACTAATTTGATACCTAACGACATTTTGTCTAGATTAGGAAGCTATAGGGATGCCAAGGAGTTGTGGAACAAGTTGATCAAGTTCCACGACAATCCCGAATCGGTCCAAGAAGACTTGGAAGAGGAGGAGACCGAAGAAGAATCATCATCATCCTCACAAGAAAGTGAGGAGTCAACCTCCGGATCGGAGAAAGAAGAGGTGGAAGAAGTGGAAGAAGCATCCACTTCTAGGATTGAGGAGGAGAGACCATCCTCCACACCGGGGCAATCTCAAGAGGAGCCATCCACCTCCGGGAGAGATAAAGAATCCACTCCGGGGCCTACAACCACTCTAGGTAACTCAAGCAATTCGATTTTAAACAAAAATCATATAATTTGCTTTGAGTGTAGGAAATCCGGGAACTACAAGAGTAAGTGCCCAAAAGGGTAAAGAAGGCTCAACCAGCACCAAAAGTCAAGGATGTCGGTCCCTAAAGTCAAAAGAGCAAGGAGCATATCATATGCTTCAAGTGCAACTCAAAGGGGCATTACCGGAGTCATTGCCCAAGGGGGAGGAAGAAAGGGCAAGAAGGAGCAACACAAGTAGGGGGAGCCTCCAAGGCAAACCCTAAGGTAAAATTTATTAATGCACCTTCAATTTCTAGGGATGAGAAGCATGCTAGGAATAATTTTAATAGTCTTGCTATTGTACATGAAAAGCATGCTAGAAATAATAGACATATTTGTTTAGGTGCTAAGAGTGTCCACTTAGGAAATAAGAAGAAATTTGGGACTAATGTCCCTAAAAATATTTTACCTAGGGAATCTATCAAGAAAATAGGAGAACACCTAAGTTTCAATTCTAAATGGACTAGGCATATGCCTAGGAAGTCCAATGCCCAAGGATTAAATCAAAATTCTAAAATTGGGCAACTAGAAAAGGAAAATCAAGTCTTGAGGTCAAGACTTGAAAAGATGGAAAAGACCCTTGCAAAAATGCAAAATCTATTTCAAGGGTCAAGAGGTCAACATGTAGGGTCTAGAAGTCAAAGCCTAGAGTCAAATGGTCAAAAATCAAGACCTAGGAAATTAGATTCATCTAAGGGCAAACCTAAGCCCAAGGAAACCTATCACAATGTTCCATTTGATTATGGAACTAAACCTAAGAAGACCAAGGTCAATGGGGAAGTCATCCCTAGAGTTGACCAAGGTTTGTGCCTAGTGGCCAAGGTTTCGAAGAAACCTAGGGTGGCCACTAAGAAGGTTGTTAGGGAGGCAATCCCTAAAGTTAACCTAGGCAAGACCAAAATGACCAAGGCTAATAAGCCTAGGAAGGTCATTAGGAAGGTATCTAGGGAGGTTATCCCTAAGGAATACCTAATTAACCCTAGGAGCTCAAATCGTTTTTGGGTTCCTAAGAGCGTGATTGATTCACGCTAAGATGGGGTTAGGGTGTGCCAACCTTGATTGGATGGGTAGTTGACTCAACCATGGCAAAGGTGGAATTTTAGGTTAGTTTCAAGGTTATGGTTACCTTGGAAATACATTTGAGATTTGAATCCTAAAGGTTTTTAGGATGTGCCAATATTATTTGAGAAGTTTGATAAATTGATCAAATTGGCACAACTTAGGGTTTAGAGTTTTAGTATGCCATTTTGGGTTTTTGGCACACTAGGGAGAAAAGTAATAATATGGCAAAATATACTTAATTATTTCAAATGGCAACTAATATTAAAATTTAGGTATTACTATACCTATATATTGTATGTGTCATGCCTTGATTGCCATATGTCATGTCATGACATCATGTTTACTTTTAATCATTCTATATGTCATGATTATGCTTAGGTTAAATGTCATGTGCTTCAGTTTTATATCATATGTCATGACATCATGATTATGAGCATGTGTTTATTTATTGTTATCTTTATGCCATGATCATTTCATGCATTAAATTGATTAAAATTGAACTAAGGACAATGACATGACTTGAAGTCCCATTTATAAGGGAATCAAGTAGGGTTGCCTAGGAAATACATGAAACCCTAGATTAAATGAACCAAAACCCACATCTCACATCTAATTGACATGTATGTGTATTTATACACCCTAGATACATGTGAGATGCTAGGATATGAGTTAAGTTCAAGGTGCATAGTTTTTGCATCTAGATGAACTAAAACTCATCTAATTTCAATGTGGATCATTGGGAGAGCATGTGTACAAGTCATGTACATAGAGCCCAAGGAATATGATCCAAGATAAGGTTTTGAAAACATTTTAAAATCATTTTAGAAAACCTTGGTGAAGCCTATCTTTTAATAGCAATCACCATTGATGAAGTTGATACAAAGTAGGACCAAAACATTGAAAATTTCAATGGTTTTGAACTTTGTGTCAATTTCACTATTTTATGGGTAAAATAATTTTCAAATATTTCTCACCCATTGTATTGGTCATAAGTATTATACGTATCAAATTTCATGATTTTCGATATACGTATAATTAGTTATGATTTTTTCAAAACTCATTTCTGATAACTGAAAATCGGGATTTTGTTATCGATCTACTGTGGCGGCATCGATGATGAGTGTGTCACGATCGGTAGCCGAACCACTCATTGATTATGGATTTCGGGAAAACTATGATTGTTTAACCCGATTTCAGCTGCAGTTAAGGTCCCTAACTACTCCTAACCCTAGGATATACTTTGGGAAGCATGATGAAGGGTGAAAATCCATTGGATATGGATTAGGAAAGGTGGTTAGGGTTTGTATCAAATTTAGGGTGTTGGAAAGTTCAATGTTGAATTTCTAACCATATCTTTGAAGGTTTAGAGTTCCTATTGGCTTAGGGATTTCCCAAGGACATTGTTGGTGCAATGGTCAAGGGGGAGCAAGCCTTTAGGGGGAGGTATCCATCTTGGGATGATGGATGTGTTTTTCTACTTGAAGAGGAGAAGTTATTGGAAGAGTATCATCAATTTGGGAAAATTGATGGATTTTTGATACCCAATTTGGAAATTGGGAGAGTGAATAGGATTGCCTCTCTTGAGTGATATGGGACTTATCACTAGGAAGATGGTAGGCATCCTAGATATTTTTAGATCAAAGGGGAGATTGTAAGATCTCATTGGGACATGAGACTTTGACCTCCTTGGAGATAATCTTTTTGATGTTAGTCAAAAAGGGGGAGAATGTTTGGGGAGAACATTTGGAGAATGTTTAAGATTACCAATTTGGGATAATTGGTAAGGGATTTGAGTTAGTGTTCTAACTCAATGTTTTGTTTGGTTTTTGTCAAACATCAAAAATAGGGAGATTGTTGGTGCAATCGGCCCAGGTCACGATTGACCAGGACTCGAGTTTGACTCGAGTGATGTTTTGATGTTCGACAAAAATATATGACAATGTAATTGTCAAGGTAAAGTCCAAGTCATGGGTACTTGGAATGGAAAGTCCAAGTGGAACACTTGGCATTTGGTAAAGTCCAAGTCTTGAGTACTTGGCATGAAAAGTCCAAGTGGGACACTTGGCACATGAAAAGTCCAAGCATGGGTCTTGGCAATGTAAAAGTCCAACATGGGTTGGCAAGGGAAAGTCCAAGCATGGTCTTGGCATTTGAGAAGTCCAACATGGGTTGTCAAGGGAAAGTCCAAGCTTGAGTCTTGGCATGAGAAGTCCAAGGGGTTTGATATTGGCTGCGTAAAGTCCAAGCGGGAGTCTTGGCAGCATAAGTCCAATGGTTGGCGGCGTAAAGTCCAAGCGGAGTCTTGGCGGCGTAAGTCCAATGTACCTTGGCGGTGTAGACACCGTTAGCATGACATAGCCGATGGAAGCACCTGAAGGCTAGCGCGATGGATGAACAAGTCATGGATGACTTGGAGGGATCCGAGAGGCGTGAGGTTGATGGAGGTGGCTAGAAGGCTTAGGTCTAGGCTAAGGGTGGTCTAGCAAGTATGGGGGCATCATACTTGGGCTAAAACCTCATGTTTGAGGTGTACCAGTCGACTAGTGCCATGTGGCAGTCGACTGGACCGAGTCAACTAGGGTTTGACTATGAGAAGTGGCCTAGCGAGATCGTGCGGAGGATGACGGTCGATCGATGGCTCAGCGATCGGCGATTACATGATCAATTGGTGGTGCTCGAATTCGCCCGAGTGTAGTCTCACTCGACCACCTCACGACCAGATCAGTGAGGACACCATCGATCGGGATGGGTTTGATCGATCGGTCGCTGGACTTATCCAGCGTGGATCTAGCCGTTGTCTCACGACAACAGTGACATCAGTCGACTGATGGTCCCGAGCAGTCGACTAATTGACTTTTTCCAGCATAGTTTGAAGCTTTATATGGAGCTCGTGATGGAGGAATTTTGCAAGGTTTCTTTGAGGCGATTTGGGGCGATTTGCTGTTGCAAATCGGGGTCTCCAAGTTGATATCAAGCAACCAAGTGATCAAGCATTCAAAGAGCATTTGTAAAGTGTTTTCTTTACTTGTATTGCTTTTGTATTTCATTATATTGCTTGTATTCATCTTGTATTACTGTTGTATACATTGTACGAGGTTTCTCCACCTCCGGATTGTTCCGAGAAGGAGTTATTTTATAGTGGTGTGTGATTGGCATCGCTAGGGCTCGTTTGAGCCCGATCCGTGGAGTAGGAACCGTGCGGTTCCGAACCACGTTACATACTCGTGTTCGTGTGTAATTGTCTATTTCGTTATTGTTATCATTATCTATATTCCGCTGCGCAAACGAAATTGTAGACACGAACGAGATTGAATTTCATCTACGCTATTCACCCCCCCTCTAGCCGTTACAAAGATCCTAACACGGAGATCTACTTTTGTTAATTTATGTATAGGGCAACATTTTTGGAGCAAAAATGGAGTAATTTGTGGAGCATGGACCTTAGGGAACATGCACTGGTCATGTCCCAAGACTTAGGCATGTTTCCGAAGTGAAACGGATCAAAATGGAGGCACCAAGAAAAGACGTGGCCAGGCTGTGTGAATTAGCACGGTCGTGCCTTTTTCCAGCTCATTTTTTAGCCTGGATTTCAGCCGTTTTTTAGCCTTGCACATGGCCAGGCCGTGTGAAATTCACACGGTCATGTGGAGGCACCGCGAATTCAAGGAAATAGGGGTTTTCAAGCATTTATGGAAAGCCAGAGTCGCCTCTATATATAGGAAACTCATCTAAGAGGTGAGGGATCATGAGGGAGCCACCCTAGGACTCCAACCCCTAGGGGAGAGGCACGACGGCTGGGACGACACTCCGACGCCCTAAAAATCTTCGAGAACTCACAACGGGGAGGAAGAAAGCCACCGGAGATCCAAGTTCTGCACTTCAACGCCGAAGAGAAGAGCCACATTGTATTGTAATTTTTGTTCTTGGCATAATATCCATTGTTTATATGAATATGATCGTGCTTTGTGTTTCTCCTCTCATATTTATGGAGTAGATTCTTCGATTCTAGGATTAGAGAGTAGTTTGTGTGCATAGAACATGTTATTCCAAATTAAATTCTATTCTTGAGTTTGTATTTGCAATTGGTATTAGTTTAGACTGATATCTATGTGTTTTGATTTTCTATCTACTGTGCTAGCCGATATGAGGGGTGACAGCCCTTGTATCTAAGATTTAGAAGAATTAAGGAGGAACTTAGGGGTTGGCCTCATCTCCTATAACTGTGGATAGAAGGGTGCGATAGAATTGGAAACGATTTGTCGTAGGGATTGATTTGACATCCTCATACCGCCTATCCTATCCTAACGCCAGGGGTCGACCTGGTAAGGCAGAGATATCTCTCGATAGATGAGAAGGCTCATCGGGAGAGTGTATGATGTCCCTTCCACAAGGCCATAGTTAGACATTTAGACAACACCCAATTGATAGCATATTTTGTGACACACAAGCGAAATCGAAATCCTAGAATTCCTTCCAAAGACTCGCAGCAAGCCTTTTCTTCTTCCGTGTGACACCATATTGAGTTAGGACCGCCGACAACCCTCGCAATCACAACCATTAGAACTGAATTTCGAACAATAACGTCCACTTAACGATCGGTACTCAAATCTCAGTCCCTCTAGGATCAATAATATTTTTATTACTTGACGACATTCGTGCACTTGCGGGCGTTGAGCGCGAGCATGCTCTTCGAGTCCTCGACGGTCTCCGTCGCGAGATTTGAGGTCACATTCACGTGCATTAATGGTCAGCTTTGATACTTTAGCCTGCTCTTGCAGCCACCTTATATGTGTATCTTTAAGAGAGAGTTCTTTCTTCAGTGCTTGCTTATACTTTGTTATTATTTGTTCCCAATCAGTAGAAAAAGTCTCCACTAGCAGTTGCAGCCATTGTATTTTTTTTTTAAGTTCTGTTTCTTTTGTTGCTCGGTCGGGTGAAGTGGGAAGGATGACTTTTGTGCCCAGAATGATTGTGGTAAGTTCTTCAGGGTCAGTCTGGGTGCCCGTTGAAGAGGTTGAAGGGGCAATTGGTGTTGTAAAGGGTAGCAATGGTTCTGTGGATGAAGTGGATGGTATGCAGTGTTGGCTCTGAAATTCAAAGAACCATTGTTCGAAGGATTGAAGCTTGGAAGTACTCTGAGAATTTAATAAAAAGTGGCATGAGTTAAAATATTGGCACAGGGAAACAGTTACTAAGTAAGGATACTTATTGTCTGAAGGCTTTCTTGTAACTCTTATAAGCATTTTACATTCCAAATCTTTTAATTAATTCCTTAGCGTATTCATGTTGATGTAGGTAAATTCCTTCCTTAGTTTGTTTAATTTGTAAGCTTAGAAAAAATGTTAATTCTCTTACTAAGTTCATTTCAAATTCACTTTCCATTAGTGAAATGAACTCATTTAGTAAAATTGAGTTAGTTGTTCCAAAGATTATATCATCTATGTATATTTGGGCAATGAAAATTTCTTTACCTATGGATTTTACGAAGAGAGTTGGGTCTATTAAGCCTTGACTAAACCCTTTTACTTGAGATAAACGGAAAGCCTTTCATACCAAGCTCTAGGAGCTTGTTTTAGTCCATATAAAGCTTTCTTAAGTCTAAAAATATGGTCAAGTTTGTCTAAACTTTCAAATCCTAGGGGTTGGCTAACGTATACCTCTTCCATAATAAAACCATTTAAAAATGCTGACTTCACATCCATTTGAAATAATTTGAATCCTCGATTCCATCGCACGGGGATGATGGCTTTGGATAATACCATGCCATAAAAAATGTGACGACCCGATCCAGAGCGTTGCCCAATCGGGTCAGAATAAATATTTTTTACTCCGTCGTTCTTCACAGGTGTATGTACCTTAAACCCTACTCCTCCGTTCCACCACCTCACGAGGATGATGGCTATGGATAATACCATGCCATAAAAAATGTGGCGACCCGATCCAGGGCATTGCCTAATAGGGTCAAAATAGATATTTTTTACTCCGCTGTTCTTCATAGGTGTATGTACTTTAAACCCTACTCCTCTGTTCCGCCACCGTAAGAGGATGATAACTCTGGATAAGACCATGTCATAAAAAATGTGATGACCCAATCTAGGGTGTTGCCCAATTGGGTCGGAATGAATATTTTTTACTCTGCTGCTCTTCACAGGTGTATTTACCTTAAATCCTACTCCTCCGTTCTGCCACCGCACGGGGATGATGGCTCTGAATAATAACATGTCATAAAAATGTGACGAACCGATCTAGGGTGTTGCCCAATTGGGTCGGAATAAATATTTTTTACTCTGTCATTCTTCACAGGTGTATATACCTTAAACTCTACTCCTCCGTTCCACCACTATACGGGGATGATGGCTCCGACTAATACCAAGTCGTAAAAAAGACAAATCATGATTCTGAACCTCCTTGGGACCCACATCTCTGCTTTGAAGCCCAATTAGTTTCATAAGCATACCCTGACCCATATATAAGACTCTTTATCTTCCCCCTTCTTCATCTTCGCCCCCCTTAGCTTCCAGCCCTTCTCCTTGTTGGTAATTGCTTCGGAGGCTCATTGGCTCCCATGTCCCCGGATTAAAATTTTCACTAATGAAAACTAATCTGAATGGGATGAGTTACCTAAGCACAACCAATTCGTCGTCGTGCTAACAACTTGAGCGATCGCTTGAACAAACTAGTTGTTCAAGCAACACAACTCTTTTAGTTGGTTAGCCGCGGAAGAGACGACGGACGGATCGCCGGTTTTTTTGTTTGTCTTCGGGGTCCATGATTATACAAATACATACAAATGCAAACTAGTATAATCAACACATAAGAACATGCTAAGCTCAGAAAAAGAAAGTTGTAAAACTTTTATACCTCTCGATCTTCTACCGTATGTCCTATCCTCCTCGTGGACGTCGTGTGGGCAAAGATCCTCCACGAGTAGAAGCCTCCTAGATCACGTTCTTCCTTTCCTTGCTCTATCCGAACAAAGAGAAGAACCAAACAAAGACTCCTTCTCCTTTCTAGAACCGGCCACCAAGCTAAGGAGCTTGATATAACCGTCGGCCAAGGAGTGGCTTCTTGAGTGTCGGCCAACCTTGAGAAGTGTTGCCGCCGGCCACCAAGGAGAAGCAAGAGGGCGCCATCCAAGAGCTCCAAGAATGAAACCTAGCCCTTGTTTCCACCGACTAAAGAGAAAAGGATGAAGGGAAGAGCACCGACAATGGATGAGAAGAGGATGAGGGGCGCCGGCCAAAACCCTAGGGAGAACCAAGCTTGCCGCCCACTTCTAGCCGCCCAAAACCCTAGCTCCTCTAGGGTTTGTTGCCGCCCACTTTTAGATAAGCAAAACCCTAATTTCCAATCACTTAGTTGCCGCCCAAGCCTAAGCCCTCTATTTATAGAATTGGGCTTAAGCCTCCTTTAATCTCCACCGTCGGATCTAGGGTTTCATCCCAACCGTCAGATCTAGGGTTTCATCCCAACCATCGGATCTAGGGTTTCATCCCAACCGTCGAATCTAGGATTTCATCCCAACCGTCGGATCTAGGGTTTCATCCTAACCTTGGATCTAGACTTCATGAGGATTATATTAGGCTACGATAGGGACCATGAGGAGGAGTTGGATCTTGGCCACCCGATGGATCGGAACCACACAAACTTGATCCATCAATGATGTTCCATTCCACTAGAGGATCATCATTGAATTACCTCACCAACCCCCATAAATCAATATGGGCTCCATATATTATTTGTACATCCATCTCCCCGTGTTTAAGATATCGAATGTCCGTTAATTAATTGATTTACTGACCATCAATCAATTAACATCTAACTCCTCGAGTAGTACCACTCAACCTTATCATCATGTTGACTAAGTCAACCAGTTGGGTTTACATGATGAACCTTATGAGCTCCTCAAGGGGACATCATCAACTTAATATATAGGACACGGTTTCCTCCTATAATCAACGGCACACCATGTAAATAATATCATTTCCCAACTTACTTGACATATTGATTCAATCCATCTAAATCTCACCCTTTGGTAAATCAAAGAAATAAATACTAAGTACATGTGCCCGTTATTATATCGGAATTAAGAGCATGTACAACATAATGTCCGAGGTTCGATTCAATTATGTAGTCAGTAATGAATTGAATCACCTCTATGTCGGTCCTGCTCAATACACCTAAGTGTTCTAGTGTAACTCTATGTTCAAGACAAAACAATACCAAGCTACACTACAACCATGCCAATGGTTTATCCAAAATCATCTTGGTTGTGAGCCTCTACTTATATTCTACAAGGGACTGATAACATAATCTTCTGTGCCACACCAAGAACCATGTTATCTACAATGTAAAATATTAGACTATATGCACACATATAATAAATATAAAGTGCAATCAATGATCATGTGATTCTTATTTCAAAATAAAATGTTCATATAAAAAGAGCTAGGCTTTCAGTATACATTCCAATAATCTCCCACTTATACTAAAAGACTATGCTGTCATCACACTGCCATACATCTGATCCCCATGTCCTCCACATGCCTATCAAATGCTTTCGCTAGAAGGGCCTTTGTGAATGGATCTGCCAGGTTATCCTTTGATGCAATCTTGGCGACAGCTACTTGTCCTCGCTTTACGATCTCTCGTATCAGGTGGTACTTGTGCTCAATGTGTTTACTCGCCTTATGGGCTCGTGGTTCCTTCGAGTTTGCAACTGCACAACTGTTATCACAATAAATTGTGATAGATCTGGGCAAACCAGGAATCACATCCAAGTCCATCAAGAAGTTCCTGAGCCATACAGCTTCCTTGGCTGCCTCAGAGGCTGCCACATACTCAGCTTCCATGGTAGAGTCTGCCACGTATTTCTGCTTGACACTCCTCCATACTATGGCTCAACCTCCAAAAGTAAACACAAACCCCAAGGTAGACTTACTATTATCCCTATCTGATTGGAAATCAGAATCCGTGTAACCCATAGGGACTATTGATCTGCCCGGTAAACCAGCATATAATCCCTAGTCATTCTCAGGTACTTCAATATATGCTTTACCGTAGTCCAATGTCCCTGTCCAGGATTACTCTGATATCTGCTAACCATGCCCACGACAAAGCAGATATCTGGTCTCGTACATAGCATAGCATACATGAGGCTTCCTACTGCCGAAGTATAAGGAACCGCCTTCATCTCCTCTATCTCCTTTGATGTTTTGGGACACATCTCTTTAGATAAAGGAACTCCATGCCTAAAAGGTAGAAAACCTTTCTTGGAGTTCTGCATGCTAAAACGAGCAAGGATAGTGTCAATGTATGAAGCTTGAGATAAGCACAACATCCTTTTCTTGTGATCTCTTATTACTTTGATCCCAAGGATGTGTCCCACTTCTCCCAAGTTCTTCATGTCAAACTGTTTGGATAATCATACCCTTACGTCTGATAACACTCTGATATTGTTGCCAACTAACAAAATGTCATCTACGTATAGTACAAGAAATATCACTACGTTTCCATCACATCTCTTGTATACACAAGGCTCATCCGGACTTTGAATAAATCCATATGACTGGATTACCTCATCAAAGCGGATGTTCCAAGATCTAGAAGCTTGCTTCAATCCATAAATGGACCGATTAAGCTTACATACAAGATGCTCTTTGCCTTTAGCAATGAATCCTCCGTTGTCGTGATATAGATGTTCTCCTCAAGACTTCCGTTAAGGAAAGCTGTCTTGACATCCATCTGCCAAATCTCATAATCCATATGAGCAGCTGTAGATAAGAGAATCCGGATAGACTTAAGTATAGCTACCGGCGAAAAGGTCTCCTCATAATCGATACCCTCTTTCTGAGTATACCCTTTCGCAACAAGCCTAGCTTTGAAGGTCTCAACCTTCCCGTCTACCCCTCTCTTTCTCTTGTAGATCCACTTGCATCCAATGGCTTTTACACCATCAGGTGGCTCTACTAGCTCCCAAACCTGATTAGAATCCATAGATTCTATCTCTGAATTCATCGCTCTTTGCCAAGATAACGCATCTCTATCTTGAAATGTCTCGTCATATGTCCAGGGATCAGGTTCATGTTCACCCGGGACTAAGTCCGAAGACTCTCCCAAGAACATGAATCTCTCGGGTTGTCTCACAACCCTCCCACTACGACGAGGTGCCTCCTGTGCATGCTCTGTGACACGTGGTGCAGTGACTTGTGGTATCTCCTCTTGTACTGGTGGTACTGAAGTCGGGACTTCCCCTGTCAACTCCTCAAGAACAATCCTACTCGTGGGCTTGTGGTTCATCACATAGTCCTCCTCTAGAAATCTGGCATTCGTACTCACGATCACCTTCTGATCTCTAGGACTATAGAACAAACCACCCTTCATTCCCTTAGGGTAGCCAACAAACAAGCGTACTTCTGTACGAGATTCCAACTTACCAGCATCTCCCTTCAGCACATGTGTTGGACTACCCCAAATCCGAATATGTCTTAGACTAGGCTCTCGCCCAGTCCACAACTCTATGGGAGTAGAGGGTACTAACTTAGATGGAACCAAGTTCAGAATGTGTGCTGCTGTTTCCAAAGCAAACCCCCAGAACGAATCAGGTAACTCAGAATAACTCATCATCGATCTAACCATCTCCATAAGAGTCCTATTCCTTCGCTCCGCCACACCATTCTGCTGGGGTGTGCCAGGTGCGGACAATTGAGATTGAATCCCAGCCTCTGATAAGTAACTCCTAAACTCTCCCAAGAGGTACTCGCCACCACGATCAGATCGTAGTGTCTTGATATTTTTACCTTGACGGTTCTCCACATCAGCCTTGAATTCTTTGAACCTGTCAAAGCATTCAGACTTGCGGCGCATCAAGTAAATGTATCCAAATCTTGAATAATCGTCTATAAAAGAGATGAAATATTCAAAACCACCTCTTGCCTGGATAGACATAGGACCGCACAAATCAGAATGAATCAATTCTAACACATCTTTGGCTATATACCCCTTGGCCTTGAAAGGTCTCTTGGTCATTTTACCTTCCAAGCAAGATTCGCAGGTTGGGAGATCCTCCACCACTAATGAACCCAAAGGTCCATCAGCTATCAACCTTTGAATTCTACTCAGGTTAATATGACCAAGCCTTAGATGCCAAAGATATGTCTGGTTCATTTTCGAAGGTTCTTTTCTCTTATTAGACTTAGAAGATGAGTTATTTACTTCTATATGCATCGTGGGAGTTTTCGGTTCAAGAGTATACAAATTGCCAACCAATGTACCAGAACAGATAATCTCCCTATTCCTTTTTATAACCACTTTGTCATTAAAAGAAATAGAATATCCATCCATAAACAATTTATAAACTGAAATTAGATTCTTTCTAAAAGTAGGTACATAAAGACAATTTCTCAAAACCAAAACTTTATTCCTATCAAAAGATAAATAAACGTCTCCCACTGCAATAGCCGCCACCTTTGAAGCATTGCCCATGAAGACGGTAATCTCTCCCTCAGCTAGTCGTCGGGTTTCCTGGAACCCCTGCAAAGTGTTGCAGACATGATCAGTGGCTCCTGTATCTACACACCAGGCACTGGTAGATAACACCGCTAAACATGTTTCAACAACTAAACAAGAAGATATACCTTTGTTCTTTCGGTGAGGACAGTCCGCCATCCAATGTCCAGTCTGCTTGCAAGTGAATGTAGGGATTTTTTTATGCAAAATAGCATATGTGCAATGAAAAAATAGGATCCCTTCCAAGTGATCCTTGCGAAAGAAAACCTCGTACAAAAAAATAAATTTCTCTAAAAGAAAAAAAAACTTATCTTATAGGAGAATATTACCTTTGTTGCGTGCCCTTTTTAATCCTGCTTCTCCTTGGGTTTGTTGGATCTTTTAGCACGTTCAAATGTCCGTGCCTCTATATGTATCCACACGAGCAAGCTCTTGTCTCACAAAAGAAACTAGAAGAGCTATCCTTTACTTCTTGCTAGAGAAGTCCCTAAAGGAGAGGAAGGTAGGGAAAAAAAAGAGAAAGGAAGAAGAAGACCACTCTTCTTGCTAGCCTACACTCACAAAAGCCACACAACCAAAGCCTCTCACCACCAAGCTCTCTCCAAGCCTCAAGCTTCCATTCCTTTGGCCGGCCACCCCATGGAGTGTTTTATAGGATTGAAAAAACCTTTCACCTCCTATCACATTCAATGCAATCAATTGCATTGAAAAATAATCAACACTCCTTGTTTGGCCGGCCACATGTGGAGAAATTCCAAAGGTCAAAACCCTTTGTCTCCTTCCACCTCATCAAGCTTAGGTGGCATGCTTATGTGGCATGCTTAGGTGGCATGCTTATGTGGCATTCATGCATGTTGAATTAATCTTATTAATTCAATAAGCTTATGTTATCATATTGAATTAATCTCATTAAATCAATAAGGTAACATATTGAATTAATCTTATTAAATCAATTAAGCTTAGGCTATCATGATAACATATTTATTTAATCTTATTAAATTAATAAGCTTAGCATATTGAATTAATCTCATTAAATCAACAAGCTAAAATTCTCATTAAGCTTAAAGTCCAAAAACCATTTTGTACTTAAGCTTATTCCCAAATTATTCTAGTCAAACTAGAATGCACTAATTCTTCTAATCATCATGCTCTTTGTGTGTGACCCTATAGGCTCTCATAACGTTGGCAGTGGATCTAAACTCTTTTAGATACACAAGCAATGAGCGGCATCTAGCAATACATCATTGCTACCCAAGTTACGAAATAAGTCAAGATCCGACTAACCTTTCCGTGACTACTATAATATATGACCATGTCCTTCTATCCTTGATATCAGATTGACCAATGAGGCATAGACCGTGTCATCCTCGATCAATCTATGTGTTTCTTGATCCTTGAGTAAACTAACTCAAACAAATGAGCTCAATATCTCATATTGACTCATTCGAGCATGGTCATGCGTTTTAGTAGTTCTACTCAATCAAGGGGCCCACAGATATCACTCCCATCATATGGGAGGGATAGATCTCATCTACATCACTCACATCCCTCCGCATAATTTATTATATACCCAGTAATCGCCTTTATGGTCCACCCTGTTACGGGTGACGTTTGATGATACCAAAGTACATAACTCCTTATGTAGGGAACCGTAGTGACTTCAGGTTTGAGGACTATTCATACCAATAGTCACATGAGAAAGTTTATGACACTCATATGACGATCCATGAAACTTTCTCATGGCGGGTCAGTTCAGTATATATTCTCTAATATATACTCATGTGTCAACTTGATATCATATATCCATGACTTGTGAGATCAAGTCATCAATTGACCTACATGCTAGTCTTTATGTATTAATATTGTCCTTGTATATTAATACTTGACTAGGAACATTTAGGAAAGTGTTCTCTACAGCCTCTCATAATCAATTCTGCCAATTGATGTGCTGTAGATAAGAATCTACTTTTCTAGGGCATTATTATATTTAATTTAGCTGGCACAAGCAAGACGTAAATATAATAACCAATCCTTTGCCTTTATAGAATATGATACAAAATGTTCCCTATTCAACCATCACATGATTGGTTCTAGGGCTATAACTAACAGTGAAGCACTTGCCTTTCGGCTTCTTCACTCCTGCCTGAGGTCCTACTGCCACTTTCTTTGCTCCACCTTGCTTCTTCTTCTTCTTACCTTTCGGTTTAGAAGAAGAAACCTTCTGAGCAACCATGGCTTGAGCGCTTTGATGAAAAAGCCCCTCTGCCGCCTGGAGTTCTGTCAGAAGCTCCGCCATCGAATACAACCTCTTGTTCATATTGTAGTTGAGGTGGAACTGCTCAAAACTCCTAGGCAGAGACTGGAGAATGATATCGACCTGAGTTTCCCCATCGATCTCAGCTCCGAGAACTTCCACCTCATTAAGATGAGCCATCATCTTGAGAACATGATCCCTAACGAGTGTTCCCTCGATCATGGTGGTCATCATCAAGTTTCTCATCGCCTCCTGTCTAGCCGCCCTACTCTGATGTCCGAAAAGTTCCTTGAGATTGAACATCATGTCATAAGTTGTGGCCATGGCCTGATGCTGATGTTGCAGCACATTTGACATAGATGCCAAAATGTAACACCGCGCCATCTCATCTGCCTTGATCCATTTCTTATAACTTTCTTTCTCCTTTTCATCAGAGTCATCGGTGGGCTTAGGAGGACAGATCTCGAAGAGTACAAATTTATACTCCTCTACAGTTAAGACAATATCCAAATTTCTTTTCCAATCAATATAATTTGTCCCAGTAAGTTTATTTTCTTTTAATATCACAGCAAGTGGGTTGAAAGCCATTTGAAAAACCTAAGAATCACAATGATCAAAACATTAGATTTCAAATATTATTGATTCCTCAAAACAATAAAATTCCGAAATCAACCAACACCTCAAAACACCGAGAATATCGCATGCCACGATAGTGTGGACGTATACGAATTCTTCATTTGTAAGAGGAGGTTTTACCCATTAATTTTATTATCTTGTCAACCTTACTTTTTGACAAATAAAATTAATAGTTGGTTCCTCTTTGGCCCTACAAATAAAAGCAGTGACTCCGATGGGGAGGATACTTTTTATTTGCATCTAAGTGTGCACCATTACACGATACTAAGGGAATTATTTCGGATTATGTGCCTTACCAATGGGGAAGTACACACACTCCTAAATAATTTCCTATAACCATTATTTGAGCTAGTGATCCGCAAACAAACTCATCCGATAGGGAGGAAGGCACTCAAAGCCAACGCGCAAGTTTGTTGCATCACACGTCAAATTGTAATGGAGGTCACGGGAATTATTTAAAATGTCCCTCTCCCACTTAGTAAATTGACAATGAGGAATTTTCAAGCATACACAACATGCATATAAAATAAATCAACAATAAATATGGAAAAAATCAGAATTTTCCCAACTATTATGGCATTGTTCTCCAATACGCATCCCGTCGTGTCGCCACCTCGTCCGCTCCATCTTTTCCCGTGCGCAAGTCACCAAAGAGATCTGAGCCGAGATAAACTATTTTAATTTACATCCATCGATCCTATACTCCACGAAGGAGTGTACAAATAATCTAGATCGAAAGTAAACTAAAATGAGTGGCTAAACAATGTCGTATTTAATTACAAAACTTAAATACTAATCTAGCCTTGTCAACCCCGAGGATTCAAATAATATACATACAATCACACACAAAACAATCACATACACACAAATAGCCATAATAGTCGGATCTTATGCCTGCAACCAAAAAGTTAGCCTACGCACATCCTACTATTATCCAGCATACTCAATATATGATATGTGCATGAAAGTAACCGAATCCAAAACACACAAAATCGGAAACCGTGGCTCTGATACCACTTGTTGGTAATTGCTTCGGAGGCTCATTGGCTCCCATGTCCCCGGATTAAAATTTTCACTAATGAAAACTAATCCGGATGGGATGAGTTACCTAAGGACAACCAATTCGTCGTCGTGCTAACAACTTGAGCGATCGCTTGAACAAACTAGTTGTTCAAGCAACACAACTCTTTTAGTTGGTTAGCCGCGGAAGAGACGACGGACGGATCGCCGATTTTTATGTTTGTCTTTGGGGTCCATGATTATACAAATACATACAAATGCAAACTAGTATAATCAACACATAAGAACATGCTAAGATCAGAAAAAGAAAGTTGTAAAACTTTTATACCTCTCGATCTTCTATCGTATGTCCTATCCTCCTCGTGGACGTCGTGTGGGCGAAGATCCTCCACGAGTAGAAGCCTCCTAGATCACGTTCTTCCTTTCCTTGCTCTATCCGAACAAAGAGAAGAACCAAACAAAGATTCCTTCTCCTTTCTAGAACCGGCCACCAAGCTAAGGAGCTTGATATAACCGCCGGCCAAGGAGTGGCTTCTTGAGTGCCGGCCAACCTTGAGAAGTGTTGCCGCCGGCCACCAAGGAGAAGCAAGAGGGTGCCGGCCAAGAGCTCCAAGAATGAAACCTAGCCCTTGTTTCCACCGACCAAAGAGAAAAGGATGAAGGGAAGAGCACCGGCAATGGATGAGAAGAGGATGAGGGGCGCCGGCCAAAACCCTAGGGAGAACCAAGCTTGCCGCCCACTTCTAGCTGCCCAAAACCCTAGCTCCTCTAGGGTTTGTTGCCGCCCACTTTTAGATAAGCAAAACCCTAATTTCCAATCACTTAGTTGCCGCCCAAGCCTAAGCCCTCTATTTATATAATTGGGCTTAAGCCTCCTTTAATCTCCACCATCGAATCTAGGGATTTAATCTCCACCGTCGGATCTAGGGTTTCATCCCAACCGTCGGATCTAGGGTTTCATCCCAACCGTCGGATCTAGGGTTTCATCCCAACCGTCGAATCTAGGGTTTCATCCCAACCGTCGGATCTAGGGTTTCATCCCAACCTTGGATCTAGACTTCATGAGGATTATATTAGGCTACGATAGGGACCATGAGGAGGAGTTGGATCTTGGCCACCCGATGGATCGGAACCACACAAACTTAATCCATCAATGATGTTCCATTCCACTAGAGGATCATCATTGAATTACCTCACCAACCCCCATAAATCAATATGGGCTCTATATATTATTTGTAGATCCATCTCCCCGTGTTTAAGATATCGAATGTCCGTTAATTAATTGATTTACTGACCATCAATCAATTAACATCTAACTCCTCGAGTAGTACCACTCAACCTTATCATCATGTTGACTAAGTCAACCAGCTGGATTTACATGATGAACCTTATGAGCTCCTCAAGGGGACATCATCAACTTAATATATAGGACACGGTTTCCTCCTATAATCAATGGCACACCATGTAAATAATATCATTTCCCAACTTACCTGACATATTGATTCAATCCATCTAAATCTCACCCTTTGGTAAATCAAAGAAATAAATACTAAGTACATGTGCCCGTTATTATATCATAATTAAGAGCATGTACAACATAATGTCCAAGGTTCGATTCAATTATGTAGTCAGCAATGAATTGAATCACCTCTATGTCGGTCCTGCTCAATACACCTAAGTGTACTAGTGTAATTCTATGTTCAAGACAAAACAATACCAAGCTACACTACAACCATGCCAATGGTTTGTCCAAAACCATCTTGGTTGTGAGCCTCTACTTATATTCTACAAGGGACTGATAACATGATCTTCTGTGCCACACCAAGCACCATGTTATCTACAATGTAAAATATTAGACTATATGCACACATATAATAAATATAAAGTGCAATCAATGATCATGTGATTCTTATTTCAAAATAAAATGTTCATACAAAAAGAGCTAGGCTTTCAGTATACATTCCAACACTCCTCCTTTCTCCCCCTGCCAGAAACTTTCTTGCCTCCTTCGGATGACCTCCTTGTGTTCCTTGCTTCTTGAAAGACAAGATGCAATCTCTTCTTCAACGACTGATGGCGGAGTACCTTCAAAAGCTTAGACAAAGCATAAATCAACCATATGCTATCACAACATCTCCGCCCCTCATTTCCGCTTCTTCTGTACCCCCCCCCCCTGCGCTTGCTCCAACATCCGCCTCTCCCCCTCGTTCCTCCACGCCTTCATCCCCCGTTGTTTCATCTTCGCCCAATGTAAACCCCCAATCGTTATAATCCTCTCCCCTTCCTTCTTCATTCGTATCACCAAACCCTAGCATGTTCGCTTCTCCACCTTCAATTTTAGGTGGTCATAGGTCACCCCCTCTTTTTTTACAGAGCCAAGTCGAATTAAGGGGAGTTGCGTGCCCACGGCTACAGGAAGAAAATATTACTTCCCTCGGTTCTTCTTCTTCTCCTGAGCTCCCCCTAGCATTAGAACTAGTTTCAACTAACTCTCCTCCATCTTCACCTTTACAAATTCCGACCAAGTCCTCATCATCTTCCCCATCAACCCCTAGCTCGGAAGGTCTTTCCTCCCGGCCTGGTTCAAAGCTTGACTCTGACACCCTTCCTCCTACTAGTGAAGAACCACTAATAACGGTGCCCCCCTCATCCACCGATCTTCCTTCAACTTCATCTTCTCTTCCTATGTCCACGCCATTGGACACATTCAACCCCCCTCCTGTTTTCCCTTCCTTTACTTCTCCCGAGGGTTCTCCTTTCTCCACTGGACATCAGGTAGTTTTTGACATTCTGCAATCACCCTCAACCTCCCCCTTTTCCTCTCTTGCTTCCATGAGCCTTCTGGCAACGACTCTTTTTGCGGCCCCTTCGACATCTCCCTTCTTCTCAGGAACCCCTCCATTTCCTAGGGTGTCACCCTTCCCCCTCTGGGACCACTAGCACAATCCCCCAGTCTACCCCCCCTTCATGCCCATCATGAGTGAGCCAACTCCTCTAGTTGCCTCCACTCCTTCTTCCTCCTCTGACCGGAATACTCGAATCCTCGATTTAGAGGAACTTATTCCAAGGATGGAGAGCCTGCGCCATGGCTTGGAGCTGGTATGCTTTCCCAACTGCCTTTGTATATGTTTTCAGCAATAACTTCATTCTACATCTTTTGTTTTCAAGTGATGACAAATTATTAGGAGCTGGACCGCTCCATTTCTAACTTTGGACCCAGCTTCAACAACACACCCACCAGCAACTGGAGGATCAAGCTGCCTTTAAGGATAGGGAGCAATTTTTACAACAAGAATTGGCTCGCTGCCGGGACCAACTAACTGAAGCCCATCATCAAAGATAGGAAGATGTTGAGGCCTTAGCGGCCCTTTAGAACCAACGATAAAAGGATGCCGAAACCATGTCAACTCTTCAAAGCATTCAACAGAGAGACGATCATGCCACTACTTCCAGATAAAATTCCTTGTCACAAGAACTAGTTGGCTATTAGAGCCAAATGGCTGAAATCCAATGGCAGAGATAGAAGGATGTAGAAACTATAGCAGCCCTCCAGGCTCAGCAACTAAAGGATGCAGAGACCATATTCGGCCTCCGTACCCAATTGAGCAAGGAGATACAGGAAAACTCATCTTTAATATCAGCTACGGTGCATGCTCACGCTCGAATACGCAGGCAAGAAACTTCTCTACAGTAGTTGAGTAATGAGATCGCCTGTACTAGGGCGTATACTAAGGCAGTGGAGGGGATTTCAGCTTCCATGCATCAAGATATGATGGACATGTCAAGAGTCATGGAGCAGGGTCAAACTTCCCAGTCTAACGATGTGTCCACTCTAGCTGATGCCATAATACAAGTCTCCCAGCGCTAATGTCAAGTATGTCGAGTTCTCTGGGAGCATAGAGCACATTGCGCCAGGTTTCACCAAGGTGTGCGCACAGCCGATCCAAACCAACAAGAGTGCTTACGGTCTCTGATGAGAGCTACCTATCAAGATGGATTCAACCAGGCGGTCCGACAATATGCTGACCAAGGGCTCCCTCCAGCTAATCAACCGACCCTTTTTCTACAGTGGGAGATTGGCTTTAGGTGCTATCCTCCAGACCATTTTAGATTATAATCTTCTTGCCGACTTTCTAGACAATATTATACATTCATCACCCCGAACTCACTAACATTTAGGAATGAACTTGGTCACAAATTACTTGTACTTGATATGGCTCTTTGTTTTCTTTACTCTGTGAATGAGAAACTGATTTACCATGATAATTATTCTTCGCACTTGCTCCCAATTGTGAATTATATTGTTATAAACTGATGGCTATGTCATATTCTTCTCCTCTACACTTCATAGGAAATATATAAAACTTCTCCCTTTATCAACCTTCTTTTATATAGTATGGAAGTGTTTTAGATGTATAGTATTCTAGGGTCGAGGTAACTCTTTGCCCTTATCATCTTTTAGGTAATAAGCTGACCTGGCTACTCGGTGAATAACGATGTAAGGTCCTTCCCAATTAGGAGCCAGCTTTTCAGGGTCCCCTGTAGGGTTGACCTTGCGCATCACTAAGTCACCTTTCTGGAACCTCTTGGGTATCACTCTTTAATTAAAGGCTTGCTGGATCCTTTGCTTGTAAGCTTCAGCTCGCATTCGGGTTTGTTCTTGCCTTTCTTCTAACAAATCCAATTCAGTGCCTCTTATAATTTGGTTTTGTTTTGGCTCGTACGCCTCGACTCGGGCGCTACTCAGAATGGTTTCCATCGGGATAACTGCCTCAGTTTCATACACCAAACTGAACGGGGTCTCCCCAGTGGTTGTTTTGGGAGTAGTTTAATAGGCCCATAGAATCCCAGACAATTCATCCACTCAGTTTCCTCTTTTGGCGCCCAACTTAGTCTTTAATACTTGGATGATGATTCTGTTAGTCACCTCAACCTAACCATTAGCCTGATGATGAGCTACTGAATTGAAAGCTTCTTGAATGTTGAAGTGTTGACACCATCCTCTAATTTTCTTACCCTAGAATTGTCGCCCGTTATCGCTTATTAATCTTCGGGGAACTTCATATCGACATATAATATTCTTCCAGAGGAACTGTATGACTGCATCTTCTGTAACTGTTGCTAAAGGTTCAGCTTCCACCCATTTAGAGAAGTAATTTACCGCTACCAATAGAAACTTCTTCTGCAAAGGAGCAGGAGGCATGAGACCCACTATATCCATTCCCCATTGATCAAAGGGGTAGGAAGCAACTATAACTCTCATCAACTCGGCTGGTTGTTTGGACCTATTGCTGTGTTTTTGACATGATGAGCAAATTTGCACCAAATGGGTCGCATCTTGATGAAGAGTTGGCTAGAAATACCCAACCAACAATACTTTCCTTGCCAAGGATCTTCCTCCCAAATGATTGCTGCAATATCCCTTGTGTACTTCTCGGAGCACCCATTCGACACCTTCCTTCCCCAAGCATTTCAACAGGGGGCACCCAAAAGATATCTTATATAGAATTCAGTCAACAATTGTGAACCATTTCGCTCTGGTCACCAAGATTGATGTCGCTCCTCTTTCATCAGGAACCTTCCCTTACTATAAATATGCCATAATATCAGTTCTCCAATCGGAGATCTAATCATTTTCCGATGCCACCTCTTCCATACTGCATATTACCAAGGAGTTAGGAACTTCCATGCAAATAGATCCTGGTTGTTTTACCCTTTCTAGGGAACTAGCTAGTCGAGCCAATTCATCTACTTTTCGATTATTTTCTCTTGGAATCTGCTGCAGGATGACCTCTTGGAAATGAGCTTTTTCTTTTTCAAAAGTTATCAAATATTTTTGCAATCTCTCTTTCCGAACAATAAAAGCACCCTGGAGTTGCGACACAGCTAACTAGGAATCTAAATGCATAATGATTAAAGTTGCCCCAACAGCTTTGGCTGCCTGCAATCCGGCTAGGATGGCCTCATACTCTACCTCATTGTTGGACATCCGGTATCCGAGGCGAATGACTATGCAGGTTTCTTCCTCTTCAGGAGTGATGTGAGCAAAACATATAGGGTTTTAGGAGTAGTTTTTGTTCACATCTCGTTGCATTTTATATTTGATTCTTGAATATTTCACTTTATTTTGCATGCATTTCTTATTTTCTTATTCGGAAATCTTCTCTTTATACTTTTGTGTGCAGAACAGCATTCTACGGGGAAAATGACACACTTTTAGAGCAAAAAGAAGGCATTTGGCAGCTAGAACAGAAGGACACACACCCTGGCCCTGTGAATCCACATGGCTCACACCCAACGCCACACACGACCTGGTCGTGTGAATCCACATGGTCGTGTGGCACTAGGAAATTTCGACATGATTCAGTTATTTTCCAGGTTTTAGGGATATCCGGCTTGATGTCTATATAAAGGTAGCTATGCCTAAACCCTAGAGAGAGGCACGACGGCCGGGACAACACTCCGATCCCCTAAAAAGCTTTGGGAACATGCAACGGGGAGGAAGAAGGCCGCTCGAGGATCAAGTTCTACACATTAACACCGGAGAGGAAAGCCAAAGTGCATTGTAATTTACGTTCTTTGCGCAGTTTACATTGTTTCTATGAATTCTAATATGCTTTGTGTTTCTCTTCTCATATTTATGGAGTAGATTCTCCTATTCTAGAATTAGGGAGTAGTTTGTAGGAACCTTCGTGATCGCTAGAGGGGGGTGAATAGCGAGTTCGTCGTAGGATGATGGAAATTGATCGCGATTGCATGCTTGCTACAAATTGATTAGTGCGCAGCGGAAATAATAAAGCAATAATGAAATACAAACACGCAAATACAATAATATAACATGGTTCAGAACCGAATGGTTCATACTCCACGGATTAAGCTCAAACGAGCTCTAGCGATCCAACCACACACTACTAATCCAATAAACTCCTTCTCGGAACAATCCAGAGGTGGAGAAACCTCTTACAATTGTTTACAACAATAAACAAATAGATACAAGCAAATACAAATATGAAATACTACAAGTAAAGGAAAAATACTTTATAATTGCTCTTTTGATTGCTTGATCTTTGGTTGCTTGAATTGCACTTGGAGACCCTGATTTATAGCAACATATCACCCCAAAGACATCCAAGAACCGGTGCCAAATCCTCCCTCCACGAGTTCCCTTTAAAGTTGCTCCTTAGGCTGGATTTCTCCTAGCAGTCGACTGATCGGGACCATCAGTCGACTGCCCCTGTAGCCATTGTCTCACAATGGCATGAAACACGTCGGATAAGTCCAACAGATACACCATCAGTTGACTGATTATACCCATCAGTTGACTATTCGAGTTGATCACTGATTGGAGAACTCATTGTGCCCGAGTTCTCCACCATCAGTCGACTGATCTCAAGATCAGTCGACTGCTCAAGTCATCAGTCAACTGCCCAATGCTGGCAGTCGATTGTTAGGCCATCTTCCCACAGTTAAACCCTAGTTGACTCCCATCAGTCGATTGACCATAGTCCCAGTCGACTGATACACCTCAAACATGAGGTTTTAACCCAAGTATGGTGCCTCCATACTTGCTAGATCACCCTTAACCTAGACATAAGCCTTCTAGCCACCTCCATCAGCTTCATGTCTATCGGATCCCTCCAAGTCATCCATGACTTGTTCATCCATACACTAGCCTTCAGGTGCTTCCATCGGCTATGTCATGCTAAGTTGATCTATACCGCTAAAGAACATTGGACTTACGCTGCCAAGACTCCCACGTGGACTTTACGCTGCCAACCATTGGACTTATACTGCCAAGACTCCCGCTTGGACTTTACGCCGCTTATATTCCCCTTGGACTTTCCAAATTCCAAGACTCAAGCTAGGACTTTCCCTTGTCAACCCATGTTAGACTTTCCATGCCCAGACTCATGCTTGGACTTTCCTTTGCCAACCCATGTTTGGACTTTCCCTTGCCAAGACCCACGCTTGGACTTTACATGCAAAGTACTCGAGACTTGGACTTTTCCAAGGCCAAGTGTCCCACTTGGACTTTCCATGACAATGGTCAAACCATCGTCAAACATCAAATACTAACCTGGGTCGATTGCACTAATCTCCCCAACACATGTCAGACATCAATGTCAGACATCAATGTCAAATATCAAAATACTACTCGATTCAAACTCGAGTATGGTCAAGTGTGACCTGGACCGATTGCACCAACAATCTCTTCCTTTTTGATGTTTGACAAAAATAACCTTGAGTTAGGCCCCTAACTCAAACTCCCTTACCAATTATCCCAAATTGGTAATTTCATACATTCTCCCTCTTTTTGACATACATCAAAAAGGTTCACCCAAAGAGGTCAATGTCTCATATCCAATGAGATCTTACAATCTCTCCTTGGTCAAAAAACATCTAGGATGCCTACAATTTTCCTAGTGATAAGTCTCATATCACTCAAGAGAGACACTCCTCTGAAGTCTCCCAATTTCCAAATTGAGCATCTCAAATTCTCATTTCTCCCTCTCATGAGGAAAAATATCATCCATCATCCCATGATGGATTCCTCCCTCTAATGGCTTGCTCCCCCTTGACCATTGTACCAACAATGTCCTTAGGGAGTCCCTAAACCTATAGGAACTCTAAACCATCAAAAATTAAGGTCCAAAGTTCAACATTGAACTTTCCCACACCTTAAATTGATACATCACCCTAACAACTCTCCTAATCCATATCCAATAGATTTTCACCCTTTCCAATGTTTTCCAAAGCATATCCTAGGGTTAGGAGCAGTTAGGGAATCCTAACCTAGCTGAAATTGGGATAAACATACCTTGTTTATCCAAAATTAGCCTGACAGTCGACTTTATCAGGCAACAGTCGACTGCCGTGCTCATCAGTCGACTGCCATCAGGCGGCAGTTGATTGATAACTCAAATTCTGAATTTTAGTTATCAGAAATGAATTTTGAAAAAGCATAAGTAATTATACGTATATCGAAAAATCATGAAAATTCATAGGTACATTACTTATAAGCAATACAATGGGTGAAAAATATTTGAAAAATATTTTACCCATAAAATAGTGAAATTGACACAAAGTTCAAAAGTGAAGAAAAACTTCAATGTTTTAGCTCACTTTGTATCAACTTCATCAATGGTGATTTCTATCAAAAGATAGACTTCACCAAGGTTTTTCAAAATAATTTTAAAATGTTTTTAAAACCTTATATTGGATCATATTCTTTGGGCTTAATGTACATGACTTGAACATAAGCTTTCCCAAAGATCCAACAATAATATAAGATGAGTTTAAGTTCATCTAGATGCAAGAACTATACACCTTGAACTTAACTCATATCCTAGCATCTCATATATATCTAGGGTGTATAAATACACATACATATTAATGTAATGTGAGATGTGGATTTTGTTCTCCTAATTTAGGGTTTTATGTATTTTCTAAGGCAACCCTACTTGATTCCCTTATACATAGGACTTCAAGTCATGCTATAGTCCTTAAATCAATTTTAATTACTCTAAATGCATGAAATTATCATGGCATAAACGATGATATAAATAAAGCATGGCCAATGATCATGATGTCATATCATATGATTAAATTTAAATACACATGACATTTAACCCAAGCATGATCATGACATATAAATGATTAAAAGTAGATATGATGTCATGACATGTTATATGGCAAATAAAATATGGAAAATAAAATATAAAGGTATATAATACCTAAATTTTAATGTTAGTTGTCATTTTTCATTATTAAACTCATTTTTACATATTATTAGTTTATCTCCTAAATGTGCCAAAAACCCAAAATGGAACACTACAACCTCTAAACCTAAATTGTGTCAATTTAATTGATTTTTCATAATCCCAAAAATATATTGGCACATCCCAAACTCTTTTAGGATCATAATTCAAATCACATTTTCAAGGTACTCATAACCTTGAAAATGACCTAAAGTGTCACCTTTACTATGGTCAGGTTAACTACCCATCTATTCAAAGTTGGCACACCCTAACCCATTTAGCGTGAATCGATCACGCTCCTAGGAACCCAAAACATATTTGAGCTCTTTGGGTTTACTAGGTATTCCTTAGGGATAACCTCATTAGATACCCTCCTAGGCTTGGTAGCCTTGGTCATTTGGGTCTTGCCTAGGTTAACTCTAGGGGTAACTCCCCTTGTAACCTTCTTAGTGGCTTCCCTAGGTTTCTTTGAAACCCTAGCCACTAGGCACACACCTTGGTTACCCTTAGGGATGACTTCCCTAGTAACCTTGGTCTTTCTAGACCTAGGTTGTGTTCCATAATAGAATGGAACACTATGATAGGCCTTCTTGGGCTTAGGTTTGTGACTCAAACCTTTCTTGCCCTTGGTGGGACCTTGCTTTCTAAGACCTAGACCTTGACTCTTAGACCTAGATTTTTGATCATTTGACCCTATGATTGAATTTTGCATCTTTGCAAGGGTCCTCTCCAATTTCTCAAGCCTTGACCTCAAGGCTTAGTTTTCTACCTCTAATTGTCTAATTTTTTATTTTTCATCTATTCTTTGGACATTGTTTTTTCTAGTCATATGCCTAGTCCATTTAGGGTTAAAACCTAGGTGATCTTCTATTTTCTTAATGGATTCCCTAGGTAAGGTTTTTCTAGGGATATTAGTCCCAAATTTCTCCTTATTTGAAATATGACATGATTTTGCACCTAGACTATAAAATCTATTTCTAGCATGCTCTTTATGATAAATAGCAAGATTGCTAACATTATTTCTAACATGCTTTTACCTATAACTTAAAGAAGGTGAATTAATAAATTTTACCTTAGGGTTAGCTTTCAAAGCTCCCCCTACTTGTGATGCTCCCTCATTATCTTTGATTTCCTTCTTCCTAGGGCATTGACTTCTATAGTGCTCCTTTTTATGACACTTGAAGCATACTACGAGCTCCTTGATCTTGATGGTTGAGGCTCCGGTGTCCTTGATCTTTGGCACCGGTGGAGCTTTCTTGATCCTTTTAGGACACTTACTCTTGTAGTGTCCTTGCTCCCTACACTCAAAATATATTATATGATTTTTAATTTTGACTACAATGTTTGAGTTACCTAAGTCATCGGTGGATGTTTGGGCTTCTTCATCTTCTCGACCGGAGGTAGAAGGTTCCTATTGAATTGGCTCCGGTATTGAAGATGGTCTCTCCTCCCCCTCAATCCTAGAAGTGGAGGGTTCTTCCATCTCTTCTTCCTCTTTCAATCCGGATGTTGATTCCCTGTCAACCTTCGAATCCTCATGCTCTTGGGATGAAGATGTGCTTGCTTTTTCTTGAGCTTGAGAGGATGAGCACTCTTCTTCTTCTTCTTGGACCGATGATGGATTTTCGTGATATTTTGCCAATTCGCTCCAAAGCTCCTTGGCATCCATGTAATCCCCTAGGCTACACAAGATGTTATTAGGAATCAAATCAAAAATAAATTTGACTACCTTCTTATTTTTATCAAACTGTTAGAGTTGCTCCTCGGTCCATCTCTTCTTCTTGAGGAAGCCTCCCTTTGGTCCTCTTGGATAGTTAAATCCCTCCATCAAAATGGACCATTCTTCAAAATCCTTCATCATGATGAAGTATTCAATTCTTCTCTTCCATGAATTGAAGTCTTCTCGTTCGTAAAGTGCATATGGGATCGGTGTGTTGATGTCCCATCCTAGTTGTTCTTCAATATCCATCTTCTTCCCTCTAGCTTGCTCTCTTGGTTGTTAATCTGTAGAAGAGCCTCGGGCTCTAATACCAATTGTAGGAACCTTTGTGATCACTAGAGGGGGGTGAATAGAAAGTTCGTCATAGGATGATGGAATTCGATCGCGATTGCATGCTTGCTACAAATTGATTAGTGCACAGCGGAAATAATAAAGCAATAATGAAATATAAACACACAAACACAATAATATAATGTGGTTCGGAACCGAATGGTTTATACTCCACGGATCAAGCTCAAACGAGCCCTAGCGATGCGACTGATGCGCACGAATGCGACCTCAAATCTCGCAACAGAGACCGTCGAAGACTCAAAGTGCGCGCTCGCGCTCAACGTCCGTAAGTGCACGGATGTTGTCAAGTAATAAAGATTATTGATCCCAAAGGGACTGAGATTCAAATACCGATCTATTCGGTGGATGTTATTGTTCGGAGGTCAGATTTAAAGATTTGTGATTGTGAGGGTCATCGGTGGACTAAACTCTAGTACGGTGTCACACGGAAGAAGAGAGGGTTTGCTACGAGGATTTTTATGGGATTCTAAGACTTCGATTTCGTTTGTGTATCGCAGAACATGCTATCAATTGAATGAATCCAGACTTTCTAACTAGGGATTTATGGAAAGGACATCATACACTCCCCCAATGAGCCTTCGCATCTATCGGAATCTACCTCTGCTATGTCAGGTCATCCCCTGGCCTCAAGACGGGATAGTCGGTATGAGGATGCCGAATCGATCCCTGCGATGAGTCAGAAACGAGATACATTACCGACTCTATCGCATCCTTCTATCCACAATTGCAGGTGATGAGGCCAACCCTTAGGTTCCTCCTAATATCCCCTAAATTTGTGATACAAGGATTGTCACCCATTGTATCGTCTACACACAGAAGATAGAAAACCAAAACACAAAGCTATATATCTAAACTATCATTCAACTGTAAATACGATTTCAAGAAACATATTTGAAATAGCAATGTTCTACTCAACACAAACTACTCCCTAATCCTAGAATCGGAGAATGTACTCCATGAATATGAGAAGGGAATCACAAAGCATTATGGAATTCATGAATACAATAATAGATGTGTAAGGAATATGAATTACAATGCTATGCAACCCTTCTCTCTGGCATTGAGGTGCATAACTTGATCCTCGAGCGTCTCCCTTCTTCCTCGTTGCGAGTTCTCGGTGCTTTTTAGGGCACCGGTGTGCCGTCCCAGCCGTCGTGTCTCTCCCTAGGGTTTGGGCGGAGCCATCCTTATATAGACATCACCTCAGACCGCTGCAAAATTCGGAAAAACCCTAGTCGTGCAAATCTGGCGGGCCGCCACACGGCTATGTGGAAACACACAGTCAGGTCGTGTGCGGCCCTAGGGTGGCTGATCTCGCCCATTAGACACGGTCGTGTGTAGCCACACGCCCTGGACGTGTCTCATTCTGCGTCTAGCTGCAAAATGTCCTTCTTTTGCTCCGAAAGTATGCCTTTTCCTCCGAAATGCTATCTTGCACACAAAAGTACAAAGAGTAAACCTCCGAATCAGAAAATAGGAAATGCATGAAAAATAGAGTGACATATGCATGAAACTAATATAAAAATGTAATGAGATGTGAGCAAAAATTACTCCTAAAACCCTATATATTTCGCTCACATCACTTCTCCCAGACTTAAATCTTTGCTTGTCCTCAAGCAAACCTCAGTACCATGAAATTTAAAAGACATTGTTCCATACTTAGCATGCCAACTAAATTTATCAAGTGGTATTTACAATCAAAGCAGAATAAATATGTTCTAGAAATTCACTAAGTTAGCTCCTCGTGCTCATGCTAAGCGAACCATTCTTAGGGGATGCCCGTTCCATGGTGAGTTAAGTCGTCACCCCATAGCTTTCCTAAGGTTTTCGGCTCTTAGGCACTTACCTGCCCAAAGCGAGGGTCGTTCCTTAGATCTAGCATAAAGTCTCAAAGGCGTGTTCGGTATCGAGAGAAATTGGTAGGTATTTCCCCAGTAACCTAACTCGATCTCAAAGGGGCACCTAGTCATTTCCACCCACGACAATTATTTTTTATCCCTCATAATCTTCTATCTCTCTCTTCTCTTTCTCTCTCTTTTTTTCATTTTTTTCTTGTTTTCTTTTTCATCCTTTTCTCTTTCTCTCTTCTCTTTTTTTTCCTTCTCACAGGGATTTTGATTTTTCCAAATGGGTTTACACAATCCGAGCATCTCTAGTAACTAAAATGCTAAACCTAGAGTCACCTATGGATTCCAAAGTACTAGACTACTGAGATGAATCATAATTAGGTATGTACTAGATTATCCCCTTCAGAATGTTCAACATGTGTAAGTGTAAAGAAATAAAGCTAACCAGTTTAAGTCTAGAACATTCATTAAAGCAAATAAAATAAAATACCATGAGATAAATGAAGTTAAGCTACCTATGAGAACAACTTATGTAAGTAACTTTTTTATAAATACTACTGAGGCAGCTTTATAGATAACAAAAACTAAGTACTGAAAGAAGTTCAACAACCCATGCATGAATAAATGAATGAAAATACCAGAAAAGAAACTACTGCTAGGAAACAAAATAAAATAGACTTTGTGCTCCCCAGACTTAAATGAAAATATACCTCTAGTATGGTGGACGAGGTGGAAAGTCTGGGAGCCTTGACATCTCTGGATCCTGGGAGAACCTACTGCTGAGTCGCTGATGCCACATGTATATGTGGTTGATCTGGGAGCTGGTGGATGCAGCGGCTGCTCGGTGCTCCTCCTCACTAGCCCACTGCACCTGCTGGGCATGTATGTGTTGTCGCATCTCCCTGCGGTAGGCAGCTTCATCCTGGCGACGAACAACCTCCTCCAGGAAGTATATGCGAGCCTTGTCATAGAACTCCTTAGCCCGCTGGAAGTGCTCCCGGAATCCCTGGAACTCCCCCTCCTGGTAGGCGCTCTGCTCCTCCCATCACTGCCTCTGTGTCTGCTACTCAGTGTATATGTCGTCGAGGTGTGATCAGAACTCTGAGAAATCATAGGCCGACATACCTGCATCCTGCTCAAAGGTGGAAACATATGGTGGTGCCGGTGCAGACTTATGTCGGTGTGGACTAGGTGGGCTCCTATGCACATGTGGATTGGAGGGAGAGTGATATAAAGGTGGGAGATGGGCACCGATGTGGATGGTCCCTCATGTGGAGGAGACTTCACTATCAGGTCCAAGCGCCAGTTAGCGCGTATAGCGATGGTGGTACGATCCGAGTCGGGGAGCCTAAGGGTCGTCAGATTTTTCCTTACAAAGCTTAAGGAGTCTGCTTCTCTCACAATCATTTTCATGGCCATGCACACTTCTAGGTCGATCCTAGGGCTCCCCTCTATACTCTCTAATGCTGTGTAATCATACCCCATCCTATGGTAAATGTGGATAAGTAGGCCTCCCACATTAATCTCTCCTCGTGTTGCTTTGCCCATCTTCACTAAGTGTCTGATGAAGTGGGACCCTACATCGATGCTACTCCTTTCTTGTATCATATCCCATAGGCAAAACAGCTCGCTAGCTCTAACTACACTGTCACTCTCCCCACGACCAAATATGGTACTGGCCATGATGCGGTGGAGGTATCGAAAGACGGGGTTTTGGAGGCGCGACGCTTTGGCCCTAGATGGGTCATAAGCGTGCTCCCCCATCAACTCAATCCAAACTATCCGAGATATGAACCCAATAGGGGTTCTTCTCTCTACCCCACTCGGCAAGCCAAAGCATGAGTTCCATTGGTGAAGGGTCCACTCATGCTCAATGTTAAAAAGCCTAAAAGTTATCCTACCCTCCTCGCTTTCTCTACCCATTAAAATTTCCACCTCTAAGGAACTCAAAAACTCTAGAACTATCCTAGGGTAGGTTGGGTGCCTTATTCCCATAATCGCTTCCCACCCCATTTTTGCAAATAGGGTTTGTATATCACCTAACAACCCTAAAGATTCTAGCAAATCTTCATCTAAGTACCTAGTAGCAGTGAGTTTACGAGTCGAGAGCATACTATATCTATCTTTATGTTCATTATTGCGAAAAAGAAGAGTGGGTAGGGCATTACCCTCCTCCGGAGCTTGAGGGGCGTCGTCTCTCCTTGATCATCGCTCCGAAGCATGGGATCGAGGTGCTACATGCTTGGTCCTCCTCATCTTTGCTTCTTTTGGCTTCCTTTGAGGTTAAAAGTGCTTCTAGATGGTGGAGAAAACGAAACCACACAGCTAGGGCAAGAGCATTCGAAACAGACGGCGCAAATGGGGTGAAAACACACGGGTCGCCCCTTTTATCCTCGTGCGACACGGCCGTGTGAAAACACATGGCCAGACCGTGTGCACCTTGGGTCGGTCGAGCACGGCTGTGGGAAAACACACGGCTAGGTCGTGTGTCCCAATTTCTCTCCCCGTTTTGCGTTAGGGTTCGAATTTTCTCATACATTTCGCCGTGTAGGTTAATATGGATTTTATTTTTGCCTAGCAAAGTTCTTTTCTAGTCCTAATTCTAAATGAGATGGAAATCAAAACTAAAATTAAATGAATGCATGCAATACAATCAAAAGGGAAATCTAAAACTAAACTTGAGTTGTCTCCCAAGAAGTGCTTTGTTTAAGGTCTTTTAGCTCGACCTTATTCCTACGTTTCATTTAAGGTGTTTGAATCTTGCTCGTGGGGGAGCAAGATATTTGCTCACCTTACACCTCCTCCCTTGTGGTCCCTTATCCCCATATCTCTTAAATCTTGCTCATGGAGGGGCAAGGTATTTATTAGCTGCCTTCCTTGGTTCAAGATTGAACATGCTTAGCCTCAAGTAATCATTAGGAGTTTGATCATAATATTCTATTTTGTCCAAATGCTATAAATAACATAACTCACCACGAACATCCTCAACAAAAGATTGGTTAGCAGATTCTATTATGTCGAATGAAATTTTATCATTACAAATCACTAGGTGGGCTTTGTTATTGGTAACTAAAGCTTCGGTGAGGGTTATGGTAGGCATTTCTAGATCCTTGAGGTTAGGAGGTGTTTGGATTGAAGCAATGCTCTCCTCGATTAAAGTATCAATTATATAATCCTCAAGTTCTTCTTCCAATGGTGATTGAATTGATTGTCCTTCTTCACTTCCTATGTCATCTACGCCCTCCTCATTCATTCGCTCAAAGTGAGTCTCCACCCTATTAGGTGTGATCCAGTCATTAAAGCCACCTTCTAATTGTTTGGTTTCTATCCTAGCTAGATCCCGTTCCATCATCTCTGCAAATTGTTGGCTATGCTCTTTGCATTCCCTAGTAAAATTATCTAGTGGGAGCTTGGTTCTGAATAAAATTTGCATGGTGACTCATAGCTCTCGTTCTCATTTTGAAAACGATATTGAGTCTCTGTCTGCGAATGCCACCATCGGAATTCATCATTCGCTGCTTGTTCTATTTGAATAAAATCTTCCATTATCTGCTCAAGTCGGGATTTAGGCGGACAATATTGAGGGTTTAAGTACCCATGGTCATAACTATATGAATAGAAATCATCTTGTGGCCACTGGTTGTAATTGTAGATGACATCTCCTTGTTCAAATTGTGAAGGTTCGAATATATCCGGACAATCATTAATGGTATGTCATGTTTCACCACAATGTTCACAATAAATATTACCAAAACTTACAGCATTAAATTCACCATAATCATGAGTAAAAGCATGCATCGTTATATGCAGGAAATTATAAATAAAAAAAGAGCAAATGAATAAACAAAACTGAAATAAAATAAAATAAAATAAAACAAGAAAAGTAAATCTATCCAAAGTCCGATCTAATTATCCACTTTTTGATTCGATATCGAATTGATCAGTCCCTGGCAACGACACCAAAAACTTGATGCGCACGAACACGATCTCAAATCTCGCGATGGAGACCGTCGAAGACTCAAAGCGCGCGCTCGCGGTCAACGCCCGCAAGTGCACGGATGTCGTCAAGTTATAAAGATTATCGATCCCACATGGACTGGGATTCGAATACCGATCTATTCGGTGGATGTTATTGTTCGGAGATCAGATTTAAAGATTTGTGATTGTGAGGGTCGTCGGTGGACTAAACTCTAGTACGGTGTCACATGGAAGAAGAGAGGGTTTGCTATGAGGATTTTTATGGGATTCTAAGACTTCGGTTTCGTTTGTGTATCACAGAACATGTTATCAATTGAATGAATCCAGACTTTCTAACTAGGGATTTGTGGAAAGGACATCATGCACTCCCCCGATGAGCCTTCGCATCTATCAGAAGCTACCTCTGTCATGCCAGGTCATCCCCTGGCCTCAGGACGGGATAGTCGGTATGAGGATGCCGAATCGATCCCTGCGACGAGTTAGAAACGAGATACATTATCAACTCTATCGCATCCTTCTATCCACAGTTACAGGCGATGAGGCCAACCCTTAGGTTCCTCCTAATATCCCCTAAATTTGTGATACAAGGACTGTCACCCCTTGTATCGTCTACACACAGAAGATAGAAAATCAAAACACAAAGCTATAGATCTAAACTATCATTCAACTGCAAATACGATTTCAAGAAACATATTTGAAATAACAATGTTCTACTCAACACAAACTACTCCCTAATCCTAGAATCGGAGAATCTACTCCATGAATATGAGAAGGGAATCACAAAGCATTATGGAATTCATGAATACAATAATAGACGTGTAAGGAATACGAATTACAATGCTATGTAACCCTTCTCTCTGGCATTGAGGTGCAGAACTTAATCCTCGGGCATCTCCCTTCTTCCCCGTTGTGAGTTCCCGGTACTTTTTAGGGCAATGGTGTGTTGTCCCGGCCGTCGTGCCTCTCCCTAGGGTTTGGGTAGAGCCATCCTTATATAGACATCACCTCGGACCGCTGCAAAATCCGAAAAAACCCTAGTCATGCAAATCTAGCTGGCCGCCACATGGTCGTGTGGAAACACACAGCCAGGCCATGTGCGGCCCTGGGGTGGCTAATCTCGCCCATTGGACACAACCGTGTGTAGCCACATGCCTTGGTCGTATCCCATTCTACGTCTAGCTACAAAATATCCTTCTTTTGCTCCGAAAGTGCGCTTTTTTCCCCCGAAATGCTATCCTGCACACAAAAGTACAAAGAGCAGACCTCCGAACCAGAAAATAGTAAATGCATGTAAAATAGAGTGACATATGCATGAAACTAACATAAAAATGTAATGAGATGTGAGTGAAAAGTACTCCTAAAACCCTATATGTTTCACTCACATCAACAACCACACACCACTAATCCAATAAACTCCTTCTCGAAACAATCCAGAGGTGGAGAAACCTCTTACAATTGTTTACAATAATAAACAAATAGATACAAGAAAATACAAATATGAAATATGCTACAAATAAAGGAAAAAACACTTTACAATTGCTTTTTTGATTACTTGATATTTGGTTGCTTGAATTGCACTCGGAGACCCTGATTTGTAGCAGCAAATCGCCCCAAAGACGTCCAAGAATCGGTGCCAAATCCTCCCTCCACGATCTCCCTTTAAAGCTCCTTGGCCGGATTTCGCTTAGCAGCTGATCGACGGACCGCCGAGATCGCTCGTAGCCGCTGTCTCACAACCGATAAGTCCAATGGATACAACATCAGTCGACTGATTATACCCATCAATTGACTAATGACTCAATCAGTCGAGTGTTCGGGCTGATCACTCAACTGGAGAACTCACTGTGCTCGAGTTCTCCACCATCAGTTGATTGGTCTCCAAATTAGTCGATTGCTTAGGACATCAGTCAACTGCCCAATACTAGCAGTCGACTACTAGGCCATCTTCCCGCAGTCAAACCCTAGTTGACTCCCATCAGTCGACTAACCATAGTCTCAATCGACTGATACACCTCAAACATGAGATTTTAACCCAAGTATGGTGCCCCCATACTTGCTAGACCACCCTTAGCCTAGACCTAAGCCTTCTAGCCACCTCCATCAGCCTCACGCCTATCGGATCCCTCCAAGTCATCCATGACTTGTTCATCCATATGCTAGCCTTCAGGTGCTTCCATCGGCTATGTCATGCTAAGTTGATCTATACCTCCAAGGCACATTGGACTTACACTGCCAAAACTCCCGCTTAGACTTTACACCGCTAACCATTGGACTTATGCTGCCAAGACTCCCGCTTGGACTTTATGCCACCAATATTCCTCTTGGACTTTCCAAATGCTAAGACTCAAGCTTGGACTTTCCCTTGCCAACCCATGTTGGACTTTCCATGCCAAGACCCATGCTTGGACTTTCCTTTGCCAACCCATGTTTGGACTTTCCCTTGCCAAGACCCATGCTTGGACTTTACATGCCAAGTACTCAAGACTTGGACTTTCCCAATGCCAAGTGTCCCACTTGGACTTTCTATGACAATGGTCAAACCATCATCAAACATCAAATACTAACCTAGGTCGATTGCGCCAATCTCCCCAACACATGTCAGACATCAATATCAAACATCAAAACACTACTCGAGTCAAACTCGAGTCTGGTCAATCGTGACCTGGGCGGATTGTACCAACATAGTTTGTGTGCGTAGAACATGTTATTTCAAATATATTTATGTTCTTGAAATCATATTTGCAATTGGTGATTGTTTAGATCGATAGCTATTTGTTTTAGTCTTCTATTTATAGTGTGTAGCCGATACGAGGGGTGACAACCCTCGTATCAAAGATTTAGGAGAATTAAGGAGGAACCTAGGGGTTGGCCACATCTTCGATAACTGTAGATAGAAGGGTGTGAAAGAGTCAGAAATGGGACACGTTCTGACTCGTCATAGGGATTGAATCGGCATCCTCATACTGCCTATCCCATCCTAAAGCCAGGGGTCGACCTGGTATGGTAGAGGTAGTTCCCGATAGATGCGAAGGCTCATCGGGAAAGTGTATGATATCCCTTCCACAAGACCTTAGTTATGTTGGATCAAAGCGGATCGCTAGAGGGGGGGTGAATAGCGATAAAAACTTTTCTTTCGAATTCGTTCGGTAAAACACGAGTAGACACAACGGAAGATAAAACACAAGAAATAATAGACACGAAGATTTTACTTGGTTCGTAGCCAAAGGCTACTACTCCAAGGCCCTAGTGGTCCTTGACCACGTACGGAGGGAAAAACACTGACCGAACTCCTCCTCGTTGGAGGTAGGAGTTAAACGAATACAAAACTCAATAAATACTCAAGGTAGAGGGACACTCCCCCTCTCCTTGATATGATTTAAAGCTCGAAATAAGAACAACTTAACTTATACAAATTAAATCTTATACCGATGACTTTTGAAGACTTGAATATTGGAGCTTGAGTCGTCGTCTCGGTAGCACTTCGTCGTAGGGATGTCGGAGACTCGTAGCGTATCGGAAGCACTTGAAAGCTTTTGAATTGATGAAAACCCCTAGGACAAGCCCTCCTTTTATAGCCTTTAAGCCCCTCATCGAATGGGTCTTCAACCAATAGGAATTGGGCACAAAACCTCCTTGAAAAATGGTGATAGAGCTTGACTTCTCGAGGCTGATCCTTGACCATCAGTTGACTGATGGCCATCATCAGTCGACTGATGGCCATCATCAGTCGACTGATGGTAGCATCAGTCGAATGCTGACCGCAGACAGTCGACTGATGGATGGCAGTCGAGTCCTCCAAGCTAGCAGTCGACTAATGCTAGCTGCAAGGCAAAGTTAGCTTAACGAAAATATTATTTGGACGACCTCCGACCATCCGATCTCGACCTAGACCATCGATGGGATGTCTTTGGTCGGATCTACGCTTAAGACCATCCCCGTAAATAGGATACGACCTCACTTACGCTCTCACACACGAGCTTACCTTGATACTTACTGTGTCGCTTTCGCTTTCGGCCTTCCACTCGATTCCTTCGGCTCCCTCCGAAGTCACTCGAGTGTCGCCCAACTATCGCGGCTTCCTCCAGGTGTCGCTAGCCTTCAACTCCAGCTTTAGCACTTTTCTGCACACTCGATTTATCTCGTGAGATAATGATATATCCTTGACTTTGCGTCTTTTGCCATAATCAAAATACAGGTTCGACTTAGGTGCCCCTGCACCAATAAGTTAAACGTCTAGATAATACCCAATTGATAGCGTGTTATGCGACACACATGCGAAATTGAAATCCTAAAATTCCCTCAAAAGACTCGTAGCAACCCTTCTCTTCCTCCGTGTGACACCGTACTAGAGTTAGGATCGCCGACAACCCTCATCATCACAACCATTAGAACGGAACTCCGAACAATAACGCCCACTAAACCATTCGATACTTGAATCTCAGTCCCTGTGGGATCGATAATCTTTTTATTACTTGACGGCATCCATGCACTTGCGGGCATTAAGCGTGCACTTTGAGTCCTCAACGGTTCCCATCGTGAGATTTGAAGTCACATTCACGTGCATCAGGGAGATACCAATAACACCCCTACTCTGCTGTCTGTAGATCCAGAAGATCCGTCCACAAAAACATTTCATACCTTCTTCCCTTCTTCTTTTTTGACCGAACTATTCTCCAACCCTGTGGGGACCTCTGCTAGGAAATCGGCTAATGACTAAACCTTGGCAGCAATTCGGGGATGATAGTGAATGTCATATTCACTTAGTTCCACAGCCCACTTGGCTAACCTTTCTAAAAAATTGGGTTTAGTAACCACTTTACCTAATTCACTGTGAGTCAAGACATTGATCGGATGGGCTAGGAAATATGACCTCAACTTACGAGCTATTAAAACTAGGATATATGCTAATTTCTCCAACTTGGAATACCGTGACTCTGCTCCTTTCAAGATATGACTGGTATAATAAATGGGTTACTGTTGAAAACCTTCCTGTTTTAACAACACTGAACTAATAGCTCCTTCTGAAACTACTAAATACATCCACAATGGTTCTCCTAAGACTAGTTTGGCTAGCAGAGGTAGCTCAGCTAAATACTTTTTTAGTTCTTGGAAAGCTTGCTCACTTAATCATCCCACTGGAATCGAGCAGCCATGCACATAATTCGAAAGAAGGGTAGCCCCTTGTCTGTCGATCTAGATATAAATCGAGGCAAGGAGACTATTCTTCCCACTAACTTTTGAATCTCCCATAGATTAGTAGGTGACTTCATATTGTAGAGTGCCTGCGCCTTCTCTGGATTAGCCTGTGATGCATGCGAATGTAACCTCAAATCTCACAACGGAGACCATCGAGGACACGAAGTGCATGCTCAACGCTCGCAAGTGCACGGGTATCATCAAGTAATAATATAGATTATCGATCCCATAGGGACTGAGATTCGAGTACCATTCTATTCAGTGGATGTTATTGTTCAGACTTTAGTTCTAATGGTTGTGATTTAGAGGGTTATCGACGGTCCTAACTCTAGTACGGTGTCACACGAAGGAAGAGAAGGGTCGCTACGAGGCTTTTAGGGAATTCTAGGATTTTGGTTTCACTTGTGTGTCGCAGAACACGCTACTAATTGAGTATTATCTAGATTTCTAACTACGACCTTGTGGAAGGGACATCATACACTCCCCCGATGAGCCTTCGCATCTATCGGAAGCTACCTCTGCCATCCCAGGTTGACCCCTGGCTTTAGGATGGGGTAGGCGGTATGAGGATGCCGAATCAATCCCTACAGTGAGACAGAACGTATCTTGTTCCGACTCTATCGCATCCTTCTATCTACGGTTACGGGAGATGAGGCTAACCCCTTAGGTTCCTCCTTAATTCTCTTAAATCTTTGCAAATATAAACTAAAGAATCAGAAATATATTTGGAATAACATGTTCTATGTACACAAACTACTCCCTAATCCTAGAATCGGTAAATTTACTCCATGAATATAAGAGAAGAAACAAAAAGCATGATCATGTTCAGATATACAATGGAAATTATGCGCAGGAAGTAAATTACAATGCAATGGTGCTCTTCTCCTTGGCATTGAGGTGCAGAATTTAATCCTCGAGCGGCTTCCTTCCTCCCCGTTGCAAGTTCTCGAAGCCTTTTCGGGCGTCGGAGTGTTGTCCCGGCCATAGTGCCTCCCCCCTAGGGTTTGGACGTAGCTTCCTTTATATAGACATCAAGCTGGCTCTTCACGAAATCCAAAAAAAGACCTAATCATGTCAAAAAGGTTGGCCGCCATACGGTCGTGTGTTTCCACATGGTCAGGCCATGTGTGGCCCTGTGGTGGCTAATCTCGAGCTTCGGACACGGTCGTGTGTAGTCACATGTCCTGGTCGTGTCCCTTACTGCATCTAGCTACCAAATGCCCTCTTTTGCTCCGAAAGTGCACCGTTTTCTCTATGAAATACTATCCTGCACACAAAAGTATAAAGAGCAGATCTTCGAACTAGAAAATAGGAAATACATGCAAAACAAAGTAAAATATGCATGAAACAAATATAAATATAATGAGATGTGAGCGAAAACTACTCCTAAAATCCTATATATTTTGCTCACATAAATTCCCCCAGACTTAAATCTTTACTTGTTTTCAAGCAAACCTCAGTTCTAATAAATTTTAAAAAGTATTATTCCATACTTAGCATGTTAACTAGATTTATCAAGTGGAATTTTCAATCAAAGCAAAATAGATGTGTTCTAAAAATTCACTAAGTTAGCTCCTCATGCACATGCCAAGCGAATCTTCTTAGGGGATACTCGTTCTATGGTAAGTTAAGTCGTCATCCTATAGCTTTCCTAAGGTCTCCGGCTCTTAGGCACTTATCTGCCCAAAGCAAGGGTCGTTTCCTAGATCTAGCACAAAGTCTCAAAGGCGTGCTCGATATTGAAAGAAATTGGTAGGTGTTTTCCCAGTAACCTAACTCGGTCTCAATGGGGCACCTAACCATTTCCACCCACGATAACTATTTTTTATCCCTCATAATTTTTTTTTCAATTTTTTTTTCTTACTCTCTTTTTCTTTCTTTTTTCTTTTCTTATTCCATTTTTTTTCTTTCTTTCTTTTCTCTCTCTCTTGGGATTTTGATTTTTCCGAATGGGCTTCCACAATCCGAGCATCTCCAGTAACTAAAATACTAAATCTAGAGTCACCTATGTATTCCAAAGTATTAGACTACTGAGATGAATCTTAACTAGGTACTACTAGATTTTCCCTTTCAGAATGTTCGTCATGTGTAGGTGTAAAAATAAAAGCTAACCAATGTAAGTCTAGAACATTCATTAGAGCAAATAAAATAAAATACCACGACGTAAATGAAGCTAAGCTACCCATGGAAACAACTCTTGAAGAAAACCTTAAAAATACTATTGAGGTAGTTTATAGATAGCAAAAACTAAGTGCTGAAAGAAACTAAACAATCTATGCATGAACAAATGAATGCTAACTAAAATGCAAATATCAAGAAAGAAACTAATGCTAGAAACAAAATAAATCAAAACTTGGGGCCCCCAGACTTAAGTGAAGCATACCTCTAATATGGTCAACGAGGTGGAAAGTCTGGTAGCCTCAGCATCTCGGGATCCTGGGAGAATCTGGTGCTGAGCCACTGATGTCACATGTACATGTAGTCGATCTGAGAGCTGGTGGATACAGTAGCTGCTCTGTGCTCCTCCTCCTTAGCCCACTGTGCTTGCTGGTCGGCGTATATGTCCTCGAGGCTCGATTGGAACTCGGAGAAATCATAGGTAGATGTACCTGCATCCTGCTCAAAAGTAGAAAAAGATGGTGGTGCAGGTGCAGGCTCATGTCGACGTGGACTAGGCGGGCTCCTATACATGTGTGAACCGGAGGGAGAGTGATGAATAGTGGTGAAATGAACGATGTGATGCCCTTTATCCCTTGTGCAACATGCCCATGTGAAAATACATGGCCATGCCATGTGTGCTACTAGAATGTGGGGCATGGCCGTGTGAAAACACACGGCCAAGCCATGTGCCCCCTGTTTCTCTCTCATGGTTCACAATGGTCCGAATTCTCCTTACACGCTCAGTCGTGCAGGTTCAAAATGATTTTTGTTTCTACCTAGCAAGTCCTTTCTAGTCCTAATTTATTTGCAAAATGCTAAATATTATAAATTAAAGTTCAAATTACACAAACGAATGCAATAAAAAGAGAAGATAAAAACTAAACTTGGGTTGCCTCCCAAGAAGCGCTTTGTTTAAGGTCTTTTAGCTCAACGTTATTCCTACGTTTCATTTGATGTGTTTGAATCTTGCTCGTGGGGGAGCAAGATATTTGTTCACCTTACGCCTCCTCCCTTGTGGTCCCTTATCACCATATCTCTTAAATCTTGCTCGTGGAGTGGCAAGATATTTATTAGCTGCCTTCCTTGATTCGAGAGTGAGCATGCTTATCTTTAAAGAATCATCAGGAGTTTGATCATAATATTCTGTTTCATCCACATGCTTTGAATAATGTAACTCACCACAAACATTCTCACCAAAAGGTTGATTAGTAGATTCTATTAAGTCGAATGAAATCTCGTTATTGGTAACTAAAGTTTTGGTGAGGGTTAAGACAAGCTTTTTTAGATCCTTGAGGTTAGGAGGTGTTTTGATTGAAGCAATGCACTCCTCGATTAAAGTATCAATTAAATAGTCCTCAAGTTATTCTTCAAGTGGTGATTGAATGGATTGTCCTTCTTTACTTCCTATGTCATCCACGTCTTCCTCATCCATTCATTCAAAGTGAGTCTCCGTCATATTAGGGGTAATCCAGTCATCTAAGCCACCTTCTCATCGTTTGGTTTCTTCTCTTGCTAGATCTCATTGCATAATCTCCGTAAATTGTCGACTATGCTCCTCTCATTCCCTAGTAAAATCGGCTAGCAAGGCTTCTAAGTGGGGACTTGGTTCTGGATAAAATTCACATGGTAATTTATAGCTCTCGTACTCACTTGGGAAATAATATTGAGGGTTCAAATAGCCAGAGTCATAACTATATAAATATGATTCATCTCATGGCCATTGGTTGCAATCATAGGTGACTTCTTGTTCAAATTTTGAAGGTTCAAATATATCCGGACAATTGTTAATGGTATGCCACGTTTCAACACAATGCTCACAATAAATGTTACCAAAACTCACAGCATTAAATCGATCATAATTATGAGTAAAAGCATGCATCTTTATATACAGGAAAATATAGACAAGGAAAGGAACATCAGTGCCTTGGCAAGGGTCTCTTTTTTTAGAACTGCTAGAAAATTACTAAAGCTGGAAGAAAACTAAAATCTAAATTAGAGCCAAATTAAAATGGAAAACAATAAAAACTAGGGAAATAAACCTAAACTAGGTCCAATCCAACTGTCTACTTTCGATTTAATATCGAATCAATAATCTCCGGTAACGGCGCCAAAAACTTGATGCACGCGAACGCGACCTCAAATCTCATGATGGAGACCGTCGAGAACTCGAAGCGCGCACTCGCGCTCAATGCCTGCAAGTGCACGGGTGTCGTCAAGTAATAATATAGATTATCGATCCCACAAGGACTGAGATTCGAGTACCGATCTATTCAGTGGGCATTATTGTTCGGACTTTAGTTCTAATGGTTGCGATTTAGAGGTTTGTCGGCGATCCTAACTCTAGTACGGTGTCACACGGAGGAAGAGAAGGGCCACTACGAGGCTTTTAGGGAATTCTAGGATTTCAGTTTTGCTTGTGTGTCGCAGAACACCCTACCAATTATGTATTATCTAGACTTCTAACTACGGCCTTGTGGAAGGGACATCATACACTCCCTCGATGAACTTTCGCATCTATCGGAAGCTACCTCTGCCATCCCAGGTCGACCCCTGGCTTTAGGACGGGGTAGGCTGTACGAGGATGCCGAATCAATCCCTTAGGTTCCTCCTTAATTCTCCTAAATCTTTTATACGAGGGTTGTCACCCCTCGTATCGACTTCGCAAAGTAGAGAGAAAACCAAAACACGTACTATTTATCTAAACAAATACCAATTGTAAATATAAACTAAAGAATCAAAAATATATTTGGAATAACATGTTCTACGCACACAAACTACTCCCTAATCCTAGAATTGGTAAATCTACTCCATGAATATAAGAGAAGAAATACAAAGCATGATTATGTTCAGATATACAATGGAAATTATGCACAGGAAGTAAATTACAATGCAATGGTGCTCTTCTCCTTGGCGTTGAGGTGCAGAATTTGGTCCTCGAGCGACTTCCTTCCTCCCCATTGCGAGTTCCCGAAGCCTTTTCGGGTGTCGGAGTGTTGTCCCAACCGTTGTGCCTCCCCCCTAGGGTTTGGACGTAGCTTCCTTTATATAGACATCAGGCTGGGTCTTCACGAAATCTGAAAATAGACCTAATCATGTCAAAAAGGTTGACAGCCACACGGTCGTGTGTTTCCACATGGTCAGGTAGTGGGTGGCCCTGTGGTGGCTAATCTCGAGCTTCGTACACGGCCATGTGTAGCCACACGCCCTGGTCGTGTCCCCTACTGCATCCAGCTTCCAAATCCTCTCTTTTGCTCTGAAAGTGCGTCGTTTTCTCTGTGAAATACTATCCTGTACACAAAAGTACAAAGAGTAGATCTCCGAACTAGAAAATAGGAAATGCATGCAAAACAAAGTAAAATATGCATGAAACAAACATAAAATGTAATGAGATGTGAGCGAAAACTACTCCTAAAACCCTATATGTTTTACTCACATCAACCTGTAACCCCTTCTCTGTAACAATATATCCTAGAAATTTCTACTTTTTACTCTAAAAAGACACTTTTTGGGATTTAGCTTCATATTATACCTTCTTAGAGTAGCAAAGGTTTCCTCCAAGTCTATTACTAAGTCCCGAGTTATTTTGGACTTGACCAGAATGTCGTCAACATAGACCTCCACATTCTTGCCTTTTTGTTATGCAAAAAAATTTTCCATGAGTCGTTGATAAGTAGTTCCCGCGTTCTTTAGGCATAAAGACATCACTACGTAAGCATACAACCCTCCTACCATCACAAAACTGATGCGCTTCTGATCATCCTTCGCTAATGGGATTTGATGATATCCTTGGTAGGCATCCATGAGAGATACAACTTCATATCCCACAGTAGAGTCAATTAATTGAGCAATACGAGGCAAAGGGTAGCAGTCTTTAGGGCACACTTTATTCAAATCACAAAAGTTGATACACATCTTCTACTTCCCAGAGGGCTTGGGGACCAAAACTACATTAGAAACTCACTCGAGGAATTGAATTTCTTTAACATGACCAGCTTACAGTAATTTATCTACTTCTTCAGCAATGACTTTATCCTTCTCGGGTCCAAAATGTCCCCTTTTTTGTTGGACGGGATGAAATCCTTGAATGATGTTAAGATGGTGCTCAGCTACTTTAGGATCTATCCCCGTGCGGTCATGCACATCCCTGGCGAAGATATCTTCATTCCGGCACAGACAGTTCACAAGTTCCTCCTTCGTCTCCAGTTGTTGGGGCACCCAAGTGACCTTTCTAAGAGCTATCTCCACAGGTTTACCTTCTTCTATTTTTTCAGCTATGGGTGGAAACTCTTCCAACACGTATACATCAGAAGTAATGATAGCTTTCCCCTTAGGGTCATCCACCCCCGCCTTCTTCTTATCGTCCCTTACCATTTGCATATAACAACTCCGAGCCACTTTCTGCTCTCCCCGTGCTTCCCCGATCAGCTGTCCGATTGAGAATTTCACCTTTTAATGGTAAGGTGAGTCTACCTTTTGAAAAATGGGCAGAAAATTTTCTGGCTAGGCTTCACACCCAGAGTGAGAGGCAAGGAGATTTGCCCTACGAGATGCACCATGTGTCTCGCGAATCCAAATAGAGGAGTAGCCACATCCTCCAGTTGCACATTTTCCAACTGCATCTGCCCGAATGCTTCCTGGAAAAGGATATTGACTGAACTTCCCAAGTCAACTAGGACTCGGGCTACCTCATAGTTAGCTAGAGAAATCCAGATTACCAGAGCATCAGTATAAGGTAGTAGGATGCCCCATAGATCTTCAGGTCTGAAAAATATTTGTGGTGTACTTTGGATGGCTTGCTCTGTTCCAATAGCCAAGCTTTCCATGAGGCGGGCATATGATTTTCTGGCTCTGTTAGAATCTCCGTCAGTAGGTCCTCCTACAATAACATAAATAACTCCCTGAGTGGGGATGTCATTCGGGGCAGCTGAAGGGCCTTCGCCTGCTGACTCTCCTTGAGAAGTACCCTCCTGAGCAGGTATTTGCTAGCCCGGCAAGAGAGGGGCTTGAGGCCTTCCGTTGTAGGGTCCCGGGCGAGCCATGTTGGGTCGACGGCCCCTTCTTGCTTGTCCTCCCATCTAAGGTTGCAGTTGTGGATAAGTGGCACGAATGCGCTCTAACTCCTCTTGCAACTTGAAACAGCGACCACTAGTATGACCATACTCCATATGGTACTGGAAGAAATAAGGAGTAGGGAGATTCCGGGGAACTCCATGGTATCCAGTTGGGCGCTGAAGAATGTCTTGCTGATCATACGCTTCCATTTCCCGCTCCTTCCATATCCACAGGGGAGGGATGACGTTGGCAGCCATGATCTGTAAGGGAGGGGTCGGACGAGTTCCTGGCAGCAATAATCTGGACTTGGTTGCCTCTGGTATGAAAGGCCTAACATATTCCCTTCGGGGAGGTGCTCAAGGGGCTGCAAGATGACTTTTCTCAGCTGGGGCTGCTATAAGCATCTGTTCAGCTCGCCTAACTTTCAACCTTCTTCTTCATTTATGTATTCCTCGGTGTGACTTAGCAATTCCTCATAACTGGCAGTCAGTTTTCTTAGTAAAGAGCTGAGAAAGGGTCCTTCCCTTAATCCATGAGGGATGGCCACCCTCAGAATATCTAACCCTGTTGAAGGGATGTTCCTAGCAGTGGCGGTGAACCGATGAAGATAACCTCTGAGAGATTCTGAGGGTTCTTGCTTGATATGTAGTAAAATTGAAGCATCATATTTATAAGTCTTGCATCTAGCAAATTCTTGGCAAAAAATTCCCTTGAGATCTGCAAAACAGGTGATAAATCCGAGAGGCAGAGCGCCAAACCATCTCTGGGCGGAGCCTGTTAAGGTGGTGCGAAAAGATCGACACTTAAGGGCATCTATGTAGCAATGAAGAGAGGAAACTCCTGCAAATTGTGACAGATGTTCTTCCGGATCAGTCGTGCCATCATACTTTTCTACTTGTGGATTTTTGAAATATAGAGGTGGCAGCTCAGAAAGAATATCGACGGTGAATGGACTAGGCTCATAAACTTTCAGAGCCCTAGTGGGTTGACTTTCTCCCTGATCTTCTCGCCTTGTTTGTTTCACAAGCATCGTAGGCTGATACATCCTCCCCAAATGTACTTCACCTGGCAAAGCTTCAGTATGTTGTAGAGTAATCGGATGGGCTGGGAGAGGTATTTCAAGTATCGGTTCTCGAGGTGAAAGCTCATCAGAATGGGGAAGAAGATACCCCACCCTTCTCCTCTCCTTAGCCAGAGCATCAGCCACAGCGGCATCCACCATGGCCTGTAACTATGATAGTATCAGTGTGATGGGGCTCTCTTTTGCAGAAGAGACCGTTGGATGTTGTATTTCGTCTAACGACATCTCAACATCTTGCTTAACAAAAGTTCCCATAGACGGCACCAACTGATGCGAATACGCGGATTTTCTCACCTCTTTTTTAACACAAAAGAGCGTTCAAGAGGCTTAGGGTTCTCTTTGGCTATAACAGTAATAAAAAATGAATAGATGATGAGAAAACCAACACAAAAAACAGAGACACAAGGTTTAACATGGTTCGAAATTCTAATTCCTACTCCACGGGGTAAGTGTTGGATCGAGAAGCGTCGCTAGAGGGGGGGTGAATAGCGATCGTAAATTTTTTTGACGTTTCGTTCGAGTAGAAAATTAAACGAGTAAATACAGTGGAAAATAAAATGACACGTTTATTTTACTTGGTTCACAACCCAACGGTTGCTACTCCAAGGCCCTATCGATCCTAGACCGCGTACGGAGGGCAAAGCACTATAACGTCTCCTCCTCGTTGGAGGTAGGAGACAACGATCACAAAACTGAAATTATGAGGATGAGGCAACAAGCCTACCTCACCTCGTTACAAATAAAAATAAAGAATACAATATCAAAATATGTTACTTGCTACTGCTACCGACGAAGAAGATCGGAACTTGTCGTCGCGTCGGCGTTATGACGGTGTTGGAGCATTGGCGTTGTAGGAGCACTTGATGAATAAACTTGATGTATTTTGGAGTTGGAATCCTCCCCTCCTTTTATAGACTTTGGCCTCTGAATTTGTCTCCTCTTTTTTCGGAACGGATCACGAAGTTGTATAATTTTTATCGCGAAGTGGCCGCATCAAACCTTATCCGTTTTGACCTAGCGCAAAGGCTGATTCGTCGCCATCAGTCGACTGATGCCTCCCATCAGTCGACTGATGAGCATCAGTCGACTGCTCCATGTCCAGCAGTCGACTTCCAACCTGGCCACTTCCCTGCAATAAGAGGTTAGCTCAGAAAATGATAAATGCGACGGTTTCTAACCGTCCGATCTCGACCTAGACCTTCCACAGAAAGTTTTAGTCAGATCGCCGCCTACGGTCATCCCCGTAAAGAGGATACGACCTTACAATCTCTCACTCACACGAGCTTTCCTCGATACTTATCTTGTAGCTCTCGCTTCCAGCCTTCCACTCGATTCCTTCGACTCCCTCCGAAGTCACTCGAGTGTCGTCCGACCACCCCGGCTTCCTTCGGGTGTCGCTAGCCTTCAGCTCCAGCTTTAGTACTTTTCTGCACACTCGATTTAGCTCATGAGATAACGATGTAAACTTAACTTTGTGTCTTTGCCATAATCAAAACACAGGTTCGATTATCTAGTGCCCCTGCACCAACAGTAAGCTCTCTCACGAACTGCGGTGCCAAAGCACTTTTAGTATAAACTTCTCCTTCTTGGAAAATATCTCCAGAGGTGGAGGAAAAACCCCTTACAACTTTAGTGGTATACAATATAAAGAGAGAGAGAGAGTATGAACTGCTCCCGCCTCCCTGCTATTCTCTTCCTCTTTCCTTAATCTCCTCCTTCTCCGATGCAAGGTCTCCCTTCTCCTTGATGATGCCCCCTCCTCTTGTCGTGGAACCCGCGGTGATGGTGGTCTCTTGCCTTTTTCTGAAAAAGAAGAAGATCCCCTCTTTCCTCTCTTTCCTTCTCTTTTATCCTCCTCGTCTTCCCTTGCTCCCTGTGCTGTAATGAACCGCCTTGATCGTCGTCCACGTGGAAGGCTCCTCCTCCCTAGAGAACAATTATTTTAGGAGGATAAGGAATGAAAACTCTTGCGAATATTCCGTGGGGTCCTAGTTTGTTATTGTAGGGATTCTTATTGCGCTTGGAAACATTTACAAGCACTAAGCAGTGGAAAAATGAGATCCCTCCAGAGATCCATGTCAAAAATGAGTTTAGTTTTCACATGGATCTTTAGAGGGATCTCATTTTTCTGCTGCTTAGTGCTTGTAAATGATTCCAAGCGCGATAAGAATCCCTATAGTGGTATCAGAGCCACTTGCGAAATTAATACTCGATTTTATATTGTTATATGTGATATAAGTTAACATGTTTTATTATGATCTGCATGTTGTTATTGTTGGTGCAATTGGACCAGGTCACGATTGACCGGACTCAAGTTTGACTCGAACTATATTTTGATGTTAGACAAAATGTATGACATGGGATTGTCATGGGAAGTCCAACATGGGTTGACCACGTAAATCCAAGTGTGTAGCCTTGGTGGTGAAAAGTCCAAGCATGGGGCTTGGTGTTGGGAAAACCCAAGCATAGGGCTTGGTGTTGGTAAAGTCCAAGTGTGTAGCCTTGGCAATGGGAAGTCTTGAGGACTTGGTAAGGTCACTAGTCTCGTAGGCTCGGGGTCCTTGAGTCAATGAAGGATGACATTGTGAAGTCGTGCGCTTGGTGCATCTGAGGGACCGCCGGATGAGGAGCGAATGGAGTGAGGCCCAAGGGAAGCAGACTTCGAGAGAAAGAGACGTGAAGGATGGCATTGTGAAGTTGTGCGCTTGGTGCATCCGAGGGACGTAGACTGAGGGAAGAGAGCTTCGGTGGGGAACTCCATGAGAGGATGAGGTGGACTTGGCCAAGTAGCTAAGACTGAGTGTCGGATGCTCAAACATGGTGTTTAAGGTTTTACCCGACGGTCAGATGCTCAAACAATTTGGTGTTTGAGTTTTTACCCGACATCAGTTGACTGATATAGATACCAGTCGACTGCTCCAAGTCGATAGCAATCGACTGGTGTTCGATTGATGTGCTTTTGGTCGAACAGCCGACTACCAAGGGTTGGCAATCGACTGTGAACACCATCAGTCGACTTCCAAGGGATGGCAGTCGACTGATCAAGGTGAATTCGGGCACAGAAGGTTTTCCAGTCGAGTGATCGCATCGAGCACTCGACTGATGGCTTGACCAATCGACTGATGGGCATGATCAGTCGACTGATGATGGATCTGTTAGAACTTGTCCAGCGTAGATCGAGTCGTTGTGAGACGATGGCTACAGAAGTAGTCGACTGATGGTCACGATCAGTCGACTGATTGGCACAAAATCAGGTCGATGTAGGTTATAAATGAAGCTCGAGATGAAAGATTTTGCAACAATTTTTGAGGCGATTTTGGAGGGGAATTGCTGCTGCATTCCAGTCCTTTAAGAGCAAACCAAAGCAAGAAACAAGCAAGAGTTCAAATCCATTGTTGTAAAGTTTTCTTTACATATTTCATTGTTGTATTTTTATTTGCTTGTACTTTTGTATTACTTAGTGTAATTGCTTGTACAAGGTTTCTCCACCTCCGACTTGTTGTCGAGAAGGAGTTTTGTTAGTGTCGTATGAATAACACGAGCTCGTTGAGCTCACCCCATGGAGTAGGAACCCTAAGATTCCAAACCACGTATATCATTGTGTATGTGTGTGTGCTTGTATTGTTGTTTAGTATTTCTATTGTTTCCGCTGCGCTAATGACAATTGTAGACAAGCGACATGCACGAACGAACAAATTCCATCATCTACGTGAATTGGGCTATTCACCCCCCTCTAGCCGGCCACCGATCCTCCAACAGTTATATGTGATATAAGCTAGAACATATTTTATTATGATCTACATGTTGTTATATGTGATATAAGTTAGAACATGTTTTATTATGATCTGCATGTTGTTATATGTGATATAAATTAGAACATGTTTTATTATGATCTGCATGTTGTTATATATATGGGTTTGCACTACGCCACTCTGATAGTCTGTCGAGCGGCCTTTCCCGAAGTAGACTGTGGAGTGAGTTGAGTCGATCAGACTATTTCAATTGGAAGGTGCCAAGCGGACTTGATCGATCAGATGGTCCCGGGTTCATAGTGATGAATTGAATGCGCAGTGACTCATTCAATGAGTCTATAAAATAACCGATCGGACTGTGCCGGTCGGATGGTGTCGAGTGGACCTTGTCAACCAGATGGTCTTGGGTTCATAGTGATGAACAGAATGGGCAGCGACTCATTCAATGAGTCTATAAAATAATTTTTCGGGACCGCCGTGACATTGCGGCCGATATTTCATGCTTAGGATCATAATAAATTTTTTATCATTACTGTTTTGAACGTTATATGACATGGTGCATGGTTATGGCCCCTAACCCAATGTGATTGGATATCTATGTTTGTTGTAATTCATAATACGGCTTATGTGTCGTGCCTTTCACCTTCATTATTCTGGTTGTAAAATTAGATTACCCTCGAATGTATCTCGAGGTTTCTTTTAATTGTAATGTACAATGTAGAATAGTTCTAGACTGCTGAAGGACGGTGCAAAGAAAGGAAGCCAACAACACATGATGACCTTGGAAGACTTGGAGAAAATGTTATTCCCTAAGTTGACCATTCGCTCTTCTCATTGGCTTGAGAAGATTGTAGATAAGGGTCATAACCATGTCACATTTTTGTATGCTTATATAAGCTGCATGTGATGCTTGTATATGTGATGCATGTGATGCTTGTATATTTAATGCATGCGTAGTTAGTTGTCACAAAATTAGGTCACTTATTATATGTCTATCAAAGTTTAATACTTACTATTACCTTGTTCAATCGTAGCGCGTTTGCCAAAGCAAAGTGACTCGATTTACCTCGGTAAAGTACGACAGGACAATCATGATGTCCGCCTATTAAACCTTGGGTTTGACTTAACTAAGATCTCTCTATTAGATTGATGAACTTAGAGGCATAACTCATATGGGACATCTATCTATATTATACAAGTCTTAGGCGATTAGCCAAAGCTAAATCAAGATGAGTGGTAATTTAGAAAGATATCTCATGCAATGGGCATAATGAACAAATAATGGTGTTCATTTAGATATACAAGAGTTACATTAGATATAATTGGTACAAGTTACCTACCTAACTTATACGAGTCTTGGGCGATTAGCCAAAGCTAACTCAAGATGCAATATAATATGGATCTTGTCCCACTTTGTGACCGGTGAGAGAATCATTTAGTTAAAAGGCCTAATTAAATGATTGGAATATGATACATTTCTGTATTTTTGTATTGTAGATCACCATATCATTAAATACGTCGAACACACTCTCTCTGCGATCTGTCCTCGATAAGGACAAGTTCACTGGAGCTAATTTCTTGGACTGGTACAAGAACTTGAGGATAGTCCTCAAACAAAAACGCAAATTGTATGTCCTAGAGCAGTCCATTCCTAAACCACCCACCCCTACGACCACTCGTGCAGACAAGGATGCTTATAAGAAGCATCAAGAAGACACACTGGATGTGTCATGCCTTATGCTTATTGGGTTTTCGGCACCGCGGTGAGTGTGTGTTCGAACATGTTTCGTAAACATGTGCACAGCGGAAGAAATAAAATAATAAATCTACATTTATTACAACACACACATCACACGCATGCATAGTACAACAAGTGTAGACATAACCGTAAATTTAAATTTGCAATAAAAGGAAATTTAACTAAGTTATACCTTTCGTATTACGTGTAGCGGGAACGGCATCAACCGGAACGATCCTCGCTAGAATTGTCTCTATCTGTATCCATGCCGAGTATCCTTAGGATGACTTCGCTAAGCCACGAGCTTCATCTTCGTACGGGTTACTAGCCTCGTGTTAAAGACGACATGATCGAGAGATGATCACGATCTGAATCCAAATTCGGATCCAAAACCGAGTCCTCAAAACTCGCTTCTCCGGAGAGGTATTCATCAACCGTTTGATGAATCCTTCGTCCTCCACCTCAGAGGATTACCAGAGATCGAATCCCCGGTAAGTTAGCCGCTGTCAGAGCTCTAACCATCATCCAAACGACGCTCCGACGAGAGGAGAACAAGCTGTCCAGAAAAACTGGACAGCTTTGGTGGAGGAGATAGGCGCCGGCCAACCAAGGGAAGATAAAGCTCACCTTGATGCCAAACCTAAAGGAGATCACCGGAGCAACAACCGGCAGCAGCTCGACGCTGGCGAGGGGAAAGGAAAGCTCCTTCTGGACACTGGTTGGAGGAGAAGTGGGCGGCGCCAAGGAGTTGGCACCGAGAACTCCAATGAGGAGGTGGGCGGCAACTTCAAGCTAGGGTTTTGGATTAGGGCTTAATTATCCCTTAAGCCCTCTTTTATAGAGAACTAATTCTCTTAATGGTTATTGGATCATAACCATTAGGCCCGTTAACCCGTTCCATTAAGATAAGTTAAAATAAACCAAACCATGATGGTTTATTTTAAGTTAAAACGAACCGAACCAACTTTTGGTTCAATCGTTTAAAATAAACCAAACCCTTTGGTTTATTTTCCTCCATTGGATTAGAACCAAACCATTTTGGTTCATCCATTATGTCTTCATAAGACACGACCCATCCACGCTTCCATTGCGACTGAACCGATTTCATGCTCGCTTCATGTTTGGTCCAACAAAACCTAGTTTCTCTCGGTCTGAGAATCTCATTCTCAAACTCGTTTTAAATCCTTTGGATTACGCTCGTTGTGCGTGTGACCAAATAGGTTCTCGATTTATGTTGGTCGTCTATAATTAACCATTAATTATAGAATGATCATGAGTGGCACCTAGTAGTACATCATGATCCCCAATTAATCGAAAAGATCAACGGTTGATCCAGAACTATTTCTGAAACCCTTCAGCAGCTCGAATGATTCGTGCCCCATTCCCTTCACTCATCTTCTACCCACTTGGTTCGGGACATGGTCTATAGTGTCAGTCCCCACTAGGCTGACTACGTCACACCTAGCCCAAGTATCATTTTCCTCGTCCTACGGATTCTAGTTACTGCACATGTATCGAAGAGTACCTTACTCTAAACATGTAATGCTTTGGCCAAAGACTTTAGTAACAATCCGATGAGAGGCCATGGGTATACATCTCCTCGCAAGGAGTGGTGAATCCTTTATAGGCTATTCAAACTCCTTCGATCACTTCGACTTATACCCAATCATCCCGGGTCTACATCTCCTTAGAGATGCTTACTTAAGATGTCAAAGCATAAGTCTCCATGATCAAGATGACTTGAATACCGCAAGTCAAAGGAACATCGCACTTAAGCTACAATAAGAACTTCATTGACATATCTATATATGCAGAGAACCATATGAAGTCTTACGGCTAGTCACTCCAATGAACTAGTTACCATAACTAGCATCCACGATCAACTCCGGACATCACAATGTCTCCAGCCAGTGAGAATCAGCTTCTTGGATACACCAAGGAGTATACCTCGTGCTAGTCTCGACAGAATTGATGGTGTCCAAATTTATCAATTCATCGACTAGGGATAATTTCGATACATCAGAATTACACATGTAGAGATACTCACTAGTTGTGATCCAATCACAAATTCTCTCATGCTGTGAATCGCATCGTGGACATTCAGTAAATGAGTTTAAGATCCAATCAAATACATGAAACATGTATACTCAAATAGTGAATCTTCATTTATCATATAAATGGTTCATACATAAGGCGATTGCCTTAGGACATCTCTCATATATTACTAACAGACTCCCACTTGGCCTAATGCCAATCGCTACAGTATCCAATACCATAAGCACTAACATGACCCTCAAACTTACTTTAAGATAATGCTTTAGTCAAAGGATCCGCTAAGTTCCTTTCAGTGGGAATTTTCTCGATTTGTATTTCGTTCCTACTGATGATTTCTCTGATAAGATGATAGCGGCGAAGCACATGTTTGGATCGTTGATGAGACCTTGGCTCTTTCGCCTGTGCAATTACTCCATTGTTGTCGCAGTAGACCGGTATTGCTTCAACAATGGTCGGAATCACACCAAGTTCATAAACGAACTTCTTGATCCAAACCGCTTCCTTTGTTGCTTCCGAAGCTATAATGTATTCTGCCTCAATGGTAGAATCCACTATAGTATCTTGTTTGAAACTTTTCCAACTCACTGCGCCCCCATTCAAAGTGAACACGTATTCCAGACTGAGACCTAGAATCATCCTTGTCTGTCTGGAAGCTGGCATCCGTATACCCACGTATCACTATGTCCCCTTCTCCATATATTAGGAACACATCCTTAGTTCTTCTCAAGTACTTAAGGATCGTCTTAACATCCACCCAATGATCCATTCCTGGATCAGACTGGTATCTGCTCATGACACTCAGAGCATACGATACATCGGGCCTCGTACATAACATAGCATACATGATAGATCCTATTGCGGATGCATAGGGAATCTTACTCATGCAAATCCTCTCGTCTTCTGTGCGCGGACACATAGACTTCGAAAGGTGTACCCCATGCCTGATGGGTAGGAAACCTTTCTTGGATTCCGACATGCTAAACCTCTTTAGCACTCAGTCTATATATGTAGACTGCGAAAGACCAAGCAACCGTTTCGATCTATCTCTATAGATCTTAATCCTGAGGATGTAGGTTGCTTCTCCCAGGTCTTTCATGGAGAACGTCTTGGATAACCAAACCTTAACTGACTGTAAGATTGAAACATCGTTTCCTATAAGTAATATGTCATCGACATACAATACTAGGAATACGACTGCACTCCCACTAACCTTCTTGTACACACAAGGTTCGTCTGGATTTTGTGAGAAATAAAACTTTTTAATTGTCTCATCAAAACGGATATTCCAGCTCCTGGATGCTTGCTTCAATCCATAAATGGACCGTCGCAATTTGCATACCTTGGTTTGATCAACCGATGTGAAACCCTCAGGCTGTATCATATACACGTCCTCGAGCAGGTTTCCATTAAGGAAAGTTGTTTTCACATTCATCTGCCATATCTCATAATCATAATGAGCCGCTATGGCCAGGAGCATCCGAATGGATTTAAGCATAGCTACAGGCGAATAGGTTTCGTCATAATCAACACCTTGCTTTTGACGATATCCTTTCGCCACCAATCTAGCCTTATAGGTAATCACATTACCATCCATGTCAGTTTTCTTCTTGAAAACCCACTTGCACCTTATAGGCTTTATGCCTTCAGGTGGGTCAACCAAGTTCCAAACTTGATTTTCATACATGAAATCCATTTCCGACTTTATGGCACCAAGCCATTTATCCCTTTCTGAACTTGTCAGTACTTCTTCATAACTGGTAGGCTCCTCATTATCAATGAGTAACACGTCGTTCGATTCACTTATGAGAAATCCATATCTCTCAGGAATATTGTGTGTTCTACCAGATCTACGAAGATGTGGTGTTACAATAGGTCCAGCCGATTGCTCATCACTATGAGTTGTCGGTTGTTGTGCTTCACCAGGTATCTCATCAATGTCTATTTGAGTCTCTCGAGCCTCCTCAAGCTCGACGACACTCCCACTGTTTTCTTGCAAGAGAAACTCTTTCTCTAGAAACACAGCATGCCTTGAAACAAACACCTTTTGTTCCACAGGATGATAGAATTGGTAACCCCTTGTTTCCTTAGGGTATCCAATAAATAGACATTTATCAGACTTAGCATCCAATTTGTCTGATACTGTCCGCTTCACATAAGCAGGACAACCTCATATCTTCAAGTAAGATACATGAGGTTTCTTACTATTCCATATCTCATATGGAGTAGTTGAGACTACCTTGGTAGGCATTTTGTTTAACAAGTAAACAGCTGTCTGATGTGCATAGCCCCAAAAGGACTTGGGAAGAGTCGCATGATTCATCATTGACCTGACCATGTCCAACAAGGTCCGGTTACGCCTCTCAGATACACCATTATGCTGTGGTGTATAGGGCGGAGTCCATTGAGACAATATACCATTGTCTCTTAGATAATCAAGAAACTCTTGACTTAAGTATTCACCACCTCGATCCGATCGAAGTATTTTAATACTCTTGTCATGTTGTTTCTCTACTTCATTTCTGAATTCTTTGAACCTTTCAAAGGCTTCAAACTTGTGTTTCATCAAGAACACATACCCAAACCGTGAGTGATCATCGATGAAGGTAATGAAGTAGCTATAGCCTCCTAAAGCTTGAGTTGACATAGGTCCACATACATCAGTATGTATTAGACCTAGTAACTCTCCCACTCATTCACCTTTTCCAGTAAAAGGTAACTTAGTCATCTTGCCTTTTAAGCATGATTCGCATGTATCGTATGAATCCAATTCAAACGATTCCAGAATTCCACATCGGTGTAATTCAGACATACGTTTCTTGCTTATATGGCCAAGACGACAATGCCACATATAGGAGTCTATTTGATTATCCTTTCGAGCACGCGTGTTGCTCGCTTCGATATTGAAAATGTCACTAGATACGTCCAACGTATAAATGCCATTACTCAAAGTTCCAGTTCTATAAAGTACGCCATTCAAAGTTATATAACAACAATTGTTACTAAACGTCAAATGGAAACCATTTCTATTTAAATAGGAAATAGAAACAATGTTCTGTTGGTGCAATCGGCCCAGGTCACGATTGACCACGGACTCGAGTTTGACTCGAGTGATGTTTTGATGTTTGACAAAGGGATTTGAACAAAGTATGACATTGATGTTGGACATTGATGTCGGTTAATATGTTGGGGAGATTGTTTATACAATTGACCCAGGTTATAATTGACTTGATGGTTGACCAGGGTTGACCATGTGATTATGGGAAAGTCCAAGTCTTGAGCACTTGGCATGAGAAGTCCAAGCATGGGTCTTGGCAAATGAGAAGTCCAAGCATGGGTCTTGGCAAATGGAAAGTCCAAGCATGGGTCTTGGCAAGGTAAAGTCCAAGTCATGGGTACTTGGCATGGAAAGTCCAAGTGGGACACTTGGCATTTGGGAAAGTCCAAGTCTTGAGTACTTGGCACAAGAAAAGTCCAAGCATGGGTCTTGGCATGGAAAGTCCAACATGGGTTGGCAAGGGAAAGTCCAAGCTTGAGTCTTGGCATTTGAGAAGTCCAAGGGGATTGATATTGGCGGCGTAAAGTCCAAGCGGAGTCTTGGCAGCGTAAGTCCAATGTGCCTTGGCGGTGTAGACACCGTTAGCATGACATAGCCGATGGAAGCACCTGGAAGCTAGCGCGATGGATGAACAAGTCATGGATGACTTGGAGGGATCCGAGAGGCGTGAGGCTGATGGAGGTGGCTAGAAGGCTTAGGTCTAGGCTAAGGGTGGTCTAGCAAGTATGGGGGCACCATACTTGGGTTAAAACCTCATTCTTGAGGTTAGCGCGACCGGCGCATTATGGCGGTTCATTGCCGAAATCGACTCGAGTTATTGCCGTTTGAAAGCTTTAAAGGCTCTGCGATCGGTCATTGCTCATGGAAGCGATCGGCCGTCGGCAGATCGATCGCCGGATGGCGATCATTGCCGGTCGAGTTGCGCCGAAGCGCTCCGTAGCCGTAGGCGATCGACTACAGCGTTAGCGATCGGCCGCCAATGTTGGCGATCGTGAGAATCCGTTGGAACTTGTCAGCGTGGATTGAGCCGTTGTCTCACATCTGATGTTAGCGATCATTGGTGATTTATGGCGATCGGCCCGGTAATCCACCGACGCGAGATAAAAGGAAGCTGTTCGTGGAGATTGCGGCATCAGTTTTTTGGGGGCTTTGGTGAGGCGATTTGAAGGTGATTTGCAGGTGCATTTCAGGGTCCTTCAAGCTCATCCAAGCAACCGACAAGCAAGCGCTCAAAACCCTAGTTTGTAAAGTGTTCTTTACATTTTCACTTGTATTTGCTTGTTTACTTTGTATTACTTGTTGTAATTCATTGTACGAGGTTTCTCCACCTCCGACTTGTTGTCGAGAAGGAGCTTTATTGCTTAGTGGTGTTTGTGGCATCGCTAGGGTTCGTACGAACCCAATCCGTGGAGTAGGAACCGTGTGGTTCCGAACCACGTTAAATAATTGTGTATTGGTGTGTTTGTGTTTGTCTCACTTCGTTATTGCTTTTATTATTTCTATTCACGGCTAAGCAATTTGTAGAGACGATCATGAGCATTTCCATCATCAAAGCAGTCCGCTTATTCACCCCCTCTAGCGGGCATTCAATTCCCAACAAGTGGTATCAGAGCCCGGGGCTCTTCTACGGACTAACCGCCGGGAGCTAAAAGGCTAGAGGGAAGATGGAATTCCAAGACAAGCTTGGATGGGACATCAACACACCGGTGCCCTCCACCCTATACGGACGAGAAGGATTCAATTCTTGGAAGGGAAGAATTGAGGATTTTATTATGATGAGAGATTTTGAGGAATGGTCCATTTTAATGGATGGATTTGAATATCCAAGAGGACCAAGAGGTGGATTCCTCAAAAAGAAGAGGTGGACCGAAGAGCAAATTCAAGCATCCGAGAAAAATGATAAGGTGATAAAATTTTTAATTGATTTAATACCTAACAATATCTTGTGTATGTTAGGTAATTATGTAGATGCTAAAGAGTTATGGAGCCAAGTGGCAAAGCTCCATGAAAATTCATCATCGGTCCAAGAAGAAGAAGAAGATGTAGAATGCTCATCGGTCCAATCGGAAGAGGCCGAAGAAGTAAGCTCCTCCTCACAAGCAAGTGAGGATTCGGAAGTTGAAGAAGAGTCAACATCCGGGTCAAGAGGAGAGTGTGAAGAATTGGAGGTTGAGAGGTCATCAATCTCCAAGGAGGAGGTAGAGGTGGAAGAAGCATCCACCTCAAAGATTGAGGGGGAGGAAAGAACCTCCATACCGGAACATCAAGAAGAAGCTTCGACATCCGGTCAAGATGAAGAAGCCCAAAGTCCAATTCCGGTCTCCACCACCCTAGGTAACTCAAGCATGTCAATTAATAATAAAATGAATATTATATGCTTTGAGTGTAGGGAGCAAGGGCACTACAAGAGCAAGTGCCCAAAGAAGGTTAGGAAAGCTCCACCGGCACCAAAAGTCAAGGATGTCGGTTCCCCAAATATCAAGAGCAAGGAGCATATCATATGCTTCAAGTGCCGACAACCGGGACACTACCGGAGTCAATGCAAGAAAGGGGAGAAAAAGGCCCAAAATGGAGCATCACATGTAGGGGGAGCCTCCAAGGCAAACCCTAAGGTATATTTCAATAATGCACCTTCTAGATTTAATAGGCAAAAGCATCCTAGAAATAATTTTAATTCTCTTGCAATTTATGAAAAGCATGCTAATAGGAATAAATATTTTTGCTTAGGAGCTAAAAGTGTCCATCTTAGTAATAAGGAAAATTTTGGGACTAATGTTCCTAAAAACAATTTATCTAAGGATAAACCTAGGTCAAATAACACTAGACCAATGTTACCTAGGGAGACCATTAGAAAGGTGCAAGAGCACCTAGGGTTCAATCCTAAGTGGACTAGGCATATGCCTAGAAAGTCTCATGCCCATGATTTAAATCAAAATTCAAAAATTGGGCAATTAAAATTAGAGAACCAAGCCTTGAGGTCAAGGCTTGAGAAATTAGAAAAGACCCTCAAAATTATACAAAATCAATTTAAAGGGTCAAATGATCAAAAGTCAAGGTCCAAAAGTCAAAGTCAACACCAAGGACCTAAGAGTCAAAAGTCAACCAAGGGCAAGCAAGGTTTGGGTCACCAACCTAAGCCTAAGGTAGCTTATCACAGTGTTCCATTAGATTATGGAACACTAACTAGGTCTAGGAAGACCAAGGTCAATAGGGAAGTCATCCCTAAGGTTGACCAAAGGGTGTGTCTAATGGCTAGGGTTTCTAGGAAACCTAGGGTGGCCACTAAGAAGGTTGCAAGGGGAGTTACCCCTAGAGTCAACCTAAGTGAGACCCAAATGACCAAGGCTAATAAGCCTAGAAGGGTCATTAGGAGGGTATCTAGGGAGGTTATCCCTAAGGAATACCTAGTTAACCCTAGGAGCTCAAATCGGTTTTGGGTTCCTAAGAGCGTGATTGATTCACGCTAAGTGGGTTTAGGGTGTGCCAACTTTGATTGGATGGGTAGTTAACTCAACCATAACAAAGGTGACACTTTAGGTTATTTTCAAGGTTATGGTTACCTTGAAAATACATTTGAGTTTTTAATCCTAAAAGATTTTAGGATGTGTCAATATTAATTATGAAGTTTGATAAAATGATCATTTTGGCACAATTTAGGTTTAGAGGTTGGTGTGTCATTTTGGGTTTTTGGCACACTAGGGAGATTAGGTTAATATGGCAAAATATGTTTAAATCCCAACAAGTCTCAACAAATGGCAATTAATATTAAAATTTAGGTATTATTATACCTATACATTTTATATGTCATGCTTTGTTTGCCATATGCCATGTCATGACATCATGCCTATTTCTATGATTTTATATGTCATGAGTATGCTTAGGTTTTAGGTTAATGTCATGTATGATTATTTTTATATCATATGCCATGACATCATGATTATGAGCATATACTTATTTATATCTTCATTAATGCCATAATCATTCGTGCATTTAAGAAAATTTTGATTAAAATTGATTTAAGGACTATGGCATGACTTGGAGTCCCATTTATAAGGGAATCAAGTAGAGTTGCCTTAGAAAAATATATGAAACCCTAGTTTAGGGAGAACAAAACCCACATCTCACATCCAATTGACATGTATGTGTATTTATACACCCTAGATACATGTGAGATGCTAGGATATGAGTTGAGTTCAAGGTGCATAATTTTTGCATCTAGATGAACTAAAACTCATTTAATTTTATTGGTGGATCATTGGGAAAGCTTGTGTACAAGTTATGTGCATAGAGCCCAAGGAATATGATCCAAAATAAGGTTTTGAAATCATTTTAAAATTAATTTAGAAAAACCTTGGTGAAGTCTATCTTTTGATAGCAATCACCATTGATGAGATTGATACAAAGTGAGCTTAAACTTTAATGTTTTTAGTCACTTTTGAATTTTGTATCAATTTCACTATTTTATGGGTAAAATAATTTTAAAATATTTTTCACCCATTGTATTTCTTATAAGTAATGTACGTATTAAGTTTCATGAATTTTCAAAATACGTAGAATTACTTATGCATTTTCAAAACTCGATTTCGATAAATTCGAGAATTTCACTACTACCGATCGCCACTTGGTGGCAATGATCGATGAGAGTGGCAATCAACCGACATCGTCAGGAGTCGACTGCCAGGTCTGATTTCGGGTTAACAAGGTTTGTTTAGCCCGTGTTCAGCTATGGTAAAGGTTCCTAACCACTCCTAACCCTAGGATATGCTTTGGGAAGCATTATGAAGGGTGAAAATCCATTGGATATGGATTAGGAGTTGTGTTAGGTCAAAGTATCAAATTTAGGGTGAGTAAAAGTTCTATGTTGAACTTAGAACCTTAATTTTGATGGTTTAGAGTTCCTATTGGCTTAGGGGCTTTCCAAGGACATTGTTGGTGCAATGGTCAAGGGGGAGCAAGCCTTTAGGGGGAGATATCCATCTTGGGATGATGGATGTTTTTTATATGGGGAGAATGTTATCAATTGAAAATTGATGGGTGTTTGATACCCAATTTGGAAATTGGGAGAGTGAGATAGGATTGCCTCTCTTGAGTGATATGGGACTTATCACTAGGAAGATGGTAGACATCCTAGGTATTTTTGATCAAGGGGGAGATTGTAAGATCTCATTGGGACATGAGACATTGACCTCCTTGGAGAGAAAACCTTTTTGATGTTAGTCAAAAAGGGGGAGAATGTTTGGGAGAATGTTTTGGAAATGTTTAGGAGAGAATATTTGGTGAGTGTTTACCGATTTGGGATAATTGGTAAGGGATTTGAGTAGATTTGAGTTAGTGGTCTAACTCAAATGATTTGTTTGGTTTTTGTCAAACATCAAAAAGGGGGAGATTGTTGGTGCAATCAGCCCAGGTCACGATTGACCATGGACTCGAGTTTGACTCGAGTGATGTTTTGATGTTTGACAAAGGGATTTGAACAAAGTATGACATTGATGTTGGACATTGATGTCGGTTAATATATTGGGGAGATTGTTTATACAATCGACCCAGGTTATAATTGACTTGATGGTTGACCAGGGTTGACCATGTGATTATGGGAAAGTCCAAGTCTTGAGCACTTGGCATGAGAAGTCCAAGCATGGGTCTTGGCAAATGAGAAGTCCAAGCATGGGTCTTGGAAAATGGAAAGTCCAAGCATGGGTCTTGGCAAGGTAAAGTCCAAGTCATGGGTACTTGGCATGGAAAGTCCAAGTGGGACACTTGGCATTTGGGAAAGTCCAAGTCTTGAGTACTTGGCACAAGAAAAGTCCAAGCATGGGTCTTGGCATGGAAAGTCCAACATGGGTTGGCAAGGGAAAGTCCAAGCTTGAGTCTTGGCATTTGAGAAGTCCAAGGGGATTGATATTGGCGGCGTAAAGTCCAAGCGGAGTCTTGGCAGCGTAAGTCCAATGTGCCTTGGCGGTGTAGACACCGTTAGCATGACATAGCCGATGGAAGCACCTGGAAGCTAGCGCGATGGATGAACAAGTCATGGATGACTTGGAGGGATCCGAGAGGCGTGAGGCTGATGGAGGTGGCTAGAAGGCTTAGGTCTAGGCTAAGGGTGGTCTAGCAAGTATGGGGGCACCATACTTGGGTTAAAACCTCATTCTTGAGGTTGGCAGTCGACTGGCATTATGGCCAGTTCGACTGCCAGGAGTCGACTCGAGTTCGACTGCCGTTTGAGAGCTTTAAAGGCTCAGGCGACCGCTCATGGGAGCCGATCGATCGACGGCATGACCGCTAAGGGATGGCAATGATCACGATCGAGTGCGAGAAGACGCCCGTGAGCCGATCGGGCCGACCACGGGCGTTAGGCGTACGATCGCCAATGTTGGCAATGATCGGTGAGAGTCTCGTTGGAACTTGTCCAACGTGGATTGAGCCGTTGTCTCACATCTGATGTTAGCGATGACCGTGATTTATGGCAATGATCGCCAAAGCGGAAATCCAGCCCGACGCGAGATAAAAGGAAGCTGTTCGTGGAGATTGCGGCATCAGTTTTTTGGGGGCTTTGGTGAGGCGATTTGAAGGCGATTTGCAAGTGCATTTCAGGGTCCTTCAAGCTCATCCAAGCAACCGACAAGCAAGAGCTCAAAACCCTAGTTTGTAAAGTGTTCTTTACATTTTCACTTGTATTTGCTTGTTTACTTTGTATTACTTGTTGTAATTCATTGTACGAGGTTTCTCCACCTCCGACTTGTTGTCGAGAAGGAGCTTTATTGCTTAGTGGTGTTTGTGGCATCGCTAGGGTTCGTACGAACCCAATCCGTGGAGTAGGAACCGTGCGGTTCCGAACCACGTTAAATAATTGTGTATTGGTGTGTTTGTGTTTGTCTCACTTCGTTATTGCTTTTATTATTTCTATTCCGCTGCGCTAACGAATTTGTAGAGACGATCGCGAACGATTTCCATCATCAAACGGTCACGCCGCTATTCACCCCCCCCTCTAGCGGGCATTCAATTCCCAAGAAACAATGTTCTTTATTAGAGAAGGAACATAATAGCAATTGTCCAGTTCCAAGACTAGTCCACTAGGGAGCTTCAGCAAATAAGTTCCGATGGCGACCGCAGCAACCTTTGCTCCATTGCCAACTCGCAAATTTGACTCCCCTCTGACAAGTCTTCTTCTATTCCTTAGCCCCTGTATGTCATTACATATATGTGAGCCACACCCAGTATCCAATACCCAAGTGTCTAAGGAAATAGAATGACAATCAATAACGAAGATACCTGAAGAGGATGGGGCATCGGATGCCTTCTTCTTCTTCATGGACTCAAGATAAATCTTGCAGTTTCTTCGCCAGTGGCCTTCCTTGCCACAGTGATGGCAAGTGCCCTTTTGCGCTGGTTCTGCCTTCTTTGCCTTTTTGTTCTTCCCTTTCTTCTGTTCTTTTGCCTTCCTCTTAGAACCTTTCTTTGAGGAATCAACTAACAGAACCGCCTTCTCCTCATGCTTCACAGAAGGCTCCACAGTCTTCAGCATATTGAGGAGCTCGGGAATGGTGGATTCTAATTTGTTCATCCGATAGTTCATCACAAATTGTGAGAAACTCTTGGGCAAACAATGCAGAATTAAGTCAATACTTAACTCATGATCCATCACAAACCCGAGGGTGGCTAGCCGCTCGATGTACCCGTTCATCTTTAGCACAAACTGTACTACAGACGAACCTTTTTACATCTTTGTGGTGAAGAGGAGCCTAGAGACCTCGAACCTTTCAGATCTCGCTTGCTCACCGAACAACTCATGAAGATGGAAGACCATAGTATTAGCATCCATATGCTCATGCTGCTTTTGCAGCTCAAGTACCATCGCCGCTAGCATGATGCAACTCGCCAGCTCAGAATTTGCCACATGCTTCTGATAGACCAACATTTGGTCTGGAGTTGCATCGTCCTTAGGACGGCGGAAGAAGCTGCTCTTGAGGCGTATGCTGAGCTTTTGCCTTGAGAACAATTCTCGAGTTTCTAAGCGATCCGAAGTTAGGCCCGGTCGGTTTGTTGAATCAAAATAGTGCGCCAAATTGAAAGGCGTCATGATCAATTTATTGACCTAGAAATACAAAACGAGCATATATGAGAAAGATGATTTTAAAATGCATCAATATACATTTATAAATCCCATTCATTTTTCGAATTTCAAAAACCCCAAAATCACTTCGGGAAATTGTAGGTCCATCTCCGAATGGGCTGATATCCATCATAGTTATGAACAACCTTGGAGAGAGTCCAACAAGCCATTCATAACCGATGGTAGGTATCAATCTATCTGATTGCATATCACGTATATGCAACTATCACAATGTGCTATCAACTAATTGAATGTTCACACATACATCGGGTTGTTAACACATTAACAAGTATGCATCATATGCATAGCACCCAACTTCACCTCCTTTACATCGACCTTGGAAAGTCCAACAAGCCGATGCTCCAGGTTAAAGCCAACCCATTAATCGAGAAATAGTTTTAATATGGTTAGAGCGCATTCAACCAATTAGCCCAGCTTGGAGAGAGTCCAACAACCAAAGCTAACGATTGACCTCTAACTCTTACCATATTAGTATTAAACTATTCCATGGTTTGAACATGTTCGGGTTCGAGCCGGGCTTGGAGAGAGTCCAACAACCCAAACAAGAAATGGAACTCTGGTTCTAACCATATTAATGGAAGGTGTAGGTTTTAATATTATTTAAGGGTTTTATGTCTCATCCTCTTTGCATGCAAATAACTATTATCTACATGGCATGACATACATGACATACATCTACATGTCACGACATGCATGGCATAATGTTATGCATCTAATGCAATTACATGGCATACAATTATGTCATGTATATAATTTCCTTATATGTCATAACTATTTATGGAAATAAAATATGTTTAAGATTTGATTCTCCAAATCAAATCATGATTAAATTAAGAAACAAATTTCCAAATCTAATCACATATTTTATTTATGGAAATAGTTGATTAAGGAAAATAAATTTAGGAAACCAATTTCCTAAATCATCAAAACTACTTATGGAAATAAAATATTTTAAGATTTGATTTCCCAAATCAAATCATGATTAAATTAGGAAAAAAATTTCCAGAATCTAATCAAATATTTTATTTATGGAAAATATCAATTTCCATAAATACTTCCAACTTTCCAAAAGTGGAAGATTTCCATAAATACTTCTAGACTTTCCAAAATTGAAAAATTTCCATAAATACTTCTAAATTTCCAAAATTAGAAAATTTCCAGAAATAACATTATGACTATCGCAAAACCATTTTACGATTATGTCGAAACACAACCTGGGCTCTGATACCACTGTTGGATTTCCGGCACCGCGGCGAGTGTGTGTTCGAACATGTTTCGTAAACATGTGCACAGCGGAAGAAATAAAATAATAAATCTACATTTATTACAACACACACATCACACGCATGCATAGTACAATAAGTGTAGACATAACCATAAATTTAAATTTGCAATAAAAGGAAATTTAACTACGTTATATCTTTCGTATTACGTGTAGCGGGAACGGCATCAACCGGAACGATCCTCGCTAGAATCGTCTCTATCCGTATCCACGCCGAGTATCCTTAGGATGACTTCGCTAAGCCACGAGCTTCGTCTTCGTACGGGTTACTAGCCTCGTGTTAAAGACGACGTGATCGAGAGATGATCACGATTCGAATCCAAATTCGGATCCAAAACCGAGTCCTCAAAACTCGCTTCTCCGGAGAGGTATTCGTCAACCGTTTGACGAATCCTTCGTCCTCCACCTTAGAGGATTACCGGAGATCGAATCCCCGGTAAGTTAGCCGCTGTCGGAGCTCTAACCGTCGTCCAAACGATGCTCCGACGAGAGGAGAACAAGCTGTCCAGAAAAACTGGACAGCTTTGGTGGAGGAGATAGGCGCCGGCCAACCAAGGGAAGATAAAGCTCACCTTGATGCCAAACCTAAAGGAGATCACTGGAGCAACAACCGGCAGCAGCTCGACGCCGGCGAGGGGAAAGGAAAGCTCCTTCTGGACGACGGTTGGAGGAGAAGTGGGCGGCGGCAAGGAGTTGGCACCGAGAACTCCAATGAGGAGGTGGGCGGCAACTTCAAGCTAGGGTTTTGGATTAGGGCTTAATTATCCCTTAAGCCCTCTTTTATAGAGAACTAATTCTCTTAATGGTTATTGGATCATAACCATTAGGCCCGTTAACCCGCTCCATTAAGATAAGTTAAAATAAACCAAACCATGATGGTTTATTTTAAGTTAAAACGAACCGAACCAACTTTTGGTTCATTCGTTTAAAATAAATCAAACCCTTTGGTTTATTTTCCTCCATTGGATTAGAACCAAACCATTTTGGTTCATCCATTATGTCTTCATAAGACACGGTCCATCCACGCTTCCATTGCGACTGAAACGATTTCATGCTCGCTTCATGTTTGGTCCAACCAAACCTAGTTTCTCTCGGTCTGAGAATCCCATTCTCAAGCTCGTTTTAAATCCTTTGGATTACGCTCGTTGTGTGTGTGACCAAATAGGTTCTCGGTTTATGTTGGCCGTCTATAATTAACCATTAATTATAGAACGATCATGAGTGGCACCTAGTAGTACATCATGATCCCCAATTAATCGAAAAGATCAACGGTTGATCCAAAACTATTTCTGAAACCCTTCAACAGCTCGAATGATTCGTGCCCCATTCCCTTCACTCATCTTATACCCACTTGGTTCAGGACATGGTTTATAGTGTCAGTCTCCACTAGGCTGACTACGTCACACCTAGCCCAAGTATCATTTCCTCGTCCTACGGATTCTAGTTACTGCACATGTATCGAAGAGTACCTTACTCTAAACACGTAATGCTTTGGCCAAAGACTTTAGTAACAATCCGACGAGAGGCCATGGGTATACATCTCCTCGCAAGGAGTGGTGAATCCTTTATAGGCTATTCAAACACCTTCGATCACTTCGACTTATACCCAATCATCCGGTCCACATCTCCTTAGAGATGCTTGCTTAAGATGTCAAAGCATAAGTCTCCATGATCAAGATGACTTGAATACCGCAAGTCAAAGGAACATCGCACTTAAGCTACAGTAAGAACTTCATTGACATATCTATATATGCAGAGAACCATATGAAGTCTTATGGCTGGTCACTCCAATGAACTAGTTACCATAACTAGCATCCACGATCAACTCCGGACATCACAATGTCTCCAGCCAGTGAGAATCAGCTGCTTGGATACACCAAGGAGTATACCTCGTGCTAGTCTCGACAGAATTGATGGTGTCCAAATTTATCAATTCATCGACTAGGGATAATTCCGATACATCAGAATTACACATGTAGAGATACTCACTAGTTGTGATCCAATCACAAATTCTCTCATGCTGTGAATCGCATCGTGGACATTCAGTAAATGAGTTTAAGATCCAATCAAATACATGAAACATGTATACTCAAATAGTGAATCTTCATTTATCATATAAATGGTTCATACATAAGGCGATTGCCTTAGGACATCTCTCATATATTACTAACAATGCTTGCCACCATGAACTCTGAGCTTCAGAAGCAACATGAGAACATAGATGCCTATGATATGGTTGAGCATCTGAAACAACTATACCAGGGACAAGCAAGGAACGAGAGATACGAAGTGTCAAAGGCCTGGTTTCAATGCAAGATGCAAGAAGGAACTCTCGTAGGCACTCATGTACTCAAGATGATTGGGTACATTGAGAACCTAGTGAGATTGAGATATCCTTTAGGCCAAGAGCTGGCCACCAACCTTATTTTGTAGTCACTGCCAGAAGGCTACAGTCAATTTGTCATGAACTACAACATGAATGAAATTGACAAGCATTTACCTGAGATATTGAGCATGTTGTGAACTACTGAACTCAACCTTAAGAAGGCAAAGCCTAGTACCGTTTTGATGGTGAACAAAGGCAAAGGCAAAGGCAAGCAGAAGCCTAAAGGTAAGGGTAAGACCCAAGCCAAAGGCAAAGGCAAGGCAAATGCATTGAAACCTAAAGAAGGGGTGTCTAAGGAAGGGGAATTCTTCCACTACGGTGAGACCGGGCATTGGAAGAGAAACTGCAAGCTATACCTGGAAGAGGTGAAAATGAAGAGAAGTGAGACTTTTGCCTCAGGTATATATGTTATCGAAGTCAATTTATCTATCTCGTCTTCTTGGGTATTAGATACCGGATGTGCTTCTCACATTTTGTACCAATGTGTAGGACCTTCGAAAGACTAGATCATTGATGAAAGGCGAAGTGGACCTACGGGTAGGCAATGAAGCAAAAGTTGCCGCCATCACTATAGGGACATATTCCTTATCTTTGTCCACTAGGCTTATCTTAGAACTAGAAGATTGTTGTTATGTGTCTGCCTTGACTAAAAACATTATCTATGTTTCTTGTTTAGACAAGAAAGGTTTTTCATTTGTAATAAAGGACAAGTGTTGTTCCTTTTATTTAAATGATATATTTTTTTATAGTGCACACCTTGTGAATGGTCTCTATCTTTTAGATCTTGAAATCCCAGTCTATAACATAAATACCAAACGGTTCAAATCTAATGATCTGAATCAAATATATCTCTGGCATTGTCACCTGGGTCATGTAAATGAGAGTCGCATATCCCAGCTCCATAAGGATGAATTATTGGACTCATTTGATTTTGAATCATATGAGACATGCGAATCCTGTCTTCTAGGCAAGATGACTAAGACTCTATTTAGTGAACATGACGAACGAGCTATTGATTTGTTAGAACTCATATATACTGGTGTAGCAGCTAGATGCTATCAGTACTTTATTACTTTTACTGATAATTTCAGTAGATATGGATATGTGTATCTTATGAGACACAAATCTGAATCCTTTGAACAGTTCAAAGAATTCAAGAATGAAGTACAAAACCAATATGGTAAGAGTATAAAAGTACTTCGATTAGATCGAGGTGGGGAATACCTTAGTCAAGATTTTCGTAACTATCTCGTTGAGTTTGGGACTAGATCTCAACTCACTCCACCTGGAACACCACAGTGGAATGGTGTATCAGAAAGGAGAAATCGTACATTATTAGATATGGTACGATCCATGATGAGTCACATAAATCTTTCTTCTTTCTTCTGGGGATATGCTTTAGAGACAACTGCTTTCACACTTAATCGCGTCCCATCTAAGATAGTCATAAAGACATCATATGCGATATGGACTGGGCAGAGTCCCAAGATGTCTTTTATGAAGATTTGGGATTGTGAGGCTTATGTTCGACATTAAGTCTCCGACAAATTGGGCCCAAAATTAGACAAGTGCTACTTTGTAGGATATCCTAAGGAAACAAAAGGATATTACTTCTACAATCTCACATAAGATAAAGTATTTGTCGCTAGAAATGGAGTATTTCTAGAAAAAGAGTTCATTTCTAGAAGAACTAGTGGGAGTAAAATACATCTTGAAGAAATTCAAGATAAAAATAACACTAAAATGGAAGTTAAACAGGCACCACAAAGTGTTGTGGATGATGAAATTATTGCACAAGAAGTTGTGGAGCAACAACCTGTTCAAGTAGACCAACCTCTTCGTAGGTCTGATAGGATACGTCGTCAGCCTGAGAGATATTCATTTATCTTGTTTGATAATGATGACGTTATGCTTGTTGAGTTGAACGAGCTTACATCCTATCAGGAAGCTGTGATGAGCTCAGATTCTGAGAAATGACAAGAGGTCATGAGATCCGAAATGAAATCCATGTACACTAACCAAGTATGAACTTTGGTTGATCCACTTGAAGGGGTCAAACCTATTGGGTGTAAGTGGGTCTTTAAGAGAAAGACTGACATGGATGGTCTTATGCATACCTATAAAGGGTGATTGGTAGCTAAAGATTTCAAGCAGATTCATGGTATTGACTATGATGAAATTTTTTCACTAGTTGCGATGCTTAAGTCTATTCGGATCATGCTTGCTATTGCAGCTTACCACGATTATGAGATTTGGCAAATGGATGTCAAAACTGCGTTTCTGAATGAAAACCTCCTTGAGGATGTGTACATGACACAACCTGAGAGTTTTGTAGATCCAAAGCATGCTGGCAAGGTATGCAAGCTGCAAAGGTCCATTTATGGTTTAAAGAAAGCATCTAGAAGCTGGAATCTTCGATTCGATGATGCGATCAAATAATTTGGTTTCATCAAGAATGAAGATGAACCCTATGTCTACAAGAGGGTTAGTGGGAGCATAGTTATCTTTCTTATCTTGTATGTTGATGACATACTTCTCATTGGAAATGTCATCCCTATGCTGTAATCTATGAAGACTTGGCTTGGGAATTGTTTCTCAATGAAAGACTTAGGTGAAGCAGCCTACATTTTAGGCATTAAGATCTATAGAGATAGATCTAAGAGATTGTTTGGCTTAAGTCAGAGTGAATACATTGACAAGGTGCTTAAACGTTTTGCCATGCAGAATTTCAAGAAGGGATTTCTGCCAATGTCACATGGTGTGAGCTTTTCGAAGGCTCAATGCCCTTCTTCTAAGGAAGAAAGGGAACATATGGATCAGATCCCCTATGCATCTGCTATAGGGTCTATTATATAGGTCATGCTATGCACTCATCCTGATGTCTAGTATGCTTTAAGCATGACGAGCAGGTACTAGTCGGATCCAGGTGACAGTCACTGGACAGTCGTCAAGAATATTCTTAAGTACTAGAAAGAACTAAAGAATATTTCTTGATATTTAGAGACAATGAGGAGCTCACTGTAAAGGGTTACAGCGATGCTAGCTTCCAAATGGACAAGGACGATTATAGATCGTAGTCAGGATATGTCTTTTGTTTAAATGGTGGTACTGTGAGCTGGAAGAGTTCAAAGCAAGACACAGTCGCAGATTCTACTATAGAAGCCGAGTATATTGCTGCTTCAGATGCAGCAAAGGAGGTTGTTTGGATCAGGAAGTTTGTTTCTGAGCTTGGTGTAGTTCCTAGCATCGTGAGCCCTATAGAGCTTTATTGTGATAATAACGGGGCTATAGCATAGGCTAAGGAATCTTGTTCTCACCAGCATTCCAAACATATACTACGATGGTATCACCTCATTCGAGAGATCATCGATAGAGGAGATGTGCGGATATACAGAGTGGATATTGATGCTAACATTGTGGATCCCTTGACCAAGACTTTAGCACAGAGGAAGCATAATGGTCATACTAGATCACTGGGTATTAGAGATTACAGTAATTGACACTAGTGCTAGTGGGAGATTGTTAGTGTCAACCCTTAGTGTCAATCATGAGATGATTGATTAGGGATCATATGTATCATATTTCATTAATAACAGGCAAGGTTTGTTTATTATATTATTTCTTATCTGTGTTATATAAATAATATAATAGTGTCCTTGAACAGTAGGTTCAGGTTTACAACATATCAATTGGTTGGATTGATAGTGAGTGTTCTATGTGTGTGTGCACGCACGCGCGCACACACACACACAGAGAACACTACTTTTAACTATTCCTAATCGAGTATTAATATGCAAGGACAATATTAATGCATAGAGACTAACATGTAGGTCAATTGGTAACTTAATCTCACAAGTCATGGATATGTGATATCGAGTTGACACATAGGTACATATTAGAGACTATGTACTGAATTGACCCGCCATGAGAATGTTTCATGGATCATTATATGAGTGTCATAAATATTTTCATGTGACTATTGGTATGAATAATCCTTAGACCTGAAGTCACTACAGTTCCCTACATAATGAGTTATATATTTTAGCTTCGTCAAACGTCATCTGTAACAGGGTGACTATAAAGGCGATCACTGGGTATGCAATAAGTTATGTAGAGGAATGTGAGTGATGTAGATGATATCTATCCCTTTCATATATCGGAAGTGATATCTATGGGCCCCTTGATAGAGTAGAACTGTTAAAAATACATGGGCATGCTCGAATAAGTCAATATGAGATATTGAGTTTATTTGGTTGAGTAGTCTACTTGGAGATTAAGAAACTCATGATTGATAAGAGGTTGACACAGTCTATGCCTTATTAATCAATCTAGATATCAAGGATAGAAGGGCTAAGTCATACACGATAGTAGTCATGGAAAGGTTATGTCGGATCTCGACTTTCTCATCACTTGGATAGCAATGATGTATTGCTAGATGTCACTCATTGCTTATGTCTCTAAAAGAGTTTTAGAAACATTTCCAACGTTACGAAAACCTATTGGGTCACACGCTTAGGACATGTAAGTTGGAGATGACTCATGTGATGAGCCATTGGGCCATCAAATTGAGTCTAATGTAGATTAAACTCAATGAGTAGAACTTACGGTATACCCAATGAATATGACTCGAGTTAGACTTAAGTTAAATTCGAATTGAATAGGACTCAAGGTATATCCAATGAATTTGACTCGAGTTAGACTCAAGTTAGATTCGAATCGAGTGAGACTCACCATTAAGAGGGGTTGCATGATCATTAAGGTGGAATTAATGAATGTTTAATTCCAAGCAAACCAAGAGTCAAAAATAATTCATATTCAATGGTTAACTATAAAAGAGGATTTTTTTGGATGAGACTCTTGGTTGTTTTCGTGTGCATTAGTTTGGGCATTGATAGTGATCTTCCTCCTCTTCTCCCTTCTTAGCCGAACCTATCTTGTGGCTAGCACCACAATGTAGTTCTTTTCCACTTTACGGTTCATGTGGATACCGTGGAGGCGTGAACGTACTGACCACGCTGAGGTATATCTTCCTCCAAACAATTAATTAGTAGTATCTTGGAGCCTAATTAGAAGAACACTTGATACAGTATTATGATCTTTTTAAACATCATTGTTGGATCTCAAAGATAGATAGTCAAAAACATTTTAGAATTTCGGAGTATGCATAGTGTAACAATTGAGACTTGATGTGACAGCTATTAAAGATTAAGCTATGATTATGCCCACTCAAGTCGGATTGTGGGGGCATTAGAGTATCAATTTCAGGCACATCATTACCCTTTCAATTTAGTATTTCACCTATTAAAATGATTTTAAAAAAATTATCTTGTAATTTTTTTTAATTGCGAAATCTATTGACAAACTTATAACTGGATTTGTATGAGAGGGGCGATGGATTCTGGTCAGCTAGGCTGCTCTAAAAAGGGAAAAGAAAAACTATCACGGTTTCCGCTCGAATCCTTTTCAGCGAAAATGAGCCGTGTCCTCTTTCCCTTGCCTTCCTGTGTTGGCTTTCAAATATAGCTAGCCATTGCGTTGACTTTTTTCTTCCAAGTTATGCGATAAAAAAGGGCATCGAGTGGTGGATATTAATCACAACATTTGCTATTTATGTCCTCCCCCAAAGTGTGCTCCCTTCCCCGCATTTCCCCATTGGAGGCGTCCGACGACGGAGGGGACGACATTCACCAGGCCAGATCGTGCCTTCTTCACCAGGTCAGATCTCTCGCCTACTCCTAATCGATCGACTTGTGGATGTCGTTCCTTCTTTTTTCCTAACTCCACGAGATTTCGAGTGCTCTCGATCCATGCTTCTTTGCTTCCACATCGATTAGGTTTTCGGACAGTCAGTGTACTTCTTCTTTCATTGATTCCGACTCATATTTCTTATTTCGGTGACAAACTGTGGTGTAATCTTCGACGAACAAAACTTTGATCTGGTAGTGACGTTTCTTTTGTGTGTTTTTGGATCCCAGGATTTGGGAATTCTGCGCGCCATCTTTACTTCTACAATGGTGGCGACTTTGGAGATAGCTCTGCGTGCTATATCTGGGGCAGCATCTCCCCAATTTTGTGCTGGTTTATTTGTCAACACTCCGCAATTGGATTTCCCAGCCAAAACCCGTAGGAAATACTGGCGGAAGAGTTTTCTGTACAGATCATTATACTCGACGTCATGGAAACAGAACGGTTGCCTGCGGAGTTGTGCGCATAAGAAGGTCGATCACCGTTCCCACCTTTTCAGTTGCCAGTGCCAGCGAGCTGAAGATACTAGTGGGATCGCCAGCACCGATGCTAAAGGAAGCTGGTACACAAGTCAGATCCCATGTGACCTAAATGGCCAGAAATTTGCCTCATTCGAGAATGGGCCAGCCATCGCTGGTAATGTAGCAACCAATGGTTCATCATATAGGTCAAGGGGAAGCACTGTCGAAGATGAAGCTTGGAGTCTTCTACAGGATTCTGTGGTGTATTACTGTGGAACCCCTGTTGGAACGATTGCAGCAAAGGATCCATCTGACAGCAGCAGCAATGTCCTAAATTATGATCAGGTTTTCATTCGGGACTTCATACCTTCTGGAATGGCTTTTCTTTTGAAGGGAGAATATGACATTGTTCGCAATTTTATTCTTCACACGCTTCAGCTGCAGGTATTGCTTTTAGATTCATAAATGAACATTATTTTGTCTTTATTATAGCTAGAGCAGAAACTAGCACAAGACTTGACAAACCTAAACTTGCTAAAAATTACCTGTTGTCCTTTTTCTTTTCAATTTTTTCTTTGTTGTTCCCCTTCATTGTTTCCTTTTCCTTATTTATGATAGGAACAAACTTGATCTCTGATAGTGGACTGAGTTTAATCTCACTTCTCCAGAATTATTACCTTTCTACTAATCTCTGAATATAGTTAGCATGTTCTTTTACTTGAATTTCTTCAAGAAACTGTGAGTGTATATGCATTACTTATGGCAGAATCTTTTTTCCTTAGATTGCTCTTTCTTGAGGTTATTTTTCCTTTAAGACTTCTTTCAACCTTTCGTATTTGCATCCTTCATTAATTATATCGGCAAGATTCTTTATGTATACATTCAGACCATAAGATGAATCACAAAAGGAAAGTTGTATATTGTTGATTTCTTCTTATGTTACCCTTATTTTGCAATTCCTAGAGCTGGGAGAAAACTATGGATTGTCACAGTCCTGGTCAAGGATTGATGCCTGCAAGTTTCAAGGTTAGGACAGTTCCGCTTGATGGTGATGACTCTGCTACCGAAGAGGTTTTGGACCCTGATTTTGGAGAAGCTGCAATAGGACGTGTGGCGCCAGTTGATTCAGGTGTATCTTAAGTACTGTTGTTTATCCTGCCAATACCTTTAATGTTTTATAGGAGGTTTTTTCCTTTGGTTTACATGTTTTCCACTGTCTGCTTTTCTATCTCGTCGTTCAGTGAGATCTTTTGGATCTGATATCTGTGAAGGTGCCAAGTCATTTGCATAACCATCAACAGTGAAGTGCTCAGCATGCTATTTGTGTTTGCAGGATTATGGTGGATTATTCTGCTGCGTGCTTATGGAAAATGTTCTGGTGATCTCTCTGTGCAGGAAAGAATTGATGTGCAGACAGGAATCAAAATGATTTTAAAGCTTTGTCTAGCTGATGGTTTTGATATGTTCCCAACACTACTAGTAACAGATGGTTCATGTATGATAGACCGACGCATGGGGATCCATGGTCATCCTCTTGAAATTCAGGTATGTTTCATCTGCTTCAGTTCAACGACTTCGCTATCCAAAAAAATTAGATATGATAATTAAAATTTTTGACCAAAATTTTTCAGTAGAGATGGTTATTAGCATTCCTCCAGCAATTTCATGTTTCTTCAGGCAGAGTAAAATGATCGTTACTAATAATGCAATAAAATAAGCAAACAAAGTGGGACACAGATTCTTAATAATAAACTACATGCCAAATTATTGTTTGACATGTTTTTTGAGTAGATTCATTCACATATCAACCAATAAATGATGTACTATCTTGCATCTTTAACTGCTGCAGTGCCCTATGTATTCTCTCATATAATTCCAGGTGGATTATGATACAATGCATAATAGATGAAAGAATATGGATTTAGCTAAATAATCATATTTAAGATTTAAACTTGTTTTTCTAGTTTCCATTTTTTTTATTAGATGTTACATTTAATTCATTTTCAGAAAAGAAAACTGCTTGGTTTGCAAAGAATCTTCCACTATCTGCATCTGAGTTCGTATCTGCATATGGTTGGCTGCTAACTTGTTTAATTTTCTCCCTAAGCAAGCACTTAGGGGACTTTCTTTTCATATTCTACTTAAAATATGAAATTTTAAAATACTCTCAAGCGAGGTAATATATATATATATTTTCTATATTCCTCCATGCCACATTTTAGGCTCTGATTTGAGCATTACTAGTTCTAATGTCACGTCTCGGGGGTGTAATTCTCACTTACTAGAAGGTACATCATTTGGTGACAATGTGGTAAAAGGAAACTAAGAGCCATTCAACTAAATACTAACTCAAGAAATTCAGCAAACATTATATATTTATATATTTTTTCTACAAAATACAATGAAATTCTAGAGTGCAAGACATTATATGGATAGAATTGAAGAATATATTGAAAAAAAAAAAGCAAACTAGCAATCAAGCAGGTTGAGATCTTTAAATAACTCTATGTACTAGCTCAAATCAATTACAATCTCAAAAAGGTACCTTTTTGCCTTCAAACAATGGAGGCCAAAGAAAAGAGAAAGTAAACATAAATTTGCAAAGTGGATAAATAGGAAAGATGAGCAAAATTTAATCTTGGTTAAGAGGTAAAAAAAAAATTGATGACTCCCAATTTTATATTACAACTTTAAATTCCACTTTGATGTCTTTAGTTGTTATATATATATATATATATATATATATATATAATCCATTTATTCATCAACATTTAGAGTCATCATTGTTACTCTAAATTACGTAGCACAAATTTTAATATAATTTTAATTATTATTATTTAGTCACCAATTATAAATCTATTACCAATAATATATCTTTAGTTAATCGATATTAATAAATGCACTAAGAAGTGAATTACTGTAGCCAATGTCCTCAAAGTGTAATAATGTCATCTCATGTATCGGTTAAATCTCTTAATGATGATATACAATAATATCATGCTCTTACACAAATAAAGACTAACGGCGGGTGATCCCTCACTACAACATTCTCCAGTGGATGTTTAGGTACTTTAGTACAAGATTAGACTCAACTTTCAATTTTTAGTATTTCTTTTCTTTATTTAAACTTATTATTGTATCATTTTAAATTTTTACACTATAATTATTTTACTTTGTGTTAACATTTTATCGGTTAATCTAAAACGACTAACCTAAATCAATCATCTTTTACTATATGTTATGCTAATTTCTTATATATTAGCATGTGATTTCCACATATGAAGTATCCATCATAAAGGTAAGGTATCTATAAGTATCATGAAATGTAAAGCAGTTCTAATTAAGATATTAATTGAAGATTAAATCAGAGCATCTATTTTATTTTTTTAAAACATCCCTTCACATGTTAATTCCTATATGAAACTCTCATATGATAATGAAAGAATATCATTTATTTAACCAGCAATAATTTACTTTATTTAAAATCCATTTTGCTATTTTAATTATCATGTCATCCCCTTTTCAAAAACAACTGTGGGAGCATACGACTTCATTGTCTATTTATTTATGCCCAAAAGAATATATATGAGACAAAGGATAGCTCATCTCTATATATAACAAAAACTCTGAGTGTTCCTAAGTTAATGTGTTCCAGTCGAAGTTATCTACGGATACAACATGAAAAATAACTTAGAAACCTTAAAATAATTATGTAATAATGATAAAAGAGTAGTTTGATGCACGAAGCTCACGCTAATGCAGGGTGCCAGGGGAAGGGGCGGATCACATTGGATCTATTGTACGTAACTTTATCCCGCATTGCAAGAGACTATTTCTGCAATTCGAATTAGTGACCACAAGGTCACATGACAATAATTTTATCATTGCGCTAAGGCTATCCTTCATCTAATAATGATAATAAAACGAAAGTATAAAATTTACTATAATTTGATGTTGTTGAATCTAATCATAATCTTGATATAATTTAAATTTTTAAATGAGATGCATACTATTGTCGAACAATAATTTATTTTTCCCCATTCTAATTGGATACATCAAACTAAATTAGAAATAAATAAAATATTTGCCTAGTACTTTCCCCTCGTTCCATGAAACAAGATAGTTGATTTTTTGATACGAAACACAGGGCCTATCGAACCTAAATAGATATCATAATTTGTCCAAAATAATTAATCATTTTATCGATATCAACATATGATTATTTACCAAATCTTACATTTAATTGGTCAAAATATGAATAATAACCTCTTTGAATGATGATACCAAGAGGTTCAAAAAACGAGGAAAGTCAAATAGCTGATTGTGGCTTCTCTTGGCTCCGGTGGCAAACCATAAGAAAGAGAGACAGTGAGAGGGGGAGAGAGGGAAGGGTTGGTGGCTCTCCCCTTTTGGCTCAAAGGCCGTCCGTGGCTATCTATCGGCATAGAAAATAGAGAGAAAAAAGAGGAAACAAAGAAGAGTCCTCTCGTGTTGCCAACAATGAACTCTCTTGGCTTTGACAGTAAGCGACGCTTGCTGCTATGCCCACATGGAAGAAAAGGAAGAAGATGGGAGGAAATCTAAAAGGGAAGGGTAGAGAGGTTGTCGAGGTCTATCACCGGCACATGTGCATGGTGGATGCGTGATAATGGAGCATTGTTGGTGTGATGACATTGTAGGAGCAACAAAAGAGGGAAGGAGAGAGAGATTACTGGTTTGGGGAAACAAGGTGGTGTCTGCGGTGGAGAAGAGAGTGATGATCAGTGGAGCAGATTCTAGCTTGGTGCTGGAGGAAGAAGAGAGGAAGGAGGAAGAAGAAAAGGAGGTGTTGGTTGGGGAAATCAACGCTTGGAGGGAGGCTAGCATGTGACATGCGAAGTAGAGAAGAAACTGTGCATGGAAAAAAATGCAAGATAGAGAAGAGAGAAGAGAGAAGATTATCCCTAATTTAAGAAATTCTCTAATTTCTAATAAATTGACAGTAGTGGTTTATCTCTACTTAAAATTTGATCCCACCCATGGTTTTAAATTCCGAGCCGTTTCGGACGAAATTGCCGAAAAAATTCGTTCCGACGAACCACCGAAATCGAAACCGAAAGCATACCATACCGGAAGGAGGCGGCGGCGACGACGCAGAGGCGATCGCGCAGCGCGATTGCGAAGTCGATCGCGCTGCGTGATCGCGGTGAGAAACTGCGATCGCGATCGCGTGAAATTTCTATATTTCTAAATAAATAAATAAATAAATAAATATATATATATATATATATATATATATATATATATATATATATATATATATAAAATTTAATTAAATAAATTATTAATTAATTTATATATTAAATAAAAATTAAAAAATAAAAGATATTTTAATTAAAACTCTAAATTCGAATTTATAATTTAGATAAAATTAAATCTTAAATTCTTTTTTAAAAATTAACTAAAATTTAAAAAAAATCAAATAATTAATATTAATGTTTAAAAAAAATACCGAAATAGTATCGGCACGGACGATACGATACCGAAACCGTATCGTTCCGGTCGCAGACCGAAATTCCGATACGAGTCGAGATTTTAAACCTTGGTCCCACCAAAGATTGACTAAAACAAATCCAAATCAACCCTGTTTGAATTCATGCAATTCTAATCACCATGCCTGCTCTCAGTGGGTTCCATTATTTAGTTCAATTTATTTTTACTGTTTAAAATTTTTCTGAATAAATAAATTTTTAGACGTGAAAAATTATATATATAGAATCGGGTATTTAACATCTACCATGAGAGCTTACGCAGACTCACATGCAAATTCAAACCCTTCAATTTGTCAGCAATCATATATCTAAACTCTTGGCCCTCCTCTCTTAGAGTCTCTCTTCTTATTTATATGCTTGTGGCTCAAGTGGTCTTGTTCAAGTCATTCCTTGTTGGCCTTTTGATTTTACTTCTTTGAATCTTTTTGGCTATGTATTTATTTAACTAACATTTACAGAAACATGCAAAAGGGACCATGTGAGCTGTTGCAAAGATATATGACACTAGGAACCAACTCTATGATAGAAAACATTGAGCATAATAAAAAAACATTAGTTTCATTCTAATTGGAATTTCTCAATGCCAAATATCATTTGGCTAATGCAAATTGTTAGTATGTGAGCAAGATAGTGCATTTGACCCATAGGGAGTAGGTTAGTGCATTTAACCCATAGGTTTAGTCACACTTGGTGTAGTATTACTATTATCTTAGGTCAATTGCCATCTACTTTGCCAGATGTTTAAGGCTTATTGTGTATGCAAAGTTTGTGTACCATGTTGTAAGCATTATGACTGATTGAACTCATGAATGTATAAGGTGTCTAAAACATGGTTGGAAATCTCATATTGCATCGAGTGATATAATCGAAATGTATTGTTCTGATAAATTATTGAAACTCAAAATCAAAGTCCAAAATCTCGAGTTGTGCTTGAATTTTGATCTTTGACTAGAACGATGCTATTTTTGTAATGTGTTGATGTTTCGATGCATGTTGCCACTAATGGATTGGAGGCTGAAGGAGGAAGGAGTTTAAACATAGGAAGGAGACATTCTACCATGCTGAATGAAACGGTCAAATGTATAATTCCAGAGAATTACCGAAATTTGATACCACTCGATATAGGCAATAACTTATTCTTCTGCTTCATCTCCTTCTTCAACCTTCAATGTGTCACTGACATCATGCATCGAAGTGTCAACATGATACCAATATAGTATCATTCTGATCAAAGACTAAAACTATGACATGACTCAAGGTTTTAAACCTTGGTGCCGAGTGGTATTGTGTTTTAGTAATTTATTGGAATAATTCATTTCAACCGTTTTGCCCCACATGATATAAAATTTTAAACCATGCTCGAAATTGCTCGATACAATTAATTTATGCTGTGTCCATATCGATGAATATCATATCATCCTAACATTCAACACCCTTTGACATGCTATATTTATTATTATTTTGAGTTTTTGCTATGTGATACAATGTTAAAGTTGTATGATTCTATATGAGTCAGGAATATACATCCGTTTATTCTTTTTTTTTTTCATCTCCTTTCTCCTTTTCCATCCAATTTTCCACTAGCAACATATGTTTAAATCGGTACCCAAATAGTATCATTTCACATAAAGTCTAAAACTCCAATACGATTCAAGATTTTGAATCTTGGTTTTACATATATATTTTATGTTGTTTTTAGATAATGAAGATTGTGCAATTGTGTATATCTAGAGCATCATGTTTTGATTGCTATTACATAACTTTGCATTTTTGAGTTCTTCTAGGTTAACTTGTGTGTTTGATGATAATTTTCACACAAATTATATAGAAAACGGAAAAAATTTAAACCTGCACATTTATTAATATTTGCAATATTTAATTTGTGAGCCTAAGGTTGCAAAGGTCTTAAAATTTCTAGAATACTTGATGACAAAATCAGTAGAAACACACCATTTATTAGAAAGAAATACTTCCTGTAAGTTGAAGTTCTGCAAAATTTGCTTGATAACTAAAAGCATTCAGGGCCTAGATTTCGTCATTATAGTTTAAAGCCAACAAGACCGAGTCAGATATACACCTGCAAGACATGAGGAGGGTTTAAATTAAAACAAAAGGAAAATTATTAATAATTTGAATACAATAAATATAAAAATATTCTTACTTGTATGTTGGAGCTGGAGTCCCCAGGTTTGACATTTAATACAGACGGCAAGCCTTTATTATAAATAAAGAGGAAAAGAATCCCTAAACTAGAGCTCTGCCAAGGCCTCAACCGAAGGAAAGTGAGAGGTGTTCAAGAAGTAGGTTACAGTTTCAAAAAGGTGACACTACTGGCTATCCCACTGCCATGAGCATTAGAGAGAAGGGAGGTCGCTGGAAAAGGAAAGCAGAGGAGAAATAGGAATATAAAAAGTATTATTGAGTTTCAAATCTCCCGTCTAATCTGTGTTGTCTGATCCCATATCAATGAAAGGACTCCATATCAATGGCCCACATCATTGGTTCTAGTCAACTTGTATAATGGATGCTTTGGATCTATATTCTCGCATGTAGGCAATCTTAATTTGACATGTTAGATTACTTAGACTTATACCATCCTAGTTTATTTTTAATTACATATTATTAGTCAGATGCCTAGGTGATGAAGGATAAGGTCAACCAAACAGTTAAGATCTTTGTTCATCTTAACTGTTGGGCCTTTATATCAGAGTTCTTTTTCTAAAGCGTGAATAGTTTGACCTCTAAAGTAGTTTAAGATAAATAATTAAAGAATTTAAAATAAAATGGAAACAAATATAAATAAAACTATTTAAGTATCACGAAAACAATTTAAAATATTAGAATAATATTTTAAATATTAATAATAAATATTTCTATGAAGTCAAAACAGGGTTAAATGAAATATGATCTATAGCCTAAATATGCAATTTACAATCAAAGAGATGAAATAAGAAATGATACTCTAAAATTCTAAATTATGTAACAATAATGAAATTTATGATCAATTACCATTTATTGAATCTGTAAAAGAATTATAAAAATGGTTTAATCCACTTATTTCTATCTTGGTACCATTATGCTTAAGGTTTTTTTTTTGAGCTAGGTTTCAGTCCCAGGCTAGTAAGGGATGTGTTGGTGGTGTGCCGAGGTGGTGCTGACCACATGCTGAAATGGTGTCGGCTGATACATAGAGTAGAGGGAAAAATCATCATTGAAGTAAGGTAATAACCATTCAGTCAGTTGATTTTGAACCCTAGCTGAGATTGTTACTGATGTGCGGTGATTTTGAACCCTGGATGGCATGCTTTCTACTCTTTCCTGTGACCTAGGATTTGAAATCATGTTTTTCTGCAAGATAGGGCTATAAATTGTAACTTTGATATTCGCTGGAGCCGTCACTGCCTATAGTAGTGATGAGATTGCTTCCAGAAGACTCAATTGAAGATTCTTATGTGCTAGTGTCAAAGTCTATTCCCATGAGAATGTGGCATCTTGCCTATGTCGAGTGAGATTATTTGAGATTTAAACAACGGTTAGACTCCAAATTTCTAGCTCTATGACTCAACACTAACTTGATTATATTTGACTTAAGTATTCTGGACTGCATCAAATTATCAAAATGCTATTCACTTAGGATATATTTAAGACCATGGTTCGAAAATTAGTTTTGTGCTGGTTGACACTGTCAAAACTTTTCATTTGCTAGTCAACCAACATGCGGAATGCACAAGAAATTGGTCGAACTCTGATGTCAGAATGCTAAGGTAGAATGACTCCAGACCTAGCAAAGCACGAGTCTCCCTCGGAATAGCTTGCTTTGTAGAAGGATGAATTTTGAAGCTTCTTCAGACCTGAAGAACAAGAGACACTAGCATCAGACTCCATTAGAACAAATTATTGTTGAAATTTGGAGTGGAGGAATCTTCTTCCTCCACCTTCTTAGAGAGCTCCAAGAGGTAGGGTCATCCCTGCTGCTCCTACAGCTTTAGTCTTTTTCCTATGGCTTCATCAAGGTTTCCTCCATCTCCTCTAGGTAAGGTAAGGCTCCTGTCTTCTTCTGCTTCTCCTTGCCTCGAAGTTTCCTTCAGTTCCTCTAGCAAAGGTTCTTAAGGGAGAATGACTCTAGACCTAATGAGACAAGTAACTCTTTGGAGGATGGATTTTGAAGCTCTTCCAGGCCCAGAAAACAAGATACATTAGCGTCAGGCTCTGTTAGAACTAATTGCCTAGATCTAGAATGTCTAAATCTTCTTTCTCTTGCTTCTTCAAGACCTGGCGTGTAGCAGAACCATCTTCCTTCTTACAGATTAGACTTCAACCTCTCGCCTTGTTGAGGTTTCTTCCATATCCTGTCTTTCTTCTTATGCTAAGAGAGAATGATTCCATACTTAGTGATTAAATATTTTTGCCAACTTGATTTCCTAATGATCCAAGAACTACAAGTTGCTTGGTCAAGCTTAGTCCTATATTGGCCCTTTTTAAGTCGTTCTGTATAAACCTTTCGTTAAGTCTACTTCTCAGAATACTGAGGCTATGCATAATTTTTTAATCCCATGGTGCAATATTTGGACGCTGGCAATCTTAGTGTACTATGCACTTCTTGACTTACTTACAAGTGATGTCACGATGATTACAGGGATGAATCGAGAAATACCATAGTCAAATTGGGACTGGATTTTTTAAATTTTACTCAAGATTGAATTAGTTAGGTTTATATGTCATAGAACATGACTGTTGATCTCACTTTCTCTCTCTCTCTCTCTCTCTCCCCTATTTTCTTTTTCATTGTTTTTTGGCATTGCTAATTAACTGGATATTTATCTTGTCAAAGGTGATAGGGGAAGTTTTTTAAAGAAAACCTTTTGATAGGTTTGATAGCTTTTCCCCTCCCCCCCCTTCTAGTTTAATTGCCAGTTAAATCACGTACATCAGACATTTTCATCTAGGTGGAATTTTACATTGTCCTTTGACCTGAAATTAGCAGTTACTTTAATCATAACTTGTTTAGTATTCTTTATAATATTTCTTTTTTTTTCTTTTTCCAAGAGTTGGGAGGTAGGTTGTTATTGCCTCAAGAGTGTATGCAGATTGATATAAGTATAGTTTAAAGCATTTTGTGCCTAATGAAACTATATGAATTGTTTTATATATTTTCATTTTACTAAGGCCTACAATTTCCAGGCACTGTTCTATTCAGCTCTTTTATGTGCTCGTGAGATGCTTGCGCCAGAGGATGGATCAGCAGACTTAATTCGAGCATTAAACAATAGGCTAATAGCATTGTCATTTCACATTAGGGAGTATTATTGGGTAGACAAAAGAAAACTCAATGAGATCTACCGGTATAAAACAGAAGAATATTCATATGATGCAGTGAACAAATTCAACATCTATCCTGATCAAATTTCTCCATGGCTAGTGGAATGGATGCCTGACAAAGGAGGATACTTTATTGGAAATTTGCAGCCTGCTCATATGGACTTCAGATTCTTTGCTCTGGGAAATTTGTGGTCTATAATAAGCAGCCTCACAACAACTCATCAAGCACATGCAATTTTGGATCTTGTTGAAGCTAAATGGTCTGATTTAGTGGCAGATATGCCATTTAAGATATGCTATCCTGCTCTTGATGGTCAGGAATGGCGCATTATCACTGGAAGTGATCCCAAAAACACGTAAGATCTTTAATCAGTTACCATCAAATTTCTTGTTATATCTCCTGTTTTTATGTTAAATATTTAAATATGTGTTTTTATGCAGGCCTTGGTCGTACCATAATGGAGGTTCATGGCCCACATTGCTCTGGCAGGTAAGAAAATTTGCCTACTGTTTTCTTATAGTTGCATGTGCTTTTAGCATCATCATAAGATCTCGCTTGTGCTTTTGGCATATCAAATATAGACTTTTAGTTTGACCATCATGGATGTGTTAGATTGGAAATAGTAAATATGATCAGAAGAGTTATACACTTTATGGCTAGAGTGATGTAATTGTTGGGTGAATGTCCCTTTAATGCTATGTTTGGTCCATCAAACCGAATTTTGATAGAGAATGAAATAGAAGTATGACTTTCTTGGTTTGGCTCATGGAATGGAATAAAATGGATCATTTTCATTTTAATTGCCGGAACATTACAAGTAATGGAGCAAGGAATATTACTCCACAATGGTAAAGAATCCCTTTCAAGTTGTAGATGATGGTTCACTTGTGCCTCTGGTTCTCTTTGTTAGATGACGGTTCTCTCATTTCAACTTTGGCCCACTCGCTCACTTGGGTTGCTAAATCCTTCTTGCCCATTCTTTTTTGTTCAAAATATTTTGTTTTTGGAGAATTGACCAAATAAGAAGAGATATCCTTTGGAGAATGAAATAAAGTGGGAATAGGTATTCGCTGCAAGGAGAAATATCTAACAATGATTAGAGAATAATAATCCCTTGAAGTTCATAGGGATTCCTATGAACCAAAAATACCTTGACATTTGGATTATAAACCCTCAAAAGAAATAATATGGGTTTTGACTACAAATTTAACTAATTTTAAAGTGATCTATAAATTCCTTTTCAACATTTTCATTTCCGATCAACTTCAAAAATGAATACCTCTATATCTATTAATCACTAATTTTTTGAGAAAAGAGTTTCTTGAGTTGGAAAAGAGTAGTGACTTTTTTATTATTATTATTTTTTTATATTTCGTTGTAGGTTGAGTTTTAAGTTTTTCTTGATTCTTTTAATTAAACTTTTTTTACATGTATATTTTTTTTCAAACAGAAAAGTCATGCTTGTTCCCCTCAACTTCTTTATCCATTGCCAACTATTATTAGCACATGACAGTTCACAATGTTAACCTATTCTGTACATTGCCGACTACAAGAATTTTGGTTTTCGCACATAAGTAGACTCAATTTAACAGTTTGCATGTTGAAGTTATTATCATTTTGGTTTATTATGCAGCTCACAGTTGCATGCATCAAGATGGACCGGCCAGAAATCGCTGCAAGAGCTATTGAGGTTTCAGAGAAGCGCTTAGCATTAGACAAGTGGCCTGAATACTACGATACCAAGCGTGCACGTTTCATTGGGAAACAAGCTCGTCTCTACCAAACTTGGTCCATCGCAGGTTACTTGGTGGCAAAGCTGCTTTTGGAAAAGCCAGATGCTGCCAGAAATATTTGGAACGATGAGGATGCAGAGATTGTCAATGCATTAAATATTTTCCCAAGGGGGAAACGAGGTAGGAAAGCGTTGAAGAAAACATACATAATTTGAGATGCCCTTCGATCCCTTTTTAATTGGGAAGATGGCAGAACATTTTACTGCAGAATCTCTTCAGGCTATGATGAACAAAGTAGGTTCAAGACGTGCATTTCTGTCTTGCTTGGGTGCATCACAGCTTTATAAATGTGTACATAATAATTCCTTGACGTCACCCTGTTATTTCCCCCATCCAGTTTTCGGAGGGATGTTGTAATTGATTGGTATGTAGCTGATGCTGTTGAGGCCTCTTTCAGCTCTAAATTGGAAGTGGAATAACGTGGAATCTTTGGATCCTGAAACAGAACAGACAAAAGAGAGGTGTGGAATGTGCCAGACCTATGATTTTGGATGAATTGTATAGGAAATTAATCATGATTTTAGGCAGCACTTTATCTGCTACTCATACTGATTAATAATGTGTTTAACACATGAGCTTGGTTACATAATCAACAGATAAATTAAAGAGACAACTTCTATCATCACCTTCTACCCCCGATTTTTTGTTGCTTGATGACTTGACTCAGGTTATGTGTGGCTCCATTAGCATGCATCTCAGTTCTTGCATCCTGACCTAGAAATAATCTGAGTGTGCTTTTTTATATAATTTTTTATTCCAGAATGAATGAGCTTCTGCTTCGCTAGGAGGGTAGTTCATGCGACATAAACACATTCATAGTGCATTGATATTTGGTGTCGATTAAAAAAAAGAGAGAATTGTTTATCAATGTCCAAATTATGAAAAGATAAGGGTGGGTTTAGTTTGTAATAAATCAGTTAATGAACGAACAGTTATCACGGCATTATACAAAAAAATGCCTAATGGACCACCAAATAAGAAAAAGGCATATCAAAGTTTGTAATTTTACGAAAAATAGAGATGATAGCGTGAATAGAGAAACTTTGTAGACTCATCAGCAAGTAAATCCTAATAATGCACAAGCTCTAAAAGAGACCAAGCTACCCAGAGCATGAATCCTAGGTTTACCACGGAGGATGACATCAAACCTCATCCTTACGTGAAGTTGAATGCATATATAATAGAGGAGAAGAATTGAACGATATCGTCACAAGGAGTGAATGCTAACGTATGCTCCGTGTAAATGTAAATGCATGCTGCAAATATATATTCATAAAGAAATGATAGCCAAGAAATGCTAAAAACAAGCTTATTACAAAAAAGAAAAAATAAACAGTGGGCTAAGTGCTAAAGAACATAGTGCATAGTGGGAAATCAAGAGCCAGAAGAAAATGATCAGGAGACAAGGTGGTGGTTGCTTATAAATGAGGGCACCACATGGTCTCTGATAGATGAGGTTGTTGTAGGCACAGATGAGCGGACATTTTTTTTTTTTTTGTAACTACTCACACGTTGCAACAATGTGAGCATGAACTACTCGTGAAGGAGGGCGTTTGTGGCAGAACACTGCTCCTTCCACCTTATACATGGGTGTGCATCCAAGCGAGAGGGAGTGAAAGGCTGTGAGAGCGTTGTGGAAGCTCTATTGGAGAACGGAGAGATTCGAGAACACCTAAGACTATTGAATCTTGATTTGTTGAAGAGTAGGGACGATTCGTTCATAATCATTCTTCTGATGGTGAGCAAGAGATCGAGAGATCTCTCCCTAGAGGACCTGCTTCATTCACTGGCGGCAACTCAAAGAAATCGACAAGCTTCAGATCGAAAGGTCTATCCTAAAAGCAGATCATCTTTGGAAAGCTCGAGGAACTTCGATGAACTCGTTTGTTTGTGTGCTTGTTTTGTACTTGTCTTTATTGCATTTATTCCACTGCACTAACAACAATTGTAGATAAGCACGTGATCAAAAGCAACGAAATCGGCAAAATACTATTCACCTCTCTCTAGCGCGACCACATCGGTCCCTACAATTGGTATCATAACCCGGGGCTCTCAGAAAAATAAATCACTCTGATACCCTACAATTGGTATCATAACCCGGGGCTCTCAGAAAAATAAATCACTCTGATACCCTACAATTGGTATCAGAGCTAGAAGCTCTTATACGAGACTAACCGCCAAGAGAGCAAAGCGCTAGAGGTTGAAGAGGAGGATGGAGTTGCCAAATCTTGGACTTGGTCGTGACATCAACACTCCACCGCCCTATGAATTTTATAGAATTTGGAGTTTTGACTAATGGAAGGAGAGTATAGAAACCTTCCTCATGATGAACATCGAAGATTGGTTCATCTTGATGGAAATATCCAAGAGGGCCGAAGGGAGGATTCCTCAAGATGAAAAAATGGACCGAGGAACAACTCCAAAAATTCGAGAAAAATAAGAAGGTAATAAAATTCTTGGTTGATTTAATTTTAATGACCTATTATGTAGGATAGGTCAATATCAAGAGGCCAAGGATTTATGGAGTAAGCTAGCCAAACTCTATAAAGAAGGAACTCGAAGAAAAAGAAATCTCATCATCATCCCAAAAGCTTGAGGATTCGAAAGTTGAGAGATGCTCAATATCTGGGTTGGTAGAGGAGGTTGAAGAAGCCTCCACTTCAAGGATTGATAGGGAGGATAGAGCTTCAACACCGAAACAAGAATTAGAGGAACCCTCCACATCCGGAAGAAATGAAGAACTAGACCACCACTCTCCTACAAACCAAGAAGGTAACTCAAGCATGCAAATTAAAATTAAAAATCATATTATATGCTTTGAGTGCAGGGAAGTAGGACATTACAAGAGCAAGTATCCAAAAAGAGTCAAGAAGGCTCAATCGACACCAAAAGTCAAGGACAAGTCAAAGGAGGCGGGTGCCCGAGGCGGGTGCCCTGATCCACAAGAGCAAGGAGCATATTGTATGCTTCAAGTGTCAACAATGGAGCCATTATCAAAGTCAATTTCCTAGGGGAAGCCATTCAACCAAGGACAAAGGAGGGAGTTCAAGTGTAGGGGGAGCTAAGGCAAACCCTAAGGTAAATTTAAATAATGCTCTTCCTTTATGTAATGTTAGAAAGAATGCTCATAATTTTATTGCTATTGCTCATGAACAAAAGCATACTAGGAATAGATTTTATTGCTCAGGTGCTACATGTTGGATCGAGAAGCGTCGCTAGAGGGGAGGGGGGTGAATAGCGAGCGTAAATCTTTTTGTTCGTTTGTTCGATACACGAGTAAGCACAACGGAAAATAATGAGACACGTTTATTTTACTTGGTTTACAACCCAGCGGTTGCTACTCCAAGGCCCTATCGGTCTTAGACCGTGTACGGAGGGCAAAATACTATAACGTCTCCTCCTTGTTGGAGGTAGGAGACAACGATCACAAAATCGAATGTACGAGGATGAGGCAACAAACCTACCTCACCTCGTTACGAATAAAAACAAAGAATACAATAGAATATGTTTACTTGTTGCTGCTGCCGACGAAGAGGATGAGAACTTGTCGTTGTGTCGACGTTATGATGATATCGGAGCGTTGGCGTTGTAGGAGCACTTGAGAGTAAACTTGAGAATCCTCCCCTCCTTTATAGATTTTGGCCTCTGAATATGTCTCCTCATCTTTCGGAAAAGATCACGAAGTTGTACAAATTTTATCGTGAAGTGGCTGCGTCAAACGTTATCCGTTTTGACCTAGTGCAAAGGCTGATTCGTCGCCATCAGTCGACTGATGCCTCCCATCAGTCGATTGATGAGCATCAGTCGACTGCCCAATGTCCAGCAGTCGATTGCCAGCCTGGCCACTTCCCTGCATTAAGAGATTAGCACGGAAAATGATAAATGCAACGGTTTCTAACCATCCGATCTCGACCTAGACCTTCCACAGGAAGTCTTAGTCGGATCGCCGCCTATGGTCATCCCCGTACAGAGGACACAACCTTACCATCTCTCACTCACACGAGCTTACCTTGATACTTACTGTGTCGCTTTCGCTTCCGGCCTTCCACTCGATTCCTTCGGTTCCCTCCGAAGTCACTTGAGTGTCGCCCGACCACCGCAGCTTCCTCCAGGTGTCGCTAGCCTTCAGCTCCAGCTTTAGTACTTTTCTGCACACTCGATTTAGCTCGTGAGATAACGATGTAAACTTAACTTTGTGTCTTTGCCATAATTAAAATACAGGTTCGATTATCTGGTGCACCTGCACCAACAATCTCTCCCTTTTTGATCTATGACAAACCAACACAAAGTTAAGGGAAATTAAAGCATAAAACAAGTATAGTAGATGATGAATGTCATTCCCAAAAACTCCCCCTTAACCAAAACTCCCCCTTAACCCTAGGTGAGTTTTGAAAGAGAAACTTTAATTTTCAAAATTAAATTTTGTGTTACTCCCCCTTAACTTTTGCTCTTCTCCCCCTTTTTGTTAGGGCAATATCTTGCCATGATAAGGTTTTGATGTGTGTGGCAAAGGGTTTAAGTTAGTTTGTTATGTTGATTTGATATGTGCGTTGAAGTCGTGCAGGACTTAGTAATTCGCACATGGAGCCGTGGCGAGTTTCACATCTCATGACTTGGGCCTTGAGTCGGTGAAGGATAGCTTTGCGGAAGCCGTGCGCTTGGAGCATCCGAGGGACCGCCGGACGAGGAGCTTGGAGTGAAGCCGGAGGAAGTAGACTTCGAGGTAAGAGACGCAAAGGAGCATTGCAGAGCCATGCGCCTGATGCTGCCGAGGGGCGTGGCCGCGAACGAAGAGAACTTCGAAGGCGAGGGACTCCGAGGGATGAGAGTGAGCGAATGTAACCCGGGAAGGGGTAGCTCTTAGGTGAAACTTGGCCATTTGGCCAAGTGTCGGATGAGTTTTCCCGACACCAGTCGACTGCCATGTCATGGCAGTCGACTGCTCTGAGTCGATGGTTCGATCGATTGGTTTAAGGGGTTGAATCAAGTTGATCGATCATTGCGGACATAAGCGATCGACTTATGGCTGATCGATCGGCGGGCGAGATCGATCATGGCACGCAGCACGCGAGAAGTCGAGCTCGCGAGCACTCGATGATCGAGCATCGATCGGTGATGGTAGGTAGGATCACGATCGATGCCTACCGATTGGATGGAATCCAACGTGGAAAGTGGTCGTTATTGGGCAACGACTACAGGACCAGTCGACTGATCGAGGGCATCAGTCGACTGCTCCTGTGTCAATGGGAAGAGACCCTTTTCCTCTATAAAAAGGAAGGGGATAGAGCTTTGGGAGGCTAATGCTTATGCTCTAATCTTCTCTCAAAGTGTCATACACAGTTTCCTACTCTTCTTACTTGCTTTTACTTCAATCTTATTGTAAGAAGAGTGATCTTGGTTGTAAAGGTTACCTCCACCTAGCTTGGTGCAAAGGAGAGACCAATAGTGATTGGCTTTGGAGGAGTGATTCACCTTGGACGAATCGGATCGTGGATTAGCGGCGTAACCGTGAACCACGTTACATTCCTTGTTAGCATTGTTGGTATTCTTGTGTATCTTTTGCTTTGTCTTTATTTGTTTGTATTTGCATATTCCGCTTGCGCTAACGTTTTGTAGACAAGCAAATTCAATTACCCAACGTAAGAGGGCTATTCACCCCCCTCTAGCCGACCGTTCGATCCCCAACAAGTGGTATCAGAGCCAAGTCGCTTGTCGAGGACTAACCGCCACAACAAGCACTTCATCAAAAGATGGCCGGCTCGAACATTCATCCGCCAAAGTTCGAAGGGGAATTCGCTTGGTGGAAGAAGCGAATGGAGGTATTCTTCGAGACCGATTTTGATATTATGCTTATAATGGAAAATGGTTTCGAGTTGCCTAGGGATGAAAGGGGTGAACAAATTGAAAAATCATGATGGACTAAGAAGCAAAGAGAGGAGCACCTTGCAAACTCAAAGGCAAAACATCATCTTTTCAATGTGCTCCCTCAACAAGAGATCAATCGGATCGGAGAATGTGCTAGTGCCAAAGAGATGTGGGAGAAGCTTATAGAACTCCATGAAGGCACATCCGAGGCTAAGCTTGCAAGGAGAGATGTCTTCCGCTCCAAACTCAACAACATTAAACTAGAAAAGGGAGAAAAGGTACTTTCTTTACATTCTCATTTCAAGGAAATTATAACCGGTTTGTCAAGTGTAGGTGAGAAGCTATCAAACCGGGATATGGTTATGAAGGCTATAGATGCCTTTTCGCGATCTTCAAAGTGGAGCTCCATGGTGGACTCCTTCTATATTTCGAAGAATTTAGAAGTGAGCACCTTGGAGGAGTTCTTCTCAACAATGGAGCTCCACGAAACAAGACTTGAAGGAATACAAGAAGAGCCAAAGTTTCAACCTTCAAGAGGAGTAGCCTTGATGGCAAACAAGGGGAAGAAGAAGATAGAGATCTCCTCCTCCTCCGATGAAGCATCCTCCTCCTCTTCCATGTATAGCACGGAAGAAGCTTATATGGTAAGGAGGGTAAGGCGTGCTTTAAAAGGTTTTCAATTTAATAAATCTAATGATAGAAAAAGAAGACAAAGGCGGAAGGTCATTTGTTACAATTGCCAAGGAGAGGGACACATAAGGGATAATTGTCCTCTCCTAAACAAAAGCAAGAAAGAAAGAAAAAAGAAGGAAGAAAAGAAGAAGAAAAAGGGGAGCAAGAAAAAGGAAGAAGAAAAGAAGGCCAAAGAAAAAGGGAAGGCCAAAACATTCAAAGCAAAGACATGGGATGATCTTTCTTCTTCATCCTCATCCGAAGAAGAAGAACATGTCTACTCCAACCTAGCCCTAATGACTTTTGACGACTTGGATTGCTCCTCCACCGAAAATAAAGAATCAAGCTCAAGTGGAGAGAGCTCAAGTGAAGGGGGAGCCTCCTCTACATCTTCATCTGAAGAAGAAGAAGAAGACATGGAAACCATGGTAACCAACCTCTCACCTAGTAAAATAGTTTCTATGATTTCTATCTTAACTAGGGATTTATTTAGAGCCAAGAAAAAGAACAAGAGCATGCTAGATCAAATTAAGGACTTAGAAAATAAACTAGAAAAAACATGCTTAAATGAAAATGAAAATGTTTCTTCTTGTCATGATGATGCATGCTCACATGAATATATGCCATTTAATGTTAGTGATGCATGTATGGATGAAAATAAGACTTTAAGGGAAAAGGTAGACTATTTGACAAAAGCCCTAGAAAAGTTCACAATTGGCTCAAACACTTTGAACATGATCATAGGGAGCCAAAGAGCTAGCTTCAACAAAAAAGGCCTAGGATATAAGGAAAAGAAATATGAAAAGGCCTATAAATGTCTAATTGCTAGGGGACAAGATAAGAAGAAAGTAATAACTAGAAAATGGATCCTCAAGGAGTATCTTGTGAACCCAATAGGAAAGAACTTATTTTGGGTTCCAAAATCCATCCTTAAAGGTTAGAAAAACCCTAGGGTAGTCAACCATATGCAATTGACCTATATCATATTTTGGTTGACTTAGGATGGCGGGACAACTTTTTGAAATAGTGTTAGGCGATGATAATGTGCCTATAAATAGTTAATAATGCTTAAATCATGATATTTAATGAAATTGCTATATATGTTTGCAATCATGATTTATGATGTTGATTTTTGACACATAATCATGAGAAATAGGGTTAAATCATGCTTTAGGTGATACTTTGTTTATTATCATCAAATAATACCTAATGCATGACTATAAATTGATGAATACATTTGTTTCATGATCATAATGTGAAATTAAGTCATATATGTCTTTATGATCATGAGGATTGTTAGGATGATACTTAACCTTGATAGAATTGCATGAATACAATGGTTAAGTATATACAAATACCTCTAGGATGCATCTCACACTCACAATAGGCTACCTTGATTGAAAACTTAGCATGAGTGAGATGTTAGGATGATACAAATGTCCACTAATGCCTATGACATTTAGATGACCATTTAAAGTATCAAAATAGCAATAATAGACCAATCATGGAGAAGACTTATGTTTAATTGATAGACATATTGCCCAAAGATCATGGTTGAATATTTCATATGTTTTCAAAACAATTTCTTACTCTAAAATCTATGTATTCATGTTTTGAAACAATTGGAACCAAAACTAGGTGTTAAAATGGATACTCACATGATCAAAAACCTAGTTGTTTTTTTAAAGCTTTTGGTTTTTTGGCAAATCTGAGAAAATGTAATGATTTTTCATGAAAAACTATTTTTCATTGATAGATATACTTAAAAGATATGTGTTCCCCAAATTTCATGATTTTTCAAATTTTCTAGAATTTTTAATGCATTTCTGAATTTCACCCCGAAAAATCAGAATTCCTGAAAACAGTGTGCCAGTCGACTGGTAGTGTGAACCAGTCGACTGGTGGCCTGATATTCCGAATTGTAAAGGCTGATTTCAGTTGTTAAACCAATTTTTGGTATTTTCCTTCTATTAGACTTGATGCCATGAGTTTATAACTTAGTATTAATCTTTTTGATGGTATCAAAGGGGGAGAATTGATTATGTTTAAGTAAATTATGATAGGGGGAGAAAATTTATATGGGGAGTTTCATGGATTAAGGGGGAGTTACATGTTGCTATATAATGTTTATGTTTACATGCTTTCTTACCTTATAAATTTTTATCAAATGTTTTTACCTAACTTAAACGGATTGCCACACATCAAAAAGGGGGAGATTGTTAGGGCAATCTCTTGCCATGATAAGGTTTTAATGTGTGTGGCAAAGGGTTTAAGTTAGTTTGTTATGTTGATTTGATATGTGCGTTGAAGTCGTGCAGGACTTAGTAATTCGTACATGGAGCCGTGGCGAGTTTCACATCTCATGACTCGGGCCTTGAGTCGGTGAAGGATAGCTTTGCGGAAGCCGTGCACTTAGAGCATCCGAGGGACCGCCGGACGAGGAGCTTGGAGTGAAGCCGGAGGAAGTAGACTTCGAGGCAAGAGACGCGAAGGAGCATTGCAGAGTCGTGCGCCTGATGATGCCGAGGGGCGTGGCCGCGAACGAAGAGAACTTCGAAGGCGAGGGACTCCGAGGGATGAGAGTGAGCGAATGTAACCCGAGAAGGGGTAGCTCTTAGGTGAAACTTGGCCATTTGGCCAAGTGTCGGATGAGTTTTCCCGACACCAGTCGACTGCCATGTCATGACAGTCGACTGCTCTGAGTCGATGGTTCGATCAACTGGTTTAAGGGGCTGAATCAAGTTGATTAGTCGACTGTAGACAAGGGCATTCGACTGATGGCTTGATCAGTTGACTGCTCATGGGCAGCAGTCGACTGATGGCATTGTGCATGGGCACAGAATGGAGTCGAGCTCGCGGAGCACTCGACTGATCGAGCATCAGTTGACTGATGGTAGGATCAGTCGACTGATGCCAATACCGTTGGATGGAATCCAACGTGGAAAGTGGCCGTTATTGGGCAACGGCTACAGGACCAGTCGACTGATCGAGGGCATCAGTCGACTGCTCTTGTGTCAACGGGAAGAAACCCTCTTCCTCTATAAAAAGAAAGAGGATGGAGCTTTGGGAGGCTAATGCTTATGCTCTAATCTTCTCCCAAAGTGCCATACACGGTTTCCTACTCTTCTTACTTGCTTTTACTTCAATCTTATTGTAAGAAGAGTGATCTTGGTTGTAAAGGTTACCTCCACCTAGCTTGGTGCAAAGGAGAGATCAATAGTGATTGACTTTGGAGGAGTGATTCACCTTGGACAAATCAGGCCTTGGATTAGCGGCGTAACCGTGAACCACGTTACATTCCTTGTTAGCATTGTTGGTATTCTTGTGTATCTTTTGCTTTGTCCTTATTTGTTTGTATTTGCATATTCCGCTTGCGCTAACGTTTTGTAGATGAGCAAATTCAATTACCCAACGTAAGAGGGCTATTCACCCCCCTCTAGCCGGCCGTTCGATCCCCAACACTTTTGCCATAAATCAAAAAAGAATGTTAGGGTTTTTGTATAAAATAGGGGTTTTAAAAATAATATCGTATATGCATGCATCTAGATAAATCAAATATGAGTCCAAGCATGCGTCTAGCAGTAGTTAGATAGATTGGTTCGAGGTGTGTCCCTCTGCACCAATAATCTAAAGATTTGTAATATAACCCTTAGGGTTAGTTTGCTTTCCCCCTTAGTCAAATATATGAAGTATAAGAGATATAGGGGGCGCTAAACTTTGGCCTAAGAGTTGTTAAGTACAATAGTTGAAAAAATAAGTAGTATTTTGAAGAGGTTATATTTCAATTATCCTTAACATCTTACCCATTCTATGTGTCTCAGAATTTGTTCACCTTATATATTTTGTGAGATGATTTTAAATTGATTAATGATAGTCAACCTTGGGTTAGATTCGGATTTAACCTTTAGATCATTAAGTAACTTTTCGAGAAATTGGCTTCTAGGTCATGGTGAGGCACAGGGGCCTTCTTTGATCGGAACAACGACCACTTCCTTAGACAAAGCCAAATTCAAGAAAATATCACTTAAGTCACTTAGAGTTACTTCCTGGTCTAACTAGTTTAGGATACGACAAGGTAGCTTCAGCTAGTTCCACTCGGTCAAGTGCACCAAGCTAGATACGTCTTATCTAGCTCGAATACACGAGACTTTGTTTCCCTAATATACTATCATCTCGCCGCGTCCTGATACTATGTTGTCAAGAGTTGACTACTTTTTTTTTCCCTATCTAGCCGCTCTAAAAATTAAAGTAAAATATTCAATGGTTTTGCTAAGTAAGTGGGTATATTATTTTAGTGTTAGGTTCCCCTAGACCATTGAACCAATATGGTCTATTCAAATAATGAACTTGATCCTGGGGAATCCAAAACTTATTAGTCCTTGTATGTGAGTTCAGTAACACCTTTGGGACCCATGCTTGGACTCTTTGATGACTACGATTTACGATAGACATATATGATCTATTCGTAGTCTTTGACTTAAATCCGAGTCCGGCTTTGTTGTACATGACTCTTTGGGTTCCAAGTAGTCGGTTAAGGTTCTTAGATCCCAACGTGAACCTTTCCAACCTAGCCTCAACCTCTTGAACTCGGTCTTTCAAGAGAGAATTCTCCTCCTCAAGTTTTTCAATTTGGGTTGAGTTTCCCTCTTGAACTTGACTAGTTGAAGAGGTTAGAGTAGCCTCTTGCTTGAGGGTTTCAACCTCCTCAAGTAACGACTCAACCCTATTAGTTAATTTCCTAGTTAGTATTTTAATTGTACTGTAAAGCGTATGAATTAGTGAGCGGCTAACCTTGACTTTCCCTTTTGGTCTGGCTTTGAATTTCCTCTTGAAGTAGTCTTCGGGATTGGAGTCGGAGTTGTAGTTGGACTCGACTTTGGATTCTGACTCGGACTCCTCCGGTCTTGCCATGTAAGCTATGTCTTCTTTGTTGTCCCAAGTTGCATGGAAGACCTTCTTTTGATTTGATTTGAATTGTGCCCTCTTTTGGTTCTTTAGTAACCTCCTTTCCCTCCGAATGATCTTCCGCACTACGTTCACTATTGCTTCCTCCTCTTCGGATTCGGACTCTGATTCGTCTTCGGGTTCGAGTCCATCTTCTTGCCTAGTAGGTGGCTTGCTTCTTTGTCCTGCAAGTAGAGAAATACCTCTCTCGGCCCGGACCATGTTAGTCTGCTCATGAAGTTCAAGCTCGAAAAATAATTTGTCTAACCTAAGCTTCGAAAGGTCCTTAGAGACCTTGTAGGCATCGACCATGGATGCCCACAAGGTAGTCCTACGGAAAGAATTTAAAGCTTACCTTATAAGGTCCCGGTTCTTTACGTATTGCCCGATTGAGTGAAGACCGTTGACGATGTCTTGGATCCGTGCATGTAATTGGGTGGCGGTGTCGCGATCTTGCATCTTTAGATTGTACAGTTTATTTAAAAGTAAATCTCTTTTACATACCTTAGCATCGGGCGTCCCTTTGTGTAGATCAATTAATTTGTTCTAGAGGTCTTTGGCGCTAATGAATGGTCCGATGTGGTTGAGTTCCTCCTTGGACAATCCATATTGCAATATTTGGGTTGCTCTTGCATCAGCTTCGATTTGTCTCTTGGTCGCATTGGTCCACTTGTTGAAATCCAAGGGCTCCCCTTGATCATTGGTGGGTAGAGCAAAGCCGGTTTGGATTATTATCCAAGTCTCGACTTGTGTTTTCAAGAAACACTCCATCCGACCTTTCAAATAACGGAAATCATTTCCGAACGGAGGTCGGGTGGTGCTATACCCCTCAATGTGAGCCATTAAGTATCTTGCAAAATACGAATAAAAATCAAAGAGAATTCCAATACTTGGTCTTGGATTAGTAGTGTGTGAAATAATAGGAAATAAACAGAAATAAATGAGAGAAATAAGAAACTAACAAAAACTAACAACTTACGACCTTCGATGTCCCCGAAAGGGTACTAAATGTTGGTTTTTGGAGCTGAAAATAGCTTGTTACGAGGGTAAACCCTTTTAAGAATATAGATCTCTCAGAGAGCTTCGATTTGGTAGGTAGATCGTTTTGTGAGTCCACTTGTGTGAAAAGTAATGGCCGTTTTACCGTCGACTACTCCAAAAGAGAATACTTGCAAATACACAACCAAAAGAACCGTACCAAGACTTCGTCTTGTTGGGATGTATACTGAAAGCCTAGCTCTTTTGTATGAACATCTTTATTTTGAAATAAGAATCACATGATCATTGTTTGCACTTTATATTTATATATGTGCATATTGTCTAATACTTTACATTGTAGATAACATGGTGCTTGGGTGTGGTACAGAAGATCATGGTATCAGTCCCTTGTAGAGTATAAGTAGAGGCTCACAACCAAGATGGTTTTGGACAAACCATTGGTATGGTTGTAGTGTAGCTTGGTATTGTTTTATCTTGAACATAGAGTTACACTAGTACACTTAGGTGTATTGAGCAGGACCGACATAGAGGTGATTCAATTTATTGCTGACAGCATAATTGAATCGGACCTCGGATATTATGTTGTACATGCTCTTAATCCCGATATAATAACGGGCACATGTACTTAGTATTTATTTCTTTGATTTACCAGAGGGTGAGATTTCTATGGATTAAATAAATATGCCCGGTAAGTTGGGAAGTGATATTATTTACATGGTGTGCTGTTGATTATAGGAGGAATCCGTGTCCTATATATTAGGTTGATGATGTCCCCTTGAGGAGCTCATAAGGTTCATCATGTAAACCCTGCAGGTTGACTTAGTCAACATGATGATAAGGTTGAGTGGTACTACTCGAGGAATTAGATGTTAATTAATTGATGGTCAGTAAATCAATTAATTGACGGACATTCGATATCTTAAACACGGGGAGATGGATGTACAAATAATATATGGAGCCCATATTAATTTATGGGGTTGGTGAGGTAGTTCAATGATGATCCTCTAGTGGAATGGAACATCATTGATGGATCAAGTTTGTGTGGTTCCGATCCATCGGGTGGCCAAGACCCAACTCCTCCTCATGGTCCCTATCGTAGCCTAATATAAACCTCATGAAGTCTAGATCAAATGATGGAAAACAAAACTCTAGAACCGACGGTTGAGATTAAATCTCTAGATCCGACGGTTGGGATTAAATCCCTAGAACCGACGGTTGAGATTAAATCTCTAGATCCGACGGTTGGGATTAAATCCCTAGAACCGATGGTTGAGATTAAATCTCTATATCCGAAGGTTGGGATTAAATCCCTAGAACCGACGGTGGAGATTGAATCTCTAGAACCGACGGTGGAGATTAAATATCTAGAACCGACGGATGAGATCAAATCTCAAGATCCGACGGTTGAGATTAAAACCATAGATCCAATGGAGGAGATTAAACCTAGGCCTAAACCTAACTCTATATATATGGGCTTAGGCTTGGGCGGCAAAAAAAATTGGAAAACCTAATGGAGACTAGGTGGCTTGGGCGGCAAGAAAGAGGAGGAGGCTAGGGTTTTGGTTTGGTTCAAGGTCTTGGGCAGCAACAAGGAGAAGCAAGCTTCTTCTTCATCTTCCCAGTTGTGGCCGGCACCCTTCCTTCCTCCTTCCTCATTGGTTTGGCCGGCGCCCAAGCTCCTCCCCTTGATCTATGGCTTGTGGTGGATGAGATGAGGGTTGCTTCCCATGGGCGGTAACAAATTCTAGAAGGGATAGGAATAGGAGTGGGGGCTAGGGTTAGGGTTTGGTTGTTGGTGTTGGGCGGCAACAAGGAGAGGGAGATTCTTCTTCATTTTCCTTTGATGGCCGGCCCCTCTTCCTTCTTCCCTCTACCTTGGCCAAAGCTCAAGCTATTCTACTTCCCTTCATCCTTAGCCGGAAATTAAGGAGAGCCTAGTTTAGGGTTTGGGCAGCAACAAGGAGAAGGGGTGTTTTCTTTCTTCTTCTCCAAGTGTTGGCCGGCGCCCATACCCTTGGTATTTCTCTTTTGGTTGGTTTTCATACTCCATTATATCTTCCTTGGCCGGCGGCAACATCGAGTTTATTGACTTGGTGGCCGATTCTAGAAAGGAAGATGAGTTTTGTTTTAGGATCTTCCTTTGTTCCTAGTGAACAAGGAAAGGAAGATTGGTGATCTAAGAAGCTTCAACTTGTGGAGGATCTTCGCCCACACGAAGTCTACAAGGAGGTTAGGACATACGATAGAAGATCAAGAGGTATAAAAGTTTTATAACTTTTATTTATGATCTTTGCATGTTTTTATTATTATGTGGATGTTTACTTTATGTATGTGTTGATTATACATGTTTATATTCATATGAATTTGTATAATCATGGACCCCGAAGATAAACACAAAAACCGGCAATCCGTTCGTCGTCTCTTCCGCGGCTAACCGACTAGAAGAGTTGGTTGCTTGAACAACTAGTTTGTTCAAGCGATCGCTCGAGTCGTTAGCACGACGACGAATTGGTTGTGCTTAGGAAACTCATCCCATCCGGATTAGTTCTCATTAGTGAAAATTTTAATCCGGGGACATGGGAGCCAATGAGCATTCCGAGGACTAGCACATTGCCAACAAATGGTATCAGAGCCATGGTTTCCGGTTTTGTGTGTTTTGGATTCGGTTACTTTCATGCACATATCATATATTTTGTATGCCGGATAATAGTAGGATGTGCGTAGGCTAACTTTTTGGTTGCAGGCATAAGATCCGACTATTATGGCTATATGTGTGTATGTGATTGCATGTGTGTATGATTGTATATTATTTGAATCCTCGGGGTTGACGAGGCTAGATTAGTATTTAATTTTTGTAATTAAATACGACATTGTTTAGCCACTCTTTATTTTATTTTACTTTCGATCTAGATTTCATGTACACTCCCTCGTGGAGTATAGGATCGATGGATGTAAAATAAAATAGGTTTTATTCTCGGCTCGGATCTCCGGATGGCTCGTACATGGCGTAGGAGGAGCGGACGAGGTGGCGACACGACGGGACGCATATTGGAGAACAATGCCATAATAGTTGGAAAAATTCTGATTTTTTCCATATTTATTGCTTATTTGTTTTATATGCATGTTGTGTGCGCTTGAAAATTCCTCATTTTCAATTTACTAAGTGGGAGAGGGATATTTTAATTAATTCCCGCGGCCTCCATTACAATTTGACATGTGATGCAATAAACTTGCGCGTCGGCTCTGAGTGCCTTCCTCCCCATCGGATGAGTTTGTTTGCGGATCACTAGGTCAAATAATGGTTATAGGAAATTATTTAGGAGCGTGTGTACTTCCCCATCGGTAAGGCACATAATTCGAAATAATTCCCTTAGTATCGTGTAATGGTGCACACTTAGATGCAAATAAAAAGTATCCTCCCCATCGAAGTCACTGCTTTTATTTGTAGGGCCAAAGAGGAACCAACTATTAATTTTATTTGTCAAAAAGTAAGGTTGACAAGATAATAAAATTAATGGGTAAAATCTCCTCTTACAAATGTAGAATTCGTATACGTCCACACTATCGTGGCATGCGATATTCTCGGTGTTTTGAGGTGTTGGTTGATTTCGGAATTTTATTGTTTTGAGGAATCAATAATATTTGAAATCTAAAGTTTTGATCATTGTGATTCTTAGGATTTTCAAAAATGACTTTCAGTCCACTTATTATGATACTAAAGGAAATAAACTTACTGTACCCAAATAATGTTGATTGGAAAAGAATCTAGATGTTGTCTTATCTGCTAAGAAGTACAAGTATGCACTCTTCAAAGAGTGTCCTCAAGCCATGGTTGCTCAAAAAGGTTTCTACTTCTAAGCCGAAAGTCAAGAAGAAGGAGAAACAAGGTGGAGCAAAAGTGGTGGGAGGATCTCAGAGAGGAGTGAAGAAGCCGAAAGGCAAGTACTTCACTTACTAGCAGACTAGACATAAGAAGAAGGATTGTCCCAATCCGAAGCAAGAGCAAAAGTATATCTTTTGGTCTAGTCGTTGAAACATGGTTAGCGGTGTTATCTATCGGAACCTGGTGTGTAGATACGAGAGCCACTAATCATGTCTGCAATACTTTGCAGGGGTTCCAGGAAACCTGACAACTAGCCAAAAGGGGATATTACCATTTACTTGGGCAATGCCATGAAGATGGCGGCTATTGCAGTGGGAGATATTTTATTTATCTTTTGAGAAAAATAAAGTTTTTGGTTCTTAAGAATTTTCTTTATGTACCTTTATTTAGAAAGAATTGTTTTCGGTTTCTAAATTATGGATGGATAATTTATTCCTTTTAATGACAGATTTGTTATAAAAGGAATAGGGACATTATCTATTCAGGTACATAGATAAGAAATTAATAATTTGAACCACATGCTCCCACGATGCAAATTGAAGTTAATAACTCATCTTCTAATTCTGATAAGAGAAAAGAACCTTCGAAAATGAACCATACATATCTTTTGGCATCTTAGGCTTGGTCATATTAACCTAAGCAGAATTCAAAGGTTGAAAGCTGATGGACCTTTGGGTTCATTAGTGGTGGAGGATCTCCCAACCTGCGAATCTTGCTTGGAGGGTAAGATGACCAAGAGGCCTTTCAAGGCCAAGGGGTATATATCCAAAGATGTGTTGGAATTGGTTCATTCTGATTCGTATGGTCCTATGTCTATCCAGGCAAGAGGTAGTTTTGAATATTTCATCTTTTTCATAGACAATTATTCAAGATGACACTACGATTTGATCGTAGTGGTGAATACCTCTTGGGAGAGTTTAGGAATTACTTATCAGAGGCTGGGATTCAATCCCAATTATGCCACTGGCACACCCAGTGAATGGTGTAGCGTAGCGAAGGAAGAGGACTCTTATGGAGATGGTTAGATCGATGATGAGTTATTCTGACTTGCCAGATTCATTCTGGGGATATGCTCTAGATACGACGGTGTACATTCTGAACTTGATTCCATCTAAATCAGTACCTTTTACTCCCACAGAGTTGTGTGGACTGGGCGAAAGCCTAGTCTAAGACATATTCAGATATGGGAGTCCAACACATGTGCTGAAGGTAGATACTGGTAAGTTGGAACCTCGTACAGAAGTACGCATGTTCGTTGACTATCCCATGGGAACGAAGGGTGGTTTGTTTTATAGTCCTAGAGATCAGAGGGTGATCGTTAGTACGAATGCCAGATTTCTAGAGGAGGACTATGTGATGAACCACAAGCCCACGAGTAGGTTTGTTCTTGAGGAGTTGATAGGGGAAGTCCCGACTTCAGTACCACGGGTACAAGAGGGCATACCACATGTCACTGCACCGCGTGTCACATAGGATACACAGGTGATACCTCGTCGTAGTGGGAGGGTTGTTAGACAGCCTGTGAGATTCATGTTCTTGGGAGAATCTTCTGATTTGGTCCCTGGCGAACATGAACCTGATCCCTGGACATATGACGAGGAAATCCAAGATATAGATGCAACATCTTTGCAAAGTGCAATGAATACTGAGATTGAATCTATGGATTCAAATCAGGTCTGGGAGCTCCTATGCATAGCAGCTCATATGAACTTATGAGGTGTGACAGATGGATGTCAAGACAGATTTCCTTAGTGGAAGTCTTGAGGAATCCATCTATATGAAGCAACCAGAGGGATTCATTGCTAAGGGCAAAGAGCATCTTGTATGTAAGCTTAATTGGTCCATTTATGGATTGAAGCAAGCTTCGAGGTCTTGGAACATCCGCTTTGAGGAGGTAAATCCAGTCTTATGGATTTATTTAAAGTTTGGATGAGTCTTGTGTATACAAGAGATGTGACGGAAACGTAGTGGTATTTTTGTACTATACGTAGATGACATTTTGGTGGTTGGCGACAACATCGAAGTGTTATCAGACGTAAGGGTATGGTTGTCCAATGAGTTTGATATGAAGGACTTGGGAGAGGTGAGACACATCCTTGGGATCGAGGGATCGCTGGAAAAGGATGTTGTACTTATCCCAAGCTTCATACATAGACATGATTTTGGATCATTTTAGCATGCAAAACTCCAAGAAGGGTTTTCTACCTTTCAGGCATGGAGTTCCTTTATCTAAGGAGATGTGTCCTAGATCATCTGAAAAGATAGAGGAGATATAGGCAGTTCCTTATGCTTCGGCGGTAGGAAGCCTAATGTATGCTATGTACGAGACCAGATATCTGCTTTGCCGTGGGCATGGTCAGCAGATACCAAAGTAATCCAGGACAGGGATATTGGACTGCGGTAAAGCATATATTGTAGTGCCTGAGAAGGACTAGGGATTATATGCTAGTTTACCGGACAGACCAATTACTCCCTGTGGGTTACATAGATTCTGATTTCCAATCTGATAGGGATAACAGTAAGTCTACCTCAGGTTTTGTGTTTACTTTTGGAGGTGGACCCATAGTATGGAAGAGTGTCAAGCAGAAATGCGTGGTGGACTCTACCATGGAAGCTGACTGTATGGCAGCCTCTTAGGCGGCCAAAGAAGCTGGGTGGCTCAGGAACTTCCTGATGGACTTGGATGTGATTCCTGGTTTGCCCAGAAATATCACAATTTATTGTGATAATAATGGTGCAGTTGCAAACTCGAAGGAACCACGAGCCCATAAGGCTAGTAAACACATAGAGTGCAAGTACCACTTGATACGAGAAATCGTGAAGGAGGTAGAAGTTGCTGTCGCCAAGATTGCATCAGAGGATGACCTGGTAGACCCTTTCACTAAGGCCCTTCTAGCGAGAGCTTTGATAGGCATGTGGAGGGAAGGGGAATCAGATGTATGGCAGTAAGAGGATAGCATAGTCTTTTAGTATAAGTGGGAGATTGTTGGGATGTATACTGAAAGCCTAGCTCTTTTGTATGAACATCTTTATTTTGAAATAAGAATCACATGATCATTGTTTGCACTTTATATTTATATATGTGCATATTGTCTAATACTTTACATTGTAGATAACATGGTGCTTAGGTGTGGCACAGAAGATCATGTTATCAGTCCCTTGTAGAGTATAAGTAGAGGCTCACAACCAAGATGGTTTTGGACAAACCATTGGTATGGTTGTAGTGTAGCTTGGTATTGTTTTATCTTGAACATAGAGTTACACTAGTACACTTAGGTGTATTGAGCAGGACCGACATAGAGGTGATTCAATTTATTGTTGACAGCATAATTGAATCGGACCTCGGATATTATGTTGTACATGCTCTTAATCCCGATATAATAACGGGCACATGTACTTAGTATTTATTTCTTTGATTTACCAGAGGGTGAGATTTCTATGGATTAAATCAATATGCCCGGTAAGTTGGAAAGTGATATTATTTACATGGTGTGCCGTTGATTATAGGAGGAATCCGTGTCCTATATATTAGGTTGATGATGTCCCCTTGAGGAGCTCATAAGGTTCATCATGTAAACCCTGCAGGTTGACTTAGTCAACATGATGATAAGGTTGAGTGATACTACTCGAGGAATTAGATGTTAATTAATTGATGGTCAGTAAATCAATTAATTGACGGACATTCGATATCTTAAACACGAGGAGATGGATGTACAAATAATATATGGAGCCCATATTGATTTATGGGGGTTGGTGAGGTAGTTCGATGATGATCCTCTAGTGGAATGGAACATCATTGATGGATCAAATTTGTGTGGTTCCGATCCATCGGGTGGCCAAGACCCAACTCCTCCTCATGGTCCCTATCGTAGCCTAATATAAACCTCATGAAGTCTAGATCAAATGATGGAAAACAAAACTCTAGAACCGACGGTTGAGATTAAATCTCTAGATCCGACGGTTGGGATTAAATCCCTAGAACCGACGGTTGAGATTAAATCTCTAGATCCGACGGTTGGGATTAAATCCCTAGAACCGATGGTTGAGATTAAATCTCTATATCCGAAGGTTGGGATTAAATCCCTAGAACCGACGGTGGAGATTGAATCTCTAGAACCGACGGTGGAGATTAAATATCTAGAACCGACGGATGAGATCAAATCTCAAGATCCGACGGTTGAGATTAAAACCATAGATCCAATGGAGGAGATTAAACCTAGGCCTAAACCTAACTCTATATATATGGGCTTAGGCTTGGGCGACAAAAAAAATTGGAAAACCTAATGGAGACTAGGTGGCTTGGGCGGCAAGAAAGAGGAGGAGGCTAGGGTTTTGGTTTGGTTCAAGGTCTTGGGCGGCAACAAGGAGAAGCAAGCTTCTTCTTCATCTTCCCAATTGTGGCCGGCACCCTTCCTTCCTCCTTCCTCATTGGTTTGGCTGGCGCCCAAGCTCCTCCCCTCGATCTATGGCTTGTGGTGGATGAGATGAGGGTTGCTTCCCATGGGCGGCAACAAATTCTAGAAGGGATAGGAATAGGAGTGGGGGCTAGGGTTAGGGTTTGGTTGTTGGTGTTGGGCGGCAACAAGGAGAGGGAGATTCTTCTTCATTTTCCTTTGATGGCCGGCCCCTCTTCCTTCTTCCCTCTACCTTGGCCAAAGCTCAAGCTATTCTACTTCCCTTCATCCTTAGCCGGAAATTAAGGAGAGCCTAGTTTAGGGTTTGGGCGGCAACAAGGAGAAGGGGTGTTTTCTTTCTTCTTCTCCAAGTGTTGGCCGGCGCCCATACCCTTGGTATTTCTCTTTTGGTTGGTTTTCATACTCCATTATATCTTCCTTGGCCGGCGGCAACATCGAGTTTATTGACTTGGTGGCCGGTTCTAGAAAGGAAGATGAGTTTTGTTTTAGGATCTTCCTTTGTTCCTAGTGAACAAGGAAAGGAAGATTGGTGATCTAAGAAGCTTCAACTTGTGGAGGATCTTCGCCCACACGAAGTCTACAAGGAGGTTAGGACATACGATAGAAGATCAAGAGGTATAAAAGTTTTATAACTTTTATTTATGATCTTTGCATGTTTTTATTATTATGTGGATGTTTACTTTATGTATGTGTTGATTATACATGTTTATATTCATATGAATTTGTATAATCATGGACCCCGAAGATAAACACAAAAACCGGCGATCCGTCCGTCGTCTCTTCCGCGGCTAACCGACTAGAAGAGTTGGTTGCTTGAACAACTAGTTTGTTCAAGCGATCGCTCGAGTCGTTAGCACGACGACGAATTGGTTGTGCTTAGGAAACTCATCCCATCCGGATTAGTTCTCATTAGTGAAAATTTTAATCCGGGGACATGGGAGCCAATGAGCATTCCGAGGACTAGCACATTGCCAACACGTCTTGGATTAGTAGTGTGGGAGAAAAAAAAACTAAAAATAACGCGACTCAAAAAATACGAAAAGAAAATCAAAAAGTACTAGATTGGTGGTTTCACCAAATCTTAGCGCCCCAGCTCTGATACCAATTGTTGGATCGAGAAGCGTCGCTAGTGTAGGGATGTATACTGAAAAGTCTATCTTTTCTATAAACATTTTTATTTTTGAAATAAGAATCACATGATCATTGTTTGCATATTTTTATGCATATTGTCTAATACGTTACATTGTAGATAACATGGTGTGTGGTGTCACATGGGAGATCATGTTATCGGCTCATTGTAAAGTATAAGTAAAGGCTCACAACCGAGATGACTTTGAACAAACCATCGGAATGGTTGTAGTGTGATTTGGTATTGGTTTGTCTTGATCATAGAATCACACTAGTGCACTTTGTGTGTATTGAGCAGGACCGACATAGAGGTGATTCGATTTATTGCTGACTACATAATCGAATCGGACCTCAGATATTATTTAGTACATGCTCTTAATCCCGATATAATAACGGGCACATATACTTAGTACTCATCTCTTTGATTTACCAATGGGTGAGATTTATAGATTAAATCGATAGACTCGGAAAGTTGGGAGATGATATTATTTATATGGTGTGTCATTGATTATAGGAGGAAATCGTGTCCTATATATTAGGATGATGATGTCCCCTTGAGGAGCTCATAAGGTTCATCATGTAAACCCTGCAGGTGGACTTGGTCCGGCATGATGAAAAGGTTGAGTGGTACTACTCAAGGAGTTAGATGTTGATTAATTAATGGTCAGTAAATTAATTAATCGACGGACATTCGAGATCTTAAACACGGGGAGAAAATGTACAAATAATATATGGAGCCCATATTATCATATGGGGGTTGGTGAGGTAGATCAATGATGGACCTTTAGTGGATTGGATCATCATTAGTGGATCGGACTTTATGTGGGCTTGATCCATGGGTGGCCAAGACCCAACTCCTCCTCATGGTCCCTAATGTAGCCTATTAACACCTCATGAATCTTATATCCAATGGATGAAAACAAAACTCTAGATCCAAAGGTAGAGATTAAATCTCTAGATCCGACGGTTGAGATTAAATCTCTAGATCCGACGGTTGAGATTAAATCCCTAGAACCAATGAAGGAGATTAAATCATGGCTTGAGCCCAACTCTATAAATAGAGATTCATAAGTGGGCGGCAAGAGAAGGAAGAGGAAAGGGGCTTAGGTTGGGCGGCAAAGGCTTTGGAGGTTTAGGGTTTTGGGTGGCCACAATTAAGGTAAGATTCTTCTTCTTCTTCCTTATGGTGGCCGACACCTTTCTCCCCTCTATTCTCCTTAGTTTTTGCCGGCAACCAACATTATCCCTTTCATCTAATAGCATGGCTTAAGGGGATTAGGGTTTGCTTCCTTTGGAGGCTAGGAATCCTAGTTGGTTTAGGATTGGGTTTGGTGGCTAGGGTTTTTGGGATTCATGGGTGGGCGGCAACATTGGGAGGAGATTTTCTTCTTCTCCCTAAGGGGTGGCCGGTTCCTCCATCTTCCCTCTTCCTTGGCTTGAGCTCATCTTAAACTTATTCCTCACTTCCATGGCCGGCCACAAGGTGAGCTTGGATTAGGGTTTGGAAGCTTAGGGTTTAGGAGGTTTGGGTGGCACCAAATAAGGAAAGTTTCTTCCTTTCTTCTTCATGGTTTGGTGGCCGGCGCCCATATCACCTTTTCCAGCCCTAGGGTAGCATCCAAAGACACCTTCTCCTTCTCCTTGGGTGGTGGAAACAAGACTTAGGGGTTTCCCTTGATGTCTTGGTCGGTTTCCACCATTATCTCCTTCTCCTTGTTGGCCGGTGACAAGCATTTCTTTTGTTGCTTGTTGGTTGGCCATAGGAAGGAGATGAGCCTTGTTTCTATTCTTCCTCTTGCTTTGGATGAGCAAGGAAGGAAGATGTGTGATCTAGGAGCTTCGACTTTTGGTAGAGCGTCGCCCACACGACGTCCGAAAGGAGGGAGGACATACATTAGAAGATCGAGAGGTATATCGATTCTCTAATTTTATATGTTACATGTTTGTATTTGTTTTTCATTTATGAGTATGATATATTTCTGTGAATGGCTAAATAATATTTGAATCCCGAGCATAAACACAAAAACTGGCGATCCAGACATCGTCTATTCCGCGGCTAATCGACTAGAAGAGTTGTGTTGCTTGAACACCTAGTTTGTTCAAGCGATTGCTCAAGTCGTTAGCACGATGATGAATTGGTTGTGCTTAGGAAACTCATCCCATCCGGATTAGTTTTCATTAATGAAAATTTTAATCCGGGGACATGGGATCCGATGAGCCTCCGAAGCAATTCCCAACAATTGGTATCAGAGCCAAGGTTTCCGGTTTTGTGTGTTTAGGATTCGATTAATTTTTATGTACTTTTTCATATATTATATGTGCCGGATAATAGTAGGATATGCGTAGTTTAACTCTTTGGTTGCAGGCATAAGATCCGACTATTATGGCCATATGTGTGTATGTGATTGTATGTGTGTAAATATTTATTTTGTTGAATCCTCGGGGTTGACGAGGCTAGTATTTTGTTTTTGGTAAATTAAATACGACATTGTTTAGCCGCTCTTTATTTTATTTTACTTTCGATCTAGATATCATGTACACTCCCTCGTGGAGTATGGGATCGATGGATGTAAATTAAAATAGGTTTTAGTCTCGGCTCGGATCTCCGGATGGCTTGTACATGGCGTAGGAGGAGCGGACGAGATGGCGATGCGACGGGAGTCATATTGAAGACAAAAGCCATAATAGTTGGAAAATAATTTATTTTTCATATTTATTGCTTTTTGTTTGATATGCATGTCGTAGGCTAGGAAAATTCCTCAATTTCAAATTACTAAGTAGGAGAGGGATATTTTTATAAATTCCCGCGGCCTCCATTACAATTTGACAAGTGATGCAAACAAACTTACGGGTCGGCTCTGAGTGCCTTCCTTCCTGTGGATGGGTTTGTTTGTGGATCACTAGGTCAAATAATGGTTATAGGAAATTATCTAGGAGCGTGTGTACTTCCACAGCGGTAAGGCACATAATCCGAAATAATTCCCTTAGTATCGTGTAATGGTGAACACTTAGATGCAAATAAAAGTATCCTCCCCATCGGAGTCACTGCTTTTATTTGTAGGGCCAAAGAGGAACCAACTATTAATTTTATTTATCAAAAAGTAAGGTTGACAAGATAATAAAATTAATGGGTAAAACCTCCTCTTGCAAATGTAGAATTCGTATACGTCCACACTGCGTGGCATGCGATATTCTAAGTGTTTTGAGGTGTTGGTTGATTTCGGAATTTTATTATTTTGAGGAATCAATAATTTTTTGAAATCTACAGTAATGATCTATGTGATTCTTAGGATTTTCAAAAATGACTTTCAGTCCACTTACTATGATACTAAAGGAAATAAACTTACTATACCCAAATAATGTTGATTGGAAAAGAATCTAGATATTGTCTTATCTGCTAAGGAGTACAAGTATGCACTCTTCGAAGAGTGTCCTCAAGCCATGGTTGCTCAAAAGGGTTTCTACTTCTAAGCCGAAAGGCAAGAAGAAGGAGAAACAAGGTAGAGCAAAGGTGGTGGGAGGATCTCAGGGAGGAGTGAATAAGCCGAAAGGCAAGTACTTGCAAGCAGGATGGACATTAGAAGAAGGACTGTCCCAATCCAAAACAGAACAAAGGTATATCCTTTGGACTAGTCATTGAAACATGATTAGCGGTGATGTCTACCGGCACCTGGTAAGTAGATACGGGAGCCACTAATCATGTTTGTAATACTTTGCAGGGGTTTCGGAAAACCCGACGACTAGCTAAAGGGGAGATTATCATTTACTTGGGCAATGCCATGATGGTGGTGGCTATTGCAGTGGGAGAAGTTTTATTTATCTCTTGAGAAAAATAAAACTTAGGTTCTGGAAAATTCCCTTTATGTACCTTTATTTAGGAAGAACTTAGTTTCAGTTCCTAAATTGTTTATGGATGGATATTCTATTTCTTTTAATGACAGAGATGTTATAAAAAGGAATAGGAAGAATATTTGTTCAGGTACATTGATAGGAAATTTTGTATACACTTGAACCAAAACCTCCCACGATGCAAATTGAAGTTAATAACTCATCTTCTAATTCCAATAAGAGAAAAGAACCTTCGAAAATGAACCAAACATATCTTTGACATCTTAGGCTTGGTCACATTAACCTAAGCAGAATTCAAAGGTTGATAGCTGATGGACCTTTGGGTTCATTAGCGGTGGAGAATCTCCCAACCTGTGAATCTTTCTTGGAGGGTAAAATGACCAAGAGGCCTTTTCAAGGCCAAGGGGTATAGAGCCAAAGATGTGTTAGGAATGGTTCATTCTGATTTGTGTGGTCCTATGACTATCCATGCTAGAGGTGATCTTGAATATTTCGTCTCTTTTATAGATGATTATTCAAGATATGGATGACACTAGGATCTGATCGTGGTGGAGAGAACCTCTTGGGAGAGTTTAGGAACTACTTATCAGAGGTTGGGATTCAATCCCAATTAGTACTTACACACACAGTGAGCGGTGTAGCAGAGCGAAGGAATAGGACTCTTATGGAGATGGTTAGATCGATGATGAGTTATTTTGACTTGCCAGATTCGTTCTAGGGATATGCTCTAGATATAGGGGTGTACATTCTAAACTTGGCTATCCTAGAGGAACGAAGGGTGGATTATTTTATAGTCCTAGAGATCAGAGGGTGATCGTTAGCACGAACACCAGATTTCTAGAGGAAGACTATGTGATGAGCCACAAGCCCAAGAGTAAAATTGTTCTGGAGGAGTTAAAAGGGAAAGTCACTTCTTTAGTACCACCGGTACAAGAGGATGTACCACGTGTCACTGCACCACGTGTCACAGAAGGATACACAGGTGATACCTCGTCGTAGTGGGAGGGTTGTGAGACAGCCTCTTAGATTCATGTTCTTTGGTGAATCTTCTGATTTGGTCCCTGGCAAACATGAACTTGATCCCTAGACATGCGACGAGGCAATCCAAGATATAGATACTGCATCTTGGCAAAGTGCAATGAATACTGAGATTGAATCTATGGATTCAAGTCAGGTCTGGGAGCTCTTATGCATAGCAACCCATATGGATTATGAGGTGCGACAGGTGGATGTCAAGACAACTTTCCTTAATGGAAGTCTTGAGGAAAACATCTATATGAAGAAACCAGAGGGATTCATTGCTAAGGGCAAAGAGCGTCATGTATGTAAGCTTAATCGGTCCGTTTATGGATTGAAGCAAGCTTTGAGGTCTTGGGACATCCGCTTTGATGAGGAAAATCCAGTCTTATGGATTTATTCAAAGGGCAGATGAGTCTTGTGTATACAAGAGATGTGACGGAAACGTAGTGGTATTTCTTGTACTATACGTAGATAACATTTTGGTGATTGGCAACAATATCAAAGTGTTATCGGGTGTAAAGGTATGGTTGTCCAACCAGTTTGATATGAAGGACTTGGGAGAAGCGGGACACATCCTTGGGATCAAGGTTATAAGGGATCGCAGGAAAAGGATGTTGTGCTTATCCCAAGATTCATACATAGACACAATTTTGGATTGTTTTAGCATGCAGAACTCTAAGAAGGGTTTTCTACCTTTTGGGCATGGAGTTCCTTTATCTAAGGAGATGTGGCCTAGATCATCAAAGGGGATAGAGGAGATGAAGGCGGTTCCTTATACTTCGGCAGAAGGAAGCCTCATGTATGCGATGCTATGTACGAGACCCGATATCTGCTTTGCTGTGGGCATGGTCAGCAGATATCAGAGCAATCCAGGATAGGGAAATTGGACTGCGGTAAAGTATATATTGTAGTGCCTGAGAAGGACTAGGGATTATATGCTAGTTTACCGGGCAGACCATTTACTCCCTGTGGGTTGCATGGATTGCGACTTCCAATCAGATAGGGATAACAGTAAGTCTACCTCAGGTTTTATGTTTACTTTGGGAGGTGGAGCCATTGTATGGAGGAGTGTCCAGTAGAAATATGTGGCGGACTCCACCATGGAAGCTGAGTATGTGGCAGCCAAGGAAGCTGAGTGGCTCAGGAACTTCCTGATGGACTTGGATGTGATTCCTGGTTTGCCCAGAACTATCACAATTTATTGTGATAATAATGGTGCAGTTGCAAACTCGAAGGAACCACGAGCCCATAAGGCTAGTAAACACATAGAGCGCAAGTACAACCTGATACGAGAAATCATAAAGGAGGTAGAAGTTTCTGTCGCCTAGATTGCATCAGAAGATGACCTGGTAGACCCTTTCACTAAGGCCCTTCTAGCGAGAGCTTTGATAGGCATGTGGAGGGAAGGGGAATCATATGTATGGCAGTATGAGGACAGCATAGTCTTTTAGTATAAGTGGGAGATTGTAGGGATATATACTGAAAAGTCTATCTTTTCTATAAACATCTTTATTTTTGAAATAAGAATCACATGATCATTGTTTGCATATTTTTATGCATAAGCCTATGAGGCAGCCAAGGAAGCTGAGTGGCTCAGGAACTTCCTGATGGACTTGGATGTGATTCCTGGTTTGCCCAGAACTATTATAATTTATTGTGATAATAATGCTGCAGTTGCAAACTCGAAGGAACCACGAGCCCATAAGGCTAGTAAACACATAGAGCGCAAGTACAACCTGATACGAGAAATCGTAAAGGAAGTAGAAGTTACTGTCGCCTAGATTGCATCAGAAGATGACCTGGTAGACCCTTTCAATAAGGCCCTTCTAGCGAGAGCTTTGATAGGCATGTGGAGGGAAGGGGAATCATATGTATGGCAGTATGAGGACAGCATAGTCTTTTAGTATAAGTGGGAGATTGTAGGGATATATACTGAAAAGTCTATCTTTTCTATAAACATCTTTATTTTTGAAATAAGAATCACATGATCATTGTTTGCATATTTTTATGCATATTGTCTAATACGTTATATTGTAGATAACATGGTGTGTGGTGTCACACGGGAGATCATGTTATCGGCTCATTGTAAAGTATAAGTAAATGCTCACAACCGAGATGGCTTTGGACAAACCATCGGAATGGTTGTAGTGTGATTTGGTATTGGTTTGTCTTGACCATAGAATCACACTAGTTCACTTTGTGTGTATTGAGTAGGACCGACATAGAGGTGATTCGATTTATTGCTGACTACATAATCGAATCGGACCTCAGATATTATTTAGTACATGCTCTTAATCCCGATATAATAACGGGCACATATACTTAGTACTCATCTCTTTGATTTACCAATGGGCGAGATTTATAGATTAAATCGATAGACACGGTAAGTTGGGAGATGATATTATTTATAAGGTGTGCCGTTGATTATAGGAGGAAACTGTGTCCTATATATTAGGATGATGATGTCCCCTTGAGGAGCTCATAAGGTTCATCATGTAAACCCTGCAGGTGGACTTGGTCCGGCATGATGAAAAGGTTGAGTGGTACTACTCAAGGAGTTAGATGTTGATTAATTAATGGTCAGTAAATTAATTAATCGACGGACATTCGAGATCTTAAACACGGGGAGAAAATGTACAAATAATATATGGAGCCCATATTATCATATGAGGGTTGGTGAGGTAGATCAATGATGGACCTTTAATGGATTGGATCATCATTAGTGGATCGGACTTTATGTGGGCTTGATCCATGGGTGGCCAAGACCCAACTCCTCCTCATGGTCCCTAATGTAGCCTATTAACACCTCATGAAGCTTAGATCCAATGGATGAAAACAAAACTCTAGATCCAAAGGTAGAGATTAAATCTCTAGATCCGACGGTTGAGATTAAATCTCTAGATCCGACGGTTAAGATTAAATCCCTAGAACCAATGGAGGAGATTAAATCATGGCTTGAGCCCAACTCTATAAATAGAGATTCATAAGTGGGCGGCAAGAGAAGGAAGAGGAAAGGGGCTTAGGTTGGGCGGCAAAGGCTTTGGAGGTTTAGGGTTTTGGGTGGCCACAATTAAGGTAAGATTCTTCTTCTTCTTCCTTATGGTGGCCGGCACCTTTCTCCCCTCTATTCTCCTTAGTTTTTGCCGGAAACCAACATTATCCCTTTCATCTAATAGCATGGCTTAAGGGGATTAGGGTTTGCTTCCTTTGGAGGCTAGGAATCCTAGTTGGTTTTGGATTGGGTTTGGTGGCTAGGGTTTTTGGGATTCATGGGTGGGCGGCAACATTGGGAGGAGATTTTCTTCTTCTCCCTAAGGGGTGGCCGGTTCCTCCATCTTCCCTCTTCCTTGAGCTCATCTTAAACTTATTCCTCACTTCCATGGCCGGCCATAAGGTGAGCTTGGATTAGGGTTTGGAAGCTTAGGGTTTAGGAGGTTTGGGTGGCACCAAATAAGGAAAGTTTCTTCCTTTCTTCTTCATGGTTTGGTGGCCGGCGCCCATATCACCTTTTCCAGCCCTAGGGCAGCATCCAAAGACACCTTCTCCTTCTCCTTGGGTGGTGGAAACAAGACTTAGGGGTTTCCCTTGATGTCTTGGTCGGTTTCCACCATTATCTCCTTCTCCTTGTTGGTCGGTGACAAGCATTTCTTTTGTTGCTTGTTGGTTGGCCATAGGAAGGAGATGAGCCTTGTTTCTATTCTTCCTCTTGCTTTGGATGAGCAAGGAAGGAAGATGTGTGATCTAGGAGCTTCGACTTTTGGTAGAGCGTCGCCCACACGACGTCTGAAAGGAGGAAGGACATACATTAGAAGATCGAGAGGTATATCGATTCTCTAATTTTATATGTTACATGTTTGTATTTGTTTTTCATTTATGAGCATGATATATTTCTGTGAATGGCTAAATAATATTTGGATCCCGAGCATAAACACAAAAACCGGCGATCCGGACATCGTTTATTCCGCGGCTAATCGACTAGAAGAGTTGTGTTGCTTGAACAACTAGTTTGTTCAAGCGATTGCTCAAGTCGTTAGCACGACGATGAATTGGTTGTGCTTAGGAAACTCATCCCATCCGGATTAGTTTTCATTAGTGAAAATTTTAATCTGGGGACATTGGATCCGATGAGCCTCCGAAGCAATTCCCAACAGCTAGAGGGGGGGGGGGGTGAATACCGAGCGTAAATCTTTTCGTTCGTTCGTTCGATACATGAGTAAGCACAGTGAAAAATAAAGAGACACAACCCAGCGGTTGCTACTCCAAGGCCCTATCGGTCCCAGACCGCGTACGGAGGGCAAAACACTATAACGTCTCCTCCTCGTTGGAGGTAGGAGACAACGATCACAAAACTGAATGTACGAGGATGAGGCAACAAGCCTACCTCACCTCATTACAAATAAAAACAAAGAATACAATAGAATATGTTTACTTGTTGCTGCTGCCGACGAAGAGGATGAGAACTTGTCATTGCATCGGCGTTATGATGATATCAGAGCGTTGGCATTGTAGGAGCACTTGAGAGTAAACTTGATGATGTTTGGAGTTGGAATCCTCCCCTCCTTTTATGGATTTTGGCCTCTGAATATGTCTCCTTATCTTTCGGAATAGATCACGAAGTTGTACAAATTTTATCGTGAAGTGGCCGCGTCAAACGTTATCCATTTTGACCTAGCACAAAGGCTGATTCGTCGCCATCAGTCGACTGATGCCTCCCATCAGTCGACTGATGTGCATCAGTTGACTACCCAATGTCTAGTAGTCGACTGCCAGCCTGGTCACTTCCCTACAGCAAGAGGTTAGCACAGAAAATAGTAAATGCAACGATTTCTAACCGTCCGATCTCGACCTAGACCTTCCACAGAAAGTCTTAGTCAGATCGCCGCCTACAGTCGTCCCCGTACAAAGGACACGACCTTACCATCTCTCACTCACACGAGCTTACCTTGATAGTTACTGTGTCACTTTCGCTTCCGGCCTTCCACTCGATTCTTTCGGTTCCCTCCGAAGTCACTCGAGTGTCGCCCGACCACCGTGACTTCCTTCGGGTGTCGCTAGCCTTCAACTCCATCTTTAGTACTTTTCTGCACACTCGATTTAGCTCGTGAGATAACAATGTAAATTTAACTTTGTGTCTTTTCCATAATCAAAACACATGTTCGATTATCTGGTGCCCCTGCACCAACACTACACATGTTGATTTGCCTAAGAACAAATCTAGAACCAATAACTCTAGAACTATTCTACCTAAGGAAACTATTAGGAAGATAGAGAACAACCTAGGCATAAACCTTAAATGGACTTGACATATGCCTAGGAAGAGGAATATCTCAAGAGTCAATGAAAAAAAAAAATCAAAACTTGAGATATTAGAAATTGAAAATCAAGCCTTGAGGTCAAGACTTGAAAAATTAGAAAAAGACCCTTTATAAGATGAAAAATTCAATTCAAGGGTCTAATGGACAAAACTTAAGTGTTGGTAGGAAAGATCTAGTTAAGAGCAAGGAAGGTTTGGGTCATAAACCTAAAACCCAAGAAGACCATACAAACCTATCACAATGTTCCATTTAACTATGGAACAAATCCTAGGTCTAGGAAAACCAAGGTTACTAGGGAAGTCATCCCTAAGGCTAACCATGGTAAGTGTGTAGTGGCTAAGATTTTAAAAAAACCTAGGAAAGCCACTAACAAGGTTACAAGGGGAGTTACCCCTAAGATTAACCTAGATAAGACCCAAATGACCAAGACTCCAAAGCCTAGAAGGGTCATTAGGAGGGTATCTAGGGAGGTCATCTCTAGTGAATACCTAGTTAACCCAATGAGCTCAAATAGATTTTGGATTTCTAAGAGTGTGATTCTCTCACGCTAGATGGGTTAGGGTATGTCAACTTGAATTGGTAAGGTAGTTAACCTAACCATGGTAAAGTCGATACTTTAGGACATTTTCACTGTAATGGGGTACCTTGGAAATAAGATGATATTTATCTTAAAGGAATTTTAGATGTACCAATAGAATGTAAGAAGTTTGAAAAATCAATCATAATTGACACAATTAGAGTTTAAAGTCAATAGTGTGTAATTTTGAGTTTTTGGCACACTTGAGGGAAATTAAATCATTGTGGAAAAATGGACATAATTCTTTAAAAAAGGCAATTAAGCTTAAAAACTTTGGTATTTTTATACCATAATATTATAAAATTTCTATGTTTTTTTTGTCATGTATCATGTCATGACATCATGCTCCATATAATCATTTTATAATGTCATGATTAATACTTATTTCAATGTCATGCTTATGCTTAGATTAAATTTCATAATGAAATGACATCTGGCATATGCCTAAATTTATGCAATCACTTTTATTCCATGATCATCATTCATGCATTTAGGTTAATTAAAATTGATTTAAAGACAATGACATGATTTGAAACCCCATGATAAGGGAATCAAATAAAGTTGCCTAGATAAAACGACAATTTACCAAACAACACACGTGAAGTTTAAAATTGCCCAAACAATGCCCCATATTTTCGTATTTACCAAATGACACACTTAATTTCCTTTTTATCCCTCCTGCCAAACAAACCTGCAATTTAATGATGAGAGAGAATTTGCAGGCATCCGAGTCACAACTAAAAATCTTGAGCCATCCAAACGTCACTTCTACCCGCGTGGGAGCCTCCTGCTTTCCATACTGTTGATGAGCACCACACGCAGGTTTTCCCCACAAACCAACTGAGCAAAACATTTTTGATGAAACGTTAGTAGAAACTCTGAAAGTCTAGATATTGTCAACGACATCACTTCTCCAAAGAATATCCAGGTAGGGTTTTCAGAAGTTGGCGCAGCTCATTCACCGCCTGCTTCACATAGTATAATCATGTATATATGTGTTTTTATACTCGAGACTGCTATGAGGTTAATAAATGCATTGTAGGAGGTTGGATAAACAAGTTTGCCACACACCCATAAATACGAGGTAGGAATTTCATACCAAAGTTTGGCACACACCCATAATTGCGATGTAGAAGGTTCATAACCAAGTTTTATCGCCACCTAAACAAATTCTGTCTAACTTAAAAGGTGATGCTTTGAATTAAATCTCAGGACTACTGAAGTTCCTTGATTGATATTCCCAACACTAGGAGATTGAATCTGTCCGAGATAGTAGGTGGTGTTGGGAATGAAATTCCCAGCACCACCGTGTCCCTTAAATTTAAAATCCCAGAACTAGGGGAGATTAAAGCGACATGGATAAAAAGTGATGGACTTCAAATTCCCAGCACCATTGAGGTTCAAGCAATTTGGGATAAAAGGTGGTGCTGGGAATTGAAATTTCCTCACCACCGTGGTCCTGAGATTAAAACTCCCAGTACCATTGAGGTTCAAGCAGTTCAGGATAAAAGGTGGTGCTGGGAATTGAAATCCCGGCACCACCGTTGTCCTAGGATTCAAACTCCAAGCACTAGATAGATTGAACCTGGCCGAGAGAAAAGGGGTTGTTGTTAATTCAAATTCCCACAACACCGTGGTCCTGGGATTCAAACTCCCAGCAACCCCATGGTGTTGGGAATGTAATTCCCAACACCAAAGAGATTTAAGTTGGCGAGATGAAAGGTGGTGTTGGGAATTGAAACTCCAGCAACACTGTGGTCCTGCGATTAAAACTCCCAGCACTATGGAAATTGAACTGGTTGAGATAAATGGTGGTGCTGAGAATTTATATCCCAACACCACCGTGGTCCTAGGATTCAAACTCCCAGCAACACTATGGTGTTGGGAATTACATTCTCAGCACTAGGGAGATTTAAGTTGTCGAGATGAAAGGTGGTGCTGGGAATTGAAACCCTAGCAACACTTTGGTCCTACGAATAAAACTCCTAGCACCATAGAAATTGAACTGGTTGAGATAAATGGTGGTGCTGGGAATTTATATCCCAACACCACCGTGGTCCAAGGATTCAAACACCCAGCAACCCCATGGTACTGGGAATTACATTCTCAGCACCAGGGAGATTTAAGTTGTTGATTTGAAAGGTGGTGCTGGGAATTGAAACCCCAGCAACACTGTGGTCCTGCAATTAAAACTCTCAACACCATAGAGATTAAACTGGTCGAGATAAATGGTGGTGCTGGGAATTTATGTCCCAACACCACCGTGGTCCTGGGATTCAAAATCCCAGCAACACCATGGTGCTGGAAATTACATTCTCAGCACCAAGGAGATTTAAGTTGCCAAGATGAAAGATGGTGTTGAGAATTGAAACCCCAGCAATACTGTTGTCCTGTGATTAAAACTCCAAGCATCATAGAAATTAAATTGGTCGAGATAAATGGTGACGCTGGGAATAATTACATTCTTAGCACCAGGGAGATTTAAGTTGCCAAGATGAAAGATGGTGCTGAGAATTGAAACCCCAGCAATACTGTTGTCCTGTGATTAAAACTCCAAGCACCATAGAAATTAAATTGGTCGAGATAAATGGTGACGCTGGGAATTTATATCCCAGCACCACCGTGGTCCTGGTATTCAAATTCTCAGCAATACCATGGTGCTAGGAATTACATTCTCAGCACCAGGGAGATTTAAGTTGCTGAGATGAAAGGTGGTACTGGGAATTGAAACCCCAGCAACATTGTGGTCCTGTGATTAAAACTACCAGCACCATGGAAATTAAATTGGTCGAGATAAATGGTGGTGCTAGGAATTTATATCCCAGCACTACCGTGGTCCTGGGATTCAAACACCAAGCAACACCATGGTATTGGGAATTACATTTCCAACACCATGGAGATTTAAGTTGTCGAGTTGAACGGTGGTGCTGGGAATTAAAACCCCAGCAACACTGTGGTCCTACGATTAAAACTTTCAGCATCATGGAAATTGAACTGGTCGAGATAAATGGTGGTGCCGAGAATTTATATCCCAACACCACCATGGTCCTAGGATTCAAACTCCCAGCAACACCATGGTGTTGAGAATTACATTCCCAGCACCAGGGAGATTTAAGTTACCGAGAAGAAAGGTGGTGCTGGGAATTGAAACCCCAGCAACACTGTGGTCCTGCGATTAAAACTCCCAGCACCAAAGAAATTGAACTGGTCGAGATAAATGGTGGTGCTGGGAATTTATATCCTAGCAACACCGTGGTCCTGGGATTCAAACACCTAGCAACCCTATGGTACTGGGAATTACATTCTCAACACCAGGGAGATTTAAGTTGCTGAGGTGAAAGGTGGTGCTAGGAATTGAAACCCCAACAACACTGTGGTCCTGCGATTAAAACTCTCAGCACCATAGAGATTGAACTGGTCGAGATAAATGGTGTTGCTAGAAATTTATATCCCATGAGATTCAAACTCCCAGCAACACCATGGTGCTGGGAATTACATTTCCAGCACCATGGAGATTTAAGTTGCCGAGTTGAAAGGTGGTGCTGGGAATTGAAACCCCAGCAACACTGTGGTCCTGCGATTAAAACTTCCATCACCATGAAAATTGAACTGGTCGAGTCAAATGGTGGTGATGGGAATTTATATTCCAGCACCACCATAGTCATGGGATTCAAACTCCCAGCAACACCATGGTGTTGGGAATTACATTGTCAGCACCATGGAGATTTAAGTTGTCGAGTTAAAAAGGTGGTGCTAGGAATTGAAACTTCAGCAACATTGTGGTCCTGCGATTAAAACTCCCAGCACCATAGAAATTGAACTGGTCGAGATAAATGATGGTACTGGGAATTTATATCTCAGCACCACCGTGGTCCTGGGATTCAAACTCCCAGCACCATGGAGATGGAACCTGGCCGAGATAAATGGTAGTGCTGGCAACTTATATCGGAGATAAATAAAGTTCTCTAGGCGAGTGGAGTGCAAGCGTAGCCTAAACTATGATCCTCCACCTTTCTTTAGGCTCCCAAACCGTAGTTCTAAACATTCATGCTCCGTGCCAACATTCAGACGAGTGTGCCAATTGACACGCACCCATAACTGTTGGCAGGAATGTTGGAACTAAGTATCCCTCTATGCATAAACCTTCTAAATGCCTTCCTCTTCCATTCCATATCGACTGTTCCTAATTTCAACATTTCTAAGTCCATCAATGGCTTTCGGTCAAAACCCATTGATGGCCCTATCTAGCTCAAATTTGTAGGTTAGTGAAGTGCATAATTGGGAAACCTAATCCTAAACTCTCATCCTCCACTTGTCCTTAGGCTTCTAAACCCTAGTTAAAAAAAATTCAGCCTACATGCCAGTATTGTTACCACACTACATATAATTGTTTTGATTTTAAAAACCTTTGCAGGGATGACCCGCTTCCTGATGAAGTGTTCTCATTTTTTGAAACAATTGAATCAAATTTGAAGGATAGAGAGTTAGATGATCAAGACTCCATAAATGTGTCCCCAAGTAATATTCCATCTTCATCTTAGTTTATTGATGTGGGGAATAGAATTACTAGTGATCAACACCTTGATATAAATAAAGAAGGTTCTTCCACACTCGAAGAAGAGTTTATCACTACTACTACAGTAGTTGATGAATATTTTGGAAAAACTTAGAGTGAAGAGGAGGTAAGTGATATACAAGTGATAGAACAGTTAGAATATACAAATCCTTCGAAAGAATTTTTAGTTGATGATATCCAACATGAAGAAGGTGAGTTAAACCCAGATTAGTATAGTGACTTAGAGGAAGTGTTCCCAATTGCTGATGATCCATGTGTTTTAAATCCACGAATAACACAATTGGCAACTCTCAATTCATCAGATTCAAATGAATTTTTCACTGGACAAGTTTTTTCGTCCGACAAGAGTTTAAAGATGCACTAGTAAGGCATGCGATGCTAAAAAACTTCAGATACAAGCTAGTTGACACCAGACTTAATAGAATTAAAGTTATTTGCTTCAATCAGCCATGTTCATGAAGATTAGTTGCAAGTGGAGATGTGGAGTTCACTATCACAAAATATGTAAAGCAGCATGAATGTGACACAGTTAGGGAAACAGCAGATCACCATGCCTGCACATCCACATTTGTAGCAAACCAGATTGTAGGATGGTTAGCTACTTCTGATGATTACAATCCAAGTTCAATTCGAAGAGAAATTCAAGATAGGTTTGGTGTTCACATTTCATACAAGAAAGAATACATAGCCAGACAAAAAGCATTAAAAAGAGTGGTTGGTGATTTTGATCAAACCTATATTGATCTTTCAATGTACTTGCGTGAGTTAAGACTTAGAGATCCTGATACCTATGTTGCAGTACTAAGAAATGGTGAAAATCAATTCCAACGATATTTTTGGGCATTTGGTGCTTGTGGAAGAGTATTCGGGACTTATTTGCGAAAACTAATTCGAATTGATGCTACACATATCACCGGCAAGTATCCTGGTGTGTTGCTAATGACAACTGTCATTGACGGTAATGCAAAAATTCTGCCAGTTGCATTTGAAATTGCCGAAGTTGAATGTGGATCTGTTTGGGAGTGGTTTTTGGATCATGTAAAGACATTCCTTGCTGTCCTTCCAGAGTCATTGAGCATTGTATCGGATAGACATTAGGGGATTATATCAGCAGTTAACAAAGTATATCCATCTATCCATCAAGCTTTTTGTTGCTATCACTTGTCTTGTAAAATGGTAACAGATACCCGAGATATATTCTCATTAGGTTTATTTTGGGTAGCAGCAAGAGCCAATACAACAATTGAGTTTGATCGATTAATGCAGAACATGCATGAAAAACACAAGGATGCATATGCGTGGCTATAAAAGATCGATCCAAAAAGATGGGCCAATGCACACTTTCCTGGGAGGAGGTACACAATGTTAACCACTAATTATTCTGAGAGTTTAAATGCATTATTCAAGGAAACACGTGAACTCCCCATCATCAATTTAATTGATAATACTAGAAGAAATGTTGCTCAATGGTTCTTTAATTGTAGGGAAGAATCTTCAAAAAGGTCAGGTTTTCTAACACCTTATGCCATTAAAGAGATTGATGAAAGGAGAGAAAGAACTCGATTATATTCAGTATTTCCATACTCACAAATATAAATGGAAGTACAAACAATAGTTTCTTCATATATTGTTGATTTGGAGAGGCGCAGTTGCGTCTGCGGTGAGTTTCAAAATTCAAGAATTCCTTGTTCGCATGTTATTGCAGTCATCATATATCGGAACATGGATCCATATCGTTATTGTGAGCATTATTTTCTAAGGGAAACTTGGGAGGCCACTTACATGGATCGTATTTATGTTGGATCGAAGCGGATCGCTAGAGGGGGGGGGGTGAATAGCAATAAAACCTTTTCTTTTTGTTCGTTCGTTAAAACTCGAGTAGATAATTAATTTGCAGCGGAAAGATAAGCAATAAATAAAAGGAGACAAATATTTTTACTTGGTTAGTAGCCTTCGGCTACTACTCCAAGGCCCTAGCGGTCCTTGACCACGTACGGAGGGCAAAAACACTAAAGAACTCCTCCTCGTTAGAGGTAGGAGTTAATCGATAAAAAAAAAACAAAGCTTGAGGTAGAGGGACACTCCCCCCTCTCCTCGTTACGATAAAAGCTCCGAGAAATTACAGTAATGAACTGAAATAAAAACTTAAACCGACGTTACAAAAAGAAAGCAATTAAAACCTAGACGTCGGAGAAGAAGCACTTTGTTGTCAGAAAGTTGTAGCTTGGTGGAGGCTTTTGGAAGCTTAGAATTGATGAAGAAACCCTAGGATAGACCCTCCTTTTATAGCCTTTGAGCCCCTTTTCAAGAGGAACCCTAGCCAATCACATTTGAGCACCACTCCCCTTGAAATGAGGTGATAAGCTTTGACTCCTCGAAGCTGATCTTAACCACCAGTCGACTGATTGCCATCATCGACGGTGATGCGGCTATCGATCGAATCTTGACCTCGAGCGGATCATTATTAGGCGGACGATGAGTCCTCCAAGTGCGATCGGTGATGCGCGCAAGGCAAAGTTAGCTTAACAAAAAAATTATTTTGACGGCCTTCGACCATCCGATCTCGATCTAGACCACCTATAGGATGTCTTTGGTCGGATCTACGCTTAAGATCATCCCCGTAAGGAGGATACGACCTCACTTACTCTCGCATACACACAAGCTTACCTTGATACTTACTGTTTTGCTTTCGCTTCCGGCCTTCCACTTGATTCCTTCGGCTCCCTCCGAAGTCACTCGAGTGTTGCCCGACCACCGCGACTTCCTCCGGGTGTCGCTAGCCTTCAGCTCCAGCTATAGAAATTTTCTACACACTCGATTTAGCTCGTGAGATAACGACATGAGCTTAACTTTGTATCGTTTGCTATAATCAAAACTCAGATTTGACTTAGGTGCCTACTGCACCAACAATCTCCCCATTTTTGATTTATGGCAAACCCACATACAAAGTTAAGAAAAATAAATTAAGTGCATCAAGCAAAATGAGTATAAGATATGCATGAATGAGCAAGAGTATATAAAAACTCTTTTTCAAGTGCTCCCCCTTGAGGAATCCTCCCCCTTGACCGAGGGTGAGTACTTGAGAAAGAGTTTTAACTCTCCCCCTTGATGTTTGCTACTAAAAAAATTAAGTAACCGAAATTACTTAATATTGGCCATAGTGTTTAAAATAAGTTTTAAGTTAAGAAATCAAAAAATTGATTTCTTAACCTTGGCCTTTACTTCCGTTTTGTTAACAAAAACAAGTTAACTTAAAGTTAAGTAAATGTGTTTAAGTTAAGAATTCTCTGAACTTGGCCTTTACTTCTGTTTTGTTAACTTAAAGTTAAGTAAATGTGTTTAAGTTAAGAATTCTCTTAACTTGGCCTTTACTTCTGTTTTGTTAACTTAAAGTTAAGTAAATATTGGCCATATGAAAAAAAATTGATCAATTAACAAAACATTGGCCATATGAAAAAAAAAAAATTGATCCCTTAACTTTGGCCACTTTGGCCTTTTTCTCCCCCTTTTGTCATATATCGAAAAGAGTGAGGGTGTGTGGAAAAAAATAAGTATTAAATTTAAAGTCCAAGCATGTTCTACATTATTTTGAAAATAATATACTGAAAATAAGCTCATCTATAAAATGTTCGACTCATATTTGACTTGATTGATATGAAAGATCAACCAGTCCTAGTCAGAGTCGGTTAGTATATATGATTATACTCCGTGGTTCATGGCGATGCACTAGCTCTACATCTGGAATCAAGAGTAAGGTCCTAACATCTCACGCCCATCTACGTGGCTAAGTACACAAACACATTAGTCTTATGTGTTGTGAGATGTATTGGCTCCTTAAATTTATAGGTGCATGATATCTAAGGTATGTCCTATGCTAGTTCCATGAAAATGAAAAGTAGGAAATAGTAGTAATAAAATATAATTTGTAAGTTCCTATTCTACTATGCACATGCCCAATTTTCGTCTTAATAGACTGAATTCGGCTTCGGGTAGGGGTTTAGTAAATAGGTCTGCCAAGTTAGACTTCGATTCGATGTATTCGAGTTGTATGACTCCGTTGGCCACATATTCTCGAATGAAATGGTGTTTGACCTCTATATGTTTGGTACTAGAGTGACATATCAGATTCTTAGTAAGGTTAATTGAACTAATGTTATCTACGTGGAGTTTAGTGTTCGTAAAGTCTAACTCAAAGTCGCAGAGAGTGTGCTTCATCCAAAGAAGCTGAGTGACACACTCACCCATTGCTATGTATTCGGCTTTGGTGGTAGATAAGGCAATACAATGTTGCTTCATACTGCACCAACTCACTAGACTCGAGCCGAGAAGTTGACAACAACCACTCGTACTCTTTCTATCGAGCTTACTACCGGCATAGTCCGAATCGGAGTAGCCGGTTAGTTCGAACTCGGTTGATCTAGGGTACCAAATACCGACATTAAGTGTACCCTTTAGATATTTAAGGATACGCTTGACTAGAGTTAGGTGGGACTCCTTTGCACAGGTTTGGAACCTTGCGCACATACTTACTACAAATAAGATATCAGGTCGGCTTGCAGTTAAGTAAAGGAGACTCCCTATTACGCTCCTATAGTATTTTAAATCAATTGAGTTTCCGATTACATCTTCTTCTATATTCACATTAGTTGCCATTGGGGTATTAATAATTTTAGCGTCTTGCATTCCAAAGTGTTTAATTAATTCCCTAGTATATTTGCGTTGATGTAGGTATATTCCATCTTTAGTTTGTTTAATTTGTAGACCTAAGAAGAAACTCAACTCGCCTACTAAATTCATTTCAAATTCACTTTCCATAAGTGAAATGAACTCATTCAGTAGGATCGAGTTGGTGGTTCCAAAAATAATATCATCTACGTAGATTTGGGCTATGAATATGTCTTTACCTAAGGTTTTTACGAAAAGGGTTGGGTCAACTACACCTTGGTTAAATCCTTTAGACTTAAGATAAATCGAAAGTCTCTCGTACCAAGCTCGAGGAGCTTGTTTAAGTCCATAGAGGGCTTTCTTTAACCTAAGGACATGGTTGGGTTTATCTACACTTTCGAAACCGGGAGGTTGACTAACATAAACCTCTTCCTTAATGTATCCATTTAAGAACGTTGATTTCACATCCATTTGAAACAACTTAAATCCTCGATGTGCAGCATACGCTAATAGCATTCGAATGGACTCTAATCTAGCTACTGGGGCATAGGTCTCGTCGTAATCTAAACCTTCAACTTGACTAAACCCTTTAGCGACTAGTCTAGCTTTATTTCTAACTACTTCACTTTATCATCAAGTTATTTCTAAACACCCACCTTGTTCCAACGATTGTTTTATCTTTAGGTGGTGGTATTAATTCCCATACTTCGTTCCTAGTGAATTGAGCCAACTCTTCTTGCATTGCAATAATCCAATCGGGATCAAGAAGAACTTGGTTTATAGTTTTGGGTTCAATTTTAGAAATCAAGGAGATTTGACTAAGGTTTCTGTATGAGGCTCTAGTTCGAACTCCTAGACTTGGATCACCTATCACTTGGTCGATAGGATGATTCGTTTGAGTCCTAGTTGGATTTGGGTTTGAGTCTACAACTTGATCAACAGGATGACTCATTTGAGTTCTAGTTTGGTTAGAGTCATCTATCACTTGGTCGATAGAGTGACTTGGTTGACTTAGGTTAGGATTAACACTAGACCTGATCTCAGGATCAGAGTTAGGTCTAGTATGAATTGGCTCGCTAATTGGTGTTGCCGGGGGTTTTGTAGGTTCATGTCCTTCATCAAATACTACATTGATAGTCTCCTCGACTCTAAGGGTGTCATGGTTATATACTCTATAAGCTCTACTTGTAGTCGGGTATCCTAGAAAGATTTCGATCGTGGTTTTGGTTGTAAATTTTCCTAGGTAATCCTTAGTGTTTAGGATATGTACCTTACACCCAAATACCCTAAAATACTTGTTGTTAGGTATTTTATCGTGATAAATCTCGTATGAGGTCTTAAGGTGCCTCTTTACCATAAGGATCCTATTTTGGACATAGCATGCCGTACTCACGGCTTCCGCCCAAAATCTTTCTGGTAGGTTATACTCGTTTAACATTGTCCTAGCAGCTTCTTGTAGGGTTCTATTTTTGCATTCTACTAGGCCATTTTGTTGTGGAGTTCTAGGGCAAGAGAACTCATGGTGGTATCCATTTAGGTTACAGAATTCTGAAAACCTATGGTTCTCGAATTCACCACCATGATCAGTCCTAAGTCTTTTGATTTTAATACTTTGTTGATTTTCTATTAATTTAAATAGGTTGATTAATTGATCTAGGGTATCACTTTTGTGTTTGATGAACCTAACCCAAGTAAATCTAGAATAGTCATCAATTATGACTAAGCAGAATTTACTTCCATTAAGTGACTTAACTGTTGGATCGAGAAGCGTCGCTAGAGGGGGGGGGTGAATAGCAATCGTAAATCTTTTCGACGTTTCGTTCGAGTAGACAATTAAACGAGTAAGAGCAGTGGAAAATAAAGGAACACATTTATTTTTACTTGGTTCACAACCCAGCGGTTGCTACTCCAAGGCCGTATCGGTCCTAGACCGTGTACGTAGGGCAAAGCACTATAACGTCTCCTCCTCGTTGGAGGTAGGAGACAACAATCACAAAAACCGAATGTACGAGTATGAGGCAACAAGCCTACCTCACCTCATTATGATTAAAATAAAGAATGCAATAAAAATAATTACTTGCTACTGTTGCCGACGAAGGAGATTTGAACTTGTTGTCGCGTCGGCGTTATGACGGCGTTGGAGCGTTGGCGTTGTAGGAGCACTTGATGAATAAACTTGATGATCCTTGGAGTTGAAATCCTCCCCTCCTTTTATAGATTTTGGCCTATGAATTTGTCTCCTCTTTTTTCAGAACAGATCACGAAGTTGTCCAAATTTTATCGCGAAGTGGCCACATCAAACGTTATCCATTTTGACCTAGCGCAAAGGCTGATTCGTCGCCATCAGTCGACTGATGACTCCCATCAGTCGACTGATGAGCATCTGTCGACTACCCAATGTCCAGGAGTCGACTGCCAGCCTGGCCACTTCCCTGCAGTAAGAGGTTAGCTCGGAAAATGATAAATGCGACAGTTTCTGACCGTCCAATCTCGACCTAGACCTTCCACGAAAAGTCTTAATCGGATCGCCGCCTACAGTCGTCCCCGTAAAGAGGACATGACCTTACAATCTCTCACTCACACGAGCTTACCTCGATAGTAGCTCTCGCTTCCGGCCTTCCACTCGATTCCTTCGGCTCCCTCTGAAGTCACTCGAGTGTCGCCCGACCACCGCGGCTTCCTCCGGGTGTCGCTAGCCTTCAGCTCCAGCTTTAGCACTTTTCTGCACACTTGATTTAGCTCGTGAGATAACGATGTAAACTTAACTTTGTGTCTTTGCCATAATCAAAACACAGGTTCGATTATCTAGTGCCCCTGCACCAATAATCTCCCCCTTTTTGATCTATGGCAAACCAACACAAAGTTAAGGAAAATTAAAGCATAAAACAGGTATAGTAGAAGATGAATGTGAAGATGAATATCATTTCCAAAAACTCCCCCTCAACCCTAGGTGAGTTTTGGTGAGTTTTGAAAGAGATAATTTAATTTTCAAAATTAAATTTTATGTTACTCCCCCTTAACTTTTGCTCTTCTCCCCCTTTTGCCATAAATCAAAAAAATTTGGGGTTTTTGTATAAAATAGGGTTTTGAAAACAATATCGTATATGCATGCATCTAGATAAATCAAATATGAGTCCAAGCATGCGTCTAGCAGTAGTTAGATAGATTGATTCGAGGTGTGTCTCTCTGCACCAATAATCTAAAGGTTTATAATATAACCCTTAGGTTTAGTTTGCTCTCCCCCTTAGTCAAATATATGAAGTATAAGAGATGTAGGGGGCACTAAACTTTGGCCTAAGAGTTGTTAAGTACAATAGTTGAGAAAATAGGTAGTATCTTGAAGAGATTGTTTTTAAGTATATTTCAATTATCCTTAACATCTCACCCATTCTATGTGTCTCATAATTTGTTCACCTTATACGTTTTGTGAGATGATTTTAAATTGATTAAAGATAGTCAACCTTGGGTTAGATTCGGATTTAACCTTTAGATCGTTAAGTAACTTTTCGAGAAACTGGCTTCCAGGTCGTGGCGAGGCACAGGGGCCTTCTTTGATCGGAACAACGACCACTTCCTTAGACAAAGCCAGATTCAAGAAAATATCACTTAAGTCACTTAGGGTTACTTCCTGGTCTAACTAGTTTAGGATACGGCGAGGTAGCTTCAGCTAGTTCCACTCGGTCAAGTGCACCAAGCTAGATACGCCTTATCTAGCTCGAATACACGAGACTTTGTTTCCCTAATGTACTATCATCTCGTCGCATCCTGATACTATGTTGTCAAGAGTTGACTAACCATTTACCCTATCTAGCCATTCTAAAAATTAAAGTAAAATATGCAATGGTTTTGCTAAGTAAGCGGGTATACTATTTTAGTGTTAGCTCCCCCTGGACCATTGAACCAATATGGTCTATTCAAATAATGAACTTGATCCTGGGGAATCCAAACCTTATTAGTCCTTATATGTGAGTTCAATAAAATCTTTGGGACCCATGCTTGGACTCTTTGATGACTACGATTTACGATAGACATATAAGACTTATTCATAGTCTTTGACTTAAATCCGAGTCCGGCTTTGTTGTACATGGCTCTTTGGGTTCCAAGTAGTCGATTAAGGTTCTTAGATCCCAATGTGAACCTTTCCAACCTAGCCTCAACCTCTTGAACTCAGTCTTTCAAGAGAGAATTCTCCTCCTCAAGTTTTTCAATTTGGGTTGAGTTTCCCTCTTGAACTTGACTAGTTGAAGAGGTTAGAGTAGCCTCTTGCTTGAGGGTTTCAACCTCCTCAAGTAACGACTCAACCCTAGACTCGGACTTAGTTAATTTCCTATTAAGCATTTTAATTGTATTGTAAAGCGTATGAATTAGTGAGCGGCTAACCTTAATTTTCTCTTTTGGTCCGGCTTTGAGTTGCTTCTCGAAGTAGTCCTCGAGTTTGGAGTCGGTGTTATAGTTGGACTCGGCTTCGGATTCTGACTCGGACTCCTCCGGTCTTGTCATGTAAGCTATGTCTTCTTTGTTGTCCCAAGTTGCATGGAAGGCTTTCCTTGCTCCCTTTTTCTTTTGGTTCTCGTACTTCAATTTCCTTCTTTCTTTTCGAACTAATCTCCGCACAACGTTCACTATTGCTTCCACCTCTTCTGATTCGGACTCTGATTCGTCTTCGGATTCGAGTTCATCTACTTGTCTAGTAGGTGGCTTACTTCTTTGTCCTGCAAGTAGAGCAATACCTCTCTCGGCCCGGATCACATTAGTTTGCTCGTGAAGTTCAAACTCGGAAAATAATTCGTCTAACCTAAGCTTTGAAAGGTCCTTAGAGACCTTGTAGACATCGACAATGGATGCCCACAAGGTAGTCCTAGGGAAAGCATTTAAAGCGTACCTTATAAGGTGTCGGTTCTCTACATCTTGCTTGATCGAGTGAAGACCATTGACGATGTCTTGGATCCGCGCATGTAATTGGGTGGCGGTCTCGTGATCCTGCATCTTTAGATTGTACAGTTTATTTAAAAGTAAATCTCTTTTACATACCTTAGCATCGGGCGTCCCTTCGTGTAGATCAATCAATTTGTTCCAGAGGTCTTTGGCACTAATGAATGGACCGATGCGGTTGAGCTCCTCCTTGGACAAGCCACATTGTAATATTTGAGTTGCTCTTGCATCGGCTTCGATTTGCCTCTTGGTTGTATTTGTCCACTTATTGAAATCCAAGGGCTCTCCTTGATCATTGGTGGGTAGAGAAAAGCCGGTTTGGATTATTATCCAAGTCTCGACTTGTGTTTTCAAGAAACACTTCATCCGACCTTTCCAATAATGGAAATCATTTCCGTTAAAGAACGGAGGTCGGGTGGTGCTATACCCCTCAATGTGAGCCATTAAGTCTCTTGCAAAAACACGAATAAAAACCAAATAGAATTCCAAGACTTGGTCTTGGATTAGTAGTGCGGGAAATAATAGGAAATAAACAGAAATAAATAAGAAGAATAAGAAACTAACAAAAACTAGAAACTTACGACCTTCGGTGTCCCCGAAAGGCTACTGAACATTGGATTTTGGGGCTGGAAACAGCTTGTTACGAGGGTAAACCCTTCTAAGAAATATAGATCTCTCAGAGAGCTTCGATTTGGTAGGTAGATCGTTATGTGAGTCCACTTGTGCAAAAAGTTATGGCCGTTTTACCGTCAACTACTCCAAGGGGGAATACTTGCAAGCACACAACCAAAAGAAACGTACCAAGTCTTCATCTTGGATTAGTAGTGCGGGAGGAATAAAAACCTAAGAAAGATACGAATCGAAAAATATGAAAAGAAAACCAAAATGTGCTAGATTGGTGGTTTCACCAAATCTTAGCGCCCCCGCTCTGATACCAATTGTTGGATCGAGAAGCGTCGCTAGAGGGGGGGGGGTGAATAGCGATCGTAAATCTTTTCGACGTTTCATTTGAGTAGACAATTAAACGAGTAAGAGCAGTGGAAAATAAAGGAACACGTTTATTTTTACTTGGTTCACAACCCAGCAGTTGCTACTCCAAGGCCCTATCGGTCCTAGACCACGTACGTAGGGAAAAGCACTATAACGTCTCCTCCTCGTTGGAGGTAGGAGACAACGATCACAAAAACCGAATGTACGAGGATGAGGCAACAAGCCTACCTCACCTCGTTATGATTAAAATAAAGAATACAATAAAAATAATTACTTGCTACTGCTGCCGACGAAGGAGATTTGAACTTGTCGTCGCGTCGGCGTTATGACGGCGTTGGAGCGTTGGCGTTGTAGGAGCACTTGATGAATAAACTTGATGATCCTTGGAGTTGGAATCCTCCCCTCCTTTTATAGATTTTGGCCTCTGAATATGTCTCCTCTTTTTTCGGAACAGATCACGAAGTTGTCCAAATTTTATCGCGAAGTGGCCGCGTCAAACGTTATCCATTTTGACCTAGCACAAAGGCTGATTAAATCGCCATCACGATCGATGACTCCCATCACGATCGGATCGCCTAATGTCCTGCGGTAAGAGGTTAGCTCGGAAAATGATAAATGCGACGATTTCTGACCGTCCGATCTCGACCTAGACCTTCCACGGGAAGTCTTAATCAGATCGCCGCCTACGGTCGTCCCCGTAAAGAGGACACGACCTTACAATCTCTCACTCACACGAGCTTACCTCGATAGTAGCTCTCGCTTCCGGCCTTCCACTCGATTCCTTCGGCTCCCTCCGAAGTCACTCGAGTGTCGCCCGACCACCACGGCTTCCTCCGGGTGTCGCTAGCCTTCAGCTCCAGCTTTAGCACTTTTCTGTACACTTGATTTAGCTCGTGAGATAACGATGTAAACTTAACTTTGTATCTTTTCCATAATCAAAACACAGGTTTGATTATCTAGTGCCCCTGCACCAACAATAGCTCCGTGTGAATCAAATAGATCCATGTGTAGGAGCTCAAGCACACTTTTGGTTCGTTCTTGATTAGTTAGTTGATGTTGTGTCCTAGATTGTTTACCTTGTTGACAAGAATTACATATTTTATTATACAAATTATTGAGGTTAGGCAAACCTTTGACTAAATCACTCTGACTCATCTTGTGGATGAGTCTTGGGTGTGAGTGACCGAGTCATCGGTGCCACAACCATGATTCCTCTTGCCGTGTCATAAGACACTTAGTTGAGGAGTTAGTTAAGTTAATAGTGTAAATATTGTTATTTCTAGTTCCCTTAAGAATTGTTTTAGAAGTTTCATTTGTATTAATTACGCATTCATTTTCTAGAAATATGACCTTATAGTTATTATCACACAATTGGCTTACACTAAGTAAATTATATTGAAAAGTTTCTACTAATAAAACATTTTGAATAACAAAATTTGAGTTGAGCTCAATATCACCTGATCCGATGATTTTGAGCTTGCCGTTATTTCCGAAGGCTACTGATCCTTGTCGTTTGAATCGAAGCTTCAAAAACTTGAGTTGATCCCCGGTCATGTGTCGGGAGCAACCACTGTCCAACATCCATTGATCCTACACGCAAGGTAGTTGGATCGGATATTGGATTTATTAAAGATTGGTTGAAGATTATTAACCTAAATCATCTCACCCATGTCTACATGATCAAACATGTTAACCCTATATGTTCTTGTGAGATGACTTCCAATTTTACTTGATTTAAATTTAATGACTTGAATACTTGTCAACCTTGCATTAGATTCGGATTTGACCTTAGGCTCATCAAGTCACCTTTTCAAGATCATGGCTTCTGGGTCGTGGCGAGGCACAAAGGCCTTCTTTGATCGGAACAACGACCACTTCCTTAGACAAAGCCATTTTCAAGAAAATAGAGACTTGACTTACCTAAGACCACTTCCTGATCTAACTAGTCTAGGATACGGCGAGGTAGCTTCAGCTAGTTTCGCTCGGTCAAATGCACCGAACTAGATACACCTTATCTAGCCCGAATACACAAGACTCCACTTTCCTAGTGTACTATCATCTCGCCGCGTCCTGGTATTATGTTATCAAGTATTAACGAGTTATAGTCCTATCTAACCATTCTAAAAAGGAAAATCAAACTAAATAAAAACCTAAGCATGCAATTTCTAAGTTAAAACACAAACAAGTTTCGTACTAGCTCCCCCTGGACCGTTGAATCGATTCGGTCTCTCCACATAGTGGATTTGGTCCTTGGGAACCCAGTACTGGTTCGATCCTAAGTTTAAAATCAAGGTGGTCTTAGGGACCCATGCTTGGACACGTTTTTTTTTATGTCGACTTACAATCGACATATACGACTTGTTGGTCATATTTAAGCTAAACCCTAGTCCGACCTTGTTGTACACGGCCCTTTGTGATCCAAGTAGGAGGTCAAGTCCTTTGGATCCCAAAGTAAACCTTTCCAACGTGTTCCTAAGATCTTCGACTTGACTCTTCAAGAGTGAGTTCTCAACTTCGAGTTTTTCAACCCGAGTTGAGTCCTCCTCTTGAACTCGACTAGTCGAAGAGGTTAAGGAGACCTCGTGTTTGAGGAGTTTAACTTCCTCAACCAGGGTCTCAATCTTGGACTCAGACTTAGCTACTTTTTTAGTTAAAAATTTAATTGCACTATAAAGTGTACTAATGAGGGATCGACTTACCTTGAGTGTATCTTTTGAACCGGATGCGTATCTGTGGCTTGTCTTGAATAGTGCTTCGCAGTCCGACTCGTCTTCGGTTTCCGATTCAAGTTTCGGTTCCGACTCTGTCTCTGATTCCACCGGTTTGGCCATGAGAACACGATCATTATCTTCTTCCTCGGATGCTTCTTCCCAAGTAGCGTTGAGTGTCTTTTTGTGTTTTGGTGTTTTGCTCTTGAGTTTTGGGCATTCGGACTTGATATGTCCAAACCTGTTGCATTCGTAGCATCTAATATTTGAACTTTTAGTCTTACCTTCGTTGGGTCGAGTGATGGTTTATTTTTGGCCCTTGACTATCCTCCGAACAAGGTTGACTAGTTCGGCCTCCATTTCCGAGTCGACCTCCGAATCGGACTCATCCTCTTCTTCCTTCGGAGGTGCCTTGCTTGCGGTTTTCTTCCTTGAACCTGCAAAAAGTGTTATACCCTTCTCGGGTTCTGAGTTAGACTGCTCATGAAGTTCAAAATCGGAAAATAATTCATCTAACCTAAGTTTCGAAAGATCCTTGGAGACCTTGTAGGCATCGACCATGGATGCCCACAAGGTAGTCCTTGGAAAGGAGTTAAGAACATACCTTATAAGGTCACGATTTTCGACCTTTTGCCCGATTGCGTATAGATTGTTGACTATGTCTTGAACGTGGGCGTGAAGTTGCATCATGGACTCGTGTTCCTGCATTTTTAGATTATATAGTTTATTAAATAAAAGATCTCGCTTACATACCTTGGCTTCATCGGTCCCTTCGTGTAGCTCCACTAGCTTTGTCCAAAGGTCCTTTGTGCTGATGAAGGGGCCGACTCGATTTAGTTCCTCCTTGGACAAACCGAATTGGAGGATTTGAGTTGCCTTGGCGTCAGCTTTGACTTGTCGTTTTGTCACAATGGTCCATTGGTCATAACCCAAGGATTCACCCACTTCGTTAGTCGGAAGTGTGAAACCCGTTTGGATTATGATCCACATCTCGATTTGGGTTTTGAGAAAGCATTCCATCCGACCCTTCCAATAATGGAAGTCATCTCCATTGTAAAATGGAGGTCGGACGGTGCTAAAACCCTCGAGATGGGCTATTAAAACAAAAGAAACAAGGAGATGAAGACGAAAAACCTAGCAACGACAAAAACACATGAAAATGTACCAAGACTCGCGTCTTGGATTAGTAGTGCGGGAGAAAAACTAACCAAATGAAATAAATCTGGAATAAAAAGAATTAAAAAGAAAAAAATCTGTAAAAAGCTAGATCGGTGGTTTCGCCAAATCTTAGCAACCCCCGACTTTGATACCAATTGTTGGATCGAAGCAGATCGCTAGAGGGGGGGGGTGAATAGCGATAAAACCTTTTCTTTTTGTTCGTTCGTTAAAACTCGAGTAGATAATTAATTTGCAGCGGAAAGATAAACAATAAATAAAAGGAGGCAAATATTTTTACTTGGTTCGTAGCCTTCGACTACTACTCCAAGGCCCTAGCGGTCCTTGACCACGTACGGAGGGCAAAAACACTAAAGAACTCCTCCTCGTTAGAGGTAGGAGTTAATCAATACAAAAAAAACAAAGATTGAGGGAGAGGGACACTCCCCCCTCTCCTCATTACGATAAAAGCTCCGAGAAATTACAGTAATGAACTGAAATAAAAACTTAAACCGACGTTATAAAAAGAAAGCAATTAAAACCTAGACGTCGGAGAAGAAGCACTTCGTTGTCGGAAAGTTGTAGCTTGGAGGAGGCTTTTGGAAGCTTAGAATTGATGAAGAAACCCTAGGATAGGCCCTCCATTTATAGCCTTTGAGCCCCTTTTCGAGAGGAACCCTAGCCAATCACATTTGACCACCACTCCCCTTGAAATGAGGTGATAAGCCTTGACTCCTCGAAGCTGATCCTTGACCACACCGATCGATGGCCATCATCGGGCCGATCGATGGTAGCATCGATCGAATGCCGACCTCGAAGTCGATCGCTGACAGCAATGAGTCCTCCAAGTTGGTAGTTGACTGATGCTAGCTGCAAGGCAAAGTTAGCTTAACAAAAATATTATTTCGACTGCCTTCAACCGTCCGATCTCGACCTCGACCACCTATAGGATGTCTTTGGTCGGATCTACGCTTAAGATCATCCCCGTAAGGAGGATACGACCTCACTTACTCTCACACACACACGAGCTTACCTCGATACTTACTGTTTCGCTTTCACTTCTGGCCTTCCACTTGATTCCTTCAGCTCCCTCCGAAGTCACTCGAGTGTCTCCTGACCATCGCGGCTTCTTCCGGGTGTCGCTAGCCTTCAGCTCCAGCTATAGCAATTTTCTGCACACTCAATTTAGCTCGTGAGATAATGACATGAGCTTAACTTTGTATCGTTTGCTATAATCAAAACTCAGGTTTGACTTAGGTACCTACTGCACCAACAATTTGCCCATGTTGAAGTAAGCAATTTTGGCCTAATGGTGACAAAAAATTTGGAGTTTTACTTCCTCGTAGTCTTGTGCAGCCAGGTTGAAGAAAAAAGGCATGCATTGAGTCTAAACATACTGGAAAGGTGAAAAATAAATGTAGCAGATGCAAACAGCTTGGCCATAATAGGAGGTCCTGTAGAATACCACCGCCTACTAATTCCTAATTTTAAATAGTGGTTGTGTAAATATTTGTAAAGGAAACAATGTTTATATTATACGGCTTATTTATCAAATACTTACTGTGCAATTAATTTGTGTGTGGTAGTTGTATTAAATTTTTTTCTCGCACCAATGCTGACAAAACAATGTTTGCTGATTTCCCACACATCGACACAAAAGTATGCGGGAAGGGTGTTTTGGGAATATCACAAACTAACCCTCTGGTGTCCTCATTAACTCATTTTTGTTAGGCTACATAAGGTGAAAAATCATCGAGGAGCTTCTTAACCGCTTCCTTTACAATAGATCATCTCCTTCATGGCTTCCCGAGGCGAACACAACCCTGGGGAGAAGTCTTCTTCCTCCTCAAACGTTGAGGAGGGCTCCTCATCCCCTTCTTTGACTCAGCGCATCTTCGTTCCAACACTGGAGAAGCAGTGTGCAATTCTGATAAGGCGCTTGGAGACCGCAAGGCGTGACCGGGAGGAGGCCACCCAACGCTTGGAGGTTATTCTCTAGCATGAGTAGAATGTACACGCTGCTTTGGCGTTGGTGGAGAAATGGATGGCAGAACGAGAGGGCGCTCGATCGAGGTGGGGGAACGAGCTTGGATTCTCTTAGATCTGTACCTGGATCATCTTAATATTGTTGGTGCAATCAAGCCCAGATGATATTTTAGTGTTTGACAAGGGTTCAAGTCTAGGTGATAATTATGTGTTATCTCATGCGGTTGGTTGAGATGTATTTTCAGGAAATTCCTTGTAGGCCGAGGACTGGATGCAAGGTGGTGAAGCCCCGGACAAGGAGTCCTGGCAAATGACCGGATGAGGAGTCCTGGCAAATGAAGACCCGGACGAGGAGTCCTAGCAAATGAAGACCTAGACGAGGAGTCCTGGCAAGTGAAGACTCGAACGAGGAGTCTTGGCAAGTGAAGACCCGGACAAGGAGTCCTGGCATGAAGACCCGGATGAGGAGTCCATGTTGGGTTTCCGGCACCGCGGCGAGTGTGTGTTCAAACATGTTTCATAAACATGTGCACAACGGAAGAAATAAAATTAATAAATCTAATTTATTACAACACACACACCACACGCATGCATAGTACAACATGTGTAGACATAATCGTAGTTTCAAATTTTGCAATAAAAGGAAATTTATTCTACATATACCTGACGTATCACGTATAACGGGAAAGACATCAATCGGAGCGATCCTCACTAGAATCGCCTCTATCCGTATACACGCCGAGTATCTTCGGGATGACTTCACAAAGTCATGAGCCTCGTCTTCGTACGAGTCACTAGCCTCGTGTCGAAGATGATGTGATCGAGAGAAGATCACAATCCGAATCAAAATTCGGATTCAAAACGAGTCCTCAAAAACCCGCTTTTCCGGAGAGGTATTCGTCAACCGTTTGACGAATCCTTCGTCCTCCACCTATGAAGATTATCGGAGATCGAATCCCCGACAAAGTAGCCATTGTCGGAGCTCCAAACGTCGTCCAAACGACGCTCCGACACGAAGGAAACAAGCTGTCCAGAAAACTGGACAGCTTGGTGGAGGAGTTAGTGCCGGCCAAAGGGAAGAGGTGTTAGTGAAAGCCCTAGAGTCAATCATGTGATGATTGTTGTATGGACTTTATTATATCATATTCCTATTCATAAATACATGATTATTATATTTACTTGTATTGGTGCCAAATAACTAAATATAATAACGCCCTTGAGTAGTAGGTTCTTATCTATATCAATCGATTGGTTGAATCGATAATGAGATGATATAGAGACACTACTCTTAATCATTCCTACACTAAAACAAAAATATGAAAAGACAACACCACAAAGACAATGGTTTTTAGAGAAACCGTTGTGATTTTGATAAACAACAACGGTTTTTGACAAAACCGTTGTCTTTGAGAGTTCATATAACACAAAAGACAACGGTTTAACACTATCCGTTATCGTTGAGTGTAGTTTTTTTAATCAACAACACAATTTACAACGGTGTTTCAAAACTGTTGTAAATTATTAATTTTTATTTTTATTTTAATAATAGTTGGGACAACGGTGCAACGAACTGTTGTCAATGAGAAGGTTTTCATAACGTTTGGTACAATGATAAAACACCGTTGTTGTTGTAATACTAATACAACGATTATAAACCATATATATATACGGTCGATTCCCTTCCTCGTTCAGCAGATTCTCATGACATTACTTACCGTCAAGCCATTCAGTATTTTAGGTATACAATATTTTCTAATTTTGATAGTTTATATCGATCATTTTTCATGGAATATTGGTTTCGATTCAATTGTTATTAGTATCAGCAACTTATTTAGATTAACATCTCTGCTTACACTACAACAAAAAAACAAAATACACAATACTTAAAAGACATCACTTTTTATGAAAAGCGTTGTTTTTAGTTTAACAACGCTTTTAGTGTAAAACGTTGTCTTTTAAGTGTTGTGTTATCATAGACAACGTTTTTTATAAAACCGTTATGTATTAGTATTTTTTTTATCAAAGACATTGGTTTTTAAATAACGTTGTCTTTGACTTTTTTTTTAAGTAGTAAAAGACAATATTTTTTAAGAAGCGTTGTATATGAGCGTATTTTTTTTAGTATATATGACAACATTTTTAGAAAAGTATTGTCTTTAAAAAAAATTCATAGACAATGCTTCTTTTAAAAAAAAACTTTTTTGTGGAAAACGTTGTATTTTATAGAAAAAATTTAAAAAATAATTTTATCACACACACTTGCAAAAGAAAAGTCCAATTTTTATTGGGGAAAAAATAAAAGAAAAACTTCAATTTTATTTTATATAATTATGTGTGTAATCTAAGGTTATTAACCTAAGTTTAAATAGGAAAACTATTTGCTCTCTCATTTCTCATGACGCCGCCCAAAACTCCGATCCCTTTTTCTAGTTTCCTTCGTCGTCGTGCCCGATAGCCGCCCACACCGGCGATATCTCCCTAGGCCATCGTTCCTTTATTCCCGCAAACTAATCACCGACAACCATTCCTTCTTCCTCTGCCGTGAGCTCTCGCACCACCACCTCCTGCCGCTGGCCGTCGATCCGCATCGAGCAATGAGCATCGATGCCCTATTCCTTGCATGTACTGTCATTGCCTCTTGCTTGTGCGTTGCCACAGTCGCGCATGCGACGCTGCCGATCCCCCCTTCGATCATCGCCCTTCTGTGATGGTCGCTTGGCGGTTAGCAAATCCTTTGCCACCGATCTATGATCCAACGCTGAGCCACCATCTTTCGGCCATTGCTTCGGCATTTGTCGCCAAGGCCAAAGAGGAGCCTAGTCCTTGCTGTGAGTATACAAATCCATCAACGTCTGTTTTCATCTATTGTCACCATTCACTCACTCGCCTATGTCACCATTCCCGGTGCCCAGGTCATTGTTGCTGCTCTGGTGTGCGACAACCATCATCCTTTTAGCATAAGCCCTAGCTCAGCCACACCGTCGCTGTCAGATCTTTGCCGCCGATGGCAGTAGCTCTGCTGTTGCAGTGGGAAGATGTTGTCACCCCAAGAATGATCCACTGGTTGCTGGTTTCTTGTGTCCTCACGCATCAACCATTTGCATTTCCTATATTCTATACATGAGCCACATTTAATTATCTTTTGTTTTCTATAAGAGAGGTTAAATTAAGAACTAGTAAGATCTAGTATTTTGATATGAATCATAACCCTCTAACTCGTATACTTCATCCCGAGTATGCTTAAGTGCTACATCTATAATATGAAAGGGAAAATGTAGCAGCTCTACTTATTGGAAGTTGCAACAAATTTTCCATCTTTAGCTTCAGCGGCATGAATTTCACTTTTCTATCCATACAACTAAGCTTTTTCCCTTTTATTATTTTTTTAGTTATTGAAAATTTATCTAGCTAAAATGAAATCTTAGTCGGATAATGCAAATGTATTTTTCATAATACTACTAGAAACTTCGATGATGGATTCCCAAATCTTTTCACCAGCAATGCACATGATATTAGAGGACAACATATTGCTTTCCTAGCCTCTTTCAACTCACCAGGAGTCATTTTTTATCAGATTTTTGCAATGTTTTGCTTTACCTAAATTATTTGTCGCTTCTTTCCCCTTGGTACTACCATGCTTTCCAACTATAGCTCTTTTGAATGTGTGGAAGATGAAGGAGATGTTGCTACTGCATTTACAATGGCATGGATATTATCGATGATTCCTAAATCCAAAGGTGGTCCAACTAGTATTGTCATTTATGATATACATGCTTTGTAGGTTTGTCAAAGTTGTGTCAAGTTTATGTGACTCTTTTGCTAATTAAGCAAATAGCTGCAAAATTAAATAACTTCACATCTATTTGGTAGCATTAGCAATGTGCAGAAGGTTGTCCAAGCAAAAAAAGGAAGCATGATTTTGACCTTAGCTATGGTAATTCATATGGTTCTAAATCTTCATAAATGTAAATCAATGCTTGATGAACTCGCTTTTTTTGGGTTGAATAATGTGGTTTCTTTTATTGGCAGCTATTTCCTTTTGGCGTACTCATGGTTGGAGTTCTTATCTAGTTTGTATACGGTAGTACTTAGTTGTTGTTTTATGACATGTAGTTTTAGTGTGTCATGATACCACTATTATGATCGCAGGTCATATTTACCACCTTCCAACATTATGCATAATTACCCTCATTTGCTTGTAACTGGAACTGGATTTGCATTCGGATTTCTAGTGGTAAGCATACTAACAATTTGCAGGCTTTGAACATATTAGTTGTAATTGTATGCATGTGGCTTTTGTTTCCTAGGAGTTGATTGTTATGACATTAATATCAGTGTGATTACGTCTCAACCATTATTTTCGTCATATATGCTGTAAAAATTTTTGCTACCATTTGGAAACTAATATCATTATTTTGACATGGAAGAATGATCCTTGCTCACCTCTGCGACGAACCCAAAGGTTTAAAAACTGGAATGTGCATGGTATCTACTTATTCTGCCTTGCTTATTTGCAGATTTTATAGATCTCGCACCTGTGCACCTTTGAAATCTTCACCATTGTATTTTCATTAACTTTGATGAATTTTTTGTTGATAGCGAAGGAAAGTACTATAAGTTATCCCATAATTGTTAACTTAGTTTTCTCTCTCTTAACCGTCCCTGCTGCTTCTTCCTCTTGCCATAGCAAATACTCTCACTGCCAAACTCAATGATGGGTATGTATATACTTTAGGACCTCTAAATTTTCAAAATTTGATCTACAGAGCCAATTGGATTTTTTTTTAGCTAGTTGCCTGCATTGGATTCTCATGGTACGTTCATTGAATAGTACAAGGAGATTATATATTTATTGGATTCTTTAAGTCATCGTGTTCGCGATGAAGATTGGAAATATATAATAGAAATGTGAGTTCATATTTTTAGGTCATCGCATTCGCGATGAAGATTGTGATAGAACTTGGGTTGATGATGTTTTACCTTAGTGTGACAATTATATTTATTTTTAAATCTTACATCAATGTTTTGGTTTTTCTTTGTGTCACCTTGTGTTACTTTGGCCTCAAACTCTTTATTTATTTGTCACTCATCCTTCCTAGAGGTTTGCTATATCTTATGAGACTTGCAGGCATGAGCTAGGCAACATTCCAACAGCCTTGCATTAGAGAAGGTTGCAGCTTCTCTTGAATTACCCTGCAAATATCAAAGCTTTGGTTGTTTGGGTATCTTTCCATACTACTGTAAGTTGAAACATGAATCACGTTGACTTGATTGTTGTTTATTTATTCAGAAACATTAACTATAGTTTAATTAGGTTTCTACATTTATGGGAAATTATGAGTCACAACTTATAAATTAGGCAAGTCACCTGTAAATGGTCATCACTATTATTTTTGCAAATCTTCGCATAACTACGATAATTTTTTTCATCATAGGTTCCCCTTCAATCGAATGGAGCTCAATGCGGTTATTTCATTTTGTGATATATGAGAGATATAATTGAAAGCGCCGCATCCATTGACAAACCTTCCCTACAGTCAATAGTAATATTAGACATATTTTTAAATTTTCTTATTGATACATATTTGTAAAATGATTTGTGCAATTAATTATCACATAGTACTAGAGTGTTTACATTTTCATTCATGTATTCACATGCAGTTCGTAAAATCTGTGATAGCTGCAAAGGAAATTGATAAAGTACGTTCGGAGTGGGCTGAATGCATACAAGATCACATATCTGATGATTAGGAAATTTAAGTGTAGATATCTCTTTTGGTTAGATGTGGTAATCTATAAGTGTTTTGGTTATTATGCATAATACTTGTGATGCAGTACTAAGCATATGATGTGTAGTTTTGCTACAGTACTTTTTTATATATGTTTTTAAGAGTGATCATTTAAAATGGGATGATGTGACCTTGTACTTTACATTGCTACAAGTGCGAGTGTATATGTGTTTTCTATAGTTCTTTTTAATGTTGTTGTATGATTTATATTAAAAACACAACACTATAAATCGACAATGGTTTATTATTCTCTAGAGTAACCATTGATAAATGACAACGGTTAATAATCGTTGTCTATAACTCAAAAAAGTTGAGAAAAATAGGACACTCGAAGACAACGGTTATAATCCATTGTAATTTTAGTTGAAAGACAACGGTGAAAAACCATTGTCTATGATCTAAAAAATTCGTTGTAAATCAACCCGTTGTGAAAAGTGGGTCGCTCAAAGACAACGGTTAAAAACCGTTGTCTTTTCATTAAATCAACAATGATTTTTAACCGTTGTCTATGCCCGCACCACTTTTCACAACGGGTCGATTTACCACGGATTTTTTGGATCATAGACAACGGTTTTTCACCGTTGTCTATTCGAATTTTTGTTGTAGTGCTAGTCAAGTATTAACATTCAGGGACAATGTTAATGCGTAGAGACTAGCATGTAGGTCAACATGATGACTTGATCTCACAAGTCATGGATATGAGATATCAAGTTGACACATGGGTATACATTAGAGAATGTATACTGAATGACCCTCCATGAAAAAGTTGTTGGTGCAATCGGCCCAGGTCACGATTGACCAGGACTCGAGTTTGGCTCGAGTGATGTTGTGACGTGTTTTGATGTTTCGACAAAAACATATGACAATGTAATTGTCATGGAAAGTCCAAGCATGGTCTTGGCAATGTAAAAGTCCAACATGGGTTGGCAAGGGAAAGTCCAAGCATGGTCTTGGCATTTGAGAAGTCCAACATGGGTTGGCAAGGAAAGTCCAAGCATGGTCTTGGCATTTGAGAAGTCCAACATGGGTTGGCAAGGAAAGTCCAAGCATGGTCTTGGCAAGGAAAGTCCAAGCATGGTCTTGGCAAGGAAAGTCCAAGCATGGTCTTGGCATGGAAAGTCCAACATGGGTTGGCATTTGAAGTCCAAGGGGATTGATATTGGCGGCGTAAAGTCCAAGCGGTAGTCTTGGCAGCATAAGTCCAATGGTTGGCGACGTAAAGTCCGAGCGGAGTCTTGGCGGCGTAAGTCCAATGTGCCTTGGCGGTGTAGACACCGTTAGCATGACATAGCCGATGGAAGCACCTGAAGGCTAGCGCGATGGATGAACAAGTCATGGATGACTTGGAGGGATCCAAGAGACATGAGGCTGATGGAGGTAGCTAGAAGGCTTAGGTCTAGGCTAAGGGTGGTCTAGCAAGTATGGGGGAACCATACTTGGGGTTAAAACCACATGTTTGAGGTGTGCCAGTCGACTGGTGCCATGTGGCAGTCGACTGGACCAAGTCAACTAGGGTTTGACTGCGGGTTATGGCCTAGCGATCGCGCCAAGGTGGGCGATCGGTGATGGCTCAGCGATCGGATCGATCGTGTGATCGATCGGTGCTCGAAAATCGACCACGAATGGAGTCGAGACTCATCGGTCGATGAGGACTCCATCGATCGGCCGATCGATGGGTATGATCGGATCGGTGATGGTAGTTCCGTTGGACTTATCCAACGTGGATCTAGCCGTTGTCTCACGACAATAGTGGCATCAGTCGACTGATGGTCCCGATCAGTCGACTGATCGACTTTTTCCAGCACAGGTTGAAGCTTTATAAGGAGCTCGTGATGGAGGATTTTGGGATGGTTCTTGAGGGCTATTGGGGCGATTTGTTGGTGCAAATCAGGTCTCCAAGTGCAAGCAAGCAACCAAGCATTCAAGCAATCAAAACAAGTGTTGTAAAGTCTTTTCTTTACTTGTATTTCGTATTTACATTGTATATTGCTTGTATTTCGTTCTTACTATTGTAAGATCTATTGTACGAGGTTTCTCCGCCTCCGACTTGTTGTCGAGAAGGAGTTTATTGATTAGTGGTGTTTGTGGCATCGCTAGGGTTTGTACGAACCTGATCCGTGGAGTAAGAACCGTGTGGTTTCGAACCACGTTATATACTTGTGTTAGCGTGTTGTGCATTTCATTATCGTTATTATTTCTATTTCCGCTGCGCACTAACGAAATTGTAGACATGAACGCGATTGAATTCCATCGACGTACGGGAAAACGCTATTCACCCCCCTCTAGCCGTTCCAATATTCCTAACAAGTGGTATCAAATTTTCACCCTTTATAATGCTTCCCAAAGCATATCCTAGGGTTAGGAGTGATTAGGGACCTCCCAAGGACATTGTTGGTGCAATGGTTAAGGGGGAGCAAGCCTTTAGGGGGAGGTATCCATCATGACATGATGGATGGTATTTTTCCTCATGAGGAGGAAAATGGGATTCTTGATACCCAATTTGGAAATTGGGAGAGTGAATAGGTTTGCCTCTCTTGAGTGATATGAGACTTATCACTAGAAAGATGGTAAGCATCCTAGTTATTTTTAGACCAAGGGGGAGATTGTAAGATCTCATTGGGACATGAGACATTGACCTCCTTGGAGAGAAGACCTTTTTGATGTTAGTCAAAAAGGGGGAGAATATTTGGGAAAGAACATTTAGATTACCAATTTGGGATAATTGGTAAGGGATTTGAGTTAGTGTTCTAACTCAATAATTTGTTTGGTTTTATTTGTTTGGTTTTTGTCAAACATCAAAAAGGGGGAGATTGTTGGTGCAATCAGCCCAGGTCACGATTGACCAGGACTCGAGTTTGGCTCGAGTGATGTTGTGACGTGTTTTGATGTTTCGACAAAAACATATGACAATGTAATTGTCATGGAAAGTCCAAGCATGGTCTTGGCAATGTAAAAGTCCAACATGGGTTGGCAAGGGAAAGTCCAAGCATGGTATTGGCATTTGAGAAGTCCAACATGGGTTGGCAAGGAAAGTCCAAGCATGGTCTTGGCATTTGAGAAGTCCAACATGGGTTGGCAAGGAAAGTCCAAGCATGGTCTTGGCAAGGAAAGTCCAAGCATGGTCTTGGCATGGAAAGTCCAACATGGGTTGGCATTTGAAGTCCAAGGGGATTGATATTGGCAGCGTAAAGTCCAAGCGGTAGTCTTGGCAGCATAAGTCCAATGGTTGGCGGCGTAAAGTCCAAGCGAAGTCTTGGCGGCATAAGTCCAATGTGCCTTGGCGATGTAGACACCGTTAGCATGACATAGCCGATGGAAGCACCTGAAGGCTAGCGCGATGGATGAACAAGTCATGGATGACTTGGAGGGATCCAAGAGGCGTGAGGCTGATGGAGGTAGCTAGAAGGCTTAGGTCTAGGCTAAGGGTGGTCTAGCAAGTATGGGGTGTAACGCCCATAAAATTTCTAGCAATTTTACGAGAATTTTGGCTTTATGATGATGGGCTTTATGTGGGCCTTTTTGGAAAAATAAAAGAAAATAAGCCAAAAAAAAAAAGAGATGCAAAGCCTAGGAATTGAACCCCAAACCTCTAGAGATAGCCAAGCCCTATAGATGCACCCACTAACCATAAGCCCAATAGAATTATATCATTAGAGGAAGAGGGGAATTTATAGATAAGTGGAAGGAGGGTAAGTGAAGAGGCTTGACAAAGAAAAGAGAAACTTCTCTTCCTCCCTTTATAAAGAAGGAGGAAGTTTTCATTTGGCCATTTTCTTCCTCTCCTCTTCATCCTCACCGAAACCAAGCTCCTTCTTCTTCCTTTGGCCGAGACTCCCTTTCAAGCTAGGAGAAAGCTAGGTGACTTCCATTAGGTCATCTCTCAAGCAAAGCGAAGGATGTAAGATTTCCCTCACCTGCAGTGTATTCGTTTCGTAGGTTAAATTTCGTAAAGATGAAGTTGTAGCCCTTGTAGGTTTCGGCCAATCAAGTTTTCTTGGGCTAAGATTCATGAAAATGATGCTAGGGAACTTCTATAGGTTGTATGCTCACTATAGGAATTTTTAGGGGACAAAAATTCTAACTTGGTGCCCTTATAGGTTTCGGCCACCAAGGCTTTTTAGGGTTAGGGTTTTTATGAAAACTCCCCCTTATGAGGTTAGGCCATGATAATGCTTTAGGAATGAATTCTAGGGGACAAAACCTAAGTTGAACCCATTCCATGTTTCGGCCAACTCATATAATTAGGGTTAGGGTTGCATGAAAATGTTTCTAATGATATCTATAGGTTGTATGCTCACTATAGGAACTTTTAGGGGACAAAGATTCTAACTTGGTGACCTTATGGGTTTCGGCTACCAAGGCTTTTTAGGGTTAGGGTTTTTATGAAAACTCCCCCTTATGAGGTTAGGCCATGATAATGCTTTAGGAATGAATTCTAGGGGACAAAACCTAAGTTGAACCCATTCCATGTTTCGGCCAACTCATATAATTAGGGTTAGGGTTGCACGAAAATGTTTCTAATGATATCTATAGGTTGTATGCTCACTATAGGAACTTTTAGGGGACAAAGATTCTAACTTGGTGACCTTATGGGTTTCGGCCACCAAGGCTTTTAAGGGTTAGGGTTTTTATGAAAACTCCCCCTTATGAGGTTAGGCCATGATAATGCTTTAGGAATGAATTCTAGGGACAAAACCTAAGTTGGACCCATTCCATGTTTCGGCCAACTCATATAATTAGGGTTAGGGTTGCAAGAAAATGTTTCTAATGACACTAGGATAAGTTATAATGCTTTATGAATGAATTTTAGGGGACAAAACCTAAGCTTGAACCCTCACATGTTTCGGCCAATCAAGACTCTTAGGGTTAGGGTTTCATGAAAACACCCTCTTATGAAGTTAGGTATGATATAGGCCTACATGAATAGATTTAGGGGACAAAAGTCCAAAGATCTTAACCTTACAAGATTAGGAAATTAGGGTTAGGGTTGCATGAAAATATCTCTAATGATACTATGATCAGTTATAAGGCTTCATGAATGAATTTTAGGGGACTAAACCCAAGCTTGAGCCCCTTACAAGATTCGGCCAACCCATGGTTTTAGGGTTAGGGTTTCATGAAAACACCCCCACATGTAGTTGTGCTAAGTGTATGGCTTTTTTTTTTATGTGTCATGAACTATGCTGGTGTGATGAATATGTTTATGATTCAATGCAATATGAAATAAGCTTATGTGATGAACATGTTTATGATATAGTATGCCATGAAATATACCTAGATGTGGAACATGTTTTGTGATTTAATATGCCATGAATATGCCTAGGAAATATGCTTCATGTTTATGATGTAAGGTACCACGAAATATACCTAGAGGTGGAACATGTTTTGTGATTTAATATGCCATGAATATGCCTAGGAAATATGCTTCATGTTTATGATGAAGGGTACCATGAAATATACCTAGAGGTGGAACATGTTTTGTGATTTAATATGCCATGAATATGCATAGGAAATATGCCTCATGCTTATGATATAATGTGCCATGAAATATGCTTAGGTGATGAACATGTTTATGCTTAGGACCCCTTTAGGGTACTCTTATGTTATGAAAGCATGTGTCTTTATGAAATGATAAGATGGAGATGCTTCCCTTTCAAGTAGGGATCAAGAGCTCTCCTTATGACAAGATAAGATGGAGATGCTTCCCTTTCAAGTAGGGATCAAGAGCTCTCCCTATGATAAGATAAGATGGAGATGCTTCCCTTTCAAGTAGGGATCAAGAGCTCTCTTCATGACAAGATGAGATTAAGATGCTTCCCTTTTTATGTTGGGGACCAAGAGCATTCTGTATATTATAACAAGAAAAGAAAAGAATTAAGTATTTTACTTTGCAAGAGGTTAAGTACTCGACCCGTCAGGTGGTCGTTAATCAAATCCATAGGGACATAAGAAGACGTAAGAGGTCTTGCCCTGGTAAGACGTAAGAGGTCTTGCTCTAGTAGGACTGGTGGCTCGCTACTGACCTATTAGAGCAGCGCATTATGTGGTACTTAACCTGGGGCCCCCCAAACAAGTTATGACGATATTGAAGTATCTATAAGTATATGTTTTGAAAAGAAAAGACTTTTATGATATTGTGTATGCTTATGTTAAATACTCTGAATGCTTACGAACTATGTTCTTTATGCATGCTAGATGTTATGAAGTTATGATGTTTAGAGTTAAGTTTAAGAATGTTGTGACTATGTACTTTATGCTAGTTTAGAATTTTATGATGTGGTGAATGTTATGGGTGAGTTTAAGAATACTTGCGATTATGTTCCTTCTGCATGATTAGGGTTTATGTTATTACAAATGTTTATGTTCAAGTTAAACAAATGCTTATGATTATGTCCTTTATGCATGTTTGGATTTCCTGATGAATGGTTATGGTTAAGTTGAAGAATGTCTGTGCCTATGTACTTTATGTAGGTTTAAGATGTATGATGTTACGGATGCTTAGGTTAGGAATGCTTATTGTTAAGTTTTAAAACGCTTATGAATATGTCTTTCATGCATGCTTAGTTTTATGTAGTTATAATGCTTATGTTCACTATGCCCTCGCTAGATTAATTATGCTTAACATGCTTATGAACAATTCTATGCCATGCTTAGTTCTTTTTGTATTATTACATGGATATGTTGTTGATTAGTGTTGCTATGAAATACTTAGGTCCTTTATGCTAGTATGCTCATGTTCTAATTGCTTGATGAAGTTTGTGGCTTTTGTGAGTAGGCAAGAATCTTACTAAGCTATATGCTTATAGTTTATGTTGTCCATATACTGCAGATAAAGGAAGTCTGCACTAGAGGAAGTAGCAGGAGGGGCCAAGTGTGTGTGTGATAGTGGCATGGTGGAAGAAGACCCTATACTATCTGCTTATATTTATATGCTCTAAGAACAACTTAAGACATTGCTTCCGCTTATAAGACTTGTGTTTAATGAGTATCAATTACTTAAGAAGGTTTGAAATGTTAGAACTCACGAACGAATTTTTATGTATGCATGTTATGAAAGATATGTTAACATGCTAAGGATGAATATGATATGTGATGTATGTGCAAAAGAAGGTTTAAGTTATGATGACCTGTTAAAGCATGTAGGTTGTGAAAGGATCCATATGTAGTATGTTTAAAAAAAAAAATTAGTATAAGTAGCGCCGCCCTGAGAGCAGATAAGGGCGGGCGTTACATGGGGGAACCATACTTGGGGTTAAAACCTCATGTTTTAAACTAGGGTTTATGCGGGTTATGGCCTAGCGATCGACCAAAGGTGAAGCGATCGATGGCTCGAGCCGATCATGATCGTATGATCAGTCGACTGGTGCTCGAGAAATCGACCACAGAATGGAGTCGAGACTCGACTGGTCGAGTGAGGACTCCATCAGTCGACTGATGGGTATGATCAGTCGACTGATGGTAGTTCCGTTGGACTTATCCAACGTGGATCTAGCCGTTGTCTCACGACAACAGTGGCATCAGTCGACTGATGGTCCCGATCAGTCGACTGATCGACTTTTTCCAGCACAGGTTGAAGCTTTATAAGGAGCTCGTGATGGAGGATTTTGGGATGGTTCTTGAGGGCTATTGGGGCGATTTGTTGGTGCAAATCAGGTCTCCAAGTGCAAGCAAGCAACCAAGCATTCAAGCAATCAAAACAAGTGTTGTAAAGTCTTTTCTTTACTTGTATTTCGTATTTACATTGTATATTGCTTGTATTTCATTCTTACTATTGTAAGATCTATTGTAAGAGGTTTCTCCGCCTCCGACTTGTTGTCGAGAAGGAGTTTATTGATTAGTGGTGTTTGTGGCATCGCTAGGGTTCGTACGAACCCGATCCGTGGAGTAGGAACCGTGTGGTTCCGAACCACATTATATACTTGTGTTAGCGTGTTGTGCATTTCGTTATCGTTATTATTTCTATTTCCGCTGCGCACTAACGAAATTGTAGACACGAACAGGATTGAATTCCATCGACGTATGGGAAAATGCTATTCACCCCCCTCTAGCCGTTCCAATATTCCTAACAAAAGTATCGTGGATCGTTATATGAATGTCATATACTTTCTCATGTGGCTATTAGTATGACTATTAGTCCTTAGACCTGAAGTCACCATGGTTCCCTATATAAGGAGTTGCATACTTTGGCTTCGTCAAACGTTACCCGTAAATGGGTGGACTATAAAGGTGATTACTGGGTATGTGACAAATTATGCGGAGGGATGTAAGTGATGTAGATTAGATCTATCCCTCCTATATGACGGGAGAGACATCGTTATTCTTGATAGAGTGAGACCACGAAGTGCATGGTCATGCTCAAATGAGTCAATATGAGATATTGAGCTCATTTGATTAGAGTGAGTCTACTTGGAGTTCAAGATATAGATTGTACTGAGGATGACATGGTCTATGCCTCAATTAGTAAATCTAGATGTCAAGGATAGAAGGACATTGCCACATATTGTGAGAGTCACAATTAGTAGTCACAAAGGTGATGTTGGAGCTCAACATTCTTGTAACTTGGGTAGCAATAATGTGTTGCTAGATACCGCTCATTGCTTATGTTCCTAAATCGGTTTAGGGGCATTGCCAATGTTACAAGAACCTATAGGGTCACACACAAAGGGCAATTAGATGGAGATTAGGTTCATATGATGAACCATGAGGATTAGGTTCATGTGATGAACAAAATTGGATTAAGAGTAATCCAAATTAGACTAATTGAGTTGGACTCAATTTGATTCAAGTGTTGAATGAGTCTAATTTAGATTTCATTCATCAAATCAATTTAAATTAATGAATAGAGATTCATTAAATTAAATTGACTTGAATCAAATGGTTGGATTTGATCAACCATGGGAGATAAGAGGTCAAGTTTGACTTGACTTGAGAGGGAAGATGAAAGGTCAAGTTTGACTTGACCAAATGCCATGTCATGATGATGACTTGGCATGACCGACCAATGATGATGCTCCACATCATCATTGACTTATCATGTGGTGCCACCTCATGAGGGAGACCAAGAGCCATTGTCTCTTGGAGTTACATGCATGCATGTAACCCCCCAAGACATGAAGTGGCCGGCCACTATTCTCATTAGATGAGAATTGATTTTGTGAGTTACTCTTACTTCATCTTCTTCCTTGGATCATCTTCCTCTCAAGCTTGTTCTCCCATCCCTCTCCTTGGCCAAAACATCTAAGGGTGATAGCACACTCTAGGTTTCTTTTCTCCACCTATTGCTTGTGTGGATACCAATAGAGGAGGGTACACTTGACACTCTAGAGTTCCGGCAAGCTATTTGGACGAGCGGGATTTGCGAAGGGCATCACATCGAGGGTAACACTCTCAACTTCTAGATCTAAGGTAGATAATGGTTTACTTAGCACATACATGTTTTTATTTTAATATATCTTCGCACGGATCCGTGGCCGGACTTCCGGGGTTTCCGCAACGCAAAAAGTGGTTTTTGCGGCTCAGAAAGTCCAACAGTGGTATCAGAGCCACGTGCGAAGCATGTATGTGTTTCATTTTTGTAGTTTTTGTATTAGATATAAAAATTACAGATTTATATGTTTCTGTAAATTTCCTATTTTTATCAAATTTTTGGGTATTTTTCTCGAAGAGTCGAAGCAACGAGTGTTGGGACACTTGTAGGCTTCAACCATCGAGAAAAACTCTCCGAAACGGCGAGTTCTCGCTTTAGGTTTTTGGGACAGCGACTTAAGTTGCTGTAAGATCATAGTAGGGACACTCGTAAAGTTTATTTTGCGAGTAGGGGCGCTGCCCCTATCCCCGAAAGGGGCCTTGTCCCGCAATCACGTCCGGAAACCGCTTAGCGGGACCGTTATGGAAAGGTGACTCATAAAATTGAAAAAAAAAGGAAAAATTATAGAAATTTTCTGTAAAAATACATAATTTAGAATTATGTATAATTTTGTGATTGTCATGGCCCAAGAACACCAATATGATTGGATGATGATGTGTTGTAATTCATAATACGACCTGCATGTCGTTTTTGTGGTTGTGCATGTTGTATAGTGTATGCGACCTGCGTGTCGTTCCTCTTCTTTTGAAATTCTAGTTGTAAATAGTTTTAGACTCGAATGTAACTCGAGTTTCATATTGATAATGTACAAAATGGAGCGGTGGAAAGTCCACTTGTGAACGGAGTTATGAGGAGGGTGCCGACGACACATGGCGGTCAAAGGAGGCGCTTGGAGAAGTCGCTAACCCTAGGTTGACCGTCCGATCTTCTCATTGTCTTGAGAAGATCGTAGTAGGGCCATGACCTAATATATATGTTGATATATATATATATATATATATTGTTATGCTTGTATGTATGTGATGCATGCTAGTAGAATAATGCTTGTATGCATATGATGCATGCTAGGATATTTTTCTTATATGTATATGATGCATGCTAGAATAATGCTTGTATGTATGTGATGCATGCTAATATAGGATAATAAAGACCTTAATGCGTATATGATACACATTACGATTAGATTAGATCTTAATCAAATCAACTCGTAAATGCCTACCAAGTCCTTGATACCCATCACTACCTCGATCATTTGTAGTTGTTGAATCTGCCAAAGAAGAGCAACGCATATTATCTTGGTAGGGTGCGGAGGGACAATCTTGGTCCCGCCTATCACGACTTGGGTTAGAGTAAGCTCAATTAGATTGAGTAAAACTAGTTAACTCAATTGGATCGAGTAGAACTATAGGCATATTCCAACCATTGGAAAGATAGGATAAGATCGCATTTACACTAAATCTTGGGCGATTTAGCCAAAGCTAACTCAAGGTCTTTTGTAAATGTGGGTCTTGATCCTATAAACAAGAGTTGCATAGAGATGTAATCGGTAATGTGTCACCCACCGATTGTACTAAGTCTTGGGCGATTTAGCCAAAGCTAACTCAAGGCTTAGTATGATGTGGCTCTTGTCCCGCAAGAATTATAGCTAGTTTATATGAATCTAGTAATGTGGTTTGACCACATCCATAACTCGATTCTATAAAATTCCTATAATTCAGTGGGAGCATCATTTGATTAAAGGCCTAATTAAATGATAAAAGGAATATGATATTAATTCTCTGCATTGTATGTTGTAGATTACTATGTCGACAAACACGAACACTCTCTCTCTGCATTCTGTCCTTGAGAAGGACAAGCTCAATGGAGCAAATTTCCTGGACTGGTATAGGAACCTGAGAATTGTTCTCACCCAAGAAAGGAAACTGTACGTCCTGGAGCAGCCCATTCCGGAGGCACCTCCTGCCACTGCCTCGCGAGCTGACAAAGATGCTTACAAGAAGCATCAAGATGATGCATTAGATGTGTCATGTCTGTTGGTGCAATCGGCCCAGGTCACGATTGACCAGGACTCGAGTTTGGCTTGAGTGATGTTGTGACGTGTTTTGATGTTTCGACAAAAACATATGACAATGTAATTGTCATGGAAAGTCCAAGCATGGTCTTGGCAATGTAAAAGTCCAACATGGGTTGGCAAGGGAAAGTCCAAGCATGGTCTTGGCATTTGAGAAGTCCAACATGGGTTGGCAAGGAAAGTCCAAACATGGTCTTGGCAATGTAAAAGTCCAACATGGGTTGGCAAGGAAAGTCCAAGCATGGTCTTGGCATGGAAAGTCCAACATGGGTTGGCATTTGAAGTCCAAGGGGATTGATATTGGCGGCGTAAAGTCCAAGCGGTAGTCTTGGCAGCATAAGTCCAATGTTTGGCAGCGTAAAGTTCAAGCGGAGTCTTGGCGGCGTAAGTCCAATGTGCCTTGGCGGTGTAGACACCGTTAGCATGACATAGCCGATGGAAGCACCTGAAGGCTAGCGCGATGGGTGAACAAGTCATTGATGACTTGGAGGGATCCGAGAGGCGTGAGGCTGATGGAGGTGGCTAGAAGGTTTAGGTCTAGGCTAAGGGTGGTCTAGCAAGTATGGGGGCACCATACTTGGGTTAAAACCTCATGTTTGAGGTGTGTCAGTCGACTGGTGCCATGAGGCAGTCGACTGGACCGAGTCAACTAGGGGTTGACTACAGTTTATGGCCTAGCTGATCGCCATAGGTTGGGTACGATCGATGGCTCGAGCAATGATCGATCGTAATCACCGATCGGGTGCTCAAGAAATCGGCCACAGAATGGAGTCGAGACTCGACTGGTCGAGTGAAGACTCCATCAGTCGACTGATGGTCACAATCAGTCGACTGATGGTAGTTCCGTTGGACTTATCCAGCGTGGAACTAGCCGTTGTCTCACGACAACAGTGGCATCAGTCGACTGATGGTCCCGATCAGTCGACTGCTCGACTTTTTCCAGCACAGGTTGAAGCTATATATGGAGCTCGTGATGGAGGAAAAAGGAATTGGTTCTTGAGGGCTATTGGGGCGATTTGTTGGTGCAAATCAGGTCTCCAAGTGCAAGCAAGCAACCAAGCATTCAAGCAATCAAAACAAGTGTTGTAAAGTCTTTTCTTTACTTGTATTTCATATTTACATTGTATATTGCTTGTATTTCATTCTTACTGTTGTAAGATTTATTGTACGAGGTTTCTCCGCCTCCGACGTGTTGTCGAGAAGGAGTTTATTGATTAGTGGTGTTTGTGGCATCGCTAGGGTTCGTACGAACCCGATCCGTGGAGTAGGAACCGTGCGGTTCCGAACCACGTTAAATCTTCGTGTCTTTGTGTGTGCGTGTCCGTTTTCGTTATTGTGTTATATCTATATTCCGCTGTGCTAACGAAATTGTAGACACGAACGCGAAAGAATTGAATTGACGCTATTCACCCCCCTCTAGCCATTCCAAGGGTCCTATCAAGTGGTATCAGAGCCCGGGGCTCTTCTACGGATTAACAACCCGGAGTCAAGAAGCTAGAGGGAAGAATATGGAATTTCAAGAAAAATTGGGTGACGACGTCAACATCCCACCTTCCTTCAACCGCGAACATTTCGCGTATTGGAAAGGTAGAATGCAATATTTTCTAATGACAAATATAGAAAATTGGTTTGCCGTGACTATAGGTTTTGATGCTCCGAGAGGAGAAAACGGCGAAATCCTCAAGATGAAGAGATGGACCGAGGAGCAACGGGAAAAATTCAAGACAACCATTAAGGTAACAAAAATTCTAATTGATTTGATACCTAACGATATTTTGTCTAGATTAGGAAGCTATAGGGATGCCAAGGAATTGTGGAACAAGTTGATCAAGTTCCACGAAAATCCCGAATCGGTCCAAGAAGATTCGGAAGAGGAGGAGACCGAAGAAGAAAGCTCATCCTCAAGTGAAAGTGAGGAATCGGGAAGAAGTGAGCAGTCAACTTCCGGATCGGAAGAGGAAATAGAAGAAGGGGAGAGATCATCTATACCGGAACATCGAGAAGTAGAAGCTTCGACATCCGGTCAAGATAAAGAAGCCCAAAGTCCAATTCCGGTCTCCACCACCGAACTAGGTAACTCAAGCAATTTAGTTTCAAATAAAAAACATATTATGTGCTTTGAGTGTAGGGAGTATGGGCATTACAAGAGCAAATGCCCAAAGAGGATCAAGAAAGCTCCTCCGGCGCCTAAAAGTCAACAAAAGTCAACGGACGCCGGTTCTCCAAGTCTAAAGAGCAAGGAGCATGTCATTTGCTTCAAATGTCGACTACCGGGTCATTACCGGAGTCAATGCCCAAAGAAGAAGAAGAAGGGGCAAAGGGGAGCATCACAAGTAGGGGGAGCCACCAAGGCAAACCCTAAGGTATATTTAAATAATGCTCCGTTTAATTTAAATATTAAAAAGCATGCTAGAACTAATTTTAGCAATTTTGGTATGTATCATAAAGAGCATGCTAGAAATAACAAACATATGTGTTTAGAAGCTAAGAATGTTCACCTTAAGAATAAGGAGAAAGTTGGGACTAATGTCCCTAGAAAAACAATACCTAAGGAATCTATTAAGAAAATCCAAGAACATCTAGGGTTTAATCCAAAAATGACTAGGCGTGTGCCAAGAAAGTTCAATGCCCAAGATTTAAATAAAAATTCTAAAATTGGGCAATTAGAATTAGAAAACCAAGCCTTGAGGTCAAAGCTTGAGAAATTGGAAAAGACCCTAAATAAGATACAAAATCAATTTCAAGGGTCAAATTGTCAAACTTTTAGATCTAAAAGTCAAAAGTCAACCAAGGGCAAGAATGGTTTGGGTCACGAACCTAAGTCCAAGGTGACTTACCATAGTGTTCCGTTTGACTATGGGACACTAATTAGGTCTAGAAAGACCAAGGTCAATGGGAAAGTCATTCCTAGAGTTGACCAAGGTTTGTGCCTAATGGCCAAAGTTTCAAAGAAACATAGGATGGCCACTAAGAAAGGTGTTAGGGAGGCAATCCCTAAGGTTAACCTAGGCAAGACCAAAATGACCAAGGCTAATAAGTCTAGGAGGGTCATTAGGAAGGTATCTAGGGAGGTTATCCCTAAGGAACACCTAATTAACCCTAGGAGCTCAAATCGGTTTTGGGTTCCTAAGAGCGTGATTGATTCACGCTAAGATAGGTTTAGGGTGTGCCAACCTTGATTGGATGGGTAGTTAACTCAACCATAATAAAGGTGACACTTTAGGTTACTTTCAAGGTTATGGTTACCTTGGAAATATCCTTGAGCCTTAATTGTAAAGAATTTTAGGGTGTGTCAATATGTATCTTGAAAACATGAAAATCAATAAAATTGACACGATCTAGATTTAGAGGTCATAGTGTGTACCTTTGATTATTGGCACACCTTGGAAGGTCATGTATCAAGAAATGTGTGGTTAAGATGTAAAGGTAACATCTAGAGTGATACTCAAGTGCCACACAACTTGATGTCTTGTATTCACCATGCTTCATATGTTGTACCATATGTTTGCATGGAAGGAATGTCTAGGATAGATTACATCTCACAAAACAAGTCTTTTACCTTGATTGTGCATTTCAACATTTAGAAAGGGTGAGATGTTAGGTTTTGGAAATCATTGAATGTTAATGTTTGCAAAAATGAAATCTTTGTTTCTAAAAAATCTTGTGTGTATGAATGAATATTTGTCGAATTGTATTGCATCCTATAATATATCATGTCATGACATCATGTTCACTTTTAATCATTTAATATGTCATGATCATGTTCTAGAATTAAGGATAAATGTCATGTGTTTTTAGATTTCATCTTATGCCATGACATCGTGATCATTGGCCATGTTTTAATAATGCTATTATTTATGCCATGATCATACATTCATGCATTAACTTGATTGAAATTGATTTAAGGACTATGGCATGACTTGAAGTCCCATTTATAAGGGAATCAAGTAGGGTTGGCTTAGAAAATGCATGAAACCCTAGTCTAGGGAGAACAAAACCCACATCTCACATCTAATTGACATGTATGTGTATTTATACACCCTAGATACATGTGAGATGCTAGGATATGAGTTGAGTTCAAGGTGCATAGTTTTTGCATCTAGTTGAACCAAAACTCATCTAACTTTATTTGTGGATCATTGGGAAAGCTTGTGTACAAGTCATATACATAGAGCCCAAGGAATATGATCCAAAATAAGGTTTTGAAAACATTTTAAAATCATTTTGAAAAACCTTGGTGAAGTCTATCTTTTGATAGTAATCACCATTGATTAGATTGATACAAAGTGAGCCAAAAACTTAGAAGTTTTCTTCACTTTTGAAGTTTGTATCAATTTCGATATTTTATAGGTAAAATATTTTTCAAACATTTTTCACCCATTGTATTGGTCATAGGAATTATACGTACCAAATTAGGTGATTTTTCGATATACGTATAATTATTTATGATTTTCTAAAATTCATTTCTGATAACTGAAATTCGGAAATGTCAGTTATCAATCGACTGCCCTGGGTGGCAGTCGACTGATGGATGTGTCAGTCGACTGATTTCTGAATCACTCGACTGGTAGCCTGATTTTGGGGTAACCAAGGTTGTTTAACCCGATTTCAGCTATGGTAAAGGTCCCTAACCACTCCTAACCCTAGGATATGCTTTGGGAAGCATTATAAAGGGTGAAAATCCATTGGATATGGATTAGGAGAGGTGTTTAGGGTTTGTATCAATTTTAAGGTGTTGGAAAGTTAAATGTTGAATTTCTAACCTTAATTTTGATGAGTTAGAGTTCCTATTGGCTTAGGGACTTCCCAAGTACATTGTTGGTGCAATGGTCAAGGGGGAGCAAGCTTTTAGGGGGAGGTATCCATCATGGGATGATGGATGGTATTTTTCCTCATGAGGAGGAAAATGGGATTCTTGATACCCAATTTGGAAATTGGGAGAGTGAATAGGATTGCCTCTCTTGAGTGATATGGGACTTATCACTAGGAAGATGGTAGGCATCCTAGATATTTTTAGACCAAGGGGGAGATTGTAAGATCTCATTGGGACATGGGACATTGACCCCCCTTGGAGAGAAGACCTTTTTGATGTTAGTCAAAAAGGGGGAGAATGTTTGGGGAGAACATTTAAGATTACCAATTTGGGATAATTGGTAAGGGATTTGAGTTAGTGTTCTAGCTCAATAATTTGTTTGGTTTTTGTCAAACATCAAAAAGGGGGAGATTGTTGGTGCAATCGGCCCAGGTCACGATTGACCAGGACTCGAGTTTGGCTCGAGTGATGTTGTGACGTGTTTTGATGTTTCGACAAAAACATATGACAATGTAATTGTCATGGAAAGTCCAAGCATGGTCTTGGCAATGTAAAAGTCCAACATGGGTTGGCAAGGGAAAGTCCAAGCATGGTCTTGGCATTTGAGAAGTCCAACATGGGTTGGCAAGGAAAGTCCAATCATGGTCTTGGCAATGTAAAAGTCCAACATGGGTTGGCAAGGAAAGTCCAAGCATGGTCTTGGCATGGAAAGTCCAACATGGGTTGGCATTTGAAGTCCAAGGGGATTGATATTGGCGGCGTAAAGTCCAAGCGGTAGTCTTGGCAGCATAAGTCCAATGTTTGGCAGCGTAAAGTCCAAGCGGAGTCTTGGCGGCGTAAGTCCAATGTGCCTTGGCGGTGTAGACACCGTTAGCATGACATAGCCGATGGAAGCACCTGAAGGCTAGCGCGATGGGTGAACAAGTCATTGATGACTTGGAGGGATCCGAGAGGCGTGAGGCTGATGGAGGTGGCTAGAAGGTTTAGGTCTAGGCTAAGGGTGGTCTAGCAAGTATGGGGGCACCATACTTGGGTTAAAACCTCATGTTTGAGGTGTGTCAGTCGACTGGTGCCATGAGGCAGTCGACTGGACCGAGTCAACTAGGGGTTGACTACGGTTTATGGCCTAGCAGTCGACTGCCATAGGTTGGCAGTCGACTGATGGCTCGAGCAGTCGACTGATCGTGTAATCAGTCGACTGGTGCTCGAGAAATCGGCCACAGAATGGAGTCGAGACTCGACTGGTCGAGTGAAGACTCCATCAGTCGACTGATGGTCACAATCAGTCGACTGATGGTAGTTCCGTTGGACTTATCCAGCGTGGAACTAGCCGTTGTCTCACGACAACAGTGGCATCAGTCGACTGATGGTCCCGATCAGTCGACTGCTCGACTTTTTCCAGCACAGGTTGAAGCTATATATGGAGCTCGTGATGGAGGAAAAAGGAATTGGTTCTTGAGGGCTATTGGGGCGATTTGTTGGTGCAAATCAGGTCTCCAAGTGCAAGCAAGCAACCAAGCATTCAAGCAATCAAAACAAGTGTTGTAAAGTCTTTTCTTTACTTGTATTTCATATTTACATTGTATATTGCTTGTATTTCATTCTTACTGTTGTAAGATTTATTGTACGAGGTTTCTCCGCCTCCGACGTGTTGTCGAGAAGGAGTTTATTGATTAGTGGTGTTTGTGGCATCGCAAGGGTTCGTACGAACCCGATCCGTGGAGTAGGAACCGTGCGGTTCCGAACCATGTTAAATCTTCGTGTCTTTGTGTGTGCGTGTCCGTTTTCGTTATTGTGTTATATCTATATTCCGCTGCGCTAACGAAATTGTAGACACGAACGCGAAAGAATTGAATTGACGCTATTCACCCCCCTCTAGCCATTCCAAGGGTCCTATCAATGTCTAATGCTCGTGACCATAAACTCTGAGCTTCAGAAGCAACACGAGTTCATGAATGCTTATGATATGGTTGAACATCTTCGTCAACTATATCAAGGACAAGCGAGGCACGAGAGATATGAAGTCTCTAAGGCATTGTTTGGTTTCAAAATGCAAGATGAGACTCTCGTAGGTCCATATGTACTCAAGATGATTGGGTACATAGAAAACCTATAAAGATTGGGATTCCCCCTTGGCCAAGAGCTGGCCACTGACTTAATCTTGCAGTCTTTGCCGTAAAGCTACAATCAATTTGTCATGAATTACAACATGAATGAAATTGATAAGCCACTGCCTGAGATGCTCAGCATGTTGAGAACTGCTGAGCTCAACCTTAAGAAGGGAAAATCTAACGCCATTTTGATGGTGCAAAAGAAGAAAGGCAAGGGAAAGCCTAAAGGTAAGGGAAAGTCCCAAGCCAAAGGCAAAGGCAAGGAACTGAAACCCAAAGGAGGGGTGGCTAAGGAAGGGGCTTGCTTCCACTACAAGGAAGCTGGACACTGGAAGCGTAACTATAAGGCATACCTAGAAGATCTTAAGAAGAAGAGAAGTGAGACTTCTACTTCAGGTATAAATGTTATAGAAGTCAATCTATCTATTTCTTCATCATGGGTATTAGATACCGGATGTGCATCTCACATTTGTACCAATGTGTAGGCGCTGAGAAATAGAAGAGCATTGACAAAGGGCGAGGTGGACCTACGAGTAGGCAATAGAGCAAGAGTTGCTGCTGTTGCTGTAGGAACATATGATCTATCTCTGCCCTCTGGGCTTGTACTAGAATTAGATGAATGTTGTTATGTGTCTGTTTAACTAAGAACATAATTTCGATTTCTTGTTTGGACAAGAAAGGATTTACATTTATAATAAAGAACAAATGTTGTTCAGTTTATTTAAATGATATGTTCTATTGTAGTGCACCTCTAATGAATGAACTCTACTTTCTAGACTTAGAGAGCCCTATCTATAACATAAGTACCAAAAGGTTCAAGTCAAATGAGTTGAACCAAACCTATCTCTGACATTATCGCTTAGGTCACATAAATGAGAGTCGCTTATCTCAGCTCCATAAGGATGGGCTGCTAGACTCATTTGATTTTGAATCATATGAGACATGCGAGTCTTGCCTTTTAGGCAAGATGACCAAGACTCCCTTTAGTGGACACAGTGAAAGAGCAACGAACTTATTAGGACTTATACATAGTGATGTATGTGGCCCTTTCAATATTGCTACTAGAGGTGGTTATAGGTACTTCATTACATTTACTGATGACTTCAGTAGATATGATTATGTGTATCTCATGACACATAAATCAGAATCTTTTGAAAAGTTCAAAGAATTCAAGAATAAAGTACAAAACCAGCTTGGCAAGAGTATTAAGATACTTCGATCAGATCGAGGTGGAGAATACCTTAGCCATGAGTTTCGTGACTATCTAGCTGAGTGTGGGATTCTATCCCAACTCACTCCCCTGGAACACCACAGTGGAATGGTGTATCCGAAAGGAGGAATCGTACCCTATTAGATATGGTACGATCTATGATGAGTCACATAGATCTTCCTATATCCTTTTGGGGATATACTCTAGACACAACAGCCTTTACCCTTAACCGTGTACCATCCAAGGCTGTGATAAAGACACCATATATGATATGGACAGGGAGAAATCCCAAGATGTCTTTCATGAGGATTTGGGGTTGTGAGGCTTATGTTCGACATCAAGTCTCAGACAAACTGGGACCCAAATCCGATAGATGCTATTTTGTTGGATATCCCAATGACACAAAGGGATATTACTTCTACATTCCCAGTCAGCACAAAGTGTTTGTGGCAAAGACTGGGGTTTTTCTAGAAAGGGATTTTGTTTTTAGAAAAACTAGTGGGAGTACGTTCGATCTTGAAGAAATTCAAGATAAGGACCATAGCACTGAGGCCTTGATGGAGGTTGAACATGAACCACAAAGTGTTGTGGGTGATGAGGTTGTTGCACAAAGAGTTGTGGAACAACCACCTGTTCAGGTAGACCTACCTCTTCGTAGGTTTGATAGGGTACGTCGTCAGCCTGAGAGATACTCATTTCTCTTGTCTGACCATGATGACGTTATGCTCATTGATAATGAGCCTACCTCCTATCAGGAAGCTGTGATGAGCCCAGATTCTGAGAAATGGCTAGAGGCCATGAGATCCGAGATGGAATCCATGTACACCAACCAAGTATGGACTTTGGTTGATCCACCTGAAGGGGTCAAACCCATTGGGTGTAAGTGGGTCTTTAGGAGAAAGACTGACATGGATGGACTTACGCATACCTATAAGGGCCGATTGGTGGCTAAAGGTTTCAAGAAAATTCATGGTATTGACTATGATGAAACCTTTTCTCCAGTGGCGATGTTTAAGTCCATTCGGATATTGCTTGCTATTGCAGCATACCACGATTATGAGATCTGGCAGATGGATGTCAAAACCGCATTTTTGAATGGAAACTTACTCGAGGATGTGTACATGACACAACCTGAGGGTTTTGAAGATCCACAGCATACTGGAAAATTATGCAAGCTGCAAAAGTCCATTTATGGGCTAAAGCAAGCCTCTCGGAGCTAGAATCTTTGATTCGATGATGTGATCAAACAGTTTGGTTTCATCAAGAATGAAGATGAACCCTATGTCTACAAGAGGGATAATGGGAACACAGTTGTCTTCCTTGTATTGTATGTGGATGACATACTACTCATTGGGAATGACATCCCTTCGCTACAGTCTGTGAAGACTTGGCTGGGGACGTGCTTCTCAATGAAGGACTTAGGTGAAGCAGCCTGTATTCTAGGCATCAAGATCTATAGAGATAGATCTAAGAGATTGCTTGGCCTAAGTCAGAGTACATACATTGACACGGTATTACTACGGTTTGCCATGCAGAATTCCAAGAAGGGACTTTTGCCGATGTCACATGGTATGAGTCTTTCGAAGACTCAAAGTCCCTCTTCTAGAGAGGAGAGAGACCGCATGGATAAGATCCCTTACGCATCTGCTATAGGATCTATCATGTACGCCATGCTGTGTACTCGTCCTGATGTCTTGTATGCTTTGATCATGATGAGTAGATACCAGTCAGATCCAGGTGAGTGACACTGGATAGCAGTCAAGAATATTCTTAAGTACTTGAGAAGGACTAAAGAATATTTATTGATATTTGGAGGCGATGAGGAGCTAGTTGTAAAGGGTTACAGTGATGCCAGCTTCCAAACTGACCAGGATGATTATAGATCACAGTCAGGGTTCATATTTTGCTTGAATGGTGGCGCTGCGAGCTGGAAGAGTTCCAAGCAGAACACAGTTGCTGATTCTATAACAGAGGCCGAATATATCGGTGCTTCCATCTCATTCGAGAGTTTATCGATAGAGGAGATGTGAAGATTTACAGAGTACCCATAGAGGCTAACATCACAGATCCCTTGACTAAGGCTTTAGCACAAAAAAAGCATGATGGTCACACTAGGTCATTGGATATTAGATACTATGGTGATTGGCACTAGTGCTAGTGGGAGATTGTTAGTGAAAGCCCTAGAGCCAATCATGTGATGATTGTTGTATGGACTTTATTATATCATATTCCTATTCATAAAGACATAGTTATTATATTTACTTGTATTGGTGCCAAATAATTAAATATAATAACGTCCTTGAGTAGTAGGTTCTTATCTATATCAATCGATTGGTTGAATCGATAATGAGATGATATAGAGAACACTACTCTTAATCATTCCTAGTCAAGTATTAACATTCAGGGACAATGTTAATGCGTAGAGACTAGCATGTAGGTCAACATGATGACTTGATCTCACAAGTCATTGTTGGTGCAATCGGCCCAGGTCACGATTGACCAGGACTCGAGTTTGACTCGAATGATGTTTTGATGTTCGACAAAAATATATGACAATGAAATTGTCAAGGTAAAGTCCAAGTCTTGAGTACTTGTCACATGAAAAGTCCAAGCATGGGTCTTGGCATGAAAAGTCCAACATGGGTTGGCAAGGGAAAGTCCAAGCATGGGTCTTGGCATTTGAGAAGTCCAAGGGTTTGATATTGGCACAGAAGTCCAAGCTGAGTCTTGGGCAAGATAAGTCCAATGGTTGGCGCAGAAAGTCCAAGTGAGTCTTGGCGGCGTAAGTCCAATGTGCTCAAGTGTAGACACCGCTAGCATGACATAGCCGATGGAAGCACTAAGGCTAGCGATGGATGAACAAGTCATGGATGACTTGGAGGATCCGAGAGGCGTGAGGTCATGGAGGTGGCTAGAAGGCTTAGGTCTAGGCTAAGGGTGGTCTAGCAAGTATGGGGACACCATACTTGGGTTAAAACCTCATGTTGAGGTGTGCCACCGATCCGTGCCATGTGGCGTCGACCGACCGAGTCAACTAGGGTTTGACTGAGTGGCCTAGCAATGACGCCATCGCCATAGGTGGGCCGATCGATCGATGATCGAGCAATGATCGATCATGTGCGATCACCGACCGATGCTCGAATTTTCGGCCACGTATCGGAGTCTCACTCGATCGCCGAGTGGGCAATGAGTGATGGCTCATCACCGATCGATGGTCATGATCACGATCGATGTCCTAGCCGCTGATTTTTCCAATGTGGATTACACCGTTGTCTCACACAAAGGGCATCACCGATCGATGGTCCCGACAATGACCGATCGACCTTTTCCAAAGACAAAGTTGAAGCTATATAAGGAGCTCGTGATGGAGGAAAAGAAAGTGATTTTCTTGAGCGAAATTGAAGGGGGAAGTTGGTGCTTTCCAGTCCTTCAAAGCTAGTTCAAGGCAATCAAAGATCAAGCAATCCAAAGCTCTTGTAAAGTGTTTTTCCTTTACTTGCATTTGTATTTCATATTATATTTGCTTGTATCTATTTGATTATTATTGTAATCATTATTGTACGAGGTTTCTCCGCCTCCGGATTGCTCCGAGAAGGAGTGTTTATTAGTGGTTGCATGTGCATCACTAGAGCTCGTAGAGCTCGATCCGTGGAGTAGGAACCGTGCGGTTCCGAACCACGTTACATACTCATGTTCATGTGTAATTGTCTATTTCGTTATTGTTATCATTATCTATATTCCACTGCGCTAACGCAATTGTAGACACGAACAAGATCGAATTCCATCCACGAACGGGCAAAACGCTATTCAACCCCCTCTAGCCATTACAAAGGTCTTAACAAGTGGTATCAGAGCCCGGGGCTCTTCTACGGATTAACAACCCGGAGTCAAGGACCTAGAGGGAAGAATATGGATTTCCAAGAAAAATTGGGTGACGACGTCAACATTCCACCTTCCTTCAACCGCGAACATTTCACATATTGGAAAGGTAGGATGGAATATTTTCTAATGACAAATATCGAAAATTGGTTTGCCGTGACTATAGGTTTTGATGCTCCAAGAGGAAAGAACGGCGAAATCCTTAAAATGAAGCGATGGACCGAGGAGCAACGGGAAAAGTTCAAGACAACCGTTAAGGTAACAAAAATGTTGACTAATTTGATACCTAATGACATTTTGTCTAGATTAGGAAGCTATTGGGATGCCAAGGAGTTGTGGAACAAGTTGATCAAGTTCCATGACAATCCCGAATCGGTCCAAGATGACTTGGAAGAGGAGGAGACCGAAGAAGAATCATCATCATCCTCACAAGAAAGTGAGGAGTCAACCTCCGGATCGGAAGAGGTGGAGGAAGTGGAAGAAGCATCCACCTCAAGGATTGAGGGGGAGGAGAGAACCTCCATACCGGAACATCAAGAAGAAGCTTCGACATCCGGTCAAGATGAAGAAGCCCAAAGTCCAATTCCGGTCTCCACCACCGAACTAGGTAACTCAAGCAATTTGGTTTTAAATAAAAAACATATAATTTGCTTTGAGTGTAGGGAAACCGGGCACTACAAGAGCAAGTGCCCAAAGAAGGTTAAGAAAGCTCCTCCGGTGCCCAAAAGTCAACAAAAGTCAAAGGATGTCGGTTTCCCAAGTCAAAAGAGCAAGGAGCATGTTATATGCTTCAAGTGCAATTCAAAAGGACATTATAGGAATCAATGTCCTAGGGGGAAAAAGAAGACCCAAGAGGGAGCTACACATGTAGGGGGAGCTTCCAAAGCTAACCCTAAGGTATATTTCAATGATGCACCTTCTTTAGTTAATAGGCAAAAGCATGCTAGGAGTTTTAATTCTCTTGCTATTGTACATGAAAATCATGCTAAAAGTAATAGACATATTTGTTTAGGTGCTAAAAATGTCCACTTAGGAAATAAGGAGAAATTTAGGACTAATGTCCCTAAAAACAATTTACCTAAGAACAAATCTAGGTCAAATAACTCAAGATCAATTCTACCTAGGGAGACAATTAGAAAGGTGCAAGAGCACCTAGGTGTTAACCCTAAATGGACTAGGCATATGCCTAGGAAGTCCAATGCCCATGGTTTAAATCAAAATTCTAAAATTGGGCAATTAAAATTAGAGAACCAAGCCTTAAGGTCAAGGCTTGAAAAACTTGAGAAGACCCTTAACATTATGCAAAATTAATTTAAAGGGTCAAATGATCAAAAGTCTAAGTCTAGATCTCAAAGTCAACATCTAGGACCTCAAAGTCGAAAGTCAACCAAGGGCAAGCAAGGTTTGGGTCACAAACCTAAGCCTAAGGTGGCTTACCATAGTGTTCCATTTGATTAAGGAACACAAACTAAGTCTAAGAAGACCAAAGTTACTAAGGAAGCTATCCCTAAGAGTAACCATAGTTTGTGCCTAGTGGCTAAGGTTTCTAGGAAACCTAGGGTGGCCACTAAGAAGGTTGCAAGGGGAGTTACCCCTAGAGTCAACCTAGGTAAGACCAAAATGACCAAGGCTAATAAGCCTAGGAGGGTCATTAGGAAGGTATCTAGGGAGGTTATCCCTAAGGAATACCTAATTAACCCTAGGAGCTCAAATAGGTTTTGGGTTCCTAAGAGCGTGATTGATTCACGCTAGATGGGGTTAGGGTGTGCCAACCTTGATTGGATGGGTAGTTAACTCAACCATGATAAAGGTGGCACTTTAGGATATTTTCAAGGTTATGGTTACCTTGGAAATACATTTGAGTCTTAATCCTAAAGGATTTTAGGATGTGTCAATATATTTCTTGAAAACATGAAAATCAATAAAATTAGCACAATCTAGATTTAGAGGTCATAGTGTGTAACTTTGATTGTTGGCACACTTTAGAAGTTCATGTATCAAGAAAAGTGTGTTTAAGATGTAAAAGTAACATTAAGAGTGATACTCAAGTGCTACACAACTTGATGTCTTGTACTTACCATACTTCATATGTTTCACCATGTGTTTGCATGGAAGGCATGTCTAGGATGGATTGCATCTCACAAAACAAGCCTTTTACCTTGATTGTGTATTTCAACACTTAGAAAGGGTGAGATGTTAGGATTTGGAAATCTTTGGATGTTAATGTTTGCCAAAATGGAATAAAACATTAAAAATACATTAACAAATACATGAATATAAGTATAACATCAATATGTTTGATATACAAGATTTAACATGATAAAATGGAATAATTGAGATGATGAATCATCACGATCAATCTTGCCGGCTTCATGACTCATTTGCTTGAACATCATCGATCATGATGGTGAACATCACGATCGATGGTATTGTTCACCGAGGCCGAGGGCATCGATCGAGTGCTCACGCATCGATCGAGTGGTGACAACACGATCGGTGATGAGCCACATCGATCGACCGATGTTACTATAGCACGTCACGAAGGTTCAAGTGATCGATTCCGAGCCGGCGATCGGCTACGGCTCGGTAAACCCGCTAATAAACCGCGATAAGTCGACTGATGCTGCACATCAGTAGACTGCATCATGATTTTATAATGCCGAACCGCTAGGGTTCGGCGTCCTCACACGACGCGCCTTCGGTTTTCCTCTTCTCTCCGATCGCCTTCCCCTTCTCCGACCAACCCTTCCGGACGTGCCAGCCGCCCGAGCTTTTAGGTTTGATAGATAAGCCCCTTCTCTTGCGTTTTTCACTTATTTCAAGCTTTAGTTCACTCGTTCTAGAGTTTGTTTCCTTGTTTTCCGATTAGGGTTCCGATGTTTGAGTCCTTCGGCGAACTTTTCGGTGACTCCCTCAGCGATATCTGAGCATCCCATCGTCACACCTCCAAATGGCACCTAAGTAAAACTTTTCTTACCCAAAACCCTAATTCTTCTTCTTATTGTAATTTAGTTCTATCTAATCATGTATTATTGTCCTTGCATGTCATATCATTACATTGCATTCATAATAGGAGAGCCCGTAGGAATGATCCACCCGAGAGTGAATCTCGATTGTACCAACCTATGTTGGTTAGGTACATCGATAGGGACTTTTTTAATCGCCATTGTAGTGATGTCATGGAATTATTTGCATACTATAATCTCATGAAAATTGTCCTATGCACCCATCCTATTAATGATGACCTTCTTAAAGAATTTTATCAAAACCTAAAGAAGGTAGACGATGACCCTACCTACACTACTCGCGTTGCAAAATGCGATTTAGAGTTCACTCCTGCGATACTGCAGGAGTTTCTCGAGTGTAAGTCATCGGATGACACCTTCATCTTTTACCCCACCTTTGATGCTCCTTTGCCCGAGCCCTTTGACCATATCTCTATGGAGTCCATGCATGAGCATATCTTTGACTTTATTCCCTATTAGTGAGTTATCTGCACCTGACAATGTACTTTACAAGGTCATTGTTGGGTGTTTTCTTCCTATCGTCACTCGGGGTCTGGCCAAGATCCGGCCTCCTCATCTCTTCCTACTATACGCCATGCGTCATAGGTTAGACATCAACTTTGCACTAAACATGTTTCACTGCATTGTGCATTTCACTTCCCCTGTACAAGGGAAAGTGCATATGCCATATGGTCACCTTATCACAGCATGGCTAGAGTCCGTAGGCATTAACATTCACAGGGGTTCTCTGAGGCGCTCTACGAGGTGTATGGCTGATATCCATTCGCAACTTCTCGTTAGCGAAGGCCGCGGATGGGGCCTGACAGATGGAGTTGGGCGCCTCGACCACCACCCAAGGCGAGAGCCTCCTCCGGTACCGCAGAGATGCGCGAGGACTATGAGGATGTAGGCGCCGTGATGAGGACGATCGGCTACCACCGATGCATCGCGGTAGGTCTATCGGATCGTCGTGGCGGAGTCCGATTCGAGACTATCGAGACGATTGACTCTAGGCATCGAGAGATCTTAGCGAGCCAAGCATCTTCGGCGACGCGTCTTGATCGGATGGAGGAGTCCCAGAGCCGCATCGAGCAGCGTCAGCTCGATATGTTTGAGATGATGCGGGCCTGAACATTGAGTCAGCAGCCTCCTCCACCGCCACCTCCTGCAGACGACTAGATATAGAGGTTGTTAGATTTTCGTTGGTTTTCAGTTTTTGTAGTGAGATTGAGCATATCCAATCTCCATTTTGAATGTAAAAGACTGAAATCTTTTAAATTAAATGAAATTTTTGTTTGAGAAAATCTTGTGTGTTTGAATGAGTGTTTGTATTATTGTATTAGCTTATGGAAGTTGTTATATCATGACGAGAAATTGCATCTTATCATATACCATGTCATATCATTGTTTAGGATTGTTTTAGATGTCATGTTGTCTTAGATTATATCACATGCCATGACATCATGATCATTGGTCCTGCTTAATTATTGCTATCTTTATGCCATGATCATTTCATGCATTAAGTTGATTAAAATTGAAATAAGGAAAATGGCATGACTTGAAGTCCCATTTATAAGGGAATCAAGTAGGGTTGCCTTAGAAAATGCATGAAATCCTAAATTAAATGAACCAAAATCCACATCTCACATCAAATTGACATGTATGTGTACTTATACACCCTAGATACATGTGAGATGCTAGGATATGAGGTACGTTCAAGGTGCATAGTTTTTGCATCTAGTTGAATCCAAACTCATATTAATTCAACATGTGGATCATTAGGAAAGCTTGGGTACAAGCCATGTGCATAGAGCCCACGACAAATGATCCAAAATAGGGTTTTAAAACTATTTTAAAATCATTTTTAAAAACCTTGGTGAAGTCTATCTTTTGATAGCAATCACCATTGATAAGATTGATACAAAGTGAGCTTAAACTTTAAAGTTTTTAGTCACTTTTGGATTTTGTATCAATCTCCTATTTCGATGGTAAAAATATTTTTCCAAAATTTTTCACTGATTGTATGTGTGATAAGTAATATACGTATCAAGTTTCGTGATTTTTTACTTTACGTAGAATTACTTATGAATTTCCAAAAGTCGAGTATGATTTTTGAAAATCAGGTTTTTATCGATCATTGTCTCTGATCGATCGGTGAATCGACAGCGTTTGGACTCGATTGCGGTAAGATATCACTCGATTGCCGTCCCGGTCGATCGATGGACATCATCGGCCGTAGCTGACAGAGTCGACTGATAGCCTGATTTCGGGGTAACCAAAGTTGTTTAACCCGATTTCAGCTGCGGTTAAGGTCCCTAACCACTCATGATCCTAGGATATGCTTTGGGAAGCATGGTGAAGGGTGAAAGTCCATTGGATATGGATTAGGAGAGGTGTTTAGGGTTTGTATCAATTTTAAGGTGTTGGGAAGTTCAATGTTGAATTTTTAACCTTAACTTTGATGATTTTGAGTTTCTATTGGCTTGGGGACTTCCCAAGGACATTGTTGGTGCAATGGTCAAGGGGGAGGTATCCATCTTGGAGTGATGGATGTTATCAATTTGGAAAATTGATGGATTTTTAGAAACCTAGTTTGGAAATTGGAAAAGTGTATAGGATTGCCTCTCTTGAGTGATATGGGGCTTATCACTAAGAAGATAGTAGGCATCCTAGATATTTTTGGACAAAGGGGGAGATTGTAAGATCTCATTGGGCCTTGAGACATTGACCTCCTTGGAGAGATAACCTTTTGATGTATGTCAAAAAGGGGGAGAATATTTGGGATCACCAATAATTGATAAGAGACTTGAGTTAGCGGTCTAACTCAAATGTTCTGGTTTTTGTCAAACATCAAAAACAGGGAGATTGTTGGTGCAATCGGCCCAGGTCACGATTGACCAGGACTTGAGTTTGACTCGAATGATGTTTTGATGTTCGACAAAAATATATGACAATGAAATTGTCAAGGTAAAGTCCAAGTCTTGAGTACTTGGCACATAAAAAGTCCAAGCATGGTCTTGGCATGAAAAGTCCAACATGGGTTGGCAAGGGAAAGTCCAAGCATGGGTCTTGGCATGGAAAGTCCAACATGTGTTGGCAAGGGAAAGTCCAAGCTTGAGTCTTGGCATTTGAGAAGTCCAAGGGGTTTGATATTGGCGGCGTAAAGTCCAAGCGGGAGTCTTGGCAGCATAAGTCCAATGGTTGGCAGCGTAAAGTCCAAGCGGAGTCTTGGCGGCATAAGTCCAATGTGCCTTGGCGGTGTAGACACCGTTAGCATGACATAGCCGATGGAAGCACCTGAAGGCTAGCGCGATGGATGAACAAGTCATGGATGACTTGGAGGGATCCGAGAGGCGTGAGGCTGATGGAGGTAGCTAGAAGGCTTAGGTCTAGGTTAAGGGTGGTCTAGCAAGTATGGGGACACCATACTTGGGTTAAAACCTCATGGTTGAGGTGTGCCAGTCGACTGGTGTCATATGGCAGTCGACTGGCCTGAGTCAACTAGGGTTTGACTGCGGGAAGTGGCCTAGCAGTCGACTGCCACTATTGGATAGTCGACTGATAGACGAGAAGTCGACTGATCATGTGATCAGTCGACTGATGCTCGGATTTTCAGCCATAGAATGGAGTCTCACTCGACTGCTGAGACGAGCAGTCGAGTGATGGCTCATCATTCGACTGATGGTCATGATCAGTCGACTAATGTCCTAGCCGTTGGATTTTTCCAGCGTGGATTACACCGTTGTCTCACAACAACAGTGTGATCAGTCGACTGATGGTCCCGAGCAGTCGACTAATCGACCTTTTCCAGCACAGGTTGAAGCTATATAAGGAGCTCGTGATGGAGGAAAAGAAAGCGATTTTCTTGAGCGAAATTGAAGGGGGAAGTTGGTGCTTTCCAGTCCTTCAAAGCTAGTTCAAGGCAATCAAAGATCAAGCAATCCAAAGCTCTTGTAAAGTGTTTTTCCTTTACTTGCATTTGTATTTCATATTGTATTTGCTTGTATCTATTTGATTATTGTTGTAATCATTATTGTACGAGGTTTCTCCACCTCCGGATTGTTCCGAGAAGGAGTGTTTATTAGTGGTTGCATGTGCATCACTAGAGCTCGTAGAGCTCGATCCGTAGAGTAGGAACCGTGCAGTTCCGAACCACGTTACATACTCGTGTTCGTGTGTAATTGTCTATTTCGTTATTGTTATCATTATCTATATACCGCTGCGCTAACGAAATTATAGACACGAACGAGATCGAATTCCATCCACGAACGGGCAAAATGCTATTCACCCCCTCTAGCCATTACAAAGGTCTTAACAGTCATGAATATGAGATATCAAGTTGACACATGGGTATACATTAGAGAATGTATACTGAATGACCCGCCATGAGAAAGTATCGTGGATTGTTATATGAGTGTCATATACTTTCTCATGTGGCTATTAGTATGACTATTAGTCCTTAGACCTGAATTCACCATGGTTCCCTACATAAGGAGTTGCATACTTTGGCTTCGTCAAATGTCACCCGTAAATAGGTGGACTATAAAGGCGATTACTGGGTATGTGACAAATTATGCGGAGGGATGTGAGTGATGTAGATGGGATCTATCCCTCCTATATGACGGGAGAGACATCGTTATTCTTGATAGAGTGAGACCACGAAGTGCATGGCCATGCCCAAATGAGTAAATATGAGATATTGAGCTCCTATATAACTTGGAGTTCAAGATATAGATTGTACCGAGGATGACACGGCCTATGCCTCAATTGGTCAATTTAGATGTCAAGGATAGAAGGACATTGTCACATATTGTGAGAGTCACAATTAGTAGTCACAAAGGTGATGTTGGAGCTCAACATTCTTGTAACTTGGGTAGCAATGATGTGTTGCTAGATACCGCTCATTGCTTATGTTCCTAAATCGGTTTAGGGTCATTGCCAACGTTACAAGAACCTATAGAATCACACACAAAGGGCAATTAGATGGAGATTAGGTTCATATGATGAACCATGAGGATTAGGTTCATGTGATGAACCAAATTGGATTAAGAGTAATCCAAATTAGACTAATTGAGTTGGACTCAATTTGATTCAAGTGTTGAATGAGTCTAATTTAGATTTCATTCATCAAATCAATTTAAATTAATGAATAGAGATTCATTAAATTAAATTGACTTGAATCAAATGGTTGGATTTGATCAACCATGGGAGATAAGAGGTCAAGTTTGACTTGACTTAAGAGGGAAGATGAAAGGTCAAGTTTGACTTGACCAAATGCCATGTCATGATGATGACTTGGCATGGCCGACCAATGATGATGCTCCACATCATCATTGACTTATCATGTGGTGCCACCTCATGAGGGAGACCAAGAGCCATTGGCTCTTGGAGTTACATGCATGCATGTAACCCCCCAAGACATGAAGTGGTCGGCCACTATTCTCATTAGATGAGAATTGATTTTGTGAGTTACTCTTACTTCATCTTCTTCCTTGGATCATCTTCCTCTCAAGCTTGCTCTCCCATCCCTCTCCTTGGCCAAAACTTCTAAGGGTGCTATCACACTCTAGGTTTCTTTTCTCCACCTATTGCTTGTGTGGATACCAATAGAGGAGTGTACACTTGACACTCTAGAGTTCCGGCAAGCTATTTGGATGAGCGGGATTTGCGAAGGGCGTCGCATCGAGGGTAACACTCTCAACTTCTAGATCTAAGGTAGATCTAGGTTTACTTAGCACATACATGTTTTTATTTTAATATATCTTTGCACGGATCCGTGGCCGGACTTCCGGGGTTTCCGCAATGCAAAAAGCGGTTTTTGCGGCTCGGAAAGTCCAACAAGAGGGCTAGATAGTCCTTGGTCACCGGAGCCAAGGAGGATCACCAGAGGGTCGCCGGCTAAAGATTGGACACCGACAACAACTAGGACGGCAGCACAAGGGTGGCGGCGGCTAGGGTTTTGGCGCCGACCACAAGAGGAGAAGGAGAGGGGGCAGCAACTTGGATTAGGGCTCTCATTAAACCCTTGAGCCCTATTTTATAGAGAACAAATTCTCCTAATGGTTATTGGTTTATAACCAAAATCCGTTAACCCGCTCCATTAATTTAAGTTAAAATAAACCAAACCGATTAGGTCTATTTTAAGTTAAAACGAACCGAACCAACTTTGGTTCATTCGTTTAAAACAAACCAAACCCCTTTGGTTTATTCTCCACCATTGGATTAGAACCAAACCAATTTGGTCCATCCATCATGTCTTCATAAGACATGGCCCATCCATGGTTCCTTTGCGACTGAAATGATTTCATGCTCACTCCTTGTTTGGTCCAACCAAAACTAGTTTCTCTCGGTCTGAGAATCTCATTCTCAAGCTCGTTTTAAATCCTTCGGATTACGCTCGTTGTGCGTGTGACAAAATAGGTTTATGTTGGCCGTCTATAATTAACCATTAATTATAGAATGATCATGAGTGGCACCTAGTAGTACATTATGATCCCCAATTAACCAAAAAGATCAACGGTTGATCCAGAACTATTTCTGAAAACCTTTAGCAGCTACAATGAATCGTGCCCCATTCCCTTCACTCATCTTATACCCTCTTGTTCAGGACATAGTCTATAGTGTCAGTCCCCACTAGGTTGACTACGTCACACCTAGCCCAAGTATCATTTCCTCATCCTACGGATTCTAGTTACTGCACATGTATCAAAGAGTACCTTACTCTAAACATGTAATGCTTTGGCCAAAGTCTTTAGTAACAATTCGACGAGAGGCCATGGGTATACATCTCGCAAGGAGTGGTGAATCCTTTATAGGCTATTCAAACACCTTCGATCACTTCGACTTATACCCAATCATCCGGGGTCCACATCTCGTCAGAGATGCTTGCTTAAGATGTCAAAGCATAAGTCTTTATGATCAAGATGACTTGAATATTGCAAGTCAAAGGAACATCGCACTTAAGCTGTAGTAAGAACTTTATTGACATATCTATATATGCAGAGAACCATATGAAGTTTTATGGCTGGTAACTCCAATGAACTAGTTACTATAACTAGCATCCACGATTAACTCCGGACATCACAATGTCTCTATCCAGTGAGAATTAGCTGCTTGGATACACCAAGGAGTATACCTCGTGCTAGTCTCGACAGAATCGATGGTGTCCAAATCCATCAATTCATCGACTAGGGATAATTCCGATACATCACAATTACACATGTAGAGATAATCACTAGTTGTGATCCAATCATAAATTCTCTCATGCTGTGAATCGTATCATGGACATTCAGTAAATGAGTTTAAAATCTAATAAAATACATGAAAACATGTATACTCAAATAGTGAATCTTCATTTATCATATAAATGGTTCAAACATAAGACGATTGCCTTAGGACATCTCTCATATATTACTAACAAACTCCCACTTGTCCTAATGTCAATCGCTACGGTATCCAATACCATAAGCTCTAACATGACCCTCAAACTTATTTTGAGGTAATGCCTTAGTCAAAGGATTCGCTAAGTTCCTTTCAGTGGGGATTTTCTCGATTTGTATTTCCTTCCTACTAATGATCTCTCTGATCAGATGACAGTGGCGAAGCACATGTTTGGATCATTGATGAGACCACATCAAGTTCAGAGATGAACTTCTTGATCCAAACCGCTTCCTTTGCTGCTTCCAAAGCTGCAATGTATTCTGTCTTAGTGGCAGAATCCGCTATAGTGTCTTGTTTGGAACTTTTCCAACTCACTGCTCCCCCATTCAAGGTGAACACGTACCCAGACTGAGACTTGGAATCATCCTTGTCCGTCTGGAAGCTGGCATCCGTATACCCGCGTATCACCATGTCCCCTTCTCCATATATTAGGAACACATCCTTAGTTCTTCTCAACAACTTAAGAATCATCTTAACAGCCGCCCAATGATCCATTCCTGGATTAGACTGGTATCTACTCGTGACACTCAGAGCATACGATACATCGGGCATCGTACATAACATAGCATACATGATAGATCCTATTGCGAATGCATAGGGAATCTTACTCATGCAAATCCTCTCATCTTCTGTGCACGGACACATAGACTTCGAAAGGTGTATCCCATGCCTGATGGGTAGGAAACCTTTCTTGGATTCCGACTTGCTAAACCTCTTTAGCACTCGGTCTATATATGTAGACTGCGAAAGACCAAGCAACTGTTTCGATCTATCTCTATAGATCTTAATCCCGAGGATGTAGGTTGCTTCTCCCAGGTCTTTCATGGAGAATGTCTTGGACAACCAAATCTTAACTGACTGTAAGACTGAAACATCGTTTCCTATAAGTAATATGTCATCAACATACAATACTAGGAACACGACTGCACTCCCACTAACCTTCTTGTACACACAATGTTCGTCTGGATTTTGCGAGAAATCAAACATTTTGATTGTTTCATCAAAACGGATATTCCAGCTCCTAGATGCTTGCTTCAATCCATATATGGACCGTCGCAATTTGCATACCTTGGTTTTATCAACCGATGTGAAACCCTCAGGCTGTTTCATATACACGTCCTCGAGCAGATTTCCATTAAGGAAATCTATTTTCACATCCATCGGCCATATCTCATAATCATAATGAGCCGCTATGGCCAAGAGCATCCGAATGGATTTAAGCATAGCTACAGGCGAATAGGTTTCACCATAATCAATACCTTGCTTTTGACAATATCCTTTCACCACCAATCTAGCCTTATAGGTAATCACATTACCATCCATGTCGGTTTTCTTCTTGAAAACCCACTTGCACCCTATAGGCTTTATGCCTTCAGGTGGGTCAACCAAGTTCCAAACTTGGTTTTCAAACATGGAATCCATTTTCAACTTCATGGCTTCAAGCCACTTATCCATTTCTGAACTTGTCAGAACTTCTTCATAACTGGTAGGCTCCTCATCATCAATGAGTAACACGTCGTTCGATTCACTTACGAGATATCTATATCTCTCAGGAATATTGCGTGTTCTACCAGATCTATGAAGATGTGATGTCACAATAGGTCTAGCCGATGACTCATCACTATGAGTTATTGGCTGTTGTGCTTCACCAAATATCTCATCAATGTCTATTTGAGTCTCTCGAGCCTTCTCAAGCTCGACGACACTCCCACTGTTTTCTTGCAAGAGAAACTCTTTCTCTATAAACACAGCATGCCTTGAAACAAACACATTTTGTTTAATAGGATGATAGAATTGGTAACCCCTTGTTTCCTTAGGGTATCCAATAAATAGACATTTATCAGACTTAGCATCCAATTTGTCTGATACAGTCCGCTTCACATAAGCAGGACAACCCTATATCTTCAAGTAAGATACATGAGGTTTCTTACTATTCCATATCTCATATGGAGTAGTAGAGACTACCTTGGTTGGCATTATGTTTAACAAGTAAATAACTGTCTAAAGTGCATAACCCCAAAAGGACTTGGGAAGTTTCGCATGATTCATCATTGACCTGACCATGTCCAAAAAGGTCCGGTTACGCCTCTCAGATACACCATTATGCTGTGATGTATATGGCGGAGTCCATTGAGACAATATACCATTGTCTCTTAGATAATCTAGAAACTCTTGACTTAAGTATTCACCACCTCGATCCGATCGAAGTATTTTAATACTCTTTTCATGTTGTTTCTCTACTTCATTTCTGAATTCTTTGAACCTTTCAAAGGCTTCAGACTTGTGTTTCATCAATAACACATACCCAAACCGTGAGTGATCATCGGTGAAGGTAATGAAGTAGCTATAGTCTCTTAAAGCTTGAGTTGACATAGGTCCACATACATCAATATGTATTAGACCTAGCAACTCTCCCACTCGTTCACCTTTTCCTGTAAAAGATAACTTAGTCATCTTGCCTTTTAAGCATGACTCGCATGTATCGTATGAATCCAATTTAAACGATTCCAGAATTCCACATCGGTGTAATTTGGACATGCATTTCTTGCTTGCATGGCCAAGACAACAATGCCACATATAGGAGTCGAATTAATTATCCTTTCGAGCACGCTTGTTGCTCACTTCGATATTGAAAATGTCACTAGATACGTCCAACGTATAAATACCATTGCTTAAAGTTCCAATCCCATAAAGAACTCCATTCAAAGTTATGTAACAACAATTGTTACTAAAAGTCAAATGGTACCCATTTCTATTTAAACAAGAAATAGAAATGATGTTCTTTATCAACGAAGGAACATAAAAGCAATTGTCCAGTTCTAAGATAAGTCCTGCAGGGAGTTTCAATAAATAGGTTCCGATGGCGAGTGCAGCAACCTTTGCTCCATTCCGAACACGTAAATTTGACTCTCCCTTGACGAGTCTTCTTCTATTCCTTAGCCCATGTATGTCATTACATATATGTGAGCCACACCCAGTATCCAATACCCAAGTATTTGAGGAAATAGAATGACAATCAATAACGAAGATATCTGAAGAAGATGAGGCATTCGATGCCTTATTCTTCTTCACAAACTCAAGATAAATCTTGCAATTTCTTTGCCAATGGCCCTCCTTGCCATAATGATGGCAAGTGCCCTTTTGAGCTGGTTTTGCCTTTTTAGCCTTTTCTTCCCCTTCTGCTATTCGTTTGACTTCCTCTTAGAACCTTTCTTCGAGGAATCAACTTATAGCACCGTCCCTTGCTCATGCTTCACAGAACACTCCACAGTCTTCAGCATGTTGAGCAATACCACAGATGAACCTTCTTGCATCTCAGAGGTGAAGAGGAGCTCGGAGACTTCGAACTTTTCGAATCTCACTTGCTCATCAAACAACTCATAAAGAAGAAGGACTATAGTATGAGCATCCATATGCTCATGCTGCTTGCGCAGCTTGGGTTCCATCGCGGCTAGCATGATGCAACTCACTTGTTCAGAATCACTCACATGTTTCTAATAAGCCAACAATTGGTCTAGAGTTGTGTTATCACTAGGACGGGCAGGAAGAGGCTCTTTGAGGACATACGCAAGCTTTTCCACCTTGAGAACAATTCTCAAGTTTCTAAGCCAATCCAAGAAGTTTGACCCAGTCAATTTATTCGATTCCAAAATGGAACGCAAATTCAAAGACATCATGATCAATCGATTAACTTAGAAATATAAATCGAGCATATATGAGAAAATGATTTTAAAAAGCATCAACATACATTTATAAATCTCATTCATTTTTCGAATTTCAAAAACCCCAAAATCACTTCGGGAGATCGTAGGTCCATCTTTGAATGGGTTGATATCCATCATAGATATGAACAATCTTAGAGAGAGTCCAACAAGCCATTCAAAGCTACGATGGTAGGTATCAAATATACCGATTGTATATCACATATATGAAACTATCACAATGTGCTATCAACTAATTGAATGTTCACACATACATAGGGTTGTTAACTCATTAACAAGTATGCATCATATGCATAGCACCCAACCTCACCTCCCTTCACATCGACCTTGGAGAGAGTCCAACAAGCCGATGCTCCAGGTTAGAGCGCATTCAACCAATTAGCCCGGCTTGGAGAGAGTCCAACAACCAAAGCTAACGATTGGCCTCTGACTCTTACCATATTAGTATTAAACTATTCCATGGTTTGAACATGTTCGGGTTCGAGTCGGGCTTGGAGAGTCCAACAACCCAAACAAGAAACAGAACTCTGGTTCTAACCATATTAATGGAAGGTATAGACTTTAATATTGAGTAAGGGTTTTTATGTCTCATCCTCTTTGCATGCAAATAACTAGTATCTACATGGCATACATCTACATGTCACGACACGCATAACATAATGATATGCATCTAATGCAATTACATGACATACAATTATGACATGTACAAAATTTCCTTATATGTCATAACTAATTATGGAAATAAAATATGTTTGAGATTTGATTCTCCAAATCAAATCATGATTAAATTAGGAAAAAAATTTCCAAATCTAATCACATATTTTATTTGTGGAAAGTGTTGATTAAGGAAAGTCAATTTAGGAAATAAATTTCCTAAATCATCAAAACTACTTATGGAAATAAAATATTTTAAGATTTGATTTCTCAAATCAAATCATGATTAAATTAGAAAATAAATTTCCAAAACTAATCAAATATTTTATTTATGGAAAATATTAATTTCCATAAATACTTTTAACTTTTCAAAAGTAGAAGATTTCCATAAATACTTCTAGACTTTCCAAAATTAAAAATTTCCATAAATACTTCTAACTTTCCAAAAGTAAAAATTTTCCATAAATACCATTACGACTATCGCAAAATAATTTTACGATTATGTCGAAATACAATCTGTGCTCTGATACCACTGTTGGGTTTCCGGCACCGCGGTGAGTGTGTGTTCGAACATATTTCATAAACATGTGCACAATGGAAGAAATAAAAATAATAAATCTAATTTATTACAACACACACACCACACGCATGCATAGTATAACATGTGTATGTTAGTAATATATGAGAGATGTCCTAAGGCAATCGCCTTATGTATGAACCATTTATATGATAAATGATGATTCACTATTTGAGTATACATATTTTATGTATTTGATTGGATCTTAAACTCATTTACTGAATGTCCACGATACGATTCACAGCATGAGAGAATTTATGTTTGGATCATAACTAGTGAGTATCTCTACATGTGTAATTGTGATGTATCGGAATTATCCCTAGTCAATGAATTGATGGATTTGGACACCATCAATTCTATCGAGACTAGCACGAGGTATACTCCTTGGTGTATCCAAGCAGCTGATTCTCACTAGCTGGAGACATAGTGATGTCCGGAGATAATCGTGGATGCTAGTTATGATAACTAGTTCATTGGAGTGACCAACCGTAAGACTTCATATGGTTTTCTGCATATATATAGTTATGTCAATGAAGTTCTTACTGTGGCTTAAGTGCGATGTTCCTTTGACTTGCAGTATTCAAGTCATCTTGATCATGGAGACTTATGCTTTGACATCTTAAGCAAACATCTCTAAGGAGATGTGGACCTGGGATGATTGGGTATAAGTCGAAGTGATCGAAGGTGTTTGAATAGCCTATAAAGGATTCACCACTCCTTGCGAGGAGATGTATACCCATGGCCTCTCGTCGGATTGTTACTAAAGTCTTTGGCCAAAGCATTACATGTTTAGAGTAAGGGACTCTTCGATACATGTGGAGTAACTAGAATCCGTAGGACGAGGAAATGATACTTGGGCTAGGTGTGACGTAGTCAGCCTAGTGGGGACTGACACTATAGACCATGTCCTGAACCAAGTGGGTATAAGATGAGTGAATGGAATGGGGCACGAATCATTCGAGCTGCTGAAGGGTTTCAGAAATAGTTCTGGATCAACCGTTGATCTTTTCGGTTAATTGGGGATCATGATGTACTACTAGGTGCCACTCATGATCGTTCTATAATTAATGGCAATTATAGACGCCAACATAAACCGAGAACCTATTTGGTCACACGCACAACGAGTGTAATCCAAAGGATTTAAAACGAGCTTGAGAATGGGATTCTCGCATCGAGAGAAACTATGTTTGGTTGACTCAAACATAAAGCGAGCATGAAATCGTTTCAGTCGCAAGGGATGCGTGGATGGGCCGTGTCTTATGAAGACATAATGGATGGACCAAATGGTTTGGTTCTAATCAAATGGATGAGAATAAACCAAAGGGTTTGGTTTATTTTAAACGAATGAACCAAAAGTTGGTTCGGTTCGTTTTAACTTAAAATAAACCATCATGGTTTGGTTTATTTTAACTTATCTTAATGGAGCGGGTTAATGGGCTTTATGGATATGATCCATTAACCATTAAGAGAATTAGTTCTCTATAAAAGAGGGCTTAAGGGATTGTTAAACCCTAACTAATCCAATAGCTCCTTGCCAACCTCACAAGGTTGCTCCCTTCCCGCGTCCAAGCTTCAGCCGTGAACTTCCTTCCTGCGACCCTCCGTGATCCTCCTTAGGTTTGGCATCAAGGTGAGCACTTGGCTTCCTTGTTTTGGCCGGTGCCTACTCCTCCACCAAGCTGTCCAGTTTTCTGGACAGCTTCTTCTCCTCTCGTCGGAGCGTCGTTTGGACGACGGTTAGTGCTCCGACAGTGGCTAACTTACCGGGGATTTGATCTCCGGTAATCCTCTGAGGTGGAGGGCGAAGGATTCGTCAAACAGTTGATGAATACCTCTCCGGAGAATCAAGTTTTGAGGACTTGGTTTTGGATCCGAATTTGGATTCGGATCGTGATCATCTCTCGATCACATCGTCTTCAACACGAGGCTAGTAACCCGTACGAAGACGAAGCTCGTGGCTTAGCGAAGTCATCCTAAGGATACTCGGCGTGGATACGGATAGAGACGATTCTAGCGAGGATCGTTCCGGTTGATGTCGTTCCCGCTACACATCATACGAAAGGTATAACGTAGTTTAATTTCCTTATATTGCAAATTTTAATTTACGGTTATGTCTACACTTGTTGTAATATGCATGCGTGTGTTGTAATAAATATAGATTTATTATTTTTAATTGCTTCCGCTGTGCTCATGTTTACTAAACATGATCGAACACACACACGCCAAGGTTTAAACCCAACAAAGGGTATCAGAGCCAGTTGTGTTTCACATAATCATAATGTATTTTGAAATTTTCAAATTTTGGAAATTTAGAAGTATTTATGGAAATTTTTCAATTTTGGAAAGTCTAGAAGTATTTATGGAAATCTTCCACTTTTGGAAAGTTGGAAGTATTTATGGAAATTGATATTTTCCATAAATAAAATATTTGATTAGATTCTGGAAATTTGTTTCCTAATTTAATCATGATTTGATTTGGGAAATCAAATCTTAAAATATTTAATTTCCATAAGTAGTTTTGAAGATTTAGGAAATTGGTTTCCTAAATAGATTTTCCTTAATCAAATAATTCCATGAATAAAATATGTGATTGGATTTGGAAATTTGTTTCCTAATTTAATTATGATTTGATTTGGAGAATCAAATCTTAAACATATTTTATTTCCATAAATAGTTATGACATATAAGGAAATATTATACATGACATAATTGTATGACATGTATTGCATTAGATGCATAACATAATGCCATGCGTGTCGTGACTTGTAGATGTATGCCATGTATGCAATGCCATGTAGATAATAGTTATTTGCATGCAAAGAGGATGAGACATAAAAACCTTTAAACAATATTAAAGCCTACACCTTCCATTAATATGGTTTGAACCAGAGTTCCGTTTCTTGTTTGGGTTGTTGGACTCTCTCCAAGCCCGGCTCGAACCCGAACATGTTCAAACCATGGAATAGTTTAATACTAATATGGTAAGAGTTAGAGGTCAATCGTTAGCTTTGCTTGTTGGACTCTCTCCAAACTGGGCTAATTGGTTGAATGCACTCTAACCATATTAAAACTATTCTTGATTAATGGGTTGGCTTTAACCTGGAGCATCGGCTTGTTGGACTCTCTCCAAGGTCGATGTTAAGGGAGGTGAAGTTGGGTGTTATGCATAAGATGCATACTTGTTAATGTGTTAACAACCCAATGTATGTGTGAACATTCAATTAGTTGATAGCACATTGTGATAGTCGCATATACGTGATATGCAATCGGTATAGATGATACCTACCGTCGTAGCTATGAATGGCTTGTTGGACTCTCTCCAAGGTTGTTCATAACTATGATGGATATCAACCCATTCGGAGATGAACCTACAATCTCCCGAAGTGATTTTGGGGTTTTTGAAATTCGAAAAATGAATGGGATTTATAAATGTATATTGATGCATTTTAAAATCATTTTCTCATATATGCTCGTTTTGTATTTCTAGGTCAATAAATTGATCATGCGTCTTTGAATTTGGCGACTATTTTGGATTCGAACAAACCGATCGGGCCTAACTTCTGATCGCTTAGAAACCCGAGAATTGTTCTCAAGGCGGAAAAGCTTGCATATGTCCTTGAAGAGCCTCTTCCTAATCCTAAGGACGATGCAACCTGCATCAAATGTTGGTCTATCGAAGCATCCGGCGATTCTCGAGCGAAGTTGCATCATGCTAGCGGCGATGGTACCTGAGCTGCAAAAGCAGCATGAGCATATGGATGCTAATACTATAGTCTTCCATCTTCATGAGTTGTTCGATGAGCAAGCGAGATCCGAAAGGTTCGAGGTCTCTAGGCTCCTCTTCACCACGAAGATGCAAGAAGGTTCGTCTGTAGTACAATTTGTGCTAAAGATGAACGGGTACATCGAGCGGCTAGCCACCCTTGGGTTTGTGATGGATCATGAGTTAAATATTGATTTAATTCTGCATTGTTTGCCCAAGAGTTTCTCACAATTCGTGATGAACTATCGGATGAACAAATTGGAATCCACTATTCCCGAGCTCCTTAATATGCTGAAGACTGTGGAGCCTTCTGTGAAGCATGAGGAGAAGGCGGTTCTGTTAGTTGATTCCTCAAAGAAAGGTTCTGAGAGGAAGGCAAAAGAACAGAAGAAAGGGAAGAACAAAAAGGCGAAGAAGGCAGAACCAGTGCAAAAGGGCACTTGCCATCACTGTGGCAAGGAAGGCCACTGGCGAAGAAACTGCAAGATTTATCTTGAGTCCATGAAGAAGAAGAAGGCATCCGATGCCCCATCCTCTTCAGGTATCTTCGTTATTGATTGTCATTCTATTTCCTTAGACACTTGGGTATTGGATACTGGGTGTGGCTCACATATATGTAATGACATACAGGGCCTAAGGAATAGAAGAAGACTCGTCAGAGGGGAGTCAAATTTGCGAGTTGGCAATGGAGCAAAGGTTGCTGCGGTCGCCATCGGAACTTATTTGCTGAAGCTCCCTAGTGGACTAGTCTTGGAACTGGATAATTGCTATTATGTTCCTTCTCTAATAAAGAACATTGTTTCTATTTCCTGTTTAAATAGAAATGGTTTCCATTTGACGTTTAGTAACAATTGTTGTTATATAACTTTGAATGGCGTACTTTATGGAACTGGAACTTTGAGTAATGGCATTTACACGTTGGACGATTCCAAAGGACATTTTCAATATCGAAGCGAGCAACACGCGTGCTCGAAAGGATAATCAAATAGACTCTATATGTGGCATTGTCGTCTTGGCCATATAAGCAAGAAACGCATGTCCGAATTACACCGATGTGGAATTCGAATCGCTTGAATTGGATTCATACGATACATGCGAATCATGCTTAAAAGGCAAGATGACTAAGTTACCTTTACCGAAAAGGTGAACGAAAGTGGGAGAGTTACTAGGACTAATACATACTGATGTATGTGGACCTATGTCAACTCAAGCATTAGGAGGCTATAACTACTTCATTACCTTCACCGATGATCACTCACGGTTTGGGTATGTGTTCTTGATGAAACACAAGTCCAAGCCTTTGAAAGGTTCAAAGAATTCAGAAATGAAGTAGAGAAACAACATGATAAGAGTATTAAAATACTGATCGGATCGAGGTGGTGAATACTTAAGTCAAGAGTTTCTTGATTATCTAAGAGACAATGGTATATTGTCTCAATGGACTCGCCCTATACACCACAAAGATAATGGTGTATCCGAGAGGCGAATCGGACCTTGTTGGACATAGTCGTCAATGATGAATCATGCAACTCTTCCCAAGTCCTTTGGGGCTATGCACTCGCATACTGTTTACTTGTTAAATGTAATGCCTACTAAGGTAGTCTCAACTACTCCATATGAGATATGGAATAGTAAGAAACCTCATGTATCTTACTTGAAGATATGGGGTTGTCTCGCTTATGTGAAGTAGACGACGTACAAATTGGATGCTAAGTCTGATAAATGTCTATTTATTGGATACCCTAAGGAAACAAGGGGTTACCAATTCTATCATCCTGTGGAACAAAAGGTGTTTGTTTCAAGGCATGCTGTGTTTCTAGAGAAAGAGTTTCTCTTGCACGAAAACAGTGGGAGTGTCGTCGAGCTTGAGGAGGCTCGAGAGACTCAAATAGACATTGATGAGATACCTGGTGAAGCACAACAGCCGACAACTCATAGTGATGAGCAATCGGCTGGACCTATTGTAACACCACATCTTCGTAGATCTGGTAGAACACGCAACATTCCTGAGAGATATGGATTTCTCGTAAGTGAATCGAACGACGTGTTACTCATTGATGATGAGGAGCCTACCAGTTATGAAGAAGTGCTGACAAGTTCAGAAAGGGATAAATGGCTTGATGCCATGAAGTCGGAAATGGATTCCATGTATGAAAACCAAGTTTGGAACTTGGTTGACCCACCTGAAGGCATCAAGCCTATAGGGTGCAAGTGGGTTTTCAAGAGGAAAACCGACATGGATGGTAATGTGATTACCTATAAAGCTAGATTAGTGGCGAAAGGATATCGTCAAAAACAAGGTGTTGATTATGACGAAACCTATTCGCCTGTAGCTATGCTTAAATCCATTCGGATGCTCCTGGCCATAGCGGCTCATTATGATTATGAGATATGGCAGATGGATGTGAAAACAGCTTTCCTTAATGGAAACCTGCTCGAGGACGTGTATATGATACAGCTTGAGGGTTTCACATCGGTTGATAAAACCAAGGTATGCAAGTTGCGACGATCCATTTATGGATTGAAGCAAGCATCCAGGAGCTGGAATATCCGTTTTGATGAGACGATCAAAAAGTTTGATTTCTCACAAAATCCGCATTTAACCTTGTGTGTACAAGAAGGTTAGTGGGAGGCAAATGTGTTCCTAGTATTATATGTCGATGACATATTACTTATAGGAAACGATGTTTCAATCTTACAATGCTAAGGTTTGGTTATCCAAGACATTCTCCATGAAAGACTGGGAGAAGCAACCTACATCCTGGGATTAAGATCTATAGAGATAGATCAAACGGTTGCTTGGTCTTCGCCTACATATATAGACCGAAAAGCAAAGAGGTTTAGCATGTCGGAATCCAAGAAAGGTTACCTACCCATCAGGCATGGGGTACACCTTTCGAAGTCTATGTGTCCGCGCACAGAAGACGAGAGGATTTGCATGAGTAAGATTCCCTATGCATCCGCAATAGGATCTATCATGTATGCTATGTTATGTACGAGGCCCGATGTATCGTATGCTCTGAGTGTCACGAGCAGATACCAGTCTGATCCAGGAATGGATCATTGGGCGGCTGTTAAGACGATCCTTAAGTACTTAAGAAGAACTAAGGATGTGTTCCTAATATATGGAGAAGGGGACATGGTGATACGCGGGTATACGGATGCCAGCTTCCAGACAGACAAGGATGATTCCAGGTCTCAGTCTGGATACGTGTTCACTTTGAATGGTGGCGCAGTGAGTTGGAAAAGTTCCAAACAAGACACTGTAGCGGATTCTACCACTGAGGCAGAATACATTGCAGCTTCGGAAGCAGCAAAGGAAGCGGTTTGGATCAAGAAGTTCATTTATGAACTTGGTGTGATTCCAGCCATTGTTGAAGCAATACCGGTCTACTGCGACAACAATGGAGCAATTGCACAGGCGAAAGAGCCGAGGTCTCATCAACGATCCAAACATGTGCTTCGCCGCTATCATCTTATCAGAGAGATCATCAGTAGGAACGAAATACAAATCGAGAAAATTCCCACTGAAAGGAACTTAGCGGATCCCTTGACTAAAGCATTACCTCAAAGCAAGTTTGAGGGTCATGTTAGAGACTATGGTATTGGATACCGTAGCGATTGGCATTAGGCCAAGTGGGAGTCTGTTAGTAATATATGAGAGATGTCCTAAGGCAATCGCCTTATGTATGAACCATTTATATGATAAATGATGATTCACTATTTGAGTATACATGTTTTATGTATTTGATTGGATCTTAAACTCATTTACTGAATGTCCACGATACGATTCACAGCATGAGAGAATTTGTGATTGGATCACAACTAGTGAGTATCTCTACATGTGTAATTGTGATGTATCGGAATTATCCCTAGTCAATGAATTGATGGATTTGGACACCATCAATTCTGTCGAGACTAGCACGAGGTATACTCCTTGGTGTATCCAAGCAGCTGATTCTCACTAGCTGGAGACATAGTGATGTCCGGAGATAATCGTGGATGCTAGTTATGGTAACTAGTTCATTGGAGTGACCAACCGTAAGACTTCATATGGTTTTCTGCATATATATAGATATGTCAATGAAGTTCTTACTGTGGCTTAAGTGCGATGTTCCTTTGACTTGCGGTATTCAAGTCATCTTGATCATGGAGACTTATGCTTTGACATCTTAAGCAAACATCTCTAAGGAGATGTGGACCCGGGATGATTGGGTATAAGTCGAAGTGATCGAAGGTGTTTGAATAGCCTATAAAGGATTCACCACTCCTTGCGAGGAGATGTATACCCATGGCCTCTCGTCAGATTGTTACTAAAGTCTTTGGCCAAAGCATTACATGTTTAGAGTAAGGGACTCTTCGATACATGTGGAGTAACTAGAATCCGTAGGACGAGGAAATGATACTTGGGCTAGGTGTGACGTAGTCAGCCTAGTGGGGACTGACACTATAGACCATGTCCTGAACCAAGTGGGTATAAGATGAGTGAAGGGAATGGGGCACGAATCATTCGAGCTGCTGAAGGGTTTCAGAAATAGTTCTGGATCAACCGTTGATCTTTTCTGTTAATTGGGGATCATGATGTACTACTAGGTGCCACTCATGATCGTTCTATAATTAATGGTTAATTATAGACGGCCAACATAAACCGAGAACCTATTTGGTCACACGCACAACGAGCGTAATCCAAAGGATTTAAAACGAGCTTGAGAATGGGATTCTCAGACCGAGAGAAACTAGGTTTGGTTGGACCAAACATAAAGCGAGCATGAAATTGTTTCAGTCGCAATGGAAGCGTGGATGGGCCGTGTCTTATGAAGACATAATGGATGGACCAAAATGGTTTGGTTCTAATCCAATGGATAAGAATAAACCAAAGGGTTTGGTTTATTTTAAACGAATGAACCAAAAGTTGGTTCGGTTCGTTTTAACTTAAAATAAACCATCATGGTTTGGTTTATTTTAACTTATCTTAATGGAGCGGGTTAATGGGCTTTATGGATATGATCCATTAACCTTTAAGAGAATTAGTTCTCTATAAAAGAGGGCTTAAGGGATTGTTAAACCCTAACTAATCCAAAACCCTAGCCCTCTAAGTTGCCGCCCACCACAACCTTGGTGAATTCGGCGCCCAACCCTAAGCTGCCGCCGCCCAGCCCAAAGCTCCTCCAACCGGCGTCCAGAAGGTTGCTTCCTTCCTCCTCGCCGGCGTCGAGCTGCTGCCGGAAGAGTTCCGGTCATCCTCCTTAGGTTTGGCATCAAGGTGAGCACTTGGCTTCCTTGTTTTGGCCGGCGCCTACTCCTCCACCAAGCTGTCCAGTTTTCTGGACAGTTTCTTCTCCTCTTGTCGGAGCGTCGTTTGGACGACGGTTAGTGCTCCGACAGCGGCTAACTTACCGGGGATTTGATCTCCGGTAATCCTCTGAGGTGGAGGGCGAAGGATTCGTCAAACGGTTGACGAATACCTCTCCGGAGAATCAAGTTTTGAGGACTTGGTTTTGGATCCGAATTTGGATTCGGATCGTGATCATCTCTCGATCACGTCGTCTTCAACACGAGGCTAGTAACCCGTACGAAGACGAAGCTCGTGGCTTAGCGAAGTCATCCTAAGGATACTCGGCGTGGATACGGATAGAGATGATTCTAGCGAGGATCATTCCGGTTGATGCCGTTCCCGCTACACGTCATACGAAAGGTATAACGTAGTTTAATTTCCTTATATTGCAAATTTTAATTTACGGTTATGTCTACACTTGTTGTAATATGCATGCGTGTGTTGTGTGTGTTGTAATAAATATAGATTTATTATTTTTAATTGCTTCCGCTGTGCTCATGTTTACGAAACATGATCGAACACACACACGCCGCGGTGCCGAAAACTCAACAGTGTAGACATAATCGTATTTTCAAATTTTGCAATAAAAGGAAATTTATTCTACGTATACCTAACGTATCACGTGTAGCGGGAAAGGCATCAACCAGAGTGATCCTCGCTAGAATCGCCTCTATCCATATCCACGCCGAGTATCTTCAGGATGACTTCATAAAGTCACAAGCCTCGTGTTGAAGACGATGTAATCGAGAGAAGATCACAATCCGAATCAAAATTCGGATTCAAAACTGTTGGTGCAGTAGGCACCTAAGTCGAACCTGAGTTTTGATTATAGCAAACAATACAAAGTTAAGCTCATGTTGTTATATCACGAGCTGAATCGAGTGTGCAGAAGATTGCTATAGCTGGAGTTGAAGGCTAGCGACACCCGGAGGAAGCCGCGGTGGTCGGGCGACACTCGAGTGACTTCGGAGGGAGCCGAAGGAATCGAGTGGAAGGCCGGAAGCAAAAGAAACATGTAAGTATCGAGGTAAGCTCATGTGTGCGAGCGTAAGTGAGGTCGTATCCTCTTTACGGGGATGATCTTAAGCGTAGATCCGACCAAAGACATCTCATAGATGGTCTAGGTCGAGATCGGACGGTCGGAGGCCGTCAAAATAATGTTTTTGTTGAGCTAACTTTGACCTGCAACAAACATCAGTCGACTGCCAGCTTGGAGGACTCGACTGCCGTCAATCAGTCGACTGCCAAAGGTCAGCACTCAACTGATGCTGCCATCAGTCGACTGATGATGGCCATCAGTCGACTGATGGTCAAAGGATCAGCCTCGAGGAGTCAAGGTTTATCACCAAATTTCAAGGGGAGTGGTGATCAATTGTGATTGGCTAGGGTTCCTCTCGAAAAGGGGCTCAAAGGCTATAAAAGGAGGGCCAAACCTAGGGTTTCTTCATCAATTCTAAGTGCTCAAAAGCCTCCACAACGCTGTGACTCTCTGACAACTCTACGACAACGAAGTGCTGCCAACAACCCTAGTTTAAGTCCTATCTTCGAGTTGTTGGTATAATATTGTCTTGTCATTTCTTTTAATCTTGCAATTAGTTTGTTAATCGAGGCTTTCTATCATTGCATTTTCATTTTAATAGAAGAGAGGGTTTGTCTCTCTATCTTGTGCTTCGAAAGTTTTTTTTTTGTAATCGTAAACTCCTACCTCCAACGAGGAGGAGTATTTTAGTGAATTGCCCTCCGTACACGGTCTAGGACCGTTAGGGCCTTGGAGTAGTAGCCGAAGGCTACGAATCAAGTAAAAAACTATTTGTCTCTTTTAGTTTTTATTTACATTTCCGCTGCGTATATTTGTCTTGAAACGAATTCGAAAGAAAAAGTTTTTTCGCTATTCACCCCCCCCCTCTAGCGAACCGCATCGATCCAACAATTGGTATCAGAGCCGGGGGTTGCTAAGATTTGGTGAAACCACCAATCTAGCCATTTTTACAGATTTATTTTTCTTTTAATTCTATTTTTTTTATTATTTATTTCGTTTTGTTAAGTTTTTCTCCCGCACTACTAATCCAAGACGCGAGTCTTGGTACTTGTTTTTGTGTTTTTGTCGTTGCTAGTTTCTTCGTCTTCGTCTCTTTGTGTCTTTCGTGTTAATGGCCCATCTCGAGGGTTTTAGCACCGTCCGACCACCGTTTTACAACGGTGACGATTTCCGTTACTGGAAAGGTCGGATGGAGTGCTTCCTAAAAACCCAAATAGAGATGTGGATTGTGATCCAAACCGGGTTCACCCTTCCTACTAATGAAGAAGGTGAATCCTTGGATTACAATTGGTCCATTGCCACTAAACGACAAGTCGAGGCGATGCAAAGGCGACTCAAATCTGCAGCGGGGCTATCCAAGGAGGAGTCGAACCGGACCCTTCATCAGCGCAAGAGATCTCTGGACGAGGCTGATCGATTTACACGAAGGATTGGATCAAGCTAAGGTTTGCAAACGCGATTTGTTGTAAAATAAATTGTACACGCTAAAAATGCAGGAACATGAGACACACAATTGCACGCCTCAGCCCGTGACATCGCCAATACACTTACACGCATGCAAAAGGTCGAAACCGCGGTATGTTCTAAACTCTTTTCCGAGGACTACCTTGTGGGCATCCATGGTCGACGCCTACAAGGTCTCCAAGGACCTTTCTAAAGTTAGAATAGATGAATTATTCTCAGATTTCAATTACATGAGTACCCAACTAACCCGAGAGGGTATAGCCTTGTTTGCGGGTTCAAAGAAGAAGAAAATCGCAAGCAAGCCACCACCAACCGAGGAGGAAGACGAGTCCAAGAAGAAATTGACTCGAGTCGATCACAACTAATGAACCTAGCTCGAAGGATAGCCAAGGGACGAAAGCGAACCACGACTCGACCCAACCAAGGTAAGCCTAAAAGTTCTAATATTAGGTGTTATGAGTGTAACAGGTTTGGACATATCAAGTCCGAGTGCCCCAAGCTCAACCACCAAGCACCTAAGAACAAGAAGGCCCTCAACGCGACATGGGAAGAAGCGTCATCAGAAGAAGACGAAGACCACGTCTTCATGGCGAAATCGATTGAGTCAGACACGGAGACTGAACCTGAACTTGAGTCAGAACCTGAGGATGACTCGGACTACGAAGCTACCTTCAAGTCAAGCCACAGATACGCATCCGGTTCAAAAGATACCCTTAAAGTGAGTCGAACTTTATTTAATACTTTACATAATACGGTTAGGTTTTTGTCTAGGAAATTAGTTAAGTCCGAGTCCAAGGTCGAGACCTTGATTGAGGAGGTCAAACTCCTCAAACACAAGGTCTCCCTAACCTCTTCGACTAGTCAAGTTCGAGAAGAGGACCCAACTCGAGCTGAAAAGCTCGAAGTTGAGAACTCTCTCTTGAAAAGTCAAGTTGAAGATCTTAGGAACACGTTGGAAAGGTTCACTTCGGGATCCAAAGGACTTGACCTCCTACTTGGATCTCAAAGGGTCGTGTACAACAAGGCTGGACTAGAGTTTAACTCAAACATGACTAATAGGTTGTATATGTCGATTGTAAGTCGACATAGGAAACATGTCCAAGCATGGGTCCCTAAGAACCTTTTGATTTCAACTCTAGGATCCAACCCGTACTGGATTCCCAAGGACCAAATCCACTATGTGGATAGACCGAACCGATTCAACGGTCTAGGGGGAGCCAGTACAAAACATGTTTGTGCTTTAACTTAGAAATTGCATGCTTTAACTTAGAAAGTTTGTGCTTTAACTTAGAAATTGCATGTTTTAACTTAGAAAGTTTGTGCTTTAACTTAGAAATTGCATGTTTTAACTTAGAAAGTTTGTGCTTTAAAACTTGTGAACTCACTTAGAACACGTACATAACCAACTAAAATTCTTCGAAAAGATTGAGCCTCGGGGAGTCTCTTTTCAAAAATAACCAGTTAGACTAGGAAATAGTCTTAGGTGAGTCAAGTCATCATTTTCTTGAAAATGGCTTTGTCTAAGGAAGTGGTCGATGATCAGATAAAAGAAGGCCTCTGCGCCTCGCCACGACCTGGAAGCCATGATCTTGAAAAGGTAAACTTGACAAGCCTAAGGTCAAATTCAAATCTAACATAAAATTACTTGAATCTAAATGCACTTAATCAACTTAATTGGAAGTCATCTCACAAAAAACACATAAGTATAACATGCTTGATCATATAGACACAGGTGAGATGACCTAGGTTTAACAACTTACAACCAATTTTTTTTTTTTAAAAAAAAATCTAACATCCAATCCAACCACCTTGTGTGTAGGATCAATGGATGTTGGATAGCGGTTGCTCCCGACACATGACCGGGGATCAACTCAAATTCACGAAGCTTCGATTCAAACGACAAGGATCGGTAGCCTTTGGGAATAACGACAAGCTCAAAATCATCGGATCAGGTGATATCGAGCTTAACTCGAATTTTGTTATTAAAAATGTATTACTTGTAGAGAATTTTGAATATAACCTGCTTAGCGTAAGCCAATTATGTGACAATAACTATAAGGTCGTATTTTTAGAAAATGAATGTGTAATTAAAACAAATGAAACAGCTAAAACAATACTCAAAGGAACTAGGACAAATAACATTTATACAATTAACTTAATCAATTCCTCAGCCAAATGTCTTATGACACAGGAAGAGGAATCATGGTTGTGGCACCGACGACTCGGTCACTCGCACCCAAGACTCGTCCACAAGATGAGTTAGAGTGGCTTAGTCAGAGGCTTACCCAACCTCAACAATTTGGTTAATAAAATCTGTAATGCTTGTCAACAAGGAAAACAACCTAGGACACAACACAAGTTAACTAACCAAGAACGTACCTCAAGTGTACTTGAGCTCCTGCATATGGATCTATTCGATTCACATGGAGCCAAGTCACTCAATAGAAGTCAATATTGCTTAGTCATAATTGACGACTACTCCAGGTTTACCTGGGTTAGGTTCATCAAACATAAAAATGATACCCTAGATCAATTAATCAATCTATTCAAATTAATCGAGAATCAAAAAAACCTTAAGGTTAAAAGACTTAGAAGCGATCATGGTGGTGAATTCGAAAATCAAAGGTTCACCGACTTCTGTAACCTAAACGGATACCACCATGAATTCTCTTGCCCTAGGACCCCTCAACAAAATGACCTAGTGGAGCGGAAAAACCGAACTCTACAAGAAGCCGCTAGGACCATGTTGAACGAATACGACCTACCTGATAGGTTTTGGGCAGAAGCCGTTAGCACGGCTTGCTATGTCCAGAATAGGATCCGTATGGTAAAGAGGCACCTTAAGACCTCGTATGAGATTTATCACAATAAAGTACCCAACATCAAGTACTTTAGGGTATTTGGGTGTAAAGTACATATCTTAAACACTAAGAACCACCTAGGGAAATTCAAATCCAAAACCTCCACCGGAATCTTCTTAGGATACTCAACCACGAGTAGGGCCTATAGGGTATATAACCACGATACCCTTAAAGTCAAAGAGACTATTAATGTAGTGTTCGATGAAGTACCCGAACCTACAAAACCCTTAATGACCCCAAGTGTTGAGCCCACTGATACCAAACTCGTCTCCGACCCTAAGATCGAGTCTAATCCACATCAACCAACTTCTCTTGTCGACCAAGTGACGAGTGATCTGAGTCAAACTAGTGTTCAACCAAGTCACCCCATTGATCAAGCATTAGGTGACACAAACCCAACCCAATCTAGGATTCAGACTAACCACCCTATCGATCAAGTGATAGGAGATCCTAATCTAGGAGTTCGAACTAGAGCATCCTATAGGAACCTTAGTCAAATTTCCTTAATTTCAAAGATAGAACCCAAATCAATTGAACAAGCTCTTCTTGATCCCGATTGGATTATTGCAATGCAAGAAGAGCTAGCTCAATTTACTAGGAATGAAGTGTGGGAATTAGTACCACCACCTAAAGATAAAACGATAATTGGAACAAGGTGGGTGTTTCGTAATAAGCTTGATGATAAAGGTGAAGTAGTTAGAAACAAGGCTAGGCTAGTCGCCAAAGGGTTTAGTCAAGTCGAAGGTTTAGATTACGACAAAACCTATGCCCTAGTAGCTAGACTCGAATCCATTCGAATGTTGCTAGCTTATGCCGCACATCGAGGATTTAAGCTATTTCAAATGGATGTTAAGTCGGCATTCCTAAATGGATACATTAAAGAAGAAGTTTATGTTAGCCAACCCCCTGGATTCGAAAATCTAGATAAACCTGACCATGTTCTAAAACTTAAGAAAGCTCTCTATGGACTTAAACAAGCTCCTCGAGCTTGGTACGAGAGACTTTCAATCCATCTTAAGTCAAAAGGGTTTAACCAAGGCTTAGTTGACCCAACTCTCTTCGTAAAAACCTTAGATAAAGAAATATTCATAGCTCAAATTTACGTAGACGATATAATTTTTGGAACCTCTAACTCAGCCTTACTAAACGAGTTTGTTTCACTCATGGAAAGTGAGTTCGAAATGAACTTGGTAGGCGAGTTAAGTTTCTTTTTAGGTCTACAAATTAAACAAACTAAGGATGGTATATACCTATATCAACAAAAATACACTAAGGAGTTAATTAAAAGATTTGGAATGCAAGACGCTAAGATAGTAAACACCCCAATGGCGATTAATGTTAACATAGGAGAAGACCTAGAAAGTAAGTCCATTGACTTAAAGTACTATAGGAGCGCGATAGGAAGTCTCCTATACTTAACTGCGAGTCAACCCGACATCCTATTCGCAGTAAGTATGTGCGCCAGGTTTCAAACCTGTGCTAAGGAGTCTCACCTAACCCTAGTTAAGAGTATCCTTAGATATCTTAAGGGTACACTTAACGTTGGTATTTGGTACCCTAGATCTACGGAGTTCGAACTAATCGGCTACTCCGATTTGGATTATGCTGGTAGTAAACTCGATAGAAAGAGCACGAGTGGTTGTTGTCAACTACTCGGCTCGAGTCTAGTAAGTTGGTGCAGTAGGAAGCAACACTGTGTTGCCTTATCTACCACCAAAGCCGAATACATCGCGATGGGTGAGTGTGTCACTCAACTTCTTTGGATGAAGCACACTCTCCGCGACTTTAACCTAGACTTTACGAATACTAAACTTCACGTAGATAACATTAGTTCAATTAATCATACTAAGAATCCAATATGTCACTCTAGGACCAAACATATAGAAGTCAAACACCATTTCATTCGAGAACATGTGGCCAACGGAGTCATACAACTCGAATACGTCGAATCGAAGTCTAACTTAGCAGACCTATTTACTAAACCCCTACCCGAAGCCGAATTTAGTCTATTAAGATGAAAATTGGGCATGTGCGTAATAGAATAGGTACTTGCAAATTATATGTTCTTACTACTATTTCTTTAATTTCATGGAACTAGCATAGGACATACCTTAGATATCATGCACCTATAGATTTAAGGAGTCAGTACATCTCACAACTGTTAGGGATCGTTTGAAAGCTAGAGGGGGGTTGAATAGCGCTTTTCGTTTCTACAAGAGTAATTAGCGGAAGCAAACACAAATAATATATGTAAAAACAAAAAGCAATGCTAACAAAGCCTTTACGTGGTTCGGAGATAACGCTCCTACTCTACGGCGATCCTTAAGGTGGATCAACCCAAGCAATTCCACTAAGAAGCTTTCTCTTTACAAAGACCTCCTCTTCTTACAAAAGATGACAATGAAGATTTGAGAGGAGAAAGGAGATTAATACACTTAGAAAGCTTGGAAAACTTGTAGGAGCTTAGAAGAATGATCAGAATATATGCATTAGCCCCTTCTTGCTCCCCTTGGGCTCTTTTTATAGGAAAGAGCCTCTTTTTCCCGTTGGAGGTCTATCAGTCGACTGATGACTTACATCAGTCGACTGCCGCCGATTCTAACGGCTTCGAAGTACCAGATTTGGATTTGCCATCGCTATCGCTAACGGAAGACTATCACGATCGGCCAACACCGCGCTCGACCGATATCGCCGTAGCCGATCGCCGCTATTACGGGCTATATTCGCTTGTGGCGCTTACGCAATAATGGCGATCGCCGGCTTATCTTGCGATAAGTCTCGAGTCGACTCTCACCGGCCGACCGATAACCCTAGTCGATCGATAATGACCTTCCAACCTCTAATGCTGCATTTTAAGGGCCAGTTCGACCGACACCATGTTCCAGTCGAATGGCACACTCCAAGTATGACTAATTCATACTTGAAAACATAACCTAAGCCTAGACTTAACCTTCTAGCTTCTCCATCAGCCTTGCGCCTCTAGGATTTCTCTGAGTCCACGACTCCATCCATGCGCTTGCCTTCAAAAGCTTCCTTTGGTTTCGTCATGCTTTGGGTTTCTTCTTTGTCAAAGTACGCTTGGACTTTATGCCGCCAAGACTACATGCTTGGACTTATGCCGCCAAGACTTTCCTTTGGTCTTCCTTTTCCAAGGACTGCTTGGACTTTACGCCGCCAAGACTACATGCTTGGACTTATGCTGCCATGACCTTTTCTTGACTTCTCTTTGCCAAGATCACACTTGGACTTGTCTTTTACCAAGACTTCATACTTGGATTTTCTTGTCACTTAAACATGTATACAATTAGATCACAAAACATTGCCTAACTTAGATGATTATCCAAACATCAAAATATATATAAATGCTTGGGGCATTGTTGCACCAACAATCTCTCCCTTTTTGATGTTTGACAATCATTTAAGTTAGGTCTTTAACACATAAACATATTTCAATATGAATTCTAACTTAAATATCCCTTCTCCCCCTTTGACATACAACAAAAAGAGAAGAGGTTATCCAATAAGTGCAGGAAGGAATTATGATTGACCCATCTTGAACAAAGGTATAAAATTGATATGAAGCTCCCTCTAAATCCAAGACATGTTTCATGATGTGTAAATAACATGTGCAACAAAACATAAGCAATAGAATAGGCAAATATGTTCTAGCCTTGCACCAACAATTATATAAATAAGGGATGTAGCTCCCCCTAAACCAGTGCACCAAGAAAATCCGCCTTTCCATACAAGGTATCATGTATATACTGTGGAAATCATATAATGTCCAAAATTGAACCTTTTAACCGATGAAAAACCGCTTTCCATTCCAAAGCAAAGGACACCAGTTCGATCGAATATAATCAGCCAAGGCCTTAGCGCGATCGCTAATAACGGCGATCGATGATGTCGACAAGTCTGAATTTCGAGTTTTTCAGTCAAGGTTTGAAAATGCGTAGAAAATTCCGTGGGTGTCCAAAAATCACGAAACTTGGCATACACATTTTATTCGACTAATATAACATACGAAAAATATTAGACGGAAAACATGTTCATCAGATTAATGGATTGATACGATATTCAAAATAACAAAATTATGACGCAAAAAGTGTAATTTATCGTATCAATATTCATAACTTCGTACTATATGCTCAACTTCTAAACTTGACAAATAACAAATTGTAGGCACTAATAGAAGTGAACAAAAACACAATTTCATTTCATTAATCAAAAGTCATTACACAAGTAGGAGTTTATGCCGTACATACGGCCAAAAAGAAAATAACAAAGAAAACAAGCGAGCTAACGATCGTCGTCCTCAGCATCCATCGGTGCAGATGACGAACCATCGTGAGGTGGGTGTCCAGGTGCAGCAGGGCGGAGAATCGCCAAGATGTCCTGCTGCTGCCGATGCACCTCTCTCACGAGGGAGAGGAGCTCCTGATGCTCTAGGCGTAGCTCCTCAAAACGTGTGTCCACCCGGGCCCGAAAAGCATCGCGGGCACCGAGGATGTGTCGGTAGAACAAGACGCTCGCAGCAGCTCTCCCCGCATCGTTCCCTCAAGAACACCCGCAAAGACCACCCTCAAGAACTCCTTCCGCAGCTGACATCCTCCGGTGCCGAGCGCACTGCCCCCGTCGTCCGGGTCCCGTAAGACGGATCCTCCGTCGCCTTCAGTGCCCGCCAATGAGAAACTCCGCGAGTCATCCGATCATATTTTTCTATTCATGACTTTGTGGCTCCTATATTGACATCAATGCCTCTGGTGAGCCATTGAGTGAGGACATTTCCAAATGGTATGTGAATCTTCCCATTGTTTGGCCTTATGAAATGAATGATGCAGTGGAAGGTATTGAGACCAATGTTAATGTCTAAGTATTGATGAAAGATATGCATGAGAAGTAAGTGTGGAGGGCGAACCAAGGCCAAACCACGGGTAACTATGGGGAGAAGACAATGAGCAACGACCTTATAAAGGACATTGTCAGAGGCAGAAAGTTCTTGTGATTGAAATAAATTGGTGTTCAAAGGTCGAGGATAGTGATAGAAAGTATCATGAAGGGAATCTAAAGAAATCTCCTCAAAGGGAGATGGAAGAGGTTCACTCCAAGATGGATATAGAGTGAAATCATTCTCGGAAGAGAGACATCCGAGAAAATTGGTCCAGATCTAGGGACTGAAATCCAGATCGCGCTGAGCAACACGAGTCCGGTATCTCATCCCATCTCCAGCCGGTCGCAGGTTGTTGAAAAATTCAGAGAGAAGGGTGATATTTACGTGATGTTCACAGAAAACTAAAGACTCAAGGTTGTAATGTTGGATGATTTGAACAATGTCAAAATAGTAGTCTTTAAGAAACTTGGAATCCATTGATCTAGGTGGAATAAGTTGGAATTTGTTTTTATGGAAAGCACTTTCAAGGGCGGAATTTGGAAATCGAGGATCAACAGAGGGTTGAGGGTTTGACGGGCCCTCGTTGGTCGGAGGTGCCCAGGTGTGCTTAGTAGCAAAGTGCTTAATTCTAAATGGGTGAAAAGACAACACACAAAAAAATATGCACAATGTAGGTTGATGATGCATGGACAGAGACAACAAGACAAGCATGGGTTAGTGAAATACAATCATAGGAACAAACAAACATTGATCAGGAATGAAAATATACCTAGGCGGCATGGTGAACAAAGATCAGTGTCGGACCACGGAACCCTAGCTGAGTGACTGGAAACTAGAGCACGAACGGAGTGACAAGAGAAGGTCCTCGAGTTGGAGAGCACTCCAAATGGGATCACGGGTCGATGAAGTCGCCGGAAAAACAAAGGAGAACGGCTAAGAGGTGCGGTGGAAGGTCGTCGGAAGAGGAAGAGAAGAGAGAAATCGAGAGGTTACAAGTGAGTCGAACGGTGAAAGCCCTAAAAACCGCGACACCGCTCATTCGGCTCATTGTCGGCGGTTGGCGATGGTGATCGGAGCAAGGCGATCGCATCTGAGCGATTACATGCGCGATCGATCGCCATAAATGGCGGTCGAGCCCGATATGAACCGATAAGCCGGTTCGATATCGTATCGTCGACGTTAGGTACCGATCGATATCGTCTGATAACCTTTTGGTTAAAAATTCATAATTAATTCAATAAAGATCAAAAAATCACGAAATTTTGTGCGTAATATTGTTAGATCATTTCCTATCAAGGAAAAATTATTTTAAAATTATATTACCTCTAGATTTTGATATTGACACAATCTTGAGATTTTGCAAAAGTTATGATATTTTTGCAAAACTTTGTATCACTTTGGCTTATCAATAGGAAATTGTTTCTCAAGGTTTGATAGACATAGTTTATATTTTATTTTATTTGACATTTCCAATCATATTCTTGGAGCTATATGCACATTAATTGTACATAGGCCTTCCCAATGATTGGTCCAATGAAGGATTAATGTTTCTAGATGACACTTTGGTTCATAGTAATGCATCATAACAAGCATGATGAACCAAGTGCATCTTCCTAACATCTCACATGTTGTCTAGGTGGCTCAATACAAAAATCATGGTTTCCTAAGTATTTTGTGAGATGGTTAAAGGTATAAATCCTAGTATTTCTATAGAATCATGCAAAACTACACTTCTATTCTACAAAGCACATCCCAAGTTCTCTCCTAAGTGATGAAAATTCTATTTCGGGGAGAGGCTTGGTAAAGATGTCGGCTAGGTTGGACTTAGATTCAATATAATTAAGCTCAATGTCCCCCTTAGCCACATGGTCTCTAATGAAGTGATGTTTCACTTCAATGTGCTTGGTCCTAGAGTGATGCACCGGATTTTTGGTCAAGTTAATGGTACTCACATTATCACAAAATACTTTCATGTTGGAGTAAGATAGCTCATAATCTTCTAGGGTATGTTTCATCCATAAGAGTTGAGCTACACAACCACCCATAGCCACATATTCGCCTCGGTGGATAAAGCAACACAAGGTTGCTTCCTACTCCAACTCACTAGGGAGGACCCAAGGAATTGGCATCCACCACTAGTACTCTTCCGATCCAATTTGCAACCGGCATAATCGGAATCGGTGTACCCAATTAAATCAAAGACCTAGTCCTAGGGTACCATAGACCTACATTTAGTGTGCCCTTGACATATCTTAAAATTCTTTTAACGGCAACTAAATGAGATTCCTTAGCACATGATTGATACCTAGCACACATACCAACAAATAATATGTCGGGTCTACTAGCGGTTAAATACAAGAGGCTACCAATCATGCTCCTATAAAGGGTAAGATCTATTTGTTTTCCTTCACTATCACTATCTATTTTGGTATTGGTTGCCATTGGAGTTGACACTACCTTAGCATTTTCTAAACCAAATTTCTTAATCATTTCCTTAGCATATTTCGTTTGATAAATGTAAATTCCTTCACTAGTTTGTTTAACTTGCAAACCTAGGAAGAAATTTAATTCTCCAACTAGACTCATCTCAAACTCTTTTTCCATATTTTGAATAAAGTCTTCAAGAAGCTCATCATTTGTTGACCCAAAGATAATGTCATCAACATATACTTGGGCTACAAAGATGTCCTTAGATGTTGACTTTATAAAGAGAGTTTGATCTATACTACCCCTTTTGAAATCCTTAGAGATTAGGAAAGTTGACAATCTTTCATACCAAGCCCGGGGAGCTTGTTTCAAACCATATAAGGCTTTCCTAAGCTTGTATACATGGTTTGGGTAGTCCATATTTTCAAACCCGGGAGGTTGTTCTACATACACCTCTTCCTTAATAAACCCATTTAGGAATGCCGATTTGACATCCATTTGATGGAGTTTGAAACCCATATAGGAGGCATATGCTAAAAGTATTTTAATGGACTCTAATCTAGCAACCGGGGCATATGTTTCATCATAATCAAGTCCTTCAACTTGATTAAAACCCCTTGCAACTAATCGTGTTTTATTTCTAGTGATATTCCCTTGGTCATCTAGTTTGTTCCTAAAGACCCATCTTGTAGTAATAATAGTGTTTTCACTTGGTCTAGGAACTAACTCCCACACTTGACTCCTATCAAATTGAGCCAATTCATCTTGCATTGCTAAGATCCAATCCGGATCAAGTAATGCATCTTTAATGTTTTTGGGCTCAATTTGAGAAATTAGAGCTATATGACTAGTGGGGTCCCTATGGAATGACCTAGTCCTAACTCCTTGAGATAATTCACCCACAATTTGATCTAATGGGTGACTTTGATGAACTCTTATGGTTCTAGGAGGTGTATCAAGTTGAGTTTGGTCATGATTAACTTCAATTCTATGTTCATCATCGGTATCATCCCTTACTTCCCCTTGATCCAATCCTCCCCCTTGATTATTACCCCCTAAGTTTAAATCTTGAAATTGTTTGGTAATTTCTTGATTTTCATTATTTATGTCATCATCAATAGGGGATTTTCTAGGGTATGTATTTGAAGTTTCATCAAATTGAACATTTGAAGATTCTTCAATCTTTTGAGTCCTTTTATTGTAAAATCTATATCCTACACTAGTGGATGAGTATCCAACTAGGATTCCCTCATCCGCTTTGGACTCAAATTTACTTAGGTTGTCTTTGGTATTTAAGATATAGACTTTACATCCAAAGACCTTAAAATAATGAATTGTTGGAATTGTACCATTCCACAATTCAAATGGAGTTTTTCCTAAAAACCTATGAATTAATACCCTATTTTGGATATAGCAAGCGGTATTAACCGCTTCCGCCCACAAGTAGCTAGGTAAGGAATATGCATTAAGCATTGTCCTAGCCGCTTCTTGTAGGGCACGATTTTTTCTTTCCACAACCCCATTTTGTTGGGGTGTTCTAGGACAAGAAAATTCATGCTTGTACCCTTGTTCTAAGCAAAAAGTTGAAAAGTTAGAATTCTCAAACTCTCCACCATGATCACTACGGATCCGGTTGATTTTGAGTTTTCTTTCATTTTCTACTCTTTTGCTAAATCCTATGATTATTTCTAAGGTTTCATCCTTATTTTTCAAGAAAAACACCCAAGTAAACCTAGAAAAATCATCTACTATTACCAAGCAATATTTACTACCAATTATAGATGGGGTACTATGGCAATCAAATAAATCCATATGTAGTAATTCTAATGGTAAAGCGGTACTAAGTAAATTTACCTTTGTGTGATGTTTTTGATTGTTTCCCTTCTTGACAAGCATCACACATCTTGTCCTTGAGATATTTGACTCTAGGCAATCCTTTGACTAGCTTCAATTTTGCTATTTTGGCTATATTCTTCATGTTTATGTGACCTAGTCTCCTATGCCAAAGCCAACTTTCTTCCTCTTTTGCAATAAGACACTTAGTGGAAGGATTAGTAGCATAAGATAAATCAACATAATATATATTTGATTTTCTAAAGCCTACTAACATGCAATCATTTATAGTTTTGTGTCTTATAAAGCATTTTGAGGAATCAAACTTAACATCAAAATTTGCATCACATAATTGGCTTACACTAAGTAAGTTAAATTTCATATTTTTAACTAATAGAACTTTATGAATAGCAAGATTGGGAGATACCTCAATGGTGCCCTTTCCTAAAATTTTAAGTTTGCCGCTATTACCAAAAGACACTTTTCCTTGGCTAGTGTGGTTGATAGTGGAGAATTTTCTCTCATCTCCGGTCATATGCTTTGAGCACCCACTATCAACTATCCACAAGCTTGGTTCTTCTACCTATGCCACATGAAAAACACAATCCTTAGGTACCCAAATCTTAGGACCACTAGCATTAATTATAAATTTCTTTGGTACCCATGCTTTTCTCCCCTTGCTTTTAATCATGGATTTTCTACTAACTAGGGATGCAAATGCTACCTCTTTCTCCTTAGGTCTATATCCTAAACCGGCCTTATTGTAAATTGCCCTTTGGTCCTTAATAATCATATCTAGATATTTGGAACCATTAGTGAACTTTTCTAGGCATGTTCTTAATTTACTTATTTCTTTTCTTAACTCATCATTTTCATCCCTAAGAGTACAATCATCATTACTAGATGGTTTATCACATGATGCATCTATATTCTTAAATGATTTGATTTCTAATTTTAGATCCTTAATCCTAGTTTTTGATCTATTTAAAGCATTTTGTAAACATGCAATGGTCTTATAAAGTAAATCTACTTTGGGTGAGTCATTTACCTCATCATCATCACTTGATGATGATTCATCACTTGAAGAGGAAGAAGACTCCTCGCTTGAGCTTTCGGTTTCTTCCAATGCCATGAGGGCTAAGTTCCGGGTTGAATGGAAAACTTCTTCATCGTCGGAAGACTCCTCCATACTTAGAGTATCCCACGTTTGTGCCATCATCGCCTCCTTCTTCTTCTTTTCCTTCTTTTCCTTCTTCTTCTTATCCTTCTCCTCCTTTTTCTTTAGTTCCGGGCAATTGGGATTTATATGCCCTTTCTTGTTGCAACCAAAACACGTCACGTTAGAAATAGAATTTGAATTGTTAGAAGATTTACCTCTTGAGGATTGAAACATCCTCTTCACATCTTTCTTGGTGAGCCTCCTTGACTTCCCACCAAATTTCTTGACGTAGTGTGCTACCTCACTTGCCGACAACTCATCCTCACTACTTGATGAGTCCTCCTCGGATTCGGATGAGGAAGACACCTCCTTCTTTTCCTTTTTCTTCTTCTCCTTCTTTCCTACAAAAAGAGCTATACCCTTCTCTTTGGATGAAGTGTTAGCTTGTTCATGCAATTGAAATTCACAAAATAACTCATCTAATTTAACTAATGAAAGATCCCTAGAGACCTTATAGGCATCTACCATTGAGGCCCATAAGGTGGTCCTAGGGAAGGCTTGTAGTACATACCTCACAAGGTCTCGGTTGTTGACCTTTTCACCTATAACGTGTAGTCCGTTGACTACCTCCTTGAAGCGCCCGTGCATTTGGCTCACCGTTTCATTTGTCTTCATAGTGAAGCTTTGGAGTTGGCCAATCAAAAGATCCCTCTTGGCCCTTCTTGTCTCTTTGGATCCTTCGTTGAGTTCGATGAGCTTCTCCCAAAGCTCTTTTGCGGAGTTGAATGGCCCGACCTTAGATAGTTGCTCCTTGGATAGACCACATTGAAGTGTGGTCATTGCTTTTGCATTCGCTTGTGCTTTCTTGGCCATCTCTCTTGTCCAATCCTTTGTCGGTAGTGGTGCTCCGAATTCGTCGACCGGCTTCTCAAAACCATCTACAATACTAAACCAATTTTCAATATCGTTCATTAAATAATACTCCATCCTACCTTTCCAATATCCAAAATCATTGCCGTCGAAGAACGGAGGCCTCGCCGTGCTATACCCCTCTTAAAATGCCATCTTTGCTCCGGTTGATTGCTAGATCTTCCGATGCGATCCGGGCTCTGATACCACTTGTTAGGGATCGTTTGAAAGCTAGAGGGGGGGTGAATAGCGCTTTTCGTTTCTACAAGAGTAATTAGCGGAAGCAAACACAAATAATATATGTAAAAACAAAAAGCAATGCTAACAAAGCCTTTACGTGGTTCGGAGATAACACTCCTACTCCACGGCGATCCTTAAGGTGGATCAACCCAAGCAATTCCACTAAGAAGCTTTCTCTTTACAAAGACCTCCTCTTCTTACAAAAGATGACAATGAAGATTTGAGAGGAGAAAGGAGATTAATACACTTAGAAAGCTTGGAAAACTTGTAGGAGCTTAGAAGAATGATCAGAATATATGCATTAGCCCCTTCTTGCTCCCCTTGGGCTCTTTTTATAGGAAAGAGCCTTTTTTTCCCGTTGGAGGTCTATCAGTCGACTGATGACTTACATCAGTCGACTGCCACCGATTCTAATGGCTTCTGAACAGCCGGATTTGCGGGATTTGCCGTCGTTATCACCAACGGAAGACTATCGATCGGCGCCAGCGATGGCGATTCGATGATCTTGCTAAATGCGCGGCGATCGCTCACGCCATTGTTTTGTGATCATTGCGGCTTGTATCTCTGAGACAAATGCGAGTCGACTCTCACACCGATTCGGAGGATAACCCCGGTCGATCGTGACAACCTTCTAACCTCTGTGCATTTTAAGGGGATTCGGCCGACACCATGTTCGGTCATTGGCACACTCCAAGTATGACTAATTCATACTTGAAAACATAACCTAAGCCTAGACTTAACCTTCTAGCTTCTCCATCAGCCTTGCGCCTCTAGGATTTCTCTGAGTCCACGACTCCATCCATGCGCTTGCCTTCAAAAGCTTCCGTCATGCTTTGGGTTTCTTCTTTGCCAAAGTACGCTTGGACTTTACGCCGCCAAGACTACATGCTTGGACTTATGCCGCCAAGACTTTCCTTTGGTCTTCCTTTTCCAAGGACTGCTTGGACTTTACGCCGCCAAGACTACATGCTTGGACTTATGCTGCCATGACCTTTCCTTGACTTCTCTTTGCCAAGATCACACTTGGACTTGTCTTTTACCAAGTCTTCATACTTGGATTTTCATGTCACTTAAACATGTATACAATTAGATCACAAAACATTGCCTAACTTAGATGATTATCCAAACATCAAAATATATATAAATGCTTGGGGCATTGTTGCACCAACAACAACACATAGGACTAATGTGTTTGTGTACTTAGCCACGTAGATGGGCGTGAGATGTTAGGACCTTACTCCTGGTTCCAGATGTAGAGCTAGTGCATCGCTATGAACCACGGAGTATAATCTTACATACTAACCGACTCTGACCAGGATTGGTTGATCTTTTATATCAATCAAGCCAAATATGAGTCGAACATTTTATAGATGAACTTATTTTCAGTATATTATTTTCAAAATAATATGGAACATGCTTGGACTTTAAAATTAAAACTTATTTTTTATTTCACACACACCCTCACTCTTTTCGATATATGGCAAAAGGGGGAGAAAAAAGTTAAGGGAGTTCTTAACTTAAACACATTTAGTTTGTTTTCGTTAAAAATACAAAAAAATAATTTACTTAACTCTTAGTTAACTTGTTAACAAAAAGTAATTTACTTAACTTTAAGTTAACTTGTTAACAAAATGGAAGTAAAGGCCAAGGTTAAGAAATCAATTTTTTTATTTCTTAACTTAAAACTTATTTTAAACACTATGGCCAATATTAAGTAATTTCGGTCACTCAATTCTTTTTTTTGTAGCAAATATCAAGGGGGAGAGTTAAAACCCTTTCTCAAGTACTCACCCTCGGTCAAGGGGGAGGTTTCCTCAAGGGGGAGCACTTGAAAAAGAGTTTTTATATACTCCTACACATTCATGCATATCTCTTGCTCATTTTACTTAATGCACTTAATTTGTTTTTCTTAACTTTGTATGTGGGTTTGCCATAAATCAAAAAGGGGGAGATTGTTGGTGCAGTAGGCACCTAAGTCGAATATGAGTTTTGATTATAGCAAACAATACAAAGTTAAGCTCATGTTGTTATCTCACGAGCTGAATCGAGTGTGCAGAAGATTGCTATAGCTGGAGCTGAAGGCTAGCGACACCCGGAGGAAGCCGCGGTGGTCGGGCGACACTCGAGTGACTTCGGAGGGAGCCGAAGGAATCGAGTGGAAGGTCGGAAGCAAAAGCAACATGTAAGTATCGAGGTAAGCTCGTGTGTGCGAGCGTAAGTGAGGTCGTATCCTCTTTACGGGGATGATTTTAAGCGTAGATCCGACCAAAGACATCTCATAGATGGTCTAGGTCGAGATCGGACGGTCGGAGGCCATCAAAATAATGTTTTTGTTGAGCTAACTTTGACCTGCAACAAACATCACGATCATTGCCCGAGGACTCGATCGCTTAATCGGCCGATCGTGAAAGGTCGAAGATCGATCGATATCATCGATTGATGATGGCCATCAGTCGACTGATGGTCAAAGGATCAACCTCGAGGAGTCAAGGTTTATCACCAAATTTCAAGGGGACTGGTGCTCAATTGTGATTGGCTAGGGTTCCTCTCGAAAAGGGGCTCAAAGGCTATAAAAGGAGGGCCAAACCTAGGGTTTCTTCATCAATTCTAAGTGCTCAAAAGCCTCCGCAACGCTGCGACTCTCCGACAACTCTACGACAACGAAGTGCTGCCAACAACCCTAGTTTAAGTCCTATCTTCGAGTTGTTGGTATAATATTGTCTTGTCATTTCTTTTAATCTTGCAATTAGTTTGTTAATCGAGGCTTTCTATCGTTGCATTTTCATTTTAATAGAAGAGAGGGTTTGTCTCTCTATCTTGTGCTTCGAAAGTTTTTTTTTTGTAATCATAAACTCCTACCTCCAACGAGGAGGAGTATTTTAGTGAATTGCCCTCCGTACACGGTCTAGGACCGTTAGGGCCTTAGAGTAGTAGCCGAAGGCTATGAACCAAGTAAAAAACTATTTGTCTCTTTTAGTTTTTATTTACATTTCCGCTGCGTATATTTGTCTTGAAACGAATTCGAAAGAAAAAGTTTTTTCGCTATTCACCCCCCCTCTAGCGAACCGCATCGATCCAACAAAAACGAGTCCTCAAAAACTCACTTCTCCGGAGAGGTATTCGTCAACCGTTTTACGAATCCTTTGTCCTCCACCTATGAGGATTACCGGAGATCGAATCCCTGACAAAGTAACTGCTGTCGGAGCTCCAAACGTTGTCCAAACGATGCTCCGACATGAAGGAAACAAGCTGTCCAGAAAACTAGACAGCTTGGTGGAGGAGTTAGTGCCGGCCAAAGGGAAGAGGGCCAGCTAGTCCTTGGTCACCGGAGCCAAGGAGGATCACCGGAGGGTCGCCGGAGGATCGCCGGCTGAAGCTTGGACGCCGGCAACAACTTGGACGGCAGAACAAGGGTGGGCGGCGGCTAGGGTTTGGGTGTCGACCACAAGAGGAGAAGGAGAGGGGGCAGCAACTTGGATTAGGGCTCTCATTAAACCCTTGTGCCCTATTTTATAGAGAACAAATTCTCCTAATGGTTATTGGTTCATAACCAAAACCCGTTAACCCACTCCATTAATTTAAGTTAAAATAAACCAAATCGATTTGGTCTATTTTAAGTTAAAATGAACCGAACCAACTTTGGTTCATTCGTTTAAAACAAACCAAACCCCTTTGGTTTATTCTACACCATTGGATTAGAACCAAACCAATTTGGTTCATCCATCATGTCTTCATAAGACACGGCCCATCCATGCTTTCTTTGTGACTGAAATGATTTCATGCTCACTCCTTGTTTGGTCCAACCAAAACTAGTTTCTCTCGGTCTGATAATCTCATTCTCAAGCTCGTTTTAAATCCTTCGGATTACGCTTGTTGTGCATGTGACCAAATAGGTTCTCGGTTTATGTTGGCCGTCTATAATTAACCATTAATTATAGAACGATCATGAGTGCCACCTAGTAGTACATCATGATCCCCAATTAACCGAAAAGATCAACGGTTGATCAGAACTATTTCTGAAACCCTTCAGCAGCTACAATGAATCGTGCCCCATTTCCTTCACTCATCTTATACCCACTTGTTCAGGACATGGTCTATAGTGTCAGTCCCCACTAGGTTGACTACGTCACACCTAGCCCAAGTATCATTTCCTTATCCTACGGATTCTAGTTACTGCACATGTATCCAAGAGTACCTTACTCTAAACATGTAATGCTTTGGCCAAAGACTTTAGTAACAATTCGACGAGAGGCCATCGGTATACATCTCCTCGCAAGGAGTGGTGAATCCTTTATAGGCTATTCAAACACCTTCGATCACTTCGACTTATACCCAATTATCCGGGGTCCACATCTCATCAGAGATGCTTGCTTAAGATGTCAAAGCATAAGTCTTTATGATCAAGATGACTTGAATACCGCAAGTCAAAGGAATATCGCACTTAAGCTGCAGTAAGAACTTCATTGACATATCTATATATGCAGAGAACCATATGAAGTCTTACGGCTGGTCACTCTAATGAACTAGTTACCATAACTAGCATCCACGATTAACTTCAGACATCACAATGTCTCCAGCCAGTGAGAATCAGCTGCTTGGATACACCAAGGAGTATACCTCGTGCTAGTCTCGACAGAATCGATGGTGTCCAAATCCATCAATTCATCGACTAGGGATAATTTCGATACATCACAATTATACATGTAGAGATACTCTCTAGTTGTGATCCAATCACAAATTCTCTCATGTTGTGAATCGTATTGTGGACATTCAGTAAATGAGTTTAAGATCTAATAAAATACATGAAAACATGTATACTCAAATAGTGAATCTTCATTTATCATATAAATGGTTCAAACATAAGGCGAATGCCTTAGGACATCTCTCATATATTACTAACAGTCCAGGCATGAAGACCCAGACGAGGAGTCTTGGCACGAAGTCCTGAAAGTGATTCTTGGCATGGAAGACCTATGAACAATGGTTCACAGGCATTAGGTAAAGGGTACAGGGTAGACCCTCTTTTAGGCGTGGTTTCAACTCTAGACGAGTTGAAACGGTCAAGAGTTGAGGAAGCACCTCGATTGGCTTGCAAAATACTGAGAAGACCATAGTAGTTGAGGCGACGCCTCGACTGGGGTTGTTTCTCACGAACAGAGGCAAGCCTTAGTCGATTAAAGCCTTGACTGCGGTCTGCGTGTTCAAAGGAAAAATCCCTCAGCAGTTGAGGCGATGCCTTGATTGATGCTTGGTTCAACGAAATAGATGCAAGGGACTGTCGACTGCGAGCTCGACTATTGCTCTGTTTGGATTGAAATAGAAGCAAGGGAGTTTCGACTGAAGGCTCAACTAAAGCCTACCAGTCGAGGCGATAAACCATCGCCTCGACTTGACCTAAGTTACAATGGATAAATAATGTTAATTATGGTGGAAAACTTACCGTTGAAAGCTCATTAAATGTGAGTTAATGCGCCAGTCGAGGCGCCAATCAAGGTGACTCGACTGCACGGGCTGGAAAAGCCCTAATCAGGCTCGATTTAAAAGCTTTACATGGTTGGTTTTCATTAACAATAAGCGAAGAAAAAGACTTACTGCTAATGAGAACCTAAGAAGCTATTACTGAAATGAGGGTTCCTGCATCCTCGAGGGGTTTGATCTCAAAGGCAATTACATGTTCTAAAAAGAAGAAGCAATCTAGTTTTCACTGTAATTATTGTAATCGATTTCTTCTTCATCTCCTACTACTGTAAGTTTCGTGTAAATTTCTGATAAACTGTGTTAAGAGGTTTCTCCACCTCCGGTGTGTCACCGAGAAGGGGAAGTATTATAGTGGTGGTGTGCATCACTAGAGCTGATGAGGGGCTCAACCGTGGAGTAGAAACTTGAGTTCCAAACCACGTAAATACTGTGTTTTGTGATTATTGTGTGTTGTTCTTGTATTTGAGTTTTCCGCTGTGTACTAACATTGTAGACGAGCACAACGAATCAAAGAGACGAGTATCGCTATTCATCCCCCCTTCTAGCGACGCCAACGGTCTTACAAGTGGTATCAAAGCCTGGTGCTCTTCTCCGAACTCACAACCGCAAGAGCAAGTTCAAATGGCGATGCAAGAAGGCTACAACACAAACATGCCTCCTTTCTTTGATGGAACAAATTTCTAGTATTGGCGAAGCCGAATGGAGTACTATCTCATGACTGAGATAGATATGTGGTTTTCGGTGACCAAAGGCTTCACAACACCAATGGATGCAGAAGGCAAAATACTTGAGTCTAGAAAGTGGACTGCAGAGCAAAAATGCAAGGCGCAAGCAAATGCTAAGGCCACAGTAACTCTGAAATGTGGTTTGGCAAAGGACCAACTCAACAAGATTGGTCCGTTCAGTAGCGCACAAGATCTCTAGAATAAACTGATTGAACTCAACGAAGGCACAAGAGACTCGAGAATCGCAAAACGTGGTCTCTACATGAACCAGCTGTAAAATTTCGCTATGAAAGATGGCGAGACTGTTGGTGAATTGCACGGAAGGTTCAAGGAGGTGTTGAATGGGTTGCATTCAGTTGGAGAAGGTTTGGAAAATAGAGACACTATCAGGTATGTCCTAAAATCCTTTCCCCGAAATGCTTTGTGGTCATCTATGGTAGATGCCTACAAAGTATCAAGGGATTTATCTACTGTAAAATTGGATGAATTGTTTGGTGAAATGGAACTACATGAGCAAGCTAATAAGGGTCCAAAAGAGAAAGGTATTGCATTTGTTGCAGGTGAGCAATACAAGGAGAACAAGAAAAAGGAGAAGAAGAGGGAGTCATCTTCATCCTCATCCGAGACAAGAAGTGACAGTGATGATGAGTCATCATCCAGTGAGATAGCAAATTTTGTGAAGAGGATGATGAGGAGAAGTAGAAAAGTACAATAAGAAGGATGTGAAGAAAATCTTCGCAGACAAGAGGAAGGGTAAGTCATCACATAAATTTAGAGGTAAAACTGATGTTGTTTGTTTTGAGTGTAACAGGAAAGGGCATATCAAAAGTGAATGTCCTGATCTCAACAAGAAAGAGGACAAGCCCAGAAAGAAGAAGGCATTGAGGGCGACATGGGTGAGTCTTCTTCCAGCTCCTCAGAAGATGAAGACAAGGCAAAAGGGACCAAGCATACTGCACTAATGGCATTTGATAACTCAGATTCATAGGAAAATGAAAGTCAGAATGAATCTTCATCGGAGGCCACATCATCATCTGATGGTGATGAGGTAACATCTCCTGAGTTAGATAAATATTATAAAACAATAGCATGCTTGACCAATGCCTTGAGTAGATCAAAAATTAAAGTTAAGATGTTGAAATCAGAGGTAGAAAAACTTAGGAATCAAAATTCTATTTCTGCAGAAAACAGAACTGATATCTCTGAAATTGAAAAACTTAGAGAGGAAAACAATTCCATGAGAGAACAAGTTGATGATCTCAAGTGCACACTTGAGAAATTCACAATAAGCTCTTAAACCCTTAACATGATTTTAGATGCCCAAAGGGCAGTCTACAACAAAGCCGGGATAGGCTATAAGCCGAAACAAAGGGAATTCAGTTTCATGTCATTAGTTAGTAGAACTCATGTTGTTAAGGCAAACGTAACTAAAGCTTGGGTTCCTAAACAATATGTTGTGAATGCTAATGGACCCAAAATCTGGGTTCCAAAAGATCTTGTATTTCATGTTTGATTAGGTACTGGTCGAGGGGGAGTGTCCAATGATGTGGGTTGCTGTTAAAAGAATTATGAGATATCTTAAAGCAACCGTTTCAGTTGGACTGTGGTATCCCTGAACTGAGTCTTTTGATTTAGTAGGCTATACAGATTCAGATTATGCGGGATGCAAACTAGATAGGAAAAGTACTAGCGGGGGCTGTCAATTCTTAGGTTCAACATTAGTGAGTTGGTCAAGTCGAAAGCAACATTGTGTCGCTCTCTTCACCACTGAGGCTGAGTATATAGCCATGGGAGAGAGTGTGTCACAATTGTTATGGATGACTCACACCTTAGAGGATTATGGTTTTTCATATAAAAATGTGCAAGTGCTTTGTGATAATATTAGCACGATAAACTTAACGAAAAACCCAGTCCATCATTCCAAAACAAAACACATTGAAGTGAGACATCACTTCATTAGGGATCATGTAGTAAGAGGAGATATAATACTCAATTATGTTGAGTCTAAGGCTAATCATGCTGATATTTTAACAAAACCTCTTCCAGAAAATGAATTTAGTTATTTAAGAAGAGAATTGAGAATGTGTGCCACTGAGTGAAAACTCTCCTTGATCATAAGGCCTAATTCATAAGTACAAAAGAAATGGAAAATTTATTTTTGGGATATCCTTGTGGAAACATCTCACACAAACCATAGGATTAACTATGCTTGTATATTGCTAGATAGGGGTGAGATGTTAGGAACAACCAAGTTACTCAAAATGTTTATTATGATGCATGACTTGAGTAATAAGGTTGAAAATTACATAAATCATTAAGTTGACCAATTATGGGGAAGACCATTACATAATTCATGTGTATTTGGTTTTAAAATCATAATTGGGCATTCCAACCAAGTCAAATTGGTTGGACACCTTAAATGACGATAAAACTCAAGTAAAACATTTCAAATATGTTAGAAATTGTCTATTAAGTGTACTGTCACTTGTAAAATGGTTTAGGGAATTTAATACAATGAATTGAGGACTTAAAATACCTAACAAAATGAAATTTCGTAAAAAAAGAGGATCATTTGATATTGGCCTCAATCGCGCCATCATGACAAAAGAATCGAGGCGCACTCGACCGGTGCCTCGACTGACACTCTCATTTGTAGCCACCAGCGACCATAATCGAGGCGCGCTCGATCGGTGCCTCGACTGGACATCTTAAAAGGGGACTTAAGAAATTCATACCAGTTTTCGCAAGTCTAGATGAGTTTTCAAATAAGTTTTCAAAATTCCAGACAAGTCTTCGCAATATCAGACCAGTTTTTTGGATATCCAGACCAGTTGTTTGAAAGTTAGAACACTTTTCGAAATTTCAGACTGGTTTCTAGGGTAGTTAAGAAGTTTGATCGTTTCGAGGCGATTTAATTCTAAATTTGGTTCTATTCAGACGATTTTATTCGAGCCATTTTAATCGGATGGTTGAATTCGGTGGTTTGATTTCAGGATGGTTTAAAATTCAGGGAGGTTTAGATTTCAGGGTGGTTCGGATGTCAGGACGGTTTAAGAAGTCAGGCCGGTTTAAGAAGTTAGTCATAGAATCAAGGTAAACTCGACCCACGCCTCGACTGTTCGTCTGGATGAAAGCACAAAAGTGAGGCGCACTCGACTGGCGGCTCGACTGATTTAATAGTTGAGGTGTTCAACTTATTGCCTCAACTGATCAACTCGAACTATATAAGAAAATCCGCTTACCACCTCTCCCAGATCCAATTTTCGCTTCGACTGTTCTTGCTGTGATTGTGATCTCGTCGCCCTCACCGTCGCCTCTCTTGTTTTTGGCAAGATTGACGGTGACCAAAGCTTAGATGACCTCCATTGAACCCTAACTGACCTCGAGTAAGTCCTCTAGCCTCTCATTTCGTTTCACAGTCAAACCCTAACTCTAGTCGCAAGTTTCTCCAAACCTAGGGTTCCTCGGTGTTTCTCTCGCAAGAGAAGGTCATTTCACAGAGGGTTCTAGTGTCTTCCACATCACTCAAGATCTCACCCTTTTCTGATCAACGAAAATGGCACCAAAGTAAAGTTCTACACCCTTCTCTTTGGTTTCACGATTTAGATATTATCTGGGTTAGCTAATCGGGTGCTGGTCTTTGTCATTCATCATACCATCATATGGCATTCATCTTGCATTTTGGACATAATTTTGACATCCTTAGGAAAAAACGGAAGCCGAGACTAGTAGGAAGGAAACACCGAGGGAGAATCCATCTTCGGACCCACGATTTCCTTCTGAACATCATCAGCACACTTACATGACCCATAAGTTCGAGCTGATGGCTACTCGTTCTTTGGATAAGAAGTTTTTTTGACAAATTTGCTAATAATGTCGAGCATGTAGTTAATCATTACGGCCTCAGTAAGTTAGTCTACTATGACCATGACATCAATATAGACTTAGTTAGTGAATTCTATAACAACCTACAGGCTATAGGCGATAGGCTCATTTATAAAAGTAGGGTAGCCAGGAGGGATATATCATTCACTCCTGATATTCTTAGGGAATTTTTAGAGTGCCGAGAGTCGAACTTAGTTCTTGAGTGCTATCCAAGCATTCAAGAACCAGTTGAAGGATACTCTATCAATGCCATACATGAGTACTTCTTTAGGAAACCAAGACAACCTAGCCTTAATCTATTTCCAACCATGGCATTAGCTTCTCCTGATAATGTTTTATATAAGGTCATCGTAGGATTCATACTTCCCATTGTCACTAGGGGGAAAACAAAAATACGACCACATCATTTATTCGCATTACATCTCCTAAAAAATCATCTCGACTTTAACATTGCATTGAACATGTTTCTCTACATAGTCCACTTCACCGTCCCTGTCCAAAAGAAAATTTACATGCCTTTTGGACATATCATCACCTTCTGGTTAGAATCCATAGGCATCAATACAGCCAGGGGCAAGGTTAAACAGATGACGGACTTTGATTTTATCAAGTGGCGAAACTTTTCATTGGCCAGAATGGCTCAAGTAAATGGGAACATTGAGTGGGCTGATGGACACCAGGCTGGTGAGAGGTGGGACATGGGAGCTGAAGAAGGCGAAAAAGAACCTCCAGCCCAAGCTGATGAACCACATTCCTCTGTGTCTGAACAGCTCGAGAAACTGGGCAAAGATTATGCTGAGTTCGTGGACTCAGTTGATACAAAATACAAGGACCTTAGTACAACAATTGATACACAACACAAGGACCTTAGTACGATGATTGATACTCAATTCAAGGAGCTTCAAACAAGGATGGATATCCGATTTTCAGAAGTTTCTGCCCAACAGGAGGAGATTCTCACTCTCCTACGTGCCATGATGACGGATTCGTCGGGTCCATCGTCGCCAGCTATGTAGTATTGGGACATTGATTCTCTTTTATATATGTATTAAACTTTTGAATTCAAGAAAAATGTGTATATCAGGATGGTTGGCTAACACTTGAGTTATATATTTAAATATGTTGACTGCATATATTTTGATTGAATATGACTGTTCTTATGTATTTAGTTTCTGTATTTAGATATTATGAACATGTTTATCACAACCATTTTTAGGGAAATTCTGCCAAATTTTTTTTTGGTTGTCTATACCTTTCAATATATATGCACGATCGATATCTACTTGTTAAAATATATTGTTGGTGAATTGGATAACTAAGGGCAATGAATTCAAAGGGAGTGATCCTATAGACTGCTCTTTTTGTGTGTTTGTCAAAGGGGGAGAGATGAGTAGGTTTTAAGTTTAAGGTGGAAAGATAAGTGGAAGATAAGTGGAGCTATATCTCGTTTTGAAAATAATATAAAAATCTATATTTCCTAAAATGTCAAACATAGTGCAAATCTATATTTCTTTTGAAATGAAAATCTTATTGCATATCTTGATTTGATGACCTGATGAAATTCTTAATCAACTTCGAGTATATCATAATTGTGCTATAATTTCATCACCTAAAACTTAAACCATGTTGTCAAACATCAAAAAGGGGGAGATTGTTGGTTCAATCAAGCCCAGATGATGTTTTGGTGTTTGACAAGGGTTCAAGTCTAGGTGATAATTATGTGTTATCTCATGCGGTTGGTTGAGATGTATCTTCAAGAAATTCCTTGTAGGCCGAGGACTAGATGCAAGGTGGTGAAGACCCGGACAAGGAGTCTTGGCAAATGAAGACCCGTACGAGGAGTCCTGGCAAATGAAGACCCAGACGAGAAGTCCTGGCAAATGAAGACCCGGACGAGGAATCCTGGCAAGTGAAGACCCGGACGAGGAGTCCTAGCAAGTGAAGACTCGGACGAGGAGTCCTGCCATGAAGACCCGGACGAGGAGTCCTGGCATGAAGACCTAGATGAGGAGTCTTGGCACGAAGTCCCAGAAGTAATTCTTGGCACGGAAGACCTATGAACAATGGTTCACAGGTATCAGGTAAAGGGTACAAGGTAGACCCTCTCTTAGGCATGGTTTCAACTCTAGACGAGTTGAAACGGTCAAGAGTCGAGGAAGCACCTCGACTGGCTTGCAAAACGCTGAGAAGACCATAGCAGTCGAGGCGATGCCTCGACTGGGGTTGTTTCTCACGAACAGAAGCAAGCCGTAGTCGATTAAAGCCTCGACTGCGGTCTGCGTGTTCAAAGGAAAAATCCCTCAGCAGTTGAGGCGACGCCTTGACTGATGCTTGGTTCAACGAAACAAACGCAAGGGACTATCGACTGTGAGCTCGACTGTTGCTCTGTTTGGATTGAAACAGAAGCAAGGGAGTTTCGACTGAAGGCTCGACTAAAGCCTACCAATCGGGGCAATGAACCATCGCCTCGACTGGACCTAAGTTACAACGGACAAATAATGTTAATTATGGTGGAAAACTTACCGTTGGAAGCTCATTAAATGCGAGTTAATGCGCCAGTCGAGGTGACTCGACTACACGGGCTAGAAAAGCCCTAATCAGGCTCGATTTCAAAGCTTTACACTGCTGGTTTTCATTAACAATAAGCAAAGAAAAAGACTTACTACTAACGAGAACCTAAGAAGCTATTATTGAAACAAGGGTTCCTGCATCCTCGAGGGATTTGATCTCAAAGGCAATTATAGGTTCTAAAAAGAAGAAGCAATCTAGTTTTCACTGCAATCATTGTAATCAGTTTCTTCTTTATCTCCTACTACTGTAAGTTTGGTTTCTCCACCTCCGGTGTGTCACTGAGAAGGAGAAGTATTATAGTGGTGGTGTGCATCACTAGAGACGACGAGGGGCTTAACCGTGGAGTAGGAACTTGAGTTCCGAACCATGTAAATACCGTGTTTTGTGCTTGTTGTGTGTTGTTGTGCTTGTATTTGAGTTTTCCGCTACGTACTAACATTGTAGACGAGCACAACGAATCGAAGAGACGAGTATCGCTATTCATCCCCCCATCTAGCGACGCCAACGGTCTTACAAATATATCTAAATCTGTTTTGGTTGGCCTAACTAAATGAATGTTGATCTATTTTGCATTATCGTGGCCTGCCTAAAACTTATGGCATTATTGTTGGGTTTCTGACACCGCGGCGTGTGTGTGTTCGATCACGTTTCGTAAACATGAGCACAGTGGAAGCAATAAAAATAATAAATCTACATTTATTACAACACACACAACACACGCATGCATATTACAACAAGTGTAGACATAACTGTAAATTTAAATTTGCAATAAAAGGAAATTTAACTACGTTATACCTTTCGTATGACGTGTAGCGGGAACGGCATCAACCGGAATGATCCTCGCTAGAATCGTCTCTATCCGTATCCACGCCGAGTATCCTCTGGATGACTTCGCTAAGCCACGAGCTTCGTCTTCGTACTTACTAGCCTCGTGTTGAAGACGACGTGATCGAGAGATTATCACAATTCGAATCCAAATTCGGATCCTAATACGAGTCCTCAAAACTCGCTTCTCCGGAGAGGTATTCGTCAACCGATTGACGAATCCTTCGTCCTCCACCTCAGAGGATTACCGGAGATCGAATCCCCAGTAAGTTAGCCGCTGTCGGAGCTCTAACCGTCATCCAAACGACGCTCTGATGAGAGGAGAACAAGCTGTCCAGAAAACTGGACAGCTTTGGTGGAGGAGATAGGCGCCGTCCAACCAAGGAAGATAGAGCTCACCTTGATGCCAAACCTAAAGGAGATCACCGGAGCACTAACCGGCAGCAGCTCGACGCCGGCGAGGGGGAAGGAAGCTACCTTCTGGACGCCGGTTGGAGGAGCAATGGGCGGCGGCAAGAAGTTGGCGCCGAGAACTCCAAAGAGGAGGTGGGCGGCAACTTCAACCTAGGGTTTTTGGATTAGGGTTTAAACCATCCCTTAAGCCCTCTTTTATAGAGAACTAATTCTCTTAATGGTTATTGGATCATAACCATTAGGCCCGTTAACCCGCTCCATTAAGATAAGTTAAAATAAACCAAACCATGATGGTTTATTTTAAGTTAAAACGAACCGAACCAACTTTTGGTTCATTCGTTTAAAATAAACCAAACCCTTTGGTTTATTCTCCTCCATTGGATTAGAACCAAACCATTTTGGTTCATCCATTACGTCTTCATAAGACTCGGCCCATCCACGCTTCCATTGCGACTGAAACGATTTCATGCTCGCTTTATGTTTGGTCCAACCAAACCTAGTTTCTCTCGGTCTGAGAATCTCATTCTCAAGCTCGTTTTAAATCCTTCGGATTACGCTCGTTGTGCGTGTGACCAAATAGGTTCTCGGTTTATGTTGGCCGTCTATAATTAACCATTAATTATAGAACGATCATGAGTGGCACATAGTAGTACATCATGATCCCCAATTAACCGAAAAGATCAACGGTTGATCCAGAACTATTTCTGAAACCCTTCAGTAGATCGAATGATTCGTGCCCCATTCCCTTCACTCATCTTATACCCACTTGGTTCAGGACATGGTCTATAGTGTCAGTCCCCACTAGGCTGACTACGTCACACCTAGCCCAACTATCATTTCCTCGTCCTACGGATTCTAGTTACTGCACATGTATCGAAGAGTACCTTACTCTAAACATATAATGCTTTGGCCAAAGACTTTAGTAACAATCCGACGAGAGGCCATGGGTATACATCTCCTCGCAAGGAGTGGTGAATCCTTTATAGGCTATTCAAACACCTTCGATCACTTCGACTTATACCCAATCATCCCGGGTCCACATCTCCTTAGAGATGTTTGCTTAAGATGTCAAAGCATAAGTCTCCATGATCAAGATGACTTGAATACCGCAAGTCAAAGAAACATCGCACTTAAGCCACAGTATGAACTTCATTGACATATCTATATATGCAGAGAACCATATGAAGTCTTACGGCTGGTCACTCCAATGAACTAGTTACCATAACTAGCATCCACGATTAACTCCGGACATCACTATGTCTCCAGCCAGTGAGAATCAACTTCTTGGATACACCAAGGAGTATACCTCGTGCTAGTCTCGACAGAATTGATGGTGTCCAAATCCATCAATTCATCGACTAGGGATAATTCCGATACATCACAATTACACATGTAGAGATACTCACTAGTTGTGATCCAATCACAAATTTTCTCATCTTGTGAATCGTATCGTGGACATTCAAGAAATGAGTTTAAGATCCAATCAAATACATAAAACATGTATACTCAAATAGTGAATCTTCATTTATCATATAAATGGTTCATACATAAGGCGATTGCCTTAGGACATCTCTCATATATTACTAACAGACTCCCACTTGGCCTAATGCCAATCGCTACGGTATCCAATACCATAAGCTCTAACATGACCCTCAAACTTACTTTGAGGTAATGCTTTAGTCCAAGGATCCGCTAAGTTCCTTTCAGTGGGAATTTTCTCGATTTGTATTTCTTTCCTACTGATGATCTCTCTGACAAGATGATAGCGGCGAAGCACATGTTTGGATTGTTGATGAGACCTTGGCTCTTTCGCCTCTGCAATTGCTCCATTATTGTCGCAGTAGACCGGTATTGCTTCAACAATGGCTGGAATCACACCAAGTTCATAAATGAACTTCTTGATCCAAACCGCTTCCTTTGCTGCTTCCGAAGCTGCAATGTATTCTGCCTCAGTGGTAGAATCCGCTATAGTGTCTTGTTTGGAACTTTTCCAACTCATTGCGCCCTCATTCAAGGTGAACACGTATCCAGACTGAGACCTGGAATCATCCTTTTCTGTCTGGAAGCTGGCATCCGTATACCCGCGTATCACCATGTCCCCTTCTCCATATATTAGGAACACATCCTTAGTTCTTCTCAAGTACTTAAGGATCGTCTTAACAGCCACCCAATGATCCATTCCTGGATCGGACAGGTATCTGCTCGTGACACTCAGAGCATACGATACATCGGGCCTCGTACATAACATAGCATACATGATAGATCCTATTGCGGATGCATAGGAAATCTTACTCATGCAAATCCTCTCGTCTTCTGTGCGTGGACACATAGACTTCGAAAGGTGTACCCCATGCCTGATGGGTAGGAAACCTTTCTTGGATTCCGACATGCTAAACCTCTTTAGCACTCGGTCTATATATGTAGACTGCGAAAGACCAAGCAACCGTTTCGATCTATCTCTATAGATCTTAATCACGAGGATGTAGGTTGCTTCTCCCAGGTCTTTCATGGAGAATGTCTTGGATAACCAAACCTTAATCGATCAGTAAGATTGAAACATCATTTCCTATAAGTAATATGTCATCGACATACAATACTAGGAATACGACTGCACTCCCACTAACCTTCTTGTACACACAAGGTTCGTCTGGATTTTGTGAGAAATCAAACCTTTTGATTGTCTCATCAAAACGGATATTCCAGCTCCTGGATGCTTGCTTCAATCCATAAATGGTCCGTCGCAATTTGCATACCTTGGTTTTATCAACCGATGTGAAACCCTCAGGCTGTATCATATACACGTCCTCGAGCAAGTTTCCATTAAGGAAAGCTGTTTTCACATCCATCTGCCATATCTCATAATCATAATGAGCCACTATGACCAGGAGCATCCGAATGGATTTAAGCATAGCTACAGGCGAATAGGTTTCGTCATAATCAACGCCTTATTTTTGACGATATCCTTTCGCCACCAATCTAGCCTTATAGGTAATCACATTACCATCCATGTCGGTTTTCTTCTTGAAAACCCACTTGCACCCTATAGGCTTTATGCCTTCAGGTGGGTCAACCAAGTTCCAAACTTGGTTTTCATACATGGAATCCATTTCCGACTTCATGGCACCATGCCACTTATCCCTTTCTGAACTTGTCAGCACTTCTTCATAACTGGTAGGCTCCTCATCATCAATGAGTAACACGTCGTTCGATTCATTTACGAGAAATCCATATCTCTCGGGAATATTGCATGTTCTACTAGATCTACGAAGATGTGGTGTTACAATATGTCCAGCCAATTGCTCATCACTATGAGTTGTCGGCTGTTGGGCTTCACCAGGTATCTCATCAATGTCTATTTGAGTCTCTCGAGCCTCCTCAAGCTCGACGACACTCCCACTGTTTTCTTGCAAGAGAAACTCTTTCTCTAGAAACACAGTATGCCTTGAAACAAACACCTTTTGTTCCACAGGATGATAGAATTGGTAACCCCTTGTTTCCTTAGGGTATCCAATAAATAGACATTTATCAGACTTAGCATCCAATTTGTCTGATACTGTTCGCTTCACATAAGCAGGACAACCCTATATCTTCAAGTAAGATACATGAGGTTTCTTACTATTCCATATCTCATATGGAGTAGTTGAGACTACCTTGGTAGGTATTCTGTTTAACAAGTAAACAGCTGTTTGAAGTGCATAACCCCAAAAGGACTTGGGAAGAGTCGCATGATTCATCATTGACCTGACCATGTCCAACAAGGTCCGGTTACGCCTCTCAGATACACCATTATGCTATGGTGTATAGGGCAGAGTCCATTGAGACAATATGTCATTGTCTCTTAGATAATCAAGAAACTCTTGACTTAAGTATTCACCACCTCGATCCGATCGAAGTATTTTAATACTCTTGTCATGTTGTTTCTCTACTTCATTTTTGAATTCTTTGAACCTTTCAAAGGCTTCAGATTTGTGTTTCATCAAGAACACATACCCAAACTGTGAGTGATCATCAGTGAAGGTAATGAAGTAGCTATAACCTCCTAAAGCTTGAGTTGACATAGGTCCACATACATCAATATGTATTAGACCTAGTAACTCTCCCACTCATTCACCTTTTCCAGTAAAAGGTAACTTAGTCATCTTGCCTTTTAAGCATGATTCGCATGTATCATATGAATCCAATTCAAACGATTCCAGAATTCCACATCGGTGTAATTCGGACATGTGTTTCTTGCTTACATGGCCAAGACGACAATGCCACATATAGGAGTCTAATTGATTATCCTCTCGAGCACGCTTGTTGCTCGCTTCGATATTGAAAAAGTCACTGGATACGTCCAACGTATAAATACCATTGCTTAAAGTTCCAGTCCCATAAAGAACTCCATTCAAAGTTATGTAACAAAAATTGTTACTAAAAGTCAAATGGTACCCATTTCTATTTAAACAATAAATAGAAATGATGTTCTTTATCAACGAAGGAACATAAAAGCAATTGCCCAGTTCTAAGACAAGTCCTGTAGGGAGTTTCAACAAATACGTGCCGATGGCGAGTGCAGCAACCTTTGCTCCATTCCCAACACGTAAATTTGACTCTCCCTTGACGAGTCTTCTTCTATTCCTTAGCCCATGTATGTCATTACATATATGTGAGCCACACCCAGTATCCAATACCCAAGTGTCTGAGGAAATAGAATGACAATCAATAACGAAGATATATGAAAAAGATGGAGCATCTTATGCCTTATTCTTCTTCACGGACTCAAGATAAATCTTGCAATTTCTTCGCCAATGGCCCTACTTGCCATAATTATGGCAAGTGCCCATTTGAGCTGGTTCTGCCTTTTTAGCCTTTTTTTCTTCCCCTTCTGTTGTTCCTTTGACTCCCTCTTAGAATCTTTCTTCGAGGAATCAACTAACAACACCGTCCCCTGCTCATGCTTCTCAGAAGGCTCCACAGTCTTCAGCATGTTGAGCAGTACCACAGATGAACCTTCTTGCATCTCAAAGGTGAAGAGGAGCTTGGAGACTTCGAACCTTTCGAATCTCACTTGCTCATCAACCAACTCACAAAGATGAAAGACTATTGTATGAGCATCCATATGCTCATGCTGCTTCCGCAGCTCAGGTACCATCGTGGCTAGTATGATGCAACTCACCATTTCAGAATCAGTCACATGTTTCTGATAGGCCAACAATTGGTCTAGAGTTGCATTGTCATTAGGACGGGTGGGAAGAGGCGCTTCAAGGACATTTGCAAGCTTTTCAACCTTGAGAACAATTCTCAAGTTTCTAAGCCAGTCCAAGAAGTTCGGCCCAGTCAATTTATTTGAATCCAAAATGGAACGCAAATTCAAAGACGTCATGATCAATTTATTGACCTAGAAATACAAAACGAGCATATATGAGAAAATGATTTTAAAATGCATCAATATACATTTATAAATCTCATTCATTTTTCGAATTTCAAAAACCCCAAAATCACTTCGGGAGATCGTAAGTCCATCTCCGAATGGGCTGATATCCATCATAGATATGAACAACCTTGGAGAGAGTCCAACAAGCCATTTATAACTACGACGGTAGGTATCAACTATACCGATTGCATATCACGTATATGCAACTATCACAATGTGCTATCAACTAATTGAATGTTCACACATACATTGGGTTGTTAACACATTAACAAGTATGCATCATATGCATAGCACCCAACTTCACCTCCCTTTACATCGACCTTGGAGAGAGTCCAACAAACCGATGCTCCAGGTTAAAGCCAACCCATTAATCGAGAAATAGTTTTAATATGGTTAGAGCGCATTCAACCAATTAGCCCATCTTGGAGAGAGTCCAACAACCAAAGCTAACGATTGACCTCTGACTCTTACCATATTAGTATTAAACTATTCCATGGTTTGAACATGTTCGGGTTCGAGCCGGGCTTGGAGAGAGTCCAACAACCCAAACAAGAAATGGAACTCTGGTTCTAACCATATTAATGGAAGGTGTAGGCTTTAATATTGTTTAAGGGTTTTATGTCTCATCCTCTTTGCATGCAAATAACTATTATCTACATGGCTTGACATACATGGCATACATCCACATGTCACGACACGCATGGCATAATGTTATGCATCTAATGCAATTACATGACATACAATTATGTTATGTATATATTTCCTTATATGTCATAACTATTTATGGAAATAAAATATGTTTAAGATTTGATTCTCCAAATCAAATCATAATTAAATTAGGAAACAAATTTCCAAATCTAATCATATATTTTATTTATGGAATTATTTGATTAAGGAAAATCTATTTAGGAAACCAATTTCCTAAATCATTAAAACTACTTATGGAAATAAAATATTTTAAGATTTGATTTCCCAAATCAAATCAAGATTAAATTAGGAAACAAATTTCCAAAATCTAATCAAATATTTTATTTATGGAAGTATCAATTTCCATAAATACTTCCAACTTTCCAAAAGTGGAAGATTTCCATAAATACTTCTAGACTTTCCAAAATTGAAAATTTTCCATAAATACTTCTAAATTTCCAAAATTAGAAAATTTACAGAAATAACATTATGACTATCACAAAACCATTTTACTATTATGTCGAAACACAACCTGGGCTCTGATACCACTGTTGCGTTTCCGGCACCGCAGCGTGTGTGTGTTCGATCACGTTTCGTAAACATGAGCACAGCGGAAGCAATAAAAATAATAAATCTACATTTATTACAACACACACAACACACGCATGCATATTACAACAAGTGTAGACATAACCGTAAATTTAAATTTGCAATAAAAGGAAATTTAACTACGTTATACCTTTCGTATGACGTGTAGCGGGAACGGCATCAACCGGAACGATCCTCGCTAGAATCGTCTCTATCCGTATCCACGCCGAGTATCCTCTGGATGACTTCGCTAAGCCACGAGCTTCGTCTTCGTACGGGTTACTAGCCTCGTGTTGAAGACGACGTGATCGAGAGATTATCACGATCCGAATCCAAATTCGGATCCTAATACGAGTCCTCAAAACTCGCTTCTCCGGAGAGGTATTCGTCAACCGATTGACGAATCCTTCGTCCTCCACCTCAGAGGATTACCAGAGATCGAATCCCCGGTAAGTTAGCCGCTGTCGGAGCTCTAACTGTCGTCTAAACGATGCTTCGATGAGAGGAGAACAAGCTGTCCAGAAAACTGGACAGCTTTGGTGGAGGAGATAGGCGCCGGCCAACCAAGGAAGATAGAGCTCACCTTGATGCCAAACCTAAAGGAGATCACCGGAGCACTAACCGGCAGCAGCTCGACGCCGGCGAGGGGGAAGGAAGCTACCTTCTGGACGCCGGTTGGAGGAGCAATGGGCGGCGGCAAGAAGTTGGCACCGAGAACTCCTAAGAGGAGGTGGGCGGCAACTTCAACCTAGGGTTTTTGGATTAGGGCTTAAACCATCCCTTAAGCCCTCTTTTATAGAGAACTAATTCTCTTAATGGTTATTGGATCATAACCATTAGGCCCGTTAACCCGCTCCATTAAGATAAGTTAAAATAAACCAAACCATGATGGTTTATTTTAAGTTAAAACGAACCAAACCAACTTTTGGTTCATTCGTTTAAAATAAACCAAACCCTTTGGTTTATTCTCCTCCATTGGATTAGAACCAAACCATTTTGGTTCATCCATTACATCTTCATAAGACTCGGCCCATCCACACTTCCATTGCGACTGAAACAATTTCATGCTCGCTTTATGTTTGGTCCAACCAAACCTAGTTTCTCTCGGTCTGAGAATCCCATTCTCAAACTCGTTTTAAATCCTTTGGATTACGCTCGTTGTGCGTGTGACCAAATAGGTTCTCGGTTTATGTTGGCCGTCTATAATTAACCATTAATTATAGAACGATCATGAGTGGCACCTAGTAGTACATCATGATCCCCAATTAACCGAAAAGATCAACGGTTGATCCAGAACTATTTCTGAAACCCTTCAGCAGCTCGAATGATTCGTGCCCCATTCCCTTCACTCATCTTATACCCACTTGGTTCAGGACATGGTCTATAGTGTCAGTTCTGTTAGGGCAATCTCTTGCCGTGATATGGTTTTGATGGTGTGGCAAAGGGTTTAAGTTAGGTTGGTATTGTTGATTTGATATGTGCGTTGAAGTCGTGCAGGACTTAGTAATTCGCACATGGAGCCATGGTGAGTTTCACCAACTCATCACTCGGGCCTTGAGTCGGTGAAGGATTGCTTTGCGGAAGCCATGCGCTTGGAGCATCCGAGGGACCGCCGGACGAGAAGCTTGGAGTGAAGCCGGAGGAAGTAGACTTCGAGGCAAGAGACGCGAAGGAGCATTGCAGAGCCGTCTTTGATGCCGCCGAGGACGTGGCCGAGAACGAAGAGAACTTCGGCGAGGACTCAGAGATGAGAGTGAGCGATTGTAACCCGAAGGGTAGCTCTTAGGTGAAACTTGGCCATTTGGCCAAGTGTCGGATGGTTTCCGACACCGATCGCCATGACATGGCGGCCGATCGCTTCGAGTCGATGGGTAGATCGACCGTCTAATGTGGTCAATCAAGTTGATTAGTCGATCAGCCGCATGGGCGATCGATGGCTTGATCACCGACCGCCAAGGGACACCTCGTTGAGGACTCGACTGATCGACATCAGTCGACTGATGGGTGCCATCAGTCGACTGATGCCAATACCGTTGGATGGAATCCAACGTGGAAAGCGGCCGTTATTGGGCAACGGCTACGGGATCAGTCGACTGATCGAGGGCATCAGTCGACTGATCCTGTGTCAACGGGAAGAAACCCTCTTCCTCTATAAAAAGGAAGGGGGTAAGGGTTTGGGAGTCTAATGCTTATGCTCTAATACTCTCCCAAAGTTCCCTAAAGCTTTCCATCCTCTTTCTCAAGCTTATTTCCATTCTATTTGTAAGAGGAGTGTTTGTAAAGGTTACCTCCACCTAGCTTGGTGCAAAGGAGAGACCAATAGTGATTGGGTTTCGGAGTGATTCACCGTGGACGAATCGGACCGTGGATTAGCGGCGTAGCCGTGAACCACGTTACATCTCGGTGTTTGTATTGCTTGCTTATATTTTGCTTGTCTTTATTTACATTTGTATATTCCGCTTGCGCTAATGCTTTGTAGACGAGCAAAATACGACGTCCAACGAACGAGGGCTATTCACCCCCCTCTAGCCGGCCATCCGATCTCAACAAGTGGTATCAGAGCGAGGTCGCTCTTCAAGGACTAACCGCCGCGAGAGCACTTCAACAAGTAAATGGCCAGCTCAAACATCCACCCTCCGAAGTTTGACGGCGAATTCTCTTGGTGGAAAAAGAGAATGGAGGTATTCTTCGAAACCGACTTTGAAATTCTTTTAATAATGGAAAACGGTATCGAGTTGCCTAGGAACGAGAATGGGGAGCCATTGGAGAAATCTAGGTGGAGCAAAAGGCAAAGAGAAGAATACTTGGCAAATTCAAAGGCCAAGCATCACCTATACAATGTGCTCCCTCAACAAGAAGTAAATAGAATAGGTGAGTGCTCAAGTGCCAAGGAGATGTGGGAGAAGTTGGTTGAACTTCATGAAGGCACTTCGGAGGCAAAGCTAGCAAGAAGAGATCTCCTCCGCTCCCAATTATCAAATATCAAGCTTGAAAAGGGAGAAAAGGTAACTTCCCTACATTCTAGATTTAAAGAAATATTAATTGGGCTAACGAGTGTAGGTGAGAAGCTATCGAACCGGGATATGGTAATGAAGGCCATAGATGCCTTTCCCCGGTCCTCAAGATGGAGCTCCATGGTGGACTCATTTTACATCTCCAAGAACCTAGAAGTAAGCACCTTGGAGGAATTCTTTTCAACCATGGAGCTTCATGAGACAAGGCTTGAAGGTATACAAGAAGAGCCTAGAGTCCAAACTTCAAGGGGAGTAGCCTTGATGGCCAACAAAGGGAAAAAGAAGATGGAAATCCCTTCCTCCTCATCTGATGAAGCATCTTCCTCCTCTTCCATGGATAGCACCGAAGAGGCATATATGGTAAGGAGGGTAAGACGTGCTTTAAAGGGTTTTCATTTTAACAAATCAAATGATAGGAGTAGAAGACCAAGGGGGAAGGTGATATGCTACAATTGCCAAGGAGAAGGGCACATAAGGGATAATTGTCCCCTCCTAAACAAGAGTAAGGAAGAAAGGAAGAAGAAAGAAGAAAAGAAGAAGAAAAAGGGGAGCAAGAAGAAAGAGGAGAAGAAGGCCAAGGAAAAAGGGAAGGCCATGGCACTCAAAGCCAAGACATGGGATGACCTTGCCTCTTCATCCTCATCCGAAGAAGAAGAGCATGTCTACTCCAATCTAGCCCTTATGGCTCTTCATGACTCGGATTGCTCCTCCTCCACCGAAAATGAAGAATCAAGCTCAAGTGGAGAGAGCTCAAGTCAAGGGGGAGCTTCTACATCATCCTCATCGGAAGAAGAGGACTTGGTAAGTGAGGTAACGAATCTACCCCCTAAACAAATTATGTCTATGATTTCTAGCCTCACTAAGGACTTATTTAGAGCTAAGAAGAAGAACAAAAGCATGCTAGATCAAATTAAGGACCTAGAACAAAAATTAGAAAAGGCATGCTTAAATGAAAATGAAAATATTTCTTCTAGCCTAAATGATGCATGCTCACATGATAATTATGTACCTTTAGATGTTAGTGATGCATGCATAGAAGAAAATAGGGCATTAAGGGAAAAGGTAGATTATTTAACCAAAGCCCTAGAGAAATTCACAATAGGCTTCAATACCCTTAACATGATAATTGGGAGCCAAAGGGCAAGTTTTAACAAGAAGGGCCTAGGATATAAAGAGAAGAAAAATGAGAAGGCCTATAAATGCCTAATTGCTAGGGGACAAGACAAAAACAAAGTAATAGCTAAGAAATGGATCCCCAAGGAATTTCTAGTGAACCCAATAGGAAAGAACTTATTTTGGGTTCCAAAATCCATCCTTAAGGGTTAGAATAACCCTAGGGTAGTCAACCACATGGACCTTGCCTATATCATATTTTGGTTGACTTAGGATGACGGGACAACATTTTTTTTTAGATAGTGTTGGGTGATGATAACGTACCCATAAATAGATAATAATGCTTAAATCATGATGATTGATGTAATTCCTATGTATGTTTGCAATCATGATTTATGATTTTGAAATTGGGCACATAATCATGAGAAATAGGATTTAAATCATGCCTTAGGTAATATTTGAATTTTTATCACAAGTAATACCTAATGCATGATTATAATTTAATGAAAACATGTATTTCATGATCATAATGTGAAATTAAATCATATATGTCATTATGATCATGTAGGATGTTAGGTTGATACTTAACCATGATAGAATTGCATGAATATGTTGGTTAAGTATACACAAATACCCCCTAGGATGCATTTCACACTCACTATAGGCTAACTTGATTGCAAACTTAGCATGGGTGAGATGTTAGGATGATACAAATGTCCACTAGTGCCTATGACATTTAGATGGTCATTTAAAGTATCAAAATAGCAATAATAGACCAATCATGGGGAAGGCTTATGTTTAATTCATAGACATATTGCCCAAAGATCATGGTTGGATATTTCATAAGTTTTCAAAACAATTTCTTACCTTAAAATACATGTATTCATGTTTTGAAACAATTGGATGCAAAACTAGGTGTTAAACTTGATACTATCATGATCAAAAACCTAGTAGTTTTTAAAGCTTTTGGATTTTTGGAAAAAACGTTGAAATATAATGATTTTTCATGAAAAACTATTTTTCCCTGATAGATACACTTAAATGAAATGTGTTCCCCAAATGTTATGATTTTTAAAATTTTCTGGAATTTTTTATGCATTTCTGAAATTCGGCCAGAAAAATCAGAAATTCCGAAAATCACGTGCTACCGATCGTATCCGAACCAATGATCGATGGCTCTGCATTTCGATTTTATCAACTTGTGGTATTTTCTTTCTATTAGACTTGATGCCATACGTTTCTAACTTAGTATTCATATTTTTGATGGTGTCAAAGGGGGAGAAATGAATATGTTTAAGTTATTTATGATAGGGGGAGAGATTAAGGGGGAGTTTCATGGATTACGGGGGAGTTGCATGTTGCTATAAAATGTTTATGTTTACATAAAATGTTTATGTTTACATGCTTTCTTTCCTTAAAAATTTATATCAAATGTTTTTACCTAACTTAAACGGATTGCCACACATCAAAAAGGGGGAGATTGTTAGGGCAATCTCTTGCCGTGATATGGTTTTGATGGTGTGGCAAAGGGTTTAAGTTAGGTTGGTATTGTTGATTTGATATGTGCGTTGAAGTCGTGCAGGACTTAGTAATTCGCACATGGAGCCATGGCGAGTTTCACCAACTCATCACTCGGGCCTTGAGTCGGTGAAGGATTGCTTTGCGGAAGCCGTGCGCTTGGAGCATCCGAGGGACCGCCGGACGAGAAGCTTGGAGTGAAGCCGGAGGAAGTAGACTTCGAGGCAAGAGACGCGAAGGAGCATTGCAGAGTCGTGCGCCTGATGCTGCCGAGGGACGTGGCCGAGAACGAAGAGAACTTCGAAGGCGAGGGACTCAGGAGATGAGAGTGGCGATTGTAACCCGGGAAGGGTAGCTCTTAGGTGAAACTTGGCCATTTGGCCAAGTGTGGATGGTTTTTTCGACACGGATCGCCATGACATGGCAATGATCGCTCTGAGTCGATGGGTCGATCGGACCGGGTCTAATGTGGTGAATCAAGTTGATCACCGATCACCGGCATGGGCAATGATCGATAGTTGATCACCGATCGCTAAGGACTGATCGGACCTCGTGGAGGACTCGACTGATCGACATCAGTCGACTGATGGGTGCCATCAGTCGACTGATGCCAATACCGTTGGATGGAATCCAACGTGGAAAGCGGTCGTTATTTGGCAACGGCTATGGATCACCGATCGACGAGGGCATCACCGACCGATCCTGTCAACGGGAAGAAACCCTCTTCCTCTATAAAAAGGAAGGGGGTAAGGGTTTGGGAGCCTAATGCTTATGCTCTAATACTCTCCCAAAGTTCCCTAAAGCTTTCCATCCTCTTTCTCAAGCTTATTTCCATTCTATTTGTAAGAGGAGTGTTTGTAAAGGTTACCTCCACCTAGCTTGGTGCAAAGGAGAGACCAATAATGATTGGGTTTCGGAGTGATTCACCGTGGACGAATCGGACCGTGGATTAGCGGCGTAGCCGTGAACCACGTTACATCTCGGTGTTTGTATTGCTTGCTTATATTTTGCTTGTCTTTATTTACATTTGTATATTCCGCTTGCGCTAACGCTTTGTAGACGAGCAAAATACGACGTCCAACGAACGAGGGCTATTCACCCCCCTCTAGCCGGCCATCCGATCTCAACAAGTTCCCACTAGGCTGACTACGTCACACCTAGCCCAAGTATCATTTCCTCGTCCTACGGATTCTAGTTATTTCACATGTATCGAAGAGTACCTTACTCTAAACATATAATGCTTTGGCCAAAGACTTTAGTAACAATCCGACGAGAGGCCATGGGTATACATCTCCTCGCAAGGAGTGGTGAATCCTTTATAGGCTATTCAAACACCTTCGATCACTTCGACTTATACCCAATCATCCTGGGTCCACATCTCCTTAGAGATGTTTGCTTAAGATGTCAAAGCATAAGTCTCCATGATCAAGATGACTTGAATACCGCAAGTCAAAGGAACATCGCACTTAAGCCACAGTAAGAACTTCATTGACATATCTATATATGCAGAGAACCATATGAAGTCTTATGGCTGGTCACTCCAATGAACTAGTTATCATAACTAGCATCCACGATTAACTCCGGACATCACTATGTCTCCAGCCAGTGAGAATCAGCTGCTTGGATACACCAAGGAGTATACCTCGTGCTAGTCTCGACATAATTGATGGTGTCCAAATCCATCAATTCATCGACTAGGGATAATTCCGATACATCACAATTACACATGTAGAGATACTCACTAGTTGTGATCCAATCACAAATTCTCTCATGCTGTGAATCGTATTGTGGACATTCAGTAAATGAGTTTAAGATCCAATCAAATACATAAAACATGTATACTCAAATAGTGAATCTTCATTTATCATATAAATGGTTCATACATAAGACGATTGCCTTAGGATATCTCTCATATATTACTAACAATTATAAACTTATGGCCTAACTAATTGAATGTTGATCTATTTTGCAAAACTGTAATAAAAATTCGGGTCACCACACCCGACCTGTTAATATAAAACCCCCATTGGCAGTTCAAACGACTAAATTTCATTTCTCTATCGCTCCTTTCGATATATCTCTTGTGGAATTACCTGACGCTTAGATTTTCGGCGTTCTAAGTTTTGTAGATTACTTAACTTCTTTCGTTGACCATAATCTGTGTCGCAGTTGAAGGTGCATCCTATCTAGAGTTTTTCCATTTTCGTCAGCGATATCGTTTTAAGTCGGGCCTAATAGGGTTTAGGGTTTTAATAATCCATTTGAGTAGAGGTAACGTTTGTTTCTATCAATACACATGTTTCAATCCATTTCATCTATTAGTTTAAAATCGCCGTATTACAATACATTTAGTTCGTAACCTAACGTAGTTTTTTCAGGTCACGATGGCTTCAACTGTTAAAACATCAAGCGATAGTTCTGGAAGAACCCTTGCATTGATGTGAGGAAGAACAAAGAGAATGAACTGGAAAAGCAACGTTTCACATTTTAAAAAATTTATTGCAAGTGTGTTGCCGACTGAGGAAGATGTAACACTGATTCGGAGCTCCCCTTTTGTGTGGGTTTTGGACATTCCAGATATTATCCATGTTAGACCTCTCATTCAAAATATGTTTGATAATTGGGACTGCGAAGAGAAATATTTTATATTCCATGACAAGAAACTACATTTCACAAAGACTGATGTCTCCCTCATCCTTGTTCTACCAGATGATGGACTTGTAGTTCCTATGAACAATGAAGCTCCCTCCTGTAAGCTATATTTGTAATATTTCATGGAAGCTAATTGCTCTAACAAGCATATGGAGGAATTAATGAAGAGTTCCAGATCTCTAAATAATTTGGGATCTGAAAAATTTTACTGTCAGTTGTTTATTTTTTATTTTTTCTCTTGTGTGTTTTTTACTACCACCATCAGTAAGTCTAAAATACCTATGCAATCACTTATAGATTGTGTAGATAATTTTGATAACTTAGGCAGGTACAATTGGTGTGAAGCACTTTATACCTACATGGCTCCTCAAATGGAGTCAATTGGTATGGGAGTGACGTTGCGACCAAAAGCAGAGGTCGATGGTGGATCTACAAGACCAATGCTTAAGGGTTTCACACACTTATTGGTTGTAAGTGAATATATTTTATGTTTTCCACAAAGAGTATAGATCAATCTGTCTATTAACAACTAATTTTGCCATTCCAAGTATAGATGTGTGAGCATTTGTGTATCCTACCTCCACACATCCCTCATTCTTTGCCAAGAATGTTGAGATGGAGGTGGAGTTCCACAAATGTAAGGGTTGTTAAGAAGATGGTAGATGGTCTCCTATCAGATAAAACAATTGTTGATCTAATGCTAGCACAGTCAGAGTTGCATCTTGTTAGGGCAATCAACCCAAGAATGATGTGTTTTGATGGATGTGGCAAAGGGTTTAAGTTAGGTTGATTATGAGTTTAATATGTGTGTTGAAGTTGTGCAGGACTTAGTAATGCACACATGGAGAAAGCATTGGCAAGTCACCATCTCATGACTCGATCCTTGAGTCGGTGAAGGATAGCATTGCGAAAGCCGTGTGCTTGGTGCATCTGAGGGACCATCGGACGGGGAGAATTGGAGTGAAGCCAAAGGAAGTAGACTTTAGGGCGAGACGTGAAGGATGACATTGTGAAGCCGTGCACTTGGTGCATCCGAGGGATGTGGCCGGACGAAGAGAACTTCAAGGCGAGGGACTCTAGGGGAAGATGAGAGTGAGCGATTGTAACCCAGGACGGGGTAACTCTTAGGTGAACTAGGTCAAATAGCTAAGTGTCGGATGAGTTTTCCCAACATTAGTCGACTGCCATGATATGATAGTCAACTGCTCTAAGTCGACTGAAGACTCGATTGGTGTTCGAGTCTAGTTTCTGTCGCAGCAGTTGACTGCCAAGGATTGTCAATCGATTGTACAAACCATCAGTCAACTGCTAATGGAATCAGTTGACTGGTCGTAAGGTTTTCAGGCACAGAACATTAGAGAGTCGACTGCTCGCTTCGGGCACTCGACTGTTAGCTCCATCAGTCGACTGATGGGAATATCAGTCCACTGATGTGGGAGCCATTGGTTGGAATCCAACGTAAAAGAAGCCGTTGTGAGGCAACGACTACAACAATAGTCAACTGATGGCTCGATCAGTCGACTGCTAGCTGCCCAACGGGAAGAATGGCCTCTTCCCTATAAGAAGGGGCCTTGGGTCTGTTGGGATGTATACTGAAAAGTCTATCTTTTGTATGAACATCTTTATTTTTTAAATAAGAATCACATGATCATTATTTGCATATTTATGATGATGCATATTGTCTAATACATTACATTGTAGATAACATGGTGTGTGGTGTCACATGGGAGATCATGTTATCGGCTCCTTGTAAAGTATAAGTATAGGCTCACAACCGAGATGGCTTTGGACAAACCATTGGTATGGTTGTAGTGTGATTTGGTATTAGTTTGTCTTGACCATAGAATCACACTATTGCACTTTGTGTGTATTGAGCAGGACCGACTTAGAGGTGATTCGATTTATTACTGACTACATAATCGAATCAGACCTCAGATATTATATTGTACATGCTCTTAATCCCGATATAATAATGGGCATATATACTTAGTATTCATTTCTTTGATTTACCAATGGGCGAGATTTATAGATTAAATCGATAGGCTCGGTAAGTTGGGAAATGATATTATTTATATGGTGTGTCATTGATTATAGGAGGAAACTGTGTCCTATATATTAGGATGATGATGTCACCTTGAGGAGCTCATAAGGTTCATCATGTAAACCTTGCAGGTGGACTTGGTCCGGCATGATGAATAGGTTGAGTGGTACTACTCATGGAATTAGATGTTGATTAATTAATGGCTAGTAAATTAATTAATCGACGGATATTCGAGATCTTAAACATGGGGAGAAAAATGTACAAATAATATATGGAGCCCATATTAACTTATGGGGGTTGGTGAGGTAGATCAATGATAATCCTCTAGTGGAATGGATAATCATTAATGGATTGGACTTTTTGTGGGCTTGATCCATTGGGTGGCCAAGATCCAACTCCTTCTCATGGTCCCTATTGTAGCCTATTAATACCTCATGAAGCCTAGATCCAATGGATGAAAACAAAACCAATGGTGGAGATTAAAACAAGTCTTATCCCTAACCCTATAAATAAGCCTTAAGGGGGTGAGCAGCAACTTGATGGAAGGGGATTAGGGTTTGCTTCCCTTGGGCGGCAAGGAATCCTAGTTGGGTTAGGATTGAGTTGGGTGGCTAGGGTTTGCGAGGTGGTGTGGGTGGCAACAAGAGGAGAAGCTCCTTTCTTCTTCTTCTTAAGGTGTTGATGGCACCTATCCTTCTTCCCTCTACTTTGGCCGGTGCTCAACCTATTCCTCTTCCCCTCTTCTTTGGCCGGCGACAACTAGGAGAGCTAGAGTTAGGGTTTTGGGCGGCTACAAGGTGAAGGGTTGGTTTCCTTTCTCTTCTCCAAGTGTTGGCCGCCGCCCATCACCCTCATTGATTCTCCTTTGGTCGGTTCCCATACTCCATATTCTCTTCCTTGGTCAGCGGCAACATCGAGTCTATTGACTTGGTGGCCGGTTCTAGATAGGAAGAAGAGTTTTGTTTTATGATCTTCCTTTGTTTGGAGTGAACAAGGAAAGGAAGATTGGTGATCTAGGAGGCTTCGACTTTTGTAAGATCGTCACCCACACGACGTCCAAAAGGAAGAAGGACATACAATAGAAGATCAAGAGGTATAATCTTGTTTATTTTGATTAGTGTTCTTTTGTATAATGTCTATAATTGTTTATCAATTATATGCATGTTTTATGTGGTTTTTTACTTTATGTACGTGGCTAGATTTATTTGGACCCCGAATATAAACACAAAAGCTAGCGATCCGTACATCGTCTATTCCGCAGCTATTCGTAGAATAGAGGTTGGTGGCTTGAACAACAAGTTTGTTCAAGTGACCACTCTAATCGAATAGCACGATGATGAAATGATTGCTTGGGTGATCCCTTTTGTCTGAGATTAATTTTTTTTTAATCTGAGGACATCAATGGGATCACCATGAATAAGCAACCGATTTGAAGTGGGAAGCGAAGTTTCCTACCTTCATGTGGAATAAGAGCTTCGGTTCCGGGACAAACACCTTCAAGTGGTATCAGAGCCACAGTTTCCGGTTTTATGTGTTTAGGATTCGGTTACTTTTATGCACTTTTCATATATTATATGTGCCGGATAATAGTAGGATATGCGTAGGTTAACTCTTTGGTTGCAGGCATAGGATCCAACTATTATGGCCATATGTGTGTGTGATTGTCTGTGTGTAATTGTATATTTTGTTGAATCCTCGGGGTTGACGAGGCTAGTATTTAATTTTTATAAATTAGATACGGCATTGTTTAGCCCCTCTTTCTATTTTAGTTTACTTTCGATCTAGATTTCATGTACACTTCCTCATGGAGTATAAGATCGATGGATGTAAATTAAAATATTTTTTCTCGGCTCGGATCTCCGAATGGCTCGTACATGGCGTAGGAGGAGCAGACGAGATGGCGATACGACGGGAGACATATTGAAGACAAAATCCATAATAGTTGGAAAATATTTATTTTTCATATTTATTGCTTATTATTTTATATGCATGTCGTAGGCTAGAAAATTCCTCAATTTTAAATTACTAAGTGGGAGAGGGATATTTTATAAATTCCCACGGCCTCCATTACGATTTGACATGTGATGCAAACAAACTTGTGCGTCGGCTTTGAGTGCCTTCCTCCCCATCGGATGAGTTTGTTTGCGGATCACAGGGGTCGGATATGGTTATAGGAAATTATTTAGGAGTGTGTGTACTTCCCCATCGGAAGGCACATAACCCGAGATAATTTCCTTTGTATCGAGTAATGGTGAACACTTAGATGCAAATAGGAGTATCCTCCCCATCGGAGTCACTGCTTTTATTTGTAGGGCCGAAGAGAAACCAACTATTAATTTTATTTGTCAAAAAGTTAGGTTGACAAGATAGTAAAATTAATGGGTAAAACCTCCTCTTACAAATGTAGAATTCGTATACGTCCACACGATCGTGGCATACGATATTCTCGGTGTTTTGAGGTGTTGGTTGATTTTAAAATTTTATTGTTTGATGAATCAATAATTTTTTAAAATCTAAAGTAATGATTTATGTGATTCTTAGGATTTTCAAAAATGATTTTCAGTCCACTTGCTATGATACTAAAGGAAAATAAACTTACTGTACATAATTATGTTGATTGGAAAAAGGAATCTTGACATTGTCTTAACTGCTGAGGAGTACAAATATGTACTCTTCGAAGAGTGTCCTCCTAAGTCTGTGAATGAGCTGGAAGTCCTTGGAGTTGAGATCAATGGGGAAACCCAGGTCGATATCATTGTCCAAGCGATAGAAGGACTTGCTCAGGCTCAGGCCATGGTTGCTCAAAAGGTTTCTACTTCTAAGACGAAAGGCAAGAAGAAGAAAAAAGCTGGGGCATAGGTGATGGGAGGATCTCAGGGAGGAGTGAAGAAGCCGAAAGGCAAGTACTTCACTTGCAAGCAGGATGGACATTGGAAGAAGGACTATCCCAATCTGAAGCGAAACAAAGGTATATCCTTTGGTCTAGTCGTTGAAACATGGTTAGCGGTGTTATCTACCGGCACCTGGTGTGTGGATACGGGAGCCACTGATCATGTCTACAATACTTTGCAGGGGTTTCAGGAAACCCGACGATTAGCTAAAGGGGAGATTACCGTTTACTTGAGCGATGCCACGAAGGTGGCGGCTGTTGCAGTGGGAGATGTTTATTTGTCTTTTGAGAAAAATAAAGTTTGGTTCTTAAGAATTGCCTTTATGTACCTTTATTTAGAAAGAATTTAATTTTAGTTTCTAAATTGTTTATGGATGGATATTCTATTTCTTTTAATGACAGAGTTGTTATAAAAAGGAATAGGGACATTATCTGTTCGGATGCATTGATAGGAAATTTATACACACTTGAACCAAAAGCTCCCACGATGCAAATAGAAGCTAATAACTCATCTTCTAATTCCAATAAGAGAAAAGAACCTTCGAAGATGAACCAAATATATCTTTGGCATCTTAGGCTTGGTCATATTAACCTAAGCAGAATTCAAAGGTTGATAGCTGATGGACCTTTGGGTTCATTAATGGTGGAAGATTTCCCAACCTGCGAATCCTACTTGGAGGGTAAAATTACCAAGAGGCCTTTTAAGGCCAAGGGGTATAGAGTCAAAGATGTGTTAGAATTGGTTCATTCTGATTTGTATGGTCCTATATCTATCCAGGCAAGAGGTAGTTTTGAATATTTCGTCTATTTCATAGACAATTATTCAAGATATGGATGACACTACGATCTGATCGTGGTGGTGAGTACCTCTTGGGAGAGTTTAGGAATTACTTATCAGAGGCTGAGATTCAATCCCAATTGTCTGCACCTGGCACACCCCAGCAGAATGGTGTAGTAGAGCGAAGGAATAAGACTCTTATGGAGATGGCTATATCGAGGATGAGTTATTCTGAGTTGCCAGATTCGTTCTGGGGATATGCTCTAGATACGGCAATATATATTTTGAACTTGGTATCATCTAAATCAGTACCTTCTACTCCCACAGAATTGTGGACTGGGCGAAAGCCTAGTCTAAGACATATTCGAATTTGGGGGAGTCCATCACATGTGCTGAAGGCAGATGCTAGTAAGTTGGAACCTCGTACAGAAGTGCGCATGATCGTTGGCTATCCTAGAGGAACGAAAGGTGGTTTGTTTTATAGTCCTAGAAATCAGAAGGTGATCGTTTGCACGAACGCTAGATTTCTAGAGGAAAACTATGTGATGAACCACAAGCCCATGAGTAAGATTGTTCTGGAGGAATTAAAAGGGGAAGTCGCTTATTCAGTACCACTGGTACAAGAGGATATACCACAAGTCACTGCACCGCGTGTTATAGAGGATACACAGGTGATACCTCATCGTAGTGGGAGAGTTGTTAGACAGCCTGATAGATTCATGTTCTTGGGAGAATCTTCTGATTTGGTCCCTGGCAAACATGAACGGGACCCCTGGACATATGACGAGACAATCCAAGATAAAGATGCGGTATCTTGGTAAAGTGTAATGAATACTGAGATTGAATCTATGGATTCAAATCAGGTCTGGGAGCTAGTAGAACCACCCGATGGTGTAAAAACCATTGGTTGCAAGTGGATCTACAAAAGAAAGAGTGGAATAGATGGGATGGTTGAGACCATCAAAGGAGGCTTGTTGCGAAGGGATATACTCAGAAAGAGGGTATCAATTATGAGGAGACCTTTTCGCCGGTAGTCATGCCTAAGTCTATCCAGATTCTCTTATGCATTGCAGCTCATATGGATTATGAGGTGTGGCAGATGGATCAAGACAACTTTCCTTAATGAAAGTCTTGAGGAAAACATCTATATGAAGCAACCAGAGGGATTCATTGTAAAGGACAAAGAACATCTTGTATGTAAGCTTAATCGGTCCATTTATGGATTGAAGCAAGCTTCGAGATCTTGGAACATCCGCTTTGATGAGGTAATCCAGTCTTATGGATTTATTCAAAGTCCAGATGAGTCTTGTGTATACAAGAGATGTGACGGAAATGTAGTTGTATTTCTTGTACTATACGTAGATGACATTTTGTTAATTGGCAACAATGTCAAGGTGTTATCGGACGTAAGGGTATGGTTGTCCAAACAATTTGATATGAAGGACTTGGGAGAAGGGGGACACATCCTTGGGATCAAGATTATAAGGGATCACAGGAAAAGGATGTTGTTCTTATCTCAAGCTTCATACATAGACACCATTATGGATCGTTTTAGCATGCAGAACTCTGAGAAGGGTTTTCTACCTTTCAGGCATGGAGTTCCTTTACTAAGGAGATGTGTCCTAGAACATCTGAGGAGATGAAGGCGGTTCCATATGCTTCGGCAGTAGGAAGCCTCATGTATGCGATGCTATGTACGAGACCAGATATCTGCTTTGCTGTGGGCATGATCAGCAAATATCAGAGTAATCCAGGACAGGGACATTGGACTGCGGTAAAGAATATATTGAAGTACCTGAGAAGGAATAGGGATTATATGCTATTTTACCATGCAGACAAATTACTCCCTGTGGATTATACAGATTCCGACATCCAATCAGATAGGGATAATAGTAAGTCTACCTCAGGTTTTGTGTTTACTTTGGGAAGTGGAGCCATTGTATGGAGGAGTGTCAAGTAGAAATGAGTGGCGGACTCTACCATGGAAGCTGAGTATGTGGCGGCCTCTGAGGCAGCCAAAGAAGCTGTATGGCTCAGGAACTTCTTGTTGGGTTTTCGGCACCGCGGCGAGTGTGTGTTCGAACATGTTTCGTAAACATGTGCACAGCGAAAGAAATAAAAATAATAAATTTACATTTATTACAACAAACACATTACACGCATGCATAGTACAACATGTGTAGACATAACCATAAATTTAAATTTTGCAATAAAAGGAAATTTAACTACGTATACCTTTCGTATCACGTGTAGCGGGAACGACATCAACCGGAACGATCCTCGCTAGAATCGTCTCTATCCGTATCCACGCTGAGTATCTTCGAGATGACTTCACAAAGTCACGAACCTCGTCTTCGTACGGGTTACTAGCCTTGTGTTGAAGACGATGTGATCGAGAGAAGATCACGATCCGAATCCAAATTCGGATCCAAAAGCGAGTCCTCAAGACTCGCTTCTCCGGAGAGGTATTCGTCAACCATTTGACGAATCCTTTGTCCTCCACCTATGAGGATTACCGGAGATCGAATCCCCGGTAAGTAAGGCACTGTTGGAGCTCCAAACGTCGTCCAAACGACGCTCTGACGAGAAGGAAACAAGCTGTCCAGAAAACTGGACAGCTTTGGTGGAGACCTTGCGCTGGCCAAATAAGGAAAGCGACGTGCTCACCTTGTCGCCGGAGCCAAGGAAGATCACCGGAGCTCCTCCGGCAGCAGCTCGACGCCGGCAATGGGAGAAGACGGCAGTAGCTGGTCGCCGGTTGGAGGAGGTGGGCGGCGGCAACAATTGGCGCCGACTAGAGGGAGAGGAGGGAGAGGTTGGGCAGCAACTCTAGGTTAGGGTTTTTGGATTAGGGCTTAACAACACCTTAAGCCCTCTTTTATAGAGAACTAATTCTCTTAATGGTTATTGGATCATAACCATAAGGCCCGTTAACCCGCTCCATTAATTTAAGTTAAAATAAACCAAACCATGATGGTTTATTTTAAGTTAAAACGAACTGAACCAACTTTGGTTCATTCGTTTAAAATAAACCAAACCCTTTGGTTTATTCTCCTCCATTGGATTAGAACCAAACCATTTTGGTTCATCCATTATGTCTTCATAAGACACGGCCCATCCATGCTTCCATTGCGACTGAAACGATTTCATGCTCGCTCCATGTTTGGTCCAACCAAACCTAGTTTCTCTCGGTCTGAGAATCCCATTCTCAAGCTCATTTTAAATCCTTCGGATTACGCTTGTTGCGCGGTGACCAAATAGGTTCTCGGTTTATGTTGGCCGTCTATAATTAACCATTAATTATAGAACGATCATGAGTGGCACCTAGTAGTACATCATGATCCCCAATTAACCGAAAAGATCAACGGTTGATCAAGAATTATTTCAAACCCTTCAAGAAATTTCGAATGAATCGTGCCCCATTCCCTTCACTCATCTTATACCCACTTGGTTCAGGACATGGTCTATAGTGTTAGTCCCCACTAGGCTAACTACGTCACACCTAGCCCAAGTATCATTTCCTCGTCCTACAGATTCTAGTTACTGCACATGTATCGAAGAGTACCTTACTCTAAACATGTAATGCTTTGGCCAAAGACTTTAGTAACAATCCGACGAGAGGCCATGGGTATACATCTCCTCGCAAGGAGTGGTGAATCTTTTATAGGCTATTCAAACACCTTCGATCACTTCGACTTATACCCAATCATCCCGGGTCCACATCTCCTTAGAGATGCTTGCTTAAGATGTCAAAGCATAAGTCTCCATGATCAAGATGACTTGAATACCGCAAGTCAAAGGAACATCAAACTTAAGCCACAGTAGGAACTTCATTGACATATCTATATATGCAGAGAACCATATGAAGTCTTACGGCTAGTCACTCCAATGAACTAGTTACCATAACTAGCATCCACGATCAACTCCGGACATCACAATGTCTCCAACCAGTGAGAATCGGTTTGCTTGGATACACCGAGTATACCTCGTGCTAGTCTCGACAGAATTGATGGTGTCCAAATCCATCAATTCATCGACTAGGGATAATTCCGATACATCACAATTACACATGTAGAGATACTCACTAGTTGTGATCCAATCACAAATTCTCTCATCTTTGTGAATCGTATCGTGGACATTGATAAATGAGTTTAAGATCAATCAAATACATGAAACCATGTATACTCGAATAGTGAATCTTCATTTATCATATAAATGGTTCATACATAAGGCGATTGCCTTAGGACATCTCTCATATATTACTAACAGACTCCCACTTGGCCTAATGCCAATCGCTACGGTATCCAATACCATAAGCTCTAACATGACCCTCAAACTTACTTTGAGGTAATGCCTTAGTTAAAGGATCCGCTAAGTTCCTTTCAGTGGAGATTTTCTCGATTTGTATTTCTTTCCTACTGATGATCTCTCTGACAAGATGATAGCGGCGAAGCACATGTTTGTATTGTTGATGAGACCTTGGCTCTTTCGCCTCTGCAATTGCTCCATTGTTGTCACAGTAGACCGGTATTACTTCAACAATGGCTGGAATCACACCAAGTTCATAAATGAACTTCTTGATCCAAACCGCTTCCTTTGCTGCTTCCGAAGCTGCAATGTATTCTGCCTCAGTGGTAGAATCTGCTATAGTGTCTTGTTTGGAACTTTTCCAACTCACTGCGCCCTCATTCAAGGTGAACACGTATCCAGACTGAGACCTGGAATCATCCTTGTCTGTCTGGAAGTTGGCATCCATATACCCGCATATCACCATGTCCCCTTCTCCATATATTAGGAACACATCCTTAGTTCTTCTTAAGTACTTAAGGATCGTCTTAACAGCCACCCAATGATCCATTCCTGGATCAGACTGATATCTGCTCATGACACTCAGACCATACGATACATCGGGCCTCGTACATAACATAGCATACATGATAGATCCTATTGCGGATGCATAGGGAATCTTACTCATGCAAATCCTCTCATCTTCTGTGCGCGGACACATAGACTTCGAAAGGTGTATCCCATGCTTGATGGGTAGAAAACCTTTCTTGGATTCCAACATGCTAAACCTCTTTAGCACTCGGTCTATATATGTAGACTGCGAAAGACCAAGCAACCGTTTCGATCTATCTCTATAGATCTTAATCCCGAGGATGTAGGTTGCTTCTCCCAGGTCTTTTATGGAGAATGTCTTGGATAACCAAACCTTAACTGACTGTAAGATTGAACCATCATTTCCTATAAGTAATATGTCATCGACTTTTAATACTAGGAACACGACTGCACTCCCACTAACCTTCTTGTACACACAAAGTTCGTCTGGATTTTGTGAGAAATCAAACTTTTTGATCGTCTCATCAAAACTAATATTCCAACTCCTGGATGCTTGCTTCAGTCCATATGTGGACCGTCGCAATTTGCATACCTTGGTTTTATCAACCGATGTGAAACCATCAGGCTGTATCATATACACGTCCTTGAGCAGGTTTCCATTAAGGAAAGCTATTTTCACATTCATCTGCCATATCTCATAATCATAATGAGCCGCTATGGCCAGGAGCATCCGAATGGATTTTAGCATAGCTACAGGTGAATAGGTTTCGTCATAATCAACACCTTGTTTTAGACGATATCCTTTCTCCACTAATCTAGCCTTATAGGTAATCACATTACCATCCATGTCGGTTTTCTTCTTGAAAACCCACTTGCACCCTATAGGCTTAATGCCTTCAGGTGGGTCAACCAAGTTCCAAACTTGGTTTTCATACATGGAATCCATTTCTGACTTCATGGCTTCAAGCCACTTATCCCTTTCTGAGCTTGTCAGCACTTCTTCATAACTGGTAGGCTCCTCATCATCAATGAGTAACACGTCATTCGATTCACTTACAAGAAATCCATATCTCTCAGGAATATTGCGTGTTCTACCAGATCTACGAAGATGTGGTGTTTCAATAGGTCCAGCGATTGCTCATCACTATGAGTTATCGGCTGTTGTGCTTCACCAGGTATCTCATCAATGTCTATTTGAGTCTCTCGAGCCTCCTCAAGCTCGACGACACTCCCACTGTTTTCTTGCAAGAAAAACTCTTTCTCTAGAAACACAACATGCCTTGAAACAAACACCTTTTGTTCCACAGGATGATAGAATTGGTAACCCCTTGTTTCCTTAGGGTATCCAATAAATAGACATTTATCAGACTTAGCATCCAATTTGTCTGATGCAGTCCGCTTCACATAAGCAGGATAACCCCATATCTTCAAGTAAGATACATGAGGTTTCTTACTATTCCATATCTCATATGGAGTAGTAGAGACTACCTTGGTTGACATTCTGTTTAACAAGTAAACAGTTGTCTGAAGTGCATAGCCCCAAAAGGACTTGGAAAGATTCGCATGATTCATCATTGACCTGACCATGTCCAACAAGGTCCGATTACGCCTCTCAGATACACCATTATGCTGTGGTGTATATGGCGGAGTCCATTGAGACAATATGCCATTGTCTCTTAGATAATCAAGAAACTCTTGACTTAAGTATTCCCCACCTCGATCCGATCGAAGTATTTTAATACTCTTGTCATGTTGTTTCTCTACTTCATTTCTGAATTCTTTGAACCTTTCAAAGGCTTCAGACTTGTGTTTCATCAAGAACACATACCCAAACCGTGAGTGATCATCGGTGAAGGTAATGAAGTAGCTATAGCCTCCTAAAGCTTGAGTTGACATAGGTCCACATACATCAGTATGTATTAGACCTAGCAACTCTCCCACTCGTTCACCTTTTCCTGTAAAAGGTAACTTAGTCATCTTGCCTTTTAAGCGTGATTCGCATGTATCGTATGAATCCAATTCAAACGATTCCAGAATTCCACATCGGTGTAATTCGGACATGCGTTTCTTGCTTACATGGCCAAGACGACAATGCCACATGTAGGAGTCTAATTTATTATCCTTTCGAGCACGCTTGTTGCTCGCTTCGATATTGAAAATGTCACTGGATACGTCCAACGTATAAATATCATTGCTTAAAGTTCCAGTCCCATAATGAACTCCATTCAAAGTTATGTAACAACAATTGTTACTAAAAGTCAAATGGTACCCATTTCTATTTAAACAAGAAATAGAAATGATGTTCTTTATCAATGTAGGAACATAAAAGCAATTGTCCAGTTCTAAGACAAGTCCTATAGGGAGTTTCAACAAATACGTTCCGATGGCGAGTGCAGCAACCTTTGCTCCATTCCCAACACGTAAATTTGACTCTCCCTTGACGAGTCTTCTTCTATTCCTTAGCTCATGTATGTCATTACATATATGTGAGCTACACCCAATATCCAATACCCAAGTGTTTGAGGAAATAGAATGACAATCAATAACGAAGATATCTGAAGAAGATGGGGCATCCGATGCCTTATTCTTCTTCACGAACTCAAGATAAATCTTGCAATTTCTTCGCTAATGGCCCTCCTTGCCATAATGATGGCAAGTGCCCTTTTGAGCTGTTCTGCCTTTTTAGCCTTTCTCTTCCCCTTATGCTATTCCTTTGACTTCCTCTTAGAACCTTTCTTTGAGGAATCAACTTACAGCACCGTCCCCTGCTCATGCTTCACAGAAGACTCCACAATCTTCAGCATGTTGAGCAGTACAACAGATAAACCTTTTTGCATCTCAGAGGTGAAGAAGAGCTTGGAGACTTCGAACCTTTCGAATCTCACTTGCTCATCAACCAACTCATAAAGATGAAAGACTATGGTATGAGCATCCATATGCTCATGCTGCTTCCGCAGCTCAGGTACCATCATGGCTAGCATGATGCAACTCACCATTTCAGAATCATTCACATGTTTCTGATAGGCCAACAATTGGTCCAGAGTTGCATTGTCACGAGGACGGGCGGGAAGAGGCGCTTCGAGGACATACACAAGCTTTTCCACCTTGAGAACAATTCTCAAGTTTCTAAGCCAGTCCAAGAAGTTTGGCCCAGTCAATTTATTCGAATCCAAAATGGAACGCAAATTCAAAGACATCATGATCAATCTTAGAAATACAAAATGAGCATATATGAGAAAGATGATTTAAAATGCATCAATATACATTTATAAATTCCATTCATTTTTTGAATTTCAAAAACCCCAAAATCACTTTGGGAGATCGTAGGTCCATCTCCGAATGGGCTGATATCCATCATAGATATGAAAAACCTTGGAGAGAATCCAACAAGTCATTCATAACTACGATGGTAGGTATCAACTATACCGATTGCATATCACGTATATGCAACTATCACAATGTGCTATCAACTAATTGAATGTTCATACATACATCGGGTTGTTAACACATTAACAAGTATGCATCATATGCATAGCACCCAACTTCACCTCCCTTTACATCGACCTTGGAGAGAGTCCAACAAGCTGATGCTCCAAGTTAAAGCCAACCCATTAATCGAGAAATAGTTTTAATATAGTTAGAGCGCATTCAACCAATTAGCCCGGCTTGGAGAGAGTCCAACAACCAAAGCTAACGATTGACCTCTGACTCTTACCATATTAGTATTAAATTATTCCATGGTTTGAACATGTTCGGGTTCGAGCCGGGCTTGGAGAGAGTCCAACAACCCAAACGAAAAATGGAACTCTGGTTCTAACCATATTAATGGAAGATGTAGGCTTTAATATTGAGTAAGGGTTTTATGTCTCATCCTCTTTGCATGCAAATAACTATTATCTACATGGCATGACATACATGGCATACATCTACATGTCACGACACGCATGACATAATGATATGCATCTAATGCAATTACATGGCATACAATTATGTCATGTACATAATTTCCTTATATGTCATAACTATTTATGGAAATAAAATATGTTTAAGATTTGATTCTCCAAATCAAATCATGATTAAATTAGGAAACAAATTTCCAAATCTAATCACATATTTTATTTGTGGAAATAGTTAATTAAGGAAAGTCAATTTAGGAAACTAATTTCCTAAATCTTCAAAACTACTTATGGAAATAAAATATTTTAAGATTTGATTTCCCAAATCAAATCATGATTAAATTAGGAAACAAATTTCCAAAATCTAATCAAATATTTTATTTATGGAAAATATCAATTTCCATAAATACTTCCAACTTTCCAAAAGTGAAAGATTTCCATAAATACTTCTAACTTTTCAAAAGTAGAAAATTTCCAGAAATATCATTATGACTATCGCAAAACAATTTTACGATTATGTCGAAACACAACCTGGGCTCTGATACCACTGTTGGGTTTCCGACACCGCGGCGAGTGTGTGTTCGAACATGTTTCGTAAATATGTGCACAGCGGAAGAAATAAAAATAATAAATCTACATTTATTACAACACACGCATCACCCGCATGCATAGTACAACATGTGTAGACATAACCATAAATTTAAATTTTGCAATAAAAGGAAATTTAACTACGTATACCTTTCGTATCACGTGTAGCAGGAACGACATCAATCGGAATGATCATCGCTAGAATCGTCTCTATCCGTATCCCCGTCGAGTATCTTCGGGATGACTTCACAAAGTCACGAGCCTCGTCTTCGTACGGGTTACTAGCCTCGTGTTGAAGACGATGTGATCGAGAGAAGATCACGATCCAAATCCAAATTCGGATCCAAAAGCGAGTCCTCAAAACTCGCTTCTCCGAAGAGGTATTCGTCAACCGTTTGACAAATCCTTCGTCCTCCACCTATGAGGATTACCAGAGATCGAATCCCTGGTAAGTAAGACGTTGTCGGAGCTCCAAACGTCGTCCAAACGATGCTCCGACGAGAAGGAAACAAGCTGTCCAGAAAACTGGACAGCTTTGGTGGAGACCTTGCGCCGGCCAAATAAGGAAAGCGACGTGCTCACCTTGTCGCCGGAGCCAAGGAAGATCACCGGAGCTCCTCCGGCAGCAGTTCGACGCCGGCAATGGGAGAAGATGGCAGAAGCTGGTCGCCGGTTGGAGGAGGTGGGCGGCGGCAACAATTGGCGCCGACTAGAGGGAGAGGAGGGAGAGGTTGGGCGGCAACTCTAGGTTAGGGTTTTTGGATTAGGGCTTAACAACACCTTAAGCCCTCTTTTATAGAGAACTAATTCTCTTAATGGTTATTGGATCATAACCATAAGGCCCGTTAACCCGCTCCATTAATTTAAGTTAAAATAAACCAAACTATGATGGTTTATTTTAAGTTAAAACGAACCGAACCAACTTTGGTTCATTCGTTTAAAATAAACCAAACCCTTTGGTTTATTCTCCTCCATTGGATTAGAACCAAACCATTTTGATTCATCCATTATGTCTTCATAAGACACGGCCCATCCATGCTTCCATTGCGACTGAAACGATTTCATGCTCTCTCCATGTTTGGTCCAACCAAACCTAGTTTATCTCGATCTGAGAATCCCATTCTCAAGCTCATTTTAAATCCTTCGGATTACCCTCGTTGTGTGTGTGACCAAATAGGTTCTCGGTTTATGTTGGCGGTCTATAATTAACCATTAATTATAGAATGATCATGAGTGACACCTAGTAGCACATCATAATCCCCAATTAATCGAAAAGATCAACGGTTGATCCAGAACTATTTCTGAAACCCTTCAGCAGCTCGAATGAATCGTGCCCCATTCCCTTCACTCATCTTATACCCACTTGGTTCAGGACATGGTCTATAGTGTCAGTCTCCACTAGGCTGACTACGTCACACCTAGCCCAAGTATCATTTCCTCGTCCTACGGATTCTAGTTACTGCACATGTATCGAAGAGTACCTTACTCTAAACATGTAATGCTTTGGCCAAAGACTTTAGTAACAATCCGACGAGAGGCCATGGGTATACATCTCCTCGCAAGGAGTGGTGAATCCTTTATGTTGGTGCAGGGGCACTAGATAATCGAACCTGTGTTTTGATTATGGCAAAGACACAAAGTTAAGTTTATATTGTTATCTCATGAGCTAAATCAAGTGTGCAGAAAAGTACTAAAGCTGGAGCTGAAGGCTAGCGACACCCGGAGGAAGCCGTGGTGGTCGGGCGACACTTGAGTGAATTCGGAGGGAGCCGAAGGAATCGAGTGGAAGGCCGGAAGCGAGAGCTACTATCGAGGTAAGCTCGTGTGAGTGAGAGATTGTAAGGTCGTGTCCTCTTTACGGGGACGACCATAGGCGACGATTCGACTAAGACTTCCTGTGGAAGGTCTAGGTCAAGATCGGACGGTTAGAAACCGTCGTATTTATCATTTTCCGAGCTAATCTCTTACTGCAGGAAGTGGCGGTGTGCAATGATCGCTGGACATTGGGCGCCGATCGCATCGCTGATCGATGAGATGCATCGGTGTTGATCATCGGCCATCACGATCGATGAGAGGCATCACCGATCGATGGCGACGTTTGGAAAAATTCATGATCCGCTCCAAAGAAATAGGAGACAAATTCAGAGGCTAAAGTCTATAAAAGGAGGGGAGGATTCATCTCCAAATTACATCAATTATTCATCAAGTGCTCCTACAACGCCAACGCTTCAACACCGTCATAACGCCGACGCGACGCCAAGTTTTGATCTTCTTCGTCGGCAGCAGATTCAAGTAATATTTTTGATATTATATTCTGTATTTTTATCTTCATAACGAGGTGAGGTAGGCTTGTTGCCTCATCCTCGTATATTCGGTTTTTGTAATCGTTGTCTCCTACCTCCAACGAGGAGGAGACGTTTTAGTGCTTTGCCCTCCGTACGTGGTCTAGGACCGATAGGGCCTTGGAGTAGCAACCGCTGGGTTGTGAACCAAGTAAAATAAACGTGTTCATTTATTTTCCGCTGTGCTTACTTTGCGTATCGAACGAACGAAAAAGAAAAGATTTACGATCGCTATTCACCCCCCCTCTAGCGACGCTTCTCGATCCAACAATTTATAGTCTATTCAAACACTTTCGATCACTTCGACTTATACCCAATCATCCCAAGTCCACATCTCCTTAGAGATGCTTGCTTAAGATGTCAAAGCATAAGTCTCCATGATCAAGATGACTTGAATACCGCAAGTCAAAGGAACATCGCACTTAAGCTATAGTAGGAACTTCATTGACATATCTATATATGCAGAGAACCATATGAAGTCTTACGGCTGGTCACTCCAATGAACTATTTACCATAACTAGCATCCACGATCAACTCCGGACATCACAATGTCTCCAGCCAGTGAGAATCAGCTGCTTGGATACACCAAGGAGTATACCTCGTGCTAGTCTCGACAGAATCGATAGTGACCATATCCATCAATTCATCAACTAAGGATAATTCCGATACATCACAATTACACATGTAGAGATACTCACTAGTTATGATCCAATCACAAATTCTCTCATGCTGTGAATCGTATCGTGGACATTCAGTAAATGAGTTTAAGATCCAATCAAATACATGAAACCATATATACTCAAATAGTGAATCTTCATTTATCATATAAATGGTTCATACATAAGGTTTTTGCCTTAGGATATCTCTCATATATTACTAACACTTCTTGATGGACTTGGAAGTGATTCCTGGTTTGCCCAGAACTATCACAATTTATTATGATAACAGTGGTGCAGTTGCAAACTCGAAGGAACCACGAGCCCATAAGGCAAGTAAACACATAGAGCGCAAGTACCACCTGATATGAGAAATCGTAAAGGAGGTAGAAGTTGTTGTCTCCTAGATAGCATCAGAGGATGACCTGGTAGACCCTTTCACTAAGGCCCTTTCGGCGAGAGCTTTTGATAGGCATGTGGAGGGAAGGGGAATCAGATGTATGGCAGTATGAGGACAACATAGTCTTTTAGTATAAGTGGGAGATAGTTGGGATGTATACTGAAAAGTCTATCTTTTGTATGAACATCTTTATTTTTGAAATAAGAATCACATGATCATTGTTTGCATATTTATGATGATGCATATTGTATAATACATTACATTGTAGATAACATGGTGTGTGGTGTCACACGGGAGATCATGTTATCGGCTCCTTGTAAAGTATAAGTATAGGCTCACAATCGAGATAGCTTTGGACAAACCATTGGTATGGTTGTAGTGTGATTTGGTATTGGTTTGTCTTGACCATAGAATCACACTAGTGCACTTTGTGTGTATTGAGTAGGATCGACTTAGAGGCGATTCGATTTATTGCTAACTACATAATTAAATCGGACCTCAGATATTATATTGTACATGCTCTTAATCCCGATATAATAACGGACACATATACTTAGTATTCATTTCTTTGATTTACCAATGGGCGAGATTTATAGATTAAATCGATAGGCTCGGTAAGTTGGGAAATGATATTATTTATATGGTGTGTCGTTGATTATAGGAGGAAATCGTGTCCTATATATTAGGATGATGATGTTCCCTTGAGGAGCTCATAAGGTTCATCATGTAAACCCTGCAGGTGGACTTGGTCCGACATGATGAAAAGGTTGAGTGGTACTACTCATGTAATTATATGTTGATTAATTAATGGCCAGTAAATTAATTAATCGACGGACATTCAAGATCTTAAACACGGGGAAAAAAATGTACAAATAATATATGGAGCCCATATTAACTTATGGGGGTTGGTGAGGTAGATCAATGATAATCCTCTAGTGGAATGGATAATCATTAATGGATCGGACTTTATGTGGGCTTGATCCATTGGGTGGCCAAGATCCAACTCCTCCTCATGGTCCCTATTATAGCCTATTAATACCTCATGAAGCCTAGATCCAATGGATGAAAACAAAACTTTAGATCCAAAGGTAGAGATTAAATCTCTAGATCCGATGATTGAGATTAAATCTCTAGATCCGACGGTTGCGATTTAATCCCTAGAACCAATGGTGGAGATTAAAACAAGGCTTATCTCTAACCCTATAAATAAGCCTTAAGGGGGTGGGCGGCAACTTGATGGAAGGGGATTAGGGTTTGCTTCCCTTGGGCGGCAAGGAATCCTAGTTGGGTTAGGATTGAGTTGGGCGGCTAGGGTTTGGGAGGTGGTGTGGGCGACAACAAGAGGAGAAGTTCCTTTCTTCTTCTTCCTAAGGTGTTGCCGGCACCTATCCTTCTTCCCTCTACTTTGGTCGGTGCTCAACCTGTTCCTCTTCCCCTCTTCTTTGGCCGACGGCAACTAGGAGAGCTAGGGTTAGGGTTTTGGGCAGCTACATGGTGAAGGGTTGGTTTCCTTTCTCTTCTCCAAGTGTTGGCCGACACCCATCACCCTCATTGATTCTCCTTTGGACGATTCCCATACTCCATATTCTCTTCCTTGGCCGGCGACAACATCGAGTCTATTGACTTGGTGGCCGGTTCTAGATAGGAAGAAGAGTTTTGTTTTATGATCTTCCTTTGTTTGGAGTGAACAAGGAAAGGAAGATTGGTGATCTAGGAGGCTTCGACTTTTGGAAGATCGTCACCCACACGACGTCCAAAAGGAGGAAGGATATACAATAGAAGATCAAGAGGTATAACAAGAGGTATAATCTTGTTTATTTTGATTAGTGTTCTTTTGTATAATGTCTATAATTGTTTATCAATTATATGCATGTTGTATGTAGTTGTTTACTTTATGTATGTGGCTAGATTTATTTGGACCCCGAATATAAACACAAAAGTCGGCGATCCGTACATCTTCTATTCCATGACTATTCGTAGAATAGAGGTTAGTGGCTTGAACAACAAGTTTGTTCAAGTGACCACTCTAATCGAATAGCACGATGATGAAACGGTTGCTTGGGTGATCCCTTTTGTCTAGGATTATTTTTTTTTTAATCCGGGGACATCAATGGGATCGCCATGAACAAGCAACTGAGTTGAAGTGGGAAGCAAAGTTTCCTACCTTCATGTGGAATAAGAGCTTCGGTTCTGGGACAAACACCTTCAAGTGGTATCAGAGCCACAGTTTCCAGTTTTATGTGTTTAGGATTCGGTTATTTTTATGCACTTTTCATATATTATATGTGCTGGATAATAGTAGGATATGCGTAGGTTAACTCTTTGGTTGCAGGCATAGGATCCAACTATTATGGCCATATGTGTGTGTGATTGTCTGTGTGTAATTGTATATTTTGTTGAATCCTCGGGGTTGACGAGGCTAGTATTTAATTTTTATAAATTAGATACGGCATTGTTTAGCCCCTCTTTCTATTTTAGTTTACTTTCGATCTAGATTTCATGTACACTTCCTCGTGGAGTATAGGATCGATGGATGTAAATTAAAATATTTTTTCTCGGCTCGGATCTCCGGATGGCTCGTACATGGCGTAGGAGGAGCAGACGAGATGGTGATACGACGGGAGACATATTGAAGACAAAAGCCATAATAGTTGGAAAATATTTATTTTTCATATTTATTGCTTATTATTTGATATGCATGTCGTAGGCTAGAAAATTCCTCAATTTTAAATTACTAAGTGGGAGAGGGATATTTTATAAATTCCCACGGCCTCCATTACGATTTGACATGTGATGCAAACAAACTTGTGTGTCGGCTTTGAGTGCCTTCCTCCCCATCGGATGAGTTTGTTTGCGGATCACAGGGTCGGATATGGTTATAGGAAATTATTTAGGAGTGTGTGTACTTCCCCATCGGAAGGCACATAACCCGAGATAATTTTCTTTGTATCGAGTAATGGTGAACACTTAGATGCAAATAGGAGTATCCTCCCCATCGGAGTCACTGCTTTTATTTGTAGGGCCGAAGAGAAACCAACTATTAATTTTATTTGTCAAAAAGTTAGGTTGACAAGATAGTAAAATTAATGGGTAAAACCTCCTCTTACAAATGTAGAATTCGTATACGTCCACACGATCGTGGCATACGATATTCTCGGTGTTTTGAGATATTGGTTGATTTTAAAATTTTATTGTTTGAGGAATCAATAATTTTTTGAAATCTAAAGTAATGATCTATGTGATTCTTAGGATTTTCAAAAATAATTTTTAGTCCACTTGCTATGATACTAAAGGAAAATAAACTTACTGTGCATAATTATGTTGATTGGAAAAAGGAATCTTGACATTGTCTTAACTGTTGAGGAGTACAAATATGTACTCTTCGAAGAGTGTCCTCCTAAGTCTATGAATGAGCTGGAAGTCCTTGGAGCTGAGATCAATGGGAAAACCTAGGTCGATATCATTCTCCAGGCGACAGAAGGACTTGCTCAGGCTTAGGCCATGGTTGCTCAAAGGTTTCTACATCTAAGACGAAAGGCAAGAAGAAGAAGAAACAAGCTGGGGCATAGGTGATGGGAGGATCTTTGGGAGGAGTGAAGAATCCGAAAGGCAAGTACTTCACTTGTAAGTAGGATGGACATTGGAAGAAGGATTGTCCCAATCTGATGCGGAACAAAGGTATATCCTTTGGTCTAGTCGTTGAAACATGGTTAGCGGTGTTATCTATCGGCACCTGGTGTGTAGATACGGGAGCCACTGATCATGTCTGCAATACTTTGCAGGGGTTCTAGGAAACCCGACGATTAGCTAAAGGGGAGATTATCGTTTACTTGGGCGATGCCACGAAGGTGGCGGCCGTTGCAATGGGAGATGTTTATTTGTCTTTTGAGAAAAATAAAGTTTTGGTTCTTAAGAATTGCCTTTATGTACCTTTATTTAGAAAGAATTTAATTTTGGTTTCTAAATTGTTTATGGATGGATATTCTATTTCTTTTAATGACAGAGTTGTTATAAAAAGGAATAGGGACATTATCTGTTCGAGTGCATTGATAGGAAATTTATACACACTTGAACCAAAAGCTCCCACGATGCAAAAAGAAGCTAATAACTCATCTTCTAATTCCAATAAGAGAAAAGAATCTTCGAAGATGAACCAAACATATCTTTGGCATCTTAGGCTTGGTCATATTAACCTTAGCAGAATTTAAAGGTTGATAGCTGATGGACCTCTGGGTTCATTAATGGTGGAAGATTTCCCATCCTGCGAATCCTACTTAGAGGGTAAAATGACCAAGAGGCCTTTTAAGGCCAAGGGGTATAGAGCCAAAGATGTGTTAGAATTGGTTCATTCTGATTTGTATGGTCCTATATCTATCCAGGCAAGAGGTAGTTTTGAATATTTCGTCTCTTTCATAGATGATTATTCAAGATATGGATGACACTACTATCTGATCGTGGTGGTGAGTTCCTCTTGGGAGAGTTTAGGAATTACTTATCAGAGGTTGGGATTCAATCCCAATTGTCTGCACCTGGCACACCCAGCAGAATGGTGTAGTAAAGCGAAGGAATAAGACTCTTACGGAGATGGTTAGATCGAGGATGGGTTATTCTGAGTTGCCAGATTCGTTCTGGGGATTGCTCTAGATACGACAATGTATATTCTGAACTTGGTATCATCTAAATCAGTGTCTTCTACTCCCATAGAATTGTGGACTGGGCGAAAGCCTAGTCTAAGACATATTCGGATTTGGGAGAGTCCAGCACATGTGCTGAAGGCAGATGCTAGTAAGTTAGAACCTCGTACAGAAGTACGCATGATCGTTGGCTTTCCTAGAGGAACGAAAGGTAGTTTGTTTTATAGTCCTAGAGATCAGAAGGTGATCGTTAGCACGAATGCCAGATTTCTAGAGGAAAACTATGTGATGAACCACAAGCCCATGAGTAAGATTGTTCTGGAGGAATTAAAAGGGGAAGTCACTTATTCAGTACCACCTGTATAAGAGGATATACCACAAGTCACTGCACCGCGTGTCGCAGAGGATACATAGGTGATACCTCGTCGTAGTGAGAGGGTTATTAGACAACCTGATAGATTCATGTTCTTGGAAGAATCTTCTGATTTGGCCCCTGGAAAATATGAACCGGACCCCTGGACATATGACGAGACAATCCAAGATAAAGATGCGGTATCTTGGCAAAGTGCAATAAATACTGAGATTGAATCTATGGATTCAAATCAGGTTTGGGAGCTAGTAGAACCACCCAATGGTGTAAAAACCATTGGTTACAAGTGGATCTACAAAAGAAAGAGAGGAATAGACGGGAAGGTTGAGACCTTCAAAGAGAGGCTTGTTGCGAAGGGGTATACTCAGAAAGAGGGTATCGATTATGAGGATACCTTTTCGTCGGTAGCTATGCCTAAGTCTATCCAGATTTTCTTATGTATTGCAGCTCATATGGATTATGAGGTGTGACAGATGGATGTCAAGACAACTTTCCTTAATGGAAGTCTTGAGGAAAACATCTATATGAAGCAACCAGAGGGATTCATTGTAAAGGGCAAAGAGCATCTTGTATGTAAGCTTAATCGGTCCATTTATGGATTGAAGCAAGCTTCGAGATCTTGGAACATCCGCTTTGATGAGGTAATCCAGTCTTATGGATTTATTCAAAGTCCGGATGAGTCTTGTGTATACAAGAGATGTGACGGAAATGTAGTGTTATTTCTTGTACTATACATAGATGATATTTTGTTAATTGGCAACAATGTCAATGTGTTATCGGATGTAAGGGTATGGTTGTCCAAACAGTTTGATATGAAGGACTTGGGAGAAGTGAGACACATCCTTGGGATCAAGGTTATAAGGGATCACAGGAAAAGAATGTTGTGCTTATCTCAAGCTTCATACATAGACACCATTATGGATCGTTTTAGCATGCAGAACTCTAAGAAAGGTTTTCTACCTTTCAGGTATGGAGTTTCTTTATCTAAGGAGATGTGTCCTAGAACATCTGAGGAGATAGAGGAGATAAAGGCGGTTCCATATGCTTCGGCAGTAGGAAGCCTCATGTATGCGATGCTATGTACGAGACCATATATCTGCTTTTTCGTGGGCATGATCAGTAAATATTACAGTAATCCAGGACAGGGACATTGGACTGCGGTAAAGCATATATTGAAGTACCTGAGAAGGACTAGGGATTATATGCTAGTTTACCAGGCAGACCAATTACTCCCTGTGGGTTATACAGATTCCGATATCCAATCAGATAGGGATAACAGTAAGTCCACCTCAGGTTTTGTGTTTACTTTGGGAAGTGGAGCCATTGTATGGAAGAGTGTCAAGCAGAAATGCGTGGCGGACTCTACTATGGAAGCTGAGTATGTGGCGACCTCTGAGGCAGCCAAAGAAGCTGTATGGCTCAGGAACTTTTTGATGGACTTGGAAGTGATTTCTAGTTTGCCCAGAACTATCATAATTTATTGTGATAACAGTGGTACAGTTGCAAACTCGAAGGAACCACGAGCCCATAAGGCAAGTAAACACATAGAGCGCAAGTACCACCTGATACGAGAAATCATAAAGGAGGTAGAAGTTGTTGTCGCCTAGATTGCATCAGAGGATAACCTGGTAGACCCTTTCACTAAGGCCCTTCTGGCGAAAGCTTTTGATAGGCATGTGGAGGGAAGGGGAATCAGATGTATGGCAGTATGAGGACATCATAGTCTTTTAGTATAAGTGGGAGATTGTTGGGATGTATACTGAAAAGTCTATCTTTTGTATGAACATCTTTATTTTTGAAATAAGAATCACATGATCATTGTTTGCATATTTAAGATGATGCATATTGTCTAATACATTACATTGTAGATAACATGGTGTGTGGTGTTACACGGGAGATCATGTTATCGGCTCCTTGTAAAGTATAAGTATAGGCTCACAACCGAGATGACTTTGGACAAATTATTGGTATGGTTGTAGTGTGATTTGGTATTGGTTTGTCTTGACCATAGAATCACACTAGTGCACTTTATGTGTATTGAGCAGGACCGACTTAGAGGCGATTCGATTTATTGTTGACTACATAATGAAATCGGACCTCAGATATTATATTGTACATGCTCTTAATCCCGATATAATAATGGGCACATATACTTAGTATTCATTTCTTTGATTTACCAATGGGCGAGATTTATAGATTAAATCGATAGGCTCGGTAAGTTGGGAAATGATATTATTTATATGGTGTGTCGTTGATTATAGGAGGAAACCGTGTCCTTTATATTAGGATGATGATGTCCCCTTGAGGAGCTCATAAGGTTCATCATGTAAACCCTGCAGGTGGACTTGGTCCGGCATGATGAAAAGGTTGAATGGGAATTAGATGTTGATTAATTAATGGCCAGTAAATTAATTAATCGACGGACATTCGAGATCTTAAACATGGGGAGAAAAATGTACAAATAATATATGGAGCCCATATTAACTTATGGGGGTTGGTGAGGTAGATCAATAATAATCCTCTAGTGGAATGGATAATCATTAATGGATCGGACTTTATGTGGGCTTAATCCATTGGGTGGCCAAGATCCAACTCCTCCTCATGGTCCCTATTGTATCATATTAATACCTCATGAAGCCTAGATCCAATGGATCAAAACAAAACTCTAGATCCAAAGGTAGAGATTAAATCTCTAGATCCGATGGTTGAGATTAAATCTCTAGATCCGACGGTTGAGATTAAATCCCTAGAACCAATGGTGGAGATTAAAACAAGGCTTATCCCTAACCCTATAAATAAGCCTTAAGGGGGTGGGCGACAACTTGATGGAAGGGGATTAGGGTTTGCTTCGCTTGGGCGGCAAGGAATCCTAGTTGGGTTAGGATTGAGTTGGGCGGCTAGGGTTTGGGAGGTGGTGTGGGCGACAACAAGAGGAGAAGTTCCTTTCTTCTTCTTCCTAAGGTGTTGCTGACACCTATCCTTCTTCCCTCTACTTTGGCCGGTGCTCAACCTATTCCTCTTCCCCTCTTCTTTGGCCGGCGACAACTAGGAGAGGTAGGATTAGGGTTTTGGGCAGCTACAAGGTGAAGGGTTGGTTTCCTTTCTCTTCTCCAAGTGTGAGCCGACACCCATCACCCTCATTGATTCTCCTTTGGCGGGTTTCCATACTTCATATTCTCTTCCTTGGTCGGAGGCAATATCGAGTCTATTGACTTGGTGGTCGGTTCTAGATAGGAAGAAGAGTTTTGTTTTATGATCTTCCTTTGTTCGGAGTGAACAAGGAAAGGAAGATTGGTGATCTAGGAGGCTTCGACTTTTGGAAGATCGTCGCCCACACGACATCCAAAAGGAGGAAGGACATACAATAGAAGATCAAGAGGTATAATAAGAGATATAATCTTGTTTATTTTGATTAGTGTTCTTTTGTATAATGTCTATAATTATTTATCAATTATATGCATGTTGTATATAGTTGTTTACTTTATGTATGTGGCTAGATTTATTTGGACCCCGAATATAAACACAAAAGTCGGCGATCCGTACATCGTCTATTCCACGACTATTCGTAGAATAGAGGTTGGTGGCTTGAACAACAAGTTTGTTCAAGTGACCACTCTAATCGAATAGCACGACGATGAAACGGTTGCTTGGGTGATCCCTTTTGTCTAGGATTATTTTTTTTTTAATCCGGGGACATTAATGGGATCGCCATGAACAAGCGACCGAGTTGAAGTGGGAAGCGAAGTTTCCTACCTTCATGTGGAATAAGAGCTTCGGTTCTGGGACAAACACCTTCAGGGTCATCTTGGGGGGTTAATGCTTCTACTCTAAACATCTCCCAACTGGCCAACACGAATTTCTTCCTCTTCCTTCAGTTTATTTCAATCATATTGTAAGAGAAGTGATTTCTTGTAAGAAAGATTACCTCCACCTAGCTTGGTGCAAAGGAGAGACTAGTGGATTTGAAGGGAGAGATTCGCCATACGAATCGGGTCGTGGATTAGCGGCAAGGCCATGAACCACGTTACATAATTGTGTTAGCGATTGCTCTTCTTTTTACTTCTTGTATTTAGCTTAATCTTTTGTTAGCATTTGTTTTCCGCTGCGCTAATGTGTTTGTAGACGAGCAATCAACGAATGATCTCCACCGTACATGCGAAAGGCTATTCACCCCCTCTAGTCGGCCATCGATCTTCCAACAAGTGGTATCAGAGCAAGGAGATTGTCACCGGACTCACCGCCGCTACAATCAACTTCAATGGCCGGCTCAACATCCATCTGCCAAAGTTCGAGGGGGAATTCTCATGGTGGAAAAAGCGAATGGAGGTATTTTTCGAAATGGATTTTGATATTATGTTAATCATGGAATCCGGTTTTGGACGAAGAGGGTGAACCAATTGAGAAATCACGATGGACCAAAAAGCAAAGGGAGGAGCACCTTGCAAACTCAAAAGCGAAACACCACCTCTTCAATGTGCTCCCCCAACAAGAAATCAACTGAATAGGAGAATGTGCAAGTGCCAAGGAGATGTGGGAAAGGTTGATTGAGCTTCATGAAGGCACTTCCGAGGCAAAGCTTGCAAGAAGGGACCTCCTCAAATCACAATTAAGCAACATCAAATTAGAAAAAGGAGAAAAGGTACTTTCTTTACATTCTCGATTTAAGGAAATCATAACTGGTTTGTCAAGTGTAGGTGAGAAGCTATCAAACCGGGACATGATAATGAAGGCTATAGATGCCTTCTCCTATCATCGAAGTGGAGCTCAATGGTGGATTCATTTTATATCTCCAAGAATCTAGAGGTAAGCACTCTAGAAGAGTTTTTCTCCACCATGGAACTCCATGAAACAAGGCTTGAAGGAGTAGTATAAGAGTAAATCAAGCCATCAAGGGGAGTGACACTAGTAGCAAGCAAGGGGAAGAAGAAGAAGGAGATGCCACCTTCGTCATTGGATGAAGATTCCTCCTCCTCATCAATGGATAGCAATGAGAAAGCATATATAGTAAGTGATACTGCTGTTACCTTTTTCTCTGTGAACCGGGTAAAAGGGCTCGCATGTAAAACACTATCCGAACCAAACAATTGGTTCGGCGAAGAAAGAAAGGAAGAACGGTTCGGGCGTGACCGCCGGGGACAATTGAAACGAGAGAGCCAGTTGAGGTAATTGGAATGGCGAAGCAAAGGTGGAGATCGCTTCGCTAGGATATGAACGAAAATTGGTTCGGCTTAGTAAGCCTAGAAGCAGATAGGACGGATGAGAATCGACTCGGCCTAGTCAGCCCAGAAGTAGTTTGGTGCGGAAAGAAGGGGAGTCGGTTCGGGCTACTGAAGAGCCCAAGGGCTATGCCACACGTGAGTTATAGGTCTAGATTAGTTTCACCGAAGGAAAATGGTTGAGAGGGACAGACTAGCCTAGTTCCCAAAATGTAGATGAGAAGGTGTTATACAACAGAAGGGGGGCCCACACAATATTCCGATGAGCCTTCGCTCCTCGTATCTGTAATAGAATGATTCTCCAAGTGGACGTGGTGACTACGTATATGATGGGGAAAGCTTGCGAGGCAACAACTGATCAGAGGGGGAGAATAAAAGGGAGAGACATGACAGAAGGAAGGGGGATCTGCATTATTCCAACCAGAAAGAAATGAAGACGCATTGGGAGAAGGAGAGCTAAGAAGAAACATTTATCAATTTCATAGGACAGTTAGACACCAGGGAGTAGCATTTCAAATCCATTAATTGTAATTTAAGATGTTTTTTCTTTCATTAGGGTTTGTGTCTTAGTATCTTGTTTTTATTTCCTAAAACGTAGCATCTTTTTTTTGTCTGAAAACATGTGTTGTAGGGTGCTTCAAGTCTTTGATTAACATTTTGGTCCTAACAGAAAACATGTTTTTCTATTTGGTCGTTCTAACTTGTGTGGTTTTAACTTGCAGGGCAGCAGAGCTTATGTTTGAGAGTTATAAAGTTCCTGCTTTATTTGTTGCAAAAAATGCTGTATAATTTTGCCCCTTTTGTTCTTACAAATAAACTGTCCATTTCCACTAGAAGTTTCTTTTCTCTGTTTTTTGTTTGTATATATGGATTGAGCACTGCTATTCATTTTAATTTCTACTGAAAATGGCACCTCCAGGTTCTTACCTCTTTTTCTTCTGGACGTGCTACATCTTTGGTTGTTGACAGGTAAACCTGCACCAAATATTATTTATTTATGCATTTTTCCTTCCATTGATATTTTACAGATCTATTATTGATCAATTCTCATAATAGATATGTTAGTACCTAGGCTTGTACATCTGGAGACTTTGATTTCTTTTTCCTGTGTTACTAATGTATTTTAATTGTTATCTTATGCACCATGGGAAAGCTTGTGAGTAATGTATAAGAACTGCTCTGTGAGTGTTATTGGAATGATAGTTTTTGCTTTGTAATCAGAATGTTAGTAGTTCGAGTCAGAGCTAAAAGCTTTTGAGTGTTAGAGGAACAGTGGAGACTGTTGAATGTTCCACATAATTAAAAATCTAAATGACATTGACATTAACAATGATATGACCTTTTATTGAATTCAACGACTGTTAAGATTGATTCCAAGTGTGGGAGGTTTTGTTTTGTTACTAATGTTGATGCGTTGAGAGTTCTGGCCCTACGGAACAAAATCCAATATATTCATGCTATGAGGATGTTGTCTTCTGTAAAAAAAAGAAAGTAGTCTTTGGTTAAAAGAATAATAGCCAGTGTAGTAATAAATATTCATGACTAAAAAGGGATTAATCAGACTAGAAAAAGATTTTAATGATATTGGTGTTTTTTAATTTGCTTTGAGTTTTAATAAAAAATCCCTCTTCCTGGTAGGACAAGGTGTCCTGTAATATTGTTCACTTTCTACTATAAGCAACCAAAAAGTCATGGAAAACATTTGATTATGCATAATAGTCGCCCTTGATGGTTATTAGTTGAATTTTCCTGGATGATGACTAAGGAATATCCTGATTCACTGTGTTCTCAAGTCAGTTAGGTGCAGGTTAAAAGAGTTAAAAAGGAAATAGAATTTGTACTCAATATCATGAGAACAATGACACCTATATTATATATATGAGACTTCACCATCATCCAGTACCTAATAATTAATGTTGGACAAAATTATTAACTCTCCCCTCAAGCTGGAATATAGAAATCTATTATTTTAGCTCAATTTATTATGATACTTGATATTTATTTTTGGATGGTTTCTTTCATATCTTTAAAAAATCTCCATTTTGTAAAACCATGTTGTTTTAAAAGTGGCTTTGTCAATGCAATATTGAGTCTTTAGGTGATGGTCTATTTGTTTATGGGTGATTCTTGTTGATTATAGAAAACTGCTCTCTTCTATCATGTTTTCTTGTGACAAATTGTGTTTGTTTTCTTTGCTTAGTGGTGGTGGGTCCACAACTGTAGCTGCTGTGCACGATGGTTTTGTGCTCCAAAAGGTTACTTTCTACTTATTATGGTACCTTCTTATTTGTTATGCTGAAGAGACAAAGGCATCAGGCAATTATCAAACTAAGTAAATCGTTTTTTGGATTTGTAATCAATCAAAGATCAACTTTCAAGGGAATTGTCTTTCTCCTAAGATTTTGTTTTTTAAGTTACTGGAAGAATGATTTAGTTGCCACCTTTAAAAGGAAGTATCATCGCCCCATAATATTTCCTTTCTATACATTAAAACCAGCCAGGAGCCTACTATTTTCTCTCGGCTTCTCTTTAAGCATTTTATTACTTTGGCTATTCTTTCGTTTGCATCTTGTTGAAGATCAGTTTGTATTGTTGTAAATATTGGACTCATTTGCAAAGTTGCATAATTTGATTGATATAGGCAGATAAGGGTACCTGGGGTTTATTGCCCCCAAACTTTTCCTCATATAGTATCAGATCCATAAACCTCTTTTATTGAGCATCCCAACCACCTTGTTTCCTTTCTAGTGAATCTCTCAGCTGTTGAATTCAATTATACATTGGGGTTGTATTGGCAGGTTTGGCTTATTTTGGCTCTTGACTCTATTGTTCATTAGCTTCTGGATCTATTCCATCTTGATGACTTGTTCATATCTATGAGTGGAGTAGGTGATTCCTCACCCAGCAACCTCTGCCACAGCAAATTCTGAAGACCTACTAGTTATCAGTAGATCTATTGCTTCTTATCTGCAGTAAGTATTGCTGGTGTTGCTTCTGCTCCTCTCTGGTTCATTTTTGCTTTCTTATCTCTCTTTTTGTGGGTCGATCTGCCCTCCTGGCAACAACCCTTCCTTTTCCTGATCTTTTTCTGCTCTCGGAAAAGCCCTCTGGCTCCTTTCTACGCTTATTGCATCTCTGCACGATGCCATCTCATTACTCCTGCTTGCCAACTAGTGCTGGTTATCTGTTCACTGTCTTGCTGTATTTTGCCCAGCTGTATCACTTGGTCCAATTACTTCACTGCATCTTGTTGAGTGAAGGCTTCAACCGCCACTGCCATCCAAATGGCACTGCAAGTCTATTTAAGACTTCCTGCAATGTCTTGTTTCAACTCTTCCTGATCTTCTTTGAACCTTTCTAGCAACACATTTCCTTCCCTTTTACCTCATGGTCCTGCTTCTCTACATGATTTGCTAAAGTCATGCTCTCATGATGTGCTTCCTTCTCTGTAATGTTTGAGGTAGCAATACTAGCATGACTTTGACTTAGCGGTAAGATTGTCTTCTTTGCAAGTCCTCTACCATTAATTTACCAGTCGAGGAGTATTTATGCTTACTTTAATTGTAGGCTTCTTGTAATGCACCTTCTATGTTTATGACTTCCTTGGCCTGTGAGGGTTACTTTATTGTTTGCATGACATACATGATTAGGTCAAATATGATCTTCTGTTCTTCATGGTTAAGTTACTTTTTCTATTCCCTTTCCTTTTGATGCAACATATGGTCCTTTTCCATGCGTATCTAGGTGCATTTGTTCACTTTTTCATATATTGGATGTAGATGGCTGTTATTGTTACTTTTCTGAGTTACCCCGAGTCTTCATTTCAATTGATATTGTATTTATGGATCCATCTCATTTTTCACGACCTCATATGCCACACTTGAGGATATAGATGAAGTGCTTTTCATATTTATTACATTTGTTAATTTGACCATCTTCTGCAGAACGATTGATACAATAGACAACCGTTATAAATATAGATGATCACAAGTTCAAACATATTGCAATGTTTGCTGTACTTTGATACCTTATTAAAATCTGTCTTGATCTTCAAAAATAGCTTCGGTCTTGACCTTTCGATTACTCTAAGGTATTTAGTGCTCAACCTCATCCTCATTCTCATTATATTTTGTTAGAATTCCTTACCTTCCCATTATTTGTTATCTACTTTGGGTTCTGTTAAAATATGTAGATTATCACATGCTCTATTTGAACTAAGGTGGCGATAGGCTATGATAAGTAGGCTCACATTGCTGTTTTCTAGTGGTATCTAAGAACTTGTCACTCGTCTTTTCTTTCTACCAAAATTTGTTCTTTGGTTACAATACTGTCATTTTGGTGCCACGCTATAGAGACTTCCCGCTATAATTGTCAATTGCATAAACGGTTCATGCTTCAACACTTGGGGCCTACCACCATATGTAAGTTCATGTCAGCCCAACATTGCATGGGTTTTTGACTGGATACAATTTGTGGGTTGAGTCCAACCACTATATTTTTATATTAATATTAAATATTTTTAGTAATATTTAATAAAATGATCATTTTAATAATATTTATTTTCATTTTTTTTTCTTCAAAATTCTAGTAATTTTAAAAATAATGTAAAAAGTTAAATATATTATACTTGTGGTGTTGACCTGTTCAGGTTTGACCCTACTCCAGCTAACCTATGCTTATATGGGGTCACGCTTGAACAATTCAAGTTGTGCTTGACACCTGACTATGCCTGAGTTGGATCTAGCTAGACACGAGTTCTCATGAGGTCAAGTAGTATCCAGACATAAACATAGCCCATTGACAATGCTAGTCTCCACATGCTTCAATACCCTTCCAAAGAGTGTCAAGAATCCTATATCCTCTTCTACTTAGCTTCAGCTTGTTTACCTCTAAATATACTATAATGATTAAAAATTCAATTGAATTAAAATTATAGAGCAAAAAATTACAGTAACATAATGAAGATCTCGACTGACATACAAAATTAGTGAATGAGTCATGAAAAGAAAATCTCTCTATCTTGACCAATTCTAAATGGAACCCTTTAATCATATTTCTGAGATCATGAAATTGATAAATGTTTCTTCTTAGGATTAGAATGTATTGTTTTGACCTCAGAAGTGGAACTACCAACTAATAGCTCTGAGAGGTGAAGGATTTTCAGAAGGGACCCCAAGGTAACCAGTGAAGGGTTCGGGGAAAGAATATTTTCCCCCTCCAAAGGGGGAGGGTGACCTGCTCTCTGAAGGGGAGCGGGAGAGGTATGTGTTTCTGAGGGAATAGGGATTGAGACAGATTCGGTTCGGAAAGGTGTGGGAGAATCACGATGAAGGGAGGATGAAACAGGAGAATGGGAAGGAGAATCTCCCCCTTGGGGAGAAGAGGATGGGGCGGATAAGGTGGTATCCCTCGTCATCGGTTCATAGATGGTTAGAGGCAGGGATTCATGTTGATCAGAAGAGGAGGAAGGAGGAAATGATGAGCTGGGAGCTCCTTCCTTAATCAGCCGCAATCTCTTCCGAGGGGAAGAAGGGACTGCCACGGACTTACCTCGCTTTGTGGAGGTTTTCTTCTTCTTGGCGGCCTCGATCTCTTCTCCCTTTACTAGAGTATCTTGCATTAGGTTATCTGCAAAAGTCGTTGATAAGAAAGATGGTCGATACAAATAAGAAGTTATATTAAAGTGTGAATGTCATCCTACCTATTGCGGCCGAGGCCGTTGGAGGGAAAGGGGACAGCCTGAAGTGACTAAGGAGAGGGGTTTTCATTAGATGGTTTGAGGAATAGTGGGATTCTCCCAGTACTTTATAAACCTCCGCGAAAGGACATTGGGTCCTCATTTCGTGGAAGGGAGGTAGTTCAGGGAGTTCTAGCTTCCAAGTCTCCGAGTGGGGTAGAGGTGTTGAAAGCCGAACAAAGAAATACAATTATTCCCATTCTTTATGGGAAGTAGACATATTTATTAAGAACTAGCAGTCTCTGTGGCTAGAAAGGTAAAAAAGGCCTACCTTAGAGGATTATAATTGGAAGAAGCAGTGGAATATTTGAGGGGATAAAGGGAGATGTAGGTGTTGAAATACTATAATATCCCCCGATAAAATGCGAAAGGAGTTGGGGGTAAATTGGTTTAGAGGTAGTCCATAGAAATCTAAGATTTCTAAATAGAGGGAGGGCGCAGGTAGAAACAAGCCATTAAGGAACTGTTCGGAAAAGAAGCAGGTTAAACCGGAGGGAGGACGGTGTGGTCGGTGAGTCTTAGTAGTGAAACAACATTTTATGGAAGGATCTATGAACCAGTCTTTAAGGTTAAAGAAATAATGGTCACAGCTTAGTTGTGTGACGGTGTGCTCATACCAAGGAGGCGAGGTTAGGGTCTTAGGGGCCATAGGTGTAAAATAGGGTAGAGCACTTACTTGAGGGTTGAAGGAGGAACGTGTGGGAAAGGAAAGGCTAGGTCGCTGAAATGCCGCCGAAGAAAACTGCTGGAGGGAAGAAGCGAAAAGGACGGGATTGTTAGGCACGCTAAGTCATGCATAAAAGGAAGAGGCGGAGATTTATATAGGGTTTTGCACGACGGTTCGACTATATGAGAGAAAGAGAGAAGCGGGGCCCATGGGCCCATTAGGCCATCTCAAATATATAGGGTGGGGCTGTAAGAGGAGATTGAATTTGAATTGGTGAGCAAAGGATGGAGTAAAGGCTTTATACAGTCAAGCTTATGACTTCTCTTGACTATTTTGGGGGTTGACTAATGATACTGCTGTTACCTTTTTCTCTATGAACCGGGTAAAAGGGCTCGCATGTAAAACACTATCCGAACTAAACAATTGGTTTGGCGAAGAAAGAAAGGAAGAACGGTTCGGGCACGACCGCCTGGGACAATTGAAACGGGAGAGCCAGTTGAGGTAATTGGCACGACGAAGCAAAGGTGGAGATCGCTTCGCTAGGAGATGAACGAAAATTGGTTCGGCTTAGTAAGCCTAGAAGTAGATGGGAGAGATGAGAATCGACTCGGCCTAGTCAACCCGGAAATAGTTTGGCGCGGAAAGAAGGGGAGTCAGTTCGGGCTGCTGAAGAGCCCAAGGGATATGCCACACGTGAGCTATAGGTCTAGATTAGTTTCACTGAAGGCAAATGGTTGAGAGGGAAGGGCTAGCCTAGTTCCCAAAATGTAGATGAGAAAGTGTTATACAACAGAAGGGGGGTCCCCACACAATATTCCGATGAGCCTTCGCTCCTCGTATCTGTAACAGAATGATTCTCCAGGTGGACGTGGTGGTCACGTGTACGATCGGGAAAGCTTGCGAGGCAACAACTGATCAGAGGGGGAGAATAAAAGGGAGAGACAGAACAAAAGGAAGGGGGATCTGCATTATTCCAACCAGAAAGAAATGAAGACGCATTGGGAGAAGGAGAGCTACCACTTCGCTGGAGAAGGAGAGTGGTGATCTTCACCTTTCGTGTACTTTTTCTTGTATCCTGACTTGCCTATAAGAGGTTTTCTCCTCCACCTCCGGAAGTTCTTTTTCGTGAAGGAGGATGTTCATAGTGAAAGTGCTTTGGCACTACATCTGGTGAGAGAGCTCACCTTCGTAGAGTAGGAATCCTTATTCCGAACCACGTTACATCCTGTATCTTGGTTTGTTGTCTGTGTTGGCTTACGTGTCTTTGCTTGGCATTTTCATTTTTATTATTGCGGTCGGAGAGAACCCCTTAAGCTTCCTTCGCACTCCATCATGTTGAAAGGAAGTCGACAGATCTTCTTCCCCGTCACCGCATCTGTTGGCGCCGTCTGTGGGAAGCACTTGAGCGAGACATAGAGATGCAGCCAGAAGAGATACAACATCCTGTTGCCTCCACAACGGAGGAAAACCCCATTACGATACTACCATCACAACTGAGAGCCATGGTGGACAACGTCGTGGCTGAGGCCCTCGCCAGAGAAAGGAGAAGGATAGGATATCTCCATCCTCATTCTGGTGAACCTTCTTCTTGCGGACCACCACCCGAGGTGCCCCCTCCACCCCGTGTAACCACTAACATTGAAGCATTACCCGGAGAGGGGCTGGGAGGGCGAGTACCCCAGAACACTCTGCCATTAACCGAGAACTGGTGAAAAGAACAAGGAAAAAGTCGGTCGACTAGGGCTCCGGAGGTTTATGAGCTCAGTCCTTTTACTATGGATATCCTTTCAGAAGTCCCACCATCATACTTCCGGAATCCCCAAGTAGAAAAGTACGACGGTTCAACAGATTCGGAAGAACACCTATCATAATTTACTGGAGCGGTCTCGCTCCACTGCTATACCGACGCCCTCAAGTACCGAGTCTTCCGGCCCACCTTAACTGGTTCGACACAAAAATGGTTCAACACCCTTTCCTCGGGGTCTATCACTTGTTTTGCTGATTTTCAGGGGATGTTCTGCCAAGAGTTCGCCAGCTATAAGGCGTATAAGCATGATGCCTCTATCCTACTATACATTATGCAAGGGCCCTCAGAATCACTCAAAGGGTATCTTCATCGGTTCACCTCCGCCGCCAGAAGCATCCCTTCCGCGAGGTCGGAGGCTTTCAGAGTAGCCATCCCACACGAGCTGAGGGAGGGCCCCTTCCTCAGTTCCCTTTTGAGAAAGCCCACTAATAGCTACGAGGAGCTGTTAAGTCGTGCGGAAAAATTCATCAACGAGGAAGAAGGACTGAAAGTGCGGAGGGTCGAACGCACTGCCGCAGCAGTCCCTGCCGAAAGAAATCTCTTCGCCGCCCCTGAAGTGCCTCCCCGGCGGGGATATGTGTAACCTCTTTTACTAGAGGCTCCCAGGCCTCGATTATTGCTATAGGGCACTCTGCCTACGCAACCATTATAGATTATGGCTGTCGATGCAGTTCCTCCCGCAAGGACTTAGAAGGAGCGAGAGATGGAATTCTATGACCAGCAAGGTCTATTACAGCGACCCATGGGGTATAGGGGAGTACCTCGCAATCCTCCCGCCCCATTCTTCTGCCAGTACCACATGGAGTATGGCCACGCTAGTGGCCGATGTTTCAAATTGCAAGAGGAGCTGGAGCGCCTCCGAGCCGCTTACGCACAATTGCGGCCTCAGATAGGAGGGCCGACACGACGGGGGCAACGACCCAATGTGGCTCGTCCAAGGCCATATAACCAACCACCGCAAGTTACTTTCCCTCCAGACCCTCAAACTCCGTCCCAGGGGGCTATTTCTCAAGGAGGCCCATCGGGTGAGGTCCCATCATCCGATCCAAATAACGCCCCCACACGGGGGGTTATTCATGTCATTGCAGGAGGACTCACTGATGGAGACTCTAATCGGGCACGGAAGTCATACGCCTGCCTCATGGAAAGCCTGGCCATCATCACAAACCAGACTATCCAAACCGCGCCGCGGTCTTGTTCGAGCTGAAAGATCTCCGAGGCATCTTGCTGCCCCACATGGATGCCTTGGTGATCCGTATTTCCCTGGACAACTACGAAGTGGCCAGGGTATTAGTTGATTTGGGAAGCTCTATCAACATCCTCTTCCAGGAGGCCTTTGGACAGATGCAGCTGGGAAACGTCCAGCTAGAAGATGTGGCCACACCCCTCTTCGGGTTCGCGGGACACGTGGTCCACCCTATAGGGCAGATTTCATTGCCCCTGACTCTGGGCACAAAGCCCAGCCAAAAAACCAGTATAGTTCCTTTCCTCATTGTGGACGCTCTGTCCACTTATAATGCAATTCTTGGTCGTCCCTTCCTTGCTATTTTTCAGGCGGTGGCTTCCCCGTACCATCAAAAGGTGAAATTCCCAGTCGGACAGTTGGTGGGAGAAGTCTGAGGCGAGCAGAAAGCCGCTAGGAGCTGTTATGTGCAAATGGTATGGGATGATCAGAAGAAGGTCTGAACCAATGACCTCAAAGGGAAGGCCATCGTCATTTCTGATGTCTGTGTCCTTGAAGAATCTCCTCCCAAGGTGGATAAGATAGAGGAAGGAGAGATGGTGGAGATAGCTCCCGGAAGGCCCATACGGGTGGCACAGCAGCTGGAGGCCAAGGAGGAGTTGGTGGCCTGTCTGAGGAAGAACGAAGACATCTTCGTAGGAGATGTGCATGACCTCACGAGAATTGATCCTCATGTTGCTGAACATCACCTCAACATCACCAGAGGAGTTCGACCCGTCCAACAGAAGCGGCGACACTTTGGACCTGAGAAGGACAAGGTGATAGCTGAAGAAGTAGAAAAACTGTTAAAAGCGGGTCATGTAAAAGAAATTCAATTCCCCGAGTGGGTCTCCAATGTAGTCTTAGTCCCCAAGCCTTCTGGGCAGTGGAGGATGTGTATTGACTTCCGCGATTTGAATAAAGCATGCCCTAAAGACTGCTACCCCTTGCCTCGTATTGATTAGTTGGTGGATCCTATAGTAGGATATGAAGTAGTGTCCTTAATGGATACCTACCAGGGATATCATCAAATACCCCTGGCTAAAGAAGATCAGAAGAGGGTTAATTTTGTAACGACAGGAGGGTTATATGCTTATGTGGTAATGCCCTTCGGCCTAAAAAATACGGGAGGCACCTACCAACGGCTCATGGATAAGATCTTCGCAGAGCAAAAAGGGAAAAATATGGAAGTTTATGTGGACGATATCCTAGTCAAATCAAAGACCACTCGAGATTTGGTTAAGGATCTAAATGAAACTTTCGCTACATTGAGACAGTATAATATGAAGCTGAACCCTAAAAAATGTCTGTTCGGGGTGAAGAGCGGGAACTTCTTGGGATATATAGTAACTGGGAAGGGACTGCATGCTAACCTAGAGAAGGTGCAAGCGCTGTGCAATATGAAGTCATCCACTAATTTGTGAGACCCAAAAGCTAGTGGGGAGGATTGTTTCCTTATCTCGATTTATAGCCAGATCGGCGGACAAAGGGCTACCTTTCTTCAATATTCTGCGCAAAGCTACCAAGTTTCAATGGGATGATCAGTGCGAGCGGGCTTTCCAAGAGCTGAAGAAGTATCTAGCCGGACTTCCATTACTAGCCAAGCCAATGGCAAGAGAGCCCTTGTGGATGTACTTGGCCATCTCAAAGGGAGCTATCAACTCAGTTTTGTTGAAGCAAGAAGGTTCTCATCAACATCCTATTTATTATACCAGCTATATTCTGAAGGGGACCGAATCCCGTTACACAGGCTGGAGAAGTTGGCATATATTCTAGTCTTGACAGCCAGTAAATTGAAGCCATACTTTCTGGCTCATCCTATCACTATTTTGACTCATAGTGAATTGGGTAAAGTGGTCACCAAGCCTAATTTTTCTTGGAGATTGGCTAAATGGGTGGTAGAACTAAGCGAATATGACATTCATTACCAACCCTGAACCATTATCAAGGCTCAGGTGCTTGCTGATTTTTTGGCTGAAGTACTTGTTGGTTCGGAAAATAGCTCGTCAACAAAAGAAGAAGGGTCAGATACATGGAATGTATTTGTGGATGGTTCTTCGGGATTCACGGGTAGCGGAGTTGGAATCTTGTTAATTTCCCCTGATAAAGAGGAGATGTGCATAGTCGTGCGCCTGGGATATCGGGCATCTAATAACGAAGTGGAGTATGAAGCTATTCTAGCGGGGCTATAGGCTGCCAAAGTTGTAGGGGCCACCTCAATTATAATCCACTCGGATTCCCAGTTGACGGTATCACAACTTCAAGGCTCTTTCACGGTTTGAGAAGAAAGATTGCACAAATACTTGAAGGCTTTTGAGAAAGAAAAGGCTCATTTTCGTCAGGTCCTATTGAAGCAGATTCCAAGGGAGAACAATGGGAAGGCAGATGAATTGTCTCGGTTGGCTAGCACAATGGAAGGGGTGAAGCCATTTGAGACGGTCTGCATAGAAATCCCTACTTCTCTAATGATAGGCAATGTGGAGGAGGCCGTACCCGAACCTGATCTGATTCTTGATTGGAGGACCAATATTGTAGCTTATCTTCAGCATGGAAAGGTCCCTGAAGAAAAAGGGGTGGAATCTATTTTAATGAGCAGAGCCAAATGATTCACCCTCTTAAACGGAGATTTATACAAAACATCTTTTGGACGACCCCTGCTAAAGTGTTTGGGAAAGGAGGATGTTGAATGGGTACTTCGGGAGATCCACGAAGGTTGTTGTAGCAATCATTTGGGAGAGAGAGCTTTGGCGAGGAAGGCCTTGTTAGCAGGATATTTTTGGCCCACCCTCCAACAAGATGCAGCTCATATAGTGCAAACCTGCTCAGCCTATCAAAAGCATAGTAACCGGTCCGAGCGATCGACAGAATTAATGAAAGTCGTTGTTGTTTCATGCCCTTTTGATCAGTGGGGAATGGATATCGTAGATCCTATGCCTCTGGCACCACTACAGAAAAAATTTCTATTGGTGGCTGTGGATTATTTCTTCAAGTGGGTGGAAGCAGAACCCCTTGCCAAAATTACTGAGAATGCTGTGATACAATTTCTGTGGAAAAATATTGTCTACCGGTATGGTGTTCCCCAAAGGCTAGTCAGTGATAATGGGTGGCAGTTCTAGGGCAAAAAGATCAAGGAATGGTGTCAAAGTCTTAATATCCAGCAGACATTTACTTCGGTAGCCCATCCTCAAGCTAATGGGCAGGTCGAGGTCACTAACAGAATCCTTATTCAAGGACTGAAGACCAAATTGGGGGCTCAAAGAGGAAACTGGGTGGAAGAATTGCCTGGAATCTTGTGGGCCTACCGAACCACACCAAAAACTACAACGGGAGAAACTCCTTTCAGCTTGGTATACGGGACGGAGGCCATTATTCCGGTGGAAACTCTTTTAAGTAGCGCCCGAGTGGAAGTTTACGATCCGGAGCAGAACCAGATTATTCGAAGCACTGAGTTGGACTTGGTAGAAGAATAGAGGGAAGCGACACGGAGGCGAGCGGAGTTTTATAAGCGGAGAGTGCAGCAAACCTTTAACAAAAAGGTGATGCCCCGAAGATTTCAAGAGGGGGATTTGGTTCTGCGCAAAGTTAATCCCGCTGGAGATCCTGGAAAGTTAGCTCCTAACTGGGAAGGGCCATATGAAGTGACGCGTCGCGTAGTCGGGTCAACGTATTATCTAAAGGATGACTAGGGCAAGGAATTTCCTCGACCCTGGAACGCTATCCACTTGAAACATTTTCATACTGTATAAGGGGTGATGGACAAAGAAAAGGAGTCGGGGGGTTCCCGAAGTAATGCACTTGACAATTTGTTATATTGATTAGATGTGTGGCGAACTCAAGTTTGATTAATGAATCATTTACATTAATACTATATTCCTTGTGGCAAGATATGAAAAGAAAAGAAGATAAAAAGGGAGCCGTGTCCCAAAGCAGTGTATCAAGTTACAATGTATAATGATCGGGCGGATAGCGTCGGAAGCCGGCTTCCCAATGCAAGGAGAAAGCAGGATAGTTCGCAGGGGGAAGTCCTTGGTTAGTGTACTGCCGAACTGCCTCATTAAACCCGTCTTGATAAGTGGCACACATTAGGATTATTAACCGTTCTTGTCGATTTGGACGGTCAGGACTTCGATTCCGATGGAGCCTATGACACTTCTCTTGTTGCTCCCGGAGGGCTCGGCGCATGTCACTATAACGCCGGGATATTTCTATAATGGCATCTACCAGGACCGAGATGTCATCTGCTCGGGAAGTTTGGTCCTGCTGGAGGAGGCTCATCATATCCACCATATTCAAGTGCAGTCGAAATTCCTCTACCACCTCTCTCGTAGGATCTCGTGATGAGCTCATTGCCCACCTCAAGGGAAGTTTTGCTCACAGATACGGGCATGAGCATGCGCCCTAGAAGTTATTAGGGAGGAGTTTTCTTGTACCTCCTTACACAGGCGAGTGTAGAGGTTCCCTATTTTGTCCTCCGCTTGCTGATATTGAACTTGCAGGTTGGCGATGATATCAAAATTCTTTTGCTTCTCTCGAAGGAGTTCTGCTACATGCTCTTGAAGGTTTATTAATTCTTGAGAAGGGGAAGTCTCTTGGTCAGACTGCACCAGCTGAACATCTGGTCAGACTGCACCAGCTGAACATCCCATCGGATGGATAGCGATTCTGTATGAGCCCGCTGCTGTTCTCGCAATGCCGCTATAGTTTCGACATCTTTTCGATGTTGGCGGCGAGCTTCTGTCAGTTGCTCCTGACACTGCTGTAGTTGCTGCGATAAGATGTGCTCTCGATTCTGAGCAACCATCAAATCCTCCAGTTGTTGCTGCTCCCATTTTAGAGATTGAGCTCGATACTGTTGGAGGGAGCGATCCAATTCTTGGTAATTGGTAAGGGCCTATAAACCATTTGTCGAAAGGAAGTCATTCAATGAGGAAAATTAAAGAATTTGATTCGAGAAACATACCAATTCTAAAGCATGACGCAGGCCTTCCATCCGGGGGACCAGTTCCTCCAAATTTAAGATCCGTAGGCCCCGGGGAGAAGAAGAAGAAGAAGGGATGGATGACACCAGGGGCGAAGGCTCACTCATGATGGGGGATGGAAAGATGAGAAAAGGAGGTTGCGTTGGAGATTCAGAAGGGAAAGAAGAAGGAGCTCCTATAAGGAAGGCTAACGAGATAGGGTCCGAGGGAGGAGAAGCAGAAGAGGGGGGGGGGGAGACTTAGTGTTGTTGGTTGTGAGACGGGTATAGAAGAATCGGTGGAAGGGGATTAGTTCAGTGAAGAGTTTGGGGAGGAAGATATAGAGAGCACTGGGATGGAAAATTCTTCGCTGGGGGGGGGGGGGTAAAAAGTAGAAGGACCCTGATCTGTGTTCAAAGGGGGCGAAAGGTCCTCTAAGTTATAGACGACGGAGGAAATTGGCAGTGGGGGAATATCAACTATCATGGGTTTAGGTATGGGAGAATGCTCCAGTGGGAGAGAAGGGGCGGATGTAGAAGGGTTTGCCATCGATAGGCGTGGATGCACCACCTCTCTGTGCTCATCTTCAAGTTGCGAGGAGAGAGGGGGGGATTTTCGGATACCCAAGGTGAAGGGGGAAAAATGGGAGAGTTAGGGTTTATAAGTAACATTGGAGATGAGGATGGACTGGATACCCTAGTCTCATCTGGACCGGATGGGACAAGGGTTTCAGGCGAAAGTGGAGGAAAAGGGAGAGATGAAATAGGTGTGATGGTAATGGACGAAGGTGAGGGCGAAGTCAATGTTGGCGGCAGACCCTCACCCCGTTTGATTTGTGAGTAACGGCTTGCTATTTCTCGGTAGAAAAAGGAATGCATCTTGCTTGCTGGAGAAAGAAGAGAAGCGTTGGAGTTAGTGACTGGGGCACTAGAGGATGGCGGCGGAAAGAAGAATGGACGAAGAAGAAGGATACAAAAAGGCAGAAGGAATGACGATAACAAAAGAGAGGAAAGACGAAGCCTCCCCTATAAAAGGAGGGGGGAATGAGCTTGCAGTGGTGATTGGGCTCTTAACTTACAAAAAGGGTCCTAAGAAGGAGAAAAATGATGAGTTACTCCTCTGGTGGGCCGTCATCTGCTAGAACCTTTGTTTTTATATGATGGGATGAACGAAGATATTCAACTTCCCAACGAATGAAGAGACAATGGCGGAATAAAGAATCGGAGGTCAAGTCAGTGCACTCTTTATACAGAAGGCTTTGGTCACTATTATTTTATCCCCGTGCGGTGGCGGAACAGAAGAGTTGAGTTCATTCCTCAACTATATATTATTTTATCCCCGTGAAACGGAAGAGTTGAGTTCATTCCTCAACTATATATTATTTTATCCCCGTGCGGTGGCGGAACGGAAGAGTTGAGTCTCCACTCAACTATATATTATTTTATCCCCGTGCGGTGGCAGAACGGAAGAGTTGAGTCTCCACTCAACTGTATATTATTTCTATCCCCGTGTGGTGGCGGAATGGAAGAGTTGAGGTCACTCCTCAGCTGCATATTGTTTTATCCCCATGAAACGGAAGAGTTGAGTTCATTCCTCAACTATATATTATTTTATCCCTGTGCGGTGGCAAAACGGAAGAGTTGAGTCTCCACTCAACTGTATATTATTTCTATCCCCATGTGTTGACGGAACGGAAGAGTTGAGGTCACTTCTCAACTGCATATTGTTTTATCCCTGTGAAACGGAAGAATTGAGTTAATTCCTCAACTATATATTATTTTATCCCCGTATGGTGGCGGAATGGAAGGGTTGAGGTCACTCCTCAGCTGCATATTGTTTTATCCCCGTGAAACGGAAGAGTTGAGTTCATTTCTCAACTATATATTATTTTATCCCTGTGCGGTGGCAGAACGGAAGAGTTGAGTCTCCACTCAATTGTATATTATTTCTATCCCCGTTTGGTGGCGGAACGAAAGAGTTGAGGTCACTTCTCAACTGCATATTGTTTTATCCCCGTGAAACGGAAGAGTTGAGTTTATTCCTCAACTATATATTATTTTATCCCCATGTGATGGCAGAATAGAAGGGTTGAGGTCACTCCTCAACTGCATTTTGTTTTATCCCTGTGAAACAGAAGAGTTGAGTTCATTCCCCAACTATATATTATTCTATCCCCGTGTGGTGGCAGAACGGAAGAGCTGAGTATTCTTTCAGTTATATGTCATTTTATCTTCGTGCAAAAAAAGTGTATGCATGATCTCTGCACAAATGAAAGGGTGAAGCGGCGGTACATTTAGTTGATTTCCATAAGAGAAATATATAATTTGACATAGCCAGAGAAATGTCGGAAGAAGAAGATAAGTGGGGAATGATAGAGGCGAAGGCTTACATTGCAGAAAGTTCATTACTTCGAAAAGATGACATATTACAATTCCCCCACAAGAAGAAAATAGCAATAGAAACCCTTATTTATAGGGTATTACAGTTCTTTGTTGGGAGGTACCGATGGAGCTTCTTTGCGTGGCTGGGGTTGACGCCATAGCTGCCGAAGGTAAGATTGTTGTATGAAGATGTACTTAGATAGATTCTTCTGGGACACTGCTAGTTGTTGGTGCAAGGAGTAGTTGCTGGTGGAAGCTTCCCTCAAGCACCGCTGCAGATATACCACTTGCTCCTCCAGATTAGCGATATAGCATTGTTCTTCAGTTTTTCCCTCGGGGGGAAAAGAACTGTTGCCCTGTTCAGAAGTTTCTTCCATGATGGGGAGAAGAAAAAGAGAAGATGAAGGTTAAGCGGCGAAGGTTCGAGGTCCTTATAACGACGAAGGAGGAAGGTGCCTTTATTCGCAGAGAAGATAGAAATAATAAATGCTAATAAAGAAGAGAAAACGTAAAGACAGTAAGTGAAAAGTTGCTAGTACAGTAACTCTGAGAGGGATGGTTCAGATTCCACGGAAGCGGTAAGGGGAAGTCTGTTCAGAGAAGGTTACAGTGTTTTTTAATTAACGTCAATTCCTTTCTTCCTTTTTATTAACATACTTGATAGTAGTTACATCATTTAAGCTACTTAGGCTTTTTATGATCATCCTTAGTAGGAGGATTTTTAGGAGGCTCCTCCGAGGGGGAAGGCACCAAGATGACTCTGTAGAGATCGCCTTGAGCAGGAGGTATCGCTGGTGGAGCTTCATCAAAAGAGGGCAGAAGAATCCTCGCCGGAGAGACTGGAATGAAAGCTAGGGTCGGCGGAAGTGGAGGAAGTTCAACAGAGGCCCGGGGATCTCCTATTGTGTATTCCCACGTCAGAGGAGGGTTCCATACCCGATTGCGGAAGGAAGGGAAGGGTGCTCGGAAGGACCTCCCTGCCGGAGGGGATGGAACAGTGGTTAAAGATGGAAAAGGGAGGGGGCGAAAGGCCGAAGTTGCCGTTGAACGGGTCTCAAACTCTTCAGTGTCTTCAGTAGACTAGTCCTATAACTCAAAAGAGTCAGAATCTGAGGAAATCTCAATAGGGTGTTCCTGCGAAGCCTTGAGAGTGAGATGGAAGGACGAAGACATGGGGGATGATAATTTATAGTCGAGGGAAGGAGAACTGCATTCGTTCTTGGGAAGGAGAAGAAGATGAAGAGACTAATATCATAATGGCATCAGCATGGGTACTTATCAAGATACCATTTTCGGAGCAGCAAGGTAGACGAAGAAGATCAAGAGACTGAAGTAACTTAATCTTTAGCCGAGCCAAAATTGGGTCGGACATGAAGAAGATCATCCGAGACCTTCCGAGTGGGTTCCCGAGCGAAGAATGTAATCGCTCCATGCGAGATGAAAAATGGGGCGTAATTGTAAAAAGAAAGAAGCATAGAATCAACCTAAAATTCCCGACCCGTACCAAGACGTACACGAAGAACAACAAAAAGCCGTGCCAATATAAACATTCTTCAACAACAAAAAAATAGTCATTACAAGGAGCAAGATATGACGAATTACAATTCAAAGAGCTCTGGGGGGCATTTAGATAATGCATCAATAGGGTTCAGATAGCTAGTGTCCGTGCCGGGAGGTGGATATCCTCATTCAACATTTAAAGCTGAGGACCCATCAAAGCCAAGTATAAATAAATCCACTCCTTTTTTGACATAATGCCCCTTTAAGTCGACCTCTTGCTCCTTCAGTTGAGACTGGCAACTAGCGAGTTGAGTTTGACATGCAGTTAGCTGGGCCTGACTTTCGGCTAGTTGGGCTGCCAGGCCATCTTTTTCAGTTGTTGCTTTCATGGCTCGCTGACCTAGAGTCGAAAGAGCCTTGGAGTATTCTCGGTGAAGTTCTGTTTGCTGCCGAGCCACTGCCGATAGGGCTTGAGGAAAGGTAGCCACCATTGAAGAGAGTTCTTGACACTTCTCTAAACAAGACTTTTGGGTGGCCTCCTACTCTTGGCGTTCTTGCCGGAGCTGCTGAATTGTAGTTGAAGAATCAACAGCTTGAATAATGGCGTCCCCGAGCTGTCTTTTATACCCTGTTAATTCATAAGTAAGAAGATCCACCTATTGGAGTTGGCTCGACTGCAAGAAAATTTATTGTTCAAGGCCTTGATTTTTCCGTTGAAGCTCTTCATTCTTGCTTTGAACCAGGGCCAGCCGGGTCATGGAATCTTCACATTGTCCAATCAAGTCAGATTCTTTTTGCTCCTTTTTGCTCAGCTGTTGGGTGAGCTATTTTTGGTGCGCCAGGGAGGCAAAATGGCGCGTCTCCACGTTGGACTGGAATTGAGCTATGTGAGATATCATCTTGTTGTGCTTGGCCGAGACCTGAAGGAAAGAGAATGCAAATGTCAAGCATTGACATATAGTTGTATATATATGTATATATCCATGCCTAAGGTGAAGAGGGAAAATAATTACCTCGGCCAATAGTTTGCTCACTTGGTCGCAGGGGCCCTGTATCCCTGATTGGTTGAAAAACTTTACCTCTGAGAGGTGAAGGATTTTCAGAAGGGACCCCAAGGTAACCAGTGAAGGGTTCGGGGAAAGAATATTTTCCCCCTCCAAAGGGGGAGGGTGACCTACTCTCTGAAGGGGAGCGGGAGAGGTATGTGTTTCTTGTTGGATCGAAGCGGATCGCTAGAGGGGGGGTGAATAGCGATAAAAACTTTTCTTTTAAATCGTTCGATAGACAATTAAACACAGCGGAAATGTAAATAAAAACTAAATGAGACAAATAGTTTTTTTACTTGGTTCGTAGCCTTTGGCTACTACTCCAAGGCCCTAACGGTCCTAGACCGTGTACGGAGGACAATTCACTAAAACACTCCTCCTCGTTGGAGGTAGGAGTTTTACGATTACAAAAGCCTTCGAAGCAAAAAGATAGAGAGACAAATCCTCTCTTCTATTAAAGTAAAATGCAACGAAAAACCTCGATTGAAAAGAATTGCAATATTGAAAGCAATAACAAATTAAGATTATACCAACAACTAAACAAGAGAAACTTTAAGCTAGGGTTGTTGGCAAAGACTTCGCTGTAGTAGAGTCGCTCGGAGAGTTGCAGAGCAGTAATCTGAGGCTTTTGAGCACTTAGAATTGTTGATGAAACCCTAGGTTTGACCCTCCTTTTATAGCCTTTAAGCCCCTCAACGAATGGGTCTTCAACCAATCACAAATGGGCACAAAACTCCTTGAAAAATGGTGATAAAGCTTGACTCGAGGCCGATTCACCACTGAATCGCGCTTGAATCAAGGCGCTTGCTGAATCGCCGGCCAATCGGGCGCCGCTGAATCGGTGCCGGCTGAATCGCCGGCTGAATCGATGGCCGTGATTTTTGACTACAATAAAGAGTTAGCTCAAAATATAAGTGGATTCGACCACTTGCCGTCCGATCTCAACATAGACCTTCCATGGGAAGTCTTGGGTCGGATCGCCTAAGATCATCCCCAGAAAGAGGATACGACCACGCCGCACACACGAGCTTACCTCGATACTTACGTGTCGCTTTGCTTCCGCCTTCCACTCGATTCCTTCGCCCCCTCCGAAGTAACTCGAGTGTCGCCCGACCACCGCGGCTTCCTCCGGGTGTCGCTAGCCTTCAGCTCCAGCATTGAGACTTTTCTGCACACTTGATTTAGCTCGTGAGATAACAATATAAGCTTAATTTTGTATCGTTTGCTATAATCAAAACTTAGGTTCGACTTAGGTGCCCACTGCACCAACAATCTCCCCCTTTTTGATTTATGGCAAACCCACATACAAAGTTAAGACAAAAATAAGTATGAGATTATGCATGAATGAGTAGGAGTATATAAAAATTCTTTTCAAGTGCTCCCCCTGAGGAATCCTCCTTGACCGAGGGTGAGTACTTGAGAAAGGGTTTTAACTCTCCCCCTTGATATTTGCTACTAAGAAAAAGAATTAAGTAACCGAAATTACTTAATATTGGCCATAGTGTTTAAAATAAGTTTTAAGTTAAGAAACCAAATGATTTCTTAACCTTGGCCTTTTGTTAAAAGTTAAATAAGTTTTCAAAACTTAAAGTTAACTTTTGGTTTAATTATGAAGTAAGAGTTAAGTTATCAAAAAATTTTTGACCCTTAACTTTTGTCCTTTTCTCCTTTTCTCCCCTTTCACAGATATCAAAAAGAGTAAGGGGTGTGTGGAAAACAAAATAAATGTTAAATTTAAAGTCCAAGCATGTTCCACATTTTTATTTTTAAAAATAATATACTGAAAATAAGTTCATCTATAAAATGCTATATTTGGCTTGATTGATATGAAGGATCAACCAGTCCTGGTCAGAGTCGGTTAGTATGTATGATTATACTCCGTGGTTCATAGCGATGCACTAGCTCTACAACTGGAACCAGGAGTAAGGTCCTAACATCTCACGCCCAACAACGTGGCTAAGTACACAAAAACATTAGTCCTATTTGTTGTGTGATGTATTGGCTCCTTAAATCTATAGGTGCATGATATCTAAGGTATGTCCTATGCTAGTTCCATGAGAAAAAGTAAGAAATAGTAGTAAGAAAATATAATTTGCAAGTTCCTATTCTATTACGCACATGCCTAATCTTCGCCTCTCAAGAGACTAAATTCGCCTGTAGTGGTTTAGTAAATATGTCTGCTAGGTTAGACTTCGAGTCAACATATTCGAGTTATATGGAGCCGTTGGCTACATGTTCTCGAATGAAATGGTGTTTTACCTCTATATGCTTTGTCCTTGAATGGCATATAGGGTTCTTAGTTAGATTTATCGAACTTATGTTGTCTACAAAAATTTTAGTTTTTGTGAAGTCCAACCTAAAGTCTCTGAGAGTGTGCTTCATCCAAAGAAGCCGAGTTACACACTCACCCATCGCAACGTATTCGGCCGGTGGTAGATAAGGCAACACAATGTTGCTTCCATCGCACTAACTCACTAGACTTGTTTGTAGTTGACAACAACCACTCGTGCTCTTTCTATCGAGTTTACTACCGGCATAATCCGAATCGGATTAGCCGATTAGTTCGAACTCCGTAGATCTAGGGTACCAAATACCAACGTTAAGTGTACCCTTAAGATATCTAAGAATATGCTTAACTAGGGTTAGGTGAGACTCCTTAGCAGTGCTCAAACTGCACACATACTTATCGCGAATAGGATGCTCGGGTCGACTATAGCTAAGTATAGGAGACTTCCTATCGCTACCCTATAGTACTTTAAGTCAATGGACTTACTTTCTAGGTCTTCTCCTATGTTAACATTAATCGCCATTGGGGTGTTTATTATCTTAGCGTCTTGCATTCCAAATCTTTTAATTAACTCCTTAGTGTATTTTTGTTGATATAGGTATATACCATCCTTAGTTTGTTTAATTTGTAGACCTAAAAAGAAACTTAACTCGCCTACCAAGTTCATTTCAAACTCACTTTCCATGAGTGAAACGAACTCATTTAGTAAGGCTGAGTTAGAGGTTCCAAAAATTATATCGTCAACGTAAATTTGAGCTATGAATATTTCTTTACCTAAGGTTTTTACGAAGAGAGTTGGGTCAACTAAGCCTTGGTTAAACCCTTTTGACTTAAGATGGATTGAAAGTCTCTCGTACCAAGCTCGAGGAGCTTGTTTAAGTCCATAGAGAGCCTTCTTAAGTTTTAGAAAATGGTCGGGTTTATCTAGATTTTCAAATCCGGGGGTTGGCTAACATAAACTTCTTCTTTAATGTATCCATTTAGGAATGTCGACTTAACATCCATTTGAAACAGCTTAAATCCTCGATGTGCGGCATAAGCTAGCAACATTCGAATGGATTCGAGTCTAGCTACTGGGGCATAGGTTTCGTCGTAATCTAAGCCTTCGACTTGACTAAACCCTTTGGCGACTAACCTAGCCTTGTTTCTAACTACTTCACCTTTATCATCAAGCTTATTTCGAAACACCCACCTTGTTTCAATTATCGTTTTGTCTTTAGGTGGTGGTACTAATTCCCACACTTCATTCCTAGTAAATTGAGCTAGCTCTTCTTGCATTGCAATAATCCAATCGGGATCAAGGAGAGCTTGTTCAATTGATTTGGGTTCTATCTTTGAAATTAAAGAAATTTGACTAAGGTTCCTATAGGATGCTCTAGTCCGAACTCCTAGATTAGGATCTCCTATCACTTGATCGATAGGGTGGTTAGTCTGAATCCTAGATTGGGTTGGGTTTGTGTCACCTAATGCTTGATCAATGGGGTGACTTGGTTGAACACTAGTTTGACTCGGATCACTTGTCACTTGGTCGACAAGAGAAGTTGGTTGATGTGGATTAGACTCGATCTCAGGGTCGGAGACGAGTTTGGTATCAGTGGGCTCAACACTTGGGGTCATTAAGGGTTTTGTAGGTTCGGGTACTTCATCGAACACTACATTAATAGTCTCTTCGACTTTAAGGGTATCGTGGTTATATACCCTATAGGCTCTACTCGTGGTTGAGTATCCTAAGAAGATTCCGGTGGAGATTTTGGATTCGAATTTCCCTAGGTGGTTCTTAGTGTTTAAGATATGTACTTTACATCCAAATACCCTAAAGTACTTGATGTTGGGTACTTTATTGTGATAAATCTTTTCTTTTAAATCGTTCGATAGACAATTAAACGCAGCGGAAATGTAAATAAAAACTAAATGAGACAAATAGTTTTTTTTACTTGGTTCGTAGCCTTCGGCTACTACTCCAAGGCCCTAACGGTCCTAGACCGTGTACGGAGGGCAATTCACTAAAACACTCCTCCTCGTTGGAGGTAGGAGTTTTACGATTACAAAAGCCTTCGAAGCAAAAAGATAGAGAGACAAATCCTCTCTTCTATTAAAGTAAAAGGTAGGAGATGTAGGTGTTGAAATATTATAATATCCCCCGATAAAATGCGAAAGGAGTTGGGGGTAAATTGGTTTAGAGGTAGCCCATAGAAATCTAAGATTTCTAAATAGAGGGAGGGCGCAGGTAGAAACAAGCCATTAAGGAACTATTCGGAAAAGAAGCAGGTTAAACCGGAGGGAGGACAGTGTGGTCGGTGAGTCTTAGTAGTGAAACAACATTTTATTAAAGGATCTATGAACTGGTCTTTAAGGTTAAAGAAATAATGGTCGCAGCTTAGTTGTGTGACAGTGTGCTCGTACCAAGGAGGCGAGGTTAGGGTCTTAGGGGCCATAGGTGTAAAATAGGGTAGAGCACTGATAAGAGCGGTGTGATTGTCACAATACCGTTCCCAAATTATTTACCGAACCCCCTAACTACACTAATGCAGTATAGGACTGACTCGGGTCATCTCCCAATGAACCTAATGGCTGGACGTTTGTTTTTAAACAGAAGTAAGCACTGGGGGTTTTTTATAATTATCAAAACAATTAAAATACAAAATCAAAAGCAAACATGAGAATTAAACATGCAAAAAGTAAACCTAACTACCAATTATTAATTCCCGGGAAACTAACCTAATGCAAGAACAAATGCAAAAAGTAACAAGCAACTAACATAATGCGCAAAAGTAAGTGATCACGCACCGCACTGTCACTATACGGTACAATAATCAAACAAAGGTGAACAATTCAACCATGCACCGCACTGTCACTATACGGCACAGTAGTCAAACAGTCACTAAAAATTACAGTAAACGAAATGCAATAAATGAAATGCAATTCAACCAGGCACCGCACTGTCACTATACGGTAACTGGTCGAATGTAAATGAAATCTAACCTAATAATGAAAGCACTCCAACCAAACACCGCACTGTCACTATACGATGCATGGATTGGACAATTTTAATTGATGGGGTTAGTATATCAGCAACAAGAAATTAAACTAACCTACAAATGCATGACGAACAAAATTAAACAACTAAGCAACAATCAAACCTATAGAAATAACAGTAAACAAACAAACATAGCAAAACAAATATCCAATTAAATGGACTGAATGCAAATATAAGTAATCGGTAATCCCACGATGGTGACAATAACCCGAACAACCCTCTCCGACGGTGAATGCGGTCGCCTAATCGGGCGCAGATGCAGGGAGGACTGACATACGATCAATGCGATCATCGCCCAAGAATCTTCTGGATTCACCGGACAGTGGAGGGAATCTTCACCGGCGATGGTGATGGAACTGTCCAATCGGCACAGCTAGTGGGTGACTGGCGAATCAAACGCCTATCCTACCACGAATGGAGTGGATTCGCCGGAAAAGGGAATCACCGAATCCGCCGCTTCGCTGATCACCGCCGCAATCGCAGATCCGTCCGCTGCCGAGGTTTGATGGGATTGCCGCCGATCTAAGGAAGGTCGCCGAAGAAGTCGCCGGATCCGCCGTCGGACGCGGGGGAAGAAGATCGCCGCGGCGGAAATGGGAAAAACGCCGCGTTTCGAGTCCGCCGCCGCCGCGACATGGGAGGACCTCCTTCGCGGCCGCCGGCGAGCCCTCGTTTCAATCGCCGCCACGGCCGACGGCGGAAGAAGTCGCCGCCCACGAGGAAGAAGACGCTGCTACTGAAATGTTCTCACGCGACCGCTTCTACGCTCGCGCCGGCCGTCAGGTAATCCCGGGCCGCCGGCCGTGACGGCGAAGAAGCGCCACGCTTGCCGCGAAGATGAAGACCGCCAGGCCGCGGCGGCCGAGCTCCTTTGCCTTCCGCGATTCGGCCGCTTAATTAGGTCGCTCCATCCAACTACCAAATCACCGATTTGGTAATAGACGGATCTGATCCGTCTGAAGGTATAATCACGATCCAACGGTCCAGATGAACGTCCAAGACGTGTAGATCTTAATGTACGGGCCGGATCGCTCCAGATCTAGATGGATGGCTCAGAATCAATCACTTTCCTCGGACGGTCCATAATGCTCAGATATGAACCCTTGATTTAATTTGCCTTCTGATCTGGATGAAGGGCTCAGATTAAATCCTTTTGAAATGTCCATTATGACCCCAGATGAAGCCATATTTGATCCAACTTGACTCTAGTTCAGTGGCTCATCTCGATCTCCTACAAATAAAGATAAAATTCGCAAATAAGTCCAAAATATAGGAGAATTTACAATAAGGTCCAAAAATATATCCAACTCATAAAACATGTAAATAACCAATAATAAATCACTCGAGAGGATAAAAACAGTGATATTAAGGACCAAAATAACACAACAAAATGACAGTTATCATCAAAAGTATTCAGATTTTGGTAGGTCTTCCTAATTGCTGCAATGTTTAAGTTACACTGGAACTGTATCCTATAGATCTGCAATTCTGTGATGGAGTTTGGGTCATCAAGAGATGGACTGCACAGCTGCGTCTAATGGAGAAAGGAAAGAGCAAAAGTCCATCTTGAGCTATGCGGATTTCCGTATGTTTAATTTTGATCAGGATTACAAGGACATTGGTGTTGTTTTGTTACTACTAAATCCATTTTGAAGAAGAACAAGATTCACACATATGATAGGAAGCTTGGGAAGTTTTAACCACTGCTGGTTCAAGGTGTCCAAGAAATAAAAATTTTATTGTCTGCCTTTGAGAAGCTGAACGTGCAAGCTTAGATTAGCTAGATACATTCTGAAAAATGCATGAGTCACCAAAGCTCTAAGAGGATATGCTTATACATGGATTCAAGAAATGCCAAGGTTATTTAAAAGGAAGTGTAGCTTGGAATGGTATTTAAATTTGAGGATTCCAGTCACGTGGATTCAGGAAACATCTGCTCAAAGGTTGTATCAGATTTTCAGAAATAATAGGACATGTCCTGCACCTGATTGGAACTCAGTTGGAATTAATACCCATTGTTGAATATCACTTCCGTTGCCAACGTTGGGAAGATGTTGGAGAACATGAGCCATCATTCTGTTAAGAGAGGGAAAGGTTGTCTAAAACTGATGCTGTCGTTCAATAGTCTCTGAATGCTATGCAAGTGATGGATGCTGCAAGAAAATTATGGATTCAGATGCCATATTCCAAGTTAAAATTCGTGCAGAAATTTCTGCACAGTTGATGAAAACTTGATGTTAGTACAACACTTTTTAATGGTCAGCACCTTGATGTGCATTGTACAAGGTCAATTTACAAGCACATTCTTGGAGTAGAGGTTACTTATCATGACATTGAGGCTGATCCAGATTAATATAAGAACCTAAAGTGGATGCTTGAGAATGATATACATGAGGTTTTGGACCTTACGTTTAGTATGGATGCTATTGAGTCTTATCTTCTTGGATCGGTATTGGAAATCTCCCTACACACTTCTAATTGCAACTAATCAGGTTTATTCTTCCAATTCTTCTGTTGTTGCTTATTCATTACATCTTGATCTTCTTTGTATTTCTCTATTGCAATCCACTTTTGATCATGTTTGATTGTTGATAAATCCTTTTGATTCATGTATGGAATGTATTGATAGCAGTAGAGAAATAGATGATAAGCAAGCATATGGTAGGACAAGATTACATAGTGTTTTGAGGGTACCCCACTCCTAAAATCATTATGTGAGCATGAGTGCATATATCCATTTGGGAGGTTTTGTATCAGGCTTGGTTTATTTGATTCGACTGTAAACCATCAAACATGTTGACTGTTGTAGGAGTCGGTTCTTTTGAATATCCTAGATCCTGATAAATTTGGTGATCCTAAGTAACTTATTTTTTCTGTCTCTGAATTATTAATCTAGGTATTACTAGGGGAATGAGTTAGGGAGTTAGTGTTTCTTTGTTTTTGTTATTGCACGGGACGCGCAAAAATAAGTGTGGGGGAATTTGATAGCTGCAATTTTTATCGCGCTATTTTTACTTGTTGATTAGATCTTTTAGGCTCTTTGATGGGATAATTATTGTTATTTGGGATGTTTTTACATATTGAGCCTATTTGCGATTAATTACATTAATTCCTATAATTTATTTTTTCATGAATTTCATGTGATTTTGTAGGAACATATAAGGAAGATATAATTGGAGCAATCACAGCCGTCGATCCAGATCAGATCTGAGCATTATGGACAGTCCGAGGAAAGTGATTGATTTTGAGACATCCATCTGGATCTGGAGCGATCCGCCCGTACATTAAGATCTACACGCCTTGGCCGCTCATCCGACCGTTGGATCGTTATTATACCTTCAGACGGATCGATCCGTCCCATCGCAATTCGAGATGGATCACGGTAGTTGGATCACAAAGATGCTTAGGAGGTTAATTGGATTCATTTAACCTAGCTATATTTGGGCGGCTGAGATCAGATCTGGCACAATCGGACGGCTCAGGAAAATCACTTAATAAACCAACTTCTTCCCAGCTTCGCAAAGAGCGCGCGACAGAACAGCGCGGGCGGCGTCTTCTTCCCCTCGCGAGCGCGGCGACCGGCGACTCCATGAGCGATCGACGGCAGGCCAGCAGTATTCCGGCGAGTTCATCCTTCACCGGCATTTCTCCTTCATTCCGGCGGCTGGGATAGGCCGTTCCATCTAGCCGGAGTCACCCACAGGTTGTGCCGATTGGACAATCCCATTTTCACCGCCGGAGAAGAATCCCATTCCACTGTCCGGTGAATCCAGATTCGTCGGAGCAGTGACCGCAATCATCCATCCGCCCTTCCTCCTGGCAGACGCCGATTGGGGCACCGCATTCACCACGAGTGGTTGTTCGGTTGTGACCACCGTGGGTGGTTATTCTGGGTCGTATTTTATTTGGATTTTGCTAATGAAAGTGTGTTTGTGTTAAACATTCGGATTTCATGTTAATTACATTCGTGCATTTTATTCCAAAGGTAATTATGCAATTGTTAGTAGTTGATTAGGTTTGTTTTGGTTAATTGTTGATTTATTTACATGCAATGCTATTTCTATCAGTTTGTTATGCTTAGTTGTTAATTCTGTTCATCGTGCATTTTTATTAGATTTAATATTGGCATTTGTTATTTAGTTGTAGGTTAGTTTAATTTCTTGTTGCTAATGTACTAACCCCATCCATTAAAATTGTCTAATCAAGGCATTGTATAGGAAAGTATGGTGTTTTGGTTGGAGTGCTTTCATTATTAGGTTAGATTTCATTTACATTCGACCGATTCTTAGTATAGTGTGATCACGGTGCCTGGTTGAATCGCTTTCGTTTATTGCATTTCGTTTATTGCAATTTTTAGTGACTGTTTGATCACTGTGCCGTATAGTGACAGTGCGGTGCATGGTTGGGTTGTTCACCTTTGTTTGATCAGTGTACCGTATAGTGACAGTGCGGTGCTTGGTCGCTTTCTTTTGTTCATTAGAATAGTTGTTTGTTACTCATTATTTGGTAGTTAGATTTACTCTTTGTATATTTAATTCCCATGTTCGCTTTTGATTTTGCATTTTAATAAATTCAGAAAACCCCCAATGTTTACTTCTGTTTAAAAACAAACGTCCAGCCATTAGGTTCGTTGGGAGATGACCCGAGTCAGTCCTATACTGCATTAGTGTAGTTAGGGGGTTCGGTAAATAATTTGGGAACGGTATTGCGACATTAAAAATCGTTCTTATCAAATAATGGTCGCAGCTTAGTTGTGTGACAGTGTGCTCGTACCAAGGAGGCGAGGTTAGGGTCTTAGGGGCCATAGGTGTAAAATAGGGTAGAGCACTTACTTGAGGGTTGAAGGAGGAACGTGTGGGAAAGGAAAGGCTAGGTCGCTGAAATGCCGCCGGAGAAAACTGTTGGAGGGAAGAAGCGAAAAGGACGGGATTGTCAGGCATGCTAAGTCATGCATAAAAGGAAGAGGCGGAGATTTATATAGGGTTTTGTGCGACGGTTCGACTATATGAGAGAAAGAGAGAAGCGGGACCCATGGGCCCATTAGGCCATCTCAAATATATAGGGTGGGGCTGTAAGAGGAGATTGAATTTGAATTGGTGAGCAAAGGATGGAGTAAAGGCTTTATACAGTCAAGCTTATGACTTCTCTTGACTATTTTGGGGGTTGACTAATGATACTGCTGTTACCTTTTTCTCTATGAACCGGGTAAAAGGGCTCGCATGTAAAACACTATCCAAACTAAACAATTGGTTCGGCGAAGAAAGAAAGGAAGAACGGTTCGGGCATGACCGCCTGGGACAATTGAAACGGGAGAGCCAGTTGAGGTAATTGGCACGGCGAAGCAAAGGTGGAGATCGCTTCGCTAGGAGATGAACGAAAATTGGTTCGACTTAGTAAGCCTAGAAGCAGATGGGACAGATGAGAATCGACTCGGCCTAGTCAACCCGGAAGTAGTTTGGTGCGGAAAGAAGGGGAGTCGGTTCGGGCTGCTGAAGAGCCCAAGGGATATGCCACACGTGAGCTATAGGTCTAGATTAGTTTCACTGAAGGCAAATGGTTGAGAGGGAAAAGCTAGCCTAGTTCCCAAAATGTAGATGAGAAGGTGTTATACAACAGAAGGGGGGTCCCCACACAATATTCCGAGGAGCCTTCGCTCCTCGTATCTGTAACAGAATGATTCTCCAGGTGGACGTGGTGGCCACGTGTACGATGGGGAAAGCTTGCGAGGCAACAACTGATCAGAGGGGGAGAATAAAAGGGAGAGACAGAACAGAAGGAAGGGGGATCCATATTATTCCAACCAGAAAGAAATGAAGACGCATTGGGAGAAGGAGAGCTACCACTTCGTCGGAGAAGTAGAGTGGTGATCTTCACCTTTCGTGTATTTTTTCTTGTATCCTGACTTGCCTATAAGAGGATTTCTCCTCCACCTCCGGAAGTTCTTTTTCGTGAAGGAGGATGTTCATAGTGAAAGTGCTTTGGCACTACATCTGGTGAGAGAGCTCACCTTCGTAGAGTAGGAATCCTTATTCCGAACCACGTTACATCCTGTATCTTGGTTTGTTGTCTGTGTTGGCTTGCGTGTCTTTGCTTGGCATTTTCATTTTTACTATTGCGGTCGGAGAGAACCCCTTAAGCTTCCTTCGCACTCCATCATGTTGAAAGGAAGTCGACAGATCTTCTTCCCCGTCACCGCATCAGTAAGAAAGGTAAGGCGTGCATTAAAAAATTTTAAATTTAACAAATCTAATGATAAGAGAAGAAGGCCAAGAAGAAAGATAATATGCTACAATTGCCAAGGAGAGGGACATATAAGAGATGATTGTCCTCTCTTGAATAAAAGCAAAGAAGAAAGGAGGAAGAAAGAAGAGAAGAAGAAAGGGAACAAGAAGAAAGAGGATGAAAAGAAAACCAAGGAAAAAGGGAAGGCTAAGGCACACAAGGCCACATGGGATGATCCATCATCCTCATCGAAGGAAGATCAAGCCTTCACAAGCCTTACCTTAATGGCAATAGAAGATCTAGACTCCACCTCCTCCGAGGAAGAAGAAAGAAGTTCAAGTGAGGAGAGCTCAAGTGAAGGGGGAGCTTCATCCTCATCCTCATCGGCATTACAAGAAGGAGATTTGGTAAGTGAGGTAACGAATCTTCCTCCCAAAAAGATTATGTCTATGATTTCGAGTTTAACTAAGGAACTATTTAGGGCTAAAAAGAAAAACAAAAAGTATGCAAAATGAAATTAAGGCTCTATAAGAAAGACTAGCAAATGCATGCTCACATAATGATTATATTCCTCTAAATGTTAGTGATGCATGTATTGATGAAAATAAGGCTTTAAGGGAAAAGGTAGACTTTCTAACTAAGGCCTTAGAAAAATTCACAATTGGCTCCAACACCCTAAACATGATCATTGAGAGCCAAAAGGCTAGCTTTAACAAAAAGGGGTTAGGCTATAAGGAAACCAAAAATGAAAAGGCATATCATTGCCTAATTGCTAGAGGTCAAGCTAAAAATACAATGGTAGCTAGGAAATGGATCCCTAAGGAGTTTTGGTGAATCATATAGGAAAGAACTTATATTGGGTTCCCAAATCCATCCTCAAGGGTTAGAAAAACCCTAGGATAGTCAACCATGAGTGGACTTATTTTATATCATGTAAAATGCTTGACTTGTAAGGATGTGGGTGATAGTTTTTGAATTAAGTGTTGGGTGCTGATAATGTGATCATAATATAAAATCATGAATATTGTTTGTTTTATGATCATGATATGCAATAATTGAAAATATTTGATCATGATTGATAATACATGTTCTTATGATAATATTGGGTGTTTTGGGATATAGATACTTAACCTTGGTAGAATTGCATAAAATTGATGGTTAAGTATGAAATACCTTTAGGTTCATCTCACACTCACTATAGGCTAACTTGATTGAAAACATAGCATGAGTGATATGTTAGGTTGATACAAATGTCCACTAATGCTTATGACATTTAGATGGTCATTTACATGTATCATGTCATATTAATCATAGACCAACTATGGGGAAAGTAAATGTTTAATCAATGGACATATTGCCCAAAGATCATAGTTGGATATTTTAAATGATTTAAAAACATTTCATGTTTCATAAACAGTGAGTTCATGTTTTGAAAAGTTTCAAGACAAAACTAGGCTTTAAAGTTGATACAAACTTTAGACATTTTACAACTTTTGAGTTTTTGCCTAATTTTCAAAAATAGAATGAATTTTTATGAAAAATTATTTTTCACTGATAAAGGAACTTACATGAAATATGTTCCCCAAATTTCATGATTTTTTGAATTTCCTAGAATTTTTAATGCATTTCTGAAATTGGACTTCGAAAATTAGAAATTCTAAAATTTAGGTGCCAGTCGACTGATGCTCTGATTCAGTCGAATGATGTACTATGCATGAGCACAATAACCTATTTTATCAGGTTTTGAGTTAGTTTTTAGTATTTTTCTTCCCTTAGACCTGATGCCATGCTTGTATAACATGTAGTAGATGTTTTTGATAGTGTCAAAGGGGGAGAAATTATAAGTTTAAGATAATCATGCTAGGGGGAGAATTAGCATGTCTTAAGGGGGAGTTGCATGTTTAAGGGGGAGTTTGATACTCATGTTTACTTATATGCTTTCTTGCCTTATGTATTTTTGTTAAATGTTTTACCTAACTTAAACGGATTGTCACACACCAAAAAGGGGGAGATTGTTAGGGCAATCAACCCATGAATGATGTATTTTGATGGGTGTGGAAAAGGTTTTAAGTTAGGTTGATTATGAGTTTAATATGTGTGTTGAAGTCGTAAAGGACTTAGTAATTCACACATGGCGAAAGCATTGGCAAGTCACCATCTCATAACTTGGTCCTTGAGTCAGTGAAGGATAGCATTGCGGAAGCCGTGCGCTTGGTGCATCTGAGGGACCACCAGACGAGGAGCATTGGAGTGAAGCCAAAGGAAGTAGACTTCAGGGCGAGACGTGAAGGATGACATTGTGAAGCCGTGTGCTTGGTGCATCCGAGGGACGTGGCCGGACGAAGAGAACTTCAAGGCGAGGGACTTCAAGGGAAGATGAGAGTGAGTGATTATAACCTGGGATGGGGTAGCTCTTAGGTGAACTTGGCCAAATGGCTAAGTGTCGGATGAGTTTTTCCAACATTAGTCGACTGCCATGATATGACAGTCGACTACTCCAAGTCGACTGAAGTCTCGACTAGTGTTCGAGTCTAGTTTCTATCCCAGCAGTCGACTGCCAAGTATTGGAAGTCGACTGTCGAAAGCATTATTCGATTGCTAATGGAATCAGTCGACTGGTCGCGAGGGTTTTGGGCATAGAACATTGGAGAGTCGGCTGCTCACTTCGGGCACTTGACTGTTAGCTCCATCAGTCGACTGATGGGAATATCAGTCGACTGATGTGGGAGCCATTGGTTGGAATCCAATGTGGAAGAAGCCTTTGCGAGGCAACAACTACAGAAGCAGTCGATTGATGACTCAAACAGTCGACTGCTAGCTGCCCAACGGGAAGAATGGCCTCTTCCCTGTAAGAAGGGGCCTTGGGTCATCTTGGGGGGGGGGGGGGGATGGGTTAATGCTTCTACTCTAAACATCTCCCAAGTGGCCAACACGAATTTCCTCCTCTTCCTTGAGTTTATTTCAATCATATTGTAAGAGGAGTGATTTCTTGTAAGAAAGGTTACCTCCACCTAGCTTGGTGCAAAGGAGAGACTAGTGGATCTAAAGGGAGTAATTTGTCATACGAATCGGGTCATGGATTAGCGGAAAGGTCATGAACCACATTACATAATTGTGTTAGCGATTGCTCTTCTTTTTTACTTCTTGCATTTAGCTTAATCTTTTGTTAGCATTTGTTTTCTGCTGCGCTAACGAGTTTGTAGACAAGCAATCAATGAACGATCTCCACCATACACGCGAAAGGTTATTCACCCCCCCTCTAGCTAGCCATCGATCCTCCAACACATCTGATACATAACACTTCTCCACCTAGGTTTTGTGCTTCAGCTCCTCAACCCAAAACTCAGCTCGACGCAGGAGAAAAGGCGTATACAGTATGCCAGGAGAATGCAGAACTAGTTTTAACTCTATGCACCAAGCTAGTTGAAGCAAGGAATAACTTGGACAACACCTCCCTACTTAAGGATGCGACCATCGAAGAAAAAGAAAAGAAAATACAGGAGCTTCTTCAATAGTTGGAGGAGGTCAGAAGTAGGAAGGACAATGAGATAAGTGAAAGGGATAATATAATTTGTAAAAAAGAAGCATTAATCGCTGAAAAGGACAGTTTATTATTGGAGCTTCAACTGAATTTACAATCCCGAGATGTAGAGGGGTTACAATCACAACCCATACAAGCTGCACAGACCCAACAACCTTCTATTGCATACACTAGGCGGAAGGTTTGTGTGCGGAAGAGGGCTCTTCAAGGTGTATCACCCCCTACAAGTACAAGCATTCCTCCTGCATGGTTTGCTAACATTCCTTAAAGAAGGAGAGTTGAAACTCAAATAGTCCCTAGCAAGGCTATTGAGTATCCCTCATCAAACCTTAATATCGGTCCTGAAGAGGCAAATTTTGAGTAGGAGTCAGTCCAAGATGAAAAAAGAAAATCAACTGCCGAGGAGTGTGAACCTGAAATATTATCTACTGCCACACAAGTCTCCACGGACAAACAACAACCACTCGACGAAGTCAAGACAAGGATATTGGAGGTGAGAATAAGTTATCTTGTCCAGTCCTATTTTTCAAAGAAATTTTTTTTATTCTAACTATTTTTTTTTTGTATACAACAAGCTTATAAAGAATTCACCAATAAGATGGATCCAGTAGTCGGGGAGTGTTTATTGAAACTAAAAAAAATGGAGTAAGTCATACACTTTATAATAGTAATCTTTTGTTTTGAGAGTTGCTAATAACCCTTTCATTGTGTATTGTGACAGTATCAAGACTAGTGTGGAAGATGGATGCTATTAACTTATACATGGACTCTTTCCTTACAATATTTGATTGGAATATTTTAACACATGGGGATTGCATCAGTGCTTATTTATCAGTTTTAGCTGATGAGTGCAAGGAGACTGATAAGACATACTACAACTCAATATTCTATGGGGCTGGATTCCCAGTAAGTTTTTGCCCTTTTTGCATGGAATTATCAACTTTAAAGCTTCAGTTTTTTGACAAGTTTTTTTATACATAGGGTATGTTTAATATAATGTATTCCCAAGAATTTCAACAAGCTTTTAAAACCCCAAGCGATGATCCAATCAGATACATATTTTGTTAAATAATCCGTGATGACCACTGCCACCTACTAGTGGCAGACTTGCAAAATACAGAGTTTATCCACTACAACTCGTTGTCTGTCAGAAAAACTTACACTATTCAATTTTAAGAAACGGTAAGTAGTGTTATTTTATATGTTACTTAAATAAACCGTTTGTGTATGGAGGATTGATAGTATTTTTTTGGGTGTAGGTTAAATTCTTTAAAAAGATCCACCCTTCGTATTATGAGAACTGGCATCCTGGCCTGGCTGATAAATTTGGTAATGCAAATTTTTCCATGCATCGAGTGCAGGGTCCCAAACAAAGCTCTTCGTAAGACATTTAATATTATTTATAAATACCATATTTTATAAGTTAGCAATGTACTAATTATTTGTATTTTTTTTACAGCTATGATTGTGCATTTTTTACAATACGATACATTGATAGTCTATTATTTGGTTACCCTAAAAGATTCAGACAGCAAGGTATGAGGAGCTTTAGATTCTTGGTGGGGAATAGAATAATGCGCAGCTCACACTTTTGTTTGCAATTATGACTGTGCTATAATTTGGGATATGTTGTAATAGTATACAAAATTGTAAATTTTTTACTGCACCAAGGCGCCTGCCTGTAAAAGTCATTCTCAAGATGCAAAGTGTAAATCCATATTATGTAGTATCTGTACAATTATAAAAAATTTAGACGTTGTTAAATATGTGAATTACTTCAACTTTATAATTTTATGATGGGATTTAAATCTGTACAATGTATATTTTCTTGTGACTACCATTTTGCATACTTTGTATGCTAAATGATTTTGCATACTTTGTGCGTGGTACTGGGAATTCTTATCCCAGGACCACTATATTCATAGGAATATAATTTCTAGCACTATCTTTTTTCTTGGCCAGTTTGAAATTGTACGTGGTGCTGGAAATTTTATTTCCAGCACCACTGTGTTCTTGGGAATATAAATCCTAGCACCATCTTTTTCTAGCCGAGCTGGATATTATACGCGGTGTTAGAAATTCAAATCCCAGGACCACTGTGTTTCTGGGAATATAAATCCTAGCACTATTTTATTTCTAGGCGAGCTGGATATTGTACGTGGTGCTGGGAATTAAAATCCCAGGACCACTGTGTTCCAGGGAATATAAATCCTAGCACCACCTTTTACTAGGCGAGTTGAATATTGTACGTGGTGCTAGGAATTCAAATCCCAAGACTACTATGTTCCTGGAAATATAAATCCCAGCACCACAGTATTTTTGAGAATATAATTTCCAGCACCACCTTTTATCTCACCCAGAGTGAATTTATTTGTAGCACGCGGCCAAAACTCGGAGATAGGAAGATCAGAAAAAAGTTTCCTTGACACATAAAAAATTCATTGTACATGGTGCTGGGAATTCAATCCCAGGACCAGTTGTGTTCCTGGGAATATATTTCCCAGCACCGGCCTTTTCTAGGCTAGCTGGATATTGTATGTAGTACTGGGAATCCAAATCCCAGGACCACTGTGTTCCTAGAAATATAATTCCCAACACCACCCTTTTTCTCGGCTAGTTCGAAATCATAGGCGAGATTGATATTGTATGTGGTGCTAGAAATTCAAATCCCAGGACCACTGTATTCCTGCGAATATAATTCCCAGCATCATCTTTTTTCTCAACCAGTTTGAAATTGTACATGGTGCTGGGAATTTAATTCCCAACACCACTGTGTTCCTGGGAATATAAATCCCAGCATCATCTTTTTCTAGCCGAGCTGGATATTATATGTGGTGTTGGAAATTCAAATCCCAGGACCTCTGTGTTCTTGGGAATATAGATCTCAGCGCCATTTTATTTCTAGGCGAGCTGTATATTGTACATGGTGCTGGGAATTAAAATCCCAGGACCACTGCGTTCCTGGGAATATAAATCCTAGCACCACATTTTTCTAGTCAAGTTGGATATTTTACGTGGTACTGGGAATTCAAATCCCAGGACTACTGTGTTCCAGGGAATATAAATCCTAGCACCACCTTTTACTAGGCGAGTTGGATATTGTACGTGGTGATGGGAATTCAAATCCCAGGACCACTGTGTTCCTGGAAATATAAATCCCAGCACCATAATATTTCTGGGAATATAATTTCCAGCACCACCTTTTATCTCGCCCAGAGTGAATTTATTCGTGGCACACGGCCAAAACTAGGAGATAGGAGGATCAGAAAAAAGTTTCCTTGACACATCAAAAATTCATTGTACGTAGTGCTGGGAATTCAATCCCAGGACCAGTTGTGTTCTTGGGAATATATTTCCCAGCACCGCACTTTTCTAGGCTAGCTGGATATTGTACGTAGTGCTAGGAATCCAAATCCCAAGACCACTGCGTTCCTGGAAATATAATTCCCAGCACCACCTTTTTTCTCGGCCAGTTCAAAATCATAGGCGAGCTGGATATTGTATGTGGTGTTAGGAATTCAAATCCTAGGACCACTGTGTTTCTGCGAATATAATTCCCAGCACCACCTTTTTTCTCAGCCAGTTTGAAATTGTACGTGGTGCTGGGAATTTAATTCCCAGCACTACTATGGTGTTGGGAATATAAATCCCAACACCACCTTTTTTCTAGACGAGCTGGATATTGTACGTGGTGCTGGGAATTCAAATCCCAGGACCACTGTGTTCTTGGGAATATAAATCTCAGCACCACTTTATTTCTAGGCGAGCTGGATATTGTACATGGTATTGGAAATTCAAATCTCAGGACCACTGTGTTCCTAGGAATATAAATACCAGTGCCACAGTATTTCTGGGAATATAATTTCCAACACCACCTTTTATCTTGCCTAGAGTGAATTTATTCGTGGCACGTGACCAAAACTGGGAGGTAGGAGGATCAGAACAAAGTTTTCTTGACACATCAAAAATTCATGCGGTAAGATCTTTTAGTCAATGTCAAGATTTCAGAATTTGGACTCCTCTAGGTCCATCAATGGGTTTCGGTCAAAACCCATTGATGGCCCTATTCACCTCTTCTTCAATCCAATCCAAGTCCAATGGATTTAGAAAGTGCCCCTCTGTGTATCCGTGTCTAAAATTTCTGATATTTAAGGTTTTATTAGGTTCCACAGCCATATTTTAGAAATCAGACCCCGTGCCATGTGGTGTTGGCAATTTAAATCCCAGGACTACAGTGTTGCTGGGAATATAATTCCCAGCACCTCCTTTTTTCTTGACCAGTTCGAAGTTGTACGTGGAATTGAGATTTTATATTCCCAGCACCACTGTGTTCCTGGGAATATAATTTCTAGAACCACCTTTTTTTTCGGTCAGCTTGATATTGTACGTGGTGCTGGGAATTTAAATCTCAGGCCCACTGTGTTCCTGGGAATATAAATCCCAACACTATCTTTTGTCTCGGCCAGCTTGAAATTGTATGTGGTGCTGGAAATTAAATCTCAGGACCACTGTGTTCCTGGGAATATAATTTACAACACCATCTTTTTTTGACCACCTTGATATTGTACGTAGTGTTGGGAATTTAAATTTCAGGACCACTGTGTTCCTGGGAATACAATACCCAACACCACTTTTTGGATCAGAACCAGTTTGAAATTAGACGTGTTGCTGGAAATCTAAATCCTAGGACCACTGTGTTCATGGGATTTCAATCCCAGCGCCATCAAAGTCCTGGGATTGAAATCCTAGTACCACCGTGGTCTTGAGATTCAAATTTTCAACATAGACATTTAACCTGGCAGAGATAGGTGTTGCTGGGAATTTAAATCACATCAACACCATGGTCATGTATTTTGAATAAGGTGATGCTGGAAAATTAAACAAAATTCAACAATAGGGAATATAAACCTGCCAGATATAAAAAAGGTTCCCTTCCATTCCATTTAATTTCACAACATCAAAACCAAACCATTGGATTGCTAGATTCAAGAATATATTCAACAATATATCAAAATTACATTCACTGTTGATCTATAGAATGTAGTATCATTTACAAATTAATAAAATTCATAATTAACTCAAATACAAAAATACATTGTCATACTCCCACCTAAGGTTTTCTTAAATTACATTATGAAGAACTCATCCCTTAAAATTGACACTGAGACATCTATTCTGAATTTTTCCATGTCTGCTTGTTTGAAGTCCATCTTCTCACCATACAGTAGACATCTCATGTATTGCATCACAAAGAAGGCACAATCATTGCTATAAAAATACCATGACAAATTTTATATTTCAATTCAAAAGTAAAATTTCACGTTCAGTAATTTTCTTTTAATACTTTGCTACTTGTTAGGGACAATCAGCTGTAATAGGAACCTAGTTGTCGATGGAGTAATAAGCTTGTAAACATGGATAAATTGCTGCAAGGTTCTTAGATGAATATCCTTTAAATTGGGATACCTATTATTACACAATGATTAAGTTAACATAACTATTCATTTACAGATAAATGCCATATTTAAAAAAATTATCTATTCACAACTACTTCAAAATTAGCTTTTGATCTTCCTCCATATGAAAGGGAGTTGTAATGATTGAAAGTCATTGCTTTTGTGTCAATACACAACAAGTGAAAGTGAGTTTGGTCAGTATTTAGAGGTATAAAAATATATCTAACCTCTCTATCATTCATGTCCGTGTTTATGATTTGTGTCGTGACAGTATTTCACGACATTCTTAATGCTGACTGCAATTGTGTATAGGGGAAAATATTTAAAAATTTAGTATAACATTTTAAATCATCAGAATACAAGATAATTTAAATTCCTTACAATGAACCCGGATGAGCAATACACAGACTTGTTATATAACCTACATGAGGAGGAGGCCCCTCTAAAAAGAATTGAACAAAATGTATCGATAACCTCCCCAACTATGAAAACAGATCCATTAACTCCAGAGTATAAAGAATTTAGAGTTAATGAAAAAGACCTTCCTCGCAAACATAACTTGTAATAGGCCTACAAAAAAATTTAATGGTAAATAAATATTTGCACTTTCTATATTATTGTAACAAAATTTTCGAATGTAATGGTGGATGTAACTACCATACTTTATTTTTTCTAAACTTTTTAGCAAGTAGGTCACATCGGCATCTTGTTTTTTCTTCTTTGACGTCTTACATTTTTTCTTGACATACTATAATAAAAAAATTAGATTAGTAATTTAAAAAATTTAACAAAAACTAATTTTCTTTGTATTCTGACTTACCACAATGGCTTCCATTCTCATTTGGTTAAGTTTATCAATTCTTGCTTCCTCCCTCTCAAGATCTTTTTCATATTCATCTTCCACAATAGAGATAGTATCCCTCGCTTGCAATTCGTCCATACCAATTATCTGTTTTCCCTTCTTCCCAAAAACTTCTACTTCATTTACATCTTTCTCATGTTGCCCTTCTAATACCTCAACATCACAAATTTCTATATTTTTTCTTTTTCTTTGAGGTACCAATTTTTCCCATAGTGGACTATCAACGGGAGTATCCTTGTAATCATAGCGGGTTCTTTCTCGCTGTCTTGTTCTGGTGGCAATTGGTTCTGGTTGAGGTTGAGGATCAACTTCAGGGTTATTTGATTCAGCCTCCATACCTTCTCTTCCTATAATTTCAATTAGTTCTTTTACCCTTTCAGTTAGTGCCATGTTTTTCATTCTTAACTCTTTGAGTTGTCTCTGATAAACTAAACACTCATGGCATTGAGTAGTAGGGTATTTTTCTTGTATAGTTTGTGATGACGATGTCTCTATTGGATGGGGAGTATTTTCAATATAATAGTCAATCTTATCAAGCAGTATAATTTCACTACGAGTATAGACTAGATCAACAATAACCTATGAAAAAATCAATAATTATTTAGATAACAAAAATGAAAAAAATATTAAGTTGTGGTCTTCTATTTACCTGTTCAGGTGAGACTTGCTCCAATAATTCCTCACCTTGCTAATATGTGAAGCAGTTGCCCTCCACTTATTTATTCGTGGCCCTTTGGTATTGGATGGTCTCTGGATTGGGACATGTTCCAGAAACCAAGCCTTCTCATATCCAAAGTGTTACATACTTATGTGAATATAAAAGACAAAATAAATTAGTAAGAAGGAAATTACAGCCAAAAGGCCGACAAATCCTTTAGGTAAGGAATTCGACTGTTCTGCACAACTGTATTAGTAGATGAACATAGATCTCCAATAGTGGGTAATTATGGAGCCATAAATTTATGGATGGCTTCAACCCAATTGAAACTACCTATGTTGTCAAAATCATCTATAATATCTACAAGACCTATGGCGACCTTATATGTAGTAGTACAGAACAACACACAAGCAAATATATACAAAACATACAACTTACAAAACACCAAAACATCTTCATCTAATTCTACTCTAGCAGAATAAGTTTTAAGCAAATACTCTAGTTTTGATCTAGTTGGTTCTTTTTTGGAGAATTGAGAAATGAAAAGAACACCTGATGCATTAGTTAAATTCATGGGAATAGAAGCCCCTCTATCTGCAATACTGAGCAAAAGGGACACATCTCTTCTAGTAAAAGCAACTGACACAGTTGAAAACTTAAAGCTTTGACTTGCCGAATCCCAACTTTGAAATATATTGACCAATATGCCATGGATTTGTGGAATGTCTTGTATATTAAAAAAAAATAGCAAATGGGGTTTGTTTAATGATCTCTCTGTGCCTTTCATGTAAACAAACAGATGGACGTTGCTTTCCTTTAGCACTTAGACCTCCAAAAAATTCAATAAAGTGGCCTAAAAAGCTGATCCATTGGAGTTTCTTCGCACACTCATTTTTTCCCTAAAAATTTGAAAATACAAAATTTTAAAAATCTGATTTATTCCTTCATTTTGTAATTGTATATAACAAATTAGAGAATCCGCAGTGCTTTGCAATAATCATGTGAAAATAACCTTAGGGATCTATTTATCTAATTCAGATACAGATTAAAAAAATCGTCCATTTAATATTTGAAATCATTCTAAAACCATAATCGAAAAAACATTTAAAATAAATGGCGTCCTTCATATTCGACTAAAGCAAGGAATACGAGACATACCTTGGCCGGTGAAGGAGAGGTTGAACCAGATTCTTGACTCATTCTGCAATAATGAATGGTAGATAGAAAGCTTATGAGATTTACAGCTTTCAATGAAAACCCTAAAATCGAGTAAGAAATTGGTAACACATATAGTTAAATGAGAGGACTACACGAGATTACCTCGAAGCGTCTCGTCGAAAATCCTAAAACTCGGAAGCTCGCTCGAGAAATCACGCTGGACGAAAAATGGAGTGCAAGAAGTTTGAAAGATTGGTGCCCTGAGTATGGAAGATTTTCTCGAAAGATAAAGAGAGAAAGATCCTAATGTTGGCTCATTGGGACGGGATGTTTGGATGGCTTGGGATTTCCAGTTGTGGCTCCGATGCTTGCAAAATCTCAGCATTAAAAGTTCTGTTTGGTGGGAGGGGTAAAAAGGGAATTAAGTATGACATTTAGTAAATATGAAAGTATGGAGCATTGTTTGAGCAATTCTAAACTTCACGTGCGCTGTTTGGTAAATTATCGTAGATAAAATGCATGAGACCTTAGTTTAGAAAGAACCAAAATCCACATCTCACAAAGACATTAAATTGACATGTGTGCGTATTTATACACCTAGACACATGTGAGATGTTAGGAAAATAAGTTAAGTTCAAGGTACATAGATGTTACATCTAGATGAACTCAAATTCTTAATATGATATTAATGAATCATAAGGAAAGCTAATGTACAAGCCATGTACATCTAGCCCATAGATCATGGTTCAAAATAAGGGTTTAAATCATTTCAAAATCATTTTGAAATCCTTGGTGAAGTCTATCTTTTGATAGTCATAACTATCAAAGTTAAAACTATTTTAAAAACCATTGATGAAGTTGATACAAAGTTCAAAAATAATTATCAATGGTTTTGAACTTTATATCAATCTTGTAATTTAATGGGTATTTTATTTAAAAACTATTTTTCACCCATTGTATTCCTAATAAGTATTATACATGTGAAGTTTCATTATTTTTCAAATTATATATAATTACTTATGGATTATCCAAATTTGTTTCTGAAATCTATTTTTTTGCGTTTATAGAAATCAGTTGACTGTCGCTTTGGGCAGCCGACTGGTGCTGATGGCGGTCGGCTGGTTGTTGGCCAATTCGACTACTGGATTGATTTCGAGTAAACAAGATTTGTTTATCTCACTTTCAGCCATCCCTAGATAACCTAACTTCTCCTAACCCTAGGATATACTTTGAAAAACATCGGAAGGGTGAAAATTCATTGGAACTGAATTGGTAGAGGTGTTTAGAGTGAAAATCAAATTTTAAGGGAGGTGAAAGTTCAATGTTGAATCTTTACCCTTAATTTCTATTATTTTGTGTTCCTATTGGCTTAGGAACTCTCCAAGGACATTGTTGGTGCAATGGTCAAGGGGGAGTAAGCCTTTAGGGGGAGTTTATCCATCAAGGGATGATGGATGAGTATTCCTCAAAGGGGGAGACATGAAGGGTTTGAAACTCTTATTGTGCTCACCAAAGGGGGAAATTTGGAGAAGTGAGGATTGCCTCTCATTTAGTGATATGAGATTTATCTCTATGAAGAGTGAAGGCATCCTAGATGTTTTTGAACCAAGGGGGAGAATGTAAGATTTCATTGGGATATGAGACATGGATACCCTTGGTAGTCTTTTTGATGTATGCCAAAGGGGGAGAAGTGAGGATTAAGTTAGGTAAACCTTCACTATGCTTTGGCATTGAAAGTGTTTAAGTTTAGGTTATTGTTAGTCTAACTTAAAAGTGTTGTCAAACATCAAAAAGGGGGATATTATTGGTGCAATCGACCCAGGTCATGATTGATCAGACTTGAGTAGTATTTTGATGTTTGACAAAACGATTAACAATGTGATTGTCATGGAAAGTCCAAGTTATGAGTACTTGGCATGAGAAGTCTAAGCATGTGTCTTGGCATGGAAATTCCAAGCATGGGTCTTGGCAATGGTAAAGTCCAAGTCATGGATACTTTGCATGGGAAGTCCAAAGGTATAACCTTGGCAGCATAAGCCCAAGTGTGTAGTCTTGGCAGCGTAAAGTCCAAGTGAACTTTGGCTGTGAAAGTTCAAGTATGGATGCTTGGCAATTTGGAAGTCCAAGGGTGCGATATTGGCAGTGTAAAGTCTAAGCATTTAGTCTTGGCAACATAAGTCCAATGTTTGGCAGCGTAAAGTTCAAGTATGGAGTCTTGGCAGCATAAGTCCAAATGTACCTTGGCAAAGGACTCGGTTAGCATGACAATAGATGATGGAAGCACGTAAAGGTTAGTGCGAAGGATGAATGAGTCGTGGATGACTCGGAGGGATCCAAGAGGCATGAGGTTGATGGAGGTGATTAGGAGGCTTAGGTCTAAGCTATGGGTTGTAGGGGAATCGATGATCGCTAAAGGGGGTGAATAGCGTTTGTGTTGTCCGATGGAATTCGTTCACGTTTGTCTACAAGGCTTGTTATAAGCATCGGAAATAATAATAAAGCAATAAAAAAATACGATAAAGACAAACACTCACAATATATAAGGATATACGTGGTTCAAAACCTAGGATTCCTACTCCACAGGGCGAGCTCAAATGAGCTCTAGTGATGCACACCACCACTAGTACACTCCTCGGTGACACACCAGAGGTGGAGAAACCTCGTATAGATGATTACAAAAGTAATACAAGAGATACAAGAAAATACAAAGAAATACAAGAACTAGGTAAAGAATACTTTACAAATGTGAGCTTTGAATGCTTTGCTTGTTGGTTGCTTAGATGAGCTTGAAGGACCCTGAAATGCACCAGCACATCGCCTCAAATTGCCCAAGGAACCACTCAAGAAACCATGGACGAAATCCTCCATGAACTACTCCTTTTATGGCCTGCATCAGGCTGATTCTGCATTTGGCAATCGACTACCAAAAGACCCCAGTTGACTACCTACAGTGTCATTGTCTCACAATAGGCTTGATCCATTTTGGCATTCCAGCCAATGGATACACTGATAGTCGACTACCATTACCATCAGTTGACTGCCAAGCTCTTAGTCGACTACCGAGCTTTCTGTGCTCATGGCCACAAATAGAAGTCAGTCGACTGCCAAGGCTACACAGTCGCAGTTGAACACCAATCGACACTCGAGTCTTTATGGGATCGATACATCAGAAATTGAGAAATCGAGAAATCAGAAATGAGTCTTTGTGGGACCGAGTCTCTGTGGGATCGATACATCTTTTATTACTTGATGACATCGGTGCACTTGCGGGCGTTGAGTGTGAGCGCGTGCGTCGAATCCTTGGTGATCCTTGTCAAAGATTTGAGGTCGCGCTCGCGTGCATCACAAGACCCATGCATGGACTTTCCAATTGCCAAGACCCTTGCTTGGACTTTTCATGCCAAGTACCCAAGACTTGGACTTTCCATGCCCATACCAATGCCAAGTGCCCCACTTGGACTTCTCCATCATATGGTCAACCCCATGTCAACCATATAGTCAACCCATTGTCAAACATCAAAATACTACTCGAGTCAAACTCGAGTTTGGTCAATTGTGACCTAGGCTGATTGCACCAACAATCTCTCCCTTTTTGATGTTTGACAATACATTTAAGTTAGGCTAACAATAACCTAAACTTAAACACTTCCAATGCCAAAGCATAGTGAAGGTTTACCTAACTTAAACCTCATTTCTCCCCCTTTGGCATACATCAAAAAGACTCTCCAAGGGTATCAATGTCTCATATACCAATGAGATCTTACAATCTCCCCCTTGGTTCAAAAAACATCTAGGATGTCTTAACTCTTCCTAGTGATAAGTCCCATATCACTAAATGAGAGGCAATCCTCACTCCTCCAATTCTCCTATTCATAATGAGGGTTTTTAAAACCCTCCATGTCTCCCCCTTTGAGGAATATACATCCATCATCCCATAATGGATAGCCTCCTCCTAAAGTCTTGCTCCCCCTTGACTATTGCACCAACAATGTCCTTGGAGAGTCCCTAAGCCTATAGGAACACTAAACCATCAAAATTAAGGGAAAAAGTTCAAACTTGAACTTTTACACACCTTAAAAATTGATTCTTACCCTAAACAACTCTCCTAATCCATATCCAATGGATTTTCACCCTTCTAATGCTTTCTAAAGCATATCCTAGGGTTAGGAGCAGTTAGGGTAGCCTAAAATGGCTAAAAAATGGGCTAAACAACCTTGTTTGCCCGAAGATAGCCTTGGCTGTCGGCTAAGTCAGCAACCAGTCGACTGCTCTCAATGCCAGCCGATTGCCCAAGGCGACAGTCGACTGGTTTCTACAATTGCAAAAATTGAGAAATCAAAAATGAGTTTCATAAACTCATAAGTAATTATATGTAATTTGAAAAATAATGAAACTTCATACGTATAATACTTATAACAATCATTATGGGTGAAAAATATTTTTAAAATAAAATACCCATTAAATAGTGAGATTGATACAAAGTTAAAAAAACAAAGATAACTTCAATGTTTTGAGTCTACTTTGTATCAACTTCATCAATGGTGATTGCTATCAAAAGATAAACTTCACCAAGATGTTTCAAAATGATTTTGAAATGTTTTAAAAATCTTATATTAAACCATGATTTATGGGCTCAATGCACATGACTTGCACATTAGCTTTCCCCATGATCCATTAATGGTATTAAGATGAGTTTGAGTTCATCTAGATGCAAAAACTATGCACCTTAAACTTAACTCATTTTCCTAACATCTCACATGTATCTAGGGTATATCAATACACACACATGTCAATGTAATGTGAGATGTGAGTTTTTATTCTTGTTCTTCCTAATCTAAGATTTCATGCATTTTTCTAGGCAACACTATTTGATTCTCTTATACATGAGACTTCAAATCATGCCATAGTTCTTAAATTAATTTTAATTCACCCTAAATGCATGAATGATGATTATGACATATAATGATAGCATATATAAAACATGTGTCAATAATCATGATGTCATGACATAAAAATATAAACCTAAATATACATGACATAAGAACTAAACATTATCATGATATTTTATATGATAATATGAAATATGATGTCATGACATGACATATGACAAACAAAGCATGACAAGTATAAAATACAAAGGTATATACTACCTAAGTGTTAAGCTCAAATTGTCATTTGTTAAAATTAAACCCAATTTGCCATAATACCACAAATCTCCCAAGTGTGCCAAAAATCTAAAATGACACACTATGACCTCTAAACCTAACTCATGCCAATGTGATCTATTTTTCAAACTTCTTAAATTTAATTGACGCATCCTAAAATCCTTTAGGATATAAATTCAACCTTATTTCCAAAGTATCCCATTACTTTGGAAATGACCTAAAGTGCTAACTTTACTATGGTTAGGTTAACTACCCATCCATTCAAGGTTGACTGAACCTAACCCATTTAGCGCGAATCGATCACGCTCCTAGGAACCCAATACCTATTGGAACTCCTTGGGTTTACAAGGTATTCACTAGGGATGACCTCCCTTGATACCTTCCTAATGACCCTTTTTGGCTTGGAAGTCTTTGTCAATTGGGTCTTGCCTAGGTCAACTCTAGGGGTAACTCCCCTTGTGACCATTTAGTGGGTTTTCTAGGTTTCATAGAAACCTTGACCACTAAGCACCTACCATGGTTAACCTTAGGGATGACCTCCCTAGTAACCTTGGTTTTCCTAGACCTAGAAATGATTCTATAATCAAATGGAACACTATGATAGGTTTCCTTGGGCTTAGGTTTGTGACCCAAACCTTTCTTGCCCCTAGATGATTCTTGCCTCCTAGATCTTAATTTTTGATCATTTGACCCTTGAATTTGATTTTGCATCTTTCTAAGGGTCTTCTCTAATTTCTCAAGTCTTGACCTCGAGGCTTGGTTCTTTAACTCTAATTTCTCAATTTTTAATTTTTCATTCATTCTTTGGACACTGTCCTCTCTTTTAGGCATATGTCTACCCTTCTTAGGATTAATGCCTAAATACTTTTCTACCTTTCTAATTACTTCCTTAGGTAGAATTATTCTAGTGTTATTTGTTCTAAATTTTTCCTTAACCCTAATATCGCATGATTTAGCACCTAAGCAATAAAATCTATTCCTAGCATGCTTTTGTTCATGAGCAATAACAACACAATTCCTAGCATGCTTTTGCCTATTAATTAAAGAATTAGCATTATTTAAATTTACCTTAGGGTTCGCCTTAGCTCCCCCTACATGTGATGCTCCTCCTTTGCCTTTGCTAGGTTGTCTTCTCTTAGAGCATTGACTTCTATAGTGGCCCCCTGTTGATTGCACTTGAAGCACACAATGTGCTCTTTGCTCTTACTTATTGGGGCTCTAGCATCCTTTGACTTATCCTTGACTTTTGGTGTCGATTGAGTCTTCTTGACTCGCTTTGGGCACTTGCTCTTGTAGTGTCAGTTTTCCCTACACTCAAAGCATACAATATGATTTTTTATTTTTAATTAAAATGCTTGAGTTTTCTAGGTCGGTGGTAGGAACCATAGTTGGTTCTTCATCCCTCCCGGATGTTGATGGTTCTTCTTCTTGCTCCGACATGGAAGACCTAATCTCCTCCCCCTCAATCCTAGAGGTGGAGGCTTCCTCCAATTCTTCCGCCTCTTCTTCCTCCTCGGATGTCGAACATCTCTCGACCTCCGAATCCTCACTCTCTTGAGATTTTTCTTCACTTGAGGCCGATGGGGGATTTTCATGAAGTTTTGCCAATTTGCTCTATAGCTCTTTGGCATCTTGATATTCACCTAATCTAGGCAAGACTTCGTTAGGCAACAAATTCAATATCATTTGTATTACCTTATCATTTCTTTCGAAGGCTTGGACTTGCTCTTCGGTCCATCTCTTTTTCTTGAGATATCCACCTTTTGGACCCCTTGGAAATTCAAATCCCTTCATTAGGATGATCCAATCTTCAAAGTCCATTATGAAGAAATTCTCCATCTGTGTCTTCCATTGATCGAACCCTTCTCATCCATAGAAGGTGTATGGAATTGGAGTGTTGATGTCCCATCCAAATCCATCGTTGGGCAACTCCATCCTCCTTCTTCCCTCTAGTGATTCTCCCTTGGTTGTTAAGCCTCAAAGAGCGACCTCGCTCTGATACCAATTATAGGAGAATCGATGATCACTAGAGGGGGGGGGTTTGAATAGTGCTTGTATCGTCCGATGGAATTCATTCGCGTTTGTCTATAAGGCTTGTTATGTGCAGTGGAAATAATAATAAAGAAATAAAAAAATATGACAAAGTCACACACTCAAAATACACAAGGATATACGTGGTTCAAAACCTAGGGTTCCTACTCCATAGGGCAAGCTCAAATGAGCTCTAGTGATGTACACCATCACTAATACACTCCTTCTTGGTGACACACCGGAGGTGGAGAAACCTCGTACAAATGATTACAAAAGTAATACAAGAGATAAAAGAAAATACAAAGAAATACAAGAACTATGTAAAGAACACTTTACAAATGTGAGCTTTGAATGCTTTGCTTGTTGGTAGCTTGGATAAGCTTGAAGGACCTTGAAATGCATCAGCACTTCACCTCAAATCATCAAAGGAACCACTCATGAAACCATGGTTGAAGTCCTCCACGACTGCCAAAAGGCTCCAGTCATCTGCCTACAGTGTTATTGTCTCACAATGGGCTTGATCCACATTGGCATTCCAGCCAACGGATACAGTAGCAGTCGACTGTAATTACCATCAGTTGACCGTCAAGATCTTAGTCGACTACCGAGCTTTCTGTGCTCGTGGATACAAATAATAGTCGATTTCCCTCTATGGCAATCGATTGCTCAAGGCTAGTCGACTTCCCAAAGATGGTAGTCGACTGCCAAGGCCACGTGGTCACAGTCGAATGCTAGTCGACTCCTGACTAGTTGACTGGTCATAATCCTAGTACACTACTCAGAGTTGACTCTGCTACAAAGTGTCAAAACACTTGACCAGTCGACTAGTTCATAACTCCAGTTGACTGCTAAACCTCAAACACAAGGTTTACCCCAAGTATGATCCCTTCATACTTGCTAGACCACCCTTAGCCTAGACCTAAGCCTTCTAACCACCTCCATCAATCTCACGCCTATCGGATACTCCCAAGTCATCCATGACTTGTTCATCCATATGCTAGTTTTTAGGTGTTTCCATCAACTATTGTCATGCTAACCGGGTCTACATTGTCAAGGTACATTTGGGCTTACACTGCCAAGATACACGCTTGAACTTTACGTCGCCAAACATTGAACTTATGCTGCCAAGACTACCGCTTGGACTTTATGCCGCCAATATCACACCCTTGGACTTTCCAATTGCCAAGACCCATGCTTGGACTTTTCAACTACCAAGACCAATGCTTGGACTTTCCAATTGTCAATTACCCATGACTTGGACTTTACCATTGCCAAGATGATGTGAGAAAATCATATAGGATTTTTGGAGTAGTTTTAGCACACATCTCATTTCATTTCATACTTGTTTCATGCATATTTTCCCTTGTTTTGCATTCATTTACTATTTTCTAGTTTGAAGATCTGCTTTTATTATTTTTATGGGTAGGACATCATTTTTGGAGCAAAAATGGAGCATTCATTGTAGCATGGACTTTAGGGAACACACTCTGGCCATATCCCAAGACACGAGCATGTTTTCGAAGCGAAACGGAGGCACCAGAGTGACACACTGTCGACAGTGTGAAATCCACATGGCTATGTTAAAATTCTAGCTAAATTTTTAGCCTAGAATTCAATAGTTTTCAGCCTTGCACATGGTCTTGTTGTGGCACTGCAAATTTGAAGAAATATGATTTTTCCAAGAACTTATGGAAAGTCTGAGCCACCTCTATATATAGGAAACTCGTCTAAGAGGTTGAGGATGACAAGGGGAGCCACCCTAGGGTTCCTAAACCTTGGGAGAGAGGCCCGACAACTAGGATGTGAAGAAGGTACCCTAAGAAACACCGGAGACTCGCAACGGGGAGAGAGGAAGTGGTTCAAGGACCGGAATGTTGGATCGAAGCGGATCGCTAGAGGGGGGGTGGATAGCGATAAACCTTTTCTTTTTCGAATTCATTTCAAAACAAATATACACAGCGAAAAGATAAATGAAAATTAAAATAGACAAATAGATTTTTACTTGGTTTGTAGCCTTCAGCTACTACTCCAAGGCCCTAGTGATCCTTGATCACGCACGGAGGGCAAATCACTAAAGAACTCCTCCTTGTTAGAGGTAGGAGTTAATCGATACAAGAACACACCAAAAGCTTGAGGTAGAGGGACACTCCCCCTCTCCTCATTACGACAAAAGCTCTGAGAAAATAAAGCAATAAACAGAAATAAAGCTTATGCCGACGTAACAAAATAAAAACAATTTAAACCTAGACGTCGGAGAGAAAGCACTTCGTTGTCGGAGAGTTGTAGCTTTGCAGAGGCTTTTGGAAGCTTAGAATTGATGATCAAACCCTAGGATATGCCCTCCTTTTATATCCTTTGAGCCCCTTTTCAAGAGGAACTTCAGCCAATCAAAATTGAGTACCACTCCCCTTGAAATGAGGTGATAAGTCTTGACTCCTCGAAGCTGATCCTTGACCATCAGTCGACTGATAGCCATCATCAGTCGACCGATCGATGGCATCGATCGAATCGGCCGAGATAGTCGATCGATTGATGTAGCCGAGTCCTCAAAGCCGCAATAATCGACTGATGCTAGCTGAAATGACAAGTTAGCTAAACAAAAACATTATTTCGACGGCCTCCGACTGTCCGATCTCGACCTAGACTACCTATACGATGTCTTTGGTCGGATCTACGCTTAAGATCATCCCCGTAAATAGGATACGACCTCTCCTACTCTCGCACACACACGAGCTTACCTCGATTCGTTGTCAGAAAGTTGGCCTTAGTGAAACATTTAAGTTAAGAAGACTTCTTAACTTGGCCCTTTTGCAGGGAGTTGCTTCGGAGGCTCATTGGCTCCTGTGTCCCCGGATTAAAATTTTCACTAATGAAATAATTAATCTAGATGGGATGAGTTTCCTTAGCATAACCAATTCGTCGTCGTGCTAACAACTTGAGTGGTCGCTTGAACAAACTAGTTGTTCAAACAACACAACTCTTCTAGTTGGTTAGCCACGGAAGAGACGACGGACGGATCGCCGATTTTTGTGTTTATCTTCGGGGTCCATGATTATACAAAATATATACATACGCACACTTGTATAATCAACACATAAAAGAACATGCTAAGATCAGAAAATAAAGTTGTAAAACTTTATACCTTATGATCTTCTACCGTATATCCTATCCTCCTCGTGGACGACGTGTGGGCGAAGATCCTCTACGAATAGAAGCCTTCTAGATCGCGTTCTTCCCTTCCTTGTCCGCTGCGAACAAAGAGAAGAACCAACAAAACCTTTCCTTTCTAGAACCGGCCACCAAGCAAGGGAGTTTGATGCAACCGCCGGCCAAGGAACGAGTGGATGAAGCGCCGGCCAACTTGAAGAAAGGTTGCCGCCGGCCACCAAGGAGAAAGGGAGGAGGAAGAGCGCCGGCCTAGGAATAGAGGAGGAAGATAAATAGGCGTCGGCCAACCTTAGGAAGAAGAAGGGTTCTTCTTCTCTTGATGCCGCCCAAGCTCCTTCCAAAACCTAGCCGCCCAAGCCCTTATTCTCCTAGGGTTTCTTGCCGCCCAAGATTGGAGAGGCAAAAACCTAATTTTCCTTGAACCTTTTGAACCTCTCTTGCCGCCCAACCTAAGCCCTCTATTTATAGAATTGGGCTTAAGCCTCCTTTAATCTCCACCGTCGGATCTAGGGATTTAATCTCCACCGTCGGATCTAGGGTTTTATCCCAACCGTCGGATCTAGGGTTTCATCCCAACCATCGGATCTAGGATTTCATCCCAACCGTCGGATCTAGGGTTTCATCCCAACCGTCGGATCTAGGGTTTCATCCCATCCGTCGGATCTAGGGATTTAATCCCAACCGTCGATTCTAGGGTTTCATCCCAACCATCGGATCTAGGGATTTAATCCCAACCGTTGATACTAGGGTTTCATCCCAACCATCAGATCTAGGGATTTAATCCCAACCGTTGGTTCTAGAGTTTTGTCTTACATTCTTGGATCTAGACTTCATGAGGATTATATTAGGCTATGATAGGGACCATAAGGAGGAGTTGGATCTTGGCCACCCGATGGATCGGAACCACACTAACTTGATCCATCAATGATGTTCCATTCCACTAGAGGATCATCATTGAACTACCTCACCAACCCCCATAAATTAATATGGGCTCCATATATTATTTGTACATTCATCTCCCCATATTTAAGATATCGAATGTCCGTCAATTAATTGATTTACTGACCATCAATTAATTAACATCTAATTCCTCGAGTAGTACCACTCAACCTTATCAACATGTTGACTAAGTCAATCAGCTGGGTTTACATGATGAACCTTATGAGCTCCTCAAGGGGACATCATTAACCTAGTATATAGGACACGGTTTCCTCCTATAATCAATGACACACCATGTAAATAATATTATTTCCCAACTTACTGGGCATATTGATTTAATCCATCTAACTCTCACCCTCTGGTAAATCAAAGAAATAAATACTAAGTACATGTGCCCATTATTATATCGGGATTAAGAGCATGTACAACATAATATCCGAGGTCCGATTCAATTATGTAGTCAGTAATTAATTGAATCACCTCTATGTCGGTCCTGCTCAATACACCTAAGTGTACTAGTGTAACTCTATGTTCAAGACAAAATAATACCAAGCTACACTACAACCATGCCAATGGTTTGTCCAAAACCATCTTGGTTGTGAGCCTCTACTTATATTTTACAAGGGACTGATAACATGATCTTCTGTGCCACACCAAACACCATGTTATCTACAATGTAAAATATTAGACAATATGCACACACATATAATAAATATAAAGTGCAAACAATGATCATGTGATTCTTATTCCAAAATAAAATGTTCATACAAAAAGAGCTAGGCTTTCAGTATACATTCCAACACCTTTCTCCCCCTTTCTTAAGTAAAGCATTAACGTTTGGCCATAGTGTTTAAAATAAAAAGTTTAAGTTAAGAATTCTCTTAACTTGGCCTTTACTTCCTTTTTGTTAACAAGTTAAGTAAAATTTCAAAACTTGAAGTTAAGTAAACATTTACTTAACTTTTGGTCATGTAAATAAATATGAAGTTAAGTTATCAAAAATTAAAAATTTTAATCCCTTAACTTTGGCCTTGTAAAAATTTTGATCCCTTAACTTAATTTTGGCCTTTTTCTCCCCCTTTTGCCATATATCGAAAAGAGTGAGGGTGTGTGGAAAATAAAAATAAATATTAAATTTAAAGTCCAAGCATGTTCCATATTATTTTGAAAATAATATACTAAAAATAAGCTCATCTATAAAATGTTCGACTCATATTTGGGTTGATTGATATGAAAGATCAATCAGTCCTGGTCAGAGTTGGTTAATATGTACGATTATACTCAGTGGTTCATGGCGATGCACTAGCTCTACATCTGGAACCAGGAGTAAGGTCCTAACATCTCACGCCCATCTACGTGGCTAAGTACACAAACACATTAGTCCTATGTGTTGTGAGATGTATTGGCTCCTTAAATCTATAGGTGCATGATATCTAAGGTATATCCTATGCTAGTTCCATGAGTAAGAAATAGTAGTAAGAAAATATAATTTGTAAGTTCCTATTCTACTACGCACATGCCCAATTTCCATTTTAATAGACTAAATTCGGCTTCGGGTAAGGGTTTAGTAAATAGGTCTGCCAAGTTAGACTTCGATTCGATGTATTCGAGTTGTATGGCTCCGTTGGCCACATGTTCTCGAATGAAATGGTGTTTGACCTCTATATGTTTGGTCCTAGAGTGACATATTGGATTCTTAGTAAGGTTAATTGAACTAATGTTATCTACGTGAAGTTTAGTATTTGTAAAGTCTAACTTAAAGTCACGGAGAGTGTGCTTCATCCAAAGAAGCTGAGTGACACACTCACCCATCGCGATGTATTCGGCTTTGGTGGTAGATAAGGCAACACAGTGTTGCTTCCTACTGCACCAACTTACTAGACTCGAGCCGAGAAGTTGACAACAATCACTCGTACTCTTTCTATCGAGCTTACTACCGGCATAGTCCGAATCGGAGTAGCCGGTTAGTTTGAACTCGGTAGATCTAGGGTACCAAATACCGACATTAAGTGTACCCTTTAGATATATAAGGATACGCTTGACTAGAGTTAGGTAAGACTCCTTGGCATAGGTTTAGAACCTTGCGCACATACTTACTGCAAATAAGATATCAGGTCGGCTTGCAATTAAGTAAAGGAGACTCCCTATTACGCTCCTATAGTATTTTAAATCAATTGAATTTCCGATTACATCTTCTTCTATATTTACATTCGTTGCCATTGGAGTATTAATAATTTTAGTGTCTTGCATTCCAAAGCGTTTAATTAATTCCCTAGTATATTTGTGTTGATGTAGGTATATTCCATCTTTAGTTTGTTTAATTTGTATACCTAAGAAGAAACTCAACTCTCCTTCTAAATTCATTTCAAATTCACTTTCCATAAGTGAAATGAATTCATTTAGTAGGATCAAGTTGGTGGTTCCGAAAATAATATCATCTATGTAGATTTGAGTTATGAATATGTCTTTACCTAAGGTTTTTACGAAAAGAGTTGGGTCAACTATACCCTGGTTAAATCCTTTGGACTTAAGATACACTGAAAGTCTCTCGTACCAAGCTCGAGGAGCTTGTTTAAGTCCATAGAGGGCTTTCTTTAACCTAAGAACATGATCGGGTTTATCTAGGCTTTCAAAACCGGGGGGTTGACTAACATAAACCTCTTCTTTAATGTATCCATTCAAGAATGCTGACTTTATATCCATTTGAAATAACTTAAATCCTTGATGTACAACATATGCTAATAACATTCAAATGGACTTTAACCTAGCTACTGGAGCATAGGTCTCATCGTAATCTAGGCCTTTGACTTGACTAAACCCTTTAGCAACTAATCTAGCTTTATTTCTAACTACTTCACCTTTATCATCAAGTTTATTCCTAAACACCCACCTTGTTCCAATGATTGTTTTATCTTTAGGTGGTGGTACTAATTCCCATACTTCATTCCTAGTGAATTGAGCCAGCTCTTCTTGCATTGCAATAATCTAATCGGGATCAAGAAGAGCTTGGTCAATAGTTTTGGGTTCAATTTTGAAAATCAGGGAGATTTGACTAAGGTTTCTGTATGAAGCTCTAGTTCGAACTCCCAGACTTGGATCACCTATCACTTGGTCGATAGGATGATTAGTTTGAGTCCTAGTTTGATTTGGGTTTGGGTCATCTACCACTTGGTCAATAGGATGACTCATTTAAGTCCTAGTTTGACTAGAGTCTTCTACCACTTGGTCGATAGAGTGACTTGGTTGACTTAGGTTAGGATTAATACTAGACCTGATCTCTGGATCAAAGTTAGGTCTAGTATGAATCAGCTCGCTAATTGGGGTTGCCGGGGGTTTTGTAGGTTCATGTCCTTCATCAAATACTACATTGATAGTCTCCTCGACTCTAAGGGTGTCATGGTTATATTCTTTATAAGCTCTACTTGTAGTCGAGTATCCTAGAAAGATCTCGGTCGAGGTTTTGAATGTAAATTTCTCTAGATAATCCTTAGTGTTTAGAATATGTACCTTACACCCAAATACCCTAAAGTACTTGATGTTAGGTATTTTATCATAATAAATTGCGTATGAGGTCTTAAGGTGCCTCTTTACTATAAGGATCTTATTTTGGACATAGCATGCCATACTCACGGCTTCCGCCCAAAACCTATCGGGTAGTTTATACTCGTTTAAGATTGTCCTAGCAGCTTCTTGTAGGGTTCTATTCTTACGTTCTACTAGGCCATTTTGTTGTGGGGTTCTAGGGCAAGAGAACTCATGGTAGTATCCATTTAGGTTACAGAATTTTGTAAACTTGTGGTTCTCAAATTCACCACCATGATCAGTCCTAAGTCTTTTAATTTTAAGGTCTTGTTGATTTACTATTAGTTTAAATAGGTTGATTAATTGATCTAGGGTATCACTTTTGTGTTTGATGAACCTAACCCAAGTAAATCTAGAATAGTCATCAATTATGACTAAGCAGAATTTACTCCCATTAAGTGACTTAGCTCCGTGTGAATCAAATAGATCCATGTGTAGGAGCTCAAGAACACTTTTGGTTTGTTCTTGATTAGTTAGTTGATGTTGTGTCCTAGATTGTTTACAATGTTGATAAGTATTACATATTTTATTGTTCAAGTTATTGAGGTTAGGCAAACCTCTGACTAAGTCACTCTGACTCATCTTGTGGATGAGTCTTGGGTGTGAGTGACCGAGTCGTCGGTGCCACAACCATGATTCCTCTTGCCGTGTCATAAGACACTTAGTTGAGGAGTTAGTTAAGTTAATTGTGTAAATATTATTATTTCTGGTTTCCTTAAGGATTGTTTTAGAGGTTTCATTTATATTAATTACGCATTCATTTTCTAGAAATATGACCTTATAGTTATTATCACACAATTGGCTTACACTAAGTAAATTATATTGAAAATTTTCTACCAATAAGATATTTTGAATAATAAAGTTAGAGTTGAGCTCAATATCACCTGATTCGATGAATTTGAGCTTCCCGTTATTTTCGAAGACTACCGATCCTTGTCGTTTGAATCGAAGCTTCGAAAATTTGAGTTGATCCCCGGTCATATGTCGAGAGCAACCACTGTCCAACATCCATTGATCCTACACGCAAGGTAGTTGGATCGTATATTGGATTTATTAAAGATTGGTTGAAGTTTATTAACCTAAATCATCTCACCCATGTCTACATGATCAAACATGTTAACCCTATATGTTCTTGTGAGATGACTTCCAATTTTACTTGATTTAAGTTTAATGAATTGAACACTTGTCAATCTTGCGTTAGATTCGGATTTGACCTTAGGCTCATCAAGTCACCTTTTCAAGATCATGGCTTCCAGGTCATGGCGAGGCACAGAGGCCTTCTTTGATCGGAACAACGACCACTTCCTTAGACAAAGTCATTTTCAAGAAAATAGAGACTTGACTCACCTAAGACCACTTCCTGGTCTAACTAGTCTAGGATACGGTGAGGTAGCTTCAGCTAGTTCCACTCGGTCAAGTGCACCGAACTAGATACGCCTTTTCTAGCCCGAATACACAAGACTCCGCTTTCCTAGTGTACTATCATCTCGTCGCGTCCTGGTACTATGTTATCAAGTATTGACGAGTTATAGTCCTATCTAGCCTTCTAAAAAGAAGAATCAAACTAAATAAAGAACCTAAGCATGCAATTTCTAAGTTAAAATACAAAAAAGTTTTGTACTAGCTCCCCCTGGACCGTTGAATCGGTTCGGTCTCTCCACATAGTGGATTTGGTCCTTGGGAACCCAGTACTGGTTCGATCCGAAGTTTAAAATCAAGGCGGTCTTAGAGACCCATGCTTGGACACGTTTTTTATGTTGACTTACAATCGACATATACGACTTGTTGGTCGTATTTGAGCTAAACCCTAGTCCGGCCTTGTTGTACACGACCCTTGGCGATCCAAGTAGGAGGTCAAGTCCTTTGGATCCCAAAGTAAACCTTTCCAACGTGTTCCTAAGATCTTCGACTTGACTCTTCAAGAGTGAGTTCTCAACTTCGAGTTTTTCAACCCGAGTTAAGTCCTCCTCTCGAACTCGACTAGTCGAAGAGGTTAGGGAGACCTCGTGTTTGAGGAGTTTAACTTCCTCAACCAGGGTCTCGACCTTCGACTCGGACTTAGCTAATTTTCTAGTTAAGAACTTAATTGCACTATAAAGCATACTAATAAGGGATCGACTTACTTGAGTGTATCTTTTGAACCAGATGTGTATCCGTGGCTTGTCTTGAATAGCGCTTCGCAGTCCGACTCGTCTTCGGTTTCTGGCTTGTGTTCCAATTATGACTCCGTCTTCGATTCCACCGGTTTAGCCATGAGGACACGATCATCACCTTCTTCCTTAAACACTTCTTCCCATGTAGCGTTGAGTGCCTTTTTGTGTTTTGGTGCTTTTCTCTTGAGTTTTGGGCATTCAGATTTGATGTGTCCAAACCTGTTGCATTCGTAACATCTAATATTCGAACTTTTAGGCTTACCTTCATTGAGTCGAGTGATGGTTCATTTTCAGCCCTTGACTATCCTCCGAACTAGGTTGACTAGTTCGGCCTCCATTTCCGAGTCGACCTCCAAATTGAACTCATCCTCTTCTTCCTTCGGGGGTGGCTTGCTTGCGATTTTCTTCCTCGAACCTGCAAAAAGTGCTATACCCTTCTCGGGTTCTGAGTTAGACTGCTCATGAAATTTGAAATCAGAAAATAACTCATCTAACCTAAGTTTCGAAAGATCCTTGGAGACCTTGTAGGCATCGACCATGGATGCCCACAAGGTAGTCCTCGGAAAAGAGTTAAGAACATACCTTATAAGGTCACGGTTTTCGACCTTTTGCCCGATCGCGTGTAGGTTATTGACTATGTCTTGAACGCGAGCATGAAGTTGTGTCGCCGTTTCATGTTCCTGCATTTTTAGATTATATAATTTATTAAACAAAAGATCGCGCTTACATACCTTGGCTTTATCGGTCCCTTCGTGTAGCTCTACTAGCTTTGTCCAAAGGTCCTTTGCGCTGATGAAGGGGCTGACGCGATTAAGCTCCTCCTTGGACAAGCCATATTAGAGGATTTGAGTTGCCTTGGTGTCAGCTTCGACTTGTCTTTTTGTCGTAATGGTCCATTGGTCATAATCCAAGGATTCACCCACTTCGTCAGTCGAAAGTGTGAATCCCGCTTGGATTATGATCCACATCTCGATTTGAGTTTTAAGAAAGCATTCCATCCGACCCTTCCAATAACGGAAGTCATCTACGTTGTAAAACGAAGGTCGGACGGTGCTAAAACCCTCGAGATGGGCCATTGATACAAAAGAAACAAGAAAATGACGACGAGAAACCTAACAATGACACAAACACACGAAATGTACCAAGACTCGCGTCTTGGATTAGTAGTGCGGGAGAAAAGTAACCAAATGAAATAAATTAAAAAAATAGGAAAAAAAGAAAAAAAATCTGTAAAATGGCTAGATCAGTGGTTTCACCGAATCTTAGCAACCCCCCGCTCTGATACCAATTGTTGGATCGAAGCGGATCGCTAGAGGGGGGGGGGGGTGAATAGCGATAAACCTTTTCTTTTTCGAATTCGTTTCAAAACAAATATACGCAGCGGAAAGATAAACGAAAATTAAAATAGAAAAATAGATTTTTACTTGGTTCGTAGCCTTCGGCTACAACTCCAAGGCCCTAGTGATCCTTGATCACGCACGGAGAGCAAATCACTAAAGAACTCCTCCTTGTTAGAGGTAGGAGTTAATCGATACAAGAACACACCAAAAGGTTGAGGTAGAGGGACACTCCCCCTCTCCTCATTACGACAAAAGCTCTGAGAAAATAAAGCAATAAACAGAAATAAAGCTTATACCAATGTAACAAAATAAAAACAATTTAAACCTAGACTTCGGAGAGAAAGCACTTCGTTGTCAGAGAGTTGTAGCTTTGCAGAACCTTTTGGAAGCTTAGAATTGATGATCAAACCCTAGGATAGGCCCTCCTTTTATAGCCTTTGAGCCCCTTTTCGAGAGGAACTTCAGCCAATCAAAATTGAGCACCACTCCCCTTGAAATGAGGTGATAAGCCTTGACTCCTCGAAGCTGATCCTTGACCATCAGTCGACTGATGGCAGCATCAGTCGAATGCTGACCACAGACAGTCAACTGATTGATAGCAATCGAGTCCTCCAAGCTGGCAGTCGACTGATGCTAGCTGAAATGGCAAGTTATCTAAACAAAAACATTATTTCGACGGCCTCCGACCGTCCGATCTCGACCTAGACTACCTATAGGATGTCTTTGGTCGGACCTACGCTTAAGATCATCCCCGTAAAGAGGATATGACCTCTCTTACTCTCGCACACACTTGAGCTTACCTCGATACTTACTGTGTTACTTTCGCTTCCGCCCTTCCACTTGATTCTTTTGGCTCCCTCCGAAATCACTCGAGTGTCGCCCGACCACCGTGGCTTCCTCCGGGTGTCGCTAGCCTTCAGCTCCAGCGTTGACACTTTTCTGCACACTCAATTTAGCTCGTGAGATAATAATATAAGCTTAACTTTGTATCATTTGCTATAATCAAAACTCATATTCGACTTAGGTGCCTACTGCACCAACATGGAATCTGTGCTCCAACGCCAAATAGAACAACTAAGAGTAGTACATTTTATTCTTAAATATCTTTGCATTGTAATGATTCAATTTATGATGCCTTATGTCTGTTCTCGTTCGTCTATGGAGTAGAAACATTGATTCTAGAATTAGGGAGTAGCTTGTGTATGTTGGATATGCTAGTTTGAATACATATATTCTCTACTCTAATTTATATTTGTAGTTTATGTTGTTTAGATAGATGAGAATTATGTTTTTATTCTATTTCTATTGTGCTTATGTCGGTACAAAGGTAGAAAACCTTTGTATCAAAATCTAGGAGAACCAAGGGGGAACTGTGCAAACATCCTCCCTCCAATAACCGTAGAAAGTAGAATATGATAGAGTAGGAAATGAAATACATTCCATCTCCTCATAGGGATTACTAGGACATCCTCGTACCTTGATAACCTATCTTAGCAGAAGGCCCAAAGTAGGTGACATTAACTCTAGAAGGGTTGAGGAATCTTAGTGACAGAGGGCTTCCAACGGTATCAACCCCCTGAGCTCTGATGATCCAAAAGGGAAACTTGGTTAGGAATAGGTAGTTCCTAATAGAAGCAAAAGTTCATCAGGCAATTACATGATGATCCTCCCTCAAGATCATGATTAGAGATCCTTAAGGCATTAAATTGATAGCATATTCAACAACGTACAAGTGAAACCAAAGTCCTAGAATCCTTTTAGGAACTTGAGACCACCTTCGCTTTCTCCGAGTGACATTGTAATTGAGCCAAGACTACCGTCGACCTCGAACACCATACTCTTAGGAGATTCACTCCGAACAATGACATCCACTGGACAAATGGTATTCAAATCTCAATCTCTATGGGATTAATACATCTTTTATTACTTGATGACATCCATGCACTTGTGGGCGTTGAGTGTGAGCGCGCACGTCGAATCCTTGGTGATTCTCATCGTAAATTTGAGGTTGTGCTCACGTGAATCAAGTTTTTGGCATCGTTGCACGGGACTGTTGATTCGATATCGAATCGAAAGTGGATACTTTGGATCGGACCTAGGCTAGATTTGTTTTCTTGTTTTATTTTATTTCAATTTATTCAGTTTTGGATTTTTTTTTATATTCATATTCAGTTTAGATCAATTCTAGTGTCATATTACATCTTGCTTTAGTCCAGTTTTTAGGTTTTCTTCATTTGGCTCAGTACTTTAAGTTATTCGATTTTCTTTTAATAAGTAGTATATATACTCCCGATTGCGCAGCCTGGTTCATCGTATGCATAGACGCTTAGGATCGAAAAATCTACTTTCGATTGACCTAGAAATAGAAAGAACCTATCATCGAAGGAGGGTTGAATAGAGAAGTATGGAGGAGCAAGACGCCCCTTTGGTGAACATAGGTAGCCGACCTCTGCACTCATACACATGGTTCAGCAGAGCCAATTCGGAGGAGTTGTAACTGAAGACCTGAACTGGTACCTTGAGACATTTATAGAGATATGCTCAACATTGAAATTCAATGGAGTACCCACCGATGCGATCTATCTGAGCCTCTTCCAATTCTCACTGCGGGATAAGGCAAAGACATGGCTACACTCCCTTCCTTCATGAAGCATCACCACATGGGAGCAGTGTGAGCAGTAATTCATGAATAAATTCTTTCCAACAAGTAAGACTGCTCATATGTGCCACTTGATTACTAGCTTCCGCCAGAAGGAAGGAGAGTCCCTGTTTGGAGCCTGAGATCGCTACAAAGAGATACTTTATCAATGCCCCCATCACGGTCTCGAGAGGTGGCTAGTGATCCACATATTCTATTATGGGATCACATATGCCATGAAGGTTTCCCTCGATTCTACTGCAGGAGGAGCATTAATGAACAAGACCATCAAGAAAGGAGAAGAGTTGATCGAGGAGGTGGCCCAGAACCACCACCAATGGGCTTCCGAGCATGGTCACCCAGCACTTGCAGCTGGTAGATATGCAGTTAACTCGATCATCTAGCTACGAGAATGGACGCACTAAGCAAATGGTTTGACTCCCTAACCTCTACTTTTGTATGTGCAGCCAATTCCTTTGGAGAGGGAGTAGCAGCATATCAAGAGGAATACTACAGAGGGCAGAACAGCTCTGAGGAGCAGGTTGAGCATGTCAATGTGGTGGGTGAGTACAATCAGAGGCCCAATAACCCATATTTGAACACATACAATCCCGGATGGAGGAACCACCCGAACTTTTCCTATAAGAATAATTCAGGAAATTTTCGATAATTGAAAGGATATGTACAACAGAGCAATGGGCAGCAGCAACCACCCAACCACCGACTAGAGAAGATGATAGAAACCTTTATTCAGACGCAACAAGAGACGAACACTGAATTCCAACAATGACATTTACAGACAGAAATGATGATTGAAGAATTAAAATCATCTGTGAACGATCTCGCTACTCGGCAGAAGATGCTAGAGATTCAGGTAGCACAGATCACCAGCTAGTTTTCCAGAGCACCGGGGTGATTACCAAGAAAATCAAAGGCTAATGCGTGGAGCAATGCAAGGAAGTGATGCTATGGAGTGGGAGGATTCTGAAGAATTGCTGAGAAGGTTAGCTGCCGAACCAAAACAAGGATCCGAAGTAAAGGAACCTTCTGAGTAGACCAGGAGGGAAGAAGTTGAAAACATGGAGCGTGAACCTACCACAAAAACTCAACCACCCCTGATAGTACTGTTCCCATAGCAGCTGACCAATGCAAAGAGAGATGCTAAGTTCAGAAAATTCCTGAACATGTTAAAATCAATCTCAGTGGAGGTGCCGATACTCGAAGTTTTGCACCAAATGCCTCAATTTGCAAAATTAATGAAAGATATTTTGGCACACTACAAGAAAGTCGAGTGGTCATAGACCGTGGCCCTTACGGAAGAATCGAGTGCTTATCTCCAGAACGGAACCACCCAGAAACTAAGAGATCTAGGGAGTTTCTATATTCCATGTCATATAGGGACAACCATGATAAGTAGGGCATTCTGTGACTTAGGTGCTAGTGTGAGCTTGATGCCATATGTGTTATGCCAAAAATTAGGACTGGGGAATTTAAAGCTGACCACTATGATGTTATAGTTAGCTGACCACTCATATCAATACCCACTAGGGATCCTAGAAGATGTTCCTATCATAGTATGGGATTTTAGACTGCCCACAGATTTTGTAGTTTTAGAAATGGAAGAAGACTCGAAGATCCCCGTAATTCTTGGACGACCATTTTTAGCAATGGCTAGAATGGTCATAGACATCAAGAATCATAAGCTGACCCTGATAATGGGAGACGATAGTTTAGAATTCAAGCTTGCTAGCACAGCAAGCCAGGGACCCACATTGGGTAAGTATGTTATGTTAGTGAAAGCCCTTGAGCCAATCATGTGATGATTGTTGTATGGACTTTATTGTATCATATTCCTATTTATAAAGGCATGGTTATTATATTTACTTGTATTGGTGCCAAATAACTAAATATAATAATGTCCTTGAGTAGTAGGTTCTTATCTATATCATTCGATTGGTTGAATCGATAATGAGATGATATAGAGAACACTACTCTTAATCATTCCTAGTCGAGTATTAACATTCAGGGACAATGTTAATGCGTAGAGACTAGCATATAGGTCAACACGATGACTTGATCTCACAAGTCATGGATATAAGATATAAATTGACACATGGGTATGCATTGGAGAATGTATACTGAATGACCCGCCATGAGAAAGTATCGTGGATCGTTATATGAGTGTCATATACTTTCTCATGTGGCTATTAGTATGACTATTAGTCCTTAGACCTGAAGTCACCATGGTTCCCTACATAAGGCGTTGCATACTTTGGCTTCATCAAACGTCACCCGTAAATGGGTGGACTATAAAGGCGATTACTGGGTATGTAACAAATTATACGGAGGGATGTGAGTGATGTAGATGAGATCTATCCCTCCTATATGATGGGAGTGACATCGATATTCTTGATAGAGTGAGACCACGAAGTGCATGACCATGCCCAAATGAGTCAATATGAGATATTGAGCTCATTTGATTAGAGTGAGTCTACTTGGAGTTCAAGATTTAGATTGTACCGAGGATGACACGGTCTATGCCTCAATTGGTCAATCTAGATGTCAAGGATAGAGAGACATTGTCACATATTGTGAGAGTCATAATTAGTAGTCACAAAGGTGATGTTGGAGCTCAATATTCTTGTAACTTGGGTAGCAATGATGTGTTGCTAGATACCGCTCATTGCTTATGTTCCTAAATCGGTTTAGGGACATTGCCAACGTTACAAGAACCTATAGGGTCACACACATAAGAGCAATTAGATGGAGATTAGGTTCATATGATGAACCATGAGGATTAGGTTCATGGGATGAACCAAATTGGATTAAGAGTAATCCAAATTAGACTAATTGAGTTAGACTCAAGTTGATTCAAGTGTTGAATGAGTCTAATTTAGATTTGATTCATCAAATCAATTTAAATTAAATGAATAGAGATTCATTAAATTAAATTGACTTGAGTCAAGTGGTTAGATTTGATCAACCATGGGAGATTAGAGGTCAAGTTTGACTTGACTTGAGAGGGAAGATGAAAGGTCAAGTTTGACTTGACCAAATGCCATGTCATGATGATGACTTGGCATGGCCGGCCAATGATGATGCTCCACATCATCATTGACTTTGTCAATTGGTGCCACATCATGAGGGAGACCAAGGGTCATGGGAGTTACATGCATGCATGTAACCCCCTCTCCATGAAGTGGCCGGCCACTTCTTGATGAGGATGAATTGAATTTGGGTAACTCCATCTTCTCCTTCCTTGCATCATCTTCTTCCTTGGTTGAATTTTCCCTCAAGCTCTCCTTCTTCTTCCTCATCTTGCCGAGACCTTCTAGGAGTGCTAGCACACTCAAGATTGTCTTTTCTCCACCTATTTCTTGTGTGGATACCAATAGAGGAGTGTGCACTTGACACTCTCAAGTTCCGACAACCCTTTTGAACGAGCGGGATTTGCGAAGGGCGTCGCATCGAGGGTAATGATCTCACCTCTTAGATCTAAGGTAGATCTAGGGTTTTTAGTAAGCACATACATGTTTTTGTTTTTAATACATCTTCGCACGGATCCGTGGCCAGGGCTTCCGAGGTTTCCGCAATGCAAAAAGCGATTTTTGCGGCTCGAAAAAAACCCAACAGTGGTATCAGAGCCACATGCGAAGCATGTATGTGCTTCGTTTTTGTAATTTTTGTATTATATATAAAAATCACAGATTTATATGTTTCTGTAAATTTCCTATTTTTATAGAATTTTTGGGTATTTTTCTCGAAGAATCGAAGCAAGGAGTGTTGGGACACTTGTAGGCTTCAACCGTCGAGAAAAACTCTCCGAAACGGTGAGTTCTCGCTTTAGGTTTTTGGGACAACGACTTAAGTCACTGTAAGATCATTGTAGGGACACTCGCAAAGTTTATTTTGTGAGTAGGGGCGCTGCCCCTATCCCCGAAAGGGGCCTTGTCCCGCGATCGCGCCCGGAAACCGCTTAGCGAGACCGTTACGGAGAGGTGACTCATAAATTTGAAAAATAATTAGGAAATAATTATAGAAATTTTCTGTAAAAAATACATAATTTAGAATTATGTATAATTCTGTGATTGTCATGGCCCAATGACCCCAATTTGATTGGATTATGTGTGTTGTAATTCATAATACGGCCTACGTGCCGTTTTGTAGTTGTGCGTGTTGTATAGTGTATGCGACCTGCGCATCGTACCTCTTTTTTGATATTCTAGTTGTAAATAATTTTAGACTCGAATGTAACTCGAGTTTCATATTTGTAATGTACAAAATGGAGCGGTGGAAAATCCACTTGAAGACGAGGTTACGAGAAGGGTGACGACTACACATGACGGTCAAAGAAGCGTTTGGAGAAGCCGCTAGCCTTAGGTTGACCATCCGATCTTCTCATTGGCTTGAGAAGATCGTAGTAGGGCCATGACTATATATATATATATATATATATATATATATATATATATATATATATTTATATATTTATTTATTTGATTTTGCTTGTATATATATGATGCATGCTAGTAGAATAATGCTTGTATGTATATGATGCATGCTAGGATAATTTTCTTGTATATATATGATGCATGCTAGAATAATGATTGTATGTATGGGATGCATGCTAATATAGGATAATAAAGGCCTAAATGTGTATGAGATACACATTACGATTAGATTAGATCATAATCGAATCAACTCGAAAATGCCTACCGAGCCTTAATACCCATCACTACCTCGATCATTTGTTGTTGTTGAATCTGCCAAAGCAGAGCAGCACATATTATCTTGGTAGGGTGCGGAGGGACAATCTTGGTCCCGCCTATCACGCTTGGGTTAGAATAAGCTCAATTAGATTGAGCAAAACTAGTTAACTCAATTGGATCGAGTAGAACTATAAGCATATTCCAATTGTTGGAAAGATAGGTTAAGATCGCATTTACACTAAATCTTGGGCGATTTAGCCAAAGCTCTCAAGGTCTTTTGTAAATGTGGGTCTTGATCCTATAAACAAGAGTTGCATAGAGGTGTAATCGGTAATGTGTTACCCACCGATCGTACTAAGTCTTGGGCGATTTAGCCAAAGCTAACTCAAGGCTTAGTATGATGTGGATCTTGTCCCACAAGAATTATAGCTAGTTTGTATGAATCTAGTAATGTGGTTTGACCACATCCATAACTCGATTCTACAAAATTCCTATAATTCAGTGGGAGCATCATTTGATTAAAGGCCTAATTAAATGATAAAAGGAATATGATATTAATTCTCTGCATTGTATGTTGTAGATAACTATATAGACAAACACGAACACTCTCTCTCTGCGTTCTGTCCTTGAGAAGGACAAGCTCAATGGAGCGAATTTCCTGGACTGGTACAAGAACATGAGAATTGTTCTCACCCAAGAAAGGAAGCTGTACATCCTGGAGCAGCCCATTCCGAAGGCACCTCCTGCCACTGCCTCGCGAGCTGACAAAGATGCTTACAAGAAGCATCAAGATGATGCATTAGATGTGTCATGTCTAATGCTCGCGACCATGAACTCTGAGCTTCAGAAGCAACATGAGTTCATGAATGCTTATGATATGGTTGGACATCTTCGTCAACTATATCAAGGACAAGCAAGGCATGAGAGATATGAAGTCTCTAAGGCATTGTTTGGGTCTAAAATGCAAGAAGGGACTCCCGTAGGTCAATATGTACTCAAGATGATTGGGTACGTAGAAAACCTACAGAGGCTGGGATTCCCACTTGGCCAAGAGCTGGCCACTGACCTGATCTTGCAATCTTTGCCACAAGCCTTCAATCAATTTGTCATGAATTATAACATGAATGAAATTGATAAACCATTGCCTGAAATGCTCAGCATGTTGAGAACTGCTGAGCTTAACCTTAAGAAGGGAAAATCTGACACCATTTTGATGGTGCAAAAGAAGAAAGGCAAGGGCAAGCCTAAAGGTAAGGGAAAGTCCCAAGCCAAGGGAAAAGGCAAAGAACTTAAACCCAAAGGAGGGGTAGCCAAGGAAGGGGCTTGCTTCTACTGCAAGGAAGTAGGACACTGGAAGCGTAACTGCAAGGCATACCTGGAAGATCTTAAGAAGAAAAGAAGTGAGACTTCTACTTCAGGTATAAATGTTATAGAAGTTAATCTATTTATTTCTTCGTCATGGGTATTAGATACCGGATGTGCATCTTGTTAGTAATATATGAGAGATGTCCTAAGGCAATCGCCTTATGTATGAACCATTTATATGATAAATGAAGATTCACTATTTGAGTATACATGTTTAATATATTTGGTTCGATCTTAAACTCATTTACTGAATGTCCACGATACGATTCACAGCATGAGAGAATTTGTGACTGGATCACAACTAGTGAGTATCTCTACATGTGTAATTGTGATGTATCAGAATTATCCCTAGTCGATGAATTGATGGATTTGGACACCATCAATTCTGTCGAGACTAGCACGAGGTATACTCCTTGGTGTATCCAAGCAGCTGATTCTCACTGGCTGGAGACATTGTGATGTCCGGAGTTAATCGTGGATGCTAGTTATGGTAACTAGTTCATTGGAGTGATCAGCCGTAAGACTTCATATGGTTCTCTGCATATATAGATATGTTAATGAAGTTCTTACTGTGGCTTAAGTGCGATGTTCCTTTGACTTGCGGTATTCAAGTCATCTTGATCATGGAGACTTATGCTTTGACATCTTAAGCAAACATCTCTAAGGAGATGTGGACCTGGGATGATTGGGTATAAGTCGAAGTGATCGAAGGTGTTTGAATAGCCTATAAAGGATTCACCACTCCTTGCGAGGAGATGTATACCCATGGCCTCTCGTCGGATTGTTACTAAAGTCTTTGGCCAAAGCATTACATGTTTAGAGTAAGGTACTCTTGGATACATGTGCAGTAACTAGAATCCGTAGGACGAGGAAATGATACTTGGGCTAGGTGTGACGTAGTCGACCTAGTGGGGACTGACACTATAGACCATGTCCTGAACCAAGTGGGTATAAGATGAGTGAAGGGAATGGGGCACGAATCATTCGAGCTGCTGAAGGGTTTCAGAAATAGTTCTGGATCAACCGTTGATCTTTTCGGTTAATTGGGGATCATGATGTACTACTAGGTGTCACTCATGATCGTTCTATAATTAATGGTTAATTATAGACGGCCAACATAAACCGAGAACCTATTTGGTCACACGCACAACGAGCGTAATCCAAAGGATTTAAAACGAGCTTGAGAATGGGATTCTCAGACCGAGAGAAACTAGGTTTGGTTGGACCAAACATAAAGTGAGCATGAAATCGTTTCAGTCGCAATGGAAGCGTGGATGGGCCATGTCTTATGAAGACATAATGGATGGACCAAAATGGTTTGGTTCTAATCCAATGGATGAGAATAAACTAAAGGGTTTGGTTTATTTTAAACGGATGAACAAAAAGTTGGTTCGGTTCATTTTAACTTAAAATAAACCATCATGGTTTGGTTTATTTTAACTTATCTTAATGGAGCGGGTTAACGGGCTTTATGAATATGATCCATTAACCATTAAGAGAATTAGTTCTCTATAAAATAGGGCTTAAACCCTAATCCAAACCCTAGCCCCTTGAGTTGCCGCCCACCTCCACCTTGGAGTTATTCGGCGCCAACCCTAAAGCTGCCGCCGCCCAGCTTGTGTGCTGCCGTCCAAGTCTTTGCCGGCGTCCAAGCTTCAGCCGGAGAACCTCCGGCGACCCTCCGGCGATCTCTTTTGGGTTCGGTGATAAGGTGAGCTCCACCTCTCCTTTGGCCGGCCTCTATTCCTCCACCGAAAGCTGTCCAGTTTTTCTGGACAGCTTGTTTCTTTGTTGTCGGAGCGTCGTTTGGACGACGATTAGAGCTCCGACAGCGGCTAACCTACCGGGGATTCGATCTCCGGTAATCCTCTGAGGTGGAGGACGAAGGATTCATCAATTGGTTGACGAATACCTCTCCGGAGAAGCGAGTTTTGAGGACTCGTCTTAGGATCCGAATTTGGATTCGGATCGTGATCATCTCTCGATCACGTCGTCTTCAACACGAGGCTAGTAACCCGTACGAAGACAAAGCTCGTGGCTTAGCGAAGTCATCCCGAGGAGCTCGGCGTGGATACGGATAGAGACGATTCTTACGAGGATCGTTCCGGTTGATGCCGTTCCCGCTACACGTCATACGAAAGGTATAACGTAGATAAATTTCCTTTTATTGCAAATTTAAATTTACGGTTATGTCTACACTTGTTGTAATATGCATGCGTGTATTGTGTGTGTTGTAATAAATGTAGATTTATTATTTTTATTGCTTTCGCTGTGCTCATGTTTACGAAACATGATCGAACACACACACGCCGCGATGCCGGAAACCCAACAGTGGTATCAGAGCCCAGGTTGTGTTTCGACATAATCGTAAAAATGGTTTTGCGATAGTCATAATGTATTTCTGGAAATTTTCTAATTTTGGAAATTTAGAAGTATTTATGGAAATTTTTCAATTTTGGAAAGTCTAGAAGTATTTATAGAAATCTTCCACTTTTGGAAAGTTGGAAGTATTTATGGAAATTGATATTTTCCATAAATAAAATATTTGATTAGATTATGGAAATTTGTTTCCTAATTTAATCATGATTTGATTTGGGAAATCAAATCTTAAAATATTTTATTTCCATAAGTAGTTTTAATGATTTAGGAAATTGGTTTCCTAAATAGATTTTCCTTAATCAAATAATTCTATGAATAAAATATGTGATTAGATTTGGAAATTTGTTTCCTAATTTAATTATGATTTGATTTGGAGAATCAAATCTTAAACATATTTTATTTCCATAAATAGTTATGACATATAAGGAAATTATATACATGACATAATTGTATGTCATGTAATTGCATTAGATGCATAACATTATGTCATGCGTGTCGTGACATGTAGATGTATGCCATGTATGTCATGCCATGTAGATAATAGTTATTTGCATGCAAAGAGGATGAGATATAAAAACCCTTAATCAATATTAAAGCCTACACCTTCCATTAATATGGTTAGAACCAGAGTTCTGTTTCTTGTTTGGGTTGTTGGACTCTCTCCAAGCCCGGCTCGAACCTGAATATGTTCAAACCATGGAATAGTTTAATACTAATATGGTAAGAGTCAGAGGTCATTCATTAACTTTGGTTGTTGGACTCTCTCCAAGCTGGGCTAATTGGTTGAATGCACTCTAACCATATTAAAACTATGTCCTGATTAATGGGTTGGCTTTAACCTGGAGCATCGGCTTGTTGGACTCTCTCGAAGGTCGATGTAAAGGGAGGTGAAGTTGGGTGTTATGCATATGATGCATACTTGTTAATGTGTTAACAACCCGATGTATGTGTGAACATTCAATTAGTTGATAGCACATTGTGATAGTTGCATATACATGATATGCAATCGGTATAGATGATACCTACTGTCGTAGTTATGAATGACTTGTTGGACTCTCTCCAAGGTTGTTCATAACTATGATGGATATCAGCCCATTCGGAGATGGACCTACGATCTCCCGAAGTGATTTTGGGGTTTTTGAAATTCGAAAAATGAATGCGATTTATAAATGTATATTGATGCATTTTTTAAAATCATCTTTCTCATATATGCTCGTTTTGTATTTCTAAGTTAATATATTGATCATGATGTGTTTGAATTTGCGTTTCATTTTGGATTCAAATAAATTGGTAGAACTTCTTGGGTGGCTTAGAAACTTGAGAATTGTTCTCAAGGTGAAAAGCTTGTATGTCCTCAGCGCCTCTTCCCGCCCGTCTAGTAGCGATGCAACTCTTGGACCAATTGTTGGCCTATCGAAACATGTGAGTGATTACGAACAAATGAGTTGCATCATGCTAGCCGCGATGGAACCCAAAGCTCTGGCGGCATGAGCATATGGATGCTCATATCGTAGTCCTTCATCTTTGTGAGTTGGTTGATGAGCAAGTGAGATTGAAAGGTTGAAGTCTCAGCTCCTCTTCACCTCTGAGATGCTAGGAGGTTCATCGTAGTCTTGCTCAACATCTTTGAAGGCTGTGGAGTCTTACGAGCAAGCGAGTGGGGGCGATGTTGTTAGTTGATTCCTCGAAGAAAGGTTCTAAGAGAAGTCAAAGGAACATGAGAAGAAGAAGAGAAGGCTAAAAGGTAGAACTAGCACAAAGGACTTGCCATCATTATGGCAAGGAGGGCCATTCTTGAAGAAAGTACAAGATTTATCTTGAGTCAGTGAAGAAGGATAAGGCATCGGATGCCCCATCTTCTTGAAATCTTCTTTATTGATTGTCATTCTATTTCCTCGGACACTTGGGTATTGGATCTTGGGTGTGGCTCACATATATGTAATGACATACATGGGCTAAGGAATAGAAGAAGACTTCGTCGAGGAGAGTCAAATTTACGTGTTGGGAATGGAGCAAGGTTCTTGCACTTTCGCCATCGGAATGTATTTGTTGAAACTCCTGCGGGACTTGTCTTAGAAGCTGGACAATTGCTTTTATATTCCTTCGTTGATAAAGAACATCATTTCTATTTCTTGTTTAAATAGAAATGGGTACCATTTAATTTAGTAACAATTGTTGTTACATAACTTTGAATGGAGTTCTTTATGGAATTTGGAACTTTAAGCAATGGTATTTATCGTTGGGCGTATCGGTGACATTTTCAATATCAGGCGAGCAACAAGCGTGCTCGAAAGGATAATCAAATAGACTCCTATATGTGGCATTGTCGTCTTGGCCATGTATAAAAGAAAGCGCATGTCAGAATTACCGATGTGGAATGCGGAATCGTTTGAATTGGATTCATACGATACATGCGAATCATGCTTAAAGGCAAGATGACTAAGTTACCTTTTACTGGAAAAGGTGAACGAGTGGGAGAGTTACTAGGTCTAATACATACTGATGTATGTGGACCTATGTCAACTCAAGCTTTAGGAGGCTATAGCTACTTCATTACCTTCATCGATGATCACTCACGGTTTGGGTATGTGTTCTTGATGAAACACAAGTCTGAAGCCTTTGAAAGGTTTAAAGAATTCAGAAATGAAGTAGAGAAACAACATGACAAGAGTATTAAAATACTTCAATCGGATCGAGGTGGTGAATACTTAAGTCAAGAGTTTCTTGATTATCTAATAGACAATGGTATATTGTCTCAAAGGACTCCGCCATATACACCACAGTATAATGGTGTATCTGAGAGGCGTAACCAGACCTTGTTGGACATGGTCAGGTCAATGATGAATCATGCGACTCTTCCCAAGTCCTTTTGGGGCTATGCACTTCAGACAGCTGTTTACTTGTTAAACAGAATGCCTACCAAGGTAGTCTCAACTACTCCATATGAGATATGGAATAGTAAGAAACCTCATGTATCTTACTTGAAGATATGGGGTTGTCCTGCTTATGTGAAGCGGACTGTATCAGACAAATTGGATGCTAAGTCTGATAAATGTCTATTTATTGGATACCCTAAGGAAACAAGGGGTTACCAATTCTATCATCCTGTGGAATAAAAGGTGTTTGTTTCAAGGCATGCTGTGTTTCTAGAGAAAAAGTTTCTCTTGCAAGAAAATAGTGGGAGTATCGTCGAGCTTGAGGAGGCTCGAGAGACTCAAATAGACATTGATGAGATACCTGGTGAAGCACAACAGCCGACAACTCATAGTGATGAGCACCTACGACTTATTGTAACACCACATCTTCAGATCCGTAGAACACGCAATATTCCCGAGATATGGATTTCTCGTAAGTGAATCGAACGACGGTTACTCATTGATGATGAGGAGCCTACCTTATGAAGAAGTGCCGATAAGTTCAGAAGGGATAAGTGGCTTGGTGCCATGAAGTCGGAAATGGATTCCATGTATGAAAACCAAGTTCGAACTTGGTCGACCCACCAAGGCATAAAGCCTATAGGGTGCAAGTGGGTTTTCAAGAAGAAAACCACATGGATGGTAATGTGATTACCTATAAGGCTAGATTGGTGGCGAAAGGATATCGCCAAAAACAAGGTGTTGATTATGACGAAACCTATTCGCTCAGAGCTACGCTTAAATCCATTCGATGCTCCGCCATAGCGGCTCATTATGATTATGAGATATGGCAGATGGATGTGAAAACAATTTTCCTTAATGGAAACCTCGCCGAGGACGTGTATATGATACAACCCGAGGGTTTCACATCGCTGATAAAACCAAGGTATGCAAATCGCGATCCCATTTATGGATCAAGCAAGCATCCAGAGTCGAATATCCGCTTTGATGAGACGATCAAAAAGTTTGATTTCACAAAATCGAGATTTAACCTTGTGTGTACAAGAAGGTTAGTGGGAGTGCAGTCGTGTTCCTAGTATTGTATGTCGATGACATATTACTTATAGGAAATGATGTTTCAATCTTACAGTCAGTTAAGGTTTGGTTATCCAAGACATTCTCCATGAAAGACCTGGGAGAAGCAATCTACATCCTCGGGATTAAGATCTATAGAGATAGATCGAAACGGTTGCTTGGTCTTTCGCAGTCTACATATATAGACCGAGTGCTAAAGGGGTTTAGCATGTCGGAATCCAAGAAAGGTTTCCTACCCATCAGGCATGGGATACACCTTTCGAAGTCTATGTGTCCACGCACAGAAGACGAGATGATTTGCATGAGTAAGATTCCCTATGCATCCGCAATAGGATCTATCATGTATGCTATGTTATGTACGAGGCCCGATGTATCGTATGCTCTGAGTGTCATGAGCAGATACCAGTCTGATCCAGGAATGGATCATTGGGTGGCTGTTAAGACGATCCTTAAGTACTTAAGAAGAACCAAGGATGTGTTCCTAATATATGGAGAAGGGTACATGGTGATACGTGGGTATACGGATACCAGCTCCAGACAGACAAGGATGATTTCATGTCTCAGTCTAGGTATGTATTCACCTAGAATGGAGGCGCAATAAGTTGGAAAGGTTCCAAGCTTGACACTATAGCGGATTCTGCCACTAAGGCAAAATACGTTGCAGCTTTGGAAGCAGCAAAGGAAGCGGTTTGGATCAAGAAGTTCATCTATGAACTTGATGAGGTCTCATCAATGATCTAAACATGTGCTTCGCTGCTATCATCTTATCAGAGAGATCATCAGTAGGAACGAAATACAAATCGAGAAAATTCCCACTGAAAGGAACTTAGCGGATCCTTTGACTAAAGCATTACCTCAAAGTAAGTTTGAGGGTCATGTTAGTGCTTATGGTATTGGATACCGTAGCGATTGGCATTAGGCCAAGTGGGAGTCTGTTAGTAATATATGAGAGATGTCCTAAGGCAATCGCCTTATGTATGAACCATTTATATGATAAATGAAGATTCACTATTTGAGTATACATGTTTAATATATTTGGTTCGATCTTAAACTCATTTACTGAATGTCCACGATACGATTCACAGCATGAGAGAATTTGTGACTGGATCACAACTAGTGAGTATCTCTACATGTGTAATTGTGATGTATCAGAATTATCCCTAATCGATGAATTGATGGATTTGGACACCATCAATTCTGTCGAGACTAGCACGAGGTATACTCCTTGGTGTATCCAAGCAGCTGATTCTCACTGGCTGGAGACATTGTGATGTCCGGAGTTAATTGTGGATGCTAGTTATGGTAACTAGTTCATTGGAGTGACCAGCCGTAAGACTTCATATGGTTCTCTGCATATATAGATATGTCAATGAAGTTCTTACTGTGGCTTAAGTGCGATGTTCCTTTGACTTGCGGTATTCAAGTCATCTTGATCATGGAGACTTATGCTTTGACATCTTAAGCAAACATCTCTGAGGAGATGTGGACCCGGGATGATTGGGTATAAGTCGAAGTGATCGAAGGTGTTTGAATAGCCTATAAAGGATTCACCACTCCTTGCGAGATGTATACCCATGGCCTCTCGTCGGATTGTTACTAAAGTCTTTGGCCAAAGCATTACATGTTTAGAGTAAGGTACTCTTCGATACATGTGAAGTAACTAGAATCCGTAGGACGAGGAAATGATACTTGGGCTAGGTGTGACGTAGTCAGCCTAGTGGGGACTGACACTATAGACCATGTCCTGAACCAAGTGGGTATAAGATGAGTGAAGGGAATGGGGCACGAATCATTCGAGCTGCTGAAGGGTTTCAGAAATAGTTCTGGATCAACCGTTGATTTTTTCGGTTAATTGGAGATCATGATGTACTACTAGGTGCCACTCATGATCGTTCTATAATTAATGGTTAATTATAGACGGCCAACATAAACCGAGAACCTATTTGGTCACACGCACAACGAGCGTAATCCAAAGGATTTAAAACGAGCTTGAGAATGGGATTCTCAGACCGAGAGAAACTAGGTTTGGTTGGACCAAGCATAAAGCGAGCATGAAATTGTTTCAGTCGCAATGGAAGCATGGATGGGCCGTGTCTTATGAAGACATAATGGATGGACCAAAATGGTTTGGTTCTAATCCAATGGATGAGAATAAACCAAAGGGTTTGGTTTATTTTAAACGGATGAACCAAAAGTTGGTTCGGTTCGTTTTAACTTAAAATAAACCATCATGGTTTGGTTTATTTTAACTTATCTTAATGGAGCGGGTTAACGGGCTTTATGGATATGATCCATTAACCATTAAGAGAATTAGTTCTCTATAAAATAGGGCTTAAACCCTAATCCAAACCCTAGCCCCTTGAGTTGCCGCCCACATCCACCTTGGAGTTATTCGGTGCCAACCCTAAAGCTGTCGCCGCCCAGCTTGTGTGCTGCCGTCCAAGTCTTTGCCGGCGTCCAAGCTTCAGCCGGAGAACCTCCGGCGACCCTCCGGCGATCTCTTTTGGGTTCGGTGATAAGGTGAGCTCCACCTCTCCTTTGGCCGGCCTCTATTCCTCCACCGAAAGCTGTCCAGTTTTTCTGGACAGCTTGTTTCTTTGTTGTCGGAGCGTCATTTGGACGACGATTAGAGCTCCGACAGCGGCTAACCTACCGGGGATTCGATCTCCGGTAATCCTCTGAGGTGGAGGACGAAGGATTCGTCAATTGGTTGACGAATACCTCTCCGGAGAAGCGAGTTTTGAGGACTCGTCTTAGGATCCGAATTTGGATTCGGATCGTGATCATCTCTCGATCACGTCGTCTTCAACACGAGGCTAGTAACCCGTACGAAGACAAAGCTCGTGGCTTAGCGAAGTCATCCCGAGGAGCTCGGCGTGGATACGGATAGAGACGATTCTTACGAGGATCGTTCCGGTTGATGTCGTTCCCGCTACACGTCATACGAAAGGTATAACGTAGATAAATTTTCTTTTATTGCAAATTTAAATTTACGGTTATGTCTACACTTGTTGTAATATGCATGCGTGTGTTGTGTGTGTTGTAATAAATATAGATTTATTATTTTTTATTGCTTCCGCTGTGCTCATGTTTACGAAACATGATCGAACACACACACGCCGCGGTGCCGGAAACCCAACACATCTCACATTTGTACCAATGTGCAGGCGCTGAGAAATAGCAGGGCATTGACAAAGGGCAAGGTGGACCTACGAGTAAGCAATGGAGCAAGGGTTGCTGCTGTTGCTGTAGGAACTTATGATCTATCTCTGCCCACTGGCCTTGTACTAGAATTAGATGAATGTTGTTATGTGCCTGCTTTGACTAAGAACATAATTTCGGTTTCTTATTTGGACAAGAAAGGATTTACATTTATAATAAAGAACAAATGTTGTTCAGTTTATTTAAATGATATGTTCTATTGTAGTGCACCTCTAATGAACAGACTCTACTTTCTAGACTAAGAGAGCCCTATCTATAACATAAGTACCAAAAGGTTCAAGTCAAATGAGTTGAACCAAACCTATCTCTGGCATTGTCGCTTAGGTCACATAAATGAGAGTCGCTTATCTCAACTCCATAAAGATGGGCTGCTAGACTCATTTGATTTTGAATCATATGAGACATGCAAGTCTTGCCTTTTAGGCAAGATGACCAAGACTCCCTTTAGTGGACACAGCGAAAGAGCAACAAATTTGTTAGGACTTATACATAGTGATGTATGTGGTCCTTTCAATGTTGCTTCTAGAGGTGGTTATAGGTACTTCATTACATTTACTGATGACTTCAGTAGATATGGTTATATGTATCTTATGACATATAAATCAAAATCCTTTGAAAAGTTCAAAGAATTCAAGAATGAAGTACAAAACCAGCTTGGCAAGAGTATTAAGATACTTCGATCAGATCGAGGTGATGAATACCTTAGCCATGAGTTTCATGACTATCTAGCGGAGTGTGAGATTCTATCCCAACTCACTCCTCCTGGAACACCACAGTGGAATGTTGTATCCGAAAGGAGGAATCGTACCCTATTAGATATGGTACAATCTATGATGAGTCACATAGATCTTCCTATATCCTTTTGGGGATATGCTCTAGACACAACAACCTTTACCCTTAATCGTGTACCATCCAAGGCTGTCATAAAGATGTTAGTAATATATGAGAGATGTCCTAAGGCAATCGCCTTATGTATGAACCATTTATATGATAAATGATGATTCACTATTTGAGTATGCATATTTTATGTATTTGATTGGATCTTAAACTCATTTACTGAATGTCCACGATACGATTCACAGCATGAGAGAATTTGTGATTGGATCGCAACTAGTGAGTATCTCTACATGTGTAATTGTGATGTATCGGAATTATCCCTAGTCGATGAATTGATGGATTTGGACACCATCAATTCTGTCGAGACTAGCACGAGGTATACTCCTTGGTGTATCCAAGCACCTGATTCTCACTGGCTGGAGACATAGTGATGTCCGGAGTTAATCGTGGATGCTAGTTATGGTAACTAGTTCATTGGAGTGACCAACCGTAAGACTTCATATGGTTCTCTCGATATATAGATATGTCAATGAAGTTCTTATCAGGCTTAAGTGCGATGTTCCTTCGACTTGCGTATTCAAGTCATCTTGATCATGGAGACTTATGCTTTGACATCTTAAGCAAACATCTCTAAGGAGATGTGGACCCGGATGATTGGGTATAAGTCAAGTGATCGAAGGTGTTTGAATAGCCTATAAAGGATTCACCACTCCTATGCAGGAGATGTATACCCATGGCCTCTCGCCGGATTGTTACTAAAGTCTGCCAAAGCATTACATGTTTAGAGTAAGGTACTCTTCGATACATGTGGAGTAACTAGAACTGTGAGGACGAGGAAATGATACTTGGGCTAGGTGTGACGAGTCACTTAGTGGGGATCGGACACAATAGACCATGTCCTCAAACCAAGTGGGTATAAGATGAGTGAAGGGAATGGGGCACGAATCATTCGAAGCCATCAAGGGTTTCGTAAATAGTTCGATCAACCGCTGATCTTTTCGCTTAATTGGGGATCATGATGTACTACTAGGTGCCACTCATGATCGCTCTATAATTAATGGTTAATTATAGACGCCAACATAAACCGAGAACCTATTTGGTCACACGACAACGAGTGTAATCCAAAGGATTTAAAACGAGCTTGAGAATGGGATTCTCGCATCGAGAGAAACTAGGTTTGGTCGACAAACATAAAGCGAGCATGAAATTGTTTCACCGCAATGGAAGCGTGGATGGGCTGTGTCTTATGAAGACGTAATGGATGGACCAAAATGGTTTGGTTCTAATCCAATGGATGAGAATAAACCAAAGGGTTTGGTTTATATTAAACGAATGAACCAAAGGTTGGTTCGGTTCGTTTTAACTTAAAATAAGCCATCATGCTTTGGTTTATTTTAACTTATCTTAATGGAGTGGGTTAACGGGCTTTATGGATATGATCCATTAACCATTAAGAGAATTAGTTCTCTATAAATTGCCGCCTATTGTGTGCCGCCCCCAAGACCCTTGCCGCGCCCAAGCTCCAGCCGGTGAACCTCCGCGACCTCCGTGATCTCCTATAGGTTTGGCATCAAGGTGAGCTTTTTCTCTCCTTGTTTTGGCCGGCGCCTACTCCTCCACCAAGCTGTCCAGTTTTCTGGACAGCTTCTTCTCCTCTCGTCGGAGCGTCGTTTGGACGACGGTTAGTGCTCCGACAGCGGCTAACATATCGGGGATTTGATCTCCGGTAATCCTCTGAGGTGGAGGACGAAGGATTCGTCAATCGGTTGACTAATACCTCTCCGGAGAAGCGAGTCTTGAGGACTTGTTTTTAGGTCCGAATTTGGATTCGGATCGTGATCATCTCTCGATCACGTCGTCTTCAACACAAGGCTAGTAACCCGTACGAAGACGAAGCTCGTGGCTTGGCGAAGTCATCCCGAGGAGCTCGGCGTGGATACGGATAGAGACGATTCTTACGAGGATCGTTCCGGTTGATGCCGTTCCCGCTACACGTCATACCAAAGGTATAACGTAGTTTAATTTCCTTTTATTGCAAATTTTAATTTACGGTTATGTCTACACTTGTTGTAATATGCATGTGTGCATTGTGTGTGTTGTAATAAATATAGATTTATTATTTTTAATTGCTTCCGCTGTGCTCATGTTTACGAAACATGATCGAACACACACACGCCGCGGTGCCGGAAACCCAACAGTGGTATCAGAGCCCAGGTTGTGTTTCGACATAATCGTAAAATTGGTTTTGCGATAGTCATAATGTATTTCTGGAAATTTTCTAAATTTTGGAAATTTAGAAGTATTTATGGAAATTTTTAAATTTTGGAAAGTCTAGAAGTATTTATGGAAATCTTCCACTTTTGGAAAGTTGGAAGTATTTATGGAAATTGATATTTTCCATAAATAAAATAATTGATTAGATTTTGGAAATTTGTTTCCTAATTTAATCTTGATTTGATTTGGGAAATCAAATCTTTAAAATATTTTATTTCCATAAGTAGTTTTGAAGATTTAGAAAATTGGTTTCCTAAATAGATTTTCCTTAATCAAATAATTCCATGAATAAAATATGTGATTAGATTTGGAAATTTGTTTCCTAATTTAATTATGATTTGATTTGGAGAATCAAATCTTAAACATATTTTATTTCCATAAATAGTTATGACATATAAGGAAATATTGTATATGACATAAATTGTATGACATGTAATTGCATTAGATGCATAACATAATGCCATGCGTGTCGTGACATGTAGATGTATGCCATGTATGCCGTGCCATGTAGATAATAGTTATTTGCATGCAAAGAGGATGAGACATAAAAACCTTTAAACAATATTAAAGCCTACACCTTCCATTAATATGGTTTGAACCAGAGTTCCGTTTCTTGTTTGGGTTGTTGGACTCTCTCCAAGCCCGGCTCGAACCCGAACATGTTCAAACCATGGAATAGTTTAATACTAATATGGTAAGAGTCAGAGGTCAATCGTTAGCTTTGGTTGTTGGACTCTCTCCAAGCTGGGCTAATTGGTTGAATGCACTCTAACCATATTAAAACTATTCTTGATTAATGGGTTGACTTTAACCTGGAGCATCGGCTTGTTGGACTCTCTCCAAGGTCGATGTTAAGGGAGGTGAAGTTGGGTGCTATGCATAAGATGCATACTTGTTAATGTGTTAACAACCTAATGTATGTGTGAACATTCAATTAGTTGATAGCACATTGTGATAGTTGCATATACGTGATATGCAATCGGTATAGATGATACCTACCGTCGTAGCTATGAATGGCTTGTTGGACTCTCTCCAAGGTTGTTCATAACTATGATGGATATCAACCCATTCGGAGATGAACCTACAATCTCCCGAAGTGATTTTGAGGTTTTTGAAATTCGAAAAATGAATGAGATTTATAAATGTATATTGATGCATTTTTAAAAAATCATCTTTCTCATATATGCTCGTTTGTATTTCTAAGTTAATATATTGATCGTGATGTGTTTGAATTTGCGTTCCATTTTGGATTCAAATAAATTGACTGGGCCGAACTTCTTGGACTGGCTTAGAAACTTGAGAATTGTTCTCAAGGTTGAAAAGCTTGCGTATGTCCTCGAAGCGCCTCTTCCCGCCCATCCTAGTGACGATGCAACTTTGGACCAATTGTTGGCCTATCAGAAACATGTGAGTGATTCTGAACAAATGAGTTGCATCATGCTAGCCGCGATGGAACCCAAGCTACGAAAGCAGCATGAGCATATGGATGCTCATATCGTAGTCCTTCATCTCTGTGAGTTGGTTGATGAGCAAGTGAGATTCGAAAGGTTCGAAGTCTCCAAGCTCCTCTTCACCTCTGAGATGCAAGGAGGTTCATCTGTATCGCTCAACATGCCAAGACCGTGGAGCCTTCCGAGAAGCATGAGTAGGGACAGTGTTGTTAGTTGATTCCTCAAGAAAGGTTCTAAGAGGGAGTCAAAGGAACAAAGAGTAAGGAAGAAGAAAAAGGCTAAAAAGGCGTAACTACTCAAAAGGGCACTTGCCATCATTATGGCAAGGAGGGCCATTGGCGAAGAAAATGCAAGATTTATCTTGAGTCCGTGAAGAAGGATAAGGCATCGAATGCCCCATCTTCTTCAGAAATCTTCTTTATTGATTGTCATTCTATTTCCTTAGACACTTGGGTATTGGATACTGGGTGTGGCTCACATATATGTAATGACATACATGGGCTAAGGAATAGAAGAAGACTCGTCAAGGGAGAGTCAAATTTACGTGTTGGGAATGGAGCAAAGGTTGCTGCACTCGCCATCGGAATGTATTTGTTGAAACTCCCTGCAGGACTTGTCTTAGAACTGGACAATTGCTTTTATGTTCCTTCGTTGATAAAGAACATCATTTCTATTTCTTGTTTAAATAGAAATGGGTACCATTTGAATTTAGTAACAATTGTTGTTACATAACTTTGAATGGAGTTCTTTATGGGACTGGAACTTTAAGCAATAGTATTTATACGTTGGACGTATCCAGTGACATTTTCAATATCGAAGCGAGCAACAAGCGTGCTCAAAAGGATAATCACATAGACTCCTATATGTGGCATTGTCGTCTTGGCCATATAAGCAAGAAACGCATGTCCCAATTACACCGATGTGGAATTCTAGAATCGTTTGAATTGGATTCATACGATACATGCGAATCATGCTTAAAAGGCAAGATGACCAAGTTACCTTTTACTGGAAAGGGTGAACGAGTGGGAGAGTTGCTAGTCCTAATACATAGTGATGTATATGGACCTATGTCAACTCATGCTTTAGGAGGCTATAGCTACTTCATTACCTTCACCGATGATCGCTCACGGTTTGGGTATGTGTTCTTGATGAAACACAAGTCTGAAGCCTTTGAAAGGTTCAAAGAATTCAGAAATGAAGTAGAGAAACAACATGACAAAAGTATTAAAATACTTCGATCGGATCGAGGTGGTGAATACTTAAGTCAAGAGTTTCTTGATTATCTAAGAGACAATGGCATATTGTCTCAATGGACTCCGCCCTATATACCACAGCATAATGGTGTATCTGAGAGGCGTAACTGGACCTTGTTGGACATGGTCAGGTCAATGATGAATCATGCGACTCTTCCCAAGTCCTTTTGGGGTTATGCACTTCGCATACCGCTTACTTGTTAAATGTAATGCCTACCAAAGTAGTCTCAACTACTCCATATGAGATATGGAATGGTAAGAAACCTCATGTATCTTACTTGAAGATATGGGGTTGTCCTGCTTATGTGAAGCGGACTGTATCAGACAAACTGGATGCTAAGTCTGATAAATGTCTATTTATTGGATACCCTAAGGAAACAAGGGGTTACCAATTCTATCATCCTGTGGAACAAAAGGTGTTTGTTTCAAGGCATGCTGTGTTTCTAGAGAAAGAGTTTCTCTTGCAAGAAAATAGTGGGAGTGTCGTCGAGCTTGAGGAGGCTCGAGAGACTCAAATAGACATTGATGAGATACCTGGTGAAGCACAACAGCCGACAACTCATAGTGATGAGCAATCGACTGGACCTATTGTAACACCACATCTTCGTAGATCTGGTAGAACACGCAATATTCCTGAGAGATATGGATTTCTCGTAAGTGAATCGAACGACGTGTTACTCATTGATGATGAGGAGCCTACTAGTTATGAAGAAGTGCTGACAAGTTCAGAAAGGGATAAGTGGCTTGGTGCCATGAAGTCGGAAATGGATTCCATGTACGAAAACCAAGTTTGGAACTTGGTTGACCCACCTGAAGGCATAAAGCCTATAGGGTGCAAGTGGGTTTTCAAGAAGAAAACCGACATGGATGGTAATGTGATTACCTATAAGGCTAGATTGGTGGCGAAAGGATATCGTCAAAAGCAAGGTGTTGATTATGACGAAACCTATTCGCCTGTAGCTATGCTTAAATCCATTCGGATGCTCCTGGCCATAGCGGCTCATTATGATTATGAGATATGACAGATGGATGTGAAAATTTTCCTTAATGGAAACTCGCCGAGGACGTGTATATGATACAACCGAGGGTTTCACATCGATTGATAAAACCAAGGTATGCAAATTGCGACGGTCCATTTATGGATTGAAGCAAGCATCCAGAGTCGGAATATCCGCTTTTGATGAGACGATCAAAAGTTTGATTTCTCACAAAATCCGCATTTAACCTTGTGTACAAGAAGGTTAGTGGGAGGCAAATGTGTTCCTAGTATTGTATGTCGATGACATATTACTTATAGGAAACGATGTTTCAATCTTACAGTGAAGGTTTGGTTATCCAAGACATTCTCCATGAAAGACCTGGGAGAAGCAACCTACATCCTCGGGATTAAGATCTATAGAGATAGATCGAAACGGTTGCTTGGTCTTTCGCAGTCTACATATATAGACCGAGTGCTAAAAGAGGTTTAGCATGTCGGAATCCAAGAAAGGTTTCTTACCCATCAGGCATGGGGTACACCTTTCGAAGTCTATGTGTCCGCGCACAGAAGACGAGAGGATTTGCATGAGTAAGATTCCCTATGCATCCGCAATAGGATCTATCATGTATGCTATGTTATGTACGAGGCCCAATGTATCGTATGCTCTGAGTGTCACGAGCAGATACTAGTCTGATCCAGGAATGGATCATTGGGTGACTGTTAAGACGATCCTTAAGTACTTGAGAAGAACTAAGGATGTGTTCCTAATATATGGAGAAGGGTACATGGTGATACGTGGGTATACGGAAGCGGATCGCAGCGGATGATTCCATGTCTTAGTCTGGGTATGTATTCACCTGGAATGGAGGCGCAATAAGTTGGAAAGGTTCCAAGCTTGACACTATAGCGGATTCTGCCACTGAGGCAGAATATGTTGCAGCTTTGGAAGCAGCAAAGGAAGCGGTTTGGATCAAGAAGTTCATTTATGTTGCAGCTTTGGAAGCAGCAAAGGAACTTAGCGGATCCCTTGACTAAAGCATTACCTCAAAGCAAGTTTGAGGGTCATGTTAGAGACTATGGTATTGGATACCGTAGCGATTGGCATTAGGCCAAGTGGGAGTCTGTTAGTAATATATGAGAGATGTCCTAAGGCAATCGCCTTATGTATGAACCATTTATATGATAAATGATGATTCACTATTTGACTATGCATATTTTATGTATTTGATTGGATCTTAAACTCATTTACTGAATGTCCACGATACGATTCACAGCATGAGAGAATTTGTGATTGGATCGCAACTAATGAGTATCTCTACATGTGTAATTGTGATGTATCAGAATCATCCCTAGTCGATGAATTGATGGATTTGGACACCATCAATTCTGTCGAGACTAGCACGAGGTATACTCCTTGGTGTATCCAAGCAGCTGATTCTCACTAGCTGGAGACATAGTGATGTCCGGAGTTAATCGTGGATGCTAGTTATGGTAACTAGTTCATTGGAGTGACCAGCCGTAAGACTTCATATGGTTCTCTGCATATATAGATATGTCAATGAAGTTCTTACTGTGGCTTAAGTGCGATGTTCCTTTGACTTGCAGTATTCAAGTCATCTTGATCATAGAGACTTATGCTTTGACATCTTAAGCAAACATCTCTAAGGAGATGTGGACCCGGGATGATTGGGTATAAGTCGAAGTGATCGAAGGTGTTTGAATAGCCTATAAAGGATTCACCACTCCTTGCGAGGAGATGTATACCCATGGCCTCTCGTCGGATTGTTACTAAAGTCTTTGGCCAAAGCATTACATGTTTAGAGTAAGGTACTCTTCGATACATGTGGAGTAACTAGAATCCGTAGGACGAGGAAATGATACTTGGGCTAGGTGTGATGTAGTCAGCCTAGTGGGGACTGACACTATAGACCATGTCCTGAACCAAGTGGGTATAAGATGAGTGAAGGGAATGGGGCACGAATCATTCGAGCCATCAAGGGTTTCGTAAATAGTTCGATCAACGTTGATCTTTTCGGTTAATTGGGGATCATGATGTACTACTAGGTGCCACTCATGATCGTTCTATAATTAATGGTTAATTATAGACGGCCAACATAAACCGAGAACCTATTTGGTCACACGCACAACGAGTGTAATCCAAAGGATTTAAAACGAGCTTGAGAATGGAATTCTCAGACCGAGAGAAACTAGGTTTGGTTGGACCAAACATAAAGCGAGCATGAAATCGTTTCAGTCGCAATGGAAGCGTGGATGGGCTGCGTCTTATGAAGACGTAATGGATGGACCAAAATGGTTTGGTTCTAATCCAATGGATGAGAATAAACCAAAGGTTTTGGTTTATATTAAACGAATGAACCAAAGGTTGGTTCGGTTCGTTTTAACTTAAAATAAACCATCATGCTTTGGTTTATTTTAACTTATCTTGATGGAGCGGGTTAACGGGCTTTATGGATATGATCCATTAACCATTAAGAGAATTAGTTCTCTATAAAAGAGGGCTTAAGGGATTGTTAAGCCCTAATCATCCAAAACCCTAGCTTGGAGTTGCCGCCCACCCCTTGGAGGAGTTTTCGGCGCCCAACTACAAGCTGCCGCCGCCCAACTTTGTGCCGCCGTCCAAGACCCTTGCCGGCGTCCAAGCTCCAGCCGGTGAACCTCCGGCGACCCTCCGGTGATCTCCTATAGGTTCGGCATCAAGGTGAGCTTTTTCTCTCCTTGTTTTGGCCGGCGCCTACTCCTCCACCAAGCTGTCCAGTTTTCTGGACAGCTTCTTCTCCTCTCGTCGGAGCGTCGTTTGGACGACGGTTAGTGCTCCGACAGCAGCTAACATACCGGGGATTTGATTTCCGGTAATCCTCTGAGGTGGAGGACGAAAGATTCGTCAATCGGTTGACGAATACCTCTCCGGAGAAGCGAGTCTTGAGGACTTGTTTTTAGGTCCGAATTTGGATTCGGATCGTGATCATCTCTCGATCACGTCGTCTTCAACACGAGGCTAGTAACCCGTACGAAGACGAAGCTCGTGGCTTGGCGAAGTCATCCCGAGGAGCTCGGCGTGGATACGGATAGAGACGATTCTTACGAGGATCGTTCCGGTTGATGCCGTTCCCGCTACACGTCATACGAAAGGTATAACGTAGTTTAATTTCCTTTTATTGCAAATTTTAATTTATGGTTATGTCTACACTTGTTGTAATCTGCATGCGTGCGTTGTGTGTGTTGTAATAAATATAGATTTATTATTTTTAATTGCTTCCGCTGTGCTCATGTTTACGAAACATGATCGAACACACACACGCCGCGGTGCCGGAAACCCAACAAAAGACACCATATACGATATGGACAGGGAGAAATCCCAAGATGTCTTTTATGAGGATTTGGGGTTGTGAGGCTTACGTTCGACGTCAAGTCTCAGACAAACTAGGACCCAAATCCGATAGGTGCTATTTTGTAGGATATCCCAAGGATACAAAGGGATATTACTTCTACATTCCCAGTCAGCACAAAGTGTTTGTGGCAAAGACTGGAGTTTTTCTAGAAAAGGATTTTGTTTCTAGAAAAACTAATGGGAGTAGCTTCGATCTTGAAGAAATTCAAGATAAGGACCATAGCATTGAGGCCTTGATGGAGGCTGAACAGGAACCACAGAGTGTTGTGGTTGATGAGGTTGTTGCACAAAGAGTTGTGGAACAACCACCTGTTCATGTAGACTTACCTCTTCGTAGGTCTGATAGGGTACATCGTCAGCCTGAGAGATACTCATTTCTCTTGTCTGACCATGATGACATTATGCTCATTGAGAATGAGCCTACCTCCTATCAGGAAGCTGTGATGAGCCCAGATTCTGAGAAATGGCTAGAGGCCATGAGATCCGAGATGGAATCCATGTACACCAACCAAGTATGGACTTTGGTTGATCCACCTGAAGGGGTCAAACCCATTGGGTGTGAGTGGGTCTTTAGGAGAAAGACTGACATGGATGGACTTACGCATACCTATAAGAGCTGATTGGTGGCTAAAGGTTTCAAGCAAATCCATGGTATTGACTATGATGAAACCTTTTCTCCAGTGGCGATGTTTAAGTCCATTCGGATCTTGCTTTCTATTGTAGCATACCATGATTATGAGATCTGGCAGATGGATGTCAAAACCACGTTTCTGAATGGAAACTTACTCGAGGATGTGTACATGACACAACCTGAGGGTTTTGAAGATTCACAGCATACTGGGAAGGTATACAAGCTGCAAAGGTCCATTTATGGGCTAAAGCAAGTTTCTCGGAGCTGGAATCTTCGATTCGATGATGCGATCAAACAGTTTGGTTTCATCAAGAATGAAGATAAAACCTGTGTCTACAAGAGGGTTAATGGGAACACAGTTGTCTTCCTTGTATTGTATGTGGATGACATACTACTCATTGAGAATTACATACCTTCGCTACAGTCTGTGAAGACTTGGCTGGGGATGTGCTTCTCAATGAAAGACTTAAGTGAAGCAGCCTGTATTCTAGGCATCAAGATCTATAGAGATAGATCTAAGAGATTGCTTGGCCTAAGTCAGAGTACATACATTGACACGGTATTACTACGGTTTGCCATGCAGAATTCCAAGAAGGGACTTCTGCCAATGTCACATGGTGTGAGTCTTTCGAAGACTCAAAGTCCCTCTTCTAGAGAGGAGAGAGACCGCATGGATATGATCCCTTACACATCTGCTATAGGATCTATCATGTACGCCATGCTGTGTACTCGTCTTGATGTCTCGTATGCTTTGAGCATGACGAGTAGATACCAGTCAGATCCAGGTGAGCGTCATTGGATAGCAGTCAAGAATATTCTTAAGTACTTGAGAAGAACTAAAGAATATTTCTTGATATTTGGAGGAGATGAGGAGCTAGCTGTAAAGGGTTACAGCGATGCCAGCTTCCAAACTGACCAGGATGATTATAGATCGCAGTCAGGGTTCGTGTTTTTCTTGAATGGTGGCGCTGTGAGCTGGAAGAGTTCCAAGCAGGACACAGTTGCTGATTCTATAACAGAGGCCGAATATATCGGTGCTTCCATCTCATTCGAGAGATTATCGATAGAGGAGATGTGAAGATTTGCAGAGTACCCACAGAGGCTAACATTGAAGATCTCTTGACCAAGGCTTTGGCACAGAAAAAACATGATGGTCACACTAGGTCATTGGGTATTAGATACTACGGTGATTGACACTAGTGCTAGTGGGAGATTATTAGTGAAAGCCCTAGAGCCAATCATGTGATGATTGTTGTATGGACTTTATTGTATCATATTCCTATTTATAAAGGCATGGTTATTATATTTACTTGTATTGGTGCCAAATAACTAAATATAATAATGTCCTTGAATAGTAGGTTCTTATCTATATCATTCGATTGATTGAATCGATAATGAGATGATATAGAGAACACTACTCTTAATCATTCCTAGTCGAGTATTAACATTCAGGGACAATGTTAATGCGTAGAGACTAGCATGTAGGTCAACACGATGACTTGATCTCACAAGTCATGGATATGAGATATCAAGTTGACACATGGGTATGCATTGGAGAATGTATACTGAATGACCCGCCATGAGAAAGTATCGTGGATCGTTATATGAGTGTCATATACTTTCTCATGTGGCTATTAGTATGACTATTAGTCCTTAGACCTGAAGTCACCATGGTTCCCTACATAAGGCGTTGCATACTTTGGCTTCGTCAAACGTCACCCGTAAATGGGTGGACTATAAAGGCGATTACTGGGTATGTAACAAATTATGCGGAGGTATGTGAGTAATGTAGATGGGATCTATCCCTCCTATATGACGGGAGTGACATCGATATTCTTGATAGAGTGAGACCACGAAGTGCATGGCCATGCTCAAATGAGTCAATATGAGATATTGAGTTCATTTGATTAGAGTGAGTCTACTTGGAGTTCAAGATTTAGATTGTACCGAGGATGACACGGTCTATGCCTCAATTGGTCAATCTAGATGTCAAGGATAGAGGGACATTGTCACATATTGTGAGAGTCACAATTAGTAGTCACAAAGGTGATGTTGGAGCTCAACATTCTTGTAACTTGGGTAGCAATGATGTGTTGCTAGATACCGCTCATTGCTTATGTTCCTAAATCGGTTTAGGGACATTGCCAACGTTACAAGAACCTATAGGGTCACACACATAAGAGCAATTAGATGGAGATTAGGTTCATATGATGAACCATGAGGATTAGGTTCATGGGATGAACCAAATTGGATTAAGAGTAATCTAAATTAGACTAATTGAGTTAGACTCAAGTTGATTCAAGTGTTGAATGAGTCTAATTTAGATTTGATTCATCAAATCAATTTAAATTAAATGAATAGAGATTCATTAAATTAAATTGACTTGAGTCAAGTGGTTAGATTTGATCAACCATGGGAGATTAGAGGTCAAGTTTGACTTGACTTGAGAGGGAAGATGAAAGGTCAAGTTTGACTTGACCAAATGCCATGTCATGATGATGACTTGGCATGGCCGGCCAATGAATCATCATTGACTTTGTCAATTGGTGCCACATCATGAGGGAGACCAAGGGTCATGGGAGTTACATGCATGCATGTAACCCCTCTCCATGAAGTGGTCGGCCACTTCTTGATAAGGATGAATTGAATTTGGGTAACTCCATCTTCTCCTTCCTTGCATCATCTTCTTCCTTGGATGAATTTTCCCTCAAGCTCTTCTTCTTCTTCCTCATCTTGCCGAGACCTTCTAGGAGTGCTAGCACACTCAAGATTGTCTTTTCTCCACCTATTGCTTGTGTGGATACCAATAGAAGAGTGTGCACTTGACACTCTCAAGTTCCGGCAACCCTTTTGGACGAGCGGGATTTGCGAAGGGCGTCGCATCGAGGGTAATGATCTCACCTCTTAGATCTAAGGTAGATCTAGGGTTTTTAGTAAGCACATACATGTTTTTGTTTTTAATACATCTTCGCACGGATCCGTGGTCGGGGCTTCCGAGGTTTCTGCAATGCAAAAAGCGATTTTTGCGGCTCGGAAAAAACCCAACATGTTATTCTTTCAATAGCCAAGGCACAGAGTGAAATCAAAAATTCGAACAAAGATGGATGGAGGTAGTGTACTTCGTTCAGTTACGTAGGATAACTACTATGGTTGAAGCCAGATAGAACTTTTGTCAATAAAAGTTGTAGCTCAACAACCATTGATGCCCTCTTGATCTTTTAGTCATGCATGTTAGTTTAGACTTTAAGTTTTGGCCATTGGAAGTTTCACAAGTGTTTTAGGGTTAGATAGAATTTGCTAGGTATAAAGGAGATACCTTTTTGGACCTCAGAAAGAAGCACGAGCGACCGTGTAGATTCCACATGGTCGTGCCCAACAATCAGAAGAGCACATGGTAAGGTGTGTGGAAGGTCTTGGACCGTGTTGCACTCCGAGAGAAATCCAGAGTCACACACGACCGACGGTGTGAATTTCACATAGTCGTGCCAAATCCCAAACTTTTTCTAAGTTCCCAGATCAGAATCGCACACGGTCATGTCACGTCCCTTTAAAAGGGCAAAAGTTGTGCGGTTTGCCCTAAATCAGCCGTGCGACTCAATCATTCCACCCTAGCCTGTGCGAAATCTTCTTCTCCAACCTCTAAGGAGCCTCTCCAACCTTCAATAAGCTCTCAAGAAGCAAGGATGAGGAGGACAAAGCATTCTGCAATAAGATTTGCTTCTTCAGGGCCGAGGTTAAGGAGAAGAAGCACTCCACAAGCTCCGGAGGAAGGTAATACTCCTCCAAGCATTATATTTCATGATGATGAGCATAGGGATATATTTAATATGCTTTCCAACCGAAAAATCACCACTACTAGGTATTTAGATGTAGATTTTTTAGAAACCCTAGGTTTGCTTGGGGATATGCAATGCCTCTTTGCAAAAATGGGTTGGGGAGAGATTATGGAGATAAGATACTCAACTCACCCTAGGATTGTTTTAGAGTTTTTGAGCTCGGTGGATGCGGAGATCTTGACGGATAGAGATAGTGAAGAGGGGAAGATCACTTTTAGGCTATTTAACATTGAGCACGAATGGACCTTGCACCAATGGGACCTATGCTTTGGATTGCCTAGTGGGGGAGAGAGAAGGACCCCTATTGAGTTTAATGCATGAACCTTTTGGTTTGATTTGACAGGGGAGAATGCGTATGAACCTTCTAGGAAAAAAAGCCTCGCGTCTCCAAAACCCTATTTTCCAGTATATTCACTGAGTTATTCCAAGTACTATTTTTTGGAGAGGGGAGAGCAATGGAGTAATGAGGATGAGTGAGCTTCTTTGCCTATGGGACATGCTACAAGAGAGAAGTACCATTGATGTAGGGTCCAATTTCATTAGGCATCTAGTGAAGATGAGCAAGGCGGCTAGGGGAGAGATTATTTTAGGGGGATTAATCACTCACATTTGCAATAAGATGAGGTACGATAACATAGAGTTGGATAAGATCGAAGGGAGCCCTAGTGTAGATTTAGGGGTGTGCATGACTATGAAAATGATAGTGAGAGAGGGGCACTATTTTTGTTTTGTGAGTAAGAACTTAGGACCCCTTAGGCTCCCCGACACTGATCGTACCACCATCACCAACTGTGTCAACTGGCGATTGGATCTCATAGTGGAGTCCCCACCACACGCGGGGCCTTCCACTCATGCACCTCTCTCACCTCCTACCCATCACACACCTGTAGATCCACCCATGTATAGGAGCCCCCTAGTCCACACCGCGAGCCTACACCTACACCTTCTTCCTTTTCCACTTTTGAGCAGGATGCAGGTACATTGGCTTATGATCTCTCTAAGTTTCGATCATGCCTCGATGATATTTACGTCGAGCAACAGACACAGGGTAAACGATGGGAGGAGCACAACGCCTACATGCAGGTGGAGTTTCAGGGCCTCCGAGAGCATTTCCAACAGGCCGAGGAGTTCTACGGTGAGGCCCGAGCCTATTTTAAGGAGGAGGCTGGTTACCGCCAGAAGGTTCGGCAGCACATGCGTGATGCACAATCACAGTGGGCCAGGGAGGAGGAGCACAGAGTCGCCGCTGCATCCACCAGTTCTCAGATTGATCACATGTACATGTAGCATCAGCGACTGAGCACCAGATTCCCCCAAGAACTTGATATGCCTAGACTGCTAGCCTTCCCACCTCAACTACCATATTAAAGGTATGGTCTCATTTAAGTTTGGGGGAGATCCAATTTTGATATGCTCTTCTACCAGTGTTAGTTTTTCTTTTACATCTAGGATTAGTTTTAGATTGTTTACATTGATTTGTTGATGCATATGGTGTTTATGATCCTTTCAGCACTTAATTGTTAGTCACTTTGAGCAGCCTCAATGATATTTTCAAAAATTTTCACGATCTATTTCCATGCCATAGATAGCTTAACTTTATTTATCTTGTGGTACTTTATTTTTGGATGCATTGATGGATGTTCTAGATTTTCACTTGTTAGCTTTTATTTTCACCTACACTAATTGAATATTCTGAAAGGGAGAATCTAGAACATACACAATTATGATTCATCCCAATAGTCTAGTACTTTGGGATCCGTAGGTGACTTTAGATTTAGAGTTTTAGTTACTAGAGATGCTCGAATTGTGTAAGCCCATTCGGAAAAATCAAAATCCCTGTGAGCATTAGGGGAACAAAAGTTCCTTGAAAAAGTAAAAAAAAAAGAGAGAAAAGAAAAAAGAGAGAGCAAACATAAAAAAATTGTGAGGTTTAAAAAAAATTGAGGGATAAAAAAATAGTTGTCGTGGGTGGAAATGGTAAGGTGACACTTTGAGACCGAGTTAGGTTACTAGAGAAACACCTACCAATTTCTCTCAATCCGAGCACGCCTTTAAGACTTTATGCTAAATCTAGAAAACGACCCTCGCTTGGGGCAGGTAAGTGCCTAAAAGACAGAGACCTTAAGAAAGCTATAGGATGATGACTTGACTCACCATGGAATGAGTATCCCCTAGGAAATTCTCTTAGCACATGCACAAAAGCTAACCTAGTGGTTCTTTAGAACATATCTATTGCTTTGATTCAAAATACCACTTGATAATTTTAGTTAGCATGCTAAGTATGGAACAATATTTTTAAATTTCATGGCACTGAGGTTTGCTTGAGGACAAGCAAAGATCTAAGTCTGGGGGAATTGATGTGAGCAAATCATATAGGATTTTTGGAGTAGTTTTAGCACACATGTCATTGCATTTCATACATGTTTCATGCATATTCTCTCTTGTTTTGCATTCATTTACTACTTTCTAGTTCGGAGATATGCTTTTATTATTTTTATGTGTAGGACATCATTTTTGGAGCAAAAATGGGACATTTATTGGAGCACTGACATTAGGGAGCATGCTCTGGTCGTGTGCCAAGACACGGGCATGTTTTCAAAGTGAAACAAATCAAAACGGAGGCTTCAGAGTGACATACGGCCGGCCGTGTGATATCCACACGACCGTTTTAAAATTCTAGCTCAATTTTCAGCCTAGAATTCAATAGTTTCTAGCCTTGCACACGGTCGACCATGTGAAATTCACACAACCATGTGGTGGCATCGTAAATTCGAGGAAATAGGGTTTTTCCAAGCACTTAAGGAAAGCCAGAGCTGACTCTATATATAATAAACTCGTCTAAGAGGTTGAGGATCATGAGGGAGCCACCCTAGGGCTCCCAAAACCTCAGGAGAGAGGCTCAACAGCTAGGACGTGAAGAAGGTGCCCTAAGAAGCACCGAGGGCTTGCAACGAGGAGAGAGAAAGTGGTTCAAGGACCGAAATCTATACTCCAATGCCAAATAGAATGACCAAGAGTACTACATTTTATTCTTAAATATATTTACATTGTAATAATTCACTTTATGATGCCTTATGTCTGCTCTCGTTCATCTATGGAGTAGATACATTGATTCTAGGATTAGAGAGTAGCTTGTGTACGTTGGATATGCTAGTTTGAATACTGATATTCTATGCTCTTGAATTTATATTTGTAGTTTATGTTGTTTAGATCGATGAGAATTATGTTTTGATTCTATTTCTATTGTGCTTATGCTGGTACAAAGGTAGAAAACCGTTGTATCAAAATCTAGGAGAACCAAGGGGGAACTGTGCAGACATCCTCTCTCCGATAATCGTAGAAAGTAGAATATGATAGAGTAGGAAATGAAATTACATTTTGTATCCTCATAGGAATTACTAGGACATCCTCGTACCTTGATAATCTATCTTAGCAGAAGACCCAAAGTAAGTGACATTAACTCTAGAAGGGTTGAGGGACCTTATGAAGGGAGAAACTTCACTTCCCGCTTCACCTTGGTTGCTTGTGCATGGCAATCCCATCTACGTCTCTGGATTAAAAAAAAATTAATCCAAGACAATGACGGATTCCCCAAGCAACCAATCCATCATCATGATATTCGATTAGAGTGGTCTCTTGAACAAACTTATTGTTCAAGCAACCTAACTCTTTTCCTAGATTAGCCATGAAATAGATGATGTACGGATCGCCAGTTTTTGTGTTTATCTTCGGGGTCCAAGTAAATTAGCCACATGCAATTACATACATAATACAAAGAAACAAAAGGAAACCAAAATAAGAATTATACCTCTTGTTTACCTCTTAGTCTTCTATTGTATGTCCTATCCTCCACTTGAACGTTGTGTGGGCAATGATCCTCCAAGAGTTGAAACCTCCTAGATCGCGTATCTTCCTTTCCTTGTTCACTCCGAACAAAGGAAGATAATCAAAGACTTCTTCTCTTATTTTGAGCCAACCACCAAGATTCTAGCTTGATCCTTGCCACCGGCCAAGGAGAGGAAGAGGAATTATGGGTGCCGACCAAGAGCTCCAAAGGAAGAACCTTAACTCTTGTTGCCGTCGGCCAAGGAGAAATATAGGAAGAGGTATGGGCGCCGGACAAAGTGAGGAAGAAGAGGAGGGCACCGGCTACACCTCAGGAACAGAGGAAAATAAACCCTAACCCTTCCACTTGTTGCCACCCAAGCCTTTTCCCAAACCCTAGCCGCCCAAGCCAAAGGAAGAAAAACCTAATCTCCAAGATAAGTTGCCGCCCATGCCTTGGACTCCTATTTATAGATTTTGCCCAAATCTCCTTTTAATCTTGTCCGTTGGATCTAGGTTTTATGAGAGTTTTAATAGGCTACAATAAGGACCATGAGGAGGAGTTGGATCTTCGCCAACCAATGGATCTAGCCCACATAAAGTTCGATCCATTAATGATAATCCATTCCACTAGAGGATTATCATTGATCTACCTCACCAACCCCCATAAATAAATATGGGCTCCATATATTAATTGTACAAATATCTCTCCGTGTTTAAGATCTCGAATGTCTGTCAATTAATTAATTTATTGACGATTAATTAATCAACATCTAACTCCATGAGTAGTACCACTCAACCTTATCATCATGCCGGACCAAGTCCACCTGTAGGGTTTATATGATGATCCTTATGAGCTCCTCAAGGGGACATCATCATCCTAATATATAGGATACGGTTTCCTCCTATAATCAACAGCACACCATGTAAATAATATCATTTTCCAGCTTACTGAGCCTATCGATTTAATCTATAAATCTCGCTCATTGGTAAATCAAAGAAATAAATACTAAGTACATGTGTCCATTATTATATCGGGATTAAGAGCAAGTACACCATAATATCCGAGGTCCGATTCAATTATGCAGTCATCAATAAATCGAATCACCTCTAAGTCGGTCCTGCTCAATACACACAAAGTGTACTAGTATAATTCTATGGTCAAGACAAACCAATACCAAATCACACTATAACCATACCAATGGTTTGTCCAAAGCCATCTCGGTTTTGAGCCTTTACTTATACTTTACAAGGAGCCGATAACATGATCTCCCGTGTGACACCACACACCATGTTATCTACAATGTAATGTATTAGACAATATGCATCACCATAAATATGCAAACAATGATCATGTGATTCTTATTTCAAAATAAAGATGTCATACAAAAGATAGACTTTTCAGTATACATCCCAACAATCTCCCACTTATACTAAAAGACTATGTTGTTCTCAAACTGCCATACATCTGATTCCCATTCCCTCCACATGCCTATCAAAAGCTCTCGCTGGAAGGGCCTTAGTGAAAGGATCTACCAGGTTATCCTCTGATGCAATCTTGGCTACAACAACTTCTCCTCGCTTTATGATTTCTCGTATCAGGTGGTACTTGAGCTTTATGTGTTTACTTGCCTTATGGGCTCATGGTTCCTTCGAGTTTACAACTGCACCACTGTTATCACAATAAATTATGATAGTTCTGGGCAAACCAGGAATCACATCCAAGTCCATCACGAAGTTCCTGAGCCATAAAACTTCTTTGGCTACCTCAGAGGTTGCCACATACTCAGCTTCCATGGTGGAGTCTGCCACGCACTTCTGCTTGACACTCCTCCATATAATGGCTCCACCTCCCAAAGTAAACACAAAACCTGAGGTAGACTTACTGTTATCCCTATCTGATTGGAAGTCGGAATTTATGTAACCCACAGGGAGTAATTGATCTGCATGGTATACCAGCATATAATCCCTAGTCCTTCTCAGGTACTTCAATATATGCTTTACCGCAATCTAATGTCCCTGTCCTGGATTACTCTGATATCTGCTAACCATGCCCACAACAAAGTAGATATCCAGTCTCGTACATAGCATAGCATACATGAGGCTTCCTACTACCGAAGCATAAGGAACCACCTTGATCTCCTCTATCTCCTTTGATGTTCTAGGACACATCTCTTTAGATAAAAGAACTCCATGCCTAAAAGGTAGAAAACCTTTCTTGGAGTTTTGCATGCTAAAACGAGCCAAAATGGTGTCTATGTTTGAGGCTTGAGATAAGCACAACATCCTTTTCCTGCGATCCCTTATAACCTTGATCCCAAGGATGTGTCCCACTTCTCCCAAGTCCTTCATATCAAACTGTTTGGACAACCATACCCTTACGTTTGATAACACCTTGACATTGTTGCCAATTAACAAAATGTCATCTACGTATAGTACAAGAAATACCACTACATTTTCATCACATCTCTTGTATACACAAGACTCATCCAGACTTTGAATAAATCCATAAGACTGGATTACCTCATCAAAGTGGATGTTCCAAGATCTTGAAGCTTGCTTCAATCCATAAATGGACCGATTAAGCTTGCACACAAGATGCTCTTTTCCCTTTGCAATGAATCCCTCTGGTTGCTCCATATAGATGTTTTCCTCAAGACTTCCATTAAGGAAAGTTATCTTGACATCCATTTGCCACACCTCATAATCCATATGAGCAGCAATACATAAGAAAATCCAGATAGACTTAAGCATGGCCACCGGTGAAAAGGTCTCCTCATAATTGATACCCTCTTTCTGAGTATACCCTTTCGCAACAAGCCTTGCTTTGAAGGTCTCAACCTTCCCATCTATTCGTCTCTTTCTTTTGTAGATCCACTTGCATCCAATGGTTTTTACACCATTAGCTGGTTCTACTAGCTTCCAGACCTGATTTGAATCCATATATTCTATCTCAGAATTCATTGCACTTTGCCAAGATACCGTATATTTATCTTGGATTGCCTCGTCATATGTCCAGGGATCAGGTTCATGTTCGCTATGGACCAAATCAGAAGATTCTCCCAAGAACATAAATCTATCAGGTTGTCTAACAACGCTCCCACTACAATGAGGTATCGCCTGTGTATCCTCTGTGACACGCGGTGTAGTCACTTGTGGTATATCCTCTTGTATCGGTGGTACTAAAGTAGTGACTTCCCCTCTCAATTCCTCCATAACAATCTTACTTATGGGCTTGTGGTTCATCACATAGTCTTCCTCTAAAAATCTGGCATTCGTGCTAACGATCACCCTCTGATCTCTAGGACTATAGAACAAACCACCTTTCGTTCCTCTAGGATAGCCTACGAACATGCGCACTTCTGTACGAGGTTTCAACTTACCAGCATCTGCCTTTAGCACATGTGCTGGACTCCCCCAAATCCGAATATGTCTCAAACTAGGCTTTCGCCTAGTCTACAATTCTGTGGTAGTAGAAGACACTGATTTAGATGGTACCAAGTTCAGAATATACATTGTCATATCTAGAGCATACCCCCAGAACGAATCTGGCAACTCAAAATAACTCATCATCGATCTAACCATCTCCATAAGAGTCCTATTCCTTCGCTCCGCTACACCATTCTGCTGAGGTGTGCCAGGTGCAGACAATTGGGATTGAATCTCAGCCTCTGATAAGTAATTCCTAAACTCTCCCAAGAGGTACTCACCACCATGATCAAATCGTAGTATCTTGATATTTTTACCTTGACGTTTCTCCACATCAGCCTTGAATTCTTTGAACCTATCAAAGCATTCAGACTTGCGGTGCATCAAGTAAAAGTATCCATATCTTGAATAATCATCTATAAAAGAGATAAAATATTCAAAACCACCTCTAGCCTGGATAGACATAGGACCACACAAATCAGAATGAACCAATTCCAACACATCTTTGGCTCTATACCCCTTGGCCTTAAAAGGTCTCTTGGTCATTTTACCTTCCAAGCAAGATTCGTAGGTTGGAAAATCTTCCACCACTAATGAACCCAGAGGTCCATCAGCTTTCAACCTTTGAATTCTACTTAGGTTAATATGACCTAACCTTAGATGCCAAAAATATGTTTGGTTCATTTTTGAAGGTTCTTTTCTCTTATTAGATTTAGAAGATGAGTTATTTACTTCTATTTGCATCGTGGGAGCTTTTGGTTCAAGGGTATATAAATTTCCTATCAATGCACCAGAACAGATAATCTCCCTATTCCTTTTTATAACAACTCTGTCATTAAAAGAAATAGAATATCTATCCAAAAATAATTTAGAAACCAAAATTAAATTCTTTCTAAATAAAGGTATATAAAGGAAATTTTTCAAAACCAAAGTTTTATTCCTATCAAAAGATAAATAAACATCTTCCACTGCAATAGCCGCCACCTTTGTAGCATCGCCCAAGTAAACGATAATCTCCCCCTCAGCTAGTCGTCTGGTTTCCTGAAACCCCTGCAAAGTATTGCAAACATGATCAGTGACTCCCGTATCTACACACTAGGTGCCGGTAGATAACATTGCTAAACATGTTTCAATAACTAGACCAAAAGATATACCTTTGTTCTGCTTCCGGTTGGGGCAGTCTTTCTTCCAATGTCCAGTTTGCTTGCAAGTGAAACACTTTCCTTTCGGCTTCTTCACTCCCCCCTGAGATCCTCCCGCCACCTTTGCTCCACCTTGTTTCTTCTACTTCTTTCCTTTCGGCTTAGAAGTCAAAACCTTCTAAGCAACCATGGCCTGAGCCTGAGCACTTTGATGAAAAAGCCCCTCTGTTGCCTAGAGTTCTATCAGAAGCTCCACTAATGAATACAACCTCTTATTCATGTTGTAGTTCAGGAAAAATTGCTCAAAACTCCTAGGTAGAGATTGGAGAATGATATTGATTTGGGTTTCCCCATCGATCTCAGCTCCAAGGACTTCCATCTCATTCAAATGAGCCATCATCTTGAGAACATGATCCCTCACGGGTGTTCCCTCGATCATGGTGGTTGTTATCAAGTTCCTCATGGCTTCCTTCCTCGCATCCCGATTCTGGTGTCTGAAAAGTTCCTTGAGATTGAGCATCATGTCATAAGAAGTGGGCATGGCTTGATGCTGATGTTGCACTACATTTGACATAGAAGCCAAAATGTAACACCGCGCCATCTCATCAACCTTAATCCACTTTTTATAACTCTCTTTCTCCTTTTCCCCAGAATCATCCACAGGCTTAGGTGGACACTCTTCGAAGAGTACATACTTGTGCTCCTCAGCAGTCAAGACAATATCAAGATTCCTTTTCCAATCAACATAATTGAGTCCAGTAAGTTTATTCTCCTTTAGTATCACAGCAAGTGGATTGAAAGTCATTTTTGAAAAACCTAAGAATCACATAGATCAAAATATTAGATTTCAAAAAATTATTGATTCCTCAAACAATAAAATTTTAAAATCAACCAACACCTCAAAACACCGAGAATATCGTATGCCACGATAGTGTGGACGTATACGAATTCTACATTTGTAAGAGGAGGTTTTACCCATTAATTTTATTATCCTGTCAACCTAACTTTTTGACAAATAAAATTAATAGTTAGTTCCTCTTCGGCCCTACAAATAAAAGCAGTGACTCTGATGGGGAGGATACTCCTATTTGCATCTAAGTGTTCACCATTACTCAATACCAAGGCAATTATCTCAGATTATGTGCCTTCCGATGGGGAAGTACACACACTCCTAAATAACTTCCTATAATCATATTTGACCCTGTGATACACAAAACAAACTCATCCGATGGGGAGGAAGGCACTCAGAGCCGACGCACAAGTTTGTTTGCATCACATGTCAAATCGTAATGGAGACCATGAGAATTAAAAAAAAATATCCCTCTCCCACTTAGTAATTTAAAATGAGGCTTTTTTCTAGCACACTACATGCATATCAAATAAGAAGCAATAAATATGAAAAAAATATTTTCCAACTATTATGCCTTTTGTTCTCTAATATGCCTCTCGTCGTATCACCATCTCGTCCTCTCCTCCCTACGCCATGTACAAGGCATCCGGAGATCCGAGCCGAAAAAAATTATTTTAATTTACATCCATCGATCTTATACTCCACAAAGGAGTGTACATGAAATCTAGATCGAAAGTAAACTAAAATAAAAGAGTGGCTAAACAATGTCGTACTTAATTATAAAAATTAAATACTAGCCTCGTCAACCCCGAGGATTCAAATAATATTACAATTACACACATCCAATCACATACACACACACATGGCCATAATAGTTGGATCTTATGCCTGCAACCAAAAAGTTAGCCTACGTACATCCTACTATTATCTGACACATACAATATATGATAAGTGCATAAAAGTAACCAAATCCTAAATACACAAAATCGGAAACCGTGGATCTGATACCACTTGAAGGGAAAAACTTCGCTTCCCGCTTCAACTTGGTTGCTTGTGCATTGCGATCCCATCTAAGTCCTCGGATTTAAAAAAAATAATCCAAGACGATGACAGATTACCCAAGCAATCGATCCATCATCATGCTATTCGATTAGAGTGGTCTCTTGAACAAACTTGTTGTTCAAGCAACCTAACTCTTTTCCTCGATTAGCCACGGAATAGATGATGTACGAATCGCCGATTTTTGTGTTTATCTTCGGGGTCCAAGTAAATTAGCCACATGCAATTACATACATAATACAAAGAAACAAAAAGAAACCAAAACAAGAATTATACCTCTTGTTTACCTCTTGATCTTCTATTGTATGTCCTATCCTCCTCTTGAACGTTGTGTGAGCAACGATCCTCCAAGAGTTAAAACCTCCTAGATCGCGTATCTTCCTTTCCTTGTTCGCTCCGAACAAAGAAAGATAATCAAAGACTTCTTCTCCTATCTAGAGCCGACCACCAAGCTCCTAGCTTGATCCTTGCCGCCAGCCAAGGAGAGGAAGAGGAATTATGGGTGCCGACCAAGAGCTCCAAAGGAAGAACCTTAACTCTTGTTGCCGCCGGCCAAGGAGAAATATAGGAAGAGGTATGGGCACCGGCCAAAGTGAGCAAGAAGAGTATGGGTGCCGGCTACACCTCAGGAAGAGAGGAAAACAAACCCTAACCCTTCCACTTGTTTCCGCCCAAGCCTTTTCCCAAACCCTAGCCGCCCAAGCCAATGGAAGAAAAACCTAATCTCCAAGATAAGTTGTCGCCCATGCCTTGGACTCCTATTTATAGATTTTGTCCAAATCTCCTTTTAATCTTGTCCGTTGGATCTAGGTTTCATGAAGGTTTTAATAGGCTACAATAGGGACTATGAGGAGGAGTTGGATCTTCGCCACCCAATAGATCTAGCCCACATAAAGTTCGATCCATTAATGATAATTCATTCCACTAGAGGATTATCATTGATCTACCTCACCAACCCCCATAAATAAATATGGGCTCCATATATTAATTGTACAAATATCTCTCCGTGTTTAAGATCTCGAATGTCCATCAATTAATTAATTTACTGATGATTAATTAATCAACATCTAACTCCATGAGTAGTACCACTCAACCTTATCATCATGCTGGACCAAGTCCACCTGCAGGGTTTACATGATGATCCTTATGAGCTCCTCAAGAGGACATCATCATCCTAATATATAGGACATGGTTTCCTCCTATAATCAACGACACACCATGTAAATAATATCATTTCTCAACTTACCGAGCCTATCGATTTAATCTATAAATCTCGCCCATTAGTAAATCAAAGAAATAAATACTAAGTACATGTGTCCGTTATTATATCAGGATTAAGAGCATGTACAACATAATATCAGAGGTCCGATTCAATTATGTAGTCAGCAATAAATCAAATCACCTCTAAGTTGGTCCTGCTCAATACACACAAAGTGTACTAGTGTAATTCTATGGTCAAGATAAACCAATACCAAATCACACTACAACCATACCAATGGTTTGTTCAAAACCATCTTGGTTGTGAGCCTCTACTTATACTCTACAAGGAACTGATAACATGATCTCCCATGTGACACTACACACCATGTTATCTACAATGTAATGTATCAGACAATATGCATAACCATAAATATACAAACAATGATCATGTGATTCTTATTTCAAAAATAAAGATGTACATACAAAAGATGACTTTTCAGTATACATCCCAACACCTTAGTGATAGAGGGCTCCCAACGGTATCAACCCCCTAAGCTCTGATGATCCAGAAGGGAAACTTGGTTAGGAATAGGTAGTTCTCGAGAGAAGCAAAAGTTCATCGAGTAATTACATGATGATCTTCCTACAAGATCATAATTAGATATCCTTAAGGCATTAAATTTATAGCATATTCAACAATGCACAAGTGAAACCAAAGTCCTAGAATCCTTTTATGAATTTGAGACTACCTTGGCTTTCTCCGAGTGACACCGTAATTGAGCTAGGACTACCGTCGACCTCGTACACTTTACTCTTAGGAGATTCACTCCGAACAATGACATTCACTAGACAAATGGTATTCAAATTTCAGTCTCTGTGGGATCGATACATCTTTTATTACTTGACGACATCCGTGCACTTGTCGACGTTGAGTGTGAGCACACGCGTCAAATCCTTGGCGATCCTCGTCGGAGATTTGAGGTCGCGCTCGCGTGCATCACAAGACCCATGCATGGACTTTCCAATTTCCAAGATCCAAGACTTGGACTTTCCATGCCAAGTACACAAGACTTGGACTTTACATGCCAAGTGCCCAAGACTTGGACTTTCCATGCCCATACTAATGCCAAGTGCCCCACTTGGACTTCTCCATCATATGGTCAACCCCATGTCAACCATATAGTCAACCCATTATCAAACATCAAAAAACTACTCGAGTCAAACTCGAGTTTGGTCAATTGTGACCTAGGCTGATTGTACCAACAATCTCCCCCTTTTTAATGTTTGACAATACATTTAAGTTAGGCTAACAATAACCTAAACTTAAACACTTCCAATGCCAAAGCATAGTGAAGGTTTTCCTAACTTAAACCTCACTTCTTCCCCTTTGGCTTGCATAAAAAAGACTCCCCAAGGGTATCAATGTCTCATATACCAATGAGATCTTACAATCTCTCCCTTGGTCCAAAAAATATCTAGGATGCCTTCACTCTTCCTAGTGATAAGTCCCATATCACTAAATGAGAGGCAATCTCCACTCCTCCAATTCTCCTCCTTTGGTGAACACAATGAGGGTTTCCAAAACCCTCCATGTCTCCCCCTTTAAGGAATACACATCCATCATCCCATGATGGATAACCTCTCCCTAAAGGCTTGCTCCCCCTTGACCATTGCACTAATAATGTCCTTAGAGAGTCTCTAAGCCTATAGGAACACTAAACCACCAAATTTAAGGGCAAAAGTTCAAACTTGAACTTTCACACACCTTAAAAATTGATTCTCACCCTAACAACTCTCCTAATCCATATACAATGGATTTTCACTCTTCTAATGCTTTCCAAAGCATATCCTAGGGTTAGGAGCAGTTAGGGTAGCCTAAAATGGCTGAAACATGGGCTAAACAACCTTGTTTGCCCGAAATCAACCTTGGCAGTCGACTCAGTCAACAACTAGTTGACTGCTCTCAACATTAGTCGACTGCCCAAGGTGACAGTCGATTGGTTTCTGCAATTGCAGAAATCCAAAAATTAGAAATGAGTTTCGAAAAATCATAAGTAATTATATGTAATTTAAAAAATAATGAACTTAAACAATCATTAATTGACATCCAACTAGCTACCTTATTTAATTGACATCCATCATTTATTGACTTCTTCACTATAGAGTTTAGGTCATTCAATTGTTGCATCTTAGCTTTGTAAATAAATGACTTCCTCTTGCTTTTCAACTAAGTCATCAATCAATTGGTTCCACATGCTACTCAACATAATCCATTCGAATCCATTCATTGCTCAACTTAGTCTTGAAAAAAGTATTTAGTTCATTGTCTTATTAGCATGATTCAATTGCATAGTCAACTCAACCACCGGTTGAGTGAAACTCCCTTCAGTTGACTAGATCATCGATTAAGACCATCTTAATAGTCGAATCTTTGTCTAAATTGATAGCAACCCTCTCTTGAGTTATGAGCTTCTTAGTTCTCAACTCAATTAAGAGTTTATCTTGCAAGTAGTTTCACTCACAAGGCCATCTCCCATTAGTTTGCTTGCCCCTCAGATGCACTAAACCTTTGGCTTGCTCTATGTGTCAATCTTACTCTCTATTTACATAGTTTGCTTTATCTAGTTAAGCTACACCATAATGCTTCTTATCTTGTAATCTTCTATCTCCAATGTCTTTATTAACCTTGGCCATGTAAGCCTCTATGTGTATTTTTATCAAGTTCTTACATGATTTCATCATACACATTAGATACACAAGTAATCTTAACTTAAACCCTTTATCTAAATATCAAAATACATGATTATATTTGATCACTAAAGGCATGCTTGCATTAAAACCCCCTTTCTCCCTCTTTATGTTTGGTAATATGTTTAATCTTTGTAAAAAAAACAAATGAAATTTATTCCTAAACAATGCACGCCTACATCTAAACTCCTTTTAGAGCTAGGAAGTTTTAAAAAAAGAGAATAAGGTTTATAATTTAAACCTTTTCTCTTCCCCTCCTTCAGTACACATAAAAAATATTTGCACTAAATATTCTATGTAAATTTGTGTTTCTAATCCTCAATGTAGATTAAATGGAATACTCAAGTCAAGATGATCAAATTCTTGCTAAAAGTTCAATTTCTAAACTATCTATGCAACTCTAATTGCCTCCCAATAGGGTACTAGTCGACCCAACTCAAAGGCAATTAATTAATTGATGCAATTATTTGCACTCTAAGCTACACTATTGTGCTAAATTATAAAAATGCATTTAAAAATACAGGTTAAGTTCAATTACACCTTGCAATGAATTGTATGAAAATAAGATTAAAAAACTTAAGATAGAGAATGATACCTTGAGAAATCAAATAGATACCTTGAAGTTAGCCCTTAAAAAAGTTACCATAGGCTCAAATACCTTGAACATGATTATTGCAATCCAAAGGGTAAATTTAACAAGAATGAGTTTGGCTACAATGTAACCAAGAAAGAAAAAACTTATTGTTGGAGGATCGGTGGTCGGCTAGAGGGGGGTGAATTGCCTTCTTCGTAGATGGTGGAGTTGGATCGCTTCTTAATCGTCTGCACTTAGGATTAGTGCAACGGAAATACAAATAATAAAGATAATTAATAAACAATGCTAACAAACCGATATAACGTGGTTCACGACCCTTGCTGCTAGTCCACGACCAATTCATCCGAGGTGAATCACGCCTACAACAATTCCACTAGTCTCTCCTTTACACAAAGGTAGGTGGAGGTAACCTTTCTTACAATAATCTCCCTCTTTACAATATGATTGAAATAAACTCAAGAAAGAGGGAAGAAAATGTTTAGGGCACTTGGATGTATGATTGGAGTTCAAGCATTAACCATCCCAAGTCACCCAAGGCCCCTTCTTATAGAGAAGAAGTCATTCTTCCCATTGGGCACCGAGCAGTCGACTGATGCAGCCATCAATCGACTGCTGCTGTAGTCGTTGCCTCACAACGGCTTCATCCATGTTGGATTCTAACCAATGGCTCCCATATCAGTCGACTGATGGAGCCAATAGTCGAGTGGTGGACAAGATCACTCGACTGCCAAACCTTCTGTGCTCGAAACCCTCGCCATTAGTCGATTGATCTTCCCATCAGTCGACTGATGTGGTCGAATGATCGCCATACATTGGGCAATGACTATTACTAAAACAAGACTCGAACACCCTCGAGTCTTGATGAGCAATGATCACTACCATATCATGGCAGTCGACTGATGTTGGGAAAACCTCAAATCAACTTTGGTTTGAGCATCTGACACTTAGCCATTTGGCCAAGTTCACCTATGAGCTACCCTATCCCGGGTTACAATCGTTCACTCTTATCTTCCCTTGGAGTCCCTCGCCTTGAAGTTCTCTTCATCCGGTCACGTCCCTCGGATGCACCAAGCGCATGGCTTCGCAATGTCATCCTTCGTGTCTCGCCCTGAAGTCTACTTCCTTTGGCTTCACTCCAATGCTCCTCGTTCGGCGGTCCCTCAGATACACCAAGCGCACTACTTTGCAATGTCGTCCTTCACCGACTCAAGGACCGAGTCATGAGATGGTGATCTTGCCAATGCTTTTGCCATGTGTGAATTACTAAGTCCTGCACGACTTCAACACACATGTCAAATCCATAACAACCTAACTTAAACCTTTGCCACACAGATCAAAACACATCATTCATGGGTTGATTGCCCTAACAATCTCCCCCTTTTTGATGTGTGGTAACCTTGTTTAAGTTAGGTGAAACATTAATCAAAATATATAAGAAGGAAAGCATGTAAAGCATAGATATCAAACATGAATATCAACTCCCCCTTAATACATGCAACTCCCCCTTAACACATGCTAATTCCCTCTAGTATGATTAACTTAAACTTAACCATTTCTCCCCCTTTGAAACCATCAAAAACATGTACCATATGTTACATAAGCATGGCATAAAGTCTAAGGAACGAAAATCACCAAAATCAAACTCAAAACATGATAAAACAGGTTATTGTGCTCGTGCACAGTACATCAGTCGACTGACACCTAATTTTTAGAATTTTTGATTTCGGAACCCGATTTTAGAAATGCATTAAAAATTCTAGAAAATTTTAAAAAACATGAAATTTGGGGAACATATTTCTCATAAGTCCCTTTATCAGTGAAAAATAATTTTTCATGAAAATTCATTTTATTTTCGAAAATTAGGTAAACACTCAAAGATGTTGAAAATCACTAAAGTTTTTATCAACTTGAAAGCCTAGTTTTGCCTTGAATTGTTTTAAAACATGAACATACAATTTATCAAACATAAAATGGTTTTAAAACATTTGAAATATTCAACCATGATCTTTGGGTAATATGTCTATGAATTAAACATACGCTCTCCCCATGATTGGTCTATTATTGCTATCATGATACCTATAATGACTCATCAAAATGTTATAATAATAAGTGAGTCATTTGTATCATCCTAACATCTCACCCATGCTATGTTTTCAATCAAGTTAGCCTATAGTGAGTGTGAGATGAACCTAAAGGTATTTCATACTTAACCATCAATTTTATGCAATTCTACCATGGTTAAGTATCTATATCCTAAAACACCCAATATGATCATAAAATCACATATTATCAATCATGATCAAATATTTTCAATTATTGCATATCATGATCATAAATCAAATATTATAATGATTCCATATTATGATCACATTATCATCACCCAACACTATAAATCAAAAATTATTACCCACATCATCCTAAGTCAACCATATAATATGATATAAATAAACTCCAATTATGGTTCACTATCCTAGGTTTTCCTAACCCTTAAGGATGGACTTGGGAACCCAATATAAATTATTTCCAATAGGGTTCACTAAGTACTCCTTAGGGATCCATTTTCTAGCTACTATTGTATTTTTAGCTTGACCCCTAGCAATTAGGCAATGGTAGGCCTTTTCATTCTTGGTCCCCTTATATCCTAGGCCCTTCTTGTTGAAACTAGCCCTTTGGCTCCCAATTATCATGTTCAAAGTATTGGAGCCTATTGTGAATTTTTCTAGGGCCTTAGTTAGATGATCTGCCTTTTCCCTTAAGGTCTTGTTTTTCTCAATACATGCATCATTAACATTAAGAGAAATATAATCATCATGTGAGCATGCATTATCAATACTAGAAGAAGAAGCATTAACATTTAAACATGCTTTTTCTAGCTTTTCTTCTAGGGCATTAATTTCATTTTGCATGCACTTATTTTTCTTCTCAGCCCTAAATAGGTCCTTAGCTAAACTAGTAATCATGGAAATGACCTTTTTAGGGGGAAGATTTGTTACCTCACTTACCCAATCCTCTTCCGATGATGAGGATGAAGATGAAGCTCCCCCTTCACTTGAGCTCTCCTCACTTGAACTTGTTTCTTCCTTTTCCGAGGAGGAGTCCAAGTCTTCTATTGCCATGAGAGCAAGGCTTGTGAAGGCTTGATCTTCCTCCGATGAGGATGGATCATCCCATGTTGCCTTGTGTGACTTGGCCTTCCCTTTTTCTTTTGTTTTTCTTTCTTCTTCCTTTTTCTTGCTCCCCTTCTTCTTGTCTTCTTTCTTTCTCTTTTCCTCCTTGCTTTTGTTCAAGAGGGGGAAATCATCCCTTATGTGCCCCTCTCCTTGGCAATTATAGCAAATGATCTTCCTCCTTGGCCTTCTTCCCCTATCATGAGATTTATTAAATCTAAAACTTTTAAGTGCACGTCTCACCTTCCTTACCATGTAAGCTTCCTCATTGCTATCCATTGATGAGGAAGATGATTCATCGGATGAGGAAAGTGGTGGAGTCTCCTTCTTCTTCTTCTTTCCTTTTTCCACTATTAGTGTCACTCCCCTTGATGGCTTGATTTTATCTTCAACTATGCCTTCAAGCCTTGTCTCATGCAACTCCATGGTGGAGAAAAACTCCTCTAGAGTGCTTACCTCTAGGTTCTTGGAAATGTAGGAGTCCACCATGGAGCTCTACTTTGATGATCTGGGAAAGGCATCTATAGCCTTCATGATCATATCCCGGTTCGATAGTTTCTCTCCTACACTTGATAAATCGGTTATTATTTCTTTAAAGCGTGAATGTAAAGATAATTCCTTCTCTCCCTTTTCTAGCTTGATGTTACTCAATTGTGATCGGAGGAGGTCTCTTCTTGCAAGCTTCACCTCGGAAGTGCCTTCATGAAGTTCTATTAATTTCTCCCACATCTCCTTGGTGCTTGCGCATTCTCCGATCCGATTGATCTCTTGTTGGGGGAGCACGTTGTATAGATGATGTTTGGCTTTCAAATTCGCCAAGTGCTCCTCCCTTTGCTTCTTTGTCCATCTCGATTTCTCTAGTGGTTCCCCTTCTTCATCCCTAGGCAACTCGAAACCGTTTTCCATAATTAACATTATATCGAAATCAGTCTCGAAGAATACCTCCATTCACTTTTTCCACCAAGAGAATTCTCCCTCGAACTTGGGCGGATGGATGTTTGAGTCGGCCATCTTGTTGTCGTGCTTGTTGCGGCAGTGAGTCTAGTGACAAGTAACCTAGCTCTGATACCACTTGTTGGAGGATCGGTGGTCAGCTAGAGGGGGTGAATAGCCTTCTTCGTAGATGGTGGAGTTGGATCGCTTCTTAATCGTCTACACTTACGATTAGCGCAATGGAAATACAAATAATAAAGACAATTAAGAAAAAATGCTAACAAATCAATGTAACGTGGTTCACGACCCTTGCCACTAGTCCGCGACCAATTCGTCCCAAGTGAATCACGCCTACAACAATTCCACTAGTCTCTCCTTTACACAAAGCTAGGTGGAGGTAACCTTTCTTATAAGAATCTCCCTCTTTACAATATGATTGAAATAAACTCAAGAAAGAGGGAAGAAAATGTTTAGGGAACTTGGATGTATGATTGGAGTTCAAGCATTAACCATCCCAAGTCACCCAGTGCCCCTTCTTATAGAGAAGAAGTCATTCTTCCCATTAGACACCGAGCAGTTGACTGATGCAGCCATCAGTCGACTGCTGTTGTAGCCGTTGCCTTGCAACGGCTTCATCCATGTTGGATTTTAACCAACGGCTCCCACATCAATCGATTGATCTTCCCATTAGTCGACTGATGGAGCCAACAGTCAAGTGGTTGATGAGATCACTCGACTACCAAACCTTCTGTGCCCGAAAGCCTCGCCATCAGTCGACTGATCTTCCCATCAGTCTACTGATGTTGTCGGCAGACGACTGCCATACCTTATCAGTCGATTGTTAGGCTAGAACTAGACTCGGACACCAGTCGAGTCTTCAATCGACTTGGAGAAGTCGACTGTCATATCATGGCAGTCGACTGATGTCGAGAAAACCTCAAACCAACTTTGGTTTGAGCATCCGACACTTAGCCATTTGGCCAAGTTCACCTATGAGCTACCCCCGTCCCGGGTTACAATCGCTCACTCTCATCTTCCCTTGGAGTCCCTCACCTTGAAGTTCTCTTCGTCCGGCCACGTCCCTCGGATGCACCAAGCGCACGACTTTGCAATGTCATCCTTCGCGTCTTGCCTTGAAGTCTACTTCCTTTGGCTTCACTCCAATACTCCTCATCCGGCGGTCCCTCGGATGCACCAAGTGCATGACTTTGCAATGTCGTCCTTCACCGACTCAAGGACCGAGTCATGGGATGGTAATCTTGTTAATACTTTCACCATGTGTGAATTACTAAGTCCTGCACGACTTCAACACACATATCAAATCCATAACAACCTAACTTAAACCTTTGCCACACACATCAAAACACATCATTCATGGGTTGATTGCCCTAACACTTATCATTGTCTACTAAGTGCAATCCAAAACATTAAAAGAAAACAAAGACCATTAGTAGAAAATGGGTCCCTAAGGAATTATTTGTGAATTTGGTTGAGCCAAATCTACATTGGTTTCTTAACTCCTTTGTAAAATATCAAAAAATGAAACAATAATAAAATGATACTTGTTAATTAAGAAAATACCCTATGGATTTTTTTAAGATATTTTTAGGAATTTATTTGGATTTAAATGAAATTTATATGATAGTTTATGGGGATGAAGTGAATAGACTTCTATAAAGCCTGTTTGAATTATCTGCTTGGTAGGAGTTAATAGTTTCAATTTACCTAGGTAAAATTTTAAACCTTAGGTTTCATTTTCCTATTTCTTCCTATTACTTTCTTCTCCTGATCGACCTTTTCTTCCCACTTATTGTCGCTCTCCTTCTTGTCACTAGCCCAGCTCGTGCTCGGCTGATCCCCATCCGCTCTTTTTCCTGATCTTCGCCGCTAGTCGGTTTGCCTCTGGCCACCACGAACAGCCTCAACAGATGACCTCCCCCAAGCTCCTCTGATCTCTCAGCGATCATCTTTGACTTTTCTTCCTCATTCTAAGCTCTCTCTCAGCACGATTTCATTCTCCTTCCTTGTGTGTTTCTCTATGGCATCTGATCTGTATCGTCGCCTTCGCGAGACAGCTCTGAGTTCCCTTCTTCTCTATGTTCCAATCATCGTGGTACCTGATCTGTGTCCCAGTCGAATGTTACAATCATCGCCACACTCGAGCTTTGCAACCATTCTTCTTTTCGTTTCCTCTATGGCATTTTCTGACTCTAATTTCCATCGCCTCGCAAGCTGATGACCTATTCCGATATTTCTAAGCTCGTGTCCGACTTCTTGTTTCTTCTACGACCATTATTGATTGGAAGTATCGACTTCACTATTGATGATCTGTTATCCTTATGATTTCAAGCTACCCGATCTTTGTGAAGGAAGCGAAAGCCACCATCGCGACTTATGGTGGTTCGACAGCAGATCTGAGAATTGATACAAATCCAATTTCGGGTGATCGAAAGTGGGTTTGTTCTTCAGGATAGGTTGTGGGGGAATTGAGATGCCACGAGCTAAGTGTAGATCTTGGTATTCTGGAATGTAGGATTTGATTTGCAGTGTATTTATTATTGGTATAGTACAATAAGAAATCTCCTTTCGGAATCATTGTCATAGTGTATCATTTGTGGATTTACATACAATCCTTAGGATAATTACTTAGTTCAACTTAAGATGATTCGTATGTAATTTCTAGTATGTTTAAGTGGGGGCATGAATAACCCCTCATTCTAGAATAGTGGTTCCTATGAATCGAAAAGGAAATGATTAGATCAATTAAGTGGATGGTGTACTAGTTATACAATTGATGAATTAGGATTGACGAATCTACAGAGGGCTATTGGAGTTGGGTGTTGCCTTCAGTCCAATGGTTTGATTCATATTAGATTTTCTTAAGCAAATGAAGAAGTTGTGGGCGAGTGAAATAATGTTAGGTAAATCCAAATTTGGATGTTTATGAATGCATATCGTTGATTGGAGTTAGGTATTGACTTTATTTCCGAGTGTATGTTAAACTTGATTATATGTTGTATTCTTGGTTACAGGTATTTGATTCAAGACAGATTCATGGACGAAAAGACAAACAACACGATCTATATATCAGGTGGATAATTCCTTTCTTTGCTTCAGTAGATCGATGATCTTAGTGCATGAGCTTTGTTATGATGATAGTATCATTACCTTGACTCAACTTTTATTATTCCTGTGCTTGATACTTAGCCATTGAACATTGAGATACTCCATTCGTTATCTATACAATCTCGTTTCATCACTGTTGTTGATTATATATATATATATATATATATATATATATATATATATATATATATATAATGTTTGGTTGATATATATAGATGTTGCATAAGTATATGTTGCTGAGTATAGTTGTAGTTTTTAATCGGGTCATCATGTTATACCACTAGTGTGAGTGATGAATATAATTGTAGGCTTGATTGTTTTATTGCTTATGCATTGCCATGTGTGGTGGTGAATATGTGTGAGATACAGATTGCTCATGCATTGCCATGTGTGGTGGCGTATATGTGTGAGATACAGATTGCTCATGCATTGCCATGTGTGGTGGCATAGCCATATGTGGTGGCGTATATGTATATAATACATATTGCATTTGCATTGCTATGTGCGGTGGCGTAGCCATGTGTAGTGGCATATATATATATGCGTGTGATACATATAGCATATGTCGTGAGTTGTTGCATTTGGAATGAGCTATGATTGTTGCATCTGGTCGTACATTGCCATACATGTCATTTACATATTACATATTGTTATATGGTGCTCAGATTATTATGAGCTGTATTTATGTGTGATACTGCGTTGGATAGATCATGTTGGTATATAACCATTGATTAATCTTATGATACCATGTAGGATGGATCAGTTTGGTTATTGTATTTGATTATACATTGTTCATATGATTATGAGTTGATCACAGGTATTTGTACGTGTTACGTTATCGTATATTTGCTCAGGTTGTCATGAGTTGTGTTATTGCAGACTTTCAGGTATGTCAGTACATTACATTATATCTGGTGGATCAGTTTGGTATATGCATTGATTATATTTATACTGATGGTTATTCGTTATTACCTTTAAGATTGTATACCTGTTAATCTCCATATGTTTATATAGTTCATGCACTTTCTTCATTATACCACTGAGTCTTATTGTCACCACCTTAGGACCTGAGTTTTCCTATCGCCCAGGTAATAGGTAGGGGATGTCGTAAGGAGCTTGGAGGTCCTATCTGCCAATTCCATCTCACATGATGCATTTTGGATTTGAATCCCTGATGATTGTATGTTTTGAATTTTATTCTGTATTTGTTCTACAATTTGGTATATGGTGGTTGTTAGGACTTGTGTGCCCGCTAGAGGGGGGAGTGAATAGTGATTCGGCATTGCGTCGATGGAATACGATCGCATTCATCTCTACAACACTTGTTAATGCAACGGAAATAATAATAATAATAAAAGACAACACAAGCACAAGAGACAACCGATATAACGTGGTTTGGAACAGAATGGTTCCTACTGTTGGGTTTTCCGAACTGTAAAAATCGCTTTTTGCATTGCGAAAACCTCGGAAGCCTGGCCACGGATCCGTGCGAAGGTATAACAATAAAACTACATGTATGTGTTATGAAAAACCTAGATCTACCATAGATCTAAATTATGAGAGCATTACCCTCGTAGCGACGCCCTTCGCTTATCCCGCTCGTCCAAACGCTTTGTCGGATCTCGAAGAGTGTCAAGTGCACACTCCTCTACAAGTATCCACACGAATAAATGGTGGAGAAGAAATGTCAGAGTGTGCTAGGACCCTTGAGAGTTTCGGCCAAATAGAGGATTGGAAGAGAGAGCTTGAGAGGAAGTCCCAAGGAAGAAGAAGATGGAGTTAACACCAAATGAATTCATCCCATGAATAACACTAAAGTGGTCGGCCACTCTTGGATGGGGGGTTACATGCATGCATGTAACTCCAAGAGCCAATGGCTCTAGGTCTCCCTTATGAGGTGGCACCACATGATAAGTCCATGATGATGTTGAACATCATCATTGGCCAGCCCACATGCCATGCCACCATGACATGACAATTGGTCAAGTCAAAATTGACCATTCATCTTCCCTCTCAAGTCAAGTCAAACATGACCTCTTATCTCCCATGGTTGATCAAATCTAACCACTTGATTCAAGTCAATTTGATTTAATGAATCTCTATTCATTAGTTTAAATTGACTCAATGAATCAAATCTAAATTAGACTCATTCAACACTTGAATCAAATTGAGTCTAACTCAATTAGTCTAATTTGAATTACTCTTAATCCAATTTGGTTCATCCCATGAACCAAATCCTCATGGTTCATCATATGAACCTAATCTCCACCTAATTGCCCTTTGTGTGTGACCCTATAGGTTCTTGTAACATTGGTAATGCTACTAAACCGATTTAGGAACATAAGCAATGAGCGATATCTAGCAACACATCATTGCTACCCAAGTTACAAGAATGTTGAGCTCCAACATTACCTTTGTGACTACTAATTGTGACTCTCACAATATGTGACAATGTCCCTCTATCCTTGACATCTAGATTGACCAATTGAGGCATAGACCGTGTCATCCTCTGTACAATCTATATCTTGAACTCCAAGTAGACTCACTTTAATCAAATGAGCTCAATATCTCATATTGACTCATTTGAGCATGGCCATGCACTTCGTGGTCTCACTCTATCAAGAATAACGATGTCACTCCCGTCATATAGGAGGGATAGATCCCATCTACATCACTCACATCCCTCCGCATAATTTGTTACATACCTAGTAATCGCCTTTATAGTCCACCCATTTACGGGTGACGTTTGACGAAGCCAAAGTATGCAACTCCTTATGTAGGGAACCATGGTGACTTCAGGTCTAAGGACTAATAGTCATACTAATAGCCACATAAGAAAGTATATGACACTCATATAACGATCCATGATACTTTTTCATGGCGGGTCATTCAGTATACATTCTCCAATACATACCCATATGTCAACTTGATATCTCATATCCATGACTTGTGAGATCAAGTCATCGTGTTGACCTACATGTTAGTCTCTATGCATTAACATTGTCCCTGAATGTTAATACTTGACTAGGAATGATTAAGAGTAGTGTTCTCTATATCATCTCATTATCGATTCAACCAATCGATTGATATAGATAAGAACCTACTACTCAAGGACGTTATTATACTTAGTTATTTGGCACCAATACAAGTAAATATAATAACCATGCCTTTATTAATAGGAATATGATACAATAAAGTCCATACAACAATCATCACATGATTGACTCTAGGGCTTTCACTAATAATCTCCCACTAGCACTAGTGTCAATCACTGTAGTATCTAATACCCAATGACCTAGTGTGACCATCATGCTTTTTCTATGCTAAAGCCTTGGTCAAGGGATCTGAGAAGTTAGCCTCTGTGGGTACTCTGCAAATCTTCACATCTCCTCTATCGATAATCTCTCGAATGAGATGGAAGCGTCGTAGTATTTGTTTAGTCCGCAGGTGTGAGCGAGGTTCCTTAGCCTGCGCAATCGCTCCATTATTTTCACAATAAAGCTCTATGAGATCTGCTATGCTAGGAACCACCCCAAGCTCAGTAATGAACTTGCGGATCCAAACTACCTCCTTTGCTGCCTCAGATGCAGCGATATACTCGGCTTCTATTGTAGAATCAGCAACTGTGTCCTGCTTCGAACTCTTCCATCTCACAACACCACCATTCAAGAAAAACACGAACCCTGACTTCGATTTATATTCATCCTGGTCAGTTTGGAAGCTGACATCGCTGTAACCCTTTACAGCTAGCTCCTCATCACCTCCAAATATTAAGAAATATTCTTTAGTCCTTCTCAAGTACTTAAGAATATTCTTGCCTGCTATCCAGTGACGCTCACCTGGATCTGACTGGTATCTACTCATCATGCTCAAAGCATACGAGACATCATGATGAGTACATAGCATGTTGTACATGATAGATCCTATACCAGATGCATAAGGTATCTTATCTATGTGGTCTCTCTCCTCTCTAGAAGAGGGACTTTGAGTCTTCGAAAGACTCACACCATGTGACATCGGCAGAAGTCCCTTCTAATTGGAATTCTGCATGGTAAACCGTAGTAATACCGTGTCAATGTATGTACTCTGACTTAGGCCAAGCAATCTCTTAGATCTATCTCTATAGATCTTGATGCCTAGAATATAGGCTGCTTCACCTAAGTCCTTCATTGAGAAGCACGTCCCCAGGCAAGTCTTCACAGACTGTAGCGAAGCGATATCTTTCCCAATGAGTAGTATGTCATCTACATATAATACAAGGAAGACAACTATGTTCCCATTAACCCGTTTGTAGACACAGGGTTCATCTTCATTCTTGATGAAACCAAACTATTTGATCGCATCATCGAATCGAAGATTCCAGCTCCGAGAAGCTTGCTTTAGCCCATAAATGGACCTTTGCAGCTTGCATACTTTCCCAGTATGTTGTGGATCTACAAAACCCTCAGGTTGTGTCATGTACACATCCTCGAGTAAGTTTCCATTCAGAAATGCAATTTTGACATCCATTTGCCAGATCTCATAATTGTGGTATGCTACAATAGCAAGCATGATCCGAATGGACTTAAACATCGCCACTGGAGAAAAGGTTTCATCATAGTCAATACCATGAATTTGCTTGAAACCTTTAGCCACCAATCGACCCTTATAGGTATGTGTAAGTCCATCCATGTCAGTCTTTCTCTTAAAGACTCACTTACACCCAATGGGTTTGACCCCTTCAGGTGGATCAACCAAAGCCCATACTTGGTTGATGTACATGGATTCCATCTCGGATCTCATGGCCTCTAGCCATTTCTTAGAGTCTGGGCTCATCACAGCTTCTTGATAGGAGGTAGGCTCATTCTCAATGAGCATAACGTCATCATGGTTAGACAAGAGAAATGAGTATCTCTCAGGCTGATGACGTATCCTATCAGACCTACGAAGAGGTAGGTCTACTTGAACAGGTGATTGTTCCATAACTCTTTGTGCAACAATCTCATTATCCACAACACTTTGTGGTTCCTGTTCAACCTCCATCAAGGCCTCAATGCTTTGGTCCTTATCTTGAATTTCTTCAAGATCGAATGTACTACCACTAGTTTTTCTAGAAACAAAATCCCTTTCTAGAAAAACCCCAGTCTTTGCCATAAACACTTTGTGTTGACTGGGAATATAGAAGTAATATCCCTTCATGTCCTTGGGATATCCAACAAAATAGCACCTATCGGATTTGGGTCCCAATTTGTCTGAGACTTGACGTCGAACGTAAGCCTCACAACCCCAAATCCTCATGAAAGATATCTTGGGATTTCTCCCTATCCATATCGTGTCTTTATCACAACCTTGGATGGTACACGGTTAAGGGTAAAGGTTGTTGTGCCTAGAGTATATCCCCAAAAGTATATAGAAAGATCTGTGTGACTCATCATAGATCGTACCATATCTAATAGGGTATGATTCCTCCTTTCGGATACACCATTCCACTGTGGTGTTCCAGGAGGAGTGAGTTGGGATAGAATCCCACACTCAGCTAGATAGTCATGAAACTCATGGCTAAGGTATTCGCCACCTCGATCTGATTGAAGTATCTTAATACTCTTGCCAAGCTGGTTTTATACTTCATTCTTGAATTCTTTGAACTTTTCAAAGGATTCTGATTTATGTGTCATGAGATACACATAACCATATCTACTGAAATCATCAATAAATGTAATGAAGTACATATAACCACCTCTAGCAGCAACATTGAAAGGGCCACATACATCACTATGTATAAGTCCTAACAAGTCTGTTGCTCTTTCACTGTGTCCACTAAAGGGAGTCTTGGTCATCTTGCCTAAAAGGCAAGACTCGCATGTCTCATATGATTCAAAATCAAATGAGTCTAGCAGCCCATCCTTATGGAGCTGAGATAAGCGACTCTCATTTATGTGACCTAAGCGACAATGCCAGAGAAAGGTTTGGTTCAACTCATTTGACTTGAACCTTTTGGTACTTATGTTATAGATAGGGCTCTCTAAGTCTAGAAAGTAGAGTCCGTTCATTAGAGGTGCACTACAATAGAACATATCATTTAAATAAACTGAACAACATTTATTTTTTATTATTAATGTAAATCCTTTCTTGTCCAAACAAGAAACTGAAATTATGTTCTTAGTTAAAGCAGGCACATAACAACATTCATCTAATTCTAGTACAAGCCCAGTGGGCAGAGATAGATCATAAGTCTTACAAAGAATAAAGCAAGAACTCCTTGCTCCATTGCCTACTGTAGGTCCACCTCGCCTTTCATGTCAATGCCCTACTATTTCTCAAATACCAGACATTGGTACAAATGTGAGATGCACATCCGGTATCTAATACCCATGATGAAGAAATAGATAGATTGACTTCTATAACATTTATACCTGAAGTAGAAGTCTCACTTCCCTTCCTTGGCCACCCCTCCTTTGGGTTTAAGTTCTTTGCCTTTGCCCTTGGCTTGTGACTTTCCCTTACCTTTAGGCTTGCCCTTGCCTTTCTTCTTTTGCACCATCAAAATGGAGTCAGATTTTCCCTTCTTAAGGTTGAGCTCAGCAGTTCTCAACATGCTGAGCATCTCAGGCAGTGGCTTATCAATTTCATTCATGTTGTAATTCATGACAAATTGATTGTAGCTTTGTGGAAAAGACTGCAAGATCAAGTCAGTGGCCAGCTCTTGGCCAAGTGGGAATCCCAATCTCTATAGGTTTTCTACGTACCTAATCATCTTGAGTACATATGAACCTACGGGAGGCCCATCTTGCATTTTGGACCCAAACAATGCCTTAGAGACTTCATATCTCTCGTGCCTTGCTTGTCCTTGATATAGTTGACGAAGATGTTCAACCATATCATAAGCATTCATGAACTCGTGTTGCTTCTGAAGCTCAGAGTTCATGGTCGTGAACATTAGACATGACACATCTAATGCATTATCATGATGCTTCTTGTAAGCATCTTTGTCATCTCGCGAGGCAGTGGCAGGAGGTGCCTCCGGAATGGACTGCTCCAGGACGTACAGTTTCCATTCTTGGGTGAGAATGATTCTCAGGTTCCTATACCAGTCTAGGAAATTTGCTCCATTGAGCTTGCCCTTCTCAAGGACAGAATGCAGAGAGAGAGTGTTCGTGTTTGTCGACATAGTAATCTACAACATACAATGCAGAGAATTAATATCATATTCTTTTTATCATTTAATTAGGCCTTTAATCAAATGATGCTCCCACTGAATTATAGGAATTTTATATAATCGAGTTATGGATGTGGTCAAACCATATTACTAGATTCATACAAACTAGCTATAATTCCTGTGGGACAAGATCCACATCATACTAAGCCTTGAGTTAGCTTTGGCTAAATCGCCCAAGACTTAGTATGATCGATGGGTAACACATTACCGATTACATCTCTATGCAACTCTTGTTAATAGGATCAAGACCCACATTTACAAAAGACCTTGAGTTAGCTTTGGCTAAATCACCCAAGATTTAGTGTAAATGTGATCTTATCCTATCTTTCCAACGGTTGGAATATACTTATAGTTCTACTCCATCCAATTGAGTTAACTAGTTTTACTCAATCTAATTGAGCTTACTCTAACCCAAGCCATGATAGGTGGGACCAAGATTGTCCCTTCGCACCCTACCAAGATAATATGCGTTGCTCTGCTTTGGCAGATTCAACAACTACAAATGATCGAGGTAGTGATGGGTATCATGGACTTGGTAGCCATTTTTCGAGTTGATTCGATTAAGATCTAATCTAATCATAATGTGTATCATATACGCATTGAGGCATTTATTATCCTATACTAGCATGCATCACATACATACAAGCATTATTCTAGCATGCATCATATACATACAAGAAAAATATCCTAGCATGCATCATATACATACAAGCATTATTCTACTAGCATGCATCACATACATACAAGCATAACATATATATATATATATATATATATATATATATATATATATATATATATATATATATATATATATATATATATATATATAAATTATTTGTGATTAGGTCATGGCCCTACTATGATCTTCTCAAGCCAATGAGAAGATCGGACGGTCAACCTAGGCTAGCGGCTTCTCCAAGCGCCTCCTTTGACCGCCATGTGTCGTCGGCACCCTTCTCGTAACTCCGTTTAGAAGTGGACCTTCCACCGCTCCATTTTTGTACATTACAAACATGAAACTCGAGTTATATTCGATTCTAAAACTATTTACAACTAGAATTTTAAAAGAAGAGACACGACGCGTAGGTCGCATACCCTATACAACAAGCACAATCACAAAAACGGCGCGCAGGTCGTATTATGAATTACAACACATTAACATCCAATCATATTGGGGTTCTTGGGCCATGACCATCACAGAATTATACATAATCCTAAATTATGTATTTTATAGAAAATTTCTATAATATTTCCTATTTTTTTCAATTTTATGAGTCACCTCTCCGTAACGGTCCCGCTAAGCGATTTCCGAGCGCGATCGCGGGACAAGGCCCCTTTCGGGGATAGGGGCAATGCCCCTACTCGCAAAAATAAACTTTACGAGTGTCCCTACTAGATCTTACAGTGACTTAAGTCACTGTCCCAAAAATCTAAAGCGAGAACTTGCCATTTCGGAGAGTTTTTCTCGACGGTTGAAGCCTATAAGTGTCCCAACACTTGTTGCTTCGACTCTTTGAGAAAAATACGCAAAAATTCTATAAAAATAGGAAATTTACAGAAACTTAAAAATCTGTAATTTTTATATCTAATACAAAAACTACAAATATTAAACGCATACATTCTTCGCACGTGGCTCTAATACCACTGTTGGGTTTTCCGAGCTGCAAAAATCGCTTTTTGCATTGCGGAAACCTCGGAAGCCCGGCCACGGATCCGTGCGAAGGTATAAAAATAAAACTACATGTATGTGTTATGAAAAACCTAGATCTACCATAGATCTAAATGGTGAGAGCATTACCCTCGTAGCGACGCCCTTCGCTTATCCCGCTCGTCCAATGCTTTGCCGGATCTCAAAGAGTGTCAAGTGCACACTCCTCTACAAGTATCCACACGAACAAATGGTGGAGAAGAAACGTTAGAGTGTGCTAGCACCCTTGAGAGTTTTGGCCAAAGAGAGGATTGGAAGAGAGAGCTTGAGAGGAAGTCCCAAGGAAGAAGAAGATGGAGTTAACACCAAATGAATTCATCCCATGAATAACACTAAAGTGCCCGGCCACTCTTGGATGGGGGTTATATGCATGCACGTAACTCCAAGATCCAATGACTCTTGATCTCCCTCATGAGGTGGCACCACATGATAAGTCAATGATGATGTGGCATCATTGGCCGACCCACATGCCATGTCACCATGACATGACAATTGGTCAAGTCAAAATCGACCATTCATCTTCCCTCTCAAGTCAAGTCAAACTTGACCTCTTATCTCCCATGGTTGATCAAATCTAACCACTTGATTCAAGTCAATTTGATTTAATGAATCTCTATTCATTAGTTTAAATTGACTCAATGAATCAAATCTAAATTAGACTCATTCAACACTTGAATCAAATTGAGTCTAACTCAATTAGTCTAATTTGGATTACTCTTAATCCAATTTGGTTCATCCCATGAACCTAATCCTCATGGTTCATCATATGAACCTAATCTCCACCTAATTGCCCTTTGTGTGTGACCCTATAGGTTCTTGTAACATTGGCAATGCTCCTAAATCGATTTAGGAACATAAGCAATGAGCGGTATCTAGCAACACATCATTGCTACCCAAGTTACAAGAATGTTGAGCTCCAACATCACCTTTGTGACTACTAATTGTGACTCTCACAATATGTGACAATGTCCCTCTATCCTTGACATCTAGATTGACCAATTGAGGCATAGACCGTGTCATCCTCGGTACAATCTATATCTTGAACTCCATGTAGACTCACTCTAATCAAATGAGCTCAATATCTCAAATTGACTCATTTGGGCATGACCATGCACTTTGTGGTCTCACTCTATCAAGAATAACGATATCACTCCCGTCATATAGGAGGGATAGATCCCATCTACATCACTCGCATCCCTTTGTATAATTTGTTACATACCCAGTAATCACCTTTATAGTCTACCCATTTACGGGTGACGTTTGACGAAGCCAAAGTATGCAACTCCTTATGTAGAGAACCATGGTGACTTTAGGTCTAAGGACTAATAGTCATACTAATAGCCACATGAGAAAGTATATGACACTCATATAACGATCCATGTTACTTTCTCATGGCAGGTCATTCAGTATACATTCTCCAATGCATATCCATGTGTCAACTTGATATCTCATATCCATGACTTTTGAGATCAAGTCATCGTGTTGACCTACATGCTAGTCTCTACGCATTAACATTATCCCTGAATGTTAATACTTGACTAGGAATGATTAAGAGTAGTATTCTCTAAATCATCTCATTATTGATTCAACCAATCGATTGATATAGATAAAAACCTACTACTCAAGGACGTTATTATACTTAGTTATTTGGCATCAATACAAGTAAATATAATAACCATGCCTTTATTAATAGGAATATGATACAATAAAGTCCATATAACAATCATCACATGATTGGCTCTAGGGCTTTCACTAACACCTACTCTACGGATTGGGCTCGTAAGAGCCCTAGCGATGCCAATCACACACCACTACTAAATGTTGGATCGAAGCGGATCGCTAGAGGGGGGTGAATAGCGATAAAACTTTTATGAAATCGTTCGTTAAAACTCGAGTAGATAATTTGCAATGGAAAGATAAACAATAAATAAAAGAGACAATTCTTTTTACTTGGTTCGTAGCCTTCGGCTACTACTCCAAGGCCCTAGTGGTCCTTGACCACGCACGGAGGGCAAAATACTAAACGAACTCCTCCTCGTTGGAGGTAGGAGTTAATCGATACAATAAAGAACAAAACTTGAGGTAGAGGGACACTCCCCCTCTCCTCGTTACGATAAAAGCTCCGAAAGAATTAAAGTAACAAATTGAAGTAAAAGCTTAAACCGACGTTACAAAAAGAAAATAAGTTAAGACCTAGACGTCGGAGAAGAAGCACTTCATTGTTGGAGAGTTGTAGCTTTGCGGAGGCTTTTGGAAGCTTAGAATTATTGAGAAAACCCTAGGTTAGGACCTCCTTTTATAGCCTTTGAGCCCCTTATCCAATGGGTCTTCAACCAATCACAAATGAACACACAACCTCCTTGAAAAGTGGTTATAAGCCTTGACTCCTCGAGGCTGATCTTTTGACCATCAGTCGACTGATGGCCATCATCAGTCAACTGATGGCAGCATCAGTCAAGTGTTGACCTCCGACAGTCGACTGATTGACGACAGTCGAGTCCTCCAAGCTGGTGTAGGGAGTCGCTTCGGAGGCTCATTGGCTCCCATGTCCCCGGATTAAAATTTTCACTAATGAAAGAAATAATCCGGATGGGATGAGCTTCCTTAGCACAACCAATTCGTCATCGTGCTAACAACTTGAGTGGTCGCTCGAACAAACTAGTTGTTCAAGCAACACAACTCTTCTAGTTGGTTAGCCGCGGAAGAGACGACGGACGGATCGCCGGTTTTTGTGTTTGTCTTCGGAGTCAATGATTATACAATATATTTACTAATTCACACATGCATAATCAAAACATAAAAGAACATGCTCAGATCTATAAATAAAGTTAAAATAACTTTATACCTTACGATCTTCTACCGTATGTCCTATCCTTCTCGTGGACGACGTGTGGACGAAGATCCTCCACGAGTAGAAGCCTTCTAGATCGCTTTCTTCTCTACCTTGTCCGCTGCGAACAAAGAGAAGAACCAACAAATACCTATCCTATCTAGAACCGAACACCAAATTAGGGAATTTGGTGCAATCGCCGGCCAAGGAGCAATTGGATGAAGCGCCGACCAACTTGAAGATGAGTTGCCGCCGGCCACCAAGGAGAAGGGGAGGAGGAAGAGCACCGGCCACCAATGGAAGGAGAACCGCCGACCAAGGAAGAAGGGAGTGGCTTAAAGGATGGGCGCCGGCCAAGGAATGATGGAAGGAGATGGGCGCCGGCAACAATTTGGAGGAAGAAGGTGCCGCCCAAAACCCTAGCTCCCAAACCCTAGCCGCCCACTTGTGGATGAGCCAAACCCTAACTCCAATTCGAAATCAATACTTGCCACCCAAGCCTAAGCCCCCTATTTATAGAATTAGGCTTAAGCCTCCTTTAATCTCCACCGTCGGATCTAGGGATTTAATCTCCACCATCGGATCTAGGGTTTTATCCCAACCGTCGGATCTAGGGTTTAATCTCAACCGTCGAATCTAGGATTTCATCCCAACCGTCGGATCTAAGGTTTCATCCCAACCGTCGGATCTAGGGTTTTATCCCAACCGTCGGATCTAGGGATTTAATCCCAACCGTCGATTCTAGGGTTTCATCCTAACCATCGGATCTAGGGATTTAATCCCAACCGTTGGTTCTAGGGTTTCATCCAACCATCGGATCTAGGGATTTAATCCCAACCGTTGGTTCTAGGTTTTGTTTTACATTCTTGGATCTAGACTTCACAAGGATTATATTAGGATACGATAGGGACCATAAGGAGGAGTTGGATCTTGGCCACCCGATGGATCGGAACCACACAAACTTGATCCATCAATGATGTTCCATTCCACTAGAGGATCATCATTGAACTACCTCACCAACCCCCATAAATTAATATGGGCTCCATATATTATTTGTACATTCATCTCCCCGTGTTTAAGATATGAATGTCCGTCAATTAATTGATTTACTGACCATCAATTAATTAACATCTAACTCCTCGAGTAGTACCACTCAACCTTATCATCATGTTGACTAAGTCAACCAGCTGGGTTTACATGATGAACCTTATGAGCTCCTCAAGGGGACATCATCAACCTAATATATAGGACACAGTTTCCTCCTATAATCAACGGCACACCATGTAAATAATATTATTTCCCAACTTACCGGGCATATTGATTTAAACCATCTAAATCTCACCCACTGGTAAATCAAAGAAATAAATACTAAGTACATGTGCCCGTTATTATATCGGGATTAAGAGCATGTACAACATAATATCCGAGGTCCGATTCAATTATGTAGTCAGTACTAAATTGAATCACCTCTATGTCGGTCCTACTCAATACACCTAAGTGTACTAGTGTAACTCTATATTCAAGATAAAACAATACCAAGATACACTACAACCATGCCAATGGTTTGTCCAAAACCATCTTGGTTGTGAGCCTTTACTTATATTTTACAAGGGACTGATAACATGATCTTCTGTGCCACACCAAGCACCATGTTATCTACAATGTAAAATATTAGACAATATGCACACATATATAATGAATATATAAAATGCAAACAATGATCATGTGATTCTTATTTCAAAATAAAATGTTCATACAAAAAGAGATAGACTTTCAGTATACATTCCAAAAATCTCCCACTTATACTAAAAGACTATGCCGTCATCACTCTGCCATACATCTGATCCCCATGTCATCCACATGCCTATCAAACGCTTTCTCTGGAAGGGCCTTAGTGAATGGATCTGCCAGGTTATCCTCTAATGCAATCTTGGCGACAACAACTTCTCCTCGCTTTACGATCTCTCGTATAAGGTGGTACTTGCGCTCTATGTGTTTACTCGCCTTATGGGCTCGTGGTTCCTTCGAGTTTGCAACTGGACCACTGTTATCACAATAAATTGTGATAGTTCTGGGCAAACCAGGAATCACATCCAAGTCCATCAAGAAGTTCCTGAGCCATACATCTTCCTTGGCTGCCTCAGAGGCTGCCACATACTCAGCTTCCATGGTAGAGTCCGCCACGCATTTATGCTTGACACTCCTCCATACTATGGCTCCACCTCCAAAAGAAAACACAAACCCCGAGGTAGACTTACTCTTGTCCCTATCTGATTGGAAATCCGAATCCGTGTAGCCCACAGGGACTAATTGATCTGCCCGGTAAACCATCATATAATCCCTAGTCCTTCTCAGGTACTTCAATATATGCTTTACCGCAGTCCAATGTCCCTGTCCAGGATTACTCTGATATCTGCTAACCATGCCAATGGCAAAGCAGATATCCGGTCTCGTATATAGCATAACATACATAAGGCTTCCTACTGCCGAAGCATAAGGAACCGCCTTCATGTCCTCTATCTCCTCTGATGTTTTGGGACACATCTCTTTAGATAAAGGAACTCCATGCCTAAAAGGTAGAAAACCTTTCTTGGAGTTCTGCATGCTAAAACAAGCAAGGATAGTGTCAATGTATGAAGCTTGAGATAAGCACAACATCCTTTTCTTGCGATCCCTTATTACTTTGATCCCAAGGATGTGTCCCACTTCTCCCAAGTCCTTCATGTCAAACTGTTTGGACAACCATACCCTTACGTCTGATAACACTTTGATATTGTTGCCAACTAACAAAATGTCATCTACATATAGTACAAGAAACACCACTACGTTTCCTTCACATCTCTTGTATACACAAGGCTCATCCGGACTTTGAATAAATCCATATGACTGGATTACCTCATCAAAGCGGATGTTCCAAGATCTAGAAGCTTGCTTCAATCCAAAAATGGACCGATTAAGCTTACATACAAGATGCTCTTTGCCTTTAGCAATGAATCCCTCTGGTTGCCGCATATAGATGTTCTCCTCAAGACTTCCGTTAAGGAAAGCTATCATGACATCCATCTGCCAAATCTCATAATCCATATGAGCAGCTATAGATAAGAGAATCCGGATAGACTTAAGCATAGCTACCGGCGAAAAAGTCTCCTCATAATCGATACCTTCTTTCTGAGTATACCCTTTCGCAACAAGCCTAGCTTTGAAGGTCTCAACCTTCCCGTCTACTCCTCTCTTTCTCTTGTAGATCCACTTGCATCCAATGGTTTTTATACCATCGAGTGGCTCTACTAGCTCCCAGACTTGATTAGAATCCATAGATTCTATCTCTGAATTCATCGCTCTTTGCCAAGATACTGTATCTCTATCTTGGATTGCCTCGTCATATGTCCAGGGATCCGGTTCATGTTCACCAGGGACTAAGTCCGAAGACTCTCCCAAAAACATGAATCTCTCGGGTTGTCTAACAACCCTCCCACTACGACGAGGTGCCTCCTGTGTATACTCTGTGACACGCGGTGCAGTGACTTACGGTGTCTCCTCTTGTATCGGTGGTACTGAAGTCGGGACTTCACCTGCCAACTCCTCAAGAACAATCCTACTCTTGGGCTTGTGGTTCATTACATAATCCTCCTCTAGAAATCTGGCGTTCGTGCTAACGATCACCCTCTGATCTCTAGGATTATAAAATAAACCACCTTCCTTTAGGGTAGCCAACAAACATGCATACTGCATTTAGGTTCCAACTTACCAAAGATCGCCTTTCAAAGACATGTGCCGGACTCATATCCGAATATGTCTTAGACTAGGCTTTCGCCCAGTCCACAATTCTACAGGGGTAGAAGGTACTGATTTGGATGGAACCAAGTTCAGAGTATACATTGTCGATCCGGCATACCCCGTAAGGCAAATAGGTAACTTAGAATAACTCATCATCGATCTGACCATCTCCATAAGAGTCCTATTCCTTCGCTCTGCTACACCATTCTGCTGGGGTGTGCCAGGTGCAGACAATTGGGATTGAATCCCAGCCTCTGATAAGTAACTCCTAAACTCTCCCAAGAGGTACTCGCCACCACGATCAGATCGTAATGTCTTGATACTTTTACCTTGACGGTTCTCCACATCAACCTTGAATTCTTTGAACCTGTCAAAGCATTCAGACTTGCGGTGCATCAAGTAAATGTATCCATATCTTGAATAATCGTCTATAAAAGAGACGAAATATTCAAAACCACCTCTTGTCTGGATAGACATAGGACCGCACAAATCAGAATGAACCAATTCTAACACATCTTTGGCTCTACACCCCTTGGCCTTGAAAGGCCTCTTGGTCATTTTACCTTCCAAGCAAGATTCACAGATTGGGAGATCCTCCACCACTAATGAACCCAAAGGTCCATCAGCTATCAACCTTTGAATTCTGCTTAGGTTAATATGACCAAGCCTTAGATGTCATAGATATGTTTGGTTCATCTGCGAAGGTTCTTTTCTCTTATTAGATTTAGAAGATGAGTTATTTACTTCTATATGCATCGTGGGAGTTTTTGGTTCAAGAGTATATAAATTGTCAACCAATGTACCAGAACAGATAACCTCCCTATTCCTTTTTATAACCACCTTGTCATTAAAAGAAACAGAATATCCATCCAAAAACAATTTAGAAACTGAAATTAAATTCTTTCTAAAAGTAGGTACATAAAGACAATTTCTCAAAACCAAAAATTTATTCCTATCAAAAGATAAATAAACGTCTCCCACTGCAATAGCCGCCACCTTTGAAGCATTGCCCATGAAGATGGTAATCTCTCCCTCAGCTAGTCGTCGGGTTTCCTGGAACCCCTGTAAAGTATTGCAGACATGATCAGTGGCTCCTGTATCTACACACCAGGCACTGGTAGATAACACCGCTAAACATGTTTCAACAACTAAATAAGAAGATATACCTTTGTTCTTTCGGCGAGGACAGTCCACCTTCCAATGTCCAGTCTGCTTGCAAGTGAAGCACTTGCCTTTCGACTTCTTCACTCCTGCCTGAGGTCCCACTACCACCTTCTTCGCTCCACCTTGCTTCTTCTTCTTCTTACCTTTCGGTTTAGAGGAAGAAACCTTCTGAGCGACCATGGCTTGAGAACTCTGACAAAAAATCCCCTCTGCCGCCTGGAGTTCTGTCAGAAGCTCTGCCAACGAATACAACCTCTTGTTCATGTTGTAGTTGAGGCAGAACTGCTCAAAACTCCTAGGCAGAGACTGGAGAATGATATCGACCTGGGTTTCCCCATCGATCTCAACTCCGAGGACTTCCATCTCATTAAGATAAGCCATCATCTTGAGAACATGATCCCTAACGGGTGTTCCCTCGACCATGGTGGTCGTCATCAAGTTTCTCATTGCCTCCTGCCTAGCCGCCCTACTCTGATGTCCGAAAAGTTCCTTGAGATTGAACATCATGTCATAAGCTGTGGCTATGGCCTGATGCTGATGTTGCAGCACATTTGACATAGATGCCAAAATGTAACACCGCGCCATCTCATCTGCTTTGACCCATTTCTTATAACGTTCTTTCTCCTTTTCATCAGAGTCATCGGAGGGCTTAGGAGGACAGACCTCGAAGAGTACAAATTTGTACTCTTCCACAGTTAAGACAATATCCAAGTTTCTTTTCCAATCAATGTAGTTTGGACCAGTAAGTTTGTTTTCTTTTAAAATCACAGCAAGTGGATTGAAAGCCATTTGAAAATCCTAAAAATCACAATGATCAAAAATATTAGATTTCAAATATTATTGATTCCTCAAAACAATAAAATCCCGAAATCAACCAACACCTCAAATCACCGAGAATTTCGTATGCCACGCTGTGTGGATGTATACGAAACCTACATTTGTAAGAGGAGGTTTTACCCATTAATTTTATTATCTTGTCAACCTTACTTTTTGACAAATAAAATTAATAGTTGGTTCCTCTTTGGCACTACAAATAAAAGCAGTGACTCCGATGGGGAGGATACTTTCATTTGCATCTAAGTGTGCACCATTACACGATACTAAGGAAATTATTTCGGATTATGTGCCTTACCGCTGTGGAAGTACACATGCTCCTAGATAATTTCCTATAACCATTATTTGACCTAGTGATCCGCAAACAAACCCGTCCGCAGGGAGGAAGGCACTCAGAGCCAACACACAAGTTTGTTTGCATCACACGTCAAATTGTAATGGAGGCCGCGGGAATTAATTAAAATATCCCTCTCCCACTTAGTAAATTGAAATCGAGGAATTTTAAACATACACAACATGCATATAAAACAAATAAGCAATAAATATGGAAAAAACAAAATTTTTTTCCAACTATTATGGCATTGTCCTCCAATATGCATCCTGTCATGTCGCCACCTCGTCCGCTCCATCTTTTCCCGTGCACTAGTCACCAAAGAGTTCCGAGCCGAGATAAAACATTTTAATTTACATCCATCGATCCTATACTCCACGAAGGAGTGTACAAATAATCTAGATCGAAAGTAAACTAAAATGAGCGGCTAAACAATGCCGTATTTAATTACAAAAATTAAATACTAATCTAGCCTCGTCAACCCCGAGGATTCAAATAATAAATTTTTACACACATCCATTCACATACACACACATGGCCATAATAGTCGGATCTTATGCCTGCAACCAAAGAGTTAAACTACGCATATCCTACTATTATCCGGCACATATAATATATGAAAAATGCATAAAAAATTAACCGAATCCTAAACACACAAAATCGGAAACCGTGGCTCTGATACCACTTGTAGGGAGTCGCTTCGGAGGCTCATTGGCTCCCATGTCCCCGGATTAAAATTTTCACTAATGAAAGAAATAATCCAGATGGGATGAGCTTCCTTAGCACAACCAATTCGTCGTCGTGCTAACAACTTGAGAGGTCGCTTGAACAAACTAGTTGTTCAAGCAACACAACTCTTCTAGTTGGTTAGCCGCGGAAGAGACGACGGACGGATCGCCGGTTTTTGTGTTTGTCTTCGGGGTCAATGATTATACAATATATTTACTAATTCACACATGCATAATCAAAACATAAAAGAACATGCTCAGATCTGTAAATAAAGTTAAAATAACTTTATTGTTGGGTTTCTGGCACCGCGGTGTGTGTGTGTTCGATCATGTTTCGCAAACATGAGCACAGCGGAAGCAATAAAAATAATAAATCTACATTTATTACAACACACACAACACACGCATGCATATTACAACAAGTGTAGACATAACCGTAAATTAAAATTTGCAATAAAAGAAAATTATCTACGTTATACCTTTCGTATGACGTGTAGCGGGAACGACATCAACCGGAACGATCCTCGTAAGAATCGTCTCTATCCGTATCCACGCCGAGCTCCTCGGGATGACTTCGCTAAGCCACGAGCTTCGTCTTTGTACGGGTTACTAGCCTCGTGTTGAAGACGACGTGATCAAGAGATGATCACGATCCGAATCCAAATTCGGATCCTAAAACGAGTTCTCAAAACTCGCTTCTCCGGAGAGGTATTCGTCAACCAATTAACGAATCCTTCGTCCTCCACCTCAGAGGATTACCGGAGATCAAATCCCCGGTAAGTTAGCCGCTGTCGGAGCACTAACCGTCGTCCAAACGACGCTCCGACAACAAAGAAACAAGCTGTCCAGAAAAACTGGACAGCTTTTGGTGGAGGAATAGAGGCCGGCCAAGGAAAGATGGAAGCTCACCTTATCACCGAACCCAAAGGAGATCACCGGAGGGTCGCCGGAGGTTCACCGGCTGAAGCTTGGACGCCGGCAACAAGTTGGACGGCGGCACAAAAGCTGGGCGGCGGCAGCTTAGGGTTGGGCGCCGAAATCACCAAGGGTGAGGTGGGCGGCAACTCCTATTAGGTTTTTGGATGATTAGGGCTTAACAATCCCTTAAGCCCTCTTTTATAGAGAACTAATTCTCTTAATGGTTAATGGATCATATCCATAAAGCCCGTTAACCCGCTCCATTAAGATAAGTTAAAATAAACCAAACCATGATGGTTTATTTTAAGTTAAAACGAACCGAACCAACTTTTGGTTCATTCGTTTAAAATAAACCAAACCCTTTGGTTTATTCTCATCCATTGGATTAGAACCAAACCATTTTAGTCCATCCATTATGTCTTCATAAGACACGGCCCATCCACGCTTCCATTGCGACTGAAACAATTTCATGCTCGCTTTATGTTTGGTCCAACCAAACATAGTTTCTCTCGGTCTGAGAATCCCATTCTCAAGCTCGTTTTAAATCCTTTGGATTACACTCGTTGTGCGTGTGACCAAATAGGTTCTCGGTTTATGTTGGTCGTCTATAATTAACCAATAATTATAGAACGATCATGAGTGGCACCTAGTAGTACATCACGATCCCCAATTAACCGAAAAGATCAACGGTTGATCCAGAACTATTTCTGAAACCCTTCAACAGCTCGAATGATTCGTGCCCCATTCCCTTCACTCATCTTATACCCACTTGGTTAAGGACATGGTCTATAGTGTCAGTCCCCACTAGGATGACTACGTCACACCTAGCCCAAGTATCATTTCCTCGTCCTACGGATTCTAGTTACTCCACATGTATCGAAGAGTACCTTACTCTAAACATGTAATGCTTTGGCCAAAGACTTTAGTAACAATCCGACGAGAGGCCATGGGTATACATCTCCTCGCAAGGAGTGGTGAATCCTTTATAAGCTATTCAAACACCTTCGATCACTTCGACTTATACCCAATCATCCCGGGTCCACATCTCCTTAGAGATGTTTGCTTAAGATGTCAAAGCATAAGTCTCCATGATCAAGATGACTTGAATACCACAAGTCAAAGGAACATCGCACTTAAGCCACAGTAAGAACTTCATTGACATATCTATATATGCAGAGAACCTTATGAAGTCTTACGGCTGGTCACTCCAATGAACTAGTTACCATAACTAGCATCCACGATTAACTCCGGACATCACTATGTCTCCAGCCAAAGAGAATCAGCTGCTTGGATACACCAAGGAGTATATCTCGTGCTAGTCTCGACAGAATTGATGGTGTCCAAATCCATCAATTCATCGACTAGGGATAATTCCGATACATCACAATTACACATGTAGAGATACTCACTAGTTGTGATTCAATCACAAATTCTCTCATGCTGTGAATTGTATCGTGGACATTCAGTAAATCAGTTTAAGATCCAATCAAATACATAAAATATGTATACTCAAATAGTGAATCTTCATTTATCATATAAATGGTTCATACATAAGGCGATTGTCTTAGGACATCTCTCATATATTACTAACAGACTCCCACTTGGCCTAATGTCAATCGCTACGGTATCCAATACCATAAGCACTAACATGACCCTAACACTTACTTTGAGGTAATGCTTTAGTCAAAGGATCCACTAAGTTCCTTTCAGTGAAGGTAATGAAGTAGCTATAGCCTCCTAAAGCTTGAGTTGACATAGGTCCACATACATCAGTATGTACTAGACCTAGTAACTCTCCCACTCGTTCACCTTTTCCAGTAAAAGGTAACTTGGTCATCTTGCCTTTTAAGTATGATTCGCATGTATCATATGAATCCAATTCAAACGATTCCAGAATTCCACATCGGTGTAATTCGGACATGCGTTTCTTGCTTATATGGCCAAGACGACAATGCCACATATAGGAGTCTATGTGATTATCCTTTCGAGCACGCTTGTTGCTCGCTTCGATATTGCAAATGTCACTGGATACGTCCAACGTATAAATACTATTGCTTAAAGTTCCAGTCCCATAAAGAACTCCATTCAAAGTTATGTAACAACAATTGTTACTAAATTCAAATGGTACCCATTTCTATTTAAACAAGAAATAGAAATGATGTTCTTTATCAACGAAGGAACATAAAAGCAATTGTCCAGTTCTAAGACAAGTCCTGCAGGGAGTTTCAACAAATACATTCTGATGGCGAGTGCAGCAACCTTTGCTCCATTCCCAACACGTAAATTTGACTCTCCCTTGACGAGTCTTCTTCTATTCCTTAGCCCATGTATGTCATTACATATATGTGAGCCACACCCAGTATCCAATACCCAAGTGTCTAAGGAAATAGAATGACAATCAATAAAGAAGATTTCTGAAGAAGATGGGGCATCCGATGCCTTATCCTTCTTCACGGACTCAAGATAAATCTTGCACTTTCTTCACAAATGGCTCTCCTTGCCATAATGATGGCAAGTGCCCTTTTGAGCTGGTTCTGCCTTTTAGCCTTTTTCTTCTTCCCCTTCTGTTGTTCCTTTGACTCCCTCTTAGAACCTTTCTTCGAGGAATCAACTAACAACACCGTCCCCTACTCATGCTTCTCAGAAGGCTCCACAGTCTTCAGCATGTTGAGCAGTACCACAGATGAACCTCCTTGCATCTCAGAGGTGAAGAGGAGCTTTGAGACTTCAAACCTTTCGAATCTCACTTGCTCATCAACCAACTCACAGAGATGAAGGACTACGATATGAGCATCCATATGCTCATGCTGCTTTCGTAGCTTGGGTTCCATCGCGGCTAGCATGATGCAACTCATTTGTTCAGAATCACTCACATGTTTCTGATAGGCCAACAATTGGTCCAGAGTTGCATCGTCACTAGGACAGGCGGGAAGAGGCTCTTCGAGGACATTTGCAAGCTTTTCAACCTTGAGAACAATTCTCAAGTTTCTAAGCCAGTCCAAGAAGTTCGTCCCAGTCAATATATTTGAATCCAAAATGGAACGCAAATTCAAAGACATCAGGATCAATCTTAGAAATACAAAACGAGCATATATGAGAAAATGATTTTAAAATGCATCAATATACATTTATAAATCCCATTCATTTTTCGAATTTCAAAAACCCCAAAATCACTTCGGGAGATTGTAGGTCCATCTCCGAATGGGCTGATATCCATCATAGTTATGAACAACCTTGGAGAGAGTCTAACAAGCCATTCATAACTACAACGGTAGGTATCATCTATACCGATTGCATATCACGTATATGCAACTATCACAATGTGCTATCAACTAATTGAATGTTCACACATACATCAGGTTGTTAACACATTAACAAGTATGCATCATATGCATAGCACCCAACTTCACCTCCCTTTACATCGACCTTGGAGAGAGTCCAACAAGCCGATGCTCCAGGTTAAAGCCAACCCATTAATCAGGATATAGTTTTAATATGGTTAGAGCGCATTCAACCAATTAGCCCAGCTTGGAGAGAGTCCAACAACCAAAGCTAATGATTGACCTCTGACTCTTACCATATTAGTATTAAACTATTCCATGGTTTGAACATATTCGGGTTCGAGCAGGGCTTGGAGAGAGTCCAACAACCCAAACAAGAAACAGAACTCTGGTTCTAACCATATTAATGGAAGGTGTAGGATTTAATATTGAGTTAGGGTTTTTATGTCTCATCCTCTTTGCATGCAAATAACTATTATCTACATGGCATGGCATACATGTCATACATCTACATGTCACGACACGCATGGCATAATGTTATGCATCTAATGCAATTACATTGCATACAATTATGTCATGTACATAATTTCCTTATTTGTCATAACTATTTATGGAAATAAAATATGTTTAAGATTTGATTCTCCAAATCAAATCATAATTAAATTAGGAAACAAATTTCCAAATCTAATCACATATTTTATTCATGGAATTATTTGATTAAGGAAAATCTATTTAGGAAACCAATTTCCTAAATCTTTAAAACTACTTATGGAAATAAAATATTTTAAGATTTGATTTCCCAAATCGAATCATGATTAAATTAGGAAACAAATTTCCAGAATCTAATCAAATATTTTATTTATGGAAAATATCAATTTCAATAAATACTTCCAACTTTCCAAAAGTGGAAGATTTCCATAAATACTTCTAGACTTTCCAAAACATTTTTACAACACACAATATTAGACATAACCGTAAATTAAAATTTGCAATAAAAGAAAATTATCTACGTTATACCTTTCGTATGACGTGTAGCGGGAACGGCATCAACCGGAACGATCCTCGTAAGAATCGTCTCTATCCGTATCCACGCCGAGCTCCTCGGGATGACTTCGCTAAGCCACGAGCTTCGTCTTTGTACGGGTTACTAGCCTCGTATTGAAGACGACGTGATCGAGAGATGATCACGATCCGAATCCAAATTCGGATCCTAAAACGAGTTCTCAAAACTCCCTTCTCCGGAGAGGTATTCGTCAACCAATTGACGAATCCTTCATCCTCCACCTCAGAGGATTACCGGAGATCAAATCCCCGGTAAGTTAGCCGCTGTCGGAGCACTAACCGTCGTCCAAACAACGCTCCGACAACAAAGAAACAAGCTGTCCAGATAAACTGGACAGCTTTTGGTGGAGGAATAGAGGCCAGCCAAGGAAAGATGGAAGCTCACCTTATCACCGAACCCAAAGGAGATCACCGGAGGGTCGCCGGAGGTTCACCGGCTGAAGCTTGGATGCCGGCAACAAGTTGGACGGTGGCACAAAAGCTGGGCGGCGGCAGCTTAGGGTTGGGCGCCGAAATCACCAAGGGTGAGGTGGGCGGCAACTCCTATTAGGTTTTTGGATGATTAGGGCTTAACAATCCCTTAAGCCCTCTTTTATAGAGAACTAATTCTCTTAATGGTTAATGGATCATATCCATAAAGCCCGTTAACCCGCTCCATTAAGATAAGTTAAAATAAACCAAACCATGATAGTTTATTTTAAGTTAAAATGAACCGAACCAACTTTTGGTTCATTCGTTTAAAATAAACCAAACCCTTTGGTTTATTCTCATCCATTGGATTAGAACCAAACCATTTTAGTCCATCCATTATGTCTTCATAAGACACGGCCCATCCACGCTTCCATTGCGACTGAAACAATTTCATGCTCGCTTTATGTTTGGTCCAACCAAACATAGTTTCTCTCCTCCGAGAATCCCATTCTCAAGCTCGCTTTTAAATCCTTTGGATTACACTCGCGTGTGACCAAATAGGTTCTCGGTTTATGTTGGCCGCCTATAATTAACCACTTAATTATAGAACGATCATGAGTGGCACCTAGTAGTACATCATGATCCCCAATTAACCAAAAGATCAACGGTTGATCCGTAACTATTTCAAACCCTTCAAAGACTCGAATGATTCGTGCCCCATTCCCTTCACTCATCTTATACCCACTTGGTTCAGACATGGTCTATAGTGTCCCCTCACTAGGTCGACTACGCCACACCTAGCCCAAGTATCATTTCTCGTCCTACTGATTCTAGTTACTCCACATGTATCAAGAGTACCTTACTCTAAACATGTAATGCTTTGGCCAAAGACTTTAGTAACAATCCGACGTTTAAAGGCCATGGGTATACATCTCCTCGCAAGGAGTGGTGAATCCTTTATAGGCTATTCAACACCTTTCGATCACTTCGACTTATACCCAATCATCCGTCCACATCTCCTTAGAGATGTTTGCTTAAGATGTCAAAGCATAAGTCTCCATGATCAAGATGACTTGAATACCGCAAGTCAAAGGAACATCGCACTTAAGCCACAGAAGAAGAACTTCATTGACATATCTATATATGAGAACCATATGAAGTCTTACCGGTCACTCCAATGAACTAGTTACCATAACTAGCATCCACGATTAACTCCGGACATCACTATGTCTCCAGCCAGTGAGAATCAGCTGCTTGGATACACCAAGGAGTATACCTCGTGCTAGTCTCGACAGAATTGATGGTGTCCAAATCCATCAATTAATCGACTAGGGATAATTCTGATACATCACAATTACACATGTAGAGATACTCACTAGTTGTGATCCAATCACAAATTCTCTCATGCTGTGAATCGTATCGTGGACATTCAGTAAATGAGTTTAAGATCCAATTAAATACATAAAATATGTATACTCAAATAGTGAATCTTCATTTATCATATAAATGGTTCATACATAAGGCGATTGCCTTAGGACATCTCTCATATATTACTAACATTTATACCTTACGATCTTCTACCGTATGTCCTATCCTTCTCGTGGACGATGTGTGGACGAAGATCCTCCATGAGTAGAAGCCTTCTAGATCGCTTTCTTCTCTACCTTGTCCGCTGCGAACAAAGAGAAGAACCAACAAATACCTATCCTATCTAGAACCGGCCACCAAATTAGGGAATTTGGTGCAACCGCCGGCCAAGGAGCAATTGGATGAAGCGCCGACCAACTTGAAGATGAGTTGCCGCCGGCCACCAAGGAGAAGGGGAGGAGGAAAAGCACCGGCCACCAATGGAAGGAGAACCGCCGACCAAGGAAGAAGGGAGTGGCTTAAAGGATGGGCGCCGGCCAAGGAATGATGGAAGGAGATGGGCGCCGGCAACAATTTGGAGGAAGAAGGTGCCGCCCAAAACCCTAGCTCCCAAACCCTAGCCGCCCACTTGTGGATGAGCCAAACCCTAACTCCAATTCGAAATCAATACTTGCCGCCCAAGCCTAAGCCCCCTATTTATAGAATTAGGCTTAAGCCTCCTTTAATCTCCACCGTCGGATCTAGGGATTTAATCTCCACCGTCGGATCTAGGGTTTTATCCCAACCGTTGGATCTAGGGTTTAATCCCAACCGTCGAATCTAGGATTTCATCCCAACCGTCGGATCTAAGGTTTCATCCCAACCGTCGGATCTAGGGTTTTATCCCAACCGTCGGATCTAGGGATTTAATCCCAACCGTCGATTCTAGGGTTTCATCCTAACCATCGGATCTAGGGATTTAATCCCAACCGTTGGTTCTAGGGTTTCATCCAACCATTGGATCTAGGGATTTAATCCCAACCGTTGGTTCTAGGTTTTGTTTTACATTCTTGGATCTAGACTTCACAAGGATTATATTAGGCTACGATAGGGACCATAAGGAGGAGTTGGATCTTGGCCACCCGATGGATCGGAACCACATAAACTTGATCCATCAATGATGTTCCATTCCACTAGAGGATCATCATTGAACTACCTCACCAACCCCCATAAATTAATATGGGTTCCATATATTATTTGTACATTCATCTCCCCGTGTTTAAGATATCGAATGTCCGTCAATTAATTGATTTACTGACCATCAATTAATTAACATCTAACTCCTCGAGTAGTACCACTCAACCTTATCATCATGTTGACTAAGTCAACCAGCTGGGTTTACATGATGAACCTTATGAGCTCCTCAAGGGGACATCATCAACCTAATATATAGGACACGATTTCCTCCTATAATCAACGACACACCATGTAAATAATATTATTTCCCAACTTAATGCATATTGATTTAATCCATCTAAATCTCACCCACTGGTAAATCAAAGAAATAAATACTAAGTACATGTGCCCATTATTATATCGGGATTAAGAGCATGTACAACATAATATCCGAGGTCCGATTCAATTATATAGTCAGTACTAAATTGAATCACCTCTATGTCGGTCCTACTCAATACACCTAAGTGTACTAGTGTAACTCTATGTTCAAGATAAAACAATACCAAGCTACACTACAACCATGCCAATGGTTTGTCCAAAACCATCTTGGTTGTGAGCCTTTACTTATATTTTATAAGGGACTGATAACATGATCTTCTGTGCCACACCAAGCACCATGTTATCTACAATGTAAAATATTAGACAATATGCACACATATATAATGAATATATAAAATGCAAACAATGATCATGTGATTCTTATTTCAAAATAAAATGTTCATACAAAAAGAGCTTGGTTTTCAGTATACATTCCAACAGCTGGCAGTCGATTGATGCTTGCTGCAAGTCAAAGTTAGCTCAAAGAAAACATTATTTCGACGGCCTTCGACCGTCCGATCTCGACCTAGACCATCGATGGGATGTCTTTGGTCGGATCTACGCTTAAGACCATCCCCGTAAGGAGGATACGACCTCACTTACGCTCGCACACACGAGCTTACCTCGATACTTACCATGTCGCTTTTGCTTCCGGCCTTCCACTCGATTCCTTCGGCTCCCTCCGAAGTCACTCGAGTGTCACCCGACCACCACGGCTTCCTCTGGGTGTCGCTAGCCTTCAGCTCCAGCTTTAGCACTTTTCTGCACACTTGATTCAGCTCATGAGATAACGATATATCCTTGACTTTGCGTCTTTTGCCATAATCAAAATATAGGTTCGACTTAGGTGCCCCTGCACCAACAATAAATAACTCCTCGGAACAATTTGGAGGTGGAGAAACCTCGTACAAAGATTACAAAAGTAATACAAGAAGTAAACAAGAAAATACAAGATGAATATACAAAACAATGTAAAGAAAACTTTACAACTATTGCTTTGGAGTGCTTGCTTGTTGATTACTTGAACCGTGCTTGAAAACCCTGACTTGCACTAGCAAATCACCTCAAAAATGTCCAAGAACCGAAGGCAAAAACCTCCTCCACAAGCTCCCTTTAAAGCTTCTCCTTGGGCTAGATTTCGCCTAGCAGTCGACTGATCGGGACCATTAGTCGACTGCCCCTGTAGTCATTATCTCACAACGACATGAACCACATTGGATAAGTTCCAACGGATATACCATCAGTCGACTGATCATGCCCATCAGTTGACTGATCGAGCCTTCACTCGACTATCAAACCCTAATAGTCGACTCAGAAACCTTCTGTGCCCGAATTCCCGACTAGAAGTCGACTGATCTCCAGATCAGTTGACTACTCAGGCTATCAGTCGACTGCTAGGTCATTTCCTATAGTCAAATACCAGTCGACTCACATCAGTCGACTGACCATAATATCAGTCGAGTGATACACCTCAAACATGAGGTTTTAACCTCAAGTATGGTGTCCCCATACTTGTTAGATCACCCTTAGCCTAGACCTAAGCCTTCTAGCCACCTCCGTCAGCCTCGCGCCTATCCGATCCCTCCAAGTCATCTATGACTTATGTTGGGTTTCCGGCACCGCGGCTTATGTGTGTTCGATCATGTTTCGTAAACATGAGCACAGCGGAAGCAATAAAAATAATAAATATAAATTTATTACAACACACACATCGCACGCATGCATATTACAACAAGTGTAGACATAACCGTAAATTTAAATTTGCAATAAAAGGAAATTTAACTACGTTATACCTTTCGTATGACGTGTAGCGGGAACGGCATCAACCGGAACGATCCTCGCTAGAATCATCTCTATCCGTATCCACGCCGAGTTCCTTGGGATGACATCACTAAGCCACGAGCTTCATCTTCGTACGGGTTACTAGCCTCGTGTTGAAGACGACGTGATCGAGAGATGATCACGATCCGAATCCAAATTCGGATACTAAAACGAGTTCTCAAAACTCGCTTCTCCGGAGAGGTATTCGTCAACCAATTGACGAATCCTTTGTCCTCCACCTCAGAGGATTACCGGAGATCGAATCCCCGGTAGGTTAGCCGCTGTCGGAGCTCTAACCGTCGTCCAAACGACGCTCCGGCGAGAGGAGAAGAAGCTGTCCAGAAAACTGGACAGCTTGGTGGAGGAGTAGGCGCCGGCCAAAACAAGGAAGCCAAGTGCTTACCTTTTCACCGAGGCCTAGGAAGATCACCGGAGGGTCGCCGGAGGGTTCACCGGCTGAAGCTTGGACGCCGGCAAGGAGATGACGGTGGCACAACAAGCTGGGCGGCGGCAATGGAGTTGACGCCAACAAGGGGAAGGGGTTTGGGCGGCCAAGCTTGATTAGGGCTTTAGATTAGGTTTTAAGCCCTATTTTATAGAGAACTAATTCTCTTAATGGTTAATGGATCATATCCATAAAGCCCGTTAACCCGCTCCATTAAGATAAGTTAAAATAAACCAAACCATGATGGTTTATTTTAAGTTAAAACGAACCGAACCAACTTTTGGTTCATTCGCTTAAAATAAACCAAACCCTTTGGTTTATTCTCCTCCATTGGATTAGAACCAAACCATTTTGGTTCATCCATTACGCCTTCATAAGACTCGCCCATCCATGCTTCCATTGCATCAAACGATTTCATGCTCGCTTTATGTTTGGTCCAACCAAACATAGTTTCTCTCGGTCTGAGAATCCCATTCTCAAGCTCGTTTTAAATCCTTTGGATTACGCTCGTTGTGCGTGTGACCAAATAGGTTCTCGGTTTATGTTGGCCTTCTATAATTAACCATTAATTATAGAACGATCATGAGTGGCACCTAGTGGTACATCATGATCCCCAATTAACCGAAAAGATCAACGGTTGATCCAGAACTATTTCTGAAACCCTTCAGTAGCTCGAATGATTCGTGCCCCATTCCCTTCACTCATCTTATACCCACTTGGTTCAGGACATGGTCTATAGTGTCAGTACCCACTAGGCTGACTACGTCACACCTAGCCCAAGTATCATTTCCTCGTCCTACGGATTCTAGTTACTCCACATGTATCGAAGAGTACCTTACTCTAAACATGTAATGCTTTGGCCAAAGACTTTAGTAACAATCCGACGAGAGACCATGGGTATACATCTCCTCGCAAGGAGTGGTGAATCCTTTATAGGCTATTCAAACACCTTCGATCACTTCGACTTATACCCAATCATCCCGGGTCCACATCTCCTTAGAGATGTTTGCTTAAGATGTCAAAGCATAAGTCTCCATGATCAAGATGACTTGATTACCGCAAGTCAAAGGAACATCGCACTTAAGCCACAGTAAGAACTTCATTGACATATCTATATATGCAGAGAACCATATGAAGTCTTACGGCTGGTCACTCCAATGAACTAGTTACCATAACTAGCATCCACGATTAACTCGGACATCACTATGTCTCGGAGAATCACCGCTTGGATACACCAAGGAGTATACCTGTGCTAGTCTCGATGTAATTGATGGTGTCCAAATCCATCAATTCATCGACTAGGTATAATTTCGATACATCACAATTACACATGTAGAGATACTCACTAGTTGTGATCCAATCACAAATTCTCTCATGCTGTGAATCGTATCGTGGACATTCAGTAAATGAGTTTAAGATCCAATCAAATACATGAAAACATGTACACTCAAATAGTGAATCTTCATTTATCAAATAAATGGTATGACCATAAGGCGATTACCTTTAGGACACCTCTCATATATTACTAACAAACTCCCACTTGGCCTAATGCCAATCGCTACGGTATCCAATACCATAAGCTCTAACATTACCCTCAAACTTACTTTGAGGTAATGTCTTAGTCATAGGATCCGCTAAGTTCCTTTCAGTGGGGTTTTTCTCGATTTATATTTCCTTCCTACTAATGATCTCTCTGATCTAATGATAGTGACGAAGCACATGTTTGGATCATTGATGAGACCACATCAAGTTCATAGATGAACTTCTTGATCCAAACCGCTTCCTTTGCTGCTTCCAAAGCTGCAACGTATTCTGCCTTAGTGGCAGAATCCGCTATAGTGTCAAGTTTGGAATCTTTCCAACTTATTGCGCCTCCATTCTAGGTGAATACATACCCAGACTAAGACATGGAATCATCCTTGTCTGTCTGGAGTTGGCATCCGTATACCCACGTATCACCATGTACCCTTCTCCATATATTAGGAACGTATCCTAAGTTCTTCTTAAGTACTTAAGGATCGTCTTAACATTCACCCAATGATCCATTCCTGGATCAGACTGGTATCTGCTCATGACACTCAGAGCATACGATACATCGGGCCTCGTACATAACATAACATACATGATAGATCCTATTGCGGATGCATAGGGAATCTTACTCATACAAATCCTCTCGTCTTCTGTGTGCGGACACATAGACTTCGAAAGGTGTATCCCATGCCTGATGGGTAGGAAACTTTTCTTGGATTCCGACATGCTAAACCCCTTTAGCACTCGGTCTATATATGTAGACTGCGAAAGACCAAGCAACCGTTTCGATCTATCTCTATAGATCTTAATCCCGAGGATGTAGGTTGCTTCTCCTAGGTCTTTCATGGAGAATGTCTTGGATAACCAAACCTTAACTGACTGTAAGATTGACACATCGTTTCCTATAAGTAATATGTCATCGACATACAATACTAGGAACACGACTGCACTCCCACTAACCTTCTTGTACACACAAGGTTAAATGCGGATTTTGTGAGAAATCAAACTTTTGATCGTCTCATCAAAGCGGATATTCCGACTCTGGATGCTTGCTTCAATCCATAAATGGATCGTCGCAATTTGCATACCTTGGTTTTATCACCCGATGTGAAACCCTCAGGCTGTATCATATACACGTCCTCGAGCAGGTTTCCATTAAGGAAAGCTGTTTTCACATCCATCTGCCATATCTCATAATCATAATGAGCCGCTATGGCGGGAGCATCGAATGGATTTAAGCATAGCTACAGGCGAATAGGTTTCGTCATAATCAACACCTTGCTTTTGACGATATCCTTTCGCCACCAATCTAGCCTTATAGGTAATCACATTACCATCCATGTCGGTTTCTTCTTGAAAACCACTTGCACCCTATAGGCTTTATGCCTTGGTGGGTCAACCAAGTTCCAAACTTGGTTTTCATACATGGAATCCATTTCGACTTCATGGCACCAAGCCACTTATCCCTTCTGAACTTATCGGCCACTTCTTCATAACTGGTAGGCTCCTCATCATCAATGAGTAACACGTCGTTCGATTCGCTTACGAGAAATCCATATCTCTCAGGAATATTGCGTGTTCTACCAGATCTACGAAGATGTGGTGTTACAATAGGTTCAGCCGATTGCTCATCACTATGAGTTGTCGGCTGTTGTGCTTCACCGGGTATCTCATCAATGTCTATTTGAGTCTCTCGAGCCTCCTCAAGCTCGACGACACTCCCACTGTTTTCTTGCAAGAGAAACTCTTTCTCTAGAAACACAGCATGCCTTGAAACAAACACCTTTTGTTCCACGGGATGATAGAATTAGTAACCCCTTGTTTCCTTAGGGTATCGATAAATAGACATTTATCGGACTTAGCATCCAATTTATGCGTCGATCAAGCTTCACATAAGCGGGACAACCCCATATCTTCAAGTAAGATACATGAGGTTTCTTACTATTCCATATCTCATATGGAGTAGTTGAGACTACCTTAGTAGGCATTACATTTAACAAACAGCTATGCGAAGTGCATAACCCCAAAAGGACTTGGAAAGAGTCGCATGATTCATCATTGACCTGACCATGTCCAACAAGGTCCGGTTACGCCTCTCAGATACACCATTATGCTGTGGTGTATAGGGCAGAGTCCATTGAGACAATATGCCATTGTCTCTTAGATAATCAAGAAACTCTTGACTTAAGTATTCACCACCTCGATCCGATCGAAGTATTTTAATACTTTTGTCATGTTGTTTCTCTACTTCATTTATGAATTCTTTGAACCTTTCAAAGGCTTCAGACTTGTGTTTCATCAAGAACACATACCCAAACCGTGAGTCATCATCGGTGAAGGTAATGAAGTAGCTATAGCCTCCTAAAGCTTGAGTTGACATAGGTCCACATACATCAGTATGTACTAGACCTAGTAACTCTCCCACTCGTTCACCCTTTCCAGTAAAAGGTAACTTGGTCATCTTGCCTTTTAAGCATGATCCGCATGTATCGTATGAATCCAATTCAAACGATTCTAGAATTCCACATCGGTGTAATTCGGACATGCGTTTCTTGCTTATATGGCCAAGACGACAATGCCACATATAGGAGTCTATGTGATTATCCTTTCGAGCACGCGTGTTGCTCGCTTCGATATTGCAAATGTCACTGGATACGTCCAACGTATAAACACCATTGCTTAAAGTTCCAGTCCCATAAAGAACCCCATTCAAAGTTATGTAACAACAATTGTTACTAAACATCAAATGGAAACCATTTCTATTTAAACAAGAAATAGAAATGATGTTCTTTATCAACAAAGGAATATAAAAGCAATTGTCCAGTTCTAAGACAAGTCCTGCAGGGAGTTTCAACAAATACGTTTCGATGGCGAGTGCAGTAACCTTTGCTCCATTCCCAACACGTAAATTTGACTCTCCCTTGACGAGTCTTCTTCTATTCCTTAGCCCATGTATGTCATTACATATATGTGAGCCACACCAGTATCCAATACCCAAGTGTCTAAGGAAATAGAATGACAATCAATAAAGAAGATTTCTGAATAAGATGGGGCATCCGATGCCTTATCCTTCTTTACGGACTCAAGATAAATCTTGCAATTTCTTCGCCAATGGCCCTCCTTGCCATAATGATGGCAAGTGCCCTTTTGAGCTGGTTCTGCCTTTTAGCCTTTTTCTTCTTCACCTTCTGTTGTTCCTTTGACTCCCTCTTAGAACCTTTCTTCGAGGAATCAACTAACAACACTGTCCCCTACTCATGCTTCTCAGAAGGCTCCACAGTCTTCAGCATGTTGAGCAGTACCACAGATGAACCTCCTTGCATCTCAGAGGTGAAGAGGAGCTTGGAGACTTCGAACCTTTCGAATCTCACTTGCTCTTCAACCAACTCACAGAGATGAAGGACTACGATATGAGCATCCATATGCTCATGCTGCTTTCGTAGCTTGGGTTCCATCGCGGCTAGCATGATGAAACTCATTTGTTCAGAATCACTCACATGTTTCTGATAGGCCAACAATTGGTCCAAAGTTGCATCGTCACTAGGACGGGCGGGAAGAGGCGCTTCGAGGACATACACAAGCTTTTCACCTTGAGAACAATTCTCAAGTTTCTAAGCCAGTCCAAGAAGTTCGGCCCAGTCAATTTATTTGAATCCAAAATGGAACGCAAATTCAAACACATCATGATCAATATATTAACTTAGAAATATAAAACGAGCATATATGAGAAAGATGATTTTAAAATGCATCAATATACATTTATAAATCCCATTCATTTTTTGAATTTCAAAAACCCCAAAATCACTTCGGGAGATTGTAGGTCCATCTCCGAATGGGCTGATATCCATCATAGTTATGAACAACCTTGGAGAGAGTCCAACAAGCCATTCATAACTAACTCGGTAGGTATCATCTATACCGATTGCATATCACGTATATGCAACTATCACAATGTGCTATCAACTAATTGAATGTTCACACATACATCGGGTTGTTAACACATTAACAAGTATGCATCATATGCATAGCACCCAACTTCACCTCCCTTTACATCGACCTTGGAGAGAGTCCAACAAGCCGATGCTCCAGGTTAAAGCCAACCCATTAATCAGGACATAGTTTTAATATGGTTAGAGCGCATTCAACCAATTAGCCCAGCTTGGAGAGAGTCCAACAACCAAAGCTAATGATTGACCTCTGACTCTTACCATATTAGTATTAAACTATTCCATGGTTTGAACATATTCAGGTTCGAGCCGGGCTTGGAGAGAGTCCAACAACCCAAACAAGAAACAGAACTCTAGTTCTAACCATATTAATGGAAGGTGTAGGCTTTAATATTGATTAAGGGTTTTTATGTCTCATCCTCTTTGCATACAAATAACTATTATCTATATGGCATGACATACATGGCATACATCTACATGTCACGACACGCATGGCATAATGTTATGCATCTAATGCAATTATATGGCATATAATTATGTCATGTATATAATTTCCTTATATGTCATAACTATTTATGGAAATAAAATATGTTTAAGATTTGATTCTCCAAATCAAATCATAATTAAATTAGGAAACAAATTTCCAAATCTAATCACATATTTTATTCATGGAATTATTTGATTAAGGATTTTTATTTAGGAAACCAATTTCCTAAATCATTAAAACTACTTATGGAAATAAAATATTTTAAGATTTGATTTCCTAAATCAAATCATGATTAAATTAGGAAACAAATTTCCAGAATCTAATCAAATATTTTATTTATGGAAAATATCAATTTCCATAAATACTTCCAACTTTCCAAAAGTGGAAGATTTCCATAAATACTTCTAGACTTTCCAAAATTGAAAAATTTCCATAAATACTTCTAAATTTCCAAAATTAGAAAATTTCCAGAAATACATTATGACTATCGCAAAACCATTTTTACGATTATGTCGAAACACAACAGGCTCGATACCACTATTGGGTTTAGGCACATGGCGTGTGTGTGTTCGATCATGTTTCGTAAACATGAGCACAGCGGAAGCAATAAAAATAATAAATCTACATTTATTACAACACACACATCACACGCATGCATATTACAACAAGTGTAGACATAACCGTAAATTTAAATTTGCAATAAAAGGAAATTTAACTACGTTATACCTTTCGTATGACGTGTAGCGGGAACGGCATCAACCGGAACGATCCTCGCTAGAATCGTCTCTATCCGTATCCACGCCGAGTTCCTCGGGATGACTTCGCTAAGCCACGAGCTTCGTCTTCGTACGGGTTACTAGCCTCGTGTTGAAGGTGACGTGATTGAGAGATGATCACGATCCGAATCCAAATTCGGATCCTAAAACGAGTTCTCAAAACTCGCTTCTCCGGAGAGGTATTCGTCAACCAATTGACGAATCCTTCGTCCTCCACCTCAGAGGATTACCGGAGATCGAATCCCCGGTAGGTTAGCCGCTGTCGGAGCTCTAACCGTCGTCCAAACGACGCTCCGACGAGAGGAGAAGAAGCTGTCCAGAAAACTAGACAGCTTGGTGGAGGAGTAGGCGCCGGCCAAAACAAGGAAGCCAAGTGCTTACATTTTCACCGAGGCCTAGGAAGATCACCGGAGGGTCGCCGGAGGGTTCACCGGCTGAAGCTTGGACGCCGGCAAGGAGATGACGGCGGCACAACAAGCTGGGCGGCGGCAATGGAGTTGACGCCAACAAGGGGAAGGGGTTTGGGCGGCCAAGCTTGATTAGGGCTTTGGATTAGGTTTTAAGCCCTATTTTATAGAGAACTAATTCTCTTAATGGTTAATGGATCATATCCATAAAGCCCGTTAACCCGCTCCATTAAGATAAGTTAAAATAAACCAAACCATGATGGTTTATTTTAAGTTAAAACGAACCGAACCAACTTTTGGTTCATTCGTTTAAAATAAACCAAACCCTTTGGTTTATTCTCCTCCATTGGATTAGAACCAAACCATTTTGGTTCATCCATTACGTCTTCATAAGACTCAGCCCATCCATGCTTCCATTGCGACTGAAACGATTTCATGCTCGCTTTATGTTTGGTCCAACCAAACCTAGTTTCTCTCGGTCTGAGAATCCCATTCTCAAGCTCGTTTTAAATCCTTTGGATTACGCTCGTTGTGCGTGTGACCAAATAGGTTCTCGGTTTATGTTGGTCGTCTATAATTAACCATTAATTATAGAACGATCATGAGTGGCACCTAGTAGTACATCATGATCCCCAATTAACCGAAAAGATCAACGGTTGATCCAGAACTATTTATGAAACCCTTCAGTAGCTTGAATGATTTGTACCCCATTCCCTTCACTCATCTTATACCCACTTGGTTCAGGACATGGTCTATAGTGTCAGTCCCCACTAGGCTGACAACGTCACACCTAGCCCAAGTATCATTTCCTCGTCCTACGGATTCTAGTTACTCCACATGTATCGAAGAGTACCTTACTCTAAACATGTAATGCTTTGGCCAAAGACTTTAGTAACAATCCGACGAGAGGCCATGGGTATACATCTCCTCGCAAAGAGTGGTGAATCCTTTATAGGCTATTCAAACACCTTGATCACTTGACTTATACCCAATCATCCGGGTCCACATCTCCTTAGAGATGTTTGCTTAAGATGTCAAAGCATAAGTCTCCATGATCAAGATGACTTGAATACCGCAAGTCAAAGGAACATCGCACTTAAGCCACAGTAAGAACTTCATTGACATATCTATATATGCAGAGAACCATATGAAGTCTTACGGCTAGTCACACCAATGAACTAGTTACCATAACTAGCATCCACGATTAACTTCGGACATCACTATGTCTCCAGCCAGTGAGAATCAGCTGCTTGGATACACCAAGGAGTATACCTCGTGCTAGTCTCGACAGAATTGATGGTGTCCAAATCCATCAATTCATCGACTAGGGATAATTCCGATACATCACAATTACACATGTAGAGATACTCACTAGTTGTGATTCAATCACAAATTCTCTCATGCTGTGAATCATATCGTGGACATTCAGTAAATGAGTTTAAGATCCAATCAAATACATGAAAACATGTACACTCAAATAGTGAATCTTCATTTATCAAATAAATGGTATGACCATAAGGCGATTGCCTTTAGGACACCTCTCATATATTACTAACAACTTATTCATCCATATGCTAGCCTTCAGGTGCTTCCATCAGCTATTGCCATGCTAATGTGGTCTACATTTGTAACGCCCAAAAAATCTTAGGAGTTTTATAGATAATGAGGCATGATAATAAAGGGGCCCTTATGTGGGTTAAAGAAAATAAAGATAATTATGCATGATGATAATAGGCTTACGTGGGATTTAAAGGAAATAAAAGAAAAGATAAAAGAAAAGAAAACCGGACAAGAAGGGGTGAGTCACCAAAAATCCAATAAAATTTTTTATATGATTAGGGAGAAGTCACGAATTTAATTGAAGAAGGAATTAATTCTGTTAAAGAGAGAAATTTAAGGAAATTTATAAGGGAATAGGTTAAGCCTTGATGGTTATAAATTTAACCTCCCTAATACCCTAGAGGACACCTCTCTACTCTCTTGATCCCTCCATCGCCGAACCACACATCAAGGAGAATTCTCTCCTAGGGTTGTCTTCTCCGCCGAATCCAAGGAAAGGTGGGATTCAAGAGACCTTGGAGGGTAGCTGCTAGGGCGGGATAGAAGGTTGCATCTCATTAGGTTTTACAAATATAAGTTAAAGCAATTGAAGGTAAGAATTCCCTCACCTGTAGTACATGGGTTTCTCTCGAATGGCTTTCATGTTTCTAATGTTGTGCTATGCAATAAAGAGTTTTTCATGTTCTTCTTTTCCCTGTATTGCATATGATTAACCTTAGTCGAGGTTCCATGGTTGATATTGCTTAAGACCCTAGGACGAGGTTCGTATAAATTTTGTTAAGCAGAACACGTACAGAGGCCAAACAGCTCGGGCGCAAAGCGTGCTGCCCGGGCGCAAAGCATGACGCTCGGGCGCCAAGCATGTCGCTCGACCTGGAAGTCTTTGCTCGGCTACGTACCTCGGCTCATGAGCGCATGTTGCTCGCCACGACTGTCGTCCAACGCTCTTTGGGCTCGGGAAGATTAAAAAGGACAAGAAAATAAATAAATAAAAAAATTCCGAACATGATTCCGAATGATTTTCCATGTTATGCTAGATATATATATGGTATTGATATGATGCTAGTTAGACGATATATTTGCATGATTTCATACCTTATGTCCATGTTAACGGCTGATGTAGGACCATTGTATCATAATGTATATGTTAAGTTTTGCTCATTTTATCATGATGTACCTGTTTATGTTCATGAACGATAGGAACCCCTATGCTATGGTTACGTAAGGCTTATGAATATAAATTGGTTAAGAAATGTTTCCCTAAGAGTGGGGACAAGAACACTCTTTATGTTATGTCAAAGAACATGTATGCTATTTTACTTTGCGCATGGCTTGTATCCAAAGTTGCCCCTAGGTCGAAGTACGGGCCTAGTGGTAATGACACGGTCGACGGTCGACGACCACAAGGGGTCGCCAAATGGGCCGCCAAATGGACCGCCAAATAGGCTGGGCCGAGTCATGGATACAATGTCGGACCCTAATGTTGAGATTATGTTTAAGTACTTATGAAAGTATATGTTTTCAAAGAGCATTCTGCATATAACTATTCCATGCCTATGTTATTACGAGATGTTATGTTATTGTGATAAAAATGCCATGGGGATACATGTCCTAGATGATCATGTCACAGATTGCTTTACTCATGAATTTTGAATGCTAAGTCTATATGCCTCTTGATGATCATGTTAATAGTTACATCCATGCTATGACTATATGTTAGGTAAATGAACATGTCACTATCTTATGTGTAATTTATGTCGTATGGCTTTTGTGAGTAGGAAAGGATCTTACTCAAAGGCATATGTCTTTGATAGTGTCATTTTCCCTTATCTTTGAGAGCAAGGCAAGGAATGGATAAATTAAAGGGAGCAGCAGGAGGGGCAAAGATGTGTGTGGCAGTGGCATGGTGGACGAGATCATTTTTCATATACGGACTTTTGCATGATTTTCAGTTTTTGTGTAAACTATTAGGAGACGTTAATGCTTTCTATGGTTGTTACTCATGTTTATTTTTTATGAACCTTGAAATGGTTAATACATGTTTAGTTGAATAAATTGCTAAGACCTTTTGCCATGATTAAATTGTTAGGTTGATTGGGTTAATGTAATTAGAGTTAAGAGTTGTAAAGTTAAAGTTTTTTAAATGCTTCCGTTGTATGTATATGCATGTATGTATGATCGCGTAGCGCCGCCCTTCACTCCCCTCTGAGGTACGGGAAGGGCGGGCGTTACAGGTGGTATCAGAGCCCAGTTCTGCCTTTCCACTGCACACACATCAAGCTCCAAATCCTGCCGCTCCAAGTAAGAAATTCTATGCCTACTCTATTTCTTTCATGTAAGATAAGAAATTCTTTTAGCTTAAATATGCATGAATATATGTATGATAACATTATGCTAGCCTTTAGTTTAAATATGCATAAATAAATATGAATGATAACCTTATGCTAGCCTTATTATAATATATGAAGATAAGCATGGCTAGAAGACGTAGTCATAGAGTCGATGAGACAAGTAATATATGGAAGACGTAGTAATAGAGTCGATGAGATGAATATATGCATAATAATCTTATGCTAGCCTTATTATAATATATGAAGATAAGCATGGTTGGAAGACGTAGTAATAGAGTCGATGAGACAGTAATATATGGAAGACGTGGTAATAGAGTCGATGAGACAGTAATATATGGAAGACGTAGTAATAGAGTCGATGAGAGATGCATTTTGCCTCCATAGGAGCTCCAAAGATCATGGTAAAGAAGAAAGATGGGTCTATGCGAATGCATAGACTAATGAGTGCTAAATAATGTGACGATCAAGAACAAAAATACTTTACTACTGATCGACGAATTGTTCGACCAGTTAAAGGGTGCCACCGTCTTCTCTAAGATTGACCTAAGGTCTGGCTATCATCAAGTGAAAGTGAAACCAGATGATATAGCGAAGACAGCTTTCCGAACAAGATACGGACATTATGAGTTCGTAGTCATGCCTTTCGGAGTGACGAATGCTCCTGCTATGTTCATGGACCTGATGAATCGGATATTCTTGCCGTTTCTTGACAAGTTCATGATCGTCTTTATTGACGATATCCTCGTCTGTTCGAGAAATCAAGAAGAGCATGTCGAACACCTGAAGATGGTATTACAGATTCTTCGAGAAAAGCAACTATATGCCAAGTTCTCCAAATGTGAATTCTGGCTCGATCAAGTATCTTGTCTGGGTCATATTATATCCAAAGACGGAGTTATGGTAGACCCAAGAAAGATTGAAGCTGTGAGTAATTGGAGCAGGCCAAAGAATGCTAGTGAAGTGAGGAGTTTTCTCGGATTAGCGAGCAATTATCAAAAATTCATAGAAGACTTTGTCAGAATAGCAGCACCTATGACAGTTCTCACCCGGAAGAACAAGAAGTATGTATGGACGGAGGAATGTGAGAAGAGTTTCTTGGAGATGAAAAGGAGACTTATAAGTGCTCCAATCCTTACTCTCCCAGAGAACGACAAGAGCTTCGACATGTATAGCGATGCCTCTGGATTGGGACTCAGAGTTGTACTTATGTAGAGGGGTAAAGTTATTGCCTATGCCTCTAGGCAACTCAAGGAACATGAAAAGAACTATCCCACTCACGATTTAGAGTTGGCCGCTGTGGTCTTCGCTCTCAAGGTATGGAGGCACTATCTGTATGGAGCACAGTGTAAGATCTATACAGACCACCAGAGTCTGAGATATTTCTTCACACAGAGGGACCTCAATATGAGACAACGCTTCGAGCTCGTGAAGGACTATGACTGTGAGATTTTCTATCACCCAGGGAAAGCGAACAAAGTGGCCGATGCACTCAACAGGAAGTCCAGTGCCACCTTGATGTCTCTATCGGGATTGTCTCGACCGCTGGAGACGGAAATCATGAGCTATGGAATTGAGGTTATTTTCAAACAGCTTTCGACCATGGCAATAGTACCATCACTATTCGATGACATATTGGCAAAACAAAGTAGTGATCCAAATCTCCAGAGGATCAAGCAGGAGATCCTAGAAGGAAAAACCGAGGATTTTCGTGTCGCTGATAGAGGAATATTATACCTTAGGGATCGTCTATGTATCCCTAATGATCCGGAACTACGCAAGAAGATATTGGAGGAGGCTCATGGGACCCCCTATTCTATGCATCCGGGATCCACCAAAATGTATCAAGATATGAAAGAGAAATTCTGGTGGTCCGGTATGAAGAGGGATGTAGCACAGCACGTCAGTACCTGTTTGACCTGTCAGCAAGTTAAAGCAGAACATTAAAGGCCTGGAGGAGTTCTGCAACCGATCCAAATTCCAGAGTGGAAATGGGAAGACATCTCTATGGACTTTATTTCAAGTCTTTCCAGGACTACGAACGGATATGACGCAATATGGGTTATCGTTGACAGATTAACGAAGTCAGCCCATTTCCTAGCAATCAAGATGACCTATTCGATTGAGCAACTGGCTCAATTATATGCTAAGGAAATCATCAGATTGCATGGTATTCCCAAGACCATCATTTCAGATAGGGATGGTCGCTTCACGTCACAGTTTTGGGAATGCATTCATAAGGCTCTTGCACGGTGCATTTCGATCGCTTTCATCCTCGCATGATGGACAAACAGAAAGGGTGAACTAAGTACTGGAAGACATGTTACGAGCTTGTGCCCTGGACTTCAAAGGGAGCTGGTGCCGATATTTATGTCTAGCGGAATTCGCTTACAACAATAGCTATCAGGATACCATCGGAATGGCACCTTATGAAGCTTTATATGGGAGGAGATGTAGGTCTCCAATCTGTTGGTACGAAGGTGGTGAGAAGAAAGAGATGGGACTTCGGATGGAATTCATCGAGGACACCACTCGAGCGATACAGAATATCCACCAAAGAATAGAGACTGCTCAGAGCTGGCAGAAAAACTATGCGGATCAGCGACGTAGACCTTTGGAATTCAATGTCGGAGATTTGGTATTTCTCCGGGTAGCACCTATGAAAGGAATAATGAGATTCGGGAAGAAAGGGAAGCTAAGTCCACGATACGTAGGACCATATCCGATCCTGAAAAGAGTTGGCAAGGTAGCTTATGAGCTCGAGCTACCTCAAGAGATGTCGACTATTCACAACGTATTCCATGTGTCGATGCTCAAGAAGTGCATTTCCAGTAGAGACCAGATGGTTGAGCCACAGACAATGCAAATTCAGGAGGACCTAAGTTACGAAAGTCGACCGATCCGAGTATTGGACTGGGAAGTCAAAAGACTAAGAAATAAAGAAGTGCCCTTAGTAAAAGTTTTGTGGCAAAGTCAACAATATGAAGAAGCCACCTGGGAACGCGAGGACGATATGAAACGAAGATACCCAAAACTATTCTAAGTTCGAGGACGAACTTTTTATAAGGTATGGGGGATTGTAATGCCCGAAAAATCTTAGGAGTTTTATAGATAATGAGGCATGATAATAAAGGGGCCCTTATGTGGGTTAAAGAAAATAAAGATAATTATGCATGATGATAATAGGCTTACGTGGGATTTAAAGGAAATAAAAGAAAAGATAAAAAAAAAGAAAACCGGACAAGAAGGGGTGAGTCACCAAAAATCCAATAAAAATTTTTATATGATTAGGGAGAAGTCACGAATTTAATCGAAGAAGGAATTAATTCTGTTAAAGAGAGAAATTTAAGGAAATTTATAAGGGAATAGGTTAAGCCTTGATGGATATAAATTTAACCTCCCTAATACCCTAGAGGACACCTCTCTACTCTCTTGATCCCTCCACCACCGAACCACACATCAAGGAGAATTCTCTCCTAGGGTTGTCTTCTCCGCCGAATCCAAGGAAAGGTGGGATTCAAGAGACCTTGGAGGGCAGCTGCTAGGGCGGGATAGAAGGTTGCATCCCATTAGGTTTAACAAATATAAGTTAAAGCAATCGAAGGTAAGAATTCCCTCACCTGTAGTACATGGGTTTCTCTCGAATGGCTTTCATGTTTCTAATGTTGTGCTATGCAATACAGAGTTTTTCATGTTCTTCTTTTCCCTGTATTGCATATGATTAACCTTAGTCGAGGTTCCATGGTTGATATTGCTTAAGACCCTAGGATGAGGTTCGTATAAATTTTGTTAAGCTGAACACGTACAGAGGCCAAACAGCTCGGGCGCAAAGCGTGCTGCCCGGGCGCAAAGCATGCCGCTCGGGCGCCAAGCGTGTCCCTCGACCGCTGGAGGTGCTGCTCGGCTAGTAGGTGTACCTCTCGGCTAGCGCAGTGCGCCGCCTACGACAGGTGTGTAACGCAGTCTACCGCGGCTGGCCCTGGAAGAATAAAAAGGACAAGAAAATAAATAAATAAATAAATAAAAAATTCCGAACATGATTCCGAATGATTTTCCATGTTATGCTAGATATATATATATGGTATTGATATGATGCTAGTTAGGCGATATATTTGCATGATTTCATACCTTATGTCCATGTTAACGGCTGATGTAGGACCATTGTATCATAATGTATATGTTAAGTTTTGCTCATTTTATCATGATGTACCTGTTTATGTTCATGAACGATAGGCACCCCTATGCTATGGTTACGTAAGGCTTATGAATATGAATTGGTTAAGAAATGTTTCCCTAAGAGTGGGGACAAGAACACTCTTTATGTTATGTCAAAGAACATGTATGCTATTTTACTTTGCGCATAGCTTGTATCCAAAGTTGCCCCTAGGTCGAAGTACGTGCCTAGTGGTAATGACACGGTCGACGTGCCGACGGTCGACGGTCGACGACCACAAGGGGTCGCCAAATGGGCTGCCGAATGGACCGCCAAATGGGCTGGGCTAAGTCATGGATACAATGTCGGGCCCTAATGTTGAGATTATGTTTAAGTACTTATGAAAGTATATGTTTTCAAAGAGCATTCTGCATATAACTATTCCATGCCTATGTTATTACGAGATGTTATGTTATTATGATAAAAATGTCATGGGGATACATGTCCTAGATGATCATGTCACGGATTGCTTTATTCATGAATTTTGAATGCTAAGTCTATATGCCTCTTGATGATCATGTTAATAGTTACATCCATGCTATGACTATATGTTAGTTAAATGAACATGTCACTATCTTATGTGTAATTTATGTCGTATGGCTTTTGTGAGTAGGAAAGGATCTTACTCAGCATATGTGCTGATAGTGTCATTTTTCCCTTGTACTGCAGAGCAAGGCCAGGAATGGATAAATTAAAGGGAGCAGCAGGAGGGGCAAAGATGTGTGTGGCAGTGGCATGGTGGAAGAGATCATTTTTCATATACGGACTTATGCATGATTTTCAGTTTATGTGTAAACTATTAGGAGACGTTAATGCTTTCTATGGTTGTTACTCATGTTTATTTTTTATGAACCTTGAAATGGTTAATACATGTTTAGTTGAATAAATTGCTAAGACCTTTTGCCATGATTAAATTGTTAGGTTGATTGGGTTAATGTAATTAGAGTTAAGAGTTGTAAAGTTAAAGTTTTTTAAATGCTTCCGTTGTATGTATATGCATGTATGTATGATCGCATAGCACCGCCCTTCGCTCCCCTCTGAGGTACGGGAAGGGCGGGCATTACAATATCGCCAAGGCACATTGGGCTTACGCTGTCATGACTTCATTTGGACTTTATGCCACCAACCATTGGACTTATGCTTCCAAGACTCCACCCTTGGACTTTACACCGCCAATATTCCCCTTGGACTTTCCAATTGCCAAGACTCAAGCTTGGACTTTCCCTTGTCAATCTATGTTGGACTTTCCATGCCAAGACCCAAGCTTGGACTTTCCCTTGCCAACCCATGTTGGACTTTCCATGCCAAGACCCATGCTTGGACTTTCCATGCCAAGTACACAAGACTTGGACTTCTCCCATGACAATGGTCAAACCATCATCAAACATCAAATATGACCTGGGTCGATTGTACCAACAATCTCCCCAACACATTGTTAGACATCAATGTCAAACATCAAAATACTACTCGAGTCAAACTCAAGTCTGGTCAATCGTGACCTGGGCCGATTGCACCAACAATCCCCCCCTTTTTGATGTTTGACAAAAAAACACCCTTGAGTTAGGCCCCAAACTCAAATTCCCTTACCAATTTTTCCAAATTGGTAATTCTAACATTCTCCCCCTTTTTGACATACATCAAAAAAGTTCTCCCAAGGAGGTCAATGTCTTATATCTCAATGAGATCTTACAATCTCTCCCTTGGTCCAAAAACACTTATGATGCCTTCACTCTTCCTAGTGATAAATCTCATATCACTTAAGAGAAGCAATCCTATACACTCTTCTAATTTCCAAATTGGGTATCTCAAATTCTCATTTCTCCCCCTCATGAGGAAAAATAACATACATCATCCCATGATGGATATCTCCCCCTAAAGGCTTGCTCCCCCTTGACCATTGCACCAACAATGTTCTTGGGAAGACCCTAAGTCAATAGAAATACTAAACCATCAAAAATAAGGTTAAAAGTTCAACATTGAACTTTCTCTCACCTTAAAATTGATACATCACCCTAACAACTCTCCTAATCCATATTCAATGGATTTTCACCCTTTCTAATGCTTTCCAAAGCATATCCTAGGATTAAGAGCAGTTAGGGAACCCTAACATAGCTGAAACATAGGATAAATAAATCTTGTTTATCCGAAATCAACTCTGGTAGTCGACTCTATCAGTCAACAGTCGATTGCCCTACACATCAGTCGACTGCCATCATGCGACAGTCGATTGATAACTGATATTTCCGAATTTCAGTTATCAGAATTGAATTTCAAAAATTCATAAGTAAATATACATAATTTGAAAAATCATGAAAATTCATACGTACATTACTTATAAGAAATATAATGGGTGAAAAATATTGGAAAAATAATTTATCCATAAAATAGTGAAATTGATACAAAATTCAAAAGTGAAGAAAAACTTCAATGTTTGAGCACACTTTATATCAACATCATCAATTGTGATTGCTATCAAAAGATAGACTTCACCAAGGTTTTTCAAAATGATTTTAAAATTGTTTTAAAACCTTATATTAGATCATATTCTTTAGGCTTAATGTACATGGCTTGAACATAAGCTTTTCCAATGATCCATCAATAGTATAAGGTGAGTTTTAGTTCATCTAGATGCAAAAACTATGCACCTTGAACTCAACTCATATCCTAGCATCTCACATGTATCTAGGGTGTATCAATACACATACATGTCAATGTAATGTGAGATGTGGGTTTTGTTCATCCTAATCTAGGGCTTCATGCATTTTTTTCGAAGGCAACACTACTTGATTCCCTTATACATGGGACTTCAAGTCATGTCAATTGTCCTTAACTTAATTTTTTATTAAATTCATGAATGATTATTGCATTAATGATGATATAAATAAACATGTGCTCATAATCATGATGTCATGACATAAAATGGAATCTAAGCATATCATGACATTAAAAATTGTTGGGATGTATACTGAAAAATCTATCTTTTGTATGAGCATCTTTATTTTGAAATAAGAATCACATGATCATTGTTTGTATTTTTATGGTTATGCAATATTGTCTAATACATTACATTGTAGATAACATGGTGTGTGGTGTCACACGGGAGATCATATTATCAGCTCCTTGTAAAGTATAAGTAAAGGCTCACAACCGAGATGGCTTTGGACAAACCATCGGAATGGTTGTAGTGTGATTTGGTATTGGTTTATCTTGACCATAGAATCACACTAGTGCACTTTGTGTGTATTGAGCAGGACCGACTTAGAGGTGATTCGATTTATTGCTGACTACATAATCGAATCAGACCTCAGATATTATATACTCTTAATCCCGATATAATAACGGGCACATATACTTAGTATTCATTTCTTTGATTTACCAATGGGTGAGATTTATAGATTAAATCGATAGGCTCGGTAAGTTGGGAAATCATATTATTTATATGGTGTATCATTGATTATAGGAGAAAACCGTGTCCTATATATTAGGATGATGATGTCCCCTTGAGGAGCTCATAAGGTTCATCATGTAAACCCTGCAGGTGGACTTGGTCCGGCATGACGAAAAGGTTGAGTGGTACTACTCATGGAGTTAGATGTTGATTAATTAATCATCAGTAAATTAATTAATCAATGGACATTCGAGATCTTAAATACGGGGAGAAAATGTACAAATAATATATGGAGCCCATATTAACTTATGGGGGTTGGTGAGGTAGATCAATGATAATCTTTTAGTGGATTGGATTATCATTAATGGATCGGACTTTATGTGGGCTTAATCCATGGGTGGCCAAGATCCAACTCCTCCTCATGGTCCCTATTGTAGTCTATTAACACCTCATGAAGCTTAGATCCAATGGATAGAAACAAAACTCTAGATCTAAAGGTAGAGATTAAATCTCTAAGATCCGACGGTTGAGATTAAATCTCTAGAACCAATGGTGGAGATTAAATCCCTAGAACCAATGGTGGAGATAACAGGAGGCTTAGAGTTGGCATGGAGGACAATTAAGAGGAGCTAGGGTTTTGGAGTTGGCTGCAAGAAGCAAGGGTTAGGGTTTGGAGCATTGGTGGCACCAAATAAGGAAACAACTTCCTTATCTTCTTCTTTCTCAAGCTGTCGGCGCCCATTGAAGCCCTTCCAGCCCTTGGCCGGCATCCAAACTTCCTCTTCTCCTTCTCCTTGGCTAGTGGAAACAAGATTTAGGTCTTTCCCTTGGTGTCTTGGTCGGTTTCCACCTTAATCTCTTCTTCCTTCTTGGCCGGCGGCAAGCTCCAACATTGGATGTTGGTGGTTGGTTGAAAGAAGGAAAGGAGCTTTGTTTCTGTTCTTCCTCTTGCTTGTAATGAGCAAGGAAGGAATATTGGTGATCTAGGAGGTTCAACTTTTGGTAGATCGTCGCCCACACGATGTCCGAAAGGAGGAAGGTCATACATTAGAAGATCGAGAGGTATATCGATTCTCTATTCTCTTTTGTAACATGTTTGTTTTTGTTTTTCAATTATGAGCATGATATATTCTGTTTGTGGATAAATAATACTTAGATCCCGAAAATAAACATGAAAGCCAATGATCCGGACATCGTCTATTCCGTGGCTACTCGTAGAATAGAGGTTGGTCGCTTGAACAACAAGTTTGTTCAAGTGACCTCTCTAAACGAATAACACGACGATGACTTGGTTGTTTGGGCAATCCCTTTTATCTAGGATTAATTTTTTTTTAATCCGGGGACATCGATGGGATCGCTATGAAAAAGAACTCAAGGTGAAGTGGGAAGCGAAGTTTCCCCTCACGGATCACTCAAATCAAAACCTTCAATTGGTATCAGAGACAAGGTTTTTTGTTTTATGTGTTTAGGATTCGGTTACTCTTATGCATTTTTCCATATATTATATGTGTCGGATAATAGTTGGATATGCGTAGGTTAACTCTTTGGTTATAGGCATAAGATCCGACTATTATGGTCATATGTGTGTATGTGATTGTATGTGTGTATTTTGTTGAATCCTCGGGGTTGACGAGGCTCGTATTTAATTTTTTGTAAATTAGATATGGCATTGTTTAGCCACTCTTTTATTTTAGTTTACTTTCGATCTAGATTTCATGTACACTCCCTCATGGAGTATAGGATCGATGGATGTAAATTAAAATAGATTTTAGTCTCGGCTCGGATCTCTGGATGGCTCGTACATGGCGTAGGAGGAGCGGACGAGAAGACGATGCGACGAGAGACATATTGAAGACAAAAGCCATAATAGTTGGAAAATAATTTATTTTTCATATTTATTGCTTATTGTTTGATATGCATGGCGTAGGCTAGAAAATTCCTCAATTTCAAATTACTAAGTGGGAGAGGGAAATTTTTATAAATTCCCATGGCCTCCATTACAATTTGACAAGTGATGCAAAAAAACTTGCGCGTCGGCTCTGAGTGCCTTCCTCCCCATCGGATGAGTTTGTTTCCGGATCACAAGGTCAAATATGGTTATAGAGAATTATTAAGGAGCGTGTGCACTTCTCCATCGGAAGGCACATAACCCGAGATAATTACCTTGGTACCGAGTAATTGTGAACACTTAGATACAAATATAAGTATCCTCCCCATCAGAGTCACTGCTTTTATTTGTAGGGCCAAAGAGGAACCAACTATTAATTTTACTTGTCAAAAATTTAGGTTGACAAGATAGTAAAATTAATGGGTAAAACCTCCTCTTACAAATGTAGAATTCTTATACGTCCACACTATCGTGGCATACGATATTCTCGGTGTTTTGAGGTGTTGGTTGATTTTAAAATTTTATTGTTTGAGGAATCAATAATTTTTTGAAATCTAATGTTTTGATTTATGTGATTCTTAGGTTTTCTTTCAAAATGACTTTCAACCCACTTGTTGTGATACTGAAAAAGAACAAACTTACTGGACCCAACTATGTTGATTGGAAGAGAAATCTTGACATTGTCTTGACTACTGAGGAATACAAATATGTACTCCTCGAAGAGTGCCCTCCTAAGCCTACAGATGATTCTGGGGAAAAGGAGAGAGAGTTATAAGAAGTGGATCAAGGCCGATGAGATGGCGCGGTGTTACATTTTGACATCTATGTCAAATGTACTGCAACATCAGCATCAAGCCATGCCCATTGCTTATGAAATGATGCTCAATCTCAAAGAGCTTTTTGGACACCAGAATCGGGTTGCGAGGCAAGAAGCCATGAGAAACTTGATGACGACCACCATGATCAAGGGAAAACCCGTGAGGGATCATGTTCTCAAGATGATGGCTCATTTGAATGAGCTGGAAGTCCTTGGAGCTGAGATCGATGGGGAAACCCAGGTCGATATCATACTTCAGTCTCTACCTAGGAGTTTTGAGCAGTTTCGCCAGAACTACAACATGAACAAGAGGTTGTATTCGTTGGCAGAACTTCTGACAGAACTCCAGGCGACAGAGGGGCTATTTCGTTAGAGTGCTCAGGGACATGCTATGGTGACCCAAAAGGTTTCTACTTCTAAGCCGAAAGGCAAGAAAAAGAAGAAACAAACTGGGGCGAAGGTGGTGGGAGGAACTCAGGGAGGAGTGAAGAAGCCGAAAGGCAAGTGCTTCACTTGTAAGCAGACTGGACACTGAAAGAAGGATTGCCCCAACCGCAAGCAGAACAAAGGTATATCTTTTGGTCTAGTCGTTGAAACATGTTTAGCGGTGTTATCTACCGGCACCTGGTGTGTAGATATGGGAGCCACTGATCATTTCTGCAATACTTTGCAAGGGTTCCAGGAAACCAGATGACTGGCTGAGGGGGAGATTACCGTGTACTTGGGCGATCCCACGAAGGTGGTGGCAGTTGCAGTGGGAGACATTCATTTATCTTTTGATAAGAATAAAGTGTTGGTTCTTAAGAATTGCCTTTATGTATCCTTATTTAGAAAGAATTTAATTTCGGTTTCTAAATTGTTTATGGATGGATATTCTATTTCTTTTAATGACAGAGTTGTTATAAGAAGGAATAGGGACATTATCTGTTCGGGTGCATTGATAGGAAATTTGTACACACTTGAACCAAAAGCTCCCACGATGCAAATTGAAATTAATAACTCATCTTCTAATTCCAATAAGAGAAAAGAACCTTCGAAGATGAACCAAACATATCTTTGGCATCTTAGGCTTGGTCATATTAACCTAAGCAGAATTCAAAGGTTGATAGCTGATGGACCTCTGGGTTCATTAGTGGTGGAGGATTTTCCAACCTGCGAATCTTGCTTGGAGGGTAAAATGACCAAGAGGCCTTTTAAGGCCAAGGGGTATAGAACCAAAGATGTGTTAGAATTGGTTCATTCTGATTTGTGTGGTCCTATGTCTATCTAGGCTAGAGGTGGTTTCGAGTATTTCGTCTCTTTTATAGACGATTACTCGAGATATGGATACATTTACTTGATGCGCCACAAGTCTGAATGCTTTGACAAGTTCAAAGAATTCAAGGCTGATGTGGAGAAACGTCAAGGTAAAAGTATCAAGACACTACGATCTGATCGTGGTGGCGAGTACCTCTTGGGAGAGTTTAGGAATTACCTATCAGAGGCTAGGATTCAATCCCAATTGACTGCACCTGGCACACCCCAGCAGAATGGTGTAGCAGAGCGAAAAAATAGGACTCTTATGGAGATGGTTAGATCGATGATGAGTTATTCTGAGTTGCCAGATTCGTTCTGGGGATATGCAATAGATACGACAGTGTATATTCTGAACTTAGTTCCATCTAAATCAGTGCCTTCTACTCCCATAAAATTGTGGACTGGGCGAAAGCCTAGTCTAAGACATATTCGGATATAGGAGAGTCCAGCACATGTGCTGAAGGCAGATGCTAGTAAGTTGGAACCTCGTACAGAAGTATGCATGTTCGTTGGCTATCCTAGAGGAACGAAGGGTGATCTATTTTATAGTCCTAGAGATCAGAGGGTGATCGTTAGCACAAACGTCAGATTTCTAGTGGAAGACTATGTGATAGGCCACAAGCCCAAGAGTAAAATTGTTCTGGAGGAATTAAAAGGGGAAGTCACTTCTTTAGTGCCACCGGTACAAGAAGATATACCACATGTCACTGCACCGCATGTCACAGAGGATACACAGGTGATGCCTCGTCGTAGTGGGAGGGTTGTGAGACAGCCTGATAGATTCATGTTCTTGGGAGAGTCTTCTGATTTGGTCCCTGGCGAACATGAACCTGATCCTTGGACATATGACGAGGCAATCCAAGATATTGTTGGATCGATTTGAGCGCTAGAGGGGGAGTGAATAGCGATAAAAAAACTTTTCGTAATCGTTCGAATTGGCACGAGTAAACGCAGCGGAAAGATAGCAATAAATAAATAAAAACACGAGGGGTTTTTACTTGGTTCGTAGCCTACGGCTACTACTCCAAGGCCCTAATGGTCCTTGACCACGCACGGAGGGCAAATACTAAACGAACTCCTTCTCGATAGAGATAGGAGTTAAGCGAATACAAAAACTCAATAAAGATTCAAGGTAGAGGGACACTCCCCCTCTCCTTGATATGATTTAATGCTTGAAAATAAAGACAACTTATACAAAATTAAAGATTATACCGACGACTTCAAGGATTGGAGGTTGAAGCTTTAGTCGCTCTCTCAGCGATGCTTCGTCAGAGGGATGTCTGGAGAGTCGGAGCGATCGGAAGCACTTGGAAGCTTTTGAATTGATGAAAAACCCTAGGTTTGGCCCTCCTTTTATAGCCTTTAAGCCCTCAACGAATGGGTCTTCAACCAATCACAAATGGGCACAAAACTCCTTGAAAAATGGTGATAAAGCTTGACTCCTCGAGGCTGATTTTGACCACCGGTTGAATGGCTTGAGCTGCCGGTTTGAAGCTGGCCGGTTGAGCTCGCCGGTTGAACTGGCGGTTGAATCGGCAGCCACGTTTTGACTAAAAAGGAGTTTAGCTCAAAATACAAGTGAATTCGACGGCCACTTGCCGTCCGATCTCAACATAGACCTTCCATGGAAGTCTTGGGTTGATCGCGCCAAGGACGTCCCCGTACAAAGGACACGACCTCACTTACGCTTGCACACACGAGCTTACCTCGATACTTACTTGTCGCTTTTGCTTCCGGCCTTCCACTCGATTCCTTCGGCTCCCTCCGAAGTAACTCGAGTGTCGCCCGACCACCGCGGCTTCCTCCGGGTGTCGCTAGCCTTCAGCTCCAGCATTGAGACTTTTCTGCACACTTGATTTAGCTCGTGAGATAACAATATAAGCTTAACTTTGTATCGTTTGCTATAATCAAAACATAGGTTCGACTTAGGTGCCCACTGCACCAACAATCTCCCCCTTTTTGATTTATGGCAAACCCACATACAAAGTTAAGTAAGCATGAAGAATAATAATGTGCATGAGAGAAGAAAAAAATGAAGATTAAGTTGGAGTAGTAAGGAATTTCTTCAAGTACTCCCCCTTGAGGAAACCTCCCCCTTGACCGAGGGTGAGTCTTTGAAGAAAGACCTTAATCCTCCCCCTTGAGGGTTGCTTTAAGTAATTAACATTACTTAAAATTAGCTTTAGTAAAACGTTTTAGTTAAGCCCTTTCTCCCCCTTAAGTAAAACACTAACGACATAAATAAGTTAAGAATTCTCTTAACTTGGCCTTTTGTCAAAAGTTAAATAAGTTCTCAAAACCTAAAGTTAACTTTTGGTTTAAACATGAAGTAAGAGTTAAGTTATCAAAAAAATTTGACCCCTTAACTTTGGCCTTTTTCTAACTTTTGGTAAATTTGAAAAAATTTGACCCCTTAACTTTGGCCTTTTTCTCCCCCTTTTGCCGTATATCGAAAAGAGTAAGGGGTGTGTGGAAATCAAAATAATTGCTAAATTTAAAGTCCAAGCATGTTCCACATTTTTTTATTAAAAAATAGTATATTGAAAATAAGCTCATCTATGAAATGTTCGACTCATATTTGGCTTGATTGATATGAAGGATCAACCAGTCCTGGTCGGAGTCGGTTAGTATGTATGATTATACTCCATGGTTCATAGCGATGCACTAGCTCTACATCTGGAACCAGGAGTAAGGTCCTAACATCTCACGCCCATCTACGTGGCTAAGTACACAAACACATTAGTCCTATGTGTTGTGAGATGTATTGGCTCCTTAAATCTATAGGTGCATGATATCTAAGGTATGTCCTATGCTAGTTCCATGAAAAAGTAAGAAATAGTAGTAAGAAAATATAATTTGCAAGTTCCTATTCTATTACGCACATGCCTAATTTTCGTCTCAAGAGACTAAATTCGGCTTCGGGTAGTGGTTTAGTAAATATGTCTGCTAGGTTAGACTTCGAGTCAACATATTCGAGTTGTATGGAGCCGTTGGCTACATGTTCTCGAATGAAATGGTGTTTTACCTCTATATGCTTTGTTCTTGAATGGCATATAGGGTTCTTAGTTAGATTTATCGAACTTATGTTGTCTACAAAAATTTTAGTTTTGGTGAAGTCCAACCTAAAGTCTCGAGAGTGTGCTTCATCCAAAGAAGCCGAGTTACACACTCACCCATCGCAACGCGTATTCGGCCGGTGGTAGATAAGGCAACACAATGTTGCTTCCTCGCACTAACTCACTAGACTTGAGCCAGTAGTTGACAACAACCACTCGTGCTCTTTCTATCGAGGTTTACTACGGCATAATCCGAATCGGAGTAGCCGATTAGTTCGAACTCCATAGATCTAGGTACCAAATACCAACGTTAAGTGTACCCTTAAGATATCTAAGGATACGCTTAACTAGGGTTAGGTGAGACTCCTTAGCAGGTTTGAAACTCCGGCGCACATACTTATCGCGAATAGGATGTCGGTCGACTCAGTTAAGTATAGGAGACTTCCTATCGCGCTCCTATAGTACTTTAAGTCAATGGACTTACTTTCTAGGTCTTCTCCTATGTTAACATTAATCGCCATTGGGGTGTTTATTATCTTAGCGTCTTGCATTCCAAATCTTTTAATTAACTCCTTAGTGTATTTTTGTTGATATAGGTATATACCATCCTTAGTTTGTTTAATTTGTAGACCTAAAAGAAACTTAACTACTACCAAGTTCATTTCAAACTCACTTTCCATGAGTGAAACGAACTCGTTTAGTAAGGCTGAGTTAGAGGTTCCAAAAATTATATCGTCTATGTAAATTTGAGCTATGAATATTTCTTTACCTAAGGTTTTTACGAAGAGAGTTGGGTCAACTAAGCCTTGGTTAAACCCTTTTGACTTAAGATGGATTGAAAGTCTCTCGTACCAAGCTCGAGGAGCTTGTTTAAGTCCATAGAGAGCTTTCTTAAGTTTTAGAACATGGTCGGGTTTATCTAGATTTTCGAATCCGGGGGGTTGGCTAACATAAACTTCTTCTTTAATGTATCCATTTAAGAATGCCGACTTAACATCCATTTGAAACAGCTTAAATCCTCGATGTGCGGCATAAGCTAGCACCATTCGAATGGATTCGAGTCTAGCTACTGGGGCATAGGTTTCGTCGTAATCTAAGCCTTCGACTTGACTAAACCCTTTGGCGACTAACCTAGCCTTGTTTCTAACTACTTCACCTTTATCATCAAGCTTATTTCGAAACACCCACCTTGTTCCAATTATCGTTTTGTCTTTAGGTGGTGGTACTAATTCCCACACTTCATTCCTAGTAAATTGAGCTAGCTCTTCTTGCATTGCAATAATCCAATGGGATCAAGAAGAGCTTGTTCAATTGATTTGGGTTCTATCTTTGAAATTAAGGAAATTTGACTAAGGTTTCTATAGGATGCTCTAGTTCAACTCCTACATTAGGATCTCCTATCACAAGATCGATAGGGTGGTAAGTCTCAATCCTATCTTGGGTTGGGAATGTGTCACCAAAAGCTTGATCAATGGGGTGACTTGGTTGAACACTAGTTTGACTCGGATCACTTGTCACTTGGTCGACAAGAGAAGTTGGTTGATGTGGATTAGACTCGATCTCAGGGTCAGAGTTAGGTCTAGTATGAGTAGGCTCGCTAATTGGGGTTGCCGGGGGTTTTGTAGGTTCATGTCCTTCATCAAATACTACATTGATAGTCTCCTCGACTCTAAGGGTGTCGTGGTTATATACTCTATAAGCTCGGCTTGTAGTCGAGTATCCTAGAAATATTCGACTGTGGTTTTGGATGTAAATTTCCCTAGGTAATCCTTAGTGTTTAGAATATGTACCTTACACCCAAATACCCTAAAGTACTTGATGTTAGGTATTTTATCGTGATAAATCTCATATGAGGTCTTAAGGTGCCTCTTTACCATAAGGATCCTATTCTGGACATAGCAAGCCGTGCTAACGGCTTCTGCCCAAAACCTATCAGGTAGGTCATATTCGTTCAACATGGTCCTAGCGGCTTCTTGTAGAGTTCGGTTTTTCCACTCCACTAGGCCATTTTGTTGAGGGGTCCTAGGGCAAGAGAATTCATGGTGGTATCCGTTTAGGTTACAGAAGTCGGTGAACCTTTGATTTTCGAATTCACCACCATGATCGCTTCTAAGTCTTTTAACCTTAAGGTCTTTTTGATTCTCGATTAATTTGAATAGATTGATTAATTGATCTAGGGTATCATTTTTATGTTTGATGAACCTAACCCAGGTAAACCTGGAGTAGTCGCCAATTATGACTAAGCAATATTGACTTTTATTGAGTGACTTGGCTCCATGTGAATCGAATAGATCCATATGCAGGAGCTCAAGTACACTTGAGGTTCGTTCTTGGTTAGTTAACTTGTGTTGTGTCCTAGGTTGTTTTCCTTGTTGACAAGCATTACAGATTTTATTAACCAAGTTGTTGAGGTTGGGTAAACCTCTGACTAAGCCACTCTGACTCATCTTGTGGACGAGTCTTGGGTGCGAGTGACCGAGTCGTCGGTGCCACAACCATAATTCCTCTTGCCGTGTCATAAGACACTTAGTTGAGGAGTTAGTTAAGTTGATCGTATAAATGTTGTTATTTCTAGTTCCTTTAAGAATTGTTTTAGCGGTTTCGCTGGTATTAATTATGCATTCATTTTCTAGAAATATGACCTTATAGTTATTATCACACAATTGGCTTACACTAAGTAAATTATATTGAAAATTTTCTACTAGTAAAACATTTTGAATAACAAAATTTGAATTGAGCTCAATATCACCTGATCCGATAATTTTGAGCTTGTCGTTATTTCCGAAGGCTACCGATCCTTGTCGTTTGAATCGAAGCTTTGAAAACTTGAGTTGATCCCCGGTCATGTGTCGGGAGCAACCACTGTCCAACATCCATTGATCCTACACACAAGGTGGTTGGATTGGATGTTAGATTTTTATTTTTAAATTGGTTGTAAGTTGTTAAACCTAGGTCATCTCACCCGAGTCTATATGATCAAGCATGTTATACTTATGTGTTTTTTGTGAGATGACTCCCAATTAAATTTATTAAGTGGATTTAGGTTTAAGTGATTTTATGTTGAGATGATTTTCAATTAAATTGATTAAGTGGATTTAGGTTCAAGTAATTTTATATTGAGATGATTTTCAATTAAGTTGATTAAGTGGATTTAGGTTCAAGTAATTTTATGTTGAGATGATTTTCAATTAAGTTTGATTAAGTGGATTTAGGTTCAAGTTAGATTTGGATTTAACCCAAGGCTTGTCAAGTTTACCTTTTCAAGATCATGGCTTCGTGTCGTGGCGAGGCACAGGGCCTTCTTTATCGGATCATCGACCACTTCCTTAGACAAAGCCATGTTCAAGAAAATGATGACTTGACTCACCTAAGACTATTTCCTAGTCTAACTAGTTATTTTTGAAAAGAGGCTCCCGAGGCTCAATCTTTCAAGGATTTTAGTTGGTTATTTGAAAAGAGGCTCCCGAGGCTCAATCTTTCAAGGATTTTTAGTTGGTTATTTGTGTATTCCAAGTGAGTTAAAAAAACAACAAAAAAACTAAGCATGTAATTTCTAAGTTAAAGCACAAACATGTTTTGTCTTGGCTCCCCTAGGCAGTTGAATCGGTTCGGTCTATCCACATAGTGGATTTGGTCCTGGGAACCCAAAGACGAGTTAGATCCTAGAGTTGAAATCAAAGTGATCTTAGGGACCCATGCTTGGACACATTTTTATGTCTACTTACGATTGACATATACGACTTATTGGTCGTGTTTGAGCTAAACCCTAGTCCGCCTTGTTGTACATGGCCCTTTGCGATCAAGTAGGAGGTCAAGTCCTTTGGATCCCAAAGTAAACCTTTCCGTATTCCTAAGATCTTGACTTGACTTTTCAAGGTGAGTTCTCAACTTGAGTTTTCAGCGAGTTGAGTCCTTCTCTTGAACTCGACTAGTCGAAGAGGTTAGGGAGACCTAAATGTTTGAGAGTTTAACTTCCTCAACGGTCTCGACCTTGGACTCGGACTTAGCTAACTTCCTAGACAAAAACCTAACCGTATTATGTAAAGTATTAAATAAAATCGACTCACCTTAAGGGTATCTTTTGAGCCGGATGCGTGTCAGTGGCTTGACTTGAAGGTTGCCGTAGTCAGAATCATCCTCGGTTCGACTCAAGTTCGGGTTCGATCTCGTGTCGACTCAATTGATTTCGCCATGAAGGCGTGGTCTTCGTCTTCTTGGATGGCGCTTCTTCCCATGTCGCGTTGAGGGCCTTCTTGTGCTTAGGTCCTTGGTGGTTGAGCTTGGGGCACTCGGACTTGATATGTCCAAACACATTACACTCATAACACCTAATATTAGAACTTTTAGGTTTACCTTGGTTGGGTCGAGTCGTGGTTCGCTTTGTCCCTTGGCTATTCTTGAGCTAGGTTCATTAGTTGATCCAATTCCGGTCAACTTCTTCTTGAACTCGTCTTCCTCCTCGGTTGGTGGTGGCTTGCTTGCGATTTTCTTCTTCTTTGATCCTGCAAATAAAGCTATACCCCTCTCGGGTTCAGTTGGATTGTTCATGTAATTCAAAATCGGAAAGAGTTCATCTAACCTAATTTTAGAAAGATCCTTGGAGACCTTGTAGGCATCAACCATGGATGCCACAAGGTAGTCCTCGGAAAAGAGTTTAGAACATACCTTATAAGGTCGCGGTTTTCGACCTTTTGCCCGATGCGTGTAAGTTGTTGGCGATGTCACGGACACGCGGCGTGGAGTTGCGTCGTGATTAATGTTCCTGCATTTTTAGTGTGTACAATTTATTGAATAACAAATCACACATACCTTGGCTTGATCCGATCCTTCGTGTAACTCGATTAGTTTAGTCCAAAGATCGCTGCGCTTATGAAGGGCGGCCCAGCGATTTAACTCCTCCTTGGATAGGCCGCATTGGAGGATTTGTGTTGCCTTGGCGTCGGCCGACTTGTCGTTTTATTTTGCAGCGGTCCATTGATCATAATCCAAGGAGTCACCCACTTCATTAGTCGGAAGTGTGAAACCCGTTTGGATTATGATCCACATCTCGAGTTGGGTTTTGAAAGCATTCCATCCGACCCTTCCAATAGCGGAAGTCATCTCCGTTATAAAGCGGAGGTCGGACGGTGCTAAAACCCTCGAGATGGGCCATTAAAACAAAAAGACAAAAAGAGGCGAACCGAAAAGCTAGCAAAGACAAAAACTCAAAAACAAGTACCAAGACTCGCGTCTTGGATTAGTAGTGTGGGAGAATTTAACAAACAAAATAAATAGAAATAAACAGAATTAAAAGAAAATAAATCTGTAAAAAAGCTAGATTGGTGGTTTCACCCAATCTTAGCAACCCGACTCGATACCAATTGTTGGATCGATTTGGCGCTAGAGGGGGTGAATAGCGATAAAAAAACTTTTTCGTGTCGTTCGAATTGGCACGAGTAAACGCAGCGGAAAGATAGCAATAAATAAATAAAAACACGAGGGGTTTTTACTTGGTTCGTAGCCTACGGCTACTACTCCAAGGCCCTAATGGTCCTTGACCACGCACGGAGGGCAAATAATAAACGAACTCCTTCTCGATAGAGATAGGAGTTAAGCGAATACAAAAACTCAATAAAGATTCAAGGTAGAGGGACACTCCCCCTCTCCTTGATATGATTTAATGCTTGAAAATAAAGACAACTTATACAAAATTAAAGATTATACCGACGACTTCAAGGATTGGAGGTTGAAGCTTTAGTCGTCGTCTCGGCAGCGCTTCGTCGTAGGGATGTCGGAGAGTCGGAGCATATCGGAAGCACTTGGAAGCTTTTGAATTGATGAAAAACCCTAGGTTTGGCCCTCCTTTTATAGCCTTTAAGCCCCTCAACGAATGGGTCTTCAACCAATCACAAATGGGCACAAAACTCCTTGAAAAATGGTGATAAAGCTTGACTCCTCGAGGCTGATTTTTGACCAAAGGTTGAAGCTGCCGGTTGAGCTATCGCCACGGTTGAATCGCGATTGAATGCCCGGTTGAACTGGCCGGTTGAACTGGCAGCCACGTTTTTTGACTAAAAAAGGAGTTTAGCTCAAAATACAAGTGAATTCGACGTCCACTTGCCGTCCGATCTCAACATAGACCTTCCATGGGAAGTCTTGGGTTGGATCGTCGCCTAAGGACGTCCCCGTACAAAGGACACGACCTCACTTACGCTTGCACACACGAGCTTACCTCGATACTTACTTGTCGCTTTTGCTTCCAGCCTTCCACTCGATTCCTTCGGCTCCCTCCGAAGTAACTCGAGTGTCGCCCGACCACCGCGGCTTCCTCCGGGTGTCGCTAGCCTTCAGCTCCAGCATTGAGACTTTTCTGCACACTTGATTTAGCTCGTGAGATAACAATATAAGCTTAACTTTGTATCGTTTTCTATAATCAAAACATAGGTTCGACTTAGGTGCCCATTGCACCAACAAGATAAAGATGCAGTATCTTGGCAAAGAGCAATGAATGTTAAGATTGAATCTATGGATTCAAATCAAGTCTGCGAGCTAGTAGAACCACCCGATGGTGTAAAAACCATTGGATGCAAGTGGATCTACAAGAGAAAGAGAGAAATAGATGGGAAGGTTGAGACCTTCAAAGCGAGGCTTGTTGCGAAGGGGTATACTCAGAAAGAGGGTATCAATTATGAGGATACCTTTTCGCCGGTAGCCATGCTTAAGTCTATCCGGATTCTCTAATGCATAGCAGCTCATATGGATTATGAGGTGTGGCAGATGGATGTCAAGATAGCTTTCCTTAATGGAAGTCTTGAGGAAAACATCTATATGAAGCAACCAGAGGGATTCATTGCTAAAGGCAAAGAGCATCTTGTGTGTAAGCTTAATCGGTCCATTTATGGATTGAAGCAAGCTTCGAGGTCTTGGAACATCCGCTTTAATGAGGTAATCCAGTCTTATGGATTTATTCAAAGTCCGGATGAGTCTTGTGTATACAAGAGATGTGACGGAGACGTAGTGGTATTTCTTGTACTATACGTAGATGATATTTTGTTGATTGACAACAATATCAAGGTGTTATCGGACGTAAGGGTATGGTTGTCCAAACAGTTTGATATGAAGGACTTGGGAGAGGTGGGACACATCCTTGGGATCAAGGTTATAAGGGATCGTAAGAAAAGGATGTTGTGCTTATCCCAAGCTTCATACATAGACACGATTATGGATCGTTTTAGCATGCAAAACTCCAAGAAGGGTTTTCTACCTTTCAGGCATGGAGTTCCTTTATCTAAGGAGATGTATCCTAGAACATCTGAGGAGATAGAAGAGATGAAGGCGGTTCCTTATGCTTCGGCGGTAGGAAGCCTCATGTATGCAATGTTATGTACGAGACCAGATATCTGCTATGTCGTGGGCATGGTGAGAAGATATCAGAGTAATCCAAGACAGGGACATTGGACTGCGGTAAAGCATATATTGAAGTACCTGAGAAGGACTAGGGATTATATGCTAGTTTACCAAGCAGACCAATTACTCCCTGTGGGTTACACGGATTCCGACTTCCAATCAGACAGGCATAACAGTATGTCTACCTCAGGTTTTGTGTTTACTTTGGGAGGTGGAGCCATTGTATGGAGGAGTGTCAAGCAGAAATGCGTGGCGGACTCTACCTTGAAAGCTGAGTATGTGGAAGCCTTTGAGATGGCCAAAGAAGTTGTATGGCTCAGGAACTTCCTGATGGACTTGGATGTGATTCCTGGTTTGCCCAGAACTATCACAATTTATTGTGATAATAGTGGTGCAGTTGCAAACTCGAAGGAACCACGAGCCCATAAGGCAAGTAAGCACATAGAGCGCAAGTACCACCTGATACGAGAAATCGTAAAGAGAGGAGAAGTTGCTGTGGCCAAGATTGCATCGGAGGATAACCTGGCAGATCCTTTCACTAAGGCCCTTCCGGCAAGAGCTTTTGATAGGCATGTGGAGGGAATGGGGATCAGATGTATGACAGTTTGAGGACAACATAATCTTTTAGTATAAGTGGGAGATTGTTGGGATGTATACTGAAAAGTCTATCTTTTGTATGAACATCTTTATTTTGAAATAAGAATCGCATGATCATTGTTTGCATTTTTATGGTTATGCAATATTATCTAATACATTACATTGTAGATAACATGGTGTGTGGTGTCACACGGGAGATCATATTATCGGCTCCTTGTAAAGTATAAGTAAAGGCTCACAACCGAGATGACTTTGGACAAATCATCGGAATGGTTGTAGTGTGATTTGGTATTGGTTTGTCTTGACCATAGAATCATACTAGTGCACTTTGTGTGTATTGAGCAGGACCGACTTAGAGGTGATTCGATTTATTACTGACTACATAATCGAATCAGACCTCAGATATTATATTGTACATACTTTTAATCCCGATATAATAACGGGCACATATACTTAGTATTCATTTCTTTGATTTATCAATGGGCGAGATTTATAGATTAAATCGATAGGCTCGGTAAGTTGGGAAATGATATTATTTATATGGTGTACCGTTGATTATAGGAGGAAACCGTGTCCTATATATTAGGATGATGATGTCCCCTTGAGGAGCTAATAAGGTTCATCATGTAAACCCTGCAGGTGGACTTGGTCCGGCATGATGAAAAGGTTGAGTGGTACTACTCATGGAGTTAGATGTTGATTAATTAATGGTCAGTAAATTAATTAATCGACCGACATTCGAGATCTTAAATACGGGGAGAAAATGTACAAATAATATATGGAGTCCATATTAACTTATGGGGGTTGGTGAGATAGATCAATGATAATCCTTTAGTGGATTGGATTATCATTAATGGATCGGACTTTGTGTGGGCTTGATCCATGGGTGGCCAAGATCCAACTCCTCCTCATGGTCCCTATTGTAGCCTATTAACACCTCATGAAGCTTAGATCCAATGGATAGAAACAAAACTCTAGATCCAAAGGTAGAGATTAAATCTCTAAGATCCGACCGTTGAGATTAAATCTCTAGATCCGACGGTTGAGATTAAATCCCTAGAACCAATGGTGGAGATTAAACCATGGCTTATCCCTAAACTCTATAAAAGGAGGCTTAGAGTTGGCGTGGAGTACAATTAAGAGGAGATAGGGTTTTGGAGTTGCCGGCAAGAAGCAAGGGTTAGGGTTTGGAGCATTGGCGGCACCAAATAAGGAAACAACTTCCTTATCTTCTTCTTTCTCAAGCTGTCGACACCCATTGAAGCCTTTCCAACCCTTTGTCGGCGTCCAAACTTCCTCTTCTCCTTCTCCTTGGCTGGTGGAAACAAGATTTAGGGTTTTCCCTTGGTGTCTTGGTCGGTTTCCACCTTAATCTCTTCTTCCTTCTTGGCCGGCGGCAAGCTCCAACATTGGATGTTGGTGGTTGGTTGAAAGAAGGAAAGGAGCTTTGTTTCTATTCTTCCTCTTTCTCGGAACGAGCAAGGAAGGAAGATTGGTGATCTAGGAGCTTCAACTTTTGGTAGATCGTCGCCCACACGACGTCCGAAAGAAGGAAGGTCATACATTAGAAGATCGAGAGGTATATCGATTCTCTATTCTCTTTTGTAACATGTTTGTTTTTGTTTTTCAATTATGAGCATGATATATTCTGTTTGTGGCTAATTAATACTTGGATTCCGAAAATAAATGCGAAAGTTGGCGATCCGAACATCGTCTATTCCGCGGCTACTCGTAGAATAGAGGTTGGTCGCTTGAACAACAAGTTTGTTCAAGTGACCTCTCTAAACGAATAGCACGACGATGACTTGGTTGTTTGGGCAATCCCTTTTGTCTAGAATTAAATTTTTTAAAATCCGGGAACATCGATGGGATCACCGTGAACAAGAACTCAAGGTGACGTGGGAAGTGAAGTTTCCCCTCACGGATCACTCAAATCAAAACCTTCAAAAATAAACCCTAAGCATTGTTGGGATGTATACTAAAAAGTCAATCTTTTGTATGAACATCTTTATTTTGAAATAAGAATTACTTGATCCCCTTATACATGGGACTTCAAGTCATGCCAATTGTCATTAACTTAATTTTTTATTAAATGCATGAATGATTATGACATTAATGATGATATAAATAAACATGTGCTCATAATCATGATGTCATGACATAAAATAGAATCTAAGCATATCATGACATTAAAAATAAACCCTAAGCATTGTTGGGGTGTATACTGAAAAGTCTATCTTTTGTATGAACATCTTTATTTTGAAATAAGAATCACATGATCATTGTTTGCATATTTATGGTTATGCATATTGTTTAATACATTACATTGTATATAACATGGTGTGTGATGTCATACGGGAGATCATGTTATCGACTTCTTGTAAAGTATAAGTATAGGCTCACAGCCGAGATGGCTTTGGACAAACCATTGGTATGGTTGTAGTGTGATTTGGTATTCGTTTGTCTTGACCATAGAATCACACTAGTACATTTTGTGTGTATTAAGCAGGACCGACTTAGAGGTGATTCGATTTATTGCTGACTACATAATTAAATTGGTCCTCAGATATTATATTGTACATACTCTTAATCCCGATATAATAATGGGCACATATACTTAGTATTCATTTCTTTGATTTACCAATGGGCGAGAGTTATAGATTAAATCGATAGTCTCGGTAAGTTGGGAAATGATATTATTTATATGGTGTGCCGTTGATTATAGGAGGAAATCATTTCTTATATATTAGGATGATGATGTCCCCTTGAGGAGCTCATAAGGTTCATCATGTAAACCCTGCAGGTGGATTTGGTCTGGCATGATGAAAAGGTTGAGTGGTACTACTCATGGAGTTAGATGTTGATTAATTAATGGTCAGTAAATTAATTAATCGACAGACATTCGAGATCTTAAACACGGGGAGAAAAATATACAAATAATATATGGAGCCCATATTAACTTATAGAGGTTGGTGAGGTAGATCAATGATAATCCTTTAGTGGATTGGATTATCATTAATGGATCGAACTTTATGTGGGCTTGATCCATTGGGTGGCCAAGATTCAACTCCTCCTCATGGTCCCTATTGTATCCTATTAAAACCTCATGAAGCCTAGATCGAATGGATGAAAACAAAACTCTAGATCCAACGGTAGAGATTAAATCTCTAGAACCGACAATTGAAATTAAATCTCTAGATCCGATGGTTGAGATTAAATTCCTAGAACCAATGGTGGAGATTAAAATAAGGCTTATCCCTAACTCTATAAAAAGGGGCTTTAGGGTGGGCAGCAAGGAGAATTAGAAAAGAGATAGGATTAGGGTTTGGGAGGCTTAGGGTTTGGAGGCTTGGGCGGCCACAAATAAGGAATTTGTTTCCTTTCCTCTTCTTCTTCCTTGGTGGTCGGCGCCCTTCTTCTTCTCCCTTCCTTTGGCCAACATCCAAACATCATCCTTCTCCTCTCCTTGGCCAGTGGAAAAAATCTAGGGTCTCTTCCCTTAGAGTTTTGGTCGGCGTTCATCTCCTTGTTCTTCTTCTTGGCCGGCGGCAAGCACCAAGCTTGGAGCTTGGTGGTTGGTTGAAAGAAGGAGAAGTGTTTTGTTTCTTATTCTTCCTCTTGTTTGGAGAGAGCAAGGAAGGAAGATTGGTGATCTAGGAGCTTCGACTTTTGGTAGATCGTCGCCCACATGACTTCCAAAAAGAGGAAGGACATATAATAGAAGATCGAGAGGTATAACGTTTGTTTATATTCTTTTGTAGCATGTCTATATTTGTTCTTCAATCATATATATGTTATATATTCTGTTTTGTGGCTAAAATAACTTGGACCTAGAATATAAACACAAAAGCCGGCGATCCGTACATCGTCTATTCCGCGGCTATTCGTAGAATAGAGGTTGGTGGCTTGAACAACAAGTTTATTCAAGTGACCACTCTAATCGAATAACACGACGATGAAATGGGAGCTTGGGTAATCCCTCTTGTCAAAGATAATTTTTTTTATCCGGGTTCATGGAAGGGATCGCCATGAACAAGCGATCGAGTTGAAGTGGGAAGCGAAGTTTCCTCCCTTCAAGTGGTATCAGAGCCACGGTTTCCGATTTTGTGTGTTTAGGATTCGGTTACTTTTATGCACTTTTCATATATTATATGTGCCAGATAATAGTAGGATATGCGTAGGTTAACTCTTTGGTTGCAGGCATAGGATCCAACTATTATGGTCATATGTGTGTATGTGATTGTATGTGTGTAATTGTATATTTTGTTGAATCCTCGGGGTTGACGAGGCTAGTATTTAATTTTTGTAAATTAGATACGGCATTGTTTAGCCACTCCTTTTATTTTAGTTTACTTTCGATCTAGATTTCATGAACACTCCCTCGTGGAGTATAGGATCGATGGATGTAAATTAAAATATTTTTTTCTCGGCTTGGATCTCCGGATGGCTTGTACATGGCATAGGAAGGAGCGGACGAGATGGCGATACAACAGGAGACATATTGAAGACAAAAGCCATAATAGTTGGAAAATATTTATTTTTCATATTTATTGCTTATTGTTTGATATGCATGTCGTAGGCTAGAAAATTCCTCAATTTCAAATTACTAAGTGGGAGAGGGATATTTTTATAAATTCCCATGGCCTCCATTACGATTTGACAAGTGATGCAAACAAACTTGCGTGTCGACTCTGAGTGCCTTCCTCCCCATCGAATGAGTTTGTTTACAGATCACAAGGTCAAATATGGTTATAAGAAATTATTAAGGAGCGTGTGTACTTCCCCATCGGAAGGCACATAACCCGAGATAATTATCTTGGTACCGAGTAATGGTGAACACTTAGATACAAATATAAGTATCCTCCCCATCGGAGTCACTGCTTTTATTTGTAGGGACAAAGAGGAACCAACTATTAATTTTACTTGTCAAAAAGTTAGGTTGACAAGATAGTAAAATTAATGGGTAAAACCTCCTCATACAAATATAGAATTCGTATATGTCCACACTATCGTGGCATACGATATTCTCGGTGTTTTGAGGTGTTGGTTGATTTTAAAATTTTATTGTTTGAGAAATCAATAATTTTTTGAAATCTAATGTTTTGATCTATGTGATTCTTAAGTTTTCTTTCAAAATGACTTTCAACCCGCTTGCTGTGATACTGAAAGAAAATAAACTTACTGGACCCAACTATGTTGATTGGAAGAGGAATCTTGACATTGTCTTGACTGCTGAGGAATGCAAATATATACTCCTCAAAGAGTGCCCTCCTAAGCCTATGGATGATTCTGGGGAAAAGAAGAAGGTGAGTTATAAAACGTGGATTAAGGCTGATGAGATGCACGGTGTTACATTTTGGCATCTATGTCAAATGTACTGCAACATCAGCATCAAGTCATGCTCACTACTTATGACATGATGCTCAATCTCAAAGAGCTTTTCGGGCACCAGAATCGGGTTGCTAGGCAGGAAGCCATGAGGAACTTGATGACGACCACCATGATCGAGGGAACACCCATGAGGGATTATATTCTCAAGATGATGGCTCATTTAAATGAGTTGGAAGTCCTCGGAGCGGAGATCGATGGGGAAACCCAGATCGATATCATTCTCCAATCTCTACCTAGGAGTTTTGAGCAGTTTTGCCTGAACTACAACATGAACAAGAGGTTTTATTCATTGGCGGAGCTTTTGACAGAACTCCAAGTGGCAGAGGGGCTATTTCGTCAGAGTGCTCAGGCACAAGCCATGGTTGCCCAAAAGGTTTCTACTTCTAAGTCGAAAGGCAAGAAGAAGAAGAAATAAGCTGGGGCAAAGGCGATGGGAAGAACTCAGGGAGAAGTGAAGAAGCCGAAAGGCAAGTGCTTCACTTGTAAGCAGATTGGACACTAGAAGAAGGACTACCCCAATCACAAGCAGAACAAAGGTATATCTTTTGGTCTAGTCGTTGAAACATGTTTAGCGATGTTATCTATCGGCACATGGTGTGTAGATACGGAAGTCACTGATCATGTCTGCAATACTTTGTAGGGGTTCCAGGAAACCAGACGACTGACTGAGGGAGAGATTACCGTATACTTGGGCGATGCCACGAAGGTGGCGGCTATTGCAGTGGGAGATATTTATTTATCTTTTGAGAAAAATAAAGTTTTGGCTCTTAAGAATTGCCTTTATGTACCTTTATTTAGAAAGAATTTAATTTCGGTTTCTAAATTGTTTATGGATGGATATTCTATTTCTTTTAATGATAGAGTTGTTATAAAAAGGAATAGGGAGATTATCTATTCAGGTGCATTGATAGGAAATTTATACACACTTGAACCAAAAGCTCCCACGATGCAAATTGAAGTTAATAACTCATCTTTTAATTCCAATAAGAGAAAAGAACCTTCGAAGATGAACCAAACATATCTTTGGCATCTAAGACTTGGTCATATTAACCTAAGCAAAATTCAAAGGTTGATAGCTAATGGACCTCTAGGTTCATTAGTGGTGGAAGATTTCCCAACCTACGAATCCTGCTTGGAGGGTAAAATGACAAAGAGGCCTTTTAAGGCCAAGGGATATAGAGCCAAAGATGTGTTGGAATTGGTTCATTCTGATTTGTGTGGTCCTATGTCTATCCAGGTTAGAGGTGATTTTGAGTATTTCGTCTCTTTTATAGATGATTATTCAAGATATGGATACATTTACTTGATGCGTCGCAAGATTGAATGCTTTGACAAGTTCAAAGAATTCAAGGCTGATGTGGAGAAACGTCAAGGTAAAAGTATCAAGACACTACAATCTGATCGTAGTGGTGAGTACCTCTTGGGAGAGTTTAGGAATTACTTATCAGAGGCTGGGATTTAATCCCAATTGTCTGCACCTGACACACCCCAGCAGAATGGTGTAGCAGAGCGAAGGAATAGGACTCTTATGGAGATGGTTAGATCGATGATGAGTTATTCTGAGTTGTCAGATTCGTTTTGGGGATATGCTCTAGATACGACAGTGTATATTCTGAACTTGGTACCATTTAAATCAATGCCTTTTACTCCCACAGAATTGTGGACTGGGCGAAAGCCTAGTCTAAGACATATTCGGATTTGGGGGAGTCCAGCACATGTGCTGAAGGCAGATGCTGGTAAGTTGGAACCTCGTACAGAAGTACGCATGTTCGTTGGCTATCCTAGAGGAACGAAAGGAGGTTTGTTTTATAGTCCTAGAGATTAGAGGGTGATCGTTAGCACGAACGCCAGATTTCTAGAGGAAGACTATGTAATGAACCACAAGCCCATGAGTAAGATTGTTCTGGAGGAATTAAAAGGGGAAGTCACTTCTTCAGTACCACCGGTACAAGAGGATATACCACAAGTCACTGCACCGCATGTCACAGAGGATACACAGGTTATACCTCGTCGTAGTGGGAGGGTTGTGAGACAACCTGATAGATTCATGTTCTTGGGAGAAACTTCTGATTTGATCCCTGGCGAACATGAACCTGATCCCTTGACATATGACGAGACAATCCAAGATAAAGATGCAGTATCTTGGCAAAGTGCAATGAATGCTGAGATTGAATCTATGGATTCAAATCAGGTCTGGGAGCTAGTAGAACCACCCGATGGTGTAAAAACCATTGGTTGCAAGTGGATCTACAAAAGAAAGAGAGGAATAGACGGGAAGGTTGAGACCTTCAAAGCAAGGCTTGTTGCGAAAGGGTATACTCAGAAAGAGGGTATCTATTATGAGGAGACCTTTTCGCCGGTAGCCATGCTTAAGTCTATCCGGATTCTCTTATACATAGCAGCTCATATGGATTATGAGGTGTGGCAGATGGATGTCAAGACAACTTTCCTTAATGGAAGTCTTGAGGAAAACATCTATATGAAGCAACCAAAGGAATTCATTGAAAAGGGCAAAGAGCATCTTGTGTGTAAGCTTAATCGGTCCATTTATGGATTGAAGCAAGCTTCGAGGTCTTGGAACATCCGCTTTGATGAGGTAATCCAGTCTTATGGATTTATTCAAAGTCCAGATGAGTCTTGTGTATACAAGAGATGTGATGGAAATGTAGTGGTATTTCTTGTACTATACGTAGATGACATTTTGTTAATTGGCAACAATGTCAAGGTGTTATCAGATGTAAGGGTATGGTTGTCCAAACAGTTTGATATGAAGGACTTGGGAGAAGTGGGACACATCCTTGGGATCAAGGTTATAAGGGATCACAAGAAAAGGATGTTGTGCTTATCTCAAGCTTCATACATAGACACCATTATGGATCGTTTTAGCATGCAAAACTCCAAGAAGGGTTTTCTACCTTTCAGGCATGGATTTCCTTTATCTAAAGAGATATGTCCTAGAACGTCTGAGGAGATAGAGGAGATGAAGGCGGTTCCTTATGCTTCGGCAGTATGAAGCGTCTTGTATGCGATGCTATGTATGAGACCAGATATCTACTTTGTTGTGTGCATGGTCAGTAGATATCAGAGTAATCTAGGACAGGGACATTGGACTGCGGTAAAGCATATATTGAAGTACCTGAGAAGGACTAGGGATTATATGCTAGTTTACCATGCAAACCAATTACTCCCTGTGAATTATACAGATTCCGACTTCCAATCAGACAGGGATAACAGTAAGTCTACCTCAGGTTTTGTGTTTACTTTGGTAGGTGGAGCCATTGTATGGAGGAGTGTCAAGCAGAAATGCGTGGCGGACTCCACCATGGAAGCTGAGTATGTGGCAGCCTCTGTGGCGACCAAAGAAGCTATGTGGCTCAGGAACTTCCTGATGGACTTGGATGTGATTCCTGGTTTTCCTAGAACTATCACAATTTATTGTGATAATAGTGGTGCAGTTGCAAACTCGAAGGAACCATGAGTCCATAAGGCAAGTAAACACATAGAGCGCAAGTACCACCTGATACGAGAAATCGTAAAGAGAGGAGAAGTTGTTGTGGCCAAGATTGCATCGGAGGATAACCTAGATGATTCTTTCACTAAGGCCCTTCCAGCGAGAGCTTTTGATAGGCATGTGGAGGGAATGGGAATCAGATGTATGGCAGTTTGAGAATAGCATAATCTTTTAGTATAAGTGGGAGATTGTTGGGATGTATACTGAAAAGTCTATCTTTTGTATGAACATCTTTATTTTGAAATAAGAATCACATGATCACTATTTGAATATTTATGGTTATGCATATTGTCTAATACATTACATTGTAGATAACATGGTGTATGGTGTCACACAGGAGATCATGTTATCGGCTCCTTGTAAAGTATAAGTATAGGCTCATAACTGAGATGACTTTGGACAAACCATTGGTCTGGTTGTAGTGTGATTTGGTATTGGTTTGTCTTGACCATAGAATCACACTAGTACACTTTGTGTGTATTGAGCAGGACCTACTTAGAGGTGATTCGATTTATTGCTGACTACATAATCGAATCGGACCTCAGATATTATATTGTACAAACTAATAATCCCGATATAATAACGGGCACATATACTTAGTATTCATTTTTTTTATTTACCAATGGGTGAGATTTATAGATTAAATCGATAGACTCGGTGAGTTGGGAAATGATATTATTTATATAGTGTGTCGTTGATTATAGGAGAAACCGTGTCCTATATATTAGGATGATGATGTCCCCTTGAGGAGCTCATAATGTTCATCATATAAACCCTGCAAGTGGACTTAGTCCGGCATGATGAAAAGGTTGAGTGGTACTACTCATGGAGTTAGATGTTGATTAATTAATGGTCAGTAAATTAATTAATTGACGGACATTCGAGATCTTAAACACGGGGAGAAAAATGTACAAATAATATATGGAGCTCATATTAACTTATGGGGGTTGGTGAGGTAGACCAATGATAATCCTTTAGTGGATTGGATTATCATTAATGGATCGGACTTTATGTGGGCTTGATCCATTGGGTGGCCAAGATCCAACTCCTCCTCATGGTCCCTATTGTAGCCTATTAAAACCTCATGAAGCCTAGATCCAATGGATGAAAACAAAACTCTAGATCTAACGGTAGAGATTAAATCTCTAGAACCGACGGTTGAGATTAAATCTCTAGATCCGACGGTTGAGATTAAATCTCTAGATCCGATGGTTGAGATTTAAACAAGGCTTAGAGAATTAGAAAAGAGATAGGATTAGGGTTTGGAAGGCTTAGGGTTTGGAGGCTTGGGCGGCCACAAATAAGGAATTTGTTTCCTTTCCTCTTCTTCTTCCTTGGTGGCCGGCGCCCTTCTTCTTCTCCCCTCCTTTGGTCGGCATCCAAACATCATCCTTCTCCTCTCCTTGGCCGGTGGAAAAAAGTCTAGGGTCTCTTCCCTTAGAGTTTTGGCCGGCGTTCATCTCCTTGTTCTTCTTCTTGGCCGACGGCAAGCACCAAGCTTGGAGCTTAGTGGATGGTTGAAAGAAGGAGAAGTGCTTTGTTTCTTATTCTTCCTCTTGTTCGGAGCGAGCAAGGATGGAAGATTGGTGATCTAGGAGCTTCGACTTTTGGTAGATCGTCGCCCACACGACGTCCAAAAGGAGGAAAAAAATACAATAGAAGATCGAGAGGTATAACGTTTGTTTATATTCTTTTGTAGCATGTCTATATTTGTTCTTCAATCATATATATGTTATATATTCTGTTTTGTGGCTAAAATAACTTGGACCAAGAATATAAACACAAAAGCCGACAATCCGTACATCGTCTATTCCGTGGCTATTCGTAGAATAGAGGTTGGTGGCTTGAACAACAAATTTGTTCAAGTGACCACTCTAATCGAATAGCACGACGATGAAATGGGAGCTTGGGTAATCCCTCTTGTTAAGGATAATTTTTTTTTCCGAGGACATTGAAGGGATCGCCATGAACAACTGACCGAGTTGAAGTGGAAAGCGAAGTTTCCTCCCTTCAAACATTTTTAATGATAGAAAGTAAATATGATGTCATGAAGTGGCAAGGCAAACAGAGCATGACAAGTATAAAATACTAAGGTATAAAATACCTAAGTGTTAAGCCCAAATTGTCATTTCTAGGACTAAACCCATTTTGCCTTAATTCCAACTATCCCCCTAGTGTGCCAAAAACCCAAAATGACACACTATGACTTCTAAGTCTTAATTCTGTCAATTTGATTGATTTATCAAACTTCTTAAATAATATTGGCACATCCTAAAAATATTTAGGATTATAATCAACCTTATTTCTAAAGTACCCCATTACCTTGGAAATGACCTAAAGTGCCACCTTTACTATGGTTAGGTTAACTATCTATCCATTTAAAGTTGGCACACCTAACCCCATTTAGCGTGAATCGATCACTCTCCTAGGAACCCAATACCTATTGGAGCTCCTTGGGTTAACTAGGTATTCTTTAGGGATGACTGTTAGGGCAATCAACCCATGGGATATGGTTTTGATGTGTGTGGAAAAGGTTTTAAGTTAGGGTGATTGGATTTGATATGTGCATTGGAGTCTTGCAGGACTTAGTAATTCGCACATGGAGCTTAAGAAAGTGCCACCACTCACAACCTCGTGCTTGAGTCAGTGAATGAGCATTGCAGAGTCGTGCGCTTGATGCATCCGAGGGATCGCCGGATGAGATTACTTGAAGCGAAGCCAAGGAAGCAGACTTTGAGGGCAAGAGACGCGAAGGAGCATTATAGAGTTGTGCGCTTGATGCTGCCGAGGGACGTGGCCGCGAACGAAGAGAGCTTCAGTGAGGGACTTCAAGTGAGATGAGAGAATGAGTGAATTGTAAGTAGCTCATTAGGTGAACTTGGCCGAATGGCTGAGTGTCGAAGGATCGACCGCAAGGGTTGAGATTTACCCGATTGCCGAATGCTCAAACGGATGTTAAGTTTGAGGTCTACCCGGCACCAGTCGACTGCCATGTCATGGCAGTCGACTATTCCAAGTCGATCGACAATCGACTGGTGTGGCTGATGGATCAAGTCGACATCACCGATCGCTTAAGGGAAGCAATGATCGATCGACCGAGCACGGGTACGCGTAGCCGAGCTATGTCACTCGACTGGTGAGCATCACGATCGATGAAAGCATCAGTCGACTGATCGTCCGACTATTGGAGAAGGCAACCGCGGATCCTGCGAATCTGACCTAGTCAGGAGCCGTTGGAGTCGACATCAGTCGACTGATGAAAGCATCAGTTGACTGCTACTGTGTTAACGGGAAGAAATCCTCTTTCTCTCTAAATAGAAGGGGTGAGGGCTTTTAGGAGCTTAATGCTTGAACTCCTAACAACTCCCAAAGTTCCCTAAACATTTTCCACTCTTCTACTTGTGCTAATCTTCATTCTATTGTAAGAAGAGTGATTTTTGTGTAAAAGGTTACCTCCACCTAGCTTGGTGCAAAGGAGAGAATAGTGGAAAGCTTGAGGCGTGATTCACCTTAGACGAATCGGACCGTGGATTAGCGGCGAGGCCGTGAACCATGTTACATTGTGGTGTTAGCATTTGTGCTCTCTATTCTTTCTTTGCATTTGTCTTTATTATTTATATTAGCATATCCCGCTTGTGTTAATAGTGTTTGTAGACGAGCAATCAACGAACGACTTCCATCCACGTACATGAAGGGCTATTCACCCCCCTCTAGCCGGCTACCATCGTTCCTACAAGTGGTATCAGAGCCAAGGCGCTTGTCAACGGACTAACCGCCGCCACAAGCTCAATCAAGGATGGCTGGCTCCAACATTCACCCACCGAAGTTCGAGGGGGAATTTGCTTGGTGGAAGAAGCGAATGGAGGTATTTTTCGAAACCGATTTTGAAATTCTATTAATAATGGAAAATGGTTTCGAGATACCTAGGGATGAAGAAGGGGAGCCATTGGAGAAATCGAGGTGGAGTAAGAGGCAAAGGGAAGAGTACTTGGCGAACTCAAAGGCAAAGCACCATCTCTACAATGTACTCCCCCAACAAGAAGTGAATTGGATAGGGGAATGTGCAAGTGCCAAGGAGATGTGGGAGAAACTCATAGAGATTCATGAAGGCACATCCGAGGCCAAACTAGCAAGGAGAGATGTCCTACGCTCCCAATTAAGCAGCATTAAACTCGAAAAGGGAGAGAAAGTAAAATCTCTACATTCTAGGTTTAAAGAAATCTTAACCAGTTTGACAAGTGTAGGGGAGAAGCTTTCCAACTGGGATATGGTAATGAAGGCTATAGATGTCTTTCCCCGGTCCTCGAAGTGGAGCTCAATGGTGGACTCCTTCTATATTTCAAAGAATTTAGAAGTGAGCACACTTGAGGAATTCTTCTCAACCATGGAGCTCCACGAAACAAGGCTTGAAGGAGTAGTAGAAGAGCCAAGGTTTCAACCATCAAGGGGAGTAGCACTATTAGCCAACAATGTTGGTGCAGGGGCACTAGATAATCGAACTTGTGTTTTGATTATGGAAAAGACACAAAGTTAAGTTTACATCGTTATCTCACAAGCTAAATCGAGTGTGCAGAAAAGTACTAAAGCTGGAGCTGAAGGCTAGCGACACCCGGAGGAAGCCGCGGTGGTCGGGACACTCGAGTGACTTCGGAGGGAGTCGAAGGAATCGAGTGGAAGGCCAGAAGCGAGAGCTACAAGGTAAGTATCGAGGAAATCTCGTGTGAGTGAGAGATTGTAAGGTCGTGTCCTCTTTATGGGGACGACCGTAGGCGGCGATCCGACTAAGACTTCCTGTGGAAGGTCTAGGTCGAGATCGGATGGTTAGAAACCGTCGTATTTATCATTTTCCGAGCTAACCTCTCACTGCTAGTCATTGGGCAGTCGACTGATGCTCATCAGTCGACTGATGGGAGGCATCAGTCGACTGATGGCGACGAATCAACCTTTGCGCTAGGTCAAAACGGATAAGGTTTGACGCGGCCACTTCGCGATAAAAATTATACAACTTCATGATCCGTTCCGAAAAAAGAGGAGACAAATTCAGAGGCCAAAATCTATAAAAGGAGGGGAGGATTCCAACTCCAAATCACATCAAGTTTATTCATCAAATGCTCGTACAACGCCAACGCTCCAACACCGTCATAACACCGACGCGACAACAAGTTCAGATCTTCTTCATCGGCAGCAGCTTCTAGTAATATATTTTTTATATTGTATTCGTTGTTTTTATTCGTAACGAGGTGAGGTAGGCTTGTTGCCTCATCCTTGTACATTCGATTTTGTGATCGTTGTCTCCTACCTCCAACGAGGAGGAGACGTTATAGTGCTTTGCCCTCCGTACGCGGTCTAGGACCGATAGGGCCTTGGAGTAGCAACCGCTGGGTTGTGAACCAAGTAAAATAAATGTGTCACTTTATTTTCCGCTGTGTTTACTCATTTAATTATTTTACCGAACGAAACATCGAAAAGATTTATGATCGCTATTCACCCCCCCCCCCTCTAGCAATGCTTATCGATCCAACAAACAAGGGGAAGAAGAAGATGGAGACTTCTTCCTCCTCCGATGAAGCATCCTCCTCCTCCTCCATGGATAGCATGGAAGAAGCATACATGGTAAGGAAGGTAAGACATGTTTTGAAGAATTTTAAATTTAATAAATATAATGATAGGAGAAGAAGACCAAGGGGGAAGATAATTTGCTATAATTGCCAAGGAGAGGGACACATAAGGGATAATTGTCCTCTCTTGAACAAGAGCAAAGAAGAGAGGAAGAAGAAAGAGGAAAAGAAGAAGGGGAGCAGGAAGAAGGAAGAGGAGAAGAAGGCCAAGGAAAAGGGGAAGGCCAAGGCACTAAAAGCAAGGACATGGGATGATCCCTCTTCATCATCATCATCGGAGGAAGAAAATGCTTTTGTCACAAACCTTGCTTTGATGGCATTTGATGATCAAGACTCCACCTCCTCCTCCGAGCAAGAAAAATCAAGCACAAGTGAAGAGAGCTCAAGTGAAGGGGTAGCTTCTTCTTCATCCTCATCATCGGAAGAGGATTTGGTAAGTTAGATAACGAATCTACCTCCCAAGAAAATTATGTCAATGATTTCTAGCCTTATTAAGGATTTATTTAGGGCTAAGAAAAAGAACAAATGCATGCAAAATGAAATTAAAACCCTAGAAGATAAATTAGAACAAGCATGCTTAAATATTAATGATAATATTTCTTCTAGTCATGATGATGCATGCTCACATGATAACTATATGTCATTTGATGTTAATGATGCATGCATTGAGGAAAATAGAATATTAAGGGAAAAGGTAGATCATTTGACCAAGGCCCTAGAAAAATTTACAATTGGCTCCAACACCCTTAATATGATTATAGGGAGACAAAGGGCTAGCTTTAATAAGAAAGGCCTAGGATATAAGGGAAAGACAAATGAAAAGGCCTATAAATGTTTAATTGCTAGGGGTCAAAGCAAAAATAAGACAATCGCTAGAAAATGGATCCCTAAGAAATATTTAGTGAACCCCATAGGAAAGAACTTGTATTGGGTTCCTAAATCCATCCTTAAGGGTTAGAAAAATCCTAGCTTAGTCAACCATAGTGGACTTCACTTATATCATATGTTTTGGTTGACTTAGGATGGCGGGACTAAATTTTTGAAATAGTGTTGGGTGATGATAATGTGCCCATAAATTGATAATAATGCTTAAATCATGATAGTTAATGTAATTGTTATATATGTTTGCATTCACGATTTATGATCTTGACATTTAATATATAATCATGGGCAATAGGGCTTAAATTCATGCTTTGGGTGATACTTGACTTATTATCATTTCATACCTAATGCATGATTACAAATTGATTGACACATGTGTTTCATGATCATAATGTAAAATTAATTCATATATGTTCTTATGATCATGTGGTATGTTAGAGTGATACTTAACCATGAGTTGAAATGCATGAATTTGAAGGTTAAGTACATAAATACCTTTAGGAACATCTCACATTCACCATAAGCATAATTTTAATTGAAAACATAGTATGGGTGAGATGATAGGTTGATACAAATGGTCCACTAATGCCTATGGCATTTAGATGGTCATTTTGAGTATCAAAATAGTAATAATAGACCAATCATGGGGAAGACTTATGTTTAATTCATAGATATATTGTCCAAAGATCATGGTTGGATATTTCATATGTTTTTAAAACAATTTCTTACTTTAAAATCTGTGCTTTCATGTTTTGAAACAATCTAAAGCAAAACTATGTGTTAACATTGATACAATTTTGATCAAAACACTAGTTGCTTTTGAAACTTTTGGATTTTTGGCAAATCATTGAAAATATAAGTAATTTTCATGAAAACTCATTTTTCACAGATAAAGGATTTTAAAAGAAATGTGTTTTCAAAATTTCACAATTTTTTGATTTTTCTGGAATTTCTAATGCATTTCTGAATTTCGTCCAGAAAAATCAGAAAACTTGAAACTTGCGTGGTCGACTGATGTACTGTGCACGAGCACAGTAACCTATTTTATCAGGTTTTTGATGATTTTTTGGTTGTTTTCCTCTTTAGAGTTGATGTCATACTTATATATCATTTGGATAGTATTTTTGATGGTGTCAAAGTGAGAGAAATAGGGAAGTTTAAGTTAATCATGCTAATAGGGAAGTTTAGCATGTCTTAAGGGGGAGTTGCATGTTTAAGGGGGAGTTGTTATACTCATATTTTTACTTACATGCTTTCCTTGCTTATGCTTATTTTTATTTGTTTACCTAACTTAAACGGATTGCCACATCAAAAAGGGGGAGATTGTTAGGGCAATCAACCCATGGGATATGGTTTTGATGTGTGTAGAAAAGGGTTTAAGTTAGGGTAATTGGATTTGATATGTGCGTTGGAGTCTTGCAGGACTTAGTAATTCGCACATGAAGCTTAGGCAAGTGTCATCACTCACAACCTCGTGCTTGAGTCAGTGAAGGAGCATTGCAGAGTCGTGTGCTTGATGCATCCGAGGGACCACCGGATGAGATGACTTGAAGCGAAGCCAAGGAAGCAGACTTCAAGGGCAAGAGACGCGAAGGAGCATTGCAAAGTCGTGTGCTTGATGCTGCCGAGGGAAGTGGCTGCGAACGAAGAGAGCTTCGGCGAGGGACTTCAAGTGAGATGAGAGAATGAGTGAATTGTAAGTAGCTCATTAGGTGAACTTGGTCGAATGGCTGAGTGTCGGAGGCTCGACTGCAAGGGTTGAGGTTTACGATATTTTTTGATTTATGTCAATAAGGGAGAAAAAGGATTAAAGTTAGAAACAAACATATTCTCCTCTTAAGAAATTCCTATCTCTAGTTGGAGCTTAGGTGAAGATGGTGCCAGACTAAAATCAATTGTCAAATATAAAAAGGAAAAAATTGTTAGTGCACAATCATGTCATAAGTGGGTGTGCTCAAGTGTTATTGGGACCAATGACGACACTAGAGAGGAGGGGAGGGGTGAATATTGTTTCACTTTAATCATTCAATTTCATTTATCGTGCTAGGATACAAAGATTTAGAATGCAATGGAAATATAAAACAAAACAACATAAGTAACACAAGTACAAATAACATATTTTTGTGTGGTTCGAAATTTTCAGTTCTTACTCTACTACCTAGCATCCTTGTGATAGTCCACTATTCTCTTTTTCAAATTGTTTTCGGAGGCAGATAAACCTCTTACAAACCTATTCTTTACAAGCACTATAAACAAATACAAATAGATAATAGATAATAAGAACAATGCAAATGAAATACTTTACAATAATTAATTTTTCTTTAAGCACTTTTGATTATTTTAGATTGTCTTATGATATTTGAAAATACAGTGGCACTCTCTTACAAAACTTTCAAAAATTGATATCAAAATATTCCATAAAATCTTCTTTTATATACTTTAAGTCAAGACTACTTTCTTCTTAACAGTTGACTAATCACCATCAGTCATTATTCCACAGTAGATTTGACTATTTCACCACAAAATGACTCTTTCTAGCTCAGATTTAACCATATCAACTGATTGTTCATTACCATCAATCGAATACTACCTAAATAATTGACTCTCTCAATCATTTTTTAAACATTGTATTTACTCGAATAATGACATCAATCGACTGCTTCTCTCCAACAATCTAATGATGGCAATTAGTTAAATTAGAGAGTCAAGTTCTAAACTTTTTATTCAGTCGAACATTAATATTAGTTGAGTTCACCACTCGATTGATGAAGTAGTCAATACTAACATTCAATAATTGATTGCTCATACTCAAAACCTCCCGTAAATCCAGATTTCAAGGTTTATGATTTATTGGTCGATTGATACTCCATATCAATGGACCGATAACTCTATTTCAAACTTTCCAAGATTGAAACCTCACTTTACATAATATCCAATTAACCTCAACCTATCAAGACTTATCTTGCTTAGCATATGATCATCCTTAACATGCTAACACTTTATTCTCCTAGCATCCAGTTAATCTTAACTTGCTAGGACTTCACCACTTCCAAATATCTGGTTCTTCTTAACCTATTTGGACTTTCCTTATCATTCCAAGCATTCATTCAACCTTGACCTACCTAGACTTCACTATTATTAAACATCTATTCCTCATTAGTCTGTTTGAATTTCCCATCTCACTTCTAATATCTAGTTCTTTCTTATCTGTAATGACTCTCATCCATATGTCTAACATCTAATCTTCCTTGACCTATTAAAACTTTCATCACATGTCAAGTGTTTGATTCTCCATGATCCACTTGGACTTCACTCATGTTATGATAAGTATATGATCCTCTATGATTGATGTGAGCGAAATATATAGGATTTTAGGAGTAGTTTTCGCTCACATCTCATTTTGTTTTATATTTGTTTCATGCATATTCTACTTTATTTTGCATGCATTTCCTATTTCTGGTTCGGAGATCTGCTCTTTGTACTTTTGTATGCAGGATAGCATTCCATGGGGAAAACGGCACACTTTCATAGCAAAAAGGAGGCATTTAGCAGTTGGACACAGAGTGGGACATGACTTGGGCGTGTGGCTACACACGGCCGTGTCCAAGGTTCAAAAATAGCCGGTACAACCTTACACACGGCCTAGCCGTGTGTTTTCACACGGTCGTATGGCGGCCAGGCAACTTGACGCGACCAGGAGTTTTTCCAGATTTCGCAAGGATCCAACATGATTTCTATATAAGGAAAGCTACGCCCAAACCCTAGGGGGGAGGCACGACGGCTGGGAAAGCACTCCAAAGCCCTAAAAAGCTTTGGGAACTCACAACAAGGAAGAGGAAGGCCATCAGAGATCCAAGTTCTGCACTTCAACATCGGAGAGAAGACCATATTGCATTGTAATTTTCATTCTTTGCATGTTATCTATTGTTTATTTGAATATGAATGTGCTTTGTGTCTCTCCTCTCATATTTATGGAGTAGTTTCTTCAATTCTAGGATTAGGAAGTAGTTTGTGTGCGTAGAACATGTTATTCCAAATTAAATTTTGTTCTTGAGTTTGTATTTGTAATTGGTATTAGTTTAGATTGATATCTATCTATTTTGGTTTTCTATTTACTGTGCTTAGCCGATACGAGGGGTGACAACCCTTGTATCTAAGACTTAGGGGAATTAAAGAGGAATCCAGGGGTTGGCCTCATCTCTTATAACTATGGATAGAAGGGTGCAATAGAATTGGAAACGATTCGTGGTAGGGATTGATTCGACATCCTCGTACCACCTATCCCATCCTTGTAAGGCAGAGATAGCTCCCGATAGATGCGAAGGCTCATCAGGGGAGTGTATGATGTCCCTTCCACAAGGCCATAGTTAGACGTTTAGACAATACTCAATTGATAGCATGTTTTGCGACACACAAGCGAAACCGAAATCCTAGAATCCCTTCCAAAGACTCGCAACAAGCCTTTTCTTCTTCCATGTGATACCGTATTGAGTTAGAACTGCCGACAACCCTCGCAATCACAAACATTATATTTGACTTCCGAACAATAACGTCCACCGAATAGATCGGTACTCGAATCTTAGTCCCTATGGAATCGATAAATCTTTTTATTACTTGACGACATCTGTGCACTTGCGGGCATTGAGCGTGAGCGTGTGCTTCGAGTCCTCGACGATCTCTGTTGCGAGATTTGAGGTCGCATTCGTGTGCATCAAGTTTTTGGCGTTGTTGTCGGAGACTGATTGATTTGATATCGAATCAAGAAGTGGATAGTTGGATCGGACTTAGATTAGATTTATTTATTTGCACTATTTTTATTTTTATTTTATTTATTTATTTTATTTACCTCAGTTTTGGATTTTCCATATCTAGATTTAGTTTAGATTTATTTTAGCAGTAGTTCTATGTTTTCTTTTATAATTAGCCTTTCTTCATTTGATTTAGTAAGCTAGATTAGTTTATTTCTTGTTCCTGAGCATTAGGTATACTCCTAATTTAGTGGCTCGGTTCTTCGTATACATAGATGCTTAGGATTGGAAAATCTATTTCTGATAGACCCAGAAATCGAAAGAACCTACCGTCGCAGGGGAGCTGAGCAAAGAAACATGGAAGACCTAGACGCATCTGAGGTGAACATAGGTAGTCGGCCTCTACGAGACTATGCAACACCTAGCTCTAGAGAATATAGGTCGAGCATATCTGGACCATCAATTTCGGCTAACAACTTTGAGCTGAAACCTACACTCATACACATGGTCCAGCATAGCCAATTCAAAGGAGCTACAACTGAAGATCCGAATCGACACCTTGAGACGTTTCTGGAGATCTGCACAATAATGAAGATAAACGGAGTACCTGCTGACGCGATCCTTCTAAGCCTATTCCCATTCTCACTGTGGGATAAGGCAAAGGCATGGCTTCACTCCCTGCCTTCCAGAAGCATTACCACATGGGAGCAGTGTGAGCAGCAATTCTTGAATAAATACTTTCCACCAAGTAAGACTGCTCACATGCGCCATCTGATAACTAGCTTCTGTCATAAGGAAGGGGAGTCCCTGTTTAAAGCCTGGGATCGCTACAAGGGTCTACTCTACCAATGCCCCCATCATTGAACAGAGAGGTGGATGGGATCCACATTTTCTATAATGGGATCACGTACGCCACAAAGGTGTCCCTCGATTCTGCCATAGGAGGAGCGCTTATGAACAAGACTATCGAGGAAGTGGAGGAGCTGATAGAAGAGGTGGCCTAGAACCACCATCAATGGACTTCCGAACGTAGTCATTCAACTCCTACAGCAGGTAGATACACTGTCAACTCGATTGACCACCTATCGGCGAGGATGGACGCACTTAGCAGATGGTTCGACTCTTTAAATCCTATCTCTATTTGTGTGGCCAATACCTTTGGGGAAGGAGTTGCAACATATCATGAAGATTACTATGGAGGGCAAGACACCTTAGAAGAGCATATCGAGCATGTCGATGCGGTTGGGGATTATAATCAAAAGTCCATCAACCCATACTCTGGTACTTACAATCCCGGATAGAGGAATCACCTAAATTTTTCCTATCGGAATAACTCGGGGAACTTCCAACCATCAGGAGGGTATGGGCAACAACAGGGCAATGGGAAGCAACAACCACAAAAGTCTAGACTGGAACTAATGATGGAAGACTTCATTACTACCCAAACTAAGGCCAATGCAGAATTTCAACGCCAACATAAAAAATCTGAAGAGGCACTTAGGGACTTGAAGGTCATTGTTGACAGCCTTGCAAGTCACACAAAGATGTTGGAGACACAAGTGGCCCAAATAGCCCAAACCATGTCACAGACCATGGATAACCCTCCACCGCCAGCCGAGCAAAATCAAATCAAAGAAGAAGGAGTATACAATGAGTGAGTAGGTCAAAATAGCATATTCACTAGGGGGTGTGCAGCCATGATTTCCACCCTACCCAACCAAGCTGAAATTGGAGACAAAATTCCACCACAGCTTGAAGACCCCGGTGAATTTGTTATACCCTGCCAGATCTATAGCGAGAGCGTCGATGAAGCACTGTGCGACTTAGGGTCATCAGTCAGTGTGATGCCCTACGCACTCTATCTAAAGATGGGACTGAGTGGCATCCAACCAGTAGGCCTTGGTATTCGCACGGCGGACGACTCGGTCAAGGAACCCGTTGGCATGCTAGCACATGTGCCTGTGGTCATTGAGAATTTCATGATACCCATGGATTTTATCATACTTGACACAGGACCAAACCCTCAGAATCTCATCATTTTTGTAAGGCCCTTTCTAGCAACTGTGGGAGCATGCATAGATGTGAAGGCACACAAGATCTCCTTGGAGGTAGAAGGCGAGATCATCATCTTCAACCTCTCGGAGTGTAAAGCTCCCTTTTTAGATGGGTACACTTCCTACAGTGTAAAGGCCACCCCGCAAAAAGAGGACCGAGGTGTAGAGACAAATGCATGGACGCTCACGGAACCTCCCGAGCCAAGTTGAAACAAAGGAGTAGGGTCAAGCTAAAAGACCTTAAACAAAGCACTTCTTGGGAGGCAACCCAAATTTAGTTTTTAGTTTTGCTTTTTTTTTATTGCATTCATTTTTGTAATTTGAACTTTGATTTATAATATTTAGCATTTTGCAAATAAATTAGTCCTAGGAAGGACTTACTAGGTAAAAATAAAAATCAATTAGCTTACACGGCAAGGCGTGTGAGAAAATTCAAACTGTTGTGAACGAAATGAGAAAAATGGGGGACACACGGCCTATCCGTGTGTTTTCGCACGGCCGTGATGCATGAGGTTAAGTAGGGCACGCCGTGCATTCCCACCCTAAATGCACCATGTGTTTTGATTTCTCTTACCCTAGTCGTGTGGATCCTTCTTCCCCACTAGCTAGAAGCCTTTCCAACCTTCAAGGGTGCCCAAAAGGAGTAAGGATGAGGAGGACCAAGCAAGTGACATCTCGATCCGAAGCTTCAGAGCGAAAGTAACACCTTACCAACCCTTCTCTTTCGTAATAATGAGCATAAGGAAAGATTTGATATGCTCTCTACTAGAAGAATCACCGCTACTAGGTACCTTGATGAAGATCTCTTAGAATCCCTAGGTTTGTTTGGTGACATTCGAGCCCTATTTGTAAAAAAGAGGTGGGAAAAGATAATGGGAATAAGACACCCCACATACCCTAGGATAGTTTTAGAATTCTTGAGTTATTTGGAAGCGGAAATCTTAATGGGAAGAGAGAGCGAAGAGGGTAGGATTACCTTTAGAATATTTAACATTAAGCATGAATGGACACTACACCAATGGAACACATGCTTTGGCTTGCCTAGTGGGGGAGAGAAAAGAACCCCTCTTGGGTTTAACTCTCAGATCTTTTGGACCGAATTGATAGGAGAGCACGCTTACGACCCTTCTAGGGCCAAAGCATCGCGCCTCCAAAACCCCATTTTCTGATACCTGCACCGAATCATAGCAAGTACTATTTTTGGTCGTGGGGAGAGTGACGGTGTAGTGAAAGCTAGTGAGCTGCTTTGCTTATGGGACATGCTACAAGAAAGGAGTAGCATTGATGTAGGGTCCCATTTCATTAGACACTTAATGAAAATGGGTAAAGCGGCGAGAGGAGAGATTAATGTGGGGGGGAGGGGGGGGGGGCTAATTACCCATATTTGTCATAGGATGGGGTATGACTACACCATGCTAGATAGCATAGATGGGATCCCTAGGATCGACCTGGGAGTGTGTATGGCCATGAAGATGATTGTAAAAGAGGGACACCCCCTATGCTTTATAAGAAAAAACCTGACGACCCTTAGGCTCTCCGACCCCGATCGTACCACCATCACCACACGCGCTAACTGGCACTTAGACCTGATAGTGGAGTCCCCTCCATATGAGGGACCATCCACATCGGCACCCATCTCTCCCCCTTTACATCACTCTCCCTCTAGTCCATGCATTCATAGGAGCCCACCTAGTCCACAGACATGAGCTTGCACCTGCACTGCTACCTTTTTCTACTTTCGAGTAGGATGTAGGTACATCTGCCTATGATTTTTTGGAGTTCTGATCGCGCCTCGATGATATATATGTCGAGAAGTAGATGCAAAGGCAGCGATGGGAGGAGCAGAGCGCCTACACGCAGGCAGAGTTTTAGGGTTTTCGAGAACACTTCCAGTGGACTGAGGAGTTCTACGGAGAGACCCGTGTCTACTTCCAGGAGGAGGCTACCCATCGCCAGGCATAGGCCACCTACCACCAGGAGATGCGGCAGCATATGCAAGCCCAACAGGCACAGTGGGCTAGGGAGGAGGAGCACCGAGCAGTCGCTGCATCCATCAACTCTCAGATTGATCATAAGTACATGTGACATCAGTGGCTCAACACCAGATTCTCCCAGGATTCCGAGATGTCGAGGCTACCAGACTTTCCACCTCGTCCACCATACTAGAGGAATGCTTCGCTTAAGTTTGGGGGAGACCCCAAGTTTTGTTTTATTTTGTTTCTAGCAGTAGTTTCTTTTGTGATAGTTGCATTGTAGTTAGCATTCATTTATTCATGCATTGGTTATTTAGCTTCTTTCAACACTTAGTTTTTGCTATCTATAAGCTGCCTCAATAGTATTTTTAAAAGTTTTCTTCATGAGTTGTTTCCATGGGAAACTTAACTTCATTTACCTCGTGGTATTTTATTTTATTTTCTCTGAATGAATGTTCTAGACTTACACTAGTTAGCTTTTATTTTACACATACACATGACAAACTTTCTGAAAGGGAAAATCTAGTACGTATCTAGTTATAATTCATCTCAGTAGTCTAGTACTTTAGAATCCATATGTGACTCTAGATTTAGCATTTTAGTTACTGGAGATGCTCGAATTGTGGAAGCCCATTCGGAAAAATCAAAATCCCAAGAGAGATATAAAAAAAAAGAGAAAAAGAAATGAGAAAGAAAAGAAAGAAGAAAAATAGATTATGCAAGATTAAAAAATAGTTGTCGTGGGTGAAAATGATTAGGTGCCCCTTTGAGACTGAGTTAGGTTACTGGAGAAACACATATCAATTTCTCTCAATACCGAGCACACCTTTGAGACTTTGTACTATATCTAGGGAATGACCCTCGCTTTGGGTAGGTAAATGCTTAAGAGTCGGATACCTTAGGAAAGCTATAGGATGATGACTTAACTTATCATGGAATGAGTATCCCCTAAGAAGATTTGCTTGGCACGAGCACGAGGAGCTAAATTGGTGAATTTCTAGAACATATCTATTTTTCTTTGATTGCAAATACCACTTGATAAATCTAGTTAACATGCTAAGTATGGAACAATACCTTTTTAAAATTTCATGGCACTGAGATTTGCTTTAGGACAAGCAAAGATCTAAGCCTGGGGGAATTGATGCGAGCAAAACATATAGGATTTTAGGAGTAGTTTTCGCTCACATCTCATTTTGTTTTATGTTTGTTTCATGCATATTCTACTTTATTTTGCATGCATTTCCTGTTTTCATGTTCGGAGATCTGCTCTTTGTACTTTTGTATGCAGGATAACATTCCATGGGGAAAACGGTGCGCTTTTGGAGCAAAAATGAGGCATTTGGCAGCTGGACACAAAGTGGGACACAGCCTAGGCATGTGGCTACATACGACCGTGTCTAGGGTTCAAAAATGGTCGCCATAGCCTTACACACGGCCTGGCTACGTGTTTTCACACGGCCATATGGCGGCCAAGCAACTTGACGTGACCAAGGGTTTTTCCAGATTTTGTGAGGATCCGACATGATGTCTATATAAGGAAAGCTACGCTTAAACCCTAGGGGGGAGGCATGACGGCTAGGATGACACTTTGAAGCCCTAAAAAGCTTCAGGAACTCACAACGGGGAGGAGGAAGATCGTCAGAGATCCAAGTTCTGCACTTCCACACCGAGAGAAGACCATATTGCATTGTAATTTTTGTTCTTTGCATGTTATCTATTGTTTATTCGAATATGAACGTGTTTTGTGTTTCTCCTCTCATATTTATAGAGTAGTTTCTTCGATTCTAGGATTAGGGAGTAGTTTGTGTGCGTAGAACATGTTATTTCAAATTAAATTCTGTTCTTGAGTTTGTATTTGTAATTGGTATTAGTTTAGACCGATATCTATGTATTTTGGTTTTCTATCTACTGTGCTTAGTCAATACGAGGGGTGACAGCCCTATCTAAGACTTAGGGGAATTAAAGAGGAACCTAGGGGTTGGCTGCATCTCCTATAAGTGTGGATAGAAGGGTGTGATAGAATTGGAAATGATTCATCGCAGGGATTGATTCGGCATCCTCATACCGCCTATCCCATCCTTGTAAGGTAGAGATAGCTCCCGATAGATGCGAAGGCTTATCGGGAGAGTGTATGATGCCCCTTCCACAAGGTCATAGTTAGATGTTTAGACAATACTCAATTGATAGCATATTTTGCGACACACAAGCGAAACTGAAATCCTAGAATCCCTTCCAAAGACTCGCAGCAAGCCTTTTCTTCTTCCGTGTGACACCGTATTGAGTTAGGACCGCCGACAACCCTCGCAATCACAAACATTAGATTTGACTTTCGAACAATAATGTCCACCGAATAGATCATGTCACGCCCCGAGAGTATTCCGTGCCGAAAAGCAAACGGATGACATCTCCCCTGTACGTGGCAACATATCGGGTTAATACAAGGCCCGTAGGCCCACAACAACAATATGATATACACAGATATCAACATATCAAATGCAGCAGAAATATACAACAGATAAAACAATATACAAGGACCCAACTATGCACTCCGGAGTGACTTGACACAACAAGAAACATAATAGAAACCACAACAATGGCCAAATATATACAATACGTTCGTATATCACAAATACGGAAACAATACAGGATAGAAACCCAAAACAACAATACGAAATACCTCAATCCACAAGGATACAATAAATTGTAAAATAAACCTTCATCCGTTCGGTGTGAGATGGGATCAGCTGGCGGAGCTCCGAACGTCAAAGGAGTCTTCTACCTGTTATCTGGGCGACAGGAAGCCCAGGGTCCAGGGGTGGTGAGTATAAACTCAGGGGTAATATATAGAAAGTGCATGAACAACATATAAGGATAGATCTACAAGTATACATGTGAAGATCTACAGGTATACAGCATGAGTCCAATAGACATACAGTCATATCCAAATCTAATAACAAGTAACTACAATAAAGTCATACTCAATGTATATACTAAACTGATCAACTGAACATAAAGTAATGTGCCAACGTACCTGACGGTCTGCAACACCATAAGCTATATCATCCTGACAGATATACAATAACATAACCCATATAATGTACCAGGTCAATCCCATACCTGACCAATACTCAGACATATGAACAGTATATGATCACCTGTAATAACAACCCGGTCCAGACCACACTATGACATGACGCTAATCAAATGCATACATCGGTATGGACCAACACATATATCATGCTCAAAACATAACAGTATATAAAATGCAAATGGCATGTATCATGATGAACAACCATATGCAGCAATCATAGCTCAATCAAATGCAGCATCTCACAGGCATATGTAAAACATATATCAAATACATGCATACATATATATCAACAATGCATATGCATAGTCATGCCTGCACACCCAACTCGCTACCACGACCCCAGTGTGGCCTAAGTGGCAGGACATGACAACTATCCCGACTCCAGCCGCCACCACTCTCGAGTGACCGAGTTGGGTAGTATGAAACGATAGCCCGCCATGTAGAGCTATATGCTACCACACGGGGTCCTACGCTGCTCCGTCCCTACCCATGAGTAGACGAGCACCGCACGACAAGCAGCATCACACGACCACCGTCTATAGTGGGTGAGTGCGCTAACTACCCGCATACGGTGGCCAAGTGCGCATCTCCTACCACCATCCATAGTGGTCGAGAACGACGCACAACAATGCTCGCCTCAACCTCGCACCACTACCCCGAGTGGTGGGAGGAGGCGGATGACTGACGACCCATCTCAACCACAAGGCACGGTCGTCGGCGCATGAAATGTAATGATGCATAACTCACACACAAATCCTCGCAACACTCCCTAACTCACGGGGAGACCTAGTCAACCAAAAGTCAACCATGCAAGGACGACAAATCCATAATCACAACCTATTTACCTATGTACAGATAAATAGATCCGTCAAACTAACACACTGATATGTATACGATACAATGACCGACCTCATAATTTGGACTCATCACCTAACCTAGTGATGCAACCCAGTAACCCAATCTGAGGTCATAAAAATAACCCTAACCACATGTACTTACTAAACATCTATCAGCTAACACATAATAGGGTTTTATAGTTCCTATCCGTGCTAGATAATCAATGAAGTAACAGAGTATATATCTCAAAGGTCAAGGCAGTACAAGCATATGATTAAATAAGAGTGGATTTAAGGTAAACAGGTATAAACATAAATCCAAGATCATGCACTAGAATTTGATCAAAACTACCGGACCAGGTAGATATTACCCACTTGATATGTGAACCACCAGTCGTCTTCACGTCCGCAAATCTATCTCAAATCAAGATTCTGTAAATAACACAGAGTATAACCAACCACGAATATAAACAATCAGTAGGTATCTAACTTAATCTTAATCCCTGATTTGATTAACCAAATCTCATAGTAGTGTAAACTCATACACTTCCTCACCATCTATTATTTTCACATGATTACCCAGATTAAATCTAGACAGTTATCATAGATTCACCCTAATTAATCAATCATGTAGATAACTCTTATATGGTACAATTAATTGAATCCAAATTGAAACTTACCTAGTTTCCAAATCGATGACACCAGCCTGTAGTTGCTTCCCATCCTATCCTCTGTATATAGAAACCAGTTTATAAGCTACCATGAGCTCATATTTACCTTTGAACCTTTCAGCTCCTAACAAGCTGGACAGATGGCATCCTTCCCAATTACATATAGATCACAACACAACACCATCAACACACCTACAACAACATCCACCAAAATCAACTAAATCAACGTTAACAATCGAATAACTCTCTAAATCTAAGCTATAGCAATAGCTTACCTTCCCTCATTTCCATCATCCACCGTGAATCGAAACTAAATCGAGCAAAATAGGAAGCCAATAAAATGCTACCAGGAAAAACCAGCGACATTCTGATCACCGGGATGCAAAATCAGGGATGGACTCATGAATAGAGAACATTGACGGCAATCCCATCTCGCAGTGACCCATTGTGAGACTGCCAGCTATCCCCAGTGATGATCCGAATCGACCACGATGATGCAGGCAATGGCTAGGGCACAGCAACATCAGCGGGTTGCTCCACGAGGTTAAGCTCTCAGCGATCGAAAGATCGTCTACCAGGAAGAAAGAAATCGATCGGCGACCGATTTGAGTAACTACGAGCTGGCTGCAATGGCTGTGGCTATCTGCAACACGAGGGATGTAGAGCAGATGAAAAACACCGACGATCTGAGCAGAGGTAGCGGAGGAGAGGAAGAAATCGACCGAGATGATGATCGGGAGGAAAAAGGCGACGATGAGCTGATCTCAAGCGTCGGCGATGGTAGATCGTCCTCGCGGCGAGCAGGGCCGACGGCGACAACAAGCTAGGCTTCGGCAATGAAAAGGTGGCTGCGCATCGGTTGGAGGCCTCACGGCGGTCGACGAGTGGAAAGATGGGACTGCACGCCGACTAGAGGGCGACAAGGAGAGCTCCGGCGGGGCTGGTGACCACTGAGTCAAGCTCAGCTGGCGGCGGAGGGCTGCGATCGAGCGCGGTGAAGATCGCGATGGGGAGCTGCTCGAATCGGGAGAAATGATGGAGATGAAGAAAAAGAGGAATCACGGTTGAACGGGAAATGAGAAGAATCAACGACGGACGATGGAAATCGAGTAGGAAAGGGAAAAAGAACGGGTTCGGGTTTTTAAGGCCGATTCGGTTGAGCTAGCTTAGGTTTAACCTAGATCTAACCTAATTAACATTTAATCCATCCCTTATTAAATCAAATAATACCAAATGAACTCAGCCCAATGGGCTCAACCCAATAGATTCAGCCCAATAAACTAATTAAACCCCATTAACCCATTAATTAAACCCAATTAATTAAAGGGGTTAATCCATAATAATAATTTTTTTTTTCGTATTTTACATTCTCCCCCACTTATAAAAATTTGGTCCCTAAATTTCCGACTCATGTACGAGTACGAGATGTCACAACAACCATCTCAAGTATCCGGAGAAAAGTCACACCTCAAGTAACTAAGTGGGGTACTGAGCTCGAATATTACATTCTAGCTCTTATATACACTCTCTATCAACCTATTAAGAGGTCAATAACTGTACCAAAGTGAAGCTCTATATCCATAACCGGTGGGAGACTTTGCCAGAATCGTAAGGTGAATCATGAATCACTATCAGAAATGATACCCAAGGATACTCCATGGATATAACTCCATCAAGCGATCCAACGGAGTCCATCTTACGGCTCAAAAGAAAATAAGCAGACCTAGCTAATCGATCATCGACTATCGAAATCCGATCAAGTCCTTTCCGAATTCTAGATAATCTCCCAACACAGTCTAACGTACTAGGCTCTCACTTTATCACGGTACGAAACCCTACCGATCACAATATTCCACCTTTGCTTGTTGGCAATACCCAACATCAAATTACGAAATCAATCATGTCCCATATATCGTTCCACCAACATGAACATCTCAATACTCACTATTTTCGGATACACTCCGAATAAATCATCACCCTCGAATGAAGAGTCTCCTGAAACAACTCTTCCTAAAGCAAATGCAACTCTCGGAACCACTATCCTTCTCAGAGACGGAGAACTATTCTCACAAGAGAAATTAATCTATTGTCCAAAATTCACTCTGTCACACAGAACTGAAAGTACCTGTACATATAATATACGTCTCATTCAACTGCATCGGGATCACTCCTAATCCCTGAAATGATGCATCTGCTTATAATACCCTTCCATCCATATCGGACGGATTAACCAACACTGACACAAAAGTCAGTCACCTTCTAGGCCTTGAAACCTAGCTTCTCAAACTTCCGACCAGGTGATTTCCATCACCTTCTTAGTCCAACAAGTTGGTGATATAGTATCGCTAGAACATCCTATTCTTATCTCTAGTAAACACCAAATCAATCTAGGGAAACATAACTTCCCTTAAGATCGTGAATATATCTCAAAAATATATCCTCCACATATATGATGACAATCGATCTTAAATACTCCAAGAGTACTTGATTTCTCAAGTCCATGAATGACTAAATCATCGATAGGTCTAACGACATTATCAATCATCTCCTAAAATTCATACCAAGTATGAAATGTCATCTTCTACACACCTACATCCTTTTACTCTAAGCTACAAATAGCTCAATCATCACACCGACAATGATAATTGTATGACACTAAGTCACTACCATATCAACACTCCAATCGTATATCAACCCTAGGATATACACAGGTGCCCTTTAGCTGATCTAAACAGATCATCTATCCATGACGAAGGATACTCATTCTCAACTACTGCCTTCCAATCATCAATAATCGATGCATAACCTCAGGGTCCGACTCTCTTCTAACAAAGAGTTACAAGTCTTCTCAAGAAGAAACACTGAAGCAGATAAATCTCCCATAGTGTTTAGCAACACTGATACCCATAAAATCATCTCCCAGTATGAGGTCCCCAATATCAGGATTATTCCCGAAATCACCTCAATCGCTTACTCCACTTGCCCATGCAGTGGCAAGTTCGAGAGTTCATCCAAAACTACATCTGAATACTCTCAGATTATACATACATCCGAGAGTCCTAGTATACCAACGCCCCAACAATCCAACTATCCATAAGGATATGTCCATAGCGGAGGTATGTTTAGCAAAGACTAAGGGTATCCCTTGACTTCTTGGTTGTCGATCAACATCTCACCAGATGGTAGAGAAAAATCACCAACCCACAAGTCGATAGGAACCCTTCTAATCCTATATAAGAACATCCTAGACCAAGATACCTATAACTACCAGTATCTCTCGATATATCCGCAAATAGGATAACCTAAAGTAATACCCCGAAGGACCGATCCTTCGATCTTCTATACTTCTTCTCGAGTAATTATGTAAACTTGTCCAACATCTGTTCTGGACGGCTGCGCTCATGTAGATGCAAAGACTATCATGGAGGAACTGAAATCAACTGCTGGAACTGAGGTACAACTGCAACAACTGCAATGGAGATGGTAAACACTGTTGTACTGGCAAAGGGTACACATCCGGCTATAAAATACTGAAGAACTATCGACATCATAGCATGTTCTATCTCTGTGAAAGGTATAACTGCAACTGGAGAATACTGCGTAGATACGACCATCATCATAAAATCTCTCCTCTGTATAAAGCATCACCATGTCTGGAAAAGTAACAGTTGTCGTCTGAACATCTGAGTCTTCTGAGATGTCTTCTACTGATAGTGCTGAGTAACTCGCTTCTCTCGGTTGAAAGTATCAAAGAACTCCAACTATATCTGGGGTAGTAGATCGCTGCTGATGTGATAACCTAATCTTCTGTAATGATCTCAGCTTTCGAGGTTGTGGATCGTCCGCTCGAAAGCATCATCCATAGTCTTCAACTGAGTCTTCAAAATACGTACTCTCCTCGTAGATACTGGCTGCTTATAGTAGAAACAGATACAATGGTCCATCGGATAATCTGACTCTGTGTCTCGTCGTAACCCGTACTGCACACACATAATCTCTTTTCAGAGTCTTTCCTCTGAGTTCGCTGATAAACATGAGAAGCTGTTGACAATCTGTAATCGGTCTTCTATGATCGAAAAATTCTCCAATAGTCGCTCGTGACTCATGACTTTAATCTTGCTCCTTTTTATCCAACATTCGGAGACTTCTAATTCTCATAATTTGACTTGCAATATATGATTATCAATCTCCAACTCTTAAACCACTTACTACAGAGTCATTTCTATACACATGACTCGGTCTAAGGACTTCCGGTAGGATCTGGCAGGAGATCCAAACATCCTGATCAAGATGTCAACCAATAACCCGTGGGTGGTCAAAACCAACCCAATCACATTCTTGGGCTATTAAATGGTCGTAACTTTCGCAAGTCTAACGACTCTGTATGGTACTTCCATTACCAAATGATCACTCGACCAAAAGCCCAAGAATTCCTTGACAATGAGTCAAAGAAGATGACGTGGGAAAATACTATCTCACAACATCACTGAACTGTGACCAAGTGATACATCATTTCCCGTAGGTTATTTCCTATATCTTCCACCAAGTACCGGTTAGATCCGGATAATGGTATTCAACTAACACTACTATCTTCGTATAACACGAGTTAAGTACCCAAAAGTACTCTCAAAGTTATACCACCCAGTATGACCAATTCAGGGATCAAAATCCCTATGAATATCTCTAAATTAATCCTCTACTATCTGCATCAGCAATAGTGTACTCGCTTGTCCATTACCCCATAGGTAATGATCTAACTACCATATTTAGTGAAAATCTTAGGACTGTAATCCTTGATCTCCACAAGAGATGTGACTACCTAACTCCTGCTTTCCGACTCGGTATCAGTCGGCTCTCAAAGGTAATTTACCTTTTCGATAGCAGGTACATATCTAATAATCTCAACATATCGTTCCAGTGGTCAAACTCACTATGGTTACGAATAGTGACTAACATACTACAAGTCATGCACTATTATAAGCAACTAAATGCATAGCCAACAGAAGGATATGTAATAACAGTTAACATACCTTAATCCTTGTAGCTCGGAGATGTCCACAACAGCCAGATCCCAGAACTCACGAAACCAAAACCGAGTAAAGCAAAACTCGATGTCCGAACGAAATAAAATCCGAAAATGGACTTCACAACCTAGGGCTCTGATACCAATAAAATTGTCACGCCCCGAGAGTATGTCGTGTCGAAAAGCAAACGGACAGCATCTCCCCTGTACGTGGCAACATATCGGGTTAATACAATGCCCGTAGGCCCACAACAACAATATGATATACACAGATATCAACATATCAAATGCAGCGGAAACATACAACAGATAAAACAATATACAAGGACTCAACTGTGCACTCCGGAGTGACTTGACATAACAAGAAACATAATAGAAACCACAACAACGGCCAAATACATACAATACGTCCGTATATCACAAATACGGAAACAATACAGGCTAGAAACCCAAAACAACAATACGAAATACCTCAATCCACAAGGATACAATAAATCGTAAAATAAACCTTCATCCGTTCAGTGTGAGATGGGATCAGCTGGCGGAGCTCCGAACGTCCAAGGAGTCTTCGACCTATTATCTGGGCGACAGGAAACCCAGGGTCCAGGGGTGGTGAGTATAAACTCAGGGGTAATATATAGAAAGTGCATGAACAACATATAAGGATAGATCTACAAGTATACATGTGAAGATCTATAGGTATACAGTATGAGTCCAATAGACATACAGTCATATCCAAATCTAATAACAAGTAACTACAGTAAAGTCATACTCAATGTATATACTAAACCGATCAACTGAACATAAAGTAATGTGCCAATGTACCTGACGGTCTGCAACACCATAAGCTATATCATCCTGACAGATATACAATAACATAACCCATATAATGTACCAGGTCAATCACATACCTGACCAATACTCAGACATATGAACAGTATATGATCACCTGTAATAACAACCCGGTCCATACCACACTATGACATGACGCTAATCAAATGCATACATCGGTCTGGACCAACACATATATCATGCTCAAAACATAACAGTATATAAAATGCAAATGGCATGTATCATGATGAACAACCATATGCAGCAATCATAGCTCAATCAAATGCAGCATCTCACAGGCATATGTAAAAAATATATCAAATACATGCATACATATATATCAACAATGCATATGCATGGTCATGCCTGCGCACCCAACTCGCTACCACGACCCCAGTGTGGCCTAAGTGGCAGGACATGACAACTATCCCGACTCCAGCCGCCACCACTCTCGAGTGACCGAGTTGGGTATTATAAAACAGTAGCTAGCCCGCCTTAGAGCTATATGCTACCCACACGGGGGTCCCTGCTGCTAGCTGCTCCGTCCCTACCCATGAGTAGACGAGCACCGCACCCAGGACAACTGCACATCACACGACCACTGTCTATAGTGGGTGAGTGCGCTAACTACCACTTCGCACAGTGGCCAAGTGGGCATCTCCAGCTACCACCATCCATAGTGGCCGAGAACGGCACGCACAACAATGCTCGCCTCAACCTCAGAACCCACCCCGAGTGGTCGGGGAGGCAGGATGACTGACGACCCATCTCAACCACAAGGCAGACCCAGTCGTCAGCATGCATGAAATGTAATGATGCATAGCTCACACACAAATCCTCGCAACACTCCCTAACTCACGGGGAGACCTAGTCAACCAAAAGTCAACCATGCAAGGACGACAAATCCGTAATCACAACCTATTTACCTATGTACAGATAAATAGATCCGTCAAACTAACACACTGATATGTATACGATACAACGACCGACCTCATAATTTGGACTCATCACCTAACCTAGTGATGCAACCCAAGAACAACTGAGGTCATAAAAATAACCCTAACCACATGTACTTACTAAACATCTATCAGCTAACACATAATAGGGTTTTATAGTTCCTATCCGTGCTAGATAATCAATGAAGTAACAGAGTATATATCTCAAAGGTCAAGGAAGTACAAGCATATGATTAAATAAGAGTGGATTTAAGGTAAATAGGTATAAACATAAATCCAAGATCATGCACTAGAATTTGATCAAAACTACCGGACCAGGTAGATATTACCCACTTGATATGTGAACCACTAGTCGTCTTCACGTCCGCAAATCTATCTCAAATCAAGATCCTGTAAATAACACAGAGTATAACCAAACACGAATATAAACAATCGGTAGGTATCTAACTTAATCTTAATCCCTGATTTGATTATCCAAATCTCATAGTAGTGTAAACTCATACACTTCTTCACCATCTATTATTTTCACATGATTACCCAGATTAAATCTAGACAGTTATCATAGATTCACCCTAATTAATCAATCATGTAGATAACTCTTATATGGTACAATTAATTGAATCCAAATTGAAACTTACCTAGTTTCCAAATCGATGACACCAGCCTGTAGTTGCTTCCCATCCTGTCCTCTGTATATAGAAACCAGTTTATAAGCTACCATGAGCTCATATTTACCTTTGAACCTTTCAGCTCCTAACAAGCTGGACAGATGGCATCCTTCCCAATTACATATAGATCACAACACAACACCATCAACACACCTACAATAACATCCACCAAAATCAACTAAATTAACGTTAACAATCGAATAACTCTCTAAATCTAAGCTATAGCAGTAGCTTACCTTCCCTCATTTCCATCATCCACCGTGAATCGAAACTAAATCGAGAAAAATAGGAAGCCAATGAAATGCTACCAGGAAAAACCAGCGACATTCTGATCACCGGGATGCAAAATCAGGGATGGACTCAGGAATAGAGAACATCGACGGCAATCCCATCTCGCAGCGACCCATTGTGAGACTGCCAGCTATCCCCAGTGACGATCCGAATTGACCACGACGATGCAGGCAATGGCTAGGGCACAGTAGCATCAGCGGGTTTCTCCGGCGAGGTTAATCTCTCAGCGATCGAAAGATCGTGTACCAGGAAGAAAGAAATCGACCGACGATCGATTTGAGTAACTACGAGCTGGCTGCAATGGCTGTGGCTATCTGCAACATGAGGGATGTAGAGCAGATGAAAAACACCGACGATCTGAGCAGAGTCAGCAGAGGAGAGGAAGAAATCGACCGAGATGATGATCGGGAGGAAAAAGGCGACGACGAGCTGATCTCAAGCGTCGGCGATGGCAGATCGTCCTCACGGTGAGCAGGGCCGACGGCGACAACAAGCTAGGCTTCGGCAATGAAAAGGTGGTTGCGCATCGGTTGGAGGCCTCGCGGCGGTCGACGAGTGGAAAGACGGGACTGCACGCCGACTAGAGGGCGACAAGGAGAGCTCCGACGGGGCTGGTGACCACTGAGTCAAGCTCAGCTGGCGGCGGAGGGCTGCAATCGAGCGCGGTGAAGATCGCGATGGGGAGCTGCTCGAATCGGGAGAAATGATGGAGATGAAGAAAAAGAGGAATCGCGGCTGAACGGGAAATGAGAAGAATCGGCGACGGACGATGGAAATCGAGTAGGAAAGGGAAAAAGAACGGGTTCGGGTTTTTAAGGCCGATTCGGTTGAGCTAGCTTAGGTTTAACCTAGATCTAACCTAATTAACATTTAATCCATCCCTTATTAAATCAAATAATACCAAATGAACTCAGCCCAATGGGCTCAACCCAATAGATTCAGCCCAATAAACTAATTAAACCCCATTAACTCATTAATTAAACCCAATTAATTAAAGGGGTTAATCCATAATAATAAAAATAAATCATATTTTACAGATCAGTACTCGAATCTCAGTCCCTGTGGAATCGATAAATCTTTTTATTACTTGATGACATCCGTGCACTTACGGGCGTTGAGCGCGAGCGTGCGCTTTGAGTCCTCGATGGTCTCCATCACGAGATTTGAGGTCACGTTCGCGTGCATCAATGATCCATTTGGATTTCACATCTCATCTTGTGCAAAATGTATGGTCCTCTATAACCCACTTAGACTTCTTGCTCAACCATTGAACCAATAATCTCTTTAACAAATCTAGCTTGGCCACTCTTGACTAACAATCTCCTTCTTAAGAATATTACTCTATCATCAACACATATTATTCAAATATCAAAACTCATCTTGACCTTGGTCAATGTTGATCAGAGGTCATTTGCGTCAATACCTTTCTCTTTTTGATATTTGAAAATATGTTTAAGTTAGGATATCCCATTATCTCAACTTTCTCTCCTTATGCAAAAGCATAAATGAGAGTATCTTAACTTAAACCCTTCATTTTCTCTCCCTGCCATATATAAAAAATTCTCTATAAATGCAATCTCCTTCTTTATTTACCAATAATGGTTTTAGAATTCATACTTCCCCTTTCATAGTTAAGTCATTTTTCTTGCTTTTAAAGTGGACCTCCCCCCTCAAAGCATTCTTTACTCCAATTATTGCATCAAAAATGGTTTGGAGTTATTAAATCTTTAGGAAGTTTCTAAATTCTAAACCATGAGGTCAAAATTCAACCTTGAACCTTAACCCTCCCTCTCAATGTATTAACCTTGATACACTCTTCTCCACATAGCATTTCTCTACCTTTTGATTATAGCTAAAAAAAATCTTCTTTTGAATGTTTATTCAAGTATGTCTTGTTGGGGTTTTTACGGACACAAATGCAGTGGAATAAAAAAATATTTACATACCTAAATCTCTAGAGCCCAGATCTCATAGTTTTGATATAATCATATGAAAAAAGTTTAGAAGTTGTAACTTTGTGATTCAAAGAATCTATAGAAACCAATATCAAGCCTCACAAGACTTGTCTCTATCAGTATCCATGACAGGATCTCTTCGAGATGACTTCACAAAATCACAAATCTTTGTCTCTGATCGGTGCTAGCCGAAGGAAGGAGACAAAATCTAGAGGGAAGAGGAAGAAACAACTGACAAAAACTTCTGTTTGAATTTCCTTCATCATTATAGATCTCTTGGTTAGGGAATAATAGAACATAAATGGCAAAACTTACCAAAATTATCACATAATTTTGGCAAGAAAATACTAACTCGACCAAAACACAAAATGGCTCCATGATCCATGACCATGGTGGGCACCACTACCTAGCCATGGTGAGTTCCACGGTCATGGTGTGCTCCACGGCTAGGCCATGGAGCCCTCTGGCACGGTCCGAATACAACCATGTTGGCTAACACCCCTCGTGTTGCCTTGGCAGAACTTGGCACAATCGTGTTGGATCCAACACAACTTTGTTGGGCTCTGTCATGCCCGTTTCGACTCAATAGAGAGTGGCATGACCATGTCATTTCTTGGCACGGTTGTGGTAGATTTTGTCAGCCCCATTTCAAGCCCTTTTAACCTACTACAACTAGATTTAACCTCTCTCTCTCTTTGAGAATTTCATTCTCATACTTATTTTATGTATCTTGATCACCCGTATTACGAGTGACTCAATAGGTTCCTGACTATATTAGTCATTCTTAATTAATCATTCATTATGAATAGACCATGAGTGACACCTAGCAGTACATCATAACTTCCAATTCATCGAAAAGCCAAAGTGAACTTTATAATATTTTTAAGCCCTTCAACAACATAGTTATCAGTGTCTTTATTCCTTCACTCATCTTATATCCACTTGGTTCATGACATGGTCTTTGTATCAGTCTCCACTAGGCTGACTACGTCATACCTATCTCAAGTTTAATTCCTTGCTATGTAGATTCAAATTACTCAAACACATGTCCAAGAAGACCATCTTCTTGATATGTTTGCTTTAACTAAAGACTCCTGAGTAACAATCCTGATAAGAGGTCATAGGATATACATCTTCTTTAACAAAATAGTGAATCATATATAGGCTGTTCAAACACCTTTGGGTACTTCAGCTTATACCCAATCATCGCAAAATTACATCTCCTTGGAAATGCATGCTAAGAAGTCAAAGTATAAGTTTTCATGGCCAAGATGATTCGAATACCTCAAGTCTAAGGAAACTTGCACCTGAGATGCAATGAGATCTTCATTGACATAAAGAACCATATGAAATCTCATATTAGGTCATATCCAATGAATTAATTTACCCTTAACTAGCATCCACATGTCAACTCTCAACATCTTTATTTTTTCATTCAGTGAGAACCAAATGCTTGGATAAATTAAGGAGTATAACATGTGTTAGTCTCACAGAATCGATGATGTCCAGTCTCATCAATTATTGAATAGGGAAGATTTTAACACATATATATTATACATGATGAGATACTCACTAATTGTGATCCAATCACAATTTCTTTCATGCTATACATTGTATTGTAGACTTCAGTAAATAGGTTTAAGATCAAATCAAATACATAATAAATATACACCCAAATAGTGAATTTTATTAATCAAATATCTAAGACAACCTCAAAGGCGATTACCTTAGGATATCTCTCAAATACAACATACTCTCACTTGACTTATAGACAATCACCTTGGTATCTTATACCAAAAGCATCTATATGCCTCTCAAACTTCTCTTGGGGAAGAGGCTCTATCAAAGGATCTACTAGATTCCTATTATTAGAAATTTTCTCAATTTGTCTATCTCTTCTACCTATCATCTCTATGATTAAATGATAACAACGAAGTACATATTTAGATCGCTGATGAGACATCGATTCCTTAGCTTATGCAATGACTCCATTGTTGTTGCAATAAATCGATAATTCTTCAACAATATTTGAAACTTCATGTGAACATTTTATATAGTATTTTAGTTATCACTTTGGCACATATCTTACCTCATTTTTATGAAATTCATTGCATATTATCTCTATTTTACATCATTTTATTGTTTTCCTTGTTTTGAGATCTGCTTTTGTTATTTTTTTTTTTTTGATAGGATGAAGATTCAAAGCAAAAGGAAGCTTTATATAGACTATGGATTGTAAGGAATATGCTCTGGTTATGTCCCAAGACATGAGCATGTTCCCCAAAGTGAAACAACTATGTGAAACATTAAAAAGAAGCATCCAATGTGAAACACGAGGGGGGGGGGGGTGTCGTGCCTCAAGGCATGGTCATGTCCCGTGACATGGGGGGTTATGCCTGAGGTATGGTCGTGTCCCATGGGGTCGTGTTCTACCACATGAGCATGTTTCACCTGATTTCATCTCCAGATTGTGACATGGTGGGGTTGTGCCTAGAGGCACGGTCATGTTCAAGTGGGATAATTTTGAGGAAACAATGATTTTTGGGCGTCTATATAAAGGGAAACCCACGAGGCAAAAAGGGGATCACGAAGGGGGCTGGGCAAATGCCCTCAACCCCTAAAGGATATCGTCCAAGGACCCCAAAACCTTCCGGTATCGAGATGCAAAAATGGATTTCGTTGCCACCACTCTAGATTTGAACGCGAGTTGTGGCCGAAGACACTCCTTAAATTGAGACTAAGTTTTCTTTTCTCTCTTTTACATTATTTCGATTGTAATCTTTCTTATGAAGTGTCTTGTGGTTGTAACTCTATGTTTATAGAGTAGTTTCTATGATTTTAGGATGAGGGAGTAGCCTCCTTGATTTTTTAAACATTGTTATGTAGTGAATCTATGTTTGTTTACATGGTTTCATTTGCTATACATCTATTCTTGCTTCTTATTTGAGGATATGATTGTTAGTGGTCCGGATCTATTGTATTTACCATATCTAGATGCCAAAAGGACTATGTCGTATTCAAGGGGTGTGAGGATGGATCGAAAGGTGATCCCAATCCTCTGATCTATAGAGAACCGATGCATGGAGGAATCGGCTACGAAAGTAGATCAATTTGTCACAAGGACTCATAGGTTATCATAGAACTTAATGAATTTATTCCAAGTCGAGGCCACACAGTAAGAGAAGGAAACTCAGGGATTGTGGGACCATGTGATAGGGGTCTCCTTGAGAAAGCAATCCCGCAGCTCTGTCGCTCTGAAAATAGACATTGGATGAAGTAGATACACTGGTGTAGTCCAAAAGTTCACCGGATAAAATAGGATAACCTACCTACACAAACAATCATTGAGAATTAGGAACAAGACATATAGTGATGCCAACCATTCAATATAGTTATTCATCTTTAGTGCATGTTGCACGACAGATAAACCCTCCTACATCTTTAAGCGAAAGAGGAGCTTGGAGACTTCAAACCTTTTGAATCTCATTTTCTAAGCAAAAAAAACTCATGAAGATGGTAGACAATAGTATAAGCATCCATATGCTCATGCTATTTCTGTAGTTAATGAGACATCGTAGCTAGCATGATGTAGCTTGCTAGCTCAGAATCAACCACATGCTTTTGGTAGATCAACTTTTGATCACCAGTAGCATTGTCAGTAGGCCTTTCAAGAAGAACCTGATCTGATCTTCTCAACCTTGAGAGAAATTCTCAGATTTCGAAGTCAGTCCAAGAAGTTAGACCTAGTCAATTTGTTTGTATCCAAAATCAAACATAAATTAATAGAAGTCATGCTATTCTTAAACAATCTAGACATACAAAAAGAGTATATAAGAGAGATGATTTAAACATGTTAACAATTCACACTAATAAAACTCTCACTATTTTATTCAAATTCAAGAGCCCTCACTTTGAATTCGAGAGATGGTAGATTTTCTCTTAGTGGGTTGATATCCACTATGACTAAGAATAACCTTGGAGAGAGTCCAACAAGTCATTTTTAGTTCTAATGGTAGGTATAAACTATACCAATTATATATCATATATATAACTATCACATTATGCTATCAACTATTGAATATTTTCATACACATCAAGTTGTTAACTCATTAACATATATACATCATTTGCATATCACCCAACTTCACCTTTATCCACATTAACCTTTGAGTAATTTCAATATATTAATGCTTCTAGTTAAAGTCGATCCATTAATCATGAGATCATATCTCAATGGTTAGAATATATCCAATTTCAAGCTAGGTTTGAAGAGAGTTCAACAACCCAATTTAGAAATGAACTCTGATTCTTACCATCTTAAAGGAAGGTAGTAGCCCTAATATTTGTATAAGGGATTTTAAGTCATATCCTAGGTCTCATTTATTAATCAATGGTTTCACAAGCAACCATCCATAATTCAGCATGCAGAACACGCAACCCTACTTCAGCGATGGCTTACTTGTGCTTGTCCTTCCAACTATGCAGCCAACACCATTGGTATTTCTAGGTGCATCCTTGGTCATGTACAAACAAGCATATACAAACTCTACAAGCATATGATCTATGTCAAAGCACAAGGTGACTCTGATACCACTTGTAGGAGATTTTACGAGCGTAAATGTGAATAAAAAAATGTACATCCCTAAATCCCCATAGCCCAGATCTCATGGTTTTGACATAATCATATGAAAAGAGTTTAGAATTTGTCCTTTTGTGATTCAAAGAATCTGTAGAAACTAATAGCATGCCTCACAAGACTTGCCTCTATCAGTATCCACATGGGATCTCTTTGAGAAGACTTCACAAAGTCACAAGTCTTTGTCTCTGATCGATGCTAGCCGAAGGAAGGAGACAAAACCTAGAGAGAATACGAAGAGATGACTCACAAAAACTTCCATCTGAATTTCTTTCATCATATATCTCTTGATTATGGCATAATAGGACTACCATAAATGACCAAATTTATCAAAATTATCACATAATTTTGGCAAAAAAAATCCTAACTCGACTAAAACTCGAAACGATAACACGATCCATGACCATGTGGGCACCACAACTTGGCCATGGTGAGTTTTATGACCGTGGTGTGCTCCACGGCTAGGCCATGGAGCACTCTAGCTTGGTCGTGTCGTGTTGGCTGGTCGTGTTGGCTTGACACCCCTGTCTCACCTTGGCACGATTATGCTGGCTCTAGTATAATCGTATTGGGATCTATCATGCCCGTTTCTACGCAACATAGAGTAACACAACAATGCCATGCCCCGACACGATCGTGGTAGGTTTTGTCAGCCCCATTTCAAGCCCTTTTAGTCTGGTCCAACTAGATTTAACCTCTCTCTCTCTTTGAGAATCTCATGCTCATACTTTTTTGTATCTATCTTGATTACCTGTATTGTATATATGTGACCCAATAGGTTCTCGACTATATTGATCATTCATAATTAACCATTAATTATGAATAGATTATAAGTGACACCTAGCAGTACATCATGACTTCCAATTGGTCAATAAGTTAAAGTTAACTTCAGAACATTTCTGAATTCTTTAGCAACTATAGTTATCAGTGTCTTTGTTCATTTCACTCATCTTATACTCACTTGGTTCAGGACATGGTCTTTGTATCAACCCCCACTAAGCTGACTATATCACACCTAACTTAAGTTTAATTCCTTGTCCTATGGATTCAAATTATTAAAACACATGGCCAAGAACCATCTCCTTGATATGTTTGCTTTGATCAATACAATCCTAACAAGAGAACATAGGGTGTACATCGCCTTTAACAGGAGTGGTAAATCTTTTATAGGCTATTCAAAAATCTTCAGACACTTCAACTTATACCCAATCATCCTAGAATTACATCTCCTTCGAGATACATGCTAAAAAAAGTCAAAAGTATAAATCTCCATGACCAAGATGACTCGAATACCTCAAGTTTAAGGAAACTTTCACTCGAGCTGCAATGAGATCTTCATTGACATAAAGAACCATATAAAATCTTATAACATGTCATATCCAATAAACTATTTTATCCTTAACTAGCATCAACATGTCAACTCTCAACATGTCTATGTTTCCATTCAGTGAGAACCAAATATTTTGATAAACCAAGGAGTATAACATGTGCTAGTCTCACAAAATCGATGATATCCAGTTTCATCAATTCATCTACTAGGGAAGATTTTAATACATACATAATTACACATAATGAGATACTCACTAATTGTGATCTAATCACAATTTCTCTCATGCTATGTATTGTATTGTGGACTTCGATAAATAGGTTTAAGATCAAATCAAATACATAATGAAAGTACACCCAAATAGTGAATTTTATTAATCAAACAATCTAAGACAACTTCAAAGGTGATTGCCTTAGAACATCTCACAAATACAACATGTCCTAGGGTTAAGAAAAATTAAAATACCAAGGGTAAGTCAAAATGACCAAAACACCTTTTTTCAACCAAAATCTATAGTAACAGTCAACTAATGTCTCGATCAATTGATTGCTACTTATTATAGTCAACCAGTGTTTCCGAATCAATCAACTTTTCATGCCCCGAGAGTATATTGTGCTGAAAAGCAAATGGACAACATCTCCCCTATACGTGACAACATATCCTGTTAATACAAGGCCCTTAGGCCCACAACCACAACATAATAAGCATATATATATCAAAACACAGCAGAAAACATAAAATCACATACCCATAACCACACATACTGACATACAATCCAAAATCAACATAAGTGCATACCAACTGACAAATCCATAGTACCAAATAGTTCATAACACATCGGACACAAAATAAAGTCCACAACATAACCCAAAATCCACGGGAGGCTCAAAAAAAGGAGATGGGATGGATCGCTGGCGAAGCTCCAAGCCATCATGAAGACTTCTACCTGTTACCTGGGCGATAGAAAAACCCAAGGTCCGTGGTGGTGAGTATAACTCAGCAGGTAATAGGAAAAACATGTATATATCAAATATCACATGTAATTCAATATAAAAATCTACAGGTACATCAGGTAACACTAACATGATAAACATATACATGTATATACCTTCTAACCAAATGGTCAACGTAAAATGCAGACATACCTGAAAGTCTGCTATGCTACACCTATCCAACCTGAGCACATATCCACAATATATGTATATAATAGGAAATCTGGTATAAACCATACAATATCATAAATATTGGTCAAAGAATGTAATAGTCTAACCAACAAGTATACAGGTATCCGACACAACCATATAACATATGCGTGTAGCATGTATGAAGATAATGTACAACCAAATACAATAAGCATAGTACAATCAAATGCAACATCACAATAAGCATATATATATATATATATATACATGCACATATGTATATATATGGTAATATGCAAAAATGTCATAAGTCACAGCAATGCAGCATGCATGGTCATGTCGCCTCACCCTAAAGCTACCACGACCCCAGTGTGGCCTCAGTAGCTCGACATGACAACTGTCCTAACTCAACACCAACACTACTCTCGAGTGGTCGAGTGGGCAGTATGATCGAGTAGCATATAAGCGTAAAGAGCAAGCTACTCGACGGGGGTCCCTGATGTTGGCCACTCCGACAGTCACTATCCATGAGTGGTTGAGTGCCACACACGCAAGACAACGGTATGCAAATTCAACTATCACTGTCTATAGTGATAGAGTGTGGCACCACAATACTCTGCCCTCACACCGATTACTCCTCCTATGAGCAACTGTGGAGGCAGGATGACTGACGACCCTCTCAACCATAAGGGAGATCACATCGCCAGCATGCATGCAAATGACATGAATACAAAGTCACACATACAAACATCCACCACAGACTCTCTATTCTGCAGAGAGTCATACCAATCTGATCAACACACTCTCTATCCTGCGGAGAGTCATACTCAACTGATCATAACACTCTCTATCCTATAGAGAGTCATACCAATCTGATCGACGCACTCTCTATCCTGTAGAGAGTCGTACTCAACTGATCATAATAAGCTAGGACCACTGGTCCATAGCGACACACTAATCATAATTTACCTGACCATTTACACAACACATGATCGATAATAAACAAGCAATGTAAGGGTATTGATATCAACCCTACGTTCAAGACATTACCTACTTACGGATGACCTTTTACCCAATTTACAGGTCAGGTCATTATCTGTACTCCACTATTTACACATAACTAAGCATTTATAGATTTACCTACATCACATCTTTAACTCCTAATCATGATGAAGGAAATGTGATAACAACAATAGAGCATATAGGCCAAAGACAAAGTATCAAGCACAAGAATAAATAAGAGTGGGGTCAAGATAATATGAACATATAATATCGTCATATATATGTCTAAATCTGTATGCAATGACAACTACCTGACCTGGGTAGGAAATTACCCACCTGTTAAATAGCTCATGCTAGCTATCCACGCGTATAAACATCTATCACCAATCAAGGTCCTGCAAAAGAACACAGAACATAACTAAGTTCTATTTTACATCGAATGATTGAATCGAATCTTACATCGATCATTATATATAACTAATTCAACATTCTCCATCCTTAATCAGATTAAATTCACTGTATCAGTCATGAGTCGACTCTAGCATTAACTATAAAGGTAACACATCCTACTTCAAAATAGTACCAAATCAAAGGTTACCTTTCAATTGTTGCAATCACCCCCAGCTTCTTGATCTACATCAAGGTATCGAATTAAAGTTCAAATAGCCCAATTGGAAGCAACCTCAACTCGATCTGTTCACCAACAATTGATTATCACTCCAATAATTAAATCTGTTCATCCTATAGAAATTAGTTAACTTAATCAACATATGCAAACCTTAACTCTCACAACCAACCCAATAGCGGATTCACAGCTCCAATCCACCCCCTTTTCCTTGCCAAGAGCAGCCTTCATTGCTCTTTCACAGTGGTCACCACACTCACAGTTAATTCCACTGTCCAATTCACAGATCGCAACCCTCAAATCACTGAAATGAAGCCACTATTCCTCGTCACAACCAATTCACGATGGAAACCCAAAATCTGACTGAAACTTTAGATTAATATAGGACTTACCCCCAATTTTTGATCCCCAGCTCATAGAACCACAAAGATCCCGATCACCATAGCCATCCTCTATCAGAAACTGGTCGTTTGTGATGATCACGGGAAAACAGTCCGGGAACAGAGGGGAAGAAGACACAACTAATCCAAGATGAAGGAAATCTCATCAATCAACCCCAAAAACAAACAACTATGCTAGGGAGTAGTGATACCGGTGATCAGTTGTGGCAACGATGGAACCGATCTAAGCTCTCCACGATGCCGACGAAGAGGAATTGCCATCAACTCTCAAAGCTCATCTACGGCAACGATTTCACTGTGTGACGGAGGAGGCACCAATCCACACTGCGAACATTGACGGATAGGGAAGTGCCAGTGTTGTGCGATCAGGAGGGAAATGAGATGCTGACTAGAGGTAAATCGGCTAGCGGCGACCGTGAGTACTAGGAGGCTGTGATGGGAAGAGGTGATGAATGGTTGTGGGTGAGCAGCAATGTCAGTGACAACCTCACCAAGTTGGCTCCCGGACTGGCAGCTAATGACCGCGTGCGATGGGGCTTGCGCGGTGGCAGATCGACCTTGGGCTCGAGCGGCAATGGTGAAGAGAAGGAGAAAGGGGAGCGGCGGTAGAAATCGAGAGGGGAAAAATTGTGGTTGTGAACGAAAGAAACTGCTCGGGGGATAAAAGGAATCGACGAAGATTAAATGTAGTGGCTTGGCGTTACGGAGAGTGACGGAGAAACGGCCAGGAGGAGAAGGTTGGGGGTGCGGTGAGGAAGAGAAGGAAGGGATCGCGTGAGGAAATATCACGATCGAGTTCGGATTTAAGTCGTTCCACCTTAAGCTTGAACCGGTCTTGGGTCAAGTCCTAACCCAAGTTGAGTCCAACACCCAATTAAATCTCAATCTTCCTCTAAAACGATTATTTGAACTCCATTTAATTCCAGAAAAATTTCTAAAAAAAAATCCTACAAAATCCCATAGGGTATTTTCCTAATTAACAAGGGTATTTTATTATTATTATTATTATTATTTTTGATATCTCACACAACTGTTACTTGATAATTTTCAATCAAAAATATACAACCATTTATGACACGATGTTATAACATGTACTATGGTATGCGAGGCATGACAAGTATAACACAATAGTATAAAAATATCTAAATCTTCAGTCTAAGCATTATCATATAGTATTATGCCAAATAAATAATTTGACATAAAATGAATTAACTATTTCGAGTGTGTTAAAAACTCCAAACTCGTTACACTTTTAGATTTTATTCCATTGTACTAATTTTGATATACTCAAATCTTTAAATTCTTATTGGTACATTCTAAAATCCTCTAAAATAAAATTAGATATTTATTCTCATGATATCATAGTACCTCAAAAATGTCCTAAAATATCAACTTTACCATGGTTAAGTTAACTATTCTTCCAACATAAGTCAACATATTCTATACCCAATTAGTGTGAAGGGATCACACTCTTAAGAACTCAATATCTATTGAAACTCCTTGGATTTACTAGGTATTCACTAGGGATAACCTCCTTAGATACCTTCTTAATGACTTTTCTTGGTTTCTTAGAAGTCTTAGCCATTGTGATTTTATAAAGGTCAACACTAGGGATGACTTTCTTTATTACCTTAAATTCACTCCTAGGTCTAGGGTTAATTCCATAATTATATAGAATTTTATAGTGTGTTACACTATTCTTGGATTTTGTTTTGTATCCCAAATCATTCTTGTCTTTAGGTGGCTCTTACCTATATGATTCTAGATTTATTTTTTTTTACCCTTTAAATACATTTTTTAGTTTCCTAAATGTTTTCTCTAATTGATTAAGTCTTGACTTCAAGACTTGATTTTTGATTTCTAACTCCTCAATTCTTAATTTTTCATATTTGCCTTGATCACTTCTCCTTCTAGGCATATGCCTAATCTTTTTAGAGTTTTTACCTAGTTTGGTATCTACCTTCCTATTCTTTAGTAGGGTAGTTCTAGTGTTACATAATTTGAGAAGTCCTTAGGTTTTTCATATTTTTTTATTAACATGATAATTAGTATTTAAATCATAATATTTAATTATATCATGATTCTTATCATAAAAATAGAGAAATTTTATTATAAAATAATAACTTAAGTTTTACCTTTGAAGTTCCCCCTAGATTTGAGCTTTCTCCCATGTCCTTAGTTAGATGCCTTCCCTTTGAACACTGATTTAAAAAATGTCCTCTTTGGTTGCACAAATAGCACACCATGTGCTCCTTCTCCTTTCACACCAAGGATTTAACTTTTTTTTGGCTTTTCCTTAGTCTTAGGTGACACAAGTCTTCCTCTTCATTAAGTATGGAAACTCGATATTATAGTGCCCTTTCTCTCTACACTCAAAGCATACAATATAATATTTATTTTTAACAATTGAAATTATTTTACCTCCATGAGTTAGATTTTTTATACTTGTAGAGGTGACACAATCTTCATAATTGGCTCTAGATATCAAGGGCTCCTCTCGCTCTAGTGTTAAGAGTCAATCCTACCCCTAAATCCTTAAGGTAAAGGTTTCTTAATTTCGAAAGTTGAGCACCTTTCAACCCCTAAGTTTTTAGATTCTTGAGTCAGTGGGCCTTCCTTCTTGGGTTCATCTTTATCTTGTGCTGGTGATGGATTCTCATGAACCTTGTCAAATTTACTTCATAGATCATTTGCATTCTTATATTTACTTACTTTATACAAATGTCATTAGACACCAAATTAATCAAAATATTGGTTACCTGGCCTTAGATCTCAAGAATTATTCTTTAGTCCACTTGCTCTTTTGGAGGATCTTCCTCTTTTATCTTTGGAGCTTTAAATTGTTGGTGTAGGGGCACCAGATAATCAAACCTGAGTTTTGATAATGGTAAAGGTTTAAATTTAAGTCATATTGATATCTAATATGCTATGTCAAGTGTGCAAAACTTGAGTAGTCTTTGCTGGGCTCAAAGACACTAGGAGGAATGGTGGTCAAAGATCAGATGCTAAGCAACAGGACAAAGGGCCAAAAGGTAAAGCAAGGTAAGCTCCGGGTGTGGAGCGATGGTGAGGTCGCATCCTCAGTACGAGGACAACCGTAAGCGTCGATCCAACTAAGGTTTCTGGGGGAATGCCGAAGTTGAGATTGGATGGTCTAAAGACTGTCATCATCACTAGTATTGTATACATTATATTAATCTTGTGATGTATGTGACAGGATGGAAACTCAAGTATAACAGTCGACTGGGGCCAGTCGATTGGCAATAGGAGCAATCGATTGGTGTACTCATGAAGAGCCAAATGTCACCTCAAAGATAAGAATTGTGGATAGTGTTTTATCTAGATCTAGATCTTGACAAAAATAATGATCTTGAAGGCTTAGGAAGGTTTATAAAAGAAGGATCAATTGCAAACCCTAGCTAATGTTCTTCCAATGCTCAAGCTCTCACAATTTCTAAAGCAACCAAGTTCCACTCATCGTCTAAACTCCGACCGTGCTCCATCTTTCATTTAGTTTGTTGGTATAATTTCGTTGTTTGTTCTTTTTGTACTTAATTTGTACAGGGACCGATAAGGTTGTTACCATCCCTTTCATTTTATTTGTAATCGCTTTGTCTCTTATGTCCAATGAGGAAGAGACTCTTTTAGTGATTGCCCTTCGAAAGCAATCAAGGATCGCAGGGCCTTAGACTAGCAGTTAGTAGGCTGTGAACCAAGTAAAACCCCTTCGTGTACTTGTGTGTTTTAACTTTGTTTTTTTGCAGCAAGCTTTGGTTTTAAAACAAAAGAGAGAAAATATTTTAAATGTTATTCACCCTCCTCTAGCATGTTTTTTGGTCCTACACAAATCTCTCTATTAGAGTGAATCACTCTTCTATATTCATTTGGAAGAACATCTCCATTCTTCTCTTCCACTGAGAAAATTCTCCTAATTCGAAGGGAGTTGGAGCTTGAATATCATATCCAAATCATATTTGAAATCCATTCTGATATATACAACTTGTTGAATATTAGAGGATTTGAAATTGTGACACTTCCTTCTTCCTTTAGCCTTGTGCTCCTCCAACAATTATCCAACAAAGAGAAACCTCACTATGAAACCACTTTTTGGGTATCAAAGGACTTAAAATCACTCTTTTTCTTCCTCCATATACTCTCAATGTGATTATCCATTCCAATAGAAAATCATGCTCTAATACCACTTGTTGGGATTAATGATAAATTGTTTTTTACATGGTTCAAAACTTTTAGTTCCTACTCCACGACCTAGTATCCTAGTGATAGTCCACTATACTTTCTCCTTGTCGAATTCCTTTCAGAGGTAGTAAAACCTCTTAAAAATTTATTTTTGTATAAGTAGTACAAATAAATATAAAGATATAATAGATAATAAGAACAATGCAAATGAAATACTTTATAATAATAGACCTTTGCTTTCATCGCTTTTGATTATTTTGGATTGTGTCTTGAGGTTTGAAAATATAGTAGCACTCTCTTCCAAAATTCCCAAGAATTGACACCAAAATCTTCTATGAAATTCTCTTCTATAGGCTTGAAGTTGTGGTTATTTTCTACTCAATAATTGACTGCTTATCATCATCAATTAATTGTTCTACTATAGATTTGACCATTTCACTATAAAACATCTTTTTTAAACTTAGATTTGACTATATCAATCGATTGTTTTTATCACTAATCATCTGATGTCTAAATAGTTAGTCCCAGTGTTGATTTCTAAACGTTATGTTCTCTCAAATAGTAACATCAGTCAACTACTCCTCTCCAAAAATTGACTAATAACGATCAATCGAGTTAGATAGTCAAGTTCCAAATTTTTTATTCTCTCAAATAGTAACATCAGTCAAGTTCATCACTCGACTGATAAAGCAGTTGTCTGCTAACACCCAACAGTCAATTTCTCACATCCAAAACCCCCGTAAGACCACCCAAACCTTCGATCTCCATGTTTATGTTTCATTGCTCAATTGATACTCCATATCAGTTGATTAATACCTCTAATTTAACCTTCCAAAGGTTGAAATATCACTTTTCCTAGTATCAATTGATCTCAATCTATTAGGACTTCTTTCGCTTATCATCTTATCATTATTGATCTACTGAGATTTCATTTGCCTAGCATTCGATCAATCTTGACCCATCGAGATTTCACCATTATTAAACATTCGATATTCCTTGACTTGTTTGGGCTTTCTTTCTCTTGCCAAATATCTAAACGATTTTGACCTGCCAAGACTTTATCATTTCGAAACATCTAATCCTTATTGAGTGGTTTAAACTTTTCTTTTCATGTCTAACATTCAGTCCTTCCTGACTTATTAGAACTCCCAATGATGTCCCTAAATCTAATCCTCTCTGACTTGTTAGAACTTCTATCACATGTCAAGTGTCCAATCCTTCATGATATACTTGGACTTCACCCATCTCATGCCAAGTGTCAGGTTCTCTATGATTCACTTGAAATTCTTGCTCAATCATTGAATCAATGATCTCTCCAATAAACTGAATTTGGTCACCCATGACCAAAAATTTTCCCTTTGACACATATTGCTCAAATATCAAAACTCAATTTAAGCTTAGTCAACTTCAACTAGAGGTTGATTATACCAACAAACTTAGATTTGGATGTTTTAGCAAAGGGTTTAGATTAGGATTATGTTTGTATCTAATAAGTGTATGAAGACGTTCAAGGAGTTAATTGAAATACAATGGAGATTTAGTGTGACCAAGCTTGGCAATCAACTTGATGACACAAAGTCTATTAAAGATTGGAGGAGGATGTTATGGGGTATTCGAGACACCTCAGTGTTGGTATAATCATTCTTTGAGTAGTTGTGTTGGATTATTATGTTTTGATATATTTAGTAAAGGGTTTTAAGTTATTTTTTTCTTATGTTACTGACGTGTGGTGCAGTTCATAAGAAATTATATGACTTGACAAGGTTGATTTGTGATATTGACTTGGCATGATCAAGTTGGTTTGATTCAAGGCCCAAGACATTCATTAGAATTCAAAGAGGATGGTATGGGACATATGAGAGACCGTAGGATGAGGAGATTTAAACTAGTTTGACATATTTGATGGGAGTTACAAGAGATGGGCTTTGTAGGTGATAATGAAGGATGACATGTGGATTAGGCCATGGGCATGGTGTATCCAAGGGACTAAGGACTTGACAAAAGGTGTACTCTTGAATGATATAAAAATGTGATAATAAAAAAAAGTGAACTCTGAAAAATTGGATGATTTGTAATCTTTGTGTTCACTATTGTAGGTTAGATAGGCATGATTGAGGGCATTCGAGAGGGGAACTTGAGTTCTTAGTCCTAATCTAAATATGAGTTTGATCTTGAATGTTTACAAGGCCTTACGAGGTGTAAGACAAGCAAAAATGGAGTCGAGTTGATTGGAATTCTTAGCTGACTACATTATCAACTAGAGTCTTATACTGGAACAAGCATTTGCTCTCAGTTTGAATTGAGTCAATTGAAATACTAGTTGAGCAGACTCATGTAACCACTAGACAAGATAAACTTGTTGTATCATCTACATGAGGTGACTATCATGGGTGTGAGATGGTTGAACATGGGTTTATCCTACTAGATTCTTATAGAAACTATTTGTGTTAAAAGTCATTGCTAGATAATTTTGTGATCTTATTGAATTTAACCAAATCTATACTAGTCGCTGGCTGATAAGGTTCTAATCTAGATTTTAGTGATTGTTAGATAATTGAGTTGACTATTGTCATCTAGAAGTTATCTGAATGAGTTGTCATATCCTTTATTTAAATGCTCCCTTATTACAATAAAGATGGGTAGGCTCCTTGAAAACATAACTCATACACAAAATGTATTTATCTTTTCGTGCTCATTTTAAGGCTTCTAGTCTGTAACTAGCAATAATTTTCTTGTACCAAAATTCCATATTTGTAAGAAGATATTTCATGGAAGGTTTCTCCACCTCTCTCAAAGAAGTATTTCTTTTATAGTGAAAATTTTAGGCTTGATCAAACTAACCAAATTTCTAGGTTGTAGAGTAGGATCTGGGGTTAGAACCATATTTTATCCATAAGTTAGCTAAGTATTGTTCTTATATTTCTATTGTGCATACATTGACTTGCTAATTTCTATGAGCACAATTGAGAAAAACTAAATTGTGTTTAGCCTTGTAGTAATCTAAGCAAGAGAAAGAAAAGTTTTTATTTCCAAGTCAAGGTGTTATTTACTTCCACCCCTTCTAGCATTCTTATATTACTACAAGCAATGATCTGTTGAGGAGATTGTTGATGTAATCAATCTCAGATCAAGGTTGACCAAACTCGAGTGAGACTCAAGTAAAGTTTCGATGTTTGACAATGTATTTGACAATATGTATGACTAGATGACATGGGACATCTATAGTCATATGGAGTTGTTGACCGAGAAGTCAAGTAGATCAAAGTTGATCAGAGACTTGGCAAGGAAAATTTAAGTATGAATACTTAACAAGGGAAGTCCAAGTTTGGAGACTTGGCAAGGAAAGTCCAAGTATGGATGCTTGGCAAGGGAAATCCAAGTTTGGAGACTTGGCAAGGAAAGTTCAAGTATGGATACTTGGCAAGGGAAGTCCAAGTTATGGAGACTTGGCAAAGAGAAAGTCCAAGTATGGAGATTTAACAATGGAAGTCTCAGAGGTGCGACCTTTTGGCAAAGGAAGACCTGTTAGCATGACAAAGCTGAAGGAAGTATTTGAAGGCTAACACAAAGGGTGAGGAGTCGTTGACTCAACCTGAGGGTGTGAGGCTGATGGAAGTAGCTTGATGACTTAGGTCTAGACTAAGGGTACCCGATAGCATGATGAAGTTGAAGGAAGCACTTGAAGGCTAGTGCAAATAGTGAGGAGTCGTGGACTCAACCTGAGGGTGTGAGGCTGATAGAAGTAGTTTGAAGACTTAGGTCTAGGCTAAGGGTAAGAGTCACGTATGAGATGATCATGCTTGATAAGGTAAACTTCAATTTTGAGGTATATCAGTCAATTGGTGGTCTTGACTAGTTGACTGGTGAGTTAAAATAATCACAGATTATTTGGCAGTTGACTAATGATTTGGATCAGTCGACTGGTCAAGTGGTCAGGCAATGGGAAGCTCAGCCCGAGCTAGTGCTTGGGGGACTGCGACTCAAGAAAATTTGATTCGTGCTCGGGCAGTCAACTGGTGGTTTAGACCAATCGAATGGTGGTTTGGACTAGTCGACTAGTTGCAGACAGTCGAGTTGACTTAAGTGCTCGGGCAATTGACTGTTGGTTTGGCCAATCAACTACTAGTTTGGGCAATCGACTGAATTTAGTGGACAGGAGCACAAAAAGTTTCTTAGTCGACTGATGACTCATGTCAGTTGACTGGTGGCTCAAGAAGTCAACTAATCAGTTGAAATCCGACGTGGATTATGTCATTGTGAGGCAATGGCCTAGTGACCAGCCGATTAGGGGTAAGACTAGTCTACTGATTGGCAGAAAACAACCCAAGGTGAAGCTTATAAAAGGGGACTTCATGAAGGGAAGTGGAAGCTGGTTCTTGGTGACTTTGAAGAAGAATTGTTGCTACGGTCTAGACCTTCCAAGCCTTCCCAAAGCAACCAAATCAACAATGATCAAAAGCTCACTTGTATAAAGTGTTTTTGTTCATTCATTTCATTTGTATTTGTATTTGGTTGTTGTATTCTTGTATAAGCTCTAGGTACTTGTAAGAGGTTTCTCCATCTCCGGTGTGATTCCAAGAAGGAGAAGTTTTAGTGGTGGTGCATAGCTAGAGCTTGCCCATAGAGTAGGAACTAGGGTTCTAAACCGCGTAAAATACTAATATATGTTGTGGTTGTGAGTGTTCTTGTCTTATTTATTTATATATTGTTTTGTTTCCACTGCATATAACATTTTATAGACAAGCACACAAACAATCAAGAATGAAATCAAAGAGAGAGTTCGAATCGACACAATTCAAACCCTCCCCCCCCCCCCCCCCCACCTCTTGTAAAATACTATAAATAAATTTCCTATAAAATAATATCTCTATTATTATAAAAAATAGAGATCTTATTATTGGGTAAATTAAATTAACAATGGATGGTTAGGAATTAAATTAAACCTAACTTAAGTTTAAATCCTATGGGTGTAATTGATTGAATCTAGGATTAAATGAATATGGGTTTAAGGCTTATAGGGTAAATCCGATCCGCTTTCTTAAACCCGACTCATTATCCCCGAATTCAACCCGTTTTCCGTTCCTTTTCACGCGAGCGGTTTCTTTTTTCGCGATTCTTCTTCCTCACCGAGACTCTCCCCCTCCTCATCGCGATCTCGTTTTCCCCAAATCCCCTCTTCTTCGTCGCCGCACCAACCGAATGTCTCTGTGCCACTCATCGCCGCCCGACCACCACCCCAGTCCTGCTCCCGATCGTGTTCCTTCCCTCGTGCTCACATTCGCGCTCGCCGTCGCCGTGCCTCGCCGTCGCCTTCTCCCTCGCGCGCCGGCCACGACAGTCACTGTTGCCCGATCGTTGCGCCCCGTCGCCTTCTCCCTCGCGCGCCGACTATGCCACTGTCGTCGCGAGCTCCTCTCGATCGCCGGTGCCCTAAGCCAGCCGGTCACGCAGAGGGTAGCGGCCACGCCGTCGCCGCTCCTCTTTCGACTGATCTGCTTCCACCAGCCGCACATTGCACGACCACCGAACCGCTCCGCCGCCGCGATTTCCCCTTCGCTGCCGCCTGCATCCATCGGGGATGGGCTCCGCCGTGGAGTGTTCTCTCCTTCCTTGTCCAGATCTCTAATGAAGCCGGGTGTTTCTTCTTCCGGCACCACCGGAGTTCGGATCCATGTAGGGATTGGCAGCATCAAACGAGAGCAACAGTTTCGGTTGCCTATAGCCAACCATGCGACCATCGTTGCCATTCCTACTGTTAGCCACCCTTGTCGATAGTCCAGCTCATTGGTGGCTGAGTTTTGCAGATCGTTTGCCTTGCATTGCGACTAGAAGCCGTCATAACCGACTGTGATCAGCCATAATGATTTTCCAGTGATCTACAATTACACACTTGGGTAATTCCTAATCCATATCATTGTTTCTTGGATTGTAGCTATGAATTGGAATAGAGTTATATTGGGTTTGTGATGTCTTACAGTGATTAGGTTATCAGAGGGGTTCTTTTTGCTCTAATGCAACGGTTTGAATCACTTTTATTACTCTGTGTTTGGATCAGAGGACTTTGTGACTGAAGTTGTGCTAGGGATGAGGATATTGGAATTTGGAACGATTTTCCTCTTATTCAGCTGAGATTTGATACCACAACTTTGGATTGAACTATTTTGCAACGGAGTCTAAACTTGGTAAGCCCATATTTAGATGTTTATGTATGCATACTGTTGTTACAATTGATTTGGTAATTAATGAATGGTATGAGATTGTACAACTATGGGATTTAATTGATCGATCAGGGATTAGGATTGGATTAGACTCCTCCTATAGATTGATTATGTTAGTGTTGAGTTATGTTTGTATGTTAAATTGCAGGACCTGAATTCAGGACGGCCTTTTTGGATGTGAAGATTCTTCGATTGGTGTCTACAGCAGGTGGGTAATTTCCTACCTGGTCCGGGTAGTTGTTCTTCATTCAGATTTAGTCATTGATATGAGCATGTTAGGTGTTCATATTACCTTGACCATGTTCTTTTTATCGTATGCTTGATCTTCTACCGTCGGCTATTAACTCCATTGCTGATATCATGTTTATTTTATCATGATTAGGAGTATATATATAGGTGATGTAAGTAACTTAGAATTTGTTTAAGTTAAGTGCAAGTAGTAAAGTCCGGATGACAACCTGATTGTACATTAGGCAAAAAGGTCATCCGTAGGTAGATAATGTCTTTAACCTAGGGTTAGTTCTAGTACCCTTAGGTTGTATGTTACCACCGAACATGTGTTTGTGTAAATGGTCAGAGGAATGATACTTAGGGTATCGCTACGGACCGGTGGTCCTAGCTTATTATAATCAGACGAGTACGACTCTCTACAGGATAGAGAGTGTGTCCATCAGTTGAGTAGGACTCTCTACAGGATAGAGAGTGCGTCGATTAGATTGGTATGACTCTCTACAGGATAGAGAGTATCATGATCAGTTGAGTACGACTCTCTGCAGGATAGAGAGTGCGTTGATCTGGCTAGTATGATTCTCTGTAGAATAGAGAGTCTATGGTGGATGTCTGTACGTGAGACATTGCATTCATGCATTTACATGCACGCTGGCGACGAGGTCTCCCTTGTGGTTGAGAGGGTCGTCAGTCATCCTGCCTCCACGGTTACTCATAGGAGGAGTAACCGGTGTGAGGGCAGAGCATTGAGGTGCCGCACTCTACCACTATAGACGGTGGTAGTTGGATTTGCGTGACGTAGTCCTGCGTGTGTGGTACTCGACCACTCATGGGTAGTGACTGTCGGAGTGACCAACAGCAGGGACCCCCATCGTGTAGCTTGCTCTTTACACTTATATGCTACTCGATCATACTGCCCACTCGGCCACTTGAGAGTAGTGGTTGGTGTTGAGTTGGGACAGTTGTCATGCTCGAGCCACCGAGGCCACACTGGGGTCGTGGTAGCTTTAGGGTGAGCCGACATGACCATGCATGCTGCATAGCCGTATCTGATGGCGCTTTGCATATATATATACATATATGCATGTATATATATATATATGGATGGTTGAGATTAATATATATATATAGATACAGTCTATATATATATGATTATTGTGATGTTGCATTTGTTTGTACTATGCTTGCTGCATTTGGGTGGACATCATATTCATGCATGTTTCTTGCATATGTTATACAGTTGTGTCAGATATTGGTATGTGTTGGATAGACCATAGATACCTTGACCTGTAGCTAGAGTATATTTTGAGTTGATCTACTCTTCCTGTTATATATATATATATGAGGATATATGTTCAGGTTGGATCAGAGTAGCGTAACAGACTTCAGGTATGTCTGCATTTTATGTTATTCATTTCAGTTAGACGGTATATGCTTGTATTTATATACTATACTGATATACCTGTTGTACATCTAGAGTATGTCGTTGAAATACATGTGATATTACATATATATACATGTTTTCTATTACCTGCTGAGTTTTACTCACCACCCCCATGAACCACAGGTTTTACATGCGCCAGTAGTAGAAGACTTCGTGATGGCATTGGAGCACCGCCAGCTGACATCGTCTCATCTCACCTCCGAGGCTCCCGTGTCTATTTTTGGATCTTCCGTATGTCTTGTTTTGCATTCGGAGTTTTCGTGATGTTATGTATTATGTGATGTACGCACATGTTGGTGCGGGTTTTTGTCGAGATTTTTCTTTATGTTATGGTGTTAGTCATATCGGTATGCATGTGTAGGATGTATTGTTGTTGTTGTATCGTTTCCGCTGTGTGTAGTTGTTTTGATTTATATATATTGTTGTGGTTTGGTATATTTTTATATATTGTTGTCATTGTGGGCCTACGGGTCTTGTATTAACCCGAAATGTTGCCACGTACAGGGGAGGTGTCGTCCGTTTGATTTTCGGTTCGGCATGCTCTCGGGGCGTGACAACTTTAGTGGTATCAGAGTGCCAGGTTCTGCGATGCCATACTATGTTATTTTTGAGTCGAGTCTTGGATTTTCGGGAGTCGATTTATTCGGTTTTGATTTTCTGAGATGAGATGGACAGCGGCCTGAGCTCCAAGCAGCACGAGGTAAGAATTCCTGAAAACTTGTGGTTTAGTAGATATTTATCTAAACTAGATCAGTAGTTGTATACAGTATAGTTATGATACTTGTACAGACTTGTAGTAGGGGTCGTCCATCGAGGCAACCAACCGGAGTTACCTTAGTGTTTATACTCCCGGTTATGTTGGTTATGCATTTAGATGCTTATACCAGGGAATAACCGGTAGTGTGTTGGTTATTATTCGTAATCGTGGTATGATTTGACCACGGGAACGACCTGTTGAGTCTGTGAGTCTTGAACCTGTGTCGAGAAGGTAATTTACCTTTGAGAGCCGACGGATACCGAGTCGAAAAACAGGGGCCAAGTCGTCACAATTATTATGGAAATCAGAGACTACAGTCTTAGGGATTTCCACTAACTATGCTAGTCGGATCATTACCTGTGGGTAATGAACAGGCTTGTAGACTATTGTGATGCAGATAGCGGAAGGCTAGGTTATGGGTGTTTCATAGGGATTTTATCCCTGAGTTGTTAGTAATGAGTTGTATAACTTTGAGAGTACTTTTAAGTACTTAACTCATGTTATACCGAGAAAGTAGAGTTATTTGCATACCATTATCGGGATCAAGCCAGTATTTGGTGATAAATGTAGAAAATAATCTTCGAGAAATAAAATATCACTTGATCATGGTTTAGTGATGTTGAAAGAGTGTATTTTCCCGTGTCACTTTTAGTGACACATTATAAGGAATTCTTGAGCTTCAAGAAAGGGTGATCGGTTAGTAACAGTATACGGTGCAGAGTCGTGAGACTTGCGGAGGTTACGGCCACCTAATAGCTCAAGAAGATGAATGAATGATTTAAGTCATCCAGAGTTATTGGCTTATAGTTGGATTAGGATGTCGGGATCTTCTACCAGATCCTACCGGAAGATGTTGGATTGAGACAGGAGTTTAGAAATGACTCCATACAAGAGTTTCAGAGTTGGAGACCGATAAGCTACTATTGCAGGTCAACTGATTAGAGTCAGAAGTCTTCGACTATTGGATAGAAGGAGCAAAATCGGAGTTATAGGCCTTGAGCTATTTTCCGATTATAGAAGACCAATCGCAGATCATCAGAAGGTTCTTGTGGATATCAGCAAAATCAGAACAAAGATTCCGAAGGGATTGTGTGCGTGCAGTGCGGATCACGAAGATGCGTGAAGCCAGATTATCCGTTGGAGCAGTTCAGCTGTTGCTATGGTGAGCAACCAGTACAGTGGAGGAGGTGTACTTTGAAGACTCAGTTGAAGACTATCCGGGATATTCCGGGAAGATGATACACCGTCTCGACAGCAGAGATCGACACCGAAGATTGGGTTATTTCGTCAGCAGCGACCTACTACCTCAAGCGTGGTTGAAGTTCCGTAATACTCCCCTTCAGCAGAGATCAGCACAGAAGCAGCATCAGCAGAAGACATCTTAGAAGATTCAGCATACAACAAACAGTTACCTCCAGATGTGATTTGCTTAGTACAGAGGAGAGAGTATACGACGAAGGACGTATCTATTCGGTATTCTACAGTTGCAGCTCGTAGGATTTAGTGATGGGATCAGATGGTTTAGGAAAAATCCCCGCGGCATTCGTCACAGAAATGTGACCGCTTTGTCGCGAACTGTTGGATCTGATCTGGTTCTCTTCGGAGAAAGGCCGAGACCTGCGTGGAGCCTTTTTGGATCGGATCGATAGATAATTGATGATTCAGGGTATTACTTTAGTTTACCCTCAAGGTTAATATGTTGAGAGATGCTTGTAGTTACAGGTATCTATATCTAGAACATTCTCAGTTGGATTAGAAGGGTCTTTTACATCGACTTATGGGTCGATGGTATCTCTACCGTCAGGTGAGATGAGGATCAACAATTAAGAAGTCAAGGGATGCCCTTAGACTCGGATAGACATATCTTTACTGTAGACATATCCTTACGGATGGTCAAGTTGTTGAGATTATAGTGTGATTATGTCTCTCAGATGTGCGTATAATCCGAGAGCAATCGGAAGTAGTTTCGGATGAACTCCTAGCCTTATTGTTGCTTAGGCAAGTGGAGTAGGCGATCGAAATGATTGCGGAAATTAGTTCTGGTTTCGAATATCACATATGAGTGATAATTTTGTTGGTATCAGTATTGCTAAACACTATTGAAATTGGAAGAATGTAAATTGTGATTATAGGAGATGTTGGAAGGGATATTTATCTATCCCAGTATTCCTTCTTGTGAAGATCCAGAACTCTTTGTCGAAAGAGAGATGGACATTTGAGATTGTGCATCGATTGTCGATGATGGAATACAATAATTATTGTGAAGAATATTTCTTCGTTGTGGATAGATGATCTATTGAGATCAGCCAAAGACACATGTGTATACTCTAGGGTTGGTATACGACTGGAGTATTGATATTGTAGTGACATGAGATCATACGATTATCATTGTCGCTGAGATGATTATTATATCGTCAACTTAGAGTAAGGGAGATGCAGGTGTGTGGAGACGACAATTTCATACTTGGTATGAATTGTATGAGTTTTGATTAAGTTGTTAGACTAATTAACGATTTAGTCGCCACTGGATTTGAGAATCGTGTATCCTGAACACGATTGGATCATTTTGTAGTTGTTGGAGTTGCGTAACCTGGCCACTGTTGATAGTGGTAGTTGGAGTTACGCACTCGACCACCGTAGATGGTGGTTTACCTTGCATGGTTTAGTTAGTATAGTATATGTGGATAGAATGTTTTAGCATTACTATACCACGGACTTGGTTGACAAAGGTGATGATGAAAATCATTTAGTCGGAAGCTAGTGAAACTAGTTACAAGACCTAGACGACGGTTAACTTTTACACAAGTATTAGTTATTCCTTCTGGAGTGGATAAAAAGGATATGATGTAATTTGGGTGATCGTGGGTCGTACTTGTTGGATCATTCGGTCGAGTTGTATTACTGAAAGATTTTCAGATTGCGTGGGGTACTCTTAAGTACCATATCGGATAGAGATTCGCGATTTACCTCGCGATTTTGAAAGAGTCTGCACCAGATTATGGGCACAGAGCTTCGTCTTAGTGCAACGTTTTGTCCGCAAACAGATGAACAGTCTGAGTGTATCATTTATACGTTAGAGGATCTAATCAGATCTTGTGTCGTGGATTATGGAGGTGTAGCTTATCGGCTGACTTTATCTCCGACACTTGCGGGGGTTCATAACGTATTTCATCCGACTCGTCATGGATGTTTTGTAAGAGGTTTCGATTCTACCTCAGTCTAATGCAACTTACGAGGTGATGCTAGGGTGGAGCCTGAGTCACAAGGAGCGACAGTAGTGAGACGAAAATCATCCGACTCGTAAAGGTTGGATGACATCATTATATTGATGAGGAGGCTACTTGGGAGCTGGAAGACACTATCCGGGCTCGATAATCTCATCTGTTCACTTGATGAATGTATGTGGTCCTTTCGGAAACTTGTTTGAAGTAAAATTTTTGCATGTCAGTACGAAATTTGGGGACCAAATTTTATTAAGTGGGGGAGAATGTAAAATACTATAAATAAATTTCCTATAAAATAATATCTCTATTATTATACGATTTTCATAGGGTTACCAGGATTCATAAACTTTAGTACTTAGCCTGGAGGTCTAGAGTTCGAATCCTGGGGAAGGCAAAAACCCACTTCCAGGGGTGGAAAGTCCAGGTGAGTAACGACGGGCCAACAGGGGCGACGGTCGTCGACCAATAGGGGTCGCCGAATTCCGCCAACAGGGGCGATGGTCATCGACCAATAGGGGTCGCCGAATTTCGCCAATAGAGGCCCGGTCATTACACCTCTAGCGCATATCAAGGTCTCAATGTGATCCTTATATGTAGGATGAGGAGCATTGAGTTTCAACTTATCTAGTGGAGGCAAACTATGTACGTGTAAACGATAACATGTGGAGCAAGGCAAGTAGTTAGTGTATTCTAGAGATGAGTAACTTGAAGGTATAACCTCTTGGACAAGGGATGACAAGGTAAAACTCATAAAGTGAGTTGAGCGTTAGGATGCTTGTACCTAGAAAGGTAGCATTTAAAATTAGGCAAATGGTCGACCATTAGGGTTGTAGTAAAAATTCCAATCAACTAAAGATTATATTTAGTTGACTAATTGTTGAGTCAACTAAGTAGTTGACTCAATTTGATCAACTAATAAATAAAATATTTGTGTTCATGGTTGTGCCAACTAGATTGGATTCAGCTTCCGGTTAACTACTAACTCAACCAAAAAGCCAGAGGTAGATATTGATCTAACAATGTAGAATAATGATGATTGCATGACACAAGGGATATAGAAAAACAATTGACTAATTGTGGAATGCATTTGGTTGTGATAACCATTGGTAAATTGAAAGTTGCTGTGATTGAGAAAATAGTCAACTATTGGTGGATCGAGTCAATTGATTGATGGTAATACAACAACATAACAAGTGAAATTGAAGAAATTTGAAAGCTACAAAAGGATTATAGAGAATGATTCAAGGCTAATGTTTATACTTATTTGTATTCATATTCTGAGCTCAGCTTTAATTTTCTTAATTTCCAAGTGCTCATCATTTAATATTATAGATTGTAAAAGGATTTTTCACCTCTTGAAAAAGTCTAAGGAGGAGGAAAGCAAATGGGAATTTGGAAATAACTCACCGAACAATCATTGGTCATTGAATAAGGCCTCTCTAAAACACATATTTGTTGTCGTGTTATAGAGAATGAAAATTCATTTGTTAGACATTATTTTTACAAAAATATTTTGAGGTTCATTTTATTCTCAACTCTTCTACAAAAAATTTCAAAATCAAGACTCAAGTTCACTCTTGAATTATTGCGGATCCAATTGATTTTGAAATTCTTTTCATTCCTAATTTAAAAGAAAATAGTGATAACTTCTAATGATCATTTTTGGCATTTATAAAATTAACCTAGAATAGCTACTAATTATCTACTATAAAAAGGAAATGCTTGCTATTAAAAGATAAAACACTATGTCTATCAAATAAATCAATGTGCCATAATTCAAATAGTTGAGTGTACTCATAATTTTTTTTCCTTTATCAGAGGAACTTGCTTGCCTCCTTGACATGCATCATACTTCTTTTCTTTATTAAAACTTATCTTTGGTAAACCTTTAACCAAATTCTTCTTGGCTATCTAGTTAACCTACCTCATGTTGGTATGTGCCAACTATTGGTGCAATCATATCCCATAATGTGGTTTTAATGTTAATAGTGTTATTAAATTTATGCTTTGTAGTCTCACATGTATTGTCAAGTGTACAAGAAAGGCCTTGCAGGTTTGAAGATTGGATGCAAGCCAGAGAATTCCAAGGAGCCTGGAGGCCAAACTTTTGGCAAGAGAAAGACCTTGCAAGTCTAAAGACCATATGCAAGGTGGTAAACTCCAAGAAGGTTGTAGGTTGAATTCTTATAAAAAGGACTCTTGAGTGGATTAGTAGATATCCCATAATGTGGTTTTAATGTTAATAGTGTTATTAAATTTAGGCTTTGTAGTCTCACATGTATTGTCAAGTGTACAAGAAAGGCCTTGCAGGTTTGAAGATTGGATGCAAGCCAGAGAATTCCAAGGAGCCTGGAGGCCAAACTTTTGGCAAGAGAAGGACCTTGCAAGTCTAAAGACCATATGCAAGGTGGTAAACTCCAAGAAGGTTGTAGGTTGAATTCTTATAAAAAGGACTCTTGAGTGGATCAGTAGATCAGATATAGGCCAATGGAAATCCAGAGATGAGAAGGCCCTAAGTACAAAAGTCTAGGGAACAAGAGGTTCACTTGACATGAGGTAAATATAGGACAAGGATAGTCAAAGTTAGAAGAATTAAACCATTAGAATAGTTGAAATAGTGCAATAGTTGACTATTATATGCTATCAATTGATTGATGCACAAAAGAAGTGAAGGGGTTTTATTGTTTAGGTTTTATGATTCAAAAAATCGCATTTTGGGTTGAAGTATTAGCAACAGTCGACTGCTATAAAATAATAGTTGATTGTTGAGCTAAACCTTGAACTAGTCAGGGTTTTACACATTGGTCAATTGATGAAGTTGTATAGTCGACCTATGTAGTAATATCCAAAGTCAAAAGAGAGTTTGCATTAGTCGAGTACATGTAGGATTAATCACCTTTTGTGACTAAATCCCATGGGGGTTAGGGTTTTGATAACAATTGATTATTAGGAACATGCAATCGATTGATGGGCAAACAGTTGAAGTTGAGACTTTGTATAGTAACCCTAATAGTCGAGTTAAGCAGCCAATTGCATGAGATTGTAAAGCAAATATAATATTTAGCAACTCGACTAATCATGATTAGTTGATTGATAGGACATAGTAGTTGATTATTTTGGTGATTCAAAGAGAAAGAAAGTTCTTAGTTCAGCCGACCCAATTAACTGGTAACGGTCGATTGTTGGTATGCATCAGTTGATTGATTGAGAGTTTTGAAGAGAACAAAAAAATTCTTAGTTTGATGTCCCAACTTAATTGATCATATTATTCAATTGATAAGTACTATTAGTTGACTGATGCTCAAAATCTAAGATGACATCAGTCGTAAATCAGAGGTCAATGAACATTCAATAGATGACTCTGTGGTCAACACTTATCTCAGTCGATTGCTAGGATAAGAGCAGTCGACTAATGTCAGGAAAAATGTACATAAACCCTACTCAAGTGAAGCTCTATAAAATGATTTGACTTTCATTTTAATCAGAAGTTAGTACTCTGAATTTGTGCTTATTGTTACAATATTTGTCTGCTCAACTTGTGATCACAAGCAAAGAAAAAGAATTTTTCAAGGTGTATTCTTTTATTTTTCTTTTTCTTCTTTCTGTTTTACTACAAACTACATTGTAAAATTCTATTGTTGTAAGAGGTTTCTTCACTTTCGAAAATTGTTCGAGAAGGAGAAAGTTTATAAGTGGTAGCTAGCACTAGGATTAGGCCTTGGAGTGCATCCTTGAGAGATGATAAACCAAGTAAATCTTAGTGTACAGTGATGTTTTTATTGCTTTTGGTTGTTCAAAATTTTCACTGCATTTTCAAATTAATAAAGCAAATTATTCACCCACCTTGGCATTGCGAAGATCCTAACACCAACCTCCTATGCCATAACCAAGGTTTCTCTTTTTTTTTTTTTTTTACATAAGACAATTGATAAAGGGGTAAAAATAAAATACAAAGAAGATCAGTTGTATAAATATTGTCTTTTCTTTGACCTACTAAAAAGTTTATATCAAGTTCATTATGTGTTATTAAACATTTGGTTTAATACAATTTAATTTATATCTAGTAAAATTAACTAATACTTAAATTAAATTTCACATCTTTAACAAGTAAAACATTATAAGATACAAAAATTGAAATGAGTTTAATATTACCTACACCAATTACTTTTAGTTTACTGCTATTGTGAAAATATATAGTTTTTTTTGTTCTTGTATTTGAGACTATTAAACTTATTAATGATCTTAGTCATATGTCAAGAACATTGTACTATATATCTATTAGTCATTTATTGGAGTGTGTGTTCTTTATTTGTGTCTATGAAATCTTAAATCTTTTGGTACCCAAAATGAATTGGGTTTGACTGAGTTAAGAATATGTTCTTGGAAACCCAATTAACTCCCTTCGATCCAATAATGTCACTAGTAGCAGTTTGTGGCATAAAAGGAGTACTTCTAGTAATAAGTGAAATATACAACACTTCTATATCCGCTTTATTATAAACATGTTGATATCCAATTCTAATATTTTGATATTATAAACAACATATTTGACCTTTATGTTTTAATATATTGGCTTTTTCTCATACTTTCTTCACAAAGTGACTTATTGGTTTGAAAAGACTTTGCTTTATTTTCTCTTTCATTTAGATGCAGACAATTTCCTTCTTCTTTTCCAGCACTAAAGCTAAACTTTTTGACAAAGGTCAGCTTATTCATGTATTTTTAATTCATAAAATAATTTATCTAATTTAACAATAGATAGATCTTGTGATAGTTTGAATGCATTTGATATATATGACCAATATGGGGTCTTGAGGAAAAAGTTTATGACATATATACCTTCTAAGATCTTGATTCTCAATAATTTTTCTCATCACATGGAATCCATTGAGAATCAACTCTTTGAATCTTTCATATATTTAGTTAATTGTTACTCTATCTTTCATTGTAAAATTTTATAATCGATTGATTAATAAATCTCATTTTGTAATACGAGAGTCTTACGTACTTTTGTGAAGCTCTATGATCTTATCTTATATTTTTTTGTACTTTTGAATGAGTCTACTTTATTGTATTGTACTAGTGATAGATCATATTAAAGTGTTGTTGTAGCCTTAATATTTGCTTGTGCCTTCTTGTTCATTTTGATGGTCTCATTATTTTACTTGAATTTGACTCTAAATTCATCCACGGTCATTTTGAAATCTTCATTACAATAAACAATTGACAATATCATTCATAAAATAATAATTGTAGGGGATCGGATGGCCGGCTAGAGGGGGGTGAATAGCCCTTTTTGTTTGGATGCCGGTATTTGCTCGTCTACAAGAGTTAGCGCAAGCGGAATGTACAAATACAAATAAAGACAACACAAAAATAGACAAGCAATACAAACACGAGATGTAACGTGGTTCACGGCTACGCCGCTAATCCACGGTCCCCGATTCGTCCTCGGTGAATCACTCCGCTAAACCAATCCACTAAATGGTCTCTCCTTTGCACCAAGCTAGGTGGAGGTAACCTTTACAATCAAGATCACTCTTCTTACAAATAGAATGGAGTAAAAGCGAGTAAGAAGAGTTTAGAGCTTGTGGGGCACTAGGAAGATTGTTTGGAGTATGAGCATTAGCCTCTCAAAGGCTCACACCCTCCCTTTTTATAGAGAGGGCTGTTTTCTTCCCGTTGGCCGCCATCAGTCGACTGCCGCCCATGGCGATCATTGCAATCCTAGCGGCCTCCGAACACGTCGGATGCCGACCGTTGTTGTCCAACGGAACTCTTGGCAGTCGACTGATGGACCTCACCAGTCGACTGCTGACCCCGTAGTCGACTGCCCAGTCGGCTACGAGCGGTTCTGTGGCCAAAACCCTATTGACCGATCACGCGCCGCCTGATCGTTGTCTTGCGGATCGGCTAACGTAGCGTATGGCGATCACGCCACAAACGATCGATCGTATACGGTCGAGCTACACTCGACTCGGAGCGATCGGCGCCATGACATAGCGGATCGGCGGTGTCGGGAAAACCCATCCGACACTTGGCCAAATGGCCAAGTTTCACCTAAGAGCTACCCTTCCCCGGGTTACAATCGCTCACTCTCATTTCTCGGAGTCCCTCGCCTTCGAAGTTCTCTTCGTTCTCGGCCACGTCCCTCGGCAGCATCAGGCGCACGGCTCTGCAATGCTCCTTCGCGTCTCTTGCCTCGAAGTCTACTTCCTCCGGCTTCACTCCAAGCTTCTCGTCCGGCGGTCCCTCGGATGCTCCAAGCGCACGGCTTCCGCAAAGCTATCCTTCACCGACTCAAGGCACGAGTCATGAGATGTGAAACTCGCCATGGCTCCATGTGCGAATTACTAAGTCCTGCACGACTTCAATGCACATATCAAATAAACATAACACACTAACTTAAACCCTTTGCCACACCATCAAAACCATATTACGGCAAGAGATTGCCCTAACAATCTCCCCCTTTTTGATGTGTGACAATCCGTTTAAGTTAGGTAAAAACATTTGATATTAATTCTAAGGGTAAGAAAGCATGTAAAGATAAACATGATATAACAACATGCAACTCCCCCTTAATCCATGAAACTTTCTATAAAAATTTTCTCCCCTTATCAAATATTTCTCCCCCTTTTATAATTAACTTAAACATAATATTTTCTCCCCCTTTGACACCATCAAAAAGATTATCACTAAGTTAAGAACCCATGGCATCAAGTCTAATGGAGGGAAAATATGACAAGTTATAAAATTGGGTATCACTTGTTGGTTTACAAACTGAAAACGGCCTTCAATATTCTGATTCTGAGGCCACCGATCAAGCTATCTATGGCGATCGGCGCACAAAAGAATCCGAATTTCTGATTTTCTGGATGAATTTCAGAAATACATTAAAAATTCCAGAAAATTCTAAAAATCATGAAATTTGGGGAACATATTTATTTTAAGTATATTTATCAATGAAAAATAGTTTTTCATGAAAACTCATCATATTTTCTTGTTTTTGCCAAAAATCCAAACACTTGAAAAACCACTAGTTTTTGAGCATGTTAGTATCCATTTTAACACTTAGTTTTGCATCCAATTGTTTCAAAACATGAATACATGTATTTTAAGGTAAGAAATTGTTTTGAAAACATTAGAAATATCCAACCATGATCTTTGGGCAATATGTCTATTTATTAAACATAAGCCTTCCCCATGATTGGTCTATTATTGATATTTTGATACTTTAAATGACCATCTAAATGCCATAGGCATTAGTGGACATTTGTATCATCCTAATATCTCACCCATGCTAAGTTTGCAATCAAGTTATCCTATAGTGAGTGTGAGATATATCCTAGGGGGTATTTGTATATACTTAACCATCATATTCATGCAATTCTATCAAGGTTAAGTATCAATCTAACAACCTACATGATCATAATGATATATATGATTTAATTTCACATTATGATCATGAAATACATATTTTCATCAAATTATAACCATGCATTAGACATTATATGATGATAATAAATAAATTATCACCTAAAGCATGATTTAAACCTATTTTTCATGATAATGTGCCCAATATCAAAATCATAAATCATGATTACACATATACATAGCAATTGCATTAATCATCATGATTTAAGCATTATTACCTATTTATGGGCACGTTATCATCACCCAACACTATCTAAAAATGTTGTCCCGTCATCTTAAGTCAACCAAAATATGATATAGATCAAGTTCATATGGTTGACTACCCTAGAGGTTTTCTAACCCTTAAGGATGGATTTTGGAACCCAAAATAGATTTTTGCCTATGGGGTTCACTAGAAATTCTTTGGGGATCCATTTCTTAGCTATTACTTTGTTTTTGTCTTGTCCCCTAGCAATTATGCATCTATAGGCCTTCTCATTTTTCTTCTCTTTATATCCTAGGCCTTTTTTGTTGAAGCTAGCCCTTTGGCTCCCTATGATCATGTTCAAGGTGTTGGAGCCAATTGTGAATTTTTCTAGGGCTTTGGTTAAATAATCTACCTTTTCCCTTAATGCCCTATTTTCATTTATGCATGCATCACTAACATCTAAAGGCACATAATTATCATGTGAGCATGCATCATCATGGCAAGAAGAGGTATCATTATTATTTAAGCATGCATTTTCTAACTTATTTTCTAAGTCCTTAATTTGTTCAAGCATGCATTTATTTTTCTTCTTTGCTCTAAACAAATCCCTAGTTAAACTAGAAATCATAGAAACTATTTTACTAGGAGAGGCTTTCGTTACCATAGTTTCCATGTCCTCTTCTTCTTCTTCGGATGATGAGGAGGATGATGATGTGGAGGAGGCTCCCCCTTCACTTGAGCTCTCTCCTCTTGAGCTTGATCCTTCATTTTCGGAGGAGGAGCAATCCAAATCATCAAAAGCCATCAAGGCCAAATTGGCGACAAAGGCATTCTCCTCATCCGATGATGAGGAGGAGGATGAGGAAGGATCATCCCATGTCTTGGCCTTGAATGCTTTGGCCTTCCCCTTTTCTTTTGTCTTCTTCTCCTCTTCCTTCTTTTTCTTGCTCCCCTTTTTCTTCTTCTTTTCTTCTTTCTTTTTCTTCTCTTCTTTGCTCTTGTTTAGGAGGGGACAATTGTCCCTTATGTGCCCTTCTCCTTGGCAATTGTAGCATATGACCTTCCCCCTTGGTCTTCTATGCCTATCACGAGATTTATCAAATCTAAAATTCTTAAATGCACGTCTTACCTTCCTTACCATATAGGCTTCTTCGGTGCTATCCATGGAGGAGGTAGAGGCTTCATCATCCGAGGAGGGGACTTCCATCTTCTTTTTCCCTTTGTTGGCTATCAATGCTACTCCCCTTGAAGGTTGTATTCTAGGCTCCTCTTGTATTCCTTCAAGCCTAGTTTCGTGGAGTTCCATCGTTGAGAAGAACTCCTCCAAGGTACTCACTTCTAGGTTCTTGGACATGTAAAAGGAGTCCACCATGGAGCTCCACTTTGAGGACCGGGGAAAGGCATCTATAGCCTTCATGAGCATGTCCCGGTTCGATAGCTTCTCACCTACACTTGTTAGCCCAATTAAAATTTCCTTAAACCTAGAGTGTAGTGAGGTTACCTTTTCTCCCTTTTCTAGTTTTATATTGGATAGTTGGGAGCGGAGGAGATCTCTCCTTGCTAGCTTGGCCTCGGATGTGCCTTCATGGAGTTCTACAAGCTTCTCCCACATCTCCTTGGCGCTAGCACATTCTCCGATCCGATTGATCTCTTGTTGAGGGAGCACATTGTAGAGATGGTGCTTGGCTTTGGAGTTTGCAAGGTGCTCCTCTCTTTGCTTCTTGGTCCACCTAGATTTCTCTATTGGCTTCCCCTCTTCATCCCTAGGCAAAACGAAACCGGATTCCATTGTAATCATTATATCAAAATCCGTTTCGAAAAATACCTCCATTCGCTTCTTCCACCAAGCGAATTCTCCTTCAAACTTCGGAGGATGGATGTTGGAGCCGGCCATTTTTGATGTAGGGCTTGTTGCGGCGGTTAGTCCGGTGACAAGCAACCTCGGCTCTGATACCACTTGTAGGGGATCGGATGGCCGGCTAGAGGGGGGCGAATAGCCCTTTTTGTTTGGATGCCGGTATTTGCTCGTCTACAAGAGTTAGCGCAAGCGGAATGTACAAATACAAATAAAGACAACACAAAAATAGACAAGCAATACAAACACGAGATGTAACGTGGTTCACGGCTACGCCGTTAATCCACGGTCCCCGATTCGTCCTCGGTGAATCACTCCGCTAAACCAATCCACTAAATGGTCTCTCCTTTGCACCAAGCTAGGTGGAGGTAACCTTTACAACCAAGATCACTCTTCTTACAAATAGAATGGAGTAAAAGCGAGTAAGAAGAGTTTAGATCTTGTGGGGGCACTAGGAAGATTGTTTGGAGTATGAGCATTAGCCTCTCAAAGGCTCACACCCTCTCTTTTTATAGAGAGGGCTGTTTTCTTCCCGTTGGCCGCCATCAGTCGACTGCCGCCCATGGCAGTCGACTGCCGTCACTACAACGGCCTCCGAACACGTCGGATGTCGACCATTGTTGTCCAACGGAACTCTTGGCGATCGGTGATGGACCTCACCGATCATTCTGACCGTAGTCGGCCCGCGATCGGCTCTGGCGGTCTAATAGCCAAAACCCTATTGACCCGATCATCTGCGCCTTGGCGATCATCTCATATCTTTCGATCGCGCCAACATATAGCGATCGGCTGCGCCACAAACCGATCGATCGTATACGGTCGAGCTACACTCGACTCGGAAGCGATCATTGCCATGACATAGCGGATCGGTAGTGTCGAAAAACCCATCCGACACTTGGCCAAATGGCCAAGTTTCACCTAAGAGCTACCCCTTCCCGGGTTACATTCGCTCACTCTCATTTCTCGGAGTCCTTCACCTTCGAAGTTCTCTTCATTCTCGGCCACGTCCCTCGGCAGCATCAGGCGCACGGCTCTGCAATGCTCCTTCGCGTCTCTTGCCTCGAAGTCTACTTCCTCCGGCTTCACTCCAAGCTTCTCGTCCGGCGGTCCCTCGGATGCTCCAAGCGCACGGCTTCCGCAAAGCTATCCTTCACCGACTCAAGGCACGAGTCATGAGATGTGAAACTCGCCATGGCTCCATGTGCGAATTACTAAGTCCTGCACGACTTCAACGCACATATCAAATAAACATAACACACTAACTTAAACCCTTTGCCACACCATCAAAACCATATTACGACAAGAGATTGCCCTAACAATAATCAATCCTACCTCTAATAAGCAAAATTTGTGTTGTTAAAGAAGGGTGGATGAATTGTGCTATAACCTTCTTGCATCATCATTAGTTGAATGTACTCTGATACTGCTCTAACATGATTTGGAAGTTGGAGGGAGGAAATTACGATTGGTAAGATGAAATCTGAGAGAAGGAGTATAGTGTAGGGTATACAATCTGGTTTGGCTAGACTCGACTCGGGGAAATCGACTGAGTTGATAAGGTGGTAGTTCGGAGAAGAACGAGGGAGTCTGATGGTAAAAAAAAGGAGTTGAATCAGTGACCTAGGTAAATGAGTCGGGGTTAGATAAAGAAACAACTCGGGAACTTAATATAAATTATAAGTATCTATGCCTAGTTGTTAAAACCAAGCTAGATATCAACTCTGTAGGTCAAGTTGGGTCATATACATCCCAGTTTAAACAACTCGAATGGCTTAGATAGGCCTGTCGGGAGAATAAGCTGGGAGTAACTTGGAAGATAGGGCTGAGGTGAGATAATGGCAAGAAGAGGTAACTAAGGAAGAATACGTGTCTCAGGGTAAGGTGTGAGTAGAGAAAAGGGGAAAATGCTCCTCGTCATGCTCCCTCGCAAGAGTTTGTTACACGGTATAACAAACCAAGACACTTAGAAGACCCCACAGAAGATTCTGAGGGGTCTCCACTCATTGATATTGTAATAGAATTATTCCTTAGAGGGGGAGGGCCCTCCACGTGGACGATGATCCTAGTGCAACAACCGACTCTGAAGGTAACACGTATAAAAGAAGGGAATGAAGAAAGAAGAGGTGAATCGATTCCAAGAAGAAGAAGAACTTCTATACACAATCTCTCTGCGACTTCCTCCAGGGGACCAAGGGAGAGGAAAGAGATTGGGGGACGAAGAAAGGAGATGGAGAGTTTTATTAGCTTTACTCGTTCCTTCATTCTGTAAACCTTCTTATTTATCTGTAAGAGGTTTTCTCCACCTCCGGAAGTACTTCTGAGAAGGAGGGGTTTTCTAGTAAAGGTGTCTAGCGTTGAGGCTCCTTGGAGAGTTCATGATCATTCTGTGGAGTAGGAATTGAAATTCCGAACCACATTAAATCTCTTATCATTACTCTTTGTTGTTGACTCTATAATCATTATCATCTTTTACTATTGCGGCCGAAGAGGACCCCAACCCTCCTAGACAACTTCAACTCAAAAAGGAGGCAGAAAATCTGTTTGCTGCATTAGTTGGCACCGTTTGTTGGAACCTTTTTTGCCGAACAAGATGTGAAGATGCATTTGCAAGAGATCCCTTCTCTGACAGCCTCTTTCGCAGAGGATAGCCATATCACTTTATTACCATCCTAGTTGATGCCCATGGTAGATACCGCAGTAGCTGAGGCTCTGGAAAAGGAAAGAAAAAGGATCGGATTCCTCTAACTGCACTCCGATGAACCTGTAATGCCCATAAATTTTTTAGAAACTTTATAAGAATTTTTGCATGATCATATGGGTTTTTATATGGGCTCTTTCAAAAATAAAAGAAAATAGAGCCAAAAAGGATGCAAGGCTCAGGGTTTGAACCCTAAACCTCAAGTAGATAACTAAACCTTAGGATGCATCCAATAACCAGAAGCCCAGCAGGGTTGTGCTATTAGAAGGATATGGGAAATGATAGATAAGGGTAAGGGAGGCTAAGGGACATCTTCAAGTGAATAAATAGGGGAATGAGGAGACATGAGAAACCAAAGTTGTCATTCTCTCCTTCTCTTCTTCTTCCTCACCGAAACCCTACTCCCTCTCCTTCCCATTTTCCGAAAACCAACTAAGCTAGGAGAAAGCTCTAGTCTTGGCACAACCTAGGGTATTTTCTACTACTAAACAAAGCAAAGGAGGTAAGTATCCCCTCACCTGCATTCAAGTTGCTTCGGTTGATGGTTGTTAAGAAATTTCTTCATGAAACTTTCGCCCAAGACCCTATACATGCTTCCTATGATTGTCCATGCTATGTTTTGTAGGAATATGATGATAACATGTTTCTAGATAGGCTTGGTTTAAGTGTTTGATCTTCAAGCTTCATGAAACTTTCGGCCAAGACCATATACATGCTTTCCATGATTGTTCATGCTATGTTTTGTAGGAATATGATGATAACATGTTTCTAGATAGGCTTGGTTTAAGTGTTTGATCTTCAAGCTTCATGAAACTTTCGGCCAAGACCCTATACATTCTTCCCATGATTTTCCATGCTATGTTTTGTAGGAATATGATGATAACATGTTTCTAGATAGGCTTGGTTTAAGTGTTTGATTTCAAGTTCCATGAAACTTTCGGCCAATAACCATTTAGGCTCCTAATGGACTTCTATGCTATGATTTGTTGGTGCAACAATGCTCCAAGCATTTATATATGTTTTGATGTTTGGATAATCATCTAAGTTAGGCAATATCTTGTGATCTAATTGTGAAATTGTTTAAGTGACAGGGAAGTCCAAGTATGAGCTTGGCAAAGGAAGCCCAAGTATGATCTTGGCAAAGGAAGTCCAAGTATGACCTTGGCAGCATAAGACCAAGATTGGAGTCTTGGCAGCGTAAAGTCCAAGTGAACCTTGGCAAAGGAAGTCCAAAGTAAAGTCTTGGCAGCATAAGTCCAAACTTGTAGTCTTGGCGGCGTAAAGTCCAAGCATTTGACAAACCAAGACATAACGAAATCGAAGGAAGCTCTTGGAAGCAAATTGCAAAGGATAAACAAGTCGCGGACTCGGAGGGATCCTGAAGGCACAAGGCTTATTAAGGAGCTAGAAGATTGAGTCTAGGTCTAGGGTATAAAATCAAGTATGAATTACTCATACTTAAAGAGTATCAGTCGACTGATACGATGTATCAGTCGACTGGTCAGGCGTTCGACTAAGTCTGGGTGAAACCCTAACCATCACCGATCGCCTTGGGGCAAATCACGATCGATATCGTGATCACCGATCGCCAAGGGCATCACCGATTGATCAAAGGAATATCGCCACGAATACGATCGCACTCATTGCTGCTTTGATCACTCGGATCGATCACCCCATCGATCGGATCGATGGAGGATCGGTCGGTGATCACCTGGCCGTTGGAGATTACGGCTACGAATCTCCGTGGAGATTGCATTTCAGAAGTCGTTGGCTTCGGCGGCAGTCGACTGATGGCAAGCATCAGTCGACTGATCGAGGCCCAACGGGAAAAATAACCACTCTTCTATAAAAAGGGGTCATTGGAAGCTTTGTGAAGCTAGTGCTCTTGCTCCTAACTTCACCCTCGTGCTCACCAAGCTTTCCAAGTGTTTTTAGCAATTCCAAATCTCCTCTTCTCTTATTCTTAATCATCCATCATTGTAAAGAAGAGGAGTGCATTGTAAGATAAGGTTTCTCCACCTTGGTTCATCCAAAGGAGGTTCTAGTGAAGATTGATTAGGGCTAATCCACCTTACGGATTGTCGTGGAGTAGGAGCGTCATCTCCGAACCACGTTACATTGGGTGTTAGCTTTATTTCTTGCTTTGATTTGTATTTATCTTTGTATTGCTTCCGCTAACGTTTTGTAGGTAGAAAGAAAGGCTAATCACCCCACCCCCCCCCCCTCTAGCCATTCCAAGGGTCACAACAAGTGGTATCAGAGCCCGGATAGCTTGGAAGATCTCACCATCAACCAAGACATCAATGGCTCTTCAAGAGGGATACAGCACCGCCAAGCCACCACTCTTCGACGGAAGTCATTTCGCGTATTGGAAAGGTAGGATGAAGTACTATCTTATGAGCAATATTGAAATTTGGCATAGTGTTGTAGATGGCTTCGAGGAACCGGTGGATGAACATGGAGACTCTATTCCAAGCAAGGATTGGACAAGGGAAATGAACCGCAAATTCGAATCAAATGCCAAGGTGGTACTCACCATTCAATGCGGCATTACCATGGAGAAACTCAATAAGGTGGGGCCTTTCGAATCCGCCAAGGAGCTATGGGAAAAGCTCGTTGAGCTAAATGAAGGTTCCAAGGAGTCAAAGAGGGCCAAGAAGGACCTACTAATTGGACAACTTCAAGCCTTCCAAATGAAGATGCATGAAACCGTAAGTCAAATGCATGGAAGGTTCAAAGAAATTGTTAACGGACTCTATATCATAGGTGAGCGAGTTGACAACCGGGATTTGGTAAGGTATATTTTACAAGCATTTCCTAGAAATTCTTTATGGACTTCTATAGTTGATGCCATTAAGGTAACTAGAGATTTATCTCAAATTAAAATTGATGAATTATTTTGTGAGTTTGAATTACATGAGCAAACTAACATGTCCTCTAAGAAAAAGGGTCTAGCTCTATTTGTCGAAAAGAAGGACAAGAAAGAAAAGAAGAGGAAGGAAAGAAAAGAAGCATCATCATCATCCGAGTCAGAGGATGAGTCAAGTAGTGATGGAGACTCATCTAGTGAAGTGGAAAATTTCGTCAAGAAGCTTTATAGAAGGTCAAAAGAGTTCAAGAATAGAGGGGTCTCATTCCTCAAAAGGTAAATTTAGTGGTAATTCAAGTTTTAGTAATAATGTGATTTGTCATGCTTGCAACAAGAAGGGGCACATAAAGTCGAATTGCCCGGAGCTAAAGAAGAAGGAGGAAAAAGAAAAGAAAAAGAAGGACAAAAAGGAGAAGAAGAAGAAGGAGGCCATGGTGGCTCAAACCACATGGGACACACCAAGCATTGAAGACTCCTCCTCCAATGATGAGCTTTGCCACATCACACGCCATGTGGCACTCATGGCCCTAGGAGATGATTCGGGCACCTCAAGCCAAGAAGATTCCTCAAGCGATGAATCGTCATCTAGTGACGATGAGGTAATGAACTCTCCCAAGGTTAAGCTCCTTTATAAATCAATTGCCTATCTTAAAGAAGCTCTAGATAAGTCAAAATCTAAGGTTAAGAGCATGAAGGTAGAACTAAAGGCTATTAGGAATGGAAAACCTTCACATGTTGATTCTTGCATGCTTAAGGAAGAAAATGATAAACTTAAGGATGAGGTTAGTGAATTAAAAGCATGTTTAGAAAAATTTTCAAATGGCTCAAAGTGTCTTGACATGATTCTTAGTAGGCAAAGAGCGGTTTATAACAAGGCTGGTTTAGGATATAAGCCAAAAGAAAAAGAAGTTGCCTATATTTCATTGATTAATAGGAAAGCAACCATTAAGGGAAAAGTCAAGAAAGCATGGGTACCTAAGAAGTTTTTACTTAATGTTACCGGTCCAAATGTTTGGGTACCAAAAGCTTGTGTTTTTCATGTGATTTAGGTAGGAGAGCGAGGTATGTGGATTGTAGATAGCGGTTGCTCAACACATATGACCGGGGATGTGAGCAAGTTCTCCACAATTAAATATGTAAAGAAGGGAGCGATGTCCTTTGGGAATAGTGGAAAACTCAAGATATTAGGTAGAGGTACAATTGAGGTATCCCCCAAGATTGTCATTCATAAAGTTTTACTAGTTGAAAATATGAAATTTAATTTGTTAAGTGTTAGTCAACTTTGTGATGCAAACTATCTGTTGGGGATTGAATGCCCGCTAGAGGGGGGTGAATAGCGTTGAGATCGTACAGTGATGGAAATCGATCGCGTTCGTGTCTACAATTCGTGTTAGTACGCAGCGGAATAGAAATAATAACAATAATGAAATACAAACACAATAACACAAACACAACACACACGATATAACGTGGTTCAGAACCGTAACGGTTCCTACTCCACGGATTGGGTTCGTACGAACCCTAGCGATGCCACAAACACCACTAAGTAATAAAAACTCCTTCTCGACACAAGTCGGAGGTGGAGAAACCCCTTACAATATGATTACAACAATAATCAAGATGCAACAAGCAAATACAACATGAAATACAAAAACAAGTAAAGAAAACTTTACAACACTTTGCTTCCCAAAAGCCCTCAAGAACCGATGCCAAAACCTTCCCGCCGAGCTCCTTTTATCCTGCGCGACTGATTTCCGCCATCACCGACCGCCATAAGTCACCAATGATCGATGCCATCGCTGTCGTGAGACAACGGCTCGATCCACGCCGAAAACTCCAACGGATCTCTGGCAGCCGATCGCTAATATTGGGCCGATCGCTAACGCTCGTAGTCGATCGCCCACGGCCACGGAGCGCTCGCGGCTCGACACGATCGACGACGATCGCCATCCTTGGCGCCGATCGCTATAGCCACCCGATCACGCTAATGAGCAATGATCGCTGTGGCATTTTCACTGCCGGGCAAATAACTCGTCGATTCACGGCAATGAACCGCCATAATGCTGGGCCGACTGCCAACCTCAAGAATGAGGTTTTAACCCAAGTATGGTGCCCCCATACTTGCTAGACCACCCTTAGCCTAGACCTAAGCCTTCTAGCCACCTCCATCAGCCTCACGCCTCTCGGATCCCTCCAAGTCATCCATGACTTGTTCATGCATCGTGCTAGCTTCCAGGTGCTTCCATCGGCTATGTCATGTTAACGGTGTCTACACCGCCAAGGCACATTGGACTTACGCCGCCAAGACTCCGCTTGGACTTTACGCCGCCAATCATTGGACTTATGCTGCCAAGACTCCCGCTTGGACTTTACGCAGCCAATATCAATCCCCTTGGACTTCTCAAATGCCAAGACTCAAGCTTGGACTTTCCCTTGCCAACCCATGTTGGACTTCTCATGCCAAGACCCATGCTTGGACTTTTCTTGTGCCAAGTACTCAAGACTTGAACTTTCCCAAATGCCAAGTGTCCCACTTGGACTTTCTATGCCAAGTACCCATGACTTGGACTTTACCTTGCCAAGACCCATGCTTGGACTTTCCCATAAACTCATGGTCAACCCTAGTCAACCATCAACGTCTCCCTCGAGTCAAACTCGAGTCTGGTCAATTATAACCTGGGTCGATTGTATAAACAATCTCCCCAAAACATATTAACCGACATCAATGTTAAACGTCAATGTCAGACACTTTGTTCAAATCCCTTTGTCAAACATCAAAACATCACTCGAGTCAAACTCGAGTCCATGGTCAATCGTGACCTGGGCCGATTGCACCAACAATCTCTCCCTTTTTGATGTTTGACAAAAACCAAACAAATCATTTGAGTTAGACCACTAACTCAAATCCCTTACCAATTATCCCAAATCGGTAAACACTCACCAAATGTTCTCTCCCAAACATTTCCAAAACATTCTCCCAAACATTCTCCCCCTTTTTGACTAACATCAAAAAGGTTTACTCTCCAAGGAGGTCAATGTCTCATGTCCCAATCAGATCTTACAATCTCCCCCTTGATCAAAAATACCTAGGATGCCTACCATCTTCCTAGTGATAAGTCCCATATCACTCAAGAGAGGCAATCCTATCTCACTCTCCCAATTTCCAAATTGGGTATCAAACACCCATAAATTTTCAATTGATAACATTCTCCCAAAAAAAAACATCCATCATCCCAAGATGGATACCTCCCCCTAAAGGCTTGCTCCCCCTTGACCATTGCACCAACAATGTCCTTGGAAAGCCCCTAAGCCAATAGGAACTCTAAACCATCAAAATTAAGGTTCTAAGTTCAACATAGAACTTTTACTCACCCTAAATTTGATACTTTGACCTAACATAACTCCTAATCCATATCCAATGGATTTTCACCCTTTATAATGCTTCCCAAAGCATATCCTAGAGTTAGGAGTGGTTAGGAACCTTTGTCATAGCTGAACATGGGCTAAACAAACCTTGTTAACCCGGATGTCGATCGATTACCACTCTCATCGATCGCCATTACCAAGTGGCGATCGGTAATAAATTCAATTTCAACTATCAGATCGAATTTCAGAAATTCATAAATAATTATACGTATATCGAAAAATCATGAAAATTCATACGTATAATACTTATGACCAATACAATGGGTGAAAAATGTTTTGAAATTATTTTACCCATAAAATATCGAAATTGATACAAAATTCAAAAGTGAAGAAAACTTCTAAGTTTTTGGCTCACTTTGTATCAATCTCATCAATGGTGATTGCTATCAAAAGATAGACTTCACCAAGGTTTTCTAAATTGATTTTAAAATGACTTTAAAAACCTTATTTTGGATCATATTCCTTGGGCTCTATGTACATGACTTGTACACAAGCTTTCCCAATGATCCACCAATAAAATTAGATGAGTTTTAGTTCATCTAGATGCAAAAACTATGCACCTTGAACTCAACTCATATCCTAGCATCTCACATGTATCTAAGGTGTATAAATACACATACATGTCAATTGGATGTGAGATGTGGGTTTTGTTCTCCCTAAACTAGGGTTTCATGCATTTTTCTAAGGCAACTCTACTTGATTCCCTTATAAATGGGACTCCAAGTCATGCCATAGTCCTTAAATCAATTTTAATCAAAATTTTCTTAAATGCATGAATGATTATGGCATTAATGAAGATATAAATAAGTATATGCTCATAATCATGATGTCATGGCATATGATATAAAAATAATCATACATGACATTAACCTAAAACCTAAGCATACTCATGACATATAAAATCATAGAAATAGGCATGATGTCATGACATAGCATATGGCAAACAAGCATGACATATAAAATGTATAGGTATAATAATACCTAAATTTTAATATTAATTGCCATTTGTTGAGACTTGTTGGGATTTAAACATATTTTGCCATATTAACCTAATCTCCCTAGTGTGCCACAAACCCAAAATGACACACCAACCTCTAAACCTAAATTGTGCCAAAAAGATCATTTTATCAAACTTCATAATTAATATTGGCACATCCTAAAATCTTTTAGGATTAAAAACTCAAATGTATTTTCAAGGTAGCCATAACCTTGAAAATGACCTAAAATGCCACCTTTACCATGGTTAGGTTAACTACCCTTCCATTTAAAGTTGGCACACCCTAACCCATTTAGCGTGAATCAAACACGCTCTTAGGAACCCAAAACCGATTTGAGCTCCTAGGGTTAACTAGGTATTCCTTAGGGATAACCTCCCTAGATACCTTCCTAATGACCTTCCTAGGCTTATTAGCCTTGGTCATTTGGGTCTTGCCTAGGTTAACCTTAGGGATTGCCTCCCTAACAACCTTCTTAGTGGCCACCTTAGGTTTCCTAGAAACCCTAGCCACTAGGCATACCCTTTGGTCAACTCTAGGGATGACTTCCCTAGTAACCTTGGTCTTCCTAGACCTAGTTAGTGTTCCATAATCTAATGGAACACTATGGTAAGCCACCTTAGGCTTAGGTTTGTGACCCAAACCTTGTTTGCCCTTGGTTGACTTTTGACTCTTAGGTCCTTGGTGTTGACTTTGACTTTTGGACCTTGACTTTTGATCATTTGACCCTTTAAATTGATTTTGTATAATTTTAAGGGTCTTCTCAAGTTTTTCAAGCCTTGACCTCAAGACTTGATTTTCCTTTTCTAATTGCCCAATTTTAGAGTTTTGATTTAAATCATGGGGATTTGACTTTCTCGGCATATGCCTAGTCCATTTTGGATTAAAACCTAGATGTTCCCCTATTTTCTTAATTGATTCCCCAGGTAGAATATTTTTAGGGATATTAGTCCCAAAATTTTCCTTATTACTAAGATGGACACTTTTAGCTCCTAAGCAAAAATATTTATTCCTATTAGCATGCTTTTCATAAATTGCAAGAGAATTAAAATCCCTAGCATGCTTTTGCTTATAAATTGAAGAAGAAGCAAAATTAGAAGTTACCCTAGGGTTTGCCTTAGCTCCCCCTACATATGATGCTCCATTTTGAGTCTTCTTGTCCCCCTTCTTGCATTGACTCCGGAAATGTCCCGGTTGTCGGCACTTGAAGCAAATTACTTGTTCTTTGCTCTTTTGCGTTGAGGGACCGACATCCTTGACCTTTGGAGCCGGTGGAGCTTTCCTAACCCGTTTAGGACACTTACTCTTGTAGTGCCCTTGCTCCCTACACTCAAAACACATTATATGAATTTTATTTGACATTAAAGTGTTTGAGTTACCTAGGGTGGTGGTAAGTGCCGGAGTTGAATTTTGAGCTTCTTCATCTTGACCGAATGTTGAAGCTTCCTCCTTATTTTGTTCCGGCTCCGGTGTGGATGGTCTAACTTCCTCCCCCTCTATCCTAGAGGTTGAGGTTTGTCTTAACTCTACCTCTTCCACCACTTCTTCCTCCTCGGATGTCGAACACTCCTCGACCTCCGAATCCTCACTTTCTCGTGAGGATGATGCATTAACCTCTTCGGTCTCTTCCTCTTGGACCGGTTGTGAGCCTTCATGATATTTTGCCACTTGACTCTAAAGCTCTTTGGCATCCTTGTACTCACCTAGCTCACACATAATTTTATTAGGAATCAAATCAACCAAGAATTTAATTACCTTTGTATTCTTTTCGAACTCTTGGATTTGTTCCTCGGTCCACTTCTTCATCTTGAGAATTCCTCCCTTGGGCCCTTTTGGATATTGAAATCCCTCCATCAAAATGCCCCACTCTTCAAAGTCCTTCATCATCAAGAATTCTTCAATCCTCACCTTCCATTGATTGAATCCTTCTTATCCATAGAAAGTATAAGGGATAGGTGTGTTGATATCCCATCCAAGCTTGTCTTGGAGTTCCATCTTCACCCTCTAGCGTCTTTCTCCCGGTTGTTAATCCGTTGAAGAGCCACCAGGCTCTGATACCACTTGTTGGGGATTGAATGCCCGCTAGAGGGGGGGTGAATAGCGTTGAGATCGTACGGTGATGGAAATCGATCGCGTTCGTGTCTACAATTCGTGTTAGTACGCAGCGGAATAGAAATAATAACAATAATGAAATACAAACACAATAACACAAACACAACACACACGATATAACGTGGTTCGGAACCGTAATGGTTCCTACTCCACGGATTGGGTTCGTACGAACCCTAGCGATGCCACAAACACCACTAAGCAATAAAAACTCCTTCTCGACACAAGTCGGAGGTGGAGAAACCCCTTACAATATGATTACAACAGTAATCAAGATGCAACAAGCAAATACAACATGAAATACAAAAACAAGTAAAGAAAACTTTACAACACTTTGCTTTTGATTGCTTGAATGCTTGGTTGCTTGACTTGCACTTGGAGACCCTGATTTGCACCAACAAATCGCTCCAAAAGCCCTCAAGAACCGATGCCAAAAACCTTCCCGTCGAGCTCCTTTTATCCTTGCGCGCGACCTGGATTTCCGCCTATCAGTCGACTGCCATAAGTCACCAGTCAACTGATGCCACTGTTGTCGTGAGACAACGACTCGATCCACGCTGGAAAAACTCCAACAGATCTCTTGGCAATATTGCGCCAATATGGCGATCGCCTTAGCGCCCGTAATCGGCCCGCCTACGGGCTCTGAGCGTCGGCTCGACACTCGACGATCGATTGCCATCCTTGGCGATCGCCATAGCCGATCGGCTGCGCAATGAGCGATCCCGCGGCATTTTCAGCCCCAAGCTGGCAGTCGAACTCAAGTCGACTCACGGCAGTCGAACCGGCCATAATGCCAGTCGACTGCCAACCTCAAGAATGAGGTTTTAACCCAAGTATGGTGCCCCCATACTTGCTAGACCACCCTTAGCCTAGACCTAAGCCTTCTAGCCACCTCCATCAGCCTCACGCCTCTCGGATCCCTCCAAGTCATCCATGACTTGTTCATCCATCGCGCTAGCTTCCAGGTGCTTCCATCGGCTATGTCATGCTAACGGTGTCTACACCGCCAAGGCACATTGGACTTACGCCGCCAAGACTCCGCTTGGACTTTACGCCGCCAATCATTGGACTTATGCTGCCAAGACTCCCGCTTGGACTTTACGCAGCCAATATCAATCCCCTTGGACTTCTCAAATGCCAAGACTCAAGCTTGGACTTTCCCTTGCCAACCCATGTTGGACTTCTCATGCCAAGACCCATGCTTGGACTTTTCTTGTGCCAAGTACTCAAGACTTGGACTTTCCCAAATGCCAAGTGTCCCACTTGGACTTTCTATGCCAAGTACCCATGACTTGGACTTTACCTTGCCAAGACCCATGCTTGGACTTTCCCATAAACTCATGGTCAACCCTAGTCAACCATCAACGTCTCCCTCGAGTCAAACTCGAGTCTGGTCAATTATAACCTGGGTCGATTGTATAAACAATCTCCCCAAAACATATTAACCGACATCAATGTTAAACGTCAATGTCAGACACTTTGTTCAAATCCCTTTGTCAAACATCAAAACATCACTCGAGTCAAGCTCGAGTCCATGGTCAATCGTGACCTGGGCCGATTGCACCAACACTATCATGTCTCCTTTGAATCCTCTAAATGCATGATTAGACACAAGGAATTAAATAATTGCATGTTAGTTGGATATAGGAAATCAAATATCTATTATGTTGATCTTTCATATGCTTCTAACATTTCTACTAAGTGTTTTGTTGCAAAAGAAGAGGAAAGTTGGCTATGGCATAGAAGATTAGGGCACATCAACATGAAAAACATAGCCAAGGTAGCCAAGATGGAGTTGGTCAAAGGGCTACCAAAGATCAACTATGTCAAGAACAAATTGTGTGATGCATGCCAAGAAGGAAAACAAACAAAGGCATCACACAAAGGTAAAACTCTAACTAACACCTCCTTACCATTAGAGTTATTGCATCTTGACTTGTTTGATTGTCATAGTACTCCATCTTTAAATGGTAATAAATATTGTTTGGTTATAGTAGATGATTTTTCTAGGTATACTTGGGTCTACTTTATGAAACATAAGGATGATACCTTAGAAATAATCATAGGATTTAGTAAAAGGGTTGAAAATGAAAAGAGTCTTAAAATCAACCGGATCCATAGTGATCATGGTGGTGAATTTGAGAACTCAAAATTTTCACATTTTTGTTTAGAGCAAGGGTACAAACATGAGTTCTCTTGTCCTAGAACACCCCAACAAAATGGGGTGGTGGAAAGGAGAAATCGTGTCCTACAAGAGACCGCTAGGACTATGCTTAATGCATATTCACTTCCTAGCTACCTGTGGGCGGAAGCGGTTAATACCGCTTGCTATATCCAAAATAGGGTTCAAATTCATAGGTTTTTAGGAAAAACACCATTTGAATTATGGAATGGGACTATTCCCACAATTCATTATTTTAAAATCTTTGGATGTAAAGTTTATATTCTAAACACCAAAGATAACTTAGGAAAATTTGAATCGAAAGCGGATGAGGGAATTTTGGTTGGATACTCATCCACAAGTAGAGGATATAGAGTCTACAATAAAAGAACCAAAGGGATTGAGGAGTCTTCTAATGTTCAATTTGATGAAACTACTAGTACCTACCCTAGAAGGTCCTCCATTGATAAGGATATTAATGACAATAATCCAGAAATTACCCAAAAACTTCAAAATTTGACCATTAGGGGTAATGATCAAGGGGGAGAAAGAGGAGACTCCGATGATGAAAGAAGGGTGGAAGATAACAATGATCAAATTGAAACCCCTTCTAGAAACCTAAGAATTCATCAAGATCATCCACTTGACCAAGTAGTAGGAGACCTATCTCAAGGAGTAAGAACTAGGTCATTTCATAGACCTCCTACTAGTCAAGTAGCTCTTATCTCACAAATTGAGCCCAAATCGATCAATGATGCATTACATGATCCGGATTGGATTTTGGCGATGCAAGATGAATTGACTCAATTTGAGAGAAGTCAAGTGTGGAAATTAGTACCTAGACCCAATGATAGCACCATAATTACTACAAGGTGGGTCTTTAGGAATAAACTAGATGATCAAGGAAATATCACTAGGAATAAGGCTAGGTTGGTTGCTAGAGGATTTAATCAAGTTGAGGGGCTTGACTATGATGAGACTTATGCTCCGGTTGCTAGATTAGAATCTATTAGAATTCTCCTAGGATATGCTTCCTACATGGGATTTAAACTTTACCAAATGGATGTTAAATCGGCATTCTTAAATGGTTTTATTAAGGAGGAAGTATATGTAGAGCAACCACCCGGATTTGAGAATGTAGATTATCCAAATCATGTATGTAAGCTTAGGAAAGCATTATATGGGTTAAAACAAGCTCCTAGGGCATGGTATGAAAGATTGTCATCATTCTTAATTTCTAAGGATTTTAGAAGAGGACAAGTAGATCAAACTTTGTTTATAAAGTCCACATTAAAAGATATATTCATAGCCCAAGTATATGTTGATGATATCATTTTTGGGTCAACTAATGATGATCTTCTTCAAGACTTCATAAAAAATATGGAAAATGAATTTAAAATGAGTTTGGTTGGAGAGCTTACCTTTTTCCTAGGCTTACAAGTCAAACAAACTAATGAGGGTATTCATATTTATCAAACCAAATATGCAAATGAAATGATCAAGAAATTTGGTTTGGAAAATGCCAAAATTGTAACCACTCCTATGGCCACTAGCACTAGAATAGATAGTGATCATGAAGGTAAATCAATTGATCTTAAACTTTATAGAAGTATGATTGGTAGCCTACTATACCTAACCGCTAGTAGACCCGACATTTTATTTGCGGTAGGTATGTGTGCAAGATACCAATCTTGTGCCAAAGAATCACATTTGGTAGCCGTCAAAAGAATATTAAGATATATTAAAGGCACCCTAAATGTAGGACTTTGGTATCCTAGGACTAGGTCATTTGAATTGCTTGGTTATACCGATTCTGATTATGCCGGGTGCAAATTGGATAGGAAGAGTACTAGTGGTGGATGCCAATTTCTTGGGTCCTCCCTAGTTAGTTGGAGTAGTAGGAAGCAACATTGTGTTGCTTTATCAACCACCGAAGCCGAATATGTGGCTATGGGTGGTTGTGTAGCTCAATTACTTTGGATGAGACATACTCTTGTGGATTATGAGCTACACTACTCTAACATTAAAGTTTATTGTGATAATGTGAGTACCATCAACTTGACCAAAAATTCGGTACATCACTCTAGGATAAAGCATATTGAAGTAAAACATCACTTCATAAGAGATCATGTGGCAAGAGGGGACATTGAACTTAATTATGTAGAATCTAAGTCCAACCTTGCCGATATCTTCACCAAAGCTCTTCCCGAAGCCGAATTTTCATCATTAAGGAGAGAGCTTGGTATGTGCTTTGTAGAGTAGAACTCTAGGTTTGCATGATCCTATACTTTTATAGTAGCTTTATACCTTGATGCATCTCACAAAAGCCTTAAGAAACCTTGATTTTTGTATTGAAATACTTAGAAACATGTGAGATGATAGGGAAGGTGTACTTGACTCATCATGCTTGTTATGATGCATTACTATGAGCCAATGACACACCTAGAGACATAAAAACCTTATGGACCAATCATTGGGAAGGCTTGTATTCAAGTAATGAATACATAGCTCAAAGAACATGGTTGGAAATTCCAAATAATATATGTTCATCATATTTTGAAAAACAGTTTTCAAATAGAACACAAAAGTGATACAAAGTTTGCAAAATCTTTAGAATTTTTGAAAGGTTCCAAGTTTGTATCAATCTTGTAATTTGGAAAACATATATTTTTCAAATTATTTTTCCTTGATAAAGTATGATTTCAGAAATGTGTACGCAAAATTTCATGATTTTTCAAGGTTTCTGGAATTTCTACCGCATTTCTGAAATTAAATGAAAAGGTGAAATTTCATTTTTAGATATCATGATCGGTTCAGAAACCAGTCGACTGATACACTGTATTTTCTGATAATAAACTCCATTTTCTGATATTTGGTCTATCTTTGATGTCCTAACATTATAGTATGATAATATTGCGTATAAACGAGTTGTAGGACTGATTAATGCAGTGTTTTAGGGGGAGTTTTCACAAATTATATATTTTTTACATCCCTAAAAACTATTGTTGGTGCAAAGTTAGGACTTAACTTTTGAATTTGTGTTATGCTTTGCTTCAACTATTGTTTACACATCATAAAGCATATCTTGGATTAAGGGGGAGCTTAATTTCAATATTATACCTTCATCCAAGATCTAAACACATTATTTCTTTCATGTTTGAATCCTTCTCTTTTTGATGTATGTCAAAGGGGGAGAAGGAGTATTTAAGTTATAATTCGTAGTGAAAATAATGATTATGTGTCTATTTAAAGACCTAACTTAAATGATTGCCAAAACATCAAAAAGGGGGAGATTGTTGGTGCAACAATGCTCCAAGCATTTATATATGTTTTGATGTTTGGATAATCATCTAAGTTAGGCAATATCTTGTGATCTAATTGCGAAATTGTTTAAGTGACAGGGAAGTCCAAGTATGAGCTTGGCAAAGGAAGCCCAAGTATGATCTTGGCAAAGGAAGTCCAAGTATGACCTTGGCAGCATAAGACCAAGCTTGGAGTCTTGGCAGCGTAAAGTCCAAGTGAACCTTGGTAAAGGAAGTCCAAAGTAAAGTCTTGGCAGCATAAGTCCAAGCTTGTAGTCTTGGCGGTGTAAAGTCCAAGCATTTGGCAAACCAAGACATGACGAAATCGAAGGAAGCTCTTGGAAGCAAAGTGCAAAGAATGAACAAGTCACGGACTCGGAGGGATCCTGAAGGCACAAGGCTTATTAAGGAGCTAGAAGGTTGAGTCTAGGTCTAGGGTATAAAATCAAGTATGAATTACTCATACTTAAAGAGTATCAGTCGACTGATACGATGTATCACCGACCGTCAGCGCTCGACTAAGTCCGGTGAAACCCTAATCATCACCGATCGCCTTGGGCAAATCGGTCGGCCGATCGATATCGCGGATCACCGATCGCCAAGGGCATCACCGACCGATCAAAGGAATATCGCCACGTAATCGACTCGATCGCCGCTTGATCACTGATCGATCACCCCATCAGTCGACTGATGGAGGGATCAGTCGACTGATCACCTGGCCGTTGGAGATTACGGCTATGAATCTCCGCGGAGATCGCGTTTCAGAAGCCGTTGGCTTCGACGGCAGTCGACTGATGGCAAGCATCAGTCGACTGATCGAGGCCCAACGGGAAAAACAACCCCTCTTCTATAAAAAGGGGCCATGGGAAGCTTTGTGAAGCTAGTGCTCTTGCTCCTAACTTCACCCTCGTGCTCACCAAGCTTTCCAAGTGTTTTTAGCAATTCCAAATCTCCTCTTCTCTTGTTCTTAATCATCCATCATTGTAAAGAAGAGGAGTGCATTGTAAGATAAGGTTTCTCCACCTTGGTTCATCCAAAGGAGGTTTTAGTGAAGATTGATTAGGGCTAATCCACCTTACGGATTGCCGTGGAGTAGGAGCGTCATCTCCGAACCACGTTACATTGGGTGTTAGCTTTATTTCTTGCTTTGATTTGTATTTATCTTTGTATTGCTTCCGCTAACGTTTTGTAGGTAGAAAGAAAGGCTAATCACCCCCCTCTAGTCATTCCAAGGGTCACAACATGATCTATATGTAGTCATGTTATGTTTTAAATGTAAATGAAGATAATATGTTGATAGCTAAACTAGATTTAAGTGTTGGATCCTTAAGCCTCTTGAAACTCTCGGCCAAGACCTATTTAGGCTCCTAAGGGCCTCCCAGGCCATGATCTATATGTGATGGAATTAACATGTGGTTAGTTAGATCTTGTACAAGTTGTTTAGGGTTTAAAATTTTGTTAGAACCCCATGAAGTTTAGATCACACCATGTTATGCTTGTTCATGATGTTTATGCCATACTCTATATATGTGTGATGTTAGTATGATGTTAAGTAGACCTTGCACAAGTTGTTTAGCATGTAAACTCCTAAGAACCCTCCCTTAGGGTTTCAACCATCCCATGTACATGCCCTCTACTAAATCCTCCATGTCATGCTACATGTAGAAAAAAATGCAAATATGATGTTAGTTAGATTTTATGATAGCATGATTGGTTTGTGTCACTACCTTATGTCCATGTTAATTGTATGAATGTATGTTTATGTTCTACTCATTGTCATGTTAATTGTATGAATGTATGATGTGTCATAAAGAAGGAACATGATATGTTATGTAAAGAAATATGATATGTTATAAAGAAGGAACATGATATGTTCTGAAAAGATATACGATATGTTATGAAGAAGGAACATGATATGCCATGATAAGGAACATGATATGTTATGATAAGGAACATGATATGTTATGAAAGAAATATGATATGTTATGATAAGTAACATGATATGCTATTTTACTTTCTGCATGGCTTGTACCGGACCCTAATAAGGTCCAAGGGATGGGCTTCTATGTGCCCCTGGGTCGACGGTCGTAGTACGAACCCAGTACGGGATGGGCTCCTAGTTGCCCTAGGTCGATGGTCATAAGTACGGGCTTAGGATGGGCTTCTATGTTATGTTTCCCCTAGGCCGACGGACATAGTACGGGCCTATTACTCTAGTAGGTTCGGGATTAGCTACCTCGGGTCTATTAGGGATGCACGCTATGATGATGATGTATGTGGTACAATGTCGGGCCCAATATGTTGAGATTATGTTTAAGTACCTATAAGATATATGTTTTCAAAGAGCATCTTGCATATACCCTTATTTCATGTCTAGGTGATTATCATGTTTATATCAATGTTATGCTTATATGTTCTTGTATGTTTATATAGATGTTATGCTTATATGTTCTTGTATGTTTATATGAATGCTATGCTTATATGTTCTTGTATGTTTATATGAATGCTATGCTTATATGTTCTTGTATGTTTATATGAATGCTATGCTTATATGTTCTTGTATGTTTATATGAATGCTATGCTTATATGTTTTTGTATGTTTATATGAATGCTATGCTTATATGTTCTTGTATGTTTATATGAATGCTATGCTTATATGTTCTTGTATGTTTATATGAATGCTATGCTTTTATGTTCTTGTATGTTTATATGCATGCTATGCTTATATGTCCTTAAAAGATCATGTCACTACTCTATGTCTAATTCTCGATGTATAGCTTTTGTGAGTAGGAAAGGATCTTACTAAGCCTATGTGCTTATAGTTTTATGTTCCCTTGTACTGCAGATAAGATTAAAGAATGGCTAAACTAAAGGGAGCAGCATGAGGGGCAAAGTGTGTGTGGTAGTGGCATGGTGGAGGAGATCTGTTTATGTTTCCCATACTTATGCATGTTTTCCTTTAAGTTTTGCATGTTAGTTGTTAAGAGTCGAACTCTACTTGATGATGAATGGTCGCTACATGTTTTCCTTTAAGTTGAATGTCATAAACTGGAACTAAGTACTTATGAAATGATGATGCATGCTTTATGTTTAAAAGAAAGAAAAAAAAGAAGGTCAAAGTCTTCTGCTGTAAGAAGTGTATGTAGTCTTCCACTGTAAATGCATGTATGTATGATCGCGTCGCACCGCCCCTCCAACCCCTGGAAAGGGCGGGCGTGACAGAACCTTCTCAGAGGGAACAACCATTCGAAGGACCTTCCCACATCCCTCCGCCAGGTCTCCAAGAGACTGACATATTGCAAGGAGAAATATTGGCGGGAAGAACGTACCATTATCCTGTCCCCGTGGCATCGGTAAGGCGTGAAGGCCAGGGGGAAAGTCAGTCCACAAGGGCGCTTGAGCCCTACGATCCCTGTCCCTTCACTGAAGACATTATGGTAGAGCTACCACCTCCGCATTTTAGGGCTCCCTAGGTGGGGATGTACAATGACACTTCTGATCCGGAAGAGCATATCTCAATTCGAAGGTGTAGCTTCCCTCCATTGCCATTATGACGCCCTTAAATGCAGGTCTTTCCGCATCACTCTGGTTACTTCCGCTCAGAGATGATTTAGGTCTCTGCCCCTAGTTTCATTACTTGTTTTTTTTATTTTAAAGGAGTTTTTCTTCAACAGTTTTCTAGTTATAAAGCTTATAAGCATGATGCTTCTATCTTGCTTCATTTAAAATAAGAATTCTTAGAGTCCTTGAGGAGTTACATCCACCACTTCACTATCATTGCTTGAGAGATTCCCTCGGTTATGCCTGATATTTTGAGAGTAGTTATCCCTCATGGATTGAAGGAAGGACCCTTTCTTAGCTCCCTGTTAAGAAAGCTAACCACTAGTTATGAAGAGCTCCTATGTCGTGCTGAGGAGTATATCAACGAGGAAGAAGGGTTGAGAGTAAGAAGGGAAGAGAAGAAACCTGCCCCTGCCCCTGTAGAAAGGAATCCTCCTCCTATTCAACAGGGACTTCCCAGATGAGAACATGCCAGGCCTTTTTTGCCTGAAATTCCTTAGATGTGACAACCGATGCCAGGAGTTTGCCCTCTCCCTCCTTTGTGAATTATGGCTACTGAAGCCTTGCCTCCTTTACGGACATGGAAAGAGTGAGAAATGGAGGCGTATGATCGGCAGGGTATTCTTCAGCACCCTGTCGAATATCAAGAGATCCCCTGTAATTCTCCAACCTCATTCTTTTGCCAGTACCACACAAAGTATGGGCACACCAGCGACCACTATTTCAAGCTACAAAGCATGTTGGAGCGTATCAGAGTTGCGCATCCACATCTACAACCACAGATGGGAGAGCAAGTGAGGAGAGGTCACCGGCTAAATATTGCTTGCCCAGGGCCCTACAACGGAAGACCCCAAGATCTTCTCCCGCCAAGCCTGCAACCATCTAATTAGGAAGGTGTCTCGCGAGAAGGGTTAGCTAGCGAGGGTGCGTCAGCTACTCCGAGGGATGTCCCCACTCAGGGAGTCATAAATGTTGTTGCTGGAGGGCCCATTGATGGGGAGTCTAATAGAGCCAGAAAATATTATGCCCGCCTTATGAAGAGTTTGACTATAGGGGAGGACCGGGCCATTCAGAATACACCTCAAATATCCTTCGGACTTGAAGATCTACAAGGCATCTTCCTGCCCCATATTAATTCTTTGGTAATTAGAGTCTCTTTGGCAAATTTTGAGGTAGCCCGAGTCCTAGTGGACTCGGGAAGTTCTATTAATATCCGCTTTCATAAAGCTTTCGGGCAGGTGCAACTAGGAAATACATAGTTAGAGACTATAGCAACTCTTCTTTTTGGTTTTGCTGGGCACATGGTGCATCCTATAGGGAAAATCTCTTTACCCCTTACCCTAAGTACCAAGCCTAGTCAAAAAACTAATATAACTCCTTTTCTTGTGGTGGATGCCCCTTCTACCTATAATGTTATTTTGGATCGCCACTTTTTGTCAATTTTTTAGGCGGTGGCCTCCCCTACCATCAGAAGGTCAAATTCCCGGTAGGCTAACTCATTAGAGGGGTATGAGGAGAGTAGAGGGTGGCTCGGAGTTGTTACGTTCAAATGGTAAGGGACGACCAAAAGAAAGCCAAGGTGAGGGATCCCAAAGGAAAGTCTATTGACACTTTGGGAGTATATGTGTTGGAAGAAGCTTTACTTAAAGTAGAGAAGATAGAAGAAGACAAATCTGTGGAGATAGCCCTCGGAAAAGTCACTCGGGTAGCTCAGCAGTTGGAGGTGAAAAAAGAGTTTGTTGCTTGCTTGCAAAGGAATGAAGATATCTTTGCCAAAGACGTGTACGACCTCATGGGGATTGATCACCTAATTGCTGAGCATCATCTCAACATTGTCTGAGGAGACCGGCTAGTTGAACAGAAGGGGAGGCACTTTGGACCGGAGAAGGATAAGGTCATCGCGGAGGAAGTGGATAAGTTTCTGCAAGATGGATACATCAAAGAAATTCAATTTCCCGATTGTGTTTCAAATGTAGTTCTGGTCCCCAAGCCTTCTGGACAATGGAGGATGTGTATTGACTTCCGTGATTTAAATAAAGTATTCCCTAAAGACTTCTACCCCTTGTATCGTATTGATCAGTTAGTTGACTCTGTTGGTGCAGGGGCACTAGATAATCGAACCTGTGTTTTGATTATGGCAAAGACACAAAGTTAAGTTTACATCGTTATCTCACGAGCTAAATCGAGTGCGCAGAAAAGTACTAAAGCTGGAGCTAAAGGCTAGCGACACCCGGAGGAAGTCACGGTGGTCGGGCGACACTCGAGTGACTTCGGAGGGAGTCGAAGGAATCGAGTGGAAGGCCAGAAGTGAGAGCTACAAGGTAAGTATCGAGAAAAGCTCGTGTGAGTGAGAGATTGTAAGGTCGTATCCTCTTTACTGGGACGACCGTAGGCGGTGATCCGACTAAGACTTCCTATGGAAGGTCTAGGTCGAGATCGGACGGTTAGAAACCGTCGTATTTATCATTTTCCGAGCTAACCTCTCACTGCAGGGAAGTGGCTAGGCTGGCAGTCGACTGTTGGACATTGGGCAGTCGACTGATGCTCATCAGTCGACTGATGGGAGGCATCAGTCGACTGATGGTGACGAATCAGCCTTTGCGCTAGGTCAAAACGGATAAGGTTTGATGCGGCCACTTCGCGATAAAAATTATACAACTTCGTGATCTGTTCAAAAAAAAGATGAGACATATTCAGAGGCCAAAATTTATAAAAGGAGGGGTGGATTCCAACTCCAATCATCATCAAGTTTATTCATCAAGTGGTCCTACAACGCCAACGCTCCAACACCGTCATAACGCCGACGCGACAACAAGTTCAGATCTTCTTCGTCGGCAGCAGCTTCTAGTAATATATTTTTGATATTGTATTCGTTGTTTTTATTCGTAACGAGGTGAGGTAGGTTTGTTGCCTCATCCTCGTACATTCGGTTTTGTGATCGTTGTCTCCTACCTCCAACGAGGAGGAGACGTTATAGTGCTTTGCCCTCCGTACGCGGTCTAGGACCGATAGGGCCTTGGAGTAGCAACCGCTGGATTGTGAACCAAGTAAAAATAAACGTGTCTCTTTATTTTCCGCTGCTCTTACTCATTTAATTATCTACTCGAATGAAACGTCGAAAAGATTTACGATCGCTATTCACCCCCCCCCCCCCCTCTAGCGACGCTTCTCGATCCAACAGACTCCACTATGGGGTATAAAGTAGTATCACTCATGGATGCTTATCAAGGGTATCACCAGTAGGATCTTCGGTGAGCGCTAGAGGGGGGGGGTGAATGGCACATTCGTTCGCTTGAAAGAATTCGTTCGTGCTTGATCTTCTACAACACTTGTTAGCATAGCGGAATAATAACAATACTAACACAAATACAAAAATACAAACACACACATACGACAAACGATATAATATGGTTCGGAATCTTAGGATTCCTACTCCATGGATTGAGCTCGAGTGAGCTCTAGTGATGCACACACCACCACTAATAAAAAATACTCCTTCTCGGTGACACACAGAGGTGGAGAAAACTATTACAAGTGATTACACAAGTAATACAAGGAAATACAAGCAATTACAAATGAAATACACAAAACAATGTAAAGAAAACTTTATAACAATTACTTTGGATGCTTGCTTGTTTGATTTCTTGAACCGCACTTGAAGACCTTGATTTGCACTAGCAAATCGCCTCAAATCACCCAAGAAATCACTGCCAAAAACCTTCTCTTCGAGCTCCCTTTAAAGCTACAACTCGGGCTAATTTTTACCTAGCAGTCGACTGCTCATACACATCAGTCGAATGCTCCTGTAGTCGTTGTCTCATAATAGCTTAATCCACATTGGAAAAGCTCCAACAGATACCTAGCAGTAGACTGATCAGACACATCAGTCGACTGCTCATAGCCTCCAGTCAACTGCCATTACTCAGTAGTCGACTCGGAAAGATTTTGTTCCTGTGTCCTCGACCATCAGTCGACTGCCCTCCATGGCAGTATACTGATCAAGGCCAGTCGACTGCTAAACCCTAGCAGTCGACTGATGGACCACAGAATAGCAGTAGAACGTCAGTCAACTGCCCAAAGTCGACTCGGTTGCCAAGTGTCAAAACACTTGACCAGTCGACTGGTCCATAACCCCAGTCGACTGACAAACCTCAAACATGAGGTTTAACCCTAAGTATGATCCCCTCATACTTGCTAGACCACCCTTAGCCTAGACCTAATCCTTCTAGCTACCTCCATCAGCCTCACGCCTATTGGATCCTAGCCTCCAAGTCATCCATGACTTGTTCATCCATACGCTAGCCTTCAGATGCTTCCATCGGCTATTGTTATGCTAACGTGGTCTATACCGCCAAGACATATTTGGGCTTATGCTGCCAAGACACACACTTGGACTTTACGCCGCCAACCATTGTACTTATGCTGCCAAGACTCCACCCTTGTACTTTACGCCGCCAAAATCAACCCTTGGACTTCCCTTGCCAACCCATGTTAGACTTTCCATTTGCCAAGACTCAAGCTAGGACTTTCCCTTGCCAAAACCCATGCTTGGACTTTCTATGCAACCCATGTTGGACTTTCTAATTTCCAAGGCTCAAGCTTGGACTTTCCCTTACCAAGACTTATGCTTGGACTTTCAATGCCAAGTACTCAAGACTTGGACTTTACCATTGCTAAGACTCATGCTTAGACTTTCCATGCCAAGTGTCCCGCTTGGACTTCTCCATCATATGGTCAATCTCATGTCAACCATATAGTCAACTCATTGTCAAGCAATGGTTAACTCATCGACAAACATCAAAATACTACTCGAGTCAAATTCGAGCCTGATCAATAGTGACCTAGGTCGATTGCACCAACAATCTTCCTTTTTTTGATGTTTGACAAAAATCAAATACCTTTGAGTTAGAATACTAACTCAATTCAATCCTCTCAATTTTCCAAATTGGGAATTCTATTTTTCTTTAATTCTCCTCCTTTTGACATACATCAAAAAGGCTTTCCCCAAGAGTGTCTATGTTTCATATCCCAATGAGATCTTACAATCTCCCCCTTGGTCCAAAACCATCCATGATGCCTTCACTCTTCCTGGTGATAAGTTCCATATCACTAAAGAGAGGCAATCCTCACTTCTCCAAATTGTCAAAATTCTCCCCTTATGAGGAAGAACACATCCATCATCCCATGATGGATAACTTTCCCCTAAAAGCTTGCTCTCCCTTGACCATTGCACCAACAGTATCCCTGGAGAGTCTCTAAGCCTATAGGAATACTAAAGAATCGAAATTAAGGGAAAAGATTCAACATTGAATTTTTACCTCCCTTAAAATTCGATACACACTCTAAACAACTCTCCTAATCCATATCCAATGGATTTTTACCCTTTATAATGCTTTCCAAAACATATCCTAGGGTTAGGAGTAGTTAGGGTAGCCTAAGATAGATGAAACATAGGCTAAACAATCTACTACTTGATCGCCCTAAGGCTAGTGATCATGTCATCCATAGCGATCGATGATCGCAAATGCAGAAATCAGGTTTTAGAAAAATGAAATTCGGAAAATCATAAGTAATTATACATACTTTGAAAAATCACGAAAATTCATATGTATAATACTTAAGTCAATCATTATTGGTGAAAAATATTGGAAAAATAAAATACCCATAACATAATAAGATTGACACAAAGTTCAAAACTATTGAAAAGTTCCAGATTTTGACCCTACTTTGTATCAACTCTATCAATGGTGATTGCTATCAAAAGATAGACTTCACCAAGGATTTTCAAAATGATTTTAAAATATTTTTAAAACCTTATATTGAACCATGGTCTATGGGCTTAATGCACATGATTGTGCATAAGCTTTCCTCATGATTCATCCATTATATAAGATGAGTTTGAGTTCATCTAGATGCAAAAACTATGCACCTTGAACTTAGTTTATTTCCTAACATCTCACATGTGTCTAGGGTGTATGAATACACACACATATCAATGTGATGTGAGATGTGAGTTTTGTTGATCCTAATCTAAATCCTCATGCATTTTTCTAAGACAACTCTATTTGATTCCCTTATACATGAGACTTCAAATCATGTCAATTGTCCTCAAATCAATTTTCATAAATCCTAAATGCATGAATAATGATTATGACATAAATAATAGCATAAATAAGTATGTGTCAAAAATCATGATGTCATGACATAAGATATAAACCTAAACATAAACATGACACTTATATGATAAAGATGAAATATGACGTCATGACATAGTATATGTCAATCAAAGTATATAAAATAAAATATAAGGCATAAGAATATCTAAATTTTAATATTAGTTTCCATTTGTTAGGATTAACTCCATTTTACTATATTATCACTCTTTTCCCAAGTATGCCAAAAACTCAAAATGGCACATCAAGACCTCTAGACCTAATTTGTGCCAATTTGATTGATTTTTTTTTAACTTTTATAAATTATATTGGCACATCTTAAAATCCTTTAGGATATAAAATTAAAATTCATTTTCAAGTTATCAAATAACCTTGAAAATTTCCTAAAGTGCCAACTTTGCTATGGTTGGGTTAACTACCCATCCAATCAAGGTTGACACATCATAACCCATTTAGCGTGAATCGATTAAGCTCCTAGGAACCCAATACCTATTGGAGCTCCTTGGGTTAATTAGGTATTCACTAGGGATAACTTCCCTAGATATCCTCCTAATGACCCTTCTTGGCTTGGTAGCCTTGGTCAAATGGGTCTTACTTAGGTTAACTCTAGGGGTAACTCCCCTTGTAACCTTCTTAGTGGCTTCCCTAGGTTTCCTTGAAACTTTAGCCACTATGCACCTACCTTGGTTGCCCTTAGGAATAACTTCCCTAGTTACCTTGGTTTTCCTAGACCTAGGTTGAGTTCTATAATCGAATGGAACACTATGATATATAGGTCTCCTTGGGCTTAAGTTTGTGACCCAAACCTTTCTTGGCCTTGGGTGGACCTTGCTTCCTAGACCCTAGATTTTGACTCCTAGACCCTAAATCTTGAACATTGGACTCTTGCATTTGATTTTGCATTTTCTTAAGGATCTTTTCCAATTTCTCAAGCCTTAACCTCAAGGCTTGGTTCTCTTACTCTAGTTGCCCAATTTTTTATTTTTCATCTATTCTATGGGCATGGTTCTTCATTTTAAGCATATACCTACCCATTTTAGGGTTAATGCCTAAATGATCTTCTATCTTCCTAATAGTTTCCCTAGGTAGGATTTTTCTAGGGTTATTAGTCCTAAATTTCTCCTTAGTTCTAAAATCGACATGTTTAGCCCCTAAGCAATAAAATTTATTATTTCTAGCATGCTCCTTATGAAAAATAGCAAGATTATTAACATTATTCCTAGCATGCTTTTTGACATTAAAATTCGAATGTGCATTATTAAAATATACCTTAGGGTTTGCTTTTAAAGCTCCTCCTACATGTGATGCTCCTTCTTGGACCTTCTTCCTCCCCCTAGGGCATTGACTCCTATAATGGCCCTTTTGTTGGCACTTGAAGCAAATTACATGCTACATGCACTTATGTGTTGGGGCACCGACATCCTTTGATTTTTCTTGAATTTTTGGCGTCGGTTAAGTCTTCTTGACTCTTCTTGGACACTTACTCTTGTAGTGTCCGGCTTCCTTACACTCAAAGCATACAGTATGATTTTTATTTTTAATTGAAATGGTCAAGTTACCTAGGTCAATGATGGTCATAATTGGTTCTTCATCTCTTCCGGAGGTTAAGGCTTCCTCTTGTTGCTCCGACATTGAGATTAGCCTAATCTCCTTCCCCTCAATCCTAGAGGTGGAGGCTTCTTCTACCTCTTCCACCTCTTCTGATCCAGATGTTGATTCTCTATCAACCTCTGAATCCTCAAGCTCTTGTGAGGATGATGTACTCGTTTGAGCTTGAGAGGATGAATACTCCTCTTCGAACTCCTCTTCTATATGAGCTGGTGATGGATTTTCATGATACTTTGCCAATTTGCTCCAAAGCTCCTTGACATCCTTGTTTCACCTAAACTACACAAGATATCATTAGGGATTAAATCTTCCAAACATTTTGTTACCTTAACCTCAATCTTGAATTTTTTTTTAAGTTCCTCTTGGGGCCACTTCTTCAATTTAAGGACATCTCCCTTCTTATCCCTGGGGGGTTCGAATCCTTCCATGATGATGAACCAATTCTCTATGTCCATCATCAAGAATGTCTCCATTCTCACCCTCCATGTCAGAAAGTCTCCTTGGTCATATGGTGGAGGAATGTTGATGGTGTACCCTAATCCGTCCTTAAGTAGCTCCATCTCCTCTAGTGCTTTTGCTCCCAATTGTTAATCCCGTAGAAGAGCTCCTAGCTTTGATACCAATTGTAGGATCTTCGGTGAGCACTAGAGGGGGGTGAATGGTGCGTTCGTTCACTTAACGGAATTCTTTCGTGCTTGATCGTCTACAACACTTGTTAGTGCAATGGAATAATAACAATACTAACACAAATACAAAAATATAAGCACACACATACGACAAGCGATATAACGTGGTTCAGAACCTTATGGTTCCTACTCCACGGATTGAGCTCGAGTGAGCTCTAGCGATGCACACACCACCACTAATCAAAAACACTCCTTCTCGGTGACACACTAGAGGTGGAGAAACCTCTTACAAGTGATTACACAAGTAATACAAGGAAATAAAAGCAATTACAAATGAAATACACAAAACAACGTAAAGAAAACTTTACAACAATTACTTTGGATGCTTGCTTGTTTAATTGCTTGAACCACACTTGAAGACCCTGATTTGCACCAGCAATTCGCCTCAAATCGCCCAAGAAATCGCTGCCAAAAACCTTCCCTTCGAGCTCCCTTTAAAGCTACAACTCGGGCTAATTTCTGCCTATCAGTTGAATGCTCATACCCATTAGTCAACTGCTCCTGTAGTTGTTGTCTCATAACAGCTTAATCTACATTGGAAAAGCTCCAACGGATACCTAGCAGTCGACTGATCAGACACATTAGTCAACTGCTCATAGCCTCCAGTCGACTTCCATTACTCAGCAGTTGACTCAGAAAGATTCTATGCCCGTGTCCTCGTCCATGGCAGTCGACTGATCAAGGTCAGTCAACTGCTAAACCCTAGCTGTCGAATGATGGACCATAGAATAGCAGTCGAACGCCAGTCGACTCCCATCATTCGACTAGTTATAATCCCAATTGACTATCCATAGTCGACTCGGCTTCCAAGTGTCAAAACACTGGACCAGTCGACTGGTCCATAACTCCAGTCGATTGACAAACCTCAAACATGAGGTTTAACCCTAAGTATGATCCCCTCATACTTGCTAGACCACCCTTAGCCTAGACCTAAGCCTTCTAGCCACCTCCATCAGCCTCACGCCTATCGGATCCCTCCAAGTCATCCATGACTTGTTCATCCATACGCTAGACTTCAGGTGCTTCCATCGGCTATTGTCATGCTAATGTGGTTTATACCACCAAGGTACATTTGGGCTTACACTGCCAAGACACACGCTTGGACTTTATGCCACCAACCATTAGACTTATGCTGCCAAGACTCCACCCTTAGACTTTACATTGCCAATATAAACCCTTGGACTTCCCTTGCCAACCCATGTTGGACTTTCCATTTGCCAAGACTCAAGCTTGGACTCCAAGACTCAAGCTTAGACTTTCCCTTGCTAAGACTCATGCTTGGACTTTCCATGTCAACCCATGTTAGACTTTCTAATTGCCAAAGCTCAAGCTTGGATTTTTCCTTACCAAGACCCATGCTTGGACTTTCCATGCCAAGTACTCAAGACTTGGACTTTACCATTGCCAAGACCCATGCTTGGACTTTCCATGCCAAGTGTCCCACTTGGACTTCTCCATCATATGATCAATCTCATGTCAACCATATAGTCAACTCATTGTCAAATAATGGTCAACTCATCGTCAAACATCAAAACACTACTCGAGTCAAACTTGAGTCTGGTCAATCGTGACTTGGGCCGATTGCACCAACATCACCAGATCCCCTTGGCTCAAGATGATCAGAAGTAGGTTAGCTTTATCACGGCAGGAGGATTGTATGCCTATGTGGTGATGCCTTTTGGGTTAAAGAATGCAAGGGCCACCTATCAGAGGCTTATGGATAGGATATTCACTGAGCAGAAAGGTAAAAATATACAGGTTTACATTGATGATATTCTCGTAAATTCGAAGTTCACTCGGGATCTAGTACAGGATCTGGAAGAAGCATTTGCTATCCTGAGATGATACAACATGAAGTTGAACCCAAAGAAGTGTTTGTTCGGGGTAAAAAGTGGGAAGTTTTTGGGATATATTGTGATAGTGAAAGGACTGCAGGCTAATCCCGAAAAGGTGCAAGCATTATGTAATATGAAGTTACATACTAATTTGCAGAAAACTCAAAAATTGGTGGGAAGGATAGTATCTTTGTATCAATTTATAGATAGGCTAGCAGATAAAGAGTTACCTTTCTTCCGAATTCTAGCAAGGCTACCTGGTTTCAATGAGTGAATCATGTGAGCAACCTTTTTAGGAATTGAAGAAATATTTAGATGAACTCCCTTAGTTGGTCAAGCCTATTTCTAGGGAACCATTGTGGATGTACCTAGCTGTATCAGAAGGGGCAGCTAGTTCAGTGTTATTGAAATAGAAAGGTTCTCAATAGCAACCCATCTATTACACCAGTCACATATTGAAAGGGGTGGAATTGCGGTACACTGAGTTGGAAAAGTTGACATACATTTTGATCTTATCGGCTCGTAAGTTTAGACCTTATTTCTTAGCTCATCCAGTGAATGTGTTGACTAATAGTGAGTTAGGTCAGGTGGTCACTAAACCCAATTTTTCAGGAAGATTAGCCAAGTGGGATGTGGAGCTAAGTGAATATGATATCCATTATCATCCCCGAATGACCGTCAAGGCTCAGACATTAGCTAATTTCCTAGTTGAAGTATCAATGGGCCTAGAGTACAGTTCGACAAAAGAAGAAAAGGGAAAGGGTGCCTGGAACATCTTTGTGGATGGATCTTCTAGGGTTGGGGGTGTAGGACCGTTGGCGTCGCTAGAGGGAGGTGAATAGCTTTTCGCGTCGATTTCGTTCACTTGATGGATTTCGATCGTCGTGCTTGTCTACAATTGTTAGTATGCAGCGGAAACACAAATACAAATACAAAAACATAACAAATACAATGCGAGGATTTTACGTGGTTCGGAACCCTAGTTCCTACTCTAGTGATGCACACCACCACTATATCACTTCTCCTTCTCGGCGAACACACCGGAGGTGGAGGTGTCACGCCTCGGGGGAGTCCCCACCAGACAAAAATCCGGCAGCATCTCCCCTGTATGAGTGACAATACAAAATTTGCATACAAGACCCACGTGACCTACTATACATCGGTCAACATGACCGGAACAAAGACAACACATACATATCATAAATGGCCTCAGGCCAACAACCAACATAAATAAAAGATCTACAACATCTAGACCTACCCCTTCTGCCATCTGAGCAGGAACACACAACCAAAACATATCGAATACAAATTAACACCCCTCTACTGACCCTCAGCTTGTGTATTTAATACCTTCACACCACGAAACCCAAAATAGGCGACTTAACTACTTAATCCATTAAATCCACCATCCACATGCCGAATCCAAACCTAAATAGCTACATTACCAATCAAAACACATCTAAACCATTCACAACTCACTTAACCTTCACTCAGCCACAAACAACTCATCTACGGCTTACACACTCACTTCCACCGTCGTACCACCGACCAAAACCCCAATCACAACCATCCCCATTGCAGCAAGGGAATTTAACAGTATCCTAAATAAATCCTTCATTTTCCTCAAGCCTAATTCACAACTCCACAACAATATACAGAACATCTCACCGATCAAAAGTATGAATCCAACCTAACCCTAGGTGACATGCACACAACTCAACCAAACCTTACCTCAAACTCGATCCAACCCTTGGATCCCACAACTTGGCACCCACAATCCATTTACAGTCGTTAACAGCCAACATAACCTATTCTATTCACCGGAACAACCCACTCGTATCTTTTCCTCTCACTCATAGCCGTTACAACAACACTCACTCTATTCGCAGCCCATAACCAAGCCACTCCTAGATCCATCTACCATTACCACAACACAACCACCCCAAAAAAATCTAACAATTTTACAGCTAAAAGAGAGGCTAGATCAAGTTTACCAACCTTGGAAGTCTCTCGGCAGCCCTCTTCCTCCTATCCTTTATTCACCGACGTTGGATCACTGCCCCTATTGACAAATCAAGCTCAATGAAGGAAAAATCCCATCTTAAACCTAGATCTCATCCAAAGTAAGGAGGAAATCAGCGCTTACCTATTCCTGATGACAATCGACAGTGGAACCCCGAAACCGACAACCCTCTGTTGCAGCGACAATGTCGTCGTTTTGATCACGCAAGCGATCAGTGAGGTCCCAAAAAGAGGCACCAAGGGAAACACCAGCTGGAGCGTTCAGCCATCACTGTCGCAACCTCCCTACCGTGCGCGTTCACCGTCGACTCATATATGGGTAGCGTCAAGGCCGGTCGCCACCACTGGCCGCGAGGAAGAAGGAACGAGAGGGAGAAAAGAAAAGTTGGCCAAGAGACAGAGGTGCGGTGGGGGAGGAAATCGCCATGAAATTGCTCGCGGGGGAGAGACTGCGGCGGTGAGTGAGAAGGAAAAGAAAGGGAAAATCGCGAGAGGTGTGGGGTGCGTAGGGGGGGAATGAAAATCGAGGAAGTTTAATAAAACTAAACCTAGGTTTGATATTTATATCACTTGGGTTAATTAATCCCATTTAACTCCTCAACAGGCTTTATCAAAGCCTATTCGATCTTTCCCCACAAACTGATCATTAGAAATTCAATTTAAACCCAACTAAATTTCTAAAAATATCTGAAAAATTCCATAGTGTATTTTTTCCTAAATAACTAGTATTATTTTATTTTTTTGATATTTTACATTCTCCCCTACTAATAAAAATTTGGTCCCCAAATTCCTTACTCAAGTACTAATAAGCAATGTCACACTGCTCAACTCAAGTACTTAGCGAAAACCACACATCAAGTAACTAAATGGGTACTGAGCTCGAATATTTTACTCTAGCTCTCACATAGTTTCCAAAAATCTATCGCTCATACTTTCAACAGTCCTTCTAAATTATGAATAATAACTTCTGTCTAACTAAATACCTGAGGGTGAACAGCTGCACCAAAGTGGAGCTCTATACCTATGATTCATTGGAAACTTGCCAGAATCATAAGGTAAATCCTGAATCGCCATCACATACGAAACTCAAAGATACTCCATGAACTGGAAATCTCCTCAATATAAACCTATCCAGTGATCCAACAAAACTCATCTTATGGATCAATAGAAAATGAGCGCACTCAGCTAATCGATCACCGATTACCCGAAATCGCATCAAGTTCTTTCCGAATTCTAAATAATCTCCCAACACTGTCCATCATACTAGGCTCCCACTTCCATCTCGGTACACCACTTTGCTGATCACTAGTATTCCACTTTTACTAGTTGACACACTGAACACCCGACTGCGAAATCAACTATGTCCTGCATGTTGTTCCACCACGAAGAACATTTCAATACTTACTATTTCCCGGATACAATCCGAATACATCTTCAACATATACAACCTATTACAATCTACAAGAAATACTTATCAAAATATCGTGACAAAGCCTCGTGGCTCTCGAGGTAATACAAAAGTCACTATTTGCAGGCAACGACATGCTACCATGATCGGGACTCGTGGGCAGATAGTCAATATACAGAGCACTGTCTACGCGCAACCACATGCTACCACGAATAGGACTCGTGGGTAGACAGGCAATAAAAGACTCTATGTCTACGGGCAACGACATACTACTACGACCGGGTCTCGTGTGCAGACAAAGTATATAGCTATCTAATTATGGACTGCACGCAACAACATGCTACCACGACCGGGTCTCATGGGCAGTCAAGATGTCAAGTAGCTATCTAGCTACAGACGACATACGAATTCAACTATCACTTACTCCGAACAGGTAGAGCAAGAGTATACCTCTATGGTAGATTCTCTCTATCATCACAACAGGAATCTATCTGCTGTCCTGAATCAAAAGTAACTCTTCCTAAATTCGAATGCAACTATGTAACCCACTATTCTCCTCGGAGACGGAGAAATATTTGCTCACAAGAGAAATCTACTGTCTAAAATCCACTATCGCACAGAACGAAAGGTGACTGGGAGACTATAATGACCAATCTCCCTAGTTGCAATTGAAGGTAGGAAACTTCGCTTCCCCTTCGACTCGGTCGCTTGTTCATGGCGATCCCGTCTTCGTCCCCAGATTAAAATAAATTAATCCTAGACAAAAGGGATTACCCAAGCAACTGTTCCATCGTCGTGCTATTCGATTAGAGTGGTCACTTGAACAAACTTGTTGTTCAAGCAACCAACCTCTATTCTACGATTAGACGCGGAATAGACGATGTACGGATCGCCGGTTTTTTCATTTGTATTTGGGGTCCAAGTAAATTTAGCCACATAATAAAGTAAATAACCACATACATAATACAAAAGAACACTAATCAAAATAAACAAGATTATACCTCTTGATCTTCTATTGTATGTCCTTCCTCCTTTTGGACGTCATGTGGGCGACGATCTTCCAACAGTCGAAGCCTCCTAGATCACCTAATCTTCCTTCCTTGCTCGCTCCGAACAAGAGGAAGTATAGAAATGAAACTCTTCTCTTATCTAGGACCAACCATCAAGCTCCAAGCTTGATGCTTGCCGCCGGCCCAAAGAGAGAACAAAAGGATTGTGGGCGCCGGCCAAGAGCTCCAAGGAACAACCCTAACTCTTGTTTCCACCGGCCAAGGAGAAGAAGAGGAATAGGTTGAGCGCCGGTCAAGGTAGAGGGGAGAGAGATAGGCGCTGACCACACCTTAGGAAGAAGAAAAGAACCTCTCCAATTGTTGTCACCCACTCCACCTCCCAAACCCTAGCCGCCCAACCAAACCCTAATCTTCTTAGGATTTCTTGCCGCCTAAGCTAAGGAGAGGCAAAACCCTAATCTCCAAGTCATGCACTTGCCGCCCACCTTAAGCCCCCTTTTATAGAGTTAGGCTTAATCCTTGTTTTAATCTCCACCGTCGAATCTAGGGATTTAATCTCAACTGTCGGATCTAGAGATTTAATCTCAACCGTCGGATCTAGAGATTTAATCTCCACCGTCGGATCTAGAGTTCCATTTTCCACCATTGGATCTAGGCTCCATGAGGGTTTATTAGGCTACAATAAGGACCATGAGGAGGAGTTGGATCTTGGCCACCCAATGGATCAAGCCTACATAAAGTCCAATCCATTAATGATTATCCATTCCACTAGAGGATTATCATTGATCTACCTCACCAACCTCCATAAATTAATATGGGCTCCATATATTATTTGTACATTTTTCTCCCCGTGTTTAAGATCTCGAATGTCCGTCGATTAATTAATTTACTGACAATTAATTAATCAACATCTAACTCCATGAGTAGTACCACTCAACCTTATCATCATGCCTGACCAAGTCCACCTGCAGGGTTTACATGATGAACCTTATGAACTCCTCAAGGGGACATCATCAACCTAATATATAGGTCACGGTTTCCTCCTATAATCAATGGCACACCATATAAATAATACCTTTTCCCAACTTACCGAGTCTATTGATTTACTCTATAAATCTCGCCCATTGGTAAATCAAAAAAATGAATACTAAGTATATGTGCCCATTATTATATCAGGATTAAGAGCATGTACAATATAATATCTGAGGTCCGATTTGAATATGTAGTCAACAATAAATCGAATCACCTCTAAGTTGGTCCTGTTCAATACACACAAAGTGTACTAGTGTGATTCTATGGTCAAGACAAACCAATACTAAATCACACTACAACCATTCCAATGGTTTGTCCATAACCATCTCGGTTGTGAGCCTTTACTTATACTTTATAATAAACCGATAACATGATCTGCTATGTGACTTCAGGAGTGAAGCCAAAGGAAGTAGACTTCAGGGCGAGACGCGAAAGATAGCACTACGAAGCCGTGCGCTTGGTGCATCTGAGGGACGTGGCCGGATGAAGAGAACTTCAAGGTGAGGGACTCTAAGGGAAGATGAGAGTGAGCGATTGTAACCTAGGATGGGGTAGCTCATAGGTGAACTTAGCCAAATGACTAAGTCAAGTGTCGGATGCTCAACCAAAGGTTGGTTTGAGGGTTTTCCCGACATCGATCAGCCCGCGATATGGCAATGATCGCTCGTCGATCAAGACTTGACGGTGTTCAAGTCCGGTTCGGTAAACCGACCGCCAAGGGTCGGTAATGACAGATCTTGTCACCAGTCGACTACTAAGGGTTGGCAGTCGACTGATGGGCAAGGTTTCGGGCATAGAAGCTTTGGCAGTCGAGTGATCTCGTCGACCACTCAACTATTGACTCCATCAGTCGACTGATGGGAATATCAGTCGACTGATGTGGGAACCATTGGTTGGAATCCAATGTGAATGAAGTCGTTGCGAGGCAACATCTATAGCAGTAGTCGACTGATGGCTGCATCAGTCGACTGCTAGGTGCCCAACGGGAAGAATGACTTCTTCTCTATAAGAAGGGGCCTTGGGTGACTTGGGATGGTTAATACTTCATCTCTAAACATACTCCCAAGTGCCTAAACATTTTCTTCGATCTTTCTTGAGTTAATTTTAATCATATTGTAAAGAGGGAGATTCTTGTAAGAAAGGTTACCTCCACCTAGCTTTGTGCAAAGGAGAGACTAGTGGAATTGTTGTAGGCGTGATTCACCTAGAACGAATCGGGTCATGGACTAGCGGCAAGGGTCGTGAACCACGTTATATCAGTTTGTTAGCATTGTTTCTTAATTGTCTTTATTATTTGTACTTCCGTTGTGCTAATCCTAAGTGTAGATGATTAAGAAGCAATCCAACTCCACCATCTACGAAGAAGGCTATTCACCCCCTCTAGCCGGCCATCGATCCTCTAACAAGTGGTATCAGAGCCAAGGTTGCTTGTCACCGGACTCACCGCCGCAACAAGCACGACAACAAATATGGCCGACTCAAATATTCATCCACCCAAGTTCGAGGGCGAATTCGCTTGGTGGAAAAAGTGAATGGAGGTATTCTTCGAAACCGACTTCGATATAATATTAATTATGGAAAACGGTTTCGAGTTGCCTAGGGATGAAGAAGGGGAGCCACTAGAGAAATCAAGATGGACCAAGAAGCAAAGGGAGGAGCACCTTGCGAATTCAAAAGCAAAACATCACCTCTTCAATGTACTCCCCCAACAAGAGATCAACCAAATTGGAGAGTGCTCAAGTGCCAAAGAGATGTGGGAGAGATTGGTAGAGCTTCATAAAGGCACTTCAGAAGCCAAATTAGTAAGAAGGGATCTCCTCCGCTCCCAATTGAACAACATCAAGTTAGAAAAGGGAGAGAAGGTATTATCCTTGCATTCACGTTTTAAGGAAATAATAACCAGTTCATCAAGTGTAGGGGAGAAGCTTTAAAATAGAGACATGGTAATGAAGGCAATAGATGCCTTCCCCCGATCGTCGAAGTGGAGCTCAATGGTGGATTCATTTTATATCTCCAAGAATCTAGAGGTAAGCACTCTAGAAGAGTTTTTCTCCACCATGGAACTCCATGAAACAAGGCTTGAAGGAGTAGTAGAAGAGTCAATCAAGCCATCAAGGGGACTAGCCTTAGTAGTCAACAAAGGGAAGAAGAAGAAGGAGATGCCACCTTCCTCATTGGATGAAGAATCCTCCTCCTCCATGGATAGCAATGAGGAAGCATACATGGTAAGGAAGGTAAGGTGTGCATTGAAAAGCTTTAAATTTAATAAATCTCATGATAGGGGAAGAAGACCAAGGAGAAAAATCATTTGCTACAATTGTCAAGGAGAGGGACACATAAGGGATGATTGTCCCCTCTTGAACAAAAGCAAGGAGGAAAGGAGAAAGAAAGAAGATAAGAAGAAGGGGAGCAAGAAAAAGGATGAAGAAAGAAAAACAAAGGAAAAAGGGAAGGCTAAAGCACACAAGGCGACATGGGATGATCCATCCTCATCGGAGGAAGATCAAGCCTTCACAAGCCTTGCCCTAATGGCAATAGAAGATTTGGACTCCTCCTTAGAAAAAGAAGAAACAAGTTCAAGTGAGGAGAGCTCAAGTGAAGGGGGAGCTTCATCTTCATCCTCACCGGAGTCGGAGGAAGAAGATATGGAAAGTATGGTAACAAATCTTTCCCCTAAAAAGATTGTTTCTATGATTTCAAGCCTAACTAGGGATTTGTTTAAGGCTAAGAAGAAAAACAAATGCATGTTTGATCAAATTAAGGCCCTAGAAGAAAAGCTAGAAAAAGCATGTTTAGATGTTAATGATAATGCCTTTTATTCTAGTATTAATAATGCATACTCACATGATGATTATATACCTCTTAATGTTAATGATGCATGTAAGGAGGAAAATAAGACTTTAAGGGAAAAGGTAGATCATCTAACTAAGGCCCTAGAAAAATTCACAATAAGCTCAAATACTTTGAATATGATTATTGGGAGCCAAAAGGCTAGTTTCAACAAGAAGGGTTTAGGCTATAAGGGAAATAAAAATAAAAAGGCCTACCATTGCCTAATTGCTAGGGGTCAAGCTAAAAATACAATGGTAGCTAAAAAATGGATCCCTAAGGAGTATTTGGTGGACCCTATTGGAAAGAATCTATATTGGATTTCCAAGTCAATCCTTAAGGGTTAGAAAAACCCTAGGATAGTCGACCATAGTGGAATTTATTTATATCATATTGAATGGTTGACTTAGGATGATGTGGGTAATAATTTTTTATTTATAGTGTTGGGTGATGATAATGTGATCATAATATAGAATCATAATAATATTTGATTTTTGATCATGATGTGCAATAATTAATAATATTTTATCATGATTGATAATATGTGATTTTATAATCAGGTTGGGTGTTTTAGGATATAGGTACTTAACCTTGGTAGAATTGCATGAAAATTGATGGTTAAGTATAAATACCTTTAGGTACATCTCACACTCACTATGGGCTAACTTGATTGAAAACATAGCATGGGTGAGATGTTAGGATGATACAAATGACTCACTTATGATTATAACATTTCGATGGGTCATTAGATGTATCATGACATAGTAATAATAGACCAATCATGGGGAGAGCATATGTTTAATTCATACACATATTGCTCAAAGATCATGGTTGGCTATTTCAAATGTTTTAAAAACATTTCATGTTTTATAAACTGCAGGTTCATGTTTTAAAACAATTCAAGTCAAAACTAGGCTTTCAAGTTGATAAAAACTTTAGTGATTTTCAACATCTTTGAATTTTTTCCTAATTTTCAAAAATGAAATGAATTTTCATGAAAAAATATTTTTCACTGATAAAGGGACTTATGAGAAATATGTTCCCCAAATTTCATGATTTTTCGAATTTCCTAGAATTTTTAATGCATTTCTGAAATAGGATTCTGAAATCAGAAAATTCTGAAATCTAGGTATCAGTCAAATGATGCTCTAATTTAGTCGACTGATGTACTGTGCATGAGCACAGTAACCTGTTTTATTAGGTTTTGAGTTTGATTTTGGTGGTTTTCGTTCTCGACACTCGATGCTTATATAACATATGGTAGATGTTTTTGATGGTGTCAAAGGGGGAGAAATGGTTATGTTTAAGTTAATCATGCTAGGGAGAGATTAGCATGTGTTAAGGGGGAGTTGCATGTATTAAGGGGGAGTTGATATTCATGTTTGATATCCATGTTTTACATGCTTTCCTTCCTTATGTATTTTTTTGATTAATGTTTCACCTAACTTAAACATGGTTGCTACACATAAAAAAGGGGGAGATTGTTAGGGCAATCAACCCATGGATGATGTGTGTGGCAAAGGTTTAAGTTAGGTTGTTTGTGGATTTGATATGTGTGTTGAAGTCATGCAGGACTTAGTAATTCATACATGGTTAGCTTGACAAAGCATTGGCAAGATCACCATCTCATGACTCGGTCCTTGAGTAGGTGAAGGACGACATTGCGAAGCTGTGCGCTTGGTGCATCCGAGGGACCACCAGACGAGGAGCATTGGAGTGAAGCCAAAGGAAGTAGACTTCAGGGCGAGATGCGAAGGATGACACTACGAAGTCGTGTGCTTGGTGCATCCGAGGGGCATGGCCAGACGAAGAGAACTTCAAGGCGAGGGACTCCAAGGGAAGATGAGAATGAGCGATTGTAACCCGGGACGGGGTAGCTCATAGGTGAACTTGGCCGAATAGCTAAGTCAAGTGTCAGATGCTCAACCAAAGGTTGGTTTGAGGGTTTTCTTGACATCAGTCGACTGCCACGATATGGAAGTCATCGTGTCGATCAAGACTCGGTGGTGTTCGAGTCTAGTTTTCGTCGGACCAACCGCCAAGGGTTAGCGATCGATCTCACCACCGATCATCGCCAAGGGTTGGCAATCGACTGATGAGTAGGGTTTCGGGCATAGAAGCTTTGGCAGTCGAGTGATCTCGTCAACCACTTGACTGTTGACTCCATCACTCGACTGATGGGAAGATCAGTCGACTGATGTGGGAGTCGTTGGTTGGAATCCAACGTGGATGAAGTCGTTGTGAGGCAACAGCTATAGCAGCAGTCGACTGATGGTTGTATCAGCCGACTGTTAGGTGCCCAACGGAAAGAATGGCTTCTTCTCTATAAGAAGGGGCCTTGGGTGACTTGGAATGGTTAATGCTTCATCTCTAAACATACTCCCAAGTGCCTAAACATTTTCTTCCCTCTTTCTTGAGTTTATTTCAATCATATTGTAAAGAGGGAGATTCTTGTAAGAAAGGTTACCTCCACCTAGCTTTGTGCAAAGGAGAGACTAGTGGAATTGTTGTAGGCATAATTCACCTGGAATGAATCGGGTCGTGGATTAGCGACAAGGGTTGTGAATCACGTTACATCAGTTTGTTAGCATTTTTTCTTAATTATCTTTATTATTTGTACTTTCATTGTGCTAATCCTAAGTGTAGACAATTAAGAAGTGATCCAACTCCACCATCTATGAAGAAGGCTATTCACCCCCTCTAGCCGGCCACCGATCCTCCAATAGTGAGCATGGGGGTAGAAGCTATGGTGGAAGGTGTATGGGTAGCTGGAGGGGATGCAACTATCGGCATCCCCTCATAGGCCTGAGAAAGGGCACCGAAAGAGAAATCAAGATCAGACCACTAATGGAGGCCCCCGGGTGCTATATAAGGAGTGGAAGGGATGAGAGTATTCGGAGGCGGAAGTAATGGTGGGGGTAGGGTTGATGAAGAAGGAAATGAAAGGGGGGGGGGGGTGACTAGGTTTAACTCAGTGCCCGCGAGCAGGGCAAATGAAGAAGAGGGGTCAGAGGTAGAAGCACCTTCTTCTTGCATCCGTCGGCGCACTGCTCTTCGTAATTTGGTTTGTGTATGCAGAAATGGTGGAGGTGACATATGACTATGTAGAAGGGAAGGCAGAGAGGAATAAGGGTTAGGATTTGGAGATAATATGGACGGGGAAGGGGAAGATGTTGATACCGGCTTAGGACTCATCGAAAGTGGCAGTGGGACAATGGGGGATGATGTTGTTGATAAGAAGGAAAGAGATGTGACTGAGGAAGCAGCAGAAGGGAGCCTTGCAGGAGCCGGAGCAATGGGCGATGGCACGGGGTCGATATGCATTTGAACCAAGCTCATCGGAGCATCTCGCATTTGCTGGAAAGCTTCTTTCTGGAAGCATGCCTTCATCTTGTCACAAAGAAGGAAGGATTGAGGAATAGGTAAGAGGAGGAGAGAAGAATCTTCACACTATCCAGGGATGGAGAAAGGTTTCGAAGATTAGAAGAGAGGAAGATGAAGGAGGGGAAGGCGACGAGTCAAATTTAAAGAAGATTGGTACAATTGGGCCTCTGAGACAAGATATGGGCCTTAAAGAAGTTTCAAATGTGATTTGTTAGTGGTTTGAGCCTTTGCTTGTTCGTACAACTTGACAATCACCGAAGCTATTATCCCCGTGCGATTGCAGAACGGAGGAGTAGGGTTTAAGGTAAATACACCTATGAAGATTGGTAGAATAAAAAATTTGTTACGATCTAATGAGGCAAGGTCTTAGATCAGATTGTCACACTTTTTGTAGCTCGACAATCACCGAAGCTATTATCCCTGTGCGATTGCAGAATGGAGAAGTAGGGTTTAAGATAAATACACCTGTGAAGATTGGCGGAGTAAAAAATTCATTTCGATCTGATGAGGCAATGCCTTAGATCAAATCATCACACTTTTGTAGCTCAGCAATCGCCGAAGCTATTATCCTTATGCAGTTGTGGAACGGAGGAGTAGGGTTTAAGGTAAATACACTTGTGAAGATTGGCGGAGTAAAAAAATCATTCCGATCTAATGAGGCAAGGCCTTAGATCATATCATCACACTTTTTGCAACTCAGCAATCACCGAAGCTATTATCCCCATACAGTTGCAGAATGGAGGAGTAGGGTTTAAGGTAAATACACCTGTGAAGATTGGCGAAGTAAAAAATTCATTCCAATCTGATAAGGATAGTCCTTAGAACAGATCGTCACACTTTTTGCAGCTCGGCAATCGCCGAAGCTATTATCCCTGTGCGGTTGCGGAACAGATGAGTAAGGTTTAAGGTAAATACACTTGTAAAGATTCACGGAGTAAAAAATTCATTCCGATCTAATGACGCAAGGCCTTAGATTATATCGTCACACTTTTTGTATCTCGGCAATTGGCGAAGCTATTATCCTCGTGCGGTTGCGGAATGAAGGAGTAGGGTTTAAGGTAAATACACCTGTGAAGATTAGCGAAGTAAAAAATTCATTCCGACCTGATGAGACAAGGCCTTAGATCAAATTGTCACACTTTTTATAGCTAGGCAATCATCGAAGTTATTATCCCTGTGCGATTGTAAAACAGAGGAGTAGTGCTTAAGGTAAATACATCTGTGAAGATTGGCGGAGTAAAAATTCATTCCAATTTGATGAGGCAAGGCCTTAGATCAGATTGTCACACTTTTTGTAGCTCGACAATCGCCGAAGCTATTATTCCCATGCAATTGCGGAACGGAGGAGTAGAGTTTAAGGTAAATACACCCGTGAAGATTGGCGGAGTAAAAAATTCATTCCGATCTGATGAAGCAAGACTTTAGATCAGATTGTCACACTTTTTGTAGCTCGGCAACTATTGGAGCTATTATCCCCATGTGGTTGCAGAATGGAGGAGTAGGGTTTAAGGTAAATACATATGTGAAGATTGGCGGAGTAAAAAAATCATTCCGATCTGATGAGGCAAGGCCTTAGATCATATCGTCACACTCGGCAATTGTCGAAGCTATTATTCCCGTGCAGTTGCGAAACAGAGGAGTATAGTTTAAGATAAATACACCTGTGAAAATTGGCGGAGTAAAAAAATCATTTCGATCTGATGAGGCAAGGCCTTAGATTAGATCGACACACTTTTTGCAGCTCGATAATCGTCGAAGCTATTATTCCCGTGTGGTTGTGGAATGGAGGAGTAGGGTTTAAGGTAAATACACCAATGAAGGCAGAGTAAAAAATTCATTCCGATCTGATGAGGCAAGGCCTTAGATTAGATCGTCACACTTTTTGTAGCTCGGCCATCACCGAAGATATTATCCCCATGTGATGGTGGATCGAAGAAGTCAGGTTCAAGGTAGATGCACTGATGAGATTGGCAGAGTAAAAAATTATTTTGATCTGACCAGGTGAACCCCTAAGTCAGATCATCACTATTTTTCAGCTTGTCCTAAGTGCAAGCTATTATCCCCATGTGGTGGCAGATCGGAGGAGTTGGGTTCAAGGTAGATGCACTAATGAAGTTTGGCAGAGTAAAAAATTATTTCAATCTGTTCCAGCGAAGCCCTAGGTCAAATCGTCACTATTTTTTCAGCTTGTCCTAAGTACAAGCTATTATCCCCATGTGATTGTGGATCGGAGGAGTCAGGTTCAAGGTAGATATACTGATGAAGATTGGCAGAGTAAAAAATTATTCCGATCTGACCTAGTGAAGCCCTAGGTCAAATCGTCACTATTTTTTCAGCTTGCCCTAAGTGCAGGCTATTATCCCCGTGTGGTGGCGGATCGAAGGAGGCGAGTTCAAGGTAGATGCACTAATGAATATTGGCGGAGTAAAAAATTATTTCGATCTGACCCAGCGAAGCCCTAGGTTAGATCGTCACTATTTTTTCAGCTTGTCCTAAGTGCAAGCTATTATCCTCGTATGGTGGCGGATCGGAGGAGGCGGGTTCAAGGTAGATGCATTGATGAAGTTTGGCGAAGTAAAAAATTATTCCGATCTGTCCTAGCGAAGCCCAAGGTCAGATCGTCACTATTTTTTTAGCTTGTCATAAGTACAAGCTATTATCCCCGTGTGGTGGTGGATCGGAGGAGTCGAGTTCAAGGTAGATGAACTGATGAAGATTGGCGGAGTAAAAAATTATTCCGATCTGACCCAGCGAAGCCCTAGGTCATATTGTCACTATTTTTTCAGCTTGCCCTAAGTGCAAGCTATTATCCCCATGTAGTGGTGGATCGGAAGAGGCAGGTTCAAAGTAGAAGCATTGATGAAGATTGGCGGAGTAAAAAATTATTCCGATCTGACCCAGCGAAGCCCTAGGTCAGATCGTCACTATTTTTTAGCTTGTCCTAAGTGCAACTATTATCCCGTGTGGTGGCGGATCGGAGAAAGCGGGTTCAAGGTAGATGCAATGATGAAGATTGACGGAGTAAAAAATTATTCCGATCTGACCAAGTGAAGCCCTAGGTCAGATCGTCACTTTTTTTCAGCTTGGCCTAAGTCCATCTATTATCCCCGTGTGTTGGCAGATCAGTGGAGTTAGTTTTAAGGTAAAGGTACTTTCGAAGATGATGGGAGTGAAAAGCTTTATTCCAGTATGTCCGGGAAGAGCCTCGAGTCCTATCGTTGATACTTGTTACAGTTTAATTTTATCCCTACTTGATAGTGGACCGAAGGCAAAAGAATATTGCCATAGTTGGTTTGAGACAAAAGGCCAAGGGGACGGTGGCAGGAAACTGGTGAGTTTTTGTTATGTAAGAGGCGGTGTCATGATATTTTACTTATCTTAGAGAGTTCTTAAGAAAAGTAAAGAAAATACATCCTAGTAGAATAAAAATTAAGGAGCTTCATGGATGACTCTTGTTAGGGCAATCTCTTGCCATGATAAGGTTTTGATGTGTGTGGCAAAGGGTTTAAGTTAGATTGGTATTATGATTTGATATGTGCGTTGGAGTCTTGCAGGGCTTAGTAATTTGCACATGGAGCTTTGGCGAGTTTCACCTCTCATGACTCAGTCCTTGAGTCGGTGAAGGATGGCTTTGCGGAAGCCGTGCACTTGGAGCATCCGAGGGACCGCCGGATGAGGAGCTTGGAGTGAAGCCGGAGGAAGTAGACTTCAGGGCGAGATGTGAAGGATGGCGTTGCTGAGCCGTGCGCTTGGCGCATCCGAGGGATGTGGCCAGACGAAGATAACTTCAAAGGCGAGGGACTCCGAGGGATGAGAGTGAGCGAATGTAACCCGGGAAAGGGGTAGCACTCTTAGGTGAAACTTGGCCATTTGGTTAAGTGTCGGATGGGATTTCCCGACATCAGTGGACTACCATGTAATGGTAGTCGACTACTCTAAGTCGACTGTGACTCGACTAGTGTTCGAGTCCGGTTCAAGTGCCAACAGTCGACTATCTTGGATTAGCAGTCGACTGCGAGGCCACCAGTCGACTGATGAAGGTATTAGTCGACTGGTCGCAAGTGTTTCGGGCACAGAATGGAGTCGAGCTCGTGAGCACTCGACTGATCGAGCATCAGTCGACTGATGGCAATATTAGTCGACTGATGTCGGTACCGTTGGATGAAATCCAACGTGGAAAGCAGCCGTTATTGGACAACGGCTACAGGACCAGTCAACTGATAGGGACATCAGTCGACTGCACCTGTGTCAACGGGAAGAAACCCTCTTCCTCTATAAAGAGAAAGGGTGTGGGGCTTTGGGGGCCTAATGCTTCAACTCATAACATCTCCCAAAGTGCTCTAAGGGTTTTTCCACTCTTCTACTTGTGTAATTTCTCATTCTATTGTAAGAAGAGGGATTGTAAAGGGGTTACCTCCACCTAGCTTGGTGCAAAGGAGAGATCTAGTGGATTTGGCAAAGGAGTGATTCACCTTGGACGAATTGGGATCGTGGATTAGCGGCGTAGCCGTGAACCACATTACGACTTGGTGTTAGCATTGGTTTTATTCTTGTTGCTTTGATTTGCTTGTTTAGTTTTGTTTTCCGTTGCACTAATTTCTTTGTAGACGAGCAAATTCCGTCGTCCAACGAAAGAGGGCTATTCACCCCCCTCTAGTCGGCCGATCGATTCCCTACAAGTGGTATCAGAGCCAAGGAAAGCTTGTCGAGGACTAACCGCCACAACAAGCATATTCAAGAATGGCCGACTCCAACATTCACCCACCAAAGTTTGAAGGAGAATTCTCTTGGTGGAAAAAGAGAATTGAGGTATTTTTTGAAACTGATTTCAAAATTCTTTTAATTATGGAAAACGGTTTCGAATTGCCTAGGAATGAAGAAGGGGAGCTATTGGAGAAATCAAGATGGAGTAAACGACAAAGAGATGAGTATTTGGAAAATTCAAAAGCCAAGCACCACCTCTACAATGTACTCCCTCAACAAGAAGTGAATAGGATAGGAGAATGCTCTAGTGCAAAGGAGATGTGGGAGAAGCTAGTAGAGCTTCATGAAGGTACCTTGGAGGCCAAACTTGCAAGAAGAGACCTCCTCCGCTCCCAATTAAGCAACATCAAATTAGAAAATGGAGAAAAGGTAACATCATTGCATTCTAGGTTTAAAGAAATTTTGATTGGACTAACAAGTGTAGGAGAAAGACTTTCGAACTGGGATATGCTCATGAAAGCAATCGATGCCTTTCCTCGGTCATCGAAATGGAGCTCAATGGTGGACTCCTTTTACATGTCCAAGAATTTAGAAGTGAGCACTTTGGAGGAGTTCTTCTCAACAATGGAGCTCCACGAAACAAGACTTGAAGGAATAGTTGAAGAGCCTAGAATTCAACCTTCAAGAGGGGTAGCCTTGATGGCTCACAAAGGGAAGAAGAAGATGGAGACTCCCTCCTCCTCCGATGAAGCGTCCTCCTCCTCTTCCATGGATAGCACGGAAGAAGCCTATATGGTAAGGAGGGTAAGACGTGCATTAAAAGGTTTTAGATTTAATAAATCTAATGATAGGAGTAGAAGACCAAGGGGAAAAATTATTTGCTACAATTGCCAAGGAGAGGGACACATAAGGGACAATTGTCCCCTCTTGAACAAGAGCAAAAAGGAGAAGAGAAAGAAAGAAGAAAAGAAGAAGAAGAAGGGTAGCAAGAAGAAGAAAGAAGAAGAGAAGAAGGCCAAAGAGAAAGGGAAGACAAAGGCATTAAAAGCAAGAACTTGGGATGACTCATCCTCCTCCTCCTCATCATCATCCGAGGAAGAAAATGACTTTGTCACAAATTTGGCATTGATGGCCTTTGACGACCTAGATTGCTCCTCCGAAAATGAAGAAGTAAGCTCAAGTGAGGAAAGCTCGAGTGAAGGGGGAGCTTCTTCATCATCCTCCTCATCCGAAGAAGAGGACATGGAAACTATGGTAACGAATCTCTCACCTAGTAAAATAGTTTCCATGATTTCTAGCCTCACTAAGGATTTATTTAGAGCAAAGAAGAAAAATAAGTGCATGATAGATCAAATTAAGGATTTAGAAAATAAGCTAGAAAAAGCATGCTTAAATGATAATGATAATATTTCTTCTAGCTTAAATGATGCATGCTCACATGAATATATGCCATTTAATGTTAGTGATGCATGTATGGATGAGAATAGGGCTCTAAGGGAAAAGGTAGACCACTTGACCAAAGCCCTAGAAAAATTTACAATAGGCTACAATACCCTTAACATGATCATTGGGAGCCAAAGGGCTAGCTTCAACAAGAAAGGCCTAGGTTATAAAGAAAATTAAAATGAAAAGGCCTATAAATGTTTAATTGCTAGGGGTCAAGACAAAAAGAAAGTAATTGCTAGAAAATGGATCCCTAAGGAGTATTTAGTGAACCTCATAGGAAAGAACTTATTTTGGGTTCCTAAATCTATCCTAAAGGGTTAGGAAAATCCTAGGGTAGTCAACCATATGCAATTTACCTATATCATATTTTTGGTTGACTTAGGATGGCGGGACAACATTTTTGAAATAGTGTTAGGTGATGATAATGCACCTATAAGTAGATAAATCATGCTTTAGGTGATATTTGCTTTATTATCATGATGTAATACCTAATGTATGATCACAATTTGATGAATACATTTGTTTCATGATCATAATATGAAATGAATTCATATACATCTTTATGATCATGTGGAATGATAGGATGATACTTAACCTTGATAGAATTGCATGAAAATAATAGTTAAGTATATACAAATACCTTTAGGATACATCTCACACTCACCATAGGCTACCTTGATCGAAAACTTAGCATGGGTGAGATGGCAGGATGATACTAATGGTTCACTAATGCCTATAGCATTTAGATGGTCATTTAAGGTATCAAAATAGCAATAATAGACCAATCATGGGGAAGGCTTATGTTTAATTCATAGACATATTGCCCAAAGATCATGGTTGGATATTTCATATGTTTTCAAAACAATTCGTACTTTAACATCTGTGTATTCATGTTTTGAAACAATCCAAAGCAAAACTAGGTGTTAAACTTGATATTAACTTGATCAAAAACCTAATTGTTTTTAAAGCTTTTGGATTTTTGGCAAATACTTGAAAATATAATGATTTTTCATGAAAAACTATTTTTCACTAATAAAGTAACTTGAAAGAAATGTGTTCCCCAAATTTCATGATTTTTCGAATTTTATAGAATTTTTTACGCATTTCTGAAATTCATCCCGAAAAAATCAGAAATCCTGAAATCCATGTGCCAGTCGACTGGTAGTCTGAACCAGTCGACTAGTAGCCTGATAACATGCCCAGTAATCTCTTTTATCCAATTTTAAGGCATGTTTTGGTTTTTGTTTCTCTCTAGACTTGATGTCATGCTAAATAAACTTTGTTAATTATTTTTGATGGTGTCAAAGGGGGAGAAATATATTTGTTTAAGTAAGGGGGAGTTTCATGTATTAAGAGGGAGAGTTGCTAATCATGTTATTTACATGCTTTCTTTCCTTAATAGTTTATCAAATATTTTACCTAACTTAAACGGATTGTCACACATCAAAAAGGGAGAGATTGTTAGGGCAATCTCTTGTCATGATAAGGTTTTGATGTGTGTGGCAAAGGGTTTAAGTTAGATTGGTATTATGATTTGATATGTGCGTTGGAGTCTTGCAGGGCTTAGTAATTCGCACATGGAGCTTTGGCGAGTTTCACCTCTCATAACTCGGTCCTTGAGTCGGTGAAGGATGGCTTTGCGGAAGCCGTGCACTTGGAGCATCCGAGGGATCGCCGGACGAGGAGCTTGGAGTGAAGCCGAAGGAAGTAGACTTAAGGGCGAGACGCGAAGGATGGCGCTGCAGAGCCGTGCGCTTGGCGCATCCAAGGGACGTGGCCGGACGAAGATAACTTCAAAGGCGAGGGACTCTGAGGGATGAGAGTGAGCGAATGTAACCCGGGAAAGGGGTAGCGCTCTTAGGTGAAACTTGGCAATTTGGCTAAGTGTTGGATGGGATTTCCCAACATCAGCTGACTACCATGTAATGGTAGTCGACTACTCTAAGTCGACTATGACTCGACTAGTGTTCGAGTCCGATTCAAGTGCCAACGATCATCGCCTTGGATTGGCGATCATTGCGAGACCACCATCGATGAAGGCATCAGTCGACTGGTTGCAAGTGTTTCGGGCACAGAATGGAGTCGAGCTCGCGAGCACTCGACTGATCGAGCATCAGTCGACTGATGTCGGTACCGTTGGATGAAATCCAATGTGGAAAGCAGCCATTATTGGACAACGACTACAGGACCAGTCGACTGATAGGGATATCAGTCGACTGCTCCTGTGTCAACGGGAAGAAACCCTCTTCCTCTATAAAGAGGAAGGGTATGGGGCTTTGGGGACCTAATGCTTCAACTCATAACATCTCCCAAAGTGCTCTAAGGGTTTTTCCACTCTTCTACTTGTGTTAATTCTCATTCTATTTTAAGAAGAGGGATTGTAAAGGGATTACCTCCACCTAGCTTGGTGCAAAGGAGAGATCTAGTGGATTTGACAAAGGAGTGATTCACCTTGGACGAATCGGGATCGTGGATAAGCAGCATAGTCGTGAACCACATTTTTCTTGGTGTTAGCATTGGTTTTATTCTTGTTGCTTTGATTTGCTTGTTTAGTTTTGTTTTCCGTTGCGCTAATTTATTTGTAGACGAGCAAATTCCGTCATCCAATGAAAGAGGGCTATTCACCCCCCTCTAGCCGACCGATCGATTCCCTACAACTCTCTCTGGCGGTAATGCTAGAGCACTGCGGTGTCCTGACATGGTGAGAAGTTGTCTGACGTGAGATAGGTTAACGAACTTGAGTTTTGATAGGGCCCGTTGTGTCACAGCCAGTTCTTGGCGTAGGGAGTAGTTGCGGGCGGAATATGACTGCAGCCGACTTCTCAAGTCCCTCACCAGCTCTTTCAGCTCCTGTATGCGCTATTGATTTGTTGAAAGGGGCTTGGGGGAAAGAGGTTGGTTTTCTTGCTCTGAAGGGTTCGCCATTCAGAAGGCAGAAGAATGGAGGAGTACACAGACAAGAGGCATTGGAGGTGCTTATAGAGGAGAAGGGAATATTAATTTTCCTTCTTGGAAAGTGAATAAAGTAAAGGTTGATATGATGGGTAAGTGAAGGGGCAGTATTGAGGGTAGTTGGCACATTAATGATGAGACCACCATTCCTATCCTATAGAAGAAGTAAATATTTGGTAGGCGTATTCCAATCGCGATAAAGTGGTTTTTCTTACGATACTTTCTAATTTTTCTATACATTGTAAGTTCCCCAGGATGGATCAAGTATTAAAGTGATTATTCCGCAGGGAATGTTTATGGCGACTGTGGCAATTATGTTGAACTTAACATTCTTTCCTTTTAAGTACATAAACCCAATAATACAGCTGATGGAGACTTTATTGGTTACAAAGATCGAAAAGTACTGGAAGAACCAATGGAAAATTTCTCTTCTGAATGGGATAGTTGTACGACCATACTAAGAGGAATGTCAACCGGAGGAAAAGGAGGAAGGTCCGCTAGGGGAGGAATAACGTCAACCGTTGGAGGGGGAGGAAGGTCCACTAGAGGAGGAGGAGCATAATCTGATGAAGGAGGAAGAGGGTCCATTAGGGGTTGCTACCTAGCTATCGGAGGATTCCATACATGATGGACGAAAGAAGGAAAAGGAGGTCGGAAGGACCTCCTAGCGCCTGGAGCTATTATGTCAGTGGGGCTTTAAGGGGGTGGAGGTCGATAAGCTGAGGTGGTTGTAGAGCGAGTATCCGTATCTTTAGACGAGTCTATGTCGGAGTTTATTCTAATTCGAAATGAGGAGGAAGACATAGGAGGCGTACAGAGACATAAGGGTCTCGAGGGAGACATTTATAGAAGGGAATAAGTGTTAATTTTACTTTCTTGGAAACGAAGGGGGATATAGAAGGGAGGAAGGGAGTAAGTGAAGGGTTAACCTTGGGAATAGTAAGAACATTGATAGTGATGTGACTAGTCATATCCTCGCCTAGCCAAGGGGATAAGGGTTAGTCCGGTCTGATCCGATTACAGGGTAGGACAACCTATCGGAAGTGTGTCCCAGTTGTTAGAAGAACGACTCGGAGTAATATGAAACTACATTATTTTCCAAGCTAGCCGAGGTAATTTCTAGGGAGGCCATGTATCAGTTGACTGGCACCAGGAAAGCTTCTGATCAGAAGTGATTAATTCCAGAAGAGGGGAAGCATCCATTCGACAAGAAAAAATACTGCTACCCAGAGTAATTTAGGGAGAAAGGGAGGAATGCAGGTCAATTTATTGAAGTTCAACATTTTCTATATCGTTTAGTACAGTTCAAGAAGATCAAGGATTAAAATTCAAAGACAACTTCTGGATAGTCCTCCATAGCAGCATCCATATTCAAATAACTTATATCTGTACCTGGAGGGGGGTGGCCATGGGCAGCATGCTATTTGTTGGCTCCTTTAAAGCCTAAAATGAACAACTCAACCCCTTTGTTAGCGAATTTTGTCAATAACTCTTCCTCTCGCTCTTTCCACTGGGCTTCACTGGTGGCCACCTGGTTGGCAATGGAATCCCTTTCTTTGGCGATGGTTGTTGTATGTTGACCCAGGGAGGTTATGGCCTGGGTGTATTCCCTTTGTAGTGCCTGCAGTTGCCCTGTTAAGTCTGTCAAAGCTCCAGGAAGTGTAGATGCTATGGAGGAGAGGCTCTCTAACTGTGCTCGGCAGGATGATAGGGAGGCCTCTAAAGTTTTGATGGTCAATTGAGCCTCTAGGAAGGCAGTTGAGGACCTCATTTCTCTCGCTTCTATCTCCTTCAGTTGAACTTGATGCTCCGACAATTCCTAGGCTAGAACGTTGACATGTTGAATCTTTTTAGTTTGCAGGTACAACAGATGATGAAGGGCATCATTATTTTTAGGACTTCCTCTTTTTCGCACCCTGCCGCTGTCAGCTGAATCTGTAGTTCCTCACATCGGGCAACTAGAGCAGTCTCCCATTGTTTGCTTTTATCCAGTTGTTGAGTTAGTTTTTTCTACTGGATTTGGGAGGCAATATGGCGAGCTGCCATAGTAGATTGGTAGTTATCCAGATGTTGGGCGGTTTCATTATAATTGTTCACTACCTCGGAAAGGAGAAGAAATATTATAGAGGTAAATAACAAGATATCTTAAGTACAAGGAGGGTAAGGAACTATACCTCTGATATGTTCTTGCGCATGCGTTCAAAGGGGCCTTGTACGCCTGATTGGTTAAAGAGTTTCACCTCTTGCGTACTACAGATCTTGAGCATAGATCTGAGGGTGATGGTAGGAGGATTCAAGGGAAGGATATCTCCCATGGGAAGGGGAGATTCTTCCTCCTACAAGGAGGGATCAAGAGGGACAAAATTGGGGGTAGGAGAAGATGAAGGAGATAATTCTATGGGGGTTGTTAGAGGAGGAGATGATATGGGAGGATCAATTTCTCTGCCAGAAGGAGAGGGAAAGGGAGAAGTAGATAGTAAAGGAGAGCGCTCCTCATGAATAAGTAAAGGGAAGATCGGAGACTGGATGTCCTCCTCTGTGGGTTCAGAGATGATGAGGTGGCAGCGTCTGTTAAGTTTGTGAGGAGGTGGACTGGGGGAATGAGAGGAGGAGGATGCTAGAAGGGTGAAAGAGCTGGGGGCACTCCCCTTACGCGGGCAGAGTTTCTTGAAAGGTGAAGGGGAACAAATGGGGGATTTTCCCCTTCCCCTTTTCCTATGAGGTTTCTGGGCGACAACTTTCTCTTCGTTGTTCCTGACCCTCTACATCAAATCGTCTGCAAAGCAAGGCACCCAAAACAATAGATACCATCAATAAAGGTTAACATGCATTACATATAAGATCTGATTGGCACTCTACCTATGATGACGAGGTCATCCAAGTGGAAGGGGGATAGCCCGTAATGGCTCAGGATGTGAACATCCAACAAGAGGTCGGAGTTGTAGTGGTGTTTTTTCAACACCTCGTGAACCCCAACAAAGGGGCATTGGAGTCTACAGTCTTGAAAGTGGGGTAACTCTGGAAGATCAATCTTCCAAGGATTAGAGTAAGGGAGTGGAACAGGGAGTTGGGCAAAGAAGTACAGATCCCTCTAACCTTTGTGGGAGGATGGCATATTCATTAAGAATTGGTAGCCAAGATGACTAGCAAAATAAAATATGCTCTCCTTCAAAGATTTCAATTGAAAAAGGAAATGAAACATCAGCGGAGATAGGGGGAGTTGTAGGTGTCTAAATACTGCAACATCGCCTGTCAATACTCGAAAAGCATTGGGAGCCAACTAGTTTGCAAGTAGTTTGTAACACTCTAGCAGTTCAAAGTAAATATCGGAAACTGGAAGTCAAAGGTCATTCACCAACTGTTCGGAGAAGAAACAGTGAAGGTGGGGAGGGGGAAGATGTGGTCGATGGGAAGTAGAAGAGAAAAGATATTTTATGGAAGGGTCTATGAATAAGTCTTTGGAGTCCATAAAGTGGTGGTTTCTATTTAGTTGCGTGATAGTCTCTTCGTACCAAGGAGTAGAGCTAGGGTTTGCTGGAGCCATAACAGGGAAGGTGAGAAAGGCACTTACTTGTGGTTGAAAGAGGGCGTTCATTTGGAGAAAGAAGACTCATAAGTGTCGAAAGTCTAGGTATAAGATAATCTCTAGCGAAAGTCATCAGGTGGGAGAAGAAACATCGAAACAGAAGGAGAAGAAGTGTGCGTATGGCGAAGGGGTCACCGAGAGTTTGCCTTTTAAACTTCCCCTGGAAAAGAGAAAACGGGGCCCATCAGCCCAGTAAGATGTCTACTCCACCTAAAATAAGTGAAGGCTAGAAAAATCCTAGCCCAATGGAATAGTTGAAACTAGCAAAGGGTGAGGAGAGGGCTAGGAAAGAATGAGTAAAGAAAGTTCCACACTTGTAGAGTCAAACCTAAGGCTTCGTTTGACTATTTGGGGGGGGGGGGGGGGGTGGCTAATTATACTGCATGCTATAACATGTCTTGGGAGTTGGAGGGAGGAAATTATGATTGGTAAGATCAAATCTGAGGGAAGGAGTATAGTGTAGGGTATACAATATGGTTTGGCTAGACTTGACTCGGGGAAATCAATCGAGTTGATAAGGTGACAGTTCATGGAAGAAAGAGGGTGCCTGATGATAAAAAAAGGAGTTGAATCAGTGACCCAGGTAAGTGAGTCGTGGTTAGGTAAGGAAATGACTTAGAAACTTAATATAAATTATAAGTATCTACGCCTAGTTTCTAAAACCAAGCCAGATATCAACTCGGCGGGTTAAGTTGGGTCATATAAATCTCGGTTTAAACAACCCGAATAGCTTAGAGAGGTCTGTCGAGAGAATAAGCTAGGAGTAACTCAGAAGATAGGGTTGAAGTGAGATAAGGGCAAGAAGAGGTAACTAGGGAAGAATAGGTGTCTCAAGGTAAGGTGTGGGTAGAGAAAAGGGAAAGATGCTCCTCGTCATGCTTCCTCGCAAGAGTTTGTTACGTAGTATAACAAATCAGGGCACTTAGAAGACCCCACAGAAGATTCTCAAGGGTCTCCACTCATTGATATTGTAACATAATTATTCTTCATAGGGGGAGGGCTCTCCACATGGACGATGATCCTGGCGCAAAAGCCGCCTCCGAAGATAACACGTATAAAAGGAAGGAAGAAAGAAAGAAGAGGGGGATCGATTCCAAGAAGAAGAAGAACTTCTACACACAGTCTCTCTGCGGCTTCCTCCGAGGGACCAGGGCAGAGGAAGGAGATTGGGGGACAAAGAAAGGAGATGGAGAGTTTTATTAGCTTTACTCGCTCCTTCATTCTGTAAACTTTCTTGTTTATCTATAAGAGGTTTTCTCCACCTTCGAAAGCACTTCCGAGAATGAGAGGTTTTCTAGTAAAGGTGTCTAGTGTTGAGGCTTCTTGGAGAGCTCATTCTGTGGAGTAGGAATTGGAATTTCGAACTACGTTAAATCTCTTGTCATCACTCTTTGTTTCTGGCTCTATAATCATTATCATCTTTTATTATTGTGGCCGGAGAGGATCCCAACCCTCCTGGACATCTTCAACTCGAATAGGAGGCAGAAAATCCGTTTGTCACATCATACTCCTTAGGCAATTAGTACTTCAAGAGTGGCCTTGAATTTGATATCACTTGTTGGATCAATAGGTGAGGCTAGCCAATCACTTGTTCATCTATAATTTGATTAGTATGAAACAAAAATAAACATAAAAATTACAAAAACAACTTAAAGAATAATGCCAACAAAAAGAGATTTTATATAATTCGAAACCCTCAACTCGTAGCCCACGACCTATAATTTTCTATGAGTCACATCTTGAAGAGTATAATATTTTGTTTTCTCAAATAACTTATTAAGATGGAGAAGCCCTTTATAATTTTTTTTTATAGTAAGAACACTTAGCACAAAGTATAAACATACAAGTAGAATAAGTGAAATCACAAAGTAGCTAAGATGAAGACATATTATAAAAATTGTTATGACCTATTTGTTGTTCCTTTAAATTTGCCCCTATTATAGGTCATCAACTAGTTTTCATTCAACCTTTATTTTATTTTTCTAATGCAAATATAGTTGATTTCTTTAAGCTTCAAGATGTAATGAAATATAGTGGGTTAAATTTGTTATCATGATCTTATGAAAACTTCTAGATTATCAATCATTATAATAGAATAACTATTCTATTGTAATAAAATAATCATTTTTCAATCCACTCAATCTAACTTTTAAAAGTTTGAAGGTCATCAACCATTTAAATACTTATGCGCAACTATTAATAAAATAATTATTTTTTAATCAATTTAATTGAGATCAATTGCTGTTATTTTAGCCGGTTGATGAATTAACTATCTTCGAAAGAATGACTATTTTTGTCAATTTTATTTTTTATTTTATTTGAATTTATTGACTTGTCAACTCAAGTCAATTGTATCATCAATTGGAACCACTTCTAAGGAATAATTTGTACCAAAATCTACTCCCACGGATCGAATATTTATACAACAATATTCAACTCTCAATTTTACTCGAATTTATTTGTAAAATGGATTATTTTTTAGGATTTCTCATGCAAAGAAGCTTTGTTTTTAAACATCCAATCACTCTTAATATGTCAAAATTTTAATTTGACAAATGTTATAATCATTGACCTATCAAGACTTTCTTTATTATTGCACTTGTAAAAGTTAGATCAAATAAGTGCTTGTATACTTAATAAATCATATTAATAATCACAACATTTTAACATAAAATTTTATCTAGACAGTAAATTAAGCTTATGCTTGATCGATTGGGAGTTAAAGAAACATTTGCCTTTAAATTTCATGCTAGCTGTACGGTTTGCAGAAAAGCAGAAGACGACCTCTATGCTCTTTGTGACTGTCCATAAGTGAAGGAAATCTAGCTCCACTTGGTATGTAAGCGTCAAACACTTGTTCACTACTCTCTACATTCAACATTGCCTATGAGGAATTCTCATGGCGCGCACCTTGGGGTATTATATTTGGGACAGCATGCATGTTGGCACGAAGAAACAATACAATGTTCGTTCAGACATAGGAAGAGTCCAGAGGTAATGCGGATATGGATATGCGGATTTTTTCACTGTCTTTTAGTGCAAAAGAATGTCCAAGAGACTAAGGATTCTCTCCGACCGCAATAGTAATAAAAAATGAATAGACAATGAAACCACAAACATAAAGAACAGAGACACAAGATTTAACGTGGTTCGGAATTCTAATTTTTACTCCACGGGGTGAGCTCTCCAACGAGCTGCGGTGCCAAAACATTTTAACTATAAAATTTTTTCTTCTTGAAAATATTTCCAAAGGTGGAGGAAACCCCTTACACCTTTTGCGGTGTACAATATAGAGAGAGAGAGTATGAACTGTCCCCACCTCCCTGCTATTCTCTTTCCCTAATCTCCTCCTCCGATGTAAGGTTTCTCTTCTCCTCGATGATCTTCCCTCCTCTTGTCGTGCCACTAGAAATCATGATGGTCTCTCCTCAATTCCCGAAAAAGAGAAGAAGATCCCCTTTCTCTCCTTCTTCCTTCGCTTTTATCTTTCTTCACCAGCTGTGATGTAATGAACTGCCTTGATAACCGTCCACGTGGAAGGCTCCTCTTCCTTGGAGAGTAATTCTGTTAGGAAGATAAGGAATGGAAACTCCTGCGAATCTTCTATGGGGATCCTAGTTTGTTATATCATATAACAAACTCTCATAAACTACTACCTCGGGAAATATTCTACCCCCACTTTTCATCCTCTCTTCCTTCACTGAATCTAATCTTCACTCTGTCCCTGTCTCAACCAGACCCTCCTCGTTCATTCGGATCAAGGTGTACACTACCCATTTTACCTTATCAAGCTAATACTTAAACCTACTCTGACTATGAGACTCAGTACCTCATGCTCTTCATAATTCCCCGAGTCAAACCCCGACTCACTCATCGAGTCAGCTTCCATACTTATACCCCGGGTCGCTCCTTTGGTCTCCTTTTAGTCCTAGAGCTTATCTTTTTGATCATATACCTTCACTCTGTCAGCCCGATCGACCTCCTTGGGTCGAGTTCCACCGGTTCAATCAGTGTTTTATGCATGACCTTCTTCATCTCAATCCCTAAATTAGGTCACAGCGGTATCATTAGTCACTCCTAAAAATAATCAAACGAGGCATTGAGTTTGACTTACCGAGTAAAACATTTCACCCCGTCTTTCTCCTTATCACTCCTATTAAGTCTAAGTCTTTCCCTTGCCTAACTTCACCGTACTTATTTAGAATGACTTATTAGGCCCATGGATCCCCCTTCCTTGGTTTCCAAGGAAAGCTTAAAAGTCGAAAACCCTGCCTAAGTCATTCTCCATGTGACCCCTTCAACTTTCCAACCTCGACTCTTCTTATTCCCTCTTCGGCGACTCTCGTTGGCGACGATTCTTCACCTCTAACTCTCGGCACCTAGGAGTTCCCCTTCCTTCTCAAGTGTCTCTTCTTAACCCTAAGTGAGTTCCTCATCCCTAACTCCTCTTATTTCTTTTTCTTTCACCTCTAGCTGTCCTTCCCTTTCACGATCATGGCCTCGAAAAACCCTAAGTCGATCCCTTGGTACGAGAAAACTATTACTCGCCTAAATGCACAAAGCTCTTTCTTCGCCACTAAAGACCAATATATAGATCCTTCCATACCATGTCGTTTTGTTGCAGCTTCTTTCAGGCCCCATCGTCCTCCTCCTAGCTTCTATTGCCTTTTCTCCGACCAATTACTGAACGGTCTATGTTTATCGATACCTTCTATTTACACTGATATATTAGATTTTTACCAACTACCTATTAACCAACTGGCCCCTAATGCCTTCCACATATTAACAGGAGCAGTAATAGTTTTCCAATATCTAAACCTTAATCTATCCCTGCTACTATTCCATTGTATTTTTCAACTAAAGTCTTCTAAAGAAGGCATTTTCTATTTTTCTAGTCGGCAAGATTGTCAGTTTCTTGTGAATATGACATCCTCCCATAAGGGTTGAGAGGATTTATACTTTTTTGCCCAACTTCTCACTCTGATACCCCACTCAGAAACCTGGAAAACCACTCTCCCCGATCTGCCCCCCTTTCAAGAGAATAAGGCTCAAGGCTCTTTCCAAGAGGTCTACCGAGTGTTGAGGGAGTGTCATTACAATTCTGATGATTTGCTGAAACCCCCTCTCCTGAGTTGCTATGGGCTATCTCCTTTCCCCCTAACCGATCCAGGCGTCATAGGTAGGATGCTTCTTTCACCTGAACACACCACATACACCACCTTTTGTTACTGTTAATCATTATTTTCACTGGTTTGTGTCGCAGATAACATGATGCAAGATGCCAAGATCAGTGGGGAAAGAATTATTGCTACAAAGAAGAAACCCTCGAAGAAGCGAACTAGGGTCAAATCCCCTATTGCTCCTTCCTCTCCCCGCAAGAGGCTTCATTCCCGTAGAGATGATGCCCCAAGTTTCTCCACCCTTCCTTTCTCTTCTTCCTCCCACTCTTCTCCTCCTCCTCCTCCTCTAAAACTAAATAGGCACCGATGCCTAGTCATTTCTGAGCCTCCAAAGGAGGAGGCTGCTCCTTTAATCCTTCCCCCCTTCCCTCTAGAAGAACTTTCTCCTTCTCCTTCTCTCCATTCATCCCCATCTCAACCTAGCAGGAGAATCGACTCCCCCACCTATTCCCCTCCTCGGCTTACCTGTACATAATTACCTCATTCGCCCCCCCCCCCTACTCTGAACATAGACTCTTCTGCACCCCATATATCCGTAGAAGAGACTTTTTTTATTGGGGGGATATCCCGCCCCTAAATCCCCCATCTACTTCTTTAGGATCTTCTCTTAGGATCCGCAGTATAGAAGAAGTACGACTCTTCAACCAATCCCATCTACAAGGCTCCTATGAATGCATGTGCAAACTCTTGACGGAGGTATATTCTTCTTTTCTTCACATTTAATATACACTAGTACTTAGTCTTGTAACACCCTGTCTTCTTCTCTAGGTAGTTACTACTTGCAATGAGACGATTCCTAATATAGTAAACTACCAGTCTACCATGGTTGCACGCCACACTACCTCCCTCACTCAGCAGAAAAAACTAACTCAACAATTGGCTGAGAGTAAACAAAATGAGGCCACTCTGACCACGCAATGCGAGGATTTGATGACGCAATTAGCGATGGCCCAAAGTGAGAAAGAAGAACTTTTGAAGAAGAATGTTGACCTCTATCAATAGCTATTTCTGCAGCCAGTCAGCTTCAATAGGTCGACCTCCTTACCCAGGAACTAGGGGAGCATAGAGTGCATCTTAAAGAGGTAGAGACCCAAGCTTCTCAATCTTCAATGGCTCTGACTCTCTTCAACCAATCCCATCTACAAGGCTCCTATGAATGCATGTGCAAACTCTCATCCGAGGTATATTCTTCTTTCTTCACATTTAAAGACCGAATGTTAACATCCATCTCTATGCAGCAGCAAGGATTACACAAGGAATACTATGAAGCTATGGCCTCCTTGGGTCAGCAAGCTATAGCAGCTACTAAGGACAGAGACATTGTGGCTGCTCAACTATCTGAACATCAGGCCCAATGGAAAGAGCGGGAGGAATACCTAAAGATACAAAATGCCAGGAAAGGAGTGCAATTATTCATCTTGGGCTTCGAAGGGTCCTCAGCTCAGAATGCTGCCAAGGGCTACCCTCCACCGAGTGCAAATACAAGCCACTTGGATCCGGAGGTTGCTCTGGCTAACTACCCCTCGAACCTCTTCGAATTGTAATATTTAGCACTCCTTGTAATGTATGAACAATTATTATCAATGAGAAAATATTCGAGGGGCAATCTTGTTCTTTCCCTTTTCCTTACAATGAATTAAACTTATCTCTTCTATCACCCAGGATCACCTATCCTCCATAGTGTCAGTCGACTGTCATTTTCTTCCACTCGGGGATTCACTCGAACTATAATAGCCACTATTCCTCATAATTCAGAGTCACTTCCCATGTGGTAAAACATACTACAAGTTATCAAGCCAAATCACCTCTCCTTGCCTAGATGGGGATGCAATCACCCGTTTTGGGGATTAATATCTTTGTTATTTCCCATACTTATGCCATCGCTTCCCTCGACCCTTCACCTTCTCCTTTCTTCCCAATGAGGAATATGAACCTTCTTCCCCTTCTATAAATTGCCACTATGAGTCTTGTTCACTCTCATCCTATCTTCATGGCTTCAGAAGGGCACCTTATCAACGTAAGCTCGGGCTCTGACTCCCTTGACTTAAGTTATTTTGACACGAGCTTCTTAGATGACTCCGACATTCAATCCACTGCCACTTTCGCATATCGACCTCCTCCTCCTCCGACTCCAGCCGATACCCCAACTCCTAGCGCGAGAAGGTCCTTTCGGGCTCCCTTCCCCTCCTTCAGCAACCGGGTCTGGAACCCTCCGATGACTTGGGAGCACACTATGGGAGATCCTCGAGCCCCAGCCGTACTTCCTCTTCTTCCCCCAGCTATCGTCTTTCTTCCAGCCTCTTCAAATGAGGTTCCTCCACTCCCCTCAGTCGGAGCTCCACCTCCTTTTCCTCGATCACGGGGTAGCTTCCATAGGGTCATTATGGCGCCTCTTCCAGCAGAGGAGTCTTCTGTAGGCTCTTCCAATAATAATAATAATAAACCTGTATGAATAATATTTTAACTAATGTAACTGCTACTTTTCATTTTTATAAAAAGAAGGAAATGTTTGAGTTTGTCCTGTTTATTTTCCTTTGGCTTGCTTTGGGTATTCTAATTAGGACACCTTGAATAATACTTGACCCGCTCCATAGGGTTGACCCCGCATAACGAAATTGAGGAATATTTTCAGAAAAGGACTAACCTCTACATCAACTGAATTGGCTTCATACTTACCTTCCCCACGGGAAACGAATAGTCTTTTTAAAATTAATGCATTCAACTACACCCACTACTGTTACTACATCTTCCCATCCTATCTACATTTACTACTTCTGTTTCCCAAGAGGATCAATTAATACCTCCCTTTCTTCCTATAAAAATCCTCGACACTACCTTCATCTAACACTCCCCTCTGCTCTTCTACTTCTGCCGATGTACTTCCCTCCCTTCTTCTACTTACACTATGGAGTACATATCAGAGCAAGACAACAACTCTTTTTCTCCGGACAGGAGGACTAAAGAGCCACACCGCATCGAAGAGCTAGAAGTGCATGTTCAGGACTGAAGAGGCGTTTGCAGCTAGCCTCTACTCACAACTACACTGTAACACCCCCCCCCCTCTCTTTTACTCTACTCTAGTAAGGGAGGTGTTACTATCATACTTTATCTTACTCTTTGCATGATCAAGTAAAACATGACTCAATCATTCCATAAACTCACATACACTATTTGTAAATTAACTAATACCTGATTTAGAACCGAAGAGTGACAACAACTCGTAACAAGATCTAAACATGATTTTCTAAGAAAGTATCAGAATTTATACTCTTAACTTGAAACGGCAGAAGCTAAAGAAATAGATCAACTACATTGGTATGTTAACACAGGGATATTACGCAAGTTTTTAACATATCTAAGCATACACCTTCGCTAGAGTTCTAACATAAAACATGCTTAAGTAACTCAACCTCATGCATGGCGATAGTAATGATATGCATTTTTGACATAAAGATAAACGTAAACAACAATACTAACATCAATACTAGCACCTAACATGAACACTAGCATATAACATAAACACTAGCACAGTAGCAAGTTCAAGGGTCTTAGCATAGCATAATATTGGTAAGTTCGACATTCTTAGACACAACATAATCAAACACATAATATGAACACTAGCACACTAACAAGTTCAAAGGTCTTAACATAACATAATACTAGCAAGTTCAGGATCGTGATCCACTATTCCGCCGCCACACATACCAAACACTTCATCTGCTACCCTCTCTTGCTCAAACATTGCTTTACCCTTATCTGCAGTATAAGGAATGCAACTATAAGCAATTATGCTTAGTAAGTATATCCTATTCTCATAAAACATCACATTATAAGAAAACATGCTATTAGAATACTTGCATGCAACATATGCTCATACTGGCCATTAAGAAAATTCTGCATTAACCATTTAGAAACACTTGTATATAACACAATGGTTCAACTTGAAATCCATGGACTTTCTATATTAAACATTTAGAAACACTTGTACATAACACAAGGGTTCTACTTGAATGCATGAACTTGAAATACATGCTCCTTAAATATGCTTCGCTTATAGAAACATGCACATGAGATATACTTAAGCTTGTAACCTTTGTGCTTTGGTTAACTTTAGAAACCATATATACATATATACTTTAAAATACTAATCATCCTTGTTGGGGCAGCCCGACATAGTACCAATTTTCACACAACCCTAATAGAATTCGGGGTAGCTAGCCACCGAACTTATTAGGGCAACTTACTAAGGGAGGTCTAGGGCCCGTGGGCGATCTAAGGGCCGGGTACATGCCACTTTAAAGTAAAATACTTTCTTTATATATGACTTACTAATTTTTTCCATTTATCAAACATTTAACATGATCATACTCCCAAAACCCATATAGGAAGCATTTCAAGACATTTAATCATGCTCTTTATCCCCAAAACTCATAGGGGAAGCATCTTTGCAATCTTATGTCTTGCTTCAACATAAAATATACCTATAAATATATATGACCTACTGATTTTGTCATTTAACCAACATGTAACATGGTCATACTCCCAAAACCCATATAGGAAGCATTTCAAGATGTTTAATCATGTTCTTTGTCCCCAAAACTCATAGGGGAAGCATCTTTGTAATCTTTACATCTTGCTCCACATGAAATATACCTAAAATACCTAAAAATCCAAACAAACATAATCTGGACAGAACCTATAAATCTGAATAAAACATGATAATAGGAGCTAGATGTGCAAATCAAAGAGTTACTTATGCTATAGGTGATAAATAGCATCCTGGTGATCTTATATCTTGCTTAAAACAAAATATACCTTACCTATAAATCTGAACACGCCCATATAATCTGATCAAAACCTATAATCTTAACAAAACATAGGAAAAGAAGCTAGATACAACAATCGAATAGCTACTTATACTGCAGGTGAGAAATACTTACATCCTCTCGCTATCTTACTAATATACCGCTAGGGTTTTTGTGAGATGAAAACCTTCCCTTGTTCCTTAGCCTTGGGAGTGATCCTCTAGCATATATTAAGCTTGTGAGAAAATACCCTTGAAGCCCTCTCAAGGACACCAAAACAAGGGAACTTAGGGTTTCGGATGGGGAGGGAGAAAGGAGGAGGAGTTTCGGTGGAGTTGGATCTTCTAGCAATACCAAGACTTGTGAGAAACTCCTCTTGAAAAACCCTCTTGAGAATCCCAACACAAGAAACCCTAGAGCTTTGGATGGAAGAGGGAGGAAGAAGGATGGAGGTCTCGGCCAAGAATGAGGGGAGGAAGAAGGAAGAAGAAAAAATGAGGTTTGATTCTTCCATCTCTTTTTAATCTCCTCTTTAATACCTAGGAAGATGAACACTCTTCATCCTCTCATGGGGGGATGAACCAACTCCTCATCTTCCCATTTATATATTCTTTGTATATTCTTTATATATCCTAGCCAAGAATCATCCTATGGCCTAGTGGTATCAAGGCTATCTCACAATTAGGAGATTCATGGTTCAAATCCTAGCTATAACGAACCATATTTTATTTTTATTTTATTTTATTTTTCGGGCGTTACATACACACTACGCCAAGAGCTGGCGGTGGCCCAGAAGAATCTGTCCAAGCACATATTCATACAACAATCCTATCTCAAGCAGATGTTCTGTCGCCCGTGTAGGCATAAGGAAGCCCCATCGACACCCCCAGGGAAGAACCTTAGTCCCCCTTAGGGTGCATCTCTTGTTATTTTCTTTTCTAGAAAACTGCATTGTATCTTCCTTTATCAGTAAAATCCTCTTCATAAAGAAAAATTGCGTATGTCTCTTTTTCGCCAAATGAACATTCTGTAAAAATGAATAAGAGATTCCAACGCCAATGGTAAACAAAAACTTACCGATTCCATGCCAATGCTCCCTTCGACCCATCCAACCACTTAACCGCCATCCCTCTTATGTATGATCTCGGACGGATAAACTTTAAACCCCACTCCTTCAATCCACCCTCATATAAGGATAATAATAACACATATGAGTAACGACTCAGCTCTTCCAATCCACCCTCATACTGAGAAAATAATGATATAGTTAAGTACAAACTCAATTCTTCCGATCCACCACCACACGGGGATAATAATAATATAGTTGAGTGAAGACTTAACTCCTCCGATCTACCATCACACGGGAATAATAACAATATAGTTGAGTGAAGACTCAACTCTTCCGATCCTCGACCACACAGGGATAATAATAATATAGTTAAGTGAAGCCTCAACTCTTCCGATCCACCACCACACGGGGATAATAATAATATAGTTGAGTGAAGACTCAATTCTTCCGATCCACCACCACACGGGGATAATAATAATATAGTTGAGTGAAGACTCAACTCTTCCGATCCATCACTACACGGGGATAATAATAATATAGTTGAGCGAAGACTCAACTCTTCCGATCCTCCACCACACGGGGATAATAGCTTTGGCTATCGCCAAGCTGTAAAAATAGTGGCGATCTACCCTAAGGCTTTGCCTTATCAGATCGGAATAAATTTTTACTTCCATCATCTTCCATTGTGAATTTACCTTAAACCTCACTCCTCTGATCCACCACCATACTAGGATAATTGCTTGACTTGGAGGCAAGCAGAAAGAATTGTGATGACCTGACTTAGGGCTTCGCCTGGTCAGGTCGAAATTGTTTACTTCGCTGTTTGTCCTTCTGTGCATCTACCTTGAACCCAACTCCTCCGTTCCACCACTATACAAGGATAATTGCTTGACTTGTAGGCAAGCAAAGAGAATTGTGATGACCTGACTTAAGGCTTCGCCTAGTCAGGTCAGAATTTTTTAATCCACCGTTTGTCCTTCTGTGCATCTACCTTGAACCCAACTCCTCCGTTCCGCCATTATACAGGGATAATTTCTTGACCTATAGGCAAGCAAAGAGAATTGTGATGACCTAACTTAGGGCTTCGCCTAGTCAGGTCGAAATTTTTTACTCCGTCATTTGTCCTTCTGTGCATCTACCTTGAACCCAACTCCTCTATTCCACCACCATATGGGGATAATTGCTTGACTTGTAGGCAAGCAAAGAGAATTGTGATGACCTGACTTGTGGCTTCGCCTAATCAGGTCAGAATTTTTCACTCCACTATTTTTATAAGTGCATTTGAACCTAACTCCTCCGTTCCGACACCGCATGGGGATAATGGCTTCAACTAATACTGAGTCGTAAAAATATGATGACCTGACCTATAACTTTTGCCCAGTCAGTCGGAATGAATTTTTTACTCCGTCGCTCTTCACAAGTGTTTTTACCTTAAACCATACTCCTCCGTTCCGCCTTCACACAGGGATAATGGCTTCAACTAATATTGAGCCATAAAAGATGTGATGACCCGATCTAGGGCGTTGTCCAATCGGGTCGGAATAAATATTTTACTCCGCCATTCTTCATAGGTGTATTTACCTTAAATCGCACTCCTTCGTTCCACCACCACACGGGGATGATGGTTCTGGATAATACCATGCCATCAAAAATGTGATGACTCGATCCAGGACATTGCCTAATCAGGTCAGAATAAATATTTTACTTTGTCGTTCTTTACAGGTGTATTTACCTTAAACCCTACTCCTCCGTTCGACCATTGCACGAGGATGATGGATATGGATAATACCATGCCATAAAAATGCGATGACCCAATCTAGGGCATTGCCTAATCGGGTCGGAATAAATATTTTACTCTGCCGTTCTTCACAGGTGTATTTACCTTAAACCCTACTCTTCCATTCCACCATCGCACGGGGATGATGGCTCTGGTTGATACCGGGCCATAAAAGAAGACAAATCATGATTCTGAATCTCCTTGGGACCCACATCTCTGCTCTAAAGCCCAATTAGTACCAAAAGCATACCCTTACCCATATATAAGACTCTTCATCTTCCCCCTTCTTCATCTTCGCCTCCCTTTAGTTTCCAGCCCTTATCCTTCTTTCTCTACCTACCAGAAACTTTCTTGCTTCCTTTGGACGACTTCCTTGTGTTCCTTGCTTCATGAAGGCCAAGATGCAGTCTCTTCTTCAATGAATGATGGCGGAGTACCTTCAGGAGCTTAGACAAAGTAGAAATCAACCATCTGCTACCACAACATCTCCTCCCCTTGCTTCAGCTTCTTCTATACCCCCCTCCCTTGCTCCAACATCCACCTCTTCTCCTCGTTCCTCCGTGCCTCATCTCCAGTTGTTTCACCTTCGCCCAATGTAAATCCCCAATCGCTACAATCCTCCCCACTTCCTTCTTCTCCATTATCACCAAACCCTAGCCTGTCTGCCTCTCCACCTTCAATTTTGGGTGGCCATAGGTCACCCCCTCCTTTTTTACAAAGCCAAGTCGAATTGAGCGGAGTTGCACGCCCACAGCTACAGGAAGAAAATATTACTTCCCTCGATTCTTCTTCTTCTTCTGTGCTCCCCTCAGAATTAGAACTAGTTTCAGCTAAATCTCTTCCATCTTCGCCTTTACAAATTCTAATCACGTCCCCATCATCTTCCCCATTGACCCCTAGCTCGGAAGGCCTTTCTTCCCGGCCTAGCTTAGAGCTCAACTCCGACACCCTTCCTCCTACTAGCAAAGAACCACTAATAGCAGTGCCCCCTTCAGCCACCGATCTTCCTTCAACTTTGTCTCCTCTTCCTATGTCCACACCATCGAACACATTTAACCCCCTGTTTTCCCTTCCTTTCCTTCTCCCGAGGGTCCCCCTTCCTCCACCATACATCAGGTGGTTTCTAACATTCTGCCATCACCATCAACCTCCCCATTTTCCTCTCCTTCTTCCATGAGCCTTCTGGCAATGACTCTTTTTGCTGCCCCTTCGACATCTCCCTTCTTCTCAGGAATCCTCTCTATTTCCTTGAATATTACCCTTCCTCTCCTGAGATCATTAGAACAACCCTTTGGGCTTCCCCCTTTCATGCCCGTCATGAGTGAGTCCACTCATCTATTTGCCTCCACTTCTTCTCCCCCCTCTGACAGGAATACTTGAATCCTCAATTTAGAGGAACTCATTTCGAGGATGGAGAGCCTGCGTCATAGCTTGGAGCTGGTATACTTTCTCAGCTACCTCTGTATATGTTTTCAGCAATAACTTTATTCTACATCTTCTATTTTCAGGTGATGACAAATTATCAAGAGTTGGACCGTTCCTTCTCCCACTATCGCACCCAGCTTCAACAGCAGACCCACCAGCAACTGGAGGATCAGACCGCCATTAAGGATCGGGAGCAATTCTTACTACAAGAATTGGCTCGCTTCCGGGATCAACTAGCTGAAGCCCATCGTCAAAGACAGGAATATGTTGAGGCCCTAGCGGCCCTTCAGAACCAACGACAAAAGGATGCCGAAACCATGTCCACTTTTCAAAGCATTCAGCAGAGAGATGATCATGCCACTACTTCTAGAGAAAATTCCTTGTCACAAGAATTGGTTGGCTATCAGAACCAAATGGATGAAATCCAACAGCAGAAACAGGAGGATGGAAAAACTATAGCTGCCCTTCGAGCTCAATAGTTGAAGGATGCAGAGATAATATCCACCCTCCATACCCCGACTGAGCAAGGAGGTACAAGAGAATTCAGCTTTAATATCAGCTAAGGCACATGCTCACACTCGACTACGCAGGCAAGAAACTTCCCTACAACAACTGAGTAGTGAAATCGCCTGCATTAGGGCTTATACTGAGGTGGTGGAAGGGATTTTAGCTTCCATGTGTCAAGATATGATGGACATGTCAAGAGTCATACAACAGGGTCAAACTTCTCAGTCCGACGACGTGTCCACTTTAGCTGATGCCATAATACAAGTATCCCAGCACTACTGTCAAGTATGCCGAGTTCTCTAGGAGCATAGAGCACATTGCGCTAGGTTCCACCAAGGTGCACGTATAGCTGATCCAAACCAACAAGAGCGCTTGCGGTCTCTGGTGAGGGCTACCTATCAAGATGGATTCAATGAGGCGGTCCGGCAATATGCCGATCACGAGCTCCCTCCAGCTAATAAACTGACCCTTTTCCTGTAGTGGGAGATTGGCTTTAGGCACTATCCCCGGGATCATTTTAGATTATAATCTTCTTGTCGGCTTTCTAGATAATGTTATATATTTGTCACCTTGAACTCACTAGTATTTATGCATGAACTTGGTTAAAGATTACTTGTACTTGATATGTTTTTTTGTTTTCTTTACTTTGTGAATGAGGAACTGATTTACCATGATAATTGTTCTTCATATTTATTCTCAATTGTGAATTGTATTGTTATTTACTAATGGCCACATCATATTCTCCTCCTCCCCACTTTATAGGAAACATATAAAACTTCTCCTTTTAACAACCTTCTTTTACATAGTATGGAAGTGTTTTAGATGTACAACATTCCAGGGTCGAGGTAACTCTTTGCCCTTATCATCTTTTAGGTAATAAGCTAACCCGGCCACTCGGCGAGTAACAATGTAAGGTCCTTCCTAATTAAGAGCTAGCTTTTCAGGGTCCCCTGTAGGGTTGACCTTGCACAACACTAAGTCACTTTCCTGAAACATCTTGGGTGTCACCCTTTTATTAAAGGCTCACTGGATCCTTTGCTTGTAAGCTTCAACTCGTATTCGGGCTTGCTCCCGCCTTTCTTCTAAAAAGTCCAACTCAATGCCTCTTATAATTTTATTATGTTCTGGCTCGTACGCCTCAACTCGAACGCTACTCAGAATGGTTTCCACCGGGATAACTGCCTCAGTTCCATACACCAAGATGAATGGAGTCTCCCCAGTGGCTGTTTTAGGAGTAGTTCGATAAGCCCACAGAATCCCAGGCAATTCATCCACCCAGTTTTCTCTTTTGGTGCCCAACTTAGTCTTTAATCCTTGGATAATGATTCTGTTAGTCACCTCAACCTGACCATGAGCCTGAGGATGAGCTACTGAAGTGAAAGCTTGTTTGATGTTGAGACTTTGACACCATCCTCTAATCTTCTTGCCCTAGAATTGTCGCCCATTATCGCTTATTAATCTTTGAGGAACTCCATATCAACATATAATATTCTTCCAGAGGAACTGTATGACTGTATCTTCTGTAATTTTTGCTAAAAGTTCATCTTCCACCCATTTATAAAAGTAATTCACCGCTACCAATAGAAACTTCTTCTGCAAAGGAGAAGGAGGCATGGGACCCACTATGTCCATTCCCCATTGATCAAAGGGGAAGCAACTACAGCTCTCATCAACTCGGCTGACCATTCGGACCTATTGTTGTGTTTCTGAAAGGATGAGCAAAGCTTCACCAAATGGGTCGTGTCTTGACGAAAGGTTGGCCAGAAATACCCAACCAATAATACTTTCTTTGTTAAGGCTCTTCCTCCCAAATGATTACTGCAACATTCCTCGTGTACTTCTCGAAGCATCCACTCGCCATCTTCCTTCCCCAAGAATTTCAATAGGGGGCATCCAAAAGACATTTTATATAGAATCCCATCAACAATTGTAAATCGTTTCGCTCTGGTGACCAAGATGGATGCTGCTCCACCTTCATCAGGGACCTTCCCTTGTTGTAAATATGTCATAATATCAGTTCTCCAATCAGAGACTAGATCATTTTCTGGTGCCCCTCTCCTACACTACATATTGCCAAGGAGTTGGGAACTTCCATGCAAATAGAGCCTTATTGTCTCATCCCTTTTAGGGCACTAGCTAGCCGAGCCAATTCATCCACCTTTCGGTTGTTTTCTCTTGGAATCTGCTGTAGGATAACCTCCTGGAAATGAGCTTTTTCTTTTTCAAAAGCTATCAGATATTTATGTAATCTCACTTTCCGAACAGTAAAAGCACCCTGGAGTTGCGACACGGCTAACTGGGAATTTGAATGCATAAGGATTGAAGTTGCCCCAACAGCTTTGGCTGCCTGCAATCCAGCCAGGACGGCCTCATACTCTGCCTCATTGTTGGATGCTCGATATCCGAGGCAAACGACTATGCGGGTTTCTTCCTCTTCGGGAGATACCAACAACACCCCTACTCCACTGCCTATAGATCCAGAAGATCCATCCAGTAAAACATTCCATACTTTCTTCCCTTCTTTTTCGATCGAACTGTTCTCCAACCCTACAGGTACCTCTACTAGGAAATCGGATAACGATTGATCCTTGAAGGCAATTCGGGGATGGTAGTGAATGTCATATTCACTTAGTTCCACAACCAACTTGGCTAATCTTCCTTAAAATTTAGGTTTAGTAACTACTTTACCTAATTCGTTGTGAGCCAAGACATTGACCGGATGGGCTAGGAAATACGACATCAACTTACGAGCTATCAAAACTAGAATGTATGCCAATTTCTCCAACTCAGTATACCGTGACTCTGGTCCTTTCAAGATATGACTGGTATAATAAATGGATTGCTATTGGGAACCTTCTTGCTTCAACAACACTGAACTGATAGCTCCTTCGGAAACAACTAAATACATCCACAATGGTTCTCCTGATACTAGTTTGGCTAGCAGAGGTAATTCAGCTAAACACTTTTTTAGTTCTTGAAAAGCTTGCTCACACTGATCATCCCACTAGAACCGAGTGGATTTGCACAGAATCCGAAAGAAGGGTAGCCCCTTGTCTGCTGATCTGGCTATAAAACAAGACAAGGAAACTATTCTTCCCACTAACTTTTGAGTCTCCCATAGATTAGTAGGTGACTTCATGTTACACAATACTTGCACTTTCTCCGGGTTGGCTTGCAATCCCTTTTCTATCACAATATATCCTAAAAATTTTCCACTCTTCACCTCGAACAAACACTTCTTGGGATTTAACTTCATGTTTTATCGCCTAAAAGTAGCGAAAGTCTCTTCCAGAATCGCAACTAAATCTTGAGTAATTTTTGATTTGATGAGAATGTCATCAACATATACTTCCACATTCTTGAAGGGAATTGCTTCCCGCTTCGGTCGCTTGTCCATGACGATCCTATCTCACATCCTCGGATAAAAAAAATTAATCCGGACGAAGATGGATTACCCAAGCAACCGTTTCATCATCGTGCTATTTGATTTGAGTAGTCACTTGAACAAACTTATTGTTTAAGCAACCTAACTCTTTTCCTCGATTAGCCACGGAATAGATGATGAACGGATCACCGATTTTTGTGCTTATCATCGGGGTCCATGTTAATCAATAACATACAAAAGAACTAGAATCAAAACTAAACAAGATTATACCTCTTGTTTTATCTCTTGATCTTCTATTGTATTCCTATCCTCCTCTTGGACGTCGTGTGGGTGATGATCTTCCAAGAGTTGAATCCTCCTAGATCTCGTATCTTCCCTTCCTTGCTCGCTCCAAACAAGGGAAGATAAAACTCTCTTCTTCTCCTTGCTTGTGTCGACCACCAAGGCCTCCTCTTCTCCTTGCTTGTGCCGACCACCACAACTCCAAGAGTTGGTGTCCGCCGGCCCTAGGAGAGGAGAAAAAGGAAGAGAACCTTTCTCCTTGTGTTGCCGTCGACCCTAGGTGAGAAAGAAGAAGTATCGGCCTATCCTTGAGAGAAGGGGCACCTGCCCTAAGGAGATGAAGAAGAGGCGCCGGCCAAACCTAAGGAAGAGAGGAAGAACCCTAAGACAAAACCCTGAACCTCTTCCACTTGTTGCCGCCGCCGAATGGAGAGGAAGAACCCTTAGATTATTTCGCCCAAGCCTCTCCACCCCCTTATTTATAGATCTAGGCTTCATGAGTATTTATAATAGGCTACAATAGGGACCATGAGGAGGAGTTGGATCTTGGCCACCCAATGGATCCGAACCACACAAACCTGATCCATTAATGATGATCCATTCCACTAGAGGATCATCATTGATCTACCTCACCAACCCCCATAATTAAATATGAGCTCCATATATTATTTTTACAAAATATCTCCCCGTGTTTAAGATATCGAATGCCCATTAATTAATTAAATTATTGACAATTTAATTAATTAATATCTAACTCCATGAGTAGTATCACTCATCCTTATCATCATGTTTGACCAAGTCCACCTGCAGGATTTACATAATGAATCTTATGAGCTCTTCAAGCGAACATCATCATCCTAGTATATAGGACACAGTTTCCTCCTATAATCAATGACACATCATGTAAATAATATTATTTCCCAACTTATCAAACCTATCGATTTAATACATAAATCTCACCCATTGATAAATCAAAGAAATAAATACTAAGTACATGTGCCCATTATTATATCGGGATTAAGAGAATGTACACCATCATATCTGAGGTCTGATTCAATTATAAAGTCAGTATAAATTGAATCACCTCTAAATCGATCCTGCTCAATATACACAAAGTGTACTAGTGTAATTCTATGGTCAAGATAAACCAATACCAAATTACACTACAACTATGTCAATGGTTTGTCCAAAATCATCTTAGTTGTGAGCCTCTACTTATACTCTACAAGGAACTGATAACATGATCTTCTGTGCGACACCACACACCATGTTATCTACAATGTAAAGTATCAGACAAAATGCATAAATATAAAATGCAAACAATGATCATGTGATTCTTATTTCAAAATGAAGATGTTCATACAAAGGCTAGGCTTTCAGTATACATCCCAACAATTCTTGCCTTTTTGTTCTACAAAAATCTTATCCATAAGCCTTTGATAAGTAGCTCCTACGTTCTTTAGCCCAAAGGGCATGACTACATGGGCATACAACCCTCCTGTCATCACAAAACTGACACGCTTTTGATCATCCTTCGCTAGTGGGATTTGATGATATCCTTGGTAGGCATCCATGAGAGATGCAACTTCATACCCCACAGTAGAGTTAACTAACTGATCAATACGAGGCAAGGGATAGCAGTCTTTAAGGCACGCTTTATTCAAATCATAAAAGTCGATACACTTCCTCCACTGCCCAAAGGGCTTGGGGACCAAAACTACATTAGAAACTCACTCGGGGAATTGAATTTCTTTAACATGACCAATTTGTAGTAATTTATCTACTTCTTCAGCAATGACTTTATCCTTCTCGGGCTCAAAATGTCACCTTTTTTGCTGGACAGGATGGACTCCTCGAGTGATGTTAAGATGGTGCTCAACTACTTTAGGGTTTATCCCCGTGAGGTCATGCACATCCTTAGCGAAGATATCTTCATTCCTGCGCAGGCAGTTCACAAGTTCTTCCTTCACCTCCAATTGCTGGCCCACCCGAGTGACCTTTTAAGGAGCTATCTCCACGGGCTCACCTTCTTCTATTCTTTCAGCTCTGGGTGGGGACTCTTCCAACACGTACACATCAGAGGTGATAACAGCTTTTCCCTTTGGGTCGTCCACCCTTGCCTTCTTCTGGTCATCCCTTACCATTTGTACATAACAACTCCGAGTCACTTTCTACTCTCCCCGTACTTCCCTGATCATCTATCCGATTGGAAATTTCACCTTTTGATGCCAAGGGGAGGCCACCGCCTGAAAAATGGACAGAAAAGGATGACCCAGAATAGCATTATAAGTGGATGGAGCATCCACTATAAGAAAAGGAATAATATTAGTTTTCTGGCTGGGTTTTGCACCCAGAGTGAGAGGCAACGAGATTTGGCCCACAGGATGTAGTATGTGTCCCGCGAATCCAAATAGAGGAGTAGCCACGTCCTCCAATTGCACATTTCTCAGTTGCATATGCCCGAATGCTTCCTGGAAAAGGATATTGACTGAACCCCTTGAGTCAACTAGGACTCGGGCTACCTCATAGTTGGCTAAAGAAATTCGGATTACTAGAGCATCATTATGAGGTAGTAGGACACCCCGCAGATCTTCAGGTCTGAAAGATATTTATGGCGCACTCTGGATGGCTTGCTCTGTTCCAATGTCCAAGCTTTCCATTAAGCGGGCATATGATTTTCTGGCCCTGTTAGAATCCCCATCAGTGGGTTCTCCTGCAATAACATGGATAACTCCCCGAGTGGGAATGTCATTGGGGGCAATTGAAGGGCCTTCGCCTGCTGACCCTCCTTTCAAAGTACCCTCCTGAGCAGGTATTTGCTGGTCCAACAGGAGAGGAGCTTAAAACCTTTCGTTGTAGGGTCCCAGATTAGCCATATTGGGTCGACAACCCATTCTTGCCTGTCCTCCCATTTGAGGCTGCAGCTGTGGATAAGTGGTGCGAATGCACTCTAACTCCTCTTGCAATTTGAAATAGCGGCCACTGGTATGGTCATACTTCATATGGTACTGGCAGAAATAAGGGGTAGGAGGATTCTGAGGAACTCCCTGATATCCAGTTGGGCACTAAAGAATGCCTTGTTGATCATATGCCTCAATTTCCCGCTCTTTCCACGTCCGCGGGGAGGTATGGCATCGGTAGAAATGATCTATAAGGGAAGGGCCAGACGAGTTCCTAGCAACAATAATCTAGGCCTAGGCGCCTCTGGTATGAAAGGCATAACATATTCCCTTCAGGGAGGTGCTTGAGGGGTTGTGGGACGACTTCTTTAAGCTGGGGCTGCTATAAGCATCTGTTCAGCTCACCTAACTTTCAACCCTTCTTCTTTATTTATATATTCCTCAGCGTAATTCAATAGTTCTTCATAACTGGTTGCAGGTTTTCTCAATAAGGAGCTAAGAAAGGGTCATTCTCTCAGCCCATGAGGGATGTCCACCCTAAGAATATCTGACCCTATTAAAGAGAACCGATGAAGATAACCTCTGAGAGATTCTGAGAGTTCTTGCTTGAAATACAATAAAATTGAAACATCATATTTATAAGTCTTGCAGCTGGTAAATTCTTGGCGGAAAACTCCCTTAAGTTCTTTGTGCGGAGCCTATTAGTGTGGTGCGAAAAGCTCGGCATTTAAGGCCATATGTGTAGCGATGAAGAGAGGCAGCTCCTGTAAATTACGACAGATGTTCCTCTGGATCAGTCGTGCCATCATATTTCTCCACTTGTGGATTCCTGAAATATGGAGGTGGCAGCTCAAAAAGAATGTCAGCGGTAAATGAACTAGGCTCATAAACTTCCGGAGTCCTAGTGGACTGACTTTCTCCCTGATCTTCTCGCCTTGTTTGTGTCACAGGCATGGTAGGCTGATACACCCTTTCTACAGGTACTTCACCTGGTAGGACTTCCGTATGTTGTAGAGTAACTGGACGGGCTTGGGGAAGTACTTTCAGTATCGATTCCCGAGGAGAGGGCTCAGTAGAATGGGGAAGAAGATATTCCACCCTTCTCCTCTCCTTAGCTAGAGCATCAGCCACGGCGGCATCCACCATGGCCTGTAACTGCACTGGTAGCAGTGTGATGGGGCTCTCTTCTGCAGAAGAGGTCGCTGAATGTTGTATTTCCTTTAACGACATCTCAACATCTTGCTCAACAAAGTTTCCACAGACGACGCCAACTGATGCGGATACGCAGATTTTTTCACCCCCTTTTAGTGCAAAAGAATGTCTAGGAGGCTTAGGATTCTCTCCGACCGCAACAGTAATAGAAAATAAATAGGCAATGAGACCACCAACATAAAGAACAAAGATATAAGGTTTAACGTGGTTCAGAATTCTAATTCCTACTCCACGAGATTGTTAGTAATATATGAGAGATGTCCTAAGGCAATCGCCTTATGTATGAACCATTTATATGATAAATAAAGATTCACTATTTGAGTATACATGTTTTCATGTATTTGATTAGATCTTAAACTCATTTACTGAATATCCACGATACGATTCACAGCATGAGAGAATTAGTGATTGGATCACAACTAGTGAGTATCTCTACATGTGTAATTGTGATGTATCGGAATTATCCCTAGTCGATGAATTGATGGATTTGGACACCATCGATTCTGTCGAGACTAGCATGAGGTATACTCCTTGGTGTATCCAAGCAGTTGATTCTCACTGGCTGGAGACATTGTGATGTCCGGAGTTAATCGTTGATGCTAGTTATGGTAACTAGTTCATTGGAGTGACCAGCCGTAAGACTTCATATGGTTCTCTGCATATATAGATATGTCAATGAAGTTCTTACTGCAGCTTAAGTGCAATGTTCCTTTGACTTGCGGTATTCAAGTCATCTCGATCATAAAGACTTATGCTTTGACATCTTAAGCAAGCATCTCTGAGGAGATGTGGACCCAGGATGATTGGGTATAAGTCGAAGTGATCGAAGGTATTTGAATAGCCTATAAAGGATTCACCACTCCTTGCGAGGAGATGTATACCCATGGCCTCTCGTCGGATTGTTACTAAAGTCTTTGGCCAAAGCATTACATGTTTAGAGTAAGGTACTCTTCGATACATGTGCAGTAACTAGAATCCGTAGGACGAGGAAATGATACTTGGGCTAGGTGTGACGTAATCAGCCTAGTGGGGACTGACACTATAGACCATGTCCTGAACCAAGTGGGTATAAGATGAATGAAGGGAATGGGGCACGATTCATTCGAGCTGCTGAAGGGTTTCAGAAATAGTTCTGGATCAACCATTAATCTTTTCGGTTAATTAGGGATCATGATGTACTACTAGGTGCCACTCATGATCATTCTATAATTAATGGCTAATTATAGACGGCCAACATAAACCAAGAACCTATTTGGTCACACGCACAACAAGCGTAATCCGAAGGATTTAAAACGAGCTTGAGAATGAGATTCTTAGACCGAGAGAAACTAGGTTTGGTTGGACCAAACATGGAGCGAGCATGAAATCGTTTCAGTCGCAATGGAAGCGTGGATGGGCCGTGTCTTATGAAGACATGATGGATGAACCAAATTGGTTTGGTTCTAATCCAATAGAGGAGAATAAACCAAAGGGTTTGGTTTGTTTTAAACGAATGAACCAAAGTTGGTTCGGTTCGTTTTAAATTAAAATAAACCATCATGATTTGGTTTATTTTAACTTAAATTAATGGAGCAGGTTAACGGACTTTTGGTTATGATCCGATAACCATTAAGAGAATTTGTTCTCTATAAAATAGGGCTTAAGGGTTTTGTTAAGCCCTAATCTAGTAGTTGCCGCCCAACCCCCTCTCCTCTCTAAGTCTTGTCGGCGCCAACCCTCTTGCCGCCGCCCAACTCCCTTGTCGGCATCCAGAAGGTGTTGTCCTTCTCTCTTGCCGGCGTCGAGTTGCTGCCGGAGGAGCTCCGGTGATCTCCTTTGGGTCCGGCGACAAGGTGAGCCTCAACCTTCCTTATTTGGCCGGCACCTATTCCTCCACCAAAGCTGTCCAGTTTTCTGGACAGCTTGTTTCCTTCTTGTCGGAGCGTCATTTGGACGACGTTTGTAGCTCCGACAGTGGTAGCCTTTCCAGGGATTTGATCTCCAGTAATCCTCATAGGTGATGGACGAAGGATTCGTCAAACGGTTGACGAATACCTCTCCGAAGAAGTGAGTTTTTGAGGACTCATTTTGGATCCGAATTTTGATTCGGATCGTGATCTTCTCTCGATCACATCGTCTTCAACATGAGGCTAGTAATTCATACGAGGACGAGGCTCGTGACTTTGTGAAGTCATCCCGAAGATACTCGGCGTGGATACGGAACAGAGACGCATTCTAGCGGATCGCTCCGCTGATGTCTTCCCGCTACACGCGATACGAAAAGGTATAACGAGTATAAATTTCTTATTGCAAAATTTGAATTTACTTATGTCTACACATGTTGTACTATGCATGCGTGGTGTGTGTTGTAATAAATTAGATTTATTATTTTATTTCTTCCGTATACATGTTTACTTAAACATGTTCGAACACACACTGCCAAGGTTTAAAAACCCAATAAAGTGGTATCAGAGCCCAGTGTTGTGTTTCGACATAATCATAAAATTGTTTTGCGATAGTCATAATGATATTTATGGAAATTTTCTACTTTTGGAAAGTTAGAAGTATTTATGGATATTTTTAATTTTGGAAAGTCTAGAAGTATTTATGAAAATCTTCTACTTTTGGAAAGTTAAAAGTATTTATGGAAATTGATATTTTTCATAAATAAAATATTTGATTAGATTTGGAAATTTGTTTCCTAATTTAATCATGATTTGATTTGGGAAATCAAATCTTAAGAATATTTTATTTCCATAAGTAGTTTTGATGATTTAGGAAATTTATTTCCTAAATTGACTTTCCTTAATCAACACTTTCCACAAATAAAATATGTGATTAGATTTGGAAATTTGTTTCCTAATTTAATCATGATTTGATTTGGAGAATCAAATCTCAAACATATTTTATTTCCATAAATAGTTATGACATATAAAGAAATTTTGTACATGTCATAATTGTATGTCATGTAATTGCATTAGATGCATATCATTATGTCATATGTGTCGTGACATGTAGATGTATGTCATGTATGTCATGCCATGTAGATAATAGTTATTTGCATGCAAAGAGGATGAGACATAAAAACCCTTACTCAATATTAAAGCCTACATCTTCCATTAATATGGTTAGAACCAGAGTTTCGTTTCTTGTTTGGGTTGTTGGACTCTCTCTAAGCCTGGCTCGAACCCGAACATGTTCAAACCATGGAATAGTTTAATACTAATATGGTAAGAGTCAGAGGTCAATCATTAGTTATGGTTGTTGGGCTCTCTCCAAGCCAGGCTAATTGGTTGAAAGCGCTCTAACCATATTAAAACTATTTCTCGATTAATGGGTTGACTTTAACCTGGAGCATCGGCTCGTTGGACTCTCTCTAAGGTCGATGTGAAGGGAGGTGAAGTTGGGTGTTATGCATATGATGCATACTTGTTAATGAGTTAACAACCCGATGTATGTGTGAACATTCAATTAGTTGATAGCACATTGTGATAGTTGCATATATGTGATATGCAATCGGTATATTTGATAACTACCATCATAGTTATGAATGGTTTGTTGGACTCTCTCCAAGGTTGTTCATATCTATGTTGGATATCAGCCCATTCGGAGATGGACCTACGATCTCCCGAAGTGATTTTGGGGTTTTTGAAATTCGAAAAATGAATGGGATTTATAAATGTATGTTGATGCATTTTAAATCATCTTTCTTATATATACTCGTTTTGTATTTCTAAGTTAATCTATTGATCATGATGTCTTTGAATTTGCATTCCATTTTGGATTCGAATAAATTGACTGGGCCGAACTTCTTGGACTGGCTTAGAAACTTGAGAATTGTTCTCAAGGTTGAAAAGCTTGCAAATGTCCTCGAAGTGCCTCTTCCCGCCCGTCCTAGTGACAATGCAACTCTGAACCAATTGTTGGCCTATCAGAAATATGTGACTGATTCTGAAAAAATGAGTTGCATCATGCTAGCCGCGATGGAACCCAAGCTACGAAAGCAGCATGAGCATATGGATGCTCATATCGTAGTCCTTCATCTCTGTGAGTTGGTTGATGAGCAAGTGAGATTCGAAAGGTTCGAAGTCTCCAAGCTCCTCTTCACCTCTGAGATGCAAGGAGGTTCATCTGTGGTACTGCTCAACATGCTGAAGACTGTGGAGCCTTCTGAGAAGCATGAGTAGGGGACGGTGTTGTTAGTTGATTCCTCGAAGAAAGGTTCTAAGAGGGAGTCAAAGGAACAACAGAAGGGGAAGAAGAAAAAAGGCTAAAAGGCAGAACCAGCTCAAAAGGGCACTTGCCATCATTATGGCAAGGAGGGTCATTGGCGAAGAAATTGCAAGATTTATCTTGAGTCCGTGAAGAAGGATAAGGCATCAAATGCCCCATCTTCTTCAGAAATCTTCTTTATTGATTGTCATTCTATTTCCTCAGACACTTGGGTATTGGATACTGGGTGTGACTCACATATATGTAATGACATACATGGGCTAAGGAATAGAAGAAGACTCGTCAAGGGAGAGTCAAATTTACGTGTTGGGAATGGAGCAAAGGTTGCTGCACTCGCCATCGGAACGTATTTGTTGAAATTCTTTGTAGGACTTGTCTTAGAACTGGACAATTGCTTTTATGTTCCTTCGTTGATAAAGAACATCATTTCTATTTCTTGCTTAAATAGAAATGGTTACCATTTGACGTTTAGTAACAATTGTTGTTATATAACTTTGAATGGCGTATTTTGTGGAACTGGAATTTTGAGCAATGGTATTTATACGTTGGATGTATCCAGTGACATTTTCAATATCGAAGCGAGCAACAAGCGTGCCCGAAAGGATAATCAATTAGACTCCTACATGTGGCATTGTCGTCTTGGCCATGCAAGCAAGAAACGCATGTACGAATTACACCGATGTGGAATTCTGGAATCGTTTGAATTGGATTCATACGATACATGTGAATCATGCTTTAAAGTTAAAATGACTAAGTTACCTTTTACAAAAAAAGGTGAATGAGTGGGAGAGTTGCTGGGTCTAATAAATACTGATGTATGTGGACCTATGTCAACTCAAGCTTTAGGAGGCTATAGCTACTTCATTACCTTCACCGATGATCACTCACGGTTTGGGTATGTGTTCTTGATGAAACATAAGTCTGAAGCCTTTGAAAGGTTCAAAGAATTCAAAAATGAAGTAGAGAAACAACATGACAAGAGTATTAAAATACTTCGATCGGATCGAGGTGGTGAATACTTAAGTCAAGAGTTTCTTGATTATCTAAGAGACAATGGTATATTGTCTCAATGGACTCCGCCATATACACCACAAAGATAATAATGGTGTATCCGAGAGGCGAACAGACCTTGTTGGACATGGTCAGGTCAATGATGAATCATGCGAATCTTCCCAAGTCCTTTTGGGGCTATGCACTTCAGACAGCTGTTTACTTGTTAAACAGAATGCCAACCAAGGTAGTCTCTACTACTCCATATGAGATATGGAATAGTAAGAAACTTCATGTATCTTACTTAAAGATATGGGGTTGTCCTACTTATGTGAAGCGGACTGTATCAGACAAATTGGATGCTAAGTCTGATAAATATCTATTTATTGGATACCCTAAGGAAACAAGGGGTTACCAATTCTATCATCCTATGGAACAAAAGGTGTTTGTTTCAAGACATGCTGTGTTTCTAGAGAAAGAGTTTCTCTTGCAAGAAAATAGTGGGAGTGTCGTCGAGCTTGAGGAGGCTCGAGAGACTCAAATAGACATTGATGAGATACCTGGTGAAGCACAACAGTCGACAACTCATAGTGATGAGCAATCGACTGGACCTATTGAAACACCACATCTTTGTAGATCTGGTAGAACACGCAATATTCCTGAGAGATATGGATTTCTCATAAGTGAATCGAACGACGTGTTACTCATTGATGATGAGGAGCCTACCAATTATGAAGAAGTTCTGACAAGTTCAGAAAGGGATAAGTGGCTTCAAGCCATGAAGTCGAAAATGGATTCCATGTATGAAAACCAAGTTTGAACTTGGTTGACCCACCTGAAGGCATAAAGCCTATAGGGTGCAAGTGGGTTTTCAAGAAGAAAACCGACATGGATGGTAATGTGATTACCTATAAGGCTAGATTAGTGGCGAAAGGATATCGTCAAAAGTAAGGTGTTGATTATGATGAAACCTATTCGCCTGTAGCTATGCTTAAATCCATTCGGATGCTCCTGGCCATAGCGGCTCATTATGATTATGAGATATGACAAATAGATGTGAAAACAACTTTCCTTAATGGAAACCTGCTCGAGGACGTGTATATGATACAACCTGAGGATTTCACATCGGTTGATAAAACCAAGGTATGCAAATTGCGACAGTCCATATATGGATTGAAGCAAGCATCCAGGAGCTGGAATATCCATTTTGATGAGACAATCAAAAAGTTTGATTTCTCACAAAATCCAGACGAACCTTGTGTGTACAAGAAGGTTAGTGGGAGTGCAGTCGTGTTCCTACTATTGTATGTCGATGACATATTACTTATAGGAGACGATGTTTCAGTCTTACAGTCAGTTAAGATTTGGTTATCCAAGACATTCTCCATGAAAGACCTGAGAGAAGCAACCTACATCCTCGGGATTAAGATCTATAGAGATAGATCGAAACGGTTGCTTGGTCTTTTGCAGTCTACATATATAGACCGAGTGCTAAAGAGGTTTAACATGTCGAAATCCAAGAAAGGTTTCCTATCCATCAGGCATGGGATACACCTTTCGAATGTTAGTAATATATGAGAGATGTCCTAAGGCAATCGCCTTATGTATGAACCATTTATATGATAAATAAAGATTCACTATTTGAGTATACATGTTTAATGTATTTGATTCGATCTTAAACTCATTTACTGAATGTCCACGATATGATTCACAGCATGAGAGAATTTGTGATTGGATCACAACTAGTGAGTATCTCTACATGTGTAATTGTGAAGTATCGGAATTATCCCTAGTCGATGAATTGATGGATTTGGACACCATCAATTCTGTCGAGACTAGCACGAGGTATACTCCTTGGTGTATCAGCGGTGATTCTCCTTTGGTGGAGACATTGTGATGTCGAGGAGTTAATCGTGGATGCTAGTTATGGTAACTAGTTCATTGGAGTGACCGGTAGTAAGACTTCATATGGTTCTCTGCATATATAGATATGTCGATGAAGTTCTTCTTTGTGGCTTAAGTGCGATGTTCCTTTGACTTGCGGTATTCAAGTCATCTTGATCATGGAGACTTATGCTTTGACATCTTAAGCAAACATCTCTAAGGAGATGTGGACCGAGATGATTGGGTATAAGTCGAAGTGATCGAAAGGTGTTTGAATAGCCTATAAAGGATTCACCACTCCTTGCGAGGAGATGTATACCCATGGCCTCTCGTCGGATTGTTACTAAAGTCTTTGGCCAAAGCATTACATGTTTAGAGTAAGGTACTCTTGATACATGTGGAGTAACTAGAATCCGTAGGGACGAGGAAATGATACTTGGGCTAGGTGTGGCGTGAGTCGACCTAGTGGGGGTGACACAATAGACCATGTCTGAACCAAGTGGGTATAAGATGAGTGAAGGGAATGGGGCACGATTCATTCGAGCTCTTGAAGGGTTTGAAATAGTTACGGATCAGCCGTTGATCTTTTGGTTAAGGGATCATGATGTACTACTAGGTGCCACTCATGATGGATTCTATAATTAATGGTTAATTATAGGCGGCCAACATAAAGCGAGAACCTATTTGGTCACACGCTGCGAGTGTAATCCAAAGGATTTAAAGCGAGCTTGAGAATGGGATTCTCGGAGAGAAACTAGGTTTGGTTGGACCGAACATAAAGCGACATGAAATCGTTTGATCGCAATGGATAGGCGTGGATGGGCGTGTCTTATGAAGACATAATGGATGGACCAAAATGGTTTGGTTCTAATCCAATGGATGAGAATAAACCAAAGGGTTTGGTTTATTTTAAGCGGAATGAACCAAAAGTTGGTTGGTTCGTTTTAACTTAAAATAAACCATCATGGTTTGGTTTATTTTAACTTATCTTAATGGAGGCGGGTTAACGGGCTTTATGGATATGATCCATTAACCATTAAGAGAATTAGTTCTCTATAAAATAGGGCTTAAACCTAATCAAGCCTAATCAACAGCCCAAACCCTTCCTCCTTGTTGGCGTCAGCCCAACCCTTGCGCCTACGCCGCCACCTTGTGTGTGCCGTCAAGTTGCGGCGTCAAGCTTCGGGTGAACCTCCTCGACCCTCCGGTGATCTCCTTTGGGTTTGGATAAGGTGAGCTTTTCTCTCCTTGTTTTGGCGGCGCTGCTATCCTCCACCAGCTGTCGTTTTACGGACAGCTTGTTTCTTCGTCGGGCGTCGTTTGGGCGGCGGTTAGTGCTCGACAGCGGCTAACTTACAGGGGATTTGATCTCCGGTAATCCTCTGAGGAGGGGAAGGATTCGTCAATTGGTTGGCGAATACCTCTCGGAGAAGCGAGTTTTGAGGACTCGTCTTAGGATCGAATTTGGATTCGGATCGTGATCATCTCTCGATCACGTCGTCTTCAACACGAGGCTAGTAACCCGTCACGAAGGCGAAGCTCGTGGCTTAGCGAAGTCATCGAGGAACTCGGCGTGGATCACGGATAGAGCGATTCTTACGAGGATCGTTCGGTTGATGTCGTTCCGCTACGTCGTCATACGAAAGGTATAACGTAGATAAATTTCCTTTTATTGCAAATTTAAATTTACGGTTATGTCTACACTTGTTGTAATATGCATGTGTGTGTTGTGTGTGTTGTAATAAATGTAGATTTATTATTTTTATTGCTTCCGCTGTGCTCATGTTTACGAAACATGATCGAACACACACACGCCGCGGTGCCGGAAACCCAACAGTGGTATCAGAGCCCAGGTTGTGTTTCGACATAATCGTAAAAATGGTTTTGCAATAGTCATAATGTATTTCTGAAAATTTTCTAATTTTGGAAATTTAGAAGTATTTATGGAAATATTTCAATTTTGGAAAGTCTAGAAGTATTTATGGAAATCTTCCACTTTTGGAAAGTTGGAAGTATTTATGGAAATTGATATTTTCCATAAATAAAATATTTGATTAGATTTGGAAATTTGTTTCCTAATTTAATCATGATTTGATTTGGGAAATCAAATCTTAAAATATTTTATTTCCATAAGTAGTTTTAATGATTTAGGAAATTGGTTTCCTAAATAGATTTTCCTTAATCAAATAATTCCATGAATAAAATATGTGATTAGATTTGGAAATTTGTTTCCTAATTTAATTATGATTTGATTTGGAGAATCAAATCTTAAACATATTTTATTTCCATAAATAGTTATGACATATAAGGAAATTATATACATGACATAATTGTATGCCATGTAATTGCATTAGATGCATAACATTATGTCATGCGTGTCGTGACATGTAGATGTATGTCATGTATGTCATGCCATGTAGATAATAGTTATTTGCATGCAAAGAGGATGAGACATAAAAACCCTTAATCAATATTAAAGCCTACACCTTCCATTAATATGGTTAGAACGAGTTACATTTCTTGTTTGGGTTGTTGGACTCTCTCGAGCGGCTCGAACACGAATATGTTGAACCATGGAATAGTTTAATACTAATATGGTAAGAGTCGAGGTCAATCGTTAGCTTTGGTTGTTGGACTCTCTCCAAGGGCTAATTGGTTGAATGCGCTCTAACCATATTAAAACTATGTCTGATTAATGGGTTGGCTTTAACGAGCATCGGCTTGTTGGACTCTCCAAGGTCGATGTAAAGGGAGGTGAAGTTGGGTGCTATGCATATGATGCATACTTGTTAATGTGTTAACAACCCGATGTATGTGTGAACATTCAATTAGTTGATAGCACATTGTGATAGTTGCATATACATGATATGCAATCGGTATAGATGATACCTACCAGTCGTAGTTATGAATGACTTGTTGGACTCTCTCAAGGTTGTTCATAACTATGATGGATATCGACCATTCGGAGATGGACCTACGATCTCAGTGATTTTGGGGTTTTGAAATTGAAAAATGAATGGGATTTATAAATGTATATTGATGCATTTTAAAATCATCTTTCTCATATATGCTCGTTTTGTATTTCTAAGTTAATATATTGATCATGATGTGTTTGAATTTGCGTTCCATTTTGGATTGAATAAATTGGTAGGTGAACTTCTTGGGTGGCTTAGAAACTTGAGAATTGTTCTCAAGGAGAAAATCTTGTGTATGTCCTCGAAGAGCCTCTTCCCGCCCGTCTTAGTGACGATGCAACTTTGGACCAATTGTTGGCCTATCAGAAACATGTGAGTGATTCTGAAAAAATGAGTTGCATCATGCTAGCCGCGATGGAACCCAAGCTACGAAAGCAGCATGAGCATATGGATGCTCATATCGTAGTCCTTCATCTCTGTGAGTTGGTTGATGAGCAAGTGAGATTCGAAAGGTTCGAAGTCTCAAGCTCCTCTTCACCTCCGAGATGCAAGGAGGTTCATCTGTATCTTGCTGCTCAACATCTTTGAAGGCTGTGGAGCCTTACGAGAATCATGAGTAGGGGACAGTTTTGTTAGTTGATTACTCTAAGAAAGGTTCTTAGAGGGAGTCAAAGGAACAACAGAAGGGCAAGAAGAAAAAGGCAAAAAGCGTAGAACTAACAAAGGGCACTTGCCATCATTATGGCAAGGAGGGCCATTGGCGAAGAAATTACAAGATTTATCTTGAGTCCGTGAAGAAGGATAAGGCATCAGATGCCCCATCTTCTTCAGAAATCTTCTTTATTGATTGTCATTCTATTTCCTCAGACACTTGGGTATTGGATACTGGGTGTGGCTCACATATATGTAATGGCATACATGGGCTAAGGAATAGAAGAAGACTCGTCAAGGGAGAGTCAAATTTACATGTTGGGAATGGAGCAAAGGTTGCTGCACTCGCCATCGGAATGTATTTGTTGAAACTCCCTGCAGGACTTGTCTTAGAACTGGACAATTGCTTTTATGTTCCTTCGTTGATAAAGAACATCATTTCTATTTCTTGTTTAAATAGAAATGGGTACCATTTGAATTTAGTAACAATTGTTGTTACATAACTTTGAATGGAGTTCTTTATGGGACTGGAACTTTAAGCAATAGTATTTATACGTTGGACGTATCCAGTGACATTTTCAATATCGAAGCAAGCAACAAGCGTGCTCGAAATGATAATCAAATAGACTCCTACATATGGCATTGTCGTCTTGGCCATGTGAGCAAGAAACGCATGTCCGAATTACACCGATGTGAAATTCTGGAATCGTTTGAATTGGATTCATACGATACATGCGAATCATGCTTAAAAGGCAAGATGACTAAGTTACTTTTTACTGGAAAAGGTGAACGAGCGGGAGAGTTACTAGGTCTAATACATACTGATGTATGTGGACCTATGTCAACTCAAGCTTTAGGAGGCTATAGCTACTTCATTACCTTCACCGATGATCACTCACGGTTTGGGTATGTGTTCTTGATGAAACACAAGTCTGAAGCCTTTGAAAGGTTTAAAGAATTCAGAAATGAAGTAGAGAAACAACATGACAAGAGTATTAAAATACTTCGATCGGATCGAGGTGGTGAATACTTAAGTCAAGAGTTTCTTGATTATCTAAGAGACAATGGTATATTATCTCAATGGACTCCGCCCGTATACACCGGCTATAATGGTGTATACGAGGCGTAACGGACCTTGTTGGACATGGTGGTCGATGATGAATCATCGACTCTTCCCAGTCCTTTTGGGGCTATGCACTTGAGACATTTGTTTACTTGTTAAGCAGAATGCCTACAGGTAGTCTCAACTACTCCATATGAGATATGGAATGGTAAGAAACCTCATGTATCTTACTTGAAGATATGGGGTTGTCCTGCTTATGTGAAGCGGACTGTATCAGACAAATTGGATGCTAAGTCTGATAAATGTCTATTTATTGGATACCCTAAGGAAACAAGGGGTTACCAATTCTATCATCCTGTGGAACAAAAGGTGTTTGTTTCAAGACATGTTGTGTTTCTAGAGAAAGAGTTTCTCTTACAAGAAAATAGTGGGAGTATCGTCGAGCTTGAGGAGGCTCGAGAGACTCAAATAGACATTGATGAGATACCTGGTGAAGCACAACAGCCGACAACTCATAGTGATGAGCAATCGGCTGGACCTATTGTAACACCACATCTTCGTAGATCTGGTAGAACACTCAATATTCCTGAGAGATATGGATTTCTTATAAGTGAATCGAACGACGTATTACTCATTGATGATGAGGAGCCTACCAGTTATGAAGAAGTGCTGACAAGTTCAGAAAGGGATAAGTGGCTTGGTACCATGAAGTCGGAAATGGATTCCATGTACGAAAACCAAGTTTGGAACTTGGTTGACCCACCTGAAGGCATAAAGCCTATAGGGTGCAATTGGGTTTTCAAGAAGAAAACCGACATGGATGGTAATGTGATTACCTATAAGGCTAGATTGATGGCGAAAGGATATCGTCAAAAACAAGGCGTTGATTATGACGAAACCTATTCGCCTGTAGCTATGTTTAAATCCATTCGGATGCTCCTGGCCATAGCGGCTCATTATGATTATGAGATATGGCAGATGGATGTGAAAACAGCTTTCCTTAATGGAAACCTGCTCGAGGACATATATGTGATACAACCTGAGGGTTTCACATCGGTTGATAAAACCAAGGTATGCAAATTGCGACGGTCCATTTATGGATTGAAGCAAGCATCCAGGAGCTGGAATATCCGTTTTGATGAGACGATCAAAAAGTTTGATTTCTCACAAAATCCAGACGAACCTTGTGTGTACAAGAAGGTTAGTGTGAGTGCAGTCGTGTTCCTAGTATTGTATGTCGATGACATATTACTTATAGGAAACGATGTTTCAATCTTACAGTCAGTTAAGGTTTGGTTATCCAAGACATTCTCCATGAAAGACTTGGGAGAAGCAACCTACATCCTCGGGATTAAGATCTATAAAGATAGATCGAAACGGTTGTTTGGTCTTTCACAGTCTACATATATAGACCGAGTGCTAAAGGGGTTTAGCATGTCGGAATCCAAGAAAGGTTTCCTACCCATCAGGCATGGGATACACCTTTCGAAGTCTATGTGTCCGCGCACAGAAAACGAGAGGATTTGCATGAGTAAGATTCCCTATGCATCCGTAATAAGATCTATCATGTATGCTATGTTATGTACGAGGCCCGATGTATCGTATGCTCTGAGTGTCACGAGCAGATACCAGTCTGATCTAGGAATGGATCATTGGGTGGCTGTTAAGACGATCCTTAAGTACTTAAGAAGAACCAAGGATGTGTTCCTAATATATGGAGAAGGGTACATGGTGATACGTGGGTATACGGATACCAGCTCCAGACAGACAAGGATGATTTCATGTCTCAGTCTGGGTATATATTCACCTAGAATGGAGGCGCAATAAGTTGGAAAGGTTCCAAGCTTGACACTATAGCGGATTCTGCCACTAAGGCAGAATACGTTGCAGCTTTGGAAGCAGCAAAGGAAGCGGTTTGGATCAAGAAGTTCATCTATGAACTTGATGAGGTCTCATCAATGATCCAAACATGTGCTTCGCCGCTATCATCTTATCAGAGAGATCATCAGTAGGAACGAAATACAAATCGAGAAAATTCCCACTGAAAGGAACTTAGCGGATCCTTTGACTAAAGCATTACCTCAAAGTAAGTTTGAGGGTCATGTTAGTGCTTATGGTATTGGATACCGTAGCGATTGGCATTAGGCCAAGTGGGAGTCTGTTAGTAATATATAAGAGATGTCCTAAGACAATCACCTTATGTATGAACCATTTATATGATAAATGAAGATTCACTATTTGAGTATACATGTTTAATGTATTTGATTCGATCTTAAACTCATTTACTGAATGTCCACGATACGATTCACAGCATGAGAGAATTTGTGATTGGATCACAACTAGTGAGTATCTCTACATGTGTAATTGTGATGTATCAGAATTATCCTAGTCGATGAATTGATGGATTTGGACACCATCAATTACGCCGAGCAGTATACTCCTTGGTGTATCCAAGCGGTGATTCTCCTTTGGTGAGACATTGTGATGTCCGGAGTTAATCGTGGATGCTAGGTATGATAACTAGTTCATTGGAGTGACCAGCCGTAAGACTTCATATGGTTCTCTGCATATATAGATATGTCGATGAAGTTCTTACTGTAGCTTAAGTGCGATGTTCCTTTGACTTGCGGTATTGTCATCTTGATCATGGAGACTTATGCTTTGACATCTTAAGCAAACATCTCTAAGGAGATGTGGACCCGAGATGATTGGGTATAAGTCGTGATCGAAGGTGTTGAATAGCCTATAAAGGATTCACCACTCCTTGCGAGGAGATGTATACCCATGGCCTCTCGTCGGATTGTTACTAAAGTCTTTGGCCAAAGCATTACATGTTTAGAGTAAGGTACTCTTCGATACATGTGGAGTAACTAGAATCCGTAGGACGAGGAAATGATACTTAGGCTAGGTGTGACGTAGTCAGCCTAGTGGGGACTGACACTATAGACCATGTCCTGAACCAAGTGGGTATAAGATGAGTGAAGGGAATGGGGCACGAATCATTCGAGCCTTGAAGGGTTTGAAATAGTTACAATCAACCGTTGATCTTTTATTGGGGATTATGATGTACTACTAGGTGCCATGATCATTCTATAATTAATGGTTAATTATAGGCGACCAACATAAAGCCGAGAACCTATTTGATCACCGCGCGCTGGCGTAATCAAAGGATTTAAAAGCGAGCTTGAGAATGGGATTCTCGGGAGAGAAACTAGGTTTGGTTGGACCCGAACATAAAGCGAGCATGAAATCGTTTGATCATGATGGGCGTGGATGGGCCGTGTCTTATGAAGACATAATGGATGGACCAAAATGGTTTGGTTCTAATCCAATGGATGAGAATAAACCAAAGGGTTTGGTTTATTTTAAACGGATGAACCAAAAGTTGGTTCGGTTCGTTTTAACTTAAAATAAACCATCATGGTTTGGTTTATTTTAACTTATCTTAATGGAGCGGGTTAACGGGCTTTATGGATATGATCCATTAACCATTAAGAGAATTAATTCTCTATAAAATAGGGCTTAAACCCTAATCCAAAGCCCTAATCAAGCTTGGCCGCCCAAACCCCTTCCTCTTGTTGGTGTCAACAACCCTTGTGCCGCCGCCCATCCCTTGTGCCGCCGTCCAAATTGTTGTCGATGTCCAAGCTTCAGCCGGCGATCTTCCGGCGACCCTCCGATGATCTCCTTTGGGTTCGGTGATAAGGTGAGCTTCCATCTCTCCTTTGGCCGGCCTCTATTCCTCCACCAAAAGCTGTCCAGTTTTTCTGGACAGCTTGTTTCTTTGTTGTCGGAGCATCGTTTGGACGATGGTTAGAGGTCCGACAGCGGCTAACCTATCGGGGATTCGATCTCCGGTAATCCTCTGAGGTGGAGGACGAAGGATTCGTCAATTGGTTGACGAATACCTCTCCGGAGAAGCGAGTTTTGAGGACTCGTCTTAGGATCCGAATTTGGATTCGGATCGTGATCATCTCTCGATCACGTCGTCTTCAACACGAGGCTAGTAACCCGTACGAAGACGAAGCTCGTGGCTTAGCGAAGTCATCCCGAGGAGCTCGGCGTGGATACGGATAGAGACGATTCTTACGAGGATCGTTCCGGTTGATGCCGTTCCCGCTACGTCATCTGAAGGTATAACGTAGATAAATTTCCTTTTATTGCAAATTTAAATTTACGGTTATGTCTACACTTGTTGTAATATGCATGCGTGTGTTGTGTGTGTTGTAATAAATGTAGATTTATTATTTTTATTGCTTCCGCTGTGCTCATGTTTACGAAACATGATCGAACACACACACGCCGCGGTGCCGGAAACCCAACATCGAAGTCTATGTGTCCGCGCACAGAAGACGAGAGGATTTGCATGAGTAAGATTCCCTATGCATCCACAATAGGATCTATCATGTATGTTATGTTATGTACGAGGTCCAATGTATCGTATGCTCTGAGTGTCACGAGTAGATACCAGTCTGATCCAGGAATGGATCATTGGATGGTTGTTAAGACGATCCTTAAGTACTTAAGAAGAACTAAGGATGTGTTCCTAATATATGGAGAAGGGGACATGGTGATACGCAGTTATACGAATGTCAGCTTCCAGACAGATAAGGATGATTCCAGGTCTCAGTCTGGATACGTGTTCACCTTGAATGGGGGCGCAGTGAGTTGGAAAAGTTTCAAACAAGACACTGTAGCGGATTCTATCACTGAGGCAGAATACATTGCAGCTTCGGAAGTAGCAAAGGAAGCGGTTTGGATCAAGAAGCTCATTTATGAACTTGGTGTGATTCCAGCCACTGTTGAAGCAATACCAGTCTACTGCGACAACAATGGAGCAATTGCACAGGCGAAAGAGCCACGGTCTCATCAACGATCCAAACATATGCTTCGCCGCTATCATCTTATCAGAGAGATCATCAGTAGGAAGGAAATACAAATCGAGAAAATCTCCACTGAAAAAAACTTAGCGGATCCTTTGACTAAGGCATTGCCTCAAAGTAAGTTTGAGGGTCATATTAGAGCTTATGATATTGGATACCGTAGCGATTGACATTAGGCCAAGTGGGAATTTGTTAGTAATATATGAGAGATGTCCTAAGGCAATCGCCTTATGTTTGAACCATTTATATGATAAATGAAGATTCGCAATTTGAGTATACATGTTTTCATGTATTTGATTAGATTTTAAACTCATTTACTGAATGTCCACGATACGATTCACAGCATGAGAGAATTTGTGATTGGATCATAACTAGTGAGTATCTCTACATGTGTAATTGTGATGTATCGGAATTATCCCTAGTCGATAAATTGATGGATTTGGACACCATCGATTCTGTCGAGACTAGCACGAGGTATACTCCTTGGTGTATCCAAGCAGTTGATTCTCACTGGCTGGAGACATTGTGATGTCCGGAGTTAATCGTGGATGCTAGTTATGGTAACTAGTTCATTGGAGTGACCAACCGTAAGACTTCATATGGTTCTCTGCATATATAGATATGTCAATGAAGTTCTTACTGCAGCTTAAGTGCAATGTTCCTTTGACTTGCAGTATTCAAGTCATTTTGATCATAAAGACTTATGCTTTGACATCTTAAGCAAGCATCTCTAAGGAGATGTGGACCCGGGATGATTGGGTATAAGTCAAAGTGATCGAAGGTGTTTGAATAGCCTATAAAGGATTCACCACTCCTTGCGAGGAGATGTATACCCATGGCCTCTCGTCGGATTGTTACTAAAGTCTTTGGCCAAAGCATTACATGTTTAGAGTAAGGTACTCTTCGATACATGTGCAGTAACTAGAATCCGTAGAACGAGGAAATGATACTTGGGCTAGGTGTGACGTAGTCATCCTAGTGGAGACTGACACTATAGACCATGTCCTGAACCAAGTGGGTATAAGATGAGTGAAGGGAATGGGGCACGATTCATTCGAGCTGCTGAAGGGTTTCAGAAATAGTTCTGGATCAATCATTGATCTTTTCGGTTAATTGGGGATCATGATGTACTACTAGGTGTCACTCATGATCATTCTATAATTAATGGTTAATTATAGACGACCAACATAAACTGAGAACCTATTTGGTCACACGCACAACGAGCGTAATTCGAAGGATTTAAAACGAGCTTGAGAATGAGATTCTCAGACCGAGAGAAACTAGGTTTGGTTGGACCAAACATGGAGCGAGCATGAAATCGTTTCAGTCGTAATGGAAGTGTGGATGGGTCGTGTCTTATGAAGACATGATGGATGAACCAAATTGGTTTGGTTCTAATCCAATGGAGGAGAATAAACCAAAGGGTTTGGTTTGTTTTAAACGAATGAACCAAAGTTGGTTTGGTTCGTTTTAACTTAAAATAAACCATTATGGTTTGGTTTATTTTAACTTAAATTAATGGAGCGGGTTAACGGACTTTTGGTTATGATCTGATAACCATTAAGAGAATTTGTTCTCTATAAAATAGGGCTTAAGGGTTTTGTTAAGCCCTAATCTAGTAGTTGCCGCCCAACCCCCTCTCCTCTCCAAGTCTTGTCGGTGCCAACCCTCTTGCCGCTGCTCAGCTCCCTTGCCGGCGTCCAGAAGGTGTTGTCCTTCCCTCTTGCCGGCGTCGAGATGCTGCCGGAGGAGCTCCGGTGATCTCCTTTGGGTCCGACGACAAGGTGAGCCTCAACCTTCCTTATTTGGTCGGCCCCTATTCCTCCACCAAACACTACAAGAAAAAACCTCATAGACAACGCTTTTTATCCGTTGTCTATGTGGCTGTAAAAGCGTTGTTAACAATTGACAATATCTCAATTTTGCACAGATTCCTAACAACAATTTGACAATATCTCAAGAAAAGAGCCAATATAAAAGATAATTGCTGGGGCACAAGCTGAAATTTGCATTATATCAAGCAAAGAATAACTATGGTTTTGCGAGTGAACAGAAGTCTTTTGTACAGAAAAAATATATGATACAAGCATCAAAATACTAGTTGAATTTTGGACACAGAGTAAAACTTACAAAAATCTATTTCCCTTAAATTTTCTTCAACTTCAGTGCCATCAGCGAAGGCAACATCTACAAAAAAAAGAAACTAATCATAGAAGATCACCAAGTACTGCAGAAGAAAAGAAATCCTATAAAAAATGCAATTATGAATAATGAAAAACTGAAGTAAATACAATTTATGTATATAGTTTTAACGAAATGGAATAAGATAGCTACGAAACTAGCTTCAAATTCTTCAATGTCAGCCTCCGTAACCTAGAACCAAAAGAAATGAACTGGTATATGCTACCATGATACGCAACAAGAATTGGATAACAAAGAACTTGATATTTCAAGGGCTATACTTGTTTGTACATTGTTCTGAAATATTCCTGCAGAGTCTCAGTAACCTCCCTGACCAAAGCCGGTTGACAGCAAACATTCCATCAATTTCTTAATGTCAAGATATTAATGATACAAGAGGAAAGAAATCTTTCAAAGGATATTACATCATCACCGGTATAACCAGTCTCATCATAGATAGCTCTTTTCTCCTCATCCCCAAGAATAGATACAACTTTTTGCAGGAGTTGGAATTTTTCTTTTGCTTCCTGTAAATTGAAACAAATGTTTGATTATCTGTTGACCAACAATCCTAATGTGAAAATAACAAACCACTATCTAGGAACAATTCTTCACCTCATCATTAAGATTTTTATCAGGATGAAGGCGCAAGGCAAGTTTATAGTAAGCTTTCTTTATTTCCTGCTGAGTAGCTGCTCTCTCTACACCAAGAATCTGCAAGAAGATTATATCAAGCTACTAAACAAAAATTTCCTTATAAAGCAAGGATACAAAGTGAGAATCTGAAGGCAATACTCCAACAAGCTAACTATTTAAGAAATGAGTTCACAAGGATGTTATTAAAACTAGTCCATAAAAAAATAGAAATGACTGGACATTTGAGTAATTACTGCTCTAAAAAATAATCCCTAGAATAAGAAAAGGTCCTCTGCTACAATTTCCAAAATCAAACCATTGGAATAGTGGAACTAAAATTTTTCAAAATAGGCGCGATGTACAATAAGAGACCATAAAATGTCAAAAGAGATACAAGGGCAAAGCTAACAGGGTTAATGAAATTTACAAGACTAAAATAAATAACTATAGCAAGTTCAAAAATTCCTTTTCTATATGTATGTTCTACAGAAACCTTCCGTGAGTTCAATTGAACCCACCTACAAAAATTGTAGTTCCTTTCCAGATTAAGCTAAACTGATCTTTCATCTAATTAACATCTTAAGCTGACTTCATTGCAGAAAATGATCAAGAGAAGTGAGCATTTGAGAACCACCAAAGTATTGCCCTGCTAAAGACATCAAAACAGGAACCCTTTCTCATGAATTTTTGACAAGCGAAAAAGCCATTTTAAGGTGAGACATACTGGATGCTTCATTTGTGTTAATTCACAAAACATGAAGGTTATTCAGAAACACATGAAGTAAGAATTGTGGCTTTTGATGCTCTTGTCTATATAGCCTAACCATTTTAAATGGGAAACTGCAGGACGATAATGGGGCTGAGTCGCTTGATGATGATTTGTCGTTGATGGTGTAACACCGTGGCAATTCTCAGTGATAGATTTGCCAATCGTCTTCTGAGCGTATCTCATGTCAACCTCGAATATTATCTCATTTGTGTCTATCTTCTCTTCTCTTATTTGTGCCTATCTTCTCTTCTCTTACCTTCTTGGAATGCACTGCAGCAGCAGCTCTTTCGAGCTCTTTCGTAGGTTAGTAAGGATGATCGCCGCCGATGGGATATGGAAAAAAAGAAGTCGTGGACGGGGAAAAGAAGAAAGAAGCGGATACGGAGAAAAAGAAGCGGCAACCCTAATGCGGTTTAGGAGAGATTTCAAGGGAAAATAAAATAAGGAAATAAATAAAATACAAATAATTTTTAAATGAAATAATCATGGAAAAAAAACTAACGATAGAGAAAAATGAAAAAAAAATATAATATTAATAAAACAAAGATAATTTTTTATTTCATTCATTGTTTTAATGAAATAAAATTATATTTTCATAATTTTCTTTTTATATTTTAAAAAATTGATCATTAAATAAATAATTTATATTTTACAAAGCGTACAGAAATATATATAGAAATTAAATCATACCTCAAAATTTTTAAGTGGCAAAAATTAAAAAAAAATCCTCATAGACAATGCTTTTTATAAAGCGTTGTCTTTTACTAATAAAAATATGTCAAAGACAACGCTATTAAAAAACCGTTGTCTTTGACCCAAATAAACAACACTAATACACAACGGTTTTATAAAAATCATTGTCTATGTTAATTTTTTCAAAAAAAGACAACGCTTTTCACTAAAAGCGTTGTTAAATTACAAACAACAACGCTTTTTATAAAAAGCGTTGTCTTTTAAGTGTTGTGTATTGCATTTTTTGTTGTAGTGAAAGCTGTCCAATTTTCTGGACAGCTTGTTTCCTTCTCGTCGGAGCGTCGTTTGGATGACGTTTGTAGCTTCGACAGTGGTAGCCTTGCCGGGGATTCGATCTCCGGTAATCCTCATAGGTGATGGACGAAGGATTCGTCAAACGGTTGACGAATACCTCTCCGGAGAAGCGAGTTTTTGAGGACTCGTTTTGGATCCGAATTTTGATTCGGATCGTGATCTTCTCTCGATCACATCGTCTTCAACACGAGGCTAGTAATTCGTACGAAGACGAGGCTCGTGACTTTGTGAAGTCATCCCGAAGATACTCGGCGTGGATACGGATAGAGACGATTCTAGCGAGGATTGTTCCGATTGATGTCTTTCCCGCTACACGTGATACGTAAGGTATACGTAGTATAAATTTCCTTTTATTACAAAATTTGAATTTACGGTTATGTCTACACATGTTGTACTATGCATGTGTGTGGTGTGTGTATTGTAATAAATTAGATTTATTATTTTATTTCTTCCGCTGTGCACATGTTTACGAAATATGTTCGAACACACACTCGCCGCGGTGCCGGAAACCCAACAGAGGTGAGCTCTCCAACGAGCTGCGGTGCCAAAGCACTTTAACTATAAAACTTCTCTTTCTTGGAAATATTTCCAGAGGTGGAGAAAATCCCTTACAACTTCTGCAGTGTACAATAGAGAGAAAGAGAGTATGAACTGCCCCCACCTCCTTGCTATTCTCTTTCCCTAATCTCCTCCTTCTCTGATGTAAGGTTTCTCTTCTCCTCGGTGATCTCCTCTCCTCTTGTCGTGCTACTAGAAATGATGATGGTCTCTCCACAATTCCTGAAAAAGAGAAGATCCTCTTTCTCTCCTTTTTCCTTCGCTTTTATCTTCCTCTGTCAGCTGTGATGTAACGAACTACACTGATCACCGTCCACGTGGAAGGCTCCTCTTCCCTCGAGAGTAATTCTGTTAGGAGGATAAGGAATGGAAACTCCTGCGAATCTTCCGTGGGGGTCATAGTTTATTTTATCATATAATAAACTCTCGTAAACTATTATCTCGAGAAATATTATACCCTTACTTTTCACCCTCTCTTCCTTCATTGAATCTAATCTTCACTCTATCCTTGTCTCAACCAGACTCTCCTCATTCATTCGGATCAAGATGTACACTATCCATTTTATTTTGTCAGGCTAATACTTAAACCTACTATGACTATGAGACCTAGTACCTCATGCTCTTCATAACTCCCCGAGTCAAATCCCGACTCACTCACCGAGTCAGCTTCCAGACTTATACCCCGGGTCACTCTTTTGGTCTCCTTTTAATCTTAGAGTTTATCTTTTCGATCCTATACCTTCACTCTGTCAGCCCGATCGACCTCCTCGAGTCGGATTTCATCGGTTCAGTCAGTATTTCATACATGACTTTCTTTATCTCAATCCCTAAAATAGGTCACATCGGTATCAGTAATTTATCTCTTTACTCAATCTATCCGTTTGGAAGAGAGCCACTGAAAGCATAGTGAAATGATACTCGACTCCTTTTGGCTCATGCATGCAAGTTAAACATCAGATCCTGCATGCCTCTCAGTACTGCAGGCAGCTTTATTTATGCCTTGTCAAGAACTAACCTTCGACTTTCGAGCATTCTCATTCTCCTGGGGCTGAAACTTTGCAAGATTGAAAAGTTCATTCCTGGATTAATTTGACTCTTGCTTGGCATGTGGAATTATTAAGGGGGAGACAGGTTCCATTTTCTTTTTCTCACACGGCGTGGATCCACTGCACACTGCATGCCCTTGTCCACATGTTAACATTAACGTGAAGAAGAAATACTCTATTCAAAAGTCAAATTGCTCCATGGAAATATTTCCCAGGCCTGTTCCTCATTATGTTATAACTGTTCATTCAAGCCTAGACAACCAGACTTTGGCAGAAACTGATGATGGTGACAGATGCATCATTCGCTGAACAAGCTGTGATACACATTACACATTGAGGTATTTCTGAACCTCATTCGGTATTAATAGTAAGCTGAGATTGAGCAACAACACAAATAAGACGTAGAACGACTCCATAACAATCAAGCTCCAGGAGCAATGTCAGGTGCAGCCTCAGGAACAGGGTCACCTTCAGACTCCCAAAACGAGGTCTTCTTACCTGATGTTGAGACAGTTTGGAAAACGGCTTCAGGGGTCACATTGCCTTTAACTGTCACTTTTTGCTCTTGCAGATCCACGTCGAAAGACTCGACTCCTGATAACAAAACAGAAAAATGAAAACGTTTGTAGAATACAGAGAAAAACTCCCCAACTAACAGAGACATATATATATATATATATATATATATATTTATTGGCGAAGAATTGAATACCTTCCATACTGGTAAGAACTCTCCTAACAGCCCCAGCGCATCCTTGACATGACATAGCAACCCTGAGGACGACGGTCTGTAGGACAAATTTCCATTAATACTACCGCATACCATATCACAGAAAAAATGGATCGAGTACAGAAAATTCATCAAAGAACCCGTACCGCGGCCATGGTGAGCTGAGAATAAGATCGACCAGGGCCTGCCTCCGGCTATTTATGGAAGAAGATATATGGGAAATCAATTGTGGTTGAGCGGCTATGTTTGTTAGGACCGGTGGCTAGTACAAAAGACCTCGCAGCAGTACAAGTAGGAGGGTGTGCCACGACCAGCGCTAATAGTTAGTTAGTTAGATAGATAGCTGTTGAGGAAAACAAAGTTGATGGATTCTATTCCTATCTTACGGTACAATTGAGTGTCCACCTGAGATGATGGTGATATAGAGCTACACTTTTGAGATTAGATTAATCAAAACTAGGCAAGTAGTGATGTTCCATTGGACTCCCACAAACAATAGATCCCCTCTTGGATGGACCTATTCGCATATGTAGTAGTGGCCTGATTGTAGGAAGATTTTGATCGCTAGTTCTAACTTTGTGGATGATCAAAGAGAAAAGTTTCAAAAGAACAAGAAGGTTTTTAAAACAAGGAAAAAAAACCAAAATAAATAAATTTGTATCATCAATACGTGAAGTACCTAAAAGGTTTAAATGATACGCAATATATTCGAAGTGGCAAAAGAAGTACATGCGGTACTTCATTAATACAAGGTCAAAGAATCCTCGAAGAATAAGGGAAAACCTTGCATTCTTTCAAATAAAAATTTTCTATGATCATCTTTGAGGCCAAAATCAGCAAAGATACATATTTGTGGTGGACTTTGAGGCCATGAAACACTATGCAACAACGCTTAAAAAGCAAGAGTCTAAATTAAAGTAGATGGTAATTAAGTTCTCTATACATGAGAAAGTCTACTGCCAATCTGATTAAAGAGAGAAACATATGGGACTTAAATATGGTGGTGGTTCAGAACCTACAAGCGATCAAACACTATCTGCTCACTGGACAAATTGAACTAGACGTACTTAACATGCAGGTCGGTTCAATCTGGAACCGAGTCAGAATCGATCCGTTAAATCCGGAACTGAAACTGATTCTGGAACCGCCCCAAACCCATTAACTTGGACAAATCAAAATCGGTCGGTTCTGATTCTGGTTTGGATTCAGATTGGATCCGATTCAAATTCAGATCGGATCCGATTTTTAAAAAAAAATTATCATTGCTTGCCAATGGCAGCCATTGGCAGAGTTGTTATAAATCTCTTATTTGCTATTATATCAATTTTTAATGGCTATGCTATTCAAACATTATCTATATTACCATGTGTAACGCCCGCCCTTATCTGCTCTCAGGGCGGCGCTACTTTTTTTTTCTTATAACATATCGTATAGGGATCATTTTACAATTCTACATACTTAGACAGGTTATCATGACATAAACCTTCTTTATGCATGCATCACATATCATATTCATAATTAGCATGTTCCATATCTTATCTCATTTTATCCCATGCATAACATAGGGATCCATTCATGAGTTCTAACATATCAACCTTTCATAAGTAATTGAACAGTAACATAACTAATAAATCATAGGTCTTATAAGCGGAAGCAAATGTCTTAAGGTGTTCACTGAGCATATAATTATAAGCAGATAGTAATAGGGTATCTTTCCACCATGCCACTATCACACACACTTGGCCCCTCCTGCTACTTCCTCTTAGTTCATGTTTCCTTTATCTGCAGTATATGGACAACATAAACTATAAGCATATAGCTTAGTAAGATTTTTGCCTACTCACAAAAGCCACAAACTTCATCAAACAATTAGAAAACAGGAGCATACTAGCAAAAATAGCATAAGCATTTCATAACAACACTATTCATCAACATACCAACGTAATGAAAACATAAGCATGACATATAATTTACATAAGCACACTAAACATAATTAACTCTAAGCAAAGCATAAATTAAACATAAGCATTCATAATTACATAAATCCTAAACATGCATCAAAGACATAATTATAAGCATTCTTAAACTTGAACATAAGCATTCATAATTACATAAATCCTAAACATACATCAAAGACATAATCATAAGCATTCTTAAACTTGAACATAAGCATTCATAATTACATAAATCCTAAACATGCATCAAGACATAATCATCAGCATTCTTAAACTTGAACATAAGCATTCATAATTTCTTAAATCCTAAACATGCATAAAGTACATAATCATAAGCATTCTTAAACTGGAACATAACATTGATAATTTCATAAAGGTCTTGTCTTTTCAAAACATATACATATAGATACTTCAACATAATCATAACTTGCATGGGGGGCCCCAGGTTAAGTACCACATAATGCGCGTTCCCTAATAGGCTGGGGTAGCGAGCCACCAGTCCTAATAGAGCAAGACCTCTTACATCTTACCAGGGCAAGACCTCTTACGTCTTCTTGTGTCCCTATGGATTTGATTAACGACCACCTGACGGGTCGGGTACTTAACCTCTTACAAAGTAAAATACTTAATTCCTTTCTTTCTTGTCTTATCATAAGGAGAGCTCTTAATCCCTACTTGAAAGGGAAGCATCTCCATCTTATCTTATCATAAGGAGGGCTCTTAACCCCTACTTGAAAGGGAAGCATCTCCATCTTAAACATTTCATAGCATACATGCAATCATACATAAGAGTACCCTAAAGGGGTCCTAAAGCATCACATAAGCATAATTCATAGACATATTCATGGCATATTAAATCATAAAACATGTTCATTACATAGGCATATTTCATAAACATATTTCTTGGCATTTTAAATCATAAAACATGTTCATCACATAGACATATTTCATAAACATATTTCTTGGCATTTTAAATCATAAAACATGTTCATCACATAGGCATATTTCATGACATATTACATCATAAACATGTTCATCACGTCATGGCATATTGAATCATAAAACATGCCATTGAATCATAAAACATGTTCATCACTTCATGGCATATTGAATCATAAAACATGTTCATCACATAGGCATGATTCATGACATATTAAAATCATCCACATAACATAACTTCATAAAGGGTATTTTCATGAAACCCTAACCCTAAAACCATTGGTGGCCGAAATATATAGGGGCACTAAAATTTGATTCTTGTCACCTAAATTCATTCATGTAGGCATATAACATAACATAACTTCATAAGGGGTATTTTCATAAAACCCTAACCCTAAAAGTCTTGATTGGCCGAAACATGTAGGGGGTACTAGAATTTTATTCTTGTCCCTAAATTCATTCATGTAGGCATTTAACATAACATAACTTCATAAGGGGTATTTTCATAAGACTCTAACTCTAAAAGTCTTGATTGGCCGAAACATGGAGGGTTCCAATTCCTTGATTTTTGTTACATAAACTCCTACATTAAGGCATACAACATGATCTAACTTCTTAAGGGGTGTTTTCATGAAACCCTAACCCTAAACCCAATGTTGGCCGAAACATGTAAGGGCACCAAGCTAGGATTTTGTCACCTAAAAATTCCTACATGAGGCATACAACCTATAGAAGTCCCTTAGATTCATTTTCATGCAACCCTAGCCCAAAAGCCTTGGTTGGCCGAAACATATAAGGGCACCAAGCTAGGATTTTTAGCACCTAAAAATTTCTACATGAAGCATACAACCTATAGGAGTTCCTTAGAATCATTTTCATGAATCCTAGCCCAAGAAAACTTGGTTGACCGAAACATATAGGGCTACAACTTCATATTTCTTTCATGTAACAAGTCCTACGAAACTAATATACTGCAAGTGAGGGAATCTTACATCCTTCGCTTGTTTTTAGTTGGTAGATGACCTTATGGAATCCAAGAACTAGCCTTCTCCTTGCTTGGATGGGGTTCGACCAAAGGGGTGAAAATGGAGAGGAGACAAGAAATAATCTTGCCCTAGAACCCTTCTTGGTGCTCTTGACCCTTAGATGAATCTTAGCCCCATAGATGGACCTTCCCTTTGCTTAACTCTCTAGGGTGGAACCCTATTTTTTTTTGGCCGAAACTTCAAGGAAGGAGGCTTAGGGTTTCGGTGGAAGGAGGAAGAAGGAAAAAGAAGTGGCCAAGTGGAACCTTCCCTCTTCTTTATAAAGGGAGGAAGAGAAGTGTCTCTTCTCTTTTCATGCCTCTTCATTTACCCTCATCACACTTATCTACAATTTCCCCTCTTTCTCCAACAGTAAGCTACTGCTGAGCACTTGGTCATCACATGCATGGTAAGAGTTAACTCTTACCAAGAGGTTTAAGGTTCAAACCTCACCTCTCCACTTTTTATCCTTTTATCATTTTTTTCCAAGATTCCATATATAATTTCCTAGACATGAAATTAAATTTTATACAAAAATTATTATAAAATTTCTAGAGCTTGGGATGAAAAGGGAGGAAAGGGAAATGGGGAATTCGGCCAAGGATGAGGAAGAAGGAAGGTGGGGTTTTACTTCCTCTCTTTTCTTAATTCTCCTCTTTAATACCTAGGGAATGAACACTCTTCATCCTTTCATGGGAGGGGATGAACCCACTCCTCATCTTCCCATCTATATTCTTTGTATATTCTTTATATATTGTTGGTGCAATCGGCCCAGGTCACGATTGACCATGGACTCGAGTTTGACTCGAGTGATGTTTTGATGTTTGACAAAGGGATTTGAACAAAGTGTTTTGGCATTGATGTTTGGCATTAATGTCGGTTAATATGTTGGGGAGATTGTTTACACAATCGACCCAGGTTATAATTGACCAGACTCGAGTTTGACTCGAGGGAGATGTTGATGGTTGACTAGGGTTGACCATGAGTTTATGGGAAAGTCCAAGCATGGGTCTTGGCAAGGTAAAGTCCAAGTCATGAGTACTTGGCATGGAAAGTCCAAGTGGGACACTTGGCATTTGGGAAAGTCCAAGTCTTGAGTACTTGGCACAAGAAAAGTCCAAGCATGGGTCTTGGCATGGAAAGTCCAACATGGGTTGGCAAGGGAAAGTCCAAGCATGGTCTTGGCATTTGAAAAGTCCAACATGGGTTGACAAGGGAAAGTCCAAGCATGGTCTTGGCATTTGAGAAGTCCAAGGGGATTGATATTGGCTGCGTAAAGTCCAAGCGGGAGTCTTGGCAGCATAAGTCCAATGATTGGCGGCGTAAAGTCCAAGCGGAGTCTTGGCGGCGTAAGTCCAATGTGCCTTGGCGGTGTAGACACCGTTAGCATGACATAGCCGATGGAAGCACCTGGAAGCTAGCGCGATGGATGAACAAGTCATGGATGACTTGGAGGGATCCGAGAGGCGTGAGGCTGATGGAGGTGGCTAGAAGGCTTAGGTCTAGGCTAAGGGTGGTCTAGCAAGTATGGGGGCACCATACTTGGGTTAAAACCTCATTCTTGAGGTTGGCAGTCAACTGGCATTATGGCCGGTTCGACTGCCGTGAGTCGACTTGAGTTCGATTTGCCGACAGGGCTGAAAATGCCACGGCTCATTGCTCGTAGCGACGATCAGTAGTGGCTATGGCGATCGCTAAGGATGACAATGATCGCTAGTCGAAAGTGTCGAGCACAACGCTCCGTAGCCGATTAGGCGGCGATCGACTACGCGGCGTTGGCGATCGGCCGCCAATATTGGCGATCGGCGCAAGAGATCCGTTGGAGTTTTTCCAGCGTGGATCGAGCCGTTGTCTCACGACAACAGTGGCATCAGTCGACTGGTGACTTATGGCAGTTGACTGATAGGCGGAAATCCAGGTCGCGCGCAAGGATAAAAGGAGCTCGACGGGAAGGTTTTTGGCATCGGTTCTTGAGGGCTTTTGGAGCGATTTGTTGGTGCAAATCAGGGTCTCCAAGTGCAAGTCAAGCAACCAAGCATTCAAGCAATCAAAAGCAAAGTGTTGTAAAGTTTTCTTTACTTGTTTTTTGTATTGCATTATTCTTCATTGTATTTGCTTGTTGTATCTAGATTATTGTTGTAATCTTATTGTAAGAGGTTTCTCCACCTCCGACTTGTGTCGAGAAGGAGTTATTATTGATTAGTGAGTGCGTGTGCATCACTAGGGTTCGTACGAACCCAATCCGTGGAGTAGGAACCGTTACGGTTCCGAACCACGTTATATCATCGTGTTCGTGTGTGATTGTATTTCGTTATTGCTATTATTTCTATTCCGCTGCGCATAACGAATTTTGTAGACAAGCACGCGAACGAATTCCATCGACGTACTGTCACGCCGCTATTCACCCCCCCTCTAGCGGGCATTCAATCCCCAACATATATCTTATCCATGAATCATCCTATGGTCTTGTACATTCTTTATATATCTTATTCATAAATTATCCTAGGGTCTAGTGGTGTCAAGGCTACCTCCCTATTAGGAGGTTCATGGTTCAAATCCTACCTATGACCATCTTTTATTTTATTTTATGTTAAACCTTTTATAGCCTTAAAACCTATATAATTACTTTGCATAGTTTAGAATTTCACGAGCGTTACAATCCTTCATACCTATAAAAGTTTCGTCCTCGAAACTTAGAACAACTCCTGATACTTTTATTTCATATCATCCTCGCGTTCCTAAGTTGCTTCTTCAAACTTTTGATTTGCCATATGACTTTCACTAAGGGTACTTCTTTGGTTCTCTATTTCTTGATTTCTCGATCTATTATCTGAATAAGTCGACTTTCATAACTTAAACCTTCTTGGACTCGTACCGTTTATGGCTCGATCGCATGGTCTTATGAACTCTATGCAATTTGATCACCTCCTCAACATACAACTGAGCTAGTTGTTCCATTGAGTACGATACTCGATTGCCAGAATTCTCATTTGGAGAATTTTGCATACAGCTGCTTTTTTTCCTGAAGAATCTGCAACACCGTATTCAGGTGTTCGGCATGCTTGTCTTGGGTTCTCGATTACATCTGTATATCGTCGATGAAGACGATCACAAATTTGTCGAGAGATGCCGAGAAGACCCGATTCATCAGATCCATAAACCTCGTAGGTGCATTCGTCACTCCGAAGGGCATAACTACGAACTCATAATGTCCGTATCTCGTCCGGAAGGCCGTCTTCGGAATATCGCCTGGCTTTATGAACAACACTTGATGATAGCCAGACCTGAGATCGATCCTTGAAAAGACAGTAGCTCCCTTCAGTTGGTCGAACAGGTCGTCGATCCTGGGAAGGGGGTATCTATTCTTGATGGTCGCATTGTTCAGTGCCCGGTAGTCTATACACATTCGCATAGACCCATCCTTTTTCTTTATGAACAGCACGAGAGCTCCCCATGGTGAGTGACTAGGGTGGATAAATCCCTGGTCAAGTAACTCTTGTAGCTATTTCTGAAGTTCCTTCAACTCAGTCGGCGCCATACGGTAAGGTGCCTTGGAGATCGGGTTTATCTAGGCTTTCGAATCCTAGGGGTTGGCTAGCGTACACCTCTTCTTTAATAAGTCCATTTAAAAACGCTGACTTGACATCCATTTGACATAACTTAAATCCTTGATGTGCAGCGTAGGCTAACAACATTCAGTTGGATTCTAGTCTAGCTACGGGGGCATAGGTTTCATCGTAATCTAATCCTTCGACTTGACTAAAACCCTTGGCGACTAACCTTGCTTTATTTCTAACTACTGGTTTCCTCGCTGGTTCATTAAAGCATTTATTACTTGTTGTTGTTCTGTGACTTGATGCTGTAGCTCGGTAACCACATGCATCAAATCTGGAGGGGGTGCTGATTCCTTCCCTCTATTACTACGTCTCCCATCCATGTTATCTAAGTGATAAATAAATAATTAAGGTATTATTATAATTTCTACTCATATACATGCATCTAAACATTCCTTATCATAAACAAGGTAAGGCATCCTTTCTAGTTGTATTTCTAGGTTAGAAACATGTTTCCATCATATAAAGCATGGTAAGGTATCATTACTATCTAAATCACAAGTGTGATTCCATTCTACTAAAACATGATGAGGTATTATTTCTATCTAAGTCACAAGTGTGATTCCATTCTACTAAAACATGATGAGTTATTATTTCTATCTAAATAGAAGACATTCTTCATTATAAAAGAAATTTAGGTATGCATAAAGTTACTTACTTGGAAACAGCAGGATGGAGGCTTGATGTGTGATAGTGGAAAGGTGAACCGGCTCTGATACCAACCTGTAACGCCCGCTCTTATCTGCTCTCAGGGCGGCGCTACTTTTTTTTTTCTTATAACATATCGTATAGGGATCATTTCACAATTCTACATACTTAGACAGGCTATCATGACATAAACCTTCTTTATGCATGCATCACATATCATATTCATAATTAGCATGTTCCATATCTTATCTCATTTTATCCCATGCATAACATAGGGATCCATTCATGAGTTCTAACATATCAACCTTTCATAAGTAATTGAACAGTAACATAACTAATAAATCATAAGTCTTATAAGCGGAAGCAAATGTCTTAAGGTGTTCACTGAGCATATAATTATAAGCAGATAGTAATAGGGTCTCTTTCCACCATGCCACTATCACACACACTTGGCCCCTCCTGCTACTTCCTCTTAGTTCATGTTTCCTTTATCTGCAGTATATGGACAACATAAACTATAAGCATATAGCTTAGTAAGATTCTTGCCTACTCACAAAAGCCACAAACTTCATCAAACAATTAGAAAACAGGAGCATACTAGCAAAAATAGCATAAGCATTTCATAACAACACTATTCATCAACATACCAACGTAATGAAAACATAAGCATGACATACAATTTACATAAGCACACTAAACATAATTAACTCTAAGCAAGGCATAAATTAAACATAAGCATTCATAATTACATAAATCCTAAACATGCATCAAAGACATAATCATAAGCATTCTTAAACTTGAACATAAGCATTCATAATTACATAAATCCTAAACATGCATCAAAGACATAATCATAAGCATTCTTAAACTTGAACATAAGCATTCAAAATTACATAAATCCTAAACATGCATCAAAGACATAATCATAAGCATTCTTAAACTTGAACATAAGCATTCATAATTACATAAATCCTAAACATGCATCAAGACATAATCATCAGCATTCTTAAACTTGAACATAAGCATTCATAATTTCTTAAATCCTAAACATGCATAAAGTACATAATCATAAGCATTCTTAAACTGGAACATAACATTGATAATTTCATAAAGGTCTTGTCTTTTCAAAACATATACATATAGATACTTCAACATAATCATAACTTGCATGGGGGGGCCCAGGTTAAGTACCACATAATGCGCGTTCCCTAATAGGCTGGGGTAGCGAGCCACCAATCCTACTAGAGCAAGACCTCTTACGTCTTACCAGGGTAAGACCTCTTACGTCTTCTTGTGTCCCTATGGATTTGATTAACGACCACCTGACGGGTCGGGTACTTAACCTCTTACAAAGTAAAATACTTAATTCCTTTCTTTCTTGTCTTATCATAAGGAGAGCTCTTAATCCTTACTTGAAAGGGAAGCATCTCCATCTTAGCTTATCATAAGGAGAGCTCTTAATCCCTACTTGAAAGGGAAGCATCTCCATCTTATCTTATCATAAGGAGAGCTCTTAATCCCTACTTGAAAGGGAAGCATCTCCATCTTATCTTATCATAAGGAGGACTCTTAACCCCTACTTGAAAGGGAAGCATCTCCATCTTAAATATTTCATAGCATACATGCAATCATACATAAGAGTACCCTAAAGGGGGCCTAAAGCATCACATAAGCATAATTCATAGACATATTCATGGCATATTAAATCATAAAACATGTTCATCACATAGGCATATTTCATAAACATATTTCTTGGCATTTTAAATCATAAAATATGTTCATCACATAGGCATATTTCATGGCATATTACATCATAAACATGTTCATCACTTCATGGCATATTGAATCATAAAACATGTTCATCACTTCATGGCATATTGAATCATAAAACATGTTCATCACTTCATGGCATATTGAATCATAAAACATGTTCATCACATAGGCATGATTCATGACATATTAAAATCATCCACATAACATAACTTCATAAAGGGTATTTTCATGAAACCCTAACCCTAAAATCATTGGTGGCCGAAACATATAGGGGCACTAAAATTTGATTCTTGTCACCTAAATTCATTCATGTAGGCATATAACATAACATAACTTCATAAGGGGTATTTTCATAAAACCCTAACCCTAAAAGTCTTGATTGGTCGAAACATATAGGGGGTACTAGAATTTGATTCTTGTCCCTAAATTCATTCATGTAGGCATTTAACATAACATAACTTCATAAGGGGTATTTTCATAAGACCCTAACCCTAAAAGTCTTGATTGGCCGAAACATGGAGGGTTCCAATTCCTTGATTTTTGTTACATAAACTCCTACATGAAGGCATACAACATGATCTAACTTCTTAAGGGGTGTTTTCATGAAACCCTAACCCTAAACCCAATGTTGGCCGAAACATGTAAGGGCACCAAGCTAGGATTTTGTCACCTAAAAATTCCTACATGAGGCATACAACCTATAGAAGTCCCTTAGATTCATTTTCATGCAACCCTAGCCCAAAAGCCTTGGTTGGCCGAAACATATAAGGGCACCAAGCTAGGATTTTTGTCACCTAAAAATTTTTACATGAAGCATACAACCTATAGGAGTTCCTTAGAATCATTTTCATGAATCCTAGCCCAAGAAAACTTGGTTGACCGAAACATATAGGGCTACAACTTCATATTTCTTTCATGTAACAAGTCCTACGAAACTAATATACTGCAGGTGAGGAAATCTTACATCCTTCGCTTGCTTTTAGTTGGTAGATGACCTTATGGAAGCCAAGAACTAGCCTTCTCCTTGCTTGGATGGGGTTCGGCCAAAGGGGTGAAAATGGAGAGGAGACAAGAAATAATTTTGCCCTAGAACCCTTCTTGGTGCTCTTGACCCTTAGATGAATATTAGCCCCATAGATGGACCCTTCCCTTTGCTTAACTCTCTAGGGTGGAACCCTATTTTGTTTTGGCCGAAACTTCAAGGAAGGAGGCTTAGGGTTTCGGTGGAAGGAGGAAGAAGGAAAAAGAAGTGGCCAAGTGGAACCTTCCCTCTTCTTTATAAAGGGAGGAAGAGAAGTGTCTCTTCTCTTTTCATGCCTCTTCATTTACCCTCATCACACTTATCTACAATTTCCCCTCTTTCTCCAAAAGTAAGCTACTGTTGAGCACTTGGTCATCACATGCATGGTAAGAGTTAACTCTTACCAAGAGGTTTAAGGTTCAAACCTCACCTCTCCACTTTTTATCCTTTTATCATTTTTTTCCAAGATTCCATATATAATTTCCTAGACATGAAATTAAATTTTATACAAAAATTATTATAAAATTTCTAGAGCTTGGGATGAAAAGGGAGGAAAGGGAAATGGGGAATTCGGCCAAGGATGAGGAAGAAAGAAGGTGGGGTTTTACTTCCTCTCTTTTCTTAATTCTCCTCTTTAATACTTAGGGAATGAACACTCTTCATCCTTTCATGGGAGGGGATGAACCCACTCCTCATCTTCCCATCTATATTCTTTGTATATTCTTTATATATCTTATCCATGAATCATCCTATGGTCTTGTACATTCTTTATATATCTTATTCATAAATTATCCTAGGGTCTAGTGGTGTCAAGGCTACCTCCCTATTAGGAGGTTCATGGTTCAAATCCTACCTATGACCATCTTTTATTTTATTTTATGTTAAACCTTTTATAGCCTTAAAACCTATATAATTACTTTGCATAGTTTAGAATTTCACGGGCGTTACACCTTGTGTCGAATTTCAGAATCGATCCAGAACCAGTTCGAAACTGGTCCACCCACTATCGGTTCGGGTAGTGGATTGAATTGGTTCTAAGGTTTTTAACCTTGAAATCAGAACCAGTTCAGAACCGGTCTAAATCAATTCCATTCAATTTCGAAGCCAACGGATCTGAGGATCTAATAAGCATAGCTAAATTGAACTACAACAAAAAGAGCTCTTAGTAGTCAGTCGTAGTGAAGCATGTTTAGAGAACGGTGCTCTCCCTTCTCTCTAGTGGGGGCAACAGGAAAGACTGCGACTGAAGGCAGTGAGAGTGGAAGCTACGGTTGAGATCCAACAACAACGCGATCGAAAGGTCTTAGAAGGTCTGAGGAAGCCACAGTAAGTCTCGTTCACCGAAGGAAATCGGCGATATTTCTGATAGTGGCAGTGGTTTTGGAATGGGAATCAGGAGGAAAATACAACTAGGTCAACAGGAATAACAACTGGGAGGAAGAGTAAGGTTGGTTACGAAGAGCATCATTGGTCATAGACTACCGGTAACATATTTTTAAGGGTTCAACTAGAGAGACCAGGTGGAAGCATGGATTGAGGAGGCGGGTAGCGATAAGGTAGGCCCTGGAGTGGTCTGTCTGTGGCCAAAGGAAGGGCTCGTGGGGAGCCCTGGAGAGTTACGATTTGGATTTCACAAATCTGCCCTGTTGTTACTGTTCAAACAGAGGTTCTTAATCGATGATGTCGGCTATCAACAGGCACAGATGGGGATGATTGCAATGAGTTAGCTGGAAGCACTGTGGCGCTAGGAGAGTATTTCGTGGCTAAATGATAGGAGTCGGTCACCCACAAGAGCTACGACTAGCTACATAGATGGATTCAGTTCACAGAGCCCTCGGTGGAGGGAGGATTCTCGAAGACCTCGTTAACAGCTAGGCGGATAGGATGAGCAGCCTCTAGCTGAAGCCTGGGTACTGAAGTGAAGCTTCCCCTCTGACAATCGATAGAGAAGGTCCAACAACCGACTGCCTCAACATTGATCCGTGTTCCGACAATAGGGGTGAGATGGCAAAACTTAACTGATCTGGACCTCTCAGCTAAAGACATCTGGGGAAATAAGTCCTGCTCATGCATGCTACGGAAAGGAGGTGAGAGAAGGAATTTGAATTTAAACCTAATGGGTTACCAAGTATCTACCTGAGTGTAGGTACCCTTGGCCGAAGCTAATGGTGCCTCATCAGCCGACGAGGAATGGCTGGTGCCACCTAGACCTTGGGGGTGGGGCGGACAATGCCTCTGCAAGTGCTGAACAACAAGTGACCAAGGATAACATAGACTTTCAGCACATACAATCAATCATACCAGAGAGAGCCCTTCCAGCATAGGAACAAGGTCAGCAAGTCCAATAGGAATGACAACCAAAACCTTCACTGTGATCCAGGAGATGGGTTGATCTATTCACAACAAATCGACTGTGCTCGGAAGATACCACATTGCAGAAATTCAGTAAGCAATCAAGCAAAATCCAGCTTACTAACACATATAAGGAATCCATTGAGGAAACAGGCGGGTTATGTCTGGTAGGGAGATTCTTAGGTAGATTTTCTAGGTGGAAGGATGTGAAGGCACTCATGGCACAATGGAATGCGTTGCACAAGCTGCTCACACATAATTCACTATGGTTGGTTTTTAAGTTTACATCAAGGAGCTCAGTGAGCAAGTGTTGAAAGGAGGGTCATATCTGGCATATGGGTGCTCCCTTTATCTAAATGCAATGCCATCGTGTTTCACATTTCAATCTGGGATCCAGAATCAACTTCCCTTATGGTTGCAAATTCATGGCCTGCCAATCGATTATTGGTCCAGCTCTGCCCTAAGTAAAATATCATCTCAGATCAGCTCCCCCCTATTCACTAATAGATTTACGAAGAACACGGAAAGAGTCAACTATGTGCGAGTCGTAGTTGAAATTGATATCACGCAGCCACCTCCACAAGCTATGGAAATCATCTTACCGGATGGACAAGAGGTTGAACTGGAGCTTCGATATGAAACCAAACTGAAACATTGCTCCAATTGCAGACAGACTGGGCATTATCAGATCCACTATCACATACCTGACCAACCTACATTGGGGAAGCCATAGGAGAAGCCCAATGTGATGGATGTCCATGGCATGAAGGTTGTACGATCCTCTGGTAGGGCCATCAACACCAATGTAGGTAACGGTGGGGATATTGGCACACAACTAGACCTAACTGATACTCAACAAGAACTATCTAGGTAGACCTCCTTAGCAGTGAATGGGACCACCAAAAATGTCCCAAAAGGGATAAACTCACAGGGTGCTAACTCAAGGCAACGGGCATCTAGAGATGAGGGATCAACTAGGGAATTACTAGTACTAACTGCTCAGGTGAAGAGCACAAACCAAAATGTTAGAACCTATGAAACAATATTAGACAAAGTTGTGCGACATAAGGTCAATAAACACTAGCATGCAACCTTGTCTAATCCTAATGTGAGGAAAGAAACATCAAGGACTACAATTAACAACAACCACCAGGTGATTGAACAAACAAAAGCTACAAGTGATATTAATGTTTTAGATATAGTTGCACCGTACCTGTAAAGGATCACCAGATTGAAACTAGCATGCTACAGTGTTAGTTGCAAATCTAGGAAATCCTAGATAAACCAAACTACCCAAAAGGAAGTATGGCATGTAATACTAATAAAATTATGGTAGAGAGACAAAGAAATGGGCAAAGGACAAGGAGACTTAAGGATACTTCAAAAATGATAACTTATCCCATAAGGGCTAGAAAAATAGATCATCCAATTTATCCCAAGCAGACAGTTTCAGTGACCAGTATAGGTTTAGTACCAGCACCTCCTCAAATTCTAACAGCCATAGATGCACCCTTGCTCCAGCATACTCCTGACCCAATAACACAGATTGGGGCACACAAAACTCAGGTCAACAGTTGACTTCAGGGACAGACTAAGAGGCAAGGCCAAAGCTGATAATTTCAGATGCAACTCCTAATAAATACATGACTAGCAAACTTAATAAAATGATAGCTAGGAGACAAGGCATGGGTCAGAATTGTCACGCCCCGAGAGAGTCCCCGCCAGACGAAAATCCAGCAGCATCTCCCCTGTACGGGTGACAATATGAAACTTACATACAAGGCCTACACGGCCACTATACATCGGTCAACACGACCGGAGCAAAAACTATACATACATATCATAAATAGGCCTCAGGCCATCAATCCAGGTAAATAGCAACAGTCTATAATATCTAGACTTACCCCTTCTGCCATCTGAGCAGGAATATACAACCAAACCAATCGAATAGTTTATAAGGACACAACAAATATCACCAAACCTCCACAAGTACATAACCAAAACAAACACAAGTCCTACACACTTCATCTATTCAAAAATCGAAACCATAAGACCAATAAAAACAAATCCATTTCGACGAGGGGAATTGACAGCTGGACTCTCTTGGCAGTTTCAACCTGAAATAGATGTAAAGCAATGGGGTAAGTTCAATGAACTCAGCGGATAATAGTCAATATGCATAGAAAGCTATATCTAACAATAATAGTCATGTCAGTATAGTCTCTTGATCAATAATAGCAAAAATGCAAGGAAAAGCTGCGGAAAGACTGTACATACCTGAATCTCCTATCCTGACATAGGAGTACGAGCCATACTAGCAGAAATAAGGTCGTCAGACCAAATACAAAATGTATACTATATGCATGTCAATCATATGCAACATCCAAGGCAGCAAGCAAAATGCAGCAAACACAATACAAATGCTATCCATGCAAAATGCATGCGATGCAAATGACATGGTCACCCCTGACGCCAGTCAGCCGCCTCACACGCGATGGTGAAGTCGAGTGGGTAGGGCTATGACAACTGTGTACTCTGCCATCACTGCTCTCCTGAGTGACCGAGTGGACAGGATGCTGACGGAGTACACCTATCCACCTGCCCCAAACAGAGTGGGGGAGCAATGCTCTCATCTCCCGGTGTTGTAGACCAGAGGAGGGATCCCTGCCTGCTACCACACTGCCTCATCGCTACCCATGAGCGGACCAGCGGAGGCTGACAGAGCAACTGCACACACCCTCCTGATGTACCACTAACCCATGAGTGGCAGCATGTGCAGACCATATAACTGGCTACGGGCTCAACTATAAAGGAACCCCGTCCAGCCAGCATGCAATCATGCAAGATGGTGCATGACACTAAAATATGTAACCAACTAAAATACATATCCGAATAATATGCACAACCAATAGGTACATATCAATGATCCAAGAAAAACAGGGAAGGTGTAGCTATAAACTGACCAAATGCATGTATCAAAGCACAATAACATACAAGGCAGATAAACATGAAAATTATTGCAAGCTATAACTAACTGTTGGTGCAGGGGCACGAGATGATCAAACCTGTGTTTTGATTATGGCAAAAATGCAAAGTTAAGGTTATATCGTTATCTCATGAGCTGAATCGAGTGTGCAGAAAAAGTGCCAACGTTGGAGCTGAAGGCTAGCGACACCCGGAAGAAGTTGCGGTGATCGGGCGACACTCGAGTGACCTCGGAGGTAGCCGAAGGAATCGAGTGGAAGGCCGAAAGCGAAAGCGACACAGTAAGTATCAAGGTAAAGCTAGTGTGTGTGAGAGTAAGAGAGGTTGTATCCTCCTTATGGGGATGATCTTAAGCGTAGATCCGACCAAAGATATCCTATAAATGGTCTAGGTCGAGATCGGACGGTCGGTGGTCGTCTAAATAATATTTTTGTTAAGCTAACTTTGCCTTGCAGCTAGCATCAGTCGACTACACTTGAGGACTCGACGCTCATCATCACGATTGTCTGCGTCGCAAAGATTCGATCGATTGCCATCAGATCGTGATGATGATGGCTATCAGTCGACTGATGGTCAAGGATCAGCCTCGAGGAGTCAAGCTTTATCACCATTTTTCAAGGAGTCTTGTGCCCAATTCCTATTGGTTGAAGACCCATTCGATGAGGGGCTCAAAGGCTATAAAAGGAGGGCTTGTCCTAGGGGTTTTCATCAATTCAAAAGCTTCCAAGTGCTTCCGGTACGCTACGAGTCTCCGACATTCCTACGACGAAGCACTGCAGACACGATGACTAGGGTTTCATCTTTCCATCTACGAGTCATCGGTATAAGCTTAGTCTAATTCCATTCTTATATTGAATTTTTCTTTATTGTGGTTTTATCGTACCGAGAAGAGGGGGAGTGTCCCTCTATCTCGAATCTCTTTCGTGATTTTTGTATTTGATTTACTCCTACCTCCAACGTGGAGGAGCTCTATAGTGTTTTGCCCTCCGTGCGTGGTCAAGGACCACTAGGGCCTTGGAGTAGTAGCCGAAGGCTACGAACCAAGTAAAAAATATTATTATGTCTTTATTTTTATTGTGTTCTTCCACTGCGTTTACTCGTGCCTCAACGAACGATTTCGAACGAAAAGTTTCTATCGCTATTCACCCCCCCTCTAGCAATCCGCTCGATCCAACAATTGGTATCAGAGCCGGGGGTGCTCAGATTCGGTGCAACCACCGGTCGAGCATTTTTATTTTCGTATTTATCATTTTAAGATTTCTCCCACACTACTAATCCAAGACCAAGTCTTGGTACATAGTTTTTTTGTTGTGTTTTTGCAAGTACAAATCGCCTTTGGAGTACCTCACGATCAAATGAGCATAACTTTTGCTACAAGTGGACTCACGAAACGATCTACCCACCAAATTGAAGTTCTCTGAGAGATCTACACTTCTTACTGGGGTACCCCATAACAAGCTGTTTTCATCCCCAGAAATCGATGTTTAGTACCATTTCAGGGACATTGAAGGTTGTGAGTACTTACTTTTTGTTTAAGTTTCTTTTCTCTTTGTTTAACCTTCTATTTCTCGTTTGTTTTTTTTATTTCCCACACCACTAATCCAAGACTCAAGTCTTGGCAAGTTTTTTTTGTGTTTTTTTTGTTTTGTATGTGCAAGTTTTTCTTTATGGCTCACATTGAGGGGTACAACACCACCCGACCTCCTTTCTTTAGCGGAGATGATTTCCGTTACTGGAAAGGTCGGATGGAGTGTTTTCTAAAAAAACAAGTCGAGTCTTGGATAATCATCCAAACCAGCTTTGCTCTACCCACCAATGATCAAGGCGAGCCCTTGGATTTCAACAAGTGGACCAATGCAACCAAGAGGCAAATCGAAGCCGATGCAAAAGCAACCCAAATATTGCAATGTGGTTTGTCTAAGGTTGATCGGACCCTTCATCAGTGCAAAAGATCTGTGGACAAAACTCATAGAACTACACGAAGGGACTAACGACGCGAAGGTAAGTAAGCGTGACTTACTACTTAATAAATTGTATAACCTAAAAATGCAGGAATGTGAGACAGCAACGCAACTACATGCCCGCGTCTAGGACATTGTCAACGACCTACACACCATCGGACACAAGGTCGAAAACCGCGACCTCCTAAGGTACGTTCTTAATTCATTTTCTAGGACTACCTTGTGGGCATCCATGGTCGATGCCTACAAGGTCTCTAAGGACCTTTCAAAGCTTAGGTTAGACGAATTATTTTCCGAGTTTGAACTTCACTAGCAAACTAACATGGTCCAGGCCGAGAGAGGTATTGCTCTACTTGCAGAACAAAGAAGAAAGTCATCTACCAGGCAAGAAGATGGACTCGAACCCAAAGATGAATCAGAGTCCAAATCTGAAAAGGTGGAAGCAATAGTGAACATAGTGCGGAAGATCGTTGGGAGAGAAAGGAGGCTACTAAAGAACCAAAAGAGGGCACAATTCAAATCGAATCGAAAGAAGGCTTTTCATGCAACATGGGACAACGAAGAAGACGTCGACATAACATGCATGGCAAGACCCGAAGAGTCCGAGTCAGAGTCCGAATCTGAATCCAATTACAACACCGACTCTGAACTTGAGGACTACTTCGAGAAGAAACTCAAAGCCGGACAAAAAGGAAAAATTAAGGTTAGTCGCTCACTAATTCATATGCTTTAAAATACAATTAAATTGCTAACTAGGAAATTAGCTAAATCCGAGTCTAGGGTCGAGTCCTTGGTTGAGGAGGTTGAAATCCTCAAACAAGAGACACCCCTAAACTCTTCAACTAGTCGAGTTCAAGAGGAGGACTCAACTCGAGTTGAAAAACTCGAAGAAGAGAACTCTCTCTTGAAAGGACGAGTCCAAGAGCTTGAAGCTCGGTTGAACAAGTTCTCGATGGGGTCCAAGAATCTTAACCGACTTCTTGGAACTCAGAGAGCCATGTACAATAGAGCCGGACTCAGATATAGCTCAAAGACTACGAATATATCTTACATGTCTATCGTAAACCATAGTCATCATCGAGTCCAAGCGTGGGTCCCGAAAACTTTATTAAACTCACATATAAGGACCAATAGGTTTTGGATTCCCTAGGATCAAGTTCATTACTTGACCAGACCATATTGGTTCAATAATCTAGGGGGAACTAATACCAAAATAGTATATCCGGTAACCTTAACCCCTTATTTTATTTAGAATGGTTAGATAGGACAATAACTCGTCAATGCTTGTTAACATAGTACCAGGACGCGACGAGATGATAGTACGCTAGGAAAACGGAGTCTCGTGTATTCGAGCTAGATAAGGCGTATCTAGTTCGGTTCATTTGACCGAGTGGAACTAGCTGAAGCTACCTCGCCGTATCTTAGACTAGTTAGACCAGGAAGTGGTCTTAGGTGAGTCATGTTACTATTTTCTCGAAATTGGCTTTGTCTAAGGAAGTGGTCATTTTTCCGATCAAAGAAGGCCCCTGTGCCTCCCCACGACCTGGAAGCCAAGATCATGAAAAGGTGACTTGATGAGCTTAGGATCAAATTCGAATCTAACGCAAGGTTGACCAGTTTCAAATCATTAAATTTAATCAAGATAAAATTGGAATCATCTCACACAACATATAAGGTGAACCAATTCTAAGACACTTAGAATGGGTGAGATGAATAAGGAATAATTTCAATTCACATAGTCCTTTCAAAAATGTTACCTAATTTTCAAACTATCGAGCTTAAACGTTTATCTATACTCGGACAAAACTCTAAATATACAACCTTCTAGGTCAATGTTTAGCGCCCCCTAACTATTCTGTACCTTATATACTTGATTAAGGGGGAGAGCAAACTAACCCTAAGGGTTATATATTTTCAAAAGTTATTAGCGTATAAGTATTTTGAAACTCAAACCTAATTTTATAAGTATTGTTGAAAATCAAATTAGTCTCAAGACTTATATTGTTGGTGCAGAGGATTATACCTCGAACCAAAGTAAATCGAGACACATGCTTGGACTCATGTTAGATAATCTTTACATATTGTTATGCATGCTACCTTTTTTGTTAAAAACCTCTACTTTTTATATAAAACCCAAAATTTTTTTGATTTATGGCAAAAGGGGGAGAAGAGCACAAGTTAAGGGGGAGAACAAAATTTTAAAATTTTTAAGATTAACCTTTTGTTCTAAAACTCATCTAAGGTTAAGGGGGAATTGATTATAATGAGTGCATCATTTACATTTACTCATTTTTCACATTACATTTTTCCTTAACTTTACGTAAGTTTGTCATAGATCAAAAAGGGGGAGATTGTTGGTGTAGGGGCACCAGATGATCGAACTGTGTTTTGATTATGGCAAAAACGCAAAGTTAAGGTTACATCGTTATCTCACGAGCTAAATCGAGTGTGCAGAAAAGTGCCAACGCTGGAGCAAAAGGCTAGCGACACCCGAAAAAAGTCGCGGTGGTCGGGCGACACTCGAGTGACTTCGGAGTGAGCCGAAGGAATCGAGTGGAAGGCCGGAAGCGAAAGTGACACAGTAAGTATCAAGGTAAAGCTCGTGTGTGTGAGAGTAAGAGAGGTTGTATTCTTCTTACGGGGATGATCTTAAGCGTAGATCCAACCAAAGATATCCTATAGATGGTCTACGTCGAGATCGGACGATCGGTGGCCATCTAAATAATGTTTTTGTTAAGCTAACTTTACCTTGCAGCTAGCATCGATCGCCGGCTTGAGGACTCATTGTCATCTATCGATCGTCTCTGATCGACATTCGGTCGATCGCCATCGATCGTGATGATGGCTATCAGTCGACTGATGGTCAAGGATCAGCCTCAAGGAGTCAAGCTTTATCACTATTTTTCAAGGAGTCTTGTGCCCAATTCCTATTGGTTGAATACCCATTCGATGAGGGGCTCAAAGGCTATAAAAAGAGGGCTTGTCCTAGGGTTTTTCATCAATTCAAAAGCTTCCAAGTGCTTCCGGTACGCTACGAGTCTCTGACATTCCTACGACGAAGCGCTGCAGACACGACGACTAGGGTTTCATCTTTCCATCTACGAGTCGTCCGTATAAGCTTAGTCTAATTCCATTCTTACATTGAGTTTTTCTTTATTGTGGTTTTATCGTACTGAGAAGAGGGGGAGTGTCCCTCTATCTCAAATCTCTTTCGTGGTTTTTGTATCTGATTTACTCCTACCTCCAACGAGGAGGAGTTCTTTAGTGTTTTGCCCTCCGTGCATAGTCAAAGACCACTAGGGCCTTGGAGTAGTAGCCGAAGGCTACGAACCAAGTAAAAAATATTATTGTGTCTTTATTTTTATTGTATTTTCCGCTGCATTTACTCGTGCCTTAACGAACGATTTCGAACGAAAAGTTTCTATCGCTATTCACCCCCACTCTAGCGATCCGCTCGATCCAACACTAACTAGCATATCAACATGACTATATCAAAAAGATAAGTCAAAATACTCGTCTGATATAATGTTCGAAATCATGAACTCTTCACACCCGTAGACCTATCTCATGATCGAAACCTGCATAAAACATAAATTACCATCAAATCCAAGCACACAACAAATGATCGAATCGAATCCTACATCGACCTCATATCCGATCCACTAGATTGATTTAGTTATCCTATTTAACCTAATCAATCCTCCATATATAATTACAGAACTGATCAACATCACACCGAAATCAACAACCCAGCCAACTATAGATCACTAAGAACTAACTCACACTCAAATCATATAACCAAAGTACAGACAACTACTGTCAATAATCTATAATTAAATTAAAATCATCTTGTATGTAATTCAACCGATCAATCACAGTCCCACAACAACTCACCAATAGGGCATCACAAATAGACCCCCAATTTCAGTCGACATCAACAAATCTGCCAATTCCCAAACAAAACCTCACAATCAAGACCCAACCTCCAAACTCCTGGCTGTGCATAGTCGGCGCAGTCGGGCACAACCGACACCTCACCATTCCACAAGCCAAAACTCATCGGCAGACCCCATAAATCAACCAACAACTAATGAAGGGAAAGTGATGGATCGAGATCTACCTATACTAAGGGTCCATCGTCGATCTTCCTGCCCTAATCCGTCCTATTCTTCTGTTCCCCATAGAAATCACATGCCCCGAACACTCAACCTCATTCAATTGAGGAAAAATAGGGCTTACCTTTCTCCGGCAGAACACACGAAGGGAGACTCCCACTCAGAACACGGGGAAGCTGTTGCCGACAAGCCGCATGTCATCGGAGTTCAAGCAGGCATAGAGAACCTCCCAGTCCCTCTCCGTCCTCAAAAAATCCGGTGGCGCACATGTGAGCGCAATCGAGGAACCCTCCAGTGGCCGAAGGGGCTCGTTCGCCGCAGAGAAAGGGGAACGACTGGGCAAGGGAAAATGGAAGCGTCGAAACTCACGGTGGCTGGTGCTAGCCGACTATGGCGATGCTGCGTGTGGCGGCGGCCTGGTCATCGATGCAAAGCACGAGAAGAGGGCATCGGCGGAGAGATCGCGGTGGTAGTGGAGGTGTGAACGGGAGGAGCAGAAGAAGGGGGTGGCGGCATCGATGGCTACCGACTGCGGCGAGGAGAAGGTGTCGCGAGAAGAGTCGGGTCGCGAGGGAAGAGATCATGTGAACGAAATGTCGGGTGCGGCGGGGAAACAAATAAACCAAGATTCACCGATTAAATGGGATAGGTTAATTAAAGACCGGTTGGATTAATTAACCCTAACCCTAGATTAGGTTTTCCATTAATCCAAAATCTTTAACCCTAGGTTTGTTTTAAATAAATCCCTAGTCGTCCATCATTAATCAAATTAACCCAAAAAAATCAGTTCTCTAATTTAATAATAGAGATATCATCTAGTACCAAAAAATTTATTCGTGGTATTTTACAAGAATAACAAGGAACTGCAGGCTACTAGAGTAAAGGAAGCAACCTTGTTAAGGGTTGAGGGGTCGGGGTTAGCAGTTAACACTAAGAAGACTGTGCCAATGCCTAACATAGTATTAGGGGTAGCTTCCCCTAGGGTTTTTACAGCCATGAATGAATCAATGGATTACCAGATCTCAAGGAAAATGACTAGGGGTATATCACATCAAAAATTCAGGCAAGTAGTTGACGTTGGGGATAGCTGTAGAAATGCCAAAGATGCTAGAATTAGCAAAAGGATCACCAGTTTTAGCAAGCCCAAACCCACAAACCTCTGAAAGCACACCCCCTCACAAAAATCTGGAATGTAGTTATACAAAGCGACTCACTTCATAGGCAAGGCTCCCTAAAGGCAATGTTTCAGGGCATTGGCGACCTTCCCCAAACAACCCTCCAAAGGAAAGTGAAACTGACATAAACTGCAAGGACAAGGCACAACTACAGACTTAACAGTATCAAAATCTAGGGAATGTGGCAATTGAGGATGACAGTTCATAGAAAATTCATACAAGGTCAAGAGCTCATAAGAGGAAAGTAGCATTGGAAATAGCTAGGACCTTCTAGCAGCCAAGTCCGGATAATGCCAAGAGAGGGCATCATGCACAACAAGAATAGCATTGCCAAGAACCCAGGACTGACACTCGGCAGGGTATAGAGCAAAAGGAAAGAGAAATCTCTCCAACAGCTCCACTACAACCCATACATAATGGAAACACACAACCAGATATGGAGGAGGGACTTCAGCAGGAATAAGAGGTTGGGAGGACTCACACTATCATAGTGGGCCTAGCTGCTCCGACATGGTTGGGCAACAAATACAAAGAGGAGGACTTCAAAGGAATCCAGAGGGACACTACCTCAAACCCAGTGGGCAGTAAGAGACAAGGATAGAATGGAAACCAAGTAGCCGGCAGGTGCCGAGCCTTTTAGATGAAGATAGGAGCATGTAATGTAAGAGGCTTTAACACAAGCCTCAAGCAGAGGGAAGTCGTTAGACTCCTCCGATCTCTCAATCTAAGTGTCCTATGCATCATGGAAGCAAAGTTAACTAATCAGGCTTAGCAAACTCTTAAATCCAACAACCTACAACATTGGGAAACAACTCAACACCTGGGTGATTTGCATAGAAGTCGAATGCTACTCATATGGACTTCACAACTCATCTCCCTCTCAATCCAACAATGGGACGACCAATTCATACACACAATTATCATGAGCAAAGATGGTAAAAGGAAATATGCAACCACATTCATGTATGGACAGCTCAACATGACTTCCCAGAGAGCTATGTGGAAAGGCCTTCAACAAATTGCCGACACAATGGATTTGGCTTGGCTCATTATTGGGGACTTAAACTCCCTCCTCTCATCAGCAGAAAAGCAAGGAGGCAGTGAGGTTACATTATATACCACGGTAGATTTCCAAGAATTTGTGATGAGTGCATGGGTTGAAGACCTACGGTCCATGGGATGTCGTTACACATGGACAAATTGAAGGGTGGTAAGCAAGATAGAGTGTGCCATGGTGAACAGATTATAGTTAGTGAAGGAACTCAGTTGCTTTGCAAAATTCATAACCCCAGGAGTATACTCAAACCATGCAACATGCTTAGTCACCGTATTTGAGAACCATTCCTGTGGAGGCAAACCATTTTAAGTTCTTTAACATGTGGACTAAATACCCTCAATTCAAGCAATTGGTGCAAGATGAATGGAGTCAAGCTACTACATGGTGCACACAAGGTACAACTCAATATAGGCTCAAACGAAAGTTTACCATACTTAAGAGGGGATTAAGGAAATTGAATCAACAACACTACCAAAATATCCAAAGTTGATCCAAGAGGGCCCAAAAGCACCTTGAAAATCTGTAGCATAGTGGTCTAGGTCATGTATCATGGATGACCACTACAACGGAGCAAAACAAGAAGCAGATAAGCTAGCCCAAGCATAATACCTCTTCTACCTCCAAAAGGGCAAACATAAATATTTCAAGGAAGTGGACTGGAACACACCCTTCTTCCATTCTTTGGTCAAAAGGAACAACAAGCGAAGGGAGATAGTAGCAGTAGAGAAAATGAACGACCAGATCACCATGGAAGCCGACGAGGTGGCCTAGAATTCGTAGGCTACTTTCAAGCCCAACTGGGGAGTTAAAGGTATCATGCCACATTCCAAGGTGAATGCATGCAACATGGGAAAGTACTCACTACTGACCAAAAACTCCAGCTCATTCGAATGCCCACTACTGAGGAGATCAAGGCGGCACTCTTTGACATAGGTGACCTTCAAGCACCTGAGCCAGATAGATATAGCTCTAAGTTTTACAAAGAGTCATGGGATATAGTTGAGCAGGATTTCACCTCAGCAATAATGGAATTTTTTCTGAATGGGAAACTTCTCGAATCATGGAACCACACACTCATCATCGTGGTACCTAAAAGTGGGCATGCCACCAAGGTACAAGACTACAGGCCCATATCCTATTGCACAACCTTTTATAAGGTCATATCCAAAATCCTTGCAAGCCGACTCTCAGATGTCACAAATCACTTACTGAACCCTGCATAGACAATATTTGTTAAGAGGTGTAGTATCGTGGATAACATCTAGTTAGCTCAGAAATTACTACGCCGCTACACTAGAAAAAGAATTTCCCCAAGATGTACTTTGAAAATTGACTTGGAGAAAGCTTTTGACTTGGTGCACTGAGAGTTCATACAAGATATCCTCAGCTCCTGGTAGTTCCCAACCATTTATATCACATGAATTAGAGAATGCATCACCACCACATCATTCTCTATAGTGATTAATGGGCATATGCATGGACATTTCCAGGGGGAAGAGGACTTAAGCAAGGAGACCCACTCTCTCCCTATATATTTGGCATTTGCATGGAGTATCTATCTAAATTACTAGCACGGGCCACCACTAGAGCTGATTTCAAATTCCACCCTGCATGTGAGCATCTAAGGATAACACACCTCAAATATGCAGATGATTTATTGCTCCTATCCCATGGTTGTTGATGCAGAGAGCATCACTCTTTGGTTTTGATGTATGAACCATAGTTAAAGTTAGGACTTACTTGTGTTCTAATATCAGTGTTAAGTGTATAGGCTTAATAGGAAGTTCTAGTAGATCATGTTGATTGGATACTAGGCAAATGTCTTGATATATCAGGAGGACCAAACACCAAACATGAAGACCAGATGGGTCGAGTGGACCAGACATTTAGCATGAAGACCAATTGGGTCAGGAGATCAGACAATCGACAAAAAGTCTAGCTAGATTTGGTAGACCGGACAACTGGTGGAAGTCCTGGTGGGTCAGATCGGATGTTAAGAATGGCAAGTCTGGTAGGTAGCCGACAGGTAAGCCTCGAGTGGAGAGGTAAGGTCGAGTCCTCAGAAGGGGGACAAAGCTAGGCGTCGAACTGACGGAAAGTCCACGTGGGACTTAAAAGTTGAGACCGAGTAGTATTACTACTGTTATCAAATTTGATATTATCTATTTGTGCTAATCTTGTTTTTCAGGATCGATTGGTGAATGTATTCTAGTCGGTGAAGTTCGATCGGCCCAGGTAAATTAGAGGATTAAGCGGTGATCGATCGAAGATCTAGCAGCACAGATGGAAAGAGTTTCAATCGATTGGGGAGTTTCAGTCGATTGAAGAGGCAAACTTCGATCTTGCAGTCGAGTGATCCGAGTCGATTGGGCGTGTTGATTGGTGAAAGACCGTGAAGTTCCATATCGACGGGCTGATGTGGAGTCGACTGGAAAAGGTTTATAAAATAAATGCTCGACCAACTCCGAATAGTAGACTGCTACTACGTCGAAGTGCTGCCTCTATTCATACTCGTCTACAAGAGATTTGGTTCCTCACAAAGACACTTTTCCAACACTCCGTGCCTACTTCAAAACTTCCATAAGTGTCGGTATAATGTAGCTCTTAATTTCTTGTATTTATTTTCGCTTGTATGTACTTAACTTCAAAGAGAGAGTAGAGTGTTACCCATCTCATATTTTTGTAAAAAGTGAACTCCTTCGAAGTTGAGAGTTCTCGAATCGGAGAGTATATAGTGATTGTCGATCAAGGTAGCTCTCGGAAGAGCTACGAGCCTTGGAGTAGCAACCCGGTTAGGGTTGTGAACTAAGTAAAAGAAATTTGTCTCTATTCCATTTTTTTTTCCGCTACAAACTCTTTAACGTTTTCAAAATATAAAAATAAGATTTAAAATATAAAAGAAAATTATAACCTCCGAGATTCACCCCTCTCTATCGGAATATTTCGATCCTACAATTGGTATCAGAGCAGGAGTGCTCCGAATTTGGTGCAACCACCATCGAGAGCATTAGAATAATTTTCTTTAAATTTCTTGCATTATAATAATTTTCTTTACTTTTCTTGCATTAGAATAATTTTGCATATTTTTATCACTCAGAATAACTTTTAATAATTTTTCTGCACTTAGAATAATTTTTAATAATTTTCTGCATTTAGAATAATTTTTAATAATTTTTCACATTTAGAATAATATTTCTACACTTAAAATAATTTTTAATAATTTTCTACATTTAGAATAATTTTTCACACTTAGAATAATTTTTAATAATTTTTCTGCACTTAGAATAATTTTTAATAATTTTTTATATTTAGAATAATTTTTAATAATTTTCTGCACTTAGAATAATTTTTAATACTTTTTTCTACATTTAAAATATTTTTTAATATTTTTCTGCACTTAGAGTAATCTTCTATTAATTTTTACACTTAGAGTAATTTTCTATTAATTTTTACACTTAGATTAATTTTCTATTAATTTTTGCAATTAGTATAATTTTTATTAATATTTGCACTTAGTATAAATTTAATTTTTGCACAATATTATTTAATTTAAATAATTCTCGGAATAATTCTCAATTTTAATTAATTCAAATAAAAAAAACAATTAATAAAAGATTTATATAGAAATGTCACACTTAGAAGGGTATAGCACCGTTCGTTCTCCTCTCTTCAACGGAGACGACTTTTCATATTGGAAAAGACGAATGGAGTGCTACTTGAAAATCGACCTAGAGGTCTGGTTCTCGATTAGGAAAGGTTTCGTCTCTCTAGTAGACGACTTGAGTGAGTTGTTAAAACCGGAGAAATAGACCGCGGACATTAGGAAACAGACTCAAGTCGATTACAAGACACTTAACACCTTGCAATGTGAACTTACCAAAGAAGAGCTCAATAGGGTGGATCCATTCGAAAACTCCAAGGAATTATGGGATAAATTAATTGAATTACATGAAGGTACAAATGATACTAGGATAGCTAAACGAGACATGTTACTTAATAAATTATTTAATTGTAAAATGAACGAAAATGAAAATGCTAGTCAACTTCACATGAGAATAAAAGACATTTTAAATAGATTACATTTAATCGAACACCAAAAAGAAAATAGAGACATAATTAGGTATACACTTAAGGCATTCTTGAGGAACACCTTATGGGCATTCATTGTCGATGCCATAAGGTTTCCAGGGATCTTTCCACAATTAGACTCAACAAATTGTTTTGTGAACTTGAACTACACGAACAAGCTAACTCGAGTCAAACCAAGAATGGTATTGCTTTAATGGAAGGTTCGACCAAAAAGGAAAGGAAAGTGAAAAGTGAGTTCGAAGATGAGTCGGAGTCAGAATCAAACGGAGAAGAAGAAATCATAAATATGGTCCGAAAGATGTTCAATCGGAGAAAAAGGTTTACGAAGAAGGATGCTAAGAAAGTCATCGACAATAAGCCGAGACCTCGATCGGAAGTGACTTGCTACGAGTGCAACGGAAAGGGATGCTACAAATCAGAGTGTGCAAATCTATAAAAGAAGAAAAACCAAAAAAGGAAAAGAAGAAGAAAACGCTTAAGGAAACTTGGGACAAATCATCATTGGAAGAGTCGGACGCAGAAGAGACAAAGAGAAGCTTCGTGGCATTTATGGTCGAATCAAGCTTTGGAGCCGAGTCAAGTTCCGAGTATGAGTCCGATTCCGAGTTCGAGAGAAGCCACATATCTGTTAGTAATATATGAGAGATGTCCTAAGGCAATCGCCTTATGTATGAACCATTTATATGATAAATGAAGATTCACTATTTGAGTATACATGTTTAATGTATTTGATTCGATCTTAAACTCATTTACTGAATGTCCACAATGCGATTCACAGCATGAGAGAATTTGTGATTGGATCACAACTAGTGAGTATCTCTACATGTGTAATTGTGATGTATCAGAATTATCCCTAGTCGATGAATTGATGGATTTGGACACCATCAATTCTGTTGAGACTAGCACGAGGTATACTCCTTGGTGTATCCAAGCAGCTGATTCTCACTGGCTGGAGACATAGTGATGTCCGGAGTTAATCGTGGATGCTAGTTATGGTAACTAGTTCATTGGAGTGACCAGCCGTAAGACTTCATATGGTTCTCTGCATATATAGATATGTCAATGAAGTTCTTACTGTGGATTAAGTGCGATGTTCCTTTGACTTGCGGTATTCAAGTCATCTTGATCATGGAGACTTATGCTTTGACATCTTAAGCAAACATCTCTAAGGAGATGTGGACCCGAGATGATTGGGTATAAGTCGAAGTGATCGAAGGTGTTTGAATAGCCTATAAAGGATTCACCACTCCTTGCGAGGAGATGTATACCCATGGCCTCTCGTCGGATTGTTACTAAAGTCTTTGGCCAAAGCATTACATGTTTAGAGTAAGGTACTCTTCGATACATGTGGAGTAACTAGAATCCGTAGGACGAGGAAATGATACTTGGGCTAGGTGTGACGTAGTCAGCCTAATGGGGACTGACACTATAGACCATGTCCTGAACCAAGTGGGTATAAGATGAGTGAAGGGAATGGGGCACGATTCATTCGAGCTACTGAAGGGGTTCAGAAATAGTTCTGGATCAACCGTTGATCTTTTCGGTTAATTGGGGATCATGATGTACTACTAGCTGCCACTCATGATCGTTCTATAATTAATGGTTAATTATAGAAGGCCAACATAAACCGAGAACCTATTTGGTCACACGCACAACGAGTGTAATCCAAAGGATTTAAAACGAGCTTGAGAATGGGATTCTCAGACCGAGAGAAACTATGTTTGGTTGGACCAAACATAAAGCGAGCATGAAATTGTTTCAGTCGCAATGGAAGCATGGATGGGCCATGTCTTATGAAGACATAACGGATGGACCAAAATGGTTTGGTTCTAATCCAATGGATGAGAATAAACCAAAGGGTTTGGTTTATTTTAAACGAATGAACCAAAAGTTGGTTCTGTTCGTTTTAACTTAAAATAAACCATCATGGTTTGGTTTATTTTAACTTATCCTAATGGAGCGGGTTAACGGGCCTAATGGTTATGATCCAATAACCATTAAGAGAAGTAGTTCTCTATAAAAGAGGGCTTAAGGGATAATTAAGCCCTAATCCAAAACCCTAGCCCTTGGAGTTGCCGCCCACCCCTTGAAGGAGGTTTTCGGCGCCAACCCTAGTGTGCCGCCGCCCAACCTATTGTGCAGCCGTCCAACTTGTTGCCGGCATCCAAGCTTCAGCCGGCTATCCTCCGGCGACCCTCCGGTGATCTCCTATAGGTTTGGCATCAAGGTGAGCCTTTTCTTTCCTTGGTTGGCCGGCGCCTATATCCTCCACCAAGCTGTCCAGTTTTCTGGACAGCTTCTTCTCCTCTCGTCGGAGCGTCGTTTGGACGACGGTTAGTGCTCCGACAGCGGCTAACTTACCGGGGATTTGATCTCCGGTAATCCTCTGAGGTGGGGGACGAAGGATTCGTCAAACGGTTGACGAATACCTCTCCGGAGAATCGAGTTTTGAGGACTCGGTTTTGGATCCGAATTTGGATTCGGATCGTGATCATCTCTCGATCACGTTGTCTTCAACACGAGGCTAGTAACCCGTACGAAGACGAAGCTCGTGGCTTAGCGAAGTCATCCCGAGGAGCTCGGCGTGGATACGGATAGAGACGATTCTTACGAGGATCGTTCCGGTTGATGCCGTTCCCGCTACACGTCATACGGAAGGTATAACGTAGATAATTTTCTTTTATTGCTAATTTTAATTTACGGTTATGTCTACACTTGTTGTAATATGCATGCGTGTGTTGTGTGTGTTGTAATAAATATAGATTTATTATTTTTAATTGCTTCCGCTGTGCTCATGTTTACGAAACATGATCGAACACACACACGCCGCGGTGCCGGAAACCCAACAATATCTGCATCCATTTCCAAAGGACTAGATGAGGTAACTTCTCCCTTAGAAGATAAGTTGTATAATATAATTGCATGCCTAGGTAAGAAGTTAGCTAAGTCTGAGAATTGAGTCTACTCGCTACTTAAGGAAGTCCAAGTACTTAAGGAGAAAGTCAACTTGAAGACTTCGACTTGCCAAACTAAGGATAGAGAGACTCAATTCAAGTTTCAAAGCTTGAGGAAGAGAACTCGGTCCTAAAAAAGCAAGTAGAAAATATAACCGGATCGTATGAAAGGTTCACTTCGGGCTCCAAGTATCTCAACATGATGCTTGGATCTCAGCGAGCTGTGTGCAATAAGTTCGGACTCGGACACAAAGCTAAATTCTCCTATAAATCATACATGTCATTACTTAGCCGAAACACTAAGAATCGAGTCCAAGCATGGGTTCCTAAGTCTAGCTTAGTCAACCAAGTTGGACCAAATCAATTTTGGGTTCCCAAGAGTCAAGTTCACTCAGTGAACAAAACTCAACCTAGCTATCACTTAGGGGGAGCTAACACTTTGTTTGTTTCTTTGTTTTGTTAAACTCTTGCATGCTTTAGTTTACCTTACTTGCTTAATTTAGAATGGACAAGATAGGAAACAAAGTAGTTTAAACTTGAATAACCTAGTACTAAGATGAAGTGAACTGATAGTAAGTTAGGGAAGCTCCTCGAAGTACATGTCTAGGAAGTGGTCGTTGCTCCGATATCCAAGAAGGTCATGTGCCTCGCCACGACTTGGTGCACTAAGTCGAGTGGAACTGACCGAAGCTAACTCACTAAGTCTTTGACTAGTTAGACCAAGGCTTAGTCCAAAGTGAATCAAGTACTTGATTCCTTCATTGACTTTGTCTAGGAAGTGGTCGTTTCTCCGATATCCAAGAAGGTCGTATGCCTCGCCATGATCTGGAAGTCAATGTTGGAAAAACCTACTTCACTAGCTCAAGCTAAGCTTGAATCTAACACAAGTTTAAAAACTTTGAAATTTCTCATTAAATTTAATTAAGATAAAAAGAAATCCTCATCTCACAAAACTCATAGGGATTTAGAATTCAAGCAAGCTTAATTAGCTTAATAAAATTTACATAACTTAACAAATTTAACTAAACTTAACTTAACAAATTTACAACACAAATCAATTCAAGATAATTCATCTTATTCAAGGTGTGAATTATCTTAGAAAGTTTTAATTCATGTAGGACTCCAAAATGGACCAATGGATTCTAGATAGCGGTTCTCCAGACATACGACTAGAGATAGTCAAAAGTTCTTGGAATTAAGCTACAAGAATCTAGGTTTACCCCGTAACAAGCTGTTTTCATCACCAGAAATCGATGTTTAGTACCATTTCAGGGACATTGAAGGTTGTGAGTACTTACTTTTTTTTTAAGTTTCTTTTCTCTTTGTTTAACCTTCTATTTCTCGTTTGTTTTTTTTTTATTTCCCGCACCACTAATCCAAGACTCGAGTCTTGGCAAGTTTTTTTTGTGTGTGCAAGTTTTTCTTTATGGCTCACATTGAGGGGTACAATACCACCCGACCTCTGTTCTTTAGCGGAGATGATTTCCGTTACTGGAAAGGTCGGATGGAGTGTTTTCTAAAAACACAAGTCGAGTCTTGGATAATCATCCAAACCGGCTTTGCTCTACCCACCAATGATCAAGGCGAGCCCTTGGATTTCAACAAGTGGACCAATGCAACCAAGAGGCAAATCGAAGCCGATGCAAAAGCAACCCAAATATTGCAATGTGGTTTGTCTAAGGTTGATCAGACCCTTCATCAGTGCAAAAGATCTGTGGACAAAACTCATAGAACTACACAAAGGGACTAACGACGCGAAGGTAAGTAAGTGTGACTTACTACTTAATAAATTGTATAACCTAAAAATGCAGGAATGTGAGATGGAAACGCAACTACACGCCCAAATCCAGGACATTGTCAACGACCTACACACCATCGGACACAAGGTTGAAAACCGCAACCTCCTAAGGTACGTTCTTAATTCATTTCCTAGGACTACCTTGTGGGCATCCATGGTCGATGCCTACAAGGTCTCTAAGGACCTTTCAAAGCTTAGGTTAGATGAATTATTTTTCGAGTTTGAACTTCACGAGCAAACTAACATGGTCCGGGCCGAGAGAGGTATTGCTCTACTTGCAGGACAAAGAAGAAAGCCATCTACCAGGCAAGAAGATGGACTCGAACCCGAAGATGAATCAGAGTCCAAATCCGAAAAGGTGGAAGCAATAGTGAACATAGTGTGGAAGATCGTTCGGAGAGAAAGGAGGCTACTAAAGAACCAAAAGAGGGCACAATTCAAATTGAATCGAAAGAAGCCTTTTCATGCAACATGGGACAACGAAGAAGACGTCGGTATAGCATGCATGGCAAGATCCAAAGAGTCTGAGTCAGAGTCCGAATCCAAATCCAATTACAACACCGACTCCGAACTTGAGGGCTACTTCGAGAAGCAACTCAAAGCCGGACAAAAAGGAAAAATTAAGGTTAGTCGCTCACTAATTCATACGCTTTACAATACAATTAAATTGCTAACTAAGAAATTAGCTAAATCCGAGTCTAGGGTCGAGTCCTTGGTTAAGGAGGTTGAAATCCTCAAACAAGAGACACCCCTAAACTCTTCGACTAGTCGAGTTCAAGAGGAGGACTCAACTCGAGTTGAAAAACTCGAAGAAGAGAACTCTCTCTTGAAAGGATGAGTCCTAGAGCTCGAAGCTCGGTTGAACAAGTTCTCGATGGGGTCCAAGAATCTTAACCGACTTCTTGGAACTCAGAGAGCCGTGTACAACAGAGTCGGACTCGGATATAGCTCAAAGACTATGAATATATCTTACATGTCTATCGTAAACCATAGTCATCATCGAGTCGAAGTGTGCATACCGAAAACTTTATTAAACTCACATATAAGGACCAATAGGTTTTGGATTCCCCAGGATCAAGTTCATTACTTGACCAGACCATATTGGTTCAATAATCCAGGGGGAGCTAATACCAAAATAGTATATTCGGTAACCTAAACCTCTTATTTTATTTAGAATGGTTAGATAGGACTATAACTCGTCAATGCTTGATAACATAGTACTAGGATGCGACGAGATGATAGTACTCTAGGAAAATGGAGTCTCGTGTATTCGAGCTAGATAAGGCGTATCTAGTTCGGTTCACTTGACCGAGTGGAACTAGCTGAAGCTACCTCGCCGTATCGTAGACTAGTTAGACCAGGAAGTGGTCTTAGGTGACTCAAGTTACTATTTTCTCGAAATTGGCTTTGTCTAAGGAAGTGGTCGTTTTTCCGATCAAAGAAGGCCCCTGTGCCTCGCCACGACCTGGAAGCCAAGATCTTGAAAAGGTGACTTGATGAGCTTAGGATCAAATTAGAATCTAACGCAAGGTTGACCAGTTTCAAATCATTAAATTTAATCAAGATAAAATTGTAATCATCTCACACAACATATAAGGTGAACCAATTCTAAGACACTTAGAATGGGTGAGATGAATAAGGAATAATTTCAATTCACATAGTCCTTTCAAAAATGTTATCTATTTTTCAAACTATCGAGCTTAAACGTTTATCTATACTCGGACAAAACTCTAAATATACAACCTTCTAGGTCAATGTTTAGTGCCCCCTAACTATTCTGTACCTTATATACTTGATTAAGGGGGAGAGCAAACTAACCCTAAGGGTTATATATTTTCAAAAGTTATTAGCATATAAGTATTTTGAAACTCAAAGCTAATTTTATAAGTATTGTTGAAAATCAAATTAGTCTCAAGACTTATATTGTTGGTGCAGAGGGTTATACCTCGAACCAAAGTAAATCGAGACACATGCTTGGACTCATGTTAGATAATCTTTACATATTGTTATGCATGCTACCTTTTTTGTTAAAAAGCCTCTACTTTTTATATAAAATCCCAAATTTTTTTGATTTATGGCAAAAGGGGGAGAAGAGCACAAGTTAAGGGGGAGAACAAAAATTTAAAATTTTTAAGATTAACCTTTTGTTCTAAAACTCACCTAAGGTTAAGGGGGAATTGATTATAATGAGTGCATCATTTACATTTACTCATTTTTCACATTACATTTTTCCTTAACTTTGCATAAGTTTGTCATAGATCAAAAAGGGGGAGTTTGTTGGTGCAGGGGCACCAGATGATCGAACCTGTGTTTTGATTATGGCAAAAACACAAAGTTTGTTGGATCGAAAGTGTCGCTAGAGGGGGGGGGGGGTGAATAGCGATACGATGTCGTTAAAAAACTTTTGCAATAAGTAAAAAGCAAGTAGAGAGTGCACAGCGGAAATATAAAGTAGACAAGATATTTTTACGTGGTTCACAATCTTTCGATTGCTAATCCACGGCCCTAGTGATCCTTGATCACGTACGGAGGGCAATTCACTAAAACCACTCCTCCTCGTTGGAGGTAGGAGCAACGATTACAAAAAGAAATCAAGGCAAAGGGACACTCCCCCTTTCCTTGTTACGATTAAAGCACAAAGACAATTTAAAGAAGTAGAACTTAAATAAATATACCGACAACTCTTATAAGTAGAAGATGTAGCTTTCGTTGTCGGCGGCACTTCGTCGTAGCAAATGTGAGTAGTAGTAGCGGCGTTACGACGGCGTGTTGAGAGCTCTTGAATTCTTGTTATTTGCTTGGTTTGAACATGTCTATTTATGGATATTGATCTATGAATTTAGACATAGGTAGTGTCCAAGGTGAGGTTCTTATCCCCCAAAACTTGTTCATCCACATCCTTTGCGCCAACTCAAGGATGAGGTGTTTCATCCAACCACCTTGTGCCACCTCCAACCTCCTTGTGCGCCAACTCAAGGATGAGGTGTTTCATCCAACCACCTTGTGCCACCTCCAACCTCCTTGGGCGCCAACTTGAGGATGAGGTGTTTCATCCAACCACCTTGTGCCACCTCCAACCTCCTTGGGCGCCAACTTGTTGGAGCCATTCAACAATGCCACATCATGGGAGCCAACCATCTTGTGCCAACTCACCTTATCTTGGCGTCCACCACAAGGAAGCTTGGTGATGGTTTGGATGTCCACCTTGATGCCACATCACCCTTTGTACCAAAACACGAGTCAAGTCCAAATTCACCCCTTGAAATTCGAGCTCTTCTCGAGGTGGAACTTGACTAGCATTATGTAGTCAAAGGGTTTTGACTGATACAAGTTAGCTTAAAATATAAAGTACGATGGTTCTAACCATCCGATCTCGACCTAGACCTTCCATTGGAGGTATTGGGTCGGATCTACGCTTAACGACCTTGCTTCGCTTTCCGAGCTTACCTTGTAGCCTCGCTTCCGGTCTTCACCCGAGTACCTCGGCTTCCTCCGAAGTCCTCTGGCGTTGCCCGACCACCTCGGTTCCCACCGGGTGTCACAGACCTTCCGCTCAACTTTAGCATTTCTGCACACTTAATTGAGCTCGTAAGATAACAAATATACCCTTAACTATTGAGCCTTTTGCCATAATCAAAATACCGGTTCGACTTTGGTGCCCACTGCACCAACAATCTCCCCCTTTTTGATTCATGGCAAACCGACACAAAAGTTAAGGAAAAATTAAACATAACGATGGCTAGCATAAAGATTAAATATGAATGAGCTAGCATAAAGATTAAATATGAATGAGCTAGCATAATGATTAAGCATGAATGAGCTAGCATAAAGATTAAATATGAATGAGCTAGCATAAAGATTAAATATGAATGAGCTAGCATAATGATTAAATATGAATGAGCTAGCATAATGATTAAGCATGAGTGAGAAATATTATTGTTTCAAGTTCTCCCCTTTGAGGTAACCTCCCCCTTGACCGAAGGTGAGTTCTTGAAAAATAATTTTTACTCCCCCTTAATAGTTGCTTAAGTAAACGGAATTACTTAATATAAAAGGTAATAATTTTGTTTACTTTCTTCCTTACTTTTGTGACTTTCTCCCCCTTTTGCCTTAACTCAAAAAGTTTGTAAATATATTTTAAGGTTTGTAAGTCCAAGCAAGTTCCCAATATAAATATATATATATATTTTTTTAAAATAATAATAAGCTTGAAAATATGTTCATCTAAAATGTACAACTCCGGTTGGACTTGATTGATATAGAATGATCAATAAGTCTTGAAGGAGTTGATTAATTTTAAATAATTATACTCCATGGTTCATGTCGATGCAATCAATCTACATCTCGAACCAGAGTAAGGTCCTAACATCTCACGCCCATCTCATTGGCTAAGTACACAAACACATTAGTCCTATGTGTTGTGAGATGTGTTAGCTCCTTAAATCTATAGGTATATGATTTCTAAGGTAAGACTTAGGCTAATTTCATAAAAGAAGCAAAAGTAGAGTACATATATAGAAAAATTTAAATCCTACTCTATTACGCACATACCTAACTTTCGTCTTAATAAACTAAATTCGGCCGGGTAGTGGTTTGGTGAAGATGTCAGCTAGGTTTGATTTGGACTCAACATACTCTAGTTGTATAGTTCCATTAGTTACATGTTCCCTAATGAAGTGGTGTTTAACTTCTATATGTTTTGTCCTAGAATGACATATTGGATTTTTAGTTAAGTTAATTGAACTAATGTTATCTATGTAGGTTTTAATGTTGTTAAAGATTAAGCTAAAGTCTTGGAGAGTGTTCTTCATCCACAGAGCCGAGACACACTCACCCATCGCAACGTGTTCTGGTGGTAGATAAGGAAACGCAATGCTGATTTCTACTGCACCAACTAACTAGACTCGAGCCGAGGATTTGACAACAACAATTCGTGCTCTTTCTATTGAGTTTACTACCGTCATAGTCGGAGTCGTAGTAGCCGATTAGATTAAACTCGGTAGATCTATGGTACCAAATACCTACGTTTAGCGTGCCCTTTAGATATCTAAGGATACGCTTGACTAGGGTTAGGTGAGACTCCTTGGCACAGGTTTGTAACCTTGCGCACATACTTACCGCGAATAAAATGTCGGGTCGGCTCGCGGTTAAGTATAGGAGACTTCCTATTGCGCTCCTATAGTATTTTAGGTAAACGGGTTTTCCTTCTACATCTTCGTTTATATTAACATTAGTTGCCATAGGTGTATTGATTATTTTAGCATCTTGCATTCCAAATCGATTTATTAAGTCCTTAGTATATTTTTGTTGATGTAAATATATTCCATCTTTAGTTTGTTTAATTTGTAAACCTAAGAAAAAACTTAACTCTCCCACTAAATTCATTTCAAATTCACTTTCCATAAGTGAGATGAATTCGTTTAGCAGGATCGAGTTGGTAGTTCCAAAAATTATATCATCTACATAGATTTGGGCTATAAAGATTTCTTTTCCTACGGTTTTAACGAATAAGGTTGGGTCGACTAAACCTTGGTTGAATCCTTTGGACTTAAGATAGATCGAAAGCCTTTCGTACCAAGCTCTTGGGGCTTGTTTGAGTCCATATAGGGCTTTCTTAAGTCTAAGGACATGGTCATGTTTATCTAGATTTTGAATCCGGAGGTTGGTAGCGTAAACTTCTTACTTAAGGTATCCATTCAAAAATGCTGACTTGACATCAATTTGAAACAATTTAAAAACTCGATGTGCAGCATATGATAACAACATTCGGATGGACTCTAGTCTGGCTACGGGGGCGTAGGTCTCATCGTAATCTAAACCTTCGACTTGACTAAACCCTTTTGCGACTAACCTAGCTTTATTTCTAACTACTTCACCTTTATCATCAAGTTTATTTCGAAATACCCACCTTGTTCCAATAATTGATTTTTCTTTAGGTGGTGGTACTAATTCCCAGACTTCATTTCTAGTGAATTGAGCTAGCTCTTCTTGCATAGCAATAATCCAGTCGGGATCAAGAAGTGCTTGTTCAATAGTTTTGGGTTCGATTTTGGAAATTAACGAGATTTGACTAATGTTTCGGTATGAAGCTCTAGTTCGAACCCCTAAATTTGGATCACCTATAACTTGATTGATAGGATGATTTGTTTGAGTCTTAGTGTGACTCGGGTTAGGGTCATCTATCACTTGGTCGATAGGATGACTTGGGTGAGTTCTAGTTTGACTTGGGTTAGAGTCATCTATCACTTGGTCGATAGGATGACTTGTGTTAGGACGAGATTCAAGTTCAAGATCAGAGTCGGGTTCGCTATAAGTTGATTTGCTAGTTGGTTTTGTTAAGGATTGAACGGGTTCGTGTCCTTCGTCGAAAACTATATTAATGGTTTCTTCGACTCTAAGAGTGTCGTGATTGTTTACCCTATAAGCTCTACTGGTTGTTGAGTATCCTAGAAAGGTTCGAGAGGTTTTGGATTTGAATTTCCCTAGGTAATCCTTAGTGTTTAAGATATGTACCTTGCATCCAAATACCCTAAAGTACTTGATGTTCGGTATTTTATCGTGATAAATCTCGTACGATGTCTTTTGGTGCCTCTTTACCATAAGGATCCTATTTTGGACATAGCAAGCCGTACTAACGGCCTCTGCCCAAAATCTATCGGGTAGGTTATACTCGTTTAACATTGTCCTAGCGGCTTCTTATAGGGTTCTATTTTTCCGTTCGACTAACCCATTTTGTTGTGGGGTTCTAGGACATGAAAACTCATGGTGGTATCCGCTAGGTTACGTAAATCAGAAACTCGTGGCTTTCGAATTCACCACCATGATCGCTTCTAAGTCTTTTAATCTTAAGGTTCTTTTGATTTTTGATTAACCTACAAAGATTGATTAGTTGGTCTAGGGTATCATTTTTATGTTTGATAAACCTAACCCAAGTAAATCTAGAATAGTCGTCAATTATGACTAAGCAAAATTGACTACCATTGAGTGACTTAGCTCCATGTGAATCAAATAGATCCATGTGTAGGAGCTCAAGAACACTTTTGGTTCGTTCTTGATTAGTTAATTGATGTTGTGTCCTAGATTGTTTACCTTGTTGACAAGCATTACATATTTTATTATCCAAGTTGTTTAGTTTAGGCAAACCTATAACCAAGCCACTCGACTCATCTTGTGGGCGAGTCTTGGAGTGCAGTGTCCGAGTCTTGATTGCCATAACCAAGATTCCTCTTCTTTGTGTCATAAGACACTTGGTTGAGGAGTTGGGTAAATTTATTGTGTAGATGTTGCTACTCCTAGTTCCTTTAAGTATTATTTTAGATGTTGCATTTATTTTGATTACGCATTCATTTTCTAGAAATATGACCTTATAATTGTTATCACACAATTGGCTTACACTAAGTAAATTATATTGAAAGTTTTCTACTAATAAGACATTTTGAATTGTAAAGTTAGAGTTGAGCTCAATATCACGATCCGATGATTTTGAGCTTGCCGTTATTCGAAGGCTACCGATCCTTGTCGTTTGAATCGTAACCGAAAATTTGAGTTGATCCCGGTCGTAATGTCGGGAGCAACCAGCAGTCAACATCCATTGATCCTACACATAAGGTAGTTGGATCGGATATTGGAATTACTAAAGGGTTGTTTGTAAGTTTTAAACCTAAATCATCTCACCAATATGCATGATCAAAACATGTTATTCCTATGTGTTATTGTGAGATGACTTTCAATTTTACTTGATTAATTTTAATGAATTTAAATTAACCAACATTAGGTTAGATTCGGATTTAGTCTAAGCTCATCAAGTAATTTTTTCAAGAGATTAGCTTCAGTCGTGGCGAGGCACAGAGGCCTTCTTTGATCGGAACAACGACCACTTCCTTAGACAAAGCTAATTTCAAGAAATTGATAACTCGACTTACTTGAGACTTCTTGGTCTAACTAGTTATTTTTGAAAAGAGGCTCCCGAGGCTCAATCTTTTAAATAGGATTTTAGTTGGTTTATTTTGAAAGAGGCTCCCGAGGCTCAATCTTTTCGCAGATTTTAGTTGGTTATGAGTCCTATCTAACCATTCTAAAAATAAGGAAAAACTAAGCATGCAATTTCTAAGACTTAACAAAAATACATTTTGTATTGGCTCCCCTGGACCATTGAATCGAGTGGGTCTATTCACATAGTGAATTTGGTCCTGGGAACCCAATACATGTTAGATCCTAAAGTTGAAATCAAAGTGGTCTTAGGGACCCATGCTTGGACATTTTTCTTATGTTGGTTTACTATAGACATATATGACTTATTGGTTGTATTTGAGTTAAACCCGAGTCCGGCCTTGTTGTACACGGCCCTTTGTGATCCAAGTAAGAGGTCAAGTCCCTTGGATCCCAAAGTGAACCTTTCCAACGTGTTCCTAAGGTCTTGACTTGTGTTTTCAAGCGAGTTCTCAACTTCAAGCTTTTCAACTTGAGTTGAGTCCTCCTCTTGAATACGAGTAGTCGAAGAGGTTAGGGAGACCTCATGTTTGAGAAGGTTAACCTCCTCAATTAGGGTCTCGACCTTGGACTCGGACTTAGCTAGTTTCTTATTTAAAAATTTAATTGCACCATACAAAGTATTAAGTAACGACCGACTTACCCTTAATGATTCTTTTGAACGGATCACGGATCCGTGGCTTGTCTTGAATGGAAGCTCATCGCCATCGGACTCGGACTCTTCTTGGTTTGAGTCGTGCTCGATCGGCTTGGCCATTAGAGCTTGGATATCGTCTTCTTCCTCCGACAACTCCTCCCAAGTAGCGTTTAGCGCTTTCTTGGTCTTTGATGCGTTATTCTTTAGCTTTGGGCACTCGGACTTGATGTGACCGAACCTGTTGCACTCATAGCATCTAAAATTAGAAGTATTTGAATTAGGTTTAGGCTTACCTTGAGTTGTTGGTCGCTTTCGTCTCTTGATCATCTTCGAACTAGATTGACTAGTTCGGATTCTATTCGAGTCTACTTCCGATTCGGACTCGTCTTCTTCCTTCGGGGTGGCTTGCTTGCGGGCTTCTTCTTCTTGGAACACGCAACTAACGCAATACTCTTCTCGGCACGGACCACGTTAGTTTGCTCATGTAATTCAAGTCCCGAAAACAATTCGTCTAACCTAATTTTAGAAAGGTCCTTGGAGACCTTGTAGGCATCGACCATGGATGCCCACAAGGTGGTCCTAGGAAACGAGTTAAGAGAATACCTGATAAGGTCGCGATTCTCGACCTTTTGTCCGATGGCATGGAGTTGGTTGGCGATGTCTTGGATACGAGCATGTAGTTGAGTTGCGGTCTCGTTTTCCTGCATTTTCAAGTTATACAATTTATTTAAAAGTAAATCTCTTTTACATACCTTCGTGTCGTCGGTGCCTTCATGTAGTTCCACTAGCTTGGTCCATAAGTCCTTTGCACTAATGAAGGGGCCGACGCGGTTGAGCTCTTCCTTGGACAACCCACATTGCAAGATTTGAGTTGCCTTGGCATCGGCTTCTACTTGTTTTTTCATGGAATTTGACCATTGATCGTAACCCAAAGATTCACCATCTTCATTAATAGGAAGTGTGAAACCGGTTTGGATTACGATCCACATCTCGATTTGGGTTTTAAGAAAGCATTCCATCCGACCCTTCCAATAACGAAAGTCATTACCGTTGTAAAACGGGGGTCGGGTGCTAAACCCTTCGAGATGGGCCATTTAAAAACAAGAAGAAGAACGAAAAAGAATCTTGCAAAACACACACGGAAAGAATATTCCAAGACTTTCGTCTTGGATTAGTAGTCTTGAGAAGTAAAAAGATATATAAAATGTAACTTGCAAAAGAAATAAACAATCAAATGCGAATGTCGCTGAAGTTCGGAGGACAACCTTACTCGGGATCTAACCCGAAGGACAACCTTATCCGGATCCTAAAGCCTCTAATGCAATTCTATATGTAGGAGAAGATAAGCAAGTGAAATAATTATACGAAAACAGAAATAAATAAATAAAAAATCTGAAAAAAAAAGAAAAACAAAGCTAGATTGGTGGTTTCACCGAATCTTAGCGCCCCCGGCTCTGATACCAATTGTTGGATCGAAAGTGTCGCTAGAGGGGGGGGTGAATAGCGATACGATGTCGTTAAAAAACTTTTGCAATAAGTAAAAAGCAAGTAGAGAGTGCACAGCGGAAATATAAAGTAGACAAGATATTTTTACGTGGTTCACAATCTTTTGATTGCTAATCCACGGCCCTAGTGATCCTTGATCACGTACGGAGGGCAATTCACTAAAACCACTCCTCCTCGTTGGAGGTAGGAGCAACGATTACAAAAAGAAATCAAGGCAAAGGGACACTCCCCCTTTCCTTGTTACGATTAAAGCACAAAGACAATTTAAAGAAGTAGAACTTAAATAAATATACCGACAACTCTTATAAGTAGAAGATGTAGCTTTCGTTGTCGGCGGCACTTCGTCGTAGCAAATGTGAGTAGTAGTAGCGGCGTTACGACGGCGTGTTGAGAGCTCTTGAATTCTTGTTATTTGCTTGGTTTGAACATGTCTATTTATGGATATTGATCTATGAATTTAGACATAGGTAGTGTCCAAGGTGAGGTTCTTATCCCCCAAGACTTGTTCATCCACATCCTTTGCGCCAACTCAAGGATGAGGTGTTTCATCCAACCACCTTGTGCCACCTCCAACCTCCTTGTGCGCCCACTCAAGGATGAGGTGTTTCATCCAACCACCTAGAGCCACCTCCAACCTCCTTGGGCGCCAACTTGAGGATGAGGTGTTTCATCCAACCACCTTGTGCCACCTCCAACCTCCTTGGGCGCCAACTTGTTGGAGCCATTCAACTTGTGCCACATCATGGGAGCCAACCATCTTGTGCCAACTCACCTTATCTTGGGCGTCCACCACAAGGAAGCTTGGTGATGGTTTGGATGTCCACCTTGATGCCACATCACCCTTTGTACCAAAACACGAGTCAAGTCCAAATTCACCTTGAAATTGAGCTCTTCTCGATTTGGAACTTGACTAGCAGGTTGGTAGTCAAAGGGTTTTGGGCTATGATACAAGTTAGCTTAAAATATAAAGTACGATGGTTCTAACCATCTGATCTCGACCTAGACCTTCCATTGGAGGTATTGGGTCGGATCTACGCTTAACGACCTTGCTTCGCTTTCACACGAGCTTACCTTGTAGCCTCGCTTCCGGTCTTCACCCGAGTACCTCGGCTTCCTCCGAAGTCCCTCTGGCGTTGCCCGACCACCTCGGTTCCCACCGGGTGTCGCAGACCTTCCGCTCAACTTTAGCATTTCTGCACACTTAATTGAGCTCGTAAGATAACAAATATACCCTTAACTATTGAGCCTTTTGCCATAATCAAAATACCGGTTCGACTTTGGTGCCCACTGCACCAACAAAGTTAAGGTTACATCGTTATCTCACGAGTTGAATCGAGTGTGCAGAAAAGTGCCAATGCTGGAGCTGAAGGCTAGCGACACTCGAAAGAAGCCGCGGTGGTCGAGTGACACTCGAGTGACTTCGGAGGGAGCCGAAGGAATCGAGTGGAAGGCCGGAAGCGAAAGTGACACAGTAAGTATCAAGGTAAAGCTCGTGTGTGTGAGAGTAAGAGAGGTCGTATCCTTCTTACGGGGATGATCTTAAGCGTAGATCCGACCAAAGATATCCTATAGATGGTCTACGTTGAGATCGGACGGTCGGTGGTCGTCTAAATAATGTTTTTGTTAAGCTAACTTTACCTTGCAGCTAGCATCAGTCACCTGCCAGCTTAGAGGACTCGACTGCCATCTATCAGTCGACTATCTGTGGTCAACATTCGACTGATGCTGCCATCAGTCGACTGATGATGGCTATCAGTCGACTGATGGTCAAGGATCAGCCTCAAGGAGTCAAGCTTTATCACCATTTTTCAAGGAGTCTTGTGCCCAATTCCTATTGGTTGAAGACCCATTCGATGAGGGGCTCAAAGGCTATAAAAGGAGGGCTTGTCCTAGGGTTTTTCATCAATTCAAAAGCTTCCAAGTGCTTCCGGTATGCTACGAGTCTCTGACATTCCTACGACGAAGCGCTGCAGACACGACGACTAGGGTTTCATCTTTCCATCTACGAGTCGTCGGTATAAGCTTAGTCTAATTCCATTCTTACATTGAGTTTTCTTTATTGTGGTTTTATCGTACCGAGAAGAGGGGGAGTGTCCCTCTATCTCGAATCTCTTTCGTGGTTTTTGTATCTGATTTACTCCTATCTCCAATGAGGAGGAGCTCTTTAGTGTTTTGCCCTCCGTGCGTGGTCAAGGACCACTAGGGCCTTGGAGTAGTAGCCGAAGGTTACGAACCAAGTAAAAAATATTATTGTGTCTTTATTTTTATTGTGTTTTTCTGCTACGTTTACTCGTGCCTCAACGAACGATTTCGAACGAAAAGTTTATATCGCTATTCACCCCCCTCTAGCGATCCGCTCGATCCAACACTAACTAGCATATCAACGTGACTATATCAAAAAGATAAGTCAAAATACCCGCCTGATATAATGTTCAAAATCATGAACTCTTCACACCCGTAGACCTGTCTCATGATCGAAACATGCATAAAACATAATTACCATCAAATCCAAGCACACAACAAATGATCAAATCGAATCCTACATCGACCTCATATCCGATCCACTAGATTGATTTAGTTATCCTATTTAACCTAATCAATCCTCCATATATAATTACAGAACCGATCAACATCACACCGAAATCAACAACCCAGCCAACTATAGATCACTAAGAACTAACTCACACCCAAATCATATAACCAAAGTACATACAACCGCTGTCAATAACTTGTAATTAAATTAAAATCATCCTGTATGTAATCCAACCGATCAATCACAACCCCACAACAACTCACCAACAGGACATCACAAATAGACCTCCAATATCAGTCGACATCAACACAACCGCCAATTCCCAAACAAAACCTCACAATCAAGACCCAACCTCCAAACTCCTGGCTGTGCATAGTCGGCGCAGCCGGGCACAACCGACACCTCACCATTCCATAGGCCAAAACTCATCGGCAGACCCCATAAATCAACCAACAACTAACGAAGGGAAAGTGATAGATCGAGATCTACCTATACTAAGGGTCCATCGTCGATCTTCCTGCCCTAATCCACCCTATTCCTCTGTTCCCCACAGAAATAACATGCCCTGAACACTCAACCTCATTCAATTGAGGAAAAACAGGGCTTACCTTTCTCCGGCAGAACACACGAAGGGAGACTCCCACTCAGAACACGGGGAAGCTGTTGCCGACAAGCCGCATGTCATTGGAGTTCAAGCAGGCGTCGAGAACCTCCCAGTCCCTCTCCATCCTCAAGAAATCCAGTGGCGCACACGTGAGTGCAATCGAGGTACCCTTCGGTGGTCGAAGGGGCTCGTTCGCCACAGAGAAAGGGGAACGGCTGGGCAAGGGGAAATGGAAGCGTCGAAACTCACGGTGGCTGGTGTTGGCCGACCATGGCGATGCTGCGTGTGGTGGCGACCTGGTCGTCGACACAAAGAACAAGAAGAGGGCGTCGGCGGAGAGATCGTGGTGGTTGTGGAAGTGCGAATGGGAGGAGCAGAAGAAGGGGCTGGCGGCATCGACGGCTACTGACTGCGGCGAGGAGAAGGTGTCGCGAGAAGAGTCGGGTCGTGAGGGAAGAGATCATGTGAACGAAATGTCGGGTGCGGCGGGGAAACAAATAAACCAAGATTCGGCGATTAAATGGGATAGTTTAATTAAAGATCGGTTGGATTAATTAACCCTAACCCTAGATTAGGTTTTCCATTAATCCAAAATCTTTAACCCTATGTTTGTTTTAAATAAATCCCTAGCTGTCCATCATTAATCAAATTAACCCAAAAAAATCAGTTCTCTAATTTAATAATAGAGATATCATCTGGTACCAAAAATTTTATTCGTGGTATTTTACAAGAATAACAAGGAACTGCAGGCTACTAGAGTAAAGGAAGCAACCTTGTTAAGGGTTGAGGGGTCGGGGTTAGCAGTTAACACTAAGAAGACTGTGCCAATGCCTAACACAATATTAGGGGTAGCTTCCCCTAGGGTTTTTATAGCCATGAATGAATCAATGGATTACCAGATCTCAAGGAAAATGACTAGGGGTATGGCACATTAAAAATTCAGGCAAGTAGTTGACGTTGGGGATAGCTGTAGAAATGCCAAAGATGCTAGAATTAGCAATAGGATCACCAGTTTCAGCAAGCCCAAACCCACAAACCTCTGAAAGCACACCCCCTCACAAAAATCTGGAATGCAGTTATACAAAGCGACTCACTTCATAGGCAAGGCACCCTAAAGGCAATGTTTCAGTGCACTGGCGACCTTCCCCAAACAACCCTCCAAAGGAAATTGTAACTGACATAAACTGCAAGGACAAGGCACAACTACAGACTTAACAGTATCAAAATCTAGGGAATATGGCAATTGAGGATGACAGTCCATAGAAAATTCATACAAGGTCAAGAGCTCATAAGAGGAAAGTAGCATTGGAAATAGCTAGGACCTTCTAGCAGCCAAGTCCGGATAATGCCAAGGGAGGGCATCATGCACAACAAGAATAGCATTGCCAAGAACCCAGGACTGACACTCGGCAGGGTATAGAGAAAAAGGAAGGAGAAATCTCTCCAACAGCTCCACTACAACCCATACATAATGGAAACACACAACCAGATATGGAGGAGGTACTTCAGCAGGAACAAGAGGTTGGGAGGACTCACACTATCATAGTGGGCCTAGCTGCTCCGACATGGTTGGGCAACAAATACAAAGAGGAGGACTTCAAAGGAATCCAGAGGGACACTACCTCAAACCCAGTGGGCAGTAAGAGACAAGGATAGAATGGAAACCAAGTAGCCGGCAGGTGCCGAGCCTTTTAGATGAAGATAGGAGCATGTAATGTAAGAGGCTTTAACACAAGCCTCAAGCAGAGGGAAGTCGTTAGACTCCTCCGATCTCTCAATCTAAGTGTCCTATGCATCATGGAAGCAAAGTTAACTAATCAGGCTTAGCAAACTCTTAAATCCAACAACCTATAACATTGGGAAACAACTCAACACCTGGGTGATTTGCATAGAAGTCGAATGCTACTCATATGGACTTCACAACTCATCTCCCTCTCAATCCAACAATGGGAGGACCAATTCATATACACAATTATCATGAGCAAAGATGGTAAAAGGAAATATGCAACCACGTTCATGTATGGACAGCTCAACATGACTTCCCAGAGAGCTATGTGGAAAGGCCTTCAACAAATTGCCGACACAATGGATTTGGCTTGGCTCATTATTGGGGACTTAAACTCCCTCCTCTCATCAGCAGACAAGCAAGGAGGCAGTGAGGTTACATTATATACCACAGCAAATTTCCAAGAATTTGTGATGAGTGCATGTGTTGAAGACCTATGGTCCATGGGATGTCGATACACGTGGACAAATTGAAGGGTGGTAAGCAAGATAGAATGTGCCATGGTGAACAGATTATAGTTAGTGAAGGAACTTAGTAGCTTTGCAGAATTCATAACCCCAGGAGTATACTCAAACCATGCAACATGCTTAGTCACCGTATTTGAGAACCAATCCTGTGGAGGCAAACCATTTTAAGTTCTTTAACATGTGGACTAAATACCCTCAATTCAAGCAATTGGTGCAAGATTAATGGAGTCAAGCTACTACTTGGTGCACACAAGGTACAACTCAATATAGGCTCAAATGGAAGTTTACCATACTTAAGAGGGGATTAAGGAAATTGAATCAACAACACTACCAACATATCCAAAGCTGATCCAAGAGGGCCCAAAAGCACCTTGAAAATATGTAGCATAGTGGTCTAAGTCAGGTATCATGGATGACCACTACAAGGGAGCAAAACAAGAAGCAGATAAGCTAGCCCAAGCACAATACCTCTTCTACCTCCAAAAGGCCAAACATAAACATTTCAAGGAAGTGGACTAGAACACACTCTTCTTCCATTCTTTGGTCAAAAGGAACAACAAGCGAAGGGAGATAGTAGCAGTAGAGAAAATGAACGACGAGATCACCATGGAAGCCGACGAGGTGGCCTAGAATTCGCAGGCTACTTTCAAGCCCAACTGGGGAGTTAAAGGTATCGTGCCACATTCCAAGGTGAATGCATGCAACATGGGAAAGTACTCACTACTGACCAGAAACTCCAGCTCATTCGAATTCCCACTCCTGAGGAGATCAAGGCGGCACTCTTTGACATAGGTGACCTTCAAGCAACAGAGTCAGATAGATATAGCTCCAAGTTTTACAAAGAGTCATGGGATATAGTTGAGCAGGATTTCACCTCAGCAATAATTGAATTTTTTTTGAATGGGAAACTTCTCGAATTATGGAACCACACACTCGTCATCCTGGTACCTAAAAGTGGGCATGCCACCAAGGTACAAGACTACAGGCCCATATCCTATTGCACAACCTTTTATAAGGTCATATCCAAAATCCTTGCAAGCCGACTCTCAGATGTCACAAATCACTTATTGAACCCTGCACAGACAATATTTGTTAAGAGGTGTAGTATCATGGATAACATCTAGTTAGCTCAGAAATTACTACCCTGCTACACTAGAAAAAGAATTTCCCCAAGATGTACTTTAAAAATTGACTTGGAGAAAGCTTTTGACTTGGTGCACTGGGAGTTCATACAAGATATCCTCAGCTCCTAGTAGTTCCCAACCATTTATATCGCATGGATTAGAGAATGCATCACCACCACATCATTCTCTATAGTGATTAATGGGCATATGCATGGACATTTCCAGGGGGGAAGAGGACTTAAGCAAGGAGACGCACTCTCTCCCAATATATTTGGCATTTGCATGGAGTATCTATCTAAATTACTAGCACGGGCCACCACTAGAGCTGATTTCAAATTCCACCCTGCATGTGAGCATCTAAGGATAGCACACCTCAAATATGCAGATGATTTATTGCTCCTATCCCAAGGTTGTTGATGCAGAGAGCATCACTCTTTGGTTTTGATGTATGAACCATAGTTAAAGTTTGGACTTACTTGTGTTCTAATATTAGTGTTAAGTGTATAGGCTTAACAGGAAGTTCTAGTAGGTCGTGTTGATTGGATACTAGGCAAATGTCTTGACATATCAGGAGGATTGAACACCAGATATAAAGTCCAGATGGGTCGAGTGGACCGGACATTTAGCATGAAGACCAGTTGGGTCAGGAGATCAGACAATCGACAAAAAGTCCAGCTAGATTTGGTAGACCGGAAAGCTGGTGGAAGTCCTGGTGGGTCAGATCGGATGTTAAGAATGACAAGTCCAGTAGGTAGCTGACAGGTAAGCCTCGAGCGGAGAGGTAAGGCCGAGTCCTCAGAATGGGGACAAAGCTAGGCGTCGAACTGACGGAAAGTCCACGTGGGACTTAAAAGTTGAGACCGAGCAGTATTACTACTGTTATCAAATTTGATATTATCTATTTGTGCTAATCTCATTTTGTAGGGATCAGTTGACTGATTGTATTCTAGTCGGCTGAAGTTCAGTCGACTGGGTATGGGTCAATCGACTGGATACCTAGTTGGCAGGATTAACTGGTGATCGATCGAAGATCTAGCAGCATAGATGGAAAGAGTTTCAATCGATTGGGGAGTTTCAGTCGACTGAAGAGGCAAACTTCCCGATGCAGAGTTGAGTGATTTGGAGTCGACTGGAGCGTGTTCAGTTGACTGGAAGACTAGAAGTTCCATATCGACGGGCTGATGTGGAGTCGACTGGAAAAGGTTTAAAAGACTGCTACTACGTCGAAGTGCTGCCTCTATTCATACTCGTCCACAAGAGATTTGGTTCCTCACAAAGACACTTTTCCAACACTCCGTGCCTACTTCAAAACTTCCATAAGTGTCGGTATAATGTAGCTCTTAATTTCTTGTATTTATTTTCGCTTGTATGTACTTAACTTCAAAGAGAGAGTAGAGTGTTACCCATCTCATATTTTTGTAAAAAGTGAACTCCTTCGAAGTTGAGAGTTCTCGAATCGGAGGGTATATAGTGATTGTCGATCAAGGTAGCTCTCTGAAGAGCTACGAGCCTTGGAGTAGCAACCTGGTTAGGGTTGTGAACCAAGTAAAAGAAATTTGTCTCTATTCCATTTTTTTCCGCTACAAACTCTTTAACGTTGTCAAAATATAAAAATAAGATTTAAAACATAAAATAAAATTATAACCTCCGAGATTCACCCCTCTCTATCAGAATATTTCGATCCTACAATTGGTATCAGAGCAGGAGCGCTCCGAATTTGGTGCAACCACCATCGAGAGCATTAGAATAATTTTCTTTAAATTTCTTACATTATAATAATTTTCTTTACTTTTCTTGCATTAGAATAATTTTGCATATTTTTGTCACTTAGAATAACTTTTAATAATTTTTCTGCACTTAGAATAATTTTTAATAATTTTCTGTATTTAGAATAATTTTTAATAATTTTTCACATTTAGAATAATTTTTCTACACTTAAAATAATTTTTAATAATTTTCTACATTTAGAATAATTTTTCACACTTAGAATAATTTTTAATAATTTTTCTGCACTTAGAATAATTTTTAATAATTTTTTATATTTAGAATAATTTTTAATAATTTTCTACACTTAGAATAATTTTTAATAATTTTTTCTGCATTTAAAATATTTTTTAATATTTTTCTGCACTTAGAGTAATTTTCTATTAATTTTTGCACTTAGAGTAATTTTCTATTAATTTTTACACTTAGATTAATTTTCTATTAATTTTTGCAATTAGTATAATTTTTATTAATATTTGCACTTATTATAAATTTTATTTTTTCACAATATTATTTAATTTAAATAATTCTAGGAATAATTCTCAATTTTAATTAATTCAAATAAAAAAACTATTAATAAAAGATTTATTTAGAAATGTCACACTTAGATGGGTATAGCATCGTTCGTTCTCCTCTCTTCAATGGAGAGGACTTTTCATATTGGAAAAGACGAATGGAGTGCTACCTGAAAATCGACCTAGAGGTCTGGTTCTCGATTAGGAAAGATTTCATCTCTCTAGTAGACGACTTGAGTGAGTTGTTGGAATCGAAGAAATAGACCGCGGACATTAGAAAACAGACTGAAGTCGATTACAAGGCACTTAATACCTTGCAATGTGAACTTACCAAAGAAGAGCTCAATATGGTGGGTCCATTCAAAAACTCCAAGGAATTATGGGATAAATTAATTGAATTACATGAAGGTACAAATGATACTAGAATAGCTAAACGAGACATGTTACTTAATAAATTATTTAATTGTAAAATGAACGAAAATGAAAATGCTAGTCAACTTCACATGAGAATAAAAGACATTTTAAATAGATTAGATTTAATCGGACGCCAAATAGAAAATAGAGACATAATTAGGTATACACTTAAGACATTCCTGAGGAATACCTTATGGACATCCATTGTCGATGTCATAAGATTTCCAGGGATCTTTCCACAATTAGACTCGACGAATTGTTTTGCGAACTTGAACTACACGAACAAGCTAACTCGAGTCAAACCAAGAATGGTATTGCTTTAATGGAAGGTTCGACCAAAAAAGAAAGGAAAGTGAAAAGTGAGTTCGAAGATGAGTCGGAGTCAGAATCAAATGGAGAAGAAGAAGTCATAAATATGGTCCGAAAGATGTTCAATCGGAGAAAAAGATTTACGAAGAAGGATGCTAAGAAAGTCATCGACAATAAGCCGAGACCTCGATCGGAAGTGACTTGCTACGAGTGCAACGGAAAGGGATGCTACAAATCAGAGTGTGCAAATCTAAAAAAGAAGAAAAACCAAAAAAGGAAAAGAAGAAGAAAACGCTTAAGTAAACTTGGGACAAATCATCCTCGGAAGAGTCGGACGCAGAAGAGACAAAGAGAAGCTTCGTGGCATTTATGGCCGAATCAAGCTATGGAGCCGAGGCAAGTTCCGAGTACGAGTCCGATTTCGAGTTCGAGAGAAGCCACATATCTGCATCCATTTCCAAAGGACTAGACGAGGTAACTTCTCCCTTAGAAGATAAGTTGTATAATATAATTGCATGCCTAGGTAAGAAGTTAGCTAAGTCTGAGAATCGAGACTACTCGCTACTTAAGGAAGTCCAAGTACTTAAGGAGAAAGTCAACTTGAAGACTTCGACTTGCCAAACTAAGGATAGAGACTCAACTCAAGTTGCAAAGCTTGAGGAAGAGAACTTGGTCCTAAAAAAGCAAGTAGAAAATATAACCGGATCGTTGGAAAGGTTCACTTCGGGCTCCAAGTATCTCAACATGATGCTTGGATCTCAGCGAGCTGTGTACAATAAGTTCAGACTCGGACACAAAGCTAAATTCTCCTATAAATCATACATGTCATTACTTAGCCGAAACACTAAGAATCGAGTCAAAGCATGGGTTCCTAAGTCTAGCTTAGTCAACCAAGTTGGACCAAATCAATTTTGGGTTCCCAAGAGTCAAGTTCACTCAGTGAACAAAACTCAACCTAGCTATCACTTAGGGGGAGCTAACACTTTGTTTGTTTCTTTGTTTAGTTAAACTCTTGCATGCTTTAGTTTACCTTACTTGCTTAATTTAGAATGGACTAGATAGGAAACAAAGTAGTTTAAACTTGAATAACCTAGTACTAAGATGAAGTGAACTGATAGTAAGTTAGGGAAGCTCTTCGAAGTACATGTCTAGGAAGTGGTCGTTGCTCCGATATCCAAGAAGGCCATGTGCCTCGCCACGACTTGGTGCACTAAGTCGAGTGGAACTGACCGAAGCTAACTCACTAAGTCTTTGACTAGTTAGACCAAGACTTAGTCCAAAGTGAATCAAGTACTTGATTCCTTCATTGACTTTGTCTAGGAAGTGGTCGTTTCTCCGATATCCAAGAAGGTCGTATGCCTCGCCATGACCTGGAAGTCAATGCTGAAAATACCTACTTCACTAGCTCAAGCTAAGCTTGAATCTAACACAAGTTTAAAAACTTTGAAATTTCTCATTAAATTTAATTAAGATAAAAAGAAATCCTCATCTCACAAAACCCATAGGAGTAACGTGTAGGGGATCGAATGGCCGGCTAGAGGGGGGTGAATAGCCCTCGTTCGTTGGACGTCGTAAATTGCTCGTCTACAAAAGATTAGCGCAAGCGGAATATACAAATACAAATAGACAAAGCAAAAGATAAACAATAAAACAAACGCTAACACGATGGTATAACGTGGTTCACGGCTACGCCGCTAATCCACGGTCCCCGATTCGTCCTCGGTGAATCACTCCGCCAAAACCAATCCACTAATGGTCTCTCCTTTGCACCAAGCTAGGTGGAGGTAACCTTTACAAATCAAGCACACTCCCTCTTTTACAATAGATGTGAAAGAAAGCTAAAAGAAGGAGTTTGAATCTTGTGGAGCACTTGGATGGTCGTTTAGAACTTGAGCATTAACCCACCAAAGCTCCACACCCTCTCTTTTTATAGAGAGGGTTGATTTCTTCCCATTGGCCGCCATCAGTCGACTGCTGCCCTTGGCAGTCGACTGCCGCCACTATAACGACCTCCAAACACGTCGGATCCCGACCGTTGTAGTCCAATGAAACCTTTGGCAGTCGACTGATGGACCTCACCACGATCGTCCGCCTCGTAGTCGACGCCCACGGCTACAGCGGTTTTGTTTCGCGCGATATCCTTCGGCAATGATCGCATTCCATGATCACATCATAAACCCATCACGGATACCAATCGAACCCACTGACTTGAGCGATTGCCATTACATGATCGGTCGGTGTGAAACTCAAACTTAACATAAGTTTGAGCTTCCGACTGATCCGGATAAACCTTAACCCTTGTGTCAAGTCTCCGACACTCACCATTCGGCCAAGTTCACCTAATGAGCTACTTACATTTCACTCATTCTCTCATCTCACTCAAGTCCTCGCCGAAGCTCTCTTCGTCACGGCCACGCCCCTACAAAGATCAGCGACGACTGCAATGCTCCTTCGCGCTCTTGCCTCCAAGTCTGTTTCCTTGGCTTCACTTCAAGTCATCTCGTCCGGCGGTCCCTCGGATGCTCCAAGCGCACGACTTCCGCAAAGTCATCCTTCACCGACTCAAGGACCGAGGTTGTGAGGGTGAACCCGCCAAGGCTCCATGTGCGAATTACTAAGTCCTGCAAGACTCCAACGCACATATCAAATAAACATACCAACCTAACTTAAACCCTTTGCCACACCATCAAAACCATATTACGGCAAGAGATTGCCCTAACAATCTCCCCCTTTTTGATGTGTGACAATCCGTTTAAGTTAGGTAAAAACATTTGATATAAATTCTAAGGTAAGAAAGCATGTAAACATAAACATGATATAACAACATGCAACTCCCCCTTAATCCATGAAACTCTCTTTTCTCCCCCTATCATATATTTCTCCCCCTAAAATAATTAACTTAAACATAATTATTTCTCCCCCTTTGACACCATCAAAAAGATTAACACTAAGTTATAAACTCATGGCATCAAGTATAATGGAGGGAAATACCACAAGTTGATTTAAAATCTGAAATCAGAAAATATTTGATTGTTTTTCAGGTTAGCAATGATCGCTATCGATGGCAATGATCCGCACAATTGATTCCAAATTCGATTTTTGGTAATTTCAGAAATGCATTAAAAATTCTAAAAAATTCGAAAAATCATGAAATTTGGAGAACACATTTCTTTTAAGTATATCTATTAGTGAAAAATAGGTTTTCATGAAAAATCATTATATTTCCACGTATTTGCCAAAAATCCAAAAGCTTGAAAACCCACTAGTTTTGAGCATGTTAGTATCCATTTTAACACCTAGTATTGCATCCAATTGTTTCATAACATGAATACATATATTTTAAGGTAAGAAATTGTTTTGAAAACATATGAAATATCCAACCATGATCTTTGGGCAATATGTCTATTAATTAAACATAAGTCTTCCCCATGATTGGTCTATTATTGTTATTTTGATACTTTAAATGACCATCTAAATGCCATAGGCATTAGTGGACATTTGTATCATCCTAACATCTCACCCATGCTAAGTTTGCAATCAAGTTAGCCTATAGTGAGTGTGAGATGTATCCTAGGGGGTATTTGTATATACTTAACCATTAAATTTATGCAATTCTATCAAGGTTAAGTATCAACCTAATAACCTACATGATCATAATGACATATATGATTTAATTTCACATTATGATCATCAAATACATGTATTCATCAAATAATAATCATGCATTAGGTATTATATGATGATAATAAACAAATTATCACCTAAGACATGATTTAAACCCTATTTCTCATGATGATGTGCCAAATATCAATGTCATAAATCATGATTACACATATGCATAGAAATTACATTAATCATCATGATTTAAGCATTATTACCTATTTATGGGAACGTTATCATCACCCAACACTATCTAAAAAATGTTGTCCCGTCATCCTAAGTCAACCAAAATATGATATAGGTCAAGTCCATATGGTTGACTACCCTAGGGGTTTTCTAACCCTTAAGAATGAATTTTGGAACCCAAAATAAATTCTTTCCTATTGAGTTCACTAAGTATTCCTTGGGGATTCATTTTCTAGCTATTTCTTTCTTCTTATCTTGTCCCCTAGCAATTAGGCATTTGTAGGCCTTTTCATTTTTCTTTTCCTTATATCCTAGGCCTTTCTTATTGAAGCTAGCTCTTTGGCTCCCAATGATCATATTTAATGTGTTGGAGCCAATTGTGAATTTCTCTAGGACTTTGGTTAAATAATCTACCTTTTCCCTTAATGCCCTATTTTCCTCTATGCATGCATCATTAACATCCAAAGGCATATAATCATGTGAGCATGCATCATCATGGCAAGAAGAGGTATCATTATTATTTAAGCATGCATTTTCTAGCTTATATTCCAAAGCCTTAATTTGATTAAGCATGCTTTTATTTTTCTTTTTCATTCCAAATAAGTCCTTAGTTAAACTAGAAATTATGGAAACTATTTTCTTAGGAGAAGCTTTCGTTACCATAGTTTCCATATCTTCTTCTTCTTCTTCGGATGAGGAGGATGTAGAAGCTCCCCCTTCACTTGAGCTCTCTCCTCTTGAGCTTGATCCTTCATTTTCGGAGGAAGAGCAATCCAAGTCATCAAAGGCCATCAATGCCAAATTGGTGACAAAGGCATTCTCCTCTTCCGATGATGATGAAGAGGATGAGGAAGGATCATCCCATGTCTTGTCCTTGAATGCTTTGGCCTTCCCTTTTTCTTTTGCCTTCTTTTCTTCCTTCTTTTTCTTGCTCCCCTTTTTCTTCTTCTTTTCTTCTTTCTTTTTCTTCTCTTCTTTGCTTTTGTTTAGGAGGGGACAATTGTCCCTTATATGTCCTTCCCCTTGACAATTGTAGCATATGACCTTCCCCCTTGGTCTTCTATTCCTATCATGAGATTTATCAAATCTAAAATTCTTAAATGCACGCCTTACCTTCCTTACCATGTAGGCTTCTTCCGTGCTATCCATGGAGGAGGTAGAGGCTTCATCGGATGAGGAGGAGGGGACTTCCATCTTCTTCTTCCCCTTGTTTGCCATCAAGGCTACTCCTCTTGAGGGTTGAATTCTAGGCTCCTCTTGTATTCCTTCAAGCCTAGTTTCGTGGAGCTCCATTGTTGAGAAGAACTCCTCCAAGGTACTCACTTCTAGGTTCTTGGACATGTAGAAGGAGTCCACCATGGAGCTCCACTTTGAGGACCGGGGAAAGACATCTATAGCCTTCATGAGCATGTCCCGGTTCGATAGCTTCTCACCTACACTTGTTAGCCCAATTAAAATTTCTTTAAACCTAGAGTGTAGTGAGGTTACCTTTTCTCCCTTTTCTAGTTTTATATTGGATAGTTGGGAGCGGAGGAGGTCTCTCCTTGCTAGCTTGGCCTCGGATGTGCCTTCATGGAGTTCTATAAGCTTCTCCCACATCTCTTTGGCGCTAGCACATTCTCCGATCCGGTTGATCTCTTGTTGAGGGAGCACATTGAGAAGATGATGTTTTGCCTTTGAGTTTGCAAGGTGCTCCTCTCTTTGCTTCTTAGTCCATCGTGATTTTTCGATTGGTTCACCCCTTTCATCCCTAGGCAACTCGAAACCATTTTCCATTATTAGCATAATATCAAAATCGGTCTCGAAGAATACCTCCATTCTCTTTTTCCACCAAGAGAATTCGCCGTCGAACTTCGGTGGGTGGATGTTTGAGCCGACCATTTTGAATGTTTCTTGTTGTGGCGGTTAGTCCTCGACAAGCTTTCCTTGGCTCTGATACCACTTGTAGGGGATCGAATGGCCGGCTAGAGGGGGGTGAATAGCCCTTGTTCGTTGGACGTCGTAAATTACTCGTCTACAAAAGATTAGCGCAAGCGGAATATACAAATACAAATAGACAAAGCAAAAGATAAACAATAAAACAAACGCTAACACGATGGTATAACGTGGTTCACGGCTACGCCGCTAATCCACGGTCCCCGATTCGTCCTCGGTGAATCACTCCGCCAAAACCAATCCACTAATGGTCTCTCCTTTGCACCAAGCTAGGTGGAGGTAACCTTTACAAATCAAGCACACTCCCTCTTTTACAATAGATGTGAAAGAAAGCTAAAAGAAGGAGTTTGAATCTTGTGGAGCACTTGGATGGTCGTTTAGAACTTGAGCATTAACCCACCAAAGCTCCACACCCTCTCTTTTTATAGAGAGGGCTGATTTCTTCCCGTTGGCCGCCATCACGATCAGCCTTGGCGCCGATCGCCGCCACTACAACGGCCTCCGAACACATCGGATCCCGACCGTTATAGTCCAACGGAACCTTTGGCAGTCGATTGATGGACCTCACCGGGCCGATCGCTGCCTCCGTAGTCGATCGCTTCACGACTACGAAGCGTTCTGCGCCCACGATATCCTCTCGGCGTGATCGCCATTCCGATATAATCGCATCACGGGCATAAACCCATCAGTCGGATACTAGTCGAACCCACTCGAGATCGCCATTACATGGCAAACTCAAACTTAACATAAGTTTGAGCTTCCGGCGGTCGGATAAACCTTAACCCTTGCGGTCAAGTCTCTGACACTCAGCCATTCGGCCAAGTTCACCTAATGAGCTACTTACATTTCACTCATTCTCTCATCTCACTCGAAGTCCCTCGCCGAAGCTCTCTTCGTTCGCGACCACGTCCCTCGGCAGCATCAGGCGCACGACTCTGCAATGCTCCTTCGCGTCTCTTGCCTCCGAAGTCTGCTTCCTTGGCTTCACTTCAAGTCATCTCGTCCGGCGGTCCCTCGGATGCTCCAAGTGCACGGCTTCCGCAAAGTCATCCTTCACCGACTCAAGGACCGAGGTTGTGAGGGTGAACCCGCCAAGACTCCATGTGCGAATTACTAAGTCCTACAAGACTCCAATGCACATATCAAATAAACATACCAACCTAACTTAAACCCTTTGCCACACCATCAAAACCATATTACGGCAAGAGATTGCCCTAACATAACGTGTATTGAAAACCTAGCTTGGGTGAGATGATTTAGAATTCAAGCAAGCTTAATTAGCTTAATAAAATTTACATAACTTAACAAATTTAACTAAACTTAACTTAACAAATTTACAACACAAATCAATTCAAGATAATTCATCTTATTCAAGGTGTGAATTATCTTAGAAAGTTTTAATTCATGTAGGACTCCAAAATGGACCAATGGATTCTAGATAGTGGGTTCTCTAGACATATGACTAGAGATAGTCAAAAGTTCTCGGAATTAAGCTACAAGAATCTAGGTTCAGTCGCCTTTGAAAACAAAGGCAAACTTAAGGTAATCGCATCAAGTTACATTGAATTAGAGTCAAATTTTATTATACAAAAAGTTTTGCGTGTAGAGAATTTCAAATTTAACTTGTTTAGTATAAGTCAGTTATGTGATGCTGGTTATGAAGTGAAATTTTTATCGAATGAATGTTTGATTAACAATATTGAAAACTCAAAAATATTACTTAAGGGGGTTAGGAATAAAATATATATTCAATAAATTTAAAAAGATCCTCAATTAAGTGTCATATGACACAACAAGAGGAAAGTTGGTTGTGACATAGACGACTTGCTCACATCAACTTTAGGGATATAATGAAGTTAAGTGAAACTAACTTAGTTAGAGGTTTGCCTAAACTTAAAATATTGAAACAAAGTTTGTAATGCTTGCCAACAAGGAAAACAAACTAAGTCCCAACCATAGTTGTCAAAAGCGCAAGGTGCAAAAAAGCGCTCAAGGGTCTTGGGGCTTAAAGCGCAAAGCGCAAAGCGAAGCGCACACTTTATGGAAAAAAGATACAATAAATAAAATATTTTATCAAAATTTCAAAGTAGATATCAACACCCAACAAAGATATAAAGAAAATGAACAAACTAAGTATCCAAATATCAAAATATCAAAAAACTAAGTATCCAAATATCAAAATATTAAGTATCAAATTATCAAATATCAAAATAATCATCATCTTCATCTTCATTGTCCAAATCTACGTCATCAGTTCCGTCGCTTGATTTGTATCCATCGGTATCTTCTTCATTAGTTTCATCATCAAGGTTGATCTCTTCTTCATCTGCAAGACTAGTTTGAGTTGAAGATTGCTTTCTTTTTGCTGAAGCAAATGATGATGCTCCTTTTGAAGTAGACGTATTTTGAGATCGAAAGTCATATGCACTTTCACCAACCCCAAATGCTTGTGCTACATCACTCCAACGTAAATTTTCACCTTCATAGACAAAATCGTTATCATCATCTTTATCACTATCATCCAATTTTCCCATCAACCATTCATTACTATCATCTATCTCTGACAAAGTAATAGGATCGATCTTATCTCGCATGTCATATCTTCGCCTTAAAGCTCTATTGTACTTGATATATACCAAATCATTCAATTGTTGTTGAGACAATCTATTTCTTTTCTTAGAATGTATCTGCCAAAAATTTAAAAGAAGTTAAGTCCATAATATAAATTTTAATATGTATGAAAAAACTCCAACTTACATGTTCAAAAACACTCCAATTACGTTCACAGCCTGAAGAAGAGCATGTGAGGTTCAAAATCTTCATTGCAAATGTTTTTAATTCAGGGGTTGATGCACCATAAGAACACCACCAATCAGCTTGAAATACAAAAACATATAAGATTAACTTCATTACCATCCAATATTGACATTGCACAATATATTATTTATGAATTTACCTGGTGATTTTAAAGCTCTTTGTCTGATAGCCATTGGAAAACCAAAAAGTCCTGCTTTTTTGTATTTTTTCAATTGTTTCATGATCTTATCTTGTAAATCCTCACCTCTCACCAATCTAGATATGCACTTGTACAAACCCTCCATCACTTCTACATCATTTTCTATGTCAGGGTTTGAGTAAAAAAACTCTGGATTCAAGAAATATCTGACTGCGTGTAAAGGTCGATAGAGTTGAATGTTCCATCTTTTGTCAATCAATTCAAAAACACTACGATATTTCTCTTCATTATTGTTAAATGATGCAGCAATAGCTTCTTTGGCTCTGTCTATTGACTCATAAATATAACCCATAGGAGACCTTTTTTCACCGTCAACTAGCCGCAATACTTTCACCAATGGGCCGCCAACTTTTAATGCAAAAACCATATTTTTTCCAAAAAGAAGGCATCAATATCACTTCTGTTACACGTTTTCCGGCTGCCTCTTTAGAAAATCGACTATTTGCCCACTTTTTAGATGTAAACATCTTTCTCAGATTTGCTTGTTGTACGTGAAACTGCTTTAAAGTCAAAAAAGCAGTTGCAAAATGTGTTTTTGTTGTTCTTACCATGTCCCTCTGTCCAGTAAACTCCCTCATCATGCTCAATACTTGTGGTCTATTGTAAATATAACCATTCACCATTAATGCTCGTTGATGTAATTTTCTGAGATGAGGAATTTTGAATATATCCTCGAGCAACAAATCTAAACAATGAGCTGCACAGGGAGTCCAGTACAAGTGTGGAAATCGATTTTCCAAAAGACGACTTGAAAAAACAAAGAAAAATTAGTCAAAAAATTAAAAATTTGATCCAATTCTTAATTGAAAGTAACATAAATTTAAAATATTACCTGCACTGACATTGCAACTTGCATTATCTGTTACAACTTGAACCTCATTCTTTTCTCCAATGCGATACACAAATTTAGAAAGTAACTCAAACATCTTGTCAGCTGTGTGAGAATAGCCTGAAGCATCAACTGATTCAACAAATACACTTCCTTTAGGACCATTTACCAAAAAATTTATAAGAGTCCTACCCTTTTTATCTGTCCACCCATCTGCCATGATTGTGCACCCAAACTTAGCATGATCTTCTTCGTGGGATTTGAGAAGTAAGTTTGTATTTGCCAACTCCTTCTTCAAATACTTAACCCTCACTTCATGATATGATGGAGGTTTCATCCCCGATCCAAATTGCCCAATATCTTCAATACAAGGCTCAAAAGAATCATATTTAATGGCATTGAAAGGAATTCCAACATCATACATCCATGTAGCAAATTTCTCAACCGCAATATCTCTTAATTTTTTTTTATTTTCATCATATTGTCCTTTCTTTTTTGCACGTCTTTGTTTGACAATTTCATCGACATCTTTCATAAAATAAAGATTAATTGGTCCAGTTTGTTTACACTTTTTACCTTGGACCGTAGGATTGATGCTTGGACCGGATATTGGTCGTTTCCCTTTCACTTTAGTTTGAATATCATCTTCACATTCTTCTAAATCTTCCAAATCAACAATATCATCAGAATGAGGAATATCATCTATTTGATTTTTCAAATTACTCTTTTTTTGCACGAACTCTCTAATTTCTTCTTTAACATGCTCGGGACATTTGAGACAAGCTTTCACATTTCTATTGCCTCTAATTAAATGTAACTTATGTCGATAAATCCCCCCATTTATTATTTTACCTCAAAAAATACAATCGATAATATTTGAATTTTTAGGATCTAAACATGTTGCATAATTCCAAGCAATATCCTTTCGAGTTGAAGGAATTATTGTATTTGACATGGATAAAATAACTGAAAGAAATCAATACAAATGAATCAATAAAAAAATACTAAATAGTACAAAAAATAAACAATAAAAAAATACTAAATAATTTAATTAATTTGATTAAATATAATTAAAAATTAAAATAATTTATATATTAATAAAATAATTTATAAAATATTTTTAAATTTACAAGGTGATTTTATTATAGTTTAATTAATTTTATATGGGTTTTCATGAAGCGTGCGACATGGTTGGACTCCGTGCCCATGGAGGTTGCGGCCTCGCGTGATGTCGCGGCCTCAGATGGACCTCGCTCTGTGGAGAAGCGGTCGGCGACCTCGCACCCCCCTGCAGAGGCCAACGATGCCTCAGGAAGGACTCGCACCCCGTAGAGGTCGTGCGCGACGGCCGCACGATGGCCTCGTGCCCTCGCGGAGGCTACATGACGGCCTCTGCGGAGGCTGCGGAGGCAGCGCAACGGCCTCGCGCCCCCCACGGAAGCGGTCACGGCGATCGCGCGCGGCGACCTCGCGCTCCGTGGAAGCGGCGCGGCGGCCGTCACGGCGACCTCGGCGCTCCGCTCACGGCCGGCGCAGCGACCTCGCGCTCCCTGCGGAGGCCAGCAGCGCCTCCACGGCCTCCACGGAGGCCGCCGGCGGTGTATTCACGGTCCCCACGGAGGCGTGTGATGGCGTCGCAGCCTGTGGAGCGCTCGAGACCGTGGGTGGTTGCGCGAGGCGAGAAGCTTGAAAAAAACCGAGTTAAATTCTTACCACTTGAGGCGATGGCGGCGAGAGGTGATGGTCGAGGCGCGGACGAGAGATGGAAGTCGAAACTCAAGAGGCGAGATTTATATATAGAGTGCGAGCGTAACATAAAGGAAAAAAAATTACGAGCGCGAGCGGCGCACCTCGCCAGCCTTGACCTGCGCTTCGCGAACTCGTGCGCTTAGGGTTTCTAAAGCGGCATGCGTAAGCCGGCGTCACTTCACGCTTAAGCGAGCGAAGAGATCACTTTTGACAACTATGGTCCCAACATAAATTAACTGATCAAGGTCGAACAAGTTCAATACTTGAGTTAATTCACTTAGACTTGTTCGATTCACATAGGGTAAAATCACTAAGTGGAAATTTATATTGTTTAGTGATAATAGACGATTACTCTAGGTTTACATGGGTAAAATTTCTAAAACAAAAGGATGAAACATTTGAAGTATTTAAAAACTTTAGTAAATAAATAGAAAATGAAAAATACCTTAAGATAAAAAGAATACGAAGTGATAATGGAGGAGAATTTAAAAATGAAAAATTTATAATAATATGTCTATAAAATGGATATCACCATGAATATTCATTCCCTAGAACACCCCAACAAAATGGAATAGTAGAAAGGAAAAATATAACCCTACAAGAAGCTGCTAGGTCAATGTTAAATGAATATAACTTACCTTGCTACCTATGGGCTGAAGCTATAAACACTGCATGTTATGTGAAAAATAGAGTAATAATTAATAAATTACATAATAAAACATCTTATAAAATTTTTAATAATAAAATACCTTCAATAAATATCTAAAAAGTATTTGGATGCAAATTAAGTATTTATTTCAAATACAAAAGACCATCTCGAAAAATTCTCTTCAAAAATCGAAGGGATATTTCTTGGATATTCAACCACTAGTAGGGCCTATGGATTTATAATAAGAAAACTCTAAAAATTTAAGAAACAACTAATGTAAAATTTGATGAAGAAGAAATTACCAATAATCAAATAAACACAATAAAAGATTATCAAAATGAGCTAAATGAAATTACACATGATGAAGAGGAACAAACCCAATGTGAGGAAAACTTAAAGACTGAAGGAAATTTCTTCCCGCTTCGGTTGCTTGTGCATGGCGATCCTATCACACATCTCCGGATTAAAATTTTATCAACTAAAACTAATCCAGACGGAGATGGATTACCCAAGCAACAAATCCATCATCGTGCTATTCAATTTGAGTAGTCGCTTGAACAAACTTGTTGTTCAAGCTGTTGGGTTTCCGGCACCGCGGCGTGTGTGTGTTCGATCATGTTTCGTAAACATGAGCACAGCGGAAGCAATTAAAATAATAAATCTATATTTATTACAACACACACAACACACGCATGCATATTACAACAAGTGTAGACATAACCGTAAATTAAAATTTGCAATAAAAGGAAATTAAACTACGTTATACCTTTCGTATGACGTGTAGCGGGAACGGCATCAACCGGAACGATCCTCGTAAGAATCGTCTCTATCCGTATCCACGCCGAGCTCCTCGGGATGACTTCGCCAAGCCACGAGCTTCGTCTTCGTATGGGTTACTAGCCTCGTGTTGAAGATGACGTGATCGAGAGATGATCACGATCCGAATCCAAATTCGGACCTAAAAACAAGTCCTCAAGACTCGCTTCTCCGGAGAGGTATTCGTCAACCGTTTGACGAATCCTTCGTCCTCCACCTTAGAGGATTACCGGAGATCAAATCCCCGGTAAGTTAGCCGCTGTCGGAGCACTAACCGTCGTCCAAACGACGCTCCGACAAGAGGAGAAGAAGCTGTCCAGAAAACTGGACAGCTTTGGTGGAGGAAATAGGCGCCGGCTAAAGAAGAGATGGAGGCTCACCTTTACACCGAACCCAAGGGAGATCACCGGAGGGTCGCCGGAGGTCCACCGGCCGAAGCTTGGACGCCGGCAAAGAGATGGCAGCAGCTCAATGAGGTTGGGCGGCTGCTCTTGTTGTTGACGCCAACAACAAGAGGGAGAGAGGGGTGGGCGGCCAATTAGGGTTGCCTCAAAATTAGGTTTTTACAAAAACCCTTAAGCCCTATTTTATAGAGAACCAATTCTCTTAATGGTTATTAAATCATAACCATTAGGCCCGTTAACCCGCTCCATTAAGATAAGTTAAAATAAACCAAACCAAGATGGTTTATTTTAAGTTAAAACAAACCGAACCAACTTTTGGTTCATTCGTTTAAAATAAACCAAACCCTTTGGTTTATTCTTATCCATTGGATTAGAACCAAACCATTTTGGTCCATCCATTACGTCTTCATATGACGCAACCCATCCACGCTTCCATTGCGACTGAAACGATTTCATGCTCGCTTTATGTTTGGTCCAACCAAACCTAGTTTCTCTCGATCTGAGAATCCCATTCTCAAGCTCGTTTTAAATCCTTTGGATTACACTCGTTGTGCGTGTGACCAAATAGGTTCTCGGTTTATGTTGGCCGTCTATAATTAACCATTAATTATAGAACGATCATGAGTGGCACCTAGTAGTACATCATGATCCCCAATTAACCGAAAAGATCAACGGTTGATCCCGAACTATTTCTGAAACCCTTCAGTAGCTCGAATGATTCGTGCCCCATTCCCTTCACTCATCTTATACCCACTTGGTTCAGGACATGGTCTATAGTGTCAGTCCCCACTAGGCTGACTACGTCACACCTAGCCCAAGTATCATTTCCTCGTCCTACGGATTCTAGTTACTCCACATGTATCAAAGAGTACTTTACTCTAAACATGTAATGCTTTGGCCAAAGACTTTAGTAACAATCCGACGAGAGGCCATGGGTATACATCTCCTCGCAAGGAGTGGTGAATCCTTTATAGGCTATTCAAACACCTTCGATCACTTCGACTTATACCCAATCATCCCGGGTCCACATCTCCTTAGAGATGTTTGCTTAAGATGTCAAAGCATAAGTCTCTATGATCAAGATTACTTGAATACCGCAAGTCAAAGGAACATCGCACTTAAGCCACAGTAAGAACTTCATTGACATATCTATATATGCAGAAAACCATATGAAGTCTTACGGTTGGTCACTCCAATGAACTAGTTACCATAACTAGCATCCACGATTAACTCCGGACATCACTATGTCTCCAGCCAGTGAGAATCAGCTGCTTGGATACACCAAGGAGTATACCTCGTGCTAGTCTCGACAGAATTGATGGTATCCAAATCCATCAATTCATTGACTAGGGATAATTCCGATACATCACAATTACACATGTAGAGATACTCACTAGTTGTGATCCAATCACAAATTCTCTCACGCTGTGAATCGTATCGTGGACATTCAGTAAATGAGTTTAAGATCCAATCAAATACATAAAATATGTATACTCAAATAGTGAATCTTCATTTATCATATAAATGGTTCATACATAAAGCGATTGCCTTAGGACATCTCTCATATATTACTAACACAAGCAACCTAACTCTTTTCCTCGATTAGCCGCAGAATAGATGATGAACGGATCGCCGGTTTTTGTGTTTATCATTGGGGTCCATGTTAATCAATAACATACAAAATACAAGAGAACACAAATCAAAATTAAACAAGATTATACCTCTTATTTTACCTCTTGATCTCTTATTGTATTCCTATCCTCCTCTTGGACGTTGTGTGGGCGACGATCTTCCAAGAGTCAAAGCCTCCTAGACCACGTGTCTTCCCTTCCTTGCCGCTCTGAACAAGGAAAGAACAAAAGCTCCTTTTTTCTCATTGCTTGTGCCGACCACCAATCACCAAGGTTAGTGTCCACCGACCCTAAGGGGAGGAAAGGAGTGTCGGCCAAGAGAGCTCTCTTGTTGCCGTCGGCTAAGGGAGAGAGAGAAGGTGGCGTTGTTGGCCCTAGGAGAAGAAGAGGGTGTGCCGGCCAAGAGAGAGAGAAGGAAACCTAGACCCTCTTGTGTCACCGGCCAAAGAGACAAAACCCTAGCACACCTCCTATCTCCTTGTCGCCTAAGCCTTTCCAACGCCAACCCTTAGATGCTTTTAGGTCTAGGCTTCATGAGGTATTTATAATAGGCTACAATAGGGACCATGAGAAAGAGTTGGATCTTAGCCACCCAATGGATCCGAACGACACAAAATCCGATCCATTAATGCTGATCCATTCCACTAAAGGATCATCATTGATCTACCTCACCAACCCCATAAATAAATATGGGCTCCACATATTATTTGTACAAAATATCTCCCTGTGTTTAAGATATCAAATGTCCATTAATTAATTAAATTACTGACAATTTAATTAATTAATATCTAACTCCATGAGTAGTAACACTCATCCTTGTCATCATGTTAGACCAAGTCCACCTGTAGGATTTACATGATGAACTTTATGAGCTCCTCAAGGGGACATCATAATCTTAGTGTATAGGATACGATTTCCTCCTATAATCAACGACACACTATGTAAATAATATTATTTCTCAACTTATCAGGCCTATCAATTTAATACATAAATCTAGCCCATTGGTAAATCAAAGAAATAAATACTAAGTACATATGTCTGTTATTATATCAGGATTAAGAGTATGTACACCATAATATATGAGGTCCGATTTAATTATATAGTCAGTATAAATTGAATCACCTCTAAATCGGTCCTGCTCAATACACACAAAGTGTACTAGTGTAATTCTATTGTCAAGATAAATCAATACCAAATCACACTACAACCATGCCAATGGTTTGTCCAAAACCATCTTGGTTGTAAGCCTCTACTTATACTCTATAAGGAACTGATAACATGATCTTCTGTGTGACACCACACACCATATTATCTATGTTGGAACATCGATGGCCGGCTAGAGGGGGGTAAATAGCCCTAATCGCATGTACAGTGGAATTCGATCGCGTTCGTCTCTACAATTCTTGTTAGCACAGCAGAAATATGAAATACAAAACAAATATGAAGACGAATACACAATCACACAAATACACACGATGTACATGGTTTGGAAACTTAGGGTTACTACTCCATGGGTGAGCTCAATGAGCTCGTGTTATGCGAACGACACTAACAATAACTCCTTCTCGACAATACGTAGGAGGTGGAGAAACCTCGTACAAGAAATTACAACAAGTAATACGAAATGTACAAGCAAATACAAAGAACACAAATGAAATACGTAAAGAACACTTTATAACAAATGGCTTTGAACTCTTGCTTGTTGCTTGCTTTAGTTTGCTCTTAAAGGACTGAAATACAGCAACAATTCCCCTTCAAAATCTTCCCAAAAATCTTGGCGAAATCCTCCATCTCGAGCTCCATTTATAACCTGCATCGAGCTGATTCTGTGCCCATCAATCGACCGATCGTGACCATCAGTCGACTGGTCCTATAGCCATTGTCTCACAATGACTCGATCCACGCTGGCCAAGTTCCAACGGATCCATCATCAGTCGACTAATGTTCTCATCAGTTGAGTAGTCACTCGACTGGAAGACCTTCTATAGTCGAAAACATCCCGATCAGTCGATATCCTCATCACGATCGATGATGGTCGGTAGTCGATCGCCTCCTCGAGTCGACTGCTCAAATGTAACCTGGTCAGTCGAACACTAGTCAAGTCCAATCGACCTAGAGCAGTCGACTGGTACCTATACCAGTCGACTGATGTTGGGTAAAACCTCAAACACTAAGCTATTTAAGCATCCGACCATCTGGTAAACCCTCAAACACCACGTTTGAGCCTCCGACACTCAGTCTTAGCCACTTGGCCAAGTCCACCTCATCCTCTCATGGAGTTCCCCATCGAAGCTCTCTTCCCTCGGTCTACGTCTCTCGGATGCACCAAGCGCACGACTTCGCAATGTCATTCTTCGCATCTCTTGCCCTAGAAGTCTGCTTCCCTTGGGCCTCACTCCATTCGCTCCACGTCCGACGGTCCCTCGGATGCACTAAGTGCACGACTTCGCAATGTCATCCTTCACCGACTCAAGGACCCTGAGCCTAGTGAACTTGCCAAGTCCTCAAGACTTTCCACACCAAGCCTCATGCTTGGATTTCCCATGCCAAGCCCCATGCTTGGACTTTCACCACCAAGGCTACACACTTGGACTTACGTGGCCAACCCATGTTGAACTTTCCAACACTAAGTCCTATGCTTGGATTTTCCCAACACCAAGCCCCATGCTTAGACTTATCACCACCAAGGCTACACACTTGGATTTACATGGCCAACCCATGTTGGACTTCCCATGACAATCCCATGTCATGCGTTTTATCTAACATCAAAATACAGTTTGAGTCAAACTCGAGTTCGGGCCGATTACACCAACAATCTCTCCCTTTTTGATGTTGGACAAAACCTCAAACCCAAGTCTACCAATTATCCCCAATTGGCAATTCTCACATCCCAATGAGAATTCCAACTATCCAAATTGGTAATTTCTCCTCCTTTTTGACATACATCAAAAAGGTCCTCCCCAAGGGTATGAATGTCTCATATCCCAATGAGATCTTACAATCACTCCCTTGGAGGAACAAACATGCCTACAATCTTTCTAGTGATAAGTCTCATATCACTTAAGAGAGGCAATCCCAAATATTCCTCCCATGAGGAAAAATACACATCCATCTTTCCATGATGGATACCTCCCCCTAAAAGCTTGCTCCCCCTTGACCATTGCACCAACAATGTCCTTGGAGAGTCCCTAAGCCAATAGGAACGCTAAATAATTAAAATTAAGGCAAAGTTCAACAATGAACTCTCACACACCTTAAAATTGATACTCACCCTAAACACTTCTCCCAATCCATATCCAATGGATTTCCACCCTTTTTAATGCTCTCCATAGCATGTCCTAGGGTTAGGAGTGGTTAGGGGACCAAAACATAGCTGAACATGGGCCTAACAACCATGGTTTACTCGAAATTAGCATTATCAGTCGACTATATCAGATATCAGTCGACTCCTTCCCACATCAGTCGACTGCCATCCATGGCAATCGACTAATAACTGCAAAGGGCAGTTTTCAATTTTCAGAACCTAAGTTCTGAAATTCATAAGTAAATATACATACATTGAAAAATTATGAAATTTTGTAGTACATTACTTATCACAAACATTATGGGTGAAAAATATTTGAAAATTATTTTACTCACAAAATATTAAGATTTATACAAAGTCCAAAAGTTAAGAAAAGCTTTAATATTGAGCCCTATTTGTATCATCTCATTCAATGGTGATTGCTATCAAAAGATAGACTTCACCAAGGTTTTTCAAAATATTTTTAAATTATTTAATTCCATTTTTCTAAACATCTCACTTGTATCTAGATGTGTAAAACACATACAAGTCAAGTATTAGTGAGATGTGGGGTCTTTGTTATTTAGGGTTTCATGCATATCTCTAGGCAACATTATTTGACTCCCTTATGCATGGAACTTCAAATCATGCCTTAGTCCTTAAATCCATTTTATTTATGCATGAATGATGATTATGGCATAATTGATATCATGAATAAGCATGTGCCAAAAATCATGATGTCATGGCATGTGAATGAATTCCAAGCATACATGACATATAAAAGTAACCCTAAAAATGATCATGAAATTTTATATGATAAAAATAAACATGATGTCATGTCATGGCAAGGCAAATAAAGCATGACAATTATAAAATACTAAGGTATAGAATACCTAAGTATTAAGCCCAATTGTCATTTCTAAAAACAACTCCATTTTTGCCTTAATGCCAATTATCCCCCTAGTGTGCCAAAAACCCAAAATGGCACACCATAACTTCTAAGACCTAATTATGTCATTTTAATCATTTTTCATCTTCTCAAGCCACACTGGCACATCTTAATGTGTCAACTCTACCATGGCTAGGTTAACTACCCATCTAGCGTGAATCGATCATGCTCCTATGAACCCAATACCTATTGGAGCTCCTTGGGTTAACAAGGTATTCACTAGGGATAACTTCCCTAGATACCTTCCTAATGACCTTTTTTGGTTTTGACACCTTAGTCAAATGGGTCTTTCCTAGGTCAACTCTAGAGGTGACTCCTCCTTTGACCTTCTCAGTGGCTTTCTTGGTTTTTCTTAAGTCCTTAGCCACTAGACAAACACTATGGTTAGTCTTAGGGATAACTTTCCTATTAACCTTGGTTTTTCTAGACCTAGATATTGTTCCATAATTAAATGGAACATTGTGATAGGACATAGGTTTGTGACCCAAACCTGTCTTGCCCTTGGATGGTTCTTCCCTCCTAGGTCTTAAATTTTGAACATTTGACCCCTTAAATGATTTTGTCATTCTTGCTAGGGTCTTCTCCAATTTTTCAAACCTTGATCTCAAGGCTTAGTTTTCTAGTTCTTATTTTCTTAATTTTGATTTTTCATTTATCTTTTGGGAATGACTCTTCTTAGGCATATGCCTAGACTTCTTGGGGTTAATATTCAAATTTTCTTAAACTCTCCTAATGGACTCTCTAGGTAGAATTGGTCTAGAGTTATGGTGTCTAGGTTTGTCCTTAGGTAATTCTACATGCTTGGCACCTAAACAAAAGTATCTATTCCTCTTAGCATGCTTTTCATTAATAATAGCAAGAGAACTAAAATAATTTTTTGCATGCTTTTTAACTTTAGAAATTGAAGGTGCATTAATCGAATTTACCTTAGGGTTAGCTTTGGAAGCTCCCCCTACATGAGATACACCTTCTTTCCCTTTCTTCCTCCCCCTAGGGCATTGGCTTTGGTAATGTCCTCTTTGGTTGCATTTAAAGCACACAATGTGCTCTTTGCTCTTTCTAGCGAGGACTCCGACATCCTTTGACTTTTGGTTGACTTTTGATGTCGATGCCTTTTTCTTAGCCAATTTTGGACACTTACTCTTGTAATGCCCTTTCTCCCTACACTTAAAGCATATAATGTGATTTTTATCTTTAATTATAATGCATGAGTTACCTGGGGAGGTGGAAGCCTCTTGATCTTCACTTCTCTCGGATGTAGATGTTTCGTCTTGATCTTGTTTCGAGATGGAAGACCTCTCCTCCCCCTCAATGCTAGAGGTGGAGGTTTCCACCAAGTCATCCACATCTTCGAATGTGGATGGAGATTCTTCAACATCCTCGGATTCGGATGTTGATGGGCATTCTTCCTCGGCCTCCTTCTCCAATTGAGCCGGTTCGAGATGTTCATGGAATTTGACTAATTTGTCTCATAAATCTTTGGCATCCAGATATTCACCTAGCTTGCACAAGATATGGTAGGTATTAAATCTAATAGCATTTTTGTTACCTTAACCATTGTCTTGAATTCTTTCCGTTGATTTTGTGTCCATTTATATTTTTCAATCAGCTTTCCCTTTTCCTCCCTAGGCACTTCAAAATCGATTTCCATGATTAGCATAATATCGAAATTGGTTTCGAAGTATACCTCGATCCTTTTCTTCCACCAAGGAAAGTCTCCATCGAATTTCGGTGGATGGATGTTGTAGCCGGCCATCTTGTCGTGCTTGTGTTGGCAGTTAGTCCTCGACAAGTTTCTCACTCTGATACCACTTGTTGGAATGTCGGTGGCCGGCTAGAGGGGGGTGAATACCCCTAATCGCGTGAACGGTGGAATTCGATCACGTTCGTCTCTACAATTCTTGTTAGTGCAGTGGAAATATGAAATACAAAACAAATATGAAGACAAATATACAATCACACAAATACACACGATGTATGTGGTTCGGAACCTTAGGGTTCCTACTCCACCGGTGAGCTCAACGAGCTCATGTTATGCGCACGACACTAACAACAACTCCTTCTTGACAACACGTCAGAGTTGGAGAAACCTCGTACAAGCAATTAAAACAAGTAATACGAAATGTACAAGCAAATACAAAGAACATAAATAAAATACGTAAAGAACACTTTATAGCAAATGACTTTGAACTCTTGCTTGTTTCTTGCTTTGGTTTGCTCTTGAAGAACTAGAATTCAGCAGCAATTCCCCTTCAAAATCTTTCCAAAAATCTTGGCGAAATCCTCCATCTCGAGCTCCATTTATAACCTGCATCGAGCTGATTCTGCACCCATCAGTCAACTGATCGTTACCATTAGTCGACTGATCGTGACCATCAGTCGACTGATCCTGTAGCTGTTATCTCACAACGACTCGATCCACGCTGGCCAAGTTCCAACGGATCCATCATCAGTCGACTGATCATGCCCATCAGTCGACTGATGTTCCCATCAATCAAGTGGTCACCACGATCACTCAACTGGAAGACCTTCTGTGGTCGAAAATACCCTGATCAGTCGACTGATATCTCTCATCAGTCGACTGATGGTGTCGACAGTCGATTGCCCTCCCTCGATAGTCGACTGTTCGGCCATAACCTGGTCAGTCGAACATCGATCGAGTCCAATCAACTTAGAGTAGTCGACTGGTACCTATACCAGTCGACTGATATTGGGTAAAACCTCAAACACCAAGTTGTTTTAGCATCCGACCATCGGGTAAACCCTCAAACACCATATTTGAGCCTCCAACACTCAGTCTTAGCCACTTGGCCAAGTCCACCTCATCCTCTCATGGAGTTCCCCACCGAAGCTCTCGTCCCTCGGCCTACATCCCTTGGATGCACCAAGCGCACAACTTCGCAATGTCATCCTTTGTAACGCCCGCCCTTATCTGCTCTCAGGGCGGCGCTACTTTTACCCCTTTCTTTTTTTTCTTTTAAAACATAATACACATGGATCCTTCTACCATCATACTTAAGCATGTTATCATGGCATAAACCTTCTTTTCTACATGCATCACCTATCTTATTCATAGTTAGCATGTTACCATATCTTAACTCATTTCATAACATGCCCAACATAAAGATCCATTCGTGAGTTCTATCATATCAACTTTCTTAAGTAATTGAACAATAACATAACTAAGCGACATCCAACATGGTACTAATAATTCACAAGACTTATAAGCGGAAGCAATGTCTTAAGTTGTTAATTGAGCATATAAATATAAGCAGATAGTAATAGGGTCTTTCTCCACCATGCCACTATCACACACACTGGGCCCTTCCTGCTACTTCCTCTAGTTCAGGTTTCCTTGATCTGCAGTATATGGACAACATAAACTATAAGCATATAGCTTAGTAAGATTCTTGCCTACTCACAAAAACCACGAACTTCATCGAGCAATTAGAAACATGAGCATACTGGCAGAAATAGCCTAAGTATTCCATAGTAACACTAATCAACAACATACCACGTAATAAAACCTAAGCATGGCATAGAGTATACATCAGCATGCTAAGCATAATTAAAACCGAGCAGGGCATAATTTAAACATAAGCATTCATGATATAAATCTTAGACATGCAGGAAGTACATAAACCCATATGTTCTTAACTTACTATAAGCATCATAACTTCGTAAAATCTAACATGCTTAAAGGGCATAATCGTAAGCATTTTTAACTTGAACATAAACATTTATAATGACATAAATCCTAAACATGCATAAGGTACATAATCACAAGTATTCTTAAACTACTATAAGCATCATAACTTCATAGAATCTAACATGCATAAAGGACATAATCATAAGCATTTTTAACTTGAACATAAACATTTGTAATGACATAAATCCTAAACATGCATAAGGTACATAATCACAAGTATTCTTAAACTACTATAAGCATCATAACTTCATAGAATCTAACATGCATAAAGGACATAATCATAAGCATTTTTGACTTGAGCATAAACATTTATAATAACATAAATCCTAAACATGCATAAGGTACATAATCACAAGTATTCTTAAACTTAACCATAAGCATTCACAACATCATAAACTCGAAACATGCTTAAAGTACATAGTCACCACATTCTTAAACTTAACTCTAAGCATCATAACTTCATAACATCTAAAATGCATAAAGGACGAGTTCGTAAGCATTCATAATCTTTAACATAAGCATACACAATTTCATAAAAGTCTTTTCTTTTCAAAACATATACATATAGATACTTCAACATCATCATAACTTGTTTGGGGGGCCCCAGGTTAAGTACCACATAATGCGCGTTCCCTAGTAGGCTGGGGTAGCGAGCCACCAGACCTACTAGAGCAAGACCTCTTACGTCTTACCAGGGCAAGACCTCTTACGTCTTCTTATGTCCCTAAGGATTTGATTAACGACCACCTGACGGGTCGGGTACTTAACCTCTTACAAAGTAAAATACTTAATTCCTTTCTTTTCTTGTCATATTATAAAGAATGCTCTTGATCCCCAACATAAAAAGGGAAGCATCTTAATCTTAACTTATCATAAGGAGAGCTCTTGATCCCTACTTGAAAGGGAAGCATCTCCATTTTATCTTATCTTAAGGAGAGCTCTTGATCCCTACTTGAAAGGGAAGCATCTCCATCTTATCATAAGGAGAGCTCTTGATCCCTACTTGAAAGGGAAGCATCTCCATCTTATCATAAGGAGAGCTCTTGATCCCTACTTGAAAGGGAAGCATCTCCATCTTATCTTAAGGACACATGCATTCATAACATAAGAGTACCCTAAAGGGGTCCTAAGGCATAAACATGTTCATCACATAAGCATATTTCGTGGCACATTACATCATAACATGAAGCATATTTCCTTGGCATATTCATGGCATATTAAATCACAAAACATGTTCATCACCTAAGCATATTTCATGGCACATTACATCATAAACATGAAGCATATTTCCTTGGCATATCCATGGCATATTAAATCACAAAACATGTTCATCACCTAAGCATATTTCATGGCACATTACATCATAAACATGAAGCATATTTCCTAGGCATATTCATGGCATATTAAATCATAAAACTTGTCCATCACATAGCCTACTACATAAGGGGGGGGGGTGTTTTCATGAAACCCTAACCCCAAAACCAATGTTGGCCGAAACATGTAAAGTATTCCAACATGGCATTGTTTAGTCACCTAAAACTCCTACATGAGGCATACAACATCCCCTAGTTCCCTTAGAAGCCTTTTCTTGCAACCCTAACCCTAGTTTCATTGGTTGGCCGAAACTTGTGAGGGGCTCAAGCTTGGGTTTGTCCCCTAAAATTCATTCATGAAGCCTTATAACCTATCATAGTATCATTAGAAATATTTTTCATGCAACCCTAACCCTAATTTCATGGGTTGGACAAAACTTGTAAGGGGCTCAAGCTTGGGTTTGTCCCCTAAAATTCATTCATGAAGCCTTATAACCTATCATAGTATCATTAGAAATATTTTTCATGCAACCCTAACCCTAATTTCATGGGTTGGCCGAAACTTGTAAGGTTAAGATCTTTGGACTTTTGTCACCTAAATCTATTCATGTAGGCATATATCATAACCTAACTTCATAAGGGGGAGATCTTCATGAAACCCTAACCCTAAACCCTTGGTGGCCGAAACATATAGGGTTAAAACCTTGGACTTTTGTTACCTAAAGATCCCTACTTGGAGCATACAACCTATAAAAGGTTTCCCTAATAGCATTTTCATGAATCCTAGCCCAAAACTTAGTTGGCCGAAACATATAAAGCTCCAAACTTCATATTTCTTTCATGTAATTTATCCTACAAAACTAATATACTGCAGGTGAGGGAATCTTACATCCTTCGCTTGCTTTTGGTGGGTAGTTGACCTTATGGAAGCCAAGAACTAACTTCTTCTTGCTTGGATGAAGTTCGGCCAAAGGTGCAAATGGAGAGGGGGAGCAAGATGGTTTCGGTGAGGATGAAGAGGAGAGGAAGAAGTGGCCAAATGGGAACTTCCTTCTTCTTTATAAAGGGAGGAAGAGAAGTTTCTCTTTTCTTTTCAATGCCCCTTCATTTACCCTCATCACCCTCATCTATAATTTCCCCTCTTCTCTTAATGATATAATCCTATTGGGCTTATGGTTAGTGGGTGCATCTATAGGGCTTGGCTATCTCTAGAGGTTTGGGGTTCAATTCCTAGGCCTTGCATCTCTTTTTGGCTATTTCCTTTTATTTTCGGAAAACCCACATAAAGCCCATTATCGTAAAGCCAAAAATTCTCGTAAAATTGCTGGAGACTTTTTACGGGCGTTACATCCTTCGCTTTTCTTGCCCTAGAAATCTGCTTCTCTTGGGCCTCACTCCATTCGCTCCCCGTTCGGCGGTCCCTCGGATGCACCAAGCGCACGGCTTCGCAATGTCATCCTTCACCAACTCAAGGACCCCGAGCCTAGTGAACTTGCCAAGTCCTCAAGACTTTCCACACCAAGCCTCATGCTTGGATTTCCCATGCCAAGCCCCATGCATGGACTTTCACCGCCAAGGCTACACACTTGGACTTACGTGGCCAACCTATGTTGGACTTTCCAACACCAAGCCCTATGCTTGGATTTTCCCAACACCAAGCCTCATTCTTGGACTTTTCACCACCAAGGCTACACACTTGGATTTACATGGCCAACCCATGTTGGACTTCCCATGATAATCCCATGTCATACGTTTTGTCTAACATCAAAATACAGTTCGAGTCAAACTCGAGTCCGGATCGATTGCATCAAAAATTTATAATGTAAAGTATCAGACAATATGCATAAATATAAAATACAAACAATGATCATGTGATTCTTATTTCAAAATGAAGATGTTCATACAAAGGCTAGGCTTTCAATGTACATCCCGACAATCTCCCACTTATACTAAAAGACTATGCTACCATCAAACTGCCATATATCTAATTCTCATTCCCTCCACAAGCCTATCAAAAGCTCTCGCTGGAAGGGCCTTAGTGAAAATATCTGTCAGGTTATCCTCTGATGCAATCTTGGCAACAACAACTTCTCCTCGCTTTACGATTACTTGTATCAGGTGGTACTTGCGCTCTATGTGTTTACTTGCCTTATGGGCTCATGGTTCCTTCGAGTTTGCAACTGCACCACTATTATCACAATAAATTGTGATAGTTCTGGGCAAACCAGGAATCACATCCAAGTTCATCAAGAAGTTCCTGAGACGTACAACTTCTTTGGCTGCCTCAGAGGTTGCCACATACTCAACTTCCATGGTAGAGTCCGCCACGCATTTCTGCTTGACACTCCTCCATACAATGGCTCCACCTCCTAAAGTAAACACAAAACTCGAGGTGGACTTACTGTTATCTCTATCTGATTGGAAGTCAGAATCTGTGTAACCCACAGGGAGTAATGGTATACCAGCATATGATCCCTAGTCCTTCTCAAGTACTTCAATATATGCTTTACTGTAGTCCAATGTCCTTGTCCTGGATTACTCTGATATCTGTTAACCATGCCCACGGTAAAGCAGATATCCGATCTCGTACATAACATAACATACATGAGGCTTCCTACTGCCAAAGTATAAGGAATCACCTTCATCTCCTCTATCTCCTTTGATGTTCTAGGACTCATCACTTTAGATAAAGGTACTCCATGCCTTAAGGTAAAAAACCTTTCTTGGAGTTCTGCATACTAAAATGAGCCAAAATAGTGTCTATGTATGAAGCTTGAGATAAGCACAATATCCTTTTTTTGCGATCCCTTATAACCTTGATCCCAAGGATGTGTCCCACTTCTCCCAAGTCCTTTGTATCAAATTGTTTAGACAACCATACCCTTACGTCTGATAACACTTTGACATTGTTGTCAATGAGCAAAATGTCATCTACGATAGTACAAGAAATATCACTACGTTTTCGTCACACCTCTTGTATACACAAGACTCATCCAGACTTTGAATAAATTCATATGACTGGATTACCTCATCAAAGTGGATGTTCCAAGATCTCGAAGCTTGCTTTAATCCATAAATGGACCAATTAAGCTTGCACACAACATGTTCTTTGCCCTTTGCAATGAATCCCTCTGGTTGCTCCATATAGATGTTTTCTTCATGACTTCCATTAAGGAAAGATGTCTTGACATCCATCTACCAAACCTCATAATTCATATGAGCAGCAATAGATAAGAGAATCCGGATAGACTTAAGCATGACTATCAGCGAAAAGGTCTCCTCATAATCGATACCCTCTTTCTGAGTATACTCTTTCGCAACAAGCCTTGCTTTGAAGGTCTCTACCTTCCCGTCTGATCCTCTCTTTCTTTTGTAGATCCACTTGCATCCAATGGCTTTTACACCATTGGATGGTTCTACTAGCTCCTAGACCTGATTTGAATCCATAGATTCTATCTCAGAATTCATCGCCCTTTTCCAAGATACTGCATCTTTATCTTGGATTGCCTCGTCATATATCCTGGGATCAGGTTCATATTCGCCATGGACCAAATCAGAAGATTCTCCCAAGAATATAAATCTATCAGGTTGTCTAATAACCGTCCCACTACGATGAGGTGTCACTTGTGTATCCTCTGTGACACGCGGTGTAGTCACTTGTGGTATGTCCTTTTGTACCATTTGTACTGAAGTAGTAACTTCTCCTCTTAATTCCTCTAGAACAATCTTACTCATGGGCTTGTGGTTCATCACATAATCTTCCTCTAAAAATCGGGCGTTCGTTTTAACGATCACCCTCGGATCTCTAGGACTATAGAACAAACCACCTTTTGTTCCTCTAGGATAGCCTACGAACAGGTGTACTTTTGTATGAGATTCCAACTTACCAATATCTCCCTTCAGCACATGTGTTGGACTACCCTAAATCCGAATATGTCTCAGATTAGGCTTTCGCCCAGTCCACAATTCCGTCGGAGTAGAAGGTATTGATTTAGATGGTACCAAATTCAGAATATACACTGTCGTATCCAGAGCATACCCCCAGAACGAATCTGGTAACTCAGAATAACTCATCATCAATCTAACCATCTCTATAAGAGTCCTATTCTTTTGCTCCGCCACACCATTCTGCTGGGGTGTACCAGGTGCAGACAGTTGGGATTGAATCCTAGCCTCTAATAAGTAACTCCTAAACTCTCCCAAGAGGTACTCACCACCATGATCAGATCATAGTGTTTTAAAACTTTTACCTTGGTGTTTCTCCACATCAGCCTTGAATTCTTTGAACCTATCAAAGCATTAAGACTTGCGACGCATCAAGTAAATGTATCCATATCTTGAATAATCGTCTATAAAAGAGATGAAATATTCAAAACCACCTCTAGCCTGGATAGACATAGGACCACACAAATTAGAATTAACCAATTCCAACACATCTTTGACTCTATACCCCTTGGCCTTAAAAGGCCTCTTGGTCATTTTACCTTCCAAGCAAGATTCACAGGTTGGAAAATCTTCCACCACTAATGATCCCAAAAGTCCATCAGCTATCAACCTTTGAATTCTACTCAGGTTAATATGACCTAATCATAGATGCCAAAGATATGTTTGGTTCATTTTCGAAGGTTCTTTTCTCTTATTAGATTTAGAAGATGAGTTATTTATTTCTATTCACATCGTGGGAGCTTTTGGTTCAAGAGTATATAAATTTCTTACCAACACACCAGAACAGATAATCTTCCTATTCCTTTTTATAACAACTCTGTCATTAAAAGAAATAGAATATCCATCCAAAAATAATATAGAAATTGAAATCAAATTTTTTCTAAATGAAGGTACATAAAGATAATTTCTCATAACCAAAGTTTTATTCCTATCAAAAGATAAATAAACATCTCCCACTGTAATAACCGCCACCTTCGTAGCATTGCCCATGTAGACGATAATCTCTCCCTCAACTAGTCATTTGGTTTCCTAGAACCCTTGCAAAGAATTGTAGACATGATCAGTGGCTCCCGTATCTACACACTAGGTACCGGTAGATAACACCGCTAAACATGTTTCAATGACTAAACTAAAAGATATACCTTTGTTCTGTTTCGGTTGGGACAGTCTGCCTTCCAATGTCCAGTCTACTTGCAAGTAAAACACTTGCCTTTCGACTTCTTCACTCCTCCCTGAGATCCTCCCGCCACCTTTGTTGCACCTTGTTTCTTCTTCTTCTTGCCTTTCGACTTAGAAGTAGAAACCTTTTGAGCAACCATGGCCTGAGAACTCTGACGAAAAAGCCCCTTTGTCGCCTGGAGTTCTGTCAGAAGCTCCACCAATGAATACAACCTCTTATTCATGTTGTAGTTGAGGCGAAACTGCTCAAAACTCCTAGGTAGAGATTGGAGAATGATATCGACCTAAGTTTTCCCATCGATCTCCGCTCTAAGGACTTTCAGCTCATTTAAATGAGCCATCATCTTGAGAACATGATCCCTCACGGGTGTTCCCTCAACCATGGTGGTCATCATCAAGTTCCTCATAGCTTCCTGCCTAGAAGCCCAATTCTAGTGTCCGAAAAGTTCCTTGAGATTTAACATCATGTCATAGGCAGTAGTCATGGCATGATGCTGATGTTGCAATACATTTGACATAGAAGCCAAAATATAACACCACACCATCTCATCAGCCTTGATTCACTTCTTATAACTCTCTTTCTCCTTTTCACCAGAATCATCCATAGGCTTAGGAGAACACTCTTCAAAGAGTACATATTTGTACTCCTCAGCAGTTAAGACAATATTCAGATTCCTTTTCCAATCAACATAGTTAGGTCCAGTAAGTTTGTTTTCTTTCAGAATCACAGCAAGTGGGTTGAAAGTCATTTTGAAAAACCTAAGAATCACAGCGATCAAAACATTAGATTTCAAAAATTTTATTGATCCCTCAAATAATAAAATTTTAAAATCAACCAACACCTCAAAACACCGAGAATATCATATGCCACGATAGTGTGGACGTATATGAATTCTACATTTGTAAGAGGAGGTTTTACCCATTAATTTTATTATCCTGTCAACCTTACTTTTTGATTAATAAAATTAATAGTTGGTTCCTCTTCGGCCCTACAAATAAAAGCAGTGACTCCGATGGGGATGATATTTTTATTTGCATCTAAGTGTTTACCATTATCCGATACTAAGGCAATTATCTCGGATTATGTGCCTTCCGATGGGGAAGTACACATGCTCCTAAATAATTTCCTATAACCATATTTGACCTAGTGATCCGCAAAACAAACTCATCCGATATGGAGGAAGGCACTCAGAGCCAACACGCAAGTTTGTTCGCATCACATGTCAAATTGTAATGGAGGCCATGGGAATTTAAAAAATATCCCTCTCCCACTTAGTAATTTAAAATTGAGGAATTTTCTCAAACACACAACATGCATATTAAACAACAAGCAATAAATATGAAAAAAAATATTTTCCAACTATTATGGCTTTTGTTTTTCAATATGATTCCCATCGTATCGCCACCTCGTCCGTTCCTCCCTTTACTATGCTCTAGCCATAAGGGGATCCAAGCCGAGATAAACTATTTTAAGTTACATCCATCGATCCTATACTCCATAAAGGAGTGTACAACATATCTAGATCGAAAGTAAATTAAAATGAGCGGCTAAATATTGTCGTATTTAATTACAAAAATTAAATACTAATTAGCCTCATCAACCCCGAGGATTCAAATAAATAATTACAATCACACACATACAATCACATACATCCATATAGCCATAATAGTTAGATCTTATGTCTGTAAGCAAAAAGTTAGCCTACGCACATCCTACTATTATCCGGCATAAAATATATGATAAATGCATGAAAGTAATCGAATCCAAAACACACAAAATCAGAAACTGTGGCTCTGATACCACTTGAAGGGAATTGCTTCCCGCTTCGGTCGCTTATGCATGGCGATCCTATCACACGTCCCTGGATTAAAATTTTATCAACTAAAACTAATTCGGATGGAGATGGATTACCCAAGCAATCGATCCATCATCGTGCTATTCGATTTGAGTAGTCGCTTGAACAAACTTGTTGTTCAAGCAACCTAACTCTTTTCCTCGATTAGCCGCGGAATAGATGATGAACGGATCACCGGTTTTTGTGTTTATCATCAGGGTCCATGTTAATCAATAACATACAAAATACAAGAGAACACTAATCAAAATTAAACAAGATTATACCTCTTGTTTTACCTCTTGATCTTCTATTGTATTCCTATCTTCCTCTTGGACATTGTGTGGGCGATAATCTTCCAAGAGTCGAAGCCTTCCAGACCACGTGTCTTCCCTTCCTTGCTCGCTTCGAACAAGGGAAGAACAAAAGATCCCTTCTTCTCCTTGCTTGTGTAGACTACCAATCACCAAGGTTGGTGTCCGCCGACCCTAAGGGGACAAAAGGAGTGCCGGCCAAGAGAGCTCTCTTCTTGCCGCCAGCCAAGGGAGAGAGAGAAGGTGGCGCCGCCAGCCCTAGGAGAAGAAGAGGGTGCACCGGCCAAGAGAGAGAGAAGGAAACCTAGACCCTCTTGTGCCACCGGCCAAAGAGACAAAACCCTAGCACACCTCCTATCTCCTTGCCGCCCAAGCCTTTCCAACGCCAACCCTTGGATGCTTTTAGGTCTAGGCTTCATGAGGTATTTATAATAGGCTACAATAGGGACCATGAGGAGGAGTTGGATCTTGGCCACCCAATGGATCCGAACCACACAAAACCTGATCCATTAATGATGATCCATTCCACTAGAGGATCATCATTGATCTACCTCACCAACCCCCATAAATAAATATGGGCTCCACATATTATTTGTACCAAATATCTCCCCGTGTTTAAGATATCGAATGTCTATTAATTAATTAAATTACTGACAATTTAATTAATTAATATCTAATTCCATGAGTAGTACCACTCATCCTTATCATCATGTTGGACCAAGTCCATCTGCAGGATTTACATGATGAACTTTATGAGATCCTCAAGGGGAGATCATCATCCTAGTGTATAGGACATGATTTCCTCCTATAATCAATGACACACCAGTAAATAATATTATTTTCCAACTTACCTGACCTATCGATTTAATACATAAATCTTTCCCATTGGTAAATCAAAGAAATAAATACTAAGTACATGTGCCCGTTATTATATCGGGATTAAGAGCATATACACCATAATATTTGAGGTCCGATTCAATTATATAGTCAGTATAAATTGAATCACCTCTAAATCGATCCTGCTCAATACACACAAAGTGTACTAGTGTAATTCTATGGTCAAGATAAACCAATACCAAATCACACTACAACCATGCCAATGGTTTGTCCAAAACCATCTTGGTTGTGAGCCTCTACTTATACTCTATAAAGAACTGATAACATGATCTTCTGTGCGACACCACACATCATGCTATCTATAATGTAAAGTATTAGACAATATGCATAAATATAAAATGCAAATGATGATCATGTGATTCTCATTTCAAAATGAAGATGTTCATACAAAGGTTAGACTTTCAGTATACATCCCAACAAAGACATCTAGAATTAATCCTAACCATCCTCTTAAACAAGTATTAGGAAATCCAACTCTAGGAGTTCAAACTATATCATCCCTAAGAAACTTGAGTCGAATTGCATTAATATCAAAAATAGAACCAAAATCAATAGATGAGGGTTTACCCGAAACTGATTGGATAATAGCTATGCAAGAAGAACTAGCGCAATTCGATAGACATGAAGTGTGGGACTTAGTAATTCCACCATTAGATAAATCAATAATAGACACTAAATGAGAGTTTAGAAATAAATTAAACAATCTAAGAGAAATCATAAGGAATAAAGCTCGATTAGTAGCTAAGGGGTTTAGTCAAGTAGAAGGGTTAGACTATGATGAAACTTATACCCAGTAGCTAGGCTTGAGTCACTTAGGATGTTGCTAGTTTATACGGCACATAAAGGATTCAAGTTATACCAAATGGATGTCAAATCCGACTTTTTAAATGGAGTAATAAAAGAAGAGGTATGCGTAAGTCAACCCCCAGGTTTTGAGAGCTTAGAATACCCTACTCACGTATATAAATTTAAAAAGGTCTTATATGGATTAAAACAAGATCCTAGAGCTTGGTATGAGAGACTATCTTCATACTTAATCTCAAAAGGCTTCAGACAAGATTAAATTGACTCAACTCTTTTCGTAAAAACCTTGAACCAAGACATTTTTATTGCTTAAATATACATAGATGATATAGTCTTTGGATCAACAAATTCAAACTTCTTAAAAAAATCTATAAACCTAATGGAACAAGAATTCGAAATGAGTTTAGTAGGTGAGTTAAAATTCTTCTTAGGTTTACAAATAAAACAAACAAGAGACGGTAACTATATATACCAAAACAAGTATGTAAGAGAATTAATTAAAAATTTTGGCATGGAAAATGCAAAATACATTAAAACACCAATGGCAATAAATGTTATATTAAATGAAGACAAAGAAGGAAAATTTATAGATCTAAAGTACTATAGGAGTGCCATAGGTAGTTTACTATACTTAATTGTAAGTAGACCCGACATACTATTTGCAGTAAGTATGTGTGCTAGATATCAAACTTGTGCTAAAGAATCACATTTAACACATGTCAAAAGAATCCTAAGATACATTAAAGGAATAATTAATGTAGGTATGTGGTACCCAAGAACTAGTATCTTTGAGTTAGTAGGATACTCTGACTCAGACTATGCAAGGTGCAAACTAGATAGAAAAAGTACTAGTGTCAACTCTTAGGATCATGCTTAGTAAGCTGGTTCAGTAGGAAGCAACATTGTGTTTCTCTTTCCACAATTGAAGCAGAATACATAGCATTAGGCGAATGTGTGACACAATTATTATGGATGATACACACACTTAAAGATTTTGAATTAGATTACAAAAAGGTCAAAACATTAGTTGATAACATAAGCTCAATAAATTTAACTAAAAATCTAATCCATCACTAACGTACTAAACACATTGATGTTAAACATCATTTTGTAAGAGATCATGTGACAAAGGGTAGTATTGAACTTAACTATGTTGAGTCCAAATCTAACCATGCTCATGATATCTTCACTAAACCACTTCTAGAAGCTAAATTTAGTATGCTTAGAAGACAACTAGGATTATGCTTGGTAGACTAGGATGCTTTCATGTTCATTACTCAAAATTTATTTTGAAAAGTAATATTATATAGTATTGTTTTTAAATGAAATTTAAAAATCAATATAGCCTAGGTCAATGTTGGTGCAGTAGGCACCTAAGTCGAACCTGAGTTTTGATTATAGCAAACGATACAAAGTTAAGCTCATGTCGTTATCTCATGAGCTGAATCGAGTGTGCAGAAGATTGCTATAGCTGGAGTTGAAGGCTAGCGACACCCGGAGGAAGCCGCGGTGGTCGGGCGACACTCGAGTGACTTCGGAGGGAGCCGAAGGAATCGAGTGGAAGGCCGGAAGCAAAAGCAACACGTAAGTATCGAGGTAAGCTCGTGTGTGCGAGCGTAAGTGAGGTCATATCCTCGTTACGGGGATGATCTTAAGCGTAGATCCGACCAAAGACATCCTATAGATGGTCTAGGTCGAGATCGGACGGTCGACGACCGTCAAAATTATGTTTTTGTTGAGCTAACTTTGACTTGCAGCAAGCATCAGTCGACTGCCAGCTTGGAGGACTCGACTGTCGTCAATCAGTCGACTGCCGGAGGTCAGCACTCGACTGATGCTGCCATCAGTCGACTGATGATGGCCATCAGTCGACTGATGGTCAATGATCAGATTCGAGGAGTCAAGGCTTATCACCCCATTTCAAGGAGATTGATGCTCAATTGTGATTGGCTAGGGTTCATCTCGAAAAGGGTCTCAAAGGCTATAAAAGGAGGTCCTAACCTAGGGTTTTCTCATAAATTCTAAGCTTCCAAGAGCCTCCGCAAAGCTACAACTCTCCGACAACGAAGTTCTTCTTCTCTGACGCTAGGTTTAATTTTCTTTTAGTTTTTGTACGTCGGTTTTAGATTTATTCGTTGTTCATTTACTTTTTCGAAGCTCTTTTTCTATCATAACGAGGAGAGGGGGAGTGTCCCTCTACCTCAAGTTTTTGTTCTTGTATCGATTAACTCCTACCTCCAACGAGGAGGAGTTCGTTTAGTGTTTTGCCCTCCGTGCGTGGTCAAGGACCACTAGGGCCTTGGAGTAGTAGCCGAAGGCTACGAACCAAGTAAAAAAGAATTGTCTCTTTTATTTATTGTTTATATTTCAGCTGCAATTTATCTACTCGACTTTCAAAGAACGATTTCGCAAAAAACTTTTGTTTTGCTATTCACCCCCCTCTAGCGAACCGCCTCGATCCAACAATTGGTATCAGAGCCGGGGGCGCTTAGATTTGGTGAAACCACCAATCTAACATTTTTTTTACAGATTTGTTTTTCGTTCGTTTAAAATTTTCTCCCGCACTACTAATCCAAGACGAAGTCTTGGTACTCTTCGTTTGGTTTTGTTTTGCAAGTATTCGCTTTTGGAGTAGCCGACGGTCAAACGGGCATAACTTTTCGTACAAGTTGACCCACGACACGGTCTACCTACCAAAACGAAGCTCTCGGAGAGATCTACACTTCTTACGAGGGTAAACCCTCATAACAAGCTGTCTTCATCCCAAAAAACCATCGTTTAGTACCATTTTCGGGACATCGAAGGTTGTAAGTGCTCATCTTTTATTTTAGTTGGTTATTTCTCGTTTATTCCTTTTGTTTCTTTTCATTTCCTACATTACTAATCCAAGGCGAAGTCTTGGAACCTTTTTCGTGTTTTTTTTGGTATTTTTTTGTGCAAGGTTTCCCTTCCAAATGGCCCATCTCGAGGGTTTTAGCACCGTCCGACCTCCGTTTTACAACGGAGATGATTTCCGTTACTGGAAAGGTCGGATGGAGTGCTTTCTCAAAACCCAAATCGAGATGTGGATCATAATCCAAATGGGTTTCACACTTCCGACTAATGAAGTGGGTGAATCCTTGGGTTATGATTAATGGACTGTTGCAACAAAACGACAAGTCGAAGCCGATGCCAAGGCAACACAAATCCTCCAATGCGGCTTGTCCAAGGAGGAGTTAAATCGCGTCGGCCCCTTCATCAGTGCAAAGGACCTATGGACAAAGCTAGTGGAGCTACACGAAGGGACCGATGAAGCCAAGGTATGTAAGCGCGACCTTTTATTCAATAAATTATATAATCTAAAAATGCAGGAACACGAGTCCGCGACGCAACTTCACGCCCGAGTCCAGGACATCGTCAACAATCTACACGCAATCGGGCAAAAGGTCGAAAACCGCAACCTTATAAGGTATGTACTAAACTCCTTTCCGAGGACTACCTTGTGGGCATCCATGGTCGATGCCTACAAGGTCTCCAAGGATCTTTCTAAACTTAGATTAGATGAACTTTTTTCTGATTTTGAACTTCATGAGCAGTCTAACTCGGAACCTGAGAAAGGTATAGCATTATTTGCAGGTTCAAAGAAGAAAACCGCTAGCAAGCCACCTCCGAAGGAAGAAGAGGATGAGTCCGATTCGGAGGTCGACTCAGAAATGGAGGCCGAACTAGTCAACCTAGTTCGAAGGATAGTCAAGGGCTGAAAATGAGCCGTCACTCGACCCAACGAAGGTAAGCCTAAAAGTTCAAACATAAGATGTTATAAATGCAACAGGTTTGGACACATTAAGTCCGAATGCCCAAAACTCAAGAGCAAGGCACCAAAACACAAAAAGGCACTTAATGCCACTTGGGAAGAAGCTTTCGAGGAAGAAGATAACGATCGAGTCCTCATGGCTAAACCGGTGGAATCAGAGACGGAGTCAGAACCGGAACTTGAATCGGAAACCGAAGATGAGTCGGACTGCAAAGCACTATTCAAGTGGAGCCACGGATACGCATCCGGTTCAAAAGATACACTCAAGGTAAGTCGGTCTCTTATTACTACACTTTATAGTGCAATTAAGTTTTTAAATAGAAAGTTAGCTAAGTCCGAGTCCAAGGTCGAGACCCTGGTTGAGGAAGTTAAACTCCTCAAACACGAGGTCTCCCTAACCTCTTCGACTAGTCGAGTTCAAGAGAAGGACTCAACTCGGGTTGAAAAACTCAAAGTTGAGAACTCACTCTTGAAGAGTCAAGTCAAAGATCTTAGGAATACGTTGGAAAGGTTTACTTTGGGATCCAAAGGACTTGACCTCCTACTTGGATCTCAAAGGGCCGTGTACAACAAGGCCGAGCTAGGGTTTAGCTCAAACACGACCAATAAGTCGTATATGTCAATCGTAAGTCGACATAAAAAACGTGTACAAGCATGGGTCCCTAAGACCACCTTGATTTCAAACTTAGGATCAAACCAGTACTGGGTTCCCAAGGACCAAATCCACTATGTGGAGAGACCGAATCGATTCAATGGTCCAGGGGGAGCTAGTACGAAATTTGTTTGTGTTTTAACTTAGAAATTGCATGCTTAGGTTTTTATTTAGTTTGATTTTACTTCTTAGAATGGTTAGATAGGACTATAACTCGTCAATACTTGATAACATAGTACTAGGACGCGGCGAGATGATAGTACGCTAGGAAAGCAGAGTCTTGTGTATTCAGGCTAGATAAGGCATATCTAGTTCGGTGCACTTGACCGAGCGGAACTAGCTGAAGCTACCTCGCCGTATCCTAGACTAGTTAGACCAGGAAGTGGTCTTAGGTGAGTCAAGTCTCTATTTTCTTGAAAATGGCTTTGTCTAAGGAAGTAGTCGTTGTTCCGATCAAAGAAGGCCTCTATGCCTCGCCACGACCTGGAAGCCATGATCTTGAAAAGGTGACTTGATGAGCCTAAGGTCAAATCCGAATCTAACGCAAGGTTGACAAGTGTTTAAGTCATTAAATTTAATTCAACTAAAATTGGAAGTCATCTCACAAGAACATATAGAATTAACATGTTTGATCATGTAGACATGGGTGAGATGATTTAGGTTAATAATTTTCAACCAATTTTTAATAAATCCAATATCCGATCCAACTACCTTGTGTGTAGGATCAATGGATGTTGGACAGTGGTTGCTCCCGACACATGACCGGGGATCAACTCAAGTTTCGAAGCTTCGATTCAAATGACAAGGATCGGTAGCCTTCGAAAATAACGACAAGCTCAAAATCATCGGATCAGGTGATATTGAGCTTAACTCAAATTTTGTCATTCAAAACGTTTTATTAGTAGAAAATTTTCAATATAATCTTCTCAGTGTAAGCCAATTGTGTGATAATAACTATAAGGTCATATTTCTAGAAAACGAATGCGTAATTAATACAAACGAAACCTCTAAAACAATTCTTAAGGGAACTAGAAATAACAACATTTACACTATTAACTTAACTAACTCCTCAACTAAGTGTCTTATGACACGGCAAGAGGAATCATGGTTGTGGCACTGACGACTCGGTCACTCACACCCAAGACTCATCCACAAGATGAGTCAGAGTGACTTAGTTAGAGGGTTGCCTAACCTCAATAACTTGGATAATAAAATATGTAATGCTTGTCAACAAGGTAAACAATCTAGGACACAACATCAACTAACTAGTCAAGAACGAACCAAAAGTGTGCTTGAGCTCCTACACATGGATCTATTTGATTCACACGGAGCTAAGTCACTTAACGGAAGTAAATTCTGCTTAGTCATAATTGATGACTATTCTAGATTTACTTGGGTTAGATTCATCAAACACAAAAGTGATACCCTAGATCAATTAATCAATCTATTTAAGTTAATAGAAAATCAACAAAGCATTAAAATCAAAAGACTTAGGACTGATCATGGAGGTGAATTCGAAAACCATAGGTTTACAGAATTCTATAACCTAAATGGATACCACCACAAATTCTCTTGCCCTAGAACTCCACAACAAAATGGCCTAGTAGAACGCAAAAATAGAACCCTACAAGAATCTGTTAGGATAATGTTAAATGAGTATAACCTACCCGATAGGTTTTGGGCGGAAGCCGTGAGTACGACATGCTATGTCCAAAATAGAATCCTTATGGTAAAGAGGCACCTTAAGACCTCATACGAGATTTATCACGATAAAATACCTAACATCAAGTACTTTAGGGTATTTGGGTGAAAGGTACATATCCTAAACACTAAGGATTACCTAGGGAAATTTACATCCAAAACCACGACCGGAATCTTTATAGGATACTCGACTACAAGCACAGCTTATAGAGTATATAACCATGACACCCTTAGAGTCGAGGAGACTATCAATGTAGTATTTGATGAAGGACACGAACTTACAAAACCCCCGGCAACCCCAATTAGCAAGCCGACTCATACTAGACCTAACTCTGATCCGGAGATCAGGTCTAGTGTTAATCCTAACCTAAGTCAACCAAGTCACTCTATCGACCAAGTGATAGATGACTCCAACCAAACTAGAACTCAAACGAGTCATCCTATGGATCAAGTTATAGACTCAAAACCAAATCCAACTAGGACTCAAATGAATCATCCTATCGACCAAGTGATAGGTGATCCAAGTCTAGGAGTTCGAACTAGAGCCTCATACAAAAACCTTAGTCAAATATCTTTGATTTCTAAAATTGAACCCAAAACTATTGACCAAGCTCTTCTTGATCCCGATTGGATTATTGCAATGCAAGAAGAGTTGGCTCAATTCACTAGGAACAAAGTATGGGAATTAGTACCACCACCTAAAGATAAAACAATCATTGGAACAAGGTGGGTGTTTAGAAATAAAATTGATGATAGAGGTGAAGTAGTTAGAAATAAAGCTAGACTAGTTGCTAAAGGGTTTAGTCAAGTCGAAGGTTTAGATTACGACGAGGCCTATGCCCCAGTAGCTAGATTAGAGTCCATTCGAATTCTATTAGCATATGCAACACATCGAGGATTTAAGTTGTTTCAAATGGATGTGAAATCTGCATTCTTAAATGGATACATTAAAGAAGAAGTTTATGTTAGTCAACCCTCCAATCTGCGAGTTAAGTTTATTTTTAGGTCTACAAATTAAACAAACTAAAGATGGAATATACCTACATCAACGCAAATATACTAGGGAATTAATTAAACGCTTTGGAATGCAAGACGCTAAAATTATTAATACCCCAATGGCAACTAATGTTAATATAGAAGAAGATGTAATTGGAAATTCAATTGATTTAAAATACTATAGGAGCGTAATAGGGAGTCTCCTTTACTTAACTGTAAGTCGACCCGATATCTTATTTGCAGTAAGTATGTGCGCAAGGTTCCAAACCTGTGCCAAGGAGTCTCACCTAACTCTAGTCAAGCATATCCTTAGATATCTAAAGGGTACACTTAATGTCGGTATTTGGTACCCTAGATCTACCGAGTTCGAACTAACTGGCTAATCCGATTTGGACTATGCCGGTAGTAAGCTCGATAGAAAGAGTACGAGTGGTTGTTGTCAACTTCTCGACTCGAGTCTAGTAAGTTGGTGCAGTCAGAAGCAGCACTGTGTTGCCTTATCTACCACCGAAGCCGAATACATCGCGATGGGTGAGTGTGTCACTCAACTTCTTTGGATGAAGCACACTCTCAACGACTTTAAGTTAGACTTTACGAATACTAAACTTCACGTAGATAACATTAGTTCAATTAATCTTACAAAGAATCCGATATGTCACTCTAGGACCAAACATATAGAGGTCAAACACCATTTCATTCGAGAACATGTGGCCAACGGAGCCATACAACTCGAATACGTCGAATCAAAGTCTAACTTAGCAGACCTATTTACTAAACCCCTACCCGAAGCCGAATTTAGTCTATTAAGACGAAAATTGGGCATGTGCGTAGTAGAATAGGAACTCGCAAATTATATTTTCTTACTACTATTTCTTAATTTTTATTTTTATGGAACTAGCATAGGACATACCTTAGATATCATGCACCTATAGATTTAAGGAGCCAGTACATCTCACAACACATAGGACTAATGTGTTTGTGTACTTAGCCACGTAGATGGGCGTGAGATGTTAGGACCTTACTCCTGGTTCCAGATGTAGAACTAGTGCATCGCTATGAACCACGGAGTATAATCATACATACTAACCGACTCTGACCAGGACTGGTTGATCTTTCATATCAATCAAGCCAAATATGAGTCGAACATTTTATAGATGAACTTATTTTCAGTATATTATTTTCAAAATAATGTGGAACATGCTTGGACTTTAAATTTAACACTTATTCTTGTTTTCCACACACACCCTCACTCTTTTCGATATATGGAAAAAGGGGGAGAAAAAGGCCAAAGTTAAGGGGTCAAATTTTTTTTTGGCCAAAGTTAAGGGGTCAAATTTTTTTTTATAACTTAACTCTTACTTTATATTTAAACCAAAAGTTAACTTTAAGTTTTGAAAACTTATTAAAGGCCAAGTTAAGAGAATTCTTAACTTAAACTTATTTGTGTCGTCAACGTTTTACTTATTTTTAAATATTATGCCCTTAATGTTTTACTTAAGGGGGAGAAAGGGCCAAGTTAAGAAGAACTCTTAACTTAAACGTTTTACTAAGGCCAACTTTAAGTAATGTTAATTACTTAAAGAAACCCTCAAAGGGGACGATTAAGGTCTTTCTTCAAGACTCACCCTCGGTCAAGGGGGAGGTTTCCTCAAGGGGGAGTACTTGAAGAAAATCCTTACTACTCCAACTTAATCTTCTTTATTTCTTGTTTGTTTCTAATGCACATTAATCTTCATGCTTGCTATTTACTTAACTTTGTATGTGGGTTTGCCATAAATCAAAAAGGGGGAGATTGTTGGTGCAGTAGGCACCTAAGTCGAACCTGAGTTTTGATTATAGCAAACGATACAAAGTTAAGCTCATGTCGTTATCTCACGAGCTGAATCGAGTGTGCAGAAGATTGCTATAGCTGGAGCTGAAGGCTAGCGACACCTGGAGGAAGCCGCGATGGTCGGGCGACACTCGAGTGACTTCGGAGGGAGCCGAAGAAATCGAGTGGAAGGCCGGAAGCAAAAGCAACACGTAAGTATCGAGGTAAGCTCGTGTGTGCGAGCATAAGTGAGGTCGTATCCTCGTTACGGGGATGATCTTAAGCGTAGATCCGACCAAAGACTGTTGGTGTGATGTCGCTTCGGAGGCACATTGGCTCCCATGTCCCCGGATTAAAATTTTCACTAATGAAAGGATTAATCCGGATGGGATGAGCTTCCTTAGCAACACCATTTCGTCGTCGTGCTAACAACTCGAGTGGTCGCTCGAACAAACTAGTTGTTCAAGCAACTCAACTCTTCTAGTTGATTAGCCGCGGAAGAGACGACGGATGGATCGCCGGTTTTTGTGTTTGTCTTCGGGGTCCATGATTATACAATATATATCCATTCATACACATGCATAATCAAAATATTTAAAGAACATATTCAGATCTGTACATAAAGTTAAAATAACTTTATACCTTACGATCTTCTATCGTATGTCCTTTCCTTCTCGTGGACGACGTGTGGACGAAGATCCTCCACGAGTAGAAGCCTTCTAGATCGAGTTCTCCTCTTCCTTGTCCGCTGCGAACAAAGAGAAAAACGAGCAAAAACTTCTCCTATCTAGAACCGACCACCAAATTGGGAATTTGGTGCAACCGCCGGTCAAGGAGCAACGGATGATGCGCCGGCCAACTTCAAGAAGAGTTGCCGCTGGCCACTCTAGGATGAAGGGAGGATGATGGATGCCGGCCACCTATGGAAGGAGAACCGCCGGCCAAGGAAGAAAGGAATAGCTTCTAGGATGGGCGCCGGCCAAGGAAGAATCAATGGAGGTGGGCGCCGGCAATCAACAAGGTGGATGATGGTTGCCGCCCACTTCTTTGCTCCAAAACCCTAGCCGCCCAAAACTAAAACCTAACCTCCAATTCGAATTTCTTGCTTGCCGCCCAACCCTAAGCCATCTATATATAGAGTAGGGCCTTAGCCTCCTTTAATCTCCACCGTCGGATCTAGGGATTTAATCTCCACCGTCGGATCTAGGGTTTTATCCCAACCGTCGGATCTAGAGTTTAATCCCAACCGTCGGATCTAGGATTTCATCCCAATCGTCGGATCTAAGATTTTATCCCAACCGTCGGATCAAGGATTTTATCCCAACCGTCAGATCTAGGGATTTAATCCTAACCGTCGATTCTAGGATTTCATCCTAACCATCGGATCTAGGGATTTAATCCCAACCGTTGGTTCTAGGGTTTCATCCAACCATCGGATCTAGGGATTTAATCCCAACCGTTGGTTCTAGGTTTTGTTTTTCATTCTTGGATCTAGACTTCTCAAGGATTATATTAGGCTACGATAGGGACCATAAGGAGGAGTTGGGTCTTGGCCACCCGATGGATCGGAACCACACAAACTTGATCCATCAATGATGTTCCATTCCACTAGAGGATCATCATTGAACTACCTCACCAACCCCCATAAATTAATATGGGCTCCATATATTATTTGTACATTAATCTCCCCGTGTCTAAGATATCGAATGTCCGTCAATTAATTGATTTACTGACCATCAATTAATTAACATCTAATTCCTCGAGTAGTACCACTCAACCTTATCATCATGTTGACTAAGTCAACCAGTTGGGTTTACATGATGAACCTTATGAGCTCCTCAAGGGGACATCATCAACCTAATATATAGGACACGGTTTCCTCCTATAATCAACGGCACACCATGTAAATAATATTATTTCCCAACTTACCGGGCATATTGATTTAATCCATCTAAATCTCACCCACTGGTAAATTAAAGAAATAAATACCAAGTACATGTGCCCGTTATTATATCGGGATTAAGAGCATGTACAACATAATATCCGAGGTCCGATTCAATTATGTAGTCAGTACTAAATTGAATCACCTCTATGTCGGTCCTGCTCAATACACCTAAGTGTACTAGTGTAACTCTATGTTCAAGATAAAACAATACCAAGCTACACTACAACCATGCCAATGGTTTGTCCAAAACCATCTTGGTTGTGAGCCTTTACTTATATCTTACAAGGTACTGATAACATGATCTTCTGTGCCACACCAAGCACCATGTTATCTACAATGTAAGATATTAGACAATATGCACACATATATAATGAATATATAAAATGCAAACAATGATCATGTGATTCTTATTTCAAAATAAAATGTTCATACAAAAAGAGCTAGGCTTTCAGTATACATTCTAACAAAGACATCCTATAGATGGTCTAGGTCGAGATCGGACGGTCGACGACCGTCAAAATTATGTTTTTGTTGAGCTAACTTTGACATGCAGCAAGCATCACCGATCGCCACTTGGAGGACTCGACATTGCCAATCACGATCGCCGAGGTCGCGACTCGATCGATGCTGCCATCAATCGACTGATGATGGCCATCAGTCGACTGATGGTCAATGATCAGATTCGAGGAGTCAAGGCTTATCACCCCATTTCAAGGAGATTGGTGCTCAATTGTGATTGGCTAAGGTTCCTCTCGAAAAGGGGCTCAAAGGCTATAAAAGGAGGTCCTAACCTAGGGTTTTCTCATCAATTTTAAGCTTCCAAGAGCCTCCGCAAAGCTACAACTCTCCGACAACGAAGTTCTTCTTCTCCGACGCTAGGTTTAATTTTCTTTTAGTTTTTGTACGTCGGTTTTAGATTTATTCATTGTTCATTTACTTTTTCGAAGCTCTTTTTCTATCATAACGAGGAGAGGGGGAGTGTCCCTCTACCTCAAGTTTTTGTTCTTGTATCGATTAACTCCTACCTCCAACGAGGAGGAGTTCGTTTAGTGTTTTGCCCTCCGTTCGTGGTCAAGGACCACTAGGGCCTTGGAGTAGTAGCCGAAGGCTACGAACCAAGTAAAAATAATTGTCTCTTTTATTTATTGTTTATATTTCCGCTGCAATTTATCTACTCGACTTTCAAAGAACGATTTCGCAAAAAGCTTTTGTTTCACTATTCACCCCCCCTCTAGCGAACCGCCTCGATCCAACAGTCAATTTAGATTTCATGATCCTATGACCTAGGTAAGCCTTCACATCTCACAAACACCTAGGATTATTTGTTTATGTATTGAGTCACGAAGATGGGTGTGAGATGTTAGGACTGCACCCCTTGTTCCAGATGTAGATTCAGTGCATCGACATGAACCAATACGAGGTTTACAAGAGCAAATAAATCACTTCGGTGACTAACTCTAATTCAAAGCTTGATAATAATTCTATATCACTTGAGCTAGTAAAAAGTTGGACATTTTCTTTAAGGATAATTTTTAGATGTGTATTTTTAAGTATAAAAATAATATTTTGGAATTCATACTTGGACATATTTTCTATCACATCTGCATCATCTTAAATTTTTTGAGAAATTTAAGGTTCATTTAAATTTTTAACAATTATTAAGGGGGAGTTTTTAAAAATTATATATATATATATATATATATATATATATATATATAATTTTTAAAAACTCCCCCTTAATAATTGTTAAAAATTTAAATGAACCTTAAATTTCTCAAAAAATTTAAGATGATGCAGATGTGATAGAAAATATGTCCAAGTATGAATTCCAAAATATTATTTTTATACTTAAAAATACACATCTAAAAATTATCCTTAAAGCAAATGTCCAACTTTTTACTAGCTCAAGTGATATAGAATTATTATCAAGCTTTGAATTAGAGTTAGTCACCGAAGTGATTTATTTGCTCTTGTAATATTTTGAGGAGGAGTTAGAAAATTTTAAAATGAAAATTTGAAAAATATTTTTATTAAGCGGAGTTAGAAAATTTTGAAAAATTTGAAAAATATTTTTATTAAGAGGGAGTTAGAAAATTTTGAAAAATAAAAATTTGAAAAATGTTTTTATTATGGGGGAGTTAGAAAATTTTGAAAAATAAAAATTTGAAAAATGTTTTTATTAAGGGGGAGTTAAGAAATTTTGAAAATTTTGAAAAATGAAAATTTGAAAAATATTTTTATTTTGAAAATTAAGATAGTTTGAGATTTTCAAAAACATTTTAAGAGGAGCATTGGTAAATTTTGAAAATTGAGTTATAAAAATTAATCTTTTTAAAATTTTGAAACCGAAAGATAAAAGGGGAGATCCCATCTTTAAAAGAAAATATTATTTAGGGGGAGTATTGATAAACTTAAGTATTTTTGATAAAAATATTTAAAACTTTAATTCTCAGCTTTTAAGTTGTGGCATTTTGAACTTAATTTTGATTTTGATGTATGCCAAAGGAGGAGAGAAGGAGATTTAAAGTTAGAAAGAAGAGACTTAAAGAGAGGGAGATTTAAAAATTTAAGGGGTCGTTTGGTACAACTATTTTCCATTTTCATTTTCCATGGAAAATGAGAAAACGCGGAAAATATGTTTGGTTGGGCGTTTTCTATTTCTATTTTCTGGAAAACATAGGTATAATGGGTTGGAAAATGAAAAACGATTTAAAATCGTTTTCCATTTTCCAGAAAAATAGAAAACGCGCTCTGCGCCAAACGCACTCTAAAGTTCTTATGCATATGAGCATTTCATGCATATACCCAATGCATTTATGATATATGCTATAATTGAATATTGTAGTTTGATTCTCCTAACTTTAATTGATGTGTTGTCATATATCAAAAAGGGAGAGATTGTTGATTCAGAGAGCATCACTCCTTGGTTTTGATGTATGAACCATAGTTAAAGTTAGGACTTACTTGTGTTCTAATATCGGTGTTAAGTGTGCAGGCTTAACAGGAAGTCTTAGTAGGTCATGTTGACTGGATACTAGGCAAATGTCTTGACAGATCAGGAGGATCAGACACTAGGCATGAATTCCAAATGGGTCGAGTGGACCGGACATTTGGCATGAAGATCGGTTGGGTCAGGAGACCAGACAATCGGCAAAAAGTCCCGCTGGGTCAGGTAGATCGGACATCTAGTGGAAGCCTTGGTGAGTCAGATCGGATATCAAGAATGGTAAGTCCGATAGGTAGCCAGCAGGTAAGCCACGAGTGGAGAGGTAAGGTCGAGTCCTCTGTAGGGGACAAAGCTAGGCGTCGATCCGACGGAAAGTCCGCGTGAGACTTAGAAGTCGAGATCGAGCAGTATTACTACTACTATCATATTTGATATTATCTATTTGTGCTAATCTTGTTTTGTAGGGTGCATGGTCAGTGTTATGTAGCCCGAAGGAGGAAGGAGGCTTGGCTTGAGGGACTTGAAGCCTTGGAACCTTGCTCTTCTAGCAAAGGTACTATGGTGAATATAGGACAAGTCGGACATCTTATGGTTGCGATGGGTGCATCGTCAATACCCCCAACAGTCTACCATATGGGAGTGGACAACACGACACACAAACTCCCCACTAGTGAAGAGACTTTTGCACATCAGAGATAACAGCTTGGCTACTACAGGTAGCCCTAGTGTTGTAGCACACACATTGACTATATGGTTCAGCCGGGGCCTTGGAGGGGTAGGTCGGGAATATGATCATTTCATAGAGCACAGATCGCGGAAGCCATGGGTCAAGACAGTATGGAAAAAGGATATTTAGCCAAGACACCAGTTCACACTTTGATTCCTGGCAAATGGGAGATTGCCTACTCGAGACCAACATAGCTACCTCAAGGACATACGATGTGCCTTCTGCTGCACGGAGGAGGAGACACTGGACCATGTGTTTTTCAGATCCAGACCCATTATTCAGTTGTGGGAAAGGGTGAGAGGGTGGCTACAGATGAGATCAAAGATGAGTACATATAGGCGCATGTTGCGTATCTTCAGGTCTCATTGCCGGGGAAACTCATTATGGGTGAGGGCATGACACATAGCCCTAGCGGCGTTGGTTCACTATTTATGGAGGGCTAGGAATGGAATCAGATTTGAGGGAGATCATTTTGACACGTGTAGGGGATCGTATGACCGCTAGAGGGGTGGGGGTGAATAGCGTCATCGTTTCTGGATGGAATTCAATCGCGTGCTTGCTACAATTGTTAGTGTGCGCAGCGGAATATATAATGATAGAAACAAATATGCAACAACAAGCACACAATACACAAGAATATACGTGGTTAAGAACCTTAGGGTTTCTACTCTATGGGACGAGCTCAATGAGCTCTAATGATGCACACACTGCTATTAAAACTCCTTCTTGGTGACACACTGGAGGTGGAGAAACCTCGTACAAAAGATTACAATAGTAATACAATGAAATATAAGCAAATACAAAGATAATAATGAAATACAAGTAAAGAAAACTTTACAGTAATTACTTTGAATGCTTGCTTATTTGATTGCTTGAGCTGCACTTGAAGACCCTGACTTGTACCAGTAAATCGCCTCAAATCGCCCAAGAAATCGCTACAAAAATCCTCCCCTTCATGCTCCTTTTGAAGCTGTAACTTGGGCTGATTTTCGCCTAGCGATCAACTGCTCATACCCATCAGTTGACTGCTCATGTAGTCGTTGTCTCACAATAACTTGATCCACATTGGAAAAACTCCAACAGATACCTCAATAGTTGAGCCCTTACCAACAGTCGACTACCAAGCCCGTAGTCGACTGCTCAGTCTGCTACCAAGCTTTATATGCTCGTGACCAAACCTAGAAGTTGACTGCTCTCCATGGATATCGACTGTTCAAGGGAAGTCGAGGCACTGGTCGAGCCACCTTGCGTCTATGGCCGTAATTCAGCCGTAGTTGATAGCCAGTTGACTCCCATCAGTCAACTGATCATAATCTCAATCGACTGCTCAGTGTCGACTCGGCTTCCAAGTGTCAAAACACTAGATCAGTCGACTGGTCCATGACTTCAGTCGACTGATACACCTCAACCAGAGGTTTAACCCAAGTATGATACCCTCATACTTGCTAGACCACCCTTAGCCTAGACCTAAGCCTTCTAGCCTCCTCCATCAGCCTCACTCCTATTGGATCCCTCCAAGTCATCCATGACTTGTTCATCCATACGCTAGCCATCAGGTGCTTCCATCGTCTATTGTCATGCTAACCGAGTCTACACCGCCAAGGCAAATTAGACTTACGCTACCAAGACCCACGCTTGGACTTTATGTTGTCAACCAATAGATTTATGCTACCAAGACTTCACCCTTGGACTTTATGTCGCCAATATCATACTCTTGGACTTCCCAAAAGCCAAGTACCCATGACTTAGACTTTCACCGCCAAGACTATACACTTAGACTTACGTGGCCAAGACTACACCCTTGGACTTTCCATGCCAACTCCATGTTGGACTTTCCAAATGCCAAGACCCATGCTTGGACTTTCCATTGCCAGGTACCCCAAGACTTGGACTTTATCATTGCTAAGACCCATGCTTGGACTTTCCATGCCAAGTGTTCGACTTGGACTTCTCCATCATATGGTCAACCCCATGTCAACCATATAGTCAACCCATTATTAAATAATGGTCAACTCATCGTCAAACATCAAAACACTACTCGAGTCAAACTCGAGTTTGGTCAATCATGACCTGGGTCGATTGCACCAACAACACGGACCGAATCCTTCGAAGGATCCAAATTTATGTACATAAAGCTCTTGATGTATCCATATATAAAACAAATGGTGAATAGCTAGGAACCCCCCCCCCCCCCCCCCCCCTTCCCAACGTTTCCAGGGGAAATTTTTTTGTACAACTCCCTTCTTCTTGATTTTGATGGTGAATAGATCTACCAAAAAGTTCTATCTAGTCCACAGTAAGCAGCTCACAGTAAAGACTTTCCAAATTTGTTTAGAGTTGAAGCTTTGCCAAAAAGCCAGTACAGGTGAATAGGTCCACCGGGAATGCCCTACCTAGTCCACAGTAAATGGCTCACAGTAAAGACCAACAAAATCCATTTATGGTTGAGGCTTGGCCAATAAGTCCATCAGGGTGAATAGATCCACTAGCATGATCTATCTAGTCTGCAACAAATGGCTCACGGTAAAGACATCGCAAATCCATTGATAGCTGACCACTTGCTAAATGTGGGTTCTCGAACCTGGAGAGGACATATGCGGATGATGGAGGACTTTCGATCTAGAGAGGATTGGACAAAGATTGGCAAGGAGGACAGACTTTGGGGATAGCAGAGCTCCCATGACACAGGCAGGAGATGGATCTCGATAGATGTATAGTCGATAGTGGATTTTGGGTCATAGACTAATGCATGCGAACACGACTCTCAAATCTTCGATGGGAATCGTCAAGGAATCGAAGCGCACGCTCACGCTCAATGCCTGCAAGTGCATGGATGTCATCAAGTAATAAAAGATTATCGATCCCACAGAGACTGAGATTCGAATACCGTATGTCCAGTGGATGTTGTTGTTCGGAATTAATCTCCTAAGAGTATAGATTGCGAGGTTGACGGTAGTCCTGACTCAAGTACGGTGTCACTCGGAGGAAGAGAAGGTTGGTTCGAAGTTCTCAAAAAGGGATTCTAGGACTTCAGTTTCACTTGTACGTCATGAAACATGCTATCAATTAGGTGCGTTGAGATCTCTAATTATGATCTTGAGGGAGGATGGTTATGCATTTGTCCGATGAACTTTTGCTTCTACCGAGAACTGCCTATTCCTAACCAAGTTTACCTTTCAGATCATCAGAGCTTAGGGGGTTGATACTATTAGGAGTCCTTTGTCACTAAGGTCCCTCAACTCTTCTAGGGTTAATTTCTCCTACTTTGACCCTTCTGCTAAGATAGGTTATTGAGTACTAAGACGTCCTAATAATTCTCTATTTAGAGATGGATCTTATTTCATATCCTGTCCTATCATATTCTATCTTCTATGATTACAGGAGGTAAGATGGCCACAAGGCTCATCCTTGATTCTCCTAGGTTTTTTATACGAAGGTTGTTACCCTTTGTATCGACTACGCACAGTAGAATTAGAATCAAAACATAACCTTCTGATGCACGCGAATGCGACCTCAAATCTTGTGATGGAGACCATCGAGGACTCGAAGCGCGTGCTCGTGCTCAACGCCCGCAAGTGCATGGATGTCGTCAAGTAATAAAAAGATTATCAATTCCACAGGGACTGAGATTGGAGTACCGATTGGTAAGTGGAGGTTATTGTTCGGAATTCAGATCTAAGGGTTATGATTGTGAGGGTTGACGGAGGTCCCAACTCAATACGGTGTTATACGGAAGAAGAAAGAAACTAGTTGTGAGTCTTTGAAAGGGATTCTAGGATTTCAATTTCGTTTGTCTATCACAAAACACATTGTCAATTGGGTTTTGTCTAGGTTTCTAGCTACGGTTTTGTGGAAAGAACATTATACACTCCCCCGATGAGCCTTCGCATCTATCGGAAGCTACCTCTGCCATTACAAGGTCAACCCCTGGACTTAGGACGGGATAGTCAGTATGAGGATACCGAATCAATCCCTGCGACGAGTTGAAAATGGGGCGCGTTTCCTACTCTATCGCATCCTTCTAGGCACGGTTACGAGAGATGAGGCCAACCCCTAGGTTCCTCCTTAATTCTCCTAAATCTTAGATACGAGGGATGTCACCCCTCGTATCGGCTAGCACAGTAGATAGAAAACCAAAATAATAGTTATAACTCTAAACCAAATGTCAATTGCAAATATAAATTCAAGAACGAAAAGATATTTGAACCACCATGTTCTAACTCAACACAAACTACTTCCTAGTCCTAGAATCGAAGAGTCTACTCCATAAATAAGAGAGGAGAAACACAAAGCACAATCATGTTCATATAAACAATGGAAATTAAGTAAAGAACAAAATTTACAATGCGATGTGACTCTTCTCTCCGGCGTTGAAGTGCATAATTTGGATCTTCGACAGCTTTCTTCCTCCCATTGTAAGTTCTCGAAGCTGTTTAGGGCGTCGGAGTGTCGTCCCGGCTGTCGTGCCTCCCCCCTAGGGTTTGGGTGTAGCCTCCTTTATATAGACATCAGCTTGGATCTCTCTAAAACCTGGAAAATAACTGACTCACATCGGAATCACCAAACGCCACACGATCGAGTGTTTCCACATGGCTAGGCCGTGTGTGGCGCCATGGTGGCCAACTTCGACCTTGGGACACAGCCGTGTGTAGCCACACGCCCTAGTCGTGTCCCCTTCTGCATCCAACTGTAAAATGTCATTCTTTTGCTCCAAAAATGTGTCGTTTTTCCCATGAAATGCTATCCTACACACAAAAGTACAAAGAGCATATCTCCAAACCAGAAAATAGGAAATGCATGCAAAACAAAGTAAAATGTGTATGAAACAAACATAAAATGTAATGAGATATGAGTGAAAACTACTCCTAAAATCTTATATATTTTGCTCACATCAATTCCCCCAGACTTAAGTATTTGCTTGTCCTCAAGCAAACCTCAGTGCCATGAAATTTTTAAAAGGATATTGTTCCATACTTAGCATGTTAACTAGATTTATCAAGTGGTATTTACAATCAAAGCAAAACAAAGATGTTCTAGAAATTCACTAAGTTAGCTCCTCATGCTCATGCTAAGCGAATCTTCTTAGGGGATACTCATTTCATGGTAAGTTAAGTCGTCATCCTATAGCTTTTCTAAGGTCTCCAGCTCTTAGGCACTGCCCAAAGCGAGGGTCATTCCCTAGATCTAGCATAAAGTCTCAAAGGCGTGCTCGGTATTGAGAGAAATTGGTAGGTGTTTCCCCAGTAACCTAACTCGGTCTCAAAGAGGCACCTAACCATTTCCACCCACGACAACTATTTTTTTTTTAGCTCTAGGGATTTTGATTTTTCCGAATGGGCTTCCATAATCCGAGCATCTCTAGTAACTAAAATGCTAAACTTAGGGTCACCTGTGGATTCCAAAGTACTAGACTACTGAGATGAATCATAAGTAGGTTTGTACTAGACTCTCCCTTTCAGAATGTTCATCATGTGTAGGTGTAAATATAAAAGCTAACCAGTGTAAGACTAGAACATTAATTAGAGCAAATAAAATAAAATACCACGAGGTAAATGAAGTTAAGCTACCCATGGAAACAACTCATGAAAGAAAAACTCTAAAAATACTACTAAGGTAGCTTAAAGATAGCAAAAATTAAGTACTGACGAAACTAAAAACTCTATGTATGAACAAATGAATGCTAACTAGTAAAAAATGCAAGTGATAGGAAAGAAACTACTACTAGAAATAAAATAAATCAAAACTTGGGGTCCTCCCCCAAACTTATATGAGACTGTACCTCTAATATGGTGGCCGAGGTGGAAAGTCCAGCAGTCTCAGCATGTCAGGCTCCTCGATAAACCTGGTGCTAAGCCGTTGATGCCATATGTACATATGGTCGATCTGAGAGCTGGTGGATGCAGCGACCGCTCTATGCTCCTCCTCCCTGGAAGTATATGTGGGCCTCATTGTAGAACTCCTCAACCCACTGGAAGTGTTCCCAAAAGCCCTAAAACTCTGCCTGCGTGTAAGTGTAGGGATGTATACTGAAAAGTCTATCTTTTATATGAACATCTTTATTTTGAAATAAGAATCACATGATCATTGTTTGCATATTTTTATGGTTATGCAATATTGTCTAATATGTTACATTGTAGATAACATGGTGTGTGGTGTCACACGGGAGATCATGTTATCGGCTCCTTGTAAAGTATAAGTAAAGGCTCACAACCGAGATGACTTTGGACAAACCATCGGAATGGTTGTAGTGTGATTTGGTATTGGTTTGTCTTGACCATAGAATCACACTAGTGCACTTTGTGTGTATTGAGCAGGACCGACACAGAGGTGATTCGATTTATTGCTGACTACATAATCGAATCGGACCTCAGATATTATTTAGTACATGCTCTTAATCCCAATATAATAACGGGCACATATACTTGGTACTCATCTCTTTGATTTACCAATGGGTGAGATTTATAGATTAAATCGATAGACTCGGTAAGTTGGGAGATGATATTATTTATATGGTGTGCCGTTGATTATAGGAGGAAACCGTGTCCTATATATTAGGATGATGATGTCCCCTTGAGGAGCTCATAAGATTCATCATGTAAACCCTGCAGGTGGACTTGGTCTGGCATGATGAAAAGGTTGAGTGGTACTACTCAAGGAGTTAGATGTTGATTAATTAATGGTCAGTAAATTAATTAATTGACGGACATTCGAGATCTTAAACACGGAGAGAAAATGTACAAATAATATATGGAGCCCATATTATCATATGGGGGTTGGTGAGGTAGATCAATGATGGACCTTTAGTGGATTGGACCATCATTAGTGGATCGGACTTTATGTGGGCTTGATCCATGGGTGGACAAGACCCAACTCCTCCTCATGGTCCCTAATGTAGCCCATTAACACCTCAAGATGCTTAGATCCAATGGATAGAAACAAAACACTAAGATCCATTGGTAGAGATTAAATCTCTAAGATCCGACGGTTGAGATTAAATCTCTAGATCCGATGGTTGAGATTAAATCCCTAGAACCAATGGAGGAGATTAATTCATGGCTTATCCCCAAACTCTATAAAAGGTGGCATGGGGTTGGCGTGAAGAAAATAATAGAGAGGGAGCAAGGCTTCGGCGGCAAGAATAGGGCAATCCTAGTTGAGATAGGATTGGAATTAGGGTTAGGGTTTGGAAGCAAGGGTGGCACCAAATAAGGCAAGTTTTCCTTCTTCTTCCTTGCCTTGTGGCCAACGTCCAACAGCTATTCCAGCCCTTCCCAGCCCTTGGCCAGCGCCCAAAACACTCCCCTCTCTTCTCCTTAGGTGGTGGAAACAAGATATAGGGTTTCCCTTGGTGTCTTGGTAGTTTTCCATCATCTTCTTCTCCTTCTAGTTGGCCGGCGGCAAGAACTTCTATAGTTCTTTGTTGGTTGAGTTTTTGAAGGAGAAAAACACTGTTTCTCTTCTTCCTCTTTCTTGGGAAAAGCAAGGAAGGAAGTTTTGCGATCTAGGAGCTTCGACTTTTGGTGGATCGTCGCCCACACGACGTCCAAAAGGAGGAGGGTCATACATTAGAAGACCAAGAGGTATAACTATTCTTCTATCTCTTTTATTCATTGCTTGTGTTTGTTTTTCAAAATATAAGCATGTTATATTTCTGTAAATAGGCTAAATAATACTTGGATCTCGAGTATAAACACAAAAACCGGCGATCCGGACATCGTCTATTCCGCGGCTACTCGTAGAATAGAAGATGGTTGCTTGAACAACTAGTTTGTTCAAGTGACCTCTCTAAACGAATAGCACGACGATGACTTGGTTGCTTTGGGAATCCCTTTTGTCTAGGATTAAATTTTAATCCAGGGACATCGAAGGGATCACCATGGTCAAGCAACCGAGGCGAAGGGGAAGTGAAGTTTCCCCTCACGGACTCGACAAGGGAAATCCCTTCAATTGGTATCAGAGCCAAGGTTTCTGGTTTTGTGTGTTTAGGATTCGATTAATTTTTATGCACTTTTTCATATATTATATGTGTCGAATAATAGTAGGATATGCGTAGTTTAACTCTTTGGTTGCAGGCATAAGATCCGACTATTATGGTCATATGTGTGTATGTGATTGTATGTGTGTAAATATTTATTTTGTTGAATCCTCAGGGTTGACGAGGCTAGTATTTAGTTTTTGGTAAATTAAATACGGTATTGTTTAGCTGCTCTTTATTTTATTTTACTTTCGATCTAGATTTCATGTACACTCCCTCGTGTAGTATAGGATCGATGGATGTAAAATAAAATAGGTTTTAGTCTCGGCTCGGATCTCCGGATGGCTCGTACATGGCGTAGGAGGAGCGGACGAGATAGCGATGCGACGGGAGTCATATTGAAGACAAAAGCCATAATAGTTGGAAAATAATTTATTTTTCATATTTATTGCTTTTTGTTTGATATGCATGTCGTAGGCTAAGAAAATTCCTCAATTTCAAATTACTAAATGGGAGAGGGATATTTTTATAAATTCCCACGACCTCCATTACGATTTGACATGTGATGCAAACAAACTTGCGCGTCGCCTCTGAGTGCCTTCCTCCCCATCGGATGAGTTTGTTTGCGGATCACTAGGTCAAATAATGGTTATAGGAAATTATTTAGGAGCGTGTGTACTTCCACATCGGTAAGGCACATAATCCGAGATAATTCCCTTAGTATCGTGTAATGGTGAACACTTAGATGCAAATATAAGTATCCTCCCCATCGGAGTCACTGCTTTTATTTGTAGGGCCGAAGAGAAACCAACTATTAATTTTACTTGTCAAAAAGTTAGGTTGACAAGATAGTAAAATTAATGGGTAAAGCCTCCTCTTACAAATGTAGAATTCGTATACGTCCACACGATCGTGGCATGCGATATTCCCGGTGTTTAGAGGTGTTGGTTGATTTTGAAATTTTATTGTTTGAGGAATCAATAATTTTTTGAAATCTACAGTAATGATCTATGTGATTCTTAGGATTTTCAAAAATGACTTTCAGTCCACTTACTATGATACTAAAGAAAATAAACTTATTGTACCCAAATAATGTTGATTGGAAAAGAATCTAGATATTGTCTTATCTGCTGAGTACAAGTATGCACTCTTCAAAGAGTGACCTCAAACCATGGTTGCTCAAAAATGTTTCTACTTCTAAGCCGAAAGGCATGAAGAAGAAAAAATAAGGTGGAGCAAAGGTGGTGGGAGGATCTCAGGGAAGAGTGAAGAAGCCGAAAGGCAAGTACTTTACTTATAAGCATGATGGACATTGGAAGAAGGACTGTCCCAGTTCAAAACAGAACAAAGGTATATCCTTTGGACTAGTCGTTGAAACATGATTAGCGGTGTTATCTACCGGCACATGGTGTGTAGATATGAGAGCCACTAATCATGTCTGCAACACTTTGCAGGGGTTCCAGGAAACCCGACGACTAGCTAAAGGGGATATTACCATTTTGGGTAATGCCATGAAGGTGGCGGCTATTGCAGTGGGAGAAGTTTTATTTATCTCTTGAGAAAAATAAAACTTAGGTTCTGGAAAATTCCCTTTATGTACCTTTATTTAGAAAGAATTTAGTTTCAGTTTCTAAATTATTATGGATGGATATTCTATTTCTTTTAATGACAAAGTTGTTATAAAAAGGAATAGGGAGAATATCTGTTCAGGTATATTGAAAAGAAATTTGTATACAAAACCTCCCACGATGCAAATTGAAGTTAATAACTCATCTTCTAATTCCAAAAGGAGAAAAGAACCTTCGAAGATGAACCAAACATATCTTTGGCTTCTTAGGCTTGGTCACATTAACCTAAGCAAAATTCAAAGGTTGGAGGGTAAGATGACCAAGAGGCCTTTTTAGGGCCAAGGGGTATAGAGCCAAAGATGTGTTAGAATTGGTTCATTCTGATTTGTGTGGTCCTATGTCTATCTAGGCTAGAGGTGGTTTTGAGTATTTCGTCTTTTTTATAGACGATTACTCAAGATATGGATACATTTACCTGATGCGCCGCAAGTCTGAATGCTTTGACAAGTTCAAAGAATTCAAGGCTGATGTGGAGAAACGTCAAGGTAAAAGTATCAAAACACTACGATCTGATCGTGGTGGTGAGAACCTCTTGGGAGAGTTTAGGAACTACTTATCAGAGGCTGGGATTCAATCCCAATTGACTGCACCTGGCACACCCCAACAGAATGGTGTAGCAGAGCGAAGGAATAGGACTCTTATGGAGATGGTTAGATCGATGATGAGTTATTCTGACTTGCCAGATTCGTTCTGGGGATATGCTCTAGATACGGTGGTATACATTCTGAACTTGGTTCCATCTAAATCAGTGCCTTCTACTGTTGGGTTTCCGGCACCGCGACGTGTCTGTGTTCGATCATGTTTCGTAAACATGAGCACAGCGGAAGCAATAAAAATAATAAATCTACATTTATTACAACACACACAACACACACATGCATATTACAACAAGTGTAGACATAACCGTAAATTAAAATTTGCAATAAAAGAAATTTATCTACGTTATACCTTTCGTATGACGTGTAGCGGGAACGGCATCAACCGGAACGATCCTCGTAAGAATCGTCTCTATCCGTATCCACACCGAGCTCCTCGGGATGACTTCGCTAAGCCACGAGCTTCGTCTTCGTACGGGTTACTAGCCTCGTGTTGAAGACGACGTGATCGAGAGATGATCACGATCCGAATCCAAATTCGGATCCTAAAACGAGTTCTCAAAACTCACTTCTCCGGAGAGGTATTCGTCAACCAATTGACGAATCCTTCGTCCTCCACCTCAGAGGATTACCGGAGATCAAATTCCCGGTAAGTTAGCCGCTGTCGGAGCACTAACCGTTGTCCAAACGACGCTCTGACAACAAAGAAACAAGCTGTCCAGAAAAATTGGACAGCTTTTGGTGGTGGAATAGAGGCCGGCCAAGGAAAGATGGAAGCTCACCTTATCACCGAACCCAAAGGAGATCACCGGAGGGTCGCCGGAGGTTCACCGGCTGAAGCTTGGATGCCGTCAACAAGTTGGACGGCGGCAGCTTAGGGTTGGGCGCCGAAATCACCAAGGGTGAGGTGGGCGGCAACTCCAATTAGGGTTTTGGATGATTAGGGCTTAACAATCCCTTAAGCCCTCTTTTATAGAGAACTAATTCTCTTAATGGTTAATGGATCACATCCATAAAGCCTGTTAACCCGCTCCATTAAGATAAGTTAAAATAAACCAAACCATGATGGTTTATTTTAAGTTAAAACGAACCGAACAAACTTTTGGTTCATTCGTTTAAAATAAACCAAACCCTTTGGTTTATTCTCATCCATTGGATTAGAACCAAACCATTTTGGTCCATCCATTATGTCTTCATAAGACACGGCCCATCCACGCTTCCATTGCATCAAACAATTTCATGCTCGCTTTATGTTTGGTCCAACCAAACATAGTTTCTCTCGGTCTGAGAATCCCATTCTCAAGCTCGTTTTAAATCCTTTGGATTACACTCGTTGTGCGTGTGACCAAATAGGTTCTCGGTTTATGTTGGCGTCTATAATTAACCATTAATTATAGAATGATCATGAGTGGCACCTAGTAGTACATCATGATCCCCAATTAACCGAAAAGATCAACGGTTGATCCAGAACTATTTCTGAAACCCTTCAGTAGCTCGAATGAATCGTGCCCCATTCCCTTCACTCATCTTATACCCACTTGGTTCAGGATATGGTCTATAGTGTCAGTCCCCACTAGGCTGACTACGTCACACCTAGCCCAAGTATCATTTCCTCGTCCTACGGATTCTAGTTACTTCACATGTATCGAAGAGTACCTTACTCTAAACATGTAATGCTTTGGCCAAAGACTTTAGTAACAATCCGACGAGAGGCCATGGGTATACATCTCCTCGCAAGGAGTGGTGAATCCTTTATAGGCTATTCAAACACCTTCGATCACTTCGACTTATACCCAATTATCCCGGGTCCACATCTCCTTAGAGATGTTTGCTTAAGATGTCAAAGCATAAGTCTCCATGATCAAGATGACTTGAATACCGCAAGTCAAAGGAACATCGCACTTAAGCCACAGTAAGAACTTTATTGACATATCTATATATGCAGAGAACCATATGAAGTCTTACGGCTGGTCACTCCAATGAACTAGTTACCATAACTAGCATCCACGATTAACTCCGGACATCACTATGTCTCCAGCCAGTGAGAATCAGCTTGGATACACCAAGGAGTATACCTCGTGCTAGTCTCGACAGAATTGATGGTGTCCAAATCCATCAATTCATCGACTAGGGATAATTCCGATACATCACAATTACACATGTAGAGATACTCACTAGTTGTGATCCAATCACAAATTCTCTCATGCTGCGAATCGTATTGTGGACATTCAGTAAATGAGTTTAAGATCCAATCAAATACATAAAATATGTATACTCAAATAGTGAATCTTCATTTATCATATAAATAGTTCATACATAAGGTGATTGCCTTAGGACATCTCTCATATATTACTAACAGACTCCCACTTGGCCTAATGCCAATCGCTACGGTATCCAATACCATAAGCTCTAACATGAGCCTCAAACTTACTTTGAGGTAATGCTTTAGTCAAAGGATCCGCTAAGTTCCTTTCAATGGGAATTTTCTCGATTTGTATTTCGTTCCTACTGATGATCTCTCTGATAAGATGATAGCGGCGAAGCACATGTTTGGATCGTTGATGAGATCTTGGCTCTTTCGCCTGTGCAATTGCTCCATTGTTGTCGCAGTAGACCGGTATTGCTTCAACAATGGCCGGAATCACACCAAGTTCATGAACGAACTTCTTGATCCAAACCGATTCCTTTGCTGCTTCCGAAGCTGCAATATATTCTGCCTCAGTGGTAGAATCCGCTACAGTCTCTTGTTTGGAACTTTTCCAACTCACTGCGCCCCCATTCAAGGTGAACACGTATCCAGACTGAGACCTGGAATCATCCTTGTCTGTCTGGAAGCTGGCATCCGTATACCCGCGTATCACCATGTCCCCTTCTCCATATATTAGGAACACATCCTTAGTTCTTCTCAAGTACTTAAGGATCGTCTTAACAGCCGCCCAATGATCCATTCCTGGATCGGACTGGTATCTGCTCGTGACACTCAGAGCATACGATACATCGGGCCTCGTACATAACATAGCATACATGATAGATCCTATTGCGGATGCATAGGGAATCTTACTCATGCAAATCCTCTCGTCTCGTCTGCGCGGACACATAGACTTGAAAGGTGTACCCCATGCACGATGGGTAGGAAACCTTTCTTGGATTCCGACATGCTAAACCTCTTTGCACTTTCGGTCTATATATGTAGACTGCGAAAGACCAAGCAACCGTTTCGATCTATCTCTATAGATCTTAATCCCGAGGATGTAGGTTGCTTCTCCCAGGTCTTTCATGGAGAATGTCTTGGATAACCAAACCTTCACTGACTGTAAGATTGACACATCGTTTCCTATAAGTAATATGTCATCGACATACAATACTAGGAACACGACTGCACTCCCACTAACCTTCTTGTACACACAAGGTTCATCTGGATTTTGTGAGAAATCAAACTTTTTGATCGTCTCATCAAAACGGATATTCCAGCTCCTGGATGCTTGCTTCAATCCATAAATGGATCGTCGCAATTTGCATACCTTGGTTTTATCAACCGATGTGAAACCCTTAGGCTGTATCATATACACGTCCTCGAGCAGGTTTCCATTAAGGAAAGCTGTTTTCACATCCATCTGCCATATCTCATAATCATAATGAGCCGCTATGGCTAGGAGCATCCGAATGGATTTAAGCATAGCTACAGGCGAATAGGTTTCGTCATAATCAACACCTTGTTTTTGACGATAACCTTTCGCCACCAATCTAGCCTTATAGGTATTCACATTACCATCCATGTCGGTTTTCTTCTTGAAAACCCACTTGCACCCTATAGGCTTTATGCCTTCAGGTGGGTCAACCAAGTTCCAAACTTGGTTTTCATACATGGAATCCATTTCCGACTTCATGGCACCAAGCCACTTATCCCTTTCTGAACTTGTCAGCACTTCTTCATAACTGGTAGGCTCCTCATCATCAATGAGTAACACGTCGTTCGATTAACTTACGAGAAATCCATATCTCTCAGGAATATTGCGTGTTCTACCAGATCTACGAAGATGTGGTGTTACAATAGGTCCAGCCGGTTGCTCATCACTATGAGTTGTCGGCTGTTGTGCTTCACCAGGTATCTCATCAATGTCTATTTGAGTCTCTCGAGCCTCCTCAAGCTCGACGACACTCCCACTGTTTTCTTGCAAGAGAAACTCTTTCTCTAGAAACACAGCATGCCTTGAAACAAACACCTTTTGTTCCACAGGATGATAGAATTGGTAACCCCTTGTTTCCTTAGGGTATCCAATAAATAGACATTTATCAGACTTAGCATCCAGTTTGTCTGATACAGTCCGCTTCACATAAGCAGGACAACCCCATATCTTCAAGTAAGATACATGAGGTTTCTTACCATTCCATATCTCATATGGAGTAGTTGAGACTACCTTGGTAGGCATTCTGTTTAACAAGTAAACAGCTGTCTGAAGTGCATAACCCCAAAAGGACTTGGGAAGAGTCGCATGATTCATCATTGACCTGACCATGTCCAACAAGGTCCAGTTACGCCTTTCAAATACACCATTATGCTGTGGTGTATAGGGCAGAGTCCATTGAGACAATATGCCATTGTCTCTTAGATAATCAAGAAACTCTTGACTTAAGTATTCACCACCTCGATCCGATCGAAGTATTTTAATACTTTTATCATGTTGTTTCTCTACTTCATTTCTGAATTCTTTGAACCTTTCAAAGGCTTCAGACTTGTGTTTCATCAAGAATACATACCCAAACCGTGAGTGATCATCGGTGAAGGTTATGAAGTAGCTATAGCCTCCTAAAGCTTGAGTTGACATAGGTCCACATACATCAGTATGTAATAGACCTAGTAACTCTTCCACTCGTTCACCCTTTCCAGTAAAAGGTAACTTGGTCATCTTGCCTTTTAAGCATGATTCACATGTATCGTATGAATCCAATTCAAACGATTCCAGAATTCCACATCGGTGTAATTCGGACATGCGTTTCTTGCTTATATGGCCAAGACGACAATGCCACATATAGGAGTCTATGTGATTATCCTTTCGAGCACGCGTGTTGCTCGCTTCGATATTGAAAATGTCACTGGATACGTCTAACGTATAAATGCCATTACTCAAGGTTCTAGTTCCATAAAGTACGCCATTCAAAGTTATATAACAACAATTGTTACTAAACGTCAAATGGAAACCATTTCTATTTAAGCAGGAAATAGAAACAATGTTCTTTATTAGAGAAGGAACATAATAGCAATTGTCCAGTTGTAAGACTAGTCCACTAGGAGCTTCAAAGAAATAAGTTCCGATGGCGATCGCAAAGAACCTTTGCTCCATTGCCAACTCACAAATTTGACTCCCCTCTGACAAGTCTTCTTCTATTCCTTAGCCCCTGTATGTCATTACATATATGTGAGCTACACCCAGTATCCAATACCCAAGTGTCTAAGGAAATAGAATGACAATCAATAACGAAGATACCTGAAGAGGATGGGGCATCGGATGCCTTCTTCTTCTTCATGGACTCAAGATAAATCTTGCGCTTTTCGCTGGGCCTTCCTTGCCATAGTGATGGCAAGTGCCCTTTTACCGGTTCCGCCTTTCTTTGCCTTTTGTTCTTTCCTTTCTTCTTCTTTTGTCTTCCTCTTAGAACCTTTCTTTGAGGAATCAACTAATAGAACCGCCTTTCTCCTCATGCTTTACGTAAGGCTCCACAGCCTTTCAAAGATATTGAGGAGCTCTGAATGGTGGATTCCAATTTGTTCATCCGTAGTTCATCACAAATTGCGAGAAACTCTTGGGCAAACAATGCAGAATTAAGTCAATACTTAACTCATGATCCATCACAAAACCGAGGGTAGCTAGCTGATGTACCCTGCTCATCTTTAGTACAAACTGCACTACAGACGAACCTTCTTGCATCTTCGTAGTGAAGAGGAGCCTAGAGACCTCGAACCTTTCGGATCTCGCTTGCTCATCGAACAAATCATGAAGATGGAAGACCATAGTATTAGCATCCATATGCTCATGCTGCTTTTGCAGCTCAGGTACCATCGCCGCTAGCATGATGCAACTCGCCAGCTCAGAATCTGCCACATGTTTCTGATAGACCAACATTTGGTCTGGAGTTGCATCATCCTTAGGACGGTCAGGAAGAGGCTCTTCAAGGACATATGCAAGCTTTTCCGCCTTGAGAACAATTCTCAGGTTTCTAAGCCACCCAGAAGTTAGTAATACTTGTTCGAATCCAAAATAGTGCGCAAATTCAAAGATGTCATGATCAATTTATTGACCTAGAAATACAAAACGAGCATATATGAGAAAATGATTTTAAAATGCATCAATATACATTTATAAATCCCATTCATTTTTCGAATTTCTAAAACCCCAAAATCACTTCGGGAGATTGTAGGTCCATCTCTGAATGGGCTGATATCCATCATAGTTATGAACAACCTTGGAGAGAGTCCAACAAGCCATTCATAACTACGACGGTAGGTATCATCTATACCGATTGCATATCACGTATATGCAACTATCACAATGTGCTATCAACTATTTGAATGTTCACACATACATCGGGTTGTTAACACATTAACAAGTATGCATCATATGCATAGCACCCAACTTCACCTCCCTTTACATCGACCTTGGAGAGAGTCCAACAAGCCGATGCTCCAGGTTAAAGCCAACCCATTAATCAGGACATAGTTTTAATATGGTTAGAGTGCATTCAACCAATTAGCCCAGCTTGGAGAGAGTCCAACAACCAAAGCTAATGATTGACCTCTGACTCTTACCATATTAGTATTAAACTATTCCATGGTTTGAACATATTCAGGTTCGAGCCGGGCTTGGAGAGAGTCCAACAACCCAAACAAGAAACAGAACTCTGGTTCTAACCATATTAATGGAAGGTGTAGGCTTTAATATTGATTAAGGGTTTTCATGTCTCATCCTCTTTGCATGCAAATAACTATTATCTACATGGCATGACATACATGGCATACATCTACATGTCACGACACGCATGGCATAATGTTATGCATCTAATGCAATTACATGACATACAATTATGTCATGTATATAATTTCCTTTTATGTCATAACTATTTATGGAAATAAAATATGTTTAAGATTTGATTCTCCAAATCAAATCATAATTAAATTAGGAAACAAATTTCCAAATCTAATCACATATTTTATTCATGGAATTATTTGATTAAGGAAAATCTATTTAGGAAACCAATTTCCTAAATCATTAAAACTACTTATGGAAATAAAATATTTTAAGATTTGATTTCCCAAATCAAATCATGATTAAATTAGGAAACAAATTTCCAGAATCTAATCAAATATTTTATTTATGGAAAATATAAATTTCCATAAATACTTCCAACTTTCCAAAAGTGGAAGATTTCCAAAAATACTTCTAGACTTTCCAAAATTGAAAAATTTCCATAAATACTTCTAAATTTCCAAAATTAGAAAATTTCCAGAAATACATTATGACTATCGCAAAACCATTTTTACGATTATGTCGAAACACAACCTGGGCTCTGATACCACTATTGGGTTTCCGGCTCCACGGCGTGTGTGTGTTCGATCATGTTTCGTATACATGAACACAGCGGAAGCAATTAAAATAATAAATCTACATTTATTACAACACACACAACACACGCATGCATATTACAACAAGTGTAGACATAACCGTAAATTTAAATTTTCAATAAAAGGAAATTTATCTACGTTATACCTTTCGTATGACGTGCAGCGGGAACGGCATCAACCGGAACGATCCTCGTAAGAATCGTCTCTATCCGTATCCACGCCGAGCTCCTCGGGATGACTTCGCTAAGCCACGAGCTTTGTCTTCGTATGGGTTACTAACCTCGTGTTGAAGACGACGTGATCGAGAGATGATCACGATCCGAATCCAAATTCGGATCCTAAAACGAGTTCTCAAAACTCGCTTCTCCGGAGAGGTATTCGTCAACCGATTGACGAATCCTTCGTCCTCCACCTCAGAGGATTACCGGAGATCGAATCTCCGATAAGTTAGCCGCTGTCGGAGCTCTAACCGTCGTCCAAACGACGCTCCGACGAGAGGAGAAGAAGCTGTCCAGAAAACTGGACAGCTTGGTGGAGGAGTAGGCGCCGGCCAAAACAAGGAAGCCAAGTGCTCACCTTGATGCCAAACCTAAGGAGGATCGCCGGAACTCTTCCGGCAGCAGCTCGACGCCGGCAAGGAGGAAGGAAGCAACCTTCTGGACGCCGGTTGGAGGAGCTATGGGCTGGGCGGCGGCACACCTAGGGTTGGCGCCGACTAGGAGAGGAGATGGAGGGGGCGGCACAACAAGGTTGGGCGGCAACTCCAATTAGGGTTTTGGGATTAGGGTTTAAGCCCTATTTTATAGAGAACTAATTCTCTTAATGGTTAATGGATCATATCCATAAAGCCCGTTAACCCGCTCCATTAAGATAAGTTAAAATAAACCAAACCATGATGGTTTATTTTAAGTTAAAACGAACTGAACCAACTTTTGGTTCATTCGTTTAAAATAAACCAAACCCTTTGGTTTATTCTCATCCATTGGATTAGAACCAAACCATTTTGGTCCATCCATTATGTCTTCATAAGACACGACCCATCCACGCTTCCATTGCGACTGAAACGATTTCATGGTCGCTTTATGTTTGGTCCAACCAAACCTAGTTTCTCTCGGTCTGAGAATCCCATTCTCAAGCTCGTTTTAAACCCTTTGGATTACGCTCGTTGTGCGTGTGACCAAATAGGTTCTCGGTTTATGTTGGCCGTCTATAATTAACCATTAATTATAGAACGATCATGAGTGGCACCTAGTAGTACATCATGATCCCCAATTAACCGAAAAGATCAACGGTTGATCCAGAACTATTTCTGAAACCCTTCAGCAGCTCGAATGAGTCGTGCCCCATTCCCTTCACTCATCTTATACCCACTTGGTTCAGGACATGGTCTATAGTGTCAGTCCCCATAGGCTGACTACGTCACACCTAGCCCAAGTATCATTTCCTCGTCCTACGGATTCTAGTTACTCCACATGTATCGAAGAGTACCTTACTCTAAACATGTAATGCTTTGGCCAAAGACTTTAGTAACAATCCGACGAGAGGCCATGGGTATACATCTCCTCGCAAGGAGTGGTGAATCCTTTATAGGCTATTCAAACACCTTCGATCACTTCGACTTATACCCAATCATCCGGGTCCACATCTCCTTAGAGATGTTTGCTTAAGATGTCAAAGCATAAGTCTCCATGATCAAGATGACTTGAATACCGCAAGTCAAAGGAGAACATCGCACTTGCCACAGTAAGAACTTCATTGACATATCTATATATGCAGAGAACTACATGAAGTCTTACTACCGGTCACTCCAATGAACTAGTTACCATAACTAGCATCCACGACACTCCGACATCACAATGTTCTCCAAATGGAGAATCAGCTGCTTGGATACACCAAGGAGTATACCTCGTGCTAGTCTCGACAGAATTGATGGTGTCCAAATCCATCAATTCATCGACTAGGGATAATTCCGATACATCACAAATACACATGTAGAGATACTCACTAGTTGTGATCCAATCACAAATTCTCTCATGCTGTGAATCGTATCGTGGACATTCAGTAAATGAGTTTAAGATCCAATCAAATACATTAAACATGTATACTCAAATAGTGAATCTTCATTTATCATATAAATGGTTCATACATAAGGCGATTGCCTTAGGACATCTCTCATATATTACTAACAGTATCCACTTCTAGGATTGAGGAGGAGAGACCATCTACACCGGAGCAACCTCAAGAAGAGCCTTCAACATCCGGTCACGATGAGGAAGCTCAAAATTCAACTTCAGCACCTACCATCACCCTAGGTAACTCAAACATATGTGTTAATAATAAAGTGCATATAATATGTTTTGAGTGTAGGGAAACCGGGCACTACAAGAGCAAGTGCCCAAAGAAGGTTAAGAAAGCTCCTCCGGCGCCCAAAAGTCAACAAAAGTCAAAGGATGCCGGTTCCCCAAGTCAAAAGAGCAAGGAGCACATCATATGCTTCAAGTGCAATTCAAAAGGACATTATAGGAATCAATGTCCTCGAGGGAGCAAAAAGACCAAAGAGGGAGCTACACATGTAGGGGGAGCATCCAAGGCAAACCCTAAGGTATATTTCAATAATGCACCTTCCTTAGTTAATAGGCAAAAGCATGCTAGAAGTAATAGACATATTTGTTTAGGTGCTAAAAAGGTCCACTTAGGAAATAAGGAGAAATTTGGGACTAATGTCCCTAGAAAAACCTTACCTAAGGAATCTATTAGGAAAATACAAGAACACTTAGGTTTTAACCCTAAATGGACTAGGCATATGCCTAGAAAGGACAATGCCCATGGTTTAAATCAAAACTCAAAAATTGGGCAATTAGAATTAGAGAACCAAGCCTTGAGGTCAAGGCTTGAGAAATTAGAAAAGACCCTTAAGAATATACAAACTCAATTTAAAGGGTCTAATGATCAAAAGTCTAAGTCTAGATCTCAAAGTCAATATCTAGGACCTCAAAGTCGAAAGTCAACCAAGGGCAAGCAAGGTTTGGATCACAAACCTAAGCCTAAGGTGGCTTACCATAGTGTTCCATTTGATTATGGAACACAAACTAAGTCTAAGAAGACCAAAGTTACTAGGGAAGCTATCCCTAAGAGTAACCATAGTTTGTGCCTAGTGGCTAAGGTTTCTAGGAAACCTAGGGTGGCCACTAAGAAGGTTGCAAGGGGAGTTACCCCTAGAGTCAACCTAGGTAAGACCAAAATGACTGAGGCTAATAAGCCTAGGAGGGTCATTAGGAAGGTATCTAGGGAGATTATCCCTAAGGAATACCTAATTAACCCTAGGAGCTCAAATCGGTTTTGGGTTCCTAAGAGCGTGATTGATTCACGCTAGGTGGGTTTAGGATGTGCCAACCGTGATTGGATGGGTAGTTAACCCAACCATCATAAAGGTGGCATTTGAGGTCATTCTCAAGGATATGGTTACCTTGGGAATGTGGTTTGATTTGAATCCTAAAGGCTTTTAGGATGTGCCAATACTAATTGAGAAGTTTGATAAAATGATCAAAATTGGCACAATTTAGGTTTACAGGTTAGTGTGCCATTTTGGGTTTTTGGCACACTTGGAAGAAAAATAGAAATATGGCAAAATATAATTAATTATATGAAATGACAATTAATATTAAAATTTAGGTATTACTATACCTATATATTTTATATGCCATTCTTTGGTTGTCATATAACATGTCATGACATCATGCTTATTTTTAATCATTCTATATGTCATGTACATGTTTAGGATTAAGGATTAAATGTCATGTATTTTTAGATTTCATATTATGCCATGACATCATGATTATGAGCATGTGTTTATCTATATCATATTTAATGCCATAATCACTCATGCATTTAAGATAATTTGATTGAAATTGATTTAAGGACAATGGCATGACTTGGAGTCCCATTTATAAGAGAATCAAGTAGGGTTGCCTTAGAAAAATACATGAAACCCTAGATTAGGGAGAACAAAACCCACATCTCACATCCAATTGATGTGTATGTGTATTTATACACCCTAGATACATGTGAGATGCTAGGATATGAGTTAAGTTCAAGGTGCATAGTTTTTACATCTAGTTGAACCCAAACTCATCTTAACTCAACATATGGATGATTGGGAAAGCTTGTGTACAAGTCATGTACATAGAGACCAAGGAATATGATCCAAAATAAGGTTTTGAAAACATTTTAAAATCATTTTAGAAAACCTTGGTGAAGCCTATCTTTTGATAGCAATCACCATTGATGGAGTTGATACAAGATAGGGCCAAACATTGAAAATTTCAATGGTTTTGAGTTTTGTATCAAACTCACTATTTTATGGGTAAAATAATTTTCAAATATTTTTCACCCATTGTATTGACTATAAGTAATATACGTATCAAATTTCATGATTTTTCAAAATACGTAGAATTACTTATGATTTTCTAAAACTCATTTTTGATAACTGAAAATTGGATTTTGATTATCGATCACCTACTGGGTGGCGATCGGTGAGTGTGTCGATCGGTGATTTCTGAATCACTCAACTGATAGCCTGATTTCGGGGTAACCAAGTTTGTTTAACCCGATTTCAGCTGCGGTTAAGGTCCCTAACCACTCCTAACCCTAGGATATGCTTTGGGAAGCATGATAAAGGGTGAAAATCCATTGGATATGGATTAGGAGAGTTGTTTAGGGTTTGTATCAATTTTAAGGTGTTGGGAAGTTCAATGTTGAATTTCTAACCTTAATTTTGATGATTTAGAGGTCCTATTGGCTTAGGGACTTCCCAAGGACATTGTTGGTGCAATGGTCAAGGGGGAGCAAGCCTTTAGGGGGAGGTATCCATCTTGGAGTGATGGGTGTGTTTTTCTTTCTTCTTGAAGGGGAGAATGTTATCAATTGGGAAAATTGATGGATTTTTAGAAACCCAATTTGGAAATTGGGAGAGTGTATAGGATTGCCTCTCTTGAGTGATATGAGACTTATCACTAAGAAGAAGGTAGACATCCTAGGGATTTTTGGACTAAGGGGGAGATTGTAAGATCTCATTGGGACATGAGACATTGACCTCCTTGGAGAGAAAACCTTTTTGATGTTAGTCAAAAGGGGGGAGAATATGTTTGGGAAAATATTTGGGATTACCAATTTGGAATAATTGGTAAGAGACTTGAGTTAGCGGTCTAACTCAAATGTTTTGGTTTTTATCAAACATCAAAAAGGGGGAGATTGTTGGTGCAATCGGCCCAGGTCACGATTGACCAGGACTCGAGTTTGACTCGAATGATGTTTTGATGTTCGACAAAAATATATGACAATGTAATTGTCAAGGTAAAGTCCAAGTCATGGGTACTTGGCATAGAAAGTCCAAGTGGAACACTTGACATTTGGTAAAGTCCAAGTCTTGAGTACTTGGCATGAAAAGTCCAAGCATGGGTCTTGGCAATGTAAAAGTCCAACATGGGTTGGCAAGGGAAAGTCCAAGCATGGGTCTTGGCAATGTAAAAGTCCAACATGGGTTGGCAAGGGAAAGTCTAAGCATGGTCTTGGCATTTGAGAAGTCCAACATGGGTTGGCAAGGTAAAGTCCAAGCATGAGTCTTGGCATGAGAAGTCCAAGGGGTTTGATATTGGCTACGTAAAGTCCAAGCGGGAGTCTTGGCAGCATAAGTCCAATGGTTGGCGGCGTAAAGTCCAAGCGGAGTCTTGGCGGCGTAAGTCCAATGTGCCTTGGCGGTGTAGACACCGTTAGCATGACATAGCCGATGGAAGCACCTGAAGGCTAGCGCAATGGATGAACAAGTCATGGATGACTTGGAGAGATCCGAGAGGCGTGAGGCTGATGGAGGTGACTAGAAGGCTTAGGTCTAGGCTAAGGGTAGTCTAGCAAGTATAGGGGGCACCATACTTGGGCTAAAACCTCATGTTTGAGGTGTGCCAGTCGACTGGTGTCATGTGGCAGTCGACTGGACCGAGTCAAATAGGGTTTGACTGTGGGAAGTGGCCTAGCGATCATTGCGGAGGTGGGCGATCGGTGATGGCTCAGCGATCGGCCCGATCGTGATCACCAAGTCGGTGCTCGAAATCGGCCACAGAATGGAGTCGAGACCGTCAGGACTCCATCGATTGTATGATCTAGATCCGTTGGACTTATCCAGCGTGGATCTAGCCGTTGTCTCACGACAACAGTGACATCAGTCGACTGATGGTCCCGATCAGTCGACTGATCGACTTTTTCCAGCACAGGTTGAAGCTTTATAAGGAGCTCGTGATGGAGGAAATTGCAGGGGTTTCTTGAGAGCATTTGGGGCGATTTGCTGTTGCAAATCAGGGTCTCCAAGTTGATATCAAGCAACCAAGTGATCAAGCATTCAAAGAGCATTTGTAAAGTGTTTTCTTTACTTGTATTGCTTTGTATTTCATTATATTGCTTGTATTCATCTTGTATTACTGTTGTATACATTGTACGAGGTTTCTCCACCTCCGGATTGTTCCGAGAAGGAGTTATTACATAGTGGTGTGCTTGTGGCATCGCTAGGGCTCGTTTGAGCCTGATCCGTGGAGTAGGAACTATGTGATTCCGAACCACGTTACATACTCGTGTTCGTGTGTAATTGTCTATTTTGTTATTGTTATCATTATCTATATTCCGCTGCGCTAACGAAATTGTAGACACGAACGAGATCGAATTCCATCCACTCACAGGCAAAACGCTATTCACCCCCCCTCTAGCATTACAAAGATCCTAACAAGGTTTTGCAAAGGTGTGAAGAGAATAGCTTGGTACTGAATTGGGAAAAATGTCACTTCATGGTGACTGAAGGGATAGTTCTAGGGCATAAGATATCAGGGAATGGTATCGAAGTAGACAAGGCAAAGGTCGAAGTAATAGAGAAATTGCCGCCACCTAGGGATGTAAAGGGTGTTCGAAGCTTTCTTGGGCATGCGGGTTTCTATCGAAGGTTTATAAAGGATTTTTCCCATATAACTAGACCACTAACAAATCTACTAGCTAAAGACACGGACTTTATTTTTGATCATGAATGTCTAGCGACATTTGAGGAAATAAAGAAGGCCCTAGTAACATCTCCGATAATTCAGCCGCCTGACTGGAGCCTACCATTTGAGATCATGTGTGATGCTAGTGATTATGCAGTGGGGGCGGTCTTAGGGCAACAGAAGGAGAAAAAATTACATGCCATTCACTACGCCAGTAAGACCCTAAATGAGGCACAAATTAACTACACCACGACTGAGAAGGAATTACTAGCAGTTGTGTTCGCATTCGATAAATTCAGACAGTACTTGGTAGGTTCAAAAGTAGTGGTATACACTGACCATGCTACAGTTCGATACTTGCTAAACAAGAAGGATGCAAAACCCCACCTTATTCGCTGGATTTTATTACTTCAAGAATTTGATATAGAGATCAGGGATAAAAAGGGGACGGACAATGTCGTGGTAGATCACCTATCGCGCATGCCCCTAGACCGTATGATAGAGGAAGGAGACAGTGCTCAAATAGATGATGCTTTGTGGGATGATACCATAATGGCTATTAAGGTCACCACCCCTTGGTATGTAGATTTGGTGAATTTTCTTGCGGGAAGAGTGATACCACCAGAATTCACAACCCAACAAAGGAAAAGATTATTTTCGGAAGTTCGACAATACGTATGGGATGACCCCTTCCTATTCAGGAAGTGTGCGGACAGCGTTTATTGGAGGTGCATGCCGGAAGAGGAAGTGAAGAGCATCCTTTTTCACTGCCATTCTTCCGCATATGGGGGTCATGTCGGAATTGCAAAAATGGTCACGAAAGTACTTCAGTCAGGATTCTACTGGCCTAGTTTGTTTAGGGATATGCGTAACTATGTAGCTTCCTGTGATCGGTGTCAGAGAATCGGGAATATAGGAAGGAGACATGAAATACCGGAAAGCACCATATTAGAAGTAGAACTTTTCGACGTATGGGGAGTGGATTTCATAGGACCCTTTCCCATTTCCGATGGAAACAGATACATCCTGGTCGCGGTAGACTACATATCCAAATGGGTGGAGGCCGTGGCGTCACCCCATTGCGATGCTAAGATCGTAATAAAGATGTTCAAAAGAAAAATATTCCTTAGGTTCGGAGTCCCTCGAGTAGTAATCAGTGATGGAGGATCCCACTTCATTGAAAAACAGTTTAAAAAATTACTACATAAGTATGGGGTGATCCACAGAGTCTCAACAACATATCACCCACAAACTAGCGGGCAGGTGGAAATTTTGAATTGGGAAATCAAAAGTATCCTAGAGAAAATGGTAGTGGCATCACGGAAAGATTGAGCACCAAAATTAGACGATGCTCTTTGGGCTTACCGCACGGCTTACAAGACTCCGATAGGCATGACCCCGTTCTGCTTAGTCTATGGGAAGCCTTGCCATCTTCTCGTTGAATTAGAACACAAGGCCTTCTGGGCAATTAAGAAACTCAACTTAGACTACGACATGGCAGGACAGAAAAGGAAACTGTAGTTAAGCGAATTGGACGAAATTCGAAGAGACACGTACGAGCATGCTAAGGCATACAAGGAAAGAACAAAGAAATGACATGACCAACACATCTTGAGAAAGGAGTTTAAGGAAGGAGACTTAGTTCTCCTGTATAACTCCAGGTTAAAACTTTTCCCAGGAAAACTAAAATCAAGGTGGTCAGGACCGTTTCAGGTAAAAAGGGTATACCCATATGGGGCAGTGGACATATGGAGTAGAGAATCAGGGGAGATCAAGGTAAATGGACAACGATTAAAAAATATCTAGGGGAGTCTGCGGATCCCGAGACGGATGAATGGAGGTTCACTGAACCACCGGAGCTGAGTTGGTAGAAGAGTGCGGTCGAGCTAAACGACCTTAAACAAAGTGCTTCTTGGGAGGCAACCCAAGTTTAGTTGTAGATTTTTCTTTTTTCTATTGAATTGCATACATGTGTTAGATTTTAGTTTTGATTTCCATCACATTTAGAGTTAGGAGTAAAAAAGAACTTTTCTAGGCAAAAATGAAGCCAATATTAGTCTACACGGCGAAGTGTATGAACAAATTCGAGCTGTGTGTTTTCACCTCATTTGCACCATGTGCTTCAAAAGTTCTTGCCCTAGTCGTGTGATTTTGTTTTCCCCTTCCTCTAGAAGCATTTTCAATCTCTTTAGAAGCCAAAAGAAGCAAGGATGAGGAGGACCAAGACCGTAGCATCCCGATCCGGTGCCTCGGAGCGACAAACAAGAAGAGTCGATGCTCCTCAAGCTCCGAAAGAGGGTAACGCCCTACCCTCTCTACTTTTTCGCAATAATGAGCATAGAGATAGGTTCAATATGCTCTCTACTCGTAAACTTACTGTTGCTAGGTACTTAGATGAGGATTTGCTAGGATCTTTAGGTTTGTTGGGTGACATGCAAACCCTATTTGCAAAAATGGGGTGGGATGAGATTATGGGAATAAGACACCTAACCTACCCTAGGATAGTTTTGGAATTTTTGAGTTCTTTAGAGGCGGAAGTTTTAACGGGTAGAGAGAGCGAGGAGGGTAAGATAACTTTTAGACTTTTTAATATTGAGCATGAGTGGACCCTTCACTAATGGAACTTATGCTTTGGCTTGCCAAGTGGGGGAGAGAGAAGAACCCCTAATGGGTACAACTCTCATTTGATTTGGACTGAGTTGACAGGGGAGCACGTTTATGACCCTTCTAGGGCCAAAGCATCGCGCCTCCAAATCCCCGTCTTTTGATACCTTCACTGTGTCATGGCCAATACTATATTTGGTCGTGGGGAGAGTGACAGTGTAGTGAGAGCCAGTGAGCTGCTTTGCCTATGGGACATGCTACAAGAAAGGAGTAGCATCGATGTAGGGTCCCACTTCATCAGACACTTAGTGAAGATGGGCAAAGCAACACGCGGAGAGATCCATGTGGGAGGCCTACTTACCCACATTTGTTATAGGATGGAGTACGACTACACAACATTGGAGAGTATAGAGGGGAGCCCTAGGATCGACCTAGGAGTATGCATGGCCATGAAGATGATTATAAGAGAAGGAGACTCCTTATGCTTTGTAAGGAAAAATCTTACGACCCTTAGGCTCCCCGACCCGGATCGTACCACCATCGCTATACGCGCCAATTAGCACTTAGATCTGATAGTGGAGTCCCCTCCACATGAGGGACCATCCACATCAGCGCCCATCTCTCCACCTTTGTACCACTCTCCCTCCAGTCCACACATACATAGGAGCCCACCTAGTCCACGCTGACATGAGCCTACACCTGTGCCACCATCTTTTTCTACTTTTGAGCAGGATGTAGGTACGTCGGCATATGATTTCTCGGAATTCCGATCGTGCCTCGATGACATTTACACTGAGCAGAAGACACAGAGGTAGCGATGAGAGGAGCAGAGCGCCTACCAGCAGGCAGAGTTCCAAGGATTTCGAGAGTATTTCCAGCGGGCAGAGGAGTTCTACGATGAGGCCCGTATATACTTCCAGGAGGAGGCTGCTCGTCGTCAGGATGAGGCAGCTTACCATAGGGAGATGCGGCAACATATGCACGCCCAGCAGGCACAGTGGGCTAGGGAGGAGGAGCACCAAGCAACCGCTGCATCCACCAGCTCTTAGATCGACCACATGTATATGTGGCATCAATGGCTCAACAACAGATTCTCCCAGGATCTAGAGATGCCCAGGCTTCCAGACTTTCCACCTCGTCCACCATATTAGAGGTATATTTTTGTTTAAGTCGGGGGGGGGGGACCCCAAAATCTATTTTGTTTTGTTTTCCTAGTAGTAGTTTCTTTTCTGGTATTTTCATTTGTTCATGCATGCATGAGTTGTTTAGTTTTTTTCAGTACTTAATTTTTGGTGTCTTAAAAGCTACCTCAGTAGTATTTTTGAAAATTGCTTGCATGAGTTATTCCCATAGGCAGTTTAACTCTATTTATCTTGTGGTATTTTATTCTATGTGCTCTATTGAATGTTCTAGACTTACACTGGTTAGCTCTGTTTTTGCACTTACACATGTCGAACAGTCTAACAGGGAGGATCTAGTACATACCTAGTTATGATTCACTTCAATAGACTAGTACTTTGGAATCCATAGGTGACTATAGGTTTAACATTTTAGTTATTGGAGATGCTCGGATTGTGTAAGCCCATTCAGAAAAATTAAAATCCCTATGAGCTAAAAAAAAATTATGAGGGATAAAAAATAGTTGTCGTGGGTGAAAATAGCTAGGTTCCCCTTTGAGAACGAGTTAGGTTACTGGGGAAACACCTGCCAATTTCTCTCAATACCGAGCACGCCTTTGAGGCTTTATGCTAGATCTAGGGAATGCCCCTCGCTTTGGGCAAGTAAGTGCCTAAGAGCCGGAAACCTTAGGAAAGCTATGGGGTGACGACTTAACTCACTATGGAACGGGCATCCCCTAAGAATGATTCGCCTAGCATGAGCACGAGGAGCTAACTTAGTGAATTTTTAGAACGTATCTGTTTTGCTTTGATTGCAAATACCACCTGATAAATTTAGTTAGCATGCTCATTATGGAACATTATCTTTTTAAAAAAATTTTATGACACTGAGGTTTGCTTGAGGATAAGAAAAGATTTAAGTCTGGGGGAAGTGATGTGAGCAAAACATATAGAGTTTTAGGAGTAGTTTTTGCTCACATCTTGTTACATTTTGCGTTAGTTTCATGCATATGTTACTCTGTTTTTGCATGCATTTCCTATTTTCTAGTTCGGAGGTCTGCTCGTTGTTCTTTTTAATGCAGGTTGGCTTTTCGGGCGGAAAAGACACATTTTCAGAGCGAAAGAAGGACATTTCATGCTAGACGCAGAGTGGGACACAACCAGGGCGTGTGGATTCACATGGCCGTGTCCGATGGGCGAAGATCAGCACACCAGGGCGTGTGGATTCACACGGCCGTGTGGAAACACATGACCGTGTGGCGCCCCAATGGAGTTGCGCGACTAGGGTTTTTTCTCGATTTCGCAGTGGTCTGAGGCGACGTCTATATAAGGATGGCTCCACCCAAACTCTAGGGGGAGGCACGGCGGCTAGGATAGCACGCCGAAGCCCTAAAAAGCTTCAGTAACTCACAGCGGGGAGGAGGAACACCGTCGGAGGTCCACAACTTGCAATATAACGCCGGAGAGAAGATCACAACACATTGTATATCTCTATTTCTGTGCTTTATTGTATTTGAACTCCAATATGTTTTGTGATTCTTCCTTCGTAATTATGGAGTAGTACTTTTGATTCTAGGATTAGGGAGTAGCTTGAGTTCATATACAATGTTGGTTCATATTAAATTCTGGCGAAAAGTTTGATATTGACAGTTGGTAGTTGTTCTCTATTATACTTTTGTGAATTTGGCTTTCTTTCCGCTGTGCTTAGGCGATACGAGGTGGTGACATCCCTCGCAATCTATATTTAGGAGGTTTGATCAAGGAACCTAGGGGTAAACCTGACTTCCTATAACTGCGGGGAGAAGGGAGCGGTGGAATCGGAAACGGTCCACCGCAAGGATTGATTTGGCATCCTCGTACCCTCTATCCCGTCCTTTTGGTGGAGATAGCTCAGGTGAATCTGTGCGGCTCTGTCTGCGGGAGAGTGTATGATGTCCCTTCCCCAAAATCGTAGGTAGACATTTAAACAACGCCAATTGACAACATTGTTATATGGTACACAAGCGAAACCGAAGTCCTAGAATCGCCTTTTTAAGACCCCGACACACTCTTTTCCTCCTCCGTGTGACACCACACTGAGTAGGGTCCTCCGATAGTCCTCACCAACCGACTCTCTCTGAGATTTCATCCGAACAATTGCAACCACTTAGCATATTGGTACTCAAATCCCAATCCTATGGGATCGATAATCTATTATTACTTGACGACATCCATGCACTTGTGGGCGTTGAGCGTGAGTGTGCACTTTGAGTCTTCGACGGTCTCTGTCGCGGGATTTAAGGTCGTGACCATGCACATCATAAGTCGACATAAAAAACATGTCCAAGCATGGGTCCCTAAGACCACTTTGATTTCAAACTTAGGTTCGAACCAGTACTGGGTTCCCAAGGACCAAATCCACTAGTGGAAAGACCGAATCGATTTAACGGTCCAGGGGGAGCCAGTACAAAACTTGTTTGTGTTTTAACCTAGAAATTGCATGCTTAGGTTATTTATTTATTTTTCTTTTTAGAATGGTTAGATAGGACTATAACTCGTCAATACTTGGTAACATAGTACCAGGACGCGGCGAGATGATAATACGCTAGGAAAGCGGAGTCTCATGTATTCGGGCTAGATAAGGCGTATCTAGTTCGGTGCACTTGACCGAGTGGAACTAGCTGAAGCTACCTCGTCGTATCCTAGACCAGTTAGACCAGGAAGTGGTCTTAGGTGAGTCAAGTCTCTATTTTCTTGAAAATGGCTTTGTCTAAGGAAGTGGTCGTTTTTCCGATCAAAGAAGGCCTCTGTGCCTCGTCACGACCTGGAAGTCATGATCTTGAAAAGGTGACTTGATGAGCCTAAGGTCAAATCTGAATCTAACGCAAGGTTGACAAGTGTTCAAATCATTAAATTTAAATCAAGTAAAATTGGAAGTCATCTCACAACAACATTTAGGGTTAACCTGCTTGATCATGTAGACATGGGTGAGATGATTTAGGTTAATAATTTTCATCCAACCTTTAATAAATCCAATATCCGATCCAACTACCTTGCGTGTAGGATTAATGGATGTTGGACAGTGGTTGCTCCCAACACATGACCGGGGATCAACTCAAGTTTTCGAAGATTCTATTCAAACGACAAGGATTGGTAGCCTTCGGAAACAACAACAAGCTCAAAATCATCGGATCAGGTGATATTGAGCTCAACTCTAACTTTATTATTCAAAATGTCTTATTGGTAGAAAGTTTTCAATATAATTTACTTAGTGTAAGCCAATTGTGTTATAATAACTATAAGGTCATATTTCTAGAAAATGAATGCATAATTAATATAAATGAAACTTCTAAAACAATTCTTAAGGGAATCAGAAATAACAATATTTATACTATTAATTTAACTAACTCCTCAACCAAGTGTCTTATGACACGGCAAGAGGAATCTTGGTTGTGGCACCGACGACTCGGTCACTCGCACCCAAGACTCATCCACAAGATGAGTCAAAGTGACTTAGTCAGAGGTTTGCCTAACCTTAACAACTTGGATAATAAAATATATAATGCTTGTCAACAAGGTAAACAATCTAGGACACAACATCAACTAACTAATCAAGAACGAACCAAAAGTGTTTTTGAGCTCCTACACATGGATCTATTTGATTCACACGGAGCTAATTCACTTAATGGGAGTCAATTCTGCTTAGTCATAATTGACGACTATTCTAGATTTACTTGGGTTAGGTTCATCAAACACAAAAGTGATACCCTAGATCAATTAATCAACCTATTTAAACTAATAGAAAATCAACAAAACCTTAAAATCAAAAGACTTAGGAGTGATCATGGTGGTGAATTCGAGAATCGCAGGTTTACAGAATTCTGTAACCTAAATGGATACCACCATGAGTTCTCATGCCCTAGAACCCCAAAACAGAATGGCCTAGTAGAATGTAAAAATAGAACCCTACAAGAAGCCGCTAGGACAATGTTAAACGAGTATAACCTACCCGATAGGTTTTGGGCGGAAGCTGTTAGTACAGCGTGCTATGTCCAAAATAGGATCCTTATGGTAAAGAGGCATCTTAAGACTTCGTACGAGATTTATCACGATAAAATACCTAACATCAAGTACTTTAGGGTATTTGGGTGTAAGGTACATATCCTAAACACTAAGGATTACCTAGGGAAATTTACATCCAAAACCTCTACCGGAGTCTTTCTAGGATACTCGACTACGAGTAGAGCTTATAGAGTATATAACCATGACACCCTTATGTTGGTGCAACAATGCCCCAAGCATTTATATATATTTTGATGTTTGGATAATCATCTAAGTTAGGCAATGTTTGGTGATCTAATTGTATACATGTTTAAGTGACAGGAAAATCCAAGTATGAAGACTTGGTAAAAGACAAGTCCAAGTATGATCTTGGCAAAGAGAAGTCAAGGAAAGGTCTTGGCAGCATAAGTCCAAGCATGTAGTTTTGGCGGCGTAAAGTCCAAGCAGTCCTTGGAAAAGGAAGACCAAAGGAAAGTCTTGGCGGCATAAGTCCAAGCATGTAGTCTTGGCGGCGTAAAGTCCAAGCGTACTTTGGCAAAGAAGAAACCCAAAGCATGACGAAACCGAAGGAAGCTTCTGAAGGCAAGCGCATGGATGGAGTCGTGGACTCAGAGAAATCCTAGAGGCGCAAGGCTGATGGAGAAGCTAGAAAGTTAAGTCTAGGCTTAGGTTATGTTTTCAAGTATGAATTAGTCATACTTGGAGTGTGCCAGTCGACTGGAACATGGTGTCGGTCGAACTGGCCCTTAAAATGCAGCATTAGAGGTTAGAAGGTCATCGATTGGTGGGGTTATTCGGTCAGGCGGTGAGTCGACTCGGTTCGGCTGATCATACGCCGGTAGTGATCGCCATTATTGGTAGTCGATGCCACAAGAACAGAATGCCCGTGGCCGATCGATCGGCTCTGGCGATGCTCGATCGACCGCCTGCTGTTGGCCGATCGGCCGATAGTCTTCCGTTAGTGATAGCGACGGCCAAATCCGCAATCCGGCTGTTGAGCCTTAGAATCGCGATCGATGTAAGTCATCAGTCGACTGATAGACCTCCAACGGGAAAAAGGGGCTCTTTCCTATAAAAAGAGCCCAAGGGGAGCAAGAAGGGGCTAATGCATATATTCTGATCATTCTTCTAAGCTCCCACAAAGTTTTCCAAGCTTTCCAAGTGTATTAATCTCCCTCCTCCTCTCAAATCTTCATTGTCATCTTTTGTAAGAAGAGGAGGTCTTTGTAAAGAGAAAGCTTCATAGTGGAATTGTTTGGGTTGATCCACCTTAAGGATCGCCGTGGAGTAGGAGCGTTATCTCCGAACCACGTAAAGGCCTTGTTAGCATTGTTTTTGTGTTTTTACATATATTATTTGTGCTTGCTTCCGCTAATCATTTTTGTAGAAACCGAAAAGCGCTATTCACCCCCCTCTAGCTTTCAAACGATCCCTAACAAGTGGTATCAGAGCCCGGATCGCATCGGAAGATCTAGCAATCAACCGGAGCAAAGATGACATTTCAAGAGGGGTATGGCACGGCGAGGCCTCCGTTCTTCGATGGCAATGATTTTGGATATTGGAAAGGTAGGATGGAGTATTATTTAATGAACGATATTGAAAATTGGTTTAGTATTGTAGATGGTTTTGAGAAGCCGGTCGACGAATTCAGAGCACCACTACCGACAAAGGATTGGACAAGAGAGATGGCCAAGAAAGCACAAGCGAATGCAAAAGCAACGACCACACTTCAATGTGGTCTATCCAAGGAGCAACTATCTAAGGTCGGGCCATTCAACTCCGCAAAAGAGCTTTGGGAGAAGCTCATCGAACTCAACGAAGGATCCAAAGAGACAAGAAGGGCCAAGAGGGATCTTTTGATTGGCCAACTCCAAAGCTTCACTATGAAGACAAATGAAACGGTGAGCCAAATGCACGGGCGCTTCAAGGAGGTAGTCAACGGACTACACGTTATAGGTGAAAAGGTCGACAACCGAGACCTTGTGAGGTATGTACTACAAGCCTTCCCTAGGACCACCTTATGGGCCTCAATGGTAGATGCCTATAAGGTCTCTAGGGATCTTTCATTAGTTAAATTAGATGAGTTATTTTTTGAATTTCAATTGCATGAACAAGCTAACACTTCATCCAAAGAGAAGGGTCTAGCTCTTTTTGTAGGAAAGATGGAGAAGCAGTAAAAGGAAAAGAAGGAGGTGTCTTCCTCATCCGAATCCGAGGAGGACTCATCAAGTAGTGAGGATGAGTTGTCAAGAAGTGAGGTAGCACACTACGTCAAGAAATTTGGTGGGAAGTCAAGGAGGCTCACCAAGAAAGATGTGAAGAGGATGTTTCAATCCTCAAAGGTAAATCTTCTAACAATTCAAATTCTATTTCTAACGTGGCGTGTTTTGGTTGCAACAAGAAAGGGCATATAAAGCCCAATTGCGGAACTAAAGAAAAAGGAGGAGAAGGATAAGAAGAAGAAGGAAAAGAAGGAAAAGAAGAAGAAGAAGAGGCGATGATGACACAAGCGTGGGATACTCTAAGTATGGAGGAGTCTGCGACGATGAAGAAGTTTGCCATTCAACCCGAACTTAGCCCTCATGGCATTGGAAGAAACCGGAAGCTCAAGCGAGGAGTCTTCTTCCTCTTCAAGTGATGAATCATCATCAAGTGATGATGATGAGGTAAATGACTCACCCAAAGTAGATTTACTTTATAAGACTATTGCATGTTTACAAAATGCTTTAAATAGATCAAAAACTAGGATTAAGGATCTAAAATTAGAAATCAAATCATTTAAGAATATAGATGCATCATGTGATAAACCATCTAGTGATGATGATTGTACTCTTAGGAATGAAAATGATGAGTTAAGAAAAGAAATAAGTAAATTAAGAACATGCCTAGAAAAGTTCACTAATGGTTCCAAATATCTAGATATGATTATTAAGGACCAAAGGGCAATTTACAATAAGGCCGGTTTAGGATATAGACCTAAGGAGAAAGAGGTAGCATTTGCATCCCTAGTTAGTAGAAAATCCATGATTAAAAGAAAGGGGAGAAAAGCATGGGTACCAAAGAAATTTATAATTAATGCTAGTGGTCCTAAAATTTGGGTACCTAAGGATTGTGTTTTTCATGTGACATAGGTAGAAGAACCAAGCTTGTGGATAGTTGATAGTGGGTGCTCAAAGCATATGACTGGGGATGAGAGAAAATTCTCCACTATCAACCACACTAGCCAAGGAAAAGTGTCTTTTGGTAATAGCGGCAAACTTAAAATTTTAGGAAAGGGCACCATTGAGGTATCTCCCAATCTTGCTATTCATAAAGTTCTATTAGTTAAGAATATGAAATTTAACTTACTTAGTGTAAGCCAATTATGTGATGCAAATTTTGATGTTAAGTTTGATTCCTCAAAATGCTTTATAAGACACAAAATTATGAATGATTGCATGTTAGTAGGCTTTAGAAAATCAAATATATATTATGTTGATTTATCTTATGCTACTAATCCTTCCACTAAGTGTCTTATTGCAAAAGAGGAAGAAAGTTGGCTTTGGCATAGGAGACTAGGTCACATAAACATGAAGAATATAGCCAAAATAGCAAAATTGAAGCTAGTCAAAGGATTGCCTAGAGTCAAATATCTCAAGGACAAGATGTGTGATGCTTGTCAAGAAGGGAAACAATCAAAAACATCACACAAAGGTAAAAATTTACTTAGTACTGCTTTACCATTAGAATTACTACATATGGATTTATTTGATTGCCATAGTACCCCATCTATAATTGGTAGTAAATATTGCTTGGTAATAGTAGATAATTTTTCTAGGTTTACTTGGGTGTTTTTCTTGAAAAATAAGGATGAAACCTTAGAAATAATCATAGGATTTAGCAAAAGAGTAGAAAATGAAAGAAAACTCAAAATCAACCGGATCCGTAGTGATCATGGTGGAGAGTTTGAAAATTCTAACTTTTCAACTTTTTGCTTAGAACAAGGGTACAAGCATGACTTTTCTTGTCCTAGAACACCCCAACAAAATGGGGTTGTGGAAAGAAAAAATCGTGCCCTACAAGAAGCGGCTAGGACAATGCTTAATGCATATTCCTTACCTAGCTACTTGTGGGCGGAAGCGGTTAATACCGCTTGCTATATCCAAAATAGGGTATTAATTCATAGGTTTTTAGGAAAAACTCCATTTGAATTGTGGAATGGTACAATTCCAACAATTCATTATTTTAAGGTCTTTGGATGTAAAGTCTATATCTTAAATACCAAAGACAACCTAAGTAAATTTGAGTCCAAAGCGGATGAGGGAATCCTAGTTGGATACTCATCCACTAGTGTAGGATATAGGGTTTACAATAAAAGGACTCAAAAGATTGAAGAATCTTCAAATGTTCAATTTGATGAAACTTCAAATACATACCCTAGAAAATCCCCTATTGATGATGACATAAATAATGAAAATCAAGAAATGACCAAACAATTTCAAGATTTAAACTTAGGGGGTAATAATCAAGGGGGAGGATTGGATCAAGGGGAAGTAAGGGATGATACCGATGATGAACATAGAATTGAAGTTAATCATGACCAAACTCAACTTGATACACCTCCTAGAACCATAAGAGTTCATCAAAGTCACCCATTAGATCAAATTGTGGGTGAATTATCTCAAGGAGTTAGGACTAGGTCATTCCATAGGGACCCCACTAGTCATATAGCTCTAATTTCTCAAATTGAGCCCAAAAGCATTAAAGATGCATTACTTGATCCGGATTGGATCTTAGCAATGCAAGATGAATTGGCTCAATTTGATAGGAGTCAAGTGTGGGAGTTAGTTCCTAGACCAAGTGAAAACACTATTATTACTACAAGATGGGTCTTTAGGAACAAACTAGATGACCAAGGGAATATCACTAGAAATAAAGCACGATTAGTTGCAAGGGGTTTTAATCAAGTTGAAGGACTTGATTATGATGAAACATATGCCCCGGTTGCTAGGTTAGAGTCCATTAGAATACTTTTAGCATATGCCTCCTATATGGGTTTCAAACTCCATCAAATGGATGTCAAATCGGCATTCCTAAATGGGTTTATTAAGGAAGAGGTGTATGTAGAACAACCTCCCGGTTTTGAAAGTATGGACTACCCAAATCATGTATACAAGCTTAGGAAAGCCTTATATGGTTTGAAACAAGCTCCCCGGGCTTGGTATGAAAGATTGTCATCTTTCCTAATCTCTAAGGATTTCAAAAGGGGTAGTATAGTTCAAACTCTCTTTATAAAGTCAACATCTAAGGACATCTTTGTAGCCCAAGTGTATGTTGATGACATTATCTTTGGGTCAACAAATGATGAGCTTCTTCAAGACTTTATTCAAAATATGGAAAAAGAGTTTGAGATGAGTCTAGTTGGAGAATTAAATTTCTTCCTAGGTTTGCAAGTTAAACAAACTAGTGAAGGAATTTACATTTATCAAACAAAATATGCTAAGGAAATGATTAAGAAATTTGGCTTAGAAAATGCTAAGGTAGTGTCAACTCCAATGGCAACCAATACCAAAATAGATAGTGATAGTGAAGGAAAACAAATAGATCTTACCCTTTATAGGAGCATGATTGGTAGCCTCTTGTATTTAACCACTAGTAGACCCGACATATTATTTGCGGTTGGTATGTGTGCTAGGTATCAATCATGTGCCAAGGAATCTCATTTAGTTGCCGTCAAAAGAATTTTAAGATATGTCAAGTGTTGGGTTTCCGGCACCGCGGCGTGTGTGTGCTCGATCATGTTTCATAAACATGAGCACAGCGGAAGCAATTAAAAATAATAAATCTATATTTATTACAACACACACAACACACGCATGCTATTATAACAAGTGTAGACATAACCGTAAATTAAAATTTGCAATAAAAGGAAATTAAACTACGTTATACCTTTCGTATGACGTGTAGCGGGAACGGCATCAACCGGAACGATCATCGTAAGAATCGTCTCTATCCATATCCATGCCGAGCTCCTCGGGATGACTTCGCCAAGCCACGAGCTTCGTCTTCGTACGGGTTACTAGCCTCGTGTTGAAGACGACGTGATCGAGAGATGATCACGATCTGAATCCAAATTCGGACCTAAAACAAGTCCTCAAGACTCGCTTCTCCGGAGAGGTATTCGTCAACCGATTGACGAATCCTTCGTCCTCCACCTCAGAGGATTACCGGAGATCAAATCCCCGGTATGTTAGCCGCTGTCGGAGCACTAACCGTCATCCAAACGACGCTCCGACGAGAGGAGAAGAAGCTGTCCAGAAAACTGGACAGCTTGGTGGAGGAGTAGGCGCCGGCCAAAAACAAGGAGAGAAGAAGCTCACCTTGATGCCGAACCTATAGAAGATCACCGGAGGGTCGCCGGAGGTTCACCGGCTGAAGCTTGGACGCCGGCAACAAGTTGGAAGGCTGCACCACAAGCTGGGCGGCAACAAGATGTTGGGCGCCGAATTCCTTCAACAAGGGGTGGGCGGCAGCTTTTTGTTGGGCGGCAACTAGGTTTTGATTAGGGTTTGGGATTAGGGTTTAAGCCCTATTTTATAGAGAACTAATTCTCTTGATGGTTAATGGATCATATCCATAAAGCCCGTTAACCCGCTCAATTAAGATAAGTTAAAATAAACCAAACCATGATGGTTTATTTTAAGTTAAAACGAACCGAATCAACTTTTGGTTCATTCGTTTAAAATAAACCAAACACTTTGGTTTATTCTTATCCATTGGATTAGAACCAAACCATTTTGGTCCATCCATTACGTCTTCATAAGACGCAGCCCATCCACGCTTCCATTGCGACTGAAACGATTTCATGCTCGCTTTATGTTTGGTCTAACCAAACCTAGTTTCTCTCGGTCTGAGAATCCCATTCTCAAGCTCGTTTTAAATCCTTTGGATTACACTCGTTGTGCGTGTGACCAAATAGGTTCTCGGTTTATGTTGGCCGTCTATAATTAACCATTAATTATAGAGCGATCATGAGTGGCACCTAGTAGTACATCATGATCCCCAATTAAGAAAGATCAGCGGTTGATTCGTAACTATTTACGAAACCCTTGATGCTTCGAATGAATCGTGCCCCATTCCCTTCACTCATCTTATACCCACTTGGTTCGTGACATGGTCTATAGTGTCGGGCCCACTAGGTCGACTCGCCACACCTAGCCCAAGTATCATTTCCTCGTCCTACGGATTCTAGTTACTCCACATGTATCGAAGAGTACCTTACTCTAAACATGTAATGCTTTGGCCAAAGACTTTAGTAACAATCCGACGAGAGGCCATGGGTATACATCTCCTCGCAAGGAGTGGTGAATCCTTTATAGGCTATTCAAACACCTTCAATCACTTCGACTTATACCCAATCATCCCGGGTCCACATCTCCTTAGAGATGTTTGCTTAAGATGTCAAAGCATAAGTCTCCATGATCAAGATGACTTGAATACCGCAAGTCAAAGGAACATCGCACTTAAGCCACAGTAAGAACTTCATTGACATATCTATATATGCAGAAAACCATATGAAGTCTTACGGTTGGTCACTCCAATGAACTAGTTACCATAACTAGCATCCACGATTAACTCCGGACATCACTATGTCTCCAGCCAGTGAGAATCAGCTGCTTGGATACACCAAGGAGTATACCTCGTGCTAGTCTCGACAGAATTGATGGTGTCCAAATCCATCAATTCATCGACTAGGGATAATTCCGATACATCACAATTACACATGTAGAGATACTCACTAGTTGTGATCCAATCACAAATTCTCTCACGCTGTGAATCGTATCGTGGACATTCAGTAAATGAGTTTAAGATCCAATCAAATACATAAAATATGTATACTCAAATAGTGAATCTTCATTTATCATATAAATGGTTCATACATAAGGCGATTGCCTTAGGACATCTCTCATATATTACTAACAGACTCCCACTTGGCCTAATGCCAATCGCTACGGTATCCAATACCATAGTCTCTAACATGACCCTCAAACTTGCTTTGAGGTAATGCTTTAGTCAAGGGATCCGCTAAGTTCCTTTCAGTGGGAATTTTCTCGATTTGTATTTCGTTCCTACTGATGATCTCTCTGATAAGATGATAGCGGCGAAGCACATGTTTGGATCATTAATGAGACCACATCAAGTTCATAGATGAACTTCTTGATCCAAACCGCTTCCTTTGCTGCTTCCAAAGCTGCAACATATTCTGCCTTAGTGGCAGAATCCGCTATAGTGTCAAGCTTGGAACCTTTCCAACTTATTGCGCCTCCATTCTAGGTGAATACATACCCAGACTGAGACATGGAATCATCCTTGTCTGTCTGGAGATGGCATCCGTATACCCACGTATCACCATGTACCCTTCTCCATATATTAGGAATGTATCCTTAGTTCTTCTTAAGTACTTAAGGATCATCTTAACAGCTACCCAATGATCCATTCCTGGATCAGACTGGTATCTGCTCGTGACACTCAGAGCATACGATACATCGGGCCTCGTACATAACATAGCATACATGATAGATCCTATTGCGGATGCATAGGGAATCTTACTCATGCAAATCCTCTCGTCTTCTGTGCGCGGACACATAGACTTTGAAAGGTGTACCCCATGCCTGATGGGCAGATAACCTTTCTTGGATTCCGACATGCTAAACCTCTTTAGCACTCGGTCTATATATGTAGACTGCGAAAGACCAAGCAACCGTTTCGATCTATCTCTATAGATCTTAATCCCAAGGATGTAGGTTGCTTCTCCCAGGTCTTTCATGGAGAATGTCTTGGATAACCAAACCTTAACTGACTGTAAGATTGACACATCGTTTCCTATAAGTAATATGTCATCGACATACAATACTAGGAACACGACTGCACTCCCACTAACCTTCTTGTACACACAAGGTTCGTCTGGATTTTGTGAGAAATCAAACTTTTTGATCGTCTCATCAAAACGGATATTCCAGCTCCTGGATGCTTGCTTCAATCCATAAATGGATCGTCGCAATTTGCATACCTTGGTTTTATCAACCGATGTGAAACCCTCAGGCTGTATCATATACACGTCCTCGAGCAGGTTTCCATTAAGGAAAGCTGTTTTCACATCCATCTGCCATATCTCATAATCATAATGAGCCGCTATGGCCAGGAGCATCCGAATGGATTTAAGCATAGCTACAGGGGAATAGGTTTCGTCATAATCAACACCTTGTTTTTGACGATATCCTTTCGCCACCAATCTAGCCTTATAGGTAATCACATTACCATCCATGTCGGTTTTCTTCTTGAAAACCCACTTGCACCCTATAGGCTTGATGCCTTCAGGTGGGTCAACCAAGTTCCAAACTTGGTTTTCATACATGGAATCCATTTCCGACTTTATGGCATCAAGCCATTTATCCCTTTCTGAACTTGTCAGCACTTCTTCATAACTGGTAGGCTCCTCATCATCAATGAGTAACACGTCGTTCGATTCACTTACGAGAAATCCATATCTCTCAGGAATGTTGCGTGTTCTACCAGATCTACGAAGATGTGGTGTTACTGGAGGTCCAAAGATTGCTCATCACTATGAGTTATCGGTACATTGTGCTTCACCAGGTATCTCATCAATGTCTATTTGAGTATCTTGAGTTTCCTCAAGCTCGACGACACTCCCACTGTTTTCTTGCAAGAGAAACTCTTTCTCTAGAAACACAACATGCCTTGAAACAAACACCTTTTGTTCCACAGGATGATAGAATTGGTAACCCCTTGTTTCCTTAGGGTATCCAATAAATAGACATTTATCAGACTTAGCATCCATTTATGCGTCTGATCAGCTTCACATAAGCGGGACAACCCCATATCTTCAAGTAAGATACATGAGGTTTCTTACCATTCCATATCTCATATGGAGTAGTTGAGACTACCTTGGTAGGTATTACATTTAACAAGTAAACAATTTATGCGAGTGCATAACCCCAAAAGGACTTGGGAAGAGTCGCATGATTCATCATTAACCTGACCATGTCCAACAAGGTCCGGTTACGCCTCTCAGATACACCATTATGCTGTGATGTATAGGGCGGAGTCCATTGAGACAATATGCCATTGTCTCTTAGATAATCAAGAAACTCTTGACTTAAGTATTCACCACCTCGATCCGATCGAAGTATTTTAATACTTTTGTCATGTTGTTTCTCTACTTCATTTCTGAATTCTTTGAACCTTTCAAAGGCTTCAGACTTGTGTTTCATCAAGAACACATACCCAAACCGTGAGTGATCATCGGTGAAGGTTATGAAGTAGCTATAGCCTCCTAAAGCTTGAGTTGACATAGGTCCACATACATCAGTATGTACTAGACCTAGTAACTCTCCCACTCGTTCACCTTTTCCCGTAAAAGGTAACTTAGTCATCTTGCCTTTTAAGCATGATTCGCATGTATCGTATGAATCCAATTCAAACGATTCCAGAATTCCACATCGGTGTAATTCGGACATGCGTTTCTTGCTTACATGGCCAAGATGACAATGCCACATGTAGGAGTCTATTTGATTATCCTTTCAAGCACGCTTGTTGCTCGCTTCGATATTGCAAATGTCACTGGATACGTCCAACGTATAAACACCATTGCTTAAAGTTCCAGTCCCATAAAGAACCCCATTCAAAGTTATGTAACAACAATTGTTACTAAACGTCAAATGGAAACCATTTCTATTTAAACAAGAAATAGAAATGATGTTCTTTATCAACGAAGGAATGTAAAAGCAATTGTCCAGTTCTAAGACAAGTCCTGCAGGGAGTTTCAACAAATACGTTCCGATGGCGAGTGCAGCAACCTTTGCTCCATTCCCAACACGTAAATTTGACTCTCCCTTGACAAGTCTTCTTCTATTCCTTAGCCCATGTATGTCATTACATATATGTGAGCCACACCCAGTATCCAATACCCAAGTGTCTAAGGAAATAGAATGACAATCAATAAAGAAGATTTCTGAAGAAGATGGGGCATCCGATGCCTTATCCTTCTTCACGGACTCAAGATAAATCTTGCACTTTCTTCACAAATGGCTCTCCTTGCCATAATGATGGCAAGTTTCCTTTTGTGCTAGTTCTACCTTCTTAGCCTTTCTCTTCTTTCCCTTCTACTGTTCTTTTGACCTCCTCTTAGAACCTTTCTTCGAGGAATCAACTAACAGCACTATCCTGCTCATGCTTCTCGAAGACTCCACAGTCTTGACATGTTGGCGATAACAGATGAACCTTCTTGCATCTCAGAGGTGAAGAGGAGCTTGGAGACTTCGAACCTTTCGAATCTCACTTGCTCATCAACCAACTCATAAAGATGAAGAACTACGATATGAGCATCCATATGCTCATGCTGCTTTCGTAGCTTGGGTTCCATCATGGCTAGCATGATGCAACTCATTTGTTCAGAATCACTCACATGTTTCTGATAGGCCAACAATTGGTCCAAAGTTGCATCGTCACTAGGACGGGCGGGAAGAGGCGCTTCGAGGACATACACAAGCTTTTCACCTTGAGAACAATTCTCAAGTTTCTAAGCCAGTCCAAGAAGTTCGGCCCAGTCAGTTTGTTCGAATCCAAAATAGTGCGCAAATTCAAACACATCATGATCAATATATTAACTTAGAAATACAAAATGAGCATATATGAGAAAATAATTTTAAAAATGCATCAATATACATTTATAAATCCCATTCATTTTTCGAATTTCAAAAACCCCAAAATCACTTCGGGAGATTGTAGGTCCATCTCCGAATGGGCTGATATCCATCATAGTTATGAACAACCTTGGAGAGAGTCCAACAAGCCATTCATAGCTACGACGGTAGGTATCATCTATACCGATTGCATATCACGTATATGCAACTATCACAATGTGCTATCAACTAATTGAATGTTCACACATACATTGGGTTGTTAACACATTAACAAGTATGCATCTTATGCATAGCACCCAACTTCACCTCCCTTAACATCGACCTTGGAGAGAGTCCAACAAGCCGATGCTCCAGGTTAAAGCCAACCCATTAATCAAGAATAGTTTTAATATGGTTAGAGCGCATTCAACCAATTAGCCCAGCTTGGAGAGAGTCCAACAACCAAAGCTAACGATTGACCTCTGACTCTTACCATATTAGTATTAAACTATTCCATGGTTTGAACATGTTCGGGTTCGAGCCGGGCTTGGAGAGAGTCCAACAACCCAAACAAGAAACGGAACTCTGGTTCAAACCATATTATTGGAAGGTGTAGGATTTAATATTGTTTAAAGGTTTTTATGTCTCATCCTCTTTGCATGCAAATAACTATTATCTACATGGCATGGCATACATGGCATACATCTACATGTCACGACACGCATGGCATTATGTTATGCATCTAATGCAATTACATGTCATACAATTTATGTCATGTACAATATTTCCTTATATGTCATAACTATTTATGGAAATAAAATATGTTTAAGATTTGATTCTCCAAATCAAATCATAATTAAATTAGGAAACAAATTTCCAAATCTAATCACATATTTTATTCATGGAATTATTTGATTAAGGAAAATCTATTTAGGAAACCAATTTCCTAAATCTTCAAAACTACTTATGGAAATGAAATATTTTAAAGATTTGATTTCCCAAATCAAATCAAGATTAAATTAGGAAACAAATTTCCAGAATCTAATCAAATATTTTATTTATGGAAAATATCAATTTCCATAAATACTTCCAACTTTCCAAAAGTGGAAGATTTCCATAAATACTTCTAGACTTTCCAAAATTGAAAAATTTCCATAAATACTTCTAAATTTCCAAAATTAGAAAATTTCCAGAAATACATTATGACTATCGCAAAACCAATTTTACGATTATGTCGAAACACAACCTGGGCTCTGATACCACTGTTGGGTTTCCGGCACCGCGGCGTGTGTGTGTTTGATCATGTTTCGTAAACATGAGCACAGCGGAAGCAATTAAAAATAATAAATCTATATTTATTACAACACACACAACACACGCATGCTATTACAACAAGTGTAGACATAACCGTAAATTAAAATTTGCAATAAAAGGAAATTAAACTACGTTATACCTTTCGTATGACGTGTAGCGGGAACGACATCAACCGGAACGATCCTCGTAAGAATCGTCTCTATCCGTATCCACACCGAGCTCCTCGGGATGACTTCGCCAAGCCACGAGCTTCGTCTTCGTACGGGTTACTAGCCTCGTGTTGAAGACGACGTGATCGAGAGATGATCACGATCCGAATCCAAATTCGGACCTAAAACAAGTCCTCAAGACTCGCTTCTCCGGAGAGGTATTCGTCAACCGATTGACGAATCCTTCGTCCTCCACCTCAGAGGATTACCGGAGATCAAATCCCCGGTATGTTAGCCGCTGTCGGAGCACTAACCGTCATCCAAACGACGCTCCAACGAGAGGAGAAGAAGCTGTCCAGAAAACTGGACAGCTTGGTGGAGGAGTAGGCGCCGGCCAAAAACAAGGAGAGAAGAAGCTCACCTTGATGCCGAACCTATAGAAGATCACCGGAGGGTCGCCGGAGGTTCACCGGCTGAAGCTTGGACGCCGGCAACAAGTTGGAAGGCTGCACCACAAGCTGGGTGGCAACAAGATGTTGGGCGCCGAATTCCTTCAACAAGGGGTGGGCGGCAGCTTTTTGTTGGGCGGCAACTAGGTTTTGATTAGGGTTTAAGCCCTATTTTATAGAGAACTAATTCTCTTAATGGTTAATGGATCATATCCATAAAGCCCGTTAACCCGCTCCATTAAGATAAGTTAAAATAAACCAAACCATGATGGTTTATTTTAAGTTAAAACGAACCGAACCAACTTTTGGTTCATTCGTTTAAAATAAACCAAACCCTTTGGTTTATTCTTATCCATTGGATTAGAACCAAACCATTTTGGTCCATCCATTACGTCTTCATAAGACGCAGCCCATCCACGCTTCCATTGCGACTGAAACGATTTCATGCTCGCTTTATGTTTGGTCCAACCAAACCTAGTTTCTCTCGGTCTGAGAATCCCATTCTCAAGCTCGTTTTAAATCCTTTGGATTACACTCGTTGTGCGTGTGACCAAATAGGTTCTCGGTTTATGTTGGCCGTCTATAATTAACCATTAATTATAGAACGATCATGAGTGGCACCTAGTAGTACATCATGATCCCCAATTAACCGAAAAGATCAACGGTTGATCCAGAACTATTTACGAAACCCTTGATGCTCGAATGAATCGTGCCCCATTCCCTTCACTCATCTTATACCCACTTGGTTCAGGACATGGTCTATTGTGTCAGTCCCCACTAGGCTGACTACGTCACACCTAGCCCAAGTATCATTTCCTCGTCCTACGGATTCTAGTTTCTCCACATGTATCGAAGAGTACCTGACTCTAAACATGTAATGCTTTGGCCAAAGACTTTAGTAACAATCCGACGAGAGGCCATGGGTATACATCTCCTCGCAAGGAGTGGTGAATCCTTTATAGGCTATTCAAACACCTTCAATCACTTCGACTTATACCCAATCATCCCGGGTCCACATCTCCTTAGAGATGTTTGCTTAAGATGTCAAAGCATAAGTCTCCATGATCAAGATGACTTGAATACCGCAAGTCAAAGGAACATCGCACTTAAGCCACAGTAAGAACTTCATTGACATATCTATATATGCAGAAAACCATATGAAGTCTTACGGTTGGTCACTCCAATGAACTAGTTACCATAACTAGCATCCACGATTAACTCCGGACATCACTATGTCTCCAGCCAGTGAGAATCAGCTGCTTGGATACACCAAGGAGTATACCTCGTGCTAGTCTCGACAGAATTGATGGTGTCCAAATCCATCAATTCATCGACTAGGGATAATTCCGATACATCACAATTACACATGTAGAGATACTCACTAGTTGTGATCCAATCACAAATTCTCTCACGTTGTGAATCGTATCGTGGACATTCAGTAAATGAGTTTAAGATCCGATCAAATACATAAAATATTTATACTCAAATAGTGAATCTTCATTTATCATATAAATGGTTCATACATAAGGCGATTGCCTTAGGACATCTCTCATATAAATAGATCTTACCCTTTATAGGAGCATGATTGGTAGCCTCTTGTATTTAACCACTAGTAGACCCGACATATTATTTGCGGTTGGTATGTGTGCTAGGTATCAATCATGTGCCAAGGAATCTCATTTAGTTGCCGTCAAAAGAATTTTAAGATATGTCAAGGGCACACTAAATGTAGGTCTATGGTACCCTAGGACTAGGTCTTTTGATTTAATTGGGTACACCGATTCCGATTATGCCGGTTGCAAATTGGATCGGAAGAGTACTAGTGGTGGATGCCGATTCCTTGGATCTTCTCTAGTGAGTTGGAGTAGTAGGAAGCAACCTTGTGTTGCTTTATCTACCACCGAGGCCGAATATGTTGCTATGGGTGGTTGTGTAGCTCAACTATTATGGATGAAACATACCTTAGAAGATTATGAGCTAACTTACTCCAACATGAAAGTATTTTGTGATAATGTGAGCACCATTAACTTGACCAAAAATCCGGTGCATCACTCTAGGACCAAGCACATTGAAGTGAAACATCACTTCATTAGAGACCATGTGGCTAAGGGGGACATTGAGCTTAATTACATTGAATTTAAGTCCAACCTAGCCGACATCTTTACCAAGCCTCTCCCCAAAATAGAATTTTCATCACTTAGAAGAGAACTTGGGATGTGCTTTGTAGAATAGAAGTGTAGTTTTGCATGATTCTATAGAAATACTAGGATTTATACCTTTAACCATCTCACAAAACACTTAGGAAACCATGATTTTTGTATTGAGCCACCTAGACAACATGTGAGATGTTAGGAAGATGCACTTGGTTCATCATGCTTGTTATGATGCATTACTATGAACCAAAGTGTCATCTAGAAACATTAATCCTTCATTGGACCAATCATTGGGAAGGCCTATGTACGATTAATGTGCATATAGCTCCAAGAATATGATTGGAAATGTCAAATAAAATAAAATATAAACTATGTCTATCAAACCTTGAGAAACAATTTCCTATTGACAAGCCAAAGTGATACAAAGTTTTGCAAAAATATCATAACTTTTGAAAAATCTCAAGATTGTGTCAATATCAAAACCTAGAGGTAATATAATTTTAAAATAATTTTTCCCTGATAGGAAATGATCTAACAATATTACTCACAAAATTTCGTGATTTTTTGATCTTTATTGAATTAATTATGAATTTTTAAATCTGGCCAAAAAGGCTATCGATCGATATCACGATCGTACCTAACGCCTTGATTCGGATCGATACGCCGATATCGAATCGGGCTTACCCGGTTCGTTATCGGGCCGATCGCCATTATATGGGCGACCGCCGCATTCGTAAGCGCCAGATCGATCGGGTCATTGATCGATAACCATCAGTTCGACTGCTATTTATGGCAGTCGACTGACGCGTACAGAATCGTTCGTATGCGACTGATCGATTCGACTGATCGCCATTAGTTCGACTGCCAACTAACGGCAGTCGACTGGTGTCGCAGTTTTTAGGGCTTTCCGCCGGTTCGACTCGCCAAAACCTCTCGATTTCTCTCTTCTCTTCCTCTTCCGACGACCTTCCACCGCACTCTTAGTCGTTCTCCCTTGTTTTTCCAGCGACTTCATCGGCCCGTGATCCCATTTGGAGTGCTCTCCACCACGAGGACCCTCTCTTGTCACTCTGTTCGCGCCCTAGTTACCAGTCACTCGGCTAGGGTTCCGTGGTCCGGCACTGATCTTTGTTCACCATGCCGCCTAGGTATATTTTCATTCCTAATCAATGTTTGTTTTGTTCCTATGATTGTATTTCACTAACCCATGCTTGTCTTTTGTCTCTGTCCATGCATCATCAACCCACATTGTGCATATTTTTTTTGTTTTTTGTGTTTTGTCTTTTCACCCATTTAGAATTAAGCACTTTGCTACTAAGTGCACCCGGGCACCTCCGACCAATGAGGGCCCGTCAAACCCTCAACCCTCTTTTGATCCTCGATTTCCAAATTCCGCCCTTGAAAGTGCTTTCAATAAAAACAAATTCCAACTTATTCCACCTAGATCAATGGATCCTAATTTTCTTAAAGACTACTGTTTTGACATTGTTCAAATCATTCAACATTACAAACTTGAGTCTTTAGTCTTTTGTGAACATCACGTTAATATCACTCTCCTCTCTGAATTCTTCAACAACCTACGATCGGCTGGAGATGGGAGATACCGGACTCGCGTTGCTCAGCGCGATCTGGATTTCAGTCCCCAGATCTGGACTGATTTTCTCGGTTGCCTCTCCTCCGAGGATGATTTCATCTTATATCCATCTTGGAGCGAACCTCTTCCATCTCCCTTTGAGGAGATTTCTTTAGATTCCCTTCACGATACTTTCTATCACTATCCTCGACCTTTGAACACAAATTTATTTCAATCACAAGAACTTTCTGCCTCTGACAACGTCCTTTATAAGGTCGTTGCTCATTGTCTTCTCCCTATAGTTACTCGTGGTTTAGCTTTGGTGCGCCCTCCACATTTACTTCTCATGCATCTCCTTCGTTCATACTCAGACATCAACATTGGCCTCAATACCTTCCATTGCATCACTCATTTCATAAGGCCAAACAATGGAAAGGTTCATATTCCTTATGGAAATGTCCTTACTCAATGGCTCAGCTCCGTAGGCATTGATGTCAATATAGGAGTCATTAAAGTCATGAATAGGAAATATGATCAGATGACTCGACGGAGTTTCTCATTGGCGAACTGAAGGACCAAAGGATCTCTTCGGGACCAAGACGGCGGGTAGCGGTGCCGCTCGGCACGGAGGATCTTGCGTGGAAGGAGTTACTGAGGGTGGTCTTTGCGGGTGTTCTTGAGGAAGGCGATGAGGAGGCTACTGGGCGATACCGTTCTACGGACCATCCCTCCATGTTGCCCCGATCGTTTGCGGCGGGTGGACACACGTTTTGAGGAGCTGCGCCTAGAGCATCAGGAGCTCCTCTCTCTCGTGAGAGAGGTGCATCGGCAGAAGCAGGACATCTTGGCGATTCTCCGCTCTGCTGCACCTGGACACCCACCTCACAATGGTTCGTCATCTGCTCCGATGGATGCTGAGGACGACGATCGTTAGCTCGCTTGTTTTTCTTTGTTATTCTCTTTTTGGCCGTCTGTACGGCATAAACTCTTATTTGTGTAATGACTTTTAATCAATGAAATGAAATATTTTTTGTTGTTCACTTCTATTAGTGCCTAAAATTTAGTATCTGTCAAGTTTAGAAGTTGAGCATATAGTAAGAAGTTATGAATATTGATACGATACAATTACACTTTTTGCGTTATAATTCTGTTATTTTGAATATCGTATCAATCAATTAATCTGATGAACATATTTTTCGTCTAATATTTTTCATATGTTATATTAGTCGAATAAAATGTGTATGCCAAGTTTCGTGATTTTTGGACACCCACGGAATTTTCTACGCATTGTCAAACCTTGACTGAAAAATTCGGAATTCGATTTTGATCGATATCGATCATTACCGTTATTAGCGATCGCTATAAGGCGGCGATTATTTGCCTATTCGATCGAAGTGTCCTTTGCTTTGGAATGGAAAGCGGTTTTTCATCGGTTAAAAGGTTCAATTTTGGACATTATACGATTTCCACAGTATATACATGATACCTTGTATGGAAAGGCGGATTTTCTTGGTGCACTGATTTAGGGGGAGCTACATCCCTTATTTATATAATTGTTGGTGCAAGCTAGGACATATTTGCCTATTCTATTGCTTATGTTTTGTTTCACATGTTATTTACACATCATGAAACATGTCTTGGATTTAGGGGGAGCTTCATATCAATTTTATGCCTTTGTTCAAGATGTGTCAATTATAATTCCTTCCTGCACTTATTGGATAACCTCTTCTCTTTTTGTTGTATGTCAAAGGGGGAGAAGGGATATTTAAGTTAGAATTCATATTGAAATATGTTTATGTGTTAAAGACCTAACTTAAATGATTGCCAAACATCAAAAAGGGGGAGATTGTTGGTGCAACAATGTCCCAAGCATTTATATATATTTTGATGTTTGGATAATCATCTAAGTTAGGCAATGTTTGGTGATCTAATTGTATACATGTTTAAGTGACAGGAAAATCCAAGTATGAAGACTTGGTAAAAGACAAGTCCAAGTATGATCTTGGCAAAGAGAAGTCAAGGAAAGGTCTTGGCAGCATAAGTCCAAGCATGTAGTTTTGGCGGCGTAAAGTCCAAGCAGTCCTTGGAAAAGGAAGACCAAAGGAAAGTCTTGGCGGCATAAGTCCAAGCATGTAGTCTTGGCGGCGTAAAGTCCAAGCGTACTTTGGCAAAGAAGAAACCCAAAGCATGACGAAACCGAAGGAAGCTTCTGAAGGCAAGCGCATGGATGGAGTCGTGGACTCAGAGAAATCCTAGAGGCGCAAGGCTGATGGAGAAGCTAGAAGGTTAAGTCTAGGCTTAGGTTATGTTTTCAAGTATGAATTAGTCATACTTGGAGTGTGCCATGACCGAATATGGTGTCGGTCGAATCGGCCCTTAAAATGCAAGACATTAGAGGTTGGAAGGTGTCATCGGTTGATTGGGGCTATTCGGTCAATCGGTGAGAGTCGACTGATCGATCGCAAAGTAGCGATCGGATCGCCATTATTAGCGATCGGCGCCACGAAAATAGCCCGTAGCCGATGGCGGCTACAAGATATCGATCAATCGCCAGCTGGCGATTGGTGATAGTCTTCGTTAGTGATCGACGCAAATCCCGCAAATCCATGTTCGTGGCCGTTAGAATCGTGGCGATCGGCGATGTAAGTCATCAGTCGACTGATAGACCAACAACGGGAAAAAGGGGCTCTTTCCTATAAAAAGAGCCCAAGGGGAGCAAGAAGGGGCTAATGCATATATTCTGATCATTCTTCTAAGCTCCCACAAAGTTTTCCAAGCTTTCCAAGTGTATTAATCTCCCTCCTCCTCTCAAATCTTCATTGTCATCTTTTGTAATAAGAGGAGGTCTTTGTAAAGAGAAAGCTTCATAGTGGAATTTGTAGGTGATCGAATGGCCGGCTAGAGGGGGGTGAATAGCCCTCGTTCGTTGGATGTCGTAATTCGCTCGTTCTTCTTGTGTTGGTTGTCTACGATTGTCGTTAGCGCAACGGAATAACAATAATAATGAAACTAACAACAATACACAATCACAACACAAGATTTACGTGGTTAGGAACCGAATGGTTCCTACTCCACGGGCGAGCTCACCGAGCTCTAGTTATGCGCACGACACTAACTAAACTCCTTCTCGACTACACGTCGGAGGTGGAGAAACCTCTCACAAGCAATTACAATGTAATATAGGAATACAAACAAGAATACAAATACAATACAAAAGAAACTCTTTTCACCGATTGCTTTTGATCACTTGTTTGTTGCTTGCTTTGATTGGCTCTTGAAGGACTGGAATGCAGCAGCAATTCCCCTCCAATCGCTCCACAAAAACCATGGCGAAATCCTCCAACTCGTTACGTATTGCTAACTGCATCAAGATGTTTTGTGCCCATCGATCATTGCCAAAGGCCCGATCGGCCCCTGTGTCAGATTGTCTCACAGCGCGGATCGTCGGACAAGTTCGCGGATCTCCTACCCGATCGCGGTGGCGATCGGCCCCGCCCGATCGGCTACGGGCGTTCTATGCTCGGCACTTCCATCGATCATTGCCATCCCGGCGATCCTACTCGACATTAATCATTGCCATCCATGGCGATCGCCCAAGCACTAATTGGTACACGGTCGAACCTAGTCGACTTGGACCCGATCGGCAAGCACCTATGCGGTCGGTGATGTCGAGCAAACCTCAAACACCAAGTTGTTTGAGCCTCAGACACTCGATCTTAGCCATGGCTAAGTCCACATCCCTCATGGAGTTCCCCACCAAGCTCTCTTCCCTCGGCCTCGTCCCTCGGATCGCCAAGCGCCCATAGCGCCATCCTTCGTCTCATACCTAAGTATGCTTCCCTTTGGGCTCACTCCATTTGCTCCCCGTCCGGTGGTCCCTCGGATGCACCAAGCGCACGGCTTTGCAATGCCATCCTTCACCGACTCAAGGACCCCAAGCCTAGTGAACTTACCAAGTCCTCAAGACTTCCCACATGCACCAAGCGCACGGCTTCGCAATGCATTTCTCACCAAGCACCAAGCGCACGGCTTCGCAATGCTTTGGATTTCCCATGCCAAGCACCAAGCGCACGGCTTCGCAATGCTTTGGACTTTCCCATGCCAAGGCTTCCCCCTTGGACTTCCACACCAAGCTCCATGCTTGGATTTTCCATGCCAACCCCATGTTGGACTTTCCCATGACAATCCCATGTCATGAGTTTTGTCTATCATCAAAATGCCATCGAGGTACTGCTCGAGTCAGACTCGAGTCAACCTGGGCCGATTGCACCAACAATCTCCTCCTTTTTGATGATTGACAAAATTACCATCTCAAGTCTACCAATTCTCCCATATTGGCAATTCTCATATCCCAATGAGAATTCCAACGAACCCCTAATTGGTAACTTGGTAACTTCTCCCCCTTTTTGACATTACATCAAAAAGGTCCTTCCCAAGGGTATGAATGTCTCATATCCCAATGAGATCTTACAATCTCTCCCTTGGAGGAACACATGCCTACAATCTTTCTAGTGATCCCATATCACTTAAAGAGAGGCAACCCAATTTCCTCCCATGAGGAAATACACATCCATCTTCCCATGATGGATACCTCCCCCTAGAGGCTTGCTCCCCCTTGACCATTGCACCAACAATGTCCTTGGAGAGTCCCTAAGCAAATAGGAACATTAACCAAAACAAAATTAAGGCAAAGTTCAACAATGAACTCTCTTCCACCTTAAAATTGATACTCACCCTCAACCCAACTCCTAATCCATATCCAATGGATTTCCACCCTCTCTTATGCTCTCCCAAGCATGTCCTAGGGTTAGGAGTGATTAGGGGACCTTAACTTAGCTGAACATGGGCCTAACCATCAAGATTTACCCGAAATCAGCTTGGGCGGATCGTGAAATCAAATCGATCATTTGCCACCTTCATCGATCATTGGCCTCCTGGCGATCGTGATACATTCTGATTTTGAATTTCAGAAATGACTTTCTGAAATTCATAAGTAAATATACATAAGTAGATAAATCTTGAAATTTGGTATGTATATTACTTATCACAATCATTATGGGTGAAAAATATTGGAAAATTATTTTACCCACTGAATTAGGAGATTGATACAAAGTTCAAAAGTTTAGAAAAGCTTCAATAAAGAGCCCTCTTTGTATCATCCCATTCAATGGTGATAGCTATCAAAAGATGGACTTCACCAAGGTTTTTCAAAATGTTTTCAAACCTTTATTTTCTTTTTCCTAAACATCTCACCAATATCTAGATGTGTAAAACACATACAAGTCAAATTTTTGTGAGATGTGGGTTTTTATTCTTTAAATGGTCTCATGCATATTTCTAGGCAATATTATTTGATTCCCATCAAATCATGCCATAGTCCTTAATTTCATTTTAATTTATGCATGATGATGATTATGGCATAGATATGATATAAGATAGAAACATATGCCAATATCATGATGTCATGGCATGTGAATGATAACTAAGCATTCATGACATCTAAACATAACTTTAAACATGATCATGACATTTTTATAGATAAAATGAAAATGATGTCATGATATGGCAAGGCAAATAAAGCATGGCAAGAAAAATATACTAAGGTATAAAATACCTAAGTGTTAAAATTAATTTGCCATTTCTAGGGATTAAATTCACTTTGCCTTAATGCCATTAATTTCCCTAATGTGCCAAAAACCCAAAATGGCACACCATGACTTCTATGACCTAATTGTGCCAATTTAATCATTTTTTAACTTCTCAAACCATATTGGCACACCCTAATGTGTCAACTCACAATGGCTAGGTTAACCACCCATCCATTTAAGGTTGACACACCCTAACCCGTTTAGCGTGAATCAATCACGCTTTTAGGAACCCAATATCTATTGGAGCTCCTTGGGTTAACAAGGTATTCTCTAGGGATAACTTCCCTAGATACCTTCTTAATGACCCTTTTAGGCTTTGAAGCCTTAGTCAAATGGGTCTTACTTGGGTCAACTCTAGAGGTGACTCCTCCATTGACCTTCTTAGTGGCTTTCTTGGTTTTTCTTGAGTTCTTAGCCACTAAGCACACACCATGGCTAGACTTAGGGATGACTTCCTTATTAGCCTTGGTTTTACTAGACCTAGATATTGTCCCATAATTAAATGGAACATTATGGTAGGACATAGGTTTGTGACCTAAACTCTTCTTGCCCTTAGATAGTTCTTGTTTCCTAGGCCTTGATTTTTGTGTATTTGACCCTTGAACCGAATTTTTTATTATTGCTAGGGTCTTTTCCAATTTTTCTAGCCTTGACCTCAAGGCTTGGTTTTCTAACTCTAATTTTCCCAATTTTGAATTTTCATTTATCTTTTGGGAAATGTTTTTCTTTTTAGGCATATGCCTGGATTTCTTGGGATTAACACCCAAGTTTTCTTCAATTCTCCTAATTGACTCCCTAGGTAATATAGGTCTAGTGTTTTGGGTCCTAGATTTGTCCTTAGTTATATGAACATGCTTGGCACCTAAACAATACACCTTATTATTTCTCTTAGCATGCTTTTTATTGATAATAGCAAGAGAGCTAAAATAATTTTTAGCATGCTTTTTGACTTTAGGAATTAAAAGTGCATTATTTAAATATACCTTAGGGTTAGCTTGGGAAGCTCCCCCTACATGAATTACACCTTCTTGCCCTTTCTTCCTCCCCCTAGGGCATTGGCTTCGGTAATGTCCCTTTTGATTGCATTTAAAGCACATAATGTGCTCTTTGCTCTTGATTTTGGGAACACCGGCATCCTTTGACTTTGGGTTGACTTTTGGTGTCGATGCCTTCTTCTTAGCCAATTTAGGGCATTTGCTCTTGTAGTGCCCTTTCTCCCTACACTCAAAGAATATTATGTGATTTTTATTTAAAATTACAACACTTGAGTTACCTAGGGAGGTGGTGGAGGCCTCTTCTTGATCTTCACTTCTCCCGGATGTAGATGCTTCTTGTTCTTGCTCCGGGATGGAAGATTGCCTCTCCTCCCCCTCAATGCTAGAGGTAGAGGTCTCCACCAAATCATCCACATCTTCAAAGGTGGATGGTGATTCTTCTTCGGCATTCTCCTTTACTTGTGCCGATTGGGAATTTTCTTGGAATTTCGTTATCTTATCCCATAATTCCCTTGCATCCCTATAATCACCCAATCTAGACCAAATAGTATTAGGTAACAAATCACTAATCAATTTGATTACCTCAAGATTTGTCTTGAAATCCTTGACTTGGTCTTGGGTCCACCTAGCCTTCTCAATTTGCTTGTTGTTTTTATCCCTAGGCATTTTAAAACCGTTTTCTATAATTAACATAAAATCAAAATCGGTTTCAAGATATACCTCTATCTGTTTCCTCCACCAAGCAAAATCTCCATCGAATTTTGGTGGATGGATGAAGCCGGCCATTTGTAGTGCTCTCGCGGCGGTTAGTCCTTGAAGAGCGACCTCGGCTCTGATACCACTTGTAGGTGATCGAATGGCCGGCTAGAGGGGGGTGAATAGCCCTCGTTCATTAGATGTCGTAATTCGCTCGTTCTTCTTGCGTTGGTTGTCTACGATTGTCGTTAGCGCAGCGGAATAACAATAATAATGAAACTAACAACAATACACAATCACAACACAAGATTTATGTGGTTCGAAACCAAATGGTTCCTACTCCACGGGCGAGCTCACCGAGCTCTAGTTATGCGCACGACACTAACTAAACTCCTTCTCGACTACACGTCGGAGGTGGAGAAACCTCTCACAAGCAATTACAATGTAATATAGGAATACAAACAAGAATACAAATACAATACAAAAGAAACTCTTTTCACCGATTGCTTTTGATCACTTGTTTGTTGCTTGCTTTGATTGGCTCTTGAAGGACTGGAATGCAGCAGCAATTCCCCTCCAATCGCTCCACAAAAACTATGGCGAAATCCTCCAACTCGAGCTCCATTTATAACCTGCATCAAGCTGTTTTCGCGCCCATCAGTCGACTGCCAAAAGACCCCAGTCGACTGCCCCTGTGTCCGTTGTCTCACAACGGCCAGATCCACGTCGGACAAGTTCCAACGGATCTCCTACGATCATTGCGAGGATGGCGATCGGCCCTTCGGCTACGGGCGTTACGTACTCCCGACACTTCCATCACCGATGCCATCCACGGCAGCGATCGGCTGCCGACATCGATTGATGATCCATGGCGATCGCTAAGCACCAAAACGCAGCCTTACACCAGTCGAACCCTAGTCGACTTGGACCAGTCGAACCGGCACCTTTGCCAGTCGACTGATGTCGGGCAAACCTCAAACACCAAGTTGTTTGAGCCTCCGACACTCAGTCTTAGCCACTTGGCTAAGTCCACATCCCTCATGGAGTTCCCCACCGAAGCTCTCTTCCCTCGGCCTACGTCCCTCGGATGAGCCAAGCGCACGGCTTCGCAACGCCATCCTTCGCGTCTCATACCCTAGAAGTATGCTTCCCTTTGGGCTCACTCCATTCGCTCCCCGTCCGGTGGTCCCTTAGATGCACCAAGCGCACGGCTTTGCAATGCCATCCTTCACCGACTCAAGGACCCCGAGCCTAGTGAACTTACCAAGTCCTCAAGACTTCCCACATGCACCAAGCGCACGGCTTCGCAATGCATTTCTCACCAAGCACCAAGCGCACGGCTTCGCAATGCTTTGGATTTCCCATGCCAAGCACCAAGCGCACGGCTTCGCAATGCTTTGGACTTTCCCATGCCAAGGCTTCCCCCTTGGACTTCCACACCAAGCTCCATGATTGGATTTTCCATGCCAACCCCATGTTGGACTTTCCCATGACAATCCCATGTCATGAGTTTTGTCTATCATCAAAATACCATCGAGGTACTGCTCGAGTCAGACTCGAGTCAACCTGGGCCGATTGCACCAACAGAATTGTTTGGGTTGATCCACCTTAAGGATCGCCATGGAGTAGGAGCGTTATCTCCGAACCACGTAAAGGCCTTGTTAGCATTGTTTTTGTGTTTTTACATATATTATTTGTGCTTGCTTCCACTAATCATTTTTGTAGAAACCGAAAAGTGCTATTCACCCCCCCTCTAGCTTTCAAACGATCCCTAACACCTTAGAGTCGAGGAGACTATCAATGTAGTGTTTGATGAAGGACACGAACCGATAAAACCCTCAGCAACCCTAATTAGCGAGCCGATTCATACCAGACTCAACTCCAATCCAGAGATCAAGTCTAGTAATCCTAACCTAAGTCAACCAAGTCATCCTATCGACCAAGTGGTAGATGACTCAAACCCAAATCAAATTAGGACTCAAACTAGTCATCCTATCGACCAAGTGGTAGATGACTCAAACCCAAATCAAGCTAGGACTCAAACGAATCATCCTATCAATCAAGTAATAGGTGATCCAAGCCTAGGAGTTTGAACTAGAGCCTCATACCGGAACCTTAGTCAAATCTCCTTGATTTCCAAAATTGAACCCAAAACTATTGACCAAGATCTTCTTGATCCCGATTGGATTATTGCAATGCAAGAAGAGCTGGCTCAATTCACTAGGAACGAAGTATGAGAATTAGTACCATCACCTAAAGATAAAACAATCATTGGAACAAGGTGGGTGTTTAAAAATAAACTTGATGATAAAGGTGAAGTAGTCAGAAATAAAGCTAGATTAGTCGCTAAAGAGTTTAATCAAGTCGAAGGTTTAAATTACGATGAGACCTATGCCCCAATAGCTAGATTAGAGTCCATTCGAATGTTATTAGCATATACTACACATTGAGGATTTAAGTTGTTTCAAATGGATGTAAAGTCAGCATTCTTGAATGGATATATTAAAGAGGAGGTTTATGTTAGTCAACCCCTCGATTTCGAAAGCCTAGATAAATCTGACCATGTCCTTAGGTTAAAGAAAGCTCTCTATGAACTTAAACAAGCTCCTCGAGCTTGGTATGAGAGGTTTTCGATTTATTTTAAGTCTAAAGGATTTAACCAAGGTTTAGTTGACCCAACCCTTTTCGTAAAAATCGTAGGTAAAGACATATTCATAGCCCAAATCTACATAGATGATATCATCTTCGGAACCACCAACTCGATCCTACTAAATGAATTCATTTCACTTATGGAAAGTGAATTTGAAATGAATTTAGTAGGTGAGTTGAGTTTCTTCTTAGGTCTACAAATTAAACAAACTAAAGATGAAATATACCTACATCAACGCAAATATACTAGGGAACTAATTAAATGCTTTGGAATGCAAGATGCTACAATTATTAATACCCCAATGGCAACAAATGTAAATATAGAAGAAGATGTAATCGGAAATTCAATTGATTTAAAATACTATAGGAGCGTAATAGGGAGTCTCCTTTACTTAACTGCGAGCCGACCTGATATCTTATTTGCAGTAAGTATGTGCGCAAGGTTCCAAACCTGTGCCAAGGAGTCTCACCTAACTCTAGTCAAGCGTATCCTTAGATATCTAAAGGGTACACTTAATATCGGTATTTGGTACCCTAGATCTACCGAGTTCGAACTAACCGGCTACTCCAACTCGGACTATGCCGGTAGTAAGCTCGATAGAAAGAGTACGAGTGGTAGTTGTCAACTTCTCGGCTCTAGTCTAGTGAGTTGGTGCAGTAGGAAGCAACACTGTGTTGCCTTATCTACCACCGAAGTCGAATACATCGTGATGGGTGAGTGTGTCACTCAACTTCTTTGGATGAAGCACACTCTCCGAGACTTTAAGTTAGACTTTACGAACACTAAACTCCACGTAGATAACGTTAGCTCAATTAACCTAACTAAGAATTCGATATGTCATTCTAGGACCAAACATATAGAGGTCAAACACCACTTCATTCGAGAACATGTGGCCAACGGAGCCATACAACTCGAATACGTCGAATCGAAGTCTAACTTGGCAGACCTATTTACTAAACCCCTACCCGAAGCCGAATTCAGTCTATTAAGACAAAAATTAGACATGTACATAGTAGAATAGGAACTTACAAATTATATTTTCTTATTACTATTTCTTACTTTTCATTTTCATGGAACTAGCATAGGACATACCTTAGATATCATGCACTTATAGATTTAAAGAGCCAATACATCTCACAACACATAGGACAATGTGTTTGTGTACTTAGCCACGTAGATGGGCATGAGATGTTAGGACCTTACTCCTGGTTCCAGATGTAGAGCTAGTGCATCGACATGAACCACGGAGTATAATCATATATATTAACCGACTCTGATTAGGACTTGTTGATCTTTCATATCAATCAAGTCAAATAAGAGTCGAACATTTTATAGATGAGATTATTTTTAGTATATTATTTTCAAATAATATGGAACATGCTTGGACTTTAAATTTAATACCTACATTTTTCAAACACCCCCACTCTTTTCGATATATGGCAAAAGGGGGAGAAAAGGGCCAAAGTTAAAAAGGCCAAAGTTAAAAAGGCCAAAGTTAAGGAATCAAAATTTTGATAACTTAACTCACTTTATACTTATTCACATGGCCAAAAGTTAAGTAAATGCTATGGCCAAAAGTTAAGTAAATGCTTACTTAACTTTAAGTTTTGATAAATTTTTGATAACTTAACTCACTTCATACTTATTCACATGGCCAAAAGTTAAGTAAATGTTTACTTAACTTTAAATTTTGAAAATTTACTTAACTTTAATTTGTGCATCTTAACTTGTTTGAGTTAACAAAAAGGAAATAAAGGCCAAGTTAAGAGAATTCTTAAACTTATTTTTAATACTATGACCAAACATTAATGCTTTACTTAAGAAAGGGGGAGAAAGGGCCAAGTTAGGAAGTCCTCTTAACTTAAACGTTTTACTAAGGCCAACGTTAAGTAATGTTAATTACTTAAACTCTTCCTAAATATCAACCATCAAGGTGGAGGATTAAGGTCTTCTTTCAAGACTCACCCTCGGTCAAGGGGGAGGTTTCCTCAAGGGGGAGTATTTGAAGAAAATCCTTACTACTCCTACTTAACCTTTATTATTCTTGTTTCTCATGCATATTATAATTCTTCATGCATATTGTCTTCTTAACTTTGTATGTGGGTTTGCCATAGATCAAAAAGGGGGAGATTGTTGGTGCAATAGGCACCTAAGTCGAACATGAGTTTTGATTATAGCAAACGATACAAAGTTAAGCTCATATTGTTATCTCACGAGCTAAATCGAGTGTGCAGAAAAGTGCCAATGCTGGAGCTGAAGGCTAGCGACAACCGGAGGAAGCCGCAGTGGTCGGGCGACACTCGAGTGATTTCGGAGGAAGCCGAAGGAATCGAGTGGAAGGCCGGAAGTGAAAGCGACACAGTAAGTATCGAGGTAAGCTCGTGTGTGTGAGAGAGTAAGAGAGGTTGTATCCTCCTTATGGGGATGGTCTTAAGCGTAGATCCGACCAAAGACCCATGGATGGTCTAGGTTGAGATCGAACGGTCGACGACCGTCGAAATAATATTTTTATTAAGCTAACTTTGACTTGCAGCTAGCATCAGTCGACTGCCAGCTTAGAGGACTTGACTGCTGTCCATCAGTCGAATACCTGAGGTCATCATTCGACTGATGCTGCCATCAGTCGACTGATGATGGCCATCAGTTGACTGATGGTCAAGGATCAGCTTCGAGGAGTCAAGGCTTATCACCTCATTTCAAGGGGATTGGTGCTCAAATCTCATTGGCTGAAGTTCCTCTCGAGAAGGAGCTCAAAGGCTATAAAAGGAGGGCTTCTCCTATGGTTTTCTCATCAATTCTAAGTTCTAAAAAGCCTCCGCAATGCTACGACTCTCCGACGATGAAGTGTTACTACTCCGACGATCTATTCTTGAGTTCTCATTTTCTTATTCGTCGGTATAAGCTTAATTTACATTGTTTCTTTAAGATTATTGTCTCAAAGCTTTCTTTTTATCGTAACAAGGAGAGGGGGAGTGCCCCTCTACCTCAAGCTTTTGTGTCTTCTTGTATTCGATTAACTCCTACCTCCAACGAGGAGGAGTTCGTTAGTTCTTTTCCCTCCATGCATGGTCAAGGACCACTAGGGCCTTGGAGTAGTAGCCGAAGGCTACGAACCAAGTAAAAAAAAATCCTCTTGTCTCATTTATTTTTCATTTATCTTCCACTGCGTTTAATTGTCTACTCGAACAAATTCGTACGAAAAGTTTTATCACTATTCACCCCCTCTAGCGATCCGCTCGATCCAACACCTCGTACATAATGTAGCATACATGATAGATCCTATTGCGGATGCATAGGGAATCTTACTCATGCAAATCCTCTCGTCTTTTGTGCGCGGACACATAAACTTCGAAAGGTGTATCCCATGCCTGATGGGAAGGGAACCTTTCTTGCATGAGAAGGAAACCTTTCCTTCATAAAAGGCCCCATGGTAGCCAATATATTGTTCCCCTTTCTCATTATTTCCCTTGCGAAGCTCAATAATCGAACATATTTCCTAAGTAATTCCTAACCCACCAACTGGCCTGCCTTTTGAGTTTGCCTTCTTTATGATATGTTATTCACCTTATTTCCTTATCTATTCTCTCTAAGCTTAGTCTTCAATCTACTTCCTGAGCTAACCTCACTCAGTTCAACTCTCAACTTATTCTCTGAGCTGACCTCACCTAGTTCGGCTCTCAACTTATTCTCCGAGTTAACCTCCCTCAGCTCAGCTCTTAACTTATTCTCCAAGCTGACCTCCCTTAGCTCAACTCTCAACTTATTCTTCAAGCTGACCTCCCTCAGTTCAGACTTCGACTTATTCCTAGAGATGAGCTCCATTAGCTTTGCTCTCGACTTGCTACCCAGCTCGGCTCTCAACTTGTTCAATGAGTTGACCTCTCTCAGCTCGACCTTCAGTCCACGCAAACCATCCTCTTAACTCCTCATCTCATATACTTAGCTAGATTATGGTAGCATCATTAGGCGCCCCTCCAAAATAGTAGGACAAATTATTTTGTCCGACATTAGTAAGGTGCGTGGGTTAACTCCTTTCTTTCCTTTCCTTTCCTTCATGACTGCCTCAACTGTATTGGGTTGACACATCAGCATGTTATTGGCCCTTCCCGCAGGAGACCGTAGTGGATTATTTCGTTATCGGACAACGCCTGTTTACATTCTAGGGTGAAGTATTTTAATACATGAACTCTAAGGACTCCGCTTCCTCGCTTCCTTGCTTCCCCCTTCATCGTCTTCTCTCTTCCTTCGACTCTAAGTTTTTCGCTCTGCTCAATCACTCCAGTCAGCCACTGCTCTCCTCCTCAAGTCTCCTTCAACTATTTAAGGTCTTTTCTTTTTTGTTTTAGGTGTCTCTTTGTTATTCCAAGTAAGTAACCTCATCCTTCCTCATCCTCTTTCTCCCATGGCTCCCCCTCTCAAAACCCTAGCAAGAGTCCCTGGTATAAACCACTTTCTCTTGCATAAATGGTAACCATTATTTTCATAGTGTCAAGAAATCGTATATAGACGATAGTGTCAAATGTATGTTCACCTTACCTACATAGCGACCTCATCTTCCTCCCCTAGGATATTACGTTTTCTTCTTGGACCAACTAGAAAATGGTCTTCACCTTCCTATTCCATTTATATATTTCGACATCCTAGATTTTTATAAGATAGCTGTAAATCAATTCTCTCCCAATATTTTATGTATCTTAACGGGCACCATTATCATCTTTAGGCATTAGGTCTTCCCCTATCCCCTTTAATGTTTCATAGTCTTTTCCAAATTAAATCGGTTAATGTAGGAGTGTTTTACTTCACGAGATGCCCAGACAACAAATTTATACATAATCTTCTTTCTTCCCACAAAGGTTGGAAGGAACGATATTTCTTTGCCCGACTTCCTACACCCCTACTCCATTCTGAACTCTGGAAGACAGTCATGCCATACCTTCCCCCTTTCCAGGAGAGCGAACTACAATGTCCTTTTGCAGAGGTCAAAAGAGTCCTTCAATACCACCAATATAACTCTGACATTCTGTTGGATGATCATCTCTTAGGGTGTTTTGAATTATCCCCTTTCATCATAGATGATGCCATTATATTAGGTGGTGTCCTATCATAAATGTTTTTGCAAGATTTCAGTTATGGATAACACTTTACCATTTCCCTTCCTTGTAATAGACGAGCTAATGCAAAATGCTATGATGAGCCTTATAGAGGCTAGAGCAGAAAAGGAGAAAAAGAAGAGAAAATAGGCAAAATCCACAGCTCACTCTTCGGCTCCTTCCCCTAAATCTACTGTCGAGGAAACTTTTATGCCTCTAGCAGAATATGATGCCCCGAATCCTTCTCATATACCCCTCCTCCTCCTTAGAGGAGGTCATTATTGTTGGTGGAGGATCCTTCCATGTAGGGGATCCTTGGAAGGTAGAGGGGGGGGGTGTATAGCTTGATTCATTTCATGATGGAAATCGTTCGTGTTTATCTACAAATCTCGTTAGCGTAGCGGAAATAAAACAAATAGCAATAATGAAATACAACAAACACAATTACACAAGTATTTAATATGGTTCATAACTGAACGATTGCTACTCCACGGATAGAGCTCTAAAGAGCTCTAGTGATGCACAAGCAACCATTAATCACAAATAACTCCTTCTCGACACAAGTTGGAGGTGGAGAAACCTCATACAAGTTATCTTACAACAGTAAGAAATGAATACAAGCAAGATACAATACAAATATAAAAGACAAGTAAAGAAAACTTTACAACACTTTGCTTTTGATTGCTTGAATGCTTGGTTGCTTGACTTGCACTTGGAGACCCTGATTTGCAGCAATAAATCACCCCATAAGCTCTCAAGAACCATGGTTGATTTCCTCCTCCTCGAGCTCCATTTAAAGCTTCTGCCTGGGCTGGAAATCACTGATCAGTCGACTGATGACATTGTTGCTGTGAGACAACGGTGTGATCCAAGCTGAAAAAATCCAACGGATAGGACATCAGTCGACTGATCGAGCCTTCACTCGACTGCTAACCCCAGGAGTCGAGTCAGACTCCATTCTGTGCCTAAAATATCGAGCACCAGTTGACTGATCACACGATTAGTCAACTGATCGAGCCACGATCGTGCCCACCTCGCGATCACTTCTAACACTCCCGATCGAAACCCTAGTTGACTCACACCAGTTGACTGCCATATGGTATCAGTTGACTGTCACACCTCAAACATGAGGTTTTAACCTCAAACATGAGGTTTAACCCAAGTATGGTTCCCCTATACTTGCTAGACTACCCGTAGCCTAGACCTAAGCCTTCTAGCCACCTCCATCAGCCTCACGCCTCTCGGATCCCTCCAAGTCATCCATGACTTGTTCATCCATTGCACTGGCCTTCAGGTGCTTCCTGTTAGTAATATATGAGAGATGTCCTAAGGCAATAGCCTTATGTATGAACCATTTATATGATAAATGAAGATTCACTATTTGAGTATACATGTTTCATGTATTTGATTGGATCTTAAACTCTTTTACTGAATGTCCACGATGCGATTCACAGCATGAGAGAATTTGTGATTTGATCACAACTAGTGAGTATCTCTACATGTGTAATTGTGATGTATCGGAATTATCCCTAGTCGATGAATTGATGGATTTGGACACCATCAATTCTGTCAAGACTAGCACGAGGTATACTCCTTGGTGTATCCAAGCAGCTGATTCTCACTGGCTGGAGACATAGTGATGTCCGGAGTTAATCGTGGATGCTAGTTATGGTAACTAGTTCATTGGAGTGACCAGCCGTAAGACTTCATATGGTTCTCTGCATATATAGATATGTCAATGAAGTTCTTACTGTGGTTTAAGTGCGATGTTCCTTTGACTTGCGGTATTCAAGTCATCTTGATCATGGAGACTTATGCTTTGACATCTTAAGCAAACATCTCTAAGGAGATGTGGACCCGGGATGATTGGGTATAAGTCGAAGTAATCGAAGGTGTTTGAATAGCCTATAAAGGATTCACCACTCCTTGCGAGGAGATGTATACCCATGGCCTCTCGTCGGATTGTTACTAAAGTCTTTGGCCAAAGCATTACATGTTTAGAGTAAAGTACTCTTCGATACATGTGGAGTAACTAGAATCCGTAGGACGAGGAAATGATACTTGGGCTAGGTGTGACGTAGTCAGCCTAGTGGGGACTGACACTATAGACCATGTCCTGAACCAAGTGGGTATAAGATGAGTGAAGGGAATGGGGCACGAATCATTCGAGCTACTGAAGGGTTTCAGAAATAGTTCTGGATCAACCGTTGATCTTTTCGATTAATTGGGGATCATGATGTACTACTAGGTGCCACTCATGATCGTTCTATAATTAATGGTTAATTATAGACGACCAACATAAACCGAGAACCTATTTGGTCACACGCACAACGAGCGTAATCCAAAGGATTTAAAACGAGCTTGAGAATGAGATTCTCGGACCGAGAGAAACTAGGTTTGGTTGGACCAAACATAAAGCGAGCATGAAATCGTTTCAGTCGCAATGGAAGCGTGGATGAGCCGTGTCTTATGAAGACGTAATGGATGAACCAAAATGGTTTGGTTCTAATCCAATGGATGAGAATAAACCAAAGGGTTTGGTTTATTTTAAACGAATGAACCAAAAGTTGGTTCGGTTCGTTTTAACTTAAAATAAACCATCATGGTTTGGTTTATTTTAACTTATCTTAATGGAGCGGATTAACGGGCCTAATGGTTATGATCCAATAACCATTAAGAGAATTAGTTCTCTATAAAAGAGGGCTTAAGGGATAATTAAGCCCTAATCCAAAACCCTAGATTAAGTTGCCTCCCACCTCATCTTCTCTTTGAGTTGGCGCCAACCTCCATTGCCGCCCAGCCCATTGTGCCGCCGTTCAAGTTGTTGTCGGCATCCAAGCTTCAGCCGGTGATCCTCCGGCGACCCTCCGGTGATCTTCCTAGGCTTCGGTGAAAAGGTGAGCACTTGGCTTCCTTGTTTTGGCCGGCGCCTACTCCTCCACCAAAGCTGTCCAGTTTTCTAGACAGCTTGTTCTCCTCTCGTCGGAGCGTCATTTGAACGACGGTTAGAGCTCCGACAGCGGCTAACTTACCGGGGATTCGATCTACGGTAATCCTCTGAGGTTGAGGATGAAGGATTCGTCAATTGGTTGACGAATACCTCTCCGGAGAAGCGAGTTTTGAGGACTCATATTAGGATCCGAATTTTGATTCGGATCGTGATCATCTCTCGATCACGTCGTCTTCAACACGAGGCTAGTAACCCGTACGAAGACGAAGCTCGTGGCTTAGCAAAGTCATCCCGAGGAGCTCGGCGTGGATACGGATAGAGACGATTCTAGCGAGGATCGTTCTGGTTGATGCCGTTCCCGCTACACGTCATACGAAAGGTATAACGTAGATAAATTTCCTTTTATTGCAAATTTAAATTTACGGTTATGTCTACACTTGTTGTAATATGCATGCGTGTGTTGTGTGTGTTGTAATAAATGTAGATTTATTATTTTATTGCTTCCGTTGTGCTCATGTTTACGAAACGTGATCGAACACACACACGCCGCAGTGCCGGAAACCCAACAGTGGTATCAGAGCCCAGGTTGTGTTTCGACATAATCATAAAATGGTTTTGCGATAGTCATAATGTTATTTCTGGAAATTTTCTAATTTTGGAAATTTAGAAGTATTTATGGAAATTTTTAAATTTTGGAAAGTCTTGAAGTATTTATGGAAATCTTCCACTTTTGGAAAGTTGGAAGTATTTTATGGAAATTGATTTTTTCCATAAATAAAATATTTGATTAGATTTTGGAAATTTGTTTCCTAAATTAATCTTGATTTGATTTGGGAAATCAAATCTTAAAATATTTTATTTCCATAAGTAGTTTTAATGATTTAGGAAATATGTTTCCTAAATAGATTTTCCTTAATCAAATAATTCCATAAATAAAATATGTGATTAGATTTGGAAATTTATTTCCTAATTTAATTATGATTTGATTTGGAGAATCAAATCTTAAACATATTTTATTTCCATAAATAGTTATGACATATAAGGAAATATATACATGACATAATTGTATGCCATGTAATTGCATTAGATGCATAACATTATGTCATGCGTGTCGTGACATGTAGATGTATGCCATGTATGTCATGCCATGTAGATAATAGTTATTTGCATGCAAAGAGGATGAGATATAAAACCCTTAAACAATATTAAAGCCTACACCTTCCATTAATATGGTTAGAACCAGAGTTCCGTTTCTTGTTTGGGTTGTTGGACTCTCTCCAAGCCCGGCTCGAACCCGAACATGTTCAAACCATGCAATAGTTTAATACTAATATGGTAAGAGTCAGAGGTCAATCGTTAGCTTTGGTTGTTGGACTCTCTCCAAGCTGGGCTAATTGGTTGAATGCGCTCTAACCATATTAAAACTATTTCTCGATTAATGAGTTGGCTTTAACCTGGAGCATCGGTTTGTTGGACTCTCTCCAAGGTCGATGTAAAGGGAGGTGAAGTTGGGTGCTATGCATATGATGCATACTTGTTAATGTGTTAACAACCCGATGTATGTGTGAACATTCAATTAGTTGATAGCACATTGTGATAGTTGCATGTACGTGATATGCAATCGGTATAGTTGATACCTACCGTCGTAGTTATGAATGACTTGTTGGACTCTCTCTCCAAGGTTGTTCATATCTATGATGGATATCAGCCCATTCGGAGATGGACCCACGATCTTCCGAAGTGATTTTGGGGTTTTTGAAATTCGAAAAATGAATGGGATTTATAAATGTATATTGATGCATTTTAAAATCATCTTTCTCATATATGCTCATTTTGTATTTCTAAGAATGATCATGATGTCTTTAAATTTGCATTCCATTTTGGATTCAAATAAATTGACTGGGCCGAACTTCTTGGACTGGCTTAGAAACTTGAGAATTGTTCTCAAGGTGGAAAAGCTTGCGTATGTCCTCGAAGCGCCTCTTCCCGCCTGGCCCTAGTGACAATGCAACTCGACCAATTGTTGGCCTATCGAAACATGTGAATGATTCTCAAATGGTGAGTTGCATCATGCTAGCCGAGGCAAAGATGAGCATATGGATGCTCATACCATAGTCTTTCATCTTTATGAGTTGGTTTATGAGCAAGTGAGATTCGAAATGTTCGAAGTTTCCAAGCTCTTCTTCACCTCTGAGATGCAAGAAGATTCATCTTGGTAATCGCTCAACATGTCAAGACTGGAGCCTTCTCGAGAAGCATGAGAGGGGACGATGTCTATTAGTTGATTCCTCAAGAAAGGTTCTAAGAGGAAGAAGGGGAAGAAGAAAAAGGCTAAAAAGGCAGAACCAGCTCAAAAGGGCACTTGTCATTATTATGGCAAGTAGGGCCATTTGCGAAGAAAGTGCAAGATTTATCTTGAGTCCGTGAAGAAGGATAAGGCATCGGATGCCCCATCTTCTTCAGAAATCTTCTTTATTGATTGTCATTCTATTTCCTCAGACACTTGGGTATTTGATACTGGGTGTGGCTCACATATATGTAATGACATACATGGGCTAAGGAATAGAAGAAGACTCATCAAGGGAGAGTCAAATTTACGTGTTGGGAATGGAGCAACGGTTGCTGCACTCGCCATCGGAATGTATTTGTTGGAACTCCCTGTAAGGACTTGTCTTAGAACTGGACAATTGCTTTTATGTTCCTTCGTTGATAAAGAACATCATTTCTATTTCTTGTTTAAATAGAAATGGGTACCATTTGACTTTTAGTAACAATTGTTGTTACATAACTTTGAATGGAGTTCTTTATGGGACTGGAACTTTAAGCAATGGTGTTTATACGTTGGACGTATCCAGTGATGTTTTCAATATCAAAGCGAGCAACAAGCGTGCTCGAAAAGATAATCAATTAGACTCCTACATGTGGCATTGTCGTCTTGGCCATGTAAGCAAGAAACGCATGTCCGAATTACACAAATGTGGAATTCTGGAATCGTTTGAATTGGATTCATACGATACATGCGAATCATGCTTAAAAGGTAAGATGACTAAGTTACCTTTTACTGGAAAAGGTGAACGAGTGGAAAAGTTACTAGGTCTAGTACATACTGATGTATGTGGACCTATGTCAACTCAAGCTTTAGGAGGCTATAGCTACTTCATTACCTTCACCGATGATCACTCACGGTTTGGGTATGTGTTCTTGATGAAACACAAGTCTGAAGCCTTTGAAAGGTTCAAAGAATTCATAAATGAAGTAGAGAAACAACATGACAAGAGTATTAAAATACTTCGATCGGATCGAGGTGGTGAATACTTGAGTCAGGAGTTTCTTGATTACCTAAGAGACAATGGTATATTGTCTCAATGGACTCTGCCCTATACACCACAGCATAATGGTATATCTGAGAGGCATAACCAGACCTTGTTGGACATGGTCAGGTCAATGATGAATCATGCGACTCTTCCAAAGTCCTTTTGGGGTTATGCACTTCAGACAACTGTTTACTTGTTAAACAGAATGCCTACCAAGGTAGTCTCAACTACTCCATATGAGATATGGAATAGTAAGAAACCTCATGTATCTTACTTGAAGATATGGGGTTGTCCCGCCGATGATCGCATAAATTGGATGCTAAGTCTGATAAATGTCTATTTATTGGATACCCTAAGGAAACAAGGGGTTACCAATTCTATCATCCTGTGGAACAAAAGGTGTTTGTTTCAAGGCATGCTGTGTTTCTAGAGAAAGAGTTTCTCTTACAAGAAAATAGTGGGAGTGTCGTCGAGCTTGAGGAGGCTCGAGAGACTCAAATAGACATTGATGAGATACCTGGTGAAGCACAACAGCCGACAACTCATAGTGATGAGCAATCGGCTGGACCTATTGTAACACCACATCTTTATAGATCTGGTAGAACATGTAATATTCCTGAGAGATATGGATTTCTTGTAAGTGAATCGAACGACGTGTTACTCATTGATGATGAGGAGCCTACCAGTTATGAAGAAGTGCTGACAAGTTCAGAAAGAGATAAGTGGCTTGGTGCCATGAAGTCGGAAATGGATTCCATGTATGAAAACCAAGTTTGGAACTTGGTTAACCCACCTGAAGGCATAAAGCCTATAGGGTGCAAGTGGGTTTTCAAGAAGAAAATCGACATGGATGGTAATGTGATTACCTATAAGGCTAGATTGGTGGCGAAAGGATATCGTCAAAAGCAAGGTGTTGATTATGACGAAACCTATTCGCCTGTAGCTATGCTTAAATCCATTCGGATGCTCCTGGCCATAGCGGCTCATTATGATTATGAGATTTGACAGATGGATGTGAAAACAGCTTTCCTTAATGGAAACCTGCTCGAGGACGTGTATATGATACAGCCTGAGGGTTTCACATCGGTTGATAAAACCAAGGTATACAAATTGCGACGGTCCATTTATGGATTGAAGCAAGCATCCAGGAGCTGGAATATCCGTTTTGATGAGACCATCAAAAAGTTTAATTTCTCACAAAATCCAGAAGAACCTTGTGTGTACAAGAAGGTTAGTGGGAGTGCAGTCGTGTTCCTAGTATTATATGTTGATGACATATTACTTATAGGAAACGATGTTTCAATCTTACAGTCAGTTAAGGTTTGGTTATCCAAGATATTCTCCATGAAAGACCTGGGAGAAGCAACCTACATCCTTGGGATTAAGATCTATAGAGATAGATCGAAACGGTTGCTTGGTCTTTCGCAGTCTACATATATAGACCGAGTGCTAAAGAGGTTTAGCATGTCGGAATCCAAGAAAGGTTTCCTACCCATCGGGCATGGGGTACACCTTTCGAAGTCTATGTGTCCGCCGCGAGAAGGCGAGGATTTGCATGAGTAAGATTCCCTATGCATCCGCAATAGGATCTATCATGTATGCTATGTTATGTACGAGGCCCAATGTATCGTATGCTCTGAGTGTCATGAGCAGATACCAGTCTGATCCAGGAATGGATCATTGGGTGGCTGTTAAGATGATCCTTAAGTACTTAAGAAGAACTAAGGATGCGTTCCTAATATATAGAGAAGGGTACATGGTGATACGTGAGTATACGGATGCCAGCTCCAGACAGACAAGGATGATTCCATGTCTCAGTCTGGGTATGTATTCACCTAGAATGGAGGCGCAATAAGTTGGAAAGGTTCCAAGCTTGACACTATAGCGGATTCTGCCACTAAGGCAGAATACGTTGCAGCTTTGGAAGCAGCAAAGGAAGCGGTTTGGATTAAGTAGTTCATCTATGAACTTGATGTGGTCTCATCAATGATCCAAACATGTGCTTCGCCGCTATCATCTTATCAGAGAGATCATCAGTAGGAACGAAATACAAATCGAGAAAATTCCCACTGAAAGGAACTTAGCGGATCCTTTGACTAAAGCATTATCTCAAAGTAAGTTTGAGGGTCATGTTAGTGCTTATGGTATTGGATACCGTAGCGATTGGCATTAGGCCAAGTGGGAGTCTGTTAGTAATATATGAGAGATGTCCTAAGGCAATCGCCTTATGTATGAACCATTTATATGATAAATGAAGATTCACTATTTGAGTATACATGTTTCATGTATTTGATTGGATCTTAAACTCATTTACTGAATGTCCACGATGCGATTCACAGCATGAGAGAATTTGTGATTGGATCACAACTAGTGAGTATCTCTACATGTGTAATTGTGATGTATCGGAATTATCCCTAGTCGATGAATTGATGGATTTGGACACCATCAATTACATCGAGATATTATACTCCTTGGTGTATCCAAGCGGTGATTCTCACCGGTGGAGACATTGTGATGTCGGAGTTAATCGTGGATGCTAGTTATGGTAACTAGTTCATTGGAGTGACCGGTAGTAAGACTTCATATGGTTCTCTGCATATATAGATATGTCAATGAAGTTCTTCTTGTGGCTTAAGTGCGATGTTCCTTTGACTTGCGGTATTCAAGTCATCTTGATCATGGAGACTTATGCTTTGACATCTTAAGCAAGCATCTCTAAGGAGATGTGGACCCGGGATGATTGGGTATAAGTCGAAGTGATCGAAGGTGTTTGAATAGCCTATAAAGGATTCACCACTCCTTGCGAGGAGATGTATACCCATGACCTCTCGTCGGATTGTTACTAAAGTCTTTGGCCAAAGCATTACATGTTTAGAGTAAGGTACTCTTCGATACATGTGGAGTAACTAGAATCCGTAGGACGAGGAAATGATACTTGGGCTAGGTGTGACGTAGTCAGCCTAGTGGGGACCGGACACTATAGACCATGTCTGAACCAAGTGGGTATAAGATGAGTGAAGGGAATGGGGCACGAATCATTCGAGCCAAGGGTTTCAGAAATAGTTCTGGATCAACCGTTGATCTTTTCGGTTAATTGGGGATCATGATGTACTACTAGGTGCCACTCATGATCGTTCTATAATTAATGGTTAATTATAGACGACCAACATAAACCGAGAACCTATTTGGTCACACGCACAACGAGCGTAATCGAAAGGATTTAAAACGAGCTTGAGAATGAGATTCTCGGACCGAGAGAAACTAGGTTTGGTTGGACCAAACATAAAGCGAGCATGAAATCGTTTCAGTCGCAATGGAAGCGTGGATGGGCCGTGTCTTATGAAGACGTAATGGATGAACCAAAATGGTTTGGTTCTAATCCAATGGATGAGAATAAACCAAAGGGTTTGGTTTATTTTAAACGAATGAACCAAAAGTTGGTTCGGTTTGTTTTAACTTAAAATAAACCATCATGGTTTGGTTTATTTTAACTTATCTTAATGGAGCGGGTTAACGGGCCTAATGGTTATGATCCAATAACCATTAAGAGAATTAGTTCTCTATAAAAGAGGGCTTAAGGGATAATTAAGCCATAATCCAAAACCCTAGATTAAGTTGTCGCCCACCTCATCTTCTCTTTGAGTTGGCGCCAACCTCCATTGCCGCCCAGCCCATTGTGCCGCCGTTCAAGTTGTTGCCGGCGTCCAAGCTTCGGCCGGTGATCTTCCTAGGCTTCGGTGAAAAGGTGAGCACTTGGCTTCATTGTTTTGGCCGGCGCCTACTCCTCCACAAAAGCTGTCCAGTTTTCTGGACAGCTTGTTCTCCTCTCGTCGGAGCGTCGTTTGGATGACGGTTAGAGCTCCGACAGTGGCTAACTTACCGGGGATTCGATCTACGGTAATCCTCTGAGGTGGAGGACGAAGGATTCGTCAATTGGTTGACGAATACTTCTCCGGAGAAGCAAGTTTTGAGGACTCGTATTAGGATCCGAATTTGGATTCGGATCGTGATCATCTCTCGATCACGTCGTCTTTAACACGAGGCTAGTAACCCGTACGAAGACGAAGCTCGTGGCTTAGCGAAGTCATCCCGAGGAGCTCGGCGTGGATACGGATAGAGACGATTCTAGCGTGGATCGTTCCGGTTGATGCCGTTCCCGCTACATGTCATACGAAAGGTATAACGTAGATAAATTTCCTTTTATTGCAAATTTAAATTTACGGTTATGTCTACACTTGTTGTAATATGCATGCGTGTGTTGTAATAAATGTAGATTTATTATTTTATTGCTTCCGCTGTGCTCATGTTTATGAAACGTGATCGAACACACACACGCCGCGGTGCCGGAAACCCAACACTTCCATCGGCTATGTCATGCTAACGGTGTCTACACCGCTAAGGCACATTGGACTTACGTCACTAAGACTCCGCTTGGACTTTACACCGCCAACCATTGGACTTATGCTGCTAAGACTCCTGCTTGGACTTTACGCCACCAATATCAAACCCCTTGGGCTTCTCAAATGCCAAGACTCAATCTTGGACTTTCCCTTGCCAACCCATGTTGGACTTTCCATGCCAAGACCCATGCTTGGACTTTCCTTGCCAACCCATGTTAGACTTTCCATTGCCAAGACCCATGCTTGGACTTTCCCAAATGCCAAGTGTCCCACTTGGACTTTCCATGCCAAGTACCCAAGACTTGGACTTTTCCCATGACAATTACATTGTCATATGTTTTTGTCGAACATCAAAACATCTCTTGAGTCAAGCTCGAGTCCTGGTCAATCGTGACCTGGGCCGATTGCACCAACAATCTCCCCCTTTTTGATGTTTGACAAAAACCAAACAAACTATTGAGTTAGACCATCTAACTCAAACTAATTTTCCCAATTGATGTCATTCTCCCAATAAGTTCTTCCCCTTTTTGACTAACATCAAAAAAGTTCTCTCCAAGGAGGTCAATGTCTCATGTCCCAATGAGATCTTACAATCTCCCCCTTGGTCCAAAAATACCTAGGATGCCTACCATCTTCCTAGTGATAAGTCCTGTTGGGGATCGATTGGCCAGCTAGAGGGGGGTGAATAGCCCTCTTACGTTGCGTGGTGGAATTCTCTCGTTCGTTTGCTCGTCTACACAATCGTCAGCGCAAGAGGAAGTATAAACAATTAAGACAAAGCAATAAACAAGAATACAAACGCTAACAAAGAAGATGTAACGTGGTTCATGGCTACGCCGCTAATCCACGATCCCGATTCGTCCGAGGTGAATCACTCCTTCAAAGCCAATCACTATTGGTCTCTCCTTTGCACCAAGCTAGGTGGAGGTAACCTTTACAATCAAGATCACTCTTCTTACAATAAGAATGGAGTAAAAACAAGTAAGAAGAGTTTAGAGCTTGTGGGGCATTAGGAAGATCACTTAGAGCATAAGCATTAGCCTCTCAAAGGCTCACACCCTCTCTTTTTATAGAGAGGGCTGATTTCTTCCCGTTGGCCACCACCCGTCATTCGCCCTTGGCGATCATTGCCATCCTACAACGACCTCGAATCGTCGGATCCCGACCGTTGTAGTCAGCGGAACTCTTAGCGATCGTGATGGACCTCACCATCGGCCGATCACCTCGTAGTCGGCCCGATCGGCTATGAGCGATTCGTGCGCGATATCCTCTCAGCGATCATTGCCATTCCATAGCGATCAGCTGGGCATAAACCCATCGATCGGATACGGTCGAACCCACTCGGACTCGGAAGCGATCGCCATTACATGGCAGTCGACTGGTGTCGTATGAAACTCAAACTTAACATAAGTTTGAGCTTCCGGCGGTCGGGTAAACCTTAACCCTTGTGGTCAAGTCTCCGACACTCAGCCATTCGGCCAAGTTCACCTAATGAGCTACTTACATTTCACTCATTCTCTCATCTCGCTCAAAGTCCCTCGCCGAAGCTCTCTTCGTTCGCGGCCACGTCCCTCGGCAGCATCAGGCGCACGACTCTGCAATGCTCCTTCGCGTCTCTTGCCTCCGAAGTCTGCTTCCTTGGCTTCACTTCAAGTCATCTCGTCCGGCGGTCCCTCGGATGCTCCAAGCGCACGGCTTCCGCAAAGTCATCCTTCACCGACTCAAGGACCGAGGTTGTGAGGGTGAACCCGCCAAGGCTCCATGTGCGAATTACTAAGTCCTGCAAGACTCCAACGCACATATCAAATAACAATATCATCCTAACTTAAACCCTTTGCCACACACATCAAAACCTTATCATGGCAAGAGATTGCCCTAACAATCTCCCCCTTTTTGATGTGCGGCAATCCGTTTAAGTTAGGTAAAAATATTTGATAAAAATTTTAAGGTAAGAAAGCATGTAAACATAAACAGCATGTAAACATAAACATGATATAACAACATGCAACTCCCCCTTAATCCATGAAACTCTCTACACAAATTTTCTCCCCTATCATAATTTACTTAAACATAATTACTTCTCCCCCTTTGATACCATCAAAAAGATTAACACTAAGTTATAAATCCATGGCATCAAGTTAAATAAAAAGGAAAATACCAAAAACATGATTAAAATCTGAAATCAGAAAATATTTGGCTGTTTTTCAGGTGAGCAGTCGACTGCTATCAGTATGGCAGTCGACTGGCACAAAGGATTCTGAAATTCTGATTTTCTGGGTGAAATTCAGAAATGCATTAAAAATTCCAAAAAATTCAAAAAATCATGAAATTTGAGGAGCATATTTATTTTAAGTATATCTATCAATGAAAAATAGGTTTTCAAGAAAAATCATTATATTTTCCGAGATTTTCTAAAAATCCAAAAGCTTGAAAAACCACTAGTTTTTGAGCATGTTAGTATCCATTTTAACACCTAGTATTGCTTAGGATTGTTTCAAAACATGAATACATAGATTTTAAAGTAAGAAATTGTTTTGAAAACATATGAAATATCCAACCATGATCTTTGGGCAATATGTCTATGAATTAAACATAAGTCTTCCCCATGATTGGTCTATTATTGCTATTTTGATACTTTAAATGACCATCTTAGTGCCATAGGCATTAGTGAACATTTGTATCATCCTAACATCTCACTCATGCTAAGTTTTCAATTTAAGTAGCCTATGGTGAGTGTGAGATGCATCCTAGGGGGTATTTGTATCTACTTAACCATTATATTCATGTAATTTTATCAAGGTTAAGTATCACTCTAACAATCCACATGATCATAATGACATTTATGAATTAATTTTACATTATGATCATGAAACACATGTATTCATCAAATAATAATCATGCATTAGGTATTATATGATGATAATAAACAAAGTATCACCTAAAGCATGATTCAACCCTATTTCTCATGATTATGTGCCAAATATCAATATCATAAATCATGATTGCAAACATGTGTAACAATTACATTAATCATCATGATTTAAGCATTATTATCTATTTATGGGCACGTTATCATCACCCAACACTATTCTAAAAATGTTGTCCCGCCATCCTAAGTCAACCAAAATATGATATAGGTCAATTGCATATGGTTGACTACCCTAGGGTTATCCTAACCCTTAAGGATGGATTTTGGAATCCAAAATAAGTTCTTTCCTATTGGGTTCACTAAGTACTCCTTGGGGATCCATTTCCTAGCAATTACTTTCTTTTTATCTTGTCCCCTAGCTATTAGGCATTTGTAGGCCTTTTCATTTTTCTTTTCTTTATAACCTAGGCCTTTCTTATTGAAGCTAGCTCTTTGGCTCCCTATGATCATGTTCAATGTGTTGGAGCCAATTTTGAATTTTTCTAGGGCTTTGGTTAAATAATCTACCTTTTCCCTTAATGCCCTATTTTCATTTATACATGCATCACTAACATCTAATGGCACATAAAGATCATGTGAGCATGCATCATTTAAGCTAGAAGAAATATTATCATTTAAGCATGCATTTTCTAGCTTATTTTCCAATGCCTTAATTTGATTAAGCATGCTTTTATTTTTATTTTTCATTCCAAATAAGTCCTTAGTTAAACTAGAAATTATGGAAACTATCTTATGGGGTGAAAGATTCATTACCATAGTTTCCATGTCCTCTTCTTCTTCGGATGATGAGGATGTAGAAGCTCCCCCTTCACTTGAGCTCTCTCCTCTTAAGCTTGATCCTTCATTTTCGGAGGAAGAGCAATCCAAGTCATCAAAGGCCATCAAAGCCAAATTGGTGACAAAGGCATTCTCCTCATCCGATGATGAGGAGGATGAGGATGGGTCATCCCAAGTCCTTGCCTTTAGAGCTTTGGTCTTCCCCTTTTCTTTTGTCTTCTTCTCCTCTTCCTTCTTTTTCTTGCTCCCCTTTTTCTTCTTCTTTTCTTCTTTCTTTTTCTTCTCTTCCTTGCTCTTGTTTAGGAGGGGACAATTATCCCTTATGTGCCCCTCTCCTTGGCAATTGTAGCATATAACCTTCCCCCTTGGTCTTCTATTCCTATCATTTGATTTATGAAAATGAAAACCTTTTAAAGCACGTCTTACCCTCCTTACCATATAGGCTTCTTTGGTGCTATCCATGGAGGAGGAAGACGCTTCATCATCATCGGAGGAGGAGATCTCTATCTTCTTCTTCCCCTTATTTGCCAACAATGCTACTCCCCTTGAAGGTTGTATTTTTGGCTCTTCTTGTATTCCTTCAAGCCTAGATTCATGTAATTCCATAGTGGAGAAAAATTCATCTAGAGTACTTACCTCTAGATTCTTTGACATGTAAAATGAGTCCACCATTGAACTCCACTTGGATAATCGGGGGAAAGCATCTATGGCCTTCATTATCATATCGCGATTGGAGAGCCTTTCTCCTACACTTGTTAGTCCATTTAAAATTTCTTTGAATCTAGAATGCAAAGAAGTTACCTTTTCTCCCTTTTCTAATTTAATGTTGGATAGTTGGGAGCGGAGGAGATCTCTCCTTGCTAGCTTCGCCTCGGATGTGCCTTCATGAAGCTCAATTAGCTTCTCCCACATCTCCTTGGCACTTAGGCATTCTCCTATTCGGTTGATTTCTTGTTGGGGGAGCACATTGAAGAGATGATGCTTGGCTTTTGAATTTGCAAGGTCCTCTTCCCTTTGCCTTTTGGTCCACCTAGATTTCTCTATTGGCTTCCCCTCTTCATCCCTAGGCAAAACGAAACCGGATTCCATTGTAATCATAATATCAAAATCCGTTTCGAAAAATACCTCCATTCGCTTCTTCCACCAAGCGAATTCTCCTTCAAACTTCGGAGGATGGATGTTGGAGCCGGCCATTTTGAAAGTTGCTTGTTGTGGCGGTTAGTCCTCGACAAGCTTTCCTTTGCTCTGATACCACTTGTTGGGGATCGATTGGCCGACTAGAGGGGGTGAATAGCCCTCTTACGTTGCGTGGTGGAATTCTCTCGTTCGTTTGCTTGTCTACACAATCGTTAGCGCAAGCGGAAGTATAAACAATTAAGACAAAGCAATAAACAAGAATACAAATGCTAACAAAGAAGATGTAACGTGGTTCACGGCTACGCCGCTAATCCATGATCCCGATTCGTCCGAGGTGAATCACTCCTTCAAAGCCAATCACTATTGGTCTCTCCTTTGCACCAAGCTAGGTGGAGGTAACCTTTACAATCAAGATCACTCTTCTTACAATAAGAATGGAGTAAAAACAAGTAAGAAGAGTTTAGAGCTTGTGGGGCATTAGGAAGATCACTTAGAGCATAAGCATTAGCCTCTCAAAGGCTCACACCCTCTCTTTTTATAGAGAGGGCTGATTTCTTCCCGTTGGCCGCCACCAGTCGACTGCTGCCCTTGGCAGTTGACTGCCGTCACTACAACGGCCTCCGAACACGTCGGATCCCGACCATTATAGTCCAACGGAACTCTTGGCAGTCGACTGATGGACCTCACCAGTCGACTGCTGCCTCCATAGTCGATCGCCTCGATCCTACGAGTGGTTCTGCGATATCCTCGCGAGATCGATCCATTCCATGGCAATGATCACTGGGCATAAATCCATTAGTCGGATACTAGTCGAACCCAATCGACTCAGAGCAGTCGACTGCCATTACATGGCAGTCGACTGATGCCGTGTGAAACTCAAACTTAACATAAGTTTGAGCTTTCGGCTGTCGGGTAAACCTTAACCCTTGCGGTCAAGTCTCCGACACTCAGCCATTCGGCCAAGTTCACCTAATGAGCTACTTACATTTCACTCATTCTCTCATCTCACTCGAAGTCCCTCGCCGAAGCTCTCTTCGTTCGCGGCCACGTCCCTCGGCAGCATCAGGCGCACGACTCTTCAATGCTCCTTCGCGTCTCTTGCCTCCGAAGTCTGCTTCCTTGGCTTCACTTCAAGTCATCTCGTCCGGCGGTCCCTCGGATGCTCCAAGCGCACGACTTCTACAAAGTCATCCTTCACCGACTCAAGGACCGAGGTTGTGAGGGTGAACCCGCCAAGGCTCCATGTGTGACTCCAACACACATATCAAATAACAATATCATCCTAACTTAAACCCTTTGCCACACACATCAAAACCTTATCATGGAAAGAGATTGCCCTAACAAGTCCCATATCACTCAAGAGAGGCAATCCTATACACTCTCCCAATTTCCAAATTGGGTATCTCAAAATCCCATTTTTTTCTCCTCATGAGGAAAAAATACCATCCATCATTCCATGATGGATACCTCCCCCTAAAGGCTTGCTCCCACTTGACCATTGCTCCAATAATGACCTTGGAAAGTCCTTAAGCCAATAGGAACTTTAAACCATACAAATTAAGGCCTAAAGTTCAACATTGAACTTTTCCTCACCTTAAAATTGATACAAACCCTAAATAACTCTTGTTAGTGCAATCGGTTCAGGTCATGATTGACCAGACTTGAGTTTGACTCGTGTGATGTTTTGATGTTTGACAAAGTGGTTTGACATAGTATGTTTGACATTGATGTTTGACATTGATATCGGTTAATGTTTTGGGGAGATTGTTTATACAATCAATCCAGGTTATAATTGACCAGACTCGAGTTTGACTCGAGGGAGACTTTGATGGTTGACTAGGGTTGACCATGTGATTATGGGAAAGTTCAAGCATGGGTCTTGGCAAGGTAAAGTCCAAGTCATGGGTACTTGGCATGGAAAGTCCAAGTGGGACACTTGGCATTTGGGAGAGTCCAAGTCTTGAGTACTTGGCACAAGGGAAGTTCAAGCATGGGTCTTGGCATGGAAAGTCCAACATGGGTTGGCAAGGGAAAGTCCAAGCTTGAGTCTTGGCATTTGAGAAGTCCAAGGTGTTTGATATTGGCAGTGTAAAGTCCAAGGGTGGAGTCTTGGCAGCATAAGTCCAATGGTTGGCAGTGTAAAGTCCAAGCGGAGTCTTGGCGGCGTAAGTCCAATGTATCTTGGCGGTGTAGTCACCGTTAGCATGACATAGCCATGGAAGCACCTGAAGGCTAGTGCTATGGATGAACAAGTCATGGGTGACTTGGAGGGATCCGAGAGACGTCAGGCTGATGGAGGTGGCTAGAAGGCTTAGGTCTAGGCTAAGGGTGGTCTAGCAAGTATGGGGGAACCATACTTGGGTTAAAACCTCATTTTTGAGGTTGGCAGTCGACTGGTATTATGGCCGGTTCGACTATCATGAGTCGACTTGAGTTTGACTGCCGTTTAAGAGCTGGAATTGCTCTGGCAGTAGACTGCTCATTGGAGCAGTCGACGGCAGTTGACTGCCAGCTGAGCTGCGAGCATAGAATGCTCCGTAGCCGACTGGGAAGTCAGCTACGGGCGTTGGCAGTCGACTGCCAATGTTGGCAGTCAACTGGTGAGAGTACCGTTAGAACTTGTCCAACGTGGATTGAGTCGTTGTCTCACAGCTACAGTGTTGACAGTCGACTGCCAGGCAAAAATCCCGCCCGATGGAGGATAAAAGCAGCTGTTCATGGAAGTCTCAAGTAGTGATTTTCTTGGGCAATTTGAAGGGGAATTGTTGGTGCTCTTCCAGTCCTTCAAGGCTAGTCCAAGGCAACCAAAGATCAAGCAACCAAAGTGCTCTTGTAAAGTAGTTTTCTTTACTTTCATTGTATTTCACTATTGTATTTGCTTGTATCCATTTAGATTATTATTGTAATCTTTTGTACGAGGTTTCTCCGCCTCCGACTTGTGTCGAGAAGGAGTATTTGTGATTAGTTATTACATTGGCGTTGCTAGAGCTCTTTAGAGCTCGATTCGTGGAGTATGAACCGTTCGGTTCCGAACCATGTTATATCTTTGTGTTCATGGTTGTTTCATTTCGTTATTGCTTTTATTATTACTATTTCGTTGCACATAACGAGTTTTGTAGAGACGATCACGATCAAATTCCATCTACGTACGGGAAACGCGCTATTCACCCCCCCTCTAGTGGGCGCACAAGTCCTAACAAGTGGTATCAGAGCGAGGCCGCTCTTCTAAGTCTAACAACGAAGGGAGCAAGCTAGATGGTAAAAGATGGAAGTCCAAGAACAATTAGGTTGGGACATCAACACGCCAGTCCCGTACTCATTATATGGACAAGAAGGCTTCGATTCTTAGAAGAGAAGAATTGAAGATTTTTTATTGATGAGGGACATTGAGGAATGGGCCATTTTAATGGAAGGCTTTGAATTGCCAAGAGGGCCAAGAGGAGGATGTCTCAAGAAGAAAAGATGGACTCAAGACCAACTTCAAAAATCCGAAATCAATGACAAGGTAATTGATATGATAGTTAATTTAATACCTAACGAGTTATTGTCCAAGATAGGTGAAGTTCTAGATGACAAGGAGCTATGGGAAAAATTAGCCAAGCTCCATGAAGAACCATCCATGGCCCAAGAAGGAGAAAGTTCATCCTCACAAGAAAGTGAGGATTCGGAGGTTGATAGGGAATCAACTTCCGGATCGGTGGAAGAGGAGATGGAAGAAGTAGAAGAAACCTTCACCTCTAGGATTGAGGGGGAGGAAAGAATTTCCACTCCGGAGCAACAAGAAGAAGCTTCCACATCCGGTCAAGATGAAGAAGTTCAATTCCAACACCTACTACCACCATAGGTAACTCAAACATATCAATTTGTAATAAAAATCATATCATATGTTTTGAGTGTAGGGAAGTCGGGCACTACAAGAGCAAGTGCCCAAAGAAGATTAGGAAAGCTCCTCCGGCACCAAGAGTCAAGGATGCCGGTTCCCCAAGTCAAAAGAGCAAGGAGCATGTTATATGCTTCAAGTGCAATTCAAAAGGACATTATAGGAATCAATGTCCTAGGGGGAGGAAGAAGACCCAAGAGGGAGTTTCACAAGTAGGGGGAGCCACTAAGGCAAACCCTAAGGTATATCATTTCAATAATAATAATCCTCCTTCTTTAGTTAATAGACAAAAGCATGCTAGGAGTTTTAATTCTCTTGCAATTTGTGAAAAGCATGCTAATAGGAACAAGTATTTTTGTTTAGGAGCTAAGAGAGTCCATGTAGGAAATAGGGAGAAATTTGGGACTAATGTCCCTAAAAATAACTTATCCAAGGACAAACCTAGGTCAAATAACTCTAGAAAAATTTTACCTAGGGAGACCATTAGAAATGTGCAAGAGCACCTAGGTCTCAACCCTAAATGGACTAGGCATATGCCTAGAAAGAACCATGCCCAAGGATTAGATCAAAATTCAAAAATTGGGCAATTAGAAAAGGAAAATCAAGTCTTGAGGTCAAGGCTTGAAAAGATGGAGAAGACCCTTGCAAAAATGCAAAATCAATTTCAAGGGTCAAGAGGTCAACATTTAGGGTCTAGAAGTCAAAGCCTAGGGTCAAATGGTCAAAAATCAAGACCTAGGAAACTAGATTCATCCAAGGGAAAACCTAAGCCCAAGGAAACCTATCACAATGTTCCATTTGATTATGGAACTAAACCTAGGAAAACCAAGGTTATTAGGGAAGTTATCCCTAAGAGTAACCATGGTAAGTGCCTAGTGGCTAGGGTTTCTAGGAAACCTAGGGTGGCCACTAAGAAGGTTGCAAGGGGAGTTACCCCTAGAGTCAACCTAGGTAAGACCCAAATGACCAAGGCAACCAAGCCTAGGAGGGTCATTAGGAAGGTATCTAGGGAAGTTATCCCTAAGGAATACCTAATTAACCCTAGGAGCTCAAATAGGTTTTGGGTTACTAAGAGCGTGATTGATTCATGCTAGATGGGGTTAGGGTGTGCCAACCTTGATTGGATGGGTAGTTAACCCAACCATGACAAAGGTGGCACCTTAGGTCATTTTCAAGGTTTTGGGTACCTTGGAAATAGGGTTGATATTTAATCCTAAAAGATTTTAGGATGTGCCAATGCATTTTTTTTGGAATTATGAAAAATCAATTAAAATTGGCACAATTTAGGATTAGAGGTTAGTGTGTCATTTTGAATTTTTGGCACACTAGGGAGATTAATGATAATATGGCAAAATATATCTAATTATATAAAATGGCAATTAATATTAAAATTTAGGTATTACTATACCTATATATTTTATATGTCATGCTTTGTTTGTCATATAACATGCCATGACATCATGCTTATTTTTAATCATTTTATATGTCATGTTCATGTTTAGGATTAAGGTTGTAAATGTCATATGTTTTAGATCTTATCATATGCCATGACATCATGATTATTGGCCATGTTTTAATAATGCTATTATTTATGCCATGATCATACATTCATGCATTAACTTGATTGAAAATTGATTTAAGGACTATGACATGACTTGAAGTCCCATTTATAAGGGAATCAAGTAGGGTTGCCTTAGAAAATGCATGAAACCCTAGATTAAATGAACCATAACCCACATCTCACATCCAATTGACATTATGTGTATTTATACACTCTAGATACATGTGAGATGCTAGGATATGAGTTGAGTTCAAGATGCATAGTTTTTGCATCTAGATGGACTATAACTCATCAAATTTCATTGGTGGATCATTGGGAAAGCTTGTGTACAAGTCATGTACATTGAGCCCAAGGAATATGATCCAAAATAGGTTTTCAAAAACATTTTGAAATCAATTTAGAAAACCTTAGTGAAGCCTATCTTTTGATAGCAATCACTAATGATGAAGTTGATACAAGTGAGCTAAAACATTGAAGTTTTTCTTCACTTTTGGATTTTGTATCAATCTCGATATTTTATGGGTAAAATAATTTTCAAATATTTTTCACCCATTGTATTGACTATAAGTAATCTAGCTATCAAATTTCGTGATTTTTTGATATACGTAGAATTACTTATGACTTTTTAAAATTCGATTCTGATAGTTAAAATTTGAGAATTTCTTATCACCAACCGCCACCGATGGCAATGATCGATGAGTGGCATGATCGACATCGTAAGTAGTCGACTGCCAAGTTGATTTCGGGAAAAATAAGGTTGTTTAGCCCGTGTTCAGCTATGGTAAAGGTTCCTAATCACTCCTAACCCTAGGATATGCTTTGGGAAGCATTAGAAAGGGTGAAAATCCATTGGATATGGATTTAGAGAAGTGTTGGGTCAAAGTATCAAATTTAAGGGTGAAAAGTTCATGTTTGAACTTAGAACCTTAATTTTGATGGTTTAGAGTCCTATTGGCTTATGGACTTCCCAAGGACATTGTTGGTGCAATGGTCAAGGGGGAGTTATCCATCTTGGGATGATGGATGTGTTTCTCTTCTTGAAGGGGGAGAAGTTATTGGGAGAGTATCATCAATTGGGAAAAATTGATGGGATTTTGAGAAACCCAATTTGGAAATTGGGAGAGAGTATAGGATTGCCTCTCTTGAGTGATATGAGACTTATCACTAGGAAGATGGTAGGCATCCTAGGTATTTTTGGATCAAGGGGGAGATTGTAAGATCTCATTGGGACAATGAGACATTGACCTCCTTGGAGAGATAACCTTTTTTATGTTAGTCAAAAAGGGGGAGAAGTTTTGGGAGAGTGTTTGGGATTACCAATTTGGGATAATTGGTAAGTAAATTTGAGTTAGTGGCCTAACTCAAGGTTTGTTTTGTCAAACATCAAAAAGGGGGAGATTGTTGGTGCAATCGGCCCTGGTCACGATTGACCAGACTCGAGTTTGACTTGTGTGATGTTTTGATGTTTGACAAAGTGGTTTGATATAGTATGTTTGACATTGATGTCGGTTAATGTTTTGGGGAGATTGTTTATACAATCGATCTAGGTTATAATTGACCAGACTCGAGTTTGACTCGAGGGAGACTTTGATGGTTGACTAGGGTTGACCATGTGATTATGGAAAAGTCCAAGCATGGGTCTTGGCAAGGTAAAGTCCAAGTCATGGGTACTTGACATGGAAAGTCCAAGTGGGACACTTGGCATTTGGGAGAGTCCAAGTCTTGAGTACTTGGCACAAGGGAAGTCCAAGCATGGGTCTTGGCATGGAAAGTCCAACATGGGTTGGCAAGGGAAAGTCCAAGCTTGAGTCTTGGCATTTGAGAAGTCCAAGGGGTTTGATATTGGCGGCGTAAAGTCCAAGGGTGGAGTCTTGGCAGCATAAGTTCAATGGTTGGCGGCGTAAAGTCCAAGCGGAGTCTTGGCGGCGTTAGTCCAATGTGCCTTGGCGGTGTAGACACCGTTAGCATGACATAGCTGATGGAAGCACCTAAAGGCTAGCGCGATGAATGAACAAGTCATGGATGACTTGGAGGGATCCGAGAGGCGTGAGGCTGATGAAGGTGGCTAGAAGGCTTAGGTCTAGGCTAAGGGTAGTCTAGAAAGTATGGGGGAACCATACTTAGGTTAAAACCTCATTTTGATCTTATGAGGGCGGGCGAGTCGACTTCCAATCGAGTAAGCCGCAGAAGATTGATCAATGCGCATAGGCGATCGACTACGGGACGGGTGATTGGTAGTAGTGAGTATCATTGGATCTTGTCCAATGTGGATTGAGCCGTTGTCTAATAGCTACAGTGTTGACAATCGATTGGGGTCTTATGGCAGTCGACTGCCAGGCGAAAATCCAGCTCGATGGAGGATAAAAGCTGTTGTTCATAGAAGGCTCAAGTAGTGGTTTTCTTGGGCAATTTGAAGGGGAATTGTTGGTGCTCTTCCAGTCCTTCAAGGCTAGTCCAAGGCAACTAAAGATCAAGCAACCAAAGTGCTCTTGTAAAGTAGTTTTCTTTACTTGCATTGTATTTCACTATTGTATTTGCTTGTATCCATTTAGATTATTATTGTAATCTTTTGTACGAAGTTTCTCTGCCTCCAACTTGTGTCGAGAAGGAGTATTTGTGATTAGTGATTGCATTGGCGTCGCTAGAGCTCTTTAGAGCTCGATCCATGGAGTAGGAACCGTTCGGTTCTGAACCACGTTATATCTTTGTGTTCGTGGTTGTTTCATTTCGTTATTGCTTTTATTATTACTATTCCGCTACGCATAACGAGTTTTGTAGAGATGATCACGATCAAATTCCATCTACGTACGGGCAACGCGCTATTCACCCTCCTCTAGTGGGCGCACAGGTCCTAACAACTCTCCTAATCCATATCCAATGAATTTTCACCCTTTCTAATGCTTTTCAAAGCATATCCAAGTGTTAGGAGTGGTTAGAGAGCTTTACCATGACTGAAAATGGGCTAAACAACCTTGTTTTCCCCGAAATTAGCCTGACAATCGAGTCCTTTAGAAATCAGTCGACTGCCTGGCACATCAGTCGACTGCCACCAAGAGCAGTCGACTGATAACTGAAAATCTTGATTTTCAGTTATCAGAAATAAGATTTGAAAATTCATAAATAATTATACATATATCGAAAAATTATGAAAATTCATGCATATAATACTTATGACTAATACAATGGGTGAAAATGATAGAAAAATATTTTACCCATAAAATATCGAAATTGATACAAAATTCAAAACCATTGAAATTTTCAATGTTTTGGCCCTACTTTGTATCAACTTCATCAATGGTGATTGCTATCAAAAGATAGACTTCACCAAGGTTTTCTAAAATGATTTTAAAATATTTTTGAAAATCTATATTGGATCATGTTCCTTGGGCTCAATGTACACAAGCTTTTCCAATGATCCACAAATGAAAAAAAAGATGAGTTTTAGTTCATCTAGATGCAAAAACTATGCACCTTGAACTTAACTCATATCCTAGCATCTCATATGTATCTAGGGTGTATAAATACACATACATATCAATGTGATGTGAGATGTGGGTTTTGTTCATCCTAATTTAGGGGTTCATGCATTTTCTAAGGCAACACTACTTGATTCCCTTATAAATGGGACTCCAAGTCATGCCATTGTCCTTAAATCAATTTTAATCAAATTAAATACATGAATGATCATGGCATAAATGATAGCATAATTAAACATGGCCAATGATCATGATGTCATGACATATGATATAATCTAAAAACATATGACATTAAACCTTAATCCTAAACATGATCATGACATATTACATGATTAAAAATAGATATGATGTCATGACATGTTATATGGCAAACAAAGCATGACATATAAAATGTATAGGTATAATAATACCTAAAACTTAGTATTAATTATCAATTGATATAATTAATTATATTTTGCCATATTGCTACTAATCTCCCAAGTGTGCCAAAAACCCAAAATGACACACTACAACCTCTAAACCTAAATTGTGCCAATTTAATTGTTTTTTCATAATTCCAAAAATGTATTGGCACATCCTAAAATCTTTTAGGATCATAATATCAAATCTATTTCCAAGGTATCCATAACCTTGAAAATAACCTAAAGTGTCACCTTTACTATGGTTAGGTTAACCACCCTTCCATTTAAAGTTGGCACACCCTAAACCCATCTAGCGTGAATCAATCACGCTCTTAGGAACCCAAAACCTATTTGAGTTCCTAGGGTTTACTAGGTATTCCTTAGGGATGACCTCCCTAGATACCCTCCTAATGACCCTTCTAGGCTTGTTAGTCTTGGTTATTTGGGTCTTGCCATGGTTAACTCTAGGGGTGACTCCCCTTGTAACCTTCTTAGTGGCTTCCCTAGGTTTCCTTGAAACCCTAGCCACTAGGCACATTCCTTGGTCAACCTTAGGGATGACTTCCCTATTGACCTTGGTCTTCCTAGACCTAGTTTGTATTCCATAATCAAATGGAACATTGTGGTAGGTCTTTTTGGGCTTAGGCTTGCCCTTGGATGGTTCTTGTTTCCTAGGTCTTTGACTTTGACTATTTGACCCTAGGTTTTGACTTCTAGACCCTAAATGTTAACCATTTGACCTTTGCACTTGATTTATCATTTTTTTCAAGGGGCTTTTCAAGTTTCTCAAGCCTTGACCTCAAGGCTTTATTTTCAACCTCTAATTGCCCAATTTTAGAATTTTGGTTTAATCTTTGGGCATTGTCCTTTCTAGGCATATGTCTAGTCCATTTAGGATTAAAACCTAGATGATCCTCAATTTTTCTAATAGATGCCTTAGGTAAAATATTTTTAGGGACATTAGTCCTAAATTTCTCCTTATTCCTAAGGTTGACTTTCTTGGCTCCTAAACAATATTCATTGTTTCTAGCATGCTTTTCATGATAAATGGCAACATTATTAACATAACTCCTAGCATGCTTTTGACTATTATTTAAAGAAAGAGCATTATTTAGGTATACCTTAGGGTTTGCCTTAGAGGCTCCCCCTACTTGTGATGCTCCCCTTTGAATCTTCTTCTCCCCCTTTGGGCATTGATTCCGGTAGTATCTCGGTTGTCGGCATTTGAAGCAAATCACTTGCTCCTTGCTTTTGGTTGTTGGGGGATCGGCATCCTTTGACTTTTCTTGACTTTTAGGCGCCGGAGGAGCTTTCTTGACTTTCTTAGGGCACTTACTCTTGGAGTGCCCGGCTTCCCTACACTCAAAGCATATAATATTAATTTTATTATTAATTGACATGCTTGAGTTATCTAGGGTAGTGATGAGGTTCTCTTGAGCTTGCTCTTCCTCTCAACCGAATGTAGATGGTTCTTCTTGTTGCTCTGGTGTTGAGGATGCTATAATCTCCTCCCCCTCAATCCTAGAGGTGGAGGTCTCCACTAATTCTTCCTTTTCCTTTTCTTCTTGAATTGAGTGAGGCTCTTCATGGAATTTTGCCAATTTTTCCCATAGCTCCTTGGCATCTAGATATTCACCTAAACTAGACAAAACATCATTAGGTATCAAATCTTTTAAAAATTTTGTTACCTTAGCTTCAGTCTTGAATTTTAGCCGTTGCTCTTGGGTCCATTTCTTCAACTTTAGGACTTCTCCCTTCTTATCCCTAGGAGGTTCAAAACCTTCTACGAGGATGAACCAATCCTCTATGTTCATCAGCAAGAATGTTTCCATTCTTGCTCTCCACGTCAAAAAATCTTCTCAGTCGTATGGCGGTGGAGTGTTGATGTCCCATCCAAGCTTGTCTTGGAATTCCATCTTCCCTCTAGCGTCTTTAGCTCCCGGCGGTTAGTCCATAGAAGAGCCCCGGGCTCTGATACCACTTGTAGGGGACCCTTGGAAGCTAGAGGGGGGGGGGGTGAATAGCTTGATTCGTTTCGTGATGGAAATCGTTCGTGTTTGTCTACAAATCTCGTTAGCGCAGCGGAAATAAAACAAATAGAAATAACGAAATACGACAAACACAATTACACAAGTATTTAACGTGGTTCGGAATCGAACGGTTTTTACTCCACAGATCGAGCTCTAAAAAGCTCTAGTGATGTACATGCAACCACTAATCACAAATAACTCCTTCTCGACACAAGTCAGAGGTGGAGAAACCTCGTACAAGTTATCTTACAACAGTAAGAAATGAATACAAGCAAGATACAATACAAATACAAAAGACAAGTAAAGAAAACTTTACAACACTTTGCTTTTGATTACTTGAATGCTTGGTTGCTTGACTTGCACTTGGAGACCATGATTTGCAGCAACAAATCACCCCATAAGCTCTCAAGAACCATGGTTGATTTCCTCCTCCTCGAGTTCCATTTAAAGCTTCTGCCTGGGCTGGAAATCGCCAATCAGTCGACTGCTCGAGACCATCAGTCGACTGCTCAGGACCATCAGTCGACTGATGACACTTTTGTTGTGAGACAACAGTGTAATCCACGTTGGAAAAATCCAACGGATAGGACATCAGTCGACTGATCATGTCTATCAGTCGACTGATCGAGCCTTCACTCGACTGCTAATCCTAGCAGTCGAGTCAGACTCCATTCTGTGCCCAAAATATCGAGCACCAGTCGACTGATCGAGCCAGCAGTCGACTACCCACCTTTGGTAGTCGACTGCTGGGACACTTCCCGTAATCAAACCCTAGTTGACTCACACCAGTCGACTGTCACACCTCAAACATGAGGTTTAACCCAAATATGGTTCCCCCATACTTGCTAGACCACCCGTAGCCTAGACCTAAGCCTTCTAGCCACCTCCATCAGCCTCACGTCTCTCGGATCCCTCCAAGTCTTACATGACTTATTCATCCATTGCACTGACCTTTAGGTGCTTCCATCGACTATGTCATGCTAATGGTGTCTACACCGCCAAGGCACATTGGACTTACGCTGTCAAGACTCCGCTTGGACTTTACGCCGCCAACCATTGGACTTATGCTGCCAAGACTCCCGCTTGGACTTTACGCCGCCAATATCAAATCCCTTGGACTTCTCAAATGCCAAGACTCAAGCTTGGACTTTCCCTTGCCAACCCATGTTGGACTTTCCATGCCAAGACCCATGCTTGGACTTTCCTTGCCAAACCATGTTGGACTTTCCATTGCCAAGACCCATGCTTGGACTTTCCCAAATGCCAAGTGTCCCACTTGGACTTTCCATGCCAAGTACCCAAGGCTTGGACTTTTTCCATGACAATCACATTGTCATATGTTTTTGTCAAACATCAAAACATCTCTCGAGTCAAGCTCGAGTCCTGGTCAATCGTGATCTGGGTTGATTGCACCAACATTCCACTCATATCCAACCCCTACCCCTTTCCTCCTCTTACTCCTCTAGTCCTCCTCCTCTTCACCGCCATCACCTTCGCCCTTACAATCCTCCCTCCTCTATCTTAGAATAGGATCTACTCCCCCTCAAAGAACTTTTTCCTCGACCTGGGGACAATTCACCCCTTCCTTCTCCTGGTTGGTCTTCTTCTCCTATTCCATAAGAAGATCCACCTGACACCACTGTGCCTGCTCCATCAGCCCCAAGAGAACCTGCCACCACCTCCCTTCCTCTTGATTCTTCTCTGCCCGAGCCCCTTTTTCCATTCATAGTCTCGGAGCTTCCTTTCATAGTTAATTCTGTTACCGTCCCTCCCTTGTAGATCCTCCAACAACCACCTTAAATTTTGTACTTCGCATCCGTACCCCCCAAGGAGTGAAACTTTTTGCCTAGTTAGGGGTGCAATGTAACGCCCGAAAAATCTTAGGAGTTTTACAGATAATGAGGCATGATAATAAAGGGGCCCTTATGTGGGTTAAAGAAAATAAAGATAATTATGCATGATGATAATAGGCTTACGTGGCATTTAAAGGAAATAAAAGAAAAGATAAAAGAAAAGAAAACCGGACAAGAAGGGGTGAGTCACCAAAAAAAATCCAATAAAAATTTTATATGATTAGGGAGAAGTCACGAATTTAATTGAAGAAGGAATTAATTCTGTTAAAGAGATAAATTTAAGGAAATTTATAAGGGAATAGGTTAAGCCTTGATGATTATAAATTTAACCTCCCTAATACCCTAGAGGACACCTCTCTACTCTCTTGATCCCTCCACCGCCGAACCACGCATCAAGGAGAATTCTCTCCTAGGGTTGTCTTCTCCGCCGAAACCAAGGAAAGGTGGGATTCAAGAGACCTTGGAGGGCAGCTGCTAGGGTGGGATAGAAGGTTGCATCTCATTAGGTTTTACAAATATAAGTTAAAGCAATCGAAGGTAAGAATTCCCTCACCTGCAGTACATGGGTTTCCCTCGAATGGCTTTCATGTTTCTAATGTTGTGCTATGCAATAAAGAGTTTTTCATGTTCTTCTTTTCCCTGTATTGCATATGATTAACCTTAGTCGAGGTTCCATGGTTGATATTGCTTAAGACCCTAGGACGAGGTTCGTATAAATTTTGTTAAGCAGAACACGTACAGAGGCCAAACAGCTCGGGCGCAAAGCGTGCTGCCCGGGCGCAAAGCATGCCGCTCGGGCGCCAGGCGTGTCGCTCGACCGCTGGAGGTGCTGCTCGGCTAGCAGGCGTGCCGCTCGGCCACGACACGGGTGTGTCGTCCAACGCAGGCCGGCTGTGCTGGGCTCGGGAAGATTAAAAAGGACAAGAAAAAAAAATATTTCCGAACATGATTCCGAATGATTTTCCATGTTATGCTAGGTATATATATGGTATTGATATGATGCTATTTAGACGATATATTTGCATGATTTCATACCTTATGTCCATGTTAACGGCTGATGTAGGACCATTGTATCATAATGTATATGTTAAGTTTTGCTCATTTTATCATGATGTACCTGTTTATGTTCATGAACGATAGGCACCCCTATGCTATGGTTATGTAAGGCTTATGAATATGAATTAGTTAAGAAATGTTTCCCTAATTGTGGGGACAAGAACACTCTTTATGTTATGTCAAAGAACATGTATGCTATTTTACTTTACGTATGGCTTGTATCCAAAGTTGCCCCTAGGTCGAAGTACGTGCCTAGTGGTAATGACACGATCGACGTGCCGACGGTCGACGGTCGACGACCACAAGGGGTCGCCAAATGGGCCGCCGAATGGACTGCCAAATGGGCTGGGCCGAGTCATGGATACAATGTCGGGCCCTAATGTTGAGATTATGTTTAAGTACTTATGTAAGTATATGTTTTCAAAGAGCATTCTGCATATAACTATTCCATGCCTATGTTATTACGAGATGTTATGTTATTGTGATAAAAATGCCATGGGGATACATGTCCTAGATGATCATGTCACGGATTGCTTTACTCATGAATTTTGAATGCTAAGTCTATATGCCTCTTGATGATCATGTTAATAGTTACATCCATGCTATGACTATATGTTAGTTAAATGAACATGTCACTATCTTATGTGTAATTTATGTCGTATGACTTTTGTGAGTAGGAAAGGATCTTACTCAGCATATGTGCTGATAGTGTCGTTTTTCCCTTGTACTGCAGAGCAAGGCAAGGAATGGAATAATTGAAGGGAGCAGCAGGAGGCAAAGATGTGTGTGGCAGTGGCATGGTGGATAAGATTTAGTTTATGGTTCGGGGAGATTATGCATGTTTTACCGTTCAGTGTTAAGACTTAAATGATGTTTTTGCCTTGGTTGTCACTCCCGTTTATTATATAAATCTTGAATTTCTTTAGTACATGTTTAGTTAAGAAAATTGCTAAGACCGTTACATCATAATTAATCTGTTAGGTGGATTAGGTTAATATAGTTAGCTTAAGAAGGGATTTTATTGTTTTAAATGCTTCCGCTGTATGTATATGCATGTATGTATGATCGCGTAGCGCCGCCCTTCGCTCCCCTCTGAGGTACGGGAAGGGCGGGCGTTACAGGTGGTATCAGAGCCCAGTTCTGCCTTTCCACTACACACACATCAAGCTCCAAATCCTGCCGCTCCAAGTAAGAAATTCTATGCCTACTCTATTTCTTTCATGTAAGATAAGAAATGCTTTTATCTTAAATATGCATGAATATATGTATGATAACCTTATTCTAGCATTTATTTTAAATATGCATAAATAAATATGAATGATAACCTTATGCTAGCCTTATTATAATATATGAAGATAAGCATGACTAGAAGACGTAGTCATAGAGTCGATGAGACAAGTAATATATAGAAGATGTAGTAATAGAGTCGATGAGATGAATATATGCATAATAATCTTATGCTAGCCTTATTATAATATATGAAGATGAGCATGGTTGGAAGACGTAGTAATAGAGTCGATGAGACAGTGATATATGGAAGACGTGGTAATAGAGTTGATGAGATAGTAATATATGGAAGACGTAGTAATAGAGTCGATGAGACAGTATTTTGCTCTCCATAGGGAGCTTCAGTACTATTGGTAAAGAAGAAAGATGGGTTTATGCGAATGTGCATAAGACTACCGAGCGCTAAATAATGTGACGATCAAGAATACGTACCCTTTACCACGGATTGATGATCTGTTCGACCAGTTAAAAGGTGTCACCGTATTTTCAAAGATTGACCTCAGATCTGGCTATCATCAAGTGAAAGTGAAACCAGCTGATATACCAAAGACAGCTTTCCGAACAAGATACGGACATTATGAGTTCGTAGTCATGCCTTTCGGAATGATGAATGCACCTGCTATGTTCATGGATCTGATGAATCGGGTATTCTCGGCATTCCTCGATAAATTTGTGATCGTTTTCATCAACGATATACTGATATATTCGAGAACCCAAGAAGAGCACACCGAACACCTGAATATAGTATTGCAGATTCTTCGAGAAAAGCAACTATATGCCAAGTTCTCCAAATGTGAATTCTGGCTGGATCAAGTATCTTTGTTGGGTCATATTATATTCAAAGATGGAGTTATGGTAGACCCAAGAAAGATTGAAGCTGTGAGTAACTGGAGCAGGCCAAAGAATACTAGTGAAGTGAGGAGTTTTCTTGGATTAGCGGGCTATTACCGGAAATTCATAGAAGACTTCGCCAGAATAGCAGTACCTATGATAGTTCTCACCCGGAAGAACAAGAAGTATGTATGGACGGAGGAATGTGAGAAGAGTTTCTTGGAGTTGAAAAGGAGACTTACAAGTGCTCCAATCCTTACTCTCCCAGAGAACGACAAGAGCTTCGACATGTACAGCGATGCCTCCGGATTGGGACTCGGAGCTGTACTTATGCAAAGGGGTAAAGTTATTACCTATGCCTCTAGGCAACTCAAGGAACATGAAAAGAACTATCCCACTCACGATTTAGAGCTAGCAGCTGTGGTCTTCGCTCTCAAGGTATGGAGGCACTATCTGTATGGAGCACAATGCAAGATTTATATGAATCACCAGAGTCTGTGGTATTTCTTCACTTAGAAGGACCTTAATATGAGACAACGCAGATGGCTGGAGCTCGTGAAGGACTATGACTGTGAGATTTTCTATCACCCAAGGAAAGCGAACAAAGTGGCCGATGCACTCAGCAGGAAGTCCAGTGCCACCTTGATGTCTCTATCGGGATTGTCTCGACCACTAGAGATGGAAATCATGAGCTATGGAATCGAGGTTATTTCCGGACAACTTTCGACCATGGTAATAGTACCATCACTATTCGATGACATATTGGCAAAACAAAGTAGTGATCCAAATCTCCAGAGGATCAAACAGGAGATTCTAGAAGGAAAAACCGAGGATTTTCGTGTCGCTGATAGCGGAATATTATACCTTAGGGATCGTCTATGTATCCCTAATGATCCGGAACTACGCAAGAAGATATTGGAGGAGGCTCATGAGACCCCCTATTCTATGCATTCAGGATCCACCAAAATGTATCAAGATCTGAAAGAGAAATTCTGGTGGTCCGGTATGAAGAGGGATGTAGCACAGCACGTCACTACCTGTTTGACCTGTCAGCAAGTTAAAGCAGAACATCAGAGGACTGGAGGAGTTCTTCAACCGATCCAAATTCCAGAGTGGAAATGGGAAGACATCTCTATGGACTTTATTTCAGGTCTTCCCAAGACTACGAACGGATATGACACAATATGGGTTATCGTTGACAGATTAACGAAGTCAGCCCATTTCCTAGCAATCAAGATGACCTATTCGATTGAGCAACTGGCTCAACTATATGCTAAGGAAATCATCAGACTGCATGGTATTCCCAAGACCATCATTTCAGATAGGGATGGTCGCTTCACGTCACAGTTTTGGGAATGCGTTCATAAGGCTCTTGGCACGAATGTGCATTTGATCGCCTTTCATCCTCGCATGACGGACAAAAAGAAAGGGTGAACCAAGTACTGGAAGACATGTTACGAGCTTGTGCCCTGGACTTCAAAGGGAGCTGGTGTCGATATTTATGTCTAGCGGAATTCGCTTGCAACAATAGCTATCAGGCTACCATCGGAATGACACCTTATGAAGCTTTATGTGGGAGGAGATGTAGGTCTCCAATCTGTTGGTACGAAGGTGGTGAGAAGAAAGAGATGGGACTTCAGATGGAATTCATCAAGGACACCACCCGAGTAATACAGAATATCCGCCAAAGAATAGAGACTGCTCAGAGCCGGCAGAAAAACTATGCGGATCAGTGACGTAGACCTTTGGAATTTAATGTCAGAGATTTGGTATTTCTCCAGGTAGCACCTATGAAAGGAATAATGAGATTCGGGAAGAAAGGGAAGCTAAGTCCGCGATACGTAGGACCATATCCGATCCTGAAAAGAGTTGGTAAGGTAGCTTATGAGCTCGAGCTACCTTAGGAGATGTCGGCTATTCATAATGTGTTTCATGTGTCGATGCTCAAGAAGTGCATTTCCAGTAGAGACAAGATGGTTGAGCCACAAACACTGCAAATTTAGGAGGACCTGAGTTACGAAAGTCGACCGATCCGAGTACTGGACCGGGAAGTCAAAAGACGAAGAAATAAAGAAGTGCCCTTAGTAAAAGTTTTGTGGCAAAGTCAACAATACGAAGAAGCCACCTGGGAACGCGAGGATGATATGAAACGAAGATACCCAGAACTATTCTAAGTTTGAGGACGAACTTTTTATAAGGTATGAGGGATTGTAACGCCCGAAAAATCTTAGGAGTTTTACAGATAATGAGGCATGATAATAAAGGGGCCCTTATGTGGGTTAAAGAAAATAAAGATAATTATGCATGATGATAATAGGATTACATGGGATTTAAAGGAAATAAAAGAAAAGATAAAAGAAAAGAAAATCGGACAAGAAGGGGTGAGTCACCAAAAAAAATCCAATAAAAATTTTATATAATTAGGGAGAAGTCACGAATTTAATTGAAGAAGGAATTAATTCTGTTAAAGAGAGAAATTTAAGGAAATTCATAAGGGAATAGGTTAAGCCTTGATGGTTATAAATTTAACCTCCCTAATACCCTAGAGGACACCTCTCTACTCTCTTGATCCCTCCACCGCCGAACCACATATCAAGGAGAATTCTCTCCTAGGGTTGTCTTCTCCGCCGAATCTAAGGAAAGGTGGGATTCAAGAGACCTTGGAGGGCAGTTGCTAGGGTGGGATAGAAGGTTGCATCTCATTAGGTTTTACAAATATAAGTTAAAGTAATCGAAGGTAAGAATTCCCTCACCTGCAGTACATGGGTTTCTCTCGAATGGCTTTCATGTTTCTAATGTTGTGCTATGCAATAAAGAGTTTTTCATGTTCTTCTTTTCCTTGTATTGCATATGATTAACCTTAGTCGAGGTTCCATGGTTGATATTGCTTAAGACCCTAGGACGAGGTTCGTATAAATTTTGTTAAGCAGAACACGTACAGAGGCCAAACAGCTCAGACGCAAAGTGTGTTGCCCGGGTGCAAAGCATGCCGCTCGGGCGCCAAGCGTGTCGCTCGACCGCTAAAGGTGTTGCTCGGCTAGCAGGCGTACCTGCTCGGCTAGCAGGCGTACCTCTCGGCTAGCAGGCATGCCGCTCGGCCACGACACATGTAGAATACGAAAAAATAAATAAATAATAATAATATTAATTAACTCGTTAATTAATTTGGATTAATTAGGGGATTAATTAGGCTTAAATAGTGGGCCGAAATTGGGCTGGAAATGGGCTGTAATGGACTGGGCTTGGGCTGAGATGGGCTTGGGCCGAAAATGGGCTGGGCTGAATCCAATCCAATTGAGCTTAGAGTTGGCTGGGTTAACCAGGTTCGTTCGAACGGCGCTTATAAGGGCTGCCGAACGAACAGAACCCCATTTCCTCGCGATTTCCTTCTCCGCGCCGAACCTTTCTTCACCGTGCGTTTTCTTCGCCGATCTCGTCGGTGATCCGGTGTGAGCAGCTCGACGGCGCCGCCACTTGGTCGATCTCCGGCCGGGGGATCAAGGGAGGGTTCTCGCCTGGAAAGAAGGCGCGGCGACACTCCCAGTGGACAGCGACGTCGTCGTCGCGGCAGCGAGCTGCCATCGGAGGTAAGGTTTCGTGTGTCGTCTTCCTTTTGAGTGGAGATATGGATTTTTGGGTTGTTTTTAGCTCAGATCGGTTTTTGGCAGTGATCGGGAGTGGGATTGTTTCGGCGAGCAATTGGGATTTGGGGGATAACGCTGCCGGTGAAGGTTGATCTCGGTGAGTTGGATCTAACCGAATACTATCAGCTGTGGTATAAATTGATTTGTGTCCTGTTAAGTGTGATTGTTGGATTTGGTTTATTTGGGTAAAAATTGAGTTGCCGATTAGTAATTGAGATGGTTGAATTCGGTATTAATGCTCGGGAAATACTAATTGATAGGATGAATTATATTCTGTTGATGATGGGTTTTGATCGGGATTTTCTTCGGTGAGCAGAGGTTGAACAGAGGTGCTACCGGAGCTGCTCCGTTGGTGTCGAGTGTGAGCTGCTGTCGGGAGAAAATCAAGATGGGGAAAGTGGTTAATTAAGATTTACGTGGTGTTATTTGTGTAGGAGATCGTGTTGATTAGATTAGTTCTGTGGATGATTTGTAGTGTGGATGTTCGTTGTTTTGAGATTGTAATTTATAGACTCCTGTTAGATTTATGTTGTGAAGTTATTGATCTGTATGGGAGGTTGGTAATTGCTATGAATTAATGTGATGGTAAGCTGCCGAAGGGTGGTTGGAGGTTAGTTCATTAGAGTATGTTTTGATTTGGAGATTTTAGTGTTTGGATCGTATGGGTTATGATGTATAAGCTTAGGAAGTGGTGGTAATGCCTTTGGGAAAAGAATACGAATATGAATGAGTTAGTATTTTATTCGTATTATTATTGGAGCTTTATGCTTAATCCTAATTTGTTATTATGTGCAGGTTCGGGATACGAAGCAGGCCCGCGGCCGTGAGGATTATACGAGCTTCGTATCAGGTGGGTAATATCTACCTGGTCCGGTAGTTTGATCAATTCTAGTGCATGACATTGTATGTATGTTTATACCTGTTTACCTTAAATCCACTCTTATTAAATCATATGCTTGTACTGCCTTTGACCTTGAGATATATACTCTGTATGTCATTAATTATCTAGCATGGATAGGAACTGTACAACCCTGTTATGTGCTAGCTGATAGGGGTTCAGTAAATACCTGTGGTTAGAGTTATCTTTATGACCTCAGATCTGGGTTACTGGGTTGCATCACTAGGTTAGGTGATGAGTCCAAATTACGAGGTTGGTCGTTGTACCGTACACCTGTTAGTGGGTTATCTTGACAGATCTATTTATCTGTACATAGGTAAATAGGTAGTGATTACGGATTAGTCGTCCTTGCATGGTTGACTTTTAGTTGACTAGGTCTCCCCGTGAGTTAGGGAGTGTTGCGAGGATTTGTGCGTTAACTATGCATCATTACATTGCATGCATGCTGATGACTGGGTCTCCCTTATGGATGAGACGGGTCGTCAGTCATATCCTCGCCTCCCGCCACTAGTAGTGGTAGCAGGGTTGAGGGCAGAGCATTGGATGTGCCGCGCTCGGCCACTAAGGATGGTGGTAGCTGGAGATGCGCACCTGGCCACTGAGCAGAGTGGTGTTAGCACTCGCCCACTATAGACGGTGGTTGTGTGACGTGCAGTTGTCCTGTGTGCAGAGCTCGTTTACTCATGGGTAGTGACGGAGCGACCAGCAGCAGGGACCCCCGGAGAGTAGTTAGCTCTTTACGCTTATATGCTACTCATTCATACTACCCAACTCGGTCACTCGAGAGTAGTGGCAGCTGGAGTCGGGCTAGTCGTCATGCCGTGCCGCCACCCGCCATACGGGTCGTGGTCGGTCCGTCCGCAGACATGACCATGCATATGCATTGCTGATATATATATATGTATGCATGTATGTGATATATGTTTTACATATGCCTGTGAGATGTTGCATTTGGTTGCTGCATATGATTGTACATCATGCTACATGTCTTTTTGCATATTTTATATACTGCTGTGCATGTGTTGAGCATGAGTGTGTACTATTTGGATTATGTCATGATATACCTGTTCAGGATGTTATAGATCATATGGAGGACTGATCGTCAGGTACGTACATTACTTTATGTCAGTTGATCAGTTCAGTTATGCTATGAGTAGGACATATATGTGATTACTGATTTCTATGCTTAGTACTGTATGTCTGTCGGACTCATGTTGCATACCTGTAGATCTTCACATGTATACCTGTAGATCTCTTTACCCTGTATGTTGTTCATGCACTTCTATATATTACCCCTGAGTTTTATACTCACCACCCTGGACCCTGGGTTTCCTGTCACCCAGGTAGTAGATAGAAGACTTCGGCATGGACTTGGAGCATTGCCACCTGATCCCATCTCGCCGTTTTTCCGAGGGTTTTTGTTTCCCATCGCATGTACCTTTATATGGACTCTTATTGTTTTGGAGATCATGCTGTATGTTCTCTTTTGATATTCAGTATGGATTTTATTCTAGTATGGACGGATATACCGATGTACTTATGTTGACGAGTTGTATTTCCATGTGTTGGCTTCCGCTATTGATGTTGTACGTTTTGCTGTGTTGTTATACATTTTCGATATGTGTTATACTGGCTGCGACTTTGTACCGTATTGGAATTGTCATAAGGGGGTGTCGTCCGTTGGCCGGACAGAGTCTACCTCGGGGCGTGACAACACAAGTGTGTCATCCAACACAGGTAGTAGATAGAAGACTTCGGCATGGACTTGGAGCATTGCCACCTGATCCCATCTCGCCGTTTTTCCGAGGGTTTTTGTTTCCCATCGCATGTACCTTTATATGGACTCTTATTGTTTTGGAGATCATGCTGTATGTTCTCTTTTGATATTCAGTATGGATTTTATTCTAGTATGGAAGGATATACCGATGTACTTATGTTGACGAGTTGTATTTCCATGTGTTGGCTTCCGCTATTGATGTTGTACGTTTTGCTGTGTTGTTATACATTTTCGATATGTGTTATACTGGCTGCGACTTTGTACCGTATTGGAATTGTCATAAGGGGGTGCCGTCCGTTGGCCGGACAGAGTCTACCTCGGGGCGTGACAACACAAGTGTGCCATCCAACACAGGCTGGCTGTGCTGGGCTCGGGAAGATTAAAAAGGACAAGAAAAAAAATATTTCCGAACATGATTCCGAATGATTTTCCATGTTATGCTAGGTATATATATGGTATTGATATGATGCTAGTTAGACAATATATTTGCATGATTTCATACCTTATGTCCATGTTAACGGCTGATGTAGGACCATTGTATCATAATGTATATGTTAAGTTTTGCTCATTTTATCATGATGTACCTGTTTATGTTCATGAACGATAGGTACCCCTATGCTTTGGTTACGTAAGGCTTATGAATATGAATTAGTTAAGAAATATTTCCCTAAGAGTGGGGACAAGAACACTCTTTATGTTATGTCAAAGAACATGTATGCTATTTTACTTTACGCATGGCTTGTATCCAAAGTTGCCCCTAGGTCAAAGTACGGGCCTAGTGGTAATGACACGGTCGACGTGCCGACGGTCGACAACCACAAGGGGTCGCCAAATGGGCTAGGCCGAGTCATGGATACAATGTCGGGCCCTAATGTTGAGATTACGTTTAAGTACTTATGTAAGTATATGTTTTCAAAGAGCATTCTGCATATAACTATTCCATGCCTATGTTATTACGAGATGTTATGTTATTGTGATAAAAATGCCATGGGGATACATGTCCTAGATGATCATGTCACGGATTGCTTTACTCATGAATTTTGAATGCTAAGTCTATATGCCTCTTGATGATCATGTTAATAGTTACATCCATGCTATGACTATATGTTAGTTAAATGAACATGTCACTATCTTATGTGTAATTTATGTCGTATGGATTTTGTGAGTAGGAAAGGATCTTACTCAGCATATGTGCTGATAGTGTCATTTTTCCCTTGTACTACAGAGCAAGGCAAGGAATGGAATAATTGAAGGGAGCAGCAGGAGGCAAAGATGTGTGTGGTAGTGACATGGTGGATAATATTTAGTTTATGGTTCGGGGAGATTATGCATGTTTTACCGTTCAGTGTTAAGACTTAAATGATGTTTTTGCCTTGGTTGTCACTCCCATTTATTATATAAATCTTGAATTTCTTTAGTACATGTTTAGTTAAGAAAATTGCTAAGACCGTTACATCATAATTAATCTGTTAGGTGGATTAGGTTAATATAGTTAGCTTAAGAAGGGATTTTATTGTTTTAAATGCTTCCGCTGTATGTATATGCATGTATGTATGATCGCGTAGCGCCGCCCTTCACTCCCCTCTGAGGTATGGGAAGGGCGGGCGTTACATGCAAGGTCCCTTAGAATGCATGAGAGTAGACCTTACAAAGATATCACTTCTAACCACTACCCTCTACTAATATATGTAAGTTTATTTTCCTAAATTTTGTTCTTAAAACAAGTTAATATAGATTATAATGAAGCAATTCAACATTTGGCTTCCTATTAGTCTACCATGGAAGCTCGTCATACAGCCTTAGAAATCCAATTAAGAGATATGGCGAACCAACTGGCCCAATCTAAACAACGAGAATCAACCCTGGTTGCCTTGGTAGAAAATTTAAGAAAAATGTGCACTGACTTGAAGGTTGAGCTAACAACGGCAAGTGCACTCGAGAAGAAATACTTCGTGAAGTTGACCTGACGTGCACTCAGTTATTGGTTCAATAAGAACAAGTTCAGAAGACTGAAGCTATAACCCGAGAGTTAGAGGAATGAAAAATTCAAATACAAGAAACTCAGGCTAGGCGATCATAATCTTTTGTCGAATTGACTCATGCCCTATCATTCGTCCAAACTCTTGAAACAACCCGCAATTCCCACCACACCCAGTTGTATTACCTTTCTTCTTTGACTTCCAAAATTATTTTTACTAGATAATATCTAAAATTTATTTTTACTAGAGTTAGGTGTGATTCTTTGTCATACGATTGATATCTTACACACATACCTATACCTACTGCAAAGATAATATTAGGTCGGCTTGTAGTTAAATATAGGAGACTTCCTATTGCACTTCTATAGTATTTTAAGTATATGGATTTTCCTTCTAAGTCATTATCAATTTTTACACTAGATGTGATAGGTGTTCTAATTTCTTTAGCATTTTCCATGCCAAATTTCTTAATTAACTCCTTAGCATATTTATTTTAATAAACATAATTTCCCTCCTTTGTTTACTTTATTTGTAATCCTTGAAAGAAGATAAGTTCACCTACTAAGCTCATTTAAAATTCACTCTCCATTAGTGAGATAAATTTATTTTAAAATGTAGTGTTTGTCGAGCCAAAGATTATATCATCTACATAAATTTGAGCTATCAATATCTCTTGATCTTGGGTTTTTCCAAATAGGGTTGGCTAAATTTATCCTTGTTTGAATCCTTTAGATATTAAGTGAATTGTTAGTCTTTCATACCAAGCCCTAGGTGCTTGTTTTAGTCCATATACTACTTTCCTTAGTTTAAATAGATGACTAGGTTATTCTAGGTCTTCAAATCCAAGTGGTTGATTTTCATATATATTTTCTTTAATGAAACCATTTAGGAATGCTGACTTGACATCAATTTGATATTTAAATCCTTTGAGTGCAACATAGGCTAATAACATTCTAATGGATTCAAGTCTAGCTACAGGTGCATAGGTTGCATCATAATCTAATTATTTTATTTGATTAAATCACTTTGCTAATAACTGATGCACACGAACGCGACCTCAAATCCCGCGACGGATACCGTCGAGGACTCAAAGCGCGTGCTCACGCTCAATGCCTGCAAGTGCACGGATGTCATCAAGTAATAAAAAGATTATCGATCACATAGGGACTGAGATTCGAGTACCGATTTGTTCAGTAGATGTTATTATTCGGAAGTCAATCTAAAGGTTGCGATTGTGAGGGTTGTCGGTAGACTAAACTCTAGTACAGTGTCACACGGAGGAAGAAAGGAGCTTGCCGCGAGATCTTTTAAAGGGATTCTAGGACTTCAGTTTCGTTTGTGTGTCACAAAATATGTTATTAACTGGGCGTTGTCTAAATATCTAACTATGGTCTTGTGGAAGGGACATCATACACTCTCCCGATGAGCCACCGCATTTATCGGGAGCTATCTCTACCTTACAAGGATGAGATAGGCGGTGCGAGGATGCCGAATCAATCCCTGTGATGAACCATTTCCAGTTCTATCGCATCCTTCTACCCACGGTTACAAGAGATCAGGCTAAACCTTAGGTTCCTTGTATAAATCCCCTAAATCTTAGATACGAGGGCTGTCACCCCTTGTATCGCCTAAGCACAATAGGTAGAAAACCAAACACACATAGATATCGGTATAAATAAATCCCAATTGCAAATTCAAACTCAATAATAGAATTCAATTTGAAGCAACATGTCATACACACACAAGCTACTCCCTAATCCTAGAATCGAAGAAACTACTCAATAGATAGGAGAGGAAAATCACAAGGCATGTTCATGTTCGAATCAATAGTAAATAAAATGTGAGAACAGGAGTTTACAATGCCAATGTGGCCTTCTCTCTGGCGTTGAAGTGCAGAACTTAGATCTACGACGATGTTCTTCCTCCATGTTGCGAGTTCTCAAAACTTTTTAGGGCTTCGGTATGCCGTCCCAGCCATCGTGCCTCCCCCCTAGGGTTTGGGCGAAGCTATCCTTATATAGACATCACATCGGATCACTGCGAAATCTGAAAAAAACCCTAGATGCATCAATCTGCTGGGCTGTCACACAGTCGTGTGTTTCCACATGGCCAGGCCGTGTGTGGCCTTGGGGTGGCTGATCTCGCCCATAGGACACGACCGTGTGTAGCCATATGCCCTGGTCATGTCCCCTTCTGCATCTAGCTGCAAAATTCTCTTCTTTTGCTCAGAAAGTGTGCCTTTTCTCCACGAAACGCTATCCTGCACGCAAAAGTACAAAGAGAAGGTCTCCGAACCAGAAAATAGGAAATGCATGCAAAACAAAGTGACAGATGCATGAAACTAACATAAAATATAATGAGATGTGAGTGAAAACTACTCCTAAAACCCTATATGTTTTGCTCACATCACTTCCCCCAGACTTAAATCTTTGCTTGTCCTCAAGCAAACCTCAGTGCCATGAAATTTTAAAAGGATATTGTTCCATACTTAACATGTTAACTAAATTTATCAAGTGGTATTTGCAATCAAAGCAAAATAAATATATTCTAGAAATTCACTAAAATAGCTCCTTGTGCTCGTGCTAAGAAAATCATTCTTAAGGGATACTCGTTCCATGGTGAGTTAAGTCGTCATCCCATAGCTTTCCTAAGGTCTCTGGCTCTTAGACACTTACCTGCCCAAAGCGAGGGTCGTTACCTAGATCTAGCACAAAGTCTCAAAGGCATGCTCGGTATTGAGAGAAATTAATAGGTGTTTCTCCAGTAACCTAACTCGGTCTCAAAGGAGCACCTAGCCATTTCCACCCACGACAACTGTTTTTTATCCCTCATAATCTCTCTCTTCTTTTTTTTCTTTTCTTTTCTTTTCATTTTTTTCTCTCTTTTATTTCTCTTTTCTTTTCCTTTCTCTCTTTTATTTTTTTCGGATCACTGGGATTTTGATTTTTTCGAATGGGCTTACATAATATGAGCATCTCCAATAACTAAAATGCCAGTCTTAGGGTCACCTGTGGATTCCAAAGTACTAAACTACTGAGATGAATCATAACTAGGTATGTACTAGACTCTCCCTTTCAGAATGTTCGACATGTGTAGGTGTAAAAATAGAAGCTAACCAGTGTAGGTCTAGAATATTATTCATAGCCAATAAAATAAAATACCACAAGGTAAACGAAGTTACACTACTCATGGAAACAACTCACGAAGAAGACTTTTAACAAAAATACTACTGAGGTAGCTTTACAGATAACAAAAACTAAGTGTCGAAAGAAACTCAACAACATATGCATGAACAAATGAATGCTAACAATAATGCAAATATCAGGAAAGAAACTATTGCTAGAAACAAAATAAAATTTGAGGCCCCCCAGACTTAAATGAAAGTATACCTCTAGTATGGTGGACGAGGTGGAAAGTCTAGAAGCCTCGGCATCTCGGGATCTTGGGAGAGCTTGCTACTGAGCCATTGATGTCACATGTACATGTAGTCGATCTGAGAATTGGTGGATGCAGTGGCTGCTCGCTGCTCCTCCTCCCTAGCCCACTGTGCCAACTGGGCATGCATGTGCTGCCGCATCTTCTAGCGGTAGGCGGCCTCATCCTGGCGACGGAAAGCCTCCTCCTGGAAGTAGATGTGGGTCTCGTCATAGAACTTCTCAGCCCGCTGGAAGTGCTCCCAGAAGCCCTAGAACTCTGCCTGCGTGTAGGCGCTTTGCTACTCCCATCGTTGCCTCTGTGTCTACTGCTCGGCATATATATCGTCGAGGCACGATCGGAACTCTGAGAAATCATAGGCTAACATACCTGCATCCTACTCAAAAGTAGAAAAAGGTGGTGGTGCAGGTGTAGGCTCATGTCGACGTGGACTAGGTGGGCTCCTATACATGTGTGGACTGGAGGGAGAGTGATGCAAAGGGGGAGAGATGGGTGTCGATGTGGATGGTTCCTCATATGGCGGGGATTCCACTATCAGGACTAAGTGTTAGTTGGCACGTGTGGTGATGGTGGTACGATCAGGGTCGGAGAGCCTGAGGGTCGTCAGGTTTTTCCTTACAAAGCATAAGGAGTGTCCCTCTCTTACAATCATCTTCATTGCCATACACACTCCTAGGTCGATCCTAGGGCTCTCCTCTATACTCTCTAATGCATTGTAATCGTACCCCATCCTATGGCAAATGTGAGTAAGTAGGCTCCCACATTAATCTCTCCTCTCGCCGCTTTGCCCATCTTCACTAAGTATTTGATGAAGTGGAACCCTACATCGATGCTACTCCTTTCTTGTAGCATGTCCTAAAGGCAAAGCATCTCGCTAGCTCTTACTACACCGTTACTCTCTCCACGACCAAATATAGTACTGGCCATGATGCGGTGGAGGTATCGGAAAATGGGGTTTTGGAGGCGCGACGCTTTGGCTCTAGAAGGGTCATAAGTGTGCTCCCCTATCAACTCGGTCCAAAATATTCGAGAGTTAAACCCAATAGGGGTTCTTCTCTCTCCCCCACTCGGCAAGCCAAAGCATGAATTCCATTGGTGAAGGGTCCATCATGCTCAATGTTGAATATTCTAAAGGTGATCCTACCCTCTTCGCTCTCTCTACCCGTTAAAATTTCCTCTTCTAAGGAACTCAAAAATTCTAAAACTATCCTAGGGTAGGTTGGGTGTCTTATTCTCATTATCTCTTCCCACCCCATTTTTACAAATAGGGCTTGAATGTCACCCAACAACCCTAAGGACTCTAGTAAATCTTCATCAAAATACCTAGTTGCAGTGAGTTTGCGAGTAGAAAGCATGTTATATCTATCCCTATGTTCATTGTTGTGAAAAAGAAGGGTTGGAAGAGTGTTACCCTCCTCTGGAGCATGAGGGGTGTCGGTTCTCCTTGCTCGTCACTCCGAAGCGTCGGATCGAGATGCTACTTGCTTGGTCCTCCTCATCCTTGCTTCTTTTGGCTTCCTTGAAGGTTGGAAAAGCTTCTAGGTGGTGGGCAAGAAGGATCCACATGGCTAGGGCAAGAAAAATCGAAACACACGACGCAAATGGGGCGAAAACACACGGCATTCCCTACTTAACCTTGCGTGACACAACCATGTGAAAACACACGGCCAGGCCATGTGCGCCTCGGGTTGATGGGGCACGACCGTGGGAAAACACATACCCATCCGTGTGTCTCCTTTTTTCTCCCCTTTTGTGCACAACAGTCCGAATTTTCTGGTACACTTCGCCATGTAAGCTAATATGGATTTTATTTTTACCTAGCAAAGTTCTCTTCTGGTCCTAATGCTAACCAAAATGGAAATCAAAGTTCAAATTAACTAAATGCATGCAATACAATCAAAGGGAATCTTAAAAACTAAACTTGGGTTGCCTCCCAAGAAGCGCTTTGTTTAAGGTCGTTTAGCTTGACCACACTCCATTATCAACTTGGCTCTGGAGGTTCAGTAAACCTCCATTCATCCATCTCGGAATCAACATATGGTGGCCTCAGCTTTAACCTACTGAAAGTGAAGCCGTCTAGGTAGGGGGCTCTACACTCTGATAGGTTGAAGAGGATGATCTCTCCATCTACCTCTAAGGATATCTGGTGTGCCTTAACATATATGCACACCCCCACAGTTGCCAGAAAAGGCCTTCCCAAAATGATGGGATTTTGGGGATTTGGTCATGTGTCGAGTATGATGAAATCTGTATGGATCACGAAGTTCTCGACAACCATAGGCACGTGTGCAAGCAAGCCGACGGGTTCCTTGACTGAGTCATCCCCCATACGAATACCAAGATTCGCTAGTTAGAGCTCATTTAGTCCCATCTTCAGATAGTATGCATAGGGCATCACACTTATTGATAACCCCAAGTCACATAGTACTTCATCGAAGCTTTCCCCATATATCAAGCAGGGGATAACAAATTCACCAGGGTCCTCAAGCTGTGGTGAAATCTTATCTTCATTTTCAGCTTGGTCAAGTAGGGTGGTAATCATGGCAGCACACCCCTTGGCGAATCTGTTTCTTGGGGCTATTCTCTCACTGCCCACTCCTTCTTTAGCCTGACTTGGCTCGGGTACTGATGGAGAACTATCTATGGATTTCGACATGGTTTGGGCTATTTGGGCCACTTGTGTCTCCAACATCCTTGTGTGACTTGCAAGATCGTCTACAGTGCCCTTCAAGTCTCTGATTGACTCTTCAGATTTCTGATGTTGGCGATGAAATTCCTCATTGGCCTTTGTTTGGGTAGCAATGAAGTCTTCCATCATCAGTTCCAGTCTACACTTCTATTGTTGCTGCCCATTGCCCTGCTGCTGCCCATACCCTTCTGATGATTGGAAGTTCCCTGAGTTATTTCGATAGAAAAAATTCGGGTGGTTCCTCCATCCGGAGTTGTAGGTACTAGAGTATGGGTTGTTGGGCCTTAGATTATAGTCCCCAACTGCATCACAGTGCTTAATCTGCTCTTCTAAGCTATCTTTCCCTCCACAGTAGTCTTCTCGATGCGCTGCCACTCTTTCTCTAAAGTTAATGGCCGCGCATGTAGATGTACGATTCAAAGAGTCAAAATGTCTGCTAAGTGCGTCCATCCTTGCTGCTAGGGGGTCCATTGAGTTGATAGTATATCATCTTGCTGCAGGAGCTAGGTGACCACGTTCGGAAGTCCATTGGTGGTGGTTCTGGGCCACCTCCTCTATCAGCTCCTTGCTTCCTCGATAGTCTTGTTCATAAGTGCTCCTCCTGCAGCAGAATCAAGGGACATCTTCATGGCGTACGCGATCCCATTGTAGAAGATATGGATCACCAGCCACCTTTCCAGTCCGTGGTGGGGGCATTGGTAGAGTAGTCCCTTGTAGCGATCCCAAGCTTCGAATAGGTGTAGGGTCGATATGTTGGCTGGCTAGAGGGGGGTGAATAGCCTTTGTTATAGACGTTGGAGTTCGTTCGTTCGTTCGTTCGTTCGTTGCTCGTCTACAAAACTATTAGCGCAAGCGGAATATGCAAATACAAACAATTAAAGACAAAGTAAAGGAAGAATAAACACAAACGCTAACACCACAATGTAACGTGGTTCACGGCTGCGCCACTAGTCCACGGTCCGATTCGTCCACGGTGAATCACTCCGCAAGCTTCCACTATTCTCTCCTTTTCACCAAGCTAGGTGGAGGTAACCTCTTTACAAGAATTCACTCCTCTTACAAATATGATGTAAATAAAACCAAGTAAGAGGATGGAAAACCTTTAGGGCACTTTGGGAGAGTTTAGAGCATGAACATTAGGCCCCCAAAGCCCCACACCCTTCCTCTTTATAGAGGAAGAGGGTTTCTTCCCGTTGACACAGGACCAGTCGACTGATACCCCTGATCAGTCGACTGATCCTGTAGCCATTGCCCAATAATGACTTCTTTCCACATTGGATTTCATCCAACGACTTCCACATTAGTCGACTGATCTTACCATCAGTCGACTAATGGACCTATCAGTCGAGTGCTCACGAGCTCGACTCCATTCTGTGCTCGAAACCCTTACGACCAGTCGACTGATACCTTCATCAGTCGACTGGTGGTCTCACAGTCAATTGCCATTCCATGGCAGTCGACTGTTGGCACTTAAACCGAACTCGAACACTAGTCGAGTCACAGTCGACTACCATAACATGGTAGTCGACTGATGTCGGGAAATCCCATCTGACACTTAGCCAAATGGCCAAGTTTCACCTAAGAGCACTACCCCTTCCCGGGTTACATTCGCTCACTCTCATCCCTCGGAGTCCCTCGCCTTTGAAGTTATCTTCGTTCGGCCACATCCCTCGGATGCGCCAAGCGCATGGCTCTGCAGCGCCATCCTTCGCGTCTCGCCCTGAAGTCTACTTCCTCCGACTTCACTCCAAGCTCCTCGTCTGGCGGTCCCTCGGATGCTCCAAGCGCACGGCTTTCGCAAAGTCATCCTTCACTGACTCTAGTCATGAGATGTGAAACTCGACAAGACTTCATGTGCGAATTACTAAGTCCTGCAAGACCGCAACGCACATATCAAATCTAAACATCCTAACTTAAACCCTTTGCTACACACATCAAAACCATATCACGGGTTGATTGCACTAACAATCTCCCCCTTTTTGATGTGTGGCAATCCGTTTAAGTTAGGTAAACATATGATAAAAATATTAAGATAAGAAAGCATGTAAATAACATGATTAGCAACTCTCCCCCTTAATACATGAAACTCCCCCTAAATACAATTCTCCCTTACTTAAACAAATATATTTCTCCCCCTTTGACACCATCAAAAATATTTAAACAAAGTTTATATAAGCATGACATCAAGTTTAGAGGGAAAACAAAAACCAAAGCATGCCTTAAAATCAGATAAAAGAAGTTACTGGCATGTTATCAGGCGATCAATCGACTAGTTCAGACTACCAGTCGACTGGCACTCAGATTTCAGATTTTTCAGATTTTCAGAGTGGATTTCAGAAATGCATTAAAAATTCTACAAAATCCAAAAAATCATGAAATTTTGGGAACATATTTCTTTTAAGATCCTTTATCATTGAAAAATATTTTTTCATGAAAAATCATTATATTTTCAAAGATTTGCCAAAAATCCAAAAGCTTCAAAAACAACTAGGTTTTTGATCAAGTTTGTATCAATTTCAACACCTAGTTTTGCTTTCAATTGTTTCAAAACATGAACACACAGATTTTAAAGTAAGAAATTGTTTTGAAAAAATATGAAATATCCAACCATGATCTTTGGACAATATGTCTATGAATTAAACATAAGCCTTCCCCATGATTGGTCTATTATTGCTATTTTGATACTTTAAATGACCATCTAAATGCCATAGGCATTAGTGGACTATTAGTATCGTCCTATCATCTCACCCATGCTAAATTTTCAATCAAGGTAGCCTATGGTGAGTGTGAGATGTTCCTAAAGGTATTTGTATATACTTAACCATTAATTTCATGCAATTCTATACAAGGTTAAATATCATCCTAACAACCCACATAATCATAAAGACATATATGAATTAATTTTACATTATGATCATGAAATAATTGTATTCATCAATTTATAATCATGCATTAGGTATGAATTATGATAAAAAGTCAAGTATCACCCAAGGCATGATTTAAACCCTAATGCCCATTACTATGTGCCAAATATCAAAATCATAAATCATGATTGCAAACATATATAATAATTACATTAATTATCATCATTTAAGCATTATTATCAATTTATGGGCACATTATCATCACCCACCACTATGCTAAAACTTAGTCCCGCCATCCTAAGTCAACCAAAAATATGATAAAGGTAAAGTCCATATGGTTGACTATCCTAGGGTTTTTCCTAACCCTTAAGGATGGATTTAGGAACCCAAAACAAGTTCTTTCCTATTGGGTTCACTAAAAATTCCTTAGGGATCCATTTTCTAGATATTGTCTTTTTTCTATCTTGACCCCTAGCAATTAGACATTTATAGGCCTTTTCATTTTTATTTTCCTTATATCCTAGGCCTTTCTTATTGAAGCTTGCCCTTTGGCTCCCTATGATCATGTTAAGGGTGTTGGAGCCAATTGTGAATTTTTCTAGGGCTTTGGTCAAATGATCTACCTTTTCCCTTAACATCCTATTTTCCTTAATGCATGCATCATTAACATCAAATGGCATATAAAGATCATGTGAGCATGCATCATCATGACTAGAAGAAATATTATCATTAATAGTTAAGCATGCTTTTTCTAATTTTTCTTATAAATTCTTAATTTGAGCTAGCATGCATTTATTTTTCTTTTTAGCCCTAAATAATTCCTTAGTAAGGCTAGAAATCATTGACATAATTTTCTTGGGAGGTAGATTCATTACCTCACTTACCAAATCCTCTTCCGATAATGAGGATGTAGAAGAAGCTCCCCCTTCACTTGAGCTCTCCTCACTTGAGCTTGCTTCTTCATTTTCGGAGGAGGAGGAGTCTAGGTCGTCAAATGCCATTAGGGCAAGGTTTGAGTAGACATGTTCTTCCTCTTCTTCGGATGAGGATGATGAAGAGGGATCATCCCATGTCTTTGCCTTTAGTGCTTTGGCCTTTCCCTTTTCTTTGGCCTTCTTCTCTTCTTCTTTCTTCTTGCCCCCCTTTTTCTTCTTTTCTTCTTTCTTTCTCCTCTCCTCTTTGCTCTTGTTCAAGAGGGGACAATTGTCCCTTATGTGTCCCTCTCCTTGGCAATTATAGCAAATCACCTTCCCCCTTGGTCTTCTTCTCCTATCATTAGATTTATTAAATTTAAAATTTTTCAAAGAATGCCTTACCTTTCTTACCATGTAAGCTTCTTCTGTGCTATCCATGGAGGAGGAGGAGGATGCTTCATCGGAGGAGGAGAGAGTCTCCATCTTCTTCTTCCCCTTGTTTACCATCAAGGCTACTCCTCTTGAAGGTTGAGGTCTTGGCTCTTCCACTACTCCTTCGAGCCTTGTTTCGTGGAGCTCCATGGTTGAGAAAAATTCCTCCAAGGTGCTAACTTCTATGTTCTTGGAGATGTAGAAGAAATCCGCCATAGAACTCCATCTTGAGGACCGGGGAAAGGCATCTATAGCCTTCATTACCATATCCCGGTTGGAGAGCTTTTCCCCTACACTTGTCAAATCGGTTAGAATTTCCTTAAACCTAGAGTGTAGGGATTTTACCTTCTCTCCCTTTTGTTGGTGCAAGGGCACCAGATAAATGAACCTGTGTTTTGATTATGGCAAAGACACAAAGTTAAGTTTACATCGTTATCTCATGAGCTATTGAGTGTGCAGAAAAGTATTAAAGCTGGAGCTGAAGGCTAGCGACACCTAGAGGAAGCCGCGGTGGTCGGGCGACACTCGAGTGACTTCGGAGGGAGACGAAGGAATCGAGTGGAAGGTCAGAAGCGAGAGTTACAAAGTAAGTATCGAGGTAAGCTCGTGTGAGTGAGAGATGGTAAGGTCTTGTCCTCTTTACGGGGATGACCGTAGGCACCGATCCGACTAAGACTTCCTGTGGAAGGTCTAGGTTGAGATCGGACGGTTAGAAACCGTCACATTTATCATTTTCTGAGCTAACCTCTTACTGTAGGGAAGTGGCCAGGCTGGCAGTTGACTGCTAGATATTGGGCAGTTGACTGATGCTCATCAGTCGACTGATGGGAGGCATCAGTCGACTGATGGCGACGATTTAGCCTTTGCACTAGGTAAAAACGGATAAGGTTTGACGCGGCCACTTCGCGATTAAAATTATACAACTTCATGATCCGTTCCAAAAAAAGAGGAGACAAATTCAGAGTCTAAAATCTATAAAAGGAGGGGAGTATTCCAACTCCAGATTACATCAAGTTTATTCATCAAGTGCTCCTACAACGCCAACGCTCCAACACCGTCATAACGCCGACGCGACGACAAGTTTCGATCTTCTTCGTCGGCAGCAGTAGCAAGTAACATATTTTGATATTGTATTCTTTATTTTTATTCGTAACGAGGTGAGTAGGCTTGTTGCCTCATCCTCATAATTTCGGTTTTGTGATCGTTGTCTCCTACCTCCAACGAGGAGGAGACGTTATAGTGCTTTGCCCTCCGTACGCGGTCTAGGACCGATAGGGCCTTGGAGTAGCAACCGCTGGGTTGTGAACCAAGTAAAATAAACGTGTCGCTTTATTTTCCACTGTGTTTACTCATTTAATTGTCTACTCGAACGAAACGTCGAAAAGATTTACAATCGCTATTCACCCCCCCTCTAGCGACGCTTCTCGATCCAACACCTTTTCGAGTTTGATATTGGATAATTGGGAGCGAAGGACATCTCTCCTTGCTAGCTTGGCCTCGGTTATGCCTTCATGAATCTCTATGAGTTTCTCCCACATCTCCTTGGCGCTAGCATACTCTCCTATCTGGTTGACTTCTTGTCGGGGGAGTACATTGTAGAGGTGATGTTTGGCTTTTGAGTTTGCCAAGTACTCTTCCCTTTGCCTCTTGCTCCACCTTGATTTTTCCAATGGCTCCCCTTCTTCATCCCTAGGCATTTCGAAACTGTTTTCCATAATTAAAAGAATTTTGAAATTAGTTTCGAAAATACCTCCATTCTCCTTTTCCACCAAGAGAATTCTCCTTCAAACTTCGGTGGATGAATGTTCGATCCGACCATCTCTTGATATAGTGCTTTTGTTGGCAGTTAGTTCTCAACAAGCGCCATGCTCTGATACCACTTGTAGGGTCGATATGTTGGCCGACTAGAGGGGGGTGAATAGCCTTTGTCGTAGACGTTGGAGTTCGTTCGTTCGTTGCTCGTCTACAAAACTATTAGCACAAGCGGAATATGCAAATACAAACAATTAAAGACAAAGCAAAGGAAGAATAAACACAAACACTAACACCGCAATGTAACGTGGTTCACGACTGCGCCGCTAGTCCACGGTCTGATTCGTCCACGGTGAATCACTCCGCAAGCTTCCACTATTCTCTCCTTTGCACCAAGCTAGGTGGAGGTAACCACTTTACAAGAATTCACTCCTCTTACAAATATGATGTAAATAAAACCAAGTAAGATGATGGAAAACCTTTAGGGCACTTTGGGAGAGTTTAGAGCATGAACATTAGGCCCCCAAAGCCCCACACCCTTCCTCTTTATAGAGGAAGAGAGTTTCTTCCCGTTGACACAGGACCAGTCGATTGATGCCCCTGATCAGTCGACTGATCCTGTAGCCGTTGCCCAATAACGACTGCTTTCCACATTGGATTTCATCCAATGGCTTCCACATCAGTCGACTGATCTTACCATCAGTCGACTGATGGACCTATCAGTCGAGTGCTCGTGAGCTCGACTCCATTCTATGCCCGAAACCCTTGTGACCAGTCGACTGATACCTTCATCAATCGACTGCCATTCCATGGCAGTCGACCGTTGGCACTTGAACCGGACTCGAACACTAGTCGAGTCACAGTCGACTTAGAGTAGTCGACTACCATAACATGGTAGTCGACTGATGTCGGGAAATCCCATCCGACACTTAGCCAAATGGCCAAGTTTCACCTAACATCACTACTCCTTTCCGGGTTACATTCGCTCACTCTCATCCCTCGGAGTCCCTCGCCTTTGAAGTTATCTTCGTCCGACCACGTCCCTCGGATGCGCCAAGTGCACGACTCTGCAGTGCCATCCTTCGTGTCTCGCCTTGAAGTCTACTTCCTCCGGTTTCACTCCAAGCTCCTCGTCCGACGGTCCCTCGGATGCTCTAAGCGCACGACTTCCGTAAAGCCATCCTTCACCGACTCTAAGACCGAGTCATGAGATGTGAAAACCAAGGCTTCATGTGCAAATTACTAAGTCCTGCAAGACTCCAACGCACATATCAAATCCAAACATCCTAACTTAAACCCTTTGCCACACACATCAAAACCATATCACGGGTTGATTGCACTAACAATAGGGACTCTCCTTCCTTCTGACGGAAGCTTGTGATAAGATGGTGCATGTGAGCAGTCTTGCTTGTGTTGGAATGTATACTGAAAGCCTAGCTCTTTTTGTATGAATATTTTATTTTGAAATAAGAATCACATGATCATTGTTTGCATTTTATATATTCATTATATATGTGTGCATATTGTCTAATATTTTACATTGTAGATAACATGGTGCTTGGTGTGGCACAGAAGATCATGTTATCAGTACCTTGTAGAATATAAGTAAAGGCTCACAACCAAGATGGTTTTGGACAAACCATTGGCATGGTTGTAGTGTAGCTTGGTATTGTTTTATCTTGAACATAGAGTTACACTAGTACACTTAGGTGTATTGAGCAGGACCGACATAGAGGTGATTCAATTTAGTACTGACTACATAATTGAATCGGACCTCGGATATTATGTTGTACATGCTCTTAATCCCGATATAATAATGGGCACATGTACTTAGTATTTATTTCTTTGATTTACCAGAGGGTGAGATTTAGATGGATTAAATCAATATGCCCGGTAAGTTGGGAAATAATATTGTTTACATGGTGTGTCATTGATTATAGGAGGAAACCGTGTCCTATATATTAGGTTGATGATGTCCCCTTGAGGAGCTCATAAGGTTCATCATGTAAACCCAGCTGGTTGACTTAGTCAACATGATGATAAGGTTGAGTGGTACTACTCGAGGAATTAGATGTTAATTAATTGATGGTCAGAGATCAATTAATTGACTGACATTCGATATCTTAAACACGGGAGATTAATGTACAAATAATATATGGAGCCCATATTGATTTATGGGGTTGGTGAGGTAGTTCAATGATGATCCTCTAGTGGAATGGAACATCATTGATGGATCAAGTTTGTGTGGTTCCGATCCATCGGGTGGCCAAGACCCAACTCCTCCTTATGGTCCCTATCGTAGCCTAATATAATCCTTGTGAAGTCTAGATCCAAGAATGTAAAACAAAACCCTAGAACCAACGGTTGGGATTAAATCCCTAGATCCGATGGTTAGGATGAAACCCTAGAATCAACGGTTAGGATTAAATCCCTAGATCCGACGGTTGGGATAAAACCCTAGATCCGATGGTTGGGATGAAACCTTAGATCCGACGGTTGGGATGAAATCCTAGATCCGATGGTTGGGATTAAACCCTAGATCCGACGGTTGGGATAAAACCCTAGATCCGACGGTGGAGATTAAATCCCTAGATCCGACGGTGGAGATTAAAGGAGGCTTAAGCCTAATTCTATAAATAAGAGGCTTAGGTTGGGCGGCAAGATAAGTGAGAGGAATTAGGGTTTTGGCTCATCCAAAATTGGGGCGGCTAGGGTTTTGGGCGGCTAGGGTTTTGGAGCAAAAGAAGTGGGCGGCAACTTCTTCCTTCTAGTTGGTTGCCGGCGCCCATCCTCCTTGATCAAGACTTGGCCGGCGCCCATCCTAGAGGTCTCCTCCTTCTTCCTTGGCCGGCGGTTCTCCTCCCATTGGTGGTCGGTCATCTCCTCCTCCCTATTCTCCAAGTGGTCGGCGGCAACTCTTCTTGAAGTTGGCCGGCGCATCATCCAATTGCTCCTTGGCCGGCGGTTGCACCAAATTCCCTAATTTGGTGGCCGGTTCTAGATAGGAGAGGTATTTGTTCGTTTTTCTCTTTGTTCGCAGCGGACAAGGTAGAGGAGAACTCGATCTAGAAGGCTTCTACTCATGGAGGATCTTCGTCCACACGTCGTCCACGAGAAGGATAGGACATACGATAGAAGATCGTAAGGTATAAAGTTATTTTAACTTTATGTACAGATCTGAGCATGTTCTTATTTGTTTTGATTATGCATGTGTGTGTATGAATATATATTGTATAATCATGGACCCCGAAGACAAACACAAAAACCGGCGATCCGTTCGTTGTCTCTTCCGCGGCTAACCAACTAGAAGAGTTGTGTTGCTTGAACAACTAGTTTGTTCAAGCGACCACTCAAGTTGTTAGCACGATGATGAAATGGTTGTGCCAAGGAAGCTCATCCCATCCGGATTAATCCTTTCATTAGTGAAAATTTTAATCCGGGGACATGGGAGCCAATGAGCCTCCGAAGCGACTCCCTACAAGTGGTATCAGAGCCACGGTTTCCGGTTTTGTGTGTTTAGGATTCGGTTATTTTTTTTATGCATTTTTTATATATTATATGTGCCGGATAATAGTAGGATGTGCGTAGTTTAACTCTTTGGTTGCAGGCATAAGATCCGACTATTATGGCCATGTGTGTGTATGTGAATGGATGTGTGTAAAAATTTATTATTTGAATCCTCGGGGTTGACGAGGCTAGATTAGTATTTAATTTTTGTAATTAAATACGACATTGTTTAGCCGCTCATTTTAGTTTACTTTCGATCTAGATTATTTGTACACTCCTTCGTGGAGTATAGGATCGATGGATGTAAATTAATATGATTTATCTCGGCTCGGTACTCTTTGGTGACTTGCGCACGGGAAAAGATGGAGCGGACGAGGTGGCAACACGACGGGATGCGTATTGGAGAACAATGCCATAATAGTTGGAAAAATTCTGATTTTTCCATATTTATTGCTTATTTGTTTTATATGCATGTTGTGTTTGTTTTAAAATTCCTCGATTGCAATTTACTAAGTGGGAGAGGGATATTTTAATTGATTCCCGCGGCCTCCATTACAATTTGACGTGTGATGCAACAAACTTGTGCGTTGGCTTTGAGTGCCTTCCTCCCCATCGGATGGGTTTGTTTGCGGATCACTAGGTCAAATAATGGTTATAGGAAATTATTTAGGAGCGTGTGTACTTCCCCATCGGTAAGGCACATAATCCGAAATAATTCCCTTAGTATCGTGTAATGGTGCATACTTAGATGCAAATAAAAAGTATCCTCCCATCGAGTCAACTGCTTTTATTTGTAGGGATAAAGAGGAACCAACTATTAATTTTATTTGTCAAAAAGTAAGGTTGACAAGATAATAAAATTAATGGGTAAAACCTCCTCTTACAAATGTAGAATTCGTATACGTCCACACTATCGTGGCATGCGATATTCTCGGTGTTTTGAGGTGTTGGTTGATTTCGGGATTTTATTATTTTGAGGAATCAATATTATTTGAAATCTAATATTTTGATCATTGTGATTTTTAGTATTTTCAAATGGCTTTCAACCCACTTGCTGTGATTTTAAAAGAAAACAAACTTACTGGTCCAAACTACATTGATTGGAAAAGAAACCTGGATATTGTCTTAACTGCGGAAGAGTACAAATTTGTACTCTTTGAGGTTTGTCCTCCTAAGACCACCGATGACTCTGATGAAAAGGAGAAAGAACATTATAAGAAGTGGGTTAAGGCAGATGAGATGGCGCGGTGTTACATTTTGGCATCCATGTCAAATGTGCTGCAACATCAGCATCAGGCCATAGCCACTGCTTATGACATGATGTTTAATCTCAAGGAACTTTTCGGACATCAGAGTAGGGCGGCTAGGCAGGAGGTAATGAGAAACTTGATGACGACCACCATGGTCGAGGGAACACCCGTTAGGGATCATGTTCTCAAGATGATGACTCATCTTAATGAGATGGAAGTCCTCGGAGCTGAGATCGATGGGGAAACCCAGGTCGATATCATTCTCCAGTCTCTGCCTAGGAGTTTTGAGCAGTTCCGCCTCAACTACAACATGAACAAGAGGTTGTATTCGTTGGCGGAGCTTCTGACAGAACTCCAGGCGGCAGAGGGGCTTTTTCGTCAGAGTTCTCAAGCCATGGTCGCTCAGAAGGTTTCTTCATCTAAACCGAAAGGTAAGAAGAAGAAGAAGCAAGGTGCAGCTAAGAAAGTGGCAGTGGGACCCCAGGCAGGAGTGAAGAAGCCGAAAGGCAAGTGCTTTACTTGCAAGCAGACTGGACATTGGAAGGTGGACTGTCCTCGCCGAAAGAACAAAGGTATATCTTCTTGTTTAGTTGTTGAAACATGTTTAGCGGTGTTATCTACCAGTGTCTGGTGTGTAGATACAGGAGCCACTGATCATGTCTGCAATACTTTGCAGGGTTCCAGGAAACCCGACGACTAGCTGAGGGAGAGGTTACCGTCTACATGGGCAATGCTTCAAAGGTGGCGGCTATTGCAGTGGGAGACGTTTATTTATCTTTTGATAGGAATAAAGTTTTGGTTTTAAGAAATTGTCTTTATGTACCTACTTTTAGAAAGAATTTAATTTCAGTTTCTAAATTGTTTATGGATGGATATTCTGTTTCTTTTAATGACAAGGTGGTTATAAAAAGGAATAGGGAGATTATCTGTTCTGGTACATTGGTTGGCAATTTATATACTCTTGAACCAAAAACTCCCACGATGCAAATAGAAGTAAATAGCTCATCTTCTAAATCTAATAAGAGAAAAGAACCTTCAAGAATGAACCAAACATATCTCTGCATCTAAGGCTTGGTCATATTAACCTAAGTAGAATTCAAAGGTTGATATGATGGACCTTTAGGTTCATTAGTGGTGGAGGATCTCCCAACTGCGAATCTTGCTTGGAAGGTAAAATGACCAAGAGGCCTTTTAAGGCCAAGGGTATAGAGCCAAAGATGTGTTAGAACTGTCTATTCATTCGATTTGTGCGGTCCTATGTCTATCCAGTAAGAGGTGGTTTTGAATATTTCGTCTCTTTTATAGACGATTATTCAAGATATGGATACATTTACCTGATGCGCCGCAAGTCTGAATGCTTTGACAGGTTCAAAGAAGTCAAGGCTGATGTGGAGAACCGTCAAGGTAAAAGTATCTAGACATTACGATCTGATCGTGGTGGCGAGTACCTCTTGGGAGAGTTTAGGAGTTACTTATCGAGGTCGATTCAATCCCTAATTGTTCCGCACCGCACACCCCAAACAGAATGGTGTGGCGAGCGAAGGAATAGGACTCTATGGAGATGGTCGATCGATGATGAGTTATTCTCGAGTTACCCGATTCATCGGGGTTTGCTCGAAACAAAGAAAGACACATTCTCGAACTTGGTTCCATCTAAGTCGACTTCTACTCCCACAGAGTTGTGGATCGGGCAAAAGCCTAGTCTAAGACATATTCGATTTAGTAGTCCAAAGACATGTGCCAAGGGAGATGCCGTAAGTTGGAATCTCGCATGTATGCGCGCTTTGTTTGTTGGCTACCCTAAGGGAATGAAGGGTGGTTTATTCTATAGTCCTAGAGATCAGAAGGTGATCGTGAGTACGAATGCCAGATTTCTAGAGGAGGACTATGTGATGAACCACAAGCCCACGAGTAGGATTGTTCTTGAGGAGTTGACAGGGGAAGTCCCGACTTCAGTACCACCGGCACAAGAGGAGACACCACAAGTCACTGCACCGCGTGTCACAGAGCATACACAGGAGGCACCTCGTCGTAGTGGGAGGGTTGTTAGACAACCCGACAGATTCATGTTTTTGGGAGAGTCTTCGGACTTAGTCCCTAGTGAACATGAACCTGATCCCTGGACATATGATGAGGCAATCCAAGATAGAGATGCAGTATCTTGGCAAAGAGCGATGAATTCAGAGATAGAATCTATGGATTCTAATCAGGTCTGGGAGCTAGTAGAGCCACCCAATGGTGTAAAAACCATTGGATGCAAGTGGATCTACAAGAGAAAGAGAGGAGTAGAGGGGAAGGTTGAGACCTTCAAAGCTAGGCTTGTTGCGAAAGGGTATACTCAGAAAGAGGGTATCGATTATGAGGAGACCTTTTCGCCGGTAGCTATGCTTAAGTCTATCCGGATTCTCTTATCTATAGCTGCTCATATGGATTATGAGATTTGGCAGATGGATGTCAAGATAGCTTTCCTTAATGGAAGTCTTGATGAGAACATCTATATGCGACAACCAGAGGGATTCATTGCTAAAGGAAAAGAGCATCTTGTATGTAAGCTTAATCGGTCCATTTATGGATTGAAGCAAGCTTCTAGATCTTGGAACATCCGCTTTGATGAGGTAATCCAGTCATATGGATTTATTCAAAGTCCGGATGAGCCTTGTGTATACAAGAGATGTGACGGAAACGTAGTGGTGTTTCTTGTACTATACGTAGATGACATTTTGTTAGTTGGCAACAATATCAAAGTGTTATCAGACGTAAGGGTATGGTTGTCCAAACAGTTTGACATGAAGGACTTGGGAGAAGTGGGACACATCCTTGGGATCAAAGTTATAAGGGATCGCAAGAAAAGGATGTTGTGCTTGTCTCAAGCTTCATATATTGACACTATCCTTGCTCGTTTTAGCATGCAGAACTCCAAGAAAGGTTTTCTACCTTTTAGGCATGGAGTTCCTTTATCTAAAGAGATGTGTCCCAAAACATCAAAGGAGATAGAGGACATGAAGGCGGTTCCTTATGCTTCGGCAGTAGGAAGCCTTATGTATGTTATGCTATGTACGAGACCGGATATCTGCTTTGCCGTGGGCATGGTTAGCAGATATCAGAGTAATCCTGGACAGGGACATTGGACTGCGGTAAAGCATATATTGAAGTACCTGAGAAGGACTAGGGATTATATGCTGGTTTACCGAGCAGATCAATTAGTCCCTGTGGGTTACACGGATTCGGATTTCCAATCAGATAGGGACAAGAGTAAGTCTACCTCGGGGTTTGTGTTTACTTTTGGAGGTGGAGCCATAGTATGGAGGAGTGTCAAGCAGAAATGTGTGGCGGACTCTACCATGGAAGCTGAGTATGTGGCAGCCTCTGAGGCAGCCAAGGAAGTTGTATGGCTCAGGAACTTCTTGATGGACTTGGATGTGATTCCTGGTTTGCCCAGAACTATCACAATTTATTGTGATAACAGTGGTGCAGTTGCAAACTCGAAGGAACCACGAGCTCATAAGGCGAGTAAACACATAGAGCGCAAGTACCACCTTATACGAGAGATCGTAAAGCGAGGAGAAGTTACTGTCGCCAAGATTGCATCAGAGGATAACCTGGCGGATCCATTCACTAAGGCCCTTCCAGCGAAAGCGTTTGATAGGCATGTGGAGGACATGGGGATCAGATGTATGGCAGAGTGATGACGACATAGTCTTTAGTCTAAGTGAGAGATTGTTGAATGTATACCAAAAGCCTAGCTCTTTTGTATGAACATTTTATTTTGAAATAAGAATCACATGATCATTGTTTGCATTTTATATATTCATTATATATGTGTGCATATTGTCTAATATTTTACATTGTAGATAACATGGTGCTTGTGTGTGGCATGTAAGATCATGTTATCAGGACCTTGTAGAATATAAGTAAAGGCTCACAACCAAGATGGTTTTGGACAAACCATTGGCATGGTTGTAGTGTAGTTTGGTATTGTTTTATCTTGAACATAGAGTTACACTAGTACACTTAGGTGTATTGAGCAGGACCGACATAGAGGTGATTCAATTTAGTAATCGACTACATAATTGAATTCGGACCTGATATTATGTTGTACATGCTCTTAATCCCGATATAATAACGGGCACATGTACTTAGTATTTATTTCTTTGATTTACAGAGGGTGAGATTTAGATGGATTAAATCAATATGCCCTAAGTTGGGAAATAATATTGTTTACATGGTGTGTCGCTGATTATAGGAGGAAACCGTGTCCTATATATTAGGTTGATGATGTCCTTGAGGAGCTCATAAGGTTCATCATGTAAACTCAAATTGGTTGACTTAGTCAACATGATGATAAGGTTGAGTGGTACTACTCGAGGAATTAGATGTTAATTAATTGATGGTCAAGAATCAATTAATTGATGGACATTCGATATCTTAAACACGGGAGATTAATGTACAAATAATATATGGAGCCCATATTGATTTATGGGGTTGGTGAGGTAGTTCAATGATGATCCTCTAGTGGAATGGAACATCATTGATGGATCAAGTTTGTGTGGTTCCGATCCATCGGGTGGCCAAGACCCAACTCCTCCTTATGGTCCCTATCGTAGCCTAATATAATCCTTGTGAAGTCTAGATCCAAGAATGTAAAACAAAACCCTAGAACCAACGGTTGGGATTAAATCCCTAGATCCGATGGTTAGGATGAAACCCTAGAATCAACGGTTAGGATTAAATCCCTAGATCCGACGGTTGGGATAAAACCCTAGATCCGATGGTTGGGATGAAACCTTAGATCCGACGGTTGGGATGAAATCCTAGATCCGATGGTTGGGATTAAACCCTAGATCCGACGGTTGGGATAAAACCCTAGATCCGACGGTGGAGATTAAATCCCTAGATCTGACGGTGGAGATTAAAGGAGGCTTAAGCCTAATTCTATAAATAAGAGTCTTAGGTTGACAAGATAAGTGAGAGGAATTAGGGTTTTGGCTCATCCAAAATTGGGGCGGCTAGGGTTTTGGGCGGCTAGGGTTTTGGAGCAAAAGAAGTGGGCGGCAACTTCTTCCTTCTAGTTGGTTGCCGGCGCCCATCCTCCTTGATCAAGACTTGGCTGGCGCCCATCCTAGAGGTCTCCTCCTTCCTTGGCCGTTCTCCTCCCATTGGTGGCGGTCATCTCCTCCTCCCTATTCTCCAAGTGGTCGTGAACTCTTCTTGAAGTTGGTCGGCGCATCATCCAATTGCTCCTTGGCCGGCGGTTGCACCAAATTCCCTAATTTGGTGGCCGATTCTAGATAGGAGAGGTATTTGTTCGTTTTTCTCTTTGTTCGCAGTGGACAAGGTAGAGGAGAACTCGATCTAGAAGGCTTCTACTCGTGGAGGATCTTCGTCCACACGTCGTCCACGAGAAGGATAGGACATACGATAGAAGATCGTAAGGTATAAAGTTATTTTAACTTTATGTACAGATCTGAGCATGTTCTTATTTGTTTTGATTATGCATGTGTGTGTATGAATATATATTGTATAATCATGGACCCCGAAGACAAACACAAAAACCGGCGATCCGTTCGTTGTCTCTTCCGCGGCTAACCAACTAGAAGAGTTGTGTTGCTTGAACAACTAGTTTGTTCAAGCGACCACTCAAGTTGTTAGCACGACGATGAAATGGTTGTGCCAAGGAAGCTCATCCCATCCGGATTAATCCTTTCATTAGTAAAAATTTTAATCCGGGGACATGGGAGCCAATGAGCCTCCGAAGCGACTCCCTACAGCTTGATGGGAAGTATTTGTTTAGGAACTGTTGCTCACATTGCTCCCATGTAGTAATGCTTCCCAAAGGCAGGGAGTGAAGCCATGCCTTAGCCTTATCCCGCAATGAGAACGGGAATAGGATCAAGTGGATCGCGTCCACAGGGACTCCATTTATCTTCATTGTTGAGTAAATTTCCAAAAATTTCTCTAGGTGTCAGTTCGGGTCTTCAAATAAGCTCCCGAATTGACTCTTTTGGACCATATGTATAAGTGCTGGTTTAAGTTTAAAGTTGTTTGTCAAAATGGGCGGTCCAGCTATACTCGGCCTAAATCCTCTAGCGCTAGGAGCTGCGTAATCCCGTAGAGGTCGGCTACCTATATGTACTTTGGATGCAGCTTGATCCTCCATCCTCTTCTGTTCTGCTCTCCGATGATGATAGGTTCGTTCAATTTCTATATCGATCGGAATCATGCCTTCCGATCCTAAGCGTCTAAGCATACGAAGAACCAAGCCACAAAAATTAGGAGTACTCCCTAATACTAAGAAACAGGAAATAAAGAAATCTAGCTAACAAAATCAAAAAGGCAATAAGGAAATAGAAAGCTACTGCTAAAATAAAATAAAATCTAAATCTAGATATGGGAAATCTAAAATTGAAGTAAAATAAATAAAAATGAAATAAAGAAAGTAAGTAAATCTAATCCTAAATCCAATTCAATTATCCACTTCTCGATTCGATATCGAATCGATCAGTCCCCGACAACGACACCAAAAACTTGATGCATACGAACGTGACCTCAAATCTCGCGATGGATACCGTCGAGGACTCGAAGCGTGCCCTCACGCTCAACGCTCGCAAGAGCTTGAATGTCGTCAAGTAATAAAAAGATTATCAATCCTATAGGGACTGAGATTCGAGTACCGATTTGTTCAGTGGATGTTATTATTCGGAAGTCAATCTAAAGGTTGCGATTGTCAGGGTTGTTGGTGGACTAAACTCTAGTACGATGTCACACGGAGGAAGAAAGGAGCTTGCTGCGAGATCTTTTAAATGGATTCTAGGACTTCGATTTTGCTTGTGTGTCGTAAAATATGTTATCAACTGGGTATTGTCTAAACGTCTAACTATGGTCTTGTGAAAGGGACATCATACACTCTCCCGATGAGCCACCACATCTATTAGGAGCTATCTCTGCCTTACAAGGATGGGATAGGCGGTACGAGGATGCCGAATCAATCCCTGTGATGAACCATTTCCAGTTCTATCGCATCCTTCTACCCACGGTTACAGGAGATCAGGCTAACCCCTAGGTTCCTTGTATAAATCCCTTAAATCTTAGATACGAGGGCTGTCACCCCTCGTATTGCCTAAGCACAATAGGTAGAAAACCAAACACACATAGATATCGGTATAAACAAATCCCATTTGCAAATTCAAACTCAATAACAGAATTCAATTTAAAGCAACATGTCATACATTCGAAGTGAGCTATAGAGAGGAGATCTGAATCTTGGTATTTTGTAATTTTAAATTAATTTTATATTATTTATTCTAATCAAAATATGCAGCGGAATATAAAGATAATTATCAACACAGGCAATTTACTTGGTTCACAACCTGGACTGGGTTGCTACTCCAAGGCCCATTGCTCTCCCGCGAGCTACCTCGATGGACAATTCACTAAATACCCTATGACTTGAGAACTCTTGACTTCGGAGGGTTTCGCTTTTTACAAATGATGAAGAAGGGTAACACACTATCCACTCTTCTTAAAATTAAGTGCAGAAGCAAAATAATAAATTAAAAATAAAGTACAAGGCTTTATACTGACACTAAGAGATTGTAGAGGTGGTTGCAGTGTGTCGGAAGGTCGCCTTGTTGCGGAATGAAAATTTAGTGGACGAGCAAGTATTTCGGCATCACTTCGACGTTGATTGAATGTTGATATCGAGTTCTGGTTGAGCACAACCTTTATAAACTCTTTCCAATCGACTGGAATGCCTTCCAGTCGACTCCACATCAACCCGTCGATATGATATTCGTGGTCTTCCAATCGACTGAATCCCCTTCAGTTGACTCCACATCACTCGACTCTGCATCGAAAAATTTCTCTCTTCAATTGACTCAAACTTTTCAGTTGACTCAAGCCCTTTCCATTTGCATCGTATGATCTTTGATTGATCACCAGCTGATCCTGCCAAATAGGTATCTAGTCGACTGATACATCTCCAATCGACTGGACTTCAGTCGACTTGAATCCAATCAGTCGACTGATTCTTGCAAAATAGGATTAGCACAAAACAAATAATATGAAATGCAATAGCAGTAGTGATACTGCTCGATCTCAACTACTAAGTCCCACGCAGAATTTTTTGTCAAATCGATACCTAGCTTTGTCCCCCTATAGAGGACTCGGCCTCACCTCTTCACTCGAGGCTTACCTGCTGGCTACCTGCCGGACTTACCATCCTTGACATCCGATCTGACCCACCAGGGCTTCCACCAGCTGTCCACCGCCTCCTCACCCCGGACTTTTTGCGATTGTCCGGCCTCTCACACCTAATTGGTCTTCATGCCAGATGTCCGGTCCACGCGACCCATCTGGACTTCATGTCTGGTGTCTGATCCTCCTGATCTATCAAGATTCATGTCTAGTATACGGTCAACAAGACCTACTAGGACTTCTTGTTAAGCCTGTAGACTTAACACTTATATTAGATCACATATGAGTCCTAACTATTAACTGTAGTTCATACATCAAAACTAAGGAGTGATGCTTACTGCATCAACAATCTCCCCCTTTTTGATGTATGACAACACATCAGTTAAAGTTAGGAGAATCAAATATCAATCTCCATATTTAACATGTATAAGTAATGGACTTACAACTTTTGTAATGAATATTGATGCATAAATTTAACCATGTATAACATGCATTAATCCTTATCAAATTTTTACATCTTCTCTAATTTTATCTCTCTAATTATATCTCTTCTCTCCCCCTTTGGCATACATTAAAATAAGGGTGAAATTAAAGATTTATCACACTTTCAAAAACTACCCTTGAACAATTTAACCTTAAAATTTTTTCAAGAATTAACAACTTTTCCTTGAATAACAAATTTTCAAACATTTTCAGAAACTCCCCCTGAAAAATTTAATAATTTTTAAAAAGTTTTTCAAAGTATTCACAAGTCCCCATGAAAAATTCAAAATTTTTAAACATTTAAAAAAAACCTTCATTCAAAATTTTTCAAACATTTTCAGAACTCCCCCTTAAAAATTTCAAAGTATTCACAAGTTCACATGAAAAATTCAAAATTTTCAAACATTTAAAAAACTCCTAAAAAATTTTCAAACTTTTTCAGAAACTCTCCCTGAAAAATTTAATAATTTAAAAAATTTCAATTTTTTTTAAATTTGATGCACAAATGATAGGGAGTAAGCCCAAGCATGAATTCCTATTACATTTAGTTTTGAAGATACACATCTAAAAATTGTCCTTAAAGCAAATGTCCAACTATTTCTAGCTCAAATGATATAGAGTAAATCATCAAGCTTTGAGTTGTAGTCAGTCATCGAAGTGATCGATTTGCTTTTGTAAACCCCATGTTGGTTCATGTCGATGCACTTGATCTACATCTGGAACCTAGGGGTGCATTCCTAACATCTCACGTCCATCTTCGTGGCTCAATACACAAATAGGTAAACCTAGGTATTTGTGAGATGCGAAGGCTACCTAGATCTATAGAATCATGAATTCTAGATTGACCTATTCTAGAATAATAGTTTTTTTTAATTTTCTTTCAAAAATAATATAATGTTTCTTTTCAAAATAATTCGAAATGGTAAGCAAAAAGAAAATTCCTAGTCTACCAAGCATAAACCAATTTAATACACAAGATTTTATTAATAAAATTTCATTAAGTTCCAGTATCACAATACTCCTAATCAGCGGATGGAGGACGAGAGGGACCCATGCCCCAAGACCTAAGAAGATCCATCATCTGTCGATGGTCCTCTCTCTGCTCCTGCAAGATCTGCATCATCTCAAGATGTTGCCGCTGCACCGTGTCCTCCAACCTAGATAATCTCTCTGCTATGGTCGGAGCTGCCAGAAGTCCAAGAAATGGTGATAAACTATCAAATCCTAGTGCTTCCTGATGCTCTACCTTGAAGTGATGGTCTGGGTCGATCTCTGGCTCATGCTCCTACTCTGGATCAGGCTTGGACTGAGGTTGAGGTCCATCTCTCTTCCATACAAGGATATTATTGTCATCTAAACCTACTTTTGCTAACACAAACTGCCTAGACCTATCATGTCGTACTCAGTAAGTTGTTTGATGTTACCTGTGGTAACATCAAACCCTAATGCAGCTAAGAGGGATGTGATGACATGGCAGTAAGGCAAGTGTACCTTCCTACTAGTGACTGACCTGGAATGATAGATGATAGAATGAAACATCTGTAGGCTAATATCTAGATCTAACCTATGACTAAGTACATAAAGTAAAAATGAATGAAAAGGGTATATCATAGCGATGTCCCTAGTGGTGAGTGATAAAATGCAGTTTACTATAACTCGATACAGGGCATAGTCCTGTACTCGAAGTCTAGTAGAACTAAAGATACTCACAGACGGAGTTCTTTCTTCACCAAAAAGATGCATGTGAATCCTATCTAATGTAATATGAGAGTAGGGGTCACCATATGGTAACTCTGATGATGGAAAACATGCAACAGGACATATCGAATGCAATAGTCCTAAATGTTCTCTCAATATGTCAGGGGTAAAGACGAAGTCCCTACCTTGTACCCTAGTCAAGTATGAAAGGTCATCAATCTTGGTGAAGTTATTGAAAAATTCCGCACATACGTCTATGTTAACAGAATTTTTACAATAAACTAGTTTCTCTAATCCATAGTGTGCAATTACCTCCATACTTAGTATGCATGCATTACTAAAATATGATCTACTGATATACCTAGTGGGCATAGGAATGTAAGTAATACTCTCGAATCTAATCCTATGTCCCTCATTAGGGAACCTAACATCCGTGCATGGAGTTGATGATTCAACCTCGATAGCTCTTCTTTTACCCCTAATTAAATTACAAATATTAAATATTTATTGAAAATAATTGAAATTTGAGTTTAAAAATTTTTACCTCGGCATTTCGAATGATATAATGACCTTAGTGCTTCGAAAGATTGGAATTAGGGTTTTTCAGTTGGATTTCGACTGTGGTGAATGGTTTTGGCGTGGTTCGGTACTGTTCTTATAGATGGAATTTAGTCGACTGAAGATACTACAATACGTTATGAGTCGACTAAAAGTGTTTCAATGATCGTTATAATTATTACCATTTACTTTCGCTAAACTTTATCTACCGGCTCATTTCAATGACTTAATCGACTTCAATGATCAATTTGTGTTTTACCTTCCGATACTTGGAGGCAATTGATTTTGATTCAATGACTTCATTGAGTCGATCAAAATAGTTCAAATGATCGAGTTATCGTATTTAATATTATTTAATTATCCTTATTGTTTAAATTTCGTAGATTAATTAATTTGGTGATTAAATTTATTTAGTTTCATTTATTCAGTTTAAGTATAGTAAATTAGCTTGAGTTGACTTAAATTAGGTTAACATAATTTGTTTTAGTTAGGTATATTTGTTTAGTTTGAGTTAATTAAGGTAGGTTCACTAGAGTATGTTGTAAAAAAAAATTGGTTGAAGTGTATTTTAATCCTAAATCATCTCACCCAAGCTAGGTTTTAAATACACTTATCCTTATGAGTTTTGTGAGATGAGGATTTCTTTTATCTTTATTAAATTAAATGAGCAATTTCAAAGTGTTTAAACTTGTGTTAGATTAGGGCTTGGTTTGAGCTAGTCAAGTAGGTTTTTCCAGTATTGACTTCCAGGTCGTGGGGAGGCACATGACCTTCTTGATTATCGGAGCAACGACCACTTCCTAGACAAAGTCAATAAAGGAATCAAGTACTTGATTCACTTTAGGTTAATCCTTGGTCTAACTAGTCAAAGACTTAGTGAGTTAGCTTCAGTCAATTCCACTCGACTTAGTGCACCAGGTTGTGGCGAGACACATTGCCTTCTTGATTATCGGAACAACGATCACTTCCTAGACATGCACTTCGAAGAGCTTCCCCAACTTACTATCAGTTCACTTGTCTTAGTACTAGGTTGTTCAAGTTTAAACTACTTTGTTTCCTATCTAGTCCATTCTACATTAAGCAAGTAAACTAGACTAAGACATTCAAGTGTTTAACTAAAAACAAGGAAGGTACACTAAAGCAATCAAGTGTTAAACAAGAAAAGTTAACTAATACATGCAAGTGTTTAACTAAACAAGGAAACAAGCAAGGTGTTAGCTCCCCCTAAATGGTAGCTAGTTTGAGTTTTGTTCACTAAATGAATTTGACTCTTGGAAACCCAAAATTGATTTGGTCCAACTTGGTTGACTAAGCTAGACTTAGGAACCCATGCTTGGACTCGATTCTTAGCATTTTGGCTAAGTAATGTCATGTAAGATTTATAGGTGGACTTAGCCTTATACCCGAGTCCGGATCTGTTGTACATAGCTCTATGAGATCCAAGCATCATGTTGAGATACTTGGAACCCGAAGTGAACTTTTCCAAGGATCCAGTTAGAACTTCTACTTGCCTTTTTAGGACTAAGTTCTCTTCCTCAAGCTTTCCAACTTGAGTTGAGTCTCTATCCTTAAATTGGCAAGTCAAAGTCTTCGAGTTGACTTGCTCCTCAAGTACTTGGACTTCCTTAAGTAGCAAGTCGACTCGATTTTCAGACTTAGCTAACTTCCTACCTAAGCATGCAATGTTATTATATAATTTATCTTCTAATGGAGAAGTTACCTCATTTGAATCTTCAGAAATGGATACGGATCTGTGGCTTCTCTCATATTCGGAATCGGACTCATAGCCGGAACTTCGACTCGCTCGGATCTTGATTGACCATAAACCAGCGATGAAACTTCTCTTCGTCTCTTCGCATCAAACTCCTCGGATGACAACTCATCCCATGTTGCCTTAAGAGCCTTCTTCTTCTTTTCCTTTTTTTGGTTTTTCTTCCTTTTCAAATTTGCACTTGACTTGTAATGTCCTTTTTGATTACATTTCGTGAGTTACTTCCGATTGAGGTCTTGGCTTGTTGTCGGCCACCTTTTTGGCATCTTTCTTTGTAAATCTTTTCTTTCGGTTGAACATTTTTCTTACCATGTTTACAATCTCTTCTTCTCCGTTTGTTTCCGACTTTGACTCATCTTCGGACTCAACCTTCACTTTTCTTTCCTTTTTAGTTGAACCTGCCATCAAAGCTATACCATTCTCGGTTTGACCCGAGTTAGCTTGTTCGTGTAGTTCAAATTCATAAAATAGTTCATCTAACTTAATTGTGGAGAGATCCCTAGATACCTTATAGGCATTGACAATCGATGTCCATAAGGTATTTCTTGGGAATGCCTTAAGAGTATACCTAATTAAATCCCTATTCTCTATTTGGTGTCCTATTAAATGTAATCCATTTAATATATCCTTAATCCTAGTATGAAGTTGACTAGCATTTTCGTTTTTGTTCATTTTACAATTAAATAATTTATTTAAAAGCATGTCCCTTTTGGCTATCCTAGTATCATTTGTACCCTCATGCAATTCAATTAACTTATCCCATAATTCTTTAGAATTTTCAAATGGACCTACCCTATTTAGCTCTTCTTTAGTAAGTCCGCATTGCAAGGTGTTAAGTATCTTGTAATCGACTTGAGCTCTCTTCCTAATATCCGAGGTCTATTTCTCCGGTTCTAACAACTCCCCCGAGTCGTCTACCAGAGCTATAAATCCTTTCATAATTGAAAACCAAACCTCTAGGTCGGTCTTCAGATAGCACTCCATTAACCTTTTCCAGTAGGAAAAGTCCTATTCGTTAAAGAGAGGAGGGCGAACGATAATGTATCCCTCTAAGTGTGACATTATCAATGAAATATTTTCTAAGGACAAAAATTGATTTTAAAAAGAATCTAATATGTAGAAAACTAATTTAAATATGCTGAAAAAGAATTTTAAAATATAGAATATTATTTTAATGAATTTTAAAATGCAGAAAATGAATTTAATATGCAAAAAATTATTTTAACTAATTTTAAAATACAAAGAATGAATTTAATATACATAAAATTATTTTAACTAATTTTAAAATGCAGAAAATGAATTTAATATGTAGAAAATTATTTTAACTAATTTTAAAATGCAGAATATGAATTTAATATGTAAAAAATTATTTTAACTAATTTTAAAATGCAGAAAATGAATTCAATATGCAGAAAATTATTTTAACTAATTTTAAAATGCAAAAAATGAATTTAATATGCAGAAAATTATTTTAAGTAATATTAAAATGCAAAAAATAAATTTAATGTGTAGAAAATTATTTTAACTAATTTTAAAATGCAAAAAATAAATTTAATGTGCAAAAAATTATTTTAAGTAATATTAAATTACAGGAAATTAATTTAATGTGATAAAAATTATTCTACTGTAATGAAAATTATTCTAAAGCAAAAAAAATTATTTTAATGCAATAAAAATTATTCTAAAGCAATAAAAATTATTCTAATGCAATAGAAATTATTCTAATGCAATAAAAATTATATTAAAGTAAAAAAAATTATTCTAAAGTAATAAAAATTATTTTAGTGCAATAAAAAGCTCACGATTGTGGTTTCACCAACTCGGAGCGCCCCTGCTCTGATACCAATTGTAGGATCGAGTGAACCAAGAGAGGGGGTGAATCTCGGTATTTTGTAATTTTAAATAAATTTTATATTATTTATTCTAATCAGAATATGCAGCGGAATATAAAGACAATTATCAACATAGGTAATTTACTTGGTTCACAACCCGGACTGGGTTGCTACTCCAAGGCTCGTAGCTCTCCCGCGAGCTACCTCGATGGACAATTCACTAAATACCCTCTGACTCGAGAACTCTTGACTTCGGAGGGTTTCACTTTTTACAAATGATGAAGAAGGGTAACACACTACCCACTCTTCTTAAAATTAAGTGCAGAAGCGAAATAATAAATTAAAAATAAAGTACAAGGCTTTATACCGACACTAAGAGATTGTAGAGGTGGTTGCAGTGTGTCGAAAGGTTGCCTTGTTGTGGAATAAAAATTTAGTGGATGAACAAGTATTTCGGCAGCACTTCGACGTTGATTGAATGTTGATATCGAGTTCTAGTCGAGCATGACTTTTATAAACTCTTTCCAGTCGACTCCACATCAGCCCGTCGATATGGTATTCGTGGTCTTCCAGTCGACTGAATCCCCTTCAGTTGACTCCATGTCACTCGGCTCTGCATCAGGAAATTTCTCTCTTCAGTCGACTCAAACTCTTCAATTGACTCAAGCCCTTTCCATCTGCGCCGCACGATCTTTGATCGATCACTAGCTGATCCTGCCAAATAGGTATCCAGTCAACTGATACATCGCCAATCGACTTGAATCCATTCAGTCGACTGATTCCTGCAAAACAGGATTAGCACAAAACAAATAATATGAAATGCAATAGCAGTAGTAATACTGCTTGATCTCGACTACTAAGTCCCACATGGAATTTTTCGTCGGATTGATGCCTAGCCTTGTCCCCCTACAGAGGACTCGACCTCACCTCTTCACTCGAGGCTTACCTGCCGGCTACATGCCGGACTTACCATCCTTGACATCCGATTTGACCCACCAGGGCTTCCACTAGTTGTCCTGGCCCACACTCACCAAATGGATTTTTTGTCGATTGTCTAGTCTCCTGACCCAACTGGTCTTCATGCCAGATGACTGGTCCATGTGATCCATCTAGACTTCATGCCTGGTGTCCAGTCCTCCTGATCTGTCAATATTCATGCCTAGTATCCGGTCAATAAGACCTACTAGGACTTCCTATTAAACCTGCACACTTAACACTTATATTAGATCACACGTGAGTCCTAACTATTAATTGTAGTTCATACATCAAAACTAAGGAGTGATGCTTACTGCATCAACAATACACACATAAGCTACTCCCTAATCCTAGAATCGAAGAAACTACTCCATAGATAGGAGATGAAAATCACAAGGCATGTTCATGTTCGAATAAATAGTAAATAAAGTGTGAGAACATGAGTTTACAATGCCAATGTGGCTTTATCTCTGGTGTTGAAGTGCAGAACTTGGATCTCCGGCGATGTTCTTCCTCCCTGTTGCAAGTTTCCAAAGCTTTTTAGGGCTTCGATATGTCGTCCCAGCCATTGTACCTCCCCCCTAGGGTTTGGGCGAAGCTATCATTATATAGACATCACATTAGATCGCTGTGAAATCTGGAAAAAACCCTAGTCGCATCAATCTATTGGGCCGCCACACGATCGTGTGTTTCCACATGGCCAGGCTGTGTGTGGCCCTGGGGTGACTGATCTCACCCATTGGACATGACCGTGTGTAGCCACATGCCCTAGTTGTGTCCCCTTCTGCATCTAGCTACAAAATACCCTTCTTTTGCTTCGAAAGTGCGCCTTTTCCCCACGAAATGCTATCCTGCATGGAAAAGTACAAAGAGCAGGTCTCTGAACCAGAAAATAGGAAATGCATGCAAAACAAAGTGACATATGCATGAAACTAACATAAAATGTAATGAGATGTGAGCGAAAACTATTCCTAAAATCCTATATGTTTTGCTCACATCACTAACCTAACCTTATTTCTAACAATTTTGCTCTTGTCATCAAGTTTGTTCCTAAACACCCATTTTGTGTCTATGATAGTTTTGTTCTTAGGTGTTGGTACTAAGTCCCAAACTTGGTTTCTAGTGAATTGAACTAACTCTTCTTGCATAGTTATAATCCAATCAGGGTCAAGAAGAGCTTGGTCTATAGTTTTAGGTTCAATCTTAGAGATTAGGGAAATTTGACTTAAATTTCTATAGGATGCTTGGGTTCTAACACCTAGATTAGAGTCACCTAGAATTTGGTCTATTAGATGATCAAATCTTATTCTAGGTGTTCTTGTATTAGGATCAATGTTTGATTCACCTTGTTGGTTGAGCTCAGGTCTAGCTTCATCATCAAAATTCTCATTGGTTGCCTCAATACTTGGCTTAGATTTTGTAATATCATTTTCTTCATTAAACATATTGGTGGTTTCTTCTATTTTCAAAGTGTTATTATTATATAGTCTATAGGTGATGTGTGTGAATCACATGCATATTTTAGGGTTTATTTAGCATGTTTTTCTAGCATTTCATTCACATAGCATGCATAAAACATAACATTTACTTTCATTTTGCATTTTTAGTTTAGATGACTGTGGTTTATGTGTTTTTACTCTCAGAGGGACAAAAGAAGGTATAATAGAGCCATGGAGGGAAGCCACGACAAAACGGGGAGGAAATGGAGCCATAACACATATTTTCGAGAGCTTCTAGCAGCCTACACACCCTGGGCATGCTGGGGGCATGCTCGTACCAAAAACTAGCCAACACGCTCGATTTCAAGGTGTTCCAGGTCTTCACAGCACATGGCATGCCCAGGCCATGCTAAATGGAACATCTGTGCCAAATTCTGCCTCTTTAATAATAGAATTCATGAATTCTTCTCTAGAAAAAGCTATAAAAAGACCCCAAGACCTAAGAGAAAGGAGGCCAGTTCATTCCGATTCATTGGAGGATTTAGGGTTCATTCAAGAATCCCAGGGAGCATCCGGATGACTCCCATCCTTGGGATTACTCGGAGGAGGATCGATGTTTAGAAGCCAGGGACAAGATGAACGAAGCATAGGACACCGAGTGAATTCTTTCTTTTTTATCGCCTATGTTTTGTAACTCTTCTATGGAGTAGTCTTGTACCTTAGGATGAGGGAGTAGCTCTTTGTCGATTTGTCTTGGATTGTACAACTTTTTATTTATTTCATTGCGAATTTCTTGAATTAGTTTTACGACGCATATGGTTTACCTTGCGAGTTTATTGATCGCCTATTCACATGCTTTAGGGTTTTTATGTCCTAGATGTGTATAACTAATCATGAGAACCTATTGTAATTTAGGGCTTTCATTAACTATAGTGATCCATCTGAGTGTGACAGGTGTCCTCCATTGCAACAAGTTCATCGACCTATGAATGTTCTAAAAAACAATTAGACTCTCTTGAAGCTTTCATTATTTATCTCTAGGGTTTTCATTAACTGTAGTGATCTGCTTGGGTATGTGACAGATGCCCATCATTGCAACAAGTTCATCGACCTATGGATACTCAGAAAAAATATTTCATAACCTATCCTAGAATCTAATTATATCTTTGGGATCATTCGTTAACTATAGTGATCTGCTTGGGTATGTGATAGGTGCCCGTTGTTGCAACAAGTTCATCGACCTACAAATGATCCAAAAGATATTTTATACATAGATAGGTTTCCTTCAAGAATACATTAACCAAGAGTTGCCAAGATATCTGACATTGTAGCAAAACCAAAGCCCTAAGATTTCCCCATAAACTAGTTCTCTACTCGAATCTCAAACCGTTTATTTAATCTCTTTTACTATTTATCAACTATTTAATCTTCTAGATAATCTTTCCTTGCAAAACAACTAGCACTTAACAAAGTCTTTGTGGGATCAATATTTTATTACTTGACAATGATCGTGCGCTTGCGGAATCGACACATCAAGTTTTTAGCATCGTTGCTGGGGACTGCGTCAATATTAGTTAATTTGCAATTAGGTTAATCTAGATTTTTATTTATTTTCTTTTCTTATTATCTTTTCTTAGCTTTATTTTCCTCTGCACTATCATTAATCACATCCTTTGGAGTGCATTTCTTGTTTTATGCACAGATTAACTAGGCAAGGAGAACTAATAGAAGAAGATCCCGAGATAGAAAGAACCCTCTTTGCTAGGCAAAGACTTCAGAGACGACTTAAGGAAGCACAATCTACTGCTATGGTAGCAAAGGAGGAAAACAAACCTTTGAAGGACTATGCAACTCCAACTACAAGAGGGTTAAGGTCAAACATACGAAGACCCCCTATCGAAGCAAACAACTTTGAATTAAAGCCATCATGACTATCCATGAGACAACAACATCAGTTCGGAGGAGGAGCTACAGAAGACCCTAATTTTCACCTAGAGGTATTCCTAGAATTTTGTGAAACTTTAAAATTTAATGGGACTTCTGCAGTCACTATCAGGTTAAGGTTATTCCCTTTCTCACTCTGAGACAAGACAAGAGCTTGACTACATTCTCTTCCTACGGATTGCATCACGACATGGGACTAGCTTGAGCAAAAATTCCTCAATAAATACTTTTCCCCAAGTAAGAATGCAAACCTCCATCATCAGATCACAAACTTTTCACAAAAAGACGGAGAGTCACTTTTTGAAGCTTGGGACCATTTCTAAGGATTACTGCAACAATGCCCCTACCATGGACTTAAAAGATGACTAATTGTCCACACATTCTATAATGGTATATCTTATTCTGCAAAAACTTCTCTAGATTCTGTCGCAGGTGGAGCCCTAATGAACAAAACGCTAGACGAAGCATTTGATATCATCGAAAACGTCGCACTCAACCATCACCAATGGGCTATAGAACAAGAAAACATTACTTATACCCCAAGTAAGTATGAGGTAAGCACTATAGATTTACTCGCTGTGAAATTAGATACATTATCTCACAAATTTGAACATTTTAATATGAATGCAGTCAATTCTACTAATATTACTTGTAAGATATGTCAAATTTCAGGTCATACAACTCAAAATTGCCAAGTATGACTTATCCCATCTTCCATCGAACAAGTCGACGCTCTAAACAATTTCAACCAGCGACCTATAAACAATTTGCACTCCAATACTTACAATTAAGGCTGGAGGAACCATCTAAATTTTTCGTACCAAAATAATCAAACCAATATGGATAGAACATTCCAGAACAATCTTTAGGTCTTCCGCACGAGCAAAAGACTGCATTGGAGTTAATGATGGAAAAAATTATAGAAACATAGATTGTTCAAAATAATGAGTTCCACCAACAACATAAGGAGACGACAGAAACACTCCAACAACTAGCAAGTAAGATCGATAATTTAGCTAGTCATACTAAATTGTTAAAAACTCAAATTGCATAGATAGCTAGCTCAACTTCAAGAATACCAGGGAGATTCCCTACAAAAGCTGAAGCAAATCTGGTAAAATATTACAATGTGATACTTACTGAAGAGTATCGTATCACGGATGAACACAACCACGAAGATCCCCGAGATTGTGCAACCATCTTCTCAACAAAAGAAGACAACCTGGTAATTCAAGATAAATATGCTTCTAAACTTGAAGACCTAAGTGACTTTTCAATTCCCTGCATAATATATGGAATTAATTTTGATTCTTCTTTTTGTGACCTAGGGTCTAGTGTACATCTTCTACCATCTGCATTCTATGAATATTTGAGACCGTGTGGATTAAAACCCATCAATATAACCTTAAGATTTGCAGATCATTCATTAAAACAACCCATAGGCATACTAGAAGACATCCCAGTAGCCATTGAAAATTTTATAATACATACTGATTTCTTTGTCCTAGATATGAGAGAAAATCCTGAAAACCCCATTGTCCTAGGGTGACCTTTTTTAGCTACTGCTGGAACCATGATTGATGTCAAGAATTAAAGACTATCTTTTGGAATTGAAGATGAGAAAATTGAGTTTAATTTTGCTAAATCTCTTAACTCACCATTCGTTAAGGAATTTTGTTGTAGGATAAAATAGAATAATCATAGGTATTCCTTGGAAGAACTCATGAGGATAAAAGGAGAGAATAATAAAATGCCCCATAATTTAGGTCCATTCAGACGAAGATGGAACATGAGTTTTGATCCAAGATGAATAATAATATGGGTCGAGCTTAAGACCTAAAATAAGAGCTTCTTGGGTGGCAACCCAAGATTTTATTTTATTTTTATTTTCTTTTTGCAATTTTCATTCTTTGCACTTACCTTTAAATTTTCTTTTCAGAAAATAAATAGTGAACCAAATCATAAACTGGCTTAAAATTGTAGGATCCTTGAGGATTGGCTAGAGGGGGGGGGGGGGGGGGTAATCACACTTCTTTGATTTCTACTAGTTCGTTAGAAGAAGCATTACAAGAAAAATAATAATTAAAATGAAAATCAAAGAAAACAATTCTAACAAAGTAAATGTAACGTGGTTTGGAGATGATGCTTCTACTCAACGACAATCCGTAAGGTGGATCACTCCTAGCAAGCTTTCACTAGAACCTCCTTTTGATGAAAACACCAAGGTGGAGAAACCTTCTTTACAATCACACTTTTCTTCTTACATGATGATGGAGTTAATTTTGAGAAAAGAGGTTAAGAACACATGAAAGCTTAGAGGAAAACTTGATGAGCTCGAGAGTAAAGATTTGAATAAGAGCACTAGCCATCTCAAGCTTCCTAAGGCCTCTCTTTATAAAATAGGGTTGTTTTTGCCTGTTGAGTCCGACATCAGTCGACTGCTGCATACCAGCAGTCGACTGTTGCTACTATTAACTGAATCCAATGACTTCTTATGAAGCCTGATCTGTGGTCGTCACAGCTCAACGCCCACTTGATCAGTTGACTGCTCATATCAATAGTCGACTACTCAAGTCAACAGTTGATTACTCCAAGCAATCACTCGACTACAAATGTTTTTGTGCTCGTGTCCACTTAAAACAGTCGACTGCCCATACATGGAAGTCGATTGATATAGACCAATCGACTACTAAACCCTAGCAGTCGACTAATAGAGCTACAGAAGGTAGTTGACTTCAGTTGACTGCTTGACCAGTCGACTGGGTCATAACCCCAGTCGATTGTTCAAGCCTTCTGGACCCTCGAATGCTGAACACTCAAGACCAATCGACTGATATAAGCCATCAGTCAATCGATACACTTCAAGTATGACTAATCCATACTTGAAGATATACCCTAAGCTTAGATTTAACCTTCTAGTTTCTCCATCAGCCTTGCACCTCCAAGATCCCTCCAAGTCCACGACTCCTTCATCCTTGCGCTTGCCTTCAAAAGTTTCCCTTGGTTTCGTCATGCTTTGGATTTTTCCTTTGTCAAAGTCCGCTTGGACTTTACGTCGCCGAGACTACATACTTGGACTTATGATGCTAAGACCTTGCCTTTGGACTTCCTTTGCCAATGTCCGCTTAGACTTTACGCCGCCAAGACTACATACTTGGACTTATGCTGCCAAGACCTTACCCTGGACTTTCCTTGCCAAGATTCATACTTGAACTTCTCTTTACCAAGTCTTCACACTTGGATTTTCCTGTCACTTAAACATTCATGGTTAGATCACAGTTATTGTCTAACTTCAAATGATTATCCAAACATCAAAATATATTAATGATTGGGTCATTCTTGCATCAACAATCTTCCCCTTTTTAATGTTTGACAATCATTTAAGTTAGGTCATAAAAATATGCAATAAGACACAATGTGAATTTAACTTAAAATCCTTCTCCCCCTTTGACACACATAAAAAGAGAAAGGCATATAGACAATAAAGGAAATTGATGAATAAATTGTATATGTTTTGAACTAAGGTATAAAATAAACTTAAAGCTCCCCCTTAATCCAAGACATATTTTAGCAAGTGTGAATAACATGTTGAGAAAAGCATGAAACCATGAGCAAGTATATATCCTAACTTTGCACTAACAATAAACCATGTGCATATTGATTTTGGGATTAAAGAGATATCATAAGTAAAACTCTCTCAAAACCAATGCATCAAATAGTACTACTCTCCCTAAATTGTTGTGCTAATAATACCATAGGGTTAGGACAACTTAAATTAGACTCTAGACAAGGACATCAAGCTGATTTGTCAAAAATCAATGACAGCAGTCAACTGGTTACTGCATCAATCGATTGCCATGCCTGATACTCCCAATTTGAATTTTCAACCCAACTTCAGAAATGCATAAATAATTTGAGAAATGTCAAAAAATCATGAAATTTTGTATACACATTTGTCAAGTCATTTGTTATCAAGGAAAAATAATTTGAAAAATATATCTTTTTCAGATTTTGAAATTGATAAAACTTTAAAAACTAGCAAAAGCTCTAAAGAATTTTCAAAACTTCATGCCACTTTTTCTTAACAATTGAAAATTGTTTTTCAAAACATGACAAACATAGTTTAAAAGATATTTTAGTTGACATTTTCAACCATGCTCTTAGAGCTGTGTGCACATCAATTATGCATAAGCCTTCCCAATGATTGGTCCAATTAAGGATCAATGTCTCTAGATGTCATTTTGGTTCATAGTAGTGCATCATAACAAGCATGATGAACCAAATGCATCTTCCTAACATCTCACATGATGTCAAAGTGACTCAATACAAAAATCATGGATTCTTAGGTGTTTTGTGAGTTGCTTTAAGGTATAGCCCTAGATTTTGCTATAGGATTATGTAAACTTATACCACTACTCTACAAAGCACATTCCAAGCTCTCTCCTTAATGATGTAAATTCTGCTTCGAGAAGAGCCTTAGTGAAAATGTCGGCAAGGTTAGACTTGGATTCAATGTAATTAAGCTCAATGCCTTCTCTTGCCACATAATCTCTAATGAAGTGATGCTTCACTTCAATGTACTTTATCCTAGAGTGATGTATCAGATTTTTAATCAAATTGATGGTACTAACATTATCACAAAAGACCTTAACTTTGGAGTAATGTAGTTCATAGTCTTCTAAGTATGTCTCATCCAAAGCAATTGAGCTACACAACCACCCATGGCTACATACTCGACCTTGGTGGTGGATAAAGCAACACAAGGTTGCTTCCTACTACTCCAACTAACTAAGGAGAATCCAAGAAATTGACATCTACCACTAGCACTCTTCCAATCCAATTTGCAACTGATAATCAGAATCGGTATACCCGATTAAGTCAAAAGATCTAGTTCTTGTGTACCAAAGTCCTACACTTAATGTGCCTTTGATGTATCTTAAGATTCATTTAGCAGCTACTAAGTGGGACTCTTTGACACAAGATTGGTATCGTGCACATATACCTGTTAGTGTCAGCCCTTAGTGTCAATCATGAGATAATTGATTAGGGATCATATGTATCATATTTCATTAATAACAGGCAAGGTTTGCTTACTATATTATTTCTTATTTGTACTATACGAATAATATAATAGTGTCTTTGAATAGTAGGTTCAGGTTTACAGCATATCAATTAGTTGAATTGATAGTGAGAGTCTGTAGACATAGAGACTAGCATGTAGGTCAATTGATGACTTAATCTCACAAGTCATAGATATGTGATATCAAATTGACACATGAGTACATATTAGAGACTATGTACTGAATTGATCTGCCATGAGAAAGTTCCATGGATCGTTATATGAGTGTCATAAACTTTCTCATGTGACTATTAGTATGAATAGTTCTTAGACCTGAAATCACTATGGTTTCCTACATAAGGAGTTATGTACTTTGGTGTCGTCAAACATCACCCGTAATAGGGTGGACTATAAAGGTGATCACTGGGTATGTAACAAACTATGCGGAGGGATGTGAGTGATGTAGATGAGATCTATCCCTCCCATATGACGGGAGTGATATCATTAGGCCTCTTGATAGAGTAAGACCATGAAATGCATGGTCATGCTCAAATGAGTCAATATGAGATATTGAGCTCATTTATTTGAGTGAGTCTACTTGGGGATCAAGAAACACAAAGATTGATAAGAGGATGACACAGTCTATGCCTCATTGATCAATCTATATATCGAGGATAGAAGGACAAGGTCATACAAGAAAATAGTCATAGAAAGGTTGTTGTTGGATCTTGACATTTTCGTAACTTGGGTAGCAATGATGCATTGCTATACATCGCTCATTGCTTATGTGTCTAAAGTGGTTTAGAGACATTGCCAATGTTACGAAAACTTATAGGGTCACACACAAAGAACATGTTATTTTGGAGATGGGGTTCATTTTAGTTTGATTAAATGAACCATTAGGCATTGAATTGGATTCATTGAAAGGGTTGGATTTGAGTTAGACTCAAATTAAATGGCCGAATTGAGTTGGACTCAAATCAATTTGAATGGTATGAATTCATCATGCATGATTAATTTGGTGGATTAATCATGCATTGAAGAGGGAAAACCAAGGGTTGGATGAAACCTCTTTTCATGCATGAATGAAACCTTCTTCCATGCATGATTAATGTGGATTAATCATGCATTGAAGAGGGAAAACCAAGGGTTGGATGAAACCTTTCATATTCATGAGATGAATATAAAAAGGGGGCTTTGGATCATGAAGAGATCTAGTGAAATTGCCTTTGTTTTCTTCCTTCTTCTTCTTGGCTGAAATCCTTTCTTAGCCTAGCTCTCTTTTGTGGTGTTGCTAGCACAACCTTTCTCCAAAAGAGTGTTCGTGTGGATACCATAGAGGCACGTATGCTTGAACGTGCAAGAGATCCGGTGAACCGTGGACGAGCGGGATAGACAAAGGGCATGTATCAAAGGTATACCCTATAGGATAGAGCTTTTTGATCTATACTTTGTATAAATTTTCTTTTGCATGGATCGCTCAAGGGATCCTTTTTCCGCTATGATTTTATTGTTTATCGCATAGTATTCCCTGCAGTGGTATCAGAGCCACTTGCAAAAGATCATACATAAAGATCATCGTAGGTCATTTTATATATGATATAAAATTTTGTATAAGAAATTTATTATGGTGCATGCATGATTGTTTGGGCGATTTTGTGCAACAAGATATGCATGGCATATTTGTTGATCGAACAACATGTTTGCCGTTTGGATCTATCACCCAAAGTTGCTACGAACAGTGGCCAGAAAGGGTCTCAGGTTAATTATGATGGACTAAGGGCAGTGACTCATTCAAAGAGTTGTTAAAATAAAATTTTGCTCTGGGGCATTGCCCCCTGCAAACCCCGCAAGGGGCTCTTCCCCTTGACCCCGCCCTCTAACCGGCTAGTAGGACTGCCATGTCGTAGCGTTTATAAGTCGTGCATAGCACCATAATAAAATCTGCATGTCATAGACTATATGAATGATATATGCCATGGTGCATGGTTATGGCCCTTGACCCCAATGTGATTGTAGTTGTGTTGTGTGTGCATGTTATAGTTCATAATAAGGCCTACGAGTCATGCCTCCCTATTTTTCTAAGTGTAAAATAGATCTAGACTCGAATGTAACTCAAGTATTCTTATTTTGTAATGTACAAAATGATGAGTGGAAAGTCCATTGGAGGATGAAGTTACAAGAAGGATGCCGACGACACATAACAACCAAAGGATGCACTTGGAGAAGATGCTACCCCTAGGTTGATCCATCGCTCTTCTCTTTGGCTTGAGGAGATCGTAGATTCGAGCCATAACCATGTCACGTTTAAAGTTATATGTTGATATATATTATGCTTATATGTGATGCATGTGTATGTGATGCATGTGATGCTTGTACATGTGATGCATGTGATGCTTGTATATGTGAAGCATGCATAGTTAGTTGTCACACAATTAGGTCACTTATTATATGCCTACCAAAGTTTAATGCTTATTATTACCTTGTTCAATCATAATGTGTTTTCCAAAGCAAAGTGACTCGATTTACCTCGGTAAAGTACGACAGGACAATCATGATATCCGCCTATTAAACCTTGGGTTTGACTTAACTAAGCTCTCTCTATTAGATTGATGAACTTAGAGGCATAGCTCATATGGGACATCTATCTACATTATATAATTCTTAGGTGATTAGCCAAAGCTAACTCAAGATGAGTGGTAATTTAGAAAGATATCTCATGCGATGGGCACAATGAACAAATAATGTTGTTCATTTAGATATACAAGAGTTACATTAGATGTAATTGGTACAAGTTACCTACCTAACTTATACGAATCTTGGGTGATTAGCCAAAGCTAACTCAAGATGCGGTATAATATGGATCTTGTCCCACTTTGTGACTAGTGGGAGAATCATTTAGTTAAAAGGCCTAATTAAATGACTGAAATATGATACATTTATGCATTTCTGTATTGTAGATCACCATGTCATCAAATACGTTGAACACACTCTCTTTGCGATTTGTCCTTAATAAGGACAAGCTCATTGGAGCTAATTTTCTGGATTGGTACAGGAACTTGAGGATAGTCCTCAAGCAAGAATGCAAATTGTACATCATAGAGCAGTCCATTCCTGAACCGCCCACCCCTACAGCCACTCGTGCTGACAAGGATGCTTATAAGAAGCATCAAGATGACTCACTGGATGTGTCATGCCTTATGCTTGCCACCATGAACTCTGAGCTTCAGAAGCAACATGAGAACATGGATGCCTATGATATGGTTGAGCATCTGAAACAACTATACCAGGGACAAGCAAGGCATGAGAGAAACAAAGTGTCAAAGGCCTTGTTTCAATGCAAGATGCAAGAAGGAACTTTCGTAGACACTCATATACTCAAGATGATTGGGTACGTTGAGAACCTAGTGAGATTAGGATTTCCATTAGGCCAAGAGTCGGCCACTGACCTTGTTTTACAGTCACTGTTAGAAGGCTACAATCAATTTATCATGAACTACAACATGAATGAAATTGATAAGCCTTTACCTGAGATACTGAGCATGTTACGAACTGCTAAACTCAACCTTAAGAAGGCAAAGCCTAGCACCGTATTGATGGTGAACAAAGGCAAAGGAAAAGGCAAGCAGAAGCCTAAAGGTAAGGATAAGACCCAAGCCAAAAGTAAAGGCAAGGCAAATGCATTGAAACCTAAAGGAGGGGTGTCTAAGGAAGGGGAATGCTTCCACTGCGGTGAGACTGGGCATTGGAAGAGAAACTGTAAGCTATACCTGGAAGAGGTGAAAAGGAAGAGGAGTGAGACTTCTGTCTCAGGTATATATGTTATCGAAGTCAATTTATCTATCTCGTCTTCTTGGGTATTAGATACTGACTATGGTTCTCACATTTGTACTAATGTGCAGGGCCTTCGAAAGACTAGATCATTGATGAAGGGCGAAGTGGACCTACGGGTAGGCAATGGAGCAAAAGTTGTCGCCATTGTTGTAGGGACATATTTCTTATCTTTGCTCACTGGGCTTATCTTAGAACTAGTAGACTATTGTTATGTGCTTGCCTTGACTAAAAATATTATCTCTGTTTCTTGTTTAGACAAGAAAGGTTTTTCATTTGTAATAAAGGACAAGTGTTGTTCCGTTTATTTAAATGATATATTTTTTGTAGTGCACACCTTGTGAATGGTCTCTATCTTCTAGATCTTGAAACCCCAGTCTATAACATAAATACCAAACAGTTCAAATCTAATGATCTCAACCAAACATATCTTTGGCATTGTTGCCTGGGTCATGTAAATGAGAGTCGCATATCCCAACTCCATAAGGATGGATTACTGGACTCATTTGATTTTGAATCATATGAGACATGTGCATCCTGTCTTCTAGGCAAGATGACCAAGACTCCATTTAGTGGACATGGTGAACGAGCTACTGATTTGTTAGAACACATACATACAGATGTATGTGGGCCTAGGGCTGTAAACGAACCAAGCGTTCATGAACGAGCTTGGTGTTCGACTCGGTAAGAGCTCGTTTACGTTCGTTCAATATGTATCAAAGTCAATTAATAAACAAGCTTGAACACGTATGTGTTCAGCTTGTTAATGTTCGTGAACAGCGTTCGTGAACAGTGTTCGTGAACAGTGTTCGTGAACAATGTTCATGAACATTAACAAGCTGATTTATGATTATACTCTTTTAAAAATTATTTTTGAATATATTTATACTCATTTATAAATCAGGATTAAATTAATAAAATTTTAAATAAATAAACAAGTTTGATTTAAAAGTTTGATAACATTTAAATAAATCAAATTTAAACAAGCTTTAATCAAGCTTGATTCAAGCTTGAATCAAGCTTGATTAGAAGCTTGATACCCATTAAACAAGCCAAGCTCAATTCAAGCCCAAGCCAAGCTCAAGCTCAAAAAAAAAATACCAAGCCAAGCTCGAACAGGTTTTTTAGTAGCTTGGTTAATTTTAGGTTTATTCTTACCAAATTGGTTATCTTATCAAACAAGTCTGAACACTACAAAGCTTGGCTTGGCTTGGCTCGTTTACAGCCCTATGTGGGCCTTTCAATGTAGCAACTAGAGGAGGCTATCAGTACTTCATTACTTTTACTAATGATTTTAGTAGATATGAATATGTGTATCTTATGAGATACAAATCTGAATCCTTTGAAAAGTTCAAAGAATTCAAGAATAAAGTACAAAACCAACTTGGTAAGAGTATAAAAGTACTTCGATCAGATCGAGGTGGGGAATACCTTAGCCAAGATTTTCATGACTATCTCATTGAGTTTGGGATTAGATCTCAACTCACTCCACCTGGAACACCACAGTGGAATGGTGTATCAGAAAGGAGAAATCATATATTATTAGATATGGTATGATCCATGATGAGTCACACAAATCTTCCTTCTTTCTTCTGGGGATATGCTTTAGAGATGACTACTTTCACACTTAACCGCATTCCATCTAAGGCAGTCATAAAGCCACCATATATGATATGGACTGGGAAGAGTCCCAAGATATCTTTTATGAAGATTTGGGGTTGTGAGGCTTATGTTCGACATCAAGTCTCTGACAAACTAGGTCCCAAATCAAACAAGTGCTATTTTATAGGATATCCTAAAGAAACGAAAGGAAATTACTTCTACAATCCCACACAAGGCAAGGTATTTGTCGCTAGAAATAGAGTATTTCTAGAAAGAGAGTTCATTTCTAGAAGAACTAGTGGGAGTAAAATACATTTTGAAGAAATTCAAGATAAAGATAACACTAAGATGGAAATTGAACATGCACCACAAAATGTTATGGGTGATGAGATTGTTGCATAAGAAATTATGGAGCAACAACCTATTCAAGTAGACCAACCTCTTCGCAGGTTTGATAGGATACGTTGTCAGCCTGAAAGATATTCATTTCTCTTGTCTAACAATGATGATGTTATGCTTGTTGAGTTAAATGAGCCTACATCCTATCAGGAAGCTGTGATGAGCCCAGATTCTGAGAAATTGCTAGAGGTCATGAGATCTGAAATAGAATCCATGTACACTGACCAAGTATAGACTTTGGTTGATCCACTTGAAGGGGTCAAACCCATTGGGTGTAAGTGGGTCTTTAAGAGAAATACTGACATGAATGGTCTTATGCATACCTATAAAGGGCGATTGGTAGCTAAAGGTTTCAAACAAATTCATGGTATTGACTATGATGAAACTTTTCACGATTCGCGATGCTTAAGTCCATTCGGATCATGCTTGCTATTATAGTTTACCACGATAATGAGATCTGGCCAATGGGTGTCAAAACTACGTTTCTAATTAGAAACCTCCTCGAGGATGTGTACATGACACAACCTGAGGGTTTTTAGATCTAAAGCATACTGGCAAGGTATGTAAGCTATAAAGGTTCATTTATGGTTTAAAGCAAGCATCTAGAAGTTGGAATCTTCGATTTGATGATGTGATCAAATAGTTTGGTTTCATTAAGAATGAAGATAAACCCTATGTCTACAAGAGGGTTAGTGGGAGCATAGTTATCTTTCTTATCTTGTATGCTGTTGACATACTTCTTATTGGAAACGACATCCCTACGCTACAGTCTGTGAAGACTTGGCTTGGGAATTATTTCTCAATGAAGGACTTAGGTGAAGCAGCCTACATTTTAGGCATTAAGATCTATAGAGATAGATCTAAGAGATTTTTTAGCTTAAGTCAGAGTGCATACATTGACAAGGTGCTTAAATGTTTTTCCATGTAGAATTCCAAGAAGGGATTTCTACCAATGTCACATGGTGTGAGCCTTTCAAAGGCTCAATGGCATTCTTCTAAGGAAGAAAGGGAATGTATGGATCAGATCTCTTATGCATCTTCTATAGGGTCTATTATGTACGTCATGCTATGCACTCGTTCTGATGTCTCGTATGCTTTAAGCATGACAAGAAGGTACCAGTCGGATCCAGGTGACAGTCACTGGATAGCCATCAAGAATATTCTTAAGTACTTGAGAAGAACTAAAGAATATTTTTTGATATTTGGAGGCAATGAGGAGCTCGCTGTAAAGCGTTACAGCGATCCTAGCTTCCAAACGGACAAGGACGATTACAGATTGCAGTCAAGGTATGTCTTTTATTTAAATGGTGGTGTTGTGAGGTGTAAGAGTTCAAAGCAAGACACAATTGTGGATTCTACTACAGAGGCCGAGTATATTGCTGCTTCAGATGTGGCAAAGGAGGTTGTTTGGATCAAGAAGTTTGTTTCTGATCTTGGTGTAGTTCCTAGCATCGTGAGCCCTATAGAGCTTTATTGTGACAACAACGGGGCTATAGCACATGCTAAGGAACCTCATTCTCACCAGCGTTCCAAACATATACTACGGTAGTATCACCTCATTCGAGAGATCATCGATAGAGGAGATGTGCAGATATGCAGAGTAGATACTGATGCTAACATTGCGGATCCCTTGACCAAGGCTTTAGCACAGAGGAAGTATGATGGTCATACTAGGTCACTGGGTCTTAGAGATTACAGTGATTGGCACTAGTGCTAGTGGGAGATTGTTAGTGTTAGCCCTTAGTGTCAATCATGAGATGATTGATTAGGGATCATATGTATCATATTTCATTAATAGCAGGCAAGGTTTTCTTATTATATTATTTCTTATCTGTGCTATATGAATAATATAATAGTGTCCTTGAATAGTAGGTTCAGATTTACAGCATATCAATTGATTGAATTGATAGTGAGAGTCTATATATATATATAGAACACTACTCTTAATTATTCCTAGTTGAGTATTAATATGCAAGGACAATATTAATGCATAGAGACTAGCATGTAGGTCAATTGATGACTTAATCTCACAAGTCATGGATATGTGATATCAAATTGATACATGGGTACATATTAGAGCTATGTACTGAATTGACTCGCCATGAGAAAGTTTCATGGATCGTTATATGAGTGTCATAAACTTTCTCATGTGACTATTAGTATGAATAGTCCTTAGACCTGAAATCTCTAAGTTCCCTACATAAGGAGTTATGTACTTTGGTGTCGTCAAATGTCACCCGTAATAGGGTGGACTATAAAGGTGATCACTGGGTATGTAACAAACTATGTGGAGGGATGTGAGTGATGTAGATGATATCTATCCCTCCCATATGACGGGAGTGATATCTTTAGGCCTCTTGATAGAGTAAGACCACGAAATACATGGCCATGCTCAAATGAGTCAATATGAGATATTGAGCTCATTTGTTTGAGTGAGTCTACTTGGGAATCAAGAAACACAAAGATTGATAAGAGGATGACACGGTCTATGTCACATTGATCAATCTAGATATCGAGGATAGAAGGACAAGGTCATATAAGATAATAGTCACAGAAAGGTTTTTGTCGGATCTTGACATTTTCGTAACTTGGGTAGCAATGATGCATTGCTAGATTCGCTCATTGCTTATGTGTCTAAAGTGGTTTAGAGACATTGCCAGCGCAAAAACTTGTAGGATCACACACAAAGAACATGTTGTTTTGGAGATGGAATTCATTTTAGTTTGACTAAATGAACCATTAGGCATTGAATTAGATTCATTGAAAGGGTTGGATTTGAGTTAGACTCAAATTAAATGGCCGAATTGAGTCGGACTCAAATTGATTTGATTTGAGTTGGACTCAAATTGATTTGATTTGAGTTGGACTCAAATCAATTTGAATGGTATGAATTCATCATGTATGAGTAATGTGGTTGACTAATCATGCATAGAAGAGGGAAAACCAAGGGTTGGATGAAACCTCTTTTCATGCATTAATGAAACCTTCTTCCATGCATGATTAATGTGGATTAATCATGCATTGAAGAGGGAAAACCAAGGGTTGGATGAAACCTTTCATATTCATGAGATGAATATAAAAAGGGGGCTTTGGATCATGAAGTGATCTAGTGAAATTGCCTTTGTTTTCTTCCTTCTTCTTCTTGGCCGAAATCCTTTCTTGACCTAGCTCTCTTTTGTGCTAGTACAACCTTTCTCCAAAAGAGTGTTCGTGTGGATACCATAGAGGCATGTATGCTTGAACATGTAAGAGATCTGACGAACCATGGACGAGCGAGATAGTCAAAGGGCATGCATTTAAAGATATACCCTATAAGATAGGGCTTTTTGATCTATACTTTGTATGAGTTTTCTTTTGCATGGATCGCTCAAGGGATCCTTTTTCCACTGCAATTTTATTGTTTATCACATAGGATTCCTTATAATACCTACCGCAAATAAAATGTCGGGTCTACTAGCGGTTAGATATAGCAAACTACCAATTATACTCCTATAAAGTTCTGAGTCAATTAATTTCCCTTCTTGATCATTGTCTATCTTGGTGTTGGTTGCCATTGGGGTGGTTACTACCTTAACATTTTCCAAACCAAATTTCTTGATCATTTCTTTGGCATATTTGGTTTGGTATATATGAATTACCTCATTAGTTTGTCTAACTTGTAGGCCTAAGAAGAAATTTAATTCTCCAACTAGACTCATTTCAAACTCATTTTCCATATTTTTAATAAAATCTTGAAGGAGTTCATAATTTGCTAGCCCAAAAATGATATCATCAACATACACTTGGGCAACAAAGATGTCTTTAGACTTTGACTTTATAAATAGGGTTTGATCAACTTGACCTCTTCTAAAATTCTTAGAAATTAAGAAAGATGATAGTCTTTCATACCAAACCCGGGGAGCTTGTTTTAACCAATATAAAGCTTTTCTAAGGTTATAAACATGGTTTGGGTAATCTACATTCTCAAACCCGGGAGATTGTTCGACATAAATCTCTTCCTTAATAAACCCATTTAAGAATGTCTATTTCACATCCATTTGATAGAGTTTAAAACCCATGTGAGCGGCATACCCTAATAGAATTCTTATGAACTCTAACCTAGCAATTGGAGCATAGGTTTCACCATAATCAAGTCCTTTAACTTGATTGAAACATTGAGCTACTAACCTAGCTTTGTTTCTAGTAATATTACCTTGATCATCTAACTTGTTCCTAAAGACCCATCTTGTGGTAACAATAGTGCTATCATTGGGTCTAGGAACTAGCTCTCATATTTGACTTCTCTCAAATTGAGATAATTCTTCTTGCATTGCCAAAATCCAATCTGGATCAAGTAATGCATCATTAATTAATTTAGGCTCAATTTGAGAGATGAGAGCTACTTGACTAGTAGGAGCTCTATGGAAAGACTGAGTTCCTACTCCTTGTTATAGTTCTCATACTAATTGATCAAGGGGATGATTTTGATGAATCCTTAAGGTCCTAGGAGCTGAATCCAATTGGTTTTGATCATGGTTATCCTTTCTTCTTTCATCATCAGAATCTCCTCTTTCTCCCCTTTGATTATTACCTCTTAATTCTCCCCTTTCATCATCAGAATCCAATTGGTATTGTTTTATCTTGAACATAGAGTTACACTAGTACACTTAGGTGTATTGAGCAGGACCGACATAGAGGTGATTCAATTTAGTACTGACTACATAATTGAATCGGACCTCGGATATTATGTTGTACATGCTCTTAATCCCGATATAATAATGGGCACATGTACTTAGTATTTATTTCTTTGATTTACCAGAGGGTGAGATTTAGATGGATTAAATCAATATGCCCGGTAAGTTGGGAAATAATATTGTTTACATGGTGTGCCATTGATTATAGGAGGAAACCGTGTCCTATATATTAGGTTGATGATGTCCCCTTGAGGAGCTCATAAGGTTCATCATGTAAACCCAACTGGTTGACTTAGTCAACATGATGATAAGGTTGAGTGGTACTACTCGAGGAATTAGATGTTAATTAATTGATGGTCAGTAAATCAATTAATTGACGGACATTCGATATCTTAAACACGGGGAGATTAATGTGCAAATAATATATGGAGCCCATATTGATTTATGGGGTTGGTGAGGTAGTTCAATGATGATCCTCTAGTGGAATGGAACATCATTGATGGATCAAGTTTGTGTGGTTCCGATCCATCGGGTGGCCAAGACCCAACTCCTCCTTATGGTCCCTATCGTAGCCTAATATAATCCTTGTGAAGTCTAGATCCAAGAATGTAAAACAAAACCCTAGAACCAACGGTTGGGATTAAATCCCTAGATCCGATGGTTAGGATGAAACCCTAGAATCAACGGTTAGGATTAAATCCCTAGATTCGACGGTTGGGATAAAACCCTAGATCCGATGGTTGGGATGAAACCTTAGATCCGACGGTTGGGATGAAATCCTAGATCCGATGGTTGGGATTAAACCCTAGATCCGACGGTTGGGATAAAACCCTAGATCTGACGGTAGAGATTAAATCCCTAGATCTGACGGTGGAGATTAAAGGAGGCTTAAGCCTAATTCTATAAATAAGAGGCTTAGGTTGGGCGGCAAGATAAGTGAGAGGAATTAGGGTTTTGGCTCATCCAAAATTGGGGCGGCTAGGGTTTTGGGCGGCTAGGGTTTTGGAGCAAAAGAAGTGGGCGGCAACTTCTTCCTTCTAGTTGGTTGCCGGCGCCCATCCTCCTTGATCAAGACTTGGCCGGCGCCCATCCTAGAGGTCTCCTCCTTCTTCCTTGGCCGGCGGTTCTCCTCCCATTGGCGGCCGGTCATCTCCTCCTCCCTATTCTCCAAGTGGCCGGCGGCAACTCTTCTTGAAGTTGGCCGGCGCATCATCCAATTGCTCCTTGGCCGGCGGTTGCACCAAATTCCCTAATTTGGTGGCCGGTTCTAGATAGGAGAGGTATTTGTTCATTTTTCTCTTTGTTCGCAGCGGACAAGGTAGAGGAGAACTCAATCTAGAAGGCTTCTACTCGTGGAGGATCTTCGTCCACACGTCGTCCACGAGAAGGATAGGACATACGATAGAAGATCGTAAGGTATAAAGTTATTTTAACTTTATGTACAGATCTGAGCATATTCTTATTTGTTTTGATTATGCATGTGTGTGTATGAATATATATTGTATAATCATGGACCCCGAAGACAAACACAAAAACCGGCGATCCGTTCGTTGTCTCTTCCGCGGCTAACCAACTAGAAGAGTTGTGTTGCTTGAACAACTAGTTTGTTCAAGCGACCACTCAAGTTGTTAGCACGACGATGAAATGGTTGTGCCAAGGAAGCTCATCCCATCCGAATTAATCCTTTCATTAGTGAAAATTTTAATCCGGGGACATGGGAGCCAATGAGCCTCCGAAGCGACTCCCTACAAGTGGTATCAGAGCCACGGTTTCCGGTTTTGTGTGTTTAGGATTCGGTTAATTTTTTTATGCATTTTTCATATATTATATGTGCCGGATAATAGTAGGATGTGCGTAGTTTAACTCTTTGGTTGCAGGCATAAGATCCGACTATTATGGCCATGTGTGTGTATGTGAATGGATGTGTGTAAAAATTTATTATTTGAATCCTCGGGGTTGACGAGGCTAGATTAGTATTTAATTTTTGTAATTAAATACGACATTGTTTAGCCGCTCATTTTAGTTTACTTTCGATCTAGATTATTTGTACACTCCTTCATGGAGTATAGGATCGATGGATGTAAATTAATATGATTTATCTCGGCTCGGTACTCTTTGGTGACTTGCGCACGGGAAAAGATGGAGCGGACGAGGTGGCGACACGACGGGATGCGTATTGGAGAACAATGCCATAATAGTTGGAAAAATTCTGATTTTTCCATATTTATTGCTTATTTGTTTTATATGCATGTTGTGTTTGTTTTAAAATTCCTCGATTGCAATTTACTAAGTGGGAGAGGGATATTTTAATTGATTCCCGCGGCCTCCATTACAATTTGACGTGTGATGCAACAAACTTGTGCGTTGGCTTTGAGTGCCTTCCTCCCCATCGGATGGGTTTGTTTGCGGATCACTAGGTCAAATAATGGTTATAGGAAATTATTTAGGAGCGTGTGTACTTCCCCATCGGTAAGGCACATAATCCGAAATAATTCCCTTAGTATCGTGTAATGGTGCATACTTAGATGCAAATAAAAAGTATCCTCCCCATCAGAGTCACTGCTTTTATTTGTAGGGATAAAGAGGAACCAACTATTAATTTTATTTGTCAAAAAGTAAGGTTGACAAGATAATAAAATTAATGGGTAAAACCTCCTCTTACAAATGTAGAATTCGTATACGTCCACACTATCGTGGCATGCGATATTCTCGGTGTTTTGAGGTGTTGGTTGATTTCGGGATTTTATTATTTTGAGGAATCAATATTATTTGAAATCTAATATTTTGATCATTGTGATTTTTAGTATTTTCAAATGGCTTTCAACCCACTTGCTGTGATTTTAAAAGAAAACAAACTTACTGGTCCAAACTACATTGATTGGAAAAGAAACCTGGATATTGTCTTAACTGCGGAAGAGTACAAATTTGTACTCTTTGAGGTTTGTCCTCCTAAGACCACCGATGACTCTGATGAAAAGGAGAAAGAACATTATAAGAAGTGGGTTAAGGCAGATGAGATGGCGCGGTGTTACATTTTGGCATCCATGTCAAATGTGCTGCAACATCAGCATCAGGCCATAGCCACTGCTTATGACATGATGTTTAATCTCAAGGAACTTTTGACATCGAGTAGGCGGCTAGGCAGGAGGTAATGAGAAACTTGATGACGACCACCATGGTCGAGGGAACACCCGTTAGGGATCATGTTCTCAAGATGATGACTCATCTTAATGAGATGGAAGTCCTCGGAGCTGAGATCGATGGGGAAACCCAGTCGATATCATTCTCCGGCTCGCCTAGGAGTTTTGGCGATTCGCCTCCAACTACAACATGAACAAGAGGTTGTATTCGTTGGCGGAGCTTAGAACTCCAGGCAGAGGGCTTTTTCGTCGAGTTCTCAAGCCATGGTCGCTGTAAGGTTTCTTCATCTAAACCAAAGGTAAGAAGAAGAAGAAGAAGCAAGGTGCAAGAAAGTGGCGGTGGGACCCAGCAGAGTGAAGAAGCCGAAAGGCAAGTGCTTTACTTGCAAGCAGACTGGACATTGGAAGGTGGACTGTCCTCGCCGAAAGAACAAAGGTATATCTTCTTGTTTAGTTGTTGAAACATGTTTAGCGGTGTTATCTACCGATTAATGCGTTGTGTAGATACAGAGCCATCGATCATGTCTGCAATACTTTGCAGGTTCCAGAAACCCGACGACTAATGAGGAGAGGTTCTACATCTACATGGGCAATGCTACAAAGGTGGCGGCTATTGCAGTGGGAGACGTTTATTTATCTTTTGATAGGAATAAAGTTTTGGTTTTAAGAAATTGTCTTTATGTACCTACTTTTAGAAAGAATTTAATTTCAGTTTCTAAATTGTTTATGGATGGATATTCTGTTTCTTTTAATGACAAGGTGGTTATAAAAAGGAATAGGGAGATTATCTGTTCTGGTACATTGGTTGGCAATTTATATACTCTTGAACCAAAAACTCCCACGATGCAAATAGAAGTAAATAGCTCATCTTCTAAATCTAATAAGAGAAAAGAACCTTCGCAAATGAACCAAACATATCTCTGGCATCTAAGGCTTGGTCATATTAACCTAAGTAGAATTCAAAGGTTGATAGCTGATGGACCTTTAGGTTCATTAGTGGTGGAGGATCTCCCAACCTGCGAATCTTGCTTGGAAGGTAAAATGACCAAGAGGCCTTTTAAGGCCAAGGGGTATAGAGCCAAAGATGTGTTAGAACTGGTTCATTCTGATTTGTCCGGTCCTATGTCTATCCAGGAAAGAGGTGGTTTTGAATATTTCGTCTCTTTTACAGACGATTATTCAAGATATGGATACATTTACTTGATGCGCCGCAAGTCTGAATGCTTTGACAGGTTCAAAGAATTCAAGGCTGATGTGGAGAACCGTCAAGGTAAAAGTATCAAGACATTACGATCTGATCGTGGTGGCGAGTACCTCTTGGGAGAGTTTAGGAGTTACTTATCAGAGGTTGGGATTCAATCCCAATTGTCCGCACTGCACACCCTGAGAATGGTGTGGCGAGCGAAGGAAACAGGACTCTTATGGAGATGGTCGATCTATGATGAGTTATTACGAGTTACGATTCATTCGGGTTTGCTCGAAAGCAGCACACATTCTAAACTTGGTTCCATCTAAGTCAGTACCCTCTACTCCCACAGAGTTGTGGACTGGGCGAAAGCCTAGTCTAAGACATAGTCGGATTTGGGGTAGTCCAGCACATGTGCTGAAGGGAGATGCTGGTAAGTTGGAATCTCGTACAGAAGTGCGCTTGTTTGTTGGCTACCCTAAGGGAACGAAGGGTGGTTTATTCTATAGTCCTAGAGATCAGAAGGTGATCGTGAGTACGAATGCCAGATTTCTAGAGGAGGACTATGTGATGAACCACAAGCCCACGAGTAGGATTGTTCTTGAGGAGCCGATGGGAAGTCCAGGACTTCGACCACCGGTACAAGAGGAGACACCACAAGTCACTGCACCGCGTGTCACAGAGCATACACAGGAGGCACCTCGTCGTAGTGGGAGGGTTGTTAGACAACCCGACAGATTCATGTTTTTGGGAGAGTCTTTGGACTTAGTCCCTGGTGAACATGAACCTGATCCCTGGACATATGACGAGGCAATCCAAGATAGAGATGCAGTATCTTGGCAAAGAGCGATGAATTCAGAGATAGAATCTATGGATTCTAATCAGTGAGCTAGTAGAGCCACCCAATGGTGTAAAAACCATTGGATGCAAGTGGATCTACAAGAGAAAGAGAGGAGTAGACGGGAAGGTTGAGACCTTCAAAGCTAGGCTTGTTGCGAAAGGGTATACTCAGAAAGAGGGTATCGATTATGAGGAGACCTTTTCGCCTGTAGCTATGCTTAAGTCTATCCGGATTCTCTTATCTATAGCTGCTCATATGGATTATGAGATTTGGCAGATGGATGTCAAGACAGCTTTCCTTAATGGAAGTCTTGATGAGAACATCTATATGCGACAACCAGAGGGATTCATTGCTAAAGGCAAAGAGCATCTTGTATGTAAGCTTAATCGGTCCATTTATGGATTGAAGCAAGCTTCTAGATCTTGGAACATCCGCTTTGATGAGGTAATCCAGTCATATGGATTTATTCAAAGTCCTGATGAGCCTTGTGTATACAAGAGATGTGACGGAAACGTAGTGGTGTTTCTTGTACTATACGAGATGACATTTTGTTAGTTGGCAACAATATCAAAGTGTTATCGACGAAGGGTATGGTTGTCCAAACAGTTTGACATGAAGGACTTGGGAGAAGTGGGACACATCCTTGGGATCAAAGTTATAAGGGATCGCAAGAAAAGGATGTTGTGCTTGTCTCAAGCTTCATATATTGACACTATCCTTGCTCGTTTTAGCATGCAGAACTCCAAGAAAGGTTTTCTACCTTTTAGGCATGGAGTTCCTTTATCTAAAGAGATGTGTCCCAAAACATCAAAGGAGATAGAGGACATGAAGGCGGTTCCTTATGCTTCGCAGAGGGAAGCCTTATGTATGCTATGCTATGTATTTAGACCGATATCCGCTTGCCAGTGGGCATGGTTAGCAGATATCAGAGTAATCCTGGACAGGGACATTGGACTGCGGTAAAGCATATATTGAAGTACCTGAGAAGGACTAGGGATTATATGTTGGTTTACCGAGCAGATCAATTAGTCCCTGTGGGTTACACGGATTCGGATTTCCAATCAAATAGGGAAAAGAGTAAGTCTACCTCGGGGTTTGTGTTTACTTTTGGAGGTGGAGCCATAGTATGGAGGAGTGTCAAGCAGAAATGTGTGGCGGACTCTACCATGGAAGCTGAGTATGTAGCGACCTCTCGACCAAGGAAGCTGTATGGCTCAGGAACTTCTTGATGGACTTGGATGTGATTCCTGGTTTGCCCAGAACTATCACAATTTATTGTGATAACAGTGGTGCAGTTGCAAACTCGAAGGAACCACGAGCTCTTAAGGCGAGTAAACACATAGAGCGCAAGTACCACCTTATACGAGAGATCGTAAAGCGAGGAGAAGTTACTGTCGCCAAGATTGCATCAGAGGATAACCTGGTGGATCCATTCACTAAGGCCCTTCCAGCGAAAGCGTTTGATAGGCATGTGGAGGACATGGGGATCAGATGTATGGCAGAGTGATGACGACATAGTCTTTTAGTATAAGTGGGAGATTGTTGGAATGTATACTGAAAGCCTAGCTCTTTTTGTATGAACATTTTATTTTGAAATAAGAATCACATGATCATTGTTTGCATTTTATATATTCATTATATATGTGTGCATATTGTCTAATATTTTACATTGTAGATAACATGGTGCTTGGTGTGGCACAGAAGATCATGTTATCAGTACCTTGTAGAATATAAGTAAAGGCTCACAACCAAGATGGTTTTGGACAAACCATTGGCATGGTTGTAGTGTAGTTTGGTATTGTTTTATCTTGAACATAGAGTTACACTAGTACACTTAGGTGTATTGAGCAGGACCGACATAGAGGTGATTCAATTTAGTACTGACTACATAATTGAATCGGACCTCGGATATTATGTTGTACATGCTCTTAATCCCAATATAATAACGGGCACATGTACTTAGTATTTATTTCTTTGATTTACCAGAGGGTGAGATTTAGATGGATTAAATCAATATGCCCGGTAAGTTGGGAAATAATATTGTTTTCATGGTGTGTCGTTGATTATAGGAGGAAACTGTGTCCTATATATTAGGTTGATGATGTCCCCTTGAGGAGCTCATAAGGTTCATCATGTAAACCCAGCTGGTTGACTTAGTCAACATGATGATAAGGTTGAGTGGTACTACTCGAGGAATTAGATGTTAATTAATTGATGGTCAGTAAATCAATTAATTGACGGACATTCGATATCTTAAACACGGGGAGATTAATGTACAAATAATATATGGAGCCCATATTGATTTATGGGGGTTGGTGAGGTAGTTCAATGATGATCCTCTAGTGGAATGGAACATCATTGATGGATCAAGTTTGTGTGGTTCCGATCCATCGGGTGGCCAAGACCCAACTCCTCCTTATGGTCCCTATCGTAGCCTAATATAATCCTTGTGAAGTCTAGATCCAAGAATGTAAAACAAAACCCTAGAACCAACGGTTGGGATTAAATCCCTAGATCCGATGGTTAGGATGAAACCCTAGAATCAACGGTTAGGATTAAATCCCTAGATCCGACGGTTGGGATAAAACCCTAGATCCGATGGTTGGGATGAAACCTTAGATCCGACGGTTGGGATGAAATCCTAGATCCGATGGTTGGGATTAAACCCTAGATCCGACGGTTGGGATAAAACCCTAGATCCGACGGTGGAGATTAAATCCCTAGATCTGACGGTGGAGATTAAAGGAGGCTTAAGCCTAATTCTATAAATAAGAGGCTTAGGTTGGACGGCAAGATAAGTGAGAGGAATTAGGGTTTTGGCTCATCCAAAATTGGGGCGGCTAGGGTTTTGGGCGGCTAGGGTTTTGGAGCAAAAGAAGTGGGCGGCAACTTCTTCCTTCTAGTTGGTTGCCGGCGCCCATCCTCCTTGATCAAGACTTGGCTGGCGCCCATCCTAGAGGTCTCCTCCTTCTTCCTTGGCCGGCGATTCTCCTCCCATTGGTGGCCGGTCATCTCCTCCTCCCTATTCTCCAAGTGGTCGGCGGCAACTCTTCTTGAAGTTGGTCGGCGCATCATCCAATTGCTCCTTGGCCGGCGGTTGCACCAAATTCCCTAATTTGGTGGCCGATTCTAGATAGGAGAGGTATTTGTTCATTTTTCTCTTTGTTCGCAGTGGACAAGGTAGAGGAGAACTCGATCTAGAAGGCTTCTACTCGTGGAGGATCTTCGTCCACACGTCGTCCACGAGAAGGATAGGACATACGATAGAAGATCGTAAGGTATAAAGTTATTTTAACTTTATGTACAGATCTGAGCATGTTCTTATTTGTTTTGATTATGCATGTGTGTGTATGAATATATATTGTATAATCATGGACCCCGAAGACAAACACAAAAACCGGCGATCCGTTCGTTGTCTCTTCCGCGGCTAACCAACTAGAAGAGTTGTATTGCTTGAACAACTAGTTTGTTCAAGCGACCACTCAAGTTGTTAGCACGACGATGAAATGGTTGTGCCAAGGAAGCTCATCCCATCCGGATTAATCCTTTCATTAGTGAAAATTTTAATCCAGGGACATGGGAGCCAATGAGCCTCCGAAGCGACTCCCTACAGCTTGATGGGAAGTATTTGTTTAGGAACTGTTGCTCACATTGCTCCCATGTAGTAATGCTTCCCAAAGGCAGGGAGTGAAGCCATGCCTTAGCCTTATCCCGCAATGAGAACGGGAATAGGATCAAGTGGATCGCGTCCACAGGGACTCCATTTATCTTCATTGTTGAGCAAATTTCCAAAAATGTCTCTAGGTGTCAGTTTAGGTCTTCAGTCGAAGCTCCCCCCGAATTGACTCTTTTGGACCATATGTATAAGTGCTGGTTTAAGTTTAAAGTTGTTTGTCAAAATGGGCGGTCCAGCTATACTCGGCCTAAATCCTCTAGCGCTAGGAGCTGCGTAATCCCGTAGAGGTCGGCTACCTATATGTACTTTGGATGCAGCTTGATCCTCCATCCTCTTCTGTTCTGCTCTCCGATGATGATAGGTTCGTTCAATTTCTATATCGATCGGAATCATGCCTTCCGATCCTAAGCGTCTAAGCATACGAAGAACCAAGCCACAAAAATTAGGAGTACTCCCTAATACTAAGAAACAGGAAATAAAGAAATCTAGCTAACAAAATCAAAAAGGCAATAAGGAAATAGAAAGCTACTGCTAAAATAAAATAAAATCTAAATCTAGATATGGGAAATCTAAAATTGAAGTAAAATAAATAAAAATGAAATAAAGAAAGTAAGTAAATCTAATCCTAAATCCAATTCAATTATCCACTTCTCGATTCGATATCGAATCGATCAGTCCCCGACAACGACACCAAAAACTTGATGCACACGAACGTGACCTCAAATCTCACGATGGATACCGTCGAGGACTCGAAGCGTGCCCTCACGCTCAACGCTCGCAAGAGCTTGAATGTCGTCAAGTAATAAAAAGATTATCAATCCTATAGGGACTGAGATTCGAGTACCGATTTGTTCAGTGGATGTTATTATTCGGAAGTCAATCTAAAGGTTGCGATTGTCAGGGTTGTTGGTGGACTAAACTCTAGTACGATGTCACACGGAGGAAGAAAGGAGCTTGCTGCAAGATCTTTTAAATGGATTCTAGGACTTCGATTTTGCTTGTGTGTCGTAAAATATGTTATCAACTGGGTATTGTCTAAACGTCTAACTATGGTCTTGTGAAAGGGACATCATACACTCTCCCGATGAGCCACCACATCTATTAGGAGCTATCTCTGCCTTACAAGGATGGGATAGGCGGTACGAGGATGCCGAATCAATCCCTGTGATGAACCATTTCCAGTTCTATCGCATCCTTCTACCCACGGTTACAGGAGATCAGGCTAACCCCTAGGTTCCTTGTATAAATCCCCTAAATCTTAGATACGAGGGCTGTCACCCCTCGTATTGCCTAAGCACAATAGGTAGAAAACCAAACACACATAGATATCGGTATAAACAAATCCCATTTGCAAATTCAAACTCAATAACAGAATTCAATTTAAAGCAACATGTCATACATGTAGGATCGAGTGAACCAAGAGAGGGGGGTGAATCTTGGTATTTTGTAATTTTAAATTAATTTTATATTATTTATTCTAATCAAAATATGCAGCGGAATATAAAGATAATTATCAACACAGGCAATTTACTTGGTTCACAACCTGGACTGGGTTGCTACTCCAAGGCCCATTGCTCTCCCGCGAGCTACCTCGATGGACAATTCACTAAATACCCTATGACTTGAGAACTCTTGACTTCGGAGGGTTTCGCTTTTTACAAATGATGAAGAAGGGTAACACACTACCCACTCTTCTTAAAATTAAGTGCAGAAGCAAAATAATAAATTAAAAATAAAGTACAAGGCTTTATACTGACACTAAGAGATTGTAGAGGTGGTTGCAGTGTGTTGGAAGGTCGCCTTGTTGTGGAATGAAAATTTAGTGGACGAGCAAGTATTTCGGCATCACTTCGACGTTGATTGAATGTTGATATCGAGTTCTGGTTGAGCACAACTTTTATAAACTCTTTCCAATCGACTGGAATGCCTTCCAGTCGACTCCACATCAACCCGTCGATATGATATTCGTGGTCTTCCAATCGACTGAATCCCCTTCAGTTGACTCCACATCACTCGACTCTGCATCGAAAAATTTCTCTCTTCAATTGACTCAAACTTTTCAGTTGACTCAAGCCCTTTCCATTTGCATCGTATGATCTTTGATCGATCACCAGCTGATCCTGCCAAATAGGTATCCAGTCGACTGATACATCTCCAGTCGACTGGACTTCAGTCGACTTGAATCCAATCAGTCGACTGATTCTTGCAAAACAGGATTAGCACAAAACAAATAATATGAAATGCAATAGCAGTAGTGATACTGCTCGATCTCAACTACTAAGTCCCACGAATTTTTGTCAAATCGATACCTAGCTTTGTCCCCTATAGAGGACTCCCTCACCTCTTCACTCGGACTTACCATCCTTGACATCCGATCCGATCACCCACTGTGGTTTGACCACCGGCTCCATCGGTCACCCAGGACTTTTTGCCGATTGTCCGGTCTCTTGACCCAATTGGTCTTCATGCCAGATGTCCGGTCCACGCGACCCATCTGGACTTCATGTCTGGTGTCTGATCCTCCTGATCTATCAAGATTCATGTCTAGTATATGGTCAACAAGACCTACTAGGACTTCTTGTTAAGCCTGTAGACTTAACACTTATATTAGATCACATATGAGTCCTAACTATTAACTGTAGTTCATACATCAAAACTAAGGAGTGATGCTTACTGCATCAACAATCTCCCCCTTTTTGATGTATGACAACACATCAGTTAAAGTTAGGAGAATCAAATATCAATCTCCATATTTAACATGTATAAGTAATGGACTTACAACTTTTGTAATGAATATTGATGCATAAATTTAACCATGTATAACATGCATTAATCCTTATCAAATTTTTACATCTTCTCTAATTTTATCTCTCTAATTATATCTCTTCTCTCCCCCTTTGGCATACATTAAAATAAGGGTGAAATTAAAGATTTATCACACTTTCAAAAACTACCCTTGAACAATTTAACCTTAAAATTTTTTCAAGAATTAACAACTTTTCCTTGAATAACAAATTTTCAAACATTTTCAGAAACTCCCCCTGAAAAATTTAATAATTTTTAAAAAGTTTTTCAAAGTATTCACAAGTCCCCATGAAAAATTCAAAATTTTTAAACATTTAAAAAAAAACCTTCATTCAAAATTTTTCAAACATTTTCAGAACTCCCCCTTAAAAATTTCAAAGTATTCACAAGTTCACATGAAAAATTCAAAATTTTCAAACATTTAAAAAACTCCTAAAAAATTTTCAAACTTTTTCAGAAACTCTCCCTGAAAAATTTAATAATTTAAAAAATTTCAATTTTTTTTAAATTTGATGCACAAATGATAGGGAGTAAGCCCAAGCATGAATTCCTATTACATTTAGTTTTGAAGATACACATCTAAAAATTGTCCTTAAAGCAAATGTCCAACTATTTCTAGCTCAAATGATATAGAGTAAATCATCAAGTTTTGAGTTGTAGTCAGTCATCGAAGTGATCGATTTGCTTTTGTAAACCCCATGTTGGTTCATGTCGATGCACTTGATCTACATCTGGAACCTAGGGGTGCATTCCTAACATCTCACGCCCATCTTCGTGGCTCAATACACAAATAGGTAAACCTAGGTATTTGTGAGATGCGAAGGCTACCTAGATCTATAGAATCATGAATTCTAGATTGACCTATTCTAGAATAATAGTTTTTTTTAATTTTCTTTCAAAAATAATATAATGTTACTTTTCAAAATAATTCGGAATGGTAAGCAAAAAGAAAATTCCTAGTCTACCAAGCATAAACCAATTTAATACACAAGATTTTATTAATAAAATTTCATTAAGTTCCAGTATCACAATACTCCTAATCAGCGGATGGAGGACGAGAGGGACCCATGCCCCAAGACCTAAGAAGATCCATCATCTGTCGATGGTCCTCTCTCTGCTCCTGCAAGATCTGCATCATCTCAAGATGTTGTCGCTGCACCGTGTCCTCCAACCTAGATAATCTCTCTGCTATGGTCGGAGCTGCCAGAAGTCCAAGAAATGGTGATAAACTATCAAATCCTAGTGCTTCCTGATGCTCGACCTTGAAGTGATGGTCTGGGTCGATCTCTGGCTCATGCTCCTACTCTGGATCAGGCTTGGACTGAGGCTGAGGTCCATCTCTCTTCCATACAAGGATATTATTGTCATCTAAACCTACTTTTGCTAACCCAAACTGCCTAGACCTATCATGTCGTACTCAGTAAGTTGTTTGATGTTACCTGTGGTAACATCAAACCCTAATGCAGCTAAGAGGGATGTGATGACATGGCAGTAAGGCAAGTGTACCTTCCTACTAGTGACTGACCAGGAATGATAGATGATAGAATGAAACATCTGTAGGCTAATATCTAGATCTAACCTATGACTAAGTACATAAAGTAAAAATGAATGAAAAGGGTATATCATAGCGATGTCCCTAGTGGTGAGTGATAAAATGCAGTTTACTATAACTCGATACAGGGCATAGTCCTGTACTCGATGTCTAGTAGAACTAAAGATACTCACAGACGGAGTTCTTTCTTCACCAAAAAGATGCATGTGAATCCTATCTAATGTAATATGAGAGTAGGGGTCACCATATGGTAACTCTGATGATGGAAAACATGCAACAGGACATATCGAATGCAATAGTCCTAAATGTGCTCTCAATATGTCAAGGGTAAAGACGAAGTCCCTACCTTGTACCCTAGTCAAGTATGAAAGGTCATCAATCTTGGTGAAGTTATTGAAAAATTCCGCACATACGTCTATGTTAACAGAATTTTTACAATAAACTAGTTTCTCTAATCCATAGTGTGCAATTACCTCCATACTTAGTATGCATGCATTACTAAAATATGATCTACTGATATACCTAGTGGGCATAGGAATGTAAGTAATACTCTCGAATCTAATCCTATGTCCCTCATTAGGGAACCTAACATCCGTGCATGGAGTTGATGATTCAACCTCGATAGCTCTTCTTTTACCCCTAATTAAATTACAAATATTAAATATTTATTGAAAATAATTGAAATTTGAGTTTAAAAATTTTTACCTCGGCATTTCGAATGATATAATGACCTTCGTGCTTCGAAAGATTGGAATTAGGGTTTTTCAGTTGGATTTCGACTGTGGTGAATGGTTTTGGCGTGGTTTGGTACTGTTCTTATAGATGGAATTTAGTCGACTGAAGATACTACAGTCGCCTGAATATGAGTCGACTAAAAGTGTTTCAGTCGACTGTTATAATTATTACCATTTACTTTGCTGCCTAAACTTTATCTACCGGTTCATTTCAGTCGACTTAATCGACTTCAGTCGACTGAATTTGTGTTTTACCTTCCCGATACTTGGAGGCAATTGATTTTGATTCAGTCGACTCTCATTGAGTCGACTGAAAATAGTTCAGTCGACTGAGTTATCGTATTTAATATTATTTAATTATCCTTATTGTTTAAATTTCGTAGATTAATTAATTTGGTGATTAAATTTATTTAGTTTCATTTATTCAGTTTAAGTATAGTAAATTAGCTTGAGTTGACTTAAATTAGGTTAACATAATTTGTTTTAGTTAGGTATATTTGTTTAGTTTGAGTTAATTAAGGTAGGTTCACTAGAGTATGTTGTAAAAAAAAATTGGTTGAAGTGTATTTTAATCCTAAATCATCTCACCCAAGCTAGGTTTTAAATACACTTATCCTTATGAGTTTTGTGAGATGAGGATTTCTTTTATCTTTATTAAATTAAATGAGCAATTTCAAAGTGTTTAAACTTGTGTTAGATTAGGGCTTGGTTTGAGCTAGTCAAGTAGGTTTTTCCAGTATTGACTTCCAGGTCGTGGGGAGGCACATGACCTTCTTGATTATCGGAGCAACGACCACTTCCTAGACAAAGTCAATAAAGGAATCAAGTACTTGATTCACTTTAGGTTAATCCTTGGTCTAACTAGTCAAAGACTTAGTGAGTTAGCTTCAGTCAATTCCACTCGACTTAGTGCACCAGGTTGTGGCGAGACACATTGCCTTCTTGATTATCGAAACAACGATCACTTCCTAGACATGCACTTCGAAGAGCTTCCCCAACTTACTATCAGTTCACTTGTCTTAGTACTAGGTTGTTCAAGTTTAAACTACTTTGTTTCCTATCTAGTCCATTCTACATTAAGCAAGTAAACTAGACTAAGACATTCAAGTGTTTAACTAAAAACAAGGAAGGTACACTAAAGCAATCAAGTGTTAAACAAGAAAAGTTAACTAATACATGCAAGTGTTTAACTAAACAAGGAAACAAGCAAGGTGTTAGCTCCCCCTAAATGGTAGCTAGTTTGAGTTTTGTTCACTAAATGAATTTGACTCTTGGAAACCCAAAATTGATTTGGTCCAACTTGGTTGACTAAGCTAGACTTAGGAACCCATGCTTGGACTCGATTCTTAGCATTTTGGCTAAGTAATGTCATGTAAGATTTATAGGTGGACTTAGCCTTATACTCGAGTTCGGATCTGTTGTACATAGCTCTCTGAGATCCAAGCATCATGTTGAGATACTTGGAACCCGAAGTGAACTTTTCCAAGGATCCAGTTAGAACTTCTACTTGCCTTTTTAGGACTAAGTTCTATTCCTCAAGCTTTCCAACTTGAGTTGAGTCTCTATCCTTAAATTGGCAAGTCAAAGTCTTCGAGTTGACTTGCTCCTCAAGTACTTGGACTTCCTTAAGTAGCAAGTCGACTCGATTTTCAGACTTAGCTAACTTCCTACCTAAGCATGCAATGTTATTATATAATTTATCTTCTAATGGAGAAGTTACCTCATTTGAATCTTCAGAAATGGATACGGATCTGTGGCTTCTCTCATATTCGGAATCGGACTCATATTCGGAACTCGACTCGGCTCCGGATCTTGATTCGGCCATAAACGCGACGAAGCTTCTCTTCGTCTCTTCCGCATCCGACTCCTCAGATGACGACTCATCCCATGTTGCCTTAAGAGCCTTCTTCTTCTTTTCCTTTTTCGGTTTTTCTTCCTTTTTCAAATTTGCGCACTTCGACTTGTAATGTCCTTTTCCGTTACATTTGCAGCAGGTTACTTCCGATTGAGGTCTTGGCTTGTTGTCGGCCACCTTTTTGGCATCTTTCTTTGTAAATCTTTTCTTTCGGTTGAACATTTTTCTTACCATGTTTACAATCTCTTCTTCTCTGTTTGTTTCCGACTTTGACTCATCTTCGGACTCAACCTTCACTTTTCTTTCCTTTTTAGTTGAACCTGCCATCAAAGCTATACCATTCTCGGTTTGACCCGAGTTAGCTTGTTCGTGTAGTTCAAATTCATAAAATAGTTCATCTAACTTAATTGTGGAGAGATCCCTAGATACCTTATAGGCATTGACAATCGATGTCCATAAGGTATTTCTTGGGAATGCCTTAAGAGTATACCTAATTAAATCCCTATTCTCTATTTGGTGTCCTATTAAATGTAATCCATTTAATATATCCTTAATCCTAGTATGAAGTTGACTAGCATTTTCGTTTTTGTTCATTTTACAATTAAATAATTTATTTAAAAGCATGTCCCTTTTGGCTATCCTAGTATCATTTGTACCCTCATGCAATTCAATTAACTTATCCCATAATTCTTTAGAATTTTCAAATGGACCTACCCTATTTAGCTCTTCTTTAGTAAGTCCGCATTGCAAGGTGTTAAGTGTCTTGTAATCGACTTGAGCTCTCTTCCTAATATCCGAGGTCTATTTCTCCGGTTCTAACAACTCCCCCGAGTCGTCTACCAGAGCTATAAATCCTTTCATAATTGAAAACCAGACCTCTAGGTCGGTCTTCAGATAGCACTCCATTAACCTTTTCCAGTAGGAAAAGTTCTATTCGTTAAAGAGAGGAGGGCGAACGATAATGTATCCCTCTAAGTGTGACATTATCAATGAAATATTTTCTAAGGACAAAAATTGATTTTAAAAAGAATCTAATATGTAGAAAACTAATTTACCGAATTTAAATATGCTGAAAAAGAATTTTAAAATATAGAATATTATTTTAATGAATTTTAAAATGCAGAAAATGAATTTAATATGCAAAAATTATTTTAACTAATTTTAAAATACAAAGAATGAATTTAATATACATAAAATTATTTTAACTAATTTTAAAATGCAGAAAATGAATTTAATATGTAGAAAATTATTTTAACTAATTTTAAAATGCAGAATATGAATTTAATATGTAAAAAATTATTTTAACTAATTTTAAAATGCAGAAAATGAATTCAATATGCAGAAAATTATTTTAACTAATTTTAAAATGCAAAAAATGAATTTAATATGCAGAAAATTATTTTAAGTAATATTAAAATGCAAAAAATAAATTTAATGTGTAGAAAATTATTTTAACTAATTTTAAAATGCAAAAAATAAATTTAATGTGCAAAAAATTATTTTAAGTAATATTAAATTGCAGGAAATTAATTTAATGTGATAAAAATTATTCTACTGTAATGAAAATTATTCTAAAGCAAAAAAAATTATTTTAATGCAATAAAAATTATTCTAAAGCAATAAAAATTATTCTAATGCAATAGAAATTATTCTAATGCAATAAAAATTATATTAAAGTAAAAAAAAATTATTCTAAAGTAATAAAAATTATTTTAGTGCAATAAAAAGCTCACGATTGTGGTTTCACCAACTCGGAGCGCCCCTGCTCTGATACCAATTGTAAGATCGAGTGAACCAAGAGAGGGGGTGAATCTCGGTATTTTGTAATTTTAAATTAATTTTATATTATTTATTCTAATCAGAATATGCAGCAGAATATAAAGACAATTATCAACATAGGTAATTTACTTGGTTCACAACCCGGACTGGGTTGCTACTCCAAGGCTCGTAGCTCTCCCGCGAGCTACCTCGATGGACAATTCACTAAATACCCTCTGACTCGTGAACTCTTGACTTCGGAGGGTTTCACTTTTTACAAATGATGAAGAAGGGTAACACACTACCCACTCTTCTTAAAATTAAGTGCAGAAGCGAAATAATAAATTAAAAATAAAGTACAAGGCTTTATACCGACACTAAGAGATTGTAGAGGTGGTTGCAGTGTGTCGAAAGGTCGCCTTGTTGTGGAATAAAAATTTAGTGGATGAACAAGTATTTCGGCAGCACTTCGACGTTGATTGAATGTTGATATCGAGTTCTAGTCGAGCATGACTTTTATAAACTCTTTCCAGTCGACTGGAATGCCTTCCAGTCGACTCCACATCAGCCCGTCGATATGGTATTCGTGGTCTTCCAGTCGACTGAATCCCCTTCAGTTGACTCCATGTCACTCGGCTCTACATCAGGAAATTTCTCTCTTCAGTCGACTCAAACTCTTCAATTGACTCAAGCCCTTTCCATCTGCGTCGCACGATCTTTGATCGATCACTAGCTGATCCTGCCAAATAGGTATCCAGTCAACTGATACATCGCCAATCGACTTGAATCCATTCAGTCGACTGATTCCTGCAAAACAGGATTAGCACAAAACAAATAATATGAAATGCAATAGCAGTAGTAATACTGCTCGATCTCGACTACTAAGTCCCACATGGAATTTTTCGTCGGATTGATGCCTAGCCTTGTCCCCCTATAGAGGACTCGACCTCACCTCTTCACTCGAGGCTTACCTGCCGGCTACATGCCGGACTTACCATCCTTGACATCCGATTTGACCCACCAGGGCTTCCACTAGTTGTCCGGTCTGCCTGACCCAGCTGGATTTTTTGTCGATTGTCTAGTCTCCTGACCCAACTGGTCTTCATGCCAGATGACTGGTCCATGTGATCCATCTAGACTTCATGCCTGGTATCCAGTCCTCCTGATCTGTCAATATTCATGCCTAGTATCCGGTCAATAAGACCTACTAGGACTTCCTATTAAACCTGCACACTTAACACTTATATTAGATCACACGTGAGTCCTAACTATTAATTGTAGTTCATACATCAAAACTAAGGAGTGATGCTTACTGCATCAACAATACACACATAAGCTACTCCCTAATCCTAGAATCGAAGAAACTACTCCATAGATAGGAGATGAAAATCACAAGGCATGTTCATGTTCGAATAAATAGTAAATAAAGTGTGAGAACATGAGTTTACAATGCCAATGTGGCTTTATCTCTGGTGTTGAAGTGCAGAACTTGGATCTCCGGCGATGTTCTTCCTCCCTGTTGCAAGTTTCTGAAGCTTTTTAGGGCTTCGATATGTCGTCCCAGCAATTGTACCTCCCCCCTAGGGTTTGGGCGAAGCTATCATTATATAGACATCACATTAGATCGCTGTGAAATCTGGAAAAAACCCTAGTCGCATCAATCTATTGGGCCGCCACACGATCGGGTGTGTGTGGCCACAGGGTGGTGATCACACCCATTGGACATGACCGTGTGTAGCCACATGCCCTAGTTGTGTCCCCTTCTGCATCTAGCTACAAAATACCCTTCTTTTGCTTCGAAAGTGCGCCTTTTCCCCACGAAATGCTATCCTGCATGGAAAAGTACAAAGAGCAGGTCTCTGAACCAGAAAATAGGAAATGCATGCAAAACAAAGTGACATATGCATGAAACTAACATAAAATGTAATGAGATGTGAGCGAAAACTATTCCTAAAATCCTATATGTTTTGCTCACATCACTAACCTAACCTTATTTCTAACAATTTTGCTCTTGTCATCAAGTTTGTTCCTAAACACCCATTTTGTGTCTATGATAGTTTTGTTCTTAGGTGTTGGTACTAAGTCCCAAACTTGGTTTCTAGTGAATTGAACTAACTCTTCTTGCATAGTTATAATCCAATCAGGGTCAAGAAGAGCTTGGTCTATAGTTTTAGGTTCAATCTTAGAGATTAGGGAAATTTGACTTAAATTTCTATAGGATGCTTGGGTTCTAACACCTAGATTAGAGTCACCTAGAATTTGGTCTATTAGATGATCAAATCTTATTCTAGGTGTTCTTGTATTAGGATCAATGTTTGATTCACCTTGTTGGTTGAGCTCAGGTCTAGCTTCATCATCAAAATTCTCATTGGTTGCCTCAATACTTGGCTTAGATTTTGTAATATCATTTTCTTCATTAAACATATTGGTGGTTTCTTCTATTTTCAAAGTGTTATTATTATATAGTCTATAGGTGATGTGTGTGAATCACATGCATATTTTAGGGTTTATTTAGCATGTTTTTCTAGCATTTCATTCACATAGCATGCATAAAACATAACATTTACTTTCATTTTGCATTTTTAGTTTAGATGACTGTGGTTTATGTGTTTTTACTCTCAGAGGAACAAAAGAAGGTATAATAGAGCCATGGAGGGAAGCCACGACAAAACGGGGAGCAAATGGAGCCATAACACATATTTTCGAGAGCTTCTAGCAGCCTACACACCCTGGGCATGCTGGGGGCATGCTCGTACCAAAAACTAGCCAACACGCTCGATTTCAAGGTGTTCCAGGTCTTCACAGCGCATGGCATGCCCAGGCCATGCTAAATGGCACATCTGTGCCAAATTCTGCCTCTTTAATAATAGAATTCATGAATTCTTCTCTAGAAAAAGCTATAAAAAGACCCCAAGACCTAAGAGAAAGGAGGCCAGTTCATTCTGATTCATTGGAGGATTTAGGGTTCATTCAAGAATCCCAGGGAGCATCCGGATGACTCCCATCCTTGGGATTACTCGGAGGAGGATCGATGTTTAGAAGCCAGGGACAAGATGAACGAAGCATAGGACACCGAGTGAATTCTTTCTTTTTTATCGCCTATGTTTTGTAACTCTTCTATGGAGTAGTCTTGTACCTTAGGATGAGGGAGTAGCTCTTTGTCGATTTGTCTTAGATTGTACAACTTTTTATTTATTTCATTGCAAATTTCTTGAATTAGTTTTACGACGCATATGGTTTACCTTGCGAGTTTATTGATCGCCTATTCACATGCTTTAGGGTTTTTATGTCCTAGATGTGTATAACTAATCATGAGAACCTATTGTAATTTAGGGCTTTCATTAACTATAGTGATCCATCTGAGTGTGACAAGTGTCCTCCATTGCAACAAGTTCATCGACCTATGAATGTTCTAAAAAACAATTAGACTCTCTTGAAGCTTTCATTATTTATCTCTAGGGTTTTCATTAACTGTAGTGATCTGCTTGGGTATGTGACAGATGCCCATCATTGCAACAAGTTCATCGACCTATGGATACTGTAAAAATATTTCATAACCTATCCTAGAATCTAATTATATCTTTGGGATCATTCGTTAACTATAGTGATCTGCTTGGGTATGTGATAGGTGCCCGTTGTTGCAACAAGTTCATCGACCTACAAATGATCCAAAAGATATTTTATACATAGATAGGTTTCCTTCAAGAATACATTAACCAAGAGTTGCCAAGATATCTGACATTGTAGCAAAACCAAAGCCCTAAGATTTCCCCATAAACTAGTTCTCTACTCGAATCTCAAACCGTTTATTTAATCTCTTTTACTATTTATCAACTATTTAATCTTCTAGATAATCTTTCCTTGCAAAACAACTAGCACTTAACAAAGTCTTTGTGGGATCAATATTTTATTACTTGACAATGATCGTGCGCTTGCGGAATCGACACATCAAGTTTTTAGCATCGTTGCTGGGGACTGCGTCAATATTAGTTAATTTGCAATTAGGTTAATCTAGATTTTTATTTATTTTCTTTTCTTATTATCTTTTCTTAGCTTTATTTTCCTCTGCACTATCATTAATCACATCCTTTGGAGTGCATTTCTTGTTTTATGCACAGATTAACTAGGCAAGGAGAACTAATAGAAGAAGATCCCGAGATAGAAAGAACCCTCTTTGCTAGGCAAAGACTTCAGAGACGACTTAAGGAAGCACAATCTACTGCTATGGTAGCAAAGGAGGAAAACAAACCTTTGAAGGACTATGCAACTCCAACTACAAGAGGGTTAAGGTCAAACATACGAAGACCCCCTATCGAAGCAAACAACTTTGAATTAAAGCCATCATGACTATCCATGAGACAACAACATCAGTTCGGAGGAGGAGCTACAGAAGACCCTAATTTTCACCTAGAGGTATTCCTAGAATTTTGTGAAACTTTAAAATTTAATGGGACTTCTGCAGTCACTATCAGGTTAAGGTTATTCCCTTTCTCACTCTGAGACAAGACAAGAGCTTGACTACATTCTCTTCCTACGGATTGCATCACGACATGGGACTAGCTTGAGCAAAAATTCCTCAATAAATACTTTTCCCCAAGTAAGAATGCAAACCTCCATCATCAGATCACAAACTTTTCACAAAAAGACGGAGAGTCACTTTTTGAAGCTTGGGACCATTTCTAAGGATTACTGCAACAATGCCCCTACCATGGACTTAAAAGATGACTAATTGTCCACACATTCTATAATGGTATATCTTATTCTGCAAAAACTTCTCTAGATTCTGTCGCAGGTGGAGCCCTAATGAACAAAACGCTAGACGAAGCATTTGATATCATCGAAAACGTCGCACTCAACCATCACCAATGGGCTATAGAACAAGAAAACATTACTTATACCCCAAGTAAGTATGAGGTAAGCACTATAGATTTACTCGCTGTGAAATCAGATACATTATCTCACAAATTTGAACATTTTAATATGAATGCAGTCAATTCTACTAATATTACTTGTAAGATATGTCAAATTTCAGGTCATACAACTCAAAATTGCCAAGTATGACTTATCCCATCTTCCATCGAACAAGTCGACGCTCTAAACAATTTCAACCAGCGACCTATAAACAATTCGCACTCCAATACTTACAATTAAGGCTGGAGGAACCATCTAAATTTTTCATACCAAAATAATCAAACCAATATGGATAGAACATTCCAGAACAATCTTTAGGTCTTCCGCGCGAGCAAAAGACTGCATTGGAGTTAATGATGGAAAAAATTATAGAAACATAGATTGTTCAAAATAATGAGTTCCACCAACAACATAAGGAGACGACAGAAACACTCCAACAACTAGCAAGTAAGATCGATAATTTAGCTAGTCATACTAAATTGTTAAAAACTCAAATTGCATAGATAGCTAGCTCAACTTCAAGAATACCAGGGAGATTCCCTACAAAAGCTGAAGCAAATCTGGTAAAATATTACAATGTGATACTTACTGAAGAGTATCGTATCACGGATGAACACAACCACGAAGATCCCCGAGATTGTGCAACCATCTTCTCAACAAAAGAAGACAACCTGGTAATTCAAGATAAATATGCTTCTAAACTTGAAGACCTAAGTGACTTTTCAATTCCCTGCATAATATATGGAATTAATTTTGATTCTTCTTTTTGTGACCTAGGGTCTAGTGTACATCTTCTACCATCTGCATTCTATGAATATTTGAGACCGTGTGGATTAAAACCCATCAATATAACCTTAAGATTTGCAGATCATTCATTAAAACAACCCATAGGCATACTAGAAGACATCCCAGTAGCCATTGAAAATTTTATAATACATACTGATTTCTTTGTCCTAGATATGAGAGAAAATCCTGAAAACCCCATTGTCCTAGGGTGACCTTTTTTAGCTACTGCTGGAACCATGATTGATGTCAAGAATTAAAGACTATCTTTTGGAATTGAAGATGAGAAAATTGAGTTTAATTTTGCTAAATCTCTTAACTCACCATTCGTTAAGGAATTTTGTTGTAGGATAAAATAGAATAATCATAGGTATTCCTTGGAAGAACTCATGAGGATAAAAGGAGAGAATAATAAAATGCCCCATAATTTAGGTCCATTCAGACGAAGATGGAACATGAGTTTTGATCCAAGATGAATAATAATATGGGTCGAGCTTAAGACCTAAAATAAGAGCTTCTTGGGTGGCAACCCAAGATTTTATTTTATTTTTATTTTCTTTTTGCAATTTTCATTCTTTGCACTTACCTTTAAATTTTCTTTTCAGAAAATAAATAGTGAACCAAATCATAAACTGGCTTAAAATTGTAGGATCCTTGAGGATTGGCTAGAGGGGGGGGGGGGGGGTAATCACACTTCTTTGATTTCTACTAGTTCGTTAGAAGAAGCATTACAAGAAAAATAATAATTAAAATGAAAATCAAAGAAAACAATTCTAACAAAGTAAATGTAACGTGGTTTGGAGATGATGCTTCTACTCAACGACAATCCGTAAGGTGGATCACTCCTAGCAAGCTTTCACTAGAACCTCCTTTTGATGAAAACACCAAGGTGGAGAAACCTTCTTTACAATCACACTTTTCTTCTTACATGATGATGGAGTTAATTTTGAGAAAAGAGGTTAAGAACACATGAAAGCTTAGAGGAAAACTTGATGAGCTCGAGAGTAAAGATTTGAATAAGAGCACTAGCCATCTCAAGCTTCCTAAGGCCTCTCTTTATAAAATAGGGTTGTTTTAGTCGACATCGATCACGCATACCGATCATTGTTACTGTACTATTAACTGAATCCAATGACTTCTTATGAAGCCTGATCTGTGGTCGTCACAGCTCAACGCCCACTTGATCAGTTGACTGCTCATATCAATAGTCGACTACTCAAGTCAACAGTTGATTACTCCAAGCAATCACTCGACTACAAATGTTTTTGTGCTCGTGTCCACTTAAAATAGTCGATTGCCCATACATGGAAGTCGATTGATATAGACCAATCGACTATTAAAATGACTAATAGAGCTGAAGGTAGTTGACTTGATTGATCGTGACTCACCGACCGGTCATAACTCATCGATTGTTCGCCTTCCGACCTCGAATCTTGAACACTCAAGACCAATCGACTGATATAAGCCATCAGTCAATCGATACACTTCAAGTATGACTAATCCATACTTGAAGATATACCCTAAGCTTAGATTTAACCTTCTAGTTTCTCCATCAGCCTTGCACCTCCAAGATCCCTCCAAGTCCACGACTCCTTCATCCTTGCGCTTGCCTTCAAAAGTTTCCCTTGGTTTCGTCATGCTTTGGATTTTTCCTTTGTCAAAGTCCGCTTGGACTTTACGTCGCCGAGACTACATACTTGGACTTATGATGCTAAGACCTTGCCTTTGGACTTCCTTTGCCAATGTCCGCTTGGACTTTACGCCGCCAAGACTACATGCTTGGACTTATGCTGCCAAGACCTTACCCTGGACTTTCCTTGCCAAGATTCATACTTGGACTTCTCTTTACCAAGTCTTCACACTTGGATTTTCCTGTCACTTAAACATTCATGGTTAGATCACAGTTATTGTCTAACTTCAAATGATTATCCAAACATCAAAATATATTAATGATTGGGTCATTCTTGCATCAACAATCTTCCCCTTTTTAATGTTTGACAATCATTTAAGTTAGGTCATAAAAATATGCAATAAGACACAATGTGAATTTAACTTAAAATCCTTCTCCCCCTTTGACACACATAAAAAGAGAAAGGCATATAGACAATAAAGGAAATTGATGAATAAATTGTATATGTTTTGAACTAAGGTATAAAATAAACTTAAAGCTCCCCCTTAATCCAAGACATATTTTAGCAAGTGTGAATAACATGTTGAGAAAAGCATGAAACCATGAGCAAGTATATATCCTAACTTTGCACTAACAATAAACCATGTGCATATTGATTTTGGGATTAAAGAGATATCATAAGTAAAACTCTCTCAAAACCAATGCATCAAATAGTACTACTCTCCCTAAATTGTTGTGCTAATAATACCATAGGGTTAGGACAACTTAAATTAGACTCTAGACAAGGACATCAAGCTGATTTGTCAAAAATCAATGATAGCAGTCAACTGGTTACTGCATCAATCGATTGCCATGCCTGATACTCCCAATTTGAATTTTCAACCCAACTTCAGAAATGCATAAATAATTTGAGAAATGTCAAAAAATCATGAAATTTTATATACACATTTGTCAAGTCATTTGTTATCAAGGAAAAATAATTTGAAAAATATATCTTTTTCAGATTTTGAAATTGATAAAACTTTAAAAACTAGCAAAAGCTCTAAAGAATTTTCAAAACTTCATGCCACTTTTTCTTAACAATTGAAAATTGTTTTTCAAAACATGACAAACATAGTTTAAAAGATATTTTAGTTGACATTTTCAACCATGCTCTTAGAGCTGTGTGCACATCAATTATGCATAAGCCTTCCCAATGATTGGTCCAATTAAGGATCAATGTCTCTAGATGTCATTTTGGTTCATAGTAGTGCATCATAACAAGCATGATGAACCAAATGCATCTTCCTAACATCTCACATGATGTCAAAGTGACTCAATACAAAAATCATGGATTCTTAGGTGTTTTGTGAGTTGCTTTAAGGAATAGCCCTAGATTTTGCTATAGGATTATGTAAACTTATACCACTACTCTACAAAGCACATTCCAAGCTCTCTCCTTAATGATGTAAATTCTGCTTCGAGAAGAGCCTTAGTGAAAATGTCGGCAAAGTTAGACTTGGATTCAATGTAATTAAGCTCAATGCCTTCTCTTGCCACATAATCTCTAATGAAGTGATGCTTCACTTCAATGTACTTTATCCTAGAGTGATGTATCAGATTTTTAATCAAATTGATGGTACTAACATTATCACAAAAGACCTTAACTTTGGAGTAATGTAGTTCATAGTCTTCTAAGTATGTCTCATCCAAAGCAATTGAGCTACACAACCACCCATGGCTACATACTCGACCTTGGTGGTGGATAAAGCAACACAAGGTTGCTTCCTACTACTCCAACTAACTAAGGAGAATCCAAGAAATTGACATCTACCACTAGCACTCTTCCAATCCAATTTGCAACCTGCATAATCAGAATCGGTATACCCGATTAAGTCAAAAGATCTAGTTCTTGTGTACCAAAGTCCTACACTTAATGTGCCTTTGATGTATCTTAAGATTCATTTAGCAGCTACTAAGTGGGACTCTTTGACACAAGATTGGTATCGTGCACATATACCTGTTAGTGTCAGCCCTTAGTGTCAATCATGAGATAATTGATTAGGGATCATATGTATCATATTTCATTAATAACAGGCAAGGTTTGCTTACTATATTATTTCTTATTTGTACTATACGAATAATATAATAGTGTCTTTGAATAGTAGGTTCAGGTTTACAGCATATCAATTAGTTGAATTGATAGTGAGAGTCTGTAGACATAGAGACTAGCATGTAGGTCAATTGATGACTTAATCTCACAAGTCATAGATATGTGATATCAAATTGACACATGAGTACATATTAGAGACTATGTACTGAATTGATCTGCCATGAGAAAGTTCCATGGATCGTTATATGAGTGTCATAAACTTTCTCATGTGACTATTAGTATGAATAGTTCTTAGACCTGAAATCACTATGGTTTCCTACATAAGGAGTTATGTACTTTGGTGTCGTCAAACATCACCCGTAATAGGGTGGACTATAAAGGTGATCACTGGGTATGTAACAAACTATGCGGAGGGATGTGAGTGATGTAGATGAGATCTATCCCTCCCATATGACGGGAGTGATATCATTAGGCCTCTTGATAGAGTAAGACCATGAAATGCATGGTCATGCTCAAATGAGTCAATATGAGATATTGAGCTCATTTATTTGAGTGAGTCTACTTGGGGATCAAGAAACACAAAGATTGATAAGAGGATGACACAGTCTATGCCTCATTGATCAATCTATATATCGAGGATAGAAGGACAAGGTCATACAAGAAAATAGTCATAGAAAGGTTGTTGTTGGATCTTGACATTTTCGTAACTTGGGTAGCAATGATGCATTGCTATACATCGCTCATTGCTTATGTGTCTAAAGTGGTTTAGAGACATTGCCAATGTTACGAAAACTTATAGGGTCACACACAAAGAACATGTTATTTTGGAGATGGGGTTCATTTTAGTTTGATTAAATGAACCATTAGGCATTGAATTGGATTCATTGAAAGGGTTGGATTTGAGTTAGACTCAAATTAAATGGCCGAATTGAGTTGGACTCAAATCAATTTGAATGGTATGAATTCATCATGCATGATTAATTTGGTGGATTAATCATGCATTGAAGAGGGAAAACCAAGGGTTGGATGAAACCTCTTTTCATGCATGAATGAAACCTTCTTCCATGCATGATTAATGTGGATTAATCATGCATTGAAGAGGGAAAACCAAGGGTTGGATGAAACCTTTCATATTCATGAGATGAATATAAAAAGGGGGCTTTGGATCATGAAGAGATCTAGTGAAATTGCCTTTGTTTTCTTCCTTCTTCTTCTTGGCTGAAATCCTTTCTTAGCCTAGCTCTCTTTTGTGGTGTTGCTAGCACAACCTTTCTCCAAAAGAGTGTTCGTGTGGATACCATAGAGGCACGTATGCTTGAACGTGCAAGAGATCCGGTGAACCGTGGACGAGCGGGATAGACAAAGGGCATGTATCAAAGGTATACCCTATAGGATAGAGCTTTTTGATCTATACTTTGTATAAATTTTCTTTTGCATGGATCGCTCAAGGGATCCTTTTTCCGCTATGATTTTATTGTTTATCGCATAGTATTCCCTGCAGTGGTATCAGAGCCACTTGCAAAAGATCATACATAAAGATCATCGTAGGTCATTTTATATATGATATAAAATTTTGTATAAGAAATTTATTATGGTGCATGCATGATTGTTTGGGCGATTTTGTGCAACAAGATATGCATGGCATATTTGTTGATCGAACAACATGTTTGCCGTTTGGATCTATCACCCAAAGTTGCTACGAACAGTGGCCAGAAAGGGTCTCAGGTTAATTATGATGGACTAAGGGCAGTGACTCATTCAAAGAGTTGTTAAAATAAAATTTTGCTCTGGGGCATTGCCCCCTGCAAACCCCGCAAGGGGCTCTGCCCCTTGACCCCGCCCTCTAACCGGCTAGTAGGACTGCCATGTCGTAGCGTTTATAAGTCGTGCATAGCACCATAATAAAATCTGCATGTCATAGACTATATGAATGATATATGCCATGGTGCATGGTTATGGCCCTTGACCCCAATGTGATTGTAGTTGTGTTGTGTGTGCATGTTATAGTTCATAATAAGGCCTACGAGTCATGCCTCCCTATTTTTCTAAGTGTAAAATAGATCTAGACTCGAATGTAACTCAAGTATTCTTATTTTGTAATGTACAAAATGATGAGTGGAAAGTCCATTGGAGGATGAAGTTACAAGAAGGATGCCGACGACACATAACAACCAAAGGATGCACTTGGAGAAGATGCTACCCCTAGGTTGATCCATCGCTCTTCTCTTTGGCTTGAGGAGATCGTAGATTCGAGCCATAACCATGTCACGTTTAAAGTTATATGTTGATATATATTATGCTTATATGTGATGCATGTGTATGTGATGCATGTGATGCTTGTACATGTGATGCATGTGATGCTTGTATATGTGAAGCATGCATAGTTAGTTGTCACACAATTAGGTCACTTATTATATGCCTACCAAAGTTTAATGCTTATTATTACCTTGTTCAATCATAATGTGTTTTCCAAAGCAAAGTGACTCGATTTACCTCGGTAAAGTACGACAGGACAATCATGATGTCCGCCTATTAAACCTTGGGTTTGACTTAACTAAGCTCTCTCTATTAGATTGATGAACTTAGAGGCATAGCTCATATGGGACATCTATCTACATTATATAATTCTTAGGTGATTAGCCAAAGCTAACTCAAGATGAGTGGTAATTTAGAAAGATATCTCATGCGATGGGCACAATGAACAAATAATGTTGTTCATTTAGATATACAAGAGTTACATTAGATGTAATTGGTACAAGTTACCTACCTAACTTATACGAATCTTGGGTGATTAGCCAAAGCTAACTCAAGATGCGGTATAATATGGATCTTGTCCCACTTTGTGACTAGTGGGAGAATCATTTAGTTAAAAGGCCTAATTAAATGACTGAAATATGATACATTTATGCATTTCTGTATTGTAGATCACCATGTCATCAAATACGTTGAACACACTCTCTTTGCGATTTGTCCTTAATAAGGACAAGCTCATTGGAGCTAATTTTCTGGATTGGTACAGGAACTTGAGGATAGTCCTCAAGCAAGAATGCAAATTGTACATCATAGAGCAGTCCATTCCTGAACCGCCCACCCCTACAGCCACTCGTGCTGACAAGGATGCTTATAAGAAGCATCAAGATGACTCACTGGATGTGTCATGCCTTATGCTTGCCACCATGAACTCTGAGCTTCAGAAGCAACATGAGAACATGGATGCCTATGATATGGTTGAGCATCTGAAACAACTATACCAGGGACAAGCAAGGCACGAGAGAAACAAAGTGTCAAAGGCCTTGTTTCAATGCAAGATGCAAGAAGGAACTTTCGTAGACACTCATATACTCAAGATGATTGGGTACGTTGAGAACCTAGTGAGATTAGGATTTCCATTAGGCCAAGAGTCGGCCACTGACCTTGTTTTACAGTCACTGTTAGAAGGCTACAATCAATTTATCATGAACTACAACATGAATGAAATTGATAAGCCTTTACCTGAGATACTGAGCATTTTACGAACTGCTAAACTCAACCTTAAGAAGGCAAAGCCTAGCACCGTATTGATGGTGAACAAAGGCAAAGGAAAAGGCAAGCAGAAGCCTAAAGGTAAGGATAAGACCCAAGCCAAAAGTAAAGGCAAGGCAAATGCATTGAAACCTAAAGGAGGGGTGTCTAAGGAAGGGGAATGCTTCCACTGCGGTGAGACTGGGCATTGGAAGAGAAACTGTAAGCTATACCTGGAAGAGGTGAAAAGGAAGAGGAGTGAGACTTCTGTCTCAGGTATATATGTTATCGAAGTCAATTTATCTATCTCGTCTTCTTGGGTATTAGATACTGACTATGGTTCTCACATTTGTACTAATGTGCAGGGCCTTCGAAAGACTAGATCATTGATGAAGGGCGAAGTGGACCTACGGGTAGGCAATGGAGCAAAAGTTGTCGCCATTGTTGTAGGGACATATTTCTTATCTTTGCTCACTGGGCTTATCTTAGAACTAGTAGACTATTGTTATGTGCTTGCCTTGACTAAAAATATTATCTCTGTTTCTTGTTTAGACAAGAAAGGTTTTTCATTTGTAATAAAGGACAAGTGTTGTTCCGTTTATTTAAATGATATATTTTTTGTAGTGCACACCTTGTGAATGGTCTCTATCTTCTAGATCTTGAAACCCCAGTCTATAACATAAATACCAAACAGTTCAAATCTAATGATCTCAACCAAACATATCTTTGGCATTGTTGCCTGGGTCACGTAAATGAGAGTCGCATATCCCAACTCCATAAGGATGGATTACTGGACTCATTTGATTTTGAATCATATGAGACATGTGCATCCTGTCTTCTAGGCAAGATGACCAAGACTCCATTTAGTGGACATGGTGAACGAGCTACTGATTTGTTAGAACTCATACATACTGATGTATGTGGGCCTAGGGCTGTAAACGAACCAAGCGTTCATGAACGAGCTTGGTGTTCGACTCGGTAAGAGCTCGTTTACGTTCGTTCAATATGTATCAAAGTCAATTAATAAACAAGCTTGAACAGCTTGATAAATTAAATAAACAAGCTTGAACACGTATGTGTTCGATTTGTTAATGTTCGTGAACAGTATTCGTGAACATTGTTCGTGAACAATGTTCATGAACATTAACAAGCCGATTTATGATTATACTCTTTTAAAAATTATTTTTGAATATATTTATACTCATTTATAAATCAGGATTAAATTAATAAAATTTTAAATAAATAAACAAGTTTGATTTAAAAGTTTGATAACATTTAAATAAATCAAATTTAAACAAGCTTTAATCAAGCTTGATTCAAGCTTGAATCAAGCTTGATTAGAAGCTTGATACCCATTAAACAAGCCAAGCTCAATTCAAGCCCAAGCCAAGCTCAAGCTCAAAAAAAAAATACCAAGCTAAGCTCGAACAGGTTTTTCAGTAGCTTGGTTAATTTTAGGCTTGGCTCGGCTCAGCTTGGTTATCTTATCAAACAAGTCTGAACACTACAAAGCTTGGCTTGGCTTGGCTCGTTTACAGCCCTATGTGGGCCTTTCAATGTAGCAACTAGAGGAGGCTATCAGTACTTCATTACTTTTACTAATGATTTTAGTAGATATGAATATGTGTATCTTATGAGATACAAATCTGAATCCTTTGAAAAGTTCAAAGAATTCAAGAATAAAGTACAAAACCAATTTGGTAAGAGTATAAAAGTACTTCGATCAGATCGAGGTGGGGAATACCTTAGCCAAGATTTTCATGACTATCTCATTGAGTTTGGGATTAGATCTCAACTCACTCCACCTGGAACACCACAGTGGAATGGTGTATCAGAAAGGAGAAATCATATATTATTAGATATGGTATGATCCATGATGAGTCACACAAATCTTCCTTCTTTCTTCTGGGGATATGCTTTAGAGATGACTACTTTCACACTTAACCGCATTCCATCTAAGGCAGTCATAAAGCCACCATATATGATATGGACTGGGAAGAGTCCCAAGATATCTTTTATGAAGATTTGGGGTTGTGAGGCTTATGTTCGACATCAAGTCTCTGACAAACTAGGTCCCAAATCAAACAAGTGCTATTTTATAGGATATCCTAAAGAAACGAAAGGAAATTACTTCTACAATCCCACACAAGGCAAGGTGTTTGTCGCTAGAAATAGAGTATTTCTAGAAAGAGAGTTCATTTCTAGAAGAACTAGTGGGAGTAAAATACATTTTGAAGAAATTCAAGATAAAGATAACACTAAGATGGAAATTGAACATGCACCACAAAATGTTATGGGTGATGAGATTGTTGCATAAGAAATTATGGAGCAACAACCTATTCAAGTAGACCAACCTCTTCGCAGGTTTGATAGGATACGTTGTCAGCCTGAAAGATATTCATTTCTCTTGTCTAACAATGATGATGTTATGCTTGTTGAGTTAAATGAGTCTACATCCTATCAGGAAGCTGTGATGAGCCCAGATTCTGAGAAATGGCTAGAGGTCATGAGATCTGAAATAGAATCCATGTACACTGACCAAGTATAGACTTTGGTTGATCCACTTGAAGGGGTCAAACCCATTGGGTGTAAGTGGGTCTTTAAGAGAAATACTGACATGAATGGTCTTATGCATATCTATAAAGGGCGATTGGTAGCTAAAGGTTTCAAACAAATTCATGGTATTGACTATGATGAAACTTTTTCACCAGTTGCGATGCTTAAGTCCATTCGGATCATGCTTGCTATTATAGTTTACCACGATAATGAGATCTGGCCAATGGGTGTCAAAACTACGTTTCTAATTAGAAACCTCCTCGAGGATGTGTACATGACACAACCTGAGGGTTTTTAGATCTAAAGCATACTGGCAAGGTATGCAAGCTATAAAGGTTCATTTATGGTTTAAAGCAAGCATCTAGAAGTTGGAATCTTCGATTTGATGATGTGATCAAATAGTTTGGTTTCATTAAGAATGAAGATAAACCCTATGTCTACAGGAGGGTTAGTGGGAGCATAGTTATCTTTCTTATCTTGTATGTTGTTGACATACTTCTTCTTGGAAACGACATCCCTACGCTACAGTCTGTGAAGACTTGGCTTGGGAATTATTTCTCAATGAAGGACTTAGGTGAAGCAGCCTACATTTTAGGCATTAAGATCTATAGAGATAGATCTAAGAGATTTTTTGGCTCAAGTCAGAGTGCATACATTGACAAGGTGCTTAAATGTTTTGCCATGTAGAATTCCAAGAAGGGATTTCTACCAATGTCACATGGTGTGAGCCTTTCAAAGGCTCAATGGCATTCTTCTAAGGAAGAAAGGGAATGTATGGATCAGATCTCTTATGCATCTTCTATAGGGTCTATTATGTACGTCATGCTATGCACTCGTTCTGATGTCTCGTATGCTTTAAGCATGACAAGAAGGTACCAGTCGGATCCAGGTGACAGTCACTGGATAGCCATCAAGAATATTCTTAAGTACTTGAGAAGAACTAAAGAATATTTCTTGATATTTGGAGGCAATGAGGAGCTCGCTGTAAAGCGTTACAGCGATCCTAGCTTCCAAACGGACAAGGACGATTACAGATTGCAGTCAAGGTATGTCTTTTATTTAAATGGTGGTGTTGTGAGCTGGAAGAGTTCAAAGCAAGACACAATTGTGGATTCTACTACAGAGGCCGAGTATATTGCTGCTTCAGATGTGGCAAAGGAGGTTGTTTGGATCAAGAAGTTTGTTTCTGATCTTGGTGTAGTTCCTAGCATCGTGAGCCCTATAGAGCTTTATTGTGACAACAACGGGGCTATAGCACATGCTAAGGAACCTCATTCTCACCAGCGTTCTAAACATATACTACGGTAGTATCACCTCATTCGAGAGATCATCGATAGAGGAGATGTGCAGATATGCAGAGTAGATACTGATGCTAACATTGCGGATCCCTTGACCAAGGCTTTAGCACAGAGGAAGTATGATGGTCATACTAGGTCACTGGGTCTTAGAGATTACAGTAATTGGCACTAGTGCTAGTGGGAGATTGTTAGTGTTAGCCCTTAGTGTCAATCATGAGATGATTGATTAGGGATCATATGTATCATATTTCATTAATAGCATGCAAGGTTTTCTTATTATATTATTTCTTATCTGTGCTATATGAATAATATAATAGTGTCCTTGAATAGTAGGTTCAGATTTACAGCATATCAATTGATTGAATTGATAGTGAGAGTCTATATATATATATAGAACACTACTCTTAATTATTCCTAGTTGAGTATTAATATGCAAGGATAATATTAATGCATAGAGACTAGCATGTAGGTCAATTGATGACTTAATCTCACAAGTCATGGATATGTGATATCAAATTGATACATGGGTACATATTAGAGCTATGTACTGAATTGACTCGCCATGAGAAAGTTTCATGGATCGTTATATGAGTGTCATAAACTTTCTCATGTGACTATTAGTATGAATAGTCCTTAGACCTGAAATCTCTAAGTTCCCTACATAAGGAGTTATGTACTTTGGTGTCGTCAAATGTCACCCGTAATAGGGTGGACTATAAAGGTGATCACTGGGTATGTAACAAACTATGTGGAGGGATGTGAGTGATGTAGATGATATCTATCCCTCCCATATGACGGGAGTGATATCTTTAGGCCTCTTGATAGAGTAAGACCACAAAATACATGGCCATGCTCAAATGAGTCAATATGAGATATTGAGCTCATTTGTTTGAGTGAGTCTACTTGGGAATCAAGAAACACAAAGATTGATAAGAGGATGACACGGTCTATGCCACATTGATCAATCTAGATATCGAGGATAGAAGGACAAGGTCATATAAGATAATAGTCACAGAAAGGTTTTTGTCGGATCTTGACATTTTCATAACTTGGGTAGCAATGATGCATTGCTAGATTCGCTCATTGCTTATGTGTCTAAAGTGGTTTAGAGACATTGCCAAAGTTACGAAAACTTGTAGGATCACACACAAAGAACATGTTGTTTTGGAGATGGGATTCATTTTAGTTTGACTAAATGAACCATTAGGCATTGAATTAGATTCATTGAAAGGGTTGGATTTGAGTTAGACTCAAATTAAATGGCCGAATTGAGTCGGACTCAAATTGATTTGATTTGAGTTGGACTCAAATTGATTTGATTTGAGTTGGACTCAAATCAATTTGAATGGTATGAATTCATCATGTATGATTAATGTGGTGGACTAATCATGCATTGAAGAGGGAAAACCAAGGGTTGGATGAAACCTCTTTTCATGCATTAATGAAACCTTCTTCCATGCATGATTAATGTGGATTAATCATGCATTGAAGAGGGAAAACCAAGGGTTGGATGAAACCTTTCATATTCATGAGATGAATATAAAAAGGGGGCTTTGGATCATGAAGTGATCTAGTGAAATTGCCTTTGTTTTCTTCCTTCTTCTTCTTGGCCGAAATCCTTTCTTGACCTAGCTCTCTTTTGTGCTAGTACAACCTTTCTCCAAAAGAGTGTTCGTGTGGATACCATAGAGGCATGTATGCTTGAACATGCAAGAGATCTGACGAACCATGGACGAGCGAGATAGTCAAAGGGCATGCATTCAAAGATATACCCTATAAGATAGGGCTTTTTGATTTATACTTTGTATGAGTTTTCTTTTGCATGGATCGCTCAAGGGATCCTTTTTCCACTACAATTTTATTGTTTATCACATAGGATTCCTTATAATACCTACCGCAAATAAAATGTCGGGTCTACTAGCGGTTAGATATAGCAAACTACCAATTATACTCCTATAAAGTTCTGAGTCAATTAATTTCCCTTCTTGATCATTGTCTATCTTGGTGTTGGTTGCCATTGGGGTGGTTACTACCTTAACATTTTCCAAACCAAATTTCTTGATCATTTCTTTGGCATATTTGGTTTGGTATATATGAATTACCTCATTAGTTTGTCTAACTTGTAGGCCTAAGAAGAAATTTAATTCTCCAACTAGACTCATTTCAAACTCATTTTCCATATTTTTAATAAAATCTTGAAGGAGTTCATAATTTGCTAGCCCAAAAATGATATCATCAACATACACTTGGGCAACAAATATGTCTTTAGACTTTGACTTTATAAATAGGGTTTGATCAACTTGACCTCTTCTAAAATTCTTAGAAATTAAGAAAGATGATAGTCTTTCATACCAAACCCGGGGAGCTTGTTTTAACCAATATAAAGCTTTTCTAAGGTTATAAACATGGTTTGGGTAATCTACATTCTCAAACCCGGGAGATTGTTCGACATAAATCTCTTCCTTAATAAACCCATTTAAGAATGTCGATTTCACATCCATTTGATAGAGTTTAAAACCCATGTGAGCGGCATACCCTAATAGAATTCTTATGAACTCTAACCTAGCAATTGGAGCATAGGTTTCACCATAATCAAGTCCTTTAACTTGATTGAATCATTGAGCTACTAACCTAGCTTTGTTTCTAGTAATATTACCTTGATCATCTAACTTGTTCCTAAAGACCCATCTTGTGGTAACAATAGTGCTATCATTGGGTCTAGGAACTAGCTCTCATATTTGACTTCTCTCAAATTGAGATAATTCTTCTTGCATTGCCAAAATCCAATCTGGATCAAGTAATGCATCATTAATTGATTTAGGCTCAATTTGAGAGATGAGAGCTACTTGACTAGTAGGAGCTCTATGGAAAGACTGAGTTCCTACTCCTTGTTATAGTTCTCATACTAATTGATCGAGGGGATGATTTTGATGAATCCTTAAGGTCCTAGGAGCTGAATCCAATTGGTTTTGATCATGGTTATCCTTTCTTCTTTCATCATCAGAATCTCCTCTTTCTCCCCTTTGATTATTACCTCTTAATTCTCCCCCTTGACCATTGCCCCTTAAGTTTAAATTTTAAAGTCCTTGGGTAATGTCTTGATTAATATCCTTATCATTGGAGGATTTTCTAGGATAGGTGCTAGAGGACTCATCGAATTCAACATTGGAGGATTCCTCAACCTTTTGAGTCCTCTTATTATATACTCTATTACCTCTGCTAGTAGATGAGTATCCAACTAGGATTCCCTCATCCGCCAGACTCAAATTTTTCTAAATTATCTTTGGTATTTAAAATATAGACTTTACATCCAAAGACATTAAAATAGTGAATTGTTAGACTTTTTCCATTCCATAACTCAAAGGGTGTTTTGTTTAAAAATCTATGAATTAAAACATGATTTTGAATATAGCAAGTTGTTTTAACCGCTTCCGCCCACAAGTAGCTAGGTAAGGAGTATGCATTAAGCATTGTCCTAGCCGCCTCTTGTAGGACACAATTTCTCCTTTCCACCACCCCATTTTGTTGAGGTTTTCAAGGATAAGAGATCTCATGCTTGTACCCTTATTCTAAGCAAAATTTTGAAAAGTTTGAATTCTCAAATTCTCCACCATGATTACTATGAATCTAGTTGATTTTCAGATTCTTTTCATTTTCAACTCTTTTGCTAAATCCTATGATTGTTTCTAAGATATCATCCTTATGTTTCAAAAAGTAAACCCATGTATACCTAAAGAAGTCATTATTAGGGCCTCGATGGCCGCTAGAGGGGGGGAGTGAATAGCATCATCGTTTGATCGCGTACTTACTACAATTCGGTTAGTGCACAGCGAAATAATAATAAAACAATAACACAAATACAAGAACACAAACACAACACCAAATATAACGTAGTTCAGAACCGAATGGTTCCTACTCCACGGATCAAACTCAAATGAGCTCTAGCGATGCCAATCACACACCACTACTCAATAAGTCCTTCTTGGAACAATCCGGAGGTGGAGAAACCTCGTACAAGTGATTACTCTAAGTAATACAATGAACAACAAGCAAATATGAATGAAATACAACAAAAGAAGTAAAGAACACTTTACAAAAACTCTTTTGGAAGCTTGCTTGTTGATTGCCTGGGACTAGCCTTGAAGACCCTTATTTGTACCATCAAATCGCTCCAAATCATCCAAGAAAATCGATGGCGAAAACCTCCTCCATGAGCTCCCTTTAAAGCTTCTCCTTAGGCTAGATTTCGCCTAGCAGTCGACTGATCTGGACCATCAGTCGACTGCCCCTGTAGCCATTGTGAGTCAATGGCATGAGCTACATTGGATAAGTTCCAACGGATAGACCATTAGTTGACTGATCATGCCCATCAGTCGACTAATGGCTCAATCAATCGAGTGTTCGGGCCGATCACTTAATTGGAGAGCTTATTGTGCTCGTGGCTGAAGCATCAGTTGATTGTCATAGCCTAGTAGTCGATTGATGACACAATTAGTCGACTGACCAATGCTAGTAGTCGACTTCTAGGTCATCTTCCCGTAGTCGAACCCTAGTCGACTCTCATCAATCGACTGACCATAGTCCCAGTAAACTGATACACCTCAAACATGAGGTTTTAACCCAAGTATGGTGTCCCCATACTTGCTAGACCACCCTTAGCCTAGGCCTAAGCCTTCTAGCCACCACCATCAGCCTCGCACCTATCAAATCCCTCCAAGTCATCCATGACTTGTTCATCCATACGCTAGCCTTTAGGTGCTTCCATCAGCTATTGTCATGCTAATGTGGTCTACATTGCTAAGGCACATTGGGCTTACGCTGCCAAGACTTTGCTTGGACTTTACGCCTCCAACTATTAGACTTATGCTGCCAAGACTCCACCCTTGGACTTTATGCCGCCAATATTCCCGTTGGACTTCTCAATAGCCAAGACTCAAGATTGTACTTTTTCTTGTCAACCCATGTTGGACTTTCCATGCCAACACCCATGCTTGGAATTTTCCTTACCAAGACTCATGCTTGGACTTTTCCTTGCCAAGACCCATGCTTGGACTTTCCTTGCCAACCCATGTTGGACTTTCCATGCCAAGACTCAAGCTTGGACTTTCCATTCCAAGTACACAAGACTTGGACTTCTCCCATGACAATGGTCAAACCATCGTCAAACATCAAGTATGACCTGGGTCGATTGCGCCAACAATCTCCTCAACACTTGTCAGACATCAATGTCAAACATCAAAATACTACTCGAGTCAAACTCGAGTCTGGTCAATCATGACCTGAGTCGATTGCACCAACAATCTCTCCCTTTTTGATGTTTGACAAAAACACCCTTGAGTTAGGCCCCTAACTCAAATTCCCTTACCAATTTTCCCAAATTGGTAATTCTAACATTCTCCCATTAATTCTCTCCCTTTTTGACATACATTAAAAAGTTTCTCCCCAAGGAGGTAAATGTCTCATATCCCAATGAGATCTTATAATCTCCCCCTTGGTCCAAAAATATCTAGGATGCCTACAATCTTCCTAGTGATAAGTCTCATATCACTTAAGAGAAGCAATCCTACACACTCTCCCAATTTCCAAATTGGGTATCTCAAATTCCCATTTCTCCTCCTCATGAGGAAAAATAACCTCCATCATCCCATGATGGATACCTCCCCCTAAAGGCTTACTCTCCCTTGACCATTGCACTAACAATGTCCTTGGAAAGTCCCTAAGCCAATAGGAACACTAAATCATCAAAAATAAGGTCCAAAGTTCAACATTGAACTTTCCACACCTTAAAATTGATACATCACCCTAACAACTCTCCTAATCCATATCCAATGGATTTTTACCCTTTCCAATACTTTCCAAAGCATATCCTAGGGTTAGGAGCAGTTAGAGAACCCTAACATCGCTGAAACATGGGCTAAACATCCTTGTTTACCCGAAATCAGCTTTGGCAGTCGACTCTATCACCAACAATGATCGCTTTATATCATCGATCAGCCATCAAGCGATCGATAACTGAATTTTAGTTATGAAAAATGAATTTCAGAAATGCATAAGTAATTATATGTAACTCAAAAAATCATGAAACTTCATACGTATAATACTTATTACTAATACAATGGGTGAAAAATATTGGAAAAATAATTTACCTATAAAATAATGAAATTGATACAAAGTTCAAAAGTGAAGAAAAACTTCAATGTTTTAGCTCACTTTATATCAACATCATCAATGGTGATTGCTATCAAAAGATAGACTTCACCAAGGTTTTTCAAAATGATTTTAAAATTTTTTAACACCTTATATTGGATCATATTTTTGGGCTCAATGTCCATGGCTTGAACATATGCTTTCCCAATGATCCATCAATAATATAAGATGAGTTTGATTTCATCTAGATGCAAAAACTATGCACCTTGAACTTAACTCATATCCTAACATCTTATATGTATCTAGAGTGTATCAATACACATACATGTTAATGTAATATGAGATGTGAGTTTTGTTCATCCTAAACTAGGATTTCATGCATTTTTCTAAGGCAACACTATTTGATTCCCTTATACATGGGACTTCAAGTCATGCCAATAGTTCTTAAATCAATTTTAATTAATGCATGAATGATTATGGCATTAATGATGATATAAATAATCAAGTTCTCATAATCATGATGTCATGGCATAAAAATGAAGTCTAATCATACATGACATTTAACCTAAGCATGATCATGACATATAAATGATTAAAAGTAGATATGATGTCATGACATGTTATATGGCAAATTAAGCATGACAAATAAAAAGTAAAGGTATATAATACCTAAATTTTAATATTTGTTTCCATTTGTTGGAATTAAGTCCATTTTTCCATATTGTCAATTATCTCCTAAGTGTGTCAAAGACCCAAAATGGCACACTAGGACCCCTAAACCTAATTTGTGCCAATTAGATTGATTTTTCATAACCTTCAAAGTATATTGGCACATCCTAAAATCTTTTAGGATTATAATTCAAACCTATTTCCAAGGTATCTATAACCTTGAAAATAACCTAAAGTGTCACCTTTACCATGGTTAGTTTAACTACCTATTCATTCAAGGTTAGCACACCTAAACCCATTTAGCGTGAATCAATCACGCTCCTAGGATACCTATTGGAACTCCTTGGGTTTACTAGGTATTCCTTAGGGATGACCTCCCTAGATACCCTTCTAATGACCCTCCTAGGCTTAGAAGCCTTGGTCATTTGGGTCTTGCCTAGGTCAACTCTAGAGGTAACTCCCCCTTTGACCTTCTTAGTGGCTTCCCTAGGTTTCCTTGAAATCCTAGCCACTAGGCATCTACCTTGGTCAACTTTAGGGATGACTTCCCTATTGACCTTGGTTTTCCTAGACTTAGGTTGTGTTCCATAATCGAATGGAACACTATGGTAGGTCTCCTTGGGCTTAGGTTTGTGACCCAAACCTTCTTTGCCCTTGGTTGACCCTTGTCTCTTAGGCCCTTGACTTTGACCATTTGACCCCTTAAATTGATTTTGTATATTCCTAAGGGTCTTTTCCATTTTCTCAAGTCTTGACCTCAAGACTTGATTTTCCTTTTCTAATATCTCAATTTTTGATTTTTCATTAACTCTTGAAATATTTTTATTTCTAGGCATATGTCTAATCCATTTAGGGTTGATGCCTAGGTGATCTTCTATCTTCCTAATGGTCTCCCTAGGAAGGATAGGTCTAGAATTGTTTGATCTAGGTTTGTCCTTAGGTAAAATTATTTTAGAGACATTAGTCCCAAATTTCTCCTTATTCCTAAGGTTGACACTCTTAGCACCTAAATAATAAAACCTATTTCTAGCATGCTTTTGTTCATGAGTAATAGCAACAAAATTCCTAGAATGCTTTTGCCTATTAATTAAAGAAGGTACATTATTGAATTTTACTTTGGGATTTACCTTAGAGGTTCCCCCTACATGTGTAGCTCCTTCTTGAGTCTTTTTCTTCCCCTTTGGTCATTGACTCCGGTAATGGCCCCATTGATTGCACTTGAAGCAAATCACGTGCTCCTTGCTTTTAATTGTGGGGACACTGACATTCTTGACCCTTGGAGCCGGTTGAGCCTTCTTGACCCTTTTAGGACATTTACTCTTGTAGTGTCCTTGCTCCCTGCACTCAAAACATATTATATGATTTTTAATTTTAACTATAATGTTTGAGTTACCTTGGGTGGTGGAAGTTTGGACTTCTTCCTCTTCTTGACCGGAGGTAGATGGTTCATGTTCTTCTTGCTCCAGCATTGAGGATGATCTAATATCCTCCCCCTCAATCCTAGAGGTGGAGGCTTCTTCCACCTTTTCTTCCTCTTCCGATCCGGATCCAGATGTTGATTCTCTATTAACTTCCGAATCCTCACTTGCTTGTGAGGAAGAGCTTTCTTCTTCTTGTGTCGGTTTGGAATTTTCATGAAGCATTTCCAATTTTCTCTATAGATCCTTGGCATCTTGAAATTCACCTATTTTGGACAATAATTCATTAGGAATTAAATCAACTACCATATCGATTACCTTATCATTTGTTTCGGATTTTTATAGTTGATCTTGAGTCCATCTCTTCTTCTTGAGATATCCTCCCTTTGGCCCTCTAGGATATTCAAATCCTTCCATTAGGGCAGACCACTCCTCAAGGTCCCTCATCATCAAGAAGTCTTCGATTCTTGCCTTTCATTGCCTAAACCCTTCTTGTCCATAGAAATTGTTAGGCACTAGTGTTTTGATGCCCCATCCTAGTTGTTCTTCAAATTCCTTCTTTCTCTCTAGAGCTTTTGCTCTTGGGTGTTAGTCCGTAGAAGAGCTCCAAGCTCTAATACCAATTGTTAGGACCTCGATGGCCGCTAGAGGGGAAAGGGGTGAATAGCGTCATTGTTTGATCGGAATTTGATCGTGTGCTTGCTACAATTCGGTTAGTGTGCATCGGAATAATAATAAAATAATAACACAAATACAAGCACACAAACACAACACCAAATATAACATGGTTCGGAACCGAATGGTTCCTACTCCACGGATCAAGCTCAAACGAGCTCTAACAATGCCAATCACACACCACTACTCAATAACTCCTTCTCGGAACAATTTGGAGGTGGAGAAACCTTGTACAAGTGATTACTCTAAGTAATACAATGAACAATAAGCAAATATGAATGAAATACAAAAAAGAAGTAAAGAACACTTTACAAAAACTCTTTTGGAAGCTTGCTTATTGATTGCCTTGGACTAGCCTTGAAGACCCTGATTTGCACTAGCAAATCGCTCCAAATCGTCCAAGAAAACTGATGGCAAAAACCTCATCCATGAGTTCCCTTTAAAGCTTCTCCTTGGGCTAGATTCTGCCTAGCAGTCGACTGATTTGGACCATCAGTCGACTGCCCCTGTAGCCGTTGTGAGTCAACGACATGAGCGACATTGGATAAGTTCCAACGGATAGACCATCAATCGACTGATCATGCCCATCAGTCGACTGATGGCTCAATCAGTCGAGTGTTCGGGCCGATCACTTGACTGGAGAGCTTACTATGCTCGTGGCTGAAGCATCAGTCGACTGCCACACCCTAGCAGTTGATTGATGGCACAATCCGTCGACTGACCAATGTTGGCAGTTGACTGCTAGGCCATCTTCCCATAGTCGAACCCTAGTCGACTCCCATCAGTCGACTGATCATAGTTCCAGTCGACTGATACACCTTAAACATGAGGTTTTAACCCAAGTATGGTATCCCCATACTTGCTAGACCACCCTTAGCCTAGACCTAAGCCTTCTAGCCACCTCCATCAGCCTCATGCTTATCGAATCATTCCAAGTCATCCATGACTTGTTCATCCATACGCTAGCCTTTAGGTGCTTCCATCAGCTATTGTCATGCTAATGTGGTTTACACCACCAAGGCACATTGGGCTTACGCTGCCAAGACTCTGCTTGGACTTTACGCTGCCAACCATTGGAATTATGCTGCCAAGACTCCACCCTTGGACTTTACGCCACCAATATTCCCGTTGGACTTATCAATTGCCAAGACTCAAGCTTGGACTTTCCCTTTCCAACCCATGTTGGACTTTCCATGCCAAGATCCATGCTTGGACTTTTCCTTGCCAAGACCCATGCTTGGACTTTCCTTGCCAACCCATGTTGGACTTTCCATGACAAGACTCAAGCTTTGACTTTCCATGCCATGTACACAAGACTTGGACTTCTCCCATGACAATGGTCAAACCATCGTCAAACATCAAGTATGACCTAGGTTGATTCCACCAACAATCTCCCCAATACATGTCAAACATCAATGTCAAACATCAAAATACTACTCGAGTCAAACTCGAGTCTGGTCAATCATGACCTGGGCCGATTGCACCAACAGTCATCAACTATAACTAAGCAATACTTATTACCATTATATGAAGGAATACTATGACAATCAAATAAATCTAGATGCAATAGTTCTTGTGGTAATGAAGTACTAGTTAGGGTTTTACCTTTGTGTGATGATTTAGAATTGTTTTCCTTCTTGGCATGCATCACACAATTTGTCTTTAATGTACTTGATCTTTGGTAGCCTTTTTACTAACTCCAACTTGTCTACCTTGGCTATGTTATTCATGTTGACATGTCTAAGCCTCCTATGCCATAACCAATCTTCCTCTTCTTTTGTCATAAGACACTTAGTAGAAATATTAGAAGTATAGGATAAATCAACATAATAAATATTTGTTTTCCTATAGCCAACTAGCATGCAATCCTCTAAGCCTTTGTGTCTTATCAAGCATTTAATGGAATTAAACTCAATTTTATAGTCGGCATCACAAAGTCGACTAACACTAAGTAAATTAAACTTCATGTTTTTAACTAGTAAAACTTTATGAATAATGATTCTAGGGGATACCTCAATTGTTGCTCTACCTAAAATTTTAGCTTCCTACTTTTGCCAAATGATATGGTTCCTTTGTTAATATAGTTGATTGTGGAGAACTTACTCACATCTTCGATTATGTATCTTGAGCAACCACTATCCACAATCCACATACCTTGCTCACCTACCTAAACAACACGAAAAATAAATTCTTTTGGTACCCAAGCATTTATATCGGAAACATCATTTAAATATTTCTTTGGAACCCATGCTTTATTCACCTTACTCCTAATAGTTGATTTTCTATTAATTAAAGAGATATAGGCAACTTCCTTATCCTTAGGTTTGTATCCTATACCGACCTTATTGTATACGACTCTTTGGTCCCTAAGGATCATGTCAAGGTATTTTGAGCCATTTATGAACTTTTCTAAGCATGTTTTCAATTCATCTACTTGACTTCTCAAATGTTCATTCTCCTCCTTAAGCATGCATAAATCACTAGATAGCGATGGGTCATTTCTAATTGCCTTTAGTTCTATCTTCAAATCCTTAACCTTAGATTTTGATTTATCTAGTGCATTCCTAAGGTAAGCAATAGTCTTATACAATAATTCTACTTGGGGAGAATCCCTTACCTCATCGTCACTAGATGTCGATTCATCGCTAAAGGAGGCTTCATCTTGGCTTGATTCTTCGAAGTCATTCCCCAATGCCATGAGTGCCACATTGCGTGTGATATGACAAAGCTCATCATCATCGGATGAGTCCTCCATGCTTTGAATGTCCCAAGTTGTTTGAGTCACCATAGCCTCCTGCTTCTTCTTCTCCTTCTTGTCATTCTTCTTCTTTTCTTTTTCTTCCTTCTTCTTCAACTCCGGGCAATTTGGCTTGATGTGCCCCTTCTTTTTGCATCCATGACAAGTAATATTAGGATTAAAATTTGAATTATAGCTTGATTTACCTTTTGAAGATTTAAACATCTTCTTAACATCCTTCTTGGCGAGTCTTCTTGATTTGCTCGCCCACTTTTTGACATAGTGACCTATCTCGTTTGCCAACATTTCTTCATCACTACATGATGGTTCATCCTCCGATTCGGATGAGGATGATTCTTCTTTCTTTTCCTTCTTCCTTCTTTCCTACAAGAAGAGCTAGACTTTTCTCCTTTGATGACATGTTAGCTTGCTCATGCAACTCAAATTCACAAAACAATTCATCTAATTTTACTAAAGAGAGATCTCTAGAGACCTTACAAGCATCAACCATTGATGCCCATAAGGTAGTTCTAGAAAAATCTTGAAGAATGTATCTTACCAAATCCCGGTTGTCTATCTTCTCATCGATGATGTGGAGTCCGGTGACAATCTCCTTGAATCTACCATGCATTTGGCTCACGGTCTCATTTGTCTTCATGGTAAAGGTTTGGAGTTTGTGCAATCGACCCAGATAACGATTGACCATACTCGAGTTTGATTTGAGAAGTATTTTTATGTTTGACAAAATGATTGACAATTTGATTGTCATGGGAAGTCCAAGAATGGTCTTGGCAATGGTAAAGTCCAAGTCATGGGTACTTGGCAAGGAAAGTCCAAAGGTATAGTCTTGGCGGCATAAGTCCAAGTGTGTAGTCTAGGCAGCATAAAGTCCAAGTGAACTTTGGCGGTGAAATTCCAAGTATGGATACTTGGCAATTGGGAAGTCCAAGGGTGTGATATTGGCGGCGTAAAGTATAAGCATTTGTCTTGGCAGCATAAGTCCAAATGTACCTTAGCAAAGTTGACCCGATTAGGATGACAATAGCCGATGGAAGCATCTGAAGGCTAGCATATGGATGAATAAGTCATGGAGGACTTGGAGGGATCCGATAGGCGTGAGGCTGATAGAGGTGGCTAGAAGGCTTAGGTCTAGGTTAAGGGTGGTCTATCAAGTATGAGGAGATCATACTTGAGTTAAATCTTATGTTTGAAGTTTATCAGTCGACTGGAGTTATGGACCAGTCGATTGGCCAAGTGTCTAAAACTTGGTAGCCCAGTCAACTCAAAGTAGTCGACTGATCTCGTAATCGATTGAGCTTTGACTGCTCGGGTGAAGCTCTAGTAGTCGACTGCCATTGTGGCGATCGGCCTGATCGATCGACCGCCATCCATGGCGATGCAGCTTTAAGCGAAGCATAGAAGCTCGGGTAGTTGATTGATCGAACAATCAACTCAGAAGCTCAATCATCTGCTAGGGTATTCGTTGGGTAGGTTCTAGCATGGTAGGTTCCAGCGTGGATGGAACCATTGTGAGACAATGGATGGAAGAGCAGTCGTCTAGTGCCTTTTGGCAGTCAACTGCTAGGCACAAAATCAGCTCGATGCAGGTTATAAAAGTAGCTCAAGATGGAGGATTTTGCATCAGTTTTTGGGGTAATTTTGAAGGGGAAGTGCTGATGCATTCTAGACCTTCAAGAGAAAACCAAAGTAAGCAACAAGCAAGCAAGCAAGCATTCATTGTGTAAAGTTTTCTTTACTTGTATTTGCTTATTGCTTAGTATACTTGTTGTATTTCTTGTATTATTGTTGTAATCACTTTGTAAGAGGTTTCTCTACCTATGGAGTGTTTTTTGAGAAGGAGAGATTTATTAGTGGTGGTGTGCATTACTATAGCTCGACCCGTGGAGTAGGAACCCTAGTTCTGAACCACGTTACATCTTGTGTATTGCGAGTGTTTGTCATATTTTGTTATTGCTACTTGTTTCTGATGCACTATCAAAATTTGTAAACGAATACGATCAAAAAAATTTCAAGCGACAAAGTAAAATCACTATTCACCCCCCTCTAGCAATGCCAACATTCCTAACAAGTGGTATCAGAGTCAAGTTCGCATTGGAAGATCTAACCATCCACCGGAGCGAGATGGCCTTTCAAGAGGGTTATAGCATGGCATGACCACCATTCTTTGACAGCAATGATTTTGCCTATTGGAAAGATAGGATGAAATACTACTTCACGAACAACATTGACAATTGGTTTAGTGTTATAGATGGATTCAAGAAGCCATTGGATGAATTTGGAGTGCCACTACTGACAAAAGATTAGACGAGAGAAATGGCAAGGAAAGCTCAAGTAAATGCCAAAGCAACAACAACACTTCAATGCGGCCTTTCAAAAAAACAATTGAGCAATGTCGGACCATTCAACTCTATCAAAGAGCTTTGGGAGAAGCTCATTGAGCTCAATGAAGGGTCCAAGGATCCTACAAGTGGTATTAGAGCAGGTTGCTCTTCAAGGATTAACAACCGAGGGAGCAAAGCGCTAGAGGAGAAGAAGATGGAGTTTCAAGAAAAATTGGGTGATGCTTTTTGGGAGTATTGAGAATACAATCAAAGTCTCATATTGATAAGACATGGAAAAGATCATGTGCTTATAAGATAGAAAGATATCTCCATTGGTATGAGATCTTTTGGGTAAATCTCAAAAACAAAACCATGAGGGCATAGGCCCTAAGCGAATAATATCATACCATTGTGGAGATATGTGAATCTTATAGGCATCAACAATGACATCACGGTTCTGCCTACCTTCGATCGTGAAAATTTTGAATATTGGAAAGGTAGAATGATGTATTTTCTTATGTGTGATTTTGATAATTGGATTAGTGTTATAGTAGGATTTGATGCTCTAAAGGATAAGAAGGGGAGAACACTCAAGAAGAAGAAGTGGACCAAGGAGTAAATACGATATTTCAAAATAAATAATAAGGTAATGAAAATATTGGTTAATTTATTACCTAACGATATTTTGGCAAAGTTAGGTGAGTTTAAGGATGCTAAGGAACTATGGAGTAAGCTAGCTAAGCTCCATGAAGAACCCTCAACAACTCATGGAATAGAGGAGGCCAAAGAACAAGAATGCTTAACGGTCCAAAGTGGAGATGTTAATGAGACCGAAGAAGCAAGTTCATCATCCTCTCAAGAGCATGAAGAATCGGAAGTTGAGGGATGTTTAACATCCGAGGAAGAGGTAGAAGAAGTAGAAGAAGCCTTCACCTCTAGGATTGAGGGGAAGGAGATTAGGTTTTCCATGTCGGAGCAAGAAGAAGAACCATTTACCTCTGGGAGAGAAGAAGAGCAAGCTCAAAATTCTGGCCTAGGTAACTCAAGCACAATAAATAAAGATAAAAAATTCATATTATGTGTTTTGAGTGTAGGGAAAATGGGCATTACAAGAGTAAGTGTCCAAAGCGAGTTAAGAAGACTCAACCGACACCAAAAGTCAAGGACAAGTCAAAGGAGGTCAGAACCCCGATAAAAAAGAGCAAGGAGTACATTATTTGCTTCAAATGCAATCAAAGGGGCCACTATATGACTCAATTCCCTAGGGGGAGGAAGCAAACCAAGGGCAAAGGAGGAGAATCACATGTAGAGGGATCTAAGGCAACCCCTAAGGTAAATTTAAATAATACTCTTACTGTACGTAATGATAGGAAGCATGATAGAAATTTCCTTGCTATTGATCATGAAAAGCATGCTATAAATAACAAATATTATTGCTCATGTGTCAAACATATTAATTTACCTAAGGACAAATCAAGAACCAATAACTCAAGAACAATTCTACCAAAGGAAGCTATTAGGAAGATAGAGAACCATTTAGGCATTAACCCTAAGAAGGGTAGACATATGCCTAGGAAAAGTCATTCCCAAAAGAAGAATGAAAATTCAAAATTGGAAAAATTAGAGTTAAAAAATCAAACTTTGAGGTCAAGGCTTGAGAAACTGAAAAAGACCCTTAAAAGAATGACAAATTCAATTAATGGGTCTAATGATAAAAAATTAGGATCTAGGAGGCAAGAGTCTTCCAAGGATAGGAAAGATTTAGGTCACAAGCCTAAGTCCAAGGAGGTTATGCCAACCTACCATAGTGTTCCATTTGACTATGGAACCACCCATAAGTCTAGGAAAACCAAAGTTACTAGGGAAGCCATCCCTAAGGCTAACCATGGTAAGTGTCAAGTGACTAAGGCTTTGAAGAAGTCTAGGAAAGTCACTAGCAAGGTTACAAGGGGAGTTACCCCTAGAGTTGACCTTGACAAGACCTAAATGACCAAGGTTCCTAGTAGAGTCATTAGGAAGGTACTAAGGGAGGATATTCCTAGTGAGTACCTAGTTAAACCAAGGAGCTCCAATAGGTATTGGGTTTCTAGGAGCGTGATTCCCTCACGCTAGATGGGTTAGGGTGTGCCAATCTTGAATGGATAGGTAGTTAACCTAACCATGGTAAAGGTGATACTTTAGGACATTTTCAAGGTTATGTGATACCTTGGAAATGAGATTGATATTTTAATCCTAAAGGACTTTAGGATGTGCCAATAAAATTTGAGAAGTTTGAAAAATTGATCAAAATTGACACAATTTAGTTTAGAGTCAATGGTGTGTCATTTTGTATTTTGGCACACTTGGGAATTTGATTATTTTGGCAAAATTAGAGTTTAACCCTAACAAATGACAATTAATATTAGAATCTAGGTATTCTTATACCTTTATATTTTATTTGTCATGCTTTGTTTGCTATAATACATGTCATGACATCATGCTTCATATTATTATTTAAAATGTCATGATAATGTTTAGGTTTAATTTTAATGTCATGTTTGTTCTTAGGATAGAATCTTATGTCTTGACATCATATATCATTGGCACATGCTTAATTATGCTATCTTATATGTCATGATCATCATTCATGCATTTAGGTTAATTAAAATTGATTTAAGGACAATGACATGATTTGAAGTCCCATTATAAAGGAATCAAATAGAGTTGCCTAGACAAATGCATGAGACCCAAGATTAGGGAAGAACTTAAACTCACATCTCACAAAACCATTAAATTGACATATATGTGTATTGATACACCCTAGACACATGTGAGATGTTAGGAAAATGAGTTAAGTTCAAGGTGCATAGATGTTGTAGCTAGATGAACTCAAACTCATCATATAATATGGCGAAATCATGAGGAAAGATTTTGTACAGGTTGTAGGATCGATGGCGTCACTAGAGGGGGGGGGGGTGAATAGCAATTCGCATCGATCGATGATGGAATTCATTGTTCTTGTCTACAATCGTTAGTACGTAGTGGAAATACTAATACAAGCACAAAATAGAATACATACAACAACACAAGGATTTAACGTGGTTCGTAACCCTAGTTCCTACTCCACAGTTGAGCCCTAGCGAGCTCTAGTGATGCAAACCACCACTATCAAACTTCTCCTTCTCAGTGATACACCGAAGGTGGAGGAACCTCTTATAAATCTCTTACAACAATAAGAACAAGATACAACAAGCAGCAACAACAATAACAAAAGAAAATGAAAGAACAAGTGAACACACTTTACAAATTAGGGCGTTTGAATCCTTGCTTGTTGGTTTATTTGGGATGACTTTAAAGGCCCTGAAATGCAGTAGCACCTTGCCTCAAATTGTCCCTCAAAAACCTTTCCCGAAGACCCCTTGAAACCTCCTCTTATAGAGCTCTGTCGAAGCTTCCCGATTTGCAACGGTCGCTTCGCTAGTCGAGACATTGCCTCGACAATACCCTAGTCGAGGTGCCAGTTGAGTCTGCTTGCGTCTGAGCAGCTATTTTCATGCATGTTCTGAAGTCAATCGAGGTGCCCAGTCGAGGCACTGCCTCGACTGCTATGGGTCTCTGCTCAAGGCATGCTACTCTAGTCGAGGTGGTCGTCAACTGGGCCTAGCTTCTATTCGAGTGAAAGAAGTAGCACTCGAGGTGCCACATCGACTGCTATGACTTTCTCAGCAACTGCGAGGCCAGTCAAATTGACTCTTAAGACCTAACCACTTCCAGTCGAGGCACTGCCTTGACTGATATCCCAGTCGAGGTGGTCATCGACTATGCCTTGCTTCTGTTCGAGTGAAAGAAGCACCAGTCGAGGCGCCACCTCGACTGATATCCCAGTCTAGGCGCCAGTCGAGTGCTTCCATAACACTCACTCAACTCTCTTAGTCCCACCTCTGAGTGCACCCCTTTCCAATCAAGGTGCCGCCTCGACTATAGTCCAATCGAGGTGCTGGTCGAGGTATCGTTGCTCCTGTTTGCCTACAAATGAAGCCCAGTCGACTGAATCGAGCTGACAGTTGACTGTTATACCTCTACACTGAGGTTTAACACCCCAAGTATGATCTCTTCATACTTGATACTCACCCTAAGCCTAGACTATGCCTTCAACCCACTTTCATCAGTCTCACGCCTCCCGGATCCCTCGAGTCAGTGACTCTTCATCCTTGCACTAGCCTTCAAGTGCTTCCATCGGCTATCATCATGCTCTCGGGTCTACCTTTGCCAAGAGGCCTCACCTCCCAGACTTCCCTTTGCCAAGCTCGATCTCCTTGATCAGGCAAATCTTCCCTTGCCAAGACTCCTTGTCTGGGACTTCACTGCCAAGAGCCCACGACTCTAGGACTTTACTGCCAAGATTCCTCGTCCGGGACTTCACTGCTAAGTATGGTCTCCCAGACCTGCCGGGACTTCCCTTGCCAACTCCTCATTGTTCTTTCCAACACCAAGTGTTCGGTCTCCCTTGACTAACTTGGATTTTCCCTTGCCCATACTTAGACTTTTCCACACCAAGTGTTCGGTCAACCTTGATCGACTTGGATTTCTCCAATAGTCTCCCTCATATGACCTTGGATATCCCATACCATCAGCTAGTCATATGGTCAAACCATATTGTAAACCATTATCAAACATCAAAACCCTACTTGAGTCCCACTTGAGTCTGGTCAATCGTGACCTAGGTCGATTGCACCAATAATCTCCCCCTTTTTGATGTTTGACAATATCGTTAAGTTAGGTTATCCCATAACCCAACTTGACTCTTCTTATGCCAAAGCATAACGAAGTGTTCCCAAATCAGAATTTAAAATTTTTGAATTTTTGGGGTTTAGTGTATATTAGGGTATTCTAAGTTAAAATCCTAACTTAACCCCTTCCATTTCTCCCCCTTCTTGACACACAACAAAAAGTCCACCAAGATTTACCATGTCTCATTTTACAATGAGATTCTTCCTTCTCTTCCTTGGTCAAAATTCATCTTGAATGCTTTCATTCACCTTAGTGATCTATCACTAAATGAAAAGAAATCTTCCATCCCCTCCCTTTTGATAAACCATAATCCATCATACCTAGATGGATAATCTTCCACTAAAGACTTACTCCCCCTAGACCATTGCACCAACAATATCCTTGGAGAGTTCTTAAGCCTGTAGGAACCTTAAACAATAGAAAATAAGGATAAAAGTTCAAATTTGAACTTTCACAACCCTTAAAATTTAATTTTTACTCGAATTAACTCTCCAATTCATTTCCAATAAAAATCTCACCCTTTCAATACTTATCTAAGCATATTAGAGGTGTTGGAGTAGTTATCTAGCCTAGAGATATGGTCAAATGGCTTAAACCAACATTGGTAAGCCAAAACAGTGCCAACAGTCGACTGAGAAGGCTCTCAGTTGAGTGCCAACATCTCCAGTATAGGCAGCGCCTCGACTGGTTTCTGAAATTTCTGAAATCGAATTTTCAAACCAACTTCAGAAATGCATAAATAATTCTAAAAAATTCAAAAAATCGTGAAATTTCAACCACACATTACTTATTCCAAACACTATATTGGAAAAATAGTTTTCTATGAAAATAACTTTTAAATTCAAATAATGATACAAAGTTCAAAAGCATTGAAACCTTTAATGTTTTAATCCAACTTTGTTTCAATCTTCTCAATGGTGAGTGCCATCAAAAGATAGGCTTCACCAAGGTTTTTAAAAATTAATTTTAAAATGTTTTCAAAACCTTAATTTCAATCATGGTCTATGGGCTTAGTATACATGATTTGTATACTAGCTTTCCTCATGATTTATACCTATGATTGAGATGAGTTTGAGTTCATCTAGATGCAATATCTATGCACCTTGAACTTGACTTACTTCCTAGTATCTCAAATGTATCTAGGTGTATCAATACACATCCAAGTCAAGTGTTCTTGTGAGATATGAGTTTTCATTTTCTTAATCTACAGGCTCATGTATTTTCCTAGGCAACTCTATTTGATTCCCTTATACATGGGACTTCAAATCATGTTATAGTCCTTAAATCAATTTTCATTAATCCTAAATGCATGAATGATGATTATGACATTATAGATAGCATGAATTAGCACATAGCTAATAATCATGATGTCATGACATATAACATAAACCTAAATATTACATGACATTAAAAATTAACCCTAAGCATTAACATGACATGTTATACGATAAAAATAAATATGATGTCATGACATGACACATGGCAAACACATCATGCAAAATAGAATATAAAGGTACAAGAATATCTAAGTTTTAGCATTAATTGTCATTTGTTTGAATTAAGCCCATTTTGCCATATTATTACTTATCTCCCAAGTGTGCCAAAAACCAAAAATGGCACACTATGACCTCTAAAACTAAATTGTGCCATTTTGATCAAATTTTCAAACTTCTCAAATTTAATTGGCACGCCCTAAAATCTTTTAGGACATAATTCAACCTCATTTCCAAGGAATCCCAAAACCTTGAAAAAAATCCTAAAATGCCACCTTTATCATGATTAGGTTAACTACCTATCCATTCAAGGTTGACACACCCTAAACCCATCTAGCATGAGGGTATCACACTCCTAGGAACCCAATACCTATTGGAGCTCCTTGGGTTTACTAGGTACTCAATAGGGATAACTTCCCTTAGTACCTTTCTAATGACACTCCTGGGCTTGGAAGTCTTGGTCATTTTGGTCTTGTCAAGGTTAACCCTAGGGATTTCTTCTCTTGTAACCTTGTTAGTGGCTTTCCTAGGTTTCATTAAAATCTTAGCCATTAGACACTTACCATGGTCAACTCTAGGGATGACTTCCCTTGTCACCTTGGTACTCCTAGACCTAGAACTTGTCCTATAACTATATGGAACACTATGGTAGGTAGTCTTATCAACCTTGGACCTAGGCTTGTGACCCAAGCCTTGCTTGTCCTTAGATGCACCTTGCCTCCTAGAATCTAGGTTTTGTCCATTTGACCCATTAATTATATTAGTCATCTTTTGAAGTGTCTTTTCTAATTTTTCAAGCCTTGACCTCAAAGCTTGATTTTCAATTTCTAATACCTCAATTTTTGAATTTTCATTGTTTCTTGAGATATTCTTCTTTCTAGGCATATGTCTAGTCCATTTAGGGTTAATGCCTAAATTATTATTTTCTACCTTCCTATCCTTAGGTAAGGTTGATCTAGCATTGCCCTTAGATAAATTGACATGCTTAGCACCTAAACAATAAAATATATTTCTAGCATGCTTTTCATGAAAAATAGCAAGTGCATCAAAGTTATCATCATGCTTTCTAACATTAGATAAAGGAAGAGCTTTATTTAAATTTACCTTAGGGTTTGCCTTAGCTCCCCCTACACTTGAACTCTCTCCTTTGCCCTTCCGAGGGTGACTCCCCCTAAGACATTGGCTCCGGTAATATCCCCGTTTGTGGCACTTGAAGCATACTATATGCTCCTTGCTCTTATGAATTGGGGCTCCGGCTTCCTTTGATTTTTCTTTGCCCATTGGTGGCGGTTGAGCCTTTTTGACTCTTTTTGGGCATTTACTCTTATAGTGTCCTACTTCCTTGCACTCAAAGAATGTTATATGACTTTTATCTTTATGAATTGCATTTAAATTAACTTTTTGAATGATAGGTGAATTTTGGCCTTCTTCTTCATTTCTTTCGGAGGTAGAGGGCTCCTCCTCTTGCTCTTGTTCTGGGGTTGAACATCTAACCTCCCCTTCAAACTTTGACGTAGAGACTTCTACAATTTCTTCTATCTCGTAAGTTGAACACCTATCATCTTCCGGATCTTCACTCTCTTGAGAGGATGAACATTCCAATTCTTTGGATTTATCCTTATCCTTTTGGATCATGGAAGTTTTGCCATTTATCTTAGCAAGTTTGCTCCATAATTCTTTGGCATCCATGAACTTTCCTAATTTGCACAAAATGTTATTAGGTATTAAATTAACTAAAATGTTCATTACCTTTTCATTTGCTTCAAATCTTTGAACTTCTCCCTCAGTTCATTTACTCCAGTCTAGAGTTCTCCCTTTCTTGTACATTGGAGTCTTGAACCCTTTCGTTAGTGCGAACCACTCCTCTATGTTCATTTGGAAGAAGAATTCCATCATCGCCTTCCATTAAGCAAAACCTCCAAATCCATAAGGTGGTGGAAATCGAACATTGCGTCCAAATCCATCTTCAAATTCCATCGCCTCTAGCTTTAGCTCCCTCGATGGTTAGTCTGATTGAAGACACTTGTAGATATCGAAGCGTCTTCTTCTTCTTAGAGCCGATCGGGCTCTGATACCTCTTGTAGGACCGTTGGCATCGCTAGAGAGGGGGTGAATAGCAATTTGCATCGATCGATGATGGAATTCATCGTGTTTGTCTACAATCATTAGTACACAGTAGAAATATGAATACAAATATGAATACAAGCACAAAACACAATACACACAACAACACATGAATTTAACGTGGTTCGGAACCCTAGTTCCTACTCCACGACCGAGCCCTAGCGAGCTCTAGTGATGCAAACCACCACTATCAAGTATCAAACTTCTCCTTCTTGATGACACGCTAGAGGTGGAGGAATCTCTTACAAGTCTCTTACAACAATAAGAACAAGATACAATAAGCAACAACACCAATAACAAAAGCAAATGGAAGAACAAGTGCACACACTTTACAAATTAGGGCTTTTGAATCCTTGCTTGTTGGTTACTTTGGGATGACTTTGAAGGCCCTGAAATGCAGCAGCACCTTGCCTCAAATCGCCCCTCAAAAACCTTTCCCGAAGACCCCCTCAAACCTCCTCATATAGAGCCTCGTTGAAGCTTCCCGATCTACAATGGTTGCTTCGCTAGTCAAGGCACCGCCTCGACTGATGCCCCAGTTGAGGTGCCAATTGAATATGCCTTGCGTCTGAGCAGCTATTTTCATATGTGTTCTGAAGTCAGTCAAGGTGACTAGTCGAGGCACCGCCTCGACTGCTATGGGTCTCTGCTCAAGGCATTATACTCCAGTCGAGGTGGTCGTCGACTACGCCTAGCTTCTATTCGAGTGAATGAAGCAGTAGTCAAGGTGCCGCCTCGACTACTATGGCTTTCTCAACATATGTGAGCCCAATTGAGCTGACTCTTAAGACCTAACCACGTCTAGTTGAGGCACCGCCTTGACTGATATCCCAGTCGAGGTGGTCGTCGACTATGCCTTGCTTCTGTTCGAGTGAAAGAAGCACCAGTCGAGGCGCCACCCCGATTGATATCCCAGTCGAGGCACCAGTCGAGTGGTTCCATAGCACTCACTCGACTCTCTAAGTCCCTCCTCTGAGCACACCCCTTACCAGTCAAGGCGCCGCCTTGACTATAGTCTAGTCAAGGCACTGGTCGAGGTCCCCTTGCTCCTGTTTGCCTTCAAACGAAGCCCAGTCGATTGAATTGAGATGGTAGTCGACTGTTATACCTCTACACTGAGGTTTAACACCTCAAGTATGATCCCTTCATACTTGATACTCACCTTAAACCTAGACTTAAGCCTTCAACCCACTTTCATCAGCCTCACGCCTCCTGGATCCCTCGAGTCGGCGACTCTTCATCCTTGCACTAGCCTTCAAGTGCTTCCATCGACTATTGTCAGGCTCTCAAGTCTACCTTTACCAAGAGGCCTCGCCTCCAGGACTTTCCTTTGCCAAGCTCGATCTCCTTGATCAGCCGAGTCTTCCCTTTCCAAGACTCCTCGTCTAAGACTTCATTGCCAAGAGCCCACACCTTTGGGACTTCATTGCCAAGACTCCTCGACTAGAACTTCACTGCCAAGCACAGTCACACAGACTTACCTAGGCTTCCCTCGCTAACTCCTCATTGGTCTTTCCGACACCAAGTGTCCGGTCTCCCTTGACCAACTTGGATTTTCCCTTGCCAAGAAGTATCCATACTTGGACTTTTCCATACCAAGTGTCCGGTCAACCTTGACCAACTTGGATTTCTCTAATAGTCTCCTTCATATGACCTTGGATGCCCCATACCATCCACTAGTCATATGGTTAAACCATATTGTAAACCATTATCGAACATCAAAACCTTACTCGAGTCCCACTCGAGTCTGGTCAATCGTGACCTGGGTCGATTGCACCAACACAAGTCTTGTGCATTAAGCTCATAGACCATGGTTCAATATAAGATTTTAAAATCATTTCAAAATCATTTTGAAAAATCTTGGTGAAGCCTATCTTTTAATAGCAATCACCATTGATAAAGTTGATACTATTAGTGCCTATAAGAATCATATATCTCTACAATGACATGATATTGTTCACTTTGGGCCCAAGTCCTCTTGGTTTTATTTTTGGGCTTTACCCTAAAGGTCTCATACCATTGGAGATATCTTTTTATCTTATAAACACATGATCTTTTCCATGTCTTACCATTGTGGGACTTTGATTATATTCCTCATACTCCCAACAACCCCCTCCCTCTCAAACGAAGGAGCACATTGAGCCTCCCTCAAGTCTATTTGTCCTCGAAGGACTTCCTCTGCTTGATGTTGATCCTCAACCCACCAGGACTTCCTACCAACTGTCTGGTCCTCCTAACCCAACTAGACTTCCTGCCAATTGTCCAACCCTTCTGGCCCAACTAGACTTCCTTCCAGATGTTCGGTCCTCCCGACCCAACTGGAATTCCTGCCTAGTGTCTGGTTCTCTTGATCAGGACATGGGAGCTCCACTTGCTTCGTTCAAGGTTCATAGCTTGACATCGACCATGACTCTGATACCAATTGTTAGTGCCTATAAGATTCATATATCTTCACAATGACATGATATTGTCCACTTTGAGCCCAAGGCCTCATGATTTTATTTTTGGGCTTTAGCCAAAAAGTCTCATACCAATAGAGATGTCTTTTTATCTTATAAGCACATGATATTTTCCATGTCTTACTAATGTGAGACTTTGATTGTATTCCTCATACTCCCAATAGATATAAAGTAGGCTCAAAATATTGAAGTTATCATTTGTTTTGAACTTTGTATCAATCTCATAATTTAATGGGTATTTTATTTCAAAACTATTTTTCATCTATTGTATTTGATATAAGTATTATACGTATGAAATTTCAAGGTTTTTCAAGTTATGTATAATTACTTATGATTTTTTAAAACTCATTTCTGATTTTTGATTTCTACGTTTGCAGTTATCAGTCGACTGGTAGTGGGTTAGTCGACTGAATTCTAATTTCAGTCGACTATTAGGTCTGATTTTTGCTGAACAAGATTTGTTCAACCGTGTATATTCAAACTGGTCTACCCTAACATCTCCTAACCCTAGGATATACTTTATAAAGCATTGGAAGAGTAAAAATCCATTGGAAATGGATTAGGAGAGGTGTTTAGGGTGAAAATCGAATTTTAAAGGAGGTGAATTTTTAATGTTGAATCTTTACCCTTATTTTCGATGGTTTAGTATTCCTATTGACTTAGGAACTCACCAAGAACATTATTGGTGCAATGGTTAAGGGGGAACAAGCCTTTAGGAGGAGGTTATCCATCAAGGGATGATGGATGAGTTTTTTCTCAAAGGGGGAGAGCTGAAGAATGGAGAAAATGCCTTGCATTTAGTGATAAGGGAGTATCTCTAGGGAAAATGAAGGCATTAATGATGATTTTGAACCAAGGGGAAGATTGAGTTATCTCATTGGGATATGAGACATGGATACCCTTGGAGGACACTTTTTGATGTATGTCAAAAAGGGGGAGAATTGATGGCTTAAGTCAAGTATCCTAACTTAAAGGTTTTGTCAAACATCAAAAAGGGAGAGATTGTTGGTGCAATCGACCTAGGTTACGATTAACTAGACTCGAGTTTGACTCAAGTAGTATTTTGATGTTTGACAAAACGATTGACAATGTGATTGTCATGGGAAGTCCAAGAATGGTCTTGGCAATGGTAAAGTCCAAGTTATGGGTACTTGACAATTAGAAAGTCCAAGCATGGGTCTTGGCAATGGTAAAGTTCAAGTCATGGGTACTTGACAAGGAAATTCCAAAGGTATAATCTTGGCAGCATAAATCTAAGTGTTTAGTCTTGGTGGCGTAAAGTCCAAGTGAACTTTGGCGGTGAAAGTCCAAGTATGGATAGTTGGGAATTGGGAAGTCCAAGGGTGTGATATTGGAGGCATAAAGTCCAAGTTGTAGTCTTGGTGGCATATGTCCAATGTTTGGTGGCATAAAGTCCAAGCATTTGTCTTGGTGGTATAAGTCCAAATGTACCTTGGCAAGGTAGACTCGGTTAGCATGATAATAACCGATGGAAGCATCTGAAGGCTAGCGTATGGATGAACAAGTCATGGAGGACTTAGAGGGATCCAATAGGCGTGAGGATGATAGAGGTGGCTAGAAGGCTTAGGTTTAGGCTAAGGGTGGTCTATCAAGTATGAGGGGATCATACTTAAGTTAAACCTCATGTTTGAGATTTATCAGTCGACTGCCCTAGTGTTTAACACTTAGCAGCCTAGTCAACTCAGAGTAGTCAACTTGAATTATGATCAGTCGACTGGTTTGCTAATCGATTGAGCTTCAACTTCTCGGGTGAAGCTCTGGCAGTCGACTACCATTATGGGCAGTCGACTGGCCTTGATCAGTCGACTGCCATGGATGGCAATCGACTGCTTTAAGCGGACATAAGCATAGAAGCTCTGGTAGTCAACTGATCAGTCGACTACCAAGCAGCAGTCGACTGTTGGTAAGGTCAGTCGACTGCTAGGGTATCTGTTGAGTAGGTTCCAATGGGGATTGAGCCATTGTGAAACAATCGATGGGAGAGCAGTCGATTGGTGCCTTTTGGCAGTCGACTGCTAGGTGCAAAATTAGCTCGATATAGGTTATAAAAGCAGCTCAAGATGGAGAATTTTGCATTAGTTTTTGAGCTGATTTCTAAGGGAAAGTACTGCTGCATTCCAGACCTTCAAGGGCAAACAAAAACAAACAACAAGCAAGCAATCAAACATTCGTTGTGTAAATTTTTCTTTACTTGTATTTGCTTATTGCTTAGTATACTTGTATTTCTTGTATTATTGTTGTAATCACTTTGTAAGAGATTTCTCCACCTCCGAAGTATTTTCGGAGAAGGAGAGGTTTATTAGTGGTGGTGTCATCACTAGAGCTCACTTGAGCTCGATCCGTGGAGTAGAAACTCTAGGTTACGAACCACGTTATTGGGAGTGTTTGTCATATTTAGTTATTGCTATTTGTTTCCGCTGCGTTAACAAGATTTGTAGATGAACACGATCAAACAAATTCCAAGTGACAAAGTGCAATTGCTATTCACCCCCTCTAGCGATGCCAACGTTCCTAACAAAAATCCACTATGTGGCATTCAACACACCCTAGGTGTGCTATTTGGCATGCCTAGATGCAAAAAAAGGAAGAGTAGTGCCCGACACGCCCTGTATTTTCCAATTAGCACGGGTGTGTTGTGTGGCCAACAACTACGATTAAATGGCTTGGCACGATCATGCCAAGCCAAAGCTTCTCTATTCTGAGCTAAAAACTTCCCTTCAACTGTCCTCCTTTGATTTCCAACAATTTTCAAGCCTTTCCAAGCCAAGATCAAGCTTCCTCGAGGACCGATGATGATGTAGCGGCCATTCGAAATGAAGATCTGACGATTTGGCACTGTTTCTTGCAAGTGCAGCCATATCCTTCGATTTCCAGTCGAATCCTTCTTCCCAATTGAAGATCGAGCCTTCTTTAAGGTAGATCTAGAAATTCTGAGTCCGAGGAAGCTGATCCAAGAAGTTTCAATTTCTAAGGTGAAGAAATTCTCCATCACCATGTTCAAAAGAATAAGAAGGAACACCACCGCTGCATCCGTTGCAGCTTCCATTGCAGGAACTCCAAATTTGAGGCGTAGGGCACATGATGAGGGTAACGAAAATATTTATGGTATTATTTTTTGTAATTCTAATCATAGGGCTCGATTTGATACTTTGGTTAAAAGAAAATTGATTAACACTCGATATATTGATGATTATACCATTGACACCTTAAGATTTAGGGATGCGATTAATTTGATGATTAGGGTGGGATGGAATGAACTTATGAATATTGATTACCCTACTTACCCAAAAATAACCCTAGAATTCCTATGTTCTGTTGAGGCTGAAATCTTGAATGGTCCTAATTGTGAAGAGGGTAAGATCACCTTTAGGATATTTAATAATGAATACACATGGACACTTGAGGAATTTAATAATGTTTATAATTACCATGTGGAGGAGAGAGGAGATTACCTAGGGGATTTCAAGACTTTGTATTTTGGGGAGAAATTTCAAAAGGTATTGACACTTATAATCCTTCTATATCTAAATTTTCAAACCTCCCTAACCCAATTTTTAGGTACCTCCATAGGGTAATGGCTAATACAATCTTTGGTCGAGGAGAAAATGAAGGTGTAGTTAGGCAAAGTGAATTGATTATTTTATGGGCCATGATAAACAATGTAAATATCGATACTGACTCACATTTTATTAGGAATTTGGTAAAAATAGGAAAAAGTTCGACTGGATCAATCTTAGTTGAAGGTTTAATAACTCAAATAGCATTGGCCTTGGGGTGTAATCTTGACGGATTAGAGTCAATTCCACTTAGCCCCAAGATTGATCTTGATGCATGTATGGTCATGAGAATGATCACTAGAAATGAAGGTGGATATTGTTTAGTTCTACAGGAACATTTTCCCCTTACACTTCCAAATCCTAAAAAAACAACAGTGAGGAACCGAGCCAACTGGCTCATGGCCAACATAATACCTGTTCCTGACACCTTGGAGTCCACTATAGTACCACATATTAGGGTTGACCCCCCTAGACATTCTTTTTCTTTTGGTGACACATCTTATGTAGGTACTAGTACTTCTGATGATGAATATGTTGGGATTCAACCCTCCCTAGATGCACTGCACATAGACTTAAGGGAGCAGTGGACCGAACTCAGGGAGCAGAGGCAAATGATAGATGCCATGTATCAGTGGCACATTTCACAAGGTCATTTCTTTCCACCACCTCCTCCTGAGTAGTTTACTTTATTGTTACCCTTCTATACATTGAGGGCAATGCATATTTTAATTTGGGGGGTAGCTTTGCATATTTTTCATGCTTTGAATAAATTCCTACTGATAGCTTTTGCATATTTTTCATGTTTAGCATAATTTTTTTTAGTACTTCGTCCATATATTTCCTTTCATTGTTAGCATATATTTCCTCTCATACCCGACATAATAACACTTACCTGCCAATGTTATTACTCTTTCTTGTCTTCTTTCATTACAGTTTATTTAGTTTTAGATTTTTGCTATTTAAATTCAGTTTAGCTTAATTTTAATAGTCACATTACATTTTGCTTTAGTTTAGTTCTTAGGTCTTCTTCATATTGTTCAGTGCATTAGAATTCTTTTATTTCCTGTTTATAAGTAGTAGGTATACTCCCAATTATGCAGCTTGGTTCGTTGAATGCATTAACGATTAGGATCGGAAAATCTACTTCCGATAGACCCATAAATAGAACGAGGCTACCATCGTAGGAGAGTTGAGCAGAGAAGCATGGAGGACCAAGATGCCCCTTTGGTGAACCTAGGTAGCCAACCTCTGCGAGACTACGCAACCCCGAGTGCTAGAGGGTATAGGACGAGTATAGTTGGACTATCCATCTCATCTAATAACTTTGAATTAAAACTTGCACTCATACACATGGTTCAACATAGCCAATTCGGAGGAGCTACAACTGAAGACCCGAACCGAGAGACATTTTTAGAGATATGCTCAACATTGAAGTTCAATGGAGTACCTACTAATGCGATCCATCTGAGCCTATTCCAGTTCTCACTGCAGGACAAGGGAAGATATGGCTACACTCCCTTCCTTCAGGAAGCATCACCACATGGGAGCAGTGTGAGAAGCAATTTATGAATAAATTCTTCCCACCAAGTAAGATTGCCCACAAGCACCACTTGATTACTAGCTTCCATCAGAAAGGAAGGGGAGTCCCTGTTTGAAGCCTGGGATTGCTACAAAGGGATACTCTATCAATGCCCCCATCATGGTCTAGAGAGGTGGTTGGTGATCAACATATTCTATAATGGGATCACATATGCCACTAAGGTTTCCCTCGATTCTGCTGCAGGAGGAGCATTAATGAATAAGACCATCGAGGAGGTGAAAGAGTTGATCGAGGAGGTGGCCCAGAACCACCACCAATGGGCTTCCGAGTGTAGTCATCCAGCACCTGCAGCCAGTAGATATATTGTCAACTCCATCGATCATTTAGCGGCAAGATTAGATGTGCTAAGTAGATAGTTTGACTCTCTAACCCTTGCTTCTGTGTGTGCAAACAATTCCTGGGGAGAGAGAGTAGCAGCATATCAGGAGGACTACTATGGAGAGCAGAGTAGCTCTGAGGAGCAGATTGAGCATGTCGATGCAGTTAGCGACCACAATCAGAGGCCCAACAACTCATATTCTAGCACCTACAACCCCGGATGAAGGAACCACCCAAACTTTTCTTATAAGAATAATTTGGGGACTTTCCAACAATCGAGAGGATATGGGCAACAACCGAGTGGAGGGTAGCAACAACCACCCAAATCTAGACTGGAATCAATGATTGAAGGCTTCATTGCCACCCAAACAAAGGCCAATGCAGAATTCCAGCGACAACATCAAAGAGCCGAAGAAGCACTTAGGGAGTTGAAGGCCTCTGTCGATGGGCTCACAAGCCACACAAAGATGATGGAAATGCAGGTTGCCCAAATCGCTAAGCCCATGTCACAACCCATGGATAAATCTCCCCTACCATCCGAGCAAAGCCTGGTTAAAGGAGAGAGGGCGTACAATAAAGTAGTAGGTCAGAAAAGCAAAGTCACTAAGGGGTGTGCAACCATGATTTCAACCTTACCAAACCAAGCAGAAATTGAAGATAAGATTCCACCCAAGCTTGAGGACCCTGGTGATTTTGTCTTACCCTGCATGATCCATAGGGAGAGCATTGACGAAGCTTTATGTGACCTGAGATCATCTGTTAGTGTTATGCCCCATGCGATCTATAGGGAGATGGGGCTGAGTGGGTTACAATTGGCTGGCTTGGCTATTTGTATGGCGGATGACATGGTCAGGGAACCAGTCGGCATGCTTATGGATGTCCCTGTGGTAGTTGAGAGTTTTGTGATACCCACAGACTTCATTATATTGGACACAGGACCAAACCCTCAGAACCCAATCATCTTAGGGAGGCCCTTTCTGGCAACTGCAGGAGCATGTATAGACGTGAAGGAGCACAAAGTCTCCTTGGAAGTGGATGGTGAGATTGTCATATTCAACTTGTTAGAGTGTAAGGCTCCATTCACAGATGGGTATACTTCCTACAAGATAACAAGTACCCCCTAAAAGGTGAAGATTCTAAGATGGATGAATGGAGGTTCACGAAACCACCTGAACCCAGCTGAAGCGACGGAGTATGGTCGAGCTAAAAGACCTTAAACAAAATGCTTCTTGGGATGCAACCCAAGTTTAATTTTTTTTATGTTCTTTAATTTTATTGCATTCATGTGTATAATTTAGACTTTAATTTATGGTCATTAACGTCTTTGCAAATAGTTTAGGGTCAGAAAGAACTTGCTAGGTAGAAACGAGATTCCTTTTTGAACCCTCAGTAAAAAGCACAGGTGGTCGTGTGGATTCCACATGGCCGAGTCTGATGCTCAGAAGCACACATGGCGGGGTGTGTGAAAGATTCGGACCGTGTTGCACTCTGGGAGAAAATCAAAGGCTCACACGGTTGGCCGTGTGAATTCCACACGGTCGTGTCGCGTGACTTTAAAAGATGAAATGTCGTGTGTTTTTGCCCCAAATCCACCATGCACTTCAAACCCTCTTGCCCTAGCCATGCGAAATTGCCTTCTCCAACCTCCAAGGACGACCCTCACCAACCTCAAAGAAGCTCTCAAGAAGCCACGATGAGGAGGACTAAGCATATGGAAATGAGGGCTGCCCCTTCAAGGTTAAGATCAAGGGGAAGAGGCGCTCATCATGCTCCGGAGGAAGGTAATGCTCCCCCAAGCATCTTATTTCGTAATAACGAGCATAGGGATAGATTTAACATGCTTTCCAACCGTAAAATCACTTCTACTAGGTATTTGGATGAAGCTCTTTTAGAAGGTTTTCTTGGGGATGTACAAGGTCTTTTTGCAAAAATGGGTTGGGGAGAGATCATGGGGGCGAGATGCCCAACCTACCCTAGGATAGTCTTGGAATTTTTAAGTTCATTGGAAGTGGAGATCTTGACGGGGAGAGATAGTGAAGGGGGTAAGATTACTTTTAGGCTTTTTAACATTGAACATGAGTGGACGTTGCACCAATGGAACTCGTGTTTCGAATTTCCTAGTGGAGGAGAGAGGAGAACCCCTAACGAGTTCAATGCAAGATTATTTTGGACGGAGCTAACTGGAGAAACCTCCTATGACCCCTATAAAGCTAAGGCATCTCGATTACAGAACCCTATTTTTTGGTACATTCACCGAGTTATAGCGAGTACCATCTTTGGGAGGGGAGAGAGTGATGGAGTGGTAAGAATGAGTGAGCTCCTTTGCCTATGGGACATGCTACAAGAGAGGAATAGCATTGATTTAGGGTCTCATTTCATTAGGCACTTAGTGAAGATGAACAAGGCGGCAAGGGGATAGATTATTTTGGGGGGATTGATTGCCCACATTTGCTATAGGATGGGGTACGATTATACCATATTGGATAGAACAGAGGGGAGCCCTAGGATCGACCTAGGGGTGTGCATGACAATGAAAATGATAGTGAGAGAAGGGTATTATTTTTGCTTTGTAAGGAAGAACTTGGGACTCCTTAGGCTCTCCGACACTGACCGTACCACCATCACCAACCGTGCCAATTGGCGGTTGGATCTTATAGTGGAGTCCCCACCACACGCAGGGCCTTCCACTCATACACCCCTCTCACCTCCTACTCATCACTCTCTGATAGATCCACCCATGTATAGGAGCCCCCATAGTCCACGTCGCGAGCCTATGATGCACGCGAACGCGACCTCAAATCTCACAACGGAAACCGTCGAGGACTCGAAGTGCGCACTCGCGCTCAACGCCCGTAAGTGCATGGATGTCATCAAGTAATAAATAGATTATCAATCTCACAGAGATTGAGATTCGAGTATCGATTGTTCGGTGGATGTTATTGTTCGGAGTTTATTTCTAAGGGTTATGGTTGCAAGGTTGACGGTCGTCCTAACTCAAGTACGGTATCACACGGAGGAAGTGAAGGATGGTTCGAGGTTCAAAAAGGTATTCTAGGACTTCGATTTCACTTGTGTATCATGGAACATACTATATGTTAAATGTTGACTGGTTCTCTAATCATGGTCTTGTGGAAGGGACATCATACACTTTCCCGATGAGCTCTCGCGCCTATTGGGAACTACTTGCTCCTAACAAGCGAACCTTTCGAATCATCAAAGCTCAGGGGGTTGATACCGTTGGGAGCCCCTGTCACTAAGGTCCCTCAACCCTTCTAGAGTTAATTTCTCCTACTGTGACTGCCCTATATTGTTAAGATAGGGTAGACAGTACGAGGATGCCAAATCAATCTCTATCAAGAGTCGAAACGTATCTCATTTCCTACTCCTTCATACCCTTCTATCTATGGTTATCGGAGAGAGGACAATCACTAGGTTCCTCCTTAGTTCTCCTAGATCTTTGATACAAGGGTTGTCACCCCTTGTATCGACTATGAACAATAGACAGAAAACCAAAACACAATCATCATCAACCCAAACAACACAAACTACGAATATAAATTCAAAGATGAAACATATATTCAACTCGCATGTTCTACGCACATAAGCTACTCCCTAATCCTAGAATCAGGGTACCTACTCCATAAACGAAAGAGAAGAAACACAAGGCATGATTGAATTCATCATTACAATGCAGAAGATGTATAGAAAATAAATTACAGTGCTCTTTGGATCTTCCCTCTGACATTGGAGCGCAGAATTTGGTCTTCGGGCGACTTCCTCCCCGTTGTGAGTTTTCGGTGCTTTTTAGGGCATCGGTGTGTCGTCCTGCCTATCGGGCCTCCCCCCTAGGGTTTGGGTGTGACCTTCCTTATATAGACTTGAGGCTGGCACTACTCAAATCCATGAAAAAACCCTAGTCGCATCGAAAAATGCTAGCGCCACATGACCATGTGGATCCCCACGGCCAGGCCATGTGTGGCGTTGGGCTAGTGGGGCATGGTCATGCAATTTCACATGGTCGGGTCGTGCTTCCCTTCATTCCGCTTGCTGAATGCCTTCCTTTTGCTCCAAAAGTGTGTCGTTTATCCCGTAAAATGTTGTCTTGCACACAAAAGCACAAAGAGCAAATCTCCGAACTAGAAAATAGGAAATGCATGTAAAACAAAGTACGATATACATGAAACAAGTATAAAATGCAGCGAGATGTGAGCGAAAACTACTCCTAAAACCCTATATGTTTTGGTCACATCAATTCCCCCAGACATAAATCTTTGTTTGTCTCAAGCAAACCTCAGTGCCATGAAATTTTAAAAAACATTGTTCCATACTAAGCATATCAACTAGATTTATCAAGTGATATTTTCAATAAAAGAAAATTAGATATGTTCTAAAAATTAATTAAGTTAGCTTCTCGTGCACTGATGTGGGCAAAATATATAGGGTTTTAGGAGTAATTTTCGCTCACATCTCATTATATTTTATTTTAGTTTCATGCATATATCACTTTGTTTTGCATGCATTTCCAATTTTTTGGTTCAGAGGTCTTCTCTTTGTACTTTTGCATGCAGGACAACATTTTGTAGGAAAAGGCGCACTTTTAGAGCAAAAGAAAGGCATTTTGCAGCTAGACGCAGAAGAGGACACGGTCAAGGCATGTGGCTACACACGGTCGTGTCCAAGGGGCGAAATCAGCCACCCCAAGGCCACACACGACCTGGCCATGTGGAAACACACGGTCGTGTGGTGGCTCAACAGATTGATGCAACTAGGGTTTTTTCTAGATTTCGTAGTGATCCGGTGTTATGTCTATATAAGGAGAGCTCCACCCAAACCCTAAGGGGGGGGGGGGCAAGATGGCTAGGACAACATCCTGAAGCCCTAAAAAGCTTCAGGAACTCGCAACGGGGAGAAAGAATGCCGCTGGAGGTCAAGATTCTGCACTTTAATGCCAGAGAGAAGGCCACATTGGCATTGTAAATTTCTATTCTTGCACTTTATTTTTTATTTATTCGAACATGAACATGTCTTGTGTTTCTTCTTTCCCATCTATGGAGTAGTTTCTTCGATTCTAGGATTAGAGAGTAGCTTATGTGCGTATGACATGCTGCTTCAAATTGAATTTTGTTATTGAGTTTGAATTTGTAATTGGAATTTGTTTAGATCGATATCTATGTGTATTTGGTTTTCTATCTACTGTGCTTAGTCGATACAAGGGGTGACAACTCTCGTATCTAACATTTAGGCGATTTATACGAGGAACCTAGGGGTTAGCCTCATCTCTTGTAACCGTGGGTAGAAGGATACGATAGAACTGGAAATGGTTCGTCACAAGGATTGATTCAGCATCCTCGTACCGCCTATCCAATCCTTGTAAGGCAGATATAACTCCCGATAGATGCGGCGGCTCATTGGGAGAGTATATGATGTCCCTTCCACAAGACCATAGTTAGGCGTTTAGACAACGGCCAGTTGATAGCATGTCTTGCGACACACAAGTGAAACCGAAGTCCTAGAATCCCTTTAAAAGATCTCGCAGCAACCTCCTCTCTTCCTTCGTGTGACACCGTATTGAGTAGGACCACCGATAACCCTCACATTCACTACCCCTTAGAGTCTAGTCCCGAACAATTACACCCACCGAACAAATCGGTACTCGAATCTCAGTCCCTGTGGGATCGATAATATTTTTATTACTTGATGATATCCGTGCACTTGTGGGCGTTGAGTGCGAGTGCGCACTTCGAGTCCTCGATGGTCTCGTCGCGAGATTTGAAGTCGCGTTCGTGTGCATCAAGTTTTTGGCGCCGTTACCGGGGACTGATCGATTCGATATCGAATCGAGAAGTGGATAATTTGATCGGACTTAGGATTAGATTTACTTACTTGCTTTATTTTTTTATTTATTTTACTTCAATTTTATATTTTCCATATCTAGATTTAGTTTTTATTTTATTTTAGCAGTAGTTTTCTATTTCCTTATTAGCTCTTTGATTTTGTTAGCTAGATTTGTTTATTTCCTGTTTCTTAGTATTAGGTAGTACTCCTAATTTCTGTGGCTTGGTTCTTCGTATGCTTAGACGCTTAGGATCGGAAGGCTTGATTCCGATCGATTTAGAAATCGAACGAACCTATCATCGTCGGAAAGCTGAATAAAAGAGGATGGAGGACCAAGCTGCATTCGAAGTAAATATAGGTAGCCGACCTCTACGGGATTATGCAACTCCTAGCACTAGAGGATTTAGGCCGAGTATAGCTAGACCATCCATTTCGGCAAATAACTTTGAACTGAAACCAGCACTCATCCATATGGTCCAGCAGAGTCAATTTGGGGGAGCTTCGACTGAAGACCCGAACCGGCACCGAGAGACATTCTTGGAAATTTGTTCAACAATGAAGATAAATGAAGTCCCTGCGGGCGCGATCCGCTTGAGCCTATTCCCGTTCTCATTGCGTGATAAGTCATGGCTTCACTCCCTGCCTTCGGGAAGCATTACTACATGGGAGCAATGTGAGCAACAATTCCTAAATAAATACTTCCCACCAACCAAGACTGCTCACATGTGCCATCTTATCACAAGATTCTGTCAGAAGGAAGGAGAGTCCCTATTCGAAGCTTGGGATCATTACAAGGGACTACTCTACTAATGCCCCCACCATGGATTGGAAAGGTGGCTGGTGATCCACATCTTCTACAATGGGATCACGTACGCCACGAAGATGTCCCTTGATTCTACTGCAGGAGGAGCATTTATGAACAAGACTATCGAGGAAGCAGAGGAGCTAATAGAAGAGGTGGCCCAGAACCACCATCAATGGGCTTTCGAACATGGTCAACCAGCTCCTGCACCGGGACGATATACTGTCAACTCTGTGGACCACTTAACAGTAAGGATGGACACGCTTAACAGAAGGTTTGACTATTTAAATCTTACATCTGTATGTGCAACCATTGACTTGGGAGAAGGAGCAGCAGCGTATCGAGAGGACTACTATGGAGGGAAGAGCAGCTTAGAAGAGCAAATTGAGCACTGTGATGCGGTTGGGGACTATAATCAAAGGCCCAACAACTCATACTCCAGTACCCACAATCCCAGATGGAGGAATCACCCAAATTTCTCCTATAAGAATAACTCGGGGAGCTTCCAACCATCAGGAGGGTATGGGCAGCAGCAGGGCAATGGGTAGCAGCAACAACAGAAGTCTAGGTTAGAATTGATGATGGAAGACTTCATTGCTACCCAAACAAAGGCTAATAAAGAGTTTTGTCGCTGACATCAGAAAATAGATGAGTCACTCAGAGACTTGAAGGCCACTGTTGATGGTCTTGTAAGTCACACAAGGATGTTGGAGACACCAGTGGCCCAGATAGCCCAAACCGTGTCGAAATCTAGGGATAAATCTCCATTACTACCCGAGCCGAGTCAAGCTAAGGAGGAAGGAGTATACAATGAGGGAGTGGGGCAGAGTAGTAGATTCGCCAAGGGGTGTGCAACCATGATTTCCACCCTACCTGACCAAGCTGAAATTGAAGATAAGATTCCACCACAGCTTGAGGACCCCGGTGAATTTGTTATCCCCTGCTCGATTTATGGGGAAAGCTTCGATGAAGCACTGTGTGACTTGGGGTCATCAGTAAGTGTGATGCCCTATGCATACTATCTAAAGATGGGACTGAATAGGCTCCAACTAGTGAATCTTGGTATTCGTATGGGGGATGACTCAGTCAAGGAACCCGTCGGCTTGCTAGCACACATACCTGTGGTCGTTGAGAACTTCGTGATACATACCAATTTCATTATACTCGACGCAGGACCAAATCCCTAGAATCCCATCATCTTGGGAAGGCCTTTTCTGGCAACTGCAGGGGCGTGCATAGATGTAAAGGCACACCAGATCTCCTTAGAAGTAGATGGGGAGATCATCCTCTTCAGCCTATCCGAGTGTAGAGCTCCCTTCCTAGATGACTTCACTTTCAGCAGAATGAAGATGAGCCCTCTAGATGTTGATTTTGAGACGGATGAATGGAGGTTCACCGAACCTCCAGAGCCAAGTTGATAATGGAGTTTGGTCGAGCTAACCGACCTTAAATAAAGCACTTCTTGGGAGGCAACCCAAGTTTAGTTTTTAGGTTTTCCTTTGATTGTATTGCATGCATTTAGGTTAATTTGAACTTTGATTTCTATTTCATTTAGCATTAGGATCAGAAAAAAACTTTGCTAGGTAAAAATAAATCAATTTTTAGCTTACATGGCGAAGTGTGTGAGAAAATTCGGACCGTTGTGCATAAAAGGAGAGAAAAAGGAGACACACAGTCTGGGCATGTGTTTTCCCATGGTCGTGCCCAACCAACCTGAGGCGCACACAGCCTGGCTGTGTGTTTTCGCATGACCATGTCGTGCGAGGTTAAAAAGGGCACGCTGTGCATTTTCACCCGATTTGCACCGTGTGTTTTGATTTTTCTTGCCCTAGCTGTGTGGATCCTTCGTTCCCACCACCTAGAAGATTTTCCAACCTTCAAAGAAGCCAAAAGAAGCAAGGATGAGGAGGACCAAGCAAGTGGTATCTCGATCCAGTGTTTTGGAGCGGCGAGCAAAAAGAACCGACGCCCCTCAAGCTCTGGAAGAAGGTAACACTCTTCCAACCCTTCTTTTTTGCAACAATGAACATAGGGATCGATATAACATGCTTTCTACTAGTAAAATCACTGCAACTAGATATCTTGATAAAGACTTGCTAGAGTCCTTAGGGTTGTTGGGTGACATTCAAACCCTATTTGCAAAAATGGGGTGGGAAGAGATAATGAGAATAAAGCACCCAACCTATCCTAGGATAGTTTTAGAATTTTTTAGTTCCTTAGAAGCTGAAATTTTAACGGGTAGAGAGAGCGAAGAAGGTAGGATTACTTTTAGAATATTTAACATTGAGCATGAATGGACATTACACCAATGGAACTCATGTTTTGGCTTTCCAAGTGGGGGAGAGAAAAGAACCCCTATTGGGTTCAACTCTCGAATCTTTTGGACTGAATTGACGGGAGAGCATGCTTACGACCCTTCAAGGGTCAAAGCATCACACCTCCAAAACCCCATTTTCCGATACCTCCACCGAATCATAGCAAGCACTATATTTGGTCGTGGGGAGAGTGACAGTGTAGTGAGAGCTAGCAAGTTGCTTTGCCTCTGGAACATGCTACAAGAAAAGAGTATCATCGATGTAGGGTCCCATTTCATAGACACTTAGTGAAGATGGGCAAAGCAGCAAGAGGAGAAATTAATGTAGGGGGCCTACTTACCTACATTTGCCATAGGATGGGGTACGATTACACCATATTAGAGAGTATAGAGAGGAGCCCTAGGATCAACCTAGGAGTGTGTATGACGATGAAGATGATTGTAAGAGAGGGACACTCCTTATGCTTTGTAAGGAAAAACCTGATGGCCCTCAGGCTCCCCGACCCTGATCGTACCACTATCACCACGTGCACCAATTGGCGCTTAGACCTGATAGTGGAGTCCCCGCCATATGAGGGACCATCCAGTAGCACCTATCTCTCCCCCTTTACATCACTCTCCCTCTAGTCCATGCATGCATAGGAGCCCACCTAGTCCATGTCGACATGAGCCTGCACCTGCACCACCATTTTTTTCTACTTTTGAGCAGGATGCAGGTACATCTGCTTATGATTTCTCGAAGTTCTGATCGTGCCTCGATGATATATATGTCAAGCAGCAGACATAGAGGCAGCGATGGGAGGAGCAGAGCGCCTACACGCAGGCGGAGTTTCAGGGCTCCCGAGAGCACTTCCAGCGGGATGAGAATTTCTACGACGAGGCCCGCATCTACTTCCAGGAGGAGCCTGCCCGTCGCCAGGATGAGGCCACCTACCACCAGGAGATGCGACAGCACATGCATGCCCAGCAGGCACAGTGGGCTAGGGAGGAGGAGCACCAAGCAGCCGCTGCATCCACCAGTTCTTAGATCGACCACATGTACATGTGGCATCAGCGGCTCAGCAGTAAGTTCTCCCAGGATCCCGAGATGCCGAGGCTTCCGGACTTTCCACCTCGTCCACCAAACTAGAGGTATACCTTCAATTAAGTCTGGGGTGGACGCCAAATTTTATTTTGTTTCTAGCAGAAGTTTCTTTCCTAATAGTTGCATTATTGTTAGCATTCATTTGTTCATGCATAGGTTGTTGAGTTTCTTTCAACACTTCGTTTTTGTTATCTGTAAAGCTGTCTCAGTAGTATTTTTAGAGTTCTCTTCATGAGTTATTTCCATAAGTAGTATAACTTCATTTACCTCATGGTATTTTATTTTATTGGCTTTGAATGGATATTCTAGACTTACACTGGTTAGCTTCTATTTTTTTTACACTTACACATGTCGAACATTCTGAAAGGGAGAGTCTAGTACATACCTAGTTATGATTCATCTCGGTAGTCTAGTACTTTGGAATCCATAGGTGACCCTAAGACTAGCATTTTAGTTACTGGAGATGCTTGTATTATGTAAGCCCATTCGGAAAAATCAAAATCCCAGTAAGCCAAAAAATAAAAGAGAGAAAGGAAAAGAAAAGAAAAATAAGAGAGAGAGAAAAAAGAAATGGAAAAAAAAGATTATGAGGGATAAAAAACAATTGTTATGGGTGGAAATGGCTAGGTGCCTCTTTGAGACTGAGTTAGGTTATTGGGAAAATACCTACCAATTTCTCTCAATACCGAGCATGCTTTTGAGACTTTGTACTAGATCTAGGGAACGACCCTCACATTGGGCAGGTAAGTGCCTAAGAGCCGGAGACCTTAAGAAAGCTATAGAATGACGACTTAACTCACCATGGAATGAGTATCCCCTAAGAATGATCCGCTCAGCACGAGAATGAGGAGCTAATTTAGTGAATTTCTAGAATATATTTATTTTGCTTTGATTGCAAATACCACATGATAAATTTAGTTAACATGCTAAATATGGAACAATATCCTTTTAAAATTTCATGGCACTGAGGTTTGCTTGAGGACAAGCAAAGATTTAAGTCTGGGGGAATTGATGTGAGCAAAATATATAGGGTTTTAGGAGTAGTTTTTGCTCACATCTCATTACATTTTATGTTAGTTTCATGCATATGTCACTTTGTTTTGCATGCATTTCCTATTTTCTAGTTCAAAGGTTTGCTCTTTGTACTTTTGCATGCAGGACAATATTTTATGGGAAAAAGGTGCACTTTCGGAGTAAAAGAAGGGCATTTTACAGCTAGGCGCAGAAGGGGACACGACCAGGGCGTGTTGCTACACACGGTCTTGTCCAAGGGGTGAAATCGACCACCCCAGGGCCACACATGCCTAGCCGTGTGGAAACACACGGCCGTGTCGTGACCCAGCAGATTGACGCGACTAGGGTATTTTTCGAATTTTGCAACGATCCAATGTGATGTCTATATAAGGAGAGCTCCGCCCAAACCCTAGGGGGGTAAGACGGCTGGGATGACACCCCGAAGCCCTAAAAAGCTTCGGGAACTCGCAACGGGGAGGAATAACGCCGTCGGAGGTCAAGATTCTACACTTCAATGCCAGAGAGAAGGCCACATTGGCATTGTAAATTTCTATTCTTGCACTTTATCTTTTATTTATTCGAACATGAACATGCCTTGTGTTTCTTCTTTCCCATCTATGCAGTAGTTTATTCGATTATAAGATTAGGGAGTAGCTTGTGTGCGTATGACTTGCTGCTTCAAATTGAATTCTATTATTGAATTTGAATTTGCAATTGGAATTTGTTTAGATCGATATCTATGTGTATTTGGTTTTCTATCTACTGTGCTTAGTTGATACGAGGGGTGACAACCCTCGTATCTAAGATTTAGGGGATTTATATGAGGAACCAGGGGTTAGCCTTATCTCTTGTAACCGTGAGTAAAAGGATGCGATAGAACTGGAAACGGTTCATCGTAGGAATTGATTCGGCATCCTTGTACCGCCTATCTAGTCCTTGTAAGGTAGAGATAGCCCCTGATAGATGCGGCAGCTCATTGGGAGAGTGTATGATGTTCCTTCCACATGACCGTAGTTAGACGTTTAGACAACGCCCAGTTGATAGCATGTCTTGCGACACACAAGCGAAACCGAAGTCCTAGAATCCCTTTAAAAGATCTCGCGGCAACCTCCTCTCTCCTTTGTGTGACATTGTATTGAGTAGGACCACCGATAACCCTCATATTCACAACCCCTTAGAGTCTAGTCCCAAACAATTACACCCACCGAATAAATCAGTACTCGAATCTTAGTCCATGTGGGATCGATAATCTTTTTATTACTTGATGACATCCGTACACTTGCGGGCGTTGAGCACGAGCACATGCTTTGAGTCCTCGACGGTCTCGTCGCGAGATTTGAAGTCGCGTTCGTGTGCATCATGCACATGCTAAGTGAATCTTCTTAAGGGATACTCTTCCATAGTAAGTTAAGTCGTCATCTTATAGCTTTCCTAAGGTCTCCGGCTCTTAGGCACTTACCTACCCAAAGCGAGGATCATTCCCTAGATCTAGCATAAAGTCTCAAAGGCGTGTTCGGTATTGAGAGAAATTAGTAGGTGTTTCCCTAGTAACCTAACTCGGTCTCAAAGGGGCACCTAACCATTTCCACCCATGACAACTATTTTTTTATCCCTCATAATTTTTTTTATTAGAACTTTTGTTCTTCTCCTGCTCATAGGGATTTTGATTTTTTTGAATAGGCTTACACAATCCGAGCATCTCCAATAACTAAAGTATTAAACCTAGAGTCACCTATGGATTCCAAAATACTAGACTACTGGGATGAATCATAACTATATATGTACTAGATTCTTCCTTTAAGAATATTTGTCAAGTGTAAGTGTAAAAATAAAAGCTAACCAGTGCAAGTCTAGAACATTCATTAGAGCATATAAAGTAAAATACCATGAGATAAATAAAGTTAAGCTACCTATGGAAACAATTCACAAGAGATCTTAAAAATACTACTGAGGCAGCTTAAAGATAGCAAAAACTAAGTGCTGAAAGAAACTAAACACTCTATGCATGAACAGATGAATGCAAACTAAAACTAAAAATGCAAGTATCAAGAAAGTAACTACTGTTAGAAACAAAATAAATCAAAACTTGGGGTCTGCCCCCAGATTTGTATGAAGCTATACCTCTAATATGGCAACCGAGGTGGGAAGTCTGGCAGTCTCGGCATTTCGGGCTCCTGAGAAAACCTGGTGCTCAGCCGCTAATGCCACATGTACATGTGATCGATTTGAGAACTGGTGGATGCAGCGACTGCTCTGTGCTCCTCCTCCTGGGCCCACTGTGCTTGCTGGGCATGCATGTGCTGCCGAACCTCCTGATGATATGTGCCCTCCTCCTAGCGATGGGCAGCCTCCTCCTGGAAATTGATATGGGCCTCATCGTAGAACTCCTCGGTGTACTGGAAGTGCTCCCGTAAGCCCTGAAACTCCGCCTGCATGTAAGAGCTATGCTCCTCCCATCGCTTCCCCTATGTCTACTGTTCGGTGTATATGTCGTCGAGGCACGATTGGAACTCTGAGAAGTCATAGGCGGATGTGCTTGCATCCTGCTCAAAAGTAGGAAAAGAAGGTGGTGCAGGTGCAGGCTCTCTACGTGGACTAGGTGGGCTCCTATACCTATAAAAATAAACACACGGTGCAACCCTTTTTTTTCCTTGAGCGACACGGTCGTGTGCAAACACACGGCCTGGCCATGTGCGCCACTGGGAGATGAGTCAACTTGGGGAACGATTGTGTGAAACCACACGGCCTGGCTGTGTGCCCCCCTATTTCTCTCTCGAAGTGCACTACGTTCTGAATTCTCCCACACGCCCCACCGTGTAGGCTCAAAATGATTTTTGTTTCCACCTAGCAAGTTCTTTTCGACCCTAAACTACTTGCAAAGATGCTAATGGACAAAGATTAAAGTCTAAACTATACACATGAATGTAGAAAGATTAAAAATATGTAAAATTTAACTTGGGTTGCCTCCCAAGAAGTGATTGTTTAAGGTCTTTAGCTCGACCGTACTCCTGCATCTCATCTTGGCTCTAGTGACCCAAGGAGATTTTTCTTCCTCCCCTTCTTGATGCGTTTGAATCTTGCTCATGGGGGAGCAAGATATTTGCTCACTTTACCCCTCTTACCTTGTGATCCTCCATCACGACATCTCTTAAATCTTGCTCGTGGAGGGGTAAGATATTTACTAGCTGTCTTCCTTGGTTCAAGATTGAACATGCTTATCTTCACAGAATTATCAGGAGTTTGATCATAATATCCCATTTTGTCCCTATGCTTTAAATAATGTAACTCTCCACAAATATTCTCACCACCAGATTGATTAGTAGATTCTATTACGTCAAATGAAACTTTATCATTACCAATCACTAAAAGGGCTTCGTTATTGGCAACTAAAGTTTCGGTGAGGGTTAAGATGGGCTTTTCTGGGTCCTTGAGGTTAGGAGGTATTTTAATTGAAGCAATGCACTCCTCGATTAAAGTATCAATTATATAATCCTCAAGTTCTCCTTCAAGTGGTGATTGAATGGATTGTCCTTCTTCACTTCCTATGTCATATACGTCTTCCTCATCCATTCGTTCAAAGTGAGTCTCCACCATATTAGGTGTAATCAAGTCATCAAAGCCACCTTCTCGTCATTTGTTTCTTCTCTTGTTAGATCTCATTGCATAAGCTCTACGAATTGTCGACTATGCTCCTTGCATTCCCTAGTAAAATTATCTATCACGGCTTTTAAGTGGGGTCTTGGTTACGGATAAAATTCGCATGGTGATTCATCGCTCTTGTTCTCACTTGGGAAACAATATTGAGTCTCTGTCTGTGAATGCTGCCATCGAAATTCAGTGTTCACCGCTTGTTATGTTTGAATGAAATTTTCCATTATCTGCTCAAGTCGGGATTTAGGCAGACAATATTGAGGGTTTAAGTAGCCAAGGTCATAACTATATGAATAGGAATCATCTTGTGGCCACTGGTTGTAATCATAGGTGACATCTTCTTATTCAAACTGTGAAGGTTCAAATATATCCGGACAATCATTAATAGTATCCTATGTTTCACTACAATGCTCACAATAAATGTTACCAAAACTCATAGCATTAAATTGACCATAATCATGAGAAAAAACATGCATGTTTATCTACAAGAAAATATGAATAAGAAAAGGAACAGCAGTGCCACAACAAGAGACTAAAGTTGCTAGAACTATGATTAAACTAAAAGAAAAACTACTAGAAAATAACTGACTCTAGAAGAAAACTTAAATCTAAACTTAGTACTAAATTAAATTGGAAATTAATATAGACTAAAAAAATAAACCTAAACTAGGTTCGATCCAAACTATCCACTTTCGATTCGATATCGAATCAATCAGTCCCCGACAATGACACCAAAAACTTGATGCACACGAACATGACCTCAAATCTCACGATGGGAACCGTCGAGGACTCGAAGCGTGGGCTCACACTCAACGCCCGCAAGTGCATGGATGTTGTCAAGTAATAAATATATTATCGATCCCACAAAGACTGAGATTCGAGTACCAATTGTTCGGTGGTTGCAAGGTTGACGGTGGTCCTAACTCAAATACGATGTCACACGGAGGAAGTGAAGGTTGGTTCTGTTATGGATCGATTGGCCGGCTAGAGGGGGGTGAATAGCCCTCGTACGTTGCGTGGTGGAATTCTACTCGTTCTCGTTGCGTTGCTTGTCTACGATTGTCGTTAGCGCAGCGGAAACAATAAAAACATAATAATACTAACAATAAATAAGCACACGCAAACACACGATATACGTGGTTCGGAACCGAATGGTTCCTACTCCACAAGCGAGCTCCTCGAGATCTAGAGATGCACACGACAATACTCAAACTCCTTCTCGACTACACGTCGGAGGTGGAGAAACCTCTCACAAGCAATTACAACAGTAATATACAAATACAAATAAGAATACAAATACAATACAAAAGAAATACTTTTCATCGATTGCTTTTGATCACTTGTTTGTTGCTTGCTTTGATTGTCTATTGAAGGACTGGAATGCAGCAGCAATTCCCCTCCAATATCTCCACAAAAACCATGGCAAAAACCTCCATCTCGAGCTCCTTTTATAACCTGCATCGAGCTATTTTCGTGCCTAGCAGTCGACTGCCAAAAGACCCCAGTCGACAGCCCCTGTAGCCGTTGTCTCACAACGGCCAGATCCACGTCGGACAAGTTCCAACGGATCACCTACCAGTCGACTGATGATGCCCATCGATCATTGGTGACTAATAATCGCGCCCGATCGGCTACTGAGCGTCTGCTCGCGACACTCCCATCACCGATCGCCATCCTCGACCGATCATTGCACGATGTCGATCATTGCTAGTCTATGGCGATCGCGCTAAGCACAAAACCCTAGCCTTACACCAGTCGAACCCTAGTCGACTTGGACCAGTCGAACCGGCACCTATGCCAGTCGACTGATGTCAAGCAAAACCTCAAACACCAAGTTTTTTGAGCATCCGACCGTCGGGTAAACCCTCAAACATCAAGTTTGAGCCTCCGACACTCAGTCTTAGCCACTTGGCCAAGTCCACCTTATCCCTCATGGAGTTCCCCACCGAAGCTTTCTTCCCTCGGCCTACGTCCCTCGGATACGCCAAGTGCACGGCTTCGCAACGCCATCCTTCACGTCTCATACCCTAGAAGTATGCTTCCCTTTGGGCTCACTCCATTCACTCCCCGTCCGGTGGTCCCTCGAATGCACCAAGTGCACGGCTTCGCAATGTCGTCCTTCACCGACTCAAGGACCCGAGCCTAGTGAACTTGCCAAGTTCTCAAGACTTCCCAAATGCACCAAGCGCACAGCTTCGCAATGCATTTCTCACCAAGCACCAAGCGCACGGCTTCGCAATGCTTTGGATTTCCCATGCCAAGAACCAAGCGCACGACTTCGCAATGCTTTGGACTTTCCCATGCCAAGGCTTCCCCCTTGGACTTCCACACCAAGCTCCATGCTTGGATTTTCCATGCCAACCCCATGTTGGACTTTCCCATGACAATTCCATGTCATGAGTTTTGTCTATCATCAAAATACTATCAAGGTACTGCTCGAGTCAAACTCGAGTCAACCTGGGCCGATTGCACCAACAATCTCCCCCTTTTTGATGATTGACAAAACTACCATCTCAAGTCTACCAATTCTCCCATATTGGTAATTCTCATATCCCAAATGAGAATTCCAAACCTAATTGGTAACTTGGTAACATCTCCCCCTTTTTGACATTACATCAAAAAGGTCCTCCCCAAGGGTATGAATGTCTCATATCCCAATGAGATCTTACAATCTCTCCCTTGGAGGAACACATGCCTACAATCTTTCTAATGATCCCATATCACTTAAAGCGAGGCAATCCAATTTTCCTCCCATGAGGAAATACACATCCATCTTCCCATGATGGATACCTCCTCCTAGAGGCTTGCTCCCTCTTGATCATTGCACCAATAATGTCCTTGGAGGGTCCCTAAGCCAATAGAAACATTAACCAAATCAAAATTAAGGCAAAGTTCAACAATGAACTCTCTTCCACCTTAAAGTTGATACTCTCCCTAAAACCCTTCTCCTAATCCATGTCCAATGGATTTCCACCCTTTCTAATGCTCTCCCAAGCATATCCTAGGGTTAGGAGTGGTTAAGGGACCTTAACCTAGCTGAACATGGGCCTAACCAACAAGATTTACCCGAAATCAGCTTGGGCAATGATCAAATCGGACATCGATGGTCACATTTCATCACGATCACTACCCATGGTACGATCGATAATCAGATTTAAAGCCAAGATTTCGTAAATGGATTTCAAACGTAAGTAAATATACGTAATTTTAAAAATCTTGAAAATGCATACGTATAATACTTATCCTAAACACTATGGGTGAAAAATATTGGAAAATTATTTTACCCACTAAATTAGGAGATTGATACAAAGTTCAAAAGTTTACAAAATCTTCAATAAAGAGCCCTCTTTGTATCATCCCATTCAATGGTGATAGCTATCAAATGATAGGCTTCACCAAGGTTTTTCAAAATGTTTTCAAAATGTTTTTCAAACCTTTATTTTCTTTTTCCTAAACATCTCACCAATATCTAGATGTGTAAAACACATACAAGTCAAATTTTTTGTGAGATGTGGGTTTTGTTTTGTTTATATTCTCATGCATATTTCTAGGCAACATTAATTTGATTCCCTTTCAAATCATGCCATAGTCCTTAATTTCATTTTATTTTATGCATGATAATGATTATGGCATAAATATGATTTAGATAAAAACATATGTCAATATCATGATGTCATGGCATGTGAATGAAAACTAAGCATAAATGACATCTAAAAATAATTCTAAACATGATCATGACATTTTATAGATAAAAATGAAAATGATGTCATGACATGGCAAGGCAAACAAAACATGGCAAGTAAAATATACTAAGGTATAGAATACCTAAGTGTGAAAATCAATTTGCCATTTTTAGGGGTTAAATACATTTTGCCTTAATGTCATTATTTCCTTAGTGTGCCAAAAACCCAAAATAGCACACCACGACCTCTATGACCTAATTGTGCCAATTTAAATAATTTTTAACTTCTCAAACCATATTGGCACACCCTAATGTGTCAACTCACAATGGCTAGGTTAACCACCCATCCACTTAGGGTTGACACACCCTAACCCATTTAGTGTGAATCAATCACGCTCTTAGGAACCCAATATCTATTGGAGCTCCTTGGGTTAACAAGGTATTCCCTAGGGATAACTTCCCTAGATACCTTCCTAATGACCCTTTTAGGCTTTGAAGCCATAGCCTTTTGGGTCTTTCCTAGGTCAACTCTAGAGGTGACTCCTCCATTGACCTTCTTAGTGGCTACATTTGATTTCTTTGAGGTGTTAGCCACTAAACACATACCATGGCTAGACTTAGGGATGGCTTCCCTATTACCCTTGGTTTTCCTAGACCTAGAAATTGTTCCATAATCAAATGGAACATTATGATAAGTCTTCTTGGGCTTAGGTTTGTTACCCAAACCTTCCTTGCCCTTAGGCCGTTCTTGTCTCCTAGGTTTTGACTTTTGGGCATTAGACCCTTGAACTGAATTTGATATCATTGCTAGGGTCTTCTCCAATTTTTCTAGCCTTGACCTCAAGGCTTGGTTCTCCACCTCTAATTTCCTCAATTTTGAATTTTCATTAGGTTTAGGGGAAATGTTCTTCTTCTTAGGCATGTGTCTACCCTTCTTAGGGTTAATGCCTAGATGGTTTTCAACTCTCCTAATGGACTCTTTAGGTAAAATATTTCTAGAATTATGAGTCCTAGGTTTATCTTTAGTCATATGAACATGCTTGGCACCTAAGCAATAAACCTTATTGTTTCTCCTAGCATGCTTTTCATTAACAATAGCAAGAGAGCTAAAATAATTCTTAGCATGTTTTTTAACTCTAGGAATTGAAGGTGCATTAAATAAATTTACCTTAGGGTTAGCTTTAGGAGCTCCCCCTACATGAGTTGCACCTTCTTGCCCTTTCTTCCTCCCCCTAGGGCATTGGCTTCGGTAGTGTCCCTTTTGATTGCATTTGAAGCACACAATGTGATCTTGCTCTTGATTTTGGGAACACCGGCATCGTTTGACTTTGGGTTGACTTTTGGTGTTGATGCCTTTTCCTTATCCAATTTAGGGCATTTGCTCTTGTAATGCCCCTTCTCCCTACACTCAAAGCACATTATGTGATTTTTATTTAAAATTACAACACTTGAGTTACCTAGGGAGTTGGTGGAGGCCTCTTCACTTCTTCCGGAGGTAGAAGCTTCATTTTGATCTTGCTCCGGAATTGAAATCCTTTCCTCCCCCTCAACGCTAGAGATGGAGGTCTCCACCAAGTCATCCACATCTTCAAAAGTGGATGGTGATTCTTCTTCAGCATTCTCCTCTACTTGTGTCGATTGGGAATTTTCTTGGAATTTCATTACCTTATTCCATAATTCCCTTGCATCCCTATAGTCACCCAAACTAGACCAAATTTTGTTAGGTAACAAATCACTAATCAACTTGATTACCTCGAGATTTGTCTTGAAGTTCTTAATTTGGTCTTGGGTCCACCTTGACTTCTCAATTTGCTTGTTGTTTTTATCCCTAGGCATCTCAAAACCATTTTATACAATAATCATATAATCGAAATTGGTTTCGAGATATACCTCCATTTTTCTTCTCCACCATAGTAAATCTCCTTCGAATTTTGGTGGTTGGAGGTTGTAGCCGGCCATCTTGTAGTGCTCTCGCGGCGGTTAGTCCTTGAAGAGCGACCTCGGCTCTGATACCACTTGTTATGGATCGATTGGCCGGCTAGAGGGGGTGAATAGCCCTCGTACGTTGCGTGGTGGAATTCTACTCGTTCTCGTTGCGTTGCTTGTCTACGATTGTCGTTAGCGCAGCGGAAACAATAAAATAATAATAATACTAACAACAAATAAGCACACGCAAACACACACGATATATGTGGTTCGGAACCGAATGGTTCCTACTCCACGGGCGAGCTCCTCGAGCTCTAGAGATTCACACGGCAATACTCAAACTCCTTCTCGACTACACGTCGGAGGTGGAGAAACCTCTCACAAGCAATTACAACAGTAATATACAAATACAAACAAGAATACAAATACAATACAAAAGAAACACTTTTCACCGATTTCTTTTGATCACTTGTTTGTTGCTTGCTTTGATTGGCTCTTGAAGGACTGGAATGCAACAGCAATTCCCCTCCAATAGCTCCACAAAAACCATGGAAAAAACCTCCATCTCGAGCTCCTTTTATAACCTGCATCGAGCTATTTTCACACCTAGCAGTCGACTGCCAAAAGACCCCAGTCGACTGCCCCTATAGTCGTTGTCTCACAACGGCCAGATCCACGTTGGACAAGTTCCAACGGATCACCTACCAGTCGACTGATGATGCCCATCAGTCGACTGGTGACCTAGTAGTCGATCGCCTACGGCCACGGAGCGCTTCTCGCGACACTCCCATCACGATCGCCATCCTCGATGATCGCTGACGCTCACGATCATAGTCCATGGCAGTCGACTGCCAAGCACAAAACCCTAGCCTTACACCAGTCGAACCCTAGTTGACTTGGACTACCGACCGGCAGACTATGCGCCGGGCGACCGAAATCAAAACCTCAAACACCAAGTTGTTTGAGCATCCGACCGTCGGGTAAACCCTCAAACATCAAGTTTGAGCCTCCGACACTCAGTCTTATCCACTTGGCCAAGTCCACCTTATCCCTCATGGAGTTCCCCACCGAAGCTTTCTTCCCTCGGCCTACATCCCTCGGATACGCCAAGTGCACGGCTTCGCAACGCCATCCTTCGCGTCTCATACCCTAGAAGTATGCTTCCCTTTGGGCTCACTCCATTCGCTCCCCGTCCGGTGGTCCCTCGGATGCACCAAGCGCACGGCTTCGCAATGCCATCCTTCACCGACTCAAGGACCCGAGCCTAGTGAACTTGCCAAGTTCTCAAGACTTCCCAAATGCACCAAGCGCACGGCTTCGCAATGCTTTGGACTTTCCCATGCCAAGGCTTCCCCCTTGGACTTCCACACCAAGCTCCATGCTTGGATTTTCCATGCCAACCCCATGTTGGACTTTCCCATGACAATTCCATGTCATGAGTTTTGTCTATCATCAAAATACTATCAAGGTACTGCTCGAGTCAAACTCGAGTCAACCTGGGCCGATTGCACCAACAGGTTCGAGGTTCAAAAAGGGATTCTAGGACTTCGATTTCACTTGTGCATCATGGAACAAACTATTAGTTAAATGTTGATTGGTTCTCTAATCATGGTCTTATGGAAGGGACATCATACACTTTCCCGATGAGCTCTCGCGCCTATCGGGAACTACCTACTCCTAACAAGCGAACCTTTCGGATCATCAGAGCTCAGGGGGTTGATACCATTGGGAGCCCCTATCACTAAGGTCCCTTAAACCTTCTAGAGTTAATTTCTCTTACCGTGGTCACCCTATATTGTTAAGATAGGATAGACGATACAAGGATGTCAAATCAATCCCTATGAAGAGTCGAAATGTATCCCGTTTCCTACTCCTTCATACCCTTCTATCTACGGTTATCGGAGAGAGGACAACCACTAGGTTCCTCCTTAGTTCTCCTAAATCTTTGATACAAGGGCTGCCACCCCTTGTATCGGCTATGCATAATAGAAAGAAAACCAAAACACAATCGTCATCAACCCAAACAACACAAACTGCGAATATAAATTCAGAGACAAAGCATATGTTCAACTCGCATGTTCTACGCACACAAGCTACTCTCTAATCCTAGAATCAGAGTATCTACTCCATAAATGAAAGAGAAGAAACACAAGGCATGATTGAATTTAGCATTACAATGCAGAAGATGTATAGAAAATAAATTAAAGTGCTCTTTGGTTCTTCCCTTCAGCATTGAAGCACAGAATTTGGTCCTCGGGCCGCTTCCTTCCTCCCCGTTGTGAGTTTCTAGTGCTTTTTAGGGCACTGGTGTGCCATCCCGATCGTCGGGTCTCCCCCCTAGGGGTTGGGCATGACCTTCCTTATATAGACTTGAGGCCAGTGTTGCCCGAATCCATGAAAAAACCCTAGTTGCACCGAAAATGCCAGAGCCACACGACCATGTGGATCCACATGGGCAGACCATGTGTGGCCCTGGGCTGGTGAGACACGACCGTGCGATTTCACATAGCCGATCGTGCCTCCCTTCATTCCGCTTACTGAATGCCTTCCTTTTGCTCCAAAAGTGTGTTGTTTATCTTGTAAAATGTTGTCTTGCACACAAAAGCACAAAGAGCAGATATTCGAACTAGAAAATAAGAAATGTATGCAAAACAAAGTACGATATGCATGAAACAAGTATAAAATGCAGCGAGATGTGAGCGAAAACTATTTTTAAAATCCTATATGTTTTGCTCACATCAGCCTACACTTGCACCTCCTTCTTTTTCCTCTTTTGAGCAGAATACTGATACGTCAACTTATGACTTCTTCGAGTTTTGATCGCACCTCGACGATATTTATGGCGAGCAGCAGACATAGGGGCAGTGATGGGAGGAGCACATGACCTATACACGGGCAGAGTTCTAGGATCTACAGGAGCATTTTCAATAGGCCGAGGAGTTCTATAGCGAGACTCGAGCTTATTTTCAGGAGGAGGCTACCAATCGCCAGGAGGTTTGGCAACACATGCATGCTACACAAGCACAGTGGGCTAGGGAGGAGGAGCATAGAGCAGTCGCTGCATCCATCAGTTCCTAGATCAATCACATGTACATGTGGCATCAGCAGCTGAGCACTAGATTTTCCTAGGAGCCCGACATGCCGAGACTACCAAACTTCCCACCTCGACTGTCATATTAGAGGTACTATTTTACTTATGTCTGGGGGGCCCCGAATTTCGATATGTCTTTCTTCCATGCAGTAGTTTCTTTCTTAACATTTAGGTTTAGTTTTAATTTGCATTCATTTGTCCATGCATAGAGTGTTTAGTTTACTTTCAGTACTTAGTTTTTGCCATCTTTAATCTGCCTCAGTAATATTTTTAGAATCTCTTTACGAATTTCAATCATAGATAGCTCAACTTCATTTATCTTTTGGTATTTTAATTTAGTTGGTTTAATGAATGTTCTAGACTTGCACTGATTAACTTTTATCTTTCACTCACAACTGACAAAAATTTCAGAAGGGAGAATCTATTACATACACAGTTATGATTCATCCAAGTAGTCTAGTACTTTGGAATCCATAAGTGACTCTAGATTTAGCATTTTAGTTATTGGAGATGCTCGGATTGTGTAAGCCCATTTGGAAAAATCTAAATACCAGTGAGATAGAGAGGAACAAAGTTCCTTGAGAAAAAAATAAAAAGAAAAAGAAAAAAAAGAGAGAAAGAGAAAAAAAAAGAGGTAAAAAAGAAAGAGAGTTAAAAACAGTTGTCGTGGGTGGAAATGGTTAGGTGCCCCTTTGAGATCGAGTTAGGTTACTGAGGAAACACCTACTAATTTCTCTCAATACTGAGTACGCCTTTGAGACTTTGTACTAGATCAAGGGAACAACCCTCTCTTAGGGCAAGTAAGTGCTTAAAAGCCGGAGACCTTAGGAAAGCTATAGGATGATGACTTAACTCACTGTGGAACGAGTATCCCTTAGGAAAATTCTCTTAGCACATGCACGAAAAGATAACTTAGTGAACTTTTAGAACATATCTAATTTGCTTTGATTGAAAATATCACTTGATAAATCTAGTTAGCATGCTAAGTATGGAACAATACTTTTAAAAAAAAATCACGACACTGAGGTTTGCTTGAGGACAAGCAAAGATCTAAGTCTAGGGGGATTGATGTGAGCAAAAAATATAGAGTTTTAGGAGTAGTTTTTGCACATATCTCGTTCATTTTATCCTTGTTTCATGCTAATTCTACTTTGTTTTGCATACATTTCTTATTTTCTGGTTCGGAGTTCTGCTCTTGTTACTTTTGTGTCCAGGATGACATTTTATAGGTGAAATGACACACTTTTGGAGCAAAAGGGAGGCATTCACCGGGGTGAATAGAGGTGGACACGACCGGCCATGTGGATTCCACATGGCCGTGTCCAAACCCCGAAGCCATCCATCCCAGCGCCCCACACAACTGACCATGTGGATTTCAAATGGCCATGTGGCACTGGACAGTTTTGACACGACTAGGGTTTTCATGGGATTTATGAAGAGTCAGCTTCACGTGTATAAAAAGAAAGGCACACCCAAACTCTAAGAGTGAGGCTTGATTGCTAGGATGGCAAGACCGTGCCCTAAAATACACCGGAGACTCGCAATGGGGATGAAGGAAGCGGCTAGGAGATCCATCCCGACACTCCGGCATTGTGGAGAACAACCAAGACACGCATATTGTCTAGGATAGAAAGTACCTTCTTTATTTTCTTGTTCTACTTGCATTGTAATCATGTTTTTAAAGATGTCTTGCATTCATTCTTCCTTGTCTATGAAGTAGATACTTCAATTCTAGGATTAGGGAGCAACTTGTGTTGGTGGACAAGCTAGTTCAAATAGTCATTCATCTCATTTGATTCTATTTGCAATTTTGTGTTGTTGAGATTTATGAAGGTGATGTGAGTAAAACATATAGAGTTTTAGGAGCAGTTTTCGCTCACATCTCATTACATTTTATGTTTGTTTCATGCATATTTTACTTTATTTTGCATGCATTTCCTATTTTCTGGTTTGGAGATATGCTCTTTGTACTTTTGTGTGCAGGATAGCATTTCATGGGGAAAATGGTGCATTTTCGGAGCACAAGAAGGACATTTTGTAGCTAAATGTAGAAGGGCACATGACCAAGGCATATGGCTACACACGGCTGTGTCCTAGGGTCGAAGTTGTGTTAGTAATATATGAGAGATGTCCTAAGGCAATCGCCTTATGTATGAACCATTTATATGATAAATGAAGATTCACTATTTGAGTATACATGGTTTCATGTATTTGATTGGATCTTAAACTCATTTACTGAATGTCCATGATACGATTCACAGCATGAGAGAATTTGTGATTGGATCACAACTAGTGAGTATCTCTACATGTGCAATTGTAATGTATCGGAATTATCCCTAGTCGATGAATTGATGGATATGAACATCATCGATTCTGTCGAGACTAGCACGAGGTATACTCCTTGGTGTATCCAAGCAGCTGATTCTCACTGGCTGGAGACATTGTGATGTCCGGAGTTGATCGTGGATGCTAGTTATGGTAACTAGTTCATTAGAGTGACCAGCCGTAAGACTTCATATGGTTCTCTGCATATATAGATATGTCAATGAAGTTCTTACTGTAGCTTAAGTGTGATGTTCCTTTGACTTGCGGTATTCAAGTCATCTTGATCATAAAGACTTATGCTTTGACATCTTAATCAAGCATCTCTGAGGAGATGTGGACCCGGGATGATTGGGTATAAGTCGAAGTGATCGAAGGTGTTTGAATAGCCTATAAAGGATTCACCACTCCTTGCGAGGAGATGTATACCCATGGCCTCTCGTCGGATTGTTACTAAAGTCTTTGGCCAAAGCATTACATGTTTAGAGTAAGGTACTCTTCGATACATGTGGAGTAACTAGAATCCGTAGGATGAGGAAATGATACTTGGGCTAGGTGTGACGTAGTCAGCCTAGTGGGGACTGACACTATAGACCATGTCCTGAACCAAGTGGGTATAAGATGAGTGAAGGGAATGGGGCACGATTCATTCATTCGAAGGGTTTCAGAAATAGTTCTGGATCAACCGTTGATCTTTTCGGTTAATTGGGGATCATGATGTACTACTAGGTGCCACTCATGATCGTTCTATAATTAATGGTTAATTATAGATGGCCAACATAAACCGAGAACCTATTTGGTCACACGCACAACGAGCGTAATCCGAAGGATTTAAAACGAGCTTGAGAATGAGATTCTCAGACCAAGAGAAACTAGGTTTGGTTGGACCAAACATGGAGCGAGCATGAAATCGTTTCAGTCGCAATGGAAGCGTGGATGGGCCGTGTCTTATGAAGACATAATGGATGGATGAACCAAAATGGTTTGGTTCTAATCCAATGGAGGAGAATAAACCAAAGGATTTGGTTTATTTTAAACGAATGAACCAAAGTTGGTTCAGTTCGTTTTAACTTAAAATAAACCATCATGGTTTGGTTTATTTTAACTTAAATTAATGGAGCGGGTTAACGGGCCTTATGGTTATGATCCAATAACAATTAAGAGAATTAGTTCTCTATAAAAGAGGGCTTAAGGTGTTGTTAAGCCCTAATCCAAAAACCCTAACCTAGAGTTGCCGCCCAACCTCTCCCTCCTCTCCCTCTAGTCGGTGCCAATTGTTGCCGCCGCCCACCTCCTCCAACCGGTGACCAGTTGCTGCTGTCTTCTCCCATTGCCGGCGTCGAGCTGCTGCCGGAGGAGCTACGGTGATCTTCCTTGGTTCCGGCGACAAGATGAGCACGTCGCTTTCCTTATTTGGCCGGCGCAAGGTCTCCACCAAAGCTGTCTAGTTTTCTGGACAGCTTATTTCCTTCTCGTCGAAGCATCGTTTGGATGACGTTTGGAGCTCCGACAGTGCCTTACTTACCGGGTATTCGATCTCCGGTAATCCTCATAGGTGGAGGATGAAGGATTCGTCAAACGGTTGACGAATACCTCTCCGGAGAAGCGAGTTTTGAGGACTCATTTTTGGATCCAAATTTGGATTCGGATCGTGATCTTCTCTCGATCACATCATCTTCAACACGAGGCTAGTAACCCGTACGAAGACGATGCTCGTGACTTGGTGAAGTCATCCCGAAGATACTCGGCGTGGATACGGATAGAGACGATTCTAGCGAGGATCGTTCCGATTGATGCCTTTCCCGCTACACGTGATACGTAAGGTATACGTAGTTAAATTTCCTTTTATTACAAAATTTAAATTTACGGTTATGTCTACACATATTGTACTATGCATGCGTGTGATGTGTGTGTTGTAATAAATGTAGATTTATTATTTTTATTTCTTCCGCTGTGCACATATTTACTAAACATGTTCGAACTCACACTCGTCGCGGTGTCGAAAACCCAATAGTGGTATCAGAGCCCAGGTTGTGTTTCGACATAATCGTAAAATTATTTTGCGATAGTCATAATGATATTTCTGGAAATTTTCTACTTTTGGAAAGTTAGAAGTATTATGGAAATTTTTCAATTTTGGAAAGTCTAGAAGTATTTATGGAAATCTTCCACTTTTGGAAAGTTGGAAGTATTTATGGAAATTGATATTTTTCATAAATAAAATATTTGATTAGATTTTGGAAATTTGTTTCCTAATTTAATCATGATTTAATTTGGGAAATCAAATCTTAAAATATTTTATTTCCATAAGTAGTTTTGAAGATTTAGGAAATTGGTTTCCTAAATTGACTTTCCTTAATTAACTATTTCCACAAATAAAATATGTGATTAGATTTGGAAATTTGTTTCCTAATTTAATCATGATTTGATTTGGAGAATCAAATCTTAAACATATTTTATTTCCATAAATAGTTATGACATATAAGGAAATTATGTACATGACATAATTGTATGCCATGTAATTACATTAGATGCATATCATTATGTCATGCGTGTCGTGACATGTAGATGTATTCCATGTATGTCATGCCATGTAGATAATAGTTATTTGCATGCAAAGAGGATGAGACATAAAACCCTTACTCAATATTAAAGCCTACATCTTCCATTAATATGGTTAGAACCAGAGTTTCATTTCTTGTTTGGGTTGTTGGACTCTCTCCAAGCCCGGCTCGAACCCGAACATGTTCAAACCATGGAATAATTTAATACTAATATGGTAAGAGTCAGAGGTCAATCGTTAGCTTTGGTTGTTGGACTCTCTCCAAGCTGGGCTAATTGGTTGAATGCACTCTACCCATATTAAAACTATTTCTCGATTAATGGGTTGGCTTTAACCTGGAGCATCGGCTTGTTGGACTCTCTCCAAGGTCGATGTAAAGGGAGGTGAAGTTGGGTGTTATGCATATGATGCATACTTGTTAATGTGTTAACAACCCGATGTATGTGTGAACATTCAATTAGTTGATAGCACATTGTGATAGTTGCATATACGTGATATGCAATCGGTATAGTTGATACCTACCATCGTAGTTATGAATGGCTTGTTGGACTCTCTCAAAGGTTGTTCATATCTATGATGGATATCAGCCCATTCGGAGATGGACCTACGATCTCCTGAAGTGATTTTGGGGTTTTTGAAATTCGAAAAATGAATGGGATTTATAAATGTATATTGATGCATTTTAAATCATCTTTCTCATATATGCTCATTTTGTATTTCTAAGATTGATCATGATGTCTTTGAATTTGCATTCCATTTTGGATTCGAATAAATTGACTAGGCCAAACTTCTTAGACTGGTTTAGAAACTTGAAAATTGTTCTCATGGTGGAAAAGCTTGCGTATGTCCTCGAAGCGCCTCTTCTCGCCCGTCCTAGTGACAATGCAACTCTGGAACAATTGTTGGCCTATCAGAAACATGTGAATGATTCTAAAATGGTGAGTTGCATCATGCTAGCCATGATGGTACCTGAGCTGCAGAAGCAGCATGAGCATATGGATGCTCATACCATAGTCTTTAATCATTATGAGTTGGTTGATGAGCAAGTGAGATTCGAAAGGTTCGAAGTCTCCAAGCTCTTCTTCACCTCTGAGATGCAAAAAGGTTCATCTGTGGTACTGCTCAACATGCTGAAGATTGTGGAGTCTTCTGTGAAGCATGAGTAGGGGACGGTGCTGTAAGTTGATTCCTCGAAGAAAGGTTCTAAGAGGAAGTCAAAGGAATAGCAGAAGGGGAAGAGAAAGGCTAAAAAGGCAGAACCAGCTCAAAAGGGCACTTGCCATCATTATGGCAAGGAGGGTCATTGGCGAAGAAATTGCAAGATTTATCTTGAGTTCGTGAAGAAGAATAAGGCATCGGATGCCCCATCTTCTTCAGATATCTTTGTTATTGATTGTCATTCTATTTCCTCAAACACTTGGGCATTGGATACTGGGTGTAGCTCACATATATGTAATGACATACATGGGCTAATGAATAGAAGAAGACTCGTCAAGGGAGAGTCAAATTTACGTGTTGGGAATGGAGCAAAGGTTGCTGCACTCGGCATCGGAACGTATTTGTTGAAACTCCCTACAAGACTTGTCTTAGAACTGGACAATTGCTTTTATGTTCCTACATTAATAAAGAACATCATTTCTATTTCTTGTTTAAATAGAAATGGGTACCATTTGACTTTTAGTAACAATTGTTGTTACATAACTTTGAATGGAGTTCTTTATGGGACTGGAACTTTAAGCAATGATGTTTATACGTTGGACGTATCCAGTGACATTTTCAATATCGAAGCGAGCAACAAACATGCTCGAAAGGATAATCAATTAGACTCCTACATGTGGCATTGTCGTCTTGGCCATGTAAGCAAGAAACACATGTCTGAATTACACCGATGTGGAATTCTGGAATCGTTTGAATTGGATTCATACGATACATGCGAATCACGCTTAAAAGGCAAGATGACTAAGTTACCTTTGACAGGAAAAGGTGAACGAGTGGGAGAGTTGCTAGGTCTAATACATACTGATGTATGTGGACCTATGTCAACTCAAGCTTTAAAAGGCTATAGCTACTTCATTACCTTCACCGATGATCACTCACGGTTTGGGTATGTGTTCTTGATGAAACACAAGTCTGAAGCCTTTGAAAGGTTCAAAGAATTCAGAAATGAAGTAGAGAAATAACATGACAAGAGTATTAAAATACTTCGATCGGATCGAGGTGGGGAATACTTAAGTCAAGAGTTTCTTGATTATCTAAGAGACAATGTCATATTGTCTCAATGGACTCCGCCATATACACCACAGCATAATGGTGTATCTGAGAGGCGTAACCGGACCTTGTTGGACATGGTCAGGTCAATGATGAATCATGCGAATCTTCCCAAGTCCTTTTGGGGCTATGCACTTCAGACAACTGTTTACTTGTTAAAAAGAATGCCAACTAAGGTAGTCTCTACTACTCCATATGAGATATGAAATAGTAAGAAACCTCATGTATCTTACTTGAAGATATGAGGTTGTCCTGCTTATGTGAAGCGAACTGCATCAGACAAATTGGATGCTAAGTCTGATAAATGTCTATTTATTAGATACCCTAAGGAAACAAGGGGTTACCAATTCTATCATCCTGTGGAACAAAAGGTGTTTGTTTCAAGGCATGTTGTGTTTCTAGAGAAAGAGTTTCTCTTGCAAGAAAACAGTGGGAGTGTCGTCGAGCTTGAGGAGGCTCGAGAGACTCAAATAGACTTTGATGAGATACCTAGTGAAGCACAACAGCCGATAACTCATAGTGATGAGCAATCGGCTGGACAATATTAAAACACCACATCTTCGTAGATCTGGTAGAACACGCAATATTCCTGAGAGATATGGATTTCTCGTAAGTGAATCGAATGACGTGTTACTCATTGATGATGAGGAGCCTACCAGTTATGAAGAATTGCTGACAAGTTCAGAAAGGGATAAGTGGCTTGAAGCCATGAAGTCGAAAATGGATTCCATGTATGAAAACCAAGTTTGGAACTTGGTTGACCCACCTGAAGGCATTAAGCCTATAGGGTGCAAGTGGGTTTTCAAGAAGAAAACCGACATGGATGGTAATGTGATTACCTATAAGGCTAGATTAGTGGCGAAAGGATATCGTCAAAAATAAGGTGTTGATTATGACGAAACCTATTCACCTGTAGCTATGCTTAAATCCATTCGGATGCTCCTGGCCATAGCGGCTCATTATGATTATGAGATATGGCAGATGGATGTGAAAATAACTTTCCTTAATGGAAACCTGCTCGAGGATGTGTATATGATACAGCCTGAGGGTTTCACATCGGTTGATAAAACCAAGGTATGCAAATTGCGACGGTCCATATATGGATTGAAGCAAGCATCCAGGAGCTGGAATATCCGTTTTGATGAGACAATCAAAAAGTTTGATTTCTCACAAAATCCAGACGAACCTTGTGTGTACAAGAAGGTTAGTGGGAGTGCAGTCGTGTTCCTAGTATTATATGTCGATGACATATTACTTATAGGAAACGATGTTTCAATCTTACAGTCAGTTAAGGTTTGGTTATCCAAGACATTCTCCATGAAAGACCTGGGAGAAGCAACCTACATCCTCGGGATTAAGATCTATAGAGATAGATCGAAACGGTTGCTTGGTCTTTCGCAGTCTATATATATAGACCGAGTGCTAAAGAGGTTTAGCATGTCGGAATCCAAGAAAGGTTTCCTACCCATCAGGCATGGGATACACCTTTCGAAGTCTATGTGTCCGCGCACAGAAGACGAGAGGATTTGCATGAGTAAGATTCCCTATGCATCCGCAATAGGATCTATCATGTATGCTATGTTATGTACGAGGCCCGATGTATCGTATGCTCTGAGTGTCACGAGCAGATACCAGTCTGATCCAGGAATGGATCATTGGGTGGCTGTTAAGACGATCCTTAAGTACTTAAGAAGAACTAAGGATGTGTTCCTAATATATGGAGAAGGGGACATGGTGATACGCGGGTATACGGATGCCAGCTTCCAGACAGACAAGGATGATTCCAGGTCTCAGTCTGGATACGTGTTCACCTTGAATGGGGGCGCAGTGAGTTGGAAAAGTTCCAAACAAGACACTGTAGCAGATTCTACCACTGAGGCAGAATACATTGCAGCTTCGGAAGCAGCAAAGGAAGCGGTTTGGATCAAGAAGTTCATTTATGAACTTGGTGTGATTCCAGCCATTGTTGAAGCAATACCGGTCTACTGCGACAACAATGGAGCAATTGCACAGGCGAAAGAGCCAAGGTCTCATCAACGATCCAAACATGTGCTTCGCCGCTATCATCTTATCAGAGAGATCATCAGTAGGAAAGAAATACAAATCGAGAAAATCCCCACTGAAAGGAACTTAGCGGATCCTTTGACTAAGGCATTACCTCAAAGTAAGTTTGAGGGTCATGTTAGAGCTTATGGTATTGGATACCGTAGTGATTGGCATTAGGCCAAGTGGGAGTCTGTTAGTAATATATGAGAGATGTCCTAAGGCAATCGCCTTATGTATGAACCATTTATATGATAAATGAAGATTCACTATTTGAGTATACATGGTTTCATGTATTTGATTGGATCTTAAACTCATTTACTGAATGTCCACGATACGATTCACAGTATGAGAGAATTTGTGATTGGATCACAACTAGTGAGTATCTCTATATGTGTAATTGTGATGTATCGGAATTATCCCTAGTCGATGAATTGATGGATATGGACACCATCGATTCTGTCGAGACTAGCACGAGGTATACTCCTTGGTGTATCCAAGCATCTGATTCTCACTGGCTGGAGACATTATGATGTCCGGAGTTGATCGTGGATGCTAGTTATGGTAACTAGTTCATTGGAGTGACCAGCCGTAAGACTTCATATGGTTCTCTGCATATATAGATATGTCAATGAAGTTCTTACTGTAGCTTAAGTGCGATGTTCCTTTGACTTGCAGTATTCAAGTCATCTTGATCATAAAGACTTATGCTTTGACATCTTAAGCAAGCATCTCTGAGGAGATGTGGACCCGGGATGATTGGGTATAAGTCGAAGTGATCAAAGGTGTTTGAATAGCCTATAAAGGATTCACCACTCCTTGCGAGGAGATGTATACCCATGGCATCTCGTCGGATTGTTACTAAAGTCTTTGGCTAAATCATTACATGTTTAGAGTAAGGTACTCTTCGATACATGTGGAGTAACTAGAATCCGTAGGATGAGGAAATGATACTTGGGCTAGGTGTGACGTAGTCAGCCTAGTGGGGATTGACACTATAGACCATGTCCTGAACCAAGTGGGTATAAGATGAGTGAAGGGAAGGGGGCACGATTCATTCGAGCTGCTGAAGGGTTTCAGAAATAGTTCTGGATCAACCGTTGATCTTTTCGGTTAATTGGGGATCATGATGTACTACTAGGTGCCACTCATGATCGTTCTATAACTAATGGTTAATTATAGACGTCCAACATAAACCGAGAACCTATTTGGTCACACGCACAACGAGTGTAATCCGAAGGATTTAAAATGAGCTTGAGAATGGGATTCTCAGACCGAGAGAAACTAGGTTTGGTTGGACCAAACATGGAGCGAGCATGAAATCGTTTCAGTCGCAATGGTAGCGTGGATGGGCCGTGTCTTATGAAGACATAATGGATGAACCAAAATGGTTTGGTTCTAATCCAATGGAGGAGAATAAACCAAATGGTTTGATTTATTTTAAACGAATGAACCAAAGTTGGTTCGGTTCGTTTTAACTTAAAATAAACCATCATGGTTTGGTTTATTTTAACTTAAATTAATGGAGCGGGTTAACGGGCCTTATGGTTATGATCCAATAACCATTAAGAGAATTAGTTCTCTATAAAAGAGGGCTTAAGGTGTTGTTAAGCCCTAATCCAAAAACCCTGACCTAGAGTTGCCACCCAACCTCTCCCTCCTCTCCCTCTAGTCGGCGCCAATTGTTGCCGCCGCCCACCTCCTCCAACCGGCGACCAGCTGCTGTCGTCTTCTCCCATTGCCGACGTCGAGCTGCTGCCGGAGGAGCTCCGGTGATCTTCCTTGGCTCCGGTGACAAGGTGAGCACGTCGCTTTCCTTATTTGGTCGACGCAAGGTCTCCACCAAAGCTGTCCAATTTTCTCGACAGCTTGTTTCCTTCTCATCGGAGTGTCATTTGGATGATGTTTGGAGCTCCGACAGCGCCTTACTTACCGGGGATTCGATCTCCGGTAATCCTCATAGGTGGAGGACGAAGGATTCGTCATACCGTTGACGAATACCTCTCCGGAGAAGCGAGTTTTAAGGACTCATTTTTGGATCCGAATTTGGATTCGGATCATGATCTTCTCTCGATCACATCGTCTTCAACACAAGGCTAGTAACCCGTACGAAGACGAGGCTCGTGACTTGGTGAAGTCATCCCGAAGATACTCGGCGTGGATACGGATAGAGACGATTCTAGCGAGGATCGTTCCAATTGATGTCTTTCCTGCTACACGTAATACGTAAGGTATACGTAGTTAAATTTCCTTTTATTGCAAAATTTAAATTTACGGTTATGTCTACACATGTTGTACTATGCATGCGTGTGATGTGTGTGTTGTAATAAATGTAGATTTATTATTTTTATTTCTTCCGCTGTGCACATGTTTATGAAACATGTTCGAACACACACTCGCCGCAGTGCCGGAAACCCAACAAGTTGGCCACCATGGCGCCACACACGGTCTGGCCATGTGGAAACACATGATCGTGTGGCGCTTCACGATTCCGACGTAAGTCTGTTATTTTTCAGGTTTTAGAGAGATCCAGGCTGATGTCTATATAAAGGAGGCTACAGCCAAACCCTAGGGGGGAGGCACGATGGTCGGGACGTCACTCTGACGCCCTAAAAAACTTCAGGAACTTGCAACGGGGAGGAAGAAAGCCATCGAAGATCCAAATTTTGCACTTTAACGCCGGAGAGAAGAGTCACATCGCATTGTAAATTCTGTTCTTTACATAATTTCCATTGTTTATATGAACATGATCGTGCTTTGTGTTTCTCCTCTCTTATTTATGGAGTAGACTCTTTGATTCTAGGACTAGGGAGTAGTTTGTGTTGAGTTAGAACATGGTGGTTCAAATATCTTTTCATTCTTGAATTTATATTTGCAATTGACATTTGGTTTAGAGCTATAACTATTGTTTTGGTTTTCTATCTACTGTGCTAGTCGATACAAGGGGTGACAACCCTCGTATCTAAGATTTAGGAGAATAAAGGAGGAACCTAGGGGTTGGCCTCATCTCCCATAACTGTGGCTAGAAGGATGCGATAGAGTAGGAAATGTGCCTCGTTTTCGACTCGTCGCAGGGATCGATTTGGCATCCTTATACTGACTATCCCATCCTAAGTCAAGGGGTCGACCTGGTAATGGCAGAGGTAGCTTCCGATAGATGCGAAGGCTCATCGGGAGAGTGCATGATGTCCTTTCCACAAAATCATAGCTAGAAACCTAGACAAAACCCAATTGACAATGTGTTCTACAACACACAAACGAAAATAAAATCCTAGAATCCCTTTCAAAGACTCGCAACTAGTTTCTTTCTTCTTTCGTGTGACACCGTATTGAGTTGGGACCGCCGCCAACCCTTGCAATCATAACCCTTAGATCTGAATTCCGAACAATAACCTCCACTTACTAAATTGGTACTCGAATCTCAGTCCCTGTGAGATCAATAATCTTTTTATTACTTGACGACATCCATGTACTTATGGGCGTTGAGCGCAATTGCGTGCTTCGAGTCCTCGACAGTCTCCATCGTGAGATTTGAGGTCACGTTCGCGTGCATCAAGTTTTTGGCACCATTGTCGGGGACTGATTGATTCGATATTGAATCAAGAAGCGGATAATTGGATCGGACTTAAGGTAGATTTATTTACTTGCTTTACTTCTATTTCTTTCGTTTATTTTTATTTATTTCAGTTTTAGATTTTTAATACCTAGAGTAAGTTTAGATTTATTTTAGTAATTACGTTGCATTAACCTTTAGTTAAATTTTCTACATTTGATTTAGTATTAGTTTAGACTATTTTTTATTTTAATACTCCTAATTTTTTGGCTTGGTTCTTCGTATGCTTAGACGTCTAATATCGGTAGACCTGATTCTGATCGATCTAGAAATTGAATAAACCTATAATCGTCGAAGAGCTGAACAGAAGAGGATGGAGGACCAAGCCGCATCCGAAGTGAATATAGGTAGCCGACCTTTGCGGGATTACGCATCCCCTAGTGCTAGAGGCTTTAGACTGAGTATAGCTAGACCGTCCATTTTTGCAAACAACTTTGAGCTGAAATCGACACTCATACACATGGTCCAGTAGAGTCAATTCGGGGGAGCTACAACTGAAGACTCAAACCGGCACCTGAAGTCGTTTTTGGAAATCTGCTCAACAATATTGAAGATTAATGGAGCCCCTGCAAATGCGATCCGCCTGAGCCTATTCCCGTTCTCATTGCGGGATAAGTCTAAGGCATGACTTCACTCCCTGCCTTCAAGAAACATTACTACATGGGAGCAATGTGAGCAGTAGTTCTTGAAAAAATACTTCCCACCTAGCAAGACTGTTCACATGCGCCATCTAATAATGAGCTTCTGTCAGAAGGAAGGGGAATCCCTATTTGAAGCTTGGGATCGCTACAAGGGGTTACTCTACCAATGCCCCCACCATGGACTGGAAAGGTGGCTGGTGATTCATATCTTCTATAATGGGATCACGTACGCCACAAAGATGTCCCTCGATTCTGCCGCAGGAGGAGCACTTATGAATAAGACTATCGAGGAAATGAAGGAGCTAATAGAAGAGGTGGCCCAAAACCACCATCAATGAGCTTCCGAATGTAGTCACCCAACTCCTGTCGCAGGACGTTATGTTGTCAACTTCATGGACCACATGGCAGCGAGGTTGTACGCGCTTAGCAGATGGTTCGACTCTTTCAATCCTGTTTCTTCATGTGCGGCCAATGACTTTGGAGAAGGAGTAGCAGCGTATCGGGAAGACTACTATGGAGGGCAGGGTGGCTCAGAAGAGCAGATTGAGCATGTCGACGTGGTTGGGGACTATAATCAAAGGCCCAACAACCCATACTTCAGTACTTACAATCCCGGATGGAAGAACCACCCAAACTTTTTCTATCGGAATAACTCAGGGAACTTCCAATCATCAGGAGGGTATGGGCAGCAACAACCACAGAAGTCTAGGCTAGAATTGATGATGTAAGACTTCATTGTAGGTGATCGGATGGCCGGCTAGAGGGGGGTGAATAGCCCTCTTTCGTTGGACATCGTAATTCGCTCGTTCTCGTTGCGTTGCTTATCTACGATTGTCGTTAGCACAGCGGAAATAATAATAGAAACAATAATAACAACAATCACACGCAAACACAAGCGATATACGTGGTTCGGAACCGAATGGTTCCTACTCCACGGGCGAGCTCCTCGAGCTCTAGTTATGCTCACGGCACTAACTAAACTCCTTCTCGACTACACGTCGGAGGTGGAGAAACCTCTCACAAGCAATTACAACAATAATATGAAATACAAACAAGAATACAAATACAATACAAAAGAAACTCTTTTCACCGATTGCTTTTGATCACTTGTTTGTTGCTTGCTTTGCTTGGCTCTTGAAGGACTGGAATGCAGCAGCAATTCCCCTCCAATAGCTCCACAAAAACCTTGACGAAATCCTCCAACTCGAGCTCCACAAAAGGCTGTCCGTTGTCTCACGCGGATCCACGTCGGACAAGTTCCAACGGATCTCCTACCCGATCGCTGTGGCCGGTGATCGGTGACCTAGTAGTCGATCGGCTTCACGGGCGTCTGTGCTCGACACTTCCATCGATCATTGCCATCCCACGGCGATCTGCCGTCGGCGTCGACGCTTGCCGATCCACCATGGCAATGGCGCCAAGCACCAAAACTGACCTTTACACCGCCGAACCCTAGTCGACTTGGACCCGATCGGCGCACCTATGCGGTCATTGCCGTCGGGCAAACTTCAAACACCAAGTTGTTTGAGCCTCGACACTCGATCTTAGCCACCTTGGCTAAGTCCACATCCTCATGGAGTTCCCACGGCTCTCTTCCTCGGCCTACGCCCTCGGATGCGCCAAGCGACGGCCAAACGCCATCCTTCTCGTCTCATGCCCTAGAAGTATGCTTCCCCTTTGGGCTCACTCCATTCGCTCCCTGTCCGGCGGTCCCTCGGATGCACCAAGCGCACGGCTTCGCAATGCCATCCTTCACCGACTCAAGGACCCCGAGCCTAGTGAACTTACCAAGTCCTCAAGACTTCCCACATGCACCAAGCACACGGCTTCGCAATGCATTTCTCACCAAGCACCAAGTGCACGGCTTCGCAATGCTTTGGATTTCCCATGCCAAGCACCAAGCGCACGGCTTCGCAATGCTTTGGACTTTCCCATGCCAAGGCTTCCCCCTTGGACTTCCACACCAAGCTCCATGCTTGGATTTTCCATGCCAACCCCATGTTGGACTTTCCCATGACAATCCCATGTCATGAGTTTTGTCTATCATCAAAATACCATCAAGGTACTGCTCGAGTCAAAACTCGATTCAACCTGGGCCGATTGCACCAACAATCTCCCCCTTTTTGATGATTGACAAAACTGTCATCTCAAGTCTACCAATTCTCCCATATTGGCAATTCTCATATCCCAATGAGAATTCCAACGAACCCTAATTGGTAACTTGGTAACTTCTCCCCCTTTTTGACATTACATCAAAAAGGTCCTCCCCAAGAGTAGAATGTCTCATAAACCAATGAGATCTTACAATCTCTCCCTTGGAGGAACACATGCCTACAATCTTTCTAGTGATCCCATATCACTTAAAGAGAGGCAACCCAATCTCCTCCCATGAGGAAATACACATCCATCTTCCCATGATGGATACCTCCCCCTAGAGGCTTGCTCCCCCTTGACCATTGTACCAACAATATCCTTGGAGAGTCCCTAAGCCAATAGGAACATTAACCAAATCAAAATTAAGGCAAAGTTCAACAATGAACTCTCTTCCACCTTAAAATTGATACTCACCCTCAATCCAACTCCTAATCCATATCCAATGGATTTCCACCCTCTCTTATGCTCTCCCAAGCATGTCCTAGGGTTAGGAGTGATTAGGGGACCTTAACCTAGCTGAACATGGGCCTAACCGTCAAGATTTACCCGAATCACTGGGCAATGATCAAATCGAGATCCACATTTCATCACGATCGCCATCCATGGCTGATCGATAATCGATTCAGCATTTCAGAAATGACTTTCCGAAATTCATAAGTAAATATACATAAGTAGATAAATATTGCAATTTCGTATGTATATTACTTATCACAAACATTATGGGTGAAAAATATTGGAAAATTATTTTACCCATTAAAATAGGAGATTGATACAAAGTTCAAAAGTTAAGAAAAGCCTCAATAAGGAGCCCTCTTTGTATCATCTCATTCAATGGTGATAGCTATCAAAAGATAGGCTTCACCAAGGTTTTTCAAAATGTTTTCAAAATGTTTTTCAAATCTTTATTTTCTTTTTCCTAAACATCTCACCAATATCTAGATGTGTAAAACACATTCAAGGCAATTCATCTAGTGAGATGTGGGTTTTTTGTTCTTTTAAAGGTCTCATGCATATTTCTAGGCAATATTATTTGATACCTTTCAAATTATGCCATAGTCCTTAATTTCATTTTAATTTATGCATGATATGATTATGGCATAGATATGATATAGATAAAAGCATATGCCAATATCATGATGTCATGGCATGTGAATGATAACTAATCATACATGACATCTAAACATAACTTTAAACATGATCATGACATTTTTATAGATAAAATGAAAATGATGTCATGACATGGCAAGGCAAATAAAGCATGGCAAGAAAAATATACTAAGGTATAAAATACCTAAGTGTTAAAATTAATTTGCCATTTCTAGGGATTAAATTCACTTTGCCTTAATACCATTAATTTCCCTAGTGTGCCAAAAATCCAAAATGACACACCATGACCTCTATGACCTAATTGTGCCAATTTAAATCATTTTTAACTTTTCAAGCATAATGGCACATCCTAATGTGTCAACTCTACTATGGTTAGGTTAACTACCCATCCACTTAGGGTTGACACACCCTAACCCATTTAGCGTGAATCGATCACGCCCTTAGGAACCCAATATCTATTGGAGCTCCTTGGGTTGACAAGGTATTCCCTAGGGATAACTTCCCTAGATACCTTCCTAATGACCCTTGTTGGCTTTGAAGCCTTAGTCAAATGGGTCTTACTTGGGTCAACTCTAGAGGTGACTCCTCCATTGACCTTCTTAGTGGCTTTCTTGGTTTTCCTTAGGTCCTTAGCCACCAAGCAAACACCATGGCTAGACTTAGGGATAGCTTCCCTATTAGCCTTGGTTTTCCTAGACCTAGAAATTGTTCCATAATCAAATGGAACATTATGATAAGTCTTCTTGGGCTTAGGTTTGTGACCCAAACCTTCCTTGCCCATAGACCGTTTTTGAACCGTAGGTCTTGACTTTTGGGCATTTGACCCTAGAATTGAATTTTCTATGATTCTAAGGGTTTTCTCTATTTTCTTAAGTCTTGATCTCAAGACTTGGTTCTCTAGCTCTAATTTTCCCATTTTTGAATTTTCATTAGGTTTAGGGGAAATGTTTTTCTTTTTAGGCATATGCCTGGATTTCTTGGGATTAACACCCAAGTTTTCTTCTATTCTCCTGATGGACTCTTTAGGAAGGATTGGTCTAGTGTTTTGAGTCCTAGGTTTGTCCTTAGTCATATAAACATGCTTGGCACCTAGACAAACATATTTGTTTTTCCTAGCATGCTTTTCATTGATAATAGCAAGAGAGCTAAAGTAATTCTTAGCATGCTTTTTAACTCTAGGAATTAAAGGTGCATTAAGTAAATTTACCTTAGGGTTAGCTTGGGAAGCTCCCCCTACATGAATTACACCTTCTTGCCCTTTCTTCCTCCCCCTAGGGCATTGGCTTCGGTAATGTCCCTTTTGATTGCATTTAAAGCACATAATGTGCTCTTTGCTCTTGATTTTGGGAACACCGGCATCCTTTGACTTTGGATTGACTTTTGGTGTCGATGCCTTCTTCTTAGCCAATTTTGGGCATTTGCTCTTGTAATGCCCTTTCTCCCTACACTCAAAGCATATTATGTGATTTTTATTTAAAATTACAACACTTGAGTTACCTAGGGAAGTGGTGGAGGCCTCTTCACTTCTTTCGGAGGTAGAAGCTTCATCTTGACCTTTCTCCGGAGTAGAAACCCTTTCCTCCCCCTCAATGCTAGAGGTGGAGGTCTCCACCAAATCATCCACATCTTCAAAAGTGGATGATGATTCTTCTTCGGCATTCTCCTCTACTTGTGCGGATTGGGAATTTTCTTGGAATTTCGTTATCTTATCCCATAATTCCCTTGCATCCCTATAATCACCCAATCTAGACCAAATAGTATTAGGTAACAAATCACTAATCAATTTGATTACCTCAAGATTTGTCTTGAAATCCTTGACTTGGTCTTGGGTCCACCTAGCCTTCTCAATTTGCTTGTTGTTTTTATCCCTAGGCATTTTAAAACCGTTTTCTATAATTAACATAGAATCAAAATCGGTTTCAAGATATACCTCCATCCGTTTCCTCCACCAAGCAAAATCTCCATCGAATTTTGGTGGATGGATGAAGCCGGCCATTTGTAGTGCTCTCGCGGCGGTTAGTCCTTGAAGAGCGACCTCGGCTCTGATACCAATTGTAGGTGATCGGATGGCCGGCTAGAGGGGGGTGAATAGCCCTCTTTCGTTGGACGTCGTAATTCGCTCGTTCTCGTTGCGTTGCTTATCTACGATTGTCGTTAGCACAGCGGAAATAATAATAGAAACAATAATAACAACAATCACACGCAAACACAAGCGATATACGTGGTTCGGAACCGAATGGTTCCTACTCCACGGGCGAGCTCCTCGAGCTCTAGTTATGCTCACGGCACTAACTAAACTCCTTCTCGACTACACGTCGGAGGTGGAGAAACCTCTCACAAGCAATTACAACAATAATATGAAATACAAACAAGAATACAAATACAATACAAAAGAAACTCTTTTCACCGATTGCTTTTGATCACTTGTTTGTTGCTTGCTTTGCTTGGCTCTTGAAGGACTGGAATGCAGCAGCAATTCCCCTCCAATAGCTCCACAAAAACCTTGGCGAAATCCTCCAACTCGAGCTCCATTTATAACCTGCATCAAGCGCGCCCATCGATCCGCCAAAAGGCCCCGCTCCGTGTCCGTTGTCTCAACGGCCAGATCCACGGACAAGTTCCAACGGATCTCCTACCCGATCGCTGTGGGCCGGCAATGATCGCGTGACCTAGTAGTCGATCGCCTACCGGCTACGGCGTCGCTCGCGCTCACTTCCATCGATCGATCGCCATCCCACGGCAGCGATCAGCCGACGCTGACGCCGATCAGCACCCATGGCGCATCGCTAAGCACCAAACATACCTTACACCGCCGAACCCTAGTCGACTTGGACGATCACCGAATCGCACCATGCTCCGATCAGGGGCAAACTTCAAACACCAAGTTGTTTGAGCCTCCGACACTCGCTTAGCCACTTGGCTAAGTCCACATCCCTCATGGAGTTCCCCACCGAAGCTCTCTTCCCTCGGCCTACGTCCCTCGGATGCGCCAAGCGCACGGCTTCGCAACGCCATCCTTCTCGTCTCATGCCCTAGAAGTATGCTTCCCCTTTGGGCTCACTCCATTCGCTCCCTGTCCGGCGGTCCCTCGGATGCACCAAGCGCACGGCTTCGCAATGCCATCCTTCACCGACTCAAGGACCCCGAGCCTAGTGAACTTACCAAGTCCTCAAGACTTCCCACATGCACCAAGCGCACGGCTTCGCAATGCATTTCTCACCAAGCACCAAGCGCACGGCTTCGCAATGCTTTGGATTTCCCATGCCAAGCACCAAGCGCACGGCTTCGCAATGCTTTGGACTTTCCCATGCCAAGGCTTCCCCCTTGGACTTCCACACCAAGCTCCATGCTTGGATTTTCCATGCCAACCCCATGTTGGACTTTCCCATGACAATCCCATGTCATGAGTTTTGTCTATCATCAAAATACCATCAAGGTACTGCTCGAGTCAAAACTCGAGTCAACCTGGGCCGATTGCACCAACATTCATTGCTACCCAAACAAAGGCCAATGAAGAGTTTCGACGCCAACATCAGAAAGCAGAAGAGTCACTTAAGGATTTGAAGACCACTGTTGACGGTCTTGCAAGTCACACAAGGATGTTGGAAACACAAGTGACCCAGATTAGCCCAAACTGTGTCACAACCTATGGATAGTTCTCCATCATTACCCGAGCCGAGTTAAGTCAAGGAGGAGGGAATATAAGGCGAAAGAGTAGGTTAGAAGAATAGATCCACCAAGGGGTGTGCATCCATGATTTCCACCCTATCCAACCAAGCTGAAATTGAAGATAAAATTCCACCACAGCTTGAGGCCCCTGGTGAATTTGTTATCCTCTACTCGATTTATAGAGAAAGCTTCGATGAAGCATTGTGCAACTTGGGGTCATCAGTAAGCGTGATGCCCTACGCATTCTACCTAGATATGAGGCTAGGCAATATACAACCAACGGGCATAGGTATTCGCATGGCGGATGACACGATCAAGAAGCTCGTTGGCATGTTAAAACATGTGCCTATAGTCATTGAGAATTTCGTGATACACACGGATTTTATTATATTGGACATAGGACCAAATCCCCAGAATCCCATCATTTTGGGAAGACCCTTTCTAGCGACTACGAGAGCATTAATAGATGTAATGACGCACAAGATCTACTTGGAGGTAGACAGGGAGATCATCATTTTCAATCTGTCAAAGTGTAGAGCGTCCTTCCTAGACGGCTACACTTTCAGTAGGGTAGAGCCGAACCCACTGGATGTCAACTCAGAGACTGATGAATGGATGTTCACAGAACCTCCGGAGCCAAGTTAAGACAATGGAGTAGGGTCGAGCTAAAAGACCTTAAACAAAGCGCTTCTTGGAAGGCAACCCAAGTTTAGTTTTTAAGTGTTCTTTTCATTGTATTGCATTTATTTATTTAATTTAAACTTTGGATTCCATTCATTTAGCATTTTTAACATGAATTAGGACTAGAAAGAACCTGCTAGGTAAAAGAAAAATCACTTTAAACCCACATGACTGAGCGAGTAAGGAAAATTCAGACCGTTGTGCACCGAGAGAAGAAAACGGGGGACACACGGTCTGGTCATGTGTTTTCACACGGCCGTGCCCCGACCCTCAGAAGTGCACATAGCCTGGCCGTGTGTTTTCATATGGCCATAGCGCATGAGATTTAAGAGGTCAAGCCGTGCATTTTCACCCCAAATGCGCCGTGTGCTTTGATTCCTCTTGCCCTAGCCATGTGAATCGTTCTTCCCCACCACCTAGAAGTCTTTCCAACCTTCAAGGAAGCCCAAAAGAAGTAAGGATGAGGAGGACCAAGTAAGTGACATCTCGATCCAGTGCTTCAGAGCGAAGAACAAGGAGAAGGGACACCCTTCAAACTCCGGAGGAAGGTAACGCTCTTCCAACCCTTCTTTTTTGAAATAATGAGCATAGGGAGAGATTTGATATGCTTTCTACTAGAAGAATCACCGCTACTAGGTATCTTGATGAGGATCTCTTAGAGACCCTAGGTTTGTTTGGTGATATTCATGTTGGGAAATTCCAGATCGAGATGTGTTAATGAAATCCCTAGAGACAATCATGTGATGATTGTTGTATGAACTTCATTGTATCATATTTCTATTTATAAAGGCATGGGTATTATATTTACTTGTATTGGTGCCAAATAACTAAGTATAATAACGTCCTTGAGTAGAAGGTTCTTATCTATATCAATCGATTGGTTGAATCGATAATGAGATGATATAGAGAACACTACTCTTAATCATTCCTAGTCAAGTATTAACATTCAAGGACAATGTTAATGCGTAGAGACTAGCATGTAGGTCAACTCGATGACTTGATCTCACAAGTCATGGATATGAGATATCAAGTTGACACATGGGTATGCATTGGAGAATGTATACTGAATGACCCGCCATGAGAAAGTATCATGGATCGTTATATGAGTGTCATATACTTTCTCATGTGACTATTAGTCCTTATACCTGAAGTCACCATGGTTCCCTACATAAGGAGTTGCATACTTTGGCTTCGTCAAACGTCACCCGTAAATGGGTGGACTATAAAGGCGATTACTGGGTATGTAACAAATTACGTGGAGGGATGTGAGTGATGTAGATGGGATCTATCCCTCCTATATGACGGGAGTGACATCGTTATTCTTGATAGAGTGAGACCACGAAGTGCATGACCATGCCCAAATGAGTCAATATGAGATATTGAGCTCATTTGATTAGAGTGAGTCTACTTGGAGTTCAAGATATAGATTGTACCGAGGATGACATAGTTTATGCCTCAATTGGTCAATCTAGATGTCAAGGATAGAGGGACATATTCACATATTGTGAGAGTCACAATTAGTAGTCACAAAGGTGATGTTGGAGCTCAACATTCTTGTAACTTGGGTAGCAATGATGTGTTGCTAGATACCGCTCATTGCTTATGTTCCTAAATCGGTTTAGGAGCATTGCCAACATTACAAGAACCTATAGGGTCACACACAAAGGGCAATTAGATGGAGATTAGGTTCATATGATGAACCATGAGGATTAGGCTCATGGGATGAACAAAATTGGATTAAGAGTAATCCAAATTAGACTAATTGAGTTAGACTCAATTTGATTCAAGTGTTTAATGAGTCTAATTTTGATTTGATTCATTGAGTCAATTTAAATTAATGAATAGATATTCATTAAATCAAATTGACTTGAATCAAGTGGTTGGATTTGATCAATCATGGGAGATTAGAGGTCAAGTTTGACTTGACTTGAGAGAGAAGATGAATGGTCAATTTTGACTTGACCAATTATCATGTCATGGTGACTTGGCATGGGGGCCTGCCAATGATGATGTTCCACATCATCATGGACTTATCATGTGGTGCCACCTCATGAGGGAGACCAAGAGCCATTAGCTCTTGGAGTTACATGCATGTATATAACCCCCCAAGATTGAAGTGGCAGACCACTTTATTCCATATGGTGTGAAGTGAATGTGTGTAACTCCATCTTCTTCTTCCTTGGATCTTCTTCCTCTCAAGCTCTCTCCCATTCCTCACTTTTGGCCGAAACTTCCAAGGGGTGCTAGCACACTCTAGGTTATTTTTCTCCACCATTTGTCTGTGTGGATACCAATAGAGGAGTGTACACTTGACACTCCTGAGTTCCGGCAAAGTATTTGGACGAGCGGGATAAGCGAAGGGCGTCGCTACGAGGGTAATGCTCTCATCTTATAGATCTAAGGTAGATCTAGGTTTCCTTAAACACATACATGTTTTAATTTTATATCTTCGCACGGATCCGTGGCCGGGCTTCCGAGGTTTTCGCAATGCAAAAAGCGGTTTTTGCGGCTCGGAAATTCCAACAAGATGTTCACAACATCGCGGGCGAATACTTCGCACAACCGCAGTGGAAACAATATATAAACCGGATCCCACCAGAGATCCATGCAAAACTATATAAGTCGTTTCGTATCCTACTTTTTCTAGATCTTATCTAGAAGAAGAAGTATACCTTTGATACGTGCCCTTCACAATCCTGCTTTTTCAAATGCTGTCGGATCTCAATACGATAAGGATAATCGTATCTCTAAGGTATCCACACTGACACTCAACCATTTTAGAGTCACGTTGTGCTAGCAACCCTAGCAAAATGCCAAGACCACTTGGAAGAAGATGAAGGAGAGGAAGAAGAGAACTCTTTCTCTTGTTTTTTTTTTTTGGCTTGCACATTGGAACACTTCACCACACCAATTATATTCCATGTTCAACACCAAAAGCCTTTTTAAGCCACTAGCAACCATTGCCATCAATCCCTCTTAACTCCTCATTAAGAAGACTCTTAATACCAAGACCCTTGGTATTTTTCCTTCATTCAAATACATGAACCTCTCATCAAGAATAACTAAACCCTTGGTATTCACATGCATGATTAATCACATTAATCATGCATGATGATAGATGACACTTGCATGATGATTTATCTTCCACGGTTTAACTTGAGTCTAACTCAAGTTTAACCAATTTGAGTCTAACTCAATTCTTGGCCAAATGCTCAATTGTTCTTTTAGTCCAACTAAAAGAAACCATCACCAAAATAGAATGTCATTTGTGTGTGACCCAATAGGCTCTTGTAACGTTGGTAATGCATCTAAAACCATTTTAGATACATAAGCAATGAGTGACATCTAGCAATACATCATTGCTACCCAAGTTACAAGAAAGTCAAGATCCGATAACCTTTCCATAACCATTATCATGTATGATGGTGTCCTTCTATCCTTGATATCTTAGATCGATCAATGAGACATAGATCGTATCATCCCGTTATCAATCTTTATGTTTCTTGATCCCCAAGTAGACTCACTCAAACAAATGAGCTCAATATCTCATATTGACTCATTTGAGCATGACCATGCATTTCGTGGTCATACTCTATCAAGAGGCCAAAGATATCACTCCCGTCATATGGGAGGGATAGATCCCATCTACAGCACTCACATCCCTTCGCATAATTCGTTACATACCCAGTGATCGCCGTTATAGTGCACCCTATTACGATGTGATGTTAGACGATACCAAAGTACATAACTCCTTATGTAGGGAACCATAGTGACTTCAGGTCTAAGGACTATTCCTACTAATTGTCACATGAGAAAGTATATGACACTCATATAACGATCCATGATACTTTCTCATGGTGGGTCAATTCAGTACATATATTCTCCAATATATATACCCATGTGTCAATGTGATATCACATATCCATGACTTGTGAGATCAAGTCATCTATTGACCTACATGCTAGTCTCAATGTATCAATATATCACTTTGTCTATTAATACAATACTTGACTAGGAATGTTTATGAATAGTATTCTTTACAGCTTCTCATAATCAATTCTACCAATTGATATACTATAGATTAGAACCTACTATTCAAGGGTATTATTATATTTATTTATTGGCACACACATAAAGTAAATATAATAATCAATCTTTATCTGTTATTAATGAAATCTGATACATATGATTCCTAATCAATCATCTCATGATTGGCACTAAGGGCTGACACTAACAATTCAAGCTCTATTTACAAAAATGGGGTGGGGAGAGATAATGGGGATAAGACACTCAACCTATCCTTGGATAGTTTTAGAGTTTTTAAGTTCTTTAGAAGCTGAGGTTTTAACGGGTAGAGAGAGCGAAGAGGATAGGATTACCTTTAGGTTATTCAACATTGAGCATTAATGGACACTACACCAATGGAACACATGCTTTGGCTTTCCTAGTGGGGGAGAGAGAAGAACCCCTATTGGGTTTAACTCTCGTATCTTTTGAACCAAATTGACAGGAGAACACGCTTATGATCCTTCTAGGGCCAAAGCATCGCACCTCAAAAATCCCATTTTTTGGTTGTTAGTGAAAGCCCTAGAGCCAATCATGTGATGATTGTTGTATGGACTTTATTGTATCATATTCCTATTTATAAAGACATGGTTATTATATTTACTTGTATTGGTGCCAAATAACTAAATATAATAATGTCCTTGAGTAGTAGGTTCTTATCTATATCAATCGATTGGTTGAATCGATATTGAGATGATATAGAGAACACTACTCTTAATCATTCCTAGTCGAGTATTAACATTCAGGGACAATGTTAATGCGTAGAGACTAGCATGTAGGTCAACACGATGACTTGATCTCACAAGTCATGGATATGAGATATCAAGTTGACACATGGGTATGCATTGGAGAATGTATACTGAATGACCCGCTATGAGAAAGTATCATGGATCGTTATATGAGTGTCATATACTTTCTCATGTAGCTATTAGTATGACTATTAGTCCTTAGACCTGAAGTCACCATGGTTCCCTACATAAGGCGTTGCATACTTTGGCTTCGTCAAACGTCACCCGTAAATGGGTGGACTATAAAGGCGATTACTGAGTATGTAACAAATTATGCGGAGGGATGTGAGTGATGTAGATGGGATCTATCCCTCCTACATGACGGGAGAGACATCGATATTCTTGATAGAGTGAGACCACGAAGTGCATGGCCATGCCCAAATGAATCAATATGAGATATTGAGCTCATTTGATTAGAGTGAGTCTACTTGGAGTTCAAGATTTAGATTGTACCGAGGATGACACGGTCTATGCCTCGATTGGTCAATCTAGATGTCAAGGATAGAGGGACATTGTCACATATTGTGAGAGTCACAATTAGTAGTCACAAAGGTGATGTTGGAGCTCAATATTCTTGTAACTTGGGTAGCAATGATGTGTTGCTAGATACCGCTCATTGCTTATGTTCCTAAATCGGTTTAGGGACATTGCCAATGTTACAAGAACCTATAGGGTCACACACATAAGAGCAATTAGATGGAGATTAGGTTCATATGATGAACCACGAGGATTAGGTTCATGGGATGAACCAAATTGGATTAAGAGTAATCCTAATTAGACTAATTGAGTTGGACTCAATTTGATTCAAGTGTTGAATGAGTCTAATTTAGATTTGATTCATCAAATCAATTTAAATTAATGAATAGAGATTCATTCAATTAAATTGACTTGAGTCAAGTGGTTAGATTTGATCAACCATGGGAGATTAGAGGTCAAGTTTGACTTGACTTGAGAGGGAAGATGAAAGGTCAAGTTTGATTTGACCAAATGCCATGTCATGATGATGACTTGACATGGACGGCCAATGATGATGCTCCACATCATCATTGACTTTGTCAATTGGTGCCACATCATGAAGGAGACCAAGGGTCATGGGAGTTACATGCATGCATGTAACCCCCTCTCCATAATGTGGACGGCCACTTTAGGGGTTATGATGGTGAAATTCATTTGGTGAGTTACACTTTCCATCATCTTCAACCTTGGATCAATTTCCCTCAAGCTCTCTCCCTCTCCTTCCTCATCTTGCCGAACCATCCATAGAGTGCTAGCACACTCAAGGGTGTGTTTTCTCCACCTATTGCTTGTGTGGATACCAATAGAGGAGTGTGCACTTGACACTCTCGAGTTTCGACGAACCTTTTGGACGAGCGGGATTTACGAAGGGCGTCGCTACGAGGGTAACGATCTCACCTCTTAGATCTAAGGTAGATCTAGGGTTTTTTAGTAAGCACATACATGTTTTATTTTAATATATCTTCGCACAGATCCGTGGCCGGGGATTCCGAGGTTTTCGCAACGCAAAAAGTGGTTTTTGCGGCTCGGAAAAACCCAACAGTGGTATCAGAGCCACATGCGAAACATGTATGTGCTTCATTTTTGTAATTTTTGTATTAGATATAAAAATTACAGATTTATATGTTTCTGTAAATTTCCTATTTTTATATAATTTTTGGGTATTTTTCTCGAATAGTCGAAGAAACGAGTGTTGGGACACTTGTAGTCTTCAACCGTCGAGAAAAACTCTCCGAAACGGCAAAATCTCGCTTTAGGTTTTTGGGATAGCGACTTAAGTCGCTGTAAGATCGTAGTAGGGACACTCTCAAGGTTTATTTTGCGAGTAGGGGCGCTGCCCCTATCCCCGAAAGGGGCCTTGTCCCGCGGTCGCGCCCGGAAACCGCTTAGCGGGACCATTACGGAGAGGTGACTCATAAAATTGAAAAAAAAAATAGGAAAAATTATAGAAATTTTTTGTAAAAATACATAATTTTGAATTATGTATAATTCTGTGATTGTCATGGCCCAATAACCCCAATATGATTGGATGTGATGTGTTGTAATTCATAATACGGCCTGCGTGCCATTTTGTGGTTGTGCATGTTGTATAGTGTATGCGACCTGCGCGTCGTACCTCCTTTTTGATATTCTAGTTGTAAATAGTTTTAGACTCAAATGTAACTCGAGTTTCATATTTGTGATATACAAAATAGAGCGGTGGAAAGTCCACTTGAAGACGAGGTTACGAGAAGGGTGACGACGACACATGACGGTCAAAGGAAGCGCTTGGAGAAGCCGCTAGCCTTAGGTTGACCATCCGATCTTCTCATTGGCTTGAGAAGATCGTAGTAGGGCCATGACTATATCACATTTAATTTTATATATATATATATATATATATATATATATATATATATATATATATATATATATTTATATATATATATATATATATATATATATATATATATATATATATATATATATATATATATATATATATTTATTTATTTATTTATTTATTTATTTATTTATTTATTTAATTTTGCTTGTATGTATGTGATGCATGCTAGTAGAATAATGCTTGTATGTATATGATGCATGCTAGGATAATTTTCTTGTATGTATATGATGCATGCTAGAATAATGATTGTATGTATGTGATGCATGCTAATATAGGATAATAAAGGCCTAAATGCGTATAAGATATACATTACGATTAGATTAGATCATAATCGAATCAACTCGAAAATGCCTACCGAGCCTTGATACCCATCACTACCTCGATCATTTGTTGTTGAATCTGCCAAAGCAGAGCAACGCATATTATCTTGGTAGGGTGCGGAGGGACAATCTTGGTCCCGCCTATCACGCTTGGGTTAGAGTAAGCTCAATTAGATTGAGCAAAACTAGTTAACTCAATTGGATCGAGTAGAACTATAGGCATATTCCAATCGTTGGAAAGATAGGTTAAGATCGCATTTACACTAAAATCTTGGGCGATTTAGCCAAAGCTAACTCAAGGTTTTTTTTTGTAAATGTGGGTCTTGATCCTATAAACAAGAGTTGCATAGAGATGTAATCAACAATGTGTTACCCACCGATAGTACTAAGTCTTGGGCGATTTAGCCAAAGCTAACTCAAGGCTTAGTATGATGTGGATCTTGTCCTGCAAGAATTATAGCTAGTTTGTATGAATCTAGTAATGTGGTTTGACCACATCCATAACTCGATTCTAGAAAATTCCTATAATTCAGTGGGAGCATCATTTGATTAAAGGCCTAATTAAATGATAAAAGGAATATGATATTAATTCTCTGCATTGTATGTTGTAGATAACTATGTCGACAAACACGAACACTCTCTCTCTGCGTTCTATCCTTGAGAAGGACAAGCTCAATGGAGCAAATTTCCTAGATGCAGAACAGAATTGTTCTCACCCAAGAAAGGAAGTTGTACGTCCTGGAGCAGCCCATTCCAGAGGCACCTCCTGCCACTGCCTCGTGAGCTGACAAAGATGCTTACAAGAAGCATCAAGATGATGCATTAGATGTGTCATGTCTAATGCTCGCGACCATGAACTCTGAGCTTCAGAAGCAACACGAGTTCATGAATGCTTATGATATGGTTGGACATCTTCGTCAACTATATCAAGGACAAGCAAGGGATGAGAGATATGAAGTCTCTAAGGCATTGTTTGGGTCTAAAATGCAAGAAGGGACTCCCGTAGGTCAATATGTACTCAAGATGATTGGGTACGTAGAAAACCTACAAAGGTTGGGATTCCCACTTGGCCAAGAGCTGGCCACTGACCTGATCTTGTAATCTTTGCCACAAGCCTTCAATCAATTTGTCATGAATTATAACATGAATGAAATTGATAAGTCATTGCCTGAAATGCTCAGCATGTTGAGAACTGCTGAGCTTAACCTTAAGAAGGGAAAATCTGACACCATTTTGATGGTGCACAAAAAGAAAGGCAAGGGCAAGCCTAAAGGTAAGGGAAAGTCCCAAGCCAAGGGCAAAGGCAAAGAACTTAAATCCAAAGGAGGGGTATCCAAGGAAGGGGCTTGCTTCCACTGCAAGGAAGCTGGACACTGAAAGCGTAACTGCAAGGCATACCTGGAAGATCTTAAGAAGAAGAGAAGTGAGACTTCTACTTCAGGTATAAATGTTATAGAAGTCAATCATCTATTTCTTCATCATGGGTATTAGATACCGGATGTGCATCTCACATTTGTACCAATGTGCAGGTGCTGAGAAATAGCAGGGCATTGACAAAGGGTGAGGTGGACCTACGAGTAGGCAATGGAGCAAGAGTTGTTGCTGTTGCTGTAGGAACTTATGATCTATCTTTGCCCTCTGGGCTTGTACTAGAATTAGATGAATGTTGTTATATTCCTGCCTTAACTAAGAACATCATTTCAGTTTCTTGTTTGGACAAGAAAGGATTTTCATTTATAATAAAGAACAAATGTTGTTCAGTTTATTTAAATGATATGTTCTATTGTAGTGCACCTCTAATGAACGGACTCTATTTTCTAGACTTAGAGAGCCCTATCTATAACATAAGTACCAAAAGGTTCAAGTCAAATGAATTGAACCAAACCTATCTCTGGCACTGTCGCTTAGGTCACATAAATGAGAGTCGCTTATCTCAGCTCTATAAGGATGGGCTGCTAGACTCATTTGATTTTGAATCATATGAGACATGCGAGTCTTGCCTTTTAGGCAAGATGACCAAGACTCCCTTTAGTGGACACAGCGAAAGAGCAACAAATTTTTTAGGACTTATACATAGTGATGTATGTGGCCCTTTCAATGTTGCAGCTAGAGGTGGTTACAGGTACTTCATTACATATACTGATGACTTCAGTAGATATGGTTATGTGTATCTTATGACACATAAATCAGAATCCTTTGAAAAGTTCAAAGAATTCAAGAATGAAGTACAAAACCAGCTTGGCAAGAGTATTAAGATACTTCGATCAGATCGAGGTGGTGAATACCTTAGCCATGAGTTTCGTGACTATCTAGCTGAGTGTGGGATTCTATCCCAACTCACTCCTCCTGGAACACCACAGTGGAATGATGTATCCGAAAGGAGGAATCGTACCCTATTGGATATGGTACAATCTATGATGAGTCACACAGATCTTCCTATATCCTTTTGGGGATATGCTCTAGACACAACAGCCTTTACCCTTAACCGTGTATCATCTAAGGCTGTGATAAAGACACCATATACGATATGGACAGGGAGAAATCTCAAGATATCTTTCATGAAGATTTGGGGTTGTGAGGCTTACGTTCGACGTCAAGTCTCAGACAAACTGGGACCCAAATCCGATAGGTGCTATTTTGTTGGATATCTCAAGGATACAAAGGGATATTACTTCTACATTCCCAGTCAGCACAAAGTGTTTGTAGCAAAGACTGGGGTTTTTCTAGAAAGAGATTTTGTTTCTAGAAAAACTAGTGGGAGTACATTCGATCTTGAAGAAATTCAAGATAAGGACCATAGCACTGAGACCTTGATGGAGGTTGAACAGGAACCACAAAGTGTTGTGGCTGATGAAATTGTTGCACAAAGAGTTGTGGCTGATGAGATTGTTGCACAAAGAGTTGTGGAACAACCACCTGTTCATGTAGACTTACCTCTTCGTAGGTCTGATAGGGTACATCATCAGCCTGAGAGATACTCATTTCTCTTGTCTGACCATGATGACGTTATGCTCATTGAGAATGAGCCATGTTGTGTACTCGTCCTGATGTCTCATATGCTTTGAGCATGACGAGTAGATACCAGTCAGATCCAGGTGAGCGTCACTAGATAGCAGTCAAGAATATTCTTAAGTACTTGAGAAGGACTAAAGAATATTTCTTGATATTTGGAGGCGATGAGGAGCTAGCTGTAAAGGGTTACAGCGAAGCCAACTTCCAAACTGACCAGGATGATTATAGATCGCAGTCAAGGTTCATGTTTTTCTTGAATGGTGGCGTTGTGAGCTGGAAGAGTTCGAAGCAGGACACAGTTGCTGATTCTATAACAGAAGCCGAGTATATCGCTGCATCTGAGGCAGCAAAGGAGGCAGTTTGGATCCGCAAGTTCATTGCTGAACTGGGGTGGTTCCTAGCATTGCAGATCCTATAGATCTCTATTGTGACAACAATGGAGCGATTGCACAGGCTAAGGAACCTCGCTCACACCAGCGGACCAAACACATACTACGGCACTTCCATCTCATTCGAGAGATTATCGATAGAGGAGATGTGAAGATTTGCAGAGTACCCACAGAGGCTAACATCGCAGATCCCTTGACCAAGGCTTTGGCATAGAAAAAGCATGATGGTCACACTAGGTCATTGGGTATTAGATACTACGGTGATTGACACTAGTGCTAGTGGGAGATTGTTAGTGAAAGCCCTAGAGCCAATCATGTGATGATTGTTGTATGGACTTTATTGTATCATATTCCTATTTATAAAGGCATGGTTATTATATTTACTTGTATTGGTGCCAAATAACTAAATATAATAATGTCCTTAAGTAGTAGGTTCTTATCTATATCAATCGATTGGTTGAATCGATATTGAGATGATATAGAGAACACTACTCTTAATCATTCCTAGTCGAGTATTAACATTCAGGGACAATGTTAATGCGTAGAGACTAGCATGTAGGTCAACACGATGACTTGATCTCATAAGTCATAGATATGAGATATCAAGTTGACACATGGGTATGCATTGGAGAATGTATACTGAATGACCCGCCATGAGAAAGTATCATAGATTGTTATATGAGTATCATATACTTTCTCATGTGGCTATTAGTATGACTATTAGTCCTTAGACCTGAAGTCACCATGGTTCCCTACATAAGGCGTTGCATACTTTGACTTCGTCAAACGTCACCCGTAAATGGGTGGACTATAAAGGCGATTACTGGGTATGTAACAAATTATGTGGAGGGATGTGAGTGATGTAGATGGGATCTATCCCTCCTATATGACGGAAGAGACATCGATATTCTTGATAGAGTGAGACCACGAAGTGCATGGCCATGCCCAAATGAATCAATATGAGATATTGAGCTCATTTGATTAGAGTGAGTCTACTTGGAGTTCAAGATTTAGATTGTACCGAGGATGACACAGTCTATGCCTCAATTGGTCAATCTAGATGTCAAGGATAGAGGGACATTGTCACATATTGTGAGAGTCACAAAGGTGATGTTGGAGCTCAACATTCTTGTAACTTGGGTAGCAATGATGTGTTGCTAGATACCGCTCATTGCTTATGTTCCTAAATCGGTTTAGGGACATTGCCAACGTTACAAGAACCTATAGGGTCACACACATAAGAGCAATTAGATGGAGATTAGGTTCATATGATGAACCACGAGGATTAGGTTCATGGGATGAACCAAATTGGATTAAGAGTAATCCTAATTAGACTAATTGAGTTGGACTCAATTTGATTCAAGTGTTGAATGAGTCTAATTTAGATTTGATTCATCAAATCAATTTAAATTAATGAATAGAGATTCATTCAATTAAATTGACTTGAGTCAAGTGGTTAGATTTGATCAACCATGGGAGATTAGAGGTCAAGTTTGACTTGACTTGAGAGGGAAGATGAAAGGTCAAGTTTGACTTGACCAAATGTCATGTCATGATGATGACTTGGCATGGCCGACCAATGATGATGCTCCACATCATCATTGACTTTGTCAATTGGTGCCACATCATGAAGGAGACCAAGGGTCATGGGAGTTACATGCATGCATGTAACCCCCTCTCCATAATGTGGCCGGCCACTTTAGGGGTTATGATGGTGAAATTCATTTGGTGAGTTACACATTCCATCATCTTCAACCTTGGATCAATTTCCCTCAAGCTCTCTCCCTCTCCTTCCTCATCTTGCCGAACCATCCATAGAGTGCTAGCACACTCAAGGGTGTGTTTTCTCCACCTATTGCTTGTGTGGATACCAATAGAGGAGTGTGCACTTGACACTCTCGAGTTCCGGCGAACCTTTTGGACGAGCGGGATTTGCGAAGGGCGTCGCTACGAGGGTAACAATCTCACCTCTTAGATCTAAGGTAGATCTAGGGTTTTTTAGTAAGCACATACATGTTTTATTTTAATATATCTTCGCACGGATTCGTGGCCGGGGATTCCGAGGTTTCCGCAATGCAAAAGGCAGTTTTTGCGGCTCAAAAAAATCCAACATTGATACCTACACCAAATCATGGCAAGTATTATTTTTGGTCGTGGGGAGAGTGATGGTGTAGTGCAAGATAGTGAGTTGCTTTGCTTGTGGGACATGCTATAAGAAAGGAGTAGCATTGATATAGGGTCCCATTTCATTAGACACCTAGTGAAAATGGGAAAAGCAGCGAGAGGAAAGATCATTGTGGGGGGTCTACTTACCCATATTTGTCATAGGATGGGGTATGACTACACCGCGCTAGATAGAATAGAGGGGAGCCCTAGGATCAACTTAGGAGTGTGTATGACCATGAAGATGATAGTGAGAGAGGGACACTCCTTGTGTTTTGTAAGGAAAAACCTATCATCCCTTAGACTCCCCGACCTCGATCGTACCACCATCACCACACGTGCCAACTGACGTTTAGACCTAATAGTGGAGTCCCTGCCATATAAGGGACCATCCACATCGGCACCCATCTCTCCCCCTGTACACCACTCTCCCTCCAGTCCACGCATGTATAGGAGCTCACCTAGTCCACATCGACATGAGCCTGCACCTGCACCACCACCTTTTTCTACTTTTGAACAGAATGCAGGTACATCTTCCTATGATTTTTCGAAGTTTCAATCGTGCCTCGATGACATATATGTCGAGCAGCAGACACAGAGGCAGCGATGGGAGGAGCAAAGCGCTTACTGAAGGGATTTCCCTTGTCGAGTCCGTGAGGGGAAACTTTGCTTCCCCTTCGCCTCGGTTGCTTGACCATGGTGATCCCTTCGATGTCCCCGGATTAAAATTTAATCCTAGACAAAAGGGATTCCCAAAGCAACCAAGTCATCGTCGTGCTATTCGTTTAGAGAGGTCACTTGAACAAACTAGTTGTTCAAGCGACCATCTTCTATTCTACGAGTAGCCGCGGAATAGACGATGTCCGGATCGTCGGTTTTTGTGTTTATACTCGGGATCCAAGTATTATTTAGCCTTTTTACAGAAATATAACATGCTTATATTTTGAAAAACAAACACAAGCAATGAATAAAAGAGATAGAAGAATAGTTATACCTCTTGGTCTTCTAATGTATGACCCTCCTCCTTTTGGACGTCGTGTGGGCGACGATCCACCAAAAGTCGAAGCTCCTAGATCGCAAAACTTCCTTCCTTGCTTTTCCCAAGCAAGAGGAAGAAGAGAAACAGTGTTTTTCTCCTTCAAAAACTCAACCAACAAAGAACTATAGAAGTTCTTGCCGCCGGCCAACTAGAAGGAGAAGAAGATGATGGAAAACTACCAAGACACCAAGGGAAACCCTATATCTTGTTTCCACCACCTAAGGAGAAGAGAGGGGAGTGTTTTGGGCGCTGGCCAAGGGCTGGGAAGGGCTGGAATAGCTGCTGGACGTTGGCCACAAGGCAAGGAAGAAGAAGGAAAACTTGCCTTATTTGGTGCCACCCTTGCTTCCAAACCCTAACCCTAATTCCAATCCTATCTCAACTAGGATTGCCCTATTCTTGCCGCCCAAGCCTTGCTGCCTCTCTATTATTTTCTTCACGCCAACCCAATGCCACCTTTTATAGAGTTTGGGGATAAGCCATGAATTAATCTCCTCCATTGGTTCTAGGGATTTAATCTCAACCGTCGGATCTAGAGATTTAATCTCAACCGTCGGATCTTAGAAATTTAATCTCTACCAATGGATCTTAGTATTTTGTTTCTATCCATTGGATCTAAGAATCTTGAGGTGTTAATGGGCTACATTAGGGACCATGAGGAGGAGTTGGGTCTTGGCCACCCATGGATCAAGCCCACATAAAGTCCGATCCACTAATGATGGTCCAATCCACTAAAGGTCCATCATTGATCTACCTCACCAACCCCCATATGATAATATGGGCTCCATATATTATTTGTACATTTTCTCCCCGTGTTTAAGATCTCGAATGTCCGTCGATTAATTAATTTACTGACCATTAATTAATCAACATCTAACTCCATGAGTAGTACCACTCAACCTTTTCATCATGCCGGACCAAGTCCACCTGCAGGGTTTACATGCTGAACCTTATGAGCTCCTCAAGGGGACATCATCATCCTAATATATAGGACACGGTTTCCTCCTATAATCAACGGCACACCATATAAATAATATCATCTCCCAACTTACCGAGTCTATCGATTTAATCTATAAATCTCGCCCATTGGTAAATCAAAGAGATGAGTACCAAGTATATGTGCCCGTTATTATATCGGGATTAAGAGCATGTACTAAATAATATCTGAGCTCCGATTCGATTATGTAGTCAGCAATAAATCGAATCACCTCTGTGTCGGTCCTGCTCAATACACACAAAGTGCACTAGTGTGATTCTATGGTCAAGACAAACTAATACCAAATCACACTACAACCATTCCGATGGTTTGTCCAAAGCCATCTCGGTTGTGAGCCTTTACTTATACTTTACAAGGAGCCGATAACATGAACTCCCGTGTGACACCACACACCATGTTATCTACAATGTAACGTATTAGACAATATTGCATAACCATAAAAATATGCAAACAATGATCATGTGATTCTTATTTCAAAATAAAGATGTTCATACAAAAGATACACTTTTCAGTATACATCCCTACAATCTCCCACTTATACTAAAAGACTATGTTGTTCTCAAAGTGCCATACATCTGATCCCCATTCCCTCCACATGCCTATCAAAAGCTCTCGCCGGAAGGGCCTTAGTGAAAGGATCTGCCAGGTTATCCTCCGATGCAATCTTGGCCACAGCAACTTCTCCTCTCTTTACGATTTCTCGTATCAGGTGGTACTTGTGCTCTATGTGTTTACTAGCCTTATGGGCTCGTGGTTCCTTTGAGTTTGCAACTGCACCACTATTATCACAATAAATTGTGATAGTTCTGGGCAAACCAGGAATCACATCCAAGTCCATCAGGAAGTTCCTGAGCCATACAACTTCTTTGGCCGCCTCAGAGGCCGCCACATACTCAGCTTCCATGGTGGAGTCCGCCACGCACTTTTGCTTGACACTCCTCCATACAATGGCTCCACCTCCCAAAGTAAACACAAAACCTGAGGTAGACTTACTGTTATCCCTATCAGATTGGAAGTCGGAATCCGTGTAACCCACAGGGAGTAATTGGTCTGCCCGGTAAACCAGCATATAATCCCTAGTCCTTCTCAGGTACTTCAATATATGCTTTACTGCAGTCCAATGTCCCTGTCCTGGATTACTCTGATATCTGCTGACCATGCCCACGGCAAAGCAGATATCTGGTCTCGTACAGAGCATCGCATACATGAGGCTTCCTACTGCCGAAGCATAAGGAACCGCCTTCATCTCCTCTATCTCCTCAGATGATCTAGGACACATCTCCTTAGATAAAGGAACTCCATGCCTGAAAGGTAGAAAACCCTTCTTGGAGTTCTGCATGCTAAAACGCTCCATAATCGTGTCTATGTATGAAGCTTGGGATAAGCACAACATCCTTTTCCTGCGATCCCTTATAACCTTGATCCCAAGGATGTGTCCCACCTCTCCTAAGTTCTTCATATCAAACTATTTGGACAACCATACCCTTACGTCCGATAACACTTTGATATTGTTGCCAATCACCAAAATATTATCTACGTATAGTACAAGAAATACCACTACGTTTCCGTCACATCTCTTGTACACACAAGACTTATCCAGACTTTGAATAAATCCATAAGACTGGATTTTCCTCATCAAAGTGGATGTCCCAAGACCTCGAAGCTTGCTTCAATCCATAAACGGACCGATTAAGCTTACATACATGACGCTCTTTGCCCTTAGCAATGAATCCCTCTGGTTGCTTCATATAGATGTTTTCCTCAAGACTTCCATTAAGGAAAGCTGTCTTGACATCCACCTGCCACACCTCATAATCCATATGAGCTGCTATGCGTAAGAGAATCCGGATAGATTTAAGCATGGCTACCGGCGAAAAGGTCTCCTCATAATCGATACCCTCTTTCTGAGTATACCCCTTCGCAACAAGCCTCGCTTTGAAGGTCTCAACCTTCCCATCTATTCCTCTCTTTCTCTTGTAGATCCACTTGCATCCAATGGTTTTTACACCATCGGGTGGTTCTACTAGCTCCTAGACCTGATTTGAATCCATAGATTCAATCTCAGCATTCATTGCACTCTGCCAAGATACTGCATCTTTATCTTGGATTGCCTCATCATATGTCCAGGGATCAGGTTCATGTTCGCCAAGGACCAAATCAGAAGATTCTCCCAAGAACATGAATCTATCAGGCTGTCTCACAACCCTCCCACTACGACGAGGTATCACCTGTGTATCCTCTGTGACACGTGGTGCAGTGACATGTGGTATATCCTCTTGTACCGGTGGTACTAAAGAAGTGACTTCCCCTTTTAACTCCTCCAGAACAATTTTACTCTTGGGCTTGTGGCTCATCACATAGTCTTCCTCTAGAAATTTGGCGTTTGTGCTAATGATCACCCTCTGATCTCTAGGACTATAAAACAATACACCCTTCGTTCCTCTGGGATAGCCAACGAACAATCGTACTTCTGTATAAGGTTCCAACTTACCAGTATCTGCCTTCAGCACATGTGCTGGACTCTCCCATATTCGAATATGTCTTAGACTAGCCTTTCGCCCAGTCCACAACTCTGTGGGAGTAGATGTTAGTAATATATGAGAGATGTCCTAAGGCAATCGCCTTATGTATGAACCATTTATATGATAAATGAAGATTCACTATTTGAGTATACATATTTTATGTATTTGATTGGATCTTAAACTCATTTACTGAATGTCCACGATACGATTCACAGCATGAGAGAATTTGTGATTGGATCACAACTAGTGAGTATCTCTACATGTGTAATTGTGATGTATCGGAATTATCCTAGTCGATGAATTGATGGATTTGGACACCATCAATTCAGACTAACGAGGTATACTCCTTGGTGTATCCAAGCGGTGATTCTCACCGGGGAGACATAGTGATGTCGAGTTAATCGTGGATGCTAGTTATGGTAACTAGTTCATTGGAGTGACCAATGTAAGACTTCATATGGTTCTCTGCATATATAGATATGTCAATGAAGTTCTTACTGTGGCTTAAGTGCGATGTTCCTTTGACTTGCGGTATTCAAGTCATCTTGATCATGGAGACTTATGCTTTGACATCTTAAGCAAACATCTCTAAGGAGATGTGGCCCCGGGATGATTGGGTATAAGTCGAAGTGATCGAAGGTGTTTGAATAGCCTATAAAGGATTCACCACTCCTTGCGAGGAGATGTATACCCATGGCCTCTCGTTGGATTGTTACTAAAGTCTTTGGCCAAAGCATTACATGTTTAGAGTAAGGTACTCTTCGATACATGTGAAGTAACTAGAATCCGTAGGACGAGGAAATGATACTTGGGCTAGGTGTGACGTAGTCAGCCTAGTGGGGACTGACACTATAGACCATATCTTGAACCAAGTGGGTATAAGATGAGTGAAGGGAATGGGGCACGATTCATTCGAGCTACTGAAGGGTTTCAGAAATAGTTCTGGATCAACCGTTGATCTTTTCGGTTAATTGGGGATCATGATGTACTACTAGGTGCCACTCATGATCGTTCTATAATTAATGGTTAATTATAGATGGCCAACATAAACCGAGAACCTATTTGGTCACACGCATAACGAGTGTAATCCAAAAAATTTAAAACGAGCTTGAGAATGGGATTCTCAGACCGAGAGAAACTATGTTTGGTTGGACCAAACATAAAGCGAGCATGAAATTGTTTCAGTCGCAATGGAAGCGTGGATGGGCCGTGTCTTATGAAGACATAATAGATGGACCAAAATGGTTTGGTTCTAATCCAATGGATGAGAATAAACCAAAGGGTTTGGTTTATTTTAAACGAATGAACCAAAAGTTGGTTCGGTTCGTTTTAACTTAAAATAAACCATCATGGTTTGGTTTATTTTAACTTATCTTAATGGAGCGGGTTAACGGGCTTTATGGATGTGATCCATTAACCATTAAGAGAATTAGTTCTCTATAAAAGAGGGCTTAAGGGATTGTTAAGCCCTAATCATCCAAAACCCTAATTGGAGTTGCCGCCCACCTCACCCTTGGTGATTTCGGCGCCCAACCCTAAGCTGCCGCCGTCCAACTTGTTGCCGGCATCCAAGCTTCAGCCGGTGAACCTCCGGCGACCCTCCGGTGATCTCCTTTGGGTTCGGTGATAAGGTGAGCTTCCATCTTTCCTTGGCCGGCCTCTATTCCTCCACCAAAAGCTGTCCAGTTTTTCTGGACAGCTTGTTTCTTTGTTGTCGGAGCGTCGTTTGGACGATGGTTAGTGCTCCGAAAGCGACTAACTTACCGGGGATTTGATCTCCGGTAATCCTCTGAGGTGTAGGACGAAGGATTCGTCAATTGGTTGACGAATACCTCTCCGGAGAAGCGAGTTTTGAGAACTCATTTTAGGATCCGAATTTGGATTCGGATCGTGATCATCTCTCGATCACGTCGTCTTCAACATGAGGCTAGTAACACGTACGAAGACGAAGCTCGTGTCTTAGCGAAGTCATCCCGAGGAGCTCGGCGTGGATACGGATAGAGACGATTCTTACGAGGATCATTCCGGTTGATGCCGTTCCCGCTACACGTCATACGAAAGGTATAACGTAGATAAATTTCTTTTATTGCAAATTTTAATTTACGGTTATGTCTACACTTGTTGTAATATGCATGCGTGTGTTGTGTGTGTTGTAATAAATGTAGATTTATTATTTTTATTGCTTCCGCTATGCTCATGTTTACGAAACATGATCGAACACACACACGCCGCGGTGCCGGAAACCCAACAGTGGTATCAGAGCCCAGGTTGTGTTTCGACATAATCGTAAAAATGGTTTTGCGATAGTCATAATGTATTTCTGGAAATTTTCTAATTTTGGAAATTTAGAAGTATTTATGGAAATTTTTCAATTTTGGAAAGTCTAGAAGTATTTATGGAAATCTTCCACTTTTGGAAAGTTGGAAGTATTTATGGAAATTTATATTTTTCATAAATAAAATATTTGATTAGATTCTGGAAATTTGTTTCCTAATTTAATCATGATTTGATTTGGGAAATCAAATCTTAAAATATTTTATTTCCATAAGTAGTTTTAATGATTTAGGAAATTGGTTTCCTAAATAGATTTTCCTTAATCAAATAATTCCATGAATAAAATATGTGATTATATTTGGAAATTTGTTTCCTAATTTAATTATGATTTGATTTGGAGAATCAAATCTTAAACATATTTTATTTCCATAAATAGTTATGACATAAAAGGAAATTATATACATGACATAATTGTATGCCATGTAATTGCATTAGATGCATAACATTATGTCATGCGTGTCGTGACATGTAGATGTATGCCATGTATGTCATGCCATGTAGATAATAGTTATTTGCATGCAAAGAGGATGAGACATAAAAACCCTTAATCAATATTAAAGCCTACACCTTCCATTAATATGGTTAGAACCAGAGTTCTGTTTCTTGTTTGGGTTGTTGGACTCTCTCCAAGCCCGGCTCGAACCTGAATATGTTCAAACCATGGAATAGTTTAATACTAATATGGTAAGAGTCAGAGGTCAATCATTAGCTTTGGTTGTTGGACTCTCTCCAAGCTGGGCTATTTGGTTGAATGCGCTCTAACCATATTAAACTATGTCCTGATTAATGGGTTGGCTTTAACCTGGAGCATCGGCTTGTTGGACTCTCTCCAAGGTCGATGTAAAGGGAGGTGAAGTTGGGTGCTATGCATATGATGCATACTTGTTAATGTGTTAACAACCCGATGTATGTGTGAACATTCAATTAGTTGATAGCACATTGTGATAGTTGCATATACGTGATATGCAATCGGTATAGATGATACCTACCGTCGTAGTTATGAATGGCTTGTTGGACTCTCTCCAAGGTTGTTCATAACTATGATGGATATCAGCCCATTCGGAGATGGACCTACGATTTCCCAAAGTGATTTTGGGGTTTTTGAAATTCGAAAAATGAATGGAATTTATAAATGTATATTGATGCATTTTAAAATCATTTTCTCATATATGCTCGTTTTGTATTTCTAGGTTAATAAATTGATCATGACGTCTTTGAATTTACGCACTATTTTGGATTCGAACAAACTGACTGGGCCTAACTTCCTGGACTGGCTTAAAAACCTGAGAATTGTTCTCAAGGCGGAAAAGCTTGCATATGTCCTTGAAGAGCCTCTTCCTGACCGTCCTAAGGACGATGCAACTCCAGACCAAATGTTGGTCTATCAGAAACATGTGGCAGATTCTGAGTTGGCGAGTTGCATCATGCTAGCGGCGATGGTACCTGAGCTGCAAAAGCAGCATGAGCATATGGATGCTAATACTATGGTCTTCCATCTTCATGAGTTGTTCGATGAGCAAGCGAGATCCGAAAGGTTCGAGGTCTCTAGGCTCCTCTTCACTACGAAGATGCAAGAAGGTTCATTTGTAGTGCAGTTTGTACTAAAGATGAATGGGTACATCGAGCGGCTAGCTACCCTCGGTTTTGTGATGGATCATGAGTTAAGTATTGACTTAATTCTGCATTGTTTGCCAAAGAGTTTCTCGCAATTTGTGATGAACTACTGGATGAACAAATTGGAATCCACCATTCCCGAGCTCTTCAATATGCTGAAGACTGTGGAGCCTTCTGTAAAGCATGAGGAGAAGGCGGTTCTGTTAGTTGATTCCTCAAAGAAAGGTTCTAAGAGGAAGGCAAAAGAACAGAAGAAAGGAAAGAACAAAAAGGCAAAGAAGGCGGAACCAGCGCAAAAGGGCACTTGCCATCACTGTGGCAAGGAAGGCCACTGGCGAAGAAACTGCAAGATTTATCTTGAGTCCATGAAGAAGAAGAAGGCATCCGATGCCCCATCCTCTTCAGGTATCTTCGTTATTGATTGTCATTCTATTTCCTTAGACACTTGGGTATTGGATACTGGGTGTAGCTCACATATATGTAATGACATACAGGGGCTAAGGAATAGAAGAAGACTTGTCAGAGGGGAGTCAAATTTGTGAGTTGGCAATGGAGCAAAGGTTGCTGCAGTCGCCATCGGAACTTATTTGCTGAAGCTCCCGAGTGGACTAGTCTTACAACTGGACAATTGCTATTATGTTCCTTCTCTAATAAAGAACATTGTTTCTATTTCCTGCTTAAATAGAAATGGTTTCCATTTGACGTTTAGTAACAATTGTTGTTATATAACTTTGAATGGCGTACTTTATGGAACTGGAACCTTGAGTAATGGCATTTATACGTTAGACGTATCCAGTGACATTTTCAATATCGAAACGAGCAACACACGTGCTCGAAAGGATAATCACATAGACTCCTATATGTGGCATTGTCGTCTTGGCCATATAAGCAAGAAACGCATGTCCGAATTACACCGAAGTGGAATTCTGGAATCGTTTGAATTGGATTCATACGATACATGCGAATCATGCTTAAAAGGCAAGATGACTAAGTTACCTTTTACTGGAAAAGGTGAACGAGTGGGAGAGTTACTAGGTCTAATATATACTGATGTATGTGGACCTATGTCAACTCAAGCTTTAGGAGGCTATAGCTACTTCATAACCTTCACCGATGATCACTCACGGTTTGGGTATGTGTTCTTGATGAAACACAAGTCTGAAGCCTTTGAAAGGTTCAAAGAATTCAGAAATGAAGTAGAGAAACAACATGACAAAAGTATTAAAATACTTCGATCGGATCGAGGTGGTGAATACTTAAGTCAAGAGTTTCTTGATTATCTAAGAGACAATGGCATATTGTCTCAATGGACTCCGCCCTATACACCACAGCATAATGGTGTATCTGAGAGGCGTAACCGGACCTTGTTGGACATGGTCAGGTCAATGATGAATCATGCGACTCTTCCCAAGTCCTTTTGGGGTTATGCACTTCAGACAGCTGTTTACTTGTTAAACAGAATGCCTACCAAGGTAGTCTCAACTACTCCATATGAGATATGGAATGGTAAGAAACCTCATGTATCTTACTTGAAGATATGGGGTTGTCCTGCTTATGTGAAGCGGATCAGATCGCATAAATTGGATGCTAAGTCTGATAAATGTCTATTTATTGGATACCCTAAGGAAACAAGGGGTTACCAATTCTATCATCCTGTGGAACAAAAGGTGTTTGTTTCAAGGCATGCTGTGCTTCTAGAGAAAGAGTTTCTCTTGCAAGAAAACAGTGGGAGTGTCGTCGAGCTTGAGGAGGCTCGAGAGACTCAAATAGACATTGATGAGATACCTGGTGAAGCACAACAGCCGACAACTCATAGTGATGAGCAATCGGCTGGACCTATTGTAACACCACATCTTCGTAGATCTGGTAGAACACGCAATATTCCTGAGAGATATGGATTTCTCGTAAGCGAATCGAACGACGTGTTACTCATTGATGATGAGGAGCCTACCAGTTATAAAGAAGTGCTGACAAGTTCAGAAAGGGATAAGTGGCTTGGTGCCATGAAGTCGGAAATGGATTCCATGTATGAAAACCAAGTTTGGAACTTGGTTGACCCACCTGAAGGCATAAAGCCTATTGGGTGCAAGTGGGTTTTCAAGAAGAAAACCGACATGGATGGTAATGTGATTACCTATAAGGCTAGATTGGTGGCGAAAGGATATCGTCAAAAGCAAGGTGTTGATTATGACGAAACCTATTCGCCTGTAGCTATGCTTAAATCCATTCGATGCTCCTAGCCATAGCGCTCATTATGATTATGAGATATGGCGATGGATGTGAAAACAATTTCCTTAATGGAAACTCGCCGAGGACATGTATATGATACATGAGGGTTTCACATCGGTTGATAAAACCAAGGTATGCAAATTGCGACGATCCATTTATGGATTGAAGCAAGCATCCAGAGTCGGAATATCCGCTTTGATGAGACGATCAAAAGTTTCATTTCACAAAATCCGCATTTAACCTTGTGTGTACAAGAAGGTTAGTGGGAGTGCAGTCGTGTTCCTAGTATTGTATGTCGATGACATATTACATATAGGAAACGATGTGTCAATCTTACAGTCAGTTAAGGTTTGGTTATCCAAGACATTCTCCATGAAAGACCTGGGAGAAGCAACCTACATCCTCGGGATTAAGATCTATAGAGATAGATCGAAACGGTTGCTTGGTCTTTCGCAGTCTACATATATAGACCAAGTGCTAAAGAGGTTTAGCATGTCGGAATCCAAGAAAGGTTTCCTACCCATCAGGCATGGGGTACACCTTTCGAAGTCTATGTGTCCGCGCACAGAAGACGAGAGGATTTGCATGAGTAAGATTCCCTATGCATCCGCAATAGGATCTATCATGTATGCTATGTTATGTACAAGACCCTATGTATCATACGCTCTGAGTGTCACGAGCAGATACCAGTCCGATCCAGGAATGGATCATTGGGTGGCTGTTAAGACGATCCTTAAGTACTTGAGAAGAACTAAGGATGTGTTCCTAATATATGGAGAAGGGTACATGGTGATATATGGGTATACGGATACCAGTTCCAGACAGACAAGGATGATTCCATGTCTCAGTCTGGGTATGTATTCACCTAGAATGGAGGTGCAATAAGTTGGAAAGGTTCCAAGCTTGACACTATAGCGGATTCTGCCACTAAGGCAGAATACATTGCGACTTTAGGCGACAAAGAAGCGGTTTGGATCAAGAAGTTCATCTACGAACTTGATGTGGTCTCATCAATGATCCAAACATGTGCTTCGCCGCTATCATCTTATCAGAGAGATCATCAGTAGGAACGAAATACAAATCGAGAAAATTCCCACTGAAAGGAACTTAGCGGATCCTTTGACTAAAGCATTACCTCAAAGTAAGTTTGAGGGTCATGTTAGTGCTTATGGTATTGGATACCATAGCGATTGGCATTAGGCCAAGTGGGAGTCTGTTAGTAATATATGAGAGATGTCCTAAGGCAATCGCCTTATGTATGAACCATTTATATGATAAATGAAGATTCACTATTTGAGTATACATGTTTAATGTATTTGATTGGATCTTAAACTCATTTACTGAATGTCCACGATACGATTCACAGCATGAGAGAATTTGTGATTGGATCACAACTAGTGAGTATCTCTACATGTGTAATTGTGATGTATCGGAATTATCCCTAGTCGATGAATTGATGGATTTGGACACCATCAATTCTGTCGAGACTAGCACGAGGTATACTCCTTGGTGTATCCAAGCAGCTGATTCTCACTGGCTGGAGACATTGTGATGTCCGGAGTTAATCGTGGATGCTAGTTATGGTAACTAGTTCATTGGAGTGACCAACCGTAAGACTTCATATGGTTCTCTGCATATATAGATATGTCAATGAAGTTCTTACTGTGGCTTAAGTGCGATGTTCCTTTGACTTGCGGTATTCAAGTCATCTTGATCATGGAGACTTATGCTTTGACATCTTAAGCAAACATCTCTAAGGAGATGTGGACCCGGGATGATTGGGTATAAGTCGAAGTGATCGAAGGTGTTTGAATAGTCTATAAAGGATTCACCACTCCTTGCGAGATGTATACTCATGGCCTCTCGTCGGATTGTTACTAAAGTCTTTGGCCAAAGCATTACATGTTTAGAGTAAGGTACTCTTCGATACATGTGGAGTAACTAGAATCCGTAGGACGAGGAAATGATACTTGGGCTAGGTGTTGTTAGGGATTTGACGCCTGCTAGAGGGGGGGTGAATAGCGCGATACCGTACGTCGATGGAAATCGTTCGCGTGCTTGTCTACAATTTTCGTTAGCGCAGCGGAAACAAAGATAATAAAGTAATAACGAAAATACAAACACACAAACGCAAGGATATAACGTGGTTCGTAACCGAACCGGTTCCTACTCCACGGATCGAGCTCTAAAGAGCTCTAGCGATGCCAATGCAATCACTAATCACAAATACTCCTTCTCGACACAAGTCGGAGGCGGAGAAACCTCGTACGAAAGATTACAACAATAATCTAAACGGATACAAGCAAATACAATAGTGAAATACAATGCAAGTAAAGAAAACTACTTTACAAGAGCACTTTGGTTGCTTGATCTTTGGTTGCCTTGGACTAGCCTTGAAGGACTGGAAGAGCACCAACAATTCCCCTTCAAATCGCCCAAGAAAAACCGCTACTTCAATCCTCCACGAATAGCTTAACTGCACGGGCCGGATTTCGCTTATCACGATCGCCATAAGTCACTCAAATAATCGATGCCATGTTGTCGTGAGACAACGGATCGATCCACGCTGAAAAACCTAACGAATCTCTTGGCGCGATCGCCAACATTGGCCGATCATTGCTACCGCGTAGTCGACCGCCGGCCACGGAGCATTCTGTGCTCGGGCTCAACCGGCAGCGATGATCGCCATCTTAGCCGATCATTGCCGTCGACATCGACCGATCGCTTCCCATGAGCAAATCGTATCGTGAGCTTTAAAGCTCTCAAACGGCAGTCGAACTCAAGCTGACTCCTGGCAGTCGAACCGGCCATAATGCCAGTCGACTGCCAACCTCAAGAATGAGGTTTTAACCCAAGTATGGTGCCCCCATACTTGCTAGACCACCCTTAGCCTAGACCTAAGCCTTCTAGCCACCTCCATCAGCCTCACGCCTCTCGGATCCCTCCAAGTCATCCATGACTTGTTCATCCATCGCGCTAGCTTCCAGGTGCTTCCATCGGCTATGTCATGCTAACGGTGTCTACACCGCCAAGCCACATTGGACTTACGCTGCCAAGACTCCGCTTGGACTTTACGCCGCCAATATCAATCCCCTTGGACTTCCCAAATGTCAAGACTCAAGCTTGGACTTTCCCTTGCCAACCCATGTTGGACTTTCCATGCCAAGACCCATGCTTGGACTTTCCATTTGCCAAGACCCATGCTTGGACTTCTCATTTGCCAAGACCCATGCTTGGACTTCTCATGTCAAGTGCTCAAGACTTGGACTTTCCCAATTGCCAAGTGTCCCACTTGGACTTTCCATGCCAAGTACCCATGACTTGGACTTTACCTTGCCAAGACCCATGCTTGGACTTTCCCATAATCACATGGTCAACCCTGGTCAACCATCAAGTCAATTATAACCTGGGTCGATTGTATAAACAATCTTCCCAACATATTAACCGACATCAATGTCCAACATCAATTGTTGGTGCAACAATGCCCCAAGCATTTATATATTTTGATGTTTGGATAATCATCTAAGTTAGGCAATGGTTTGTGATCTAATTGTGAACGTGTTTAAGTGACAGGAAAATCCAAGTATGAAGACTTGGTAAAAGATAAGTCCAAGTGTGACCTTGGCAAAGAGAAGACCAAAGGCAAGTCTTGGCAGCATAAGTCCAAGCATGTAGTCTTGGCGGCGTAAAGTCCAAGCGTACTTTGGCAAAGAAGAAACCCAAAGCATGACGAAACCGAAGGAAGCTTTTGAAGGCAAGCGCATGGATGGAGTTGCGGACTCAGAGAAATCCTAGAGGCGCAAGGCTGATGGAGAAGCTAGAAGGTTAAGTCTAGGCTTAGGGTGTGTTTCCAAGTATGAATTAGTCATACTTGGTATGTGCCAGTCGACTGGAACATGGTATCAGTCGAACTGGCCCTTAAAATATAGCATTAGAAGTTGGAAGACTGTTATCAGTCGACTGGGGGTTATCCCAGTCGAACTGGTGACAGTCGACTCTAGCTCAATCGAAGATAGCCGGGCATGATCGCCATTATCGCGCGATCACATAAAATGGCCCATAGCCGATCGCCACGGCTACGAGTATATCGGCCGAATCGACATCTTGTTGTCGGGCCGATCGATAGTTTTCCGTTAGCGATGGCGACGATAGCAAATCTCTTGAATCCTACTGTTGAAGCCGTGGTAGAATTGCGAATGATCGATGTAAGTCATCAATGAATCGATCGGGCTCCAACGGGAAAAACAGCCTCTTCTCTATAAAAAGAGGGCTGGTGGAGGTTTTTGGGGTTAATGCTTATTCTCCAATCTTTCTCAACAGCCTCCACGAATTCTCTAGCTTTCTAAGTGATTTAAATCTCCTCCTCTTCTCTCTAAGCTTAGATCTTCATTCTTTGTAAAGAAGAGGAGTTGTGTTGTAAAGAAAGCTTATTAGTGGATTTGCTTGGATTGATCCACCTCAAGGATCGCCGTGGAGTAGGAGCACTATCTCCAAACCACGTAAAAGGCCTTGTTTGCGTTTGTTATTGTTTTTACATATATTATTGTGTTTGCTTCCGCTAATCTTTTTGTAGAAACCGAAAAATGCTATTCACCCCCCTCTAGCTTCCAAACGATCCCTAACAAGTGGTATCAGAGCCCGGATCGCATCGGAAGATCTAGCAATCAACCGGAGCAAAGATGGCATTTCAAGAGGGGTATAGCACGGCGAGGCCTCCGTTCTTCGACGGCAACGATTTTGGATATTGGAAAGGTAGGATGGAGTATTATTTAATGAACGATATTGAAAATTGGTTTAGTATTGTAGTTGGTTTTGAGAAGCCGGTCGACGAATTCGGAGCACCACTACCGACAAAGGATTGGACAAGAGAGATGGCCAAAAAGGCACAAGCGAATGCAAAAGCAACGACCACACTTCAATGTGGTCTATCCAAGGAGCAACTATCCAAGGTCGGGCCATTCAACTCCGCAAAAGAGCTTTGGGAGAAGCTCATCGAACTCAACGAAGGATCCAAAGAGACAAGAAGGGCCAAGAGGGATCTTTTGATTGGCCAACTCCAAAGCTTCACTATGAAGACAAATGAAACGGTGAGTCAAATGCACGGGCGCTTCAAGGAGGTAGTCAACGGACTACACGTTATAGGTGAAAAGGTCGATAACCGAGACCTTGTGAGGTATGTACTACAAGCCTTCCCTAGGACCACCTTATGGGCATCAATGGTAGATGCCTATAAGGTCTCTAGGGATCTTTCATTAGTTAAATTAGATGAGTTATTTTGTGAATTTCAATTGCATGAACAAGCTAACACTTCTTCCAAAGAGAAGGGTATAGCTCTTGTTGTAGGAAAGAAGGAGAAGAAGAAAAAGGAAAAGAAGGAGGTGTCTTCCTCATCCGAATCCGAGGAGGACTCATCAAGTAGTGAGGATGAGTTGTCGGCAAGTGAGGTAGCACACTACGTCAAGAAATTTGGTGGGAAGTCAAGGAGGCTCACCAAGAAAGATGTGAAGAGGATGTTTCAATCCTCAAGAGGTAAATCTTCTAACAATTCAAATTCTATTTCTAACGTGACGTGTTTTGGTTGTAACAAGAAAGGGCATATAAAGCCCAATTGCCCGGAACTAAAGAAAAAGGAGGAGAAGGATAAGAAGAAGAAAGAAAAGAAGGAAAAGAAGAAGAAGGAGGCGATGATGGCACAAACGTGGGATACTCTAAGTATGGAGGAGTCTTCCGACGATGAAGAAGTTTGCCATTCAACCCGGAACTTAGCCCTCATGGCATTGGAAGAAACCGGAAGCTCAAGCGAGGAGTCTTCTTCCTCTTCAAGTGATGAATCATCATCAAGCGATGATGATGAGGTAAAGGACTCACCCAAAGTAGATTTACTTTATAAGACTATTGCATGTTTACAAAATGCTTTAAATAGATCAAAAACTAGGATTAAGGATCTAAAATTAGAAATCAAATCATTTAAGAATATAGATGCATCATGTGATAAACCATCTAGTAATGATGATTGTACTCTTAGGAATGAGAATGATGAGTTAAGAAAATAAATAAATAAATTAAGAACATGCTTAGAAAAGTTCACTAATGGTTCCAAATATCTAGATATGATTATTAAGGACCAAAGGGCAATCTACAATAAGGCTGGTTTAGGATATAGACCTAAGGAGAAAGAGGTAGCATTTGCATCCCTAGTTAGTAGAAAATCCATGATTAAAAGCAAGGGGAGAAAAGCATGGGTACCAAAGAAATTTATAATTAATGCTAGTGGTCCTAAAATTTGGGTACCTAAGGATTGTGTTTTTCATGTGACATAGGTAGAAGAACCAAGCTTGTGGATAGTTGATAGTGGGTGCTCAAAGCATATGACCGGGAGAGAAAATTCTCCACTATCAACCACACTAGCCAAGGAAAAGTGTCTTTTGGTAATAGCGGCAAACTTAAAATTTTAGGAAAGGGCACCATTGAGGTATCTCCCAATCTTGCTATTCATAAAGTTCTATTAGTTAAGAATATGAAATTCAACTTACTTAGTGTAAGCCAATTATGTGATGCAAATTTTGATGTTAAGTTTGATTCCTCAAAATGTTTTATAAGACACAAAACTATGAATGATTGCATGTTAGTAGGCTTTAGAAAATCAAATATATATTATGTTGATTTATCTTATGCTACTAATCCTTCCACTAAGTGTCTTATTGCAAAAGAGGAAGAAAGTTGGCTTTGGCATAGGAGACTAGGTCACATAAACATGAAGAATATAGCCAAAATAGCAAAATTGAAGCTAGTCAAAGGATTGCCTAGAGTCAAATATCTCAAGGACAAGATGTGTGATGCTTGTCAAGAAGGGAAACAATCAAAAACATCACACAAAGATAAAAATTTACTTAGTACCGCTTTACCATTAGAATTACTACATATGAATTTATTTGATTGTCATAGTACCCCATCTATAATTGGTAGTAAATATTGCTTGGTAATAGTAGATGATTTTTCTAGGTTTACTTGGGTGTTTTTCTTGAAAAATAAGGATGAAACCTTAGAAATAATCATAGGATTTAGCAAAAGAGTAGAAAATGAAAGAAAACTCAAAATCAACCGGATCCGTAGTGATCATGGTGGAGAGTTTGAGAATTCTAACTTTTCAACTTTTTGCTTAGAACAAGGGTACAAGCATGAATTTTCTTGTCCTAGAATACCCCAACAAAATGGGGTTGTGGAAAGAAAAAATCGTGCTCTACAAGAAGCGGCTAGGACAATGCTTAATGCATATTCCTTACCTAGCTACTTGTGGGCGGAAGCGGTTAATACCGCTTGCTATATCCAAAATAGGGTATTAATTCATAGGTTTTTAGGAAAAACTCCATTTGAATTGTGGAATGGTACAATTCCAACAATTCATTATTTTATGGTCTTTGGATGTAAAGTCTATATCTTAAATACCAAAGACAACCTAAGTAAATTTGAGTCCAAAGCGGATGAGGGAATCCTAGTTGGATACTCATCCACTAGTGTAGGATATAGGGTTTACAATAAAAGGACTCAAAAGATTGGAGAATCTTCAAATGTTCAATTTGATGAAACTTCAAATACATACCCTAGAAAATCCCCTATTGATGATGACATAAATAATAAAAATCAAGAAATGACCAAACAATTTCAAGGTTTAAACTTAGGGGGTAATAATCAAGGGGGAGGATTGGATCAAGGGGAAGTAAGGGATGATACCGATGATGAACATAGAATTGAAGTTAATCATGACCAAACTCAACTTGATACACCTCCTAGAACCATAAGAGTTCATCAAAGTCACCCATTAGATCAAATTGTGGGTGAATTATCTCAAGGAGTTAGGACTAGGTCATTCCATAGGGACCCCACTAGTCATATAGCTCTAATTTCTCAAATTGAGCCCAAAAGCATTAAAGATGCATTACTTGATCCGGATTGGATCTTAGCAATGCAAGATGAATTGACTCAATTTGATAGGAGTCAAGTGTGGGAGTTAGTTCCTAGACCAAGTGAAAACACTATTATTACTACAAGATGGGTCTTTAGGAACAAACTAGATGACCAAGGGAATATCACTAGAAATAAAGCACGATTAGTTGCAAGGGGTTTTAATCAAGTTGAAGGACTTGATTATGATGAAACATATGCCCCGGTTGCTAGGTTAGAGTCCATTAGAATACTTTTAGCATATGCCTCCTATATGGGTTTCAAACTTCATCAAATGGATGTCAAATCGACATTTCTAAATGGGTTTATTAAGGAAGAGGTGTATGTAGAACAACCTCCCGGCTTTGAAAGTATGGACTACCCAAATCATGTATACAAGCTTAGGAAAGCCTTATATGGTTTGAAACAAGCTCCCCGGGCTTGGTATGAAAGATTGTCATCTTTCCTAATCTCTAAGGATTTCAAAAGGGGTAGTATAGATCAAACTCTCTTTATAAAGTCAACATCTAAGGACATCTTTGTAGCCCAAGTGTATGTTGATGACATTATCTTTGGGTCAACAAATGATGAGCTTCTTCAAGACTTTATTCAAAATATGGAAAAAGAGTTTGAGATGAGTCTAGTTGGAGAATTAAATTTCTTCCTAGGTTTGCAAGTTAAACAAACTAGTGAAGGAATTTACATTTATCAAACAAAATATGCTAAGGAAATGATTAAGAAATTTGGCTTAGAAAATGCTAAGGTAGTGTCAACTCCAATGACAACCAATACCAAAATAGATAGTGATAGTGAAGGAAAACAAATAGATCTTACCCTTTATAGGAGCATGATTGGTAGCCTCTTGTATTTAACGCTAGTAGACCGACATATTATTTGCGGTTGGTATGTGCTAGGTATCAATCATGTGCTAAGGAATCTCATTTAGTTGCCGTTAAGAGAATTTTAAGATATGTTAAAGGCACACTAAATGTAGGTCTATGGTACCCTAGGACTAGGTCTTTTGATTTAATTGGGTACACCGATTCCGATTATGCCGGTTGCAAATTGGATCGGAAGAGTACTAGTGGTGGATGCCAATTTCTTGGGTCCTCCCTAGTAAGTTGGAGTAGTAGGAAGCAACCTTGTGTTGCTCTATCCACCACCGAGGCCAATATGTGGCTATGGGTTGTGTAGCTCAACTCTTATGGATGAAACATACCCTAGAAGATTATGAGCTATCTTACTCCAACATGAAAGTATTTTGTGATAATGTGAGCACCATTAACTTGACCAAAAATCCGGTGCATCACTCTAGGACCAAGCACATTGAAGTGAAGCATCATTTCATTAGAGACCATGTGGCTAAGGGGGACATTGAGCTTAATTATATTGAATCCAAGTCCAACCTAGATATATTTACCAAGGCTCTACCCAAGTAGAATTCTCATCACTTAGAGAGAACTTGGAATGTGCTTAGTTGAGTAAAGGTGTAGGTTTTCATGATCCTATAGAAATACTAGGATTTATACCTTTAACCATCTCACAAAATACCTAAGAAACCATGATTTTTGTATTGAGCCATCTAGAAAACATGTGAGATGTTAGGAAGATGCACTTGGTTCATCATGCTTGTTATGATGCATTACTATGGGCCAAAGTGTCATCTAGAGACATTAATCCTTAATTGGACCAATCATTGGGAAGACTTATACACAATTGATGTGCATATAGCTCCAAGAATATGATTGGAAATGTCAAATAAAATAAAATTTAGCCTATGTCTATCAAACCCTGAGAAACAATTTCCTATTGATAAGCCAAAGTGATACAAAGTTTTGCAAAAATATCATAACTTTTGCAAAATCTCAAGATTGTGTCAATATCTAAATCTAGAGGTGATATAATTTTAAAATAATTTTTCCTTGATATGAAATGATCTAACAATATTACCCACAAAATTTCGTGATTTTTTGATCTTTATTGAATTAATTATGATTTTTAATCCGCCAAAAGGCTATCGATCGATATCGATCGACCGTACCTAACGATTCGAATAATGACGACCATATCGAACCGGCTTACCGGTTCATTATCGCCGATCGCCATAAATGGCGATGACGCCACGCATGTAAACGCTTCGTATGATCGTCGGGCTCGATCGATCTATATCGATCGCCATTTATGCGATCGACCGCCATCTGAGAATCGCCGATGCGATCGCCTTGCGATCGATCCCCATCAGTCGACCGACTAATGGCAATGATCGATGTCGGGTTTTTAGGGTTTTCCGCCGGTTCGACTCACCATACTTTCCCGATTTTCTCTCCTCTTCCTCTTCCGATGATCCTCCACCGCACCGTTTAGCCGTACTCCTTCGTTTTTCCGGCGACTTCACCGACCGGAGCTCCCATTTGGAGTGCTCTCGGACTCAAGGACTCCTCTTGTCACCCCGTTCATGCTCTAGTTTCCACTCACTCGGCTAGGGTTCGGTGGACACTCGCCTTTTGATTTTTCACCATGCCGCCTAGGTAAAATCGCATCTCTGATCTATGTTTGTTTGATTCTATAATCTTATTTCACTAACTCATGCTTATCTTTTGTCCATGCATCATCTACCCACATTGTGCATATTTTGTGTTTTTGTCTTTTCATCCATTTAGAATTAAGCATTTTGCTACTAAGCGCACCCGGGCACCTCCGACCGATGAGGGCCCGTCAAACCCTAGACCCACTGTTGATCCCCGATTTCCAAATTCTGCCCTTGAAACTGCTTTCAATAAAAACAAATTCCAACTTATTCCCCCTAGATCAATGGATCCTAATTTTCTTAAAGATTACTGTTTTGACATTGTTCAAATCATTCAACATTACCAACTTGAGTCCTTAGTCTTTTGTGAACATCACGTTAATATCACTCTCCTCTCTGAATTCTTCAACAACCTACGACCAGCTGGGGATGGGAGATACCGGACTCGCGTTGCTCAGCGCGATCTGGATTTTAGTCCCCAGATCTGGACTGATTTTCTCGGTTGCCTCTCCTCCGAGGATGATTTCGTCTTATATCCATCTTGGAGTGACCCTCTTCCATCTCCCTTTGAGGGGATTTCTTTAGATTCCCTTCACGATACTTTCTATCACTATCCTCGACCCTTGAACACCAACTTATTTCAATCACAAGAACTGTCTGCCTCTGACAACGTCCTTTATAAGGTCGTTGCTCACTGTCTTCTCCCTATAGTTACTCATGGTTTAGCTTTGGTGCGCCCTCCACACTTACTTCTCATGCATCTCCTTCGTTCATACTCAGACATCAACATTGGCCTCAATACCTTCCATTGCATCACTCATTTCATAAGGCCAAACAATGGAAAGGTTCATATTCCTTATGGAAATGTCCTTACTCAATGGCTAAGCTCCATAGGCATTGATGTAAATATAGGAGTCATTAAAGTCATGAATAGGAAATATGATCAGATGACTCGACGGAGTTTCTCATTGGCGGGCATGAAGGCCGACAAAGGATCCGTCTACTGGGACCCAGCACGACGGGTAGCAGGTGCCGCTCCGGCACCAGAGGATGCCGCTGCGGAAGGAGCTGCTGAGGGTGGTGCTGCAGGTGTTGCTGAGGGGACTGATGAGGGGGAGACTGCTGCTGGCGATACCGGTCTACCAGACACATCCCTCCGTGCCCGCTTCGATGCGTTTGCAGAGCGGGTGGACACACGTTTTGAGGAGCTGCGCCTAGAGCATCAGGAGCTCCTCTCTCTCGTGAGAGAGGTACATCGGCAGCAGCAGGACATCCTGGCGATTCTCCGCCCTGCTGCGCCTGGACACCCTCCTCACGATGGTTCGTCAGCTGCTCCGATGGATGCTGAGGACGACGATCGTTAGCTTGCTTGTTTTTCTTTATTATTCTCTTTTTGGTCGTTTGTACGACATAAACTCTTATTTGTGTAATGACTTTTAATCAATGAAATGAAATATTTTTGTTGTTCACTTCTATTAGTGCCTAAAATTTGGTATCTGTCAAGTTTAGGAGTTGAGCATATAGTAAGAAGTTATGAATATTGATACGATACAATTACACTTTTTGCGTCATAATTCTATTATTTTGGATATCGTATCAATCCATTAATCTGATGAACATATTTTTTGTCTAATATTTTTCATATGTTATATTAGTCGAATAAAATGTGTATGCCAAGTTTCGTGTTTTTTGGACACCCACGGAATTTTCTACGCATTGGTCGATATCGATCATTATGTGGCGATCGACTTCAAATCAGCGATTATTCTTTCCTATTCGATCGAGCAAATGACCTTTGTTTTGGAATAGAAAATGGTTTTTCATCGATTAAGAGGTTTAATTTTGGATATTATATGATTGCCACAGTATATACATAATAATTTGTAATGGAACGAAGAATCTTCTTGCTGCATTGGTTCAGGGGGAGTTACATCCCTTATTCCTAAAATTGTTGGTACGAAGCTAGGATATATTTGCCTATTCTTTAATTGTTTATGCTTTGCGTCATGAATCATGTCGTGAATTAAGGGGGAGTTTCATTTCAATTTTATACCTTAGTTCAAGATGTAATTCTTTCCTGCACTTATTGGATAATCTCTTCTCTTTTTGATTGTATGTCAAAGGGGGAGAAGGGATATTTAAGTTAGAATTCATATTGAGATATGTTTATGTATGTTAAAGACCTAACTTAAATGATTGCCAAACATCAAAAAGTGAGAGATTGTTGGTGCAACAATGCCCCAAGCATTTATATATTTTGATGTTTGGATAATCATCTAAGTTAGGCAATGGTTTGTGATCTAATTGTGAACGTGTTTAAGTGACAGGAAAATCCAAGTATGAAGACTTGGTAAAAGACAAGTCCAAGTGTGACCTTGGCAAAGAGAAGACCAAAGGCAAGTCTTGGCAGCATAAGTCCAAGCATGTAGTCTTGGCGGCGTAAAGTCCAAGCGTACTTTGGCAAAGAAGAAACCCAAAGCATGATGAAACCGAAGGAAGCTTTTGAAGGCAAGCGCATGGATGGAGTTGCGGAGTCAGAGAAATCCTAGAGGCGCAAGGCTGATGGAGAAGCTAGAAGGTTAAGTCTAGGCTTAGGGTGTGTTTTCAAGTATGAATTAGTCATACTTGGTATGTGCCAGTCGACTGGAACATGGTATCAGTCGAACTGGCCCTTAAAATACAGCATTAGAAGTTGGAAGGTTGTTATCGATCGGTGGGTTATCGATCGAAGCCGGTGACGATCGACTCTAACTTCGATACAAAGTAGCGATCGGATCGCCGTATTGGCGATCGCGCCCTATGAAATAGCCCGTGGTCGGTAGCGATCGATTCTGACATGTCGATCAGTCGGCCCGAATCGTTGTCTATAAAAAGAGGGTCGGTGGAGGTTTTCCGTTAGCGATGGGGTTAATGCTTATTCTCCAATCTTTCTCAACAGCCTCCACGAATTCTCTAGCTTTCTAAGTGATTTAAATCTCCTCCTCTTCTCTCTAAGCTTAGATCTTCATTCTTTGTAAAGAAGAGGAGTTGTGTTGTAAAGAAAGCTTATTAGTGGATTTGCTTGGATTGATCCACCTCAAGGATCGCTGTGGAGTAGGAGCGCTATCTCCGAACCACGTAAAAGGCCTTGTTTGCGTTTGTTATTGTTTTTACATATATTATTGTGTTTGCTTCCGCTAATCTTTTTGTAGAAACCGAAAAACGCTATTCACCCCCCTCTAGCTTCCAAATGATCCCTAACATCAATGTCAATCCTATGTCAAACATACTTTGTCAAACATCAAAACATTACTCGAGTCAAACTCGAGTCCTGGTCAATCGTGACCTGGGCCGATTGCACCAACAATCTCCCCCTTTTTGATGTTTGACAAAAACCAATCAATTCATGAGTTAGAACACTAACTCAAATCCCTTACCAATTATCCCAAATTGGTAAACACTCACCAAATGTTCTCCCTCAAACATTCAAGTAAAAATGTAAATCAAATGTTCTCCCCCAAACATTCTCCCCCTTTTTGACTAACATCAAAAAGGTTTTCTCTCCAAGGAGGTCAATGTCTCATGTCCCAATGAGATCTTACAATCTCCCCCTTGATCAAAAATACCTAGGATGCCTACCATCTTCCTAGTGATAAGTCCCATATCACTCAAGAGAGGCAATCCTATCTCACTCTCCCAATTTCCAAATTGGGTATCAAACACCCATCAATTTTCCCAATTGATGATACTTTCCCATGACTTCTCCTCTTCAAGAAGAAAAACACATCCATCATCCCAAGATGGATACCTCCCCCTAAAGGCTTGCTCCCCCTTGACCATTGCACCAACAATGTCCTTGGGAAGTCCCTAAGCCAATAGGAACTCTAAACCATCAAAATTAAGGTTCTAAGTTCAACATAGAACTTTTACTCACCCTAAATTTGATACTTTGACCTAACACAACTCCTAATCCATATCCAAAGGATTTTCACCCTTCATAATGCTTCCCAAAGCATATCCTAGGGTTATGAGTGGTTAGGGACCTTTACCATGGCTGAAAACGGGCTAAACAAACCTTGTTAACCCGAAATCAGACTTAGATGACTGATGTAAATCACCGAATCGCCATCCATCGATCGATCGCCACCAAGTGGCAATGATCGTATAAATTCAATTTTATCGATCGAATTTCAGAAATTCATAAATAATTATATGTATATCGAAAAATCATGAAAATTCATACGTATAATACTTATGACCTAAACAATGGGTGAAAAATGTTTGAAAAATATTTTACCCATAAGATAGTGAAATTGATACAAAATCCAAAAGTGACTAAAAACTTTAAAGTTTAAGCTCACTTTGTATCAATCTCATCAATGGTGATTGCTATCAAAAGATAGACTTCACCAAGGTTTTTCAAAATGATTTCAAAATGTTTTCAAAACCTTATTTTGGATCATATTCCTTGGGCTCTATGTACATGACTTGTACACATGCTCTCCCAATGATCCACCAATAAAATTAGATGAGTTTTGGTTCAACTAGATGCAAAAACTATGCACCTTGAACTCAACTCATATCCTAGCATCTCACATGTATCTAGGGTGTATAAATACACATACATGTCAATTGGATGTGAGATGTGGGTTTTGGTTATCCTAATCTAGGGTTTCATGCATTCTCTAAGGCAACCCTACTTGATTCCCTTATAAATGGGACTCCAAGTCATGTCATAGTTCTTAAATCAATTTTAATCAAAATTTTCTTAAATGCATGAATGATTATGGCATTAATGAAGATATAAATAAGTATATGCTCATAATCATGATGTCATGACATATGATATAAAAATAATCATACATGACATTAACCTAAAACCTAAGCATACTCATGACATATAAAATCATAGAAATAGGCATGATGTCATGACATGACATATGGCAATCAAGGCATGACATATAAAATATATATATAGGTATAATAATACCTAAATTTTAATATTAATTGCCATTTGTTGGGACTTGTTGGGTTTTAAACATATTTTGTCATATTAACCTAATCTCCCTAGTGTGCCAAAAACCCAAATGGCACACTAACTTCTAAACCTAAATTGTGCCAATTTGATGATTTTTCTTAATTTTAAAAATACATTGGCACATCCTAAAATCTTTTAGGATATTAATTCAAATCTATTTCCAAGGTAACCATAACCTTGAAAATGACCTAAAATGCCACCTTTACCATGGTTAGGTTAACTACCCTTCCATTTAAAGTTGGCACACCCTAATCCATTTAGTGTGAATCAAACACGCTCTTAGGAACCCAAAACCGATTTGAGCTCCTAGGGTTAACTAGGTATTCCTTAGGGATAACCTCCCTAGATACCTTCCTAATGGCCCTCCTAGGCTTGTTAGCCTTGGTCATTTGGGTCTTACCTAGGTTGAATCTAGGGGTGACTCCCCTTGCAACCTTCTTAGTGGCCACCCTAGGTTTCCTAGAAACCCTAGCCACTAGACACACCCTTTGGTCAACTCTAGGGATGACTTCCCTATTGACCTTGGTCTTCCTAGACCTAGTTTGTGTTCCATAGTCAAATGGAACACTATGATAGGCTACCTTAGGCTTAGGTTTGTGACCCAAACCTTGCTTGCCCTTGGTTGACTTTTGACTCTTAGGTCTTAAGTGTTGACTTTGACTTTTTGACCTAGGAGTTTGACCATTAGACCCTTGCATTTGATTTTGCATAATTTTGAGGGTCTTTTCTAATTTCTCAAGCCTTGACCTCAAGGCTTGGTTCTCTAATTCTAATTGCCCAATTTTAGAATTTTGATTTAAATCAAGGGCATGGGACTTTCTAGGCATATGCCTAGTCCATTTTGGATTAAAACCTAGATGTTCTTGTATTTTCTTAATTGATTCTCTAGGTAAGATATTTTTAGGGACATTAGTCCCAAATTTCTCCTTACTCCTAAGGTTAACTTTCTTAGCTCCTAAGCAATATTCTCTATTTCTAACATGCTCTTTTTGATAAATAGCAAGATTGCTAAAATTATTTCTAGCATGCTTTTGAATATAAGAAGTAGAAAGAGCATTATTAAAATATACCTTAGGGTTAGCCTTAGCTCCCCCTACTTGTGTAGCTCCTTCTTGCCCCTTCTTCTTCCCTCTTAGGCATTGACTCCGGTAATGTCCCGGTAGTCGGCATTTGAAGCAAATCACTTGCTCCTTGCTCTTTTGTATTGAGGGACCGACATCCTTAACTTTTGGAGCCGGTGGAGCTTTCCTAATCTTCTTTGGGCATTTGCTCTTGTAATGCCCAAATTCCCTACACTCAAAACACATAATATTATTTTTATTTGAGATTGATGTGTTTGAGTTACCTAGTTCGGTGGTAGGTGCCGGAGTTGAATTTTGGGCTTCTTCATCTTGTCCGGATGTCGAAGCTTCTTGGTATTGCTCCGGTGTTGAGGATGGTCTCTCCTCCTCAATTCTAGAAGTGGATACTTCTTCCACTTCTTCCACCTCTTCTACCGATCCGGAAGTTGATTTCCTATCAACCTCCAAATCCTCACTTCCTTGCGAGGATGATGCATTCGCCTCTTCGGTCCCTTCCTCTTGGACCGGTGATGGACTTTCATGGAGCTTTGCCACTTGGCTCCATAGCTCCTTAGCATCTATATAATTACCTAACATACACAAGATATTGTTAGGTATTAACTCAACCAAAAACTTTATTACCTTGGTGTTTTTCTCGAAGGCTTGGACTTGCTCTTCGGTCCATCTCTTCTTTTTGAGGAAACCACCTTTTGGTCCTCTTGGCAATTCAAAGCCTTCCATTAAGATAGCCCATTCCTCAATGTCCCTCATCATTAGGAAGTCTTCAATTCTTGACTTCCATTGTTTAAACCCTTCTTGTCCATAGAAGGTATAGAGGATAGGTGTGTTGATATCCCATCCTAATTGATCTTGGACTTCCATCTTTTACCCTCTAGCGTCTTGCTCCCGGTTGTTAATCCGTTGAAGAGCCACCAGGCTCTGATACCACTTGTTAGGGATTTGACGCCCGCTAGAGGGGGGGTGAATAGCGCGATACCGTACGTCGATGGAAATCGTTCGTGTGCTTGTCTACAATTTTCGTTAGCGCAGCGGAAACAAAGAAAATAAAGCAATAACGAAAATACAAACACACAAACGCAAGGATATAACGTGGTTCGGAACCGAACCGGTTCCTACTCCACGGATCGAGCTCTAAAGAGCTCTAGCGATGCCAATGCAATCACTAATCACAAATACTCCTTCTCGACACAAGTCGGAGGCGGAGAAACCTCGTACAAAAGATTACAACAATAATCTAAACGGATACAAGCAAATACAATAGTGAAATACAATGCAAGTAAAGAAAACTACTTTACAAGAGCACTTTGGTTGCTTGATCTTTGGTTACCTTGGACTAGCCTTGAAGGACTGGAAGAGCACCAACAATTCCCCTTCAAATCGCCCAAGAAAAACCGCTACTTCAATCCTCCACGAATAGCTGCTTTTAACCTGCATCGGGCTGGATTTCCGCCTATCAGTCGACTGCCATAAGTCACCAGTCGACTGATGCCACTGTTGTCGTGAGACAACGGATCGATCCACGCTGGAAAAACTCCAACGGATCTCTTGGCGATCGCGCCAACATTGGGCCGATCGGCACCGCGGTAGCGATCGGCCAGCGGTCGAGCATTCTCTGAGCTTCGCGATACAATGCTCATGGTGAATGAGCGGGTCATTGCCATCCCGGCGATCATTGCCGAGTCAAGAATGAGGTTTTAACCCAAGTATGGTGCCCCCATACTTGCTAGACCACCCTTAGCCTAGACCTAAGCCTTCTAGCCACCTCCATCAGCCTCACGCCTCTCGGATCCCTCCAAGTCATCCATGACTTGTTCATCCATCGCGCTAGCTTCCAGGTGCTTCCATCGGCTATGTCATGCTAACGGTGTCTACACCGCCAAGGCACATTGGACTTACGCTGCCAAGACTCCGCTTGGACTTTACATCGTCAATATCAATCCCCTTGGACTTCCAAAATGCCAAGACTCAAGCTTGGACTTTCCCTTGCCAACCCATGTTGAACTTTCCATGCCAAGACCCATGCTTGGACTTTCCATTTGCCAAGACCCATGCTTGGACTTCTCATTTGCCAAGACCCATGCTTGGACTTCTCATGCCAAGTGCTCAAGACTTGGACTTTCCCAATTGCCAAGTGTCCCACTTGGACTTTCCATGCCAAGTACCCATGACTTGGACTTTACCTTGCCAAGACCCATGCTTGGACTTTCCCATAATCACATGGTCAACCCTGGTCAACCATCAAGTCAATTATAACCTGGGTCGATTGTATAAACAATCTCCCCAACATATTAACCGACATCAATGTCCAACATCAATGTCAATCCTATGTCAAACATACTTTGTCAAACATCAAAACATTACTCGAGTCAAACTCGAGTCCTGGTCAATCGTGACCTGGGTCGATTGCACCAACAGGTGTGATGTAGTCAGCCTAGTGGGGACTGACACTATAGACCATATCCTGAACCAAGTGGGTATAAGATGAGTGAAGGGAATGGGGCACGACTCATTCGAGCTACTGAAGGGTTTCAGAAATAGTTCTGGATCAACCGTTGATCTTTTCGGTTAATTGGGGATCATGATGTACTACTAGGTGTCACTCATGATCGTTCTATAATTAATGGTTAATTATAGACGGCCAACATAAACTGAGAACCTATTTGGTCACACGCACAACGAGCGTAATCCAAAGGGTTTAAAACGAGCTTGAGAATGAGATTCTCAGACCGAGAGAAACTAGGTTTGGTTGGACCAAACATAAAGCGAGCATGAAATCGTTTCAGTCGCAATGGAAGCGTGGATGGGCCGTGTCTTATGAAGACATAATGGATGGACCAAAATGGTTTGGTTCTAATCCAATGGATGAGAATAAACCAAAGGGTTTGGTTTATTTTAAACGAATGAACCAAAAGTTAGTTCGGTTCGTTTTAACTTAAAATAAACCATCATGGTTTGGTTTATTTTAACTTATCTTAATGGAGCGGGTTAACGGACTTTATGGATATGATCCATTAACCATTAAGAGAATTAGTTCTCTATAAAATAGGGCTTAAACCCTAATCCCAAAACCCTAATTGGAGTTGCCGCCCAACCTTGTTGTGTCGCCCCCTCCATCTCCTCTCCTAGTCGGCGCCAACCCTAGGTGTGCCGCCGCCCAGCCCATAGCTCCTCCAACCGGCGTCCAGAAGGCTGCTTCCTTCCTCCTCGCCGGCGTCGAGCTGCTGCCGGAAGAGTTCCGGCGATCCTCCTTAGGTTTGGCATCAAGGTGAGCACTTGGCTTCCTTGTTTTGGCCGGCGCCTACTTCTCCACCAAGCTGTCCAGTTTTCTGGACAGCTTCTTCTCCTCTCGTCGGAGCGTCGTTTGGACGACGGTTAGAGCTCCGACAGCGGCTAACTTACCGGGGATTCGATCTCCGGTAATCCTCTGAGGTGGAGGACGAAGGATTCGTCAATCGGTTGACGAATACCTCTCCGGAGAAGCGAGTTTTGAGAACTCGTTTTAGGATCCGAATTTGGATTCGGATCGTGATCATCTCTCGATCACGTCGTCTTCAACATGAGGCTAGTAACCCGTACGAAGACGAAGCTCGTGGCTTAGCGAAGTCATCCCGAGGAGCTCGGCGTGGATACGGATAGAGACGATTCTTACGAGGATCGTTCCGGTTGATGTCGTTCCCGCTACACGTCATACGAAAGGTATAACGTAGATAAATTTCCTTTTATTGCAAATTTAAATTTACGGTTATGTCTACACTTGTTGTAATATGCATGCGTGTGTTGTGTGTGTTGTAATAAATGTAGATTTATTATTTTAATTGCTTTCGCTGTGTTCATGTTTACGAAACATGATCGAACACACACACGCCGCGGTGCTGGAAACCCAACAGATACTTCTTCCACCTCTTCTTCTTCTTGTTGTTGGACCGATGATGAGTTTTCATGGAGCTTTGCCACTTGGCTCCATAACTCCTTAGCATCCATAAAGTCCCCCACCATACACACAATATCATTAGGGACCAAATCAAAAATAAAATTTACTACCTTTACGTTTTTCTCGAAGGCTTGAATTTGATCTTCACTCCATCTCTTCCTTTTGAGGAATCCACCTTTTGGTCCTCTTGGAAACTCAAATCCTTCCATTAATAGGGACCACCCCTCAAAATCTTTCGTCATCAAAAAATCTTCAATCCTTTTCTTCCAAGAATTGAAGTCTTCTCGTCCATAGAATGAATAAGGGACCGGTGTGTTGATGCCTCATCCTAATTGTTCTTGGACTTCCATCTTTCCCTCTAGCATCTTGACTCCGGGTTGTTAATCCGTAGAAGAGCCTCGGGCTCTGATACCACTTGTTAGGATCTTTGTAATGCTAGAGGAGGGGTCAATAGCGTTTTGCCCGTGCGTGGATGGAATTTGATCTCGTTCGTGTCTACAATTTCGTTAGCGCAGCGGAATATAGATAATGATAACAATAACGAAATAGACAATTACACACGAACACGAGTATGTAACGTGGTTCGGAACCACACGGTTCCTACTCCACGGATCGGGCTCAAACAAGCCCTAGCGATGCCACAAGCACACCACTATGTAATAACTCCTTCTCGGAACAATCCGGAGGTGGAGAAACCTCGTACAATGTATACAACAGTAATACAAGATGAATACAAGCAATATAATGAAATACAAAGCAATACAAGTAAAGAAAACACTTTACAAATGCTCTTTGAATGCTTGATCACTTGGTTGCTTGATATCAACTTGGAGACCCTGATTTGCAACAGCAAATCGCCCCAAATGCTCTCAAGAAACCCCTGCAATTTCCTCCATCACGAGCTCCTTATAAAGCTTCAACCTGTGCTAGAAAAAGTCGACCAGTCGACTGATCGGGACCATCAGTCAACTGATGTCACTGTTGTCGTGAGACAACGGCTAGATCCACGCTGGATAAGTCCAACGGATCTGCTATCAGTCGACTGATGGAGTCCTCACTCGACCAGTCGAGTCTCGACTCTATTCTGTGCCCGATTTCTCGAGCACCAGTCGACTGATCATACGATCGATCGCTTGCTCAAGCCATCGATCGCTTGCCCACCTTTGGCGATCATTGCTAGGCCACTTCCCATGATAAACCCTATTTGACTCGGTCCGGCCCATGGCACCAACATGAGGTTTTAGCCCAAGTATGGTGCCCCCCATACTTGCTAGACTACCCTTAGCCTAGACCTAAGCCTTCTAGCCACCTCCATCAGCTTCACACCTCTCGGATCCCTCCAAGTCATCCATGACTTGTTCATCCATTGCGCTAGCCTTCAGGTGCTTCCATCGGCTATGTCATGCTAACGGTGTCTACACCGCCAAGGCACATTGGACTTACGCCGCCAAGACTCCGCTTGGACTTTACGCCACCAACCATTAGACTTATGCTGCCAAGACTCCCGCTTGGACTTTACGCAGCCAATATCAAACCCCTTGGACTTCTCATGCCAAGACTCATGCTTGAACTTTACCTTGCCAACCCATGTTGGACTTCTCAAATGCCAAGACCATGATTGGACTTTCCCTTGCCAACCCATGTTGGACTTTTACATTGCCAAGACCCATGCTTGGACTTTCCCTTGCCAACCCATGTTGGACTTTTACATTGCCAAGACCCATGCTTGGACTTTTCATGCCAAGTACTCAAGACTTGGACTTTACCAAATGTCAAGTGTTCCACTTGGACTTTCTATGCCAAGTACCCATGACTTGGACTTTACCTTGACAATTACATTGTCATATATTTTTGTCGAACATCAAAACATCATTCGAGTCAAACTCGAGTCCTGGTCAATCGTGACCTGGGCCGATTGCACCAACAAATCTTTTCCAAATTCCTTAGACATGCATAGAAACTTGTTCCGTAGACTGAAAAATCATCCATGAAAACCTCCATAATTTGTTCGGTCATATCCGAAAAGATGGCTGTCATATAATGTTGGAAGGTGGCTGGAGCATTGTATAGGTCGAAGGGCATCCGTCTGTATGCAAAGGTCCTATACGGACAGGTGAAAGTGGTCTTCTCTTGGTCTTTAGGGTGGATTGGGATTTGGAAAAATCTTGAGTACCCATCAAGGTAGCAAAAATAGGAATGTTTAGCCAGGCGTTCCAGCATCTGGTCGATAAATGGAAGTGGAAAATGATCCTTCTTTGTTGCTTTGTTTAATTTACGATAATCTATGCACATTCTCCACCCTGTTACTATTCGAACCGGAATTAATTCGTTCTCCTCGTTCTTGACTACCATAGTACTGCCTTTCTTTGGGACTACGTGTACTGGACTCACCCACTCACTATCTGAAATTGGGTATATTATTCCGACGTCCAAAAGCTTAAGTACTTCTTTTTTTACCACTTCCTGCAAATGAGGGTTAAGTCGCCTTTGGCGCTCAACGATTTACTTACACCCGTCCTCAAGTACTATCCTATGCATGCACAGAGAAGGGCTTACCCCTTTTATGTCATCGATGGTATACCCCAGCACTTTTTTATAGGTCCTGAGCACCTCCAATAATTTTCTTGTCTCTTCTTTACTCAAATTGGCATTTATGATCACCGGATGGGTTGCAAGTGGGCCTAGAAATTCATACTTTAGACTGGGGGGAGTGGCTTCATCTCAAGCCCTGTGTGTTTTTCTTCTGCCACCTCCACCGATTCTCCTTCTTCTTCTGATTCGGAGGATACAGAGTCTTCTTCCATCAAATACTCTCTTTCTCCATCCTCTCCCTGCACTTGGTAGACTACTTCAGTAATATCTATCCCCTTGATTGGAAGATCCCCCTGAAAGTGTTGCTCGCTGATAGCCCATATTTCGAGAGTCCCTACCACTGTCTCTATAATGCTATATGCGTCATTTGTGCTCTTCTTCATCAACACGCCCCCTACAGCTGTGTCCAAGAGTTCTTTCGACGTGCTAGTTATTCTGGAATAAAAAAACATGGAGGAGTAACCACTCTTGTAATCCATGGTGCGGCCAGCGAATCACCAGCCCTTGTAGCCTCTTCCATGCTTCAACCAAAGTCTCTTCTTGTCCTTCCTCAAATGAAAGGATTTTGTCCCTAAAGTAGGTTGTTTTGTGTGTGTGTGTGTGTGGAGAATTTGCTTAGGAAAGTGTTTTCCATTTGTTCTCACGTCGTTATGCTTCCTTCGGGTAGCGCATGTATCCATTGCTTAGCCCCTCCTTTAAGTGAGAATGGGAACATAATAAGCTTGATGGCCTCTGCTGGGGCTCCTTCATATTGCACCGTCCCGCAGTAAGCCAAGAATTCCTCAAGGTGTAGATAAGGTTCCTCAATCTGAGTCCCTCCAAACTATTTTCCTTGAATGAGAGCAATCAATGTAGGGTTTATTTCCCAGCTTGCTGCCTGAATTCGGGGAATAACAATGCAGGAGTTCTAGGCCTTTCGTTTAGGCGCGATGTAATCTTTCAAGGGTCGAGCGGCCTGTATTAACATCTCTCACGGTGTAGTATCAAACCAAAAAGTTACGAGTGTTATCCTAATGCTAAAAGCAGAAAATAAATAAATCTAGTAAATAAAAATCTAAGATGAAATAAGTAAACAGGAACCTACTACTGAAAATAAAAACTAAATTTAATATGGAAAATAAAACTAAAGCAAATAAAGTAAACTAATAAGAAAATTAAGTAGGAAAACAATCTGATCCTAAGTCCGATCCAATCTACCACCGTTTGATTTGATATCGAATCGACAGTCCCCGACAACGGTGCCAAAAACATGATGCGCACGATCGCGACCTTAAATCCCACAACGGAGACCGTCGAAGACTCAAAGTGCGCGCTCGCACTCAATGCCCACAAGTGTACGGATCTTGTCAAGTAATAATAGATTATCGATCCCATAGGGACTGGATTCGAGTACCAATATGCTAAGTGGTTGCGATTGTTCAGACGAAATCTCAGAGAGAGTCGGTTGGTGAGGACTATCGGAGGACCCTACTCAGTGCGGTGTCACACGGAGGAGGAAAAGAGTGCACCGGGGTCTTGAAAAGGCGATTCTAGGACTTCGGTTTAGCTTGTGTATCATATAACAATGTTGTCAATTGGCATCGTTTAAATGTCTACCTACGGTTTTGGGGAAGGGACATCATACACTCTCCTGCAGAGCCGCCGCATTCACCGGGAGCTATTCTCGCCCAAAAGGACGGGATAAAGGGTACGAGGATGTCAAATCAATCCTTGCGGTGGACCGTTTCTGATTCCACCGCTCCCTTCTCCCCGCAGTTACAAGAAGTCAGGTTTACCCCTAGGTTCCTTGATCAAACCTCCTAAATATAGATTGTGAGGGCTGTCACCACCTCGTATCGCCTAAGCACAGTGGAAAGAAAGTCAAATTCATGAAAGTATAATAGAGAACAACAACCAACTCTCAATATCAAACTTTTGGCCAGAATTTAATATGAACCAACATTGTATATGAACTCAAGCTACTCCATAATCCTAGAATCAAAAGTACTACTCCATAATTACAAAGGAAGAATCACAAAACATGTTGGAGTTTGAATACAATAGAGATAAAGCACAAAAATAGAGATATACAATGTGTTGTGATCTTCTCTCCGGCGTTGTATTGCAAGTTGTGGACCTCCGGCGGCGTTCCTCCTCCCCGCTATGAGTTACCAAAGCTTTTTAGGGCTTTGGCGTGTCGTCCTAGCCATCATGCCTCCCCCCTAGGGTTTGGGAGGAGCCATCCTTATATAGACGTCACCTCGGACCACTGCGAAATCGAGAAAAAACCCTAGTCGCACAACTCCATCGGGCCGCCACACGACCGTGTGTTTCCACACGGCCAGGCTGTGTGCGGCCCTGGTGTGCTGATCTTTGCCCATCGTACATGGCCATGTGAATCCACATGCCCTGGTCGTGTCCCACTCTGCGTCTAGCATGAAATGTCCTTCTTTCGCTCAAAAAATGTGTCTTTTCTGCCCGAAAAGTCAACCTGCATTCAAAAGAACAACGAGCAAACCTCCGAACTAGAAAATAGAAAATGCATGCAAAAACAGAGTAACACATGCATGAAACTAATGCAAAATGTAACAAGATGTGAGCAAAAACTACTCCTAAAACCCTATATGTTTTGCTCACATCAACTTACAATCGACATATAAGACTTGTTGGTCGTATTTGAGCTAAACCCTAGTCCGACCTTGTTGTACACGGCCCTTTGCAATCCAAGTAGGAGGTCAAGTCTTTTGGATCCCAAAGTAAACCTTTCCAACGTGTTCCTAAGATCTTCGACTTGACTCTTCAAGAGTGAGTTCTCAACTTCGAGCTTTTCAACCCGAGTTGAGTCATCCTCTCGAACTCGACTAGTCGAAGAGGTTAGAGAGACCTCGTGTTTGAGGAGTTTGACTTCCTCAACCAGGGTCTCGACCTTGGACTCGGACTTAGCTAATTTCCTAGTTAAGAATTTAATTGCACTATAAAGCGTACTAATAAGGGATTGACTTACCTTGAGTGTATCTTTTGAACCGGATGCGGATTCGTGGCTTGTCTTGAATAGAGCTTCGCAGTCTGATTCGTCTTCAGTTTCAAATTCGTATTTCGGTTCTGACTCCGTCTCCGATTCAACCGGTTTAGCTATGAAGACGTGATCATCGTCTTCTTCCTCGGACGCTTCTTCCCATGTAGCATTGAGTGCCTTTTTGTGTTTCAGTGCTTTGCTCTTGAGCTTCGGACATTCGGACTTGATGTGTCCAAACCTGTTGCATTCGTAACACCTAATATTAGAACTTTTAGGCTTACCTTCGTTGGGTCGAGTGACGATTCACTTTCGGCCCTTGACCATCCTCCGAACTAGGTTGACTAGTTCAACCTCCATTTCCGGGTCGATCTCCGAATCGAATTCATCTTCTTCTTCCTTTGGGGGTGGCTTGCTCGCAGTTTTCTTCTTGGAACTTGCAAAAAGTACTATACCCTTCTTGGGTTCCGAGTTAGACTGTTCATGGAGTTCAAAATCGGAAAATAACTCATCTAATCTAAGTTTTGAAAGATCCTTGGAGACCTTGTAGGCATCGACCATGGATGCCCACAAGGTAGTCCTAGGAAATGAATTTAGTACATACCTAATAAGGCCGCGGTTTTCGACCCTTTGTCCGATTGCATGTAGGTTGTTGACGATATCTTGAACGCGAGCATGAAGTTGTGTCGCCGTCTCGTGTTCTTGCATTTTTAGATTATATAACTTATTGAACAAGAGATCACGCTTACATACTTTGGCTTCATCGGTCCCTTAGTGTAGCTCCACTAATTTTGTCCAAAGATCTTTCGCCCTGATGAAGGGGTCGACGCGATTAAGCTCCTCCTTGGACAAACCGCATTGGGGGATTTGAGTTGCCTTGGCGTCGGCTTCGACTTGTCTTTTTGTCGCATTGGTCCACTGGTCATAATCCAAATATTCACCCACTTCGTTAGTCGAAAGTGTGAATCCTGTTTGGATTATGATCCACATCTCAATTTGGGTTTTAAGAAAGCATTCCATCAGACCCTTCTAATAATGAAAGTAATCTCTGTTGTAAAACGGAGGTCGGACAGTGCTAAAACCCTCGAGATGGGCCATTGAAACAAAAAAAAAACAAGAGGATGAAGCGGAAGAAACCTAACAACACAAACGACGAAAATGTCCCAAGACTCGCGTCTTGGATTAGTAGTGTGGGAGAAGAAAAACTACACGAATGAAAAAGAAATAAAAAAAATCGAAATAAATAGAAAAGAAAAAGAAAAAAAATCCGTAGAAAGCTAGATTGGTGGTTTCACCAAATCTTAGCACCCCTGGCTCTGATACCAATTGTTGGATCGAGCGGATCGCTAGAGGGGGTGAATAGCAATAAAACTTTTCGTATGAATTCGTTCGAGTAGAAAATTAAATACAGCGGAAGATAAATGAAAATAAATGAGACAAGAGAATTTTTTACTTAGTTCGTAGCCTTCAACTACTACTCTAAGGCCCTAGTGGTCCTTGACCACACACGGAGGGCAAAGCACTAACAAACTCCTCCTCGTTGGAGGTAGGAGTTAATCGAATACAAGAAGACACAAAAGCTTGAGGTAGAGGGACACTCCCCCTCTCCTCGTTATGATAAAAAGAAAGCTCCGAGACAATAATCTTAAAGAAACAATGTAAATTAAGCTTATACCGACGAATAAGAAAATGAGAACTTAAGAATAGATCGTCAGAGTAGTAGCACTTCATCGTCGGAGATTCGTAGCATTGCGAAGGCTTTTTAGAACTTAGAATTGATGAGAAAATCCTAGGAGAGACCCTCCTTTTATAGCCTTTGAGCCCCTTCTCGAGAGGAACTCCAGCCAATGAGATTTGAGCACCAATCCCCTTGAAATGAGGTGATAAGCCTTGACTCCTCGAAGTTGATCCTTGACCATCAGTCGACTGATGGCCATCATCAGTCGACTGATGGCAGCATCAGTTGAATGTTGACCTTAGGTATTCGACTGATGGACGACAGTCGAGTCCTCCAAGCTGGCAGTCGACTGATGCTAGTTGCAAGTCAAAGTTAGCTTAACAAAAATATTATTTCGATGACCACCGACCGTCCGATCTCGACCTAGACCATCCATGGGATGTCTTTGGTCAGATCTATGCTTAAGACCATCCCCGTAAGGAGGATACAACCTCTCTTACTCTCACACACACACGATTTTACCTCGATACCTACTGTGTCGCTTTCGCTTCCGGCCTTTCACTCGATTCCTTCGGCTTCCTCCGAAATCACTCGAGTGTCGCCCGACCACCGCGGCTTCCTCTGGGTGTCGCTAGCCTTTTAGCTCCAGCATTGACACTTTTCTGCACACTCGATTTAGCTCGTGAGATAACAATATGAGCTTAACTTTGTATCGTTTGCTATAATCAAAACTCAAGTTCGACTTAGGTGCCTACTGCACCAACACGAGGCTCAATGTATCATATGCTCTGAGTGTCATGAGCAGATACCAGTCTGATCCGGGAATGGATCATTGGGCAGCTGTTAAGACGATTCTTAAGTACTTAAGAAGAACTAAGGATGTGTTCCTAATATATGGAGAAGGGGAAATGGTGATATGTGGGTATACAGATGTCAGCTTCCAGACAAACAAGGATGATTCCAGGTCTCAGTCTAAGTACATGTTCACCTTGAATGAGGGTGCAGTGAGTTGGAAAAGTTTCAAACAAGACACTATAGCGGATTCTGCCACTGAGGCATAATACATTACAGCTTCGGAAGTAGCAAAGAAAGCGGTTTGGATTAAGAAGTTCATTTTTGAACTTGATGTGGTCTCATCAATGATCCAAACATGTGCTTCACCGCTATCATCTGATCAGAGAGATCATAAGTAGGAAGGAAATACAAATCAAGAAAATTCTCACTGAAAGGAACTTAGCGGATCCTTTAACTAAGGCCTTACCTCAAAGTAAGTTTGAGGATCATGTTAGAACTTATGGTATTGGATACTGTGGCGATTGATATTAGGTCAAGTGGGAGTTTGTTAGTAATATATGAGAGGTGTCCTAAGGCAATCGCCTTATGGTTGTACCATTTATTTGATAAATGAAGATTCACTATTTGAGTATACATGTTTTCATGTATTTGATTGGATCTTAAACTTATTTACTAAATGTCTATAATACGATTCACAACATGAGAGAATTTATGATTGGATCACAACTAGTAAGTATCTCTATATGTGTAATTGTGATGTATTGGAATTATCCCTAGTCGATGAATTGATGGACTTGCACACCATCTATTCTGTCGAGACTAGCACGAGGTATACTCTTTGGTGTATCCAAGCAGTTGATTGGCACTGGTTGGAGACATTGTGATGTTTGAAGTTAATCGTGGATGTTAGTTATGGTAACTAGTTCATTGGAGTGACCAGCTGTAAGACTTCATATGGTTCTCTGTATATATGGATATGTCAATGAAGTTCTTACTGCAGCTTAAGTGTGATGTTCCTTTGACTTACGGTATTCAAGTCATCTTGGTAATGGAGATTTATGCTTTGACATCTTAAGCAAGCATCTCCAAGATGTGGTCCTGGGATGATTGGGTATAAGTCGAAATACCCGAAGGTGGTTGAATAGCCTATAAAGGATTCACCACTTCTTGCGAGGAGATGTATACCCGTGGCCTCTCGTCGGATTGTTACTAAAGTCTTCGGCCAAAGCATTACATGTTTAGAGTAAGGTACTCTTAGATACATGTGCAGTAACTAGAATTTGTAGGACGAGGAAATGATACTTAGGCTAGGTGTGATGTAGTCGACCTAGTGGGGACTTACACTATAAACCATGTCCTGAACCAAGTGGGTATAAGATGCATGAAGGGAACGGGGCACGATTCATTGTAGCTGCTGAAGGGTTTCTGAAATAGTTTTGAAATCAACCGTTGATTTTTCGGTTAATTGGGGATCATAATGTACTACTAGGTGCCACTCATGATCGTTCTATAATTAATGGTTAATTATAGACGGTCAACATAAACTGAGAACATATTTGGTCACACGTACAACGAGCGTAATCCGAATGATTTAAAATGAGCTTGAGAATGAGATTCTCAAATCGAGAAAAACTAGGTTTGGTTAGACCAAACAAGGAGCGAGCATGAAATTATTTCAATCGCAACGGAAGCATGGATGAGTCGAGACTTATGAAGACATGATGGATGAACAAAATTGGTTTGGTTCTAATCCAATGGGGGAAAATAAACCAAAGTGGTTTGGTTTGTTTTAAACGAATGAACCAAAGTTGGTTCGGTTCATTTTAACTTAAAATAGATCAATGCGGTTTAGTTTATTTTAACTTAAGTTATTGGAGCGGGTTAACGGTTTTTGGTTATGAACCAATAACTGTTAGGAGAATATGTTCTCTATAAAACATGGCTTAAGGGTTTTTCGTGGAGGATTAATTAGTTCAAGGGTTTTAGAAACCCTAGCCACCTTCTCCTCTTCTTCCTTGCTCTAGCCGCCCAAGTTGGTTGCTGCCCAACTTTATTGCTGCCTTCTCCTCACCGGCGGCCACCCACCAGCCGCCGATGACTCCTCCGGCCATCCTCCATTGGCCATCGATGACCAAGGAGAAACCGACCATTGATTGGCCGGCCATATCTTCCACCAAACAAGCTGTCAGCTTGTTCTCCTTTTCGTGGAGAGGTCGTTTGGTCGGCATTTTGCACTCCGATAGCGACCTATTTGCCGGGGATTGATTCTTCAGCAATCCTCATAGGTGGAGGGTTGAGTTTTCGTCAATCGGTTGACGAAAACTGCTTCCGAGAAGCGAGTTTGTGAAACTCAATTTTTGGATCCGAATTTTTTATTCGGATTGTGATCGTCTCTCGGATCACATCGTCTTCGACTCGAGGCTAGTGACTTTTGCGAAGACGAGGCTCATGGCTTTATGAAGTCATCCCGACGATACTCGGCGTGGATACGGATAGAGGCAATTCTAGTGAGAGCTTCTCTTGTTGATGTCATTCCCGCTGCACGTGATATGTCAAGTATAACTAACATAATTTTCTTTTATTGTAAAATTTGAAACTGCGATTATGTCTACACATGTTGTACTATGCATGCGTGTGATATGTGTGTTATAATAAATTAAATTTATTGCTTTTTAATTCTTTCGTTGTGCACATGTTTACGAAACATGTTCGAACACACACTCGCCGCGGTGTCGGAAACCCAACATTACTTAGGAAATATGTTCGATTATTGAGCTTCGCAGGGGAAATAATGAGAAAGGGGAACAATATATCGGCTACCATGGGGCCTCTTTATGAAGGAGGTGCTCAATTGGTTAAAAGGTGGGGATCTCATGAAATATTATTTTATTAGTTTGTTACAACGAAAACATATACGCCATCCTTTAGGATAATCATCGAAGACTCTTCAAGGGTCCTGTGAATGAATCATTCTCTAACGGCCTCAAAAGTAGCCTTGTCTGGGTCCACGGAGCCTTTCCACATGGATGGTTATCATCACAGTTGGTTATGCATAACTTACTCTAGGACCAAGGGGAATAAAGGGAGGGAAGAAAGAAGGGGGGAGGCCTCTCTCTCTCTAAAAAAAAACTGTTCTTGACAAACTACTCTTATTCTTCTTGATCACTGCTTTACATTGATTACTAGGACTACTGTATTTCCTGCTACTTTTTTACTACCACTCTTCTCTGACTTAAGTATCGGAGTGGCTACGTTAGGTAGGTTGACGTTTGGTTTCACCTGTGTTAATTTTTTTTAGGTCTTTTACTATTACAGGCAAAGAAAATCCTTCCTCGGGGGTACAAGATCGAGGAGCGAAAAATATGCACCGTATCAATATATATCTAAAAGAATGTGTTCAATTAAGGAAAGATTCAAATCAAGGGCTAGTTTCCTAATTGTTAGGAGCTGGTTAAAGTTACTAGAAGTTAAAGGGCAGACGTGGAACTTAGATGATTGAGGGAGATCTAAACATAAATTTTTAATGAATGAGTTTCTAATTGAAATTCTCAAATAGTTATGTTGAGTTAATATTTGCCCCTAAATTTAGGGGATAAAAAAAAATCATGTTTCCATATATTTATGTAGAGGCTACTGCCACTGGAATTTAAAGATACGTTGCTCAAGTTGATTTGGGAGACCAAGTGTAGTGTGCTCTTTCGTAATCTTCGCATAAATATTTTTTTAGGTAAATTAAAGAGAACAACAAGAGCAAAAGATCTTTTCTCTCGATCACTACGACTTGATGGAGTACTTGCCCATATATCTATCATATGAGGTTAAAGTGGGTGATTATAGGTTGATGATTAAACCAATTTATATTTTATTTCTTTTAATCATTATATTCTTCATTCACTTGATTAAATCATGGATGCACATTTTTTTAATTATACGTTTATGTTTCACTTAAAGTGAAAAAAATAGTTTTAAAAAACAATGTTTTATCAGAAGGCACGAAGAAGGTTCGTAAATTTTCAAAAGTTACATCATAGTTTATTTTTAATCAAATGACATACTTAATTCTAAAAATACTTCTCTTGTTAACCGTGATAATACAATCCATTTTTCTCAGACATTCGAGTCACAGAGTAATTATGATATTTGAAATTCAATACCAAAATAATTCTAAACCTTTAAAAATCAATATCACAATAGTTTGATTTTTTTCAACACGGAAGTGTTGATTTTTGAAAACGAATTCCACCATGATTTTGAATCTTCAAAATCAACATCATAGTATTATGATTTCTCTAATATGATATTGAGCTTTCAAAAATAATACCAAAAAGTTTTACACTTTCAAAATTATAATCATGACGTTCTGATTTATTTCATAAAGTGGTAAAAAGATTTAGAAATCATCACCATATTAGTTCTGAACTTTCAAAATCAATACAAAATTTTAAATTCTCTACGTTAACAAATAAATTTCAACCAAAACTCATTATTAGCTTTATCTAACTCTGATTAGACCTAATCTTAGTCCAATAAATTTTTGTGCTGACTTTGTCCAACTATATTTTAAAGTATCAACTTCAAAATCTTTTCTAGCCATGCATAGTCTATTTTTAAAATTTAATCTCTATATTAATTAATACATACACATAATTTACTTCAAGAGCATTTTATCCATGTACAATCACATTGATGTTCAAAGTGCGCATTCAAGGTTCTGAATTTTTGACAATAAATTATGCATAATTAAGATGCTCTTAAAGTTAAAAGTTTTGATCTGGGATTGAAAGACACTATAGAAATCTATCAAACTTAAATTATGTTCAATCATAATTGATTAAGACATCAATGAATTTTGGCCAAATTTATTAATGGATATGAAGAATTTAAAATTTTAAAATCTGAACATGAAGTGGAAGATAAAAGTATAGATAATATAGAGAAGATGTGCAATCTTGATTCTGAGCCTCGTCGTGAGGTTGTCGTAATATCACAATAAAATTACAACAAAAAAAGTGTGATAATCGCAAAGCGAGAGTACAATTATTACTGACTAATTTGTCATTAGCTGGATGGCTAATCGAGAGTTCGAGACTACACATATTTCTTTATCATTTTTTTTTCATCTTTTTCTCTCTTTCCATGAGTTAAGTGGGTTGCTAATCGATTTGGTCTAACCATTTGATTCCTTCTAGCTAGGTTGGTTGATCATATATTTCTTAGGTGGGTTGATCAGTTGAGTTTGCCAATCAGTTTGGGTGGGTTTGGCAGGCCGATTAGTCCAGGAAGAAGAGTAGGTTGTTGATTGGTTTGGGCGGGTCGAGATCTGAGATGAAGAACTTCATTTAGTTCGTTCGCTTAGAATTGTTTTGAATGGGATGCGACAAATGTCGATGATACGCGATTTTTTTTCTCTCCTATTTTTTTTGATAATCCAAGAAATGGAGCAGCGCCAAGCCGATCTTGCCTTCATCAGGAAAAGGGAAAAAAGGAAAAAAAGAAAAAGAGAGAGAATCCAACTGCCTTCGGGGCAACCACATGGACATGCTGGGCAACAGACAACGTACGAGGGGAGCTCGCGGTGGACCTGTGTTGCGGAAGGCGATCCATACCTATCGGCACTTACACAGGAATTCACGCCTTACTCTCCGCCTCCTCTTCGACTTCCTCTTCCTCCAAGTAAATTGCTTTTAGCCTTTCATTCGCTCGCTTTTTTCCCATTTCGCCAAGTTAACTACTCCGGCTCAATCAACGACGTGATTTTCAACTGCTTTTTTCAGGTATGCTTCAAGTAACAAAATCAATTTTTTGGTGTAAAAAACAGCTTGATTTTGAGATTGGGTGCATTCTGTTGTTTGACTGATTCGGCTTTTCATCATCAAAAAAAAAAAAAAAAAAACAGCTTGAAAACATGAATTAAGACTGGAATGATTTAATCTACCCTTTGAAGTTGGATTGTTTTTGCCAAAACGACTTAGCTGGTTTTGTCTGCTAACTAAATCTATCCATTTGAATGGTAGTACCGATCATTTTTGAAAATTAGTTCTTGACAGGTCGAATGATTATTTGAGTTTAACTTAAACCTTTGTTTAAACATCAAAATTACTCTGTCGAACTCGAGCGCTCGAATGTGATTGTACCGACAGCCTCCTCCTCAACGCCTTATTGTCCCAGTACTACCAACAATCTCCTCAATACCTTATTCTCCCCACGTATTATTCAATTAGTCAAACCTGATCACCTAGGGCATGATTGCACTAACAAATATAACCTTCAATCCCTTAAAAATTCCCCTAATTTGTCCCAACATGACAAACTAAATTATCCCCATTACAAATTTTGCTTCAACTCTAAACTGGCCAAAATAATCCAAATTGCTCCTGGTTTAAACACAAAGTCTCTAATCACTAGGCCTTCCAAATCCAATTCAACTTCAACTTGACACCCAAATCTAATTTGTTATTTGGTTCAACTCAACAGTCATAAAAAAAATCTAAAATATAATAATTAAAATATGACAAAAAAAATAGTATCTAATAGTTTGACCTTTTTTTCCTCCTTCCTTCTTCATGCGTTAAAAACCTGATAGTTCAAAAAACTCTTATGATTCCCCAACATTTTTCTATATATATTTTAGAATATGTTGCTAGACATTTGTTGAACTTGTTATTTGTGTAGGCACAAATGCTTTGCAACTTGAATGTATGTTGTAGTTAGGTTAGAAATTATATTATATTTATTTTTTTCTAACAATTTGTTTCCTCCATCTTAAAGAAGTTTATTTTTTTCTGTTTACCTTGTAGATAGATGGAGGGGAAAAAATTAACTATCCTTTAAGAAGGATTTTTTTGCTTTGTTCATCTCATGGATGGATGAATAATCACTCCCCCCCCCTCCCATGATCTCGTGGATACTGTGTCGGTGCAAACGACACTGCAGGTGGCAATCTGTAAACAAAATTGAAAATTTTGCTAGTGTTGGCTAGCATGCTACATTATTTTATACCTTGACCAAAACTATTCCTATAGATATTTATACTTGACAATTTATTTAGATTTCATTACGAGCAACGACTTGATCTCTCTTTTTCGGTTTTTCCTACAATACCCAAGCACCTTTACTTTGGATGACTTTTATTCAATGTTAGTATTTTCTCTTTAGATTTTTTCATTAGCGGGCATCACCACTATCCTAATAGAAGTCATTTGGATTTCATTTATTTTAAGACCTTTAATTAGTGGATCCATCAAATATTGGCCCAACCTAATAAAATCAATGATTATTATATTATCCTAGTTTAGATTTCTCACATTGGGATGTCTTAGTCTAATATGCTTAGACTTAACATTATATACATTTTAATAAGCCCTAGATAATATAGATAGGCAGTCTAAATGTAGATATGTTGTAGATTAGATTGGTAAATTGGAATATCCAATTATAGACCTCATAGCCATTTTGTTTCCTTTCATCTGCTAATAATGCTACAAGCATCAATGTCATTTTCGAATCCATACACATATCTACTTTTTCAAGCACTGAAATAACTCCCTTATCAAGGTTGAGAATCCACCCAATGATTTTTGAGATTGGTTATGTAACTTGCATTCAAGTAACCCTCTAATGCTGCCCCCACGGGGATGGTGCGTTGGTAGGTGCGATGTAGAATTCGCATAAGGAGTAAGGTTCGATCCCCCATGTTAGCGGGTTGTTTAATACCTGCGTCGGGCCACGTCCTCCACTGCACTTATCAATGCACCAAGGCCAATGACCACCCATGATTTACTCCCTCTCATACTTGTGGGGTCGGGATGAGGGAGCCGTTAGGTTGGCGGTTCCAACCTTTTGCACAAGTAACCCTCTAATGCTTTTGAAAATTCACCATAATTTCCCTTTAGATATTTCATTACCTTTTAATAGCATTTCAATGAACTTGTTCAAAATTTCTAGTATATTTACTAAACTATAAATGTGATATCTAAAGGAGTACATGTCATTGGTGTACATCAAACAATTAAACACCTTTGGATAATCATCTTGAGATATCACTCCACTATCATGAGGTAGTTTAATTGCTGGATCTGTTGGACTACTCATTGGCGTACAATAAAGAAATCAAGTTTCTAAATCATGTTCTTAGTTGAGTGTGACATTTAGTCAACATAATATTATTATTATCTCTCACTTAATGCCAAATCTTACACTATCTTCTCCTAAATGTTGCTTTTTGAAGCTAATAGAAAAGATAAATTGAGTTTACTTAATTTTTTTACATTAGCATTAGTTAACATATCACTAACATACAAACATATTATGACAAAGCTAAAACCATTAAGAGTACTTTACTAGCTTGCACATGTTATGATCTTGTCCCAAAACCATACTAGGTTTATTTATTTTTAAAATTCAAACTTAACTAAAACCATTTCAATTCGGTTTGAAAGTAACGCAGGCGGGGTAGCGGGATGAATGATTCTTTCCACGCGCACTATTAGAAAAGAGGAGGACAGAGGAATCGAAGGAAGGGAACTTCGATAAACAAAGATGATCCGCCTCTAAATTTAAACGAAACCAATAATCAATTCTTACATGAGCCTTAGCCTGTGTTTAAATAGACTAGGAAATGAGAAAGGTTCTAAACAACTAAAAAATATTAAAAAAAAAAATTAATCAAAAATTCTAATTACTGTGCAGTGGCGCTCCACGACCGTGGAGGGCCATGGTCTGAACTACGACCATGGAATTTGCCATGGCCTGACCATGGTATGGATCACGACCATGGAATGAAATATGGGCAGCTTGTGTTCCCCTCTGGCCTGCAAGCTATCAAATAGAACACGACTGTAGTGGAGACTATAAGTAAGTCACGGTAGCCTCTTGGAGCCCCATTACACATTATTTCGGTCTAGAATGAAGTATATCCATATCAGGGGCCATGAAGGTGTTGAAATTCTTATTTATCACCTCAATTGCTCTTTAACACGACTCGAAAGAATGCATAATCATGTCATACTAAGAGAGTTGATCAAGCTGCTGGATGCGTCTGCATCAGACGACCGAAGTTCAAACCAGTGCTAGCACCTTCTTTAGCATAAGGACCCCTGTTCTCTCTTTGGTCTACTAGTTCCATCATCGGTTGCTTTGCCATTAAATCCAAAACGTTGTTCAGCCAAGGTAGCAAAACATGTATGACTAAACACCTGGACATAGAAAGAAGAAGAGAAATAGAAGATACTAAAATAGGAATAGAATCCTCTTGCTGGGGGGCTAGTACAATCTTTTGTCCTCTAATATAGATGCTCGTCATTGTTAACTAATCATCCTTCATTTCATCCTTGGGAGAGAGAACAAGCAGTGTCTTGTGGTCATCTTCGTAAAGTACCTCGTTATCGTCATACTCATTGTAGATGGGGTCGCCCATGTCTTCTCCAATCAATAGAATCTTGCATTCGGTGCTTTTGTATCCATCTTCATACATGATCTCGTCAATTCATCGTTGTAGATGGGGTCTCCTATGTTTTCTTCAATAAGCTCGTCAACGCTATCTTTGTAGACGGGATCATTCATGTTTTCTTCAACTGACATAAACTGCTCAGGAAGCTCGTTAATCCAATCACAAAAAATTTCTACGTGTAGGGTGTTGGAAAACTCAAGAAGCTTGACACAAAAATCAAGGTCTTCATATCGTTCTTCGCGACCACGGTGATACAGATTTGTGAAATTTGAAGTAGAGCGTCGATTAAATACTTTTCAGTCTTTAAAATCTCACATTGTTAAACGCCGAGATAACTCCGTGATTGTTCTCTGCATATCCTTAATGATCTCATAAGGACTTCAATCTTGGGGTGTGGCTTCCTCAATCAGAATCTGCCTGTTACGACCACGATCACATCCTCATTGACTTTCCATGGATCTAGGGCTTTCATACCAACTGACACAGGCGAGGTAGCAGGATAGGTGATTCTTTCTATGCATGCTGTTAGAAAAGAGGAGGGCAGAAGAATCGAAAGAGAACTTGATAAACGAAGAGGATCCATCTTTAAATTTAAACAAAACAAATGAAACCAACTTTATTAATTAAAACCAATAATCAATTATCAGTAATCAATGCTTACAAGAGCCTTAATTCATTTTTAAATGGACTAGGAAAGAGAAAAGTTCTAAACAAATAAGAAAGATTCAAAACAAACAAGAATTAATCAACGTAGTGCGTACTGGCACGGTGGAATTTGCCGCGGAATGCCATGGTCTGGTTGTGGTATGGACCATGAGCGTGGAATGGAACATGGACAGCCTGTGTTCCCCTCTAGAGACCTCCTTCAAGCTGTCGAATAGAACACGCTTATGGTGGAGATCATGGGTAAGTCATGGTTGCCTCTGGGAGCCCCATTACGCATCATTCTGGTCTAAAATGAAGTATATCCGTGTCAAGGGGCCATGGAGGTGTTGAAATTTTTGTTTGGAGTCTTAATTACTCTTTAACACAGCTCGAAAGAATGTAGAATCATGTCATACTAAGAGGGTTGATTAAGCTATTAGATGCACCTGTATCAGAAAACACACCAAAATTTTTTGTTTTTGTCTAGTTTGAAACCATTAAGTTAATAATAAATATAAATTAAGCAAAAACTAATTTTTGAGCACCAATCGTATTGAGATTAATAATAAAAACTATTATAATTTAAAATTTATGAGGATCATGGAACATAAAAAAAAATGAAAATAACAATCTAACTAATGATCATACTAATTTTCTTTTCATATATGTGCACATTATAAAAACCATATTGATTGATAATGTTGATTATAATGGTTTGTGCTAGGTCAAACCAAAACCAAATTCAAACCAATAATTTTGGTAGTATATAGACGAAAACCAAATCGATAAACTGAATGGTTCATTTGGTTTATTGGTTTGGGGTTATAGATGCTCACTCCTACCTCTAGGATAGGACTAGATCCTTAACTCCTCTATGGCTTGTACTATTGAGGAAGAGCTCACTGATACTACTGGTACCTTTTCTATATAATTCCCGATAGAAGGGTTAGCAAGTGACCCATGATCCGATCCAGAATACACGGCTCCGCTAAGGGAGCAAAGGAGGAACGGTTGACACGGGCGAATAGCAAGAGCAGTGGACACGGGCGAATATCAGAAGCAGTTGACACTGGCGAATATCAGAAGCAGTTGACACGGGCGAATATCAGAAGCAATTGACACGGGCGAAGAAGAGGCGGAAGGCACTTCGCTAACCCTAATCGATAAAGGATAAAAGGTCAAATCAACCTAATCGATACGGAGGAAGTTTGGTACGGGGTAAAGAGAAATTGGTTCGGGTTGAGGAGGAGCCATAGGGCTAGGTCACCCGTGGGCTATGGACCTACGTTAGCTTCACCCCAAAGCGGATGATTGAGGGAGACAGTCTAACCTAAGTTACCCGAAAAGTAGAGGGAAAGGTGCTATGCAACGGCTTAGGGGGCCCCACGCAATATTCGGGGGAGTCCGCGTTCCTCATATTTGTAACAGAATTATTCTCCAAGAGGAGAAGGTGGCCACGTGTACGATGGAGATAATCCACGACGTTACGTTGAAGGAGGAGGGAAGATAAAAGGGAGAAAGCAAGGAGGAAAGAGGGGGATCCGTAATCATTCCAACCCAGCAAGAGAGAAGAAGAGGCAAGAGGAGAAGGAAAAAAGGACAACCATCTCGCCGAAGAAGAAGGAGGACGGAGATCTGCCATTGCTACATCTCTTGTATTTTTCTCGTCTGGTGAGATCATTGTAAGAGGTTTTTTTCTCCTCCACCTTCGGAAACTTACTTTCCGTAAAGGAGGACCTTTATAGTGAAAGTGCTTGGGCACTGCCCCCGGTGAGAAAACTCACCTCCGTAGAGTAGGAATCCTCATTCCGAACCACGTTACATCTTGTGTCTGAGTTTCGATTGTTGGTGCTGGTTTTTGCGTTTCATCTACCTCATCTTCTTACTTCCTTACTGATTGCGGCCTGTGAAAACCCTCTGAGATCTCCCTCAGTGCATCACTGCATTGAAATAACGAGTAAATAGATTTCACCCGTCCGCATCAGTTGGCGCCGCCTCAGGAACATTTCGAGCCGGACGTCCGAGACGCAACTCAAGAAATGCAACAACCTCGATACCTCTGCGGAGGAGCGCCCCATCACCCTTCTACCATCACAACTAAAGGCCTTGACGGACGACGCTCACGTAAGCCTGCTAGTGGAAAGGAAAAGGATCAATATCTGTGATCCGCACCGGGAACCTTCTTCCAGAGATCCACCCCGTAAATACCTCCTCCCTCCGCATACCGCTAATGGCGAAGTATTGCTTGAGGCGAACTGGGGAAGAACACTCGTAATACTACGCCTTCACCCAAACGCCACGGAGGAACAGGTGAAAGTCAATCAACCAGACCTCGGAAGTGCACGAGCCCAATCCCTTCACGACGGACATTCTTTCTGAGCTCCTCCATCCTACTCCAATCCTCGTCAATAAGTACGATGGTTCGACAGATCCCGACGAGCACATATCTCAATTCGACGGAGCGACCTCGCTTCACCTATACCGACGCCTCGCGCCGAGTCTTCCGAACCACCCCGACCGCTCGCGCAAAAGTGGTTCACTACTCGCCCCTGTGGTCTATCACTGCTTCACCGACTTCCAGAGAATGTTCAATGAGAATTGATTACCGCAAGGCGATAAACAAGACGCCTATGTTAACGATATCACCCAGTGACCTTCTAATCCCTTAGGGGTATATTCATCGATTCACTGCACTGGAATCCCCGCCACCCGGCCTCTGAATCTTCAGAGGCGCTTATTCAAAGATGGGTCGCGGAGGGCCCCTTCTCGCCCTTGTTAAGACAACCTACGGATAGTTACGAAGAGCATCGAGCCGTGGAGCGCTTTATCCGCGAAAGAAGAAGGATTAAAGGTACGGAGGGTCGAACGGATCGCCACAGCTTCCCCACCGAAAGAGTTCGCCCCACCGCTCTCAAGCCCCCTACGGAGTATACAAGACCTTTCTGGCAGGAGATTCCGAGGCCTCGCCCTAACGCCGCAAGGTGTTCGCCCCACCCCGCCATTACAAATCATGGTCAGCCAAGCGCTTCCTCCCGCGAGGACATGGGAAAGAACGTGAAATGGAATTTTACGACCGCAGTGGTCTGCCATAACGCACTTGACACAGGAGGATCCCGCTGCAGAACCCCTCACGCTTTTTTCGCTAATATCACACAAAATACGGCCACAAGAGGGTCGATGTTTCGGTTACAAGAATCGGATCGCCTCCATATCGTATATCCGCAAGTAAAGTTTCAGTGTGAGGGCGCGGCGGCGAGGCCCCGACCTAATGTAACCCGCCCAGGTCAGATATAATCAACAACCCCGTCGCTTCCAAACGCCATCCTGTGAGGTTGTCTCTCAAGAAGACCCATCGGAGGGCCCTTCATCCAATCTAGATGACATTCCCACACGGGAGTTATTCATGTTATACCGAGGACCCACCGAATGGGACTCCAACCGCATGGTCGACGCCTGCCTCTACGGAGAGTTCGCCATCGTTACACGGACTATCTGCCGCGACCGCCTGCTTCGCTCGGGCCGTAAGATCTGCAGGTGTCCTCACGCCCCACACGGACGCCTGTTATCCGTGATATCCCTAGCCACCATGGCTGCCCGGTACTAGCCGACTCGAAGCTCATAACATCCTTTTCCAGAAGCCTTCGACAAACGCATGAAATGCCCCAATTAAGATGTGTCCACTCCTCTTCTGATTCGCAGGGCACATGGTTCACCCAAGGGATGATATCATCGCTTTAACTCGGGTGTAAAACCCAATCAAAAACCAAGATAATTCCTTTCCTTATCGCGACGCCCGTCCACTTATAACGCTATTCTTGGGCGCCCTTTCTCACCCTTTTCAGCAAAGGCTTCCCATACCACCGTGGTCAAATATCCAAAGAGTCAATCGGTGGCGGTTCGCGTGAATGTAAGGCCTCCAGAGTCGCATCTGCAAATGGTTCTAACGATCGTAAGAAAGCCCAACCGAGGACTCAAGGGCAAAGCTATCGTTGCCATCGATGTCGGCCCCGAGGAATCCCCAAAGTCGATAAAATAGAGGAGGGAGAATCGTGAGATCGCCCCAGAAGGCGCACACTAATAAAGACAACAAATTTGGATGTCAAAGAAGAGCCGTGGTCGCTCGGGAGAACGAATGAAGGCATCTTTGCAAAGACGCGCATGATCTCACGGGATCCATCCTCAAACGGGCGGAACATCATCTCAATATCATTAAAGGAGCCCGATGTAAGAGGCGGCATTTCGACTGTAAAAGGACAAAGTCATAGCAGAAGAAGTGGACAAACTACTAAAAGCGGGTCACGAAAGGAAATCCAGTCCTCGAATGGGTTTCTAATGTAGTCTCGGTTCCTGCCTCGGGCAATGGAGGACGTGTATCGATTTCGTGATTCAATAAAGTACGCTAAAGATCGCACCTCGCCTCGTATTGACCAATCGATTGGTGGATTCTACAGCCGATACGGCATGGTCTCTCGATGGATGCATATCAAGGGTATCATCAAATACCTTTCGCCCAAGAAGATCAAAAGAGGGTTAGCTTTGATCGCAGGGGTTATACGCTTATGGTAACGCCGCTCGACTTAAAAACGCAGAGCCACCTATCGCTTATGGACAAAATCTTCAATGTAAAGGGAAGAATGCGGAGGTATACGCGACGACATCTCGTCAAATCAAAGGTCACTCGATTTAGTCAAGGACTTAAACGAAACCTTCGCTACATTAAGGCGGTTTAATGAAACTAAACCCTAACAAATGCCTGCTCGTAAAAAGTGGCAAGTTCTTGGGTACATAATGACGGAGAAGGGCAAGCCAACCCCGAAAGTGCAAGCCCTACGCAATACGGTCACCGCTAGTCCGCGAGACCCAAAAGTCAGGCGGGGATTGCTTTATCCCGATTTATAGCGGATCGGACAAGGTGCCTTTTTCAAGATTTTCGCACAAGGTCGCTAAATTTCAAATGGGATGATCAATGATGAACAGGCTTTCCAAGAGTCAAGAAATATTCATTTGGACTCGACTCTAGCCAAACCAATACCTGAGAACCATTATGGATGTATCCGTCTGGAAGCCGTTAGTTCGGTGTTATTATAAACAAGAAGGTTCTCATCAAGAACCTATTTATTATACCCCCATATCACGAAGGGGGAGAAATTCCGTTATACGTAGCTAGAAGTTGGACGATATCCTAGTACTAACCGCCCGCAAATTAAGGCCGATTCGCTCATCCGTCACCGCTCTAACACACAAATCGGGTAAGGTCGCTACTAAGCCAAATTTCTCGGAAGATCGCTAAACGGGTAGTAGAACTAAGCGAGTATGATATGATTCACTACCAACCTCGAACGCTATCAAGGCCCAAGCACTCACGATTTTGCAGAGGTACCGCGCACGAAGATGGTTCTGCAACAAAGGGGAGGGATCAGAGGCAATGGAATATATTCGTGAAGACGGTTCTTCAGATCTACAGGCGTGGCTGGTATTTTATTAATTTCCCGGAGGTGAAGAAACTCGATTAGCGTCGCTTGGAATATCGGACATCTAATAACGGCGGAATACGGCCATTCTAGTGGATCGCAGTCGCTAAAGCAAATGGGGGCTTCTTCCATCGCGATCCACTGATTCCCAAATGTAATATCACAACTTCAAGGTTCTTTTCATGTTCGGGAGGAAAGTATAAGTATTCAAGACTTTTGAGAAAGAAAAAGCTCAATTTCACAGTCCTCTTGAAACCAATCCCACGAGCATAGGGAAGGCGATGAATTGGCTTGGATGGCTAGCACTACGGGAGGAATAAAATTCTCGAAGCGATCCATACGAGAGTTCATACTTCCTTAGCAATACGCATGGAGGGAGACATACCGAACCAAGCCTAACTCTTGATCGAGGACCGACATCATAGCTTATTTACTAGACGGAAGATCCCCTGAAGGGAAAATAATGCATCCACTTTAATAAACCAAGCCAAACGGTTCACGCCTCTTAAACGAAGACCTATCACTTGAAACGCCTGAAACGAGGACGCGGAATGGGTACTCCGAGATCCATGAAGGGATCTGTAGCAATCATTTAGAGGGAGAGCTTTAGCAAGAAAGGCTTTATCGCGTGATACTTTCGCCTACTCTTCAAAGAAGATTTGCTCATATAGTGCAGCTGACGCATTGGAAGCATAACAACCGCTTCGAGCGGCTATGAGCCGATGAAAGCCGTAATCTCTTCTTGTCCTTTCGATCAACGGGAATAGATATATTCCGGCGCGCGGCACCTTTACAAAGGAAGTTTTTGTTGGTAGCTGTGGATTATTTTTCCAAATGGGTGGAAGCAGAGCCCTTAGCCAAAATCACTGAGAATGCCGTAATTCAGTTCTTATGGAGAAATATCATTTGTCGGTATGGTATCCCTCGGAAAATAGTCAGTGATAATGGACGCCCAAGGAAAAGATCCGTGAACGTGCCGAGTCTCAACATTCGCCAGACTTTACTCGGTAGCTCACCTTCAAGCGAATGGGCAGGTGGAGGTAACTAACAGGATCCTCATTCAAGGATTAAAGACCAAGTTGGGTGCTCAGAGGGGGAACTGGGTAGAAGAGTTACCAGGCATCCTGTGGGCCTATCGAACCACACCCAAGACAGCAACAGGAGAAACTCCCTTTAGTTTGGTATATGGGGCGGAAGCCGTTATTCCGGTCGAGGTTTTGTTGAATAGCGCTCGGATAAAGGCATACGAACCAAATCGAACTAAATTATCCGCACCGAATTGGACTCGTGGAAGAAAGGCGAGAGACGACGCGAGGTGAGCAATCAGATAAGCAAAGAGTGCAATGAGCCTTTAATAAGAAAGTGATGCCTCGGAGATTTCAAGAAGGGGATTGGGTTTTCAGAAAGTCAATCTACTGAGACTCTGGAAAGTCGTGGCTAATCGGGAAGGACCACATGAAATAACGCTACGCAGTAGGTGGTCAAGATACTATCCGAAAGATTTACTCAAGGCAAAGAGCTTCCACGACCTTGGAATGCCCTTCATTTAAAACTCTTTCACACTGTATGAGAAATATGGAATAGAAGAAGAGAAATTATGAAACTCCGAAGGAAATGCTTCTTGGATTGATTGCGTTCATTAGATGCCAAGTATTTTCCAAATTTCATTAAGGGGTTACTTACAAAAGCAATACAGTATTGTTAATAAATCTTGAAGAAGAAGAGGAAAAACAGAGAGGAAATTCCTATGTTAAAATGGGATATTAAATTACAGCTTAAACCGGTCGGGAGGATAACGTCGAAAGCCAGCCTCCCAATTTAAAGAAAATGAAGGAAAGGTTGGAGGAGGCAACCCTTGGGCGGCATACTGCCGAACCGCATCATCGATCCATCTGATAGTGGAACACATTAAAACGATGAGTCGCTCCTCGCGATTCGGACGGCCGTGGCTTCACTCACGCACCTCTCGATGTTTCTTGTTGTTCTCGGTTTCGACGACATCCACATAAATACGCGACACCTCCATAATAGCATCGGCCAAGACGGAGACATCATCGGCCGAACTTTGTCCTCGCCGCACAAGGTGCGCCATCTCCACCATATTTCGACGCACGGAAGTCAAATCCTCCACCGCTTCGTAATACGATCCGTTCGCAAGTTCGAGCTCATCCTCCGAGGGAAGTTTCCGTGAGACGGCATGAGTACGCGCTACCGAATTTATAAGGGATGAGTTTTCAGACCTCCTTGCGCGCGAAGGTCCCCTATCTTATCTTGTGCTCACCGATATCAACCCAAGACGAGCGATGGCATCGAATCTTGTTGCTTCCCTTCGTGAGCTCGCTACCGCCTCAAGACGAGTAACTCTCGAGCCGAGGAAGATTCGCGTGTTAAGAGAGGCCGACCGACTTCGCCGGGGACGAGTGGCTCGCTCGACGGGTCGCGCTTTAATGTTGTAATAGGTCGCGATCCCGCCGACTCGAGCGAAGCTTAATCGCTTCGCACAGTGCAATTGTTGTAATAGAGTCGCTTCGACTCGAGTATTCGCCAAGCTTTCCTTGTTGACGCCCCATTCTCGGGCTCAACTCGTATCGGTGAAGAGAGCGATCCACCTCACGGTCGGTCGTGCCTACATACCGGGCCGTGGAAAAGAAATCGTCACCAGACAAAAGCTAAGGAAGCTGAGCAAGAAAACATACCAAGTCCAGAGCGTGACGCAGGCCTTCCATGCGAGGAACCACTTCTTCTAAGTTCAGGATCCGAAGACTCCTGGGAGAAAGGGAAGAAGACGGGACGGAAGATGCTGAAGGAGGAATTTCACTGGTAAGGGGAAGAAGGGGAATGATATTTGTGGGAAGAGAGGGGCTCTTCATGCGATAAGTGGAAGGGGAAGTTTGCGGTAAAGGGATATCAACCGTCATGGGTTCGGAGGAAGAATGATATTCAGGGGAGAGAGAAGGCAAGGGTGGGTCAGTCTCTGTCATCGGCTGACATGGAGGTGCATCCTCCCCAAGTTCATCCTCAGGTTGTGGTGGAGGAGAAGGCGACTCAATATCGTAGCAGAGGGAGAAAAAGTATGGGAGCTAGAGTCGAAACGTCGGGAAATTGAGGAAGGAATAATGGTACCAATTCCCCGGGACGGAAGTAACAAGAGACGCAGGGGAGGAGAGGAAGAGGGGAGGTGAAGAAGTCGAGCCGACGGTGACCGACTTCTCTCTTGCGATGGGATAACGACCCGCCATCTCCGGAAAAAGGTAGAGTGCATTTCACGGTCCGAGAATAAGGATTAGGGCAACGGTACGGCGAGGAGGAACGAATGTGACGGAGAAGAAGGAGATGAAAAGGCAAAGGGATGAAGATAGGCAGAGAAACGAAGGCAAAGGGATCCCCTATAAAGGGGAAGTGAGTGGGCCTGTAACCGTTATTGGGCTTCTCGCCTGTGGTAAAAGCGGCCCTAAGTGAAAGGGAAAGAAGGATTATTTTTTCTAAATGACCCGTTATGTGCTAAAGCCTTCACTTGCATGGGAAGGGGCGGATATGGGCATTCCCCTTCAGAAGGCAAACACAAAAGAGGGAAGATATGAAAGCGTTGCCTCCTTTATATTGATGGTTTCGGGACTATCTACATATCAATTTCTATCCCCGCAAGGAAGAGCGGAAGATATCCCCGTGTGGTGGTGGAACGGAAGAACCGATATCCTTCGGTTATTATTTACTCTGTATATAAATTTCTATCCCCGCAAGGAAGAGCGGAAGATATCCCCGTGTGGTGGTGGAACGGAAGAACCGATATCCTTCAGTTATTTCTTACTCTATATAAAAATTTCTATCTCCGCAAGGAAGAGCGGAAGATATCCCCGTGTGGTGGTGGAACGGAAGAACCGATATCCTTCGGTTATTTCTTACTCTATATAAAAATTTCTATCCCCGCAAGGAAGAGCGGAAGATATCCCCGTGTGGTGGTGGAACGGAAGAACCGATATCCTTCGGTTATTATTTACTCTGTATATAAATTTCTATCCCCGCAAGGAAGAGCGGAAGATATCCCCGTGTGGTGGTGGAACGGAAGAACCGATATCCTTCGGTTATTATTTACTCTGTATATAAATTTCTATCCCCGCAAGGAAGAGCGGAAGATATCCCCGTGTGGTGGTGGAACGGAAGAACCGATATCTTTCGGTTATTACTTACTCTATATAAAAATTTCTATCCCCGCAAGGAAGAGCGGAAGATATCCCCGTGTGGTGGTGGAACGGAAGAACCGATATCCTTCTGCTATTAACTCGTATATAAATTTCTATCCTCGCAAGGAAGAGCTAAGATATCCCCGCTGGTGGAACTAAGAACCGATATCCTTCTGCTATTATTTACTCAGATATAAATTTCTATCCCGCAAGGAACAATGAAGATATCCCCTGGTGGAGCTGAAGAACCGATATCCTTCTGCTATTATTTACTCAGATATAAATTATCCCCGCAAAGAAGAGCTAAGATATCCTCGCTGGTGGTGGAACTAAGAACCGATATCCTTCTGCTATTATTTACTCAGATATAAATTTCTATCCCCGCAAGGAAGAGCGGAAGATATCCCCGTGTGGTGGTGGAACGGAAGAACCGATATCTTTCGGTTATTACTTACTCTATATAAAAATTTCTATCCCCGCAAGGAATAGAGGAAGATATCCCCGTGTGGTGGTGGAACGGAAGAACCGATATCCTTCGGTTATTATTTACTCTGTATATAAATTTCTATCCCCGCAAGGAAGAGCGGAAGATATCCCCGTGTGGTGGTGGAACGGAAGAACCGATATCCTTCGGTTATTATTTACTCTGTATATAAATTTCTATCCCCGCAAGGAAGAGCGGAAGATATCCCCGTGTGGTGGTGGAACGGAAGAACCGATATCCCTCGGTTACTATTTACTCTATATATAAGTTTCTATACCCGCAAAGCGGAAGCTATCCCCGTGTGGTGGTGGAACGGAAGAACTAAAATTCATTCGGTTATACTAAAAATTTCTATCCTCGCAAAGCGGAAAATATCCCCGTGTGGCGGTGGAACGGAAGAACCGAAATTCATTCGGTTATACTAAAAATTTCTATCTCCGCAAAGCGGAAGATATCCCCGTGTGATGGCGGAGCGGAAGAACTGAGATCCCCTCAGTTATATATCACTTTTTGTCCCCGAAAAAGGAGGGAAGTTGAAGTCCTTGTTTAACCCTATATTGTTTTATCCTTGCAAAATAGCAGAACTAATTCATTCGATGATTCTATATCCCAAGCAGATTATAAAAGCGGAAGAGCCGAAATATATCTCCGTTATAGGTAAGTCTATGTGGATACGGAAGAAGTAAAGTGTGGTACAATGCCGAAGATACTGGAGAAAGAAGACAAACTAGGAAAATTCATTGATGCAAATGAATTACATATTCTGAGTCATCTACAAGGGAAAATAACAAACAGCAGCCCTTATATATCTCGGGCATTACAGTTCTTTGTTAGGAGGGACAGAGGGGGTTCCCTTGTAGGGTTGAGGTTGGCACAATAGTTGACGCCAGAGGACTGGCCGCAGAAGGTCCGCCGCCAATTCCTTTGGGACCCTATCTTGGCGCAGGAACGATTATGGGCGGAAGTTTCTCCACTGTAAACACTTCACTTGTTCCTCCAAGATAGCTATGTATCGCGATCATTTATCTGTTTTCTTTAGAGGAATCACGCTGTTCGATATTCCGATATTCGTCACGGCAAGCAAAGGAAAAAGGAGAACGGTGGAAGCTAATGTAAAGGTCGCGGGTTTTTATGGCGGCGACGAGGGGAAGAGTGCATTCATTGGGTAGGAGAAGTGAGGACCATAAATGCCAAGAGAGGAGGAAACGGGGGCGATGAGTGGGAAGGTTGACGGGACTACAATTGTAATTAAGAGGGTCCGAATCCGAGACACGATAAGAAGATATGTTCGATCGACATCGTCCTTTTGGAAGATGTAAACCTTTCTACAGAAAAAGCCAAAAACAGATATCATTCGCTTCCCTTATTTTTTACTAACGATTCAAACGATTACATTAACTCGATCTACAAAGATTTTTCATGATTACTCCTAACAGATTTAAGCGGAGATGTCTCTCCGGGGAGAAGGAGCTAATACGACTGCTGCTCGCTGAGGGGGAGGAAGAATCTGGACCTTCATCGAAAGAGGAAGGATAGTCCTCGCCGGGAACTCAGACGAGCTGTGGTGGAAGGGGGAAGTTCAATGCAAAGACGAGGATCTCCCATCGATACTACCACGCTGAAGGGAGGATTCCACACCCGGCCATGAAGGAGGGAAAGGAGCGCGGAAGGACCTCCACGAGGGGTAGGAGCCGGACGGAGAGGCGGATACGGAAGGGGGCAAGGTCAAGTGGCGCTGAGCAGTGTCTCCGAATCTTCATCCTCAGAGACCCACCAGTAGTTCAAAAGATTCTCGACTCAAGAAACTGATGGGATGCGCTCACCGGGCCATAATAAGAGGATAGCAGGACGAAGGCATGAGGGACGAAGGATTTATAATGGAAGGAAAGAGGCAACAGAGGTTCTGGAAAGGGAAAGAAGACGAAGAGATTGATATCATTTCCAAAGCAGTAAGAGAAATAAGGAAGATTAACAAGCAGGAGCTATTTAAAGTGTCGCCCGAACCGGAATCGGGGCGGGTATGAATGATGTCGCGTAGAGACCTTTCGAGTGAATTCCCAAACTGAAACCGGGACGGGTGTGAATAATATCAGACAACATACTCCCAGCAGATTCCCGAACCGAAAATGGGGCGGAGGCGGATAATGTTATTCAATGTCCCTTCCATAAGCCCGAACCAACGAAGTGATTACACCATCCGATACAAGAAGAGAGAAAACGGTATAAAAAAGGAGTTTTAAAAGGGGTCCAGAATTCCCGACCCGTCAAGAAGCATGCCAAGAAGATGATAACTAAGCCTATAAACAAATTCATCATTCAGAGGCAGAAGAGAGGCTATTGATAAAATTATCAAAGAAGGAGAATAGTATAAATTACAATTCAAAGAGTTCGGGCGGACATTTAGCTAACGCCTCCGTGGGATCTAAATAACTAGTATCCGTGCCAGGAGGTGGGTATCCTCGCTGCATTTCGAGTCAAGACCCTCAAACCCTAGTATAAAGAGATCTACCCCTTTCTTGACATAACGCCTCTTGAGGTCGGCTTCCTGCTCCTTTAGTCGGTCCTGATATTGAGCCACCTGAGTTTGACTTTCCGCCAATTTGATCGCCAAAACATCTCTCTCGGTGGCTGCCTTTATAGCTCGCTGTCCTAAGGCTGAAAGAGCTTCAAGATACTCCTGTTGGAAGATGGATTGCTGCTGGGCCACCGGTGATAAGGTTCGGGGAAGAGCCGTTATTGCAGAGGAAAGTTCCTAACACTTCTTTGCATAGGATTCTCGTAATGGCCCAGCTCGACGTTCGAGTTAAGGCGGTTGCATTCTTGTCAAGTGAGATAAGAGCCGCAGAGTCGATCCTCGAGCATGACATCCATAAGATATCTTTTATACTCCTTCGCCTCGAGTCGATGCTACCGCTGCGGCTCCGCTAGATCGCAAAAAGAGGCGCCGTTTCTAATTCCTCATTTTTCGTCATAGCCTCTTCTCGCTTGAACCAAGGCTAGTCAGACGTGGCATCTTCGCATTGACCCTAAAGTCCGCCTCCTTTGCCTCTTGTTCGTTTAATCGTGACGAGCTCTTTCAGCGACACGGAAGAAATGGCGAGTCTCCACACTAGATTGGAATCGGGCTAGGTGGACTACCATGTTGTTATGTTGAGTAGAGGCCTAAAAGGAGAGGAAAATTATCAGCCTACATCAGTATATGAAAATACCTGTAGTAAAGAGGAGGAGTAAAAGGAGTAAATACCTCTGCCAGCAGTTTGCTCACTTGCTCACACGGGCCTTGAATACCCGACTGGTTAAAGAATTTTACCTCCGAAGGGTGCCGAATCTTCAGTAAAGATCCCAGAGTGGCCCTCGGAGGAACCGAAAGGGAAAGGTCTTCTCCTTGGGTAGGAACCGTTCTCGAGTCGGACGGCGTTGGAGCTTGGAGGGATTCTGCATGAGGAGGCAGGGGTGAATTCTGTGCGGAGGGGGAAGAATGCAGAAATTGGGAAGGAGAATCTCCTCCTTGGGGAGCTAAAGAAGAGGCAGGGGAGGTGTGCCTTTCTTCGGGTTCATAGATGACAGGGGTCGAGCTCCGGTGGGAAGACAGGGAAGAAGAGTGATGAACTCAAGCTCCTTTCTTGATAAGCCGCACTTCTTCCGAGGAGACGACGGAGCAGGGATTTGCCTCTTTTAGTCGTGGTCTTCTTCTTCTCGACCTCGATCGACTTCTTCCACCAAAGCCTTCTCAGATGATTATCTACAAAATATACCGTAAGAAAGACGAATGCCCTAAAAAGGAAGTCACATCATAGGATAAGTGTCACCCTACCTATAGCAACCAAGTCGCCAAAGGTAAAGGAGACAATCCAAAGTGGCTTAAGAGGGAGTTTCTATCGATGGTTCGAGCAAGAATGCAGCCTCTCCTAAGACTTCTATACACTTCCTGAAGGGACATTCGTCCTCATTTCCTGAAAGAAGATATCAGAAGGTCTACCTTCCAAGTATCGAGTAAGGTAAAGACTCGAGTCAGACAAAGAAATATAAGGCTTCCCAACCTCAGGAAGTAGTGTTCACCAGAAATCGGCAACGACTAGACAAATAGAAGAGACCCGCTTTATAAGACTTTAATCGAAGAAGCAATGGAATATTTCGGGGTCAAAGAGAGGTTCAAATGTTGAACACTATGTGGGCTCCCGATGAATCCTAAGGAGTCAGTGAATTGGTTGCAGGTAGTCCATGTAAGTTTAGGAGGTCCAGGATAGACTGTGGTAATCGGGCAGGATAGCCGTTAAGAAATTGTTCATGTAAAAGCATGTCAGCGGAGGAGGTTTATGAGGTCGATGCTGTCGTGAAACAACATTTTATGAGGGTTCATGAATCGCTCTCGTTAAAGAAATAATGGTTGCAATCTAATCGGTTATGGTATGTTCATACCAGTGATGAAGAGAGGGTCCTAGGAGCCATGGGTGTAACAAAGCGTAACACTTACTCGGAGGGTAAAGAAGAATCGTGTGAGGAAAGGAAGAACTGGTCGCTGCAACACCGCCATGAGAATCACGGAGAAGAAGAACAAACCGGATTATCAAGCACACTAACCGATACCTAAAAGAAGAATAGGGTTTATAGGTTTTCCGCGACGATTCACAGATGTAAGGAGAAGGAGAAGTAGAGCCCATGGGCCCAAATGGCCTCCTTCAATATCGGGGGAAGTTATAGGAAAGCGGATGGATTTAAGCCGAGAAATGAAGAATAGGTCAGAAACTTTATGTACATTAGGAAAGTCAAGCTTATAACTTCGCTTGACTATTTTTCGGGGTTAACTAATGATACTACTGGTACCTTCTTTACCTAATCCCCGATAGAGGGGTTAGCGGGTGACCTACGATCCGATCCAAAATACACGGCTCAGCTAAGAAAGGACAGGAAGATCGCACGAACCTCGGCTACCGCACGGCGAACCTCGTGGCTATGCACGGCGAATATCGAAGCCATCGCTCGGCGAACCTCGGCCATTACGCAGGCGAATATTGGAAGCCATCGGTACGGGCGAATATTGGAAGCCATCGGTACAGGCAAATATTGAGAGTCATTGGTACGGGAGAGTTAGTGAAAGCAATTGATACGGCAAAGGAGAGGCGGAGGGCGCTTCGCCAAGAAGCCAGCCCAATCTGATCAATACAAGGGGAAGTTGGGCACGGGAAAGAGAGGAATTGGTTCGGGTTGATGAGGAGTCATAGGGCTAGGTCACCCGTGGGCTATGAACCTACGTTAGCTTCACCCCAAAGCAGATGATTGAGGGAGACAGTCTAGCCTAAGTTTCCCGAAAAATAGAGGAAAGAGTGTTAGGCAACGGCCTGGGAGGCCCCACATAATATTCCAAAGAGTCTTCACTCCTGATATCTGTAACAGAATTATTCTGCAAGGAAAGGTGATGGTCACGTGTACGATGGAGATAATCCACGACGTTACGATGAAAAGGGAGGGAAGATAAAATGGAGGAAGAAAGGGGGAAAGGAGGGGGATCCGCATTTATTCCAACCCAGGGAGAGAGAAGAAGAGGCAAGGGGAGAAGAAGGGGGACAACCACCTCGCCGGAGAAGCCGGACGGAGACCTGTCGTTGTTATATCTCTTGTATTTTTCTCGTCTGGTGAGATCATTGTAAGAGGTTTTTTTCTCCTCCACCTTCGGAAACTTATTTTCCGTAAAGGAGGACCTTCATAGTGAAAGTGCTTGGGCACTGCCCCCGGTGAGAAAACTCACCTCCGTGGAGTAGGAATCCTCATTCCGAACCACGTTACATCTTGTGTCTGAGTTTCGATTGCTGGTGCTGGTTTTTGCATTTCATCTACCTCATCTTCTTACTTCCTTACTGATTGCGGCCTGTGAAAACCCTCTGAGATCTCCCTCAGTGCATCACTGCATTGAAATAAGGAGTAAATAGATTTCACCCGTCCGCATCACTCACAGTACACATGGATAAGAAATAAGGTCATTAAAATCTGGCCACTGGAGCATGCAAATCTGCTGGGCAAAGCTTCATCTGCAAGGAAGAAGGGGACCACTAGAGGTGGAGAAGAAGATTGTTGCTTGTTGTGAATCAATTGAATTTGAATGCAAACTATACTACATCGAGGATATTCACCGAGATCTATTGGGCCAAAACTAGACCATTGGAGTGTGTGAACAATTGGCCAACTGATTATTCTACATGGCAGCCTAGATGAAGGTCAATGTTTGTGGCAATAAATTAAATGTATGCTTCAATGCAACTTGCAGCAACGTGAAGCGCAGAGTATGTTAACAAAGCTATATTGCACCACATGTGCACCATGTAGGCCTCATTTGCCATGTATAACTGTGAGCGCCATGTGTGTCTGTCATGTGTGATGCACATAACTCCATTATATGTGGGACAAGTTTATTGGTGCATCCATATTTCAATATTATAATCTCACTTAATGCGAGACTAATCAAGTGCAAGTTTTCCATTTGCTTCATGAACTCTCTTTTTCTTTTTCCTGTTTTAAAAAAACTTTTGAGCCTTTTGTTTTAAAAAATTACAACAATTTTTCTGTTCTGGTGACTGAATATGTTGTTCATAACAGAGGATCTTTCATTTGTGTTGCAATATTTTCTGCATCTCTACTTACTGTAATGTAGAGAAATTCCTTAGCAAACTTATCCCATGGGAATTTCTGTGATAATTTCATTTTCCTGTTTTTTTTTTTACCAGTAAAAAGTTATCTTTCCTAATTCCATGTGATTGTTTTCCCTTAATTACACACACTTGTTTTTGTTTAGGTAAAAATACCAAATATTGTTGCTCAATAAAGAAAAAATGGGAATATCAAAGGTTATGGGATGTGTGTCAACAATTCTCCTCTCTACTTCCGTTTACCTCAAGAAAACTGGCAGAACTTACACAGCAGTGCCACTTCTACTAAGTGCTTTGGTTGGGTACACAGTCTCCATTGCATCTCATCCGGCTATAAATTTGCCATTGATCCTTGGAAAGAGCTCTCATGGGAGCTTCCCTCTTTGGTCAAAGTTTCTTTTTGCTCCATATCTATTGACAGTTCGAGTATATGCTGTTTTCAAAAGGATGAAGAGAAGGGAGTCATTGTATGATGAAATTATCGAGGGACTCTATCTTGGAGGATGGCCTACTTCATTGAGTCGTTTGCCTCCAGGTGATCCTGTGGTTATCGACTGCACATGTGAATTACCGAGGACCTATTTTGTTCCTCCTGAATCTTATCTTTGCATCCCTTTGTGGGATTCAAGGTCCCCTGATCCAACCCAAATTGAATGTGCTGTCCATTGGGCATGCCGAAAGAGATCTGAAAAGAAACCAGTCTACATCCATTGTGCAAATGGTCAGTTATTGCATCCTCTTCATTTAATTATTTGGCAATGTTGATTTCTTTTGATTAAAGTAGGAAATATGTCTAATAATGCTTTAGTTGAACATAGAGTGCACCAGTTTGTAGCATGGAAATTTGTTCATGAGAGAAACAATACGATAGGGTTCAGCTTAATGCATGAAAATGCACTGGGCAGGCAATAGGTGAGTTTTCCTTCAAATATTTTGCACTGACAAAAGAAAGCAGTTAAGTATGTGTGTGCATATATTATCTAATGTAGAATATTAGGTAAGTTTCACAGATCCCTTTAAACCCAAGCCTTATGTTCCTTGGCCTCCTAAACTAGTCACAACCAGCTGGAAGCATTTGTAGAATTCAATATAATTGAATGCCTTTCTAATAGACTTGTTGAAAAGCGAAAATTGTACTAACTAAAAACTTGTATAATACATGGGATCCTAACCCCTTTACACATTCTTATTTTCTTAAAATAATAGCTTTTCAAAACAAACTTATCTAAAAAAGCTAAACGGAACTTATTACTTTATTATATCCCATAATTTATGAAATGTTTCAGCCTATATATGGTTATAAAATATGTTATTCCATACTTCCTTCAAGCTGGTAAATAGATATTTATCATTCCTTGCTTGGATATAATACTTTAAAACACTAAGCTACTTAATCCTTAGTAACTATATCTTCAAGTTGTCCGCGTACAGATATGTAAAGAGTCTACTCTCTATTCTCCTTGATTAAGTGACAATAAATTTCGATATGCTTTGTTCGATTATGTTGTACTAGATTGTGAGATATGTGAATCACAGACTTTTTGTCACAATAAACTTTCATTGGGTCATCTCACTTGGATTTTCAAATCTTCTAAGATGAACTTTAACCAAAGTAGATCACATACACCTTGAGCCATTGCTACAATTCTGCCTATACTAGACCGCACTGCCAAGTGTTATATATTACTCCTTTATATCTTTTGAATTGAATAGCCTTTCTTATTGTTCCTTTAAAATACTATAATACTAAGTGCAACCATTAATACATTTCCTTATGTACTATGACATCTTGCTCTACTATCCAAGTATGAGATTCAGTCTACTGGAGTAGTTGTTGCCTTGTATGTTGTGTTACTTGTCTGTTTAAGGAGATCTGTAACATATTTTTGTTGGGAGATAAAGATGTCTTGCTTAGAGTGAGCTATCTTGCCTATTTATTTAAAGAGATTTGTAACATATTTATGTTAGGAGATAAAGATGTCTTGCTTAGAGTGAGCCATATTATTTTCTGCCACTGATATATCATCCACATATATTGAGAGCGTGAAGAGTGTTTAACAAACAATCTGTGATCTCCTTAGCTTTTTCTATACTCCATGACCATCATATCTCTCACAAATTATGCTCGTGGTGATTACTTAATTTCATATAGTATGAACTTCGAAATTATTTCTTTATCCTAGTAGGACTTCTATATAAATTTTTTCTTCTAGTTTTCGGTGTAAAAATGCATTCTTGACATTAAACTTCATTGGCAATGAAGGCCAAGCAAAAGGGAAAAATTCAATTGCGAAGGCTGATGAAAGAAAACATTGACAATAAAGACCGAGCAAAAGGAAAAAAAAAAAATCCAATTACTAAGTTTGATAAAAAAAAACAACTATGGAAGCTGGTAAAAGGAAAAATGAGTACAAAAGCCGAGCAAACGAGAAAAATCCAAAAACTATGGCCGGTGAAAGGGAATCCAATTATGAAGACCGGTAAAGAGAATCCAACTATAAAGTCTAGTAAAAGAAAAAAAAAATCAGCAATGATGATTGAGCAAAAGGGAAAAATATGGCTATGAACATCAGTAAAAAGAATCCAACTATGGAGGCTAGTAAAAGAAAATATTGGCAATGAAAGACAAGCAAAAGGAAAAAAAAATCTAGCTATGAAGGGTGGCATGAGAAATAATCTCTATGTTTGTTTTGGTTTGTTTTGTTTATTTGGGTTAATTAAAGGAAACAATCCAAAATGGATGAGAATAGGAAATTAATGATGGTGGTAGAAAAAAATGGCGGATAGTGAAAATGACAATAGATGTGTAGGGAATGCAGTGAAGGAAAAGATGTGTGATGATAAGGAGAGAAGGAGAAGATAAAAGAAGGTGAATTATGATATTTTTATTTTAGAGTTTTGATTGTAGGTGTCACAAGGAAAAGGAAAAAAACAGAATAAAAGGGAAAAAGGACAAGGCCTCTAATTATTGAGAATAAAAGAGAAAAAATTTTAAAAGATGAAGGCGATGGGGAAAGAAAGAAAAAAAAGATGAACATTAATAATAGGGCAATCAAAAACAAAGAATGAGTTAGAGAAGAAAAAGAACAACTAAAAAAAGGGAAAAGAAAACTAAATGGGACCAAGGTAAAGAAGATAAAAGAGCATAAATAAGAGAATAAAAATTAAAAGAAGTTATCGTGGACATAAAACAATGAGAGAAATTGTGTTTCCTAAGTTAAATAATTATCATTGTTAAGTTTGATGGGTAGAAAAGATATTGCATTCATTGGTAAGAAAAAGATTTGTGTTGTCGAGGGTATTTCTGAGTTGAGGATGGAGATGAAATTTCATACTTTTTTGTATTTTTTTTTACCTTTTTAAACATTTTTTACACGGAGGAAAAAATAAGACAAGGCAATGATATTAGAAAGATCTAGACAAAACTAGATTAAAAGGAATAGGGTAAAGGAAATTAAGAATAAGAGGCACAAAGATAAAGAGGATAAATTAGGAATAAGATATAGTATATGAAAAAGGAAAAAGGAAAAAATTAACTATTTGTAAGGAAAGAATAAGGAGAGAGAGAACCAAACCAGGTATCAAAGTGTAAATAATTCATGGATGAGGGTAACCTACTTTCCATATGAGAACGGATTTGTCTTTAGAGGGTGTGAGTAGACAAGCAACTAAGATATCACCAATGTGCCCTCTTAATTCATGTAATAGGATTTCCTCAATCTTAATGATCTTTGCAAGGAGTACAGGAATTGAATTATGATATTTTCCTTCCATTTGGTGAAAATTTCATCCTATAGCAAATCCAGTTGGAGACAATTGTGTTGACGTCGATGATGTATGCGAAGGGTTAGGATGCAGTTGAAAAACTTAGGGGGCATTTGGTTCGCAGAGAATTTTCTATTTTCTGTTTTCATTTTCTCTTTTTTTATAAAACAGAAAACGAGTTTTTTTTTTATTTTTAGTTTTCCAGAAAATGCTCTTTTATTTTTTGGAAAACGAAAATGGAAACAGAAAACGATTATTTCTCGTTTTTCAGTTTTCCATAAAACGCTCCTTTATTTTCTAGAAAATGGAGATGGAAAACGCGAACCAAACACGTTTTCTCGTTTTTGTAGAAAATGAAAATGGAAAACAAAGAAGAAAATAGATACCAAACGCTCCCTTAGTTTCATTCCCACTGCCTTCCCTTTTGTAATTGACAACAAAACAAGAACACATGTTTAGTGGTGGAGTTGGAATGATTAAGTATTGGTGAGTTTTCCGATGTAGGTACCATGGAAAACTAGATGATGACGAATGATGCTAGTTGTATGGTTAACCAATGACTTTGAGGCGTAATAGACCCACTTCTTGTCGAGGCAGTGATGGTTAGGACATAGAGTTTAAGGAAAAAGAATAGTGGGTTTAGGAAAAAAAATAATTCAGTCGAGATCTAGATTTTAGGGAAAAAGAATAGCTTTGATACTATATTGAAAATTGTGTTAACTATTAGCTTATTTAATACATTGAATCCTACCCTTTTTATAGTTCGATAATACAACTTATTCTTTATAAAAAAAATAGACTTTTTTAAAAATATAAGTCATAAAAACTCTAACAATTTATTTTAAACAAGCTTATCTAAAAAAAACTAAACCTTTATGAAAATTAGTTATGCTATCATATCACATAATTTATAGAATATTTTCAGCATTTTTTTCCCACAAGACCCAAGCCTTTAAGATATTGGTAAAGATGATATTTGTAGAGTTTTTCTTTAAGGTTTCACCAATATGCCATATAAAAACTTGAATGCCTAACCTTCACATATGCCATTGATTCCAACTTTATTTTTTGTCACTAAAATGCCAACACCACATTGCTTGTGTTGTTTTCCCTTGGAAGGATAAAAAATACAAGAGGGAAAAGAGTAAGGATAGCAAATGAAGGAAAGGAAAGACAAATAGTATTTCTGTAGTTTATTTCCTTGGAGGTATGGAAACAACAAGGAAGAAAAAAAGTTATAGAATACTCTCATCTTCTTCTAAATGCAAAGATCAAATGACAACCAGACAAGTGGCAACACTTTTGTAGTTAGGTTAGTTTGAGACAGAGGTAATAGCTAGGTGCTTCTGATGATAATTTCAGCAGATTTTGAGGGAAACAAGGATGATCATTTTTCACCACTTTTTTATTCAATCCAAATTTTCCTCTGCGAAGTGAAGGAAAAAATGTCCCCTCTCTTTCATTTTCCTCTCTTTTCCTTTGTTTCTCAAAGAAACACAAATTAAAGGTAACAAGTATCTACCTCCCATGTCAGAAGGAAATATATCAAGGAGGATCATCATGACCTAAACTAATTATTTCACTATGTACCTAAAGAGCAGAATGGTCGTTGATAAAATTCAAAATGATGAAAGAATGACTAACATTTAGTTGGCAATTCACAAGATTATTTTTCATAACAATTTGATATTTTTCTGGCCAGGAATGATTGAATTACTCAAGGGGATAGTACAGATGAAAACTAGTGATGCTACTATTCTTTCATCTTTTGGAATGGCTGAATTTGAGAATTAATTTTTGGATATGTGAATTCTTGTGCTAACCACCATTAAGATATTGCGCACATCCAAAAATGCTGCATATTTGTTCAATTTGTAAATTGTTAATCTTCGTCTCACCTTATTTCACCACTTAATCCTTGCTAATGATTGGTCAACAACAGGCCACGGCAGAAGTGTGTGTGTTATGTGCGCACTCCTCGTTGAGTTAGGAGCGGCTGAAAGTTGGAAAGATGCCGAGAAGATGATACGCGAGAAGCGTCCTTTGATCAGAATGAATGCTCATCACAGGAAAAGGTTAGAAGAATGGTCAAAACGCCATATTGTATCAACAACAAAATAACTGGGAGGTAGTACGACTTGAATGCTAGAATATATATTGCGAGTGACAAGTCAAGAAGGCATAGTTGATTAAGAGCGAGTGAAGGTACCTCATTTTCTCCCTAAACTTCTTTAATCTTTGTTTACATGATGTTTGATTTATTTGTCTAAATTATGGACTCTGCTGTACCATTTCTTTATAAACATTTGGTTAATTTAGCACGGGAAATTTTTCGTAAAAATGCTCACATTGTTGGAGTTACCTCCAACGTAAAACTCGTGTGCATTACAGGCATGAGTTTGATATAACTCGTAATCAGTGTTAAGGTTGATGTGAGAGTGACTGAATGGCTAGGAGGAAGGAAATGAATAATGTTTGACTTGAAAATTCAAAATCTCTGTTGCAAGACCAAATGCAAAAGATAAGAAATATATAAATATACAACAAGGGGAAAAAAAATAAATCACTAACACAATAAAGTTTTCATAGTTTGAAATCCTCTTTTCGTACTCCATGCACAATTTTGTAGTTAGAGGAAGTTATCCCTTGAAAAACCTCAGGTTCCGGATCCTTGTAGAGAATGATTTGCAAGAGTGATAAACTCTATAACACTCTCTTCAGTAATCTTCCCCTTAAACCCTATTAATGAATGTAGATAGTTTAAGTAAGGACTAATTAAAATACCTATTGATTAATTTGTCAACATATAGAATTTTAATGAAATAGATTAGGTATTAATTTACTCAATAAAGAGATTAAATGCAAAATTAAGGATCAATATAAGAAATTAAAATTTGAAGAATCAAATTATAATTAACTAATTTAATCTAAAATTTAAAACGGTCAATTTACTAGAATTTTAGAAATTAATTTAGAGAGAAGATAATTTTTAAAATAATTTTAGACGAGTTAACAATTTTAAACAGTTCAAAATCTTTTATATTTTCAATTGATTGATTAATTGATAAAAAAAATTAAGAACTTGGTTGTATAAAAAAGTAATCTTAGATGAGATTTAAACAAGATATTAATCTAATCCCTAGCTTCCTTTCTCTCTCCTTTGCTATTATATGCTGTCCCTTGGCACCATATTGTTATTGTATCATTACACGATGGCTTTTTCATCTCCCTTGAACGGATGCTAGAACTCATATGGTATAAGAATATATAGGACAAGTAGAAGAAAGGGAGAAGAAATTCATCTAAAATTGTCGAAATCATCATCTATAAGGGATAGCCTCCACTGCATGCTTATTATGTCTGTAAGCAAGGTTAGACTATAGTCATATATATAGTTGACTCGACCAGGTTTTCAAGGGGGCTCAACAAATATTTGATTCACATTCAAAATTATTAAACTCAAGAGAGACTCCAAGAAGTTCAGTAATTTTTTGAACCCAATTCGAACTTATAATATTTTATTTTCAATTATTCATGAATCGTTCTCGAGCTTTATTTAATATTTTTAAATTAAGATAGGATGATATAAATATTCTCAAAATAAGGTTCGAACGATTTAAATCGAACTCAAATTTGAGCTATAATTTTGTTTTGTTTCAATCAAAATCCAAACAAACTCCTTTTTTTTTAATCAAACTCGAAAAAGAATTGTTTGTATTTTTGAACTTAATTTGAATCAAAATCGAAAATCACACATTTTTTGAGATAGATCGAGCTCGAGCTCGAATTCTATTATTTTTAAATTATTTAACTTGATTAAATTCGTTTGCACCCCTATATATAGGGTGATCAAGTCTCCATGCAAGCTAGCCAAGGGTTGGTCATTGTTCTATGCTAATTGCACTTATGGACAAGGGCCAACCACTGCCGTGCATGGATTGCGAGGGATGGGTAGCACTGCATGCCAGTCATATTAATGTGCAAGGGTTGGCCACTATCACACCTCCATTGCATGATTGCATCTATTGTTGAAGCATAGGCTGCGTTAGCCAGTTGCTCCTTGTGAATTAGTCGTTGATTGGATCGTTCCTCCAAAGGTGTTCCCGTGAATGATTTTGATGAGACCTTTACACTAGAAATCCCCCTTGTATATATCAAGTTCATTTACCTTCCATAGTTGTGACAGTGAATAAGTTCCCTTGGTCATTTTGACTCATTGACCTTAGTCAAGCAAGGTCACACTTGCTTGGAATATTTGTATTATAGGTAATTGTTAACACTTCTCCATCTTGATCTCTTGGAGCTTTATATATTTCCTCTTATGCTTAGTCATATCAATGTCAATTTGAAGTAAACTCTCTATTCTTCTTGTACATACATTGAATTCGATCTCCCTCAAAGTGATTAGTTCTCAAATAATACCTAAGCAAGGTCAATATAGTGTATGGCTCCATTTGAATCAAAGGGAAGGCGACCTAAAAATAAAATTTTCTTGCAATGTAAAGCAATTCGAATATTAGTACTCATAAAGTGTTCGTGTGTGGATTAGTTGAATGTGTCGACATTGTATATGCAACGAAAACAAATAAAACAATAAGCACAATTTTTAAAATGAATTTTATGTAGTTTAAAGTCTTATTCCTACTCCATGACCTATTGATTCAATAGGTGACTCATTTATGCAAATCCACTATGAATTATTTCTTCATAGGTATATTAACAATATATTTTAACTCTTACTATAAAATGATAGTGTAAGCAAAAACAAGAAGAATTATCAAGAGCTTGAAAATTTTTTTTTTTTTAAACTAATTACAAGTCCTTTCGGTATTGTTCGAATTTAGCTTTTGGTTACAATAAAATCACACTTGTTTTCTTGCATTCTTACAAAGGAAAACAATCTTCAATGTACATCGAACATTTCTACAAAGACTCTATTTCAAACACCTCTAATCTATTGAAAATTACCTCAATTGATTGTTGCGGTGATATAGTCTTTGAGTGACTAAAGACTCTAAACAGTAAAATTAAAATCATATCCATTAGACTTTCATGAGCCTAATTGACTATAATCTAAACATAAATATTATATATTTTTGAACTCTGTCATTCAATCGACTCCTAAATAATCTAAACACTCAAGTCAACTAAGCCTCACATTCGGTCAACAAAATTTGCATGGAGATCTCACTTCACTTACTTTAAACCCTGGTAAGACTTTCAAAGCTAAGGGTTTGAGGCTAATTGTCAACTACAATTTGGAACCTAATGGTCTCTAATTGAAGATTGTTGGTACAGAGAACACCACTTTTTAGTTTTAATATATGAATCATAATTTAAAGTTAGGAATTATTTGTGTTTTAATATACATGTTAAGTGTGCAGGTTTGACAGAAAGTCCTAGTAGGTCAGGTTGATCAAATACTATGCATTGAGTAAAAGTCCTAGTAGGTCAGGCAAATCAGATACTAGACAGAAGACTTGACAGGTCAGGAGGATCGGACACCAAGCAGGAAGTCCAAATGGATCGTGTGAATCGGACATCTGATAGAAGACCAATTGGGTTAGGAGATCAAATAACTGACAGGAAGTCTAGTTAGGTCAGGAAGATCGGACAACTGACGGAAAGCTCTGGTGGGTCAGATCGGATGTCAAGCATGGAAAGTCTAGTAGAATAGCCGACAGATAAACCTTAAGTGAAGAGGTGAGGTCGAGTCCTCTGTAGGGGGACAAAGTAAGCATTGATCCGACGGATAGTCCATATAGGACTAAGAAGTCGAGATCGGACAATATTACTACTGTCATGCCATTTCATACTAGATATTATGCTAATATGGTTTTGCAAGTATCCACGCAACTGGACAGTTTCCAATCGACTCATACCCAGTCGACTGGGTATGGTCCAATCGATTGGAATGTTGAGTTGGCAACATAGGATGGTGATCGACTAGAGATCTGGAAATCGAAATGGCAAGAAATCCAATCGACTAGGGAATATTGGTGCAATCGGCCCAGGTCACGATTGATCAGACTCGAGTTTGACTCGAGAGATGTTTTGATGTTTGACAAAGTAAGTTGACATTGATGTTTGACATTAATGTCTGTTGATATTTTGGGAAGATTGTTTATACAATCAACCCGGGTTATGTTAACTGGACTCGAGTTTGACTCGAGGGAGACTTTGATGGTTGACTAGGGTTGACCATGTGGTTATGGAAAGTCCAAGTCATGGGTATTTGGCATGGAAAGTCCAAGTGGGACACTTGGCATTTAGAAAAGTCCAAGCATGGGTCTTGGCATGGAAAGTCCAACATGGGTTGGTAAGGGAAAGTCCAAGCTTGAGTCTTGGCATTTGAGAAGTCCAAGGGGTTTGATATTAGCGGCGTAAAGTCCAAGCGGGAGTCTTGGCAACATAAGTCCAATGGTTGGCGGCGTAAAGTCCAAGCGGAGTCTTGGCAGCGTAAGTCCAATGTGCCTTGGTGGTGTAGACACCATTAGCATGACATAGTCGATGGAAGCACCTGAAGGCTAGCGCGATGGATGAACAAGTCATGGATGACTTGGAGGGATCCGAGAGGCGTAAGGCTGATGGAGGTGGCTAGAAGGCTTAGGTCTAGGCTAAGGGTGATCTAGCAAGTATAGGGGCACCATACTTGGGCTAAAACCTCATGTTTGAGGTGTGCCAGTCGACTGATGCCATGTGGCAGTCGACTGGCGTAGTCAACTAGGGTTTGACTATGGGAATTGCCCTAGCAGTCAACTGATTGGACGAGCAGTCGACTGATCTTGTGATCAGTCGACTGATGCTCGAATTTTAGGGCACAGAATGGAGTCTCACTCAACCGCTGGGACAAGCAGTCGAGTGATGCTTGATCAGTCGACTGATGCGGATGATCAGTCGACTGATGTCCTAGCCGTTGGATTTTTCCAGCGTGGATTACACCGTTGTCTCACAGCAACAGTGTGATCAGTCGACTGATGGTCCCGAGCAGTCGACTGATCAACATTTTGTTAGTAATATATGAGAAGTGTCCTAAGGCAATCGCCTTATGGTCATACCATTTATTTGATAAATGAAGATTCACTGTTTGAGTGTACATGTTTTCATGTATTTGATTGGATCTTAAACTCATTTACTGAATGCCCGTGATACGATTCACAGCATGAGAGAATTTGTGATTGGACCACAACTAGTGAGTATCTCTACATTGTGTAATTGTGATGTATCAGAATTATCCCTAGTCGATGAATTGATGGATTTGGGCACCATCAATTCTGTCGAGACTAGCACGAGGTATACTCCTTGGTGTATCCAAGCAGCTGATTCTCACTGGCTGGAGATATTGTGATGTCCGGAGTTGATTGTGGATGCTAGTTATGATAACTAGTTCATTGGAGTGACCAGCCGTAAGACTTCATATGGTTCTCTGCATATATAGATATGTCAATGAAGTTCTTACTATAGCTTAAGTGCGATGTTCCTTTGACTTGCGGTATTCAAGTCATCTTGATCATGGAGACTTATGCTTTGACATCTTAAGCAAACATCTCTAAGGAGATGTGGACCCGGGATGATTGGGTATAAGTCGAAATGATCGAAGGTGTTTGAATAGCCTATAAAGGATTCACCACTCCTTGCGAGGAGATGTATACCCATGGCCTCTCGTCGGATTGTTACTAAAGTCTTTGGCCAAAGCATTACATGTTTAGAGTAAGGTACTCTTCGATACATATGGAGTAACTAGAATCCGTAGGACGAGGAAATGATACTTGGGCTAGGTGTGATGTAGTCAGCCTAGTGGGGACTGACACTATAGACCATGTCCTGAACCAAGTGGGTATAAGATGAGTGAAGGGAATGGGGCACGAATCATTCGAGCTGCTGAAGGGTTTCAGAAATAGTTCTGGATCAACCGTTGATCTTTTCGATTAATTGGGGATCATGATGTACTACTAGGTGCCACTCATGATCGTTCTATAATTAATGGTTAATTATAGACGACCAACATAAACCGAGAACCTATTTGGTCACACGCACAACGAGCGTAATCCAAAGGATTTAAAATGAGCTTGAGAATGGGATTCTCAGACCGAGAGAAACTAGGTTTGGTTGGACCAAACATAAAGCGAGCATGAAATCGTTTCAGTCGCAATGGAAGCGTGGATGGGCCGTGTCTTATGAAGACGTAATGGATGAACCAAAATGGTTTGGTTCTAATCCAATGGATGAGAATAAACCAAAGGGTTTGGTTTATTTTAAACGAATGAACCAAAAGTTGGTTCGGTTCGTTTTAACTTAAAATAAACCATCATGGTTTGGTTTATTTTAACTTATCTTAATGGAGCGGGTTAACGGGCCTAATGGTTATGATCCAATAACCATTAAGAGAAGTAGTTCTCTATAAAAGAGGGCTTAAGGGATAATTAAGCCCTAATTCAAAACCCTTGCCCTAAGGTTGCCGCCCACCTCATCCTTGGAGATTTCGGCGCCCAACCCCCTTGTGCCGCCGCCCAGCTTTTGTGTCGCCGTCAGAGTCCTTGTCGGCATCCAAGCTTCAGCCGGTGATCCTCCGGCGACCCTCCGGTGATCTTCCTAGGCTTCGGTGAAAAGGTGAGCACTTGGCTTCCTTGTTTTGGCCGGCGCCTACTCCTCCACCAAAGCTGTCCAGTTTTCTGGACAGCTTGTTCTCCTCTCGTTGGAGCGTCGTTTGGACGACGGTTAGAGCTCCGACAGCAGCTAACTTACCGGGGATTCGATCTCCGGTAATCCTCTGAGGTGGAGGATGAAGGATTCGTCAATCGGTTGACGAATATCTCTCCGGAGAAGCGAGTTTTGAGGACTCGTCTTTAGATCCGAATTTGGATTCGGATCGTGATCATCTCTCGATCACGTCGTCTTCAACACGAGGCTAGTAACCCGTACGAAGACGAAGCTCGTGGCTTAGCGAAGTCATCCAGAGGATACTCGGCGTGGATACGGATAGAGACGATTCTAGCGAGGATCGTTCCGGTTGATGCCGTTCCCGCTACACACCATACGAAAGGTATAACGTAGTTAAATTTCCTTTTATTGCAAATTTAAATTTACGGTTATGTCTACACTTGTTGTAATATGCATGCGTGTGATGTGTGTGTTGTAATAAATATAGATTTATTAATTTTATTGCTTCCGCTGTGCTCATGTTTGCGAAACATGATCGAACACACACACGCCGCGGTGCCGGAAACCCAACAGTGGTATCAGAGTCCAGGTTGTGTTTCGACATAATCGTAAAATGGTTTTGCGATAGTCATAATGTTATTTCTGAAAATTTTCTAATTTTGGAAATTTAGAAGTATTTATGGAAATTTTTCAATTTTGGAAAGTCTAGAAGTATTTATGGAAATCTTCCACTTTTGGAAAGTTGGAAGTATTTATAGAAATTGATATTTTCCATAAATAAAATATTTGATTAGATTCTGGAAATTTATTTCCTAATTTAATCATGATTTGATTTGGGAAATCAAATCTTAAAATATTTTATTTTCATAAGTAGTTTTGATGATTTAGGAAATTGGTTTCCTAAATTGATTTTCCTTAATCAACTATTTCCATAAATAAAATAAATGATTAGATTTGGAAATTTGTTTCCTAATTTAATCATGATTTGATTTGGAGAATCAAATCTTAAACATATTTTATTTCCATAAATAATTATGACAAATAAGGAAATTATATACATGACATAATTGTATGCCATGTAATTGCATTAGATGCATATCATTATGTTATGTGTGTCGTGACATGTAGATGTATGCCATGCCATATAGATAATAGTTATTTGCATGCAAAGAGGATGAGACATAAAAACCCTTACTCAATATTAAAGCCTACACCTTCCATTAATATGGTTAGAACCAGAGTTCCGTTTCTTGTTTGGGTTGTTGGACTCTCTCGACCAGCTCGAACGAACATGTTCAAACCATGGAATAGTTTAATACTAATATGGTAAGAGTCAGAGGTCAATCGTTAGCTTTGGTTGTTGGACTCTCTCCAAGCTGGGCTAATTGGTTGAATGCGCTCTAACCATATTAAAACTATGTCTTGATTAATGGGTTGGCTTTAACCTGGAGCATCGGCTTGTTGGACTCTCTCCAAGGTCGATGTAAAGGGAGGTGAAGTTGGGTGCTATGCATATGATGCATACTTGTTAATGTGTTAACAACCCGATGTATGTGTGAACATTCAATTAGTTGATAGCACATTGTGATAGTTGTATATACGTGATATGCAATCGGTATAGTTGATACCTACCATCGTAGTTATGAATGACTTGTTGGACTCTCTACAAGGTTGTTCATAACTATGATAGATATCAGCCCATTCGGAGATGGACCTATGATCTCCCGAAGTGATTTTGGGGTTTTTGAAATTCGAAAAATGAATGAGATTTATAAATGTATATTGATGCATTTTAAAATCATCTTTCTCATATATGCTCATTTTGTATTTCTAAGATTGATCATGATGTCTTTGAATTTGCGTTCCATTTTGGATTCGAATAAATTGACTGGGCCGAACTTCTTGGAATGCTTAGAAACTTGAGAATTGTTCTCAAGGTGAAAAGCTTGCGTATGTTCTCGAAGCGCCTCTTCCCGCCCATCCTAGTGACGATGCAACTCCGGACCAATTGTTGGTCTATCAGAAACATGTGACTGATTCTGAACTGACAAGTTGCATCATGCTAGCCGCGATGGAACCCAAGCTACGAAAGCAGCTTGAGCATATGGATGCTCATATCGTAGTCCTTCATCTTTATGAGTTGTTTGATAAGAAAGTGAGATTCGAAAGGTTCGAAGTCTCCAAGCTCCTCTTCACCTCTGAGATGCAAGAAGGTTCATCTGTGGTACTGCTCAACATGCTGAAGACTATGGAGCCTTATGAGAAGCATGAGCAGGGGATGGTGTTGTTAGTTGATTCCTCGAAGAAAGGTTTTAAGAGGGAGTCAAAGGAACAACAGAAGGGGAAGAAGAAAAAGGCTAAAAAGGCAGAACTAGCTCAAAAGGGCACTTGCCATCATTATGGCAAGTAGGGCCATTGGCGAAGAAATTGCAAGATTTATCTTGAGTATGTGAAGAAGAATAAGGCATAAGATGCTCCATCTTTTTCATATATCTTCGTTATTGATTGTCATTCTATTTCCTCAGACACTTGGGTATTGGATACTGGGTGTGGCTCACATATATGTAATGACATACATGAGCTAAGGAATAGAAGAAGACTCGTCAAGGGAGAGTCAAATTTACTTGTTGGGAATGGAGAAAAGGTTGCTGCACTCGCCATCGGAACGTATTTGTTGAAACTCCCTGCAGGACTTGTCTTAGAACTGGACAATTGCTTTTATGTTTCTTCGTTGATAAAGAACATCATTTCTATTTCTTGTTTAAATAGAAATGGGTACCATTTGACTTTTAGTAACAATTGTTGTTACATAACTTTGAATGGAATTCTTTATGGGACTGGAACTTTAAGCAATGGTGTTTATACGTTGGACGTATCCAGTGACATTTGCAATATCGAAGCGAGCAACACGCGTGCTCGAAAGGATAATCAAATAGACTCCTATATGTGGCATTGTCGTCTTGGCCATATAAGCAAGAAACGTATGTCTGAATTACACCGATGTGGAATTCTGGAATCGTTTGAATTGGATTTATACGATACATGCGAATCATGCTTAAAAGGCAAGATGACTAAGTTACCTTTTACTGGAAAAGGTGAACGAGTGGGAGAGTTACTAGGTCTAATACATACTGATGTATGTGGACCTATGTCAACTCAAGCTTTAGGAGGCTATAGCTACTTCATTACCTTCACCGATGATTACTCACGGTTTGGGTATGTGTTCTTGATGAAACACAAGTCTGAAGCCTTTGAAAGGTTCAAAGAATTCAGAAATGAAGTAGAGAAACAACATGACAAGAGTATTAAAATACTTCGATCGGATCGAGGTGGTGAATACTTAAGTCAAGAGTTTCTTGAATATCTAAGAGACAATGGCATATTGTCTCAATGGACTCCGCCCTATACACCACAGCATAATGGTGTATCTGAGAGGCGTAACCGGACCTTGTTGGACATGGTCAGGTCAATGATGAATCATGCGAATCTTCCCAAGTCCTTTTGGGGCTATGCACTTCAGACATCTATTTACTTGTTAAACAGAATGCCTACTAAGGTAGTCTCAACTACTCCATATGAGATATGGAATAGTAAGAAATCTCATGTATCTTACTTGAAGATATAGGGTTGTCCTGCTTATGTGAAGCGGACAGTATCAGACAAATTGGATGCTAAGTCTGATAAATGTCTATTTATTGGATACCCTAAGGAAACAAGGGGTTACCAATTCTATCATCCTGTGGAACAAAAGGTGTTTGTTTCAAGGCATGCTGTGTTTCTAGAGAAAGAGTTTCTCTTGCAAGAAAAACAGTGAGAGTGTTGTCGAGCTTGAGGAGGCTCGAGAGACTCAAATAGACATCGATGAGATACCTGGTGAAGCATAACAGCCGACAACTCATAGTGATGAGCAATCGGCTGGACCTGTTGTAACACCACATCTTCGTAGATATGGTAGAACACACAACATTCCTAAGAGATATGGATTTCTCGTAAGTGAATCGAACGACGTGTTACTCATTGATGATGAGGAGCCTACCAATTATGAAGAAGTACTGACAAGTTCAGAAAGGGATAAGTGGCTTGGTGCCATGAAGTCGGAAATGGATTCCATGTATGAAAACCAAGTTTGGAACTTGGTTGACCCACCTGAAGGCATAAAGCCTATAGGGTGCAAGTGGGTTTTCAAGAAGAAAACCGACATGGATGGTAATGTGATTACCTATAAGGCTAGATTGGTGGCGAAAGGATATCGTCAAAAACAAGGCGTTGATTATGAAGAAACCTATTCGTCTGTAGCTATGCTTAAATCCATTCGGATGCTCCTGGCCATAGCGGCTCATTATGATTATGAGATATGACAGATGGATGTGAAAACAGCTTTCCTTAATGGAAACCTGCTCGAGGACGTGTATATGATACAACCTGAGGGTTTCACATCGGTTGATAAAACCAAGGTATGCAAATTGCGACGGTCCATTTATGGATTGAAGCAAGCATCCAGGAGCTGGAATATCCGTTTTGATGAGACCATCAAAAAGTTTGATTTCTCACAAAATCCAGACGAACCTTGTGTGTACAAGAAGGTTAGTGGGAGTGTAGTCGTGTTCCTAGTATTATATGTTGATGACATATTACTTATAGGAAACGATGTTTCAATCTTATAATCAGTTAAGGTTTGGTTATCCAAGACATTCTCCATGAAAGACCTGGGAGAAGCAACCTACATCCTCGGAATTAAGATCTATAGAGATAGATCGAAACGGTTGCTTGGTCTTTCGCAGTCTACATATATAGACCGAGTGCTAAAGAGGTTTAGCATGTCGAAATCCAAGAAAGGTTTCCTACCCATCAGGCATGGGGTACACCTTTCAAAGTCTATGTGTCCGCGCACAGAAGATGAGAGGATTTGCATGAGTAAGATTCCCTATGCATTTGCAATAGGATCTATCATGTATGCTATGTTATGTACGAGGCCCGATGTATCGTATGCTCTGAGTGTCACGAGCAGATACCAATCTGATCCAGGAATGGATCATTGAGTGGCTGTTAAGATGATCCTTAAGTACTTAAGAAGAACTAAGGATGCGTTCCTAATATATGGAGAAGGGTACATGGTGATACGTGGGTATACAGATGCCAGCTCCAGACAGACAAGGATGATTCCATGTCTCAGTCTGGGTATGTATTCACCTAGAATGGAGGCGCAATAAGTTGGAAAGGTTCCAAGCTTGACACTATAGCGGATTCTGCCACTAAGGCAGAATACGTTGCAGCTTTGGAAGCAGCAAAGGAAGCGGTTTGGATCAAGAAGTTCATCTATGAACTTGATGTGGTCTCATCAATGATCCAAACATGTGCTTCGCCGCTATTATTTGATCAGAGAGATCATTAGTAGGAAGGAAATACAAATCGAGAAAAACCCCACTGAAAGGAACTTAACGGATCCTTTGACTAAGGCATTACCTCAAAGTAAGTTTGAGGGTAATGTTAGAGCTTATGGTATTGGATACCGTAGCGATTGACATTAGGCCAAGTGGGAGTTTGTTAGTAATATATGAGAGGTGTCCTAAGGCAATCGCCTTATGGTCATACCATTTATTTGATAAATGAAGATTCACTATTTGAGTGTACATGTTTTCATATATTTGATTGGATCTTAAACTCATTTACTGAATGTCCGCGATACGATTCACAGCATGAGAGAATTTGTGATTGGATCACAACTAGTGAGTATCTCTATATGTGTAATTGTGATGTATCGGTATTATCCCTAGTCGATGAATTGATGGATTTGGACACCATCAATTCTGTCGAGACTAGCACGAGGTATACTCCTTGGTGTATCCAAGCAGCTGATTCTCACTGGCTGGAGACATTGTGATGTCCGGAGTTGATTGTGGATGCTAGTTATGATAACTAGTTCATTGGAGTGACCAGCCGTAAGACTTCATATGGTTCTCTACATATATAGATATGTCAATGAAGTTCTTACTGTAGCTTAAGTGCGCTGTTCCTTTGACTTGCGGTATTCAAGTCATCTTGATCATGGAGACTTATGCTTTGACATCTTAAGCAAACATCTCTAAGGAGATGTGGACCCGGGATGATTGGGTATAAGTCGAAATGATCGAAGGTGTTTGAATAATCTATAAAGGATTCACCACTCCTTGCGAGGAGATGTATACCCATGGCCTCTCGTCGGATTATACTAAAGTCTTTGGCCAAAGCATTACATGTTTAGAGTAAGGTACTCTTCGATACATGTGGAGTAACTAGAATCCGTAGGACGAGAAAATGATACTTGGGCTAAGTGTGACGTAGTCAGCCTAGTGGGGACTGCCACTATAGACCATGTCTTGAACCAAGTGGGTATAAGATGAGTGAAGGGAATGGGGCACGAATCATTCGAGCTGTTGAAGGGTTTCAGAAATAGATCTGGATCAACCGTTGATCTTTTCGGTTAATTGGGGATCATGATGTACTACTAGGTGCCACTCATGATCGTTCTATAATTAATGGTTAATTATAGACGGCCAACATAAACCGAGAACCTATTTGGTCACACGCACAACGAGCGTAATCCAAAGGATTTAAAACGAGCTTGAGAATGGGATTCTCGGACCGAGAGAAACTAGGTTTGGTTGGACCAAACATAAAGCGAGCATGAAATCGTTTCAGTCGCAATGGAAGCGTGGATGGGCCTTGTCTTATGAAGACGTAATGGATGAACCAAAATGGTTTGGTTCTAATCCAATGGATGAGAATAAACCAAAGGGTTTGGTTTATTTTAAACGAATGAACCAAAAGTTGGTTCGGTTCGTTTTAACTTAAAATAAACCATCATGGTTTGGTTTATTTTAACTTATCTTAATGGAGCGGGTTAACGGGCCTAATGGTTATGATCCAATAACCATTAAGAGAAGTAGTTCTCTATAAAAGAGGGCTTAAGGGATAATTAAGCCCTAATTCAAAACCCTTGCCCTAAGGTTGCCGCCCACCTCATCCTTGGAGATTTCGCGCCTAACCCTATGTCGCCGCCACCTTTTGTGCCGCCCAAGTCCTTGCCAAGGCCCAAGCTTCAGGTGATCCTCCCACGACCTCCTGATCTTCCTAGGCTTCGTGAAAAGGTGAGCACTTGGCTTCCTTGTTTTGGCCGGGCGCTACTCCTCCACCAAAGCTGTCCAGTTTTCTGATAGCTTGTTCTCCTTCGCCGGAGCGCCGCTTGACGACTTGGGAGCGACAGTGGCTAACTTACCGGGGATTCGATCTTCGGTAATCCTCTGAGGTGGAGGACGAAGGATTCGTCAATCGGTTGACGAATACCTCTCCGGAGAAGCGAGTTTTGAGGACTCGTCTTTAGATCCGAATTTGGATTCGGATCGTGATCATCTCTCGATCACGTCGTCTTCAACACGAGGCCAGTAACCCGTACGAAGAAGAAGCTCGTGGCTTAGCGAAGTCATCCAGAGGATACTCGGCGTGGATACGGATAGAGACGATTCTAGAGAGGATCGTTCCGGTTGATGCCGTTCCCGCTACACATCATACGAAAGGTATAACGTAGTTAAATTTCCTTTTATTACAAATTTAAATTTACGGTTATGTCTACACTTGTTGTAATATGCATGCGTGTGATGTGTGTGTTGTAATAAATATAGATTTATTAATTTTATTGTTTCCGCTGTGCTCATGTTTGCGAAACATGATCGAACACACACACACCGCGGTGTCGGAAACCCAACACATTTTCCAGCACAGGTTGAAGCTATAAAAGGAGCTCGTGATGGAGAAAAATGCATCCGGTTTTTGAGAGCTTTAGGGGCGATTTGTTGCTGCAAATCAGGTCTCCAAGTGCTAATCAAACAACCAAGCATTCAAGCAATCAAAAGCAAGTGTTGTAAAGTTTTTTTTTACTTGTCTTTCATATTAATTGTTGTAATTGCTTATTTTTGTTTCTTACTATTGTAAGATCGCTTGTAAGGGGTTTCTCCGCCTCCGACTTGTGTCGAGAAGGAGTGTTTATCATAGTGGTGTGTGATTGACATCGCTAGGGTTCGTACGAACCCAATCCGTGGAGTAGGAACCGTTCGGTTCCGAACCATGTTAAATATTTATGTTTGCGTGTTGTACATTTCGTTATCATTATTATTTCTCTATTTCCGCTGCGCTAATGAAATTGTAGAGACAAACGCAACGAATTCCATTATCGAACGAGCGCGACGCTATTCACCCCCCTCTAGCGGCCTCAAATATCCTACAGGGAAGTCCAGTTGACTGTAATGAGAAACTTCCTGAATTGCGGAGGAGCGGAGTCAGGCGACCTGGAGTCGACTGGACCAGGTCCAATCGACTGGAGATGTCGAAATACCAAATCGACAAGCAAATTTGGAGTCGACTGGAGGGTGTTCTAGTCGATTGGAAAATACCTATATAAGAAATGGAGAGCCAGCTTCGAATATAAGAACTCTAATACCTCGAAGTCCTATCACCATCATCCCTTGTCTGCAAAAGCTCCGACACGCCTACCTTTCGCTAGTCCGACACTCCAAGCTACATCGTCATCAATAAAGTGCCAGTATAATAATTGTTTATTACTTTCGCTTACTTGTACTTAATTTCAAAAGGATATGTGGCTTGTTCCTTATCCTCTATTCTTTGTAAAAAGCAAAACCCTTCGAGATCGAGAGTTCTCGATTCGGAGGTGATTTAGTGGATTGCCCAAAGAAGTGACTCTCAAAGAGTCATGGGCCTTGGAGTAATAACCTGACTAGGCTTGTGAACCAAGTAAAAGATATTGTGCATTTTATTTTACTTAATTTACATTTCCGCTGCGTAACTTGATTTTGCTAAAAGATAAGAAAAGTTTTAAAAGATAAAGAAAAATTCATATTCTCCGAGATTCACCCCTCCTCTCTTGGGAACTCACAATCCTACAATCGGTATCAGAGCAGGAGCACTTTGATTTTGGTGAAACCACCAAAGAGAGAAAATTAAAATTTTCTTTAATTTCATTTTTTTGTATTAGTTTTATTTTTCTTTTGCAGTAGAATAATTTTTTTATACTTGTCCATCTTGCTTTAGTGTAAGTTCAATATTTGCAATCTTACTCTAGGAACAATTTTTTATTTAATATTATGTCAATTTAAAAAAAAAGTTAATTAATTAAGAATGTCACACTTAGAGTGTTGGGATGTATACTGAAAAGTCTACCTTTTGTATGAACATATTTATTTTGAAATAAGAATCACATAATCATTGTTTGCATATTTTTATAGCTATACATATTGTCTAATACATTACATTGTAGATAACATGGTGTATGGTGTCACACAGGAGATCATGTTATCGGTTCCTTGTAAAGTATAAGTAAAGGCTCACAACTGAGATGACTTTGGACAAACCATTGGAATGGTTGTAGTGTGATTTGGGATTGGTTTGTCTTGACAATAGAATCACACTAGTGCACTTTGTGTGTATTGAGCAGGACCGACTTAGAGGTGATTCGATTTATTGCTGACTACATAATCGAATCAGACCTCAAATATTATATTGTACATACTCTTAATCCTGATATAATAACAGGCACATATACTTAGTATTCATCTCTTTGATTTACCAATGGACGAGATTTATAGATTAAACCGATAGGCTCGGTAAGTTGGGAGATGATATTATTTATATGGTGTGCCGTTGATTATAGGAGGAAACCGTGTCCTATATATTAGGATGATGATGTCCCCTTGAGGAGCTCATATGGTTCATCATGTAAACCCTGCAGGTGGATTTGGTCCAGCATGATGAAAAGGTTGAGTGGTACTACTCATGGAGTTAGATGTTGATTAATTAATGGTCAGTAAATTAATTAATCTACGGACATTCGAGATCTTAAATACGGGGAGAAAATGTACATATAATATATGGAGCCCATATTATCTTATGGGGGTTGGTGAGGTAGATCAATGATAATCCTTTAGTGGATTGGATTATCATTAATGGATCGGACTTTATGTGGGCTTGATCCATGGGTGGCCAAGATCCAACTCCTCCTCATGGTCCCTATTGTAGCCTATTAAAATCTCATGAAGCTTAGATCCAATAGATAGAAACAAAACTCTAGATTCAAAGGTAGAAATTAAATCTCTAAGATCCGACGGTTGAGATTAAATCTCTAGATCCGACGGTTGAGATTAAATCCCTAGAACTAATGGTGAAGATTAATACAAGGTTTATCCCTAAACTCTATAAAAGGAGGCTTAGGGTTGGCGTGGAGGACAATCAAGAGAAGCAAGGGTTTTGGAGCTTGGCGGCAAGAAGCAAGGGCTAGGGTTTTGGAGCTTGGTAGCACTAAATAAGGAAATAGTTTCCTTATCTCCTTCTTCTTCAATCTTGCCGGTGTCCAAATAGCAGCTTCCTCACCTTGGCCGGTGGCCAAAGCTTCCCTTATCCTTCTCCTTGGCCGGTGGAAACAAGATTTAGGGCTTTCCCTTGGTGTCTTGGCCGGTTTCCACCCTAATCTCCTCTTCCCTCTTGGCCGGCGGCAAGCTCCAACCTTGGAGGTTGGTGGTTGGTTGAAAGAAGGAAAAGAGCTTTGTTTCTATTCTTCCTCTTGCTCGGAACGAGCAAGGAAGAAAGATTGGCGATCTAGGAGCTTCAACTTTTGGTAGATCGTCGCCCACACGACGTCCGAAAGGAGGAAAGACATACATTAGAAGATCGAGAGGTATATTGATTCTCTATTCTCTTTTGTAACATGTTTGTATTTGTTTTTCAATTATGAGCATAATATATTCTGTTTGTGGCTAAATAATACTTGCATCCCGATCATAAATACAAAAGCCGACGATCCATACATCGTCTATTCCGTGGCTACTCATAGAATAGAGATTGGTCACTTGAACAACGAGTTTGTTCAAGTGACCTCTTTAAACGAATAGCACGACGATGACTTGGTTTCTTGGGCAATCCCTTTTGTCTAGGATTAAATTTTTTTAATCCGGGGACATCGATGGGATTGCTATGAACAAGCGACCGAGTTAAAATGGGAAGAGAAGTTTCCCCTCACGGACTCGAAGCTAAAAACCTACATAGAGGGTTATAGCATCGTTCACCCTCCTCTCTTTAATGGAGAAGACTTTAACTATTGGAAGCGACGAATGGAATGCTTCTTGAAAACTAACTTAGAAGTTTGGTTTTTCGATTAGGAAAGAGTTTACTTCTCTGGTAGATGACTCGGGTGAGTTGTTAGATATGAAAAATTGGACCATTGGCATTAGGAAAAGAGCTCAAGTCGATTACAAGGCTCTTAATACCTTGCAATGTAGACTAACCAAAGAGAAGCTCAATAGAGTTGGACCCTTTGAAAACTCTAAAGAACTTTGGGACAAACTAATTAAATTACATGAAGGCACTAATGACACTAGGATAACTAAAAGAGATATGCTACTTAATAAATTATTTAATTATAAAATGTTAGAAAATGAAAATGTGAGTCAACTACACACTAGGATAACTAAAAGAGATATGCTACTTAATAAATTATTTAATTATAAAATGTTAAAAAATAAAAATGTGAGTCAACTACACACTAGGATTAAAGATATATTAAATGGACTACACTTAATAGGTCATCAAATTGAAAATAGAGACTTAATTAAGTATACTCTTAAGACATTTCCTCGAAATGTCTTATGGACATCCATCGTCGATGCCTATAAGGTTTCCCGGGATCTTTCCTTAATTAGGTTAGATGAATTATTTTGTGAACTTGAACTACACAAACAAGCTAACTCGGGTCAAATCGAGAATGATATAACTTTAATGGAAGATTCGACTAAAAGTGAAAAAGGAAGAAAAACTAAGAGTAAGTCCGAAGACAAGTCAGAATCGAACCTAAATGGAGAATAAGAGATCGTGGACATGGTTCAGAAGATATTCAACCCGAAGAAGAGATTCATGAAGAAAGATGCCAAAAAGATAGTTGATAACAAACCGAGTCTCAGATCTAAAGTCACATGTTACGAGTGCAATAGGAAGGGACATTACAAGTCGGAGTGCACAAAGCTAAAAAAGGAAGAAAGGCCTAAAAAGGAAAAGAAGAAGAAGACACTCAAGGCGACTTGGGACGAGTCGTCTTCAGAGGAGTCAAACGCGGAAGAACTGAAGACGAGTTTCGTAGCTTTCATTATCACAGACGAGTTCGAGGCCGAATCAAGTTTCGAGTCCGAGTATGGGTCCAATTGAAGCCACAAATCGGCATCCATTTCCGAAAGACTAGATGAGGTAACCTCTCCCTTAGAAGATAAATTGTATAACATAATAGCATGCCTAGGTAGGAAGTTAGCTAAGTTCGAAAATCAAGTAGACTTACTTCTTAAGGAAGTCCAAGTACTTAAGGAGAAATTCAACTCGAAGACTTCGATTTGCCAAATTAAGGATAGAGACTCAACTCAAGTTGCAAAGCTTGAGGAAGAGAACTTAGTCCTAAAAAGACAAGTTGAATATCTCACTGGAACATTGGAAAGGTTCACTTCGGGCTCCAAGTATCTTGACATGATGTTTGGGTCTCAACAAGTCATGTACAATAAGTCCGGACTCAGATACAAGGCTAAGTCATCCTACAAATCATACATGTCTTTACTTAGCCGACACATTAAGAGTCGAGTCCAAGCATGGGTTCCTAAGTCTAGCTTAGTCAACTAAGTTGGATCGAACCAATTTTGGGTCTCCAAGAGTCAAATTCACTAAGTGAATAAAACTCATTTGAGCTATGACTTGGGGGGAGCTAGATCTTTACTTGTTATTGTTGGTGCAATCGACCCAGGTCACGATTGACCAGACTCGAGTTGGACTCGAGTAGTGTTTTAATGTTTGACAATGTTTTAGGGAGATTGTTAGTGCAATCGACCTAGGATGATTGACCGAACTCGAGTTTGACTCGAGTGGTATTTTAATGTTTGACAATGGTTTGACCATTGTTTGACTATATGGTTGACATGGGGTTGACCATATGATGGAGAAGTCCAAGTCTTGTATACTTGATATGAAAAGTCTAAGTCATGGGTACTTGACATGAAAAGTCCAAGCATGAGTCTTGACAAGGGAAAGTCCAAGCTTGAATCTTGGCAATTGGAAAGTCCAACATAGGTTGGCAAGGAAAGTCCAAGCATGGATCTTGGTAAGGAAAAATCTAAGCTTGAGTCTTGGCAAATGGAAAGTCCAACATGGGTTGACAAAGGAAGTCCAAGGGATGATATTGGAAGCGTAAAGTCCAAGGGTAGAGTCTTGGCAGCATAAGTCCAATGGTTGGCAGTGTAAAGTCCAAACGGAGTCTTGGCAGCGTAAGCCCAATGTGCATTGGCAGGATAGACCATGTTAGCATGACAATAGTCAATGGAAGCACTTGAAGGCTAGCGTATGGATGAATAAGTCATCGATGACTTAGAGGGATTCGATAGGCGTGAGGTTGATGGAGGTGGCTAGAAGGCTTAGATCTAGGCTAAGGGTGGTCTAGCAAGTATGAGGGCATCATACTTGAGGTTAAACCTCATGTTTGATCGATCAGGTCGCAGAAATGGCTTGGTAGTCGACTGCCAACATTGGGCAATCGACTGATGGCCTAATCAGTCGACTGATGGTCGATGTCGCTGACACAAAAGGTTCCAGAGTCGACTGTTAGAGTTTGACAATTGAGTGATGGCTCAATTAGTCGACTGATGGGCATGATTAGTCGACTGATGGTCTATCCGTTAGAACTTATCCAATGTGGCTTGGGCCGTTGTGAGATAACGGCTACAGGAGCAATCGACTGATGGTCTCGATCAGTCGACTGCTAGGCGAAATCCAACCTGAATGCAGGTTATAAAAGCAGCTCGTGAAGAGGGATTTGACCAAGGTTTCTTAGGGCGATTTGGGGTGATTTGCTGGTGCAATTCAGGGTCTCCAAGTGCAGCTCAAGCAACCAAACAAGCAAACATCTAAAAGCTCTTTGTAAAGTTTTCTTTACTTGCATTCTATTGTATTCACTTGTATTTTTATTGTATTAATGTTGTAATCTTTATACGAGATTTCTCCGCCTCCGATGTGTTGTCGAGAAGGAGTTTTATTAGTGATATTGTCATCAACCCGTGGAGTAGGAACCTTGAGGTTCTGAACCACGTTATATTGTTATATTCTTGTGCTTGTATTTGTGATTGTGTATTTGTTTGTATTATTTCTATATTCCACTGCGTACTAACAATCATAGGCAAGCACGCGAATGAATTCCATCAAACGACGAACTGTACGCTATTCACCCCCTCTAGCGATGATCAATTTCCCAACAAGTGGTATCAGAGTGGGTCGCTCTTCACTGGCTTCACATCCGAGGGAGCAAATGTGCTAGAGGGCAAGATGGATCATCAAGAGAAATTGGGTGATGACATCAACATTCCACCGTTCTTTGACCGCGAAGATTTCGCATATTGGAAAGGTAGAATGATATATTTTCTTATGTGTGATTTTGATAATTGGATTAGTGTCATAGTAGGTTTCGACACTCCAAAGGACGAAGAAGGAAGAAAACTCAAGAAGAAGAATTGGAGCAAAGAGCAACTTCGATACTTCAACATAAATAATAAGGTAATGAGTATATCACTTAGCATAATTCCTAATGATATATTGTGTAAGATAGGAGATTGTAAATATGCCAAGGAGCTTTGGAGCAAGTTAGCAAGATATCATAAAAAAAAACCGCCACATGAAGTAGAAGAGGAGTCCAAGGAGAAGTGCTCATCTTCTCAAGCTCAAGAAGAAGCAAGCACATCTTCATCCCAAGAGCTTGAGGATTCGGAGATTGATAGGGAATCAACACCCGGATTGGAAGAGGTGGAAGAAGTAGAAGAGGCCTCCACCTCTAGGATTGAGGGGGAGGAGAGACCATCCACTTCGGAGCATTAAGAAGAAGCTTCTACTTCCGGTCAAGAAGAAGAGGAAGCTCAAAATTCCACCACCATTGACCTAGGTAACTCAAGCAATTTAGTTAAAAATAAAAATCATATAATTTTCTTTGAGTGTAGGGAATATGGGCACTACAAGAGTAAGTGTCCTAAACGGGTCAAGAAGATGACACAAGTCGTGCCAAATACCAAGGAAACCGATGCCCAAAGTTAAAAGAGAAAGGAGCATACCATTTTCTTCAAATGCCATCAAAAAGGGCACTATAGAAGCCAATGCCCTAGGAGAAAGCAAACTAAGGGACAAGAATGAGCATCGTATGTAGGGGGAGCTTCTAAAGCGAACCCTAAGGTATATTTCAATAATGCACCTTCAACTTATGTTAAAAAACATGCTAGAAGTTATGTTAATAATCTTGCTATTACTCATGAACAAAAGAATGCTAGAAATAATAGGTTTTATTGATTAGGGGCTAAGCATGTTGATTTTAGGTCTAAGGACAAGTCTAGAAATAATGACTCTATTTCAACTAAGGAGAAATTTGGGACTAATGTCCCTAGAAAAATGCTACCTAAGGCAAGTATTAGGAAAATAGAAGATCATCTAGGCTTTAATCTAAAGAATTCTAGATATATGCCTAGGAAGGGCAATACTACTCAAAGAAATAATGAGTCCACAAAAATTGAGAAAATAGAGCTAGAAAATCAAGCCTTGAGGTCAAGGCTTGAGAAAATAAAAAAGACCCTTAGGATTATGCAAAACTGATGTGAGTAAAATATATAGGATTTTAGGAGTAGTTTTCTCTTACATCTCGTGATATTTTATATTTGATTCTTGTATATTTCACTTTATTTTACATGCATTTCTTATTTTCTAGTTCAAAGATCTGCTCTTTGTACTCTTGTGTGCAGGACAACATTCTACGAGGGAAATGACGCACTGTTGGAGCGAAAAGAAGATATTTGGCAGCTAGAATAGAAGGACACACACCCTGGCCCTATGAATCCACACCGCTCGCACCCTAGTGCCACACATGGCCTGACCGTGTGAATCCACGCGGTCGTGTGGTGCTGGGCGATTTCGATGCGATTCTGTTATTTTCCAGCTTTCAGGGAGATTCGGCCTGATGTCTATATAAAGGAAGCTACACCCAAACCCTAGGGGGGAGGCACGACGGCTGGGACAACACTCTGACGCCCTAAAAAGCCTCAGAAACTCTCAACAGGGAGGAAGGAAGCCGCTCGAGGATCAAATTCTGCACTCCAACATCGGAGAGAAGAACCAAAGAGCACTGTAATTTATTTTCTATACATCTTCTGCATTGTAATGATGAATTCAATCATGCCTTGTGTTTCTTCTCTTTCGTTTATGGAGTAGATGTTGGAGTATTGGGAATACAATCAAAATCCCACATTGATAAGACATGAAAAAGATCATGTGCTTATAAGATGAAAAAATATTTCCATTGGCATGAGACCTTTTGGGTAGAGCCCAAAAATAAAATCATGAGGGCTTAGGCCCAAAGTGGACAATATCATGCCATTGTGGAGATTTATGAATCTTATAGGCACTAATAATTGGTATAAGAGCCATGATCCATGTCAAGCCTTGAACCTCGAACGAAGGAAGTGGAGCTCCCATGTCCGGATCAAGAAAATCATACACCAGGCAGGAAGTCCAGTTGGGTCGAGAGGACCGAACAACTGGCAGGAAGTCTAGTTGAGCCAGAAGGGCTGGACAACTGGCATGAAGTCTAGCTGAGTCAGTAGGACTAGATAGTTAGCAGGAAGTGTACGGGATCGGATGGCTGGCTAGAGGGGGGTGAATAGCCCTCGTTCGTTGGACGTAGTAAATTGCTCGTTCTTCTTGCGTTGGTTGTCTACGATTGTCGTTAGCGCAGCGGAATAACAATAATAATGAAACTAACAACAATACACAATCACAACACAAGATTTACGTGGTTCGGAACCGAATGGTTCCTACTCCACGGGCGAGCTCCTCGAGCTCTAGTTATGCGCACGACACTAACTCAACTCCTTCTCGACTACACGTCGGAGGTGGAGAAACCTCTCACAAGCAATTACAATGTAATATAGAAATACAAACAAGAATACAAATACAATACAAAAGAAACTCTTTTCACCGATTGCTTTTGATCACTTGTTTGTTGCTTGCTTTGATTGGCTCTTGAAGGACTGGAATGCAGCAGCAATTCCCCTCCAATAGCTCCACAAAAACCATGGCGAAATCCTCCAACTCGTGCTCCTTTTATAACCTGCATCAAGCTGTTTTCGCGCCCATCAGTCGACTGATCGGACCATCAGTCGACTGGTCCCGTAGCCATTGTCTCACAACGGCCAGATCCACGTTGGTTAAGTACCAACGGATCACACATCGGGCCGATCCGATGGCACCCATCACCGACCGATCATCCATCGATCGAGTCGGGCGAGCTCGACTCCATTCGTGTTCGCAGCAGTGTCATCGATCCGATTGCCATCCCGGCGATCGATCACCGCTTGGTTCAGTCGAACACTGGTCGAACCCATACGACCTAGAGCAGTCGACTGACACCTATGCCAGTCAATTGATGTCGGCTAAAACCTTAAACATAACGATGTTTGAGCCTTCGACCCTTAGTCTTAGCCACTTAACTAAGTCCACCTTATCCCTCATGAAGTTCCCCACTGAAGCTCTCTTCCCTCGGCCTACGTCCCTCGGATGCGCCAAGCGCACGGCTTCGCAACGCCATCCTTCGCGTCTCATGCCCTAGAAGTATGCTTCCCTTTGGGCTCACTCCATTCGCTCCCCGTCCGGCGGTCCCTCGGATGCACCAAGCGCACGGCTTCGCAATGCCATCCTTCACCGACTCAAGGACCCCGAGCCTAGTGAACTTACCAAGTCCTCAAGACTTCCCACATGCACCAAGCGCACGGCTTCGCAATGCATTTCTCACCAAGCACCAAGCGCACGGCTTCGCAATGCTTTGGATTTTCCCTCACCAAGCTCCATGCTTGGATTTTCCATGCCAACTCCATGTTGGACTTTCCCATGACAATCCCATGTCATGAGTTTTGTCTATCATCAAAATCCTATCAGGGTACTGCTCGAGTCAAACTCGAGTCAACCTGGGACGATTGCACCAACAATCTCCCAACAATCTCCCCCTTTTTGATGATTGACAAAACTACCATCTCAAGTCTACCAATTCTCCCATATTGGCAATTCTCATATCCCAAATGAGAATTCCAAACCTAAATGGTAACTTGGTAACATCTCCCCCTTTTTGACATTACATCAAAAAAGTCCTCCCCAAGGGTATGAATGTCTCATATCCCAATGAGATCTTATATCTCTCCCTTGGAGGAACACATGCCTACCATCTTTCTAGTGATCCCATATCACTTAAGAGAGGCAACCCAAATTTTCCTCCCATGAGGAAATATACATCCATCTTCCCATGATGGATACCTCCCCCTAGAGGCTTGCTCCCCCTTGACCATTGCACCAACAATGTCCTTGGAGAGTCCCTAAGCCAATAGGAACATTAACCAAATCAAAATTAAGGCAAAGTTCAACAATCAACTCGCTTCCACCTTAAAGTTGATACTCACCCTCAACCCAACTCCTAATCCATATCCAATGGATTTCCACCCTTTTTAATGCTCTCCCAAGCATATCCTAGGGTAGGAGTGGTTAGGGGATCAAAACACAGCTGAACATGGGCCTAACCAACAAGGTTTACCTGAAATCAGCATTTTCGATCATTGCGTGAAACGATCGTGACACCCTCATCGATCGGAGCCCAAGCGATCGATAATCAGATTTAGAAGTCAATTTCAGAAATGACTTTCCGAAATTCATAAGTTGATAAATATTGAAATTTGGTATGTATATTACTTATCACAAACATTATGGGTGAAAAATATTGGAAAATTATTTTACCCATTAAAGTAGGAGATTGATACAAAGTTCAAAAGTTAAGAAAAGCTTCAACAAAGAGCCCTCTTTGTATCATCCCATTCAATGGTGATAGCTATCAAAAGATAGGTTTCACCAAGGTTTTTCAAAATGTTTTCAAAATGTTTTTCAAACCTTTATTTTCTTTTTCCTAAACATCTCACCAATATCTAGATGTGTAAGACACATACAAGTCAAAGTTTTGTGAGATGTGGGTTTTTATTCTTTAAATGGTCTCATGCATATTTCTAGGCAATATTATTTGATTCCCATCAAATCATGCCATAGTCCTTAATTTCATTTTAATTTATGCATGATGATGATTATGGCATAGATATGATATAAGATAGAAACATATGCCAATATCATGATGTCATGGCATGTGAATGATAACTAAGCATACATGACATCTAAACATAACTTTAAACATGATCATGACATTTTTATAGATAAAATGAAAATGATGTCATGACATGGCAAGGCAAATAAAGCATGGCAAGAAAAATATACTAAGGTATAAAATACCTAAGTGTTAAAATTAATTTGCCATTTCTAGGGATTAAATTCACTTTGCCTTAATACCATTAATTTTCCTAGTGTGTCAAAAACCCAAAATGGCACACCATGACTTATATGACCTAATTGTGCCAATTTAAATTATTTTTAACTTCTCAAGCATAATGGCACATCCTAATGTGTCAACTCTACTATGGTTAGGTTAACTACCCATCCACTTAAGGTTGACACACCCTAACCCATTTAGCGTGAATCGATCACGCTCTTAGGAACCCAATATCTATTGGAGCTCCTTGGGTTAACAAGATATTCTCTAGGGATAACTTCCCTAGATACCTTCCTAATGACCCTTTTTGGCTTTGAAGCCTTAGTCAAATGGGTCTTACTTGGGTCAACTCTAGAGGTGACTCCTCCATTGACCTTCTTAGTGGCTTTCTTGGTTTTCCTTAGGTCCTTAGCCACCAAGCAAACACCATGGCTAGACTTAGGGATAGCTTCCCTATTAGCCTTGGTTTTCCTAGACCTAGAAATTGTTCCATAATCAAATGGAACATTATGGTAGGACATAGGATTGTGACCCAAACCCTTCTTGCCCTTAGATAGTTCTTGTTTCCTAGGCCTTGATTTTTGTGTATTTGACCCTTGAACCGAATTTTTGATTATTACTAGGGTCTTTTCCAATTTTTCTAGCCTTGACCTCAAGGCTTGGTTTTCTAACTCTAATTTTCCCAATTTTGAATTTTCATTTATCTTTTGGGAAATATTTTTCTTTTTAGGCATATGCCTGGATTTCTTGGGATTAATACCCAAGTTTTCTTCTATTCTCCTAATTGACTCCCTAGGTAATATAGGTTTAGTGTTTTGGGTCCTAGATTTGTCCTTAGTTATATGAACATGCTTGGCACCTAGACAATACACCTTATTATTTCTCTTAGCATGCTTTTCATTGATAATGACAAGAGAACTAAAATAATTCTTAGCATGCTTTTTAACTCTAGGAATTAAAGGTGCATTAAGTGAATTTACCTTAGGGTTAGCTTGGGAAGCTCCCCCTACATGAATTACACCTTCTTGCCCTTTCTTCCTCCCCCTAGGGCATTGGCTTCGGTAATGTCCCTTTTGATTGCATTTAAAGCACATAATGTGCTCTTTGCTCTTGATTTTGGGAACACCGGCATCCTTTGACTTTGGATTGACTTTTGGTGTCGATGCCTTCTTCTTAGCCAATTTAGGGCATTTGCTCTTGTAATGCCCTTTCTCCCTACACTCAAAGCATATTATGTGATTTTTATTTAAAATTACAACACTTGAGTTACCTAGGGAGGTGGTGGAGGCCTCTTCACTTCTTCCGGAGGTAGAAGCTTCATCTTGACCTTTCTCCGGAGTAGAAACCCTTTCCTCCCCCTCAATGCTAGAGGTGGAGGTCTCCACCAAATCATCCACATCTTCAAAAGTGGATGATGATTCTTCTTCGGCATTCTCCTCTACTTGTGCGGATTGGGAATTTTCTTGGAATTTCATTACCTTATTCCATAATTCCCTTGCATCCCTATAATCACCCAATCTAGACCAAATGGTATTAGGTAACAAATCACTAATCAACTTGATTACCTTGAGATTTGTCTTGAAGTTCTTAATTTGGTCTTGGGTCCACCTTGACTTCTCAATTTGCCTATTTCTTTCATCCCTAGGCAATTCGAAACCGTTTTCTAAGATTAGTATAAAATCAAAATCGGTTTCTAGGTATACCTCCATTTTTCTTCTCCACCATAGAAAGTCTCCTTCGAATTTTGGTGGTTGAAGGTTGTAGCTGGCCATCTTGAATTGCTCTCGCGGCGGTTAGCCCTTGAAGAGCGACCTCGGCTCTGATACCACTTGTACGGGATCGGATGGCCGGCTAGAGGGGGGTGAATAGCCCTCGTTCGTTGGACGTAGTAAATTGCTCGTTCTTCTTGCGTTGGTTGTCTACGATTGTCGTTAGCGCAGCGGAATAACAATAATAATGAAACTAACAACAATACACAATCACAACACAAGATTTACGTGGTTCGGAACCGAATGGTTCCTACTCCACGGGCGAGCTCCTCGAGCTCTAGTTATGCGCACGACACTAATTCAACTCCTTCTCGACTACACGTCGGAGGTGGAGAAACCTCTCACAAGCAATTACAATGTAATATAGAAATACAAACAAGAATACAAATACAATACAAAAGAAACTCTTTTCACTGATTGCTTTTGATCACTTGTTTGTTGCTTGCTTTGATTGGCTCTTGAAGGACTGGAATGCAGCAGCAATTCCCCTCCAATAGCTCCACAAAAACCATGGCGAAATCCTCCAACTCGTGCTCCTTTTATAACTCGTGCATCTGTCAAGCTGCGCCCATCACGACCGATCGGACCATCACGATCGGGTCCCGTAGCCGTTGCCTCACAACGGCCAGATCCTCGTTGGTTAAGTTCCAACAGATCACAGATCACCGATCGATGGCACCCATCACCGACCGATCATCCATAAGTCGAGTGCCGGGCGAAGCTCGACTCCATTCTGCGTCTGCAGACAGTCATCACGATCGCCATCCCTCAATGACCGATCATCCCAATACGATCGTCTCCTCAATGATCGATCACCGACTTGGTTCACCGAACACCGGTCGAACCCATATGAGAGAGTATGACCGCACCTATGCTACCGATCGATGTCGGCTAAAACCTCAAACATAACGATGTTTGAGCCTCCGACCCTTAGTCTTAGCCACTTGACTAAGTCCACCTTATCCCTCATGAAGTTTCCCACTGAAGCTCTCTTCCTCCACGCCCTTGGATGCGCCTAAGCCGGCCGCAACGCCATCCTTCGCGTCTCATGCCCTAGAAGTATGCTTCCCTTTGGGCTCACTCCATTCGCTCCCCGTTCGACGGTCCCTCGGATGCACCAAGCGCATGGCTTCGCAATGCCATCCTTCACCGACTCAAGGACCCCGAGCCTAGTGAACTTACCAAGTCCTCAAGACTTCCCACATGCACCAAGCGCACGGCTTCGCAATGCATTTCTCACCAAGCACCAAGCGTACGGCTTCGCAATGCTTTGGATTTTCCCTCACCAAGCTCCATGCTTGGATTTTCCATGCCAACTCCATGTTGGACTTTCCCATGACAATCTCATGTCATGAGTTTTGTCTATCATCAAAATCCTATCAGGGTACTGCTCGAGTCAAACTCGAGTCAACCTGGGATGATTGCACCAACAATCTCCCAACAGGAAGTCCTGGTGGATTGAGAATCGAACATCAAGCAGAGGAAGTCCTTCAAGGAAGGATAGGCTTGAGGGGGCTCAATGTGGTCCTTCGTTTGAGGGGGAGATTATTAGAGTATTGAGAATACAATCAAAGTTCCACATTGATAAGATATGGAAAATATCATGTGCTTATAAGATGAAAAAATATCTCCATTGGCATGAGGCCTTTTGGGTAGAGCCCAAAATTAAAACCATGAGGGCTTAGGCCCAAAGTGGACAATATCATGCCATTGTGGAGATATATGAATCTTATAGGCACTAACAGTAGACTTGATTCTAGGATTAGGAAGTAGTTTATGTGTGTAGAATATGTTATTTCAAATATACTTCTATTCGTGATTTCATATTTGTAATTGGTGATTGTTTAGATCGATAACTGTTGGTTTTGATCTTTTATTTACTGTGCGTAGCCGATACGAGGGGTGACAGTGCTCGTATCAAAGATTTAGAAGAATTAAGGAGGAACCTAGGGGTTGACCTTATCTCTAGTAACCGTGGATAGAAGGGTGTGATAGAGTCGGAAACGAGACACATTCTAACTCGTCACAGGGATTGATTCGGCATCCTCATACCGCCTATCCCATCCTAAAGCCAGAGGTTGACCTGGTATGGTAGAGGTAGTTCCCGATAGATGCGAAGGCTCATCGGGGAAGTGTATGATGTCCCTTCCACAAGACCATAGTTAGACGTCTAGATAATACCCAATTGATAGCGTGTTCTGTGACACACAAGCGAAACTGAAATCCTAGAATTCCCTTAAAAGACTCGTAGTTACCCTTCTCTTCTTCCGTGTGACATCGTACTAGAGTTAGCACCACCGACAAACCACATAAGCACAACCCTTACATTAAACTCCGAACAATAATATCCACTGAACAATCGGTACTCGAATCTTAGTCCCTGTGGGATCGATAATTTTTTTATTACTTGACAATATCCGTGCACTTGCGGACGTTGAGTGCAAGTACGCGCTTCGAGTCCTTGACGGTTCCCATCGCGAGATTTAAGGTCACATTCGCGTGCATCAAAAACCAAATGCAAGGGTCAAATGGTCAAAATCTAGGTCCTAGGAGACAAGGTTCATCCAAAGGCAAGAAAGGTTTGGTCACGAACCTAAGCCTAAGGAGACCTACCATAGTGTTCCATTTGATTATGGAACACAACTTAGGTCTAGGAAAGCCAAGGTTAATAGGGAAGTCGTCCCTAAGGTTAACCAAGACAATGTCTTATGGCCAAGGTTTCTATGAAACCTAGGAAGACTACTAAGAAGGTTACTAGGGAGGCAATCCCTAAGGTTAACCATGATAAGACCCAAATGACCAAGACTACCAAGCTTAGAAGGGTCATTAGGAGGGTATCTAGGGAGGTTATCCCTAAGGAATACCTAGTAAACCCAAGGAGCTTAAATAGGTTTTGGGTTCCTAGGAGCGTGATCGATTCATGCTAAATGAGTTAGGGTGTGCCAACTTTAAATGGATGGGTAGTTAACCTAACCACGGTAAAGGTGACATTTTAGGTTATTTTCAAGGTTATGGGTATCTTGAAAATGCGGTTTGAATTTATATCCTAAAAGATTTTAGGATGTGCCAATATATTTTGAGAATTATGAAAAATCAATCAAATTGGCACAAACTAATTTTAGAGGTCATGGTGTGCCATTTTGGATTTTTGGCACACTTGGGGGATAAGTGATATTAAGGGAAAATTGGATTTAATTCTAGAAATGACAATTTGGGCTTAACATTTAGGTATTTAATACCTTAGTATTTTACATTTGCCATGCTTTGTTTGTCTTGTCATGTCATGACATCATATTTATTTTAATCATTTAATATGTCATGATAATGCTTAGGTTTAAGGTTTAATGTCATGTATGTTTAGATTAAATCATATGACATGACATCATGATCATTGACCATGTTTATTTATGCTATCATTTATGCCATGATCATATTCCATGCATTAATAAAATTGATTTAAGGACAATTGACATGACTTGAAGTCCCATGTATAAGGAAATCAAGTAGTGTTGCCTTAGAAAATGCATGAAACCCTAGTTTAGGATGAACAAAACCCACATATCACATCACATTGACATGTGTGTGTATTGATACACTCTAGACACATGTGAGATGCTAGGAAATAAGTTAAGTTTAAGGTGCATAGGTTTTGCATCTAGATGAACTCAAGCTAATCTTATATCATGGTGGATCATGGGGAAAGCTAATGTGCAAGTTATGTGCATTGAGCCCATGGATCATGATCCAATATAAGTTTTCAAAAATATTTTAAAATTATTTTAGAAAATCTTGGTGAAGTTTATCTTTTGATAGCAATCACCATTGATGAAGTTGATACAAAGTAGGGCCAAAACATTGAACTTTTCAATGATTTTGAACTTTGTGTCAAACTCATTATTTTATGTGTAATTTATTTTTCAAATATTTTTCATCCATTGTATTTGGTATAAGTAATATACATATGGAGTTTCAAGATTTTTTAAAATACGTATATTTACTTATGTATTTCTGAATTCCATTTATGATTTCTGCATTTTGTATATATCAGTCGACTGCTGCTTGATAGCAGTCGACTGAAGCATAGGGCAATCGATTGGTGACTGTAAGAGTCGACTGCTAGAGTTGATTTCGGGTAAACAAGGATGTTTAGCTTGATTTCAGCTATGTTAACCTACCCTAACTGTTCCTAACCCTAGGATATGCTTTGGAAAGCATTAGAAAGGGTGAAAATCCATTGGATATGGATTAGGAGAGTTGTTTAGGGTGTGTATCAATTTTAAGGTGTGTGAGAGTTCATGTTTGAACTTTTGCCCTTAATTTTGATGGTTAAGTGTTCCTATAGGCTTAGAGACTCTCCAAGGATATTGTTGGTACAATGGTCAAGGGAGAGCAAACCTTTAGGGGGAGGTATCCATCATGAGATGATGGATATTTATCTTCCTCATGAGGGGGAGAATTGGGTGAGTTTATAGGAAACCTCTCTTAAGTGATATGGGACTTATGACTAGGAAGAATGAAAACATCCTAGATGTTTTTCAACCAAGGGAGAGATTATAAGATCTCATTGGGATATGAGACATTGACCTCCTTGGAGAGAACCTTTTTGATGTATGTCAAAAAGGGAGAGAATTTGGAATTACCTGTTAGTGAAAGTCCTAGAGTCAATCATGTGATAATTGTTGTATGGACTTGTTGTATCATATTCCTATTTATAAATGCATTTCTTTATGGTTATTATACTTACTTATATTGGTACCAAATAACTAAGTATAATAACGTCCTTGAGTAGAAGGTTCTTATCTATATCAATCGATTGGTTGAATCGATAATGAGATGATATAGAAAATACTACTCTTAATCATTCCTAGTCAAGTATTAACATACATGGACAATGTTAATGCGAAGAGACTAGCATGTAGGTCAACTCGATGACTTGATCTCACAAGTCATGAATATGAGATATCAAGTTGACACATGAGTATACATTGGAGAATGTATACTAAATGATCCACCATGAGAAAGTATCATAGATCGTTATATGACTGTCATATACTTTCTCATGTGACTATTAGTATGACTATTAGTCCTTGGACATGAAGTCACCATGGTTCCCTACATAAGGAGTTGCACACTTTGACTTCGTTAAACGTCACCCGTAAATGAATGGACTATAAAGGCGATTACTGGGTATGTAATAAATTATGCGGAGGGATGTGAGTGATGTAGATGGGATCTATCCCTCCTATATGATGGGAGTGATATCGTGATTCTTGATAGAGTGAGACCACTAAGTGCATGGTCATGCCCAAATGAGTCAATATGAGATATTGAACTCATTTGATTAGAGTGAGTCTACTTGGAGTTCAAGATATAGATTGTACAGAGGATGACACGATCTATGCCTCAGTTGTTCAATCTAGATGTCAGGGATAGAGGGATATTGTCACATATTGTGAGAGTCATAATTAGTAGTCACAAAGGTGATGTTGGATCTCTATATTCTTGTAACTTGGTTAGCAATGATGTGTTTCTAGATACCGCTCATTTCTTATGTTTCTAAATCGATTTAGGATCATTGCCAACATTACAAGAACCTATAGAGTCACACACAAAGGGTAATTAGATGGAGATTAAGTTCATATGATGGATCATGAGGATTAGGTTCATGTGATGAACCAAATTGAATTAAGAGTAATCCGAATTAGACTAATTGAGTTGGACTCAATTTGATTCAAGTGTTGAATGAGTCTAATTTAGATTTGATTCATTGAGTCAATTTAAACTAATGAATAGAGATTCATTAAATTAAAGTGACTTGAATCAAATGGTTGGATTTGATCAATCATGGGAGATAAGAGGCAAGTTTGACTTGACTTGAGAGAGAAGATGAAAGACCAAGTTTGACTTGACCAAATACCACGTCATGGTGACTTGGCATGGGGCCGGTCAATGATGATGTTCCACATCATCATGGACACATTATGGGGTGCCACCTCATGAGGAAGACCAAGGGCCATGACTCTTGGTATTACAGGGTTTAAACCTTCATGAAGTGGTCGGCCACATTAAGGGGAGCATTAGTGGGATTAGATGATCTTCTTCCTCCTTTCCTCTCCTTTCAAGCTCTCTCCCTCATCCTTCTTGCCGTGGACTTCTAAGAGTTCTAGCATGTTGGACTATCCGAGCCGTAAAAACCGCTTTTTGCATTGTGGACACCCCAGAAGTCGGTCATGGATCCGTGTGAAGGTAAATAAAAACTACATGTATGTATTTAAAACCTTTAGATCTACTCTAGATCTACATGATAAGAGTTTACCCTTGAAGCAATGCCCTTTGCTTATCCCGCTTGTTAGGACCCTTGGAACGACTAGAGGGGGGGGGGGGTGAATAGCATCGTTCTCGTTCTTGAATGGAAATCGTTCGTGTGTCTACAAGTTTCGTTAGCGCAGCGGAATATAGATAATAAAAGCAATAACGAAATGTACAAGCACACACGAACACAATGATATAACGTGGTTCGGAACCACACGGTTCCTACTCCACGGATCGAGCTCCAAAGAGCTCTAGTGATGCACACGCACTCACTAATCACAAATACTCCTTCTCGGAATAATCTGGAGGTGGAGAAACCCCTTACAAGTAATCTTACAACAATAAGATACAAATACAAGCAATTATAATAATGAAATACAATGCAAGTAAAGAAAACTACTTTACAATTGCCTTTGGATTGCTTGATTGCTTGAAAACACCTTGGAGACCCTGATTTGCAACAGCAAATCGCTCCAAAACCCTCAAGAAACTGATGTCTTTTTCCTCCATCACGAGCTCCATATATAGCTTCAACCTGTGCTGGAAAAAGTTGATCAGTCGACTGATCGGGACCATCAGTCGACTGATGCCACTGTTGTCGTGAGACAACGGCTAGATCCACGCTGGATAAGTCCAACGGATCTACCATCAGTCGACTGATGGAGTCCTCACTCGACCAGTCGAGTCTCGACTCCATTCTGTGGTCGATTTCTCGAGCACCAGTCGACTGATCACACAATCAATCGATCGTGCTGAGCCATCCGACCGCCTATCTTCGGCAATGATCGCTAGGCCATAACCCGCAGTCAAACCCTAGTTGACTCGGTCCAGTCGACTGCCACATGACACCAGTCGACTGGCACACCTCAAACATGAGGTTTTAACCCAAGTATGGTTTCCCCATACTTGCTAGACCACCCTTAGCCTAGACCTAAGCCTTCTAGCCACCTCCATCAGCCTCACGCCTCTCGGATCCCTCCAAGTCATCCATGACTTGCTCACCCATCGCGCTAGCCTTCAGGTGCTTCTATCGGCTATGTCATGCTAACGGTGTCTACACCGCCAAGGCACATTGGACTTACGCCGCCAAGACTCCGCTTGGACTTTACGCTGCCAACCATTGGACTTATGCTGCCAAGACTACCGCTTGGACTTTACGCCGCCAATATCAATCCCCTTGGACTTCAAATGCCAAGACCATGCTTGGACTTTCCTTGCCAACCCATGTTGGACTTCTCAAATGCCAAGACCATGCTTGGACTTTCCCTTGCCAACCTATGTTGGACTTTTACATTGCCAAGTACTCAAGACTTGGACTTTACCAAATGCCAAGTGTTCCACTTGGACTTTCCATGCCAAGTACCCATGACTTGGACTTTACCTTGACAATTACATTGTCATATGTTTTTATCGAAACATCAAAACACATCAAAACATCACTCGAGCCAAACTCGAGTCCTGGTCAATCGTGATCTGGGTCGATTGCACCAACAATCTCCCCCTTTTTGATGTTTGACAAAAACCAAACAAATAAAACCAAACAAATTATTGAGTTAGAACACTAACTCAAGTCCCTTACCAATTATCCCAAATTGGTAATCTTAACTGTTCTTCCCCAAACATTCTCCCCCTTTTTGACTAACATCAAAAAGTCTTCTCTCCAAGGAGGTCAATGTCTCATGTCCCAATGAGATCTTACAATCTCCCCCTTGGTATACAAATACCTAGGATGCCTACCATCTTCCTAGTGATAAGTCCCATATCACTTAAGAGAGACAATCCTATTCACTCTCCCAATTTCCAAATTGGGTATCAAAAACTCATCAATTTTCCCAATTGATGATACTCTCCCATTGACTTTTCCTCTTCAAGGAGAAAAGCACATCCATCATCCAAGATGGATACCTCCCCCTAAAAGCTTGCTCCCCCTTGACCATTGCACCAACTATGTCCTTGGGAAGTCCTTAAGCCAATAGGAATTCTAGGCCATCAAACTTAAGGTTAGAAATTCAACATTGAGCTTTCCAACACCTTAAAATTTGATATAAACCCGAAACACCTCTCCTAATCAATATCCAAAGAATTTTCACCCCTCATCATGCTTCCCAAAGCATATCATAGGGTTAGGAGTGGTTAGGGACCTTAATCGCAGCTGAAATCGGGTTAAACACCTTTGATTACCCCGAAATCAGGCTATCAGTCAACTCTCAAGGTCGGTGATGTGTCCATCGATCCGACCGCACGGCAAATCGAGTGATACAACACTCGATCGAGTCAAACGCTGCCCATCACCGATCAGATCGTAGAAGCGATCGTGATAACTGAAAACCTGATTTTCAGAAATCAGACTCGACTTTTGGAAATCCATAAGTAATTCTACGTAAATCAAAAAATCACGAAACTTGATACGTATATTACTTAACACACATACAATCAGGGAAAAATTTTGGAAAAATATTTTTACCATTGAAATAGGAGATTGATACAAACTCCAAAAGTGACTAAAAACTTAAAGGTTTAAGCTCACTTTGTATCAATCTTATCAATGGTGATTGCTATCAAAAGATAGACTTCACCAAGGTTTTTCAAAATGATTTTAAAATATTTTTAAAACCCTATTTTGGATCATTTTCTTTGGACTCTATGCACGTGGCTTGTACCCAAGCTTTCCCAATGATCCACCTTTGAAATTAGATGAGTTTTAGTTCATCTAGATGCAAAAACCATGCACCTTGAACTCAACTCATATCCTAGCATCCCACATGTATCTAAGGTGTATAAAAACACATACATGTCAATTTGATGTGAGATGTGAGTTTTGTTCTCCTTAAACTAGGGTTTCATGCATTTTCTATAGCAACTCTACCTGATTCCCTTATAAATGGGACTCCAAGTCATGCCATTTCCCTTAATTCAATTTTAACCAAATGCATGAATGATTATGGAATTAATGAAGATGTAAATAACCACATGCTCATAATCATGATGTCATGGCATAAGATGAAATTTAAGAACACATGACATCTAAAATAACCCTAAACAATAACATGACATGGTATATGATAGAATGCAATTTCATGTCATGACATATCAACTTTCATAAGCAATACAATTATACAAATATTCATCCAGATACACAAGATATTTAGAAACAAAGATTTCATTCAACTTAAAAATTTGTCTTTTACATTCAAAATGGAGATTGGCTATGCTCAATCTCACTACAAAAACTGACAACTACAAAACATCTAATATCCTTAATATCTAATCGTCCGTAGGAGGTGGCGGTGGAGGAGGCTGCTGACTCAGGGTCCAGGCCCGCATCATCTCTAACATATCAAGCTGATGCTGCTCTGTGCGGCTCTGGGACTCTTCCATCCTACCAAGACGTGCACTGAAAGCTGCCTGGCCTGCCAATAACTCTGACAGCCTGGAGTCAACCGACTGCTGATAATCTTGAAATATGGACTCCAGCCGACCACGACGATCTGAAGGACCCGCAGCTGATGTGTCTGCCGGCATCCGATCATCCTCATCAGTGGTGTCCGCATCCTCGTCGTCCTCTGCTGCATCACTGGGTACTGGAGGATGCCCTCTGCGTGCCCTGGGTGGTGGTCGTGGCGCCAACTCCATCTGGTCAGGCCCCATCCATAGCTTTGCTAACGAGAAGTTACGATATACGTGTACACCTCGATAAGCTCTCAGAGAACCCCTGTGGATGTTGACGCCTACGGACTCTAACCATGCGGTAATGATATGACCAAAAGGCATATGCACTTTCCCTTGTACAGGGGAAATGAAATGCACAATGCAGTGAAAAATGTTTAATGCAAAGTTTATATCTAACTGATGACGCATGACATATAGAAGAAAAAGATGGGGAGGCCGAATCTTGGCCAGACCCCGAGTGACAATGGGAAGAAAACACCCAACAATGACCTTGTAAAGGACATTGTCAGGTGTAGACAACTCAGTGATAGGAAATAAGTTTTGGGCCGGTGGACGTGGATAACCAAAAATGCGCTCATGCATGGACTCCATAGTGATATGGGCAAAGGGCTCTGGTAAGGGGAAGTCCATGGTAGGATAACAGATAAAAGTATCATCTGAGGGCCTACACTCGAGAAACTCCTGCAGTATCGCAGGAGTGAACTCTAACTCGCGTTTTGCAACACGAGTAGTGTAAGTGGGGCCGTCATCCACTTTCTTCAAGTTTTGATAAAATTCTTTAAGAAGGTCGTCGTTAATCGGATGGGTGCATAGGACGACCTTCATGAGACTATAATATGAAATTATCTCCATAACATCACTACAATGACGGTTGAAGAAATCTCTATCTATGTACCGAACCAACATAGGTTGGTATAATCTAGACTCACCCTCGGAGGGATCATTCCTACGGGTTCTCCTATTATGAATGCAATGCTATGATATGACATGCAAGGAAATAATTCACGATTAGATAACCCCAAATTATAATGGAAAGGGAAAATTAGGACTTGAAAAAAAAATTGTTACTTAGGTGCCATTTTGAGGGTGTGGCCGGAGGGAAGACTCAAATGTTGCTGGGGTCGTCGGAAAAGTCGCCGGAGAACGTCAGACGCCGGAACCCTAAATGGAGCAAGGAAACAAAAACCTAAACCGCGTGAACTAGGGCTCGAAACAAGTGAAAAATGGAAGAGGAAGGGCTTATCTATCAAACCTAATATCTTGGACGGTTGGCACGGCCGGAGGAGTCGATCGGAGAGGAAGACGACGATCGGAGAAGGAAAGAAGAAGATCGATGATGTGAGCATCATCGATCCGATCGATCTCTCGGGTTTAGAACGGCGATGCTCCGGCTCGGCAATCGATTCTTGAACTCTACGTGGCGTGCTACGATAGCATCGATCCGATGATGTTGCTCATCGATCGTGATGTGCGCATCACCGATCGGCCTTTCGAGCACTCGACTGATGCTCCTCAGCCTCGGTGAACAGTACCATCAGTCGACTGATGTGCCTTATCAGTCGACTGATGTTCAATCAGTCGAGTCATGAAGCTAGCACTCGACTGATGGCCGTATCGTAATGTGCTCTGATGTTATCGGTCAACGATACTGTCGATCGATATCTCGATTTCGCTGAAAATCAGAAGATCTTGATTTCATCATCTAATTATTCCATTTTATCACGTTAGATCTTGTATATCGAAAGTATTGATGTTATACTTTTATTTATGTATTCGTTAATGTATTTTAATGTTTTATTTCATTTTTGCAAACATTAACATTCAATGATTTCCAAAACCTAACATCTCACCCTTTCTAAGTGTTAAAATACACAATCAAGGTAAAAGACTTGTTTTGTGAGATGTAATCTATCCCAGACATTCCTTCCATGCAAGCATATGGTAAAACATATGAAGCATGGTGAGTACACGACATCAAGTTGCGTGACACTTGAGTATCACTCTAGATGTTACTTTTACATCTTAACCACACATCTCTTGATACATGACCTTTCAAAGTGTGCCAACAATCAAAGTTACACACTATGTGTCAATTTTATTAATTTTTATATTTTCAAGATATATATTGACACAACCTAAAATTCTTTGAAATTAAGGCTCAAAGATATTTCCAAGATAACCATAACCTTGAAAGTAACCTAAAATGTCACCTTTATCATGGTTGAGTTAACTACCCATCCAATCAAGGTTGGCACACCCTAAATCCATCTAGCGTGAATCAATCACGCTCTTAGGAATCCAAAACCGATTTGAGCTCTTAGGGTTAATTAGGTATTCCTTAGGGATAACCTCCCTAGATACCTTCTTAATGACCCTCCTAGGCTTGTTGGCCTTGGTCATTTGGGTCTTGCCATGGTTAACTTTAGGGATTGCCTCCCTAACAACCTTCTTAGTGGCCACCCTAGGTTTCCTAGAAACCCTAGCCACTAGGCACAACCTTTGGTCAACCTTAGGGATGACTTTCCTATTGACCTTGGTCTTCCTAGACCTAGTTAGTGTTTCATAGTCAAATGGAACACTATGATAAGTCACCTTGGACTTAGGTTTGTGACCCAAACCATTCTTTCCCTTGGTTGACTTTTGACTCTTAGATCCTAGATGTTGACTTTGACTTCTTGACCTAAGAGTTTGACAATTAGACCCTTGAAATTGATTTTGTATCTTGTTTAGGGTCTTTTCCAATTTCTCAAGCCTTGACCTTAAGGCTTGGTTCTCTAATTCTAATTGCCCAATTTTAGAATTTTTATTTAAATCTTGGGCATTGGACTTTCTTGGCATATGCCTAGTCCATTTTGGATTACAACCTAGATGTTCTTGTATTTTCTTAATAGATTCCCTAGGTATTATTTTTCTGGGGACATTAGTCCCAAATTTCTCCTTATTCTTAAGGTGAGCATTCTTAGCTCCTAAACAAATATGTTTGTTATTTCTAGCATGCTCTTTATGATACATAAAAAAATTGCTAAAATTAGTTCTAGCATGCTTTTTAATATTTAAATTAGATGGAGCATTATTTAAATATACCTTAGGGTTTGCCTTAGTGGCTCCCCCTACTTGTGATGCTCCCCTTTGGCCCTTCTTCTTCTTCTTTGGGCATTGACTCTGGTAATGACCCGGTAGTCGGCATTTGAAGCAAATGACATGCTCCTTGCTCTTTTGACTTGGAGAACCGGCGTCCATTGACTTTTGTTGACTTTTAGGCGTCGGAGGAGCTTTCTTGATCCTCTTTGGGCATTTGCTCTTGTAATTCCCATACTCCCTACACTCAAAGCACATAATATGTTTTTTATTTAAAACTAAATTGCTTGAGTTACCTAGTTCGGTGGTGAAGACCGGAATTGGACTTTGGGCTTCTTCATCTTGACCGGATGTCGAAGCTTCTTCTTCTCGATGTTCCAGTATAGATGATCTCTCCCCCTCTTCTATTTCCTCTTCCGATCCGGAAGTTGACTCCTCACTTCCTCCCGATTCCTCACTTTCACTTGAGGATGAGCTCTCTTCTTTGGTCTCCTCCTCTTCCGAATCTTCTTGGACCGATTCGGGATTTTCGTGGAACTTGATCAACTTGTTCCACAATTCCTTGGCATCCCTATAGCTTCCTAATCTAGACAAAATATCGTTAGGTATCAAATCAATTAGCATTTTTGTTACCTTAACGGTTGTCTTGAATTTTTCCCGTTGCTCCTCGGTCCATCTCTTCATCTTGAGGATTTCGTCGTTTTCTCCTCTCAGAGCATCAAAACCTATAGTCACGGCAAACCAATTTTCTATATTTGTCATTAGAAAATATTGCATTCTACCTTTCCAATACGCGAAATGTTCGCGGTCGAAGGAAGGTGGGATGTTGACGTCGTCACCCAATTTTTCTTGGAAATCCATATTCTTCCCTCTAGCTTCTTCAACTCTCGGTGGATAGTCCGTAGAAGAGCCCCGGGCTCTGATACCACTTGTTAGGACCCTTGGAACGGCTAGAGGGGGGGGGGGGTGAATAGCGTCGTTCTCGTTCTTGAATGGAAATCGTTCGCATGTCTACAAGTTTCGTTAGCGCAGCGGAATATAGATAATAATAGCAATAACGAAATGTACAAGTACACACGAACACAATGATATAACGTGGTTCGGAACCGCACGGTTCCTACTCCACGGATCGAGCTCCAAAGAGCTCTAGTGATGCACACGCACTCACTAATCACAAATACTCCTTCTCGGAATAATCCGGAGGTGGAGAAACCCCTTACAAGTAATCTTACAACAATAAGATACAAATACAAGCAATTACAATAATGAAATACAATGCAAGTAAAGAAAACTATTTTACAATTGCCTTTGGATTGCTTGATTGCTTGGTTGCTTGAAAACACCTTGGAGACCCTGATTTGCAACAACAAATTGCTCCAAAACCCTCAAGAAACCGATGTCTTTTTCCTCCATCACGAGCTCCATATATAGCTTCAACCTGTGCTAGAAAAAGTCGGTCAGTCGACTGATCGGGACCATCAGTCGACTGATGCCACTGTTGTCGTGAGACAACGGCTAGATCCACGCTGGATAAGTCCAACGGATCTACCATCAGTCGACTGATGGAGTCCTCACTCGACCAGTCGAGTCTCGACTCCATTCTGTGGTCGATTTCTCGAGCACCAGTCGACTGATCACACAATAAGTTGACTGCTCGAGCCATCAGTCAACTGCCCATCTCTGGCAGTCGACTGCTAGGCCATAACCCGCAGTCAAACCCTAGTTGACTCGGTCCAGTCGACTGCCACATGACACCAGTCGACTGGCACACCTCAAACATGAGGTTTTAACCCAAGTATGGTTTCCCCATACTTGCTAAACCACCCTTAGCCTAGACCTAAGCCTTCTAGCCACCTCCATCAGCCTCACGCCTCTCGGATCCCTCCAAGTCATCCATGACTTGTTCACCCATCGCGCTAGCCTTCAGGTGCTTCCATCGGCTATGTCATGTTAACGGTGTCTACACCGCCAAGGCACATTGGACTTACGCCGCCAAGACTCCACTTGGACTTTACGCTGCCAACTATTGGACTTATGCTGCCAAGACTACCGCTTGGACTTTACGCCGCCAATATCAATCCCCTTGGACTTCAAATGCCAAGACCATGCTTGGACTTTCCTTGCCAACCCATGTTGGACTTCTCAAATGCCAAGACCATGCTTGGACTTTCCCTTGCCAACCCATGTTGGACTTTTACATTGCCAAGTACTCAAGACTTGGACTTTACCAAATGCCAAGTGTTCCACTTGGACTTTCCATGCCAAGTACCCATGACTTGGACTTTACCTTGACAATTACATTGTCATATATTTTTGTCGAAACATCAAAACACATCAAAACATCACTCGAGCCAAACTCGAGTCCTGGTCAATCGTGACCTGGGCCGATTGCACCAACACCGCTCATCCAAACGGATTGTCGGAATTCGAGAGTGTCAAGTGTACACTCCTCTATTGGTATCCACACAAGCAATAGGTGGAGAAAAGACAATCTTGAGTGTGCTAGCACTTTGAAGTCCACGGCAAGATGAGGAAGAGAAAGGAGAGAGCTTGAGGGAAGAACCAAGGAAGAAGATGATAAAGTTACACACAAAATAACTTCACACACTAAACACCACTTAAGTGGCCGACCACTTCTTTAGGGGGGTTAAATACATGCATGTAACTCCAAGAGCCAATGACTCTTGGTCTCCCTCATGAGGTGGCACCCCATGATAAGTCCATGATGATGTGGAACATTATTATTGGCTGGCCCCCATGCCAAGTCACCATGACATGACAATTGGTCAAGTCAAATTGACCATTCATTATTCCTCTCAAGTCAAGTCAAACTTGACATATTATCTCCCATGGTTGATCAAATCTAACCACTTGATTCAAGTCAATTTGATTTAATGAATCTCTATTTATTATTTTAAATTGACTCAATGAATCACATCTAAATTAGACTCATTCAACACTTGAATCAAATTGAGTCTAACTCAATTAGTCTAATTTGGATTAATCTTAATCCAATTTGGTTCATCCCATGAACCTAATCCTCATGGTTCATCATATGAACCTAATCTCCATCTAATTGCCCTTTGTGTGTGACCCTATAGGTTCTTGTAACGTTGGCATTGCTCCTAAACCGATTTAGGAACATAAGCAATGAACGATATCTAACAACACATCATTGCTACGCAAGTTACAAGAATGTTGAGATCCAACATCACCTTTGTGACTACTAATTGTGACTTTCACAATATGTGACAATGTCTCTCTATCTTTGACTTCTAGATTGACCAATTGAGGCATAAACCGTGTCATCCTTTGTACAATCTATATCTTGAACTCTAAGTAGACTCACTCTAATCAAATGAGCTCAATATCTCATATTGACTCATTTGGGCATGGCCATGCACTTAGTGATCTCACTCTATCAAGAATAACGATGTCACTCCCATCATAAAGGAGGGATATATCTCATCTATATCACTCACATCTCTCCGTATAATTTGTTACATACCCAGTAATCGCCTTTATAGTCCACCCATTTACGGGTGACATTTGACGAAGCCAAAGTATGCAACTTCTTATATAGGGAACCATGATGACTTCAGGTCTAAGGACTAATAGTCATACTATTAGTCACATGAGAAAGTATATGACACTCATATAATGATCCATGATACTTTCTCATTGCGGGTCATTCTGTATACATTCTCCAATGCATACCCATGTGTCAACTTGATATCTCATATTCATGACTTGTGAGATCAAGTCATCGAGTTGACCTACATGCTAGTCTCTACGCATTAACATTGTCCCTGAATGATAATACTTGACTAGGAATGATTAAGAGTAGTGTTCTCTATATCATCTCATTATCGATTCAACCAATCGATTGATATAGATAAGAACCTTCTACTCAAGGACGTTATTACATTTAGTTATTTGACACTAATACAAGTAAATATAATAACCATACCTTTATAAATAGGAATATGATACAATAAAGTCCATACAACAATCATCACATGATTGTCTCTAGGGCTTTCACTAACAATCTCCCACTAACACTAGTGCCAATCACCGTAGTATCTAATACCCAATGACCTAGTGTGACCATCATGCTTTTTCTGTGCCAAAGCCTTGGTCAAGGGATCTGCGATGTTAGCCTCTGTGGGTACTCTGCAAATCTTCACATCTCCTCTATCGATAATCTCTCGAATGAGATGGAAGCACTGTAGTATGTGTTTGGTTCGTTGGTGTGAGCGAGGTTCCTTAGCCTGTGCAATCGCTCCATTATTGTCACAATAGAGCTCTATGGGATCTGCTATGCTAGGAACCACCCCAAGCTCAGTAATGAACTTGCGGATCCAAACTGCCTCCTTTGCTGCCTCTGATGCAGCAATATACTCGACCTCTGTTGTAGAATCAACAACTGTGTCCTGCTTCGAACTCTTCCATCTCACAACGCCACCATTCAAGCAAAACACGAACTCTGACTGTGATCTATAATCATCCTGGTCAATTTGGAAGCTGACATTATTGTAACCCTTTACATCTAGCTCCTCATCGCCTCTAAATATCAAGAAATATTCTTTAGTCCTTCTCAAGTACTTAAGAATATTCTTGACTGCTATCCAGTGACGCTCACCTGAATCTGACTAGTATCTACTCGTCATGTTCAAAGCATACGAGACATCAAGACGAGTACATAGCATGGTATACATGATAGATCCTATGGCCGATGCATAAGGGATCTTATCCATGCGGTCTCTGTCCTCTCTAGAAGAGGGACTTTGAGTCTTCGAAAGACTCACACCATGTGACATCGGCAGAAGTCCCTTCTTGGAATTCTGCATGACAAACCGTAGTAATACCGTGTCAATGTATGTACTCTGACTTAGGCCAAGCAATCTCTTAGATCTATCTCTATAGATCTTGATGCCTAAAATACAGGTTGCTTCACCTAAGTCCTTCATTAAGAGAAATGAATATCTCTCAGGCTGACGACGTACCCTATAGACATGCGAAGAGGTAGGTCTACCTGAACAGGTTGTTGTTCCACAACTCTTTGTGTAACAATCTCATCATCCACAACACTTTGTGGTTCCTGTTCAACCTCCATCAAGGTCTCAGTGCTATGGTCCTTATCTTAAATTTCTTCAAGATCGAACGTACTCCCACTAGTTTTTTCTAGAAACAAAATTCCTTTCTAGAAATACTCCAGTCTTTACCACAAACACTTTGTGTTGACTGGGAATGTAGAAGAAATATCCCTTCGTCTCCTTGGGATATCCAACAAAATAGCACTTATCGAATTTGGGTCTAAGTTTGTTTGAGACTTGACGTCGAACGTAAGCCTCACAGCCCCAAATCCTCATGAAAGACATCTTGGGATTTCTCCCTGTCTATATCATATATGGTGTCTTTAACACAACCTTAGATGGTACACGGTTAAGTGTGAAGGCTGCTGTGTCTAGAGCATATCTCCAAAAGGATATAGGAAGATCTATGTGACTCATCATAGATCGTACCATATCTAATAGGGTATGATTCCTTCTTTTGGATACACCATTCCACTGTGGTGTTCCAGGAGGAGTGAGTTGGGATAGAATCTCACACTCAGCTAGATAGTCACGAAACTCATGGCTAAGGTATTCATCACCTCGATCTGATCGAAGTATCTTAATACTCTTGCCAAGTTAGTTTTGTACTTCATTCTTGAATTCTTTGAACTTTTCAAAGGATTCTGATATAAGTGTCAACAGATACACATAACCATATCTACTGAAGTCATCAGTAAATATAATGAAGTACCTGTAACCACCTCTAGTAGCAACATTGAAAGGGCCACATACATCATTATGTATAAGCCCTAACAAGTCTGTTGCTCTCTCGTTGTGTTCACTAAAGGGAGTCTTGGTCATCTTGCCTAGAAGGAAAGACTTGCATGTCTCATATGATTCAAAATCAAATGAGTCCAGCAGCCCATCCTTATGGAGCTGGGATAAGCGACTCTCATTTATGTGACCTAAGCGACAATGCTAGAGATAGGTTTGGTTCAACTCATTTGACTTGAACCTTTTGGTACTAATATTATAGATGGAGCTCTCTAAGTCTAGAATGTAGAGTCCGTTCATCAGAGGTGCACTACAATAGAACATATCATTTAAATAAACTGAACAATATTTGTTCTTTATTATAAATGAAAATCCTTTCTTGTCTAAACAAGAAACCGAAATTATGTTCTTAGTCAAAGCAGACACATAACAACATTCATCCAGTTCTAGTACAAAGCCCAGAGGGCAGAGATAGATTATAAGTTCCTATAGCAACAACAACAACCCTTGCTCCATTGCCTACTCATAGGTCCACCTCACCCTTCATCAATGCCCTGCTATTTTTCAGTGCCTGCACATTGGTACAAATGTGAGATGCACATCCGATATCTAATACCCATGATGAAGAAATAGATGTTAGGGCAATCTCTTGCCGTGATATGGTTTTGATGGTGTGACAAAGGGTTTAAGTTAGTGTGTTATGTTTATTTGATATGTGCGTTGAAGTCGTGCAGGACTTAGTAATTCGCACATGGAGCCATGGCGAGTTTCACATCTCATGACTCGTGCCTTGAGTCGGTGAAGGATAGCTTTGCGGAAGCCGTGCGCTTGGAGCATCCGAGGGACCGCCGGACGAGAAGCTTGGAGTGAAGCCGGAGGAAGTAGACTTCGAGGCAAGAGACGCGAAGGAGCATTGCAGAGCCGTGCGCCTGATGCTGCCGAGGGACGTGGCCAAGAACGAAGAGAACTTCGAAGGCGAAGGACTCCGAGAAATGAGAGTGAGCGATTGTAACCCGGGGAGGGGTAGCTCTTAGGTGAAACTTGGCCATTTGGCCAAGTGTCGGATGGGTTTTTCGACACCGATCGCCATGGAATGGCAATGATCGCTTCCGAGTCGAGTGTAGCTCGACCGTATCTGATGATCGGTTTGTGCGTAGTGATCGCCAAACGTTAGCGGCCGAAGATCAAGAGATCGGCATAGCCGAAAGCGGCGATCGATCGTCAATAGGGTTTTAGCCATCGACCGCTCGTAGCCGTGAGGCGGTCGACTACGATGGTCGTGATCGGCCCGGTGAGGTCCATCGACTGCCAAGAGTTTCGTTGGACAACAACGGTCGGCATCCGACGTGTTCGAGGTCAGTTGAGTGGCGATCGCTATGGCGCCATGGCGTGATGATCGATGGCGGCCAACGGGAAGAAAACAACCCTCTCTATAAAAAGGGAGGGTGTGAGCCTTTGAGAGGCTAATGCTTAAGTTCAAAGCAATCTTCCTAGTGCCCCACAAGCTCTAAACTCTTCTTACTCGTTTTTACTCCATTCTATTTGTAAGAAGAGTGATCTTGATTGTAAAGGTTACCTCCACCTAGCTTGGTGCAAAGGAGAGACCATTTAGTGGATTGGTTTAGCGGAGTGATTCACCGAGGACGAATCGGGGACCGTGGATTAGCGGCGTAGCCGTGAACCACGTTACGACATTGTGTTAGCATTGTCTATCTCCTTTTCTTTGTCTTTATTTGTTCAATTTGCTTGTATTGTTGTTTCCGCTTGCGCTAATCTAATTGTAGACGAGCAAATACCGACATCCAACGAACGAGGGCTATTCACCCCCCTCTAGCCGGCCATCTGATCCCCTACAAGTGGTATCAGAGCCGAGGTCGCTTGTCACCGGACTAATCGCCGCAACAAGCCCTACATCAAAAATGGCCGGCTCCAACATCCATCCTCCGAAGTTTGAAGGAGAATTCGCTTGGTGGAAGAAGCGAATGGAGGTATTTTTCGAAACGGATTTTGATATAATGATTACAATGGAATCCGGTTTCGTTTTGCCTAGGGATGAAGAAGGGAAGCCAATAGAGAAATCTAGGTGGACCAAGAAGCAAAGAGAGGAGCACCTTGCAAACTCCAAAGCCAAGCACCATCTCTACAATGTGCTTCCTCAACAAGAAATCAACCGAATAGGAGAATGCCTAAGCGCCAAGGAGATGTGGGAGAAACTAATTGAGCTCCATGAAGGCACATCCGAGGCGAAGCTAGCTAGGAGAGATCTCCTCCGCTCCCAACTATCCAACATTAAATTAGAAAAGGGGGAAAAGGTAATCTCTTTGCATTCTAGATTCAAAGAAATTTTAAATGGACTAACAAGTGTAGGAGAAAGGCTCTCCAATCGCGATATGATAATGAAGGCCATAGATGCTTTCCCCCGGTCCTCCAAGTGGAGCTCCATGGTGGACTCATTCTACATCTCCAAGAATTTAGAAGTGAGCACTTTGGAGGAGTTCTTCTCAACAATGGAACTCCACGAAACGAGGCTTGAAGGAATTCAAGAAGAGCCAAGAATTCAACCCTCAAGAGGAGTAGCATTGTTGGCCAATAAAGGGAAAAAGAAGATAGAAATCCCTTCCTCCTCCGATGATGAAGCGTCTTCCTCCTCCATGGATAGCACGGAAGAAGCCTACATGGTGAGGAAGGTAAGACGTGCATTTAAGAATTTTAGATTTGATAAATCTAATGATAGGAATAGAAGACCAAGGGGGAAGGTGATATGCTACAATTGCCAAGGAGAGGGACACATAAGGGACAATTGTCCCCTCCTAAACAAGAGCAAAGAAGAGAAGAAAAAGAAAGAAGAAAAGAAGAAGAAAAAGGGGAGCAAGAAAAAGAAGGAAGAGGAGAAAAAGACAAAAGAAAAGGAGAAGGCCAAAGCATTCAAGGCCAAGACATGGGATGATCCTTCCTCATCCTCCTCCTCATCATCGGATGAGGAGAATGCCTTTGTCGCCAATTTGGCCTTGATGGCCTTTGATGACTTGGATTCCTCCTCCTCCGAAAGTGAAAGATCAAGCTCAAGAGGAGAGAGCTCAAGTGAAGGGGGAGCTTCGACATCCTCCTCATCCGAAGAAGAAGAAGAAGAAGATATGGAAACTATGGTAACAAAAGCTTCTCCTAGTAAAATAGTTTCCATAATTTCTAGTTTAACTAAGGACTTATTTGGAATGAAAAAGAAAAATAAATGCATGCTTGAACAAATTAAGGACTTAGAAAATAAGTTAGAAAAAGCATGCTTAAATGAAAATACCTCTTCTTGCCATGATGATGCATGCTCACATGATTATATGCGTTTGGATGTTAGTGATGCATGCATGAATGAAAATAGGGCATTAAGGGAAAAGGTAGATTATTTAACCAAAGCCCTAGGAAAATTCACAATTGGCTCCAACACTTTGAATATGATCATAGGGAGCAAAAGGGCTAGCTTCAACAAAAAGGGCCTAGGATATAAAGAGAAGAAAAATGAGAAGGCCTATAGATGCCTAATAGCTAGGGGACAAGACAAAAACAAAGTAATAGCTAAGAAATGGATCCCCAAAGAATTTCTAGTGAACCCCATAGGCAAAAATCTATATTGGGTTCCAAAATCCATCCTTAAGGGTTAGAAAACCCCTAGGGTAGTCAACCATATGAACTTGACCTATATCATACTTTGGTTGACTTAGGATGACGGGACAACATTTTTAGATAGTGTTGGGTGATGATAACGTGCCCATAAATAGGTAATAATGCTTAAATCATGATGATTAATGCAATTGCTATGTATATGTGTAATCATGATTTATGATTTTGATATTGGGCACATTATCATGAAAAATAGGTTTAAATCATGCTTTAGGTAATATTTTGTTTATTATCATCATATAATGCCTAATGCATGGTTATAATTTGATGAAAACATGTATTTCATGATCATAATGTGAAATTAAATCATATATATCATTATGATCATGTAGGTTGTTAGATTGATACTTAACCTTGATAGAATTGCATGAATATATTGGTTAAGTATATACAAATACCCCCTAGGATGCATCTCACACTCACTATAGGCTAACTTGATTGCAAACTTAGCATGGGTGAGATGTTAGGATGATACAAATGTCCACTAATGCTTATGGCATTTAGATGGTCATTTAAAGTATCAAAATATCAATAATAGACCAATCATGGGGAAGACTTATGTTTAATTAATAGACATATTGTCCAAAGATCATGGTTGGATATTTCTAATGTTTTCAAAACAATTTCTTACCTTAAAATACATGTATTCATGTTTTGAAACAATTGGATGCAAAACTAGGTAGCTAACTTGATACTAGGATGATCAAAAACCTAGTTGTTTTTAGAGTTTTTGGATTTTTGGAAAAAAACAAGAAAATATAATGATTTTTCATGAAAAACTATTTTTCATTAATAGATATACTTATAAGAAATATGTTCCCCAAATTTCATGATTTTTAGAATTTTCTGGAATTTTTAATGCATTTCTGAAATTCATCCAGAAAATCAGAAATTCGGATTCTCTTGTGCGATCATTGCCATGCCGATAGCTTGATCGGTGGCCTGTAAATCAGAATATTGAAGGCCGTTTTCAGTTTGTAAACCTACAAGTGATACCCAATTTTAAGACTTGATGCCATGAGTTCTTAACTTAGTGATAATCTTTTTGATGGTGTCAAAGGGGGAGAAAATATTATGTTTAACTTAATTATAAAAGGGGGAGAAATATATGATAGGGGGAGAAAATTTTTATAGAAAGTTTCATGGATTAAGGGGGAGTTGCATGTTGTTATATCATGTTTATCTTTACATGCTTTCTTACCCTTAGAATTAATATCAAATGTTTTTACCTAACTTAAACGGATTGCCACACATCAAAAAGGGGGAGATTGTTAGGGCAATCTCTTGCCGTGATATGGTTTTGATGGTGTGGCAAAGGGTTTAAGTTAGTGTGTTATGTTTATTTGATATGTGCGTTGAAGTCGTGCAGGACTTAGTAATTCGCACATGGAGCCATGGCGAGTTTCACATCTCATGACTCGTGCCTTGAGTCGGTGAAGGATAGCTATGCAAGCCGCGGCGCTTGGAGCATCCGAGGGACCGCCGGACGAGAAGCTTGGAGTGAAGCCGAGGAAGTAGACTTCGAGGCAAGAGACGCGAAGGAGCATTGCAGCCGCACCCGATGCCGCCGAGGACGCGTGGCCAAGAACGAGAACTTCAAGGGCGAAGGACTCGAGAAATGAGAGGAGCGATTGTAACCCGGGAGGGGTAGTTTTAGGTGAAACTTGGCCATTTGGCCAAGTGTCGGATGGGTTTTCGACACCGCCGATCGCCATGGAATGGCGATCGCTCGAGTCGAGTGTAGCTCGACCGTATACGATCGATCGGTTTGTGCGCGATCAAAAACGTTAGCGGTCCGATCAAGAATGATCGGCTGGCATGCATCGGCGCGTCAATAGGGTTTCGCCAGTGGCCGTGAGCCGATCGCCGATTACGGTCGTGAATGATCGTGAGGTCCATCGATCGCCAAGAGTTCCGTTGGACAACAACGGTCGGCATCCGACGTGTTCGGAGGCCGCCAGAGGATGCCGATCGCCATGGGCGGCGTGATCGGATGGCGCTAACGGAAGAAAACAGCCCTCTCTATAAAAAGGGAGGGTGTGAGCCTTTGAGAGGCTAATGCTTAAGTTCAAAACAATCTTCCTAGTGCCCCACAAGCTCTAAACTCTTCTTACTCGTTTTTACTCCATTCTATTTGTAAGAAGAGTGATCTTGATTGTAAAGGTTACCTCCACCTAGCTTGGTGCAAAGGAGAGACCATTTAGTGGATTGGTTTAGCGGAGTGATTCACCGAGGACGAATCGGGGACCGTGGATTAGCGGCGTAGCCGTGAACCACGTTACGACATTGTGTTAGCATTGTCTATCTCCTTTGCTTTGTCTTTATTTGTTCAATTTGCTTGTATTGTTGTTTCCGCTTGCGCTAATCTAATTGTAGACGAGCAAATACCGACATCCAACGAACGAGGGCTATTCACCGCCCTCTAGCCGGCCATCCGATCCCCTACAATAGATAGATTGACTTCTATAACATTTATACCTAAAGTAGAAGTCTCACTTCTCTTCTTCTTAAGATCTTCTAGGTATGCTTTGCAGTTACACTTCCAGTGTCCAGCTTCCTTGCAGTGGAAGCAAGTCCCTTCTTTGGCCACCCCTCCTTTCGGTTTCTGTTCCTTGCCTTTACCTTTGTCTTGGGACTTTCCCTTACCTTTAGGCTTGCCCTTGCCTTTCTTCTTTTGCACCATCAAAATGGAGTCAGATTTTCCCTTCTTAAGGTTAAGCTCAGCAGTTCTCAACATGATGAGCATCTCAGGTAGTGGCTTATCAATTTCATTCATGTTGTAATTCATGACAAATTGATTGTAGCTTTGTAGTAAAGATTGCAAGATCAAGTTAGTAGCCAACTCTTGGCCAAGTGGGAATCCCAACCTTTGTAGGTTTTCTATATACCCAATCATCTTGAGTACATATAGACCTATGGCAGTCCCATCTTGCATCTTGGACTGAAACAATGATTTAGAGATCTCATATCTCTCGTGCCTTTCTTGTCCTTGATATAGTTGACAAAGATGTTCAATCATATCATAAGCATTCATGAACTCGTGTTGCTTATGAAGCTCAGAGTTCATGGTCGCGAGCATGAGACATGACACATATAATGCATCATCTTGATGCTTCTTGTAAGCATCACTATTCGGCGATGGCGGGGAGGTGCTTCGAATGGGCCGCTCCGGGGCAGACGATTTCCTTTCTTGGGTGAGAACAATTCTCACGTTCCTGTACCAGTCCAGGAAATTAGCTCCATTGATCTTGTCCTTCTCAAGGACAGAATGCAGGGAGAGAGTGTTCGTGTTTGTAGACATGGTAATGTACAACATACACAATGTAGAAAATTAATATCATATTCCATTTATCATTTAATTAGGCCTTTAATCAAATGATGCTCCCACTGAATTATAGGACTTTTGTAGAATCGAGTCATGAATGTGGTCAAACCACATTACTAGATTCATACAAATAAGCTATAATTCTTGCGGGATAAGATCCACATAATACTAGGCCTTGAGTTAGCTTTGGTTAAATCGCCCAAGACTTAGCATGATCAGTAGGTAACATATTACCAATTACATCTCTATGCAACTCTTGTTTATAGGATCAAGATCCACATTTACAAAAGACCTTGAGTTAGCTTTGGCTAAATCGCCCAAGATTTAGTGTAAATGCGATCTTATCCTATCTTTCCAATGGTTGGAATATGCCTATAATTTTACTCAATCCAATTGAGTTAACTAGTTTTACTCAATCTAATTGAGCTTACTCTCACCCAAGCTGTGATAGGCGGGACCAAGATTGTTCCTCCGCACCCTACCAAGATAATATGAGTTGCTTTGCTTTGGCATATTCAACAATAACAAATGATCGAGGTAGTGATGGGTATTAAAACTTGGTAGGCATTTTATGAGTTGATTCGATTAAGATCTAATCTAATCGTGAATGTATATCATATATGCATCAAGGCCTTTATTATCCTACACTAGCATGAATCACATACATACAAGCAATATCCTAGCATGCATCATATACATACAAGCAATATACTAGCATGCATCACATACATACAAGCAAAACAAAAAAAAAATAAAAAAAATAAAAAATAAAATATATATATATATATATATATATATATATATATATAGAAGAACCGCCATCGCTCGCGATCGCGCCAAGGCCATATCCGGCCACTCACGCCGCCACGGATCCGCGATCGACGCCGACTTGCGGGCGGTCCGACGGTTGGCTTTCCGCCGTTAGCGCCGGACGCCGCGCAAACCGGCCGGAACAGCGCTTCACGCGCCGCGAAGGCGCGGCGATCGCCGGTTGCGGCGATGTCCGGATTCGGCGCGCGAATCCGGCGCCAGACGGACCGGAAGGCGACTCGGTCCGTCCGGCGCCGGATTCGGCCGCATCGGCCGAATCCGGCCCCATCGCGGCCAATCGGCCACCACTCGCCGGAATCACGGCCGGCAGTAACGCCGGCCCATCTCGCGCCCGGATTTCACCGCACTGCCGGAATCCGCCCGATCGCGGCAGCCGGCAGCGCATCGCCGGCCGTGATTCGCCGAATCGCGGCCGAGCGCCCGCTTCGGCCGCAATCCGGCCGGAAGCTCACGATCACGGCGAGGTGCGCTTAACGCACCCCGGCTGGCCGGGAGGTGGTTGACGCGGGCGGCGGCGGGCGTGGAGGTGGCTCGGTGCGTCGCGGACGGGCGTGGATGGATTAATCGCGCAGGCGATCGCGATTCTATATATATATATATATATATATATATATATATGGTTTGCGGCTTCTCCAAGTGCCTCGTTTGACCGCCATGCGTCGTCGGCACCCTTCTCGTAACTCCGTCTACTAGTGGACCTTCCACCGCTCTATTTTTATATATTATAAACATGAAACTCGAGTTACATTCGAGTCTAAAATTATTTACAACTATAATTTTAAAAGAAGAGGCACAACGCGCAGGTCGCATATCCTATACAACATGCACAACTATAAAAACGGCGCACAAGCCGTATTATGAATTACAACACATTTATCATCCAATCATATTGGGGTTCTTGGGCCATGACCATCACAGAATTATACATAATTCTAAATTATGTATTTTACAGAAATTTTTATAATTTTTTCTATTTTATTTTCAATTTAATGAGTCACATCTCCATAATGGTCCCACTAAGCGATTTCCGAGCACGATCGCGAGACAATGCCTCTTTTGGGGTTAGGGGCAACGCCCCTACTCGCAAAATGAACTTTGTGAGTGTCGCATCTTGATCTTACAGCGACTAAAGTGGCTGTCCCAAAAAACTAAAGCGAGATTTCACCGTTCCGGAGAGTTTTTCTCGGTGGTTGAAGCCTACAAGTGTCCCAACACTTGTTGCTTCGACTCTTCGAGAAAAATACCCAAAAATTCTATAAAAATAGGAAATTTACAAAAACTTATAGATCTATAATTTTTATATCTAATACAAAAACTACGAAATTAAAACACATACATGCTTTGCACGTGACTCTGATACCACTGTTGGACTATCCGAGCCACAAAAACTGCTTTTTGCGTTGCGAAAATCCTAGAAATCGGCCACAGATCCGTGCGAAGGTAAATAAAAACTACATGTATGTGTTTAATACCTTTAAATCTACTCTAGATCTATATGATAAGAGTTTACCCTTGAAGCGATGCCCTTCGCATATCCCGCTCGTCCAAACGGATTGTCGGAACTCGAGAGTGTCAAGTGTACACTCGTCTATTGGTATCCACACAAGCAATAGGTGGAGAAAAGACAATCTTGAGTGTGCTAGCACTCCTTGAAGTCCACGACAAGATGAGGAAGAGAAAGGAGAGAGCTTGAGGGAAGAACCAAGGAAGAAGATGATGAAGTTACACACAAAATAACTTCACACAGTAAACACCACCTAAGTGGCCGGCCACTTCTTTCGGGGGGGGGGGGGTGTTACATGCATGCATGTAACTCCAAGATCCAATGACTCTTGGTCTCCCTCATGAGGTGGCACCCTATGATAAGTCCATGATGATGTGGAACATTAATATTGGCCTGCCCCCATGCCAAGTCACCATGACATGACAATTGGTCAAGTCAAAATTGACCATTCATCTTCCCTCTCAAGCTAAGTCAAACTTGACTATTATCTCCCATGGTTGATCAAATCTAACCACTTAATTCAAGTCAATTTGATTTAATGAATCTCTATTCATTATTTTAAATTGACTCAATGAATCAAATCTAAATTAGACTCATTCAACACTTAAATCAAATTGAGTCTAACTCAATTAGTCTAATTTGGATTACTCTTAATCCAATTTGGTTCATCCTATGAACCTAATCCTCATGGTTCATCCCATGAACCTAATCTTCATCTAATTGCCCTTTGTGTGTGATCCTATAGGTTCTTGTAACGTTGGCAATGCTCCTAAACCGATTTAGGAACATAAGTAATGAGCAGTATCTAGCAATACATCATTTCTACCCAAGTTACAAGAATGTTGAGATCCAACATCACCTTTGTGACTACTAATTGTGACTCTCACAATATGTGACAATGTCCCTCTATCCTTGATATCTAGATTGACCAATTGAGGCATAGACTGTGTCATTCTCGGTATAATCTATATCTTGAACTCCAAGTAGACTCACTCTAATCAAATGAGCTCAATATATCATATTGACTCATTTGGGCATGACCATGCACTTAGTGATCTCACACTATCAAGAATAATGATGTCACTCCCGTCATATAGGAGGGATAGATCACATCTACATCACTCACATCCCTCTGTATAATTTGTTACATACCCAGTAATCGTCTTTATAATCCACCTATTTACGGGTGATATTTGACGAAGCCAAAGTATGTAACTCCTTATGTAGGGAACCATGGTAACTTCAGGTCTAAGGACTAATAGTCGTACTAATAATCACACGAGAAAGTATATGACACTCATATAATGATCCATGATATTTTCTCATGGCGGGTCATTCAGTATACATTCTCTAATGCATACCCATGTGTCAATTTGATATCTCATATCCATAACTTGTGAGATCAAGTCATCGAGTTGACCTACATGCTAGTCTCTACGCATTAACATTGTCCCTGAATGTTAATACTTGACTAGGAATGATTAAGAGTAGTGTTCTCTATATCATCTCATTATCGATTCAACCAATCGATTGATATAGATAAGAACCTTCTACTCAAGGACGTTATTACATTTAGTTATTTGACACCAATACAAGTAAATATAATAACCATGCCTTTATAAATAGGAATATGATACAATAAAGTCCATACAACAATCATCACATGATTGACTCTAGGGCTTTCACTAACATAGCACACTCTAAGTTGTCTTCTCCACCTATTATTCGTGTGGATACTTGTAGAGGAGTGTGCACTTGACACTCTTCGAGATCCGACAAAGCATTTGGACGAACGGGATATGAGAAGGGCGTTGCTATGAGGGTAACGCTCTTATCATGTAGGTCTAAGTTTTATTAACACGTACATGTATTATTTTTGTTAATATTCGCACGGATCCGTGGCCGACTTCTGAGGTTTCCGCAACGCAAAAAGCAGTTTTTGTGGCTCGGATAGTCCAACAGTGGTATCAGAGCCATGTGCGAAGCATGTTCGTGTTTAGTTTTGTAATTTTTATATTAGATATGAAAAATTACAGATCTGTAAGTTTCTGTAATTTTCCTAATTTTATAGATTTTTGTGAGTATTTTCTCCTAGAGTCGAAGCAACAAGTGTTTGGACACTTGTAGGCTTCCACTACTGAGAAAAACTCTTCGAAATGGTGAAATCTCGCTTTAGTATTTTGGGACAGCAACTTAAGGCACTGTAAGATCAAGATGGGACACTCGCAAGATTCATTTTACGAGAAGGGGCATTGCCCCTAACCCCGCAAGGGGAATTTCCCGCGATCGCGTCCGGAAATCGCTTAGCGGGACCGTTGCGGAGATGTGACTCATAAAATTGAAAAAAAAGGAAAATTATAGAAATTTATGTAAAATACATAATTTAGAATTATGTATGATACTGTGATGGTCATTACCCAAGAAGCCCCAATGTGATTGGATAAATTATATTGTAATTCATAATACGGCTTGCGCGCCGTTTTTGTGTTGTGCATGTTGTATATGGTATGCGACCTACGCGTCGTGCCTCTCCATTTATATTCCTGTTTTAAATAGTTTTTAGACTCGAATGTAACTTGAGTTTCATGTTTGTAATGTACAAAAATGAAGAGGTGGAAGGTCCATTAGTAGACGGAGTTACAAGGAGGGTGCCGATGACACATGACGGTCAAAGGAGGCGCTTGAAGTAGCCGCTAACCCTAGGTTGAGCATCCGATCTTCTCATTGGCTTGAGAAGATCGTAGTAGGGCCATGACCTCATCACATATGAATTAAATAGTATATATGTGTGTGTATATATATATATATATATGTTTTTGTTTCTGCTTGTATGTATGTGATGTATGCTAGTATATTTTTGCTTGTATGTATATGATGCATGTTAGTATATTTTGCTTACAAGAACCTCCTGCCACTGCCTCACGAGCTGACCGAGATGCTTACAAGAAGCATCAAGATGATACATTAGATGTGTCATGCCTCATGCTCGCGACCATGAACTCTGAGCTTCAGAAGTAACACGAGTTCATGAATGCTTTTGATATGGTTGAACATCTTCGTCAACTGTATTAAGGACAAGCAAGACACAAGAGATACGAGATCTCTAAGGCACTGTTTCAGTGCAAGATGCAAGATGGGACTCCCGTAGGTCCATATGTACTCAAGATGATTGGGTACATAGAGAACCTACAAAGGTTGGGATTCCCACTTGGCCAAGAATTGACCACTGACTTGATCTTATAATCCTTGCCAGAAAGCTACAATCAATTTGTCATGAATTACAACATGAATGAAATTAATAAGCCACTGCCTGAGATGCTTAGCATATTGAGAACTACTGAGCTCAACCATAAGAAGGGAAAACCCGACTCCATTTTTATGGTGCAAAAGAAGAAAGGAAAGGGAAAGCCTAAAGGTAAGGGAAAGTCCCAAGCTAAGGGCAAAGGCAAGACACTGAAACCGAAAGGAGGGGTGGCCAAGGAAGGGACTTGCTTCCACTGTAAGGAAGCTGGACACTGGAAGCGTAACTGCAAAGCATACCTGGAAGATCTTAAGAAGAAGAGAAGTGAGACTTCTACTTTAGGTATATATGTTATAGAAGTCAACCTATCTATTTCTTCATCATGGGTATTTGATACCGGATATGCTTCTCACATTTGTAATAGAGAAAGGGTTGTTGCTGTTGCTGAAGGAACTTATTTTCTATCTCTGCCCTTTGGGCTTGTACTAGAATTAGATGAATGTTGTTATGTGCCTGCTCTTACGAAGAACATAATTTCAGTTTCTTGTTTAGGCAAGAAAAGCTTTTCATTTATAATAAAGAACAAATGTTGTTCAGTTTATTTAAATGATATATTCTATTGTAGTGCACCTCTGATGAACGAACTCTACATTCTAGACTTAGAGAACCCCATCTATAACATAAGTACTAAAAGGTTCAAGTCAAATGAGTTGAACAAAATCTATCTCTGGCATTGTCGCTTAGGTCACATAAATGAGAGTTGCTTATCCCAGCTCCATAAGGATGGACTGCTGGACTCATTTGATTTTGAATCATATGAGACATACGAGTCTTGCCTTCTAGGCAAAATGACCAAGACTCCCTTTAGTGGACACGACAATAGAGCAACAGACTTGTTAGGACTTATACATAGTGATGTATGTGGCCATTTCAATGTTGCTACTAGAGGTGGTTATAGGTACTTCATTACATTTACTGATGACTTCAGTAGATATGGTTATGTGTATCTGATGACACATAAGTCAGAATCCTTTGAAAAGTTCAAAGAATTCAAGAATGAAGTACAAACTAGCTTGGTAAGAGTATTAAGATACTTCGATCAGATCGAGGTGGTGAATACCTTAGCCATGAATTTTGTGACTATCTAGCTGAGTGTGAGATTCTATCTCAACTCACTCCTCCTGGAACACCATAGTGGAATGGTGTATCCGAAAGGAGGAATCGTACCCTATTAGATATGATACGATCTATGATGAGTTACACAGATCTTCCTATATCCTTTTGGGGATATGCTCTAGACACAACAGCCTTCACACTTAACCGTGTTCCATCCAAAGCTGTGATAAAGACACTATATACGATATGGAAAGGAAAAATCCCAAGGTGTCTTTCATGAGGATTTGGGGTTGTGAGGTTTATGTTTGACGTCAAGTCTCAGACAAACTAGGACCCAAATCCGATAAGTGCTACTTTGTTGGATATCCCAAGGAAACAAAGGGATATTACTTCTACATTCCCAGTTAGCACAAAGTATTTGTGGCAAAGACTGAGGTATTTCTAGAAAGGGATTTTGTTTCTAGAAAAACTAGTGGGAGTACGTTCGATCTTGAAGAAATTTAAGATAAGGACCATAGCACTGAGGCCTTGATGGAGGTTGAACAGGAACCACAAAGTGTTGTGGATGATGAGATTGTTACACAAAGAGTTGTGGAACAACAACCTGTTCAGGTAGACCTACCTCTTCGCAGGTCTATAGGGTACGTCGTCAGCCTGAGAGATATTCATTTCTCTTATCTGACCATGATGACATTCTGCTCATTGAGAATGAGCCTACCTCCTATCAGGAAGCTGTGATGAGCCCAGATTCTGAGAAATGGCTAGAGGCCATGAGATCTGAGATGGAATCCATGTACACCAACCAAGTATGAACTTTGGTCGATCCACCTGAAGGCGTCAAACCCATTGGGTGTAAATGGGTCTTTAAGAGAAAGACTGACATGGATGGACTTACGCATACCTATAAGGGTCGATTGGTAGCTAAAGGTTTCAAGTAAATTCATGGTATTGACTATGATGAAACCTTTTCTCCAGTGACAATGTTTAAGTCCATTCGGATCATGCTTGCTATTACAACATACCACGATTATGAGATCTGACAGATGGATGTCAAAACTGCATTTCTAAATGGAAACTTACTCGAGGATGTGTACATGATATATTCTGAGGGTTTTGTAGATCCACAACATACTAGCAAAGTATGTAAGCTGCAAAGGTCCATTTATGGGCTAAAGCAAGCTTCTCGGAGTTGGAATCTTTGATTCGATGATGCAATCAAACAATTTGATTTCATCAAGAATGAAGATGAACCTTATGTCTACAAGAGGATTGATGGGAACATAGTTGTCTTCCTTGTATTGTATGTGGATGACATACTACTCATTGAGAATGACATCACTTCGCTACAGTCTATAAAGACATGGCTGGGGAAGTGTTTCTTAATGAAGGACTTAGGTGAAGCAACCTGTATTTTAGGCATCAAGATCTATAGAGATAGATCTAAGAGATTGCTTGGCCTAAGTCAGAGTACATATATTGACACGGTATTACTACGGTTTGCCATGTAGAATTCCAAGAAGGGACTTCTTCCGATGTCACATAGTGTGAGTCTTTCGAAGACTCAAAGTCCCTCTTCTAGAGAGGAGAGAGACCGCATGGATAAGATCCCTTATGCATCTGCCATAGGATCTATCATATGCGTCATTATATACTCTCGTCACGATGTCTCGTATGCTTTGAGCATGTGACTGGGTAGATACCGGATCGGATCAGTAAATTGGCGTCGACAGGCGTATCGAGAAATATTCTTAAGTACTTGAGAAGGACTAAAGAATATTTCTTTATATTTGGAAGCGATGAGGAGCTAGCTGTAAAGGGTTACAGCGATGTCAGCTTCCAAACTGACCAGGATGATTATAGATCGCAGTCAAATTCGTGTTTTTCTTAAATGGTGGCGCTGTGAGCTGGAAGAGTTTGAAGTAGGATACAGTTGTTGATTCTACAACAAAGGCCGAGTATATTGCTGCATCAGAGGGAGCAAAGGAGGCAATTTGGATCTGCAAGTTTATTACTGAGCTTGGGGTGGTTCCTAGCATAACAGATTTTATAGAGCTCTATTGTGACAACAATGGAGCGATTGCGCAAGCTAAGGAACCTCGCTCACACCAGCGGACCAAACACATACTACGACGCTTCCATCTCATTCGAGAGATTATCGATAGAGGAGATGTGAAGATTTGCAGAGTACCCATAGAGGCTAACGTCTCAGATCCCTTGACCAAGGCTTTGGCACAAAAAAAGCATGATGGTCACACTAGGTCATTGGGTATTAGATACTACAATGATTGACACTAGTGCTAGTGGGAGATTGTTAGTGAAAGTCCTATAGCCAATCATGTGATGATTATTGTATGGACTTGTTGCATCATATTCCTATTTATAAAGATATTTTTTTATGGTTATTATACTTACTTGTATTGGTGCCAAATAACTAAGTATAATAACGTCCTTGAGTAGAAGGTTCTTATCTATATCAATCGATTGGTTGAATCGATAATGAGATGATATAGAGAATACTACTCTTAATCATTCCTAGTCAAGTATTATCATTCAGGGACAATGTTAATGCGAAGAGACAACATGTAGGTCAACTCGATGACTTGATCTCACAAGTCATGGATATGAGATATCAAGTTGACACATGGGTATGCATTGGAGAATGTATACTGAATGACCTAGATCTATCATGTACGCCATGTTATGTACTCATCCTGATGTCTCGTATGCTTTGAGCATGACAAGTAGATATCAGTCAGATCCAGGTGAGCATCACTGGATATCAGTCAAGATTATTCTTAAGTACTTGAGAAGGACTAAAGAATATTTCTTGATATTTAGAAGCGATGAGGAGCTAGCTGTAAAGGGTTACAGCGATGCCAACTTCCAAACTGACCAGGATGATTATAGATTGTAGTCAGGGTTCGTGTTTTACCTGAATGGTGGCACTTTGAGCTGGAAGAGTTCGAAGCAGAAAACAGTTATTGATTCTACAATAGAGGCTGAGTATATTGCTACATTAGAGGCAGCAAAGGAGGCAGTTTGGATCCACAAGTTTATTACTGAGCTTGGGGTGGTTCCTAGCATAACAGATTTTATAGAGCTCTATTGTGACAACAATAGAGCGATTGCGCAGGCTAAGGAACCTCGCTCACACCAGCAGGCCAAACACATACTACGATGCTTCCATCTCATTCGAGAGATTATCGATAGAGGAGATGTGAAGATTTGTAGAGAACCCATAGAGGCTAATGTCTCAGATCCCTTGACCAAGGCTTTGGTACAAAAAAAGCATGATGATCACACTAGGTCATTGGGTATTAGATACTACAGTGATTGACACTAGTGCTAGTGGGAGATTGTTAGTGAAAGTCCTATAGCCAATCATGTGATGATTATTGTATGGACTTATTGTATTATATTCCTATTTATAAAGGTATTTTTTTATGGTTATTATATTTACTTGTATTGGTGTCAAATAACTAAGTATAATAACGTCCTTGAGTAGAAGGTTCTTATCTATATCAATCGATTGGTTGAATCGATAATGAGATGATATAGAGAATACTACTCTTAATCATTCCTAGTCAAGTATTAACATTCAGGGACAATGTTAATGTGAAGAGACTAGCATGTAGGTCAACTCGATGACTTGATCTCACAAGTCATGGATATGAGATATCAAGTTGACACATGAGTATGCATTGGAGAATGTATACTGAATGACCTGCCATGAGAAAGTATCATGGATCGTTATATGAGTGTCATATACTTTCTCATGTGACTATTAGTAAGACTATTAGTCCTTGGACCTGAAGTCACCATGGTTCCCTAAATAAGGAGTTGCATACTTTGGTTTCGTCAAACGTCACCCGTAAATGGGTGAACTATAAAGACGATTACTTGATATGTAGCAAATTATGCGGAGGGATGTGAGTGTTGTAGATGAGATCTATCTCTCCTTTATGATGAGAGTGACATCATTATTCTTGATAGAGTGAGACCACTAAGTGCATGACCATGCCCAAATGAGTCAATATGAGATATTGAGCTCATTTGATTAGAGTGAGTTTACTTGGAGTTCAAGATATAGATTGTACAAAGGATGATACGGTCTATGCCTCAATTGTTCAATCTAGATGTCAAAGATAGAGGGACATTGTCACATATTGTGAGAGTCACAATTAGTAGTCACAAAGGTGATGTTGGATCTCAACATTCTTGTAACTTGGGTAGCAATGATGTGTTGCTAGATACTGCTCATTGCTTATGTTTCTAAATCGGTTTAGGAGCATTGCCAACGTTACAAGAACCTATAGGGTCACACATAAAGAGCAATTAGATGGAGATTAAGTTCATATGATGGACCAAATTAGATTAAGAGTAATCCGAATTAGACTAATTGAGTTGGACTCAATTTGATTCAAGTGTTGAATGAGTCTAATTTAGATTTGATTCATTGAGTCAATTTAAACTAATGAATAGAGATTCATTAAATTAAAGTGACTTGAATCAAATGGTTGGATTTGATCAACCATGGGAGATAAGAGGTCAAGTTTGACTTGACTTGAGAGAGAAGATGAAAGGTCAAGTGTAACTTGACCAAATGCCACGTCATGGTGACTTGGCATGGGGCCGGTCAATGATGATGTTCCACATCATCATGAACACATCATGGGGTGCCACCTCATGAGGAAGACCAAGAGCCATGGCTCTTGGTATTACATGGTTTAAACCTCCATGAAGTGGTCGACCACATTAAGGGGAGCATTAGTGGGAATTGATTAGATGATCCTCTTCCTCCTTTCCTCTCCTCTCAAGCTCTCTCCCTCATCCTTCTTGCCATGGACTTCTAAGAGTGCCGCAATGCAAAAAGCGGTTTTTGCAGCTCGGATAGTCCAACATTACCAATTTGGAAGAATTGGTAAGGAGATTTGAGTTAGGTAGTCTAACTCAATGGTTTTGGGGTCTTTGTCAAACATCAAAAAGGGGGAGATTATTGGTGCAATCGACCCAGATCATATTTGACCAGACTTGAGTTGGACTCGAGTAGTGTTTTGATGTTTGACAATATTTTGGGGAGATTGTTGGTGCAATCTACTCGGGTCATGATTGACCGGACTCGAGTTTGACACGAGTGGTATTTTGATGTTTGACAATTATTTGACCATTGTTTGACTATATGGTTGATATGGGATTGACCATATGATGGAGAAGTCCAAGTCTTGTGTACTTGGCATGAAAAGTCCAAGTCATGGGCACTTAGCATGAAAAGTCCAAGTATGAGTCTTGGCAGGGAAAGTCCAAGCTTGAATCTTGGCAATTGGAAAGTCCAACATGGGTTGGCAAGGAAAATCCAAGCATGGGTTTTGGCAAGGGAAAGTCCAAGCTTGAGTCTTGACAAATGGAAAGTCCAACATGGGTTGGCAAGGGAAGTCCAAGGGATGATATTGGCAGCCTAAAGTCCAAGGGTAGAGTCTTGAGAGCATAAGTCTAATGGTTGGCGGCATAAAGTCCAAGTTGAGTCTTGGCAGCATAAGCCCAATGTGCCTTGGCGGGATAGACCACATTAGCATGACAATAGCCGATGGAAGCACCTAAAGGCTAGCGTATATATGAATAAGTCCTGGATGATTTGGAGGGATCCGATAGGCATGAGGCTGACAGAGGTGGCTAGAAGGCTTAAGTTTAGGCTAACGGTGGTCTAGCAAGTATAAGGGCATCATACTTTGGGGGTAAACCTCATGTTTGAGGTTAACAGTCGACTGGGGCTTTGGACCAGTCGACTGGTCAAGTGTTTTGACACTTGGCAGTCGAGTCGACTTGTATCAGTCGACTGGGACTATGATCAGTCGACTGATGGGAGTCGACTGGAGTTTGACAGTAGGAAATGGCTTGACAGTCGACTGCTAGCATTGGGCAATCGATTGATGGCCTAATCAGTCGACTGCTATGGCTGATAGTTGACTGATGATCGATGTCGCGGACACAGAAGGTTCCTGAGTCGACTGTTAGGGTTTGACAATCAAGTGATGGCTTGATCAGTCGACTGATGGGCATGATCAGTCTACTGATGGTGTATACGTTGGAACTTATCCAATGTGGCTCGGGCCATTGTGAGACAACGACTACAGGAGCAGTCGTCTGATGGTCTCGATCTATTGACTAGTAGGCGAAATCTAGCCCGAATGTAGATTATAAAAGTAACTCGTGGAGAGGGATTTGGCCAAGGTTTCTTCGGGCAATTTGGGGCGATTTGCTAGTGCAATTCAGGGTCTCCAAGTGTAGCTCAAGCAACCAAACAAGCAAGCATCTAAAAGCTCTTTATAAAGTTTTCTTTACTTATATTTTATTGTATTCACTTGTATTTTTGTTGTATTACTGTTGTAATTTTTGTATGAGGTTTCTCTGCCTCCGACGTATTATCGAGAAGGAGTTTTATTAGTGATGTTGTCATCACTCGAGCTCGTTGAGCTCAACCCGTGGAGTAAGAACCTTGAGGCTCTGAACCACATTATATTGTTGTGTTCTTGTGCTTGTATTTGTGAGATTGTATTTGTTTGTATTATTTCTATATTCCACTACGTGCTAACAATCATAGGCAAGTACGCAAATGAATTCCATCAAGCGACGAACTGCATGCTATTCAACCCCCCTCTAGCGACGATCAATTTCCCAACAAGTACTCTTAATTGAACTCTTTCATGCTTAATCAGTTTTACTTGCTTAATTTAGAATGGACTAGATAGGAAACAAAGTAGTTTAAACTCGAACAATTTAGTACTAAGACAAAGTGAATTGATAGTAAGTTTGGGAAGCTCTTCGAAGTGCATGTCTTAGAAAGTGGTCCACCTGATATTCAAGAAGGTCATATGTCTCGCCACTAACTGGTGCACTAAGTTGAGTGGAACTAACCGAAGTTAACTCACTAAGTCTTTAACTAGTTAGACCAAAGCTTAGTCTAAAACGAGTCAAATATTTGATTCCTTGATTGACTTTGTAAGATATCAGAAAAATAAAATAAAAATAAAATATCCCTTGTTAATTAAGAAATTAACATATGAATTTTTTCAAGAATTTTTAGAAATTTTTCTAAATTTAAATTGAATTAATATGGTTATATTATGGGGAAAGATTTAATATACTTTATTAAAGCCTGTTTGGATTATTTGGTTAATGAAGGTTTGATTAAAGGTTAATTTAGCTTAACCCTAATATTAATTTTCTTATAAAAGTTGGCTCCAATTTTCCCCGATTTCTTCTTACCACTTTCGTTGTCGATTCACCCTTTTCTTCTCTTTCGTCGACCTTCCTTCTTCTGTCGATCTCATTTGAGCGCTGGTCGTTTCTTCTCCTCCTCTTCATCTCCGATGCCTATGGACAACACCGGTGCCTCCATGCTCAGTTGATCGTTGTTGTCGTCGCCTGCTTCGTTAGCGAGATGCATCAGTCGTTGTCGGTCCTCTTGCTCGTGCATCGTAGCCGATTGACATGTGGTTGATCTATTGTTGGGTTTCCGACACCGCGGCGACTGTGTAGGGAATTCTCGTATGCCAAATGGCATATGCGCAACGGAAAATAGGATCCCTTCCAAGTGATCCATGCGAAAGCAAACTCGTATAAAATAAATTTCTCTAAACCAAGCCTATCTTATAGGAGAGTTCTACCTTTGTTGCGTGCCCTTTGCAATCCCGCTTTTCCTTTCGGTTTGTTGGATCTTTAGCACGTTCAAGTGTCCGTGCCTCTATACGTATCCACACGAGCACGCTCTTGTCTCACAAAAGGAAAACTAGAAGAGCTCTCCTTTACTTCTTGCTAGAGAAGTCCCTAAAGGAGAGGAAGAGAGGGAAAAGGAGAAAGGAAGAAGAAGACTCCTCTTCTTGCTAGCCTACACTCACAAACCCACACAACTAAAGCTTCCACCAAGCTCTCTCACAACCACAACACCAAAACCTCACTATGGCCGGCCACTCCATGGAGCCTTTTATAGGGTTGGAAAAACCCTTCCACCTCCTTCACATTCAATGCAATCCATTGCATTGAGACACACTCAAAAAGGATTTGGCTTCCTTGTTTGGCCGGCCACTTAAGGAGACAAAACCATTTTGTTTCCTTCCACCTTAACTAGCTTAGGTGGATGCTTAGGTGGCATGCTTATGTGGCATGCTTATGTGGCATTCTTATGTGGCATTCATGCATGTTGAATTAATCTTATTAATTCAATTAAGCTTATGTTATCATATTGAATTAATCTTATTAATTCAATTAAGCTTATGTTATCATATTGAATTAATCTTATTAAATCAATAAGGTAACATATTGAATTAATCTCATTAAATCAATTAGCTAAAATTCTCATTAAGCTTAAAGTCCAAAAACCATTTTGTACTTAAGCTTATTCCCATATTATTCTAGTCAAACTAGAATACTCTAATTCCTCTAATTATCATGCTCTTTGTGTGTGACCCTATAGGCTCTCATAACGTTGGCGGTGGACCTAAACTCTTTTAGATACACAAGCAATGAGCGGCATCTAGCAATACATCATTGCTACCCAAGTTACGAGATAAGTCAAGATCCGACTAACCTTTCCGTGACTACTATAATATATGACCGTGTCCTTCTATCCTTGATATCAGATTGATCAATGAGACATAGACCGTGTCATCCTCGATCAATCTATGTGTTTCTTGATCCCTAAGTAAACTAACTCAAACAAATGAGCTCAATATCTCATATTGACTCATTCGAGCATGGCCATGCGTTTTAGTAGTTCTACTCAATCAAGGGGCCCACCGATATCACTCTCGTCATATGAGAGGGATAGATCCCATCTACATCACTCACATCCCTCCGCATAATTTGTTATATACCCAGTAATCGCCTTTATGGTCCACCCTGTTACGGGTGACGTTTGACGATACCAAAGTACATAACTCCTTATGTAGGGAACCGTAGTGACTTCAGGTCTGAGGACTATTCATACCAATAGTCACATGAGAAAGTTTATGACACTCATATAACGATCCATGAAACTTTCTCATGGCGGGTCAGTTCAGTATATATTCTCCAATATATACCCATGTGTCAACTTGATATCATATATCCATAACTTGTGAGATCAAGTCATCAATTGACCTACATGCTAGTCTTTATGTATTAATATTGCCCTTGCATATTAATACTTGACTAGGAACATTTAGGAAAGTGTTCTCTACAGCCTCTCATAATCAATTCTGCCAATTGATGTGTTGTAGATAAGAACCTACTTTTCTAGGGCATTATTATATTTAAATTAGCTGGCACAAGCAAGATGTAAATATAATAACCAATCCTTTGCCTTTATAGAATATGATACAAAATGTTCCCTATTCAACCATCACATGATTGGTTCTAGGGCTATAACTAACAGACTGTGTGTTCGAACATGTTTCGTAAACATGTGCACAGTGGAAGAATTAAAAAGCAATAAATCTAATTTATTGCATGCATAGTATAACATGTGTAGACATAATCACAATTTCAAATTTTGCAATAAAGGAAATTACGCTAGTTATACCTGACGTATCACATGCAGCGGGAAAGACATCAATCGGAGCAACTCTCGCTAGAATTATCTCTATTCATATCCACGCCGAGTATTGTTGGGATAACTTTACCAAGCTACAAGCCTCGTCTTCGTAGGAGTCACTAGCCTCGTGTCGAAGATGATGTGATCGAGAGAAGATCACAATTCGAATCAAAATTCGGATTCAAAAATGAGTCCTCAAAACTCGCTTCTCCGGAGAGGTATTCGTCAACCGATTGACGAATCCTTCATTCTCCACCTATGAGAATTATCGGAGATCGAATCCTTGGCAAGGTAGCTGCTTTCGGAGCTCCAAACGTCATCCAAATGATGCTCCGACATGAAAGGAAAGAAGTTGTCCAGAAAACTGGACAGCTTGGTGGAGGAGTTACGCCGACCTAAAGTGTAGGGTCGATGGTTGGCCGGCTAGAGGGGGGGTGAATAGCCCTCAATCGTCGTACGGTGGAAGTCATTCTTAATCGTCTACAATAAACGTTAGCACAAGCGGAAAATATAAAGCAAAGACAATTAAGATCAAATACAAAGATAAACAATGCTAACAAACAATATAACGTGGTTCACGGCCTCGCCGCTAATCCACGGTCCGATTCGTTCACGGTGAATCACTCCGCAACCAATCCACTATTGGTCTCTCCTTTTAGCCAATGCAAGGTGGAGGTAAACCCTTACAACTCAAGAACACTCATTCTTTTACAATAGATGTGAAAGAAACTAGAAGAAGGAGTTTTAACACTTGTGGAGAACTTGGATGATAGTTTGGAGCATAAGCATTAGCCATCCAAAAGCTCACAGCCTCTCTTTTTATAGAGAGGACTGATTTCTTCCCGTTGGCAACCATCAGTCGACTGCTGCCCTTGGCAGTCGACTGCCGCCACTACAATGACCTTTGAACACATCAGATCCCGACCATTGTTATCCAACAGAATCCTTGGCAGTCAACTGATGTATCCATCAGTCGACTGATGCCTTCGTAGTCGACTGCCTAGTCGGCTACGAGAGGTTCTGTGCCCCAAACCCTCTCGACCAGTCGACTGCTGCCATCAGCAGTCGACTGATGGTCTTGGCAGTCGACTGATGACACATGAACCAGACTCATATACCAGTCGAGTCACAATCGACTTGGAGCAGTCGACTGCCATGACATGGCAGTCGACTGATGTCGGGAAATTCCATCCGACACTTAGCCAATTGGCCAAGTTTCACCTAAGCGCACTACCCCGTCCCGGGTTACATTCGCTCACTCTCATCCCTTGGAGTCCCTCGCCTTTGAAGTTGTCTTCGTCCGACCACGTCCCTCGGATGTGCCAAGCACACGGCTCTGCAATGCCATCCTTCGCATCTCGCCCTGAAGTCTACTTCCTCCGACTTCACTCCAATCTCCTCGTCCGACGGTCCCTCGGATGCTCCAAGCGCATGACTTCCGTAAAACTATCCTTCACCGACTCAAGGATCGAGTCATGAGAGGTGAAACTCGCCAATGCTCTATGTGCGAATTACTAAGTCCTGCAAGACTCCAATGCACACATCAAATCCAATCATCCTAACTTAAACCCTTTGCCACACACATCAAAACCATATCACGGGTCGATTGCACTAACAATCTCCCCCTTTTTGATGTGTGACAATCCATTTAAGTTAGGTAAAACATTTGATAAAATATTAAGGAAAGAAAGCATATAAAAAACATGAATAGCAACTCTCCCCCTTAATACATTAAACTCCCCCTAAATACATTCCCCCTTACTTAAACATATATCTTTCTCACCCTTTGACACCATCAAAAAGATTAAACAAAGTTTATATGCCATGACATCAAGTCTAGAGAGAAACAAAAACCAAAAATAATAAAAAACCTGATAAAATCAGGTTACTGTGCTCGTGCACAGTACGTCAGTCGACTGCTATCAGCATGGCAGTCGACTGGCACAAGTAAATCAGATTTTCTGATTTTCTGGACAAAATTCAGAAATGCACTATAAATTCTAAAAAATTTGAAAAATTATGAAATTTTGAAAACATATTTATTTTGAAGTCCTTTATCAGTGAAAAATGAGTTTTCATGAAAATTACTTATATTTTCAATGATTTGCCAAAAATCCAAAAGCTTTAAAAACAACTAGTGTTTTGATCAAGTTTGTATCCATTTTAACACCTAGTTTTGGTTTGAATTGTTTCAAAACATGAATACACAGATTTTAAAGTAAGAAATTATTTTGAAAACATATGAAATATCCAACCATGATCTTTGGACAATATGTCTATGAATTAAACATAAGCTTCCCCATGATTGGTCTATTATTGCTATTTGATACTTCAAATGACCATCTAAATGCAATAGGCATTAGTGGACCATTAGTATCATCATATCATCTCACTCATGCTAAATTTTCAATCAAGGTAGCCTATGGTGAGTGTGAGATGTTCCTAAAGGTATTTGTATATACTTAACCATTACTTTCATGCAATTCTATACAAGGTTAAGTATCATCCTAACATCCCACATGATCATAAAGATATATATGTATTGATTCCACATTATGATCATGAAACAAATGTATTCATCAAATAATAATCATGCATTAGGTATAACATCATGATAATAAGTCAAATATCACCTAGAGCATGATTTGGGCCCTTATTGCCCAGACTATGTGCCAAATATTAAGATCATAAATCATGATTGCAAACATGTATAACAATTACATTAACCATCATGATTTAAAATATTATTATCAATTTATGGGCACATTATCATCACCTAACACTATGCTAAAAATGTGTATCAACATACATAACACTAAGTGTTGAGCATGATTTAAACTATTTAAGGGTGCATTATCATCACCCAACACTATTTCAAAAATTTGTCCTGCCATCCTAAGTCAACCAAAAACATAAGATATAGGTGAAGTCCATATGGTTGACTATCCTAGGGTTTTCCTAACCCTTAAGGATGAATTTTGGAACCCAAAATAAATTCTTTCCTATTGGGTTCACTAAAAATTCCTTAGGGATCCATTTTCTAGCTATTGTCTTCTTTCTATCTTGACCCCTAACAATTAAACATTTATAGGCCTTTTCATTTTTATTTTCCTTATATCCTAGGCTTTTCTTATTGAAGCTTGCTCTTTGGCTCCCTATGATCATGTTAAGGGTGTTGGAGCTAATTGTAAATTTTTCTAGGGCTTTGGTCAAATGATCTACCTTTTCCCTTAAAGCCCTATTCTCATCCATACATGCATCACTAACATTAAAAGACATATAGTTATCATGTGAGCATGCATCATCATGACTAGAAGAAATATTATCATTAATATTTGAGCATGCTTTTTCTAATTTTTCTTCTAAGTCCTTAATTTGATCTAGCATGCATTGATTCTTTTTCTTTGCTCTAAACAAGTCCTTTGTGAGGCTAGAAATAATTGAAATAATTTTCTTGGGGGAGAGATTTGTTACCTCACTTACCAAATCCTCTTACAATGATGAGGATGTAGAAGAAGCTCCCCCTTCACTCGAGCTCTCCTCACTTGAGCTTGCTTCTTCATTTTCGGAGGAGGAGGAATCTAGGTCATCAAATGCCATCAAAGCGAGGTTGGTGACGACAAAAGCATTCTCCTCTTCCGATGATGATGAGGAGGAAGGGTCATCCCATGTCCTTGCCTTTAGTGCCTTGACATTCCCCTTTTCTTTGGCCTTCTTCTCCTCTTCTTCTTCTTTCTCCCCTTCTTCTTCTTTTCTTCTTTCTTTCTCCTTTCTTCTTTGCTCTTGTTTAGGAGGGGACAATTATCCCTTATGTGTCCCTCTCCTTGACAATTGTAGCAAATTATCTTCCCCCTCGGTCTTTTTCTCCTATCATTAGATTTATTAAATTTAAAACCTTTTAATGCACGCCTTACCCTCCTTACCATATAAGCTTCTTCCGTGCTATCCATGGAGGAAGATGAGAATGCTTCATCGGAGGAGGAGGAAGTCTCTATCTTATTCTTCTTTCCCTTGTTGGCTACTAGGGCTACTCCTCTTGATGACTTGATACTTGATTCTTCATTTATCCCTTCAAGCCTTGTCTCATGGAGCTCCATGGTTGAGAAGAACTCCTCCAAGGTGCTCACTTCTAAGTTCTTTGACATATAGAAGGAGTCCACCATTGAGCTCCATTTTGATGATCGGGGAAAGACATCAATTGCTTTCATGAGCATGTTTCAGTTCGAAAGTCTTTCTCCTACACTCGTTAGCCCAATTAAAATTTCTTTGAATCTAGAATGTAAGGAGGTTACCTTTTCTCCCTTTTCAAGCTTGATATTTGTTAGTTAGGAGCGGAGGAGGTCTCTTCTTGCAAGCTTGGCCTCCGAAGTGCCTTCATGAAGCTCTACTAGCTTCTCCCACATCTCCTTGGCACTTGCACACTCCCCTATCCTATTCACTTCTTGTTGGGGGAGTACATTGTAGAGGTGGTGCTTGACCTTTGAATTCGCCAAGTACTCCTCTCTTTGTCTTTTATTCCACCTTGATTTCTCCAATGGCTCCCCTTCTTCATTCCTAGGCATCTCGAAACCGTTTTCCATAATTAATAAAATTTCGAAGTCGGTTTCGAAAAATACCTCCATTCTCTTTTTCCACCAAGAGAATTCTCCTTCAAACTTCGGTGGGTGAATGTTGGAGCCGGCCATCCTTGATGTAGAGCTTGTTGCGGTGGTTAGTCCGGTGACAAGCTACCTTGGCTCTAATACCACTTGTAGGGTCGATGGTTGGCCGGCTAGAGGGGGGTGAATAGCCCTCAATCGTCGTATAGTGGAAGTCGTTCTTAATCGTCTACAATAAACGTTAGCGCAAGCGGAAAATACAAAGCAAAGACAATTAAGATCAAATACAAAAATAAACAATACTAACAAACAATATAACGTGGTTCACGGCCTCGCCGCTAATCCATGGTCCGATTCATTCACGGTGAATCACTCTGCAACCAATCCACTATTAGTCTCTCCCTTTAGCCAATGCAAGGTGGAGGTAAACCCTTACAACTCAAGAACACTCCTTTTACAATAGATGTGAAAGAAACTAGAAGAAGGAGTTTTAACACTTGTGGAGCACTTGGATGATAGTTTGGAGCATAAACATTAGCCATCGAAAAGCCCACACCCTCTCTTTTTATAGAGAGGGATGATTTCTTTCCGTTGGCCGCCATCGATCATTCTTTGCCCTTGGCGATCATTGCCGCCACTCTGATGACCTCTGAACACATCGGATCCGACCATTGTTGTCAGCGGAATCCTTGGCGATCAATCGATGTATCCATCGGTCGGGATGCCTTCGTAATCGTGCCTGGTCGGCTACGAGAGGTCTCTGCCCCAAACCCTCTCGACGATCATTCTTTGCCATCGTGATCGGTGATAATCTTAGCGATCATTGCCAATATATGGCAATGATCGTGATATTATGAACGGACTCATATACCCGAGTCAGTCAAGATCGTCTTGGAGTAGTCGACTGCCATGACATGGCAGTCGACTGATGTTGGGAAATTCCATTCGACACTTAGCCAATTGGCCAAGTTTCACCTAAGCGCACTACCCAGTCCTGGGTTACATTCGCTCACTCTCATCCCTTGGAGTCCCTCGCCTTTGAAGTTGTCTTCATCCGGCCACGTCCCTCGGATGCGCCAAGCGCACGGCTCTGCAGCACCATCCTTCGCGTCTCGCCCTGAAGTCTACTTCCTCTGGCTTCACTCCAATCTCATCATCCGGCGGTCCCTCGGATGCTCCAAGCGCACGGCTTCCACAAAGATATCCTTCACCGACTCAAGGACCGAGTCATGAGAGGTGAAACTCGCCAATGCTCCATGTGCGAATTACTAAGTCCTGTAAGACTCCAACGCACACATCAAATCCAATCATCCTAACTTAAACCCTTTGCAACACACATCAAAACCATATCATGGGTCGATTGCACTAACATAAAGGAGCAAGGCCGACTGCACCTATGTCACCAGAGCAAAGGGATGTCGCCGGAGGGTAGCCGGAGGATGACTGGCAGCAGCTTGGACGCATGCAGCAATGTGGACGATGGCACAAGGGCTGGCGACGTGGACTACTTGGGCGGCGGCAAGGAGAAGAGAGGGAGAGGAGAGGAGAAGTAATTCCCAAAACAAACTTAGGGCTCTCCAAAAAACCTAACCGCATTTTTATAGAGCCCATGTTTCTTAACCATTAATAAAACTTCTCCTTAGAGTTATTGGTTCATAACCAAAACCCTTTAACCCACTCCAATAACTTAAGTTAAAATAAACTGAACCGAGTTAGTATATTTTAAGTTAAAACGAACTGAACCAACTTTGGTTCATTCGTTTAAAACAAACCAAACCCCTTTGGTTTATTCTTCACCATTGGATTAGAACCAAACCAATTTGGTTCATCCATCATGTCTTCATAAGACACTACCCATCTATGCTTCCATTGCGACTGAAATGATTTCATGCTCGCTCCTTGTTTGGTCCAACCAAACCTAGTTTCTCTCGATATGAGAATCTCATTCTCAAGCTTATTTTAAATCATTCGGATTACGCTCATTGTGCGTGTGACCAAATAGGTTCTCGGTTTATCTTAGCCATCTATAATTAACCATTAATTATAGAATGATCATGAGTGGCACCTAGTAGTACATCATGATCCCCAATTAACTGAAATATCAACGGTTGATCCAGAACTATTTCTGAAATCCTTCAGCAGATATAATGAATCGTGCCCCGTTCCCTTCACGCATCTTATACCCACTTGGTTAAAGTCATAGTCTATAGTGTCAATCCCCACTAGGTTGATTACGTCACACCTAGCCCAAACATCATTTCCTCATCCTACGGATTCTAGTTACTGCACATGTATCCAAGAGTACCTTACTCTAAACATGTAATGCTTTGGCCAAAGACTTTAGTAACAATCCGACGAGAGGCCATGGGTATACATCTCCTCGTAAGGAGTGGTGAATCTTTTATAGGCTATTCAAACACCTTTGGGCATTTCGACTTATACCCAATCATCCCGGGTCCACATCTCCTCAGAGATGCTAGCTTAAGATGTTAAAGCATAAGTCTTCATGACCAAGATGACTTGAATACCGTAAGTCAAAGGAACATCGCACTTAAGCTGCAGTAAGAACTTCATTGACATATCCATATATGCAGAGAACCATATGAAGACTTACAACTGGTCACTCCAATGAACTAGTTACCATAACTAGCATCCACGATTAATTCCGGACATCACATAGTCTCCAACCAGTGAGAATCAACTGCTTGGATACACCAAGGAGTATCCTCGTGCTAGTCTCGATAGAATTGATGGTGTCCAAATCCATCAGTTCATCGACTAAGGATAATTCCAATACATTATAATTACACATGTAGAGATACTAGTTGTGATCCAATCACAAATTCTCTCATGCTGTGAATCATATCGTGGACATTCAGTAAATGAGTTTAAGAACTAATCAAATACATGAAAACATGTATACTCAAATAGTGAATCTTCATTTATCATATAAATTGTTCAAACATAAGATGATTGCCTTAGGACACCCCTCATATATTACTAACAAACTCTCACTTGGCCTAATGCCAATCGCTACGGTATCCAATACCATAAGCTCTAACATGACCCTCAAACTTACTTTGAGGTAATGCCTTAGTTAAAGGATCCGCTAAGTTCCTTTCAGTGGGAATCTTTGTTAGTGCTTATAAGCTCCACATATCTCCACAATGGTATGATATTGTCCACTTTGGGTCTAAGCCCTCATGGTTTTATTTTTGGGCTTTACCCAAAAGGCCTCATACCAATGGAGATATCTTTTTTCTTATAAGCACATGATCTTTTCCATGTCTTACCAATGTGGGACTTTGATTGTATTCCTCATACTCCCAACAATCCCCCCCTCAAACGAAGGACCACATTGGGCCCCCCCTCAAGCCTATCCCTCCTCGAAGGATTTTCTCTGCTTGATGTCCGATCTTCAACCCACCAGGACTTCCTGCCAGTTGTTCGGTCCCCCCGACCCAACTAGACTTCCTTCCTAATGTCTGGTTCTCTTGATCCGGACGTGGGAGCTCAACTTCCTTCGTTCGAGGTTCATGGCTTGACATGGACCATGGCTCTGATACCAATTGTTAGTGCTTATAAGCTCCACATATCTCCACAATGGTATGATATTGTCCACTTTGGGTCTAAGCCCTCATGGTTTTATTTTTGGGCTTTACCCAAAAGGCCTCATACCAATGGAGATATCTTTTTTCTTATAAGCACATGATCTTTTCCATGTCTTACCAATGTGGGACTTTGATTGTATTCCTCATACTCCCAACAATCTTCTCGATTTGTATTTCTTTCCAACTTATGATATCTCTGATCAAATGATAGCGGCGAAGCACATGTTTGGATCGTTGATGAGACCTTGACTCTTTCGCCTGTGCAATTTCTCCATTGTTGTCGCAGTAAACCGATATTGCTTTAACAATGGCTGGAACCACACCAAGTTCATAAATGAACTTCTTAATTCAAACCACTTCTTTTGCTGCAGCCAAAGCTGCAATGTATTCTGCCTCTATGGTAGAATCTTCTACAGTGTATTGTTTGGAAATTTTCTAACTCATTGTGCCCCCATTCAAGGAGAACACGTACCCAGACTGAGACCTGGAATCATCCTTGTCTATCTGGAAGCTGACATCCGTATACCCCCGTATCTGTTGGATCGAAGCGGATCGCTAGAGGGGGGGGTGAATAGCGATAAAACTTTTACAAAATCTTTCGTTAAAACTCGAGTAGATAATTCACAGCGGAAAGATAAACAATAAATAAAAGAGACAATTCTTTTTACTTGGTTCGTAGCCTTCGGCTACTACTCCAAGGCCCTAGTGGTCCTTGACCACGCACGGAGGGCAAAATACTAAACGAACTCCTCCTCGTTGGAGGTAGGAGTTAATCGATACAATAAAGAACAAAACTTGAGGTAGAGGGACACTCCCCCTCTCCTCGTTACGATAAAAGCTCCGAAAGAATTAAAGTAACAAACTGAAGTAAAAGCTTAAACCGACGTTACAAAAATAAAAGAAGTTAAGACCTAGACGTCGGAGAAGAAGCACTTCGTTGTCGGAGAGTTGTAGCTTTGCGGAGGCTTTTGGAAGCTTAGAATTGTTGAGAAAACCCTAGGTTAGGACCTTCTTTTATAGCCTTTGAGCCCCTCATCGAATGGGTCTTCAACCAATCACAAATGAACACACAACCTCCTTGAAAAGTGGTGATAAGCCTTGACTCCTCGAGGCTGATCTTTTGACCATCAGTCGACTGATGGCCATCATCAGTCGACTGATGGCAGCATCACCGAGCGGGCCGACTCCGACAATGATCGATTGACGACAATGAGTCCTCCGTCGGCAATGACGATGCCATGTCGCAAGTCAAAGTTAGCTCAAAGAAAACATTATTTCGACGGCCTTCGACCGTCCGATCTTGACCTAGACCATTGATGGGATGTCTTTGGTCGGATCTACGCTTAAGACCATCCCCGTAAGGAGGATATGACCTCACTTACGCTCGCACACACGAGCTTACCTCGATACTTACCATTTCGCTTTTTCTTCCGGCCTTCCACTCGATTCCTTCGGCTCCCTCCGAAGTCACTCGAGTGTCACCCGACCACCACGACTTCCTCCGGGTGTCGCTAGCCTTCAGTTCCAGCTTTAGCACTTTTCTGCACACTTGATTCAGCTCGTGAGATAACGATATATCCTTGACTTTGCGTCTTTTGCCATAATCAAAATATAGGTTTGACTTAGGTGCCCCTGCACTAACAATCTCCCCCTTTTTGATCATATGACAAATTTACACAAAGTTAAGGGAAAATATAAAGCATAAAATGAGTAAGATAAATGTTACACTCATTTGTAGTGAACTCCCTCTTAACCTTCGGTGAGTTTTAAAACAAAAGTTTAATTTTAAAAAATTTAAATTTTGTTCTCCCCCTTAACTTATGCTCTTCTCCCCCTTTTGCCATGAATCAAAAAAGGTATGGGGTTTTATATAAAAAGTAGGGGTTTTTTAATAGAAAAGGTAGCATGCATAAAGATTATCTAACATGAATCTAAGCATGTGTCTTGATTTAATTTGGTTCGAGGTATAGCCCTCTACACCAACAATGTAATTTTTGGAAACTAAGTTTATTTTTCAAAATACTTATAAAATTAACTTTGAGTTTCACAATACTTATATGCTATTAACTTTAAAAAAATATGTAACCCTTAGGGTTAGTTTGCTCTCCCCCTTAATCAAATATATAAGGTATAGAAGAGTTAGCAGGTGCTAAACATTGACCTAGAAGGTTGTATATTTAGAATTTTGTCCGAGTATAAGTACACGTTTAAGCTCGATAGTTTGAAAAATAGATAACATTTTTGAAAAGATTATGTAAATTGAAATTGTTCCTTATTCATCTCACCCATTCTAAGTGTCTTAGAATTGGTTCACCTTATATGTTTATGTGAGATGATTCCAATTTTATCTTGATTAAGTTTTAATGATTTGAAACTTGTCAACCATGCGTTAGATTCGAATTTGATCCTAAGCTCATCAAGTCACCTTTTCAAGATCTTGGCTTCCAGGTCGTGGCGAGGCACAGGGGCCTTCTTTGATCGGAAAAACGACCACTTCCTTAGACAAAGCCAATTTCGAGAAAACAGTAACTTGACTCACCTAAGACCACTTCCTGGTCTAACTAGTCTAGGATACGGCGAGGTAGCTTCAGCTAGTTCCACTCGGTCAAGTGCACCGAACTAGATACGCCTTATCTAGCCCGAATACACAAGACTCTGCTTTCCTAGCGTACTATCATCTCGCCGCGTCCTGGTACTATGTTATCAAGCATTGATGAGTTATAGTCCTATCTAACCATTCTAAAGAAAATAAAAGGTTTAGGTTACCGGATATACTATTTTGGTATTAGCTCCCCCTAGATCATTGAACCGATATGGTCTGGTCAAGTAATGAACTTGATCCTTGGGAATCCAAAACCTATTGGTCCTTATATGTGAGTTTAATAAAGTTTTCGGGACCCACGCTTGGACTCGATGATGACTACTGTTTACGATAGACATGTAAGATATATTCATAGTCTGTGAACTATATCCGAGTCCGGCTCTGTTGTACACGGCTCTCTGAGTTCCAAGAAGTCGATTAAGATTCTTGGACCCCATCGAGAACTTATTCAACCGAGCTTCGAACTCTTGGACTCGTCCTTTCAAGAGAGAGTTCTCTTCTTCGAGTTTTTCTACTCGAGTTGAGTCCTCCTCTTGAACTCGACTAGTCGAAGAGTTTAGGGGTGTCTCTTGTTTGAGGTTTTCAACCTCCTCAACCAAGGACTCGACCCTAGACTCGGATTTAGCTAATTTTCTAGTTAGAAATTTAATCGTATTGTAAAGTGTTTGAATTAGTGAGCGGCTAACCTTAATTTTATCTTTCGGTCCGGCTTTGAGTTGCTTCTCGAAGTAGTCCTTGAGTTCGGAGTCGGTGTTGTAATTGGATTCAGATTCGGACTCTGACTCGGACTCTTCGGGTCTTGCCATGCACGCTATGCCGACGCCTTCTTCGTTGTCCCATGTTGCATGAAACACCTTCTTTTGATTTGATTTGAATTGTGCCCTCTTTTTGTTCTTTAGTAGCCTCCTTTCCCTCCGAACGATCTTCCACACTACGTTCACTATTGCTTCCACCTTTTCAGATTCGGACTCTGATTCGTCTTCGGGTTTGAGTCCATCTTCTTGCCTAGTAGATGGCTTTCTTCTTTGTCCTGCAAATAGAGCAATACCTTTCTCGGCCCGGACCATGTTAGTCTACTCGTGAAGTTCAAACTCAGAAAATAACTCGTCTATCCTAAGCTTTGAAAGGTCCTTAGAGACCTTGTAGGCATCGACCATGGATGCCCACAAGGTAGTCCTAGGAAATGAATTAAGAACGTACCTTAGGAGGTCGCGGTTTTCGACCTTGTGTCCGATGGTGTGCAAGCCGTTGACAATGTCCTGGATACGGGTGTGTAGTTGCGTTGCCGTCTCACATTCCTGCATTTTTAGGTTATACAATCATCTCCGTTAAAGAACGGAGGCCGGATGGTGCTGTACCCCTCAATGTGGGCCATAAAGAAAAACTTGCACACACAAAAAAAACTTGCCAAGACTCGAGTCTTGGATTAGTGGTGCGGGAAATAAAAAGAAACAAAAATAGAAAGTTAAGCAAAGAAATAAGAAACTAAATAAAAAGTAAGTACTCACAACCTTCGATGTCCCCGAAAGGCTACTAAACGTCGATTTTTGAGGATGAAAACAGCTTGTTATGGGGGTAAACCCCCAATAAGAAGTGTATATCTCTTCAAGAGCTTCGATTTGGTGGGTAGATCGTTTCGTGAGTCCACTTGTAGCAAAAGTTATGCTCGTTTGATTGTGAGGTACTCCGAAGGCGATTAATACTTGCAAAAACACAACCAAAAACTATGTACCAAGACGTGGTCTTGGATTAGTAGTGTGGGAGAAATCTTAAAACGATAAATACGCAAAGAAAAATGCTCGACCGGTGGTTGCACCGAATCTGAGCGCCCCCAGCTCTGATACCAATTGTTGGATCGAAGCGGATCGCTAGAGGGGGGGGGGGAATAGCGATAAAACTTCTACGAAATCTTTCATTAAAACTCGAGTAGATAATTTGCAGCGAAAAGATAAACAATAAATAAAAGAGACAATTCTTTTTACTTGGTTCGTAGCCTTCGGCTACTACTCCAAGGCCCTAGTGGTCCTTGACCACGCACGGAGGGCAAAATACTAAACGAACTCCTCCTCGTTGGAGGTAGGAGTTAATCGATACAATAAAGAACAAAACTTGAGGTAGAGGGACACTCCCCCTCTCCTCGTTACGATAAAAGCTCCGAAAGAATTAAAGTAACAAACTGAAGTAAAAGCTTAAACCGACGTTACAAAAAGAAAAGAAGTTAAGACCTAGACGTCGGAGAAGAAGCACTTCGTTGTCGGAGAGTTGTAGCTTTGCGGAGGCTTTTGGAAGCTTAGAATTGTTGAGAAAATCTTAGGTTAGGACCTCCTTTTATAGCCTTTGAGCCCCTCATCGAATGGGTCTTCAACCAATCACAAATGAACACACAACCTCCTTGAAAAGTGGTGATAAGCCTTGACTCCTCGAGGCTGATCTTTTGACCATCAGTCGACTGATGGCCATCATCAGTCGACTGATGGCAGCATCAGTCGAGTGCTGACCTCCGGCAGTCGACTGATTGACGACAGTCGAGTCCTCCAAGCTGGCAGTCGACTGATGCTTGCTGCAAGTCAAAGTTAGCTCAAAGAAAACATTATTTCTTTGTTGTTTTGCTGTAGGTGATGAATTAGGTTAGTTGATTAGGAACTAATTGGGTAAATTGATTGGTACAATTATTGGATAAATTAAAATCCATTAAATTTTATTTATTTTGCTTAGGTTGTTAAAATGCAGGTTAATTCAGGTTTAATTGATTAATTAGCTTATCATTAATTAATCAAAATTTTTATCAATTGATTTAGTGGCCAAAATTAATTTTATGAATATTTTTGGTAGGAAAAGATTAATAAGATGGTTGGAAAATTAGTTAAAATTGGAAGTGGTTTGGGTTAATTGGGTTACGAATGAAATCGATTAAGTATTCGATTTGTCAGTGGATTATATTTTCTTGCTTAACAAATAGTTATGTTATATGCAGGTTTTGGTCACGAGGCAGGTCCCCTGTCGTGACGATTTCATTCTTGCGGATATTTTTATTCAAGCGGGTATTTTGACTTATCTTTTAGATATAGTCAAGTTGATATGCTAGTTAGGATAACTTGCAATAATATTCATATTTATATGCCTAGTATGTTTTTGGTGCCTACTTGATACATGCATGTGATAGGTTATGATTTTATCTTCCCTGGTTTTATTTGGATCATAGTTACTTGGATTATGGATATGTACGTATTGATTGTGCATATTACTCGGATAGGTGTATTTGGTTAGATTTACATGCTTTAGTATCATGCACCATATTGCATGATTGCATGCTGGCTGGACATGGTTCCTTTATAGTTGAGCCCGCAGCCAGTTATATGGCCTGCACACACTGCCACTCATGGGTTAGTGGTACATCAGGAGGGTGTGTACAGTTGCTCTGTCAGGCTCCGCTAGTCCGCTCATGGGTAGCGATGAGGCAGCATGGTAGCGGGCAGGGATCCCTCCTCTGGTCTATGACACCGGGAGATGAGAGCTTAGCTCCCCCACTCTATTTGGGGCAGGAGGATAGGTGTACTCCGACAGCATCCTGTCCACTCGGTCACTCAGGAGCAGTGATGGCGGAGTGCACAGTTGTCATAGCCCTACCCACTCGGCTTCACCATCGCGTGTGAGGCGGTTGACTGACGTCAGGGGTGACCATGTCATATGCACGGCATGCACTTTTCACGAATCGCATTTGTATTGTGTTTGCTGCATTTTTACCGATGCCTTGGACGTTGCATATGATTTCCATGCATACAGGATTCATATTTGTATATATATGGTGATGACTTTGTTACTTCTAGTCAGACACATGCTCCTATATCAGGGTAGGAGATTCAGGTGAGTACAACCCTTTTGCATTTATTTCTTGCTTACCCTATATGTGAGACTGTACTGGCATGATTTTTATTATTAGCTATATCTTACTTTGCATATCGACTATACCCGCTGAGTTCTTTGAACTTACCTCGTTGATTTATATCTATTTCAGGATGAAGCTGTCAGGAGAGTCCAGCTGCCAAACCCCACTCATCGTGAAAGTTCTATTGGTTATTTGTGTTTACGGTTTTGGATATTTTGATTAGAATATATGTTTAGGACTGGAGTTGGATATTTGTACCTGTGGATGTTTTGGTATGTCCTTAGGGACCTTTGATCGGATTTATTTCGATTGGTTTTGGTTGGGTATTCCTTCCCAGATGGCAGAAGGGGCAAGTCTAGTTATGTAGACTCTTTACCTTTTTCTTTGATAGTTGGCCAGAGGCCTAATTTATTTTCTGTGTGGGTTGTGTGGATTCCGGTCGTGTTGACCGATGTATAGTGGCCGTGTAGGCCTTGTATGTAAATTGGTATTGTCACCCGTACAGGGGAGATGCTGTCGAATTTTCATCTGGCGGGGACTCCATCGGGGCGTGACAATTTATTTGGTATCAGAGCCCTAGGTTTTCGAGTTCCTAGGAGTTTTTGGATTTTTCGGAGTTCGCCATGTTTGGCAGGTTTTACGAGGCAATTTGGAAAATTTTGGATTGGTATGGATTTCTGACGATTTTTTATGTTTTGGAAATTCGAGGATTTATGACGAGGTCAATATGGGGATTTGGCGGCGATGGGACCTCTCCTGCGGTGAAATAGGTATGCTGAAAATTTTTATATATTTTTACTTCTAGTAACATCTGTTCTTGTAACATCTGTAATAATTTAACAGATATGAGACGAGGTGAGCGTGCTCTTGCTTCAAGACATGGTGCAGGGTAACCACACAAGAGGACAATGAGATCTTTGGCTAAGGAGTTGCCAGAAGGGTCTATAGAGTTTTGACTCATGTGCAGACTCGTAGTAGGGGTCGCCCACCAAGGTGACCAGCCGGAGTTGCCGTTAGTATTTATACTCCCGGTTAGATTGACTATGAGTTTAGTGGATAACAGGAAATAGCATTTAGTGTGTTGGTCACTATTCGTAATCGTAGATGGAGTTGACCATAAATGACCTATTCAGTTTGTGAGTCTTGAACCTGTGTTGAAAAGGTGAATTTCCTTTGAGAGCTGACTGATACCAAGTCAGAAAGCAGGGGTCAAGTCGTCACATTGGTTGTGGAAATCAAGGACTACAGTGTTAGGGATTTTCACTAATTATGCTAGGTAGATTATTACCCTGGTGGGTAATGGACAAGGAGTGTATACTATTGTTGATCCAGACAATGGATGTTTAAGTTACGAAGTTCCATAGGGATTTTGATCCTTGAGCTGCTTGAGCTTAGATCGATAACGTTGAAGGTACTGTTAAGTACCTAACTGGTATTTATATAGGGGGAGTGGAGTTAGTTTCTTACTATGCAATGATCAAGTTGTTACTTGGTGGAATATGTAGAGGAATTTTGGGGGAAATAACCCATTACGGGATCATGGGTTCAGGATATTTTCGAGAGACAGTATTTCCCCATGTTATTTTGTATGACTCATTGTTGGAGAATTCTTGAGCCTTAAGTTGAGTGATCAATAGTTAATGGAGTTTCACTATAGAGTTTGTTAGACTTGCAGAGTTGACCCCCATTTAAGGGCTCAAGATAGTGATTGAGTTATTTTCGATCACCTACGATTTATTGGCTTACATTTGGATTAGGATAGTTGGATCTTCCATCAGTTCCTATCGGGAGGCATTAGGGTGAGTCATATTTATGAAAATGACACTGCAGCAAGTGTCTCTAGATAATAGTGTAGTCAACCAAGTGATAATAACCTACACTTTTGATAAGGCAACCGTAGAAGTCATGAGCGTGCTCTTCTAGCTGGATTCACATGACATTATTTCGTTCCTATATTGTTGCTCGATATTGATCATGTCTGTTGCTAGATGGTAATTTGATGTTGATGATGAAAGTTTACAACCTCTTGAGTGATTGAGGATTTAGTTGGAATTTTAGTTTATTTTGGTGGTGATCAAGGCTCTGTCTCGGGAATGAAAGATTGATGAAACACCTCATTTCCCAGCGGAAAATAGGAATACGAATTAAAGTTTTTTCTCCTCAGATTTATGTGGCTATCAGAAGTGGTTTGTGCACTTGTGGAGATATGAGGCTGGTTGTATGGTTCTTGAAGAAAATGATAGGAAGAGGTGTATACACCTAGATTTATACAGTTACCGAATTCTTATTCTAGGTCACTGTGAAATAGGGAATCTGTTAAGAGCAGAACTTGGATGAGTTTGCATCTTTACTCGAAAGGAATTGTAGATGGTTGAAGGATTTATCATTGAGGTATTACTATAGTTTACCTTACTTGATGATATATTGAGAGATACAGGTGTTTACAGATATCTGTGGTTAAAACATGAACATATAGGATTAAAAAGATTTCTATATTTGGATCATGTGGATTAATAGTGTTTCCACCGACAGGTGAGATGTTGAGATGATTACTGTGATGATTATCAGAGGGGTATGAAAATGATTTTGTTGTTTAGAGGTTGATTGATGGAAATGTTATAGTATGGTGAAAGAGTTGACTTAGTTGAGTTATAGTTAACTTGGTTAATATGATGTGGATATCTGGATATTAACTTGGAGGTTATGATTGTGACATGGTGGTATAAAAATGTCTCTCGGATGCGTGTATAATTCGAGAATAATCAGATGTAGTGTCGGATGAACTTCTAGGCTTATCGCTGTGTAGGCAAGTAGGGTAGGCGATCGAAGTGATTTCGGAAATAGTTTCGATATCGAAGATTCCCTACTGGGTGATAGTTTATTGGTACTGAGGTAATGATATTTTACGAGCCAAATGTTTGTACTTATGGTGCGTTAGTTGAGGGCTAGTGTAAAGCGCACAAGGTTGTTGAAGCTCGTGATATACTCAAGGCAATGTCATCCAATTGGCTGAGTGCCAAATCGAGTTGCTTAGATACCATCATCGATCGGTCTTTCAAAGTTGACAAGGTTGATGGTGCCAAGAGGTATTTGTTAGAATGACGATTTTTTCAGGGGATAAATTAGTTGGTAGCAGCATTGCTTAACACTATGGGAATTAGAAGAATCTAAGTTCCAATTAAAGGAGGTGTTGGATGGGATATTTGTTGTCCCAATATTTTATTTCTTGAGGAGCTCTAGAACTCGTTGTTCAAAAAGAGATGAACCTTTGAGGTTATACACCGATTTCGATGATGGAATGCGGTAGTGGTAGAAGGAAATGATTATCCTTCATGGTGGATCGAGGATCTATTTAGATCAACTATAGGACACCTGTGTATACTCTAGGATTGATTTATGATTGGTGTGTTGATATTGTAGTGACAGGGTATCATACAATTATCAAAGTCGTAGGGATGATTGATATATCATCAGCTTAGAGTAAGGAGGATGCAGGTATATAGTGGTGACAATTTCATACTTGGTATGAATTGTATGAGGTTTGATTATCTTGTTAGACTTATGACGACTTAGTCGTCTAGGGATTTGAGAAATCGTGTATTCTGGACACGATTGAGCATTTGTGATGGTCGTAGTTGGAGTTGAGCACTCGACCACCGTAGATGGTGATTTTTCTAGTATTGATTTGATTATTACCATAGATATGGATAGGATGCTCTAGTGGTTCTACACCGCTGATTGGTGATGGGATTTACTTAGTCTGAAGCTTGTGAAACTAGTTTCAGGGCTCAGACGATGGTTGACTTTTACACAGTATTGTTTGATCATTCTCGGGTGGAAGGAAGGGTGTTGTAGGCGGATGCAATGTTTCAGAGAATGGAGTGTTTCTGATGTAGTTGATTAAGACGTATCCCATGTTTACGTCAAAGGAGGAACTACAAGATGGTTTGTCATAGATATGACGTGGACTTCGGGGTGGTTATGTTGTTTTGTATAGGTGAGGAGCCGGAATGCTCATGGGGTTTTGACTAGCTACTGGGTAGCTGCACAGAGTTTTTAGAACACGGATAGTTGCAATTGGGGAGATTGGCCAGTAAAGTTTTTCAGTCACCTTCCGTTCTGTGCGATAGAATGGATCTTTGATAGTAGGTTTCTCTTGTGAGGAAATATTTCTCCGTCTCCGAGAAGAATGGTGGGTTACATAGTTACATTCGAATTTAGGAAGAGTTACTTTTGGTTGAGGACAACAGATAGATCCCTGTTGTGATGATAGAGAGAATCTATCATAGAGTTATACTCTTGCTCTACTTGTTAGGAATTAGTGAGAGTGGAATTTGTATGTCGTATGTGGCTAGATAGCTACCTGACATCTTGACTGGCTACGAGTCTCGGTCGTGGTAGCATGTCGTTGCCTGTAGATAGTGCCTTTTGTATTACCTCGAGAGCCACGAGGCTTTATCATGCTATTTTGATAAGTATTGCCGAAGATTGCAATAGGTTCTATATGTTGCAGATGTATAGGATTGTATTCGAAAAATAGTAAGTATTGAAACGTTCTCCGTGGTGGAATGTCATGTGGAACTTAGTTGATTTGGAAGTCTGGTGTTCAGTGTGTCAACTAGTAAAGGTGGAATGCTATTAATCAGCAAGGTTCTGTACCAAGAGGGAAGTGGGAGCGTAGTATGATGGACAGTGTTGGGAGATTATTTAGAATTCGAAAAGGACTTGATGCAATTTTGGGTAATTAGTGATCGATTAGCTGAGCCCGCTCATTTTCTATTGATCCATAAGATGAGCTTGTTGGGTCGCTAGATAATTTTATATTGAGGAGATATACAGTTCATGGAGTATCTTTGAGTATTGTATGCGATAGAGATTCAGGATTTACTTTAGGATTATGGCATAGTCTTTAATAGGTTACGGATCTAGAGCTCCACTCCGGTACAGTTATGTACTTTTTGATAGGTGGTCGATATAAAGATACTATTCATACTTTGGAAGGGCTGCTGGAAGGTGTGATAGAATTGAGGGGATATCAGTAACCCCACTTGGTCACTTGAGGTGTGACTTGTCTCTAGATGCTTGAGATGGTTGTTGTGACATCTCGTACTAATACGAGTAGGAAATTTGGGGACCAAATTTTTATTAGTGGGGGAGAATGTTAAATACTGGAAAATTAAAATACTAAATTAAATGGACAAAGAATTAAGGAAAATAATTCTGGAAATTTTTTCGAGATTTTTAGGGAATTTTAGGAATTTTTTTGGAATTTTTCTGGATTTAAACGGAGGTCGTACGAGATAATTACGGGGATAAAATAAATAGATTTTAGGTGGGGTCTATTTAAGGGGATTAATACGCGATGGTAACTTAGGTTTTATCTATTTTCTTTTTCTATTTTCCCCGCCGCGACCCCCCTTCAACAGTTCCTCTCGCGCGATCCTCTCCATCGCCGGTTTCTCGTCTTCCTCGCGCCCGAAACCACCGCAACCAGCGCCGGAAGCCATCCCTTCTTCCCGACGCCGCGCTGTGCTCCCCTTCGTCGGTGACGCCCTTCTTCCTTGAGCCCGAGCCCTTTCTTCCTCGCTGTTTCTTCCCCTCACGCCCGAAGCAGGCGCCTCTTTCCCTTCGCTACCCTACGCCTCTTCTCCGCACGCGTCGACCTCCGCAAGTGCCGTCGTAGAGCCTTGCTGCTGCCGCCCCGACGACCCTCTGCGTGCTCGCCGATCATAGCCGCGACAACCGGATTTCGTCGGCCTCCTCTGCCACAGTTGAAGGCATCGACTCCTTTGCCACAGAACCGCCCAAGCATCCCCTTCCCCTTCGCTGTGATTTCTGGCCGGAGGTTGCCGGAGCAGACTATTAGGGCATCGGCAGGTCCTCGTCTCCGGTGAACCGAGTGGCTGGGAGGGAAGTGTCGCCAGTGAAGAGAAATTCACGGTAATCACTTTGTTTCATTTTTTTTCCTTTGCTGTCTAGCGTGTGGGTTGTTGTCGGGTGGTGAGACAAGGGAAGGGGTTGGCTGTAAATGGATGTGGGTTATGTTAGGTTACAATTAGGGTTCATTAGATCCCTAATTTCATACAACGGTGGGCTATAAAGGGCTGCCGGTGGGATCCTGGGGATGGTAAGTATGATTTTGGTGTTATTCGGTTGATCGTATTGTATTCGGAGGATATGGGATGGTTGGGTGATATTGTTGTTTTGCTGTAGGTGATGAATTAGGTTAGTTGATTAGGAACTAATTGGGTAAATTGATTGGTACAATTATTGGATAAATTAAAAGCCATTAAATTTTATTTATTTAGCTTAGGTTGTTAAAATGCAGGTTAATTCAGGTTTAATTGATTAATTAGCTTATCATTAATTAATCAAAATTTTTATCAATTGATTTAGTGGACAAAATTAATTTTATGAATATTTTTGGTAGGAAAAGATTAATAAGATGGTTGGAAAATTAGTTAAAATTGGAAGTGGTTTGGGTTAATTGGGTTACGAATGAAATCGATTAAGTATTCGATTTGTCGGTGGATTATATTTTCTTGCTTAACAAATAGTTATGTTATATGCAGGTTTTGGTGACGAGGCAGGTCCCCTGTCGTGACGATTTCATTCTTACGGATATTTTTATTCAGGCGGGTATTTTGACTTATCTTTTAGATAAAGTCAAGTTGATATGCTAGTTAGGATAGCTTGCAATTAATATTCATGTTTATATGCCTAGTATGTTTTTGGTGCCTACTTGATACATGCATGTGATAGGTTATGATTTTATCTTCCCTGGTTTTATTTGGATCATAGTTACTTGGATTATGGATATGTACGTATTGATTGTGCATATTACTCGGAAAGGTGTATTTGGTTAGATTTACATGCTTTAGTATCATGCACCATATTGCATGATTGCATGCTGGCTGGACGGGGTTCCTTTATAGTTGAGCCCGCAGCCAGTTACATGGCCTGCACACACTGCCACTCATGGGTTAGTGGTACATCAGGAGGGTGTGTACAGTTACTCTGTCAGGCTCCGCTGGTCCGCTTATGGGTAGCGATGAGGCAGCGTGGTAGCGGGCAGGGATCCCTCCTCTGGTCTATGACACCGGGAGATGAGAGCTTAGCTCCCCCACTCTGTTTAGGGCAGGAGGATAGGTGTACTCCGACAGCATCCTGTCCACTCGATCACTCAGGAGCAGTGATGGCAGAATGCACAGTTGTCATAGCCCTACCCACTCGGCTTCACCATCGCGTGTGAGGCGGCTGACTGGCGTCAGGGGTGACCATGTCATATGCACGACATGCACTTTTCACGAATCGCATTTGTATTGTGTTTGCTGCATTTTTACTGATGCCTTGGATGTTGCATATGATTGCCATGCATACAGGATTCATATTTGTATATATATGGTGATGACTTTTTTACTTCTAGTCAGGCACAAGCTCCTATATCAGGGTAGGAGATTCAGGTGAGTACAGTCCTTTTGCATTTATTTCTTGCTTACCCTAAATGTGAGACTGTACTGGCATGATTTTTATTGTTACCTATATCTTACTTTGCATATCGACTATACCCGCTGAGTTCTTTGAACTTACCCCGTTGATTTATATCTATTTCAGGATGAAGCTGTCAGGAGAGTCCAGCTGCCAAACCCCACTCGTCGTGAAAGTTCTATTGGTTATTTGTTTTTACGGTTTTGGATATTTTGATTAGAATATATGTTTAGGACTGGAGTTGGATATTTGTACCTGTGGATGTTTTGGTATGTCCTTAGGGACCTTTGATCGGATTTATTTCGATTAGTTTTGGTTGGGTATTCCTGCCCAGATGGCAGAAGGGGCAAGTCTAGTTATGTAGACTCTTTACCTTTTTCTTTGATAGTTTGCCAGAGGCCTAATTTATTATCTGCGTGGGTTGTGTGGATTCCGGTCGTGTTGACCGATGTATAGTGACCGTGTAGGTCTTGTATGTAAATTGGTATTGTCACCCGTACAGGGGAGATGCTGCCGGATTTTCATCTGGTGGGGACTCCATCGGGGCGTGACAACACATACCCAAACCGTGAGTGATTATCGGTGAAGGTAATGAAGTAGTTATAGCCTCCTAGAGCTTGAGTTGACATAGGTCCACATACATCAGTATGTATTAGACCTTACAACTCTCCCACCCGTTCACCTTTTCCTGTAAAAGGTAACTTAGTCATCTTGTCTTTTAAGCATGATTCACATGTATCATATGAATCCAATTCAAACGATTCCAGAATTCTACATTGGTGTAATTCAGACATGCATTTCTTGCTTGCATGACCAAGATGATAATGCAACATGTAGGAGTCTAATTGATTATCCTTTCGAGCACGCTTGTTGCTCGCTTCGATATTGAAAATGTCACTAGATACGTCCAACGTATAAATACCATTGCTCAAAGTTCCAGTCCAATAAAGTACGTCATTTAAAGTTATATAACAACAATTGTTACTAAACATCAAATGGTAACCATTTCTATTTAAGCAGGAAATAGAAACAATGTTCTTTATTAGAGAAGGAACATAATAGCAATTGTCCAGTTATAAGACTAGTCCACTAGGGAGCTTCAACAAATAAGTTCTGATGGCGACCGCAACAACCTTTGCTCCATTGCCAACTCACAAATTTGACTCCCCTCTGATGAGTCTTCTTCTATTCCTTAGCCCATGTATGTTATTACATATATGTGAGCCACACCCAGTATCCAATGCCCAAGTGTCTAAGGAAATACAATGACAATCAATAACGAAGATACCTGAAGAGGATGGGGCATTGGATGCCTTCTTCTTCTTCACGGACTCAAGATAAATCTTACAGTTTCTTCGCCAGTGGCCCTCCTTGCCACAATGATGGCAAGTGTCCTTTTGTGCTGGTTTTGCCTTCTTAGCCTTTTTGTTCTTCCCTTTCTTCTATTCCTTTGACTTCCTCTTAGAATCTTTCTTTGAGGAATCAACTAACAGAACTTCCTTCTCCTCATGCTTCACAGAAGGCTCCACAGTCTTCAGCATATTGAGGAGCTCAGGAATAGTGGATTCAAGTTTGTTCATCCGGTAATTCATCACAAATTGTGAGAAACTCTTGGGCAAACAATGTAGAATTAAGTCAATAATTAATTCATGATCCATCACAAATCTGAGGGTAGCCAACCGCTCGATGTACCCATTAATCTTTAGCATAAACTGTACTACATATGAACCTTCTTGCATCTTAGAGGTGAAGAGGAGCCTAGAGACTTCGAACCTTTTGGATCTCGCCTGCTCATCAAACAACTCATGAAGATGGAAGACTATGATATTAGTATCCATATGCTCATGCTACTTTTGTATCTCGGGTACCATCGCGGCTAGAATGATGCAACTTGCCAGTTCAGAATCAGCCACATATTTCTGATAGGCCAACAATTGGTCTGGAGTTGCATCGTCCTTTGGACGGTTGGGAAGAGGCTCTTAGAGGACATACGTGAGCTTTTCTACCTTGAGAACAATTCTCATGTTTCTAAGTAAATCCAAGAAGTTAAGCCCAGTCAATTTGTTTGAATCCAAAATAGTGCGCAAATTCAAAGACGTCAGATCAATCAATTAAACTAGAAATACAAAACGAGCATATATGAGAAAGATGATTTAAAATGCATCAACATACATTTATAAATCCCATTCATTTTTCGAATTTCAAAAACTCCAAAATCACTTCGGGAGATCGTAGGTCCATCTTCGAATGGGCTGATATCCAATATAGATATGAACAACCTTGGAGAGAGTCCAACAAGCCATTCATAGCTACGATGGTAGGTATCAAATATACCGATTGCATATCACATATATACAACTATCACAATGTGCTATCAACTAATTGAATGTTCACACATACATCGGGATGTTAACTAATTAACAAGTATGCATCATATGCATAGAACCCAACTTCACCTCCCTTCACATTGACCTTGGAGAGAGTCCAACAAGCCGATGCTCCAGGTTAAAGCCAACCCATTAATCAAGAAATAGTTTTAATATGGTTAGAGCACATTCAACCAATTAGCTCGGCTTGGAGAGAGTCCAACAACCAAAGCTAACGATTGACCTCTGACTCTTACCATATTAGTGTTAAACTATTTCATGGTTTGAACATATTTAAGTTCGAGCCGGGCTTGGAGAGAGTCCAACAACCCAAACAAGAAACAGAACTCTGGTTCTAACCATATTAATGGAAAGTGTAGACTTTAATATTGAGTAAGGGTTTTTATGTCTCATCCTCTTTGTATGCAAATAACTATTATCTACATGACATGACATACATCTATATGTCACGACACGCATGACATAATGATATGCATCTAATGCAATTACATGACATATAATTATGACATGTATAAAATTTCCTTATATGTCATAACTATTTATGAAAATAAAATATGTTTGAGATTTGATTCCCAAATTCAAATCATGATTAAGTTAGGAAACAAATTTCCAAATCTAATTACATATTTTATTTATGAAAAGTCTCAATTAAGGAAAGTCAAATTTAATTTAGGAAACAAATTTCCTAAATTGTCAAAACTATTTATGGAAATAAAATATGTTTTAGATTTGATTCCCAAATCAAATCATGATTAAATTAGGAAACAAATTTACAAATCTAATCACATATTTTATTTATGGAAAGTGTTAATTCCTTAAATACTTCTAAACTTTTCAAAAGTAGAAGATTTCCATAAATACTTCTATACTTTTCAAAATTAAAAAATTTCCATAAATACTTCTAAACTTTCCAAAAGTAAAAAATTTCTATAAATACAATTATGATTATCACAAAATAATTTTATGATTATGTCGAAACACAACCTGAGCTTTGATACCACTGTTGGGTTTCCGGCACCGCAGCAACTGTGTCTTCGAACATGTTTCGTAAACATGTGCACAACAGAAGAATTAAAAAGCAATAAATCTAATTTATTACAACACACACACCACATGCATGCATAGTATAATATGTGTAGACATAATCACAATTTCAAATTTTGCAATAAAGGAAATTATGCTAGTTATACCTGATGTATCATGTGCAGCGGGAAAGACATCAACCAGAACAACTCTCGCTAGAATTGCCTCTATCTATATCCACGCCGAGTATTGTTGGGATAGCTTCACCAAGCTACATGCCTCATCTTCGTAGGAGTCACTAGCCTTGTGTCGAAGATGATGTGATCGAGAGAAGATCACAATCCGAATCAAAATTCGTATTCGAAAATGAGTCCCTAAAACTCGCTTCTCCGGAGAGGTATTCGTCAACCGATTGACGAATTATTCATCCTCCACCTATGAGGATTATCGGAGATTGAATACCCGACAAGGTAGCCACTGTCGGAGCTCCAAATGTCGTCCAAATGATGCTCTGACACGAAAGGAAAGAAGCTGTCTAGAAAATTGGACAGCTTGGTGGAGGAGTTACGCCGACCCAAAGGAGGAAGGCTGGATGTACCTTGGTCATCAGAGCCAAGGGATGTCATCGGAAGGTAGCCGGAGCATGACCGACAGCGGCAGACTTGGATGCGACAAGGCAAGGTGGGACGGCACAAGAAATTTGGCGGTGTGGAATCTTAAGAGGAGAGGAGAGGAGAAGTAATTCCCAAAATAAACTTAGGACTCTCCAAAAAATCTAACCGCATTTTTATAGAGCCCGTGTTTCTTAACTATTAAGAAAACTTCTCCTTAGAGTTATTGGTTCATAATCAAAACTCGTTAACCCGCTCTAATAACTTAAGTTAAAATAAACCGAACCGAGTTGGTTTATTTTAAGTTAAAATGAACCGAACCAACTTTGGTTCATTCGTTTAAAACAAACCAAACCTTTTTGGTTTATTCTTCACCATTGGATTAGAACCAAACCAATTTGATTCATCCATCATGTCTTCATAAGACACGACCCATCCATGCTTCCATTGCGACTGATATGATTTCATGTTCGCTCTTTGTTTGGTCCAACCAAACCTAGTTTCTCTCGATATGAGAATCTCATTCTCAAGCTCGTTTTAAATCCTCTGGATTATGCTCGTTGTGCGTGTGACCAAATAGGTTCTCAGTTTATGATGGCCATCTATAATTAATCATTAATTATAGAACGATCATGAGTGACACCTAGTAGTACATCATGGTCCCTAATTAACCAAAAGATTAATGGTTGATCTAGAACTATTTCTGAAACCCTTCAGCAACTATAATGAATCGTGCCCCGTTCCCTTCACGCATCTTATACCCACTTGGTTCAGGACATGGTCTATAGTGTCGGTCCCCACTAGGGTGACTACGTCACACCTAGCCCAAGTATCATTTCCTCATCCTACGGATTCTAGTTACTGCACATGTATCCAAGAGTACCTTACTCTAAACATGTAATACTTTGGCCAAAGACTTTAGTAACAATCCGATGAGAGGCCATGGATATACATCTCCTTGCAAGGAGTGGTGAATTCTTTATAGGCTATTCAAACACCTTTGGACATTTTGACTTATACCCAATCATCCCGGGTCCACATATCCTCAGAGATGCTTGCTTAAGATGTCAAAGCATAAGTCTTCATGACCAAGATGACTTGAATACCGCAAGTCAAAGGAACATCGCACTTAAGCTGCAGTAAGAACTTCATTGACATATCCATATATGCAGAGAACCATATGAAGTTTTACAGCTGGTCACTCCAATGAACTAGTTACCATAACTAGCATCCACGATTAACTCCGGACATCACAATGTCTCTAGCCAGTGAGAATCAGTTGCTTGGATACACCAAGGAGTATACCTCGTGCTAGTCTCGATAGAATTGATGGTGTCCAAATCCATCAGTTCATCGACTAAGGATAATTCTAATACATCACAATTACACATGTAGAGATACTCACTAGTTGTGATCCAATCACAAATTCTCTCATGCTGTGAATCATATCGTGGACATTCAGTAAATGAGTTTAAGATCTAATCAAATACAAGAAAACATGTATACTCAAATAGTGAATATTTATTTATCATATAAATGGTTCAAACATAAGGCGATTGCCTTAGGACACCTCTCATATATTACTAACATCTATGTCGGCTTCCATTGTCGACACCCCAAGCTAGCTCATCACTACTGATCTCCATTGTGAGCAGTAATTGGTCGCCCCTTTATTCAGATTGTTGATCTCACTGCTATGCCTCTTCCTTCTGATCTAAGCCACCGAGGGGGCGCCATCTCTCCGGTTGGCTCTTCACCACGAGCAACATCATTGACTGTCACTCGTTTCGTGGCTGCCTCCGTCATCCTTTCATTCCTCCATCAGCAGTTTCTCTATTATGAGCAGAGCTGACATCGACCTCTCTGCGGCAATCTTCAACCATTGGTCTTTCTCTAGATTTCCATTGTGAGTAGTCGATGATCTTTTAGCTTTGTGATTTCCAATGGTTCTTGTAGCATTATCGTTGCGATGAGGAAGATCGCACACTATGGAGTATGGTGGTTCGAGGGATTTGGTCTGTGAATCGATCAGTAGAATTACTATAGCTTACATCTTTGATTGTTGGTGATCGATAGCGGATTGTCTTCCAAATTCACTATAGAAAATTTAAACAACATGAGGTAAGCTTAGATCTAGTAAGGATGATGTGATAATTGAGATATATTATGATCGTTAGATGATAAAGATGTACTGAGCGGTTCTTGCCTCCACTTTGACTGTTGATGCAGATTTGATACCCTAAAATAACAACAAGATGCCTTGTGATTGATGTTGTGCTAGGTGAGTCTTAATCTAAATATGTTATGGTTCTAGATTGATCTTTATAGCTGAGTTTGGTGTTGGGTTGCTGAATAATAGTTAAAGGAAGAAGTTATTTGGTTAGTAGAGATTCAGTATATGAACTTATGGGAAGGCTTAATTAGGATTAGTTATGTGGAATTAATCAGTGGGTGATGAACTATATGTGATTAAGGTGTTGAAGGATTAGGTGTTAATTCAGTATTAGAGGGAACTAACACTTAATTAAATTTGTATTTTTTTGTTATAGGGCTTTGATTGGAGACGGATTCACGAAAGTGGAGACTATCAACGCAATCTACATATCATGTGGATAATTCCTTCCTTTGGTTCTGTAAATCGATGATCTTAGTGCATGAGCTTTGTTATGATGATAGTATCATTACCTTGACTCCACTCTTATTATTCATGTGCTTGATACTTAACCATTGAACTTTGAGATACTCCATTCATTATCTATACAGTCTCGTTTCATCACTATTGTTGATTATATATATATATATAACATTTGGTTGATATATATAAATGTTGCATAAGTACATGTTATTGAGTACAATTATAGTTTTTGATCGGATCATCATGTTATACCACTAGTGTGAGTGATGAATATAATTGTAGGCTTGATTGTTTTATTGCTTATGTATTGCCATGTGTGGTGGCGTATATGTGTGAGATATAGATTGCTCATGCATTTCCATGTGTGGTGGCATATATATATATAATACATATTGCATCTGCATTGCCATGTACGGTGGTGTAGCCATATGTGGTGGCATATATATATGCATGTGATACATATTGAATATGTCGTGAGATGTTGCATTTGGATGAGCTGCGATTGTTGCATTTGGTTGTGCATTGCCATACATGCCATTTACATATTACATATTGTTATATGGTGCTCAGATGATTATGAGCTATATTTATGTGTGATATTGCATTGGATAGTTCAGGTTGGTATATAACCGCTGATTAATCTTATGATACCATGTAGGATGGATTAGTTTGATTACTGTATTTGATTATATATTGTCCATATGATTATGAGTTGATCACAGGTGTGATGTTGTTCATACATGTTATTTGTATGTGTTACATTGTTGTATATTTGCTCAAGTTGTCATGAGTTGTGTCATTACAGACTTTCAGGTATATCAGTACATTACATTATATCTTGTGGATCAGTTTGGTATTTGCATTGATTATATTTATACTAATGGTTATTTGTTATTACCTTTAAGACTGTATACCTATTGATCTTTATATGTTTATATAGTTCATGCACTATCTTTCATATACCATTGAGTCTTATACTCACTACCACAGAACCTGAATTTTCCTATTGCCTAGGTAGCAGGTAGAAGATGTCGTAAGGAGCTTGGAGGTGTTGTCTGCTGATTCCATCTCACACGGTGCATTTTGGGTTGAATCCTTGATGATTGTATGTTTTGGATTTTATTCTGTATTTGTTCTGCATTTTGAAATATTGTGTTGTTGTTATGTACTTGTGCTTTATTATGGTTATGGTTTAGATGTTGGTTTCGATTATGTTTTCTTATTATGTCAAAGTCACTCCGGACTACATCTTTGTGTCCCTGTATTTTGATTACTTGTCAGTGTTATTTCACTGTGATTTATGGTTTATGTGTACCGACATCTATTTGAGCCTTGTATCGGTAGTTTATCTTATATTGTCACAAGAGGGTACTGTCCGTTTGACGGACAAATATACTCTCGGGGCATGACAATTTTATTGGTATCAGAGCCTAGATTGCTGAGTCCACTTATGGGTTTTCTTTTGGTGTTTTGGATATCATATTCTGTTTTATATGATTTTGGTTTTGTGATTTCTAGGATCTGGCAGTAGTGGGACATCTCTGGGCTATAAGATTTAAGGTATGATAGTTTTTATCACATATCCTTTTGGTGGTTATGCATTTAGTTGTTTATAACAAGAAATAACATGTAGTGTGTTAGCCATTATTCATAATCATGGTTTGGGTTGACCATGGTAACAACTTGTTGAGTCTGTGAGTCTCGAACTTACTTTTGAAAAGGTGAATTTCCTTTGAGAGTCAACTGATACCGAGTCAGAAAGCAAGGGTCAGGCCGTCACATTTTTTGTGGAGATAAAAGATTACAGTCTTAAGGATTTTCACTAATTATGCTAGTTAGATCATTACCTGTGGGGTAATGGACAAGATGTGTAAACTATTGTTGATGCAGACATTGGAGGATTAGTTTATGGTGTTTCATGGGGATGCAGATCCTTGAGTTGATGGTGCTAGGTTTTATAACTATGAAGGTACTTTTGAGTACTTAACTTGCGTTATGCAGAGAAAGTAGAGTTAGTTGCATACCATCTTCGAGATTAGGCCGTTACTTGGTGGAAGATGAGAAAGTATTTTCCCGTGTCAATTTCTTTGACTCATTGTCAGAGAATTCTTGAGCTTCAAGTAGGGTGATCATTTGATAATGGGAGTACCATGCAGAGTCGTTAGACTCATAGAGTTTACGCTTACCTAATAGCTCAAGAATGTGAACGGATGTTTTAAGCCACTCAGGGTTTATTGGCTTACATTCGTATTAGGATGTTTAGATATTCTATCAGTTCCTACCGGTAGGCATTAGATCGAGTCATGAGTATAGAAATGACTTTATATCAAGTGTTTTAAGAGTTGGAGATCGATAAGCAAACATTACAAGTCAAATATTGGAATCAGAAGTCTCTGAATGTTAGAAAAAAAGGAGTAAGATCGGAGGTATGGGCCATGAGCTGCCTTCCAACCATAGAAGACCAATCGTAGATCATCAGAACCTTCTCATGCTTATCAGTGAAATCAAAAGAATAACACCCATGGGATTAAGTGTGTGTAGTGTGGATCATAAAGACATGTAAAGTCAGATTATCCAGTGGGATCAATCTATCTGCTTCTACAGTAGGCAACCAGTATATATGATGAGAGGGTGTCCTTTGAAGACTCAGTTGGAGACCATTGATATTGCCTTTGGGAGGACGATCCACAACCTCGACAACAGAAATCATCACTGAAGACTGGATTATCACACCAACAGTGATCTACCACCTCAGGCATAGTTGGAGTTCTTTGATATTTCCATCTAGGGGAAGTGGTTTACTCAACAACATTAGCAAAAGACATCTCAGAAGACTCAAACGTCCAAACACCATCAATTGTTATCTCCCCAGGAGTGGTTATACTAAGTACAACGGAGGGAGCATACAACGATGGGCGTATCTATTCTGTATTCGACAGCAGCAACAGTTGTATACTACCCAGCATATCTAATGCAATAGTATTTATCACGTCCATTTTGGGATGCATTTCAACTTCAGCAGTGGATTTCAGTTCTTCCAAGGCAGTCTTTTGCACTTGCAGGAACTAAGGTCGTCAAGAATAGAAGTTGGATGGGATTACATCATTACTCGAGAGGAGGTGTAGAGGGTTGAAGGATTGATCACTCAAAATATTTATAAAATACCACAAATAAATTTCTACGGAATAGTATTTGCTATTCATTAATTAGAGAACTTATTGTTGGGTTAATTAGATCAATGATGGAAGACTAGGGATTTATTTGAAGCAAACCTAGGGTTAAAGCTTTTGGATTAATTAAAAACCTAATCTAGGTTTAGGTTTAACTAATTAATCCAGTCCTTTACTTAAACCTATCCCATTTATTTCCGTTCCTTGGTTTTTATTTTCTCCCCGCCGCATCCGACACCTCCTTCTCACGATTTCCCCATCGCGATCCCGTCTCTGCCGCACCGCACCCAATTCCTCGTGATCTCCTCCTTGCAACGCCTTCTTCCTCATGACCTTTCTTTCTCGTGACACCTTCTTCCTCGTGACCTTTCTTTCTCTTTACCTTCTCTCCACGCCGCTGACCTCTCCCTCCTCGAGTTCTTTCTCTCGCGGCAAACGACGACGATTGACCTTGACGATCTCTGTGGACTGTTGGATCGATTTGAGCTCTAGAGGGGGGGGGGGTAAATAGCGCAATGAAAACTTTTCGAATTCGTTCGTCGATTCGATACACAAGAAGAGTAAAGTGCAGTGGAAAATAAATATAACAATTTTTCTTTTATTTGGTTCATAGCCTTCGACTGCTAATCCAAGGCCCTAACGGTCCTAGACTGCGTATGGAGGGCAAAGCACTAAAAACACTCCTCCTTGTTAGAGGTAGGAGTAAGCGAGTACAATCAATATGAAAAAATCAAGGTAGAGGGACACTCCGCCTCTCCTTGTTACGATTAAAGCTCGATAAGGAAAGATGTGAACAAGATTTAAAGATGACAATTTAATAAAAGTATACCAACGACTATTGAAGATAGGACTTGAGCTCTTGTCGTCGGAGATGCAGTAGTACTTCATCGTCGTAAGATCGTCGTAGAAGAGTAGCATAGCAAGAGCACTTTTGAGCACTTAGAATTATGGAAATGGGGTGGAGAACACCTTCTTTTATAGCCTTGTGAAACCCTAATCGTTGAGATGAAGTTTCATAAGGTGATGCCACCTAGCCCTTAAGAAATGGAGATAAGCTTTGACTCTCCTCGAGGCTGATCCTTGGCAAGCAATCGATTGCTACCTTACCAGTCGACTGTTGGAGGCATCAGTCGACTGATACAAGCCATCAGTCGACTGATGGCAGGATTTTCAGTTGCAATGAAGAGTTAGCTCGAAAATGCAGTTAATATAAGTAAGTTCGATGGTCATTTACCATCCAATCTCGACTTAGACCTTCCATGGAAAGTCTTGGTTGGATCGTCGCCTAAGGACGTCCCCGTACGGAGGACACAACCTTACTTACACTCACTCATACGAGCTTACCTCAAACTTTACCTTTGAAGCTTCGCTTCCGATCTTCACCTGAGTTCTTCGGCTCCCTCCGAAGTCCTCCCGGTGTTGCCCGACCACCACGGCTAACCTCCGGGTGTCATCGACCTTCAACTTTAGCTTAACAATTCTGCACACTTGATTCAGCTCATGAGATAACAAAGTGAACTTAACTTTGTGTATTTGCTATAATCAAAACTCAGGTTCGATTCATGTGCCTACTGCACCAACAATCTTTCCCTTTTTTATCTATGGCAAACCAACACAAAGTTATGTAAATAAATTAAGTGCATTAAGTAAAATGAATAACATGAGTATGAAATATGCATGAATGAGTAGAAGTATGAGAAGAACTCTCATTCAAGTGCTCCCCCTTGAGGAATCCTCCCCCTTGACCGAGGGTGAGTACTTGAAAAAGTGTCTTGACCCTCCCCCTTGATGTTAGCTACTAAAGAAGATTTTTAAGTAATCGAAATTACTTAACAATGACCTTAGTGTTTAGAATAAGTTCAGGTTAACCTTGGCCTTTCTCCCCCTTTATCAATTAAGAAAGTTTAACCATAAAGGTTAAGTTTAAAAAGTTAAGTAAACAAGGTTAGGTTAAAAAAAAAAGTTAAGTAAACAAAGTTAACTTAACTTTGGGCCATAAAAGTATAAGATCTGTACTCAAGTTAAGTTATCAAAAATAAATGATCCCTTAACTTTGGCCTTTCTCCCCCTTTTGCCATAAATTGAAAGGAGTGGGGGGTTTGAAAAACATAGTTTTGAATTTAGTTTTAAGTCCAAGCATGTTCCAAATAAAGTTTGAAAATAGTAGTTTAAACATAAGCTCATCTATTTAGATGTTCAACTCTATTTGACTTAATTGATATGAAATGATCAACAAGTTCTGAGTAGAGTTGGTTAATTTATGTAATTATACTCCGTGGTTCATGTCGATGCACTAAATCTACATATGGAACCAGGAGTAGGGTCCTAACATCTCACGCCCATCTACATGGCTAAGTACACAAACATATTAGTCCTATGTGTTGTGAGATGTATTGGCTCCTTAAATCTATAGGTACATGATTTCTAGGATAAATCCTAAGCTAGTTCCATTAACATGAAAAGAAAAGTAAATAATAGAGTATATAAAAATATAAGTTGTCAATCAAACTCTATTACGCACTGCCCAATTTTCATCTTAGTAGACTAAATTCGGCTTCGGGTAAAGGTTTAGTAAATAGGTCCGCTAGATTTGACTTTGATTCTATGTATTCGAGTTGTATGGTTCCGTTAGCTACATGTTCTCGAATAAAGTGGTGTTTGACCTCTATATGTTTGGTCCTAGAGTGGCATATGGGATTTTTGGTTAAGTTGATTGAGCTAATATTATCTATATGAGTTTTAATATTGCTGAAATTTAAGTTAAATCTTGGAGAGTGTGCTTCATCCAAAGAAGCTGAGCAACACACTCACCCATCACGACGTATTCGACTTTGGTGGTAGATAAGGCAACACAGTGTTGCTTCCTACTGTACCAACTCACTAGACTTGAGCCGAGAAGTTGACAACAACCACTCATGCTCTTTCTATCGAGTTTACTACTGGTATAGTCCGAGTCGGAGTAGTCGATTAGTTCGAACTCGGTAGATCTAGGGTACCAAATACCTACGCTTAGCATGCCCTTTAAATACCTAAGGATACGCTTAACTAATGTTAGGTGAGACTCCTTAGCACAGATTTGAAACCTTACGCACATACTTACTACAAATAGTATGTCGGGTTGACTTGCAGTTAAGTAAAGGAGAGACTCCCTATTGCGCTCCTATAGTACTTTAGGTCAATAGGTTTTTCATCTACATCTTCTCCTATATTAACATTTGTTGCCATGGGTGTATTAATGATTTTAGCATTTTACATTCCGAATCGGTTAATTAATTTCTTAGCATATTTTTGTTGATGTAAATAAATTCCTTCTTTAGTTTGCTTAATTTGTAATCCTAGAAAGAAATTTAATTCTCCTACTAAGTTCATTTCAAATTCACTTTCCATGAGTGAAATGAATTCGTTTAGTAGGATTGAATTAGTTGTTCCAAAGATTATGTCATCTACATAGACTTCGGCTATAAAAATTTCTTTGCCTACGGATTTTACGAAAAGGGTCGAGTCGACTAAGCCTTGGCTAAATCCTTTGGACTTAAGGTATACCGAAAACCTCTCATACCAAGATCTAGGAACTTGTTTTAGTCCATATAAATCTTTCTTGAGTTTAAACACATGGTCGGGTTTATCTAAGCTTTTGAATCCTGGGGGTTGACTAACATACACTTCTTCCTTAATAAGTCCATTCAAAAATGTTGACTTGACATCCATTTGAAACAATTTAAATCCTCGATGTGCAGCGTATACCAACAACATTCGGATGGATTCTAATCTAGCTACGGGGGCATAGGTTTCATCGTAATCTAACCCTTCTACTTGACTAAACCCTTTTGCGACCAATCTAGCTTTGTTTCTAATTACTTCACCTTTGTCATCAAGTTTGTTTCGGAAGACCCACCTTATTCTAATAATTGATTTATCTTTAAGTGGTGGTACTAATTCCCAAACTTCATTCCTAGTAAATTGAGCTAGCTCTTCTTGCATTGCAATAATCCAATCGGGATCAAGAAGAGCTTGTTCAATGGTTTTGGGTTCGATTTTCGAAATTGACTAAGATTTCTATATGATGATCTAGTTCAAACCCCTAGGCTAGGATCACCTATCACTTGGTCGATAGGATGACTCGATTGAATCCTAGAATGACTTGGGTTAGGGTCACCAATCACTTGGTCGATAGAATGACTCAATTGAATCCTAGACTGGCTCGGATTAGGATTAATACTAGACTCGATTTCAAGGTTAGAGTCGAGTCAGGTATGAATTGGTTCGCTAGTTGGTTTTACTATGGGTTTTGTAGCTTCATGTCCTTCGTTGAATACTACATTAATAGTTTCCTCAATTTTAAGGGTGTCATTGTTATATACCCTATAGGCTCTACTTGTAGTTGAGTATCCTAGGAAGATACCAGTGGAGGTTTTGGATGTGAACTTTCCTAGGTAGTCCTTAGTGTTTAGAATATGTACCTTACATCCAAATACTCTAAAGTATTTAATGTTAGGTACTTTGTCATGGTAGATTTCATATGAGGTCTTAAGGTGCCTCTTTACCATAAGAATTCTATTTTGGGCATAACAAGCTGTACTAACAGCTTCTGCCCAAAACCTATCGGGTAGGTTGTATTCGTTCAACATGGTCCTAGCGGCTTCTTGTAGGGTTCTATTTTTCTGCTCGACTACGCCATTTTGTTGTGGGGTTCTAGGATACGAGAATTCATGGTGGTATCCATTTAGGTTATAGAAATCTGTGAACCTATGGTTTTTGAATTCACAACCATGATCGCTTCTATGTCTTTTAATTTTAAGGTTCTTTTGGTTTTCGATTAACTTAAACAAGTTGATGAGTTGGTCTAAGGTATCACTTTTGTGTTTAAGGAATCTGACCCAGGTAAACCTAGAAAAGTCGTCAATTATGACTAAGCAAAATTGACTTCCATTATGTGACTTGGCTCCATGTGAATCAAATAGATCCATGTGTAGAAGCTCTAGTACACTTTTGGTTTGTTCTTGATTAGTTAGTTGATGTTGTGTCCTAGGTTGTTTACCTTGTTGGCAAACATTACATATTTTATTGTCTAAGTTATTGAGGTTGGGCAAACCTCTGACTAAGCCACTTTGACTCATCTTGTGAACGAGTCTTGGGTGCGAGTGATCGAGTTGTTGGTGCCACAACCAAGATTCCTTTTGCTGTGTCATAAGACACTTGGTTGAGGAGTTAGGTAGATTAATAATGTAGATGTTGCTATTCCTAGTTCCTTTAAGTATTGGTTTAGGGGTTTCATTTGTTTTAATTAAGCATTCATTTTCTAAGAATATAATCTTATAGTTGTTATCACATAATTGACTTACACTAAGTAAATTATATTGAAAATCTTCGACTAATAAAACATTGTGAATAGTGAAATTAGAATTTAGCTCAATATCACATGATCCGATGATTTTGAGCTTGCCGTTGTTTTCGAAAGCTACCAATCCTTGTCGTTTGAATCTAAGCTTCAAAAATTTAAGTTGGTCTCTAGTCATATGTCAGGAGCACCCACTGTCCAACATTCATTGATCCTACATACAAGGTAGTTGGATCGGATATTGGAATTTAAGGTTAGTTGAAGATTATTAGTCCTAGATCATCTCACCCATTTTTACATGATCAAACACGTTATCCTTATTTGTTTTTATGAGATGACTTCAATTTTACTTGATTAATTTTAATGAATCGAAACTAGTCAACCTTGGGTTAGATTCGGATTTAACCCTAAGCTCACCAAGTCACCTTTTTAAGAAATTGGCTTCCAGGTCGTGGCGAGGCACATAGGTCTTCTTTGATTGGAACAACGACCATTTCCTTAGACAAAGCCAAGTTTTGATAGGGATCCTTGGATGGCTAGAGGGGGGGGGGGTGAATAGCCTCTTTTCGTTTTTTACAAAATGATTAGCAGAAACACAACAAATACAATAATAATAGAAATACAAATGCAATGCTAACATGGAAGCTTTTACGTGGTTCGGAGATAACGCTCCTACTCCACGGCGATCCTTAAGGTGGATCAACCCAAATCGATCTTCACTAACAAGCTTTCTCTTTTACAAAACCTCCTCTTCTTACAAAGGATGAAAATGAAGATTAGAGAAGAGGAAGGGATTTAAAACACTTAGAAAACTTAGAAAATTTGTGGAAGCTTAAGAGAATAATCATAATATAAGCATTAGGCTCTTCTTGCTCCCCTTGGCCTCTTTTTATAGGAAAGAACCTCTTTTTCCCGTTGGAGGTCCATCGATCATCGCATGGCTAACAACTTTGAGCGATCGGATTCGAGATTTGCAATCGTCATCACTAACGGAGGACTATCGATCGATCGCCAACGATGGCGATCCGATGATCTTTGCTATGTGCCGATGGCTAGTCGACTCTGAGCCTTCTGTTCGTGCGGGCGCGATCGCCAATAATGGCGATCGCCATCTTGTATGTGGCGATCGGTCGAGTCGACTATCATCATTCAACTGGGATAACTCGATCAGTCGGACTCTCCGACCTCTAATGCTGCATTTTGAAAGGCCAGTTCGACTGGAACAATGTTCCAGTCGACTGGCACACCCCAAGTATGACTAATTCATACTTGAAAACATACCCTAAGCCTAGACTTAACCTTCTAGCTTCTCCATCAGCCTTGCGCCTCCAGGATTTCTCTGAGTCCATGACTCCATCCATGCGCTTGCCTTCAAAAGCTTCCTTCGATTTCGTCATGCTTTGGGTTTCTTCTTTGCCAAAGTACGCTTGGACTTTACACTGCCAAGACTACATTCTTGGACTTGTGCCACCAAGACTTGCCTTTGGTCTTCCTTTGCCAAGGACTGCTTAGACTTTACGTCGCCAAGACTACATGCTTGGACTTATGCCGCCAAGACCTTTCCTTTGACTTCTCTTTGCCAAGATCACACTTGGACTTGTCTTTTACCAAGTCTTTATACTTGGATTTTCCTGTCACTTAAACATGTTCACAATTAGATCACAAAGCATTGCCTAACTTAGATGATTATCCAAACATCAAAACATATAAATGCTTGGGGCATTGTTGCACCAACAATCTCCCCCTTTTTGATGTTTAGCAATCATTTAAGTTAGGTCTTTAACACATGCACATAAACATATTTCCAATATGAATTCTAACTTAAACATCCCTTCTCCCCCTTTGACATACATTAAAAAAAGTTCATACAACAATAAGATCATGAAAGAATTCTAATTGACATATCTTGAACTAAGGTATAAGATTGATATGAGGCTCCCCCTTAATCCAAGACATGGTTCATGTGAAGAAAAGCATAAACCATAGAATAGGCAAATATGTCCTAGCTTTGCACCAACAATTATAGATTTAAGGGATGTAGCTCCCCCTAAACCAATGCATAAAGAAAATCCTTCTTTCCATACAAGTTACCATTTATATACTGTGGGAATCATAGTATGGAGATATAATGTTCAAAATTGAACCATTTAAATGATGAAAATAGTTTTCTATTCCAAAATAGTGTTATCGGTTCGACTGAAATTGTCATCGATCGCTGATTTAATAGCGATCGCTAATAATGGCAAGATCGGTGATATCAAATTATAGTTTTTTAGTCAAGGTTTAAAAATGCGTAGGAAATATTATGGATGTCCAAAAATCATGAAACTTGGCATACACATTATTTATGACTAATATGACATGTGAAAAATAGTAGACTAAAAATATGCTCATCAGATTCACGGATTGATACAAGATTCAAAGTGATAAAAGTATGAAACAAAAATTGGATTGTATTGTATCAATATTCGTAACTGGATTACAATAAAGGTTTTCAAAAACACTTAGTAATATATGTTCAATTCCTAAACTTGAAAAATATCAAATCATAGTAACATAGACGCGAATAGAAATGAACCAAAAAATAACTCCATCTCATTAAACAAAAAGTCATTAACACAAGTTTGAGTTAGTGCCGTACATACGACCAAAACAAAATAAAACACAAGCTATCTAAAGATCGGCATCATCAGCGTCCATCGGTGCGGATGATGAACCATCGTGAGGAGGCAGATGTTCGGGTGCAGGAGGGCGGAGAATCGCTAGAATGTCCTGCTGCTGACGATGCATCCCACGCACGAGGGAGAGGAGATCCTGATGCTCCCGGCGAAGCTCCTGGTGTCCCAAACTAAGCTCCTCAAGGCGTGCATCCATCCTCTCAGTAAAGGCATCGAAGCGGGCGACGAAGGCTGAGTCTGGCATAACGGCGCCGCCTGCACCAGCACCCTCCGCATCGGCACCCATAGCAGCAGCACCTGCAGCAGCAGCATCCGCCGGTGTCGGAGCGCCGCCTGGCGGCCATCGTGCAGGGTCCCAGATAACGGACCCCTCGTGGGGCTTCAAACCCGCCAAGGAGAAGCTCCGAGTGTTCATCTGGTCATATTTTTTGTTCATGATCTTAATGACCCCTTTGGTTACATTAATGCCCACGGAACTTAGCCACTGAGTAAGGACATTACCAAGTGGCATATGAACCTTCCCATTGTCTGACTTGATAAAATGAGTAATGCAATGGAAAGTGTTGAGACCAATGTTGATGTCTAAGCTCTGACGGAAGATATGCATGAGGAGGAGGTAAACAGGTCGAACTAAAGCCAACCTGCGTGTAACTATGGAAAGAATATAATGAGCAATGACCTTATAAAGGACATTGTCAGGAGCAGAAAGCTCTTGGGATTGAAAAAGATTAGTATTTAAAGGACGAGGAGAATTGTAGAAGATAATATGAAGTGAGTCTAGAGAAATATCCTCAAAGGGAGGCGAAAGTAGCTCACTCCAAGATGGATAAAAAATGAACTCATTCTCGGAAGGGCGATATCCAAGAAAATCCATCCAAATCTGGGGCTAAAATCTAGAGCACGTTGAGAGACGCGAGTCCGATATCTCAAGCCATCGGCAGCTGGTCGCAAATTGTTGAAAAATTCAGAAAGGAGGGTAATATTTACCGGGTGGTCACAAAAGACTAAGGACTCAAGATTATAAAATTGGATAATCTGGACAACGTCGAAGCAGTTGTCCTTAATAAATACAAGGTCCAATGATCGAGGCAGGATGAGTTGAAATTTGTTTTTATTGAATGCATTTTCAAGTGTTGAATTAGGAAACCTAGGATCGACCATGGGTGGAGGGTTCGATGGGACCTCGTTTACCGGTGGTAATCAAGCACGCTTAGATGCAAAATGTTTAATTCTAAATGTGCGAAAGGAACAATGTAGGTCAAGGATGATGATGATGAATGCATACACAAAAACAACACAAAAAAAATGGTTAGTGAAACAAAAAATAGAGAATCAACCAAATTATGAGCAGGGGTGAGGGTTTACCTAGGAGGCATGGTGAATGATCAAAGAAGGGCGCCGAAAGCTAGGTTCCACGAAACCCTAACCGAGGGAGTGGACTGTGGTGGAAACTAGGGCGTGAAATGGTGAGAGGAGGTGGTCCTCGAGTCGAAGAATGCTTCAAACGCGAGCACCGGTCAGTGAGATCGCCAAAAAGAGGGAGAAAAAACAAGAGAAACGCAGCAAAAAGATCATCGGAAGAAGAGGAAGAGGGAAGTTCGAGGTTTTTGGCGAGTTGAACCGGTGTGAAAACCCTAAAAATCATGACATCGCGATCACATTGCCATTAGCGCGGTCGGCTGATAGAATCGATCGAACCGGCCGGTCGGATCACGAACATACGTGTTAAATGTTTGAGAAAGGCTTATCGATCGAGCGATAGCGCCAATGATCGATATCACCGATAGGCTTTTTGGCTAGATTAAAAAATACATAATTAATTCAATAAAGATTAAAAAAAATATGAAATTTTGTGGTTAACTTTTTTAGATCATTTCCTATCACGGAAAAATAATTTTAAAAATATGTCACCTCTAGATTTTGGTATTGACACAAACTCGAGATCTTGCAAAAGTTATGATATTTTTGCAAGCTTTTTATCACTTTTGCTTATCAATTGAAAATTATTTTTCAAAGTTTGATAGACATAGTATAAATTTTGTTTTATTTGACATTTCCAATCATATTCTTGGAGCTATATGCACATTAATTGTGCATAAGCCTTCCCAATGATTGGTCCAATGAGGGATTAATGTCTCTAGATGACACTTTGGTTCATAGTAATGCATCATAACAAGCATGATGAACCAAGTGCATCTTCTTAACATCTCACATGATGTCTAAGTGTCTAAATACACAAATCATGGTTTCTTAGGTCTATTGTGAGATGTTTAGAGGTATAAAACCTAGATTTTCTATGGGATCATGCAAACCTACCCTTCTATTCTACAAAGCACATTCCAAGTTCTCTCCTAAGTGATGAAAATTCTATTTCGAGGAGAGGCTTGGTAAAGATGTCGGCTAGGTTGGACTTAGATTCAATGTAATTGAGCTCAATGTCCCCCTTAGCCACATGATCCCTAATGAAGTGATGTTTCACTTCAATGTGCTTGGTCCTAGAGTGATGCACCGGATTTTTGGTCAAATTTATGGTGCTCACATTATCACAAAATACTTTTATGTTGGAGTAAGATAGCTCATAGTCTTCTAAAGTATGTTTCATCCATAGTAATTGAGCTACACAACCACCCATAGCCACATACTCGGCCTCGGTGGTGGATAGGGCAACACAATGTTGCTTCCTACTACTCCAACTAACTAGGGTGGACCCAAGGAATTGACATCCACCACTAGTACTCTTCCGATCCAATTTACAACCGGCATAATCAGAATCGGTGTACCCAACCAAATCAAAAGACCTAGTCCTAGGGTACCATAGTCCTACATTTAGTGTGCCTTTAATATATCTTAAGATTCTCTTAACGACAACTAAATGAGATTCTTTGGCACATGATTGGTACCTAGCACACATATCAACCATAAATAATATATCGGGCCTACTAGCGGTTAGATACAAAAGGCTACCAATCATACTCTTATAGAGTGTAAGGTCAATTTGTTTTCCTTCATGATCATTATCTATTTTTGTATTGGTTGCCATTGGGGTTGACACTACTTTAGCATTTTCCAAACCAAATTTCTTAATCATTTTCTTAGCATATTTGGTTTGGTAAATATAAATTCCTTCACTTATTTTTTGACCTGTAATCCTAGGAAGAAATTTAGTTCCCCAACTAGACTCATCTCAAACTCATTTTCCATATTCTTGATAAAGTCTTGAAGGAGTTTATCATTTGTTGACCCAAAGATAATGTCATCAACATATACTTGGGCTACAAAGATGTCCTTTGATGTTGACTTTATAAATAGATTTTGATCTACACTACCTCTCTTAAAGTCCTTAGAGATTAAGAAAGATGATAATCTTTCATACCAAGCCGAGGGAGCTTGTTTCAAACCATACAAAGCTTTCCTAAGCTTATATACATGGTTTGGATAGTTCATATTCTCAAACCCGGGAGGTTGTTCTACATAAACCTCTTCCTTAATGAACCCATTTAGGAATGCCGATTTAACGTCCATTTGATGGAGTTTGAAACCCATATAAGAGGCATACCCTACTAGGATCCTAATAGACTCTAATCTAGCAACCGGGGAATATGTTTCATCATAGTCAAGTCCTTCAACTTGATTAAAGCCCCTTGCAACTAACCTTGCCTTATTCCTAGTAATATTTTCTTGGTCATCTAGTTTGTTCCTAAAGACCCATCTTGTAGTAATGATGGTGTTGTCATTAGGTCTAGGAACTAACTCTCATACTTGACTCCTTTCAAATTGAGCTAATTCATCTTGCATTGCTAAGATCCAATCCAGATCAAGTAATGCATCTTTGATTATTTTGGGCTCAATTTGAGAGATTAGAGCTATATGACTAGAGGGATCCTTATGAAATGACCTAGTCCTAAAACCTTGAGATAGTTCACCTACAATTTGATCTAGAGGGTGATTTTGATGAACTCTTATTGTTCTAGGAGGTGTATTAATTTTATCTTGATCATGATTATCCTCAATCCTTCTTTCATCATCGGAATCATCTCTTACTTCCCCTTTATTTGACTCTCCCCCTTGATCATTACCCCCTAAAGTTAAATCTTAAAATTTTTGAGTAATTTCTTGATTCTTATCATTGATATCATCATCAATGGGGGATTTCCTAGGGTATGTATTAGAGGTTTCATCAAATTGGACATTTGAAGATTCCTCAATCTTTTGAGTTCTTTTATTGTAAATTCTATACCCTACACTAGTGGATGAGTAACCAACTAGGATTTCCTCATCCGCTTTGGACTCAAATTTACCTAGGTTGTCTTTGGTGTTTAAAATGTAAACTTTGCATCCAAAGACCTTAAAATAGTGAATTGTTGGAATTGTACCATTCCATAATTCAAAAGGGGTTTTGCCTAAAAACCTATGAATTAAAACCTTATTTTGGATATAGCAAGCGTTGTTAACCTCTTCCACCCACAAGTAGCTAGGTAAAGAATATGCATTGAGCATAGTCCTAGCCGCTTCTTGTAGGGCACGATTTTTCCTTTCCAAAACCTCATTTTGTTGGGGTGTTCTAGGACAAGAAAATTCGTGCTTGTACCCTTGTTCTAAGCAAAAGTTTGAGAAATTAGAATTCTCAAATTTGTTGGTGCAACAATGCCCCAAGCATTTATATATGTTTTGATGTTTGGTTAAATCATCTAAGTTAGGCAATACTTTGTGATCTAATTGTGCACATGTTTAAGTGACAGGGAAATCCAAGGATGAAGACTTGGTAAAAGAGAAGTCCAAGTATGATCTTGGCAAGGAAAGTCCAAGGGACGGACTTGGCAGCGTAAGACCAAGCTTGGAGTCTTGGTAGCGTAAAGTCCAAGTGAACCTTGGCAAAGGAAGTCCAAAGTAAAGTCTTGGCAGCATAAGTCCAAGCTTGTAGTCTTGGCGGCATAAACTCCAAGAATTTGGCAACCCAAGACATGACGAGGCCGAAAGAAACTCTTGAAGGCGGGTAGTCAAGTCTAGGTCTAGGGAGTCAATTCAAGTATGAATTATTCATACTTGACTAGTATCAGTCGACTGATATGATGTATCAGTTGACTGATATGATGTATCAGTCGACTGGTCAAGTGCTCGACTGAGTCAGGATGAAACCCTGACTATCGCTTGCAGTCGTAGCGATGATGAGAATGTCGATCGCCAATCCAGATGTCGATCGAGTCAAAAATGGGCACAAAATGGAGTCTCACTCGATTCCTCGCGGCGATCACTCGACTGATCACCTCATTAGGCGACTGATGAGGTGATCAGTCGACTGATAGGCCTCCCATTGGAAATGACGACTGTGAATCCCCGCGGATCGGCTTTGTCAGAAGCCGTTAGCTTCGACGACAGTCGACTGATGGTGATCATCAGTCGACTGATCAAAGCCCAACGGGAAAAACAACCCTTCTTCTATAAGAAGGGGCCTTGGGGAGCTTGGTGAAGCTAGTGCTCTCATTCCTAACTACACCCTCGTGCTCACCAAGCTTTCTCCAAGTGTTTTTGTGATTCTAAACCTCCACTTCTCTAGTCTTCATCTTCCATCATTGTAAAGAAGAGGAGTGCATTGTAATACAAGGTTTCTCCATCTTGGTTCATCCAAAGGAGGATATAGTGAAGCTTGGCTAGGGCTAATCCACCTTACGGATTATTGTGGAGTAGGAGCGTCATCTCCGAACCACGTACATCGGGTGTTAGCATTGTTTTTCTTGTTTCTTATTCTTATTCGTATTTGTATTTGTATTGCTTCCGCTAACATATTTGTAGAAACAAAGAAAGGTTAATCACCCCCTCTAGCCATTACAAAGATCTAACAAGTGGTATCAGAGCCTGGATAGCTTGAAAGATTTCACCATCAACCAAGGCATAAATGGCTCTTCAAGAGGGATATAGCACCGCCAAGCCACCGCTCTTCGATGGGAGTCACTTTGCGTATTGGAAAGGTAGGATGAAGTATTATCTAATGAGTAATATTGAGATTTGGCATAGCATTGTAGATGGCTTTGAGGAACTGGTGGATGAACATGGAAACCCTATTCCAAGCAAGGATTGGACAAGGGAAATGAATAGGAGGTTCGAATCAAATGCAAAGGCGGTACTCACCATCCAATGCGGTATTACAATGGAGCAACTCAACAAGGTGGGGCCTTTCGAATCCGCCAAGGAATTATGGGAAAAGATCATTGAGCTAAATGAAGGATCCAAGGAGTCAAAGAGGGACAAGAAGGACTTGCTAATTGGACAACTTCAAGCCTTCCAAATGAAGATGCATGAAACCGTAAGCCAAATGCATGGAAGGTTTAAGGAGATTGTGAATGGACTCCACATCATAGGTGAGCGAGTTGACAACTGGGATTTGGTAAGGTATATTCTCTAAGCATTTCCTAGAACTTCTCTATGGACTTCTATAGTTGATGCCATTAAGGTAATTAGGGATCTTTCTCAAATTAAGATTGATGAATTATTTTGTGAGTTTGAATTGCATGAGCAAACTAACATGTCCTCTAAGGAAAAAGGTTTAGCTCTATTTGTTGAAAAGAAAGAAAAGAAGAAGAAAGAAAGGAAAGAAGTGTCATCATCATCCGAGTCGGAGCATGATTCAAGTAGTGATGGAGACTCATCTAGTGAGATGGCCAACTTTGTCAAGAAGCTCTATAGAAAATCAAAGGACTTCAAGAATAGAGAAGCAAGGAAGGGGTCCCATTCTTCAAGAGGTAAGTTTAGTGGTAATTCAAATTTTAATAATAATGTGATTTGCCATGCTTGCAATAAGAAGGGGCACTTAAAGCCAAATTGCCCGGAGCTAAAGAAGAAGGAGGAAAAAGAAAAGAAAAAGAAGGATAAGAAGGAAAAGAAGAAGAAGGAGGTCATGATGGCTCAAACCACATGAGACACACCGAGTGTTGAAGATTCCTCCTCCGATGATGAGCTTTGCCACATCACACGCCATGTGACACTCATGGCCCAAGGAGATGACTCCGGTACATCAAGTCAAGAAGAAGACTCTTCAAGTGATGAATCGTCATCTAGTGACGATGAGGTAATGAATTCTCCTAAAGTTAAGCTTCTTTATAAATCAATTGCTTATCTTAAAGAGGCTCTAGATAAGTCTAAATCTAAGGTTAGAAGCATGAAAGTAGAACTAAAGGCCATTAGGAATGAAAAACCTTCACATGTTGATTCTTGCATACTTAAGGAAGAGAATGACAAACTTAAGGATGAGGTTAGTGACCTAAAAGCATGCTTAGAGAAATTTACGAATGACTCAAAATATCTTGACATGATCCTTAGCCGACAAAGAGCCGTTTACAATAAGGCCGGTTTAGGATATAAGCCAAAAGAAAAAGAAGTTGCTTATATCTCATTGATTAATAGAAAAGCAACCACTAAGGGTAAGGTTAAGAAAGCATGGGTACCTAAGAAGTTTTTACTTAATGTTACCAGTCCAAATGTTTGGGTACCAAAAGCTTGTGTTTTTCATGTGATTTAGGTAGGAGAGCAAGGCATGTGGATTGTGGATAGTGGTTGCTCAACACATATGACCGGGGATGTGAGCAAGTTCTCCACAATTAAGTATGTGAAGAAGGGAGCGGTGTCTTTTGAAAATAGTGGAAAACTCAAGATATTAGGTAGAGGTACAATTGAGGTATCCCCCAAAATTGTCATTCACAAAGTTTTACTAGTTGAAAATATGAAATTTAATTTATTAAGTGTTAGTCAACTTTGTGATGCAAGCTACCATGTTTCTTTTGAATCTTCTAAATGCATGATTAGACACAAGGAATTAAATGATTGTATGTTAGTTGGATATAGGAAATCAAATATTTATTATGTTGATCTTTCATATGCTTCTAACATTTCTACTAAGTGTCTTGTTGCAAAAGAAGAAGAAAGTTGGCTATGGCATAGGAGATTGGGGCACATCGACATGAAAAACATAGCCAAGGTAGCCAAATTGGAGTTGGTCAAAGGGATACCAAAGATCAAGTATGTCAAGAACAAAATGTATGATGCATGCCAAGAATAAAAACAAGCAAAGGCATCACACAAAGGTAAAACCTTAACTAATACCTCTTTACCATTAGAACTATTGCATCTTGACTTATTTGATTGCCATAGTACTCCTTCTTTAAATGGTAACAAATATTGTTTAGTCAAAGTAGATGATTTTTCTAGGTATACTTGGGTCTATTTTATGAAACATAAGGATGATATCTTAAAAATACTCATAGGATTTAGTAAAAGAGTTGAAAATGAAAAGAGTCTCAAAATCAACCGGATCCGTAGTGATCATGGTGGTGAATTTAAGAACTCTAAATTTTCACAATTTTGTTTAGAGCAAGGGTACAAGCATGAGTTCTCTTGTCCTAGGACACCCCAACAAAATGGAGTGGTGGAAAGGAGAAATCGTGCCCTACAAGAGGCGACTAGGACTATGCTTAATGCATATTCTCTACCTAGCTGCTTGTGGGTGGAAGTGATTAATACCGCTTTCTATATCCAAAATAGGGTTCAAATCCATAGGTTTTTAGGAAAGACACCATTTGAATTATGGAATGGGACTATTCCCACAATTCATTATTTCAAAGTCTTTGGATGTAAAGTTTATATCTTAAACACCAAAGATAACTTAGAAAAATTTGAATCCAAAGCGGATGAGGGAATCCTAGTTGGATACTCATCTACGAGTAGAGGATATAGAGTCTACAATAAGAGAACCCAAGGGATTGAGGAGTCCTCAAATGTTTAATTTGATGAAACCACTAGTACCTACCCTAGAAAGTCCTCCATTGATAAGGATATTAATGACAATAATCAAGACATTACCCAAAAACTTCAAAAATTGACCATAAGGGGTAATGATCAAAGGGAGGAAGAGGAGATTCCGATGATGAAAGGAGGGTAGAAGATAACAATGATCAATTTGAAACCCCTTCTAGAACCCTAAGAATTCATCAAGATCATCCACTTGACCAAGTAGTAGGAGATCTATCTCAAGGAGTAAGAACTAGGTCATTTCATAGAGTTCCTACTAGTCAAGTTGCTCTTATTTCACAAATTGAGCCCAAATCGATCAATGAAGCATTACATGATCCAGATTGGATTTTGGCAATGCAAGATGAATTGGCTCAATTTGAGAGGAGTCAAGTATGGGAGTTAGTTCCTAGACCCAATGATAGCACCATAATTACTACAAGATGGGTCTTTAGGAATAAGCTAGATGACCAAGGAAATATCACTAGAAATAAGGCTAGGTTGGTTGCTAGGGGATTCAATCAAGTTGAGGGGCTTGACTATGATGAGACTTATGCCTCGGTTGCTAGGTTAGAATCTATTAGAATTCTCTTAGGGTATGCTTCCTATATGAGATTTAAACTTTATCAAATGGATGTTAAATCGGCATTCCTAAATGGTTATATTAAGGAATAAGTATATGTAGAACAACCACCCGGGTTTGAGAACATAGATTATCCAAACCACGTATATAAGCTTAGAAAAGTGTTATATGGGTTAAAACAAGCTCCCCGGGCATGGTATGAAAGATTGTCATCCTTCTTAATTTCTAAGGATTTTAGAAGAGGCCAAGTAGATTAAACCTTGTTCATAAAATCAACATTAAAGGATATCTTCATAGCCCAAGTATATGTTGATGACATTATTTTTGGGTCAACAAATGATGTTCTTCTTCAAGACTTTATAAAAAACATGGAGAATGAATTTGAAATGAGTTTAGTTGAGAGCTTAACTTTTTCCTAGGGTTACAAGTCAAGCAAACCAATGAAGGGATTCATATTTATCAAACCAAATATGCAAATGAAATGATCAAGAAATTTAGTTTGGAAAATGCCAAAATTGTAACCACTCATATGGCCACTAGCACTAGAATAGATAGTGATCATGATGGTAAATCAATCGATCTTAAACTTTATAGGAGTATGATTGGTAGCCTACTATACCTAACCGCTAGTAGACCTGATATCTTATTTGCGGTAGGTATGTGTGCAAGATACCAATCTTGTGCCAAAGAATCACATTTAGTAGCCGTTAAGAGAATTTTAAGATATATTAAAGGCACCCTAAATGTAGGACTTTGGTATCCTAGGACTAGGTCTTTTGAGTTGCTTGGCTATACCGATTCCGATTATGCCGGTTGCAAATTGGATAGGAAGAGTACTAGTAGGAAGCAACATTGTGTTGCTTTATCAACCACCGAAGCCGAATATGTGGCTATGGGTGGTTGTGTAGCTCAATTACTTTGGATGAGACATACTCTTGAGGACTATGAGCTACACTACTCTAATATTAAAGTTTATTGTGACAATCTGAGTACCATCAACTTGACCAAAAATTCGGTACATCACTGTAGGACCAAGCACATTGAAGTGAAACATCACTTCATAAGAGATCATGTGGCAAGAGGAGACATTGAACTTAATTATGTAGAATCTAAGTCTAACCTTGCCGATATCTTCACCAAAGCTCTTCCAGAAACTGAATTTTCATCATTAAGGAGAGAGCTTGGTATGTGCTTTGTAGAGTAAAATTCTAGGTTTGCATGATCCCATATTCATAATGTTTAACCTTATACCTTGATGCATCTCACAAAAAGCCTTTAGAAACCTTGATTTTTGTATTGAGACACTTAGGAACATGTGAGATGATAGGGAAGGTGTACTTGGCTCATCATGCTTGTTATGATGCATTACTATGAGCCAATGACACACCTAGAAACATGAATACTTCATAGACCAATCATTGGGAAGGCTTGTATTCAAGTAATGAATACATAGCTCTAAGAACATGGTTGGAAATTCCAAATCATATATATTTTAAACTATGTTCATCATATTTTTAAAAATAGTTTTCAAGAGGAAGACAAAAGTGATACAAAGTTTGCCAAATTTTTAGAACTTTTGTTAGTTTCCAAGTTTGTATCAATCTTGGAATTTGGAAAACATAAAATTTTCAAATTATTTTTCCTTGATAGATAATTATTCCAGAAATGTGTACGCCAAATTTCGTGATTTTTCGCGATTTCTAAATTTTCTAACGCATTTCTAAAGTTGGGCTAAAAAGGCTGAAATTCGGAATTTAGGCGTAGCAGTCGGCTGGTTCAGCAACCAGTCGACTGATACACTGTGTTTTCTGATAAATAGCTCCATTTTCTGATATTTAGTGTATCTTTGATGTCCTAAAACTATAGCATGATAATATTGAGTATAAACAAACTTTTAGGATTGCTTAATGCAGTGTTTTAGGGGGAGTTTCATAAAATATATCTTTTTCATCCCCAAACTTACATTGTTGGTGCAAAGTTAGGACTTAACTTTTGAACTTTTGCTAAGCTTTGCTTCAAATGTTATTCACACATCATGAAGCATATCTTTGATTAAGGGGGAGCTTAATATCAATCTTATACCTAAGTCCAAGATACAACAAACTTTAATTCTTTCATAAAATTTATGAATCCTTCTCTTTTTGATGCATGTCAAAGGAGGAGAAGGAATGTTTAAGTTAGAATTCATATTATGATTATGTAAAGACCTAACTTAAATGTTTGCCAAACATCAAAAAGGGAGAGATTGTTAGTACAACAATGCCCCAAGTATTTATATATATTTTGATGTTTGCTTAAATCATCTAAGTTAGGCAATGCTTTGTGATCTAATTGTGCACATGTTTAAGTGACAGGGAAATCCAAGGATGAAGACTTGGTAAAAGAGAAGTCCAAGTATGATCTTGGCAAGGAAAGTCCAAGGGATGGACTTGGCAGAGTAAGACCAAGCTTGGAGTCTTGGCAGCGTAAAGTCCAAGTGAACCTTGGCAAAGGAAGTCCAAAGTAAAGTCTTGGCAGCATAAGTCTAAGCTTGTAGTCTTGGCAGCATAAAGTCCAAGTATTTGGAAACCCAAGACATGACGAGGCCAAAGGAAACTCTTGAAGGCGGGTGCAAGGCTGAAGGAAGAGTTAGAAGGTTAAGTCTAGGTCTAGGGAGTCAATTCAAGTATGAATTATTCATACTTGAATAGTATCAGTCGACTGATATGATGTATCGATCGGTCAGTGCTCGGCGATCGAGTCGATGAAACCACGACTATCGATTGCTAATCGTATCGAGCAATGATCGATGAGCAATCGATCGAATGGGCACAAAATGGAGTCTCACTCGATTCCTCGCGGCGATCACTCGACTGATCGCCTCATCAGTCGATTGATGAGGTGATCAGTCGACTGATAGGCCTCCCGTTGGAAATAGCGGCTGCGAATCCCCGTGGATCGGCTTTGTCAGAAGTCGTTAGCTTCGACAGCAGTCGACTGATGGTGATCATCAGTCGACTGATCAAAGCCCAATGGGAAAACAACCCTTCTTCTATAAGAAGGGGCCTTGGGGAGCTTGGTGAAGCTAGTGCTCTCATTCCTAACTACACCCTCGTGCTCACCAAGCTTTCTCCAAGTGTTTTTGTGATTCTAAACCTCCTCTTCTCTAGTCTTTATCTTCCATCATTGTAAAGAAGAGGAGTGCATTGTAATACAAGGTTTCTCCACCTTGGTTCATCCAAAGGAGGATATAGTGAAGCTTGGCTAGGGCTAATCCACCTTACGGATTACCGTGGAGTAGGAGCGTCATCTCCGAACCACATACATCGGGTGTTAGTATTGTTTTTCTTGTTTCTTATTTCTTATTCGTATTTGTATTTGTATTGCTTCCGCTAATTTATTTGTAGAAACAAAGAAAGGCTAATCACCCTCCTCTAGCCATTACAAAGATCCAACAAAATTCTCCACCATGATCACTACGGATCGAGTTGATTTTGAGTTTTCTTTTATTTTCTACTCTCTTGCTAAATCCTATGATTATTCCTAGGGTTTCATCCTTATTTTTCATGAAAAATACCCAAGTAAATCTAGAAAAATCATCTACTATCACTAAGCAATATTTACTACTAATCATGGAAGGGGTACTATGACAATCAAATAAGTTCATATGCAATAGTTCTAAAGGTAAAGTGGTACTAAGTAAAGTTTTACCTTTGTGTGATGTTCTTGATTGATTCCCTTCTTGGCATGCATCACACATTTTGTCCTTGAGGTACTTGACTTTTGGCAACCCCTTGACTAACTTCATTTTGGCTATTTTGGCAAAGTTCTTCATATTGATGTGCCCTAGCCTCCTATGCCAAAGCCAACTCTCTTTTTCTTTTGCAACAAGACACTTAGTAGAAACATTAGTAGCATAGGATAAATCAACATAATATATATTTGATTTCCTAAAACCTACTAACATGCAATCATTTAAAGTTTTGTGTCTTATGAAACATTTTGAAGCATCAAATTGAACATCAAAATTGGCATCGCATAGTTGACTTACACTAAGCAAATTAAATTTCATGTTTTTAACTAATAAGACTTTATGAATGGAAAGATTTGGAGATACCTCAATTGTGCCTTTTCCTAGTATCTTAAGTTTACCATTATTCCCAAAAGACACCTTCCCCTTGCTAGTGTGGTTGATGGTGGAAAATTTGCTCTCATCACCAGTCATGTGTTTTGAGCACCCACTATCAACAATCCATAAACTTGATTCTTCTACCTATACAACACGAAAAATGTAAGCCTTAGGCACCCAAATTTTAGGACCACTAGCATCAATCAAAAACTTCTTAGGGACTCAAGCCTTCCTAACCTTGCTCCCAACGTTGGATTTTCTACTAACAAGGGATGTAAAGGCTACCTCCTTTTTCTTAGGCCTATATCCTATTCCGGCCTTGTTGTAAATGACCCTTTGATCCTTAATTATCATATCTAGGTATTTAGAGCCATTTGTAAATTTTTCTAAGCATGCTCTTAGTTCACTTATTTCTTTTCTTAATTCATCATTTTTATTTCTAAGTGTACATGTATCATCACAAAGTGGTTCTGTTGGATCGAAGCGGATCGCTAGAGGGGGGGGGGTGAATAGCGATAAAAACTTTTCTTTTAAATCAATGGATGGATAATTAAACGCAGCGGAAATGTAAATAAAAACTAAATGAGACAAATAGTTTTTTTACTTGGTTCGTAGCCTTCGGCTACTACTCCAAGGCCCTAACGGTCCTAGACCGTGTACGGAGGGCAATTCACTAAAACACTCCTCCTCGTTGGAGGTAGGAGTTTTACGATTACAAAAGCCTTCGAAGCAAAAAGATAGAGAGACAAACCCTCTCTTCTATTAAAGTAAAATGCAATGAAAAGCCTCGATTAAAAAGAATTGCAATATTGAAAGCAATAACAAATTAAGATTATACCAACAACTAAACAAAAGAAACTTTAAGCTAGGGTTGTTGGCAGCACTTCGTTGTTGTAGAGTCGTCGGAGAGTTGCAGCGTAACGGAGGCTTTTGAGCACTTAGAATTGAGGATGAAACCCTAGGTTTGGCCCTCCTTTTATAGCCTTTAAGCCCCTCAACGAATGAGTCTTCAACCAATCACAAATGGGCACAAAACTCCTTGAAAAATGGTGATAAAGCTTGACTCCTCGAGGCTGATTTTTGACCACCGGTTGAACTGGCCGGTTGAACTGATGGCCAGGATTTTTGACTACAATAAAGAGTTAGCTCAAAATATAAGTGGATTCGACGACCACTTGTCGTCCGATCTCAACATAGACCTTCCATGGGAAGTCTTGGGTCAGATCGTCGCCTAAGATCATCCCCGTAAAGAGGATACGACCTCACTTACGCTCGCACACACGAGCTTACCTCGATACTTATGTGTCGCTTTTGCTTCCGACCTTCCACTCGATTCCTTCGGCTCCCTCCGAAGTAACTCGAGTGTCGCTCGACCACCGCGGCTTCCTCCGGGTGTCGCTAGCCTTCAGCTCCAGCATTGAGACTTTTCTGCACACTTGATTTAGCTCGTGAGATAACAATATAAGCTTAACTTTATATCGTTTGCTATAATCAAAACTTAGGTTCGACTTAGGTGCCCACTGCACCAACAATCTCCCCCTTTTTGATTTATGGCAAACCCACATACAAAGTTAAGACAAAAATAAGTATGAGATTATGCATGAATGAGTAGGAGTATATAAAAATTCTTTTTCAAGTGCTCCCCCTTGAGGAATCCTCCCCCTTGACCGAGGGTGAGTACTTGAGAAAGGGTTTTAACTCTCCCCCTTGATATTTGCTACTAAGAAAAAGAATTAAGTAACCGAAATTACTTAATATTGGCCATAGTGTTTAAAATAAGTTTTAAGTTAAGAAACCAAATGATTTCTTAACCATGGCCTTTTCTTAAAAGTTAAATAAGTTTTCAAAACTTAAAGTTAACTTTTGGTTTAATTATGAAGTAAGAGTTAAGTTATCAAAAAAATTTTTTGACCCCTTAACTTTTGTCCTTTTTCTCCTTTTTCTCCCCCTTTTGCTGTATATGGAAAAGAGTAAGGGGTGTGTGGAAAACAAAATAAATGTTAAATTTAAAGTCCAAGCATGTTCCACATTTTTATTTTTAAAAATAATATACTGAAAATAAGTTCATCTATAAAATGTTCGACTCATATTTGGCTTGATTGATATGAAGGATCAACCAGTCCTGGTCAGAGTCGGTTAGTATGTATGATTATACTCCGTGGTTCATAGCGATGCACTAGCTCTACATCTGGAACCAGGAGTAAGGTCCTAACATCTCACGCCCATCTACGTGGCTAAGTACACAAACACATTAGTCCTATGTGTTGTGAGATGTATTGGCTCCTTAAATCTATAGGTGCATGATATCTAAGGTATGTCCTATGCTAGTTCCATGAAAAAAAAATAAGAAATAGTAGTAAGAAAATATAATTTGCAAGTTCCTATTCTATTACGCACATGCCTAATCTTCGTCTCAAGAGACTAAATTCGGCTTCGGGTAGTGGTTTAGTAAATATGTCTGCTAGGTTAGACTTCGAGTCAACATATTCGAGTTGTATGGAGCCGTTGGCTACATGTTCTCGAATGAAATGGTGTTTTACCTCTATATGCTTTGTCCTTGAATGGCATATAGGGTTCTTAGTTAGATTTATCGAACTTATGTTGTCTACAAAAATTTTAGTTTTGGTGAAGTCCAACCTAAAGTCTCGGAGAGTGTGCTTCATCCAAAGAAGCTGAGTTACACACTCACCCATCGCAACGTATTCAGCTTCGGTGGTAGATAAGGCAACACAATGTTGCTTCCTACTGCACCAACTCACTAGACTTGAGCCGAGTAGTTGACAACAACCACTCATGCTCTTTCTATCGAGTTTACTACCGGCATAATCCGAATCGGAGTAGCCGATTAGTTCGAACTCCGTAGATCTAGGGTACCAAATACCAACGTTAAGTGTACCCTTAAGATATCTAAGGATACACTTAACTGGGGTTAGGTGAGACTCCTTAGCACAGGTTTGAAACCTGGCGCACATACTTACTACGAATAGGATGTCGGGTCGACTCGCAGTTAAGTATAGGAGACTTCCTATCGCGCTCCTATAGTACTTTAAGTCAATGGACTTACTTTCTAGGTCTTCTCCTATGTTAACATTAATCGCCATTGGAGTGTTTATTATCTTAGCGTCTTGCATTCCAAATCTTTTAATTAACTCCTTAGTGTATTTTTGTTGATATAGGTATATACCATCCTTAGTTTGTTTAATTTGTAGACCTAAAAAGAAACTTAACTCGCCTACCAAGTTCATTTCAAACTCACTTTCCATGAGTGAAACGAACTCGTTTAGTAAGGTTGAGTTAGAGGTTCCAAAAATTATATCGTCTACGTAAATTTGAGCTATGAATATTTCTTTACCTAAGGTTTTTACGAAGAGAGTTGGGTCAACTAAGCCTTGGTTAAACCCTTTTGACTTAAGATGGATTGAAAGTCTCTCGTACCAAGCTCAAGGAGCTTGTTTAAGTCCATAGAGAGCTTTCTTAAGTTTTAGAACATGATCGGGTTTATCTAGATTTTCGAATCCGGGGGGTTGGCTAACATAAACTTCTTCTTTAATGTATCCATTTAAGAATGCCGACTTAACATCCATTTGAAACAGCTTAAATCCTCGATGTGCGGCGTAAGCTAGCAACATTCGAATGGATTCGAGTCTAGCTACTGGGGCATAGGTTTCGTCGTAATCTAAGCCTTCGACTTGACTAAACCCTTTGGCGACTAACCTAGCCTTGTTTCTAACTACTTCACCTTTATCATCAAGCTTATTTCGAAACACCCACCTTGTTCCAATTATCGTTTTGTCTTTAGGTGGTGGTACTAATTCCCACACTTCATTCCTAGTAAATTGAGCTAGCTCTTCTTGCATTGCAATAATCCAATCGGGATCAAGAAGAGCTTGTTCAATTGATTTGGGTTCTATCTTTGAAATTAAGGAAATTTGACTAAGGTTCCTATAGGATGCTCTAGTTCGAACTCCTAGATTAGGATCTCCTATCACTTGATCGATAGGGTGGTTAGTCTGAATCCTAGATTGGGTTGGGTTTATGTCACCTAATGCTTGATCAATGGGGTGACTTGGTTGAACATTAGTTTGGTTGGAGTCATCTATCACTTGATCAATAGAGTGACTTGGTTGACTTAGGTTAGGATTAACACTAGACCTGATCTCCGAATCAGAGTTAGGTCTAGTATGAATCGGCTCGCTAATTGGGGTTGTCGGGGGTTTTGTAGGTTCATGTCCTTCATCAAATACTACATTGATAGTCTCCTTGACTCTAAGGGTGTCGTGGTTATATACTCTATAAGCTCGACTTGTAGTCGAGTATCCTAGAAAGATTCCGATCGTGGTCTTGGATGTAAATTTCCCTAGGTAATCCTTAGTGTTTAGGATATGTACCTTACACCCAAATACCCTAAAGTACTTGATGTTAGGTATTTTATCGTGATAAATCTCGTATGAGGTCTTAAGGTGCCTCTTTACCATAAGGATTCTATTTTGGACATAGCATGCCGTACTCACGGCTTCTGCCCAAAACCTATCGGGTAGGTCATATTCGTTCAACATGGTCCTAGCGGCTTCTTGTAGAGTTCGGTTTTTCCGCTCCACTAGGCCATTTTGTTGAGGGGTCCTAGGGCAAGAGAATTCATGGTGGTATCCATTTAGGTTACAGAAGTCGATGAACCTTTGATTTTCAAATTCACCACCATGATCGCTTCTAATTCTTTTAACCTTAAGGTTTTTTTTTATTCTCGATTAATTTGAATAAATTGATTAATTGATCTAGGGTATCATTTTTATGTTTGATGAACCTAACCCAGGTAAACCTGGAGTAGTCGTCAATTATGACTAAGCAATATTGACTTTTATTGAGTGACTTGGCTCCATGTGAATCGAATAGATCCATATGCAGGAGCTCAAGTACACTTGAGGTTCGTTCTTGGTTAGTTAACTTGTGTTGTATCCTAGGTTGTTTTCCTTGTTGACAAGCATTACAGATTTTATTAACCAAATTGTTAAGGTTGGGTAAGCCTCTGACTAGGCCACTCTGACTCATCTTGTGGACGAGTCTTTGTTGGGGATTTGACGCCCGCTAGAGGGGGGGGGTGAATAGCGCGAGACCTATACGTAGATGGAATTCGTTCGCGTGCTTGTCTACAATTCGTGTTAGCGCAGCGGAATAATAATAATAAAAGCAATACACGAAATACAATCACACGAACACAAGCATATAACGTGGTTCGGAACCGAACGGTTCCTACTCCACGGATCGAGCTCTAAAGAGCTCTAGTGATGCACACGCACTCACTAATCAATAATAACTCCTTCTCGGAACAATCCGGAGGTGGAGAAACCTCGTACAAGGATTACACTAAGTAATACACAAGATACAAGCAAATACAAGTAAGAAATACAATGCAAGTAAAGGAAAAACAACTTTACAAGAGATTTGGATTGCTTGATCTTTGATTGCCTTGAACTAGCTTTGAAGGACTGGAAAGCACCAACTTTCCCCTTCAATTTCACCCAAGAAAATCGTTGCTAAAACCCTCCTTCCGAGCTGCCTTTATAACCTGCGTCGGGCTGGATTTCCGCCTATCAGTCGACTGCCATAAGTCACCAGTCGACTAATGCCACTGTTGTCGTGAGACAACGGATCGATCCACGCTGGAAAAACTCCAACGGATCTCTTGGCGCTCATCGCCAACATTGGCGCGATCATTGCCGGCTCGTAGTCGATCGCCCGGTCGGCTACGGAGCGCTTTGTGCTCGACACTCGAGCGGTCATTGCCATTCCTTGGCGATCGGCCGATCTATCACCGATCGCTACTAACGAGCAATCGATCGCGTGGCATTTTCAGCGTGGTAGTCGAACTCAAGTCGACTCACGACAGTCGAACCGGCCATAATGCCAGTCGACTGCCAACCTCAAAAATGAGGTTTTAACCCAAATATGGTGCCCCCATACTTACTAGACTACCCTTAGCCTATACCTAAGCCTTCTAGCCACCTCCATCAGCCTCACGCCTCTCGGATCCCTCCAAGTCATCCATGACTTGTTCATCCATCGCGTTAGCCTTCAGGTGCTTCCATCGACTATGTCATGCTAACGGTGTCTACACCGCCAAGGCACATTGGACTTATGCTGCCAAGACTCCGCTTGGACTTTACGCCGCCAATATCAATCCCCTTGGACTTCTCAAATGCCAAGACTCGAACATGGACTTTCCCTTGCCAACCCATGTTGGACTTTCCATGCCAAGACCCATGCTTGGACTTTCCATTTGCCAAGACCCATGCTTGGACTTCTCATTTGCCAAGACCCATGCTTGGACTTCTCATGCCAAGTGCTCAAGACTTGGACTTTCCCAATTGCCAAGTGTCCCACTTGGACTTTCCATGCCAAGTACCCATGACTTGGACTTTACCTTGCCAAGACCCATGCTTGGACTTTCCCATAATCACATGGTCAACCCTGGTCAACCATCAAGTCAATTATAACCTGGGTCGATTGTATAAACAATCACCCCAACATATTAACTGACATCAATGTCCAATCATCAATGTCAATCCTATGTCAAACATACTTTGTCAAACATCAAAACATCACTCGAGTCAAACTCGAGTCCTGGTCAATCGTGACCTGGGCCGATTGCACCAACAATCTCCCCCTTTTTGATGTTTGACAAAAAAATAATCAAATCACGAGTTAGAACACTAACTCAAATCCCTTACCAATTATCCCAAATTGGTAAACACTCACCAAATGTTCTCCCCCAAACATTCAAGTGAAAATGTAAATCAAATATTCTCCCCCAAACATTCTCCCCCTTTTTGACTAACATCAAAAAGGTTTTCTCTCCAAGGAGGTCAATGTCTCATGTCCCAATGAGATCTTACAATCTCCCCCTTGATCCAAAAATACCTAGGATGCCTACCATCTTCCTAGTGATAAGTTGTTCAGTTACGTATTGCTAAAGCAAGACTAGGTGTTATTATGATCTCAAGGCTTGTATGCTCCGTAGTGGTATCTCAATTTTGGATTTTTAGCAAATCTCTTAGAGAAATATTTTTAATGCACATCCATCATCCCAAGATGGATACCTCCCCCTAAAGGCTTGCTCCCCCTTGACCATTGCACCAACAATGTCCTTGGGAAGTCCCTAAGCCAATAGGAACTCTAAACCATCAAAATTAAGGTTCTAAGTTCAAACTTGAACTTTCCAACCCTAAAATTGATACAAATCCTAAACACCTCTCCTAATCCATATCCAATGGATTTTCACCTTTCATCATGCTTCCCAAAGCATATCCTAGGGTTAGGAGTGGTTAGGGACCTTTACCATGGCTGAAAATGGGCTAAACATCCTTGTTAACCCGAAATCAGACTGGATCGACTCGAGTGATTCATCGATTGATTGCCATACATCGATCGGCCACCAATGGCGATCATTGTCTAAATTCCCGAATTTCAGCTATCAGATCGAATTTCAGAAAATCATAACTAATTATACGTATATCGAAAAATCATGAAAATTCATACGTATAATACCTATGACCAATAAAATGGGTGAAAAATGTTTGAAAAATATTTTACCCATAAAATAGCGAAATTGATACAAAATCCAAAAGTGACTAAAAACTTTAAAGTTTAAGCTCACTTTGTATCAATCTCATCAATGGTGATTGCTATCAAAAGATAGACTTCACCAAGGTTTTTCAAAATGATTTCAAAATGTGTTCAAAACCTTATTTTGGATCATATTCCTTGGGCTCTAAGTACATGACTTGTACACAAGCTTTCCCAATGATCCACAAATAAAATTAGATGAGTTTTGGTTCAACTAGATGCAAAAACTATGCACCTTGAACTCAACTCATATCCTAGCATCTCACATATATCTAGGGTGTATAAATACACATACATGTCAATTTTGATGTGAGATGTGGGTTTTGTTCTCCCTAAACTAGAGTTTCATGCATTTTTCTAAGGCAACTCTACTTGATTCACTTATAAATGGGACTCCAAGTCATGCCAAAGTCCTTAACTCAATTTTAATCAATTTAGATGCATGAAAATGATCATGGCATAATGATAGCAAAATAAATCATGGCCAATGATCATGATGTCATGACATATGATAAAATCTAAAAACACATGACATTTAAAACTTAATTCTAAGCATGATTATGACATTTAAATGATAAAAGTAAACATGATGTCATGTCATGGCATATGGCAAACAAATCATGGCATATAAAATATATATAGGTATAATAATACCTACATTTTAACATTAATTGCCATTTGATATAATTAAATATATTTTGCCATATTATCACTAATCTTCCTAGTGTGCCAAAAACCCAAAAAGACACACTAAAAACCTCTAATCCTAAATTGTGCCAATTCGATCATTTTATCAATACTCATAATTAATATTGGCACATCCTAAAAACCTTTAGGATTCAAATCAAACCACATTCCCAAGGTAGCCATAACCTTGAAAATGACCTAAAATGCCACCTTTACCATGGTTAGGTTAACTACCCTTCCATTTAAAGTTGGCACACCCTAACCCATTTAGCGTGAATCAATCACGCTCTTAGGAACCCAAAACCGATTTGAGCTCCTAGGGTTAATTAGGTATTCCTTAGGGATAACCTCCCTAGATACCTTCCTAATGACCCTCCTAGGCTTGTTAGCCTTGGTCATTTGGGTCTTACCTAGGTTGACTCTAGGGGTGACTCCCCTTGCAACCTTCTTAGTGGCCACCCTAGGTTTCCTAGAAACCCTAGCCACTAGGCACACCCTTTGGTCAACTCTAGTGATGACTTCCCTATTGACCTTGGTCTTCCTAGACCTAGTTTGTGTCCCATAATCAAATGGAACACTATGGTAAGCTACCTTAGGCTTAGGTTTGTGACCCAAACCATTCTTGCCCTTGGTTGACTTTTGCTTCTTGAGTCCTAAGTGTTGACTTTGAAATTTTGACCCAGAAGTTTGACTAATTGACCCTTGCATTTGATTTTGCATAACTTTAAGGGTCTTTTCAAGTTTTTCAAGCCTTGACCTCAAGGCTTGATTTTCCTTTTCTAGTTGCCCAATTTTAGAATTTTGATTTAAGTCTTGGGCATTGGACTTTCTAGGCATATGCCTAGTCCACTTAGGATTGAAACCTAGGTGCTCTTGCACCTTTCTAATGGTCTCCCTAGGTAAAATTGGTCTAGTGTTATTTGACCTAGGTTTATCCTTAGATGAATTATTTTTAGGGACATTAGTCCCAAATTTCTTCCTATTATCTAAGTGAGTATTTTTAGCTCCTAAGCAATATTCTCTATTTCTAGCATGCTCTTTTTGATAAATAGCAAGATTGCTAAAATTATTTCTAGCATGCTTTTGACTATAAGAATTAGAAAGAACATTATTAAAATATACCTTAGGGTTAGCCTTAGCTCCCCCTACTTGTGTAGCTCCTTCTTGCCCCTTCTTCTTCCCTCTTAGGCATTGACTCCGGTAATGTCCCGGTAGCCGGCATTTGAAGCAAATCACTTGCTCCTTGCTCTTTTGTATTGAGGGACCGACATCCTTAACTTTTGGAGCCGGTGGAGCTTTCCTAATCTTCTTTGGGCACTTGCTCTTATAGTGCCCAGTTTCCCTACACTCAAAACATATAATATGAATTTTATTATTATCACATATGTTTGAGTTACCTAGGTCAATGGAGACCGGAATTGGACTTTGGGCTTCTTTATCTTGACCGGATGTCGAAGCTTCTTCTTGATGTTCCGGTGTGGAAATTCTCTCCTCCCCCTCAATCCTTGAGGTGGATGCTTCTTCCACTTCCTCCACCTCGTCTGATCCGGATGTTGATTCTCTATCAACCTCTGAATCCTCAAGCTCTTTAGATGATGATGTACTTGCTTGAGCTTGAGAGGGTGAGCACTCCTCTTCTCCTTCTTCTTCTTGGACCGATGATGAGTTTTCATGGAGCTTTGCCACTTGGCTCCATAACTCCTTGGCATCTATATAATTACCTAACATACACAAGATATTGTTAGGTATTAACTCAACCAAAAACTTTATTACCTTGGTGTTTTTCTCGAAGGCTTGGACTTGCTCTTCGGTCCATCTCTTCTTTTTGAGGAAACCACCTTTTGGTCCTCTTGGCAATTCAAAGCCTTCCATTAAGATAGCCCATTCCTCAATGTCCCTCATCATTAGGAAGTCTTCAATTCTTGACTTCCATTGTTTAAACCCTTCTTGTCCATAGAAGGTATAGGGGATAGGTGTGTTGATATCCCATCCAAGCTTGTCTTGGAGTTCCATCTTCCCTCTAGCCCTTTAGCTCCCGGCGGTTAGTCCGTAGAAGAGCCCCGGGCTCTGATACCACTTGTTGGGGATTTGACGCCCGCTAGAGGGGGGGGTGAATAGCACGAGACCCGTATGTAGATGGAATTCGTTCGCGTGCTTGTCTACAATTCGTGTTAGCGCAGCGGAATAATAATAATAAAAGCAATACACGAAATACAATCACACGAACACAAGAATATAACGTGGTTCGGAACCGAACGGTTCCTACTCCACGGATCGAGCTCTAAAGAGCTCTAGTGATGCACACGCACTCACTAATCAATAATAACTCCTTCTCGGAACAATCCGGAGGCGGAGAAACCTCGTACAAGGATTACACTAAATAATACACAAGATACAAGCAAATACAAGTAAGAAATACAATGCAAGTAAAGGAAAAACAACTTTACAAGAGATTTGGATTGCTTGATCTTTGATTGCCTTGAACTAGCTTTGAAGGACTGGAAAGCACCAACTTTTCCCTTCAATTTCGCCCAAGAAAATCGCTGCTAAATCCCTCCTTCCGAGCTGCCTTTATAACCTGCGTCGGGCTGTATTTCCACCTATCAGTCGACTGCCATAAGTCACCAATCGACTGATGCCACTGTTGTCGTGAGATAACGGATCGATCCACGCTGGAAAAACTCTAACGGATCTCTTGGCGATCATTGCCAGGCCCGAGCGCTCGTGATCATTGCCGGTCGGCACGGGCGATCATGCTCGACACTCGGTGATCGGTCGGCGCCATTCCTTAGCGGTCGGCCGACCATCGATCGGCGCTTAACCCAAATATGGTGCCCCCACACTTACTAGACTACCCTTAGCCTAGACCTAAGCCTTCTAGCCACCTCCATCAGCCTCACGCCTCTCGGATCCCTCCAAGTCATCCATGACTTGTTCATCCATCGCGCTATCCTTCAGATGCTTCCATCGGCTATGTCATGCTAACGGTGTCTACACTGCCAAGGCACATTGGACTTACGCTGCCAAGACTCCGCTTGGATTTTACGCCGCCAATATCAATCCCCTTGGACTTCTCAAATGCCAAGACTCAAACTTGGACTTTCCCTTGCCAACCCATGTTGGACTTTCCATGCCAAGACCCATGCTTGGACTTTCCATTTGCCAAGACCCATGCTTGGACTTCTCATTTGCCAAGACCCATGCTTGGACTTCTCATGCCAAGTGCTCAAGACTTGGACTTTCCCAATTGCCAAGTGTCCCACTTGGACTTTCCATGCCAAGTACCCATGACTTGGACTTTACCTTGCCAAGACCCATGCTTGGACTTTCCCATAATCACATGGTCAACCCTGGTCAACCATCAAGTCAATTATAACCTGGGTCGATTGTATAAACAATCTCCCCAACATATTAACCGACATCAATGTCCAATCATCAATGTCAATCCTATGTCAAACATACTTTGTCAAACATCAAAACATCACTCGAGTCAAACTCGAGTCCTGGTCAATCGTGACCTGGGCCGATTGCACCAATAGTCTTGGGTGCGAGTGACCGAGTCGTCGGTGCCACAACCATGATTCCTCTTCCTGTGTCATAAGACATTTGGCTGAGGATTTGATTAAGTTAATTGTATAAATGTTATTTGTCCTAGTTCCTTTGAGTATTGTTTTAGCTGTTTCATTTGTTTTAATTACACATTCATTTTCTAAAAATACGACCTTATAATTATTGTCACATAATTGGCTTACGCTAAGCAGGTTATATTCAAAATTCTCTACAAGTAATATATTTTTAATAACAAAATTCGAGTTAAGCTCGATATCACCTGATCCGATGATTTTGAGCTTGCCGTTATTCCCAAAGGCTACCGATCCTTGTCGTTTGAATTGAAGCTTCGCGAATTTGAGTTGATCCCCGGTCATGTGTCGGGAGCAACCGCTATCTAACATCCATTGATCCTACACATAAGGTGGTTGGATTGGATGTTAGATTATTATAATTTTTTTTAAAAAAAAAATTGGTTGTAAGTTGTTAAACCTAGGTCATCTCACCGGAGTCTATATGATCAAGCATGTTATACTTATGTGTTCTTTGTAAGATGACTTCCAATTAAGTTGATTAAGTGCATTTATGTTTAAGTAATGTTAGATTTGGATTTGACCCTAGGCTTGTCAAGTTTACCTTTTCAAGATCATGGCTTCCAGGTCGTGGCGAGGCACAGGGGCCTTCTTTTATCGGATCATCGACCACTTCCTTAGACAAAGCCATTTTCAAGAAAATGATGACTTGACTCACCTAAAATTATTTCCTCGTCTAACTAGTTATTTTTGAAAAGAGGCTCCCCGAGGCTCAATCTTTTCGAAGGATTTTAGTTGGTTATTTGAAAAGAGGCTCCCCGAGGCTCAATCTTTTCGAAGGATTTTAATTGGTTATTTGAAAAGAGGCTCCCCGAGGCTCAATCTTTTCGAAGGATTTTAGTTGGTTATTTACGTGTTCTAAGTGAGTTCACGGAAAAAAAACAAAAAAAATCTAAGCATGCAATTTCTAAGTTAAAACACAAACATGTTTTGTACTGGCTCCCCCTAGACCGTTGAATCGGTTCGGTCTATCCACATAGTGGATTTGGTCCTTGGGAACCCAGTACGAGTTGGATCCTAGAGTTGAAATCAAAGTGGTCTTAGGGACCCATGCTTGGACACATTTTTTATGTCTACTTACGATTGACATATACGACTTATTGGTCGTGTTTGAGCTAAACCCTAGTCCGGCCTTGTTATACACGACCCTTTGTGATCCAAGTAGGAGGTCAAGTCCTTTGGATCCCAAAGTAAACCTTTCCAACGTATTCCTAAGATCTTCGACTTGACTTTTCAAGAGTGAGTTCTCAACTTCGAGTTTTTCAACCCGAGTTGAGTCCTTCTCTTGAACTCGACTAGTCGAAGAGGTTAGGGAGACCTCGTGTTTGAGGAGTTTAACTTCCTCAACCAGGGTCTCGACCTTGGACTCGGACTTAGCTAACTTCCTAGACAAAAACCTAACCGTATAATGTAAAGTATTAAATAAGGTTCGACTCACCTTAAGGGTATCTTTTGAACTGGATGCATATCCGTGGCTTGACTTGAAGGTAGCTTCGTAGTCCGAGTCATCCTCAGGTTCTGACTCAAGTTCAGGTTCGGTCTCCGTGTCAGACTCAATCGATTTCGCCATGAAGACGTGGTCTTCGTCTTCTTCGGATGACACTTCTTCCCATGTCCCATTGAGGGCCTTCTTGTGCTTAGGTGCTTGGTGGTTGAGCTTGGGGCACTCGGACTTTATATGTCCAAACCTGTTACACTCATAACACCTAATATTAGAACTTTTAGGCTTACCTTGGTTGGGTCGAATTGTGGTTCGCTTTCGTCCCTTGGCTATCCTTCGAGCTAGGTTCATTAGTTCGGCAGTCAATTCCGGGTCAACTTCTTCTTCGGACTCATCTTCCTCCTCGGTTGGTGGTGGCTTGCTTGCGATTTTCTTCTTCTTTGAACCTGCAAACAAGGCTATACCCCTCTCGGGTTCCGAGTTGGACTGCTCATGTAATTCAAAATCCGAAAAGAGTTCATCTAATCTAAGTTTAGAAAGGTCCTTGGAGACCTTGTAGGCATCGACCATGGATGCCCACAAGGTAGTCCTCGGAAAAGTGTATAGAACATACCTTATAAGGTCGCAGTTTTCGACCTTTTGCCCGATTGCGTGTAGGTTGTTGACTATGTCTTGGACACGGGCGTGGAGTTGCATCGCGGACTCGTGTTCCTGCATTTTTAGTGTGTACAATTTATTGAACAATAAATCACGTTTGCAAACCTTAGCTTGATCCGATCCTTCGTGTAACTCGATCAGCTTTGTCCAAAGGTCCTTTGCGCTAATGAAGGGGCCGACGCGATTTAACTCCTCCTTGGACAAGCCGCATTGGAGGATTTGTGTTGCCTTGGCATCGGCTTCGACTTGTCGTTTTGTCGCAATGGTCCATTGATCATAAGCCAAGGAGTCACCCACTTCATTAGTCGGAAGTGTGAAACCCGTTTGGATTATGATCCACATCTCGATTTGGGTTTTGAGAAAGCATTCCATCCGACCCTTCCAATAACAGAAGTCATCTCCATTGTAAAACGGAGGTCGGACGGTGCTAAAACCCTCGAGATGGGCCATTAGAACAAAAGACAAAAAGGGACGAAGATGAAGAAACTAGCAACGACAAAAACACAAAACAAGGTACCAAGACTCGCGTCTTGGATTAGTAGTCTTGAGAGTAAATTTAACAAAGCGAAATAAATCAGAAATAAACAGAAATAAAAGAAAAATAAATCTGTGAAAAATGGCTAGATTGGTGGTTTCACCAAATCTTAGCAACCCCCGGCTCTGATACCAATTGTTGGATCGAAGCGGATCGCTAGAGGGGGGGTGAATAGCGATAAAAACTTTTCTTTTAAATCGATGGATGGACAATTAAATGCAGCGGAAATGTGAATAAAAACTAAATGAGACAAATAGTTTTTTTACTTGGTTCGTAGCCTTCGGCTACTACTCCAAGGCCCTAACGGTCCTAGACCGTGTACGGAGGGCAATTCACTAAAACACTCCTCCTCGTTTTGGCTAGGAGTTTTCTGATTACAAAAGCCTTCGAAGCAAAAAGATAGAGAGACAAACCCTCTCTTCTATTAAAGTAAAATGCAACGAAAAGCCTCGATTAAAAAGAATTGCAATATTGAAAGCAATAACAAATTAAGATTATACCAACAACTAAACAAAAGAAACTCTAAGCTAGGGTTGTTGGCAGCACTTTGTTGTTGTAGAGTCATCCAGGAGTTTAAAATCTGGGCTTGAGCACTTAGAATCAGATGAAACCCTAGGTTTGGCCCTCCTTTTATAGCCTTTAAGCCCCTCAACGAATGGGTCTTCAACCAATCACAAATGGGCATAAAACTCCTTGAAAAATGGTGATAAAGCTTGACTCCTCGAGGCTGATTTTGACCAGGTTGAACCAGGGTTGAAGGCCTTGAGCCCTGGTTGATGATGGCCAGGATTTGACTGTAGAAGCTCAAAATATAAGTGGATTCGACGGCCACTTGCCGTCCGATCTCAACATAGACCTTCCATGGGAAGTCTTGGGTCGGATCGTCGCCTAAGATCATCCCCGTAAAGAGGATACGACCTCACTTACGCTCGCACACACGAGCTTACCTCGATACTTACATGTCGCTTTTGCTTCCGGCCTTCCACTCGATTCCTTCGGCTCCCTCCGAAGTAACTCGAGTGTCGCCCGACCACCGCGGCTTCCTCCGGGTGTCGCTAGCCTTCAGCTCTAGCATTGAGACTTTTCTGCACACTTGATTTAGCTCGTGAGATAACAATATAAGCTTAACTTTATATCGTTTGCTATAATCAAAACTTAGGTTCGACTTAGGTGCCCACTGCACCAACAGGTTCTACATTTTTAAGTGACTTAATTTCTACTTTTAAGTCCTTAATCCTAGTTTTTGATCTATTTAATGCATTTTGAAGACATGAAATGGTTTTGTAAAGTAAATATACCCTAGGAGAGTTGCTTACCTCATCATCACTTGATGATGATTCGTCGCTTGAAGAAGAGGATGAAGACTCCTCACTTGAGCTTCCGGCTTCCTCCTCCAAGGTCATGAGGGCTAGATTCCGGGTGACATGACACACTTCTTCACCATCAGAAGAGTCTTCTAAGCTTAGTGTGTCCCATGTTTGTGCCACCATTGCCTCCTTCTTCTTCTTCTTCTCCTTCTTTTCTTTCTTCTCCTTATGCTTCTTTTCCTTCTCCTCCTTCTTCTTTAGTTCCGGGAAATTCAGCTTGATATGCCCTTTCTTGTTGCAACCATAACAAGTTACGTTAGATGAAGGAATTGAACTAGTAGAAGACTTACCTCTTGAGGATTGGAACATCCTCCTCACATCCTTCTTGGTGAGCTTCCTTGACCTCCCACCAAACTTCTTGACATAATGAGCCACCTCGCTTGCCGATAGCTCATCTTCACTACTAGATGAATTTTCCTCAGATTCGGATAAGGAAGACACTTCTTTCTTCTCCTTCTTCCCTACAAAAAGAGCTACACCTTTATCTTTGGATGAAGTGTTAGCTTGCTCATGCAACTCAAATTCACAAAATAACTCATCTAATTTAACCAAAGAAAGATCCCTAAAGACCTTATAGGCATCTACCATTGAAGCCCATAAGGTTGTTCTAGGAAAGGCTTGGAGTACATACCTTACAAGGTCTCGGTTGTCGACCTTCTCACATATCACATGTAGTCCATTGACTACTTCCTTGAAACGACCGTGCATTTGGCTCACGGTCTTATTGGTCTTCATGGTGAAGCTTTGGAGTTGACCTATCAATAGGTCTCTTTTGGCTCTTCTAGTCTCCTTTGATCCTTCATTCAATTCGATGAGCTTCTCCCAAAGATCTTTTGCGGAGTTGAAAGGCCCGACTTTGGAAAGTTGCTCCTTGGATAGACCACATTGAAGTGTGGTCGTTGCTTTTGCATTAGCTTGTGCTTTCTTTGCCATCTCTCTTGTCCAATCTTTTGTCGGTAGTGGTGCTCCGGATTTGTTGACCGACTTTTCGAATCCATCTACAATACTAAATCAATTTTCGATGTCATTCATGAGGTAGTATTCCATCCTACCTTTCCAATAGCTGAAATCATTGTCGTCAAAGAATGGAGGCCTCGCCGTACTATATCCCTCTTGAAATGCCATGCTTCGATTGATGGTTAGATCTTCCGATGCGATTCGGGCTCTGATGCCACGTGTTAGGGATCCTTGGATGGCTAGAGGGGGGGGGTGAATAGCCTCTTTTCATTTTCTACAAAATGATTAGCGAAAACACAAAAAAAAAATAATAGAAATAAATATGCAATGCTAACACGGAAGCTTTTACGTGGTTCAGAGATAACGCTCCTACTCCACGGCAATCCTTAAGGTGGATCAACCCAAATCGATCTTCACTAACAATCTTTCTCTTTTACAAAATCTCCTCTTCTTACAAAGGATGAAAATGAAGATTAGAGAAGAGGAAGGGATTTAAAACACTTAGAAAGCTTAGAAAATTTATGGGAGCTTAGGAGAATGATCAGAATATAAGCATTAGACTCTTCTTCCTCCCCTTGGCCTCTTTTTATAGGAAAGGACCTCTTTTTCCCATTAGAGGTCCATCAGTCGACTGATGAATTACATCAGTCGACTGCCGTCGCGGCTAATGACTTTTGAACAGTCGGATTTACGGGATTTACATTTGTCATCACCAACGGGAGGACTATCGATCGATCGCCAACAATGATACGATCCGATTGATCTGCCCATACGATCGATCGGCTATGAGCCTTCTATTCGTGGCGATCGATCGCCAATAATAGCGATCGACTACCCGGCTTGTATCGATAGTCCTGCGAGTCGACTATCATCGCTCAATCGATAACTCTCGATCTATCGCCAGCTCTCCGACCTCTAATACTGCATTTTGAAAGGCCAGTTCGACTGGCACAATGTTCCAGTTGACTGGTACACCCCAAGTATGACTAATTCATACTTGAAAACATACCCTAATCCTAGACTTAACCTTCTATCTTCTCCATCAGCCTTGCGCCTCCAGGATTTCTCTGAGTCCATGACTCCATCCATGCACTTGCCTTCAAAAGCTTCCTTCGGTTTCGTCATGCTTTGGGTTTCTTCTTTGCCAAAGTACGCTTGGACTTTACGCTGCCAAGACTACATGCTTGGACTTATGCCGCCAAGGCTTGCCTTTGGTCTTCCTTTGCCAAGGACTGCTTGGACTTTACACCGCCAATACTACATGCTTGGACTTACACCGCCAAGACCTTTCCTTTAACTTCTCTTTGCCAAGATCACACTTGGACTTGTCTTTTACCAAGTCTTCATACTTGGATTTTCCTGTCACTTAAACATGTTCACAATTAGATCACAAAGCATTGCTTAACATAGATGATTATCCAAACATCAAAACATATAAATGCTTGGGGCATTGTTGCACCAACAAGTTTGAGAAAATAATAACTTGATTCACCTAAGATCACTTCCTGGTCTAACTAGTTAAGGATACGACGAGGTAACTTCAGCTAGTTCCACTTAGTCGAGTGCACTGAGCTAGATACGCCTTATCTAACTCGAACACACAAGACTTCACTTTCCTAGCATACTATCATCTCGCTGCATCCTAGTACTATGTTGTCAAGTGTTGGCGAGTTATAGTTCCTATCTAACTGTTCTAAAAATAAAAAGAAAAAGACCTAAGCATGAAAATTCTAAGTAATAGCACAAAAAATTTTTGTACTAGCTCCTCCTGGACCATTGAATTGGTTCGGTCTTTCCACGTAGTGGATTTGGTTCTTGGGAACCTAGTACTGGTTAGATCCTAATTATGAAATCAAAGTGATCTTAGGGACCCATTCTTGGACATGTTTTCTATTTCAACTTACAATTGCCATATACAACTTGGTAGTCATATTTGAGCTAAACCCAAGCCCGACCTTGTTGTACACGACCCTTTATGATCCAAGTAAAAGGTCAAGTCCCTTGGATCCCAAATAGAACCTTTCCAACATATGCCTAAGGTCTTCGACTTGACTTTTCAAAAGTGAGTTCTCAACTTCGAGTTTTTCAACTCGAGTTGAGTCCTCCTCTTGAACTTGACTAGTCGAAGAGGTTAGGGAGACCTTGTGTTTAAGGAGTTTAACCTCCTCAACTAAGGTCTCGACCTTGGACTCGGACTTAGCTAACTTTCTAGTTAAGAATTTAATTGCATTGTATAAAGTGCTAAGCAAAGATCGACTTACCTTAAGTGACTCTTTTGAGCCGGATGTGTATCCGTGGCTTGTCTTGAATAGTGACTTGTCGTCGAATCCGGACTCGGACTCTTCCTTAGGTTCGGACTCTTCCTCGGGTTCAGTCGGTTTAGCCATAAGGATGAGATCATCGTCTTCCTCTTCCGACGATTCTTCCCAAGTAGCGTTAAGTGCTTTCTTGGACTTGGGTGCTTTGTTCTTTAGTTTCGGACACTCCGACTTGATGTGTCAGAACCTGTTGCATTCAAAACATCTCAAATTCGAATTAGACTTAGATTTACCTTGATTGACGGGTTGTTTTCGGCTCTTGATCATCTTCCGAACTAGATTCACTAGTTCGGTTTCCATCTCGGGGTCTACCTCTGACTCGTACTTGTCCTCTTCCTAGGGGGGGGGTGGTTTGTTTGTGACCTTCTTCTTCGAACTTGCAAGTAAGGCAATACCTTTCTTGGGAATCGAATTAGACTGTTCATGGTGTTCAAATTTAGAAAATAACTCATCTAATCTAATTTTTGAAAGGTCCTTAGAAACCTTATAGGCATCGACCATGGATGCCCACAAGGTAGTCCTAGGGAAAGCATTTAAAGCATACCTTATAAGGTCTCGATTCTAGACCTTTTGTCCGATGGCATGTAGGCTATTGACGATATCTTGAATACGAGCATGTAGTTGTGTCGCCATCTCGTGTTACTGCATTTTTAAGTTATACAATTTATTGAATAAAAGGTCTTGTTTACAAACCTTTGCGTCATCGGTTCCTTCGTATAACTCAACGAGTTTAGTCCACAAGTCCTTTACACTTATGAAGGGGCCGACGCGGTTTAGCTCATCTTTGGACAAGCCGCATTAAAGGATTTGGGTAGCCTTTGCGTCGGCTTTCACTTTTCTTTTCATGGCATTAGTCCACTGATCGTAATCTAAGGATTCACCCACTTCATTAGTAGGAAGCGTGAATCCAATTTAGATTACGATCCACATCTCGATTTGGGTCTTAAGGAAGCACTCTATCTGACCCTTCTAATAACGGAAGTCATCTTCATTGTAAAATGGAGGTCAGACAGTGCTAAACCCTTCGAGATGGGCCATTTAGACAAAATAAGGAAAACAAGTACCTCGCAAAACAAAAACAATCGAAATGTACCAAGACTTTCGTCTTGGATTAGTAGTGTGGGAGAATGAATTTAAACGAAATGAAAAACTCGTAAAATAAAAATAAACAAAAGAAATCTGTAAAAATTGCTAGATTGGTGGTTTCACCAAATCGTAGCACCCCCGGCTATGATACCAATTGTTGGATTGATTTGAGCGCTAGAGGGGGGGTGAATAGCGTAAGGAAAACTTTTCAAATTCGTTCGTCAATTCGATACGCAAGAAGAGTAAAGTGTAGCGGAAAATAAATATAACAATTTTGTTTTTACTTGGTTCATAGCTTTCGGCTACTAATCCAAGGCCCTAACGGTCCTAGACCGCGTACGGAGGGCAAAGCACTAAAAACACTCCTCCTCGTTAGAGGTAGGAGTAAGCGAGTACAATCAATACGAAAAAATCAAGGTAGAGGGACACTCCCCCTCTCTTTGTTACGATTAAAGCTCGATAAGGAAAGATGTGAACAAGATTTAAAGACGACAATTTAATAAAAGTATACCAACGACTATTGAAGATAGGACTTGAGCTCTTGTCGTCGGAGATGCGGTAGCACTTCATCATCGTAAGATCGTCGTAGAAGAGTAGCATAGCAAGAGCACTTTTGAGCACTTAGAATTATGGAAATGGGGTGGAGAACACCTTCTTTTATAGCCTTGTGAAACTCTAATCGTTGAGATGAAGTTTTATGAGGTGATGCCACCTAGCCCTTGAGAAATGGAGATAAGCTTTGACTCTCCACGATGTTGATCCTTTACCAGCAGTCAACTTCTACCCTTACCAGTCGACTGCTGGAGGCATCAGTCGACTGGTATAAGCCATCAGTCGACTGATGGTAGGGTTTCCAGCTGCAATGAAGAGTTAGCACGAAAATGCAGTTAATATAAGTAAGTTCGATGGCCATTTACCATCCGATTTCGACTTAGACCTTCCATGGGAAGTCTTGGTCGGATCGTCGCCTAAGGATATCCCCGTACGGAGGACACAACCTTACTTGTACTCACTCGCACGAGCTTACCTCAAACTTTACCTTTGAAGTTTCGCTTCTGGTCTTCACCTGAGTTCTTTGGCTCCCTCTAAAGTCCTCTCGGTGTTGCTCGACCTCCACGGCTAACCTCCGGGTGTCACTGATCTTCAACTTTAGCTTTGCAATTCTGCACACTTGATTTAATTCGTGAGATAACAAAGTGAACTTAACTTTGTGAATTTGCTATAATCAAAACTCAAGTTCGATTAAGGTGCCTACTGCACCAACACGGACAAGCTAGAGCGACGAGGGAGCGTGGCTGGGAGTCTGCGACAGTGGTATTCGACACCCTATTCTTAACGGGAGTCGCAACCTCTGCCGAAGCAAGGTGAGGCTTCGTCCTTCATTTTCGATTTCGGATGAGAAGGCATCTCTGATCGTATACCATTTCCCCCTTGCTGTACAAGAATCTGGTATTAGGGCAGTAGTGGATTTTCTGTCGGCAAATAGGGCAGTTGGTGGGGAAGTGCCAGCGGGGAAGCTGAATTCAAGTATACCTCTCGGTTGTTTTATTATCTCTGCTATCCAGTGTGTTTTGTTGGATTGGTAGAGTAGGCTGGACGGAGGTTGTGCGGCTATGAGTGAGAGAAGAAGGATTGGTTGAGCTGTGTGTATGTCATCTAGGGTTAGGTTAGATTCATATTTCTCGGTGTGAATTGTTGATATCAAACTGATCGGTGAGATGTTATGTATATTGTTGTGGAGTTGTTAATAGGCTGGATGTAAATTAATGGTAGAAGATTGGATTAGTACGATGCTCTGCATATGTCACAAATGAAGCTGTGAATGGTTGGATGTGAGTATGGATGTGATGACATGAATGTAGTCTGAGGGTTTCTAATTTATATTCTATAAAAGGACGCGAATATAAGGACGATATAGTAGTTAATTAGTATGTTGTCGTGTGCTTGAATTAATCGTAGTTGATGATATTTGCAGGACGTGGATACGAGGTCGGTTCGCGGGCATGAGGATTGTTGGTGCAACAATGCCTCAAGCATTTATATGTTTTGATGTTTGGATAATCATCTAAGTTAGGCAATACCTTGTGATCTAATTGTGAACATGTTTAAGTGACAGGAAAATCCAAGTATGAAGACTTGGTAAAGGCAAAGTCCAAGTGTGATCTTGGCAAGAGAAGTCCAAGGAAAAGGTTTGGCAACGTAAGACCAAGCATGTAGTCTTGGCGGCGTAAAGCCCAAGTGGACATTGGCAAAGGAAGTCCAAAGGCAAGTCTTGGTAGCGTAAGTCCAAGCATGTAGTCTTGGCGGTGTAAAGTCCAAGCACGCTTTGGCAAAGGGAAACCCAAGATATGACAAAACCGAAGGAAGCTCTTGGAAGCAAGCGCAAAAGATGAACAAGTCACTAACTCGGAGGGATCCTAGAGGTGCAAGGCTTAAGGAAGAGCTAGAAGGTTGAGTCTAGGTCTAGGGAGTCAATTCAAGTATAAATTATTCATACTTGATGAGTATCAGTCGACTGATATGATGTAACAGTCGACTGATATGATGTAACAGTCGACTGATAGGGTGCTCGACTGAGTCAGGCTGAAAAGCTAATGAACAGTCGACTGCCTAGTCTTGGTAGTCGACTGATACGACCATTAGTCGACTGCCACTATTTGGTAGTCGACTCATCAAGTCAAACCTGGGCACAGAATGGAGTCTCATTCGACTGTGCACGGTGATCACTTGACTGATCACTCAATCAGTCGACTAATGGAGAGATTAATCGACTGATAAGCATGCCGTTGGATGATGACGATTATGAATCTCACAAATCTGGCTGTTCAGAAGCCGTTAGCCGTGACGAAAGTCGACTGATGTTGTACATCAGTCGACTGATACTGTATATCAGTCGACTGATACTGTACATCATTCGATTGATCATGGGCCAATGGGAAAAACAACCCTCTCTCTATAAAAAGGAGGCTTGTGGTGGTTGAGAGGGTTAATGCTTACATTCTAATCATTCTCTCAAGCCTCCATGAATTTTCTAAGCTTTCCTAGTGTTTTAATTCCCCTCATCCTCTCTAAACTTCATCTTCATCTTTTGTAAGAAGAGGAGGGTTGTTGTAAAAAGAGAAAGCTTCTTAGTGAGATTGATTAGGGTTGATCCACCTTAAGGATCTCCGTGGAGTAGGAGCATTATCTCCGAACCACGTAAAGGCTTCTGTGTTAGCATTGTATTTTCATTTCTATTACTATTGTTTTTGTTCTGCTTCCACTAACCATTTTTGTAGAAATCGAAAAAGAGGCTATTCAACCCCCTCTAGCCTTCCAAGGATCCCCAACAAGTGGTATCAGAGCCCGGATCGTGTCGGAAGATTTAACCATAAATCGGAGCATAATGGAATTTCAAGAGGGGTATAGCACAGCGAGGCCTCCTTTCTTTGACGACAACGATTTCGACTACTGGAAAGGTAGGATGGAATACTACCTTATGAATGATATTGATAATTGGTTTACTATTGTAGACGGATTCGAGAAGCCGGTCGATGAACACGGAGCGCCCATACCGACCAAGGATTAGACGAGGGACATGGCCAAGAAGGCTCAAGCTAACGCCAAAGCAACAACCACACTTCAATGTGGTTTGTCAAAAGAGCAACTGAGCAAGGTGGGGCCTTTTGAATCGGCGAAGGAGCTTTGGGAGAAGCTAAATGAGCTCAACGAGGGATCTAAGGAAACAAGAAGAGCCAAGAGAGATCTCTTAATAGGCCAACTCCAAAGCTTCACCATGAAGACCAACAAAATCGTGAGCCAAATGCATGGTCGCTTCAAGGAAGTAGTCAACGGACTACATGTGATAGGTGAGAAGGTCGACAACCGAGACCTTGTAAGGTACATTCTCCAAGCTTTCCCTAGAACAACCTTGTGGGCTTCAATGGTAGATGCCTATAAGGTCTCTAGGGATCTTTCTTTGGTTAAATTAGATGAACTCTTTTGTGAATTTGAATTGCACAAGCAAGCTAATACTTCATCAAAAGAGAAAGGTGTAGCTCTTTTTGTAGGGAAGAAGGACAAAAAGAAGAAGGAGAAGAAAGAAGTCTCTTCCTCATCTAAATCCGAGGAGGAGTCATCAAGTAGCGACGACGAGCTATCAGCTAGTGAGGTAGCTCACTATGTGAAGAAGTTTGGTGGGAGGTCAAGGAAACTCACCAAGAAAGATATGAGGAGGATATTGCAATCCTCCAAAGGTAAAACCTCAACTAGTTCAATTTCTACATCTAACGTAACTTGTTATGGTTGCAACAAGAAAGGGAATATCAAGCCAAATTGCCCGGAACTAAAGAAGGAGGAGGAGAAGGAAAAGAAGAAGGAAAAGAAGGAGAAGAAGAAGGAGGAGGCAATGGTGGCACAAACATGGGACACACTAAGCTTGGAGGACTCTTCCGATGATGAAGAAATGTGTCATGCCACCCGGAACCTAGCTTTCATGGCCTTGGAGGAGGAAGCTGGAAGCTCAAGTGAGGAGTCTTCATCCTCATCCTCAAGCGACGAATCATCATCAAGTGATGATAAGGTAAGAGACTCCCCTAGGATAGATTTACTTTATAAAACCATTGCATGCCTTCAAAATGCCTTAAATAGATAAAAAAAAACTAGGATTAAGGACTTAAAAGTATAAATTAAGTCACTTAAAAATGTAGTACCACCTTGTGATGATGCATGTACACTTAGGAATGAGAATGATGAACTTAGGAAAGAAATAGGTGATTTACATGATTGTTTAGAAAAGTTTACAAATGGGTCCAAATATCTTGACATGATTCTTAGGGACCAAAGGGCCATTTATAACAAGGCCGACATAGGATATAATCCTAAGGAAAAAGAAGTAGCTTTGACCTCTTTAATTAGTAGAAAACCAACCTTTAGGAGCAAGGCTAAAAAGGCTTGGGTCCCCAAAAGTTATATAGTTGATGCTATCGGTCCTAAAATTTGGGTGCCTAAGACTTGAATTTTTCATGTTGTATAGGTAGAAGAACCAAGCTTATGGATTGTTGATAGTGGGTGCTCAAAACACATGACCGGTGATGAGAGAAAATTTTCCACCATCAACCACACTAGAAAGGAGAAGGTGTCTTTTGGAAATAGTGGCAAACTTAAGATTTTAGGAAAAGACACAATTGAGGTATCCCCCAACCTTGCCATTTATAAAGTGTTATTAGTTAAAAATATGAAATTTAATTTGCTTAGTGCAAGTCAACTATGTGATGCCAATTTTGATGTTCAATTTGATTCTTCAAAATGTTTCATAAGACACAAAACTTTAAATGATTGCATGTTAGTAGGCTTTAGGAAATCAAATATATACTATGTTGATTTATCCTATGCTACTAATATTTCTACTAAGTGTCTTATTGCAAAAGAAGAAGAGAGTTGGCTTTGACATAGGAGGCTAGGGCACATCAATATGAAGAACATTGCCAAAATAGCTAAAATAAAGTTAGTCAAGGGATTGCCAAAAGTCAAGTATCTCAAGGACAAAATGTGTGATGCATGCCAAGAGGGGAAGCAATCGAAATTATCACACAAAGGTAAAACTTTACTTAGTACCGCTTTACCTTTAGAACTATTGCATATGGACTTATTTGATTGTCATAGTACTCCTTTCATGATTGGTAGTAAATATTGTTTAGTGATAGTAGATGATTTTTCTAGATTTACTTGGGTATTTTTCATGAAAAATAAGGATGAAACCCTAGGAATAATCATAGGATTTAGCAAGAGAGTAGAGAATGAAAGAAAACTCAAAATCAATCGGATCCGTAGTGATCATGGTGGAGAATTTGAGAATTCTAATTTCTCAACATTTTGCCTAGAACAAGGGTACAAGCATGAATTTTCTTGTCCTAGAACACCCTAACAAAATAGGATTGTGGAAAGGAAAAATTGTGCCCTACAAGAAGCGGCTAGGACTATGCTTAATGCATATTCTTTACCTAGCTACTTGTGGGCGGGAGCAGTCAACACCGCTTGCTATATCCAAAATAGGGTTTTAATTCATAGGTTTTTAGGAAAAACCCCATTTGAATTATGGAATGGTACAATTCCAATAATTCACTATTTTAAGGTCTTTGGAGGCAAAGTCTATATTTTAAACACCAAAGATAACCTAGGTAAATTTGAGTCCAAAGCCGATGAGGAAATCCTAGTTGGATACTCATCCACTAGTGTAGGGTATAGAGTTTATAATAAAAGAACTCAAAAGATTGAGGAATCTTCAAATGTCTAATTTGATGAAACCTCTAATACATACCCTAGGAAATTCCCCATTGATGATGATATCAATGACAAAAATAAAGAAATTACCCAAAAATTTCAAGATTTATCTTTAGGGGGTAATGATCAAGGGGGGAGAGTTAAATAAAGGGGGAGTAAGAGGTGATTCCAATGATGAAAGAAGATTTGAGGATAATCATGATCAAAATCAATTTAATACACCTTCTAGAACAATAAGAGTTCATCAAAATCACCCTCTAGATCAAATTGTAGGTGAATTATCTCAAGGAGTTAGGACTAGGTCATTTCATAGAGATCCCTCTAGTCATATAGCACTAATCTCCCAAATTGAGCCCAAAACAATCAATGACGCATTACTTGATCTGGATTGGATCTTAGCAATGCAAGATGAATTGGCTCAATTTGAAAGGAGTCAAATATAGGAGTTAGTTCTTAGACCTAATGACAATACCATCATTACTACAAGATGGGTCTTTAGGAACAAACTAGATGACCAAGGAAATATTACTAGGAATAAGGCAAGGTTAGTTGTAAGGGGCTTTAATCAAGTTGAAGGACTTGACTATGATGAAACATATGCCCCGGTTGCTAGGTTAGAGTCTATTAGGATCATATTAGGGTATGCCTCTTATATGAGTTTCAAACTCCATCAAATGGATGTTAAATCAGCATTCTTAAATGGGTTCATTAAGGAAGAGGTATATGTAGAACAACCTCCCGGGTTTGAGACTATAGACTATCCAAACCATGTATTTAAGCTTAAAAAGGATTTATATGGTTTGAAACAAGCTTCCCGGGCTTGGCATGAAAGATTATCATCTTTCTTAATCTCTAAGGACTTTAGGAGGGATAATTTAGATCAAACTCTATTTATAAAGTCAACATCAAAGGACATTTTTGTAGCCCAAGTATATGTTGATGACATTATCTTTGGGTCAACAAATGATGAAACTCCTTCAAGACTTTATCAAGAATATGGAAAATGAGTTTGAGATGAGTCTAGTTGGGCAACTAAATTTCTTCCTAGGATTACAAGTCAAAAAATAAGTGAAGGAATTTATATTTACCAAACCAAATATGCTAAGGAAATGATTAAGAAATTTGGTTTGGAAAATGCTAAAGTAGTGTCAACCCCAATGGCAACCAATACAAAAATAGATAATGATCATGAAGGAAAACAAATTGACCTTACACTCTATAAGAGTATGATTGGTAGCCTTTTGTATCTAACCGCTAGTAGACCCGATATATTATTTGCGGTTGGTATGTGTGCTAGGTACCAATCATGTGTCAAAGAATCTCATTTAGTTGCCGTTAAGAGAATCTTAAGATATATTAAAGGCAAACTAAATGTAGGACTATGGTACCCTAGGACTAGGTCTTTTGATTTGGTTGGGTACACCGATTCCGATTATGCCGGTTGCAAATTGGATCGGAAGAGTACTAGTGGTGGATGCCAATTCCTTGGGTCCTCCCAAGTTAGTTGGAGTAGTAGGAAGCAACCTTGTGTTGCCCTATTGATACGCACGGGCACGACCTCAAATATCGTGATGGATATCGTCGTGGACTCAAAGTGCGCGCTCGCGCTCAACGCCCGCTAGTACACGGATGTCGTCAAGTAATAAAGATTTATCGATCCCACAGGAACTGGGATTCAAATACCAATACACTAAGTGGTTGCGATTGTTCGGACGAAATCTCTGAGAGAGTCGGTTGGTGAGGACTATCGGTGGACCCTACTCTGTACGGTGTCACACGGAGGAGGAAAAGAGTGTGTCGGGGTCTTAAAAGGCGATTCTAGGACTTCGGTTTCGCTTGTGTACCACAGAATAATGTTGACAATTGGCGCCGTCTAAACTGTTAGGGATCGATTGGCCGGCTAGAGGGGGGTGAATAGCCCTCGTTCATTGGACGTCGTATTTTGCTCGTCTACAAAGTGTTAGCGCAAGCGGAAGCAATAAACTAAGACAAGCAAATAGAAATAAAACAAAAACAATACAAACACGGAGATGTAACGTGGTTCACGGCTACGCCGCTAATCCACGGTCTGATTCGTCCACGGTGAATCACTCTGCAATCTATCCACTAGATCTCTCCTTTGCACAAAGCTAGGTGGAGGTGACCTCTTTACAACAACACTCCTCTTACAAATATAATGAAAATAAGCTTGGGTAAGAGGATGGAAAGCTTTAGGGAACTTTGGGAGAGTATTGGAGTGTAAGCATTAGCCTCCCAAACCCTTACCCCCTTCCTTTTTATAGAGGAAGAGGGTTTCTTCCCGCTGAAGATCACGATCGATGGCACCCATCACCGACCGTCCCGTGAGCCCCCAATAACGGCCGCTTTCCACGTTGGATACCATCCAACGGTACTGGCATCAGTCGACTGATGTCGATCAGTCGAGTCCTCCACGAGGTTGACTCCATTCGCGTGCCTGCGGTGACAAGCGATCATCGCCGACCGTCGCCCTCGGCCGATCGATTAAGACATCACGATCGCCACGACGGCCGATCGATCAACTTGATTCAGCCACATTAGACCAGTCGATCGACCCATCGACTCAGAGCAGTCGACTGCCATGAGACGGCAGTCGACTGGTGTCGGGAAAAACCATCCAACACTTGGCCAAATGGCCAAGTTTCACCTAAGAGCTACCCCTTCCCGGGTTACAATCGCTCACTCTCATCCCTCGGAGTCCCTCGCCTTCGAAGTTCTCTTCGTTCGCGGCCACGTCCCTCGGCAGCATCAGGCGCACGGCTCTGCAATGCTCCTTCGCGTCTCTTGCCTCGAAGTCTACTTCCTCCGGCTTCACTCCAAGCTCCTCGTCCGGCGGTCCCTCGGATGCTCCAAGCGCACGTCTTCCGTAAAGCTATCCTTTACCGACTCAAGGCACGAGTCATGAGATGTGAAACTCGCCATGGCTCCATGTGCGAATTACTAAGTCCCGCACGACTTCAACGCACATATCAAATCAACATAACAAACTAACTTAAACCCTTTGTCACACCATCAAAACCATATCACGGCAAGAGATTGCCCTAACAATCTCCCCCTTTTTGATGTGTGGCAATCCGTTTAAGTTAGGTAAAAACATTTGATAAAAATTCTAAGGTAAAGAAAGCATGTAAACATAAACATGATATAGCAACATGCAACTCCCCCTTAATCCATGAAACTCTCTATGTAAATTTCTCCCCTATCATATATTTCTCCCCCTAAAATGATTAACTTAAACATAATTATTTCTCCCCCTTTGACACCATCAAAAGATTAACACTAAGTTATAAACTCATGACATCAAGTATAATGGAGGGAAATACCACAAGTTGATTTAAAATTGGATACCACTTGTTGGTTTAAACGATTTTCAGGCCATCGATCGATTGAGTTCGAATACTGATCGCACGTGAATTTTGGGATTTTTTGATTTTCGGACCGAATTTCAGAAATGCATTAAAAATTCCAAAAAATTCAAAAAATCATGAAATTTGGGGAACATATTTCTTTTAGTTATATCTATCAGTGAAAAATATGTTTTCATGAAAAATCATTATATTTCCACATATTTGCCAAAAATCCAAAAGCTTTAAAAACTACTAGGTTTTTGATCATAAGAGTATCCAATTTAACACCTAGTCTTGCATCCAATTGTTTCAAAACATAAATACATGTATTTTAAAGTAAGAAATTGTTTTGAACACATATGAAATATCCAACCATGATCTTTGGGCAATATGTCTATTAATTAAACATAAGTCTTCCCCATGATTGGTCTATTTTTGCTATTTTGATACTTTAAATGACCATCTAAATGCCATAGGCATTAGTGGACATTTGTATCATCCTAACATCTTACCCATGCTAAGTTTGCAATCAAGTTAGCCTATAGTGAGTGTGAGATGTATCCTAGGGGGTATTTGAATATACTTAACCAATATATTCATGCAATTCTCTCAAGGTTAAGTAACAATCTAACAACCTACATGATCATAATGACATATATGATTTAATTTCACATTATGATCATGAAATACATGTTTTCATCAATTTATAACCATGCATTAGGTATTATATAATGATAATAAACAAATTATCACCTAAAGCATGATTTAAACCTATTGCTCATGATGATGTGCCCAAAATCAAAATCATAAATCATGATTGCAAACAAAACTAGCAATTTCATTAATCATCATGATTTAAGCAATATTATCTATTTATGGGTACGTTATCATCACCCAACACTATCTAAAAAATGTTGTCCCGTCATCCTAAGTCAACCAAAATATGATATAGGTCAAGTTCATATGGTTGACTACCCTAGGGGTTTTCTAACCCTTAAGGATGGATTTTGGAACCCAAAATAAGTTCTTTCCTATTGAGTTCACAAGATATTCTTTGGGGATCCATTTTCTAGCTATTCCCTTCTTTTTATCTTGTCCCCTAGCTATTAGGCATTTATAGGCCTTTTCATTTTTCTTTTCTTTGTATCCTAGGCCTTTTTTGTTGAAGCTAGCTCTTTGGCTCCCAATAATCATATTTAATGTATTGGAGCCTATTGTGAATTTCTCTAGGGCTTTGGTTAAATAATCTACCTTTTCCCTTAATGCCCTATTTTCCTCTATGCATGCATCATTAACATCCAAAGGCATATAGTCATGTGAGCATGCATCATCATGGCAAGAAAAAGTATCATTATTATTTAAGCATGCATTTTCTAGCTTATTCTCTAAGTCCTTAATTTGATTAAGCATGCTTTTATTTTTCTTTTTCATTCCAAATAAGTCCTTAGTTAAACTAGAAATTATGGAAACTATTTTCTTAGGAGAAGCTTTCGTTACCATAGTTTCCATATCTTCTTCTTCTTCGGATGATGAGGAGGATGTAGAAGCTCCCCCTTCATTTGAGCTCTCCCCACTTGAGCTTGATTCTTCATTTTTGGTGGAGGATGAGCAATCCGAGTCATGAAGAGCCATTAGTGCTAGGTTGGAGTAGACATGCTCTTCTTCTTCGGATGAGGATGAGGAAGCAACTTCATCCCATGTCTTTGCTTTGAATGCCATGGCTTTCCCCTTTTCCTTGGCCTTCTTCTCCTCTTTCTTCTTGCTCCCCTTCTTCTTCTTCTTCTTTTCTTCCTTCTTTTTCTTCTCTTCCTTGTTCTTGTTTAGGAGGGGACAATTATCCCTTATATGTCCTTCCCCTTGGCAATTATAGTATATGACCTTCCCCCTTGGTCTTCTATTCCTATCATGAGATTTGTCAAATCTAAAATTCTTAAATGCACGCCTTACCTTCCTTACCATGTAGGCTTCTTCCGTGCTATCCATGGAGGAGGTAGAGGCTTCATCGGATGAGGAGGAGAGAATTTCCATCTTCTTTTTCCCTTTGTTGGCCATCAAGGCTACTCCCCTTGAAGTTTGGACTCTAGGCTCTTCTTGTATCCCTTCAAGCCTTGTCTCATGAAGCTCCATGGTTGAAAAGAATTCCTCCAAGGTGCTCACTTCTAGGTTCTTGGAGATGTAAAATGAGTCCACCATGGAGCTCCATCTTGAGGACCGGGGAAAGGCATCTATGGCCTTCATTACCATATCCCGGTTGGAGAGCTTCTCTCCTACACTCGTTAGCCCAATTAATATCTCTTTAATTCTAGAATGTAGGGAATTTACCTTTTCTCCTTTTTCAAGCTTAATATTTGATAGTTGGGAGCGGAGGAGATCTCTTCTCGCTAGCTTGGCTTCCGAAGTGCCTTCATGAAGTTCAACCAATCTCTCCCACATCTCTTTGGCACTTGAGCACTCCCCTATTCTATTGACTTCTTGTTAGGGGAGAACATTGTATAGGTGGTGTTTGGCCTTTGAATTTGCCAAATACTCCTCTCTTTGTCTTTTGCTCCATTTCGATTTTTCCAAAGGCTCCCCATTCTCGTTCCTAGGCAACTCGAAACCGTTTTCCATTATTAATAAAATTTCAAAGTCGGTTTCGAAGAATACCTCCATCCTCTTTTTCCACCAAGAGAATTCGCCGTCGAACTTCGGTGGGTGAATGTTTGAGCCGGCCATTTTTGATGTAGAGCTTGTTGCGGCGGTTAGTCCGGTGACAAGCAACCTTGCTCTGATACCACTTGTTAGGGATCGATTGGCCGGCTAGAGGGGGGTGAATAGCCCTCGTTCGTTGGACGTCGTATTTTGCTCGTCTACAAAGTGTTAGTGCAAGCAGAAGCAATAAAATAAGACAAGCAAATAGAAATAAAACAAAAACAATACAAACACGGAGATGTAACGTGGTTCACAGCTACGCCGCTAATCCACGGTCTGATTCGTCCACGGTGAATCACTCCGCAATCTATCCACTAGATCTCTCCTTTGCACAAAGCTAGGTGGAGGTAACCTCTTTACAACAACACTCCTCTTACAAATATAATGAAAATAAGCTTGGGTAAGAGGATGGAAAGCTTTAGGGAACTTTGGGAGAGTATTGGAGTGTAAGCATTAGCCTCCCAAACCCTTACCCCCTTCCTTTTTATAGAGGAAGAGGGTTTCTTCCCGTTGACACAGGATCGATCATTGATGGCACCCATCGGATCGTCCCGTGATGCCCAATAACGACCGCTTTCCACGTTGGATACCATCCAACGGTACTGGCATCAGTCGACGGATGACACTCATCAGTCGACTGATGTCGATCAGTCGAGTCCTCCACGAGGTCGACTCCATTCTGCGCGTGCGGTGACATCGATCGGCTGCCGTCCTTGCGATCGGTCCGATCAAGACATCGATCAGGCCGCCCATGTAGCGATGGTCGGTGATCAACTTGACCACATTAGACCGATCGATCGACCCGCCGACTCGGAAGCGTCGGCGCCATGAGATGGCAGTCGACTGGTGTCGGGAAAAACCATCCGACACTTGGCCAAATGGCCAAGTTTCACCTAAGAGCTACCCCTTCCCGGGTTACAATCGCTCACTCTCATCCCTCGGAGTCCCTCGCCTTCGAAGTTCTCTTCGTTCACGGCCACGTCCCTCGGCAGCATCAGGCGCACGGCTCTGCAATGCTCCTTCGCGTCTCTTGCCTCGAAGTCTACTTCCTCCGGCTTCACTCCAAGCTCCTCGTCCGGCGGTCCCTCGGATGCTCCAAGCGCACTGCTTCCGTAAAGCTATCCTTCACCGACTCAAGGCACGAGTCATGAGATGTGAAACTCGCCATGGCTCCATGTGCGAATTACTAAGTCCTACACAACTTCAACGCACATATCAAATCAACATAACAAACTAACTTAAATCCTTTGTCACACCATCAAAACCATATCACGGCAAGAGATTGCCCTAACATAAACGTCTACCTATGGTTTTGGGGAAGGGACATCATACATTCTCCCACAGAGCTACCACATTCCCGGGAGATACCTCCGCCCAAAAGGACGGGATAGAGGGTACGAGGATGCCAAATCAATCCTTGCGGTGGACCATTTCCGATTCCACCGCTCCCTTCTCCCCGCAGTTACGGGAGGTCAGGTTTACCCCTAGGTTCCTTGGATCAAACCTCCTATATTTAGATTATGAGGGTTGTCGCCACCTCGTATCACCTAAGCACAGTGGAAAGAAAGTCAAACTCACGTAGATATAATAGAGAGCAACTACCAATTGTCAAATCAAACTTTTGGCCAGAATTTAATATGAACCAACATTGTTTATGTACACAAGCTACTCCTTAATCCTAGAATCAAAAGTACTACTCCATAAATACGAAGGAAGAATCACAAAACATGTTTAAGTTCAAATACAATAGAAATAAAGTGCAGAAATAGAGATATACGATGCTTCGTGATCTTCTCTCCGGCGTTGTATTGCAAGTTGTGGACCTCCGGCGGCGTTCCTCCTCCCCGCTGTGAGTTATCGAAGCTTTTTAGGGCTTCGACGTGCCATCCTAGCCGTCGTGCCTCCCCTAGAGTTTGGGCGGAGCCATCCTTATATAGACATCGCCTCGGACCGCTGCAAAATCCGAAAAAAGCCCTAGTCGCGCAAATCCATCGAGCAGCCACACGACCATGTGTTTCCACACAGCCAAGCCATGTGCAACCCTGGGGTGTTGTTCTTCACCCATTGGACACGACCATGTGAATCCACATGCCCTGGCCGTGTCCCACTCTGCGTCTAGCTGCGAAAGTCCTTCTTTTGCTCCGAAAATGCATCTTTTTCACCAGAAAAGCTAACCTGCACACAAAAGTACAACAAGAAGACCTCCAAACTAGAAAATAGGCAATGCGTGCAAGAATATAGTAACATATGCATGAAACTAACATAAAATGTAACAAGATGTGAGTGAAAACTACTCCTAAAACCCTATATATTTTGCTCACATCACTTCCCTAGACTTAAATATTTGCTTGTCCTTAAGCAAACCTCAGTGCAATAAAATTTTAAAAAGATATTGTTTCATAATTATCATGCTAACTAAATTTATCAGGTGGTATTTGAAATCAAAGCAAAACATATATGTTCTAAAAATTCACTAAGTTAGCTCCTCGTGCTCGTGCTAGGCGAATCATTCTTAGGGGATGTCCGTTCCATGGTGAGTTAAGTCGTCACCCCATACCTTTCCTAAGATTTCCAGCTCTTAGGCACTTACCTGCCCAAAGCGAGGGTCATTCCCTAGATCTAACATAAAGTCTCAAAGGCGTGCTCGGTATTGAGAGAAATTGGGAGGTGTTTCTCCAGTAACCTAACTCGGTCTCAAAGGGGCACCTAGCCATTTCCACCCACTACAACTATTTTTTATCCCTCATAATCTTTTTTTTTAGCTCACAGGGATTTTGATTTTTCCGAATGGGCTTACACAATCCGAGCATCTCCAGTAACTAAAATGCTAAACCTAGAGTCACCTATGGATTCCAAAGTACTAGACTATTGAAGTGAATCATAACTAGGTATGTACTAGATTTTCCCTTTCAGAATGTTCAATATGTGTAAGTGCAAAAATAAAGCTAACCAGTGCAGGTCTAGAACATTCAATAGAGAACCTCTGGATCCTGGGAGAACCTGCTGCTGAGCCGCTGATGCCACATATACATGTGGTCGATCTGGAAACTGGTGGATGCAGCGGCTGCTCGGTGCTCCTCCTCCCTAGCCCACTGTGCCTGCTGGGCATGCATATGCTGCCGCATCTCCCTGCGGTAAGCTGCCTCATCCTGGCGACGAGCAGCCTCCTCCCAGAAGTATATGTGAGCCTCATCGTAGAACTCCTTAGCCCGCTGGAAATGCCCCCGGAATCCCTGGAACTCCGCCTGCTGGAAGGTGCTCTACTCCTCCCATCGCTGCCTCTGTGTCTGATGCTCAGTGTAAATGTCATCGAGGCACGATCGGAACTCCGAGAAATCATAGGCCGATTTACCTGCATCCTGCTCAAAGGTAGAAAAAGGTGGTGGTGCAGGTATAGGCTCATGTCGGTGTGGACTAGGTGGGCTCCTATGCATTTGTGGACTGGGGGGAGAGTGATACAAAGGTGGAGAGATGGGCCCTGATATGGATGGTCCCTCATTTGGAGGGGACTCCACTATCAGGTCTAAGCGCCAATTGGCGCGTATAGCGATGGTGGTATGATTCGGGTCTGGGAGCCTAAGGGCCGTAAGATTTTTTCCTTACAAAGCATAAGGAGTCTCCTTCTCTTACAATCATATTCATGGCCATGCATACTCCTAGGTCGATCCTAGGGCTCCCCTCTATACTCTCTAATGATGTGTAATCGTACCCCATCCTATAGCAAATGTGGGTAAGTAGGCCTCCCACATTGATCTCTCCGTGTGCTGCTTTGCCCATCTTCACTAAGTGTCTAATGAAGTGGGACCCCACATCGATGGTACTTCTTTCTTGTAGCATATCCCATAAGCAAAGCAACTCGCTGGCTCTTACTACACCGTCACTCTCCCCACGACCAAATATAGTACTGGCCATGACGCGGTGAAGGTATCGAAAGATGGGTGCGACGCTTTGGCCCTAGAAGGGTCATAAGCGTGCTCCCCCGTCAACTCGGTCCAACATTCCCGAGAGTTGAACCCAATAGGGGTTCTTCTCTCTCCCCCATTTGGTAAGCCAAAGCATGAGTTCCATTGGTGAAGGGTCCACTCATGCTCTATGTTAAAAAGCCTAAAAGTTATCCTACCCTCCTCGCTCTCTCTACCCGTTAAAACTTCCGCCTCTAAAGAACTCAAAAATTCTAAAACTATCCTAGGGTAGGTTAGGTGCCTTATTCCCATAATCTCATCCCACCCCATTTTTGCAAATAGGGTTTGCATATCACCTAACAACCCTAAAGATTCTAGCAAATACTCATCTAAGTATCTAGTAGCAGTAAGTTTACAAGTAGAGAGCATATTGTACCTATCTCTATGTTCATTATTGTGAAAAAGTAGAGGGGGTAGGGCGTTACCCTCTTTCGGAGCTTGAGGAGCGTTGACTCTTCTTTTTGTCGCTCCGAGGCACCGGATCGGGATGCTACAGTCTTGGTCCTCCTCATCCTTGCTCCTTTTGGCTTCTTTAGAGGTTAGAAATGCTTCTAGAGGAAGGGGAAAGTGAAATCACACGGCTAGGGTAAGAACTTTTGAAGCACACGTCGCAAATGGGGTGAAAACACATGACTCGCCCCTTTTAACCTCGCGCGCCATGGCCGTGTGAAAACACACGGCTAGGCCATATGCCCCACTGGTCAATTGGGCACAGCCATGGGAAAACACATGGCCAGACCGTGTGCCCCCAATTTTTCGCCCTATTTATGCACCATGGCCCGAATTTGTTCATACACTTCGCCGTGTAGACTAATATGGGTCTCATTTTTGCCTAGCAAAGTTCTTTTCTATTCCTAACTCTAAATGTGATGAAAATCACAACTAAAATCAAAAAAATTTATGCAATGCAATAGAAAAGGGAAATCTAAAACTAAACTTGGGTTGCCTCCCAAGGAGCGCTTTGTTTAAGGTCGTTTAGCTCGACCGCACTCTTCTATCAACTTGGCGCTGGTGGTTCAGTGAACCTCCATTCATCCATCTCAGGATCTGCATATGGAGGTTTCGGCTTCAATCTGCTAATCGTGAAGCCATCAAAGTAGGGAGCTCTGTGCTCTAAAAGGCTGAAAAGGATGATCTCCCCATCTACCTCCAGGGAGATCTGGTGTGCCTTCACATCTATGCATGCCCCTGCGGTTACTAGAAAAGGTCTTCCCAGAATGATGGGATTCTGGGGATTTGGTCCTATGTCTAGTATGATGACGTCCGTGGGTATCACGAAATCCTCAATCATCACAGGAACAAGTGGTAGCAGGCCAACGGGCTCCTTCACTGAATCATCCCCCATATGAATACCAAGATTCACTGGTTGGAGCCCGCTTAGTCCCATCTTCAGAAAATATGCATAGGGCATCACACTGACTGATGACCCCAAGTCGCATAGTGTTTCGTTGAAGCTCTCCCCATAAATCGAGCAGGGAATAACGAATTCACCAGGGTCCTCAAGCTGTATTGGAATCTTCTCTTCAAACTCAACTTGGTCAGGTAGGGTGGAAATCATGGCTGCACACCCTTTTGCGAATTGGCTACTTTGCTCTACTCCTTCCTCCTTTCCTTGGCTCGTCGGAGAGTTCTTCATAGGTTGTGACACGGATCTAGCTATTTGGGCCACTTGTGTCTCCAACATCCGGGTATGACTTGCAAGGCCGTCAAAAGTGGCCTTCAAGTCTCTCAATGCTTCTTCAGACTTTTGATGCTGGCGACGGAATTCCTCATTGGCCTTAGTTTGGGTAGCGATGAAGTCCTCCATCATCTGTTCCAGTCTGGACTTCTGTGGTCACTTCCCATTGCCCTGCTGTTGCTCGTACCCTCTGGATGATTGGGGGTTTACCGAGTTATTTTTATAGGAGAAATTCGGGTGACTCCTCCATCCGGGATTGTAGTTATTAGAGTACGGGTTGTGGGGCCTTTGATCATAGTCTCCAATCACGTCACAATGCTCAATATGCTCGTCTGAGGTCCCCTGCCCTCCATAGTGGTCCTCACGATATGCTATCGCTCCTTCTCCAAAGTCAATGGTCGCGCATACAGATGAAGGATTTAAAGATTCAAACCATCTGCGGAGCGTGCTCCATCCTTGCCGAAAGGTGGTCCATGGAGTTGACAATGTATCGTCCTGCCGCAGGCGTTAGTTGACCACGTTCGGAAGCCCATTGATGGTGGTTTTGAGCTACCTCTTCGATAAGCTCCTCTGCCTCCTCTATGGTCTTGTTCATTAAAGCTCCTCTTGCGGCAGAATCTAGGGGCATCTTTATGGTGTAAGCGATCCCATTATAGAAAATATGGATCACCAGCCACCTCTCCAGTCCGTGGTGTGGGCATTGGTAAAGTAGCCCCTTGTAGCGATCCCATGCTTCGAACAAGGAATCCCCCTCCTTCTGGCGAAAGCTCGTGATAAGGTGGCGCATGTGAGCAGTCTTACTTGGTGGGAAGTATTTATTCAGAAACTGCTGCTCACACTATGTTAGTGAAAGCCCTAGAGACAATCATGTGATGATTGTTGTATGGACTTTATTGTATCATATTCCTATTTATAAAGACATGATTATTATATTTACTTGTATTGGTGCTAAATAACTAAATATAATAATGTCCTTGAGTAGTAGGTTCTTATCTATATCAATCGATTGGTTGAATTGATAATGAGATGATATAGAGAACACTACTCTTAATCATTCCTAGTCAAGTATTAACATTCAGGGACAATGTTAATGCGTAGAGACTAGCATGTAGGTCAACACGATGACTTGATCTCACAAGTCATGGATATGAGATATCAAGTTGACACTTGGGTATGCATTGGATAATGTATACTTAATGACCCGCCATGAGAAAATATCATGGATCGTTATATGAGTATCATATACTTTCTCATGTGGCTATTAGTATGACTATTAGTCCTTAGTCCTGAAGTCACCATGGTTCCCTACAAAAGGAGTTGCATACTTGGGCTTCGTCAAACGTCACCCATAAATGGGTGGACTATAAAGGCGATTACTGGATATGTGAAAAATTATGTGGAGGGATGTGAGTGATGTAGATGGGATCTATCCCTCCTATATGATGGGGTTGACATCGATATTCTTGATAGAGTGAAACCACGAAGTGCATGGCCATGCCCAAATGAGCTCAATATGAGATTAGAGTGAGTCCACTTGGAGTTCAAGATATAGATTGTACCGAGGATGACCCGGTCTATGCCTCAATTGGTCAATCTAGATGTCAAGGATAGAGGGACATTGTCACATATTGTGAGAGTCACAATTAGTAGTCATAAAGGTGATGTTGGAGCTCAACATTCTTATAACTTGGGTAGTAATGATGTGTTGCTAGATACCACTCATGGCTTATGTTCCTAAATCGGTTTAGGGACATTGCCAATGTTACAAGAACCTATAGGGTCACAAACATAAGAGAAATTAGATGGAGGTTAGGTTCATATGATGAACCATGAGGATTAGGTTCATGGGATGAACCAAATTGGATTAAGAGTAATCCTAATTAGACTAATTGAGTTGGACTCGATTTGATTCAAGTGTTGAATGAGTCTAATTTAGATTTGATTCATCAAATCAATTTAAATTAATGAATAGAGATTCATTAAATTAAATTGACTTGAGTCAAGTGGTTAGATTTGATCAACCATGGGAGATAAGAGGTCAAGTTTGACTTGACTTAAGAGGAAGATGAAAGGTCAAGTTTGACTTGACTAAATGCCATGTCATGATGATGACTTGGCATGGCCGACCAATGATGATGCTCCACATCATCATTGACTTATCATGTGGTGCCACCTCATGAGGGAGACCAAGAGCCATTGGAGTTACATGCATGCATATAACCTCCCAAGCCTTATTGTGGCCGGCCACTTTACTCCATTTGATGGGGAAATTGATTTGGTGAGTTACACTCCAACTTCATCTTCTTCCTTGGATCATCTTCCTCTCAAGCTTGCTCTCCCATCCCTCTCTTTGGCCGAACCATCCATAGGGTGCTAGCACACTCAAGGGTGTGTTTTCTCCACCTATTGCTTGTGTGGATACCAATAGAGGAGTGTGCACTTGACGCTCTTGAGTTTCGGCGAAGCTTTTGGACGAGCGGGATTTGCGAAGGGCGTCGCATCGAGAGTAATGATCTCACCTTCTAGATCTAAGGTAGATCTAGGGTTTTTAGTAAACACATACATGTTTTAGTTTTAATACATCTTCGCACGGATCTATGGCCGGACTTCCGGGGTTTCTGCAACGCAAAAAGCGGTTTTTGCAGCTCGGAAAGTCCAACAATGGTATCAGAGCCACGTACGAAGCATGTTTGTGTTTTATTTTTGTAGTTTTTGTATTAGATATAAAAATTATAGATTTTTATGTTTCTGTAAATTTACTATTTTTATAGAATTTTTGGGTATTTTTCTCGAAGAGTCGAAGCAACGAGTATTGGGACACTTGTAGGCTTCAACCATTGAGAAAAACTCTCCGAAACGGTGAGTTCTCACTTTAGGTTTTTGGGACAACGACTTAAGTCACTGTAAGATCGTAGTAGGACACTCGCAAAGTTTATTTTCTGAGTAGGGGCGCTGCCCCTATCCCCAAAAGGGGGCTTGTCCCGCGATCGTGCCCGGAAATCGCTTAGCGGGACCGTTACAGAGAGTTGACTCATAAAATTGAAAAAAAAAGGAAAAATTATAGAAATTTTCTATAAAGAAATACATAATTTAGAATTATGTATAATTCTGTGATTGTCATGGCCCAATAACCCCAATTTGATTGGATTATGATGTGTTGTAATTCATAATATGGCATGCGTGTCATTTTTGTGGTTGTACGTGTTGTATAGTGTATGCGACCTACACGTCGTACCTCTTCTTTTAAAATTCTAGTTGTAAATAGTTTTAGACTCGAATGTAACTTGAGTTTCATGTTTGTAATGTACAAAATGAAGCGGTGGAAGGTCCACTTCTAGACGGAGTTACGAGAAGGGTGCCGATGACACATGACGATCAAAGGAAGCGCTTTGAGAAGCCGCTAGCCCTAGGTTGACCGTCCGATCTTCTCATTGGCTTGAGAAGATCGTAGTAGGGTCATGACCTAATCACAATTAATATATATATATATGTATATATGTTGATATATATGTATATATATTTGTTATGCTTGTATGTATGTGATGCATGCTAGCAGAATAATGCTTGTATGTATATGATGCATGCTAATATAGGATAATAAAGGCCTTAATGCGTATATGATACACATTACAATTAGATTAGATCTTAATCGAATCAACTCGTAAATGCCTACCAAGTCCTTGATACCCATCACTACCTCGATCATTTGTAGTTGTTGAATCTGCCAAAGCAGAGCAACGCATATTATCTTGGTAGGGTGCAGAGGGACAATCTTGGTCCCGCCTATCACGACTTGGGTTAGAGTAAGCTCAATTAGATTGAGTAAAACTAGTTAACTCAATTGGATCGAGAAGAACTATAGGCATATTCCAATCGTTGGAAAGATAGGATAAGATCGCATTTACACTAAATCTTGGGCGATTTAGCCAAAGCTAACTCAAGGTCTTTTGTAAATGTGGGTCTTGATCCTATAAACAAGAGTTGCATAGAGATGTAATCGGTAATGTGTTACCCACTGATCGTACTAAGTCTTAGGTGATTTAGCCAAAGCTAACTCAAGGCTTAGTATGATGTGGATCTTGTCCCGCAAAAATTATAGCTAGTTTGTATGAATCTAGTAATGTGGTTTGACCACATCCATAACTCGATTCTACAAAATTCCTATAATTCAGTGGGAGCATCATTTGATTAAAGGTCTAATTAAATGATAAAAGGAATATGATATTAATTCTCTGCATTGTATGTTGTAGATAACTATATCGACAAACACAAACACTCTCTCTCTGCGTTCTGTCCTTGAGAAGGACAAGCTCAATGGAGCAAATTTCCTGGACTGGTATAGGAACCTGAGAATTGTTCTCACCCAAGAAAGGAAGCTGTACGTCCTGGAGCAGCCCATTCCGGAGGCACCTCTTGCCACTGCCTCGCGAGCTGACAAAGATGCTTTCAAGAAGCATCAAGATGATGCATTAGATGTGTCATGTCTAATGCTCGCGACCATGAACTCTGAGCTTCAGAAGCAACACGAGTTCATGAATGCTTATGATATGGTTGATCATCTTCATCAACTATATCAAGGACAAGCAAGGCACGAGAGATATGAAGTCTCTAAGGCATTGTTTGGGTCCAAAATGAAAGATGGGACTCTCGTAGGTCCATATGTACTCAAGATGATTGGGTACGTAGAAAACCTACAAAGGCTGGGATTCCCACTTGGCCAAGAGCTGGCCACTGACCTGATCTTGCAATCTTTGCCACAAGCCTACAATCAATTTGTGATGAATTATAACATGAATGAAATTGATAAGCCACTGCCTGAGATGCTCAGCATGTTGAGAACTACTGAGCTTAACCTTAAGAAGGGAAAATCTGACGCCATTTTGATGGTGCAAAAGAAGAAAGGCAAGGGCAAGCCTAAAGGTAAGGGAAAGTCCCAAGCCAAGGGAAAGAGCAAGGAACTGAAACCCAAAGGAGGGGTAGCCAAGGAAGGGGCTTGCTTCCACTGCAAGGAAGCTGGACACTGGAAGCGTAACTGCAAGGCATACCTGGAAGATCTTAAGAAGAAGAGAAGTGAGACTTCTACTTCAGGTATAAATGTTATAGAAGTCAATCTATCTATTTCTTCATCTTGGGTATTAGATATCGGATGTGCATCTCACATTTGTACCAATGTGTAGGCGCTGAGAAATAGCAGGGCATTGACAAAGGGCGAGGTGGACCTACAAGTAGGCAATGGAGCAAGAGTTGCTGCTGTTGCTGTAGGAACTTATGATCTATCTCTGCCCTCTGGGCTTGTACTAGAATTAGATGAATTTTTTTATGTGCATGCCTTAACTAAGAACATCATTTCCGTTTCTTGTTTGGACAAGAAAGGATTTACATTTATAATAAAGAACAAATGTTGTTAAGTTTATTTAAATGATATGTTCTATTGTAGTGCACCTCTAATGAATGGACTCTACTTTCTAGACTTAGAGAGCCCTATCTATAACATAAGTACCAAAAGGTTCAAGTCAAATGAGTTGAACCAAACCTAATCTCTGACATTGTCGCTTAGATCACATAAATGAGAGTCGCTTATCTCAGCTCATTAAAGATGGGCTGCTAGACTCATTTGATTTTGAATCATATGAGACATGCGAGTCTTGCCTTTTAGGCAAGATGACCAAGACTCCCTTTAGTGGACACAACGAAAGAGCAACAGACTTGTTTGGACTTATACATAGTGATGTATGTGGCCCTTTCAATGTTGTTGCTAGAGGCAGTTACAGGTACTTCATTACATTTACTAATGACTTCAGTAGATATGGTTATGTGTATCTCATGACACATAAATCATAATCCTTTGAAAAGTTCAAAGAATTCAAGAATGAAGTACAAAACTAGCTTGGCAAGAGTATTAAGATACTTCTATCAGATCGAGGTGGTGAATACCTTAGCCATGAGTTTCGTGACTATCTAGCTGAGTGTGGGAATCTATCCCAACTCACTCCTCCTAGAACGCCACAGTGGAATGGTGTATCCAAAAGGAGGAATCGTACCCTATTAGATATGGTATGATCCATGATGAGTCACATAGATCTTCCTATATCCTTTTGGGGATATGCTCTAGACACAGCAGCCTTTACCCTTAATCGTGTACCATACAAGGCTGTGATAAAGACACCATATACGATATGGACAGGGAGAAATCCCAAGATGTCTTTCATGAGGATTTGGGGTTGTGAGGCTTACGTTCGACATCAAGTCTCAGACAAACTGGGACCCAAATCCGATAGGTGCTATTTTGTTTGATATCCCAAGGATACAAAGGGATATTACTTCTACATTCTCAGTCAGCACAAAGTGTTTGTGGCAAAGACTGGGGTTTTTCTAGAAAGGGATTTTGTTTCTAGAAAAACTAGTGGGAGTACGTTCGATCTTGAAGAAATTTAAGATATGGACCATAGCACTGAGGCCTTGATGGAGGTTGAACAGGAATCACAAAGTGTTGTGGGTGATGAGGTTGTTGTACAAAGAGTTGTGGAACAACCACCTGTTCAGGTAGACCTACCTCTTCGCAGATCTAATAGGGTACGTTGTCAGCCTGAGAGATACTCATTTCTCTTGTCTGACCATGATGATGTAATGATCATTGAAAATGAGCCTACCTCCTATCAGGAAGCTGTGATGAGCCCAGATTATGAGAAATGGCTAGAGGCCATGAGATCCGAGATGGAATCCATGCACACCAACCAAGTATGGACTTTGGTTGATCCACCTGAAGGGGTCAAACTCATTGGGTGTAAGTGGGTCTTTAGGAGAAAGACTGACATGGATGGACTTATGCATACCTATAAGGGTTGATTGGTGGCTAAAGGTTTCAAGCAAATTCATGGTATTGACTATGATGAAACCTTTTCTCCAGTGGCGATGTTTAAGTCCATTCGAATCTTGCTTACTATTGCAGCATACCACGATTATGAGATCTGGCAGATGGATGTCAAAACCACATTTCTGAATGGAAACTTACTCGAGAATGTGTACATGACACAACTTGAGGGTTTTGAAGATCCACAGCATACTGGGAAAGTATGCAAGCTGCAAAGGTCCATTTATGGGCTAAAGCAAGCCTCTCAGAGCTGGAATCTTCGATTCAATGATGCGATCAAATAGTTTGGTTTCATCAAGAATGAAGATGAACCCTGTGTCTACAAAAGGGTTAATGGGAATACAGTTGTCTTCCTTGTATTGTATGTGGATGACATACTGCTCATTGGGAGTGACATCCCTTCGCTATAGTCTGTGAAGACTTGGCCGGGGGCGTGCTTCTCAATGAAGGACTTAGGTGAATCAGCCTGTATTCTAGGCATCAAGATCTATAGAGATAGATCTAAGAGATTGTTTGGCCTAAGTCAGAGTACATACATTGACATGGTATTACTATGGTTTGCCATGCAGAATTCCAAGAAGGGACTTCTGCCAATGTCACATGGTGTGAGTCTTTCGAAGACTCAAAGTTCCTCTTCTAGAGAGGACAGAGACCGCATGGATAAGATCCCTTACGCATCTGCTATAGGATCTATCATGTACGCCATGTTGTGTACTCATCCTGATGTCTCATATGCTTTCAGCATGACGAGTAGATACCAGTCAGATCCAGGTGAGCATCACTGGATAGCAGTCAAGAATATTCTTAAGTACTTGAGAAGGACTAAAGAATATTTCTTGATATTTAGAGGCGATGAGGAGCTAGCTGTAAAGGGTTACAGCGATGCCAGCTTCCAAACTGACCAGGATGAATATAGATCGCAGTCAAGGTTCGTGTTTTGCTTGAATGGTGGCGCTGTGAGCTGGAAGAGTTCCAAGCAGGACACAGTTGCTGATTCTACAACAGAGGCTGAATATATCGGTGCTTCCATCTCATTCGAGAGACTATCGATAGAGGAGATGTGAAGATTTGCAGAGTACCCACAGAGGCTAACATCGTAGATACCTTGACCAAGGCTTTGGCACAGAAAAAGCATGATGGTCACACTAGGTCATTATTAGATACTACGGTGATTGACACTAGTGCTAGTGGGAGATTGTTAGTGAAAGCCCTAGAGCCAATCATGTGATGATTATTGTATGGACTTTATTGTATCATATTCCTATTTATAAAAGTCTGGTTATTATATTTACTTGTATTGGTGCCAAATAACTAAATATAATAATGTCCTTGAGTAGTAGGTTCTTATCTATATCAATCGATTGGTTGAATCGATAATGGGATGATATAGAGAACACTACTCTTAATCATTCCTAGTCAAGTATTAACATTCAGGGACAATGTTAATACGTAGAGACTAGCATGTAGGTCAACACGATGACTTGATCTCACAAGTCATGGATATGAGATATCATGTTGACACATGGGTATGCATTGGAGAATATATACTGAATGACCCGCCATGAGAAAGTATCATGGATCGTTATATGAGTGTCATATACTTTCTCATGTGGCTATTAGTATGACTATTAGTCCTTAGACCTGAAGTCACCATGGTTCCCTACATAAGGAGTTGCATACTTTGGCTTCGTCAAACGTCACCCGTAAATGAGTGGACTATAAAGGCGATTACTGGGTATGTGACAAATTATGCGAAGGGATGTGAGTGATGTAGATAGGATTAATCCCTCCTATATGACGGGGGTGACATCGATATTCTTGATAGAGTGAGACCAGGAAGTGCATGGTCATGCCCAAATGAGTCAATATGAGATATTGAGCTCATTTGATTAGAGTGAGTCCACTTGGAGTTCAAGATATAGATTGTACCAAGGATGACACGGTCTATGCCTCAATTGGTCAATCTAGATGTCAAGGATAGAGGGACATTGTCACATATTGTGAGAGTCACAATTAGTAGTCACAAAGGTGATGTTGGAGCTCAACATTCTTGTAACTTGGGTAGCAATGATGTGTTGCTAGATACCACTCATGGCTTATGTTCCTAAATTGGTTTAGGGACATTGCCAATGTTACAAGAATCTATAGGGTCACAAACATAAGGGCAATTAGATGGAGGTTAGGTTCATATGATGAACCATGAGGATTAGGTTCATGGGATGAACCAAATTGGATTAAGAGTAATCCTAATTAGACTAATTGAGTTGGCCTCGATTTGATTCAAGTGTTGAATGAGTCTAATTTAGATTTGATTCATCAAATCAATTTAAATTAATGAATAGAGATTCATTAAATTAAATTGACTTGAGTCAAGTGGTTAGATTTGATCAACCATGGGAGATAAGAGGTCAAGTTTGACTTGACTTGAGAGGAAGATGAAAGGTCAAGTTTGACTTGACTAAATGTCATGTCATGATGATGACTTGGCATGGCCGACCAATGATGATGCTCCACATCATCATTGACTTATCATGTGGTGCCACCTCATGAGGGAGACCAAGAGCCATTGGAGTTACATGCATGCATGTAACCTCCCAAGCCTTATTGTGGCCGGCCACTTTACTCCATTTAATGGGGAAATTGATTTGGTGAGTTACACTCCAACTTCATCTTCTTCCTTGGATCATCTTCCTCTCAAGCTTGCTCTCCCATCCCTCTCTTTGGCCGAACCATCCATAGGGTGCTAGCACACTCAAGGGTGTGTTTTCTCCACCTATTGCTTGTGTGGATACCAATAGAGGAGTGTGCACTTGACGCTCTTGAGTTTCGGCGAAGCTTTTGGACGAGCGGGATTTGCGAAGGGCGTCGCATCGAGAGTAATGATCTCACCTTCTAGATCTAAGGTAGATCTAGGGTTTTTAGTAAACACATACATGTTTTAGTTTTAATACATCTTCGCACGGATCCGTGATCGGACTTCCGGGGTTTTCGTAATGCAAAAAGCGGTTTTTGCAGCTCAGAAAGTCCAACACACTACTCCCATGTGGTGATGCTTCCAGAGGGTAGAGAGTGAAGCCAAGCCTTAGCCTTATCCCACAGTGAAAACGGGAATAGGCTCAGGCGGATCACGTCAGAAGGGACTCCGTTCAGTTTCATAGTTGAGCAGATTTCGATAAAAGCCTCAAGATGCCGGTTCGGGTCTTCAGTCGCAGCTCCCCCGAATTGGCTCTGCTGGACCATATGTATAAGTGTCAGCTTCAGCTCAAAGTTATTTGCCGAAATAGATGGTCCAGCTATGCTCAACTTGAATCCTCTAGCGCTAGGAGCTGCATAGTCCCGCAGAGGTCGGCTTCCTATGTTCACCTCGGATGCAGCTTGATCTTCCATCTTTCGCTGTATTGCTCTCCGAAGGTGAAAGGTTCACTTAATCTCTAAGTCGATCGGAATTAGGCCTTCCGACCTAGTCTTCTAAGCATACGACGAACCAGACCACAAAAGTAAGAGTGCTACCCTAATGCTAAAAGCAGAAAATAAATAAATCTAGCAAATAAAAATCTAATATGCAATAAGTAAATAGGAAACTACTGCTGAAAATACAAACTAAATCTAAATATGGAAAATAGAACTAAGCAGATAAGATTAAACTAAAAGGAAAATAAAGCAAGAAAATAATCTAATCCTAAGTCCGATCCAATCTACCATCATTCAATTTGATATCGAATCAATAGTCGCCAACAACGGCGCCAAAAACTTGATGCGCACGGGCATGACCTCAAATCTCACGACGGATATCATCGTGGACTCAAAGTGCGCGCTCACGCTCAACGCCTGCAAGTGCATGGATGTCATCAGTAATAAAGATTTATCGATCCCACAAGGATTGGGATTCGAATACCAATACACTAAGTGGTTGTGATTTTTCGGACAAAATCTCTGAGAGAGTCAGTTGGTGAAGACTATCGGTGGACCCTACTCTATACGGTGTCACACGGAGGAGGAAAAGAGTGTGCCGGGGTCTTAAAAGGAGATTCTAGGACTTCAGTTTCGCTTGTGTACCACAAAACAATATTGTCAATTGGCGTCATCTAAACGTCTACCTACGATTTTGGGGAAGGGACATCATACACTCTCCCACAGAGCCGCCGCATTCACTGGGAGCTACCTCCGCCCAAAAGGACAGGATAGAGGGTACGAGGATGCCAAATCAATCCTTGTGGTGGACCATTTCTGATTCCACCGCTCCCTTCTCCCCGCAGTTACGGGAGGGCAGGTTTACCCCTATGTTCCTTTGATCAAACCTCCTAAATTTAGATTGCGAGGGTTGTCACCACCTCATATCACCTAAGCATAGCGGAAAGAAAGTCAAACTCACATAAATATAATAGAGAGCAACTACCAATTGTCAAATCAAACTTTTGGCCAGAATTTAATATGAACCAACATTGAAAATATATGCAAGCTACTCCCTAATCCTAGAATCAAAAGTACTACTCCATAAATACGAAGGAAGAATCACAAAACATGTTTAAGTTTGAATACAATAGAAATAAAGCGCAGAAATAGAGATATACGATGCTTCGTGATCTTCTCTCCGACGTTGTATTGCAAGTTGTGGACCTCCAGCGTCGTTCCTCCTCCCCGCTGTGAGTTACCGAAACTTTTTAGGGCTTCGGCGTGCCATCCTAGCTGTCGTGCCTCCCCCCTAGGGTTTAGGCGGAGCCATCCTTAATAGACATCGCCTCGGACCACTGTAAAATCCAGAAAAAGCCCTAGTCGCGCAAATCTATCAGGCCACGACACATCTGTGTGTTTCCACACAGCTAGGCCATGTGCAGTCCTAGGATGTTGTTCTTCACCCATTGGACATGACCGTGTGAATCCACATGCCCTGGCCGTGTCCCACTCTGTGTCTAGCTGCGAAAGTCCTTCTTTTGCTCCGAAAACGTGTCTTTTTCACCAGAAAAGCTAACCTTCACATAAAAGTATAATGAGCAGACCTCCAAACCAGAAAATAGGCAATGTGTGCAAGAATATAGTAACATATGCATGAAACTAACACAAAATGTAACAAGATGTGAGCGAAAACTACTCCTAAAACCCTATATATTTTGCTCACATCACCTATCCACCACCGAGATCGAGTATGTGGCTATGGGTGGTTGTGTAGCTCAACTACTATGGATGAAATATACTTTAGAGGACTATGAGCTACTTTACTCCAACATAAAAGTATTTTGTGATAACGTGAGCACCAAAAATCCGGTGCATCACTCTAGGACCAAGAACATTGAAGTGAAACATCACTTCATTAGAGATCATGTGGATAAAGGGGACATTGAGCTTAATTACATTGAATCTAAGTCCAACCTAGCTGACATCTTTACCAAGCCTCTCCCCGAAGTAGAATTTTCATCACTTAGTAGAGAACTTGGGATGTGCTTAGTTGAATAAAGGTGTAGGTTTGCATGATCCTATAGAAATTCTAGGATTTATACCTTTAAGCATCTCACAAAACACCTAAGAAACCATGATTTTTGTATTGAGCCACTTAGACAACATGTGAGATGTTAGGAAGATGCACTTGGTTTATCATGTTTGTTATGATGCATTATTATGAACCAAAGTGCCATCTAGAGACATTAATCCTTTATTAGACTAATCATTGGGAAGGCTTATGCACAATTAATGTGCATATAGCTCCAAGAATATAATTGAAAATGTCAAATAAAACATAATTTAAACTATGTTTATCAAACTTTGAAAAATAGTTTTCAAGTGGAATACAAAAGTGATACAAAGTTTGCAAAATACTTAAAGTTTTTGCTAGGTTTCAAAATTGTATCATTTTCAAAATCTGGAAAACATATATTTTTTAAATTATTTTTCCTTGATATAAAATGATTTCAGAAATATGTACACAAAATTTTGTGATTTTTTGATGTTTCTAGAATTTTTGACACATTTTTGAAGTTGGGATGAAAAATCAGAAAAGTGGACTTTGGGCATAGCAATCGACTGAATCAGAATTCAGTCGACTGATACGTTGTGTTTTCTGAAAAACTGCCCTATTTCCTAGTTTTTAGTGTATTTTTGAATGTCCTAAAATTATGGCATGATAATCTTAAGTATAAAGAAGTTTTTGGACTGTTTGATGCAATATTTTAGGGGGAGTTTCATCATATAAATCTTTTCATCCCCTTAACTTATATTGTTGGTGCAAAGTTAGGATTTAACCTCCAATCTTTTGTTAGGCTTTGCTCCACATATTATTCATTCATCATGAACCATATCTTGGATTAAGGGGGAGCTTAATTTCAATCTTATATCTTAAGTTCAAGATACAACAAATTTAACTCTTTCATGAAATTTATGAATCCTTATCTTTTTGATGTATGTCAAAGGGGGAGAAGGAATGTTTAAGTTAGAATTCATATTGATTATGTGCATATGTTAAAGACCTAACTTAAATGATTACCAAATATCAAAAAGGGGGAGATTATTGGTGCAACAATGCCCCAAGCATTTATATGTTTTGATGTTTGGATAATCATCTAAGTTAGGCAATACCTTGTGATCTAATTGTGAACATGTTTAAGTGACAGGAAAATCCAAGTATGAAGACTTGGTAAAGGAAAAGTCCAAGTGTGATCTTGGAAAGAGAAGTCCAAGGAAAATGCTTGGCAGCGTAAGACCAAGCATGTAGTCTTGGCAGCGTAAAGTCCAAGCGGACCTTGGCAAAGGAAGTCCAAAGGCAAGTCTTGGCAGTGTAAGTCCAAGCATATAGTCTTGGCGGCATAAAGTCCAAGATATGACAAAACCGAAGGAAGCTCTTGGAAGCAAGCGCAAAGGATGAACAAGTCGCGAACTCGGAGGGATCCTGGAGGCGCAAAGCTTAAGGAATAGCTAGAAGGTTGAGTCTAGGTCTAGGGAGTCAATTAAAGTATCAATTATTCATACTTGATGAGTATCAGTCGACTGATACGATGTAGCAGTCGACTGATAGGGTGCTCGACTGAGTCAGGCTAAAAAGCTGACGAACAGTCGACTGCCTAGTCTTGGCAGTCGACTGATACGACCATCAGTCGACTGCCACTGTTTGGCAGTCGACTGATCAAGTCAAACCCAGGCACAAAATGGAGTCTCACTCGATTGCGCATGGTGATCACTCGACTGATCACTCAATCAGTCGACTGATGGAGGGATCAGTCGACTGATGATGTAACACCTCCTAGTCTTTCCACTCTCTACCAGGGGAGATGTCACTATTTTATTGTCTCTATCTTTAATTCATGCAATATACTAACACAATATGCTAACAACTAAAATAATCATAAGGACCTTGACATCACTTAAACAATAATCATTTCAACATCTTCACCTAACATGCAAGTATTAAGACTAACCCAATATAACTCTAGCATTCTTTTGTCTCAACCATAAGTAATCCAGTTGAACTTCAACAATATCAAAAGAAAACAATTAGAAACTAAAAATCTGGTTTAGACATCTGCACTTAGGATCTTTTACTTCCACTGTTTCCTCTCCACACACACCTAGCACTTCATCCGCCATGCCACCTTACTGAAGCTTTTCTTTACCTTTATCTGTAGTATAAGGAAATGTAAACAGTAAGCAATAATGCTTAGTAAGTACTTTCTATGCTCACAAAAATATGCAATGTATGAAATCATGCAACTAGTTCTCTTACCCTTGATACATTGATACACATGCAAGCATAACTGGAAATCATAATTTTGAATACATGTCTCATGTATAAACCATGCTCTTAAGTATTTTAAAACTTGTAAACAGTGTATCTGAACTAGAATAATTAACTTTGAAAACTTTTACTTGTACTTATACTGATACTTCAAATTAATAATCATCCTGGATATGGGCCCAGTATAGTACCAATGCGCGCTTTCCTAATAGGCCGGGGTGGCCAACCACCGAACCTACTAGGGTAACTGAGATTGAGGGCCTTGGCCCATGGGCGAAATTGATACCCGGTACATGCCATTTCAAAAGTAAAATACTTTCTTTATACTTATATTCTTATACATACTAAAAGAATGCTCTTAATCTCCTAAATCACGAATGAGGAGCACCATCAAGATCCTTATGCTCTTGACCTCCAAAAATTGAAATGGGGAGCATACTGAAGATCGTTGTGCTCTTAATCCCCAATTCAAACGGGGAGCATCTTTAAAGTTTTCCTATAAAGGAAATATTTTTTTTCAGCTTACTCTACAGCCTGCATATAATTGTAAGCTACAATTCATCTACCACATGTATGATCATAAATCACATCCTCAATATGGATCTAAACATGATACTGAAACAACATGACATAATGGTAAAATCATGTACTAAAACACCATGCATAACTGGAAATAACATGCACATAAAAATATACCAATGACATACGATAACTACTTATACTACAGGTGAGAAAATCTTCTATGTGTTCCTTGCCTTAGCGTGATCCTCTACCAAGTCCTTGAGGAGATCCCTCTTGAAAAATCCCCTCTTGAATTATCCAAAGAGAAGACAAGCTTCTTCCTCGCTTCGACGGCTGGAAAAACGAGAGGGAGAGAGAGAGGCAACTGGAAAAAAAGAAACAAGAGGGAGAGAGAGAGAGAGGCGGCTGGAAAAATGAGAGGGAGAGAGAGAGAGAGGCGGTTGGAAAAAAAATGAGAGGGAGAGAGAGAGAGAGAAACAAAAACTATATATAAACTAGGGTTTCTTTAATTTAATTACCCCTTTGAATGCTTAGCTAAATTAACCAACTTCTCCCTTTTTTTTCACCTATAGATATGTTATGTTATACCCTACTTATTGGTAATCTTATTACTTAGTGGTAGGAAGCCTATTCCTCTAAATCAACGGTTCATGGTTCGAGCCTCGGCTAACAAACCATTTATTCGATTTTTTTTTCCTTTTTTTTTTCCTATTCTTATTTCTATATTTTTTTTTCTAAATAAATAAATAAAAGTATAGGAACTAAAATTTGGGCTGTTACAATCTCTTATACCTTATAAAAGTTTCATCCTTGAAACTTAGAACAGCTAGGGGTACTTTTGCTTCATGTCATCCTCACATTCCCAGGTTGTTTCTTCAAATCTTTGACTTTGCCATAAGACTTTTACTAATGGTATTTCTTTATTTCTTAGTCTCTTGACTGCTCGATCTATTATCTGAATAGGTCAACTTTCATAACTTAGATCTGTCTGAATTTGTACCGTCTGTGGCTCAATCACTTGGTTAGTGTCTAGGACGTGCTTCTTAAGCATTGAAACATGAAATACATTGTGGATAGCTGACATTTCCTGTGGTAGCTCTAGCTCATAAGCTACCTTCCCAACTCTCTTGGTGGCCTACATATCTGAGACTTAACTTGCCTTTCTTCCAAAACCTCATTACCCCTTTCATAGGAGCTACCTTAATGAACACTGAATCTCCGACTTGGAACTCTAGGGGTCTGCGTCGGACATCGGCGTAACTCTTCTGCCGACTCTGGGTAGTCTTTATCCTTTGACATATTTTCTTTATAGCTTTGGTGGCGTCATCTATAAAATCAGTCTTGAGTCCCATTTCTTTCTTCTCGCCACCCTCACACCAACAGATAGGTGATCTGCATCTCCTTCCATACAAGGCTTCATAAGGTGTCATTCCAATTGTGGTTTGATAACTATTATTATAGGCAAACTCTGCCAAACACAAATATTTGCACTAGCTTCTTTTAAAATCTAAGGCACAAGCTCTTAGCATATCCTCCAGAATCTGATTCACTCTTTCTATTTGCCCATATGTCTGAGGATGAAATGCAGTGCTAAATCTTAGCTTAGTGCCGAGGGATATTTGAACACACTCCCAGAAATGTGAAGTGAAGCGACTGTCTCTATTAGAGATAATGGTCTTAGGTACTACATGCAGTCTAATCACTTCCTTGACGTATAACTGGCCTAACTGCTCCATGGAGTATGATATTCTGATAGGCATGAAGTGAGTAGACTTTGTCAATCTATCGACAACTACCCAAATAGAATCGTAGCCATTGGTTGTTTTGGGCAATCCTACTATGAAATCCATGGCTAGTTCCTCCCACTTCCATTCTGGAATCTGGATAGGCTGTAGAACTCCTCCTGGTCTCTGGTGTTCGGCTTTCACTCTCTGACATGTCAAACAAGTGCTAACATACTTAGCCACGTCCCTCTTCATACCAAGCCACCAGAATTTCCCTTTCATATCTTGATACATCTTGATGGATCCAGGATGCATCGAATATAAGGTCCCATGAGCTTCTTCTAGGATCTTCTTTCTTAAGTCTGGGTCCTTGGGGACACAAAAGCGTTCACCCAGATATAATACCCCACTGTCAAAGACACAGAATCCTTCATCCTTTCCTTCTTGGATCTCTTGCTTGATCCTTTGGATGCTAGGATCTTTGTCCTTTCTCGCTAATATATCCTTGAACAGTGTAGGTACTATGGTCAAGGCGGAGAGCTGTCCAGAAATGATCTCAATCCCAAAATTCATTATCTCTTTCTTCAGTGGTTGGGATAGAGTTGCTAGGGACATCAAAGTGGCGCATGATTTTCTACTCAGCGCATCTGCTATTTTGTTTACCTTTCCAGGATAGTAGTGGATTTCACAGTCGTAGTCCTTTACTAGCTCAAGCCATCTGCATTGTCACATATTTAGATCCTTCTGAGTGAAAAAATACTTCATACTCTGGTGATCTGTGTAAATCTTGCATTAGACTCCATATAAGTAATGTCTCCAAACTTTCAGAGCAAAGACCACTGCTGCCAACTCAAGGTCATGAGTGGTGTAATTTATTTCGTAGTCCTTGAGTTGTCTAGATGCATAAGCAATGACTTTACCCTTTTGCATAAGTACTGCTCCGAGTCCCATATTGGATGCATCAATATACAGGTCAAATCCCTCATTACTTTCTGGAAGGGTAAGCACTGGAACACTTGTGAGTCTCCTCTTTAATTCAAGGAAGCTCTTTTCACAATATTCGATCCATTCAAACTTCTTGTTCTTTCTGGTAAGAACCGTCAATGGTGAAGCTATCCTTGAGAAGTTTTCCACAAACTTCCGATAGTACCCTGCTAATCCGACGAAACTTCTAACTTCACTGGCATTCTTTGGTTGACCCCAATTACTGACCGCTTCTATCTTTGTCGGGTCTACCATAACTCCATCTTTTGAAATAACATGTCCCAGAAATGACATTTGATCAAGCCAAAACTCACACTTGGAGAACTTTGCATATAACTATCTTTGCTGAAGGGTCTGTAAGACTGTCTTCAAGTGTTCGGCATGTTCCTCCTGGGTTCTCGAGAAGATAAGGATGTCGTCAATGAAGACGACCACAAACTTGTCAAGGAACTCCTTAAATACTCGATTCATCATGTCCATAAACATAGCGGGTGCATTTGTCACTCCGAAGGGCATGACCACGAACTCATAGTGTCCATACCTCGTTCAGAAGGTTGTTTTCGGTATATCATCCTCTTTAACTCTTACCTGATGATAACCGAACTGCAAGTCAATCTTGGAGAAGACTGTGGCTCCCCTCAATTGATCAAATAAATCCTCTATTCTTGGCAGAGGATATTTATTCTTGATTGTCACTTGATTCAAGGCTCGGTAGTCTATGCACATCCTCATAGACCCATCTTTCTTTTTCACGAACAACACTGGAGCTCCCCATGGGGAATGACTAGGGCGGATGAATCCCTTGTCTAATAACTCCCATAATTGTTCCTGAAGCTCTTTCAATTCAGCTGGAGCCATACGATAGGGTGCTTTTGAGATTGGGTTGGTACCAAGAATAAGCTCAATCTCAAACTCAACTTCCCTTCTAGGTGCTAGTCCTGGTAGCTCGTTAGGAAATACTTCCGGGTAGTCACATACAATTGGGACTTCTTCCAGCTTTTGACTTCTTTCTTGCTTAGTATCAACTATATGTGCTAAATAACCAGTGCATCCACTAGCTAGCATCTTCTGAGCTTCCATAGAAGACAATAACTTCTTAGTCTTCTTCCTTGGTTCTCCAATAAACTCAAATTTGGCCTCGATCTCGGGTTGGAATACTACTCTTTGCTTACGACACTCAATGGAAGCACCGTACTTGCTAAGAAAGTCCATTCCAAAGATGACATCATAGTCATGCATGTCCAGCAAGATTAGGTCACTATAAAGCTCTTTGTCTAAAATTTTGATCGGCATGGCACGCAACCAGTGTGTAGATGTTATTATTTCACCCAAAGGTAGGGTCGTTAAAAATTGAATATCTAAGATATCTGGAGTTATATCTATCTTCTTAGCAAATGCCATAGACATGAAAGAATGGGTTGCCCCAGTATCAAACAGTACGGTAACATGCTAACTAAGGATAGGTATATGACCTGTGACCACCATAGAAGTATTTTCTACCTCTTCCTTTGTGAGGGAGAAGATTCGAGCATTAGGTGTAACTGATGGGGCCTCCAATCTTCCTTGGCTGATGTAAGGACCCTCCAGTGCTCCCTGCATTTGATGTAGCTGGGCTGGTCTACCTCCATACTGAATAGACTGTGGCAGAGGCAGATTGGTCTTGGTGGGGCACTATTTGGCGAAGTGTCCATCGAGACCACATATATAACACCCGCTCACGCCCTGGCGGCAAACTCCTGGATGCTTCCTCCCACACTTAGAACATGTAGGATACGTAGGCTGCTTACTAGCTGAACCTCCCTTTATATTATTCCATTGTTTCCTCTTGCCATTATTGTTTCACTTCCAGTTCGAATTACCGCTCTGAGCTTTATGATCTCCTGAACTTCCCTGGCTTTTGCTTTCTATCGAGGCTAGCTTCTGGTGCTTGATACTATTCATGTAATGCTCCGTGATTAGCGCACTGATGATTAGCTCTTCAGTAGTCTGTGGTCTATTAACTCCACCAGCCACATTCAGAGCTATATCCGATCTCAACATCTTTAGAATCAACCTAACTCTTTCCTTCTCAGTACTGACCAGTTTCGGGCATAGACAAGCCAACCTATTTAACTTCTTCACCGCTTCATCAACTGATAAATCCCCTTGTCGGAACTCCATGAACTCATCATAATGCTTATTGGTGACTCGCATATGGAAGAACTCCTCAAATAACTCCATCTCAAAGTCCATCCATGACATTTGGTTCACCACCCTCTTGGCCTTTACTCGCTCCCACCACATTCTGGCATCTCCGGTCAGACAGAACGAGGCGCACTTGACTTTCTCATTCTCAGGCCAGTCCATCAGTTCCACTATGCTCTCTACTATCTTGAACCATGCCTGAGCATCCCATGGTTCACTGGCACCGGCAAAACTCTCTGGCTTCAGCTTTTGCCATTAAATCAGATAGGCCTCTTGCCTCACCCCTCCCACTAGAGCTGTTGGTGGGACTGGTGGGGCGGAAGATGTAGTTGGAATGGCATTCTGAGTCCCTGGTTGAGTAACAAGATTTTCTCGCTGATTCATCATCAAGGTATTGATGACCTGCTACTGCTCTACCACTTGCTATTGGAGCTAAGTGACTTTCTGCATTCAGGCAGGTGGTGGTACTTCTTCATTTATTCCTTGTCCTCTACGGGGTCTTCCTTGAGGCATTTCTTGCTCTTCATAAGATGATAAAGTGAAACCACTATAAGGCTATTATCACTACTTTTTATCATCTTCACATACATATCTAGATATGCTCTATTACTTACTGTCTATCATCTTCATATATATATATGCAAGCATGTTTAACTCAAAGATAACATTCTAGGTGAGCATGCTTAACTTAAAATAAGCATTCCTTACTACTCATAAAGTAAATAAAGTTGATAAATACTTGCTTACTTGGAGGTGGCAGGACTGATGCTCGATGTGTGTGTGACGGAAGGGCGGAACTCACTCTGATACCATCTTGTAACACCCCCTAGTCTTTCGACTCTCTACCAGGGGAGATGTCACTACTTTACTGTCTCTATCTTTAATTCATGCAATATGCTAACAACTAAAATAATCATAAGGATCTTGACATCACTTAAACAATAACCATTTCAAGATCTTCCCTAACATGCAAGTATTAAGACTAACCCAATATGACTCTAGCATTCTTTGGTCTCAACCATAAGTAATCCAATTGAACTTCAACAATATCAAAAGAAAACAATTAAAAACTAAAAATCTGGTTTAGACATCCGCACTTAGGATCTTTTACTTCCACTGTTCCATCGCCACACACACCCAGCACTTCATCCGCCATGCTACCTTACTGAAGCTTTTCTTTACCTTTATCTGTAGTATAAGAAAATGCAAATTGTAAGCAATAATACTTAGTAAGTACTTTCTATGCTCACAAAAATATGCAACGTATGAAATCATGCAACTAGTTCTCTTACCCTTGATACATTGATACACATGCAAGCATAACTGGAAATCATAATTCTGAATACATGTCTCTTGTATAAAACATGCTCTTAAGTATTTTAAAACTTGTAAATAGTGTATCTGAACTAGAATAATTAACTTTGAAAACTTTTACTTGTACTTATACTGATACTTCAAATTAATAATCATCCTGGATATGGGCCCAACATAGTACCAATGTGCGCTTTCCTAATAGGCTGGGGTGGCCAACCACCAAACCTACTAGGGTAACTGAGACTGAGGGCCTTGGACCATGGGCAAAATTGATGCCAGGTACATGCCATTTTAAAAGTAAAATACTTTCTTTATACTTATATTCTTATACATACTGAAGGAATGCTCTTAATATCCTAAATCACGAATGGGGAGCACCATCAAGATCCTTTTTCTCTTGACCTCCAAAAATTGAAATGGGGAGCATACTGAAGATCATTGTGCTCTTAATCCCCAATTCGAACGGGGAGCATCTTTAAAGTTTCCTTATAAAGGAAATATTTTTTTTAGCTTACTCTACAGCCTGCATATAATTGTAAGCTACAATTCATCTACCACATGTATGATCATAAATCACATCCTCAATATGGATCTAAACATGATATTGAAACAACATGACATAACGGTAAAATCATGTACTAAAACACCATGCATAATTGGAAATAACATGCACATAAAAATATACCAATGACATACGATAACTACTTATACTGCAAGTGAGCAATACTTACTTCCTACGCTTTTCACCAATTTATATTGCTAGATTTCATAAAGAGAAAATCTCCTACGTGTTCCTTGCCTTACCGTGATCCTCTACCAAGTCCTTGAGCAGATTCCTCTTGAAAAATCCCCTCTTGAATTATCCGAAGAGAAGACAAGCTTCTTCCTCGCTTCGGCGGCTGGAAAAAAGAGAGGGAGAGAGAGAGGCAGCTGGAAAAAAAGAAACGAGAGGTAGAGAGAGAGAGGCGGCTGGAAAAATGAGAGGGAGAGAGAGAGAGGTGGCTAAAAAAAATGAGAGGGAGAGAGAGAGAGAGGGAAAAAACTCTATATAAACTAGGGTTTCTCTAATTTAATTACCCCTTTAAATGCTTAGCTAAATTAACCAACTTCTCCCTTTTTTTTCACCTATAGATATATTCTGTTATACCCTACTTATTGGTAATCTTATGACTTAGTGGTAGGAAACCTATTACCCCAAACCAACGGTTCATGGTTCGAGCCTCGGCTAACGAACCATTTATTCGATTTTTTTTTTCCTTTTTTTTATTCCTATTCTTATTTCTATATTTTTTTCTAAATAAATAAATAAAAGTATAGGAACTAAAATTTGGGTTGTTACAAATGAGCGTGCCGTTGGATGATGACAATTATGAATCCCGTGAATTCGGCTGTTTAGAAGCCGTTAGCCGCGACGACAGTCGACTGATGTTGTACATCAGTCGACTGATCGTGACCCAATGGGAAAAACAACCCTCTCTCTATAAAAAGAGGGCTTGTGGTGGTTGAGAGGGATAATGCTTACATTCTGATAATTCTCTCAAGCCTCCATGAATTTTCTAAGTTTTCCTAGTGTTTTAATTCCCCTCCTCCTCTCTAAACTTCATCCTCTTCTTTTGTAAGAAGAGGAGGGTTGTTGTAAAAAGAGAAAGCTTCTTAGTGAGATTGATTAGGGTTGATCCACCTTAAGAATCACCGTGGAGTAGGAGCGTTATCTCCGAACCACGTAAAGGCTTCCGTGTTAGCATTGTATTTTCATTTCTATTACTATTAATTTTGTTGTGCTTTCGCTAACCGTTTTTGTAGAAATTGAAAAAGAGGCTATTTAGCCCCCCTCTAGCCTTCCAAGGATCCCCAACAAGGATTATTGTTATGAGCTTCGTATCAGGTGGGTAATATTTCCTACCTTGGTCAGGTAGTTATTTATTCTAGGTGCATGAGCTCATATATTGTTAATCTTGTACCTTGACTCCACTCATGTTATTCTGTGCTTGATACTTAATCTTTGTACTTGAGATATACTATTGTTGTTGTCATATTTCGATCATCGTTGCTATGAATTTTCTATGCTATGGTATGTAGACCCTTAGACGCTTAACCATGTGTATGTAGCTGAGTATGGATATTGATTTGACTCGTGTCATCAGGAACAATCATCTGGGGGGTTGGATGGTGTCCTTAATGTAGAGTTAGTGGTGGGTCGTCTCTCTTTTTCATTGTATAACTATTACGGATCATATGTCTGTACATGTAGTGTGGGTTGTCGATGGTACGTTGCTACCGACTGGAAGTCCTAGCATGGTCGATGGTTAGTTGTATACGAAATAGAGAGTGTGTGTGGATGTACCTATGTGTGGTTGTGCATTCATTTCATTTGCATGCATGCTGGCGACTTGGTCTCCCTTGTGGTTGAAAGGGTTGTCAGTTATCCTGCCTCCACAGTTACTCGTGGTAGTAGTAATTGGTGTGAGAGCAGATTATTGGTTGTGCCGCACTTGACCACTATTGATAGTGATCGTTGGGTTATGTTCAGTTTGTTAGTGATATATGAGAGGTGTCCTAAGGCAATCGCCTTATGTTTGAACCATTTATATGATAAATGAAGATTCACTATTTGAGTATACATGTTTTCATGTATTTGATTAGATCTTAAACTCATTTACTGGAAGTCCACGATATGATTCACAGCATGAAAGAATTTGTGATTGGATCACAACTAGTGAGTATCTCTACATGTGTAATTGTGATGTATTGGAATTATCCCTAGTCGTTGAATTGATGGATTTGTACACCATCAATTTTGTTGAGACTAGCACGAGGTATACTCCTTGGTGTATCCAAGCAGCTGATTCTCACTGATTGGAGACATTGTGATGTCTGAAGTTAATCGTGGATGCTAGTTATGGTAACTAGTTCATTAGAGTGACCAACTGTAAGACTTCATATGGTTCTCTATATATATGGATATGTCAATGAAGTTCTTACTGTGGCTTAAGTGCAATGTTCCTTTGACTTGCAGTATTCAAGTCATCTTGGTCATGGAGACTTATGCTTTGACATCTTAAGCAAGCATCTCCAAGGAGATGTGGACCCGGGATGATCGGGTAAGTCAAAGTGACCGAAGGTGTTTGAATAGCCTATAAAGGATTCACCACTCCTTGCGAGGAGATGTATACCCATGGCCTCTCGTCGGATTGTTACTAAAGTCTTTGACCAAAGCATTACATGTTTAGAGTAAGGTACTCTTGGATACATGTGCAGTAACTAGAATCCGTAGGACGAGGAAATGATACTTGGGCTAGGTGTGACGTAGTCAGCCTAGTGGGGACTGACACTATAGACCATGTCTTGAACAAAGTGGGTATAAGATGTGTGAAGGGAACGAGGCATGATTCATTGTAGTTGCTGAAGGGTTTCAGAAATAGTTCTGGATCAACTGTTGATTTTTTGGTTAATTGGGGATCATGATGTTACTAGGTGCCACTCATGATCGTTCTGTAATTAATGGTTAATTATAGATGACCAATATAAATCGAGAACCTATTTGGTCACACGCACAATGAGCGTAATCTGAAGGATTTAAAATGAGCTTGAGAATGAGATTCTCAGATCGAGAGAAACTAGGTTTGATTGGACCAAACAAGGAGTGAGCATGAAATTGTTTCAGTTGCAATGGAAGCATGGATGGGCTGAGTCTTATGAAGATATGATGGATGAACCAAATTGGTTTGGTTCTAATCCAATGGTGGAGAACAAACCAAAGGGGTTTGGTTTGTTTTAAACGAATGAACCAAAGTTGGTTCGGTTTGTTTTAACTTAAAATAGACCAAATCGGTTTGGTTTATTTTAACTTAAGTTATTGGAGCGGGTTAACGGGTTTTGGTTATGAACCAATAACTCTAAGGAGAAGTTTTCTTAATGGTTAAGAAACACCGACTCTATAAAAACACGGTTAGGTTTTTGAAGAGCCCTAAGTTTATGTTGGAAAAACTTGTCTTCCTATCCTCTCCCTCTCTTCTCCTTGCCGCCGTCCAACAAGGTTGCCACCCAACCTTACCGCCGCCCCTTGCAACTGTTGCCACTGACGCAACTAGCTGTCGCTGGCCACCTGCTGCTGCCGGTGACCCTCCGACGACACCCCTTGGCTTCGGTGATCAAGGTGCAGTCGACCTTCCTCCTTTGGTCGGCGCAAATCCTCCACCAAGCTGTCCAGTTTTATGGACAGATTGTTTCCTTTCGTGTCAGAGCGTCGTTTGGACGACGTTTAGAGCTTCGACAGTGGCTACCTTACCGGGGATTCGATCTTCGGTAATCCTCATAGGTGGAGTACCAAGGATTTGTCAATCGGTTGACGAATACCTCTCCGGAGAAGCGAGTTTTGGGGACTCATTTTCAAATCCGAATTTTGATTCGGATTGTGATCTTCTCTCAATCACATCATCTTCGACACGAGGCTAGTAACTCCTACGAAGACGAGGCTTGTAGCTTGGCGAAGCTATCCTGACAGTACTCGGCGTGGATACGGATAGAGACAATTCTAGCGAGAGTTGCTCCGGTTGATGTCATTCCTACTGCACGTGATACGTCAGGTATAACTAGAGTAATTTTTTTTTATTGCAAAATTTAAAATTGTGATTATGTCTACACATGTTGTACTATGCATGCGTGTGATGTGTGTGTTGTAATAAATTAGATTTATTACTTTTAATTCTTCCGTTGTACACATGTTTATGAAACATATTCGAACACACACTCGCCGCGGTGCCAAAAACCCAACACAGTTGTCCTGAGTGTGTGGCACTCGACCACTCATGGGTAGTGTATGTCAGAGTGGCCAGCAGCAGGGACCCCTTTTGTGTAGCATATAGCTCTTGAGCTTATCACTACTTCTTCATACTGCCCACTCGGTCATTCGAGAGCAGTGGTTATTGTTGAGTTGAGATAGTTGTCATGTCGTGCCACCTAGACCACACTGGGGTCGTGGTAGCAAGTGGGGTGCGTAGGCATGACCATGCATTTGCATTTCCATGTGTGAGGGCATTTGTATATATATACATATGCATACATTTATGTATATATATGTGTGTGTGAGTGTGAACAGTATATATAGATACAGTCTATATATATATGCTTGTTATTTGCTTAGTCTATGTTGGTTGTGTGTCAGATACCAGTGTACGAGTTGTTGGGGATCGAATGGCCGGCTAGAGGGGGGTGAATAGCCCTCGTTCGTTGGACGTCGTATTTTGCTCGTCTACAAAATGTTAGCGCAAGCGGAAGCAATAAACTAAGACAAGCAAATAGAAATAAAACAAAGACAATACAAACACGGAGATGTAACGTGGTTCACGGCTACGCCGCTAATCCACGGTCCGATTCGTCCACGGTGAATCACTCCGCAATCTATCCACTAGATCTCTCCTTTGCACAAAGCTAGGTGGAGGTAACCTCTTTACAACAACACTCCTCTTACAAATATAATGAAAATAAGCTTGGGTAAGAGGATGGAAAGCTTTAGGGAACTTTGGGAGAGTATTGGAGTGTAAGCATTTTTTTCTCCCAAAGTCTTACCCCCTTCCTTTTTATAGAGGAAGAGGGTTTCTTCCCGTTGACACAGGATCAGTCGACTGATGCCCTCGATCAGTCGACTGATCCCGTAGCCGTTGCCCAATAACGACCGCTTTCCACGTTGGACACTATCCAACGATATTGACATCAGTCGACTGATGGCACCATCAGTCGACTGGTGCTCGATCAGTCGAGTGATCAACTGAGTCGACTCCACTCTGTGCCCATGCATAGTGCAATCGATCATTGCCGACATCGATCATTGCCGATCTGGCGATCGGCCGCCAAGCACTAAATCGTCTTATACCGATCGATCGACCCATCGACTCGGAAGCGATCGCCATGACATGGCAGTCGACTGGTGTCGGGAAAACCCATCCGACACTTGGCCAAAAGGCCAAGTTTCACCTAAGAGCTACCCCTTCCCGGGTTACAATCGCTCACTCTCATCCCTTGGAGTCCCTCGCCTTCAAAGTTCTCTTCGTTCGCAGCCACGTCCCTCGGCAGCATCAGGCGCACGACTCTGCAATGCTCCTTCGCGTCTCTTGCCTTGAAGTCTACTTCCTCCGGCTTCACTCCAAGCTTCTCGTCCGGTGGTCCCTCGGATGCTCCAAGCGCACGGCTTCCGCAAAGCAATCCTTCACCGACTCAAGGCCCGAGTGATGAAATGTGAAACTCGCCACGGCTCCATGCGCGAATTACTAAGTCCTGCACGACTTCAACGCACATATGAAATCAACATAACACACTAACTTAAACCCTTTGCCACACCATCAAAACCATATTATGGCAAGAGATTGCCCTTACAATCTCCCCCTTTTTGATGTGTGGCAATCCGTTTAAGTTAGGTAAACATTTGATAAAAATTTCTAAGGTTAGAAAGCATGTAAACATAAAACATGATATAGCAACATGTAACTCCCCCTTAATCCATGAAACTCTCTTTTCTCCCCCTATCATATATTTCTCCCCCTAAAATAATTAACTTAAACATAATTATTTCTCCCCCTTTGACACCATCAAAAAGATTTACACTAAGTTATAAACTCATGGCATCAAGTATAATGGAAGGAAAATATGACAAGTTGATTTAAAATTGGATACCACTTATTGGTTTAAAATCTGAATTCGGCCTTCAATGTTCTGATTTTCAAGCCATCAGTCGACTGGTTCAGATACCAGTCGACTGACACACGATTTTCAGGATTTCCTGATTTTCAGACCGAATTTCAGAAATGCCTTAAAAATTCCAGAAAATTCGAAAAATCATGAAATTTGGGGAACATATTTCATGTAAGTATATCTATCAAGGAAAAATAGGTTTTCATGAAAAATCATTATATTTTCTGATATTTGCCAAAAATCCAAAAGCTTTTAAAAACAACTAGGTTTTTGATCATTCTAGTATCAAGTTTAACACCTAGTTTTGCATCCAATTGTTTCAAAGCATGAATACATAGATTTTAAATTAAGGAATTGTTTTGAAAACATATGAAATATCCAACCATGATCTTTGGGCAATATGTCTATGAATTAAACATAAGTCTTCCCCCCTTGATTGGTCTATTATTGCTATTTTGATACTTTAAATGACCATCTAAATGCCATAGGCATTAGTGGCCATTTGTATCATCCTAACATCTCACCCATGCTAAGTTTGCAATCAAGTTAGCCTATAGTGAGTGTGAGATGCATCCTAGGGGGGTTTGTATATACTTAACCATTATATTCATACAATTCTATCAAGGTTAAGTATCAATCTAACAATCCTCATGATCATAAAGGCATGTATCAATTAATTTCACATTATGATCATGAAATACATGTTTTCATCAAATTATAATCATGCATTAGGTATTATATGATGATAATAAACAAAGTATCACCTAAAGCATGATTCAAACCCTATTTCTTATGATAATGTGCCAAATATCAAAATCATAAATCATGATTGCAACCATACATAACAATTACATTAATCATCATGATTTAAGCATTATTATCTATTTATGGGCACGTTATCATCACCCAACACTATTCAAAAATGTTGTCCCGCCATCCTAAGTCAACCAAAATATGATATAGGTTAGGTCCATATGGTTGACTACCCTAGGGTTATCCTAACCCTTAAGGATGGATTTTGGAACCCAAAATAAATTCTTTCCTATTGGGTTCACTAAATACTCCTTAGGGATCCATTTCCTAGCAATTGTCTTTTTCTTATCTTGACCCCTAGCAATTAGGCATTTGTAGGCCTTTTCATTTTTCTTTTCCTTATATCCTAGGTCTTTCTTATTGAAGCTTGCCCTTTGGCTCCCAATAATCATATTTAATGTGTTGGAGCCTATAGTGAATTTTCCTAGGGCTTTTGTTAAATAGTCTACCTTTTCCCTTAATGCCCTATTTTCCTCTATGCATGCATCATTAACATCCAAAGGCATATAGTCATGTGAGCATGCATCATCATGGCAAGAAGAGGTATCATTATTATTTAAGCATGCATTTTCTAGCTTATTTTCTAAGTCCTTAATTTGATTAAGCATGCTTTTATTTTTCTTTTTCATTCCAAATAAGTCCTTAGTTAAACTAGAAATTATGGAAACTATTTTCTTAGGAGAGGCTTTCGTTACCATAGTTTCCATATCCTCTTCTTCTTCTTCGGATGAGGAGGATGTAGAAGCTTCCCCTTCATTTGAGCTCTCCCCACTTGTGCTTGATTCTTCATTTGAGGAGGAGGATGAGCAATCCGAGTCATGAAGAGCCATTAGTGCTAGGTTGGAGTAGACATGCTCTTCTTCTTCGGATGAGGATGAGGAAGCAAGGTCATCCCATGTCTTGGCTTTGAGTGTCATGGCCTTCCCTTTTCCTTTTGCCTTCTTTTCTTCTTCCTTTTTCTTGCTCCCCTTCTTCTTCCTCTTCTCTTCTTTCTTTTTCTTCTCTTCCTTGCTCTTGTTTAGGAGGGGACAATTATCCCTTATGTGCCCCTCTCCTTGACAATTGTAGCATATGACCTTCCCCCTTGGTCTTCTATTCCTATTATGAGATTTATCAATTCTAAAATTCTTAAATGCACGCCTTACCTTCCTTACCATGTAGGCTTCTTCCGTGCTATCCATGGAGGAGGTAGAGGCTTCATCGGATGAGGAGGAGGGAACTTCCATCTTCTTTTTCCCTTTGTTTGCCATCAAGGCTACTCCTCTTGAGGGTTGAATTCTAGGCTTCTCTTGTATTCCTTCAAGCCTAGTTTCGTGGAGCTCCATGGTTGAGAAGAATTCCTCCAAGGTGCTCACTTCTAAGTTCTTGGAGATGTAGAATGAATCCACCATGGAACTCCATCTTGAGGACTGGGGAAAGGCATCTATGACCTTCATTACCATATCCCGGTTGGAGAGCCTTTCACCTACACTTGTTAGCCCAATTAATATTTCTTTAAATCTAGAGTGTAGGGAAGTTACCTTTTCTCCCTTTTCAAGCTTAATATTTGATAGTTGGGAGCGGAGGAGGTCTCTTCTTGCTAGCTTAGCCTCCGAGGTACCTTCGTGAAGCTCCACTAGCTTCTCCCACATCTCCTTCGCACTAGAACACTCCCCTATCCTATTTACTTCTTGTTGAGGGAGCACATTGTAGAGGTGGTGTTTGGCCTTTGAATTTGCCAAATACTCCTCTCTTTGTCTTTTGCTCCATTTCGATTTTTCCAAAAGCTCCCCATTCTCGTTCCTAGGCAACTCGAAACCATTTTCCATTATTAATAAAATTTCAAAGTCGGTTTCGAAGAATACCTCCATCCTCTTTTTCCACCAAGAGAATTCGCCGTCGAACTTTGGTGGGTGGATGTTTGAGCCGGCCATTTTGAATGTTGCTTGTTGTGGCGGTTAGTCCTCGACAAGCTTTCCTTGGCTCTGATACCACTTGTTGGGGATCGAATGGTCGGCTAGAGGGGGGTGAATAGCCCTCGTTCGTTGGATGTCGTATTTTGCTCGTCTACAAAATGTTAGCGCAAGTGGAAGAAATAAACTAAGACAAGAAAATAGAAATAAAACAAAGACAATACAAACACGGAGATGTAACGTGGTTCACGGCTACGCCGCTAATCCACGGTCCGATTCGTCCACGATGAATCACTCCGCAATCTATCCACTAGATCTCTCCTTTGCATAAAGCTAGGTGGAGGTAACCTCTTTACAACAACACTCCTCTTACAAATATAATGAAAATAAGCTTGGGTAAGAGGATGGAAAGCTTTAGGGAACTTTGGGAGAGTATTGGAGTGTAAGCATTTTTTTCTCCCAAAGCCTTACCCCCTTCCTTTTTATAGAGGAAGAGGGTTTCTTCCCGTTGACACAGGATCAGTCGACTGATGCCCTCGATCAGTCGACTGATCCCGTAGCCATTGCCCAATAATGGCCGCTTTCCACGTTGGACACTATCCAACGATATTGACATCAGTCGACTGATGGCACCATCAGTCGACTGGTGCTCGATCAGTCGAGTGATCAACTGAGTCGACTCCACTCTGTGCCCATGCACAGTGCAATCGATCATTGCCATTTCTGGCGATCATTGCTGTCGACATCGATCAGCGATCTGGCGATCATTCGCAAGCACTAAACTGGTCTTATACCAGTCGATCGACCCATCAACTCAGAGCAGTCGACTGCCATGACATGGTAGTCGACTGGTGTCGGGAAAACCCATCCGACACTTGGCCAAAAGGCCAAGTTTCACCTAAGAGCTACCCCTTCCCGGGTTACAATCGCTCACTCTCATCCCTTGGAGTCCCTCGCCTTCAAAGTTCTCTTCGTTCGCGGCAACGTCCCTCGGTAGCATCAGGCGCACGACTCTGCAATGCTCCTTCACGTCTCTTGCCTCGAAGTCTACTTCCTCCGGCTTCACTCCAAGCTTCTCGTCCGACGGTCCCTCGGATGCTCCAAGTGCACGGCTTCCGCAAAGCAATCCTTCACCGACTCAAGGCCCGAGTGATGGAATGTGAAACTCGCCACGGCTCCATGTGTGAATTACTAAGTCCTGCACGACTTCAACGCACATATGAAATCAACATAACACACTAACTTAAACCCTTTGCCACAACATCAAAACCATATTATGGCAAGAGATTGCCCTAACACGAGTTGGGCGATCTGTCATACGCCTTTGACCAGTACCATGATTATGAGTAGTTAGAGTCAGATTCGTTGTGATATTTGTTGTAGAATGTAAGTAAGATAGTTTGTCGATTACAAAGGTAGTTTTACTATTACCGATTGTATGTTCTATATTGCGTATATGTGCCCAGGTTATATGAGTTGTGGTGTTGCAGAACTTCAGGTATGTCAGTATATTATATTATTCAGTTGATCTTTTAGTATACACATTGATCATATTATATTGGTAGTTACCTATTATATCTTTAGATTGTATATTGTTGACTCTCATGCGATATTTGATATGCATGCACCATCCTTTTATATTACTGCTTAGTTTTATACTCACCACCATAGAATCTGGGTTTCTTATCGCCTAGGTAACAGGTAGCTGACTTCGTGATGGGCTTGGAGCGTCGCTGGTTGATGTCATCTCATCTCATTTTCTGAGGGTCTTGACTTTGGAGTTATTCATTTTTTTTCTTGGTTTAGGATGTTTCTTATTATGAATTTGGATTCATATGGTGGTTTGTAGTATTGGACGTTGTTAGTGTTGCATTGATCTTTCTGGTTTATTTTCTGTACTTTCTGATTTGTAGTTAGTCATACCGGTATGCAGTCTGTTTGAGTTTGTAACTCTTGGTGATGTTTTCCGCTATGATTTTAGTTGTATACTTTTATATATGTTGTGTGGATGTGACTGAAAGGCTTTGTATCAATAGGGAATTGTACCATGTACAGGGGAGATGTTGTCCATTTTTCAGGCTTGGCATACTCTCGGGGTGTGACAATTCTTTTGGTATCAGAGCACAAGGTTGCAGTGCCATACAATAATGTTTTTCGTTGAGTTTTGTGTTAGGGAAATCAACCCGTGATATGGTTTTGATGTGTGTGGCAAAGGGTTTAAGTTAGTTTGTTATTGTGATTTGATATGTGCGTTGAAGTCGTGCATGACTTAGTAATTCGCACATGAAGCTTTGGCGAGTTCACCACTCACAACCTCGTGCTTGAGTCGGAGAAGGAGCATTGCAGAGTCGTGTGCTTGATGCTGCCGAGGGACCGCCGAACGAGATGACTTGAAGTGAAGCCAAGGAAGCAGACTTCGAAGGCAAGAGACGTGAAGGAGCATTGCAGAGTCGTGCGCCTGATGCTGCCGAGAGACGTGGACGCAAACGAAGAGAGCTTCGGCGAGGGACTTCGAGTGAGATGAGAGAATGAGTGAATTGTAAGTAGCTCATTAGGTGAACTTGGCTGAATGGCTGAGTGTCGAAGGTTCGACCGCAAGGGTTGAGGTTTACCCGACCGCCGGAAGCTCAAACGAATGTTAAGTTTGAGTTTCACACGGCACCAGTTGACTGCCATGAAATGGAAGTTGACTGCTCTGAGTCGAACGGGGTTCGACTGGTATCCGACTGAGTGGTTTTTGGCCGAGCAGTCGACTACCATATGTTGGCAGTCGACTGCCAAGACCATCAGTCGACTGTTGATGACAGCAGTCAACTGGTCAAGAGGGTTTGGGCCACAGAATCGCTCGTAGCCGACTGGGCAGTCGACTACGAGGCATCAGTCAACTGATGGATACATTAGTCGACTGCCAAGGGTTCCGTTGGACTGCAATGGTTGGGATATGACGTGTTCAGAGGTCGTTGTAGTGGCGGCAGTCGACTGGTGGCAGCCAACGGAAAGAAATCAACCCTCTCTATAAAAAGAGAGGGTGTGGGCTTTTGGATGGCTAATGCTTGAACTCCTAACAGCTCCCAAAGTGCCCTAAACGTTTTTCCACTCTTCTACTTGTGCTAATCTTCATTCTATTATAGAAGAGTGATCCTTGTGTAAAAGAGGTTACCTCCACCTAGCTTTGTGCAAAGGAGAGATCTAGTGGATTTGGCAAAGGAGTGATTCACTTTGGACGAATCGGGGACCGTGGATTAGCGACATAGCCGTGAACCACATTACACATTGTGTTAGCATTGTTTATCTTTGCATTTGTTGTTTTGCTTGTTTATTAGTATTCCGCTTATGCTAATGATTTTGTAGACAAGCAAATTACGTCATCGAACTAAAGAGGGCTATTCACCCCCCTCTAGCCAGCCAATACACACCGATCGATCCCCTACAAGTGGTATCAGAGCCAAGGAAAGCTTGTCGAGGACTAACCGCCACAACAAGCACATTCAAGAATGGTCGGCTCTAATATTCATCCACTAAAGTTCGAGGGGGAATTCTCTTGGTGGAAAAAGAGAATGGAGGTATTTTTTGAAACCGATTTCGAAATTCTTTTAATTATGGAAAACGGTTTCGAAATGCCTAGGAATGAAGAAGGGGAGCCATTGGAGAAATCAAGGTGGAGTAAGAGGCAAAGGGAAGAGTACTTGGCAAACTCAAAAGCCAAACATCACCTCTACAACGTACTCCCCCAACAAGAAGTTAACCGGATTGGGGAATGCTCTAGTGTCAAGGAGATGTGGGAGAAGCTAGTAGAGCTTCATGAAGGCACTTCGGAGGCCAAGCTTACAAGAAGAGACCTCCTCCGCTCCCAACTATCAAATATCAAATTAGAAAAGGGAGAAAAGGTAACATCATTGCATTCTAGGTTTAAAGAAATTTTGATTGGACTAACAAGTGTAGGAGAAAGACTTTCAAACCGGGATATGCTCATGAAAGCAATTGATGCTTTTCCCCGGTCATCGAAATGGAGCTCAATGGTGGACTCCTTCTACATGTCCAAGAATTTAGAAGTGAGCACCTTGGAGGAGTTCTTCTCAACAATGGAGCTCCACGAAACAAGGCTTGAAGGAATAGTAGAAGAGCCAAGGTTTCAACCTTCAAGAGGAGTAGCCTTGATGGCTAACAAAGGGAAGAAGAAGATGGAGATTCCCTCCTCCTCCGATGAAGCATCCTCCTCCTCCTCCATGGATAGCACGGAAGAAGCCTATATGGTAAGGAGGGTAAGGCGTGCATTAAAAGGTTTCAAATTTAATAAATCTACTGATAGGAGAAGAAGACCAAGGGTGAAGGTGATTTGCTATAATTGCCAAGGAGAGGGACATATAAGGGATAATTGTCCCCTCTTGAACAAGAGAAAAGAGGAGAAGAGAAAGAAGGAAGAAAAGAAGAAGAAGAAGGGGAGTAAGAAGAAGGAAGAAGAGAAGAAAACAAAAGAAAAGGGAAAGGCAAAGGCACTAAAAGCAAGGACTTGGGATGACCCTTCCTCCTTCTCATCATCATCATCCGAGGAAGAAAATGCCTTCGTCATAAATTTTGCATTGATGGCCTTTGATGATCTAGACTCCTCCTTCGACGAAAATGAAGAAGCAAGCTCAAGTGAGGAGATCTCGAGTGAAGGGGGAGCTTCTTCTACATCCTCATCATCGGAAGAGGATTTGGTAAGTGAGGTAACCAATCTTTCCCCCAAGAAAGTTATGTCAATTATTTCTAGCCTCACTAAGGACTTGTTTAGGGCAAAGAAGAAAAACAAATGGATGCTAGATCAAATTAAGGACTTAGAAGAAAAATTAGAAAAAGCATGCTTAAATGTAAATGATAATATTTCTTCTAGCTTAAATGATGCATGCTCACATGAATATATGACATTTAATGTTAGTGATGCATGTATGGATGAAAATAGGGCTTTAAGAGAGAAAGTAGATCATTTGACCAAGGCCCTAGAAAAGTTCACCATAGGCTCCAACACCCTTAACATGATCATAGGGAGCCAAAGAGCTAGTTTCAACAAGAAAGGCCTAGGATATAAGGAAAAGAAAAATGAAAAGGCTTATAAATGTCTAATTGCTAGGGGTCAAGATAAAAAGAAGACAATTGCTAGAAAATGGATTCCTAAGGAATTTTTAGTGAACCCCATAGGAAAGAACTTGTATTGGGTTCCTAAATCCATCCTAAAGGGTTAGAAAAACCCTAGGATAGTCAACCATATGGAATTTATCTATATCATACTTTGGTTGACTTAGGATGGCGGGACAATATTTTTGAAATAGTCTTAGGTGATGATAATGCACCTATAAATAGATAAATCATGATTGAGGTGATATTTGCCTTATTATCATGATGTAATACCTAATGCACGATCACAATTTGATTAATACATTTGTTTCATGATCATAATGTAAAATTAATACATATATGCTTTTATGATCATGTGGGATACTAGGATGATACTTAACCTTGTATAGAATTGCATGAAAATGATGGTTAAGTATATACAAATACCTTAAGGATACATCTCACACTCACCATAGGCTACCATGATTGAAAACTTAGTATGAGTGAGATGTTAGGATGATACAAATGTCCACTAATGCCTATGGCATTTAGATGGTCATTTAAGGTATCAAAATAGCAATAATAGACCAATCATGGGAAAGACTTATGTTTAATTCATAGACATATTACCCAAAGATCATGGTTGGATATTTCATATATTTTCAAAACAATTTCTTATTTTAAAATATGTGTGTTCATGTTTTGAAACAATCCAAAGCAAAACTAGGTGTTAAAATGGATAAAACTTGATCAAAACATTAGTTGTTTTTGAAGCTTTTGGATTTTTGGAAAATCTTTGAAAATATAATGTTTTTTCATGGAAAACTATTTTTCATTGATAAAGAACCCTAAAAAAATGTGTTCCCCAAATTTCACTATTTTTCGAATTTTCTGGAATTTATAGTGCATTTCTGAAATTCGTCCAGAAAATTAAAAATTCGGAATTCATTGTGTCAGTCGACTGCCATACTGATAGCAGTCGATTGATGTACTGTGCACGAGCACAGTAACTTGTTTTTATCAGGTTTTAGAGTGATTTTGATTTTTGCTTCTCTCTAGACTTGATGTCATGCCATATAAACCTTGTTTAATCTTTTTTATGGTGTCAAAGGGGGAGAAAAATATATGTTTAAATAAAGGGGGAATGCATTTAGGGGGAGTTTCATGTATTAAGGGGGAGAGTTGCTAATAATGTTATTTACATGCTTTCCTTTCTTAATATTTTATCAAATGTTTTTAATGAACTTAAACGGATTGCCACACATCAAAAAGGGGGAGATTGTTAGGGCAACCAACCCGTGATATGGTTTTGATATGTGTGGGAAAGGGTTTAAGTTAGTTTGTTATTGTGATTTGATATGTGCATTGAAGTCGTACAGGACTTAGTAATTCGCACATGGAGCTTTGGCGGGTTCACCACTCACAACCTCGTGCTTGAGTCAGAGAAGGAGCATTGCAGAGTCGTGCGCTTGATGCTGCCGAGGGACCGCCGAACGAGATGACTTGAAGCGAAGCCAAGGAAGCAGACTTCGAAGGCAAGAGACCGAAGGAGCATTGCAGAGTTGTGCGCCTGATGCTGCCGAGGGACGTGGCCGCGAATGAAGAGAGCTTCGGCCAGGGACTTCGAGTGAGATGAGAGAATGAGTGAATTATAAGTAGCTCATTAGGTGAACTTGGCCAAATGACTGAGTGTCGGAGGCTCGACCGCAAGGGTTGAGGTTTACCCGACCGCCGAAAGCTCAAACGAATGTTAAGTTTGAGTTTCACACGGCACCAGTCGACTGCCATGAAATGGCAGTCGACTGCTCTGAGTCGAATGGGGTTCGACTGGTATCCGACTGAGTGGTTTTTGGCCGAGCAGTCGACTACCATATGTTGGCAGTCGACTACCAAGACCATCAGTCGACTGCTGATGACAACATTCGACTGGTCAAGAGGGTTTGGACCACATAACCGCTCGTAGCCGATCAGGCCGATCGACTCACGAGCATCGATCGATGATGGATACATCGACGATCGCCAAGGGTTCCGTTGACCGCAATGGTCGGGATATGGCGTGTTCGTGAGGCCATTGTAGTGGCGTAATCGATCGCCAAGGGCGTGATGATCGTGGCGGCCAACGGGAAGAAATCAGCCCTCTCTATAAAAAGAGAGGGTGTGGGCTTTTGGATGGCTAATGCTTGAACTCCTAACAGCTCCCAAAGTGCCCTAAACATTTGTCCACTCTTCTACTTGTGCTAATCTTCATTCTATTGTAGAAGAGTGATCCTTGTGTATAAGAGGTTACCTCCACCTAGCTTTGTGCAAAGGAGAGATCTAGTGGATTTGGCAAAGGAGTGATTCACCTTGGACGAATTGGGGACCGTGGATTAGCGGCGTAGCCGTGAACCATGTTACACATTGTGTTAGCATTGTTTATCTTTACATTTGTTGTTTTGTTTGCTTGTTTATTAGTATTCGTCTTGTGCTAACGATTTTGTAAACAAGCAAATTACATTATCGAACTAAAGAGGGCTATTCACCCCCCTCTAGCCGGCCAATACACACCTATCGATCCCCTACATTTTGGACCTCGAAAGTCGTTTTGTTTTTGGTATGGTTTTGGTTTTGTGAGATGAGACTGATAGTGGCATGAGCTCCGAGCAGCACGAAGTAAGAATCCTTGATACCTTATATTCTGGTTAGATATTTATCTAAAATTGTTCTGCAGGTGTTGACAGACGGAGATATGCCACCCTTAGAGACTCGTAGTAGGGGTGAGGTGACCAGTCGGAGTTGTGGGACCAGAGACTACTACGACTGAGCCTGTTAGTCAGGAACAACCTCGTCATCCTCATTTCAAAGGTTCAGAATCTTAAGGTCCGGATATACCATCGACTATGCCGGTACCTGTGGATTCCAGATGGCTCAAGGATAAAGCACGGATACTGGTATTGGTGCGATCAGCCAAGGATCGACTTACCTTGTTTCGAGGGGAGTCTGATCCATGGATAGCTCACGCTTGGCTGGACAATTTAGAAGACACTTTCGAGTACGTGGATTGTACGGATGAGGAGAAAGTGGGCTTAGTTGCGTACCATCATCGAGATCAAGGGGTCACCTGGTGGAAGATAAAAAAAACCCTATTTAGGGAGCGTGAGATTTCATGGTCAGATTTTCGAGATGCTTTCTAGAGGCAGTATTTTCTATGGCTTAGCGCCAGGAGTTCTTAAGCCTTAAGCAAGGTGACCGATCGGTGATGGAGTATAACATAGAATTTACAAGACTTGCGGAGTTCTGCCCTCATCTAGTGACTCAGGATGGAGATTGAATGTTTCAGTTCACTCAGGGCTTAACTGCATATATTCGGGCCAGGATGTCAGGATATGCTATTAACTCTTACAGAGAGGCATTAGATCGGGCAATCTTTATCGAGATGACTTCCCAGCAGATCGCTAGGGAGAAGGATGTTGAGAAATAGATGTCACAAGGTAAGCAGCTGAAATAGAGTTCAGCAAAGGAGACATCGAAGAAGCAGGATCGAGATGGAGTTACTCGAGGTGCTACAGAGGGATCATCTAGATCGCAGAAAGGGAAGCATCTAGCTTTTGAGTATTCTAGAGGTTCTTAGAAGAGTCGTAAGGGCCAAAGCAGGACGGGATATTATAAATGTGGATCTGCAAGCCACAAAGTTCTAGAGTGCCCCTTGGAGCAGTCTGTTTGCTATTATTGTAAGCATCCGGGGCATACTAGTCGGGAATGTACCCTGAGAGCATAGTTGGAGTTTTCAGATAACTCCAACAAGGGAAAGAAGCCTAATCAGCACCGACAGCAGAGGACAACACCAAGGACACCAGAGCATGGTCAGAAGCAGCTAGTACCTCCACAGGCACAGTTATATCACATACAAGGGGTGTCTCTTCAGTGACGCTGACAACCATTCAGTATCTTGCAGCTCCAGTGCTTTACCATCCAGGGGTGCCTACACAACAGTTCTTACCAGTTAGCTCTCAAGGATATGTTATGCCTACATAGTCGACTCAATCTTCGGTACTACAGAGCCAGATTCAGCCTGAGTGGAGGCACTCTACTACTTCAGTAGGGACACAACCGTCAAATGTGGAGGTTGGACGTGTTTATGATATAACCAGAGAGGAAGCACAACGAGTTGAATGATCAGTTATTCGGAGTATAGTTTTAGTTTATTCCATATATGCTGACACTTTGATTGATATTGGTAGTTCTCATTCCTTTGTATCTAGAATATTTCTGGATTGGATTGGTAGGATTCCAATGGTTCATTCTTGTGAGTTAGCAGTATCTTTGCCGTCAGGAGAGGTGCTGACTAGCCATCAAGAAATTAAGGGTTGCCCATTGGATTTCGATGGGCATATTCTTACAGTGGACCTTAAGGTGTTGGAAATGGTAGAGTTTGATATTATTCTCAGTATAGACTGGTTGGCCACTTATTATGATACAGTGGATTGTAGAGCAAGGGTGGTGACTTTTCGACCACCAGATCATCCAACCTAGAAATTTATTGGCACTGGAGATGATGGGATATCCATTATATCTGCATTATAGGCTCAGAAGTTATTGGACCATGGTTGTCAGGGTTGTTTATTATCTTTAGTCAAGGTTGAGAATGAAGGACTACTGATAGTCGCATTTTTATTGTGTCATTTTTACTTACAGTTGGGGTATTTTAGGCTCTTTGATGGGGTAATTACAGTTATTCAGTATGTTTTTACATATTGAGTTTATTTGTGATTAATTGTGTTGAAAAGGAGCCTAAGTGGAGCAATCAGAGCTGTTGATCCAGATCTTGATCCATCATGTGTTGCTTAGCCGTTGGATTAAAAGAGAACCAGATCAGCGTTGGATTCAACCCAGATTAATCTTATCCGTTGGATTAAAAGAAGATTAGAAGCTGAAATTGATCAAGGCGTTAATTAAATACATCAACCCTAGCTCTAAATGGGTGGCTGAGATCAAAAGGGCTCGATCGAGCGGCTGACAAAAATCACCCTTAAATTCCAACTTCTTTTCATCACGATAGCGACAGAACAGATCGTGCGAGAATAGTAGTGCGACGTCTTCTTCTTCCACTCACTCACGCGGCGACAGCGATTCTCCACTCTAGCACTTCCAGCGACATTTTCGGTGACTCCAGCAGTCTCCTCCCCCTTCCATTCTACCATAGGTCTTTTCTCCATTTCCGGCAGAGCTGGTTGTTGAAGTTGGGCAGCGGCAGCTTCGACGACTGAGAGAGTGGGATTTCATCCATCTTCACCGGTGCTTCTATTCCACCTGGCAACCGGAGCTGAGCGACCCAGTTGGACGTGATTGTAGAAGGCTGGGGTTATCTTCTACTATCGTGGTCGCGGCAGCATGGCTTTCCAGTTTCGGCATCCTTGTTTCTTCCAATTCAAGTGGCACTTCCCATTTCCAGTAGTTGGTGAAGATCAGTACACGTTCACAACTTCGGTCCCTTCCATTTTCGCGACCGTGTTTCATGCTGCTTTGCCTCCGCAGATCCACCCATCTGCTACCGTGGTCGTGACATTCCCGAAGTCCATCACCGGAGTCATGAACCGAGATCCGTGCACTGAAGTCGTAGAAGCTGTTCGACATTGTCGTGGGTCATCGGAGAGGGTGGTTCCTTTCCAGTGGTTGTGGATAATTGTTGGTTAATTTTTACACTATTTGTTTCACTACTGTTCCACTATTTGTTTTAGTATTTTTACACTATTGTTTCAGTATTTTTACACTATTGTTTCACTACTTTTTCACTATTTTTCAGTATTGTTTTTGTATTGTTTCACCAGTGTTCAGTTGTGTTGCGATTGTGTTTCCGTCACATTTCATTTGTGTTGTGTGGTGTTGCATGTGATAATTTGTTTTGGTAGTTTAGTTAGTGTTGTTGCTCATTTACGGTGTTTACCTTGTAGTTGGTTTTATTTTTTGCAGTGTTAATTGTACTTTTCAGTTTTTAGTTAATCTTTGACTAGTGTGTCGTATAGTAACACTGCGGTGCTTGGTTGAATTGTAAATTTATCTCGTTTAGTTTTTAGTTTATGTTTGACCAGTGTACCGTATAGTGGCAGTGCAGTGCTTGGTTGAATTGCTTTAGATGTTAGTTTAGTTTTCATTTACATTTGATCATTGTGCCATATAGCGACAGTGTGGTGCTTGATTGAATTGCTTAGTTATTAGTTTAGTTTTCATTTACATTCGATCATTGTGTCATATAGTGACAGTGCAGTGCTTGGTTGAATTTCTTATGTTTATTGCATTTAGTTTTCAATTAATTTTTGACCACTGTGTCATATAGTGATAGTGCGATGCTTGGTTGAATTGATTAAGTTTGTTAGTTTAGTTTTTAGTGACTGTTTGATTATTGTGTCATATAGTGACATTGCAGTGATAGAGGATGTGTTGGTTAAGGTACTCTTTCTATGGAGGTAGGAGATATTGTAGTTCAGTTCAGTATTTTGGACGCTATGAAGAACCTGATGGAGGAACATTCTATTCTTAGCATGGATATAGCTGATGAGTTGGACTGCATGAACTTTATTGCTTAATTTGTTTTTCATTTGGATATCTCTACACCTTCTACATTTTGTTATTATTTTATTGATTCTGATGATTCTGATGTGATGATGATTTGTCGTTAGGACCTATCTATGGGCCCTTTTATGTAGACAGGATATGGAATGTGTAGGGACTTGCGTTGTTCAGGCGATGCCCCAAGAATCACTTCCATCTGATGTTTGTGAGAAATGTCATTTAATGGTCGAGCATGGGATATCTTAGGTCATATTATCTCTGTGTATGGTATTGAAGTAGATCTTGCTAAAATTCAGGCTATATCTTCTTTATCTTACCCCGCTTCTGTGAGGGAAGTTTGTGCTTTTCTGAGTCATGCAGGTTTCTACAGATGTTTTATCAGAGACTTCAGTAAGATTGCCCTACCCTTGACCAACTTGTTGCAAAAGGAGGTGGTATTTCAGTTTGACCAGGATTGTGAGGGAGATCGAGCCCACCTCCATAGCAGATTCTTTTCCAGATGAGCAGTTTTTCACTTGTAGGGTAAGACACCATGGTATGCAGATCTTGCTAATTATTTAGTTGCTCATGTTATACCTTCACATTTTACTCATGCACAAGTCCAGAAATTGAAAAGTGATGCTAAGTACTATGTATGGGATGATCCTTACCTTTGGAAATTTTATAGTAATCAGATCATTAGACGATGTGTACCTGATAGTCGCATTTTCATCATGTGATTTCTATTTACATTTGGGGATTTTAGGCTCTTTGATTTGGGTAATTACGGCTATTCATGATGTTTTTGCATATTGGATCTAGTTGAAATTAATTGTTTATTCCCTATAATTTCAGTATTATTTTTCACGGGTGAATGTGATTTTGTAGGGAACATGAAAAGAGCTAAATTGGAGCAATTACAGTCGTTGATCCGGATTGAATTTATCACAGCCATTGGATTTATTTCATGAAGCTTAGGGAAATTAATGGAAGCCATTTAACCCTAGATCTAATGGGTGGCTGTGATCAAAACTGGCACGATCCAGCGGCTGAGAAAAATCGCGCTTAAAAGCCAACTTCTTCCCAGCGAGGAGAAGTGACACAGAACAGAAGTGTGGCGTCTTCTTCCCTTGTGCGGTGACAACGATCTCCACTATAGCACTTTCGGTGACATTTCCGACGACTCCAGTGGTCTTCCCCATTTCCATTCCATCCGGCAGCCTTACCTTTCCTTGGTCTGGCGGAGCTGGCGGCTGAAGTTGGGCAGCAACAGTTTCCATCGACTGAGCAGAGTTTGGGTCCGGCCATCTTCACCGGCGCTTCTATTAAGCTTGGCAATCGGAGCTGAGCTACCCCAGATAGACATGGTCGCAGAAGGCTAGGGGTGACCTTCTACTGTCGTGGTAGCGGCAGCATGGATTTCCAGTTCTGATTGCCTTGACTCTTCCGATCTAGGCGGCACTTCCCATTTCCAGCGACTGGTAAAGGCTTGTAGACGATCACAGCTTCGATCCCATCCACAGTAGCGGCTGTGATTTGCATCGTTCCATCTCCGCAAAGCCATCTCTTGGCTGCCATGGTAGCGACAGTACCGCATCCATCATCGGAGCTGTGAACTACCGCATCAATCCAACTCTCAACGGATTCTAACGAGAGATCCATACCCTGAGACCCTTGGAGTTGTTTGGTATCGTCGTAGGTCATCGGAGTGGGTGGTACCTTTCTGGTATTTGTGGATGACTGTGTCTAATTGTTGATTTACTGTTGATTTACTTTATTGATTTCCTATTGATTTACTATTCCATTTCTTATTGTTTTACTGCATTGTTCACTTTGGGTATTTCAGTATTTTTACATTGTTGGCTCATTACTGTGCACTATATTTTATCAGTATTGTTTCAGTATTGATTTCATAGTGTTCAATTGTGTTTCAAGGATGTTTCAGTCATATTTTGTTTGTGTGGTAAATCATGCACGTGGTAATTTAGTTTGATAGTTTAGTGAGTCTTGTTATTTGTTTACAGTGTTTACCTAGTGGTTAGATTTGTTTCCTTTAGTGTAATTGTTCTTTCCATGTTTTTAGTTAATCTTCGGCCAGTGTACCGTATAGTGATAGTGCGATGCTTGGTTGAATTATTTTTTGTCTGTTAGTTTAGTTTTTCAGTGACTGTTTGATCACTATGCTGTATAGTGACAGTGCAGTGCTTAGTTGAATTGTTCACCTTTGTTTCTTGACCACTGTACCATATAGTGACAGTGCGGTGCTTGGTTGAATTATTTTCTGTCTGTTAGTTTAGTTTTTCAGTGACTGTTTGATCACTGTGTCGTATAGTGACAGTGCGGTGCTTGGTTGAATTGTTCACATTTGTTCTTGATCATTGTACTGTATAGTGACAGTGCGGTGAGTGATCACTTACTTTTGCACATTAGGATAGTTACTTGGTAGTTAGATTTACTTCCTGCAGATTTAATTTCTATGTTTGTTTGTTTACCAGAATTGTTTGACCATTGCATCGTATAGTGATAGTGCGGTGCAAGGTTGAATCGTTCTTGCATTAGGTTAGCTTTGAATAATTGTTTTAATAAGTTGTAAGAACCCCTAGTGTTTACTTCTATTTAGAAACAAACATCCAGCCATTAGGTTCATTGAGAGACGATCCAAGTCAGTCCTATACTGTATTAGTGTAGTTAGGGGGTTCGATAAATAATTTGGTAAACGGTATCACGCGTGACACATAAATATCCATCTATTAAAATTTTGGTGCCGTTGTCGGGGACTTTAATGACATTCGTTTGTCTTTAAACTGTAGTTAGTTAGTTAGTTTTCTTTTTCTTTTGTTATTAGGGTCTTTCTTATCATTTCTATTTGATATTCATTGTGTTTGTTTGTGGTGATGTCTAGGTCTTCAGGCGATAATCTATTTGAGTCTTATGTAGCCTTCCCTCAGAGGCCAGTGCAGCCTAGGAAGAGGGTTGTTGAAGAAAAGGCTAGGGAATTCCAAGAGCTAGCGGATTCCCAAGTATGCCAAGTTTCTTAAAGATTTGTGTTCATGAGAAGTTGTACTCTTTCTATGGAGGTAGGAGATACTGTAGTTCGGTTCAGTATTTTGGACGCTATGAGGCACCCGATGGAGGATCATTCTATTCTTAGCGTGGATATAACTGATGAGCTGGACTACATGAACTTTATTTCTTAGTCTGTTTTTTTCATTTGGATATCTCTGCACCTTCTACATTTTATTGTGATTTTATTGATTCTGATGTTGATAATGATTTGTCATTAGGACCTATCTGTGGGCCCTTTTATATAGACAGGGATATGGAATATGTAGGGACTTGCGCTCTTCAGGCGACGCCCCAAGAATCACTTCCATCATATGTTTGTGAGATTCATGGTCGAGCATGGGATAGTCTTAGGTTATATTATCTCTATGTATGGTATTGAAGTAGATCCTGTTACAATTCATGTTATATCTTCTTTATCTTACCCCGCTTATGTGCGGGAAGTTAGTGCTTTTCTAGGTCATGCAGGTTTCTACAGACGTTTTATCAGAGACTTCAGTAAGATTGCCCAACCCTTGACCAACTTGTTATAGAAGGAGGTGGTATTTCAGCTTGACCAGGATTGTGATGGAGATCGAGTCCACCCCCATAGCAGATTCTTTTCCAGATGAGCAATTTTTTCACCTGTAGGGTAAGACACCATGGTATGCAAATCTTGCTATTTATTTAGTTGTCGTGTTGTACCTTCATTTTTTTTTACTCATGCACAAGTCCAAAAATTGAAAAGTGATGCTAAGTATTGTATGGGATGATCTTTATCTTTGAAAATTTTATAGTGATCAGATCATTAGATGATGTGGACTTGATTATGAGTTTCATCATTCCATACTTACTTATTTTTTGTCATTCTCTGGCTTGTGGGGGGCACTTTGGACCCCAAATAACTGCTAGGAAAGTTTTATAGTCTAGTTTGTATTGGCCCACCTTAGTTCATGATGCCTCTGAATTCTACAAGTCTTGTTAGCAATGTCAACAAACAGGGAACATAGGACGTAGAAATGAAATACCTCACAAATCTTTGTTATTCTGTGAGATTTTTTATGTTTGGGGTATCGATTTTATGGGTCCTTTTCCTATAGCTTTTGGATTTTCTTATATTCTTTTGGTTGTTGATTATGTTTCCAAATGGGTGGAGGCCATCCCCACCAGGACTAATGATTCTCCAGTTGTTGTGGATTTTGTTAGGTCTCATATATTTTTCATATTTGGGGTACCAAGGGCGATCATCAACGATCAAGGGTCTCATTTTTGCAACAGACGCATGAAAGCCATGTTAAGCAGAGAGATCAAGTCTATACTGTAGAATAAGGTGGGGCCAGACATGATGATGCTTCTTCTCCGACTTGAAAGGGGAGTGTGTTCTTTTATTTACTGCATTTATTTTCATCCTTTCATGTTCGGAATAATTTGTATGGGTTGATTGCTTGTTTGCCTGTTTACCTAGGTTTGTTTGTCTATCATTAAGTCAAATAATATTCCCTATGCATGCCTTAGTATCATTTCAGAGACGATAAAAATTAGTTAAGTTTGATAATCAAGTTATGGATTTTTGGTGTATGATAAGAGACTTCACTTGTTAGGATGGTGAATTTTTGTCAATAGACCAAGCTTGATTTTTATTCACCTAGTGAGGTTGTAAGCCCATTTAATCATTTACCCACTTTGGTATGATACACGTGTGATACTTGTTGCTCTAGAACTTGCTTTGAGTCTTTTCAAAATTGCAAGAACATTTATTTGCATGAATATGATGAAGGATTTCACTCTTGATTATTTTCCTTACTTGAATTGCTTGTTTAATCCACTTGATACTTTCATGTTGTCGTACTTGTCATTCCTATTCATTTATCTTCCATTGTCTTGTGGATTACCTCTACCATCTTTTGTTCTCACATTGGAAGAATAACTTAATAAGTTGCGTTGTCCAAGATGGACAAAATTTTTAAGTGTGGGGGAGGAGATATTGTCTTGTTAGGTAACTGTGAATTTGAAACAGAAGTTGCTGCTATTTCTCAAAACCAAACCCAATCCAATATAACTACCTATGCACAAGCTGCAGTACAACTTCCTACTCAATGATGATACCAGCAGCAACAATTGCAGCATTATCATAATTATGCCAGTATCAACAGCAGCCAGGCTAGAACACATGGTTATAGCAAGTTTCACTCTAAGCCATGGAATTCTGGGTGCTGTTGTACTCGGTTGAAAATTGGTTGTTTTAGCAGACGGGAAGTAGGAAAATTGGAGCTCTTAACCTATTTGTTATCCCATGAATTTTGTGATTTGAGAACAACTACCAGAGGCTGAGAAGTTCTAAATCACTTTTAATCCCAAAGCTGAAACATCAAGGTGAACGGATTGCTGCAACGAATGAAAAAAATAATGAAATGAAAAACACATTAGATTGAAACTGGAAACATGTGGAAGTGTTTGTTCTGAATCTGAAAATTTAGCTCACTTCCAGTTACTCATCTAACAGTTAACCAAATTGAAAAAAAATCTTATAAGATGATAGATGCAGTCCCAAACAACATATTTTGTTTCTGTTGAAGACGCCATAAAAAAAATGAGTTGTTTCTGCTTGGAGTTCGCAACCTGGACAAGTAAAGATCTCAAGTGGAAAGGAACCACCCTCTTAGCCACATTGCAAGCAGCTCAACTAGCAGTTCAATTGCAGAAGTGGGTGCAGCATTAAGTAATGAAGATCCTGAATATATCCATTATCAGACTTTGGAATTAGCTAGAAAAAAAAGAGTCTTCTAGGTCTGAAAAATCTCAATATGACTCTCCCATAGAAGAGGCATTGATAGGTGCAGATGCCAGGCAGTGAATCTGAAGTTATTTCTGTGGATGTTGTAGTTGGGGAATCTGCCCGTGCCCAAGAAGTTTATTTTCAGAAAATTGTTTGCTGGGAAATTGCTATCACATGGAGGAAACAGAAACTGCACAAGTGCCCAGCAATCCACTCAAATATGAAATGGGAATTGAGTTTTGATTTGCTGGTAGTTCCAGAATCTGATCATCCTACAGCTTTTTCTGATGGTATTGCAATTTAATTGATGACCACACAGAACTGGTGCCTAAAGCTGCAGCAGAACTTGTTTCTGATGAAAACACCATAGCAAAGAAATTTTTGGTCTGTATCATAGAAGCAACTGCCACGGCAATTACAGCAAGTATCAAAAAAAGAAGGCTTGGAAGAAGAGAGTAAAGTGGTATCACCTTGCAATTGTACACAACAAATATAATGCATCAGTTGGTCTACTCACTATCTGTTGGTGGAAGTTGCGAAACTGATTTTTTTTCTCTTGTAAGCAGGATTTGCTACCCATGGAGCTAGAGTTAAGTGCATGTCCACTTGATAAAATCTACAGAATGGCAAGGGTATTCAGATTTTGGAAGGTCTTCCTAATTGCTGCAATGTTTCAAGTTAAAGTTTGCACAGAGATTTTAGGACAATTGAGGAGAAAAGGGATTCTGCTATATGATGCTGCATTCCTGCATAGGTCTGAATGTTAGACAAGAATTAAGAGTATCAAATGACCCCTAAGAAGATCAGCTGGAATTCGAGACAAATGATGCAATTGCAGCTTGAATTCAAATCTGGATAGCAGCCTCAAGAACTCCTTTATAAAGTTGAAATATTAGTACTAATGGAATTAATCGGGGAAGATCCTGTAGAGAAATCAAAGGAGCGCCTTCTATCATCCTTCACAAAGGTTATGCCAGCTGTCAGTTCCTATAAGGATATCAAAACAAATATGAGCTATTTCTCTAACAGATTTACTGAAAGGAGAGCTGCAGAAATTGGTTCACAAGCTGACACTGGAACTGATTTTATTATATTTGTGTAAGATACGAAAAAAAAATATGGATTAACCCTTTAATTAATTGGGTTTAATTAGTGGGTTAATTGGATTTAATTAGTGGGTTAATTGGATTAATTAGTTAATTGGGATGAATCTGTTGGGCTGAGTCCATTGGGCTAAATTCATTGGGTTTGACTTGGGTTAAGGGATGAACCGGCTGGGCTGAACCAAATTGGATTGGGTTTGAAATGGGTTTGGACCGGTTCACCTGAACCAAAAGGCGAACGACATTTAAAAAGCCGGAAAAAAACCTATCGCGACATTTCACTCGCGATTCCGTTTCTTCTCTTCTCCCCATCGTTGTTTCTTTCGCTCCGCACGATTTTTGTCGCCCGATCTCCGCTCGTCGGTGTCTGGTGAGAGCAGCTCGATGGAACCACCTTTGGCCTAATCTCTGGCAAAAGATCAGGGGGGTCTCTCGCCTGGGGGGGGGGGAACTCGGCGATACCCGATGGACTGGCGGTGTCGTCGCCGCGGCAGTGATCTATCGATTAAGGTATGTCGGTTGTCTAGGGATAGGGTTCATCGCCGATTTTTCCTTTAGATCTAGCTGTGGATGTTGTCTTAGCTTAGATCTGTGGTTGGCAGGGATTGGAGCAGATTTTCGCCGGTGAATAGGGGTTGCGGCCGGTGGAGAGTAAGCTCAGTAAGTTGGATTTTCTTCTTGTTTGTGATGTCGGTAATTGCTATGAACTTGTGGGGTTTGTCGATTGATGCTATGGATTTGGGAATTGAAACTGTGGTGTTCGGATTGTTAGAAATTGCAGTTGCAGTTTGGGAGTAATCAGTAGGTGTAATTAGTGATTGTGGTTGCAGTGGATTGCCGACGATGGATTTGTATGTATACTGTGTATTCCTCGTATTAGCTTGGATGTATGGATTTCTAGTGGATGGCTCCGGTGAACATGGAGGTTGCCGGAGGAGATCTAATCGGTAAGATTGATACCCGTATGTGTTGTAGTTGATTTTAGAGGGGTTATTGTTAATCTGGTGGATTGTGCCGGCTGTGTAGAAGGAGAAGTTGCGATGGAACAGTGTCCGATTGATGATGCTGTGTTGTTTAGGGTTGTTGTGATTGATTCAATGATCAGTAAAGCTGTAATTAGTTGTGGTGTATCAAATTTGGGATAGTCAAGGTTTCTAACTCGTAGACGAGGAAAGGATGCAAATATAGAAACGATGTAGTCTCTAGTTCGTATATTGGTTGGATACTTGTACTTAATCATTGTTTACTATTATGTGCAGGTTTGGGATACGAAGCAGGTCCACGATCGTGAGGATTATTCCGAGTTTCGTATCAGGTGGGTAATATCTACCCTGGTCAGGTAGTTTGATCTGAATCTGGTGCATGAATTTGGACTTATATTATTACTTTGATCTTAGATCCACTCTTATTTAATCATATGCTTGTACTGCCTTGACCTTTGAGATATATTGCTGTTACTTCATTGATTATCTAGCACGGATATGAACTATAAACCCTATTATGTGTTAGCTGATGGATATTCAGTAAGTACAGATGGTTAGGGTTATCTTTGTGACCTCAGATTGGGTTACTGTGTTACATCACTAGGGTTAGGTGATGGATTAGATTATGGAGTCGATTGTTGTATCGTATACTTATTAGTTGTGCATCTATGGTGGATCTAGTTGTCTATGCATAGATAAGTATGTGGTTGTCAGTATGTGGTCATGGACTAGAGGTCCTAGTTGAAGGTAGGAAACTTCGCTTCCCATTTCAACTCGGTCGCTTGTTCATGGCGATCACTTCTACGTCCCCGAATAAAAAAAATTTGTCCTTGACAAGAGGGATTACCCAAGCTACCGTTTCATCGTCGTGCTATTCGATTAGAGTGGTCACTTGAACCAACTTGTTGTTCAAGCCACCAACCTCTATTCTACGAATAGCCGCGGAATAGACGATGTATGGATCACCGACTTTTGTGTTTATATTCAAAGTTCAAGTATATTTAACCTTAAAAACAGAATACACAACATGTATATGATTGAAAAACAATTATAGACATGTTACAAAAGAAAATAGACAAGCGTTATACCTCTCGATCTTCTATTGTATGTCCTTCCTCCTTTTGGACGTCGTGTGGGCGACGATCTTCCAAAAGTCGAAGCTCATAGATCACCAATCTTCCTTCCTTGCTCGCTCTGAATAAGAGGAAGTATAGAAACAAAACACTTCTCCTTCTTTCAACCAACCACCAAGCTCCAAGCTTGGTGCTTGCCGCCGGCCAAGAAGAAGAACCAAGAGAAGTGAACACCGGCCAAAACTCTAAGGGAAGAGACCCTAGACTTTTTTTCACCGGCCAAAGAGAAGAGGGGATTTTGGTTGGGTGCCGGCCAAGGTCTAGAGAACAAAGAGGGGCGCCGGCTACTCTTAAGGAAGAAGAACTCTTTCCTTATTTGTGGCCGCCCAAGCTCTTCTCCAAAAACCCTAGCCTCCTTTTGTTTCTTGCCGCCCAAGCCTTAAGAAACAAAACCCTAACATTTCTCTCTTAATCCCAATCCCAAGCCTTAAGACCCCTTTAATAGAGTTAGGCTTATGTGTCCTTTTAATCTCAACAGTCGGTTCTAGGGATTTAATCTCAACCGTCGGATCTAGAGATTTAATCTCAACCGTCGGATCTAGAGATTTAATCTCCACTGTCGGATCTAGAGTTTTGTTTTCAACCATTGGATCTAGGCTTCATGAGGTTTTAATAGGCTACAATAGGGACCATGAGAAGGAGTTGGATCTTGGTCACCCATGGATCAAGCCCACATAAAGTTTGATCCATTAATGATAATCCAATCCACTAGAGGATTATCATTGATCTACCTCACCAACCCCCATAAGTTAATATGGGATCCATATATTATTTGTACATTTTCTCCCCGTGTTTAAGATCTCGAATGTCCATCGATTAATTAATTTACTGACAATTAATTAATCAACATCTAACTCCATGAGTAGTACCACTCAACCTTATCATCATGCCAAACCAAGTCCACCTGCAGGGTTTACATGATGAACCTTATGAGCTCCTCAAGGGGACATCATCATCCTAATATATAGGACACGGTTTCCACCTATAATTAATGGCACACCATATAAATAATATAATTTCTCAACTTACCGAGCCTATCGATTTACTCTATAAATCTCGTCCATTGGTAAATCAAAGAAATGAATACTAAGTATATGTGCCCGTTATTATATTTGGATTAAGAGCATGTACAATACAATATTTGAGGTCCGATTCGATTATTTAGTCAGCAATAAATTAAATCACCTCTAAGTCGGTCCTGCTCAATACAAACAAAGTATACTAGTGCGATTCTATGGTCAAGACAAACCAATACCAAATCACACTACAATAATACCAATGGTTTGTCCAAAGCCATCTCGGTTGTGAGCCTTTACTTATACTCTACAATGAGCAGATAACATGATCTACCGTGTGACACTACACACCATGTTATCTACAATGTAATGTATGAGACAATATGCATAATCACAAATATGCAAACAATTATCATGTGATTCTTATTTCAAAATAAAGATGTTCATACAAAAGATAGACTTTTCAGTATACATCCCAATAATCACCCACTTATACTAAAAGACTATGCTATCCTTAAACTGCCATACATCTGATTCTCATTCCCTCTACATGCCTATCAAAAGCTCTCACTGGAAGGGCCTTAGTGAAAGAGTCTGCCAGGTTATCCTCTGATGCAATCTTGGCCACAACAACTTCTCCTCTCTTTACGATTTCTCATATCAGGTGGTACTTGCACACCACTATAATCACAATAAATTGTGATAGTTCTGGGCAAACTAGGAATCACATCCAAGTCCATCAAGAAGTTCCTGAGCCACACAGCTTCTTTGGCCGCCTCAGAGGCCGCCACATACTCAGCTTCCGTGGTAGAGTCCGCCACGCATTTCTGCTTGACACTCCTCCATACAATGGCTCCACCTCCCAAAGTAAACACAAAACCTGAGGTAGACTTACTATTATCCTTGTCTGATTAGAAGTCAGAATCTGTGTAACCCACTGAGAGTAATTGGTCTGCCTGGTAAACTAGCATATAATCCCTAGTCCTTCTCAGATACTTCAATATATGCTTTACCGCAGTCCAATGTCTTTATCCTGGATTACTCTGATATTTGCTAACCATGCCGACGGCAAAGTAGATATCTGGTCTCGTATAGAGCATCGCATACATGAGGCTTCCTACTGCCGAAGCATAAGGAACCGCCTTCATCTCCTCTATATCCTCAGATGTTATAGGACACATCTCCTTAAATAAAGGAACTCCATGCATGAAAGGTAGAAAACCCTTCTTGGTGTTCTGCATGCTAAAACGATCCATAATGGTGTCTATGTATAAAGCTTGAGATAATCACAACATCCTTTTCCTGCGATCCCTTATAACCTTGATCCCAAGGATGTGTCCCACTTCTCCCAAGTCCTTCATATCAAACTGTTTGGACAACCATACCCTTATGTTCGATAACACCTTGACATTGTTGCCAATTAACAAAATGTCATCTACGTATAATACAAGAAACACCACTACATTTCTGTCACATCTCTTGTATACACAAGACTCATCCGGACTTTGAATAAATCCATAAGACTGGATTACCTCATCAAAGCGGATGTTCCAAGACCCCGAAGCTTGCTTCAATCCATAAATGGACCGATTAAGCTTACACACAAGATGCTCTTTGCCCTTTACAATGAATCCTTCTGGTTGCTTCATATAGATGTTTTCCTCAAGACTTCCATTAAGGAAAGCTGTCTTGACATCTATCTGTCATACCTCATAATCCATATGAGCATCAATGCATAAGAGAATCCGGATAGACTTAAGCATGGCTACCGGTGAAAAGGTCTCCTCATAATCGATATCCTCTTTCTGAGTATACCCTTTCGCAACAAGCCTCGCTTTGAAGGTCTCAACCTTCCCGTCTATTTCTTTCTTTCTTTTGTAGATCCACTTGCATCCAATGGTTTTTACACCATTGGGTGGTTCTACTAGCTCCCAGACCTGATTTGAATCCATAGATTCTATCTCAGAATTCATTGCACTTTGCCAAGATACTGCATCTTTATCTTGGATTGCCTCATCATATGTCCAGGGATCAGGTTCATGTTCGCCAGGGACCAAATCAGAAGATTCTCCCAAGTACATAAATCTATCAGGTTGTCTAACAACCCTCCCACTACGATGAGGTATCACTTGTGTATCCTCTGTGACACGCGGTGCAGTGACTTATGGTATATCCTCTTGTACCGGTGGTACTGAAGAAGTGACTTCCCCTTTCAATTCCTCCAGAACAATCTTACTCATGAGCTTGTGGTTCATTACATAGTCTTCCTCTAGAAATCTGACGTTCGTGCTGATGATCACCCTCTAATCTCTAGGACTATAAAACAAACAACCTTTGTTCCTCTAGGATAGCCAACGAACATGCGCACTTCTGTACGAGGTTCCAACTTACTAGCATCTTCCTTCAGCATATGTGCTGGACTCTCCCATATCCGAATATGTCTTAGACTAGGCTTTCGCCCAATCCACAATTCTGTGGGAGTAGAAGGCACTGATTTAGATGGTACCAAGTTCAGAATATACACTGTCGTATCTAGAGCATATCCCCAGAATGAATCTGGCAACTCAGAATAACTCATCATTGATCTAACCATCTCCATAAGAGTCATATTCCTTCACTCTGCTACACCATTCTGCTGGGGTGTGCCAGGTGTAGACAATTGGGATTGAATCCCAGCCTCTGATAAGTAATTCCTAAACTCTCCCAAGTGGTACTCACCACCATGATCAGATTGTAGTGTCTTGATACTTTTACCTTGACGTTTCTCCACATCAGCTTTGAATTCTTTGAACTTGTCAAAGCATTCAGACTTGTGGCGCATCAAGTAAATGTATCCATATCTCAAATAATCGTCTATAAAGGAGACTAAATACTCAAAATCACCTCTAGCCTGGATAGACATAGGACCACACAAATCAGAATGAACCAATTCCAACATATCTTTGGCTCTATACCCCTTGGCCTTAAAAGGCCTCTTGGTCATTTTACCCTCCAAGCAAGATTCCCAGGTTGGGGAATCTTCCACCACTAATAAACCCAGAAGTCCATCAGCTATCAACCTTTGAATTCTTCTTAGGTTAATATGACCAAGCCTAAGATGCCAAAGATATGTTTGGTTCATCTTCGAAGGTTCTTTTCTCTTATTGGAATTAGAAGATGAGTTATTAACTTCTATTTGCATCGTGGGAGCTTTTAGTTCAAGTATGTATAAATTTCCTATCAATACACCCGAACAGATAATCTCCCTATTCCCTTTTATAACAACTCTGTCATTAAAAGAAATAGAATATCCATCCATAAATAATTTAGAAATCGAAATTAAATTCTTTCTAAATAAAGGTACATAAAGATAATTCTTAAGAACCAAAACTTTATTTTTCTCAAAAGATAAATAAACATCCCCCACTGCAATAGCCGCCACCTTTGTGGCATCTCCCAAGTATACGGTAATCTCCCCCTCAGCCAGTCGTTTGGTTTTTTGGAACCCCTGTAAAGTATTGCAGACATGATCAGTGGATCCCGTATCTACACACCAGGTGCTGGTAGATAACACCGCTAAACATGTTTCAACGACTAGACCAAAAGATATACCTTTTTCTGCTTTGGGTTGGGGCAGTCCTTCTTCCAGTGTCCAGTCTGCTTACAAGTGAAGCATTTGCCTTTCGGCTTCTTCACTCCTCCCTGAGTTCCTCCCACCGCCTTTGCCCCATCTTGTTTTTTCTTCTTCTTGCCTTTCGGCTTAGAAGTAGAAACCTTTTGGGCTACCATGGCTTGCACCTGAGCACTCTGACGAAAAAGCCCCTCTGCTGCCTAGAGTTCTGTCAGAAGCTCCGCCAACGAATACAACCTCTTGTTCATGTTGTAGTTCAGGTGAAACTGCTCAAAACTCCTAGGTAAAAATTGGAGAATGAAATCTACTTGGGTTTCCTCATCGATCTCAGCTCCGAGGACTTCCAGCTCATTCAAATGAGCCATCATCTTGAGAACATGATCCCTCACGGGTGTTCCCTCGATCATGGTGGTCGTCATCAAGTTACTCATGGCTTCCTACCTAGCAGCCCGATTTTGGTGTCCGAATAGCTCTTTGAGATTGAGCATCATGTCATAAGCAGTGGGCATGGCTTGATGCTGATGTTGCAGTACATTTGACATAGATGCCAAAATGTAACACCGCGTCATCTCATCGACCTTGATCCACTTCTTATAACTCTCCTTCTCCTTTTCCCCAGAATCATCTGCAGGCTTAGGAGGGCACTCTTCGAGGAGTACATATTTGTATTCCTCAGCAGTCAAAGACAATGTCAAGATTCCTCTTCCAATCAACATAGTTGGGTCCAGTAAGTTTATTTTCTTTCAGTATCACAGCAAGCGGGTTGAAAGTCATTTTGAAAGAAAACCTAAGAATCACATAGATCAAAAACATTAGATTTCAAATAATTATTGATTCCTTAAACAATAAAATTTTAAAATCAACCAATACCTTAAAACACCAAGAATATCGTAGGTCACGATAGTGTGGACGTATACGAATTCTACATTTGTAAGAGGAGGTTTTATCCATTAATTTTACTATCTTGTCAATCTAACTTTTTGATAAGTAAAATTAGTAGTTGGTTCCTCTTCGGCCCTACAAATAAAAGCAGTGACTCCGATGGGGAGGATATTTATATTTGTATCTAAGTGTTCACCATTACTCGGTACCAAGGTAATTATCTCGGGTTATGTGCCTTCCAATGGGGAAGTACACACGCTCCTTAATAATTTCCTATAACCATATTTGAACTTGTGATCCGCAAACAAACTCTTCCGATGGGGAGGAAGGCACTCAGAGCCGATGTGCAAGTTTGTTTGCATCACATGTCAAATCGTAATGGAGGCCATGGGAATTTATAAAAATATCCCTCTCCCACTTAGTAATTTGAAATTGAGGAATTTTCTAGCCTACGACATGCATATCAAACAATAAGCAATAAATATGAAAAATAAATATTTTCCAACTATTATGGCTTTTGTCTTCAATATGTCTCCCGTCATATCGCCATCTCATCCGCTCCTCCCTATGCCATGTACAAGCCATCCGGAGATCCGAGCCGAGAAAAACTATTTTAATTTACATCCATCGATCCTATACTCCACGAGGGAGTGTACATGAAATCTAGATCGAAAGTAAACTAAAATAAAAAGAGTGGCTAAATAATATCGTATCTAATTACAAAAATTAAATATTAGCCTCGTCAACCCCGAGGATTCAACAAAATATACAATTACACACATACAATCACATACACACATATGGCCATAATAGTTGGATCCTATGCCTGCAACCAAAATGTTAACCTACGCACATCCTACTATTATCCAGCACATATAATATATGAAAAGTGCATAAAAGTAACCGAATCCTAAACACACAAAACCAAAAATCGTGGCTCTGATACCACTTGAAGGTAGGAAACTTCGCTTCCCACTTCAACTCAGTCGCTTGTTCATGGCGATCCCTTCTACGTCCCCGGATAAAAAAAATTTATCCTTGACAAGAGGGATTACCCAAGCTACAGTTTCATCATCGTGCTATTTGATTAGAGTGGTCACTTGAACAAACTTGTTGTTCAAGCCACCAACCTCTATTCTACGAATAGCCGAGGAATAGACGATGTATGGATCGCCGACTTTTGTGTTTATATTTAGGGTACAAGTATATTTAACCATAAAAACAGAATACACAACATGTATATGATTGTAAAACAATTATAGACATAATACAAAAGAATATAAACAAGCGTTATACCTCTCGATCTTCTATTGTATGTCCTTCCTCCTTTTGGACGTTGTGTGGGCGACGATCTTCCAAAAGTCGAAGCCTTCTAGATCACGAACTTCTTTCCTTGCTCGCTCTGAACAAGAGGAAGTATACAAATGAAACTCTTCTCTTATCTAGGACCAACCATCAAGCTGCAAGCTTGATGCTTGTCGTCGGCCCAAAGAGAGGTGTAAGGAGTGGACGCCGGCCAAGAGCTCCAAGGAACTATCTTAATCCTTGTTTCCACCGGCCAAGGAGAAGAGGAAGGGTGTAGGGACGCCGGCTAAGGATGAGAGCAAGAAGGAAGGCACCGGCCAAAACCCTAGGAAGGAGAGTAAGCCTTGCCGCCCAAGGAGGATAGGAAACCCTGTTGGGTTTCCGGCACCGCGGCGTGTGTGTGTTCGATCATGTTTCGTAAATATGAGCACAGTGGAAGCAATAAAAATAATAAATCTACATTTATTATAACACACACAACACACGCATGCATATTACAACAAGTGTATACATAACCGTAAATTTAAATTTGCAATAAAAGGAAATTTATCTACGTTATACCTTTCGTATGACGTGTAGCGGGAACGGCATCAACCGTAACGATCCTTGTAAGAATCATCTCTATCCGTATCCACGCCGAGCTCCTCGGGATGACTTCGCTAAGCCACGAGCTTCGTCTTCGTACGGGTTACTAGCCTCGTGTTGAAGACGACGTGATCGAGAGATGATCACGATCCGAATCCAAATTCGGATCCTAAGACGAGTCCTCAAAACTCGTTTCTCCGAAGAGGTATTCGTCAACCAATTGACGAATCCTTCGTCCTCCACCTCAAAGGATTACCGGAGATCAAATCCCCGGTAGGTTAGCCGCTGTCGGAGCTCTAACCGTCGTCCAAACGACGCTCCGACAACAAAGAAACAAGCTGTCCAGAAAAACTGGACAGCTTTCGGTGGAGGAATAGAGGCCGGCCAAAGGAGAGGTGGAGCTCACCTTATCACCGAACCCAAAAGAGATCGCCGGAGGGTCACCGGAGGTTCTCCGGCTGAAGCTTGGACGCCGGCAAAGACTTGGACGGCAGCACACAAGCTAGGCGGTGGAAGCTTTAGGGTTGCCGCCAAATAACTCCAAGGTGGAGGTGGGCGGCAACTCAAGGGGCTAGGGTTTGGATTAGTTAGGGCTTAACAATCCCTTAAGCCCTCTTTTATAGAGAACTAATTCTCTTAATGGTTAATGGATCATATCCATAAAGCCCGTTAACCCGCTCCATTAAGATAAGTTAAAATAAACCAAACCATGATGGTTTATTTTAAGTTAAAACGAACCGAACCAACTTTTGGTTCATTCGTTTAAAATAAACCAAACCATTTGGTTTATTCTCCTCCATTGGATTAGAACCAAACCATTTTGGTTCATCCATTACGTCTTCATAAGACTCGGCCCATCCACGCTTCCATTGCGACTGAAACGATTTCATGCTCGCTTTATGTTTGGTCCAACCAAACCTAGTTTCTCTTCGAGAATCCCATTCTCAAGCTCGTTTTAAATCCTTTGGATTACGCTCGTTGTGCGTGTGACCAAATAGGTTCTCGGTTTATGTTGGCCGTCTATAATTAACCATTAATTATAGAACAATCATGAGTGGCACCTAGTAGTACATCATGATCCCCAATTAACCGAAAAGATCAACGGTTGATCCAGAACTATTTCTGAAACCCTTCAGTAGCTCGAATGAATCGTGCCCCATTCCCTTCACTCATCTTATACCCACTTGGTTCAAGACATGGTCTATAGTGTCAGTCCCCACTAGGCTGACTACGTCACACCTAGCCCAAGTATCATTTCCTCGTCCTACGGATTCTAGTTACTCCACATGTATCGAAGAGTACCTTACTCTAAACATGTAATGCTTTGGCCAAAGACTTTAGTAACAATCCGATGAGAGGCCATGGGTATACATCTCCTCGCAAGGAGTGGTGAATCCTTTATAGGCTATTCAAACACCTTCGATCACTTCGACTTATACCCAATCATCCCGGGTCCACATCTCCTCGGAGATGTTTGCTTAAGATGTCAAAGCATAAGTCTCCATGATCAAGATGACTTGAATACCGCAAGTCAAAGGAACATCGCACTTAAGCCATAGTAAGAACTTCATTGGCATATCTATATATGCAGAGAACCATATGAAGTCTTACGGCTGGTCACTCCAATGAACTAGTTACCATAACTAGCATCCACGATTAACTCCGGACATCACTATGTCTCCCCGGTGAGAATCAACCGCTTGGATACACCAAGGAGTATACCTCGTGCTAGTCTCGGCGAAATTGATGGTGTCCAAATCCATCAATTCATCGACTAGGGATAATTCCGATACATCACAATTACACATGTAGAGATACTCACTAGTTGTGATCCGATCACAAATTCTCTCATGCTGTGAATCGTATCGTGGACATTCAGTAAATGAGTTTAAGATCCAATCAAATACATTAAACATGTATACTCAAATAGTGAATCTTCATTTATCATATAAATGGTTCATACATAAGGCAATTGCCTTAGGACATCTCTCATATATAACTAACAGACTCCCACTTGGCCTAATGCCAATCGCTACGGTATCCAATACCATAAGAACTAACATGACCCTCAAACTTACTTTGAGGTAATGCTTTAGTCAAAGGATCCGCTAAGTTCCTTTCAGTGGGAATTTTCTCGATTTGTATTTCGTTCCTACTGATGATCTCTCTGATAAGATGATAGTGGCGAAGCACATGTTTGGATCGTTGATGAGACCTTGGCTCTTTCGCCTGTGCAATTGCTCCATTGTTGTCGCAGTAGACTGGTATTGCTTCAACAATGGCCGGAATCACACCAAGTTCATGAACGAACTTCTTGATCCAAACCGCTTCCTTTGCTGCTTCCGAAGCTGCAATATATTCTGCCTCAGTGGTAGAATCCGCTACAGTCTCTTGTTTGGAACTTTTCCAACTCACTGCGCCCCCATTCAAGGTGAACACGTATCCAGACTGAGACCTGGAATCATCCTTGTCTGTCTGGAAGCTGACATCTGTATACCCGCATATCACCATGTCCCCTTCTCCATATATTAGGAACACATCCTTAGTTCTTCTCAAGTACTTAAGGATCGTCTTAACAGCCACCCAATGATCCATTCCTGGATCGGACTAGTATCTGCTCGTGACACTCAGAGCATACGATACATCGGGCCTCGTACATAACATAGCATACATGATAGATCCTATTGCGGATGCATAGGGAATCTTACTCATACAAATCCTCTCGTCTTATGTGCGCGGACACATAGACTTCGAAAGGTGTACCCCATGCCTGATGGGTAAGAAACCTTTCTTGGATTCCGACATGCTAAACCTCTTTAGCACTCGGTCTATATATGTAGACTGTGAAAGACCAAGCAACCGTTTCGATCTATCTCTATAGATCTTATCCCGAGGATGTAGGTTGCTTCTCCCAGGTCTTTCATGGAGAATGTCTTAGATAACCAAATCTTCACTGACTGTAAGATTGAAACATCGTTTCCTATAAGTAGTATGTCATCGACATATAATACTAGGAACACGACTGCACTCCCACTAACCTTCTTGTACACACAAGGTTCGTCTGGATTTTGTGAGAAATCAAACTTTTTGATTGTCTCATCAAAACGGATATTCCAGCTCCTAGATGCTTGCTTCAATCCATAAATGGATCGTCGCAATTTGCATACTTTGTTTTATCAACCGATGTGAAACCCTCAGGTTGTATCATATACACGTCCTCGAGCAGGTTTCCATTAAGGAAAGTTGTTTTCACATCCATCTGCCATATCTCATAATCATAATAAGCCGCTATGGCCAGGAGCATCCGAATGGATTTAAGCATAGCTACAGGCGAATAGGTTTTGTCATAATCAACACCTTGCTTTTGACGATATCCTTTCGCCACCAATCTAGCCTTATAGGTAATCACATTACCATCCATGTCAGTTTTCTTCTTGAAAACCCACTTGCACCCTATAGGCTTTATGCCTTCAGGTGGGTCAACCAAGTTCCAAACTTGGTTTTCGTACATGGAATCCATTTCCGACTTCATGGCACCAAGCCACTTATCCCTTTCTGAACTTGTCAGCACTTCTTCATAACTGGTAGGCTCCTCATCATCAATGAGTAACACGTCATTCGATTCACTTACGAGAAATCCATATCTCTCAGGAATATTGCGTGTTCTACCAGATCTACGAAGATGTGGTGTTACAATAGGTCCAGCCGATTGCTCATCACTATGAGTTGTCGGCTGTTGTGCTTCACCAGGTATCTCATCAATGTCTATTTGAGTCTCTCGAGCCTCCTCAAGATCGACGACACTCCCACTGTTTTCTTGCAAGAGAAACTCTTTCTCTAGAAACACAGCATGCCTTGAAACAAACACCTTTTGTTCCACAGGATGATAGAATTGGTAACCCCTTGTTTCCTTAGGGTATCCAATAAATAGACATTTATCGACTTAGCATCCAATTTGTCTCGATACACCGCTTCACATAAGCGAGGACAACCCCATATCTTCAAGTAAGATACATGAGGTTTCTTACTATTCCATATCTCATATGGAGTAGTTGAGACTACCTTAATTGACGTGCATTGTTTAACAAGTAAACAATCAAGTGCATAACCCCAACAGGACTTGGGAAGAGTCGCATGATTCATCATTGACCTGACCATGTCCAACAAGGTCCGGTTACGCCTCTCAGATACACCATTATGCTGTGGTGTATATGGCGGAGTCCATTGAGACAATATGTCATTGTCTCTTAGATAATCAAGAAACTCTTGACTTAAGTATTCACTACCTCGATCCGATTGAAGTATTTTAATACTCTTGTCATGTTGTTTCTCTACTTCATTTCTGAATTCTTTGAACCTTTCAAAGGCTTCAGATTTGTGTTTCATCAAGAACACATACCCAAACCATGAGTGATCATCGGTGAAGGTAATGAAGTAGCTATAGCCTCCTAATGCTTGAGTTGACATAGGTCCACATACATCAGTATGTATTAGACCTAGTAACTCTCCCACTCGTTCACCTTTTCCAGTAAAAGGTAACTTAGTTATCTTGCCTTTTAAGCATGATTCGCATGTATCGTATGAATCCAATTCAAACGATTCCAAAATTCCACATCGGTGTAATTCGGACATGCGTTTCTTGCTTATATGGCCAAGACGACAATGCCACATATAGGAGTCTATTTGATTATCCTTTCGAGCACGCTTGTTGCTCGCTTCGATATTGCAAATGTCACTGGATACGTCCAACGTATAAACACAATTGCTTAAAGTTCCAGTCCCATAAAGAACTCCATTCAAAGTTATGTAACAACAATTGTTACTAAAAGTCAAATGGTACCCATTTCTATTTAAACAAGAAATAGAAACGATGTTCTTTATCAATGAAGGAACATAAAAGCAATTGTCCAGTTCTAAGACAAGTCCTGTAGGGAGTTTCAACAAATGCGTTCCAATGGCGACTGTAGCAACCTTTGCTCCATTCCCAACACGCAAATTTGACTCTCCCTTGATGAGTCTTCTTCTATTCCTTAGCCCATGTATGTCATTACATATATGTGAGCCACACCCAGTATCCAATACCCAAGTGTTTGAGGAAATAGAATGACAATCAATAACGAAGATATCTGAAGAAGATGGGGCATCCGATGCCTTATTCTTCTTCACGGACTCAAGATAAATCTTGCAATTTCTTCGCCAATGGCCCTCCTTGCCATAATGATGGCAAGTGCCCTTTTGAGCTGGTTCTGCCTTTTAGCCTTTTTCTTCTTCCTCTTATGTTGTTCCTTTGACTCCCTCTTAGAACCTTTCTTTGAGGAATCAACTAACAACATCGTCCCCTACTCATGCTTCTCAGAAGGCTCCACAGCCTTCAGCATGTTGAGCAGTACCACAGATGAACCTCCTTGCATCTCAGAGGTGAAGAGGAGCTTGGAGACTTTGAACCTTTCGAATCTCACTTGCTCATCAACCAACTCACAGAGATGAAGGACTACGATATGAGCATCCATATGCTCATGCTGCTTTCGTAGCTTGGGTTCCATCGCGGCTAGCATGATGCAACTCATTTGTTCAGAATCACTCACATGTTTCTGATAGGCCAACAATTGGTCCAAAGTTGCATCGTCACTAGGACGGGCGGGAAGAGGCGCTTCGAGGACATTTGCAAGCTTTTCAACCTTGAGAACAATTCTCAAGTTTCTAAGCCAGTCCAAGAAGTTCGGCCCAGTCAATATATTTGAATCCAAAATGGAACGCAAATTCAAAGATATCATGATCAATCTTAGAAATACAAAACGAGCATATATGAGAAAGATGATTTTAAAATGCATCAATATACATTTATAAATCCCATTCATTTTTCGAATTTCAAAAACCCCAAAATCACTTCGGGAGATCGTAGGTCCATCTCCGAATGGGCTGATATCCATCATAGTTATGAACAACCTTGGAGAGAGTCCAACAAGCCATTCATAACTACGACGGTAGGTATCATCTATACCGATTGCATATCACGTATATGCAACTATCACAATGTGCTATCAACTAATTGAATGTTCACACATACATCGGGTTGTTAACACATTAACAAGTATGCATCATATGCATAGCACCCAACTTCACCTCCCTTTACATCGACCTTGGAGAGAGTCCAACAAGCCGATGCTCAGTTAAAGCCAACCCATTAATCGACATAGTTATAATATGGTTAGCGCATTCAACCAATTAGCCCAGCTTGGAGAGAGTCCAACAACCAAAGCTAACGATTGACCTCGACTTACCATATTAGTATTAAACTATTCCATGGTTTGAACATATTCAGGTTCGAGCCGGGCTTGGAGAGAGTCCAACAACCCAAACAAGAAACAGAACTCTGGTTCTAACCATATTAATGGAAGGTGTAAGCTTTAATATTGATTAAGGGTTTTTATGTCTCATCCTCTTTGCATGCAAATAACTATTATCTACATGGCATGACATACATGGCATACATCTACATGTCACGACACGCATGGCATAATGTTATGCATCTAATGCAATTACATGGCATACAATTATGTCATGTATATAATTTCCTTATATGTCATAACTATTTATGGAAATAAAATATGTTTAAGATTTGATTCTTCAAATCAAATCATAATTAAATTAGGAAACAAATTTCCAAATCTAATCACATATTTTATTCATGGAATTATTTGATTAAGGAAAATCTATTTAGGAAACCAATTTTCTAAATCATTAAAACTACTTATGGAAATAAAATATTTTAAGATTTGATTTCCCAAATCAAATCATGATTAAATTAGGAAACAAATTTCCAGAATCTAATCAAATATTTTATTTATGAAAAATATCAATTTCCATAAATACTTCTAGACTTTCCAAAATTGAAAAATTTCCATAAATACTTCTAAATTTCCAAAATTAAAAAATTTCCAGAAATACATTATGACTATCGCAAAACCATTTTTATGATTATGTCGAAACACAACCTGGGCTCTGATACCACTGTTGGGTTTCCGGCACCGCGGCGTGTGTGTGTTCGATCACGTTTCGTAAACATGAGCACAAATGAAGCAATAAAAATAATAAATCTACATTTATTACAACACACACAACACACGCATGCATATTACAACAAGTGTAGACATAACCGTAAATTTAAATTTGCAATAAAAGGAAATTTATCTACGTTATACCTTTCGTATGACGTGTAGCGGGAACGGCATCAACCGTAACGATCCTCGTAAGAATCGTCTCTATCCGTATCCACGCCGAGCTCCTCGGGATGACTTCGCTAAGCCACGAGCTTCGTCTTCGTACGGGTTACTAGCCTCGTGTTGAAGACGACGTGATCGAGAGATGATCACGATCCGAATCCAAATTCGGATCCTAAGACGAGTCCTCAAAAGTCGCTTCTCCGGAGAGGTATTCGTCAACCAATTGACGAATCCTTCGTCCTCCACCTCAGAGGATTACCGGAGATCGAATCCCCGGTAGGTTAGCCGCTGTCGGAGCTCTAACCATCGTCCAAATGACGCTCCGACAACAAAGAAACAAGCTGTCCAGAAAAACTGGACAGCTTTCGGTGGAGGAATAGAGGCCGGCCAAAGGAGAGGTGGAGCTCACATTATCACCGAACCCAAAAGAGATCGCCGGAGGGTCACCGGAGGTTCTCCGGATGAAGCTTGGACGCCGGCAAAGACTTGGACGGCAGCACACAAGCTGGGCGGCGGCAGCTTTAGGGTTGGCGCCGAATAACTCCAAGGTGGAGGTGGGCGGCAACTCAAGGGGCTAGGGTTTGGATTAGTTAGGGCTTAACAATCCCTTAAGCCCTCTTTTATAGAGAACTAATTCTCTTAATGGTTAATGGATCATATCCATAAAGCCCGTTAACCCACTCCATTAAGATAAGTTAAAATAAACCAAACCATGATGGTTTATTTTAAGTTAAAACGAACCGAACCAACTTTTGGTTCATTCGTTTAAAATAAACCAAACCATTTGGTTTATTCTCCTCCATTGGATTAGAACCAAACTATTTTGGTTCATCCATTACGTCTTCATAAGACTCGGCCCATCCACGCTTCCATTGCGACTGAAACGATTTCATGCTCGCTTTATGTTTGGTCCAACCAAACATAGTTTCTCTCGGTCTGAGAATCCCATTCTCAAGCTCGTTTTAAATCCTTCGGATTACACTCGTTGTGCGTGTGACCAAATAGGTTCTCGGTTTATGTTGGTCGTCTATAATTAACCATTAATTATAGAACGATCATGAGTGACACCTAGTAGTACATCATGATCCCCAATTAACCGAAAAGATCAACAGTTGATCCAGAACTATTTCTGAAACCCTTCAGTAGCTCGAATGATTCGTGCCCCATTCCCTTCACTCATCTTATACCCACTTGGTTCAGGACATGGTCTATAGTGTCAGTCCCCACTAGGCTGACTACGTCACACCTAGCCCAAGTATCATTTTCTCGTCCTACGGATTCTAGTTTCTCCACATGTATCGAAGAGTACCTTACTCTAAATATGTAATGCTTTGGCCAAAGACTTTAGTAACAATCCGACGAGAGGCCATGGGTATACATCTCCTCGCAAGGAGTGGTGAATCCTTTATAGGCTATTCAAACACCTTCGATCACTTCGACTTATACCCAATCATCCCGGGTCCACATCTCCTCAGAGATGTTTGCTTAAGATGTCAAAGCATAAGTCTCCATGATCAAGATGACTTGAATACCGCAAGTCAAAGGAACATCGCACTTAAGCCACAGTAAGAACTTCATTGACATATCTATATATGTAGAGAACCATATGAAGTCTTACGGCTGGTCACTCCAATGAACTAGTTACCATAACTAGCATCCACGATTAACTCCGGACATCACAATGTCTCCAGCCAGTGAGAATCAGCTGCTTGGATACACCAAGGAGTATACCTCGTGCTAGTCTCGACAGAATTGATGGTGTCCAAATCCATCAATTCATTGACTAGGGATAATTCCGATACATCACAATTACACATGTAGAGATACTCACTAGTTGTGATCCAATCACAAATTCTCTCATGATGTGAATCGTATCGTGGACATTCAGTAAATGAGTTTAAGATCCAATCAAAAACATTAAACATGTATACTCAAATAGTGAATCTTCATTTATCATATAAATGGTTCATACATAAGGCGATTGCCTTAGGACATCTCTCATATATAACTATCAAACCCTAGCCGCCCAATGCCTCCAAACCCTATCCGCCCAAAACCCTAATCCCCTCTTCAATTGAGTTGCCGCCCAAGCCATAAGCCCTTATTTATAGAGTTAGGCTTAAGCCTCCTTTTAATCTCTACCGTCGGATCTAGGGGTTTAATCTCAATCGTCGGATCTAGAGATTTAATCTTAATCATCAGATCTAGAGATTTAATCTCCACCGTCGGATCTAGAGTTCTATTTTCCACCACCGGATCTAAGGCTCTGTGAGGTTTTAATAGGTTACAATAGGGACCATGAGGAGGAGTTGGATCTTGGCCACCCAATGGATCAAGCCCACATAAAGTCCGATCCATTAATGATAATCCATTCCACTAGAGGATTATCATTGATCTACCTCACCAACCCTCATAAGTTAATATAGGCTCCATATATTATTTGAACATTTATCTCCCCGTGTTTAAGATCTCGAATGTCCGTCGATTAATTAATTTACTGATAATTAATTAATCAAAATCTGACTCCATGAGTAGTACCACTCAACCTTATCATCTGAAGGTTTGTGGAACCGAAGCTCTGATACCACTTGGAGGTAGGAAACTTCGCTTCCCACTTCAACTCGGTCGCTTGTTCATGGCGATCCCGTCTACGTCCCCAGATAAAAAAATTATCCTTGACAAAGAGGGATTACCCAAGCAATCATTCCATCGTCGTGCTATTCGATTAGAGTGGTCACTTGAACAAACTTGTTGTTAAAGTAACCAACCTCTATTCTACGATTAGCCGCTGAATAGACGATGTATTTATCGCCGGTTTTTGTGTTTGTATTCGGGGTCCAAGTAAATTAGCCACATAGAATTGAAAACAATTATATACGTAATACAAAAGAACACTAATCAAAGTAAACAAGCTTATACCTCTTGTTATACCTCTTGATCTTCTATTGTATGTCCTTCCTCCTTTTGGACGTCGTGTGGGCGACAATCTTCCAAAAGTCGAAGCATCCTAGAACACGTTCTTCCCTTCCTTGCTCGCTCTGAAAAATGGGAAGAATGAAACGAAACTCTTTTCCTATCTAGAACTGACCATCAAGCTCCAAGCTTGATGTTTGCCGCCGGCCCAAAGAGAGGAATAGGGAGTATGGGCACCGGCCAAAAGCTCCAAGGGAAGAGACCCTAGCTCTTTCCGTCGGCCAAGGATGAGAGGAAGAAGATTCGGACGCCGACCAAGGAGAGGAATAGAGAAGAGGGCGCCGACCAAAATCCTAGAAAGAAGGAAAACCTTCCACTTGTGTTGCCGCCCAAGACTCCTCCAAAACCCTAGCCGCCCAATCCAAAACCCTACCCTCCAAGATATTAGTTTCCGCCCACCCCTTAAGCCATATTTATAGATTTAGGCTTAAGCCTACTTTTAATCTCCACCATCGGATCTAGGGATTTAATCTCAACAGTCAGATCTAGAGATTTAATCTCCACCGTCGAATCTAGATATTTAATCTCCACCGTCGAATCTAGAGTTTCATTTTTCATCATCGGATATAGGCTCCATGAGGGTTTTAATAGGCTACAATAGAGATCATGAGGAGGAGTTGGATCTTGGCCACGCAATGGATCAAGCCCACATAAAGTCCGATCCATTAATGACAATCCATTCCACTAGAGGATTATCATTGATCTACCTCACCAACACCCATAAGATAATATGAGCTTCATATATTATTTATACATTTATCTCCCCGTGTTTAAGATCTCGAATGTCCGTTGATTAATTAATTTACTAATAATTAATTAATCAACTTCTAACTCCATGAGTAGTACCACTCAACCTTATCATCATGCCGGACCAAGTCCACCTGCAGGGTTTACATGATGAACCTTATGAGCTCCTCAAGGAGATATCATCATCCTAATATATAGGACACGGTTTCCTCCTATAATCAACGACACACCATATAAATAATATCATTTCCCAACTTACCGAGCCTATCGATTTACTCTATAAATATTACCCATTGGTAAATCAAAGAAATAAATACTAAGTATATGTGTCCGTTATTATATCAGGATTAAGAGAATGTACAACATAATATGCGAGGTTTGATTAAATTATGTAGTCAGCAATAAATTGAATCACCTCTAAGTCGGTCCTGCTCAATACACACAAAGTGTACTAGTGTAATTCTATGTTCAAGACAAACCAATACCAAATCACACTACAACCATACCAATGGTTTGTCCAAAACCATCTCGGTTGTGAGCCTTTACTTATACTTTAGAAGGAACTGATAACATGATCTCCCGTGTGACACTACACATCATGTTATCTACAATGTAATGTATTAGACGATATGCATAACCATAAATATGCAAACAATGATCATGTGATTCTTATTTCTAAAATAAAGATGTTCATACAAAAGATAGACTTTTCAGTATACATCCCAACAATCACCCACTTATACTAAAAGACTATGTTGTCCTTATATTGCCATACATCTGATTTCCATTCCCTCCACATGCCTATCAAAAGCTCTCGCTGGAAGGGCCTTAGTGAAAGGATCTGCAAAGTTATCCTCTGATGCAATCTTGGCTACAACAACTTCTACCTCCTTTACGATTTCTCATATCAGGTGGTACTTGCGCTCTGTGTTTACTTGCCTTATGGGCTCATGGTTTCTTCGAGTTTGCAACTGCACAACTGTTATCACAATAAATGGTGATAGTTTTGGGCAAACCTAGAATCACATCCAAGTCCATCAAGGAGTTCCTGAGCCATACAGCTTCTTTGGCTGCCTCAGATGCTGCCACATACTTAGCTTTCATGGTAGAGTCCGCCATGCATTTCTTCTTGACACTCCTCCATACAATGACTCCACCTCCCAAAGTAAACACAAAACCTGAGGTAGACTTACTGTTATCCCTGTCTGATTGGAAGTCGGAATCTATGTAACCCATTGGGAGTAATTGGTCTGCCTGGTAAACTAGCATATAATCTCTAGTCCTTCTCAGGTACTTCAATATATGCTTTACCGTAGTCCAATGTCTCTGTCCTGGATTACTCTAATATCTGCTAACCATGCCGACGACAAAGTAGATATCTAGTCTCGTACAGAGCATCGCATACATGAGGCTTCCTACTGCCGAAGCATAAGAAATCGTCTTCATCTCCTCTATCTCCTCAGATGTTATATGACACATCTTCTTAGATAAAGGAACTCCATGCTTGAAAGGTAGAAAACCCTTCTTGGAGTTCTCCATGCTAAAACGATCCATAATGGTGTCTATGTATGAAGCTTGAGATAAGAACAACATCCTTTTCCTGCAATCCCTTATAACCTTGATCCCAAGGATGTGTCCCACTTCTCTCAAGTCCTTCATATCAAACTGTTTGGACAACCATACCCTTACGTCCGATAACACCTTGACATTGTTGCCAATTAACAAAATGTCATCTACGTATAGTACAAGAAACACCACTATGTTTCTGTCACATCTCTTGTATACACAAGACCCATCCGAACTTTGAATAAATCCATAAGACTAGATTACCTCATCAAAGCAGATGTTCCAAGACCTCGAAGCTTGCTTCAATCCATAAATGGAACGATTAAGCTTACACAAAAGATGCTCTTTGCCCTTTGCAATGAATCCTTCTGGTTGCTTCATATATATGTTTTCCTCAAGACTTCCATTAAGGAAAGCTGTCTTGACATCCATCTGTCATACCTCATAATCCATATGAGCAGCAATGCATAAGAGAATCCAGATAGACTTAAGCATGGCTATCGGCGAAAAGGTCTCCTCATAATTGATGCCCTCTTTCTGACCTTCGCAACAAGCCTCGCTTTGAAGGACTCAACCTTCCCATCTATTCCCCTCTTTCTTTTGTAGATCCACTTGCATCCAATGGTTTTTACACCATTGGATGGTTCTACTAGCTCCTAGACCTGATTTGAATCCATAGATTCAATCTCAGTATTCATCACACTTTGCCAAGATACCGCATCTTTATCTTGGAATGCCTCATCATATGTCCAGGGATCAGGTTCATGTTTGCCAGGAACCAAATCAGAAGATTCTCCCAAGAACATGAATCTATCAACCCTCCCACTACGACGAGGTATCACTTGTGTATCCTCTGTGACACGCGGTGCAGTGACTTGTGGTATATACTCTTGTACCGGTGGTACTGAAGTAGTGACTTCCCCTTTCAATTCTTCCAGAACAATCTTACTCATGGGCTTATGGTTCATCACATAGTATTCCTCTAGAAATCTGACATTCATGCTAACGATCACCCTATGATATCTAGGACTATAAAACAAACCACCTTTCGTTTCTCTAGGATAGCCAACGAACATGCATACTTCTATACGAGGTTCCAACTTACCAGTATCTGCTTTCAGCACATGTGTTGGACTCCCCCAAATCCGAATATGTCTTAGACTAGGCTTTCGCCCAATCCACAATTCTGTGGGAGTAGAAGGCACTGATTTAGATGGTACTAAGTTCAGAATATACACTGTCGTATCTAGAGCATATCCCTAGAATGAATCTGGCAACTCAGAATAACTCATCATTGATCTAACCATCTCCATAAGAGTCCTATTCCTTCGCTCTGCTACACCATTCTGCTGGGGTGTGCCAAGTGCAGACAATTGGGATTGAATCCCAGTCTCTGATAAGTAATTTCTAAACTCTCCCAAGAGGTACTCACCACCACGATCAGATCGTAGTGTCTTGATACTTTTACCTTGATGTTTCTCCACATCAGCCTTGAATTCTTTGAACTTGTCAAAGCATTCAGACTTGCGGCGCATCAAGTAAATGTATCCATATCTTGAATAATCGTCTATTAAAGAGATGAAATACTCAAAACCACCTCTAGCCTGGATAGACATAGGACCACACAAATCAGAATGAACTAATTCCAATACATCTTTGGCTCTATACCCCTTGGCCTTAAAAGGCCTCTTGGTCATTTTACCCACCAAGCAAGATTCGTAGGTTGGGAAATCTTCCATCACTAATGAACCCAAAGGTCCATCAGCTATCAACCTTTGAATTCTGCTTAGGTTAATATGTCCAAGCCTTAGGTGCCAAAGATATGTTTGGTTCATCTTCGAAGGTTTTTTTCTCTTATTGGAATTAGAAGATGAGTTATTCACTTCTATTTGCATCGTGGGATATTTTTGTTCGAATGTATATAAATTTTCTATCAATGCACCATAACAGATAATCTCCTTATTCCTTTTTATAACAACTCTTTCTTTGAAAGAAATAGAATATCCATCTTTAAACAATTTAGAAACCGAAATTAAATTCTTTCTAAATAAAGGTACATAAAGGCAATTCTTAAGAACCAAAACTTTATTTTTCTCAAAAGATAAATAAACATCTCCCACTGCAACAGCCGCCACCTTCGTGGCATCGCCCAAGTATACGGTAATCTCCCCCTCAGCCAGTCGTCTGGTTTCCTGGAACCCCTGCAAAGTATTGCAGACATGATCAGTGGCTCCCGTATCTACACACCAGGTGCCGGTAGATAACACCGCTAAACATGTTTCAACGACTAGACCAAAAGATATACCTTTGTTCTGCTTGCGGTTGGGGCAGTCCTTCTTCCAGTGTCCAGTCTGCTTACAAGTGAAGCACTTGCCTTTCGGCTTCTTCACTCCTCCCTGAGTTCCTCCCACCGCCTTTGCCCCAGCTTGTTTCTTCTTCTTCTTGCTTTTCGGCTTAGAAGTAGAAACCTTTTGGGAAACCATGGCTTGTGCCTGAGCACTCTGACGAAAAAGCCCCTCTGCCGCCTGGAGTTCTATCAGAAGCTCAGCCAACAAATACAACCTCTTGTTCATGTTGTAGTTCAGGCGAAACTACTCAAAACTCCTAGGTAGAGACTGGAGAATGATATCGACCTGGGATTCCCCATCGATCTCAGCTCGAGGACTTCCTGCTCATTCAAATGAGTCATCATCTCGAGAACATGATCCCTCACGGGTGTTCCCTCGATCATGGTGGTCATCATTAAGTTCCTCATGGCTTCCTGCCTAGCAGCCCTATTCTGGTGTCCGAAAAGTTCTTTGAGATTGAACATCATGTCATAAGCAGTGGGCATTGCTTGATGTTGATGTTGTAGTACATTTGACATAGATGCCAAAATGTAACACCGCACCATCTCATCGGCCTTGATCCACTTCTTATAACTCTCCTTCTCCTTTTCCCCAGAATCATCCGCAAGCTTAGGAGGGCACTCTTCGAGGAGTACATATTTGTATTCCTCAGTAGTCAAGATAATATCAAGATTCCTCTTCCAATCAACATAGTTGGGTCCAGTAAGTTTATTTTCTTTCAGTATCACAGCAAGTGAGTTGAAAGTCATTTTGAAAAAAACCTAAGAATCACATAGATCAAAACATTAGATTTCAAAAAATTATTGATTCCTCAAACAATAAAATTTTAAAATCAACCAACACCTCAATATATCGAGAATATCATATGCCACGATAGTGTGGACGTATATGAATTCTTTATTTGTAAGAGGAGGTTTCACCCATCAATTTTACTATCTTGTCAACCTAACTTTTTGACAAATAAAATTAATAGTTGGTTCCTCTTCGGCCCTACAAATAAAAGCAGTGACTCCGATTGGGAGGATACTTATATTTGTATCTAAGTGTTCACCATTACTCGGTACCAAGGAAATTATCTCGGGTTATGTGCCTTCCGATGGGGAAGTACACACGCTCCTAAATAATTTCCTATAACCCTATTCGACCCTGTGATCCGCAAAACAAACTCATCAGATGGGGAGGAAGGCACTCAGAGCCGATGTGCAAGTTTGTTTGCATCACATGTCAAATCGTAATGGAGACCATGGGAATTTATAAAAATATCTCTCTCCCACTTAGTAATTTAAAATTGAGGAATTTTCCTAGCCTACGACATGCATATTAAACAAGAAGCAATAAATATGAAAAAAATATTTTCCAACTATTATGGCTTTTGTCTCTAGTATGCCTCCAATCGTATCGCCATCTCGTCCGCTCCTCCCTACGCCATGTACTATCCATCCGAAGATCCAAGCCGATAATAACTATTTTAATTTACATCCATCAATCCTATACTCCACGAAGGAGTGTATATGAAATCTAGATCGAAAGTAAAATAAAATAAATGAGTGGCTAAACAATGTCGTACTTAATTATAAAAATTAAATACTAGCCTCGTCAACCCCGAAGATTCAAAAAATATACAATTACACACATACAATCACATACACACATATGGCCATAATAGTTAGATCCTATGCCTACAACTAAAAAGTTAACCTATGCACATCCTACTATTATCCGACACATATAATAGATGAAAAATGCATAAAAGTAACCGAATCCTAAACAGATAAAATCGGAAACCGTGGCTCTGATACCACTTGAAGGTTTGTGCAACCGAAGCTCTGATACCACTTAGAGGTAAGAAACTTCGCTTCCCACTTCAACTCGGTCGCTTGTTCATGGCGATCCCGTCTACGTCCCCTGATAAAAAAATTTATCCTTGATAAAGAGTGATTACCCAAGCAATCGTTCCATCGTCGTGCTATTCGATTAAAGTAGTGACTTGAACAAACTTATTGTTAAAGCAACCAACCTCTATTCTATGATTAGCCGCGGAATAGACGATGTACGGATCACCGATTTTTGTGTTTGTATTCGGGGTCCAAGTAAATTAGCCACATATAATTGAAAACAATTATATACATAATACAAAAGAACACTAATCAATGTAAACAAGCTTATACCTCATGATCTTCTATTGTATGTCCTTCTTTTGGACGTCGTGTGGGCGACGATCTTCCAAAAGTCGAAGCCTCCTAGAACATGTTCTTCCCTTCCATGCTCACTCCAAACAAAGGGAAGAATGAAACGAAACTCTTCTCCTATCTAGAACCGACCATCAAGCTCCAAGCTTGATGTTTACCTCCGGCCCAAAGAGAGGAATAGGGAGTATGGGCACCGACCAAAACCCTAGGAAGAAGGAAAACCTTCCACTTGTGTTGTCACCCAAGACTCCTCCAAAACCCTAGCCGCCCAATGCAAAACCCTAGCCTCCAAGATATTAGTTGCCGCCCACCCCTTAAGCCATATTTATAGAGTTAGGCTTAAGCCTCCTTTTAATCTCCACCGTCAGATCTAGGGATTTAATCTCAACCATCGGATCTAGAGATTTAATCTCCACCATCGGATCTAGAAATTTAATCTCCACCGTCGGATCTAGGGATTTAATCTCAACCGTCGGATCTAGAGATTTAATCTCCACCGTCGGATCTAGAGTTTCATTTTTCAATCATCGGATCTAGGCTCCATGAGGGTTTTAATAGGCTACAATAGGGACCATGAGGAGGAGTTGGATCTTGGCCACCGAATGGATCAAGCCCACATAAAGTCCGATCCATTAATGATAATCCATTCCACTAGAGGATTATCATTTATCTACCTCACCAACCCCCATAAGTTAATATGGGCTCCATATATTATTTGTACATTTATCTCTCCGTGTTTAAGATCTCGAATGTCCGTTAATTAATTAATTTACTGATAATTAATTAATCAACATCTAACTCCATGAGTAGTACCACTCAACCTTATCATCATGCCGGACCAAGTCCACCTGTAGGGTTTACATGATGAACCTTATGAGCTCCTCAAGAGGACATCATCATCCTAATATATAGCACACGGTTTCCTCCTATAATCAACGACACACCATATAAATAATATCATTTCCCAACTTACTGAGCCTATCGATTTACTCTATAAATCTCGCCCATTGGTAAATCAAAGAAATAAATACTAAGTATATGTGTCCGTAATTATATCGGGATTAAGAGCATGTACAACATAATATCCGAGGTCCGATTCAATTATGTAGTCAACAATAAATTGAATCACCTCTAAATCGGTCCTGCTCAATACACACAAAGTTTACTAGTGTAATTCTATAGTCAAGATAAACCAATACCAAATCACACTAAAACCATACCAATGGTTTGTCCAAAACCATCTCGGTTGTGAGCCTTTACTTATACTTTACAAGGAACTGATAACATGATCTCCCGTTTGACACTACACACCATATTATCTACAATGTAATGTATTAGACGATATGCATAACCATAAATATGCAAACAATGATCATATGATTCTTATTTCAAAAATAAAGATGTTCATACAAAAGATAGACTTTTCAGTATACATCCCAACATCATCATGTCGGACCAAGTCTACCTGCAGGGTTTGCATGATGAACCTTATGAGCTCCTCAAGGGGACATCATCATTCTAATATATAGGACACGGTTTCCACCTATAATCAATGACACACCATATAAATAATACCATTTTCTAACTTACCAAGCCTATCGATTTACACTATAAATCTCACCCATTGGTAAATCAAAGAAATGAATACTAAGTATATGTGGTCGTTATTATATCGGGATCAAGAGCATGTACAACATAATATCTAAGGTCTGATTCGATTATGTAGTCAGCAATAAATCGAATCACCTCTAAGTCGGTCTTGCTCAATACACACAAAGTGTACTAGTGTGATTCTATGGTAAAAAAAAACCAATACCAAATCACACTACAATCATGCAAATGGTTTGTCCAAAACCATCTCGGTTGTGAGCCTTTACTTATACTTTACAAGGAACTGATAACATGATCTCTCGTGTGATACTACACGCCATGTTATCTAAATGTAATGTATTAGATGATATGCATAACCATAAATATGCAAACAATGATCATATGATTCTTATTTCAAAATAAAGATATTCATACAAAAGATAGACTTTTCAGTATTCATCCCAACAATCTCCCACTTATACTAAAAGACTAAGCTATCCTCAAACTGTCATACATCTGATTCTCATTCCCTCCACATGCCTATCAAAAGCTCTCGCTGGAAGGGCCTTAGTGAAAGGATCTGCCAGGTTATCCTCCAATGCAATCTTGGCCACAACAACTTCTCCTCGCTTTACGATTTCTCGTATAAGGTGGTACTTGTGCTCTATGGGTTTACTTGCCTTTTGGGCTCATGGTTCCTTCGAGTTTGAAACTGCACCACTATTATCACAATAAATTATGATAGTTCTGGGAAAACCAGAAATCACATCCAAGTCCATCAAAAAGTTCCTGAGCCACACAACTTCTTTGGCCGCCTCAGAGGCCGCCATAAACTCAGCTTTCATGTTGGAGTCCGCCATGCATTTCTGCTTGACACTCCTCCATACAATGGCTCCACCTCCCAAAGTAAACACAAAACCTGAGGTAGACTTACTGTTATCTCTATCTGATTGGAAGTCAGAATCTGTGTAACCCACAGGGAGTAATTGGTTTGCCTAGTAAACTGACATATAATCCCTAGTCCTTCTTAGGTACTTCAATATATATTTTACTGCAGTCCAATGTTCCTGTCCTGGATTACTCTAATATCTGCTAACCATGTCGATGGCAAAGCAGATATCCGATTTTGTACATAGCATAACATACATGTGGTTTCCTACTACCGAAGCATAAGGAACTGCCTTCATCTCCTCTATCTCCTCAGATGTTATAGGACACATCTCCTTAGATAAAGGAACTCCAAGCCTGAAAGGTAGAAACCTTTCTTGGAGTTTTGCATGCTAAAATGATCCATAATGGTATCTATGTATGAAGCTTGAGATAAGCACAACATCCTTTTCCTGCGATCCCTTATAACCTTGATCCCAAGGATGTGTCCCACTTCTCCCAAGTCCTTCATATCAAACTGTTTGGACAACCATACCCTTATGTTCGATAACACCTTGACATTGTTGCCAATTAACAAAATGTCATCTACGTATAGTACAAGAAATACCACTATGTTTCCGTCACATCTCTTGTATACACAAGACTCATCCGGACTTTGAATAAATCCATAAGACTGGATTACCTCATCAAAGCGGATGTTCCAAGACCTTGAAGCTTGCTTCAATCCATAAATGGACCGATTAAGTTTATACATAAGATGCTCTTTGCCCTTTGCAATGAATCCCTCTGGTTGCTTCATATAGATGTTTTCCTCAAGACTTCCATTAAGAAAAGTTATCTTGACATCCATCTGCCACACCTCATAATCCATATGAGCAGCAATACATAAGAGAATCTGGATAGACTTAAGCATGGCTACCGGCGAAAAGGTCTCCTCATAATTAATGACCTCTTTTTGAGTATACCCTTTCACAACAACCCTTGATTTGAAGGTCTCAACCTTCCCATCTATTCCTCTCTTTCTTTTGTAGATCCACTTATATCCAATGGTTTTTACACCATTGGATGGTTCTACTAGCTCCCAAGCCTGATTTGAATCCATAGATTCATTCTCAACATTCATTGCACTTTGCCAAGATACCGCATCTTTATCTTGGATTGCCTTATCATATGTCCAGGGATCATGTTCATGCTCGCCAAAGACTAAATCAGAAGATTCTCCCAAGAACATGAATCTATCAGGCTTTCTCACAACCCTCCCACTACAACGAGGTATCACCTATGTATCCTCTGTGACATACGGTGCAGTGACTTGTGGTATATCCTCTTGTACCGGTAGTACTGAAGTAGTGATTTCCCCTTTCAATTCTTCCAGAACAATCTTACTCATGGGCTTGTGCTTCATCACATAGTCTTCCTCTAGAAATCTGGTGTTCGTGCTAACAATCACCCTATGATCTCTAGGACTATAAAACAAACCACCTTTCGTTCCTCTAGGATAGCCAACGAACATGCGCACTTCTGTACGAAGTTCTAACTTACCAGCATCTGCCTTCAGAACATGTGCTGGACTCCCCCAAATCCGAATATATCTTAGACTAGGCTTTCGCCCAGTCCACAATTCTGTGGGAGTAGAAGGCACTGATTTAGATGGTACAAAGTTCAGAATATACACTGCCATTTCTAGAGCATATCCCCAGAACGAATCTGGCAACTTAGAATAACTCATCATCGATCTAACCATATCCATAAGAGTCATATTCCTTCTCTCTACTACATCATTCTGCTGGGGTGTGCCAGGTGTAGACAATTGGGATTGAATCTCAGCCTCTGATAAGTAATTCCAAAACTCTCCCAAGAGGTACTCATCACCACGATCAGATCGTAGTATCTTGATACTTTTACCTTGATGTTTCTCCACATCAATATTGAATTCTTTGAACTTGTCAAAGCATTCAGACTTGCGGTGCATCAAGTAAATGTATCCATATCTCGAATAATCGTCTATAAAATAGATGAAATATTCAAAACCACCTCTTGCCTAGATAGACATAGGACCACACAAATCAGAATGAACCAATTCCAACACATCTTTGGCTCTATACCCCTTGGCCTTGAAAGACCTCTTGGTCATTTTACCCTCCAAGCAAGATTCGCAGGTTGGGAAATCTTCCACCACTAATGAACCCAGAGGTCCATCAGCTATCAACCTTTGAATTCTACTTAGGTTAATATGATCTATCCTTGATGCCAAAGATATGTTTGGTTCATCTTCGAAAGTTCTTTTCTCTTATTGAAATTAGAAGATGAGTTATTTACTTCTATTTGCATCGTAAGAGCTTTTGGTTAAAGTGTATATAAATTTCCTATCAATGCACCAGAACAGATTATCTCCCTATTCCTTTTTATAACAACTCTGTCATTAAAAGAAATAGAATATCCATCCTTAAACAATTTAGAAATTGAAATCAAATTCTTTCTAAATAATGGTACATAAAGGCAATTTTTCAGAACCAAAACTTTATTCCTCTCAAAAGACAAATAAACATCTCTCACTACAATAGCCGCCACCTTTGTGATATCGCCCAAGTATACGGTAATCTACCCCTCGGCCAGTCGTCTGGTTTCCTGGAACCCCTACAAAGTATTGCAGACATGATCAGTGGCTCCCTTATCTACACATCAGGTGTCGGTAGATAACATCGCTAAACATGTTTCAACGACTAGACCAAAAGATATACCTTTGTTCTGCTTCCGGTTGGGGCAGTCCTTCTTCCAGTGTCCAGTCTGCTTGCAAGTGAAGCACTTGCCTTTCGGCTTGTTCACTCCTCCCTGAGTTCCTCCCGCCACCTTTGCCCCAGCAAGTTTCTTCTTCTTCTTGCCTTTTGTCTTAGAAGTAGAAACCTTTTGGGCAATCATGGCCTGTGCCTGAGCACTCTGACAAAAAAGTCTCTCTGTCGTCTGGAGTTCTGTCAGAAGCTCCACCAATGAAATAACCTTTTGTTCATGTTGTAGTTCAGGCAAAACTGCTCAAAACTCCTAGGTAGAGACTGGAGAATGATATCGACCTGGGTTTCCCCATCAATCTTAGCTCCGATGACTTCCAGCTCATTCGAATGAGTCATCATCTTGAGAACATGATCCCTCACGGGTGTTCCCTCGATCATGGTGGTTGTCATCAAGTTCCTCATGGCTTCCTGCCTAGCAGCCCGATTCTGGTGTCCGAAAATTCTTTGAGATTGAGCATCATGTCATAAGCAGCGGGCATGGCTTAATGTTGATGTTGTAGTACATTTGACATAGATGCAAAAATGTAACACCGCGCCATCTCATCGGCCTTAATCCACTTCTTTAACTCTCCTTCTCCTTTTCCCCAGAATCATCCGCAGGCTTAGGAGGGCACGCTTCAAGGAGTACATATTTGTATTCCTCAGCAGTCAAGACAATGTCAAGATTCCTCTTCCAATCAAAATAATTGGGTCCTATAAGTTTATTTTCTTACAGTATCACAACAAGCGGGTTGAAAGTCATTTTGAAAAACCTATGAATCACATAGATCAAAACATTAGATTTCAAAAAATTATTGATTCCTCAAACAATAATATTTTAAAATCAACCAACACCTCAAAACACCGAGAATATCGTATGCCACGATAGTGTGGACGTATACAAATTCTACATTTGTAAAAGGAGGTTTCACCCATTAATTTTACTATCTTGTCAACCTAACTTTTTGACAAATAAAATTAATAGTTGGTTCCTCTTCGGCCCTATAAATAAAAGCAGTGACTCCGATGGGGCGGATACTCCTATTTACATCTAAGTGTTCACCATTACTCGGTACCAAGGCAATTATCTCGGGTTATGTGCCTTCCGATGGGGAAGTACACACGCTCCTTAATAATTTCCTATAACCATATTCGACCCTATGATCCGCAAACAAACTCATCCGATGGGGAGGAAGGCACTCAGAGATGACGCGTAAGTTTGTTTGCATCACATGTCAAATTGTAATGGAGGTCGTGAGAATTTATAAAAATATCCCTCTCCCACTTAGTAATTTGAAATTGAGGAATTTTCTAGCCTACAACATGCATATCAAACAATAAGCAATAAATATGAAAAATAAATATTTTCCAACTATTATGGCTTTTGTCTACAATATACCTTCTGTCGTATCGCCATCTCGTCCGCTTCTCCCTAGGCCATGTACGAGCCATTCGGAGATCCGAGCCGAGACTAACTATTTTAATTTACATCCATTGATCCTATACTCCATGAAGGAGTGTACATGAAATCTATATCGAAAGTAAACTAAAATAAATGAGTGGCTAAATAATGTCATACTTAAAAAAATAAATACTAGCCTCGTCAACCCCGAGGATTCAAAAAATATACAATTACACACATACAATCACATACACACGTATGTCCATAATAGTTGGATCCTATGTCTGCAACCAAAAAGTTAACCTATGCACATCCTACTATTATTCGGCATATATAATATATGAAAAGTGCATAAAAGTAACCGAATCCTAAAACACAAAACCGAAAATCGTGGCTCTGATACCACTTGAATTTAAAAAACTTCGCTTCCTACTTCAACTCGGTCACTTGTTCATGGCGATCCTGTCTACGTCCCTGGATAAAAAAAATTAATCCTAGATAAAAAGGGATTACCCAATCAACCGTTTCATCGCCGTGCTATTCGATTAGAGTGGTCACTTGAGCAAACTTATTGTTCAAGCAACCTACCTCTATTCTTTGAGTAGCCGCGGAATAGACGATGTACGGATCGCCGATTTTTGCTTTTGTATTTGGGGTCTAAGTAAATTAGCCACATAACAAAACATTCAACATGCATATAATTGAAAAACAATTATAGACATAATACAAAAGAATATAAACAAGTATTATACCTCTCGATCTTCTATTGTATGTCCTTCCTCCTTTTGGACGTCGTGTGGGCGACGATCTTTCAAAAGTTGAAGCCTCCTAGATCACGAACTTCTTTCCTTGCTCGCTCCGAACAAGAGGAAGTATAGAAACGAAACTCTTCTCTTATCTAGGATTAACCATCAAGCTCCAAGCTTGATGCTTGCCACCGGCCCAAAGAGAGGTGTAAGGAGTGGATGCCGGCCAAGAGCTCCAAGGAACAAACTTAACCCTTGTTTCCATCGGCCAAGGAGAAGAGGAAGGGTGTTGGGACACCGGCCAAGGATGAGAGCAAGAAGGAAAGTGCCAGCCAAAACCCTAGGAAGGAGAGTAAGCCTTGCCGCCTAAGGAGGATAGGAAACCCTAGCCGCCCAATGCCTCCAAACCCTAGCCACCTAAAACCCTAATCCCCTCTTCAATTGAGTTGTCGCCCAAGTCATAAGCCCTTATTTATAGAGTTAGGCTTAAGCCTCCTTTTAATCTCCATCATCAGATCTAGGGGTTTAATCTCAACCATCGGATCTAGAGATTTAATCTCAACCGTCGGATCTAGAGATTTAATCTCCACCGTCGGATCTAGAGTTCCATTTTTCACCACTGGATCTAAGGCTCCATGTGGTTTTAATAGGCTACAATAGGGACCATGAGGAGGAGTTGGATCTTGGCCACCCAATGGATCAAGCCCACATAAAGTCCGATCCATTAATGATAATCCATTCCACTAGAGGATTATCATTGATCTACCTCACCAACCCCCATAAGTTAATATGGGATCCATATATTATTTGAAAATTTATCTACCCGTGTTTAAGATCTCGATTGTCTGTCGATTAATTAATTTACTGACAATTAATTAATCAACATCTAACTCCATGAGTAGTACCACTCAACCTTATCATCATGCCGGACTAAGTCCACCTGGTGAGTTTACATGATGAACCTTATGAGCTACTAGGCAATCCAAAATAGTTATTCCATTGGGTTAGTCGCTAGAGAGAGAAGCTCTGGCTTCTCTCTATAACCTCTAGGAATCCGGCGGTGGCGGGCGGCTGTGAAGGAGCGGCAAGGAATCTACGATATCTCCTATGTTCGCTGGAACTGGTGCAGAATACTCAAGACTGTGGATCCTCGGGGGAATCAACAAATCAGGGAAAGCATTTGAGATTGACGTGGCGCCATGGTTACCCCAACCATCGAACCACCAGACACGGAAAGGAATCTATTCCGGCGGAATACGAGGTATGTGTGCGTAACTAAATCAATAATACAGGTAAAGAAAGCTAGGAATGAGCAACTGAGGAGGAGCGAAGGAAAGAATGGAGGCTGCGACAGAATAGAGTGGAGGTGGCGCACAACCTGGGAGTGACAGAAATCAAAGCCTCTAAGGGTGCTGGACCTTAAAGTCCCAAATGACGCTGGTGCGTGCAATGCCTTCTCCAGTGGACTAGGGCTTCAAACTCGAAGTTCGCTGGCGACAGGAGGAAGACAAAAGGCAAGGACAGTGGTAGGTGAACACCAAGCCGTCGTACTGTCCGGAAGGCGTGGTCAACGAGACGACAAAAGGAACATTGCTGTTTCAAAATTCCGGATTCAACGGTTGCGGAAGCTTCGCCCGGGACCACTATTCCTAAACTTCTCCGAACCCGACAACCCGCTCACTTAAGTTAGTCTTCCCAAGCCCGTTAACCCGGTTAACTTAGGGCACCTTGGATGACGAGGAATGGGGAAAAACACGAAACCTGCATGGAAGGTCTTACAGCTAGATGAGATAGAAATGACCGAAGAAAACCTGACGCACCCACCTTCTCTGTGAAGAAACATGAGCACACTGCCGGAGGGCGAGTCAGTGAAGAAGATGGGACCCCCTCAGCAGGCAGATAGAGTGGAAGGACCACGACCGAAAGCACCCCCAACACCAAAAATAGTAGTAGCAGAACCGCAGGGAGCACATACGCCACCCCAATCACAGCAATCAAAGATAGGATTATGGGATGACCTCTTCAAGAAAAATAGATTATGCGCTGAGGACACGACACTGAGGCAATTCCAGAAGCAGAAAGGGCGCACCAAGTTGGACACTGAGGACCTGGAAGCAGTGGAGGAGTCAGTAGGTTTCTGCCTGATTGGAAGATTCTTGGGAAGGTTTCCGGGCTGGAGAGCATTGAAAGAAGTCACAACAAGATGGAAGGCGCCACACAAGCTCCTTACGCACAATTCATTGTGGATGGTATTTAAATTTGCAAACAAGGAATTGAGAGACGTTGTATTAACTGGAGGGCCATACATTGCGTATGGAAGTCCTCTGTATCTCAAGATTTTGTCGGCATGCTTCCCATTCAAACCGGAAACTAACGCTCATATCCCCATGTGGATGCAAATTCATGGACTGCCACTGGACTGCTGGTCTACCTCAGGATTAAGCAAAGTGGCTTCGCAGGTTGGCGTGCCTCTATATATGGACAGATACACCAAGGTAAGGGAACGAGTGAATTATGCTAGAGTCTTAGTCGAAATGGATATCACTAAGGAATTGCCTACAAAGATTGACATCACCCTACCAGATGGCAAAGATATTGATTTGGAGATCAAGTTTGAATTGAGCCTGAAGCTTTGTAATGGATGCAAACGAATGGGACACTACCAAGGAAACTGCACAATCAATGCACAAAGGCAGCCACCAGTATGCGCGACAGAGGAGGAGGGGGGCATATCAATTATAATATAGAGTTGCCAAGGAGCTCACATAGCCAAGAAGACCATAGGGAAAAAAGACAGCAAAGAGATCAAGAAAAGATGGAATTTCAGCAAAGACAGAAAGGGCATGCATTATCACACATACCTGGCTGGTCAGCAGCAAAGAAGCAATACACTCAAGACAGACGGAACTCTCGGCGTATAAGGACTAACCTAAGGATGGAGACCATGACGGAGATTGGCACAGGATCTGGCATAAATAAACACTATACAAAGGGTGGAGCGCAAGATGGAGGAAAAAATGCTAGAAATCGGGAGCAAAGGCAGCTGATAGTTACCAAGGAGAAATCAGACCAAGGAATGATTTTGGATGCAAGCACTTCGAATAAAAGAAACTCAGTTATGGTATCATCAGAGGAGCAAACAAGACAAGGAAAGGAAGACAACCAAATTGAGGAAGGATGCAATTTACAAGTTACAGCTACAGTTGAGACTGGCGTAGAAACTGGCACACATAATAGTGATAGCCCACAAGCAGAGGAAAGGATTACCAGGAAGGAGAGACAATGGCAGCCAATAGTAGAGGAGGAGCAAACAGGACAAAGGAGAACTATGGGGGCAGCTACACCATACGAAGACAAAGATGGAGAAAGAGTGCAGGAGCAAATTAAGGAGAAGGCGCAAGAACATGTGACACTGGCTAGGGGGAGTGCAAGCAATACAGGCAATATCAGGATGGCACCTGAAGTACAAGATCAGAAAGTCTACATATTAGAGGATGGGGGTAATCAACCAAGGAAGCAGCTAGTAGCAAGTATGGAGAAATTGGATCAACAAGTAGTACACAGCAGGAATAATGTGACCATTCAGGCAGACCACAATGTGAAAAGTGGCACACAAAATGGCACGATGGACGACAACACTGGCGGTACTGAAATAGCAGGGCTAGAGGAGGGGAATAATATACATGGTAATCTAAGACGGAGTACTAGAAAGAGGGGAGAAAATAAAGAAGATCAGAGGGATATGGGCCAAAGGAGGCGTGTAAGCACTAACACAGTCGACAAAACAGAGGCACCTGCACAACAAAAGAACAGGACATCGGTGGCACCAGCGAAAACACTACCAGAACCAAGTAGTAAAGAAATAAAGGCATGGGATGTAATCAGCACAGAAACCCTAGAAGGCCCAAGGAAAGTATTGGAGGATCACGAGGTAACTTTCAGCAGTGAAATACAAGAACAAAACCAGGATATTAGCCAAAGAACAAATAGTGGACAAGCGGCATTGCAAGAGAAGCCTGTAAGTAACTTCCCACTAATCATCCTAGGCCTACCAGCTGCTCGATGGAGCAAGGAAGGGATATCAACAAAAATAGATGGTAACAAGGAAGTAGAAATAGGACGCTAGGAAGAAGAACCCCAAGGACAAGCTGGGAATGAAACAAGGCAGAGCATGGAGCAGCAACAAGAAAAGCAAGGGAAGATCACCAATGCTAGACGGCGGAAGCCGGCTGCAAAACCATGAAGATTGGAGCATGGAATGTTAGAGGCCTAAATAAAAGCCTCAAACAGAAGGCGGTGGCAGACCTCCTTCTGCAACAAAAGATGGGTATCCTATGCATACTAGAGGCAAAGCTGACACAACAATATTACCAGACACTCAAGAACAAGAGATTTCAGAAATGGGAGATGGAGCAGAGATTGGGAAATTCCTCAAGGAGCAGAATGCTGCTATTATGGGAGCCACAAATCATTGATCTTAACGTGGAAAGGTGGGAAGAGCAGTTGATACACACCAGGGTAAAATGTAGAATCACAGGGTGCTCCTATGCAGTCATATTTGTCTATGGTCAGCTCTCAATCATAAGTAGGAAAATCATGTGGGCGGCACTTTCACAACTTGCCGATACAATGGAGATGCCATGGCTAATACTAGGAGATTTCAACTCACATCTCTCCCCAGCAGATAAGCAAGGAGGCATGTCTGTTACCTCATACGCCATGGCAAATTTCCAGAACTTTACAATGGAGGCTGGGATAGAAGACTTACGCTCCATAGGCTGTCAATTCACATGGACAAATGGCCATATAGTGAGCAAACTGGATCGTGCAATGGGTAATCGGATATGGATGGAACAGAACCAGAGCAGTTATGTTGATTTTCGAACCCCAGGGACAATCTCGGATCATACTGCATGTCTTGTTTCTGTCCTGGGCAGCTCAAGGCAAAATGCCAAACCGTTCAGATTTTACAACATGTGGACGACGCACCCAGAATATAGGCAACTAGTGCAAGAAAAATGGCAAACAATGATCCCTACCACCATGAATGGCACAATGCAGTACAAGCTGAAATGATAGCTCACGCTACTCAAATCTCATTTCAGACAGCTCAACCGTCTTCACTATCAACACATCCAAGAGAGAGCCAAGCAAGCAAGGCAGCATCTGGAATCCCTGCAACAACAAGGCCTTATGCGAGGATAGATGGATGAGAATTATAATTATACAAGGAGGAAAGTGGAATTGCTTGAAAGAGCAGAATACCTATTCTACTTACAGAGAGCAAAGAATGAATACTTCCGTGGAACAGACAGGAACACTGCCTTTTTCCATGCCATGGTAAAAAGGAACAACAAGAGGAGAGAAATAGTAGCCATAAAAAAGACTAATGGGGAACATACAAGCTCATCAGAGGAAATAACAAAGGAATTCCTGACATATTTTCAGAATCAACTAGGAGTAGAAGAGACAAGGACTGATTACAAAGGAGAGTGCATGCAGTTTGGAACAACACTAACAGAAGCACAGCAGAATCAGATAATCCAACTACCAACTGAAGAGGAAATCCGAAAAGCCCTATTTGACATTGGAGATCTCAAAGCACCAGGACCAGATGGATACAATTCAAAATTTTTCAAATACTCATGGGATGTAGTTCAGCATGAGGTTGTAGCAGCAGTCCTAGAATTTTTCACGAAAGGCCAACTCCTGAAATCCTGGAATCACACACTAATTACCTTAATCCCGAAATCTTCACATGCAAGCAAAGTCCAAGATTATAGACCAATCTCCTACTGCACAGTGTTTTACAAGATTATTGCAAAATCTCAAGTGCGATTGTCAGAAGTTATGGATCACTTACTGCACAAAGAACAAACGACTTTTGTACAGGGCCGAAGCATTGCTGATAATATACATTTAGCCCAAGAGCTCATGCGCAACTACACAAGGAAAAGAATTTCTCCATGGTGCATACTCAAAGTGGACCTACAAAAAGCCTTTGACTCAGTGCATTGGGGTTTCCTTCAAGACGTCCTCTCATCTTTGAAGTTTCCAGACAAATTCACGGCATGGATTCGAGAGAGCATAACCAGCCCGACATTCTCAGTTGCAATTAATGGACAAATGCATGGTTTCTTTAAGGGTCGTAGGGGGCTCAGATAGGGGGATCCCCTCTCCCCATATCTGTTTGGATTATGCATGGAATACCTTTCCCGTATGCTAGCCAAGCGCACCAACATATCTGATTTCCAATTCCACCCGAAGTGCAAAGAACTCAGAATTTCTCACTTAATGTATGCCGACGATCTCCTGCTCCTTAGTCGTGGGGATATATCATCGGTGGCAGTTTTAAAAGACTACCTAACACAATTTGCTAGTATGGCAGGCTTGAGTGCAAACATGTCTAAATCAAACATATACATGGCAGGAGTGGATCAGAGTACTCGTGGAAGATTGATTGATATCACCGATTTCAAAGTAGGGGAGATGCCATTTAGGTATTTAGGGATCCCAATTGCATCCTGTGGTGAGGGTTCCCGACATCGCACACTCGACAAATTTCACAAAGAAAGTAAGTTCATGGCCAAAAACCACACTGTCATATGCAGGGAAAACCCAACTTGTAACCTCCGTTTTGCAAGGAATTGAATGTTATTGGATGTCAATTCTTCCACTCACAATAGGCATAATAGAAAAGATCTATGGTATCTGCCGTTCGCTTATGTGGAATACAAAAAAACCTCCGGTAGCATGGAAGGTAATGTGCAAACCCAAGGATGAAGGAGGGCTAGGCCTAAGGGATCTGAGGGCATGGAATATGGCACTATTGGCTAAGGTTCTATGGCGGGTACAAGAGAAGCAAGACACGCTATGGATTCGGTGGGTTCATCATACATACATACAGTAAGGAGACATTTGGGGATGGCAAAGCAAGCATACGTACTCACCTCTCCTGAAGAAATTGATACTGATCAAGAACCACATCCTAGGAACTCCAAATACAACAGTGGTAGCAAGCCAACTTCTAACAACATGGTTTGGCCAGGGCAAAGGGGGAGTCAAGAAGGCATATGACCACTTCAGGCAAAGAGGAGCCAGGAAATCTTGGACATCAATAGTTTGGCAGAAGGATATTCAACCAAGTCACAGATTTACATTGTGGATGCTGGCTCACGGCAAACTACTGGTACGAGCAGGGCAGGAATATATGGAGGACAAGGAATGTGTGCTCTGCAGACAGGAGGAGGAAACTATGGACCACATTTTTTTCAAATGCGAATGAATATGACAACTTTGGAGCAGGATCAGGAGCTAGTTAAGGATGCGAGAGGCAATGGTAACTCACCGATGCATGTTCAGAAACTTCAGAGCAAGATACAAGAAAGACACGCCTTTGAACCGAGGCTGACACCTAGCGATGTCAGCCTTGGTACATCTTGTTTGGAGGCAGAGAAATTCAATCAGGTTCGAAGGAACACAGTTTGATGGGGACCTAATCTTCCGCAAGGTGCAGATCCACGTGTACAGAATGATGGAGGACAACCGCATATCAATATCAATACCAGCCGCGATCGCACAAATCACGGGTAATCCCTCACCTCTTCCCCCTATCAACCTCCCCTCGTCACTTCCTAACAACCAACCAATCGTTTAACCCCCCCAGGGCACTTCCCTAACCTCACCCCACCTCAGTTCCAATAATTTACCTCCCTTCCAGAAGCATTTCCCTATCATCTCTCATACCTTCACATCATAACACTTCTCCTGGATAGGGAACTTACCATATCCTGTCCAGGGTACTTGCTCTTCTTCTTGCTAAGCACCAAACCTTGCCAAGGCAGTCCTCCCCCCTGGCCAGGGTGTTGGGTTTTCGGCACCGCGGCGTGTGTGTGTTCGATCATATTTCGTAAACATGAGCACAGCGGAATCAATAAAAATAATAAATCTACATTTATTACAACACACACAACACACGCATGCATATTACAACAAGTATAGACATAACCGTAAATTTAAATTTGCAATAAAAGGAAATTTATCTACGTTATACCTTTCGTATGACGTGTAGCGGGAACGACATCAACCGGAACGATCCTTGTAAGAATCGTCTCTATCCGTATCCACGCTGAGCTCCTCGGGATGACTTCGCTAAGCCACGAGCTTCGTCTTCGTATGGGTTACTAGCCTCGTGTTGAAGACGACGTGATCGAGAGATGATCACGATCCGAATCCAAATTCGGATCCTAAGACGAGTCCTCAAAACTCGCTTCTCAGGAGAGGTATTCATCAACCAATTGATGAATCCTTCGTCCTCCACCTCAGAGGATTACCGGAGATCAAATGCCCGATAGGTTAGCCGCTATCGGAGCTTTAACCGTCGTCCAAACGACGCTCCGACAACAAAGAAACAAGCTGTCCTGAAAAACTGGACAGCTTTCGGTGGAGGAATAGAGGCCGGCCAAAGGAGAGGTGGAGCTCACCTTATCACCGAACCCAAAAGAGATCGCTGGAGGGTCGCCGGAGGTTCTCCGGCTGAAGCTTGGACGCCGGCAAAGACTTGGACGGCAGCACACAAGCTGGGCGGCGGCAGCTTTAGGGTTGGCGCCGAATAAATCCAAGGTGGAGGTGGGCGGCAACTCAAGGGGCTAGGGTTTGGATTAGTTAGGGCTTAACAATCCCTTAAGCCCTCTTTTATAGAGAACTAATTCTCTTAATGGTTAATGGATCATATCCATAAAGCCCGTTAACCCGCTCCATTAAGATAAGTTAAAATAAACCAAACCATGATGGTTTATTTTAAGTTAAAACGAACCGAACCAACTTTTGGTTCATTCGTTTAAAATAAACCAAACCCTTTGGTTTATTCTCCTCCATTGGATTAGAACCAAACCATTTTTGTCCATCCATTATATCTTCATAAGACACGGCCCATCCACGCTTCCATTGCGACTGAAACGATTTCATGCTCGCTTTATGTTTGGTCCAACCAAACCTAGTTTCTCTCGGTCTGAGAATCCCATTCTCAAGCTCGTTTTAAATCCTTTGGATTACACTCACGCGCGGTGACCAAATAGGTTCTCGGCTTATGTTGGCCTATAATTAACCATTAATTATAGAACGATCATGAGTGGCACCTAGTAGTACATCATGATCCCCAATTAACCAAAAGATCAACGCTGATCCGTAACTATTTCTCAAACCCTTCAAGAGCTCGAATGAATCGTGCCCCCATTCCTTCACTCATCTTATACCCACTTGGTTCGTGACATGGTCTATAGTGTGTCACCCTCACTAGGCCGACTACGCCACACCTAGCCCAAGTATCATTTCCTCGCCCTACGGATTCTAGTTACTCCACATGTATCAAGAGTACCTTACTCTAAACATGTAATGCTTTGGCCAAAGACTTTAGTAACAATCCGACGAGAGGCCATGGGTATACATCTCCTCGCAAGGAGTGGTGAATCTTTATAGGCTATTCAAACACCTTCGATCACTTCGACTTATACCCAATCATCTCGGTCCACATCTCCTTAGAGATGTTTGCTTAAGATGTCAAAGCATAAGTCTCCATGATCAAGATGACTTGAATACCGCAAGTCAAAGGAACATCGACTTAAGCCACAAGAAGAACTTCATTGACATATCTATATATGCAGAGAACCATATGAAGTCTTACTACCGTCACTCCAATGAACTAGTTACCATAACTAGCATCCACGATTAACTCCGACATCACTATGTCTCCACCAAAGGAGAATCACCGCTTGATACACCAAGGAGTATACCTCATGCTAGTCTCGATGTAACTGATGGTGTCCAAATCCATCAATTCATCGACTAGGATAATTCCGATACATCACAATTACACATGTAGAGATACTCACTAGTTGTGATCCAATCACAAATTCTCTCATGCCGTGAATCGATCGTGACATTCAAGAAATGAGTTTAAGATCCAATCAAATACATAAAACATGTATACTCAAATAGTGAATCTTCATTTATCATATAAATGGTTCATACATAAGGCGATTGCCTTAGGACATCTCTCATATATTACTAACAGACTTCACTTGGCCTAATGCCAATCGCTACAGATCCAATACCATAAGCTCTAACATGACCTCAAACTTACTTGAGGTAATGCTTTAGTCAAAGGATCCGCTAAGTTCCTTTCAAAGGGAATTTTCTCGATTTGTATTTCGCTCCTACCGATGATCTCTCCGATAAGATGATAGCGCGAAGCTACATGTTTGGATCATCGATGAGACCACATCAAGTTCGTAGATGAACTTCTTGATCCAAACCGCCTTTGTCGCTTCCTAAAGCCGCAATGTATTCTGCCTTAGTGGCAGAATCCGCTATAGTGTCAAGCTTGGAACCTTTCCAACTTATTGCGCCTCCATTCTAGGTGAATACATACCCAGACTGAGACATGGAATCATCCTTGTCTGTCTGGAGCTGGCATCCGTATACCCACGTATCACCATGTACCCTTCTCCATATATTAGGAACACATCCTTAGTTCTTCTCAAGTACTTAAGGATCGTCTTAATACACCCAATGATCCATTCCTCGATCGACCGTATCCGCCGTGACACTCGTGAGCATACGATACATCGGGCCTCAGACATAACATAGCATACATGATAGATCCTATTGCGGATGCATAGGAATCTTACTCATGCAAATCCTCTCTTCTCGTGACATTATAGACTTCAAAGGTGTACCCCATGCCCGATGGGTAAGAAACCTTTCTTGATTCCGACATGCTAAACCTCTTTAGCACTCTGGCCTATATATGTAGATAAAGACCACAACAAGCTTTCGATCTATCTCTATAGATCTTAATCCCGAGGATGTAGGTTGCTTCTCCTGTGTCTTTCATGGAGAATGTCTTGGATAACCAAACCTTCATCGATCAGAAGATTGAAACATCGCTTCCTATAAGTAATATGTCATCGACATACAATACTAGGAACACGATCGCACTCCCACTAACCTTCTTGTACACACAAGGTTCGTCTCGATTTTGTGAGAAATCAAACTTTTGATTGTCTCATCAAAAGATATTCCACTCGGATGCTTGCTTCAATCCATAAATGGATCGCCGCAATTTGCATACCTTGGTTTTATCAACCGATGTGAAACCTCAAAGTTGTATCATATACACGCCTCGAAAGGTGTTTCCATTAAGGAAAGCTGTTTTCACATCCATCTGCCATATCTCATAATCATAATGAGCCGCTATGGCCAAGAGCATCCGAATGGATTTAAGCATAGCTACAGGCGAATAGGTTTCGTCATAATCAACACCTTGTTTTTGACGATATCCTTTCGCCACCAATCTAGCCTTATAGGTAATCACATTACCATCCATGTCGGTTTTCTTCTTGAAAACCCACTTGCACCCTATAGGCTTTATGCCTTCAGTGGGTCAACCAAGTTCCAAACTTGGTTTTCATACATGGAATCCATTTCCGACTTCATGGCACCAAGCCACTTATCCCTTTCTCGAACTTGTCAAGACTTCTTCATAACTGTAGGCTCTCATCATCAATGAGTAACACGCTCGATTCACTTCACTTACGAAATCCATATCTCTCAGAATATTGCGTGTTCTACCGTGATCTACGAAGATGTGGTGTTACAATAGGTCCAAATTGATTGCTCATCACTATGAGTTGTCGATCACAGTTTCACTGTATCTCATCAATGTCTATTTGAGTCTCTCGAGCCTCCTCAAGCTCGACGACACTCCCACTATTTTCTTGCAAGAGAAACTCTTCTCTAGAAACACAAAGATGTCTTGAAACAAACACCTTTGTTCCACAGATGATAGAATTGGTAACCCCTTGTTTCCTTAGGGTATCCAATAAATAGACATTTATCAGACTTAGCATCCAATTTGTCTGATACAGTCCGCTTCACATAAGCAGGACAACCCCATATCTTCAAGTAAGATACATGAGGTTTCTTACCATTCCATATCTCATATGCAGTAGTTGAGACTACCTTGGTAGGCATTCTGTTTAACAAGTAAACAGCTGTCTGAAGTGCATAACCCTAAAAGGACTTGGGAAGAGTCGCATGATTCATCATTGACCTGACCATGTCCAACAAGGTTCGGTTACGCCTCTCAGATACACCATTATGCTGTGGTGTATAGGGCGGAGTCCATTGAGACAATATACCATTGTCTCTCAGGTAATCAAGAAATCCTGACTTAAGTATTCACCACCTCGATCCGATCGAAGTATTTTAATACTTTTGTCATGTTGTTTCTCCACTTCATTTCTGAATTCTTTGAACCTTTCAAAGGCTTCAGACTTGTGTTTCATCAAGAACACATACCCAAACCGTGAGTGATCATCGGTGAAGGTAATGAAGTAGCTATAGCCTCCTAAAGCCTGAGTTGACATAGGTCCACATACATCAGTATGTACTAGACCTAGTAACTCTCCCACTCGTTCACCCTTTCCAGTAAAAGGTTACTTGGTCATCTTGCCTTTTAAGCATGATTCGCATGTATCATATGAATCCAATTCAAACGATTCCAGAATTCCACATCGGTGTAATTCGGACATGCGTTTCTTGCTTATATGGCCAAGACGACAATGCCACATATAGGAGTCTATGTGATTATCCTTTCGAGCACGCGTGTTGCTCGCTCGATATTGAAAATGTCACCGGATATGCCCAACGATAAATGCCATTACTCAAAGTTCCGCCCATAAAGTACGCCATTCAAAGTTATATAACAACAATTGTTACTAAACGTCAAATGGAAACCATTTCTATTTAAGCAAGGAAATAGAAACAATGTTCTTTATTAGAGAAGGAACATAATAGCAATTGTCGGTTCAAGACTAGTCACTAGGGAGCTTGACAAATAAGTTCGATGGCGTAGCGGCAACCTTTGCTCCATTGCCGACTCATGATTTGACTCCCCTCAGTCTTCTTCTATTCCTTAGCCCCTGTATGTCATTACATATATGTGAGCTACACCCAGTATCCAATACCCAAGTGTCTAAGGAAATAGAATGACAATCAATAACGAAGATACCTGAAGAGGATGGGGCATCGGATGCCTTCTTCTTCTTCATGGACTCAAGATAAATCTTGCAGTTTCTTCGCGGTGGCCTTCCTTGCCACAATGATGGCAAGTGCCCTTTTTTGTTGATTCCGCCTTCTTTGCCTTTTGTTCTTTCCTTTCTTACATTCTTTTGCCTTCCTCTTAGAACCTTTCTTTGAGGAATCAACTATGAACCGCCTTCTCCTCATGCTTCACGAAGGCTCCCAGTAAGATATCGAGGAGCTCAGAATGGTGGATTCCAATTTGTTCATCCGATAGTTCATCACAATTTGCGAGAAACTCTTGGGCAAACAATGCAAAATTAAGTCAATACTTAACTCATGATCCATCACAAAACCGAGGGTAGCTAGCCGCTCGATGTACCCGTTCATCTTTAGCACAAACTGCACTCTGAGCGAACCTTCTTGCATCTTCGTGGTGAAGAGGAGCCTAGAGACCTCGAACCTTTGGATCTAAACGCTTGCTCATCGAACAACTCATGAAGATGAAGACCATAGTATTAGCATCCATATGCTCATCTTTGCTGCGGCTCGGTACCATCGCCGCTAGCATGATGCAACTCGCTCGAGAATGCCACATGCTTGATAGACCAACATTTGATGCAGGTTGCATATCGTCCTTAGAAGATCGGGAAGAGGCTCTTCAAGGACATATGCAAGCTTTTCGCCTTGAGAACAATTCTCGAGTTTCTAAGCGATCCGAAGTTAGGCCCGATCGGTTTGTTCGAATCCAAAATAGTACGCAAATTCAAAGCGTCATGATCAATTTATTGACCTAGAAATACAAAAGCGAGCATATATGAAAATGATTTTAAAATGCATCAATATACATTTATAAATCCCATTCATTTTTGAATTTCAAAAACCCCAAAATCACTTGGAGATCGTAGGTCCATCTCCGAATGGGGATATCCATCATAGTTATGAACAACCTTGGAGAGAGTCCAACAAGTCATTCATAACTACGACGGTGATATCATCTATACGATTGCATATCACGTATATGCAACTATCACAATGTGCTATCAACTAATTGAATGTTCACACATACATCGGGTTGTTAACACATTAACAAGTATGCATCATATGCATAGCACCCAACTTCACCTCCCTTTACATCGACCTTGGAGAGAGTCCAACAAGACGATGCTCCAGGTTAAAGCCAACCCATTAATCAGGACATAGTTTTAATATGGTTAGAGCGCATTCAACCAATTAGCCCAGCTTGGAGAGAGTCCAACAACCAAAGCTAACGATTGACCTTTGACTCTTACCATATTAGTATTAAACTATTCCATGGTTTGAACATATTCAGGTTCGAGCCGGGCTTGGAGAGAGTCCAACAACCCAAACAAGAAACAGAACTCTGGTTCTAACCATATTAATGGAAGGTGTAAGCTTTAATATTGAGTAAGGGTTTTTATGTCTCATCCTCTTTGCATGCAAATAACTATTATCTACATGGCATGACATACATGACATACATCTACATGTCACGACACGCATGGAATAATGTTATGCATCTAATGCAATTACATGGCATACAATTATGTCATGTATATAATTTCCTTATATGTCATAACTATTTATGGAAATAAAATATGTTTAAGATTTGATTCTCCAAATCAAATCATAATTAAATTAGGAAACAAATTTCCAAATCTAATCACATATTTTATTCATGGAATTATTTGATTAAGGAAAATCTATTTAGGAAACCAATTTCCTAAATCATTAAAACTACTTATGGAAATAAAATATTTTAAGATTTGATTTCCCAAATCAAATCATGATTAAATTAGGAAACAAATTTCCAAAATCTAATCAAATATTTTATTTATGGAAAATATCAATTTCCATAAATACTTCCAACTTTCCAAAAGTGGAAGATTTCCATAAATACTTCTAGACTTTCCAAAATTAAAAAATTTCCATAAATACTTCTAAATTTCCAAAATTAGAAAATTTCCAGAAATACATTATGACTATCGCAAAACCATTTTACGATTATGTCGAAACACAACACAGGCTCACGATACCCTTTGTTGGGTTTTAAAGCATGGCGTGTGTGTGTTCGATCATGTTTCGTAAACATGAGCACGGGAAGCAATAAAAATAATAAATCTACATTTATTACAACACACACAACACACGCATGCATATTACAACAAGTGTAGACATAACCGTAAATTTAAATTTGCAATAAAAGGAAATTTATCTACGTTATACCTTTCGTATGACGTGTAGCGGGAACGACATCAACCGGAACGATCCTCGTAAGAATCGTCTCTATCCGTATCCACGCCGAGCTCCTCGGGATGACTTCGCTAAGCCACGAGCTTCATCTTCGTACGGGTTACTAGCCTCGTGTTGAAGACGACGTGATCGAGAGATGATCACGATCCGAATCCAAATTCGGATCCTAAGACGAGTCCTCAAAACTCGCTTCTCCGGAGAGGTATTCATCAACCAATTGACGAATCCTTCGTCCTCCACCTCAGAGGATTACCGGAGATCGAATCCCCGGTAGGTTAGCCGCTGTCGGAGCTCTAACCGTCGTCCAAACGACACTCCGACAACAAAGAAACAAGCTGTCCAGAAAAACTGGACAGCTTTCGGTGGAGGAATAGAGGCCGGCCAAAGGAGAGGTGGAGCTCACCTTATCACCGAACCCAAAAGAGATCGCCGGAGGGTCGCCGGAGGTTCTCCGGCTGAAGCTTGGATGCCGGCAAAGACTTGGACGGCAACACACAAGCTGGGCGGCGGCAGCTTTAGGGTTGGCACCGAATAACTCCAAGGTGGAGGTGGGCGGCAACTCAAGGGGCTAGGGTTTGGATTAGTTAGGGCTTAACAATCCCTTAAGCCCTCTTTTATAGAGAACTAATTCTCTTAATGGTTAATGGATCATATCCATAAAGCCCGTTAACCCGCTCCATTAAGATAAGTTAAAATAAACCAAACCATGATGGTTTATTTTAAGTTAAAACGAACCGAACCAACTTTTGGTTCATTCGTTTAAAATAAACCAAACCCTTTGGTTTATTCTCCTCCATTGGATTAGAACCAAACCATTTTGGTCCATCCATTATGTCTTCATAAGACACGGCCCATCCATGCTTCCATTGCGACTGAAACGATTTCATGCTCGCTTTATGTTTGGTCCAACCAAACCTAGTTTCTCTCGGTCTGAGAATCCCATTCTCAAGCTCGTTTTAAATCCTTTGGATTACGCTCGTTGTGCGTGTGACCAAATAGGTTCTCGATTTATGTTGGCCGTCTATAATTAACCATTAATTATAGAACGATCATGAGTGGCACCTAGTAGTACATCATGATCCCCAATTAACCGAAAAGATCAACGGTTGATCCAGAACTATTTCTGAAACCCTTCAGTAGCTCGAATGATTCGTGCCCCATTCCCTTCACTCATCTTATACCCACTTGGTTCAGGACATGGTCTATAGTGTCAGTCCCCACTAGGCTAACTACGTCACACCTAGCCCAAGTATCATTTCCTCGTCCTACGGATTCTAGTTACTCCACATGTATCGAAGAGTACCTTACTCTAAACATGTAATGCTTTGGCCAAAGACTTTAGTAACAATCCGACAAGAGGCCATGGGTATACATCTCCTCGCAAGGAGTGGTGAATCCTTTATAGGCTATTCAAACACCTTCGATCACTTCGACTTATACCCAATCATCCCGGGTCCACATCTCCTCAGAGGTTTTCTTAAGATGTCAAAGCATAAGTCTCCATGATCAAGATGACTTGAATACCGCAAGTCAAAGGAACATCGCACTTAAGCTACAGTAAGAACTTCATTGACATATCTATATATGCAGAGAACCATATGAAGTCTTACGTCTGGTCACTCCAATGAACTAGTTACCATAACTAGCATCCACGATTAACTCCGGACATCACTATGTCTCCAGCCAGTGAGAATCAGCTGCTTGGATACACCAAGGAGTATACCTCATGCTAGTCTCGACAGAATTGATGGTGTCCAAATCCATCAATTCATCGACTAGGGATAATTCCGATACATCACAATTACACATGTAGAGATACTCACTAGTTGTGATCCAATCACAAATTCTCTCATGTCATTAATCGTATCGTGGACATTCAGTAAATGAGTTTAAGATCCAATCAAATACATAAAACATGTATACTCAAATAGTGAATCTTCATTTATCATATAAATGGTTCATACATAAGGCGATTGCCTTAGGACATCTCTCATATATTACTAACACAGGGCTCTCCTCCAACACCAGCACACCCACCCACTCCACCGTATATAATGTCTTGACACAACCAGACACATACTGGCCACTCACAAAACACTTCCCCATTTGCGCTGTCCAGGAGCAAGGCAGCGGTAAAAAAAACGATTTTGCAAAGGCAGGGCAATTTTGTCAGCCAGGGGGGTTTTTTACGCGAAGAGGAAGGCAGGGCGATTTGAAAGCCAGGGTGGTTTTGCGCAAAGAGCAAGGCAGAGCGGTTTTAAAAGGCAGGGCGGTTTTGCAAAGGCAGGGCGGTTTCGAGGTGGAGCACTCTTTGTGCAGAGCGGTTTTAAAAGGCAGGGCAGTTTTGTAAGTCAGGGGGGTTTTTGCGCAAAGAGGAAGGCAGGGCGGTTTACAAGGCAGAGCGGTATTAAAAGCCAGGGGGTTTTGCAAAGGCAGGGCAGTTTTGAGGCAGAGCACTCTTTGTGCAGAGCGGTTTGTAAGACAGGGTGGTTTTTGCGCAAAGAGCAAGGCAGAACGGTTCTTTAAGGCGGGGCGGTTTTGCGCAAAGAGCAAGACAGAGGGGTTTTATAAGGCAGGGTGGTTTCGCAAAGGCAGGGCAGATTCAAGGCTAAGCAGTCTTTATAAGGCAAGGCGGTCTCGTAAGGCAGGGCAGTTTTAGAAGGCAGAGGTTTGAGCACAAGCAGCAAGGCAGAGCGGTTTTTGTAAGGGAGGGAGGTTCCGCATGCCAGGCCGGTTTTACAAGGCAGGGTGGTTTTTGTGCAAGCAAAGAGGCGGAGAGGGAAGAGAAGCAGGGCAGTTTCCAAAAAAAAAAAAAAAAAAAAAATTGGGTGAATAGGCCCGCCCATAATGGCCTATCTAGTCCATAGCAAACGGCTACGGTAAAGACGCACAAAATCCTTTTTTATGGTTGAGGCTTAACCAATAAGCCTAGTAGAGGTGAATAGGCCCACCTGAATGGCCTATCTAGTCCGTAGCAAACGGCTGCGGTAAAGACAAGGCAAATCCGTTGACGGTTGGTCACTTACCAAAAGTGGCAAATGTTTGGACGATGGGCAGCGTGAGGAGGTACACATGAAGCGATGGACGCAGAGGGATAGTATGCATGAGCTAAGGAAACATGGGAGAAGCTCTTGCACTGTACAAGTGCGGGTCATGTATGAGGGTATGTACCCATGAGAGGTTTAGTATGCATGAGAGGTGAGGTACCCATGAGTGCACATGTACACCCCCCTAGATGCATCTCATATCTGATACATCGTCAGACATGACATGAGTGTGCATTCCAGGATTTTGTATGACTGTGCTTTTCTTGATGATATATATTTACCTTTCATCAAAAAAAAATGATGAACCTTATGAGCTCCTCAAGGGGACATCATCAACCTAATATATAGGACACGGTTTCCTCCTATAATAAACGACACACTATATAAATAATATCATTTCCCAACTCACCGAGCTTATCGATTTACTCTATAAATCTCTCTCAATGGTAAATCAAAGAAATGAATACTAATTATATGTGCCCGTTATTATATCGGGATTAAGAGCATGTACAATATAATATCTGAGGTCCAATTTGATTATGTAATCAGTAATAAATCGAATCACCTCTAAGTTGGTCTTGCTCAATACACACAAAGTGTACTAGTGTGATTCTATGGTCAAGACAAACCAATACCAAATCACACTACAACCATGCCAATGGTTTATCCAAAACCATCTCGGTTGTGAGCCTTTACATATACTTTACAAGGAACTGATAACATGATCTCCTGTGTACACTAAACACCATGTTATCTACAATGTAATGTATTAGACGATATGCATAACCATAAATTTACAAACAATGATCATGTGATTCTTATTTCAAAATAAAGATGTTCATACAAAAGATAGACTTTTCAGTATACATCCCAACAATCTCCCACTTATACTAAAAGACTATGCTATCCTCAAACTGCCATACATCTGATTTCCATTCCCTCCACATGCCTATCAAAAGCTCTCACTGGAAGGGCTTTAGTGAAAGGATCTGTCAGGTTATACTCCGATGCAATCTTGGCCACAACAACTTCTCCTCGCTTTTTGATTTCTCGTATCAGGTGGTACTTATTCTCTATGTGTTTACTTGCCTTATGGGCTCGTGGTTCCTTCGAGTTTGCAACTGCATCACTATTATCACAATAAATTGTGATAGTTCTGGGCAAACTAGGAATCACATCCAAGTCCATCAAGAAGTTCCTGAGCCACACATCTTCTTTGGCCGCCTCAGAGGCCGTCACATACTCAGCTTCCATGGTAGAGTCCACCACGCATTTCTGCTTGACACTCCTCGATACAATGGCTCCACCTCCCAAAGTAAACACAAAACCTGAGATAGACTTTCTGTTATTCCTGTCTGATTGGAAGTCGGAATCTGTGTAACCCACAAGGAGTAATTGGTCTGCATGGTAAACTAGCATATAATCCCTAGTCCTTCTTAGGTACTTTAATATATGTTTTATCGCAGTCTAATGTCCCTGTCCTAGGTTACTCTGATATCTGCTAACCTTGCCGACGGCAAAGTAGATATTCGGTCTCGTACATAGCATAGCATACATGAGGCTTCCTACTGCCGAAGCATAAGGAACTGCCTCCATCTCCTCTATCTCCTCAAATGTTCTAGGACACATCTCCTTAGATAAATGAACTCTATGCCTGAAATGTAGAAAACCTTTCTTGGAGTTCTGTATGCTAAAACGATCCATAATGGTGTCTATGTATGAAGCTTGAGATAAGCACAACATCCTTTCCTGGGATCCCTTATAACCTTGATCCCAAGGATGTGTCCCACTTCTCCCAAGTCCTTCATATCAAACTGTTTGGACAACCATACCCTTATGTCCGATAACACCTTAACATTGTTGCCAATTAACAAAATATCATCTACGTATAGTACAAGAAATACCACTATGTTTCCATCACATCTCTTGTATACACAAGACTCATCCGAACTTTGAATAAATCCATAAGACTGGCTTACCTCATCAAAGCGGATGTTCCAAGACCTCGAAGCTTGCTTCAATCCATAAATGGACCGATTAAGCTTACACACAAGATGCTCTTTGCCCTTTGCAATGAATCCCTCTAGTTGCTTCATATAGATGTTTTCCTCAAGACTTCCATTAAGAAAAGCTATCTTGACATCCATCTGCCACACCTCATAATCCATATGAGCAACAATACATAAGAGAATCCGGATAGACTTAAGCATGACTACCGGCGAAAAGGTCTCCTCATAATCGATGCCCTCTTTCTGGGTATACCCTTTCGCAACAAGCCTTGCTTTGAAGGTCACAACCTTCCCATCTATTCCTCTCTTTCTTTTGTAGATCCACTTGCATCCAATGATTTTTACACCATTGGGTGGTTCTACTAGCTCCCAGACCTAATTTGAATCCATAGATTCAATCTCAGCATTCATTGCACTTTGCCAAGATATCGCATCTTTATCTTGGATTACCTCGTCATATGTCCAGGGATCAGGTTCATGCTCGCCAGGGACCAATCAAAAGATTCTCCCAAGAACATGAATCTAATAGGCTGTCTCACAACCCTCCCACTACGACGAGGTATCACTTGTATATCCTCTGTGACACGTGGTGCAGTGACTTGTAGTATATCCTCTTGTATCGGTAGTACTGAAGTAGTGACTTCCCCTTTTAATTCCTCCAGAACAATCTTACTCATGGGCTTGTGGTTCATCACATAGTCTTCCTCTAGAAATCTGGCGTTCGTGCTAACGATCACCCTTTGATCTCTAGGACTATAAAACAAACCACCTTTCGTTCCTCTAGGATAGCCAACGAACATGCGCACTTCTATATAGGGTTCCAACTTACCAGCATCTGCCTTCAACACATGTGCTGGACTCTCCCAAATCCGAATATGTCTTAGACTAGGCTTTCGCCTAGTCCACAATTCTGTGGGAGTAGAAGGCACTAATTTAGATGGTACCAAGTTCAGAATATACACTGTTGTTTCTAGAGCATATCCCCAGAATGAATCTTGCAACTCAGAATAACTCATCATCGATCTAACCATCTCCATAAGAGTCCTATTCCTTCTCTCTGCTACACCATTCTGCTGGGGTGTGCCAGGTGCAGACAATTGGGATTGAATCCCAGGCTCTGATAAGTAATTCCTAAACTCTCCCAAGAGGTACGCACCACCACGATCAGATCATAGTGTCTTGATACTTTTACCTTAACGTTTCTCCACATTAACCTTGAATTCTTTGAACTTGTCAAAGCATTCAAACTTGCGGTGCATCAAGTAAATGTATCCATATCTCGAATAATCGTCTATAAAATAGATGAAATATTCAAAACTACCTCTTGCCTGGATAGACATAGGACCACACAAATCAGAATGAACCAATTCTAACACATCTTTGGCTTTATACCCCTTGGCCTTGAAAGGCCTCTTGGTCATTTTACTCTTCAAGCAAGATTCGCAGGTTGGGAAATCTTCCACCACTAATGAACCCAGAGGTCCATCCGTTATCAACCTTTGAATTCTGCTTAGGTTAATATGACCTAGCCTTAGATGCCAAAGATATGTTTGGTTCATCTTCGAAAGTTCTTTTCTCTTATTGAAATTAGAAGATGAGTTATTTACTTCTATTTGCATCGTGGGAGCTTTTGGTTCAAGTGTATATAAATTTTCTATCAATGCACCAGAACAGATAATCTCCCCATTCCTTTTTATAACAACTCTGTCATTAAAAGAAATAGAATATTCATCCTTAAATAATTTAGAAACCGAAATCAAATTCTTTCTAAATAAAGGTACACAAAGGCAAATTTTCAAAACCAAAACTTTATTCCTCTCAAAAGACAAATAAACATCTCCCATTGCAACAGCCGCCATCTTTGTGGCATCGCCCAAGTATACGGTAATCTCCCCCTCAGTCAGTCGTCTAGTTTCCTGGAACCCCTACAAAGTATTGCAGACATGATCAGTGGCTCCCGTATCTACACACCAGGTGTCGGTAGATAACACCGCTAAACATGTTTCAACGACTAGACCAAAAGATATACCTTTGTTCTACTTCCGATTGGGGCAGTCCTTCATCCAGTGTCCAGTCTTCTTGTAAGTGAAGCACTTGCCTTTCGACTTCTTCACTCCTCCCTGAGTTCCTCCCGCCACCTTTGCCCCAGCTTGTTTCTTCTTCTTCTTGCCTTTCAGCTTAGAAGTAGAAACCTTTTGGGCAACCATGGCCTGTGCCTGAGCACTCTGATGAAAAATCCCCTCTGCCACCTAGAGTTCTGTCAGAAGCTCCGCCAATTAATACAACCTTTTGTTCATGTTGTAGTTCAGGTGAAACTGCTCAAAACTCCTAGGTAGAGACTAGAGAATGATATCGACTAGGGTTTCCCCATCGATCTCAGCTCCGAGGACTTCCAGCTCTTTCAAATGAGCCATCATCTTGAGAACATGATCCCTCACGGGTGTTCCCTCGATCATGGTGGTTATCATCAAGTTCCTCATGGCTTCCTGCCTAGCAGCCCGATTCTGGTGTCCAAAAAGTTCTTTGAGATTGAGCATCATGTCATAAGCAGTGGGCATGGCTTGATGCTGATATTGCAGTACTTCTTATAACTCTCCTTCTCCTTTTCCCCAGAATCATCCGCAGGCTTAGGAAGGCACTCTTCGAGGAGTACATATTTGTATTTTTCTGCAGTCAAGACAATATCAAGATTCCTCTTCCAATAAACATAATTGGGTCCAGTAAGTTTATTTTCTTTCAGTATCACAGCAAGCGGGTTGAAAGTCATTTTGAAAACCTAAGAATCACATAGATCAAAACATTAGATTTCAAAAAATTATTGATTCCTCAAACAATAATATTTTAAAATCAACCAACACCTTAAAACACCGAGAATATCGTATGCCACGATAGTGTGGACGTATACGAATTCTACATTTGTAAGAGGAGGTTTCACCCATTAATTTTACTATCTTGTCAACCTAACTTTTTGACAAATAAAATTAATAGTTGGTTCCTCTTCGGCCCTACAAATAAAAGCAGTGACTCCGATGGGGAGGATACTCCTATTTGCATCTAAGTGTTCACCATTACTCGATACCAAGGCAATTATCTCGGGTTATGTGCCTTCTGATGGGGAAGTACACACGCTCCTTAATAATTTCCCATAACCATATTTGACCCTGTGATTCACAAACAAACTCATCCGATGGGGAGGAAGGCACTCAGAGCTGACGTGCAAGTTTGTTTGCATCACATGTCAAATCGTAATGAAGGCTGTGGGAATTTATAAAAATATCCCTCTCCCACTTAGTAATTTAAAATTGAGGAATTTTCTAGCCTACGATATGCATATTAAACAATAAGTAATAAATATGAAAAAGAAATATTTTCCAACTATTATGGCTTTTGTCTCCAATATGCTTTTTGTCGTATCGCCATCTCATCCGCTCCTCCCTACGCCATGTACGAGTCATCCGGAGATCCTAGCCGAGACTAACTATTTTAATTTACATCCATCGATCCTATACTCCATGAAGGAGTGTACATGAAATCTAGATCAAAAGTAAACTAAAATAAATGAGTGGATAAACAATGTCGTACTTAAAAAAAATAAATACTAGCCTCGTCAACCCCGAGGATTCAAAAAATATACAATTACACACATACACACATATGACCATAATAGTTGGATCCTATGCATGCAACCAAAAAGTTAACCTATGCACATCCTACTATTATTCGGCACATATAATATATGAATAGTGCATAAAAGTAACTGAATCCTAAAACACACAAAATCGGACCGTGACTCTGATACCATTTGAAGGTAGGAAACTTCGCTTCCCACTTTAACTCGATCGCTTGTTCATGGCAATCCCGTCTACATCCCTGGATAAAAAAAATTAATCCTAGACAAAAAGGGATTACCTAAGCAACCATTTCATCGTCGTGTTATTCGATTAGAGTGGTCACTTGAGCAAACTTATTGTTCAAGCAACCTACCTCTATTCTACGATTAGCCGCGGAATAGACGATGTACGGATCGCCGGTTTTTGCGTTTGTAATCGGGATCCAAGTAAATTAGCTACATAACAAAACATAAAATATGCATATAATTAAAAAACAATTATAGACATAATACAAAAGAATATAAACAAGCATTATACCTCTCGATCTTCTATTATATGTCCTTCCTTCTTTTGGACGTCGTGTGGGCGACGATCTTCCAAAAGTCGAACCCTCCTAGATCACGAACTTCTTTCCTTGCTCGCTCAGAACAAGAGGAAGTATAGAAACAAAACTCTTCTTTTATCTAGGACCAACCATCAAGCTCCAAGCTTGATGCTTGCCAGCGACCCAAAGAGAGGTGTAAGGAGTCGACGCCGGCCAAGAGCTCCAAGGAACAACCTTAACCCTTGTTTCCACCGGCCAAGGAGAAGAGGAAGGGTGTTGGGACGCCGGCCAAGGATGAGAGCAAGAAGGAAGGCACCGACCAAAACCCTAGGAAGGAGAGTAAGCCTTGCTTCCCAAGGAGGATAGGAAACCCTAGCCGCCCAATGCCTCCAAACCCTAGCTGCCCAAAACCCTAATCCCCTCTTCAATTGAGTTGCCACCCAAGCCATAAGCCCTTATTTATAGAGTTAGGCTTAAGCCTCCTTTTAATCTCCACCGTCGGATCTAGGGGTTTAATCTCAACCGTCGGATCTAGAGATTTAATCTCAACCGTTGGATCTAGAGATTTATTCTCCACCATTGGATCTAGAGTTCCATTTTCCACCACTGGATCTAAGGCTCCATGAGGTTTTAATAGGCTATAATAGGGACCATGAGGAGGAGTTGATCTTAGCCACCCAATGGATCAAGCCCACATAAAGTCCGATCCATTAATGATAATCCATTCTATTAGAGGATTATCATTGATCTACCTCACCAACCCCCATAAGTTAATATGGGCTCTATATATTATTTGTACATTTATCTACCCGTGTTTAAGATCTCGAATATCCGTCGATTAATTAATTTACTAACAATTAATTAATCAACATCTAACTCCATGAGTAGTACCACTCAACCTTATCATCATGTCGGACCAAGTCCACCTGCAGGGTTTACATGATGAACCTTATGAGCTCCTCAAGGGGACATCATCATCCTAATATATAGGACATAGTTTCCTCCTATAATCAACGGCACACCATATAAATAATATCATTTCCCAACTTACCGAGCCTATGGATTTACTCTATAAATCTCGCCCATTGGTAAATCAAAGAAATGAATACTAAGTATATGCGCCCATTATTATATCGGGATTAAGAGCATGTACAACATAATATCTGAGGTCCGATTCGATTATGTAGTCAGCAATAAATCGAATCACCTCTAAGTCGGTCCTACTCAATACACATAAAATGTACTAGTGTGATTCTATGGTCAAGACAAACCAATACCAAATTACACTACAACCATGCCAATGGTTTGTCTAAAACCATCTCAGTTGTGAGCCTTTACTTATACTTTATAAGGAACTGATAACATGATCTCCCGTGTGTTAGGACAATCTCTTGCCGTGATTAGGTTTTGATGTGTGTGGCAAAGGGTTTAAGTTAGTTTATTATGTTGATTTGATATGTGCGTTGAAGTCGTACAGGACTTAGTAATTCGCACATGGAGTCGTGGCGAGTTTCACATCTCATGACTCGGTCCTTGAGTCGGTGAAGGATGGCTTTGCGGAAGCCGTGCGCTTGGAGCATCTGAGGGACCACCGAACGAGGATCTTGGAGTGAAGTCGGAGGAAGTAGACTTCGAGGCAAGAGATGCGAAGGAGCATTGCAGAGTTGTGCGCCTGATGCTGCCGAGGGACATGGCCGAGGACGAAGATAACTTCGAAGGCGAGGGACTTCGAGAGATGAGAGTGAGTGAATGTAACCCGGGAAGGGATAGTAGCTCTAGGTGAAACTTGGCCATTTGGCTAAGTGTCGGATGGGATTTCCCGACACCAGTCGACTGCCATGGAATGATAGTCGACTGCTCTGAGTCGAATATAGTTCGACTGGTATTCGATCGGGCCGAATTAGGTTAGCGATCGATCGCCATATGGGCAAATGACTTGTCAATAGGGTTTGTTTAGACAACCGCTCGTAGCCGATCGGGCGACGATTAGTGAGGTAGCAATGATCGATGAGGTCCATCAGTCGACTGCCAAGTGTTCCGTTGGACTACAACGGTCGGGATCCGACGTGTTCGGAGGCCATTGGAGTGGCAGCAGTCGACTGCTAAAGGCAGCAGTCGACTGGTGGCAGCCAACGGGAAGAAAATCTTCCTCTCTATAAAAAGAGAGGGAGTGGAGCCTTGAGAGGCTAATGCTTATTGTCTAAGTGATCTTCCTAGTGCCCCACAAGCCTCAAACTCTTCTTACTTGTTTTTACTCCATTCTTATTGTAAGAAGAGTGATCTTGATTGTAAAGGTTACCTCCACCTAGCTTGGTGCAAAGGAGAGACCAATAGTGATTGGTTTTGAAGGAGTGATTCACCTTGGACGAATCGGACCGTGGATTAGCGGCGTAGCTGTGAACCATGTTACATCTCCTTTGTTAGCGTTTGTATTTTCGTTTATTGCTTTGTCTTAATTGTTTATACTTCCGCTTGCACTAACGATTGTGTAGACGAGCAAACGAACGAGAGAATTCCACCACGCAACATAAGAGGGCTATTCACCCCCCCCTCTAGCCAGCCGTTCGATCACCAACAAGTGGTATCAGAGCCAAGGAAATCTTGTCGAGGACTAACCACCACCACAAGCAACATTCAAAATGGCCGGCTCCAACATTCACCCACCAAAGTTCGAAGGAGAATTCGCTTGGTGGAAGAAGCGAATGGAGGTATTTTTCGAAATGGATTTTGATATTATGATTACAATGGAATTCGGTTTCGTTTTACCTAGGGATGAAGAGGGGAAGCCAATAGAGAAATCTAGGTGGACCAAAAAGCAAAGGGAAGAGCACCTTGCAAACTCAAAAGCCAAGCATCATCTTTTCAATGTGCTCCCCCAACAAGAGATCAACCGAATTGGGGAATGCTCAAGTGCCCAGGAGATGTGGGAGAGATTGGTTGAACTTCATGAAGGCACTTCGGAAGCCAAACTTGCAAGGAGAGACCTCCTCCGCTCCCAACTATCAAATATCAAATTGGAAAAGGGAGAAAAGGTAACATCATTACATTCTAGGTTTAAAGAAATATTAATTGGGCTAACAAGTGTAGGAGAGAAGCTATCCAACCAGGATATGATAATGAAAGCCATAGATGCTTTTCCCCGATCATCCAAGTGGAGTTCAATGGTGGACTCATTTTATATTTCAAAGAATCTAGAGGTAAGTACTCTAGATGAATTTTTCTCCACTATGGAATTGCATGAATCTAGGCTTGAAGGAATACAAGAAGAGCCTAGGATCCAACCTTCAAGAGGAGTAGCTTTGATGGCAAACAAGGGAAAGAAGAAGATAGAGATCCCCTCCTCCTCCGATGATGAAGCCTCTTCCTCCTCCTCCATGGATAGCACGGAAGAAGCGTATATGGTAAGGAGGGTAAGGCGTGCTTTAAAAGGTTTTCATTTTAACAAATCAAATGATAGGAATAGAAGACCAAGGGAGAAAATTATTTGCTACAATTGCCAAGGAGAGGGACACATAAGGGACAATTGTCCCCTCCTAAACAAGAGCAAAGAAGAAAAGAAAAAGAAAGAAGAAAAGAAGAAGAAAAAGGGGAGCAAGAAAAAGAAGGAAGAGGAGAAGAAGACAAAAGAAAAGGGGAAGACCAAAGCTCTAAAGGCAAGGACTTGGGATGACCCATCCTCATCCTCCTCATCATCATCGGATGAGGAGAATGCCTTTGTCACCAATTTGGCCTTGATGGCCTTTGATGACTTGGATTGCTCCTCCACCGAAAATGAAGAATCAAGCTCAAGTGGAGAGAGCTCAAGTGAAGGGGGAGCCTCCTCTACATCCTCATCCGAAGAAGAGGACTTGGTAAGTGAGGTAACAAATCTACCCCCTAAGCAAATTATGTCTATGATTTCTAGCCTCACTAAGGACTTATTTAGAGCTAAGAAGAAGAACAAAAGCATGCTTGAACAAATTAAGGAATTAGAAAAAAAAATTAGAAAAAGCATGCTTAAATGAAAATGAAAATATTTCTTCTTATGATGATGCATGCTCACATGATCTTTATGTGCCATTAGATGTAAATGATGCATGCATAGAAGAAAATAGGGCTTTAAGGGAAAAGGTAGACTATTTAACCAAAGCCCTAGAAAAGTTCACAATTGGCTCAAACACCTTGAACATGATTATAGGGAGCCAAAGAGCTAGCTTCAATAAAAAAGGCCTAGGATACAAAGAAAAGAAAAATGAAAAGGCCTATAAATGCCTAATTGCTAAGGGACAAGATAAGAAGAAGGTAATAGCTAGAAAATGGATCCCCAAGGAGTTTTTAGTGAACCCTATAGGCAAGAATTTGTATTGGGTTCCAAAATCCATCCTTAAGGGTTAGAAAACCCCTAGGGTAGTCAACCATATTCAATTGACCTATATCATATTTTTTGGTTGACTTAGGATGGCGGGACAACATTTTTAAATAGTGTTAGGTGATGATAACGTGCCTATAAATAGTTAATAATGCTTAAATCATGATGATTAATGTAATTGCTATGTATGTTTGCAATCATGATTTATGCTTTTAATATTTGGCACATTTTCATGAGAAATAGGGTTAAATCATGCTTTAGGTGATACTTTGCTTATTATCATTATATAATATCTAATGCATAATCATTAATTGATGAATACTTTAGGTTCATGATCATAATGTAGAATTAATTGATATATGCCTTTATGATCATGAGGATTGTTAGGTTGATACTTAACCTTGATAGAATTGCATGAATATAATGGTTAAGTATATACAAATACCCCCTAGGATACATCTCACACTCACAATAGGCTACCTTGATTGAAAACTTAGCATGGGTGAGATGTTAGGATGATATAAATGTCCACTAATGCCTATGGCATTTAGATGGTCATTTAAAGTATCAAAATAGCAATAATAGACCAATCATGGGGAAGACTTATGTTTAATTTATAGACATATTGCCCAAAGATCATGGTTGGATATTTCATATGTTTTCAAAACAATTTCTTAATCTAAAATCTATGTATTCATGTTTTGAAACAATTGGAACCAAAACTAGGTGTTAAACTTGATACTCACATGATCAAAAGCCTAGTGGTTTTTAAACCTTTTGGATTTTTGGAAAATCTATGAAAATATAATGACTTTTCATGAAAAACTATTTTTCACTGATAAAGAATCTTACAAGAAATATGTTCCCCGAAATTCATGATTTTTTGAATTTTCTAGAATTTTTAATGTATTTCTGAAATTCGCCCAGAAAATCAGAATTTCGGAATCCATTGTGCCAGTCGACTGTCATACTGATAGCAGTCGACTGCTCACCTGAGAAACAACCCAATATTTTCTGATTTCAGATTTTATTCATGTTTTTGGGTATTTTTCTTCTATTAAACTTGATGCCATGGGTTTATAACTTAGTGTTAATCTTTTTGATGGTGTTAAAGGGGGAGAAGTAATTATGTTAAAGTAAATTATGATAGGGGGAGAAAATTAACTTAGTGTTAATTTGTATGAGGAGTTTCATGGATTAAGGGGGAGTTGCATGTTGCTATATCATGTTTATGTTTACATGCCTTCTTACCTTAGAAATTTATATCAAATGTTTTTACCTAACTTAAACGGATTGCCACACATCAAAAAGGGGGAGATTGTTAGGGCAATCTCTTGCCGTGATTAGGTTTTGATGTGTGTGGCAAAGGGTTTAAGTTAGTTTATTATGTTGATTTGATATGTGCGTTGAAGTCGTGCAGGACTTAGTAATTCACACATGGAGTCGTGGCGAGTTTCACATCTCATGACTCAGTCCTTGAGTCGGTGAATGATGGCTTTACGGAAGTCGTGCGCTTGGAGCATCCGAGGGACCGCCGAACGAGGAGCTTGGAGTGAATCCGGAGGAAGTAGACTTCGAGGCAAGAGATGCGAAGGAGCATTACAGAGTCGTGCGCCTGATGCTGCCGAGGGACGTGGCCAAGGACGAAGATAACTTCGAAGGCGAGGGACTTCGAGAGATGAGAGTGAGCGAATGTAACCCGGGAAGGGATAGTAGCTCTAGGTGAAACTTGGCCATTTGGCTAAGTGTCGGATGGGATTTCCCGACATCAGTAGACTACCATGGAATGACAGTCGACTGCTCTGAGTCGAATATAGTTCGACCGTATTCGATCGTTGAATTAGCGCAATGATCATCGCCATATGTGGGCAATGATCGTCAATAGGGTTCGATACAGCGTGAGCCGATCGCGGCCGATTATTTAGAGCGTGATCGATGAGGTCCATCACGATCCAAGTGTTCCGTTGACTACAACGTCGCCGGATCCGACGTGTTCGAGGCCGTTAGAGGAGCAATGATCGCTAAAGGTAGCAATGATCGGTGGCGGCCAACGGGAAGAAAATCTTCCTCTCTATAAAAAGAGAGGGAGTGGAGCCTTGAGAGGCTAATGCTTATTCTCTAAGTGATCTTCCTAGTGCCCCACAAGCCTCAAACTCTTCTTACTTGTTTTTACTCCATTCTTATTGTAAGAAGAGTGATCTTGATTGTAAAGGTTACCTCCACCTAGCTTGGTGCAAAGGAGAGACCAATAGTGATTGGTTTTGAAGGAGTGATTCACCTTGGATGAATCGGACCGTGGATTAGCGGCGTAGCCGTGAACCACGTTACATCTCCTTTGTTAGCGTTTGTATTTTCGTTTATTGCTTTGTCTTAATTGTTTATACTTCTGCTTGCGCTAACGATTGTGTAGACGAGCAAACGAACGAGAGAATTCCACCACGCAACATAAGAGGGCTATTCACCCCCCCTCTAGCCGACCGTTCGATCACCAACACCGTGTGACACTACACACCATGTTATCTACAATGTAATGTATTAGACGATATGCATAACCATAAATATGCAAACAATGATCATGTGATTCTTATTTCAAAATAAAGATGTTTCATACAAAAGATAAACTTTTCAGTATACATCCCAACAATTCACATGTATACTTGTAGATCTCCATATCCTGTATGTTGTTCATGCACTTTTTACATATTACCCCTGAGTTTATACTCACCACCCCAGACCCTGTATTTCCTATCGCCCAGGTAACAGGTAGAAGATTTCCTTGGACGTTCGGATCTCCGCCAGCTGATCCCATCTCACATCGGACGGATGGATATTTATTCCGTATTATTATATTCTTGTGGATTATCATTTTAGGATTTTACCCTGTATTGTTTCCGTATTTACGATATATGGATGTGTTGTTTGTATTTGGTCTTTGATGTGATTTCTGTTATGATTCTTGTTGTGTGAAAGTCACTCCGGAGTGCACAGTTGGGTCTTTGTATTTTGTTTATCTGTCAGTATGTTTCCGCTATGTTTAGTATATTCATATTTTCCTATTATGTTGTAGTTGTGGGCCTACGGGCCTTGTATTAATAGGATATGTTTCCACGTACAGGGGAGATGTCATCCGTTTGCTTTTCGGCACGGCATACTCTTGGGGCGTGACAATTTGAGGAGCAGATTGAAAAAAAGAATGTACTAGTAGCAGGTTTTGGTAGTGAAGTTCAAGAACTAATTCAAATTATTTTACCATTTGTTGACACTCCCACTGAGCAGCCTCTCTTTTTGGATTTATGTTCAAGACTTCAAGAATTCCTACAAAGTTCCATAAGCCTCTAATCCATAGAAGATAATTGCTTTGGGCAGTTCAAGAACAGGCAAGTGATATCATAAAGATCTACAATTCTGTGATGGAGTTTAAAGCCTGTGTTTCTACTGATGATGCATTTTCATACTTGAATGCCTACGAAATGTTAATATTCCTGTCAATATCCTCACAAAAGTATCACAGACTAAATGGTTGAAGGCCCAGCTTGGTTTTCAAATTCCAGCATTCCGATAATAGATGAGGCAAATAAGGTTGTGATTCTAATTTGTGGAGAGAGGCGGACGGAAACCAAATTGAGAAACCATGTAGAACTTGTTAAGCGCCTCGACATTGTGGACTTGGAAAAGGTGCTAATGTTGCTGGTGGAAGAGGTTTCTATTTGAAAGGGGATGGTGTTCTCTTTAACTTGGCATTGATTAACTATGGCCTTACATTTCTAACAAAAAGAATGTACCAACCAATCCATACTCCATTTGTTATGAGAAAGATATAATGGCAAAATTTGCTCAATTGGATCAATTTGATGAAGAGTTGTACAAACAACAACAACAGAAAGGACAATATGTTGTATTCTTGAGAACTATGAAATTGAAGATGGAGTTAGGCCCTTGAGGCAACCATTGTACATTACTTTTTGTTAACAAGTTAACTAAAATTTAAGTAAATTATTTTTTTGTATTGTTAACGAAAACAAGTTAACTAAATGTGTTTAAGTTAAGAATTCCCTTAACTTGTTTTGTTAACTTAAAGTTAAGTAAGCCTTGGCCATAAAAAAAATGATCCCTTTAACTTTGGCCTTTTTCTCCCCCTTTTGCCATATATCGAAAAGAGTGAGGGTGTGTGTGGAATAAAAAAATAAGTTTTAATTTTAAAGTCCAAGCATGTTCCACATTATTTTGAAAATAATATACTGAAAATAAGTTCATCTATAAAATGTTCGACTCATATTTGGCTTGATTGATATGAAAGATCAACTAGTCCTGGTCAGAGTCGGTTAGTATGTATGATTATACTCCGTGGTTCATAGCGATGCACTAGCTCTACATCTAGAACAAGGAGTAAGGTCCTAACATCTCACGCCCATCTACGTGGCTCTGATACCAATTGTTGGATCGAGAAGCATCGCTAGAGGGGGGGGTGAATAGCGATCGTAAATCTTTCATTCGAATTCGTTCGTTGATACACAAGTAAATGAGTAAGCACAGCGGAAAATAAATGAACATGTTTATTTTACTTGGTTCACAACCCAGCGGTTGCTACTCCAAGGCCCTATCGGTCCTAGACCGCGTACGGAGGGCAAAGCACCATAACGTCTCCTCCTCGTTGGAGGTAGGAGACAATGATCACAAAACTGAATATACAAGGATGAGGCAACAAGCCTACCTCACCTCGTTATGAAGAAAAACAAAGAATACAATATCAAAAATATTACTTAATTCTGCTGCCGATGAAGAAGATCGGAACTTGGCGTCGCATCGGCGTTATGACGATGTTGGAGCGTTGGCGTTGTAGGAGCACTTGATGAATAAACTTGATGTGATATGGAGTTGGAATCCTCCCCTCCTTTTATAGATTTTAGCCTCTGAATTTGTCTCCTCATCTTTAGGAACGGATTATGAAATTGTCCAAAATTTATCGCGAAGTGGCCGCGTCAAACGTTATCCATTTTGACCTAGCGCAAAGGCTGATTCGTCGCCATCAATCGACTGATGACTCCCATCAGTCGACTGATGAGCATCAGTCAACTGCTCAACATCCAGCAGTCGACTGCCAGCCTGGTCACTTCCCTGTAGTAAGAGGTTAGCTTGGAAAATGATAAATACGACGGTTTCTAACCGTCTGATCTCGACCTAGACCTTCCACAGGAAGTCTTAGTCGGATTGCCGCCTACGGTCGTCCTCGTAAAGAGGACACGACCTTACAATCTCTCACTCACACGATCTTACCTCGAAAGTAGCTCTCGCTTCCGACCTTCCACTCGATTCCTTCGGCTCCCTCCGAAGTCACTCGAGTGTCGCCCGACCACCGCGGCTTCCTCCGGGTGTCGCTAGCCTTCATCTCCAGCTTTAGCACTTTTCTGCACACTTGATTTAGCTCGTGAGATAACGATGTAAACTTAACTTTGTGTCTTTGCCATAATCAAAACACAGGTTCGATTATCTAGTGCCTCTGCACCAACACGACGTGTAGTCGAGAAGGAGTTTAGTTAGTGTCGTGCGCATAACTAGAGCTCGGTGAGCTCGCCCGTGGAGTAGGAACCATTTGGTTCCGAACCACGTATATCTTGTGTTGTGTGATTGTGTATTGTTGTTAGTTTCATTATTATTGTTATTCCGCTGCGCTAACAACAATCGTAGACAAGCAACGCAATGAGAACGAGCGAATTCCGCCACCAAACGATTGAGGGTTATTCACCCCCCTCTAGCTGGCCGTTTCGATCCCCAACAAGTGGTATCAGAGCCGAGGTCGCTCTTCAAGGACTAACCACCGCGAGAGCACTATAAGATGGCCGGCTACAATCTCCAACCACCAAAATTCGAAGGAGATTTTCTATGGTGGAAAAGAAAAATGGAGGTATATCTAGAAACCGATTTTGATTTTATGCTAATCTTAGAAAACGGTTTCAAATTGCCTATGGATGAAAGAAATAGGCAAATTGAGAAGTCAAGATGGACCCAAGACCAAATAAAGGACTTCAAGACAAATCTTGAGGTAATTAAATTGCTTGGTGATTTGTTACCTAATCATATTTGGTCTAGTTTGGGTGACTATAGGGATGCAAAGGAATTATGGGAGAAGATAATGAAATTACAAGAAAGTTCCCAATCGGCACAAGTAGAGGAAGATGCCGTGGAAGAAAGCCCATCCACATTTGAAGATGTTGATGATTTGGTGGAGACTTCCACCTCTAGCATTGAGGGGGAGAAAAGGATTTCCACTCCGGAGCCAAGCCAAAATGAAGCATCTACCTCCGGAAGAAATGACCAAGAGGCTTCCACCAACTCCCTAGGTGACTCATGTATTATAATTAATCATAAAGATTATATTATTTGTTTTTAGTGTAGGGAGAAAGGTCATTACAAGAGCAAATGCCCAAAATTGGCTAAAGAAAAGGCATCGACACCAAAAGTCAACCTAAAGTCAAAGGATGTCGGTGTTCCTAAAACTAGAAGCAAAGAGCACATTGTGTGCTTTAAATGCAATCAAAAGGGGCACTACCGAAGCCAATGCCCTAGGGGGAGGAAGAAAGGGCTAGAAGGTGTATATCATGTAGGGGGAGCTCCAAAAGCTAACCCTAAGGTACATTTAGTTAATGCACCTTCAATTCCTAAAGTCAAAAAGCATGCCAAAAATTATTTTAATTCTCTTGCTATTATCAATGAAAAGCATGCTAGGAGAAACAATAAGGTTTATTGCTTAGGTGCTAATCATGTTAGTTTCTCTAAGGATAAACCTAGGACTCATAATTCTAGAAATATTTTGCCTAGGGAATCAATTAGGAGAGTAGAAGAAAATTTGGGTATTAATCCCAAAAAGTCTAGGCACATGCCGAAAAGGAAAAGGTCTTTCCAAAAACCTAATGAAAATTCAAAAATGGAAAAATTAGAGCTAGAGAACCAAGTCTTGAGGTCAAGACTTGAAAGAATGGAGAAACCCCTTAGAATCATAGAAAATTCAATTCTAGGGTCAAATGCCCAAAAGTCAAGACCTAGGGTTCAAAAACGGTCTAAGGGCAAGGAAGGTTTGGGTCACAAACCTAAGTCCAAGAAGACTTATCATAATGTTCCATTTGATTATGGAACTATTTCTAGGTCTAGGAAAACCAAGGCTAATAGGGAATCTATCCCTAAGACTAGCCATGGTGTGTGCTTAGTGGCTAAGGACTTAAGGAAAACCAAGAAAGCCACTAAGGAGGTCAATGGAGGAGTCACCTCTAGAGTTGACCTAGGAAAGACCCAATTGACTAATGTGTCAAAACCAAAAAGGGTCATTAGGAAGGTATCTAGGGAAGTTATCCCTAAGGAATACCTTGTTAACCCAAAGAGCTCCAATAGGTATTGGGTTCCTAGAAGCGTGATTGATTCACGCTAAATGAGTTAGGGTGTGTCAACCCTAAGTGGATAGGTAGTTAACCTAACCATAGTAGAGTTGACACATTAGGATGTGCCAATATGCTTGAGAAGTAAAAAAAAATGATTAAATTGGCACAATTAGGTCATAGAGGTCATGGTGTGTCATTTTGGGTTTTTGGCACACTAGGAAAATGAATGGCATTAAGGCAAAACTGAAATAACTTAAAGAAATGGCAATTTGGGTTTAACACTTAGGTACTTTATACCTTAGTCTATTTTGCTTGCTATGCTTTATTTGCCTTGCCATGTCATGACATCATTCTCATTTGTATCTCTAAATATGTCATGATAATGTTTAGATTTATTTTTATATGTCATGTATGCTTAAATATCATTTACATGCCATGACATCATGATTTTGGCATATGCTTTTATCTATATCATATTTATGCCATAATCATATCATGCATTAAATAAAATGAAATTAAGGACTATGACACAATTTGAAGGGAATCAAATTATGTTGCCTTAGAAATATGCATGAGAACATAAAGAACAAAAAACCCACATCTCACTAAGATTTTTGACTTGTATGTGTTTTACACATTTAGATATTGGTGAGATGTTTAGGAAAAAGAAAATAAAGGTTTTAAAAACATTTTGAAAACTTTTTGAAAAACCTTGGTGAAGCATATCTTTTGATAGCTATCACCATTGAATGGGATGATACAAAGAGGGCTCTTTATTGAAGCTTTTCTTAAATTTTGGACTTTGTATCAATCTCCTAATTTAATGGGTAAAATAATTTTCCAATATTTTTCACCCATAGTGTTTATGATAAGTAATATACATACTAAAATTTCAAGAATTTTAAACTTATGTATATTTATCCATTTCGAATGTCAAAAATCAAGAATGTAAATCATACCGCCATGGACCGGCAATGATCGATGGGGTGGCAAATGATTGATTTCGACATTTGATCGCCTAAGCTGATTTCGGGTAAATCTTATTGGTTAGGCCCATGTTCAGCTAGGTTAAGGTCCCCTAACCACTCCTAATCCTAGGATATGCTTGGGAGAGCATTAGAGAGGGTGGAAATCCATTGGACATGGATTAGGAGAAGGGTTTTAGGGAGAGTATCAACTTTAAGGTGGAAGAGAGTTCATTGTTGAACTTTGCCTTAATTTTGATTTGGTTAATGTTCCTATTGGCTTAGGGATTCTCCAAGGACATTGTTGGTGCAATGGTCAAGGGGGAGCAAGCCTCTAGGGGGAGGTATCCATCATGGGAAGATGGATGTGTATTTCCTCATGGGAGGAAAATTGGGTTGCCTCTCTTAAGTGATATGGGATCACTAGAAAGATTGAGGGCATACCAAGGGGAAGATTGTAAGATCTCATTGGGATATGAGACATTGAAACCCTTGAGAACCTTTTTGATGTAATGTCAAAAAGGGGGAGGAGTTACCAAGTTACCAATTAGGGTTTGTTGGAATTCTCATTGGGATATGAGAATTGCCAATATGGGAGGATTGGTAGACTTGAGATGGCAGTTTTGTCAATCATCAAAAAGGGGGAGATTGTTGGTGCAATCGGCCCAGGTAGATGATAGTATTTTGATGATAGACAAAACTTATGACATGGGATTGTCATGGGAAAGTCCAACATGGTGTTGGCATGGGAAAGTCCAAAGCATTGCGAAGCCGTGCGCTTGGTGCTTGGCATGGGAAATGCATTGCGAAGTCATGAGCTTGGTGCATATGGGAAGTCTTGAGGACTTGGTAAGTTCACTAGGCTCGGGGTTCTTGAGTCGGTGAAGGATTGCATTACGAAGTCGTGCGCTTGGTGCATCCGAGGGACCGCCGGACGAGGAGCGAATGGAGTGAGCCCAAAGGGAAGCATACTTCTAGGGTATGAGACGCGAAGGATGGCATTGCGAAGTCATGCGCTTGGCGCATCCGAGGGACGTAGGCCGAGGGAAGAGAGCTTCGGTGGGGAACTCCATGAGGGATAAGGTGGACTTGGCCAAGTGGCTAAGACTAAGTGTCGGAGGCTCAAACTTGATGTTTGAGGGTTTACCCGACGGTCGGATGCTCAAACAACTTGGTGTTTGAGGTTTTGCCCGACATCAGTCGACTGGCATAGGTGTCGGTTCGACTGATCCAAGTCGACTAGGGTTCGACTGGTGTAAGGCTAGGGTTTCTACCATGGATGGCAATGATCGATGTCGGCAATGATCAGCCGAGGGATGACAATGATCAAGGGAGTGTCGCGAGCAGACAAGCGCCCGTAGCCGAGGCGGCCGATTATTAGGTCACGATCGTGATGGGCATCATCAGTCGACTGGTAGGTGATCCGTTGGAACTTTTCTGACGTGGATCTGACCGTTGTGAGACAACGGCTATAGGGGCAGTCGACTGGGGCCTTTTGGCAGTCGACTACTAGGTGCGAAAATAGCTCGATGCAGGTTATAAAAGGAGCTCGAGATGGAGGTTTTTGCCATGCCTTTTGTGAAGCTATTGGAGGGGAATTGCTGCTGCATTCCAAACCTTCAAGAGCCATCTAAAGCAAGCAACAAGAAAGCGATCAAAGCAATTGTGTAAAAGTTCTCTTTTGTATTGTCTTTGTATTTCTTCTTGTATTTCATATTACTTGTTGTAATAGCTTGTGAGAGGTTTCTCCACCTCCGACGTGTAGTTGAGAAGGAGTTTAGTTAGTGTCGTGCGCATAACTAGAGCTCAGTGAGCTCGCCCGTGGAGTAGGAACCATTTGGTTCCGAACCACGTATATCTCGTGTTGTGTGATTGTGTATTGTTGTTAGTTTCATTATTATTGTTATTCCGCTGCGCTAACAACAATCGTAGACAAGCAACGCAACGAGAACGAGCGAATTCCGTCACCAAACGATTGAGGGCTATTCACCCCCCTCTAGCCGGCCGTTTCGATCCCCAATAATATTAACTTATGGGGGTTGGTGAGGTAGATCGATGATAATCCTCTATTGGAATGGATTATCATTAATAGATCGGACTTTATGTGGGCTTGATCCATTGAGTGGCCAAGATCCAACTCCTCCTCATGGTCCTTATTGTAGCCTATTAAAACCTCATGGATCCTAGATCCAATGATGGAAAATAAAACTCTAGATTCGACGGTGGAGATTAAATCTCTAGATCTGACAGTTGAGATTAAATCTATAGATCTGACGGTTGAGATTAAATCCCTAGAACTGATGGTGGAGATTAAAAGGAGGCTTAAGCCTAACTCTATAAATAAGGGCTTAAGGTGGGCGGCAAGGATAGAGCTTAGGGATTAGGGTTTGGGCGGCAAGGGGCTTGGAGGCTTGGGTGGCCACAAATTTGGAAATTTTTTCCTTCTTCTTCCTTAGGTGGTCGGCGCCCATCCTCTCTTCTTCTCTCCTTGGCTGGCGTCCAAGCTTCATCTTCTCATCCTTTTCTCTTGGCCGGCACACTCTCTACTTTTTTAAGGGTCAACAACATCAAGGGTTGGAGTGATCCTTTTCCCTTGGCCGGCAACATCTCCTTGTTCTTCTCCTTGGCCGGCGGCAAGCACCAAGCTTGGAGCTTGGTGGTCGGTTAAAGGAAGGAGAAGAGTTTTATTTTATCATCTTCCTTTGTTCAGAGTGAACAAGGAAGGGAAGATTGCTGATCTAGGAGGCTTCAACTTTTGGAAGATCGTCATCCACACGACGTTTAAAAGGAGGAAGGACATACAATAGAAGATCAAGAGGTATAATGTTTGTTTATATTCTTTTGTATTATGTCAATAATTGTTTTTCAATTATATGCATGTTGTATGTTTTTATATGTGGCTAATTTACTTGGACCCCGAATACAAACACAGAAACCGGCGATCCGTACATCGTCTATTCCGCGGCTAATCGTAGAATAGAGGTTGGTTGCTTGAACAACAAGTTTGTTCAAGTGACTACTCTAATCGAATAGCACGCGATGAAACGGTAGCTTAGGTAATCCCTAATTGTCATGGATTAAATTTTTAATCCGGGGACGACGACGGGATCACCATGAATAAGCAACCGAGTTGAATTGGGAAGCGAAGTTTCCTCCCTTCAAGTGGTATCAGAGCCACGATTTCCGATTTTGTGTGTTTAGGGTTCGATTACTTTTATGTACTTTTCATATATTATATGTGTCAGATAATAGTAGGATGTGCATAGGTTAACTTTTTGGTTGCAGGCATAGGATCCAACTATTATGGTCATATGTGTGTATGTGATTGTATATGTGTAATTGTATATTATTTGAATCCTCAGGGTTGACGAGGCTAGTATTTAATTTTTATAATTAGATACGACATTGTTTAGCCACTATTTTTATTTTAGTTTACTTTCGATCTAGATTTCATGTACACTCCTTCTTGGAGTATAGGATCGATAGATGTAAATTAAAATGGTTTTTCTCGGCTCGGATCTCCGGATGACTTGTACATGGCGTAAAGAGGAGCGGACGAGATGGTGATACAACGGGAGGCATATTAGAGACAAAAGTCATAATAGTTGAAAAATATTTTTTTCATATTTATTGCTTCTTTTTTGATATGCATGTCGTAGGCTAGGAAAATTCCTCAATTTTAAATTACTAAGTGGGAGAGGGATATTTTTATAAATTTCCACGGCCTCCATTACGATTTGATATGTGATGCAAATAAACTTGCGCATCGGCTCTGAGTGCCTTCCTCCACATCAAATGAGTTTGTTTGCGGATCACAAGGTCGAATATGGTTATAGGAAATTATTAAGGAGCGTGTGTACTTCCCCATCGGAAGGCACATAACCCGAGATAAATATCTTGGTACCGAGTAATGGTGAACACTTAGATACAAATATAAGTATCCTCCCCATCAGAGTCACTGCTTTTATTTGTAGGGCCGAAGAGGAACCAACTATTAATTTTATTTGTCAAAAAGTTAGGTTGCCAAGATAATAAAATTAATGGATAGAACCTCCTCTTACAAATGTAGAATTCGTATACGTCCACACTATCATGGCATACGATATTTTCGGTGTTTTAAGGTGTTGATTGATTTTAAAATTTTATTATTTAAGGAATCAATAATTTTTTTTGAAATCTAATGTTTTGATCTATGTGATTCTTAGGTTTTTTCAAAATGACTTTCAACCCGCTTGCTATGATACTGAAAGAAAACAAACTTACTGGACCCAATATGTTAATTGGAAGAGGAATCTTGACATTGTCTTGACTACTGAGGAATACAAATATGTACTCCTCAAAGAGTGCCCTCCTAAGCCTACGGATGATTCTGGGGAAAAAGGAGAAGGAGAGTTATAAGAAGTGGATTAAGGTCAATGAGATGACACGGTGTTACATTTTGGCTTCTATGTCAAATGTACTGCAACATCAGCATCAAGCCATGTCCACTGCTTATGACATGATGTTCAATCTCAAAGAGCTTTTCGGACACCAGAATTGGGATGCTAGGCAGGAAGCCATGAGGAACTCGATGACGACCACCATGATCGAGGGAACACCCGTAAGGGATCATGTTCTCAAGATGATGACTCATTTGAATGAGCTGGAAGTCCTCGGAGCTGAGATCGATGGGGAAACCCAGGTCGATATCATTCTCCAGTCTCTACCTAGGAGTTTTGAGCAGTTTTGCCTGAACTACAACATGAACAAGAGGTTGTATTCGTTAGCGGAGCTTCTGACAGAACTCCAGGCGGCAGAGGGGCTTTCTCATCAGAGTGCTCAGGCGCAAGCCATGGTTGCCCAAAAGGTTTCTACTTCTAAACCGAAAGGCAAGAAGAAGAAGAAACAAGCTGGGGCAAAGGCGGAGGGAGGAACTCAGGGAGGAGTGAAGAAGCCAAAAGGCAAGTGCTTCACTTGTAAGCAGACTGGGCACTGGAAGAAGGACTGCCCCAACCGGAAGCAGAACAAAGGTATATCTTTTGGTCTAGTCGTTGAAATATATTTAGCGGTGTTATCTATCGGCACCTGGTGTGTAGATACGGGAGCCACTGATCATGTCTGTAATACTTTGCAGGGGTTCCTAGAAACCAGATGACTAGCTGAAGGGGAGATTACCGTATACTTGGGTGATGCCACGAAGGTGGCGACTGTTGCAGTGAGAGATGTTTATTTGTCTTTTGAGAGGAATAAAGTTTTGGTTCTTAAAAATTGCCTTTATGTTCCTTTATTTAGAAAGAATTTGATTTCGGTTTCTAAATTATTTATGGATGGATATTCTATTTCTTTTAATGACAAAGTTGTTATAAAAAGGAATAGGTAGATTATCTTTTCTGGTGCATTGATAGGAAATTTATATACACTTGAACCAAAAGCTCCCACGATGCAAATAGAAGTTAATAACTCATCTTCGAATTCCTATAAGAGAAAAGAACCTTCAAAGATGAACCAAATATATCTTTGGCATCTAAGACTTGGTCATATTAACCTAAGCAAAATTCAAAGGTTGATAGCTGATGGACCTCTGGGTTCATTAGTGGTGGAAGATTTCCCAACCTGTGAATCTTGCTTGGAGGGTAAAATGACCAAGAGGCCTTTTAAGGCCAAGGGGTATAGAGCCAAAGATGTGTTGGAATTGGTTCATTCTGATTTGTGTGGTCTTATGTCTATCCAGGCTAGAGGTGGTTTTGAGTATTTCGTCTCTTTCATAGGCGATTATTCAAGATATGAATACATTTACTTGATGCGTCGCAAGTCTGAATGCTTTGACAAGTTCAAATAATTCAAGGTTGATATGGAGAAACGTCAAGGTAAAAGTATCAAGACACTACGATCTGATCGTGGTGGTGAGTACCTCTTGGGATAGTTTAGGAATTACTTATCAGAGGCTGAGATTCAATCCCAATTGTCTGCACCTAGCATACTCCAGTAGAATGGTGTAGCAGAGCGAAGGAATAGGACTCTTATAGAGATGGTTAGATCGATGATGAGTTATTTTGAGTTGCCAGACTCATTCTGGGGATATGCTCTAGATACGGTAGTGTATATTCTAAACTTGGTACCATATAAATCAGTGCCTTCTACTCCCACAGAATTGTGGATTGGGCGAAAGCCTAGTCTAAGACATATTCGGATTTGGGGGAGTCCAGCATATGTGCTGAAGGCAGATGCTGGTAAGTTGGAACCTCGTACAGAAGTACGCATGTTCATTGGCTATCTTAGAGGAACGAACGGTGGTTTGTTTTAAAGTCCTAGAGATCAGAGGGTGATCATTAGCACGAATGCCAGATTTCTAGAGGAAGACTTTGTGATGAACCACAAGTCCATGAGTAAGATTGTTCTGGAGGAATTGAAAGGGGAAGTCACTACTTCAGTACCACCAGTACAAGAGGATATACCACAAGTCACTACAGCGCGTGTCACAGAGGATACACAAGTGATACCTCGTCATAGTGGGAGGGTTGTTAGACAACCTGATAGATTCATGTTCTTGGGAGAATCTTCTGATTTGGTCCCTAGCGAACATGAACCTGATCCCTGAACATATGATGAGGCAATCCAAGATAAAAATGCGGTATATTGGCAAAGTGCAATGAATGCTGAGATTGAATCTATGGATTCAAATCAGGTCTGGGAGCTAGTAGAACCACCCAATGATGTAAAAACCATTGGATGCAAGTGGATCTATAAAAGAAAGAGAGGAATAGAGGGGAATGTTGAGACCTTCAAAGCAAGACTTGTTGTGAAGGGGTATACTCAGAAAGAGAGTATCGATTATGAGGAGACCTTTTCGCCGGTAGCCATGCTTAAGTCTATCCAAATTCTCTTATGTATTGCTGCTCATATAGATTATGAAGTATGACAAATGGATGTCAAGACAGTTTTCCTTAATGGAAGTCTTGAGGAAAATATTTATATGAAGCAACCAGAGGGATTCATTACAAAGGGCAAAGAGCATCTTGTGTGCAAACTTAATCGATCCATTTATGGATTGAAGCAAGCTTCGAGGTCTTAGAACATCTTCTTTGATGAGGTAATCCAGTCTTATGCATTTATTTAAAGTCCATATGAGTCTTGTGTATACAAGAGATGTGACGAAAATGTAGTGGTATTTCTTGTACTATACGTAGATGATATTTTGTTAATTGGCAACAATGTCAAGATGTTATCGGACGTAAGGGTATGGTTGTCCAAACAGTTTGATATGAAGGACTTGGGAGAAGTGGGACACATCCTTGGGATCAAGGTTATAAGGGATCACAGGAAAAGGATATTGTGCTTATCTCAAGCTTCATACATAGACACAATTATGGATCGTTTTAGCATGCAGAACTCCAAGAAAGGTTTTCTACCTTTTAGGCATGGAGTTCCTTTATCTAAGGAGATGTGTCCTAGAACATCTGAGGAGATAAAGGAGATGAAGGCAGTTCCTTATGCTTCGGCAGTAGGAAGCCTCATGTATGTGATGATATGTATGAGACTAGATATCTGCTTTGCCATGGGCATGGTCAGCAGTTATCAGAGTAATCCAGGACAGGGACATTGGACTTCGGTAAAGCATATATTGAAGTACCTGAGAAGGACTAGGGATTATATGCTAGTTTACTAGGCAGACCAATTACTGCCCGTGGGTTACACAGATTTCGACTTCCAATCAGACAGGGATAACAGTAAGTCTACCTCAGGTTTTGTGTTTACTTTGGGAGGTGGAGCCATTGTATGGAGGAGTATCAAGCATAAATGTGTGGCGGACTCCACCATGGAAGCTGAGTATGTGGTAGCCTCTGAGGCGGCCAAAGAAGCTGTGTAGCTCAGGAACTTCTTGATGAACTTGGATGTGATTCCTGGTTTGTCCAGAACTATCATAATTTATTGTGATAATAGTGGTGCAGTTGCAAACTCGAAGAAACCACGAGCCCATAAGGCAAGTAAACACATAGAGCGTAAGTACCACCTGATATGAGAAATCATAAAGCGAGGAGAAGTTGCTGTGACCAAGATTTCATCAGAGGATAACCTGGCAGATCCTTTCACTAAGGCCCTTCCAGCAAGAGCTTTTGATAGGCATGTGGAGGGAATGAGAATCAGATGTATGGCAGTTTAAGGACAACATAGTCTTTTAGTATAAGTGGGAGATTGTTGAGATATATACTGAAAAGTCTATCTTTTGTAAGAACATCTTTATTTTGAAATAAGAATCACATGATCATTGTTTGTATATATATGGTTATGCATATTGTCTCATACATTACATTGTAAATAACATGGTGTGTAGTGTCACACGGTAGATCATGTTATCAGCTTCTTGTAGAGTATAAGTAAAGCTCACAACCGAGATGCCTTTGGACAAACCATTGGTATGGTTGTAGTGTGATTTGGTATTGGTTTGTCTTGACCATAGAATCGCACTAGTACACTTTGTGTGTATTGAGCAGGACTGACTTAGAGGTGATTCGATTTATTGCTGACTAAATAATCGAATCGGACCTCAGATATTGTATTGTACATGCTCTTAATCCCAATATAATAACGGGCACATATACTTAGTATTCATTTCTTTGATTTACCAATGGGCGAGATTTATAGAGTAAATCAATAGGCTCGGTAAGTTGGGAAATGATATTATTTATATGGTGTGCCATTGATTATAGGAGGAAATCGTGTCCTATATATTATAATGATGATGTCCCCTTGAGGAGCTCATAAAGTTCATCACGTAAACCCTACAGGTGGACTTGGTCCGGTATGATGATAAGGTTGAGTGGTACTACTCATGGAGTTAGATGTTGATTAATTATTTGTCAGTAAATTAATTAATCGACGGACGTTCGAGATCTTAAACACAAAGAGATAAATGTACAAATAATATATGGAGCCCATATTAACTTATGGGGGTTGGTGAGGTAGATCGATGATAATCCTCTAGTGGAATGGATTATCATTAATGGATCGGACTTTATGTGGGCTTGATCCATTGGGTGGCCAAGATCCAACTCCTCCTCATGGTCCCTATTGTAGCCTATTAAAACCTCATGGAGCCTAGATCCAATGATGGAAAATAAACCTCTAGATCCGACAAAGGAGATTAAATCTCTAGATCCGATGGTTGAGATTAAATCTCTAGATCCGATGGTTGAGATTAAATCCCTAGAATCGACGGTGGAGATTAAAAGGAGGCTTAAGCCTAACTCTATGAATAAGGGCTTAAGGTGGGTGGCAAGGATAGAGTTTAGGGATTAGGGTTTGGGCAGCAAGGGGCTTAGAGGCTTGGGCGACCACAAATTTAGAATTTTTTTTCCTTCTTCTTCCTTAGGTGGTCGTCGCCCATCCTCTCTTCTTCTCTCCTTGGCCGGCGTCCAAGCTTCATCTTCTCATCCTTTTCTCTTGGCTGGCACACTCTCTACTTTTCTAAGGGCCGACGGCATCAAGGGTTGGGGTGATCCTTTTCCCTTGGCCGACAACATCTCATTGTTCTTCTCCTTGGCCGGCGGCAAGCACCAAGCTTGGAGCTTGGTGGTCGGTTAAAGGAAGGAGAAGAGTTTTGTTTTATCATCTTCCTTTGTTCGGAGTGAACAAGGAAAGGAAGATTGGTGATCTAGGAGGCTTCGACTTTTGGAAGATCGTCGCCCATACGACGTCCAAAAGGAGGAAGGACATACAATAGAAGATCAAGAGGTATAATGTTTGTTTATATTCTTTTGTATTATGACAATAATTGTTTTTCAATTATATGCATGTTGTATGTTTTTATATGTGGCTAATTTACTTGGACCCCGAATACAAACACAAAAACCGGCGATCCGTACATCGTTTATTCCGCGGCTAATCGTAGAATAGAGGTTGGTTGCTTGAACAACAAGTTTGTTCAAGTGACTACTCTAATCGAATAGCACGATGATGAAATGATAGCTTGGGTAATCCCTAATTGTCATGGATTAAATTTTTAATCCGGGGACGACGACGGGATCGCTATGAACAAGCAACCGAGTTGAATTGGGAAGCGAAGTTTCCTCCCTTCATTGATAGCGGTGGAGAAGTAGATGATAAGCAAGCATATGGTAGGACAGGATTACATGTTGTTTTGAGGGTACCCCACTCCTACGATCATTATGTGAGCATGAGTGCAAATATCCATTTTGGGAGGTTTTTCTTATATCAGGCTTGGTTTATTTGATCAGATTGGAACTCATCATACATGTTGACTGTTGTAGGAGTCAGATCTTTTGAATACCCTAGATCTGGATTAAATTGGTGATCCTAAGTAACCTATTTTTTCTGTCTCTGAATTATTGATCTAGGTATTATTTGGGGAACTAGTTAGGGAGTCAGTATTTCTGTGTTTTTAGTATTGCTCGGGACGTGCAAAAATAAGTGTGGGGGAATTTGATAGTCGCATTTTTATCGCGTGATTTCTATTTACATTTGGGGATTTTAGGCTCTTTGATTTGGGTAATTACGGCTATTCATGACGTTTTTGCATATTGGATCTAGTTGAAATTAATTGTTTATTCCCTATAATTTCAGTATTATTTTTCACGGGTGAATGTGATTTTGTAGGGAACATGAAAAGAGCTAAATCAGAGCAATTATAGTCATCGATCCGGATCGAATTTATCACAGCCGTTGGATTTATTTCATGCAGCTTAGGGAAATTAATGGAAGCCATTTAACCCTAGATCTAATGGGTGGCTGTGATCAAAACTGGCATGATCCAGCGGCTGAGAAAAATCGCGCTTAAAAGCCAACTTCTTCCCATCACGCGAAGAGAAGCAACACAGAACAGAAGCGTGACATCTTCTTCCCTTGCGCGACGACAGCGATCTCCACTATAGCACTTCCGATGATGTTTCCGGCGACTCCAGTGGTCTTCCCCATTTCCATTGGTGCAATCAGCCCAGGTCACGATTGACCAAGACTCGAGCTTGACTCGAGAGATTTTTTGATGTTCGATAAAAATATATGACAATGTGAGTGTCATGGGAAAGTCCAAGTCTTGGGTATTTGGCATGGAAAGTCCAAGTGGGACACTTGGCATTTGGGAAAGTCCAAGCATGGGTCTTGGCAATGGAAAGTCCAACATGGGTTGGCAAAGAAAAGTCCAAGCATGGGTCCATGGGTCTTGGCATGAAAAGTCCAACATGGATTGACAAGGAAAAGTCCAAGCATGGGTCTTGGCATGGAAAGTCCAACAAGGGTTGGCAAGGAAAGTCCAAGCTTGAGTCTTAGAATTTGAGAAGTCCGAAGGGTTTGATATTGGTGGTGTAAAGTGCAAGCGGGAGTCTTGGCAGCATAAGTCCAATGGTTGGCGGTGTAAAGTCCAAGCGGGAGTCTTGGCAGCATAAGTCCAATGGTTGGCGGCGTAATGTCCAAGCGGAGTCTTGGCAGCATAAGTCCAATGTGCCTTGGCGATGTAGACACTGTTAGCATGACATAGCCAATGGAAGCACCTGAAAGCTAGCGCAATGGATGAAAAGGTAATGGATGACTTGGAGGGATCCGAGAGGCGTGAGGCTGACGGAGGTGGCTAGAAGGCTTAGGTCTAGGCTAAGGGTGGTCTAGCAAGTATGGGAAAACAATACTTGGGTTAAAACCTCATGTTTGAGGTGTGCCAGTCGACTGGTGCCATGTGGCAGTCGATTGGACTGAGTCAACTAGGGTTTGACTATGGGGAGTGCCCTAGCAGTCGACTGCTAGATGTGGGTAGTCGACTGATTGGCCAAGCAGTCGACTGATCTTATGATCAGTCGACTGGTGCTCGGTTTTTCAGGAACAGAATGGAGTCTGACTTGACTGTTGGGGTTAGCAGTCGAGTGGAGGCTCGAACAGTAGATTGATGGTCATAATCAATCGACTAATGATGGATCCGTTAGATTTTTTCAGCATGGATCTAGCCATTGTCTCACGACAACAGTGGCATCAGTCGACTGATGGTCCCGAGCAGTTAATTGATCGGCGATTTCTAGCACAGGTTGAAGCTTTAAATGGAGCTCATGAAGGAGGAAAATGACATGGCTTTTTGAGGAGTTTTTGGGGCGAATTGCTGGTGTAATTCAGGGTCTCCAAGTGCCACTCAACCAACTAAATAAGCAAGCTCTTAAAAGATCGATTGTAAAGTTTTCTTTGCATTTCTTTTGTTGTATTCACTTATATTTTCTTGTTGTATTTAGTATTACTATTATAATCAATTGTACGAGGTTTCTCCACCTCCGACTTGTGTCGAGAAGGAGTTATTGCATAGTGGTGTGTGATTGGCATCGCTAGGGCTCGTTTGAGATCCATGGAGTAGGAACCTTGAGGTTCCGAACTACGTTATATCCTTATGTTTGCGTGCTTGTTATTGTGATTGTTGTATTATTTCTATATTCTGCTGCATACTAACAATCATAGTTAAGCGAACGCGATCAAATTCCATCACACTACGAATACAAGCTATTCACCCCCCCCCCTCTAGCGTTCCAATGATCTCCTATAAGTGGTATCAGAGCGAGGCCGCTCTTCAAGGTTTAACAACTAAGGGAGAACGCTAGAGGGTGAAGATGGAAGTCCAAGAACAACTAAGATGGGATATCAATACGCCGGTCCCATATGCTTTCTATGGAAAAGAAGTCTTCAATTCTTGGAAGAGAAGATTTGAAGATTTTTTGATGATGAAAGATTTTGAGGAGTGGTCCTTATTAATGGAAGGATTTGAGTATCCAAGAGGACCAAAAGGTGGATTCTTCAAAAAGAAGAGATGGAGTGAGGATCAACTCCAAAGTTTAGAGAAAAATAATAAGGTAATAAAATTTTTGATTGATTTAATACCTAACAATTACTTGTGTATGTTAGGTAATTATATAGATGCCAAGGAGCTATGGAGCCAAGTGGCCAAGCTCCATGAAAGTCCATCATCGGTCCAAGAGGAAGGGACCGAAGAGGCAAACGCATCATCCTCACAAGGAAGTGAGGACTTGGAGGTTGAGAGACCATCAACATCCAAGGAGGAAGAGGAAGTAGAATCGGAGGATACCTCCACCTCTAGGATTTGGGGGGAGGAGATTAGATCACCGGAGCAACATCAAGAAGAAGCTTCAACATTCGGTCAAGATGAAGAAGCTCAAAATCCGATTTCGGCCTCCATTGACTTAGGTAACTAAAATACCTCTATTCAAAATAAAAATAACATTATGTGTTTTGAGTGTAGGGAATTTGGGCATTATAAGAGTAAGTGCCCAAAGAAAGTAAAGAAGGCTCAACCGGCTCCAAAGGTCAAAGATGTCGGTGCCCAAAGTCAAAAGAGCAAGGAGCATGTCATATGCTTCAAGTGCAATTCAAAAGGGCATTACCGGAGTCAATGTCCAAAGGGAGAGAAAAAGAGAGCATCACAAGTAGGGGGAGCCTTTAAGGAAAACCCTAAGGTATATCTAAATAATGTTTTTTCTTTCAATTATAGGCAAAAGCATGCTAGAACTAATTTTAGCAATCTTGCTATTTATCAAAAAGAGCATGCTAGAATCAAGGAATTTTATTTAGGAGCTAAAAATGTCTATTTTTCAAAGGAGGAGAAATTTGGGACTAATGTCCCTAGAAAAGTTTTACCTAGGGAGTCTATTAGGAAAATAGGAGAACACCTAGGTCTTAATCCCAAATGGACTAGGCATATGCCTAGAAAGGACAATGCTCAAGGACCAAATCAAAATTCAAAAATTGGGCAATTAGAATTAGAAAATCAAGCCTTGAGGGCAAAGCTTGAGAAATTAGAAAAGACCCTCAAGAAGATGCAAAATCAATTTCAAGGGTCAAATAGTCAAAGTCAAGGGTCTAGGACTCAAAGTCAACACCTAGGGCCTAAGAGACAAAAGTCATCCAAGGGCAAGCAAGGTTTGGGCCACAAACCTAAGCCTAAGGTGGCTTGTCATAGTGTTCCATTTGATTATAGAACACAAACTAGGTCTAGGAATACCAAGGTCACAAGGGAAGTCATCCCTAGAGTTGACCATGGTGTGTGCCTAGTGGCTAGGGTTTCAAGGAAACCTAGAGCCACTAAGAAGGTTGCAAGGGGAGTTACCCCTAGAGTCAACCTAGGTAGGATCACAATGACCAAGGCTAACAAGCCTAGAAGAGTCATTAGGAAGGTATCTAGGGAGGTTATCCCTAAGGAATGCCTAGTAAACCCTAGGAGCTCAAATAGGTTTTGGGTTCCTAAGAGAGTGATTGATTCACGCTAGATGAGTTTAGGGTGTGCCAACTTTAAATGGAAGGGTAATTAACCTAACCATGGTAAAGGTGACACTTTAGGTAATTTTCAAGGTTTGGATACCTTGAAAATAGATTCGATATTATGATCCTAAAAGATTTTAGGATGTGCCAATACATTTTTGGGATTGTGAAAAATAATCAAATTGACTCAATTTAGGTTTAAAAGTCATAGTGTGCCATTTTGGGTTTTTGGCACACTTGGGAGAAAATTAGTATTATGGCAAAATATACTTAATTATATCAAATGACAACTAATATTGAAATTTAGGTATCCTTATACCTATACCTTTTATATGTCATGCCTTGATTGTCATATGTCATGTCATGACATCATGCTTATTTCTATCATTTAATATGTCACGATCATGTTTAGGATTAAAGATTAAATGTCATGTGTTTTTAGATTTGATCATATGCCATGACATCATGATCATTGGCCATGCTTAATTATTGCTATCATTTATGCCATGATCATACTCCATGCATTTAATTTGATTAAAATTGATTTAAGGACAATGACATGACTTGGAGTCTCATTTATAAGGGAATCAAATAGAGTTGCCTTAGAAAAATGCATGAAACCCTAGATTAGGGAGAACAAAACCCACATCTCACATCACATTGACTTTTATGTGTTTTAAACACCCTAGATACATGTGAGATGCTAGGATATGAGTTAAGTTCAAGGTGCATAGTTTTTGCATCTAGATGAACCTAAACTCATCTTATATTAGTGGTGGATCATTGGGAAAGCTTGTGTATAAGTTATGTACATTGAGGCCAAGGAATATATCCAAAATAAGGTTTTGAAAACATTTTGAAATCCTTTTGAAAAACCTTGGTGAAGTCTATCTTTTGATAGCAATCATCATTGATGAGATTGATACAAAGTGAGCTAAAACTTTGAAGTTTTTATTCATTTTTGGATTTTGTAGCAAACTCATTATTTTTTGGGTAAAATAATTTTCAAATATTTTTCACCCATTGTATTGGTCATAAGTATTATACGTATAAATTTTCGTGATTTTTTGATATACGTATAATTATTTATGAATTTTTAAAATTCATTTCTGATAACTGAAATTCTGAAATTTCAGTTATCAGTCGACTGTCCTTGGTGGCAGTCGACTGATCTCTGATAAAGTCGACTGCCAAGCTGATTTCGTGAAAACAAAGTTTGTTTATCCCACTTTCAGCTATGTTAGAGTTCCCTAACCACTCCTAACCCTAGGATATACTTTGGGAAGTATTATAAAGGGTGAAAATCCATTGGATATGGATTAGGAGAGTTGTTTAGGGTTTATATCAAATTTAAGGATAGGAAAGTTCATGTTTGAACTTTGAACCTTATTTTTTATGGTTTAGAGTTCCTATTGGCTTAGGGACTTCCCAAGGACATTGTTGGTGCAATGGTCAAGGGGGAACGTGCCTTTAGGGGGAGGTATCCATCATGGGATGATGGATGGTATTTTTTCCTCATGAGGAGGAGAAATGGGATTTTGAGATACCCAATTTGGAAATTGGGAGAGTGAATAGGATTGTCTCTCTTGAGTGATATGGGACTTATCACTAGGAAGATGGTAGACATCCTAGCTATTTTTGAATCAAGGGGGAGATTGTAAGATCTCATTGGGACATGAGACATTGACCTCCTTGGAGAGAACCTTTTTGATGTTAGAATGTTTTGGGGGAGAACTTATTGAGAGAATGACATCAATTGGAAAAATTGATAGGGATGATTGGGTTGAGTTAGATGGTCTAACTCAATGGTTTGTTTGGTTTTTGTCAAACATCAAAAAGGGAGAGATTGTTGGTACAATCGGCCCAGGTCACGATTGACCAGGACTCGAGCTTGACTCGAGAGATGTTTTGATGTTCGACAAAAACATATGACAATGTGATTGTCATGGGAAAGTCCAAGTCTTGGGTACTTGGCATGGAAAGTCCAAGTGGGACACTTGGCATTTGGGAAAGTCCAAACATGGGTCTTGGCAATGGAAAGTCCCACATGGGTTGGTAAAAAAAAGTCCAAGCATGGGTCTTGGCATGAAAAGTCCAACATGGGTTGGCAAGGAAAAGTCCAAGCATGGGTCTTGGCATGGAAAGTCCAACAAGGGTTGGCAAGGAAAGTCCAAGCTTGAGTCTTGGCATTTGAGAAGTCCAAGCGGGAGTCTTGGCAGTATAAGTTCAATGGTTGGCAGCGTAAAGTCCAAGCGGGAGTCTTGGCAGCATAAGTCCAATGGTTGGCGACGTAAAGTCCAAGCGGAGTCTTAGCAGCGTAAGTCCAATGTGCCTTGGCAGTGTAAACACCGTTAGCATTACATAGCCGATGGAAGCACCTGAAAGATAGTGCAATGGATGAACAAGTCATGGATGACTTGGAGGGATCCGAGAGGCGTGAGGCTGACGGAGGTGGTTAGAAGGCTTAGGTTTAGGCTAAGGGTGGTCTAGTAAGTATGGGGAAACCATACTTGGGTTAAAACCTCATGTTTGAGGTGTGCCAGTCGACTGGTGTCATGTGGCAGTCGACTAGACTGAGTCAACTAGGGTTTGACTATGGGGAGTGCCCTAGCAGTCGACTGCTAGATGTGGGCAGTCGACTGATTGGCCAAGCAGTCGACTGATCTTATGATAAGTCGACTGGTGCTTGGTTTTTCGGGCACAGAATAGAGTCTGACTCGACTGCTGGGGTTAGCAGTCAAGTGGAGGCTCTAACAGTCAACTGATGGTCATAATCAATCGACTGATGATGGATCCGTTGGATTTTTTCAACGTGGATCTAGCCGTTGTCTCACGACAACAGTGGCATCAGTCGACTGATGGTCCCGAGTAGTCGACTGATCGGCGATTTCCAGCATAGGTTGAAGCTTTAAATGGAGCTCGTGAAGGAGGAAAATGCTATGGTTCTTTGAGGAGTTTTTGGGGTGAATTGCTGGTGTAATTCAGGGTCTCCAAGTGCCACTCAACCAACCAAACAAGCAAGCTCTCAAAAGATCGATTGTAAAGTTTTCTTTGTATTTCTTTTGTTGCATTCACTTATATTTGCTTGTTGTATTTAGTATTACTATTGTAATCAATTGTACGAGGTTTCTCCACCTCCGACTTATGTCGAGAAGGAGTTATTGCATAGTGGTGTGTGATTGGCATTGCTAGGGCTCGTTTGAGCTCGATCCATGGAGTAGGAACCTTGAGGTTCCGAACTACATTATATCCTTGTGTTTGTTTGCTTGTTATTGTGATTATTGTATTATTTTTATATTTCGTTGTGTACTGACAATCATAGGCAAGCGAACGCGATCAAATTCCATCACGCTACGAATACAAGCTATTCACCCCCCCTCTAGCGTTCCAACGATCTCCTACAATTTCCTTTCCATCTTGCAGCCTTTCCTTTCCTTGGTCCGGCAGAGCTGGCGGCTGAAGTTGGGCAGTAGCAGTTTCCATCGACTGAGCAGAGTTTGGGTCCGACCATCTTCACCGGTGCTTCTATTAAGCTTGGCAATCGGAGTTGAGCTACCCCAGCTGGACGTGGTCGCAGAAGGCTGGGGGTGACCTTCTACTGTCGTGGTAGTGGCAACATGGATTTCTAGTTCTGGAAGCCTTGACTCTTCCGATCTAGGTGGCACTTCCCGTTTCCAGCTACTAGTGAAGGCTTGTAGACGATCACAGCTTCGATCCCATCCATAGTAGCGGTCGTGATTTGCACCGTTCCATCTCCGTAGAGCCATCTCTTGGCTGTTGTGGTAGCGACAGTACCGCATCCATCATCGTAATTATGAACTACCACATCGATCCAACTCTCGTCGGATTCTGACGAGAGATCCATACCCTGAGACCCTTGGAGATGTTCGGTATCGTCGTAGGTCATTGAAGAGGGTGGTACCTTTCCGGTGTTTGTGGATGACTATGTCTAATTGTTGATTTACTTTATTGATTTCCTGTTGATTTACTATTGTGTTTCTTATTGTTTTACTGCATTGTTCACTTTGGGTATTTCAGTATTTTTACATTGTTGGCTCATTACTGTGCACTATATTTTATCAGTATTGTTTCAGTATTGATTTTATAGTGTTCAGTTGTGTTTCAAGGATGTTTCAGTCATATTTTGTTTGTGTGGTAAATCGTGCACGTGGTAATTTAGTTTGATAGTTTAGTGAGTCTTGTTATTCGTTTACAGTGTTTACCTAGTGGTTAGATTTGTTCCCTTTAGTGTAATTTTTCTTTCCATGTTTTTAGTTAATCTTCAGTCAGTGTACCGTATAGTGACAGTGTAGTTCTTGGTTGAATTATTTTCTATCCGTTAGTTTAGTTTTTCAGTGATTGTTTGATCACTGTGTCGTATAGTGACAGTGCGGTGCTTGGTTGAATTATTCACCTTTGTTTCTTGACCACTGTGCCGTATAGTGACAGTGCGGTATTTTGTTGAATTATTTTCTGTCTGTTAGTTTAGTTTTTCAATGACTATTTGATCACTATGCCGTATAGTGATAGTGCGATGCTTGGTTGAATTGTTCACATTTGTTCTTGATCATTGTACCGTATAGTGACAGTGCGGTGCGTGATCACTTACTTTTGCACATTAGGATAGTTACTTGTTACTTATTACTTGGTAGTTAGATTTACTTCCTGTAGATTTAATTTCCATGTTTGTTTGTTTACCATAATTGTTTGACCATTGCATTGTATAGTGATAGTGCGGTGCAAGGTTGAATCGTTCTTGCATTAAGTTAGCTTTGAATAATTGTTTTAATAAGTTGTAAGAACCCCTAGTGTTTACTTCTGTTTAGAAACAAACGTCCAACCATTAGGTTCGTTGAGAGATAATCTGAGTCAGTCCTATATTGCATTAGTGTAGTTAGGGGGTTCGGTAAATAATTTGGTAAACGATATCACGCGCGACACATAAATATCTATCTATCAGTACCTGATTATAAGTTTCATTTCGTACTTACTTTTTGTTATTCTCTGGCTTGTGGGGGGCATTTTGGATCTCAAAGGACTGTTAGGAAAGTTTTAGAGTCTGGTTTATATTGGCCCACCTTATTTCATGATGCCTATGAATTTTATAAAGCTTGTGAGTGATGTCAACGAACAGGAAACATAGGACGTAGAAATGAAATGCCTCAACAACCCTTGTTATTATGTGAGATTTTTGATGTTTGGGGTATTGATTATATGGGTTCGTTTCATGTATCTTTTGGATTTTCTTATATTCTTTTGGCAGTTGATTATGTTTCTAAATGGGTGGAGGTCATCTCCACCAGGACTAATGATTCTCCAGTTGTTGTGAATTTTGTTAGGTCTCACATATTTTATAGATTTGGGGTACCCAGGGCAATCATTAGCGATCAAGGGTCTCACTTTTGTAATAGACTCATGAAGTGTCGAACAGAGAGATCAAGTCTAAACTGGAGAAGACAGTGGGGCCAGATAGAAGAGATTGGAGCTACAGTGGAGGAAGTGCACCTTGAGGATGCTTCTTCTCCGACATGAAAGGGGAGTGTGTTCTTTTATTTACTCAATTTGTTTCTTTCCTTTCATGTTCGGATTAAGTAGTGTTGTTTGTTTGTTTATTGCCTGTTGAATTAGGTTTGTTTGTTTGTTGGTGTGTTGTTGAGTCAAATAAATTTTCCTATGCATGCCTTAGTATCATTTCAGAGGTGGTAAAAATTAGTTAAGTTTGATCATCAAGTTGTGGATTTTTGGTGTATGATAAGTGATTTCACTTGCATGCAGTCACTTGTTAGGATGGTGAATTTGTTTTGTCAATAGACCAAGCTTGATTTTTATTCACCTAGTGAGGTTGTAAGTCATTCTCATCATTTACCCACTTTTTTGTGATAACATATATGATACTTGTTGCTCTAGAACTTGCTTTGAGTCTTTTCAAAACTACAGTAATATTTACTTGCATGAATATGATGAAGGATTTCACTCTTGATTCTGTTTCTTACTTGACTTGTGTATTTAGTCCACTTGATACTTCCATGATGTCTTTCTTGTCATATCTTTGTATTGGTCATTTATTATCCTTTGACTTGCTTGTTGATTCATGTTGTCTTCATGGATTATCTTTTCTCGTATCTTTTGTTCCCATATTGGAGGAATAACATGATAAGTTGCTTTGTCCGAGACGGAAAAAATTCTTAAGTGTGGGGGAGGAGATATTGTTTTGTTGTGCAGCTGTGAGTTGGATACAGAATTTGACTTGGAGCTAATTGGAAGGTCAACCACGTGAAAAAAAAATTGTTGTCCCTTGCTATACAGAAGTCTATCACAGGATTTCAGATAATAAAAAAGTGGGAGATGAAGAGGATCCTTGGGGAAAGTCATCTAGTTCTCGTGTTCATGTTAAAAAAATAAAAAAAATAAAAAATAAATTTTTTTGCAATATTGTAATAGATGATCTGATGATGAGGAAATTGCTTAGAAGGATGTAGGAATTGTTGTTTTGAGCTAGAAGTTGGAATCTGTGTTAGTCAACTTGAAAGGGTTCTGAAATCTGAGGGTTCCTCGTCAGAGCAATTTGAATTGCACATTGCTGCAACGAACAAGCAAAAAGGATGAACATGGTGTTGCTGTCAATTTCCAACATTGTATTACAGCAGAATGTGGACTGAGGACATGCCTTCTGTCATCCTTCACAAAGGTTATGCAAGTTGTCAGTTCCTATAAGGATATCAAAACAAATATGAGCTATTTCTCTAACAGATTCGCTGAAAGGAGAGCTATAGAAATTGGTTCACAAGCTGGATTTGAGGAGCAGATTGGAAAAAATGTACTGGTAGCAGGCTTTGGTAGTGAAGTTCAAGAACTCATTTAAATTGTTGTACCATTTTCTGATACTTCCAGTCAGCAGTTTTATTATGACAAGGCCTCCCAACCTCAATTGGTATAGATGGTTGCATCATCAGATTGAAAAGAAAACCTCACTACCAATTACTTAACCAAATTGGAAAAAATCTGATAAGATGATAAGTTGATAGAGGGAGCAGAAATAGATGCAGGAAAGCTTGACTACTCACTATCTCCTGTTGGTGGAATTCCTGTTGTGCTCGACTTGTTGAAGCTGCTGAAACTCCACAATCTCAATCAACTATTTTGAGTGCGTATCGTGAAACATGTTCAATATTCTTCAAGGTTCTCCAGGCACAGTCAGGATAGTTCATTTCTAATCATCATTTTGAGGAAATGAAGAAGTTGCTCGACAATTTATCAGTGATGCGGGTACGGGGAAAAATCCGTTCGCTCCGTTTTCAAGACGATGAAGCGATGAGGGAGGTCTCGGAATATTCTTCCCCCGCCGTGATAAGTAAAGAATAGGAAGATGAAATAGACAAAACGCGAAAACCCGACACCAGCAATCGAGATTCAGACACAAGATATAACGTGGTTCGGAATAAGGATTCCTACTCCACGGGGGTGAGGTTTCTCACCAGATGCGGTGCCTAAGCACTTTCACTATGAAGATCCTCCTTTACAGAAAGCAAGTTTCCGAAGGTGGAGGAGAAAGAACCTCTTACAATGATGTTACAAGATGAGGAAAATACAAGAGACTTAACAAACAGCAGATCTCCGTCCTCCTTCTCCGGCGAGATCGTTCTTCCTCTTCTCTCGTCTCCTCTTCTCTCTTGCTGGATGCGAATGATTGCGGATCGATCCCTCTTTTCTCCTTGCTTTCTCCCTTTTATCTTCCCTCCTCCTTCAACGTAACGTCGTGGATTATCTCCATCGTACACGTGGCCACCTCCTCCTCCTGGAGAATAATTCACATAAATATGAGGAACGAGGACTCGAATATTGCGTGGGGCCCTGCCGTTGCATAGCACCTTTCCCTTTACTTTTCAGGCAACGAGGTTAAACTGTCTCCCTCACCCCTCTGCTTTGGGTGAAGTTAACTTAGGCCCCTAGACCATAGGTGACCTAGCCTTAGGGTTTCTCCTCAAACCGAACCAATTCTCCTTTTTCCCGTACCAAACTTCTTTCGCGTCGATTAGGTTGAGTTGACCCTTCCTCCATCCCATTGGCTTCTGGAATTGCCTAGTTGAACCAGTTCCTGTTCCTCTGTTAGCGAAGTGCCTTCTGCCTCTTCTCCACCTGCGTCCCTTGCTTCTAGCATTCGCCCGCGCCGATGGCTCTCGCTACTTGTTCGTGCCGATGACCTCTGGTACTTGCGCCCGTGTCGATTGCTCTCGCTATTTGTCCGTGCCGATGACCTCTGGTACTTGCGCCCGTGTCGATTACTTCTGATAACTCTCGCCCGTGTCAATGGCTTCGTCTAACTCTCGCCCGTGCCAATGGCTTCTGATAACTCTCGCCCGTGCCAATGGCTTCGTCTAACTCTCGCCCGTGCCCATGGCTTCTGATAACTCTCGCCCGTGCCAATGACTTCTGATAACTCTCGCCCGAACTATTTCTCCTTTTCTCCCTTGGCCGAACCAGATGTTTTGGGATGGGTCACGGGTTACCTGCTAACCCTTCTATTGGGAATTAGGTAGAAAAAGTACCAGTAGTATCATTAGTCAACCCCGAAAAATAGTCAAGCGAAGTTATAAGCTTGACTTTCCAAATGTGCGTAAAGTTTATGCCCTATTCTTCATTCCTCCGTTTGAATCCACCTTTTCCTTTATAACTCCCTTGTGTGCCCCCGAGGCGGCCCGATGGGCCCATGGGCTCCGCTTCTCCTTCTCTCTCCGTGAAATTGAATCGTCACGGGAAACCCTATATAAACCTCCGCCTTCTCCTCTTAGGTATCATTTAGCGTGCCTAACAATCCAGTCTTGTTCTTCTTCTTCCTCGATTTTCACCGGCGGCGTTTCGGCGATTCAGTCCTTCCCTTCTCACACGATCCTCCCTTACCCCCGAGTAAGTGCTTTGCTTAGTTTAACACCCATGGCTCCTAGGACCATCCTTCCACCTGCCTGGTATGAACACACCGTAACTCAGTTAGATTGCAACCATTACTTCTTTAACATTAAGAATGACTACATAGCCCCCTCTATAAAATGTTGCTTCACAACTAAAATACATCGACCTCACAACCCTCCTCCTGGCTTGACCTGCTTTTTCTCCGAACAATTTCTTAACGGCCTATCTTTGCCGGTACCACAGGTCTACTTGGACCTCCTAGATTTCTACAGATTACCCCTGAACCAATTCACCCCCAATTCCTTCCGAATTCTATCGGGAGCCCACATAGTGTTCCAACATTTGAACCTCCCTTTGACCCCCGAACTATTCCATTGCTTCTTCCAATTAAAGTCTTCTAAGGCAGGCCTCTTCTATTTGTCTAGTCGTTCAGACTGCCAATTCCTGGTGAACCTGCCTACTTCCCACAAGGGCTGGGAAGCCCTATACTTCTTTGTAGAGCTTCTAGAGCCTTTACCTCATTCCGATATTTGGAAAGTAGACCTTCCCGAATTGCCTCCCTTCCAGGAAGTGAGGACCAAATGTCCCTTTCCGGAAGTGTATAGAATTTTAGGAGAATTACATTACTGCTCAAACCATCTGATAGAAACCCCCCTTCTAAGCCACTTTGGATTAGCTCCTCTACCTTTGACGACCTCGGTTGCTATAGGTAGGGTGACATTTATCCTGCAATGTGACTTCCTTTTTAGGTCATCCATCTTTCTTACCAGTATATCTTGTAGATAATCTGATGCAGAAGGCTCTGGTGGAAGGGGAGTCGATCGAGGCTGCTAAGAAGAAGAAGGCAGCAACTAAAAGAGGCAAACCCACAGCAGCTCCGTCACCTCCTCGGAAAAAGCTGCAGCTCATTAAGAATGGAGCCTCGAGCTCATCAGCTCATCTCCCCTCAACTTCGGATCAACCAGGGTCTCAGCCCCTGACCATTTATGAACCACGAAGAGAAGGTACTACCTCCCCTGTCCATTCTCCATCTCCTCAAGGAGGGGATTCTCCTTCTCATTTTCTTCACTCCTCCCCCTCGGCGCAAAATTCACCTCCACCTTCTCATGTGGAGCCACTCCAAGCTCCTGTTCCTTCGGACCTAAGGGCTGCTCCCTCCCCCCTTCGCCGTATCAGGCCTCCAACCTCCTCCGAAGGGGAAGACCCCTCCCTTCCTGTTCCTCCGAGGGTCACGTTAGGGTCCCTGCTGCAAATTCGGCACCCCTCGGAGGTGAAATTCTTTAATCAGTCAGGCGTACAAGGCCCATGCGAGCAAGTGGGCAAGCTACTTGCTGAGGTATCTCTTATTTCTCCCTTTTCTCTTTACCGCAAGTATTACTATATGCCAATCTTTTCTCGCAGCGCCGCCAAAGATGATAAGATGGTCACTCTGGCCCGCTTAATCTACTGGAAACTCGCCACTTTGGCCCGTGTCACATGTAAAAGCTCGCTCAAAGAATCGAGCGAGCAAGAGGCGAAGGAAACCGATATGAGGGGCCAATGCGAGGAAGCGATGATGCAGCTAGCCCTGGTACGGAGCGAGAAAGAGGAGCTGCAGCGAAAGAACGAGGACTTGGAGCAGCGGATTTTTCTCCAATCCAGTGAACTGCAACAAGTAGATGAATTGGCTCGGGAGTTGAAGGAATACAAAAGTTATCTTATGGATGACATGCTCAAGAATGCTGACTCTGCGGCTACTATCTCACAGCTTCAACAAGAATGCAACCGCCTTAACCTGGAACGTCAAGCCTGGGCCATTACTCGGGAATCCTGTGCAAAGAAGTGTCAGGAACTTTCCTCTGCAATAACGGCTCTTCCCCGAACCTTATCACCGGTGGCCCAGCAGCAATCCACCCTCCAACAGGAGTATCTTGAAGCCCTTTCAGTCTTAGGACAGCGAGCTATAAAGGCAGCCACCGAGAGAGATGCTTTGGCGATCAAATTGGCGGAAAGTCAAACTCAGGTGGCTCAATATCAAGACCAACTAAAGGAGCAGGAAGCCGACCTCAAGAGGCGTTATGTCAAGAAAGGGGTGGATCTCTTTATATTAGGCTTCGAGGGGGTTGTAGCTCAAAATGCCGAACAAGGATATCCACCTCCTGGCGTGGACACCAGCCACTTAGATCCTGTATCGGCGTTGGCTAAATGTTCCCCCGAGCGATTTGAGTTGTAATCTCCCGTACTGTTTTTTCTATAATAACTTTTTCTTTACTGTTAAGAGCTGACTCTTATCAATATGTCTGTCCATTACGGTCCTTGCGTGTTCTCTAACGAGTCAGGGTTTCTGGACCAATTTTGAGCTTCCCCTTGTTATTTCTTTACCCGTACCATATAACGCCATCGCCTGGCTGGTTCAGGGGCTCTCTTACGGGATCTTGTCTACTAGTATCCACATCCGCCCCGATTTTGGTTCGGACATCCCTTTAAATGGCCTTTTGCCCGTTGATTTTCCCTATCCTTCCTCCTGCTTCGGAAAAGATACCAGCCTCTTCGTCTTCTCCCCCTTCTCCAGAACTTTTTTCGCCATTCTCCTTCCATTATAAATCCTTCGTCCCCCTTGTCTTCGTCCTGTTATCTTACCATCATGGCTTCAGCAGGGCATCCCATTGAAATTTCTTCGGAGTCAGAATCTTTTGAAATACAGGACTGGGTCTCTGAGGATGGTGCAGATTCGGAGACCCGCTCAACCGCCACTTCAGTCTTCCATCCCCTACCTTTTCCGCCTTCCGGTCCAACTCCCACCCCTCCAGCGGGGAGATCCTTCCGCGCTCCTTTCCCCTCCTTCCGCAACAGGGTATGGAATCCTCCCTTCACCTGGGAGTACACAGTGGGAGACCCCCGTGCCGTTGATGAACTTCCTCCACTTCCACCCGCGTTGGCTTTCGTCCCAGTTCCCCCGACGAGGACTCGTCCTTCCCCTTTCGATGAAGGTCCACCAATTCTTCCTCCACCCCAAGGCGAACGCTTCAGAGTTATATTAGCTCCTTCTCCCCCCAAAGAGACATCTCCCGTCTCGTCTGTTAAGAGTAATCGTAGAAAATCTGTATAAATTAGGCCAATGTAATCATTTCAAATATATTAATAAAAACAAAGGAGGAAAATGATATCTGTTTTTGTCTTTTTCCTGTAGAAGTAAAGTTTCTGTCTTCCAAAAGGACGGTAATCTGATCCGAACATGCCTTCTCCTTTCATGTCTCGGGGATTCGGACCCTCTTAATCGCAATTGTAGTCCCGTCAACCTTCCCGCTACTGCCCCAACGTTTCCTCTTCTGTATCGGCATTTATGGTTCTCACGTCTCCTATCAATGAATGCACTCTTCCCCTTCGTCGCCATAAAAACCCACCGACCTTTACCTGATAGCTTCCACCATTCTCCTTTTTTCCTTTGCTTGTCATGGACAGAATATTGGAACAGGACAGCAGTTCCTGGCCTTCTAAAGAACAGATAAATGACCGTCGATACATAGCCATCTTGGAGGAACAAGTGAAGTGTTTACAGCAACAGCTGGAGGAAACTTCCGCCCATAATCGTTCCCTGCGTCAACAACTGATAGGGTCCCAAAAGGAATTGGCCAGGCAGACCTTCCTGCAGCAGTCCTACCGGCGTCAACTGCTGTGCCAACCTCAACCCTACAAAGGAACCCCCTCTGTCCCTCCTAACAAAGAATTGTAATACCCTAGATGTATTAGGGTTTCTTTTGTCGTTTCTCCTTGTAGATGGCTGGGAGTATGTAGTTCTCCCATATCATCGAACTTCCCTAGTTTATCTCCTTCCTCTAGGACCTTCTGAGTTGTACTGCTCTTTACTCCTTTTGTATTTACATGTAATTTGGGGCATATTTTGGCTCTTCCGTCTTTTCAATCTGCTGGGTATATAGACCCCTTAGACGAGCCGACTCTGCTATTGCACAAGAATACAACCATACAAAGTTGATTAATACAAGCAACTGAGACATAGAATAAATAACAACCGAGGAATCTCGGTTCTTCCGTTCCACCACCACACGGGGATATCTTCCGCTTTGCGGGGATAGCAATTTGCATATAAAGTAAGTAGTAACCGAGGAATCTCGGTTCTTCCGTTCCACCACCACACGGGGATATCTTCCGCTCTGCGGGGATAGCAATTTGTATATAGAGTAAATAGTAACCGAGGAGTCTCGGTTCTTCCGTTCCACCACCACACGGGGATAACTTCCGCTCTGCGGGGATAGCATTTTATATATAACATGAGTAATAACCGATGTATTTCGGTTCTTCAGTTCCACCACCACACGGGGATGTTCTTCCGCTCTGCGGGGATAGCACTTTATATATAACATAAGTAATAACCGATGTATTTCGGTTCTTCCGTTCCACCACCACACGGGGATGTTCTTCCGCTCTGCGGGGATAGCACTTTATATATAACATAAGTAATAATCGATGTATTTCAGTTCTTCCGTTCCACCACCACACGGGGATGTTCTTCCGCTCTGCGGGGATAGCACTTTATATATAACATAAGTAATAACCGATGTATTTCGGTTCTTCCGTTCCACCACCACACGGGGATGTTCTTCCGCTCTGCGGGGATAGCACTTTATATATAACATAAGTAATAACCGATGTATTTCGGTTCTTCCGTTCCACCACCACACGGGGATGTTCTTCCGCTCTGTGGGGATAGCACTTTATATATAACATAAGTAATAACCGATGTATTTCGGTTCTTCCGTTCCACCACCACACGGGATGTTCTTTCATGTGAGATAGTATTTTATATATAACATAAGTAATAACCGGCGTATTTTTGGTTCTTCTTCCGCTCCACCACCACACGGGATGTTCTTTCGCTCTGAGATAGCATTTTATATATAACATGAGTAATAACCGATGTATTTCGGTTCTTCAGTTCCACCACCACACGGGGATGTTCTTCCGCTCTGCGGGGATAGCACTTTATATATAACATAAGTAATAACCGATGTATTTCGGTTCTTCCGTTCCACCACCACACGGGGATGTTCTTCCGCTCTGCGGGGATAGCACTTTATATATAACATAAGTAATAACCGATGTATTTCGGTTCTTCCGTTCCACCACCACACGGGGATGTTCTTCCGCTCTGCGGGGATAGCACTATATATATAATGGGCTATTTAGGAAAAATAAATCCTTCTTTCCTCCATTAACAGCTGCAAGCCCATTCTTCCTCCTTTTATAGAGGACTCTTTCGCCTTCGTTTCTTCTGCTACCTTCATCCCCTCGTCTTTTGGTCTCCTTCTTCATCCGTTTGCTCCTCCGCCGTCAAATTTCGTTTCTTCGACCTTTTCTTCCCGGTTCCTCGTCTTTCGTTATTTTCAGATATCCGAAATGCATTCCACCTTCTTCCAGGAAATAGCGGGCCGCTACACGAATCGTAAACGGGGTGTCGGTCAACCCTCAGCTTCTTCTTCCTCTTCACCTCCTTCGATCACCACCATACAGGAATCACCTCGTCATTCTCCTTCTCCTCCTTTGGTGACTTTCGCTACCCCCATCCCGAAGGAAGCCGGGGTCATTAGTCCCTCTTCACTTCCTCCTACCTGTACAAGCCCTAACTTTCCCCCTTTGCCTCCTTCCGCCAACGACATTCAGGAATCGCCTTCTTCTTCCCCGCAACCTGGAGACGAACCTGGGGAAGATATACTCCCCTGTCAACCCATGACAGAGGCTAGCTCACCCCGGTCTTCCTTTTCCCTGTCACATCATTCCTCTCCCGAACCCATGACGGTTGATATCCCTTTGCGGCCAACTTCCCCCTTCGCTGAGTGCCTGAAGAATCCCGCTCCCCCTGTGGACCCTAACCAGGGTCCTTCTACTTCTGGTATCCCCATCGAAGGCCCCTCCAGCCCAAGGCTCGTCATCTCATCTTTTTCAGATCCCTTCCCCGATCATCCTCCTTCCATTTTTCCTTCCGAGTTCACCCCCCAGCCAAGCATGACACATAGTCCCTCCTTAACTACGGATATACCGCCCCTGGCCACAACCTCCACGGGCCTTCTGAATGCTGCTCCTCCTTCTTTTCAGTCTCAACCCATGGATATCACTCCCCTTTTCCCCTTTATCGATGAGATTCCTCTTTCGGCCTCCTCCGTTCCGTCTTCCTCCCTTTCTCCCAGGAGTCTTCGGATTCTGAACTTAGAGGAAGTGGTTCCTCGCCTGGAAGGCCTGCATCACGCTCTGGAGTTGGTATGTTTTCTCACTTAGACTCCTTAATTGTGTTTAACTGACCAATTCCTATTTCCCCACAACCGGCATGTAGGCCCTGACCAACCACCGAGAATTGGATCGTTCCCTTCACCAATACCGGGCTGAAGCCCAAGAATGGGAACGACAACAACGGGAGGATTTGGCGAATGCTCTGAATCGGGAACGACTCCTGTCCCAACAATTATACCGGTGCCAAGAGCAATTAGCCGAGGCCCACCAACAAATACAGAGGGATGCTGACACTATTGCAGCATTGAAGGAGCAAACACACCCAGGTGCGGAGCCACTTGCCCCCTCGTAAGGAATTCAATCAGCTTCTCTCGACACAGGATCTTCCTCGGCTCAAGAGTTACTATGTCTTCAAGGGCAGGTAGCAGAGCTTCTCAAGGGGAAGCAGCAGGACTCTGACGCCCTCGCTCGCCTTCAAGTTCAATATCGGCGAGCACAGGATAAGATAGGGGACCTTCGCACTCGCTTGTGCAAGGAGATACAAGAAAACTCATCCCTCATAAACTCCAGGATGCATGCTCACGCACGTCTACGCAGACAAGAAATTTCTCTTCAGAGGATGAGCACTGAACTTGTGCGGACCAGGTCTTACTCCGAAGCGGTGGAGGGGATTTCAGCTTCTATGCGTCAAAATATGATGGAGATGACGCACCTTGTGCAGCAGGACCAAAGTTCCCGAGCCGATGACGTTTCCATTCTGGCTGACGCAATTATGGAGGTGTCACGGCGCTATGTGGACGTGCGTCGAAATCTTCACGAACAACAAGAAAAGTGCGAGAGGCAGCATCGAGAACGAAGCCCTGACCGCCCGAACCGTCAGGAGCGACTCGTTATTTTAATGCGCGCCACCTATCAGGACGGATTCAATGACGCGGTTCGGCAGTATGCTGCCCAAGGATTACCTCCTCCAACTTATCCTTCATTTTCTTTAAATTGGGAGGCTGGGTTCAAACATTATCCTCCCGAACGATTTAAGCTGTAATATAATATCTCATTTTGAAACGGGAATTTCCTTTCTGTTTTTCTGTTTCTCCTTCAATACTCATTGGTAATACCGTATTGCCCTTGTAAATAACCCCTTAATGAAATTTAGAGAGCACTTGGCCTTAAAATTAACGCAATCAACTCAAGAAGTACCCCTTTCGGACTTTCATAACTTCTCTTCTTCTATTCTATGTTTCTCATACAGTGTGAAAGAATTTTAAATGAAGGGCATTCCAAGGTCGTGGAAGCTCTCTGCCGTGGTCATCTTTCAGATAATAGGCCGATCCTGCTACGCAGCGCATTATTTCATAAGGTCCTTCCCAGTTAGGAGCCAGCTTTCCAGGGTCTCCGACGGGATTGACCTTACGCAAAACCCAATCTCCTTCTTGAAATCTCCGAGGCACCACTTTCTTATTAAAGGCTCGCTGAACTCTTTGCTTGTAAAATTTCGCTCGCCTCCGTGCCATCTCCCGCCTTTCCTCCACCAAGTCTAATTCGGTGCTTCGGATAAGTTGGTTCTGATCCGGCTCGTATGCTTTTACCCGAGCGCTATCCAACAAAACTTCGACCGGAATAACGGCCTCCGCCCCGTATACCAAACTAAAAGGAGTCTCTCCTGTCGCTGTCCTAGGTGTGGTTCGATAGGCTCACAGGACGCCTGGTAGCTCTTCCACCCAGTTTCCCCTCTGAGCACCCAACTTGGTCTTTAATCCTTGAATGAGGATCCTGTTAGTTACCTCCACTTGTCCATTCGCTTGAGGGTGAGCTACCGAAGTAAAAGCTTGCTGAATGTTGAGACTTTGGCACCATTCTTGAATCTTTTTCCCTTGGAACTGTCGCCCATTATGACTGAGTATTTTCCGAGGGATACCATACCGACAAATGATATTTCTCCATAAGAACTGTATTACGGCATTCTTAGTAATTTTGGCCAAGGGCTCGGCCTCCACCCATTTGGAAAAATAATCCACAGCGACCAATAAAAACCTCTTCTGTAAAGGTGCCGTTGGCATCGGACCCACTATATCCATTCCCCATTGGTCGAAAGGACAGGAAGAGACTACAACTTTCATTAACTCAGCTGGTCATTCAGAATGGTTGCTATGTTTCTGACAAGCGATGCAACTTTGCACTATACGAGCCGTATCTCGTTGAAGAGTAGGCCAAAAGTATCCGGCCAACAAGGTCTTTCTTGCTAAAGCTCTCCCTCCTAAATGATTGTTGCAGCATCCTTCATGGATCTCCCGGAGTATCCATTCCACATCCTCATTTCCTAAACATTTTAACAAAGGTCGCCTGAAAGAGGTCTTGTATAGGTCTTCATTTAAGAGGATGAACCGTTTGGCTCGGTTTATTAAAGTGGATGCCGCAATTTTCCCTTCAGGAATCTTCCCGTGCCGTAAATAAGCTATGATATCGGTTCTCCAATCAAGAGTTAGGCTTGATTCGGGTGCGTCTCCCTCTATGTTGCATATTGCTAAGGAAGTGTGAATTCTCGCCTGGATCGCCTCCGGTGATTTTATTCCTCCCACAGCGCTAGCCATCCGAGCCAATTCATCTGCCTTCTCATTGTGCTCCCGCGGGATTTGCTTCAAGAGGACCTGATGAAATTGAGCTTTTTCTTTCTCAAAAGCTTTCAAGTACTTATGCAGTCTTTCCTCCCGAACCGCAAAAGAACCTTGAAGTTGGGATATTACCAACTGGGAATCCGAGTAGATCACAATGGAAGAAGCCCCTACCGCTTTAGCAGCCTGCAGTCCCGCTAGGATAGCTTCATATTCCGCTTCATTATTAGATGCCCGATATTCCAAGCGAACGGCTAATCGAGTTTCTTCACCCTCCGGGGTAATTAATAGAACACCAACACCACTGCCTGTAGATCCTGAAGAGCCATCTACGAATATATTCCATGCCTTTGATTCCCTCTCCTTCATAGCTGAACCTTCTTCCGAACCACAAGGTACCTCGGCCAGGAAATCAGCGAGTGCCTGGGCCTTGATGACCGTGCGAGGTTGGTAGTGTATATCATACTCGCTTAGCTCTACCACCCATTTAGCTAACCTTCCCGAGAAATTTGGCTTAGTGACGACCTTGCCCAATTCGCTGTGTGTTAAAACGGTGATAGGATGAGCCAAAAAGTATGGCCTCAATTTGCGGGCGGTTAGCACTAGGATATATGTCAGCTTCTCTAACTCCGTATAACGGAATTCTGCCCCCTTTAGAATATGGCTGGTATAGTAAATAGGTTGCTGGTGAGAACCTTCTTGTTTCAGTAATACCGAACTAACGACTCCTTCTGAGACGGCCAGATACATCCATAATGGTTCTCCATGTATTGGTTTAGCCAGCAGCGGGAGTCCGGCCAGATATCTCTTCAACTCCTGGAAAGCTTGTTCACATTGATCGTCCCACTGAAATTTAGTAGCTTTGCACAAGATCTTGAAGAAATGTAGCCCCTTGTCCGCCGATCTGGCTATGAATCGGGATAAAGAAACAATCCTGCCCACTAACTTCTGGGTCTCTTGCAGATTATTAGGTGATTTCATGTTGCATAAGGCCTGCACCTTCTCGGGGTTGGCTTGCAACCCCTTCTCAGTCACAATGTACCCCAAGAACTTGCCACTTTTTACCCCGAACAAGCATTTGTTAGGGTTTAGCTTCATATTAAATCGCCTTAACGTAGCGAAGGTTTCATTCAAGTCCTTGACCAAATCCCGAGTGACCTTCGACTTGACCAAGATGTCATCCACGTAGACCTCCACATTCTTCCCTTTCTGTTCTGCAAAAATTTTGTCCATAAGGAGCTGATATGTAGCCCCGGCGTTCTTCAATCCGAACGGCATGACCACATAGGCATATAATCCCCCTGCAGTCACAAAGCTAACCCTCTTTCGATCCCCTTCAGCCAAAGGTATTTGATGATATCCCTGATATGCATCCATTAGGGAAACCACTTTATATCCTATAGTAGAATCCACCAATTGATCAATACGAGGCAAGGGGTAGCAGTCTTTAGGGCATGCTTTATTCAAATCACGAAAATCAATACACATCCTCCATTGCCCCGAAGGCTTGGGGACCAAGACTACATTAGAAACCCATTCAGGAAACTGGATTTCCTTCACATGACCCGCTTTTAATAGTTTGTCCACTTCTTCGGCTATGACCTTGTCCTTTTCTGGTCCAAAATGTCGCCTCTTCTGTTGGACGGGTCGGGCTCCTCTAATGATGTTGAGGTGGTGTTCCGCTACTTGAGGATGGATACCCGTGAGATCATGCACATCTCTTGCAAAGATGTCCTCATTCTCCTTTAAGCAGGCCACCAGCTCTCCTTTGACATCCAACTGTTGTGCTATCCGTGTGGCCTTTCCCGGAGCGATTTCCACCAGTTCTCCCTCCTCTATTTTATCAGCCTTGGGGGGAGATTCCTCCAGGACGCAGACGCGATGAGCGGCGATGCTTTGCCTTTTAGGTCTTCAATTCTGGCCTTCTTTTGATCGTCCCGAACCATTTGCACATAGCAGCTCCGGGAGGCCTTCTGTTCTCCACGAACTTCTCCCACCAATTGTCCCCCTGGAAATTTTAGCTTCTGGTGGTACGGGGAAGCCACGGCCTGAAAAAGGGTGAGGAAAGGGCGCCCAAGAATAGCGTTATAAGTGGATGGAGCATCCACGATAAGGAAAGGGATTATACTAGTTTTTTGGCGGGGCTTTTCACCCAGAGTTAAAGGCAATGAAATCGCCTGCCGGTGGACCATGTGCCCTGCGAATCCGAAGAGGGGAGTGGACACATCTTCTAGCTGGGCATTTCCCAGTTGCATCTGCCTGAAGGCCTCCTAGAAGAGGATGTTGACAGAGCTCCCCGAGTCAACTAGTACCCGGGCCACTTCATAATTATCCAGGGATATACGGATAACCAAGGCATCCGTATGAGGCAGCAGAACACCCTGCAGATCTTCTGGCCCGAACGAAATGGGCGGCGCCGCTTGTATAGTCTGGTCGATGATGATGGCCAAACTCTCCATAAGACGGGCGTATGACTTCCGTGCCCGGTTAGAGTCCCCGTCAGTAGGTCCTCCGGCTATCACATGGATAACTCCCCGAGGGGGAATGTCATCAGAAGTGGAGGAAGGGCCCTCACCTGATGGGCCTTCTTGAGAGACCACCTCTCGGGACGGCGTTTGGGGGAAAGTGACCCGAGGTTGTTGATTATACGGCCCCGGACGGGCGACATTGGTTCGGGGGCCTCGCCGTGCCGTCCCTCCTGCTTGATACCTCAATTGTGGATATGCAACATGGAGGCGATCTAGTTCTTCTTGTAACTTGAAAACCATTGCATCGCGTATGATATTGGCAAAAGAACGGGGCTGGGGGGTTACGCGGGATCCCCCTGTGTCCCAAGGGTCGTTGTAGCAGACCCTGTTGATCGTAGAACTCCATTTCACGTTCTTTCCAAGTCCTCACAGGAGGAAGCACTTCAGCAGCCATGATTTGCAATGGCGGGGCGGGGCGAACTCCCTGTAGCATTGGTCGAGGCCTCGGAGCCTCGTGCCGAAAAGGTCTTGTATACTCCCGCCGAGGGGGAGCTTGAGGAACAGCGGGACGAGCCCTTTCAGTTGGGACTATTGCGGCAGTTCGCTCGGCTCTCATCACCTTTAATCCTTCTTCTTCGCGGATAAACTGCTCTGCACGGCTCAGTAGCTCTTCATAGCTATCCGTAGGCTGTCTCAACAAGGAAATAAGGAAGGGGCCCTCCTTCAGCCCGTGCTGAATGGCACCTCTGAAGGATTCAGATCGGGCTGCGGGGATTCCCCTAGCCGCTGAGGTGAATCGATGGATATACCCCCTAAGGGATTCTGAAGGTCCCTGGGTGATATGCATTAACATAGAGGCGTCTTGCTTATACGCCTTGCAGCTGACAAATTCTCGACTGAACATTCTCTGGAAGTCAGTGAAACAGGTGATAGATCCCGGGGGCAGAGTAGTGAACCACTTTTGTGCCGAACCAATCAGGGTGGTCCGGAAGACTCGACACTTGAGAGCGTCAGTATAACAGTGAAGCGAGGCCGCTCCATCGAATTGTGATATGTGCTCTTCCGGATCCGTCGAACCATCGTACTTACAGACCTGAGGATTTCGGAAGTAGGATGGAGGGAGCTCCGAAAGAATGTCCATCGTGAAGGGGCTGGGCTCGTAGAATTCCGGAGGTCTGGTTGATTGACTTTCACCCTGTTCCTCCCGGCGCGTTTGGGTGAAGGGCATAGTATTCTGGGGTGTTCTTCCCCCGAGTCCGCCTCTAGGCAACACATCACCATGGGCAGCTGTACGAGAGGGAGGAGGCATTTCTGGGAGGGGATCTCTGGAAGAAGGTTCCCCGGAGTGCGGATGCAGATATCTGGTCCTTCTCCTTTCTCTAGCGAGGGCTTCTGTGATAGCATCATCCATTAAGGCCTTTAGTTGCGATGGTAGAAGGGTGATGGGGCGCTCCTCCGCCGCAGAGATATCAGGTTGTTGCATTTCTTCGGGTTGCATCTCAATGTCCAGCTCAAATGTTCCCACAGACGGTGCCAACTGATGCGGGTACGGGGAAAAATCCGTTCGCTCCGTTTTCAAGGCGATGAAGCGATGAGGGAGGTCTCGGAATATTCTTCCCCGGCCGTGATCAGTAAAGAATAGGAAGATGAAATAGACGAAACGCGAAAACCCGACACCAGCAATCGAGATTCAGACACAAGATATAACGTGGTTCGGAATAAGGATTCCTACTCCACGGGGGTGAGGTTTCTCACCAGATGCGGTGCCTAAGCACTTTCACTATGAAGATCCTCCTTTACAGAAAGCAAGTTTCCGAAGGTGGAGGAGAAAGAACCTCTTACAATGATGTTACAAGATGAGGAAAATACAAGAGACTTAACAAATAGCAGATCTCCGTCCTCCTTCTCCGGCGAGATCATTCTTCCTCTTCTCTCATCTCCTCTTCTCTCTTGCTGGATGCGAATGATTGCGGATCGATCCCTCTTTTCTCCTTGCTTTCTCCCTTTTATCTTCCCTCCTCCTTCAACGTAACGTCGTGGATTATCTCCATCGTACACGTGGCCACCTCCTCCTCCTGGAGAATAATTCTGTTACAAATATGAGGAACGAGGACTCCCCCGAATATTGCGTGGGGCCCCCTAAGCCATTGCATAGCACCTTTCCCTTTACTTTTCAGGCAACGAGGTTAAACTGTCTCCCTCACCCCTCTGCTTTGGGTGAAGTTAACTTAGGCCCCTAGACCATAGGTGACCTAGCCTTAGGGTTTCTCCTCAAACCGAACCAATTCTCCTTTTTCCCGTACCAAACTTCTTTCGCGTCGATTAGGTTGAGTTGACCCTTCCTCCATCCCATTGGCTTCTGGAATTGCCTAGTTGAACCAGTTCCTGTTCCTCTGTTAGCGAAGTGCCTTCCGCCTCTTCTCCACCTGCGTCCCTTGCTTCTAGCATTCGCCCGTGCCGATGGCTCTCGCTACTTGTTCGTGCCGATGACCTCTGGTACTTGCGCCCGTGTCGATTTCTCTCGCTATTTGTTCGTGCCGATGACCTCTGGTACTTGCGCCCGTGTCGATTACTTCTGATAACTCTCGCCCGTGTCAATGGCTTCGTCTAACTCTCGCCCGTGCCAATGGCTTCTGATAACTCTCGCCCATGCCAATGGCTTCGTCTAACTCTCGCCCGTGCCCATGGCTTCTGATAACTCTCGCCCGTGCCAATGGCTTCTGATAACTCTCGCCCGAACTGTTTCTCCTTTTCTCCCTTGGCCGAACCAGATGTTTTGGGACGGGTCACGGGTTACCTGCTAACCCTTCTATTGGGATCAATCAGCAACAACAATAGCAGCATTTTCTGATGACAACATTAGGGATAACTGCAGAGAAAAATGGAAATCCAAATTCATAGATTAAAATTGTTGTAGTTCAGAGATCGGTTGGAGAGTTTCATGGATATGAGTATGGGAAGGTTAGAACACATGGTTATTGCAAGTTTCACTCTAAGCCATGAAATTCTGGGTGTTGTTGTACTCGGTTGAAAATTGGTTGCTATAGCAAACGAGAAGTAGGAAAATTGGAGCTCTTAACCTATTTGTTATCCCATTAATTTTGTGATTTGAGAACAACTACTAGAGGCTGAGAGGTTCTAAATCACCTTCAATCCCAAAGCTGAAACATCAAGGTGAACAGATTGCTGCAACGAATGAAAAAAAAACACATGAGATTGAAATTGAAAACATGTGGCAGTGTTCTTATTTGCCTGCCTTTGAGAAGCTACACGTGCAAGTTTAAATGAGCTAGTCACATTCTGGAAAAATGCATGAGTCACCAAAGCTCTAAGAGGACATGCATACACTAAGATTCTTTTTGCCAAAGTCTAATTTAAAAGGGAGTGCAACACCTGCAATTGTAGAGATAAGGCAGACAAATAGGGCTAAATAATGAGATGCATCAATACATTAGGAAAGCTAGCTTCTTTGTTGGAAATTCTGCTCTTGATTTTTGATGTTTCATGATTGCAACAGACGAGGAGATCCACATTAATGTCGTGAGGATGCACATGCAGTCAAATTATGCTCGTAACAGCAACCATGTGAGAAAAAATGGTGAATGTTAGTATGCTGCTGAAGGATGGAAGAAAAAAAAAAGAAAAAAATTCTGATAAGTGCTTTAACGTGTTGGAGCAGTATCTACTTCCATGAAATCCTCCTAACTGTTATTATTGGTGGACTTTGGATAGTGTTGTCATGTGCCAAATCAGAGATCCTGAGAGAAAATATCATGGTTTTTAATGAAGTTAGAACAAGCAGAGAAGAGAATGCCAGGCAGTGGATCTGAAGTTATTTCTGTGGATGTTGTAGTGGGGAATCTGCTCGTGCCAAGAAGTTTATTTTCAGAAAATTGTTTGATGGGAAATTGCTATCACATGGAGGAAACAGAAATTGCACAAGTGCCCAGCAATCCACTCAAATATGAAATGGGAATTGAGTTTTGATTTGGTGGTAGTTTCAGAATCTGATCATCCTATAGTTTTTTTCTGATGGTATTCCAATTTAATTGAAGACCACACAGAACCGGTGCCTAAAGCTGCAGCAGAACTTGTTTCTGATGAAAACACCGTAGCAAAGAAATTTTTGGTCTGTATCATAGAAGCAACTTCCACGACAATTACAACAAGTATCAGAAAAAGAAGGCTTGGAGAAGAGAGTAAAGTGGATTTGCTACCCATGGAGCTAGAGTTAAGTTCATGTCCACTTGATAAAATCTGCAGAATGGCAAAGGTATGCAGATTTTGGAAGGTCTTCCTAATTGCTGCAATGTTTCAAGTTAAAGTTTGCGCAGAGATTTCAGCACAATTGAGGAGAAAAGGAATTCTGCTGTACGAGGTTGCATTCCTGCATAGGTCTGAATGTTAGACAAGAATTAAGAGTATCAAATGACCCCTGAGAAGATCAGCTAGAATTCGAGACAAATGATGCAATTGCAGCTTGAATTTAAATCTGAACAGCAGCCTTTTGATCAACACGTCTTCAGAATGGAGAAACTGGAGTATGCTAAGGAGGAAATTGAATTGAGTGAATTGAGAAGCTTGTATTTTCCTGAAGTTAACGTCGAAAATAGAAGTTGTATGATGTTAAGAGTTATTTCATTGGATCGTTATTGGAATATCTCACTACACACTCCTAATTGCGATTTATCAGGTTTATTCTTCCAATTCTTCCGTTGTTATCTTTTTCATTCCATTTTGATCTTCTTTGTATCTTCTATTGTAGTCCATTTTTGATCTTGTTTGATTTTCGATAAATCCTTTTGATTCATGTATGAGATGTATTGATAGCAATAGAGAAATAGATGATAAGCAAGCATATGGTAGGACAAGATTACGTGTTGTTTTAAGGGTGCCCCACTCCTACGGTTATTTTGTGAGCACTAGTGCATTTATCCATTTTTGGAGGTTTGTATCAGGCTTGGTTTATTTGATTTGACTATAAATCATCATACATGTTGACTGTTGTAGGAGTTGGATCTTTTGACTACCCGGGATCCGGATCGATTTGGTGATCCTAAGTAACTTTTTTTTTGTCTCTGAATTATTGATCTGGGTATTGTTTGGGGAATGAGTTAGGGAGTTAGTGTTTCTTTGCTTTTATTATTGCTTGGGACGGGCAAAAATAAGTGTGGGGGAATTTGATAGTCGCATTTTTATTGTGTCATTTTTACTTAGAGTTGGGATATTCTAAGTTCTTTGATGGGATAATTATAGTTATTCAGTATATTTTTACATATTGAGTTTATTTGTGATTAATTGCGTTAATTCCTATAATTTCAATATTTTTCATGAAATGAATGTGATTTTGTAGGAAACATGAAAAGGAGCCTAAGTGGAGCAATCGGAGTCGTTGATCCAGATCTTGATCCATCATGTGTTACTTAGCCATTGGATTAAAAGAGAACCAGATCAACGTTGGATTCAACCCAGATTAATTTTAGCCATTGGATTAAAAGAAGATTAGAAGCAAAAATTGATCAAGGCGTTAATTAAAGACATCAACCCTAGCTCTAAATGGGTGGCTGAGATCAAAAGGGCTCGATCGAGCGGCTGAGAAAAATCACCCTTAAATTCCAACTTCTTCTCATCGCAATAGCGGCAGAACAGATCGCACGAGAACAGTAGCACGACGTCTTCTTCTTCCACTCACTCGTGCGACGACAGTGATTCTCCACTCTAGCACTTCCGGTGACATTTCCGGCGACTCCAGCGGTCTCCTCCCCCTTCCATTCCACCCGAGGTCTTCTCTCCATTTCCGGCAGAGCTGGTTACTAAAGTTGGGCAGCGACAGCTTCGACGACTGAGAGAGTGGGATTTCGGCCATTTTCACCAGCGCTTCTATTTCGCCTGGTAACCGAAGCTGAGCGACCCAGTTGGACGTGATTGTAGAAGGCTGGGGTTATCTTCTACTGTCGTGGTCGCAGCAGCATGGCTTTCCAGTTCCGGCAGCCTTGATTCTTCCAATTCAGGCTACACTTCCTATTTCCAGTAGCTGGTGAAGATCAATACACATTCACAGCTTCAGTCCCTTCTGTTTTTCGCATCTGTGTTTCGTGCTGCTTCACCTCCACAGATCCACCCATCTGCTGTCGTGGTCGTGGTAGTCCCGAAGTCCATCATCGGAGCCGTGAACCATGACCATCGATCCAGCTTTCGTCGGAGGATTATTCTGATGAGAGATCCGTGCACTGAAGCCGTAGGAGCTTTTCGGCACTATCGTGGGTCACCGGAGAGGGTGATTCCTTTCCGATGGTTGTGGATAATTGTTGGTTAATTTTTACACTATTTGTTTCACTACTGTTCCACTATTTGTTTCAGTATTTTTACACTATTGTTTCATTAGTGTTTAACTATTTTTCAGTATTGTTTCACCAGTGTTCAGTTGTGTTGCAATTGTGTTTCCGTCGCATTTCATTTGCGTTGTGTGGTGTTGCATGTGGTAATTTGTTTTGGTAGTTAGTGTAGTTAGTGTTGTTGATCATTTACGGTGTTTACCTTTTAGTTGGTTTTATTTTCTACAGTGTTAATTGTACTTTTTAGTTTTTAGTTAATCTTTGACCAGTGTGTCATATAGTGACAGTGCGGTGCTTGGTTGAATTGTAAGTTTATTTCATTTAGTTTTTTTGTCATGCCCCGAGAGTATGCCGTATCGAAAATCAAACGGACGATATTTCCCCTGTATGTGACAACATATACAGTTAATACAAGGCCCTTGGGCCCACAATCACAATATAATAAACATAACGACATCAAAACATAGCGGAAACATAATACTACATACCCACAACTACACATACCGACATACAAATCCGAAATCACACAGGTGTACACCGACCAACAAGTCCACAATACTAAAATAGTACATAAAAGTCCAAATACAAACTGAAGTACACGAAAAGAACTAAAATTCATGGGAGGCTCGGAAAGTGAGATGGGATAGATCGCCGACGAAGCTCCAAGCCGTCACGAAGACTTCTACCTGTTACTTGGGCGACAGAAAAACCCAGTGTCCGTGGTGGTGAGTAAAACTCAACAAATAATAGGAAAAATATATATATATCAAATATCACATGTAATTCAAGAGAAAAATATAAAGGTACATTAGGTAACACTAGCATGATAATCATATCATGTATATACCTTCTAACCAAATAGCCAACATAAAATGCAGACATACTTGAAAATCTGCAATGCTACATCTATCCAACCTGAGCACATATCCACAATATATGTATATAACGAGAAGTCTTGTCTAAACCATACAACGTCATAAATACGGGTCAAAGAATGTAATAATCTAACCAACAAGTATATAGTTATCCGACACAACCATATAAAAGATGCGGGTAGCATGTATGAAGATGATGTACAACCAAATGTAACAAACATAGTATAATCAAATGCAACATCACAATAAGCATATATATATATATATATATATATATATATATATATATCTATATATATATATATATATATATATATATATATATACTAATCACAATCATCCATATATATATACATGTATATATGTATATATATGACAATATGCAAAAATGGCATAAGTCACGGCAATGCAGCATGCATGGTCATGCCGGCTCACCCTAAAGCTATCACGACCCTAGTGTGGCCTTGGTGGCTCGTCATAACAACTGCCCCAACTCAACACCAACCACTACTCTCGAGTGGCCGAGTGGGCAGTATAATCGAGTAGCATATAAGCGTGAAGAGTAAGCTACTCGACGGGGGTCCCTTCTGTTGGCCACTCCGACAGTCACTACCCATGAGTGGTCAAGTGCCACACACGCAGAACTATGACACGCAAATAGAAATCTATCACAGATTCTCTATTCTACAGAAAGTCAAACCAATCAGATCAATGCACTCTCTATCCAGCAGAGAGTCGTACTCAAATAATTATAACAAGCTAGGACCACCGGTCTATAACGATACACTAAGTATCATTCACCTGACCATTTACACAATACATGGTCGGTAGTAAATGTGCAACCTAAGGGTATTAGAATTAACCCTACGTTCAAGACATTACCTACCCACGGATGACCTTTTTGCCCAATTTATAATCAGGTCGTCATCCGTACTTCACTAACCTAACTAAGCAATTCTAGGTTTACTTACATCACATTTGTAACTCCTAATCATGATGAAGTGAAATATGATAACAACAAGAGAGTATAACAGCCAAAGATAAGGTATCAAGCACAAGAGTAAATAAGAGCGGAGTCAAGGTAACATGATCATATATCTAAATCTGTATGCATTAAAACTACCTGACCAGGGTAGGAAATTACCCACCTGCTAAGAAGCTCGTGTTGATGGTCTTCATATCCAAGATCTCTACCTCGAATCAAATATCTAAAAAGGTAGAATCCAATATAACCACATGCTAGCATAATCAAATTTTAGGAATAAGAATATAACCCAATTTTAATCCATGATTAATTAACCAAATCCCACAGTGGCATAACCTCATTCCATTCCATCATACTAATCAAGCATTCACATTAAACCATATATCGGTTCTCTATAAAATGCATAAATTCTTCAATAATTATTTTGATGTAAATCACTCACCTAGTCTAGCTAAATCACAAAACCTCCTGACCCAATAGTAAGGTATCAACTCCAAATCCATAGCCGAACTGGAAGTAGCATCCATCACACTTAGATTAACTAACAACCTATCAAACGATAAGCATTTGCAACTATTCAAATATGAACTTTCCTCAAACGTTCAATTTCAATAATCTAATTGGATTCACAAGGCTCCTCACAATCTATAAATGTAGAAACCATAAACTTCTTAATCCAACTTAGTGTAATAAATCTACACAACCCATTTGAATAGGAAAAACAACTCTTACATTGTCTTCATCATCTAAAACACATCACAACCCTTCTTGAATCCGCTCCTCGCATCCACCATTCAAGAAACAGATCAAGGGCTAAGAGATTATCAAAACCTAGAAAATGAATCAGCAGAAATTCGAAAATAAAATCATTACCCTAGCTATGCTCTGGATCAGGAGACGAATCAAGGAATAGAAGTTACCAATCAAATTTCACAGATCGCCGATTGAGGTAGAGAGATCAGTGGATCAACTGCAACTAGTCACTGCTGTTGCTGGAGGTGAGCTGGGCTTGTGACGCTCAACCCAAGCACAAAATCGGAAGGTTGAAGACATCGACGTTGTTACTTTCATTGATGGTAGCTGCTATGATCCAGCTGCCACGGTGGCGTCGCACGATCGGGATTAGAGGAAGAAATCAACTCAATGGGAAAAGTCACAGAGATCAGTAACTCACCTATTTTTCCCTCTCGTACTTGAAATCTCCTCGTGAGATTGCTGATGATGGCTGGAGGTGCTCGCGGTGGTCGATTCCACGATTGGCCGACAATCAAAAGGGTCGGCAGCGAGTGGGAAGAGCAAGATCCGACAAAGAGAGGCGATGGTCGAAGGCAAGAGCTCGCGATGGCGACGGCAGAAGGAAGGATGCAATGGATGAGGCTTGCATCGTCTAGAGATCAGCTAGCAATGGCTGAGTAGAGGCGGCGGAGAGCGAAGAGCGGCGGCAATCAGATCGCTCCAACGGGGCTCGATGCAGAAGCGACAAAGTCTGGTAGCATGACAACGAGCGGAAAGCTAGCACTCGAGAAGGTGACCTAGGGCGGCGGCGGTTGCTGCTGATGGATCGGACGAGGAGAAGATGCGACAACGAATAACCGAAATAGGGGAAAAGGAGATCGGGATCGGGGAATGAATCGGCGGATCGGGAAAAAATGGAAGAAGAAGAGAAATGCTCGTGTGCGAGCGGTGAGAAATCACACGAACGGAAGTGGCTGGGGTTAAAGAAATAAGCGGATTGGGTTAACTAATAGGTTGGTTTAAAATCCTATAAGACTTAAACCTAGATCCACTTAAATCCCCTTTTATCATTAAGCCATGGTTTGGTTCAATTAAATCCCTCACCCTGATTTTTGATTTGATTTTATTTTTTTTTCCTGTGGTATTTTACATTCTCCCCCACTTAATAAAATTTGGTCCCAAAATTTCGTACTAGCATGCAAAAATTACTTCAAGCAAGTTTATGAAAGGACCGTATACCTCTAGTGAATATATGAGGGTATCGAGCTCGGATAGTATCTTCCAGCTCCCACGTATCCTCCTCATCAGTATGATGCTGCCATCCAACCTTTACGAGTCGGTTGGTTTTGTTCCGCAACTGTCACTCCTTGTGACCAAGAATTCGCACTAGAATCTCCTCATAGGTCGCATTAGACTGAGGTAGAATTGGAACCTCTTTCAGAACATGATCTGAACGCGGAACGTATTTCCTCAGCATAAAAACATAAAATACATTATGAACACCTGTAAGTTTCGGAGGTAAAGCCAATCGGTAAGCTACACCCCCAATCCGCTCTAATATCTCAAATGGATCAATATAGTGTGGGGCTAATTTTCCTTTCAACCCAAATCGTTTCACCCCTTTCGTAAGTGAATCATGCAGAAATACCTGTTCCCCAATTGAGAATTTCAAAGGCCTTCGCATCCGGTCTGCGTAACTCTTCTGTCGATCTTGTACCTCTAATAATCATCATCTGATGATGCGCACCAACTCTGCATCATGTTGGACACTCAGTGGCCCCAACAGTCGTCATTCCCTAATCTCCTCCCACAACACAGGAGATCTGCAGGGTCTGCCGTATAAGGCCTCGGAATGAGTCATTTAAATGGAGGGGTGATAACTGTTCTTATAGTCAACTTCCACTAAAGAAATGTGATCCTCTCAACTACCTCCATAATCCACAATACAAGATCTTAATAGATCCTCTAGAGTTTAAATGTTACGCTCAAACTGTCCATTTGTCTGTGGATGAACGTTGTACTGAGTCGAAGCTCTATGCCCATGGTCTGATGCAGACTCTACCAAAATCGCGAGGTACGTTATGTAACCTGAAAATCTCTCAGCAATACAACTCTGCCAGACAATCCAACGAATTTGGCCCACAAATAGGCAGAAAGTTATTTGATTCGGTTAGTCGACCCACGATCACCCAAATCTCATCATGTCCTTTACGGGTTCTAGGCAATCCGTAACGAAATCCATCATGATTTTCTCCCACTTCCATTCCGGAATTGGAATTTTTGCTGGAGCAATCTAGTGAGTTTCTAATATTCAGCCTTCACCTACTGGCATACTAAACATCGAGCAGCAAAATTTGCTATATCTCTCATCATACCGTTTCACCAGTATAAATGTTTCAAATCTTGGTACATACGAGTACCACCAAGATGTATAAAAAATCTCGAACGATGTGCTTCCAGCAACTCTTAGGTAGCTACCCAGTAGCTAGCAAAAACCCCATGAGCATTCCTACTCCATGCATCCATAAATTAAAATAATAACTACTAAAGTTACGTCATGTATATGACAACTTATCTCGTAGTTCCTCAATTGGCATAAGAATGAGATACGTCTCATTCAACTATATCGGGATTGCTCTGATCCCTGAAACGATGCATCTGCATACAACATCCTTTCATCCACCTCGGAAGGATTAACTAATACCCGTGCACAAATTAACCACCGTCTAGGTCCTATAAATTGGTTTCACCAGCTTCTGACTAAGTGAATTCCATCACTCTCTTGGTCAAACAAGTCTGTGGTATAGTAATGCCAAATATTTTATCCACATCTACAGTATTCACCAAATCATACAAGGAAACAATAACTACGGTGGCCGAGTACGCAACTCCAACTACCACAATCAACAGTGGCCAAGTTACGTAACTCCAACAACCACAAACTGATCCAATCGTGTCCCGAATACACGATTTCTCAAATCCATGGACGACTAAATCATTAAATAGTCTAACGACATAATCAAAAGCTCATAAAATTCATACTAAGTATGAAATTGTCGTCTTTACACACCTGTATACTCTTTACTCTACACTGATGATATATCAATCATCACAATGATAATGATAATTGTATGATATCATGTCACTACAATATCAACACTCCAGTCGCAAACCAACCCTAGAGTATACACAAGTGTCCTTAGCTGATCTAAACAGATCATCCATCCATAATAAAGGATATTCCTTTTTAACAACTACCACATTCCATCATCGATAATCGATGCATAATCTCAAACGTCCATCTCTTTTTTAATAAAGAGTTCTGGATCTTCTCTAGAAGAAATACTGGGACAGATACATATCCCATCCAACACCTCCTATAAACACAACTTACGCTCTTTCAATTCCCATTGTGTTTAGAAATCTTAATACCAATAAGATTATCTCCTGGTAAAATCATCATTCCAACAAATACCTCCTGTGGATCATCAACCTTGCCAACTTTGCAAAACCAATCACTGAGGGTATCAAACAACCTATTTAGGCTCACAACAAATGAATGACATTGCATTGAGTACATCACGAGCTTCAACTACTTTGTGTACTTTACACCAGCCCTCAGTAAATACACCATAAGTACAAACATTTGACTCTAAAATATCATTATCTCAATCGATAAAATAATCATCTGAAATTTTCTCCCGATATGAGGTCTTTAGTATCAAAACTATCCCCAAAATCACTCTGATCGAATACTCTACTTGCCTATGCAATGGTAAGTCTGAGAGTTCATCCGAAACTACAACTGATTACTCTCGGATTATACACACATCTGAGAGACATTTTATACCATCATTTCAATATCACAACATTCAAATTAATATTAAGATATCCACATCATATCAACCCAGTCAACTATATAACAACTGAGTCAACTCTCCCACCATAAGGTAACATTTCCAAAATCAACCTCTAAACATCCAAAATCAATCTCTAAACATCCAAAATCAATATCATAACCCCCCCCCCCCGATAATTATCACAATAATCATCTCAACATTCACCTGTCAGGGAAAACACAACTAATCCACATGGGTATGTCCACAGTAAAAAATATATTTTTCAAAGTCCAAAGGCATCTCTTGACTTCTAATTTGTTGGTCAACATTTCTTCTGATGGTAAAGACATTATTGATCCATACAATCTGAATATAGAATTCCTTCTCATCTTATGTCAGAATGTTCTAGACAAAGATATCTATACACTACCTGTATCAATCGGAGTATCAGCATATATAGAATAAATTGAAATCGCACCTCAGATGGCTGATCCTTCGAATAATCTGACTTTGCATGTCTTCGTGATTCGAAAAACTCTCCACTAGTAGCTCGTGGCCTTTGACTCCGATCTTACTCCTTTTGTCCAACATTCAGAGGCTTCTTATTCCAATATCTGACTCGCAATGTCTTCTTATCAATCTTCATCTCCTAAACACTTGTACGGAGTCATTTCGAAACTCCTAACTCCATCCAATATCTTCCGATAGGATTTGATAGAAGATCCAGTCATCTTAATCCAAAAGTAAGCCAATAACCGTTGGTGGCTTGAAACATCATTTCACATTCTTGAGCTATTAGGTGAGCGTAAACTCTACAAGTCTAATGACTCTGCATGGTATTCCCATTACCGACGATCACCCTACTTGAAGCTCAAGAATTCCCTACAATGTGTCACAGAAAGTGACATGGGGAAATACTCTCTCTCAACATCACTAAACTAGGATCAAGTGATGTTTTATTCCCACAAGGTTATTTTCTACATTTACCACCCAGTACCGGCTTGATCCCGATAATAGTATGTGAATAACCCTACTTTCTCTGTATAACATGAGTTAAGTACTCAAAAGTACCTTCAAAGTTATACAACTCAGTATGAACATCTCAGGGATCAAAATCCCCATGAAACACCTTATACTAACCCTCCGCTTGCTGTAGCAATAAAAATATACACACCTAGTCCATTACCCCATGGGTAATGATCTGACTAGCACCATTAGTGAAAATCCTTAAGACTGTAGTCTTTGATTTCCACAAGATATGTGACGACTTGACCCCTATTTTCTGACTCAGTATCAGTCGACTCTCAAAGGTAAATCACTTTTACGACACAAGTTCAAGTCTCACAGACTCAATAGGTCGTTCCCATGGTTAACTCAAACCACGATTATGAAGAATAACCAACACACTACCTATTATTCCCTGTTATAAACATTAAAGGCATAATCAATAAAACCGAGAGTATAAACCCTAAAGGCAACTCCGGCTGGTCGCCTCGGTAGACGACCCCTACTACGAGTCTATACAGGTGTCATAACTCTAATTGTATACACTTGTTAATCAAGTCCAGATAAGTATCCAACTAGAAAATAAGTTATCAGGAATACTTACTTCGTGATGCTCGGAGCTCATGCCATTGTCAATCCCATCTCACAAAAACCAAAACCGAAAAATAAATCGACTCCCGAGAATCCAAGACTTAAAAATAAAATCATCGTATGACATCGTAGAACCTTTGACTCTAATACCAATAAAGTTTTCACGCCCTGAGAGTATGCCATGTTGAAAATCAAACGAACGACATTTTCCTTGCATGTGGCAACATATACAGTTAATACAAGGCCCTTGGGCCCACAATCACAATATAATAAACATAACGACATCAAAACACAGCGAAAACATAATACCACATACCCACAACCACACATACCAACATACAAATCCGAAATCACACAGGTGTACACCGACCAACAAGTCCACAATACCAAAATAGTACATAAAAGTCCAAATACAAATTGAAGTACATGAAAAGAACTAAAATTCATGAGAGGCTCAGAAAGTGAGATGGGATGGATCGTGCTCCAAGTCATCACGAAGACTTCTACATTACTTGGGTGTGAGAAAAACCGAGTCCGTGGTGGTGAGTAAAACTCAAAGAAGTAATAGGAAATATATATATATATATATATATATATATATATATATATATATATATATATATATATATATATATATATATATATATATATATATATATATATCAAATATCACATGTAATTTAAGAGTAAAATCTATAGGTACATCAGGTAACACTAGCATGATAAACATATCATGTATATACCTTCTAACCAAATAGCCAATGTAAAATACAGACATACCTGAAAGTCTGCAACGCTACATCTATCCAACCTGAGCACATATCCACAATATATGTATATAACAGGAAGTCTGGTCTAAACCATACAACATCATAAATACTGGTTAAAGAATGCAATAATCTAACCAACAAGTATATAGGTATCCGACACAATCATATAACAGATGCAGGTAGCATGTATGAAGATGATGTACAACCAAATGCAACAAGCATAGTACAATCAAATGCAATATCACAATAAGCATATATATATATATATATATATATATATATATATGGCAATATGCAAAAATGTCATAAGTCATAGCAATGCCGCATGCATGGTCATGCTGGCTCACCCTAAAGCTACCCCGACCCTAGTGTGGCCTCGGTGGCTCATCATGACAACTGTCCCAACTCAACACCAACCACTACTCTCGAGTGGCCGAGTGGGCAGTATGATCGAGTAGCATATAAGCGTGAAGAGCAAGCTACTCGACGGGGGTCCCTGCTGTTGGCCACTCCGACAGTCACTACCCATGAGTGGTCGAGTGCCACACACGCAGAACTATGACATGCAAATCTAACTACCACCGTCTATAGTAGTAGAGTGCAGCACCACAATGCTCTGCCCTCACACCGATAACTCCTCCTATGAGTAACAGTGGAGGCAGGATGACTGATGACCCTCTCAACCATAAGGGAGATGATGTCGCCAGCATGCATGCAAATGACATGAATACTCTGTCACCCAAATAGACATCCACCACAGACTCTCTATTCTATAGAGAGTCAAACCAATCAGATCAACGCACTCTCTATCCTGCAGAGAGTCGTACTCAACTGATTATAATAAGCTAGGACCACCGGTTCATAGCGACACACTAAGTACAATTCACCTGACCATTTACAAAATACATGGTTGGTAGTAAACGTGCAACCTAAGGGTATTAGAATTAATCCTACGTTCAAGACATTACCTACCCACGGATGACCTTTTTACCTAATTTATAATTAGGTCGTCATCCGTACTTCACTATTTGCACCTAACTAAGCAATTCTAGGTTTACTTACATCACATCTGTAACTCCTAATCATGATGAAGTGAAATATGATAACAACAATAGAGTATAACAGCCAAAGATAAGGTATCAAGCGCAAGAGTAAATAAGAGCGGAGTCAAAGTAACATGATCATATATCTAAATCTGTATGCATTAAAACTACCTGACCAGGGTAGGAAATTACCCACTTGCTAACAAGCTCGTATTGATGGTCTTCGTATCCAAGATCTCTATCTCGAATCAAATATCTGAAACAGTAGAATCCAATATAACCACATGCTAGCATAATCAAATTTTAGGAATAAGAATCTAACCCAATCTTAATCCCTGATTAATTAACCAAATCCCACAGTGGCATAACCTCATTCCATTCCATCATACTAATCAAGCATTCACATTAAACCATATATCGGTTCTCTATAAAATGCACAAATTCTTCGATAATTATTTAGTTGTAAATCACTCACCTAGTCCAGCTAAATCACAAAACCTCCTGACCCAATAGTAAGGTATCAACTCCAAATCCATAGCTGAACTGGAAGTAGCATCCATCACACTTAGATTAACTAACAACCTATCAAACAATAAGTATTTGCAACTATTCAAATATGAACTTACCTCAAACGTTCAATTTCAATAGTCTAATTGGATTCACAAGGCTCCTCACAATCTGTAAAGGTAGAAACCATAAACTTCTTAATCCAACTTAGTGTAATAAATCTGCACAACCCATTTGAATAGGAAAAACAACTCTTACATTGTCTTCATCATCTAAAACACATCACAACCCTTCTTGAATCCGCTCCTCGCATTCACCATTCAAGAAACATAACAAGGGCTAAGAGATTACCAAAACCTAGAAAATGAATCAGCAGCAATTTGACAATAAATCCATTACCCTAGCTGTGCTCTGGATCAAGAGACGAATCAAGGAACAGAAGTTACCATTCGAATTTCACAGACCGTCAATTGAGACAGAGAGATCAGTGGATCAACTACAACTAGTCATTACTGTTGCCGGAGGCGAGCTTGGCTCGTGACGCTCAACCCAAGCACAAAATTGGAAGGTTGAATATGTCGGCGTTGTTACTTCCATCGATGGTAGCTGCTGTGATCCAGCTGCCACGGTGGCACCGCACGATCGGGATTAGAGGAAGGAATCAACTCAAGGGGAAAAGTCACAGAGATTAGCAACTCATCGATTTTTCCCTCTCAGACTTGAAATCTCCTCGTGAGATTACTGATGATGGCTGGAGGTGCTCGCAGTGGTCGATTCTATGACCGACCGACAATCAAAAGGGTTGGCGGCGAGTGGGAAGAGCAAGATCCGACGAAGAGAGGCGATGGTCGAAGGCAAGAGCTCACGATGGTAACAGCTGAAGGAAGGCTGCAATGGATGAGGCTTGCGTCATCTGGAGGTCAACTGGCAATGGCTGAGCAGAGGCGGCGGCGAGCGAAGAGCGACATCAATCAGATCGCTCCTACAGGGCTCGATGCAGAGGCGACAAAGTCTGGCAGCGTGACGACGAGCGGAAAGCTACCACTCGAGAAGGCGACCTAGGGCAGCGGTGGCTGCTGCTGATGGATCGGATGAGGAGAAGATGCGACGGCGAAGAACCGAAATAGGGGAAAAGGAGATCGGGATCGGGGAATGAATCGGCAGATTAGGAAAAAATGGAAGAAGAAGAGAAACGCTTGCGTGCAAGTGGTGAGAAATTGCATGAACGAAAGTGGCTGGGGTTAAAAAAATAAGCGGATCAGGTTAACTAAAGGGTTGGTTTAAAATCTTATAAGACTTAAACCTAGATCCACTTAAATCCCCTTTTATCATTAAGCCATGGTTTGGTTCAATTAAATCCCTCGCCATGATTTTTTATTTTATTTTATTTATTTATTTATTCCTATGGTATTTTACATTTTAGTTAATGTTTGACCAGTGTACCGTATAGTGACAGTGCAGTGCTTAGTTGAATTGCTTTAGTTGTTAGTTTAGTTTTCATTTACATTTGATTATTGTGTCGTATAGTGACAGTGCGGTGCTTGGTTGAATTGCTTATGTTGTTAGTTTAGTTTTCATTTACATTCGATCATTATGTCGTATAGTGACAATGTGGTGCTTGGTCGAATTGCTTACGTTTATTGCATTTAGTTTTCAGTTAATTTTTTACCATTGTGTCATATAGTGACAGTGCAGTGCTTGGTTGAATTGTTTAAGTTTGTTAATTTAGTTTTTAGTGATTGTTTGACTATTGTGTCGTATAGTGATAGTGCGGTGCTTGGTTGAATTGTTCATGTTTGTTTATTTAATCTTTGATCATTGTACCGTATAGTGACAGTGCGGTGCGTGATTACTTGCTTTTGCACATTAGGTTAGTTTCTCGGGAATTGTTAATTGGTAGTTAGGTTTACTTCTTGCAGGTTTAATTTCCATATCTGTTAACCAGAATTGTTTAACCATTGTATCATATAGTGACAATGCGGTGCATGGTTGAATCGTTCTTGCATTAGGGCAGCTTCAAATAATTGTTTTGATAAGTTGTAGTAACCCCCAGTGTGAATAATGTTTATAAACAAACATACAACCATTGAGTTCGTCGGGAGACGATCCGAGTCATTTCTATACTGTATTAGTGTAGTTAGGGGATTCGGTAAATAATTTGTAACGGTACCACGACAAATACCGCTCATCAACTACCACCCCTCTCTGATGTGTGGGTAGTCCGAGGGTATCCGGATGTGTTTCCAGATGAACTCTTAGGCTTGCCACTTCCTAGGCAAGTGGAATTTGCGATAGAGGTGATTCCAAGAACCGCACCAATATCGAAACCTCCTTATCGGATGGCACCAAAGGAGTTTAACGAACTTAAAGTCCAACTGCAGGAGTTGTTGGATAATGGATTTATTTGACCTAGTGTTTCTCCATGGGGAGCTCCAATACTTTTTGTCAAAAAGAAGGATGGATCATTGCAGTTATGCATTGACTACCGACAACTGAACGCGATAACTATAAAGAACAAATATCCATTGCCAAGGATAGAGGATTTGTTTGATCAACTTAAGGATACATGTGTGTACTCCAAGATTAATTTGCGCTCAGGATATCATCAACTTCGGATAAGAGATGAGGATGTGTAAAAAACAACATTCGACACTCGTTATGGGCATTACGAGTTTCTGGTGATGCCTTTTAGTCTCACGAATGCTCTAGCTGCATTTATGGACTTGATGAACCGGGTATTCTTGAGGTATATAGATCAGTTTTTGATAGTATTCATAGATAATATTTTGATATATTCCTGTCTGAGGAGGAGCATGAACAACATCTTCGGATAGTGTTGGAAACATTGCGATGAGAGTAGCTATTTGCCAAGTTCAGTAAATGCATGTTCTGGTTATCCTCAGTGGTTTTTCTTGGACACGTGGTATCTAATAGAGGCATTTTAGTAGATCCTCAGAAAATCAAGGTGATTACCAATTGGGAGTAGCCAAAATCAGTTCAGGAGGTCCGTAGTTTCCTTGGTCTGGCAGGGTATTATCGGAGATTCGCGGAGGGATTCTCTAGTATTGTCATGCCACTCACTCGCTTGAGCCGGAAGGGGGTTAAGTTCACCTGGTCAGAGGCTTGTGAAACTAGTTTTCAAGATATGAAATAGCGGCTAATTTCTGCACCAGTTTTAGTGATTGTTTCTGGTGTTGATGGGATGGTACTATATACTGACGCTTCTATCCAAGGGTTGACTTAAGTTTCTATAGGATGCTCGAGTTCTAATGCCTTGAGTAGGATTACCGAAAATTTGGTCTATTGGATGATCAGATCTTACTCTAGGAGTTTAGGGTTAGTGTTAGATTCATCTTGTTGGTTGAACTTAGTTCTATCTTCATCATCTATGTTTTTATTGGTTAAGTCGATTGTTGTTTTAGGTTTAGGAGGATTATTATCTTCATTAAATACTACACTAATAGTTTCTTTGATTTTTAATGTATTTATATTATATACCCTATAGGCTCTATTAGAAGTTGAATAACTTAAAAATATTCCCTCTACTAATTTTGGAGGTAAATTTTCCTAAGACATCTTTGGTATTTAATATATGTACTTTACATCTAAAAATCCTAAAGTATTTATGTAGTATACAGAAAAAAATGGATTAACCCGTAATTAATTGGGATTAATTAGGCTTAATTAGTGGGCTGAAATTGGGCTGAGATAGGCTTGGGCTGAGATGGGCTTGGGCTGAAAATGGGCTTGGGCTGAAAATGGGCTCGGGATGAATTGGAATTGGATTCGGACTGAACTCGGATTTGACTTGGACTTGGGTCAAGTGGTTAAACCGGCTGAGCTGAACCCAATCGGATTGGGTTTGGGTTGAGCTGGGTTAACCGGATCACTTGAACGGCTTTTAAAAAGGGGTCGAACAAACGGATCGTCGCATTTCATCGCGATTCTTCTTCTCCGCCTCGCTCCTTCTCTCCGCGCGATCGGGTCGCCGGGATTCCAGATCGTCGGCGTCCGGCGAGAGTCGCTCGACAGTGCCGCCTTGGTAGTAGATCCCCAATCGGAGGTCAGGAAGAGGTTGCCTTAGGGAGTGTCGGCGTTTCCTTCGCTCGGCGAGACGGAGGTGCTGTCGTCGCGGCAGCGAGCTGCCATCGGAGGTAAGGATCGAATGTCGGTTTCTTTTTGAGTAGAGATCTGGTTTTCGGGTTGTTAATGGCTGAGATCTATGGGTTGGTAGTGAGCGGGAGTCTGGATTGTTTCGGCGAGCAGCTGGGATTTGGGAGATATCGCCGCCGGTGAAGGTTGGACTCGGTAAGTTGGACCTAACTCAGTATATCTATCTGTGGTATCCATTGATTGAGTTTTGTTATGCTGTGATTGTTGGATTTGAGTTGACTTGGAAATTTGATTGCCGATTAGTATTTGGGTTTGTTGATTCGAGTATTGGTGCTCGGGAAATACTAGTTGATGGTTGATTTGTTTAGATTGTTAGGAATTGTTAGCTGTGATGACGGTGATCGATTGATAGGGTGTAGTTGGTATCCTGTGTTTGCAAATGTTGTTGATGGTTTGATCGGGAATTCTTCCGGTAGGCAGGGGTTAAGCCGGAGTGAACTGCCGGAGGAGATCTGAGATCGGTAAGTTGTATATATTGCTATTGCTTCATCTGTAGGTGCTATGCATGGGGGTGTGTCGAGGTGATTTTGGTTGTAGATGAAACTAATCGATTCTTACCAACTGTGAGTAGGTTGCAATTGGGTATGAAATTGTTTGCGTTGGGATGATAGAGTCTTTCTACTGTGATTTAGGGATAAACAGTGGATTGAAGTTGTTAATTAGGTTTTCCTTGGATTAGTTCTGTGGGATGGTGGTGGTGGATGTAGATGGATTGTTGTTAATTGATTCGGGATAGTTAGAGTTGTAAAATGTATTTAGGAAAAGAATACGAATATAAAATAGTATTTTATTCGTATTATTATTGGAGTTTTATGCTTAATCCTAATTTGTTATTATGTGCAGGTTTGGGATACGAAGTAGGCCCGCGGCCGTGAGGATTATACGAGCTTCGTATCAGGTGTGTAATATCTACCTGGTCCGGTAGTTTGATCAATTCTAGTGCGTGACATTGTATATATGTTTATACCTGTTTACCTTAAATCCACTCTTATTAAATCATATGCTTGTACTGCCTTTGACCTTTGAGAAATATAATCTGTTACATCATTGATTATCTAGCACGGATAGGAACTATAAAACCCTATTATGTGTTAGCTGATAGATGTTTAGTAAATACATGTGGTTAGGGTTATTTTTATGACCTCAGACTGGGTTACTGGGTTGCATCACTAGGTTAGGTGATGAGTCCAAATTATGAGGTCGGTCGTTGTATCGTATATATATCAGTGTGTTAGTTTGATGGATCTATTATCTGTACATAGGTAAATAGGTTGTGATTACGGATTAGTCATCCTTACATAGTTGACTTTTGGTTGACTAGGTCTCCCCGTGAGTTAGGGAGTGTTGCGAGGATTTGTGTGTGGGCTATGCATCATTACATTTCATGCATGCTAACGACTGGGTCTGCCTTGTGGTTGAGACGAGTCGTCAGTCATCCTGCCTCCTCGGCCACTCGGGGTAGTGGTTGCAGGGTTGAGGGCAGAGCATTGTGTGCGTGCCGTTCTCGGCCACTAGGGATGGTGGTAGCTGGAGATGCGCACTTGGCCACTGTGCGGAGTGGTAGTTAGCGCACTCACCCACTATAGATGGTGGTTGTGTGATGTGCAGTAGTCCTGGATGCAGTGCTCGTCTACTCATGGGTAGGGACGGAGCGGCTAGCAGCAGGGACCCCCGTGTGGGTAGCATATAGCTCTATGGCGGCTAGCTACTGTTTCATACTACCCAACTCGGTCACTCGAGAGTGGTGGTGAGTCGGGATAGTTGTCATGTCGTGCCACCTAGGCCACACTGGGGTCGTGGTAGCGAGTTGGGTGCACAGGCATGACCATGCATATGCATTGCTGATATATATATATATATATATATATGCATGTATTCGATATATGTTTTACATATGCTTGTGAGATGTTGCATTTGGTTGCTGCATATGATTGTATATCATGCTACATGTCATTTGCATTTTATATACTGCTGTGTGTTGAGTATGGGTATGTTTTGGTTTAGACTGTCGCATGTTATTTGGATTATGCTATGATATACCTGTTCAGGATGTTATAGGTCATGTGGACGACAGACCGTCAGGTATGTACATTATTTTATGTCAATTTATTAGTTTAGTGTATGCTATGAGTATGACTGTATCTGTAGTTGTTGGTTACTATGTTGAGTACTGTATGTATGATGGACTCATGCTGTATACCTGTAGATCTTCACATGTATACCTGTAGATCTCTTACCCTGTATGTTGTTCATGCACTTCTATATATTACCCCTGAGTTTTATACTCACCACCCTGGACCCTGGGTTTCCTGTCGCCCAGGTAGTAGATAGAAGACTTCGGCATGGACTTGGAGCATTGCCACCTGATCCCATCTCGCCGTTTTTCCGAGGGTTTTGCTTCCCATCGCATGTATCTTCATATGGACTCTTATTGTTTTGGAGATCATGCTGTATGTTTCTCTTTTGATATTCAGTATGGATTTTGTTCTAGTATGGACGGATATACCGTTGTACTTATGTTGTCGAGTTTGTATTTCCATTGTGTTTGGCTTCCGCTATTGATGTTATACATTTTTGCTGTGTTGTTATACATTTTCGATATGTGTTATACTGGCTGCGACTTTCGTTACCGTATTGGAATTGTCATAAGGGGGTGTCGTCCGTTGGCCGGACAGAGTCTACCTCGGGGCGTGACAATTTTATTGGTATCAGAGCTCTAGGTTGCGATGTCATGCAATAATGTTTTTGTCGGATTATGGGACCTCGGAAATCGTTTTGATTTGATTTTATTTCGATTTTGGTAAGATGGGATTGACAGAGGCATGAGCTCCAAGTTGTCCGAAGTAAGAAATCTTAACACTTAATATTTTCTGGTTAAATATTTATGTAAGTCGTTCAATAGGTGTGAACAGACGATATTATGGCACATGTTAAGACTCGTAAGAGAGGTCGACCCTCTAAACAGCCTACCACCGGAGGACCGGTTGATCAGGAGGAGCCACGACAGTCTCCTACAAGAGGTTCGGAACCTCAAGAGCCTGATGTACCCCCGACTATGCCGACTGCTACGGATTCCAGTTGGGTCAGAGTCAAGGCACATATACCTATGTTAGCACGGTCAGCCAAGGACCGATTTACGCTATTCCGAGGCGAGTCTGATCCCTGGATTGCACGGACTTGGTTAGACAATTTGGAGGATACGTTTGAGTTCATGAGTTGCACCGATGAGGAGAAGGTGGGTCTAGCAGCTTACCATCTTCGAGATCAGGCGACTACGTGGTGGAAAATGCAGAAGACATTGATGGGAGAGCAGCACATCACTTGGGCAATTTTCCGAGATATATTCTGGAGGCAGTATTTTCCTTCTGCGTTCTCTACAGCACGCCGTCAGGAGTTCTTAACGCTTAAGCAGGGCAACCGGTCAGTCATGGAGTATAATGCGGAGTTCACTCGACTCGCGGAATTTTGTCCACATTTGGTAGCACAGGATGGGGACAGAATGTTCCAATTTATGCAGGGTTTGGCTGCGTATATTCGGGCCAAACTATCGGGATCTTCCATTAATTCTGCAGAGGCCTTGGATAGGCAACCTTATATTGAGATGACTTCTCAGCAAATAGCAAAGGAGAGAGAGTTGGAAAAACAGATGAACCAAGGAAAGTAGCGGAAATCTGATGCGACTCCTGAGACTCAGAGAAAGCAAGATCAGAGAGGGGCTTCTCATGGTACTTCAGAGGGATCATCTAGAGACGAAGGGCGACTAGCTTCGATGATCTGGAGGTTCTCAGAAGAACCGTAAGAGCGGACACATGGCTAGATGCTATAGATGCGGGTCAGGAACCCACCACATTTCAGAGTGTCCCTTGGACCGGAGTGTTTGTTATTACTACAAGCATCCAGGGCACACTAGTCGAGAGTGTACTCTGAAGGCACAATTTGGAAGGTTCAGAAATTCCAAAGAAGGGAAAGAGATCGATCGACATCATCGAGGTCGGCACCTGGGGCGCAGATGCATGGTCGAGACCACCCCTCCTCTGCTCGGATATATCATATACATGGGAGTGATTCTTAGGGATGCGGTGGCGATTCATTATACACCCGGCTCGGAGGTTATTATTCGGGCCACCTACTCGGCGATACCTACCGGCCCGGCTCTCGGGGATATATTATACCACACATCGTAGTCGACCTCCGGTGAGCATCACAGAGCCGGACTCATCCCGAGTGGAGGCATTCTACTATTATATCGGGGCCTTGACGCGCATGTGGAGCTGGGCGAGTTTATGCCATTACGGGAGGGCCTTTCGTGGTAGAGGATCGGTCATTTGGGGTATGATTTTGGTTTATTCTATACCTGCTGATACATTGATTGATACTGGTAGCTCGCATTCCTTTATTTCTAGTATATTTCTGAGAAAAATTGGGAGAATCCCTATGATTTGTTCTTGTGGATTAGCGGTATCATTACCATCGGGCGAGGTTTTGACCAGTCATCAAGTAATCAAGGGTTGTTCGTTGGATTTCGAGGGACATATACTTACGGTGGACCTTCAGGTGCTAGAGATCGTGGAATTCGATATCATACTCGGAATGGATTGGTTGGCTACATATTGTGCTACAGTGGATTGTAGAGCGAGAGTAGTGACCTTCCGACCACCAGATCAGCCTGCATGGGAATTCGTGGGTACTCGGGATGATGGAGTGTCTGTTATATCTGTACTTCAGGCTCGGAGATTATTGTCGCATGGTTGTCAGGGTTACTTATTCTCTTTGGTCAAAGTGGAGAGTGAGGAGATACCACCTCTTTCCAGCGTGCGGGTAGTTCGTGAGTATCCGGATATATTTCCAGATGAACTTCCGGGCTTGCCACCTCAGCGGCAAGTGAAATTCGCGATAGAGGTGATTCCCGGAACCGCAACGGTGTCAAAGGCTCCATACCGAATGGCACCGAAAGAGTTAAGTGAGCTTAAGATACAGCTGCAAGAGTTATTGGATAGGGGTTTTGTTCGTCCTAGTGTTTCACCTTGGGGAGCTCCGGTGCTGTTCGTTAAAAAGAAAGATGGATCTCTGCGGTTATGTATTGATTACCGACAACTTAATACAGTAACCGTTAAGAACAAATATCCACTGCCGAGGATAGAGGATTTGTTTGATCAGCTCAAGGATACTTGCGTGTATTCCAAGATTGATCTGCGATCAGGTTATCATCAGCTGAGAGTAAGAGACGAGGATGTTCGAAGGCCGTTCGCACGCGCGTTATGGACATTACGAGTTTCTAGTGATGCCATTTAGTCCGACTAATGCTCCAACCGCATTTATGGATTTGATGAACCGGGTATTCTTGAGGTACTTGGATCGGTTTGTTATATCGTATTCATAGATGATATCTTGATATATTCTCGCTCGTTACGAGGAGGCATGAGCACCATCTTGGATTGTATTGGAGACATTGCGGCGAGAGCATTTATATGCCAAATTCAATAAGTGTGCTTTTTGGTTATCTTACGTAGGATTTCTTGGACATGTGGTATCTAGCAGGTATTTGATAGATCCCAAAATCAGCGATTACCGATTAGGAGCGAACGAAGTCGATCTGATGAGGTCCGTAGTTTTCTTGGATTGGCCGAGTATTACCGTAGATTTGTGGAGGGATTTTCTCGTATAGCCACATCACTTACTCGCTTGACCCGGAAAGGGGTCAAGTTTGCTTGGTCAGAGGCGTGTGAGTCCGATTTTGAAGCTTAGCGACTAGTTTCTGCACCTATATTAGTGATTCCTTCTTCTTGCGATGGGATGGTCCTGTATACTGATGCTTCTTTCCAAGGATTGGGAGCAGTTCTGATGCAGTTCGACCGTGTAGTATCTTATGCCTCCCGTCAGCTTAAGGATCATGAGAGGAATTATCCGGTGCACGATCTGGAGTTAGCAGCCATTATTTTTGCACTAAAGATATGGAGACATTATCTGTATGGGATTACTTTTGAGATCTATACGGACCATAAGAGTTTGAAATATCTTTTCACTCAGAAGGAATTGAATCTTAGACAGAGACGATGGATGGAATACCTAAAGGATTATGATTGCACCATTCAGTATCATCCGGGTAAAGCTAACGTTGTAGCAGATGCACTGAGCAGGAAGTCCCGTGGGATTCTGGCTAGTCATTTGACCGTAGTGACTGATCTTGTTCGACAGTTCTCAGAGTTGGGGTTGTCTGAACAGGGTCAAACATCCCGGGGGATATTGGTATCTATGGTTGCCCAGTCTGCTATTATTGAGAGGATCAAGGAGGCACAAGCTAGTAATCAGCATCTGCAGTTTTTATGCAGCACTCTGGACTCAGGACGACAGACAGATTTCTCGTGTGACGAGACTGGAGTCCTCTGGTTCCGAGGAAGATTATGTGTTCCAGACACACATCCGATTAAGGAGGAGTTATTACGAGAGGCACATCATTCGAGATTTGCTATACATCTGGGTGGTACTCGGATGTATCAGGATTTGAGGCGTTCCTATTGGTGGGACGGTATGAAGAGGGATATTGCGGATTTCGTCGCTCAATGTTTGGTCTGCCAGCAGGTAAAGGCTGAACATCAGAAACCCGCCGGATTTCTACAGAGAATCCCAATTCCGGAATGGAAGTGGGTACATATTACGATGGATTTTGTTACGGGGTTGCCCAGAACCCGTAGAGGACATGATGTGATTTGGGTGATTGTGGATAGGTTAACCAAATCTGCTCATTTTCTTCTGATTCGTGAGACACATCCATTGGATCGACTAGCTGAGCTATACTGTAGAGAGATTGTCAGACTGCACGGAGTACCCTTGAGTATCATATCTGACAGAGATCCGCATTTTACTTCACGATTCTGGCAGAGTCTTCAGTATGCTATGGGCACCGAGCTTCGTCTCAGTACTGCATTTCACCCGCAGACGGATGGACAGTCGGAGCGTACTATTCAGACTATGGAGGACTTATTGAGATCTTGCGTCATGGATTTCGGAGGCAGCTGGGAGGATCACGTTCACTTGGTGGAGTTTGCATATAATAATAGTTATCACTCTTCCATTCAGATGGCTCCCTTTGAGGCTTTGTACGGTCGACCCTGCAGATCTCCAGTATTGTGGGAGGATGTCGGAGAGCGACAGTTATTGGGCCCTCAGAGTATTCAGCACGATGTAGAGATGGTTCGTGTTATCAGACGACGATTGTCAGAGGCTCAGGACAGACAGAAAAGTTATGCGGATCGGAGGCGAAGACCCCTGGAGTTTTCTATAGGGGATCATGTATTTTTGTGAGTATCACCTACAAAAGGAGTTAAGAGATTCGGAATTAAAGGAAAATTAGCACCCCGCTACATTGGACCATTCGAGATATTGGAGCGGATTGGAGGTGTAGCATACCGGTTGGCGCTACCTCCGATGCTTGCGAGCGTTCATAACGTATTCCATGTTTTTATGCTGAGGAAATACGTACCGCATCCGGATCATGTTCTGACGGAGGTGCCGGTTCCACTCCAGCCTAACGCGACATATGAGGAGGTTCCCGTGTGGGTTCTTGGTCGCAAAGAGCGTCAGTTACGGAACAAAACCATCCGCCTTGTAAAGGTTGGATGGCAGCATCACACTGATGAGGAGGCTACATGAGAGTTGGAGGATATCATCCGAGCTCGATACCCTCACCTGTTCACGTGAGGTATGTAGTAATTCAAGAAATTTCTTACGTTGATTTCTACATATAAGTACGGGAATTTGGGGACCAAATTTTATTAAGTGGGGGAGAATGTAGTATACGGAAAAAAAAATGGATTAACCCGTAATTAATTGGGATTAATTAGGCTTAAATAGTGGGCTGAAATGAAATTGGGCTGAGATAGGCTTGGGCTGAGATGGGCTTGGGCTGAAAATGGGCTTGGGCTGAATTGGAATTGGATTCGGACTGAACTCGGATTTGACTTGGACTTGGGTCAAGTGGTTAAACTGGCTGAGCTGAACCCAATCGGATTGGGTTTGGGTTGAGCTGGGTTAACCGGATCACTTGAACGACTTTTAAAAAGGGGCCGAACGAACGGATCGTCGCATTTCATCGCGATTCTTCTTCTTCGCCTTGCTCCTTCGCTCCGCGCGATCGGGTCACCGGGATTCCAGATCATCGGCGTCCGGTGAGAGTCGCTCGACAGCGCCGCCTTGGTAGTAGATCCCCAGTCGGAGGTCAGGAAGAGGTTGCCTTAGGGAGTGCCGGCGTTTCCTTCGCTCGGCGAGACGGAGGTGCTGTCGTCGCGCCAGCGAGCTGCCATCGGAGGTAAGGATCGAATGTCGGTTTCTTTTCGAGTAGAGATCTGGTTTTCGGGTTGTTAATGGCTGAGATCTATGGGTTGGCAGTGAGCGGGAGTCTGGATTGTTTCGACGAGCAGCTGGGATTTGGGAGATATCGCCGCCAGTGAAGGTTGGACTCGGTAAGTTGGACCTAACCCAGTATATCTATCTGTGGTATCCATTGATTGAGTTTTGTTATGCTGTGATTGTTGGATTTGAGTTGTCTTGGAAATTTGATTGCCGATTAGTATTTGGGTTTGTTGATTCGAGTATTGGTGCTCGGGAAATACTAGTTGATGGTTGATTTGTTTAGATTGTTAGGAATTGTTAGCTGTGATTACGGTGATCGATTGATAGGGTGTAGTTGGTATCCTGTGTTTGCAAATGTTGTTGATGGTTTAATCGGGAATTCTTTCGGTAGGCAGGGGTTAAGCCGGAGTGAACTGCCGGAGGAGATCTGAGATCGGTAAGTTGTATATATTGCTATTGCTTCATCTGTAGGTGCTATGCGTCGGGGTGTGTCGAGGTGATTTTGGTTGTAGATGAAACTAACCGATTCTTACCAACTGTGAGGAGGTTGCAATTGGGTATGAAATTGTTTGCGTTGGGATGATAGAGTCTTTCTACTATGATTTAGGGATAAACAGTGGATTGAAGTTGTTAATTAGGTTTTCCTTGGATTAGTTCTGTGGGATGGTGGTGGTGGATGTAGATGGATTGTTGTTAATTGATTCGGGATAGTTGGAGTTGTAAAATGTATTTAGGAAAAGAATACGAATATAAAATAGTATTTTATTCGTATTATTATTGGATTTTTATGCTTAATCCTAATTTGTTATTATGTGCAGGTTTGGGATACAAAGCAGGCCCGCGACCATGAGGATTATACGAGCTTCGTATCAGGTGGGTAATATCTACCTGGTCCGGTAGTTTGATCAATTCTAGTGCGTGACATTGTATATATGTTTATACCTGTTTACCTTAAATCCACTCTTATTAAATCATATGCTTGTACTGCCTTTGACCTTTGAAAAATATAATCCGTTACATCATTGATTATCTAGCACGGATAGGAACTATAAAACCCTATTATGTGTTAGCTGATAGATGTTTAGTAAGTACATGTGGTTAGGGTTAATTTTTATGACCTCAGACTGGGTTACTGGGTTGCATCACTAGGTTAGGTGATGAGTCCAAATTATGAGGTCGGTCGTTGTCTCGTATACATATCAGTGTGTTAGTTTGATGGATCTATTATCTGTACATAGGTAAATAGGTTGTGATTACGGATTAGTCATCCTTACATAGTTGACTTTTGGTTGACTAGGTCTCCCCGTGAGTTAGGGAGTGTTGCGAGGATTTGTGTGTGGGCTATGCATCATTATATTTCATGCATGCTAACGACTGGGTCTGCCTTGTGGTTGAGACGAGTCATCAGTCATCCTGCCTCCTCGGCCACTCGGGGTAGTGGTTGCAGGGTTGAGGGCAGAGCATTGTGTGCGTGCCGTTCTCGGCCACTAGGGATGGTGGTAGCTGGAGATGCGCACTTGGCCACTGTGCGAAGTGGTAGTTAGCGCACTCACTCACTATAGATGGTGGTTGTGTGATGTGCAGTAGTCCTGGGTGCAGTGCTTGTCTACTCATGGGTAGGGACGGGCTGGCCAGCGAGGACCCCGTGTGAGTAGCATATAGCTCTATGGCGGCTAGCTACTGTTTCATACTACCCAACTCGGTCACTCGAGAGTGGTGACGGCTGGAGTCGGGATAGTTGTCATGTCGTGCCACCTAGGCCACACTGGGGTCGTGGTAGCGAGTTGGGTGCACAGGCATGACCATGCATATGCATTGCTGATATATATATATATATATGTATGCATGTATTCGATATATGTTTTACATATGCTTGTGAGATGTTGCATTTGGTTGCTGCATATGATTGTATAGCATGCTACATGTCATTTGCATTTTATATACTGCTGTGTGTTGAGTATGGGTATGTTTTGGTTTAGACTGTCGCATGTTATTTGGATTATGCTATGATATACCCGCTCGTGATGTTATAGGTCATGTGACGCATGACGCCGTGTATGTACATTATTTTATGTCAATTTATTAGTTTAGTGTATGCTATGAGTATGACTGTATCTGTAGTTGTTGGTTACTATGTTGAGTACTGTATGTATGATGGACTCATGCTGTATACCTGTAGATCTTCACATGTATACCTGTAGATCTCTTACCCTGTATGTTGTTCATGCACTTCTATATATTACCCACAGGTTTTATACTCACCACCTCGACCACAGGTTTCTCGTCGCCAGGTAGTAGATAGAAGACTTCGGCATGAACTTAGAGCATTGCCACCTGATCCCATCTCGCCGTTTTTCCGAGGGTTTTGCTTCCCATCGCATGTATCTTCATATGGACTCTTATTGTTTTGGAGATCATGCTGTATGTTTCTCTTTTGATATTCAGTATGGATTTTGTTCTAGTATGGACGGATATACCATTGTACTTATGTTGTCGAGTTTGTATTTCCATTGTGTTTGGCTTCCGCTATTGATGTTATACGTTTTTGTTGTGTTGTTATACATTTTCGATATGTGTTATACTGGCTACGACTTTCGTTACCGTATTGGAATTATCATAAGGGGGTGCCGTCCGTTGGCCGGACAGAGTCTACCTCGGGCCGTGACAATTTAATATTTGGTATTTTGTTGTAATATAATTCATAAGGAGTTTTATTATAAAGTTTAGTTACTAATATTCTATTTTGGACATAACACGCGGTATTTATTGTCTTGTCCAAAACCTATCATTTAATTTATACTCATTTAACATTGTCCTAGCGATTTCCTGTAGGGTTCTACTTTTTCTTTCGACTAACCCATTTTGTTGAGGAGTTCTCAGACAAGAGAACTCATGGTGATACCCATTTTGTATACATAATTGATTAAACCTATGATTTTCAAATTCCCCTCCGTGATCGCTTCTAATTCTTTTAATTTTCAAATTCTTTTCATTTTCTAATAATTTTCATAGATTAATAAATTGATCAATTGTTTCACTTTTATGTTTTAAAAATCTAACCCAGTAGTCATCTACTATTACTAAATAATATTGACTACCATTTAGTGACTTGGTCCCATGTGAATCAAATAGATCTAGGTGTAAGAGCTCAAGTACACTTTTGGTTCTATCTAAATTAGTTAATCTATGTGAAGTTTTAGTTTGTTTTCCTTATTGGCAAGCACCACATGTTGGATCGAAGTGGTTCACTAGAGGGGGGGGGGGGTAAATAGCGAAAAACCTTTTTTTTTTTCTTTTTGAGTTCGTATTAAAACAATTAAGTGCAGCGGAAAGATAAATGAAACAAAAAGAGACAAGATATTTTTTTACTTGGTTCGTAGCCTTCGGCTACTACTCCAAGGCCCTAACGGTCCTAGACCGTGTACGGAGGGCAATTCACTAAAACACTCCTCCTCGTTGGAGGTAGGAGTTTGACGATTACAAAAACCTTCGAAGCAAAAAGATAGAGAGACAAACCCTCTCTTCTATTTAAGTAAAATGCAACGATAGAAAATCTCGATTAAAAAGAATTGCAATATTGAAAGCAATAACAAAGTAAGATTATACCAACAACTAGAAAAAAAGAACTTAAGCTAGGGTTGTTGGCAGCACTTCGTTGTTGTAGAGTTGTCAGAGAGTCGCAGCGTTATGGAGGCTTTTGAGCACTTAGAATTGATGAAGAAACCCTAGGTTAGGACCTCCTTTTATAGCCTTTGAGCCCCTTTTCGAGAGGAACCCTATCCAATCATATTTGAGCACCACTCCCCTTGAAATTTGGTGATAAGCCTTGACTCCTCGAAGCTGATCCTTTGACCATCAGTCGATTGATGGCCATCATCGGATCGATCGATGGCAAGATCGATCAGTGCTAACCTCTAGCAATGATGCGATTGATGGCGCGAGTCCTCCAGCCGACAATGATCGATGCTTGCTGCAAGTCAAAGTTAGCTCAACAAAAAACATAATTTCGACAGTCGTCGACCATCCGATCTCGATCTAGACCATCTATAGGATGTCTTTGGTCGGATCTACACTTAAGATCATCCCCGTAAAGAGGATACGACCTCACTTACGCTCACACACACACGAGCTTACCTCGATCCTCGATACTTACTGTGTCACTTTCGCTTCCGGCCTTCCACCCGATTCCTTCGGCTCCTTCCGAAGTCACCCGAGTGTCGTCCGACCACCGCAGCTTCCTCCGGGTGTCGCTAGCCTTCAGCTCCAGCTATAGCAATTTCTGCACACTCGATTCAGCTCGTGAGATAACGACATGAGCTTAACTTTGTATCGTTTGCTATAATCAAAACTCAGGTTCGACTTAGGTGCCTACTGCACCAACACCACACACTTTATTTTCAAAGTTGCTTAACTTGGGTAGACCTCTAACTTGTCCATTATGACTTATTTTTGAAATAAGTCTTAGGTGGATGTGGGCCAGCCTCCTGTTCCACAACCATGATTTCTCTTGCTGTGTCATTAGACACTTGAGTGAGGAAGTTGGTAGGTCTATGGTACAAATATTATTTTTCCTAAGTCCTCTAAGTATGATTTCTATGCAATCAATATTTTTAATTAAGCAGTCATTTGATGAAAATTTAACCTTATATCCACTATCACAAAGTTGATTGATACTTAGAAGATTAAAGTCAAAGTTTTATACTAATATACTTTGCATATAATTTAATCTGAATTTAGCTCAATATCATCTGATCCGATAATCTTGAGTTTTCCGTTGTTTCCGAAGGCTACCGATCCATAATTTTTGAATCTTAGCTTCGTAAATTTCAGTCGATCTCCAATCATGCATCTGGAGCACCCTCTGTCCAACATCCATTGATCCTACATATAAAGTAGTTGGATCGGATATTGGAATTTTAAATTGGCTTTAGAAAAATTTTTAGTCTAAGTTTCATCCCACCTATTCTATATGATCAATCATGTTAACCTTATATGTATTGTGAGATGAGGGGTTTATTTTACTTAGTTAAATTTTAATGAATTGAAAATTAATTAACTTTGGGTTAGATTCGGATTTAACCTTTAGTTAGTTAAGTGGAGATTTCAAAAGAGGGCTTCCAGGTCATGACGAGACACAGAGGCCTTCTTTAATTGGAACAATGATCACTTCCTTAGACAAAGCTAGCTTAAGAAATTTTACACTTAATTTAATTTAGGGTTAAATCCTGCTCAAACTAATTTAGGATATGGTGAGGTAGCTTCAGTCAGTTCAACTTAGCCAAGTGCACCAAGCTAGATACTCCTTTTCTAACTCGGATACACATGACTTTGTTTTCGTAACGTACTATTATCTCACCGCGTCCTAATACTATGTTGTCAAGATTAATTAACCTTTGGTCATATCTAACCGTTCTAACTTAAGCAAGTAAATTAATCTAAACATGCAAGCAAAGATTATCTAATTACATAAACTAACTTAATATTGACTCTCCCTGGAATATAACTTCTGTAGGGACAATCCACATAGTAGATTTGATCTTGAGGAATTCAATACTTAGTTAAGTCTACATTCGTGTTTATACTAGATTTTGGGACCCATGCTTGGATTCTTGTTTGATCACGATTTACTAGTGAAATAAAGGACCTATTTGTTTGTCTAAATCTGAGTCCAGTCTTGTTGTATATAGCATGTTGAGACCTAAGTATTAGGTCGAGACCTTTGGATCTCAATGTGAACTTTTCCAACATTTTCTTAAGATCTTGAACTTATCCTTTCAAGGAGGAATTTTCTTCCTCAAGTGTCTTGACTCGAGTTGAGGTTCCTTCTTGAATGTGGCTAGTTGAAGAAATTAAGTTTGTCTTCTTAAGGGTTTCAACTTCCTTAAGAAGATACTTGACTGTAGGCTTGGACTTAGTTAACTTTTTATTTAAGTACTTAATTGCAGTATATAAGTTCCTAATTGTAGAACGATATACCTTTACCGAACCTTCGAAAACATATACGGGTCCGTGGCTTGTCTTGGACTCAGACTAGGAATCGGACTTGGACTCACGCTTGAACTCTGACTCAGACTCAGACTCACATTCGGATTTGGATTTGGATTCGGTGGGTCTTGCCATGAGGACGAGGTTGCTGATTTGATCTCGTTCTTCTTCATCTGACGATTCTGCCCATGTTGCTCTAAGAGCCTTCTTGGTAGATTTCGACTTTAGCTTGGGGTAGTCAGCTAAACATTCGTAGCACTTGAAGTCTTGCTTGACCTTTTAATTCGTTTCGGTGTTTTTCTCTTTAGTTGACTTTTTTGTACATCTTCTTTTCTTGATTAGTCTTCGAACAAAGTTAACGATCTTTGTTTGCAATTCATTGTCTAGATCCGAATCAGACTCATCGTATTCGAGAGTTGATTTAACTTTTGTTTTCTTTTGCCCTGCAAACAAAGTTATACTTTTCTCGACCGGGGCCAAATTAGTTTGTTTGTGCAATTCAAATTCAGAAAAAGCTCATTTAATCTAATCTTAGAAAGATCCTGGGACACTTTGTAAGCATCAACCATTGATGCCCACAATGTATTCCTAGGAAAAGCCTTAAGTGTGTACCTTATAATATCGTGGTTCTCCACTTTATGTCCAATCGAATGGAGGTCATTTAGGATGTCTTGGATGAGAGCATGAAGTTGACTCATAGTCTCGTTGTCCTGTATTTTTAAATTAAATAATTTATTTAAAAGTAAATCCCTTTTGCGTACCTTTGTATCGGAGGTTCCTTCGTGGATCTCGGTGAGTTTATCCCATAAATCTTTAGCACTGATGAAGGGGCCGATGCGGTTGAGCTCCTCTTTGGATAGACCACATTGCAAGATTTGGGTTGCTTTGGCATCCACTTCGATTTGTTTCTTCATTGCATTGGTCCACAAGTCACATTCAAATAGCTCACACTTTTTGTTGGTAGGTAGATCAAACCCTTTCTGGATGACGATCCACATGTTAACTTGAGTATTGAGGAAACACTCCATCTGACCCTTCCAGTAACTGAAGTCATCTCCGTAAAAATATGGAGGTCGGACGGTGCTAAATCCCTCTTGACTCTCCATGTAAATCTTGCACGAAACAAAAACAACAAAAAATATTCCAAGACTTGGTTTTGGATTAGTAGTGCGGGATAAAACTTACGCAAAGAATAAACCAATAATAAAAAAATAAAAAGAAATTGCTCGACCAGTGGTTGCACCGAATTTGAGCACCCCCGCTCTGATACCAATTGAAGGACCGAAAACACACTATGGGGGGGGGTGAATAGCGTTCAAAAATTTTTCTTTTTATTTCTCTTTAAAATCTCATAAAATGTAAAGTAGTCGCAGCAAAATAAGAGAATAAAACACACAAGTACATAGAGAAAGATTTTATTTGGTTTATAGCCTACCGACTGCTAATCCAAGGCCCGCGATCTAAGATCGCCTTCGAAGGGCAATTCACTAAAAAGATATCTTCCTCGTTGGAGGTAAGAGATGTGATACTTACAAAGAATATGAAAACGATAACAAGTCTACCACTCCACTAATTAAAATACAAAGCAAAATAAGTAAACAATTATACCAACAAAAAGATGACGAGGCTTGGTCGTAGTGCATCGGAGTATGTTTTGAGAGCTTTAGCATTTGTGTAATAATTAATCTTTAAGGTTGAGTTCCTCCTTTTATAGCCTTTTTAGATTCATAAATTTCCTTGATTTTGTCCGGATACATGATAAGGATAGAGCTCTATCCCTTCCAATCTCGAACTCTAATCAATGAGGTGGCAAGAGGGTGAACTTTCACTACAAAAAAAAACAAAAATTTGGGACGAATTTAGCGATGAATTTAAAAAAAAAATTCGTTGCAAAAAAAATTTGCGACGAATTTAGCGACAAAATTTTTTTTGTTGGGAATAAAGCGTCGTAAATATTAGCGACAAAAATAGCGACGAATTTTTGCGACGAATTTTAGCGACGAAAATTAGGGACGAATTTTAAAATTCGTCCCTAATTTTGTTGCAAAAGTTACCCCAATTTTCCAAATTCGTTGCAGAATTAAATAGCAAAATTTTGCGAATTACAAATTAAATCGTCAAATTTGCGGCGAATTTGTAATTCGTTAAAAAATTTCGACAATTACAATTTTTTCGTCGAAAATTTTGCAACGAAATAAGGAATCGTTAGTAAATTTGTTGATACAAATTAAATTCGCATAAAATTAAATGCATAAAAAATTTTTGCGACGAATAAATAGATTGGTAATTTTCGCGACGAAATAAGGAATTCGTTGGTAAATTTGCGATGTTTCCAAATTTCAAAAAAAATCGCAAAAATTTTTATGACGAATTAGTTCGAAATATTTGCGAAATAAATTTCATTCAAAAATTAGTCGTAAATTTCGTTGCAAAATTTGTCGCAGATTGGATTCGTTGCTAAATTAAATCAAATTTGCGGAAATTTAAATTTAAATCATAAAGTTGTCATGATTTATCGAGATTTAGCAACGAATTGGGATATTTGTCGCTAAATTTATCGCATGAAAAAAATTTGTGACTTTATTCCGTTTCGATATTCTATCGTATATACAAATTATCACACACACACAACAAAACACAATAAATTCAATACAAACAAAACACACATACATTCAATACAAACAAAACACACATACATTCAATACAACAAAATAATAAGCAACATTCCAACAAAAGATATCCAAATAAAAAGTTATATCTTACAAAAATTCAAACATCAACATAGTTATGATATCTAAATAACAATGTCCACAAAAGATCTCAACACATGGGGAAAAAAAGAAAATCTGGTAAGCAATCACGCGCCGACATTCTTCTACCTGCATTAGAAAAGAAACAAACAGCAAAAAGTAGCATACATTAAAAAAACTATATACTAACACGAAAATAAATATGCAAAGACTTACAATGATGTGCAATTTCAACCGCCATAAGGATTGACTTCATAGATCATTCCTGTTTAAAGCAAAATAAAAAGTACTAATAAAAAATGTAAAAAATGAAGGAGTAACAAACTAAATAAACTAACCAATTTTAAAGGTACTAATTAAAAACATGCATACAATATCATCATCGTCGCCACCATCATCGTCTTGACTCGGAGGAATATGACTTGTACAGTAAATTGTCAAATCGCATAAAGAAAGGCTTGTTGTCGTCGCATCTCTATCATTTCCTGATCCCTTTGTGAGTTTTGATGTTGTATTGTTAAAATTTGCTGATATCTTTCATGTATTATGCCCTTCAAATTGCTAAACTCCTCAGTCAAGATGTGTATATGTGCCGCTACTGATGGTGGAGTAGAAGAAATAGAACTACGAGGAGAATTATGCGATGCTCGAGAACCCATACCTAGTATCCTTCCCCTTTGGATCCTCCACTCGCCTCAAGCCATAAATCCATATTATTACTACGGATGGCTCAGATCCTCAAGATCACCGTCTATCTCACGAAATTCTCGAGATGAGGATAGCGATCATATCTCTCCTATAAAAATTAAAAATTAAATCAGAGCATTTACATAACTAATGTAATTAAAGTTATAAAGTAAGTTTAAAGATTATTTCAAACCTTAATAGCTCGAGCTCTATCTCCACTCCAAGTCTTATCTTTTTTTTGGAAAGTGCGAACGAAAGTCTCTAGAAATTCCGGCTCCTTTCCCACGTCCTTAGACTAAATATAAGAATGTTAGAAATAAAATAATAATCTGAAATAAATTTAAAAACTAATTGTAGAATTTAAAATTACCAATCTCGTGAATGCTCCTCGATATTTATAGATCTGCGCATATATGTTGCGAGATAAGTCTCGAATTACAGGCTTGATTTAATTTATTCATTGACTTCTTTTTGCTCTCATCCGATTGCCAATAATTGGAGATTTTACTCCAATTTTGACGTGAACAAAGTGGTTTTTCCAGTAGATTTGGCATGACTCAATACATGTCGGATATGATCGCCACATTTTTTTTTAAAAATTCTTTTAACTTCCAAGTCTTGACTAGGGTCCCAAATAAATCTCCGCTGAGATGGAAATAAAACAATTGATTATATAATCACTTATTTAATATATAAAATGAATCAATTATACCTGAAACTCGCACCACCATAATTCTTTTGTAGGTCCTGGCGTGCTCGAGTATGACAAAGAATCTCCTCTCCAATAGTTATTCACGATTTTGTTGATCTCGCGAATAACAGGTACAGAATTTTCAAACCTACGATCAAGTGAAAAAAATTTGAATAAATAATTAAGATATTTTAAAAATTATAATACTTATATTACTTACGAATCTCCCATAGGAAATATATATGGTCGACTTTCGATGTTCTCAGTGGAGGAGTGTCCATGGTGCATGGTGAATCGGGAGGGAAGGCGTCTTGCAATGAGATGGTAATCTTGGCGGTGATCATGTGAAGGTCCGGAAAGATCGAGGGCAAGTAGGTATAGTCTTTGGCGGCGGTGGATCACTCGCCACCGCTTACTAGTACTCTGTCCACCACGTCGAAACTATCAACCAAAAACAAAATTAGAATAAAGAAAATAAAACTTTTATGCTTAATGAAGAACATGAAAAACTTACAATATGCATAATGAAGATATGAGATACTGCAGGCATGCTAAGCTACGATGATTTCACCACTGATAACCTATAAGAACAAATTATACAAAACATACAGAGACAAAAGATATAAATTTAACAATGAGACATTATATAAACAAATAATTGAGCTAAGAAAATTTGTAAAATTATAGTTTAAAACTAAAACTTGTACCAGAAGTATTCTCTTTTTTAGATTAAAACATATAAAATCTACTTAACACCCTAAATTAAAATAATTATCATCTTAAAATACTGCATTTGGAAGTCAGCTTCCCAAATTATGATATGCATTCAGCTGGAAATGAAAACATTGATTTTCTTTCCAATCACAATTAAATACATATAATAATTTGCGGAAGCAAAGATGCCTTGATGAATATAAGTCTCAATCTTGGTGTTTAAGAGAATACTAATGACATTTGTACGGGTCTCAACATAAGCTTAGGCAGATGCATTTGCGAAACTTAACATTAAAAAGTTTACTCATAAATCTAAGGCACCTTTCAGTCAAGTTCAATATACATTTTTTCTGCCTGACAATGGATACTAGTTATTTCTTTTTGTCATTCAAAGCTTGAGCGAAGTTACTCTTCCTTAAGTTTCACCTTCTATAGTTCTATACTTGTGCATATGCTTTACTCTAAAAATTGGCTTACATGTTCTATCGGCTAATTTTTGTACTTATGTCCATATTAGACCGATGTTTAATTTTGGGATGCAACTTGCATCTGTCCACACTTATGAATGTGCATGAAAAAAATCTAGAAAATAACAGATTTAGATATCTTGAATTAATAGCTATTATGAAGAAGATTGAGGGCTTCTAAAATATTGTGTGATAATTATAACCCTTTAGGCTAAAAGAGAAATAAACTATATGGATCAAATTGTTCGTCTATGGTGCATGGAAAAATAATAATAATATAGCAAATATAAGATAATAAGATGGATGTGAGGTGATTAGAGAAACAAAACCAAAGTGCTACTACCTGTGAGCAATCAGAAGTAGCCAGAATGATGACAAAATGAGAGAAAATAGATCGATCCATATCCAGACTTTTTGAGTTGAAACGATTAGAGTCAAATCTTTAAGAAGTAAAGGAAAATCTGCTTCCTATAATTAAAACTGGAAATTTCATTTTTCCCTTTCTCTAACGTGTTCCTTGATCTCCAATATCACTTTATTTTCAGCTCACGAGTAGCATGACCTTCTTGACACCAGTACTACTGGAACTAGTAAACTATCAGTAATTGTTACAGGAGTAAAAATGTTTCTAGGGCATTCAATTTAAAAAAACAGAAATTTTCAATATCTTATGTAAAGCATACATGTAGAGGAGTTAAGTAACTTGATGTAAGGCAATCAAGCAAACCAGTCTTGTATGGGTAACCCAAGCAGAACAAAGAGCATTAAAGCTTCAAATAAAATTCAGAAAAAAGTAACATTGGTTTAATAAAAAAATTCTAAAAGTCTCTGGGTGGTGGGATCGCGGCCGGACGGGCTCGCGGGCGGCGGCGGGCTCGCCGGGCGGGCGCGAGCCGTGGGCTCGGGCGACTCATCGGGGGCATGCGGGCGGACGAGGTGTAAGATACCGGAAAAAAAAAATGGTTGGTGATGTTTGGTTAGGGATATACTTAGACCTAACTTAGATTTAAAAGGTATGAGTTTAATTAAATGGAGCTTAGGGTTAAATTAACCTAGGGTTAATTGAATTTTTGGGTTAATGGCTTATAGGATTAAACCCAACCCACTAACCCTCAAAAAAACCCGATCCACTTCCGCTCCCTTTAACGCACGCCGTTCACCGTTCCATCGCCGAAAGTTTCCCGAGCGTTTCCACAATCGCGCACTTCTTCCCCAAATCTCTGCCTTCGCCGATCGCGACTTCTCCTCTCTGTGCTCACCGCCGTCGGTCGCTTGTATCGCGGAGCGAGTACCGGCGGATCAGCCGCCACGATCCGCCGTCGTGCCGCACGCGCCGCCGTCGTCCCTCTCTCGCCAATAGACGCCGCTCCAACACCGCCGCCGAGCTCGCCGTGCCTAATGCGTCGCCGCCACGAGAAAAGAGCGCTACCGCCGCACCTCCTCGCAGACGAAGACGCCACCGTCCGCGAGGATCGACCGCCGCCCTAGGGTTGCCACCGTCGCGCCAAGCCCTCCCTCTCGGTTCATTGTTTCGCCGCCCAACCCTATCCGCTGGCCAGATCTCGCGTCGGCTGATCGTTGCCGATCTCCGTCGATCTCCTTCCTAATCTTGCCGCCGCCGCCTAGGGTTGCCTCCTCGAGCCACCCGTCGCCGGACGCCAACGCCACACCGCTGCCACCGCGATTTGGAGTCATCCCGCACCGCTACTTCTCCCCTCTTCATCGAAGCTTCACTTCAGGCCGGGCTGATCGACATCTCTTCTTCCGATCTTCACTTCCAGGTAGTTGCCTCCGGCCACCATGGACGACCTTGGTGTTCCTCTCTCGATCTACCTCGGCGCCGGGCGCGTTGCCTCTCTTCGCTTTCCTCCGTGCGAGGCAGTCGGTGTTGCCACCCCATCACAGCTGCAACACCATCGCTCAACATCCGGGCTGCCACTCTGCCGGATAGATGGGTTGTTTTCCAGATCAGCATTGCGGTGAGCTGCCTAGCCGATGTTTCTGCCGATGATACCACAGCAAGATCTAAGGGAATCAAGGTTATCCTTCAATCTTCAAGTGATGAGTAGAGTTGGGAGGTTTTGCTCCCAATTCGATTGTAGATTTGGAGATGGATGTTGCTTAGATCCAGTTGGTGATTCGGAGCGGATTTTCTTAAGCATATGAAGAAGCTGTGGACGAATGAAACGATGTTGGGTAAGCATTGATTTGTATTTTTATGAAGTAGGTTATGTTATAGCTATATAATGGATTTTTTGGCAGGGGGATCAGTTTGGATTATAGGTGATTGAAGGTGAACAGCAGTAAGTTTGGATTCGGGTATCCAATGTGAGGAATTGGGCAATTGAGTAGATCTGATGAGGATCAAGAAGTCGAGCAAATGAAAGCTAGGCTTGGTAAGTGAGATTTGGTTGTTCATAGTTGTGTATCATATTAATTTAGTAAACTGATTTGAATATGTTATTATTGGATTATATTGATGGTTAGTGGAGACTAGAGTTATTTTGATTCTACGGTTTCAGGACTTCGATTCGAGGCAGGTTTGCAGACGTGAATACAATCAGCCGAACTACAAATCAGGTGGGTAATTTCCTACCTGGTCCGGGTAGATGTATTTGCATGCAGATTTAGTTATTGATATGAGCATGTTAGGTGTTCGTATTACCTTGACCCTGCTCTTTTTATCGTATGCTTGATCTTCTACCGTCGGTTATTAACTCCATTACTGATATCATGTTATTTTACCATGATTAGGAGTTATACATATAGGTGATGTAAGTAACTTAGAATTTGTTTAAGTTAAGTGAAAATAGTAAAGTCCGGATGACAACCTGATTGTACATTGGGGAAAAAGGTCATCCATATTTAGATAATGTCTTGAACCTAGGGCTAGTTCTAGTACCCTTAGGTTGCATGTTACCGTCGACCATATATTGTGTAAATGGTCAGGGGAATGATACTTAGTGTGTCGCTACGGACCGGTGGTCCTAGCTTGTTATGATCAGTCGAGTACGACTCTCTATCGGATAGAGAGTGCGTCGATCAGTTAAGTACGACTCTCTATTGGAGAGAGAGTTATGATCAGTCGAGTACGACTCTCTACAGGATAGAGAGTCCGTCTATCAGTTGAGTACGACTCTCTACAGGATAGAGAGTGCGTCGATTAGATTGGTATGACTCTCTACAGAATAGAGAGTATTATGATCAGTTGAGTACGACTCTCTACAGGATAGAGAGTGCGTTGATCTGGTTAGTATGATTCTCTGTAGAATATAGAGTCTATAGTGGATTTCTGTATGTGAGACATCGCATTCATGTCATTTGCATGCATGCTGGCGACGAGGTCTCCCTTGTGGTTGAGAGTGTCGCCAGTCATCCTGCCTCCACGGTTACTTATAGGAGGAGTAACCGGTGTGAGGGAAGAGCATTGTGGTGCCGCACTCTATCACTATAGACGGTGATAGTTGGATTTGCGTGCCGTAGTTCTGCGTGTGTGGTACTCGACCACTCATGGGTAGTGACTGTCAGAGTGACCAACAGCAGGGACCCCCATCGTGTAGCTTGCTCTTTACGCTTATATGCTACTCGATCATACTGCCCACTCGGCCACTCGAGAGTAGTGGTTGGTGTTGAGTTGGGACAGTTGTCATGCTCGAGCCACCGAGGCCACACTGGGGTCGTGGTAGCTTTAGGGTGAGCCGACATGACCATGCATCTTGCATTCACGTCATTGATGACATTTTTGCATATTGCCATATATATACATATATGCATGTATATATATATATATATGGATGATTGTGATTAGTATACATATATAGATGCAGTCTATATATATATATGCTTATTGTGATGTTGCATTTGATTGTATTATGCTTGCTGCATTTGGGTGTACATATTCATGCATGATTCTTGCATTGGTTATACGATTGTGTCGGATACTGGTATGAGTTGGATAGACCACTAGATACCTTGACCTGTAGCTAGAGTTTATTTTGAGTTGATCTACTCTTCCTGTTATATATATATATGTTGGATATATGTTCAGGTTGGATCAGAGTAGCGTGGCAGACTTCAGGTATGTCTGCATGTTTTATGTTGTTCATCCAGTTAGACGGTATAGGCTTGTATTTATATACTATGCTGATATACCTGTTGTACTTCTAGATTATGTTGTCGAAATACATGTGATATGACATATATACATGTTTTCTATTACCTACTGAGTTTTTACTCACCACTCCTCGCGGACCCTGGGTTTTCTGTCGCCCAGGTAACAGGTAGCTAACTTCGTGATGGACTTGGAGCACCGCTGGCTGGCATCGTCTCATCTCAACTCCGAGAGTCCGAGTTTTTGAGTCTTCCGTATGTTTTGGTTATGTATTCTGAGTTATGTGATGTACGCACATGTTGGTGCGGGTTTTGACGAGGTTTCTTTATGTTCTGGTGTTAGTCATACCGGTATGCACTCTGTGGATTGTATTGTGGTCCCGTTGTTTCCGCTGTGTTTTTCGTTATGTTGTTATGTTCTTATATGTATATGTTGTTATTGTTGTGGCCTACGGGCCTTGTATTAACCCGAAATGTTGCCACGTACAGGGGAGATGCTGTCCGTTTGATTTTCGGTTCGGCATGCTCTCGGGGCTTGACAACTTTAGTGGTATCAGAGCCCAAGGTTCTGCGATGCCATACAATGTTGTTTTGTGTCGAGTCTTGGATTCTCGGGAGTCGATTTATTCGGTTTTGGTTTTCTGAGATGAGATGGACAGCGGCTTGAGCTCCAAGTAGCACGAGGTAAGAATTCCTGAAAACTTATGGTTTAGTAGATATTTATCTAAATTTGATCAGTAGTTGTATACAGTATAGATATGATACCTGTACATACTTGTAGTAGGGGTCGTCCACCGAGACGACCAACCGGAGTTACCTTAGTGTTTACACTCCCAGTTTTGTTGCCTATGTATTTAGATGCTTATAACAGGGAATAACCTGTAGTGTTGGTTATTATTTGTAACCGTGGTATGAGTTGACCACGGGAACGACCTGTTGAGTCTGTGAGGCTTGAACCTGTGTTGAGAAGGTGATTTACCTTTGAGAGTCGATTGCTACCGAGTCGGAAAACAGGGGTCAAGTCGTCACATTTATTATGGGAATCAGAGACTACAGTCTTAGAGATTTCCACTAACTGTGCTAGTCAGATCATTACCTGTGGGTAATGAACAGACTGGTGGACTATTGTGATGCAGATAGCGGAAGGCTAGGTTATGGTGTTTCATAGGGATTTTATCCCTGAGTTGTTCGTACTGAGATGTATAACTTTGAGAGTACTTTTGAGTACTTAACTCGTGTTATACTGAGGAAGTGGAGTTAGTTGTATACCATTATCGGGATCAAGCCGGTATTTGGTAGAAAATGCAGAAACTAACTTTCGGGAAATAAAACATCACTTGATACGGGTGTAGTGACGTTGAAAGAGAGTATTTTCCTGTGTCACTTTTAGTGACACATTGTAAGGAATTCTTGAGCTTCAAGAAAGGGTGATCGGTTAGTAACAGTATACTGTGCAGAGTTGTGAGACTTGCGGAGGTTACGACCACCTAATAGCTCAAGAAGATGAATGGATATTTTAAGCCACCCAGAGATATTGGCTTATAATTGGATAAGGATGTATCTTCTACGGATCACGCCGGAAGGCGTTGGATAGAGTTAGAAGTCTCATTGTTGGGAAAAAGGAGTAAGATCAGGGTCACAGGCCTTGAGCTATTTTCCGATTATAGAAGACCAACTGCAGATCATCAAGATGTTCTCGTAGAGATCAGCACAGAAGATGTGGGTTACCTTATCAGCATCAACCTACTACCTCAGGCGTGGTTGAAGTTCCGTGATACTCCCCTTCAGCAGAGATCAGCACAGAAGCAACATCAGCAGAAGACATCTTAGAAGATTCAGTAGACAACAACAGTTAATCCTCTGTTTTGCTTAGTACAGAGGAGAGAGTATACGACGATGGTCGTATTTATTCAGTATTCTACAGTTTCAGCTCGTAGGATTAAGGGATGGATCAGATGATCTAGGGAAAAATCCCCGAGGCATTCGTCGCAGAAATGCGACCGCTTTGTCGTGGACTGTTGAATCTGATCTTTTCTCTTCGAAGAAAGGCCGAGACCTGTGTGGAGCCTTTTGGATCGGATCAACAGATATCGGATCGTTCAGGGTATTACTCTAGTTTTACCCTTTTAGGTAAATATGTTGAGAGATGCTTGTAGTTACAGGTATCTGTATCTAGAACATTCTCAATTGGATTAGAAGGGTCCTTTACATCGACTTGTGGGTCGATGGTATTTCTACCGTCAGGTGAGATGAGGATCAACAATTAAGAAGTCAAGGGATACCCTTAGACTTTGATAGACATATTTTTACTGTAGACATATCCTTACGGATGGTCAAATTGTTGGAAGTATGGTACGATATGTCTCTCGGATGTGCGTATAATCTGAGAGCCTTCGGATGTAATTTTGGATGAACTCCAAGGCTTGCCGTTGCTTAGGCAAGTGGAGTAGGCGATCGAAATGATTGCGAAAATAGTTCGGTATCGAAGATCACATATCGAATGATATTTTTGTTGGTATCAGTGTTGCTAAACACTATAAAAGAATTGGAAGAATGTGAGTTGCGAATATAGGAGATGTTGGAGGGGATATTTATTTATCCCAGTATTCCTCCTTGAGAAGATTCAGAACTCTTTGTTGAAAGAGAGATGGACCTTTGAAAGTATGCATCGATTATCGATGATGGAATATAGTATTTATTGTGAAGAATATCCTTCGTTATGAATAAATGATCTATTTAGATCAGCTAAGGACACATGCGTATACTCTAGGGTTGGTTTACGACTGGAGAGTTGATATGGTAGTGACATGGAGTCATATAAGTATCATTGTCGTGGTGATGATTGATATATCATTAGCCTAGAGAAAAAAGGGGATGCAGGTGTGTGGAGACGACAATTTCATACTTGGTATGAATTGTATGAGTTTTGATTAAGTTGTTAGACTAATTAACGATTTAGTCATCCATGAATTTGAGAATCGTGTATCCTGGACACGATTGGATCAGTTTGTGGTTGTTGGAGTTGCATAACCTGGCCACTGTTGATTGTGGTAGTTGGGGTTGCGCACTCGACCACCGTAGATGGTGGACTTCTTTGCATGATTTGGTTATTCCTACGAATGTGGATGGGATGCTTTTAAGCATTACTATACCACGGGCTTGTTTGACAAAGGTGATGATAGAAATCATTTAGTCGAAAGCTGGTGAAACCAGTTACAGGACTTAGAGGATGGTTAACTTTTACATGAGTATTAGTTAATCCTTCCGGAGTGGATAAAAGGATGTACGCAAATGCATCGTTTCAGGGATCGGAGCGATTCCGATGTAGTTGCATGAGACGTATCTTATGCTCACGATGGTTAAGAAACTATGAGATAGTCTGTCATATACATGACGTGACATTAGTAGTTATTATCTGGATTTGTAATTGTAAGGAGCAGGAATGCTCATGGGATTTTGACTAGCTACTGGGTAGCTACTATAGAGTTGCTGGAGCGCGAACAGTTGCAACAATTGCAACGAGTGAGATTCGTCGCTATAGTCTCCCGTGCACTTACAGAGTGTGTAGTGGAGCGAAGTTTGAATGGTTGATGGACTTCTCTTTTGAGAAGATAATTCCCCGTCTTTGACAAGGATGGTGTGTTCCGGACATGCATCCAGTCAAGGAGTCGCTACAGGAAATGTTTGTACTGGTGGGAACGGTATGAAGAGATATACCGCAGACCTTGTTGCGGGATATTTACCATACCAGCAGGTGATAGTTGAACATCAGAAATCCGATGGATTTCTCCAAGAAAATTCCGATTTCGGAATGGAAGTGGGAGCATATTACTATTGATTTCGCTATGGGGTTGCCTAGTACCAGTAAAAGACATGATGCGATTTGGGTGATCGTGGATCGACTAATCCAAATTAGCTCATTTCCTTTTTATTCGTGGGTCGTACTTGTTGGATCATTCGGTAGAGTTGTATTACCGAAAGATTATCAGATTGCGTGGGGTACTTTTAAGTACCAAATCGAATAGAGATTCGCAATTTACCCCGCGATTTTGACAGAGTCTGCACCAGACTATGGGCATAGAGCTTTGGCTTAGTGCAACGTTTCATCTGCAGACAGATGAACAGTCTGAGTGTATCATTTAGACGTTGGAGGATCTATTCAGATCTTGTGTCGTGGATTATGGAGGTGTAGCTTATCGGTTGGCTTTACCTCCGACACTTGCGGGTGTTCACAACGTATTTCATGTTTCTATGCTGGGAAAATACGTGCCGCAATCTGACCATGTTCTGAAGAAGATAGAAATTCTACCTCAGTTTAATGCGACTTGCGAGGTGATTCCAGGATGGAGCCTAGGTCGCAAGGAGCGATAGTAGTGGGACGAAAAACCATCCGACTCATAAAAGTTAGATGACAGCATCATACCGATGGTGAGGCTACGTGAAAGCTGGAAGATACTATCCGAGCTCGATATCCTCATTTGTTCACTTGAGGCATGTAGTAGTTCAAGAAATCTCGAGTTGGATCTCGTATGTTAGTACGAAATTTGGGGACCAAATTTTTATTAGTGGGGGAGAATGTAAGATACCGGAAAAAAAAAATGGTTGGTGATGTTTGGTTAGGGATATACTTAGACCTAACTTAGATTTAAATGGTATGAGTTTAATTAAATGGAGCTTAGGGTTAAATTAACCTAGGGTTAATTGAATTTTTGGGTTAATGGCTTATAGGATTAAACCCAACCCACTAACCCTCAAAAAACCCGATCCACTTACGCTCCCTTTAACGCACGCCGTTCGCCGTTCCATCGCCGAAAGTTTCCCGAGCGTTTCCACAATCGCGCACTTCTTCCCCAAATCTCTTCCTTCGCCGATCGCGACTTCTCCTCTCTGTGCTCACCGTCGTCGGTCGCTTGTATCGCCGGAGCAGCTGGCGGATCGTACGCCGGCCACGACAGTCGTCGCGCCCCGGCACCGTGCCTCGTCGTCGTCCCCTCTCTCGCCAATAGACGCTGCTCCAACACCGTCGCCGAGCTCGCCGTGCCCTAATGCGTCGCCGCCGCGAGAGAAAGAGCGGCTACCGCCGCACCTCCTTTTCGCACGAGTGCACGCCACCGTCGCGAGGGATCGACTGCCGCTGCCCTAGGGTTGCCACCGTCACGCCAAGCCCTCCCTCTCGGTTCATTGTTTCGCCGCTCCAACCCTACTGTCACCGCTGCATCTTCGCGTCGCTGATCGTTGCCGATCTCCGTCGATCTCCTTCCTGTGCTTGCCGCCGCCGCCTAGGGTTGCCTCCTCGAGCCACCCGTCGCCGGACGCCAACGCCACGCCGCTGCCACTGCGATTTGGAGCCACTGCTGTCACCGTCACTTCTCCCCCTCTTCATCGAGCTTCACCGGAGCAGCGGGCTGATCGACATCTCTTCTTCCTGATCTTCACTGCCAGCCGAGTTGCCCCCGACCACCATGGACAACCTTGGCTGTTCCCTCTCTCGATCTACCTCGAGCGTCGGTCGTTTGCCTCTCTTCGTTTCCTCTGGTCTGAAGGCAGCCGGTGTTGCCGCCCCATCACAGCTGCAACACCATCGCTCAACATCCGGGCTGCCACTTTGCCGGATAGATGGGTTGTTTTCCAGATCAGCATTGCGGTGAGCTGCCTAGCCGATGTTTCTGCCGATGATACCACAGCAAGATCTAAGGGAATCAAGGTTATCCTTCAATCTTCAAGTGATGAGTAGAGTTGAAAGGTTTTGCTCCCAATTCGATTGTAGATTTGGAGATGGATGTTGCTTAGATCCAGTTGGTGATTCGGAGCGGATTTTCTTAAGCATATGAAGAAGCTGTGGATGAATGAAACGATGTTGGGTAAGCATTGATTTGTATTTTTATGAAGTAGGTTATGTTATAGCTATATAATGGATTTTTTTGGCAGGGGGATCAGTTTGGATTATAGGTGATTGAAGGTGAACAGCAGTAAGTTTGGATTCGGGTATCCAATGTGAGGAATTGGGCAATTGAGTAGATCTGATGAGGATCAAGAAGTCGAGCAAATGAAAGCTAGGCTTGGTAAGTGAGATTTGGTTGTTCATAGTTGTGTATCATATTAATTTAGTAAACTGATTTGAATATGTTATTATTGGATTATATTGATGGTTAGTGGAGACTAGAGTTATTTTGATTCTACGGTTTCAGGACTTCGATTCGAGGCAGGTTTGCAGACGTGAATACAATCAGCCGAACTACAAATCAGGTGGGTAATTTCCTACCTGGTCCGGGTAGATGTATTTGCATGCAGATTTAGTTATTGATATGAGCATGTTAGGTGTTCGTATTACCTTGACCCTGCTCTTTTTATCGTATGCTTGATCTTCTATTACTATTAACTCCATTACGATATCATGTTATTTTACCATGATTAGGAGTTATACATATAGGTGATGTAAGTAACTTAGAATTTGTTTAAGTTAAGTGAAAATAGTAAAGTCCGGATGACAACCTGATTGTACATTGGGGAAAAAGGTCATCCATATTTAGATAATGTCTTGAACCTAGGGCTAGTTCTAGTACCCTTAGGTTGCATGTTACCGTCGACCATATATTGTGTAAATGGTCAGGGGAATGATACTTAGTGTGTCGCTACGGACCGGTGGTCCTAGCTTGTTATGATCGATCGAGTCGACTCTCATCGGATAGAGAGTCGTCGATCGATTGAGTACGACTCTCTATTGGAGAGAGAGTTATGATCAGTCGAGTACGACTCTCTACAGGATAGAGAGTCCGTCTATCAGTTGAGTACGACTCTCTACAGGATAGAGAGTGCGTCGATTAGATTGGTATGACTCTCTACAGGATAGAGAGTATTATGATCAGTTGAGTACGACTCTCTACAGGATAGAGAGTGCGTTGATCTGGTTAGTATGATTCTCTGTAGAATAGAGAGTCTATAGTGGATGTCTGTATGTGAGACATCGCATTCATGTCATTTGCATGCATGCTGGCGACGAGGTCTCCCTTGTGGTTGAGAGTGTCGCCAGTCATCTTGCCTCCACGGTTACTTATAGGAGGAGTAACCGGTGTGAGGGCAGAGCATTGTGGTGCCGCACTCTATCACTATAGACGGTGATAGTTGGATTTGCGTGCCGTAGTCCTGCATGTGTGGTACTCGACCACTCATGGGTAGTGACTGTCGGAGTGACCAACATCAGGGACCCCCATCGTGTAGCTTGCTCTTTACGCTTATATGCTACTCGATCATACTGCCCACTCGGCCACTCGAGAGTAGTGGTTGGTGTTGAGTTGGGACAGTTGTCATGCTCGAGCCACCGAGGCCACACTGGGGTCGTGGTAGCTTTAGGGTGAGCCGACATGACCATGCATGCTGCATTGCCGACTGATGGCATTTTTGCATATTGCCATATATATACATATATGCATGTATATATATATATATATGGATGATTGTGATTAGTATACATATATAGATGCAGTCTATATATATATATGCTTATTGTGATGTTGCATTTGATTGTATTATGCTTGCTGCATTTGGGTGTACATATTCATGCATGATTCTTGCATTGGTTATACGATTGTGTCGGATACTGGTATGAGTTGGATAGACCACTAGATACCTTGACCTGTAGCTAGAGTTTATTTTGAGTTGATCTACTCTTCCTGTTATATATATATATGTTGGATATATGTTCAGGTTGGATCAGAGTAGCGTGGCAGACTTCAGGTATGTCTGCATGTTTTATGTTGTTCATCCAGTTAGACGGTATAGGCTTGTATTTATATACTATGCTGATATACCTGTTGTACTTCTAGATTATGTTGTCGAAATACATGTGATATGACATATATACATGTTTTCTATTACCTGCTGAGTTTTTACTCACCACCCCTAGCGGACCCTGGGTTTCGTCGCCCGGTGCAGTGCTGACCGTGATGGACTTGGAGCACATTGGTGGCATCGTCTCATCTCAACTCGAGTCCGAGTTTTTGAGTCTTAGTATGTTTTGGTTATGTATTACGAGTTATGTGATGTACGCACATGTTGGTGCGGAGTTTTGACGAGGTTTCTTTATGTTCGTGTTAGTCATAGGTATGCACTCTGTGGATTGTATTGTGGTCCCGTTGTTTCATTTGTGTTTTTCGTTATGTTGTTATGTTCTTATATGTATAGGGCCTTGTATTAACGAAATGTTGCTGAGAGTCTTGTCCATTTGATTTTGCATGCTCTCGGCGTGACCACGAGTGGCGGCCTACATGCTGCTCATGATAAGCCAGCGAGCTGGTAGCGACCTCGCGGCCGAGACGCTGGCTCCTTGTCGGGGGCACAGGCGGCCAGAGGATAGCGGCCGGGCCAGGACCGGCTCGCGGCTCATGACGGACGGTTCGTGGCGACGGCGTGCTCGCGAGACGGCCCAGCTCTCGGCGCGACGCGAAAGAAGCGGCGCGGAGGCTCGTCGGGGAGGACTTGTGGGATTAGGGCATCGGGCGGAAAAAGGGTAACTTTGCAACGAATCTTTGGATTCGTTGCAAATTTGCAACGAATCAAAGATTCGTTGCAAATATTTTTTAAAAAAAAAATTAAAACATTTGAAAACATTAACTGATTTTTTAATTTTTTTTAAAAAATATTTGCAACGAATTTGAGGATTCGTTGCAAAAATTTTGCAATGAATCTATGATTCGTTGCAATTTTGCAACGAATTTGAGGATTCGTTGCAAATTTGCAAAGAATCATAGATTCGTTGCAAATATTTAAAAAAAAAAATTAAAACATTTGAAAATGTTAATTGATTTTTTAATATATTTTTTATAAATTTATGCGAATCCAGAAATTCGTTGCAAATTTGCAACGAATCCAGAAATTCGTTGCAAATTTGCAACGAATCCATAAATTCGTTGCAAAATATTTGCAACGAATCACAGATTCGTTCCAAATTTGCAACGATTTTCTGGATTCGTTGCAAATATTTTTTAAAAAAAAATTAAAAAAATTCGAAGACGTTAACTGATTTTTTAATTTTTTTTTAAAAAATTTGCAACGAATCCAGAAATTCGTTGCAAATTTGCAACGAATTTGAGGATTCGTTGCAAAATATTTGCAATGAATCCAGAAATTCATTGCAAATTTGCAACGAATCACAGATTCGTTGCAAATTTGCAACGAATCATAGATTCGTTGCAAATATTTTTTTTAAAAAAAATTAAAACATTTGAAAACGTTAATTGATTTTTTAATATATTTTTTTTATAAATTTAAATGTTTGCAATGAATCCAGAAATTCGTTGCAAATTTGCAACGAATCTGTGATTCATTGCAAAATATTTGCAACGAATCTGTGATTCGTTGCAAATTTGCAACGAATTTCTGGATTCGTTGCAAAATATTTTTTAAAAAAAAATTAAAAAAATTCGAAAACGTTAACTGATTTTTTTATTTTTTTTTTTAAAAAATTAAAACATTTGAAAATGTTAATTGATTTTTTAATATATTTTTTTTTTAAATTTAAAAGTTTGCAACGAATCTGTGATTCGTTGAAAATTTTTTTTTATAATATAATAAAAATCTGCGATGAATTATGTATTCGTCGCTAAATTAGCGACGAAACATAAATTCGTCGCAGAATTTTGCAACGAAGTTATTTTTTCGTCGCAGAATTTGCAACGAAAATAAATTCGTTGCAAAAAACTGCGACGAAATTTTTTTTTCGTCGCTAATTTGCGACGAAAAAAAATTTTCGTCCCCAATATGCGACGAATTTTGCAACGAAATTTAAATGTTGGAAATTTTATAATTTTTACAACAAATTATTTTTCATCGAAAATTTCGTTACAAATCTGCGACGAAATATTAAAGTCGTCGCAAAATTTGTTGCAGATTTGCAACGAATTATTTTCGTTGCTAAAGTTCGTCGCCAAAAAACAGTTTTTTTGTAGTGTTTGACTCAATTCTAAGATTGATTTGTCGACATCAGTCGACTATGTTCATCATCAATCGACTGGACCAGTCGATTGCGTTGAGTTGCCGACTCAACTGGATCATAATCTCGGTGTCAATCGACCGCTGCAAGGTGCTTAGTAAATATACTTGATGCTCATTCAATTTTTTACTTGCACTACAAGATTAGCATAATATATTCAAGTATATTAATAGTGACAGTCCTTTGACTGTCCGATCTCGATTTCAGCATTCCTCCGGAAGCCTTGGTCCGATCGATGCCTACGGTTGTTCCCGTAAAGAGGATGCATCCCTACCATCGCTCCTCATACGGAGCTTACCTTTGTCCATTTGCTTAGCATCTGATTCTCCAAGGCAACTCAATTCCTGCACACTTAACACATCACATAAGATAACTATATGACTTAACTTTGAACCTTTGCCATAATTAAACCTATGTTTGATTATCCTGGTCCCCTGCACCAACATTAGGGTTGTAAACGAGTCAAGCCAAGCCAAAATTTATAGTGTTCAGATTTGTTTGATAAGATAACCAAGCCGAGCCGAACCAAGTCTAAAATTAACCAAACTATTGAAAAACCTGTTCAATCTTGGCTTGGTTTCTTTTTTTTCGAGATCGAGCTTGGCTTGAGCTTGAATTGAGCTTTACTTATTTAATGAGTATCAAACTTCTAATCAAGCTAGATTCAAGCTTGATTAATACTTGTTTAAGCTTGGCTTGTTTAAATATTATCAAGCTCGTTTGTTTGTTTGTTTAAAGTTCTAATATTTTATTTGATTGATTAGTGAGCTTGTTTGTTTATTTTGAAAGTTTGTTTCTTTATTTAAAAAAATATTTATAGGTTTTCTTATTTGTTTATTTATAAGTTTAATAAGGTTTGTCACAAGCTTGTTTACTCAGAATCTATAATATAAATATATTTTAGTACATCATAATAATCATTTTATGAATCAAAAAATGTCATAAAATCTTAAAAAATCACATTAAATTGTATCTTAATTCAAATAGATGAATCACACATGGATATAACTTTTAACCAAAACAATAACAATTATATAGAGTATTCAACTTTCGAATATAACTTTATGTCAAAATAACAACAATTATATAGAGTATTCAACTTATAATTCATAACTTAATGATAAGAAGTCATACTTCATTACAAAAATATTACTAAATTGCAATGTTTATGAAACTAATAGATATCTCTGGGTCTTCAAAATGTAACTTCCTCATCTCAAGGACTCATCTTAGCCATTCTCATCCTAAAAAAAACAACAATTAGGTTTGCAATATATTACAAATATCTTAGAAAAATATGGTTGTATAAGCTGAAATCTTGCAAATAAAAAAAATATAGAAAGACAAAACAACCACTAGCTACACTATCCTTGTAAATCAAGAATCTTAATCAATTTTTTTTATTTCATCTCTTTTAGGAACCTTTTTCTACAACTTTGTCAATATATCTGCCTACTTCAAAAATATTAAATGTTTATAAATGACATTTTAGACCCTAGCAGAAGAACAATTTAATCAATAAAAAAGAAATATTTTTTTTAAAGAAACTTTATTATATACACAATCAAAAGGAGTTAAATAGGATTTAGTTTGATAACGTATATTAGCATAGTAAAAAAGATCATCATTTACAAGAAGTCAACCAAAAAAAGTAACATTAAAGAATTAATAATTTAATAAAAAAATATATCATCTAGAGAACTATTACCTATGATAGATTAACAGATAAAAATGGCTAATATAAATTGTACTCTTTCACATTTTCCTTTATTCAAAATAAAAATACCATAAGTTTAATACTAAATATAAACAAAAATCATAAAATCAAATAATGAATTACCTTTTTTTCCTTTTGATATTATAAAGATGACGAAACCAATCCTCACCACAAAGTAGAACTTGAACTATTTCAACTCCTAATGAAGCACGATAATTATCAATCACTCAACCACCGACACTAAAAGCTGATTCTGAAGCCACAATCATAATGGGAATACATAATATGTCACAAGCCATCTTTGATAAAATTTGAAATTTGAGATTGTTTGCTTTCCACCATTCTAATGCATCAAAGTGAGTTTCATCATTTTGACAAATGTAAACACCATCATCCAAATAGATGTCTAACATAGATTTGATATGTTGAACATTATCAATATTTCTAATAAAATTATCAAACTTAGATTGCCCGATCGCAATAGTTTTTCCTTTTTCATTATTTGCATTTGAAATGATGTTAGACCCGTCACCATTTGAATCACCATTGAGGTTATTGTTAAAATTTTCTTCTATATGTGCAGTGACATATTCAATGTATAACTCATACAAATTATTCTTCACTAAAACAATTTGATGGGAACTAACTTCTGTTGGGAACTTCGGTAATCGCTAGAGGGGGGGTGAATAGCGCGTCATCGTATGTCGATGGATTACGATCGCGATCACATGTTCGCTACAAATTTGATTAGTGCGCAACGGAAATAATAGAAATAAAGAAATAACAAAATACACACAAGAACAATAGACAACGCGATATAATATGGTTCGGAACCGAATGGTTCCTACTTCACGGATTGGGCTCTAAAGGCCCTAGCGATGCCAACACACATCACTATAACAAATAACTCAGAATAATTCGGAGGTGGAGAAACCTCGTACAAGTGATTACAATAGTAATACTAAGCAAATACAATCAAATATAAATATGAAATGCAATACAAGTAAAGAAAACAACTTTACAAGAGCTTTTGATTGTTTGCTTTTGGTTGCTTGAAGAGTAGCCTTGGAGATCCCGAATTGCAACAACAAATCACTCCAAAGAAGCTCAAGAACCATGTCAAAAATTCTCCCCACGAACAACTTTTATAACCTGCAACTCGGACTGATTTTTACCAAGCAGTCGACTGCCCCTGTAGCCATTGTCTCACAACGACATGAGACACGTCAGATAAGTCCAACGGATACATATTCAGTCGACTGATAGCTCAATCAGTTGAATGCTCGTGTCGATCACTCGACTGAAGAACATTCTGTACTCGACATCCCGACAAGCAGTCGACTGATCTCTAGATCAGTCGACTGCTAAGGCCATCAGTCGACTGCCCAATGCTGGCAGTCAACTGCTAGGCGATTTCCCAAAGTCAAACCCTAGTTGACTCCCATCAGTCGACTGACCATAGTCCCAGTCGACTGATACACCTCAAACATGAGGTTTTAACCCAAGTATGATGCCCCCATACTTGCTAGACCACCCTTAGCCTAGACCTAGGCCTTCTAGCCACCTCCGTCAGCCTCACACCAATCGGATCCCTCCAAGTCATCCATGACTTGTTCATCCATACGCTAGCCTTCAGGTGCTTCCATCGTCTATGTCATGCTAAGTTGATCTATACCGCCTGTTGAGGATCAAACGGCCGGCTAGAGGGGGTGAATAGCCCTCTTACGTTGCGTGGTGGAATTCTCTCGTTCGTTTACTCGTCTACACAATCGTTAGCGCAAGCGGAAGTATAAACAATTAAGACAAGGCAATAAACGAAAATACAAACGCTAACAAAGGAGATGTAATGTGGTTCACGGCTACGCCGCTAATCCATGGTCCGATTCGTCCAAGGTGAATCACTCCTTCAAAGTCAATCACTATTGGTCTCTCCTTTGCACCAAGCTAGGTGGAGGTAACCTTTACAATCAAGATCACTCTTCTTACAATAAGAATGGAGTAAAAGCAAGTAAGAAGAGTTTAAGGCTTGTGGGGCACTAGGAAGATCACTTAGAGAATAAGCATTAGCCTCTCAAGGCTCCACTCTCTCTCTTTTTATAGAGAGGAAGATTTTCTTCCCGTTGGCCGCCACCAGTTGACTGCTACCCTTAGCAATCGACTGCCGCCACTCCAACGGCCTCCGAACACGTCGGATCCCGACCGTTGTAGTCCAACGGAACAATTGGTAGTCGACTGATGGACCTCATCGATCATTCGCTCCGTAATGGTCGGCGATTGGCTATGAGTGGTTCGTGGCGAACCCTATTACGATCATGCGCCTTCAACGGTAGACTCGGCCTAATTCGATCAATCGGATACGGTCGAACTACATTCGACTTAGAGCGATGGCGCCCTTCCCGCGATCGGTGTCGGTAAATCCCATCTGACACTTAGCCAAATGGCCAAGTTTCACCTAGAGCTACTATCCCTTCCCGGGTTACATTCGCTCATTCTCATCTCTCAAAGTCCCTCGCCTTCGAAGTTATCTTCGTCCTCAGCCACGTCCCTCGGCAGCATCAGGCGCACAACTCTGCAATGCTCCTTCGCCTCTCTTGCCTCGAAGTCTACTTCCTCCGGCTTCACTCCAAGCTCCTTGTCCGGCGGTCCCTCGGATGCTCCAAGCGCACGGCTTCCGCAAAGCCATCCTTCACCGACTCAAGGACCAAGTCATGAGATGTGAAACTCGCCACGGCTCCATGTGCGAATTACTAAGTCCTGCACGACTTCAACACACATATCAAATCAACATAATAAACTAACTTAAACCCTTTGCCACACACATCAAAACCTAATCACGGCAAGAGATTGCTCTAACAATCTTCCCCTTTTTGATGTGTGGCAATCCGTTTAAGTTAGGTAAAAACATTTGATATAAATTTCTAAGGTAAGAAGGCATGTAAACATAAACATGATATAGCAACATGTAACTCCCCCTTAATCCATGAAACTCCCCATACAAATTTTCTCCCCCTATCATAATTTACTTAAACATAATTACTTCTCCCCCTTTGACACCATCAAAAAGATTAACACTAAGTTATAAACTCATGGCATCAAGTTTAATAGAAGGAAAATACCCAAAAACATGAATAAAATCTGAAATTAGAAAATATTGGGCTGTTTCTCAGGTGATCAGTCGACTACTATCAGTATGGCAGTCGACTGGCACAATGGATTCTGAAATTCTGATTTTCTGGGCGGATTTCAGAAATGCATTAAAAATTCCAAAAAATTCGAAAAATCATGAATTTTGGGGAACATATTTCTTGTAAGATTCTTTATTAGTGAAAAATAGTTTTTCATGAAAAGTCAATATATTTTCATAGATTTTCCAAAAATCCAAAAGATTTAAAAACCACTAGGCTTTTGATCATGTGAGTATCAAGTTTAACACCTAGTTTTGGTTCCAATTGTTTCAAAACATGAATACATAGATTTTAGATTAAGAAATTGTTTTGAAAATATATGAAATATCCAACCATGATCTTTGGGCAATATGTCTATGAATTAAACATAAGTCTTCCCCATGATTGGTCTATTATTGCTATTTTGATACTTCAAATGACCATCTAAATGTCATAGGCATTAGTGGACATTTGTATCATCCTAACATCTCACCCATGCTAAGTTTTTAATCAAGATAGCCTATTGTGAGTGTGAGATGTATCCTACGTGGTATTTGTATATACTTAACCATTTATATTCATGCAATTCTATCAAGGTTAAGTATCAACCTAACAATCCTCATGATCATAAAGGCATATATCAATTGATTCTACATTATGATCATGAACCTAAAGTATTCATCAATTTATGATCATGCATTAGGTATTATGTCATGATAATAAACAAAGTATCACCTAAAGCATGATTTAACCCTATTTTTCATGATTATGTGCCAAATATTAAAATCATAAATCATGATTGCGAACATACATAGCAATTACATTAATCATCATGATTTAAGCATTATTAACTATTTATAGGCACGTTATCATCACATAACACTATTCAAAAAATGTTGTCCCGCCATCCTAAGTCAACTAAAATATGATATAGGTCAATTGCATATGGTTGACTACCCTAGGGGTTTTCTAACCCTTAAGGATGGATTTTGGAACCCAATACAAATTCTTGCCTATAGGGTTCACTAGATACTCCTTGGGGATCCATTTCCTAGTAATTACCTTCTTCTTATCTTGTCCCCTAGCAATTAGGCATTTATAGGCCTTTTCATTTTTCTTTTATTTGTATCCTAGGCCTTTCTTATTAAAACTAGCTCTTTGGCTCCCTATAATCATGTTCAAGGTGTTTGAGCCAATAGTAAACTTTTCTAGGGCTTTGGTTAAATAGTCTACCTTTTCCCTTAAAGCCCTATTTTCTTCTATGCATGCATCATTAACATCTAATGGCACATAAAGATCATGTGAGCATGCATCATCATTACAAGAAGAAATATTTTCATTTTCATTTAAGCATGCTTTTTCTAATTTTTGTTCTAATTCCTTAATTTGTTCAAGCATGCATTTGTTTTTCTTCTTTGCTCTAAATAAGTCCTTAGTGAGGCTAGAAATCATAGACATAATTTGCTTAGGGGGTAGATTTGTTACCTCACTTACCAAGTCCTCTTCTTCGGATGAGGATGTAGAGGAGGCTCCCCCTTCACTTGAGCTCTCTCCACTTGAGCTTGATTCTTCATTTTCGGTGGAGGAGCAATCCAAGTCATCAAAGGCCATCAAGGCCAAATTGGTGACAAAGGCATTCTCCTCATCCGATGATGATGAGGAGGATGAGGATGGGTCATCCCAAGTCCTTGCCTTTAGAGCTTTGGTCTTCCCCTTTTCTTTTGTCTTCTTCTCCTCTTCCTTCTTTTTCTTGCTCCCCTTTTTCTTCTTCTTTTCTTCTTTCTTTTTCTTTTCTTCTTTGCTCTTGTTTAGGAGGGGACAATTGTCCCTTATGTGTCCCTCTCCTTGACAATTGTAGCAAATGATTTTCTCCCTTGGTCTTCTATTCCTATCATTTGATTTGTTAAAATGAAAACCTTTTAAAGCACACCTTACCTTCCTTACCATATACGCTTCTTCCGTGCTATCCATGGAGGAGGAGGAGGATGCTTCATCATCGGAGGAGGAAGGGATCTCTATTTTCTTCTTCCCCTTGTTTGCCAATAGTATCATTCCCCTTGAAGGTTGAATTCTAGGCTCTTCTTGTATTCCTTCAAGCCTTGTTTCGTGGAGCTCCATTGTTGAGAAGAACTCCTCCAAGGTGCTCACTTCTAAATTCTTCGAAATATAGAAGGAGTCCACCATGGAGCTCCACTTTGAGGATCTCGGAAAGGCATCTATAGCCTTCATAACCATATCCCGGTTTGATAGCTTCTCACCTACACTTGACAAACCGGTTATAATTTCCTTGAAACGAGAATGTAAGGAAATTACCTTTTCTCCCTTTTCTAGTTTAATGTTGTTGAGTTGGGAGCGGAGGAGATCTCTCCTTGCTAGCTTCGCCTCGGATGTGCCTTCATGAAGCTCAATTAGCTTCTCCCACATCTCCTTGGCACTTAGACATTCTCCTATTCGGTTGATCTCTTGTTGGGGGAGCACATTGAAGAGATGATGCTTGGCTTTTGAATTTGCAAGGTGCTCTTCCCTATGCTTTTTGGTCCACCTAGATTTCTCTATTGGCTTCCCCTCTTCATCCCTAGGTAAAACGAAATCGGATTCCATTGTAATCATAATATCAAAATCCGTTTCGAAAAATACCTCCATTCGCTTCTTCCACCAAGCGAATTCTCCTTCGAACTTTGGTGGGTGAATGTTGGAGCCGGCCATTTTGAATGTTGTTTGTGGTGGCGGTTAGTCCTCGACAAGCTTTCCTTGGCTCTGATACCACTTGTTGAGGATCAAACGGCCGGCTAGAGGGGGTGAATAGCCCTCTTACGTTGCGTGGTGGAATTCTCTCGTTCATTTGCTTGTCTACACAATCGTTAGCGCAAGTGGAAGTATAAACAATTAAGACAAGGCAATAAACGAAAATACAAACGCTAACAAAGGAGATGTAACGTGGTTTACGGCTACGCCGCTAATCCACGGTCCGATTCGTCCAAGGTGAATCACTCCTTCAAAGCCAATCACTATTGGTCTCTCCTTTGCACCAAGCTAGGTGGAGGTAACCTTTACAATCAAGATCACTCTTCTTACAATAAGAATGGAGTAAAAGCAAGTAAGAAGAGTTTAAGGCTTGTGGGGCACTAGGAAGATCACTTAGAGAATAAGCATTAGCCTCTCAAGGCTCCACTCCCTCTCTTTTTATAGAGTGGAAGGCCCTTAGCGATCGCCGCCTTGAACACTGTCCGTCCGGCAGATTGTAGTCAGCGGAACACTTAGCGGTCGAATGATGGACCTCACGATCATTTCTTGCCTCGACGCTTCGCCGATTGAGCTATGGCGGTTGTGGCGAACCCTATTGACTACCGATCTGCGCTTTAGCGATCATTCGCTCTAATTCAGTCAATCGGATACCAGTCGAACTACATTCGACTTAGAGCAGTCGACTGCCCTTCCACGGCAGTCGACTGGTATCGAAAAATCCCATCCGACACTTAGCCAAATGACCAAGTTTCACCTAGAGCTACTATCCCTTCCCGGGTTACATTCGCTTATTCTCATCTCTCGAAGTCCCTCGCCTTCGAAGTTATCTTCGTCCTCGGCCACGTCCCTCGGCAGCATCAAGCGCACGACTCTGCAATGCTCCTTCGTGTCTCTTGCCTCGAAGTCTACTTCCTCCGGCTTCACTCCAAGCTCCTCGTTCGGCGGTCCCTCGGATGCTCCAAGCGCACGGCTTCCTCAAAGCCATCCTTCAACGACTCAAGGACCGAGTCATGAGATGTGAAATTCGCCACGGCTCCATGTGCGAATTACTAAGTCCTGCACGACTTCAACGCACATATCAAATCAACATAATAAACTAACTTAAACCCTTTGCCACACACATCAAAACCTAATCACGACAAGAGATTGCCCTAACACCGCCAAGGCACATTGGGCTTACGTTGCCAAGACTCCACTTGGACTTTACACCACCAACCATTAGACTTATGCTGCCAAGACTCCACCCTTAGACTTTACGCTGCCAATATTCCCCTTGGACTTCTCAATTGCCAAGTAACCATGACTTGGACTTTCACCGCCAAGACTACACCCTTGGACTTACTTAGCCAAGACTACATCCTTGGACTTCTCAATTGTCAAGACTCAAGCTTGAACTTTCCCTTGCCAACCCATATTGGACTTTCCATGCCAAGACCATGCTTGGACTTTTCCCATGACAATGGTCAAACCATCGTCAAACATCAAGTATGACCTGGGTCTATTACATCAGTAATCTCCCCAACACATGTCAGACATCCATGTCAAACATCAAAATACTACTCAAGTCAAACTCGTGTCTGGTCAATCGTGACCTCGGCCGATTGCACCAACAATCTTCCCCTTTTTGATGTTTGACAAAAAACACCCTTGAGATAGGCCCCTAACTCAAATTCCCTTACCAATTATCCCAAATTGGTAATTCCATACATTCTCCCCCTTTTTGACATACATCAAAAAAGTTCTCCCAAGGAGGTCAATGTCTCATATCCAATGAGATCTTACAATCTCCCCCTAGGTCCAAAAACATCTAGGATGCCTATAATCTTCCTAGTGATAAGTCTCATATCACTCAAGAGAGTGTTGGATCGAGAAGCGTCGCTAGAGGGGGGGGTGAATAGCGATCGTAAATCTTTTCTTTTTCGTTCGTTCGATACGTAAAGTAAGCACAGCGGAAAATAAATGAACACGTTTATTTTACTTGGTTCACAACCCAGCGGTTGCTACTCCAAGGCCCTATCGGTCCTAGACCGCGTACGGAGGGCAAAGCACTAAAACGTCTCCTCCTCGTTGGAGGTAGGAGACAACGATTACAAAAACCGAATATACGAGGATGAGGCAACAAGCCTACCTCACCTCGTTATGAAGATAAAAATACAGAATATAATATCAAAAATATTACTTGAATCTACTGCCGACGAAGAAGATCAAAACTTGGCGTCGCGTCGGCGTTATGACGGTGTTGAAGCGTTGGCGTTGTAGGAGCACTTGATGAATAATTGATGTGATTTGGAGATGAATCCTCCCCTCCTTTTATAGACTTTAGCCTCTGAATTTGTCTCCTATTTCTTTGGAACGGATCATGAATTTTTCCAAATTTTTATCGCGAAGTAGCGCGTCAAGCGTTATCGTTTGACCTAGCGCAAAGGCCCGATAAATCGTCGCCATCGATCGTGATGCCTCTCATCGATCGATGATGGCGATCGGCGATGCATCTCATCGATCAGCGAATAGCGATCATTGCAATGTCCTTTTCGTAAGGTCGGTATGCCGGCTGACACTTCCTGCCGATGAAGGTGCTTCGGAAAATGATACATCACGATGGTTTCCGAAGTCAGATCTCGACCTAGACCTTCCGAAGTCTTAGTCGAATCGTCCTCTGATCATCCCGTAAAGAGGACACGACCTTACAATCTCTCACTCACACGAGCTTACCTCGATAGTAGCTCTCACTTCCGGCCTTCCACTCGATTCCTTCGGCTCCCTCCGAATTCACTCAAGTGTCGCCCGACCACCACGGCTTCCTCCGGGTGTCGCTAGCCTTCAGCTCCAGCTTTAGTACTTTTCTGCACACTTGATTTAGCTCGTGAGATAACAATATAAACTTAACTTTGTGTCTTTGCCATAATCAAAACACAGGTTCGATTATCTAGTGCCCCTGCACCAACAGAGAGGTACTCCTATGAAGTCTCCCAATTTCCAAATTGGGTGTCTCAAATTCCCATTTCTCCCCCTCATGAGGAAAAATAACATCCATCATCCCATGATGGAAAACACTCTCTAAAGGCTTGCTCCCCCTTGACCATTGAACCAACAATGTCCTTAGGAAGTCCTTAAGCTTATAGGAACTCTAAACCATCAAAATTAAGGTCCAAAGTTCAATATTGAACTTTCCCACACCTTAAAATTGATACATTACCCTAACAACTCTCCTAATCCATATCCAATAGATTTTCACCCTTTCCAATGCTTTCCAATGAATATCCTAGGGTTAGGAGTAGTTAGAGAACACTAACATAGTTGAAATTGGGCTAAACATACCTTGTTTACTCGAAATCAACCTAGCAGTCGACTTTATCATGCAACAATTATCTTTCGCTCATCATCAGTCGACTGTCATCCATGGCAGTCTACTGATAACTGAAAATTCCGATTTTCAATTATCAGAATCGAATTTCAAAAATTCATAAGTAAATATACATAATTTGAAAAATCATGAAACTTTATACGTATAATACTTATTACCAATACAATGGGTGAAAAATATTTGAAAAATAATTTACCCATAAAATAGAGAAATTGACACAAAGTTCAAAAGTGAAGAAAAACTTCAATGTTTTAGCTCACTTTTTATTAACATCATCAATGGTGATTGCTATCAAAAGATAGACTTCACCAAGGTTTTTCAAAATGATTTTAAAATATTTTTAAAACCTTATATTGGATCATATTCTTTGGGCTTAATGCACATGACTTGAACATAAGCTTTCCCAATGATTCATCCATGATTTTAGATGAGTTTGAGTTCATCTAAATGCAAAAACTAAGCACCTTGAACTTAACTCATATCCTAGCATCTCACATGTATCTAGAGTGTATCAATACACATACATGTCAATGTAATGTAAGATGTGAATTTTGTTCATCCTAAGCTAGGGTTTCATGTATTTTTCTAAAATAACACTACTTGATTCCCTTATACATGGGACTTCAAGTCATGCCATATGTCCGTAATTCAATTTTATTAATGCATGAATGATTATGGCATTAATGATGATATAAATAAACATATGCTCATAATCATGATGTCATGTCATAAAATGGAATCTAAGCATACATGACATTTAACCTTAATCCTAAGCATGATCATGACATATTAAATGATTAAAAGTAGATATGATGTCATGACATGTTATATGGCAAATTAAGCATGGAAAATAAAATATAAAGGTATATAATACCTAAATTTTGATATTTGTTGCTATTTGTTATTATTAAACCCATTTTTCCATATTACCATCTATCTCCCAAGTGTGCTAAAAACCCAAAATGGCTCATCTCAACCTCTAAACCTAAATTGTGCCAGTTTGATCAATTTTTTATAGTTCCATAAATTATATTGGCACATCCTAAAATCTTTTAAGATTATGATCAAAACACATTTCCAAGGTACCCATGACCTTGAAAATGATCTAAGGTGCCACCTTTACCATGGTTAGGTTAACTACCCATCCATTCAAGGTTGACATACCTAACCCCATCTAGCGTGAATCGATCACGCTCTTAGGAATCCAAAACCTATTTGAGCTCCTTGGGTTTACTAGGTATTCCTTAGGGATGACCTCCCTAGATACCCTCCTAGGCTTGGTAGCCTTGGTCATTTGGGTCTTGCCTAGGTTAACTCTAAGGGTAACTCCCCTTGTAACCTTCTTAGTGGCTTCCCTAGGTTTCCTTGAAACCCTAGCCACTAGGCACACACCTTGGTTACCCTTAGGGATGACTTCCCTAGTAACCTTGGTCTTCCTAGACCTAGGTTGTGTTCCATAATCGAATGGAACACTATGGTAGATCTTTTCGGGCTTAGGCTTGCCCTTTGATTATCCTTGTTTTCTAGGCCTTTGACTTTGACTCTTAGACCTAGATTTTTGATCCTTTGACCCTTGAACTTGATTTTGCATTTTTGCAAGGGTCTTTTCTAATTTCTCAAGCCTTGACCTCAAGGCTTGGTTTTCTAGCTCTAATTGTCCAATTTTTAATTTTTCATCTATTTTTTGGACATTAGCCTTCCTAGACATATGCCTAGTCAATTTAGGGTTAAAACCTAGGTGGACTTCAATTTTCCTAATACTTGCCTTAGGTAAAATATTTTTACGGACATTAGTCGCAAATTTCTCCTTATTCCTAAGGTTGACATTCTTAGCTCCTAAACAATACTCCCTATTTCTAGCATGCTCTTTATGATAAATTGTAAGATTGCTAAAATTATTTCTAGCATGCTTTTGCCTATAACTTAAAGAATGAGCATTATTAAAATTTACCTTAGGGTTTACCTTAGAGGCTTCCCCTACTTGTGATGCTCCTTCTTTGACCTTCTTGCTCCCCTAGATCATTGATTCCTATAATGCCCCTTTTGATGACACTTGAAGCAAATGATATGCTCCTTGCTTCTTCTAGTGGGGCCATCGGCATCCTTGACTTTTTCGTTGACTTTTGGTGGCGAAGGACTTTTCTTGACTCTTTTAGGATATTTACTCTTGTAATGTCCTACTTCCCTACACTCAAAGCATATAATGTGATTTTTAATATTAACCAAAATGCTTGAGTTACATAGGTCATCGGTGGTGGAAAGGGCCTCTTGAACTCGTTCATCACTTCTCCCAGAATTAGATGGCTCTCCTTGCTCTTGCCCTTGTTCCGGAGTAGACGGTCCCTCCTCCCCCTCAAACCTTTAAGTGGAGGCTTCTTCCATCTCTTCTTCCTCTTTCGATCCGGATGTTGATTCCTTATCAACCTCCGAATCCTCAAGCTCTTGGGATGAAGATGTGCTTGCTTGTTCTTGAGCTTGAGAGGATGAGCACTCCTCTTCTTCTTCTTCTTCTTCTTGGACCGATGATGGATTTTCAAGATATTTTGCCAATTTGCTCCAAAGCTCCTTGGCATCCATGTAATCCCCTAGACTACACAAGATGTCATTAGGAGTCAAATCAAAAATAAATTTGACTACCTTCTTATTTTTATCAAACTGTTGGAGTTGCTCCTCGGTCAATCTCTTCTTCTTGAGGAAGTCTCCCTTTGGTCCTCTTGGATAGTTAAATCCCTCCATCAAAATGGACCATTCTTCAAAATCCTTTCTCATGATGAAGTCTTCAATTCTTCTCTTCCATGAATTGAAGCATTCTCGTCCATAAAGTGCATACGGGACCGGTGTGTTTATGTCTCATCCTAGTTGTTCTTTAAGATCCATCTTGTTCCTCTTCACCCTCTAGCGGTGCTCTCTTGGTTGTTAATCTGTAGAAGAGCGGCCTCACTCTGATACCAATTGTTGGGAACTTCGGTGACCGCTAAAGGGGGTGAATAGTGCATCGTCGTATGTCGATGGATTATGATCGCGATCGCATACTTGCTACAATTTGATTAGTGCACAGTGGAAATAATAGAAATAAAACAATAACAAAATACACACAAGCACAATAGACAACACGATATAACATGGTTCATAATCGAATGGTTTGTACTCCACGAATTGGGCTCTAAAGGCCCTAGCGATGCCAACACACACCACTATAACAAATAACTCCTTCTTGGAATAATCCGGTGGTGGAGAAACCTCGTACAAGTGATTACAATAGTAATACTAAGAAAATACAATCAAATATAAATATGAAATGCAATACAAGTAAAGAAAATAACTTTACAAGAGCTTTTGATTGCTTACTTTTGGTTGCTTGAAGAGTAGCCTTGGAGACCCCGAATTGCAATAGCAAATCGCCCCAAAGAAGCTCAAGAACCATGCCAAAAATTCCCCCCACGAATAACTTTTATAACCTGCAACTTGGGATAATTTTTTCCTAGCAGTCGACTGATCGAGACCATCAGTCGATTTCTCCTGTAGTCGTTGTCTCACAACGACATGAGATACATCGGATAAGTCCAACGGATACACCATCAATCGACTTATTATACCCATAAATCGACTGATGGCTCAATCAGTCGAGTGCTCATGTCGATCACTCAACTGAAGAGCATTTTGTGCTCGATATCTCGACGAGAAATCGACTAATCTCGGATCAATCATTGCTAAGACATCGATTGGTGCCCCAATCTTTGGCGATCATCAACCATTTCCCACAATCAAACCCTAGTTGACTCCTATTAGTCGACTGACCATAGTCCCAGTCGACTGATACACCTCAAACATGAGGTTTTAACCCAAGTATAGTGCCCCCATACTTGCTAGACCACCCTTAGCCTAGACCTAGGCCTTCTAGCCACCTCCGTCAGCCTCACGCCTATCGGATCCCTCCAAGTCATCCATGACTTGTTCATCCATACACTAGCCTTCAGGTTCTTCCATCGGCTATGTCATGCTAAGTTGATCTATACTGCCAAGGCACATTGGGCTTACGCTGCCAAGACTCCGCTTGGACTTTACGCCGCCAACCATTGAACTTATGCTGCCAAGACTCCACCCTTAGACTTTACGCCGCCAATATTCCCCATAGACTTCTCAATTGCCAAGTACCCATGACTTGGACTTTCACCATCAAGACAACACCCTTGGACTTACATGGCCAAGACTACACCCTTGGACTTCTCAATTGCCAAGACTCAAGCTTGGACTTTCCCTTACCAACCCATGTTGGACTTTCCATGCCAAGACCCATGCTTAGACTTTTCCCATGACAATGGTCAAACCATCATCAAACATCAAGTATGACCTGGGTCGATTGCATCAACAATCTCCCCAACACATGTCAGACATCAATGTCAGATATTCATGTCTAACATCAAAACACTATTCGAGTCAAACTCGAATCTGGTCAATTGTGACCTAGGTCAATTGCACCAACAACTTCATCCTTGGGGTAAATTATAGGAAAAAAAATTTCAATAAGCTTCATTTTTTCCCCTAGGATCTAAAATAGGAGTTATAGAGATTACCAAATTGCATTTCCCCCAATACTTGTTAAATTTAGTCTTCATCTTTATAGTCATTGCTTTAATGAATGAATTCCCGATTAAAATTTGTTGATCTAATACCTCTTTCACTTGACAAAGTTCAGGAAGAAATAAATCTGAAGTAGGATATTCACTGCCTATAATACATATGAAATTGAAAAAGGTTTAGTATCAAATAAATACATAGAATGATTTTATAACATTAAATTATACTTCCAAATATAAGAAAAGATAAATCTGACTTATTTTATCTATTTAGCATTTTCCTTTTGTATATTTAGTGTTAAAAAGAAGGAATAATATCAATTAAGTCTTAATATTAAAAAAATACTAACTAAATAAACTAAAATAAATAATAAAAAAAGCAAATAACTAAATAAGTACACTCACACTATCAAAATATTTATTGGGATGATTTAAATAATATAATTGAAGTAACAAAAGATAATGTAAAAAAATATTTAACTAATTGAAACTAGTATCTGAGATGATTTTCGTGAGTTCATTAAAAAGCTCCAAAAATGAACAAACTTTGTACTAGGAAAGATTTTCGTGAGTTCATTAAATCCAATCCTCTTCACTTGATAAATATTGATAATTAAGATCTCTTTGTTGATAACGAGGAAATACATCTTTGAACTCCAAAGCCGAGGAAAGCATGACATAAGTAGAATTCCACCGAGTGTAACAATTCAGAATCAATTTTTTAGATGGTAATCTCAATTGTTTGGTTATGTCAGAAAAGATATGAAGGCGCGCCTCAAAAGATGAAATGTACTTTACACTTTGTCAAACATTTTCAATTATACTCTGAATTTCAGATAATCCATCTTGAACTAAAATATTTAAAATATGAGCACAACATCTAACATGAAATAGTTGTCCATTTAAAGGAAGCATCTTTTGGAACAATAGATTTTCTCTTAAATTCTTACAGTAGAATCGTTATTAGAGGCATTGTCAACGGTGATTGTCCACACTTTACTTTCTATACCCCATTCTTGCAAACATTTATATAAAGCATCATGCAAGACAACTCCAGTATGAGGAGGTGGAACATCATAAAAATTTAAGATTCTCTTATGTAATTTCCAATCAGAATCTATGAAATGACATGTCAAAACCATATATTTGACTTTTTGCCCTGATCTCCATAAATTCGTTATGATACTAACTCTATTTGTATCTTTCAATAAGGTCTTAATCCTTTTTTTCTCCATCTCATAACTAGTTATGCAATCACTTTTAGCTGTTGCATGTGAAATACATTGATAGTTTGAAGTAGCAGTTCTCATTAAGATATTGAACAAATCATACTCAACAAAACTAAATGGTAATTCATGCACCATAATAATGTGAGACATAACTTCTCTAATTCTCCCTTGATCATATCTAAAGGTTGATAATTCACCAATACTTATAGAAGTTGGAGCAAGATGAAGTTGTTTTTGACCCTTGTTCAATAATATTTGACGCTTTATACAATTTTTTATAAACAATTGTGTTGTGGTTCCATCTTTATTCATTGCAAATAATTGGAAATAGTGATTGCATTTGGCTTTTCTTGTGCCACAAACAAGAGTAACTTCACTGAAATCTTCCCAAACCTTTGAAGTTTTTTTTTCTTTTCCTTTTATCAAATGGATTGTTCTCATTTTCTTCAACTTTTATATCAATATTTGGATCAATAATAGAAACATTTGTCTCCTCCATTGATGACTGGAAATAAAAAAAAAAGTAAAATCAAACAAATGATGTAAAAAAATCCCTAATTATACTAAAGTGTAATTTGATATTTATGAAATAAGAATAATAACACAACAAAGTACAATGACGACATATCATACAGAGTTAGTAAAATGTATCATACTTAATTAAACAAATCAATGGAGTAACCATTGGAAAAAAAGGAGAAAAAAAATAAAAATTACTAACCTTTTGTAGAAAAATCTATTGATAATCAAGATCTAAGAGTTTGAGAGTTCAAAATATTGATTGGTGATGATGATTTTGTGGACCAAGACTCCAAGAGGATGGAGAAGAGCAGTGTGTAGTAAAGTTGTGGGAGAGCCGGAGAGGAGAAAGAAAGAGGTAGAAATAAGAAAAAAATGAGGATGTTGAAAGTATTTTCGTTGGAAGATGAAGAGACTGGTGGTCGATGGAGCTGTGGAGCAAGGAATTGAATTATGGAGCCACCGAGAAATATATGAAGTATCTGAAGATTTTGAGAGTGGTAATATCTTGAATATTGAGCCAAACCAAGAGATTTCATCCAATGATTCAACTTCAGTAGTCGGTGAAGACTTAGCAATAACTCAACTATGTCAATTAGATGTTGAGCATCAACAAATAAATATGACAAATGTATAAGTGGATCTGGATATGGCCGCTCAAAGTAATCATATTGCTAAGGGTGAAGATAGTGAAATTGACAGTGAGGTGGATGATTATTTATCCTTTTCAGATAATGATAGTAATTAGATGTATTTACATGGTATTTATATTTTTCTTTATTTATAATTCATGTATTTAATACAATCTTTCATTATACGTCGATCTGTATATAATGCTTATGTCACAGCTATACCGTGTTGGGAATTGAATGCCCGCTAGAGGGGGGGTGAATAGCGTTGACCGTACGAAGATGGAATTCGTTCGCGGTTGTCTCTACAATTTCGTTAGTACGCAGCGGAATAGTAATGAAAGCAATAGCGAAATAAAACAACACGCAAACACACGGATATAACGTGGTTCGAAACCGCACGGTTCCTACTCCACGGATCGAGCTCTAAAGAGCCCTAGCGATGCCAATGCAATCACTAATCACAAATACTCCTTCTCGACACAAGTCGGAGGTGGAGAAACCTCTTACAAGGTGATTACAACAATAATCAAATGCAACAAGCAAATACAATATGAAATACAACAAGAGAAGTAAAGAACACTTTACAAAAACTCTTTAGAATCTTGCTTGTTGATTGCCTTGGACTAGCACTTGAAGACCCTGATTTGCAGCAGCAAATCGCTTCAAAACGCCCAAGAAAACCGATGCCAAAATCCCTCCCGTCGAGCTCCTTTTATCCTTGTGCACGACCTGGATTTCCGCCTATCAGTCGACTGCCATAAGTCACCAGTCGACTGATGCCACTGTTGTCGTGAGACAACGGCTCGATCCACGCTGGAAAAACTCCAACGGATCTCTTGGCGATCGGCGCCAACATTGTAATCATCGGCCAGCGTAGTCGACCGTCGATTCTGACGATAGCATTCTCGCGGTTGAGCGGGCGATCGCCATCCTTGCCGATCGTTGCCGTCGACACTCGATCGCTTGCCCATGAGCAATGATCGCCAGAGCCCTTAAAGCTCTCAAACGGCAGTCGAACTCAAGTCGACTCCTGGCAGTCGAACCGGCCATAATGACAGTCGACTGCCAATCTCAAGAATGAGGTTTTAACCCAAGTATGGTGCCCCCATACTTGCTAGACCACCCTTAGCCTAGACCTAAGCCTTCTAGCCACCTCCAACAGCCTCACGCCTCTCGGATCCCTCCAACTCATCCATGACTTGTTCATCCATCGCGCTAGCTTCCAGGTGCTTCCATCGGCTATGTCATGCTAACGGTGTCTACACCGCGCACATTGGACTTACGCTGCCAAGACTCCGCTTGGACTTTACGCCGCCAATATCAATCCCCTTGGACTTCCCAAATGCCAAGACTCAAGCTTGGACTTTCCCTTGCCAACCCATGTTGGACTTTCCATGCCAAGACCCATGCTTGGACTTTCCATTTGCCAAGACCCATGCTTGGACTTCTCATTTGCCAAGACCCATGCTTGGACTTCTCATGCCAAGTGCTCAAGACTTGGACTTTCCCAATTGCCAAGTGTCCCACTTGGACTTTCCATGCCAAGTACCCATGACTTGGACTTTCCATTTGCCAAGACCCATGCTTGGACTTCTCATGCCAAGTGCTCAAGACTTGGACTTTCCCAATTGCCAAGTGTCCCACTTGGACTTTCCATGCCAAGTACCCATGACTTGGACTTTACCTTGCCAAGACCCATGCTTGGACTTTCCCATAATCACATGGTCAACCCTGGTCAACTATCAAGCCAATTATAACCTGGGTCGATTGTATAAACAATCTCCCCAACATATTAACCGACATCAATGTCCAACATCAATGTCAATCCTATGTCAAACATACTTTGTCAAACATCAAAACATTACTCGAGTCAAACTCGAGTCCTGGTCAATCGTGACCTGGGCCGATTGCACCAACAATCTCCCCCTTTTTGATGTTTGACAAAAACCAATCAATTCATGAGTTAGAACACTAACTCAAATCCCTTACCAATTATCCCAAATTGGTAAACACTCACCAAATGTTCTCCCCCAAACATTCAAGTGAAAATGTAAACCTAATGTTCTCCCCCAAACATTCTCCCCCTTTTTGACTAACATCAAAAAGATTTTCTCTCCAAGGAGGTCAATGTCTCATGTCCCAATGAGATCTTACAATCTCCCCCTTGATCAAAAATACCTAGGATGCCTACCATCTTTCTAGTGATAAGTCCCATATCACTCAAAAGAGGCAATCCTATCTCACTCTCCCAATTTCCAAATTGGGTATCAAACACCCATCAATTTTCCCAATTGATGATACTTTCCCATGACTTCTCCTCTTCAAGGAGAAAAACACATCCATCATCCCAAGATGGATTCCTCCCCCTAAAGACTTGCTCCCCCTTGACCATTGCACCAACAATGTCCTTGGGAAGCCCCTAAGCCAATAGGAACTCTAAACCATCAAAATTAAGGTTGGAAATTCAACATTGAACTTTCCACCACCTCAAATTGATACTTTGACCTAACACCTCTCCAAATCCATATCCAATGAATTTTCACTCTTCATAATGCTTCCCAAAGCATATCCTAGGGTTAGGAGTGGTTAGGGACCTTTACCATGGCTGAAATTGGGCTAAACAACCTTATTAACCCGAAATCAGACCTGGCAGTCGACTTCTGATAGAAATCAATCGAACTGCCATACATCAGTCGACTGCCAACAAGTGGCAGTCGACTGGTAGCTGAAATTCCCGAATTTCAACTATCAGATCGAATTTCAAAAATTCATAAATAATTATACGTATATCAAAAAATCATGAAAATTCATACGTATAATACTTATGACCAAAACAATGGGTGAAAAATGTTTGAAAAATATTTTACCCATAAAATAGCGAAATTGATACAAAATCCAAAAGTGACTAAAAACTTTAAAGTTTAAGCTCACTTTGTATCAATCTCATCAATGGTGATTGCTATCAAAAGATAGACTTCACCAAGGTTTTTCAAAATGATTTCAAAATGTTTTCAAAACCTTATTTTTGTATCATATTCCTTGGGCTCTAAGTACATGACTTGTACACAAGCTTTCCCAATGATCCACCCATAAAATTAGATGAGTTTTAGTTCATCTAGATGCAAAAACTATGCACCTTGAACTCAAACTCATATCCTAGCATCTCACATGTATCTAGGGTGTATAAATACACATACATGTCAATTGGATGTGAGATGTGGGTTTTGGTTATCCTAACCTAGGGTTTCATGCATTCTCTAAGGCAACCCTACTTGATTCCCTTATAAATGGGACTCCAAGTCATGCCATAGTCCTTAAATCAATTTTAATCAAAATTTTCTTAAATGCATGAATGATTATGGCATTAATGAAGATATAAATAAGTATATGCTCATAATCATGATGCCATGGCATATGATATAAAAATAATCATACATGACACTAACCTAAAACCTAAGCATACTCATGACATATAAAATCATAGAAATAGGCATGATGTCATGACATGACATATGGCAAACAAAGCATGACATATAAAATGTATAGGTATAATAATACCTAAATTTTAATATTAATTGCCGTTTGTTGAGACTTGTTGGGATTTAAACATATTTTTCCATATTAAACTAATCTCCCTAGTGTGCCAAAAACTCAAAATGGCACACTAACCTCTAAACCTAAATTGTGCCAATTTGATGATTTTTCTTAATTTTAAAAATGCATTGGCACATCCTAAGATCTTTTAGGATATTAATTCAAATCTATTTCCAAGGTAACCATAACCTTGAAAATGACCTAAAATGCCACCTTTACCATGGTTAGGTTAACTACCCTTCCATTTAAAGTTGGCACACCCTAACCCATTTAGCGTGAATCAAACACGCTCTTAGGAACCCAAAACCGATTTGAGCTCCTAGGGTTAACTAGGTATTCCTTAGGGATAACCTCCCTAGTTACCTTCCTAATGACCCTCCTAGGCTTGTTAGCCTTGGTCATTTGGGTCTTACCTAGGTTGACTCTAGGGGTGACTCCCCTTGCAACCTTCTTAGTGGCCACCCTAGGTTTCCTAGAAACCCTAGCCACTAGACACACCCTTTGGTCAACTCTAGGGATGACTTCCCTATTGACCTTGGTCTTCCTAGACCTAGTTTGTGTTCCATAGTCAAATGGAACACTATGATAAGCTATCTTAGGCTTAGGTTTGTGACCCAAGCCTTGCTTGCCCTTAGTTGACCTTTGACTCTTAGGTCCTAGATGTTGACTTTGACTTCTTGACCTAGGAGTTTGACCATTAGACCCTTGCATTTGATTTTGCATAATTTTGAGGGTCTTTTCCAATTTCTCAAGCCTTGACCTCAAGGCTTGGTTCTCTAATTCTAATTGCCCAATTTTAGAATTTTGATTTAAATCATGGGCATGGGACTTTCTAGGCATATGCCTAGTCCATTTAGGGTTGAAACCTAGATGATCTTGTATTTTCTTAATAGATTCCCTAGGTATGGTTTTTCTAGGGACATTAGTCCCAAATTTCTCCTTATTACCTAAATGGACACTTTTAGCTCCTAAGCAAAAATATTTATTCTTATTAGCATGCTTTTCATAAATTGCAAGAGAATTAAAATTTTTTCTAGCATGCTTTTGCCTATTAACTAAAGAAGGAGCATTATGAAAGTATACCTTAGGGTTAGCCTTAGCTCCCCCTACATGTGATGCTCCATTTTGGGCCTTTTTCTCCCCTTTCTTGCATTGACTCCGGTAGTGTCCCGGTTGTCGGCACTTGAAGCATATGATATGCTCCTTGCTCTTGATATTTGGGGAACCGGCATCCTTGATTTTTGGCACGGGTGGAGTCTTCTTAACCCGTTTAGGACACTTACTCTTGTAATGTCCTTGCTCCCTACACTCAAAACACATAATATTATTTTTATTTGAAATTAGAGTGTTTGAGTTACCTAGGTTAGTGGTGGAGTTTTCTTGAACTTGCTCTTCCTCTCTACCGGATGTAGATGGTTCCTCTTGTTGCTCCGGTGTTGAGGATGGTCTCTCATCCTCAATTATAGAAGTGGATGCTTCTTCCACTTTTTCCATCAATCCGGAAGTTGATTCCCTATCAACTTCGGACTCCTCAAGCTCTTTAGATAGGGATGTGCTTGCTTGAGCTTGAGAGGGTGTGCACTCCTCTTCTTCTTCTTTTTGTTGGATTGATGATGGATTTTCGTGAAGCTTTGCCACTTGGCTCCACAACTCCTTAGCATCCATATAGTCCCCTACCATACACACAATCTCATTAGGGACCAAATCAAGAATAAATTTTACTACCTTCATGTTTTTCTCGAAGGCTTGGAGTTGATCTTCACTCCACTTCTTCTTTTTGAGGAACCCTCCCTTTGGTCCTATCGGATAGCTATATCCCTCCATTAAAATGGACCATTCTTCGAAATCCCTCATCATTAGGAAGTCCTCAATTCTTGCCTTCCATTGTCTAAATCCTTCTTGTCCATAGAAGGAATAGGGGACCGGTGTGTTGATGTCCCATCCGAGCTTGTCTTGGAATTCCATCTTTACCCTCTAGCGTCTTGCTCCCGGTTGTTAATCCGTTGAAGAGCCACCAGGCTCTGATACCACTTGTTGGGAATTGAATGCCCGCTAGAAGGGGGGGGGTGAATAGCGTTGACCGTACGAAGATGGAATTCGTTCGCGGTTGTCTCTACAATTTCGTTAGTACGCAGCGGAATAGTAATGAAAGCAATAGCGAAATAAAACAACATGCAAACACACGGATATAACGTGGTTCGGAACCGCACGGTTCCTACTCCACGGATCGAGCTCTAAAGAGCCCTAGCGATGCCAATGCAATCACTAATCACAAATACTCCTTCTCGACACAAGTCGGAGGCGGAGAAACCTCTTACAAGGTGATTACAACAATAATCAAATGAAACAAGCAAATACAATATGAAATACAACAAGAGAAGTAAAGAACACTTTACAAAAACTCTTTAGAATCTTTCTTGTTGATTGCCTTGGACTAGCACTTGAAGACCCTGATTTGCAGCAGCAAATCGCTTCAAAACGCCCAAGAAAACCGATGCCAAAATCCCTCCCGTCGAGCTCCTTTTATCCTTGCGCGACACGGATTTCCTATCGATCGATCATTGCCATAAGTCACCGGTCGGTGATGCCTATTGTCGTGAGACAACGGCTCGTTCCACGCTGGTACAACTCCAACGGATCTCTTGGCGGTCATCGCCAACATTGGCGATGTGAGCGTGTCGTCGGCGGCCGGTCGACTCTGAGCATACTGCTCGCGGTGAGCGATCATTGCCATCCCTTAGCGATCATTGCCGTCGATCGATCATTGCTCCCATGAGCGATCATTGCCAGAGCCCTTAAAGCTCTCAAACGGCAGTCGAACTCAAGTCGATTCCTGGCAGTCGAACCGGCCATAATGACAGTCGACTGCCAACCTCAAGAATAAGGTTTTAACCCAAGTATGGTGCCCCCATACTTGCTAGACCACCCTTAGCCTAGACCTAAGCCTTCTAGCCACCTCCAACAGCCTCACGCCTCTCGGATCCCTCCAAGTCATCCATGACTTGTTCATCCATCGCGCTAGCTTCCAGGTGCTTCCATCGGCTATGTCATGCTAACGGTGTCTACACCGCCAAGGCACATTGGACTTACGCTGCCAAGACTCCGCTTGGACTTTACGCCGCCAATATCAATCCCATTGGACTTCCCAAATGCCAAGACTCAAGCTTGGACTTTCCCTTGCCAACCCATGTTGGACTTTCCATGCCAAGACCCATGCTTGGACTTTTCATTTGCTAAGACCCATGCTTGGACTTCTCATTTGCCAAGACCCATGCTTGGACTTCTCATGCCAAGTGCTCAAGACTTGGACTTTCCCAATTGCCAAGTGTCCCACTTGGACTTTCCATGCCAAGTACCCATGACTTGGACTTTCCATTTGCCAAGACCCATGCTTGGACTTCTCATTTGCCAAGACCCATGCTTGGACTTCTCATGCCAAGTGCTCAAGACTTGGACTTTCCCAATTGCCAAGTGTCCCACTTGGACTTTCCATGCCAAGTACCCATGACTTGGACTTTACCTTGCCAAGACCCATGCTTGGACTTTCCCATAATCACATGGTCAACCCTGGTCAACCATCAAGTCAATTATAACCTAGGTCGATTGTATAAACAATCTCCCCAACATATTAATCGACATCAATGTCCAACATCAATGTCAATCCTATGTCAAACATACTTTGTCAAACATCAAAACATTACTCGAGTCAAACTCGAGTCTTGGTCAATCGTGACCTGGGCCGATTGCACCAACATACCGCATAAGAGAATTGTGTTGGACTTTCCGAGCCACAAAAACCGCTTTTTGCGTTGCAGAAACCTCGGAAGCCCGGCTACGGATCCGTGTGAAGATATATAAAATTAAAAACATGTATGTGCTTAAGTAAACCTAGATCTACCTTAGATCTAGAAGGTGAGAGCATTACCCTCGTAGCGACGCCGTTCGCTTATCCCGCTCGTCCAAAAGCTTCGCCGGAACTCAAGAGTGTCAAGTGCACACTCCTCTATTGGTATCCACCCATGCAATAGGTGGAGAAAAAGACAATCTTGAGTGTGCTAGTACTCCTTGAAGGTCTCGGCAAAATGGAGGATTGGGAGAGATTGCTTGAGAGGAAGATGATCCAAGGAAGAAGATGAAGTTGGAGAGTAACTCACCAAAATCAATTACTCCCATCAAATGGAGTGGCCGACCACTTCATGACTTGGGGGGTTACATGCATGCATGTAACTCCATGCATGTAACTCCAAGAGCCAATGACTCTTGGTCTCCCTCATGAGGTGGCACCACATGATAAGTCAATGATGATGTGGAACTGTCAAGCCCCGAGGTAGACCCTGTCCGGCCAACGGACGACACCCCCTTATGACAATTCCAATTCGGTACAAATAGTCACAACCAGTATAACACATATTGAAAACGTATAACATCAATAGCGGAAGCTAAACACAATGGAAATACCAACTCAACAACATAAGTACATCGGTATATCCGTCCATACTAGAACAAAATCCATACTGAATATCACAAGAGAAACATACAGCACGACCTCCAATAACAATAAGAGTCCATATGAAGATACATGCGATGGAAACAAAACCCTCGGAAAATCGGCGGGATGGGATCAAGTGGCAATGCTCCAAGTCCATGCCGAAGTCTTCTATCTACTACCTGGGCGACAGGAAACCCAGGGTCCAGGGTGGTGAGTATAAAACTCAGGGGTAATATATAGACAGTGCATGAACAACATATAGGGTAAAGAGATCTACAGGTATACATGTGAAGATCTACAGGTATGCAGCATGAGTCCAACAGACATACAGTACTAAACATAGTAACCAGTAATCACAGATATGTCATACTCATAGCATAAACTGAACTGATCAACTGACATAAAGTAATGTACATACCTGACGGTCTGCCCTCCATATGATCTATAACATCCTGAACAGGTATATCATGACATAATCCAAATAGTACACACTCATGCTCAACACATGCACAGCGGTATATAAAATATGCAAAAGGAATGTAGCATGATGTACAATCATATGCAGCAAACAAATGCAGCATCTCACAGGCATATGTAAAACATATATCAAATACATGCATACATATATATCAGCAATGCATATCCATGGTCATGTCTGCGGACCCGTCCAACCACGACCCCAGTATGGCCCGGGTGGCACGACATGACGACTAGCCCGACTCCAGCTGCCACTACTCTCGAGTGACCAAGTTGGGTAGTATGAATGAGTAGCATATAAGAGTAAAGAGCTAACTACTCCCCGGGGGTCCCTACTGCTGGTCGCTCTGTCACTACCCATGAGTAGACGAGCTCTGCACACAGGACAACTGCACGTCACATAACCACTGTCTATAGTGGGCGAGTGCTAACAACACTCTGCTCAGTGCCCAGGTGCACATCTCCAGCTACCACCATCCATAGTGGTCGAGCGCGACACATCCAATGCTCTGCCCTCAACCCTGCTACCACTACCCCGAGTGGTCGGGGAGGCAGGATGACTGACGACCCGTCTCATCCATAAGGGAGACCCAGTCGTCAGCATGCATGCAATGTAATGATGCATAGTTCACACACAAATCCTCGCAACACTCCCTAACTCACGGGGAGACCTAGTCAACCAAAAGTCAACCATGCAAGGACGACTAATCTGTAATCACAACCTATTTACTTATGTACAGATAAATAGATCTGTCAAGCTAACACACTGATATGTGTACGGTACAACGACCTATCGCATAATTTGGACTCATCACCTAACCTAGTGATGTAACCCAGTAACCCAATCTGAGGTCATAAAGATAACCCTAACCACATGTACTTACTGAACATCTATCAACTAACACATAATAGGGTTTTATAGTTCCTATCCGTGCTAGATAATCAATGAAGTAACAGAGTATATATCTCAAAGGTCAAATGCAGTACAAGCATATGATTAAATAAGAGTGGATTTAACGTAAACAGGTATAAATACATATCCAAGATCATGCACTGGAATTGATCAAACTACCGGACCAGGTAGATATTACCCACCTGATATGAAGCTCAAATAATCCTTGCCGCGAACCTGCTTCGTATCCCAAACCTGCACAATAGTGACAAATTACAGTTAAGTGCAAATCGCCGATACTTATACGAACAAATACTAATTCACTTTATATTCGTATTTTTTTCCCGAAGACATTATAACCACCCCGACACACTACATAGGTCAACTACAGGAAAACCTAATTAACAACTTCCGGATCTTATACATCATAACCCAGCTCCTAATAACTCACCGACACCCTCAAGATCAATTAAAATTTATATAGATCTAAACATGCTCCCAACAATATAAACTGACCTAAATCTCCAAATCTCCGCATCAAATTAATTCGCACACACACACTTCCTTCACTGCCATGGTAGCTCCCTCATCTACCGCAACTCACAGCTATGTACAAGTGCAATCAATCCACAACTACATCCTTAACCTCTGTCCGATTCCTTCAATGATCTGAGCTGCCATTGGAAATTAATCGGCAACAGCCCTCACAGCAAGAACAGATCCACCAAAACACCTGGACAGAAACAGATACATTCGAAAACATACCACAACCGATTACAGCTAAGAATCCCTAACAATCCAAACAAATCAAACATCAACTAGTATTACCCGAGCACCAATACCCGAATCAACAAACCCAAATACTCATCGGCAACTCAAATTCACAAGAACAAACCAAATCCACAATCACAGTATAACAGAACATCAATCAATGGATACCACAGATGACAATATTGGGTTAGATCCAAACTTACCGGCTCTAAACTCCACCGGTGGTGAAATTTCCCCCAATTCCAACTGCTCGCCGAATCAATCCAAACTCCCGATCACTGCCAACCCATAGATCTCAGCTAAAACAACCCGAAAACTAGATCTCTACTCGAAAGGGAAGGAAAGTGATCGATCCTTACCTTCCAGGCAGCTCACTGCCGCGGTGACAGCACCACCGTCTCGTCGAGCGAATAAAATGCCGACACTCCCCTAAGGCAAACCACTTGCTGATCTCCGACCGAGGATCAACTACTAGGCGGCGCTGTCGAGCAGCTCTCACCGGATGCCGACAATCTGGAATCCGACGACGTGATTTCGCGGAGCGACGAAACGAGGCGGAGGGGAAATGGAAACGGGGATCGCGATGAAATGCCGATCGACTGTTTGGCAAGCCTTTTAAATGTCGTTCAAGTGATCCGGTTAACTCCACCAACCCAAACCAATCGATTGGGTTCACTCTCGTTCATTAAGCCCCATTTCCAGCCCAATTTCAACCCAAGCCCAATTTCAAATCAAGCCCAATTTCAGCCCAACTAGCTAATCATCTTAATTAACCCACTAATTAAGCCCAATTAATCTACTCATTAACCTCAATTAATTAAAGGGTTAATTAATAGATTTTTTTATATATATACTACATTCTCCCCCACTTAATAAAATTTGGTCCCCAAATTTCCGTACTTATATGTAGTAATCAAATGTAAGAAATTTCTTGAATTACTACATACCTCACGTGAACAGGTGAGGGTAACGAGCTCGGATGATATCCTCCAGCTCCCATGTAGCCTCCTCATCAGTGTGATGTTGCCATCCAACCTTTACAAGGCGGATGGTTTTGTTCCGTAACTGACGCTCTTTGCGACCAAGAATCTGCACGGGAACCTCCTTATATGTCGCATTAGGCTGGAGTGGAACCGACACCTCCGTCAGAACATGATCCGGATGCGGTACGTATTTCCTCAGCATAGACACATGGAATACATTATGGACGCTCGCAAGCGTCGGAGGTAGAGCCAACCGGCATGCTACACCTCCAATCCGCTCCAATATCTCGAATGGTCCAATGTAGCGGGGTGCTAATTTTCCTTTAATTCTAAATCTCTTAACTCCTTTCGTAGGTGATACTCGCAAAAATACATGATCCCCTATAACAAACTCCAGAGGTCTTCGCCTCCGATCCGCATAACTTTTCTGTCTGTCCTGAGCCTCTGACAATCGTCGTCTGATAATACGAACTAACTTTGCATCGTGCTAAATACTCTGAGAGCCCAATAACTGTCGCTCCCCGACATCCTCCCACAATATTGGAGATCTGCAGGGTCGACTGTACAAAGCCTCAAAGGGAGCCATCTGAATGGAAGAGTGATAGCTATTATTATACGCGAACTCCACCAAATGAACGTGATCCTCCCAGCTGCCTCCGAAATCCATGACGTAAGATCTCAATAAGTCCTCCAGAGTCTGAATAGTACGCTCTGATCGCCATCCGCTCGCGGGTGAAATGCAAGATCGAGACGAAAGCTCTGCCCATAGCATGTCAAGACTCGCCGTAATCGTGAAGTAAAACGCGGATCTCACGATATGATACTCAAGGGTACTCCGCACCGACAATCTCTACAAGATAGCTCAGCTAGTCGATCCAATGGATGTGTCTCATGAATCGGAAGGAAATGAGCGGATATGGTTAACCTATCCACAATCACCCAAATCGCATCATGTCCTTTACGTTCCGGGCAACTCAGAATAAAATCCATCATAATATGTTCCCACTTCCATTCCGAATTGGGATTCTTTGCAGAAACCGCGGGTTTCGATGTTCACCTTTACTCGCATCAAACATCGAGCGACGAAATCCGCAATATCTCTCTTCATACCGTCCCACCAGTATGAACGCCTCAAATCCTGATACATCGGGGTACCGCCAGGATGTATAGCAAATCTCGAATGATGAGTCTCTCGTAATAACTCCTCTATAATCGGATGCATATCCGGAACACATAATCTCCCTCGGAAACGAAGGACTCCAGTCTAATCACACGAGAAATCTATCTGTCGTCCTGAATCCACAGTGCTGCATAAGAACTGCAGATGCTGATCGCTAGACTGTGCCTCCTTTATCCTCTCAATAATAGCAGACTGGGCAACCATGGATACCAATATCCCTCGGGATGTTTGACCCTGTTCAGACAACCCCAACTCTGAGAACTGTCGAACAAGATCAGTCACTACGGTCAAATGACTAGCCAGAATCCCACGGGACTTCCTGCTCAGTGCATCTGCTACAACGTTAGCTTTACCCGGATGATACTGAATGGTGCAATCATAATCCTTTAGATATTCCATCCATCATCTCTGTCTAAGATTTAATTCCTTCTGAGTGAAAAGATATTTCAAACTCTTATGGTCCGTATAGATCTCAAAAGTAATCCCATACAGATAATGTCTCCATATCTTTAGCGCAAAAATAATGGCTGCTAGCTCCAGATCGTGCACCGAATAATTCCTCTCATGGTCCTTAAGCTGACGGGAGGCATAAGATACTACACGATCGAACTGCATCAGAACTTCTCCCAATCCTTGAAAAGAAGCATCAGTATACAGTACCATCCCATCGTAAGAAGAAGGAATCACTAATACAGGTGCAGAAACTAGTCGCTGCTTAAGCTCCTGAAAACTGGACTCACACGCCTCTGACCAAGCAAACTTGACACCTTTCCGGGTCAAGCGAGTAAGTGGTGTGGCTATACGGGAAAATCCCTCCACAAATCTATGGTAATACCCGGCCAATCCAAGAAAACTACGGACTTCCTGAACTAACTTTGGCTGCTCCCAACTGGTAATCGCTTTGATTTTCTGGGGATCAACTGAAATACCTCTGCTAGATACCACATGTCCAAGAAATCCCACAGAAGATAACCAGAAAGCGCACTTACTGAATTTGGCATATAAATGCTCTCATCGCAATGTCTCCAATACAATCCGAAGATGGTGCTCATGCTCCTCCTCAGAACGAGAATATATCAAGATATCATCTATGAATACGATGATAAACTGATCCAAGTACCTCAAGAATACCCGGTTCATCAAATCCATAAATGCAGCTGGAGCATTAGTAAGACCAAATGGCATCACTAGGAACTCGTAATGTCCATAACGCGTGCGGAACGCTGTCTTCTGAACATCCTTGTCTCTTACCCTCAGCTGATGATAACCTGATCGCAGATCAATCTTGGAATACACGCAAGTATCCTTGAGATGATCAAACAAATTCTCTATCCTCAGCAGTGGATATTTGTTCTTAACGGTCACTGCATTTAGTTGTCGGTAGTCTATACATAACCGCAAAGATCCATCTTTCTTTTTAACGAATAGCACCGGAGCTCCCCAGGGTGAAACACTAGGACGAACAAAACCCCTATCCAATAACTCTTGTAGTTGTATCTTTAGCTCACTTAACTCTTTCGGTGCCATCCGGTATGGAGCCTTTGACACCGGTGCGGTTCCTGGAATCACCTCTATCGCGAATTCCACTTGTCTCGGAGGTGGCAAGCCCGGAAGTTCATCTGGAAATACATCCGGATACTCACGAACTACCCGCACGCTGGAAAGAGGTGGTATCTCCTCACTCTCTACTTTGACCAAAGAGAATAAGTAACCCTGACAAACATGTGACAATAATCTCCGAGCCTGAAGTGCAGATATAACGGACACTCCATCATCCCGGGTACCCACGAATTCCCATGCAGGCTGATCTGGTGGTCGGAAGGTCACTACTCTAGCTCTACAATCCACTGTAGCACAATATGTAGCCAACCAATCCATTCCGAGTATAATATCAAATTCCACCATCTCTAGCACCTGAAGGTCCACCGTAAGTATATGTCCCTCGAAATCCAACGGACAACCTTTGATTACTTGATGACTGGTCAAAACCTCGCCCGATGGTAATGATACCGCTAATCCACAAGAACGAATCATAGGGATTCTCCCAATTTTACTCAGAAATATACTAGAAATAAAGGAATGCGAGCTACCAGTATCAATCAATGTATCAACAGGTATAGAATAAACCAAAATTATACCCCGAATGACCGATCCCTCGGCCCGCTGAGTGTCCTCTCGGGTAATGGCATAAACTCGTCCAGTCTCCACATGCGGCGGCTGCGCTCCTGATATAATAGTAAAATGCCTCCACTCAGGATGAGTCTGGCTCTGTGATGCTACTGCTGGAGGCTGACTTTGTTGCGCAGGCATAATATATCTCTGAGAGCTGGCCGGTAGATATCGCTGAGTAGGTGGCCCATAATAATAACTCTCTGGAGCTGGTGTATAATGCGTCCTAGGTGCTGACCTCTGCTGATGGTACTGGCCATGCTTCTTTCCCTTGCTGGAGTTACCTGAGAACTCCAACTGTGCCTTCAGAGTACACTCTTGACTCGTATGTCCTGGATGCTTGCAGTAGAAGCAAACATCGCGATCCAAGGGACACTCGGAAACATTATGGCTCTCAGACCCACACCTCCGGCATCCGGTCATGTACCTACTCTTACGGTTCTTCTGAGAACCGCCAGACTATCCAGAAGCTGGTCGCTTCCCTTTCTGTGCCCTAGATGATCCCTCTGTAGTACCTCGAGAAGCCCCACTCTGATTCTACTTCTTCTGAGTCTCAGTGGTCGTGTCCTGCTTCCGCTGCTTTCCTTGGGACATCTGCTTCTCCACCTCCTTCTCCTTTGCAATTTGCTGAGAAGTCATCTCAATAGACAGAGCCCTATCCAGTGCCTCTCGGTATGAGTTAATGGAGGATCCAGACATTCTTACTCGAATATAAGCTGCCAAACCCTGTGTGAATTGGAACATCCGGTCCTCATCCTGTGCTACCAGATGCGGATAGAATTCTGCTAATCGAGTAAACTTTGCATTGTATTCCATAACTGATCGATCCCCCTGCTTAAGGCTTAAGAACTCCTGACGGCGTGCTGTAGAGAACGCAGAAGGAAAATACTGCATCCAGAAGATATCTCAGAAAACTGCCCAGGTGATGTTCTACTCTCCCATCAAGGTCTTCTGCATTTTCCACCACGTAACGGCCTTCTCCCGAAGGTGATATGCTGCCAGTCCCACCTTTTCCTCATCGGTGCAACTCATGAACTCAAACGTATCCTCCAAATTGTCTAACCAGGTCCGTGCAATCCAGGGATCAGACTCGCCTCGGAATAGCGTAAATCGGTCCTTGGCTGACCGTGCTAACACAAGTATACGTGCCTTGACTCTGACCCTGGAATCCGTAGCAGTCGGCATAGTCGGGGGTACATCATGCTCTTGAGGTTCCGAACCTCTGGTAGGAGACTGTCGTGGCTCCTCCTAATCAATCGGTCCTCCGGTAGTAGGCTGTTTAGATGGTCGACCTCTCTTACGAGTCTGAACAGGTGCCATAATATCATCTGTTCACACCTGTTGAACGACTTACATAAATATTTAACCAAAAAATATAGTGTGTCAAGATTTCTTACTTTGGACAACTTGGAGCTCATGCCTCTGTCAATCTCATCTTACCAAAATCGAAATCAAATCAAATCAAAACGATTTCCGAGGTCCCAAAATCTGACAAAAATATTATTGCATGGCATCGCAACCTAGAGCTCTGATACCAATAAAATTGTCATGCCTCGAGGTAGACCCTATCCAGCCAACGGACGGCACCCCCTTATGACAATTCCAATTCAGTACAAATAGTCGCAGCTAGTATAACACATATCGAAAACGTATAACATCAATAGCGGAAGCTAAACACAATGGAAATACCAACTCAACAACATAAGTACATCGGTATATCCGTCCATACTAGAACAAAATCCGTACTGAATATCACAAGAGAAACATACAGCACGACCTCCAATAACAATAAGAGTCCATATGAAGATACATGCGATGGAAACAAAACCCTCGGAAAATCGACGGGATGGAATCAAGTGGCAATGCTCCAAGTCCATGCCGAAGTCTTCTATCTACTACTACAGGCGACGAAACCCGAGGTCAGTGGTGAGTATAAAACTCAGGGGTAATATATAGACAGTGCATGAACAACATACAGGGTAAAAAGATCTACAGGTATACATGTGAAGATCTACAGGTATGTAGCATGAGTCCAATAGACATACAGTACTAAACATAGTAACCAGTAATCACAGATATGTTATACTCATAGCATAAACTGAACTGATCAACTGACATAAAGTAATGTACATACCTGACGGTCTGCCCTCCATATGATCTATAACATCCTGAACAGGTATATCATGACATAATCCAAATAGTACACACTCATGCTCAACACATGCACAATGGTATATAAAATATGCAAAAGGCATGTAGCATGATGTACAATCATATGCATCAAACAAATGCAGCATCTCACAGGCATATGTAAAACATATATCAAATACATGCTTACATATATATCAGCAATGCATATGCATGGTCATGTCTGCGGACCCGTCCAACCACGACCCCAGTATGGCCCGGGTGGCACGGCATGATGACTAGCCCAACTCCAGCTGCCACTACTCTCGAGTGACCGAGTTGGGTAGTATAAATGAGTAGCATATAAGCATAAAGAGCTAACTACTCCCCGGGGGTCCCTGTTGCTGGTCGCTTCGTCACTACCCATGAGTAGACGAGCTCTGCACACAGGACAACTACGCGTCACACAACCACCGTCTATAGTGGGCGAGTGCTAACACCACTCTGCTCAGTGGCCAGGTGTGCATCTCCAACTACCACCATCCATAGTGGCCGAGCGCAGCACATCCAATGCTCTGCCCTCAACCCTGCTACCACTACCCCGAGTGGCCGGGGAGGCAGGATGACTGACGACCCATCTCATCCATAAGGGAGACCCAGTCGTCAGCATGCATGCAATGTAATGATGCATAGTTCACACACAAATCCTCGCAACACTCCCTAACTCACGGGGAGACCTAGTCAACCAAAAGTCAACCATGCAAGGATGACTAATCCGTAATCACAACCTATTTACCTATGTACAGATAAATAGATCCGTCAAGCTAACACACTGATATGTGTACGGTACAACGACCTACCCCATAATTTGGACTCATCACCTAACCTAGTGATGCAACCCAGTAACCTAATCTGAGGTCATAAAGATAACCCTAACCACATGTACTTACTGAACATCTATCAGCTAACACATAATAGGGTTTTATAGTTCCTATCCGTGCTAGATAATCTATGAAGTAACAAAGTATATATCTCAAAGGTCAAAGGCAGTACAAGCATATGATTAAATAAGAGTGGATTTAAGGTAAACAGGTATAAACATATATCCAAGATCATGCACTGGAATTGATCAAACTACCGAACTAGGTAGATATTACCCACCTGATACGAAGCTCGAATAATCCTCACGACCGCGGACCTGCTTCGTATCCCAAACCTGCATAATAGTGACAAATTACAGTTAAGTGCAAATCGCCGATACTTATACGAACAAATACTAATTCACTTTATATTCGTATTCTTTTCCCGAAGACATTATAACCACCCCGACACACTACATAGGTCAACTATAGGAAAACCTAATTAACAACTTCCTGATCTTATACATTATAACCCAGCTCCTAATAACTCACCGACACCCTCAAGATCAATTAAAATTTATATAGATCTAAACATGCTCCCAACAATATAAACTGACCTAAATCTCCAAATCTCCGCATCAAATTAATTCGCACACACACACTTCCTTCACTGCCATGGTAGCTCCCTCATCTACCGCAACTCACAGCTATGTACAAGTGCAATCAATCCACAACTACATCCTTAACCTCTGTCCGATTCCTTTAATGATCTGAGCTGCCATTGGAAATTAATCGGCAGCAGCCCTCACAGCAAGAACAAATCCACCAAAACACCTGGACAGAAATAGATACATTCGGAAACATACCACAACCGATTACAGCTAAGAATCCCTAACAATCCAAACAAATCAAACATCAACTAGTATTACACGAGCACCAATACCCGAATCAACAAACCCAAATACTCATCGGCAACTCAAATTCACAAGAACAAACCAAATCCACAATCACAGTATAACAGAACATCAATCAATGGATACCACAGATGACAATATTGGGTTAGATCCAAACTTACCGGCTCTAAACTCCACCGGTGGCGAAATTTCCCCCAATTCCAGCTGCTCGCCGAATCAATCCGAACTCCCGATCACTACCAACCCATAGATCTCAGCTAAAACAACCCGAAAACCAGATCTCTACTCGAAAGGGAAGGAAAGTGATCGATCCTTACCTTCCAAGCAGCTCACTGCCGCGGCGACAACACCACTGTCTCGTCGAGCGAATGAAATGCCGGCACTCCCCTAAGGCAAACCACTTGCTGATCTCCGACCGAGGATTAACTACTAGGCGGCGTTGTCGAGCAGCTCTCACCGGATGCCGACGATCTGGAATCCGGCGACGTGATTTTGCGGAGCGATGAAACGAGGCAGAGGGGAAATGGAAATAGGGATCGCGATGAAATGTCGATCGGCTGTTCGGCAGGCTTTTTAAATGTCGTTCAAGTGATCCGGTTAACCCAGCTCAACCCAAACCCAATCTGATTGGGTTCAGCTTAGCCGGTTCAACCCAAGCCCCATTTCCAGCCCAATTTCAGCCCAAGCCCAATTTCAAATCAAGCCCAATTTCAGCCCAACTAGCTAATCATCTTAATTAACCCACTAATTAATCCTAATTAATCTACTCATTAACCTCAATTAATTTAAGGTTTAATTAATAGATTTTTTTTATATATACTATAGGAACATCATCATTGGCCGACCCCCATGTCATGTCACCATGACATGACAATTGGTCAAGTCAAAATTGATCATTCATCTTCCCTCTCAAGTCAAGTCAAACTTGACCTCTTATCTCTCATGGTTGATCAAATCTAACCACTTGACTCAAGTCAATTTGATTTAATGAATCTCTATTCATTAATTTAAATTGACTTAATGAATCAAAACTAAATTAGACTCATTCAACACTTGAATCAACTTGAATCTAACTCAATTAGTCTAATTTGCATTACTCTTAATCCAATTTGGTTCATCCCATGAACCTAATCCTCATGGTTCATCATATGAACCTAATCTCCATCTAATTTCCCTTTGTGTGTGACCCTATAGGTTCTTGTAACGTTGGAAATGTCCCTAAACCGATTTAGGAACATAAGCAATGAGCAGTATCTAGCAACACATCATTGCTACACAAGTTACAAGAATGTTGAGCTCCAACATCACCTTTGTGACTACTAATTGTGACTCTCACAATATGTGACAATGTCCCTCTATCCATGACATCTAGATTGACCAATTGAGGCATAGACCATGTCATCCTCGGTACAATCTATATCTTGAACTCCAAGTAGACTCACTCTAATCAAATGAGCTCAATATCTCATATTGACTCATTTGGGCATGGTCATGCACTTCGTGGTCTCACTCTATCAAGAATAACGATGTCACTCCCGTCATATAGGAGGGATAGATTACATCTACATCACTCACATCCCTCCACATAATTTGTTACATACCCAGTAATCGCCTTTATAGTCCACCCATTTACGGGTGATGTTTGACGAAACCAAAGTATGCAACTCCTTATGTAGGGAACCATGGTGACTTCAGGTCTAAGGACTAATAGTCATACTAATAGCCACATGAGAAAGTATATGACACTCATATAATGATCCATGATACTTTCTCATGGCGGGTCATTCAGTATACATTTTCTAATGTATACCCATGTGTCAACTTGATATCTCATATCCATGACTTGTGAGATCAAGTCATCGAGTTGACCTACATACTAGTCTCTATGCATTAATATTGTCCCTGAATGTTAATACTTGACTAGGAATGATTAAGAGTAGTGTTCTCTATATCATCTCATTATCGATTCAACCAATCGATTGATATAAATAAGAACCTACTACTCAAGGACGTTATTATATTTAGTTATTTGGCACCAATACAAGTAAATATAATAACCATGCCTTTATAAATAGGAATATGATACAATAAAGTCCATACAACAATCATCACATGATTGACTCTAGGGCTTTCACTAACAAATTGAGCGCCCCCCAGTTGTGGCTACGCCTGACAATGATAGTGCTCCTGCTCCTACTGGTTAGTTATATGGTTTTATATATGTATATTTTGTTTGCTATTTATTTAACTTGTTAATTATTAACATTCTTTGATTTACAGTTCATTTGAGCCGTCGAGAGACACGAGGCACACACTCTGATCGACTTCGATGACAAATTGAGGAATGGGGTAGATTACCCATTACCTTTCGTAAGAGCGATGATCACCCTATCGGGATAAATGTAGCTACTTTTATGATAGAGTTAGGTCTGTCAATTAAGAAGTTCACTCCCCTACAAGCTAAGAGCTGGAAGCATATCCTCGCAGATAATAAACAGATGATATATGACCGATTAGCAGTAAGTACAAGTAATTTGTTATTTATATAATCAACCATCATTCATTACTAAATTTCAATATTGGTATTTTTGCAGGCTGCTTTCGATATCAGTTTTGCTGAGGAGGCAACGTCGGTAAGAAATGAGACCGACAGATTAATGAGTGCAAGGTACAGAGACAATCGAAATAAGATGCACACTCATTATAAAAGCCTACTGCATCTTCCCCTACTAAGCATCGACATTATATGCCGATCGAGTTTTGTGAGACATAGGAAGATTGGAACTATATATGCGATCTGTTTGAATCAGAGAAATTTCAGGTAACTCAATCTATACAAAGGTTGCTTTCGATATTAGTTTTGCTGAGGAGGCAATGTCGCTAAGAAAGGAGACCGACAGATTAATGAGTGTAAGGTACAGAGACAATCGAAATAAGATGCACACTCATTATAAGAGTCTACTACATCTTCCCCCTACCGAGCATCGACATCATATGTCGATCGAGTTTTGTGAGACACAGGAAGATTGGAACTATATATGCGATCTGTTTGAATCAGAGAAATTTCAAGTAACTCAATCTATACAATTTATCTAAGCTATATATAAATTAAAATATTTGTTCTATAACTCATGTTTTACGTATTATGTTAACAATTTTTTATATTATAGATACGATTGACAATAAATGTCCAAAATCAAGCACAACTACCATTTACCCATCGAGGTGGCTCAAAATCATTCATCCAATATAGGTACAACGGTGTAAGTACAAACTTTATAGTTACAGTATATTGTTTGGTATTTTTAATATTAACACATTATAATATTTTTCAGACCAATTAGTCTCAAAGAAAAGATCGGATTACTGTATTTAATACAACCCACTGTAGCTCTTCAAAAGGGTGGAGTAGGGAGAGTGCCGAGGTTGCATATGTAAGATATAATCAATAAAATTTAGTAAAGTTATTTTTAAATTTGTATAATTTTTTGTAAACATATTAATAATATATTTGTTATTCTTAGGGTGATATGGTGAGACTCCGAGATGAGCACATCCAATCACAAGAAATCGGTGATAACATCAATGCAGTTCAGATTGCATATCAGGTTTGTGATTAAGTCCTCGGTGTTCATTCTGGATATATTAGAAGACTTGAAAGTGGGTCAAAACCAGTTAGATCTACTTCTTCATATGTCAGCTCCTCCAGAACAACTAACGTAGCACTGCATGAACAACTTCAGTCCACCCAGCAAAAATTAGAGGGGACGAAAGAGGAGCTAGCAAATACTCAATTTCGATTAGCTAGCACCGAAGATGAGTTGACATCAATGAGATCAAGACAAGATATCTTTGAAGCAATTCTGAATCGGCTTGCACCTGGAGCATTACAATCATTGATGCATGAGTCATCTTCAGCTCCACCTCTTCCTCCATCTTAGAGTTGTAACATTTATATTTTGAGCTACTGAAATTGTGAATTTAAATGTTTTTGCATTTGAATACTATGAATTTGTGAAATTGTATGTTTTGGACTTTAAATTGGATGTTATGTTAGTTGTTATTAAATGTATATGTTGGTTGTATTGTTTGGGTTATATGTTGTTAAGTTAAATTGTAGTTGATATTGTATTACAGGATTTTGAATACAAATTAAATGAATTCTGAAAATATGTATTTTCATAGTTAGCGATGATTTTTTCCCATTTCGTCTCTAACTGTCGATATACGACATTAGGATTTTGAGGTTTAGTGACGAAATTTATAATTTTGTCGCTAGAGTTTGGCGTATCAATTGAGCCTCTAGTTGATGTGGTCGCCTGCTATGGGACATTAGCGACGAATTTATCAATTTCGTTGCAAAGGAGTCCCCAGTCGAATCGCCAGTCGAGGGTCTCCCGATTCTATGGTTGGCTAAAAATTAGACAGTTGACTGCTTTTTTGCATCAGTCGAGTGATATTTAGCGACGAAATGAGTTATTTTTATCATTAACTCGTCAGTCGAGTCGCTAGTCGAGTCTCTTCTGATTCTATGGCGGGCCAAAAAATAGACAATCGACTGCTTTATTGTGTCACTCGATTGATGTTTAGCGACGAATTTGGTATATTTCGTCGCTAATATCAGCAATTTTTCTCTTTTCGACATTCTATATTTTGCGACGAAATTTTTATTTTTGGCGATATTTTTTATTTCGTCGGTAATATTAACGACGAAATATTTTTAATTCATCGTTAATGTGTCTTAGCGATAAGCTTATTACGACGACTCTAGCGGCAAAATAATTTCATCGTAAAATATATTTAGCGGTAAATTTTTGATATTAGCGATGAAAAAATATGGTCACTATTTTTCCTTTTTATTGTAGTAAGGGAAAAAATGAGGATTTTGAAAGTATTTTCGTTGGAAGATAAAGAGTTTGGTGGTCGATCGGTGGAGCTGTGGAACACGGAATTGAATTATGGAAGCACGCTTCGGCTTTGGAAATTGATAAAGAAAAAGATAGATTTGACGGATAAGACAGAGAGTAATTAAGTTTTAGGAAGGATTTTAAAAAATAAAAATAAAGAAAAGAGCACACGTTGGCACATTGCCCATTTAGAAATTGTTAAAGAAAAAGGTAAATTTAATGATAAGATAGAGAGTAATTAAGAAGGATTTTTAAAAATAAAAATGGACAAAAAAATTGATAACAAATTTAAAAAAATAAAAAAAATAATATTTAAATTTTTTTATTAAGAATTTGGAATATATTTAATATTATAAATAAAATATTTTTCTATCATTTAATATTCACATAAAAATAGAATAAATTAATTGAAATTGACTATTTTTAATACATATATACATTAAAAAAAATTAATGAATCTATTTATAAGATAAAAATTATTTTGATCCTAAATTAAATTTTAAAATAATTTTTAATCAATTACACTTTCAAGACTATTATAAATTGTTAAACATTCTAAATAGAAAGTTTATCCTTTTATTTAATAAAAATAATTTGACCAAAAATTATTTAATAAATTAGTTTGAAATTATTGTGTCAATTTTTTTTAATATAAACTGATTTATAAATTTCTTATGTATTCAAAATAAAAAAATTAACCAATTGTCCTGAATATCAAAATTTGAGTTAAAAAATATATTTTAATTTAAATATATTGGTAACTTATTTTTATAAATGAATTAGTCTTCATTTATTTTTATTTTTAAAATAAATCTAATTTATTAATTGACATGCAAATTACTCCTTCAACAAATAATTTCTTTGATCATTATAAACTACGATCATATTAAGTAATATTTTTTAAAATCCAATTGAATTTTTTTATAAAAGGATTAACTCTCTCCTATATGATTATTTATAAATTATAACATATTTTATACCTTGTAAATTGTAACTTAGAAAAGATAATTTTTAATAAAAAATTATTAGAATCATAAAATTATATTTTTTGATAAATTAGTCTATATGTATAAATTTATTTGTTAGATAATTTAATTAATTATTTAGATTTTAATATCTCCATAAGATTACAAACTTGTAATTTATATATAGCTTTTATTGTTTAATATTTAAGTTGACAAATATATATTATCATAACATATTAATATTCTAGCAAATTCAAAATTCAAATGAAACAAGTATAAACAAGCAAGTTAATAAGTTCATAAATAAGTTAGATCATGAATATGTTATATGGTTCACAAGTTTTGTTCATAAACATAATTTACAAGTTATGTTTATGAACATATTATATTGTTCACAAATTTTATTCATAAACATAATTTATCAATTTGTTCAAGAACACTGTTCACGAACATGGTTCATGAACACGATTTACGAACACTGTTCACGAACATTAATAAGTCGAACACATATGTGTTCAAGCTTGTTTTTTTAATTTACCAAGTTGTTCAAGCTTGTTTATTTAATTGACTTCAATGCTATTGAACAAACATAAACGAGCTCTTATCAAGCCGAATGCTAAGCTTGTTCACTAACACTTAGTTCGTTTACACCCCTAACCAACATAGATGACTTTACATACTCTACCAGAGTACAGGGTAGGGATATTATCTTTACCCCTTCTATGTTGAGAGATCATTTGTGTCTCATGCATTCATCATGTCCAGAAGCTTGTTTCCCTTCAGGTAATTACCATATGGTGATCCCTACTGTAAGAATACGGGAAAAAAAAAATTAGGATATGGATTAACCTAGCTAATTAGGTTTAATCAAGGGCTAGGGTTAATTGAGTTTGGGTTTAATTGAATTTGGGGCTTGAACCGGGTTTGCCTGAACCAATTCGGGAACGACATTTAAAAAGCCGAAAAACCCGATCACCACTTCACCTTTCTCTCTCGCGACTTGCTCCTTACTTCTCTTTCGCGATTTCTTCTCTCCGCTTCTCCCGTCGCCAGAACCTAGCTCGTCGGTGTCTCAGTGAGAACAGCTCGATGGCGCCGCCACTTGGCTGATCTCCGACCTAAGATCAGGGGGTTTCTCGCCTAGGGATCTTGGCGATACTCCCGGTGGATGGACGGTGATGTCGCCGCGGCAGCGAGTTGCCAATCGAGGTATTTCGATTGTCTAGGGTTAGGTTTCATCGCTGATTCTTATAGATCTTGCTGTGGATTCATCGATTTAGCATTAATCTGCGGTTTGATTAGTGATTGGAGCCGGTTTGTCCGGTGAACAGGGCAGCTGGGAAAACTGTTGCCAGTGAAGATTTGGCCGGTAAGTTTCATTTCCTTTTATGTTCTGTTCAAGGTGTTTTCCTATAGATCACTATGGTTGCATTAATGGTAATTGATGTATGTGTTGTGATCTATTCGGTGGATGAGTTGGGGAGGTTTTACTGTTATCGATCCAGTGATGTTGGAGCTGTGGATCGTGCTTGAGGTAAGGATGGGATCCGATGAGTTTGCTGTCGATGGATCGGTGGTTGGCGACTGTGATTTGGGTGTAATCAGTGTTTGTTGTTGTTGATTTTAGAGTGGTCATTGATGATGTTGTGTTGTTGTGTCGGTTGTGAGTCCAATTGATGATTGGTTGATCCGTAGATGATCTGGTTGTGTTCAGGGTTGTATGTTGCCATAAATGATGGAGCTGCCATGGCTGTGAACGATGGTGTGTGTGTGTGTGTGTGTGTGTGTGTGTGTGTGAATTGATTGGTTGTGGTGATTTGGACATTGAGGTAAGCTTGGATTGTTTTGAGTATTGAGATTATGTTTAGATGATAGGATAGCCATTTGAGTGTTGTTTAGATCTATATACTTTAATTGATCTTGTTGATGTGGGAGAGAGCTTGGTTGGGTAAATTGGCCAAGGATGAATGTAGATTTGGGGTTACGAGTGATTATGCTCAAGGTTTCAACTCGTAGACGAGGAAAAGATGTGAATATAGAAATGAATTAGGGTTTTATTCGTATATTTATTGGGGACTTATACTTAATCATATTTTGCTATTATGTGCATATTTGGGATACGAAGCAGGTCCACGACCGTGAGGATTATTTTGAGCTTCGTATCAGGTGGGTAATATCTACCTTGGTTAGGTAGTTTGACTTATTCCGGTGCATGAATTTAGACTTATGCTTATACTTTTGATCTTAAATCCACTCTTATTTAATCATGTGCTTGTACTTAGCCTTGACCTTTGAGATATATTTCTATTACTTCATCGATTATCTATCACGGATATGAACTACAAACCCTATTGTGTGTTAGCTGATGGATGTTCAGTTAAGTACATGTGGTTAGGGTTATCATTGTGAACTCAGATTGAGTTACCGTGTCACATCACTAGGGTTAGGTGATGGATTAGATTATGGAGTCGATTTCTGCATCGTACACATATTAGTTGTGCATCTATGGTGGATCTAGTCATCTGTATATAGATAAATATGTGTGGTTGTCAGTATGTGGCTAAGGACTAGAGGTCCTAGTGATGTGAGCGAAACATATAGGGTTTTTGGAGTAGTTTTCGCTTACATCTCATTACATTTTATGTTAGTTTCATGCATATATTACTATGTTTTATATGCATTTCCTATTTTCTGGTTCGGAGGTCTGCTCTTTATACTTTTGTGTGCAGGACAACATTTCGGGGGAAAAAGGCACACTTTCGGAGCAAAAGAAGGACATTTTGCAACTAGACGCAGAGTGGGACATGGCCAGGGCATGTGGCTACACACGCCCGTGTCCAATGGGCGAGATCAGCCACCCAAGGGCCGCACACGGCTTGGCCATGTGGAAACACATGACCGTGTTCTGGACCGCCAAATTTGCACGACTAGGACTTTTTTCGAATTTTGCAGCGGTCCAAGGTGATGTCTATGTAAGGATGGCTCCGCCAAAACCCTAGAAGGAGGCACGATGACTAGGACGACACACCGAAGCCCTAAAAAGCTTCAGGAACTTGCAACGGGGAAGAAGAACGCCGCCGGAGGTCCATGCTTGCACTTCAACACTGGAGAGAAGACCACGAAAGCATTGTAATCCCTTATTCCTGCGCTTTATTTCTGATGTATTCTAACATGTACATGCCTTGTGATTCCTCCCTTATATACATGGAGTAGTTCCTTCGATTCTAGGATTAGGGAGTAGCTTGTGTGCACATTACATGTTGGTTCACATTAAATTCTGTCTTTGAGTTTAATTTGGCAATTGGAAGTTGTTTATACTATATCTATGCGTGTTTGGTTTTCTAACTACTGTGCTTAGGCGATACGAGGGGTGACAACCCTCGTATCTAAGATTTAGGGGATTTTATACAAGGAACCTAGGGGTAAACCTGATCTCCTATAACCGTGGGTAAAAGGATGCGATGGAACCAAAAATGGTTCATCGTAGGGATTGATTCGGCATCCTCGTACCGTCTATCCCATCCTTTTAAGGTGGAGATAGCTCTTGATAGATGTGGTGGCTCATCGGGAGAGTGTATGATGTCCCTTCCACAAAACCATAGCTAAACGTCTAGACAACGCCACTTAACAACATTATTTTGCGACACACAAGCGAAACCGAAGTTCTAGAATCACCTTTGAAGACCTCGGCACACTCCCTTCTTCCTTCGTGTACCACCGTATAGAGTATAGTCCATCGACAACCCTCAAAAATCGAAACCTCTTAGAGTTTACATTCCGAACAATTTCAACCATTGAACATATCAATATTCGAATTCTAGTCCATGTGGGATCGATAATCTTTTATTACTTGACGATATCTGTGCACTGCGGGTGTTGAGCGCGAGCGCGCACTTCGAGTCCTCGACGACCTCCGTCGCGAGATTTGAGGTCGCGTTCGCGTGCATCAAATTTTTGGCGTCGTTGTCAAGGACTGATCGATTCGATATCGAACCGAACAGTGGAAAATTGGATCGGACTTAGGATTAGATTATATTTACTTGCTTTATTTTCTTTTTGGTTTGCTTTATTTACTTTAGTTTTATATTTTCCATATTTATATTTAGTTTTTAATTTTTATTTTTAGCAGTAGTTTTTTTTATTTCTTTTTTTGCATCCTTGATTTTGTTAGCTGGATTTGCTTATTTCCTTTTTCTTGATATTAGGTAAATACTCTTAACTTTTCTCCTTAACTAAATCTTTGGTTTCACCCTCCAAGTCCTCTTTTCATATGATCTATTAAGCATCTCTCATCAAAGGACGTTGAAATATTGACATAGCCCGCTCGACCCTTGAAAGAGTACATAGCGCCTAGACGAAAAGCCTGGAACTCTTGCATTGTTATTCCCCAAATTCAGGTCGCAAGCTGGGAAATAAACCCTGTATTAATTTCTCTTATTCAAGAAAAGAAGTTTGGAGGAGCTTAGATTGAGGAACCCTATCTGCACCTTGAAGAATTTCTTGCATACTGTGGCACAGTGGAGTATGAAGGAGTCCCAGCAGATGCCATTAAGCTCATTATGTTCCCATCTTCACTGAAAGGAGGGGCTAAGCAATAGATACGCACACTACTCGCAGGAAGAATAATGACATGGGAACAAATGGAAGATACTTTCCTAAGTAAATTCTACGCCCCCCCCCCCCCCACAAAACAGTGTACCTCAGGGATAAAATCCTTTCATTTGAGCAAGGGCAAGAAGAGACTTTGATCAAGGCATGGAAGAGGCTACAGGATCTGGTTATTCGCTGCCCACACCATGGATTATAGGATTGGTTACTCCTCCATGTTTTTTATTCCGGGATAACTAACGTGTCGAAAGAACTCTTGGACACAGCCACGGGGGGGGGGGGGGGGGCGTGTTGATGAAAAGAAGCATGGTCAACGCACATCACATTATAGAGACAGTGGTGGGGACTCTCAAAATATGGGCCAACAGCGAGCAACACTTTCAGGAGACTTTTTCGATAAAGGGGATAGAACATACTGAAGTAGTCTACCGGGTACAGGAGGATAAAGAGAGAGAGTACCTGATGGAAGAAGACTCCTTATCCTCTGGATCAGAAGAAGAGGAAGAATCGGGGAAGATGGCAGAAGAGAAACACACAAGGCTTGAGATGAAGCCACTTCCCCCCAGTCTAAAGTATGAATTTTTAAGGCCACTTGCATCCCATCCGGTGATTATAAATGCCAATTTGAGTGAGGAAGGGACAAGGAAGTTGTTGGGGGTGCTCAGGACGTATAAAAAAAGTGTTGGGTTGTACCATCGATGACATAAAAGGGATAAGTCTGTCTCTGTGCATGCATAGGATAATACTTGAGGGCGGGTGTAAGTCAACCGTGGAGCGCCAAAGGTGACTTAACCCTCATTTGCAGGAGGTAGTGAAAATGAAAGTGCTTAAATTCTTGGATGCCGGAATAATTTACCCTATTTCAGATAGTGAGTGGGTGAGTCCAGTGCATGTAGTCCCAAAGAAAGGCGACACTATGGTAGTCAAAAATGAGGAGAATGAGCTAATCCCTGTTCGAATGGTAACAGGGTGGAGAATGTGCATAGATTACCGTAAATTAAACAAAGCAACAAAAAAGGATCATTTTCCACTTCCGTTTATCGACCAGATGCTGGAACGCCTGGCTAAACATTCCTATTTTTGTTACCTTGACGGGTACTCAGGGTTTTTCCAAATCCCAATCCACCCTAAAGACCAAGAGAAGACCACCTTCACTTGCCCGTACGGAACCTTTGCGTGCAGACGAATGCCCTTTGGCCTATGTAATGCCCCCGCCACCTTCCAACGTTGTATGACGGCTATCTTCTTGGACATGATCGAACAAATTATGGAGGCATTCATGGATGATTTTTTGGTCTATGGAATGAATTTCGATGCATGTTTAAAGAATTTAGAAAGGGTTTTGCAAAGGTGTGAGGAGAATAGCTTGATTCTGAACTGGGAAAAATGTAATTTCATGGTAACTGAAGGAATAGTTCTAGGGCATAAGATATCAGGGAACAATATTGAAGTAGACAAGGCGAAGGTCGAAGTAATAGAAAAATTTCCGCCACCTAGGGATGTAAAGGGGGTTCGGAGCTTTCTTAGGCATATGAGTTTCTATAGAAGGTTTATAAAGAACTTTTCTCAGATAACTAGACCTCTTACGAATCTGCTAGCTAAAGACACAGAATTTATTTTTGACCAGAAATGTTTAGTAGCATTTGAGGAAATAAAGAAAGCCTTAGTGACATCTCCGATAATACAACTGCTTGACTAGAGCCTACCATTCGAGGTCATGTGTGATGCTAGTGACTATGCAGTTGGGGCAGTATTAGGGTAACAGAAGGAGAAAAAACTATACGCCATTCACTACGCTAGTAAGACACTGAACGAGGCACAAATTAATTATGGCACCACTGAGAAGGAATTACTAGCAGTAGTGTTTGCATTCGACAAGTTCAGACAATACTTGGTAGGGTCGAAGGTAGTGGTATACATCGACCATACTGTAGTTCATTACTTGCTAAGTAAGAAGGATGCTAAACCCCGCCTTATTCATTGGATTTTATTACTTTAGGAATTTGATATAGAAATTAGGGATAAAAAGGGGACGGATAATGTCGTCGTGGACCACCTATCGTGCATGCCTATAGATCGCAGGATAGGAGAAGGAGACAATACCCAAATAGACGATGCTCTGCGGGATGATACCCTTATGGCTATTAAGGTCACCACCCCCTGGTATGCAGATTTGTTGAATTTTCTTGCGGGAAGAGTGATACCACCATAATTCATGACCCAACAAAGGAAAAGATTCTTTTCAGAGGTTCGACAATATGTATGGGATGACCCCTTCCTATTCATAAAGTGTGCAGACAACGTATATCGAAGGTGCATGCCAGAAGAGGAAGTAGAGAGCATCCTCTTTCACTGTCATTCTTCCACATATGGGGGCCATGTCAGGATTGCAAAAACGATTGCGAAAGTGCTTCAGTCAGGATTCTACTGGCCTAGCCTATTTAGGGACATGCACAACTATGTAGTTTCTTGCGATTGGTGTCAGCGAACGGGAAATATAGGGAGGAGACATGAGATGTCGGAAAGCACCATATTAGAGGTAGAGCTCTTTGACGTATGAGGAGTAGATTTCATGGGGCCCTTTCCCGTTTCCGACGGAAACAGATACATCCTAGTCACCGTAGACTACGTCTCCAAATGGGTGGAGGACGTGACATCGCCCCATTGCGATACTAGGACCGTAATAAAAATGTTCAAAAAAAACATATTCCCTAGATTCGGAGTTCCTCGAGTAGTAATCAGTGATGGAGGATCTCACTTCATTGAAAAATAGTTCGAAAAATTGCTACATAAGTATGGGGTGATCCACAAAGTTTCAACAACCTACCACCCGCAAACTAGCAGACAGGTGAAAATTTCAAATTGGGAAATCAAAAGTATCCTAGAAAAAACGGTAGTGGCATCACAGAAAGATTGGTCACCAAAATTGGATGATGCTCTCTGGGCTTACTGCACAGCTTATAAGACCCCGATAGGCATGACCCCATTCCATTTAGTCTATGGAAAGCCTTGCCATCTACCCGTTGAGTTAGAATATAAGGCTTTCTAGGCCATCAAGAAGCTCAACTTGGACTACTGCGTGGCAGGAGAAAAAAAAGAAACTACAGTTAAGCGAGTTGGATGAAATTTGAAGAGACGCATATGAACATGCTAAGGCATATAAGGAAAGAACCAGGAAATGGCATGACCAACACATCCTGAGAAGGGATTTTAAGGAAAAAGACATAGTTCTCCTGTATAACTCCAGATTGAAACTCTTTCCAGGAAAACTAAAATCAAGGTGGTCAAGACCATTTCGGGTAAAAAGGGTATACCCATATGGGGTTGTGGACATATGGAGTAGGGAATCAGGGGAGATCAAGGTAAATGGACAACAATTAAAGAAGTATCTAGGGGAGCCCCCAGATTCTGAGACAGATGAATGGAGGTTCACTGAACCTCCAGAGCCAAGTTAATAGTGGAGTGTGGTCGAGCTAAAAGACCTTAAACAAAGCGCTTCTTGGGAGGCAACCCAAGTTTAGTTTTAGATTTCCCTTTGATTGTATTGCCTGCATTTATTTAATTTTAATTTTGATTTCCATCCCATTTAGAATTAGGATTAGAAAAGAACGTTGCTAGGCAAAAATAAAATCCATATTAGCTTATACGGCGAAGTGTATGAGGAAATTTGAACCGTGGTGCATAAATGGGCAAAAAAATGGGGACACATGGCCTAGCTGTGTGTTTTCCCACGGCCGTGCCTGACTAACCCTTAGCACACACGGCCTGGCCGTGTGTTTTCACATGATCATGTCGCGCAAGGTTAAAAAGGGCAAGCCGTGTGTTTTCACCCTATTTGCGTCGTGTGCTTCAAGTGCTCTTACCCTAGCCATGTGGTTTCATCTTCCCTGCCACCTAGAAGCACTTCTAACCTCAAAGGAAGCCAAAAGAAGCAAGGATGAGGAGGACCAAGCATGTAGCACCTTGATCTGGTGCTTCGGAGCGACGAACAAGGAGAGCCGACGCCCCTCAAGCTCCGAAGGAGGGTAATGCCCTACCCACTCTTATTTTTTTGTAATAATGAACATAGAGATAGATATAATATGCTTTCTACTCGTAAACTCACTGCTACTAGGTACTTAGATGAAGATTTGCTAGAGTCTTTAGGGTTGTTGGGTGATATTCAAGCCCTATTTGTAAAAATGGGGTGGGAAGAGATGATGGGAATAAGGCACCCAACCTACCCTAGGATAGTTCTAGAATTTTTTAGTTCTTTAGAGGCGAAAATTTTAACGGGTAGAGAGAGTGAGGAGGGTAGTATAACTTTTAGGCTTTTTAACGTTGAGCATGAATGGACCCTTCACCAGTGGAATACATGCTTTGCCTTGTCGAGTGGGGGAGAGAGAAGAATCTATTTTGGGTTCAACTCTCGGGTATTTTGGACCGAGTTGACGGGGGAGCACGCTTATGACCCTTATAGGGCCAAAGCGTCACACCTCTAAAACCCCATCTTTCGATAACTCCACCGCATCATGGTTAGTACTATATTTGGTCGTGGGGAGAGTGATGGTGCAGTTAGAGCTAGCGAGCTGCTTTGCCTCTGGGACATGCTACAAGAAAGGAGTAGCATCGATGTAGGGTCCCACTTTATCAGACACTTAGTGAAGATGGGCAAAATAGCACGAGGAGAGATTAATGTGGGGGGCCTACTTATCCACATTTTCCATAGGATGGGGTACGATTACACTACATTAGAGAGTATAGAGGGGAGCCCTAGGATCGATCTAGGAGTGTGCATGGCCATGAAGATGATTATGAGAGAAGGACACTCTTTATGCTTTGTAAGGAAAACTCTGATGACCCTTAGGCTCCCCAACCCTGATCGTACCAACATCACTACATGTGCCAACTGGCGCTTGGACCTGATAGTGGAGTCCCCTCCACGTGAGGGACCACCCACATCGGCGCCCATCTCTCCCCCTTTACAACACTCTCCCTCCAGTCCACACATGCATAGGAGCCCACCTAGTCCACGCCGACATGAGTCTGCACCTGCACCACCACATTTTTCCACCTTTGAGCAGGATTCAAGTACGTCGGCCTATGATTTCTCGGAGTTCCGATTGCACCTCGATGACATATACACCGAGTAGTAGATGTAGAGGCAGCGATGGGAGGAGCAGAGCGCCTACACGCAGGCAGAGTTCCAGGGCTTCCGGGAGCACTTCCAGCGGGCTGAGGAGTTCTATGACGAGGCCCGCATATACTTCCAGGAGGAGGCTGCTCGTCGCTAGGATGAGGCTGCCTACTGCCAGGAGATGTGACAGCACATGCATGCCCAGCAGGCATAGTGGGCTAGGGAGGAAAAGCACTGAGCAGTCGCTGCATCCACCAGCTCCTAGATCGATCACATGTACATGTGGCATCAGCGGCTCAGCAGCAGGTTCTCCCAAAATCCTGAGATGCCGAGGCTCCCAGACTTTCCACCTCATCCACCATACTAGAGGTATATTTTCGTTTAAGTCTGGGGGGGACCCCAAAGTTTATTTTGTTTGTTTCCTAGCAGTAGTTTCTTTTCTAGTATTTTCATTCATTTATTCATGCATAGGTTGTTTAGTTTCTTTCAGCACTTAGTTTTTGCTATCTATAAGCTACCACAATAGTATTTTTAAAGTTACTTACATGAGTTGTTCTCATAGATAGCTTAACTTCATTTATCTCGTGGTATTTTATTTTATTTGCTCTAATGAATGTTCTAGACTTACACTGGTTAGCTTTTATTCTTACACCTACACATGTCAAACGTTCTAAAAGCGAGAATCTTGTACATACCTGGTTATGATTCATCTCAGTAGTCTAGTACTTTGGAATCCATAGGTGACTCTAGGTTTAGAATTTTAGTTACTGGAGATGCTCGAATTGTGTAAGCCCATTTGGAAAAATCAAAATCCCAGAGAAAATAAAAAAAGAGAGAGAGAGAAGATTATGAGGGATAAAAAACAGTTATCGTGGGTGAAAATGGCTAGGTGCCCTTTTGAGATTGAGTTAGGTTACTGGGGAAATGCCTACCAATTTCTCTCAATACCGAGCACGTCTTTGATACTTTATGCTAGATCTAGAGAACGACCCTCACTTTGGGCAGGTAAGTGCCTAAGAGTCGGAGACCTTAGGAAAGATATGAGATGACGACTTAACTCACCATGGAATAGGCATCCCCTAAGAATGATTCGCTTAGCACAAGCATGAGGAGCTAACTTAGTGAATTTCTAGAACATATTTATTTTGCTTTGATTGTAAATACCACTTAATAAATTTAGTTAACATGCTAAGTATGGAACAATGTCTTTTTAAATTTCATGGCACTGAGGTTTGCTTGAGGACAAGCAAAGATTTAAGTCTAGGGGAAGTGATGTGAGCGAAATATATAGGATTTTAGGAGTAGTTTTTGCTCACATCTCATTACATTTTATGTTAGTTTCATGCATATGTTACTCTATTTTGTTGGTGCAGTGGGCACCAAAGTCGAACCGGTATTTTGATTATGGCAAAAGGCTCAATAGTTAAGGGTATATTTGTTATCTTACGAGCTCAATTAAGTGTGCAGAAATGCTAAAGTTGAGCGGAAGGTCTGCGACACCCGGTGGGAACCGAGGTGGTCGGGCAACGCCAGAGGACTTGGAGGAAGCCGAGGTACTCGGTGAAGAAGGCGAGCGAGGCTACAAGGTAAGCTCGTGTGAAAGCGAAGCAAGGTCGTTAGCGTAGATCCGACCCTCCAATGGAAGGTCTAGGTCGAGATCGGATGGTTAGAACCATCGTACTTTATATTTTAAGCTAACTTGTATCAGCCCAAAACCCTTTGACTACAGGTCAATCGCTAGTCAAGTTCGACCTCGAGAAGAGCTCGAATTTCAAGGGGTGAATTTGGACTTGACTCGTGTTTTGGTACAAAGGGTGATGTGGCATCAAGGTGGACATCCAAACCATCACCAAGCTTCCTTGTGGTGGGCGCCCAAAATAAGGTGAGTTGGCACAAGATGGTTGGCTCCCATGATGTGGCACAAGTTGAATGGCTCCAACAAGTTGGCGCCCAAGGAGGTTGGAGGTGGCACAAGGTGGTTGGATGAAACACCTCATCCTTGAGTTGGCGCACAAGAAGGTTGGAGGTGGCACAAGGTGGTTGGATGAAACACCTCATCCTCAAGTTGGCGCCCAAGGAGGTTGGAGGTGGCACAAGGTGGTTGGATGAAACACCTCATCCTAGAGTTGGCGCACAAGAAGGTTGGAGGTGGCACAAGGTGGTTGGATGAAACACCTCATCCTTGAGTTGGGATAAGAACCTCACCTTGGACACTACCTATGTCTAAATTCATAGATCAATATCCATAAATAGACATGTTCACTCCAAGCAAAGATAAGAAATCAAGAGCTCTCAACACGCCGTCGTAACGCCGCTACTACTACTCACATTTGCTACGACGAAGTCGTCACGACAACGAAAGCTACATCTTCTACTTATAAGAGTTGTCGGTATATTTATTTAAGTTCTACTTCTTTAAATTGTCTTTGTGCTTTAATCGTAACAAGGAAAGGGGGAGTGTCCCTTTGCCTTGATTTCTTTTTGTAATCGTTGCTCCTACCTCCAACGAGGAGGAGTGGTTTTAGTGAATTGCCCTCCGTACGTGATCAAGGATCACTAGGGCCGTGGATTAGCAATCGAAAGATTATGAACCACGTAAAAATATCTTGTCTACTTTATATTTCCGCTGTGCACTCTCTACTTGCTTTTTACTTATTGCAAAAGTTTTTTAACGACATCGTATCGCTTTTAACCCCCCCCCCCCTCTAGCGACACTTTCGATCCAACAATTGGTATCAGAGCCGGGGGCGCTAAGATTCGGTGAAACCACCAATCTAGCTTTGTTTTTCTTTTTTTACAGATTATTTATTTATTTATTTCTGTTTTCGTATAATTATTTCACTTGCTTATCTTCTCCTACATATAGAATTGCATTAGAGGCTTTAGGATCCGGATAAGGTTGTCCTTCGGGTTAGATCCCGAGTAAGGTTGTCCTCCGGAACTTCAATGACATTCGCATTTGATTGTTTATTTCTTTTTGCAAGTTACATTTTATATATCTTTTTACTTCCGCACTACTAATCCAAGACGAAAGTCTTGGAATATTCTTTCGTGTGTGTTTTGCAAGATTCTTTTTCGTTCTTCTTCTTGTTTTTAAATGGCCCATCTCGAAGGGTTTAGCACCTTGACCCCGTTTTACAACGGTAATGACTTTCCTTATTGGAAGGGTCGGATGGAATGCTTTCTTAAAACCCAAATCGAGATGTGGATCGTAATCCAAACCGGTTTCACACTTCCTAATGAAGATGGTGAATCTTTGGGTTACGATCAATGGTCAAATTCCATGAAAAAACAAGTAGAAGCCGATGCCAAGGCAACTCAAATCTTGCAATGTGGGTTGTCCAAGGAAGAGTTCAACCGCGTCGGCCCCTTCATTAGTGCAAAGGACTTATGGACCAAGCTAGTGGAACTACACGAAGGCACCGCGACACGAAGGTATGTAAAAGAGATTTACTTTTAAATAAATTGTATAACTTGAAAATGCAGGAAAACGAGACCGCAACTCAACTACATGCTCGTATCCAAGACATCGTCAACCAACTCCATGCCATCGGACAAAAGGTCGAGACTCGCGACCTTATCAGGTATTCTCTTAACTCGTTTCCTAGGACCACCTTGTGGGCATCCATGGTCGATGCCTACAAGGTCTCCAAGGACCTTTCTAAAATTAGGTTAGGCAATTGTTTTGAACTTGAATTACATGAGCAAACTAACGTGGTCGGTAGAGAAGAGTATTGCGTTAGTTGCAGGTTCCAAGAAGAAGAAGCCCGCAAGCAAGCCACCCCCGGAGGAAGAAGACGATATCCAAGCTCTAATGGCCAAGCCGACCGAGCACGACTCCGAAACCGAAGAAGAGTCCGAGTCCGAATCCGATGATGAGCTTCCATTCAAGACAAGCCACGGATCCGTATCCGGTTCAAAAGAATCATTAAGGGTAAGTCTGCGTTACTTAATACTTTGTATGGTGCAATTAAATTTTTAAATAAGAAACTAGCTAAGTCCGAGTCCAAGGTCGAGACCCTAATTGAGGAGGTTAACCTCCTCAAACATGAGGTCTCCCTAACCTCTTCGACTACTCGTATTCAAGAGGAGGACTCAACTCAAGTTGAAAAGCTTGAAGTTGAGAACTCGCTTTTGAAAACACAAGTCGAAGACCTTAGGAACACGTTGGAAAGGTTCACTTTGGGATCCAAGGGACTTGACCTCTTACTTGGATCACAAAGGGCCGTGTACAACAAGGCCGGACTCGGGTTTAACTCAAATACAACCAATAAGTCATATATGTCTATAGTAAACCAACATAAGAAAAATGTCCAAGCATGGGTCCCTAAGACCACTTTGATTTCAACTTTAGGATCTAACATGTATTGGGTTCCCAAGGACCAAATTCACTATGTGAATAGACCCACTCGATTCAATGGTCGAGAGCCAATACAAAATGTATTTTGTTAAGTCTTAGAAATTGCATGCTTAGTTTTTCCTTTATTTTTAGAATGGTTAGATAGGACTCATAACCAACTAAAATCCTAAGAAATGATTGAGCATCTGGGAGCCTCTTTTCAAAAATAAACAAACTAAAATCCTACGAAAAGATTGATCCTCGTGGAGCCTCTTTTCAAAAATAACTAGTTAGACCAAGACGTAGTCTCAAGTAAGTCGAGTTATCAATTTCTTGAAATTAGCTTTGTCTATGGAAGTGGTCGTTGTTCCGATCAAAGAAGGCCTCTGTGCCTCGCCACGACCTGGAAGCTAATCTCTTGAAAAGATTACTTGATGAGCTTAGACTAAATCCGAATCTAACCTAATGTTGGTTAATTTAAATTCATTAAAATTAATCAAGTAAAATTGAAAGTCATCTCACAATAACACATAGGAATAACATGTTTTGATCATGTAGATATTGGTGAGATGATTTAGGTTTAAAACTTACAAACAACCCTTTAGTAATTCCAATATCCGATCCAACTACCTTATGTGTAGGATCAATGGATGTTGGACGTTGGTTGCTCGACACACATGACCGGGATCAACTCAAATTTTCGAAGTTACGATACAAACGACAAGCATCGGTAGCCGTCGGAAATAACGGCAAGCTCAAAATCATCGGATCAGGTGATATTGAGCTCAACTCTAACTTTACAATTCAAAATGTCTTATTAGTAGAAAACTTTCAATATAATTTACTTAGTGTAAGCCAATTGTGTGATAACAATTATAAGGTCATATTTCTAGAAAATGAATGCGTAATCAAAATAAATGCAACATCTAAAATAATACTTAAAGGAACTAGGAGTAGCAACATCTACACAATAAATTTACCCAACTCCTCAACCAAGTGTCTTATGACACAACAAGAGGAATCTTGGTTATGGCAAGACTGACACTGCACCCAAGACTCGTCCACAAGATGAGTCGAGTGGCTTGGTTATAGGTTTGCCTAAACTAAACAACTTGGATAATAAAATATGTAATGCTTGTCAACAAGGTAAACAATCTAGGACACAACATCAATTAACTAATCAAGAACGAACCAAAAGTGTTCTTGAGCTCCTACACATGGATCTATTTGATTCACATGGAGCTAAGTCACTCAATGGTAGTCAATTTTGCTTAGTCATAGTTGCGACTATTCTAGATTTACTTGGGTTAGGTTTATCAAACATAAAAATGATACCTAGACCAACTAATCAATCTTTGTAGGTTAATCGAAAATCAAAAGAACCTTAAGATTAAAAGACTTAGAAGCGATCATGGTGGTGAATTGAAAACCACAGTTTCTGATTTACGTAACCTAAACGGATACCACCATGAGTTTTCATGTCCTAGAACCCCACAACAAAATGGGTTAGTCGAACGGAAAAATAGAACCCTACAAGAAGCCGCTAGGACAATGTTAAACGAGTATAACCTACCCGATAGATTTTGGGCAGAGGCCGTTAGTACGGCTTGCTATGTCCAAAATAGGATCCTTATGGTAAAGAGGCACCAAAAGACCTCGTACGAGATTTATCACGATAAAATACCGAACATCAAGTACTTTAGGGTATTTGGATGCAAGGTACATATCTTAAACACTAAGGATTACCTAGGGAAATTCAAATCCAAAACCTCTACTGGAACCTTTCTAGGATACTCAACCACCAGTAGAGCTTATAGGGTATACAATCACGACACTCTTAGAGTCGAAGAAACCATTAATATAGTTTTCGACGAAGGACACGAACCCGTTCAATCCTTAACAAAACCAACTAGCAAATCAACTTATAGCGAACCCGACTCTGATCTTGAACTTGAATCTCGTCCTAACCCAAGTCATCCTATCGACAAAGTGATAGATGACTCTAACCCAAGTCAAACTAGAACTCACCCAAGTCATCCTATCGACCAAGTGATAGATGACCCTAACCCGAGTCACACTAAGACTCAAACAAATCATCCTATCAATCAAGTTATAGGTGATCCAAATTTAGGGGTTCGAACTAGAGCTTCATATCGAAACCTTAGTCAAATCTCGTTAATTTCCAAAATCGAACCCAAAACTATTGAACAAGCACTTCTTGATCCCGACTTGGATTATTGCTATGCAAGAAGAGCTAGCTCAATTCACTAGAAATGAAGTCAGGAATTAGTACCACCACCTAAAGAAAAATCAATTATTGGAACAAGGTGGGTATTTGAAATAAACTTGATGATAAAGGTGAAGTAGTTAGAAATAAAGCTAGGTTAGTCGCAAAGGGTTTAGTCAAGTCGAAGGTTTAGATTACGATGAGACCTACGCCCCGTAGCAGACTAGAGTCCATCCGAATGTTGTTAGCATATCTTTGCACATCGAGGTTTTAAATTGTTTCAAATGGATGTCAAGTCAGCATTTTTGAATGGATACATTAAGGAAGAAGTTTACGTCTACCAACCTCCGGATTCGAAAATCTAGATAACCCTGACCATGTCCTTAGACTTAAGAAAGCCCTATATGGACTCAAACAAGCCCCAAGAGCTTGGTACGAAAGGCTTTCGATCTATCTTAAGTCCAAAGGATTCAACCAAGGTTTAGTCGACCAAACCTTATTCGTTAAAACCGTAGGAAAAGAAATCTTTATAGCCCAAATCTATGTAGATGATATAATTTTTGGAACTACCAACTCGATCACGCTAAAGCGAATTCATCTCACTTATGGAAAGTGAATTTGAAATGAATTTAGTGGGAGAGTTAAGTTTCTTCTTAGGTTTACAAATTAAACAAACTAAAGATGGAATATATTTACATCAACAAAAATATACTAAGGACTTAATAAATCGATTTGGAATGCAAGATGCTAAAATAATCAATACACCTATGGCAACTAATGTTAATATAAACGAAGATGTAGAAGGAAAACCCGTTGACCTAAAATACTATAGGAGCGCAATAGGAAGTCTCCTATACTTAACCGCGAGCCGACCCGACATTTTATTCGCGGTAAGTATGTGCGCAAGGTTACAAACCTGTGCCAAGGAGTCTCACCTAACCCTAGTCAAGCGTATCCTTAGATATCTAAAGGGCACGCTAAACGTAGGTATTTGGTACCCTAGATCTACCGAGTTTAATCTAATCGTCTACTCTCGACTCGACTATGCGGTAGTAAACTCGATAGAAAGAGCACGAGTGGTTGTTGTCAAATCCTCGGCTCGAGTAAGTTAGTGCGGTAGGAGGCGACGTGCTTTGCCTTTTCTACCACCGAAGCCGAATACGTTGCGATGGGTGAGTGTGTCTCTCAGCTCCTGTGGATGAAGCACACTCTACAAGACTTTAGCTTAATCTTTAACAACATTAAAACCTACATAGATAACATTAGTTCAATTAACTTAACTAAAAATCCAATATGTCATTCTAGGACAAAACATATAGAAGTTAAACACCACTTCATTAGGGAACATGTAACTAATGGAACTATACAACTAGAGTATGTTGAGTCCAAATCAAACCTCGCGGACATCTTCACCAAACCAATAAACGAAGCCGAATTTAGTTTATTAAGACGAAAGTTAGGTATGTGCGTAATAGAGTAGGATTTAAATTTTTCTATATATGTACTCTACTTTTGCTTCTTTTTATGAAATTAGCCTAAGTCTTACCTTAGAAATCATATACCTATAGATTTAAGGAGCCAACACATCTCACAACACATAGGACTAATGTGTTTGTGTACTTATGCGTAGGCAGGCGTGAGATGTTAGGACCTTACTCACAGTTCAGATGTAGATTGGCATCGACATGAACCATGGAGTATAATTATTTAAAATTAATCAACTCCTTCAAGACTTATTGATCATTCTATATCAATCAAGTCCAACCGAGTTGTACATTTTAGATGAACATATTTTCAAGCTTATTATTATTTTAAAAAATATATATATATTTATATTGGGAACTTGCTTGGACTTACAAACCCTAAAATATATTTACAAACTTTTTGAGTTAAGGCAAAGGGGAGAAAGTCACAAAAGTAAGGAAGAAAGTAAACAAAATTATTACCTTTTATATTAAGTAATTCCGTTTACTTAAGCAACTATTAAGGGGAGTAAAAATTATTTTTCAAGAACTCACCTTGGTCAAGGGAGGTTACCTCAAAGGAGAACTTGAAACAATAATATTTCTCACTCATGCTTAATCTTTATGCTAGCTCACTCATGCTTAATCTTTATGCTAGCTCATTCATACTTAATCATTATGCTAGCTCATTCATGCTTAATCATTATGCTAGCTTCTTTGTTATGCTTAATTTTTCCTTAACTTTTGTCGGTTTGCCATGAATCAAAGGGGAGATTGTTAGTGCAATGGGCACCAAAGTCGAACCGGTATTTTGATTATGGCAAAAGGCTCAATAGTTAAGGGTATATTTGTTATCTTACGAGCTCAATTAAGTGCGAAATGCTAAAGTTGGCGGAAGGTCTGCGACACCGGTGGGAACCGAGGTGGTCGGGCAATGCCGAGGGACTTGAGGAAGCCGAGGTAGTGAAGACCGGCGAGGCTACAAGGTAAGCTCGTGTGAAAGCGAAGCAAGGTCGTTAAGCGTAGATCCACCCAATACCTCCAATGGAAGGTCTAGGTCGAGATCGGATGGTTAGAACCATCGTACTTTATATTTTAAGCTAACTTATCTGGTCAAAACCCTTTGACTACGTCAAGCTGCTAGTCAAGTTCGACCTCGAGAAGAGCTCGAATTTCAAGGGTGAATTTGGACTTGACTCGTGTTTTGGTACAAAGGGTGATGTGGCATCAAGGTGGACATCCAAACCATCACCAAGCTTCCTTGTGGTGGGCGCCCAAAATAAGGTGAGTTGGCACAAGATGGTTGGCTCCCATGATGTGGCACAAGTTGAATGGCTCCAACAAGTTGGCGCCCAAGGAGGTTGGAGGTGGCACAAGGTGGTTGGATGAAACACCTCATCCTTGAGTTGGCGCACAAGAAGGTTGGAGGTGGCACAAGGTGGTTGGATGAAACACCTCATCCTCAAGTTGGCGCCCAAGGAGGTTGGAGGTGGCACAAGGTGGTTGGATGAAACACCTCATCCTTGAGTTGGCGCACAAGAAGGTTGGAGGTGGCACAAGGTGGTTGGATGAAACACCTCATCCTTGAGTTGGGATAAGAACCTCACCTTGGACACTACCTATGTCTAAATTCATAGATCAATATCCATAAATAGACATGTTCACTCCAAGCAAAGATAAGAAATCAAGAGCTCTCAACACGCCGTCGTAACGCCGCTACTACTACTCACATTTGCTACGACGAAGTGCCGCCGACAACGAAAGCTACATCTTCTACTTATAAGAGTTGTCGGTATATTTATTTAAGTTCTACTTCTTTAAATTGTCTTTGTGCTTTAATCGTAACAAGGAAAGGGGGAGTGTCCCTTTGCCTTGATTTCTTTTTGTAATCGTTGCTCCTACCTCCAACGAGGAGGAGTGGTTTTAGTGAATTGCCCTCCGTACGTGATCAAGGATCACTAGGGCCGTGGATTAGCAATCGAAAGATTGTGAACCACGTAAAAATATCTTGTCTACTTTATATTTCCGCTGTGCCCTCTCTACTTGCTTTTTACTTATTGCAAAAGTTTTTTAACGACATCGTATCGCTATTCACCCCCCCCCCCCTCTAGCGACACTTTCGATCCAACATATTTTACACGCATTTTCTATTTTTTGGTTCGGAGGTCTGCTCTTTGTAATTTTGCATGCAGGACAACATTTCGAGGGAAAAAGGCGCACTTTCAGAGCAAAAGAAGGACATTTTGTAGCTAGACGCAGAGTGGGACATGACCAGGGAGTGTGGATACACACGGCCGTGTCCAATGGGCGAGATTAGCCACCCCAGGGCCGCACATGGCCTGGCCGTGTGGAAACACACGGTCGTGTGGCGACCTGCCAGATTTGTGCGACTAGGGCTTTTTTCGGATTTTGCAGTGGTCCAAGGTGATGTCTATATAATGATGGCTCCGCCCAAACCCTAGAAGGAGGCACAACGGCTAGGACGGCACACCGAAGCCCTAAAAAGCTTCGGGAACTCACAACGGAGAGGAAGAATGCCGTCGGAGGTCCACGCTTGCACTTCAATGCCGGAGAGAAGACTACGAAAGCATTGTAATTCCTTGTTCCTGCACTTTATTTCTGATGTATTCAAACATGTACATGCCTTGTGATTCCTCCCTTATATACATGGAGTAGTTCCTTCGATTCTAGGATTAGGGAGTAGCTTGTGTGCACATTATATGTTGGTTCACGTTAAATTCTGTCTTTGAGTTTAATTTGGCAATTGGAAATTGTTTATACTATATCTATGTGTGTTTAGTTTTCTACCTACTGTGCTTAGGTGATACGAGGGGTGATAGCCCTCGTATCTAAGATTTAGGGGATTTTATACAAGGAACCTAGGGGTAAACCTGATCTCCTATAATCGTGGGCAGAAGGATGCGATGGAACCGAAAACGGTTCATAATAGGGATTGATTCGCCATCCTCGTGCCGTCTATCCCATCCTTTTAAGGCGAAGATAGCTCCCAGTAGATGCGGTGGCTCATCGGGAGAGTGTATGATGTCCCTTCCACAAAATCATAGCTAAACATCTAGACAACGCCAGTTAACAGCATTGTTTTGCGACACACAAGCGAAATCGAAGTCCTAGAATCACCTTTGAAGACCTCAGCATGCTCCCTTCTTCCTCCATGTGACACCGTATAGAGAATAGTTCACTGACAGCTTTCACAAATCGAAACCTCTTAGAGTTTACATTCTAAACAATTTCAACCACCGAACATATCGATATTCGAATACCAGTCCCTGTGGGATCGATAATCTTTTATTACTTGATGATATTCGTGCACTTGCAGGCATTGAGCGCGAGCGCGCGCTTCGAGTCCTCGTTGGGCTCCATCGCAAGATTTGAGGTCGCGTTCACGTGCATCACCTAGCATGATTGTATATCCATTATGAATCGTGTGTCTACGTATGGTTATATCGATTGTCAATAGTATCTCGCTACAGACTGGAGGTCTTAGCGTGGTTGACTGTCAGATGTGTATGACTCTTTGTGTGATAAAGAGAGAGTCTTGTGGATTAGTAGTCCTTGTATAGTTGACTTTTGGTTGACCAGGACTACCCGTGGGATAGGAAGTGTTGCGAGGATATGTGTATGGAGCTATGCATCATTAAATTACATGCATACTGGCGATTAGGTCTCCCTTATGATTGAGAGGGTCGCTAGTCATCCTGCCTCCCCGACCACTCGGGGTAGTGGTAGCAGGGTTGAGTGCAAAGCATTGTTTTACGTGTCATTCTCGGCCACTATGCATGGTGGTAGCTGGAGATGCGCACTTGGCCACTGTGCAGAGTGGTAGTTAGCGCACTCGCCCACTATAGACAGTGGTCGTGTGATGTGCAATTGTCCTGGGTGCGGTGCTCGTCTACTCATGGGTAGGGACGGAGCGACTAGCAGCAGGGACCCCTGTGGGGTAGCATATAGCTCTATGGCGGCTAGCTACTATTTCATACTACCCAACTCGGCCACTCGAGAGTGGTGGCAACTGGAGTCGAGATAGTTGTCATGTCGTGCCACCCATGCCATATTGGGATCATGGTTGGATGGGTCCGCAGACATGGCCATGCATATGCATTGCTGATATATATGTATGCATGTATTCGATATATGTTTTACATATGCCTATGAGATGCTGCATTTGTTTGCTGCATATGTTTATACATCATGATACATTCCATTTGCATATTTTATACTGCTGTGTATTGGGCATGATATATATGTTGGTCCAGACTGTTGTATGCATTTAATTAGCGTCATGTCATAGTGTAGTATGGATCGGGTTGTTATTACATGTGATTATATACTGTTCATATGTCTGAGTGTTGGTCAGATATGAGATTGACATTGTACGTTATATGGGTTATGATATTGTATACCTGTTCAGGATGATATAGCTTATGGTGTTGCATATCGTCAGGTACGTTAGTACATTACTTCATATTCAATTGATCAGTTTAGTATATGCATTGAGTATGTATATACTGGTGGCTAGTTGTTATCACAGTTATGACTGTATGTCTATTGGACTCATTCTGTATACCTATAGATCTTCACATATATACTTGTAGATCTCTAAATATCTCTATATGTTGTTCATGCACTTTCTACATATCACCCCTGAGTTTATACTCACCACCACGGACCCTGGGTTTCCTATCGCCCAGGTAACTGGTAGAAGATTCCTTGGATGTTCGAAGCTCCGCTAGCTAATCCCATCTCACATCGAATGGTTGGATATTATATCCGTATTGTTGTATTCTTGTGGATTGATATTTTGGGATTTTACATTGTATTGTTTCCGTATTTATGGTATATGGATGTGTTGTATGTATTCGACCTTTGGTGTGGTCTTTATTATGATTTTTATTATGTCAAAGTCACTCCGGAGTGCATAGTTGAGTTGTTTGTATCTTTATTATTTGTCAGTATCTTCTGCTGTATTTTATGGATTATGTCCATATATTTGTTATAAGATTGTGGACGAAAGGCTTTATGTATATTAGAGAATTGTATCACGTACAGGGGAGAAGTTGTCCGATTATTTTCGGCTTGACATGCTCTCTGGGCATGACAATTTTATTGGTATCAGAGCCCTAGGTTGCGAAGTCTATTTTCGGATTTTATTTCGTTCAGACATCGAGTTTTGTTTTACTCGGTTTTGGTTTTGTGAGTTCTGGGATCTGGCTGTTGTGGGACATCTCTGAGCTACAAGGGTTAAGGTATGTTAACTATTATCACATATCCTTCTGTTTGCTATGCATTTAGTTGCTTATAACAGGGATGACTCGTAGGATGTTAGTTACTATTCGTAACTGTGGGTTGAGTTGACCACGAGAACGACTGGATGAGTCTTGTACCTACTCTCGAAAAGGTGAAATACCTTTGAGAGCCGACTGATACTGAGTCGGAAGGCAGAGGTTAGGTAGTCACATTTCTTGTGGAGATCAAAAAATTATAGTCTTAAGGATTTTCACTAACTATGCTTGTCAGATCATTACTTGTGGGGTAATGGACAAGCGAGTATACTATTGTTGATGCAGATAGTGGAGGATTAGTTTGGAGTGTATCATAGGGATTTTGATCCCTGAGATTGTCATGCTAGGTTGTATAACTTTGAAGGTACTTTTGAGTACTTAACTTGTGTTATACAAAGAAAGTAGTATTAGTTGCATACCATTATCGGGATCAAGCTGGTACTCGGTGAAAGATGTAGGAAATTACCTTCGGGAAATAACATATCACCTGATCACGGTGTAGTGATGTTGTGAGAGAGTATTTCCCCACGTCACCTTCCTTGACTCATTGTAAGGGAATTCTTGAGCTTCAAGTAGGGTGATCGTTTGGTAACAAAGGTACCATGCAGAGTTGTTAGACTTGCGAGGCTTACGACCACCTAATAGCTCAAGGATGTGATTGGGTTGATTTCGGCCACCCACGGTTTATTGGCTGACATCTTGATCAGGATGTTTGGATCTTCTATCAGATCCTACCGGTAGGTATCAAATCGAGTCATGTTCATGGAAATGACTCTGTAGCAAGTGTTTTAAGAGTTGCTGATTTGATAAGCAGACATTGCAAGTCAAATTATTAGAATCAGAAGTCTCCGAATGTTTGACTAAAGGAGAAAAATTGGAGTCATGAGTCATGAGCGACTATTGGAGAGTTTTTCGACCATAGAAGATCGACAGCATCTTCTCATGTTTATCAGTGAAATCAGAGGAAAGACTCCGAAGGGAGATTATGTTTGTGTAGTGCGGGTCACGACGACACCAAAGTCAGATTATCCGATGGATTATTTTATCTGCTTCTACTATAAGCAACCAGTATCTACGAGGAGAGTATGTACTTTGAAGACTCAGTTGAAGACTATGGATGATGCTTTCGAGAGGATGATCCACAACCTCGGAAGCCAAGATCATCACAGAAGATTGGGTTATCACATCCACAGCAATTTACTGCCTCAGATATAGTTGGAGCTCTTTGATACTTCCATCCGAGAGAAGCAATTTACTTAGCAGTATCAGCAGAAGATATCTCAGAAGACTCAGACGTCTAGACGACAACTATTACCTTCCCAGGCGTGGTTATGCTTTGTACAGAGGAGAGAGTCTACGACGATGGTCGTATCTATGTTATATTTTCCAGACACATCTATACCTTTTACAAAGTTGGAGCGTGCTACGATGTTGACAGCTATTTAGTACTTCACAATCGGTGGTGTACTCATTTCCAGTACAATAGTGTTTACCGTCTCCATTGCAGTCAATTTGGGTATTGTATCTCAGTTCAGCAGTTGATTTCAGTTCCTCCATGGTAGTCCTTTGCACCTACATGAGCTCAACCGTCAAGAACAGATGTTGGGCGAGTTTACATGATTACTCGAGAAGAGGTATAGAAGACCGAAGGATTGACCATTGGGGGTATTACTTTATGTTACCCTATTTGCGGATATATTGAGAGATACTGGTAGTTTACAGATATCTTTGTCTATCACATTCTTAGATAAGATTAGAAGGGTTCCTATCGACTTGTGGGTTGGTGATTGTTCTCTACCATTAGGTGAGATGTTGATCAACAACCAAGAAGTCAAGGTATACCCTTAGCTTTTGTTAGACATACCTCTACTATAGACATATCCTTACAGATAGTTAAATTGTTGAAATAAGGATATAACATGTATCTCGGATGTGCATATAATTCGAGAGTATTCGGATATAGTTTTGGATGAACTCCTGAGCTTGTCATTGCATGGACAAGTGAAATATGCGATTGGGGGTGATTTCGGGAATAGTTCTGATATTGAAGACCTCATACTGGGAGATGATTTTATTGGTATCAATGTTGTTAAACACTGTGGAAAGGATATCCTTCGTTGTGGATAGATGATTTGTTTAGCTTAGCTAAAGGACACCTGTGTATACCCCTAGGGTTGATATATGATTGGAGTGTTGATATTGTAGTGACTTGGTGTTATACGATTATCGTTGTTGATATGATGATTGGGATATATCATCAGAGTAGAGTAAAAGGATGCAGGTGTGTAGAAGACGGCATTTCATACTTAGTATGAATTTTATGAGCGGTTGAAATGTTGTTAGACTTATCGACGATTTAGTCGTTCATGAAGTGATTGGACCAGTTGATGGTTGTCGTCTTAGATGATATTTTTGGATATATTCACAATCTTAAGAGAAGTTGTGATTTCCCTAGTTTGATTTGGCATTTACCGTAGATGTAGATAGGATGCTCTAGCATTACTATACCGCTGATTTATTGGACCAAGAAGGTGATGGGAATCACTTGGCCAGAAGCTTGTGAAACTAGTTTTCAGGGTTTATACAGTGGCTGACTTTTGCATCAGTGTTAGTTAGTCCTTCCATTATGGATGGAAGGGTACTGCACACAGATGCATCATCTCAGGGAATGGAGCGATTTCGATGCGGTTTTATGAGACGTGTCTTATGCTTATGTCAATTGAGGAACTGCGAGATAGGCTATCATACACATGATGTGGACTTAGCACTTATTATCTTGATTAGTATATGTATAGAGCAGGAGTGCTCATGGAGTTCTGGCTAGCTACTAGGTAGCTGCTATAGGATTGCTAGAACACGGATAGATGCAACTAGGGTGATTGGTTATTATGGTCTCTCAGTCACTTCCAGTTCTGTGGGATAGAGTGGATTTTGGACATTAGATTGATTTCTCTTGTGAGAAAGGAATTCTCCGTCTCCTAGGAGAATAGTGGGTTACAGAGTTGCATTCGATTTAGGAAGGGTTGTTTCAGAAGACTCTTCATTTGAGATTGGTGATTTGTTTGGAGTGGATTCGAATATAGTGTGTGTTGAAACATCCTTCGTGATGGAATGACATGTAAGACATGGTTGATATCATAGTTCAATGTTGGGTGTGCCAACAAGTAAAGGTGGAATATTAGTGACCAGTAGGGTTACGTACCGTGATGAAGTGGGAGCCTAGTATGATGGACTGCTTTGGAAGATTATCTAAAATTCGGTAAGGATTGATGCGATTTGGATAATCAGTGGTCGATTAGTCAAGTCCGCTCATTTTCTTCCGAGTCGTAAGATGGATTTCGTTGGGTCGCTTGACAGAATTATATTCATGGAGTATCTTTGAGTATCATTTCCGATAGTGATTCGCAATTCATCTTACGATTCTAGCAAAGTTTCCAACAGGTCATGTGTATAGAGCTCCACTCTGGTACAGTTATTTACCTCTTAATAGGTTGGTTGAGAGTGTATATAAGAGCTGAAATATAATATTCGAGCTCAGTACCCCACTTAGTACTTGAGATGTGTGACTTTTTTTTAGATACTTGAGATGGTTGTTGAGACATTTTGTACTCGTACATGAGTCAAAAATTTGGGGACCAAATTTTTATTAGAGGAGGAGAATGTAAGAATATGAAAAAAAAATTAGGATATGGATTAACCAAGCTAATTAGGTTTAATCAAGGGCTAGTGTTAATTGAGTTTGGGTTTAATTGAATTAGGGGCTTGAATCGGGTTCACCTGAACCAATTCGAGAATGACATTTAAAATGCCGAAAAACCCGATCACCACTTCACCTTTCTCTCTCGCGACTCGCTCCTCACTTCTCTTTCGCGATTTCTTCTCTCCGCTTCTCCCGTCACCAGAACCTAGCTTGTCTGTGTCTCAGTGAGAATAGCTCGACTGCGCCGCCACTTGGCTGATCTTCGACCTAAGATTAGGGGGTTTCTCGCCTGGGGATCTTGGCGATACTCCCGGTGGATGGACGGTGCTATCGCCGCGGCAGTGAGCTACCAATCAAGGTATTTCGATTGTCTAGGGTTAGGTTTCATCGTTGATTCTTATAGATCTTGCTGTGGATTCACCAATTTAGTGTTAATGTATGGTTTGATCAGTGATTGGAGCCGGTTTGTCTGGTGAACAGGACAACTGAGAAAACTATTGCCGGTAAAGATTTGGCTGGTAAGATTTGTTTCCTTTTCTGTTATGTTCAAGGTGTTTTCCTATAGATCACTGTGGTTGTGTTAATGGTAATTGTTGTATGTGTTGTGATCTATTCGGCGTATGAGTTGGGGAGGTTTTACTATCATTGATCCAGTGAGGTTGGAGCTATGGATCATGCTTGAGGTAAGGATGGGATCCAATGAGTTTGCTATCGATGGATCGGTGGTTGGCGACTGTGATTTGGGTGTAATAAGTGTTTGTTGTTGTTGATTTTAGAGTGGTCATTGATGATGTTGTGTTGTTGTGTCGGCTGTTAGTCCAATTGATGATTGGTTGATCTGTAGATGATCTGGTTGTGTTCAAGGTTGTATGATGCTATAAATGATGGAGCTGCCATGGCTGTGAACGATGGTGTGTGTGTGTGTGTGTGAATTGATTGGTTGTGGTGATTTGGATATTGAGGTAAGCTTGGATTGTTTTGAGTGTTGAGATTATGTTTAGATGATAGGACAGCCATTTGAGTGTTTTTTAGATCTATATACTTTAATTGATCTTGTTGATGTGGGACAGAGCTTGGTTGGGTAAATCGGCCAAGGATGAATGTAGATTTGGGGTTACGAGTGGTTGTGCTCGAGGTTTCAACTCGTATATGAGGAAAGGATGTGAATATAGAAACGAATTAGGGTTTTATTCGTATATTTATCGGGGACTTGTACTTAATCATAGTTTGCTATTATGTGCAGGTTTGGGATACGAAGCAGGTCCATGACCATGAGGATTATTTCGAGCTTTGTATTAGGTGGGTAATATCTACCCTGGTCAGGTAGTTTGACTTATTCCGGTGCATGAATTTGGACTTATGCTTATACTTTTGATCTTAAATCCACTCTTATTTAATCATGTGCTTGTACTTAGCCTTGACCTTTGAGATATATTTCTATTACTTTATCGATTATCTATCACGAATATGAACTACAAACCCTATTGTGTGTTAGCTGATGGATGTTCAGTTAAGTACATGTGGTTAGGGTTATCATTGTGAACTCAGATTGGGTTACTGTGTCACATTACTAGGGTTAGATGATGGATTAGATTATGGAGTCGATTTCTACATCGTATACATATTAGTTGTGCATCTATGGTGGATCTAGTCATCTGTGCATAGATAAATGTGTGTGGTTGTCAGTATGTGGCTAAGGACTAGAGGTCCTAACGTGATTGTATATCCATTATGGATCGTGTGTCTGCGTATGGTTATATGGATTGTCGATAGTATCTCGCTACGGACTGGAGGTCTTTGTGTGGTTGACTGTCAGATGTGTATGACTCTTTGTGTGATAGAGAGAGAGTCTTGTGGATTAGTAGTCCTTGCATAGTTGACTTTTGGTTGACCAGGACTCCCCGTGAGATAGGGAGTGTTACGAGGATACATGTATGGAGTTATGCATCAGTACATTGCATGCATGCTGGCGATTCGGTCTCCCTTGTGGTTGAGAGAGTCGCTAGTCATCCTGCCTCCCCGACCAATCGGGATAGTCGTAGCAGGGTTGTGTGCAGAGCATTATTGTGCGTGACATTCTCGGCCACTATGCATGGTGGTAGCTAGAGATGTGCACTTGGCCACTGTGCGGAGTGGTAGTTAGTGCACTTGCCCACTATAGACGGTGGTCGTGTGATGTGCAGTTGTCCTGGGTGCGGTGTTCGTCTACTCATGGGTAGGGACGGAGCGGCTAGCAATAGGGACCCTTGTGGGGTAGCATATAGCTCTATGGCGGCTAGCTACTATTTCATACTACCCAACTCGGCCACTCGAGAGTGGTGCCGGTTGGAGTCAGGATAGTTGTCATATCGTGCCACATAGGCCATACTGGGGTCGTGGTTGGATGGGTCCACATCCATGGCCATGCATATGCATTGCTGATATATATGTATGCGTGTATTCGATATATGTTTTACATATACCTGTGAGATGCTGCATTTGTTTGTTGAATATGTTTGTACATCTTGATACATGTCATTTGCATATTTTATACTGCTGTGTGTTGAGCATTATATATATGTTGGTCCAGACTGTTGTATGCATTTGATTAGCATCATGTCATAGTGTAGTATGGACCGAGTTGTTATTACATGTGATTATATACTGTTCATATGTCTGAGTGTTGGTCAGATATGGGATTGACATTGTACGTTATATGAGTTATAATATTGTATACCTGTTCAGGATGATATAACTTATGGTGTCGCAGACCGTCAGGTACGTTAGTACATTATTTTATATTCAGTTGATCAGTTTAGTATATGCATTGAGTATGTATATGCTGGTGGATAGTTGTTATCACAGTTATGACTGTATGTCTATTGGACTCATTTTGTATACCTGTATATCTTCACATGTATACTTGTAGATCTCTATATATTGTTCATGCCCTGAGTTTATACTCACCACCATGGACCCTGGGTTTCTTGTCGCCCAGGTAACAAGTAGAAGATTCCTTGGATGTTCGAAGCTCCGCCAGCTGATCCCATCTCACACCGAATGGTTGGATACTATGTGTAGGATCGAAATGAGCGCTAGAGGGGGGGGGGGGGGGTGAATAGCGCAAAACAAATTTTCTTTTCTTTTGTTGTAAAAACGATAAGTGAGAGATAAACGCAGCGAAAAAGAGATGGACACAAGGAGTTTTACTTGGTTCACAGCCAACCGGCTGCTAATCCAAGGCCCTAATGGTCCTAGACCACGTACGAAGGGCAATCACTAAAACACTCCTCCTCGTTGGAGGTAGGAGTTACGATTACAAAACTTTCGACAAAAACACAAGGATGAGAGACAAGCCCCTCTCTCCTTTTTGATATAAAAGCTCGAAAAACACAACTTAAATTAATCGACTAAAATGATTACCAACACTTTAACGGTGAAGCTTCGTGTTGGCAGCACTTCGTTGTAGTAGCGTCGTCGTAGAAGAGCGGCGTTGTGGAGGTGTTTGAGAGCTTTGTAATAATTGTTGTATGTAAGATGTGAAGCACCCCCTCTATTTGAAGCCTTGTCCGCCCACTTGAGATCCGGCCACCTCACCACCAATTGAGGGATAAGTTTCCACCTTGCTTTTGACCGGCCACCTCACCAAGATTTGGGGGATAAGTTGCCACCTTGCTTTTAGTTCCTTTTGCCCATTTTCAGGATACTTTAGTTATTTTATTTCAATTCGAGTTCTAATTTTAATTCGAATTCGAATAAATTCGAATTCGAATTTTAATTTGAATTAGAGTAACTTCGAATTCAAACAAGGGTTAGCTCAAAGCAATATGTAGAAATATTAAATGTGATGGATTTAGATGGTTTCTAACCATCCGATCTCGACTTAGACTTTCATGGAAAGTTTTGGGTCGGATTGTCGCCTAAGATCAACTCCTAAACGGAGGATCCGACCTCACTTACGCTCGTCGGACACGAGTCTTACCTTGCACTTACTGTGTCGCAGATCTCCAACTCAAGCTTAACCTGTTTCTGCACACTCAAGTAGACTCATGAGATAACAAAATAGACTTAACCTTGTGTCTTTGCTATAATCAAAACACAGGTTCGATTTCGGTGCCTCACTGCACCAACAATCTCCCCCTTTTTGATCTATGGCAAAAACACACAAAGTTAAGGAAATTAAGTGCATGAAACAGTAAAGACATGAAGCAAAAGTAGGAGTAGTAAAAATATTTCTCAAGTTCTCCCCTTAGAGGAACCCTCCCCCTTGACCGAGGGTGAGTACTTGAAAAAGACTTTTAGTTCTCCAAACACAAAAGATAACGAGTTAAGTAAATGGCATTACTTAACTTAGGCTCCTTAGAGTCAAAAATAAGTGCAAGTTAAGTAATCAAAAGTTAAGTCAAAAGGTTAATTATTCAAAAGGTTTAACTTTTGATTTCTTAACTTGGGCCTTTAAAGTTTTCAATTCCGAAGAGTTGAAACCTAAACCTTACTCCCCCTTAACTTAGGCCAGAATCAAAGTTTTAAGTTAAGTTATCAAATTCAAAAATTTGAATTTATTGAACCTTAACTTTGGCCTTTTCTCCCCCTTTTGACATAAATCAAGAACCCCCGTCGGGGGGGGGGTTAAGAAAACCCTAAGTCCAAGCATGATGATTTTGAAAATAGTATGTGAAAATAATTCATCTAAATGTTCAACTCTAGTTTGACTTGATTGAAATGATATTATCAACAAGTCCTGATTAGAGTTGGTTAATATTGGTTGCATATTTATACTCCAAGGTTCATATTGACGCACTTGATCTACATCTTGGAACCTAGAGTAGGGTCCTAACATCTCACGCCATTCTAGGTGGCTTAATACACAAACACATTAACCCTATGTGTTGTGAGATGTGTTGGCTCCTTAAATCTATAGGATCATGATATCTAGGGGAAGTCCTAAACTAGTTCCATTTGCATAAAGAAAAAAAATGAGAAAAATAAAATTCAAAAATAAAATTTTTGAAAATAGCATTTGAAAACTTTTGCTAACCTATTCTATTACGCACAAGCTCAATTTTCGTCTCAAGAGACTAAATTCGGCTTCGGGTAGTGGTTTAGTAAATAGGTCTGCTAGGTTAGACTTCGAGTCAACATATTCGAGTTGTATGGAGCCGTTGACTACATGTTCTCGAATGAAATGGTGTTTTACCTCTATATGCTTTGTCCTTGAATGGCATATAGGGTTCTTGGTTAGATTTATCGAACTTATGTTGTCTACAAAAATTTTAGTTTTGGTGAAGTCCAACCTAAAGTCTCGGAGAGTGTGCTTCATCCAAAGAAGCTGAGTTACACACTCACCCATCGCAACGTATTCGGCTTCGGTGGTAGATGAGGCAACACAATGTTGCTTCCTACTGCACCAACTCACTAGACTCGAGCCGAGTAGTTGACAACAACCACTCGTGCTCTTTCTATCGAGTTTACTACCGGTATAATCCGAATCGGAGTAGCCGATTAGTTCGAACTCCGTAGGTCTAGGGTACCAAATACCAACGTTAAGTGTACCCTTAAGATATCTAAGGATACGCTTAACTAGGGTTAGGTGAGACTCCTTAGCACAGGTTTGAATCCTGGCGCACATACTTACTGCGAATAGGATGTCGGGTCGACTCGCAGTTAAGTATAGGAGACTTCCTATCGCGCTCCTATAGTACTTTAAGTTAATGGACTTACTTTCTAGGTCTTCTCCTATGTTAACATTAATCGCCATTGGGGTGTTTATTATCTTAGCGTCTTGCATTCCAAATCTTTTAATTAACTCCTTAGTGTATTTTTGTTGATATAGGTATATACCATCCTTAGTTTGTTTAATTTGTAGACCTAAAAAGAAACTTAACTCGCCTACCAAGTTCATTTCGAACTCACTTTCCATGAGTGAAACGAACTCGTTTAGTAAGGCTGACTTAGAGGTTCCAAAAATTATATCATCTACGTAAATTTGAGCTATGAATATTTCTTTACCTAAGGTTTTTACGAAGAGAGTTGGGTCAACTAAGCCTTGGTTAAACCCTTTTGACTTAAGATGGATTGAAAGTCTCTCATACCAAGCTCGAGGAGCTTGTTTAAGTCCATAGAGAGCTTTCTTAAGTTTTAGAACATGGTCGGGTTTATCTAGATTTTCGAATCCGGGGGGTTGGCTAACATAAACTTCTTCTTTAATGTATCCATTTAGGAATGCCGACTTAACATCCATTTGAAACAACTTAAATCCTCGATGTGCAGCATAAGCTAGCAACATTCGAATGGATTCGAGTCTAGCTACTGGGGCATAGGTTTCGTCGTAATCTAAGCCTTCGACTTGACTAAACCCTTTGGCGACTAACCTAGCCTTGTTTCTAACTACTTCACCTTTATCATCAAGCTTATTTCGAAACACCCACCTTGTTCCAATTATCGTTTTGTCTTTAGGTGGTGGTACTAATTCCCACACTTCATTCCTAGTAAATTGAGCTAGCTCTTCTTGCATTGCAATAATCCAATCGGGATCAAGAAGAGCTTGTTCAATTGATTTGGGTTCTATCTTTGAAATTAAGGAAATTTGACTAAGGTTCCTATAGGATGCTCTAGTTCGAACTCCCAGATTAGGATCTCCTATCACTTGATCGATAGGGTGGTTAGTCTGAATCCTAGATTGGGTTGGGTTTGTGTCACCTAATGCTTGATCAATGGGGTGACTTGGTTGAACACTAGTTTGACTCGGATCACTTGTCACTTGGTCGACAAGAGAAGTTGGTTGATGTGGATTAGACTCGATCTCAGGGTCGGAGACGAGTTTGGTATCAGTGGGCTCAACATTTGGGGTCATTAAGGGTTTTGTAGGTTCGGGTACTTCATCGAACACTACATTAATAGTCTCTTCGACTTTAAGGGTATCGTGGTTATATACCCTATAGGCCCTACTCGTGGTTGAGTATCCTAAGAAGATTCTGGTGGAGGTTTTGGATTTGAATTTCCCTAGGTGGTTCTTAGTGTTTAAGATATGTACTTTACATCAAAATACCCTAAAGTACTTGATGTTGGGTACTTTATTGTGATAAATCTCGTAGGAGGTCTTAAGGTGCCTCTTTACCATAAGGATCCTATTCTGGACATAGCAAGCCGTGCTAACAGCTTCTGCCCAAAACCTATCGGGTAGGTCGTATTCGTTCAACATGGTCCTAGCGGCTTCTTGTAGAGTTCGGTTTTTCTGCTCCACTAGGCCATTTTGTTGAGGGGTCCTAGGGCAAGAGAATTCATGGTGGTATCTGTTTAGGTTATAGAAGTCGGTGAACCTTTGATTTTCGAATTCACCACCATGATCGCTTCTAAGTCTTTTAACCTTAAGGTTTTTTTGATTCTCGATTAATTTGAATAGATTGATTAATTGATCTAGGGTATCATTTTTATGTTTGATGAACCTAACCTGTAAACTCGGAGTAGTCGTCAATTATGACTAAGCAATATTGACTTCTATTGAGTGACTTGGCTCCATGTGAATCGAATAGATCCATATGCAGGAGCTCAAGTACACTTGAGGTTCGTTCTTGGTTAGTTAACTTGTGTTGTGTCCTAGGTTGTTTTCCTTGTTGACAAGCATTACAGATTTTATTAACCAAATTGTTGAGGTTGGGTAAGCCTCTGACTAAGCCACTCTGACTCATCTTGTGGACGAGTCTTGGGTGCGAGTGACCGAGTCGTCGGTGCCACAACCATGATTCTTCTTCCTGTGTCATAAGACATTTGGCTGAGGATTTGATTAAGTTAATTGTATAAATGTTATTTGTCCTAGTTCCTTTGAGTATTGTTTTAGCTGTTTTATTTGTTTTAATTACACATTCATTTTTTAAAAATACGACCTTATAGTTATTGTCACATAATTGGCTTACGCTAAGCAGGTTATATTCAAAATTCTCTACAAGTAATACATTTTTAATAACAAAATTCGAGTTAAGCTCGATATCACCTGATCTAATGTTTTTGAGCTTGCCGTTATTCCCAAAGGCTACCGATCCTTGTCGTTTGAATCGAAGCTTCATGAATTTGAGTTGATCCCCAGTCATGTGTCGGGAGCAACCGCTGTCCAACATCCATTGATCCTACACACAAGGTGGTTGGATTGGATGTTAGATTTTTTTTTAAAAAAAATTGGTTGTAAGTTGTTAAACCTAGGTCATCTCACCTGTGTCTATATGATCAAGCATGTTATACTTATGTGTTTTTTGTGAGATGACTTCCAATTAAGTTGATTAAGTGCATTTAGGTTCAAGTAATTTTATGTTAGATTTGGATTTGACCCTAGGCTTGTCAAGTTTACCTTTTCAAGATCATGGCTTCCAGGTCGTGGCGAAGCACAGGGGCCTTCTTTTATCGGATCATCGACCACTTCCTTAGACAAAGCCATTTTCAAGAAAATGATGACTTGACTCACCTAAGACTATTTCCTAGTCTAACTGGTTATTTTTGAAAAGAGGCTCCCCGAGGCTCAATCTTTTCGAAGGATTTTAGTTGGTTATGTACGTGTTCTAAGTGAGTTCACAAGTTTTAAAAAAAATTCTAAGCATGCAATTTCTAAGTTAAAGCACAAACATGTTTTGTACTGGCTCCCCCTAGACCGTTGAATCGGTTCGGTCTATCCACATAGTGGATTTGGTCCTTGGGAACCCAGTACGGGTTGGATCCTAGAGTTGAAATCAAAAAGTTCTTGGGGACCCATGCTTGGACATGTTTCCTATGTCGACTTACAATCGACATATACGACCTATTAGTCGTGTTTGAGTTAAACCCTAGTCCAGCCTTGTTGTACACGGCCCTTTGAGATCCAAGTAGGAGGTCAAGTCCTTTGGATCCCGAAGTGAACCTTTCCAACGTGTTCCTAAGATCTTCAACTTGACTTTTCAAGAGAGAGTTCTCAACTTCGAGCTTTTCAGCTCGAGTTGGGTCCTCTTCTCGAACTTGACTAGTCGAAGAGGTTAGGGAGACCTTGTGTTTGAGGAGTTTGACCTCCTCAACCAGGGTCTCGACCTTGGACTCGGACTTAACTAATTTCCTAGACAAAAACCTAACCGTATTATGTAAAGTATTAAATAAAGTTCGACTCACTTTAAGGGTATCTTTTGAACCAGATGCGTATCCGTGGCTTGACTTGAAGGTAGCTTCGTAGTCCGAGTCATCCTCAGGTTCTGACTCAAGTTCAGGTTCGATCTCCGTGTCTGACTCAATCGATTTCGCCATGAAGACGTGGTCTTCGTCTTCTTCGGATGACGCTTCTTCCCATGTCTTGCTGAGGGCCTTCTTGTGCTTAGGTGCTTGGTGGTTGAGCTTGGGGCACTCGGACTTGATATGTCCAAACCTGTTACACTCATAACACCTAATATTAGAACTTTTAGGCTTACCTTGGTTGGGTCGAGTCGTGGTTCGCTTTCGTCCCTTGGCTATCCTTCGAGCTAGGTTCATTAGTTCGGCAGTCAACTCCGGGTCAACTTCTTCTTCGGACTCGTCTTCCTCCTCGGTTGGTGGTGGCTTGCTTGCGATTTTCTTCTTCTTTGAACCTGCAAACAAGGCTATACCCCTCTCGGGTTCCGAGTTGGATTGCTCATGTAATTCGAAATCTGAGAATAATTCGTCTATTCTAACTTTAGCTAGGTCCTTAGATACCTTGTAGGCATCGGCCATGGATGCCCACAAGGTGGTCCTAGGGAAAGAATTTAGAACATACCTGATTAGATCTCGGTTTTCGACTTTCTGTCCTATTGAATGCAGCTGGTTGACTATGTCCTGGACGCGGGCGTGCAATTGTGTTGTCGTCTCGTGTTCCTGCATTTTTAGTGTGTACAATTTATTGAACAACAAATCGCGTTTGCAAACCTTAGCTTGATCCGATCCTTCGTGTAACTCGATCAGCCTCGTCCAGAGATCTCTTGCGCTGATGAAGGGTCCGACTCGGTTCAGCTCCTCCTTGGATAGCCCGCACTGCAGGATTTGAGTCGCCTTTGCATCTGCCTCGACTTGTCGTTTAGTGGTAATGGACCACTGATTGTAATCCAAGGATTCACCTTCTTCATTAGTAGGAAGGGTGAACCCGGTTTGGATCACAATCCACATCTCTATTTGGGTTTTTAGGAAGCACTCCATCCAACCTTTCCAGTAACGGAAATCGTCACCGTTGTAAAACGGTGGTCGGACGGTGCTAAAACCCTCGAGATGGGCCATTAACACGAAATGGTAAGAAGAGAAAAAAAAAGAAAAAACACACAGACAACAAAGGTCCCAAGACTTGCGTCTTGGATTAGTAGTGCGGGAAGAAGAAAAGATAAATAAATCAATCAATAGATTAACTAATTAGAAAATTAATTTTAATTCTGTAAAAAAAATAATTAATTAATTAATTTCGAAAATTAATTAAAAACTATTTTGTAGAAAAAAAATCTAATGTTGAAATTAAGTAAAAAATATTGAAAAACCAAACTTATATTCTAGACAAGATTTAAAAATTAAAATAAGTTTTTAATTGATTTTTAATTGATTAAATTTGAAAATTGATTGAAAATCTATTTTAGTGGAAATAAGATTTAATTCAATGCTAAGATTAACGAGAAAACTTTATAAAACGAAATATAAAGATTTTAGGGTTTGAAAAATTCAAGTGTTTTAAAAAAAATATGAAAGAATTTTTAATTCTGGGAAAAACTAATTTTAATCAGTAATAGAATTAAAAAATCATAATTAAGAGTTTTTTTTTTGTTAGGATGATCAATAGAAAGATTAAAAGCGATAAAATTAAATTAAAGAAAAGTCTGAAAAAAAATTTAGAAAAATTAAAAAAAAACACAAAAATTAACGTAGACAGAAACAAAGGAAACAAAAGAAATAAAAATGACTAAAATTGGTGGTTTCACCAAATTTGAGTGCCCCCTGCTCTGATACCAATTGTAGGATTGAAATGAGCGCTAGAGGGGGGGTGAATAGCGCAAAACAATTTTTCTTTTCTTTTGTTGTAAAAATGATAAGTGAGAGATAAACGCAGCGAAAAAGAGATGGACACAAGGAGTTTTACTTGGTTCACAGCCAACCGGCTGCTAATCCAAGGCCCTAATGGTCCTAGACCACGTACGAAGGGCAATCACTAAAACACTCCTCCTCGTTGGAGGTAGGAGTTACGATTACAAAACTTTCGACAAAAATACAAGGACGAGAGACAAGCCCCTCTCTCCTTTTTGATATAAAAGCTCAAAAAACACAACTTAAATTAATCGACTAAAATGATTACCAACACTTTAACGGTGAAGCTTCGTGTTGGCAGCACTTCGTTGTAGTAGCGTCGTCGTAGAAGAGCGGCGTTGTGGAGGCGTTTGAGAGCTTTGTAATAATTGTTGTATGTAAGATGTGAAGCACCCCCCTCTATTTGAAGCCTTGTCCGCCCACTTGAGATCCGACCACCTCACCACCAATTAAGGGATAAGTTTCCACCTTGCTTTTGACTGGCCACCTCACCAAGATTTGCGGGATAAGTTGCCACCTTGCTTTTAGTTCCTTTTGCCCATTTTCAGGATACTTTAGTTATTTTATTTCAATTCGAGTTCTAATTTTAATTCGAATTCGAATAAATTCGAATTCTAATTTTAATTCGAATTAGAGTAACTTCGAATTCAAACAAGGGTTAGCTCAAAGCAATATGTAGAAATATTAAATGTGATGGATTTAGATGGTTTCTAACCATCCGATCTCGACTTAGACTTTCATGGAAAGTTTTGGGTCAGATTGTCGCCTAAGATCAACTCCTAAACGGAGGATCTGACCTCACTTATGCTCATCGGACACGAGTCTTACCTTGCACTTACTGTGTCGCAGATCTCCAACTCAAGCTTAACCTGTTTCTGCACACTCAAGTAGACTCATGAGATAACAAAATAGACTTAACCTTGTGTCTTTGCTATAATCAAAACACAGGTTCGATTTCGGTGCCTCACTGCACCAACACTATGTTCATATTGTTATATTCTTGTGGATTGATGTTTTGGGATTTTACCCTGTATTGTTTTCGTATTTATGGTATACGGATGTGTTGTATGTATTCGACCTTTAGTGTGGTCTTTATTATGGTTTTTGTTGTGTCATAGTCACTCCGGAGTGCATAGTTGAGTCGTTTGTATCTTTTTTATTTGTCAGTATCTTCCGCTGTGTTTTATGGATTATGTCCATATATTTGTTATGAGATTGTGGCCAAAAGGCTTTATGTATATCAGGGAATTGTATCACGTATAGGGGAGATGTTGTCCGATTATTTTCGACTCGGCATACTCTCGGGGCGTGACACCTACTCTCACATTACATTAGATAGGATGCATTTGCATTTTTTGGTGAGGAGAGGACTCCATCTGCGAGTATATTCAGTTCCACTAGACTCAGAGTACAGGACTATGCCATATACAGAGTTATAGTAAACTATATTTTGCCACTCTCACTACTAGGGACATCACTATGATGCGTCCCTATCATTCATTTTTTACTTTATGCATTAATTCACTGATTAGATATAGACATCAGTTTGCAGATATTACAATCTATCATTGATCACTCTAGTGTCATTACTAGTCGTAGGGCACATTTGCCTTACTACCATATCATCACATGCTTATTAGCGACACTATAGTTTGACATTACTATAGGTAACGTTAAACAACTTACTGAGTATGACAGGATAGGTTATAGACAGTTTGTATTAGCTAAGATAGATTTAGATGAAAATAATGTGCTTACTTGGAGGAGAGATGGACCACAGTCTCAGCCATAGCCTTAGCCTGAGCTTGAGCCTAACCAGGAGCATCAGCTAGATAGGAGTAAGGAACCACTAGATTATGAGATTCATGACCTATCTCTCTTTCATGGGCTTTCTTCTTCTCCTACAGTAGCCGAGAGATTATCCAGATTGGAGGATGCGATGCATCATCAAAAGCAACAATATCTAGAGATGATGCAGATGCTTCAGCAGCAGAGGGACGAGCTCAGAGAGATGATGGAGATGCTTCGATCTTGGGGCATGAGCCATCCTCATCCACCTCCCTCTTCCTCAGATTAGGACTTTGTAGTTGACTTACTATGAAAATATATAATTAACATTTTAATATCTATTTTATCTTAAGTCTTGATTATTGAATTAATAGTTAATTGAGGTTATGCTTGATAGAGTAGGTTTATTTATTACTTTCACACTTAAAACCTATTTTTATATTAATATGATTTATTTTTAAAATTAAAATTGATCTAGCCTAGGTCAAGTTTAGAATTCATGAACTTATAGAACTAGACACGCTTTCGTATCTCACAAATACCTAGAATTACCTGTTTGTGTATTGAGCCACAAAGATGGGTGTGAGATGCTAGGACTACACCCCTGGTTCTAGATACAGACTCAATGCATCGACATGAACCAAAAAGGGTTTAAAGCAAAATGATCACTTCGGTGACTAACTCTTTCCCAATACTTAATGATAACTTTATATCATTTGAATTTTCCAAGAGTTAAACATTTACTTTAAGGACAAATTTTAGATGTATTTTTTCAATATATTTTCAATAAAAAATATATTTTAATTATGGATTCATGCTTGGATACTCTTAAAACATTAATTGCATTGCATAAATCCATCATTAGACATTTAGTTTGAAATAAACATTTTTGAAAATTTTTAGTATATTTTTGAAGTTTTTCAAACTTTTCAAGGCATGGTTGAGGGGGAGGTTAAATATTTTCAAAAATTTTAGATATTATTAAGAGGGAGAAAATATTTTTCTAAGGTTATGGGGAGTTTTCAAATTTTACCATTAAGCTACTAAGTTTCAAGTTTTCATGACATTTAAGTACTTTGAGTTATTTTTAAATAATTATAAACTTTAAAAGCTTATGAAAAGTTTAAGTACTTTGAAAAGTCTAAGTATTTTGAAAAATTTTTCATGAATTTTAAAAAAGTTTAAGGTTTATATACTTTATACTTAAAGTCCATGTAATGTTTAAAGGACCTTGAAGTGCTTATGTACTTTGTCAAAATTGAAATGTTTAGGTAATTTTCATAAACTTAGCATTTATCTTAAACCAGTCTTCCTTATTTTGAAAGCTAACAATTTGAAATTACTTAATGACTTTTGTGAAATTCTCAAATCTTGAATTTTGACATTTGAAAGATAATAGTATTTTTGATGTATGCCAAAGGAGGAGAAAGAATGGTTTAAAGTTAATATCAAAGAGAGAGAGTGATTTAGAGAGTGGTTTCAAGTTAAAGTTAATACATTTACTTGATATCAAGAATGCATTTCATGACTTCATTGCATATGAACTCAAACTCAATACTTGAACTTGATGCATGTGAATATGTTCATATGTGTTGAATTTATTGCATTGCAAATTGATTCTCCTAACTTTAATCGATGAGTTGTCATTCATAAAAAATGGGGAGATTGTTGGTGTAAAGAGCACCACTCCTTAGTTTTGATGTATGAACCATAGTTTAAAGTTAGAAATTACTTGTGTTTTAATATGCATTTTAAGTGTGATGACAGGAAGTCCTAGTAGGTCAGGTTAACTAGATACTAGGCATTGAGTAAAAGTCCTAGTTGGTCAGGCAAACCGGATATTAGGTAGAAGACTTGACAGATCAGGAGGATCAGACATTAGGCAGGAAGTCAAGATTGGTCATGTGGACCAGACATCTGGTAGAAGACTAGTTGGGTCAAGAGATCGGACAATTGACAGGAAGCCCAGTTGGGTCAGGAAGACCAGACAGCTGGCAGTTGGTGGGTCAGATAGGATGTCAAGCATGGTAAGTCTGACAGGAAAGCCGACAGGCAAACCTTGAGTGAAGAGATGAGGTTGAGTCCTCTGTAGGGGACAAGATAGACATCGATCCGATGGATAGTCCATGTAGGACTAAGAAGTCAAGATCAGACAATATTACTACTGTCATTCCATTTCATACTGAATATTATGCTAATATGGTTTTGTAGGTATCCAGGCGATTGGACGATTTCCAGTCGATTGGAATGTTGAGTTGGCAACACAAGATGGTGATCGATTGGAGATCTTACAATTGAAATGACAAGAAATCCAATCGACTGGGGAGGTACAATCAACTGTGATGAGAAACTTCCCGAACTACAGAGGAGCGGAGTCAGGCAACTTGGAATTGACTTGACCAAGTCCAATCGACTGGAGAGGCCCAAATTGTTGGGACAATGTGGTATCCACAGGCTATATCGTACATAGTTCGGATATCATGGTTGATGCACACAAATCTAGCATTTGCGTGTTGTGTTTATACACTCCTATGTGCAATGGAAATTAAATTTAATTTTTGATTTAACACTTAAATCAAAGGAGTGTTCATATGAACTTTCTAAACAAACATAGGCATGATCTTTTATCTAAGATGCAATACTATCTAACCCATCAAGCAAGATCTTAAATGCATGGAAAAGGTAAACTATCATGTGATTTAACATCTAATGTAAATCTAATCATTTTATTTAGAAATGCTAAACTATCTAGACCTAACAAGCTAGATCATTTAAGCACATTCTAAATAAAACTATTATAACATGTATCAATAAACATATATAAAACAATTTCATAAGCAAAGATTCATACCTTCTAAAATACCTTTGGTTGAGGATTTGTATATTGTGCTTTCTCCGTGCTTCATCCATCTAATCTGGTCCATGATCAGAAACCCTTTTCAAACACTTGACTGGACTAGAGATCAAGTGCCCTTTATCGTCGAGATGATCAAGGTGTATTCCTCAACCACGAGGGATGTGTTGCCTAATCTTTCCTTTATAAGTGTAAGCAACCACCCCCCCCCCCCCCCCCCCCCCCCTTCTCTTTTACTCTAGTAAAGGAGGTGTTACCATAATACTTTAATTATAACCCAAACATGTCTCAATTATTCCATGAACTCACTTACACTATTTACTAATTTAACTAATACTTGATTTAAAGATAAGGGTGTCAACAACTCGTAACAAGATCTAAACATGGTTTTGATAACAAGCTTCATAATACTCTCAACTTGAAACAGCGGAAGATAGAGAAATAACTCAACCCATAAAACAACGACACACGGTCGTGTTGAAAAACATGGCTTGGCCGTGTTCACCACCCACGACCGTGTTGAAAAACACGGCCTGGCCATGTTCACCACCCACGACCGTGTTGAAAAACACGGTCTGGCCGTGTGCGCCTCTGTTCACCCCAGAACGATAGTCAAGCACATAACATGAACTCTAGCACACTAGCACATTCCAAGGTCTTAACATAACATAATACTAGCACGTTCAAAGGTCTTAACATAACATGATACTAGCAAGTTCTAAATTCTTAGACACAATATGCTCACGCACATAACATGGACACTAATACACTAGCACATTCAAAGGTATTAAGATAACATAATACTAGCAAGTTCAACATTCTTAAACATAGCATAACTATTAGTAAATTCAGAGTTCTTAACATCACATAAATTCTAGCAAGTTTGGAATCATAATCACTATTCCACCACCACACATGCAAAGCACTTCATCCGCTACCCCCTCTTACTGAAGACTTCATTTGCCCTTATCTGCAGTATAAGGAATGCAAACTATAAGCAATGAAGCTTAGTAAGTACCTCCTATTCTCACAAAACATCGCATTAGGAAAACATGCTATTAGAATGCTTGCATGCAACATATGCTCATACTTGCATTTAAGAAAAATTCTGCATTAACATTTAGAAATACTTGCACATAATATGAATGTTCAACTTGAAATGCATGAACTTTCTTCATTAAACATTTAGAGACCGTTGTACACATTACAATGGTTCAACCTGAAATGCATGAACTTGAAATACACAACTTGCAAAATATGCTTCGCTTGTAGAAACATGCACATGAGATATACTTAAGCTTGTAACCTTTGTGCTTTGGTTAACTTTAGAAACCATATATACGTATATACTTTAAAATACTAATCATCCTTGTTTGGGCAACCTGGCATAGTACCAATTTGCACGCAACCCTAATAGAATTCGGGGTAGCTAGCCACCGAACTTATTAGGGCAACTTACTAAGGGCGGTCTAGGGCCCGTGGGCGATCTAAGGGCCCGGTACATGCCACTTTAAAGTAAAATACTTTCTTTATATATGACATACTGATTTTTCCATATAATAACATTTAACATGATCATACTCCAAAAACTCATATAGGAAGCCTTTCAAGACATTTGATCATGCTCTTTGTCCCCAAAACTTGTAGGGGAAGCATCCTTGCAATCTTATGTCTTGCTTCCAAAAAAATATACCTAAAATACCCATAAATCTGAACAGAAACATATAAATCTGAACAGAACATGATAATATAAGCAAGATGCACAAATCGAAAGTTACTTATACTATAGGGGAGAAATAACATCTTTGTGATCTTATGTCTTGTCCAAAATGAAATATACCTTTCCTATAAATCTGAACACACACATATAATCTGATCAAAACATGTAATCTAACAAAACATAGGAAAAAGAAGCTAGATAAAATAATCGAAGAGCTACTTATACTGCAGGTGAGAAATACTTACATCCTCTCGCTATCTTACTAATATACCGCTAGGGTTTTTGTGAGATGAAGACCTTCCCTTGTCCCTTAGCCTTATGAGTGATCCTCTAGCATATACTAAGCCCTTGAAACCTCTCTTGAGAACCCCAACCAAGAGCCCTAAGGGATCGGATGAGAAGGAAAAACAAGGAGATGGAGTTTCTAGGTTTCAGTGGAGAAGGAGGAATAAGGATGAAGAGAATTTTCGGTGGAGAGGGGAGGAGGAAGAAAATTTCAGTTTTCCCTCTCTTAATTCCCCTTTAATACTTAGGGAGATGAAAAGAAAACTCCTCATCTTCTCATACTTTTATTATATAATCTTTGTAAATCCTAGACAGGAATTCTCCTATGGCCTATTGGTATTAAGGCTATCTCACAATTAGGAGGTTCATGGTTCGAATCCTAGCTATAACAAACCATATTTTATTTTTATTTTATTTTATTTTTCTGAACCTTTTTCGGGCATTCAAACTCTACATAACCACTTTGAACAACTTAGAATTTTACGGGCGTTACAATCCTTCATACCTTATAAAAGTTTCGTCCTCGAAACTTAAAATAGCTCTGGAAACTTTTGTTTCATGTCATCATCGCGTTCCCAAATTGCTTCTTCGAACTTTTGATTTTGCAATATGACTTTCACTAAGGGTACTTCTTTGTATCTCAATTTCTTGATTTCTCGATCTATTATCTGAATAGGACGACTTTCATAACTCAAATATTCTTGAACTTGTACTGTCTGTGGCTCAATCACATGGTCTGCATCAGGAACATACTTTTTCAGCATTAAGACATGAAATACATTGTGAATCACTAACATTTCTTGAGGTAGCTCTAACTCATAAGCTACTTTGCCAACTCTTTTTGTGATTTGATAAGGTCCTACATAACGTGGACTCAGCTTGCCTTTCTTCCCAAATCTCATCACCCCTTTCATAGGAGCTACTTTAAGAAATACAGAATCTCCAGCTTTGAAATCAAGTGGCCTACATTGTACATCGGCATAACTTTTTTGTCGACTCTGAGCAGTCTTTATTATTTGACGGATGCTCTTTATAGCTTTGGTGGTGTCATCTATAATGTCTGTCTTGAGCCACATTTCTTTCTTCTCACCACCTTCATACCAACAAATGAGAGACCTACACTTTCTTCTATATAAAGCTTCATAGGGTGCAATTCCAATTGTAGCTTGGTAGCTGTTATTGTAAGCAAACTCTGCCAAACATAGGTATTTGCACTAGCTTCCTTTAAAATCTAAGGCACAAGCTCGTAGCATGTCCTCTAGAATTTGATTTACTCATTCAGTTTTCCCATCTGTTTGAGGATGGAATGCTATGCTAAATCGTAGTTTAGTGCCAAGATACTTCTGAACACACTCCCAAAAGTGTGAAGTAAATCGGCTATCCCTATCAGAAAAGATGGTCTTAGGAACTCCATGCAATCTGATCACCTCCTTAACATACAACTGAGCTAGTTGTTCCATTGAGTAGGATATTTTGATTGCCAGAAAATGGACAGATTTTGTCAATCTATCAACAATCACCCAAATAGCATCATAACCATTAGTTATTTTGAGTAGTCCTACTATGAAATCCATAGCTATATCTTCCCACTTCCATTCTGGAATTTGAATAGGTTGCAGAACTCCTCCAGGTCTCTGATGTTCTACTTTGACTCTTTGACATGTCAGATAGGTGCTAACATATTTTGCCACATCCCTTTTCATACCGAACTGCCAAAACTTTTCTTTCAAATCTTGGTACATCTTGGTAGATCCAGGATGCATTGAATATGGGGTCCCATGAGCTTCTTCTAAAATTCTTTTTCTTAATTCTGGATCGTTGGGAATACATAACCATTCACCGAGATATAGTACCCCACTGTTAGAGACACAAAATCCTTCATCCTTTCCTTCTTGGATCTCTTGCTTGATCCTTTGGATGCTTGGATCTTCATCTTGCTTTGCTAGTATATCATCAAACAGTGTTGGCACTATCGTTAGGGTAGAAAGCTATCTAGAAATAATCTCAACCCCAAAATTCAAAATCTCTTTCTCTAATGGTTGGGATAATGAAGATAAGGACATTAAGGTGGCACAGGATTTCCTGCTCAGTGCATCTGCCACTTTGTTTGTCTTTCTAGGATGGTAGAAGATTTCACAGTCATAATCTTTAACCAGCTCAAGCCATCTACGCTGTCTCATATTTAAATCCTTCTGAGTGAAGAAATATTTCAGACTCTGGTGATCTATATAAATCTTGCACTAGACTCCATACAAATAATGTCTCCAAATTTTGAGAGTGACGACCACTACTGTCAACTCAAGGTCATGAGTGGGATAATTCTTTTCATAATCCTCGAGTTGTCTAGATGCATAGACAATGACTTTACCATTCTACATAAGCACAACTCCGAGTCCCATTTGGATGCATCACTATACATATCAAAGCTTTCATTACTTTCTGGAAGGGTAAGAATTAGAGCACTTGTTAATCTCCTCTTTAGCTCAAGGAAACTTTCCTCACAATCCTCGGTCCATTCAAAATTTCTGTTATTTCTGGTAAGAACCGTCAGTGGTGAAGCTATCCTTGAGAAGTCTTCTACAAATTTTCTGTAGTACCCTGCTAATCCAAGAAAACTTCTGATTTCACTAGCATTCTTTAGTCGACTCCAGTTACTAACAGCTTCTATCTTTGCCGGATCTACCATAACCCCATCTTTCGAGATAATGTGACCCAGGAAAGATACTCAATCGAGCCAAAATTCATACTCAGAGAACTTTGCATACAATTGTCTCTGCTGAAGGGTCTGTAACATTGTATTCAAGTGTTCAGCATATTCTTCCCGAGTTCTTGAGTAAATAAGGATATCATCAATGAAGACAATCACAAATTTGTCGAGGAATGCCTTAAATACCTGATTCATTAAGTCCATAAATGTTGTGGGAGCATTTGCCACTCCGAAGGCATGACCACGAACTCATAGTGTCCATACCTCGATCAAAAAGTTATTTTCGGTACATCATCCTTTTAAACTTTTTCTTGATGATATCCAGACCGCAAGTCAATCTTAGAGAAAACTATGGCTCCCTTCAACTGATCGAACAAATCATCAATCCTTGGCAAAGGATATTTGTTTTTGATTGTAACTTTATTCAGTGCTCGGTATTCTATGCATATTCTCATAGACCCATCTTTCTTCTTCACGAACAATACTGGAGCTCCCCATGGTGAGTGACTAGGGTGAATGAATCCCTTGTCGAGTAACTCCTATAATTGTTCCTGAAGCTCTTTCAGTTCTGTCGGAGCCATACGATAGGGTGCTTTTGAGATTAGTCTGGTACCAAGAATAAGTTCAATCTCAAACTCAATTTCTCTGTTAGGAGCTAACCCTGGCAACTCATCAGGGAATACTTCTGGGTAGTCACATATAACTCAGACTTCTTCAAGCTTTTGGTCTCTCTCTTGCTTTGTATCCATCACATGTGCTAGATACCCAGTGCATTCGCTGACTAACATCTTTTGAGCTTTTATGGTAGATAAGAACTTCTTAGTTCTTTTCTTTGGTTCTCCTATAAATTCAAATTTAGACTTTGCCTCAGATTGGAATACGACTCTTCGCTTATGACACTCAATGGAAGCACCGTACTTACTCAGAAAGTCCATTCCCAAGATGACATCATAATCATGCATGTCCAACATTATCAGATCACTATAAAGTTCTCTTTCTGAAATTCTAACTGGCGTGGCATGTAACTAATGCGTAGATGTCATTACCTCTCCTAAAGGCAATGTTGTTACAAACTTAAGATCCAGGACATCCGGAGGTATATTTATCTTCTTAGCAAATATCATGGAAATAAATGAATGGGTTGTTGGTGTAATCGGCCCAGGTCACGATTGACCAGGACTCGAGTTTGACTCGAGTAATGTTTTGATGTTTGACAAAGTATGACATTGATGTTGGACATTGATGTCGGTTAATATGTTGGGGAGATTGTTTATACAATCGACCCAAGTTATAATTGACTTGATGGTTGACCAGGGTTGACCATGTGATTATGGGAAAGTCCAAGCATGGGTCTTGGCAAATGGAAAGTCCAAGCATGGGTCTTGGCATGGAAAGTCCAACATGAGTTGGCAAGGGAAGTCCAAGCATGGTCTTGGCATGGAAAGTCCAACATGGGTTGGCAAGGGAAAGTCCAAGCTTGAGTCTTGGCATTTGAGAAGTCCAAGGGTTTGATTTTGGCGGCGTAAAGTCCAAGCGGAGTCCTGGCAGCGTAAGTCCAATGTGCCTTGGCGGTGTAGACACCGTTAGCATGACATAGCCGATGGAAGCACCTGGAAGCTAGCGCGATGGATGAACAAGTCATGGATGACTTGGAGGGATCCGAGAGGCGTGAGGCTGATGGAGGTGGCTAGAAGGCTTAGGTCTAGGCTAAGGGTGGTCTAGCAAGTATGGGGGCACCATACTTGGGTTAAAATCTCATTCTTGAGGTTGGCAGTCGACTGACATTATGGCCGGTTCGACTGCCAGGAGTCGACTCGAGTTCGACTTCCGTTTGAGAGCTTTAAGGGTTTAGCGATGATCGCTCATGGGAGCCGATCAGTGCTCAACAGCGATCGCGCCAAGGAGATTGATCACGCGGTCGAGTTGCGAGCACAGAACGCTCCGTAGCCGACTGGGCAGTCGACTACGGGCGTTGGCAGTCGACTGCCAATGTTGGCAGTCGACTGGTGAGAGTCCCGTTGGAACTTGTCCAACGTGGATTGAGCCGTTGTCTCACATCTACAGTGTTGGCAGTCGACTGGTGATTTATGGCAGTCGACTGCCAGGCAGAAATCCAGCCCGACGCGAGATAAAAGGAAGCTGTTCGTGGAGATTGCGGCATCAGTTCTTGGGGAGCTTTCTTGAGGCGATTTGAAGGCGATTTGCAGGTGCATTTCAGGGCCCTTCAACCTCATCCAAGCAACCAACAAGCAAAGCGCTCAAACCCTAGTTTTGTAAAGTGTTCTTTACATTTCCTTTGTATTTGCTTGTATTTCTTTAGATTATTGTTGTAATCTTGTGTACGAGGTTTCTCCGCCTCCGACTTGTTGTCGAGAAGGAGTTTATTGATTAGTGATTGCATTGGCGTCGCTAGAGCTCGTTAGAGCTCGATCCGTGGAGTAGGAACCGTTACGGTTCCGAACCACGTTATATGCTTGTGTTGTGTTTGTGTTTGTGATTGTATTTCGTTATTGCTTTTATCATTTCTATTCCGCTGCGCATAACGAGTTTTTGTAGACACAAACGCGATCGATTTCCATCATCGTACGGTATCATGCTATTCACCCCCCCCCTCTAGTGGGCATTCAATTCCCAACAAGTGGTATCAGAGCCCGGGGCTCTTCTACGGACTAACCGCCGGGAGCTAAAAGGCTAGAGGGTAAAGATGGAATTCCAAGACAAGCTCGGATGGGACATCAACACCCCAATTCCCTATTCATTCTATGGACGAGAAGGTTTCAATTCTTGGAAGGCGAGAATTGAAGACTTTTTGATGATGAGAGACTTTGAGGAGTGGTCCGCGTTGATGGAAGGATTTGAATATCCTAAGGGACCAAAGGGAGGGTTTCTCAAGAAGAAGAAGTGGAGTGAGGAGCAACTCCAACAATTCGATAAAAACAAGAAGGTAATCAAATTCATTTTTGATTTAATTCCTAATGACTTCTTGTGTAGTCTAGGTGACTATGTGGATGCCAAGGAGCTATGGAGCGATTTGGCCAAGCTTCATGAAAATCCATCATCAATACAAGAAGAAGAAGAAGAAGAAGAGGAGTGTTCACCCTCTTAAGCTCAAGCAAGCACATCCCCATCTAAAGAGCTTGAGGAGTCAGAAGTTGATAGGGAGTCGACTTCCGGACCGGAGAAAGAAGAGGTGGAAGATGTGGAAGATGTGGAAGAAGCATCCACCTCAAGGATTGAGGGGGAGGAGAGAACCTCCATACCGGAACATCAAGAAGAAGCTTCGACATCCGGTCAAGATGAAGAAGCCCAAAGTCCAATTCCGGTCTCCACCACCCTAGGTAACTCAAGCATGTCAATTAATAATAAAATTCATATTATATGTTTTGAGTGTAGGGAGCAAGGACACTACAAGAGTAAGTGCCCTAAGAAGGTGAAGAAAGCTCCACCGGCTTCAAAAGTTAAGGATGTCGGTCCCTCAATACAAAAGAGCAAGGAGCGAGTGATTTGCTTCAAATGTCGGCTACCGGGACATTACCGGAGTCAATGCCTAAGAGGGAAGAAGAAGGGGCAAGAAGGATCTACACAAGTAGGGGGAGCTAAGGCTAACCCTAAGGTATATTTTAATAATGTTCTTTCTAATTCTTATAGTCAAAAGCATGCTAGAAATAATTTTAGCAATCTTGCTATTTATCAAAAAGAGCATGCTAGAAATAGAGAATATTGCTTAGGAGCTAAAAATATTCACTTAGATAATAGGAATAAATTTGGGACTAATGTCCCTAAAAATAATTCATCTAAGGATAAACCTAGGTCAAATAACACTAGACCAATTTTACCTAGGGATACCATTAGAAAGGTGCAAGAGCACCTAGGTTTCAATCCTAAGTGGACTAGCATATGCCTAGAAAATCCAATGCCCAAGACTTAAATCAAAATTCGAAAATTGGGCAATTAGAATTAGAGAACCAAGCCTTGAGGTCAAGGCTTGAGAAATTAGAAAAGACCCTTAGAAATATACAAAATCAAGTTCAAGGGTCTAATGGTCAAACTCCTAGGTCAAAAAGTCAAAGTCAACACTTAAGACCTAAGAGTCAAAAGTCAACCAAGGGCAAGCAAGGTTTGGGTCACAAACCTAAGCCTAAGATGGCTTACCATAGTGTTCCATTAGATTATGGAACACTAACTAGGTCTAGGAAGACCAAGGTCAATAGGGAAGTCATCCCTAGAGTTGACCAAAGGGTGTGCCTAGTGGCTAGGGTTTCTAGGAAACCTAGGGTGGCCACTAAGAAGGTTGCAAGGGGAGTCACCCCTAGAGTCAACCTAGGTAAGACCCAAATGACCAAGGCTAACAAGCCTAGGAGGGTCATTAGGAAGGTATCTAGGGAGGTTATCCCTAAGGAATACCTAAGTAACCCTAGGAGTTCAAATTGTTTTTGGGTTCCTAAGAGCGTGATTGATTCACGCTAAGATGGGTTTAGGGAGTGTCAACCTTGATTGGATGGGTAGTTAACTCAACCATAACAAAGGTGACACTTTAGGTTATTTTCAAGGTTATGGTTACCTTGAAAATACATTTGAGTTTTTAATCCTAAAAGATTTTAGGATGTGCCAATCTTAATTATGAAGTTTGATAAAATGATCATTTTGGCACAATTTAGGTTTAGAGGTTGGTGTGTCATTTTGGGTTTTTGGCACACTAGGGAGATTAGGTTAATATGGAAAAATATGATTAAAACCCAACAAGTCCCAACAAATGGCAATTAATATTAAAATTTAGGTATTATTATACCTATATATATATATTTTATATGCCATGCTTTGTTTGCCATATGCCATGTCATGACATCATGCCTATTTCTATGATTTTATATGTCATGAGTATGCTTAGGTTTTAGGTTAATGTCATGTATGATTATTTTTATATCATATGTCATGACATCATGATTATGAGCATATACTTATTTATATCTTCATTAATGCCATAATCATTCATGCATCTAAATTGTTTAAAATTGATTTAAGGACTATGGCATGACTTGGAGTCCCATTTATAAGGGAATCAAGTAGGGTTGCCTTAGAGAATGCATGAAACCCTAGGTTAGGATAACCAAAACCCACATCTCACATCCAATTGACATGTATGTGTATTTATACACCCTAGATACATGTGAGATGCTAGGATATGAGTTAAGTTCAAGGTGCATAGTTTTTGCATCTAGATGAACTAAAACTCATCTAATTTTATTGGTGGATCATTGGGAAAGCTTGTGTACAAGTCATGTACTTAGAGCCCAAGGAATATGATCCAAAATAAGGTTTTGAAAACATTTTGAAATCATTTTGAAAAACCTTGGTGAAGTCTATCTTTTGATAGAAATCACCATTGATGAGATTGATACAAAGTGAGCTTAAACTTTAAAGTTTTTGGTCATTTTTGGGTTTTGTATCAATTTCTCTATTTTATGGGTAAAATATTTTTAAAACATTTTTCACCCATTGTTTTGGTCATAAGTATTATACGTATGAATTTTCATGATTTTTCGATATACGTATAATTATTTATGAATTTGAAATTGATCGATAGAAATTCGGGAATTTCATTCTGATCATTGCCACTTGGTGGCGATCGATGGATGATGAATGCTGATCAGTCAGTCGTCAGTCTGATTTCGGGTTAACAAGGTTGTTTAGCCCATTTTCAGTCATGGTAAAGGTCCCTAACCACTCCTAACCCTAGGATATGCTTTGGGAAGCATTATAAAGGGTGAAAATTCATTGGATATGGATTTGGAGAGGTGTTAGGTCAAAGTATCAATTTGAGGTGGTGGAAAGTTCAATGTTGAATTTCCAACCTTAATTTTGATGGTTTAGAGTTCCTATTGGCTTAGGGACTCCCCAAGGACATTGTTGGTGCAATGGTCAAGGGGGAGCAAGCCTTTAGGGGGAGGTATCCATCTTGGGATGATGGATGTGTTTTCTCCTTGAAGAGGAGAAGTTTTTGGGAAAGTATCATCAATTGAAAATTTGATGGGTGTTTGATACCCAATTTGGAAATTGGGAGAGTGAGATAGGATTGCCTCTCTTGAGTGATATGGGACTTATCACTAGGAAGATGGTAGGCATCCTAGATATTTTTAAATCAAGGGGGAGATTGTAAGATCTCATTGGGATATGAGACATTGACCTCCTTGGAGAGATAACCTTTTTGATGTTAGTCAAAAAGGGGGAGAATGTTTGGGGGAGAACATTTGATTTACATTTTCACTTGAATGTTTGGGGGAGAACATTTGGTGAGTGTTTACCAATTTGGAATAATTGGTAAGGGATTTGAGTTAGTGGTCTAACTCATGAATTGAGTGGTTTTTGTCAAACATCAAAAAGGGGGAGATTGTTGGTGCAATCGGCCCAGGTCACGATTGACCAGGACTCGAGTTTGACTCGAGTAATGTTTTGATGTTTGACAAAGTATGACATTGATGTCGGTTAATATGTTGGGGAGATTGTTTATACAATCGACCCAGGTTATAATTGACTTGATGGTTGACCAGGGTTGACCATGTGATTATGGGAAAGTCCAAGCATGGGTCTTGGCAAATGGAAAGTCCAAGCATGGGTCTTGGCATGGAAAGTCCAACATGAGTTGGCAAGGGAAGTCCAAGCATGGTCTTGGCATGGAAAGTCCAACATGGGTTGGCAAGGGAAAGTCCAAGCTTGAGTCTTGGCATTTGAGAAGTCCAAGGGTTTGATTTTGGCGGCGTAAAGTCCAAGCGGAGTCCTGGCAGCGTAAGTCCAATGTGCCTTGGCGGTGTAGACACCGTTAGCATGACATAGCCGATGGAAGCACCTGGAAGCTAGCGCGATGGATGAATAAGTCATGGATGACTTGGAGGGATCCGAGAGGCGTGAGGCTGATGGAGGTGGCTAGAAGGCTTAGGTCTAGGCTAAGGGTGGTCTAGCAAGTATGGGGGCACCATACTTGGGTTAAAACCTCATTCTATTGCTCATAGGGCTTGAATGATCGCCGAGGTGTCGGCAACGATCATTATGGCGATCAAAGATGTGATCGTATCGATCGAGTCGAAACCGCGGCGCTCCGTGCCGGTAGGCGGATCGACTACGAGCGTTAGTAATCGGCCCGCCAATGTTGGCGATCGGTGAGTGAAATCCGTTGGAACCTGTCCAACGTGGATTGAGCCGTTGTCTCACATCTGATGTTAGCGGTCATTGGTGATTTATGGCGGTCGATCGCCAGCAAATCGACCGGCGAGATAAAAGGAAGCTGTTCGTGGAGATTGCGGCATTAGTTCTTGGGGAGCTTTCTTGAGGCGATTTGAAGGCGATTTGCAGGTGCATTTCAGGGCCCTTCAACCTCATCCAAGAAACCAACAAGCAAAGCGCTCAAACCCTAGTTTTGTAAAGTGTTCTTTACATTTCCTTTGTATTTGCTTGTATTTCTTTAGATTATTGTTGTAATCTTGTGTACGAGGTTTCTCCGCCTCCGACTTGTTGTCGAGAAGGAGTTTATTGATTAGTGATTGCATTGGCGTCGCTAGAGCTCGTTAGAGCTCGATCCGTGGAGTAGGAACCGTTACGGTTCCGAACCACGTTATATGCTTGTGTTGTGTTTGTGTTTGTGATTGTATTTCGTTATTGCTTTTATCATTTCTATTCCGCTGCGCATAACGAGTTTTTGTAGACACAAACGCGATCGATTTCCATCATCGTACGGTATCACGCTATTCACCCCCCCCCTCTAGCGGGCATTCAATTCCCAACATGGGTTACCCCAGTATCAAATAGCACAGTAGCATACTGATTAAAGATAAGTATCTAACTTGTGACAATAGTAGAAGCATTTGCTACCTCTTCTTTAGTGAGAGAGAAGATCTGAGCGTTCGGTGTAACTGGTGGGGCCTCCAATCTTCCTTGACTAATGTGAGGACCCTCCAGTGCTGCTTGCATTTGGTGTAACTGAGCAGGATTACCCCCATATTGATTTGACTGTGGTGGAGGTGGATTGGTCTTGGTAGGGCAATTTCTGGCCAAGTGTCCCTCTAAGCCACATGTATAACACCCGCTCGTGCCTTGGCGGCAAACTCCTGGTTGCATCTTCCCACATTTAGAACATGTAGGATACTTAGGTTGCTTGCTTGCTGAACCTCCATTTGGGTTATTCCATTGCTTCCTCTTGCCGTTGTTATTTCCCTTCTAGTTAGAATTATTGCTCTGAGATTTCAGACCTTCAGAACTTCCATGACTTCTGCTTTCAGTCGAGATTTGATTCTATCGCTTAATGTTGTTCAGGTAATGTTCTACGATTAAAGCACTACTGATTAACTCCTCTGTAGTTTGCAGTCTATTAATTCTGCTAGCCACATTCAGAGCTATCTCAGGTCTAAGCATTTTGAGCATAAGTCTAACCCTTTGTCATTCCGTGCTAACTAGTTCTGGACATAAGCGAGCTAGTCTATTGAATTTATTCACGGCTTCATTAACTGACAAGTCCCCTTGTCGGAATTCCATGAACTCATCGTAGTGCCTATTCGAGACTCGCATATGGAAGAACTCTTCAAAGAACTCTGTTTCAAAGTCAACCCAAGTCATCTGATTAATCACTCTTTTTGCCTTTACCCGTTCCCACCACATTCTGGCATCTCCAGCCAAACAGAATGACGCACATTTGACTTTCTCATTTTCAGGCCAATCCAATAGTTCTAAAATACTTTCTAACATCTTGAACCAAGCTTGAGCATCCCATGGCTCACTCGTACTAGCAAAACTCTCTGGCTTCAGCTTTTACCATTGAATTAAGTATGCCTCTTGCCTCACCCCCACTACTAGGGCTATTGGGGGAACTGGTGGAGCAAGGGGTGCAGCCGGTATGACATTCTGAGCAACTGGTGGAGTAACAGGATTATCTTGTTGGTTCACCATCAAGGTATTAATAACCTATTGCTGCTCTACAACTTGATGCTGAAGCCGAGTGACTACCTGCATCAAGTTAGGTGGTGGTACTACTTCATTTGTCCTCTGATTTCCATTGGTTCGTGTTCTAACCATTTTTCTTCATAAAGTAAGACCAATATAAGACTACTACTATTACTTACTTTCTATCTTCATCACCTAGACATGTAAGCATGTTTAACAAAACATTCTTGACTAGCATAGAAGGAGGTAAAACATATATATACTTTCTTACTTGGAAGTGGTAGGACTGATGCTTGATGTGTGTGTGGCGGAAGGGCAGAACTCGCTCTGATACCATACTATAACACCCCCCCCCCCCTCTCTTTTACTCTAGTAAAGGAGGTGTTACCATCATACTCTAATTATAACCCAAACATGTCTCAATTATTCCATGAACTCACTTACACTATTTACTAATTTAACTAATACCTGATTTAAAGCTAAGGGTGTCAACAACTCGTAACAAGATCTAAACATGGTTTTGATAACAAGCATCATAATACTCTCAACTTGAAACAGTGGAAGATAGAGAAATAACTTAACCCATAAAACAACGACAAACAGTCGTGTTGAAAAACATGGCATGGCCGTGTTCACCACCCACGACCATGTTGAAAAACATGGGCTGGCTGTGTGCACCTCTATTCACCCCAGAACGATAGTCAAGCACATAACATGAACTCTAGCACACTAGCAAGTTCCAAGGTCTTAACATAACATAATACTAGCACGTTCAAAGGTCTTAACATAACATGATACTAGCAAGTTCGACATTCCTAGACACAATATGCTCACGCACATAACATGAACACTAATACACTATCATGTTCAAAGGTCTTAAAATAACATAATACTAGCAAGTTCAACATTCTTAAACACATCATAACCATTAGTAAATTCAGAGTTCTTAACATAACATAAATTCTAGCAAGTTCAGAATCGTAATCCACTATTCCGCCGCCACACACACCAAGCACTTCATCCGCTGCCCCCTCCTACTCAAGCCTTGCTTTGCCCTTATCTGCAGTATAAGGAATGTAAACTATAAGCAATGAAGCTTAGTAAGTACCTCCTATTCTCACAAAACATCGCATTAGGAAAACATGCTATTAGAATGCTTGCATGCAACACATGCTCATATTTGCATTTAAGAAAAATTATGCATTAACATTTAGAAATACTTGCACATAATATGATGGTTCAACTTGAAATGCATGAACTTTCTTCATTAAACATTTAGAGACCCTTGTATGTATCACAATGGTTCAACCTGAAATACATGAACTTGAAATACACAAATTGTAAAATATGCTTCGCTTGTAGAAACATGCACATGGGATATACTTAAGCTTGTAACCTTTGTGCTTTGGTTAACTTTAGAAACAATATATACGTATATACTTTAAAATACTAATCATCCTTGTTTGGGTAGCCCGACATAATACCAATTTATGTGCAACCCTAATAGAATTCGGGGTAGCTAGCCACCGAACTTATTAGGGAAACTTACTAAGGGCGGTCTAGGGCCCGTGGGCGATCTAAGGGCCCGGTACATGCCACTTTAAAGTAAAATACTTTCTTTATATATGACATGATGATTTTGCCATATAATAACATTTAACATGATCATACTCCAAAAACTCATATAAGAAGCCTTTCAAGACATTCGATCATGCTCTTTGTCCCCAAAACTTGTAGGGGAAGCATTCTTGCAATCTTATGTCTTGCTTCCAAAGAAATATACCTAAAATACCCATAAATCTGAACAACCATAATCTGAATAGAAACATATAAATCTGAACAAAACATGATAATAGAAGCAAGATGCACAAATCGAAAGTTACTTATACTATAAGGGAGAAATAGCATCTTCGTGATCTTATGTCTTGTCCAAAATGAAATATACCTTTCCTATAAATCTGAACACACACATATAATCTGATCAAAATATGTAATCTAACAAAACATAGGAAAAAGAAGCTAGATAAAAAAAATTGAATAACTACTTATACTGCAAGTGGGAAATACTTACATCCTCTCGCTATCTTACTAACATACTGCTAGGGTTTTTGTGAGATGAAGACCTTCCCTTGTCCCTTAGCCTTAGGAGTGATCCTACAGCATATACTAAGCCCTTTAAAGCTCTCTTGAGAACCCCAATCAAGAGCCCTAAGGGATCGGATGAGAAGGCAAAACAAGGTGATGGAGTTTCTAGGTTTCGGTGGAGAAGGATGTAGAGAATTTTCGGTGGAGAGGGGAGGAGGAAGAAAATTTCAGTTTTCCCTCTCTTAATTCCCCTTTAATACTTAGGGAGATGAAAATAAAACTCCTCATCTTCTCATACTTTTATTATATAATCTTTGTACATTCTAGACAGGAATTCTCCTATAGCTTATTGGTATCAAGGCTATCTCACAATTAGGAGGTTCATGGTTCGAATCGTAGCTATAACAAACCATATTTTATTTTATTTTTATTTTATTTTTCTGAACCTTTTTTGGGCTTTCAAACTCTACATAACCACTTTGAACAACTTAGAATTTTACGGGCATTACAATAAGGGACTACCCAAAATACCTCAATAAGGGGCTTTCCTTACAACAACTTTGCAAGGTTATGGGAGTCAACAATACTTCTCTAAGAAGAGAGGTGATAACAAGAAGATGAACCCTTCTTGATGAACGGAAGATAGAAGATCTCTTATCTTCTTCCTGGATAAGAATAAGAACACTATCTTCTTCAAAATCCACCCACCAAAGAAGAGGAAGAAAAGGAAGAGGAATTGTGAGGAAGAGTTATTTTAAAACCTCTCTTCTTGCTTCTTTTTATAGGAACCTTGCAAGAAGTAACTCCCATCTTCACCTTTATGAAATGGTTGGCCACATTAAGGATCATAAAGAAATGGTGGCTGCCCATAACTCCTAAGGAGAGGAAGAGACTTGGAAGTAACTCCTAAAGTGTCTTTTCATCTTCACATTTCACCATCTTCTCATTCAAGCCTTTTGCCCTCATCATAATGAGCTTGCCATGGGCTTGTGGGTTATAAGCCCATTATCTGTCTTCTATCTTAGGCTATTAGGTTTTAGAACTTTTCTAGAACCCAATAATAAGGTCCATTAACGATCCAATTATCGTTAACATGATAAGCACATTTTCTCACTACAAATCCGATTTGTAGACCATGTGTGGAACATTTCCACTCTCCTTGTTTCCATTCATTCATAAACTCTTTTATGAAATCATAACATTTGATCAAATCAAACTTTATTTATCAATACACTATTTGATCACATTTTGAATTTGACTTTCTCAACGGGAAATATGAAAATCAATGCTTGCGTGATCCTCAATGGTTCAGGGATATAGATAGTTGAGGGTTCACAACTCTTTGTGATTCAAGACTATACTTTTCCTTTATTCGGGCATACCCTTTGATGCACGCGAACGCGACCTCAAATCTCATGACGGAGACCGTTGAGGACTCGAAGTGCATGCTCACGCTCAACGCTCGCAAGTGCACGGATGTCGTCAAGTAATAAAAAGATTTATCGATCCCATAGGGAATGAGATTCGAGTACCGATCTATTCGGTGGACGTTATTGTTCAGAAGTCAAATCTGATGATTGTGATTGCGAGGTTTGTCGATGGTCCTAACTCAATACGGTGTCACACAGAAGAAGAAAAGTCTTGTTGTGAGTCTTTGGAAGGGATCCTAGGATTTCAGTTTCGCTTGTGTGTCGCAAAACATGTTGTCAATTGGGTTTCGTCTAGGGTTCTAGCTACGGTTTTGTGGAAAGGACATCATACACTGCCCCGATGAGCCTTTGCATCTATCGGAAGCTACCTCTACCATTACCAGGTCGACCCATGGACTTAGGATGGGATAGTCGATACGAGGATGCCAAATCGATCCCTGCAACAAGTCAAAAATGGGGCACATTTCCTACTCTATCGCATCCTTCTACCCACGTTTACGGGAGATGAGGTCAACCCATAGGTTCCTCCTTAATCTCCTAGATCTTAGATACAAGGGTTGTCACCCCTCGTATCGGCTAGCACAGTAGATAGAAAACCAAAACAATAACTTTAGCTCTAAAACCAAACGCCAATTGTAAATACAAACTCAGGAACAGAATTCAAATTTGGAATAACATGTTCTACGCACACAAACTACTCCCTAATCCTAGAATCGAAGAAACTACTCTATAAATATGAGAGGAGAAACACAAAGCATGTTCATATTCAAATAAACAATAGATAACATGTAAAGAATAGAAATTACAATGCAATATGGTCTTCTCTCCGGCGTTGAAGTGCAGAATTTGGATCTTTGGCAGCCTTCCTCCTCCCCATTGCGAGTTCCCAAAGCTTTTTAGGGCTTCGGAGTGCCATCCCAGCTGTCGTGCCTCCTCCCTAGGGTTTGGGCGTAGCTTTCCTTATATAGACATCACGCCAGATCCTTGCAAAATCTGGAAAAAAAACCCTGGTTGCATCAAATTTCCTGGCCGCCACACGGTCATGTGAAAACACATGGTCGGGCCGTGTGTCAGGCTGTGGCAGTCATTTTTGACCCCTAAACATGACCGTGTGTAGTCACATGCCCTGGCCGTGTTCCCTTCTGCATCCAGCTGCCAAATGTCTTCTTTTGCTCCGAAAGTGCACCATTTTTGTCATGAAATATTATCCTGCACACAAAAGTACACAGAGCATATCTCCGAACCAGAAAATAGGAAATGCATGCAAAATAAAGTAAAATATACATGAAACAAACATAAAATGAAACGAGATGTGAGCGAAAACTACTCCTAAAACCCTATATGTTTTGCTCACATCAATTCCCCCAAACTTAGATCTTTGCTTGTCCTCAAGCAAACCTTAGTGCCATGAAATTTAAAAAGGTATTGTTCCATACTTAACATGTTAACTAAATTTATCAAGTAGTATTTTCAATCAAAGCAAAATAGATATGTTCTAAAAATTCACTAAGTTAGCTCCTCGTGCTTTTTCCAAGCGCATCTTCTTAGGGGATACTCATTCCATGATAAGTTAAGTCGTCATCCTATAGCTTTCCTAAGGTCTCCAGCTCTTAGGCACTTACCCGCCCAAAGCGAGGGTCGTTCCCTAGATCTAGCATAAAGTCTCAAAGGCGTGCTCGGTATTGAGAGAAATTTGTAGGTATTTCCCCAGTAACTTAACTCGGCCTCAAAGGGGCACCTAACCATTTCCACCCACGACAACTATTTTTTTATCCCTCATAATCTCTTTTTTTCTTTCCCTCTTTTTTTTTTCTTTTCTTATTCCATTTTTTTTCTCTCTTGGGATTTTGATTTTTCTGAATGAGCTTGCACAATCCAAGCATCTCCAGTAACTAAAATATCAAATCTAGAGTCACCTATGGATTCCAAAGTACTAGTCTACGAGGATGAATCTAACTAAATACATACTAGATTTTCCCTTTTAGAATGTTCGACATGTGTATGTGTAAAATAAAGCTACCCATGGAATAACTCATGAATCTAGAGCATTCATTCAGAGCAAATAAAATAAAATACCATGAGGTAAATGAAGTTAAGCTACCCATGGAAATAACTCATGAAGAAAACTTTTAAAAATACTACTGAGGCAGCTTATAGATAGCAAAAACTAAGTGTTGAAAGAAACTAAACAACCCATGCATGAACAAATAAATACTAACAATAATGCAAATATTAGGAAAAAACTACTGTTAGAAACAAAATAAAACAAAACTTGGGCCCCCGTAGACTTAAGCGAAGCATACCTCTAGTATGGTGGACGAGGTGGAAAGTCTGGTAGCCTCGGTATCTCAGGATCCTGGGAGAACCTGCTATTGAGCCGCTGATGCCACATGTACATGTGGTCGATTTGAGTGTTGGTGGATGTAGCTGCTGCTCAATGCTCCTCCTCCCTAGCCCACTGTGCCTGTTGGGCTCGCATATGATGTCGTATCTCCTGGCGGTAGGTGGCCTCCACATGACGATGGGTAGCCTCCTCCTAGAAGTAGATGCAGGTCTCGCCATAGAACTCCTCGGTCCACTGGAAGTGCTCTCGAAAACCTTGAAACTCTGGCTACGTGCAAGTGCTCTGCTCCTCCCATCACTGCCTCTATGTCTGTTGCTCGGCGTATATGTCGTCGAGGCGTGATCGAAACTCTGAAAAGTCATTGGCAGATGTACCTGCATCCTGCTCAAAAGTAGAAAAAGGTGGCAGTGTAGGTGCAAGCTCATGTCGACGTGGACTAGGTGGGCTCCTATGAATGCGTGGATTGGAGGGAGAATGATGTAAAGGGGGAGAGATGGGTGCAAATGTGGATGGTCCCTCATATGATGGGGACTCCACTATCAGGTCTAGGTGTCAGTTGGCGTGTGTGGTGATGGTAGTACAATCGGGGTCAGGGAGCCTAAGGGATGATAGGTTTTTCCTTACAAAGCACAAGGAGTGTCCCTCTCTCACTATCATCTTCATGGCTATACACACTCCTAAGTCAATCCTAGGGCTCCCCTCTATGCTATCTAGTGCAGTGTAGTCGTACCCCATCCTATGACAAATATGGGTAAGTAGGCCCCCCACATTAATCTCTCCACTCGCTGTTTTGCCCATTTTCACTAAGTGTCTAATGAAATGGGATCCTACATCAATGCTACTCCTCTCTTGTAGCATGTCCCATAATCAAAGCAGCTCACTAGCTCTCACTACACCGTCACTCTCCCCATGACCAAAAATAATACTTGCTATGATTCGGTGTAGGTATCGGAAAATGGGGTTTTGGAGGCGCGACGCTTTGGCCCTAGAAGGATCATAAGCATGCTCTCATGTCAGTTCGGTCCAAAAGATTCAAGAGTTAAACCCGATAGGGGTTCTTTTCTCTCCCCCACTAGGCAAGCCGAAGCATGTGTTCCATTGGTGTAGTGTCCATTCATGCTCAATGTTAAATATTCTAAAGGTAATCCTACCCTCTTTGCTCTCTCTTCCCATTAAGATTTCCGCTTCTAAGGAACTCAAAAATTCTAAAACTATCCTAGGGTATGTTGGGTGTCTTATTCCCATTATCTCTTCCCACCCCATTTTTGCAAATAGGGTTTGAATGTCACCAAACAAACCTAGAGATTCTAAGAGATCTTCATCAAGATACCTAGTAGCGGTGATTTTTCTAGTAGAAAGCATATCAAATCTTTCCCTATGCTCATTATTGCGAAAGAGAAGGGTCGGTAAGGCATTACCTTCCTCCGGAGCTTGAGGGGCGTCCGTTCTCCTTGCTCTTTGCTTCGAGGTAGTAGATCGGGGTGCTACTTGCCTTGTCCCCCTCATCCTTTCTTCTTTTGGCTTCCTTGAAGGTTTGAAATGCTTCTAGGTGGTGGGGAAGAAGGATCCACATGGCTAGGGCAAGAGAAATCAAAACACACAATGCATTTGGTGTGGAAACGCATGGCGTGCCCTACTTAACCTCGCGCGCCACGACCATGTGAAAATACATGACCAGGCCATGGGCACCGTTGGAAAGTGGGACATGGCCGTGTGAAAACACACAGCCAGGCTATGTGTCCCCCGTTTCCTTTTTAGAGTGCTCAACGGTCTGCACTCTCCTTACTCGCTCAGTTGTGTAGGTTCAAAGTGATTTTATTTTTACCTAGCAAGTTCTTTCTAGTCCTAATGATAAACGAAATGGAAAACAAAGTTCAAATTAACCAAATGAATGAAATACCATAAAAAGAAAACCTAAAACTTGGGTTGCCTCCCAAGAAGCGCTTTGTTTAAGGTCTTTTAGCTCGACCCTACTCCATTGCCTCGACTCGGCTCCGGAGGTTCTGTGAACCTCCATTCATCCATCTCGATGTCAACATTTAGTGGCCTCGGCTTTACCCTGCTGAAAGTGAAGCCGTCTAGGAAGGGAGTTCTACACTCTGATAGATTGAAGAGGATGATCTCCCCGTCTATCTCCAATGAGATCTTGTGCGCTTTTACGTTTATGCACGCTCTCGCAGTCGCCAGAAAGGGCCTTCCCAAGATGATGGGATTCTGGGGATCTGGTCCTGTGTCGAGTATAATAAAATTCGTAGGTATCACGAAGTTCTCAATGACCACATGCACATGTGCTAGCATGCCGATTGGTTTCTTGACTGAGTCGACCCCCATACGAATACCAAGGTTTGCTGGTTGGAGCCCATTCAGCCCTATCTTCAAATAGTATGCGTAGGGCATCACACTTACTGATGACCCCAAGTCGCACAATGATGCACACGGACGCGACCTCGAATCTTGCAACGGATACCGTCGAGGACTCAAAGCACACGCTCGCGCTCAACGCCCGCAAGTGTACGGATGTCATCAAGTAATAAAGATTATCGATCTCACAGGGACTGAGATTCGAATACCAATATACTTAGTGGTTGGAATTTGTTCAGACATGATCTCTAAGAGGTTACGGTTGGTGAGGGTTGTCAGTGGACTCTATTCTGTACGGTGTCACACGGAGGAGGAAAGGAGTGTGCCTAGGTCTTCAAAAATGATTCTAGGACTTCGATTTCGCTTGAGTATCACAAAACAATGTTGTCAATTGGCGTTGTCTAGACATCTACCTATGATTTTGTGGAAGGGACATCATACACTCTCCCGCAGAGCCGTCGCATTCACCGGGAGCTATCTTCGCCCACAAGGACAAGATAGAGGGTACGAGGATGCCAAATCAATCCCTACGGTGGACCGTTTCCGATTCCACCGCACCCTTTTCCCCGCAGTTGCAGGAGAACAGGTTTACCCCTAGGTTCCTTAATCAAATCTCCTAAATTTTAGATTGCGAGTGTTGTCACCACCTCGTATCGCCTAAGCACAGCGGAAAGAAAGTCAAACACACGTAGATATAATAAAGAGCAACTACCAATTGTCAAATCAAATTTATGGCTAGAATTCAATATGAACCAACATTGTTTATGTACACAAGCTACTCCCTAATCCTAGAATCGAAAGTACTACTCCATAAATATGAAGGAAGAATCATAAAACATGTTTAAGTTTGAATACAGTCGAAATAAAGTGCAGAAATAGAGATATACGGTCCTTTGTGATCTTCTTTCTGGCGTTGTATTGCAAGTTGTGGACCTCCGGCGGCGTTCCTCCTCCCCGTTGCAAGTTACCGAAGCTTTTTAGGGCTTCGGTGTGCTATCCTAGTCGTCGTGCCTCCCCCCTAGGGTTTGGGCAGAGCCATCCTTATATAGACATCGCCTCGAACCACTACAAAATTTGGAAAAAGCCCTAGTCGCGAAAATCCATCGGGGCGCCACACGACCATGTGTTTCTATACGACCAGGCCGTGTGTAGCCCAGGGGTGCTGATCTTCGCTCATTGGACACGGTCGGGTGAATCCACACGCCCTGACCATGTCCCACTCTGCGTCTAGCTACAAAAGTCCTTCTTTTGCTCTGAAAATGCATCTTTTTCACCAGAAAAGCTAACCTGCACACAAAAGTATAGCGATCAGACCTCCGAACTAGAAAATAGGCAATGCGTGCAAGAATAGAGTAACATATGCATGAAACTAACACAAAATGTAACAAGATGTGAGCGAAAACTACTTCTAAAACCCTATATGTTTTGCTCACATCACTTCCCCCAGACTTAAATCTTTGCTTGTCCTCAAGCAAACCTCAGTGCCATAAAATTTTAAAAAGATATTGTTCCATAATTAGCAAGCTAACTAAATTTATCAGGTGGTATTTGCAATTAAAGCAAAATAGATATGTTCTAAAAATTCACTAAGTTATCTCCTCGTGCTCGTGCTAGGCGAACCATTCTTAAGGGATGCCCGTTCCATAGTGAGTTAAGTCATCACCCCATAGCTTTTCTAAGGTTTCCGACTCTTAGGCACTTACCTGCCCAAAGCGAGGGTCATTCCCTAGATCTAGCATAAAGTCTCAAAGGCGTGCTCTGTATTGAGAGAAATTGGTAGGTGTTTCCCCAGTAACCTAACTTGGTCTCAAAGGGGCCTTGGGTCATCTTGGGAGCCTTGGGTCATCTTGGGAGGCTAATGCTTCTACTCTAAACATCTCCCAAAGTGCCCAAACGAATTTCCTCCTCTTCCTTGAGTTTATTTCAATCATATTGTAAGAGGAGTGATTTCTTGTAAGAAAGGTTACCTCCACCTAGCTTGGTGCAAAGGAGAGAATAGTGAATTGGTTAAGGCGTGATTCACCTTGGAATGAATCGGGTCGTGGATTTGCGGCAAGGGCTGTGAACCACGTTACGACTTCTTGTTAGTGTTTGTGGTTTCTTTTACTTCTTGCATTTACTTAATTGTCTTAGATTTTACTATTCCACTGTGCTAATTGTAATCGTAGACACGCAAGAACGAACGACGTCCACCGTACGCGATAAAAGGCTATTCACCCCCTCTAGCCGGCCACCGACGTTCTAACAATATTCACCTCGGATGTAGCTTGGTCCTCCATCCTCTTTGGTTCAGCTCTTCAACGATGATAGGTTCATTCGATTTCTAGATCGATCAAAATCAAACCTTCCGATCCTAGGCATCTAAGCATACGAAGAATCCAGCCACAAAATTAGGAGTATTACCTAATGCTCAAAAACAAGAAATAAACTAATCTAGATAACTAAATCAAATAAAGAAGAGCCAATAAGAAAATGTAGAACTACTTCTAAATTAAAATAAAAACTAAATCTTGATATGGAAAATCTAAAACTGAAGTAAATAAAGTAAAATAAAAATAAAAATAAAAGAAAGTAATAAAAGTAAAGTAAGTAAATAAATCTATTCCTAAGTCCGATCCAATTATCCACTTCTTGATTCAATATCGAATCAAGCAGTCCCCGGCAACGGTGCCAAAAACTTGATGAACACGAACGCGACCTCAAATCTCATGACGGAGATCGTCGAGGACTCGAAGCGCACGCTCACGCTCAATGCCCGCAAGTGCACGGATGTCTTCAAGTAATAAAAAGATTTATCGATCCCACAGGGACTAAGATTTGATTATCGATCTATTCGGTGGACGTTATTGTTCGGAAGTCAAATCTAATGGTTGTGATTGTGAGGGTTGTCGGCGGTCTTAACTCAATACGGTGTCACGCGGAATAAGAAAAGACTTGCTGTGAGTCTTTGGAAGGGATCCTAGGATTTCGATTTTGCTTGTGTGTCGCAAAACATGTTGTCAATTGGGTTTCGTCTAGGGTTCTAGCTACGGTTTTGTGAAAAGAACATCATACACTCCCCCGATGAGCCTTCGCATCTATCAGAAGCTACCTCTGTCATTACCAGGTCGACCCCTAAACTTAGGATTGGATAGTCAGTACGAGGATACCGAATCAATCCCTGTGACAAATCGAAAATGGGGTGCATTTCCTACTCTATCGCATCCTTCTACCCACAGTTACAAGAGATAAGGTCAACCCATAGGTTCCTCGTTAATCTCCTAGATCTTAGATACAAGGGTTGTCACCCCTCGTATCGGCTAGCATAGTAGATAGAAAACCAAAACAATAACTATAGCTCTAAAACCAAATGCCAATTGCAAATACAAACTCAAAAACAGAATTTAAATTTGGAATAACATGTTTTATGCACACAAACTACTCTCTAATCCTAGAATCAATGAAACTACTCCATAAATATGAGAGGAGAAACACAAAACATGTTCATATTTGAATAAACAATAGATAGCATGCAAAGAATAGAAATTACAATGCAATATGGTCTTCTCTCCGGCGTCGAAGTGAAGAACTTGGATCTCTGGCAGCCTTCCTTCTCCCCGTTGCGAGTTCCCAAAGCTTTTTAGGGCTTCAGAGTGTCATCTCAATCGTCATGCCTCCCCCCTAGGGTTTGGGCGTAGCTTTCCTTATATAGACATCACGTCGGAGCCTTACGAAATCTGGAAAAAACCCTGGTCACGTCAAATTGCCTGGCCATGTGAAAACACATGGTCGGGCCATGTGTCAGGTTGTGGCGGTTGTTTTCAACCCCTAAACAAGGTCATGTGTATGCACGTGCCCTGGTGGTGTTCCCTTCTGCATCCAGCTGCCAAATATCTTCTTTTGCTCAGAAAGTGCGCCGTTTTCCCCATAAAATGTTATCCTGTACACAAAAGTACACAGATCAGATCTCTGAACCAGAAAATAGGAAATGCATGCAAAATAAAGTAAAATATGCATGAAACAAACATAAAACAAAACGAGATGTGAGCAAAAATTACTCCTAAAACCCTATATGTTTTGCTCACATCACCCTTAATAGCTCCATCCTATGATCAACTCTTTGATTATAGGAAGTCAAAACTAATTTTGATTAGCATCCAACGAATCATGGAAAGAGTGTCTAGCAGCACTACCCCATGACTCCCTATGTATCACTGAATAGTGCCTACAAGAACCAGTCGATTATGATTAATGTATAGTCTGGTTCCTTCAACTCATATATCCCGGTCAAATCTACAACCATTGGTACATCGAGAGTTGTATATTGATTTGACAACCATGTGTTGTATCTTATAGTGACATCACATGTGCAACTAGAAAACTCCTTTCCTAAAACACATTTTATAGCTTTGATCAAAGACTTCATTCACTATAAAATAATACATAACATTGGATATCCACACCCGTGGGTGTGTGGTGAATCTCTGACTACAATGCACTTACTCCTATATGTTTCATTTTTGCACCCAATCTCACCACCTGATAACCCCAATAGAGTCGGTAAATGAGTCAAAGTACAACCCCATCATATAGAGTCTATGTTGTCTCAGGTCATAAGGACTATTAGTATACAACCACAACCAAAGACTTATCCACTCGATAAATGATAACCACTTAAAAAGTCTGAGTTAGGGTAGTTCGATGAACTCATCACATGAGCACCCATCTGTATGCTTGAACATCTCTATGTCCTTACCAATGAAACATGATACACTACATCACAGATGCTAGCCTCTAGCTCGAGCAGCCATTTATCCTTATTTATTGGTGGCCCAATTGACTAGTAATGGGTCTAGAATATATAGTGAATATTGATGTATTTTATGATGATCATCATATATACCACCTCATCTCACTAAGATATATTCAAGGACTTTATCTATGCATATATCTTGGGTATTAAGATAAAGTAAATGCCACACTTATTTGAATTATATTAAAATAAAATATGTTTGTACACAAGAGTCAACAAAGCCCTAGCCAACAACTGGCTTGTAAGGCACCTACTCTAACAAACTCCCACTTGCCCTAATGCCAACTACTCACTAATTTTAAACCCATCATTTTGCGATGCTTTTCAAATGATGGTCCTGGCAAGGGCTTTGTAAGTGGATCAACAATGTTGTTTGCAGAGAGGAATTTCTCAATTGTGATGTCTTCTCTTTCCACTATCTCTCAGATTATGTGAAATTTTTGTTAGTATGAGCCCTTAGTGCCAATTATGAGATGATTGGTGAGGGAGACTTTTGTATTATATTCTTGTATTAATAAAGGCAAAGATTGATTATTATATTTCTTTATGCGTGTGCCAGCTAAATAAATATAATAATGCCCATGAATAGTAGGTTGTTATCTACAGTATATCAATTGGTAGAATTGATTATGAGAAGCTGTAGAGAATATTATTCTTAAATATTCCTAGTCGAGTATTGTATTAATAGATAAGGGCTATATTGATACATTGAGACTAGCATGTAGGTCAATGGATGACTTGATCTCACAAGTCATGGATATATGATATCACATTGATACATGGGTATATATATATTGGAGATTATATATACTGAATTGACCCACCATGAGAAAGTATCATGGATCGTTATATGAGTGTCATATACTTTCTCATGTGACTATTGGTATGAATAGTCCTTAGACCTGAAGTCACTACGGTTCCCTACATAAGGAGTTGTGTACTTTGGTATCGTCTAACGTCACACCGTAATTGGGTGACTATAAAGGCGATCACTGAGTATGTAACAAATTATGCGGAGGGATGTAAGTGATGTAGATAGGATCTATCCCTCCCATATGACGGGAGTGATATCTTTGGCCTCTTGATAGAGTAAGACCACGAAATACATGGCCATGCTCAAATGAGTCAATATGAGATATTGAGCTCATTTGTTTGAGTGAGTCTACTTGGGGATCAATAAACATAAAGATTGATAAGAGGGTGACACGGTCTATGCCTCATTGATCGATCTGAGATATCAAGGATAGAAGGACACTGTCATATGATAATAGTCACGGAAGAGGTTGTCGGATCTCGACATTCTCATCACTTGGGTAGCAATAATGTATTGCTAGATACCGCTCATTGCTTATGTATCTAAAATGGTTTTGGATACATTGCCAACGTTATGAGAGCCTATAGGGTCACACACAAAGAACATATTATTTTGAAAAGGAAATCATTTTGGTTTGACTAAAATGAATTATTAGTTAATTGGATTAACTAGAATGAGTAAGACTCATTACTTGGCTAAATTTGAGTTGGACTCAAATTGGTTTATGTTGAGTTAGACTCAAGTCAAATCAAGAGAAGAAGGCTAAAATGAATAATACACGAATTAATAATATAATACATAAATTAATAATATAATACACGAATTAATAAATGGGGGTTTAAATGGGATTTAAAAATCATTAATGTGCATTTAATGAGCATTAATTGACTTCCTTTCTTTTACCACGGAGAATAAGGAAGTGCATTTAATGTCTCATTAAGGTGTATTATGGTTGCTTCTTCTTCTTCAACGTGGACAATGAAAAATAGAATCTGATTTTTTTTTCGTTGACAACACAAAAGGGCCAAGTATAGAGTGGAAAAAGTGAGACCTTGGAGTGGTTGCTAGCACAACCGAAAGGGCTTACCTCTTCTCTCCAAGATCGTGTGTGTGTGCACCGTAGAGGCGTGGACATTCTGACCACGCTGAGATTCGCAAGTGTTGTTGACTGGAATTCAAAGGGTACGCTTCGAAGGTAATCTCGATTCCTATAGGATAGAATCGATAATTGAAACGAGTATATTTTTTTTGCTTGGATCTCTGGAGGGATCCTAAGTTTTCCGCTGTGAATTTTTGTTTATCGCTAGGGATCCCTACAATTTTCTCAATATATACTTGGATTGATGATGAGACCTTGGTTCCTTTGCTTGTGCAGTAGCTCTAGTATTGTCACAGTGAACCTGGATTGGATCAACTCTATTTGGAACAACACTCAACACTTGAATGAAATTCCTCATCCAAACTGCCTCCTTTGCTGCTTCTGAAGCTGCTATGTATTCTACCTCAGTGGCGGAATCCACAATTGTGTCTTGCTCTTCCAAGAAACAACACCACCATTCAATGTGAATACATATCCAGAGGTTGATTTTGCATCATCCACATCTGATTGGAAGCTAGAATCTAAGCAACCTTCCAATTTTAATTCTCCAATCCCATATGTCATGAACAAATTCATAGTCGTTCGTAAGTACTTAAAAATATCTTTCACATCTTTCCAATGCAATGAATCGGAATTTGCTTGATATCAGCTCGTGACACTCAAAATATTTGCTATATCAGGTCTTGTAGATATCATACTATACATGATACTATCAATGGTAGACGCATAGGGAATGCGTGTCATCATCTCTATCTCTTCATCTGTCTTAGGGCACATAGACTTGGATAGAGTTACACCATGACACATTGGTAAGTATCCTCCCTTAGATTCTTCCATTGAGAATCTATTAAGTATTGTATCTATATATGTGGAATGGGTTAGCCCCAACATCCTCTTTAATCTATCTCTATAGATTTGTATTCCAAATACATAAGATGCTTCACCCAAATCCTTCATGGAGAATCTACTGGCTAACCATACTTTAGTTGACTGAAGCATTCCTACATCATTCCCAATGAGTAGAATGTCATCAACATAGAGTATCAGAAATGTTACTACACTCTGACTAACCTTCTTGTACACACATGGTTCCTCAGGATTTTTAATAAAATTAAACTCTTTAATTGTATGATCAAATCTGAGGTTCCAACTTCTCGACGCTTGTTTGAGACCATAAATTGATTTCTGAAGTTTGAATACCTTATGCTCACTTCCCATAGATGTGAAACCTTTAGGCTTAGACATGTAAATCTCTTCCTTAATATCACCATTAAGGAATGCTGGCTTCACATCAATTTTCCATATCTCATAGTCATACCATGCAGCTATGGTAAGTAGTATCCTAATGGACTTAAGCATTGCAACTGGTGAAAAGGTTTCATCATAGTCAATTCCTTGTCTTTGATTATATCATTTTGCCACCAATCTAGCTTTGAAGGTTAGTACCTTCCCATCAACTCCAAGTTTCTGCTTGTAGATCCATTTGCATCCTATAGGAATAATTCCTTCAGGTGGATCCACTAATGACCAAACTTGATTTGAGTACATGGAGTCCATTTCGGATTTCATGGCCTTTAGCCATTGCATCGAGTCGATATCAGATATTGCTTCCTTAAAGGACCTTGGATCACATCCATGATCAGACTCATTGTGATTTCCTTCAAGGAGTAGACTATATCTTTCAGGTAGTCTTAAGACCCTATCAGATCTCCTTAGTGTGTGTACTTCTTCTACTGGTTGTTGGGGTGTGGGTTATATTATTTCAGTTGTGGAATTGTCTCGAACTTCTTCGAGTTCTATCATCCTACCTTTTCTATCTAATAGAAACTCCTTCTTCAAGAAGGTGTCATTTCTTGAAACAAATACTTCTATTTTCTTGGGATTATAGAAATAATATCCAATAGAATTCTTTGGATATCCCACAAAATATCACAAAATGGGTCTACTATTCAGCTTGTCTCCCATTGCCTACTTCACATAAGCAAGACATCCCCATATTCTCAAATATGAATACCTGGAAGGTTTCCCATCCATATTTCATAAGGTGTCTTTTCTACTACTTTTGTATGGGATTCTCTCTCAAAAACAAAATGGGTCAATAACATCACTGTAGTTTCAAGTGCATAGCCCCAAAACAATGGAGGTAAGTCACTAAATACCATCATATATCGAACCATGTCCATCAATATTTGATTACGACATTTTGCTACACCATTAACCTATAGTGTGGAAGGAGTCCACTGAGAGAGAATCTCATTCTCTTTCAGATAGTCCTTAAACTCAGTACTCAAGTATTCTCCACCTCGATCAATCAAAGTTTCTTAATCCTTTTTCTCAATTGATTTTCTACTTCATGTTTGAATCTTTGAACTTTTCAAAAGATTCAGACTTATATTTTATCAAATATATGTACCCATACTGTGAGTAATCATCGGTAAAAGTAATGTAGTAATGGCCATGTTTCGTGCTAACACTTTACGAGCCACAGACATCAGTATGGATCAAATCTAACAAATCATGCGCACGTTCCACTTGACCTTTAAAAGAGGTTTTAGTCATTTTTCCTTTCAGACAGGATTCATAGGTTGGTAGGGAATTTATGTCCGACGAATCAAACATTCCTTCACTTATTAACTTGGTCATCCTTCTTTGGGAAATATGACCTAGTCTAGCATCTCATATGTGTGCTTGATTTGAACTATCTTCTTTTCTTTTCTTTGTTGTTGATTCCGCTTGGACATTGTTTAATGGAATATCTTTTAATTTTAGGTAATAGAGATCATTTTCTAATTCGCCAGTCCCAATCAAACATTCATCCTTGTAAATTTTGCAAATACCTTTTACCAATAAACAAGAATATCCACTTCTATCAAGCATAAAAATAGAAATAATGTTTTTAACTGAGTCTGGAATAAACAAAATATCTCTTAAATATAACTTAAAATCATTGCTCAAAATCAAAGTAACATCTCCAATAGCTGTCGCAATAACCCTTGCTCCGTTTCCAAGTCTCAAGAAGGTCTCACCTTCTCAAAGTCTTCTACTTCTTATCATCATTTGCAAATCATTGCAAAGATGAGAACTGTAGCCGATATACAATAACCAAGAAGCAGAGCTAATAGATACATTAACTTCTATATAGAGCATTCCCATGCCAGAACATTTCTGAGAGAGATACTCCTTGCAATAATGCCTCCAATGTCCAGGCTTGTTGAAGTGGAAATAAACCTATTATGACTGATCATGCTTCATTGTCTCCTTAAACTGCCTTTGCAGTTCATTTGGCATTGAAGCCATCATATAACACCTTGCTTGAAGATTATGGTCCCACTATTTTTTAAGCCTTGCCAACTCATCAAGGGTGGCATTGACAGGAGCCTCTTTTGGAGGTACCTTATCATATGCGATCATTTTAGAAGGCGATTTTTTTTTTTAAGTGTCTTAGTCATTCTGAAGAGTTAGGTCTAGTTAATTTGTTGTGATCTAATATCACTGATAGTGGATTTCTAGATGTCATATCGTAATATACTAAAATGAAAAATAGACAATTAACATTGCTGACTATTTTAAATAATTCATAAGATAAAATATGTGGACTTTCATATTTTGAATTTTCCTCCAACTATTTTAATATTTCCATTACCCTCTAATGGAAATGAAAAGTCTTATTTTCTTAGTGAGTACATAGAGCCCAATTAGCCAACTATGATCCCTGAATGATATCAGCCAATCATAGTTCTCAAAAGGTAGAACTCAATTGCATCACATGCAACCTCTGTGTAATTTGTCTCACGTTTGATAAGGGCCCAATGATATGACGCTATTTATCTTTACGTGTCAAGCCAACCCATCAATATAGGATTGTAATGGATAGTCACCATGTGTTCCTCCAATGATATGAGCCGAAGGCATGGGAGCTCCACCCAATCCACATCACTTATATAAGTGGAAGTCACAACTTTCCGATGTCCAGGCCTCCCCAATGATATGAGCTAGACACTGATCGCGGGTAGCGTTCATCATGAAATCACCATTGGTGGAAGGCAGGGAAAAATAAACTCCTTTAATTTTCCCTTTATGGTTTGATATCAATTTTGAATCGTATTCAAAATGAAGGATTTTAATTTTAAATATTGGTCGCATCATTTTGAGGATATGTATGTTTATCGGATTCAAGCAACTATGTTATCAAATAACATACATACATTATTAATATATATCAAATATATCATAATAATATATGCATAATATCAAATATTATGCATCAATTAATTAACAATTAATTAATTGATTAATATATGTCTCTTGTTAATTCTTTTAATCAACCACGTGATTATCAAATAAATCGACAAATCAATTTATCTATAATCAATTTTGATAAAATATTTATCCTAGATAAAATCATATTTTACAAAATATAAAATCACATTTTATCATGAATAATTAGAATCATATCTTAATTATTCATTTTTTAAGAAAATGATTTCTATCACAGGTGAAATCGGTCATATTTCACCAAAAGAGATTTTAATCTCATAAACCCCTTATGATTTAATTTTCTTACATGGTCAAAACTAATTAATGCAACATATATTAGATTTTTTCAAAATATATATTATAAACACAAAACCATGGCTCTGATATCATTGTTGGGACTGTGTGGTATCCGTAGGCTATATCGTACATAGTTCATATACCATGGTTGATGCATGCAAATCTAACATTTGCGTGTTGTGTTTATACATTCCTATGTGCAGAGAAAATTAAATTTTATTTATGATTTAACACTTAAATCAAAGAAGTGTTCATATAAATTTTCTAAACAAACATAGGCATGATCTTTTATCTATGCATGCAATACTATCTAACGCATCAAACAAGATCTTAAATGCATGGAAAAGATAAACTATCATGTAATTTAACATCTAATGTCAATCTAATCATTTTATTTAGAAATGCTAAACTATCTAAAATTAACAAGCTAGATCATTTAAGCACAATCTAAATAAAACTATTATAACATGTATCAATATACATATATGAAACAATTTCATAAGCAAAGATTCATACCTTCCAAAATACCTTTGGTTGAGGATTTGGATATTGTGCTTCCTCCGTCTAATCCGGTCAACGATCGAAAATCCTTTTCCAACGCTTGACCACACGGGAGATCAAGTGCTCTTTATCGTCGAGATGATCAAAGTGTATTCCTCAACCACGAGGGATGTGTTGCCTAATCTTCCCTTTATAATGGACTACCCAAAATCCCTCAACAAGGGGCTTTCCTTACAACAACTTTGCAAGGTTATGGGAGGCAATAACACTTCCCTAAGAAGAGAGGTGATAACAAGAAGATGAACCCTTTTTGATGGAATCAAGAAAGAAGATCTCTTATCTTCTTCTTGGATAGGAAGAAGAACACCTATCTTCTTCAAAATCCACCCACCAAAGAAGAGGAAGAAATGGAAGAGGAATTGTGAAGAAGACTTACTTTAAAGCCTCTCTTCTTGCTTCTTTTTATGGGAACCTTGCAAGAAGTAACTCCCATATTCTCCTTTATGAAATGGTTGGTCACATTAAGGATCATAAAGAAAAGGTGGCTGCCCATAACTCCTAAGGAGAGGAAGAGACTTGGAAGTAAACTCCTAAGGTGTCTTTTCATCTTCACATTCCACTATTTTCTCATTCAAGCTTTTTGCCCTCATCATGATGAGCTTGCCATGGGCTTGTGGATTATATGCCCATTATCTTTCTTCCATTTTGGGCTATTAGATTTTAGAACTTTTCTAGAATCCAATAATGAGGTCCTTTAACGATCCAATTATCGTTAACATGGTAAGTACATTTGCTCACTACAAATCCGATTTGTATACCATGTGTGGAACATTTCCACTCTCCTTATTTCCATTCATTTATAAACTCTTTTATGAAATCATAACATTTGATCAAATCAAACTTTATTTATCAATACACTGTTTGATCACATCAAATTTTATTCGCCAAATTCAACTCATTGAATTTGACTTTCTCAATGGGAAATAGGGAAACCAATACTTGGGTAACCCTCAATAGTTCAGGGATACAGATTGCTATGGGTTCACAACTCTTTGTGATTCAGGACTATATTTTTCCTCTATTTGGGCATACCCTTAATAGCCCCATCCTATGATCAACTCTTTGATTATAGGATGTTAGAACTAATTCTGATTAGTATCCAATGAATCATGGTAAGAGTGTCTAGCAGCACCGCCCCATGACTCCCTATGTATCATTGAATAGTGCCTATAAGAACTAGTTGATTATGGTTAACGTATAGTTCGGTCCCTTCAACTCATATATCCCGGTCAAATCTACAACTATTGATACATCGAGAGTTGTATATTGGTTTGACAACCATGTGTTGTATCTTAAAGTGACATCACATGTGCAACTAGGAAACTCTTTTCCTAAAACACATTTTACAGTTTTGATCAAATACTTCATTCACTATATAACAATACATTACATTGGATATCCACACCTGTGGTTGTGTGGTGAATCCCCAACTATAATACATTGACTCCTATATGTTTTGTTATTTCACCAAATCTCACCATCTGATGACCCTAATAGAGTCAATGAATGAGTCAAAGTACAACCCTAGCATATAGAGTCTCAGTGTTGTCCCGGGTCATAAGGACTACTAGTGTACAACCACAACCAAAGACTTATCCACTTGATAAATGATAACCACTTGGAATGTCCGAGTGAGGGTAGTTTAATGAACTCATCACATGAGCACCCATCTATATGCTTGAACAACTCTATGTCCTAACTAATGAAATGTGGTACACTACATCACAAATACTAGTCTCAAGCTCGAGTGGTCATTTATCCTTATTTATTGGCGACCTAATTGACTAGGAATGGGTCTAGAATATACAGTCAATATTGATGTATTTCATGATGATCATCATATGTACCACCTCATCTCACTATGGTATATTCAAGGACTTTATCTATGCATGTAGCTTGGGTATTAAGATAAAGTAAATACCATACTTATTTGAATTATATTAAAATAAAGTATATTTGCACACAAGAGTCAACAAAGTCCTAGCCAACAGTTGGCTTGTAGGGCACTTACTCTAATAGAAATACCAAATCGATAGGTAGATTTAGAGTCGACTATAGGGTGTTCCCAGTTGACTGGAAAAGGCCTATATAAGAAATGGAGAGTCAACTTTTAAAACAAGAACTCTAATACCTCGAAGTGTTTTTGCCATCATCCCTTGTCTGCAAAAGCTCTGACACACCTACCTTTCGCTAGTCCAACACTCCGAGCTACACCATCATCAACAAAGTGTTGGTATAATAATTGTTTATTTCTTTCGCTTACTTGTACTTCATTTCAAGAGGATAGGTGGCTTGTACATTATCCTCTATTCTTTGTAAAAAGTGAAACCCTTCGAGATCGAGAGTTTTCGATTCGGAGGTGATTTAGTCGATTGCCCAACAAGGTGACTCTCAGAGAGTCACGGACCTTAGAGTAGCAACTTGTCTAGGGTTGTGAATCAAGTAAAAGATCTTGTACATTTTACTTTACTTAATTTACATTTCTACTGTGTAACTAGAAAAGCTTTAAAAGATAAAAAAAATTCATATTCTCCGAGATTCACCCCCTCTCTTGGGAACTCACGATCCTACAAAGACTTCCTACAGGATGATCGATTGTTTAAACACCCACCTATACATACATGTCATCCTTGTTAATGATGCTTAAAAGTGTAAACTCCAAGATTGCATTCTCTTGAAGTCTCTCACAACTCAAATTGTTTTAACATTGTCTTCAAACTTGACTAACACTCTTCATTGCCCTTGAATCTACCTATTATCAAGCCCTCATTCCCTTAAATTCACCACACCATCCTTCACCGCTCATTTACATGTCCACCAACTTCAAATTGCATTAGAGTACATGTTGTGTCCCTGAGATACACTAAACTCACCAATCTTCTCCACTAGTCATTGTTTTTCCACTCACCTCTCTTTAGGCCACAAAACTATCAAACAATCAACATTTGAACTCGACCGTGTAGAGTCACCAAACTCAGAGATTCAATATGCATTATTCCGAGTCCCTACATATTTAATGCACATGCCAATAACACAACCAAATTTAAAATTTTGCTAAATAAATCAAAATAACATGATTGACTTGGATCACATGTAAGCATCATTGTACTAAAAAGACCAAATGATCCAACTATTTCATTGTTTATCCAACTTGCTGTTGGGTTTTTCGAGCCGCAAAAACTGCTTTTTTGCGTTGCGGAAACCTCGGAAGCCCCGACCACGGATCCGTGCGAAGTATAAAAAATAAAACTAACATGTATGTGTTTAATACCTTTAGATCTACTCTAGATCTACATGATAAGAAGTTACCCTCGATACGATTCCCTTCGCAAATCCCGCTCGTCCAAATAGCTTGCCGGAACTCTAGAGTGTCAAGTGTACACTCCTCTATTGGTATCCACACAAGCAATAGGTGGAGAAAAAACACCCTTGAGTGTGCTATCACCCTATGGATGGTTCGGCCAAGGAGGAGAGGGAGCTTGAGAGGATGATCCAAGGAGGAAGATGAAGTTCTAGTAACTCACAAAAATGAATTTACATCTAATGCAAATGAAGTGGTCGACCACTACATTCTTGGGGGGTTACATGCATGCATGTAACTCCAAGAGCCAATGACTCTTGGTCTCCCTCATGAGGTGGCACCACATGATAAGTCAATGATGGCCATCCATGCGAAGTCATCATCATGACATGACATTTGGTCAAGTCAAACTTGACCTTTCATCTTCCCTCTCAAGTCAAGTCAAACTTGACCTCTTATCTCCCATGGTTGATCAAATCCAACCATTTGATTCAAGTCAATTTAATTTAATGAATCTCTATTCATTAATTTAAATTGATTTGATGAATCAAATCTAAATTAGTCTCATTCAACACTTGAATCAAATTGAGTCTAACTCAATTAATCTAATTTGGATTACTCTTAATCAAATTTGGTTCATCCCATAAATCTAATCCTCATGGTTCATCATATGAACTCAATCTCCATCTAATTGCCCTTTGTGTGTGACCTTATAGGTTCTTGTAACGTTGGCAATGTCCCTAAACCGATTTAGAAACATAAGCAATGAGCGGTATCTAGCAACACATCATTGCTACCCAAGTTACAAGAATGTTGAGCTCCAATATCACCTTTGTGACTACTAATTGTGACTCTCACAATATGTGACAATGTCCCTCTATCCTTGACATCTAGATTGACCAATTGAGACATAGACCATGTCATCCTCGGTACAATCTATATCTTGAACTCCAAGTAGACCCACTCTAATCAAATGGGCTCAATATCTCATATTGACTCATTTGGGCATGGTCATGCACTTCGTGGTCTCACTCTATCAACAAAATTGATGTCACCCCCGTCATATAGGAGGGATAGATCTCGTCTACATCACTCACATCCCTCCACATAATTTGTTACATACCCAGTAATTGCCTTTATAGTCCACCCATTTACGGGTGACGTTTGACGAAGCCAAAGTATGCAACTCCTTATATAGGGAACCATGGTGACTTCAGATCTAAGGACTAATAGTCATACTAATAGCCACATGAGAAAGTATATGACACTCATATAACGATCCATGATACTTTCTCATGGCGGGTCATTCAGTATACATTCTCCAATGCATACCCATGTATCAACTTGATATCTCATATCCATGACTTGTGAGATCAAGTCATTGTGTTGACCTACATGCTAGTCTCTACGCATTAACATTGTCCCTGAATGTTAATACTTGACTAGGAATGATTAAGAGTAGTGTTCTCTATATCATCTCATTATCGATTCAACCAATCAATTGATATAGATAAGAACCTACTACTCAAGGACGTTATTATACTTAGTTATTTGACACCAATACAAGTAAATATAATAACCATGCCTTTAAAAATAGGAATATAATACAATTAAGTTCATACAACAATCATCACATGATTGGCTCTAGGGCTTTCACTAACACTTGCTTAATCGACGCACTTAGCCTAACCCACCACCCAAACCACCTAGATCACCTAACTCACTTAGTCTTCTAATCCGGTCTAGACCAACTCATCCTAGCTTAATGCAATTAAATTGATTGAATCAACTGACTTAATTGGATTGCCTTAGCTTTCTCAACATCTACCATCAAAAGAAAGTTGATTTTATTGGCTACAATTTTCAACTGTGTTAATATTGAAAATTCTTGAAAATATTGAACCTAACTCTCTTTTCCTTTTATGATTTCCCTTTTTCTTTTTTTTTTTTAAAGAAAAAAATTTGAATGAAAACCATAACACAATTTATACGCGGCGTGTAAATTCAAGCGGTGATGCAGCGTACAATGTAGGATCTATTTGCACTACTTAAATATGCAAATGTTATTGATGCGTACCTAAATCATCACTCATGTTATATCATATATATCGAATCTACATTGATGAATGAAAAATTCTGATTGATTTCATATCCTCAACTTTAAACCAAACCATGCAAATTAATTTCATTCCCAACTGCCATATAAGAACCTCATTTTCCTTCCTCAACTACACAAGACGTCTCAGAATAATATCACATGAAATTATAAAATATTTCTATCTAAAATAATAATAATAAAAACAATGACAATTTAATATGAGAGAGGACATTTGGAAATAATTGTGTGATATCAATAGCAATGGAAGAAAATAATTTTTGATGGAACGTTACTCACTTTTTTTTGTTGATTCATCTTCACTTTTATCGGTGAGACGACATTAGGGAAAAATACCATGGATGTGATGTTCCTAAGACTTCTTTAATGGTTGGTGATGAATCCTTAATCTTCATCTCATATAGGATTTAACAATTCTAGGTTGGAATAATAGAGATCTTATATTTTGGTGACCTTTGAAATTTTAGAAAGCTTAATAATAGTATTAAGGCTTAGGGAACCAAAATTGTTAGGATTGTTGAACTGACTAGATGGTGTGAATAACTTTGACATGAAATTCCAATCCCCCAATTCAAATTCTTGCTTTTATTTTATATGGTTCACCTTTTGAATCCTTCTTTCTTTCTTTCCTTCTTACGGTGTAAAGTTTGGAATCTAACAACCTAACGACTCTTATCAGTTCGCTTTCGGACCATCTAAAGAGAGGTAAATCACAGTAGACTTTTGACCTTTGAAACTAATAATTAGCGCATGGAGGGACGACACTATAATATTTGCGAGGGATTGATCTGTTGTACTATGGTGTAACATCTGCATATGCTAACCACTAGACCCTTCTCGCGGGGACATCTTTCTTTCCTTCTTAGATCCTTATAGAGGTGGAGAAATCTCTTACAACACTTTTCTTAAATAAGAGCAAGAAGACTAAAACAGGTAAGTGAAACAATAACAATAACAATAACAATGCAACAACGAAATCAATACAACTATAAAATTCTTCTTAGGACTTTTCTCTTGAGCTTTTTGGTTCATCTTCATTATACTTCACAAACTCCCTTTACCTCTTTATTTATAGCCTTCAAGTTCAACCAACAACTTGTTATTTGGCTTTAGCATAGTCAATTACCCCTTTAATTAGTCGATTATTTTTGTTATCTTATAAGCTTCTGGCTAGCAATAGATCCATCAATTGAGTACATCTACATCTAATCAACTATTCTTCCTAGCAACAAATATTTTAGTTGACTATCCTACTTGATCACATAATTCATTTGATGGCACCAACCTTTTATTAGTGCAATTGTGCCCTAAGTGGTCAACCATGATTTTAAATTTTGATTTTTGAAAAACGGATTTAAATTAGATTGTGCACATGTGTTTGACATGTGCATTAAGTTATTCAAGAACTTTGTAGAATGTTGGGGCAACAATGCCTCAAGCATTTATGTCTTTTGATGTTTGGATAATCATTTATAGTTAGGCAGTGTTTTGTGATCTAACTATGAATATGTCAAGTGACAGAAAAATCCAAGTGTGAAGACTTGGTAAAGGAAAGTCCAAGTATGAACTTGGCAAGGGAAGTCCAAGGGAAGGTCTTGCGGCATAAGACCAAGCATGTAGTTTTGGCGGCGTAAAGTCCAAGTGGACCTTGGCAAAGGAAGAACAAAGGCAAGGTCTTAGCAGCATAAGTCCAAGCATGTAGTCTTGGCGGCGTAAAGTCCAAGCGGTCCTTTGGAAAAAGAGAAACCCAAGACATGATGAAACCGAGGGAAGCTCTTGGAAGCAAATGCAAGGATGAAGGAATCGCAGACTCGGAGGGATCCTAGAGGAACAAGGATGAAGGAAGAGCTAGAAGGTTGAGTCTAGATCTAGGGAGTTGATTTCAAGTATGATTTAATCTTACTTGAAGTATCAGTCAACTGATTGTAGGGGATCGATTGGCCGGCTAGAGGGGGGTGAATAGCCCTCTTACGATGGATGTCGGAATTCTCTCGTTCGTTTGCTCGTCTACACAATCATTAGTACAAGCGGAAGCATAAACAATAAAGACAAAGCAATAAATGAAAATACAAATGCCAACAAAGAATGTAACGTGGTTCACGGCTACGCCGCTAATCCACGATCCCGATTCGTCCGAGGTGAATCACTTCTTCAAAGCCAATCCAATATTGGTCTCTCCTTTGCACCAAGTTAGGTGGAGGTAACCTTTACAAATCAAGCACACTTCTTCTTTTACAATAGATGTGAAAGAAAGCTAAGAGAAGGAGTTTGAATCTTGTGGAGCACTTGGATGGTCGTTTAGAACTTAAGCATTAGCCTCTCAAAGGCTCACACCCTCTCTTTTTATAGAGAGGGCTGATTTCTTCCCGTTGGCCGTCACTAGTCATCATGCGCCTTGCGCGCGATCATTGCCGCCTCAACGACCTCCGAACACGTCGGATCCCGACTTGTAGTCCAACGGAACCCTTAGCGGCCGATCGATGGACCTCACCGATCATCGCCTCCGTAGTCAATCGCCTACGGCGGCTGGCGGTTATGTGCCCGCGATATCCTGGCAATGATCGTCATTCCATGGCGGTCATTGCTGGTATAAACCCATCGATCGAGATACGTCGAACCTACTCGACTTCGGCGATCATTGCCATTACATGACTTAACATAAGTTTGAGCTTCCGGCGGTCGGGTAAACCTTAACCCTTGCGGTCAAGTCTCCGACACTCAGCCATTCGGCCAAGTTCACCAAATGAGCTACTTACATTTCACTCATTCTCTCATCTCACTCGAAGTCCCTCGCCGAAGCTCTCTTCGTTCGCGGCCACGTCCCTCGGCAGCATCAGGCGCACGACTCTGCAATGCTCCTTCGCGTCTCTTGCCTCCGAAGTCTGCTTCCTTGGCTTCACTTCAAGTCATCTCGTCCGGCGGTCCCTCGGATGCTCCAAGCGCACGGCTTCCGCAAAGTCATCCTTCACCGACTCAAGGACCGAGGTTGTGAGGGTGAACCCGCCAAGGCTCCATGTGCGAATTACTAAGTCCTGCAAGACTCCAACGCACATATCAAATAAACATACCAACCTAACTTAAACCCTTTGCCACACACATCAAAACCTTATCATGGCAAGAGATTGCCATAACACTGATCAGTCACTCGACTGAAGATGGTTGAGTTCTATGACCATCAGTTGACTGCTAGGGTTTGGCGGTTATTTAGTCCACCATTAGTCATCGCTATACGATGTGATCATTATTATAAGTGGACATCGGCCTGAAGGTTCTCGGTCGAGTGATCGCTTTGAGCACTCATTGGTTACTCAATCGATCATTGGTGGTATTATTAGTCGACTAATCGAGTTTCGTTGAGGCGTTAGACGATTGCATATCCCGCTCATCAAGTCGTTGGATGGCGCAACTATAAATAACGATCGGCATCGTCGGATCGATCGAGGCTCTATGGGAAAATCTGTTGGTAACTCATGCTTTTCCTCGGAGACTCATTAGCTCCCATGTCCCCAGATTAAAATTTTCAACAAATGAAAACTAATCTGGATGGGATGAGTTTCCTAAGCACAACCAATTCGTCGTCGTGCCAACGACTCGAGCGATCGCTTGAACAAACTTGTTATTCAAGCAATCAACTCTTCTAGTCGGTTAGCCGCGGAAGAGACGACGGACGGATCGCCCGTTTTTATGTTTCTTATCGGGGTCCATGATTTTACAAATACAAACAAATGTAAACAAGTATAATCAACACATACATAAAGTAAGCATCCACACAAAACATGCATATAATTGAAAAGCAATTATAAACATAATACAAAAGAACATTAATCAAAATAAACAAGATTATACCTCTTGTTATACCTCTTGATCTTCTATTGTATGTCCTGCCTCCTTTTGGACGTCGTGTGGGCGACGATCTACCAAAAGTTGAAGCCTCCTAGATCACCAATCTTCCTTTCCTTGTTCTCTAGGAACAAAGGAAGATCCTAAAATAAAACTCATCTTCCTTTCTAGAACCGGCCACCAAGTCAATAAACTCGATGTTGCCGCCGACCAAGGAAGATAAAATGGAGTATGGAAACCAACCAAAAGAGAAACAACAAGGGCATGGGCGCCAGCCAACACTTGGAGAAAGGAAAGGAAAACAATCCTCCTCCTTGTTGCCGCCCAAACCCTAGACAAAGCTCTCCTAATTTCCGGCCATGGATGAAGGGAAGGAGAATAGGTTGAGCTCCGGCCAAGGTAGAGGGAACAAGGATAGTGGCCGGCCAACACTTAGAAGGAAGAAGAAAAGGATCTTCATCTTCTTGTTGCCGCCCACCCTAATCCCAAAACCCTAACCCTAGCCGCCCAACCCCAATCCTATCCCAACTAGAATTTGATTGCCGCCCAAGGGAAGCTATCCTAATGCCATCCAACCTAAGCCATAGAAGGAAGGGAGAAGCTTGGGCGCCGGCCAAACCAAGGAGGAAGGAGGAAGAAGGGTTGCCACCCACCATTGGGAAGAAGAAGAAGAGACTTCTTCTTCTTGTTGCCGCCCAAGGTTGTGAACCAAACCCTAACCCTAGCCTCCTCCTATTTCTTGCCGCCCAAGCCACCTTGTCTCAATTAGGTTTTTCCATTATTTTTGTCGCCCAAGCCTAAGCCCATATATATAGAGTTAAGTTTAGGCCTTGGTTTAATCTCCTCCATTGGATCTAGGGTTTTAATCTCAACCGTCGGTTCTAGAGATTTAATCTCCACCGTCGGTTCTAGAGATTTAATCTCCACCGTCGGTTCTAGGGATTTAATCCCAACCGTCGGATCTAGAGATTTAATCTCAACCGTCGGATCTAGAGATTTGATCTCAACCGTCGGTTCTAGAGATTTAATCTCCACCGTCGGTTCTAGAGATTTAATCTCCACCGTCGGTTCTAGAGTTTTATTTTCCACCATTGGATCTAGACTTCATGAGGTGTTAATAGGCTACAATAGGGACCATGAGGATGAGTTGGATCTTGGCCACCCGATGGATCGGAACCACACAAACTTGATCCATCAATGATGTTCCATTCCACTAGAGGATCATCATTGAACTACCTCACCAACCCCCATAAATTAATATGGGCTCCATATATTATTTGTACATCCATCTCCCCGTGTTTAAGATATCGAATGTCCGTCAATTAATTGATTTACTGACCATTAATTAATTAACATCTAATTCCTCGAGTAGTACCACTCAACCTTATCATCATGTTGACTAAGTCAACCTGCAGGGTTTACATGATGAACCTTATGAGCTCCTCAAGGGGACATCATCAACCTATATATAGGACACGGTTTCCTCCTATAATCAACGACACACCATGTAAATAATATCATTTCCCAACTTACAGAGCATTTTGATTTAATCCATCTAAATCTCACCCTTTGGTAAATCAAAGAAATAAATACTAAGTACATGTGCCCGTTATTATATCGGGATTAAGAGCATGTACAACATAATATCCGAGGTCCGATTCAATTATGTAGTCAGCAATAAATTGAATCACCTCTATATCGGTCCTGCTCAATACACCTAAGTGTACTAGTGTAACTCTATGTTCAAGACAAAACAATACCAAGCTACACTACAACCATGTCAATGGTTTGTCCAAAACCATCTTGGTTGTGAGCCTCTACTTATATTCTACAAGGATCGATAACATGATCTTACATGCCACCAAGCACCATGTTATCTACAATATAAAATATTAGACAATATGCACACATATAATAAATATAAAGTGCAAACAATGATCATGTGATTCTTATTTCAAAATAAAAATGTTCATACAAAAAGAGCTAGGCTTTCAGTATACATTCCAACAATCTCCCACTTATACTAAAAGACTATACTGTCATCACACTGCCATACATCTGATTCCCCTTCCCTCCACATGCCTATCAAAGCTCTCGCTAGAAGGGCCTTAGTGAAAGGGTCTACCAGGTCATCCTCTGATGCAATCTTGGCGACAACAACTTCTACCTCCTTTACGATTTCTCGTATCAGGTGGTACTTGCGCTCTATGCATTTACTTACCTTATGGGCTCGTGGTTCCTTCGAGTTTGCAACTGCACCATTATTATAACAATAAATTGTGATATTTCTGGGCAAACCAGGAATCACATCCAAGTCCATCAGGAAATTCCTGAGCCACCCAGCTTCTTTGGCCGCCTTAGAGGCTGCCACATACTCAGCTTCCATGGTGGAGTCTGCCACGCATTTCTGCTGGACACTCCTCCATACAATGGCTCCACCTCCCAAAGTAAATACAAAACCTGAGGTAGACTTACTGATATGCCTATCAGATTGGAAATCGGAATCTATGTAACCCACAGGGAGTAATTGGTCTGCCCGGTAAACTAGCATATAATCCCTAGTCCTTCTCAGGCACTACAATATATGCTTTACCGCAGTCCAATGTTCCTGTCCTGGATTACTCTGATATCTGCTGACCATGCCCACGGCATAGCAGATATCAGGTCTTGTACATAGCATCGTATGAGGCTTCCTACTGCCAAAGCATAAGGAACCGCCTTCATTTCCTCTATCTCCTCAGATGATCTAGGACACATCTCCTTAGATAAAGGAACTCCATGCCAGAAAGGTAGACAACCTTTCTTGGAGTTTTGCATGCTAAAATGATCCATAATTGTGTCTATGTATGAAGCTTGGGATTAGCACACTAACCTTGATCCCAAGGATGTGTCCCACTTCTCCCAAGTCCTTCAAAACTGTTTGGACAACCATACCCTTACGTCTGATAACACTCTGATATTGTTGCCAACTACCAAAATATTATCTACGTATAGTACAAGAAATACCACTATGTTTCCGTCACATCTCTTGTATACACAAGACTCATCCGGACTTTGAATAAATCCATAAGTCTGGATTTACCTCATCAAAGCGGATTTTCCAAGACCTCGAAGCTTGTTTCAATCCATAAATGGACCGATTAAGCTTACAAGATGCTCTTTGCCCTTAGCAATGAATCCCTCTGGTTGCTTCATATAGATGTTCTCCTCAAGACTTCCATTAAGGAAAGCTGTCTTGACATCCATCTGCCACACCTCATAATCCATATGAGCTGCTATGCATAAGAGCACCCAGACCTGACTTGAATCCATAGATTCAATCTCAGTATTCATTGCACTTTTGCAAAGATGCTGCATCTATATCTTGGATTGCCTCGTCATATGTCCAAGGATCAGGTTCATGTTCGCCAGGGACCAAATCGGAAGATTCTCCCAAGAACATGAATCTATCAGGCTGTCTCACAACCCTCCCACTACGACGAGGTATCACCTGTGTATCCTCTGTGACACGCAGTGCAGTGACATGTGGTATATCCTCTTGTACCAGTGGTACTGAAGTCAGGACTTCCCCTGTCAACTCCTCAAGAACAATCCTACTCGTGGGCTTGTGGTTCATCACATAGTCCTCCTCTAGAAATCTGGCATTCATACTAACGATCACCCTATGATCTCTAGGACTATAAAACAAACCACCCTTCGTTCCCCTAGGATAGCCAACAAACAAGCGCCCATGCGAGGTTCCAACTTACGACATCGCCTTGGTACATGTCTTTGGACTCCCCATATCCGAATATGTCTTAGACTAGGCTTCGCCGACCCACAACTCTGTGGGAGTAGAAGGCACTGATTTAGATGGAACCAAGTTCAGAATGTACACCGCCGTATCTAGAGCATATCCCCAGAACGAATCTGGCAAGTCAGAATAACTCATCATCGATCTAACCATCTCAATAAGAGTCCTATTCCTTCGCTCCGCTACACCATTCTACTGGGGTGTGCCAGGTGCAGACAATTGGGATTGAATCCCAGCCTCTGATAAGTAATTCCTAAACTCTCCCAAGAGGTATTCACCACTACGATCAGATCGTAGTGTCATCTTGAATAATTGTCTATGAAAAAGATGAAATATTTAAAACTACCTCTTGCCTGGATAGACATAGGACCATACGAATCAGAATGAACCAATTCCAACACATCTTTGGATCTATACCCCTTGGCCTTGAAAGACCTCTTGGTCATCTTACCCTCTAAGCAAGATTCGCAGGTTGGGAGATCCTCCACCACTAATGAACCCAAAGGTCCATCAGCTATCAACCTTTGAATTCTGCTTAGGTTAATATGACCAAGCCTAAGATCCCAAAGATATGTTTGGTTCATCTTCGAAGGTTCTTTTCTCTTATCGGAATTAGAAGATGAGTTGTAAACTTCAATTTGCATCATGGGAGCTTGTGGTTCAAGTTATAAATTTCCTATCTATGTACCTGAATAGATAATGTCCCTATTCCTTTTATAACAAATCTGTCATTAAAAGGAATAGATTATCCATCCATAATTTAGAAACCGAAAGCAATTCTTTCTAAATAAAGATACATAAAGAAAATTCTTAAGAACCAAAAACTTTATTTTTCTCAAAAGATAAATAAAATATCTCCCACTGTAATAGCCACCATCTTCATGGCATTGCCCAAGTAAATGGTAATATCCCCTTTAGCTAGTCGTTGGGTTTCCTGGAACCCCTGCAAAGTGTTGTAGACATGATTAGTGGCTCTCGTATCTACACACCAGGTGCCGGTAGATAATGCCTCTAACCATGTTTCAATGACTTGACCAAAGGATATACATTTGTTCTTGCTTCGGATTGGGATAATCCTTCTTCTTATGTCCAGTCTGCTTGCAAGTGAAGTACTTGCCTTTCGGCTTCTTCACTCCTCCCTGAGATCCTCCCACCACCTTGGCTCCACCTTGTTTCTCCTTCTTCTTGCCTTTCGGCTTAGAAGTAGAAACCTTTTTGAGCAACCATGGCTTGAGAACACTCTTTGAAGAGTGTATACTTGTACTTCTTAGCAGATAAGACAACATCTAGATTCTTTTCCAATCAACATTATTTGGGTACAGTAAGTTTATTTCCTTTAGTATCATAGTAAGTGGACTGAAAGTCATTTTTGAAAATCCTAAGAATCACAATGATCAAAATATTAGATTTCAAATATTATTGATTCCTCAAAACAATAAAATTTCGAAATCAACTAACACCTCAAAACACCGAGAATATCGCATGCCACGATAGTGTGGACGTATACGAATTCTACATTTGTAAGAGGAGGTTTTACCCATTAATTTTATTATCTTGTCAACCTTACTTTTTGACAAATAAAATTAATAGTTGGTTCCTCTTTGGCCCTACAAATAAAAGCAGTGACTCCGATGGGGAGGATACTTTTTATTTGCATCTAAGTGTGCACCATTACACAATACTAAGGGAATTATCTCGGATTATGTGCCTTACCGATGTGGAAGTACACACGCTCCTAAATAATTTCCTATAACCATTATTTGACCTAGTGATCCGCAAACAAACTCATCCGATGGGGAGGAAGGCACTCAGAGCCGACGCGCAAGTTTGTTGCATCACACGTCAAATTGTAATGGAGGCCGCGGGAATTAATTAAAATATCCCTCTCCCACTTGGTAAATTGAAAATGAGGAATTTTCAAGCACACACAACATGCATATAAAACAAATCAGCAATAAATATAGAAAAAATAGAATTTTTCCAACTATTATGGCTTTGTTCTCCAATATGTGTCCCGTCGTATCGTCACCTCGTCCGCTCCACCTTTTCCCGTGCACAAGTCACCAAAGAGATCCGAGCCGAGATATATCATTTTAATTTACATCCATCAATCCTATACTCCACGAAGGAGTGTACAAATAATCTAGATCGAAAGTAAACTAAAATGAGCGGCTAAACAATGCCGTATTTAATTACAAAAATTAAATACTAATCTAGCCTCGTCAACCCCGAGGATTCAACAAAATAAATATTTACACACATACAATCACATACACACATATGGCCATAATAGTCAGATCTTACGCCTGCAACCAAAGAGTTAAACTACGCATATCCTACTATTATCCGGCACATATAATATATGAAAAAGTGCATAAAAATTAACCGAATCCTAAACACACAAAACTGGAAACCGTGGCTCTGATACCAAATGTTGGTAACTCATGCTTTTCCTCGGAGACTCATTAGCTCCCATGTCCCCAGATTAAAATTTTCAACAAATGAAAACTAATCCAGATGGGATGAGTTTCCTAAGCACAACCAATTCGTCGTCGTGCCAACGACTCGAGCGATCGCTTGAACAAACTTGTTGTTCAAGCAATCAACTCTTCTAGTCGGTTAGCCGCGGAAGAGACGACGGACGGATCGCCGGTTTTTATGTTTCTTATCGGGGTCCATGATTATACAAATACATACAAATGTAAACAAGTATAATCAACACATACATAAAGTAAGCATCCACAAAAAACATGCATATAATTGAAAAGCAATTATAAACATAATACAAAAGAACATTAATCAAAATAAACAAGATTATACCTCTTGTTATACCTCTTGATCTTCTATTATATGTCCTCCCTCCTTTTGGACGTCGTGTGAGCGACGATCTACCAAAAGTTGAAGCCTCCTAGATCACCAATCTTCCTTTCCTTGTTCACTAGGAACAAAGGAAGATCCTAAAACAAAACTCATCTTCCTTTCTAGAACCGGCCACCAAGCCAATAAACTCGATGTTGCCGCCGGCCAAGGAAGATAAAATGGAGTATGAAAACCAACCAAAAGAGAAACAACAAGGGCATGGGCGCCGGCCAACACTTGGAGAAAGGAAAGGAAAACAATCCTCCTCCTTGTTGCCGCCCAAACCCTAGACAAAGCTCTCCTAATTTCCGGCCATGGATGAAGGGAAGGAGAATAGGTTGAGCTCCGGCCAAGGTAGAGGGAACAAGGATAGTGGCCGGCCAACACTTAGAAGGAAGAAGAAAAGGATCTTCATCTTCTTGTTGCCGCCCACCCTAATCCCAAAACCCTAACCCTAGCCGCCCAACCCCAATCCTATCCCAACTAGAATTTGATTGCCGCCCAAGGGAAGCTATCCTAATGCCATCCAACCTAATCCATAGAAGGAAGGGAGAAGCTTGGGCGCCGGCCAAACCAAGGAGGAAGGAGGAAGAAGGGTTGCTGCCCACCATTGGGAAGAAGAAGAAGAGACTTCTTCTTCTTGTTGCCGCCCAAGGTTGTGAACCAAACCCTAACCCTAGCCTCCTCCTATTTCTTGCCTCCCAAGCCACCTTGTCTCAATTAGGTTTTTCCATTATTTTTGCCGCCCAAGCATAAGCCCATATATATAGAGTTAAGTTTAGGCCTTGGTTTAATCTCCTCCATTGGATCTAGGGTTTTAATCTCAACCGTCGGTTCTAGAGATTTAATCTCCACCGTCGGTTCTAGAGATTTAATCTCCACCGTCGGTTCTAGGGATTTAATCCCAACCGTCGAATCTAGAGATTTAATCTCAACCATCGGATCTAGAGATTTGATCTCAACCGTCGGTTCTAGAGATTTATTCTCCATCGTCGGTTCTAGAGATTTAATCTCCACTGTCGGTTCTAGAGTTTTGTTTTCCACCATTGGATCTAGACTTCATGAGGTGTTAATAGGCTACAATAGGGACCATGAGGAGGAGTTGGATCTTGGCCACCCGATGGATCGGAACCACACAAACTTGATCCATCAATGATGTTCCATTCCACTAGAGGATCATCATTGAACTACCTCACCAACCCCCATAAATTAATATGGGCTCCATATATTATTTGTACATCCATCTCCCCGTGTTTAAGATATCGAATGTCCGTCAATTAATTGATTTACTGACCATTAATTAATTAACATCTAATTCCTCGAGTAGTACCACTCAACCTTATCATCATGTTGACTAAGTCAACCTGCAGGGTTTACATGATGAACCTTATGAGCTCCTCAAGGGGACATCATCAACCTATATATAGGACACGGTTTCCTCCTATAATCAACGACACACCATGTAAATAATATCATTTCCCAACTTACCGGGCATATTGATTTAATCCATCTAAATCTCACCCTTTGGTAAATCAAATAAATAAATATTAAGTACATGTGCCCGTTATTATATCGGGATTAAGAGCATGTACAACATAATATCCGAGGTCTGATTCAATTATGTAGTCAGTAATAAATTGAATCACCTTTATGTCGGTCCTGCTCAATACACCTAAGTGTACTAGTGTAACTCTATGTTCAAGACAAAACAATACCAAGCTACACTACAACCATGTCAATGGTTTGTCCAAAACCATCTTGGTTGTGAGCCTCTACTTATATTCTACAAGGGACTGATAACATGATCTTCTGTGCCATACCAAGCACCATGTTATCTACGATGAAAAATATTAGACAATATGTACACATATAATAAATATAAAGTGCAAACAATGATAATGTGATTCTTATTTCAAAATAAAAATGTTCATACAAAAAGAGCTAGGCTTTCAGTATACATTCCAACAAAATCAACCCTCTCTCTATAAAAAGAGGGCATGGGGTGCTTGAGGAGGCTAGTGCTCTTATTGCTAACATACTCTCAAGCTCCCACATTTTTCTTAAGCTTTCTAAGTGTTTTCAATCCTCCTCTTCTCTAATATTCATCTTCATCATTTGTAAGAAAAGGAGGTCTTGTAAGAGAAAGCTTTCTTAGTGGAGAATTATTTTGATTGATCCACCTCAAGGATCGCCATGGGATAGGAGCTTAATCTCCAAACCACATAAAAATCTTCTTGTTAGTGATTGCCTTTTAAATTCTTGTTTTCTTTAGTATTTGTACTTGATTTTGCTAATCACAATTGTAGAATTCAAGAGAGGCTATTCACCCCCTCTAGCTTTCCAAAGATCCCCAACAAGTGGTATCAGAGCCCGGATCTCATCGGAGGATCTAACAATCAATCGGAGCTCGATGGCATTTCAAGAGGGTTATAGCACGGCGTGGCCTCCCTACTTCGACGGCAACGATTTCGGCTATTGGAAAGATAGGATGGAATACTATATTATGAACGATATTGAAAATTGGTTTAGCATTGTAGATGGATTCGAAAAGTCGGTCGACGAACATAGAGTGCTAATACCAATGAAGGATTGAACGAGGGAGATGGCAAAGAAAGGGCAAGCCAACGCAAAGGCAACGACCAAACTTCAATGTGGTCTATCCAAGGAGTAACTATCCAAAGTTGGGCCCTTCAACTCTGTAAAAGAGCTTTGGGAGAAACTCATCGAATTGAATGAAGGGTCAAAGGAGACAAGAAGAGTCAAAAGAGACCTATTGATGGGTCAACTCCAAAGCTTCATCATGAAGACCAACGAGAACGTGAGTCAAATGCATGGTCGATTTAAGGAGATAGTCAACGGATTACATATAATAGGTGAGAAGGTCGAAAACTGAGACCTTGTAAGGTATATGCTTCAAGCTTTCCCTAGAACAACTTTATGGGCATCAATGGTAAATGCTTATAAGGTCTCTAGGGATTTTTCTTTAGTTAAGTTAGATGAACTTTTTTGTGAATTTGAGTTACATGAGCAAGCTAACACTTCTTCGAAAGAAAAAGGTATAACTCTTGTTGTAGGTAAGAAGGAGAAGAAGAAGAAGGAGAAGAAGAAGGAAGTCTCTTCATCATTCGAGTCGGAGGAAGAGTCTTCAAGTAGTGATGAGGAGCTATCGGCTAGTGAGGTGGCTCACTATGTGAAGAGATTTGGTGGGAAATCAAGAAAGCTCACCAAGAAGGATGTGAGGAGGATGTTTCAATCCTCAAAAGGTAACTCCTCTAGTAGTTCAATTTCTACTCTTAATGTTACTTGATATGGTTGCAATAAAAAGGGACACATCAAGCCAAATTGCCCGGAGCTAAAGAAAAAGGAGGAAAAAGAAAAGAAGAAGAAGGAGAAGAAAAAAAAGGAAGCCATGGTAGCACAAACGTGGGATACACAAAGTTTGAAAGATTCATCGGATGAGGAGGAGCTTTGCCACGTCACATGCAATTTTGTACTCATAGCCATGGAGGATGAAGCCAGAAGCTCAAGTGAGGAGTCATCATCATCCTCAAGCGACGAATCGTCCTCTAGTGACGATGAGGTAAAAGACTCCCCTAGGGTAGAATTACTTTATAAAACCATTGCATGTCTTCAAAATGCTTTATCTAGGATTAAGGATTTGAAAGTAGAAATTAAGAATGTAAAACCTTCTTATAATGATGCATGTTCACTTAAGGATGAAAATGATGAACTTAAAAAGGAAATAGGTGGACTAAGAGCATGTTTAGAGAAATTTACAAATGGCTCAAAATACCTAGACATGATACTTAGGGACCAAAGGGCTATTTACAACAAGGCCGAAATAGGATATAGACCTAAGGAAAAGGAAGTAGCCTTTGCCTCCCTAATTAGTAGAAAAGCAACACTTAAGAGCAAGGTTAGAAAGGCTTGGGTTCCCAAGAGTTATGTAGTTAATGCTACCGGTCCAAAAATTTGGGTGCCTAAGGCTTGTATTTTTTATGTTGTTTAGGTAGAAGGACCAAACTTGTGGATTGTTGATAGTGGATGCTCAAGACATATGACCGGAGATGTGAGCAAATTTTCCACAATCAACCATCTTAGCAAGGGAACCGTGTCATTTGGTAATAGTGAGAAACTCAAAATTCTAAGAAAAAGCACAATTGAGGTATCCCCAAAGCTTGCTATTCATAAAGTAAAAATATGAAATTCAACTTGCTTAGTGTTAGCCAATTATGTGCTGTCAACTTTAGTGTTGAATTTACTTCAACTAAATGCCTTATAAGACACAAGGAATTAAATGATTGCATGTTAGTAGGATATAGGAAATCAAATATTTATTATGTTGATTTATCCTATGCTTCTAACACTTCTCCTAAATGTCTCATGGCAAAAGAAGAAGAAAGTTGGCTATGACATAGGAGATAAGTGTTGGTGCAATCGGCCCAGGTCACGATTGACCAGACCCGAGTTTGACTCGAGTGATGTTTTGATGTTTGACAAAGTAGTTTGACATAGTATGTTTGACATTGATGTTTGACATTGATGTCGATTAATATTTTGGTGAGATTGTTTATACAATCGACCCAGGTTATAATTGACCAGACTCGAGTTTGACTAGAGGGAGACTTTGATGGTTGACTAGGGTTGACCATGTGATTATGGGAAAGTCCAAGCATGGGTCTTGGCAAGGTAAAGTCCAAGTCATGGGTACTTGGCATGGAAAGTCCAAGTGGGACACTTGGCATTTGGGAAAGTCCAAGTCTTGAGTAATTGGCACAAGGGAAGTCCAAGCATGGGTCTTGGCATGGAAAGTCCAACATGGGTTGGCAAGGGAAAGTCCAAGCTTGAGTCTTGGCATTTGAGAAGTCCAAGGGGTTTGATATTGGCGGCGTAAAATCCAAGGGTGGAGTCTTGGCAGCATAAGTCCAATGGTTGGTGGCGTAAAGTCTAAGCGGAGTCTTGGCAGCGTAAGTCCAATGTGCCTTGGCGGTGTAAACACCGTTAGCATGACATAGCCGATGGAAGCACCTGAATGCTAGCGCGATGGATGAACAAGTCATGGATGACTTGGAGGGATCCGAGAGGCGTGAGGCTGATGGAGGTGGCTAGAAGGCTTAGGTCTAGGCTAAGGGTGGTCTAGCAAGTATGGGGGCACCATACTTGGGTTAAAACCTCATGTTTGAGGTTGGCAGTCGACTAGCATTATGGCCGGTTCGACTGTCGTGAGTCGACTTGAGTTCGACTACCGATTTAGAGCTGAAATTGCTCAGCTTGGATCGCCATTGAGCGATCGGTGATGTCAATAAGTCGATTGCCAAGGGATGACGATCGCTAATTCGACCACGAGCACGAATGCTCGTAGCGATCGGGGCGATCGCAATGTTGGCGCGATCGCCAAGAGATCCGTTGGAGTTTTTTCCAGCATGGATCGACCCGTTGTCTCACGACAACAGTGGCATCAGTTGACTGGTGACTTATGGCAGTCGACTAATCGGCAGAAATCCAGCCCGATGCAAGTTAAAAGCAGCTGTTCGTGGAGGGTTTCAAAAAAGGTTTTTCTTGGCCGATTTGAAGGGAAAGAGTTGGTGTTTTTCCAGTCCTTCAAGGCTAGTCCAAGGCAATCAAAGATCAAGCAACCAAAGTGCCCTTGTAAAGTGTTTTTCTTTACTTGCATTGTATTTCTTACTTGTATTAGCTTGTATCTTTTGTATTACTTGGTGTAATCCTTATACGAGGTTTCTCCACCTCTGACTTGTATCGAGAAGGAGTTATTTGTGATTAGTGATTGCGTGTGCATCACTAGAGCTCTTTAGAGCTCGATCCGTGGAGTAGGAACTGTTCGGTTCTGAACCACGTTGTATCCTTGTGTTTGTATGCTTGTTATTGTAATTGTTGTGTCATTTCTATATTATGCTACGTACTAACAATCATAGGCAAGCAAACGCGATCAAATTCCATCGACGTATAGCACGATGCTATTCACCCCCCCTCTAGCGGGCGCACATGTCCTAACAAGTGGTATCAGAGCGAGGCCTCTCTTGAAGTTTAACAACTAAAGGAGCACGCAAGAGGGTGAAGATGGAGTTGGAAGAACGACTAGGTTGGGACATCAACACACTGGTGCCCTACACCCTATACGGATGAGAAGGCTTCAATTCTTGGAAGAGAAGAATTAAAGATTTTATTATGATGAGAGATTTTGAGGAGTGGTCAATTTTGATGGATGGATTTATATATCCAAAAGGACGAAAGGGTGGTTTCCTTAAGAAGAAGAAATGGAGTGAAGATTAAATCCAAGCCTTCGAGAAAAGCATGAAGGTAGTAAAATTTATTTTTGATTTGATCCCTAACGATATTGTGTGTATGTTAGGGGATTATATGGATGCTAAGGAGTTATGGAGTCAAGTGGCAAAGCTCAATGAAAACTCATCATCGGTCCAAGAAGAAGAAGAAGAAGAAGAGTGCTCACCCTCTCAAGCTCAAAAGGAAGCAAGTAACTCGTCATCTAAAGAGCTTGAGGATTCGAAAGTTGATAGGGAATCAACCTCCGAATTGGTGGAAGAAGAGGAAACCTCCACCTCTAGGATTGAGGGGGAGGAGATTAGGGCATCCTCAATACCGGAGCAACAAGAAGAATCATCTAAATCTGGTAGAGAGGAAGAGCAAGCTCAAGAATCCACTTCGACCACCACAACCACCCTAGGTAACTCAAACATATGTGTTAATAATAAAATGTATATAATATATTTTGAGTGTAGAGAAATTAGGCACTACAAAAGTAAGTGTCCAAAACGGATTAGGAAAACTCCTCCGGCACCAAAAGTCAACACAAAGGTCAAAGATATCGGTGCCCAAAGTCAAAAGAGCAAGGAGCATGTCATATGCTTCAAGTGCAATTTAAAAGGGCATTACCGGAGTCAATGCCCAAGGGGGAAGAAGAAGGGACAAGATGGAGCATCACAAGTAGGGGGAGCCTCTAGGGCAAACCCTAAGGTATATTTAAACAATGCTTGTTCTTTAAATTCTAGTCAAAAGCATGCTAGGAATAATTTTAATAGTCTTGCTATTTATCATAAAGAGCATGCTAGAAATAGAGAATTTTGTTTAGGAGCCAAAAATGTCTACCTTTCAAAGAAGGAGAAATTTGGGGCTAATGTCCCTAGAAATGCCCTTCCTAGGGAGTCTATTAGGAAAATAGGAGAACACTTAGACCCTAATCTTAAATGGACTAGACACATGCCTAGGAAAAATAATGCCCAAAGACTTAATCAAAAATCAAAAATTGGTCAATTAGAATTAGAAAACCAAGCCTTAAGGTCAAGGCTTGAGAAACTTGAAAAGACCCTAAAAAGGATACAAAATCATTTTCAAAGGTCTAATGGTCAAAGTCAAGGGTCAAAACCTCAAAGTCAACATCTAGGACCCAAGAAACAAAAGTCAACCAAGGGCAAGAAAGGTTTGGGTCACAAACCTAAGCCTAAGGTGGCTTATCATAGTGTTCCATTAGATTATGGAACACTAACTAGGTCTAGGAAGACCAAGGTTACTAGGGAAGTTATCCCTAAGAGTAACCATGGTAAGTGCCTAGAGGCTAGGGTTTCTAGGAAACCTAGGGTGGCCACTAAGAAGGTTATTAGGGAGGCAATCCCTAAGGTTAACCATGGCAAGACCACAATGACCAAGGCTTCTAAGCCTAGGAGGGTCATTAGAAGGGTATCTAGGGAGGTCATCCCTAAGGAATACCTAGTAAACCCTAGGAGCTCAAATAGGTTTTGGGTTCCTAAGAGCGTGATTGATTCACGCTAGATGGATTTAGGGTGTGTCAACCTTGATTGGGTGGGTAGTTAACTCAACCATGTTAAAGGTGGCACTTTAGGTTATTTTCAAGATTATGGTTACATTGGAAATACATTTGATTGTTATTCCTAAAAATATTTTAGGATGTGCCAATATTAATTGAGAAGTTTGATAAATTGACCAAATTGGCACAATTTAGGATTAGAGGTTATAGTGTGTTATTTTGGATTTTTGGTACATTAGAGAGAAAAGTAATATTATGGAAAAATAAACTTAATTATATCAAAAGGCAACTAATATTAAAATTTAGGTATTATTATACCTATACTTTTTATTTGTCATGCCTTGATTTGCCATATAACATGCCATGACATCATATTTATTTCTAGCATTTATATGTCATGATCATGTTTTTAGGATTAAGGATTAATGTCATATGTTTTTAGATTTCATATTATGCCATGAAATCATGATTATGAGCATATGCTTATTTATATCATCATTAATGTCATAATCATTCATGCATTTGATTAAAATTGAGTTAAGGACAATTGACATGACTTGAAGTCCCATGTATAAGGGAATCAAGTAGAGTTGCCTTAGAAAATGCATGAAACCCTAGATTAGGGAGAACAAAACCCACATCTCACATCACATTGACATGTATGTGTATTTATACACCCTAGATACATGTGAGATGCTAGAATATGAGTTAAGTTCAAGGTGCATAGTTTTTGCATCTAGATGAACTCAAACTCATCTTATATGAGTGGTGGATCATTGGGAAAGCTTGTGTACAAGTCATGTACATAGATCCCAAGGAATATGATCCAAAATAAGGTTTTGAAAACATTTTAAAATTATTTTAGAAAACCTTGGTGAAGTCTATCTTTTGATAGCAATGACCATTGATGAGATTGATACAAAGTGAGCTAAAACCTTGAAGTTTTTATTCACTTTTTAATTTTGTATCAATTTCAGTATTTTATGGGTAAAATAATTTTCAAATATTTTTCACCCATTGTATTGACTATAAGTAATATATGTATCAAATTTCGTGATTTTTCGATATACGTAGAATTACTTATGATTTCCTAAAATTCAACTCTGATAACTGAAATTAAGAAATTTCAGTTATCAGTCGACTGATTACTGTAAGTAGTTGACTGCTAAGCTGATTTCGGGAAAAACAAGGTTGTTTAATGCATTTTCAGCCATGGTAAAGGTCCCTAACCACTCCTAACCCTAGGAAATGCTTTGGGAAGCATTATAAAGGATGAAAATTCATTGGATATGAATTTGGAGAGGTGTTAGGTCAAAGTATCAAATTTAAGGGTGGAAGAGTTCATGTTTGAACTTAGAACCTTAATTTTGATGGTTTAGAGTTCCTATTGGCTTAGGGATTTCCCAAGGACATTGTTAGTGCAATGGTCAAGGGGGAACAAACCTTTAGGGGGAGGTATCCATCATGGGATAATGGATGTGTTTTTCCTTTTTGAAGGGGAGAGTGTTATCAATTGGGAAAATTGATGGGATTTTAAGAAACCCAAAATTGGAAATTGGGAGAGAGTATAGGATTGTCTCTCTTGAGTGATATGAGACTTATCACTAGGAAGATGGTAGGCATCCTAAGTATTTTTAGATCAAAGGGAAGATTGTAAGATCTCATTGGGACATGAGACATTGACCTCCTTGGAGAGATAACCTTTTTGATGTATGTCAAAAAGGGGGAGAAGGTTAAATTACCAATTTGGAAAATTGGTAAGAGAATTTGAGTTAGGGGCCTAACTTAAGGTTTGTTTTGTCAAACATCAAAAAGGGGGAGATTGTTGGTGCAATCGGCCCAGGTCATGATTAATCAGACTCGAGTTTGACTCGAGTGATGTTTTGATGTTTGACAAAGTGGTTTGGCATAGTATGTTTGACATTGATGTCGGTTAATGTTTTGGGGAGATTGTTTATACAATCGACCCAGGTTATAATTGACCAGACTCGAGTTTGACTCGAGGGAGACTTTGATGGTTGACTAGGGTTGACCATGTGATTATGGGAAAGTCCAAACATGGGTCTTGGCAAGGTAAAGTCCAAGTCATGGGTACTTGGCATGGAAAGTCCAAGTGGGACACTTGGCATTTGGGAAAGTCCAAGTCTTGAGTACTTGGCACAAGGGAAGTCCAAGCATGGGTCTTGGCATGGAAAGTCCAACATGGGTTGGCAAGGGAAAGTTCAAGCTTGAATCTTGACATTTGAGAAGTCCAAGGGTGGAGTCTTGGTAGCATAAGTCCAATGGTTGGCGGCGTAAAGTCCAAGCGGAGTCTTGGCGGTGTAAGTCCAATGTGCCTTGGCGGTGTAGACACCGTTAGCATGACATAGCCGATGGAAGCACCTGAATGCTAGCGCGATGGATGAACAAGTCATGGATGACTTGGAGGGATCCGAGAGGCGTGAGACTGATGGAGGTGGCTAGAAGGCTTAGGTCTAGACTAAGTGTGGTCTAACAAGTATGGAGGCACCATACTTGGGTTAAAACCTCATGTTTGAGGTTGGCAGTCGACTGACATTATGATCGGTTCGACTGTCGTGAGTCGACTTGAGTTCGACTGTCAGTTTAGGGCTGAAATTGCTCTGGCAGTCGACTACTCATTGGAGAAGTCAACTGATGTTGACGATGATCGCTAGTTCACCATGAGCAATGCTCGTAGCTAGCTAATCGGCGGCGACTATCTACCGGGCGGCGATCGCCAAGAGATCCGTTGGAGTTTTTTCCAGCGTGGATCGACCCGTTGTCTCACGACAATAGTGGCATCAGTCGACTGGTGACTTATGGCGATCGGCTCGATCGGCGAAATTTCAAAAAGGTTTTTCTTGGGCGATTTGATGGGGAAGAGTTGGTGCTTTTCCAGTCCTTCAAGGCTAGTCCAAGGCAATCAAAGATCAAGCAACTAAATTGCTCTTGTAAAATGTTTTTCTTTACTTGCATTGTATTTCTTACTTGTATTAGCTTGTATTTTTTGTATTATTTAGTGTAATCCTTGTACGAGGTTTCTCCACCTCCGACTTGTGTCGAGAAGGAGTTATTTGTGATTAGTGATTGCGTGTGCATCACTAGAGCTCTTTAGAGCTCGATCCGTAGAGTAGGAACCATTCGGTTCCGATCCACGTTATATCCTTGTATTTGTATGCTTGTTATTGTGATTGTTGTGTCATTTCTATATTCCACTGCGTACTAACAATCATAGGCAAGTGAACGCGATCAAATTCCATCGACATATAGCACGACGCTATTCAGCCCCCCTCTAGCGGGTGCACAAGTCCTAACAATTAGGGCATATCAACATGAAGAACATAGCCAAGGTAGCTAAATTGGAGCTAGTGAAGGGATTGTCAAAAGTGAAGTATATCAAAGATAAGATGTGTAATGCATGCCAAGAAGGGAAACAATCAAAGTCATCGCACAAGGGCAAAAATTTAATTAGTACTTCTTTACCTTTAGAGCTTATTCATTTAGATTTATTTGATTGTCATAGTTATAGTGGATGATTTTTCTAGATATACTTGGGTGTATTTTATGAAACATAAGGACAATACCCTAGCAATAATCATAGGTTTTAGCAAAAGAGTAGGGAATGAAAAAAATCTCAAAATCAACCGGATCCATAGTGATCGTGGTAGAGAATTTGAGAATTCTAATTTCTACAAATTTTGCTTAGAACAAGGGTACAAGTATGAATTCTCTTATCCTAGAACACCCTAACAAAATGGGGTGGTAGAAAGGAGAAATCATGCCCTACAAGAAGCAGCTAAAATTATGCTTAATGCATACTCATTACCTAGCTACTTGTGGGCAGAAGCGGTTAATACCGCTTGCTATATCCAAAATAGAGTCCAAATCCATAGGTTTCTAGGTAAAACTCCATTTGAATTATAGAATGGCACAATTCTAACAATTTACTACTTTAAAGTCTTTGGATGCAAATCTTACATCTTAAACACCAAGGACAATTTAGGAAAATTTGAGTCCAAAGCGGATGAGGGAATCCTAGTTGGATACTCATCCACTAGTAGAGGATATAGAGTCTACAACAAGAGGACACAAATAGTTGAGGAATCTTTAAATGTTCAATTTGATGAAAATTCTACTACTTACCCTAGGAAATCCCCCATTGATAATGATATCAATGACAAAAATCAAGACATTACCCATAAGCTTCAAACCTTGACCTTAAGGGGTAATGATCAAGGGAAAGGATTAGTGAGTGATAATCAAGGGGGAGTAAGAGGAGATTCTGAAGATGAGAGGAGGATTGAGGATAACCAAGATCAAAATCAATTTAATACACCTCCTAAAACAATAAGTGTTCATCAAAATCATCCTCTAGATCAAGTTGTAGGAGAATTATCTCAAGGTGTTAGAACTAGGTCTTTTCATAGAGCTCCCTCTAGTCAAATAGCTCTTATCTCCCCAAATGAGCCCAAATCAATCAATGATGCATTACTTGATCCGGATTGGATTTTAGCAATGCAAGATGAATTTGCTTAATTTGAAAGGAGTCAAGTATGGGAGCTAGTCCCTAGACCCAATGATAACACCATTGTTACTACAAGATGGGTCTTTAGGAACAAATTAGATGATCAAGGTAATATAACTAGAAATAAGGCTAGGTTAGTTGCAAGGGGCTCCAATCAAGTTGAAGGACTTGATTATGATGAAACTTATGCCCCGGTTGCTAGGTTAGAGTCCATTAGAATCCTATTAGGATATGCCTCCTACATGGGTTTTAAACTCTATCAAATGGATGTAAAATCGGCGTTCCTAAATGGGTTCATTAAGGAAGAGGTATATGTAGAACAATCTCCCGAGTTTGAGAATATAGACTATCCAAACCATGTATACAAGATTAGAAAAGCTTTATATGAGTTAAAACAAGCTCCCCATGCTTGGTATGAAAGACTATCATCTTTCTTAGTTTCTAAGGGTTTTAGAAGAGGTCAAGTAGATCAAACTCTCTTCATAAAGTTAAAATCAAAGGATATCTTTGTGGCCCAAGTATATGTAGTTGACATCATTTTTGGGTCAACAAATGATGAACTTTTACAAGACGTTATCAAAAATATGAAGAATGAGTTTGAAATGAGTTTAGTTGGAGAATTAAAATTCTTCTTAGGTCGACAAGTCAAACAAACTAATGAAGGAACTTATGTATACCAAACCAAATATGCCAAAGAAATGATTAAGAAATTTGGTTTGGAAAATGTTAAGATAGTTTCAACTCCTATGGCAACCAACACAAAGATAGATAATGATCAAGAAGGTAAATCAATTGACCTAAAGCTTTATAGAAGCATGATTGGTAGTCTTTTATACTTAACCGCTAGTAGGCCCGACATTTTATTTGCGGTGTGTATGCGTGCTAGATACTAATCATGTGCCAAAGAATCCCATTTAGTGGTCGTTAAGAGAATTTTAAGATATATCAAAGGCACACTAAATGTAGGACTTTGGTACCGTAGGACAAAATCTTTTGATTTGATTGGGTACACCAATTCCGACTATGCGGGTTGCAAGTTGGATCGGAAGAGTAGTAGTGGTGGATGCCAATTTCTTGGATCCTCCCTAATTAGTTGGAGTAGTAAAAAGCAACCTTGTGTTGCTTTGTCCACCACCGAGACCGAATATGTGGTTATGGGTGGTTGTGTGACTCAATTACTTTGGATGAGACACACTCTAGAGGACTATGAGCTACAATACTCCAATGTCAAAGTTTATTGTGATAACGTGAGTACCATAAATTTGACCAAAAATCTAGGACATCACTCTAGGACAAAGCACATTAAAGTGAAGCATCACTTCATTAGAGATCATGTGGCCAAGGGGGACATTGAACTCAATTACATAGAATCCAAGTTCAACTTAGCCGACATTTTCACCAAGGCTCTCCCCGAAGCGGATTATTCATTACTTAGGAGTGAACTTGGAATGTGCTTGGTAGAGTAGAGGTTTAGTCTTGCATGATCCTATAGAAAATCTAGGACTATACCTTTAAGCATCTCAAAAAATACCTAAGAAACCATAATTTTTATGAGCCACTTAGACATCATGTGAGATGTTAGGAAGATGCACTTAGTTCATCATTCTTATTATGATGCATTACTATGAACCAAGGTGTCATCTAGAGACATTAATCCTTCATTGGACCAATCATTGGGAAGGCTTATGTACAATTAATGTGCATATAGTTCTAAGAACATGATTGCAAATGTTAAACAAAATATATTTTAAACTATGTTTATCATATTTTGAAAAACTGTTTTCAATTGATAAGCAAAAGTGATACAAAGTCTTCAAAAACCTTAAAGCTTTTGCTAGTTCTCAAAATTGTATCATTTTCGAAATCTAGAAAACATATATTTTTTAAATTATTTTTCCTTGATAGAAAATGATTTCAGAAATGTGTACATTTTCTGATTTTTCGATGTTTCTTAAATTTTTGGCGCATTTCTGAAGTTGGGATGAAAACCCTAAAAATGTCGTTTTAGGTGTGGAAGTCGACTGCTTCAGTATTTAGTCAACTGACATGCTAATATTTTTCCAAATCAGCCTTAATTCTTTGTTTTAAGTGTAATCTTAAGTATCCTAACCCTATGGTATGATAATCCTAGTAATTAAGAGGGTGTAGGGCTGGTTGATGCATTGTTTTAGGGGGAGCTTCATGACTTAATCTTTTTATCCCTAAAATCTATATTGTTTGTGCAAAGTTAGGACATATTTTCATACTTCTTGTTTCATGCTTTGCTCAACATGATCTTTACACATCATAAACCATGTCTTGGATTATGGGAAAGCCCCATATCTATCTTATACTTTAGTTCAAGACAACCAATTTAATTCTTTCATGAACTTATCTTGTATGAATCCTTCTCTTTTTGATGTATGTCAAAGGGGGAGAAGGAAAATTTAAGTTAGAATTCATATTGGAAATATGATATTTTTCATTATGTGCATATATTAAGACCTAACTTAAATGATTGCCAAATATCAAAAATGGGGAGATTGTTGGTGCAACAATTCCCCAAGCATTTATGTCTTTTGATGTTTGGATAATCATTTATAGTTAGACAATGTTTTGTGATCTAACTATGAATATGTCAAGTGACAACAAAATCCAAGTGTGAAGACTTGGTAAAGGAAAGTCCAAGTATGAACTTGGCAAGGGAAGTCCAAGGGAAGGTCTTGGCGGTGTAAGACCAAACATGTAGTCTTGGCAGTGTAAAGTCCAAGCAGACCTTGGCAAAGGAAGACCAAAGGCAAGGTCTTGGCAGCGTAAGTCCAAGTATGTAGTCTTGGTGGCGTAAAGTCCAAGCGGTCCTTTGGCAAGAGAGAAACCCAAGACATTACGAAACCGAGGGAAGCTCTTGGAAGCATGCACAAGGATGAATGAGTCACGGACTCGGAGGGATCCTGGAGGCGCAGGCTGAAGGAAGAGCTAGAAGATTGAGTCTAGGTCTAGGGAGTTGATTTCAAGTATGATTTAATAATACTTGAAGTATCAGTCGATTGGAGCCTTTATCTCAGTCGACTGATCAGTCACTCGACTGGAGATGGCTGAGTTCTGTGACCATCAGTCGACTGCTATACCCCAATAGTCGACTATTATAAGTGGACATCGGCACAGAAGGTTCTCCAATCGAGTGATCACTTCGAGCACTCGACTAGTTACTCAATCAGTCGACTAATGAGAGTTCCTTTGAGCAATGACAATTATGTATCTGGCTCGTCAGAAGTCGTTGGATGGTGACAGCTACAGCAGCAGTCGACTGATCGAGGCTCAACGGGAAAATCAGCCCTCTCTCTATAAAATGAGGGCATGGGGTGCTTGAGGAGGCTAGTGCTCTTATTACTAACATACTCTCAAGCTCCCGCGTTTTTCTTAATCTTTCTAAGTGTTTTTAATCCTCCTCTTCTCTAATCTTCATCTTCATCATTTGTAAGAAGTGGAGAGTCTTGTAAGAGAAAGCTTTCTTACTGGAGAATTGTTTGGATTGATCCACCTCAAGGATCGTCATGGAGTAGGAGCTTAATCTCCGAACCACGTAAAAATCTTCTTGTTAGCGATTTCCTTTTAAATTTTTGTTTTCTTTAGTATTTGTATTTGCTTCCGCTAATTGCAATTGTAGAATTCAAGAGAGGCTATTCACCCCCCTCTAGCCTTCCAAAGATCCCCAACATAGGACACATATAGAGGTCACAAAGTTCATAACTCGATAAGTGTTGGTGCAATCGGTCCAGATCACGATTGACCAAACTTGAGTGGGACTGGAGTAGTGTTTTGATGTTTGACAATGGGTTGATCATATGGTTGACATGGGTTTGACCATATAAGGAGATAGCTTTATGGGGAGATTGTTGAAGCAATCGACCTCAGGTCAAGGTTGATCTAGCTCGAGTAGGACTCGAGAGAAGTCTAAGTTTGGATACTTGGCATAGAAAGTCCAAGTCCTGGATACTTGGCATAAAAAGTCCAAGCATTGATCTTGACAATGGTAAAGTCCAAGTCATGGGTACTTGGTAATTAGAAAGTCCAAGCATGGGTCTTGGCAATGGAAAGTCCAAGTCATGGGTATTTGACAAGGAAAGTCCAAAGGTATAGTCTTGGCGGCATAAAGTCTAAGTGAACTTTGGCGGTCAAAGTCCAAGTATGGATGCTTGGCAATTGGGAAGTCCAAGGATGTGATATTGGCGGTGTAAAGTCCAAGCATGTAGTCTTCACAGCATAAGTCCAATGTTTAACAATATAAAGTCCAAGCATGTGTTGGGAGTATGAGGAATACAATCAAAGTCACACATTGGTAAGACATAGAAAAGATCATATGCTTATAAGATAAAAAGATATCTCTATTGGTATGAGACCTTTTGGGTAAAGTCTAAAAATAAAACCATGAGGGCTTAGGCCCAAAGTGGACAATATCATGTCATTGTAAAGATATGTCAATCTTATAGGCACTAACAATTGGTATCAGAGTCATGGTCCATGTCAAGCCATGAACCTCGAACGAAGGAAGCGGAGCTCCCATGTTTGGATCAAGAGAATTAGACACCATGTAGGAAGTCTAGTTGGGTCGGTAGGACCGAACAATTGGCAGGAAGTCCAGTTGGGCTAGAAGGGATGGACAACTGGTAAGAAGTCCAGCTGGGTCAGGAGGACCAGACAGTTGGCAGAAAGTCCTGGTGGGTTGAGGATCGAACATCAAGCAGAGGAAGTCCTTCAAAGACTGATAGCCTTGAGGTGGGCACAGTGTGGTCCTTCATTTTGGGGGGGGGGGGGGGGAATTATTGGGAGTAGAGGAATACAATCAAAGTCCCACATTAGTAAGACATGGAAAAGATCATGTGCTTATAAGATAAAAATATATCTCCATTGGTATGAGACCTTTTGGGTAAAGTCTAAAAATAAAATCATGAGGGCTTAGGTCCAAAGTAGACAATATCATGTCATTGTGGAGATATGTCAATCTTATAAGCACTAACAACATGGAACCTGTTAGTAATATATGAGAGTTGTCCTAAGGCAATCACCTTATGGTTGTACCATTTATTTGATAAATGAAGATTCACTATTTGAGTATACATGTTTTTATGTATTTGATTGGATCTTAAACTCATTTATTGAATGTCCGCAATACGATTCACAACATGAGAGAATTTGTGATTGCATCACAACTAGTGAGTATCTCTACATGTGTAATTGTGATGTATTGGAATTATCCCTAGTCGATAAATTGATGGATTCAGAATCCATCGATTCTGTTGAGACTAGCACGAGGTATACTCTTTGGTTTATCCAAGCAGCTGTTTCTCACTCGCTGGAGACATTGGGATGTCCGGAGTTGATCGTGGATGCTAGTTATGGTAACTAGTTCATTGGAGTGACTAGATGTAAGACTTCATATGGTTCTCTACATATATGGATATTTCAATGAAGTTCTTACTGTAGCTTAAGTGTGATGTTCCTTTGACTTGCGATATTCAAGTCATCATGGTCATGAAGACTTATGCTTTAACATCTTAAGCAAGCATCTCCGACGAGATATGGACCTGGGATGATTGGGTATAAGTCAAAGTGGCCAAAGATGTTTGAATAACCTATAGAGGATTCACCACTCCTTGCGAGGAGGTGTATACCCTATGGCCTCTCATCAGATTGTTACTAAAGTCTTTGGCTAAAGCATTACATGTTTAGAGTATGGTACTCTTGGATACATGTGCAGTAACTAGAATCCAGAGGACGATGAAGTAATACTTGGGCTAGGTGTGACGTAGTCAACCTAGTGGGGACTGACACAATAGACCATGTTCTGAACCAAGTGGGTATAAGATGAGTGAAAGTAATGGGGCATGATTCATTGTAGCTGCTGAAGGGTTTCAGAAAAGGTTCTGGGATCAACCGTTGATTTTTCGATTAATTGGGGATCATGATGTACTACTAGGTGTCACTCGTGATCGTTCTATAATTAATGGTTAATTATAGGTGGCCAACATAAACCGGGAACCTATTTGGTCACACGCACAATGAGCATAATCTGGAGGATTTAAAATGAGTTTGAGAATAGGATTCTCAGATTGAGAGAGACTAGGTTTGGTTGGACCAAACAAAGAGCGAGTATGAAATGGTTTCAGTTGCATCGGAAGCATGGATGGGACAAGTCTTATAAAGACATGATAGATGAACCAAATTGGTTTGGTTCTAATCCAATGGTGGAAAATAAACCAAAGTGGTTTGGTTTGTTTTAAACAAATGAACCAAAGTTGGTTCGGTTCGTTTTAACTTAAAATAGACCAACGCGGTTTGGTTTATTTCAACTTAAGTTATTAGAGTGAGTTAATGGATTTTGGTTATGAATCAATAACCGTTTGGAGAATGTGTTCTCTATAAAAATATGGCTTAAGAATTTTTCATGGAGAATTAATTGGTTCAAGGGTTTTGGAAACCCTAGCCTCCTTTCCTTCTTCTCCATGCTCTTGCCGCCCAAGCCATTGCCGCCCAAGAGGAGTTGCCGCCTAGGTTTTGCTGCTGGCCAAGTCACTGTCGGCCACCCACCAACCACCGGTGACTCCTCCGGCCATCCTCCCTTGGCCACTGGCGACCAAGGAGCAGCCGACCATTGATTGGCCGGCCATATCTTCCACCAAACAAGCTGTCCATATTCTGGACAGCTTGTTCTCCTCTTTGTGGAGAGGTCGTTTGGTCGGCGTTTTGTGCTCCGACATCGACCTACTTGCCGGGGATTGGTTCTCCGGCAATCTTCATAGGTGGAGGGTTAAGTTTTCGTCAAACGGTTGACGAAAATCACTTCTGACAAGCGAGTTTGTGAAACTCATTTTTGGGATTCGAATTTTGATTCGGATTGTGATTGTCTCTCGGATCACATCGTCTTCGACTCGAGACTAGTGACTTTTGCGAAGACGAGGCTCGTGGCTTTGTGGAGCTATCCCGATGATACTCGGCGTGGATATAGATAGAGGCGATTCTAGCAAAGGTCGCTACGGATGATGCCGATTCCGTTACCCGTGATCCGTCAGGTATATCTAGTATAAGTTTCCTTTTATTGCAAACTTTTAAATATCGATTATGTCTACACATATTGTATCCTGCATGTGTGTGATGTGTGTGTTGTAATAAATTAGATTTATTGCTTTTATTGCTTCTACTGTGTGCATATTTATAAAACGTGTTCGAACACATACTCATCGCGGTTCCGGAGAAACTCAACACTAGTATCAGAGCCACGCTATGTTCCAACTTAATCGTAAAATTATTTTGCGATAGTCAGAATTGTATTTATGGAAATTTTCTACTTTTGAAAAGTTTAGAAGTATTTATGGAAATTAACACTTTCCATAAATAAAATATGTGATTAGATTTGAAAATTTATTTCCTAATTTAATCATGAATTGATTTGGGAAATCAAATCTCAAATATATTTTATTTCCATAAATAGTTATGACAAATAAGGAAATTTAAATTGAAAATTTCTTAATATGATTAGGAAATTACAATTTAGGAAATTTATTTCCTAAATTAAATTTAACTTTCCTTAATTAACACTTTCCATAAATAAAATATGTGATTAGATTTGGAAATTTATTTCCTAATTTAATCATGATTTGATTTGGGAAATCAAATCTAAAATATATTTTATTTCCAAAATAATTATAACAAATAAGAAAACTATTTGTACATGTCATAATTGTATGTCGTGTAATTGCATTAGATGCTTATCATTATGTCATGCGTGTCGTGACATGTAGATGTATGTCATGTCATGTAGATAATAGTTATTTGCATGCAAAGAGGATGAGACATTAAATATCTTACACAATATTAAAGTCTATACTTTCCATTAATATGATTAGAACCAGAGTTCCATTTCTTATTTGGGTTGTTGGACTCTCTCCAAGCCCGGCTCGAACCTGAACATGTTCAAACCATTGGAATAGTTTATTACTAATATGGTAAGAGTAAGAGGTCAATCGTTAGTTTGGGTTGTTGGAATCCCTCCAAGCCTAGCTAATTGGTTGAATGCACTCTAACCATATTAAAACTATTTCTCGATTAATGGGTTGGCTTTAACCTAGAGCATCGGCCTGTTGGACTTTCTCCAAGGTCGATGTGAAGGGAGATGAAGTTGGGTGCTATGCATATAATGCATACTTGTTAATGAGTTAACAACCCGATGTATGTGTGAACATTCAATTAGTTGATAGCACATTGTGATAGTTGCATATATGTGATATGCAATTGGTATACTTTGTTAGGGCAATCTCTTGCCATGATAAGGTTTTGATGTGTGTGGCAAAGGGTTTAAGTTAGATTGTCATTATGATTTGATATGTGCGTTGGAGTCTTGCAGGGCTTAGTAATTCGCACATGGAGCCTTGGCGAGTTTCACCTCTCATGACTCGGTCCTTGAGTCGGTGAAGGATGACTTTGCGGAAGCCGTACGCTTGGAGCATCCGAGGGACCGCCGGATGAGGAGATTGGAGTGAAGCCGGAGGAAGTAGACTTCAGGGCGAGACGCGAAGGATGGCATTGCAGAGTCGTGCGCTTGGCGCATCCGAAGGACGTGGTCGGACGAAGATAACTTCAAAGGCGAGGGACTATGAGGGATGAGAGTGAGCGAATGTAACCCGAGAAAGGGGTAGCGCTCTTAGGTGAAGCTTGGCCATTTGGCTAAGTGTCGGATGGGATTTCCCGACATCAATTGACTACCATGTTATGGTAGTTGACTACTCTAAGTCGACGGTGACTCGACTAGTAGATCCGCCATGGAATGGCAATGATCATTGCGAGACCACCAATCGACTGATGAAGGCATCAGTCGACTGGTCGCAAGTGTTTCGGGCACAGAATGGAGTCAAGCTAGCAAGCACTCGACTGATCGAGCATCAGTCGACTGATGGCAATATCAGTCGACTGATGTTGGTACCGTTGGATGAAATCCAACGTGGAAAGCAGCCGTTATTGGGCAACGGCTACAGGACCAGTCGACTGCTTCTGTGTCAACGGGAAGAAACCCTCTTCCTCTATAAAGAGGAATGGTGTGGGGCTTTGGGGGCCTAATGTTCATGCTCTAATATTTTCCCAAAGTGCCCTAAAGTATTCCCACTCTTCTTACTTGCTATTATTCCATTCTATTGTAAGAAGAGGGATTGTAAAGAGGTTACCTCCACCTAGCTTGGTGCAAAGGAGAGATCTAGTGGATTTGGCAAAGGAGTGATTCACCTTGGACTAATCGGGATCGTGGATTAGCGACGTAGCCGTGAACCACGTTACGACTTGGTGTTAGCATTGGTCTTTGCCTTTATTGTTTATTTGCTTGTCTTGTTCTATTTTTCCGCTTGTGCTAATCTCTTTGTAGACGAGCAAAATCCACGATCAAACGATTGAGGGCTATTCACCCCCCTCTAGCCGACCGATCGATCCCCTACATACTTGATACCTATCATCATAGCTAAAAATGACTTGTTGGACTCTCTCCAAGGTTGTTCTTATCTATGTTGGATATCAACCCATTCGGAGATGGACCTACGATCTCCAAAATTAATTTTGAGGGTTTTTGAAATTCAAAAAATGAATGGGATTTTATAAATGTATGTTGATGCATTTTAAATTCATTTTCTCATATATGCTTGATTTGTATTTCTAGGTTAATCGCTTGATCATGATGTCTTTGAATTTGTGCTTTATTTTGAATTCGAATAAATTGACTGGGCCGAACTTCTTGAACTGTCTTAGAAACTTGAGAATTGTTCTCAAGGCGAAAAAGCTTGCGTATGTCCTCGAAGAGCCTTTTCCTGCCCGTCCTAGTGATGATGCAACTCTGGACCAATTGTTGGCCTATCAGAAACATGTGAGTGATTCTGAACTAGTGAGTTGTATCATGCTAGCCGCGATAGTACTCGAGCTGTGAAAGAAACATGAGCATATGGATGCTCATACCATAGTCCTTCATCTTTATGAGTTGTTGATGAGCAAATGAGATCTAAAAGGTTCGAAGTCTCCAAGCGCTTCTTCACCTCTGAGATACAAGAAGGTTCATCTATGGTATTGCTCAACATGCTGAAGACTGTGGAGCCTTATGTGAAGCATGAGCAGGGGACGGTGCTATAAGTTGATTCCTCGAAGAAAGGTTCTAAGAGAAAGTCAAAGGAACAACAAAAAGGGAAGAAGAAAAAGGCTAAAAAGGAAAAACTAGCTCAAAAGGGCACTTGCCATCATTATGACAAGGAGGGCCATTGGCGAAGAAACTGCAAGATTTATCTTGAGTTCATGAAGAAGAAGAAGGCATTCGATGCCCCATCCTCTTCAGGTATCTTCGTTATTGATTTTCATTATATTTCCTCTGACACTTGGGTATTGAATACCGGGTGTGGCTCACATATATGTAATGACATATATGGGATAAGGAATAGAAGAAGACTCATCAAGGGAGAGTCAAATTTATGTGTTAGGAATGGAGCAAAGGTTGCTGCACTTGCCATTGGAATGTATTTGTTGACACTCCCTACAAGACTTGCCTTAGAACTGGACAATTGCTTTTATATTCCTTCGTTGATAAAGAACATCATTTCTATTTCTTGTTTAAATAGAAATGGGTACCATTTGACTTTTAGTAACAATTATTGTTACATAACTTTGAATGGCGTGCTTTATGAGACTAGAACATTGTGTAATGGTATATATACATTAGACGTATCTAGTGACATTCTCAATATCAAAGCGAGCAACAAGCATGCTCGAAAAGATAATCAATTAGACTCCTACATGAGGCATTGTCGTCTTGGCCATGTGAGCAAGAAACGTATGTCCGAATTACACCGATATGGAATTCTAGAATCGTTTGAATTAGATTCATACGATACATGTGAATCATGCTTTAAAAAAAAAGATGACTAAGTTACCTTTTATGGGAAAAGGTGAACCAGTGGGAGAGTTGCTTGGTTTGATACATACTGATGTATGCGGACCTATGTCAACTCAAGCTCTAGGAGGCTATAACTACTTCATTACCTTCATCGATGATCACTCATAGTTTGGGTATGTGTTCTTGATGAAACACAAGTCTGAAGCCTTTGAAAGGTTCAAAGAATTTAGAAATGAAGTAGAGAAACAACTTACCAAGAGTATTAAAATACTTCGATCGGATCAAGGTGGTGAATACTTGAGTCAAGAGTTTCTGGATTATCTAAGGGATAATGGTATATTATCTCAATGGACTCCGCCGTATACACCACAACATAATGGTGTATCTGAGAGGCGAAATCGAACCTTGTTGGACATGGTTAGGTCGATGATGAATCACACGAATCTTTCCAAGTCCTTTTGGGGCTATGCACTTCAGACTGCTTTTTACTTGTTAAACAAAGTCTCGACCAAGGTAGTCTCTACTACTCCATATAAGATATGGAATAGTAAGAAACCTCATTTATCTTACTTGGAGATATGGGGTTGTCCTGCTTATGTGAAGCAGACTATGTCAGACAAACTGGATGCTAAGTCTGATAAATGTCTATTTATTGGATACCCTAAGGAAACAAGGGGTTAGCAATTCTATCATCCTGTGGAACAAAAGGTGTTTGTTTCAAGGCATGTTGTGTTTCTAGAGAAAGAGTTTCTCTTGCAAGAAAATAGTGGGAGCATTGTTGAACTTGAGGAGGTTCAAGAAACTCCAATAGACATTGAGGAGATACCTGGTCAAGCACCTCGACCGATGACTCATAATGATGAGACATCGGCTGAACCTATTGTGACACTACCTCTTCGTAGATCTTGTAGGACACACAACATTCCTGAAAGATATGTATTTCTCATAAGTGAATCGAATGACGTGTTACTCATTGATGATGAGGAGCCTACCAATTATGAAGAAGTTCTGAAGAGTTCAGAAAGGGACAAATGGCTTGAAGCCATGAAGTTGGAAATGGATTCAATGTATGAAAATCAAGTTTGGAACTTGGTGGACCCACCTGAAGGCATTAAGCCTATAGGGTGCAAGTGGGTTTTCAAGAAGAAAACTGACATGGATGGTAATGTGATTATCTTTAAGGCTAGATTAGTGGCGAAAGGCTATCGTCAAAAACAAGGTGTTGATTATGACGAAACATATTCACCGATTGCTATGCTTAAATTCATTCAGATGCTCCTGACCATAGCGGCTCATTATGATTATGAGATATGACAGATGGATGTGAAAACGACTTTCCTTAACCGGAACCTACTCAAGGATGTGTATATGATACAACCCGAGGGTTTCACATCGGTTGATAAAACCAAGGTATGCAAGCTTTGATGGTTCATATATGGATAGAAGCAAGCATCCAGGAGCTGGAATATTCGTTTTAATGAGACAATCAAAAGGTTTGATTTCTCACAAAATCCAGATGAACCCAGTGTGTACAAGAAGGTTAGTGGTAGTGCAGTCGTGTTCTTAGTGTTGTATGTGAAGGTTGAAGCTTAGCTTCTCGCGTCACTTCGGTTGCTTGTGCATGGCGATCCTATCATACGTCCCTGGATAAAAAAATTAATCCAGACGAAGATGGATTACCCAAGCATCCGATCCATCATCGTGCTATTCGATTTGAGTAGTCGCTTGAACAAACTTGTTGTTCAAGCAACCTAACTCTTATCCTCGATTAGCCGCAGAATAGATGATGTACGGATCGCCGATTTTTGTGTTTATCTTTGGGGTCCATGATCATACAATTACAAACAAATTGCACAGAACAAGAAAGAAACTTAAACAAGAATTATACCTCTTGATCTTCTATCGTATGACCTATCCTCTTCTTGGACGTTGTGTGGGCAATGATCTTCCAAGAAATGAAGCCACCTAGACAACCTTTTCTCCTTCTTGCTCGCTCCAACACAAGCTGCCCCCTTATCCTCCTCTTGGCCGAACACCCTTCTCCTTCTCACTTGCTTGTGCCGGCCACCAAGGAAAGCTCCCCTTCCTTGTTGCCGCCGACCTAAGGGAGAACAAAGGGAAGAACCACCCATAAAGGGAGGTTGTTGCCGCCAGCCAAAGAAGAAGGGTGAAAGCACTCTAACCGCCGGTCACCAAAAGATGGAGAGGGCTGCCCTTTGCTTGTATCCACCGACCCTTGCTTGAGGAAGAAGGGTGCTGACCACCAAAGGGAGGGGAGGGAGGAGGTGCCGGCCAAAAACTCTAATGGTTGGGTATTTGTCGACGACCCTAGGAGGGGAGGAGGAGAAAAAATTAGATTCAAAACAAAACCCTTTTTTTCGCCCAAGCCTTGGAATCTATTTATAGATTTTGCCCAAGCCTCGAATTAATCGTGTCCATTGGATCTAGGCTTCGTGAGGGTTTTAATAGGCTACAATAGAGACCATGAGGAGGAGTTGGATCTTGGCCACCCAATGGATCTGACCCACATAATAACCGATCCATTAATGATAATCCATTCTACTAGAGGATTATCATTGATCTACCTCACCAACCCCCATAATTAAATATGGGCTCCATATATTAATTGTACAAATATCTCTCCGTGTTTAAGATATGGAATGTCCGTTAATTAATTAATTTACTGATAATTAATTAATTAAAATCTAACTTCATGAGTAGTACCACTCAACCTTATCATCATGCTGGACCAAGTCCACCTGTAGGATTTACATGATGATCCTTATGAGCTCCTCAAGGGACATCATCATCATAATACATAGGACACGGTTTCCTCTTATAATCAATGACACGCCATGTAAATAATATTATTTTCCAACTATTGGGTCTATTGATTTAACCCATAAATCTCGCCCATTGGTAAATCAAAGAAATAAATATTAAGTACATGTGCCCGTTATTATATCGGGATTAAGAGCATGTACACTATAATATCTGAGGTCCGATTCAATTATATAGTCAGTATACATTGAATCACCTCTAAATCGGTCTTGCTCAATACACACAAATTGTACTAGTGTAATTCTATGGACAAGATAAACCAATAACAAATTACACTACAACCATGCTAATGGTTTGTCCAAAACCATCTTGGTTGTGAGCCTTTACTTATACTCTACATGGAATTGATAACATGATATTCTGTGCAACACCACACACCATGTTATCTACAATGTAAAGTATTAGACAATATGCATAACTATAAATATGCAAACAATGATTATGTGATTCTTATTTCAAAATGAAGATGTTCATACAAAGGCTAGACTTTCAGTATACATCCCAATAATCTCTCACTTATACTAAAAGACTATGCTGTCATCAAACTGTCATACATCTGATTCTCATTCCCTCCACATGCCTATCAAAAGCTCTCGCTGGAAGGGCCTTAGTGAATGGATCTGCCAGGTTATCCTCTAATGCAATCTTGGCGACAGCAACTTCTCCTCGCTTTACGATCTCTCGTATCAGGTGGTACTTACGCTCTATGTGTTTACTTGCCTTATGGGCTCGTGGTTCCTTTGAGTTTGCAACTGCACCACTATTATCACAATAAATTGTGATAGTTCTGAGCAAACCAGGAATCACATCCAAGTCCATCAAGAAGTTCCTGAGCCATACAACTTCTTTGGCTGCCTCAGAGGCTACCACATACTCAGCTTCCATGGTGGAGTCCGCCACGCATTTCTACTTGATACTCCTCCATACAATGGTTCCACCTCCCAAAGTAATTGCAAAACCCAAGGTAGACTTACTGTTATCCCTATCTGATTGGAATTCAGAATCTGTGTAACCCACAGAGAGTAATTAATCTGTCCGGTATACCAGCATATAATCCCTAGTCCTTCTCAGGTACTTCAATATATGCTTTACCTCAGTCCAATATCCCTATCCTAGATTACTCTGATATCTGCTAATCATGCCCATGGCAAAGCAGATATCCGACCTCGTACATAACATAGCATACATGAGGCTTCCTACCGCCGAAGCATAAGGAACTGCCTTCATCTCCTCTATCTCCTTTGATGTTCTAGGACACATCTCTTTAGATAAACGTACTCCATGCCTAAAAGGTAGAAAACCTTTCTTGGAGTTCTGCATGTTAAAATGAGCCAAAATAGTGTCTATGTATGAAGCTTGAGATAAGCACAACATCCTTTTCCTGTGATCTCTTATAACCTTGATCCCAAGAATGTGTCCCACTTCTCCCAAGTCCTTCATATCAAACTATTTAGACAATCATACCCTTACGTCTGATAACACTTTGACATTGTTGCCAATGAGCAAAATATCATCTACGTATAGTACAAGAAATACCACTATATTTTTGTCACATCTCTTGTATACACAAGACTCATCCGGGCTTTGAATAAATTCATATGACTGGATTACCTCATCAAAGCGAATGTTCCAAGATCTCGAAGCTTGCTTTAATCCATAAATGGACCGATTAAGCTTGCACACAAGATCCTCTTTGCCCTTTGCAATGAATCCCTCTGGTTGCTCTATATAGATGTTTTCTTCAAGACTTCCATTAAGGAAAGTTGTCTTGACATCCATCTTTCAAACCTCATAATCCATATGAGCAGCAATAGATAAGAGAATCCAGATAGACTTAAGCATGGCTACCGACGAAAAGGTCTCCTCATAATTGATGCCCTCTTTCTGAGTATACCCTTTCGCAACAAGCCTTGCTTTGAAGGTCTCAACCATCCCGTATGTTCCTCTCTTTCTTTTGTAGATCCACTTGCATCGAATGACTTTTACACCATTGGGTGGTTCTACTAGCTCCCAGACCTGATTTGAATCCATAGATTCTATCTTAGAATTCATCGCCCTTTGCCAAGATACCACATCTTTATCTTGGATTGCCTCGTCATATGTCCAGGGATCAGATTCATGTTCGCCAGGGACCAAATCAGAAGATTCTCCCAAGAACATAAATCTCTCAGGTTATCTAACAACCCTCCCACTACGATGAGGTATCACCTATGTATCCTCTGTGACATGCAGTGCCGTCACTTGTAGTATATCCTCTTATACCGTTGGTACTGAAGTAGAGACTTCCCCTCTTAATTCCTCCAGAACAATCTTGCTCATGGGTTTGTGGTTCATCACATAGTCTTCTGTTGGGGATATTTGTAACGGCTAGAGGGGGGGTGAATAGCGTGTGACCTTACGAAGATGGAATTCATTCGCGTTGCTTGTCTACAATATTGTTAGTACGCAGCGGAATAAACAATAACAAATACAAACACAAGATACAATCACAACACGCACGATATAACGTGGTTCGGAACCGAACGGTTCCTACTCCACGGATCGAGCTCTAACGAGCTCTAGCGACGCCAATGCAATCACTAATCAATAAACTCCTTCTCGACAACAAGTCGGAGGCGGAGAAACCTCGTACAAATATTTACAACAATAAACGAAAGAAATACAAGCTAATACAAAGGAAATGTAAAGAACACTTTACAAACTAGGGTTTTGAGCGCTTGCTTGTCAGTTGCTTGGATGAGCTTGAAGGACCCTGAAATGCACCTGCAAATCGCCTTCAAATCGCCTCACCAAAGCCCTCAAAGAATTGATGATGAAATCCTCCACGAGCTCCTCATTTTGACCTGCATCGAGCTAGATTTTTGCCTATCAGTCGACTGCCATAAGTCCCCAGTCGACTGATGCCACTGTTGTCGTGAGACAACGGCTCAATCCATGTCGGAAAAGTTCCAACGGGACTCTTGGCGGGCCGATCGCCAGCCAGAATGATCGGGTCACCGGCCACGAGCGCTCTACGCTCGACATCGATTGGCAATGATCGCCGCCGGCCCTGGCGCCGATCACATCGACACCCGATCGCTTACACGATGAGCAATGACGCTGCAGAGCATTTCGGCTTAAACCGGCAATAACTGTCGACTCACCATAAATCGCCATAATGTCAGTCGACTGCCAACCTCAAAAATGAGGTTTTAACCCAAGTATGGTGCCCCCATACTTGCTAGACCACCCTTAGCCTAGACCTAAGCCTTCTAGCCACCTCCATCAGCCTCACGCATCTCGGATCCCTCCAAGTCATCCATGACTTGTTCATCCATCGCGCTAGCCTCCAGGTGCTTCCCTCGGCTATGTCATGCTAACGGTGTCTACACCGCCAAGGCACATTGGACTTACGCCGCCAAGACTCCACTTGGACTTTACGCCGCCAATATCCATCCTCGACTTCTCAAATGCCAAGACTCAAGCTTGGACTTTCTCTTGCCAACCCATGTTGGACTTTCCATGCCAAGACCCATGCTTGGACTTTTCCTTGTGCCAAGTACTCAAGACTTGGACTTTCCCAAATGCCAAGTGTCCCACTTGGACTTTCCATGCCAAGTACCCATGACTTGGACTTTACATTGCCAAGACCCATGCTTGGACTTTCCATGCCAAGTACTCAAGACTTGGACTTTCCATGCCAAGTACTCAAGACTTGGACTTCCCTATGACAATTACATTGTCATATGTTTTTGTCGAACATCAAAACATCACTCGAGTCAAACTCGAGTCCTGGTCAATCGTGACCTGGGGCGATTGCACCAACAATCTCCCCCTTTTTGATGTTTGATAAAAACCAAACAAATCATTTGAGTTAGACCACTAACTCAAGTCTCTTACCAATTATTCCAAATTGGTAATCTTAAATGTTCTCCCCCAAACATTCTCCCCCTTTTTGACTAACATCAAAAAAGTCTTCTCTACAAGGAGGTCAATGTCTCATGTCCCAATGAGATCTTACAATCTCCCCCTTGGTCTAAAAATACCTAGGATGCCTACCATCTTCCTAGTGATAAGTCTCATATCACTCAAGAGAGGCAATCCTATACATTCTCCCAATTTCCAAATTGGGTTTCTAAAAGTCCCATTAAATTCCCGATTAATGTCATATTCTCCCATAACTTCTCCTCTTCAAGGAGAAAAACACATCCATCATCCCAAGATAGATACCTTCCCCTAAAGGCTTGCTCCCCCTTGACCATTGCACCAACAATGTCCTTGGGAAGCCCCTAAGCCAATAGAAACTCTAAACCATCAAAATTAAGGTTCTAAGTTCAACATAGAACTTTCACTCACCTTAAATTTGATACTTTGATCTAACACAGCTCCTAATCCATATCCAATGGATTTTCACCCTTTATAATGCTTCCTAAAGCATATCCTAGGGTTAGGAGTGATGAGGAACCTTTCCATACCAACATGCAAACAAACCGTAACTGAATCAGACTGAATGACTCGGACACATCACCGATCGACTCTGATAGTTATCGGTCATTGCCGCCACGATCATTGCCACAGGCGATCGATATCAAATTTCAATTTATTTATCGAATCAGATTGGAAAAACATAAGTAATTCTACGTATATCAAAAAATAACGAAATTTGATACGTATATTACTTATAGTCATTACAATGGGTGAAAAATATTTGAAAATTATTTTACCCATAAAATAGAGAGTTTGATACAAAACTCAAAACCATTGAAATTTTCAATGTTTTGGCCCTATCTTGTATCAACTCTATCAATGATGATTCCTATCAAAAGATAGACTTCATCAAGGTTTTTCAAAATGATTTTAAAACATTTTTTAAAACCTTATTTTGGATCATATTCCTTGGACTCTATGTACATGACTTGTACACATGCTCTCCCAATGATCCACAAATGAAATTAGATGAGTTTTAGTTCATCTAGATGCAAAAACTATGCACCTTGAACTCAACTCATATCCTAGCATCTCACATGTATCTAGGGTGTATAAATACACATACATGTCAATTGGATGTGAGATATGGGTTTTGATTCATTTTATCTAGGGTTTCATGCATTTCCTAGGCAACCCTACTTGATTCCCTTATAAATGGGACTCCAAGTCATGCCATAGTCCTTAAATCAATTTCAATTGAAATTTTCTTAAATGCATGAATGATTATGGCATTAATGATGATATAAATAAGCATATGCTCATAATCATGATGTCATGGCATAAGATGAAATCGAAAAACTCATGACATTTAAAACCTTAATCCTAAAACATGAACATGACATGTAAAATGATTAAAAGTAAATATGATGTCATGGCATGTTATATGACAAACAAAGCATGACATATAAAATATACAGGTATAGTAATACCTAAATTTTAATATTAATTGTCATTTGATATAATTAGGTTTATTTTGCCATATTAATCTAAATTTTCCCAAATGTGCCAAAAACCACTACAAGAAAAAAGCTAATAGACAACGCTTTTTATCCGTTGTCTATGTGGCTGCAAAAGCATTGTTAAAGACACTGTTGTTAAAAGTCCGACAAATGACAACAGATAAAAAAGCGTTGTCTTTTCTAGCAAAGACAACGCTTTTGCAACGGGGAAAAAGCGTTGTCATTGTAAACTTTTGCAACGGGGAAAAAGCGTTGTCGTTTTTTACATTGACAACGCTTTTGTAACGGAAAAAAAGCATTGTCGTTTTTTACATTGACAATGCTTTTGCAACGGGGAAAAAGCATTGTCATTTTTTGCAAAGACAACGCTTTTGCAACGAGGAAAAAGCGTTGTCGTTTTTAGAAACGACAATGCTTTTACAACGAATTTAAACCATTGTCTTTTTAGCATAAATAAAAACTGTTGTCTATTATATTACATTAATAATCTATTTAATTAAACACTTATAATAACACCAATTAAAATATCATTAACAACTAATCAATATCCTTACAATTGAAACATAAATATTGCATAATCAATAAATAATAAAAAAAGAAAGTATGAAGTCATAATCCACAAACTTGGAATCTAAGTTAAGTTTACAAAATTAAACAAAAAACCTACATACTCCAAGTTTGTTACAAAATTAAACAAAATCAATCTCCAAGACTCCAAGTTAAGTTGAACTGGTATCAAACCCTCGGGAATGCCTAAAGTTGTCGTCAGAAAGATGGAAGCACCTTTGCCCATGTTTGAGGAGATCATGTATCTGCCAATAGAAATGAGATTGATTATGGATAATATCATAAAAAGAAAACAAGGAGGGAATTAGAAAATTTAATGTGAACAAGGTTACATATGATAAATCCAATGTAAAAAAGCTAGTTGAAAGAAAATGAATTGTGTTTAAGTGGGTCAAAATGAATCAGAAAATAAACTCTAGTGGCAACATAGTTGAAAGAGAAACATTCCAAACGTTAACCCATGAGAAAAAGCTATAGTAACATTAGTAACACACACTAATAGTTTAAAGATGGAAACCATGTTTGTCAGAATTGTAATTAGAGGCCCATTAATTAGACACCCATGTATCTAGAATCTAAGGAGATGAATTAGATGTATGGGATAAGTAGAAAATAGATGCACCACCATGGATCATAAAAAAGACAGGCTAGGGCCAGGCACTAGTGACAACTTAAAATCGAAGGAAGCAAGAATACTCCTTAATAGGAGTTGCAATGATGGAACTAAAATCAGTGTGGCTTTGAGCTCATAAACTATCCCAAGAGCATGAGCCAACATTTATCTAGGTCATACTAGTATGTGTAAATGATTGCTAGGTCCCTAGCAATCGAGAGAATAGCACATTCTTGGCATGTCCAAATTTCACCAGAATAAAAGCACTTGGAGTTGCCTCCAGCATTATGATCGTCGCAACCTTGCTAACAACCTCTACCACTGTGAGATCCTCCTGCTTCGGTAACTGTGAGATCCTAGGATAATAGGCAAGTGGCAGTAGGTTGCAGTATCAAAATGTTCAGATCTTTTAAGGATGAAATACATGAGCCTCATAAAGTCAAGTGAGCGAAGTTCAATTCTGAAGTAATAACATAGAACATATGGGCGAGGATCTTGCTAAAGTGATCCTGGCAGTAGGCTGCAATATCAAAATGTTCAGATCTATTAAGGATGAAATACATGAGCCTCCTAAAGTCAAGTGAGCAAAGTTCAATTCTGAAGTAATAACATTGAACATATGAGTGAGGATCTTGCTAAAGTGATCCTGCTTGACCCTAACATCTAACATGGTCTAGAAGATGTCTTTGAAATCAACAACAAAAGCCTCAAATAATGCGCGTGCATCTTCATCTTCATGTTCAACTATTGCAATTGGAACAGATTACTAATCATGTCAGGTGTACTGGTTTTGGCTTAGTGGATCATAGTGAGTCATTAAACCTTAATATATCATGTTTATGTAAAAAAAATGTAATTATGAACAATGAAAAACTAAAGAAAATGCAATTTACAATACCACAAATTTAACACCTTTAAAATCAAACATCAATTTGTTCTACTTTCTAAACCTAGGTGGGTATCAGTAGCTTTGGGCCTCTTCATAATCAGATCTTCATTCTCAAAACTTGCTTTTCCCTTGTGATCACAACTACCAATGCTATTATCACGATGCGAAGCTGCTTCAGATTCTTATGTGGAAAAAGGAAAAGGAAAGAGAGAAAAGAAAGAAAAATCAATTAGTTGTGTGAAAGTCCAAGAGGAGCGTATCCCTGTGGTCTCGTATAATTAATCCTAAACAATTAAGGAGGTCAATCTAAAGTACCGAAATTGAAACTTGAGGGACGGGCTCGGGAATTGACTCAATCTGAAAAGAGGTACCAAAAGAGCGAACAAAAAGGATCGAACCTGAGATGCGGCGGCAGCGACGAACCTCCAACGAAAACATGCCGATTAGGGCTGACAATTCTTGAACTAGGCAAGGAAGGGAAAGGGTCTCGATCGAGCTTCCCCGGCGTGGAGAAGTCGAACTCGCTGGTAGGGAATATGTCGTATAAATCATCACCAAGAAGTCGCCTTCGGGGCGGGCTGCCGAGCTCCACGAAGGCGAGCTTCTCGGCGGAGGGCGGCCGAGGGCGGCCGAGGGCGTGAATCGAGTGATTCCCCCCGGCTGCGTCGTCTCTCGTAGAAGGACTGCCTTGGGGGGCCGCCGAACACGTCGGCGAAGTCGACGTCGGAATAGTGATGGTACTACAGCTACTGCTGCTGGTGGTCGCCGAAGGGATCGTGGTAGGTGTGCCCGAGAAGGACGTGGTCCCTCTCCCCGAGCTTCGCCATAGCTCCCGAGAAATGCTAGTGTGAGGGCATTTTCTTTGATCAATCGAAGAGGGAATGCAGATAGGACAAGGATGGAGACGAGACAAGAGAAGAAAGGGGGGGATTGGGCCAGTGGATCGGAGAAGAATGAAGAAGGATGGGAGTTGTGGTTGCGGTTGCGAGGGAGAGAGTGAGAGAGGTCTTTCGCCGCCGATGGGATATGGAAAAAAAGAACTGATATGGGGAAAGAAGAAAGAAGCGGATAGGCAACCCTAATGCGCGATCGAGAGATTTCAAGGAAAAATAAAATAAAGAAATAAATAAAATAAAATAAAATAAAAATAAAATACAGATAATTTTTAAATGAAATAATCATGGAAAAAAACCAACGATGGAAAAAAATGAAAAAAAATTATATTAATAAAACAAAGATTTTATTTCATTCTTTGTTTTAATGAAATAAAATTATATTTTTATAATTTATTTAATTTTTTTATATTTTAAAAAAATTGATCCATTAAATAAATAATCTATATTTTACTATGCGTACATAAATATATATAAAAATTAAATCATATCTCAAAATTTTTAAGTGACAGAAATTAAAAAAATCCTCATAGACAACGCTTCTTATAAAGCGTTGTCTTTTACTAATAAAAACATGTCAAAGACAACGCTATTTAAAACCCGTTGTCTTTGACCCAAATAAACAACACTAATACATAACGGTTTTATAAAAACTGTTGTCTATGCTAATTTCTTTTAGAAAAAGACAACGCTTTTCACTAAAAGCGTTGTTAAACTACAAACAACAACGCTTTTTATAAAAAGCGTTGTCTATTGCTTTTTTTGTTGTAGTGAACCCAAATTGACACATTAAAACCTCTAAAACTAAATTGTGCCAATTTGATCAAATTATCAAACTTCTTAATTAATATTGGCACATCCTAAAAACCTTTAGGATTCAAATCAAACCACATTCCCAAGGTAACCATAACCTTGAAAATGACCTAAAATGCCACCTTTATCATGGTTGAGTTAACTACCCATCCAATCAAGGTTGGCACACCCTAAATCCATCTAGCGTGAATTAATCACGCTCTTAGGAACCCAAAACCGATTAGAGCTCCTAGGGTTAATTAGGTATTCCTTAGGGATAATCTGTTGGTGCAGGGGCACTAGATAATCGAACCTGTGTTTTGATTATGGCAAAGACACAAAGTTAAGTTTATATTGTTATCTCACGAGCTAAATCAAGTGTGCAGAAAAGTACTAAAGCTGGAGCTGAAGGCTAGCGACACCCGGAGGAAGCCGTGGTGGTCGGGCGACACTTGAGTGAATTCGAAGGGAGGTAGAAGGAATCAGTGGAAGTAGGAAGCAAGAGCTACTATCGGTAAGCTCGTGTGAGTGAGAGATTGTAAGGTCGTGTCCTCTTTACGGGACGGCCGTAGCGACTGATTCGACTAAGACTTCTGGGAAGGTCTAGGTCGAATCGAATGATTAGAAACCGTCGTATTTATCATTTTCCGAGCTAATCTCTTACAGGAAGTGGCGGTGTGATTCCGGACATTAGGCCGATCATTATCGATTGGTGATGAGATTATCGGGCCGATCGATATCCGATCGATGGCGATTTATTCAGCCTTTGCGCTAGGTCAAACGGATAACGCTTCGACGCGCCACTTCGCGATAAAATTTGGAAAATCCATGATCCGCTCCAAAGAAATAGGAGACAAATTCAGAGGCCAAAGTCTATAAAAGGAGGGGAGGATTCCACTCCAAATCACATCAATTATTCATCAAGTGCTCCTACAACGCCAACGCTCAACACCGCCATAACGCCGAACACGACGACAACCTCGATCTTCTTCGCTTCGCAGCAGATTCAAGTAATATTTTGATATTATATTCTGTGTTTTTTATCTTCATAACGAGGTGAGGTAGGCTTGTTGCCTCATCCTCGTATTCGGTTTTGTAATCGTTGTCTCCTACCTCCAACGAGGAGGAGACGTTTTAGTGCTTTGCCTCCGTGACGCGGTCTAGGACCGATAGGGCCTTGGAGTAGCAACCGTCAGGTTGTGAACCAAGTAAAATAAACGTGTTCATTTATTTTCCGCTGTGCTTACTTTTATGATTGAACGAACGAAAAGAAAAAGATTTACGATCGCTATTCACCCCTCTAGCGACGCTTCTCGATCCAACAATTGGTATCAGAGCGGGGCGCTTAAGATTTGGTGAAACCACCAATCTAGCACGCTTTTGGTTTTTCGTATTTTTCGATTCAGATATTTCTTAGGTTTTTGTTTCAAGACTACTAATCCAAGACCAAGTCTTGGTACATAGTTTTTGGTTGTGTTTTTGCTAGTACTAATCTCCTTCAGAGTACCTCACGATCAAACGAGCATAACTTTTGCTACAAGTGGACTCACGAAACGATCTACCCACCAAATCGAAGCTCTCTGAAAGATCTACACTTTTACAGGGGTTTACCTCGTAACAAGCTGTTTCCAGCCCCAAAATCCAGCGTTTAGTACCCTTTCTGGGACATCAAAGGTCGTAAGTTTCAAATTTTTTAGTTTTTTATCCTCCTTATTTATTTCTGTTTTTTTCTATTATTTCGATTACTAATCCAAGACCAAGTCTTGGAATTCTCTTTGGTTTTTATTTGTGTTTTTGCAAGATACTTAATGGCTCACATTGAGGATATAGCACCACCCGACCTCCGCTTCTTTAACGGAGATGATTTCCGTTATTGGAAAGGTCGGATGGAGTGTTTCTTGAAAACACAAGTCGAGACTTGATAATAATCCAAACCGGCTTTGCTTTACCCACCAATGATCAAGGAGAGCCCTTGGATTTCAACAAGTGGACAAATGCAACCAAGAGGCAAATCAAGCCGATGCAAGAGCAACCCAAATATTGCAATGCGGCTTGTCCAAGGAGGAACTCAACCGCATCGGACCATTCATTAGCGCCAAGGACCTATGGAATAAATTAATTGAGCTACACGAAGGAACACCCGATGCTAAGGTATGTATACGTGACCTTCTTTTCAATAAGTTGTATAACCTCAAGATGCGGAACACGAGATCAACACAACTACACGCCGGCCCGTGACATTGTCAACGGCCTACACACCATCGGACACAAGGTCGAAACCGTGACCTATTAAGGTACGTTCTAATTCATTTCCTAGGACTACCTTGTGGGAATCCATGGTCGATGCCTACAAGGACTCTAAGGACCTATCGAAGCTTAGGTTAGATTAATTATTTTCCGAGATAGAACTTCAATAGCAAACTAACGTGATCAGGGCCGAGAGATATTGCTCTACTTGCAGGACAAAGAAGCAAGCCACCTACTAGGCAAGTAGATGAACTCGATCCCGAAGACGAATCCGAATCCGTAGAGGAGGCCATAATAGTCAATATTGTGCGGAGAATAGTTCTACAAGATAGAAGGAAATTGAAGAATGAGAACCAAAAGAAAAGGGAGCAAGGAAAGCCTTCCATGCAACTTGGGACAACAGAGAAGACATAGCTTACATGGCAAGAACGGAGGAGTCCGAGTCAATCCGAGCCGAGTCCAACTACAACTCCGACTCACCAAGATTATTTCGAGAGAAAACTCAAAGCCGGACCAAAAGGGAAAGTTAAGGTTGATTTCTCTTAATTAGTACACTTTACAAGACAATTAAACCGCTTAATAGGAAATTAACTAAGTCCAGTCTAGGGTTGAGTCGTTACTTGAGGAGGTTGAAACCTCAAGCAAGAGGCTACTCTAACCTCTTCAACTAGTCAAGTTCAAGAGAGAAACTCAACCCAAATTGAAAACTTGAGAAGGAGAATTCTCTCTTGAAAGACCAAGTTCAAGAGGTCGAGGCTAGGTTGGAAAAGTTCACGTTGGGATCTAAGAACCTTAACCGACTACTTGGAACCCAAAGAGCCGTACAACAAAGCCGACTCGGATTTAAGTCAAAGACTACGAATAGGTCTTATATGTCTATCGAAATCGTAGTCATCAAAGAGTCCAAGCATGGGTCCCAAAGGTTTTATTAAATTCACATATTAGGACTAATAAGTATTGGATTCCTCAGATCAAGTTCATTATTTGAATAGACCTTATTGGTTCAATGGTCTAGGGGAGCTAACACTAAAATAGTATACCCGCTACTTAGCAAAACCATTGCATGCTTAGAATTTCGTTAACTTGTGAACTTACTTAGAATACGCACATAACCAACTAAAATCCTTCAAAAGATTGAGCCTCGGGAGCCTCTTTTCATAAATAACTAGTTAGTCAACTCTGATAATATAGTATCGGACGCGCGAGATGATAGTACGTTAGGAGACAAAGTCCGTGTATTCGAGCTAGATAAGGCGATCTAGCTTGGTGCACTTGACCGAGTGGAACTAGTCAAGCTACCTCGCCAGATCCTAAACTAGTTAGACCAGAAGTAACCCTAAGTGACTTAAGTAATATTTTCTTGAATTTGGCTTTGTCTAAGGAAGTGGTCGTTGTTCGATCAAAGAAGGCCCTGTGCCTCGCCACGACCGAAGCCGCTTTCTAAAAGTTACTTAACGATCTAAAGGTTAAATCTGAATCTAACCCAAGGTTGACTATCTTTAATCAATTTAAAATCATCTCACAAAACATATAAGGTGAACAAATTATGAGACACATAGAATGGGTGAGATGTTAAGGATAATTGAAATATACTTGAAACAATCCTTCAAAATACTACTTATTTTCTCAACTATTGTACTTAACAACTCGAGGCCAAGTTTAGCGCCTACATCTCTTATACTTCATATATTGACTAAGGGGGAGAGCAAACTAATCTTAAGGGTTATATTATAAATCTTTAGATTATTGGTGCAGAGGGACACACCTCGAACCAATCTATCTAACTATTGCTAGACGCATGCTTGGACTCATATTTGATTTATCTAGATGCATTCATAAACGACATTGTTTTAAACCCCTATTTTATACAAAACACCAACACTCTTTTTGATTTATGGCAAAGGGGGAGAAGAGCAAAAGTTAAGGGGGAGTAACACAAAATTTCATTTTGAAACACAAAATTTGCTTTTGAAAACTAAAGTATCTCTTTCAAAACTCACCTAGGGTTAAGGAGGAGTTTTGGTTAAGGGGGAGTTTTTGGGAATGGCATTCATCATCTACTATATGTGTTTTATGCTTTAATTTCCCTTAACTTTGTGTTGGTTTGCCATAGATCAAAAAGGGGGAGATTGTTGGTAGTAGGGCACTAGATAATCGAACTGTGTTTTGATTATGGCAAAGACACAAAGTTAAGTTTATATTGTTATCTCACGAGCCAAATCAAGTGTGTAAAAGTACTAAAGTCGAGCTGAAGGCAGCGACACCCGAGGAAGCCGTGGTGGTCGGGCGACACTTGAGTGAATTCGGAGGGAGCCAAGGAATCGAGTGGAAGGCCGAAGCAAGAGCTACTATCGAGGTAAGCTCGTGAGTGAGAGATTGTAAGGTCGTGTCCTCTTTACGGGACGATCAGAGGCGACGATTCACTAAGACTTCGCGGAAGGTCTAGGTCGATAGACGGTTAGAAACCGGCCGTGATTTATCATTTTCCGAGCTAATCTCTTACCGCAGGAAGTGGCCAGCCGGCAATGATCACGGGACATTGGGCAAGCGCCGATCACATCGCTATCGCTTGGTCGATGAGATGCATCGATCCATCACCAATCGATGAGAGTCATCACGATCGATGGCGACGACTTGACTTTGCGCTCGGTCAAAAGCGGATAACGCTTGACGCGCCACTTTCGCGATAAAATTTGGAAAAATCCATGATCCGCTTCCAAAGAAATAGGAGACAATTTCAGAGGCCAAAGTCTATAAAAGGAGGAGGATTCCACTCCAAATCACATCAATTATTCATCAAGTGCTCCTACAACGCCAACGCCTCAACACCGCCATAACGCCGACAGACGACAACCTCGATCTTCTTCGTGGCAGCAGATTCAAGTAATATTTTGATATTATATTCTGTGTTTTTATCTTCATAACGAGGTGAGGTAGGCTTGTTGCCTCATCCTCGTATTCGGTAATCGTTGTCTCCTACCTCCAACGAGGAGGAGACGTTTTAGTGCTTTGCCCTCCGTACGCGGTCTAGGACCGATAGGGCCTTGGAGTAGCAACCGCTGGGTTGTGAACCAAGTAAAATAAACGTGTTCATTTATTTTCCGCTGTGCTTACTTTGCGTATTGAACGAACGAAAAAGAAAAGATTTACGATCGCTATTCACCCCCCCCCTCTAGCGACGCTTCTCGATCCAACATAATCTCCCTAGATACCTTCCTAATGACCCTTCTAGGCTTGTTAGCCTTGGTCATTTGGGTCTTACCTAGGTTGACTCTAGGGGTAACTCCCCTTGCAACCTTCTTAGTGGCCACCCTAGGTTTCCTAGAAACCCTAGCCACTAGGCACAACCTTTGATCAACCTTAGGGATGACTTTCCTATTGACCTTGGTCTTCCTAGACCTAGTTTGTGTTCCATAATCAAATGGAACACTATGATAAGCTACCTTAGGCTTAGGTTTGTGACCCAAACCTTGCTTGCCTTTGGTTGATTTTTGTCTCTTAGGTCCTTGGTGTTGACTTTGAGATTTGGACCTAGACTTTTGATCATTTGACCCTTTAAATTGGTTTTGTATATTCCTAAGGGTCTTTTCTAGTTTTTCAAGCCTTGACCTCAAGGCTTGGTTTTCAACCTCTAATTGCCCAATTGATTTTTGATTAAGTTTTTGGGCATTTGACTTCTTAGGCATATGCCTATTCCATTTAGGATTGAAACCTAGGTGCTCTTGCACCTTTCTAATGGTTTCCCTAGGTAAAATTTTTCTAGAGTTACTTGACCTAGGTTTATCCTTAGATAAATTGTTTTTAGGGACATTAGTCCCAAATTTCTCCTTACTTTTGAAGTTAACGCTTTTAGCTCCTAAACAAATATATTTATCTCTAGCATGCTTTTCATGGTGAATTGCAAGAGAATTAAAATTTCTAGCATGCTTTTGACTTTTAAATTTGGAAGGTGCATTATTAAAATATACCTTAGGGTTAGCTATAGAAGCTCCCCCTACTTGTGATGCTCCTCCTTGCCCCTTCTTCTTCCCCCTAGGGCATTGACTCCGATAATGCCCCTTTGAATTGCACTTGAAGCATATGATGTGCTCCTTGCCTTTAGGTGTTGGGGAACCGGCATCCTTGACTTTTGGTGCCGGTGGAGCTTTCCTAATCTTCTTTGGGCACTTGCTCTTATAGTGCCCAAATTCCCTACACTCAAAACACATAATATTATTTTTATTTGAAATTAGAGTGTTTGAGTTACCTAGGTTAGTGATGGAGTTCGGAATTGACACTTCTTCATCTTGACTGGATGTAGAAGCTTCTTCTTGATGCTTCGGTGTTGAGGAAACTCTAATCTCCTCCTCAATCCTAGAAGTGGATGCTTCTTCCACTTCCTCCACCAACCCGGAAATTGACTCCCTATCAACTTCCAATTCTACTTCCTCTTCCTCTTTGGATGTTGATGATCTCTCAACCTCCAAGTCCTCACTTCCTTGTGAGGATGATGCATTAGCCTCTTCGGTCTCTTCCTCTTGGACCATTGATGGGCTTTCATGAAGCTTGGCCACTTGGCTCCATAGCTCGTGTGCATCTACATAATTACCTAACATACACAAGATATTGTTAGGTATTAATTCAATTAACAACTTCATTACCTTCTCATTCTTTTCGAAGGCTTGGACTTGCTCTTCGGTCCATCTCTTTTTCTTGAGGAATCCACCTTATGGTCCTCTTGGATAGCTATATCCTTCCATTAAGATAGACCATTCTTCGAAGTCCCTCATCATTAGGAAGTCTTCAATTCTTGACTTCCATTGCTTAAACCCTTCTTGTCCATAGAAGGAGTAAGGGATCGGTGTGTTAATATTCCATCCCAATTATTCTTCCATCTTCACCCTCTAGCTGCTTTGTCCTAGCTCCCGGCGGTTAGTCCGTAGAAGAGCCCCGGGCTCTGATACCAATTGTTGGGGATATTTGTAATGGCTAGAGGGGGGTGAATAGCGTGTGACCTTATGAAGATGGAATTCGTTCGCGTTGCTTGTCTACAATCTTGTTAGTACGCAGCGGAATAAACAATAACAAATACAAACACAAGATACAATCACAACACGCACGATATAACGTGGTTCGGAACCGAACGGTTCCTACTACACGGATCGAGCTCTAACGAGCTATAGCGACGCCAATGCAATCACTAATCAATAAACTCCTTCTCGACAACAAGTCGGAGGTGGAGAAACCTCGTACAAATGTTTACAACAATAAACGAAAGAAATACAAGATAATACAAAGGAAATGTAAAGAACACTTTACAAACTAGGGTTTTGAGCGCTTGCTTGGATGAGCTTGAAGGACCCTGAAATGCACCTGCAAATCGCCTTCAAATCGCCTCACCAAAGCCCTCAAAGAATTGATGATGAAATCCTCCACGAGCTCCTCTTTTTGACCTGAATCGGGCTGGATTTCCGCCTATCAGTCGACTGCCATAAGTCCCCAGTCGACTGATGCCACTGTTGTCGTGAGACAATGGCTCAATCCACGTCGGAAAAGTTCCAACGGGAATCTTGGCGATCGCCAACATTAGCCGATCGCTCGTAGAGCCGATCGGGTCACGGCCACGGAGCGCTTCGCGGCTCAACATTGATCGGCAATGATCGCCGACTGGGGCCGATCACATCGACACCCGGCCGACTACTCCAATGAGCAATGATCGCCTGTGAGCATTTCACTTTAAAGCGGCAATAACTTGTCGACTCACGACAATGAACCGCCATAATGCCGGGCCGACCGCCAACCTCAAAATGAGGTTTTAACCCAAGTATGGTGCCCCATACTTGCTAGACCACCCTTAGCCTAGACCTAAGCCTTCTAGCCACCTCCATCGACCTCACGCCTGGATCCCTCCAAGTCATCCATGACTTGTTCATCCATCGCGCTAGCCTCCAGGTGCTTCCCTCGGCTATGTCATGCTAACGGTGTCTACACCGCCAAGGCACATTGGACTTACGCCGCCAAGACTCCACTTGGACTTTACGCCGCCAATATCCATCCCCTTGGACTTCTCAAATGCCAAGACTCAAGCTTGGACTTTCCCTTGCCAACCCATGTTGGACTTTCCATGCCAAGACCCATGCTTGGACTTTTCCTTGTGCCAAGTACTCAAGACTTGGACTTTCCCAAATGCCAAGTGTCCCACTTGGACTTTCCATGCCAAGTACCCATGACTTGGACTTTACATTGCCAAGACCCATGCTTGGACTTTCCATGCCAAGTACTCAAGACTTGGACTTTCCATGCCAAGTACTCAAGACTTGGACTTCCCTATGACAATTACATTGTCATATGTTTTTGTCGAACATCAAAACATCACTCGAGTCAAACTCGAGTCCTGGTCAATCGTGACCTGGAATCATATTCATGTTCGCCAGGTACCAAATCAGAAGATTCTCCCAAGAACATAAATCTCTCAGGTTATCTAACAACCCTCCCACTACGATGAGGTATCACCTATGTATCCTCTGTGACACGCAGTGCCGTCACTTGTAGTATATCCTCTTGTACCGTTGGTACTGAAGTAGGGACTTCCCCTCTTAATTCCTCCAGAACAATCTTGCTCATGGGTTTGTGGTTCATCACATAGTCTTCCTCTAAAAATCGAGCATTCGTGCTAATGATCACCCTCTGATCTCTAGGACTATAGAACAAACCACCTTTCGTTCCTCTAGGATAGCCTAGGAACAAGTGCACTTCTGTATGAGGTTCCAACTTACTAGCATCTACCTTCTGTACGTGTGCTGGACTTCCCCAAATCTGAATATGTCTTAGACTAGGCATTCGCCCAATTCACAATTCTATGGGAGTTGAAGGTACTAATTTAGATGGTATCAAGTTCAGAATATACACTGCCGTATCCAGAGCATACCCCCAGAATGAATCTGGTAAATCAGAATAACTCATCATCGATCTAACCATCTCTATAAGAGTCCTATTCCTTCGCTCCGCCACACCCCAGCAGATGCAGACAGTTGGGATTGAATCCCATCCTCTGATAAGTATCTCCTAAACTCTCCCAAGAGGTACTCACCACCACGATCAGATCGTAGTATCTTAATACTTTTACCTTGACGTTTCTCCACATCAGCCTTGAATTCTTTGAACCTGTCAAAGCATTCAGACTTACAGCGCATCAAGTAATTGTATCCATATCTTGAATAATCGTCTATAAAAGAGACAAAATATTCAAAATCACCTCTAGTCTGTATAGACATAGGACCACACAAATCAGAATGAACCAATTCTAACACATCTTTGGCTCTATACCCCTTGGCCTTAAAAGGTCTCTTGGTCATTTTACCTTTCAAGCAAGATTCGCAAATTGGAAAATCTTCCACCACCAATGAACTCAAAGGTCCATCAGCTATCAACCTTTAAATTCTACTCAGGTTAATATGACCTAACCTTAGATGCCAAAGATACGTTTGGTTCATTTTTGAAGGTTCTTTTCTCTTATTAGATTTAGAAGATGAGTTTTTTATTTCTATTCGCATCGTGGGAGCTTTTGGTTCAAGAGTGTACAAATTTTCTACTAACATACCAGAACAGATAATCTCCCTATTCCTTTTTATAACAACTCTCTCATTAAAAAAATAGAATATTCATCCAAAAATAATTTAGAAATTGAAATTAAATTCTTTCTAAATGAAAGTACATAAAGGTAATTTCTCAGAACCAAAGTTTTATTTTTATCAAAAGATAAATAAACATCTCCTACTGTAATAGCCACAACCTTCGTAATCTCCCCCTTAGCTAGTCATCTGGTTTCCTGGAACCCCTGCAAAGAGTTGCAGACATGATCAGTGGCTCCTGTATCTACACACCAGGTGCCGATAGATAACACCGCTAAACATGTTTCAACGACTAGATCAAAAGATATACCTTTGTTCTGTTTGCAGTTGGGACAGTCCGGCTTCCAATGTCCAGTCTGCTTGCAAGTGAAGCACTTGCCTTTCAGCTTCTTCACTCCTCCCTGAGATCCTCCCACCACCTTCGTTGCACCTTGTTTCTTCTTCTTCTTGCCTTTCGGCTTAGAAGTAGAAACCTTCTGGGCAATCAAAACCTGAGAACTCTGATGAAAAAGCCCCTCTACCACCTGGAGTTCTGTTAGAAGCTCCGCCAACGAATACAACCTCTTATTCATGTTGTAGTTCAGGAGAATCTGCTCAAAACTCCTAGGTAGAAATTGGAGAATCATATTGACCTAGGTTTCCCCATCGATCTCAGCTCCAAGGACTTCCAGCTCATTCAAATGAGCCATCATCTTGAGAACATTCTCCCTCACAGGTGTTCCCTCAACCAATGTGGTCGTCATCAAGTTTCTCATGGCTTCATACCTTGCAGCCCGATTCTGGTGTCCGAAAAGTTCCTTGAGATTGAGCATCATGTCATAGGCAGTGGTCATGGCCTGATGCTGATGTTGCAATACATTTGACATAGAAGCCAAAATGTAACACTGCGCGATCTCATCAGCCTTGACCCACTTCTTATAACTCTCTTTCTCCTTTTCACCAGAATCATCCATAGGCTTAGAAGGACACTCTTCAAAGAGTACATATTTGTACTCCTCAACAGTTAAGACAATGTCCAGATTTCTTTTACAATCAACATAGTTAGGTCCAGTAAGTTTGTTTTCCTTTAGAATCACAACAAGTGGGTTGAAAGTCATTTTGAAGAAACCTAAGAATAACATAGATCAAAAACATTTATATTTCAAAAAATTATTGATTCCTCAAACAATAAAATTTTAAAATCAACCAACACCTTAAAACACCGAGAATATCATATGCCACGATAGTGTGGACATATACGAATTCTACATTTGTAAGAGGAGGTTTTACACATTAATTTTATTATCCTGTCAACCTTACTTTTTGACAAATAAAATTAATAGTTGGTTCCTCTTCGGCCCTACAAATAAAATTAGTGACTCCGATGGGGAGAATACTTTTGTTTGCATCTAAGTGTTCACCATTACCCGATACTAAGGCAATTACCTCGGATTATGTGCCTTCCGATGGGGAAGTACACACGCTCCTAAATAACTTCCTATAATCATATTTAACCTAGTGATCCGCAAAACAAACTCATCCGATATGGAGGAAGGCACTTAGAGCCAACGCGTAAGTTTGTTCGCCTCACATGTCAAATTGTAATGAAGGTCGTAGGAATTTAAAAAAAATATCCCTCTCCCACTTAGTAATTTAAAATTGAGGAATTTTAACTATGAAAGCACAACAAACATATAAATCAAAAGCAATAAATATGAAAAATAAATTTTCCAACTATTATGACTTTTGTTCTCCAATATGTCTCTAGTCGTGTTGCCACCTCGTTCGCTCCTCCCTACGCCATGTACAAGCCATCCGGAGATCCGAGTCGAGAAAAATTATTTTAATTTACATCCATCGATCCTATACTCCACAAAGGAGTGTACATGAAATCTAGATCGAAAGTAAATTAAAATAAAAGTGTGGATAAACAATGTCGTATTTAATTACAAAAATTAAATATTAGCCTCGTCAACCCCGAGGATTCAAATAATATTATGATTACACACATACAATCACATACACACATATATGACCATAATAGTTGGATCTTATGCATGCAACCAAAAAGTTAGCCTATGAACATCCTACTATTATCTGACACAAATAATATATAATAAGTGCATAAAAGTAACTGAATCCTAAACACACAAAATTGAAAACCGTGGCTCTGATACCACTTGAAGGTTGAAGCTTCGCTTCGGTCGCTTGTGCATGGCGATCCTATCATACGTCCCCGGATAAAAAAATTAATCCAGACGAAGATGGATTACCCAAGCAATCGATCCATCATCGTGCTATTTGATTTGAGTAGTCTCTTGAACAAACTTGTTGTTCAAGCAACCTAACTCTTATCCTCGATTAGCCGCAGAATAGATGATGTACGGATTGCCGATTTTTGTGTTTATCTTCGGGGTCCATGATCATACAATTACAAACAAATTGCACAGAACAAGAAAGAAACTTAAACAAGAATTATATCTCTTGTTTACCTCTTGATCTTCTATTGTATGACCTAGTCTCTTCTTGGACGTTGTGGGCAACGATCTTCTAAGAAATGAAGCCACCTAGACCACCTTTTCTCCTTCTTGCTTGCTCCAACAAAAGTTGTCCCCTTATCCTCCTCTTGGCTGAACACCCTTCTCCTTCTCCCTTGCTTGTGCCAACCACCAAGGAGAGCTCCCCTTCCTTGTTGTCGCTGACCTAAGGGAGAACAAAGGGAAGAACCACCCACAAAGGGAGGTTGTTGCCACTGGCCAAAGAAGGGTGAAAGCAACCTAACCGTCAGTCACCAAGAGATGGAGAGGGCTGCCCTTTGCTTGTATCCACCAACCCTTGCTTGAGGAAATAGGGCGCCAACCACCAAAGGGAGGGGAGGGAGGAGGCACCGACCAAAAACCCTAATGGTTGGGTATTTGCCGCCAACCCTAGGAGGGGAGGAGGAGAAAAAATTAGATTCAAAACAAAACCCTTTTTTTTCGCCCAAGCCTTGGAATCTATTTATAGATTTCACCCAAGCTTCGGATTAATCGTGTCTGTTGGATCTAGGCTTCGTGAGGGTTTTAATAGGCAACAATAGGAATCATGAGAAGGAGTTGGATCTTGGCCACCCAATGGATCCGACCCACATAAAAACCAATCCATTAATGATAATCCATTCCACTAGAGGATTATCATTGATCTATCTCACCAACCCCCATAATTAAATATGGGCTCCATATATTAATTATACAAATATCTCTCCGTGTTTAAGATATCGAATGCCCATTAATTAATTAATTTACTGACAATTAATTAATTAACATCTAACTTCATGAGTAGTACCACTCAACCTTATCGTCATGCTGGACCAAGTCCACCTGTAGGATTTACATGATGATCCTTATAAGCTCCTCAAGGGGACATCATCATCCTAATACATAGGACATGGTTTCCTCCTATAATCAATGACACACCATATAAATAATATCATTTCCCAACTTATCGGACCTATTAATTTAACTCATAAATCTCGCCCATTGGTAAATCAAAGAAATAAATTTTAAGTACATGTGTCTGTTATTATATTGGGATTAAGAGTATGTACACTATAATATCCGAGGTCTGATTCAATTTTATAGTCAGTATAAATTGAATCACCTCTAAATCGGTCCTGCTCAATATACACAAAGTGTACTAGTGTAATTCTATGGTCAAGATAAACCAATACCAAATTACACTATAACCATACTAATGGTTTGTCTAAAACCATCTTGGTTGTGATTCTTTACTTATACTCTATAAGGATCTGATAATATGATCTTCTGTGAGACACCACACACCATGTTATCTACAATGTAAAGTATTAGATAATATGCATAACTATAAATATGCAAACAATGATCATGTGATTCTTATTTCAAAATGAAGATGTTCATACAAAGGCTAGGCTTTCAGTATACATCCCAACAGTATGTCGATGACATATTACTTATAGGAAATGATATATTTGTCTTACAGTCGGTTAAAATTTGGTTATCCAAAACATTCTCCATGAAATACCTAGGAGAAGTGACCTACATCCTCGGGATTAAGATCTATAGAGATAAATCGAAATGGTTGCTTGGTCTTTCTTAGTCTACATATATAGACTGAGTGCTAAAGAGATTTAGCATGTCGGAATCCAAGAAAGGTTTCCTTCCCATCAGGCATGGGATACACCTTTTGAAGTCTATGTGTCTGCGCACAGAAGATGAGAGGATTTGCATGAGTAAGATTCCCTATGCATCCGCAATAGGATCTATCATGTATGCTATGTTATGTATGAGGCTCGATGTATCGTATGCTCTGAGTGTCATGAGCAGATACGAGTCTGATCTAGGAATGGATCATTGGGCGGTTGTTAAGACAATCCTTAAGTACTTAAAAAGAACTAAGGATGTGTTCCTAATATATGGAGAAGGTGATATGGTAATATGCAGGTATATGGATGCCAGCTTCCAGATAGACAAGGATGATTCTAGGTCTCAGTCTGGGTATGTATTTACCTTAAATGGAGGTGCAATAAGTTAGAAAAGTTCCAAGCAAGACACTATAGAGGATTCTGCCACTGAGGCAGAATACATTGAAGCTTTGGAAGTAGTAAAGGAAGCAGTTTGGATCAAGAAGTTCATCTCTGAACTTGATGTGGTGTCATCTGTTGGTGCAGGGGCACCAGATAATCAAACCTGTGTTTTGATTATGGAAAAGACACAAAGTTAAGTTTACATCATTATCTCACGAGCTAAATCGAGTGTGTAGAAAAGTACTAAAGCTGGAGCTGAAGGCTAGCGACACCCGGAGGAAGCCGCGGTGGTCGGGCGACACTCGAGTGACTTCGGAGGGAGCCGAAGGAATCGAGTGGAAGGCTGGAAGCGAGAGGTACAAGGTAAGTATCGAGGAAAGCTCGTGTGAGTGAGAGATTGTAAGGTCGTATCCTCTTTACGGGGATGACCGTAGGCGGCGATTCGACTAAGACTTCCTGTGGAAGGTCTAGGTCGAGATCGAACGGTTAGAAACTGTCACATTTATCATTTTCCGAGCTAACCTCTTACTGTAGGGAAGTGGCCAGGCTGGCAGTCGACTATTGGACATTGGGCAGTCGGCTGATGCTCATCAGTCGACTGATGGGAGTCATCAATCGACTGATGGCGATGAATCAGCCTTTACGCTAGGTCAAAACGGATAAGGTTTGACGCGACCACTTCACGATAAAAATTATACAACTTCGTGATCTGTTCCAAAAAAAGAGGAGACATATTCAGAGGCCAAAATCTATAAAAGGAGGGGAGGATTCCAACTCCAAATCATATCAAGTTTATTCTCAAGTGCCCTACAACGCCAATGCTCCAACGCCGTCATAATGCCGACGCGACGACAAGTTCAAATCTCTTTCCTCGGCAGTAGTAGCAAGTAATTGTTTTTATTATATTCTTTGTTTTAATCATAACGAGGTGAGGTAGGCTTGTTACCTCATCCTCGTACTTTCGGTTTTGTGATCGTTTTCTCCTATCTCCAACGAGGAGGAGACGTTATAGTACTTTGCCCTCCATACGCGGTCTAGGACCGATAGGGCCTTGGAGTAGCAACCGCTGGGTTGTGAACCAAGTAAAAATAAACGTGTCTCTTTATTTTCCGCTACTCTTACTCATTTAATTATCTACTCGAACGAAATGTCGAAAAGATTTACGATCGCTATTCACCCCCCCCTCTAGCGATGCTTCTCGATCCAACATCATCAATAATCAAAGCATGTGCTTCGTCGCTATCATTTGATCAGAGAGATCATAAGTAGGAAGGAAATATAAATCGAGAAGATTCCCACTGAAAGGAACTTAGCGGACCCTTTAACTAAGGCCTTACCTCAAAGTAAGTTTTAAGGTCATGTTAGAGCTTATGGTATTGGATACCGTGTTGATTGGCATTAGGCCAAGTGGGAGTTTGTTAGTAATATACAAGAGGTGTCCTAAGGCAATTGCCTTATGGTTGTACCATTTATTTGATAAATCAAGATTCACTATTTGAGTATACATATTTTCATGTATTTAATTAGATCTTAAACTCATTTACTGGAGGTCCATGATACGATTCACAGCATGAGAGAATTTGTGATTGGATCACAATTAGTGAGTATCTCTACATGTGTAATTGTGATGTATTAGAATTATCCCTAATTGATGAATTGATGGATTCGGAAGCCATCGATTCTGTTGAGACTGGCACGAGGTATACTCTTTGGTTTATCCAAGCAGTTGTTTCTCACTGGATGGAGACATTGGGATGTTCGGAGTTGATCGTGGATGCTAGTTATGGTAACTAGTTCATTGGAGTGACTAGTTGTAAGACTTCATATGGTTCTCTGCATATATGGATATGTCAATGAAGTTCTTACTGAAGCTTAAGTGCGATGTTCCTTCGACTTACGGTATTCAAGTCATCTTGGTCATGGAGACTATGCTTTGACATCTTAAGCAAGCATCTCCGAGGAGATGTGGACCCGGGATGATTGGGTATAAGTCAAAGTGGCCGAAGGTGTTTGAATAGCCTATAGAGGATTCACCACACCTTGCGAGGAGATGTATACCCTATGGCCTCTCGTCGGATTGTTACTAAAGTCTTTGGCCAAAGCATTACATGTTTAGAGTATGGTACTCATTTTTTTTTTGATGAAGGGTAAATAGATATCATCAAGAAAAAGAACAAACATACAGTAGTCAAGGGTTCATTCTCATATCATGTCCGACGAAGTGTCAGATCTGAGATGTACCCCGGTGCGATGTACAAGTGCTCTCATGAGTACCAAACCTCTCACACAATACATTCACTCGTTCCTCTCCATCATCCTTCATTCATCCCGACCCTATCAACGATGCATGTGTACCGTCCATGTCTCTATGTGCTCCTCTGCACCATTCATTTGTACTCAATTTCTCTTGTGTATCTTCTTGTGTCATCCTCTCCTTGCCTCCTACACATGCTGGACCCACCTCCACCTAGGCTTGCGCCACCACCTGTTACCAATCTGTTGCTTGCAAGACACTAGCCACCACCTAGGCACCAACGATCACCGACAGCAAAGTTCTTGTCCATGAGGTTGCTTGGCTCTCGGTTCTAGGTCGCTTGCCCGTCCTTCCTGTTGCACACTCAACCGACGCCATTCCCTACTGCTGCATACTCAACGGCCACCTGCGATTTCTGCACGAAAGGACATGTTGGCCGGCGCACGTCAAGCTTGCAGCAGCATTTCGAATCTGGCGCGTTGCTTTCGTTCTCCGCCAAGCCTTCGTCGGAGAAACGTCGTCAGCCACAAGAAGCCGGCTGGAAGTTTCAGCCGCCATGGACAGCAGCTGCGAGGCACCGGAAATCCGCGCGTTGCTTTCGTTCTCCGCCAAGCCTTCGCCGGAGAGACGTCGTCAGCCACAAGAAGCCGGCTGGAAGTTTCAGTCGCCATGGACAGCAGCTGCGAGGCACCGGGAATCCATCGGTACCGCCTCCAGCCCGTCTCACGACAGCGAGCCTCCGCCAGCCTTCCTCCACGTTACCTTGCTGCTGCACGCTCAAGCGACACCAGCGATTTCTGCACGAAAAGACCATGTAGCCGGCGCACGTCAATCGTGCAGCAGCAACTCAAGTCCTGTCTTTGATCTTCCGCTCTTTGCCTTCGTCCTCCCCAAGCTTTCGCCGGAGAGATGTCATGGACAGTAGCTGCGAGGCACCGGAAATCCATCGGAGCCGCCTCCAGCCCGTCTCACGACAGGAAACCTCCGTCGAGCTCCGCCTCCGCCGGCGGCAACTCTCATGCCAACACTACGACGCCGGTGAGCTGCACCTTTCGCCTCAGCCAACAACTCCAGGGGCAGCACGAGAATACCCCCCCCCAGATTTCCCCGCACCACCTCCTCTCTCGCCTCACCAGAACCCGGAGGCGACGAGAGACCCCCCCAGATTTCCCCACACCACCTCCTACCGCCGCCTTTGCCTCTAAGGGAGCTCACCGTTGTTTTTATCCCTCGCAGCCCCTTGCAACCCCCGCACCACCAGGATGAAGTTCCGGCGAAGCACCAACCTCCTTAGAGGTCCACCTCCGCTGCAGCATCTTAAGGGGACTGGCCAGGGCCACCAGTAATCCCCAAGACCACCCGCCAAGTAGTGCTCGCCCGTCGAGCTCCGTCTTCGTTCCCACCTCCGCTTCAGCGTCTTAAGGGACTGGCCAGGGCATCCAGTATTCCCCAAGACCATCCGCGAGGTAGTACTCACCATCAACGCAGCGGCATCATTGAGCTCCTTAGAGGTCCACCTCCGCTTCAGCGTCTTAAGGGACTGGCCAGGGCATCTAGTATTCCCTAAGACCATCCGCAAGAGGTCAGGACCCTCCGCGCCCAGCTCCTGCCGTTCATGGCGCTGTGAGAGCTCCGCCGACGGCAGTTTCCTCGCCATCAGCCCGACGCCAACTCCTTTCGCCACAGCCACAGCCAACGGTGGCCCTAGGAGAGTCCACCGTTGGTTCCATCCCTCGCACCCCCTCCCCCCTCCGGCGAATCCTCATGGGGTGTCGCCGGAGGGGAAGGGGAGACCTCTCCCAGCCCCCAAGCGGAGAAGGAGCTCCCACTGAGAGCTTACTCACGTTTCCCTTAGAGTATGGTATTCATGGATACATGTGCAGTAACTAGAATCCGGAGGACGAGGAAGTAATATTTGGGCTAGGTGTGATATAGTCAGGCTAGTGGAGACTGACATAATAGACCATGTCCTGAACCAAGTGAGTATAAGATGAGTAAAAGGAATGGGGCATGATTCATTGTAGCTGCTGAAGGGTTTCAGAAAAGATTCTGGGATCAACCGTTGATTTTTCAGTTAATTGGGGATCATGATGTACTACTAGGTGCTACTCATGATCATTCTATAATTAATGGTTAATTATAGATGATCAACATAAACTGGGAACCTATTTGGTCACACGCACAACAAGCGTAATTCGAAGTATTTAAAATGAGTTTGAGAATAGGATTCTCAGATCGAGAGAGACTAGGTTTGGTTGGACTAAACAAAGAGCGAGTATGAAATGGTTTCAGTCGCATCGAAAGCATGGATGGGCCGAGTCTTATGAAGATATGATGGATGAACCAAATTGGTTTGGTTCTAATCCAATGGTGGAAAATAAACCAAAGTGGCTTGATTTGTTTTAAACGAATGAACCAAAGTTGGTTCGTTACTTTTTAACTTAAAATAGACCAACGTGGTTTGGTTTATTTTAACTTAAGTTATTGGAGCAGATTAACGGGTTTTGGTTATGAACCAATAACCGTTAGGAGAATGTGTTCTCTATAAAAACATAGCTTTAGGATTTTTCGTGGAGAATTAATTGGTTCAAGGGTTTTGGAAACCCTAGCCTCCTTTCCTTCTTCTCCTTGCTCTTGCCGCCCAAGCCATTGCCGCTCAAGAGGAGCTGCCGCCCAGGTTTTGCTACTGCCCAAGTCACTGTCGGCCACCCACCAACTACCGGCGACTCCTCCGGCCATCCTCCCTTGGCCGCCGGTGACCAAGGAGCAGCCAGCCATATCTTCCACCAAACAAGCTGTTCAAATTCTGGACAGCTTGTTCTCTTCTTCGTGGAGAGGTCGTTTGGTCAGCGTTTTGTGCTCCGACAGTGACCTACTTGCCAAAGATTGGTTCTCCGGCAATCCTCATAGGTGGAGGGTTAAGTTTTCGTCAAATGGTTGACGAAAACCGCTTCTGATAAGCGAGTTTGTGAAACTCATTCTTGGGATCCGAATTTTTATTCGAATTGTGATCGTCTCTCAGATCACATCGTCTTAGACTCGAGGCTAGTGACTTTTACGAAGACGAGGCTCATGGCTTTGTGAAGCTATCCCAATGATACTCGATGTGGATACAGATAGAGGCGATTCTAGCGAGGGTCGCTACGGATGATGCCAATTCCGTTACCCGTGATCCGTCAGGTATACCTAGTATAAGTGTCCTTTTATTGCAAAATTTTAAATAGTGATTATGTCTACACATGTTGTATCTTGCATGCATGTGATGTGTGCGTTGTAATAAATTAGATTTATTGCTTTTATTGTTTCCACTGTGTGCATGTTTACGAAACATATTCGAACACACACTCGGCCCGGTGCCGGGGAAACCCAACAGAGTCTTGGTAGCATAAATCCAAATGTACCTTGGAAAGGAACCAGGTTAGCATGACATAGTTGATGGAGGCACTTAAAGGCTAGCACAAGGATGAATTGTCATGGACTTGAGGAATTTGAGTGGCGTGAGGTCGATGAAGTCTTTGGTTTAGGCTAAGGGTGTTTATCAAATATGAGGGGATTATACTTGGGTTAAACCTCATTGTTGAGGTTTATCAGCCGACTGGGATATTAGACAGTTGACTGGCTGAGTGTTTGACACTTGGGAGCCGAGTTGACTCATAGCAGTCGATTGGGATTATGACTAATAGACTGGTCATTTAGTCGACTACTAGGCAGAAATCCTGCCCGAGGTGTTCTTTATAAGGAACTCGAAGGGAAGGAAGATGACTACCGATTCTAGAGGATTTGAAGGGAAGTTGCTGCTGTGATTCCAGACCTTCAAGACATCCTAAAGCAACCAAAAGTTCAAGCATTCAAAAGCTCACTTGTGTAAAGTGTTATTTCTTTCATTTCATTTATATGCTTGTATTTGGTTTGCTTATTCTTATTATCATTGTAATTCATTGTAAGAGATTTCTCCACCTCCGGTGTATCACAGAGAAGGAGAAGATTTAGTGGTGGTGTGCATCATTAGAGCTCACTTGAACTCGACCTGTAGAGTAAGAACCCTAGGGTCCGAACCACGTTATATCTTTGTCTTTGTGTGCTTATTGTGTATTTGTTTCTATTATTATATATTTCGTAGCGTACACTAACTTCGTTTAGACGAGCACACAAACGAATGACGAAATCGACGAACCGCTATTTATCCCCCCTCTAGCTCGGATATATCTGTCCCTACAATAGGTATCAGAGCGAGGATGTTTTTCAAAAGGACTAACCATCAACAAAGAAAAGTGCTAGAGAGAAGAAGGAAGATGGAGGAGCCAAGTTTTAGATTAGGACATGACATCAATGTGCCTCCTCCGTATGAACTCTATGGAGCTAAAGAATTTGATCGATGGAGGGCAAGGATGGAAAACTTCTTGATGATGGACATAGAGAATTGGTTCATCATTGTGGATGGATTTGACCCACTGGTGGACGACAAGGGAAGAGTCCTCAAGAAGAAAAATGGAGCCAAGAACAAAAATAAAAATTCAAGGTAAACGTTAAGGTAGCACAAATAATATTAAATTTACTACCTAATGATGTTTTGTCTAGATTAGAAGAATTTGGAGATGCCAAGGAGCTATGGGACAATCTAGTTGAGCTCTACAAAAGTCCATCACCAACACAAGATAAGGAGAAAGCTGAAGAGGAGTGCTCATCTTCTTAAGCTCAAGAAGAATGTGCATCATCATCCCAAGAGCTTGAGGATTCGAAAGTTGAGAGATGCTCAACATCCGGATTAGAAGAGGAAGTTGAAAAAGCCTCCACCTCTAGGATTGAGGGGGAGGAGAGACCTTCCATGCCGGAGGAAAATCAAGAAGAAGTTTCTATATCCGGAAGAGATGAAGAGCAAGCTCATGATTCCTCTACCCCTATAGGTAACTCAAGTGCATTGGTTAGAAATAAAAATCATATTACATGCTTTGAGTGTAGGGAAAATGGACATTACAAGAGTAAGTGTCTAAAGACAGTCAAGAAGACGGCACAAGTGGTGCCAAAGACCAAGGAGGCTGGAGTTCCCACTAGGAAAAGCAAGGAGCACATTGTGTGCTTCAAGTGCAATCAAATAGGCCACTATAGAAGTCAATGCCCTAGGGAGAGGAAGCAAACGGGCAAAGGAGGAGTCTCAAATGTTGGGGGAGCTATGACAAACCCTAAGGTATCTTTTAATTATGCTCATCCATTATGTTATAACAAAAAGCATGCTCAACACTTTAATTCATTTGCAATTGTTAATGAAAGGAAGCATGCTAGTGATAAGTATTTTTATTTAGCAGCAAAGTATTATAATTTGCCTAAGGACAAAACTAGACCCATTAACTCTTGGACTACCACACCTAAGGATAGGAAGGTAGATAATCTAGGCATTAACCCTAAGAAGGGTAGACATATGCCTAGGAAGAGCCATTCCCAAAGAAAGAATGAAAATTCAAAATTGGAAAAATTAGAGTTAGAAAATCAATCTTTGAGGTCAAATCTTGAGAAATGGAAAAAACTCTTAGAAAGATGGAAAATATGATTCTAGGATCTAATGGACAAAATCTAGGGGTTAATAGGCAAGGTTCATCTATGGGCAAGAAAGACTTGAGTCACAAGCCTAGGTCCAAGGTAGATAAGCCTACCTATCGCAATGTTTCATTTAACTATGGAACAAATACTAGGTCTAGGAAAACCAAAGTTACTAGGGAAGTCATCCCTAAGGCTAACCATGGTAGGTGCCTAGTGGCCAAGGTTTCAAAGAAACCTAGAGAAGTCACTAACAAGGTCACAAGGGAAGTCATCCTTAGAGTTGACCTAGGCAAGATCCAAATGACCAAGGTTTCAAAGCCTAAGAGAGTCATTAGGAAGGTACTAAGGGAGGATATCCCTAGTGAGTACCTAGTTAATCCAAGGAGCTCAAATAGGCTTTGAGTTCCTAGGAGCGTGATTCCCTCATGCTAGATGGGTTAGGGTGTGTCAACCCTAAATGGATTGGTAGTTAACCTAACCATAGTGGAGTTGACACCTTAGGACATTTTCAAGGTTATGAGATTCCTTTGAAATGAGATTGAATTTATATCCTAAAGGATTTTAGGATGTGCTAATAGAATTTAAGAAGGTTGAAAATTTGATCACACTTGGCACAATTAGGTTTTAGAGTCATAATTGTCATTTTGGATTTTTTGCACACTTGGAAATTTGAGTTATTATGGCAAAATGGACATAATTCTAGAAAATGCTAAATTTGCTTAAAAACTTAGGTATTCTATACCTTTGTATTTTATATATTTTTCATGCTTTGTTTTTCAAATGTCATGTCATAACATCATGCTCATCTTATCATTTTATAATGTCATGATTAATACTGTGGTTATTATGTCATGCTTGTGTTTAGGTTTATGTTTATGTCATGATATCATGATTATTGGCTATGCTTAAAATTATACACATTCTTATGCCATGATCATCATTCATGCATTTAGGTTAGTAAAATTGATTTAAGGATAATGACATGATTTGAAGTCCCATGATAAGGAAATCAAATAGAGTTGCCTAGATAAAATGCATGAGACCTTAGTTTATAAAGAACAAAACCCACATCTCAAAAAGACATTAAATTGATATGTGTGTATATTTATACACCCTAGACACATGTGAGATGTTAGAAAAATGAGTTAAGTTCAAGGTGCATAGATGATGCATCTATATGAACACAAACTCATAATATAACATGGATGAATCATGAGAAAAGCTAATGTACAAGTCTTGTACATCTAGCCCATAGACCATGGTTCAAAATAAGGTTTTAAAATCATTTCAAAATCATTTTTAAAAACTTTAGTAAAGTCAATCTTTTGATAGTTATCACCATTGATGAAGTTGATACAAAGTAGGCTCAAAACATTGAAGTTATCATTTGTTTTGGACTTTGTATCAATCTCACAATTTTATGAGCATTTTAATTTAAAAATATTCTTCACCCATTGTATTTGACATAAGTATCATACATATGAATTTTCATGATTTTTTAAATTAAGTATATTTACTTATGAATTTTGAAAATCCATTTCTGAAATCTATTTTTCTACATTTGCATAAATCAGTCGACTACTGCTTGAGGGCAATTGACTGGTATTGATGGCAGTTGACTGGTTTCTGATCGAGTCGATTGCTGAAGCTGATTTCGGCTGAACTAGGTTTGTTCAGCCATTTATCAATAAGTTTAGGCTACCCTAACTGCTTCTAACCCTAGGATATGCTTTGGAAAGCATTGGAAGGGTGAAAATTCATTGGAAATGAATTAGGGGAGGTGTTTAGGGTGAAAATTGAATGTTAAGGGAGGTGAAAGTTTAATGTTGAATCTTTACCCTTAATTTCGATTGTTTAGAGTTTCTATTAGCTTGGTCTCTCCAAGGATATTGTTGGTGCAATGACCAAGGGGGAGTAAGCCTTTTGGGGGAGTTTATCCATCAAGGGATGATGGATAGGTTTTCTTCAAAGGGGGAGAAATGAAGGGTTTGTGTTAGGAAACCCTCAGTGTGCTCACCAAAGGGGAGAATTGGATAAGTGAGGATTGTCTCTCATTTAGTGATATGAGACTTATCACTATGAAGAGTGAAGGTATCCTAGATGTTTTTGGACCAAGGGGGAGAATGTAAGATCTCATTGGGATATGAGACATGGATACCCTTGGTAGTCTTTTTGATGTATGCCAAAGGGGGAGAAGTAAGGTTTAAGTTAGGCAAACCTTCACTATGCTTTGGCATTGGAAGAGTTAAGTTTGAGCTTATTGGTTAGCCTAAATTAAATGTATTGTCAAACATCAAAAAGCGGGAGATTGTTAGTGCAATCAGCCTGAGTCACGATTGACTAAACTTGAGTGAGACTCGAGTAGTGTTTTGATATTTGACAATGGTTTGACCATTGTTTGACAATAGGTTTATCATATGGTTGACATGGGTTTGACCATATGAGGAGATCACTTTATGGGGAGATTGTTGAAACAATCGATCTCAGGTCAAGGTTGACCTCGCTCGAGTTGGACTTGAGAGAAGTCCAAATTTGGATACTTGGCATGGAAAGTCCAAGTCTTGTGTACTTGGCATGAAAAGTCCAAGCATGAGTCTTGACAATAGTAAAGTCCAAGTCATGGGTACTAGGCAATTGGAAAGTCCAAGCATGGGTCTTGGCAATAGAAAGTCCAAGTCATGGGTACTTGGCAAGGAAAGTCCAAAGGTATAGTCTTGGCGGCATAAGTCGAAGTGTGTAGTCTTGGCGGTGTAAAGTTCAAGTGAACTTTGGCAGTGAAAGTCCAAGTATGGATGCTTGGAAATTGGAAAGTCAAAGGTTGTGATATTGGCGGCATAAAGTCTAAGCGTGTAGTCTTGGCAGCATAAGTCCAATGTTTGGTAGCGTAATATCCAAGCATGGAGTCTTGGCAACATAAGTCCAAATGTACCTTGGCAAGGAACCTAATTAGCATGACATAGCCAATGGAGGCACTTGAAGGCAAGCGTAAGGATGAAGAGTCACATACTCGAGGGATTCGAGAGGAGTGAGGCTGATGGAAATGGGATGAAGGCTTAGGTTTAGGCTAAGGGTGGTTATCAAGTATGAGTGGATTATATTTGGGTTAAAACTCATTGTTGAGGTTTATCAATTGACTGAGGTATTGAACAGTCGACTAACCGAGTGTTTGACACTCGAGATGTTGGGATGTATACTGAAAAGTCTATTCTTTGTATGTGTTGGGATATATACTAAAAAGTCTATCTTTTGTATGAACATCTTTATTTTTGAAATAAGAATCACATGATCATTGTTTGCATATTTATGGTTATACATATTGTCTGATACATTACATTGTAGATAACATGGTGTGTAGTGTCACACGGGAGATCATGTTATCAGTTCCTTGTAGAGTATAAGTAAAGGTTCACAACCGAGATGGTTTTGGACAAACCATTGGTATGGTTGTAGTGTGATTTGGTATTGGTTTGTCTTGACCATAGAATTACACTAGTACACTTTGTGTGTATTGAGCAGGACCGACTTAGAGGTGATTCAATTTATTGCTGACTACATAATTGAATCGGACCACGGATATTATGGTGTACATTCTCTTAATCCCGATATAATAATAGACACATATACTTAGTATTTATTTCTTTGATTTACCAATGGGCGAGATTTATAGATTAAATCAATAGGCTCGGTAAGTTGGGAAATTATATTATTTACATGGTGTGTCGTTGATTATAGGAGGAAACTGTGTCCTATATATTAGGATGATGATGTCCCCTTGAGGAGCTCATAAGGTTCATCATGTAAACCCTGCAGGTGGACTTGGTCCAGCATGATGATAAGGTTGAGTGGTACTACTCATGGAGTTAGATGTTGATTAATTAATTATCAGTAAATTAATTAATTGACGGACATTCGAGATCTTAAACACGGAGAGATATTTGTATAATTAATATATGAAGCCCATATTTATTTATGGGGGTTGGTGAGGTAGATCAATGATAATCCTCTAGTGGAATGGATTATCATTATGAAGGGTTTTGCTTATCGAGTCCGTGAGGGGAAACTTCGCTTCCCACTTCACCTCTGTAGCTTGTCCATGGCGATCCCTACGATGTCCCCAGATTAAAAAAAAAATTAATCCTAGACAAAAAGGATTGCCCAAACCACCAAGTCATCATCGTGCTATTCGTTTAGAGAGGTCACTTGAACAAACTAGTTGTTCAAGCGACCATCCTCTATTCTACGAGTAGCCGCGGAATAGACGATGTCCGGATCGTCGGTTTTTGTGTTCATGCTTGGGATCCAAGTATTATTTAGCCATTTACAGATTTATAACATGCTTATAATTGAAAAACAAATACAAGCAATAAACAAAAGAAAAAAGTAGAATAGGTATACCTCTCGATCTTCTAATGTATGACCTTCCTTCTTTTGAACGTCGTGTGGGCGACGATCTACCAAAAGTCGAAGCTCCTAGATCACAAATCTTCCTTCCTTGCTCTTCCAAAGCAAGAGGAAGAGTAGAAATAAGGTTTTTCTCCTCTCTAGAAACAACCAACAAGGAACTAAAACTATCCTTGCCGCCGGCCAACTAGGTGAAGGAGAAGATGATGGAAAACAACCAAGATACCAAGGGAAGCCCTATATCTTTTTTCCACCACCTTAGGAGAAGGAGAAGGGAGCTTTTGGGCACCGGCCAAGGATGGAAAAAAGGCTGGAGAGGTGCTGGACGTTGGCCAAAAGAGGAAAAAGAAGAGAAGAATACCTTCCTTATTTGGTGCCACCCTTGCCTCCAAACCCTAATCCTAATCCTATCTCAACTAGGATTCCTCTTCCTTGCCGCCCAAAAACCCTAGCTCTCCTTCAATGTTTCCCACGCCAACTCCCTTGACATTCTTTTATAGAGTTAGGGATAAGTCATGAATTAATCTCATCCATTGGTTCTAGGGATTTAATCTCAACCGTCGGATCTAGAGATTTAATCTCAACTGTCGGATCTTAGAGATTTAATCTCTACCTATGGATCTTAGAGTTTTGTTTCTATCCATTGGATCTAAGCTTCATGAGGTGTTAATAGGCTACATTAGGGACCATGAGGAGGAGTTGGGTCTTGGCCACCCATGGATCAAGCCCACATAAAGTCCGATCCACTAATGATGATCCAATCCACTGAAGGTTCATCATTGATCTACCTCACCAACCCCCATATGATAATATGGGCTCCATATATTATTTATACATTTTCTCCCCGTGTTTAAGATCTCGAATGTCCGTCGATTAATTAATTTACTGACCATTAATTAATCAACATCTAACTCCTTGAGTAGTACCACTCAACCTTTTCATCATGCCGGACCAAGTCCACCTGCAGGGTTTACATGATGAACCTTATGAGCTCCTCAAGGGGACATCATCATCCTAATATATAGGACACGGTTTCCTCCTATAATCAATGGCACACCACATAAATAATATCATTTCCCAACTTACCAAGCCTATCGATTTAATCTATAAATCTCGCCCATTGGTAAATCAAAGAGATGAGTACTAAGTATATGTGCTCGTTATTATATCGGGATTAAGAGCATGTACTAAATAATATCTGAGGTCCGATTCGATTATGTAGTCAGCAATAAATCAAATCACCTCTAAGTCGGTCCTGCTCATTACACACAAAGTGCACTAGTGTGATTCTATGGTCAAAACAAACCAACACCAAATCACACTACAACCATTCCGATGGTTAGTCCAAAGCCATCTCGGTTGTGAGCCTTTACTTATACTTTTCAAGGGGTCGATAACATGATCTCCTGTGTGACACTACACACCATGTTATGTACAATGTAAAGTATTAGACAATATTGCATAACTATAAAAATATGCAAACAATGATCATGTGATTCTTATTTCAAAATAAAGATGTTCATACAAAAGATATACTTTTCAGTATACATCCCTACAATCTCCCACTTATACTAAAAGACTATGTTGTCCTCAATTGTGTCATACATCTGATCCCCATTCCCTCCACATGCCTATCAAAAGCTCTCGCCGGAAGGGCCTTAGTGAAAGGATCTGCCAGGTTATCCTCTGATGCAATCTTGGCCACAGCAACTTCTCCACTCTTTACGATTTCTCATATCAGGTTGTACTTGCGCTCTATGTGTTTACTAGCCTTATGGGCTCGTGGTTCCTTTGAGTTTGCAACTGCACCACTATTATCACAATAAATTGTGATAGTTCTGGGTAAACCAGGAATCACATCCAAGTCCATCAGGAAGTTCCTGAGCCATACAACTTCTTTGGCCACCTCAGACGCCGCCACATACTCAGCTTCCATGGTAGAGTCCGCCATGCATTTCTGCTTGACACTCCTCCATACAATGACTCCACCTCCCAAAGTAAACACAAAACCTGAGGTAGACTTACTGTTATCCCTATCTGATTGGAAGTTGAAATCCGTGTAACCCACAGGGAGTAATTGGTCTGCCCGGTAAACTAGCATATAATCCCTAGTCCTTCTCAGGCACTTCAATATATGCTTTACTGCAGTCCAATGTCCCTGTCCTGGATTACTCTGATATCTGCTGACCATGCCGACGGTAAAGCAGATGTTTGGTCTCATACATAGCATCGCATACATGAGGCTTCCTACCGCCGAAGCATAAGGAACTACCTTCATCTCCTCTATCTCCTCAGATGTTCTAGGACACACCTCCTTAGATAAAGGAACTCCATGCCTGAAAGGTAGAAAACTTTTCTTGGAGTTTTGCATGCTAAAACGATCCATTATCGTGTCTATGTATGAAGCTTGGGATAAGCACAACATCCTTTTCCTACGATCCCTTATAACCTTGATCCCAAGGATGTGTCCCACCTCTCCCAAGTCCTTCATATCAAACTATTTGGACAACCATACCCTTACGCCTGATAACACTTTGATATTGTTGCCAATCACCAAAATGTTATCTACGTATAGTACAAAAAATACCACTATATTTCTGTCACATCTCTTGTATACACAAGACACATCCGGATTTTGAATAAATCCATAAGACTGGATCACCTTATCAAACCGGATGTTCCAAGACCTCAAAGCTTGTTTCAATCCATAAATAGACCGATTAAGCTTACATACAAGATGCTCTTTGTCCTTAGCAATGAATCCCTCTGGTTGCTTCATGTAGATGTTTTCCTCAAGACTTCCATTAAGGAAAGTTGTCTTGACATCCATCTGCCACACCTCATAATCCATATGAGCTGCTATGCATAAGAGAATCCGGATAGACTTAAGCATGGCTACCGGCGAAAAGGTCTCCTCATAATCGATACCCTCTTTCTGAGTATACCCCTTCGCAACAAGCCTCTCTTTGAAGGTCTCAACCTTCCCATCTATTCCTCTCTTTCTCTTGTAGATCCACTTGCATCCAATGGTTTTTACACCATCGGGTGGCTCTACTAGCTCCCAAACCTGATTTGAATCCATAGATTCAATCTCAGCATTCATTGCACTTTGCCAAGATGCTGCATCTTTATCTTGGATTGCCTCGTCATATGTCCAGGGATCATGTTCATGTTCGACAGGGATCAAATCAGAAGATTCTCCCAAAAACATGAATCTATCAGGCTGTCTCACAACCCTCCCACTACGACGAGATATCACCTGTGTATCCTCTGTGACACGTAGTGCAGTGACATGTGGTATATCCTCTTATACCGGTGGTACTAAAGAAGTGACTTCCCCTTTTAATTCCTCCAGAACAATTTTACTCTTGGGCTTGTGGCTCATCACATAGTCTTCCTCTAGAAATCTGGCGTTCGTGCTAATGATCACCCTCTGATCTCTAGGACTATAAAACAAGACACCCTTCATTCCTCTAGGATAGCCAACGAACAAGCGTACTTCTGTACGAGGTTCTTACTTACCAGCATCTGCCTTCAGCACATGTGCTGGACTCCCCATATCCGAATATGTCTTAGACTAGGCTTTGCTGAGTCCACAATTCTGTGGGAGTAGAAGGCACTGATTTAGATGGAACCAAGTTCAGGAATGTACACCGCCGTATCTAGAGCATATCCCCAGAACGAATCTGGCAAGTCAGAATAACTCATCATCGATCTAACCATCTTCATAAGAGTCCTATTCCTTCGCTATGCTACACCGTTCTACTGGGGTGTGCCAGGTGCAGTAAATTGGGATTGAATCCCATCTTCTGATAAGTAGTTCCTAAACTTTTCCAAGAGGTACTCACCACCACGATCAAATCGTAGTGTCATCCATATCTTGAATAATCGTCTATGAAAGAGATGAAATATTCAAGACCACCTCTTGCTTGGATAGTCATAGGACCACACAAATCAGAATGAACCATTTCTAACACATCTTTGGCTCTATACCCCTTGGCCTTAAAAGGTCTCTTGGTCATCTTACCCTCCAAGCAAGATTTGCAGGTTGGGAGATATTCCACCACTAATGAACCCAAAGATCCATCAGCTATCAACCTTTGAATTCTGCTTAGGTTAATATTACCAAGCCTAAGATGCCAAAGATATGTTTGGTTCATCTTCGAAGGTTCTTTTCTCTTATTGGAATTAGAAGATGAGTTATTAACTTCAATTTGCATCGTGGGAGGTTGTGGTTCAAATTTTCTATCAATGTACCTGAACAGATATTCTCCCTATTCCTTTTTATAACAACTCTGTCATTAAAAGAAATAGAATATTCATCCATAAACAATTTAGAAACTGAAACTAAGTTCTTTCTAAATAAAGGTACATAAAGGGAATTTTCCAGAACCTAAGTTTTATTTTTCTCAAGAGATAAATAAAACTTCTCCCACTGCAATAGCCGCCATCTTCATGGCATTGCCCAAGTAAATGATAATCTCCCTTTTAGCTAGTCGTCGGGTTTCCTGGAACCCCTGCAAAGTGTTGCAGACACGATTAGTGGCTCTTGTATCTACACACCAGGTGCCGGTAGATAACACCGCTAATCATGTATCAATGACTAGTCCAAAGGATATATCTTTGTTCTGCTTTGGATAGGGATAGTCCTTCTTCCATTGTCCATCCTGCTTGCAAGTGAAGTACTTTCCTTTCGGCTTCTTCACTCCTCCCTGAGATCCTCCCACCACCTTTGCTTCACCTTGTTTCTTCTTCTTCTTGCCTTTCGGCTTAGAAGTAGAAACCTTTTTGAGCAACCATGGCTTGAGGACATTCTTCGAAGAGTGCATACTTGTACTCCTTAGCAGATAAGACAATATCTAGATTCTTTTCCAATCAACATTATTTGGGTATAGTAAGTTTATTTCCTTTAGTATCATAGTAAGTAGATTGAAAGTCATTTTTGAAAATCCTAAGATCACATAGATCATTACTGTAGATTTCAAAAAATTATTGATTCCTCAAACAATAAAATTTTAAAATCAACCAACACCTCAAAACACCGAGAATATCGTATGCCACGATAGTATGGACGTATACAAATTCTACATTTGTAAGAGGAGGTTTTACTCATTAATTTTACTATCTTGTCAACCTAACTTTTTGATAAGTAAAATTAATAGTTGGTTTCTCTTCGGCCCTACAAATAAAAGCAGTGACTCTGATGGGGAGGATACTTATATTTGTATCTAAGTGTTCACCATTACTTGGTACCAAGGTAATTATCTCGGGTTATGTGCCTTACGATGGGCAAGTACACACGCTCCTTAATAATTTTCTATAACCATATTCGACCTTGTGATCCGCAAACAAACTCATCCGATGGGGAGGAAGGCACTCAGAGCCGACGCGCAAGTTTGTTTGCATCACTTGTCAAATCGTAATGGAGGCCGTGGGAATTTATAAAAATATCTCTCTCCCACTTAGTAATTTAAAAATGAGGAATTTTCATAGCCTACGATATGCATATCAAATAAAAAGCAATAAATATGAAAAATAAAATTATTTTCCAACTATTATGGCTTTTGTCTTCAATATGTCTCTCGTCGCATCGCCATCTCGTCCGCTCCTCCTATGTCATGTACGAGCCATCCGGAGATCCGAGCCGAGACTAAAACCTATTTTAATTTACATCCATCGATCCTATACTCCACGAGGGGTGTACATGAAATCTAGATCAAAAGTAAAATAAAATAAAGAGTGGATAAATAATGTCATATTTAATTTACAAAAACTAAATACTAGCCTCATCAACCCCGAGGATTCAACAAAATAAATATTTACACACATACAATCACATACACACATATGACCATAATAGTCGGATCTTATGCCTGCAACCAAATAGTTAAACTACGCATATCCTACTATTATCCGGCACATATAATATATGAAAAAGTGCATAAAAATTAACCGAATACTAAACACACAAAACCGGAAACCTTGGCTCTAATACCAATTGAAGGGTTTTGCTTATCGAGTTCGTGAGGGGAAACTTCGCTTCCCACTTCACCTCGGTAGCTTGTCCATGGCAATCCCTACGATGTCCCCGGATTAAAAAAAAATTAATCCTAGACAAAAAGGATTGCCCAAACTACCAAGTCATCATCGTGCTATTCGTTTAGAGAGGTCACTTGAACAAACTAGTTGTTCAAGCGACCATCCTCTATTCTACGAGTAGCCGCGGAATAGACGATGTCCGGATCGCCGGTTTTTGTGTTTATGCTCGGGATCCAAGTATTATTTATCCATTTACAAATTTATAACATGCTTATAATTGAAAAACAAATACAAGCAAAAAACAAAAGAAGAAAGTAGAATAGGTATACCTCTCGATCTTCTAATGTATGACCTTCCTCCTTTTGGACGTCGTGTGGGCGACGATCTACCAAAAGTCGAAGCTCCTAGATCACAAATCTTCCTTCCTTGCTCTTCCAAAGCAAAAGAAAGAGTAGAAACAAGGTTTTTCTCCTCTCTAGAAACAACCAACAAGGAACTAAAACTATCCTTGCCGCCGGCCAACTAGGTGAAGGAGAAGATGGTGGAAAACAATCAAGATACCAAGGGAAGCCCTATATCTTTTTTCCACCACCTTAGGAGAAGGAGAAGGGAGCTTTTGGGTGTCGGCCAAGGCTGGAAAAAAGGCTGGAGAGGTGCTGGACGTTGGCCAAAAGAGGAAGAAGAAGAGAAGAATACCTTCCTTATTTGGTGCCACCCTTGCCTCCAAACCCTAATCCTAATCCTATCTCAACTAGGATTCCTCTTCCTTGCCGCCCAAAAACCCTATCTCTCCTTCAATGTTTCCCATGCCAACTTCCTTGACATCCTTTTATAGAGTTAGGGATAAGTCATGAATTAATCTCATCCATTGGTTCTAGGGATTTAATCTCAACCGTCGGATCTAGAGATTTAATCTCAACCGTTGGATCTTAGAGATTTAATCTCTACCTATGGATCTTAGAGTTTTGTTTCTATCCATTGGATCTAAGCTTCATGAGGTGTTAATAGGCTACATTAGGGACCATGAGGAGGAGTTGGGTCTTGGCCACCCATGGATCAAGCCCACATAAAGTCTGATCCACTAATGATGATCCAATCCACTAAAGGTTCATCATTGATCTACCTCACCAACCCTCATATGATAATATGGGTTCCATATATTATTTGTACATTTTCTCCCCGTGTTTAAGATCTCGAATGTCCGTCGATTAATTAATTTGCTGACCATTAATTAATCAACATCTAACTCCTTGAGTAGTACCACTCAACCTTTTCATCATGTCGGACTAAGTCCACCTGCAGGGTTTACATGATAAATCTTATGAGCTCCTCAAGGGGACATCATCATCCTAATATATAGGACACGGTTTCCTCCTATAATCAACGACACACTATATAAATAATATCATCTCCCAACTTACCGAGCCTATCGATTTAATCTATAAATCTTGCCCATTGGTAAATAAAAAAGATGAGTACTAAGTATATGTGCCCATTATTATATCAGGATTAAGAGCATGTACTAAATAATATCTGAGGTCCGATTCGATTATGTAGTCAACAATAAATCGAATCAACTTTAAGTCGGTCCTGCTCAATACACACAAAGTGCACTAGTGTGATTCTATGGTCAAGACAAACCAACACCAAATCACACTACAACCATTCCGATGGTTTGTTCAAAGCCATCTCGGTTGTGAGCCTTTACTTATACTTTTTAAGGGGTCGATAACATGATCTCCTATGTGACACCACACACCATGTTATCTACAATGTAAAGTATTAGACAATATTGTATAACTATAAAAATATGCAAACAATGATCATGTGATTCTTATTTCAAAATAAAGATGTTCATACAAAAGATAGACTTTTCAGTATACATCTCTACACATTAATGGATCAGACTTTATGTGGGCTAGATCCATTGGGTGGCCAGGATCCAAATCCTCCACATGATTCCTATTGTAGCCTATTAAAACCCTCATGAAGCCTAGATCCAATGGTGGAAAATGGAACTCTAGATCCGACGATGGAGGTTAAATCTCTAGATCCGACGGTAGAGATTAAATCTCTAGATTCGACGATTGAGATTAAATCTCTAGATCCGACGGTGGAGATTAAAAGGAGGCTTAAGCCTAACTCTATAAATAAGGCTTAGGGCTTGGGAAGAAAAAAATAACAAGGGATTCTAGGGTTTGCTCTCCTTAGCTTGGGCGGTAAGAATAGAAGAAGTAGGGTTTGGAGCTAGGTTTGGGCAGCGACAAGAAGTGGAGGAGGTCTTAGTGTTCTTCTACCTCTCTTCCTAAGGTTTGCCTGGCGTAACTTCTCCTTCCCTTGGTGGCCAGCGCTCCTTCCTTGAAGGAAAGACCGGTGGTTCTTCTTTCTCCCCAAGTGGCCGGCGGTTCCTTGTCCATTGGATAGGGCCGGCACTATCTCCTTCTTCCTCTCCTTAGCCGGCAGCAACAACCTAGCTTGGAGCTTGGTGGTCGGCACTAGATAGGAGAAGAAGGGTTCGAGTATTTTTCCTTTTGTTCGGAGCGAGCAAGGAAAGGAAGATCGTGATCTAGGAGGCTTCAACTCTTGGAGGATCGTTGCCCACACAGCGTCCAAGAGGAGGAAGGACATACAATAGAAGACCTTGAGGTAAACAAGAGGTATAATTCTTGTTTATGTATGTTTTCTTATTCTATGCAAGTTGTATGTATTGTATGTGGCTAATTTACTTGGACCTCGAAGACAAACACAAAAACCGGTGATTCGTACATCGTCTATTCCGCGGCTAATCGAAGAAAAGAGGTAGGTTGCTTAAACAACAAGTTTGTTCAAGTGAACACTCTAATCGAATAGCATGACGATGGATCGATTGCTTGGGTAATCCCTCTTCGTCAAGGATTATTTTTTTTTAATCCGGGGATGTAGACGGGATCACCATGCACAAATGACCGAGGTGGGAAGCGAAGCTTCGGATCCATCCTTCAAGTGGTATCAGAGCTTGGTTCCGCAAAACCTTCAAGTGGTATCAGAGCCACAGTTTTCAGTTTTATGTGTTTAGGATTCGGTTACTTTTATGTACTTATCATATATTGTATGTGTCGGATGATAGTACGATGTGTGTAGGCTAACTTTTTGGTTGCATCCATAAGATCCAACTATTATGGCCATATGTGTGTGTATGTGATTGGATGTGTGTAATTGTATTATTATTTGAATCCTCGGGATTGACGAGGCTAGTATTTAATTTTTGTAATTAAGTACGGCATTGTTTATCCACTCTTTTATTTTAGTTTACTTTCGATCTAGATTTCATGTACACTCCTTCATGGAGTATAGGATCGATGGATGTAAATTAAAATAATTTTTCTCGGCTCGAATCTCCGGATGGCTTGTACATGGCATAGGGAGGAGCTGACGAGATGGCGATACGATGGGAGGCATATTGGAGAACAAAAGTCATAATAGTTGGAAAATATATTTTTTCATATTTATTGCTTCTTGTTTGATATGCATGTCGTGTGCTAGGAAAATTAATAGTTGGTTCCTCTTGTTTGATATGCATGTCGTGTGCTAGGACCGAAGAGGAACCAACTATTAATTTTATTTGTCAAAAAGTTAGGTTGACAAGATAGTAAAATTAATGGGTAAAACCTCCTCTTACAAATGTAGAATTCGTCTACATCCACACGATCGTGGCATATGATATTCTCGATGTTTTGAGATGTTGGTTGATTTTAAAATTTTATTGTTTGAGGAATCAATAATTTTTTGAAATCTAATGTTTTGATCTATGTGATTCTTAGGTTTTTTAAAAATGACTTTCAACTCGCTTGCTGTGATACTAAAAGAGAATAAACTTACTGGACCCAATTATGTTGATTGGAAAAGGAATCTAGATATTATCTTGACTGCTGAGGAGTACAAGTATGTACTCTTCGAAGAGTGTCCTCCTAAGCCTGCAGATGATTATGGGGAAAAGGAGAAGGAGAGTTATAAGAAGTGGATAAAGGTTGATGAGATGGTGCGGTGTTACATTCTGGCTTCTATGTCAAATGTATTGCAACATCAGCATCAAGTCATGCCCACTGCTTATAACATGATGCTCGATCTCAAGAACCTTTTCGGACACTAGAATCGAGCTGCTAGGCAAGAAGCATGAGAAACTTGATGACAACCACTATGATCGAGGGAACACCTGTGAGGGATCATGTTCTCAAGATGATGGTTCATTTGAATGAGATGGAAGTCCTTGGAGCTGAGATCGATGGGGAAACCCAGGTTGATATCATACTCCAGTCTCTACCTAGGAGTTTTGAGCAGTTTCGCCTGAACTGCAACATGAATAAAAGGTTGTATTCATTGGCGGAGATTTTGACAGAACTCCAGGTGACAGAGGGGCTTTTTCGTCAGAGTGCTCAGGCTCAGGCCATGGTTGCCCAAAAGGTTTCTACTTCTAAACCGAAAGGCAAGAAGAAGAAGAAACAAGGTGGGGCAAAGGTGGTGGGAGGATCTCAAAGGGGAGTGAAGAAGCCGAAAGGCAAGTGCTTCACTTGCAAGCAGACTGGACATTGGAAGAAGGATTGCCCCAATCGGAAGCAGAACAAAGGTATATCTTTTGGTCTAGTCATTGAAACATGTTTAGCGGTGTTATCTACCAGCACCTGGTGTGTAGATACGGGAGCCACTGATCATGTCTGCAATACTTTACAGGGGTTCCAAGAAACCTGACGACTGGCTGAAGGGGAGATTACTGTTTACTTGGGCGATGCTACGAAGGTGGCGGCTGTTACAGTGGGAGATGTTTATTTGTCTTTTGATAGAAATAAAACATTGGTTCTGAGAAATTGCCTTTATGTACCTTTATTTAGAAAGAATTTGATTTCGGTTTCTAAATTATTTTTGGATGGATATTCTATTTCTTTTAATGACAGAGTTGTTATAAAAAGGAATAGGGAGATTATTTGTTCTGGTGCATTGATAGGAAATTTATATACTCTTGAATCAAAAGCTCCCACGATGCAAATAGAGATTAATAACTCATCTTCTAAATCTAATAAGAGAAAAGAACCTTCGAAAATGAACCAAACTTATCTTTGACATCTAAGGTTAGGTCATATTAACCTAAGTAGAATTCAAAGGTTGATAGCTGATGGACCTTTGGGATCATTATTGGTGAAAGATTTCCCAACCTGCGAATCTTGCTTGGAAGGTAAAATGACCAAGAGGCCTTTTAAGGCCAAGGGGTATAGAGCCAAAGATTTCCCAACCTTTTCGAAAATGAACCTTCGAAAAGGTATATCTTTTGGTCTAGTCATTGAAACATGTTTAGCGGTGTTATCTACCAGCACCTAGTGTGTAGATACGGGAGCCACTGATCATGTCTGCAATACTTTACAGGGGTTCTAGGAAACCTGACGATTGGCTGAAGGGGAGATTACTGTTTACTTGGGCGATGCTACGAAGGTGACGGCTGTTACAGTGGGAGATGTTTATTTGTCTTTTGATAGAAATAAAACATTGGTTCTGAGAAATTGCCTTTATGTACCTTTATTTAGAAAGAATTTGATTTTGGTTTCTAAATTATTTTTGGATGGATATTCTATTTCTTTTAATGACAGAGTTGTTATAAAAAGGAATAGGGAGATTATTTGTTCTGGTGCATTGATAGGAAATTTATATACTCTTGAATCAAAAGCTCCCACGATGCAAATAGAGGTTAATAACTCATCTTCTAAATATAATAAGAGAAAAGAACCTTCGAAAATGAACCAAACTTATCTTTGGCATCTAAGGTTAGGTCATATTAACCTAAGTAGAATTCAAAGGTTGATAGCTGATGGACCTTTGGGATCATTATTGGTGAAAGATTTCCCAACTTGCGAATCTTGCTTGGAAGGTAAAATGACCAAGAGGCCTTTTAAGGCCAAGGGGTATAGAGCCAAAGATGTATTTGAATTGGTTCATTCTGATTTGTGTGGTCCTATGTCTATCCAAGCAAGAGGTGGTTTTGAATATTTCGTCTCTTTTATAGATGATTATTCAAGATATGGATACATTTACTTGATGCGTCGTAAGTTTGAATGCTTTGACAGGTTCAAAGAATTCAAGGCTGATGTGGAGAAATGTCAAGGTAAAAGTATCAAGACACTACAATCTGATCGTGGTGGTGACTACCTCTTGGGAGAGTTTAGGAATTACTTATCAGAGGCTGGGATTCAATCCCAATTGTCTTCACCTGACACACCCCAGCAGAATGGTGTAGCGGAGCGAAGGAATAGGAATCTTATGGAGATGGTTAGATCGTTGATGAGTTATTCTGAGTTGCCAGATTCGTTCTAGGGGTATGCTCTGGATACGGCAGTGTATATTCTGAACTTGGTACCATCTAAATCAGTTCCTTCTACTCCCACAGAATTGTGGACTAGGCAAAAGCCTAGTCTGAGACATATTCGGATTTGGGGGAGTCCAGCACATGTGCTGAAGGCAGATGCTGGTAAGTTGGAACCTCATACAGAAGTGCGCATATTCGTTGGCTATCCTAGAGGAATGAAAGGTGGTTTGTTTTATAGTCCTAGAGATTAGAGGGTGATCGTAAGCACGAATGCCAGATTTCTAGAGGAAGACTATGTTATGAATCACAAGCCCATGAGTAAGATTGTTCTGGAGGAATTGAGAGGGGAAGTCACTACTTTAGTACAACCGTTAAAAGAGGATATACCACAAGTGACTGCACCGCATGTCATAGAGGATACACAGGTAATACCTCATCGTAGTGGGAGGGTTGTTAGACAGCCTGATAGATTTATGTTCTTGGGAGAATCTTCTGATTTGATCCCTGGCGAAACTGAGCCTGATCCCTGGACATATGACGAGGCAATCCAAGATAAAGATGCGATATCTTGGCAAAGTGCAATGAATTCTGAGATTGAATCTATGGATTCAAATCAGGTCTAGGAGCTAGTAGAACCATCCAATAGTGTAAAAACCATTGGATGCAAGTGGATCTACAAAAGAAAGAGAGGAATAGATGGGAAGGTTGAGACCTTCAAAGTGAGGCTTGTTGCGAAAGGGTATACTCAAAAAGAGGGCATCGATTATGAGGAGACTTTTTCGTCGGTAGCCATGCTTAAGTCTATCCATATTCTCTTATGTATTACTGCTCATATGGATTATGAGGTGTGGCAGATGGATGTCAAGACAGCTTTCCTTAATGAAAGTCTTGAGGAAAACATCTATATGGAGCAACCAGAGGGATTCATTGCAAAGGGTAAAGAGCATCTTGTGTGCAAGCTTAATCGGTCCATTTATGGATTGAAGCAAGCTTCGAGATCTTGGAACATCCACTTTGATGAGGTAATCCAGTCTTATGGATTTATTCAAAGCCCGGATGAGTCCTGTGTATACAAGAGATGTGATAGAAATGTAGTGGTATTTCTTGTACTATACATAGATGACATTTTGTTAATTGACAACAATGTCAAGGTGTTATCAGACATAAGGGTATGGTTATCCAAACAGTTTGATATGAAGGACTTGGGAGTAGTGGGACACATCCTTGGGATCAAGGTTATAAGGGATCGCAGGAAAAGGATGTTGTGCTTATCTCAAGCTTCATACATAGGCACCATTTTGGCTCATTTTAGCATGCAGAACTCCAAGAAAGGTTTTCTACCTTTTAGGCATAGAGTACCTTTATCTAAAGAGATGTGTCCTAGAACATCAAAGGAGATAGAGGAGATGAAGGTGGTTCCTTATGCTTCGGTGGTAGGAAGCCTCATGTATGTTATGCTATGTACGAGGCTGGATATCTGCTTTGTTGTGGGCATAGTTAGCATATATTAGAGGAATCCATCATAGGGACATTGGACTGTGGTAAAGCATATATTAAAGTACCTGAGAAGGACTAGGGATTATATGCTAGTATACCATGCAGATCAATTACTCCCTATGGGTTACACAGATTCCGACTTCCAATCAGATAGGGATAACAGTAAGTCTACCTCGGGTTTTGTGTTTACTTTTGGAGGTGGAGCCATTGTATGGAGGAGTGTCAAGCAAAAATGCATGGTGGACTACACCATGGAAGCTGAGTATGTGGCAGCCTCTAAGGCAGCCAAAGAAGTTGTATGGCTCAGGAACTTCTTGATGGACTTGGATGTGATTCCTAGTTTGCCTAGAACTATCACAGTTTATTGTGATAACAGTGGTGAAGTAGAAAACTCGAAGGAACCACGAGCTCATAAGGCAAGTAAACACATAGAGCGTAAGTACCACATGATACGAGAGATTGTAAAGCGAGGAGAAGTTGTTGTAGCCAAGATTATATCAAAGGATAACCTGGTAGATCCTTTCACTAAGGCCCTTCCAACGAGAGCTTTTGATAGGCATATGGAGGGAATGGGAATCAGATGTATGGCAGTATGAGGACATCATAGTCTTTTAATATAAGTGGGAGATTGTTGAGATGTATACTGAAAAGTCTATTTTTTGTATGAACATATTTATTTTTGAAATAAGAATCACATGATCATTGTTTGCATATTTATGGTTATGCATATTGTCTGATACATTACATTGTAGATAACATGGTGTGTGGTGTCACACGGAAGATCATGTTATTAGTTCCTTGTAGAGTATAAGTAGAGGCTCACAACCGAGATGGTTTTGGACAAACCATTGGTATGGTTGTAGTGTAATTTGGTATTGGTTTGTCTTGACCATAGAATTACACTAGTACACTTTATGTTCATTGAGCAGGACCGACTTAGAGGTGATTCAATTTATTGCTGACTACATAATTGAATCGGACCTCGGATATTATGGTGTACATTCTCTTAATCTCGATATAATAACGGACACATGTACTTAGTATTTATTTCTTTGATTTACCAATGGGCGAGATTTATAGATTATATCGATAGGTTCGGTAAGTTGGGAAATGATATTATTTACATGGTGTGCCGTTGATTATAGGAGGAAACCGTGTCCTATGTATTAGGATGATGATGTCCCCTTGAGAAGCTCATAAGGATCATCATATAAACCCTGCAGGTGGACTTGGTCCGGCAGATGATAAGGTTGAGTGGTACTACTCATGGAGTTAAATGTTGATTAATTAATTGTCAATAAATTAATTAATTGACGGATATTTGATATCTTAAACACAAGGAGACATTTGTACAATTAATATATGGAGCCCATATTTATTTATGGGGTTGGTGAGGTAGATCAATGATAATTCTCTAGTGGAATGAATCATCATTAATGGATCGAGTTTGTGTGGTTCGGATCCATTGGGTGGCCAAGATTCAACTCCTCCTCATGGTCCCTATTGTATCCTATTAAAATCCTCATGAAAGCCTAGATCCAATGGTGGAAAATAAACCCTAGATCCAACGGTGGAGATTGAAAGGAGGCTTAAACCTAACTCTATACTAGGAGGGCTAAGGCTTGGGTGGAAAGAAGAGAACTTGGTTCATTGGTCTTGGGCGGCAATAGAAGCAAGGAAAGGATTAGGGTTAGGGTTGCCTTCTCTTGGTATCCTCTCCCTATTTCCGACGCCCATCACCACCTCCTCTTAAGCGGCGCCTATCTTCTTCCAAGTTTAGGCGGCACCACCTTCTCCTCCACCCAAGGTTGGCAGTTTTCCTTCTCCTTTGGCCATCGCTCATTCATCTACCTCTCCTTGGTGGCTGACGGCAACAACAAAGAGGAGGAAGAGGTTTGATCTTCCTCCAAATGGATTGTGTCTGGAACAAGAAAGGAGAAGAAGGGAGAGGTTCTTCTTCCCTTTGTTCAGAGAGAGCAAGGAAGGAAAGAATGAGATCTAGGAGGTTTCAACTCTTGGAGGATCATTTCTCACACAACATTCAAGAGGAGGAAAGGATATACAATAGAAGATCAAGAGGTATACAAGAGGTATAATCTTGTTTATTTTGATTTAGTTCTTTTGTATAATGCATGTGGCTAATTTACTTGGACCCCGAAGATAAACACAAAAATCGCCGATCCTTACATCATCTATTCCGTGGATAATCGAGGAAAAGAGTTAGGTTGCTTGAACAACAAGTTTGTTCAAAAGATCGCTCTAATCGAATAGCACGATGATGGATCAATTGCTTGGGTAATCTGTCTTCATCAAGGATTAATTTTTTTAATCCGGGGACGTAGATAGGATTGCCATGCACAAGTGACCAAGTTTAAGCGAGAAGCGAAGCTTCGGACCTTCACGACAGCCAAGTTAACTTAGAGCAGTAGTCTAGGATTATGACCAGTCGACTGATTGTGTAGTCGATTGAGGCTTGACTATTCGAGCTGTGCTCTAGCAGTCGACTACTAGTTGTGGGAAATCTACTAGCCTTGAGTAGTCGACTGCCATAAATGTCAGTCGACTAGTGTTTGTGACATGAGCACAGAATGTCCCATAGTCGACTGGCCAGTCGACTATTAGGTTGGCAGTCGATTGCTGTTTAGGGTAGTCGACTGGTGGGGTATCCGTTGGGCAGGTTATAATGTGGATAGAGTCGTTGTGAGACAACGAATGGGAAAGCAGTCGACTTGTGCCTTTTGGCACTCGACTACTAGGCGAAAATTCTGCCCGAGGTGTTCTTTATAAGGAGCTCATGATGTAATTAGGAGATGTACTAATGCTATTTCCTTAGAAGTCATTAATAAAATTCACTATTTGAGTATGCATTAGTTATGTATTTGATTGGATCTTAAACTCATCTACTGAAGTCCACAATACGATACATAGCATAAAAGGAATTGTGATTGGATCACAATTAGTGGGTATCTTATTATGTGTAATCATGTAAGTATTGAAACTATCCCTAGTTGATGAATTGATGAGATTGGACTTCACCAATTCTGTAAGACTAGCACATGTTATGCTCCTTGGTTCATCCAAGCATTTGGTACTCACTGAATGGAAGCATAGGGATGCTGAGAGTGAACATGTGGATGCTAGTTAAGGTAACTAGTTCATTAGAGTGACCTGCTATGAGACTTCATATAGTTTTTAATGTCGTTGAAAATCTCATTGCAGCTCGAGTGTGAGATTCCTTAGACTCAAGGTATTTAAGTCATCTTAGTCATGGCACCTTATACTTTGACTTCTTCATAGCCATCTCCATAGGAGGTATAACTCCGAGTTGATTGGTTAAGTCAAAATGATCGAAGGTATTTAAATAGCCCACAGAGAATTCACCACTCCTTATGTAGAGGAGATGTATACTCTAGGCCCCTTGTCAGGATTGTTACTCAGAAGCCTTTGGCCAGAGAAAGCATGATGAGAAGAAAGTCTTCTTGAGGACATGTATGAGTAACTTGAATCCACAGGATAGGGAAACTAACTTGGGCTAGGTGTGATGTAGTCATCCTAGTGGGTACGAGCACATAGACCATGTCCTGAACCAAGTGGGTATAGAATGAGTGAAAGAAACAAGGCACGAAAATAACTATAGCTGCTGAAGGGTTCAAAAATGTTCTAGAGTCAATTTAGGCTTTTCGGTCAATTGGGGGTCATGATGTACTACTAGGTGTCACTCATGATCTATTTATAATTAAGGAGTTAATTATCAATGACCAACATGGTCGGAAAGCTATTGGGTCACACGCATTACGGGTGATCTCGAGACGTAAAACAAGCCTGAGAATGAGATTCTCAATGAGAGAGGATGTATCTGGTTAGACTAGGACAAGAGGGTGCGAAACAAAGGCTATGGAACTTCCTATGGCCTTGTCAGACTTAGCACGACCATATCACACCTAAATAAAGTCAAATGAATTATACAGAGCCTCACACGACCGTGCCTAATCAGGCATGGAGCGTGCCTAGCTTTGACCGAAAATGACCAAAATTAGGACTGTGCACAATAGAACACACAACTAGCTGTGTGTCCTGGCATGATCGTGTCTTTTGGCACGACCAACCATGTGTAAAACACACGACCGTGTTGCGGCTCCATCGATTTTGGAATTTTTCTTATTCAAATTTCCTAGGTTGTTCTTACCTTAATTATGGGATAATTATGGAAAGACAGGTTCCGTTTAAGCCTCCTTAGATGCCCTAATCAAGAGATCTATAAATATATCCTTTGATATTCTTTGGATGCAACTCTTGGTTTTCTTTCTTGGTAGTCTTCTTTTCTCTCCTTTTCCTTCTCTTGCCTCCATCGATTGGCTAGCACTATCGAAGACAAAGGCTTGCTGCTCTAGGAGTTGTCTTAGGTAATCCTAGCATGGATACTGATAGAGGCAAGGCTCGTTGGTCTTGCTCGTGGTTTCAACAGATTTGATAAGAATCTCGAAGGTATAACTTCTCTCCTTTTGTGTGTTTGCATGAGATTATGTCAATAGCAATGATTCCTAGCCCCAGTGGATGTCTGGGATAAAATAAAAATTATTTTATTTGATTTATTCCATTGTGCATGATCCCAAAATTTCCAACAAGTGGTATCAGAGCCACCTTGTTTGTTTGACATATATTGCATATTGTAGGAGAATATTTAAAGCATATTTGATGTTTTAATATACCTTTGTAATGTTTTTCTATATGATAGATTAAAGTATGCACAATTCTACATATAGGATATGTTTTTAATCGAAAAGGAAATACTAAGGATGTGCCTAGAAACATCGAAGGTGTTGGTCACATCATTAGAGCCTAAGTATAGACTAGCCATGCATTGGGGAATAGGTTGTGCAGTTCGCGTATTTAATTCTTAAAGTGGCATGTGTGTCAATTGTTTTGCTCTCGTTCACATCGGGAAATTTGTTTCTTAATGTGACACTAGTTTTTCCATATTTAGGTTTATGTCCTATTATAGATGATACCTAGAATAACCTGAAATCCCTCATGCAAATATTAGGGATAACTCCTTCCATTAATATGGTTGAACCAGAGTTCTTTTTCAGGTTTGGGTAGTTGGATTCTCTCCAAGCCTGGCATGACATCGAGCATATTCAATTTATATGAGATTTGATATTTATTTTAGATGGTAAGTACCAGATGTAAGATATCGAAAAAATAAAATAAAATACCCCTTGCTAATTAAGAAATTATCTTGTGGAATTTGTTAGGAATTCACAGAAGTTTTTCTGGATTCAAAAGGAGTTCATATGACCGTTTAGAGGATGATTAAAGCCTAAATGGGTGTTTGAGTTAAATCTAGGTTATCTTTAGATTAGACTTGAGCTGACTCAACCAAATTAGGTCAGCCTTTTTAAATTTTGATTTCCTCCTCCTCATTATCGATACTGATTCTTCTTCCCTGTCCCGATTGTGTAGCCTTTCCCACTCACGATTCCTCTCTTCTCACTGTCGCCTCTCTTCCTCCTCAGTCTGATCTTTTCGCCGCTGTTGATTCCTTGGCCTTCGTCGACCTCTTTGTGCGAGAAGATCGGTGATGTCATCGTCATGGATGAGCATCGACTGTTGGTTCTCTTGCTCATGTGTCGCGATCGATCACAGTAAGCTCTACGTCGTCTTCTGTCGCCAACCGGTTTGCCTTCGACCACTATTGACAACCGCAACCACCATAGTCTACTTCGACCACTTCGGACAACCCCACTACCACAGCTTGATCCGCTAGGCCAGTCATCGCCACATCTCTTCGCCTTGCCCTCCCCATCTCAGTTGTTCCTGAGATCTCGGTGTCACCCTCTCTTCCACCCCTGACCCATTTCCTCTCCACCGCGAGTAGGATTGTCAACATCCTGTATCTCCGATGCCACCATCAATTGTTGTCGCGGTGGCTAGATCAACGCGGAGAAGGGGAGGTATAAGTGAGCTTTGGATTAATTAATGTAATTGTTATATGATTCGATGAGTTGATATAGCGATCAATTAGTTGCACTAGGTTTAATTGATTTATGGTGATGGGCAGTAGAGTTATTCTTTCGGATAGGTTATGGCAATTGAAACAGCGTGATGAAGAAGAACACACCACTGCTTACAGTCTTCACCTTCGATTTTTGATAAAAACTTTGGTTATCATTCTATTTTGTTAGACTAAGAAAATCTAAAATTTGTAGAATGGATGTAAGCTTAGAGATTTTATGATTTCAGGTGACAGGGTTATTGGAGTTGGGATCGATTGCCTCCTATTCTAATGAGATCTGATGCCATAACTTTGGATCGAGCTATTTAGCGATTGAAGCTAACCTAGGATGTTGATTCGAGATAAATTATTGGACGTGAGGACAAATGATATTTTTAGATAAGTCTTCATATCAGGTGGGTAATTTCCTACCCTGGTCAGGTAGTAGATAAATCCTGATGCATGTTAATTTACATTGGTGTCACTTATACCTTGACTCCACTCTATTTTTTCTATTGCTTGATACTTAGTCTTTGGATTTTAAATACTCTATTGTTGTTATCACATTTTCCTTCATCATCATTATGAGTTATAGATGTGATGTATGTAAGCCCATAGTTGTTCAGTTATGTGTACATAGTGGGGTACAGATGAAGACTTGATTTGTAAATTGGATAAAAAAGTTCATCCGGGGGTGGGTAATGTCCTAAACATAGAATTGATTCTTATGTTAAATTCTTATGTTGCGTACCCATTTCGGATCATGTGTTTATGTATGGCCATGTGGATTGTGGATAGTGCGTCGCTACGGACTGGTGGTCCTAGCTTGGTTGTGATCAATTGAATATGACTCTCTACAAGATAGAGAGTGTGTTGATCAATTGAGTATGACTCTCTGCAGGATAGAGAGTATGATGATCAGTTGAGTATGACTCTCTACAGGATAGAGAGTGTGTTGATAAGTTGAGTATGACTCTCTGTAGGATAGAAAGTGTGTTGATCAGTTGAGTATGACTCTCTATAGGATAGAGAGTCTATGGTGGATGTATGTATGTGTGACTATGCATTCATGTCATTTACATGTATGTTGGCAACTTGGTCTCCCTTGTGATCGAGAGAGTCGTCAGTCATCTTGCCTTCACGGTTACTCATGGTAGTAGAAGCTGGTGTGAGGATAGAGCATTTGTTGTGCCATACTCAACCACTATAGACGGTGGTAGTTGGAGTTGCATGTAGTTGTCCTGCGTGTGTGACACTCGACCACTCATGGATAATGACTGTCGGAGTGGCCAAAAGCAAGGACCCCCATTGTGTAGCTAGCTCTTTACGCTTGTATACTACTTATTCATACTGCCCACTTGACCACTCGAGAGTAGTGGTTGGTGTTGAGTTGGGACAATTGTCATGTCGAGCCACCTAGGCCACACTGGGGTCGTGGTAGCGGTTGCGGTGAGCATGCATGCGGTTGCGGTGAGCATATATATATATATATATATATATATATATATATATATATATATATATATATATATATATATATATATATATATGGATGGTTGTGATTAGTATATATATAGATGCAGCCTATATATATGCTTGTTGTGATGTTGCATTTGTTTGTACTATGTTTGTACATCATCATACATGTTATTTGCATATTCTATATTGGTAGTGTGTGGGATACCAGTGTATGAGTTGGTCAGATTGTTGTACACCTTTAACCAGTATCATGATGTGGTACGGGATGGACCAGGTACATTGTATTTGTTATAGAACGTCCGTATGGCAGTTTGTTGATTACAGAGGTAGTGTTGTTCTTCCATATTGTACGTGTCATATTCTGGTATATGTGCCCAGGTGGTATGAGTTGTAGCATTTCATATCTTCAGGTATTTTAGTACCTGACGTTGTTCAGTTAATCTTTTAGTATACGCATGGGTTATATTATACTGGTGATTATCTGCTGTATCTGTAGACTATATATTTGTTGATCTCCTTACATTTATTTAGTTCATTCACTATCTATTCTTTATTACTGAGTTTTATACTCACCACCACAGACCTTAGGTTTTCCTATCACCCAAGTAACAGGTAGAAGATTCCTAGGATGCTTGGAGCTCTGCCAGCTGATCCCATCTCGCACTGAGCATTTGAAGTTTAATTCATATTTATTCCACTGCTGTTTTTTTATTATAGTCATGTATATAAAGTGTTGTATTTGGCTTTTATGATTCTTTTGGTTTGGATGTTGGTTTTGATCATATTTTGTTTAGTGTGTTAGAGTCGCACCGGTGTACATCTTTGTGTCTTTGTGGTTGTATTATTTGGTAGTGTCATTTCATTATGTTGTGTGGTTGTGGCCAAAAGGCTTTGTATCAACAGGGAATTGTATCACATACATGGGAGATGTTGTCCAATTTTCGGGCTCGACATACTCTCGGGGCGTGACACCAGAGCTCAATTTCTAGTTTGGGTTGTTGGACTCTCTCCAAGCATGGCTTGAAAATTGGATGTGTTTAAACCATTTAAATTCGATCTCATAATTAATGGGTCGACCCTAACTAAAAGCATTGATTTGTTGGACTCCCTCCAAGGTTAATGTGGACATAGGTGCAATTAGGTGATATCTATTGGATGCATATATGTTAATTAGTTAACAACCTAATGTATATGTGAACATTCAATTAGTTGATAACATAAAGTGATGGTTATATATTTGATATATAATGGGTACTGTTGATACCTAACATTATGACTAAGAATAGCTTGTTGGACTCTCTCCAAGGTTGTTCTTAGTCATAATGGATATCACCCCACTAAGAGATAATCTACCATCTTTCGAATTCAAAGTGAGGGCTCTTGAATTTGACAAAATAGTGGGAGTTTCTTGTTAATGTAATTTGTTTGCATTACTATAAATTCATCTCTCTTATACACCTTTTTAGTATGTCTAAGTACTAATTAGAACAACATGTCGACCTCCATTAACTTACATTCTATTTTGGACAATAACAAATTGACTCGGCCAAACTTCTTGGACTGGCTTCGCAACTTGAGAATTTTTCTCAAGGCTAAAAAGTTAGCTTATGTCCTTGAAAAGGTTCTTCTCCAACCTCCTGCAGACAATGCATCTAGTGACCAAAAGTTGGCTTACCAAAAATATATTGCTGACTCTGAGATGGCGAGTTGCATTATGCTAGCATCGATGTCTCCTAAGTTACAAAAGAAACATGAGCATATGGATGCTAATACAATTGTCTTCCATCTTCGTGAGTTGTTCGATGAGTAGGCAAGATCTGAAAGGTTCGAGGTCACCCAACTCCTCTTTCGCTCAATGATGCAGAAGTGTTCATCTGTAGTGCAGTATGCACTAAAGATGAATGACTATATTGAGCGATTGAGATCATTAGGTTTTTTCATAGACCATGAATTAACTATTGACTTAATTCTTCACAGTCTGACTGGTAGCTATTCACAATTTATGATGAACTATCAAATGAATAAGATTGAGTCCACTATTCCTGAGTTGATAAATATGCTCAAAATAGTAGAGTCATCTGTTGCTAAAGAATAGAAGACGGTGATGTTGGTTGACTCCTCAAAGAAAGGTTCTAAGAGGAAGTAAAAAACTATAGCCAAAGGGAAGAAGAAAGAAAAGAAGAAAGAATCAACTCCCAATGGCACCTGCCATCATTCTGGCAAGGATGGACATTGGAAGAGAAACAACAAGTAGTATCTGGAGTCACTGAAGTAGATAAAGACATCTGATGCCCAATCTACTTTAGGTATATATGTTATTGAATGTCATACTATTTTTTCTAACACTTGGGTATTGGATACCGAGTGTGGCTCATATATATGTAATGACATATAGGGGCTCAAGAACAGAAGAAGATTGGTTAAGAGAAAAGCATATCTAAGGGTTAGCAATGGAGAAAAAGTTGCTATTGTATCCAAGGGAACTTATATGTTGTGACTTCCTACGAGATTGGTTTTAGAGTTGGATGGTTGTTTTTATATTCCTGCATTAATAAAGAGCATTGTTTCTATTTCATGTTTGAATAAGAAAGGTTATCATTTGACATTCAGTAATAATTATTGTTACATTATGTTAAATGATGTTTTTTATGCTATAGGAATGTTAAATAATGGAATCTACATGTTAAATACATCCAACAAGATATTCAATATCGAATCAAATAGTAAACACTCTAAGTTAGATAATCACTTAACCTCACAATTATGGCATTATCGTCTTGACCATATAAGCAAAGAACACATGTCCAAATTGCATAAGCTTGGCATTTTGGAGTCCTATAAATCATATTCATTAGACACATGTGCTTCATGCCTAAAAAGAAAGATGATTAAGTTACCTTTTAGGGGAAAAGGGTGAATGGGTAGTTGAGGTATATTGGGCCTTGTATATACTGATGTATGTGGACCAATGTCAACTCATGGCATAAGAGGTTATAACTACTTTGTTACCTTTATCGATGATTATACATGATATGGGTATTTGTATATGTTAAGGTACAAATCTAAAGTCTTTGAAAGATTTAAAGATTTCAAAAATGAAGTAGCAAACAACTTGAGAAAGGTATTAAAATACTTCGATCGATTCGAGGTGGTGAATACTTAAGCCAAGAGTCTCAAAATTATCTAAAGGACAATGACATCTTGTGCCAAAGGACTCCACCTTACATGCCACAACATAATGGTATGGCTGAAAGGCGAAATCAAATCTTGTTGTACATGGTTAGGTCAATGATGCAGCATGCAAGTCTTCCAAAAACTTTTTGAAGTTACGCACTCAAGATCACTATTTACTTGTTAAATAGAGTCCTGACTAAGGCAGTCTCTACTACTTCATATGAGATGTAGAATAGTAGAAAATCTCATTTATCTTATTTGAAGATATGGGATTGTCCTGCTTATGTGAAGAGGACAGTATTAGATAAGCTGGAGGCTAAGTCTGATAAGTGTCTATTTATTGGTTATCTTAAGGAAACAAGAGGTTACCAATTCTATCATCCCTTAGAACAAAAGATGTTTGTTTCAAGGCATGTTGTATTCCTAGAGAAGGAGTTTCTCTTATAGGAAAATAGTGAGAGTGAGATTGAACTAATGTAGTTCAAGAGACTCTGGTAGACACAGAAGAGATGCCTAGTCAAGAACCACAATTGATTACTCATTCAGATGAGATAATAGCTGAACCTGATGATACACCACCTCCTCGTAGATCTAGTAGGACACGTAAGATTCCTGAGAGATATGGATTTCTCATAAGTGAATCTAATGATATGTTGCTCATAAAGGATGAGGAACCCACTAATTACGAAGAGGCACTGAATAGTTCATATAGGGATAGGTGGCTAACAACCATGAAATCAGAAATGGATTCCATGTATAAAAACCAAGTTTGGAACTTGGTGGACCCGACCAAAGGCATAACACCTATAGAGTGCAAGTGGGTTTTCAAGAAGAAAACTAACATGGATGGTAATGTTATTACCTATAAAGCTAGATTAGTGGCAAAAGACTATCGTCAAAGACAAGGTGTTTACTATGACGAAACCTTTTCACCAGTAGCTATGTTTAAATCTATTCGGATACTCCTGGCCATAGCGGCTCATTTTGATTATGAGATATGACAGATAGATGTGAAAATAGCTTTCCTTAATGGATACATGTCTGAGGATGTATACATGATACAACCTGAGGGTTTCACATCCATTGACAAGAACAAAGTATGCAAGCTTCAACAATCCATTTATGGATTGAACCAAGCATCCAGGAGTTGAAATATTCATTTTTATGAGGAAATCAAACAGTTTGATTTCTCACAAAATCCTTGTCGGTGCAATCGGCCCAAGTCACGATTGACCAGACTCGAGTTTGACTCGAGCGGTATTTTGATGTTCGACAAAATGTATGAAAATGTGATTGTCATGGAAAGTCCAAGTCATGGGTACTTGGCATGGAAAGTCCAAGCATGGGTCTTGGCAAGGGAAAGTCCAAGATTGAGTCATGGCAAATGGAAAGTCCAACATGGGTTGGCAAGGGAAGTCCAAGGGTTGATATTGGTGGTGTAAAGTCCAAGGGTGGAGTCTTGGTAGCATAAATCCAATGGTTGGTGGCGTAAAGTCCAAGTGATAGTCTTGGCAGCGTAAGCCCAATGTGTCTTGGAGGTATAAACCAGCTTAGCATGATAATAGCCGATGGAAGAAGTAGAAGGCTAGCGTATGGATGAACAAGTCATGGATGACTTGGAGAGATCTGATAGGCATGAGGCTGACAGAGGTGGCTAGAAGGCTTAAGTCTAGGCTAAGGGTGGTCTAGCAAGTATGAGAGCATCATACTTGGGGTTAAACCTCATGTTTGAGGTTATCAGTCGATTGGGGCTTTGGACCAGTCGATTGGTCAAGTGTTTTAACACTTGGTAACTGAGTTGACTTTTTGGCAATGATCGATTATGGCTCGAATTGATCGAGTCAATCGGTGTTCGACTTCTGAAATGCCACCGGATCGCTATGGATGGTAGTCATTGTTGGTGGTCGAGAGCAAAATGCTCTCGAGCTAATTGGTCACACGCCTAGCGATTTTTAGCAATGATCTAGGTAATAGCAATGATCGCCGCAGTATCCGTTGGCTTGAATGTCAACGTGGATTAAGTCTGTTGTGAGACAACGGTACTGTTAGTAGTCGACTGGGGCCTTATGGCAGTCGATTATCAGGCGGAAATCCAAGTCGCGAGGAGGCTTAAAAGGAGCTCGATGAGAAGGATTTCAACAGTGATTTTTGGGGCAATTTTGGAGGGGAATTACTGTTGCATTCCGGACCTTCAAGACCAATCCAAAGCAAGCAACAAGTAAGCAATCCAAAGTTCTTGTGTAAAGTATTCTTTACTTGTTTTTATGTATTGCTTAGTGTATTTGTTGTATTTCATTATATTACTTTTGTAATCGCTTGTACGAGATTTCTCCACCTCCGACTTATTGTCGAGAAGGAGTTTTAGTAGTGGTGTGTTCATCACTCGAGCTCATTGAGCTCACCCCGTGGAGTAGGAACCCTAAGGTTCCGAACCACGTATATCACTTGTATTTGTGATTGTGTTTATGTCTTTATTTTTGTTATTGCTATTATATACATTCCGCTGCACATAACAAACTTTGTAGAGACGAACACGATCGATTTCCATGTTCGTCAATGAACACGCTATTCACCCCCCCCTCTAGCGGTCACCAACGTTCCTACAATTGGTATCAGAGCTAGGAGCTCTTCACCGGCTTCACATCCGAGGGAGCGCACTAAAGGGAACAAGATGGAGTTTGAAGAAAAATTGAGATGGGATACCAACACCCCAATTCCATACACCTTCTATGGACAAGAAGGGTTTGAACAATGGAAGGCACGGATGGAGAACTTCTTCATGATGGACTTCGAATATTGGCTCATCCTAATGAAGGGATTCGAAGTCCCAAGGGGTCCAAAAGGTAGATACCTCAAGAAGAAGAAATGGACCAAAGAGCAAGTCCAAGCCTTCGAAAGAAACGATAAGGTAATGCAATTGATATTAAATTCATTACCTAACGATGTCATGTCTAGGTTAGGTGAATCTCAAGCCACCAAGGAGCTATGGGATAAATTGGCCAAGCTCCATGAAGAACCATCCGTGGCTCAAGTAGAAAGAGAGCCCGAAGAAGAAGAAAGTTCTTCCTCACAAGAAAGTGAGGATTCGAAAGTTGATAGGAAATCAACATCCGGATCGGGATCGGTGGAAGAAGAGGTAGAAGTAGAAGAAGTCTCCACCTCTAGGATTGAGGGGGAGGATATTATATCACTGAAGTTGGAGCAAGATCAAGAAATAACTTCAACCTCCGATCAAAAAGAAGAGGAAGTTCAAGACTCCCCTACCATGGAAGGTAACTCAAGCACATTAATTCAAAATAAAAAACATATTATGTGTTTTGAGTGTAGGGAAGTAGGACATTACAAGAGTAAATGTCCTAAAAGAGTCAATAAAAGTCAACCGACACAAAAATCTCAAGAAAAAGTCAAGTATGCAAGTGCCCCAACACATAAGAGCAAGGAGCATGTGGTGTGCTTCAAATGCCATCAAAAGGGGCACTATAGAAGTCAATGCCCTAGGAGGAAGCTAACCAAGGGTCAAGAAGGAGTCAACAATGTAGGGGGAGCTTCTAGAGCAAACTCTAAGGTATATTTTCATAATGCTCATTCCTTATGTAAGAATCAAAAGCATGTTTTTAATTCACTTGCAATTTATCATAAAGAGCATGCTAGAAATAGGGTGTATTGTTTAGGGGATAAACATGTCGATATTAGAACTAAGGAGAAATTTAGGACTAATGACCCTAAGAAAATCCTACCTAGGGAAACTATTAAGAAGGTAGAAGATCACCTAGGCTTTAATCAAAAGAAATCTAGACATATACCTAGGAAGGGCAAAAATGATCAAAGAAACAATGGGCCCACCAAAATAAAAAAATTGGAGTTAGAGAATCAAGCTTTGAGGTCAAGGCTTGAGAAACTTGAAAAGACCCTTGCACGAATGACAAATTCAATCAAAGGTTCTATGAGTCAAAACCTAGGAGGCAAGAACCATCTAGGAGGCAAGGTTTGGGTCACAAGCCTATGTCCAAGAAGGTAATGCCTACTTATCATAGTGTTCCATTTGATTATGGAACACAACCTAGGTCTAGGAGAGCCAAGGTCACTAGGGAAGTCATCCCTAAGGTTGACCATTGCAAGTGCCTAGTGGCTAAGGTTTTGAAGAAACTTAGGGAAGCCACTAAGAAGGTTACAAGGGGAGTCACCCCTAGAGTTAACCTGGGCAAGACCACAATGACCAAGGCTACCAAGCCTAGGAGGGTCTTTATGAGGGTATCTAGGGAGGTCATCCCTAATGAATACCTAATTAACCCAAGGAGCTCAAATAGTTTTTGGGTTCCTAGGAGCGTGATCAACTCACGCTAGATGGGTTAGGTTGTGTCAACTTTGAATTGATGGGTAGTTAACCTAACCATAGCAAAGTTGACACTCTAGGTCTTTTTCAAGGTTATGGGTACCTTGGAAATAAGGTTTGAATTTAATCCTAAAGGATTTTAGGATGTGCCAATATAATAATGGAAGTTTGATAATTTAATTGTGAGTGTCGACCATGCAACACGCCAATGCCAAATAGCACGGGTGGAACGTGTTAGGTTATGCCCCCCCTTTTTTTCACGGGTTTACTTATTTGGATTGCCGATTTTTGTGTTCCTAAAATTAAAAAGTGAAATTGTAAGTGAAAAGAGTAGAAATTGCAAAAAGAAATTATGAAAAACTAAATCATGAGTTGCCTCCCAATAAGTGATTGTTTTAAGTCGTAAGCTCGACTCCTATAAATTTCTATCCTGGTTCGAAGTTGATGCTTCTTACTCATCTTACAGGAGTGCATATGTTATAATTGATTGTGTAAGGATGTCCATCGGCTCTGGGTTGTAGCTTAAAAAGTTCTACCGAGTATTGACACACTTATGTCATTTTGCAAGTGGACTCTCTGATATTTGTTGCATTAGGGTTATAAAGATTAAATTGGATCCTGTCATTTCCTATTCCTAATGATAATCTCTTATTTTTCACGTCAATAAGAGCTGTAGTGGAAGCTAAGAAGAGTCTCCCTAAGATTATAGGGGTTTGGTAGTGTGGCCCATATCTAAGATAAGAAAGTCAGTAGGTATTGTAAATCTTCCTACTACCACTGGGATGCCTTCTAGCATGCCTAAGGGGTTTCATCGGCTAGTCGTAAGGTCACGTATGTCATCTTTAACCTTTTAACCTCATTATTTCATAAAAGGAAGCCGATATGAGATTCACAGTAGACCCTAGGTCACATAGAGCTATATCAAAATCAAAATCATAAATTGAACATGGAATTATAAAGTTACCTGGATCGTCCAGTTTAAGAAGAGATTTGTTTAGAGGTTCCAAGCTTCTTTCTCCTTCTATACTGATGCTTGCACAACCCTTGACTTCAATTTTATGCTCCTCAAGTCGCTTATCAACCTCTACTTCAACCATGCTAAAGAAAGTTGTGAGGCCTTCATGTTTACTTTCATTGTGATGTGATGTTATAGATACAATGTTGCATCTTTCTATGGGGTTGATTTCTAGCTTCCCTGGGAGTCTTCCTGGTGCTCTTGCGAATGAATTTGCTATTTTCGCCACCTAAGTTTCCAATATTTTAGCATGGTAAGATAAGTTGTCAACCTTGCTCACAATTTGTTGGATTGCTTCATTAGTTTCTTTGTGTTGTCGATCTGAATTTATCATATGTTATTGGAACGCATGGTTATTGGTGGTTTAGGATTGGATAAAATTTTCTATCATCTTTTCTAAGTTAGCTATCTTCCCTTGTTGATATCCTTCTGGTTGTCTAGGATTGTTCTGATTAACTTGGTTCTGATTATTTTGGAATGAAAAGTTGGGATGATTCCTCCACCCTAGATTATAGGTGTTGGAATAGGGATTGTTCATGGGGCGTTGGTTGAAATTATTGATGGCATCAATCTGCTCCATGGGTATTGAGAGTCCTATCTAATAATTTTGTGTTGAATGCCCTGGAACACCACATATCTCACAAGAAATATTAGTGGAATTAATAGCATTAACCTTAAATTGTTCAAATTTTTGAGATAAATTATCTACTTTGGCTACTAATAGATCTAAAGTGCTGATATGAGCGAAACATATAGGGTTTTAAGAGTAGTTTTCGCTCACATCTCATTACATTTTATGTTAGTTTCATGTATATGTCACTCTATTTTGCATGCATTTCCTATTTTCTGATTTGGAGGTCTGCTCTTTGTACTTTTGCGTGAAGGATAGCATTTCGGGGAAAAAAGATGCACTTTCGAAGCAAAAGAAGGACATTTTGCAGCTTGACGCAGAATGAGATACGACCAGGGTGTGTGGCTACACACGACCATGTCTAATGGGCGAGATCATCCACCCTAGGGCTGCACATGGTCTGGCCATGTGGAAACACCCGGTCGTGTGGTGGCCCCGTAGATTGACGCGACTAGGGCTTTCTTTGAATTTTGCAGCGATCCGAGGTGATGTCTATATAAGGACGACTCCGCCCAAACCCTAGGGGGGAGGCACGACGGTTGGGACGACACACCGAAGCCCTAAAAAGCTTCGGGAACTCGCAACGAGGAGGAAGAACGCCGTCGGAGATCAACATTCTGCACTTCAACGCCGAAGAGAAGGACACATAGGCATTGTAATTTATTTTTCTTGCATTTTATTTCTGATATATTCGAACATGTACATGCCTTGTGATTTTCCTCTTCTATATGGAGTAGTTCCTTCGATTCTAGGATTAGGGAGTAGCTTGTGTGTGCATGACATGTTGGTTCAAATTAAATTCTATTTTTGAGTTTGAATTTGCAATTGGAAATTGTTTATACCCATATCTATGCGTATTTGGTTTTCTACCTACTGTGCTTAGGCGATACGAGGGGTGACAACCCTCGTATCTAAGATTTAGGGGATTTTATACAAGGAACCTAGGGGTAAACCTGATCTCCTATAACCGTGGGTAGAAGGATGCGATGGAACCGGAAACGGTTCATCACAAGGATTGATTTGGCATCCTCGTACCATCTATCCTATCCTTGTAAGGCAGAGATAGTTCCCGGTAGATGCGGTGGCTCATCGAGAGAGTGTATGATGTTCCTTCCACAAACCATAGCCAGACATTTAGACAACGCCTAGTTGACAGCATGTTTTGCGACACACAAAGCGAAACCGAAGTCCTAGAATCCCTTTTTAAAGATCTCGGCACGCTCCTTTCTTCCTCCGTGTGACACCGTATTAGAGTTTAGTCCACCGATAACCCTCGCAATCGAAACCTTTTAGATTTTACTTCCAAACAATTTCAACCACTGAACATATCGGTATTCGAATCTCAGTCCCTGTGGGATCGATAATCTTTTATTACTTGATGATATCTGTGCACTTGTGGGCGTTGAGTGTGAGCGTGCGCTTCGAGTCCTTGACGACCTCCGTCACGAGATTTGAGGTCGCATTCGCATGCATCAAGTTTTTGGCGCTGTTGTCGGGAACTGATCGATTCGATATCGAATCGAACAGTGGAAAATTGGATCGGATTTAGGATTATATTTATTTACTTGCTTCATTTTCTTTTTAGTTTGCCTTATTTACTTTAATTCTAAATTTTCCATATTTAGATTAAGTTTTTGATTTTTACATTTTTTAGTAGTAGGTTTCTATTTCCTTATTGCATCTTAGATTTTATTAGCTAGATTGTTTTATTTTCTACTTCTTAGAATTAAGTAGCACTCCTAATTTTTTGTGGCTCAGTTCTTCATATGCTTAGACGCTTAGGATCGAAAGGCCTAATTCCGATCGACTTAGAAATCGAACGAACCTTTCATTGCCGGAAAGCAGAAGAGAAAAGGATGGAGGATCAAGCTGCATCCGAAGTAAATATAGGTAGTCGACCTCTGCAGGATTACGTAGTTCCTAGCGCTAGAGGATTTAGGCCGAGTAAAGCTGGACCATCTATTTCAGTGAACAACTTTGAACTTAAACCAACACTTATACATATGGTCCAGTAGAGCCAATTCGAGGGAGCTGTGACTGAAGACCCGAACCGGCACCTAGAGGCATTTTTAGAAATCTGCTTGACAATGAAGATGAATGGAGTCCCTACTGACGCGATATGCCTGAGCCTATTCCCGTTCTCATTGTGGGATAAGGCTAAGGCATGACTTCACTCCCTACCTTCGGGAAGCATCACTACATGGGAGCAATGCAAGCAGCAGTTTTTGAACAAATACTTCCCACCAAGTAAGACTGCTCACATGCACCATCTCATCATGAGCTTCCGTCAGAAGGAGGGGGAGTCCTTATTCGAAGCTTGGGATCGCTACAAGGGGCTACTCTACCAATGCCCCCACCACGAACTAGAAAGGTGGATGGTGATCCACATCTTCTACAATGGGATCGCATACACTATGAAGATGTCCCTGGATTCTGCTATAGGAGGATCACTGATGAATAAGACCATAAAGGAAGCAGAGGAGCTGATAGAAGAGGTGGCCTAGAACCACCATCAATGGGCTTCCGAGCGTGGTCAACCAACGTCTGTAGTGAGACGATACACTATCAACTCCATAGACCACTTATCAGCAAGGATGGACGCACTTACTAGACATTTTGACTCTTTGAATCCTTCATCTGCATGCACAGCCATTAACTTTGGAGAGGGAGTGGCAACGTATCGAGAGGACCACTATGGAGAGCAGGGAACCTCAGAAGAGCAGATTGAGCATGTTGATGCGGTTGGGGACTATAATCAAAGGCCCAACAACCCATACTCCAGTACCTACAATCCCGGATAGAGGAATCACCCGAATTTCTCCTATAAGAATAACTCGGGAAACTCCCAACCATCAGGGGGTATGGGAAGCAATAGGACAATGGGCAGCAACCACAGAAGTCCAGACTAGAACTGATGATGGAGGACTTCATTGCTACCCAAACTAAGGCCAATGAGGAATTTCGTCGCCAACATCAGAAATATGAAGAATCACTCAGAGACTTGAAGGCCACCATTGACAGCCTTGCAAGTCACACAAGGATGTTGGAGACACAAGTGGCTCAGATAGCCCAAACCGTGTCACAACCCATGAAGAGCTCTCCGTCATTACCCGAGCAGAGTTAAGCTAAAAAGGAAGGAGTAGGGCAGAGTAACAAATTCACCAAGGGGTATGCAGCCATGATTTCCACCCTACCTGACCAAGCTGAAATTGAAGATAAGATTCTACCACAGCTTGAGAACCCCGGTGAATTTGTTATCCCCTGCTCAATTTATGGGGAGAGCTTCGATAAAGCACTGTGTGATTTGGGGGCATTAGTAAGTGTGATGCCCTACACATACTATTTGGGTATGGGACTGGGAAATATACAACCAACTAGCATAGGGATACGTATAGCGGACGACACAATCAAGAAGCCCGTTGGCATGCTAGCACAGGTGCCTGTGGTGATTGAGAATTTCGTGATACCCACAGACTTCATCGTACTAGACACAGGACCCAATCCCCAAAATCCCATCATTCTGGGAAGGCCTTTTCTGGCAACTGCAAGAGCGTGCATAGATGTAGAGGCACACCAGATCTCCTTGGAGGTAGATAGGGAGATCATCCTCTTCATCCTTTTGGAGCACAGAGCCCCCTACCTCGATGGATTCACGTTTAGCAGAATGAAATCGGAGCCACCACATGAAGATTCTGAGACGGATGAATGGAGGTTCACTGAACCTCCAGAGCCAAGTTGATAGTGGAGTGCGATCGAGCTAAACGACCTTAAACAAAGCTCTTCTTGGGAGGCAACCCAAGTTTAGTTTTTAGATTTCCCTTTGATTGTATTGCATGCATTTAGTTAATTTGAACATTGATTTCCATTTCATTTAGCATTAGGATCAGAAGAGAACTTTGCTAGGTAAAATAGCTTATGCGGCGAGGCGTATGAGGAAATTCAGGTCGTGGTGCAAAAAGGGGAGAAGAAATTGGACACACGGAGGTGCACATGGCCTGGCCGTGTGTTTTCACATGGTCGTGTCGTGCTAGGTTAAGTAGGGCGAGCCGTGTGTTTTTGCCCCATTTGCGTCGTGTGCTTCGATTGCTCTTGCCCTAGTCATGTGGTTTCATCTTCCCCGCCACCTAGAAGCTTTTCTAACCTCAAAGGAAGCCAAAAGAAGCAAGGATGAGGAGGACCAAGCATGTGGCACCTCGATCCGGTGCTTCGGAGCGACTAGCAAGGAGAATCGATGCCCCTCAAGCTCCGGAGGAGGGTAACGCTCTACCAATCCTTCTTTTTCACAATAATGAATATAGAGATAGATATAATATGCTTTCTACTCGTAAACTCACTGCTACTAGGTACCTAGATGAAGATTTGCTAGAGTCCTTAGGTTTGTTGGGTGACATTCAAGCCCTATTTGCAAAAATGGGAAGAGATGATGGGAATAAGACACCCAACCTACCCTAGGATAGTTCTAGAATTTTTGAGTTCCTTAGAGGGGGAAATTTTAACGGGTAGAGAGAGCGAAGAGGGTAGGATAAATTTTAGGATTTTTAACATTGAGCATGAATGGACTCTTCACCAATGGAATTCATGCTTTGGCGAGTGGGGGAGAGAGAAGAATCCCTATTGAGTTTAACTCTCAAATATTTTAGACCGAGTTGATGGGAGAGTACACTTATGACCCTTCTAGGGCCAAAGCGTCACTCCTCCATGTAGGGATGTATACTTAAAAGTCTATTTTTTGTATGAACATCTTTATTTTGAAATAAGAATCACATGATCATTGTTTGCATATTTTTATGGTTATGCAATATTGTCTAATACCTTACATTGTAGATAACATGGTGTGTGGTGTCACACGGGAGATCATGTTATCGGCTCCTTGTAAAGTATAAGTAAAGGCTCACAACCGAGATGGCTTTGGACAAACCATCGGAATGATTGTAGTGTGATTTGGTATTGGTTTGTCTTGACCATAGAATCACACTAGTGCACTTTGTGTGTATTGAGCAGGACCGACACAGAGGTGATTCGATTTATTGCTGACTACATAATCGAATCGGACCTCAGATATTATTTAGTACATGCTCTTAATCCCGATATAATAACGGGCACATATACTTGGTACTCATCTCTTTGATTTACCAATGGGCGAGATTTATAGATTAAATCGATAGACTCGGTAAGTTGGGAGATGATATTATTTATATGGTGTGTCGTTGATTATAGGAGGAAACCGTGTCCTATATATTAGGATGATGATGTCCCCTTGAGGAGCTCATAAGGTTCATCATGTAAACCCTGCAGGTGGACTTGGTCCGGCATGATGAAAAGGTTGAGTGGTACTACTCATGGAGTTAGATGTCGATTAATTAATGGTTAGTAAATTAATTAATCGACGGACATTCGTGATCTTAAACACGGGGAGAAAATGTACAAATAATATATGGAGCCCATACTATCATATGGGGGTTGGTGAGGTAGATCAATGATGGACCTTTAGTGGATTGGACCATCATTAGTGGATCGGACTTTATGTGGGCTTGATCCATGGGTGGCCAAGACCCAACTCCTCCTCATGGTCCCTAATGTAGCCCATTAACACCTCAAGATGCTTAGATCCAAAGGATAGAAACAAAACACTAAGATCCATTGGTAGAGATTAAATCTCTAAGATCCGACGGTTGAGATCAAATCTCTAGATCCGACGGTTGAGATTAAATCCCTAGAACCAATGGAGGAGATTAATTCATGACTTATCCTTAACTCTATAAAAGGTTTTCATGGGAGTTGGCGTGGATGCAAAAAAGGAGAGCTAGGGTTTTGGGCGGCAAGAGCAATCCTAGTTGAGATAGGATTGGGATTAGGGTTTGGAGGCAAGGGTGGCACCAAATAAGGAAGGTTCTTTCTCTCTTCTTCTTCCTCTTGGGGCCAACGTCCAGCAGCCTTCCCAGCTTTTTTCCAGCCTTGGACGGTGCCCAAAAGCCTCCTTCTTCTTCTCCTTAGGTGGTGGAAACAAGATATAGGGTTTCCCTTGGTGTCTTGGTAGTTTTCCACCATCTCCTTCTCCTTCTACTTGGCCGGCGGCAAGGGCTTTGAGAGTTCCTTGTTGGTTGAGTTTTTGAAGGAGAAAAACTTTGTTTCTCATCTTCCTCTTTCTTGGGAAAGGCAAGGAAGGAAGTTTTGTGATCTAGGAGCTTCGACTTTTGGTGGATCGTCGCCCACACGACGTCCAAAAGGAGGAGGGTCATACATTAGAAGACCAAGAGGTATAACTATTCTTCTATCTCTTTTATTCATTCCTTGTGTTTGTTTTTCAAAATATAAGCATGTTATATTTCTGTAAATAGGCTAAATAATACTTGGATCCCGAGTATAAACACAAAAACCGGCGATCCGGACATCGTCTATTCCGCGGCTACTCGTAGAATAGAGGTTGGTCGCTTGAACAACTTGTTTGTTCAAGTGACCTCTCTAAACGAATAGCACGACGATGACTTGGTTGCTTTGACAATCCCTTTTATTTAGGATTAAATTTTTTAATCCGGGGACATCGAAGGGATCACCATGGTCAAGCAACCGAGGTGAAGGGGAAGCGAAGTTTCCCCTCACGGATCGACCCCAACAATTGGTATCAGAGCTTCCGGGCAAAACCCTTCAATTGGTATCAGAGCCAAGGATTCCGGTTTTGTGTGTTTAGGATTCGGTTAATTTTATGCACTTTTTCATATATTATATGTGCCGGATAATAGTAGGATATGCGTAGTTTAACTCTTTGGTTGCAGGCATAAGATCCGACTATTATGGCATGTGTGTGTATGTGATTGTATGTGTGTAAATGTTTATTTTGTTGAATCCTCGGGGTTGACGAGGCTAGTATTTAGTTTTTTTTGTAAATTAAATACGGCATTGTTTAGCCGCTCTTTATTTTATTTTACTTTCGATCTAGATTCATGTACACTCCCTCGTGGAGTATAGGATCGATGGATGTAAATTAAAATAGGTTTTAGTCTCGGCTCGGATCTCCGGAGGGCTTGTACATGGCGTAGGAGGAGCAGACGAGATGGTGATGCGACGGGAGCCATATTGAAGACAAAGGCCATAATAGTTGGAAAATAATTTATTTTTCATATTTATTGCTTTTTGTTTGATATGCATGTTGTAGGAAAATTCCTCATTTTAAATTACTAAGTGGGAGAGGGATATTTTTATAAATTCCCGCGGCCTCCATTACAATTTGACAAGTGATGCAAACAAACTTGCGCGTCGGCTCTGAGTGCCTTCCTCCCCATCGGATGGGTTTGTTTGCGGATCACAAGGTCGAATATGGTTATAGGAAATTATCAAGGAGCGTGTGTACTTGCCCATCGTAAGGCACATAACCCAAGATAATTACCTTGGTACCGAGTAATGGTGAACACTTAGATACAAATATAAGTATCCTCCCCATCGGAGTCACTGCTTTTATTTGTAGGGCCAAAGAGGAACCAACTATTAATTTTACTTGTCAAAAAGTTAGGTTGACAAGATAGTAAAATTAATGGCTAAAACCTCCTCTTACAAATGTAGAATTCGTATACGTCCACACTATCGTGGCATACGATATTCTCGGTGTTTTGAGGTGTTGGTTGATTTTAAAAATTTTATTGTTTGAGGAATCAATAATTTTTTGAAATCTAATGTTTTGATTTATGTGATTCTTAGGTTTTCTTTCAAAATGACTTTCAACCCACTTGCTGTGATACTGAAAGAGAACAAACTTACTGGACCCAACTATGTAGATTGGAAGAGGAATCTAGATATTGTCTTGACTGCTGAGGAATACAAATATGTACTCCTCGAAGAGTGCCCTCCCAAGCCTACAGATGATTCTGGGGAAAAGGAGAGAGAGCTATAGGAAGTGGAACAAGGCCGATGAGATGGCACGGTGTTACATTTTGGCATCTATGTCAAATGTACTCCAACATCAGCATCAAGCCATGCCCACTGCCTATGATATGATGCTCAATCTCAAGGAGCTTTTCGGACACCAGAATCGGGCTGCAAGGCAAGAGGCCATGAGAAACTTGATGACGACCACCATGATCGAGGGAGCACCCGTGAGGGATCATGTTCTCAAGATGATGGCTCATTTGAATGAGCTGGAGGTCCTAGGAGCTGAGATCGATGGGGAAACCCAGGTCGATATCATACTCCAGTCTCTGTCTAGGAGTTTTGAGCAGTTTCGCCTCAACTACAACATGAACAAGAGGTTGTATTCACTGGCGGAACTTCCTGAGTAACTCGAGCGTGCGAGAGGACTATTTCACGAGTGCTCGAGTGCATCGTGATGACCCGAAGGTTTACGCTTCTAAGCCGAAGGCAAGAAGAAGAAGAAACAAACCGGGCAAAGGCGATGGAGGTACTCGTGTAGGAGTGAAGAAGCCGAAAGGCAAGTGCTTCACTTGTAAGCAGACTGGACACTGGAAGAAGGACTGCCCCAACCGCAAGAACAAAGGTATATCTTTTGGACTAGTCGTTGAAACATGTTTAGCGGTGTTATCTACCGACACCTGGTGTGTATATACGGGAGCCACTGATCATGTCTGCAATACTTTGCAGGGGTTCCAGGAAACCGCATTGGTCAAGGGAGATTACTGCAGTATTATGGGCGATGCCACAAAGGTGGCGGTTATTAAAGGGGAGACGTTCATTTATCTTTTGAGAAAAATAAACTTTTGGTTCTTAAGAATTGCCTTTATGTACCCTTATTTAGAAAGAATTTAATTTCAGTTTCTAAATTATTTATGGATGGATATTCTATTTCTTTCAATGACAGAGTTGTTATAAAAAGAGATAGGACATTATCTGTTGGGTACATTGATAGGAAATTTGTACACACTGGAACCAAAACCTCCCACGATGCAAATTGAAGTTAATAACTCATCTTCTAATTCCAATAAGAGAAAAGAACCTTCAAAGATGAACCAAACATATCTTTGGCATCTTAGGCTTGGTCACATTAACCTAAGCAGGATTCAAAGGTTGATAGCTGATGGACCTTTGGGTTCATTAGTGGTGGAGGATCTCCCAACCTGTGAATCTTGCTTGGAGGGTAAGATGACCAAGAGGCCTTTTAAAGCCAAGGGGTATAGAGCCAAAGATGTGTTAGAATTGGTTCATTCTGATTTGTGTGGTCCTATGTCTATCCAGGCTAGAGGTGGTTTTGAGTATTTCGTCTCTTTTATAGACGACTACTCAAGATATGGATACATTTACCTGATGCGCCGCAAGTCTGAATGCTTTGACAAGTTCAAAGAATTCAAGGCTGATGTGGAGAAACGTCAAGGTAAAAGTATCAAAACACTACGATCTGATCGTGGTGGTGAGTACCTCTTGGGAGAGTTTAGGAACTACTTATCAGAGGCTGGAATTCAATCCCAATTGACTGCACCTGGCACACCCCAGCAGAATGGTGTAGCAGAGCGAAGGAATAGGACTCTTATAGAGATGGTTAGATCGATGATGAGTTATTCTGACTTGCCAGATTCGTTCTGGGGATATGCTCTAGATCCAGTATACATTCGAACTTGGTTCCATCTAAATCGTGCCTTCTACTCCCACGAGTTGTGGATCGGTAAAGCCTAGTCTAAGACATATTCGGATATGGGGAGTCCAAAGGACATGTCAAGGCGATGTCTTGGCAAGTTGGAACCTCGTGCAAACGATTGTTCGAGAGGAATGAAGGGTGGATTGTTTTATAGTCCTAGAGATCAGAGGGTGATCGTTAGCACGAACGCCAGATTTCTAGAGGAAGACTATGTGATGAGCCACAAGCCCAAGAGTAAAATTGTTCTGGAGGAATTAAAAGGGGAAGTCACTTCCTTAGTACCACCGGTACAAGAGAATATACCACATGTCACTGCACCGCGTGTCACAGAGGATACACAGGTGATACCTCGTCGTAGTGGGAGGGTTGTGAGACAGCCTGATAGATTCATGTTCTTGGGAGAATCTTCTGATTTGGTCCCTGGCGAACATGAACCTGATCCCTGGACATATGATGAGGCAATCCAAGATAAAGATGCAATATCTTGGCAGAGTGCAATGAATACTGAGATTGAATCTATGGATTCAAATCAGGTCTGGGAGCTAGTAGAACCACCCGATGGTGTAAAAACCATTGGATGCAAGTGGATCTATAAGAGAAAGAGAGGAATAGATGGGAAGGTTGAGACCTTCAAAGCAAGGCTTGTTGCGAAGGGGTATACTCAGAAAGAGGGTATCGATTATGAGGAGACCTTTTCGCCGGTAGCCATGCTTAAATCTATCCGGATTCTCTTATGCATAGCAGCTCATATGGATTATGAGGTGTGGCAAATGGATGTCAAGACAGCTTTCCTTAATGGAAGTCTTGAGGAAAACATCTACATGAAGCAACCAGAGGGATTCATTGCTAAGGGCAAAGAGCATCTTGTATGTAAGCTTAATCGGTCCATTTATGGATTGAAACAAGCTTCGAGGTCTTGGAACATTCGGTTTGATGAGGTGATCCAGTCTTATGGATTTATTCAAAGTCCGGATGAGTCTTGTGTATACAAGAGATGTGACGGAAACGTAGTGGTATTTCTTGTACTATACGTAGATGACATTTTGTTGATTGGCAACAATATCAAGGTGTTATCGGACGTAAGGGTATGGTTGTCCAAACAGTTTGATATGAAGGACTTGGGAGAAGTGGGACACATCCTTGGGATCAAGGTTATAAGGGATCGCAAGAAAAGGATGTTGTGCTTATCCCAAGCTTCATACATAGACACGATTATGGAGCGTTTTAGCATGCAAAACTCCAAGAAGGGTTTTCTACCTTTCAGGCATGGAGTACCTCTATCTAAGGAGATGTGTCCTAGATCATCTGAGGAGATAGAGGAGATGAAGGCGTTCCTTATGCTTCGGCAAAGGAAGCCTCATGTATGCGATGCTCAGAGACCAGATATCTCTGCTTTGCTGGGCATGGTCGCCAGATATCGTAGTAATCCAGACAGGACATTGGATCGCGAAAGCATATATTGAAGTACCTGAGAAGGACTAGGGATTATATGCTGGTTTACCGGGCAGACCAATTACTCCCTGTGGGTTACACGGATTCCGACTTCCAATCTGATAGGGATAACAATAAGTCTACCTCAGGTTTTGTGTTTACTTTGGGAGGTGGAGCCATTGTATGGAGGAGTGTCAAGCAAAAGTGCGTGGCAGACTCCACCATGGAAGCTGAGTATGTGGCGGCCTCTGAGGCGGCCAAAGAAGCTGTATGGCTCAGGAACTTCCTGATGGACTTGGATGTGATTCCTGGTTTGCCCAGAACTATCACGATTTATTGTGATAATAGTGGTGCAGTTGCAAACTCGAAGGAACCACGAGCCCATAAGGCTAGTAAACACATAGAGCGCAAGTACCACCTGATACGAGAAATCGTAAAGCGAGGAGAAGTTGCTGTGGCTAAGATTGCATCGGAGGATAACCTGGCAGATCCTTTCACTAAGGGCCTTCCGGCGAGAGCTTTTGATAGGCATGTGGAGGGAATGGGGATCAGATGTATGGCACTTTGAGGACATCATAGTCTTTTAGTATAAGTGGGAGATTGTAGGGATGTATACTTAAAAGTCTATTTTTTGTATGAACATCTTTATTTTGAAATAAGAATCACATGATCATTGTTTGCATATTTTTATGGTTATGCAATATTGTCTAATACCTTACATTGTAGATAACATGGTGTGTGGTGTCACACGGGAGATCATGTTATCGGCTCCTTGTAAAGTATAAGTAAAGGCTCACAACCGAGATGGCTTTGGACAAACCATCGGAATGATTGTAGTGTGATTTGGTATTGGTTTGTCTTGACCATAGAATCACACTAGTGCACTTTGTGTGTATTGAGCAGGACCGACACAGAGGTGATTCGATTTATTGCTGACTACATAATCGAATCGGACCTCAGATATTATTTAGTACATGCTCTTAATCCCGATATAATAACGGGCACATATACTTGGTACTCATCTCTTTGATTTACCAATGGGCGAGATTTATAGATTAAATCGATAGACTCGGTAAGTTGGGAGATGATATTATTTATATGGTGTGCCGTTGATTATAGGAGGAAATCGTGTCCTATATATTAGGATGATGATGTCCCCTTGAGGAGCTCATAAGGTTCATCATGTAAACCCTGCAGGTGGACTTGGTCCGGCATGATGAAAAGGTTGAGTGGTACTACTCATGGAGTTAGATGTCGATTAATTAATGGTTAGTAAATTAATTAATCGACGGACATTCGAGATCTTAAACACGGGGAGAAAATGTACAAATAATATATGGAGCCCATACTATCATATGGGGGTTGGTGAGGTAGATCAATGATGGACCTTTAGTGGATTGGACCATCATTAGTGGATCGGACTTTATGTGGGCTTGATCCATGGGTGGCCAAGACCCAACTCCTCCTCATGGTCCCTAATGTATCCCATTAACACCTCAAGATGCTTAGATCCAAAGGATAGAAACAAAACACTAAGATCCATTGGTAGAGATTAAATCTCTAAGATCCGACGGTTGAGATCAAATCTCTAGATCCGACGGTTGAGATTAAATCCCTAGAACCAATGGAGGAGATTAATTCATGACTTATCCTTAACTCTATAAAAGGGTTTCATGGGAGTTGGCGTGGATGCAAAAAAGGAGAGCTAGGGTTTTGGGCGGCAAGAGCAATCCTAGTTGAGATAGGATTGGGATTAGGGTTTGGAGGCAAGGGTGGCACCAAATAAGGAAGGTTCTTTCTCTCTTCTTCTTCCTCTTGGGGCCAACGTCCAGCATCCTTCCCAGCTTTTTTCCAGCCTTGGACGGCGCCCAAAAGCCTCCTTCTTCTTCTCCTTAGGTGGTGGAAACAAGATATAGGGTTTCCCTTGGTGTCTTGGTAGTTTTCCACCATCTCCTTCTCCTTCTACTTGGCCGGCGGCAAGGGCTTTGAGAGTTCCTTGTTGGTTGAGTTTTTGAAGGAGAAAAACTTTGTTTCTCATCTTCCTCTTTCTTGGGAAAGGCAAGGAAGGAAGTTTTGTGATCTAGGAGCTTCGACTTTTGGTGGATCGTCGCCCACACGACGTCCAAAAGGAGGAGGGTCATACATTAGAAGACCAAGAGGTATAACTATTCTTCTATCTCTTTTATTCATTGCTTGTGTTTGTTTTTCAAAATATAAGCATGTTATATTTCTGTAAATAGGCTAAATAATACTTGGATCCCGAGTATAAACACAAAAACCGGCGATCCGGACATCGTCTATTCCGCGGCTACTCGTAGAATAGAGGTTGGTCGCTTGAACAACTTGTTTGTTCAAGTGACCTCTCTAAACGAATAGCACGACGATGACTTGGTTGCTTTGGCAATCCCTTTTGTCTAGGATTAAATTTTTTAATCCGGGGACATCGAAGGGATCACCATGGTCAAGCAACCGAGGTGAAGGGGAAGCGAAGTTTCCCCTCACGGATCGACCCCAACAATTGGTATCAGAGCTTCCGGGCAAAACCCTTCACTCCAAAACCCCGTCTTTCGATACCTCCACCGCATCATGGCCAGTACTATATTTGGTCGTGGGGAGAGTGATGGTGTGGTTAAAGCTAGCGAGCTACTTTGCCTCTGGGACATGCTACAAGAAAGGAGTAGCATCGATGTAAGGTCCCACTTCATCAGACACTTAGTGAAGATAGGCAAAGTAGCGAGAGGAGAGATTAATGTGGGAAGCCTACTTACCCACATTTGTCATAGGATGGGGTACGATTACACTGCATTAGTATGTATAGAGGGGAGCCCTAGGATCAACCTAGGAGTGTGCATGGCGATGAAAATGATTGTAAGAGAGGGACACTCCTTATGCTTTGTAAGAAAAAATCTGACAGCCCTTATGCTCTCCGACCCTGATCGTACCACCATCACTACACGCGCCAACTGGCACTTGGACCTGATAGTTGAGTCCCCTCCACATGAGGGACCACCCACATCGGCGCCCATCTCTCCCCCTTTACATCACTCTCCCTCCAGTCCACACATGCATAGGAGCCCACCTAGTCCATGCCGACATGAGCCTGCACCTGCACAACCACCTTTTTCCACTTTTGAGCAGGATGCAGGTACATCGACCTATGATTTCTCAGAGTTTCGATCATGCCTCGATGACATATACGCCGAGCAACAGACGCAGAGGTAGCGATGGGAGGAGTAGAGCACCTACATGCAGGTGGAGTTCTAGAGTTTCCAGGAGCACTTCCAACGGGCTGAGGAGTTCTACGATGAGGCCCGCATCTACTTCCAGGAGGAGGCTACTCGTCACCAGGATGAGGCCGCCTACCGCCAGGAGATGCGGCAGCACATGCATGCCCAGTAGGCACAGTGGGCTAGGGAGGAGGAGCACCGAGCAGTCTCTGCATCCACCAGCTCTCAGATCGACCACATGTACATGTGGCATCAGCGGCTCAGCAGCAGGTTCTCCCAGGATCCTGAGATGCCGAGGCTCCCAGACTTTCCACCTCGTCCACCATACTAGAGGTATACTTTCATTTAAGTCTAGGGGGAACCCCAAATTTTATTTTGTTTCTAGCAGTAGTTTGTTTCCTAGTATTTACATTTTTATTAGCATTTATTTATTCATGCATAAGTTGTTGAGTTTCTTTCAGTACTTAGTTTTTGTTATCCGTAAAGTTGCCTCAGTAGTATTTTTAAAAGTTACTTACATGAGTTGTTCTCATAGGTAGCTTAACTTCATTTATCTCTTGGTATTTTATTTTATTCACTTTAATGAATGTTCTAAACTTACACTGGTTAGCTTTTATTTTTACACCTACACATGTCGAACATTCTGAAAGGGAGAGTCTAGTACATACCTAGTTATGATTCATCTCAGTAGTCTAGTACTTTGGAATCCACAGGTGACTCTAGGTTTAGCATTTTAGTTACTGGAGATGCTCGGATTGTGTAAGCCCATTCGAAAAAATCAAAATCCCAGTGAGTTGAAAAATAAAAGAGAGAAAAGAAAAGAGAAATAAAAGAGAAAGAGAAAAAAAGAGAGAGAAGATTATGAGGGATTAAAAAATAGTTGTCGTGGGTGGAAATGGCTTGGTGCCCCTTTGAGACCGAGTTAGGTTACTAGGGAAACACCTACCAATTTCTCTCAATACCGAGCACACCTTTGAGACTTTGTGCTAGATCTAAGGAACAACCCTCGCTTTGGGCAGGTAAGTGCCTAAGAGCCGGAGACCTTAGAAAAGATATAGGATGACGACTTAACTAACCATGGAACGGGTATCCCCTAAGAATGATTCGCTTAGCACGAGCACGAGAAGCTAACCTAGTGAATTTCTAGAACATATTTATTTTGCTTTGATTGCAAATACCACTTGATAAATTTAGTTAACATGCTAAGTATGGAACAATATCTTTTTAAAATTTCATGGCACTAAGGTTTGCTTGAGGACAAGCAAAGATTTAAGTCTGGGGGAAGTGATGTGAGCGAAACATATAGGGTTTTAGGAGTAGTTTTCGCTCACATCTCATTACGTTTTATGTTAGTTTCATGCATATGTCACTTTATTTTGCACGCATTTCCTATTTTTTGGTTCGGAGGTCTGCTCTTTGTACTTTTGCGTGTAGGATAGCATTTTGGGGGAAAAAGACGCACTTTCGAAGCAAAAGAAGGACATTTTGCAGCTAGACGCAAAATGGGACGCGACCTGGGTGTGTGGCTACACACGGCCGTGTCCAATGGGCGAGATCATCCACCCTAGGGCTGCACACGGCCTGTCCATGTGGAAACACACGGTCATGTGGTGGCCCCACAGATTGACGTGACTAGGGCTTTTTTCAGATTTTACAGCAGTCCAAGGTGATGTCTATATAAGGACGGCTCCGCCCAAACCCTAGGGGGGAGGCATGATGGCTGGGACGACACTCCGAAGCCCTAAAAAGCTTCGAAAACTCACAATGGGGAGGAAGAACATCGTCGTAGGTCCACATTCTGCACTTCAACGCTGAAGAGAAGGACACATAGGCATTGTAATTTCTTGTTCTTTCATTTTATTTCTGATATATTTGAACATGTACATGCCTTGTGATTCTCCTCTTTTATATATGGAGTAGTTCCTTTGATTCTAGGATTAGGGAGTAGATTGTGTGCTCATGACATGTTGGTTCAAATTAAATTCTATTTTTGAGTTTGAATTTGCAATTGGAAATTGTTTATACCCATATCTATGCGTATTTGGTTTTCTACCTGCTGTGCTTAGGCGATACGAGGGGTGACAACCTTTGTATCTAAGATTTAGGGGATTTTATACAAGGAACCTAGGGGTAAACCTGATCTCCTATAACTGTAGGTATAAGGATGCGATGGAACCAGAAACAGTTCATCGCAGGGATTGATTTGGCATCCTCGTACCGTCTATCCCATCCTTGTAAGGTAGAGATAGCTCCCGGTAGATGTGGTGGCTCATCGGGAGAGTGTATGATGTCCCTTCCACAAAACCATAGCTATACGTTTAGACAACGCCCAGTTGACAGCATGTTTTGCGACACACAAGCAAAACCGAAGTCCTAGAATCCCTTTTTAAAGATCTCAGCATGCTCCTTTCTTCCTCCGTGTGACACCGTATTAGAGTTTAGTCCACCGACAACCCTCGCAATCGAAACCTTTTAGATTTTACTTCCGAACAATTTCAACCACTGAACATATTGATATTCGAATCCCAGTCCCTGTGGGATCGATAATCTTTTATTACTTGACGACATTCATGCACTTGCAGGCGTTGAGCACGAGCGCGTGCTTCGAGTCCTCGACGGCCTACATCGCGAGATTTGAGGTCACGTTTGTGTGCATCAAGTGCTTACCTCATACTTACCTAGTGTTCAAGTGAAGTTCCTCGTTTTGTAGCCCATTGGTGGTGATTGAGAGCGATGCTTTCGATGATATCGAATGCTTCGTCTAATGTTTTGTTCATTAGGGCCTCACATGCGGCAGAGTCTAGAGAGGTTTGTGTAGAGTAAGATATACCATTATAGAATGTGTGGATGATTATCCATCTTTCGAGTCCACGATGGGGGCATTGCTACAGTAATCCTTTGAAACGGTCACAAGCTTCAAAAAGAGACTCTCCATTTTTTTGTGAGAAGTTAGTGATTTGATGATGGAGATTTGAAGTCTTACTTGGGGGAAAGTATTTGTTAAGGAATTTTTGCTCAAGTTGGTTCGATGTTGTGATGCAGTCTACAAGGAGAGAATGTAGCTAGGCTCTTGCCTTGTCTCAAAGTGAGAAAGGGAACAACCTTAACCTAATAGCGTCTGTAGAAGCCCCATTAAATTTTAAAGTTTCACAAAATTCTAAAAATACCTCTGTGTGCAAATTAGGGTCTTCTGTAGCTCCTCCTCCGAACTAATGTTGTTGTATCATGGACAGTAATGCTGGTTTCAATTCGAAGTTGTTTGCTTTGATGGGAGGCCATCGTATGCTTGACCTTAGCCTTCTTGTAGTTGGGGTTGCATAGTCCTTCAAAGTTTTGTTTTCCTCCTGTGCTGTCATATCAGTAGATTGGGCTTCCTTAAGTTGTTTCTGGAGTCTTTGCCTAGCAAGGAGGGTTCTTTCTATCTTAGGATATTCTTCTATTAATTCTCCTTGTTTAGTTAATCTATTCATAAAATAAGAAATGTACTCTCAAGGAAATGATTATAGCAATGATAATGAAAGTATAAATAAATAAATATCTAGATTAACCTAATTGCAAATAACTAATATAAACACATCCCCTAGCAACACCACCAAAAATTTGATGTTGATGCAACCCGCAAGCATGCGGTCATCGTCAAGTAATAAAAATATTGATCCTCTTTGTTAAGTACTAATTGTTTGCAAAGGAAGATTATTTAGAAGAATTAATTTGTTGAGTAATGGTCAAATAAGGAGAATCAGAATAAAGAATTGCTTTTGAGATTTATCCTAGGATGTCACATTTGCTATTATATCGGTTATTAAGAAGAGATTCTCAAGTATTGGTATGTATTCATGATGGAGACACGTTCTAAGGTAATCATTAGCCTCTATCGAGGTTATAATGATATTTTACGTAGACATGATTCCGACTTTCCCTGTATTCGAACTCAAGCGACCTTGTTACCTAGAATCCTGTCACTAGATTTAGGCAAGTCAAAATCTTAGTCCAACTACTAGTGAATCATAAGAATGGTCCAAGTAAATCTTTGATTCTCTTAAAATCCATGAGAGGTTTAATTACATTCACGATGTCCGTTTGTAGATAACCTTTACCGCTGTTGGAACTTGTCGCTAGAACCCCACGAAATTATCTAGACTTTAATCGTTACTTGTAACTAAATTCTCACGTTTAGTTCTATGGATCCAAGGTCTCAGTTCTTGACTAAGTATGTCTAAGAACACACAGAAGAGTGGCTAGCAGTTACGTAATGTTAAACCAAAAACACACGATAGAACTAAATCACAAAATACATATCGATAATTAAAAAAAATCATCCAAGAGAACACAACATAGAGCTACTCCCTAATCCTAGGACCAAGGAGAGTTACTCCATAGTTGGGAAAGAAGAAGATGTCGAAGTATAGAAAGACATTTGATACTAGAAGAGAATAAGAGTAAAACTAGACTAATCAGTGTCGTAGAGGCTTCTTCCTGACTTGGAGCTTCTCCTCCTCGATCCCTCTAAATCCCTTTCTCTTCTACTCCTCCCTCTGACCAAATCCTTTCCTCCTTAACAGGGCTTTTTTTATAGACTTTTCTAGAGAGAAAATTGGAAAATCAGTTGCAAGAAATTCAAAACATCCTTAAGAAAAATCGAGATTTCGATTATCCTGCAGCACGATCGTGCCATTTGGCACAACCTGGGCATGCCAGGCATTGTGGAGACTTGGCAAGCACCAAAATTGGGTGTGCTGAAAGAGCAGGTCATGCCCTAGGCATGTTGGACACTGGGAAGTCCGAAAAATGGGTATTGTGGCTCCGTTTGTTCCCTGTTTCATCGTGTATTCACGTGGCTTTCCTCCATGGCTCAATTATGCCTTCTTTTGCCTTGATTTATGCGTTTTTGAGAATAAAAACATGAAAACTGTAGTTATCTAAACTAAAAGTGTAATATTAAAATAAAGGCTATGTTTTATGCATGATATGTGAACAAAACCTAAGAAATACATGATAAATAAATATTATAAAGTGTGTATGATTCACACTCATCAATTAGCTAAGCCTATCTTAGGAGAGCCTCTATGGGTGTATTTAACGGTATAAGAAGGGGAGATCAGTTCGGTCTTATTATGACAGGAAGGTTCTCAATAGAAGCTTATCTATTATACTAGTCACATATAAAAGGAGTCAAGCTGAGGTACATTGAGTCAGAAAAGTCGGCGTATATTTTGGTGTTGACTGCTCATAAGTTAAGGCCCTTTTTTTTTGGCTCATCCAATAAATGTGTTGACAAGTAGTGAGCTGGATCGAGTGGTTTCCAAACCTAATTCTTCTGAAGATTGGTTAAATGGGTTGTAGAACTAAGTGAATATGATATTCATTACCATCCCTGTACTACTATTAAGTCTCAGTCTCTGACTGACTTTTTGGCTGAAGTGCTAGTTATTCACGAAATCGGCTTGGCGAAGGAAGGAGGGGCAGCTACATGGAAAATTTTTGTAGACGGGTCTTTGAGGGTTGGAGGAAGCAGAGTAGGGGTATTTATGGTGTCTCCTTTAGAGAAGGAAACTTGTATAGACATATGGCTAGGGTATAAGGCCTCCAATAATGAAGTCGAATATGAAGCTATCTTGTCAAGATTGCAAGCAGCTCGGGCAGTAGGAGCCGACTTTGTCCTAGTGTACTCAGATTCTCAACTGGTTGTTTCCCAGCTTCAAGGTGCTTTCGCTGTCTAAGAAGAGAGATTGCAGAAATAGTTTGAGTCCTTTGAGAAATTAAAAGCTCATTTCTGAGAGATGCACCTATAATAAATCTCGAGAGAAGAGAACATGAAGGCAAATGAATTGGCTCGGTTAGCTAGTGCGCTAACAGAATGGGTGTCTCAGGATCCTATGTGTTTAGAGGTTCCAACATCTCTAATAGTTTACAATGTAGAAGACGAGTTGACTGAAGATGGTGGCACATCTGTTTGGAGGACAGATATAACAGCCTATCTCCAATAAGGAAGTCTTCCATCTGATTCTAGGGTGCCATTATCCTTGATGAGAAGAGTGAAGTGCTTCATGTTTATTGACAGAGTTGTATACAAGTCATCATTCGATTGACCATTATTAAAATGTCTCGGGAAGGAGGATGCCAAGTGGATACTCAGGGAAATCCACAAAGGGTATTATGGTAACCATTTAGGGGGTCGAGCGCTGACTCAAAAGGTGTTGCTAGCTAGGTACTTTTGACTGACTCTCCACTAAGATGTCATCCACCTAGTCAAGACTTGCTAGGCTTATCAGTGTTGATGCAATCGGCCCAGGTCACGATTGACCAGGACTCGAGTTTGACTCGAGTGATGTTTTGATGTTTCGACAAAAACATATGACAATGTAATTGTCATGAGAAAAGTCCAAGTCATGGGTACTTGGCATGGGAAGTCCAAGTGGGACACTTGGCATTTGAGAGAAGTCCAAGCATGGGTCTTGGCAAATGGAAAGTCCAACATGGGTTGGCAAGGGAAAGTCCAAGCTTGAGTCTTGGCATTTGAAGTCCAAGGGGTTTGAGATTGGCGGTGTAAAGTCCAAGCGGGAGTCTTGGTAGCATAAGTCCAATGGTTGGCAGCGTAAAGTCCAAGCGGGAGTCTTGGCGGCATAAGTCCAATGTGCCTTGGCGGTGTAGACACCGTTAGCATGACATAGCCGATGGAAGCACCTGAAGGCTAGCGCGATGGATGAACAAGTCATGGATGACTTGGAGGGATCCGAGATGCGTAAGGCTGATGGAGGTGGCTAGAAGGCTTAGGTCTAGGCTAAGGGTGGTCTAGCAAGTATGGGGGCACCATACTTGAGCTAAAACCTCATATTTGAGGTGTGCCAGTCGACTGGTGTCATGTGGCAGTCGACTGGCATAGTCAACTAGGGTTTGACTGCGGGAATTGCCCTAGCAGTCGACTGCCATTGATGGGCAGTCGACTGATTGGACGAGCAGTCGACTGATATGGCTCATCAGTCGACTGATGCTCGGATTTTAGGGCACAGAGTGGAGTCTCACTCGACTGCTGGGACGAGCAGTCGAGTGATGGCTCATCAGTCGACTGATGCTCATGATCAGTCGACTGATATCCTAGCCGTTGGATTTTTCCAGCGTGGATTACACCGTTGTCTCACAGCAACAGTGTGATCAGTCGACTGATGGTCCCGAGCAGTCGACTGATCGACCTTTTCCAGCACAGGTTGAAGCTATATAAGGAGCTCGTGATGGAGGAAAAGATAGCGATTTTCTTGAGCAAAATTGAAGGGGGAAGTTGGTGCTTTCCAGTCCTTCAAAGCTAGTTCAAGGCAATCAAAGATCAAGCAATCCAAAGCTCTTGTAAAGTGTTTTTCCTTTACTTGCATTTGTATTTCATTGTATTTGCTTGTATCTATTTGATTATTGTTGTAATCATTATTGTATGAGGTTTCTCCACCTCCGGATTGTTCCGAGAAGGAGTGTTTATTAGTGGTTGCGTGTGCATCACTAAAGCTCGTAGAGCTCGATCCGTGGAGTAGGAACCGTGTGGTTCCGAACCACGTTACATACTCGTATTCTTGTTGTGTTTGCGTATTTCGTTATTGTATTATATCTATTTCCGTTGCGCACTAACGAAATTGTAGAGACGAACACGCGATCAAATTCCATCTACGAATGGTCAAACGCTATTCACCCCCCTCTAGCGGCGTCAAATATCCTACAATTGGTATCAGAGCCCGGGGCTCTTCTACGGATTAACAACCCGGAGTCAAGACGATAGAGGAACAAGATGGAGTTCGAGGATAGATTGGGTGACGACATCAACGTTCCGCCTTCATTCGACCGTGAACATTTCATGTATTGGAAAGGTAGGATGGAATATTTTCTAATTACGAACATAGAAAATTGGTTTGCCGTGATTATAGGTTTTGATGCTCTGAGAGGAGAGAACGGCGAAATCCTCAAAATGAAGCGATGGACCGAGGAGCAATGGCAAAAATTCAAGACAACCGTTAAGGTAACAAAAATGTTAATTAATTTGATACCTAACGATATTTTGTCTAGATTAGGAAGCTATAGGGATGCCAAGGAGTTGTGGAACAAGTTGGTCAAGTTCCACAACAATCCCGAATTGGTCCAAGAAGACTTGGAAGAGGAGGAGACCGAAGAGGAAGCTTCATCATCCTCACAAGAAAGTGAGGAGTCAACCTCCGGATCGGAGAAAGAAGAGGTGGAAGAAGTGGAAGAAGTATCCACTTCTAGGATTGAGGAGATTAGAGCATCCTCAACACCGGAGCAATAAGAAGTACCATCTACATCCGGTCAAGAGGAAGAACAAGCTCAAGAGATCCTCACCACCGAACTAGGTAACTCAAACACTCAAATTTCAAATAAAATCCATATATTGTGTTTTGAGTGTAGGGAGTATGGGCACTACAAGAGCAAGTGCCCAAAGAAGGTTAAGAAGACTCCTCCGGCGCCTAAAAGTCAACAAAAGTCAAAGGATGCCGGTTCCCCATCATCTAAAGACAAGGAGCATATCATTTGCTTCAAATGTTGACAACCGGGACATTACCAAAATCAATGTCCTAGGGGGAGCAAGAAGACCCAAGAAGGAGTATCACAAGTAGGGGGAGCTACTAAGGCAACCCCTAAGGTATATTTTCATAATGCTCATTCCTTAAATTCTAAGCAAAAGCATGCTAGAATTAATTCAAATAACTTTGCTATTACTCATGAATCGAAGCATGCTAGGAATGATAACTCTAGATATATTTCAAAGAAGGAGAAATTTGGGACAAATGTCCCTAGAAATGTCATGCCTAAGAAAGCAATTAAGAAAATCAAAAACCATTTAGGTATCAATTCCAATAAGGGTAAACATATGTCTAAGGTAAATGGTAATGCCCAAAAACCTAATCAAAAATCATTTGGACAACTAGAATTAGAGAACCAAGCCTTAAGGTCAAGGCTTGAAAAACTAGAAAAGACCCTAAATAAGCTACAAAATCAATTTCAAGGGTCTAATGGTCAAAGTCAAGGGTCAAGATCTCAAAGTCAACATCTAGGACCCAAAAGACAAAATTCAACCAAGGGCAAGAAAGGTTTGGGTCACAAACCTAAGCCTAAGGTGACTTATCATTGTGTTCCATTTGACTATGGAACACAAACTAGGTCTAGGAAGACCAAGGTTGCAAGGGGAGTTACCTCTAGAGTCAACCTAGGTAAGACCACAATGATCAAGGCTAACAGGCCTAGGAGGGTCATTAGGAAGGTATCTAGGGAGGTTATCCCTAAGGAATACCTAACTAATTCAATGAGCTCAAATAGATTTTGGGTTCCAAAGAGCGTGATTGATTCACGTTAAATGGGTTAGAATGTGCCAACCATGATTGGATGAGTAGTTAACTCAACCATGGTAAAGGTGGCACTTTAGGTTATTTTCAAGGTTATGATTACCTTGGAAATACATTTGAGCCTTAATCCTAAAGGATTTTAGGATGTGTCAATATATTTTTGAAAACATGAAAATCAATAAAATTGGCACAATCTATATTTAGAGGTCATAGTGTGTAACTTTGATTGTTGTCACACTTTAGAAGTTCATGTATCAAGAGAAGTGTGTTTAAGATGTAAAAGTAACATCTAGTGTGATACTCAAGTGCCACACAACTTGATGTCTTGTACTTACCATGCTTCATATGTTTCACCATGTGTTTGCATGGAAGGAATGTCTAGGATGAATTGCATCTCACAAAACAAGCCTTCTTACCTTGATTGTGTATTTCAACACTTAGAAAGGGTGAGATGTTAGGATTTGGAAATTATTGGATGTTAATGTTTGCCAAAATGAAATAAAACATTAAAATACATTAACGAATACATGAATATAAGTATAACATCAATATGTTCGATATACAAGATTAAACATGATAAAATGGAATAAATTAGATGAAAGAAATCGAGATTTTTTGAATTTCAAAATAGCAAATCAGATATCAGTCGACTAATACAGTTATCAGTCGACTGATCATACTGTAGCGCGATACGATGCGTCCAACAGTCGAGTGCTGGCTCCAAGACTCAACTGCTTGAACATCAGTCGATTGATGGGATACATCAGTCGACTGATGGTACTGTTCACCGAGGCTGAGGGTCATCAGTCGAGTGCTCGCTCATCAGTCGAGTGGTGACAACACCAGTCGACTGATGAGCCACATCAGTCGACTGATGTTACTGTAGCACGTCACAGAAGGCTCAGCAGTCGATTGCTGAGCCGGAGCAGTCGACTGCCGGTTCGGTAAACCCGCTAATAAGCCGCGATCAGTCGACTGATGCTGCACATCAGTCGACTGGCATCGCGATTTTATAACACCGAACCACTAGGGTTCGGCATCTTCACGCGAAGCCTCTCGTTCTTTCTTTCTCCTCTCCGATCGCCAACTCTTCTCCGACCAGTCTTTCCAGTCGTGCCAGCCGCCCAAGCCTTAGGTTTGATAGCTAAGCCTTTCTTCTCGCTTTTTCACTCATCTCACAGCCCTATTTCACTCATTTCCAACGTTTGTTTCCCTATTTTCGATTAGGGTTCCGGCATCTAAGTCCTCCGGCGAACTTTCCGGCGACCCCCTCAACAATATCCGAGCATTCCCTCGTCACACCTCCAAATGGCACCGAAGTAATTTTTTTTTTACCCAAAAACCCTAATTTTGTTTTCTTTTCAATTGTAATCCTTTTAAATCTAATTGTGTATTGGTGCCCATGCATGTCTTATCATTGCATTACATATAGGAGAACCCGTAGGAATGATCCACCCGAGGGTGAATCTCGATTGTACCAATCTATGTTGGTTAGGTACATCGATAGGGACTTTTTCCAACGTTATTGTAGTGATGTCATTGACATATTTGCCTATTATCATCTCATGAAAATTGTCTTATGCACACATGCCATTAACGATAACCTCCTTAAGGAGTTTTATCAAAACCTAAAGAAGGTAGACGATGGCTCTACCTACACTACTCGCATTGCAAAACACGATTTAGAGTTCACTCCTGCGATACTGCAGAAGTTTCTCGAGTGTAAGCCCTCGGATGACACCTTCATCTTTTACCCCACCTTTGATGCTCCTTTACCCGAGCCATTTGACCATATTTCTTTGGACTCTATGCATGAGCATATTTTTGGTCATCCTCGTCCACCAGCCCAGAATTTATTTCCTATTACTGAGTTATCTGCACCTGACAATGTACTCTACAAGGTCATTGTTGGGTGTTTTCTTCCGATCGTCACTCGGGGTCTGGCCAAGATTCGGCCTCCCCATCTATTTCTACTCTACGCCATGCGTAATAGATTAGACATTAACATTGCATTAAATATGTTTCATTGCATAGTGCATTTCATTTCCCCTGTACAAGGGAAAGTGCATATGCCATATGGTCACATTATCACAGCATGGTTAGAGTCAGTAGGCATCAACATTCACAGGGGTTCTCTGAGAGCGCTCTCTGAGGTGTACGACTGCATATCGATTCGCAACTTCTCGTTAGCAAAGATACGGATGGGGCCTGGACAGATGGAGTTGGTGCCTCGACCACCACCCAGGGCACGCAGAAAGCCTCCTCTGGTACCCAGAGAGGCGGCAGAGGACTATGAGGATGTAGACACCGCTGATGAGGAGGATCAGCTGCCAGCAGATGCATCAGCGGCGGGTCCATCAGATCGTCTTGGCCAGTTGGAGTCCAGATTCCAGGACTATCAGCAGACGGTCGACTCTAGACTGACAGAGCTCTTAGTAGTCCAAGCATCCATGGGCGCATGTCTTGGTCGGATGGAGAAGAGATACATGCAGATTGCGGAGTCCCAGAGTCGTATGGAGCAGCGTCAGCTCGATATGTATGAGATGATGCGGGTCTGGACTTTGAGTCAGCAGCCTCCTCCACCTCCTGTAGATGACTAGATTTAGAGGATGTTAGAATTTTCGTTTTTCAATTTTTTTTGTAGTGAGATTGAGCATATCAAATCTCCATTTTGAATGTAAAAAAACTGAAATCTTTTAAATTAAATGAAATTTCTGTTTGTGAAAATCATGCGTGTTTGAGTGAGTATTTGTATTATTGTATTGGTTTATGAAAGCTGCTATATCATGACGTGGAATTGCATCTTATCATATAACATGTCATGTCATTGGTTATGCTTATTTTATATGTCATGTTGTTTTAAATTATATCACATGCCATGACATCATGATCATTGGTCCTGCTTAATTATTGCTATCTTTATGCCATGATCATTCATGCATTTATTTTGATTAGAATTGATTTAAGGAAAAATGGCATGACTTGGAGTCCCATTTATAAGGGAATCAAGTAGGGTTGCCTAGAAAATGCATGAGGCCATAATAATCCTAATCCCACATCTCACATTTAAAATTGACATGTATGTGTGTGTATACACCTTAGATAACATGTGAGATGTTAGGATAATAAGTTAGGTTCAAGGTGCATAGATAGTGCATCTAGATGAACTTAACTTATTTCAATAATCACTAAGAATCATGAGGAAAGCTAATATACAAGTTATGTATATTTAGCCGATAAACCATGGTTTGAAATAGGTTTTCAAAAATATTTTAAAATCAATTTAGAAAACCTTGGTGAAATCTATCTTTTGATAGCCATCATCATTGTAGAAGTTGATACAAAGTAGATCAAAAACCTTAAAGTTTTAATACCTTTTGAACTTTGTACCAATCTCCTATTTCAATGGTAAAAATATTTTTCCAAAATTTTTCACCGATTGTATGTGTGATAAGTAATATACGTATCAAGTTTCATGATTTTTTGATTTACGTAGAATTACTTATGAATTTTCAAAAGTCGAGTCTGATTTTTGAAAAATCAAGTTTTCAGTTATCGATCATTGCCTCTACGAAGGCATGATCGATGGGTAGCGTTGGACTCGACTAGCGGTCGATATCACTCATTGCTTTGATAATTTCGGGAAAACTAGGTTTGTTTAGCCCGGTTTCAACTACGGTTAAGGTCCCTAATCGCTTCTGACCCTAGGATATGCTTTGGGAAGCATTATAAAGGGTGAAAATCCATTGGATATGGATTTGGAGAGGTGTTTAGGATTTGTATCAAATTTAGAGTGTTGGAAAGTTCAATGTTGAATTTCTAACCATATTCTTGATGATTTAGAGTTCCTATTTGCTTAGGGATTTCCCAAAGACATTGTTGGTGCAATGGTCTAGGGGGAGCAAGTCTTTAGGGGGAGGAATTCATCATGGGATGATAAATGATATTTTTCCTCATGCAGAGGGAAGTGAGATTTTGAGAGTCTCAATTTGGAAATTGGGAGAGCATATAGGATTGCCTCTCTTGAGTGATATGGGACTTATCACTAGGAAGATGGTAGGCATCCTAGGTATTTTTGGACCAAGGGGGAGATTGTAAGATCTCATTAGGCCATGAGGCATTGACCTTCTTGGAGAGATAACCATTTTGATGTGTGTCAAAAAGGGGGAGAATATGTTTGGGAAAATATTTGGGATTACCAATTTGGAATAATTGGTAAGAGACTTGAGTTAGCGGTCTAACTCAAATGGTTTGGTTTTTGTCAAACATCAAAAAGGGAGAGATTGTTGGTGCAATCGGCCCAGGTCACGATTGACCAAGACTCGAGTTTGACTCGAGTGATGTTTTGATGTTTCGACAAAAATATATGACAATGTAATTGTCATGGGAAAAGTCCAAGTCATGGGTACTTGGCATGGGAAGTCCAAGTTGGACACTTGGCATTTGAGAGAAGTCCAAGCATGGGTCTTGGAAAATGGAAAGTCCAACATGGGTTGGCAAGGGAAAGTCCAAGCTTGAGTCTTGGCATTTGAAGTCCAAGGGGTTTGATATTGGCGATGTAAAGTCCAAGCGGGAGTCTTGGCAGCATAAGTCCAATGGTTGGCGGCGTAAAGTCCAAGCGGGAGTCTTGGCGGCATAAGTCCAATGTGCCTTGGCGGTGTAGACACCGTTAGCATGACATAGCCGATGGAAGCACCTAAAGGCTAGCACGATGGATGAACAAGTTATGGATGACTTGGAGGGATCCGAGATGCATAAGGCTGATGGAGGTGGCTAGAAGGCTTAGGTCTAGGCTAAGGGTGGTCTAGCAAGTATGGGGGCACCATACTTGAGCTAAAACCTCATATTTGAGGTGTGCCAGTTGACTGGTGCCATGTGGCAGTCGACTAGCGTAGTCAACTAGGGTTTGACTACGGGAATTGCCCTAGCAGTCGACTGCCATTGATGGGCAGTCGACTGATTGGATGAGCAATCGACTGATATGGCTTATCAGTCGACTGATGCTCAGATTTTAGGGCACAGAGTGGAGTCTCACTTGACTGCTGGGACGAGCAGTCGAGTGATGGCTCATCAGTCGACTGATGCTCATGATCAGTCGACTGATATCCTAGCCATTGGATTTTTCCAGCGTGGATTACAGCGTTGTCTCATAGCAACAGTGTGATCAGTCGACTGATGGTCCCAAGTAGTCGACTGATCGATCTTTTCTAGCACAGGTTGAAGCTATATAAGGAGCTCGTGATGGAGGAAAAGATAGTGATTTTCTTGAGCGAAATTGAAGGGGGAAGTTGGTGCTTTCCAGTCCTTCAAAGCTAGTTCAAGGCAATCAAAGATCAAGCAATCCAAAGCTCTTGTAAAGTGTTTTTCCTTTACTTGCATTTGTATTTCATTGTATTTGCTTGTATCTATTTGATTATTGTTGTAATCATTATTGTACGAGGTTTCTCCGCCTCCAGATTGTTCCGAAAAGGAGTGTTTATTAGTGGTTGCGTGTGCATCACTAGAGCTCGTAGAGCTCGATCCGTGGAGTAGGAATCGTGCGGTTCCGAACCACGTTACATACTCGTGTTCTTGTTGTGTTTGCATATTTCGTTATTGTATTATATCTATTTCCGCTGTGCACTAACAAAATTGTAGAGACGAACACGTGATCAAATTCCATCTACGAACGGTCAAACGCTATTCACCCCCCCCCTCTAGCGGCGTCAAATATCCTACAATCAGATGCACAGTAATAGGTCAGACGACTAGCCGAGTTGATAAAGGCCATGGTAGCCTCCTACCCATTTAATTAGTGGGGGATGGATATAGTCAGATCGATGCCTACAACTCCTCTACAGAAGAAAGTCTTGCTGGTGGTTGTTGATTAGTTCTCTAAATGGGTGGAAGATGAACCCCTGGCTAAGATTGCAGAAGGAGCAGTGATAGAGTTTTTATTGAAGAATATCGTCTATAGATATGGAATTCCATGGAAGCTAGACAGTGATAACCGACACCAAGTCCAAGGTCGTAAAATTCAAGAGTGATGTCAAAGTCTTAATATTAAGCAAGCTTTTACCTCAGTGGCTCATCCCCAAGCTAAAGGGCAAGTGGAAGTGGTTAACCGAATAATCATACAAGGATTAATGCCAGATTAGGAGCTAATCGGGGAAATTTGGTGGAGGAGCTCCCGGGAATATTGTGGACTTACAGAACTACACCTAAGGTAGAAATAGAAGAAACACCTTTCAGCCTAGTGTATGAGACCGAGACTGTTATCCCTATAGAAGCTCTTTTGAATAGTGTCTGAGTCAAAGCTTATGACTCATAACATAATCAGATATTGAGAAGTACCAAGTTAGATATGGTGAAAGAAAAGTGAGAGCAAGATCGAGGCTGAGCTGAAGCTTGCAAGCAGAGAATACAGCAAGTCTTCAATAAAAAGGTATTGCCATGGGAATTTCAAGTAGGAGACATGGTGTTATGTAAGGTTAATTCTGTGGGGGAGCTAGGGAAGTTAGCTCCTTACTGGGAAGGTCCCTACAAGGTTACTCGTAGGTTTGTGGGAGTTGCTTATTACCTCCAAGATGCTAAAGGGAAGGAGTTACCTAGGCCTTTGAATGTAGTACATTTAAAGCATTTTTATTGTCGAAAAGAGGGAAGTGTAAGTAAAAGAGAAAGAAAAAAGGGGGCACTGATTTTGCATTTGTATACTTATATTGAAAATGGACAAAGATAATACAATGTTCTGAAGTATCCACTCTTATGTCACCTCGATTTTCAGTTACACATAGGAGCTAGAAGAAAATTATAGTTTGAAATAATCTGGGGGATAATGTTGGAGGGTCATCTCCCAATTGAGAAATGGAGTCGGTTGTTGAGCGGGAGGAAACCCTTGCTCTGCATATTGGTGAACTACCTCCTTAAAACCATCATAGAAGGTGGCCTTTATCTGGGGAGCCAAGCATTCTTGTTGTTGTTTTTTAGAAGTCTCCACATATTCGCGGAATTTAATACAGCACTCCCGGTGCTCTATAAAGTCCTTGCAGAGTCGACGGTATCGACAAGATGTCTAATTGAGGCCTACAACCAAGGCATGCATATTATGGGTATAAGAAGTCTGATCCTATTGAAAAATCTTAGACATTTTAACCAAATCCTGACGCATAGAGGTCGAAGTATCTCTAACAGCTGCTGAGTGAGCCATGGAATGGGTTTCTTCATAACTGCCCTATTGTAAGGAGGTTTGGTGTTTCTGCACAAGGGAAAGAGCCCTATCCCTCTCTTTTTGGAAGTAGGAGGTCCGACAGATTTCCCTGCTTACTTGACCCCTCAAATATGATATTATTTCCTCTCTTTTTTGTTGTGATTGTGCCTCTGGCAATTGGGCACGACACGGGGCTAATCCTTTTAGGAGGGAGTCTTCTTGTTGACGACCTACCTATTGAGCTGCCAAACCTGCTTGACTCTGTAGAGAAGTTTGCTGATGGACTTGAGTTTGATACTAGGATAGGGAGTGCCTTAACTCTTGATAATTTGGCATTGCCTGTGCAATATGGGTTAGAGAAGAAGAGTCATTCAAGAATTAATAAAACAAGGTCCAGAAGAACTTACCAAAGCAAGGGCATGTTGCATGCTTTCCATTCGGGGTATCAATTCCTCTTGATGAAGAATTTGCAAATCTCTTGAAGGTATTGAAGGAGAAGAAGGAAGAGGGAGTATAATCAATTCACATCCTTGAGTGGAGGACAAGAACACTATATCAGAATATCGAATCGCCTCAGTGGGAGGAGGAGGAAAAGGCTTAGGGAATGATGAGGGAATGTTAGTAGTAGGAAATGGGCCCAAAGAAGTGTATATGGAAACCCCCTATGAGGAGGAACTGGGTGATTCTTGAGGCAACCAAGGAATAAGGTGAGAAGAAGTATTAGGAGCAGGAACAACTTCTCCCACAAAAGAGAAGGGAGGAGAAGAGGAGTTAGGGTTATGCGTTGTTGACGAGGAATCTATGTCCCCTTGAGATTGGGAGAAGAGGGGGCAGAAGGAACTATTGGTGAGGATGCTGGGGAACATAAGATAGGTACTACACCGGAAGACAAGAGGGCGATGGGGAAGAGGTCATCTGTGGGTGATGTATTTTCTTCGAAAAAGGAAAGGGAAGAAGAAGGGGAGTTAGGGTTCTGTGGTAGAGGCGGAGGAATCTTTTCCTCTAGTGGCAAGGGGGAGAAAACCAGGGCAGAAATGTTTGGCAAGGCGGATAGGGATATTACCAACGATGATGAAGAAGTATGGACCGAAGAGGGAACAGTAGAAGGAAGGTCATCGGGGGCAGGGGAAAATATTGGAGAAGAAGGACCGACAGATATGCCTATGGCAATAGCATGATTCTTTCGAGTCCTCTAGCAAGCAGCGTTCATCATGGTCATCTTCATTTTCTAGAAAGAAGAAAGTTAGGTTGCTTTAAAAAGAAGAGAGGTGAAATTCTCAGTCAAGATAGCAACGACAGGGGACACTCGAACACCGGAGAATTTGAAAGGGTTGATGGGATAAGCAAGAAACCCTATTTAAGATGTAGCGACTGATTCTTTATAAAGGGGGAGGAGAAAAGACCATGGGCAGGGCTACAGGCGACAGTCCAGGCCCAAGTTATAGGCCATTCATGGGTCGGTTTGTAAACTGATGGTATCATGAGCCCAATTCTAAAACTTTGTAGCAGAAGATTTCCATAGAAGTCTTTCAAATAGTCAGCCGAGGCAATTTGTAAGCCCTCGAGTTGATTTTTATTCTCATTCAGTTCAGCGATGGTCGAAGCTTACAGATCCATGCGATGGTGGATCGGAGGAGTCGTGTTTAAGATAGAATTCATTCTAAAAGAATGGCAAAGTATATTACTATGGCCGACCGACGCAATTCATAAACCCTCGGGTCAGTCTTCATTCTCATTTAGCTCAGCATTGGCTGAAGATTACAATCCCCATGCGGTGGCAGATCAGAGGAGTCGAATTTAAGGTAGAATTCATTCTGGAAGAATGGAAGAGTATCTTACTATGACGGACCGAGGCAGTCCGTAAGCCCTTGAGTAAGTCTTCATTCTCATTCAGCTCAGCGTTAGCCAAAGCTTACAGTCCCCGTGCGGTGGCGAATCAGAGGAGTCAAGTTTAAGGTAGAATTCATTTTTTAAGAATAGTGGAGTATATTACTACATTCGACTGAGACAATTCATAAGACCTTGAGTTGGTCTTCATTCTTATTTAACTCGGTGTTGGTCGAAACTTACAGTCCTCGTATGGTGGCAGATTGGAGGAGTCAAATTTAAGCTAGGATTTACTTTGGAAAAATGGTAGAGTATATTACTACGACCTATTGAAGCAGTTCCTAAGCCCTCGATTCGGTCTTCATTCTCATTTAGATTGGTGTTGACTGAAGCTTACAATCCTCGTGCGGTGGTAGATCGGAGGAGTCAAATTTAAGGTAGCATTCATTTTGAAAGAACGGCGGAGTATATTACTATGGTAGGCCAAGGTAGTTCGTAAGCCCTCGAGTCAATCCTCATTCTTATTCATCTTGGCGCTAGCCAAAGCTTACAGTCCCTGTGCAGTGGTGGAATGGAGTAGTCTAGTTTAAGGTACGATTCATTTTGGAAGAAAGGTGGAGTATATTACTACTGTCGGTCGAGCCAACCTCGAGTCGGTCTTCATTCTCGTTCAGTTCGGTGCTAGCCGCATCTTAATAATCCTCGTGTGGTGGTGGATCGGAGGAGTCGGGGTAAAGGTAGGAATCACATTGGAAGAACGACGAAGCATGTACCTCAGTTGGTTGAGGTCATTCATAAGCCCTCAAGGTGGTCCTCATTATCATGCAACTCGGTAGGTCGTGGCAATTCATAAGCCCTCAAATGAATTTTCATCCAACTTGGATGTTGGAGGCGGATTGGAATGCCGACATACAAATCTTATCTCTTATTCAGCTTGAGAAGGAAAAGCTTTGTAGGAGTTCAAGAGTTAATCTGCATTCTATCACTCATCTTAAAAGACCGATGTTATTCATATATCTCATCCTTTTTCTGGGGTGATCCGTATTATATATGCGGTGGATTTTTGAGGTGTATTAGTGAGTTAGTTATGTTGTTATGGAATTCATACATGGAAGGAAAGGGACTCTGAAAGTATAAGCTCCAAAAAGAGGTACAAGTTGTCGACTATCAAATTTTGATTTTCTTTATGTGGTGTGATGAAAATAATTGAGTAATAGAAGGAATAACATGGTATATTTATTTGAAATCATAGAATCAAACATACCTACTCTCTGATAAAGTGAAAGAGATATATTCTAAAAGGGGAGAAGTTATGGAGTCTCTCGGATGATCTTCTCTTCTGTTGGGATATCTGAGGGTGGAGTGACAATGGGAGGCATTTGAGAGAGGTGATGCTTGTTGGAGGATTGATGGCCGACTAGAGAGGGGTGAATAGCCTTTTTCATATACGATAGAGATCATTCGCTTAATAGTCTACAATCAAAGGTTAGAACAACGGAAATACTAACAATTAAGACAATTAAAAACAAATACAAGAAGCAAAGAAAGAACACTCGCTAACGCAAGTGTGTAACGTGGTTCACGGCCCTTGCTGCTAATCCACGATCGATTCGTATGGTGAATCACTCCCTCAACCAACTTCACTAATCTCTCCTTCAAGTTACAAAATCACTCCTCTTACAATAATATTGAATTAAACACAAGGAAGAGGAGTAGAGATCATTTAGGCACTTGGGAGTATGTTTAGAGATGAAACATTAACCTCCCAAAGTGACCCAAGGCCTCTTCTTATAGAGAAGAGGTTATTCTTCCCGTTTGGCACCGAGCAGTCGACTGATGCAGTCATCAGTCGACTGCTGCTATAGTCGTTGCCTCACAACGGCCTTATCCACGTTGGCTTCCAGCTAACGGCTCCCACATCAATCGACTGATCATCCCCATCAGTCGAGTGACCAAAGCGATCACTCGACTGATCATCCCCATCAGTCGAGTGACCAAAGCGATCACTCGACTGGAAAACCTTCTATACCCGAATTCACCTTGATCAGTCAACTGCCGTCCCTTGGCAGTTGACTGATGGTCGAGTAGTTGACTGTCAAACCCTAGCAGTCGATTGTTGGGGTCAGAAAAGGTTCAGTCGAACAACGGTTGAGCACCAGTCGAGTGCCATCGACCTAGAGCAGTCGACTGATATCTATATCAGTCGACTAGTGTCGAGTAAAACCTCAAAAACAAATGTTTGAGCATCCGACATTGGGTAAAACCTCAACCAACTTGGTTGAGCATCCGACACTTGACTTAGTCATTCGGCTAAGTCCACCTATGAGCTACGATACATTTCGCTCATTCTCTCATCTCGCTTGAAGTCCCTCGCCGAAGTTCTCTTTGTCCGGCCACGTCCCTCAGATGCACCAAGCGCATGGCTTTGCAATGTCATCCTTCGCATTTTGCCCTGAAGTCTACTTCCTTAGCTTCACTCCAATGTTGGTCGTCTGGCGGTCCCTCGGATGCACCAAGCGCACAGCTTCGCAATGTCGTCCTTCACCGACTCAAGGACCTGAGCCATGAGATGGTGAACTCACCAATGCTAACATCAAGCCAATCCCATGTGTGAATTACTAAGTCATGCATGACTTCAATACACATATCAAATCAACATAATAACCTAACTTAAACCCTTTGTCACACACATCAAAACCACATCATACATGGGTTGATTGCCCTAATAATCTCCCCCTTTTTGATGTGTGGCAATCCATTTAAGTTAGGTAAAAACATTAACAAATACATAAGGAAGATAAGCATGTAATTCAAATATGGAAATCAAACCTCCCCCTTAATACATGCAAACTCCCCCTTAACACATGCTAATTCCTTCTAGCATGATTAACTTAAACCCATATATTTCTCCCCCTTTGACACCATTAAAAACATTAAGACATGTTATACAAGCATGGCATCAAGTCTAGGAAATGAAAAATACCAAACTCAAACTCAAAACCTGATAAAACAAGTTACTATGCTCATGCATAGTACATCAGTCGACTGAATCAGAGCAGCAGTCGATTGGCACAAGTAAAAATAGAATTTTTGATTTTTCGAACAAAATTCAAAAATGCACCAAAAATTATAGAAAATTCAAAAAATTGTGAAATTTTGAAAACATATTTCTTGTAAGTCCCTTTATCAATGAAAAATGGTTTTTCATGAAAATTCATTCTATTTTCAAAAATTAGGCAAAAATTCAAAAGTTGCAAAAAGTCTCAATTTTGTATCAACTTAAAAGCTAGTTTTGCTTTAGAAACTTTTCAAAGCATGAACTCACAAATTATGAAACAAGAAATGTTTTCAAAACATTTGACATATCCAACCATGATCTTTGGGTAATATTTCTATGAATTAAACATATATTTTCCCCATGATTGGTCTATTATTGCTATCATGATACCTATAATGACTCATCAAAATATTATAATCAAAAGTGAGTCATTTGTATCATCCTAACATCTCACTCATGCTATGTTTTCAATCAAGTTAGCCTATAGTGAGTGTGAGATGAGCCTAAGGTATTTCATACTTAACCATCAATTTTCATGCAATTCTACCAAAGATTAAGTATCATTCAACATAATCATAATACTAACATGATCCTAATTCATATTATGATCATAAATCATGTATTATCTCTAATTGCACATCATGATCATAAATCATATATTACCATCCAAAACATAAATCATGATCATTTATCAAGTATAAAATCAAGCATAAATCATGATTTAAACATTCAATTCATGGGTTACACATTATCATCACCCAACAGTCGACTAATGGGACGATCAGTCGACTGATGTGGGAGCCATTGGATGAAATCCAACATGGAAGAAGTCGTTATTGGGCAACGGCTACAAGAGCAGTCGACTGATCGGGGCATCAGTCAATTGTCAGGCGCCTAATGGAAAGAATGAGTTCTTCTCTATAAAATGGGGCCTTTGGACACTTGAGGAGCCTAATGCTTCTACTCTAAACATCTCCCAAAGTGCCCAAACAAATTTCCTCCTCTTCCTTGTGCTTATATTCATCTTATTGTAAGAGGAGTGATTTTGTAAGAAAAGGTTACCTCCACCTAGCTTTGTGCAAAGGAGAGATTAGTGGAAGGTTTAAGGCGTGATTCGCCTTGGATGAATCGGGTCGTGGATTAGCGGCAAAGCCGTGAACCACGTTACATCACCGTGTTAGCATTGCTCTTTACTTTGTGTTGTTCTTAATTGTCTTAGCTTTATATTTCCACTTGTGCTAATCATATTTGTAGATGACCAATTAAGAGCGATTTCCACCGTACGACGAAAGAGGGTTATTCACCCCCCCTCTAGCTGGCCCACCTACGCTCCAACGAGTGGTATCAGAGCCAAGGCGCTTGCCAACGGACTCATCGCCACAACAAGCACTACATCAAGGATGGTCGCACTACAAAAAAAGCAGTCATTAGCGACGAATTTAGCGACGAATTTTAAAATAAAATTCGTTGCAAAATAAATTAGCGACGAATTTAGCGACAAAAATATTTTTGTTGCGAATAAAGCATCACAAATAATAGCGACAAAATTAGCGACGAATTTTTGCGACGAATTTTAGCGACAAAAATTAGGGACAAATTTAAAATTTCGTCGCTAATTTTGTTGCAGAAGTTACCCAGATTTCAAAAATTCGTCGCAATTTTCGTCGCAAATTTGCGACGAATTAATTTTTTCGTTGGTAATTTTTGTGACGAAATAAGAAATTCGTTGGTAAATTTGCGACTGATACTAATTCGTCGCAAATTTCGTCACTAAATTCGTCGCAAAAAACCATATTTTGCGACGAATTAATTATTTCGTTGGTAATTTTTGCGACGAAATAAGAAATTCATTGGTAAATTTGCGACTGATACAAATTCGTCGCAAATTTCATCGCTAAATTCGTCGCAAAAAACCATATTTTGCGACGAATTAATTTTTTCGTTGGTAATTTTTGCGACGAAATAAGAAATTCGTTGGTAAATTTGCGACTTATACAAATTCGTCGCAAATTTCGTCACTAAATTCGTCGCAAAATTCGTCACAAAGTTCAATATTTTGCGACGAATTCTTTTTTCGTTGCAAAAATTTGCGACGAATTTAATTTTCATCGCAAATTTCGTTGCAAAATTTGTCGCAGATTGGATTCGTTGCTAAATTCGTCACTAATTTGCGACCAAAATTTAATTCATCGCAAAAGTCGTCGTAGATTTCTCAGAATTTAGCAACGAATTTATATTTTTGTCGCTAAATTTGTCGCTAAATAAAAAAAAAATTAACAGATTTCATCCGTTTCGATATTCTATCGTATATACAAATTTTCACACACACACAACAAAACACAATGAGTTCTAATATCCAAATAAATACATTCAATACAAACAAAACACACACACATTCAATACAACAAAATAATATTCAATCATATCCAAATAAATACAAAGCAACACAATCAGTTAAGAACAATACAACATTCCAAATAAAAAGTTATATCCTACAACATTTCAAACATCAACATAGTTCTGATATCCAAATAATAATGTCTACAAAAGATCTCAACACATGGGAAAGAAAAAAAGAAAAGAGAATCTGGTAAGCAATCGCCGACATTCTTCTACCTGCATTAGAAAAGAAACAAATAAAAAGTATCATACATTAAAAAAAAACTATATACTAACACGAAAATACAAATGTGCAAAGACTTACAATGATGGGCATTTTCTACCGCCATAAGGATTAACTTCATCGATCATTCCTGTTTAAAGCAAAATAAACAAACTCAATAAACTAAAAAATTTTAAAAGTACTAATTAAAAACATGCATACAATATCATCATCGTCGCCACCATCATCGTCATGACTCGGAGGAATATGACTTGGACCATAACTAAATTGCTGAAATTGTCGCATAAAAAAGGCTTGTTGTCGTCGCATTTCTATCATTTCTTGATCCCTTTGTGAGTTTTGTTGTTGTATTTCTAGAATTTGCTGATCTCTTTCATGTATTATGCCCTTCAAATTGCTAACCTCCTCAGTTAAGTTATGTATCTATGCCGCTACTGCTGGTGGAGTAGAAGAAATAGATCTACGAGGAGCATTATTCATTCTGCTCAGAGAACCCATACCTAATATCCTTCCCCCTTTTGATCCTCCACTCGCCTCAAGCCATAAATCCAAATTATTACTAACAGATGGCTCAGATCCTCAAAGATCACCACTACCCCAAATTCTCTGAGATGAGGATAACTGATCATATCTCTCCTACACAAAATTAAAATTTTAATCAGAGCATTTACATAACTAACAGAATTAAAGTTATAAAGTAAGTTTAAAGATTAATTCAAACCTTAATTGCTTGAGCTCTATCACCACTCCAAGTCTTATCTTTTTTTTGGAAAGTGCGAACGAAAGTATCTATAAATTTCGGCTCCTTTCCCAATTCCTTAGACTAAATATAAGAATGTTAGAAATAAAATAATAATCTGAAATATATTTAAAAACTAATTGTAGAATTTAAAAATTACCAATCTACGTGAATGCTCCTCGATATTTATAGATCCTCCCGCATATGTTGCAGATAAGTCTCCAGAATTACATGCTTGATTTAATTTATTTTGTTGACTTCTTTTTTTGCTCTCATCAGATTGCCAATAATTGGAGATTTTACTCCAATTTTTTGACGTGACACAGGCGGGTTTTTTTCCAGTAGATTTGGCATGACTCAATACATGCCGGATATGATCGCCACATTTTTTTTTAATTCTTTTAACTTCCAAGTCTTGAGTAGGGTCCCAAATAAATCTCCGCTGAGATGGAAAAAAAACAATTGATTATATAATCACTTATTTAATATATAAAATGAATCAATTATACCTGAAACTCGCACCACCATAGTTCTTTTGTAGGTCCTGGCGTGCTTGAGTATGATAAAGAGTCTCCTCTCCAATAGTTATTCACGATTTTATTGATCTCGCAATAATGTGCATGAATTTTCAAACCTACGATACAGTGAAAAAAAATTGAATAAATAATTAAGATAGTTTAAAAATTATAATACTTATATTACTTACGAATCTCCAATCGGAAATATATACAGTCGACTTTCGATGTTCTTAGTAGAGGAGTGTCTGGCGGGTACAGGTGAATCAGAATGGGAAGGTCGTGCCGGCGAATGAGATGGTACTGGCGACTGATCATGTGAAGGTCCAGGCAGATCAGGAGGGCAAGTAGGTATAGTGATGGCAGGCGGTGGATCAGTCTGGCCACTACTAGTACTCTGTCGTCTCTGTCCACCACGTCGAAACTATCAACCAAAAACAAAATTAGAATAAAGAAAATAAAACTTTTATGCTTAATGAAGAACATGAAAAACTTACAATATGCATAACGAAGATATGAGAGACTGCGACTGCGCTAAGCTACGATGATTTCACCACTGATAACCTATAAGAACAAAATATACACAACATACAGAGACAAAAGATATAAATTTAACAATGAGACATTATATAAACAAATAATTGAGCTGAGAAAATTTGTAAAATTATAGTTTAAAACTAAAATTATATATAAAAAAACTTACCCTAGACGTCAAATTTCAAAGTCCTCATTATCATCTTCCTCATCCTCATCAGTATCCTCATCCTCGGTCTCCTCCTCTTCCTCCTCCTCCTCCTCATCATTATCATCAATTTCAGTTGCATCCACATTTATCACTACTCCGCTGGGATCTCGTAACGTTGGAATTATATATTCCTCGGTATGAAACATATTTGTAACTTTGTCTTGTTGATATGCAATGTCTTGCCAGCGCTCTTCAATTTTTTTCCGTGCTTTTGTTTTACAAACAGCCCACCATTCATTTTTGTCACGCCTCAAACTAGGATATGGAGCATAGAAAACTTGAATCGCTTGTTGTGCCAAAATAAATGGTTCATATCTCTTATAAAATCTTTTATGATTTATTTCAACCAAATTATACTGTGGATGCACCTTCATCCCTCTCACGGGGTCAAACTAGCGACACATAAATAAGATAACTCGCATTTCTGGACCAGGATAATCAATCTCTATAATTTCATCCAGCAAACCATAAAATTCATTGCTTGCACCTCCATCATTGGAAGACTGAACACATACTCCACTATTCATTGTACTCTTTCCATTTCCATATTCTTGAGTGTGGAAATTATAGCCGTTTATGAAATATGCTGGCCAAGTGCGTACCATTGCTTTTGGACCCCATGATAGATGGATTAGCAATTCTTGCTGAACATCAGTTTGATTAGCATAAACCTATACTCAAATAAAAATGATATTTATTTAAAAGTTAAGATATGTGTAAACAAAAATGAGGTAATTAAAACTGCTTACATATGATTTGAACCATGGTGCAAATTCCTGATCGCAAAAGTGATCAAAGTCACGTGTCGGGATTTCAGAATATAAGTTTTGAAAGATCCTATAATAAAAAATTATATTATAACATAAACAAATTAACACTTGACGAAGAAATAGGAAATATATACTAACTCGAAATATGGCGATACTTCTGGACAATTAAGTAAAACATATATGCACGCCATTCTTGATCAGTTAAGTATCGTTGCTTACACGGTCCACTTGGTCGACCAAGATAATTAAAAATTGAGAATGAATTCAAATTGGGATCAACAGGACCTTCATCATTCCTTCCAGATTTCCGTCTTTTGGTCTGAACGTGAGGCTCAAAATAATATGATGCAAAAGTTGTTACTTCCTCCACAATATATGCATTCACAATAGAGGCTTCAACATGTGCCTTATTTTTCACTTTTTTCTTCAAATGATATAAGAATCTGATTGTAATATAACAAATTGTATTAGAAATGAATATATAAAAAAATTAAACATTTTTATGCAATATTAACAAAGTATAGAATATGCGAATTATACCTTTCAAAAAGATACATCCATCGATAATGAACTGGTCCTCCAACTTTGGCCTCATATGGCAAGTGAACCAAAAGATGTTCCATTGAATCAAAAATACAAAGGAAAAATCCTTTCTAAATTGCACAAAATGATTGGAATGTCTCTCTCTAACTTCTCCATGTGTGAATATCCCAAAATCATGAGCATATATCATGAAGAAAAATACTTAACTCAGAATGGCACCCAGCAAAAATTCGGTAAGAGTTCTTTAAAGGGAATAGGAATAAGTCTTTCCATGAACATATGACAATCATGGCTTTTCAAACCCATCAATTTGCATTCCTTCATATCGACACATCTCCCAAGATTAGAAACATACCCATCAGGAAATCTTAATGACTTCAACCATTCACAAACAACACGTCTCTGTTCCTTATTCAATGTATAAACTGCCTTTGGTTTTGGTCCTCTACTATTTTCATCAACATCAAGGGTGGGTCGTTTGCAAATGAGTCGCATATCTTTTCTTGCATTCAGATTATCTTTTGTTTTTTCGGTGATATCCATCACTATATTTATCAGATTATCAAAAATATTCTTCTCAATATGCATAACATCGAGATTATGATGAATCAAATTACTAAACCAATACGGTAACTCCCAAAATATACTTCGTTTGGTCCATTTATGGTTGCTTCCATATTCATAAGTTGTACCATGTGGCTCTTCAATAACAGATGGAAAGTGAAGAACTCTGTACCAAATATCTTAACCAGTCAATCTCAATGGCGGAGGTGTTCTTTCAATTCGATTCCTAGTGAATTCATCTTTATTCCTTCTGAAATTATGATTTAGTGGTAAAAATTATCTGTGAGAATCAAAATAACTTGGCTTCTTACCATGCTTCAATCTAATCGACTTTGATCTCTCCATACATATTGGGCATCCTAAGATCCCTGCAGTACTCCAACCTGATAGCATACCATAAGTCGGAAAGTCATTTATGGTCCAAAGAAGAGCAGCCTTCATTACAAACATCAGTTAGTATGAGCGTCGTATGTAGGAAAACCTTCATCCCATAGTTGTTTTAGCTCTGCAATCAATGGTTGCATATAAACATCTATTAACTTCTTGGATTTTTGGGCGAGCACAACCAATGTTAAAAACATATCACGGTGTTTTCATGCACATCCCATGCGGAAGATTATCTGAGTTAATATAAGCGGCCAAAGAATAGTGTCTTCTGATTTACCAAATGGAGCAAATCCGTCCACAGAGACCTAACCTAATATTTAGTCTCCTTCATAAAATCGAGGATATGTTCTATCAAAATTTTCCACGCTCTGCTGCATCGATGGATGACACATTAGTCCCTCTTACATTCGATGATTTGCATGCCAAGTCATGTGTTGTGATTGTCTTTGATGCATAAAGCCTTTGTAACCTAGGAGTTAAAGGCAAATAAAACAACTGACTATATGATTTACGTCGTTGCTGCCTCCTACTAGTGCTCTTGTATCTATCTTGATTACAGAATTTACAAACATCCACATCTGCATCATCTCCCCAATATAACATACAACCATCTCTGCACACATCAATTCTTTCCACTGGGAGGCCTAATTTTTTCATCAATTTTTTCATACTGTACAAATCATTGGGCAGTATATGATCACGCGGCAATGCCTCTTCAAAAGCTTGAACAAAATTATTAAAACACTCTTCAGACACATTATGCTCTGCCTTGACATTCAACATTCTTGCGGTGAACGATAGTTTAGTGTGAGTCTCACAACCAGCCCATAAAGGTGCATCTGCAGCACTCAACACCTCCTGAAATTTGAGATATGCTTCATTATTCATATTCTGACCGATATCTGTTACTTGCACCTCTTCCAAGGGTGATGCATTAGTAAACATTTGCTCAACTGTTGGAGGACAACTTGAAGTTGCACCTTGTGATTGGGGAATCAAATTCGGGCCCGCTACATCATATATCATCCTCTGATATGGATTTAATTGATTATAATCACTTTGATCCCTAGAGACTTGTGTGTTGTGTCTATCATAAACTTCATCAGATATAAATGGTTCACCATGACATGTCCAGTTATAGTAATTTGCAACGAATCCAAATCTACAAAGATGCTCTGAAACTTTGCTAGACGGTAAAAATCTACCATTGTGACACTTTCTGCACGGACACCTTATCTGATTACCATCCATAAACTCAACATTACTAGCTGCGAAATTTAAAAACTCTTGCAACCCGCTCATAAATTCATCAGTTAAACCCCGACGTTCAGGTAAATTCCTATTATACATCCAACTCCTTTCACGCTGCATTATGTCTGTTTTCAATCAATTATATTAATATCAACTCTTAGAAATTACAATAATACGAATATACAGTTAGTTCACATATGAATTCACTATGTTTAACAATCTTTAAACATAACCGAAAAAAGACAACAGTTGTATAGAGAGCTTACTGTTAATTTAGGTTTAAACATTTTGGGATGTTTAAGCCTGAAATGTTAAACAACTTAAGTTGATTGTGACAATTAATATCACAAATGAACACAATCCAAGGTAATGTGTGGTGTTAGAGATGGTTGCATGTGGGATAGTGTGGCTACCATTGGGCCTCACATTCTTCTGATTAGGAATGGTTCAAATTATGTGTTGGGGTTTCGGTCTTAACGAGGACATCAAGACTTAAAATGGGGGTGATTGTGACACCCTAAATTTAGTGCCAAATTGTGAATTGTGGGCTAATAATATAGAGAAGCTTTATAAGCTTAGATGAGAGAGTTATTATTAACATAGGTCTAGGAGTTTTGTTAATCGGCCAATTCTCTCATCTAAGCAAGCAGTGACAACAAACTAATCAAATTTATTGAACATGAAAGATACTCATTGCAATTATGCCATTGAGGTCAAATTATTGTTGTAGATGTATAACAATCGTCGCAAATGAGACAGCTCAAAATGTATCACCACAAGTTAATACTAATCTAATAAGCCTTAAACACTAGCTCCCCCACCACCACTGACTTTAAGATGCTTGTAATTTCTCAGGTAGATGTGCATGATTTGCTCATCTAAGCCTTATAAACTGCTTGTTTTATCCCATAACTTCCTATATGTGACTAAACAAAATCATAAAATATTTCTTCCAACTTAGTACTTAGCATTATTTGGTATGTGTATCTCTATGGCAAATTAGCAGCTTAAAGCTTCTGTAGTTTTACAGTTAACTATATATAGTTACAGAATAAGTAGGATAGCAGCATAAAGCTTCTGTAGTTAATTATGGAGTTAAATATAGGAAAAAAAATAAATTTATACCACTGGTGGCTGCGGGCGTCTCCGAGCCGGCGATTGGTGGTCACCGGCTACTCAGGCGGCACGGACTCTCGGACAGAGACCTAATTGAGCTACCGGGCGGCGGGTGGACTCATGGCGGCGATCTCGGACACCTGGCCGGCCGGTGCGTCAGCGTGGTCGCATGTGGTCACGGAATCGCTTGACATCGGCGCTTAGCTCATGGCCCGGCAGGAGGTGGCCGGCCGCCGGAAGTGTCGGACAATGCGACGACTCACGGTAGTCGACAGAAGGCGACGCCGACACCGGCAGTAGGAGGCGGCGCCAGCCGGCCGGCAGGAGGCGGCGCGCCAGCCGCGGCGGCGGCGAGGCGGGCCGGCGGCTCGCACCGGGGGCACGCGACCGACAAGGGGGCAAAGGTAAGGTAGCGGCTGTCGGCCGCTCGACGATGGGCCCGGGTCGGCGCATGGCCGGGCGCGGCTGGCCATGGCCGGGGCACGCGATCGACGAGGGCGCCGGCGTCTCTGGCGCTCCGGCAGCGGGCGGCCCGGTGCGCGCGGTCGATCGGCCGACGAAGGGCGCCTGAGGCGGCGCGCGGCGGTCGGGGCGCGGCTCGGTGCACCGGCCGGCCGGAGGTCGGTCGTCGTGGCGAGGTCGGTCGTAACGCTGCAGCACGAGGCGAGGGGAAGATCGGCGGCGGCGGAAGGGAAGACAGGTGGCGCGGAGGGGAAATTAGGTCAGGCGCGATGCGAGGAGAAGGAAAAAACTTAGGTCAGTGGGTAAAGTTAATTAAATTTTGCAACGAATCTTTGGATTCGTTGCAAATTTACAACGAATCCAAAGATTCGTTGCAAAATTAAAAAAAAAATAACTTTTTAAAATGTTAAGTTTATTTTTTTTTTAAAATTTGCAACGAATCCGTGGATTCGTTGCAATTTTTTGCAACGAATCCACGGATTCGTTGCAAATTTAAAAAAAAATAAATTTTTTGCAACGAATCCAGGATTCGTTGCAAATTTGCAACGAATCCTGGATTCATTGCAAAAAATTGCAACGAATCCTGGATTCGTTGCAAATTTAAAAAAAAATTTAAACTTTTTAAAACGTTAATTTATTTTTTAATATTAATATTAACTTTGCAACGAATCCTGGATTCGTTGCAATTTTGCAACGAATCTTGGATTCGTTGCTATTTTGCAACGAATCCACGAATTCGTTGCAAAATATTTAAAAGATAACTCGTTCAGCAGAACTTGTTTTCTTATTTTTTTTAATAAATTAAATATCTGCGACGAATTCTGAATTCGTCGCTAAATTATGCGATGAAAATTATTTCCGTCGCAAATTGGCGACGAAAAAATAATTTCGTCTCAAATTTGTGCAATGAATTCATAATTCGTTGCAGAGATTTGCAACGAATTTATTTTTCGTCGTAAATTACCGACGAAAATTTATTTCGTTACAAATTTGCGATGAAACCTAAAATTCGTTGCTATATTTATTGCAGATTTGCAACGAAAATAATTCGTTGCTAAAGTTCGCCGCAAAAAAACTATTTTTTTGTAGTGTCGGCTCTAACATTCATCCGCCGAAGTTTGAAGGAGAATTCGCTTGGTGGAAAAAGCGAATGGAGGTATTCTTCGAGACCAATTTTGATATAATTCTCACTATGGAAAGCAGTTTCGAAGTTCCTAGGGATGAAGAGGGGGAACCACTAGAAAAGTCAAGGTGGACCAAGAAGAAAAGGGAAGAGCACCTTGCAAATTCAAAGGCCAAGCACCACCTCTTCAACGTGCTTCCCCAACAAGAAATAAACCGGATTGGAGAGTGTGCTAGTGCCAAGGAGATGTGGGAGAGATTAATTAAACTTCATGAAGGCACTTCGGAAGCCAAACTAGCAAGGAGAGATGTCCTTTGCTCCCAACTCAACAATATCAAACTTGATAAAGGGGAGAAGGTAACATCTCTACATTCTAGATTTAAAGAAATTCTTAATGGTTTATCTAGTGTAGGTGAAAAGCTCTCCAACCGGGATATTGGTAATGAAGGCTATAGATGTCTTTCCCCGATCCTCAAAGTGGAGTTCCATGGTGGACTCCTTCTACATATCGAAGAATCTAGAGGTGAACACCCTAGAAGAATTCTTCTCCACCATGGAGCTACATGAAACAAGGCTTGAAGGAATAAGTGAAGAACCAATCATCAAGCCATCAAGAGGAGTGGCACTAATGGCCAACAAAGGGAAGAAGAAGAAGGAGACTCCCTCCTCATCCGATGAAGACACCTCCTCCTCCTCCATGGATAGCATGGAAGAAGCTTACATGGTAAGGAAGGTAAGACGTGCCTTAAAAAGTTTTAAATTTAACAAATCTAATGATAGGAAGAGAAGGCCAAGAAGGAAGATAATTTGCTACGATTGCCAAGGAGAGGGACACATAAGGGATGATTATCCCCTCTTGAACAAGAGCAAAGAAGAAAGGAGGAGAAAAGAAGAAAAGAAGAAGGGGAGCAAGAAGAAGGAAGAAGAGAAGATAGCCAAGGAGAAAGGAAAGGCAAAGGAACACAAGGTCACATGGGATGATCCTTCATCATCATCATCGGAGGAAGAAAATGCCTTTGTCACAAATCTAGCTCTAATGGTAATAGAAGATGTGGACACCTCCTCCTCCGAGCAAGAAGAAAGAAGCACAAGTGAGGAGAGCTCTAGTGAAGGGGGAGCTTCATCCTCATCGTCATCGGAATCCGAGGAAGAAGACATGGAAACTATGGTAATGAATCTTTCACCTAAGAAAATAGTTTCCATGATTTCAAGTTTAACTAGGGACTTATTTAAGATGAAAAATAGAAATAAATGCATGCAAAATGAGATTAAGACCCTAGAGGAAAAACTAGAAAATGCATGCGTTAATATTAATGATTATATGCCTCTTGATGTGAGTGATGCATGTATGGAGGAAAATTGGGTTTTAAGAGAAAAGGTAGATCATTTAACTAAGACCCTAGAGAAATTCACTATTGGATCCAACACATTGAACATGATCATAGGGAGCCAAAGGGCAAGCTTCAATAGGAAAGGCCTAGGATATAAGGGAAACAAAAATGAGAAGGTCTATCATTGCCTAATTGCTAGGGGTCAAGCCAAAAATAAAACAATAGCTAGAAAATGGATCCCTAAGGAATTTTTAGTGAACCCATAGAAAAGAACTTGTATTGGGTTCCTAAATCCATCCTTAAGGGTTAGAAAAAACCCTAGGTTAGTCAACCATAGTGGACTTAACTTATATCATATTATTTGGTTGACTTAGGATGGTGTGGGACTTAATTTTTGAAATAGTATTGGGTGATGATAATGCATAACCCATAAATTAAATGGTTAAATCATGTTTCATGCTCAATTTTATAATTTATAATCATAATATGAAATGATTGATGATTTATGATCATGATTGATAATTCTTGATGCATGTTCATGATTAAGTTTTTAGGATGATACTTAACCATGGGTAGAAATGCATAAAATTTTGGTTAAGTGTAAATACCATTAGGAACATCTCACAACCCACCATAAGGATAACTTTGATTGAAAACATAGCATGGGTGAGATGATAGGATGATACAAATGGTCCACTAATGCTTATGGCATTTAGATGGGTCATTAAGTGTATCAATAGAGCAATAATAGACCAATCATGGGGAAAGCATATGTTTAATTCATAGACATATTTCTCGAAGATCATGGTTGGTCAAATGATTTTAAAACCATTTTATGCTTTTCAAACAGTGAGTTCATGTTTTAAAAGTATCAAGGCAAAACTAGGTTTAAAAGTGGATACAAACTTTAGACATTTTTGTAACTTTTGAGTTTTTGCCAAACTATCAAAAATAAAATGAATTTTCATGAAAAATAATTTTTCACTGATAAAGGAACTCACAAGAAATATGTATTTCAAATTTCATGATTTTTTAAATTTCCTAAAAATTTTAATGCATTTCTGAATTTGGATTTCAAAAATCAGAAAATTTGTAAATTGAGTGTCAGTCGACTGATGTACTGTGCACGAGCATAGTAACCTGATTTTATCAGGTTTTGTTTGGTTTTTGGTTTTCTCTTCCTTTAGAGTTGATGTCATGCGTGTATAACATTTAGACAATGTTTTTTATGGTGTCAAAGGGGGAGAATTGATAAGTTTAAGTTAATCATGCTAAAAGGGAAAATTTAGCATGTCTTAAGGGGGAGTTGCATGTTTAAGGGGAAGTTTTCATACTCATATTATTTACATGCTTTCTTGCCTTATGTTTTTATGAAATTATTTTTACCTAACTTAAACGGATTACCACACATCAAAAGGGGGAGATTGTTAGGGCAATCAACCCATGTGATATGGTTTTGATGTGTGTGGCAAAGGGTTTAAGTTAGGTTTGATATGAATTTGATATATGCGTTAGAGTCTTACAAGACTTAGTAATTCGCACACGGAGCATTGCCGAGTTTCACCTCTCATGACTCGGTCCTTGAGTCGGTGAAGGATAGATTTGCGGAAGTCGTATGCTTGGGGCATCCGAGGGACCACCGGACAAGAAGCATTGGAGTGAAGCCGGAGGAAGTAGACTTCAGGGTGAGACGCGAAGGATGGCACTACGAAGCTATACGCTTGGCGCATCCGAGGGACGTGGCTGGACGAAGAAAACTTCGAAGGTGAGGGACTCCAAGGGAATGAGAGTGAGTGATTGTAACCCGTGACGGGGTAGATCGTAGGTGAAACTTGGCCATTTGGCTAAGTGTCGGATGGGATTTCCCGACATCAGTCGACTGCCATGTCATGGCGATCGCGCCTCAATCGATTGTGACTCGGGGTGTTGATCTGGTCTATGTCACATCGGTTGATCGCCAAGGATTGGCGGTCGATTGATTCTACACCGATCAGTGATGATGGCATCGGATCGGTGTCGTAAATTTCGAGCCTGAGAATATTAATCAGTCGAGTGCTCGCTTCCGGCACTCGACTGGTAGCTCCAACAGTCGACTGATGGGATGATCAGTCGACTGATGTGGGAGCCATTGGATGAAATCCAATGTGGAAGAAGTCATTATTAGGCAATGGCTACAGGAGCAGTCGACTGATCGGGGCATCAGTCGACTGCCAGGCGCCCAACGGGAAGAATTAGTTCTTCTCTATAAAATGGGGCCTTTGGACACTTGAGGAGCCAAATGCTTCTACTCTAAACATCTCCCAAAGTGCCCAAACAAATTTCCTCCTCTTCCTTGTGCTTATATTCATCTTATTGTAAGAGGAGTGATTTTGTAAGAAAAGGTTACCTCAACCTAGCTTTGTGCAAATGAGAGATTAGTGAAAGGTTTAAGGCGTGATTCACCTTGGACGAATCGGGTCATGGATTAGCGGCAAGGTCGTGAACCACATTACATCATCGTTGTAAAATACGGAAAAAAAAATTTTTTTTTTCATATGGTTTAATCCTTTAAATTAATTAGGATTAATTAGGGGATTAATTGGGCTTAATTAGTAAGCTAATGGGTTAATTTTCTAGCTGGGCTGAAATTGGGCTGAAATGGGCTAGGGCTAAATCGGATGGATTGGATTTGGGTTAGGGGCTGAATCAGCTGAGCTGAACCCAATCAGATTGGGTTTAGAGTTGGCTGGGTTAACCGGATCACATGAACGACATTAAAAGCCGCCGAATGAACCCAGCGCATCGCGATTTCCTGTTTTCTTCTTCTTCGCGCCTCTGCTCCGACCATCGTTCTCGCCCAGCTCGTCGACCGTCTTGTGAGAGAGTGGCGACGTCGCCGCTCCGGTTGGTCTTTCTGGTCGGAGATCAGCCTGATCTTTTTCCTTCCGAGGTCTCAGCAGTTCTTCGTGCGAGCAGATTGATGGCGTTCTTTGTCGCCGGAGATCGCGATTTCTTCTCTTCTTCTTCCGATCGCGAGCTCGGCGATCATCGTCGACCTCCTCGGCCGACCACGCGATGCCAATAGCAACGTTAGTGCTGCTCGATCTCTACCCTATCCACGGGATCGATTTATCACTGCTGTCATTTTTCATTCGGCTGACGATCTGTCTGCAGCTAGCTCCTCCGACCCCTCGGTTCCGTCGACAGCAAGCTCCGATGAGTTTTTTTTTCTTGCCAAGGTGAGTACCTAGTTCAACGATGTTGCTGCTCTTCGACATCCCCATTTGCAATGCTGCTATCATTCTGAATCGTGTGTCCTCGGTCGAACAGATTGTCGATTGGAGTACCACCATTTGGGAATGAATCTGGAGGTGAAAAGGGAGAGTTGGCAATTGTGAATCGTATCAGGGATTTCGATCTAGGGTGTGCGGGTGGAGCTCGGTTTGTTCCGGTGAACAGGGGTGGTGCTGCTGGTGGAGTGTTGAGATCGGTAAGTTTGATTTACCTTGGTTGTTCCAATGTTAATTGTTGATTCTCCTTTGAGAGGCATGCTGCGTGATTGGTGGTATGGGGTGTATCATGTTTGATTGGATTTGGCGTCGTTGGATTACTTCGGTGAACAGGGGAGGGGCTGCCGGAGAAGTTTTGGCCGGTAGGTTGTGTTTGGTATTAGATTTGTGAATATGCAGGTTGATATGGATGTTTAGATTTTTCATATATGTGAGGGTTGATCTGTAGATGAGTTAGGTGTTGTAAATGTTTCCGAGTGATCTATTCGGGGGATGTATTGAATTGATTAGCTGCGGGTTATGAATCGTAACTGTGATTTGGAAGTTAACCTGTGAGTTGAGTGGTATTGTTGATTTGGTGTAGATGTATGATCTGCCGAGGGGTGTTTGTCGATTGTTTCTTTTATTGCCCATGGTGTTTTGGTTAATATTAGTTGATGTCTGATATGCTTTGATTTGGAGATTTTAGCGTATTGGATCATATTGGTTATGCTCTGTTAGGGAGATGATGGTTGGGTTAAGCAAGGGAAGGATGCGAATATAGAACAAATTAGTATTTTGTTCATATAATTAGAGGCTTGTGCTTAACCCTAATTTGTTATTATTGTTACAGGACGTTGATGGTGATGGATACATGAACGTGGATATGGATAGCACGGATTATTTCGAGCTTCGTATCAGGTGGGTAATATCTACCTGGTCCGGTAGTTTTGATCAATTCCAGTGCATGATATTGGATATATGTTATTCTTGTTTACCTTAGATCCACTCTTATTTAATCACATGCTTGTACTGCCTTGACCTTTGAGATATATACTCTATTACTCATTGATTATCTAGCATGGATAGGAACTATAAACCCTATTATGTATTAACTGATAGATGTTCAGTAAGTACATGTGGTTAGGGTTATTTTGTGACTTGATTAGGTTCTTGTATTACATCACTAGGGTTAGGTGATGGTTTGGATTATGGAGTCGATTGTTATATCGTGTCCGTATTAGTAGTGCATTTATGATGGATCTAGTTATGCTGTATAGATAATTGTATGGTTGCTCGTATGTGACCAGGGACTAGAAGTCCTAGTGTGATGGTATATCCATAGGGATTGTATGCCTGTGTATGGTTATATGGATGGTCGATTGTATATCGCTACTGACTAGAGGTCTTAGCGTGGTTGTCTGTCAGATGAGTATGACTCTTTATGCGATAGAGAGAGTCTTATGGATTGTAGTCCTTGCATAGTTGACTTTTAGTTGACCAGGACTCCCCGTGGGATGGGGAGTGTCGCGAGGATACATGTATGGAGCTATGCATCATCACATTGCATGCATGCTGTTGACTGGGTCTCCCTTGTGGATTGAGACAAGTCGTCAGTCATCCTGCCTCCCCGGCCACTCGGGGTAGTGGTAGCAGAGTTGAGGCGAGCATTGGATGTGCGCTTTCACTATGGATGGTGGTAGCCGGAGATCTTGCGCGACCGCCACCGCGCAGTGGTGTTAGCACTCGCCCACTATAGACGGTGGTTGTGTGAGGTGTCTTGTTGTCCGTGTCTGGCGTTTGTCTACTCATGGGTAGGGACAGCGTGGCTTACAGCAGGGCCCCTAGGAGTAGTTAGCTTTTTACGCTTATACACTACTCAGTCATACTACCCAACTCGGCCACTCGAGAGTGGTGGCAGCTGGAGTCGGGCTAGTTGTCATTTGTCGTGCCACCCTGGCCACTCTGGGGTCGTGGTTGGACGGGTCCGCAGACAGTGACCATGCATATGCATTGCTGATATATATGTATGCATGTATTTGATATATGTTTTACATATGCCTGTGAGATGCTGCATTTGATTGAGCTATGACTGTTGCACATGCTTGTACATCATGATACATGCCATTTGCATTTTATTTACTGCTATGGGTTGAGCATGATACATGCGTTGATTCAGACTGTTATATGCATTTGATTAGCATCATGTCATTGGGTGGTACGGACCGGGTTATTATACAGGTGATCATATACTGTTCATATGTCTGAGTATTGGTCAGGTATGGGATTGACCTGGTACGTTATATGGTTATGTTATTGTATACCTGTTCAGGATGATCTAGCATATGACATTACAGACCGCCAGGTACGTTGGTACATTACTTTATGTTCAGTTGATCAGTTTAGTATATACCTTGAGTATGACTTTACTGTAGTTACTTGTTATTAGATTGGGATATGACTGTATGTCTATCGGACTCATGTTGTATACCTGTAGATCTTCACATGTATACTTGTAGATCTATCCTTATATGTTGTTCATGCACTTTCTATATATTACCCCTGAGTTTATACTCACCACCCACGACCTCGGGTTTTCATCGTCGCCGATAATGTAGAAGATTTCTTGGACGTTCGGAGCTCCGCCAGCTGATCCCATCTCACACCGGACGAATGGACCTGTTTTCCGTATTGTTGTATTACTATGGATTGTCGTTTTGTGGTTTTAACCTGTATTGTTTCCGTATCTGTGATATACGGATGTATTGTATGTATTTGGCTTTCGCTGTTGCTTCTATTATGTTTCTTGTTGTGTCAAGTCACTCCGGAGTGCACAGTTGGGTCATTGTATCTTGTTGATCTGTTTGTATTGTTTCCGCTGTGTTTATTATGTTTGATATGATGATATCTGCGTATATCATATTGTTGTTGTGGGCCTACGGGCCTTGTATTAACCCGATATGTTGCCACGTACAGGGGAGATGCCGTCCGTTTGTTTTTCGGCACGGCATACTCTCGGGGCGTGACAATTTTATTGGTATCAGAGCCCTAGGTTGCGAAGTCCATTTTCGGATTTTTATTTCGTTCGGACATCGAGTTTTGCTTTACTCGGTTTTGGTTTGTGAGTTCTGGGATCTGGCTGTTGCGGACATCTCCGAGCTACAAGGTTTAAGGTATGTTAATTGTTATTACATATCCTTCTATTGGTTATGCATTTAGTTGCTTATAACATGGATGACTTGTAGGATATTGGTTAGTATTCGTAACCGATATGTTGAGGTTATTAGATATGTACCTACTATCGAAAAGGTAATTACCTTTGAGAGCCGACTGATACCGAGTCGGAAAGCAGAGATTAGGTAGTCACATCTATTGTGGAGATTAAGGATTTCGATCCTAAGATTTTCACTAATTATGTTAGTCAGATCATTACCTATGGGGTAATGAACAAGCGAGTATACTATTGCGGATGCAGATAGTAGAAAATTAGTGGATGATATTCATGGGGATTTTGATCCTTGGACTGATCGTTCTAGGTTGTATAACATTGGGAGTACTTTTGGAGTACTTGACTCGGGTTATACGAAGATAGTAGTGTTAGTGGCATACCATTATCCGGATATAGCCGGTAGTTGGTAGAAGAGATGGGAAGTAACCTACGGGAAATAACGTATCATTTAGTCGCAGTTCAGTGATGTTGTGAGATAGTCTTTTCCCACGTCATTTTCTTTGACTCATCGTCAGGGAATTCTTGAGCTTCAGGTTGGGTGATCGTCTGGTGATGAAAGTAACATACAGAGTCGTTAGACTTGTGAGGGTTACGACCCCCTAATAGCTCGAGAATGTGATTGGGTTGGTTTTGGCCACCCACAGGTTATCGGTTGACATCTTTATCAGGATGTTTGGATCTCCTACCAGATCCTACCGGAAGTGTATAGACCGAGTCATGTGTATAGAAATGACTCCGTAGTAAGTGTTTTAAGAGTTGGAGATTTGATAAGCATATATTGCAAGTCAAATTATTGGAATTAGAAGTCTCTGAATGTTGGATAAAAGGAGCAAGATTAAAATCGTGAGTCACGAGCGACTATTGGAGAGTTTTCCGATCATAGAAGACCGATTGCGGATTGTCAGCAGCTTCTCATGTTTATCAGCGAACTCAGAGGAAAGACTCCGAAAGGAGATTATGTGTGTGCAGTGCGGGTTACGACGAGACTCAGTTGAAGACTATGGATGATGCTTTCGAGCGGACGATCCACAACCTCGAAAGCTGAGATCATTACAGAAGATGGAATATCACATCAGCAGCGATCTACTACCCCAGATATAGTTGGAGTTCTTTGATACTTTCATCCGGAAGAAGTAAGTTACTCAACAGTATCAGCCGAAGACATCTCAGAAGATTCAGACATTCAGACAACAACTATTACCTTCCCAGACGACAACAACAGTTACCTTCCCAGGCGGGATTATGATTTGTTCAGAGGAGAGAAATTTTACGACGATAGTCGTATCTACACAGTATTCCCCAGTTGCAGCTATACCTTTCACAGAGTTGCATCGTGCTACAATGTTGGCAGTTCTTCAGTATTTTACAGCCGGATGTGTATCTTTTGCTAGTACAATAGTGTTTACCATCTCCATTGCGGTTGTTTCAGTTTGTATCTCAGTTCAGCAGTTGATTTCAGTTCCTCCATGACAGTCTTTGAACCTACATGAGCTCAGCCGTCCAGAACAGATGTCAGACAAGTTTACATGATTATTCGAGAAGAAGTATAGAAGACCGAAGGATCGGTCCTTCGGGGTATTACTTTAGGTTATCCTATTTGCGGATATATCGAGAGATACTGGTAGTTTACAGGTATCTTTGTCTAGAACATTCTTGGATAGGGTTCGAAGGGTTTCTATTGACTTGTGCGTTGGTAATTTTCTCTACCGTCAGGTGAGATGTTGATCAACAATCAAGAAGTCAAGGGATACCCTTAGCCTTTGCTAGACATACCTCCACTATAGACATATCCTTACGGATAGTTGGATTGTTGGAGCGTTGGTATACTAGGACTCTCGGATGTGCGTATAATCCGAGAGTATTCGGATGTAGTTACGGATGAACTCTCGGGCTGGTCACTGCATGGGCAAGTAGAATATGCGATTGAGGTGATTTCGGGAATAGTCCTGATATTGGGGACCTCATACCGGGAGATGATTTTATTGGTATTAGTGTTGCTAAACACCATGGGAGATTTATCTTTCCTAGTGTTTCTTCTTGAGAAGACTCGTAACTCTTGTTAAAAGAGAGACAGACCTTTGAGGTTATGCATCGATTATCGATGATTTGAACGCAATAGTTGAGAATGAGTATCCTTCGTTATGGATAGAGGATCTGTTAGATCAGCTAAATGACACCTGTGTATATCCTAGGGTTGGCCTATGACTAGAGGTTTGATATTGTAGTGACTTAGTGTCATACAATTATCATTGTCGGTGTGATGGTTGAGCTATCGTTAGCATAAAGTAAAAGGATGCAGGTGTATAGAGTTGATTGATAATGTTGTTAGACTTATCGACGATTTAGTCGTTCATGGATTTGAGGAATCAAGTACTCTTGGAGTATTTGAGATCGATTGTCATCATATTTGTGGAGGATATATTTATGGATATATTCGTAATCTTAAGGGAAGTTGTGGTTTTCCTAGATTGATTTGGTATTTACCATAGATGAGGATAGGATGTTCTAGTGATACTATACCGTCGACTTGTTGGACCAAGAAGGTGATGGAAATCACCTGGTCGGAAGATTGGAAAGCTAGTTTTCAGGGCCTAGACGGTGACTGACTTTTATGTCAGTGTTAGTTAATCCGTTCGATAGGGATGGAAGGGTATTGTACGTAGATGCATCCTTACAGGGATTAGGAGCAATCCCGATGCAGTTGAATGGAACATATATTATGTGTGTGCTAGTTAAGAAACTAGCGAGATTGGTTATTACTGTCTTCCAGTCACTTATAGTGCTATGTGACAGAGTGAATTTTGGACATTAGATTAATTTCTCGTGTGAGAATAAATCTCCGTCTCTGGGAAGGATAGTGGTTCCCAGAGTTGCATTCGCTTTAGGAAGAGTTGTTTCGGGAGACTTTTCATTAGAGAATGATGATTTATTCGGAGTGTATCCGAAAATAGTGAGTATTGAGACGTTCCGGTTGGTGGAACGATATATGGGACACGGTTGATTGCATAGTGTTGATGTTGGGTATGCCAACAAGCAAAGGTGAAATATTGTGATCGGTAGGGTCACGTACCGTGATAAAGTGGGAGCCTAGTACGTTAGACTGTGTTGGGAGATTATCTAGAAATCGGAAAGGACTTGATAGGATTTGAGTAATCGAGGATCGATTAGCTAGGTCCGCTCATTTTCTTCCGAGTCGTAAGATGGATTTCGTTGGATCGCTTGATGGAATTATATCCATGGGGCATCCTTAGGTATCATTTCTGATAGTGATTCATGATTCACCTTACGATTCTGGCAAAGTCTCCCATCGGTTACAAGTATAGAGCTCCACTCTGGTACAGTTATGTATCTTTGATAGATGGTCGATATGTTGAGAGAGTATATAAGAGCTGGGAATATAATATTCGAGCTCAGTACCCCACTTAGTCACTTGAAGTGTGACTTTGCTCCGGATACTTGAGATGATTATTGTGACATCTCGCTCGTACATGAGTCGGAAATTTGGGGACCAAATTTTTATAAGTGGGGGAGAATGTAAAATACGGAAAAAAAAAAATTTTTTTTCATATGGTTTAATCCTTTAAATTAATTAGGATTAATTAGGGGATTAATTGGGCTTAATTAGTAAGCTAATGGGTTAATTTTCTAGCTGGGCTGAAATTGGGCTGAAATGGGCTAGGGCTAAATCGGATGGATTGGATTTGGGTTAGGGGCTGAATCAGCTGAGCTGAACCCAATCAGATTGGGTTTAGAGTTGGCTGGGTTAACCGGATCACATGAACGACATTAAAAGCCGCCGAATGAACCCAGCGCATCGCGATTTCCTGTTTTCTTCTTCTTCGCGCCTCTGCTCCGACCATCGTTCTCGCCCAGCTCGTCGACCGTCTTGTGAGAGAGTGGCGACGTCGCCGCTCCGGTTGGTCTTTCTGGTCGGAGATCAGCCTGATCTTTTTCCTTCCGAGGTCTCAGCAGTTCTTCGTGCGAGCAGATTGATGGCGTTGCTGTCACGGCAGGATCGCGATTTCTTCTCTTCTTCTTCCGATCGCGAGCTCGGCGATCATCGTCGACCTCCTCGGCCGACCACGCGATGCCAATAGCAACGTTAGTGCTGCTCGATCTCTACCCTATCCACGGGATCGATTTATCACTGCTGTCATTTTTCATTCGGCTGACGATCTGTCTGCAGCTAGCTCCTCCGACCCCTCGGTTCCGTCGACAGCAAGCTCCGATGAGTTTTTTTTTCTTGCCAAGGTGAGTACCTAGTTCAACGATGTTGCTGCTCTTCGACATCCCCATTTGCAATGCTGCTATCATTCTGAATCGTGTGTCCTCGGTGAGCAGTTGTCGATTGGAGTACCACCATTTGGGAATGAATGAGGTGAAAAGGGAGAGTTGGCAATTGTGAATCGTATCAGGGATTTCGATCTAGGGTGTGCGGGTGGAGCTCGGTTTGTTCCGGTGAACAGGGGTGGTGCTGCTGGTGGAGTGTTGAGATCGGTAAGTTTGATTTACCTTGGTTGTTCCAATGTTAATTGTTGATTCTCCTTTGAGAGGCATGCTGCGTGATTGGTGGTATGGGGTGTATCATGTTTGATTGGATTTGGCGTCGTTGGATTACTTGGTGAGCGAGGAGGCTGTAGGAAGTTTTGGCCGGTAGGTTGTGTTTGGTATTAGATTTGTGAATATGCAGGTTGATATGGATGTTTAGATTTTTCATATATGTGAGGGTTGATCTGTAGATGAGTTAGGTGTTGTAAATGTTTCCGAGTGATCTATTCGGGGGATGTATTGAATTGATTAGCTGCGGGTTATGAATCGTAACTGTGATTTGGAAGTTAACCTGTGAGTTGAGTGGTATTGTTGATTTGGTGTAGATGTATGATCTGCCGAGGGGTGTTTGTCGATTGTTTCTTTTATTGCCCATGGTGTTTTGGTTAATATTAGTTGATGTCTGATATGCTTTGATTTGGAGATTTTAGCGTATTGGATCATATTGGTTATGCTCTGTTAGGGAGATGATGGTTGGGTTAAGCAAGGGAAGGATGCGAATATAGAACAAATTAGTATTTTGTTCATATAATTAGAGGCTTGTGCTTAACCCTAATTTGTTATTATTATTCTGAGGGCGTTGATGGTGATGGATACATGAACGTGGATATGGATAGCACGGATTATTTCGAGCTTCGTATCAGGTGGGTAATATCTACCTGGTCCGGTAGTTTTGATCAATTCCAGTGCATGATATTGGATATATGTTATTCTTGTTTACCTTAGATCCACTCTTATTTAATCACATGCTTGTACTGCCTTGACCTTTGAGATATATACTCTATTACTCATTGATTATCTAGCATGGATAGGAACTATAAACCCTATTATGTATTAACTGATAGATGTTCAGTAAGTACATGTGGTTAGGGTTATTTTTGTGACTTTATCGGGTTAGTATTACATCACTAGGGTTAGGTGATGGTTTGGATTATGGAGTCGATTGTTATATCGTATCCGTATTAGTAGTGCATTTATGATGGATCTAGTTGTCTGTGTATAGATAATTGTATGGTTGCTCGTATGTGACCAGGGACTAGAAGTCCTAGTGTGATGGTATATCCATAGGGATTGTATGCCTGTGTATGGTTATATGGATGGTCGATTGTATATCGCTACTGACTAGAGGTCTTAGCGTGGTTATGCATCGGATGAGTATGACTCTTATGCGATAGAGAGAGTCTTATGGATTGTAGTCCTTGCATAGTTGACTTTTAGTTGACCAAGACTCCCGTGGGATGGGAGTGTCGCGAGGATACATGTATGGAGCTATGCATCATCACATTGCATGCATCTTTGTTGGAGGTCTCCTTGTGGATTGAGACAAGTCGTCACCATCCCGCCTCCCGCCACTCGGGGTAGTGGTAGCGGTTGAGGGCGAGCATTGGATGTGCCGCGCTCGCCACTATGGATGGTGGTAGCCGAGATCGCACCGCCACCGTGCAGTGGTGTTAGCACTCGCCCACTATAGACGGTGGTTGTGTGAGGTGTAGTTGTCCTGTGTGCGAGGTTTGTCTACTCAGGGGTAGGGACAGCGTGGCTTGCTGCAGAGGCCTAGGAGTAGTTAGCTTTTACGCTTATACACTACTCACCATACTACCCAACTCGGCCACTCGAGAGTGGTGGCGATTGGAGTCGGGCTAGTTGTCATGTGTCGTACACCGCCACTCTGGGGTCGTGGTTGGACGGTCCGCAGACCATATGCATTGCTGATATATATGTATGCATGTATTTGATATATGTTTTACATATGCCTGTGAGATGCTGCATTTGATTGAGCTATGACTGTTGCACATGCTTTTACATCATGATACATGCCATTTGCATTTTATTTACTGCTATGGGTTGAGCATGATACATGCGTTGATTCGCATTATATGCATTTGATTAGCATCATGTCATTGGGTGGTACGGACCGGGTTATTATACAGGTGATCATATACTGTTCATATGTCGGAGTATTGGTCAGGTATGGGATTGACCTGGTACGTTATATGGTTATGTTATTGTATACCTGTTCAGGATGATCTAGCATATGACATTACAGACCGCCAGGTACATTGGTACATTACTTTATGTTCAGTTGATCAGTTTAGTATATACCTTGAGTATGACTTTACTGTAGTTACTTGTTATTAGATTGGGATATGACTGTATGTCTATCGGACTCATGTTGTATACCTGTAGATCTTCACATGTATACTTGTAGATCTATCCTTATATGTTGTTCATGCACTTTCTATATATTACCCCTGAGTTTATACTCACCACCCCTGGACCCTGGGTTTTCTGTCGCCCAGATAACAGGTAGAAGATTTCTTGGACGTTCGGAGCTCCGCCAGCTGATCCCATCTCACACCGGACGAATGGACCTGTTTTCCGTATTGTTGTATTACTATGGATTGTCGTTTTGTGGTTTTAACCTGTATTGTTTCCGTATCTGTGATATACGGATGTATTGTATGTATTTGGCTTTCGCTGTTGCTTATATTATGTTTCTTGTTGTGTCAAGTCACTCCGGAGTGCACAGTTGGGTCATTGTATCTTGTTGATCTGTTTGTATTGTTTCCGCTGTGTTTATTATGTTTGATATGATGATATCTGCGTATATCATATTGTTGTTGTGGGCCTACGGGCCTTGTATTAACCCGATATGTTGCCACGTACAGGGGAGATGCCGTCCGTTTGTTTTTCGGCACGGCATACTCTCGGGGCGTGACAATCGTGTTAGCATTACTCTTTACTTTGTGTTGTTCTTAATTATCTTAGCTTTATATTTTCGCTTGCGCTAATCATATTTGTAGATGACCAATTAAGAATGATTTCCACCGTACGACGAAAGAGGGCTATTCACCCCCCCCCCCCCCCTCTAGCTGACCACCTACGCTCCAACAGTGCTTGTGTTGGCGATTAGTCCGTGACAAGCTCCTCGTTCTGATACCACTTGTTGGAGGATCGATGGCCAGCTAGAGGGGGGTAAATAGCCTTTTTCATATACGATGGAGATCGTTCGCTTAATCGTCTACAATCAAAGGTTAGCGCAATGGAAATACTAACAATTAAGACAATTAAAAACAAATACAAGAAGCAAAAAAATAACAATCGTTAACACAAGTGTGTAACATGGTTCACGGCCCTTGCCGCTAATCCACAACCGATTCATATGGCGAATCACTCCCTCAACCAACTTCACTAATCTCTCCTTCAAAGTGGAGGTAAACCTTTCTTACAAAATCACTCCTCTTACAATAAGATTTAATTAAACACAAGGAAGAGGAGTATAGATCATTTAGGCACTTGGGAGTATGTTTAGAGATGAAGCATTAACCTCCCAAAGTGACCCAAGGTCTCTTCTTATAGGGAAGAGATCATTCTTCCCGTTGGGCACCGAGCAATCGACTGATGCAGTCATTAGTTGACTGCTGCTGTAGTCATTGCCTCACAACGACCTTATCCACGTTGGCTTCTAGCCAACAGCTCCCACATCAGTCAACTGATCATCCCCATCAGTCGACTGATGGAGCCATTAGTCGAGTGATCGAAGTGACCACTCGACTAGAAAACCTTTTGTGCCCGAATTCACCTTGATCAGTCGACTACCATCTCATGGCAGTCGACTGATGGTCGAGCAGTCGACTGCCAAACCCTAGAAGTTGATTGTTGGGCTAGAAAAGATTCAGTCGAACACCGATCGAGCACCAGTCGATTGATATCTATATCAGTCGACTGGTGTCGAGTAAAACCTCAAACACAAATGTTTGAGCATCCGACGTCGGGTAAAACCTCAACCAACTTGGTTGAGTATCCGACACTTGACTTAGCCATTCAGCCAAGTCCACCTATGGGTTACGTTACATTTCGCTCATTCTCTCATCTCACTTGAAGTCCCTCGCTGAAGTTCTCTTCGTCCGACCACGTCCCTCGGATGCACCAAGCGCACGGCTTCGCAATGTCATCCTTCACGTCTTGCCCTGAAGTCTACTTCCTTGGCTTCATTCCAATGCTACTCATTCGACGGTCCCTTGGATGCACCAAGTGCACGGCTTTGCAATGTCATCCTTCACCGACTCAAGGACCCGAGCCATGAGATGGTGAACTCACCAATGCTAACATCAAGCCAATCCCATGTGTGAATTACTAAGTCTTGCATGACTTTAACACACATATCAAATTAACATAATAACCTAACTTAAACCCTTTGCCACACACATCAAAACCACATCATACATGGGTTGATTGCCCTAACAATGCCTTAGGAGAATTCTGTATGTTTTACGAGCTCTTGCCAATTTTGCATTAAGTAACCGCCAATTCTTGGCGTAAAGAGTAGGTTCAGGTGGATGTGGGTTGCAATCGAAAGCGTAGGCTCTCCGCCAATTTCTCTAGTTATGTTATGCATTGTTGATTAGGATTTGGGTGTTCCATGGAAGAAAGTCCCTCCTTTGGTAGTGGACTATCGGCTATGTATTGAGCGACATTTAGAAAGACAGAAAGGAGACGAAGCATGAGGATAAATGACTTAAGAGAAGGGATATTTATAAAGGAAGAATAAGTGTTAAATGAGTTTCTAGGGAAGAGATGTGGTGGAAGACGAAGCAACAGATAAAGAATGCTCAAAAGAATAAGTAGTTCGGTAGGGGAATCCAAGGAGTCTCGTATATTAAAGAGGAAGGTGAAGAGTCATGCTAATTAATGGTTTGTATATTCGAGGAAGGCCATTTAAGTATGATCTTATAATTATGATGTTGGGGAGACAAGTGCGCAAGACATAAAATTCTGTAAGGGCTTATATGATGTTGTTCATACATGCATAGCAAAGGAATATTTGTCTATTAACTGTTGATTTAGTAAAGTTCTTCATAACATCGTAGTATCAGTCAACTGATACAAGAGAGGTGATAGAGAGGGCATAATTAGTGTGCGAAATTCCAGTGACTCAACGATAAAAGTTTTTAGGAATATTACAGTGCCAGTTAACTAGTACATGAAGAGTAAGAAAGGGGAATGCTTAGTATATGAAAAGATAGTCATCACATTACATCCAAATATAGTCAGTTCTATTATAGAAAGTAAAATTGTTACAGGTCGAAGGCTTTTGCTGAATATCTTGCTATAGTAGCCTCGACACTTAGAAAATTATCATCCTCTCTCGGGGGAGGATACCCTCTATCATCAAATTGTTTGGTGACTCCTTCAAAACTCATTATAAAGATATCAACAGCTTTGGAGCTAAAATTTTCTATCATTTCTTGCTCTCGCACTTTCCAACGAGCTTCTTCGGTGGATATTTGGGTGGCGAGAGTAGCTTTAAGCTCATCTCTTTCTTTGGAGATAACTAATGCTTTCTAATTGAGGAAATCTATATTGTGAGTGCACTCCAACTGCAATGATTGTACCCAATTTGTTACCTCTAAAAGGTCCCCTAAGACTTCAAAAACAACATGGGAGAAGTAATTCAGTTGAGTTCGAATAGAATCATGCGCTTCTTTGAGAGTTTCGATGGAGGGCAGTGCTTGTGTCAATGCAGCGAGGGATTCTGCCCATCTAGCCTAAGTCTATTGAAGTTGAATTTTTCATTCTTCCAGTTCCCTATCTAGGGCTTCAGTTTGTAGGAATCGATCATTTTGGACCAGTAGTTGGGTGCACATCAAGTCAGCTTAACGGAGAGCTTCCTCTCAGTCGTGTTTCACAGTAGATAGTTCAACCCTAAGGTCAGTGCATGTTTTTCTCAAAGTCTCTTTCAAGCTAACTAGGGCTACTTCATGTTGTTTAGATTGGGATAGTTGATGCACCATCTGTTTAAGCTGAGCCTCTGAAGCTGTGTGTCGGGCTTCCATAGTGGATTGGTACTCGGCTAGACGGTGCACCGCTTCATCATAATCGGTATCCATCTATATAAGAAAAGAGTAAAAGATAAGTCAAAAATATTTCAATAGATGACATAAGGATAAGTAGAAAAGGGGGTTGTTAGGGGGGATATAGCTGTGAGATTTACCATAGGCATTCAAAAGGACCCTGCACCCCAAATTGGCTAAAAAGTTTTACTCCTTGAGGAGTGTGGATCCTAAGGGCAGAGTGTAAGGTGGTAGTAGGAGGATTTATTGGGGAAGGAGCATAAGTGGGAGCATCCCTTATAGTGGGATCTAAGTCGGTGAGAGGGGAAGAGGATTTGGGAATGGTGGAGTCAGGTCGGGGGGAGGTAATTGGAGGTTCTTCTAGGTCTAGGGCTAGGGGTAGGGATGATGGAGCTGGTCCCATTTCAAGACCTGGAGATAAGGGTATAGAAGAGGAGGACAAAACGGGAGAACTTATTTCATGCCTAGGAGAAGGGTCTCTGGATCTAGCAAGATCCCCCTCTGATGGGGAGGCAGAAGGATTGTAGGGGTGGAGGTGACAACGATGAGGAGGACTAGAGGAGCGGGAGGAAGAGATTATAGGAGGGGAGGGTTGAGTAGAGGGGCCCCCTCTCAATCGGGATGATTTCCTCTGAAGGGAAGAAGGAAGACTTTGTTGAGATGGTTGGGGGGCAAGATGCTCTTCAGACAACAAGGAGGCTGCCTCGGTGATCGAATCATGAAGAGGAGAGGAAGGGCAGGATGGAGACTTCACCCGTTTATGCTTTCCTTTCCCTTTCTCTGTCATAGCCTCCAATATGTTGAGCATTGCGTTCTGCATTAGGCCGTCTGCAACAAGGGAAAAAGTTATAAGCCATTAGTTGTTAATAGAACTTTATATCACAAAAAGACACAAAATAACACACCATATATCAAAATGGTATCATTCATAACGAAGGGGAACAATCCAAAGTGACCTAGGAGATGAGAATCCAGAAGTAGGTTAGAGTTATATTGGTGGTCTTGAAGAACTCTCTTGACCTCTGCAAAAGGGTGTTAGAATGGATGTGGTGCTCTAGAGGGGGGTGAATAGCATTTCTTGATTTCTTTGATTCGATTGCATTTGTGCTCGTCTACAACAAAGTTAGTGTAGGAACGTTGGTGACCGCTAGAGATGAGTGAATAGCGTGTTCGTTCGAAGATAGAATTTGATCATGTTTGTCTCTACAAAACTTGTTATCACAACAAAAATATAAAATACAATACAACTATGAAGACAAATACACAATCACAAAAAATACACAAGCGATATAATGTGGTTCAGAACCTGAGGGTTCCTACTCCACGGATTGGGCTCGAATTAGCCCTAGCGATGCCAAACACCACTAACAATCAAAACACTCCTTCTCGACAACAAGTCGGAGGTGGAGAAATCTTGTACAAGTGTTTACAACAATAAACGAAAGTGCAACAAACAAATACAAATATAATACACAAAAACACGTAAAGAAAACTTTACAAATGTGCTTTTGGATGCTTGCTTGTTTGGTTGCTTAAGCTGCACTTGGAGACCCTGAATTGCACCAGCAAATCACCCCAAATCGCTCTAGAAATCGATGACAAAAACCTCCTCCACCAACTGCTTTTATAACCTGAATTCGGACTAGATTTCTCCTAGCAGTCAACTGATCGCGACCATCAGTCAACTGCTCCTGTAGCTGTTGTCTCACAATAGCCCGAGCCACGTTGGATAAGTACCAATGGATAGACCATCAGTCGACTGATCATGACCATCAATCAACTGATCGTTCCATCACTTGATTATTAATCCCTAAAAGTCGACTCTGGAACCTTCTGTGTCTGCGATATCGACCATCAGTCGACTGCCCAATTCTGGCAGTCGATTGCCACGCCATTTCCTGCAGTCGAACTCCAGTCGATTCCCATGAATCGACTAATCATAATATCAGTCGACTGATAACCTCATCCATGAGATTTTAACACCAAGTATGATGCCCTCATACTTGCTAGACCACCCTTAGCCTAGACCTAAGCCTTCTAGCCACCTCCGTTATCCTCATGCATATCGGATCCCTCCAAGTCATCCATGACTTGTTCATCCATACGCTAGCCTTCAGGTGCTTCCATCGGCTATTGTCATACTAAGTTGGTCTATACTACCAAGGCACATTGGGCTTACGCTGCCAAAACTACTGCTTGACTTTACGCTGCCAACCATTGGACTTATGCTACCAAGACTCCACCGTTGAACTTTACGCCGCTAATATCACCCTTTAGACTTCCCTTGCCAACCCATGTTGGGCTTTCCATTTACCAAGACTCAAGCTTGGACTTTCCCTTGCCAAGACCCATGCTTGGACTTTCCATGACAAGTACACAAGACTTGGACTTCTCTATCATATGGTCAACCCCATGTCAACCATATAATCAAACAATGGTTAAACCATTGTCAAACATCAAAATATCACTCGAGTCAAACTCGAGTCCGATCAATCATGACCCAGGTCGATTGCATCAACAATCTCCCCAAAACATTGTCAATCATCAAAACACTACTCGAGTCCAACTCGAGTCTGGTCAATCGTGACCTGGGCCGATTGCACTAACAATCTCCCCCTTTTTTATGTTTGACAAAAACCACAAAACCATTGAGTTAGACTACATAACTCAAATCTCCTTACCAATTCTCCCAAATTGGTAATTTCATAAATTCTCCCCCTTTTTGACATACATCAAAAAGGTTCTCCTCAAGGAGTCAATGTCTCATATCCCAATGAAATCTTACAATCTCCCCCTTGGTCTAAAAACATCTAGGATGTCTTCACTCTTCCTAGTGATAAGTCTCATATCACTTAAGAGAGGCTTCCTATAAACTCTCCCAATTTCCAAATTGGGCATCTCACATTCCCAAAATTCTCCCCCCATGAGAAAAACACATCCATCATTCCATGATGGATACCTCCCCCTAAAGGCTTGCTCCCCCTTGACCATTGCACCAACTATGTCCTTGGATAGTCCCTAAGCCTATAGGAATACTAAACCATCAAAATTAAGGTTAAAAGTTCAAACATGAACTCTCACACACCTTAAAATTGATACACACCCTAAACAACTCTCTTAATCCATATCCAATGGATTTTCACCCTTTCTAATGTTTTCCAAAGTATATCCTAGGGTTAGGAGCGGTTAGGGTAGCCTAACCTAGTTGAAACATGGGCTAAACATTCTTGTTTACTCGAAATCAGCTCTGACAGTCGACTCTTACAGACACTAGTCATCTGCCCTATGCATCAGTCGACTGATATCTGCAAAATACAAAAATTAGAAATTAGAATCAAATTTTTGAAATACATAAGTAATTATACATAATTTAAAAAATAGTTAAATTTCATATGTATAATACTTATACCAAATACAATGGGTGAAAAATATTTGAAAATTAAATTACCCATAAAATTAGGAGATTGACACAAAGTTCAAAACCATTGAAAAGTTCAATGTTTTGGCCCTACTTTGTATCAACTCTCTCAATGGTGACTTCTATCAAAAGATAGACTACACCAAGGTTTTCTAAAATAATTTTAAAATATTTTTGAAAACCTATATTGGATCATGATCAATGGGCTCAATGCACATGACTTGCACATTAGCTTTCCCCATGATCCACATTGGTATAAGATGAGTTTGAGTTCATCTAGATGCAAGAACTATGCACCTTGAACTTAACTCATTTCCTAGCATCTCACATATGTCTAAGGTGTATGAGAACACATACAAGTTGATGTGAGCAAAACATATAGGGTTTTAGGAGTAGTTTTTGCTCACATCTTGTTACATTTTGTGTTAGTTTCATGCATATGTTACTATATTCTTGCACACATTGGCTATTTTCTGGTTCAGAGGTCTGCTCATTGTACTTTTGTGTGCAGGCTAGCTTTTCTGGTGAAAAAGATGCATTTTCGTAAAAGAAAGACTTTTACAACTAGATGCAGAGTGGGACATGGTCAGGGCATGTGGATTCACACGGTCGTGTCCAATGGGTGAAGAACAGCACCCCAGGGTCACACACGGCCTGGCTGTGTGGAAACACACGACCTGGCCGTGTGGAAACACACGACCTGGCCATGTGGAAACACACGGCCATGTGGCAGCCCAACGGATTTGCACGAATAGGGATTTTTTCAGATTTTACAGTGGTCCGAGGTGATGTCTATATAAGGATGGCTCCGCCCAAACCCTAGGGAGGAGGCATGACGGCTAGGACGGCACGTCGAAACCCTAAAAAGCTTCGATAACTCACAGCGGGGAGGAGGAACGCCGCCGGAGGTCCACAACTTGCAATACAATGCTGGAGAGAAGATCACGAAGCATCGTATATCTCTATTTATGCGCTTTATTTCTATTGTATTCGAACTTAAACATGTTTTGTGATTCTTCCTTCGTATTTATGGAGTAGTACTTTTGATTCTAGGATTAGGGAGTAGCTTGTGTACATAAACAATGTTGGTTCATATTAAATTCTGGCCAAAAGTTTGATTTGACAATTGGTAGTTGCTCTCTATTATATCTTCATGAGTTTGGCTTTCTTTCTGTAGTGCTTAGGCGATACGAGGTGGTGACAGCCCTCACAATCTAGATTTAGGAGGTTTGATCCAAGGAACCTAGGGGTAAACCTGACCTCCCGTAACTGTGGGGAGAAGGGAGCGGTGGCATCGAAAATGGTCCACCGCAAGGATTGATTTGACATCCTCGTACCCTCTAACCCATCCTTTTGGGCGGAAGTAGCTCCTGGTGAATGCGGCAGCTCTGCGGGAGAGTGTATGATGTTCCTTCCCCAAAACCGTAGGTAGACGTTTAGATGACGTCAATTGACAACATTGTTCTGTGGTACACAAGCGAAACCGAAGTCCTAGAATCGCCTTTAAAGACCCCGGCACACTCTTTTCCTCCTCCGTGTGACACTGCACAGAGTAGGGTCCACCAATAGTCCTCACCAATCGACTCTCTCAGAGATTTCGTTCGAACAATCGCAACCACTTAGTGTATTGGTATTCGAATCCCAGTCCCTGTGGGATCGATAAATCTTTATTACTTGACGACATCCGTGCACTTGTGGGCATTGAGCGCGAGCGCGCACTTTGAGTCCACGATGATATTCATCATGAGATTCAAGGTCACGTCTGTGCGCATCAAGTTTTTGGTGCCGTTGTCGGAGACTGTCGATTCGATATCAAATCGAACGGTGGTAGATTTGATCGGTCTTAGGATTAGATTATTTTCTTGCTTTATTTTCCTTTTAGTTTAATCTTATCTGCTTAGTTCTATTTTTCATATTTAGATTTAGTTTTTATTTTCAGTAATAGTTTCCTATTTACTTATTGCATATTAGATTTTATTTGCAAGATTTATTTATTTTCTGCTTTTAGTATTAGGGTAACACTCTTACTTTTGTGGTCTGGTTCATCGTATTCTTAGAAGACTAGGGTCGGAAGGCCTAATTTCGATCGACTTACAGATTGAGTGAACTTTTCACCGTCGGAGAGTAGCACAGCGGAAGATGGAAGATCAAGCTGCATCCGAGGTGAACATAGGCAGTCAACCTCTGTGGGACTACGCGACTCCTAGCGCTAGAGGATTCAGGCCGAGCATAGCTGGACCATCTATATTAGTAAATAACTTTGAGCTGAAGCCGACACTTATACATATGGTCCAGCAGAATTCGGGGGAGCTGCGACTGAAGACCCGAATCGGCATCTTGAGGCTTTTCTCGAAATCTGCTCAACTATGAAACTGAACAGAGTCCCTTCTGACGTGATTCGCCTGAGCCTGTTCCCATTTTCACTGCGGGATAAGGCTAAGGCTTGGCTTCACTCTCTACCCTCTGGCAGCATCACCACATGGGAGCAGTGTGAGCAGCAATTTCTGAATAAATACTTCCTACCAAGTAAGACTGCTCACATGTGCCACCTTATCACTAGCTTTCGCCAGAAGGAGGGGGAGTCCTTGTTCGAAGCATGGGATCGCTACGAGGGGCTACTTTATTAATGCCCCCACCACGGATTAGAGAGGTGGCTGGTGATCCACATTTTCTATAATGGGATCGCTTATGCCACAAAGATGTCCCTAGATTCTACCGCAGGAGGAGCACTAATGAACAAGACCATAGAGGAGGCAGAAGAGCTTATCGAAGAGGTGGCACAAAACCACCGTCAATGGGCTTCCGAATGTGGTCAGCCCACACCTGCAGCGGGATGATACACTGTCAACTCCATGGACCACCTTTCGGCAAGGATGGACGTGCTCAGCAGACGGTTTGAATCTTTGAATCCTTCATCTGCATGCGTAGCCATTGATTTTGGAGGAGTAGCAGCATATTGAGAGCACCACTATGGAGGGTAGGGGACCTCAGACAAGTAGATCGAGCATTGTGATGCAATTGGAGACTATGATCAAAGGCCCCACAACCCGTACTCTAATACCTACAATCCCAGATGGAGGAGTCACCCGAATTTCTCCTACAAAAATAACTCAGGAAACCCCCAACCATCCGGAGGGTACGGGCAACAGCAGGGCAATGGGCAGCGACCACAGAAGTCCAGATTGGAACAGATGATGGAGGACTTCATCGCTACCCAAACTAAGGCCAACGAGGAATTCCATTGCCAGCATCAAAAGTCTGAAGAAGCATTGAGAGACTTGAAGGCCACTGTTGATGGCCTTGCAAGTCATACCAGGATGTTGGAGACACAAGTGGCCCAAATAGCCCAATCCGTGTCACAACCTACGAATAACTCTCCGGCGGGCCAAGGAAAGGAGGAAGGAGTAGGGTAAAGTAGTCAATTCGCCAAGGGGTGTGCATCCATGATTTCCACCCTACCTGACCAAGCTGAGTTTGAAGAGAAGATTCCAGTACAGCTTGAAGACCCTGGTGAATTCATTATTCCCTGCTCGATTTATGGGGAGAGCTTCGACAAAGCACTATGCGACTTGGGGTCATCAATCAGTGTGATGCCCTACGCATATTTTCTGAAAATGGGACTGAGCGGGCTCCAACCAGCGAATCTTGGTATTCGTATGGGGGATGATTCAGTGAAGGAGCCCATTGGCCTGCTACCACACGTTCCTGTGATAATTGAGGATTTCATGATACCCACGGACTTCATCATACTGGACACAGGACCGAATCCTTAGAATCTCATCATTCTAGGAAGGCCTTTTCTAGCAACCGCAGGAGCGTGCATAGATGTGAAGGCACACCAGATCTCCCTGGAGGTAGACGGGGAGATCATCCTTTTTAACCTTTCGGAGCATAGAGCTCCCTACTTTGACGGCTTCATGATTAGCAGATTGAAGTCGGAACCTCCAGATGTATATCTCGAGACGGATGAATGAAGGTTCACTGAACCACCAGAGCTGAGTTGATAGAAGAGTGCGGTCGAGCTAAACGACCTTAAACAAAGCGCTTCTTGGGAGGAAACCCAAGTTTAGTTTTAGATTTCCCTTTTCTATTGCATTGCATAAATTTGTTTGATTTTAGTTTTGATTTCCATCACATTTAGAGTTAGGAATAGAAAAGAACTTTTCTAGGCAAAAATGAGACCCATATTAGTCTACACGGCGAAGTGTATGAACAAATTTGGGCCATGATGCATAAATGGGGCGAAAAATGGGGGCACACGGCCTGGCCGTGTGTTTTCCCATGGCCGTGCCGATTGACCAAAGGCGCACATGGCGTGGCCGTGTGTTTTCACACGGCCTGGCCGTGTGTTTTCACACGGTCATGGCGTGCGAGGTTAAAAGGGGCGAGCTATGTGTTTGCACCCCATTTGCACCGTGTACTTCAAAAGTTCTTGCCCTAGCCATGTGATTTCACTTTCCCCTTCCTCTAGAAGCATTTCTAACCTCTAAAGAAGACAAAAGGAGCAAGGATGAGGAGTACCAAGATCGTAGCATCCTGATCCGGCACCTCGGAGCGACGAACAAGAAGAGTCGACGCTCCTCAAGCTCTGGAAGAGGGTAACGCCCTACCCCCTCTACTTTTTCACAATAATGAACATAGAGATAGGTACAATATGCTCTCTACTTGTAAACTTACTGCTACTAGATACTTAGATGAGTATTTGCTAGAATCTTTAGGGTTGTTAGGTGATATGCAAACCCTATTTGCAAAAATGGAGTGGGATGAGATTATGGGAATAAGGCATCTAACCTACCCTAGGATAATTTTGGAATTTTTGAGTTCTTTAGAGGTGGAAGTTTTAACAGGTAGAGAGAGCGAGGAGGGTAGGATAACTTTTAGGCTTTTTAACATAGAGCATGAGTGGACCCTTCACCAATGGAACTCATGCTTTGGCTTACCAAGTGAGGGAGAGAGAAGAACCCCTATTGCTCTCGGGAATGTTGGACCGAGTTGACGGGAGAGCACGCTTATGACCCTTCTAGGGCCAAAGCGTCGCGCCTCCAAAACCCCGTCTTACAATACCTTCACCGCGTCATGGCCAGTACTATATTTGGTCATGGGGAGAGTGACGGTATAGTAAGAGCCAGTGAGCTGCTTTGCTTATGGGATATGCTATAAGAAAGAAGTAGCATCGATGTGGGGTCCCACTTCATTAGACACTTAGTGAAGATGGGCAAAGAAGCACACGGAGAGATCAATGTGGGAGGCCTACTTACCCACATTTGTTATAGGATAGGGTACAACTACACAACATTGGAAAGTATAGAGGGGAGCCCTAGGATCGACCTAGGAGTATGCATGGCCATGAAGATGATTGTAAGAGAAGGAGACTCCTTATGCTATGTAAGGAAAAATCTTACGGCCCTTAGGCTCCCCGACCCGGATCGTACCACCATCGCTATACGTGCCAATTGGCGCTTAGACCTGATAGTGGTGTCCCCTCTACATGAGGGACCATCCACATCAGCGCCCATCTCTCCACCTTTGTATCACTCTCCCTTCAGTCCACAGATGCATAGGAGCCCACCTAGTCCACGCCGACATGAGCCTACACCTGCACCACCATCTTTTTCTACTTTGAGCAGGATGTAGGTACGTCGGCCTATGATTTCTCGGAGTTCCGATCGTGCCTCGACGACATTTACACTGAGCAACAGATGTAGAGACAGCGATGGGAGGAGCAGAGCACCTACTAGCAGGCGGAGTTCTAGGGATTCCGAGAGCATTTTCAGTGGGCTGAGGAGTTTTACGATGAGGCCCGCATATACTTCCAGGAGGAGGCTGCTCGTCACTAGGATAAGGCCGCCTACCACAGGGAGATGCGACAGCATATGCACACCCAGCAGGCACAGTGGGCTAGGGAGGAGGAGTACCGAGCAGCCGCTACATCCACCAGTTCCCAGATCGACAACATGTATATGTGGCATCAGCGACTCAACAGCAGGTTCTCCCAGGATTCATAGATGCCCAAGCTCCCAGACTTTCCACCTCGTCCACCATATTAGAGGTTTATTTTTGTTTAAGTATGGGGGGGAGACCCCAAAATATATTTTGTTTTGTTTCCTAGCAGTAGTTTCTTTTCTGGTATTTTCATTCATTTGTCCATGCATGCATGAGTTGTTTAGTTCCTTTCAATACTTAATTTTTGGTGTCTGAAAAGCTACCTCAGTAGTATTTTTGAAAGTTTCTTGCATGAGTTGTTCCCATAGGTAGCTTAACTCTATTTATCTTGTGGTATTTTATTCTATTCGCTCTATTGAATGTTCTAGACTGCCTTTAGTTAGCTTTATTTTTGCACTTACACATATTGAACATTCTGAAAGGGTAAATCTAGTACATACCTAGTTATGATTCACTTCAATAGTCTAGTACTTTGGAATCCACAGGTGACTCTAGGTTTAGCATTTTAGTTACTGGAGATGCTCGGATTGTGTAAGCCCATTCAGAAAAATCAAAATCCCTATGAGCTGAAAAAATAAAAAGAAAAAAAAAGAAAAGAAAGAGAGAAAAAAAAAGAAAAAAAAATAGAGATTATGAGGGATAAAAAAATAGTTGTTATGGGTGGAAATGGCTAGGTGCCCCTTTGAGACCAAGTTAGGTTACTGGGGAAACACCTCCCAATTTCTCTCAATACCGAGCACGCCTTTGAGACTTTATGCTAGATCTAGGGAATGACCCTCGCTTTGGGCAGGTAAGTGCCTAAGAGTCGGAAACCTTAGGAAAGCTATGGGGTGACGACTTAACTCACCATGGAATGGGCATCCCCTAAGAATGATTCGCCTAGCACGAGCACAAGGAGCTAACTTAGTGAATTTTTAGAACATATCTATTTTGCTTTGATTGCAAATACCATCTGATAAATTTAGTTAGCATGCTAATTATGGAACAATATCTTTTTAAAATTTTATGGCACTGAGGATTGCTTGAGGACAAGCAAAGATTTAAGTCTGGGGGAAGTGATGTGAGCAAAACATATAGGGTTTTAGGAGTAGTTTTCGCTCACATCTTGTTATATTTTGTGTTAGTTTCATGCATATGTTACTATATTCTTGCATGCATTGCCTATTTTCTGGTTCGGAGGTCTGCTCATTGTACTTTTGTGTGCATGTTAGCTTTTTTGGTGAAAAAGATGCATTTTCAGAGCAAAAGAAGGACTTTCGCAGCTAGACGCAAAGTGGGACATGGCCAGGGCGTGTGGATTCATATGGCCATGTCCAATGAGCGAAGAACATCACCCTAGGGCTGCACACGGCTTGGTCATGTGGAAACACACGGCCGTGTGGCGGCCCGACAGATTTGCGCGACTAGGGCTTTTTCCAGATTTTGCAGCGGTCCGAGGTGATGTCTATATAAGGATGGCTCCGCCCAATCCCTAGGGAGGAGGTACGATGGCTAGGACGGCATGCCAAAGCCCTAAAAAGCTTCGATAACTCACAGCGGGGAGGAAGAACGCCGCCAGAGGTCCACAACTTGCAATACAACGCCGGAGAGAAGATCACGAAGCATCGTATATCTCTATTTCTGTGCTTTATTTCTATTGTATTCGAACTTAAACATGTTTTGTGATTCTTCCTTCATATTTATGGAGTAGTACTTTTGATTCTAGGATTAGGGAGTAACTTGTGTACATAAACAATGTTGGTTCATATTAAATTCTGGCCAAAAGTTTGATTTGACAATTGGTAGTTACTCTCTATTATATCTTCGTGAGTTTTGCTTTCTTTCCGCTGTGCTTAGGCGATATGAGGTGGTGACAACCCTCGCAATCTAGATTTAGGAGGTTTGATCCAAGGAACCTAGGGGTAAACCTGACCTCCCGTAACTACAGGGAGAAGGGAGCGATGGCTTCAAAAACGGTCCACCGCAAGGATTGATTTGGCATCCTCGTACCCTCTATCTCGTCCTTTTGGGTAGAGGTAGCTCCCGGTGAATGCGGCGGCTCTGCGGGAGAGTGTATGATGTCCCTTCCCCAAAACCGTAGGTAGACGTTTAGACGACGCCAATTGACAACATTGTTCTGTGGTACACAAGCGAAACCGAAGTCCTAGAATCGCCTTTAAAGACCCCGACACACTCTTTTCCTCCTCCGTGTGACACCGCACAGAGTAGGGTCCACCGATAGCCCTCACCAACCGACTCTCTCAAAGATTTCGTCCGAACAATCGCAACCACTTAGGCTGCGTTTGGTATGTCGTAATCTATCTTGTAATGTAATCCAGATTACATTACAAGGCAGATTCCTTTGTTTGTTACTGTCTTAGAATTGTAATATAATGTAATCTGAATTACAAAAAACACTAAAGTTTTGTAATCTGGATTACAAAGAAAAATCCATGTAATCCAGGTTACATAACAAGCTTCCCATTTGCATGCAATAAATTACATTTGCATGCATGCAAATGTGATTTATTGCATGCATGCAAATATGATTTATTGCATGCAAATGGGATTTAGGTAGCGTTTGGCGATCGGTGGCGATCGGTCGGCGGTCGATCGACGACCTGCGATGGTCGGTCGGCGATCGGCGACGGTCGGTCGGCGACCGACGGCGATGGCGGTGGTCGACCGGCGATCGGTGGGCGGCGATCGACGACTGGTGACCGACGGCGCCGGACGGCGATCGACGACGGCATCGGCGATCGACGACGCCGGCGACGATCGGCGGATCGACGGCGATCGGATCGACGATCGACCGACGATCGACCATCGACGGCGACCGACGATGATCGACGACGGCAGCGGCCGACGACCGACGGCAGCGGCCGATCGACGACGGCGCAATGGCCGGCAAACAGACGGCGGCCGGCCGGTGGCCGGCATCGACGACGGCCGGCGGTGACGCAACGGCCGGCAGCGCGCGGTCGGCGGCGCGGTGATCGGCCACCGGCGATTGACGGTGATCGGTCGACAACCGACAACCAATCGTCGGTCGATCACCAGCCGACCAGTCGATCACCGGTTGGCCGCTGTCATCGTCGTCGTTGTCTACGTCATCGTCGTCGATCCATTCCTATCGTCTTTGTAATGGACACCAAACAAAAGAATGTAATGACCTTTGTAATTCAAGATTACATACAATTTGTATCCAAACATAGTAATGTAATCAAGATTACATTGTATTCCATTACAACTTGGATTACATTACAACTTGGATTACATTACGTCCTACCAAACGCAACCTTAGTGTATTGGTATTCGAATCCCGGTCCCTGTGGGATCGATAAATTTTTATTACTTGACGACATCCGTACACTACGTATTGCTGTTCATTGGAGTCACCCTGGTAGGTAAGACTCTAAATATGGTTCTCTGCTAAAGATATATGATGAAGATGTGGGTTTTGGTTATGCCTATACTAAGGTCTCATGCATTTTCTAGGCAACACTACTTGATTCCCTTATACATGGGACTTCAAGTCATGTCATAGTCCTTAAATCAATTTTATTAATGCATGAAATATGATCATGGCATAAATGAGAGCATAAATAAACATGGCCAATGATCATGATGTCATGGCATAAATGTGAATCTAAGCATACATGACATAAACCTAGTTCTAAGCATAATCATGACATTTTATATGATTAAAAATAAGAATGATGTCATGACATGTCATATGGAAAATCAATCATGACAAATAAAATATAAAGGTATAACAATACCTAAATTTTAGTATTAATTATCATTTATTAGAATTAAACACATTTTGTCATATTATCACTAATTTCTCAAGTGTGTCAAAAACTCAAAATGACACACCATGACCTCTAAACCTAATTTATTCCAATTTGATTGATTTTTCATAATTCTCAAAATATATTGGCACATCCTAAAAACCTTTAAGATTAAAATCAAACCATATTTCCAAGGTACCCATAACCTTGAAAATGATATAAGGTGCCACCTTTACCATGGTTAGGTTAACTATCCATCCATTTAAAGTTGGCACACCCTAACCCATTTAGCGTGAATCGATCACGCTCCTAGGAACCCAATACCTATTGGAGCTCCTTGGGTTTACTAGGTATTCCTTAGGGATGACCTCCCTAGATAACCTCCTAATGACCCTTTTAGGCTTTGTAGCCTTGGTCATTTGAGTCTTGCCTAGGTTAACTCTAGGGGTGACTCCCCTTGTAACCTTCTTAGTGGCTTCCCTAGGTTTCTTCGAAACCCTAGCCACTGGGCATCTACCATGGTCAACTCTAGGGATGACTTCCTTTGTGACCTTGGTTTTCCTAGACCTAGATTGAGTTCCATAATCAAATGGAACATTATGATAAGTCCCCTTCGGCTTAGGTTTGTGACCCAAATCTTTCTTGCCCTTGGATGGTTCTTGTTTCTTAGGCCTTTGACTTTGACTCCTAGACCCTAAATTTTTGCAATTTGACCCTTGCATTTGATTTTGCATCTTTCTAAGAGTCTTCTCCATTTTCTCAAGTTTTAACCTCAAAACTTGATTTTCTAGCTCTAATTGCCCAATCTTTGAATTGTCATTTAGTTTTTGGGCATTGTTCCATTTCTTAGGCATATGCTTACCCTTCTTAGGGTTAATGCCTAAATGGTCCTCTACCCTCTTAATGGTTTCACTAGGTAGGTTTTTTCTAGGGACATTAGTCTCAAATTTCTCCTTATTTCTAAAATTGTAACTCTTATCACCTAAACAATAGGATTTATTATTTTTAGCATGCTCTTTATGAATAATAACAAGATTACTTCTAGCATGATTTTTCCTATTACTTAAAGAATGAGCATTATTTAAATTTACCTTAGGGTTTACTTTAGAAGCTCCCCCTACTTGTGATGCTCCTTCTTGACGCTTGCTAGGCTTCCTCCCCTTAGGGCATTGGCTTCTATAGTGCCCTCTTTGTTGGCACTTGAAGCACTGCTCCTTGCTCTTGCTAGTGGGGACTCCGACATCCTTTGAATTTTTGTTGACTTTTGGTGTCGGCAGAGTCTTTTTGACTTTCTTAGGGCACTTGCTCTTATAGTATCCATATTCGTACATGTTAGTGAGGACTCCGACATCCTTTGAATTTATGTCTACACATGTTGTACTATGCATGTGTGTGGTGTGTGTGTTGTAATAAATTAGATTTATTATCTTTTTATTTCTTCCACTGCGTACATGTTTACGAAATATGTTCGAACACACATTCGTCGCGGTGCCAGAAACCCAATAGTGGTATCAGTGCCCAGGTTGTGTTTCGACATAATCGTAAAATTATTTTACAATAGTCGTAATTGTTTTTATGGAAATTTTCTACTTTTGGAAAGTTAGAAGTATTTATGGAAATTTTCTAATTTTGGAAAGTCTAGAAGTATTTATGGAAATCTTCTACTTTTGGAAAGTTAGAAGTATTTATGGAAATTATTATTTTCCATAAATAAAATATTTAATTAGATTTGAAAATTTATTTTCTAATTTAATCATGATTTGATTTGGGGAATCAAATCTAAAATATATTTTATTTTCATAAATAGTTTTGGCAATTTAGGAAATTTGTTTCCTAAATTAAAAATTGACTTTACTTAATTAAGACCTTCCATAAATAAAATATGTAATTAGATTGGAAATTTGTTTCCTAATTTAATCATGATTTGATTTTGAGAATCAAATCTTAAATATATTTTATTTCCATAAATAGTTATGACATATAAGGAAATTTTGTACATGCCATAATTGTATGTCATGTAATTGCATTAGATGCATATCATTATGTCATGCATGTTGTGACATGTAGATGTATGTCATATATGTCATGTCATGTAGATAATAGTTATTTGCATGCAAAGAGGATGAGACATAAAAATCCTAATACAATATTGAAGCCTACACCTTCCATTAATATGGTTAGAACCAGAGTTTTGTTTTCTGTTTGGGTTGTTGGACTCTCTCCAAGCCCAGCTCAAACCTGAACATTTTCAAACCATGAAATAGTATAATACTAATATGGTAAGAGTCAGAGGTCAATCATTAGCTTTGGTTGTTGGACTCTCTCCAAGCTGGGCTAATTGGTTGAATGTGCTCTAACCATATTAAAACTATTTCTCGATTAATGGGTTGGCTTTAACCTGGAGCATCGCCTTGTTGGACTCTCTCCAAGGTCGATGTGAAGGGAGGTGAAGTTGGGTGCTATGCATATGATGCATACTTGTTAATGAGTTAACAACCCGATGTATGTGTGAACATTCAATTAGTTGATAGCACATTGTGATAGTTGCATATATGTGATATGCAATCGGTATATTTGATACCTACCATCGTAGCTATGAATGGCTTGTTGGACTCTCTCCAAGGTTGTTCATATCTATGTTGGATATCAGCCCATTCGGAGATGGACCTACGATCTCCCGAAGTGATTTTGGGGTTTTTGAAAATTCAAAAAATGAATGGGATTTATGAATGTATATTGATGTATTTTAAATCATCTTTCTCATATATGCTCGATTTGTATTTCTAGGATAATTGATTGATCATAATGTCTTTGAATTTGCACTCTATCTTGGATTCAAATAAATTGACTAGGTTGAACTTCTTGGACTGACTTTTGGATTCAATCTAAGAATTGTTCTCAAGGTTGAAAAGCTTGAGTATGTCCTCGAAACGCCTCTTCCCGCTCATCCTAGTGACAATGCAACTCTGGACCAATTGTTGGCCTATCAAAAACATGTGACTGATTCTGAAATGGCGAGTTGTATCAAGCTAGCCACGATGGTACCTGAGCTGCAGAAGCAACATGAGCATATGGATGCTCATACCATAGTCTTTCATCTTTATGAGTTGTTTGATGAGCAAGTGAGATTCGAATGGTTCGAAGTCTCCAAGCTCCTCTTCACCTCTGAGATGCAAGAAGGTTCATCTATGGTACTACTCAACATGCTGAAGACTGTGGAGTCTTCTGTGAAGCATGAGCAGGGGACAGTGTTGTTAGTTGATTCCTCGAAGAAAGGTTCTAAAAGGAAGTCAAAGGAACAGTAGAAGGGGAAGAAAAAGGCTAAGAAGGCAGAACCAACACAAAGGGCACTTGCCATCATTGTGGCAAAAAGGACCATTGGCGAAGAAACTACAAGATTTATCTTGAGTCCGTGAAGAAGAATAAGGCATCAGATGCCCCATCTTCTTCAGATATCTTCGTTATTGATTATCATTCTATTTCCTCAAACACTTGGGTATTGGATACTGGGTGTGGCTCACATATATGTAATGACATGCATGGGCTAAGGAATAGAAGAAGACTCGTCAAGGGAGAGTCAAATTTACATGTTGAGAATGGAGCAAAGGTTGCTGCACTCGCCATCGGAATGTATTTGTTGAAACTCCTTACAGGACTTGTCTTAGAACTGGACAATTACTTTTATGTTCCTTCATTGATAAAGAACATCATTTCTATTTCTTGTTTAAATAGAAACGGTTACCATTTGATGTTTAGTAATAATTGTTGTTATATAACTTTGAATGGCGTACTTTATGGGACTGGAACTTTGAGCAATGGTATTTATACATTGGACGTATCCAATGACATTTTCAATATCGAAGCGAACAACAAGCGTGCTCGAAAGGATAATCAATTAGCTATATGTGGCATTGTCGTCTTGGCCATGCAAGCAAGAAATGCATGTCTGAATTACACCGATGTGGAATTCTGAAATCGTTTGAATTGGATTCATACGATACATGCAAATCATGCTTAAAAGGCAAGATGACTAAGTTACCTTTTACTGGAAAAGGTGAATGGGTGGAAGAGTTGCTAGGTCTAATACATACTAATGTATGTGGACCCACATGTCAACTCAAGCTTTAGGAGGCTATAGCTACTTCATTACCTTCATCGATGATCACTCACGGTTTGGGTATATGTTCTTGATGAAACACAAGTCTGAAGCCTTTGAAAGGTTCAAAGAATTCAGAAATGAAGTAAAGAAACAACATGACAAGAGTATTAAAATACTTCAATCGAATCGAGGTGGTGAATAATTAATTCAAGAGTTTCTAGATTATCTAAGAGACAATGGTATATTGTCTCGATGGACTCCGCCATATACACCGCAGCATAATGGTGTATCTGAGAGGCGTAACCGGACCTTGTTGCACATGGTCAGGTCAATGATGAATCATACGAATCTTTCCAAGTCCTTTTGGGGCTATGCACTTCAGACAGCTATTTACTTGTTAAACAAAAGGCCAACCAAGGTAATCTCTACTACTCCATATGAGATATGGAATAGTAAGAAACCTCATGCATCTTACTTGAAGATATGGGGTTGTCCTGCTTATGTGAAGTGGACTATATCAGACAAATTGGATGCTAAATCTGATAAATGTCTATTTATTGGATACCCTAAGGAAACAAGGGGTTACCAATTCTATCATCTTGTGGAACAAAAGGTGTTTGTTTCAAGGCATGCTGTGAAAGAGTTTCACTTGCAAGAAAATAGTGGGAGTGTCGTTGAGCTTGAGGAGGCTCGAGAGACTCAAATAGACATTGATGAGATACCTGGTGAAGCACCACAGCTAATAACTCATTGTGATGAGCCATCGATTGGACCTATTAAGACACCACATCTTCGTAGATCTGGTAGAACACGCAATATTCCTGAGAGATATGGATTTCTCGTAAGTGAATCGAACGACGTGTTACTCATTGATGATGAGGAGCCTACCAGTTATGAAGAAGTTCTGAAAAGTTCAGAAAGGGATAAGTGGCTTGAAGCCATGAAGTCGGAAATGGATTTCATGTATGAAAATCAAGTTTGGAACTTGGTTGACCCACCTGAAGGCATAAAGCCTATAGGGTGCAAGTGAGTTTTCAAGAAGAAAACCGACATGGAAGGTAATGTGATTCCCTATAAGGCTAGATTGGTGGCGAAAGGATATCGTCAAAAGCAAGGTGTTGGTTATGACGAAACTTATTCACCTGTTACTATGCTTAAATCCATTCGGATGCTCCTAGCCATAGTGGCTCATTATGATTATGAGATATGGCAGATGGATGTGAAAACAACTTTCTTTAATGGAAACCTACTCGAGAATGTGTATATGATACAGCCTGAGTTGGAATATCCATTTTGATGAGACAATCAAAAAGTTTGATTTCTCACAAAATCTGGATGAACCTTGTGTGTGCAAGAAGGTTAGTGGGAGTGCAGTCGTGTTCCTAGTATTGTATGTCGATGAGATATTATTTATAAGAAATGATGTTTCTGTCTTACAGTCGGTTAAGATTTGGTTGTCCAAGACATTCTCCATGAAAGACCTGGGAGAAGAAACTTACATCCTCGGGATTAAGATCTATAGAGATAGATCAAAACAGTTGCTTAGTCTTTCGCAGTCTACATATATAGACCGAGTGCTAAAGAGGTTTAGCATGTCGGAATCCAAGAAAGGTTTCCTACCCATCAGGCATAGGATACACCTTTCGAAGTCTATGTGTCCGTGCACAGAAGATGAGAGAATTTGCATGAGTAAGATTCCCTATGCATCCGCAATATGATCTATCATGTATGTTATGTTATGTACGAGGCCCAATATATCGTATGCTCTGAGTGTCACGAGAAGATACCAATCTGATCTAAGAATGGATCATTGGGTGGCTGTTAAGACGATCCTTAAGTACTTGAGAAGAACTAAGGATGCATTCCTAATATATGGAGAAGGGTACATGGTGATATGTGGGTATACGGATGTCAGCTTCCAGACAGACAAGGATGATTCCAAATCTCAGTCTGGGTATGTATTCACTTGGAATGGAGGCGCAATAAGTTGGAAAGATTCCAAGCTTAACACTATAGCGGATTCTGCCACTAAGACATAATACATTAAAGCTTTGGAAGCAGCAAAGGAAGCGGTTTGAATCAAGAAGTTCATCTCTGAACTTGATGTGGTCTCATCGATGATCCAAACATATGCTTCATCGCAATCATTTGATCAGAGAGATCATAAGTAGGAAGAAAATACAAATCGAGAAGATTCTCATAGAAAGGAACTTAGTGGATCCTTTAACTAAGTCATTACCTCAAAGTAAGTTTGAGGCTCATGTTAGAGCTTATGGTATTGGATACCATAGTGATTGACATTAGGCCAAGTGGGAGTTTGTTAGTAATATATGAGAGATGTCCTAAGGCAATCGCCTTATGTTTGAACCATTTATATGATAAATGAAGATTCACTATTTGAGTATACATGTTTTCATGTATTTGATTAGATCTTAAACTCATTTACTGAATGTCCACGATGCGATTCATAGCATGAGAGAATTTGTGATTGGATCACAACTAGTGCGTATCTCTACATGTATCATTGTGATGTATCAGAATTATCCCTAGTCAATGAATTGATGGATTTGGACACCATCAATTCTGTCGAGACTAGCATGAGGTATACTCCTTGGTGTATCCAAGTAGCTGATTCTCACTGGCTGGAGACATTGTGATGTCCGGAGTTAATCATGGATGCTAGTTATGATAACTAGTTCATTGGAGTGACCAGTTGTAAGACTTCATATGGTTCTCTGCATATAGAGATATGTCAATGAAGTTCTTACTGCAGCTTAAGTGCGATATTCCTTTGACTTGCGGTATTCAAGTCATCTTGGTCATGAAGACTTATGCTTTGACATCTTAAGTAAGCATTTCTGAGGAGATGTGGACCCTGGATGATTGGGTATAAGTCAAAATGTTCAAAGATGTTTGAATAGCCTATAAAGGATTCACCACTCCTTGTGAGGAGATGTATACCCATGACCTCTCGTCGAATTGTTACTAAAGTCTTTGGTCAAAGCATTACATGTTTAGAGTAAGGTACTCTTGATACATGTGCAGTAACTAGAATCCGTAGGACGAGAAAATGATACTTGGGCTAGGTGTGACTGACCATATCCTGAACCAAGTGGGTATAAGATGCGTGAAGGGAATGGGGCACGATTCATTGTAGCTGCTGAAGGGTTTCAGAAATAGTTTTGGATCAACCGTTGATCTTTTTAGTTAATTGGGGATCATGATGTACTACTAGGTGTCACTCATGATCGTTCTATAAATAATGGTTAATTATAGACGGCCAACATAAACTGAGAACCTATTTGGTCACACGCACAACGAGCGTAATCCGAAGGATTTAAAATGAGCTTGAGAATGAGATTCTCAGACCAAGAGAAACTAGGTTTGGTTGGACCAAATAAGGATCGAGCATGAAATTGTTTCAGTCGCAATGGAAGCGTGGATGGGTCGTGTCTTATGAAGACATGATGAATGAACCAAATTGGTTTGGTTCTAATCCAATGGTGAAGAATAAACCAAAGGAGTTTGGTTTGTTTTAAATGAATGAACTAAAGTTGGTTCGGTTCATTTTAACTTAAAATAGACCAACTTGGTTTGGTTTATTTTAACTTAAGTTAATGGAGCGGTTTTTGGTTATGAACCAATAACCATTAGGAGAATATGTTCTCTATAAAAATAGGGCTTAAGGGTTTTGTGAAAACCTAATCCTATTTTTGGTGCCACCCCTCCCTCTCTTCTTCTTGTGTCGCCGCCCAACCTTGTTGCCGCCCAGCCCTTGTGTCGCCGTCCAAGCTGTTGCCGACATCCAAGCTCCTGCCGGTGATCTTCCTTGGCTCCGACGACAAGGTGAGCACCTAGTTTTCCTTATTTGGCTGGCGCAAGTTCTCCACCAAAGTTGTACAGTTTTCTGGACAGCTTGTTTCCTTCTTATTGGAGCATCGTTTGGACGATGTTTGGAGCTCCGACAGTGGCTACCTTGCCGGGGATTCGATCTCTGGTAATCCTCATAGGTGGAGGACGAAGGATTCGTCAAACAGTTGATGAATACCTCTCCGGAGAAGCGAGTTTTGGGGACTCAGTTTTGAATCCGAATTTTGATTCGGATTGTGATCTTCTCTTGATCACATCGTCTTCGACACGAGGCTAGTGACTCGTACGAAGACGAGGCTCGTGACTTTGTGAAGTCATCCCGATGATACTCGGCGTGGATATGCATAGAGGCGATTCTAGCGAGAGTCGCTCCAGTTGATGTCTTTCCCGCTACATGTGATACGTCAGGTATACGTAGAATAATTTCCTTTTATTGCAAAATTTGAAACTACGGTTATGTCTACACATGTTGTACTATGCATGCGTGTAGTGTGTGTGTGTTGTAATAAATTAGATTTATTGCCTTTTTATTTCTTCCGCTGCGTACATGTTTACGAAACATATTCGAATACACACTCGTCGCGGTGCCGGAAACCCAACACCCCCCCCCTCAATCCTAGAGGTGGAGACTTCTTCTACTTCTACCTCTTCATACACCGATCCCGATCCCAATCCGGATGTTGACTCTCTATCAACTTTCGAATTCTCACTTTCTTGTGAGGAAGAGCTTGTTTCTTCAGCTACCTCCTCTTCTTGAGTCGGTGAACATTCTTCAGCTTCTTGTGATTGTCCTTCACTTGAAGTCGGTGATGATCCTTCATGGAACTTTGTCAATTTGTTCCAAAGCTCCTTGGCATCTTGATATTCACCTCGTCTAGACAAAATATCATTAGGTATTAAATCTTCTAAAAATTTTGTTACCTTAACTTCGGTCTTGAACTTTAGGCGTTGCTCTTGGGTCCACATCTTCAATTTTAGGACATCTCCCTTCTTATCCCTAGGGGGTTCAAAACCTTCCATGATGATGAACCAATCTTTTATGTTCATCATCAAGAATGTCTCCATTCTCGCCCTCTATGCTGGAAAATCTTCTTGGTCATATGGTGGAGGTGTGTTAATGTCTCATTCTAATTTTTCTTCAAACTCCATCTTCTTCTTCACCCTCTAGCGATACTCCCTTAGTTGTTAAACCTTGAAGAGCGGCCTCGCTCTAATACTAATTGTTGGAACGTTGGTGACCGCTAGAGGGGGAGTGAATAACGTATTCGTTCGAAGATAGAATTTGATCGTGTTCGTCTCTACAAAACTTGTTAGCGTAGTGGAAATATGAAATACAATACAACTATGAAGACGAATACACAATCACACAAAATATGCAACCGATATAATGTGGTTCTGAACCTTAGGGTTCCTACTCCACAGATTGGGCTCAAATGAGCCCTAGCGGTGTCAAACACCACTAACAATCAAAACACTCCTTCTCGACAATAAGTCAGAGGCGGAGAAATCTCGTACAAGTGTTTACAACAATAAATGAAAGTACCACAAGCAAATACAAATACAATACACAAAAACACATAAAAAAAACTTTACAAATGCGCTTTTGGATGATTGCTTGTTTGGTTGCTTGAGCAACACTTGGAGACCCTGAATTGCACCAGCAAATCGCCCCAAATCGCTCTAGAAATCGATGTCAAAAACCTCCTCCATGAACTACTTTAATAACCTACATTCCGACTGGATTTCGCCTAGCAGTCGTCTGATCGCACCATCAGTCGACTGCTCCTGTAGTCATTGTCTCACAACGCCCCAAGCCACGTTGGATAAGTTTCAATGGATAGACCATCAGTCGACTGATCATGCCCATCAGTCGACTGATCGAGCCATCACTCGACTTTCAAACCCTAACAGTCGACTCTAGAACCTTTTGTGTCTGCGACATCGACCATCAGTAGACTGATCAGGCCATCAGTCGACTGCCCAATTCTGGCAGTCGACTCCAAGCCATTTCCTGTAGTCGAACTCCAGTCGACTCCCATCAGTCGACTAATAACCTCATCCATGAGGTTTTAACACAAAATATGATACCCTCATACTTGTTAGACCACCCTTAGCCTAGACCTAAGCCTTCTAGATACCTCTGTCAGCCTCACACCTATCAAATCCCTCCAAGTCATCCATGACTTGTTCATCCATATGCTAGCCTTTAGGTTCTTCCATCGGTTATTGTCATGCTAAGTTGGTCTATACCGCTAAGGCACATTGGGCTTATGCTGCCAAGACTACCGCTTGGACTTTACGCCGCCAACAATTGGACTTATACTGCCAAGACTCCACCCTTAGACTTCCCTTGCCAACCCATGTTGGACTTTCCATTTGCCAAGACTCAAGCTTGGACTTTCCCTTTCCAAGACCCATGCTTGGACTTTCCATGCCACGTACCCATGACTTGGACTTTCCCATTGCCAAGTGTCTCACTTGGACTTTCCATGCCAAGTACACAAGACTTGGACTTATCCATCATATGGTCAACCCCATGTCAACCATATAGTCAAATAATGTTCAAACCATCGTCAAACATCAAAATATCACTCGAGTCAAACTCGAGTCCGGTCAATCATGATCCGGGTCGATTGCATCAATAATCTCCCCAAAACATTGTCAAACATCAAAACACTACTCGAGTCCAACTCGAGTCTGATCAATCGTGACCTGGGCTGATTGCACCAACAGTTAGTGCACAACTAAAATAATAAAGCAAAAACAAAAGACAAGCACACACCACAACACCAATATTGTACATGGTTCGGAACTCTAGTTCCTACTCCACGGTCGATCCCTAGTGATGCAACCACCACTATAAACTTCCCCTTCTCAAAAATAATCCAAATGTGAAGAAACCTCTTACAATGAGCTTACAAAAAAAAAATAACAACCAAATACAAGATAAAGCAAAAAAACAAATGCAAAGAATACTTTATAATGAAGAGCTTTTGATCACTTATTGCTTTAGTTGTGCAGAGAGCTTTCGAAGACCTGAAATGCAGCAGCACTTCACCTCAAAATCTCCCAAGAACCAGCTACCGAAATCCCCTCCGACTTTCTCCTTTTAAAGTTTGCACGGGCAAATTTTTCGTTGTTCAATCGATTGCACTTACCTAGCAGTCGACTGGTCATATTACCGTTGTCTCACAACGGACTAATCCATGTTAGATTTTGCTTGATCAATCGACTGCCCTGACCTAGCAATCGACTACCATAGCCATCAGTCGACTATCATATTCCAGTAGTCGACTATCAAATATTCTATGCCCTATCCACTTAAGGCCAATCGACTGCTAAATCCTAGTAGTTGGATCGTCGCGATCGACTAGTATAACCCACCGATCATTGCCAAAGCCATAGTCAGCAATGAGCCTCATCGGTATGCGAGTCAACTAAGCCCTCCGAGTGATGAGCACTCGACCAGTCAACTGGTCCAAAGCCCCAGTCGACTCTCAAATAATCTTCCCAATTGTTTTAACTTGCCAATCGACTGAACCAAGCTCTAGTCGATTGTTAAACCTCAGAATTGAGGTTTAACCCAATTATGATCCCCTCATACTTGATACTTACCCTTAGCCTAGACCTAAACCTTCAATCCACTTACATCAACCTCACGTCCTCAGGGTCCATCCGAGTCCTCCATGACTCCTTCACACTTTGCGCTAGTCTTCAAGTGCTTCCATCAACTTTGTCATGCTAACAGGTACACTGCCAAGACTCCACCCTTGGACTTACACTACCAAGACTACACCCTTGGACTTTCCTTTTCCAAATATCCATATTTGGACTTACTTTGGTAAGACTACACACTTGGACTTACACGACCAAAACTACACCCTTAGACTTTCGTTGCCAAGACTACACACTTGGACTTACATGGCCCAAACTACACCCTTAGACTTTTCCATTGTCAAATATCCATATTTGGACTTTCCATTGCCAAGACTCCACCCTTGGACTTTTTCTTTGCTAAGTCTCCAAACTTAGACTTCCACTTGAGTCTCACTCAAGATTGTGTTGGGAGTATGGAGAATACAATCAAAATCCCACATTAGTAAGACATGAAAAATATCGTGTGCTAATAAGATAAAAAAGATATTTCCATTAGTATGAGGCCTTTTGGGTAAAGCCCAAAAATAAAACCACGAGGGCTTAGGCCCCAAGTGAATAATATCATGTCATTGTAGAGATATATGAATTTTATAGGCACTAACAATTGGTATCAGAGTCATGGTTCATGTCAATGAAGGTTGAAGCTTCGCTTCTCGCTTCGCCTTGGTCGCTTGTGCATGGCAATCCTATCTACGTCCCTGGATTAAAAAAATTAATCCTTGATGAAGACAGATTACCCAAGTAACTGATCCTCATTGTGCTATTTGATTAGAGTGGTCGCTTGAACAAACTTGTTGTTCAAGCAACCTAACTCTTTTCCTCGATTAGCCACGGAATAGATGATGTATGGATCGTCGATTTTTGTGTTTATCTTCGGAGTCCATGATCATACAATTACAAACAAATTGCATAGAACAAGAAAGAAACTTAAACAAGAATTATACCTCTTGTTTACCTCTTGATCTTCTATCGTATGACCTATCCTCTTCTTGGACGTTGTGTGGGCAACGATCCTCCAAGAATTGAAGCCTCCTAGATCGCGTTCTTCCTTTCCTTGCTCGCTCTGAACAAAAGGAAGAATACCAAACTCTTCTTCTCCAATCTAGAGCCGACCACCAAGCCACCCAACTTGGTTGTTGCCGCCGGCCAAGGATAGGAAGGAGGAGAGGTGGGCGCCGGCCAAGAGAGTTCTCTTGTTGCCGCCGACCAAAGGAGAGAGAGGGAGGGAGGAGCCGCCGACCAATCTAGAGAGAGAGGTGTTAGTGCAATCTTTTGCCATGGTTAGGTTTTGATGTGTGTGGCAAAGGGTTTAAGTTAGTTTGTTATGTTGATTTGATATGTGTGTTGAAGTCATGCAGGACTTAGTAATTCGCACATGGAGTTGTGGCGAGTTTCACATCTCATGACTCAGGCCTTGAGTCGGTGAAGGATAGCTTTGCGGAAGCCGTGCGCTTGGAGCATCTGAGGGACCGCCGGACGAGGAGCTTGGAGTGAAGCCGGAGGAAGTAGACTTCGAGGCAAGAGACGCGAAGGAGCATTGCAGAGTCGTGCGCCTGATGCTGTCGAGGGGCATGGCCGCGAACAAAGAGAACTTCGAAGGCGAGGGACTCCGAGGGATGAGAGTGAGCGAATGTAACCCGGGAAGGGGTAGTTCTTAGGTGAAACTTGGCCATTTGGCCAAGTGTCGGATGAGTTTTCCCGACACCAATCGACTGCCATGTCATGGCAGTCGACTGCTCTGAGTTGATTGTTTGATCGACTGGTCTAATATGACTGGATCAAATGCGATCATTGCGGTAATGGTCGGTCGGTGATGGCGATCGATCGGCTCATGGGAGCGATCGGTGATGGCAATGCAGACGCAGAATGGAGTCGACCTTGTTGAGGACTCGACTGATCGAGCACCAGTCGACTGATGGTAATATCAGTCGACTGATGCCAGTGTCGTTGGATGGAATCCAATGTGGAAAGTGGTCGTTATTGGACAACGGCTATAGGACCAATCTACTGATCGAGGGTATCAGTCGATTGCTCCTGTGTCAACGGGAAGAAACCCTCTTCCTCTATAAAAAGGAAGGGGATGGAGCTTTGGGAGGCTAATGCTTGAGCTCTAAACTTCTCTCAAAGTGCCATTCACGATTCCCTACTCTTCTTACTTGCTTTTACTTCAATCTTATTGTAAGAAGAGTGATCTTGATTGTAAAGGTTACCTCTACCTAGCTTGGTGCAAAGGAGAGACCAATAGTGATTGGCTTTGGAGGAGTGATTCACCTCGGATGAATCGGGATCGTGGATTAGCGACGTAGCCGTGAACCACGTTACGACATTGTGTTAGCATTGTCTATTTCTTTTACTTTGTCTTTATTTGTTTAATTTGCTTGTATTGTTGTTTCCGCTTGTGCTAATCTAATCGTAGACGAGCAAATACCGTCATCCATCCAAAGAGGTCTATTCACCCCCCTCTAGCCGGCCGTTTCGATCCCCAAAAAGTGGTATCAGAGCCAAGGAAAGCTTGTCGAGGACTAACCTCCACAACAAGCAACTTTCAAAATGGCCGGCTCCAACATCCATCCACCGAAGTTTGAAGGAGAATTCGCTTGGTGGAAGAAGCGAATGGAGCTATTTTTCGAAATGGATTTTGATATCATGATTACAATGGAATCCGGTTTCGTTTTGCCTAGGGATGAAGAAGGGAAGCCAATAGAAAAATCTAGGTGGACCAAAAAGCAAAGGGAAGAGCACCTTGCAAACTCAAAAGCCAAGCATCATCTCTTCAATGTGCTCCTCCAACAAGAGATCAACCGAATTGGGGAATGCTCAAGTGCCAAGGAGATGTGGGAGAGATTGGTTGAACTTCATGAAGGCACTTCGGAAGCCAAACTTGCAAGGAGAGACCTCCTCCGCTCCCAACTATCAAATATCAAATTGGAAAAGGGAGAAAAGGTAACATCATTACATTCTAGGTTTAAAGAAATATTAATTGGGATAACAAGTGTAGGAGAAAAGCTCTCCAACTGGGATATGGTAATAAAGGTCATAGATGTCTTTCCCCGGTCCTCAAGATGGAGCTCCATGGTGGACTCATTTTATATCTCCAAGAACTTAGAAGTAAGTACCTTGGAGGAGTTCTTCTCAACAATGGAGCTTCATGAAACAAGACTTGAAGGAATAGTTGAAGAGCCTAGAATCCAACCTTCAAGAGGAGTAGCCTTGATGGCCAACAAGGGGAAGAAGAAGATAGAGATCCCCTCCTCCTCCGATGATGAAGCCTTTTCCTCCTCCTCCATGGATAGCATGGAAGAAGCGTATATGGTAAGGAGGGTAAGGCGTGCATTAAAAGGTTTTAGATTTAATAAGTCTAATGATAGGAATAGAAGACCAAGGGGAAAAGTCATATGCTACAATTGCCAAGGAGAGGGGCACATAAGGGACAATTGTCCTCTCCTAAACAAGAGCAAAGAAGAGAGGAAGAAGAAAGAAGAAAAGAAGAAGAAAAAGGGGAGCAAGAAGAAAGAGGAGAAGAAGGCAAAGGAAAAGGCGAAGGCCAAAGCATTCAAAGCCAAGACATGGGATGATCCTTCCTCCTCATCCTCATCCGAAGAAGAGGAACAAGTCTATTCCAACCTTGCATTGATGGCCTTCGACGACTTGGATTGCTCCTCCACCGAAAATGAAGAATCAAGCTCAAGTGGAGAGAGCTCAAGTGAAGGGGGAGCCTCTACATCCTCCTCATCCGAAGAAGAAGAAGAGGACATGGAAACTATAGTAACGAATCTAACTCCTAAGAAAATAGTTTCCATGGTTTCTAGCTTAACTAGGGATTTATTTAGAGCTAAGAAGAAGTATAAATGCATTCTTGAACAAATTAAGGACTTAGAAGAGAAGTTAGAAAAAGCATGCTTAAATGAAAATGAAAATATTTCTTCTTGCCATGATGATGCATGCTCACATGAATATATGTCATTTAATGTTAGTGATGCATGTATGGATGAAAATAGGGCTCTAAGGGAAAAGGTAGATTACTTGACAAAAGCCCTAGAAAAATTCACTATAGGCTCCAACACCTTGAACATGATCATAGGGAGCCAAAGAGCTAGCTTCAACAAAAAGGGCCTAGGTTATAAAGAAAAGAAAAATGAAAAGGCCTACAAATGCCTAATTGCTAGGGGACAAGATAAGAAAAAAGTAATAGCTAGGAAATGGATTCCTAAGGAGTATCTAGTGAACCCCATAGGCAAGAACTTATTTTGGGTTCCAAAATCCATCCTTAAGGGTTAGAAAACCCCTAGGGTAGTCAACCATATGCAATTGACCTATATCATATTTTGGTTGACTTAGGATGGCGGGACAACATTTTGAAATAGTGTTAGGTGATGATAGCGTGCCTATAAATAGTTAATAATGCTTAAATCATGATGATTAATGTAATTGCTATGTATGTTTGCAATCATGATTTATGATATTTGGCACATAATCATGAGAAATAGGGTTAAATCATGCCTTAGGTAATATTTGATTTATTATCATATTTAATACCTAATGCATGAGTATAGATTGATGAATACATGTATTTCATGATCATAATGTAGAATTAATTGATATATGCCTTTATGATCATGAGGATTGTTAGGATGATACTTAACCTTGATAGAATTGCATGAATATAATAGTTAAGTATATACAAATACCCTCTAGGATACATCTCACACTCACCATAGGCTACCTTGATTGAAAACTTAGCATGGGTGAGATGTTAGGATGATACAAATGTCCACTAATGCCTATGGCATTTAGATGGTCATTTAAAGTATCAAAATAGCAATAATAGACCAATCATGGGGAAGGCTTATGTTTAATTCATAGACATATTGCCCAAAGATCATGGTTGGATATTTCATATGTTTTCAAAACAGTTTCTTAATCTAAAATCTATTTATTCATGTTTTGAAACAATTGGAACCAAAACTAGGTGTTAAACTTGATACTCACATGATCAAAAACCTAGTAGTTTTTAAACCTTTTGGATTTTTGGCAAATACATGAAAATATAATGATTTTTCATGAAGACCTATTTTTCACTGATAAAGAATCTTACAAGAAATATGTTCCCCAAATTTCATGATTTTTTGAATTTTTTGGAATTTTTAATGCATTTCTGAAATTCGGTCCGAAAATCAGAAAGTTCTGAAATTCGCGTGTCAGTCGACTAGTAGTCTGAACCAGTCGACTGGTGGCCTGAAAATCAGACTAGTTAAGGCCGAATTCAGGTTTTAGACTAATTTTTGGTATTTTCCCTTCTATTATACTCGATGCCATGAGTATATAACTTAATGTTAATCTTTTTGATGGTGTCAAAGGGGGAGAAATGATTATGTTTAAGTAAATTATGATAGGGGGAGAGAGAGTTTCATGGATTAAGGGGGAGTTGCATGTTACTATATCATGTTTATGTTTACATGCTTTCTTTCCTTAGAAATTTAATTTTTATCAAATGTTTACCTAACTTAAACGGATTGCCACACATCAAAAAGGGGGAGATTGTTAGTGCAATCTTTTGCCATGGTTAGGTTTTGATGTGTGTGGCAAAGGGTTTAAGTTAGTTTGTTATGTTGATTTGATATGTGCGTTGAAGTCATGCAGGACTTAGTAATTCGCACATGGAGTCGTGGCGAGTTTCACATCTCATGACTCAGGCCTTGAGTCGGTGAAGGATAGCTTTGCGGAAGCCGTGCGCTTGGAGCATCCGAGGGACCGTCGGACGAGGAGCTTGGAGTGAAGCCGGAGGAAGTAGACTTCGAGGCAAGAGACGCGAAGGAGCATTCAGTCGTGCGCTGATCTTTGAGGCGTGGCCCGCGAACGCGAAGAACTTGAGCGAGGACTCCGAGGGATGAGAGTGAGCGAATGTAACCCGGGAAGGGGTAGCTCTTAGGTGAAACTTGGTCATTTGGCCAAGTGTCGGATGAGTTTTCCCGACACCAATCGACTGCCATGTCATGGCAGTCGACTGCTCTGAGTCGATGGTTTGATCGACTGGTCTAATATGACTGGATCAAGTTGATCGGTCATTGCCGATAGCGGTCGGTCGGATGGCATAATCGATCGACTACTCATGGGAAGCGATCGGACCTCGTTGAGGACTCATTGATCGAGCACCGGATCGGTGATGGTAATATCGGTCGGTGATGCGATCTTGGATTGGATGGAATCCAACGTGGAAAGCGATCGTTATTGGGCAATGGCTACAGGACCAATCGACTGATCGAGGGCATCAGTCGACTGCTCCTGTGTCAATGGGAAGAAACCCTCTTCCTCTATAAAAAGGAAGGGGATGGAGCTTTGGGAGGCTAATGCTTGAGCTCTAAACTTCTCCCAAAGTGTCATACACGATTCCCTACTCTTCTTACTTGCTTTTACTTCAATCTTATTGTAAGAAGAGTGATCTTGATTGTAAAGGTTACCTCCACCTAGCTTGGTGCAAAGGAGAGACCAATAGTGATTGGATTTGGAGGAGTGATTCACCTCGGACGAATCGGGATCGTGGATTAGCGACGTAGTCGTGAACCACGTTACGACATTGTGTTAGCATTATCTATTTGTTTTGCTTTGTCTTTATTTGTTTAATTTGCTTGTATTGTTGTTTCCGCTTGCGCTAATCTAATCGTAGACGAGCAAATACCGGCATCCATCCAAAGAGGGCTATTCACTTCCCTCTAGCCGGCCGTTTTGATCCCCAACAAGAGGGAGGCGCCGTCGGCCAAGTCAAGAGCCAAACCTTCTTGTGTTGTCGCCGCCCAATGAAGAAGCACAACCCTAGGTTGCCGCCCAAGCCTCTCTAAAGCCAACTCCAAAACCCTATCACAACTCAATACAATCTTCCTTGTCACCCAGGCCTTGGAATCTATATATAGATTTCACCCAAGCCTCCATTTAATCGTGTCCGTTGGATCTAGGCTTCTTGAGGGTTTTAATAGGCTACAATAGAGACCATGAGGAGGAGTTAGATCTTGGCCACCTAATGGATCCGGCCCACATAAAATCCGATCCATTAATGATAATCCATTCCACTAGAGGATTATCATTGATCTACCTCACCAACCCCCATAATTAAATATGGGCTCCATATATTAATTGTACAAATGTCTTCCCGTGTTTAAGATATCGAATGCCCGTTAATTAATTAATTTACTGACAATTAATTAATCAATATCTAACTCCATCAGTAATATCACTCAACCTTATCATCATGTTGGATCAAGTCCACCTGCAAGATTTACATGATGATCCTTATGAGCTCCTCAAGGGGACATCATCATCCTAATACATAGAACATGGTTTCCTCCTATAATCAACGGTACACCATGTAAATAATATCATTTTCCAACTTACCAGGCCTATTGATTTAACCCATAAATCTCGCTCATTGGTAAATCAAAGAAATAAATATTAAGTACATGTGCCCGTTATTATATCGGGATTAAGAGTATGTACACCATAATATCCGAGGTCTGATTCAATTATGTAGTCAGCAATAAATTGAATCACCTCTAAATCGGTCCTGCTCAATGCACAGAAAGTGTACTAGTATAATTCTATGGTCAAGATAAACCAATACCAAATCACACTACAACCATGCCAATGGTTTGTCCAAAATCATCTTGGTTGTGAGCCTCTACTTATACTCTACAAGAAATTGATAGCATGATCTTCTGTGTGGCACCACACACTATGTTATCTACAATGTAAAGTATTAGACAAGATGCATACACATAACAAATATAAAATGCAAACAATGATCATGTGATTCTTATTCTAAAATGAATATGTTTATACAAAGACTAGGCTTTCAGTATGCATCCCAACAATCATCCACTTATACTAAAAGACTATATTGCTCTCAAACTGTCATACATCTGATTCTCATTCCCTCCACATGCCTATCAAAAGCTCTCGCTAGAAAGGCCTTAGTGAAATGATCTGCCATGTTATCCTCTGATGCAATCTTGGCGACAGCAACTTCTCCTCGCTTTACGATCTCTCGTATCAGGTGGTACTTGTGCTCTATGTGCTTACTCGTCTTATGGGCTCGTGGTTCCTTCGAGTTTGCAACTTCACCACTATTATCACAATAAATTGTGATAGTTCTGAGCAAACCAGGAATCACATCCAAGTCCATCAAGAAGTTCCTGAGCCATATAGCTTTTTTGGCTGCCTCAGAGGCTGCCACATACTCAGCTTCCATGGTAGAGTCTGCCATGCATTTCTGCTTGACACTCCTCCATACAATGGCTCCACCTCCCAAAGTAAACACAAAATCCGAGGTAGACTTACTGTTATCCCTATCTGATTGAAAGTCAGAATCTGTATGACCCACAAGGAGTAATTGATCTATCTAGTATACCAGCATATAATCCCTAGTCCTTCTCAAGTACTTCAATATATGCTTTATCACAGTCCAATGTCCCTGTCCTGAATTACTATGACATCTACTAACCATGCCCACAGCAAAGCAGATATTCGGCCTCGTACATAACATAACATACATAAGGCTTCCTACCGCCGAAGCATAAGGAATCGCCTTCATCTCCTCTGTCTCCTTTGATGTTCTAGGACACATCTCTTTAGATAAAAGTACTCCATGCCTAAAAGGTAGAAAACCTTTCTTGGAGTTCTGCATGCTAAAATGAGCCAAAATAGTATCTACATATGAAGCTTGAGATAAGCATAACATCTTTTTCTTGCGATCCCTTATAACCTTGATCCCAAGGATGTGTCCCACTTCCCCCAAATCCTTCATATCAAATTGCTTGGATAACCATACCCTTACATCTGATAACACTTTGATATTATTGTCAATTAGAAAAATGTCATCTATGTATAGTACAAGAAATATCACTACGTTTTCGTCACATCTCTTGTATACACAAGACTCATCTGGACTTTGAATAAATCCATAAGACTGGATTACCTCATCAAAGCGGATGTTCCATGATCTCGAAGCTTGCTTCAATCCATAAATGTACCAATTAAGCTTGCACACAAGATGCTCTTTGCCCTTTGCAATGAATCCTACTGGTTGCTCTATATAGATGTTTTCCTCAAGACTTCCATTAAGGAAAGATGTCTTGACATCCATCTGCCACACCTCATAATCCATATGAGCAGCAATAGACAAGAGAATTCGGATAGACTTAAGCATGGTTATCGGCGAAAAGGTCTCCTCATAATCGATACCCTCTTTCTAAGTATACCCTTTCGCAACAAGCCTTGCTTTGAAGGTCTCAACCTTCCCGTCTATTCCTCTCTTTCTTTTATAGATCCACTTGCATCCAATGGTTTTTACATCATTGGGTGGTTCTACTAGCTCCCAGACCTGATTTGAATCCATAGATTCTATCTCAGAATTCATCGCCCTTTGCCAAGATACCGCATCTTTATCTTGGATTGCCTCATCATATGTCCAGGGATCAGATTCATGTTCACCAGGGACCAAATTAGAAGATTCTCCCAGGAATATAAATCTCTCAGGTTGTCTAACAACCCTCCCACTATGACAAGGTATCACCTGTGTATCCTCTGTGACATGCAGTGCAGTAACTTATGGTATATCCTCTTATACCGTTGGTACTGAAGTAGTGACTTCCCCTCTCAATTCCTCTAGAACAATCTTGCTCATAGGCTTGTGATTCATCACATAGTCTTCCTCTAAAAATCTGGCATTCGTGCTAATGATCACCCTCTGATCTCTAGGACTATAGAACAAACCACCTTTCGTTCCTCTAGGATAGCCTATGAATAAGCGCACTTCTGTACGAGGTTCCAACTTACTAGCATCTACCTTTAGCACGTGTGCTGGACTCCTCCAAATCTGAATATGTCTTAGACTAGGCTTTCACCCAGTCCACAATTCTATGGGAGTAGAAGGCACTGATTTAGATGGTACCAAGTTCAGAATATACACTGTCGTATCCAGAGCATACCCCCAGAACGATTCTGGTAACTCAGAATAACTCATCATCGATCTAACCATCTCCATAAGAGTCCTATTCCTTCGCTCCGCCACACCATTTTGCTGGGGTGTACCAGGTGCAAACAGTTGGGATTGAATCCCAACCTCTGATAAGTAACTCCAAAACTCTCCCAAGAGGTACTCGCCACCACGATCAGATCGTAGTATCTTGATACTTTTACCTTGACGTTTCTCCACATCAGCCTTGAATTCTTTTAACCTGTCAAAACATTCAGACTTGCGGCGCATCAAGTAAATGTATTCATATCTTGAATAATCGTCTATAAAAGAGACGAAGTATTCAAAACCACCTCTAGCCTAGATAGTCATAGGACCACACAAATCAGAATGAACCAATTCCAACACATCTTTGGCTTTATACCCCTTGGCCTTAGAAGGCCTCTTGGTCATTTTACCTTCCAAGCAAGATTCGCATGTTGGAAAATCTTCCACCACTAATGAACCCAAAGGTCCATCAGCTATCAACCTTTGAATTCTACTCAGGTTAATATGACCTAACCTTAGATGCCAGAGATACATTTGGTTCATTTTCGAAGATTCTTTTCTCTTATTCGATTTAGAAGATGAATTATTTACTTCTATTTGCATCATGGGAGCTTTTGGTTCAAGAGTGTACAAATTACCTACCAATGTACCAGAACAAATAATCTCCCTATTCCTTTTTATAACAACTCTATCATTAAAAGAAATAGAATATCCATCCAAAAACAATTTAGAAACTGAAATCAAATTCTTTCTAAATGAAGGTACATAAAGGCAATTTCTCAGAACTAAAGTTTTATTCCTATCAAAAGATAAATAAACATCTCCCACTGCAATAGTCACCACCTTCGTAGCATTGCTCATGTAGATGGTAATCTCCCCCTCAGCTAATCGTCTGGTTTCCTAGAACCCCTGCAAAGTATTGCAGACATGATCAGTGGGTCTCGTATCTACACACCAGGTGTCGGTAGATAACACCGCTAAATATGTTTCAATGACTAGACCAAAAGATATACCTTTGTTCTGCTTCCGGTTGGGGCAGTCAGCCTTCCAATTTCCAGTCTGCTTGCAAGTGAAGCACTTGCCTTTTAGCTTCTTCACTCCACCCTGAGATTCTCCCACCACCTTTGCTACACCTTGTTTCTTCTTCTTCTTGCCTTTCAGCTTAGAAGTAGAAACCTTCTGGGAAACCAAAGCTTGAGAACTCTGACGAAAAAGCCCCTTTATCACCTGGAGTTCTGTCAAAAGCTCGGCCAACAAATACAACCTCTTATTCATGTTGTAGTTCAGGCAAAACTACTCAAAACTCCTAGGTAGAGATTGGAGAATGATATCGACCTAGGTTTCCCCATCAATCTCAGCTCCAAGAACATCCAGCTCATTCAAATGAGCCATCATCTTGAGGACATGATCCCTCATGGGTATTCCCTCAACCATGGTGGTCGTCATCAAGTTTCTCATGACTTCTTGCCTAGCAGCCCGATTCTGGTGTCTGAAAAGTTTCTTGAAATTGAGATTCATGTCATAAGCAGTATTCATGGCCTAATGTTGATGTTGCAATACATTTGACATAGAAGCCAAAATGTAACACCGCGCCATCTCATCATCCTTGATCCACTTCTTAGAACTCTCTTTCTCCTTTTCCCCAGAATCATCGATAGGCTTAGGAGGACACTCCTCGAGAAGTACATACTTGTACTCCTCAGTAGTCAAGACTATATCCAGATTCCTTTTTCAATCGACATAGTTAGGTCAAGTAAGTTTATTTTCCTTTAGTATCACAGCAAGTGGGTTGAAAGTCATTTTAAAGAAACCTAAGAATCACATAGATAAAAAACATTTAGATTTCAAAAAATTATTGATTCTTCAAACAATAAAATTTTAAAATCAATCAACACCTCAAAACATCGAGAATATCGTATGCCACAATAGCGTGGACATATACGAATTCTACATTTATAAGAGGTGGTTTTATCCATTAATTTTATTATCCTGTCAACCTTACTTTTTGACAAATAAAATTAATAGTTGGTTCCTCTTCGGCCCTACAAATAAAAGAAGTGACTCCGATGGGGAGGATACTTTTATTTGCATCTAAGTGTTCACCATTACCCAATACTAAGGAAATTATCTCGAATTATATGCCTTCCGATGGGGAAGTACACACGCTCCTAAATAATTTCTTATAACCATATTTGACCTAGTGATCCACAAAACAAACTCATCCAATATGGAGGAAGGCACTCAGAGCCAACGCGCAAGTTTATTCGCATCACATGTCAAATTGTAATGGAGGCCATGGGAATTTAAAAAATATCCCTCTCCCACTTAGTAATTTAAAATTGAGGAATTTTAACTATGCAAGAGCAACAAGCATATAAATCAAAAGAAATAAATATGAAAAATAAATTTTCCAACTATTATAGCTTTTGTTCTCCAATATACCTCCAGTCGTGTTGTCACCTCGTCCGCTCCTCCCTACGCCATGTACAAGCCATCCGGAGATCCGAGCTGAGAAAAATTATTTTAATTTACATCCATCGATCCTATACTCTACAAAGGAGTGTACATGAAATCTAGATCAAAAGTAAACTAAAATAAAAGGGTGGATAAACAATGTCATACTTAATTACAAAAATTAAATACTAGTCTCGTCAACCCAAAGGATTAAAATAATATTACAATTATATACATCCAATCACATACACACATATGGCCATAATAGTTGGATCTTATGCCTACAACCAAAAAGTTAGCCTACGCACATCCTACTCCAACATACAAAATATATGATAAGTGCATAAAAGTAACCGAATCCTAAACATACAAAATTGGAAATCGTGGCTCTGATACCACTTGAAGGTTGAAGCTTCGCTTCTCGCTTCGCCTTGGTTGCTTGTGCATGGCGATCCTATCTACATCCCCGGATTAAAAAAATTAATCCTTGACGAAGACGGATTACCCAAGCAACTGATCCATCATCGTGTTATTCGATTAGAGTGGTCGCTTGAACAAACTTGTTGTTCAAGCAACCTAACTCTTTTCCTCGATTAGCCATGGAATAGATGATGTATGAATCGCCGATTTTTGTGTTTATCTTCGGGGTCCATGATCATACAATTACAAACAAATTGCATAGAACAAGAAAGAAACTTAAACAAGAATTATACCTCTTGTTTACCTCTTGATCTTCTATCGTATGACCTATCCTCTTCTTGGACGTTGTGTGGGCAACGATCCTCCAAGAATTGAAGCTTCCTAGATCGCGTTCTTCCTTTCCTTGCTCGCTATGAACAAAAGGAAGAATATCAAACTCTTCTTCTCCTATCTAGAGCCGACCACCAAGCCACCCAACTTGGTTGTTGCCTCCGGCCAAGGAGAGGAAGGAGGAGAGGTGGGTGTCGGCCAAGAGAGTTCTCTTGTTGCCGCCGACCAAAGGAGAGAGAGGAGGAGCCACCGACCAATCTAGAGAGAGAGAGGGTGGCACCGCCGACCAAGTCAAGAGCCAAACCTTCTTGTGTTGCCGCCACCCAATGGAGAAGCAGAACCCTAGGTTTCCACCCAAGCCTCTCTAAAGCCAACTCTAAAACCCTAGCACAACTCAATACAATCCTCCTTGCCGCCCAAGCCTTGGAATCTATATATAGATTTCGCCCAAGCCTCCATTTAATCGTGTCCGTTGGATCTAGGCTTCTTGAGGGTTTTAATAGGCTATAATAGGAACCATGAGGAGGAGTTGGATCTTGGTCACCTAATGGATCCGGCCCATATAAAATCCGATCCATTAATGATAATTCATTCCACTAGAGGATTATCATTGATCTACCTCACTAACCCCCATAATTAAATATGGGCTCCATATATTAATTGTACAAATATCTCCCCGTGTTTAAGATATCGAATGTCAGTTAATTAATTAATTTACTGATAATTAATTAATCAACATATAACTCCATGAGTAGTACCAATCAATCTTATCATTATGTTGGACCAAGTCCACCTGTAGGATTTACATGATGATCCTTATGAGCTCCTCAAGGGGACATCATCATCCTAATACATAGGACACGGTTTCCTCCTATAATCAACGGCACACTATGTAAATAATATCATTTTCCAACTTATCGAGCCTATTGATTTAACCCATAAATCTCGCCCATTGGTAAATCAAAGAAATAAATATTAAGTACATATGCCCATTATTATATCGGGATTAAGAGCATGTACACCATAATATCCGAGGTCTGATTCAATAATATAGTCAGCAATAAATTGAATCACCTCTAAATCGGTCCTGCTCAATATACACAAAGTGTACTAGTATAATTCTATGGTCAAGATAAACCAATACCAAATCACACTACAACCATGTCAATGGCTTGTCCAAAACCATCTTGGTTGTGAGGCTCTACTTATACTCTACAAGGAACTGATAACATGATCTTCTGTGTGACACCACACACCATGTTATATACAATGTAAAGTATTAGACAAGATGCATACATATAACAAATATAAAATGCAAACAATGATCATGTGATTCTTATTCTAAAATGAAGATGTTTATACAAAGACTAGGCTTTCAGTATACATCCCAACAGTCAAACCATGAACCTCAAATGAAGGATGTGGAGATCCCGAGTCTGGATCAAGAGAACCAGACACTAGGCAGGAAGTCCAGTTGGGTCAGGAGGACTGAACAACTAGAAGGAAGTCCAAATAGGTTAAAAGGCCTAAACAACTAGCAGGAAGTCCAACTCGGTCAGAAGGATGATGTGAGCAAAATATATAGGGTTTTAGGAGTAGTTTTCGCTCACAACTCATTATATTTTATGTTTGTTTCATGCATATTTTACTTTGTTTTGCTTGCATTTTCTATTTTCTGGTTCAGAGATATGCTCTTTGTACTTTTGTGTGTAGGATAGCATTTCATGGGGAAAACGATGCACTTTCGAAGCAAAAGAAGGGCATTTTGTAGCCGGACGCAGAAGGGGACACGGTCATGGCGTGTGGCTACACACAGTCATGTCCAAGGGTCAAAATTGGCCACCACGGTGCCACACACGACCTGGCCGTGTGGAAACTCATAGTCGTGTGGCACTGTACAATTTCGACGCGATTCGATTATTTTTTAGGTTTTAGGGAGATCTAGGCTGATGTCTATATAAAGGAGGTTATGCCCAAACCCTAGGAGGGAGGCACGACGGCCGAGATGGTACTCCGACGCTCTAAAAAGCTTCAAAAACTCACAACAAGGAGGAAGAAAGCCGTCGGAGATCAAAATTCTACACTTCAACACCAGAGAGAAGAGTCACATCGCATTGTAATTTCTGTTCTTTACATAATTTCCATTGTTTATACGAACATGATCGTGCTTTGTGTTTCGCCTCTCTTATTTATGGACTAGACTCTTCGATTCTAGGACTAGGGAATAGGTTGTGTTGAGTTAGAACATGTTGGTTCAAAAATATCTTTTCGTTCTTGAATTTATATTTGCAATTGGCGTTTGGTTTAGAGCTATAGCTATTGTTTTGGTTTTCTATCTACTGTGCTAGCTGATACGAGGGGTGACAGCCCTCGTATCTAAGATTTAGGAGAATTAAGGAGAAACCTAGGGGTTGGCCTCATCTCCCGTAACCGTGGGTAGAAGGATGCGATAGAGTAGGAAACACACCCCGTTTTTGACTCGTCGCAGGGATCGATTCGGCATCCTCGTACTGACTATCCCATCCTAAGTCCAGGGGTCAACCTGGTAATGGCAGAGGTAGCTTCTGATAGATGCGAAAGCTCATCGAGGGAGTGTATGATGTCCTTTCCACAAAACCGTAGCTAGAAACCTAGACAAAACCCAATTGACAACGTGTTCTGCGACACACAAACAAAACCAAAATCCTATAATCCTTCCAAAGTCTCGCAACTAGTTTCTTTCTTCTTTCGTGTGACACCGTATTGAGTTGGGACCGCCATCAACCCTCGCAATCACAACCCTTAGATCTGAATTCCGAACAATAACCTCCACTAACCAAATCGATACTCAAATCTCAGTCCTTGTGGGATCGATAATATTTTTATTACTTGATGACATCTGTGCACTTGCAGGCATTGAGCGCAAGTGCACGCTTCGAGTCCTCGACGATCTCCGTCGCGAGATTTGAGGTCACGTTCATGTGCATCAAGTTTTTGGCACTGTTATCAGGAACTGATTGATTTGATATTGAATCAAGAAGCGGATAATTGGATCGGACTTAAGGTAGATTTATTTACTTGCTTTACTTTTATTTCTTTCGTTTATTTTTATTTACTTCAATTTTAGATTTTTAATATCTAGAGTAAGTTTAGATTTATTTCAGTAATTATATTGCATTAACCTTTAGTTAAATTTTTTGCATTTGATTTAGTATTAGTTTAGGCTATTTTCTATTTTAATTAAGTATTAGGTAATACTTCTAATTTTGTGGCTCGGTTCCTCGTATGCATAGACGCTTAGGATCGAAAGTCCTAATTCCGATCGATCTAGAAATTGAACGAACCTTTCATCGCTGGAGAGCTGAACAGAAAATGATGGAGGACCAAGCCACATCCGAGGTGAATATAGGTAGCCGACCTTTGCAGGATTACGTAGCCCCTAGTGCTAGAGGCTTTAGGCCGAGTATAGCTGGACCATCCATTTCAGCAAACAACTTTGAGCTGAAACCGGCACTCATACACATGGTCCAGCAGAGTCAATTCGGGGGAGCTACAACTAAAGACTCGAACTGGCACCTAGAGACATTTTTGAAAATCTACTCAACAATGAAGATTAATGGAGTCCCTGTAAATGTGATCCGCCTGAGCCTATTCCCGTACTCATTGTGGGAACAAGCTAAGGCATGGCTTCATTCCCTGCCTTCGAGAAGCATTACTACCTGGGAGCAATGTGAGCAGCAGTTCTTGAATAAATACTTCCCACCTAGTAAGACTGCTCACATGCACCATCTAATAACGAGCTTCCGTCAGAAGGAAGGGGAGTCCCTATTTGAAGCTTGGGATCGCTACAAGGGGCTACTCTACCAATGCCCCCACCATGGACTGGAAAGGTGGCTGGTGATCCACATATTCTATAATGGGATCACGTACGCCACAAAGATGTCCCTCGATTCTAACACAGGAGGAGCACTTATAAACAAGACTATCAAGGAAGCGGAGGAGCTAATAGAAGAGGTAGCCCAGAAATACCATCAATGGGCTTCCGAACGTAGTCACCCAGCTCCTACCGCGGGACGATATGTTGTCAACTCCGTGGACCACATGGCAGCGAGGTTGGACATGCTTAGCAGACGGTTTGACTCTTTCAATCATATTTCTGCATGTGCGGTCAATGACTTTGGAGAAGGAGTAGCAACATATCGGGAGGACTACTATGAAGGGTCGGGTGGCTCAGAAGAGCATATTGAGTATGTCGATGTGGTTGGGGACTATAAGCAAAGGTCCAACAACCCATACTCTAGTACTTACAATTCCGGATGGAAGAACCACCCGAACTTTTTCTATTGGAATAACTCAGGGAACTTCCAACCATCAGGAGGGTATGGGCAGTAACAGGGCAATGGGCAGCAATTACCACAGAAGTCTAGGCTAGAATTGATGATGGAAGACTTCATTGCTACCCAAACAAAGGTCAATGAAGAGTTTCGACGCCAACATCAGAAAATAGAAGAGTCACTTAAGGATTTGGAGGCCACTGTTGATGGTCTTGCAAGTCACACGAGGATGTTGGAAACACAAATGGCCCAAATAGCCCAAACCTTGTCACAACCTATGGATAGTTCTCCATCATTACCCAAGCCAAGTCAAGTCATGGAGGAGGGAATATACGATGAAAGAGTAGGTTAGAAGAACATATCTACCAAGGGGTGTGCAGCCATGATTTCCACCCTACTGGACCAAGCCGAGATTGAAGATAAAATTCCACCCCATCTTGAGGACCCTAGTGAATTTGTTATCCCCTGCTCGATTTATAGGGAAAGCTTCGATGAAGCGTTGTGCGACTTAGGGTCATCAGTTAGCGTGATGCCCTACGTATTCTACCTAGAGATGGGGTTGGGCAGTATACAACCAACGGGCATAGGTATTCGTATGGAGGATGACACGATCAAGAAGTTCGTTGGCATGTTAAAACATGTGCCTGTGGTCATTGAGAATTTCGTGATACACATGGATTTTATTATATTGGACACATGACCAAATCCCTAGGATCCCATCATTTTGGGAAGACCCTTTCTGGCGACTGCGGGAGCATTTATAGACGTAAAGACGCACAAGATCTCATTGAAGGTAGACGGGGAGATCATCATCTTCAATCTGTCATAATGTAGAGCCCCTTCCTATACAGCTACACTTTTAGTAGGGTAGAGCCGAACCCACCGGATGTCAACTCCGAGATGGATGAATGGAGGTTCACAGAACCTTTGGAGCCAAGTTGAGACAATGGAGTAGGGTCGAGCTAAAAGACCTTAAACAAAGCGCTTCTTGAGAGGCAACCCAAGTTTAGTTTTTAGGTGTTCTTTTTTATTTTATTGCATTTAGTTGTTTAATTTGAACTTCGGATTTCATTCATTTAGCATTTTTAACATGAATTAGGACTAGAAAGAACCTGCTAGGTAAAAGAAAAATCACTTTGAACCCACACGACTAAGCGAGTAAGGAGAATTCGGACCGTTGTGCACTGTGAGAAGGAAATGGAGGACACATGGCCTGGCCATGTGTTTTCACACAGCCGTGCCCCGACCCTCAGCAACGCACATGGCTGTGGCGCGTGAGGTTTAAGAGGCCAAGCCGTGCATTTTCACCCCCAAATGCACCGTGTGCTTTGATTCCTCTTGCCCTAGCCATGTGAATCCCTCTTCCCCACCACCTACAAGCCTTTCCAACCTTCAAACGAAGCCCAAAAGAAGTAAGAATGAGGAGGACCAAGCAAGTGACATCTCGATCTGGTGCTTCGAAGCGAAGAACAAGGAGAATGGACGTCCCTCAAGCTCTGGAGGAAGGTAACGCTCTTCCAACCCTTCTTTTTCGAAATAATGAGCATAGGGAGAGATTTGATATACTTTCTATTAGAAGAATCACCGCTACTAGGTATCTTGATGAGGATCTCTTAGAGACCCTAGGTTTGTTTGGTGATATTCAAGCCCTATTTGTAAAAATGGGGTGGGGAGAGATAATGGGGATAAGACACCCAACCTATCCAAGGATAGTTTTAGAGTTTTTAAGTTCTTTAGAAGCTGAGCTTTTAACGGGTAGAGAGAGCGAAGAGGGTAGGAATATCTTTAGGTTATTTAACACTGAACATGAATGGACATTACACCAATGGAACACATGTTTTGGCTTGCCTAGTGGGGGAGAGAGAAGAACCCCTATTGGGTTTAACTCTCGGATCTTTTGGACCAAATTAATAGGAGAACACACTTACGACCCTTCTAGAGCCAAAGCATCGCGCCTCCAAAACCCATTTTTCGGTACCTACACCGAATTATGGCAAGTACTATTTTTGGTCATGGGGAGAGTGACAGTGTAGTGTGAGCTAGTGAGCTGCTTTGCTTGTGGGGCATGCTACAAGAAAGGAGTAACATTGATGTAGGGTCTCATTTCATTAGACACCTAGTGAAAATGGGCAAAGCAGCAAGAGGAGAGATCATTGTGGGGGATCTACTTACCCACATTTGTTATAGAATGGGATACGACTACACTGCACTAGATAGCATAGAGGGGAGCCCTAGGATCGACTTAGGAGTGTGTATGGCTATGAAGATGATAGTGAGAGAGGGACACTCCTTGTGTTTTGTAAGGAAAAACCTATCATCCCTTAGGCTCCTCGACCTCGATCATACCACCATCACCACATGCGCCAACTAGCGTTTAGACCTAATAGTGGAGTCCCCGCCATATGAGGGATCATCCACTTCGGCACCCATCTCTCCCCCTTTGTATCACTCTCCCTCCAGTCCACGCATGTATAGGAGCCCACCTAGTCCACATCGACATGAGCCTGCACCTGCACCACTACCTTTTTCTACCTTTGAGCAGGATGCAGGTACATATGTCTATGATTTTTCGGAGTTCTGATCGTGCCTCGATGATATATATGTTGAGCAGCAGACGTAGAGGCAGCGATGGGAGGAGCAGAGTGCTTACACGTAGGCAGAGTTTCAGGGTCTGGTGAAATTGATGCGAGCAAAACATATAGGGTTTTAGGAATAGTTTTCGCTCACATCTCATTACATTTTATGTTTGTTTTATGCATATTTTACTTTGTTTTGCAGGCATTTCTTATTTTCTGGTTTGAAGATCTGCTCTTTGTACTTTTGTGTGCAGGATAACATTTCATGGGGAAAACGGTGCACTTTCGGAGCAAAAGAAGGACATTTTGCAACTAGACACAGAAGGGGACACGACCAGGGCATGTGGCTACACACGGCCGTGTCCGAGGGTCAAAATTGGCCACCACGACGCTACACACAGCCTGGTCATGTGGAAACACATGGCCTGGTCGTGTGGAAACACACGGCCTGGCCGTGTGGAAACACATGGTCGTGTGGCGTTGCGCGATTCCGACGTGATTCGGGTATTTTCTAGGTTTTAGGGAGATCCAAGATGATGTCTATATAAAGGAGGCTACGCCCAAACCCTAGGAGGGAGGCACGATGACCGAGATGGCACTCCAACGCCCTAAAAAGCTTTGGGAACTCGCAACGAGGAGGAAGAAAGTCGCCAGAGATCCAAATTCTGCAGTTCAAAGCCGAAGAGAAGAGTCACATCGCATTGTAATTTCTGTTCTTTACATAATTTTCATTGTTTATATGAACATGATCATGCTTTGTGTTTCTCCTCTCTTATTTATGGAGTAGACTCTTCGATTCTAGGACTAGGGAGTAGGTTGTGTTGAGTTAGAACATGTTGGTTCAAATATCTTTTCGTTCTTGAATTTATATTTGCAATTGGCGTTTGGTTTAGAGCTATAGCTATTGTTTTGGTTTTCTATCTACTGTGCTAGCTGATACGAGGGGTGGCAGCCCTCGTATCTAAGATTTAGGAGAATTAAGGAGGAACCTAGGGGTTGGCCTCATCTCCCGTAACTGTGGGTAGAAGGATGCGATAGAGTAGGAAATACACCCCGTTTTTGACTCGTCGCAGGGGTCGATTCGGCATCCACGTACTGACTATCCCATCCTAAGTCCAGGGGTCAACCTGGTAATGGCAGAGGTAGCTTCTGATAGATGCGAAAGCTCATCGAGGGAGTGTATGATGTCTTTTCCACAAAACTGTAGCTAGAAACCTAGACAAACCCCAATTGACAACGTGTTCTACGACACACAAACAAAACCAAAATCCTATAATCCTTCCAAAGACTCACAACTAGTTTCTTTCTTCTTCTGTGTGACACCGTATTGAGTTGGGACCGCCGTCAACCCTCTCAATCACAACCCTTAGATTTGAATTCCGAACAATAACCTCCACTAACCAAATCGGTACTCGAATCTCAATCGCTGTGGGATCGATAATTTTTTTATTACTTGACGACATCCGTGCACTTATGGGCGTTGAGCATGAGCACACGCTTTGAGTCCTCGATGGTCTCTATTGCCAGATTTGAGGTCGTGTTCGCGTGCATCAGAGGACCAGACAGTTGGCAAGAAATTTTGATGGGTTGAAGATCAAACATCAAGCAAAGAAAGTCCTTTGAGGATAGATAGGCTTGAGGGGGGCTCAATATGGTCCTTCATTTGAGGGGAGATTGTTGGGAGTATGGAGAATATAATCAAAGTCCCACATTGGTAAGACATAGAAAAAATCATATGCTTATAAGATTAAAAAAAGATATCTCCATTGATATAAGGCCTTTTGAGTAAAGCCCAAAAACAAAACCACGAGGGCTTAGGCCCCAAGTGGACAATATTATGCCATTGTGGAGATATATGAATCTTATATGCACTAACAGATTGGTAAACCTTGACCTGAGGTAGATTCCTCCAACAATCTCCCTCATACTTGGACTTTTCCCTTTCCATGGATGGGCAGTCGACTGCATTAGTGGACACGAGCACATAAGGTCTCATAGTTGACTGACCAGTCGACTGAAGGCTTGGTAGTCAACTGATGGTAATGGCAGTCGATTGCCCAAGTGTCCATTGGGCGAAAGCCAATGTGGAATAGTCCGTTGTAAGACAATGACATTATGCCCAATCGACTGGTGGGTAAGGCTAGTCGATTGGGAGGTGAAAAATCAACCCGACATGAGATGTTATAAGGAGCTTGAGAAGGAGGAAAGGGCAGCGATTTTTGGGGCGATTTTGAGGCGAAGTGTTGTTGCATTTCAGGTCTTCAAAGGCATCCAAAGTAACTAAATCATCAAGCAAGAAAACCTCACTTCTTGCAAAGTGTTTTAGTTATTTGTTTTGTATTTCATTCATATTCTTTTATTTGGTTGTTTGTAGTTTGTTGTAAGCTTCTTATTGCAAGAGGTTTCTCCACCTCTGGTGTCATACCGAAAAGGAGAATTTCATAGTGAGAGTAGATCACTAGAGCACCGCCATGGAGTAGGAACTAGGGTTCCAAACCACGTAAAATATTATGTTGTGTGTGTGTTGTGTTTTCTTGTGTGTATTTGTACTTGTATTTTGTATTCCATTGTGCACTAATCATTTGTAGACAAGCAATCACGAATGCAATCGAATCGAAAGAAATCGACAAGATGCTATTCACCCCTCCCCTCTAGCACACCAACCAGTCCCAACAGTATAGTCAAACGTATGCCAAACTCATTGGCAAAGTCTATCGTCAAACACATTGACAAACATCAAAACACTACTCGAGTCCCAATCGAGTCTGGTCAACATTGACCTTGAGCCAATTGCACAATCAATCTCCCCCTTTTTGATATTTGACAATACCTTTAAGTTAGGCTATCCCATAAGCCCAACTTGGTTCTTCTTATGACAAGGCATAATGAGGGTTTCCTAACTTAAACCCTTCATTTCTCCCCCTTTGACGTACATCAAAAAGTCTACCAAGGTTTTCCATGCCTCATCTTCCAATGAGATCCTTCATTCTCTCCCTTGGTCCAAGACTCATCATAAATGCCTTCATTCCAATGAAAGGCAATTTTTCACTCTCCCCCTTTTTAAACTTCATCCATCATCTATTGATGGACAAACTCCTCCTAAAGGTTTACTCCCCCTTGACCATTGCATCAACAATGTCCTTGGAGAATTCATAAGCCTATAGGAAATCTAAACCATCAAAAATAAGGGTAAAAGTTCAAACTTGAACTTTAACCTCCCTTAAAATATTATCCTTACCCTAATTAACTCTTCTATTATTTTTCAATAAATATTTCACCCTTTAAATGCTTCTCTAAGAATATCATAGGGTTAGGAGTTGTTAAGATACCTAGAGGTGCTAATAATTTGCCAACCAACCCTTATTCAGCCAAAAATCAAACCATCAGTCGACTAAAATTAGTAATCTGTTAACTAAAACCACCACCAGTTAACTGACTACCTACAACAGTCGACTGGAGTCTAATTTCTAAAAATCAAACTTTTCAAATGAATTTCGAAAAGTCATAAGTAATTATACATTATTCAAAAAATCTTGAAACTTCATATATACAATATTTATGTCAAACATTATGGGTGAAAAATAGTTTTATATTAAAATACCCATTAATTTAAAATATTGATACAAAGTTCAAAACCATTGAAAACTTCAATATTTTTTACTAACTTGTATTAACATTCTCAATGGTGATTGCTATCAAAAGATAGACTTCACCAAGGTCTTCTAAAATGATTTTAAAATTGCTTTAAACCTCATTTTCAATCATGGTCTATGAGGTAAATATACATAACTTGTACACTAGCTTTCCTCATTATTTTTGCATATGATTAAAAGAGTTTTAAGTTCATTTTGATATATCATATGAGCACATTGAACTTAACTCAATTTCCTAGCATCTCATATGTGTCTAAGGTATATCAATACACACACATGTCTCCCTAAAGTCTTTGTGAGATATGGATTTTGTTCTCTCCTAAACTATGGGTTCATGCATTATTATCTAGGCATATCCATTTGATTCATTTATCTAGGACATCAAAAAATATCATTTGTCCTTAAATTCAATTTAATAATCTTAATACATGAATTATGATCATGACATAAATAATTGAACAATTTAAAACATTTTCCAATGATGCATGATGGCATAGCATGATAGAATTAACGTAAATAGCATGACATTTTAAATAATCATTTGATGCATGATATCAAAACATGGTATATGGCATGAATGTGGAATACATTAGTTTCATAGTTTTGTTTGCTCACTTTACCACATTTTATTTTGAAATATATTAAGAGTTCAAGGCATAACACTGAAACTTAGTGGTCATGATAGACAACAAAAACATGCACTACAAAAATTTCAGTATTGGACGACAAATTTTGAATAAAAATTAGTTGCAAAATTTGTTTGCAATGATTTTTTTTTCATTGGAAATAATTCGCCGCTAAATTTGGCAACGAAAATAAAAAATTCGTCGCAAAAATTGCAACAAATAAAATTTTCGTTGCAAAATTTGTCGGCAAATTTGGCGACGAAAATAATTATTCGTCGCCAAATTTGGCGATGAAACAAAATTCGTTGCAAAATCTTCGACAAAAAAAATACTTCATTGCCAAATCTACGACGAAAAAATAATTTGTCGCCAAATCTGTGACAAAAATTAATTCATCGCAAAAATTTAGCGACGAAAATAATTATTCGTCGCCAAATTTGGCGATGAAATATAGTTCGTTGCCAAATCTGCGACTAGAAAAAAGGTCGTCGCAAAAATTTAGCGACAAAAATAACTATTCATTGCCAAATTTAGCGATGAATATTTATATTCGTCGCCAAATCTACGACGAAAATACAGTTCGTTGCAAAAGACTAATAAACAGATTTTCATGAATAAAAATAAATTTGGCGACGAATTTTTTTTCGTCGCCAAATCTACGATGAAAATAAAAAATTCGTTGCAAAATATTCATTCCCAGTCGACTGAAAAATACCATCAGTCGACTGACATGTGACCAATTCGACTGGTCAATTGGCTACCAAAGATTCTGTAATGTGCTACATTAAATCAGTCGACTGATACTCATGAACAGTCGACTGATAATGTTCCATCAGTCGACTGGCGTTGCAGATTTTGCAACAAAATTATATTTTCGTCGCCAAATTAATTTTAAAAAAATAAAAAAAAATATACTATTATATAATTTATTGTTTTTACAATTTGTATTCCAAACACATATAACAATATATAAAAATTCACATATCAAATTTGATAAACACATCTAATCATTCAAAATAATTCATCAATACAAATAATAAACTATTAATCATATGAAATTTATAATACAAAATATCGAATGTAACCATACCAGTCAAGAAACATTTAGGTATAAAATTGAAACATAACTATGCTCAACTCTCGCGTATATTTCCTCTCAACAATTGATTTTTACTGGAGAAAGAGATCCTGCAGCTAGAGAACCGAAGATCCTACTGTAACTGGAGAAGGAGATCTTATAGTTGAAGAACCAGAAAATTCTACAACTGGAGAGATCCTGCAGCTGGGGAAGAGCCCGAAGACACATGCCCTGCCAATACAAGGGTTGAAGCAGAGGAAGAAAGTATTCTTCCATCACTATTCCATCTATAACTGTCACGCCAAAACTATCAATCATAATTATTAGAATAATAAAGTAAAAAAGATTCATATATTCATCGAATGTATAATGAATAATATGAAAAAACTTACCATATTTTATCTACAATACTAGACGCCGAAATAATTTACCAATATATCAAAAAAATTCTCTGACATCTTATAACTTACAATTTTTTTCTTCGCTCGATTTGCATCCCTAGCTATCTATATGTGGTATCTTAACTTCTTCAGTCGAAATCTCAGCTTCAACTTTCCTCTGTCTTAGACTCGGAATCATATCTAGTAACATGACATGAAAAGAATCTACCAAAATTATTCTAACTTCTTGTGTAGTCCTAAAGTGACTCTTATATCCGGGACGACATAAGAAGTTAGAACAATTTTGACAGATCCTCTTCATGCCATGTTACTAGATATGATTCCAAGCCTAAGTCAGAGGAAAGTTGAAGCCGAGAATTTGACCGGAGAAATTAAGATACCACATATAGATAGCGATACAAATCAAACGAAGAAAAAAATTGTAAGTTATAAGAAACTGTTGGTCATCTTCTCAAAGACTGATGATATCCTATAAATATATGGATCAACATAGGTACTTATCATAAAATTTGAAACCTACAAAAAGTAATGTAAAAGAAAAAAAACAATAATAAAATATTCAGATAAGAAATACATAAAATTAAACATTAATTATATGTAGTATAAAATAATAATGTTATAAATTTTAGAATATATAATATACCTGCTCTATGGAAGGAACGAATGAGCTCCCAACAGAAGACTTTACAAACTCGCGGATCACCTGAAAAATGTGTAGGAACGATGTTGGCCGCCTAGAGGGGGGTGAATAGCCCTCTTTCGTTGTAGATGGAAGTCGTTCTTAATCATTCGTCTACAAACTTAATTAGCGCAAGCGGAATATACTAATACAAACAATTAAGACAAAGCAAAGTAAAGAATAGAAAGCACAAACGCTAACACCACAATGTAACGTGGTTCACGGCCTTGCCACTAATCCACGGTCCGATTCATCTCCGATGAATCACTCTGCAACCAATCCACTATTGGTCTCTCCCTTTAGCCCAAGCAAGGTGGAGGTAAACCTTTACAACAAGAGATCACTCCTTCTTTTGCAATAAATATGAAAGAAAACTAGAAGAAGGATTTTGAGCTTTGTGGGGCACTTAGTAGAATGTTTTGAGCATGAAGATTAACCATCTACAAGCCTCCACCCTCTCTTTTTATAGAGAGGAAGCAATTCTTCCCGTTGAGCACTATCAGTCGACTGATGCTTTCATCAGTCGACTGATGTCGACTCCAACGACTTTTGACCAGGTCGGATTCGCAGGATCCGCGACCGATTCTCCAATAGCCATATGATCAGTCAACTGATGCTTTCATCAGTCGACTGATGTCAACTTCCAGTCAAGTGACCCGCGAGCTCGACTAGCTTCTGTGCCCATGCACAGTGCTATCAGTCGACTACTTCCCTTAAGCAGCCGACTAATGTCGACTTGATCCAGCAGCTAACACCAGTCGATTGTCGATCGACTTGGAGCAGTCGACTGCCATGACATGGCAGTCGATTGGTGCCGGATAAAACTCAAACTTATCATCCATTTGAGCTTCCGACGGTCGGGTAAACCTCAACCCTTGCAGTCGAGCCTCCGACACTCAGCCATTCGGCCAAGTTCACCTAATGAGCTACTTACAATTCACTTATTCTCTCATCTCACTCGAAGTCCCTCGCCGAAGCTCTCTTCATTCGTGGTCACATCTCTCAGCAGCATCAGGTGCACGACTCTACAATGCTCCTTCGCGTCTCTTGCCCTCGAAGTTTGCTTCCTTGGCTTCGCTTCAAGTCATCTCGTCCGGCGGTCCCTCGACAATATCAAGTGCACGGCTCTGCAATGCTCCTTCTCCGACTCAAGCACGAGGTTGTGAGTGGTGACACTTGCCTAAGCTCCATGTGCGAATTACTAAGTCCTTCAAGACTCCAACGTACATATCAAATCCAATCATCCTAACTTAAATCCTTTGCCACACACATCAAAACCATATCACGGGTTGATTGCCCTAACAATCTCCCCCTTTTTAATGTGTCGTAATCCGTTTAAGTTAGGTAAATATTTAATAAAAATATTAAGGTAAGAAAGTATGTGAATAAACATGATTATCAACTCTCCCCCTTAATACATGAAACTCCCCCTAAATGCAATTCTCCCCCTTAATATAACTTACTTAAACATACATATTTCTCCCTCTTTGACACCATCAAAAAGATTAAACTAAGTTATTCAAACATGACATTAAGTCTACGAAACAAAAATCACCAAAACATGCCTTAAAATCTGATAAGGGCATGTTTTGATCGGTTAGTTCAGACTACCAATGATCGACACTGATTTCGAGATTTTTTAATTTTCGGGCTGAATTTTAGAAATGCATAAAAATTTCTATAAAATTTGAAAAATCATGAAATTTGGGGAGCACATTTTTTGTAAGTTCCTTTATCAATGAAAAATAGTTTTCCATGAAAAATCATTATATTTTCAAAAATTAGGCAAAATCTCAAATGTTAGAAAATATCTAAAGTTTGTATCAATTTTAAAGCCTAGTTTTGCCTTGAAGCTTTTCAAAAACATGAAAATTCAGTTTATGAAACAAAGAAATGGTTTTCAAAACATTTGAAATATCCAACCATGATCTTTGGGCAATATGTATATGAATTAAACATAAGTCTTCCCCATGATTGGTCTATTATTACTCTTTTGATACTTTAAATGACCATCTAAATGCCATAGGCATTAGTGGACCATTTGTATCATCCTATCATCTCACCCATTCTATGTTTTCAATCAAAGTTATCCTTATGATGAATGTGAGATGTTTCTAAAGGTATTTATGTACTTAACCTTCAAATTCATGCAATTCTACCCATGGTTAAGTATCACCCTAACATACCACATGATCATAAAAAATATAAGAATTAATTTCACATTATGATCATGAAACACATGTATCTATCAATTTGTAATCATGCATTAGATATTAAAAACATGACAATGAGTCAAGCATGATTTAAACTATTTATGGGTGCATTATCATCACCCAACACTATTTCAAAAATTTAGTCCCGTCATCCTAAGTCAACCAAATAATATGATATAGTTAAAGTCCACATGATTGACTATCCTAGAGTTTTCCTAACCCTTAAAGATGGATTTAGGAACCCAATACAAGTTCTTTCCTATGGGGTTCACTAAGTTCACTAAATATTCCTTAGGGATCCATTTTCTAGCAATTGTCTTATTTTTGCTTTGACCCCTAGCAATCAAGCATTTATAGGCATTTTCATTAGTTTTTCCCTTATATCCTAGTCCTTTCTTATTGAAGCTTTCCCTTTAGCTCCCTATAATCATGTTAAGGGTGTTGGAGCCAATGGTGAATTTTTCTAGGGCCTTGGTCAAATGATCTACCTTTTCCCTTAAGACCCTATTTTCCTCAATGCATGCATCATTAACATCAAAGGGCATATAGTTATCATGTGAGCATGCATCATCATTATTAACATTTAAACATGCTTGTTCTAATTTATTTTCTAAAGTCTTAATTTGATCTAGCATGCTTTTATTCTTTTTCTTAGCCCTAAATAAATCCTTAGTAAGGCTAGAAATCATGGAAACTATTTTATTTAGTGAGAGATTCGTTACCATAGTCTCCATGTCTTCTTCTTCGGATGAGGATGAGGATGGTGATGAGCCTCCCCCTTCACTAGAGCCCTCCTCATAGTGTACCACTTGTACTTGATCTTTCTTGTTCGGAGGAGGAGGTGTCTAGATCATCAAACGCCATTAGAGCCAAGTTTGTGACAAAGGCATTTTTTTCCTCCGACGATGATGATGAGAAGGAAGGATCATCTCAAGTCCTTGCTTTGAGTGTTTTGGCCTTCCCTTTTTCTTTGGCCTTCTTCTCTTCTTTCTTTTTCTTCTTGCTCCCCTTCTTCTTTTCCTCTCTTCTTTGCTCTTGTTCAAGAGGGGACAATCATCTCTTATATGTCCCTCTTGTTGGCAATTATAGCATATTATCTTCCTCTTGTGCCTTCTCCTATCATAGGATTTGTTGAACTTTAAATTTCTTAAAGCACGCCTTACCTTCCTTACCATATAAGCATCTTCGTTGCTATTCATGGAGGATGATGAGGATGCTTCATCGAAGGAGGAGGAAGTCTCTATCTTCTTCTTCTTCCCCTTATTTGCTACTAGGGCTACTCCTCTTGATGGCTTGATACTTGATTCTTCAATTACTCCCTCAAGCCTTATTTCATGGAGCTCCATGGTTGAGAAGAACTCCTCCAAGGTGCTCACTTCTAGGTTCTTCGACATGTAGAAGGAGTCCATCATTGAGCTCCATTTCGATGACCGGGGAAAAGCGTCGATTGCTTTCATAAGCATATCCCGGTTCAAAAGTCTTTCTCCTACACTTGTTAGCCCAATTAAAATTTCTTTAAACCTAGAATGTAATGAGGTTACCTTTTCTCCCTTTTCAAGTTTAATATTTGATAGTTGGGAGCGGAGGAGGTCTCACCTTGCAAGCTTGGCCTCCGAGGTACCTTCATGAAGCTCTACTAGCTTCTCCCACATCTCTTTAGCACTTGCACACTCTCCAATCCGGTTGATTTCTTATTGGGGGAGTACATTGTACAAGTGGTGCTTGGCCTTCGAATTTGCCAAGTACTCCTCTCTTTGTCTCTTTGTCCATCTTGTCTTCTCTATTTGCTCTCCATCTTCTCCCCTAGGTATCTCGAAACTATTTTCCATTATTAATAGAATTTCAAAATCGGTTTCGAAAAATACCTCCATTCTCTTCTTCCACCAAGAGAATTCTCCTTTAAACTTCGGTGGGTGAATGTTGGAGCCGGCCATCCTTGTGTAGGGGATCGATTGGGCCGGCTAGAGGGGGGTGAATAGCCCTCTTACGATGGATGTCGGAATTCTCTCGTTTGTTTGCTCGTCTACACAATTGTTAGCGCAAGCGGAAGCATAAACAATAAAGACAAAGCAATAAATGAAAATACAAACGCTAACAAAGAATGTAACGTGGTTCACGGCTACGCCGCTAATCCACGATCCCGATTCGTCCGAGGTGAATCACTCCTTCAAAGCCAATCACTATTGGTCTCTCCTTTGCACCAAGCTAGGTGGAGGTAACCTTTACAATCAAGATCACTCTTCTTACAATAAGAATGGAGTAAAAACAAGTAAGAAGAGTTTAGAGTTTGTGGGGCATTAGGAAGATCACTTAGAACATGAGCATTAGCCTCTCAAAGACTCATACCCTCTCTTTTTATAGAGAGGGTTGATTTCTTCCCGTTGGCCGCCACCAGTCGACTGCTGCCCTTAGCAGTCAACTGTCGTCACTACAATGGCCTCCGAACACATCGGATCCCGACCGTTGTAGTCCAACGGAACTCTTAGCGATCGGTGATGGACCTCACGGTCATCGCCCTGCCGTAGTCGACGCCCGATCGGCTACGAAGGTTCTGTGCCGCGATATCCTTCGGCCCGATCGCCATTCCATGCGATCAGCCGGGCATAAACCCATCATCGGATACTGAACCCACTCGACTCGGAAGAGCAATGTTGTCATTCCATGGCGATCGGTGCGTGTGAAACTCAAACTTAACATAAGTTTGAGCTTCCGGCGGTCGGGTAAACCTTAACCCTTGTGGTCAAGTCTCCGACACTCAGCCATTCGGCCAAGTTCACCTAATGAGCTACTTACATTTCACTCATTCTCTCATCTCACTCGAAGTCCCTCGCCGAAGCTCTCTTCGTTCGTGGCCACGTCCCTCGGCAGCATCAGGCACACAGCTCTGCAATGCTCCTTCGCGTCTCTTGCCTCCGAAGTCTGCTTCCTTGGCTTCACTTCAAGTCATCTCGTCCGGTGGTCCCTCGGATGCTCCAAGCGCACGGCTTCCGCAAAGTCATCCTTCACCGGCTCAAGGACCGAGGTTGTGAGGGTGAACCCGCCAAGGCTCCATGTGCGAATTACTAAGTCCTACAAGACTCCAACGCACATATCAAATAAACATACCAACCTAACTTAAACCCTTTGCCACACACATCAAAACCTTATCATGGCAAGAGATTGCCCTAACAATCTCCCCCTTTTTGATGTGTGGCAATCCGTTTAAGTTAGGTAAAAACATTTGATATAAATTTCTAAGGTAAGAAAGCATGTAAACATAAACATGATATAACAACATGCAACTCCCCCTTAATCCATGAAACTCCCCATACAAATTTTCTCCCCCTAAAATAATTAACTTAAACATAATTATTTCTCCCCCTTTGACACCATCAAAAAGATTAATACTAAGTTATAAACTCATGGCATCAAGTAATAATAGAAAGAGAACATCAAAAACATGATTAAAATCTGAAATCAGAAAATTTTAGGCTGTTTTTCAGGTGAGCAGTCGACTGCTATCAGTATGGCAGTCGACTGGCACAATGGATGCCGAAATTCTAATTTTCTGGGCGAATTTCAGAAATGCATTAAAAATTCCAAAAAATTCGAAAAATCATGAAATTTGGGGAACATATTTCTTGTAAGTATCTTTATCAAGGAAAAATAGGTTTTCATGAAAAATCATTATATTTTCTGATATTTGCCAAAAATCCAAAAGCTTTAAAAACTACTAGGTTTTTGATCATAAAAGTATCAAGTTTAACACCTAGTTTTGGTTCCAATTGTTTCAAAACATGAATGCATAGATTTTAGGGTAAGAAATTGTTTTGAAAACATATGAAATATCCAACCATGATCTTTGGGCAATATGTCTATTAATTAAACATAAGTCTTCCCCATGATTGGTCTATTATTGCTATTTTGATACTTTAAATGATCATCTAAATGTCATAGGCATTAGTGGACATTTGTATCATCCTAATATCTCACCCATGCTAAGTTTGCAATCAAGTTAGCCTATAGTGAGTGTGAGATGCATCCTAGGGGGGTATTTGTATATACTTAACCATTATATTCATGCAATTCTATCAAGGTTAAGTATTAACCTAACAACCTACATGATCATGATGACATATATGATTTAATTTCACATTATGATCATGAAATACATATTTTCATCAAATTATAACCATGCATTAGGTATTATATGATGATAATAAACAAATTATCACCTAAGACATGATTTAAACCCTATTTCTTATGATGATGTGCCCAATATCAAAATCATAAATCATGATTGCACATATACATAGAAATTACATTAATCATCATGATTTAAGCATTATTATCTATTTATGGGCACGTTATCATCACCCAACACTATTCTAAAAATGTTGTCCCGCTATCCTAAGTCAACCAAAATATGATATAGGTCAATTGCATGTGGTTGACTACCCTAGGGTTATCCTAACCCTTAAGGATGGATTTTGGAACCCAAAATAAGTTCTTTCCTATTGGGTTCACAAGATATTCCTTGGGGATCCATTTTCTAGCAATTACTTTCTTTTTATCTTGTCCCCTAGCTATTAGGCATTTGTAGGCCTTTTCAATTTTCTTTTCTTTATAACCTAGGCCTTTTTTTGTTGAAACTAGCTCTTTGACTCCCTAAGATCATGTTCAATGTGTTGGAGCCAATTGTGAATTTTTCTAGGGCTTTTGTTAAATAATCTACCTTTTCCCTTAATGCCCTATTTTCATTTATACATGCATCACTAACATCTAATGGCACATAAAGATCATGTGAGCATGCATCATTTAAGCTAGAAGAAATATTATCATTTAAGCATGCTTTTTCTAATTTTTGTTCTAATTCCTTGATTTGTTCAAGCATGCATTTGTTTTTCTTCTTTGCTCTAAATAAATCCTTAGTTAAACTAGAAATCATAGAAACTATTTTATTAGGTGAGAGATTGGTTACCATAGTTTCCATGTCCTCTTCTTCTTCGGATGATGAGGATGTAGAAGCTCCCCCTTCACTTGAGCTCTCTCCTCTTGAGCTTGATCCTTCATTTTCGGAGGAAGAGTAATCCAAGTCATCAAAGGCCATTAAGGCCAAATTGGTGACAAAGGCATTCTCCTCTTTCGATGATGATGAAGAGGATGAGGAAGGATCATCCCATGTCTTGGCCTTGAATGCTTTGGCCTTCCCCTTTTCTTTTGCCTTCTTTTCTTCTTCCTTCTTTTTCTTGCTTCCCTTTTTCTTCTTCTTTTCTTCTTTTTTTTTTCTCTTCCTTGCTCTTGTTTAGGAGGGGACAATTATCCCTTATATGTCCTTCCCCTTGGCAATTATAGCATATGACCTTCCCCCTTGGTCTTCTATTCCTATCATTTGATTTATGAAAATGAAAACCTTTTAAAGCACATCTTACCCTCCTTACCATATAGGCTTCTTCGGTGCTATCCATGGAGGAGGAAGACGCTTCATCATCGGAGGAGGAGGAGATCTCTATCTTCTTCTTCCCTTTGTTGGCCATCAAGGCTACTCCCATTGAAGGTTGGATTCTAGGCTCTTCTTGTATTCCTTCAAGCCTAGATTCATGTAATTCCATAGTGGAGAAAAATTCATCTAGAGTACTTACCTCTAGATTCTTTGACATGTAAAATGAGTCCACCATTGAACTCCACTTGGATGATCGGGGGAAAGCATCTATGGCCTTCATTATCATATCGCGATTGGAAAGCCTTTCTCCTACACTTGTTAGTCCATTTAAAATTTCTTTGAATCTAGAATGCAAGGAAGTTACCTTTTCTCCCTTTTCTAATTTAATGTTGGATAGTTGGGAGCGGAGGAGATCTCTCCTTGCTAGCTTCGCCTCGGATGTGCCTTCATGAAGCTCAATTAGCTTCTCCCACATCTCCTTGGCACTTAGACATTCTCCTATTCGGTTGATTTCTTGTTGGGGGAGCACATTGAAAAGATGATGCTTGGCTTTTGAATTTGCAAGGTGCTCTTCCCTTTGCCTTTTGGTCCATCTAGATTTCTCTATTGGCTTCCCCTCTTCATCCCTAGGCAAAACGAAACCGGATTCCATTGTAATCATAATATCAAAATCCGTTTCGAAAAATACCTCCATTCGCTTCTTCCCCCAAGCGAATTCTCCTTCAAACTTCGGAGGATGGATGTTGGAGCCGGCCATTTTGAAAGTTGCTTGTTGTGGCGGTTAGTCCTCGACAAGCTTTCCTTGGCTCTGATACCACTTGTAGGGGATCGATTGGGCCGGCTAGAGGGGGGTGAATAGCCCTCTTACGATGAATGTCGGAATTCTCTCGTTTGTTTGCTCGTCTACACAATTGTTAGCGCAAGCGGAAGCATAAACAATAAAGACAAAGCAATAAATGAAAATACAAATGCTAACAAAGAATGTAACGTGGTTCACGGCTACGCCGCTAATCCACGATCCCGATTCGTCCGAGGTGAATCACTCCTTCAAAGCCAATCACTATTGGTCTCTCCTTTGCACCAAGCTAGGTGGAGGTAACCTTTACAATCAAGATCACTCTTCTTACAATAAGAATGGAGTAAAAACAAGTAAGAAGAGTTTAGAGCTTGTGGGGCATTAGGAAGATCACTTAGAACATGAACATTAGCCTCTCAAAGGCTCATACCCTCTCTTTTTATAGAGAGGGCTGATTTCTTCCCGTTGGCCGCCACCAGTCGACTGCTGCCCTTAGCAGTCAACTATCGTCACTACAACGGCCTCCGAACACGTCGGATCCCGACCGTTGTAGTCCAACGGAACTCTTGGCAGTCGACTGATGGACCTCACCTCATCTGCCTCGTAGTCATCGCCCCGACTACGAAGCGGCTCGGTTCGCGCGATATCCTCTCGGTACGTGCCATTCTGAGCGATCGCTGGGCATAAACCCATCAGTCGGATACCAGTCGAACCCACTCGACTCAGAGCAGTCGACTGCCATTACATGGCAGTCGACTGGTGCCGTGTGAAACTCAAACTTAACATAAGTTTGAGCTTCCGGCGGTCGGGTAAACCTTAACCCTTGCGGTCAAGTCTCCGACACTCAGCCATTCGGCCAAGTTCACCTAATGAGCTACTTACATTTCACTCATTCTCTCTCTTCGTTCTCTCCCGTCCGCCTCGGCAAAGATCAAAGACGGCTCTGCAATGCTCCTTCGCGTCTCTTGCCTCCGAAGTCTGCTTCCTTGGCTTCACTTCAAGTCATCTCGTCCGGCGGTCCCTCGGATGCTCCAAGCGCACGGCTTCCGCAAAGTCATCCTTCACCGACTCAAGGACCGAGGTTGTGAGGGTGAACCCGCCAAGGCTCCATGTGCGAATTACTAAGTCCTGCAAGACTCCAACGCACATATCAAATAAACATACCAACCTAACTTAAACCCTTTGCCACACACATCAAAACCTTATCATGGCAAGAGATTGCCCTAACACCTTGATTGTGCTTATTGCGGCGGTTAGTCCGTTGACAAGCGCCTAGCTCTGATACCACTTGTAGGAACAATGTTGGCTGGCTAGAGGGGGGGAATATCCCTCTTTCGTTGTAGATGGAAGTCGTTCTTAATCGTTCATCTACAAACTTAATTAGCACAAGCGGAATATACTAATACAAACAATTAAGACAAAGCAAAGTAAAGAATAGAAAGCACAAACGCTAACACCATAATGTAATGTGGTTCACGGCCTCGCCCTAATCCACGATCCGATTCGTCTCCGGTGAATCACTCCGCAACCAATCCACTATTGGTCTCTCCCTTTAGCCCAAGCAAGGTGGAGGTAAACCTTTACAACAAGAGATCACTCCTTCTTTTACAATAAATATGAAAGAAAACTAGAAGGAGTTTGAGCTTTGTGGGGCACTTAGTAGAATGCTTTGAGCATGAAGATTAACCATCTACAAGCCCCCACCCTCTCTTTTTATAGAGAGGAAGCAATTCTTCCCGTTGAGCACTATCAGTCGACTGATACTTTTATCAATCGACTGATGTCGACTCCAACAGCTTCTAACCAAGTCGGATTCGCGGGATCCGTGGTCGATTCTCCAACAGTCATATGATCAGTCGACTGATGTCGACTTCCAATTGAGTGACCCGTGAGCTTGACTAGCTTCTGTGCCCGTGCATAGTGCTATTAGTCGACTACTTCCCTTAAACTGTCGACTGCTTCCCTTAAGTAGTCGACTGATGTCGACTTAATCCAGCAGCTAACACCAGTCGATTGTCGATCGACTTGGAGCAGTCGACTGCCATGACATGGTAGTCGACTGGTGCCGGGTAAAACTCAAACTTATCATCCGTTTGAGCTTCCAGCGATCGGGTAAACCTCAACCCTTGCGGTCGAGCCTCTGACACTCAATCATTCGGCCAAGTTCACCTAATGAGCTACTTACAATTCACTCATTCTCTCATCTCACTCGAAGTCCCTCGCCGAAGCTCTCTTCATTCGCGTCCCCGTCTCTCGGCAGCATCAGGCGCACAGCTCTGCAATGCTCCTTTGCGTCTCTTGCCCTCGAAGTCTGCTTCCTTGGCTTCGCTTCAAGTCATCTCGTCCGGCAGTCCCTCGGCAGCATCAAGCGCACGACTCTGTAAAGCTCGTTCTCCGACTCAAGCATGAGATTGTGAGTGGTGACACTTGCCTAAGCTCCATGTGCGAATTATTAAGTCCTGCAAGACTCCAACGCACATATCAAATCCAATCATCCTAACTTAAACCCTTTGTCACACACATCAAAACCATATCACGGGTTGATTGCCCTAACAAAATGGAAGTACGATAAACCTATGGAAAATAAAACATTAATTTTTTATTTATATTACATAATTTAATTGGAATAACATGTTGATATTTTGTGCGCGATCTAAAGTCAACACAATAGTTGTGCTGATCTAGGGACAACGATGAACTACCCACGCGCCTGGAACAACATCCTAGCTGGGTGAACGACCTAGCCAGGCCATCGGTACGATAAAATCGTCGATCCTAAATGTGCGAATGATGCAGAAGGATCGACATGACAGAGCCACGCAAATGACGCGGTAGAGGGCACCGGCGCGGTAGGACCATCACCCCTGCCGCACAAAGAACGAGGCAGGGGTGTCCCTGTTGTGCGGTCGCCCCTGCCGCACGTGTGATTGTCGTGCCACCGATGTCGTTCCACCGCGTCGTGCCATCGACGTCGTGCCACCGCGTTGTACCACCACCATCGTGCCACCACACTATGCCACCACGTCGTGCCGCCGCACCGTGCCACCGTCGTCGTGCCACCGTGCATGCTCGCGGCAACACGCATCGCGTGCTCACAGCAGCACGCGTCACATGCTCGCAGCAGCACACGTTGCATGCTCATGGTAGCACATGTCGTGCACTCGCGGCAGCACGCGCTGGGCTGCCGTGAGCACGACGCAGGCCCGTCGCGAGCACGACGCGGGCCCACCATGAGCTCGCGGCGGCCACCCGCAAGCACGATGCATGCTCGCAACCGCGAGCTCACGCGTGCTAGAGGCCATGTGCTTGCACGACAGATAGCCGCGAGCTCACGGCGACAGACAACCGCAAGCTCACGGCCGCCCACTGCGAGCTGGATGCATGCTCGCGGCAGGCGACCGTGAGCACGACGCATGCTCGCGGTCGCCTCCTCGCGCGACAGGCTGCCACGAGCTCACAGCAGCAGACAGCCGTGAACTCGCAATGGCAGGTAGGAGCGAGGGAGAGGGAGAGGCTTGCCGGACAAGCGCGGATGCCAGATCTTCTCCGACCGGAAGAGCGGGGAAAGGGGGGAGATGCGTACCGAAAGGGATTTCGGAAGGATCGATCGGATCGGCAGAAATGAGAAAGGGAAAGTGAAGGGATATTGATAATTAGAAAGTTGGCGACGAATCAAATATTCGTTGCTAATTTTGCGACTAATTTAATATTCGTTGCAAAAATTTGCAATGAATTATTAAATCGTTGCAGATTCAGCGACGAATTCATATTTCATCGCAATATTCTACGATGAATTTTATTTTTCGTCGCAAAATTAGTGACGAAAATAAAAATTGTTGCCAAATTTGCAATGAATATTAAATTCGTCGCAAAGTTATCCCACCGTTGTTTTTTCCAAATAATTGAAATTGTCTGATGAAAATCTTTCATTGCCAAATTTATCGCAAACTTTTGCAACGAATCCTGGATTCGTTGCAAAAGTTTGCAACGAATCCTGGATTCATTGCAAAAGTTTGCAACGAATCTTGGATTCATTGGAAAAGTTTGCAATGAATTTGATATTTCGTCGCAAATTTGCGATGAAATATCATTTTCGTCGTAAATTTGCAACGATATTTGCGACAAAAATAAATTTGTTGGAAATGCAAATAAGTTTGCAATAAAAAAATTTTTGTTGCAAATTTCGTTACAAATTTGCGATGAATTTTGGAATTTGTCGCAAAATTTGTTGTAGATTTGCAACAAATTATTTTCGTCACTAAATTTCGTTACTAAATTGATGTATTTTTGTAGTGATGTTATGAACAATACAATACGTGTAGACAATTTAGTTAAAAGGAAATCATTTCATTCAATATCTGAATTTTGTCCATATAAATGTTTTAACAATAAGGTGTGACCCTACAACATGCCAAAACAAAACAATCATCTGACCTAAAGCTGGACTACCATTCATCACCGGCATCACTCGGAGGCAACGGAGGCGATGGAGGATGTTGACTTAGAGTTTAAGCCTGCATCATTTCGTACTTATCGATCTGTTGCTGCTCGATCTGGGTCAACTGGTGAGCCATGGAGGAGTGCTTGAGACTGAGCTCCTCATATCCTATATCGATAGTCTCATTGTTAAGATCGTTCTAGTGCGCTAGAGGGGGGTGAATAGCATTTCTCGATTTATTTGATTCAATTGCATTCTTGCTCATCTACAACAATGTTAGTGCACAATGGAAATAAAGCAAAAACAAAATACAAGCACACATCACAACACCAATATTTTATGTGGTTCATAACCCTAGTTCCTACTCCACTATCGATCCCTAGTGATGCCACCACCACTATGAACTTCTCCTTCTCGGAAACAATCCGGAGGTGGAGAAACCTCTTACAATGATCTTACAAAAGAAATCAACAACAAATACAAGATAAAGCAAAAAACAAATGCAAAGAATACTTTATTGTGAAGAGCTTTTGATCTCTTATTTCTTTGGTTGTGTTGGAGAGCTTTTGAAGACCTGAAATTCTACAGTACTTCACCTCAAAATTGCCCAAGAACTAGCTACCGAAATCCCCTCTAGCATTCTCCTTTTAAAGCTTTATACAGGTTGATTTCCACCGTCCAGTCGACTACTCTTATCCAGCAATCGACTAGCCACAATATCGTTGCCTCACAATGGACTAATACAATTCAGATTTTTCTCGATCAATCGACTGCCCAGACCCAACAATCGACTGCCATAAGCTAGCAGTCGATTGCCAAACATTCTATGCCATGTCCACTTAAGGGTAGTCAATTGCCCAACCCTAGCAGTCAACTATCAGTGATCAACCGACTAGTATAATCCACCAGTCAATTACTAGAGCTATAGTCAGTAGTCGAGCCTTAGTTGACTACTCGACCAATCGACTAGGTTATGACCCCAATCAACTACTCGAGTTGACTAAGCCCTTTGAGTGTCAAGCACTCGACTAGTCGACTGATCTAAAGCCCAAGTCAACTACCAAACAATTTGTCTGATTATTTTAACTCACCAGTTGACTGAACCAAGCTCCAATAAACTAGTAAACCTCATAACTAAGGTTTAACCCAAGTATGATCCCCTCATACTTGATACTTACCCTTATCCTAGACCTAAGCCTTCAAGCCACTTCCATCAGCCCCATACCCTCAAGGTTCATCTGAGTTCTCCATGACTCCTTCACCCTTCGCACTAGGCTTCAAGTGCTTCCATCAGTTTTGTCATGCTAACATGTACGCTACCAAGATTCCACCCTTGGACTTACACGGCCAAGACTACACCCTTGGACTTTCCTTTATCAAATATTTATATTTGTACTTTCTCCACCAAGACTACACACTTGGACTTATACGGCCAAAACTACACCACTGGACATTCCTTTGCCAAATATTCATATTTGGACTTTCATCGTCAAGAATATACACTTGGACTTATACGGCCAAGACTACACCCTTAGACTTTTCCTTTGCCAAATATTCATATTTGAACTTTCCATTGCCAAGACTCTACCTTTGGACTTTTCCTTTGCTAAGTCTCCAAATATGGACTTCTCCATTGCCAAGCATCCATACTTGGACTTTCCCTTGCCAAGTCTCCAGTCTCACTCAAGCTTGGTCAACCGTGACCTAAGGTAGATTGCTCCAACAATCTCTCTCATATAACCTTGGATGTCTCAAACCATTCACTTGTCATATGTTCATACATATAGTCAAATGTATGTCAAACCCATTATCAAAGTCTATCAGCAAACACATTGTCAAACATCAAAACATTACTCGAGTATGGTCAACATTGACTTAGAGCCGATTGCACCAACAAAGGGCATTTTAGTCTAAATTCCTGGAAGGGGAGGTCAGGAATGTCTGTTCGTGAGTAAGGTAGAGGAGTAGGAGTCGGACAAGAAAGTATAGTTCTTTCCAACCCTTGTGTGACGAGATCATATTCTAGAGGAATTGACAATCAGGGTGACCGAAAAAATAAAATACCCCAATGTCTAATGATTTCAGTTGAAATAGGCTATCGAACATTAGCAGGGATAGAGAGAATCCTAGGTGCTTAAAAATGATGATCGTGCCTGCTAGGATTCGGAAAGCGATAGGAGCCAACTGATTTATAGTTATTTTGTAAAAATCAAGAAGTTCAAAATAGATAGATGGGATGGGAAGGCAGAGACCATTTTCTAGTTGGTCTAGAAAGAAGAAGTAGTGGTGAGTGTAGGATCGTTGGCATCGCTAGAGGAGGGGTGAATAACAATTCGGTGATTTCTTCACTTGGATTCATCGTGCTTGTCTACAATTATTAGTACGCAGTGGAAATACAAATACAACTGCAAATACAAGCATAAAATACAACACAAACATGACACACATATTTTACATGGTTCGGAACCCTAGTTCCTACTCCATGGTTGAGCCCTAGCGAGCTCTAGTGATGCACACCACCACTATCAAACTTCTCCTTCTTGGTGACACACCAGAGGTAGAGAAACCTCTTACAAGTCTCTTACAACAATAAGAACAAGATACAATGAGCAAATACAACAATCACAAAAGTAAAAGAAAATAAGTGAACACACTTTACAAGTTAAGGCTTATGAATGCTTGCTTGTTGGTTGCTTTGGGATGACTTTGAAGACTCTAAAATGCAACAACACTTTGCCTCAAATTTCTCCTCTTACCTTTTCTCAAAGATGCCCACATCCTCCTCTTATAAGGCCCCGTCGAAGTCTCTCAATTTTGAACGTTACAGCACAATGGTCACCTCGCCAGTCGAGGCACCGCCTCGACTGATACCCCAGTCGAGGCATTAGTCGAGTCTGCCTTGCTTCTAATCAGCTATTTTCATGCCTATGCTAGATCTAGTCGAGGTGCCAATCGAATGATCCAGTCGAGGCACCACCTCGACTAGCATCTAGCTGAGGTGCTAGTCGAGTCTACCTCGCTTCTGAGTGCCCACTCCCATATCCAGTCGAGGTGCCACCTCGACTAGACTCTAGTCGAGGTGTTGGTCGAATGCTTCCAAAGCACTATCTTGGCTCTCCAAGTCCCACCGCATGACTCCACCTTACCAGTCGGGGTGCCTCCTCGACTACTATCCTAGTCGAGGCATTGGTCGAGGTCACCTTACTTCTGTTTGCCTACAAACGAAGCCCAGTCGACTGAACTGAACTGAGAGTCTCTTGTTATACCTCAACGCTGAGGTTTAACACCCCAAGTATAATCCCTTCATACTTGATACTTACCATAAGCATAGACCTAAGCCTTCAACCCACTTCCATCAGCCTCACGCCTCCCGGATCCCTCGAGTCCGTGACTCTTCATCCTTGCACTAGCCTTTGTTAGTTATATATGAGAGATGCCCTAAGGCTATCGCCTTATGGTTGTACTATTTATTGGATAAATAAATATTCACTATTTGAGTATACATATTTTCATGTATTTGATTGGATCTTAAACTCATTTATTGAATGTTCACAATACAATTTACAGCATGAGAGAATTTGTGATTGGATCACAACTAGTGAGTATCTCTACATATGTAATTGTGATGTATTAGAATTATCCCTAGTCGATGAATTGATGTATTCGAACACCATCGATTCTGTTGAGACTAGCACAAGTTATACTCTTTGGTTTATCCAAGCAGTTGTTTCTCACTGGCTGGAGATATTGGGATGTTCAGAGTTAACCGTGGATGCTAGTTATGGTAACTAGTTCATTGGAGTGACTAGCTGTAAGACTTCATATGGTTCTCTGCGTATATGATATATCAATGAAGTTCTTACTGTAGCTTAAGTGCGATGTTCCTTCGACTTGCAGTATTCAAGTCATCTTGGTCATGTAGACTTATGCTTTGACATCTTAAGCAAGCATCATCAAGGAGATGTGGACCAAGGATGATTGGGTATAAGTCGAAGTGGTCGAAGGTGATTGAATAGCCTACAGAGGATTCACCACTCCTTGCGAGGAGATGTATACCCTATGGCCTCTCATCGAATTATTACTAAAGTCTTTGGTCAAAGCATTACATGTTTAGAGTATGGTACTCTATGATACATGTGCAGTAACTAGAATCCGAAGGATAAGGAACTAATACTTGGGCTAGGTGTGACATGGTCAACCTAGTGGGGACTGACACAATAGACCATGTCCTAAATCAAGTGGGTATAAGATGAGTGAAGGGAACGGGGCATGACTCACTGTAGCTACTAAAAAGTTTCTGAAGTTGTTCTGGGATCAATCATTGATTTTCCGATTAATTGGGGATCATGATGTACTACTAGGTGTCACTCATGATCGTTCAATAATTAATAGTTAATTATAGACGATCAACATAAACTGGGAACCTATTTGGTCACACGCACTATGAGTGTTATCCGAAGGATTTAAAACTAGTTTGAGAATGAGATTCTCAGATCGAGAGAGACTTGGTTTGGTTGGACCAAACTTGGAGCGAATATGAAATTATTTCAGTCACATTGGAAGCATGGATGGGCCGAGATTTATAAAGACATGATGGATGAACCAAATCGGTTTAGTTCTAATCCAATGGTGGAAAATAAACCAAAGTGATTTGGTTTGTTTTAAACGAATGAACCAAAATTGGCTCGGTTCATTTTAACTTAAAATAGACCAACGTGGTTTGGTTAATTTTAACTTAAGTTATTGGAGCGGGTTAACGGGTTTTGGTTATGAACCAATAACCCTTTGAGAAAAAGGTTTCTTGAGAAAAGGTTTTATAGAAGAGGTCTTGAGAAAAGGTCTCTTATTGGATAAGAGATACGTTCTCTATATATAACAGGGTTGAGAGATAACCCGAATCAATCGACTAAGGTTTGTGAAACCCTAGTCGTTTTTCTATCCTCTCCTCTACTTGTTCCTTGCCGCCCAAGCCTTTGTGCATCCCAAATTATTGTGCCGCCACCCAAGCTTGTTGTGGTCGACCCTTCTCCTTGCCGCTGACCAACCACCAGTCGCCGGCAGCCCTCCGGCCATCCTCAGCCACCGGCCAACCTTTCCTTGGCTGTCGGTGACCAAGGAGTAGCCAACCACTTGTTTAGCCGGCCACTTCCTCCACCAAGCTACCCTCTTGGACAGCTTGTGTCCTTTGCGATGAGAGCATCATTTGGTCAACATTTGGAACTCTGACAGCAATCTCCTTACCAAGGATTGGATCTTTGACAATCCTCTTTGGTGGAGGATCGAAGTTTCGTCAATCGGTTGACGAAAATTGCTTTCGAGAAGCGAGTTTGCGAAACTCGTTTTGGATTCGAATTGGATTTGAATTGTGATCGTCTCTCAAATCACAACGTTTTCAATATGAGACTACTATCTCGTGTGAAGACAGAGCTTGTAGCTTGTTGAAGCTATCCCGACGATACTTGGTGTTGATACGGATAGAGGCGAAACTTATGAGGGTCACTAAGGTTGATGTCATTTCTGCTTCACGTAATTCGTCAGGTATACCTAGATTAGTTTCTTGATTATAAAATTTGAAATAGCACCCAACTTCACCTCCCTTCACATCAACCTTGGAGAGAGTCTAACAAGTCGATGCTCCAAGTTAAAGTCGACTCATTAATCATAAAATAGTTTTAATATGATTAGAGCGCATTCAACCAATTAACCAGATTTGGAGAGAGTCCAACAACTCAAACTAACGACTGACCTTTGATTCTTACCATATTAGAAATAAACTATTTCAATGGTTTGAACATGTTCAGGTTCGAGCCGGGCTTGGAGAGAGTCCAACAACCCAAACAAGAAACAGAACTCTGGTTCTAACCATATTAATGGAATGTGTAGGCTTTAATATTGTGTAAGGGATTTTAAGGTCTCATCCTCTTTGCATGAAAATAACTATTATCTACATGGCATGACACACATGGCACACATGGCATACATCTACATGTCACGACATGCATGACATAAGGATATGCATCTAATGCAATTACATGACATATAATTATGACATGTACAAATAGGTTTCCTTATTTGTCATAACTAATTTTGGAAATAAAATATGTTTGAGATTTGATATCTCAAATCAAATCTTGATTAAATTAGGAAATAAATTTTCAAATCTAATCACATATTTTATTTATGTAAAATATTAATTAAGGAAAATCAAATTTAATTTAGGAAATAAATTTCCTAAATTGTAATTTCCTAATCACATTAGAAAATTTCCAATTTGAATTTTTTTACTAATTAAAATTTCCATAATTATTTCTAAACTTCCAAAAGTAGAAAATTTCCAAAAATACAATTATGACTATCTCAAAATAATTTTACGATTATGTCGAAACACAGTCGGGCTCTGATATTTTGGAATCAAATAAATTGACTGGGCCAAACTTCTTGGACTGGCTTAGAAACCTGAGAATTGTTCTCAAGGTTGAAAAGCTTCGTATGTCCTCGAAGAGCCTCTTCCTGCCCATCCTAGTGAGTTGCATCATGCTAGCCGTGATGGTACCCGAGCTACAGAAGTAGCATGAGCATATGAATGCTCATACCATAGTCTTTCATCTCTATGAGTTGTTTGATGAGCAAGTGAGATCTGAAAGGTTCAAAGTCTCCAAGCTCCTCTTCACCTCTGAGATGCAAGAATGTTCATCAGTGGTACTGCTCAACATGCTGAAGATTGTGGAGCCTTCTGTGAAGCATGAGCAAGGGATGGTGATGTTAGTTGATTCCTCGAAGAAAGGTTCTAAGAGGAAGTCAAAGGAACAACATAAGCGAAAGAAGAAAAGGGCTAACAAAGGCAAAACTAGCTCAAAAGGGCACTTGCCATCATTGTGGCAAGGATGGTCATTGACGAAGAAACTGCAAGATTTATCTTGAGTCCGTAAAGAAGAATAAGGCATCTAATACCCCATCTTCTTCAGATATCTTCTTTATTGATTGTCATTTTATTTCCTCAGACACTTGGGTATTGGATACTGGATGTAGCTCACATATATGTAATGGCATACATGAGCTAAGGAATAGAAGAAGACTCATCAAGGGAGAGTCAAATTTACGTGTTAGGAATGGAGCAAAGGTTGTTGCATTCGCCATTGGAACATATCTATTGAAGCTCCCTATAGGACTTGTCTTAGAACTGGATTATTGCTATTATATACCTTCGTTAATAAAGAACATTGTTTCTATTTCCTGCCTAAATAGAAATGGGTATCATTTGACTTTTAGTATAAATTGTTGTTACATAACTTTGAATGGTGTTCTTTATGGGATTGTACCTTTGTGCAATGGAATATATACATTAGATGTATCCGGTGACATTTTTAATATCGAAGTGAGCAACAAGCGTGATCAGAAAGATAATCAATTAGACTCCTGCATGTGGCATTGTCATCTTGGCTATATAAGCAAGAAATGCATGTTCGAATTACACCGATGTGGAATTCTGGAATCGTTTGAATTTGATTCATTTGATACATATGAATCATGCTTAAAAGGCAAGATGACTAAGTTACCTTTTACTGGAAAAGGTGAATCGGTGAGAGAGTTACTTGGTCTAATACATACTGATGTATGCGGACCCATGTCAACTCATGCCCCACGAGGCTATGGCTACTTCATCACCTTTACCGATGATTACTCATGGTATGGATATGTGTTCTTGATGAAACACAAGTCTGAAGCCTTTGAAAAGTTCAAAGAATTCAGAAATGAAGTAGAGAAACAACTTGGCAAAAGCATTAAAATACTTTAATCTGATCAAGGTGGTGAATACTTGAGTCAAGAGTTTCTGGATTATCTAAGGGACAATGGTATATTGTCTCAATGGACTCCGCCATATACACCACATCTTAATGGTGTATCTAAGAGGCGAAACCGAACCTTGTTGGACATGGTTAGGTAGATGATGAATCATGCGAATCTTCCCAAGTCCTTTTGGGGATATGCACTTCAGACAACTATTTACTTGTTAAACAGAGTCCCGACCAAGGTAGTCTCTACTACTCCATATGAGATATGGAATAGTAAGAAACTTCATTTATCTTACTTGAAGATATGGGGTTGTCCTGCTTATATGAAGCGGACTGTATCGGACAAATTGGATGCTAAGTCTAATAAATGTCTATTTATTGGATACCCTAAGGAAACGAGGGGTTACCAATTCTATCATCCTGTGGAACAAAAGGTGTTTATTTCAAGGCATGTTGTATTTCTAGAGAAAGAGTTTCTCTTGCAAGAAAATAGTGGGAGTGTCGTTGAGCTTGAGTAGGTTCAAAAGACTCAAATAGACATTGAGGAGATACCTGGTCAAGCACCTTAATCAATAACTCATAGTGATGAGACATTGGCTGAACCTATTGTAACACCACATCTTCATAGATCTGGTAGGACACATAACATTCCTGAGAGATATGGATTTCTCGTAAGCGAATCAAACAACGTATTACTCATTGACGATGAGGAGCCTACCATTTATGAAGAAGTTCAGAAAGGGACAAATGGATTGAAGCCATGAAGTCGAAAATGGATTCCATATATAAAAATCAAGTTTGGAACTTGGTGGACCCACCTGAAGGCATTAAGCCTATAGGGTGCAAGTGGGGTTTCAAGAAGAAAATCGACATGGATGGTAATATGATTACCTATAAGGCTAGATTAGTGGCGAAAGGCCATCGTCAAAAGCAAGGTGTTGATTATGATGAGACCTATTCACCAGTGGCTAAGCTTAAATCCATTCGGATGCTCCTGGCCATAGTCGCTCATTATGATTATGAGATATGGAAAATGGATGTGAAAATGGGTTTCTTTAATGGAAACCTACTCGAGGATGTGTATATGATACAACCCGAGGGTTTCACATCGGTTGATAAAACCAAGGTATGAAAGCTTCGACGGTCCATATATGGACTGAAGCAAGCATCCAGGAGTTGGAATATTCATTTTTATGAGACAATCAAAAGGTTTGATTTCTCATAAAAATCTAGACGAACCCTGTGTGTACAAGAAGGTTAGTGGAGTGCAGTCGTGTTCTTAGTGTTGTATGTCGATGACTTATTATTTATAGGAAATGATATATTTGTCTTACAATCAGTCAAAATTTGGTTATCCAAAACATTCTCCATGAAATACCTAGGAGAAGCGACCTACATCCTCGGGATTAAGATCTATAGAGATAGATCGAAACGGTTGTTTGGTCTTTCACAGTCTACATATATAGACCAAGTGCTAAAGAGGTTTAGCATGTCGGAATCCAAGAAAGATTTCCTTTCCATCAGGCATGGGATACACCTTTTGAAGTCTATGTGTCCGTGTACAGAAGATGAGAGGATTTGCATGAGTAAGATCCCCAATGCATCTGCAATAGGATCTATCATGTATGTTATGTTATGTACGAAGCCCGATGTATCATATGCTCTGAGTGTCATGAGCAGATAACAGTCTGATCCAGAAATTGATCATTGGATGGCTGTTAAGACAATCCTTAAGTACTTAAGAAGAACTAAGAATGTGTTCTTAATATATGGAGAGGGTGATATCATAATACGCGGGTATACGGATGTCAGCTTCCAGACAGATAGGGATGATTCTAGGTCTCAGTCTGGGTGCATATTCACCTTGAATGGAGGCATAATAAATTGGAAAAGTTTCAAGCAAGACACTATAGCGGATTCTGCCACTGAGGCAGAATATATTGCAACTTCAGAAGCAACAAAGGAAGCAGTTTAGATCAAGAAGATCATCTCTGAACTTGATGTGGTCTCATCAACGATCCAAATAAGTGCTCGTAGCTATCATTTGATCAGAGAGAACATAAGTAGGAAGGAAATACAAATCAAGAAAAATCCCACTGAAAGGAACTTAGCGGATCCTTTAACTAAGGCCTTACCTCAAAGTAAGTTTGAGGGGCATGTGAGAGCTTATGGTATTGGATACCATGGTGATTGGTATTAGGCAAAGTGGGAGCTTGTTAGTTATATATGAGAGATGTCCTAAGGCAATCGCCTTATGGTTATACCATTTATTGGATAAATGAATATTCACTATTTGAGTATACATATTTTCATGTATTTGATTAGATCTTAAACTCATTTACTGAATGTTCGCAATACGATTCACAGCATGAGAGAATTTATGATTGGATCACAACTAGTGAGTATCTCTACATGTGTAATTGTGATGTATTAAAATTATCCCTAGTCAATGAATTGATGTATTCGGACACCATCGATTCTGTTAAGACTAGCACGAGTTATACCCTTTGGTTTATCCAAGTAGTTGTTTCTCACTAGCTGGAGATATTGGGATGTCTAGAGTTAACCGTGGATGCTAGTTATGCTAACTAGTTGATTGGAGTGACTAGCTATAAGACTTCATATGGTTCTCTACGTATATGATATGTCAATGAAGTTCTTACTGCAACTTAAGTGCAATGTTCCTTTGACTTACGGTATTCAAGTCATCTTGATCATGTAGACTTATTCTTTGACATCTTAAGCAAGCATCTCCGAGGAGATGTGGACCCGGGATGATTGGGTATAAGTCAAAGTGACCGAAGGTGTTTGAATAGCCTACAAAGGATTCACCACTCCTTGCGAAGAGATATATACCCTATGGCCTCTCGTCAGATTGTTACTAAAGTTTTTGGCCAAAGCATTACATGTTTAGAGTATGGTACTCTTGGATGTTGGGAATTGCTTCGGAGGCTCATCGGATCCCATGTCCCTGAATTAAAATTTTCACTAATGAAAACTAATCCGGATGGGATGAGTTTCCTAAGCACAACCAATTCATCGTCGTGCTAACGACTTGAGCAATCGCTTGAACAAACTAGTTGTTCAAGCAACATAACTCTTCTAGTCGATTAGCCGCGGAATAGACAATGTCCGGATCGCCGGTTTTTGTGTTTATGCTTGGGATCCAAATATTATTTAGCCATTCACAGAAATATATCATGCTCATAAATGAAAAACAAATACAAATATGTAACATATAAAATTAGAGAATCGATATACCTCTCGATCTTCTAATTTATGTCCTTCCTCCTTTCAGACGTCGTGTGGGCGACGCTCTACCAAAAGTCGAAGCTCCTAATTCACACATCTTCCTTCCTTGCTCATCCAAAGCAAGAGGAAGAATAGAAACAAGGTTCATCTCCTTCCTATGGCCAACCAACAAGCAACAAAAGAAATGCTTGTCACCGGCCAACAAGGAGAAGGAGATAATGGTGGAAACCGACCAAGACATCAAGGGAAACCCCTAAGTCTTGTTTCCACCACCCAAGGAGAAGGAGAAGGTGTCTTTGGATGCAGCCCTAGGGCTGGAGAAGGTGATATGGGCGCCGGCCACCAAACCATGAAGAAGAAAGGAAGAAACTTTCCTTATTTGGTGCCACCCAAACCTCCTAAATCCTAAGCTTCCAAACCCTAATCCAAGCTCACCTTGTGGCCGGCCATGGAAGTGAGGAAGGAGATTAGGATGAGCTCAAGCCAAGGTAGAGAGGAGAATGATAGTGTCCGGCCAACCCTTAGGAAGAAGAACAACCTCCAATGTTGCCGCCCACTATTTGCTCCCAAAACCCTAGCCACCCAAACCCTAATCCTAACTCACCTTATTTCCGGCCATGGAAGAGGGGAAGAAGAATAGGATGAGCTCAAGCTAAGGTAGAGAGGAGAAGCATAGTGGCCGGCCAACCCAAGGAAGAAGAAGGAAAAACCTTCAATGTTGCCGCCCACCCTTGCTCCCAAAAACCCTAGCCACCAAACTCAATCCTAACTCAACTAGGATTCCTAGCCACCAAAGGAAGCAAACCCTAATCCCCTCATCCATTGTGTTCTCCACGCCAACTACCCTAAGCCACCCTTTTATAGAGTTTAGGGATAAGCCTTGGTTTAATCTCCACCATTGGTTCAAGGGATTTAATCTCAACCGTCGGATCTAGAGATTTAATCTCAACCGTCGGATCTTAGAGATTTAATCTCTACCAATGGATCTTAGAGTTTTGTTTCTATCCATTGGATCTAAGCATCATGAGGTGTTAATAGGCTACATTAGGGACCATGAGGAGGAGTGGGGTCTTGGCCACCCATGGATCAAGCTCACATAAAGTCCGATCCACTAATGATGATCCAATCCACTAAAGGTCCATCATTGATCTACCTCACCAACCCCCATATGATAATATGGGCTCCATATATTATTTGTATATTTTCTCCCTGTGTTTAAGATCTCGAATGTCCTTCGATTAATTAATTTACTGACCATTAATTAATCAACATCTAACTCCTTGAGTAGTACCACTCAACTTTTTCATCATGTCGGACCAAGTCCACCTGCAGGGTTTACATGATGAACCTTATGAGCTCCTCAAGGGGACATCATCATCCTAATATATAGGACACGGTTTTCTCCTATAATCAACGACACACCATATAAATAATATCATCTCCCAACTTACTGAGTCTATCGATTTAATCTATAAATCTCGCCCATTGGTAAATCAAAGAGATGAGTACTAAGTATATGTGCCCGTTATTATATCAGGATTAAGAGCATGTACTAAATAATATCTGAGGTCCGATTCGATTATGTAGTCAGTAATAAATCGAATCACCTCTATGTCGGTCCTGCTCAATACACACAAAGTGCACTAGTGTGATTCTATGGTAAAGACAAATCAATACCAAATCACACTACAATCATTCCGATGGTTTGTCCAAAGTCATCTCGGTTGTGAGCCTTTACTTATACTTTACAAGGAGTCGATAACATGATCTCCCGTGTGACACCACACACCATGTTATCTACAATGTAACGTATTAGACAATATGTATAAATATATGCAAACAATGATCATGTGATTCTTATTTCAAAAATAATGATGTTTATAGAAAAGATAGACTTTTCAGTATACATCCCTACAATCTCCTACTTATACTAAAAGACTATGTTGTCCTCTTACTGCCATACATCTGATTCCCCTTCCCTCCACATGTCTATCAAAGCTCTCGCTAGAAGGGCCTTAGTGAAAGGGTCTACCAGGTCATCCTCTGATGCAATCTAGGCGACAACAACTTCTACCTCCTTTACGATTTCTCATATCAGGTGGTACTTGCGCTCTATGTGTTTACTTGCCTTATGGACTCGTGGTTCCTTCGAGTTTGCAACTGCACCATTATTATCATAATAAATTATGATAGTTCTGGGCAAACCAGGAATCACATCCAAGTCCATCAGGAAGTTCCTGAGCCACACAGCTTCCTTGGCTGCCTCATAGGCTGCCACATACTTAGCTTTCATGGTGGAGTCCGCCACGCATTTCTGCTGGACACTCCTCCATACAATGGCTCCACCTCCCAAAGTAAACACAAAACCTGAGATAGACTTACTGTTATCCCTATCTGTTGGAAGTCACAATCCATGCAACCCACAGGGAGTAATTGGTCTGCGCGGTAAACTAGCATATAATCCCTAGTCCTTCTCAGGCACTACAATATATATTTTACCGTAGTCCAATGTTCCTATCCTGGATTGCTCTGATATCCGTTGACCATGCCCACAGCAAAGCAGATATCGGGTCTCGTACATAGCATCGCATACATGAGGCTTCCTACTGCCGAAGCATAAGGAACCGCCTTCATCTCCTCTATCTCCTTAGATGATCTAGGCCACATCTCCTTAGATAAAGGAACTCCATGCCCGAAAGGTAGAAAACCCTTCTTAGAGTTCTGCATGCTAAAACGATCCAAAATTGTGTCTATGTTTGAAGCTTGGGATAAGCACAACATCCTTTTCCTATGATCCCTTATAACCTTGATCCCAAGGATGTGTCCCGCTTCTCCCAAGTTCTTCATATCAAACTGGTTGGACAACCATACCCTTACGCCCGATAACACTTTGATATTGCTGCCAATCACCAAAATGTTATCTACGTATAGTACAAGAAATACCACTACGTTTCCGTCACATCTCTTGTATACACAAGACTCATCCGCCATTTGAATAAATCCATAAGACTGGATTTTCCTCATCAAAGCGGATGTCCCAAAACCTCGAAGCTTGCTTCAATCCATAAACGGACCGATTAAGCTTACATATATGATGCTCTTTGCCCTTAGCAATGAATCCCTCTGGTTGCTTCATATAGATGTTTTCCTCAAGACTTCCATTAAGGAAAGCTGTCTTGACATGCACCTATCGCACCTCATAATCCATATGGGTTGCTATGCATAAGAGCTCCCAGACCTGACTTGAATCCATAGATTCAATCTCAGTATTCATTGCACTTTGCCAAGATGCAGTATCTATATCTTGGATTGCCTCGTCGCATGTCTAGGGATCAGGTTCATGTTTGTCAGGGACCAAATCAGAAGATTCACCCAAGAACATGAATCTAAGAGGCTGTCTCACAACCCTCCCACTACGACAAGGTATTACCTGTGTATCCTTCTGTGACACGCGGCGCAGTGACTCGTGGTACATCCTCTAGTACCGGTGGTACTAAAGAAGTGACTTCCCCTTTTAACTCTTCCAGAATAATTTTACTCTTGGGCTTGTGGCTCATCACATAGTCTTCCTCTAGAAATCTGGTGTTCGTGCTAACGATCACCCTCTGATCTCTAGGACTATAAAACAATCCACCCTTCGTTCCTCTAGGATAGCCAACGAACAAGCGCACTTCTGTACGAGGTTCCAACTTACCATCATCTGCCTTCAGCACATGTGCTGAACTCCCCCATATCCGAATATGTCTTAGACTAGGCTTTCGCCCGGTCCATAACTCTGTGGGAGTAGAAGGCACTGATTTAGATGGAACCAAGTTCAGAATGTACACCACCGTATCTAGAGCATATCCCTAGAATGAATCTGGCAAGTCAGAATAACTCATCATCGATCGAACCATCTCTATAAGAGTCTTATTCTTTCGCTCTGCTACACCGTTCTGCTAGGGTGTGCCAGGTGCAGTCAATTGGGATTGAATCCCAACCTCTGATAAGTAGTTCCTAAACTCTCCCAAGAGGTTGTCTCCACCACGATCAGATTGTAGTGTCATCCATGTCTTGAATAATCACCTATAAAAGAGACGAAATATTCAAGACCACCTCTTGCCTGGATAGTCATAGGACCACACAAATCAGAATGAACCATTTCTAACACATCTTTGGCTCTATACCCCTTGGCCTTGAAAAGGCCTCTTGGTCATCTTACCCTTCAAGCAAGATTCACAGGTTGGGAGATCCTCCACCACTAATGAATCCAAAGGTCCATCAGTTATCAACCTTTGAATTCTGCTTAGGTTAATGTGACCAAGCCTAAGATGCCAAAGATATGTTTGGTTCATCTTCGAAGGTTCTTTTCTCTTATTAGAATTAGAAGATGGGTTATTAACTTCAATTTGCATCGTGGGAGATTTTGGTTCACGTGTATACAAATTTCCTATCAATGTACCTAAACAAATATTCTTCCTATTCCTTTTTATAACATCTCTGTCATTAAAAGAAATAGAATATCCATCCATAATCAATTTAGGAACTGAAACTAAGTTCTTCCTAAATAAAGGTACATAAAGGGAATTTTCCAGAACCTAAGTTTTATTTTTCTCAAGAGATAAATAAAACTTCTCCCACTGCAATAGCCACCACCATCATGGCATTGCCCAAGATAAATGGTAATCTCCCCTTTAGCTAGTCGTTGAGTTTCCTGGAACCCCTGCAAAGTGTTGCAGACATGATTAGTGGCTCTCATATCTACACACCAGGTGCCAGTAGATAACACTGCTACTCATGTTTCAACGACTAGTCCAAAGGATATACCTTTGTTCTGTTTTGGACTGGATGGTCTTTCTTTCAATGTCCATCCTGCTTCTAAGTAAAGTACTTGCCTTTCGGCTTCTTCGCTCCTCCCTGAGATCCTCCCACCACCTTTTCTCCACCTTGTTTCTTCTTCTTCTTGCCTTTCGGCTTAGAAGTAGAAACCCTTTTGAGCAACCATGGCTTGAGGACACTCTTCGAAGAGTACATACTTGTACTCCTTAGTAGATAAGACAATATCTAGATTCTTTTCCAATCAACATTATTTGGGTACAGTAAGTTTATTTCCTTTAGTATCATAGTAAGTGGACTGAAAGTCATTTTTGAAAATCCTAAGAATCACATAGATCATTACTATAGATTTCAAAAAATTATTGATTCCTCAAAACAATAAAATTCCGAAATCAACCAACACCTCAAAACACCGAGAATATCGCATGCCACACAGTGTGGACGTATACGAATTCTACATTTGTAAGATGAGATTTTACCCATTAATTTTACTATCTTGTCAACCTAACTTTTTGACAAGTAAAATTAATAGTTGGTTCCTCTTCGGCCCTACAAATAAAAGCAGTGACTCTGATGGGGAGGATACTTTTATTTGCATCTAAGTGTGCACCATTACACGATACTAAGGGAATTATTTCAGATTATGTGCCTTACCGCTATGGAAGTACACACGCTCTTAGATAATTTCCTATAACCATTATTTGACCTAGTGATCCGCAAACAAACCCATCCGCATGGAGGAAGGCACTCAGAGCCGACGTGCAAGTTTGTTTGCATCACTTGTCAAATTGTAATGGAGGTCGTGGGAATTTATAAAAATATCCCTCTCCCACTTAGTAATTTAAAATTGAGCAATTTTCTAGCCTACGACATGCATATCAAACAAAAAGAAATAAATATGAAAAATGAAATTATTTTTCAACTATTATAGCTTTTGTCTTCAATATGACTCCTGTCGCATCGCCATCTCGTCCGCTCCTCCTATGCCCTGTACGAGTCATCCGGAGATCCAAGCCAAGACTAAAACCTATTTTAATTTACATGCATCGATCCAATACTCCACTAGGGACTGTACATGACATCTAGATCGAAAGTAAACTAAAATAAAGAGTGGCTAAACAATGTCGTATTTAATTTACAAAAACTAAATACTAGCCTTGTCAACCCCGAGGATTCAACAAAATAAATATTTACACACATACAATCACATACACACATATGGCCATAATAGTCGGATCTTATGTCTGCAACCAAAGAGTTAAACTACGCACATCCTACTATTATCCGGCAAATATAATATATGAAAAAGTGTATAAAAATTAATCGAATCCTAAACACACAAAACCGGAAACCATGGCTCTAATACCAGTTGTTGGGAATTGCTTCGGAGGCTCATCGGATCCCATGTCCCCGGATTAAAATTTTCACTAATGAAAACTAATCCGGATGGGATGAGTTTCCTAAGCACAACCAATTCATCGTCATGCTAACGACTTGAGCAATCGCTTGAACAAACTAGTTGTTCGAGCAACATAACTCTTCTAGTCGATTAGCCGCGGAATAGATGATGTCCGGATCATCGGTTTTTGTGTTTATGCTCGGGATCCAAATATTATTTAGCCATTCACAGAAATATATCATGCTCATAAATGAAAAACAAATACAAACATGTAACATATAAAATTAGAGAATCGATATACCTCTCAATCTTCTAATGTATGTCCTTCCTCCTTTCGGACGTCGTGTGGGCGACGCTCTACCAAAAGCCAAAGCTCCTAGATCACACATCTTCCTTTCTTGCTCATCCAAAGCAAGAGGAAGAATAGAAATAAGGCTCATCTCCTTCCTATGGCCAACCAACAAGCAACAAAAGAAATGCTTGTCACCGGCCAACAAGGAGAAGGAGATAATGGTGGAAACCAACCAAGACATCAAGGGAACCCCCTAAGTCTTGTTTCCACCACCCAAGGAGAAGGAGAAAGTGTCTTTGGATGCTTCCCTAGGGCTGGAGAAGGTTATATGGGCGCCGGCCACCAAACCATGAAGAAGAAAGGAAGAAACTTTCCTTATTTTGTGCCACCCAAACCTCCTAAACCCTAAGCTTCCAAACCCTAATCCAAGCTCACCTTGTGGCCGGCCATGGAAGTGAGGAAGGAGATTAGGATGAGCTTAAGCCAAGGTAGAGAGGAGAACCATAGTGGCCGGCCAACCCTTAGGAAGAAGAAGAACAACCTCCAATATTGCCGCCCACTATTTGCTCCCAAAACCCTAGCCACCCAAACCCTAATCCTAACTCACCTTATTTCCGGCCATGGAAGAGGGGAAGAAGAATAGGATGAGCTCAAGCTAAGGTAGAGAGGAGAAGCATAGTGGCCGGCCAACCCAAGGAAGAAGAAGGAAAAACCTTCAATGTTGCCGCCCACCCTTGCTCCCAAAAACCCTAGCCACCAAACTCAATCCTAACTCAACTAGGATTCCTAGCCACCAAATGAAGCAAACCCTAATCCCCTCATCCATTGTGTTCTCCACGCCAACTACCCTAAGCCACCCTTTTATAGAGTTTAGGGATAAGCCTTGGTTTAATCTCCACCATTGGTTCAAGGGATTTAATCTCAACCGTCGGATCTAGAGATTTAATCTCAACCGTCGGATCTTAGAGATTTAATCTCTACCAATGGATCTTAGAGTTTTGTTTCTATCCATTGGATCTAAGCATCATGAGGTGTTAATAGGCTACATTAGGGACCATGAGGAGGAGTTGGGTCTTGGCCACCCATGGATCAAGCTGACATAAAGTCCGATCCACTAATGATGATCCAATCCACTAAAGGTCCATCATTGATCTACCTCACCAACCCCCATATGATAATATGGGCTCCATATATTATTTGTACATTTTATCCCCGTGTTTAAGATCTCGAATGTCCGTCGATTAATTAATTTACTGACCATTAATTAATCAACATCTAACTCCTTGAGTAGTACCACTCAACCTTTTCATCATGCCGGACCAAGTCCACCTGTAGGGTTTACATGATGAACCTTATGAGCTCCTCAAGGGGACATCATCATCCTAATATATAGGACACAGTTTCCTCCTATAATCAACGGCACACCATATAAATAATATCATCTCCCAACTTACCGAGTCTATCGATTTAATCTATAAATCTCGCCCATTGGTAAATCAAAGAGATGAGTACTAAGTATATGTGCCCATTATTATATAGGGATTAAGAGCATGTACTAAATAATATCTGAGGTCCGATTCGATTATGTAGTCAGCAATAAATCGAATCACCTCTATGTCGGTCCTTCTCAATACACACAAAGTGCACTAATGTGATTCTATGGTCAAGACAAACCAATACCAAATCACACTACAACCATTTCGATGGTTTGTCCAAAGTCATCTCGGTTGTGAGCCTTTACTTATACTTTACAAGGAGTCGATAACATGATCTCCCGTGTGACACCACACACCATGTTATCTACAATGTAGCGTATTAGACAATATGTATAAATATATGCAAACAATGATCATGTGATTCTTATTTCAAAAATAACGATGTTTATAGAAAAGATAGACTTTTCAGTATACATCCCTACATTGGATACATGTGCAGTAACTAGAATCCGAAGGACGAGGAAGTAATACTTGGGCTAGGTGTGACATGGTCAACCTAATGGGGACTAACACAATAGATCATGTCCTAAACCAAGTGGGTATAAGATGAGTAAAGGGAATGGAGCATGAATAACTATAGCTGCTGAAAGTTTTCAGAAGTTGTTCTGGGGTCAACTGTTGATTTTCTGATTAATTGGGGATCATGATGTACTACTAGGTGTCACTCATGATCGTTCTATAATTAATGGTTAATTATAAATGACCAACATAAATTGGGAACCTATTTGGTCACACACACTACGAGTATTATCTGAAGGATTTAAAATGAGTTTAAGAATGAGATTCTCATATCGAGAGAGACTTGGTTTGGTTGGACCAAACTTGGAGAGAATATAAAATTGTTTCAGTCACATCGGAAGCATGGATGGGTCGAGCCTTATGAAGACATGATGGATGAACCAAATTAGTTTGGTTCTAATCCAATGATGGAAAATAAACCAAAGTGGTTTGGTTTGTTTTAAACGAATGAACCAAAATTGATTCGGGTCATTTTAACTTAAAATAGACCAACGTGGTTTGGTTTATTTTAACTTAAGTTATTGGAGTGGGTTAACGGATTTTGGTTGTGAACCAATAACCCTTTGAGAAAAAGATTTCTTGAGAAAAGGTTTTAGAGATGAGGTCTTGAGAAAAGGTCTCTTATTGGATAAGAGATACATTCTCTACAAATAACGGGGTTGAGAGATAACCCGAATCAATCGACTAAGGTTTGTAAAACCCTAGCCGTTTTTCTGTACTCTCCTCTCCTTGTTCCTTGCCACCCAAGCCTTTGTGCCGCCCAAATTGTTGTGCCACCACCCAAGCTTGTTGTGGTCAACCCTTCTCCTTGCCGCCAACCAACCACCAGCCGCCGGCAGCCCTCCGGCCATCCTCAACCACCGGCCAACCTTTCCTTGGTCGTCAATGACCAAGGAGTAGTCGGCCACATATTTGGCCGGCCACTTCCTCCACCAAGCAACCCTCTTGGACAGCTTGTGTCCTTTGCGATGAGAGCGTCGTTTGGCTGGCGTTTGGAACTCCGACAACGACCTCCTTGCCGAGGATTGAATCTCTGGCAATTCTCTTTGGTGGAGGAACGAAGTTTCGTCAATCGGTTGACGAAAATCGCTTTTGAGAAGTGAGTTTGCGAAACTCGTTTTGGATTTGAATTGTGATCGTCTCTCGGATCATAACATCTTCGATACGAGACTACTATCTCGTGTGAAGATGGGCTCATAGCTTGTTGAAGCTATCCCGATGATACTCAGCGTGGATACGGATAGAGGCAAAACTTACGAGGGTCGCTAAGGTTGATGTCATTTCCACTTCACGTAATTCGTCAGGTATACCTAGATTAGTTTCTTTATTGTAAAATTTGAAATAGCGATTATATCTACACTTTATGTATCCTTGCATGCGTGTGGTGTGTGTTGTAATAAATTAGTTTATTTCTTGTTTTTACTTCCGCTGTGTGCATGTTTACTAAACGTGTTCGAACACACACCCACGTCAGTGTCGACGAAACCCAATAGTCTTCAAGTGCTTCCATCAGCTATCGTCATGCTTTAGGGTCTACCTTTGCCAAGAGGTCACGTCTCCAGGACTTCACATCCAAGACTCCATGTCCGGGACTTCATTTTCCAAGACTCCTCGTCCGGGACTTCACTTTCCAAGACTCCTCATCTGGGACTTCACTCGCCAAACACCGTCTCCCAGACCTGTCGGGACTTCCCTTGCCAACTCCCCGTTGGTCTTTCCAACACCAAGTGTCCGGTCTCCCTGGACCAACTTGGATTTTCCCTTGCCAAGTATCCATATTTGGACTTTTCCTTGCTAAGTCACCATACTTGGACTTCTCCACTGTCCGATCAACCTTGACCAACTTGGATTTCTTCAAAAGTCTCCCTCATATGACCTTGAATGTCCCATACCATCCACTAGTTATATGGTCAAACCATATTGTAAATCATCGTCGAACATCAAAACCCTACTCGAGTCCCACTCGAATCTGGTCAATCGTGACCTGAGTCGATTGCACTAATAGTGAGGGGGAGGACGATAGGGTCGCTAATTAGATGAGGCAAAGAAACATTTAATGCTCTTATCAATGTACATTGCTTTAACACTATGGAAGTAATGGGTAGCATCTATGCGCATGAGGGTGGTTTCGAACCAAGGAGTTTTGTTAGGGTTTTGAGAAGGCAGAGCCATAAGGGAAGGAGGATGAGGAAAAAGGGATACCACTTACTTGGGGACTAAAAGGTGATGAAGGAAAGAGTAGAAGAAGCTTCTTGGTGCTGGAAAGGAGACCCGAGAGTGAAATGCCTGCTGACTAAGGTTATCGAGTTGGGCAAGGAATTTAAAATCGGGGAAAGGAAGAAGACGATGAAAGTTATGGAAAAAATGTGGGGCATCTTGAGCTCGAGTGTTAAAATACTCTACCCTAGAATCTAGATGGGTTGGGTCCACTAGTAGGATATCTGAACGCCCTACTCCGTCTAAGTAAAATGGAAAAAATGTGGTTATCGTGGCCCAAAAATGGAGTTAAAAGGTGAGGCTCATGAATGGGTAGGAGTTGTCTGAGTAAACCATCAAGTTAAAGGGAAAGACATAGTATCCAAGGAGTGAATAAGAGGAAGTGAGGAAGTGGTGCATCCGCATCACTAACATCAGAAAAAATGATTTGTTTGACTATTTTGGGGAATGACTAATGATACTGTAATAATATGACTAAGTGTTGGGAAGGTCTAGTTAGGAGAGATGACTTGGGAAATAGGTGGAAAGCCAAGTCAGTGTGGGACTGACTCGGAAAGTAGACAGAAGACCAAGTGAGAGGACGAAAGGAGATGGCTCGAGAAGTGGGTCGAATGCCAAGTTGGGAAGAGCCGACTCGGGAATGGGTTGAATGCCAAATCGGGAAAAGTCGACTCAGAAAGTGGGTCAAATGCCAAGTCGGGAAGAACTGACTAGGGAAGCGAGCGAAGGACCAAGTCAGTGAAGGACTAACTCGGGAAGCAGATAGAGTGTCGAACTGGAAAAGGTGTCGAGTAAGACAAGGTGAGTTGAGTATCGAATCAGAGAGAAGGTGATTCGGGAAATAAACAGAGAGCCAAATCGTGGGGAAGTAATAATAAGTCGGTTAGCATGGGACCACTTGTGGAGGAAGGAGTAGTCGATCAGTTAAGGTGGGACCTCAGGAAGTAGTCACTTAATGGTTTGTTAGGGTTTATTCGCACACGTCACCCTTTTTAGTAACGGATTGAAGACGCCTCATGGACCTCACAAAAAATTTCTCACAAGAGTAATTCTCTAATGGCCTAACAACATCGTCACCTCAATCGATGTAGCTTCCCACGTGGATGGTCACGCTCGTAGGTTGTTATGCAATAGCTTGCTCTAAAGAGTCGCCAAGGAGTCTTGGGGAAGAGGGGTAGGAGATATATAAACATAAAGTGGAAGAGAAAGAGGGGGATCTGATCATTCTTACACCTACTATTCTTTACTACTGTATTCTCTACTTCCATTATGACTTCTTCTTTTCTTACAACAAGCTCTAACTTGAACATCGAAGGGTCATTTTCTAGATTTGTCATTTCTAAAAATAATTTTCCTAAGACTATCATACCAAATGATTTTCTACTTTGGCAGACATACTGGTGCAAAATTACAATGAATTCATAGTTCTATTTGTTTTATGTAAAATAATTTATTTTTGTATCGTGAGAGTATTTTTTAAATAGAAAACATTTCCAACATTTTTTTTGGTTGACATAAATGGGAAAATATCTCTTTTTTTTTAGGACTAGAATAGTAGTAAAGGGGAAAATATCTTTTTAGACTTATTTTTTTATCCATAGTCAGGTCTGTTGACATTTTTGGGCTAATTCTGTCCAGTATGCTCTTTTATGCATGTGAGCAGTAGCGAGGGATTTTTAAAGAAAACAATACTAGATTCTTAGTAATATATTAGAGATATTATTTTCGGCCTTCTTTTACTATTATTTATTATTCTCGTTATTTTATAAAAGTTTGGTTTGTAAGACCCATTAGTATACGTCTGTTAGTCATCATGAAATGTTCTCACGAAGATGACATGTTGGTAAGGTAATATGGTTGTTTAGGATATGGACTGGAGTCGATTCTGGAGGGGGTCTAAAATCCCCCCTGAGTTCAGAGGACCCCCCCTCCCCTCCCTCCTGCTGTCTTGTCAGCGTATCCGGGATATAGTCTTCTTCGTGATTTATCCTCCCTCTCGTCAATAATCCTGAGATGAATGATAAAAAATTACTAGTTAAACAGATTCCCAACTTTTAAGTTAGTCACCGTAAACCGGATAAAATAGTGAGGAAGGTTGCACACTTGCACCTCTGCTGCTCTCAGCCACAGAACCAGCTTTTCTTAAAGGAGCCCATTCATTCCTCCATCAATACGAATGGCAGACAAAATTTTCCCTCATTGTTTATTATTTAGAATGTAAAAGAAAAATTCGTGATCCGTTGATTGTTGATTAAAACGATATAAATATTATTATAGAAGAATAAAAATTAAATTTTGATATAAAATTTAAAAATTTTATTTGAATTCAGAAATTTTTCATCGTTTTTATTAATGGGTTAAGAAATATAATTGTTATGATTTAATTTTTATTATTATTAAAAAATCGATAATGAAAAATATTAAAGGATGAATATAAACGATTTTTATTATTCAATGAAAAAGGAAGGAAGAATCAGTAAGTTGGGGCCCACCACTTGTGAATCTGCTTCTAGGTGTTAGGATCTAATCTAAAGCCTGCTGTCACATGGTGGGATTTGATGCAAATCTGGATCCAGTTTCTAGACTTATTGAAATAGGAAACTTGCAAGGCAGACTCTAATAGTGGAAAGATTACCCACTTGAGTTCAACCTTCCTCACTAAAAATAATTAAGGTTTGTCGGTGCTTTTTTCAACAGCTAGCAGATAGGCCATATTCACTTTGCATAATCACATTTTATATATTGAACTTTACTTTTGTTTAAGTGTTAGTTTTGATTTATTTTTTTTTACATTTAATGAGTTTTTCTCACACAACTCTTGCTTATCATGATACTTTATTGATAAAAAAAAACCATTATATGAATAACTTTCTTACTTTTACCTTAGCTTATTTATCATCTGTCATATTATAGTCCATATAATAAATGTGTCATGCATCGTTTATTATTTATTTTATTGCATCTTTTGTCCTGTTACTTTATAACATCATTGCATGTTAATATTCTTGGATAGGCACGTTGAGTGGAAAAATCACCACAGTTGTAGATTTTAGGATTGGGTGTCATGAAACATACTACACGTAAATATTTGACAAGTTTAGGTTTCTAGTGTTGATGCAATCGACCTTTGAATAAAATTGACAGAAGGAGTGGTCAGCTCCGTGCTACTTCAACAAGACGACCCTCAACAACAGCCCATCCATCTATTACACCAATTATCATGAAAGGAGTTGAATTATGTTACACACAGCTAGAGAAGTTGCTTATGCCTTGATTATTACCACCCGTAGACTAAAGCCTTATTTTCTTGCCCATATGGTGAAAGTGTTCACCAATAGTGAATTAGGCCGAGTGGTAACTCAGTCGCACTCTTCAAGAAGGCTAACCAAATGAGGCAAGGAGCTGAGTGAATATGATTTGCAATATCAATCTCAGACTGCTATTAAAGCTTAAGCGTTAGCAAATTTCTTGGCAGAAGTGCCAACCGAGACAGTAGAAGAAACTAATGACAAGGACGAGTAACTTGACCTTTGGAAAATCTTCATGGATTGATCTTCAGGAGATGGGGGTAGCAGAGTCAAAATCCTCTTGATCACCCCCTTAGGGGAGGAAACCTGGATCTCTATTCGATTGGGGTATAAGTCCTTCAATAATGAAGCGGAATATGAGACCCTGCTATTTGGGTTGCAAGGAGCCCGAGTTATGGGGGCCACTTGGGTTTTAATACATTCAGACTCTCAACTCATCACCTCACAAGTCTAGGGCACTGTCATTATCAAGGAGGATAGGATGAAGAAGTATGTAGAAGTATTCGAGAAGTTAAAATCTTAGTTCCTCAAAGTATAGGTGGTGAAAATTCTACAGGGATAGAATTGTCAAGCCGATGAGCTAGCTCAGTTAGCTAGTGCTCTAACAGATTGGGCTTCTCGAGATCCTTGTATGTGTAGCTACTGACTGCTTTGGTTATCCAAGATATGGAGGAGATTCACAAGGAATGAAAGGCACCCTCCGACTGGAGGTAGAGATTATAGCCACTTAAGGAATGGAGCAACCCCTGCGGAGCTCGAGACAACAACTCTTTTGTTGAGAAGGGTATGACATTTTATATTGATTGATGTCGTCCTCTATAAAAAGTCATTCGGAAGACCTCTACTGAGGTGTTTGGAGCTAACAGAAGTTGACTGAATCCTAGAGAAATTAAAGAAGGGTGTTGTGGAAATTTTTCGGGAAGTGGGGCTTTATTCAGGAAGGTGATACTAGCCGGTTACTTTTGGTCCACCATACAACAAGGTGTGATTCACTTAGTAAGGCATGTAGGGCTTTCCAGGTTCACAACAACTTCTCAAACCGACCGACTGAGCTGATGAAAGAAATAGTGGTATCTTGCCCCTTCGACTAATGGAGGATGGATATAGTGGGGCCCATGTCATGCCCATGACTCCCTTCCAAAAGAAGTTCCTTCTTCTGACCATCAATTATTTTTCTAAGTGGGTAGAAGTAGAGTCTTTGTCTCGGATTATAGAGGGGGTCGTAATGCAGTTCCTATGGAAGAATATCATTTGTCGGTACTTGGTACCCTGAAAGTTAATTGTTGGTGCAATCGGCCTAGGTTACGATTGACCGGACTCGAGTTTGACTCGAGTGATATTTTGATGTTTGACATAGAGAGTTGACATTGATGTCTAATAATATTTTGGGGAGATTGTTGGAACAATCGACTTGGATCATGATTGACCGAACTCGAGTTTGACTCGAGGGAGACTTTGATGGTTGACTAGGGTTGACCATGTGATTATTGGAAAGTCCAAGCATGGGTCTTGGCAAGGTAAAATCCAAGTCTTGAGTACTTGGCATGAAAAATCCAACATGGGTTGGTAAGGGAAAGTCTGTAGGATATTTGATGCCGCTAGAGGGGGTGAATAGCGCGTGACGGTTCGTAGATGGAATTCGATCGCGTGTTCATCTCTACAATTTCGTTAGTGCGCAGCGGAAATAGTACAATAACGAAATACGTAAACACAACAAGAACACAAGTATGTAACGTGGTTCGAAACCGCACGGTTCTTACTCCACGGATCGAGCTCTACGAGCTCTAGTGATGCACACACAACCACTAATAAACACTCCTTCTCGGAACAATCCGGAGACGGAGAAATCTCGTACAATAATGATTACAACAATAATCAAATAGATACAAGCAAATACGATAATGAAATACAAATGCAAGTAAAGGAAAATACTTTACAAAAGCTTTTGATTGCTTGATCTTTGATTGCCTTGAACTAGCTTTGAAGGACTGGAAAGCACCAACTTTCCCCTTCAATTTCGCCCAAGAAAATCGCTATCTTTTTCTCCATCACGAGCTCCTTTTATAGCTTCAACCTGTGCTGGAAAAAGTCGATCAGTCGACTGCTCGGGACCATCAGTCGACTGATCACACTGTTGCTGTGAGACAACGGTGTAATCCACGCTGGAAAAATCCAACGGCTAGGACATCAGTCGACTGATCATGAGCATCAGTCGACTGATGAGCCATCACTCGACTGCTCATCCCAGCGGTCGAGTGAGACTCCACTCTGTGCCCTAAAATCCGAGCATCAGTCGACTGATGAGCCATATCAGTCGACTGCTCGTCCAATCAGTCGACTGCCCATCAATGGCAGTCGACTGCTAGGGCAATTCCCGCAGTCAAACCCTAGTTGACTACGCCAGTCGACTGCCACATGACACCAGTCGACTGACACACCTCAAATATGAGGTTTTAGCTCAAGTATGGTGCCCCCATACTTGCTAGACCACCCTTAGCCTAGACCTAAGCTTTCTAGCCACCTCCATCAGCCTTACGCATCTTGGATCCCTCCAAGTCATCCATGACTTGTTCATCCATCGCGCTAGCCTTCAGGTGCTTCCATCGGCTATGTCATGCTAACGGTGTCTACACCGCCAAGGCACATTGGACTTATGCCGTCAAGACTCCCGCTTGGACTTTACGCCGCCAACCATTGGACTTATGCTGCCAAGACTCCCGCTTGGACTTTACGCCACCAATATCAAACCACTTGGACTTCAAATGCCAAGACTCAAGCTTGGACTTTCCCTTGCCAACCCATGTTGGACTTTCCATTTGCCAAGACCCATGCTTGGACTTTTCTCAAATGCCAAGTGTCCCACTTGGACTTCCCATGCCAAGTACCCATGACTTGGACTTTTTCCATGACAATTACATTGTCATATGTTTTTGTCAAAACATCACTCGAGTCAAACTCGAGTCCTGGTCAATCGTGACCTGGGCCGATTGCACCAACAATCTCCCCCGTTTTGATGTTTGACAAAAACCAAACCATTTGAGTTAGACCGCTAACTCAAGTCTCTTACTAATTATTCCAAATTGGTAATCCCAAATATTTTCCCAAACATATTCTCCCCCTTTTTGAAATACATCAAAAAGGTTATCTCTCCAAGGAGGTCAATGTTGGTGCAGGGGCACTAGATAATCGAACCTGTGTTTTGATTATGGCAAAGACACCAAGTTAAGTTTACATTGTTATCTCACGAGCTATTGAGTGTGCAGAAAAGTATTAAAGCTGAAGCTGAAGGCTAGCGACACCCGGAGGAAGCCGCGGTGGTCGGGTGACACTCGAGTGACTTCGGAGGGAGCCGAAGGAATCGAGTGGAAGGCCGGAAGCGAGAGCTACTATCGAGGTAAGCTCGTGTGAGTGAGAGATTGTAAGGTCGTGTCCTCTTTACGGGGACGACCGTAGGCGGCGATCCGACTAAGACTTCCTGTAGAAGGTCTAGGTCGAGATCGGATGGTTAGAAACCGTCGCATTTATCATTTTCCGAGCTAACCTCTTCGCAGGGAAAGTGGCGGTGTGATCATTGTTGGACATTAGGCGATCATTATCGATTGGTGATGAGAGGCATCGGTCATTGTCATCATCGATCGATGAGAGGCATCATCGATCGTATCATCGATCGATGAGAGGCATCGATCGGGATGGCAACGATTCAGCTTTTGCGCTAGGTCAAAACGGATAATGTTTGACGCGGCCACTTCGCGATAAAAATTTGGAAAAATTCATGATCCGTTCCAAAGAAATAGGAGACAAATTCAGAGGCTAGAGTCTATAAAAGGAGGGGAGGATTCATCTCCAAACATCATCAATCTTATTCATCAAGTGCTCCTACAACGCCAATGCTCCAACACCGTCATAATGCCGACGCGACGCCAAGTTCCAATCTTCTTCGTCGGCAGCAGATTCAAGTAATATTTTTGATATTGTATTCTTTGTTTTTCTTCATAACGAGGTGAGGTAGGCTTGTTGCCTCATCCTCGTATATTCGGTTTTGTGATCGTTGTCTCCTACCTCCAACGAGGAGGAGACGTTATAGTGCTTTGCCCTCCGTACGCGGTCTAGGACCGATAGGGCCTTGGAGTAGCAACCGCCGGGTTGTGAACCAAGTAAAATAAACGTGTCATTTTATTTTCCGCTGCTTACTCGCTTACTCGTGCCTTAACGAACGATTACGAACGAAAGATTTTCGATCGCTATTCACCCCCCCTCTAGCGACGCTTTTCGATCCAACAGTCAATGTCTCATGGCCCAATGAGATCTTACAATCTCCCCCTTAGTCCAAAAATACCTAGGATGCCTACCATCTTCCTAGTGATAAGTTCCATATCACTCAAGAGAGGCAATCCTATATGCTCTCCCAATTTCCAAATTTAGACTCTCAAAATCTCACTTTCCTCTTTATGAGGAAAAATATCATTCATCATCCCATGATGAATTCCTCCCCCTAAAGGCTTGCTCCTCCTAGACCATTGCACCAACAATGTCTTTGGGAAGTCCCTAAGCCAATAGGAACTCTAAATCATCAAGAATACAGTTAGAAATTCAACATTGAACTTTCCAACACTCTAAATTTGATACAAATCCTAAACACCTCTTCAAATCCATATCCAATGGATTTTCACCCTTTATAATGCTTCTCAAAGCATATCCTAGGGTTAGAAGCGATTAGGGACCTTAACCGCAGTTGAAACCGGGCTAAACAAACCTAGTTTTTTCGAAATCAGCATTATCAGTCGACTCTGTCAGCTACCAGTCGACTGATGTGTCCATCAGTCTACTGGCACGAAGCAACAGTCGAGTGATACTGCGCTACCAGTCGAGTCCAAACGCTACCCATCGATCAGCTTGTAGAAGCGATCGATAATCAAAACCTGATTTTCAGAAATCAGACTCGACTTTTAGAAATTCATAAGTAATTCTACGTAAATAAAAAAAAATCATGAAACTTGATACGTATATTACTTATCACACATACAATCGGTGAAAAATTTTGGAAAAATATTTTTACCATTGAAATAGAAGATTGGTACAAAGTTCAAAAGTTATTAAAACTTTAAAGTTTTTGATCCACTTTGTATCAACTTCTACAATGATGATGGCTATCAAAAGATAGATTTCACCAAGGTTTTCTAAATTGATTTTAAAATGTTTTTGAAAACCTATTTCAAACCATGGTTTATCGGCTAAATATACATAACTTGTATCTTAGCTTTCCTCATGATTCTTAGTGATTATTGAAATAAGTTAAGTTCATCTAGATGCACTATCTATGCACCTTGAACCTAACTTATTATCCTAACATCTCACATGTTATCTAAGGTGTATACACACACATACATGTCAATTTTAAATGTGAGATGTGGGATTAGGATTATTATGGCCTCATGCATTTTCTAGGCAACCCTACTTGATTCCCTTATGAATGGGACTCCAAGTCATGTCATTTTTCCTTAAATCAATTCTAATCAAAATAAATGCATGAATGATCATGGCATAAAGATAGCAATAATTAAGCAGGACCAATGATCATGATGTCATGACATGTGATATAATTTAAAACAACATGACATCTAAAATAATCCTAAGCAATGACATGACATGTTATATGATAATATGCAATTTCACATCATGATATAGCAACTTTCATAAACCAATACAATAATTTGAGCTCATTGAATTAATTAGGTATTCCTTATGGATAACCTCCCTAGATACCTTCCTAATGACCCTCCTAGGCTTGTTAGCCTTGGTCATTGTGGTCTTACCTAGGTTGACTCTAGAGGTAACTCCCCTTGCAACCTTGGTCTTCCTAGACCTAGTTTGTGTTCCATAGTCAAATGGAACACAATGATAAGTCACCTTAGGCTTAGGTTTGTGACCCAAACATTTCTTGCCCTTGGTTGACTTTTGTCTTTTGGGTCCTAGATGTTGACTTTGAGATCTTGACCCTTGACTTTGACCATTAGACCCTTGAAATTGATTTTGTAGCTTATTTAGGGTCTTTTCTAGTTTTTCAAGCCTTGACCTTAAGGCTTGGTTCTCTAATTCTAATTGCCCAAATGATTTTTGATTAGGTTTTTGGGCATTACCATTTACCTTAAACATATGTTTACCCTTATTGGAATTGATACCTAAATGGTTTTCGATTTTTCTTAATTGCTTTCTTAGGAATGACATTTCTAGGGACATTAGTCCCAAATTTCTCCTTCTTTGAAATAGGTCTAGAGTTATCATTCCTAGCATGCTTCGATTCATGAGTAATAGCAAAGTTATTTGAATTAATTCTAGCATACTTTTGCTTAGAATTTAAGGAATGAGCATTATGAAAATATACCTTAGGGTTTGTCTTAGTAGCTCCCCCTACTTGTGATACGCCTTCTTGGGTCTTCTTGCTCCCCCTAGGACATTGATTTCGGTAATGTCCCAGTTGCCGACATTTGAAGCAAATGATATGCTCCTTGTCTTTAGATGATGGGGAACCGACATCCTTTGACTTTTGTTGATTTTTAGGCACCGGAGGAGTCTTCTTAACCTTCTTTGGGCACTTGCTCTTGTAGTGCCCATACTCCCTACACTCAAAACACAATATATGGATTTTATTTGAAATTGGAGTGTTTGAGTTACCTAGTTCGGTGGTGAGGGTCTCTTGAGCTTGTTCTTCCTCTTGACCGGATGTAGATGGTACTTCTTGTTGCTCCGGTGTTGAGGATGCTCTAATCTCCTCAATCCTAGAAGTGGATACTTCTTCCACTTCTTCCACCTCTTCTTTCTTCGATCCGGAGGTTGACTCCTCACTTTCTTGTGAGGATGATGAAGCTTCCTCTTCGGTCTCCTCCTCTTCCAAGTCTTCTTGGACTGATTCGGGTTTGTCGTGGAACTTGATCAACTTGTTCCACAACTCCTTGGCATCCCTATAGCTTCCTAATCTGGATAAAATGTCGTTAGGTATCAAATTAGTCAACATTTTTGTTACCTTAACGGTTGTTTTGAATTTTTCCCGTTGCTCCTCGGTCCATCGCTTCATTTTGAGGATTTCACCGTTCTCTCCTCTCGGAGCATCAAAACCTATAGTCACAGCAAACCAATTTTCGATATTTGTCATTAGAAAATATTCCATGCTACCTTTCCAATATGTGAAATGTTCGCGGTTGAAGGAAGGTGGAATGTTGACGTCGTCACCCAATTTTTCTTGGAAATCCATATTCTTCCCTCTAGCTTCTTGACTCCGAGTTGTTAATCCGTAGAAGAGCCCCAGGCTCTGATACCAATTGTAGGATATTTGATGTCGCTAGAGGGGGGGTGAATAGCGCGTGACGGTTCGTAGATGGAATTCGATCGCGTGTTCATCTCTACAATTTTGTTAGTGCGCAGCGGAAATAGTACAATAACGAAATACGTAAACACAACAAGAACACAAGTATGTAACATGGTTCAGAACCGCACGGTTCCTACTCCACGGATCGAGCTCTACGAGCTCTAGTGATGCACACACAACCACTAATAAACACTCCTTCTCGGAACAATCCGGAGGCGGAGAAACCTCGTACAATAATGATTACAACAATAATCAAATAGATACAAGCAAATACGATAATGAAATACAAATGCAAGTAAAGGAAAACACTTTACAAAAGACTTTGATTGCTTGATCTTTAATTGCCTTGAACTAGCTTTGAAGGACTGGAAAGCACCAACTTTCCCCTTCAATTTCGCCCAAGAAAATCGCTATCTTTTTCTCCATCACGAGCTCCTTTTATAGCTTTAACCTGTGCTGGAAAAAGTCGATCAGTCGACTGCTCAGGACCATCAGTCGACTGATTACACTGTTGCTGTGAGACAACGGTGTAATCCACGCTGAAAAAATCCAACAGCTAGGACATCAGTCGACTGATCATGAGCATCAGTCGGTGATGGCTCATCACTCATTTGCTCATCCCGGCCGGTGAGACTCCACTCTGTGCCCTAAAATCTGAGCATCAGTCGACTGATGAGCCATATCAGTCGACTGCTCGTCCAATCAGTCGACTGCCCATTAATGGCAGTCGACTGCTAGTGTAATTCTCGCAGTCAAACCCTAGTTGACTATGTCAGTCGACTGCCACATGGCACCAGTCGACTGGCACACCTCAAATATGAGGTTTTAGCTCAAGTATGGTGCCCCTATACTTGCTAGACCACCCTTAGCCTAGACCTAAGCCTTCTAGCCACCTCCATCAGCCTTACGCATCTCGGATCCCTCCAAGTCATCCATGACTTGTTCATCCATCGCGCTAGCCTTCAGGTGCTTCCATCGGCTATGTCATGCTAACGGTGTCTACACCGCCAAGGCACATTGGACTTATGCCGCCAAGACTCCCACTTGGACTTTACGCCGTCAACCATTGGACTTATGCTGCCAAGACTCCCGCTTGGACTTTATGCCGCCAATATTAAACCCCTTGGACTTCAAATGCCAAGACTCAAGCTTGGACTTTCCCTTGCCAACCCATGTTGGACTTTCCATTTGCCAAGACCCATGCTTGGACTTTTCTCAAATGCCAAGTGTCCCACTTGGACTTCCCATGCCAAGTACCCATGACTTGGACTTTTCCCATGACAATTACATTGTCATATATTTTTGTCGAAACATCAAAACATCACTCGAGTCAAACTCGAGTCCTGGTCAATCGTGACCTGGGCCGATTGCACCAACAAAGTCCAAGCTTGAGTCTTGGCATTTGAGAAGTCCAAGGGATTTGATATTGACAGCGTAAAGTCCAAGCGGGAGTCTTGGCAGCATAAGTCCAATGGTTGGCGGCGTAAAGTCCAAGCGGAGTATTGGCAGCGTAAGTCCAATGTGCCTTGGTGGTGTAGACACCGTTAGCATGACATAGCCGATGGAAGCATCTGAAGGTTAGCGTAATGGATGAACAAGTCATGGATGACTTGGAGGGATCCAAGAGGCGTGAGACTGACGGAGGTGGCTAGAAGGCTTAGGTCTAGGCTAAGAGTGGTCTAGCAAGTATGGGGGAACCATACTTGGGGTTAAAACCTCATGTTTAAGGTGTACCAATTGACTGGTGTCATGTGGCAGTCGACTAGTGTGAGTCAACTAGGATTTGATTACGGGAAGTGTCCTGGCAGTCAACTGCCAGAGGTGGGCAGTTGACTGCTGGCTCGAGTAGTCGACTGATCGTGTGATCAGTTGACTGGTGCTCGAGAATTTGGACATATAATGGAGTCGAGACTCGACTGCGGGGTTAGCAGTTGAGAAGGCTCCATCAGTCGACTGATGGATATGATCAGTCGATTGATGATGGATCCGTTGGATTTTTTAGCATGGATCTAGTCATTGTCTCGCGACAATAGTGCCATCAGTCGACTGATGGTCCCGAGCAGTCGATTTATCGGCGATTTCTAGCCCAGGTTACAGCTTTAAAGGGAGCTCGTGGAGGAGGAGATCAACACCGATTCTTGAGAGATTTTGGGGTGATTTGTTGCTGTAAATCAGGGTCTCCAAGTGCAAGTCAAGCAACCAAGCATTCAAGCAATCAAAAGAAAAGTGTTGTAAAGTTTTCTTTACTTGTCTTTTGTATTTGTATTGTATCTTGCTTGTATTTATTTCTTACTGTTGTAAGATAACTTGTACGAGATTTCTCCACCTCCGGATTGTTTCGAAAAGGAGTTATTTGTGATTAGTGATTGCGTGTGCATCACTAGAGCTCTTTAGAGCTCGATCCGTGGAGTATGAACCATTCGGTTCCGAACCACGTTATATGCTTGTGTTGTGAATTGTGTTTGACGTATTTCATTATTGCTATTTGTTTTATTTCTTCTGCGCTAACGAGATTTGTAGACGAACGCAATTGAATTCCATCACGTAATGAATCGATGCTATTCACCCCCCCTCTAGCGGTCAACATTTCTTCTACAATTGGTATCAGAGCCCGGGGCTCTTCTACGGACTAATCGTCGAGAGCAAAGACGCTAGAGGGAAGATGGAATTCCAAGACAAGCTTGGATGGAACATCGACACTCCACCACCATACGACTGAGAAGATTTTCCGACGTGGAGAGCAAGAATGGAGACATTCTTGATGATGGACATAGAGGATTGGTTCATCCCCATGGAAGGCTTTGAACCTCCTAGGGATAAGAAGGGAGAGGTCCTAAAATTGAAGAAGTGGACCCAAGAGCAACGCCAAAAGTTCAAGATCGATGTTAAGGTAACAAAACTTTTGAAAGATTTAATCCCTAATGATATTTTGTGCAATCTAGGGGATTACATGGATGCCAAGGAGCTATGGAGCAAATTGGCAAGATTCCATGAGGAGCCTCACTCAATCCAAGATGAAAATGAAGAGGAGGAAGAAAGCTCATCCTCACAAGCAAGTGAGGATTCAGAAGTTGAAGAGGAGTCAACTTCCAGGTCGGTGGAAGAGGAAGAGAAAGAATTGGAGGAGACCTCCACCTCTAAGATTTAGGGGGAGGAGATTAGAGCATCCTCAACACCGAAGCAACAAGAAAAACCATCTACATCCGGTCGAGAGGAAGAGCAAGCTCAAGAGACCCTCACCACCAACCTAGGTAACTTAAACACTTCAACCTCAAATAAAATTCATATAATGTGTTTTGAGTGTAGGGAAATCGAGCACTATAAGAGCAAGTGCCCAAAAAGAGTCAAGAAAACTCCACCGGCGCCAAAGATCAAGGATGTTGGTCCCCCAACTATCAAAATAAAGGAGCAAATCATTTGCTTCAAGTGTCGACAACCGAGACACTACCAGAGTCAATGCTCAAAGGGGGAGAAGAAGGCTCAAAAGGGAGCATCACAAGTAGGGGGAGGTAAGGCTAACCCTAAGGTACATTTTAGTAATGCTCCTTCTAACTTAAATATCAAAAAACATGCTAGGAATTTTAATTCTCTTGCAATTTATGATGAAAAACATGCTAGAAATAATAAATATTTTTGTTTAGAAACTAAGAATGTCAACTTTTCAAATAAAGAGAAATTTGGGACTAATGTCCCTAGAAAGACCTTGTCTAGAGAATCTATCGAGAAAATAGAAGACCATCTAGGCTTAAACCCTAAATGGACTAGACATATTCCTAGGAAAAATAATGTCTAAAGAATAGATGAAAATCAAAAATTGGACAATTAGAATTTGAAAATCAAGCCTTAAGGTCAAGGCTTGAGAAACTTGAGAAGACCTTTAAGATTATGCAAAACCAAATAAAAGGGTCAAATGGTCAAAGTCAAGAGTCTAGGACCAATAGTCAAGGCCTAAGGCATAGGAGACAAAAGTCAACCAAGGGCAAAAAAGGTTTGGGTCACAAACCTAAGCCTAAGGTGGCTTATCATAGTGTTCCATTTGATTATGGAACACAAACTAGGTCTAGGAAGATCATGGTCAATAGGGAAGTCATCCCTAGAGTTGACCATGGTGTGTGTTTAGTGGCCAAGGTTTCCATGAAACCTAGGGTGGCCACTAAGAAGGTTATAAGGGGAGTTACCCCTAAAGTTAACCATGACAAGACCCAAATGACTAAGGCTAACAAGCCTAGAAGGGTCATTAGGAAGGTATCTAGGGAGGTTATCCCTAAGGAATACCTAGTAAACTCTACGAGCTCAAATAGGTTTTGAGTTCCTAAGAGTGTGATTGATTCATGCTAGATGGGTTTAGGGTGTGTCAACCTTGATTGGATGGGTAGTTAACTCAACCATGACAAAGGTGGCACTTTAGGTAATTTTCAAGGTTTTGGATACCTTGGAAATGGATTTGATATTATGATCCTAAAAGATTTTAGGATGTTTCAATACACTTTTAGAATTATGAAAAATCAATTGACTTTGCACAATTTAGGTTTAGAGGTCATAGTGTGACATTTTGGGTTTTTGGCACACTTGGGAGATTAGTGGCAATATGGCAAAATACAATTAATAATAACAAATGGCAATTAATACTAAAATTTAGGTATTGTTATACCTATACATTTTATATGTCATGCCTTGTTTGTCATATAACATGTCATGACATCATATTTATCTGTACCATTTAATATGTCATGATCATGTTTAGGAGTAAGGTTTAATGTCATATGTTTTTAGATTATATCATATGTCATGACATCATGATCATTGGTTATGCTTCCTTATGCTATCATTTATGCCATGATCATACTTCATGCATTTAAGTTGATGAAAATTGATTTAAGGATAATGACATGACTTGAAGTCTCATTTATAAGGAAATCAAGTAAAGTTGCCTTAGAGAATGCATGAAACCCTAGATTAGGAGAACAAAACTCACATCTCACATCACATTGACTTTTGTGTGTTTTACATACCCTAGATATATGTGAGATGCTAGGATATGAGTTAAGTTCAAGGTGCATGGTTTTTGCATCTAGATGAACTAAAACTCATCTTATTTCATTGGTGGATCATTGAGAAAGCTTGTGTACAAGTCATGTACATTGAGCCCAAGGAACATGATCCAATATAGGTTTTCAAAAACATTTTAAAATCATTTTAGAAAATCTTGGTGAAGTCTATCTTTTGATAGCAATCACCATTGATAGAGTTGATACAAAATAGGGTCAAAATATTAAAAATTTCAATGGTTTTGAGTTTTGTATCAAACTCATTATTTTATGGGTAAAATATTTTTCTATCATTTTTCACCCATTGTATTGGTCATAAGTATTATACATATGAATTTTTACGATTTTTTGATATACATATAATTATTTATAAATTTCTGAAATCCATTTCTGATAACTGAAAATCGAATTTTTCAGTTATCAGTCGACTGCTCTTAGTGGCAGTCGACTGATGGTCACGACAGTCGACTGATTTCTGAAGACTCGATTGCCTATGCTAATTTCGGGTAAAACAAGGATGTTTAATCCTATTTCAGCTTTGGAGAGGTTCCCTAACCACTCCTAACCCTAGGATATGCTTTGGGAAGCATTAGAAATGGTGAAACCCCATTGGATATGGATTAAGAAAGTTTTTTAGGGTTTGTATCAATTTTAAGATGAGGAAAAGTTCAATGTTGAACTTTAGGCCTTAATTTTGATGGTTTAAAATTCCTATTGGCTTAGGGACTTCCCAAGGACATTGTTGGTGCAATAGTCAAGGGGGAGCAAGCCTTTAGGGGGAGGTATCCATCAAGGGATGATAGATGTTATTTTTTCTCATGAGGAGGAGAAATGGGATTTTGATATACCCAATTTGAAAATTGGGAGAGTGTATAGAATTGTCTCTCTTGAGTGATATGTGACTTATCACTCGGAAGATGGTAGGCATCCTAGGTATTTTTGGATCAAGGGGGAGATTGTAAGATCTCATTGGATATGAGACATTGACCTCTTTGGGTGAACCTTTTTGATGTATGTCAAAAAGGGGGAGAAAGATAAGATTACCAATTTAGGAAATTTGTAAAGGAATTTGAGTTAGTGTTCTAACTCAAAGGTATGTGTTTTTGTCAAACATTAAAAATGGAGAGATTTTTGGTACAATCGGCCCAGGTCACGATTAACCGGACTCGAGTTTGACTCGAGTGATGTTTTGATGTTTGACATAGAGAGTTGACATTGATGTCTAATAATATTTTGGGGAGATTGTTGGAACAATCGACCCAGGTCATGATTGACCGGACTCGAGTTTGACTCGAGGGAGACTTTAATGGTTGACTAGGGTTGACCATGTGATTATTGGAAAGTCCAAGCATGGGTCTTGGCAAGGTAAAGTCCAAGTCTTGAGTACTTGGCATAGAAAGTCCAACATGGGTTGGCAAGGGAAAGTCCAAGCTTGAGTCTTGACATTTGAGAAGTCCAAGGGGTTTGATATTGGCGGCGTAAAGTCCAAGCGGGAGTCTTGGCAGCATAAGTCCAATGGTTGGCGACGTAAAGTCCAAGTGGAGTCTTGGCAGCGTAAGTCTAATGTGCATTGGTGGTATAGACACCGTTAGCATGACATAGCAGACGGAAGCACCTGAAGGCTAGCATAATGGATGAACAAGTCATGGATGACTTGGAGGGATCCGAGAGGTGTGAGACTGACGGAGGTGGCTAGAAGGCTTAGGTCTAGGCTAAGGGTGGTCTAGCAAGTATGGGAGAACCATACTTGGGGTTAAAATCTCATGTTTGAGGTGTGTCAGTCGACTGATGTCATGTGGCAGTCGACTGGTGTGAGTCAACTAGGGTTTGACTGTGAGAAGTGTTCTAGCAGTCGATTGTCAGAGGTGGGCAGTCGACTGTTGACTCGAGCAGTCGACTGATCGTGTGATCAATCGACTAGTGCTAGAGAATTCGAGCACAGAATGGAGTCAAGACTCGACTGCGAGGTTAGCAGTCGAGTGAAGGCTCCATCAGTCGACTGATGGGTATGATCATTCGACTGATGATGGATCCATTGGATTTTTCCAGTGTGGATCTAGCCGTTGTCTGACGACAACAATGTCATCAATCGACTGATGGTCCCGAGTAGTCGATTGATCGGCAATTTTCAGCCCAAGTTGCATCTTTAAAGGGAGCTCGTGGAGGAAGAAATCAACACCGGTTCTTGAGAGCTTTTGGGGCGATTTGTTGCTGCAAATTAGGGTCTCCAAGTGCAAGTCAAGCAACCAAGCATTCAAGCAATCAAAAGAAAAGTGTTTTAAAGTTTTCTTTACTTGTCTTTTGTATTTGTATTGTATCTTGCTTGTATTTATTTTTTACTATTGTAAGATAACTTGTACGAGGTTTCTCCACCTCCAGATTGTTCCGAGAATGAGTTAATTGTGATTAGTGATTGCGTGTGCATCACTAGAGCTCTTTAGAGCTCGATCCGTGGAGTAGGAATCATTCGGTTCCGAACCACGTTATATGCTTGTGTTGTGAATTATGTTTGACGTATTTCGTTATTGCTATTTGTTTTATTTCCGCTACGCTAACAAGATTTGTAGACGAACGCAATTGAATTCCATCACGTAATGAATCGATGCTATTCACCCCCCTCTAGCGGTCAACATTTCTTCTATATTAATAAGCGACAACAGACGCTAATTCCAAGGACTAAAAATTCAAGAGTGGTGTTATAGTCTCCGGATCGAGCAAGCTTTTACCTCAATAGCACATCCCTAAGCTAATGACCAAGTGGAAGTGACCAACCTCATCCTTGTGCAAGGGTTGAAGATGAGATTAGAAGCTACCTGCATAAGCTAGGTGAACGAGCTCCTAGGAATTCTATGGGCTTACTGCACCACAACCAGGTCGGCTATAGGGGAGACACCTTTTGGCTTAGTGTATGTAACCGAGGCAGTTATACCCATGGAGGTTCTTGTTGATAGCACTCGAGTCCATGCTATGATCCCAACAACAATGATACGGTAAGAAGGACGGAGCTGGACTTGGTGGAGGATAAGTGGGAGCATGCTCGGAGGCATGCAAAAGTGTATCGATGTCATCTCACAAGCTTTGAACAAGAAGGTGGTAACTCGGGTTTTCCAAGTTGATGATTTGGTGCTTTGCAAGGTGAACCCAGTAGGAGACGTTAGAAAGCTCGCACTGAAGTGGAAGGGCCCATACAAGGTTACTCAATGGGTGGTCAGAGCCTCCTACTACCTCCAAGATGTTGAGGGAAAAGACTTACCCTGACCATGGAATATCACACATTTACGATAGTTTTACTATTAAGAAGGATAAAAGGCCTCAACCAATGTGCAAGTTAAATGATGGAAAGCTAAGTTGATGTCGAGTTCCATTGCTTAGCATGTATATGTAGGTTGATTTCTAAGATCTGGACAAAAAGCTATTGATAGACTTCCCGTTTAAGTCTGTAGCACATGGCAGTCTTGAAGTCGTAAGGTAGTTCTAAAGGTAAGGGATATATGAAGAAGTGAAAGGAAAAATATGAAGCTAAGGAGGAAAAGTTGTAGGGAAGTTGGTGTGAAAGGTCGTCGGGCCATCAATGAAGCATCTATCTGCCCAGGGTAGGGGATAGCTTTATTCCTCAAATTGCCGAACTACCCCTTCAAACCCTTTTCAAAAGAATAATTGAGGGTCAAGACAGGGTGGGTCAGCAAGTCGTTTCTCTTTTTCTTTAGTAGCCCGACGGTATTCCTTGAAGGCATGACTTAGACGGGCATATTTACTAGATAACTCCATGATCCCTTCTACTAAGGAAGCGAGGCTTTTTGACAAAGACTCCTAGCTACTCTCAGTTGGACATGGTGATGCCATCTCGGGCGACAGATGACAACAACTCATTAGACAAGGTCAAATGCACCATGCCCCGGGAAGTGGTTGTCTAGAGGCGCACCAAAATCATTTCTCGATTTCTCAACATAGAGAGGGCTTAGGTGTTGGGATGTATACTGAAAGTCTAGCCTTTGTATGAACATCTTCATTTTGGAATAAGAATCACATGATCATTGTTTACATATTTATAGTTATGCATATTGTCTAATACTTTACATTGTAGATAACATGGTGTGTGGTGTCGCACAGAAGATCATGTTATCAATTCGTTGTAGAGTATAAGTAGAGGCTCACAACCAAGATGGTTTTGGACAAACCATTGGCATGGTTGTAGTGTAATTTGGTATTGATTTATCTTAACCATAGAATTACACTAGTACACTTTGTGTGTATTAAGCAAGACCGACTTAGAGGTGATTCAATTTATTGCTGACTAAATAATTGAATCAGACCTCAGATATTATGGTGTACATGCTCTTAATCCCGATATAATAACGGGCATATGTACTTAATATTTATTTCTTTGATTTATCAATGGGCGAGATTTATGTGTTAAATCGATAGGCCCGGTAAGTTGAGAAATAATATTATTTACATGGTGTGTCGTTGATTATAGGAGGAAACCATATCCTATGTATTAGAATGATGATGTCCCCTTGAGGAGCTCATAAGGATCATCATATAAATCTTGCAGGTGGACTTGGTCCAGCATGATGATAAGGTTGAGTGGTACTACTCATGAAGTTAGATGTTAATTAATTAATTATCAGTAAATTAATTAATTAACAGACATTCAATATCTTAAACACGGGGAGATATTTGTACAATTAATGTGTGGAGCCCATATATAATTATGGGGTTGGTGAGGTAGATCAATGATGATCGCTTTAGTGGAATGGATCATCATTAATGGATCGGGTTTGGATCCATTGGGTGGCCAAGATCCAACTCCTCCTCATTGTCCCTATTGTAGCCTATTAAAACCCTCACGAAGCCTAGATCCAACGGACATGATTAAAAGGAGGCTTGGGTGAAATCTATAAATAGATTCCAAGGCTTGGGCGGCAAGATAAGGTGTTGTGCTAAGGGTTTGGAGTGGGGTTGGAGGCTTGGGCGGCAACCTAGGGTTTGGCTTCTCCATTGGGTGGCGGCAACACAACCTAGGGTTTGGCTCTTTTCTTGGACAGTGCCACTTCATCTCCTTCCTCACTTTGGTCGTGGCAACAAGGGCTAGGACTTCTCTTCCTTGCTCTTGGCCGGCGCCTCCCACTACTCTCCAAGAGTTGGTTAGGGTTTTGCTTTGGCTTTCCCTAGAGCCAGCGCACCTCTACTTCTCTCTCTCCTTGGCCGGTGGCAACAACCAAGCTTGGAGGCTTGGTGGTCAGCACTAGATAGGAGAAGAAAGGAGGATTGTCTTCCCTTTGTTCGGAGTGAGCAAGGAAGGGAAGATATAAGATCTAGAAGGCTTTAACTCTTAGAAGATCGTCGCCCACACGACGTCCAAGAGGAGGATAGGTCATACGATAGAAGATCAAGAGGTAAACAAGAGGTATAATTCTTGTTTTGGTTTCCTTTTGTTCTATGTAATTGTTTACAATTGTATGATCATGGACCCCGATGATAAATACAAAAATCGACGATCCGTACATCATCTATTCTGTAGTTAATCGAGGAAAAGAGTTAGGTTGCTTGAACAACAAGTTTGTTCAAGTGGCCACTCAAATCGAATAGCACGATGATGAATCGGTTGCTTGGGTAATCCATCTTCGTCCGAATTAATTTTTTTTATCCGGGGATGTCACGCCCCGAGAGCATGCCGAGCCGAAAATCAAACGGACGGCACCTCCCCTGTACGTGGCAACATTTCGGGTTAATACAAGGCCCGTAGGCCCACAACAGCAATATAATAAACAGATAAATATATATCAACACGCAGCGGAAATGGAAACACATACTCACAACACAATGTATCAAAACCTACAGGTGTACACCACCTGACAAGATCACAGTACTAAAATCGTAAATAAAACAACGACAAGTCCATAATCAAAACAAGAGTCCATGACATAGGACCAGAATCCAAAACACATAAACAAGTCCATACATAACCAGAACGAACTCCTCGAGAGACTAAAAAAAAACGGAGATGGGATAGATCGGTCGGTGCAGCTCCAAGTCATCACGAAGACCTCTACCTGTTACCTGGGCGACAGAAAAACCCAGGATCGGAGGTGGTGAGTAAAACTCAGCAGGTAATCAGAGAAAACATGTAAATATATGTATTAATATTACATGTCATTCAACAGTTTAATCTACTCATACAACAAGTATACATCAGCATAACAATAGATATGCATGCATATACTAAATAAACTCAACATCAACGATGCTGACATACCTGGCAGTCAGCTACCCTATCCTGATCCAACCTGGGCATATAATCACATCATAGGGTATAAAAATATAGTACCAACACAATACCCTAACCTGAGTCAAGAGTATCACTGTGAATATCCGATAGGTATACAAGTATCAACCTACTACCATACAGGAATATGCAATAACATGTATGAATATGTACAAACAAATGCAACAGGCATAGTACATACAAATGCATCATCAAAGTGAGTATCCATATAGACTATATCTGTATGTATACTAATCACCATCATCCATATATATATATATACAAGCAGGTATGTATATATATATAATCATATGCAAAACACCGTATGATACGGCAATGAGACATGAATGGTCATGCTGCTCACTCCCTACTGCTACCACGACCCTGTGGCCTAGGTGGCACATGACAACTATCCCGACTCGGCCACCACTCTCGGTGGCCGAGGTTGGGTAGTATGATCCAAAGAGCATATGAGCGTAAGTAGCTCGCTACGCAACGGGGTCCTCGCTGCGCCACTCGACCGACATCGCTAATGAGCGAGTGCCACGCACCCAGACAAACAACCATCATCAATAATGGTAGAGTGCGGCACAACAAATGCTATGCCCTCACCCCGCCATTCTCCGAAGTAACTCGAGGCAGGATGACTGACGACTCTCTCTCAACCCCAAGGGGAGACGATGTCGTCAGTATGCATGCAATGATATGAGGGTACTGTCTCACATACAGAACATCTACCCTAGACTCTCTATTCAATAAAGAGTCACACCCAATTGATCAGTACACTCTCTACCCTGTAGAGAGTCACTCATCTGATCATGACAAGTTAGGACCATCGGTCCGTAGCGACACACTGTCCACGACTCATATGACCATTCACACAACCTGTGGTTGGTGAATAAATGTGCAACATACAAGTATGAAATAAGTCCTACATCTAGGGTCATAATTATCCACAGAGGATCTTTTTGTCAAATTTACAATTTAGGTCATCCTCCGTACTCTAACATCTACACCCTACTAAACCGTTCGACCTACTTACATCACATCAGTAAGTTCTAGATCATGCTAGGGAATATGCGTTATCAATAATCGAGCACACATATATATCAACGGTAAGTTCAAGCATACGATAAACAGAGCATGATCAAGGTAATATGAACACCTAATATGTTCATATCTATATCTAAATCTGGAAATCATTACATCTACCCGACCAGTAGGAAATTACCTACCTGCTGTAAATGCTCGTATAATCCTCACGGTCGCGGACCCGTCTCGTATCCACGATCTGCACAAACCATAATATGCATTAAGTTCAAGCACATGACAATAGATATACAAATCCACTACTATATCGTTCTTATATTCGTATCCCTTTATCGAATACAATTTAGAAACCCGAATTAGCCTGACTTGATCGTTTATTTTACATCCATCGGTTTTAATTAGCAAAAGTGCTAACTTCCTCATACAATTTTATATTCGACTTAACAAAGTTAATCTCATAAAGATTTAACCTTTTTACCCCCACCCGATTTTATAGTATCATCAACAGAATCAGTCATAACTCTAATTTATAAACACAACCCTTACAGTTGTCCCGTACCACAATCAACTCTATAATTAATATCTATCATTCCTGGTTAACAAGTAGGCTAACCTATAATCATTTACAGCCATTTTAACCAACCCATACCCCATCCAATTTCACAGCCAACACTTACAATTCTAATTCAAGAATATTAACAGATGAAGGTGATAGCATAATTCAACTTACCAACCCTAGAATTGTCACCGGTGGAAATCCTTTCCAATTCTGCCCTATACAACCGTTTGAGACCCCTGCCCAAACCAAATCAACAACTCCTAAGCATTCATCTCCTGTCCATCAATGAATTGAACGGGATTTACAACACAAAAAATGGAAATTGTTTCTGCTTACCACTATTGAAACCTCACGGCAGCAGCTCCCCCCTGATCGGCAGCCCACAGAAACGTCACTGCCCAAATCCATCGATCGGCTTAACCAAGGAAGATGAACAGCAAGATAAATAGAGGAGAGATCAACTTACCGACAGTCGGAATCTCCCCCAATTCTGCTTGGTTCGTCGGACGCCCCAACCACAACGACGCTGCCCTATCACTGCCGAGTTAGGGCTACACAGGGGAAGGAGATCAATCGATGAAGAACCGCCTCAACTAATCGACATCCAAGGTAGGGAGCAACACAACCAGTGCTCACCTTTTTTCCCGACTCTCACCGCGTGGGTAGGGTTCGAAAACTTCAAGAACACCCGCCGCTGCCCTATTTCACAAACCCACGATCAATCAACAAGAGAACACTGGATTTGCAGAATTCGACCAAGGTAGGGAGGGTAAATCCTTACCTATTACCGACTGTCAGCGGCCACGACTCCTCTCCTTCGAATCAGCGGCTCTGATCGCTTCTCCCCCGCCCAAATCGTCGCTTCCAGCCGTCCCGAGAAGGTCGTCGTGTTCGCTGGCAGCTGCTTGCGGAGGGGAGAGTCGTGCGACGAGGAGGCCAGCGAGGAGCCGACCGGCGGGCGGCGTACCGTGAAGGCGAGATCGCGCGGAGAAGGGAATCGTCGCGCGTGCGAAGGCAAAGAAACCGAAGTCGCGGCGGTGATAGAAGGAACGCCGCGATGGTTGGCGTGAGTGAAACCGCAACCGATTTAAAATAATGTCATGCACGGGGATAATCTGTCGGGTTTCTTTTGTTTAACGGGTTGGATTTCGCACTAAGCCCATTAACACTTAAACAAAAAGGGGTCATTAGAAATCTCCGTTCGAGTCCAGAAAAATTCCTAAAAATTCCTGGAAATTCCATAGATTATCCTCCTAATCAACCGACAAATATTTTTTTTTTTTTGGTATTTTACATTCTCCCCCACTTATTAAAATTTGGTCCCCAAATTTCGTACCTATATGCAAAAAAATTAATTCAAGCATATTCTGAAAATAACCACATACCTCAGTAAAACAGATGAGGGTATCGAGCTCGGATAGTATCCTCCAGCTCCCATGTAGCCTCCTCATCCATATGATGTCGCCATCCCACCTTTACGAAGCCTCGGATGGTTTTGTTCACCGCCGCCTCCCGATCAAGAATCCGCACCGAGTCTCCTCATAAGTCGATTCTCGAGTGGTATCGAACTTCTTTCGTAATACGGTCGATCGCGCACGATTTCCTCAACATGGAAACATGGAATACGCTAGAACACTCCGCAAGTGTCGAGGTAAAGCCAACCGATAAGCTACACCTCCAATCCGCCTAATATCTCAAATGGACCAATATAGCGTGGAGCTAATTTTCCTTTAGCCCAAATCTCTTGACTCTTCGTGGGTGACACTCGTAGGAATACATGGTCCCCGATCGAGAATTCCAAAGGCCTTCGCCTTCGTCCGCATAACTTTTCGTTCATCCTCGCGGCCTCGATAATCGCTGCTCGATCACTGCACTAACTCGTGATCCTCCGATACTCGAGGCCCCAATATCCGCTGCTCCCCAACTTCCTCCCATAACACAGAGATCTGCAGGTTCCGCCAGATAATGCCTCGAATGGAGCCATCCGATAGAAGAGTGGTAGCCGTTATTGTAGGCAACCCACTAAAGGAATGTGATCCTCCCAACCGCCACCAAATCCATGACGCAAGATCTCAATAGATCCTCCAGAGTCCGAATGGTACGCTCGACCGTCTGGCCGTCTCGCGGATGAAAGGTCAGACCGAGTCAAGCTCAGGCCCATGGCTCGCCGCACTCGTAATCGCAAGTAAATCGCGGATCTCTATCGATATAATACTCAATGGTACTCCATGTAATCGATGATCTCTCGAAGATAATTCCGCTAGACGATCCAATGAGTCCGCCTCACGACGGAAGTGAGTGATTCGGTTAATCGATCCACGATCACCCAAATCGCAGATGTCCTTTACGTTCTCGGGTAATCCCGCAACGGTCCATCGTGATATGCTCCCACTTCCATTCCGGATCGGGATTTCAAGTAACCCCGCAGGTTGTTTCGATGTTCGCCTTCACTTGCCGCATACTAGACATCGTACAAAATCGCAATATCCCGCTTTCATACCGCTCCACCAAGATAAGCGCTCAAATCTCGACATCCGAGTACCACCAGTGATGTATAGCAAATCTCGATCGATGTGCTTCTCGTAGCAATTCTTCCTTAATCGGGTGTGTGTCCGAACACATAGTCATCCCTAAAACGGCACACCATTCTCGCCACTCGAGAATCTGGCCTCGACGCTCGAGTCTATCGTGCCGCCAAGAACTGCAGATGCCGATCACTAACTTGGCTTCCTCGATCCTCTCAAGAATGCGATCGGGCAACCATAGATACTAATATCCCCGATGTTTGACCGTGTTCACAATCCCAACTCGAGAACTCAACCGAATCGATCAAGAATCGCCGCCGATGATCGCCGTAACTCCACGAGACTTCTCGCCAGCATCCGCTACCACATTAGCTTTTCCCGGATGATACTGGATGGTGCAGTCATAATCCTTCAGATACTCCATCCATCATCTCTGTCTCAGATTCAGCTCTTTCTGTGTGAACAGATACTTCAGACTTTTATGGTCTGTGTAGATCTCAAAGGTAATCCCATACAAGTAGTGCCTCCATATCTTAAATACGAAAATAATGGCGCTAACTCGCATCGTGCACCGGGTAATTTCTCGTGATCTTTAGTTGACGGGAGGCATAAGATACCACACGGTTGGACTGCATCAGAATTGCTCCCAACCCTTGGATAGAAGCATCTGTATAGAGAACCATCCCTTCAACACCAGAAGGAATCACTAAGATAGGTGCAGAAACTAGCCGCTAAGCTCCCGGAAGCTAGTTTCTCAGGCCTCCGACTGTGAACTTGACCCCTTTCCGAGTCGCGAGTGAGTGGCATGGCGATACTCGAGAATCCTCCACGAATCTCCGATAATACCCGCTGCATCAAGGAAACTACGGACCTCTGATCGATTTTGGTCGCTCCTAACCGTAATCGCCTCAATCTTCGGGATCTACAGAATACCTCTGGACACCACATGTCCAAGAAAACCCACGAGGATAACTAATGCACATTTGCTAAACTTGGCATACAACTGCTCCTGTCGCAAAATTTCCAATACTATCCGCAGATGTTGTTCATGCTCTTCCTCGGATCGAGAATAAATCAATATATCATCGATGAACACTATTACGAACTGATCTATATACCTCAGGAATACCCGGTTCATTAAGTCCATAAATGCAGCTGGGGCATTCGTGAGACCAAAAGGCATCACTAGAAACTCGTAATGTCCATAACTAAAAGTGAATGCTCAACATCCTCATCTCTTATCCCCGATGATATCTGAGCGCAGATCAATTTTAGAATACACACATGTATCCTGCGATCGAACAACTCTTCTATCCTCGGTATTGGATATTTGTTCTTAACTTTGAGTGCATTCAATTGCGGATAGTCTATTCATAATCGCAACGATCCATCCTTCTTCTTGACAAAGAGTACCGGTGCTCCCCATGGTGAAACACTAGGTCGGATGAATCCATTATCTAAAGAACTCTGCAGCTTGAACTTTAAGTTCATTCAAATCCTTTCGCGCCATCCGATAAGGAGGTTTCGATATAGGCGCGGTTCCTCGAATCACCTCTATCGCAAATTCAACTTGCCTAGGAGGTGGCAAGCCCGAAGTTCATCAGAAATATATCCGATACTCTGACTACTCGCACATCGAGAGAGGTGGTAGTCCTTCATTCTCAACCTTGACCAGAGATAGCAAATAACCTGACAACCCCGGGCCAATAGCTTCGAGCAGAAGTCGATATAATGGATAATCCATCATCTCGTACCAACAAATTCCCAAGTCGGGTTGATCCGTGGTCGAATGTCACCACTGCTCTACAATCCATCAGAAGCGTGATAAGCGCCAACCACCCATACCGAGAATAATATCGAACTCTATCATTTCCAACACCTGGAGGTCCACTGTAAGGATATGCCCATCAAAGTCTAATGGGCAACCCTTGATTTCTTGGTGGCTAGTTAGCACCTCTCCAGATGGCAAGGATACTGCTAACCCACAAGAACGAACCCTGGGGATTCTTCCAACTCTACTCAGAAATACTCTAGATACAAATGAATGGGAACTACTCAGATCTATCAACGACGATATATAGAATAAATGAAACCATATCATGATCGATCCATCAGCCCGCTGTGCCTCCTCTCTAGTGATGGCAAAAACTCGTCCAGTCTCAATATTCATCGGCTGCATCCCTAACGAAGTAGTAGTGTGCCTCCACTCCCCGATCGCTCGGGTACATCGAGGAGAGTAGTGCATCGTGCGGTATCCCCGAGAATTGGCCGGTACAAATCGCCGAGGTGCGAGATACTGTAGTAGATCACCGAGATGCAGGTATCGATCGCCGCTTGCATCATCGTATGGGCACCTCGCATCCGATACAAGAGCCGTGGAGGTACCGCCGCTGCCTAAGTCCGAGTCCGGCCCTCTCGCCGCCGCCGGTAGATTCTTCCCTTGTTGAGCTATCGAAACTCCAACTCAGGCCTTTCAACGTACAATCACGCTAGTATGACTCCGTCGCTTGCAATAATAGCAAACCGCCGATCCAACGGACACTGATACTCGTGGGCTTTGATCCACATTTATAACATCCATTCCCGCCGCCCTTACGGCTACTCCGAGATCCTCCGTAAAACTCCTCGCCGACGCTTCTTCGTGATCTAGCCGACTTTCCGCAAAGACTTCGCGTAGTTCCTTTCTTCTCGAGTCCCCGAGTCAACTCCTCTCCGCTGCCTCTCATCCGCTTCGATATCCTTCTCCTTGGAAATTTGTTGGGAAGTCATCTCGATGAAGAGGGCGCGTCCAATGCCTCTGTAGATGAGGTAATGGTAGATCCCGACATTCGCCCGTGATATAGATAGCAAGGCCCCGGTGAATCTACATCCGACCGAGATCCCGAGCTACTAGGTGAGAGCAGAACTCGATAGTCCGTAAACTCGCGTTGTACTCCAGACTGACCGATCACCTTGCTTCGTGACTTAGAAATTCACGACGGTCAGAAAACGCCAAGGAAAGTCACGCCTCCGTAAAGCGCCTCGAAGTCGCCCAAGTAATCATGCGCCCCTGATAGAGTCTTCGCAATTTCCACCAAGTGACCTGATCTCGAGATGATATGCAAAGAAGGCCCACCTTCTCCACATCTGCAGCTCATATACTCGAGGTGTCTTCCATATTTTCCACCAAGATCGGGCAATCCATGGGCCTGACTCCCTCGGAACAAGGTGAACTTCTCCTTGGTCGATCGTGCTAACACGAGTATCCGTGACTTATCATTGAGCCTACCGGACTGTGGGCCTCTGGCGCGGTGGTGTATCCGATTCGAGGCCCGAATCACCAATAGGGTTTTCACGAGGTGGTGCTTGAGTAGCGGGCCGCCTCAACAGATCTCGTCCCTCCTCCGCCGCTCTGGATGGACGGCCTCGACCACGCAGTCCCAGGTGACTGACAAAGATTCACTGAACAAGTCTAGATAAGCATCTAACTAAAGTATAAATTATCAGAATACTTACTGTGGCCGCTCGAGCTTATGCCGCAATCCCATCTCACAAAAACCAAAACCGAAAAATATACCGACTCGAGAATCCAAGAATCAAAACAAAATCACAATATGGCATCGCAGAACCTTCCGGCTCGATATTAAATAAAGTTGTCACGCGAGAGCATGCCGAGCCAAAATCAAACGGAATGACATCTCCTCAGACGTGGCAACATTTCGGTTAATACAAGGCCCGTAGGCCCACAACAACAATATAATAATATATAATAAATATATAAACACCAATGAAATAAACACATACCCACAACACATACATAAAAACATACTGTGTACACCACCGACAAGACCACAAGACTAAAACCGTAAATAAAACATCAACAAAAATAAGTCCACACATATAAAGACAAGTCCATACATAAAATAAGGTCCATGACATAGACCAAAATCCAAAACACAATAAACAATAAGTAACGAACTCCTCGAGAGACTAAAACGGAGATGGGATAGATCGGCGCTCCAAGTCATCACGAAGACTTCTACCTTGCTACTCGGCGATGTAAAAACCTGTGGTCGAGGTGGTGAGTAAAACTCAGTAATCGGAGAAAACATGTAAATATATGTATTAATATTACATGTCATTCAACGGTTTAATCTACTATACAACAAGTATACATCAAGATAACAATAGATATGCATGTATATACTAAATAAACTCAACATCAACGATGACATATACCGCAATACTACTCTATCCCGATCCAACTCGGGCATATAATCACATCATAGGGTATAAAAATATAGTACCAACACAATATCCTAACTCGAGTCAAGAGTATCCCTGTGAATAGCCGATAGGTATACAAGTATCAACCTACTACCATACAGGAAATGCAGTATCATGTATGAATATGTACAAACAAATGCACCAAGCATAGTACATACAATTGCATCATCTAAGTGAGTATACATATAGACTATATCGTATGTATACTAATCACCATCATCCATATATATATATATACAGCGGTATGTATATATATATAATCATATGCAAACAAGATGATACGCAATGAAAAGATGCATGGTCATGCTGCCACCCCTACTGCTACTACCACGACCCAGCAGGGCCTAGGTGGCACGACATGACAACTTGATCCAAGAGGTAGCTCAACGGGGTCCTCACGCCACCACTCCGATCACACTAATGAGCGAGTCGAGTGCCACGCACTCAGACAACCGTGACGCACCCCAACAACCATCATCAATAATGGTAGAGTGCGGCACAACAAATGCTATGCCCTCACCCCCATTCTCGAAGTAACTGGGAGGTGATGACGACTCTCTCTCAACCCCAAGGGGAGACGATGTCGTCAGTATGCATGCAATGATATGAGGGTACTGTCTCACATACGGAACATCTACCCGAGACTCTCTGTTCAATAAAGAGTCACACCCAATTGATCAGTACACTCTCTACCCTGTAGAGAGTCACTCATCTGATCATGACAAGTTAGGACCATCGGAGCGACATGCCCACGACTATATGACCATTCACACAACCTGTGGTTGGTGAATAAATGTGCAACATACAAGTATGAAATAAGTCCTACATCTAGGGTCATAATTATCCACAGAGGATCTTTTTGTCAAATTTACAATTTAGGTCATCCTCCGTACTCTAACATCTACACCCTACTAAACCGCTTAGACCTACTTACATCACATCGAAGTTCTAGATCATGCTAGGGAATATTATCAATAATCGAGCACACATATATATCAACGGTAAGTTCAAGCACACGATAAAATGAGCATGATCAAGGTAATATGAACACCTAATATGTTCATATCTATATCTAAATCTGAAATCATTACATCTACCCGACCAAGAGGAAATTACCTACCCGAGAATGCTCAGATATAATCCTCACTACGGACCGTCCCTCGTATCCACGATCCGCACAAACCATAATATGCATTAAGTTCAAGCACATGACAATAGATATACAAATCCACTACTATATCGTTCTTATATTCGTATCCCTTTATCGAATACAATTTAGAAACTCAATTTGACTTGATCGCTTTATTTTACATCCATCGGTTTTAATTAGCAAAAGTGCTAACTTCCTCATACAATTTTATATTCGACTTAACAAAGTTAATCTCATAAAGATTTAACCTTTTTACCCCACCCGATTTTATAGTATCATCAATGTAATCACTATAACTTAATTTATAAACACAACCCTTACATTGTCCGCACAATCAACTCTATAATTAATATCTATCATTCGGTTAACAAGTAGGCTAACCTATAATCATTTACTGACCATTTTAACCAACCCATACCCATCCAATCATCCAACACTTACAATTCTAATTCAAGAATATTAATGAAGGTGATAGCATAATTCAACTTACCAACCCTAGAATGTCACTTGGAAATCCTTTCCACTGCCTATACAACCGCTTTGAGACCCTGCCCAAACCAAATCAACAACTCCTAAGCATTCATCTCCGTCCATCAATGAATTGAACGGGATTTACAACACAAAAAATGGAAATTGTTTCGCTACCACTATTGAAACCTCACGGCTCGACGGCCCCCCACGATAAACGCGTCACGCCCAAATCCATCGATCACTTAACCAAGGAAGATGATGAAAGATAAATAGAGGAGAGATCAACTCCCCCGGAATCACTCGTTCGGACGCCCCAACCACGTAACGACGCCTCTATCATCGCCGAAAGTTAGGGCTACACAAAGGAGATCAATCGATGAAGAACCGCCTCAACTAATCGACATCAAGGTAGGAGCAACAACCGGTGCTCACCTTTTTTCCCGACTCTCACCGGCGTGCCGCTGGTTGAACTTCAAGAACACCGCCGCCTATTTCACAAACCCACGATCAATCAACAAGAGAACACGGATTTGCAGAGTCGACCAAGGTAGGAGGGTAAATCCTTACCTATTACCGACCCACGCCACTCCTCTCCTTCAATCGGCTCGATCGCTTCTCCCCGCTAAATCGCCGCACGCAGAAGGGAAGGTCTGGCAACGCCATGGAGGGGAGAGTCGTCGACGAGGAGGCAGAGGAGCCGACCGTGGCGGCGTATCGTGAAGGCGAGATCGCGCGAGAAGGGAATCGCCGCGTCGAAGGCAAAGAAACCGGTCGCGTGGTGATAGAAGGAACGCCGATTTAAGTCGCGGGTGAAACCGTTAAGGAAAATACTTAAGCGTTTAATGGGGATAACGGGTCGGGTTTCTTTTGTTTAACAGGTTGCCCATTAACACTTAACAAAGGGGTCATTAGAAATCTCCGTTCGAGTCGAAAATTCCTAAAAATTCTGGAAATTCCATAGATTATCCTCCTAATCAACCGACATATTTTTTTTTGGTATTTTACATTCTCCCCACTTATTAAAATTTGGTCCCCAAATTTACCTATATGCAAAATTAATTCAAGCATATTCTAAAATAACCACATACCTCAAAACAGATGAGGGTATCGAGCTCGGATAGTATCCTCCATCCCATGTAGCCTCCTCATCCATATGATGCCATCCCACCTTGAGTCGGATGGTTTTGTTCATAGCCGCTCCTTGCGATCAAGAATCCGTGACCGAGTCTCTCATAAGTCGATTCGCCGAGTGGTATCGAACTTCTTCGTAACATGGTCGATCGCACGTATTTCCTTAACATGGAAACATGGAATACGTTGTGAACACCCGCAAGTGTCGGAGGTAAAGCCAACCGATAAGCTACACCTCCAATCCGCTCCAATATCTCAAATGGACCAATATAGCGTGGAGCTAATTTTCCTTTTAGCCCAAATCTCTTGACTCCTTTGGTGGGTGACACTCGTAGGAATACATGGTCCCCGACTGAGAATTCCAAAGGCCTTCGCCTCCGGTCCGCATAACTTTTCTGCCGATCCTGTGCCTCAGATAACCGTCGTCTGATCACTCGTACCAACTCTGCGTCCTGCTGGATACTCTGAGGCCCCAATATCTGTCGTTCCCCAACTTCCTCCCATAACACAGGAGATCTGCAGGGTCTGCCGTATAATGCCTCGAATGGAGCCATCTGGATAGAAGAGTGGTAGATTGTGTAGGCAAACTCCAAAGGAATGTGATCCTCCCAATCGCCACGAAATCCATGACGCAAGACCTCAATAAATCCTCCAGTCCGAATGGTACGTGCGTTGACCATCTGTCTCATGGATGAAAGGTTGTATCGAGTCGAAGCGTGCCCCCATGGCTCGCCGCAAACTCGCCAATCGCGAAGTAAATCGCGGATCTCTATCGATATAATACTCAATGGTACTCCATGTAACTGATGATCTCTCAAGATAATTCCGCTAGACGATCCAATGAGTCCGTCTCACGAATCGGAAGGAAGGTGATTTGGTTAATCGATCCACGATCACCCAAATCGCAGATGTCCTTTACGGGTTCTGGTAATCCCGTGAACGAAGTCCATCGTGATATGCCCCACTTCCATTCCGGATCGAGATTTCAAGTAACGCAGTTTCGATGTTCGGCCTTCACTTGCCGGCATACCGGCACATCGTGCCACAAAATCGCAATATCGCTTTCATACCGTCTACCAAGATAAGCGCTTCAAATCTCGATACATCAAGTACCACCGTGATGTATAGCAAATCTCGATCGATGTGCTTCATGTAGCAATTCTTCTTAATCGGGTGTGTCCTAACACATAGTCGCCTCGAAACGGCACACCATTCTCGCTACTCGAGAAATCCTTCGACGCTCGAGTCTATCGTGGCCGCCAAGAACTGCAGATGCTGATCACTGACTTGTGCTTCCTTGATCCTCTCAGCAATGGCGGACTGGGCAACCATAGATACTAATATCCCCCGGGATGTTTGACCGTGTTCCGACAATCCCAACTCGGAGAACTGTCGAACCAGATCAGTAACTGCTGTCAGATGACTGGCCAGAACTCCACGAGACTTCCTGCTCAGCGCATCCGCTACCACATTAGCTTTTCCCGGATGATACTGGATGGTGCAGTCGTAATCCTTCAGATACTCCATCCATCGTCTCTGTCTCAGATTCAGCTCTTTCTGTGTGAACAGATACTTCAGACTTTTATGGTCTGTGTAGATCTCAAAGGTAATCCCATACAAGTAGTGCCTCCATATCTTCAATGCGAAAATAATGGCGGCTAACTCCAGATCGTGCACTGGGTAATTTCTCTCGTGATCTTTTAGTTGACGGGAGGCATAAGATACCACACGGTTGGATCATCGATCGTAATCCGCCCCAACCCTTGGATAGAAGCATCCGTATAGAGAACCATCCCATCAACGCCAGAAGGAATCACTAAGATAGGTGCAGAAACTAGTTGTCGCTTAAGCTCCTGGAAGCTAGTCTCGCAGGCCTCTGACCAGGTGAACTTGACCCCTTTACGAGTCAGGCGAGTGAGTGGCATGGCGATACTCGAGAATCCCTCCACGAATCTCCGATAATACCCGCTGCATCAAGGAAACTACGGACCTCGACCGATTTTGGTCAAGCTCCTAACCGTAATCGCCTCAATCTTCTGGGGATCTACAGAAATACCTCTGTTGGACACAACATGTCCAAGAAAACCCACTGAGGATAACCAGAATGCACATTTGCTAAACTTGGCATACAACTGCTCCTGTCGCAAAATTTCCAATACTATCCGCAGATGTTGTTCATGCTCTTCCTCGGATCGAGAATAAATCAATATATCGTCGATGAACACTATTACGAACTGATCTATATACCTCAGGAATACCCGGTTCATTAAGTCCATAAATGCAGCTGGGGCATTCGTGAGACCAAACAAGCATCACTAGAAACTCGTAATAACGCCGCTTTCTCGAACATCCTCATCTCTTATCCGGTCGATGATATTTTGAGCGCAGATCAATTTTAGAATACACATGTATCCTGCCGATCGAACAAATCTTCTATCCTAGGATATTTGTTCTTAATCAGGATCGCATTCAATGCGATAGTCAATACATAACCGCAACGATCCATCCTTCTTCTTGACAAAGAGTACCGGTGCTCCCCATGGTGAAACACTAGGTCGGATGAATCCATTATCCAAAGCAACTCCCGCATTGAACTTTAAGTTCATTCACTCCTTTGGCGCCATCCGATAAGGAGGTTTCGATATAGGCGCGGTTCGAATCACCTCTATCGCAAATTCAACTTGCCTAGGAGGTGGCAAGCCCGAAGTTCATCAGAAATACATTCGATACTCTGACTACTCGCACATCAGAGAGAGGTGGTAGTCCTTCGTTCTCAACCTTGACCAGAGATAGCAAATAACCCTGACAACCCTGGGCCAATAGCTTCTGAGCCTGTAAAGCTGATATAATGGATAATCCATCATCTCTGGTACCAACAAATTCCCAAGCTGGTTGATCTGGTGGTCGGAATGTCACCACTCGCGCTCTACAATCCATCAGAAGCATGATAAGCGGCCAACCAGTCCATACCGAGAATAATATCGAACTCTATCATTTCCAACACCTGAAGATCCACTGTAAGGATATGCCCGTCAAAGTCTAATGGGCAACCCTTGATTTCTTGGTGGCTAGTTAGCACCTCTCCAGATGGCAAGGATACTGCTAACCCACAAGAACGAACCCTGGGGATTCTTCCAACCCTACTCAGAAATACTCTAGATACAAATGAATGGGAACTACCGGTATCTATCAACGTATCAGCATATATAGCATAAACTGAAACCATACCGCGTATGACTGATCCATCAGCCCGCTGTGCCTCCTCTCTAGTGATGGCAAAAACTCGTCCAGTCTCAATATTCATCGGCTGCATCCCTGACGAAGTAGTAGTGTGCCTCCACTCCTACCGGATCCGCTCTGGTAATCGAGGCCGAGTAGTGTGCAGGCATCAGGTATCCCTGAGAATTGGCTGGTACAAACTGCTGAGGTGCAGATACTCCCGGGTAGTAGATCACCGGAGATGCAGGGTACTGGATCGCTGTCGGCATCACTGTATGGGCACCCCCCTGCATCTGGTACAACTGAGCTGGTGGAGGTACTGGCTGCTTCGTCCCATAAGTCCGAAGTCCGCGGTCTTTGCCCTCGCCGCCGCAGATCGCTTTCTTCCCTTTGTTGGAGCTATCAGGAAACTCCAACTGTGCCTTCAGCGTACAATCACGGCTAGTATGACCTGGTCGTTTGCAATAATAGCAAACCTCCGATCCAACGGACACTCGATACTCGGCTTTCGGGATCCACATTTATAACATCCATTCTCGCCTCGGCCCTTCGGCTACTCGAGATCCTCCGAAAACTCGATGGACGTTTCCCCTTCTGTGATCTAGCTGACCCTTCTGCAGCACTTCGCGTAGTTCCTTTCTTCTGAGTCCCCTGAGCTGAACCCTGGTTCTGCTGCTTGCCCTTGGTCATCTGCTTCTCGATATCCTTCTCCTTGGAAATTTGCTGGGAAGTCATCTCGATGAAGAGGGCGCGGTCCAGTGCCTCCCTGTATGAGGTAATGGTAGATCCTGACATTCGGCTCCGTATATAGATAGCAAGACCCTGGGTGAACTGGTACATACGATCTGCATCCTGAGCTACTAGGTGAGAGCAGAACTCTGATAGTCTGGTAAACTCTGCGTTGTACTCCATGACAGACCGATCACCTTGCTTCAGACTTAGAAATTCCTGACGACGGGCTGTAGAAAACGCCGAAGGAAAGTACTGCCTCCAGAAAGCGTCTCGAAAGCTGGCCCAAGTAATCATGCGCTCCCCGGATAGAGTCTTCTGCAATTTCCACCAAGTGACAGCCTGATCTCTGAGATGATATGCAGCAAGGCCCACCTTCTCCACATCTGTGCAGTTCATATACTCGAAGGTGTCTTCCATATTTTCCAGCCAAGATCGGGCAATCCATGGGTCGGACTCTCGGAACAAGGTGAACTTCTCCTTGGCGATCGTGCTAACACGAGTATCCGTGACTTATCATTGAGCCTACTGGACTCTGTGGGCTCTGGCGTAGTCAGTGGTGTATCCGGATTCTGAGGCTCCGAATCACCAATAGGGTTTTGCTGAGGTGGTGCTTGAGTAGCAGGCTGGCCTCAACGTGATCTCGCCCTCCCTCCGGTCGCCGTCCACCGGATGGACGGCCTCGACCACGAGTCTGAACAGGTGGCATGACTCTGACAGTATTCACCTGCTGAACAAGTCTAGGTAAGCATCTGACTAAAGTATAAATTATCAGGAATACTTACTTACTGTGTTGCCGGAGCTTATGCCGCCAATCCCATCTCACAAAAACCAAAACCAAAAATATACCGACCTGAGAATCCAAGAATCAAAACAAAATCACAATATGGCATCGCAGTAACCTTCGGCTCGATACCAATAAAGTTGTCACGCCGAGAGCATGCCGTAAAATCAAACGGACGGCACCTCTCCGACGTGGCAACATTTCGGTTAATACAAGGCCCGTAGGCCCACAATAAAGAATATAATAAAGAGATAAATATATATCAACACGCAATGTGAAATGGAAACACATACTACAACACAATGTATCAAAACCTATGTGTGTACACCACCCGACAAGATCACAAGATTAAAATCAGAATAAAACAACGACAAGTCCATAATCAAAACAAGAGTCCATGACATAGGACCAGAATCCAAAACACATAAACAAGTCCATACATAACCAGAACGAACTCCTCGAGAGACTAAAAAAAACGGAGATGGGATAGATCGGTCGGCGCAGCTCCAAGTCATCACGAAGACCTCTACCTGTTACCTGGGCGACAGAAAAACCCAGGGTCGGAGGTGGTGAGTAAAACTCAGCAGGTAATCAGAGAAAACATATAAATATATGTATTAATATTACATGTCATTCAACGGTTTAATCTACTCATACAACAAGTATACATCAGCATAACAATAGATATGCATGTATATACTAAATAAACTCAACATCAACGATGCTGACATACCTGGCAGTCAGCTACCCTATCCTGATCCAACCTGGGCATATAATCACATCATAGGGTATAAAAATATAGTACCAACACAATACCCTAACCTGAGTCAAGAGTATCACTGTGAATATCCGATAGGTATACAAGTATCAACCTACTACCATACAGGAATATGCAACATGTATGAATATGTACAAACAAATGCAACTGCATAGTACATACAAATGCATCATCAAAGTGAGTATCCATATAGACTATATCTCAGATGTATACTAATCACCATCATCCATATATATATATATATATACAAGGTGTATGTATATATATATAATCATATGCAAAACACCGTATGATATAAGAATGCAAAGATGCATGGTCATGCTCGCCACCCCTACTCGCTACGACCCGGCAGTGGCCTAGGTGGCACGACATGACAACTATCCCGACTCACACCACCACTCGAAAGTGACCGAGTTGGGTAGTATGATCCAAGAGCATATGAGCGTAAGTAGCTCACACGCAACGGGGGTCCCCGCCGCCACTCCGATCGCTCACGAGCGGTCGAGTGTGCCACGCACTAGACAATCGTGACGCACCCCAACAACCATCATCAATAATGGTAGAGTGCGGCACAACAAATGCTATGCTCACCCCGCCATTCTCCTCGAAGTAACCTCGAGGCGTGGATGACCGACGACTCTCTCAACCCCAAGGGAGACGATGTCCAAGATGCATGCAATGATATGAGGGTACTGTCTCACATACGTAACATCTACCCTAGACTCTCTATTCAATAAAGAGTCACACCCAATTGATCAAGACACTCTCTACCCTCAGAGAGAGTCACTCATCCGATCATGACAAGTTAGGACCATCTATCCAGAATACACACCGCCCACGACTCATATGACCATTCACACAACTGTGGTTGGTGAATAAATGTGCAACATACAAGTATGAAATAAGTCCTACATCTAGGGTCATAATTATCCACAGAGGACCTTTTGTCAAAATTTACAATTTAGGTCATCCTCCAGACTCTAACATCTACACCCTACTAAAGCTTAGACCTACTTACATCACATCAGTAAGTTCTAGATCATGCTAGGGAATATGCTATCAATAATCGAGCACACATATATATCAACGAAGTTCAAGCATACGATAAACAGAGCATGATCAAGGTAATATGAACACCTAATATGTTCATATCTATATCTAAACTGAAATCATTACATCTACCCGACCAAGAGGGAAATTACCTACCAGAAATGCTCAGATAATCCTCACGGCCATGACCCGCCTCAGATCCACGATCCGCACAAACCATAATATGCATTAAGTTCACACATGACAATAGATATACAAATCCACTACTATATCGTTCTTATATTCGTATCCCTTTATCGAATACAATTTAGAAACCCGAATTAGACTTGATATTTATTTTACATCCATCGGTTTTAATTAGCAAAAGTGCTAACTTCCTCATACAATTTTATATTCGACTTAACAAAGTTAATCTCATAAAGATTTAACCTTTTTACCCCCACCCGATTTTATAGTATCATCAACAGAATCAGTCATAACTCTAATTTATAAACACAACCCTTACAGTTGTCCCGTACCACAATCAACTCTATAATTAATATCTATCATTCCTGGTTAACAAGTAGGCTAACCTATAATCATTTACAGCCATTTTAACCAACCCATACCCCATCCAATTTCACAGCCAACACTTACAATTCTAATTCAAGAATATTAATGGATGAAGGTGATAGCATAATTCAACTTACTAACCCTAGAATTGTCACCTGGTGGAAATCCTTTCCACTCGCTATACAACCGTTTGAGACCCCTGCCCAAACCAAATCAACAACTCCTAAGCATTCATCTCCTGTCCATCAATGAATTGAACGGGATTTACAACACAAAAAATGGAAATTGTTTCTGCTTACCACTATTGAAACCTCACGGCAGCAGCTCCCCCCTGATCGGCAGCCCACAGAAACGTCACTGCCCAAATCCATCGATCGGCTTAACCAAGGAAGATGAACAGCAAGATAAATAGAGGAGAGATCAACTTACCGACAGTCGGAATCTCCCCCAATTCTGCTTGGTTCGTCGGACGCCCCAACTAACCATTAACGACGCCTCTATCATCGCCGAGTTAGGGCTACACAGGGGAAGGAGATCAATCGATGAAGAACCGCCTCAACTAATCGACATCCAAGGTAGGGAGCAACACAACCAGTGCTCACCTTTTTTCCCGACTCTCACCGGCAGTGGACTGCTTGGTTCGCCGGAAACTTCAAGAACACCCGCCGCTGCCCTATTTCACAAACCCACGATCAATCAACAAGAGAACACTGGATTTGCAGAATTCGACCAAGGTAGGGAGGGTAAATCCTTACCTATTACCGACCGTCACGCCACGACTCTCTCCTTCAATCGGCTCGACGCTTCTCCCGCTTCAAATCGCCGCCTTCCCGGCCCCGAGAAGGTCGCCGTGTTCACCGGGCACCGCTATGAGGGGAGAGTCGTGCGACGAGGAGGCCAGCGAGGAGCCGACCGGCGGGCGGCGTACCGTGAAGGCGAGATCGCGCGGAGAAGGGAATCGTCGCGCGTGCGAAGGCAAAGAAACCGAAGTCGCGGCGGTGATAGAAGGAACACTCGATTTAAGTCGCGGGGTGAAACCGTAACCGGACGGAAAATACGGCTTGGCGTTAATGGGGGATAACGGGTCGGGTTTCTTTTGTTTAACGGGTTGGATTTCAGACCCGTTAAGCCCATTAACACTTAAACAAAAAGGGGTCATTAGAAATCTCCGTTCGAGTCCAGAAAAATTCCTAAAAATTCCTGGAAATTCCATAGATTATCCTCCTAATCAACCGACAAATATTTTTTTTTTTTTGGTATTTTACATTCTCCCCCACTTATTAAAATTTGGTCCCCAAATTTCGTACCTATATGCAAAAAAATTAATTCAAGCATATTCTGAAAATAACCACATACCTCAGTAAAACAGATGAGGGTATCGAGCTCGGATAGTATCCTCCAGCTCCCATGTAGCCTCCTCATCCATATGATGCTGCCATCCCACCTTTACGAGTCGGATGGTTTTGTTCCGCAACTGCCGCTCCTTGCGATCAAGAATCCGTACTGGAGTCTCCTCATAAGTCGCATTCGCCTGGAGTGGTATCGGAACTTCTTTCAGAACATGGTCAGATCGCGGCACGTATTTCCTTAACATGGAAACATGGAATACGTTGTGAACACCCGCAAGTGTCGGAGGTAAAGCCAACCGATAAGCTACACCTCCAATCCGCTCCAATATCTCAAATGGACCAATATAGCGTGGAGCTAATTTTCCTTTTAGCCCAAATCTCTTGACTCCTTTGGTGGGTGACACTCGTAGGAATACATGGTCCCCGACTGAGAATTCCAAAGGCCTTCGCCTCCGGTCCGCATAACTTTTCTCACGATCCGTGCCTCGATAACCGCTGCCTCGATCACTGCATACCAACTCAAGGCCCCGCTGGATACTCGAGGCCCCAATATCTGCTGTTCCCAACTTCCTCCCATAACACAGAGATCCGCAGGTTCCGCCAGTATAATGCCTCGAATGGAGCCATCCGGATAGAAGAGTGGTAGCCGTTATTGTAGGCAAACTCACTAAAGGAATGTGATCCTCCCAACGCCACAAATCCATGACGCAAGACCTCAATAAATCCTCCGCAGTCCGAATGGTACGCTCGACCGGCCCGTCGCATGATGAAAGGTCAATACCGAGTCGAAGCTCGCGCCCATGGCTCGCCGCAGACTCGCCAGAATCGCTAAGTAAATCGCGATTCTATCGATATAATACTCAATGGTACTCCATGTAACTGATGATCTCTAAGAAGATAATTCCGCCAGACGATCCAATGAGTCCGCCTCACGAATCAAGGAAGTGAGCCGATTCGTTAATCGATCCACGATCACCCAAATCGCAAAGATGTCCTTTACGGTTCGGGTAATCCCGCAACGGTCCATCGTGATATGCTCCTACTTCCATTCCGGATCGAGATTTCGGCAACCCCGCAGTTTCGATGTGTTCCTTCACTTGCCGGGCATACTAGGCATCGTGCTACAAAATCCGCAATATCCCGCTTCATACCGCTCCACCAAGATAAGCGCTCAAATCTCGATACATCCGAGTACCACCGTGATATAGCAAATCTCGATCGATGTGCTTCATGTAGCAATTCTTCTTAATCGGGTGTGTGTCCGAACACATAGTCATCTCTAAACGGCACACCATTCTCGCTACTCGAGAAATCCTTCGACGCTCGAGTCTATCGCGGCCGCCAAGAATCCGCAGATGCCGATCACTAACTTGTGCTTCCTTGATCCTCTCAAGAATAGCGGATCGGGCAACCATAGATACTAATATTCTCGATGTTTGACCGTGTTCGCATAATCCCAACTCGAGAACGTCCGAACTATCAAGAATCGCCGCCGATGATCGCCGTAACTCCACGAGACTTCGCCACGAGATCCGCTACCACATTAGCTTTTCCCGATGATACGATGGTGCACCATAATCCTTCGATACTCCATCCATCGCCTCGCCTCGATTCACTCTTCGCGTGAATAGATACTTCAGACTTTTACGGTCTGTAGATCTCAAAGGTAATCCCATACAAGTAGTGCCTCCATATCTTCAATGCAAAATAATGGCGCTAACTCCAGATCGCATTGGGTAATTTCTCTCGTGATCTTTAGTTGACGGAGGCATAAGATACCACACGCTTGGATCGCATCGTAATCGCCCCAACCTCGATAGAAGCATCCGATAGAGAACCATCCCATCAACGCCGTAAGGAATCACTAAGATAGGTGCAGAACTAGTTGTCGCTTAAGCTCTCGAAGCTAGTTTCACAAGGCCTCCGACTGGTGAACTTGACCCTTTCCGAGTCAGCGAGTGAGTGGCATGGCGATACTGAGAATCCTCCACGAATCTCCGATAATACCCCTGCACTCAAGGAAACTACGGACCTCCCGAATCGATTTTGGCCGCTCCCAACCGTAATCGCCAATCTTCTCGGGATCTACAGAATACCTCTCGCTGACACAACATGTCCAAGAAAACCCACCGAGGATAAACGTAATGCACATTTGCTAAACTTGGCATACAATCGCTTCCCGCATAAAATTTCCAATACTATCCGCAGATGTTGTTCATGCTCTTCCTGATCGAGAATAAATCAATATATGATCGATGAACACTATTACAGTGATCTATATACCTCAGGAATACCCGGTTCATTAAGTCCATAAATGCAGCTGGGGCATTCGTGAGACCAAACGGCATCACTAGAAACTCGTAATGTCCATAACGGGTGCGGAACGCTGTTTTCTGAACATCCTCATCTCTTATCCGAAGCTGATGATATTTTGAGCGCAGATCAATTTTAGAATACACACATGTATCCTTAAGCTGATCGAACAAATCTTCTATCCTCGGCAGTGGATATCTGTTCTTAACTGTGACTGCATTCAGTTGCCGATAGTCAATACATAACCGCAACGATCCATCCTTCTTCTTGACAAAGAGTACCGGTGCTCCCCATGGTGAAACACTAGGTCGGATGAATCCATTATCTAGCAACTCCTGCAGTTGAACTTTAAGTTCATTCAGCTCCTTTGGCGCCATCCGATAAGGAGGTTTCGATATAGGCGCGGTTCCTGGAATCACCTCTATCGCAAATTCAACTTGCCTAGGAGGTGGCAAGCCTGGAAGTTCATCAGGAAATATATCTGGATACTCTCGGACTACTCGCACATCAGAGAGAGGTGGTAGTCCTTCATTCTCAACCTTGACCAGAGATAGCAAATAACCCTGACAACCCTGGGCCAATAGCTTCTGAGCCTGTAAAGCTGATATAATGGATAATCCATCATCTCTGGTACCAACAAATTCCCAAGCTGGTTGATCTGGTGGTCGGAATGTCACCACTCGCTCTGATCCACTGTAGCGTGATAAGCGGCCAACCAGTCCATACCGAGAATAATATCGAACTCTATCATTTCCAACACCTGAAGATCCACTGTAAGGATATGCCCGTCAAAGTCTAATGGGCAACCCTTGATTTCTTGGTGGCTAGTTAGCACCTCTCCAGATGGCAAGGATACTGCTAACCCACAAGAACGAACCCTGGGGATTCTTCCAACCCTACTCAGAAATACTCTAGATACAAATGAATGGGAACTACCGGTATCTATCAACGTATCAGCATATATAGCATAAACTGAAACCATACCGCGTATGACTGATCCATCAGCCCGCTGTGCCTCCTCTCTAGTGATGGCAAAAACTCGTCCAGTCTCAATATTCATCGGCTGCATCCCTAACGAAGTAGTAGTGTGCCTCCACTCGGATCGGCTCGTGATCGAGGTGAGTAGTAGTGCGGGCATCAGTATCCCCAGTGAATTGGCCGTAGCGAGGTGCGATACTCCGGGTAGTAGATCAGGAGATCACGAGATCTTGGATCATTTGTCGGCATCATCGTATGGGCACCTCGCATCTACATCGTACAAGTGTCTTTGGTGGAGGTACTTTGCCTCGTCCATAAGTCCGAGTCGGTCTTTGTCCTCTGCGCCTGGGTAGACTGCTTCCCTTTGTTGGAGCTATCAGGAAACTCCAACTGTGCCTTCAGCGTACAATCACGGCTAGTATGACCTGGTCGTTTGCAATAATAGCAAACCGGCTGATCCAACGGACACTCTGATACTCTGTGGCTTTCAGATCCACATTTATAACATCCATTCCTGCCTCGGCCCTTACGGCTACTCTGAGATCCTCCAGAAAACTCTGATGCTGGATGTTTCCCCTTCTGTGATCTAGCTGACCCTTCCGCAGCACTTCGCGTAGTTCCTTTCTTCTGAGTCCTCGAGCAACCCCCGGTTCTGCTGCTTGCCCTTGGTCATCTGCTTCTCGATATCCTTCTCCTTGGAAATTTGTTGGGAAGTCATCTCGATGAAGAGGGCGCGGTCCAGTGCCTCCCTGTATGAGGTAATGGTAGATCCTGATATTCGGCTCCGTATATAGATAGCAAGGCCCTGTGTGAACTGATACATACGATCTGCATCCTGAGCTACTAGGTGAGAGCAGAACTCTGATAGTCTGGTAAACTCTGCGTTGTACTCCATGACAGACCGATCACCTTGCTTCAGACTTAGAAATTCCTGACGACGGGCTGTAGAAAATGCCGAAGGAAATCGCCTCGTAAAGCGCCTCAAAGCCGCCCAAGTAATCATCGCTCCCGGATAGAGTCTTCGCAATTTCCACCAAGTGACGGCTGATCTCTCGAGATGATATGGAAGGCCCACCTTCTCCACATCTGTGCAGTTCATATACTCGAAGGTGTCTTCCATATTTTCCAGCCAAGATCGGGCAATCCATGGGTCGGACTCCCCTCGGAACAAGGTGAACTTCTCCTTGGCTGATCGTGCTAACACGAGTATCCGTGACTTATCATTGAGCCTACTGGACTCTGTGGGCTCTGGCGTAGTCAGTGGTGTATCCGGATTCTGAGGCTCCGAATCACCAATAGGGTTTTGCTGAGGTGGTGCTTGAGTAGTGCTCGCTCGATCAATAAGATCTCGCCCCTCCCTCTGCGTGCTCGCTGGATGGGCCGGCCTCGACCACGAGTCTGAACAGGTGGCATGACTCTGACAGTATTCACCTGTTGAACAAGTCTAGGTAAGCATCTGACTAAAGTATAAATTATCAGGAATACTTACTTCGTGTTGCTCGGAGCTTATGCCGCTGTCAATCCCATCTCACAAAAACCAAAACCGAAAAATATACCGACTCCCGAGAATCCAAGAATCAAAAACAAAATCACAATATGGCATCGCAGAACCTTCGGCTCTGATACCAATAAAGTTGTCACGCCCCGAGAGCATGCCGAGCCGAAAATCAAACGGACGGCACCTCCTCATGCGTGGCAACATTTGGAGTTAATACAAGGCCCATAAGGCCCACAACATAACAATATAATAAATGTATAAATATATATCAACACGCATGAAATGGAAACACATACTCACAACACAATGTATCAAAACCTACAGGTGTACACCACCTGACAAGATCACAGTACTAAAATCGTAAATAAAACAACGACAAGTCCATAATCAAAACAAGAGTCCATGACATAGGACCAGAATCCAAAACACATAAACAAGTCCATACATAACTGTAAGCGAACTCCTCGAGAGACTAAAAAGCGGAGATGGGATAGATCGGTCAGTAGCCTCCAAGTCATCACGAAGACTCTACATTGCTACAGGCGACAGAAAAACCCAGGGTCGGAGGTGGTGAGTAAAACTCAGCAGGTAATCAGAGAAAACATATAAATATATGTATTAATATTACATGTCATTCAACGGTTTAATCTACTCATACAACAAGTATACATCAGCATAACAATAGATATGCATGTATATACTAAATAAACTCAACATCAACGATGCTGACATACCTGGCAGTCAGCTACCCTATCCTGATCCAACCTGGGCATATAATCACATCATAGGGTATAAAAATATAGTACCAACACAATACCCTAACCTGAGTCAAGAGTATCACTGTGAATATCCGATAGGTATACAAGTATCAACCTACTACCATACAGGAATATGCAATAACATGTATGAATATGTACAAACAAATGCAACGGGCATAGTACATACAAATGCATCATCAAAGTGAGTATCCATATAGACTATATCTGTATGTATACTAATCACCATCATCCATATATATATATATATACAAGCAGGTATGTATATATATATAATCATATGCAAAACACCGTATGATACGGCAATGCAAAGATGCATGGTCATGCTGCTCACCCCTACTCGCTACTACGACCCAGTGGCCTAGGTGGACGCGACATGACAACTATCCCGACTCGCCACCACTCTCGAGTGACCGAGTTGGGTAGTATGATCCAAAGAGCATATGGCGTAAGTAGCTCGCTAACGGGGTCCTCGCCCAGCACTCCGTGACGACATCGCCAATGAGCGGTCGAGTGCCACGCACCAGACAATCGCACGCACCCCAACAACCATCATCATCAATAATGGTAGAGTGCGGCACAACAAATGCTATGCCCTCACCCCGCATTACTCCTCCGAAGTAACACGGGAGGCAGATGATTGACGACTCTCTCTCAACCCCAAGGGGGAGACGATGTCGCCGGATGCATGCAATGATAGAAGTCTTGTCTCACATACGAACATCTACCCTAGACTCTCTATTCAATAAAGAGTCACACCCAATTGATCGACACTCTCTACCTCAGAGAGTCACTCATCCGATCATGACAAGTTAGGACCATCGGTCAGTAGCGACCACATGTCCACGACTCATATGACCATTCACACAACCTGTGGTTGGTGAATAAATGTGCAACATACAAGTATGAAATAAGTCCTACATCTAGGGTCATAATTATCCACAGAGGATCTTTTTGTCAAATTTACAATTTAGGTCATCCTCCGTACTCTAACATCTACACCCTACTAAACCGTTCGACCTACTTACATCACATCAGTAAGTTCTAGATCATGCTAGGGAATATGCGTTATCAATAATCGAGCACACATATATATCAACGGTAAGTTCAAGCATACGATAAACAGAGCATGATCAAGGTAATATGAACACCTAATATGTTCATATCTATATCTAAATCTGGAAATCATTACATCTACCCGACCAGTAGGAAATTACCTACCCGTCAGAATGCCCGTATAATCCTCACGGTCGCGGACCCGTCTCGTATCCACGATCTGCACAAACCATAATATGCATTAAGTTCAAGCACATGACAATAGATATACAAATCCACTACTATATCGTTCTTATATTCGTATCCCTTTATCGAATACAATTTAGAAACCCGAATTAGCCTGACTTGATCGTTTATTTTACATCCATCGGTTTTAATTAGCAAAAGTGCTAACTTCCTCATACAATTTTATATTCGACTTAACAAAGTTAATCTCATAAAGATTTAACCTTTTTACCCCCACCCGATTTTATAGTATCATCAACGTAATCACTATAACTCTAATTTATAAACACAACCCTTACAGTTGTCCCGTACCACAATCAACTCTATAATTAATATCTATCATTCCTGGTTAACAAGTAGGCTAACCTATAATCATTTACAGCCATTTTAACCAACCCATACCCCATCCAATTTCACAGCCAACACTTACAATTCTAATTCAAGAATATTAACAGATGAAGGTGATAGCATAATTCAACTTACCAACCCTAGAATTGTCACCGGTGGAAATCCTTTCCAATTCTGCCCTATACAACCGTTTGAGACCCCTGCCCAAACCAAATCAACAACTTCTAAGCATTCATCTCCTGTCCATCAATGAATTGAACGGAATTTACAACACAAAAAATGGAAATTGTTTCTGCTTACCACTATTGAAACCTCACGGCAGCAGCTCCCCCCTGATCGGCAGCCCACAGAAACGTCACTGCCCAAATCCATCGATCGGCTTAACCAAGGAAGATGAACAGCAAGATAAATAGAGGAGAGATCAACTTACCGACAGTCGGAATCTCCCCCAATTCTGCTTGGTTCGTCGGACGCCCCAACCACAACGACGCTGCCCTATCACTGCCGAGTTAGGGCTACACAGGGGAAGGAGATCAATCGATGAAGAACCGCCTCAACTAATCGACATCCAAGGTAGGGAGCAACACAACCAGTGCTCACCTTTTTTCCCGACTCTCACCGGCAGTGGACTGCTTGGTTCGCCGGAAACTTCAAGAACACCCGCCGCTGCCCTATTTCACAAACCCACGATCAATCAACAAGAGAACACTGGATTTGCAGAATTCGACCAAGGTAGGGAGGGTAAATCCTTACCTATTACCGACTGTCAGCGGCCACGACTCCTCTCCTTCGAATCAGCGGCTCTGATCGCTTCTCCCCCGCCCAAATCGTCGCTTCCAGCCGTCCCGAGAAGGTCGTCGTGTTCGGCACCGCCATGAGGGGAGAGTCGGGCGACGAGGAGGCCACGAGGAGCCGACCGGGCGGCGCGCGCAGTGAAGGCAGATCGCGGAGAAGGGAATCGTCCGCGTCTCGAAGGCAAAGAAAGGTCGCGGCGTGATAGAAGGAACACTCGATTTAAGTCGCGGGTGAAACCGAATCGGACAAAATACGGCGTTAATGGGGGATAACGGGTCGGGTTTCTTTTGTTTAACGGGTTGGATTTCAGACCCGTTAAGCCCATTAACACTTAAACAAAAAGGGGTCATTAGAAATCTCCGTTCGAGTCCAGAAAAATTCCTAAAAATTCCTGGAAATTCCATAGATTATCCTCCTAATCAACCGACAAATATTTTTTTTTTTTTTGGTATTTTACATTCTCCCCCACTTATTAAAATTTGGTCCCCAAATTTCGTACCTATATGCACAAATTTAATTCAAGCATATTCTGAAAATAACCACATACCTCAAGAAATAGATGAGGGTATCGAGCTCGGATAGTATCCTCCGGCTCCCATGTAGCCTCCTCATCCATATGATCTTTGCCATCCCACCTTTACGAGTCGGATGGTTTTGTTCATATGGCTCCTTGCGATCAAGAATCGTCGAGTCTCCTCATAAGTCGCGATTCGCTGAGTGGTATCGGAACTTCTTTTTAGAACATGGTCGGATCGCGGACGTATTTCCCTTAACATGGAAACATGGAATACGTTGTGAACACCCCCGCAAGTGTCGGAGGTAAAGCCAACCGATAAGCTACACCTCCAATCCGCCTAATATCTCAAATGGACCAATATAGCGGAGCTAATTTTCCTTTAGCCCAAATCTCTGACTCTTCGTGGGTGACACTCAGAGAATACATGGTCCCCGATCGAGAATTCCAAAGGCCTTCGCCCGTCCGCATAACTTTTCTCGCCGATCTCGCGGCCTCGATAACCGCTGCTCGATCACTCACTCAACTCGCTGGCCCCGGCCGATACTCGAGGCCCCAATATCCGCTGCTCCCAACTTCCTCCCATAACACAGAGATCCGCAGGTTCCGCCAGATAATGCCTCGAATGGAGCCATCCGATAGAAGAGTGGTAGCCATATTGCAGAGGCAACCCACTAAAGGAATGTGATCCTCCCAACCGCCACCAAATCCATGACGCAAGACCTCAATAAATCCTCCAGTCCGAATGGTACGCTCGATCGCCCGTCTCGCGGATGAAAGGTTGTACCGAGTCAAGCTCGCGGCCCATGGCTCGCCGCAAACTCGCCGTAATCGCGAAGTAAATCGCGATCTCTATCGATATAATACTCAATGGTACTCCATGTAACTGATGATCTCTCAAGAAGATAATTCCGCTTAGACGATCCAATGAGTCCGCCTCACGAATCGGAAGGAAGTGAGCCGATTTCGTTAATCGATCCACGATCACCCAAATCGCAGATGTCCTTTACGGGTTCTCGGGTAATCCCAGAACGAAGTCCATCGTGATATGCTCCTACTTCCATTCCGGATCGAGATTTCAAGTAACCGCAGTTTCGATGTTCGCCTTCACTTGCCGCATACCGACATCGTGCCACAAAATCGCAATATCCCGCTTCATACCGTTTCCACCAAGAGAAGCGCTTCAAATCTCGATACATCCGAGTACCACCGTGATGTATAGCAAATCTCGATCGATGGGCTTCATGTAGCAATTCTTCTTTAATCGGGTGTGTGTCCGAACACATAGTCGCCCTCGAAACGGTACACCATTCTCGCTACTCGAGAAATCCTCGACGCTCGAGTCTATCGTCGCCGCCAAGAACCGCAGATGTCGATCACTAACTTGTGCTTCCTTGATCCTCTCACCAATAGCGATCGGGCAACCATAGATACTAATATTCCCCGATGTTTGACCGTGTTCCGGCTAATCCCAACTCGGAGAACTCGAACGGATCGACAAGAATCGCCGCCGATGACCGCCGTAACTCCACGAGACTTCGCCAGCGCATCCGCTACCACATTAGCTTTTCCTGATGATACTGGATGGTGCAACATAATCCTTCGATACTCCATCCATCGCCTCTCGCCTCGTATTCATTTCTTCGTGAACAGATACTTGATTTTATGGTCTGGTAGATCTCAAAGGTAATCCCATACAAGTAGTGCCTCCATATCTTCAATGCGTAAAATAATGGCGCTAACTCCAGATCGCATTGGGTAATTTCTCTCGTGATCTTTTAGTCGACGGAGGCATAAGATACCACACGCTGGATCGCATCGTAATCGCCCCAACCCTTGGATAGAAGCATCCGTGATAGAGAACCATCCCATCAACGCCGTAAGGAATCACTAAGATAGGTGCAGAAACTAGTTGTCGCTTAAGCTCGGAAGCTAGTCTCAAGCCTCGACTGTGAACTCAATTCCTTTACGAGTCAGCGAGTGAGTGGCATGGCGATACTGAGAATCCTCCACGAATCTCCGATAATACCCTACCGCACAAGGAAACTACGGACCTCGACCGATTTTGGCCGCTCCCAACGTAATCGCCTCAATCTTCGGGATCTACAGAAATACTCGTTGGACACAACATGTCCAAGAAAACCCACCGAGGATAACTGTAATGCACATTTGCTAAACTTGGCATACAACGCCTGCCGCAATTTCCAATACTATCCGCAGATGTTGTTCATGCTCTTCCTGGATCGAGAATAAATCAATATATCGTCGATGAACACTATTACGAACTGATCTATATACCTCGTGAATACCGGTTCATTAAGTCCATAAATGCAGGGGCATTCGTGAGACCAAACGACATCACTAGAAACTCGTAATGTCCATAACGTGCGAAGCTTTCGAACATCCTCATCTCTTATCCGCGATGATATTTTGAGCGCAGATCAATTTTAGAATACACACATGTATCCTTGATCGAACAAATCTTCTATCCTCAGCGGGATATTTGTTCTTAATCAGGATCGCATTCGTGCCGATAGTAATACATAACCGCAACGATCCATCCTTCTTCGACAAAGAGTACCGTGCTTCTATGGTGAAACACTAGGTCGGATGAATCCATTATCTAGCAACTCCCGCAGCTTGAACTTTAAGTTCATTCACTCCTTCGCGCCATCCGATAAGGAGGTTTCGATATAGGCGCGTTCTCGAATCACCTTATCGCAAATTCAACTTGCCTAGGAGGTGGCAAGCCTGGAAGTTTATCTGGAAATACATCTGGATACTCTCAGACTACTCGCACATCAGAGAGAGGTGGTAGTCCTTCATTCTCAACCTTGACCAGAGATAGCAAATACCCCTGACAACCCTGGGCCAATAGCTTCTGAGCCAGTAAAGCTGATATAATGGATAATCCATCATCTCTGGTACCAACAAATTCCCAAGCTGGTTGATCTGGTGGTCGGAATGTCACCACTCGCGCTCTACAATCCATCAGAAGCGTGATAAGCGCCAACCACCCATACCGAGAATAATATCGAACTCTATCATTTCCAACACCAAGATCCACTGTAAGGATATGCCCACAAAGTCTAATGGGCAACCCTTTGATTTCTTGGTGGCTAGTTAGCACCTCTCCGGATGGCAAGGATATTGCTAACCCACAAGAACGAACCCCGGGATTCTTCCAACCCTACTCGTAAATACTCTAGATACAAATGAAGATCTATCAACGATCAAGATATATAGCATAAATCAAACCATACTGCTGTGATGATCGATCCATCACCCACCAGGCCTCCTCTCTAGTGATGGCAAAACTCGCCCAGCCTCAATATTCATCTACCGCATCCCTAACGGCAGTAGTAGTGTGCCTCCACTCCTATCGATCCGCTCGGGTACCCGAGGCCGAGTAGCCGGTGCGTGCATCGTATCCTCGAGAATTGGCCGTACAACCGCCGAGGTGCATACTCCCGGGTAGTAGATCACCGGAGATGCTGGTATCGATCGCCGTCGGCATCATCGTATGGGCACCTCGCATCCGTACAATCGAGCCGTGGAGGTACCCGCCTCGCCCATAAGTCCGAGTCCGCGGCTCGGCCGCCGCTGGTAGATCGCTTTCCTTTGGAGCTATCAGAAACTCCAACCGCGGCTCTTCAGCGCATAATCACGGCTAGTATGACCCGGTCGTTTTCAATAATAGCAAACCGGCTGATCCAACGGACACTCGATACTCGCGGGCTTTCGGATCCACATTTATAACATCCATTCTGCCTCGCCCTTACGCTACTCGAGATCCTCCGTAAAACTCACGCCGGATGTTTCCCTTCGTGATCTAGCCGACCTTCCGCAAAGACTTCGCGTAGTTCCTTTCTTCCGAGTCCCCGGTCAACCCCGGTTCTGCTGCGCCTGGTCATCCGCTTCTCGATATCCTTCTCCTTGGAAATTTGTTAAGTCATCTCGATGAAGAGGGCGCGTCCAAAGGCTCTCCTCGTATGAGGTAATGGTAGATCCCGATATTCGCCCGTATATAGATAGCAAGGCCTGTGAACTCGATACATACGACCGCATCCCGAGCTACTAGGTGAGAGCAGAACTCGATAGTCCGTAAACTCTGCGCTTGTACTCCATGCATCGATCACCTTGCTTCGACTTAGAAATTCCCGACGACGGTCAGAAAATGCCAAGGAAAGTACGCCTCGTAAAGCGCCTCAAAGTCGGCCCAAGTAATCATGCGCCCCGGATAGAGTCTTCGCAATTTCCACCAAGTGACACCGATCTCTCGAGATGATATGCAAAGAAGGCCCACCTTCTCCACATCCGCGCTTCATATACTCAAGGTGTCTTCCATATTTTCCACCAAGATCGGCAATCCATGGCCTGACTTCTAACAAGGTGAACTTCTCCTTGGCCGATCGTGCTAACACGAGTATCCGTGACTTATCATTGAGCCCATCGGACTCGTGGGCTCGCGTAGTCGCTGGTGTATCCGATTCGAGGCCCAATCACCAATAGGGTTTTGGCCGAGGTGGTGCTTGAGTAGCGTGCCTGGGCCTCAACAAGATCTCGCCCCTCCCTCCGCCGCTGGATGGACGGCCTCGACCACGAGTCTGAACAGGTGGCATGACTCTGACAGTCTTCACCTGCTGAACCAGTCTAGGTAAGCATCTGACTAAAGTATAAATTATCAGGAATACTTACTTCGTGTTGCTCGGAGCTTATGCCGCCAATCCCATCTCACAAAAACCAAAACCGAAAATATACCGACTGAGAATCCAAGAATCAAAAACAAAATCACAATATGGCATCGGAGTATAAATAAAGTTGTCACGCCCGAGAGCATGCCGAGCCAAAATCAAACGGACGGCACCTCTCAGACGTGGCAACATTTCGTTAATACAAGGCCCGTAGAGGCCCACAACAAAGAATAATATAATAAACATATAAATATATATCAACACGCAGCGGAAATGTAAACACATACTCACAACACAATTTATCAAAACCTACAGGTGTACACCACCTGACAAGATCACAGTACTAAACTCGTAAATAAACCAACGACAAGTCCATAAACAAAACACGAGTCCATGACATAGGACCAGAATCCAAAACACATAAACAAGCCCATACACAACCAGAACGAACTCCTCGAGAGACTAAAAAAAACGGAGATGAGATAGATCGGTCGGCGCAGCTCCAAGTCATCACGAAGACCTCTACTCACTGGGCACGTAAAAACCTGTGGTCGAGGTGGTGAGTAAAACTCACAGAGTAATCGTGAGAAAACATATAAATATATGTATTAATATTACATGTCATTCAACGGTTTAATCTACTCATACAACAAGTATACATCAAAGATAACAATAGATATGCATGTATATACTAAATAAACTCAACATCAACGATCGACATACTGCAATACTACCCTATCCTGATCCAACCTGGGCATATAATCACATCATAGGGTATAAAAATATAGTACCAACACAATACCCTAACCTGAGTCAAGAGTATCACTGTGAATATCCGATAGGTATACAAGTATCAACCTACTACCATACAGGAATATGCAATAACATGTATGAATATGTACAAACAAATGCAACGGGCATAGTACATACAAATGCATCATCAAAGTGAGTATCCATATAGACTATATCTGTATGTATACTAATCACCATCATCCATATATATATATATATACAAGGTGTATGTATATATATATAATCATATGCAAAACACAGATGATACTAAGAATGCAAAGATGCATGGTCATGCTCGCCACCTACTCGCTACCACGACTCCAGGTGGCCTAGGTGGCACGACATGACAACTATCCCGACTCACCGCCACCACCTCGAAAGTGACCGAGTTGGGTAGTATGATCCAGTAGCATATGAGCGTAAGTAGCTCGCTACGCAACGGGGGTCCCTGCTGCTGGCCACTCCGACTGACACTGCCAATGAGCGGTCGAGTGCCACGCACCCAGGACAACTGCACGCACCCCAACAACCATCATCAATAATGGTAGAGTGCGGCACAACAAATGCTATCTCACCCCGCCATTCCTCCGAAGTAACCTCGAGGCAGGATGACTGACGACTCTCTCTCAACCCCAAGGGGAGACGATGTCGTCAGTATGCATGCAATGATATGAGGGTACTGTCTCACATACAGAACATCTACCCTAGACTCTCTATTCAATAAAGAGTCACACCCAATTGACAAGACACTCTCTACCTCAGAGAGAGTCACTCATCCGATCATGACAAGTTAGGACCATCTATCCTAGCGACACATTATCGCCCACGACTCATATGACCATTCACACAACCCGTGGTTGGTGAATAAATGTGCAACATACAAGTATGAAATAAGTCCTACATCTAGGGTCATAATTATCCACAGAGGATCTTTTGTCAAATTTACAATTTAGGTCATCCTCCGTACTCTAACATCTACACCCTACTAAACCGCTCACCTACTTACATCACATCAAGAAGTTCTAGATCATGCTAGGGAATATGCGTTATCAATAATCGAGCACACATATATATCAACGTAAGTTCAAGCATACGATAAACAGAGCATGATCAAGGTAATATGAACACCTAATATGTTCATATCTATATCTAAATCTGAAATCATTACATCTACCCGACCAAGAGGAAATTACCTACCTAGAAATGCTCAGATAATCCTCACGGCCGCGGACCCGCCTCAGATCCACGATCCGCACAAACCATAATATGCATTAAGTTCAAGCACATGACAATAGATATACAAATCCACTACTATATCGCTCTTATATTCGTATCCCTTTATCGAATACAATTTAGAAACCCGAATTAGCCCGACTTGATCGCTTATTTTACATCCATCGGTTTTAATTAGCAAAAGTGCTAACTTCTCATACAATTTTATATTCGACTTAACAAAGTTAATCTCATAAAGATTTAACCTTTTACCCCACCCGATTTTATAGTATCATCAATGTAATCACCATAACTCTAATTTATAAACACAACCCTTACAGCTTGTCCCGCACTACACAAGCAACTCTATAATTAATATCTATCATTCCTGGTTAACAAGTAGGCTAACCTATAATCATTTACAGCCATTTTAACCAACCCATACCCCATCCAATTTCACAGCCAACACTTACAATTCTAATTCAAGAATATTAACAGATGAAGGTGATAGCATAATTCAACTTACCAACCCTAGAATTGTCACCGGTGGAAATCCTTTCCAATTCTGCCCTATACAACCGTTTGAGACCCCTGCCCAAACCAAATCAACAACTCCTAAGCATTCATCTCCTGTCCATCAATGAATTGAACGGGATTTACAACACAAAAAATGGAAATTGTTTCTGCTTACCACTATTGAAACCTCACGCGCTCCCCCGATCGGCGTTACGTAAACGCCACGCCCAAATCCATCGATCGGCTTAACCAAGGAAGATGAACAGCAAGATAAATAGAGGAGAGATCAACTTACCGACAGTCGGAATTTCCCCCAATTCTGCTTGGTTCGTCGGACGCCCCAACCACAACGACGCTACCCTATCACTGCCGAGTTAGGGCTACACAGGGGAAGGAGATCAATCGATGAAGAACCGCCTCAACTAATCGACATCCAAGGTAGGGAGCAACACAACGGTGCTCACCTTTTTCCCGACTCACCGCAAGGGATCGCTTGGTTCGCCGGAAACTTCAAGAACACCCGCCGCTGCCCTATTTCACAAACCCACGATCAATCAACAAGAGAACACTGGATTTGCAGAATTCGACCAAGGTAGGGAGGGTAAATCCTTACCTATTACCGATCTCACGCCACGACTCTCTCCTTCAATCACGCTCGACGCTTCTCCCGCCCCAAATCGCCGCCCCGCCCCGAGAAGGTCGCGTGGCACCGCCATGGAGGGGAGAGTCGTGCGACGAGGAGGCCAGCGAGGAGCCGACCGGCGGGCGGTGTACCGTGAAGGCGAGATCGCGCGGAGAAGGGAATCGTCGCGCGTGCGAAGGCAAAGAAACCGAAGTCGCGGCGGTGATAGAAGGAACGCTCGATTTAAGTCGCGGGATGAAACCGTAACCGGACGGAAAATACGGCTTGGCGTTAATGGGGGATAACGGGTCGGGTTTCTTTTGTTTAACGGGTTGGATTTCAGACCCGTTAAGCCCATTAACACTTAAACAAAAAGGGGTCATTAGAAATCTCCGTTCGAGTCCAGAAAAATTCCTAAAAATTCCTGGAAATTCCATAGATTATCCTCCTAATCAACCGACAAATATTTTTTTTTTTTGGTATTTTACATTCTCCCCCACTTATTAAAATTTGGTCCCCAAATTTCGTACCTATATGCAAAAAAATTAATTCAAGCATATTCTGAAAATAACCACATACCTCAAGAAACAGATGAGGGTATCGAGCCTGATAGTATCCTCCACCTCCCACGTAGCCTCCTCATCCATATGATTCTGCCATCCCACCTTTACGAGTCGGATGGTTTTGTTCCGCAACCGCCGCCTTCGCGATCAAGAACTGCCGAGTCTCTCATAAGTCGATTCTACCGAGTGGTATCGAACTTCTTTCAACATGGTCGATCGCGCACGATTTCCTTAACATGGAAACATGGAATACGCTTGTGAACACCCGCAAGTGTCGGAGGTAAAGCCAACCGATAAGCTACACCTCCAATCCTCCAATATCTCAAATGGACCAATATAGCGTGGAGCTAATTTTCCTTTAGCCCAAATCTCTTGACTCTTTCGTGGGTGACACTCGTAGGAATACATGGTCCCCGATCGAGAATTCCAAAGGCCTTCGCCCGGTCCGCATAACTTTTCTCACGATCTCGGCCTCGGGAGTAACCGCTGCTCGATCACTCGTATCAACTCAAGGCCCCGCCGATACTCGAGGCCCCAATATCTGCTGCTCCCAACTTCCTCCCATAACACAGAGATCCGCAGGGTTCCGCCGATAATGCCTCGAATGGAGCCATCCGGATAGAAGAGTGGTAGCCGTTATTGTAGGCAAACTCCACTAAAGGAATGTGATCCTCCCAACCGCCACCAAATCCATGACGCAAGACCTCAATAAATCCTCCGTAGTTGATGCGTTCGGCCCGTCTGTCTCGCGGATGAAAGGTTGTATCGAGTCGAAGCTCGTGCCCATGGCTCGCCGCAAACTCTCCGAATCGCAAGTAAATCGCGGATCTCTATCGATATAATACTCAATGGTACTCCATGTAACTGATGATCTCTGCAGATAATTCCGCTAGACGATCCAATGAGTCCGCCTCACGAATCGGAAGGAAGTGAGCCGATTCGGTTAATCGATCCACGATCACCCAAATCGCAGATGTCCTTTACGGGTTCGTAATCCGTAACGGTCCATCGTGATATGCTCCCACTTCCATTCCGGATCGAGATTTCAAGTAACCCGCAGGTTTCGATGTTCGCCTTCACTTGTCCGGGCATACCGCATATGCCACAAAATCGCAATATCCTGCTTCATACCGCTCCACCAGAAGCGCTTTCAAATCTCGGCACATCCGAGTACCACCAGGATGTATAGCAAATCTCGACTGATGGGCTTCATGTAGCAATTCTTCTTTAACTGGGTGTGTGTCCGGAACACATAGTCGTCCTCGGAAACGAAGTACACCATTCTCGTCACTCGAGAAATCCGTCTGACGTTCTGAGTCTATCGTGCTGCTCAAGAACTGCAGATGCTGATCACTGACTTGTGCTTCCTTGATCCTCTCAGCAATGGCGGACTGGGCAACCATAGATACTAATATCCCCCGGGATGTTTGACCGTGTTCCGACAATCCCAACTCGGAGAACTGTCAACAGACAAGAATCGCCGATGATCGCCGTAACTCCACGAGACTTCGCCACGATCCGCTACCACATTAGCTTTTCCTGATGATCGATGGTGCACCATAATCCTTCAGATACTCCATCCATCGTCTCTGTCTCAGATTCAGCTCTTTCTGTGTGAACAGATACTTCAGACTTTTATGGTCTGTGTAGATCTCAAAGGTAATCCCATACAAGTAGTGCCTCCATATCTTCAATGCGAAAATAATGGCGGCTAACTCCAGATCGTGCACTGGGTAATTTCTCTCGTGATCTTTTAGTTGACGGGAGGCATAAGATACCACACGGTTGATCGATCGTAATCGCTTCCCAACCCTTGGATAGAAGCATCCGTATAGAGAACCATCCCATCAACGCCAGAAGGAATCACTAAGATAGGTGCAGAAACTAGTTGTCGCTTAAGCTCCTGGAAGCTAGTCTCGCAGCCTCGACCGTGAACTTGGCCCTTTACGAGTCAGCGAGTGAGTGGCATGGCGATACTCGAGAATCCCTCCACGAATCTCCGATAATACCCGCCTGTACAAGGAAACTACAGACTCTCGACCGATTTTGGCCGCTTCCCAACCGTAATCGCCAATCTTCTGGGGATCTACAGAAATACCTCTGTTGGACACAACATGTCCAAGAAAACCCAATGAGGATAACCAGAATGCACATTTGCTAAACTTGGCATACAAGTGCTCCTGTCGCAAAATTTCCAATACTATCCGCAGATGTTGTTCATGCTCTTCCTCGGATCGAGAATAAATCAATATATCGTCGATGAACACTATTACGAACTGATCTATATACCTCAGGAATACCCGGTTCATTAAGTCCATAAATGCATCTGGGGCATTCGTGAGACCAAACGGCATCACTAGAAACTCGTAATGTCCATAACGGGTGCGGAACGCTGTTTTCTGAACATCCTCATCTCTTATCCGAAGCTGATGATATCCTGAGCGCAGATCAATTTTAGAATACACACATGTATCCTTAAGCTGATCGAACAAATCTTCTATCCTCGGCAGTGGATATATGTTCTTAATCAGGATCGCATTCGTCGATAGTCAATACATAACCGCAACGATCCATCCTTCTTGACAAAGAGTACCTGCTCCCATGGTGAAACACTAGGCCTGATGAATCCATTATCTAGCAACTCTGCAGGTTGAACTTTAAGTTCATTCATCTCCTTCGCCATCCGATAAGGAGGTTTCGATATAGCGCGGTTCTCGAATCACCTCTATCGCAAATTCAACTTGCCTGAGGAGGCAAGCCCGAAGTTCATCAGAAATATATTCGATACTCTGACTACTCGCACATCGTAGAGAGGTGGTAGTCCTTCGCTTCTCAACCTTGACCAGATAGCAAATAACCCCGACAACCCCGGGCCAATAGCTTCGAGCTCGTAGAAGTCGATATAATGGATAATCCATCATCTCCGTACCAACAAATTCCCAAGCCGGTTGATCCGGTGGTCGGAATGTCACCACTCGCGCCTACAATCCATCAGTAGCGTGATAAGCTTTACCAACCACCCATACCGAGAATAATATCGAACTCTATCATTTCCAACACTGAAGATCCACGTAAGGATATGCCCGCCAAAGTCTAATGGGCAACCCTTGATTTCTTGGTGGCTAGTTAGCACCTCTCCGATGGCAAGGATATCGCTAACCCACAAGAACGAACCCGGGATTCTTCCAACCCTACTCGTAAATACTCTAGATACAAATGAATGGGAATCACCAGATCTATCAACGACAAGATATATAGCATAAATCAAACCATACCGCTGTATGACCGATCCATCACCGCTATGCCTCCTCTCTAGTGATGGCAAAACTCGCCCAGCCTCAATATTCATCTACGTGATCCCTAACGGCAAGTAGTGTGCCTCCACTCCTACCGGATCCGCTCGCGGGTACCGAGGCCGAGTAGCCGGTGCGGTGCATCGTATCCTCGAGAATTGGCCGTACAAACCGCCGAGGTGCGTATACTCTGTAGTAGATCACCGGAGATGCAGGTACCGATCGCTGGCATCATCAGATGGGCACCGCATCCGTACAACCGAGCCGTGGTGGAGGTACCGGCCGCTCGGCCCATAAGTCCGAACCGCGGTCGCCCCTCGTACGCCGGGTAGATCGCTTCTTTGTTGGAGCTTATCGAAACTCCAATCGTGCCTTTCGCCGCATAATCACGCTAGTATGACTCGTCGCTTGCAATAATAGCAAACCTACCGATCCAACGGACACTCGATACTGCGTGGCTTTCAGATCCACATTTATAACATCCATTCCGCCTCGGCCCTTACGGGCTACTCGAGATCCTCCGTAAAACTCCGATGCCGGACGCTTCCTTCGTGATCTAGCCGACCCTTCCGCAAAGACTTCGCGTAGTTCCTTTCTTCTCGAGTCCCCGAGTGAACCCTCGGTTCCGCTGCTTGCCTTGGTCATCCGCTTCGATATCCTTCTCCTTGGAAATTTGTTGGGAAGTCATCTCGATGAAGGCCTCCTCAGTATGAGGTAATGGTAGATCCCGATATTCGGCCCGTATATAGATAGCAAGGCCTCGTGAATTGACATACATACGATCCGCATCCCGAGCTACTAGGTGAGAGCAGAACTCGATAGTCCGGTAAACTCGCGTTGTACTCCATGATGCATCGATCACCTTGCTTCGCACTTAGAAATTCGACGACGGTCAGAGAAATGCCGAAGGAAAGCATCGCCTCCGTAAAGCGCCTCAAAGTCGGCCCAAGTAATCATGCGCCCCGGATAGAGTCTTCGCAATTTCCACCAAGTGACGGCTGATCTACGAGATGATATGCAAAGAAGGCCCACCTTCTCCACATCTGCAGCTCATATACTCAAGGTGTCTTCCATATTTTCCACCAAGATCGGGCAATCCATGGGTCGGACTTCGAACAAGGTGAACTTCTCCTTGGTCCGATCGTGCTAACACGAGTATCCGTGACTTATCATTGAGCCTCTGGACTCGCGGCTCGGCGTAGTCGCGTGGTGTATCCGGATTTTGAGGCTCCGAATCACCAATAGGGTTTTGCTGAGGTGGTGCTTGAGTAGCGTGCTCGGCCTCAACAGATCTCGCCCCTCCCTCCGGCCGCCACTCGGATGGACGGCCTCGACCACGAGTCTGAACAGGTGGCATGACTCTGACAGTATTCACCTGTTGAACAAGTCTAGGTAAGCATCTGACTAAAGTATAAATTATCAGGAATACTTACTTCGTGTTGCTCGGAGCTTATGCCGCTGTCAATCCCATCTCACAAAAACCAAAACCGAAAAATATACCGAATTTGAGAATCCAAGAATCAAAACAAAATCACAATATGGCATCGCAGTAACCTTCGGCTCGATTAATAAAGTTGTCACGCCCCGAGAGCATGCCGAGCCGAAAATCAAACGGACGGCACCTCCCCTGTACGTGGCAACATTTCGGGTTAATACAAGGCCCGTAGGCCCACAACAGCAATATAATAAACAGATAAATATATATCAACACGCAGCGGAAATGGAAACACATACTCACAACACAATGTATCAAAACCTACAGGTGTACACCACCTGACAAGATCACAGTACTAAAATCGTAAATAAAACAACGACAAGTCCATAATCAAAACAAGAGTCCATGACATAGGACCAGAATCCAAAACACATAAACAAGTCCATACATAACCAGAACGAACTCCTCGAGAGACTAAAAAAAATGGAGATGGGATAGATCGGTCGGCGCAGCTCCAACTCATCACGAAGACCTCTACCTGTTACCTGGGCGACAGAAAAACCCAGGGTCGGAGGTGGTGAGTAAAACTCAGCAGGTAATCAGAGAAAACATATAAATATATGTATTAATATTACATGTCATTCAACAGTTTAATCTACTCATACAACAAGTATACATCAGCATAACAATAGATATGCATGCATATACTAAATAAACTCAACATCAACGATGCTGACATACCTGGCAGTCAGCTACCCTATCCTGATCCAACCTGGGCATATAATCACATCATAGGGTATAAAAATATAGTACCAACACAATACCCTAACCTGAGTCAAGAGTATCACTGTGAATATCCGATAGGTATACAAGTATCAACCTACTACCATACAGGAATATGCAATAACATGTATGAATATGTACAAACAAATGCAACAGGCATAGTACATACAAATGCATCATCAAAGTGAGTATCCATATAGACTATATCTGTATGTATACTAATCATCATCATCCATATATATATATATACAAGCAGGTATGTATATATATATAATCATATGCAAAACAGATGATATTAAGAATGCAAAGATGCATGGTCATGCTCACACCCCTACTGCTACCACGACCCGGTGTGGCCTAGGTGGCACGACATGACAACTATCCCGACTCACCGGCCACCACTCGAGTGACCGAGTTGGGTAGTATGATCGAGCATATGAGCGTAAGTGAAGTAGCTCACACGAACGGTCCTCGCCGCCACTCCGACCGACACCGCTAATGAGCGGTCGAGTGCCACGCCACTAGACAATCGTGACGCACCCCAACAACCATCATCAATAATGGTAGAGTGCGGACAACAAATGCTATGCTCTCACCCCGCCATTCTCCTCGAAGTAACCTCGGGAGGCAGGATGACCGAGACGACTCTCTCAACCCCAAGGGAGACGATGTCGCCAAGATGCATGCAATGATACGAGGGTACGTCTCACATACGTAAACATCTACCCTAGACTCTCTGCTCAATAAAGAGTCACACCCAATTGACAAGACACTCTCTACCTCAGAGAGTCACTCATCCGATCATGACAAGTTAGCGACACGCCCACGACTCATATGACCATTCACACAACCTGTGGTTGGTGAATAAATGTGCAACATACAAGTATGAAATAAGTCCTACATCTAGGGTCATAATTATCCACAGAGGATCTTTTGTCAAATTTACAATTTAGGTCATCCTCCGCACTCTAACATCTACACCCTACTAAACCGCTCGACCTACTTACATCACATCAAGAAGTTCTAGATCATGCTAGGAATATGCGCTATCAATAATCGAGCACACATATATATCAACGTAAGTTCAAGCATACGATAAACAGAGCATGATCAAGGTAATATGAACACCTAATATGTTCATATCTATATCTAAATCTGAAATCATTACATCTACCCGACCAAAGAGGAAATTACCTACTCAGTAAATGCCCAGATAATCCTCACGGCCGCATGACCCGCCTCAGATCCACGATCCGCACAAACCATAATATGCATTAAGTTCAAGCACATGACAATAGATATACAAATCCACTACTATATCGTTCTTATATTCGTATCCCTTTATCGAATACAATTTAGAAACCCGAATTAGCTCGACTTGATCGCTTATTTTACATCCATCGGTTTTAATTAGCAAAAGTGCTAACTTCCTCATACAATTTTATATTCGACTTAACAAAGTTAATCTCATAAAGATTTAACCTTTTACCCCACCCGATTTTATAGTATCATCAATGAATCACCATAACTCTAATTTATAAACACAACCCTTAGCTTGTCCCGTACTACAATCAACTCTATAATTAATATCTATCATTCTCGTTAACAAGTAGCTAACCTATAATCATTTACAGCCATTTTAACCAACCCATACCCCATCCAATTTCACAGCCAACACTTACAATTCTAATTCAAGAATATTAACAGATGAAGGTGATAGCATAATTCAACTTACCAACCCTAGAATTGTCACTGGGAAATCCTTTCCACTCGCTTCTATACAACCGCTTGAGACCCCGCCTAAACCAAATCAACAACTTCTAAGCATTCATCTCCTGTCCATCAATGAATTGAACGGAATTTACAACACAAAAAATGGAAATTGTTTCTGCTTACCACTATTGAAACCTCACTCGATCGGCAAATTTCACGTAAACGCCAACGCCCAAATCCATCGATCGGCTTAACCAAGGAAGATGAACAGCAAGATAAATAGAGGAGAGATCAACTTACCGACAGTCGGAATCTCCCCACTCGCTTGGTTCGCTTGACGCCAACCATTAACGACGCCGCCTCTATCACGCCGAGTTAGGGCTACACAGGGGAAGGAGATCAATCGATGAAGAACCGCCTCAACTAATCGACATCCAAGGTAGGGAGCAACACAACCAGTGCTCACCTTTTTTCCCGACTCTCACCGGCAGTGGACTGCTTGGTTCGCCGGAAACTTCAAGAACACCCGCCGCTGCCCTATTTCACAAACCCACGATCAATCAACAAGAGAACACTGGATTTGCAGAATTCGACCAAGGTAGGGAGGGTAAATCCTTACCTATTACCAACTGTCAGCGGCCACGACTCCTCTCCTTCGAATCGGCGGCTCTGATCGCTTCTCCCCTGCCCAAATCGTTGCTTCCAGCCGTCCCGAGAAGGTCGTCGTGTTCACCGGGCAGCTGCGCTATGAGGGGAGAGTCGTGCGACGAGGAGGCCAGCGAGGAGCCGACCGGCGGGCGGCGTACCGTGAAGGCGAGATCGCGCGGAGAAGGGAATCGTCGCGCGTGCGAAGGCAAAGAAACCGAAGTCGCGGCGGTGATAGAAGGAACGCTCGATTTAAGTCGTGGGGTGAAACCGTAACCGGACGGAAAATACGGCTTGGCGTTAATGGGGGATAACGGGTCGGGTTTCTTTTGTTTAACGGGTTGGATTTCAGACCCGTTAAGCCCATTAACACTTAAACAAAAAGGGGTCATTAGAAATCTCCGTTCGAGTCCAGAAAAATTCTTAAAAATTCCTGGAAATTCCATAGATTATCCTCCTAATCAACCGACAAATATTTTTTTTTTTTTTTTTTTTTTGGTATTTTACAGGGGACATTTGATAGGATCATCATATGCAAGCGACCGAAGTGAAGCGAGAAGTGAAGCTTCAACCTTCATTAGGCTCTCTCTTCCTAGAGATGGCTGCTCTTATCAGTTTCTATAGCAACTCGATGGTGCAGGTATGCCATCTTCGATGAGCCTCCCTCTTTCATAGAGGAGAGGGCTTGGTCCTTGATTGCTTGCAATTGAAAATTCTCTTTGGCTTATGCGACGAGTTGATCACTCAAGCAAGAGATCTCTAACTAGTTCTCTCACTCCCGGGCTAAGGATGCTTAAAGCAAAGTTTGATAGTGAGCTAACTCTTTTTCCAGAGAAGCCTCCTGTCGAAGGCTCTCATCACGCTCAGTGGATACCAGCCGAAACTGCTCCTCCCAATCTTGATCGGCTGGGGCAGGTAAGCTAGAGGAAGACATCACATTCGAAAGGGTGACCTACAATAGTTGATGTCATAGGTACTCATAATGATGGGCCACCTGGACTTGGTAGTCCGCTAAGTAGAGAAGTAACTCTTTTGTGGTGGGTGATGGCCTACATCATGGAATACGTCAATTGTTGACAGAGAAAGTACTCAAGAAGTCAGTCAAAAAGCTTGCTAGGCCTAACCCATGATGCATGCCTTCAACTCGAGGTTGCAACTCTTCCTGGTCCAAGATCGGTAGGTCTCTCAATGAAAAGGGAGATGGAGAATAGGAGGAGGTGTGTCCTTGTAAAGGTGGGGAGAGGGAGAGAACAAGAGGGGGCGAGGCAACCGGAGGTTCCATCTAGCAAAAAGGACGTAGGATAAATCAGGGCAAGCTTCTGTAGGGGGAAAAGACAACGTAAGAGAGAAAACCATAAGAGGATCCAGTTTCGACGAAAGGACTATGACACCTGTCTCAACATGAGAAGTGAGCGGATTGGATGGGAACTCAGCCTTAGAGGAGCAAGAAGTCCTAGGCAAGGAAGAGACGGAAAGAGGAACACCCAAAGGCATGAAGAATGGTGAGCCAAAGGGAATATCAGCGACCACGACAAGGAAAGAGCATTATAAAAATACATCAAAATAGCGACGAAATTTAACAAAAAATAATTTGTTGCAAATCTACAATAAAATTTGTGACGAGTTTCAAATTTCGTCGCAAATTAGTAACAAAATTTGCAACAAAAATTTTTTTGTCAAACTTATTTACATTTCCAACAAATTCATTTTCGTCGCAAATATCGTTGCAGTTTGGCAACGAAATTGATTTTTCGTTGTAAATTTACGACGAAAAATCAAATTCATTGCAAAAAATTTGCAATAAAATATAAATTGTCGCAGAATTTGTAACGAATTATATTTTCATTGCAAATTTTCGCAACCAATTATGAATTTGTTGCAAAAATTTGCAACGAATTATATTTTCATTGCAAATTTTGCAACGAATTCATAATTCGTTGCACATTCTATGACGAATTTATGAATTCGTTGTAAATTTTTCGACAAATTTAGCGATGAAAGAATTTCATCTAACATTTTCAATTAGTTGGCAAAGAAAATCATCGGCGGCAATTATGAAATTTACGACGAATTTAATATTCATTGCTAATTTAACAATGAATTTATTTTTCGTCGCTAAGTTTGCGACGAAAAATAAATTTCATCGTAGAATTTTGCGATAATATATAAATTCGTCAATAAATTTGCAACAATTTAATTATTCATTGCAAAATTTACGATAAATTTAGCGACGAAAATTTCTTCGTTGGTATTTTTAATTGACAATGAATACTCTATTCATCGCCAATTTAGCGACGAATCGAGTATTCGTCGCCAAATTGCCGATACTTCGTTCCGATTACATTGCTTATTGCACGATTTGATATCCCCTAATTATCACTAACTTCTCCTTTCCTCGATCCCTCACGCGCTCATCCCCTCTCGATTCGGTACTCTCCTCTAATTCATCTCTTCTCCTCTTCCACCGCTCGTCCCTGCTTACGACGTCACTGCCGCAAGCTCGAGCGGCAAGTGTTGTGAGGTGTCGTGGCCTCGTGGCACCTGACCTGCCAGGTTGCGATAGGTGGCGCGGCCTCGCAGCACTTCTGTGAGGTCGTGACAGGTGTCGCACTTCTGTGAGGTCGTGACAGGTGGCGCGGCCTCGCAGCACTCCTTTTTTTCGTTCAAAATAGGAGAAATACGATGAACTTGCATAAAGAAATTCGAGTGCAAGTGATGATGCAGTCGAATCTGAGCCTTCTATTAACAATATCGATTTATGGCTTGAAGCAACTGGAGGGGTGAAAAGTGAAAGAATAATTGGACTCGGTTCTTTAAGCCGAACCTATAAAGCTCCTGGTGCTTCTTCTTCATCCTCCCCGAAAGTAAAAGCAAAACTAAATCAATTGACCGAAGAGGTTACTCATTTGAGGGAGTTACTAGCGCAAAAGGAAAATGAATCGAGACAAAGAGAGCAGGAAGTAAATGAACAGATGAACGAATTTCGGAGGCAACAAATGTTCATTATGCAACATCTTCAATTAACATCTAGTTCAAGTCAACTTCCTCCTTCTCGATCTGGTCCTCCTCCTTATCCCTGTAATAATGACAATGATGATGTATTTTTCATTGATGATGGTGGTGACGATGGTGGCTACGTTTGAATTTATTTGTTGTATTTAAATATTACTTGACTTATTACATACGATATCTATGTATTGTACGTTATGTTTATGTTTGTTATGTATATATTGATTTGGTATTTAAGTTTAATGTGTTAATTAGTTTATATTGTTATATGTGTTTGTTGTAAAACAGAGAAAATAGTATAATCTATCATAATATTTTTTTTAAATTTTTCCAGATTAGCAACGAAAAAAAATTCATCGCAGATTTATGACGAAAAAATATTTTTTGTCGCAGAATTGGCAACAAAAAAAATCGTTGCAAAAAATGATGCACCATTCGACTGCCGCATTTGTCCAATCTACTGGTATACTATCAATCGAGTGGACAGTCAGCTAAAGAAGGTGCTTTGACAAGCTTATCCACCATCAGTCGACTGATACATGCGAATTTGCGACAAAAAATTTTTTCGTCGCAGAAATTGCATCGAAAAAAATTTTTGTCGCAGAATATCCATAACAGTCGACTGATCAACATGATCAGTTGACTGCTATTACTGTAGCACCTTACAGAACTTTTGATAGTCGACCGAGCAATCGACTATCCCCTTGGCAATCGACCGAAAGAATCGACCCGATCGATCAAAACGCTCACCGATCGCTATTACTATAGTAGCTCGTAGAACTTTAGGTCGATCGACCACCAATCAGTCAGACGCCAAATGACTGATGGGTTTCATCAGTCGACTGGATTCGAATATTTTGCAACGAATTTTTTTCATTGCAGATTTGGTGACAAAAAAATATTCGTCGCCAAATTTATTTTTATTCATGAAAATATGTTTATTAAACTTTTGTGACGAACTATTTTTTTGTCCCAGATTTGGCGACAAACTATGTTTCGTAGCCAAATTTGGCAACGAATAGTTATATTCGTCACCAAATTTAGCGATGAATTTTGTAAAAAAAAATTTATTCGTTGCAAATTTTATGACGAATTTGTTTTTTTGTTGCAAAATTCGTTGCAAAATTATTTTGTAACGAATTTTGCAACAAAATTATTTTGTAACGAATTTTGAATAAAAATTCGTTGCCAAATTCATCTCCAAATCCTATATAATTTGTAGTGGAGAAGGAGGGATGTGAAAGGGGAATGGGGGCTTTGGGTTGAATTTCTCGCGAGCCTTGGGTTGCCCTCTTAAGAATCTTAGCATCACTGCCTTCATATTGGCAAAGGAAGGTGAAGTCAGCACCTCCAAGGTACGGTACTTTACCTCCCGAGGAGAAGAGGGGAACGGAGCCGACGGAGGACCAGGGTCACTCTTATAGAGTTTTAGGGATGGATGACAACGTAGGAAAAGGAGGCAATCCCCGTCTTAGTGGGAAACCCAAACCCCTAGAAATGGGGAAAGGCTTGTAAGATAGGGTATGTTGTGACAACAAGTCCATAATGTCATATCAAGCCTACAGTGAACGAAATCCAGTAAAAAGGCCCAAATCATAGAGGGAGAAGAGGGTCCGATTTTTCAAAAGCCCGAGGCAAACCAAAAGAGAAGGCTTGATTGATAATGTATAATTTCTCATTGCTTTCTATTGACATTCATCTTATCATCGGTACAGGAAGAACTTTAAAGTCCACAAGGATTTTGACAAGGCCAATCAAGACAGTTCATAAGCCCTCAACTAGGCCAAAGTGTTCCGAGGTGAGTAGCTCGACACGTTCTCTCATTCTCTTAAAGATCATGGATCATCCCTGGGTATGCACTAAGATACCCCTACCTTTTCTTATATGTATATATTTCACTGTTTTTTTTCACTTTTACACCCATACATTCCTTCCTTAGACATAATTGAGACTTCGTACCACTCCCTAGTAAATAAAGTAGATAAGAAGAAGAAGGGAAGGAAGTAGAGTGTGACCATACCAAAGAATAAAATAATGAGACACTATGAAGTAGTTAGATTTGATAACAGTTGGCCTTGATCAGCTAATATATTAGACAAAGGAGGAACTCGGCTCATTTTTTCCATAGCAAATGAGATGGAGAGAGATGGGAAAGGAATTGCTCTGCAACATGGGAAACCTTTCCCTAAGGGAAATTTTTATCTATAACGTTGAGAATTGGACATATGAACAAGGGTACATGTTATATCTTAGCGAAAGAGAAAATCAATCTCAGCTTGTATAATGTGGTATCGCACCTCCACAGAAGCCCCTTTGGCGGAATGATACGGGAACTGCACGAAAGGTTAATGTCAAAGTTGGTGAACATAGATCCCGCCTCATTTAGTCCTGGAAGGTAGTAGCTCCTACTGAGGATACCACCCCATCAGATCCCCTTTTAGTCGACCGGGTCGACAATGCTGATGTGACATACAAAGCCTGATTCTCTTGTGAAAAATGCCCTGACCTGCATCGGGAGTTCCCCTCACAGAGACGCTCTAGATTCTCCATTTGAATATGCTTTAGGCATTCCTGAATGCTTTTCTTGAGGGCTCAGGCAAAGGGGGTTGTGCCTTCTGAGGGTTCTCCGTCAACAACCCTGGGATATGCCGGACCCTGCAAAACAAATGACAAAGTTAGAGCACACAGTATAGTGTGAGAAGACCTGTGAGAGGAGAGGAAAGTGAAGATCATGTCATCAATTGGTCTCCGTGGAGACGAGAATTCAAAAGTGGAGTCTCTGGAAGAAGTCCCCGAAGGCACATATACGACAGAGGGAGACCTGGTTGGGGCAACAACTCAAGGATGACCTTGAAGGCAAGTTGAGCGGCGAGGAGGGGAGAATGAGGGAATAAGTGTGATTTTCTTCCCCGACGAAGATAGGGGTCTGGAGATAAAGTCGGGGAATAGTCAAGAGGCCCCGATAGGGGAGGATGCTTGGGTTGCACTGTTGGGTTTTTCCGAGCCGCAAAAACCGCTTTTTGCGTTGCGGAAACCTCGGAAGCCCCGGCCACGGATCCGTGCGAAGATGTATTAAAACAAAACATGTATGTGTTTATATAAAAACCCTAGATCTACCTTAGATCTAGAAGGTGAGAGTGTTACCCTCGTAGCGACGCCCTTCGCTTATCCCGCTCGTCCAAAAGGTTCGCCGGAACTCGAGAGTGTCAAGTGTACACTCCTCTATCGGTATCCACACAAGCAATAGGTGGAGAAAAGCATCCTAGAGTGTGCTAGCACCCCTTGGACGTTCATGGCAAGATGAGGAAGAGAGAGCTTGAGGGAAGAGAGGAGGAAGAAGATGAAGTTACACAACTTAACTTCACATCATCCATAACCCACTATAAGGGGGTTACATGCATGCATGTAACTCCAAGAGCCAATGGCTCTTGGTCTCCCTCATGAGGTGGCACCCCATGATGTGTCCATGATGATGTGGAACATCATCATTGGCCGGCCATGCCAAGTCATCATCATGACATGACATTTGGTCAAGTCAAACTTGACCTTTCATCTTCCCTCTCAAGTCAAGTCAAACTTGACCTCTTATCTCCCATGGTTGATTAAATCCAACCATTTGATTCAAGTCAATTTAATTTAATGAATCTCTATTCATTAATTTAAATTGATTTGATGAATCAAATCTAAATTAGACTCATTCAACACTCGAATCAACTTGAGTCTAACTCAATTAGTCTAATTTGGATTACTCTTAATCCAATTTGGTTCATCCCATGAACCTAATCCTCATGGTTCATCATATAAACCTAATCTCCATCTAATTGCCCTTTTGTGTGTGACCCTATAAGTTTTTGTAACGTTGGTAATGTCCCAAAACCGATTTAGGAACATAAGCAATGAGCGGTGTCTAGCAACACATCATTGCTACCCAAGTTACAAGAATGTTGAGCTCCAACATCACCTTTGTGACTACTAATTGTGACTCTCACAATATGTGACAATGTCCCTCTATCCTTGACATCTAGATTGACCAATCGAGGCATAGACCGTGTCATCCTCAGGTACAATCTAAATCTTGAACTCAGTAGACTCACTCTAATCAAATGAGCTCAATATCTCATATTGACTCATTTGGGCATAACCATGCACTTCGTGGTCTCACTCTATCAAGAATATCGATGTCACCCGTCATATAGGAGGGATAGATCCCATCTACATCACTCACATCCCTCGCATAATTTGTTACATACCCGATGTCGCCTTTATAGTCCACCCATTTACGGGTGGCGTTTGTGAAACCAAAGTATGCAACTCCTTATGTAGGGAACCATGGTGACTTGGTCTAAGGACTAATAGTCATACTAATAGTCACATGAGAAAGTATATGACACTCATATAACGATCCATGATACTTTCTCATGGCGGGTCATTCGTATACATTCTCGATGCATACCCATGTGTCAACTTGATATCTCATATCCATGACTTGTGAGATCAAGTCATCTTGTTGACCTACATGCTAGTCTCTACGCATTAACATTGTCCCTGAATGTTAATACTCGACTAGGAATGATTAAGAGTAGTGTTCTCTATATCATCTCATTATCGATTCAACCAATCGATTGATATAGATAAGAACCTACTACTCAAGGACATTATTATATTTAGTTATTTGGCACCAATACAAGTAAATATAATAACCATGCCTTTATAAATAGGAATATGATACAATAAAGTCCATACAACAATCATCACATGATTGGACTCTAGGCTTTCACTAACAATCTCCCACTAGCACTAGTGCCAATCACCGTAGTATCTAATACCCAATGACCTAGTGTGACCATCATGCTTTTTACGTGCCAAAGCCTTGGTCGAGGATCTGCGATGTTAGCCTCTGTGGGTACTCTGCAAATCTTCACATCTCCTCTATCGACAATCTCTCGAATGAGATGGAAGCACCGATATATTCGGCCTCTGTTGTAGAATCAATAACTGTGTCCTGCTTGGAACTCTTCCAGCTCACAGCGCCACTATTCAAGCAAAACACGAATCCACATTTGCGATCTATAATCATCACAGTCGGTTTGGAAGTTGGCATCATTGTAACCCTTCTGACTAGCTCCTCATCGCCTCCAAATATCAAGAAATATTCTTTAGTCCTTCTCAAGTACTTAAGAATATTCTTGACTGCTATCCAGTGACGCTCACCTGGATCTGACTGGTATCTACTCGTCATGCTCAAAGCATACGAGACATCAGGACGAGTACATAGCATGGCGTACATGATAGATCCTATAGCAGATGCGTAAGGGATCTTATCCATGCGGTCTCTCTCCTCTCTAGAAGAGGGACTTTGAGTCTTGAAGACTCACACCATGTGACATCGTGAAGTCCTTTCTTGGAATTACTGCATGGCAAACCAGTAATACTGTCGATGTATGTACTCGACTTAGGCCAAGCAATCTCTTAGATCTATCTCTATAGATCTTGATGCCTAGAATACAGGCTGCTTTACCTAAGTCCTTCATTGAGAAGCACGTCCCCAGCCAAGTCTTCACAGACTGTAGCGAAGGGATGTCATTCCCAATGAGTAGTATGTCATCCACATACAATACAAGGAAGACAATTGTGTTCCCATTAACCCTTTTGTAGACACAGGGTTCATCTTCATTCTTGATGAAACCAAACTGTTTGATCGCATCATTGAATCGAATATTCCACTCAGAAGCTTGCTTTAGCCCATAAATGGACCTTTGCGGCTTGCATACCTTCCCGATATCTTTGTGGATCTTTAACCCTCGGGTTGTGTCATGTACACATCCTCGTAAGTTTCCATTCGAAAGCGGTTTTGACATCCATCGCCGGATCTCATAATCGTGGTATCTTTGCAATAGCAAGCAAGATCCGAATGGACTTAAACATCGCCCTTTGGAGAAAAGGTTTCATCATAGTCAATACCATGAATTTGCTTGAAACCTTTAGCCACCAATCAACCCTTATAGGTATCGTAAGTCCATCCATGTCATCTTTCTCCTAAAGACCCACTTACACCCAATGGGTTTGACCCCTTCGGTGGATCAACCAAAGTCCATACTTGGTTGGTGTACATGGATTCCATCTCGGATCTCATGGCCTCTAGCCATTTCTCGAAATCTGGGCTCATCACGGCTACGATGGGAGGTGGGCTCATTCTCAATGAGCATTCGTCATCATGGTCGGACAAGAGAAATGAATATCTCTCGGTGACGCGTACCTATCGGATCTGCGAAGAGGTAGGTCTACATGAATGTGGTTGTTCCACAACTCTTTGTGCAACAATAACCTCATCACCCACAACACTTTGTGGTTCCTGTTCAACCTCCATCAAGGCCTCAGTGCTATGGTCCTTATCTTGAATTTCTTCAAGATCGAAGGTACTCCCACTAGTTTTTCTAGAAACAAAATCCCTTTCTAGAAAAACTCCAGTCTTTGCCACAAACACTTTGTGCTGACTGGGAATGTAGAAGTAATATCCCTTTGTATCCTTGGGATATCCAACAAAATAGCACCTAACAGATTTGGGTCCCAGTTTGTCTGAGACTTGACGTCGAACGTAAGCCTCACAACCCCAAATCCTCATAAAAGACATCTTGGGATTTCTCCCTGTCCATATCGTATATGGTGTCTTTATGAAAGCCTTGGATGGTACACGGTTAAGGGTAAAGGTTGCTTGTGTCAGAGCATATCCCAAAAGGATATAGGAAGATCTGTGACTCATCGTAGATCGTACCATATCGATAAGTCACGATTCCTCCTTCGGATACACCATTCCCTTTGTGGTGTTCGGGAGGAGTGAGTTGGGATAGAATCCCACACTCGGCTAGATAGTCCGAAACTCATGGCTAAGGTATTCACCACCTCGATCGATCGAAGTATCTTAATACTCTTGCTGGTTTTGTACTTCATTCTTGAATTCTTTGAACTTTTCAAAGGATTCTGATTTATGTGTCATAAGATACACATAACCATATCTACTGAAGTCATCAGTAAATGTAATGAAGTACATATAACCACCTCTAGCAGCAACATTGAAAGTACCACATACATCACTATGTATAAGTCCTAACAAATCTGTTGCTCTTTATTTATGTCCACTAAAGGGAGTCTGGGTCATCTTGCCTAAAAGGCAAGACTCGCATGTCTCATATGATTCAAAATCAAATGAGTCTAGCAGCCTATCCTTATGGAGCTGAGATAAGCGACTCTCATTTATGTGACCTAAGCGACAGTGCCAGAGATAGGTTTGGTTCAACTCATTTGACTTGAACCTCTTGGTACTTATGTTATAGATAGGGCTCTCTAAGTCTAGAAAGTAGAGTCCGTTCATTAGAGGTGCACTACAAGAACATATCATTTAAATAAATGAACAACATTTGTTCTTTATTATAAATGAAAATCCTTTCTTGTCAAACAAGAAAGCGAAATGATGTTCTTAGTTAAAGCGAGACATAACAACATTCATCTAATTCTAATACAAGCCCGGAGGCGAGATAGATCATAAGTTCCTCTGACAGCATGACAACCCTTGCTCCATTGCCTACTCGTAGGTCCACCTCGCCCTTTGTCAATGCCTGCTATTTCTGCACATTGGTACAAATGTGAGATGCACATCCGATATCTAATACCCATGATGAAGAAATAGATAGATTGACTTCTATAACATTTATACCTGAAGTAGAAGTCTCACTTCTCTTCTTCTTAATATCTTCCAGGTATGCCTTGCAGTTACGCTTCCAGTGTCCTGCTTCCTTACAGTGGAAGCAAGCCCCTTCCTTAGCTACCCCTCCTTTGGGTTTAAGTTCTTTGCCTTTGCCCTTGGCTTGGGACTTTCCCTTACCTTTAGGCTTGCCCTTGCCTTTCTTCTTACGCACCATCAAAATGGTGTCAGTTACCCTTCTTAAGGTTAAGCTCGTGATTCTCAACATCTTTGAGAATTTCAGTAATGACTTATCAATTTCATTCATGTTATAATTCATGACAAATTGATTGAAGGCTTGTGGCAAAGATTGCAAGATTAGGTCAGTGGCCAGCTCTTGGCCAAGTGGGAATCCCAGCCTTTGTAGGTTTTCTACGTACCCAATCATTTTGAGTACATATGTACCTACGGGAGTCCCTTCTTGCATCTTGGACCCAAATAATGCCTTAGAGACTTCATATCTCTCATGCCTAGCTTGTCCTTGATATAGTTGACGAAGATGTCCAACCATATCATAAGCATTCATGAACTCGTGTTGCTTCTGAAGCTCGAGTTCATGGTCATGGCATAAGACATGACACATCTAATGCATCATCTTGATGCTTCTTGTAAGCATCTTTGTCATTTCATGAGCGATGGCGGGAGGTGCCTCGGAATGGGCTGCTCAGACGTACAACTTTCTTTCTTGGGTGAGAACAATTCTCGAGTTCTGTACCGATCCGGAAATTTGCTCCATTGAGCTTGTCCTTCTCAAGACGATCGCAGAGAGAGAGTGTTCGTGTTTTAGTTATCTACAACATACAATGCAGAGAATTAATATCATATTTCTTTTATCATTTAATTAGGCCTTTAATCAAATGATGCTCCCACTGAATTATAGGAATTTTGTAGAATCGTGTTATGGATGTGGTCAAACCACATTTACTAGATTCATACAAACTAGCTATAATTCTTGCGGGACAAGATCCACATCATACTAAGCCTTGAGTTAGCTTTGGCTAAATTTCCCAAGACTTAGTACGATCGGTGGGTAACACATTACCGATTACATCTCTATGCAACTCTTGTTTATAGGATCAAGACCCACATTTACAAAAGACCTTGAGTTAGCTTTGGCTAAATCGCCCAAGATTTAGTGTAAATGCGATCTTGACCTATCGTTCCAACGATTGGAATATGCCTATAGTTCTACTCGATCCAATTGAGTTTAACTAGTTTTGCTCAATCTAATTGAACTTACTCTAACCCAAGCGTGATAGGCGGGACCAAGATTGTCCCTCCGCACCCTACCAAGATAATATGCGTTGCTCTGCTTTGGCAGATTCAACAACAACAAATGATCGAGGTAGTGATGGGTATCAAGGCTCGGTAGGCATTTTCGAGTTGATTCGATTATGATCTAATCTAATCGTAATGTGTATCTTATACGCATTTAGGCCTTTATTATCCTATATTAGCATGCATCACATACATATATTCATTATTCAAGCATGCATCATATACATACAAGAAAATTAACCTAGCATGCATCATATACATACAAGCATTATTCTACTAGCATGCATCACATACATACAAGAAAAATCAATTAAATATATATATATATATATATATATATATATATATATATATATATATATATATATATATATATATAAAATTAAATGTGATATAGTCATGGCCCTACTACGATCTTCTCAAGCCAATGAGAAGATCGGACGGTTAACCTAAGGCTAGCGGCTTCTCCAAGCGCTTCCTTTGACCGCCATGTGTCGTCGTCACCCTTCTCGTAAGCTCGTCTTCGAGTGGACTTTCCACCGCTCCATTTTGTACATTACAAATATGAAACTCGAGTTACATTCGAGTCTAAAAACTAATTACAACTAGAATATCAAAAAAGAGGTACGACGCGCAGGTCGCATACACTATACAACACGCACAACACAAAACGGCACGCAGGTCGTATTATGAATTACAACACACATAATCCAATCAAATTGGGGTCATTGGGCCATGACAATCACAGAATTATACATAATTCTAAATTATGTATTTTTACAGAAATTTCTATAATTTTTCCTAATTTATTTCGAATTTATGAGTCACCTCTCCGTAACGGTCCCGCTAAGCGGTTTCCGGGCGCGATCGCGGGACATGGCCCCTTTCGGGGATAGGGGCAGCGCCCCTACTCACAAAATAAACTTTGCGAGTGTCGCTACAATGATCTTACAGCGACTTAAGTCACTGTCCCAAAAACCTAAAGCGAGAACTCACCGATTCGGAGAGTTTTTCTCGACGGTTGAAGCCTCCGAGTGTCCCAACACTCGTTGCTTCGACTCTACGAGAAAAATACCCAAAAATTCTATAAAATTAGGAAATTTATAGAAACATATAAATCTATAATTTTTATATCTAATATAAAAACTACAAAAATGAAACACATACATGCTTCGCACGTGGCTCTGATACCACTGTTGGGTTTTTTCGAGCCGCAAAAACCGCTTTTTGCGTTGCGGAAGCCCCGGCCACGGATCCGTGCGAAGATGTATTAAAACAAAACATGTATGTGTTTATATAAAAACCCTAGATCTACCTTAGATCTAGAAGGTGAGAGTGTTACCCTCGTAGCGACGCCCTTATCCTCGTCCAAAAGGTTCGCCGGAACTCGAGAGTGTCAAGTGTACACTCCTCTATCGGTATCCACACAAGCAATAGGTGGAGAAAAGCATCCTAGAGTGTGCTAGCACCCCTTGGACGTTCATGGCAAGATGAGGAAGAGAGAGCTTGAGGGAAGAGAGGAGGAAGAAGATGAAGTTACACAACTTAACTTCACATCATCCATAACCCACTATAAGGGGGTTACATGCATGCATGTAACTCCAAGAGCCAATGGCTCTTGGTCTCCCTCATGAGGTGGCACCCCATGATGTGTCCATGATGATGTGGAACATCATCATTGGCGCATGCCAAGTCATCATCATGACATGGCATTTGGTCAAGTCAAACTTGACCTTTCATCTTCCCTCTCAAGTCAAGTCAAACTTGACCTCATATCTCCCATGGTTGATCAAATCCAACCATTTGATTCAAGTCAATTTAATTTAATGAATCTCTATTCATTTAATTTAAATTGATTTGATGAATCAAATCTAAATTAGACTCATTCAACACTTGAATCAACTTGAGTCTAACTCAATTAGTCTAATTTGGATTACTCTTAATCCAATTTGGTTCATCCCATGAACCTAATCCTCATGGTTCATCATATGAACCTAATCTCCATCTAATTGCTCTTATGTGTGTGACCTATAGGTTCTTATAGCGTTGGCAATGTCCTAAACCGATTTAGGACATAAGCGATGGCCCGGTATCTAGCAACACATCATTGCTACCCAAGTTACAAGAATGTTGAGCTCCAACATCACCTTTGTGACTACTAATTGTGACTCTCACAATATGTGACAATGTCCCTCTATCCTTGACATCTAGATTGACCAATCGAGGCATAGACCGTGTCATCCTCGGTACAATCTTGAACTCCAAGTAGACTCACTCTAATCAAATGAGCTCAATATCTCATATTGACTCATTTGGGCATGGCCATGCACTTCGTGGTCTCACTCTATCAAGAATATCGATGTCACCCCCGTCATATAGGAGGGATAGATCCCATCTACATCACTCACATCCCTCCGCATAATTTGTTACATACCCAGTAATCGCCTTTATAGTCCACCCATTTACGGGTGACGTTTGACGAAGCCAAAGTATGCAACTCCTTATGTAGGGAACCATGGTGACTTAGGTCTAAGGACTAATAGTCATACTAATAGCCACATGAGAAAGTATATGACACTCATATAACGATCCATGATACTTTCTCAAAGCGGGTCATTCAGTATACATTCTCCAATGCATACCCATGTGTCAACTTGATATCTCATATCCATGACTTGTGAGATCAAGTCATCTTGTTGACCTACATGCTAGTCTCTACGCATTAACATTGTCACTGAATGTTAATACTCGACTAGGAATGATTAAGAGTAGTGTTCTCTATATCATCTCATTATCGATTCAACCAATCGATTGATATAGATAAGAACCTACTACTCAAGGACATTATTATATTTTGTTATTTGGCACCAATACAAGTAAATATAATAACCATGCCTTTATAAATAGGAATATGATACAATAAAGTCCATACAACAATCATCACATGATTGGCTTTAGGGCTTTCACTAACAATCTCCCACTAGCACTAGTGCCAATCACCATAGTATCTAATACCCAATGACCTAGTGTGACCATCATGCTTTTTCGTACAAAGCCTTGGTCAAGGGATCTGCGATGTTAGCCTCTGTGGGTACTCAAATCTTCACATCTCCTCTATCGATAATCTCTCGAATGAGATGGAAGCACCCGATATATTCGGCCTCTGTTGTAGAATCAATAAGCGTGTCTGCTTGGAACTCTTCCGACTCACGGTGCCACTATTCAAGCAAAACCACAGAACCACATTGCGATCTATAATTATCACAGTGGGTTTGGAAGCACATCATTGTAACCCTTCTGACTAGCTCCTCATCGCCTCGAATATCAAGAAATATTCTTTACTCCTTCTCAAGTACTTAAGAATATTCTTGGCTATCGAATGGCGCTCACCGGATCATTGGTATCTACGTCATGCTCAAAGCATACGAGACATCGGGAGTACATAGCATGGCGTACATGATAGATCCTATAGCGGATCGTAAGGATCTTATCCATGCGGTCTCTCTCCTCTCTAGAAGAGGGACTTTGAGTCTTGAAAGACTCACACCATGTGACATCGAAGTCCTTTCTTGGAATTCATGGCAAACCAGTAATACCGTGTCAATGATGTATGTACAGCAATCTCTTAGATCTATCTCTATAGATCTTGATGCCTAGAATATAGGCTGCTTCACCTAAGTCCTTCATTGAGAAGCACGTCCGAGCCAAGTCTTCACGGTGTAGCGAAGGGATGTCATTCCCAATGAGTAGTATGTCATCCACATACAATACAAGGAAGACAACTGTATTCCTATTACCCCTTTTGTAGACACAGGGTTCATCTTCATTCTTGATGAAACCAAACTGTTTGATCGCATCATCGAATCGAAGATTCCACTCGAAGCTTGCTTTAGCCCATAAATGGACCTTTGCGGCTTGCATACCTTCCCATGCTATGGATCTTCATAACCCTCGGGTTGTGTCATGTACACATCCTCGAGTAAGTTTCCATTCGAAGCAGCGGTTTTGACATCCATCTGCGGATCTCATGTCGTGGTATCTTTGCAATAGCAAGCAAGATCCGAATGGACTTAAACATCGTCACTGGAGAAAAGGTTTCATCATAGTCAATACCATGAATTTGCTTGAAACCTTTAGCCACCAATCCACCCTTATAGGTATGCGTAAGTCCATCCATGTCAGTCTTTCTCCTAAAGACCCACTTACACCCAATGGGTTTGACCCCTTCAGGTGGATCAACCAAAGTCCATACTTGGTTGGTGTACATGGATTCCATCTCGGATCTCATGGCCTCTAGCCATTTCTCAGAATCTGGGCTCATCACAGCTTCCTGATAGGAGGTGGGCTCATTCTCAATGAGCATTACGTCATCATGGTCAGACAAGAGAAATGAATATCTCTCAGGCTGACGACGTACCCTATCAGATCTGCGAAGAGGTAGGTCTACATGAACAGGTGGTTGTTCCACAACTCTTTGTGCAATAACCTCATCACCCACAACACTTTGTGGTTCCTGTTCAACCTCCATCAAGGCCTCAGTGCTATGGTCCTTATCTTGAATTTCTTCAAGATCGAAGGTACTCCCACTAGTTTTTCTAGAAACAAAATCCCTTTCTAGAAAAACTCCGGTCTTTCAAACACTTTGTCTTGGGAATGTAGTAATATCCCTTTGTATCCTTGGGATATCCAACAAAATAGCACCTATCGGATTTGGGTCCCAGTTTGTCTGAGACTTGACGTCGAACGTAAGCCTCACAACCCCAAATCCTCATAAAAGACATCTTGGGATTTCTCCCTGTCCATATCGTATATGGTGTCTTTATGAAAGCCTTGGATGGTACACGGTTAAGGGTAAAGGCTGCTGTACCTAAAGCATATCCCCAAAAGGATATAGGAAGATCTGTGTGACTCATCATAGATCGTACCATATCCAATAGGGTACGATTCCTCCTTTCGGATACACCATTCCACTGTGGTGTTCCAGGAGGAGTGAGTTGGGATAGAATCCCACACTCAGCTAGATAGTCACGAAACTCATGGCTAAGGTATTCACCACGTCGATCTGATCGAAGTATCTTAATACTCTTGCCAAGCTGGTTTTGTACTTCATTCTTGAATTCTTTGAACTTTTCAAAGGATTCTGATTTATGTGTCATGAGATACACATAACCATATCTACTGAAGTCATCAGTAAATGTAATGAAGTACCTGTAACCACCTCTAGCAGCAACATTGAAAGGACCACACACATCACTATGTATAAGTCCTAACAAATCTGTTGCTCTTTCGTTGTGTCCACTAAAGGGAGTCTTGGTCATCTTGCCTAAAAGGCAAGACTCGCATGTCTCATATGATTCAAAATCAAATGAGTCTAGCAGCCCATCCTTATGGAGCTGAGATAAGTGACTCTCATTTATGTGACCTAAGCGACAATGCCAGAGATAAGTTTGGTTCAACTCATTTGACTTGAACCTCTTGGTACTTATGTTATAGATAGGGCTCTCTAAGTCTAGAAAGTAGAGTCCGTTCATTAGAGGTGCACTACAATAGAACATATCATTTAAATAAACTGAACAACATTTGTTCTTTATTATAAATGAAAATCCTTTCTTGTCCAAACAAGAAACTGAAATGATGTTCTTAGTTAAGGCAGGCACATAACAACATTCATCTAATTCTAATACAAGCCCAGAGGGCAGAGATAGATCATAAGTTCCTACAGCAACAGCAGCAACCCTTGCTCCATTGCCTACTCGTAGGTCCACCTCGCCCTTTGTCAATGCCCTGCTATTTCTCAGCCCCTGCACATTGGTACAAATGTGAGATGCACATCCGGTATCTAATACCCATGATGAAGAAATAGATAGATTGACTTCTATAACATTTATACCTGAAGTAGAAGTCTCACTTCTCTTCTTCTTAAGATCTTCGGGTATGCCTTGCGATTCGCTTCCGTGTCTGCTTCCTTGCGATGGAAGCAAGCCCCTTCCTTAGCTACCCCTCCTTTGGGTTTAAGTTCTTTGCCTTTGCCCTTGGCTTGGGACTTTCCCTTACCTTTAGGCTTGCCCTTGCCTTTCTTCTTCTGCACCATCAAAATGGTGTCAGATTTACCCTTCTTAAGGTTAAGCTCAGCAGTTCTCAACATGCTGAGCATTTCAGGCAGTGGCTTATCAATTTCATTCATGTTATAATTCATGACAAATTGATTGAAGGCTTGTGGCAAAGATTGCAAGATTAGGTCAGTGGCCAGCTCTTGGCCAAGTGGGAATCCCAGCCTTTGTAGGTTTTCTACGTACCCAATCATTTTGAGTACATATGTACCTACGGGAGTCCCTTCTTGCATCTTGGACCCAAATAATGCCTTAGAGACTTCATATCTCTCATGCCTAGCTTGTCCTTGATATAGTTGACGAAGATGTCCAATCATATCATAAGCATTCATGAACTCGTGTTGCTTCTGAAGCTCAGAGTTCATGGTCGCGAGCATAAGACATGACACATCTAATGCATCATCTTGATGCTTCTTGTAAGCATCTTTGTCAGCTCGCGAGGCAGTGGCAGGAGGTGCCTCCGGAATGGGCTGCTCCAGGACGTACAACTTTCTTTCTTGGGTGAGAACAATTCTCAAGTTCCTGTACCAGTCCAGGAAATTTGCTCCATTGAGCTTGTCCTTCTCAAGGACAGATCGCAGAGAGAGAGTATTCGTGGTTGTCGACATAGTTATCTACAACATACAATGCAGAGAATTAATATCATATTCCTTTTATCATTTAATTAGGCCTTTAATCAAATGATGCTCCCACTGAATTATAGGAATTTTGTAGAATCGAGTTATGGATGTGGTCAAACCACATTTACTAGATTCATACAAACTAGCTATAATTCTTGCGGGACAAGATCCACATCATACTAAGCCTTGAGTTAGCTTTGGCTAAATCGCCCAAGACTTAGTACGATCGGTGGGTAACACATTACCGATTACATCTCTATGCAACTCTTGTTTATAGGATCAAGACCCACATTTACAAAAGACCTTGAGTTAGCTTTGGCTAAATCGCCCAAGATTTAGTGTAAATGCGATCTTGACCTATCGTTCCAACGATTGGAATATGCCTATAGTTCTACTCGATCCAATTGAGTTTAACTAGTTTTGCTCAATCTAATTGAGCTTACTCTAACCCAAGCGTGATAGGCGGGACCAAGATTGTCCCTCCGCACCCTACCAAGATAATATGCGTTGCTCTGCTTTGGCAGATTCAACAACAACAAATGATCGAGGTAGTGATGGGTATCAAGGCTCAGTAGGCATTTTCGAGTTGATTCGATTATGATCTAATCTAATCGTAATGTGTATCTTATACGCATTTAGGCCTTTATTATCCTATATTAGCATGCATCACATACATATATTCATTATTCTAGCATCATCATATACATACAAGAAAATTAACCTAGCATGCATCATATACATACAAGCATTATTCTACTAGCATGCATCACATACATACAAGAAAAATCAATTAAATATATATATATATATATATATATATATATATATATATATATATATCTATATATATATATATATCTATATATATATATATATATATATATATATATATATATATATAAAGATATATATATATATATAAATGTGATATAGTCATGGCCCTACTACGATCTTCTCAAGCCAATGAGAAGATCGGACTGATAACCTAAGGCTAGCGGCTTCTCCAAGTGCTTCCTTTGACCGCCATGTGTGTCACCCTTCTCGTAAGTTCGTCTTGAGTGGACTTTCCACCGCTCCATTTTGTACATTACAAATATGAAACTCGAGTTACATTCGAGTCTAAAACTAATTACAACTAGAATATCAAAAAGAGGTACGACGCGCGGTCGCATACACTATACAACACGCACAACACAAAAGCGGCACGTAGTCGTATTATGAATTACAACACATATAATCCAATCCAATTGGGTTATTGGGCCATGATAATCACAGAATTATACATAATTCTAAATTATGTATTTTTACAGAAAATTTCTATAATTTTTCCTAATTTATTTTGAATTTATGAGTCACCTCCAAACGCCCGCTAAGCTGCTTCGCGATCAAGGGGACATGGCCCCTTTCGATAGGGCAGCGCCCTACTCGCAAAATAAACTTCGAAAGTGTCCCTACATGATCTTACAGTGACTTAAGTCGCTGTCCCAAAAACCTAAAGCGAGAACTCGATTCGAGAGTTTTTCTCGACGGTTGAAGCCTACGAGTGTCCCAACACTGCTGTTCGACTCTACGAGAAAATACCCAAAAATTCTATAAAATAAGAAAATTTACAGAAACTTATAAATCTATAATTTTTATATCTAATATAAAAACTACAAAACGAAACACATATACATGCTTCGACGTGGCTCGATACCATCATTGGGTTTTTCCGAGCCGCAAAACCGCTATGTGGAAACCTCGAAGCCCCGCCACGGATCCGCGCGAAGATGTATTAAAACAAAACATGTATGTGTTTATATAAAAACCCTAGATCTACCTTAGATCTAGAAGGTGAGAGTGTTACCCTCGTAGCGACGCCTTCGCTTATCCCGCTCCCAAAAAGGTTCGCCGGAACTCGAGAGTGTCAAGTGTACACTCCTCTATCGGTATCCACACAAGCAATAGGTGGAGAAAAGCATCCTAGAGTGTGCTAGCACCCCTTGGACGTTCATGGCAAGATGAGGAAGAGAGAGCTTGAGGGAAGAGAGGAGGAAGAAGATGAAGTTACACAACTTAACTTCACATCATCCATAACCCACTATAAGGGGGTTACATGCATGCATGTAACTCCAAGAGCCAATGGCTCTTGGTCTCCCTCATGAGGTGGCACCCCATGATGTGTCCATGATGATGTGGAACATCATCATTGGCCGGCCATGCCAAGTCATCATCATGATATGGCATTTGGTCAAGTCAAACTTGACCTTTTATCTTCCCTCTCAAGTCAAGTCAAACTTGACCTCATATCTCCCATGGTTGATCAAATCCAACCATTTGATTCAAGTCAATTTAATTTAATGAATCTCTATTCATTTAATTTAAATTAATTTGATGAATCAAATCTAAATTAGACTCATTCAACACTTGAATCAACTTGAGTCTAACTCAATTAGTCTAATTTGGATTACTCTTAATCCAATTTGGTTCATCCCATGAACCTAATCCTCATGGTTCATCATATGAACCTAATCTCCATCTAATTGCTCTTATGTGTGTGACTATAGGTTCTTGTAACGCTGGCAATGTCCCTAAACCGATTTAGGAACATAAGCAATGAGCGGTATCTAGCAACACATCATTGCTACCCAAGTTACAAGAATGTTGAGCTCCAACATCACCTTTGTGACTACTAATTGTGACTCTCACAATATGTGACAATGTCCCTCTATCCTTGACATCTAGATTGACCAATCGAGGCATAGACCGTGTCATCCTCGGTACAATCTAAATCTTGAACTCCAAGTAGACTCACTCTAATCAAATGAGCTCAATATCTCATATTGACTTATTTGGGCATGGCCATGCACTTCGTGGTCTCACTCTATCAAGAATATCGATGTCACCCCCGTCATATAGGAGGGATAGATCCCATCTACATCACTCACATCCCTCCGCATAATTTGTTACATACCCGAATCGCTTTATAGTCCACCCATTTACGGGTGACGTTTGACGAAGCCAAAGTATGCAACTCATTATGTAGGGAACCATGGTGACTTCAGGTGTAAGGACTAATAGTCATACTAATAGCCACATGAGAAAGTATATGACACTCATATAACGATCCATGATACTTTCTCATGGCGGGTCATTCAGTATACATTCTCCAATGCATACCCATGTGTCAACTTGATATCTCATATCCATGACTTGTGAGATCAAGTCATCTTGTTGACCTACATGCTAGTCTCTACGCATTAACATTGTCCCTGAATGTTAATACTCGACTAGGAATGATTAAGAGTAGTGTTCTCTATATCATCTCATTATCGATTCAACCAATCGATTGATATAGATAAGAACCTACTACTCAAGGACATTATTATATTTTGTTATTTGGCACCAATACAAGTAAATATAATAACCATGCCTTTATAAATAGGAATATGATACAATAAAGTCCATACAACAATCATCACATGATTGGCTCTAGGGCTTTCACTAACAATCTCCCACTAGCACTAGTGCCAATCACCATAGTATCTAATACCCAATGACCTAGTGTGACCATCATGCTTTTTCTGTGCCAAAGCCTTGGTCAAGGGATCTGCGATGTTAGCCTCTGTGGGTACTCTGCAAATCTTCACATCTCCTCTATCAACAATCTCTCGAATGAGATGGAAGCACCGATATATTCGGCCTCTGTTGTAGAATCAATAACTGTGTCCTGCTTGGAACTCTTCCAGCTCACAGTGCCACTATTCAAGCAAAACACGAATCCTGACTGCGATCTATAATTATCCTGGTCAGTTTGGAAGCTGGCATCGCTGTAACCCTTTACAGCTAGCTCCTCATCGCCTCCAAATATCAAGAAATATTCTTTACTCCTTCTCAAGTACTTAAGAATATTCTTGACTGCTATCCAATGACGCTCACCGGGATCTGACTGGTACCTACTCGTCATGCTCAAAGCATACGAGACATCAGGACGAGTACATAGCATGGCGTACATGATAGATCCTATAGCAGATGCGTAAGGGATCTTATCCATGCGGTCTCTCTCCTCTCTAGAAGAGGGACTTTGAGTCTTCGAAAGACTCACACCATGTGACATCGGCAGAAGTCCTTTCTTGGAATTCTGCATGGCAAACCGAAGTAATACCGTGTCAATGTATGTACTCTGACTTAGGCCAAGCAATCTCTTAGATCTATCTCTATAGATCTTGATGCCTAGAATATAGGCTGCTTCACCTAAGTCTTTCATTGAGAAGCACGTCCCGAGCCAAGTCTTCACAGACTGTAGCGAAGGGATGTCATTCCCAATGAGCAGTATGTCATCCACATACAATACAAGGAAGACAACTGTATTCCCATTAACCCTCTTGTAGACACAGGGTTCATCTTCATTCTTGATGAAACCAAACTATTTGATCGCATCATCGAATCGAAGATTCCAGCTCCGAGAAGCTTGCTTTAGCCCATAAATGGACCTTTGCAGCTTGCATACCTTCCCAGTATGCTATGGATCTTCATAACCCTCAGGTTGTGTCATGTACACATCCTCCAGTAAGTTTCTATTCAGAAACGCGGTTTTCACATCCATCTGCCAGATCTCATAATCGTGGTATGCTGCAATAGCAAGCAAGATCCGAATGGACTTAAACATCGCCACTGGAGAAAAGGTTTCATCATAGTCAATACCATGAATTTGCTTGAAACCTTTAGCCACCAATCAACCCTTATAGGTATGCGTAAGTCCATCCATGTCAGTCTTTCTCCTAAAGACCCACTTACACCCAATGGGTTTGACCCCTTCAGGTGGATCAACCAAAGTCCATACTTGGTTGGTGTACATGGATTCCATCTCGGATCTCATGGCCTCTAGCCATTTCTCAGAATCTAGGCTCATCACAGCTTCCTGATAGGAGGTGGGCTCATTCTCAATGAGCATTACGTCATCATGGTCAGACAAGAGAAATGAATATCTCTCAGGCTGACGACGTACCCTATCAGATCTGCGAAGAGGTAGGTCTACATGAACAGGTGGTTGTTCCATAACTCTTTGTGCAATAACCTCATCACCCACAACACTTTGTGGTTCCTGTTCAACCTCCATCAAGGCCTCAGTGCTATGGTCCATATCTTGAATTTCTTCAAGATCGAAGGTACTCCCACTAGTTTTTCTAGAAACAAAATCCCTTTCTAGAAAAACTCCAGTCTTTGGTACAAACACTTTGTGCTGACTGGGAATGTAGAAGTAATATCCCTTTGTATCCTTGGGATATCCAACAAAATAGCACCTATCGGATTTGGGTCCCAGTTTGTCTGAGACTTGACGTCGAACGTAAGCCTCACAACCCCAAATCCTCATAAAAGACATCTTGGGATTTCTCCCTGTCCATATCGTATATGGTGTCTTTATGAAAGCCTTGGATGGTACACGGTTAAGAGTAAAGGCTGCTGTACCTAAAGCATATCCCCAAAAGGATATAGGAAGATCTGTGTGACTCATCATAGATCATACCATATTCAATAGGGTACGATTCCTCCTTTCGGATACACCATTCCACTGTGGTGTTCCAGGAGGAGTGAGTTGGGATAGAATCCCACACTCAGCTAGATAGTCACGAAACTCATGGCTAAGGTATTCACCACCTCGATCCGATCAAGTATCTTAATACTCTTGCCAAGTCGGTTTTGTACTTCATTCTTGAATTCTTTGAACTTTTCAAAGGATTCTGATTTATGTGTCATGAGATACACATAACCATATCTACCAAGTCATCAAGAAATGTAATGAAGTACCCAGAATCACCTCTAGCAAAGAACATTGAAAGGACCACACATCACTATGTATAAGTCCTAACAAATCTGTTGCTCTTCGCTGTGTCCACTAAAGGAGTCTTGGTCATCTTGCCTAAAAGGCAAGACTCGCATGTCTCATATGATTCAAAATCAAATGAGTCTAGCACCCATCCTTATGGCCGAGATAAGTGACTCGTTTATGTGACTGGCGACAATGCCAGAGATAAGTTTGGTTCAACTCATTTGACTTGAACCTCTTGGTACTTATGTTATAGATAGGGCTCTCTAAGTCTAGAAAGTAGAGTCCGTTCATTAGAGGTGCACTACAATAGAACATATCATTTAAATAAACTGAACAACATTTGTTCTTTATTATAAATGAAAATCCTTTCTTGTCCAAACAAGAAACTGAAATGATGTTCTTGGTTAAGGCAGGCACATAACAACATTCATCTAATTCTAATACAAGCCCAGAGGGCAGAGATAGATCATAAGTTCCTACAGCAACTGTTAGTGAAAGCCCTAGAGCCAATCATATGATGATTGTTGTATGGACTTTATTGTATCATATTCCTATTTATAAAGGCATGGTTATTATATTTACTTGTATTGGTGCCAAATAACTAAATATAATAATGTCCTTGAGTAGTAGGTTCTTATCTATATCAATCGATTGGTTGAATCGATAATGAGATGATATAGAGAACACTACTCTTAATCATTCCTAGTCGAGTATTAACATTCAGGGACAATGTTAATGCATAGAGACTAGCATGTAGGTCAACAAGATGACTTGATCTCACAAGTCATGGATATGAGATATCAAGTTGACACATGGGTATGCATTGGAGAATGTATACTGAATGACCCGCCATGAGAAAGTATCATGGATCGTTATATGAGTGTCATATACTTTCTCATGTGGCTATTAGTATGACTATTAGTCCTTAGACCTGAAGTCACCATGGTTCCCTACATAAGGAGTTGCAAACTTTGGCTTCGTCAAACGTCACCCGTAAATGGGTGGACTATAAAGGCGATTACTGGGTATGTAACGAATTATGCGGAGGGATGTGAGTGATGTAGATGGGATCTATCCCTCCCATATGACGGGGGTGACATCGATATTCTTGATAGAGTGAGACCACGAAGTGCATGGCCATGCCCAAATGAGTCAATATGAGATATTGAGCTCATTTGATTAGAGTGAGTCTACTTTGAGTTCAAGATTTAGATTGTACCGAGGATGACACGGTCTATGCCTCGATTGGTCAATCTAGATGTCAAGGATAGAGGGACATTGTCACATATTGTGAGAGTCACAATTAGTAGTCACAAAGGTGATGTAGGAGCTCAACATTCTTGTAACTTGGGTAGCAATGATGTGTTGCTAGATACCGCTCATTGCTTATGTTCCTAAATCGGTTTAGGGACATTGCCAACGTTACAAGAACCTATAGGGTCACACACATAAGAGCAATTAGATGGAGATTAGGTTCATATGATGAACCATGAGGATTAGGTTCATGGGATGAACCAAATTGGATTAAGAGTAATCCAAATTAGACTAATTGAGTTAGACTCAAGTTGATTCAAGTGTTGAATGAGTCTAATTGAGGTTTGATTCATCAAATCAATTTAAATTAATGAATAGAGATTCATTATATTAAATTGACTTGAGTCAAGTGGTTAGATTTGATCAACCATGGGAGATTAGAGGTCAAGTTTGACTTGACTTGAGAGGGAAGTCGAAAGGTCAAGTTTGACTTGACCAAATGCCATGTCATGATGATGACTAGGCATGGCCGGCCAATGATGATGCTCCACATCATCATTGACTTGGTCAATTAGTGCCACATCATGAGGGAGACCAAGGGTCATGGGAGTTACATGCATGCATGTAACCCCCCCCCCCCTCCATGAAGTGGCCGGCCACCATTTGGGGGTTATGTGAGTGAAAATTTATTTTGGTGAGTAATCACTCATTACTTCATCTTCTTCCTTAGGAATTTTCCTCTCAAGCTCTCCCTCTCCTTCCTCTCTTTGGCCGAACCAACCAAGGAGTGCTAGCACACTCAAGGTTGAGTTTTCTTCCACCTATTGCTTGTGTGGATACCATAGAGGAGTGTGCACTTGACACTCTCGAGTTCTGGACTTTGGACGAGCGGGATTAGCGAAGGGCATCGCATAAAGGGTAACATCCTTATCTCATAGTTCTAAGGTATATCTAGAGGAGTTTGTAAGCACATACAGGTAATTATTTTTAATACTTCTTCGCACGGAACCGTGGCAGTGACGTTCGGGGTTTCCGCAAAGCGGTTTTGCGGCGGAAAAGCCCAATGATGTATCGAGCCACGCGTGCGAAGCATGTATGTGTTTCATTTTTGTATTTTTATATTAGATATAAAAATTACAGATTTTTATGTTTCTGTAAATTTCCTAATTTTATAGAATTTTTGGGTATTTTTCTCGTAGAGTCGAAGCAACGAGTGTTGGGACACTCGTAGGCTTCAACCGTCGAGAAAAACTCTCTGAATCGGCGAGTTCTCGCTTTAGGTTTTTGGGACAGCGACTTAAGTCGCTGTAGGATCGTTGTAGGGACACTCGCGAAGTTTATTTTGCGAGTAGGGGCGCTGCCCCTATCCCCGAAAGGGGCCATGTCCCGCGATCGCGCCCAGAAACCGCTTAGCGGGACCGTTTCGGAGAGATGACTCATAAATTCGAAATAAATTAGGAAAAATTATAGAAATTTTCTGTAAAAATACATAATTTTGAATTATGTATGATTCTGTGATTGTCATGGCCCAATAACCCAATTGGATTGGATTATGTGTGTTGTAATTCATAATACGGCCTGCGTGCCGTTTTGTGGTTGTGCGTGTTGTAAAATGTTTGCGACCTGCGCGTCGCACCTCTTCTTTTAATATTCTAGTTGTAAATAGTTTTAGACTCGAATGTAACTCGAGTTTCATATTTGTAATGTACAAAATGGAGCGGTGGAAAGTCCACTCGAAGACGAGCTTACGAGAAGGGTGACGACGACACATGGCGGTCAAAGGAAGCGCTTGGAGAAGCCGCTAGCCTTAGGTTGACCGTCCGATCTTCTCATTGGCTTGAGAAGATCGTAGTAGGGCCATGACTATATCACATTTAATGATATATATATATATATGTTGATATATATATATATATGTATATTTAATTGATTTTGCTTGTATGTATGTGATGCATGCTAGTAGAAACATGTTTGTATGTATATGATGCATGCTAGGTTAATTTTCTTGTATGTATATGATGCATGCTAGAATAATTAATGTATGTATATGATGCATGCTAATATAGGATAATAAAGGCCTAAATGCGTATAAGATACACATTACGATTAGATTAGATCATAATCGAATCAACTCGAAAATGCCTACCGAGCCTTGATACCCATCACTACCTCGATCATTTGTTGTTGTTGAATCTGCCAAAGCAGAGCAACGCATATTATCTTGGTAGGGTGCGGAGGGACAATCTTGGTCCCGCCTATCACGACTCGGGTTAGAGTAAGCTCAATTAGATTGAGCAAAACTAGTTAACTCAATTGGATCGAGTAGAACTATAGGCATATTCCAATCGTTGGAAAGATAGGTTAAGATCGCATTTACACTAAATCTTGGGCGATTTAGCCAAAGCTAACTCAAGGTCTTTTGTAAATGTGGGTCTTAATCCTATAAACAAGAGTTGCATAGAGATGTAATCGGTAATGTGTTACCCACCGATCGTACTAAGTCTTGGGCGATTTAGCCAAAGCTAACTCAAGGCTTAGTATGATGTGGATCTTGTCCCACAAGAATTATAGCTAGTTTGTATGAATCAAGTAAATGTGGTTTGACCACATCCATAACTCGATTCTACAAAATTCCTATAATTCAGTGGGAGCATCATTTGATTAAAGGCCTAATTAAATGATAAAAGGAATATGATATTAATTCTCTGCATTGTATGTTGTAGATTACTATGTCAAACAACACGAACACTCTCTCTCTGCGATCTGTCCTTGAGAAGGACAAGCTCAATGGAGCAAATTTCCTGGGATCGCATAGAACACGAGAATTGTTCTCACCCAAGAAAGGAAGTTGTATGCGTCTGGGCGGCCCATTCCGAGGCACCTCCTTCCACGCCTCGCGGTGACAAAGATGCTTACAAGAAGCATCAAGATGATGCATTAGATGTGTCATGTCTAATGCTGCGACCATGAACTCGAGCCGTGAGTTCATGAATGCTTATGATATGGTTGGACATCTTCGTCAACTATATCAAGGACAAGCTAGGCATGAGAGATATGAAGTCTCTAAAGCACTATTTGGGTCTAAAATGCAAGAAGGGACTCTGTAGGTTCATATGTTCTCAAGATGATTTGGTACGTAGAAAACCTACAAAGGCTGGGATTCCCACTTGGCCAAGAGCTGGCCACTGACCTAATCTTGCAATCTTTGCCAAGAGCCTTCGATCAAGTTGTCATGAATTATAACATGAATGAAAGTGATAAGCCATCGTTAAAATGCTCAAAGATGTTGAGAATCACGAGCTTAACCTTAAGAAGGGTAAATCGACACCATTTTGATGGTGCGAGAAAAAAAAGGCAAGGGCAAGCCTAAAGTTAAGGGAAAGTCCCAAGCCAAGGGCAAAGGCAAAGAACTTAAACCCAAAGGAGGGGTAGCTAAGGAAGGGGCTTGCTTCTTCTGCAAGGAAGCAGGACACTGGAAGCGTAACTGCAAGGCATACCTGGAAGATCTTAAGAAGAAAAGAAGTGAGACGTCTGCTTCAGGTATAAATGTTATAGAAGTCAATCTATCTATTTCTTCATCATGGGTATTAGATACCGGATGTGCATCTCACATTTGTACCAATGTGCAGGGGCTGAGAAATAGCAAGGCATTGACAAAGGGCGAGGTGGACCTACGAGTAGGCAATGGAGCAAGGGTTCTTGTATTCTTTGTAGGAACTTATGATCTATCTCGCCTCCTGGGCTTGTACTAGAATTAGATGAATGTTGTTATGTGCTGCTTTAACTAAGAACATCATTTCATTTCTTGTTTGGACAAGAAAGGTTTTTCATTTATAATAAAGAACAAATGTTGTTCAGTTTATTTAAATGATATGTTCTATTGTAGTGCACCTCTAATGAACGGACTCTACTTTCTAGACTTAGAGAGCCCTATCTATAACATAAGTACCAAGAGGTTCAAGTCAAATGAGTTGAACCAAACCTATCTCTGGCATTGTCGCTTAGGTCACATAAATGAGAGTCGCTTATCTCAGTTCCATAAGGATGGGCTGCTAGACTCATTTGATTTTGAATCATATGAGACATGCGAGTCTTGCCTTTTAGGCAAGATGACCAAGACTCCCTTTAGTGGACATAGCGAAAGAGCAACAGATTTGTTAGGACTTATACATAGTGATGTATGTGGTCCTTTCAATGTTGCTGCTAGAGGTGGTTACAGGTACTTCATTACATTTACTGATGACTTCAGTAGATATGGTTATGTGTATCTTATGACACATAAATCTGAATCCTTTGAAAAGTTCAAAGAATTCAAGAATGAAGTACAAAACCAGCTTGGCAAGAGTATTAAGATACTTCGATCAGATCGAGGTGGTGAATACCTTAGCCATGAGTTTCATGACTATCTAGCTGAGTGTGGGATTCTATCCCAACTCACTCCTCCTGGAACACCACAGTGGAATGGTGTATCCGAAAGGAGGAATCGTACCTATGGATATGGTACGATCTATGATGAGTCACACAGATCTTCCTATATCCTTTGGGGATACGCTCGACACAGCCTTTACCCTTAACTGTACCATCCAAGGTCAGGTAAAGACACCATATACGATATGGACAGGAAAAATCCCAAGATGTCTTTTATGAGGATTTGGGGTTGTGAGGCTTACGCTCGACGCCAAGTCTCGCATAAACCGGGACCCAAATCCGATAGGTGCTATTTTGTTGGATATCCCAAGGAGACAAAGGGATATTACTTCTACATTCCCAGTCAGCACAAAGTGTTTGTGGCAAAGACTGGGGTTTTTCTAGAAAGGGATTTTGTTTCTAGAAAAACTAGTGGGAGTACCTTCGATCTTGAAGAAATTCAAGATAAGGACCATAGCACTGAGGCCTTGATGGAGGTTGAACAGGAACCACAAAGTGTTGTGGGTGATGAGGTTGTTACACAAAGAGTTGTGGAACAACCACCTCAACAGGTAGACCTACCTCTTCGCAGTCGATAAGTACGCATTTCTCTTGTCGACCATGATGACGTTATGCTCATTGAGAATGAGCCTACCTATCGAAGTGTGATGAGCCAGAGAAATGGCTAGACGCCATGAGATCCAAATGGAATCCATGTACACTAACCAAGTATGGACTTTGGTTGATCCACCTGAAGGGGTCAAACCCATTGGGTGTAAGTGGGTCTTTAGGAGAAAGACTGACATGGATGGACTTACGCATACCTATAAGGGCCGATTGGTGGCTAAAGGTTTCAAGCAAATTCATGGTATTGACTATGATGAAACCTTTTCTCCAGTGGCGATGTTTAAGTCCATTCGGATCTTGCTTGCTATTGAAGCATACCACGATTATGAGATCTGGCAGATGGATGTCAAAACCGCGTTTCTGAATGGAAACTTACTCGAGGATGTGTACATGACACAACCTGAGGGTTTTGTAGATCCACAGCATACTGGGAAGGTATGCAAGCTGCAAAGGTCCATTTATGGGCTAAAGCAAGCTTCTCGGAGCTGGAATCTTCGATTCGATGATGCGATCAAACAGTTTGGTTTCATCAAGAATGAAGATGAACCCTGTGTCTACAAGAGGGTTAATGGGAACACAGCTTGTGTTCCTTGTAATCAGATGTGGATGACATACTACTCATTGGGAATGACATCCTTCGCCATGATGTGAAGACTTGGCGGGACGTGCTTCTCAATGAAGGACTTAGGTGAAGCGACTGTATTCTAGGCATCAAGATCTATAGAGATAGATCTAAGAGATTGCTTGGCCTAAGTCGAGTACATACATCGACGATACTTGGTTTGCCATGCAGAATTCCAAGAAAGGACTTCACGATGTCACATGGTGTGAGTCTTTCGAAGACTCAAAGTCCCTCTTCTAGAGAGGAGAGAGACTGCATGGATAAGATCCCTTACGCATCTGCTATAGGATCTATCATGTACGCCATGCTGTGTACTCGTCCTGATGTCTCGTATGCTTTGAGCATGACGAGTAGATACCAGTCAGATCCAGGTGAGCGTCACTGGATAGCAGTCAAGAATATTCTTAAGTACTTGAGAAGGACTAAAGAATATTTCTTGATATTGGGGGGCGATGAGAGCTAGTAGAAGGGTTACAGCGATGCCACCTTCCAAACGACTGTGATGATTACAGATCGCATGTGGTTCGTGTTTTGCTTGAATGGTGGCGCTGTGGTGGAAGAGTTCAAGCAGACACAGCTTGATTCTACAACAGAGGCGAGAAGTATATCTCGAGGCAAGAAGGAGGCAGTTTGGATCCGCAAGTTCATTACTGAGCTTGGGGTGGTTCCTAGCATTGCAGATCCTATAGAGCTCTATTGTGACAACAATGGAGCGATTGCACAGGCTAAGGAACCTCGCTCACACCAGCGGACCAAACACATACTACGGCGCTTCCATCTCATTCGAGAGATCATCGATAGAGGAGATGTGAAGATTTGCAGAGTACCCACAGAGGCTAACATCGCAGATCCCTTGACCAAGGCTTTGGCACAGAAAAAGCATGATGGTCACACTAGGTCATTGGGTATTAGATACTACGGTGATTGGCACTAGTGCTAGTGGGAGATTGTTAGTGAAAGCCCTAGAGCCAATCATATGATGATTGTTGTATGGACTTTATTGTATCATATTCCTATTTATAAAGGCATGGTTATTATATTTACTTGTATTGGTGCCAAATAACTAAATATAATAATGTCCTTGAGTAGTAGGTTCTTATCTATATCAATCGATTGGTTGAATCGATAATGAGATGATATAGAGAACACTACTCTTAATCATTCCTAGTCGAGTATTAACAATCAGGGACAATGTTAATGCATAGAGACTAGCATGTAGGTCAACAAGATGACTTGATCTCACAAGTCATGGATATGAGATATCAAGTTGACACATGGGTATGCATTGGAGAATGTATACTGAATGACCCGTCATGAGAAAGTATCATGGATCGTTATATGAGTGTCATATACTTTCTCATGTGGCTATTAGTATGACTATTAGTCCTTAGACCTGAAGTCACCATGGTTCCCTACATAAGGAGTTGCAAACTTTGGCTTCGTCAAACGTCACCCGTAAATGGGTGGACTATAAAGGCGATTACTGGGTATGTAACGAATTATGCGGAGGGATGTGAGTGATATAGATGGGATCTATCCCTCCCATATGACGGGGGTGACATCGATATTCTTGATAGAGTGAGACCACGAAGTGCATGGCCATGCCCAAATGAGTCAATATGAGATATTGAGCTCATTTGATTAGAGTGAGTCTACTTGGAGTTCAAGATTTAGATTGTACAGAGGATGACACGGTCTATGCCTCGATTGGTCAATCTAGATGTCAAGGATAGAGGGACATTGTCACATATTGTGAGAGTCACAATTAGTAGTCACAAAGGTGATGTTGGAGCTCAACATTCTTGTAACTTGGGTAGCAATGATGTGTTGCTAGATATCGCTCATTGCTTATGTTCCTAAATCGGTTTAGGGACATTGCCAACGTTACAAGAACCTATAGGGTCACACACATAAGAGCAATTAGATGGAGATTAGGTTCATATGATGAACCATGAGGATTAGGTTCATGGGATGAACCAAATTGGATTAAGAGTAATCCAAATTAGACTAATTGAGTTAGACTCAAGTTGATTCAAGTGTTGAATGAGTCTAATTGAGGTTTGATTCATCAAATCAATTTAAATTAATGAATAGAGATTCATTATATTAAATTGACTTGAGTCAAGTGGTTAGATTTGATCAACCATGGGAGATTAGAGGTCAAGTTTGACTTGACTTGAGAGGGAAGTTGAAAGGTCAAGTTTGACTTGACCAAATGCCATGTCATGATGATGACTAGGCATGGCCGGCCAATGATGATGCTCCACATCATCATTGACTTGGTCAATTAGTGCCACATCATGAGGGAGACCAAGGGTCATGGGAGTTACATGCATGCATGTAACCCCCCCCCCCTCCATGAAGTGGCCGGCCACCATTTGGGGGTTATGTGAGTGAAAATTTATTTTGGTGAGTAATCACTCATTACTTCATCTTCTTCCTTGGGAATTTTCCTCTCAAGCTCTCCCTCTCCTTCCTCTCTTTGGCCGAACCAACCAAGGAGTGCTAGCACACTCAAGGTTGAGTTTTCTTCCACCTATTGCTTGTGTGGATACCATAGAGGAGTGTGCACTTGACACTCTCGAGTTCCGGCGGACTTTGGACGAGCGGGATTTGCGAAGGGCATCGCATCAAGGGTAACATCCTTATCTCTTAGTTCTAAGGTAGATCTAGAGGATTTTGTAAGCACATACATGTAATTAGTTTTAATACTTCTTCGCACGGATCCGTGGCCGGGACTTCCGGGGTTTCCGCAACGCAAAAAGCGGTTTTTACGGCCCGGAAAAGCCCAACAGCAACAGCAGCAACCCTTGCTCCATTGCCTACTCGTAGGTCCACCTCGCCCTTTGTCAATGCCCTGCTATTTCTCAGCCCCTGCACATTGGTACAAATGTGAGATGCACATCCGGTATCTAATACCCATGATGAAGAAATAGATAGATTGACTTCTATAACATTTATACCTGAAGTAGAAGTCTCACTTCTCTTCTTCTTAAGATCTTCCAGGTATGCCTTGCAGTTACGCTTCCAGTGTCCTGCTTCCTTGCAGTGGAAGCAAGCCCCTTCCTTGGCTACCCCTCCTTTGGGTTTAAGTTCTTTGCCTTTGCCCTTGGCTTGGGACTTTCCCTTACCTTTAGGCTTGCCCTTGCCTTTCTTCTTCTGCACCATCAAAATGGTGTCAGATTTACCCTTCTTAAGGTTAAGCTCTCGATTCTCAACATGCCGAGCATTTAATGGCTTATCAATTTCATTCATGTTATAATTCATGACAAATTGATTGAAGGCTTGTGGCAAAGATTGCAAGATTAGGTCAGTGGCCAGCTCTTGGCCAAGTGGGAATCCCAGCCTTTGTAGGTTTTCTACGTACCCAATCATTTTGAGTACATATGTACCTACGGGAGTCCCTTCTTGCATCTTGGACCCAAATAATGCCTTAGAGACTTCATATCTCTCATGCCTAGCTTGTCCTTGATATAGTTGACGAAGATGTCCAACCATATCATAAGCATTCATGAACTCGTGTTGCTTCTGAAGCTCAGAGTTCATGGTCGCGAGCATAAGACATGACACATCTAATGCATCATCTTGATGCTTCTTGTAAGCATCTTTGTCAGCTCGCGAGGCAGTGGCAGGAGGTGCCTCCGGAATGGGCTGCTCCAGGATGTACAACTTTCTTTCTTGGGTGAGAACAATTCTCAAGTTCCTGTACCAGTCCAGGAAATTTGCTCCATTGAGCTTATCCTTCTCAAGGACAGATCGCTGAGAGAGAGTATTCGTGGTTGTCGACATAGTTATCTACAACATACAATGCAGAGAATTAATATCATATTCCTTTTATCATTTAATTAGGCCTTTAATCAAATGATGCTCCCACTGAATTATAGGAATTTTGTAGAATCGTGTTATGGATGTTGTCAAACCACATTTACTAGATTCATACAAACTAGCTATAATTCTTGCGGGACAAGATCCACATCATACTAAGCCTTGAGTTAGCTTTGGCTAAATCGCCCAAGACTTAGTACGATCGGTGGGTAACACATTACCGATTACATCTCTATGCAACTCTTGTTTATAGGATCAAGACCCACATTTACAAAAGACCTTGAGTTAGCTTTAGCTAAATCGCCCAAGATTTAGTGTAAATGCGATCTTGACCTATCGTTCCAACGATTGGAATATGCCTATAGTTCTACTCGATCCAATTGAGTTTAACTAGTTTTGCTCAATCTAATTGAGCTTACTCTAACCCAAGCGTGATAGGCGGGACCAAGATTGTCCCTCCGCACCCTACCAAGATAATATGCGTTGCTCTGCTTTGGCAGATTCAACAACAACAAATGATCGAGGTAGTGATGGGTATCAAGGCTCGGTAGGCATTTTCGAGTTGATTCGATTATGATCTAATCTAATCGTAATGTGTATTTTATATGCATTTAGGCCTTTATTATCCTATATTAGCATGCATCACATACATATATTCATTATTCTAGCATGCATCATATACATACAAGAAAATTAACCTAGCATGCATCATATACATACAAGCATTATTCTACTAGCATGCATCACATACATACAAGAAAAATCAATTAAATATATATATATATATATATATATATATATATATATATATAAAATTAAATGTGATATAGTCATGGCCCTACTACGATCTTCTCAAGCCAATGAGAAGATCGGACGGTTAACCTAAGGCTAGCGGCTTCTCCAAGCGCTTCCTTTGACCGCCATGTGTCGTCGTCACCCTTCTCGTAAGCTCGTCTTCGAGTGGACTTTCCACCGCTCCATTTTGTACATTACAAATATGAAACTCGAGTTACATTCGAGTCTAAAAACTAATTACAACTAGAATATCAAAAAAGAGGTACGACGCGCAGGTCGCATACACTATACAACACACACAACACAAAACGGCACGCAGGTCGTATTATGAATTACAACACACATAATCCAATCAAATTGGGGTCATTGGGCCATGACAATCACAGAATTATACATAATTCTAAATTATGTATTTTTACAGAAATTTCTATAATTTTTCCTAATTTATTTCGAATTTATGAGTCACCTCTCCGTAACGGTCCCGCTAAGCGGTTTCAGCGATCGCGGGACATGGCCCCTTTCGGGGATAGGGGCAGCGCCCCTACTCGCAAAATAAACTTTGCGAGTGTCCCTACAATGATCTTACAACGACTTAAGTCACTGTCCCAAAAACCTAAAGCGAGAACTCGCCGATTCGGAGAGTTTTTCTCGACGGTTGAAGCCTCCGAGTGTCCCAACACTCGTTGCTTCGACTCTACGAGAAAAATACCCAAAAATTCTATAAAATTAGGAAATTTACAGAAACATATAAATCTATAATTTTTATATCTAATATAAAAACTACAAAAATGAAACACATACATGCTTCGCACGTGGCTCTGATACCACTGTTGGGTTTTTCCGAGCCGCAAAAACCGCTTTTTGCGTTGCGGAAACCTCGGAAGCCCCGGCCACGGATCCGTGCGAAGATGTATTAAAACAAAACATGTATGTGTTTATATAAAAACCCTAGATCTACCTTAGATCTAGAAGGTGAGAGTGTTACCCTCGTAGCGACGCCCTTCGCTTATCCCGCTTGTCCAAAAGGTTCGTCGGAACTCGAGAGTGTCAAGTGTACACTCCTCTATCGGTATCCACACAAGCAATAGGTGGAGAAAAGCATCCTAGAGTGTGCTAGCACCCCTTGGACGTTCATGGCAAGATGAGGAAGAGAGAGCTTGAGGGAAGAGAGGAGGAAGAAGATGAAGTTACACAACTTAACTTCACATCATCCATAACCCACTATAAGGGGGTTACATGCATGCATGTAACTCCAAGAGCCAATGGCTCTTGGTCTCCCTCATGAGGTGGCACCCCATGATGTGTCCATGATGATGTGGAACATCATCATTGGCCGGCCATGCCAAGTCATCATCATGACATGGCATTTGGTCAAGTCAAACTTGACCTTTTATCTTCCCTCTCAAGTCAAGTCAAACTTGACCTCATATCTCCCATGGTTGATCAAATCCAACCATTTGATTCAAGTCAATTTAATTTAATGAATCTCTATTCATTTAATTTAAATTGATTTGATGAATCAAATCTAAATTAGACTCATTCAACACTTGAATCAACTTGAGTCTAACTCAATTAGTCTAATTTGGATTACTCTTAATCCAATTTGGTTCATCCCATGAACCTAATCCTCATGGTTCATCATATGAACCTAATCTCCATCTAATTGCTCTTATGTGTGTGACTTATAGGTTCTTGTAACGCTGGCAATGTCCTAAACCGATTTAGGAACATAAGCAATGAGCGGTATCTAGCAACACATCATTGCTACCCAAGTTACAAGAATGTTGAGCTCCAACATCACCTTTGTGACTACTAATTGTGACTCTCACAATATGTGACAATGTCCCTCTATCCTTGACATCTAGATTGACCAATCGAGGCATAGACCGTGTCATCCTCGGTACAATCTAAATCTTGAACTCCAAGTAGACTCACTCTAATCAAATGAGCTCAATATCTCATATTGACTTATTTGGGCATGGCCATGCACTTCGTGGTCTCACTCTATCAAGAATATCGATGTCACCCCCGTCATATAGGAGGATAGATCCCATCTACATCACTCACATCCCTCGCATAATTTGTTACATACCCGATGTCGCCTTTATAGTCCACCCATTTACGGGTGGCGTTTGTGAAACCAAAGTATGCAACTCCTTATGTAGGGAACCATGGTGACTTCAGGTCTAAGGACTAATAGTCATACTAATAGCCACATGAGAAAGTATATGACACTCATATAACGATCCATGATACTTTCTCATGGCGGGTCATTCAGTATACATTCTCCAATGCATACCCATGTGTCAACTTGATATCTCATATCCATGACTTGTGAGATCAAGTCATCTTGTTGACCTACATGCTAGTCTCTACGCATTAACATTGTCCCTGAATGTTAATACTCGACTAGGAATGATTAAGAGTAGTGTTCTCTATATCATCTCATTATCGATTCAACCAATCGATTGATATAGATAAGAACCTACTACTCAAGGACATTATTATATTTTGTTATTTGGCACCAATACAAGTAAATATAATAACCATGCCTTTATAAATAGGAATATGATACAATAAAGTTCATACAACAATCATCACATGATTGGCTCTAGGGCTTTCACTAACATGCACTTCTAAGGCCAAGGTAAAGGGTGACAATGAGGAGGAAGGTGGCATTGGCCTAGCTCTTTTCCTACGATAGGGGGCCATAAGCCGAGAGGACGATGAGGAGCGGAGAGAGGAAGAAGGATATACTGCCAGACATAGGAGGGTCTTCCATCCTGCCCTACTTATAACCATGGGAAGAAGAAGCCACTCACAAGGACATAGAGGAGGAGTTAATGTGAAAGGTAGAAGTAGAAGCGACCCCACCTTTATGAGAGGGAAGGTGGAATTTTTTTGCCAGAAGTAAATAAGGGAAACAAACCTCTTTCATTATCACAACTTGAGCCTTAGAAAGACATAAATGCTTGACTTAATCTTGGGAATTTGGTAGGCATCCCCTAGAACCCAGTGATGGTGTAAGGACTCGGGCGTAGACTAATGCATTATAAGAGGGCATTGAGGGAGGGGATGGAGATACAAAATTGTTCTTTTGTAATTGAGCTGAAGCCACGAAGGAGCTAGATGTGTCCCCTAACTAATCAAAACAATCCATCTAAAAGAAGGTTGATTACATTACAAGGAGTTGATATTGATGTCTTTGTCAATACATTATGCGGAAGAAGAAGAATAGGGTGAACGAAGCCGCTAGTTAAACTGAAGGAATAGTAGAAGAGGAAGCCACAGAAGACTCCCCATCTGACCAAGTCGACAAGGAGGAAGGTAGGGGAGCAGGGGGACGAATAGCTAGCGTGGGGGAGGATAGTCGATTGCCAAAAGAAGGGAAGGGGAACCTAAAGGGACCTCTCAGACAATCAAACGAAGCTCCAGGGGAAGCGACATAAGGAAGAGGCATGTATTTGGAAGTAGTTGTAGAATACGCTTCCAAGTCCTCTAGAGATGCCATGGGAAGAGGTAGTGGCAGAGGGGAGAACTAGAGGAGAAGGGCGTTTAATCGATAGAGAGTCGATGGCAGGCCAGTCTCTTATAGTTAACTCAGGGAGAAAAATGAAGCAGCACTCATCCTCTTCAAGGCAAAACATAGGTACGAAGTGCGCCTAAAACCCAAGCAGATTTAAAATCTCCACACGTGACAAGTGCCTTGCAAAAAAAAAGAAAAAGAGGAGAAAAGGGGGGAAAAGAGGAGAGAATTATAAGTCAAAAGCCTCCACTGGGTACGCGACTAGAGCATCTTTGTAGCAAAGGATAGAGGCATAGTCTTGAGGCATCTGGTATCCCCTGTCGATCAGTTACTGCACTGCCCTATCAAAGCCCATCTAGAAGAAAGAGACCGCCTTGGGAGCTAGCTTTAGAAGCATTTGCAGTTCCAAAGCTTGTCATTGAGTCTCTTCCATCTCCATACGTGAATCTATAGCAGGACAAAACTGATCATGCTCCTAGGATATTTTAGTTATCTCCTCCCCTAACTATTTCAAATCTTGGGATTGGGTTACCTATAGGAAGTCATGGCAGGATGTAAGATTAGTAACATCGTGGGAGAGGTCAGAGACGAGTAGACCCAATTGGCTCATATGCCTCAAGACCGAGTCCCTAACGACACTGAGATGATGTACCAAGGCCTCGCTGGCCTTATCATTCTCTCTTATTGCTTGGAGTTCTTGTTCGACTAGGGAATGATCTTCTTGTGTCAGTCGAATCACTTCAGTTTGAACTCCCACTCTTAAGGCCTCGGACTCTTGGAGATGGACTCGACATCGGGCTAGCTCAGCGACTAAGAAATTATTCTAGTGACGAGCCTCCTCTTGACCCTGCAACTCGGCAAGTCGGGAGTCTGCAAGCTATCAGGCCTTATCCCGCTCATCGCTCAAGTCCATCGTTTTCTTCCTCAACTCCAAACAAGTCTACTGCAAAGTTTCTACACTGGCCTTCAACTCAGCTTCATGGTGGGATGATTATGAGAGATACTGAGTCATCTTACTTAACCAAGTTTAGGAGGCCAAGTGACGAGATTCCAAATGGGCATGATAACCCGCCACTTGTTGGATCGCTTCATTATAATTAACAGTGACCTATGCTAATAAGAGATTAGAGAAGTCATGATGAATGATGACGAGAAGAGGAAGAAGGGGATAAAACACTTACCGAAGCTATGTCATGATGCAACAGCTCTAAAGGGGCCTACAACTCTGCTTGGTTCAAATGTTTCAAATCCTCTAGAGATCATGTGTGGAGTACCACAAGGAGGGAAGATAGGGGTGGATTCAAGAGGGGAAGTGTCGCTAGGGTTGCCGCTGCAGTCATGGAGGGGGTAGGATGTGCCTCTTGAGAAATTAGGAGAACGCTCCCTAGAGGAGGAGGGAGGGGGTATTAGATCGAATGACTCCTCAAGGGGAGGAACCACGAGAGAGAAGTTTGGAATTTTTGTGCCCTCCACTACTAAACCCAAAACAGGGCTGGGGGGGGGGGGGGGGGGTCAGAGGAGTGGTGACAAAAGATGAAGGATGCGATAATGATGAAGGGGAGGATGTTAGGTGTTCAAAAAAGGGAGATGGAGGAAGAAGTGTTGGTATGGGCGCATCGAGGAGACTGATCAAGGGGGGGAAGGACCATGTTCCTATGGAGAGGAAAGAACCACTAGGGAGGAAGGTGCCTCATCAATTGTGGAAGGAAAAGTGTCCAATAGTCGAGGGTGGCAACGTTGGATAAGGAGAATATCATCGGAGGAAAGGGGGAATCAAGGGCAGAATCAAGAGGTGCTGGGTCAGAGGAGGAAGCTTTTGTCTACTTCTTTTCTTGGGGTTGTGCCCTTGTGGCACCCTTAGTTCTTTTCCGTTTACCCTGAGTTTCTGGAATCGAGGTGGTGGGGAGCAAGGATCATGACTGTTCGGACTTGGAGGAGGGACCTTGAGGCAGATGAGAGGGCGGGTAAGAGGTCCCTATCTTATCTTTTTTCCCTTCGCGATTGGCTATTGCCAGAGCTGCTTCTACCATAGCTACTTGCATGATGTCATCTGCAAAATAGTATACATTTAAATCAATACTCCTCATTGCGGCTATCATAATTCCTAGATAAATCTTGACTATCTATCAAAGTGGGGTCATCAAGAATGAAGGGGGATAGCTTGAAATGGTTGAGCAACCACTCATCAAGAAGGACACGAACGCTATACTTGTGGTCTTTGAAGATATTTTTGGTGGCATCAAAGGGACACATCGATCGGCATTCCTATAGAGGGGGAAGGTCGGGAATATCAGTCCTCTATGAATCAGAATGGGGAAGAGGGTCAAGCAACTGCCAAAGAAGTATACATTCTTTTAACCATTATGAGAGGAAGGCATCCCTTCCAGAAATTAGTAGTCAAGTCGATCGACGAAGTAGAAGACACCTAGTTCTTTCATTTTCAATTGGAAGAGACTATGGAACATCAAGGGAAAGAGTAGTAGTTGTAGATACTCAAAAACTATAATAGTCTCGACTAGGGGTCAAAAAGAATTAGGGGCTAGTTAATTTATGGCTATTTGGTAGAGATCCAAGATTTGGAGATAAATGGGAGGAATATGTAAGCGGAGGCCACCCTCAATTTGACCTGTAAAGAAGCCATAACAACTCGAGGGAGGGCAATGGGGTTGTTCGGTAGGTTTTGTAAAGAATAGTCTTTGGAGCGTAGTGTTGAAGTTGGGGGAAGAAGGGATGGGAGAGAGTTAAAGTGGATGTCATAGTTTCAAACCAGGGATGACCTGTTAACCCTCCCACTCCCTTAGAAAAAGATTCCATCAACGAAACGAAAGGAAGGAAGGAGACGCCACTTACTCAAGCTCGAGAATGGGAAGAATTTCGAGAAGAAGAAGAATAAGTTGGGAGACGAGAGGAAAGTAGGGGATCTCCTCTTTATAAAGATCTTGTGAGAAGAAAGATGAGTCATGCAATGATGGTTTCTTGTCGCGAGGAGGCAGCTCATGGATAGAGAAGTCAAGAAAATTGAGTAAGAGAGAAAAGGAGCACGTAATCCTAAAATGATTGCAACCCAAGGATGACAAGGTTTAGAGTTTCGACCATCAATTATTGGTGTCAGACCTTATTAATGGTCTGACTGCTTTAGGGGGGGTAACTGATGATACTATCAGAAATTGCTAATGGGTCACATCCCTAAAATAAGAGGTTAGAGAGGATTAAAGGCCCATGAAAGGGCCATTCTAAGAAAAAAGAGAAGAAAGAATCAAGGTCGAAGCAACTCGAAAGTCAGGAGGGGAAAAAGTGGCATCTGACAGTTTGAGATTCAACATATCACTCAGCATAGCCTTTGCTCGCTCAACCTTATAGCATCTCAGCCCTTTGGCAGGTCAGCCTTATGGAAGTTCAACCCTTTGGCAGCTCATCTCTTTGGCAGCTCATCCTCTAGCAACTCGATCAATTAATAGTTCAGTTGCACAACAACTCAGCTATTTTACTGCATACCCGCTCGACCCAATCAGCCAAGCAACAAGTCGATTACTTAGCTAGACAGCATGACCACTGATAAGGATAGCCCTCCAGTCAGACACTCAGGAAGCCTCGACGAATATTCCTCCAAATGATCATCCCCTATTGGTCCCGTAACTAACTACAGTAATGCTAAATCTAATCTATGTGGCACACCATTTGGAGGTTTGGTATAGGACTTGTCCCCTAATGGCATGCTCAAAAGGTATTGCAGAGAGGAGATGTGGGGGTGGAAAAGGCATCTTTTTTCAGTTATATAAAGGAGGTGACAAGGTAACAAAGGGAGGTAGGACACTCTTTTCATTTCTCTCTACTATACACTATTATTACATCTTCTTATCCTTGTCTGACTTAAGCATCGAAGGGCCGTAGTTAGAATCTCAGTGATCTTTTGACCTGTGTTTACTTTAACAGGGAACTGCTATTACGGATCACGAGAACCCACCCTTCTCCAAGTCTTCCGCGGAAGGTAATCACAAGTGAGCCGCATCAATTGAAGTCGTCTTTGGGAAACATTCTGAGCTACATGTTGAAGATGCAACCACAATAAGCCGCTTTGAGGGCCTCTACTTCCGGGGATGTCCACATCACCCTGACCCGGGAACAACTAGCGAAGATGATGGAAAAGGTTGTGGAGAAAGCTAAGGTGAAGGTCATGGAGGAGGTGCTAGCGCGAGAATGTCTAAGGGTGGCATATCTCCAACCCCACACTGCAAAACAACCGGGAGGAGCGCCTCTAGGTGGAGAAGAGGCTCATGCTCCACCTGTGGGCCATCATGAATGGTTGGTCTTAGGGAAGAAGGAGCAGGAAATATAGAGAGGCTCCCCTACCTCCTTTCGAGGGGTGGAAGGGAGGAGCAGGGAGAAAGTCGGATCTATGTCCCTCCGACGCCACACAAGTCATCTCCCTTCACTAAAGAAATACTCCTAGAGGAGTTTCCTCCAAAGTTTCAAGTTTCTCATGTAGGTGTGTATAACGGTACCACAAATCTGGAGGAACACATGTGCACCTTCGAGCACATGACCCTTCTTCATCACTATACCGATGCCATCAAATGTCAGATGTTCATGACCACCCTCATATCCACAGCTCAGAGGTGGTTTCTGCTGCTGCATTTGAGTTCTATCACCTACTTCGATGATTTAAGCAAACCCTTCCTACAACATTTTGCCAGTTGTAAGAAGTACAAACCTATAACCCAAAGTCTATTTAATTTGAAGCAACAACCAACAGAACTATTGAGGCACTACATCCTACACTTTACTCGAACACCCTGTAGGTCCCTGTAGCCACCATGGACATGTTGTTGGCGGTCGTGTCACATGGATTGAAATAAGGTGTTGGTGCAATCGGCCCAGGTCACATTTGACTAGGACTCGAGCTTGGCTCGAGAGATGTTTTGATGTTAAACAAAAACATATGACAATGTAATTGTCATGGTAAAGTCCAAGTCATGAGTACTTGGCATGGAAAGTCCAAGTGGGACACTTGGCATTTGGGAAAGTCCAAGCATGAGTCTTGGCAAGGTAAAGTCTAAGTCATGGGTACTTAGCATGGAAAGTCCAAGTAGGACACTTGGCATTTGGAAAAGTCCAAGTCTTGAGTACTTGGCACAAGGAAAGTCCAAGCATGGGTCTTGGCATGGAAAGTCCAACATGGGTTGGCAAGGAAAAGTCCAAGCTTGAGTCTTGGCATTTGAGAAGTCCAAGGGGTTTGATATTGGCGGTGTAAAGTCCAAGGGTGGAGTCTTGGTAGCATAAGTCCAATGGTTGGCGGCGTAAAGTCCAAGCGGAGTCTTGGTGGCGTAAGTCCAATGCGCCTTGGCGGTGTAGACACCGTTAGTATGACATAGTCGATGGAAGTACCTGAAGGCTAGCGCGATGGATGAACAAGTCATGGATGACTTGAAGGGATCCGAGAGGCGTGAAGCTAATGGAGGTGGCTAGAAGGCTTAGGTCTAGGCTAAGGGTGGTCTAGCAAGTATGGGGGCACCATACTTGGGTTAAAACCTCATCTTTGAGGTTGGCAGTCGACTAGCATTATGGCCGGTTCGACTGCCGAGAGTCGACTAGAGCTCGACTGCCACTTAGGGCTGAAATTGCCTTGGCAGTCGACTGCTCATTGGAGCAGTTGACTGATGGCAGTCGACTGCCAGTTGAGTTGCGAGCACAGAATGCTCCGTAGCCGACTGGGCAGTCGGCTACGGGCGCTGGCAGTCGACTGCCAATGTTGGCAGTCGACTGCCAAGAGATCCGTTGGAACTTGTCCAACATGGATCGATCCATTGTCTCACAGCTACAGTGTTGGCAGTCGACTAGTGACTTATGGCAGTCGACTGCCAGGCGAAAATCCAGCCCGACGCAGGATATAAAGGTAGCTCGGATGGAGGGTTTTTGCAGTGATTTTCTTGGGAGAAATTGAAGGGGAAAGTTGGTGCTTTCCAGTCCTTCAAAGCTAGTTCACGGCAATCAAAGATCAAGCAATCAAAAGCTCTGTAAAGTATTTTTCCTTTACTTGCACTTGTATTTCATTATTGTATTTGCTTGTATCTATTTGTTTATTATTGTAAACAATTGTAAGAGGTTTCTCCACCTCCGACTTGTGTCGAGAAGGAGTTATTTGTGATTAGTGAGTGCGTGTGCATCACTAGAGCTCTTTAGAGCTTGATCCGTGGAATAGGAACCGTGCGATTCTGAACCACGTTAAATATTTGTGTATTGGTGTGTTTGTGTTTGTCTTACTTCGTTATTGCTTTTATTATTATCATTCCGCTGCGCATAATGAGTTTTGTAGAGATGAACGCGAAAGAATTCCATCATCATACGTGCACGATGCTATTCACCCCCCATCTAGCGGCCTCAAATCTCCTACAATTGGTATTAGAGCCCGGGGCTCTTCTACGGACTAACCGCCGAGAGCTAAAGAAGCTAGAGGGTGAAGATGGAAGTCCAAGAACAACTAGGATGGGATATCAACACACCGATCCCTTACACCTTTTATGGACAAGAAGGGTTTAGGCAATGGAGTGCACAGACTGAAGACTTCTTAATGATGAGGGACTTTGAAGAGTCGTCCTTTTTGATGGAAGGGTTCCAATTTCCAAGAGGGCATAAAGAAGGGTTCCTCAAAATGAAGAAGTGGACCGAAGAACAACTCCGAGAATTCGAGTGGAGTAATAAGATAATCAAATTTTTGAGTGATTTGATCCCTAATAATATCTTGTGTAGCCTAGGTGAATACAAGGATGCCAAGGAATTTTAGAATGAATTGGCAAAATATCATGAAAACCCTCAACCAGTCCAAGAAGAAGAAGAAGATGTAGAATGCTCATCGGTTTAATCGGAAGAGGCCGGAGAAGCAAGCTCTTCCTCACAAGCAAGTGAGGATTCAGAAGTTGAAGAAGAATCAACATCCGAATCGGAAAAGGTGGAAGAAGTGGAAGAAGCATCCACTTCTAGGATTGAGGAGGAGAGACCATCCTCAACACCGGAGCAAGAGGAAAGTCAAGAAGAAGCTTCTACTTCCGGTCAAGAAGAAGAGCAAGTTCAAGCTTCCACCATGACCCTAGGTAACTCAAACATATCAATTTGTAATAAAAATCATATCATATGTTTTGAGTGTAGGGAAGCCGGGCACTACAAGAGCAAGTGCCCAAAGAGAGTAAAGAAAGCTCCTCAGGCGCCAAAAGTCAATGAAGCCGATGTTCCCGCCAAGAAAAGCAAGGAGCAAGTCATTTGCTTCAAATGTCAGCAACTGGGACACTACCGGAATCAATGTCTAAAGGAGGAAAAGAAAGGGAAAAATGTAGCATCACATGTAGGGGGAGCTAAGGCTAACCCTAAGGTATATTTTAGTAATGCTCTTTCTAATTCTTATAGTCAAAAGCATGCTAGAAATAATTTTAGCAATCTTGCTATTTATCAAAAGGAGCATGCTAGAAATAGAGAATATTGCTTAGGAGCTAAGAAAGTCAACCTTAGGAAAAAGGAGAAATTTGGGACTAATGTCCCTAAAAACAATTTACCTAAGGACAAACCTAGGTCAAATAACTCAAGATCAATTTTACCTAGGGAGACCATTAGAAAGGTACAAGAGCATCTAGGTCTCAACCCTAAATGGACTAGGCATATGCCTAGGAAGTCCCATGCCCAATAATCTAATCAAAAATCAATTGGGCAATTAGAGTTAGAAAATCAAGCCTTGAGGTCAAGGCTTGAGAAATTGGAAAAGACCCTTAGGAACATACAAAATCAATTTCAAGGGTCTAATGGTCAAAGTCAATGGTCAAAATCTCAAAGTCAACACCTAGGAGCTAAAAGACAAAAGTCAACCAAGGGCAAGAAAGGTTTGGGTCACAAACCTAAGCCTAAGATGACTTATCATAATGTTCCATTAGATTATGGAACATAATCTAGGTCTAGGAAGACTAAAGTTATTAGGGAAGTTATCCCTAAGAGTAACCAAGATTTGTGTCTAGTGGCTAGGGTTTCTAGGAAACCTAGGGTGGCCACTAAGAAGGTTGCAAGGGGAGTTACCTCTAGAGTCAACCTAGGTAAGACCACAATGACCAAGGCTAACAAGCCTAGGAGGGTCATTAGGAAGGTATTTAGGGAGGTTATCCCTAAGGAATACCTAATTAACCCTAGGATCTCAAATAGGTTTTGGGTTTCTAAGAGCGTGATAGATTCACGCTAAATGGGTTAGGGTGTGTCAACTTTAAATGGAAGGATAGTTAACCTAACCATGGTAAAGGTGGCACTTTAGGTCATTTTCAAGGTTATGGTTACCTTGGGAATGTGGTTTGATTTTGAATCCTAAAGGTTTTTAGGATGTGCCAATATCATTTAAGAAGATTGAAAAATCAATTAAATTGGCACAATTTAGGTTTAGAGGTCAGTATGTCATTTTGGGTTTTTGGCACACTAGGGAGATTAATAGGAATAATGGCAAAAATATACTTAATTATCTCAAATGGCAACTAATATTAAATCTTAGGTATTATTATACCTATATATTTTATATGTCATGCTTTGTCTGTCATATGTCATGTCATGACATCATGCCTATTTTTATCATTTATATGTCATGATTATGTTTAGGAATTAGGATTGAATGTCATGTGCTTTAGTTTTATATCATATGGCATGACATCATAATCATTGGCCATGTTTTATTTTTGCTATTATTATGCCATGATCATTTCATGTATTTAATAGATTAAAATTGATTTAAGGACAATGGCATGACTTGGAGTCCCATTTATAAGGGAATTAAGTAGAGTTGCCTTATAAAAATACAAGAAACCCTAGTTTAGGGAGAACAAACCCCACATCTCACATCACATTGACATGTATGTGTATTTATACACCCTAGATACATGTGAGATGCTAGGATATTAGTTGAGTTCAAGGTGCATAGTTCTTGCATCTAGATGAACTAAAACTCATCTAATTTCAATGGTGGATCATTGGGAAAGCTTGTGTACAAGTCATGTACATAGAGCCCAAGGAATATGATCCAAAATAAGGTTTTGAAAAACTTTTAAAATCATTTTAGAAAATCTTGGTAAAACATATCTTTTGATAGCAATCACCATTGATGAGATTGATACAAAGTGAGCTAAAACATTGAAGTTTTTCTTCACTTTTGAATTTTGTATCAATTTCGATATTTTATGGGTAAAATATTTTTCAAACATTTTTCACCCATTGTATTGACTATAAGTAATATACGTATCAAATTTCATGATTTTTTTATATAAGTAGAATTACTTATGACTTTTTAAAACTCGATTCTGATAGCTGAAATTTGAGAATTTAATTTATCACGATCACGCCTATACGGTCGCCGATCGATGAAGGGCGATTCGACCGACATCGATAGAGTCGATCGCCATGTCTAATTTTGGGTTAACAAGGTTTTTTTTGGCCATTTTTAACCATGGAAAAGGTCCCTAGCCACTCCTAACCCTAGGATATGCTTTGGGAAGCATTATAAAGGGTGAAAATCCATTGGATATAGATTTGGAGAGGTGTTAGGTCAAAGTATCGATTTTAAGGGTGGAAGAGTTCATGTTTGAACTTATAACCTTATTTTTTATGGTTTAGAGTTCCTATTGACTTAGGGACTTCCCAAGGACATTGTTGGTGCAATGGTCAAGGGGGAGCAAGCCTTTAGAGGGAGATATCCGTCATGGGATGATGGATGTGTTTCTCTTCTTGAAGGGGGAGAAGTTATTGGGAGAGTATCATCAATTGGGAAAATTGATGGGTTTTTGATACCTAATTTGGAAATTGGGAGAGTGAATAGGATTGCCTCTCTTGAGTGATATGGGACTTATCACTAGGAAGATGGTAGGCATCCTAGGTATTTTTGGACCAAGGGGGAGATTGTAAGATCTCATTGGGACATGACACATTGACCTCCTTAGAGAGATAACCTTTTTGATGTTAGTAAAAAAGGGGGAGAATATTTGGGGAAGAATATTTTGAAGAAGGTTAAATTACCAATTTGGGATAATTGGTAAGGAGTTTTTGAGTTAGATGGTCTAACTCAAATGGTTTGTTTGGTTTGGTTTTTGTCAAACATCAAAAAGGGGGAAATTGTTGGTGCAATCGACCCAAGTCACGTTTGACCAGGACTCGAGCTTGGCTCGAGAGATGTTTTGATGTTAGACAAAAACATATGACATGTAATTGTCATGGTAAAGTCCAAGTCATGAGTACTTGGCATGGAAAGTCCAAGTGGGACACTTGGCATTTGGGAAAGTCCAAGCATGGGTCTTGGCAAGGTAAAGTCCAAGTCATGGGTACTTGGCATGGAAAGTCCAAGTGGGACACTTGGAATTTGGAAAAGTCTAAGTCTTGAGTACTTGGCACAAGGAAAGTCCAAGCATGGGTCTTGGCATGGAATGTCCAACATGGGTTGGCAAGGGAACGTCCAAGCTTGAGTCTTGACATTTGAGAAGTCCAAGGGGTTTGATATTGGCGGCGTAAAGTCCAAGGGTGGAGTCTTTGCAGCATAAGTCCAATGGTTGGCAGCGTAAAGTCCAAGCGGAGTCTTGGCGGCGTAAGTCCAATGTGCCTTGGCGGTGTAGACACCGTTAGTATGACATAGCCGATGGAAGCACCTGAAGGCTAGCGCGATGGATGAACAAGTCATGGATGACTTGGCGGGATCCGAGAGGCGTGAGGCTGATGGAGGTGACTAGAAGGCTTAGGTCTAGGCTAAGGGTGGTCTAGCAAGTATGGGGGCACCATACTTGGGTTAAAACCTCATCTTTCAGGTTGGCAGTCGACTAGCATTATAGTCGGTTCGACTGCCGAGAGTCGACTAGAGCTCGACTGCCACTTAGGGCTGAAATTGCTTTGGCAGTCGACTGCTCATTAGAGTAGTTGATCGATGGGCACCATCGCCATGGATGGCGCCGATCGACCGCTTGATTTGTGAGCACGTAACGCTTCATAGCCGACTAGGCACGTGGCCACGGCGCGGGCGAATGACTACCAATGTTGGCGATGATCGCTAAGAGATCCGTTGGAACTTGTCCAACGTGGATCGACCCGTTGTCTCACAGCTACAGTGTTGGCAGTCGACTGTCAGGTGGAAATCCAGCCCGACGAAGTATATAAAGGCAGCTCGGATGAAGGGTTTTTGCAGCGATTTTCTTGGGCGAAATTGAAGGGGAAAGTTGGTGCTTTCCAGTCCTTCAAAGCTAATTCAAGGCAATCAAAGATCAAATAATCAAAAGCTCTTGTAAAGTGTTTTTCCTTTACTTGCACTTGTATTTCATTATCGTATTTGCTTGTATATATTTGTTTATTATTGTAAACAATTGCAAGAGGTTTCTCCACCTTCGACTTGTGTCGAGTAGGAGTTATTTGTGATTAGTAAGTGTGTGTGCATCACTAGAGCTCTTTAGAGCTCGATCTGTGGAGTAGAAACTGTGCGATTCTGAACCACATTAAATATTTGTGTATTGGTGTGTTCGTGTTTGTCTTACTTAGTTATTGCTTTTATTATTATCATTCCGCTGCGCATAATGAGTTTTGTAGAGATGAACGCGAAAGAATTCCATCATCGTACGTGCACGACGCTATTCACCCCCCCCCCCCTCTAGCGGCCTCAAATCTCTTACAGAAGGTTCCTTCTTCTGAGCCCTTATTATGGAACCCCTGATGGATTACAACGAGTTACTTGACCGAGCTAAAAAGTATATCCGTGTGGAGGAGGCGTAGAAGGCTCAGTGGCCTTTGAAAGGCCCAATGACGACCCACACCGATAAGAACAATCCCCCTCCCCAACGAATCCCCTTAGGTCGGATCATTTCTGACAATTTCCCATGGGAGCCCTTCCTAGTTGGCCTCTGATGAGGATAATGGTGGTGGAGGCCCTCCCACCCCCCAAGACAGCTCGGGAGAGAGAGGTGGAGGCTTGTGAAAGATAGGTTATTCTCTGGCACCCGAATGGTTACACAGGAACCCCTCGCAACCCTCCTCCTTTCTTTTGTAGGTATCACATGGAGTATGACCATTCTAGTGAATAGTGCCACGGGTTAAAGAGAGAGCTGGAATGGATCAACCTCGAGTATCCCCATCTTCTTCAATAGCTCGAGTTTAACTCTAGAAGGAGAGGACCCCCTCAAGTTGTCCGCATAAGGCCTTACACCCACAGGGGACCTCCCACTCAAGGACGGAACAACCAACGATTGGGGAACAGAGGAGAAGCTCCAATAGAAATCGGCTAGAGTAGTGGAGCTGTAGTTTCCCCTTGATGTGAGCGAAACATATAGGGTTTTAGGAGTAGTTTTCGCTCACATCTTGTTACATTTTATGTTAGTTTCGTGCATATGTTATTCTATTTTGTACGCATTTCCTATTTTCTGGTTTGGAGGTCTGCTCTTTATACTTTTGGGTGCAGGTTAGCATTTCGGGAGAAAAAGGCGCACTTTCAGAGCAAAAGACGGACATTTTGCATCTAGACGTAGAGTGGGACACGGCCAAGGTGTGTGGCTACACACGGTCGTGTCCAATTGGCGAGATCAGCCAACTTAGGGCCGCACACGGCCTGGCCGTGTGGAAACACACGATCGTGTGGCAGCCCGCCAGATTTGCGCGACTAGGGATTTTTTTGAATTTTGCAGTTGTCCGAGGTGATGTCTATATAAGGATGGATCCACCCAAACCCTAGCGGGAGGCACGATGGCTAGGACGGCACGTCGAAGCCCTAAAAATCTTCGGGAACTCGTAACGGGGAGGAGGAATGTCGCCGGAGGTCCACGCCTTGCACTTCAACGACGGAGAGAAGACCATGAAAGCATTGTAATCCTTTGTTACTGCATTTTATTCCTTATGTATTCGAACATAAACATGCTTTGTGATTCTTCCTTCATATACATGGAGTAGTTCTTTCGATTCTAGGATTAGGGAGTAGCTTGTGTGTATATTACAATGTTGGTTCATGTTAAATTTTGCCTTTGAGTTTAATTTGGTAATTGGTAGTTGTTTTTACTATATCTATGCGTGTTTAGTTTTCTACCTGTTGTGCTTAGGTGATACGAGGGGTAACAACCCTCGTATCTAAGATTTAGGGGATTTTATACAAGGAACCTAGGGGTAAACCTGATCCCCTGTAACCGTGGGTAGAAGGGTGCGATGGAATCGAAAATGGTTCATAGTAGGGATTGATTTGGCATCCTCGTACCGTCTATCCCGTACTTTTAGGTAGGGATAGCTCCCGGTAGATGTCATGGCTCATCGGGAGAGTGTATGATATCCCTTCCACAAAACCATAGCTAAACTGTTAGTGAAAGCCCTAGAGCCAATCATGTGATGATTGTTGTATGAACTTTATTGTATCATATTCCTATTTATAAAGGCATGGTTATTATATTTACTTGTATTGGTGCCAAATAACTAAATATAATAATGTCCTTGGGTAGTAGGTTCTTATCTATGTCAATCGATTGGTTGAATCGATAATGAGATGATATAGAGAACACTACTCTTAATCATTCCTAGTCGAGTATTAACATTCAGGGACAATGTTAATGCGTAGAGACTAGCATGTAGGTCAACAAGATGACTTGATCTCACAAGTCATGGATATGAGATATCAAGTTGACACATGGGTATGCATTGGAGAATGTATACTGAATGACCCGCCATGAGAAAGTATCATGGATCGTTTTATGAGTGTCATATACTTTCTCATGTGGCTATTAGTATGACTATTAGTCCTTAGACCTGAAGTCACCATGGTTCCCTACATAAGGAGTTGCATACTTTGGTTTCACAAACGCGTCACCCGTAAATGGGTGGACTATAAAGGCGATTACTGGGTATGTAACGAATTATGCGGAGGGATGTGAGTGATGTAGATGGGATCTATCCCTCCTATATGACGGGGGTGAAATCAATATTCTTGATAGAGTGAGACCACGAAGTGCATGGCCATGCCCAAATGAGTCAATATGAGATATTGAGCTCATTTGATTAGAGTGAGTCTACTTGGAGTTCAAGATTTAGATTGTACCGAGGATGACACGGTCTATGCCTCGATTGGTCAATCTAGATGTCAAGGATAGAGGGACATTGTCACATATTGTGAGAGTCACAATTAGTAGTCACAAAGGTGATGTTGGAGCTCAACATTCTTGTAACTTGGGTAGCAATGATGTGTTGCTAGATACCGCTCATTGCTTATGTTCCTAAATCGGTTTAGGGACATTGCCAACGTTACAAGAACCTATAGGGTCACACACATAAGAGCAATTAGATGGAAATTAGGTTCATATGATGAACCATGAGGATTAGGTTCATGGGATGAACCAAATTTGGATTAAGAGTAATCCAAATTAGACTAATTGAGTTAGACTCAAGTTGATTCAAGTGTTGAATGAGTCTAATTGAGATTTGATTCATCAAATCAATTTAAATTAATGAATAGAGATTCATTATATTAAATTGACTTGAGTCAAGTGGTTAGATTTGATCAACCATGGGAGATTAGAGGTCAAGTTTGACTTGACTTGAGAGGGAAGATGAAAGGTCAAGTTTGACTTGACCAAATGCCATGTCATGATGATGACTAGGCATGGCCGGCCAATGATGATGCTCCACATCATCATTGACTTGGTCAATAGGTGCCACATCATGAGGGAGACCAAGGGTCATGGGAGTTACATGCATGCATGTAACTCCCCCTCCTTGAAGTGGCCGGCCACTTTGGGGGTTATGTGGGTGATTTTCATTTTGTGAGTTAACACTCATTACTTCATCTTCTTCCTTGGGAATTTTTCTCTCAAGCTCTCCCTCTCCTTCCTCTCTTTGGCCGAACCAACCAAGGAGTGCTAGCACACTCAAGGTTGAGTTTTCTTCCACCTATTGCTTGTGTGGATACCATAGAGGAGTGTGCACTTGACACTCGAGTTCCAAGTGACTTTGGACGAGCGGGATTTGCGAAGGGCATCGCATCAAGGGTAACATCCTTATCTCTTAGTTCTAAGGTAGATCTATAGAGAATTTTGTAAGCACATACATGTAATTAGTTTTAATACTTCTTCGCACGGATCCGTGGCCGGGACTTCCGGGGTTTCCGCAACGCAAAAAGCGGTTTTTGCGGCCCGGAAAAGCCCAACAGTGGTATCAGAGCCACGTACGAAGCATGTATGTGTTTCGTTTTTGTATTTTTTATATTATATATAAAAATTACAGATTTTTATGTTTCTGTAAATTTCCTAATTTTATAGAATTTTTGGGTATTTTTCTCGTAGAGTCGAAGCAACGAGTGTTGGGACACTCGTAGGCTTCAACCATCGAGAAAAACTCTCCGAATCGGCGAGTTCTCGCTTTAGGTTTTTGGGACAGCGACTTAAGTCGCTGTAAGATCATTGTAGGGACACTCGCGAAGTTTATTTTGCGAGTAGGGGCGCTGCCCCTATCCCCGAAAGGGGCCATGTCCCGCGATCGCGCCCGGAAACCGCTTAGCGGGACCGTTTCGGAGAGGTGACTCATAAATTCGAAATAAATTAGGAAAAATTATAGAAATTTCTGTAAAAAATACATAATTTATAATTATGTATAATTCTGTGATTGTCATGGCCCAATGACCCCAATTTGATTGAATAAGTGTGTTGTAATTCATAATACGGCCTGCGTGCCGTTTTTGTGGTTGTGCGTGTTGTAAAATGTTTGCGACCTGCGCGTCGCACCTCTTCTTTTAATATTCTAGTTGTAAATAGTTTTAGACTCGAATGTAACTCGAGTTTCGTATTTGTAATGTACAAAAATGGAGCGGTGGAAAGTCCACTTGAAGACGAGCTTACGAGAAGGGTGACGACGACACATGGCGGTCAAAGGAAGCGCTTGGAGAAGCCGCTAGCCTTAGGTTGACCGTCCGATCTTCTCATTGGCTTGAGAAGATCGTAGTAGGGCCATGACTATATCACATTTAATTATATATATATATATGTTGATATATATATATATATATATTTAATTGATTTATGCTTGTATGTATGTGATGCATGCTAGTGGAAAAATGCTTGTATGTATATGATGCATGCTAGGTTAATTTTCTTGTATGTATATGATGCATGCTAGAATAATTAATGTATGTATATGATGCATGCTAATATAGGATAATAAAGGCCTAAATGCGTATAAGATACACATTACGATTAGATTAGATCATAATCGAATCAACTCGAAAATGCCTACCGAGCCTTGATACCCATCACTACCTCGATCATTTGTCGTTGTTGAATCTGCCAAAGCAGAGCAACACATATTATCTTGGTAGGGTGCGGAGGGACAATCTTGGTCCCGCCTATCACGACTCGGGTTAGAGTAAGCTCAATTAGATTGAGCAAAACTAGTTAACTCAATTGGATCGAGTAGAACTATAGGCATATTCCAATCGTTGGAAAGATAGGTTAAGATCGCATTTACACTAAATCTTGGGCGATTTAGCCAAAGCTAACTCAAGGTCTTTTGTAAATGTGGGTCTTAATCCTATAAACAAGAGTTGCATAGAGATGTAATCGGTAATGTGTTACCCACCAATCGTACTAAGTCTTGGACGATTTAGCCAAAGCTAACTCAAGGCTTAGTATGATGTGGATCTTGTCCCACAAGAATTATAGCTAGTTTGTATGAATCAAGTAAATGTGGTTTGACCACATCCATAACTCGATTCTATAAAATTCCTATAATTCAGTGGGAGCATCATTTGATTAAAGGCCTAATTAAATGATTAAAAGGAATATGATATTAATTCTCTGCATTGTATGTTGTAGATTACTATGTCAACCAACACGAACACTCTCTCTCTGCGATCTGTCCTTGAGAAGGACAAGCTCAATGGAGCAAATTTCGGATCGCAGGGAACACGAGAATTGTTCTCACCCAAGAAAGGAAGTCAGCGCCCGAGCAGCCCATTCCGGAGGCACCTCCTGCCACTGCCTCGCGAGCTGACAAAGATGCTTACAAGAAGCATCAAGATGATGCATTAGATGTGTCATGTCTAATGCTCGCGACCATGAACTCTGAGCTTCAGAAGCAACATGAGTTCATGAATGCTTATGATATGGTTGGACATCTTCGTCAACTATATCAAGGACAAGCTAGGCATGAGAGATATGAAGTCTCTAAGGCACTATTTGGGTCTAAAATGCAAGAAGGGACTCCTGTAGGTTCAGATGTACTCAAGATGATTGAGTGCGTAGAAAACCTACAAAGGCGGGATTCCCACTTGGCCAAGAGTCGCCACTGACCTAATCTTGCAATCTTTGCCAAGAGCCTTCGATCAATTTGTCATGAATTATAACATGAATGAAATTGATAAGCTGAAATGCTCAAAGATGTTGAGAATCACGAGCTTAACCTTAAGAAGGGTAAATCGACACCATTTTAATGGTGCGTAAAAGAAAGGCAAGGCAAGCCTAAAGGTAAGGGAAAGTCCTGCCAAGGGCAAAGGCAAAGAACTTAAACCCAAAGGAGGGGTAGCCAAGGAAGGGGCTTGCTTCTTAGTAAGGAAGCAGACAACCGAAGCGTAGAATCGCAAGGCATACTGGAAGATCTTAAGAAGAAAAGAAGTGAGACTTCGCTGTATAAATGTTATAGAAGTCAATCTATCTATTTCTTCATCATGGGTATTAGATACCGGATGTGCATCTCACATTTGTACCAATGTGCAGGGGCTGAGAAATAGCAAGGCATTGACAAAGGGCGAGGTGGACCTACGAGTAGGCAATGGAGCAAGGGTTGCTGCTGTTGCTGTAGGAACTTATGATCTATCTCGCCTCCGGGCTTGTACTAGAATTAGATGAATGTTGTTATGTGCCCGCTTTAACTAAGAACATCATTTCATTTCTTGTTTGGACAAGAAAGGTTTTCATTTATAAGAAAGAACAACTGTTGTTCTGTTTATTTAAATGATATGTTCTATTGTAGTGCACCTCTAATGAACGGACTCTACTTTCTAGACTTAGAGAGCCCTATCTATAACATAAGTACCAAGAGGTTCAAGTCAAATGAGTTGAACCAAACCTATCTCTGGCATTGTCTAGGTCACATAAATGAGAGTCTTATCTCGGCTCCATAAGGATGCTAGACTCATTTGATTTTGAATCATATGAGACATGCGAGTCTTGCCTTTTAGGCAAGATGACCAAGACTCCTTTAGTGGACATAGCGAAGAGCAACAGATTTGTTAGGACTTATACATAGTGATGTATGTGGTCCTTTCAATGTTGCTAGAGGTGGTTCTGGTACTTCATTACATTTTCGATGACTTGAGAGATATGGTTATGTGTATCTCATGACATAAATCGTAATCCTTTGAAAAGTTCAAAGAATTCAAGAATGAAGTACAAAACCAGGCAAGAGTATTAAGATACTTGATCGGATCGAGGTGGAGAATACCTTAGCCATGAGTTTCGTGACTATCTAGGTCGAGTGTGGGATTCTATCCCAACTCACTCCTCTGGAACACCAGGTGGAATGGTGTATCCGAAGGAGGAATCGTACCCTATTGGATATGGTACGATCTATGATGAGTCACACAGATCTTCCTATATCCTTTTGGGGATATGCTCTGGACACAGCAGCCTTTACCCTTAACCGTGTACCATCCAAGGCTGTGGTAAAGACACCATATACGATATGGACAGGGAAAAATCCCAAGATGTCTTTTATGAGGATTTGGGGTTGTGAGGCTTACGTACGACGTCAAGTCTCAGACAAACTGGGACCCAAATCCGATAGGTGCTATTTTGTTGGATATCCCAAGGATACAAAGGGATATTACTTCTACATTCCCAGTCAGCACAAAGTGTTTGTGGCAAAGACTGGGGTTTTTCTAGAAAGGGATTTTGTTTCTAGAAAAACTAGTGGGAGTACCTACGATCTTGAAGAAATTCAAGATAAGGACCATAGCACTGAGGCCTTGATGGAGGTTGAACAGGAACCACAAAGTGTTGTGGGTGATGAGGTTGTTGCACAAAGAGTTGTGGAACAACCACCTGTTCAAGTAGACCTACCTCTTCGCAGGTCTGATAGGGTACGTCGTCGTCGGCTGAGAGATACTCATTTCTCTTGTCGACCATGATGACGTTATGCTCATTGAGAATGAGCCTACCTCCTATCAGGAAGCTGTGATGAGCCCAGATTCTGAGAAATGGCTAGACGCCATGAGATCCGAGATGGAATCCATGTACACTAACCAAGTATGGACTTTGGTTGATCCACCGGAAGGGGTCAAACCCATTGGGTGTAAGTGGGTCTTTAGGAGAAAGACTGACATGGATGGACTTACGCATACCTATAAGGGCCGATTGGTGGCTAAAGGTTTCAAGCAAATTCATGGTATTGACTATGATGAAACCTTTTCTCCGATGGCGATGTTTAAGTCCATTCGGATCTTGCTTGCTATCGCGATACCACGATTATGAGATCTGGCAGATGGATGTCAAAACCGCGTTCGAATGGAAACTTACTCGAGGATGTGTACATGACACAACCCGAGGGTTTTGTAGATCCACAAAGACATCGGGAAGGTATGCAAGTCGCAAAGGTCCATTTATGGGCTAAAGCAAGCTTCTGAGCCGAATCTTCGATTCGATGATGCGATCAAGCTTTGGTTTCATCAAGAATGAAGATGAACCCTGTGTCTACAAGAGGGTTAATGGGAACACAGTTGTGTTCCTTGTATTGTATGTGGATGACATACTACTCATTGGGAATGACATCCCTTCGCTACGGTCTGTGAAGACTTGGCTGGGGACGTGCTTCTCAATGAAGGACTTAGGTGAAGTAGCCTTTATTCTAGGCATCAAGATCTATAGAGATAGATCTAAGAGATTGCTTGGCCTAAGTCAGAGTACATACATTGACACGGTATTACTTCGGTTTGCCATGCAGAATTCCAAGAAAGGACTTCTGCCGATGTCACATGGTGTGAGTCTTTCGAAGACTCAAAGTCCTTCTTCTAGAGAGGAGAGAGACCGCATGGATAAGATCCCTTACGCATCTGCTATAGGATCTATCATGTACGCCATGCTGTGTACTCGTCCTGATGTCTCGTATGCTTTGAGCATGACGAGTAGATACCAGTCAGATCCAGGTGAGCGTCACTGGATAGCAGTCAAGAATATTCTTAAGTACTTAAGAAGGACTAAAGAATATTTCTTGATATTTGGAGGCAATTGAAGGGTTACAATGATGCGGCTTCCAAACTGACAGGATGATTACAGATCGCAATGTGGTTCGTGTTTTGCTTGAATGGTGGCGCGTGAGTCTGGAAGAGTTCGGCGACACGATTCTTGATTCTACAACAGTAGTATATCGATGCATCTGAGGCAGCAAAGGAGGCAGTTTGGATCCGCAAGTTCATTACTGAGCTTGGGGTGGTTCCTAGCATTGCAGATCCTATAGAGCTCTATTGTGACAACAATGGAGCGATTGCACAGGCTAAGGAACCTCGCTCACACCAGCGGACCAAACACATACTACGACGCTTCCATCTCATTCGAGAGATCATCGATAGAGGAGATGTGAAGATTTGCAGAGTACCCACAGAGGCTAACATCGCAGATCCCTTGACCAAGGCTTTGGCACAGAAAAAGCATGATGGTCACACTAGGTCATTGGGTATTAGATACTACGATGATTGGCACTAGTGCTAGTGGGAGATTGTTAGTGAAAGCCCTAGAGCCAATCATGTGATGATTGTTGTATGAACTTTATTGTATCATATTCCTATTTATAAAGGCATGGTTATTATATTTACTTGTATTAGTGCCAAATAACTAAATATAATAATGTCCTTGGGTAGTAGGTTCTTATCTATGTCAATCGATTGGTTGAATCGATAATGAGATGATATAGAGAACACTACTCTTAATCATTCCTAGTCGAGTATTAACATTCAGGGACAATGTTAATGCGTAGAGACTAGCATGTAGGTCAACAAGATGACTTGATCTCACAAGTCATGGATATGAGATATCAAGTTGACACATGGGTATGCATTGGAGAATGTATACTGAATGACCCGCCATGAGAAAGTATCATGGATCGTCATATGAGTGTCATATACTTTCTCATGTGGCTATTAGTATGACTATTAGTCCTTAGACCTGAAGTCACCATGGTTCCCTACATAAGGAGTTGCATACTTTGGCTTCGTCAAACGTCACCCGTAAATGGGTGGACTATAAAGGCGATTACTGGGTATGTAACGAATTATGCGGAGGGATGTGAGTGATGTAGATGGGATCTATCCCTCCTATATGATGGGGGTGACATCGATATTCTTGATAGAGTGAGACCACGAAGTGCATGGCCATGCCCAAATGAGTCAATATGAGATATTGAGCTCATTTGATTAGAGTGAGTCTACTTGGAGTTCAAGATTTAGATTGTACCGAGGATGACACGGTCTATGCCTCGATTGGTCAATCTAGATGTCAAGGATAGAGGGACATTGTCACATATTGTGAGTCACAATTAGTAGTCACAAAGGTGATGTTGGAGCTCAACATTCTTGTAACTTGGGTAGCAATGATGTGTTGCTAGATACCGCTCATTGCTTATGTTCCTAAATCGGTTTAGGGACATTGCCAACGTTACAAGAACCTATAGGGTCACACACATAAGAGCAATTAGATGGAAATTAGGTTCATATGATGAACCATGAGGATTAGGTTCATGGGATGAACCAAATTTGGATTAAGAGTAATCCAAATTAGACTAATTGAGTTAGACTCAAGTTGATTCAAGTGTTGAATGAGTCTAATTGAGATTTGATTCATCAAATCAATTTAAATTAATGAATAGAGATTCATTATATTAAATTGACTTGAGTCAAGTGGTTAGATTTGATCAACCATGGGAGATTAGAGGTCAAGTTTGACTTGACTTGAGAGGGAAGATGAAAGGTCAAGTTTGACTTGACCAAATGCCATGTCATGATGATGACTAGGCATGGCCGGCCAATGATGATGCTCCACATCATCATTGACTTGGTCAATAGGTGCCACATCATGAGGGAGACCAAGGGTCATGGGAGTTACATGCATGCATGTAACTCCCCCTCCTTGAAGTGGCCGGCCACTTTGGGGGTTATGTGGGTGATTTTCATTTTGTGAGTTAACACTCATTACTTCATCTTCTTCCTTGGGAATTTTTCTCTCAAGCTCTCCCTCTCCTTCCTCTCTTTGGCCGAACCAACCAAGGAGTGCTAGCACACTCAAGGTTGAGTTTTCTTCCACCTATTGCTTGTGTGGATACCATAGAGGAGTGTGCACTTGACACTCTCGAGTTCCGGCGGACTTTGGACGAGCGGGATTTGCGAAGGGCATCGCATCAAGGGTAACATCCTTATCTCTTAGTTCTAAGGTAGATCTATAGAGAATTTTGTAAGCACATACATGTAATTAGTTTTAATACTTCTTCGCACGGATCCGTGGCCGGGACTTCCGGGGTTTCCGCAACGCAAAAAGCGGTTTTTGCGGCCCGGAAAAGCCCAACATAAACATCTAGATAATGCCAATTGACAGCATTCTTTTGTGACACACAAGCAAAATCGAAGTCCTAGAATCACCTTTAAAGACCTCGACACACTCCCTTCCTCCTCCGTGTGACACCGTATAGAGTATAGTCCACCGACAACCCTCACCAATCGAAACCTCTTAGAGTTACGTCCGAACAATTACAACCACTGAACATATCAATATTCGAATCCCAGTCCCTATGAGATCGATAATCTTTTATTACTTGACAACATCCATGCACTTGCAGACATTGAGCGCGAGCGCGCGCTTCGAGTCCTTGACGGCCTTCGTCGCAAGATTTGAGGTCGCGATCGTGTGCATCAAGTTTTTGGCGCCGTTGTCGGGGATTGATCGATTCGATATCGAATCGAACGGTGGTAAATTTGATCGGACTTAGGATTAGATTTATTTATTTGCTTTATTTTCTTTCTAGTTTGCTTTATTTACTTTAGTTTTATATCTTCCATATTTAGATTTAGTTTTTAAGTTTTTTATTTTATTCTAGAAGTAGTTGTTTTTATTTCCTTTTTGCATCTTAGATTTTATTACCTAGATTGTTTTATTTTCTGCTTTTAGAATTAGTTAGCACTCCTAATTTTTGTGTCTTGGTTCGTCGTATGCTTAGACGCTTAGGATCGGAAGGTCTAATTCCGATCGACTTAGAAATTGAGTGAACCTTTCATCGTCGGAGAGCAGAGTAGCGAAGGATAGAGGATCAAGCCGCATCTGAAATGAACATAGATAGCTGACCTCTGCGGGACTACGCAGCTCCTAGCGCTAGAGGATTCAGGCCGAGTATAGCTGGACCATCTATTTCGGCAAATAACTTTGAGTTGAAGCCGACACTTATACATATGGTGTAGCAGAGTCAATTCGGGGGAGCTGCGACTGAAGACCCAAACCGGCACCTTGAGGCATTTCTTGAAATCTGCTCAACAATGAAAATGAATGGAGTCCCTACTGACGCGATCCACCTGAGCCTATTCCCATTCTCACTGCAGGATAAGGCTAAGGCATGGCTTCACTCCCTACCTTCGGGGAGCATCACTACATGGGAGCAATGTGAGCAGTAGTTTCTGAACAAATACTTCCCACCAAGCAAGACTGCTCACATGCGCCATCTCATCATGAGCTTCTGCCAGAAGGAGGGGGAGTCCTTATTCAAAGCTTGGGATCGCTACAAGGGGCTACTCTACCAATGCCCCCACCACGGACTGGAGAGGTGGCTGGTGATCCACATCTTCTACAATGGGATCGCGTACGTCATAAAGATGTCCCTGGATTCTGCTGCAAAAGGAGCACTGATGAATAAGACCATAGAGGAAGTAGAGGAGATGATAGAAGAGGTGGCACAGAACCTCCATCAATGGGCTTCCGAACGTGGTCAACCTATGCCTGCAGCGGGACGATACACTATCAACTCCATGGACCATCTAGCAGCAAGGATGGACGCGCTCAGCAGACGGTTCGAATCGTTGAATCCTTCATCTTCATGCACAGCCATTGACTTTGAGAGGGAGCAGAAGTGTATCGAGAAGACCACTATGGAGGGCAGAGAACCTCAGAGGAGCAGATTGAGCACTGTGACGCGGTTGGGGACTACGACCAAAGGCCCAATAACCCATACTCCAACACCTACAATCTCGAATGGAGGAATCACCCGAATTTCTCTTATAAGAATAACTCGGGAAACTCACAACCATCAGGGGGGTATGGGCAGCAACAGGGCAATGGGTAGCGACCATAGAAGTCCAGATTGGAACTGATGATGGAGGACTTCATTGTTACCCAAACTAAGGCTAATGAGGAATTTCGTCACCAACATCAGAAGTCTGAAGAATCACTCAAAGACTTGAAGGCCACCGTCGACGGCCTTGCAAGTCACACCAGGATGTTGGAGACGCAAGTGGCCCAGATAGCCCAAATCGTGTCGCAACCTGTGAAGAGCTCTCTGGTGAGTCAAGCTAAAGAGGAAGGAGTAGGGCATAGTAGCAAATTCACCAAGGGGTGTGCAGCCATGATTACCACCCTATTTGACCAAGCTAAAATTGTAGAGAAGATTCCACTATAGCTTGAGGACCCCGATGAGTTTGTTATCCCCTGCTCAATTTATGGGGAGAGCTTCGATGAAGCTTTATGCGACTTGGGGTCATCAGTCAGTGTGATGCCCTACGCATACTATCTGAAGATGGGACTGAGCGGGCTCCAACCAGCGAATCTTGGTATTCGTATGGGGGATGATTCAGTCAAGGAGCCCGTTGGCATGTTACCACACGTGCCTGTGGTGATTGAAGATTTCGTGATACCCATGGACTTCATCATACTGGACACAGGACCCAATCCCCAGAATCCCATCATTCTGGGAAGGCCTTTTCTAGCAACTGCAGGGGCGTGCATAGACGTGAAGGCACACTAGATCTCTCTGGAGGTAGATGGGGAGATCATCCTCTTCAGCCTTTCGGAGCATAGAGCCCCCTACCTCGACGACTTCACATTTAGCAAAATGAAGTCGGAACCGGCAGATGAAGGTCCTGAGATAGATGAATGGAGGTTCACTAAACCTCCAGAGCCGAGTTGATAGTGGAGTGCGGTCGAGCTAAACAACCTTAAACAAAGCACTTCTTGGGAGGCAACCCAAGTTTAGTTTTAGATTTCCCTTTGATTGCATTACATGCATTTGTTTGATTTTAGTTTTGATTTTCATCCTATTTACAGTTAGGACTAGAAAAGAACTTTGCTAAGCAAAAATAAAATCCATATTAACCTACACGGCGAAATGTATGAGAGAATTCGAACCCTAATGCAAAATGGGGAGAGAAATGGGGGCACACGACCTGACCATGTGTTTTCCCACGGTCGTGCTCGACCGACCCGAGGCGCACACGGCCTTGCCGTGTGTTTTCACACAGTCGTGTCGCGTGAGGTTAAAAGGGACGAGCCGTGTGTTTTCACCCTATTTGCATCATGTGCTTCAAAAACTCTTGCCCTAGCCATGTGGTTTCATCTTCCCCACCATTTAGAAGCACTTTTAACCTCGAAGGAAGCCAAAAGAAGCAAGGATGAGGAGGACCAAGCATGTAGCACCTCGATCTAGTGCTTCGGAGCGACGAACAAGGAGAGCCAACGCCCCCTCAAGCTTCGGAGGAGGGTAACGCCCTACCCACTCTTCTTTTTCGCAATCATGAACATAGAGATAGATATAATGTGCTCTCTACTCGTAAACTCACTGCTACTAGGTACTTAGATGAAGATTTGCTAGAGTCTTTAGGGTTGTTGGGTGATATTCAAGCCCTATTTGCAAAAATGGGGTGGGAAGGGATGATGGGAATAAGGCACCCAACCTACCCTAGGATAGTTCTAGAATTTTTGAGTTCCTTAGAGGTGGAAATTTTAACGGGTAGAGAGAGCGAGGAGGGTAGGATAACTTTTAGGATTTTTAACATTGAGCATGAATGGACCCTTCACCAATGGAACTCATGCTTTGGCTTGCCAAGTGGGGGTGAGAGAAGAATCCCTATTGGGTTTAATTCTCGGGTATTTTGAACCGAGTTGATGGGAGAGCATGCTTATGACCCTTCTAGGGCTAAAGTGTCGCGCCTCCAAAACCCCATCTTCCGATACCTCCACCGCATCATGGCCAGAACTATATTTGGTCGTGGGAGGAGTGACGGTGTAGTTAGAGTTAGCGAGCTGCTTTGCCTCTGGGATATGCTACAAGAAAGGAGTAGCATCGATGTAGGGTCCCACTTTATCAGACACATAGTGAAGATGGGCAAAGTGGCACAAGGAGAGATTAATGTGGAAGGCCTACTTACCCATATTTGCCATAGGATAGGGTACGATTACACTGCATTAGAAAGTATAGAGGGGAGCCCTAGGATCGACCTAAGAGTGTGCATGGCCATGAAGATGATTGTGAGAGGACACTCCTTATGCTTTGTAAGGAAAAATATGACGACCCTTAGGCTCCCCGACCCTGATCGTACCACCATCACTACATGTGCCAACTGCGCTTGGACCTGATAGTGGAGTCCCCTCCACATGAGGGACCATCCACATCGGCGCCCATCTCTTCACCTTTATATCACTCTCCCTCCAGTCCACACATGCATAGGAGCCCACCTAGTCCACGCCAACATGAGTCTACACCTGCACCACCACATTTTTCCACCTTTGAGCAGGATGCAGGTACGTCGGCCTATGATTTCTCAGAGTTCCGATCGCGCCTCGATGACATATACACCGAGCAGCAGATGTAGAGGCAACAATGGGAGGAGCAGAGCACCTACCAGCAGGAGGAGTTCCAGGGATTTCGGGAGCACTTCCAGCGGGCTGAGGAGTTCTACGATGAGGCCCGCATATACTTCCAGGAGGAGGCTGCTCGTCGCCAGGATGAGATCGCCTACCGCAGGGAGATGCGGTAGCACATGCATGCCCAGCAAGCACAGTGGGCTAGGGAGGAGGAGCACCGAGCAACTGTTGCATCCACCATCTCCTAGATCTACCACATGTACATGTGGCATCAGCGGCTCAGCAGCAAGTTCTCCCAGGATCCAGAGATACCGAGGCTCCCAGACTTTCCACCTCATCCACTATACTAGAGGTATATTTTTATTTAAGTCTGGGGAGCGGACCCCAAAGTTTATTTTATTTTGTTTTGTTTCCTAGCAGTAGTTTCTTTTCTAGTATTTTCATTCATTTATCCATGCATGGGTTGTTGAATTTCTTTCAGTACTTAGTTCTTGTTATCTGTAAAGCTGCCTCAGTAGTATTTATAAAAAGTTGCTTACATGAGTTGTTCCCATAGGTAGGTTAATTTCATTTATCTCATGGTATTTTATTCTATGCGATCTAATGAATATTCTAGACTTACATTAATTAGCTTTATTTCTTTACACTTACACATGTCGAACATTCTGAAAGGGATAATCTAGTACATACCTAGTTATGATTATCTCAGTAGTCTAGTACTTTAGAATCCATAGGTGACTCTAGGTTTAGAATTTTAGTTACTGGAGATGCTCAGATTGTGTAAGCTCATTTGGAAAAATCAAAATCCCAGTGAGAAGAGAAAAAAAAAAGAGAGAGAGAAAGAGAAAAAGATGAAAAAGAAAACAAAGAAAAAAGAAAAAAAAAAAGAGGAGAGAGAGAGAAGATTATGAGGGATAAAAAAATAGTTGTCGTGGGTGGAAATGACTAGGTACTGGGGAAACACCTACCAATTTCTCTCAATACCGAGCACACCTTTAAGACTTTATGCTAGATCTAGGGAGCGACCCTCGCTTTGGGCAGGTAAGTGCCTAAGAGCCGAAAACCGTAGGAAAGCTATAGGGTGACGACTTAACTCACTATGGAGCGGGCATCCCCTAAGAATGATTCGCTTAGCACGAGCACGAGGAGCTAACTTAGTGAATTTCTAGAACATATTTATTCTGCTTTGATTGTAAATACCACTTGATAAATTTAGTTGACATGCTAAGTATGGAACAATAGCTTTTTAAATTTCATGGTACTGAGGTTTGCTTGAGGACAAGCAAAGATTTAAGTCTGGGGGAAGTGATGTGAGCGAAACATATAGAGTTTTAGGAGTAGTTTTCGCTCACATCTTGTTACATTTTATGTTAGTTTCATGAATATGTTATTCTATTTTGTACACATTTCCTATTTTCTGGTTCGGAGGTCTACTCTTTGTACTTTTGGATGCAGGTTAGCATTTCGGGAGAAAAAGGCGCACTTTCGGAGCAAAAGACAGACATTTTGCAGCTAGACGCAGAGTGGAACACGGTCAAGGCGTGTGGCTACACACGGTCGTGTCCAATGGGCGAGATCATCCAACTTAGGGTCGGACACGGCCTAGCCGTGTGGAAACACACAGCTGTGTGGCGGCCCACCAGATTTGCACAACTAGGGATTTTTTTGGATTTTACAGCGGTCCGAGGTGATGTCTATATAAGGATGGCTCCGTCCAAACCCTAGGGGGAGGCACGACGGCTAGGATGACATGCCGAAGCCCTAAAAAGCTTCGGGAACTCGCAACTGGGAGGAGGAACGCCGCCGGAGGTCCACGCCTTGCACTTCAACGTCGAAGAGAAGACCACGAAAGCATCATAATCCTTTGTTCCTGCGTTTTATTCCTTATGTATTCGAACATAAACATGTTTTGTGATTCTTCCTTCATATACATGGAGTAGTTCTTTCGATTCTAGGATTAGGGAGTAGCTTGTATGCACATTACAATGTTGGTTCATGTTAAATTCTGCCTTTGAGTTTAATTTGACAATTGGTAGTTGTTTTTACTATATCTATACATGTTTGGTTTTCTACCTGCTGTGCTTAGGCGATACGAGGGGTGACAGCCCTCGTATCTAAGATTTAGGAGATTTTATACGAGGAACCTAGGGGTAAACCTGATCCCCTGTAACCGTGGATAGAAGGGTGCGATGGAATTGGAAACAGTTCATCGTAGGGATTGATTTGGCATCCTCATACCATCTATCCCATCCTTTTAGGCGGAGATAGCTTTCGGTAGATGCGGTGGCTCATCGGAAGAGTGTATGATGTCCCTTCCACAAAACCATAGCTAAACGTCTAGACAATGCCAATTGACAGCATTGTTTTGTGGCACACAAGCAAAATTGAAGTCCTAGAATCACCTTTGAAGACCTCGGCACACTCCCTTCCTCCTCTGTGTGACATTGTATAGAGTATAGTCCACCGACAACCCTCACCAATCGAAACCTCTTAGAGTTACGTTCGAACAATTACAACCATTGAACATATCGATATTTGAATCTCAGTCCCTGTGGGATCGATAATCTTTTATTACTTGACGACATTCGTGCACTTGCGGGCGTTGAGCGCGAGCGCGCGCTTCGAGTCCTCGATGGCCTTTGTCGAGAGATTTGAGGTCGCGATCGCGTGCACCACCCTTGAAGATGTTCCGACTTGGAGAGTCATCAATGTCATTACCAGAGGGCCTACGACAGGAGACTCTAATCGAGTCAGGAAGTCTTACACTCAGTTGCTGGAAAGCTTAGCTATTGGGGAAGACAAGGTCGTCAAGGAGGCCCCTCAGTTATTCTTCAGTACTGAGGATATGAATAAACATCAAATAAATGTTAGGGCAATCAACCCAAGTATGGTTTAGTTTTGATGTGTGTGGTAAAGAGTTAATGTTAGGTTGATTATGTGATTTGATGTGTGTGTTCAAGTTGTGCAGGACTTGGGGAATCACACATGGAAAGCTTGATGAAGCATTGGTGAGTTCACCATCTCATGGCTCAAGTCCTTGAGTTGGTGAAGGATGGCATTGGAGAAGCTATGAGCTTGGTGCATCTGAGGGACCGCTGAACGAGGAGCAAATGGAGTGAAGCCAAAGGAAGCAGACTTCAGGGCAAGATGTGAAGGATGGCACTGGAGGAGCCACGGGCTTAGTGCATCCAAGGGACGTAGCCGGACGAAGAGAGCTTCGGTGAGGGACTCCATGGGAGATGAGAGATTGAGTGATTGTAACTCGGGACAGGGTATCTCAAGTTAGGTGAACTTGGCCCAATGGCTAAGTCAAGTGTCGGACGCTCAAACTTGTGTTTGAGGTTTTACCCAACAAGTCGGACGCTAAAATATGTGTTTGAGGTTTTACCCGACGATTGGATAAGTCGGATGCTCAAACATGTGTTTGAGGTTTTACTCAACGATTAGAAGTGTCGGATGCTCAAACATGTGGTTTAAGATTTACCCGATGATCGTATGCTCAAACATCTTGATGTTTGAGGTTTTACCCGACAACAGTCGACTGGTCCGAGTCGACTAGTAGTTGACCAGTGTCAACTAGGTTTTGTGGCCAACAGTCGACTGCAAAGGGATGGCAGTCGACAGCTCCACCATCAGTCGACTCTAAAGGATGGCAGTCGAATGCTATGGGTGAACACGGGTACAGAATCGCTCGTAGGCGACTGACCAGTTGGCTATGCAGGCAGCAGTGAACTATTGAAAGCTGCAGTCAACTACCAAGGCTACCGTTGGATGGTGACGACAGCAAATCAAAAGTCGTTGAAAGTCAACCGTTGGAGCAGTAGTCGACTGATGGCATGCACGAGTCGACTGTTGCATGCCCAATGGGAAGAAACCCTTCTTCCCTATAAAAAGAAGGGTTGGGTGCCTTGGGGACAAAAATGCTTAACTCCCATTCATACTCCCAAGTGTTGTGAATGATTTTCTTCCCTCTTCCATGTTCTTATTTCTATCTTATTGTAAGAGGGGAAGAATTGTGTAAAGAGGTTACCTCCACATTGTCTTGAGATAAAGGAGAGATTAGTGGATTGTGTTGAGGAGTGATTCGCCTTATGAATCGTCCGTGGACTAACGGCAAGAGTCGTGAACCACGTTACATCTCTTATTAGTGTTTGCATTGTTGGATCGAGAAGCGTCGCTAGAGGGGGGTGAATAGCGAGCGTAATCTTTTCGTTCATTCGTTCGATACACGAGTAAGTACAGCGGAAAATAAAGAGACACGTTTATTTTTACTTGGTTCACAACCCAGCAGTTGCTACTCCAAGGCTCTAATGGTCCTAGACCGCATACGGAGGGCAAAGCACTATAATGTCTCCTCCTCATTGGAGGTAGGAGACAACGATCACAAAACCGAAATTATGAGGATGAGGCAACAAGCCTACCTCACTTCGTTGCGAATAAAAACAAGAATACAATAACAAAATATGTTACTTGTTGCTGCTGCCGACGAAGAAGATCAGAACTTGTCGTCGCATCAGCATTATGACGGTGTTAGAGCTTTGACGTTGTAGGAGCACTTGAGACTTAAACTTGATGATCTTTGGAGTTGGAATCCTCCCCTCCTTTTATAGATTTTAGCCTCTGAATATGTCTCCTCATCTTTTGGAACAGATCACGAAGTTGTACAAATTTTATCACGAAGTGGCCACGTCAAACGTTATCCATTTTGACCTAGTGCAAAGGCTGATTCGTCACCATCAGCCGACTGATGCCTCTCATCAGTCGACTGCCCAATGTCCAGCAGTCGACTGCCAGCCTAGCCACTTCTCTATAGTAAGAGGCTAGCACAAAAAATGGTAAATGCGATGGTTTCTAACTGTCCAATCTCGACCTAGACCTTCCACAGGAAGTCTTAGTCGGATCGCCGCCTACGGTCATCCCCGTACAGAGGACGCGACCTTACCATCTCTTACTCACACGAGCTTACCTCAATACTTACTGTGTCGCTTTCTCTTTCGACCTTCCACTCGATTCCTTCGGCTCCCTCCGAAGTCACTCGAGTGTCACCCGACCACCACGGCTTCCTCCGGGTGTCGCTAGCCTTCATCTCTAGCTTTAGTACTTTTTTGCACACTCGATTTAGCTCGTGAGATAACGATATAAACTTAACTTTGTGTCTTTGCCATAATCAAAACACATGTTCGATTATCTGGTGCCCTTGCACCAACAATCTCTCCCTTTTTGATATATGGCAAACCAACACAAAGTTAAGGGAAATTAAAGCATAAAACAAGTATAGTAGATAATGAATGTCATTACTCCCCCTTAACCAAAACTCCCCCTTAACCCTAGGTGAGTTTTGAAAGAGAAAATTTAATTTTCAAAATTAAATATTGTGTTACTCCCCCTTAACTTTTGCTCTTCTCCCCCTTTTTCCATAAATCAAAAAAGAATGTTGGGGTTTTTGTATAAAATAGGAGTTTTAAAAACAATATCGTATATGCATGCATCTAGATAAATCAAATATGAGTCCAAGCATGCGTCTAGCAGTAGTTAGATAGATTGGTTCGAGGTGTGTCCCTCTGCACCAATAATCTAAAGGTTTGTAATATAACCCTTAGGGTTAGTTTGCTTTCCCCCTTAGTCAAATATATGAAGTATAAGAGATGTAGGGGGTGCTAAACTTTTGCCTAAGAGTTGTTAAGTACAATAGTTGAGAAAATAAGTAGTATTTTGAAGAGGTCATATTTCAATTATCCTTCACATCTCACTCATTCTATGTGTCTCAGAATTTGTTCACCTTATATGTTTTGTGAGATGATTTTAAATTAATTAGAAATAGTCAACCTTGGGTTAGATTCAGATTTAACCTTTAGATCGTTAAGTAACTTTTCGAGAAACTGGCTTCTAGGTCGTGGCGAGGCACAAGGACCTTTTTTGATCGGAACAACGACCACTTCCTTAGACAAAGCCAAATTCAAGAAAATATCACTTAAGTCACTTAGGGTTACTTCCTGGTCTAACTAGTTTAGGATACGGCGAGATAGCTTCAGCTAGTTCCACTCGGTCAAGTGCACCAAGCTAGATATGCCTTATCTAGTTCGAATACACAAGACTTTGTTTCCCTAACGTACTATCATCTCGCCGCATCCTGATACTATGTTGTCAAGAGTTGACTAACTATTTTCCCTATCTAACCATTCTAAAAACTAAAATAAAATATGCAATGGTTAAGTAAGCAGGTATACTATTTTAGTGTTAGCTCCCCTTGGACTATTGAACCAATAAGGTCTATTCAAATATTGAACTTGATCCTGGGGAATCCAATACTTATTAGTCCTTATGTGTGAGTTCAGTAAAACCTTTGGGACCCATGCTTGTGTTAGTGAGAGCCCTAGAGCCAATCATGTGATGATTGTTGTATGGACTTTATTGTATCATATTCCTATTTATAAAGGCATGGTTATTATATTTACTTGTATTGGTGCCAAATAACTAAATATAATAATGTCCTTGAGTAGTAGGTTCTTATCTATATCAATCGATTGATTGAATCGATAATGAGATGATATAGAGAACACTATTCTTAATCATTCCTAGTCGAGTAGTAACATTCAGGGACAATGTTAATGCGTAGAGACTAGCATGTAGGTCAACACGATGACTTGATCTCATAAGTCATGGATATGAGATATCAAGTTGACACATGGGTATGCATTGGAGAATGTATACTGAATGACCCGCCATGAGAAAGTATCATGGATCGTTATATGAGTGTCATATACTTTCTCATGTGGCTATTAGTATGACTATTAGTCCTTAGACCTAAAGTCACCATGGTTCCCTACATAAGGAGTTGCATACTTTGGCTTCATCAAACGTCACCCGTAAATGAGTGGACTATAAAGGCGATTACTGGGTATGTAACAAATTATGCGAAGGGATGTGAGTGATGTAGATGGGATCTATCTCTCCTATATGACGGGGGTGACATCGATATTCTTGATAGAGTGAGACCACGAAGTGCATGGCCATGCCCAAATGAGTCAATATGAGATATTGAGCTCATTTGATTAGAGTGAGTCTACTTGGAGTTCAAGATATAGATTGTACCGAGGATGACACGGTCTTTGCCTCAATTGGTCAATCTAGATGTCAAGGATAGAGGAACATTGTCACATATTGTGAGAGTCACAATTAGTAGTCACAAAGGTGATGTTGGAGCTCAACATTCTTGTGACTTGGGTAGCAATGATGTGTTGCTAGATACCTCTCATTGCTTATGTTCCTAAATCGGTTTAGGGACATTGCCAGGACATTGCCAACGTTACAAGAACCTATAGGGTCACACACATAAGGGCAATTAGATGGAGATTAGGTTCATATGATGAACCATGAGGATTAGGTTCATGGGATGAACCAAATTGGATTAAGAGTAATCCAAATTAGACTAATTGAGTTACACTCAAGTTGATTCAAGTGTTGAATGAGTCTAATTTAGATTTGATTCATTAAGTCAATTTAAATTAATGAATAGAAATTCATTAAATCAAATTGACTTGAGTCAAGTGGTTAGATTTGATCAACCATGGGAGATTAGAGGTCAAGTTTGACTTGACTTGAGGGAGAAAATGAAAGGTCAAGTTTGACTTGACCAAATGTCATGTCATGATGATGACTTAGCATGGTCGGCCAATGATGATGCTCCACATCATCATTGACTTATCATGTGGTGCCACCTCATGAGGGAGACCAAGAGTCATGGGAGTTACATGCATGCATGTAACCTCCCAAGCCTTGAAGTGGTCGGCCACTTTAGGAGTTTTGATGGTTGAATTCATTTGGTGAGTTACACACAACTTCATCTTCTTCCTTGGATCAACTTCCCTCAAGCTCTCCCTCTCTCCTTCCTCATCTTGCCGAGCATCTAAGGAGTGCTAGCACACTCAAGATTGCTTTTCTCCACCTTTTGCATGTGTGGATACCAATAGAGGAGTGTGCACTTGACGCTCTTGAGTTCCAACGAACCTTTTGGACGAGCGGGATTTGCGAAGGGCGTCGCATCGAGGGTAACGTCCTTATCATATAGATCTAAGGTAGATTTAGGGTTTTATATAAGCACATACATGTTTTAGTTTTAATACATCTTCGCACGGATCCGTGGCCGGGGCTTCCGAGGTTTCCGCAACGCAAAAAGCGGTTTTTGCGGCTCGGAAAAACCCAACAGTGGTATCGGAGCCACGTGCGAAGCAAGTATGTGTTTCGTTTTTGTAGTTTTTATATTAGATATAAAAATTACATATTTTTATGTTTCTGTAAATTTCCTAATTTTATAGAATTTTTGGGTATTTTTCTCGAAGAGTCGAAGCAACGAGTGTTGGGACACTTGTAGGCTTCAACCGTCGAGAAAAACTCTCCGAAACGACGAGTTCTCGCTTTAGGTTTTTGGGACAGCGACTTAAGTCGTTGTAGGATCGTAATAGGGACACTCGCAAAGTTAATTTTTTGAGTATGGGCGCTGCCCCTATCCCCGAAAGGGACCTTGTCCCACGATCGCGCCCGGAAACCGCTTAGCGGGACCGTTACGGAGAGGTGACTCATAAATTTGATAAAAAAATTAGGAAAAATTATAGAAATTTTCTGTAAAAATACATAATTTAGAATTATGTATAATTCTATGATTGTCATGGCCCAATGACCCCAATTTTATTGGATTATGTGTGTTGTAATTCATAATACGGCCTGCGTGCCATTTTTGTGGTTATGCGTGTTGTATAGTGTATGCGACCTGCGCGTCGTACCTCTTCTTTTGAAATTCTAGTTGTAAATAGTTTTAGACTCGAATGTAACTCGAGTTTCATATTTGTAATGTATAAAATGGAGCGGTGAAAAGTCCACTTGTAGACGAAGTTACGAGAAGGGTGCCGACAACACATGGCGGTCAAAGGAAGCACTTGGAGAAGCCGCTAGCCTTAGGTTGACCGTCCGATCTTCTCATTGGCTTGAGAAGATCGTAGTAGGGTCATGACTACATCACAGTTAAATGTATATATATATATATGTTGATATATATATATATATATATATATATATATATATATATATATATATATATATTGATTTTGCTTGTATGTATGTGATGCATGCTAGTAGAATAATGCTTGTATGTATATGATGCATGCTAGGATAATTTTCTTGTATGTATATGATGCATGCTAGAATAATGTATGTATGTATGTGATGCATGCTAATATAGGATAATGAAGGCCTTAATGCATATATGATACACATTACGATTGGATTAGATCATAATCGAATCAACTCGAAAATACCTACCGAGCCTTGATACCCATCACTACCTCGATCATTTGTTGTTGTTGAATCTGCCAAAGCAGAGCAATGTATATTATCTTGGTAGGGTACGGAGGGACAAGATTGGTCCCGCCTATCATGCTTGGGTTAGAGTAAGCTCAATTAGATTGAGCAAAACTAGTTAACTCAATTGGATCGAGTAGAACTATAGGCATATTCCAACCGTTGGAAAGATAGGATAAGATCGCATTTACACTAAATCTTGGGCGATTTAGCCAAAGCTAACTCAAGGTCTTTTGTAAATGTGGGTCTTGATCCTATAAACAAGAGTTGCATAGAGATGTAATGGTAATGTGTTACCCACCGATCGTACTAAGTCTTGGGCGATTTAGCCAAAGCTAACTCAAGGCTTAGTATGATGTGGATCTTGTCCCGCAAGAATTATAGCTAGTTTTTATGAATCTAGTAATGTGGTTTGACCACATCCATAACTCGATTCTCCAAAATTCCTATAATTCAGTGGGAGCATCATTTGATTAAAGGCCTAATTAAATGATAAAAGTAATATGATATTAATTCTCTGCATTGTATGTTGTAGATAACTATGTCGACAAACACGAACACTCTCTCTCTGTGTTCTGTCCTTGAGAAGGACAAGCTCAATGGAGCAAATTTCCTGGACTGGTACAGGAACCTGAGAATTGTTCTCACTCAAGAAAGGAAGTTGTATGCAGCCCATTAGGAGGCACCTCCCCCGCCTCGCATGACAAAGATGCTTACAAGAAGCATCAAGATGATGCATTAGATGTGTCATGTCTAATGCTCGCGACCATGAACTCTGAGCTTCAGAAGCAACACGAGTTCATGAATGCTTATGATATGGTTGGACATCTTCGTCAACTATATTAAGGACAAGCAAGGCATGAGAGATATAAAGTCTCTAAGGCATTGTTTAGGTCTAAAATGCAAGAAGGGACTCCCGTAGGTCCATATGTACTCAAGATGATTGGGTACGTAGAAAACCTACAAAGGCTGGGATTCCCACTTGGCCAAGAGCTGGCCACTGACCTGATCTTGCAATCTTTGCCACAAGCCTACAATCAATTTTTCATGAATTACAACATGAATGAAATTGATAAGCCACTGCCTGAGATGCTCAGCATGTTGAGAACTGTTCAGCTTAACCTTAAGAAGAGAAAATCTGACACCATTTTGATGGTGCACAAAAAGAAAGGCAAGGGCAAGCCTAAAGGTAAGGGAAAGTCCCAAGCCAAGGGCAAAGGCAAAGAACTTAAACCCAAAGGAGGGGTAGCCAAGGAAGGGGCTTGCTTCCCGCAGAAGCTGGACAACTGGAAGCGTAGCTATGAAAGCTTACCTGGAAGATCTTAAGAAGAAAAGAAGTGAGACTTCTACTTCAGGTATAAATGTTATAGAAGTCAATCTATCTATTTCTTCATCATGGGTATTAGATACCAGATGTGCATCTCACATTTGTACCAATATGCAGGCGCTGAGAAATAGCAGGGCATTGACAAAGGGCGAGGTGGACCTACGAGTAGGCAATGGAGCAAGGGTTGCTGCTGTTGCTGTAGGAACTTATGATCTATCTCTGCCCTCTGAGCTTGTACTAGAATTAGATGAATGTTGTTATATGTCTGCTTTGACTAAGAACATAATTTTGGTTTCTTGTTTGGACAAGAAAAGATTTACATTTATAATAAAGAACAAATGTTGTTCAGTTTATTTACATGATATGTTCTATTGTAGTGCACCTCTAATGAACGGACTCTACTTTTTAGACTTAGAGAGCCCTATCTATAACATAAGTGCCAAAAGGTTCAAGTCAAATGAGTTGAACCAAACATATCTCTGGCATTGTCGCTTAGGTCATATAAATGAGAGTCGCTTATCTCAGCTCCATAAGGATGGGCTGCTTGACTCATTTGATTTTGAATCATATGAGACATGCGAGTCTTGCCTTTTAGGCAAGATGACCAAGACTCCCTTTAGTGGACACAGTGAAAGAGCAGTAGATTTGTTAGGACTTATACATAGTGATGTATGTGGTCCTTTCAATGTTGCTGCTAGAGGTGGTTACAGGTACTTCATTACATTTACTGATGACTTCAGTAGATATGGTTATGTGTATCTTATGACACATAAATCAGAATCCTTTGAAAAGTTCAAAGAATTCAAGAATGAAGTACAAAACCAGCTTGACAAGAGTATTAAGATACTTCGATCAGATCGAGGTGGTGAATACCTTAGCCATGATTTTCATGACTATCTAGCTGAGTGTGGGATTCTATCCCAACTCACTCCTCCTGGAACACCACAGTGGAATGGTGTATCCGAAAGGAGGAATCGTACCCTATTAGATATGGTACGTTCTATGATGAGTCACACAGATCTTCCTATATCCTTTTGGGGATATGCTCTAGATACAACAGCTTTTACCCTTAACCGTGTACCATCCAAGGCTGTCATAAAGACACCATATACGATATGGACAGGGAGAAATCCCAAGATGTCTTTCATGAGGATTTGGGGTTGTGAGGTTTACGTTCGACGTCAAGTCTGAGACAAACTGGGACCCAAATTCGATAGGTGCTATTTTGTTGGATATCCCAAGGATACAAAGGGATATTACTTCTACATTCCCAGTCAGTATAAAGTGTTTGTGGCAAAGACTGGGATTTTTCTAGAAAAGGATTTTATTTCTAGAAAAACTAGTGGGAGTACGTTCGATCTTGAAGAAATTCAAGATAAGGACCATAGCACTGAGGCCTTGATGGAGGTTGAACAGGAATCACAAAGTGTTGTGGGTGATGAGGTTGGTGTTGGTGCAACAATGCTCCAAGCATTTATATGTTTTGATGTTTGGATAATCATCTAAGTTAGGCAATGCTTTGTGATCTAATTACGAACATGTTTAAGTGACAGGAAAATCCAAGAATGAAGACTTGGTAAAAGAGAAGTCCAAGTATGATCTTGGCAAGGAAAGTCCAAGGGACGAACTTGGCAGCATAAGACCAAGCTTGTAGTCTTGGCAGCGTAAAGTCCAAGTGAACCTTGGCAAAGGAAGACCAAGTATGATCTTGGCAAGAGAAGTCCAAGGGATGGACTTGGCAGCGTAAGACCAAGCTTGTAGTCTTGGCAGTGTAAAGTCCAAGTGAACCTTGGCAAAGGAAGTCCAAAGTAAGGTCTTGGCAGCATAAGTCCAAGCTTGTAGTCTTGGCGGCGTAAAGTCCAAGTATTTGGCAACCCAAGATATGACGAAACCAAAGGAAGCTCTTGGAAGCACAGCGCAAAGGATGAACAAGTCGTGGACTCGGAGGGATCCTGGAGGCGCAAGGCTTACTGAGGAGCTAGAAGGTTGAGTCTAGGTCTAGGGTGTAAAATCAAGTGTGAATTACTCATACTTGATGAGTGTCGATCGGATCGATGTATCGATTATTTGTCGGTGCTCGGAGTCGGTGAAACCACGACCATCGATCGGTGATATTCTGTCGATCGGCCAGCGGTGTGATCGGTGATCGGCAAAACGAGCCGAGTGTAGTCGCGCTCATTGCGACCTCGATCACTCGGTGATCACTCCATCGATCGGTGATGAAGGATCAGTCGATTGATCACTTGGACGTTGGAAATTGCGGCTACGAATCTCCGTGGATCTGCTAGTTCAGAAGTCGTTGGCTTCAACGGTAGTCGACTGATGGTAAGCATCAGTCGACTGATCGAAGCCCAATGAGAAAAACAACCCCTCTTCTATAAGAAGGGGCCTTGGGAAGCTTGGTGAAGCTAGTGCTCTCATTCCTAACTACACCCTCGTGCTCACCAAGCTTTCCCAAGTGCTTTAGTGATTCTAAACCTCCTCTTCTCTAGGTTTTAATCTTCCATCATTGTAAAGAAGAGGAGAGCATTGTAAGACAAGGTTTCTCCACCTTGGTTCATCCAAAGGAGGTTTTAGTGAAGATTGGCTAGGGCTAATCCACCTTACGGATTGTCGTGGAGTAGGAGCGTCATCTCCGAACCACGTACATCGGGTGTTAGCATTGCTTTCATTGTTTTCTTTTTCGTATTCTTATTTGTATTTGTATTTCTTCCGCTAACGTATTTGTAGAAACGAAGAAAGGCTAATCACCCCCCCTCTAGCCATTACAAAGATTCCAACAAGTGGTATTAGAGCCCGGATAGCTTGGAAGATTTCACCATCAACCAAGGCATCAATGGCTCTTCAAGAGGGATATAGCACCGACAAGCCACCTCTCTTCGATGGGAGTCATTTTGCGTATTGGAAAGGTAGGATGAAATATTATCTTATGAGTAATATTGAAATTTGGCATAGCATTGTAGATGGCTTCGAGGAACCGGTGGATGAACATGGAAACCCTATTCCGAGCAAGGATTGGATGAGGGAAATGAACCGGAAGTTCGAATCAAATGCCAAGGCGGTACTCACCATCCAATGCGGCATTACAATGGAGCAACTCAACAAGGTGGGGCCTTTCGAATCCGCCAAGGAGTTATGGGAAAAGCTCATTGAGCTAAATGAAGGATCCAAGGAGTCAAAGAGGGCCAAGAAAGACTTACTAATTGGACAACTTCAAGCCTTCCAAATGAAGATGCATGAAACCGTAAGTCAAATGCATGGAAGGTTCAAGGAGATTGTGAATGGACTCCACATCATAGGTGAGCGAGTTGACAACCGGGATTTGGTAAGATACATACTTCAAGCATTTCCTAGAAATTCTCTATGGACTTCTATAGTTGATGTTATTAAAGTAACTAGGGATCTTTCTCAAATTAAAATTGATGAATTATTTTGTGAGTTTGAATTACATGAGCAAACTAACATGTCCTCTAAGGAAAAGGGTTTAGCTCTATTTGTTGAAAAGAAAGAAAAGAAGAAGAAAGAAAGGAAGTGTCATCATCATCCGAATTGGAGCATGACTCAAGTAGTGATGGAGACTCATCTAGCGAGATGGCCAACTTTGTCAAGAAATTCTATAGAAAATCAAAGGAGTTCAAGAATAGAGAAGCAAGGAAGGGGTCTCATTCTTCAAGAGGTAAAATTAGTGGTAATTCAAATTTTAACAATAATGTAATTTGTCATGCTTGCAATAAGAAGGGGCACATAAAGCCAAATTGCCCGGAGCTAAAGAAGAAGGAAGAAAAAGAAAAGAAAAAGAAGAACAAGAAGGAGAAGAAGAAGGAGGAGGCCATGGTGGCTCAAACCACATGGGACACACCAAGTGTTGAAGATTCTTCCTCCGATGATGAACTTTGCCACATCACACGCCATGTGGCACTCATGGCCCTAGGAGATGACTCCGGCACATCAAGCCAAGAAGAAGGCTCCTCAAGTGATGAATCGTCATCTAGTGACGATGAGGTAATGAACTCTCCTAAAGTTAAGCTTCTTTATAAATCAATTGCCTATCTTAAAGAAGCTCTAGATAAGTCTACATCTAAGGTTAAGAGCATGAAGGTAGAACTAAAGGCCATTAGGAATGAAAAACCTTCACATATTGATTCTTGCATGCTTAAGGAAGAAAATGACAAACTTAAGGATGAGGTTAGTGAATTAAAGGCATGTTTAGAGAAATTTACAAATGGCTCAAAATATCTTGACATGATCCTTAGCCAACAAAGAGTCGTTTACAACAAGGCCGGTTTAGGATATAAGTCAAAGGAAAAAGAAGTTGCTTATATTTCATTGATTAATAGGAAAGCAACCATTAAGGGTAAGGTCAAGAAAGCATGGGTACCTAAGAATTTTTTACTTAATGTTACCGGTCCAAATGTTTGGGTACCAAAAGCTTGTGTTTTTCATGTGATTTAGGTAGGAGAGCAAGGTATGTGGATTGTGGATAGCGGTTGCTCAACACATATGACCGGGGATGTGAGCAAATTCTCCACAATTAAGTATGTGAAGAAGGGAGCGGTGTCTTTTGGAAATAGTGGAAAACTCAAGATATTAGGTAGAGGTACAATTGAGGTATCCCCCAAAATTGTCATTCACAAAGTTTTACTAGTTGAAAATATGAAATTTAATTTATTAAGTGTTAGTCAACTTTGTGATGCAAACTATCATGTTTCTTTTGAATCCTCTAAATGCATGATTAGACACAAGGAATTAAATGATTGTATGTTAGTTGGATATAGGAAATCAAATATCTATTATATTGATCTTTCATATGCTTCTAACATTTCTACTAAGTGTCTTGTTGCAAAAGAAGAAGAGAGTTGGCTATGGCATAGGAGATTGGGGCACATCAACATGAAAAACATAGCCAAGGTAGCCAAGATGGAGTTGGTCAAAGGGCTACCAAAGATCAAGTATGTCAAGAACAAAATGTGTGATGTATGCCAAGAAGGAAAACAAACAAAAGCATCACACAAAGGTAAAACCTTAACTAATACTTCCTTACCATTAGAACTATTGCATCTTGACTTATTTGATTGCCATAGTACTCCTTCTTTAAATGGTAACAAATATTGTTTAGTCATAGTAGATGATTTTTCTAGGTATACTTGGGTTTATTTTATGAAACTTAAGGATGATACCTTAGAAATAATCATAGGATTTAGTAAAAGGGTTGAAAATGAAAAGAGTCTCAAAATCAACCGGATCCATAGTGATCATGGTGGTGAATTTGAGAACTCAAAATTTTCACAATTTTGTTTAGAGCAAGGGTACAAGCATGAGTTCTCTTGTCCTAGAACACCCCAATAAAATGGGGTAGTGGAAAGGAGAAATCGTGCCCTACAAGAGGCGGCTAGGACTATGCTTAATGCATATTCTCTTCCTAGCTACTTGTGGGCGGAAGCGGTTAATACCGCTTGTTATATCCAAAATAGGGTTCAAATCCATAGGTTTTTAGGAAAAACACCATTTGAATTATGGAATGGGACTATTCCCACAATTCATTATTTCAAAGTCTTTGGATGTAAGGTTTATATTTTAAACACCAAAGATAACTTAGGAAAATTTGAATCTAAAGCGGATGAGGGAATCCTAGTTGGATACTCATCTACAAGTAGAGGATATAGAGTCTACAATAAGAGAACCCAAGGGATTGAGGAATCTTCTAATGTTCAATTTGATGAAACCACTAGTACCTACCCTAGAAAGTCCTCCATTGATAAGGATATTAATGACAATAATCAAGGCATTACCCAAAAACTTCAAAATTTGACCATAAGGGGTAATGATCAAGGGGGAGGAAGAGGAGATTCCGATGATGAAAGGAGGGTAGAAGATAACAATGATCAATTTGAAACCCCTTCTAGAACCCTAAGAATTCATCAAGATCATCCACTTGACCAAGTAGTAGGAAATCTATCTCAAGGAGTAAGAACTAGGTCATTTCATAGACCTCCTACTAGTCAAATGACTCTTATTTCACAAATTGAGCCCAAATCGATCAATGGTGCATTACATGATCCGGATTGGATCTTGGCAATGCAAGATGAATTGGCTCAATTTGAGAGGAGTCAAGTATGGGAGTTAGTACCTAGACCCAATGATAGCACCATAATTACTACAAGATGGGTCTTTAGGAATAAGCTAGATGACCAAGGAAATATCACTAGAAATAAGGCTAGGTTGGTTGCAAGGGGATTCAATCAAGTTGAGGGGCTTGACTATGATGAGACTTATGCCCCGGTTGCTAGGTTAGAATCTATTAGAATTCTCTTAGGATATGCTTCCTATATGGGATTTAAACCTTACCAAATGGATGTTAAATCGGCATTCTTAAATGGTTATATTAAGGAGGAAGTATATGTAGAGCAACCACCCGGGTTTGAGAATATAGATTATCCAAACCACGTATATAAGCTTAAGAAAGCATTATATGGGTTAAAACAATCTCCCCGGGCGTGGTATGAAAGATTGTCATCCTTCTTAATTTCTAAGGATTTTAGAAGAGGCCAAGTAGATCAAACCTTGTTTATAAAGTCAACATTAAAGGATATTTTTATAGCCAAAATATATGTTGATGACATTATTTTTGGGTCAACAAATGATGATCTTCTTCAAGACTTTATAAAAAACATGGAGAATGAATTTGAAATGAGTTTAGTTGGAGAACTTAACTTTTTCTTAGGGTTACAAGTCAAACAAACCAATGAAGGTATTCATATTTATCAAACCAAATATGCAAATGAAATGATCAAGAAATTTGGTTTGGAAAATGCGAAAATTGTAACCACTCCTATGGCCACTAGCACTAGAATAGATAGTGATCATGATGGTAAATCAATTGATCTTAAACTTTATAGGAGTATGATTGGTAGCCTACTATACCTAACCGCTAGTAGACCCGATATCTTATTTGCGGTGGGTATGTGTGCAAGATACCAATCTTGTGCCAAAGAATCACATTTAGTAGCCGTTAAGAGAATTTTAAGATATATTAAAGGCACCCTGAATGTAGGACTTTGGTATCCTAGGACTAGGTCTTTTGAGTTGTTTGGCTATACCGATTCCGATTATGCCGGTTGCAAATTGGATAGAAAAAGTACTAGTGGTGGATATCAATTTCTTGGGTCCTCCCTAGTTAGTTGGAGTAGTAGAAAGCAACATTGTGTTGCTTTATCAACCACCGAAGCTGAATATGTGGCTATGGGTGGTTGTGTAGCTCAACTACTTTGGATGAGACATACTCTTGAGGACTATGAGCTACACTACTCTAACATTAAAGTTTATTGTGACAATGTGAGTACCATCAACTTGACCAAAAATCTGGTACATCACTCTAGGACCAAGCACATTGAAGTGAAACATCACTTCATAAGAGATCATGTGGCAAGAGGGGACATTGAACTTAACTATGTAGAATCTAAGTCCAACCTTGCCGATATCTTCACCAAAGCTCTTCCCGAAACCGAATTTTCATCATTAAGGAGAGTGCTTGGTATGTGCTTTGTAGAATAAAATTCTAGATTTGCATGATCCCATATTTATATGTTAGCTTTATACCTTGATGCATCTCACAAAAAGCCTTAAGAAACCTTGATTTTTGTATTGAGACACTTAGAACCATGTGAGATGATAGGGAAGGTGTACTTGGCTCATCATGCTTGTTATGATGCATTACTATGAGCCAATGACACACCTAGAGACATGAATACCTTATGGACCAATCATTGGGAAGGCTTGTATTCAAATAATGGATACATAGCTCTAAGAACATGGTTGGAAATTCCAAATCATATATATTTTAAAATATGTTCATCATAGTTTGAAAAACAGTTTTCAAGTGGAACACAAAAGTGATACAAAGTTTACAAAATTCTTAGAACTTTTGTTAGTTTCCAAATTTGTATCAATCTTGAAATCTGGAAAACATATATTTTTCAAACTATTTTTCCTTAATAAAGTATGATCTCAGAAATGTGTACACAAAATTTCATGATTTTTTGAGGTTTCTAGAATTTGTAATGCATTTCTGAAGTTGGGCTGAAAAGGCTGAAATTTCGATTTAGCGTAGCGATCGTAGTTGAAAACTAGTCAGTGATACTGTGTTTTCTGATAATTAGCTCCATTTTCTGATATTTAGTGTATCCTTGATGTCCTAAAACTATAGCATGATAATATTGAGTATAAACAAAGTTTTAGGACTATTTAATGCAATATTTTAGGGGGAGTTTCATAAATTATATCTTTTTCATCCCCAAACTTCCATTGTTGGTGCAAAGTTAGGACTTAATTTTTGAATTTTTGTTATGCTTTGCTTCAAATATTATTTACACATCATGAGGCATATCTTGGATTAAGGGGGAGCTTAATATCAATCTTATATCTTAGTCCAAGATACAACAATCTTAATTCTTTCATTTATGAATCCTTCTCTTTTTGATGTATGTCAAAGGGGAAGAAGGAATGTTTAAGTTAGAATTGAAAATATGATTATGTGTGTATCTTTAAAAGACCTAACTTAAATGATTGTCAAACATCAAAAAGGGAGAGATTGTTGGTGCAACAATGCTCCAAGCATTTATATGTTTTGATGTTTGGATAATCATCTAAGTTAGGCAATGCTTTGTGATCTAATTACGAACATGTTTAAGTGACAGGAAAATCCAAGAATGAAGACTTGGTAAAAGAGAAGTCCAAGTATGATCTTGGCAAGGAAAGTCCAAGGGATGGACTTGGCAGCATAAGACCAAGCTTGTAGTCTTGGCAGTGTAAAGTCCAAGTGAACCTTGGCAAAGGAAGACCAAGTATGATCTTGGCAAAGGAAGTCCAAGGGATGGACTTGGCAGCGTAAGACCAAGCTTGTAGTCTTGGCAATGTAAAGTCCAAGTGAACCTTGGCAAAGGAAGTCCAAAGTAAGGTCTTGGCAGCATAAGTCCAAGCTTGTAGTCTTGGTGGCGTAAAGTCCAAGTATTTGGCAACCCAAGATATGACGAAACCGAAGAAGCTCTTGGAAGCAAAGCGCAAAGGATGAACAAGTCGCGAACTCGGAGGGATCCTGGAGGCGCAAGGCTTACTGAGGAGTTAGAAGGTTGAGTCTAGGTCTAGGGTGTAAAATCAAGTGTGAATGGTCAGTGCTCGACTAAGTCGTGGTGAAACTCGACCATCGATCGCTGGCAGCGGCGACGATCGATGTTAATCCGATCACATCAGGCTGGCGTCGATCGCAAAATGAGCACGAGTGTAGTCTCACTGATCGTTTACGATCACTCGATCGATCACTCCATCGCGATCGATGGAGGGATCAGTCGACTGATCACTTGGCCGTTGGAAATTGCGGCTACGAATCTCCGTGGATCTGCTGGTTCAGAAGTCGTTGGCTTCGGCGGCAGTCGACTGATGGTAAGCATCAGTCGACTGATGGTAAGCATCAGTCGACTGATTGAAGCCCAATGGGAAAAACAACCCCTCTTCTATAAGAAGGGGCCTTGGGAAGCTTGGTAAAGCTAGTGCTCTCATTCCTAACTACACCCTCGTGCTCACCAAGCTTTCCCAAGTGCTTTAGTGATTCTAAACCTCCTCTTCTCTAGGTTTTAATCTTCCATCATTGTAAAGAAGAGGAGAGCATTGTAAGACAAGGTTTCTCCACCTTGGTTCATCCAAAGGAGGTTTTAGTGAAGATTGGCTAGGGCTAATCCACCTTACGGATTGTCGTGGAGTAGGAGTGTCATCTCCGAACCACGTACATCGGGTGTTAGCATTGCTTTCATTGTTTTCTTTTTCGTATTCTTATTTGTATTTGTATTGCTTCCGCTAACATATCTGTAGAAACGAAGAAAGGATAATCACCCCCCTCTAGCCATTACAAAGATTCCAATAGTTGTTGCACAAGGAGTTGTGGAACAACCACTTGTTCAGGTAGACCTACCTCTTCGCAGATCTGATAGGGTACGTCGTCAGCCTGAGAAATACTCATTTCTCTTGTCTGACCATGATGACGTAATTCTCATTGAGAATGAGCCTACCTCCTATCAGGAAGCTATGATGAGCCCAGATTCTGAGAAATGGCTAGAGGCCATGAGATCCGAGATGGAATCCATGTACACCAACCAAGTATGGACTTTGGTTGATCCACCTGAAGGGGTCAAATCCATTGGGTTTAAGTGGGTCTTTAGGAGAAAGACTGACATGGATGGACTTACGCATACCTATAAGGGTCGATTGGTGGCTAAAGGTTTCAAGCAGATTCATGGCATTGACTATGATGAAACCTTTTCTCCAGTGGCGATGTTTAAGTCCATTCGGATCTTGCTTGCTATTGCAGCAAACCACGATTATGAGATCTGGAAGATGGATGTCAAAACCACATTTCTGAATGGAAACTTACTCGATGATGTGTACATGACACAACCTGAGGGTTTTGAAGATCCACAACATACTGGGAAAGTATGCAAGCTGTAAAGGTCCATTTATGGGCTAAAGCAAGCCTCTCGGAGCTGGAATCTTCGATTGGATGATTCGATCAAAAAGCTTGGTTTCATTAAGAATGAAGATGAACCCTGTATCTACAAAAGGGTTAATGGGAATACAGTTGTCTTCCTTATTTTATATGTGGATGACATACTACTCATTGGGAATGACATCCCTTCGCTACAGTCTATGAAGACTTGCCTAGGGACGTGCTTCTCAATGAAGGACTTAGGTGAAGCAACCTATATTCTAGGCATCAAGATCTATAAAGATAGATCTAAGAGATTTCTTGGCTTAAGTCAGAGTACATACTTTGACATGGTATTACTACGATTTACCATGCAGAATTCCAAGAAGGGACTTCTGCCGATGTCATATGGTGTGAGTCTTTCGAAGACTCAAAGTCCCTCTTCTAGAGAGGAGAGAGACCGCATGGATAAGATCCCTTACGCATCTGCTATAGGATCTATCATATCTTTCCGTTCGGTTACGTATTGCTAAGATCTCGGCTTAAACTCTTCTGGATAAGATTAATTCATTGAGCCTCGTTGTAGTGACTCTCGTGTTAAGTATTAAGTACTTGAGAAGGACTAAAGAATATTTCTTGATATTTTGAGGCGATGAGGAGCTAGCTGTAAAGGGTTCTGATGATACCAACTTCAAGCCCGCCGGGATGATTATAGATCGCGATCGGGGATTCGTGTTTTGCTTGAATGGTAGCTTGTGGAAGAGTTGACGAGCGGACACCGATTCTTGATTCTGCGATAAGTATATTCTGCATCGAGAGGCGTGAGGAAGCGATTTGGATCCATGAGTTCATTCTTGAGCTTGGGGTGGTTCCTAGCATAGCAGATCTCATAGAGCTCTATTGTGACAATAATGGAGCGATTGCACAGGCTAATGAACCTCGCTCACACTAGCGGACCAAACACATACTATGGCGCTTCCATCTCATTCGAGAGATTATCAATAGAGGAGATGTGAAGATTTGCAGAGTACCCACAGAGGCTAACATCGCAGATCCCTTGACCAAGGTTTTGGCACAGAAAAAGCATGATGGTCACACTAGGTCATTGGGTATTAGATACAACGGTGATTGGCACTAGTGCTAGTGGGAGATTGTTAGTGAAAGCCCTAGAGTCAATCATGTGATGATTGTTGTATGGACTTTATTGTATCATATTTCTATTTATAAAGGCATGGTTATTATATTTACTTGTATTGGTGCCAAATAACTAAATATAATAATGTCCTTGAGTAGTAGGTTCTTATCTATATCAATCGATTGGTTGAATCGATAATGAGATGATATAGAGAACACTACTCTTAATCATTCCTAGTCGAGTATTAACATTCAGGGACAATGTTAATGCATAGAGACTAGCATGTAGGTCAACACGATGACTTGATCTCACAAGTCATGGATATGAGATATCAAGTTGACACATGGGTATGCATTGAAGAATGTATACTGAATGACCCGCCATGAGAAAGTATCATGGATCGTTATATGAGTGTCATATACTTTCTCATGTGGCTATTAGTATGACTATTAGTCCTTAGACCTGAAGTCACCATGGTTCCCTACATAAGGAGTTGCATACTTTGGCTTCGTCAAACGTCACCCGTAAATGGGTGGACTATAAAGGCGATTACTAGGTATGTAACAAATTATGCGGAGGGATGTGAGTGATGCAGATGAGATCTATCCCTCCTATATGACGGGGGTGACATCGATATTCTTGATAGAGTGAGACCACGAAGTGCATGGCCATGCCCAAATAAGTCAATATGAGATATTGAGCTCATTTGATTAGAGTGAGTCTACTTGGAGTTCAAGATATAGATTGTACCGAGGATGACACGGTCTATGCCTCAATTGGTCAATCTAGATGTCAAGGATAGAGGGACATTGTCACATATTGTGAGAGTCACAATTAGTAGTCACAAAGGTGATGTTGGAGCTTAACATTCTTGTGACTTGGGTAGCAATGATGTGTTGCTAGATACCGCTCATTGCTTATGTTCCTAAATCGGTTTAGGGACATTGCCAACGTTACAAGAACCTATAGGGTCACACACATAAGGGCAATTAGATGGAGATTAGGTTCATATGATGAACCATGAGGATTAGGTTCATGGGATGAACCAAATTGGATTAAGAGTAATCCAAATTAGACTAATTGAGTTAGACTCAATTTGATTCAAGTGTTGAATGAGTCTAATTTAGATTCGATTCATTAAGTCAATTTAAATTAATGAATAGAGATTCATTAAATCAAATTGACTTGAGTCAAGTGGTTATATTTGATCAACCATGGGAGATTAGAGGTCAAGTTTGACTTGACTTGAGAGGGAAGATGAAAGGTCAAGTTTGACTTAACCAAATACCATGTCATGATGATGACTTGGCATGGCCGGCCAATGATGATGCTCCACATCATCATTGACTTATCATGTGGTGCCACCTCATGAGGGAGACCAAGAGCCATGGGAGTTATATGCATGCATGTAACCTCCCAAGCCTTGAAGTGGCCGGCCACTTTATGAGTTTTGATGGTTGAATTCATTTGGTGAGTTACACACAACTTCATCTTCTTCCTTGGATCAACTTCCCTCAAGCTCTTCCTCTCTCCTTCCTCATCTTGCTGAGCATCTAAGGAGTGCTAGCACACTCAAGATTGCTTTTCTCCACCTTTTGCTTGTATGGATACCAATAGAGGAGTGTGCACTTGACGCTCTTGAGTTCCGGCGAACCTTTTGGACGAGCGGGATTTGCGAAGGGCGTCGCATCGAGGGTAACGTCCTTATTGTTAGTAATATATGAGAGATGTCCTAAGGCAATCGCCTTATGTATGAACCATTTATATGATAAATGAAGATTCACTATTTGAGTATACATGTTTCATGTATTTGATTGGATCTTAAACTCATTTACTGAATGTCCACAATGCGATTCACAGCATGAGAGAATTTGTGATTGGATCACAACTAGTGAGTATCTCTACATGTGTAATTGTGATGTATCGGAATTATCCCTAGTCGATGAATTGATGGATCTGGACACCATCAATTCTGTCGAGACTAGCACGAGGTATACTCCTTGGTGTATCCAAGCAGCTGATTCTCACTGGCTGGAGACATTGTGATGTCCGGAGTTAATCGTGGATGCTAGTTATGGTAACTAGTTCATTGGAGTGACCAGCCGTAAGACTTCATATGGTTCTCTGCATATATAGATATGTCTATGAAGTTCTTACTGTGGCTTAAGTGCGATGTTCCTTTGACTTGCGGTATTCAAGTCATCTTGATCATGGAGACTTATGCTTTGACATCTTAAGCAAACATCTCTAAGGAGATGTGGACCCGGGATGATTGGGTATAAGTCGAAGTGATCGAAGGTGTTTGAATAGCCTATAAAGGATTCACCACTCCTTGCGAGGAGATGTATACCCATGGCCTCTCGTCGGATTGTTACTAAAGTCTTTGGCCAAAGCATTACATGTTTAGAGTAAGGTACTCTTCGATACATGTGGAGTAACTAGAATCCGTAGGACGAGGAAATGATACTTGGGCTAGGTGTGACGTAGTCAGCTTAGTGGGGACTGACACTATAGACCATGTTCTGAACCAAGTGGGTATAAGATGAGTGAAGGGAATGGGGCACGATTCATTCGAGCTACTGAAGGGTTTCAGAAATAGTTCTGGATCAACCATTGATCTTTTCGGTTAATTGGAGATCATGATGTACTACTAGGTGCCACTCATGATCGTTCTATAATTAATGGTTAATTATAGACGGCCAACATAAATCGAGAACCTATTTGGTCACACGCACAACGAGCGTAATCCGAAGGATTTAAAACAAGCTTGAGAATGGGATTCTCAGACCGAGAGAAACTAGGTTTGGTTGGACCAAACATAAAGCGAGCATGAAATCGTTTCAGTCGCAATGGAAGCGTGGATGGGCCGAGTCTTATGAAGACGTAATGGATGAACCAAAATGGTTTGGTTCTAATCCAATGGAGGAGAATAAACCAAATGGTTTGGTTTATTTTAAACGAATGAACCAAAAGTTGGTTCGGTTCGTTTTAACTTAAAATAAACCATCATGGTTTGGTTTATTTTAACTTATCTTAATGGAGCGGGTTAACGGGCTTTATGGATATGATCCATTAACCATTAAGAGAATTAGTTCTCTATAAAAGAGGGCTTAAGGGATTGTTAAGCCCTAACTAATCCAAACCCTAGCCCCTTGAGTTGTCGCCCACCTCCACCTTGGAGTTATTCGGCGCCAACCCTAAAGCTGCCGCCGCCCAGCTTGTGTGCTGCCGTCCAAGTCTTTGTCGGCATCCAAGCTTCAGCTGAAGAACCTCCGGCGACCCTCCGGCGATCTCTTTTGGGTTCGGTGATAAGGTGAGCTCCACCTCTCCTTTGGCCGGCCTCTATTCCTCCACCGAAAGCTGTCCAGTTTTTCTGGACAGCTTGTTTCTTTGTTGTCGGAGCGTCGTTTGGACGACGGTTAGAGCTCCGACAGCGGATAACCTACCGGGGATTCGATCTCCGGTAATCCTCTGAGGTGGAGGACGAAGGATTCGTCAATTGGTTGACGAATACCTCTCCGGAGAAGCGAGTTTTAAGGACTCATCTTAGGATCCGAATTTGGATTCGGATCGTGATCATCTCTCAATCACGTCGTCTTCAACACGAGGCTAGTAACCCGTACGAAGACGAAGCTCGTGGCTTAACGAAGTCATCCCGAGGAGCTCGGCGTGGATATGGATAGAGACGATTCTTACGAGGATCGTTCCGGTTGATGTCGTTCCCGCTACACGTCATACGAAAGGTATAACGTAGATAAATTTCCTTTTATTGCAAATTTAAATTTACGGTTATATCTACACTTGTTGTAATATGCATGCGTGTGTTGTGTGTGTTGTAATAAATATAGATTTATTATTTTTATTGCTTCCGCTATGCTCATGTTTACGAAACATGATCGAACACACACACGCCGCGGTGCCGAAAACCCAACAGTGGTATCAGAGCCCAGGTTGTGTTTCGACATAATCGTAAAATGGTTTTGCGATAGTCATAATGTATTTCTGGAAATTTTCTAATTTTGTAAATTTAGAAGTATTTATGGAAATTTTTCAATTTTGGAAAGTCTAGAAGTATTTATGGAAATCTTCCACTTTTGGAAAGTTGGAAGTATTTATGGAAATTGATATTTTCCATAAATAAAATATTTGATTAGATTCTGGAAATTTGTTTCCTAATTTAATCATAATTTGATTTGGGAAATCAAATCTTAAAATATTTTATTTCCATAAGTAGTTTTAATGATTTAGGAAATTGGTTTCCTAAATAGATTTTCCTTAATCAAATAATTCCATGAATAAAATATGTGATTAGATTTGGAAATTTGTTTCCTAATTTAATTATGATTTGATTTGGAGAATCAAATCTTAAACATATTTTATTTCCATAAATAGTTATGACATATAAGGAAATTATATACATGACATAATTGTATGCCATGTAATTACATTAGATGCATAACATTATGCCATGCGTGTCATGACATGTAGATGTATGCCATGTATGCCATGCCATGTAGATAATAGTTATTTGCATGCAAAGAGGATGAGACATAAAAACCCTTACTCAATATTAAAGCTTACACCTTCCATTAATATGGTTAGAACCAGAGTTCTGTTTCTTGTTTGGGTTGTTGGACTCTCTCCAAGCCCGGCTCGAACCTGAATATGTTCAAACCATGGAATAGTTTAATACTAATATGGTAAGAGTCAGAGGTCAATCATTAGCTTTGGTTGTTGGACTCTCTCCAAGCTGGGCTAATTGGTTGAATGTGCTCTAACCATATTAAAACTATGTCCTGATTAATGGGTTGGCTTTAACCTGGAGCATCGGCTTGTTGGACTCTCTCCAAGGTCGATGTAAAGGGAGGTGAAGTTGGGTGCTATGCATATGATGCATACTTGTTAATGTGTTAACAACCCAATGTATGTGTGAACATTCAATTAGTTGATAGCACATTGTGATAGTTGCATATACGTGATATGCAATCGGTATAGATGATACCTACCGTCGTAGTTATGAATGGCTTGTTGGACTCTCTCCAAGGTTGTTCATAACTATGATGGATATCAGCCCATTCGGAGATGGACCTACGATCTCCCGAAGTGATTTTGGGGTTTTTGAAATTTGAAAAAAAATGAATGGGATTTATAAATGTATATTGATGCATTTTTAAAATCATTTTCTCATGTATGCTCGTTTTGTATTTCTAGGTCAATAAATTGATCATGACATCTTTGAATTTGCGCACTATTTTGGATTCGAACAAACTGACTGGGCCAAACTTCTTGGACTGGCTTAGAAACTTGAGAATTGTTCTCAAGGTGAAAAGCTTGTGTATGTCCTCGAAGCGCCTCTTCCCACCCGTCCTAGTAACGATGCAACTTTGGACCAATTGTTGGCCTATCAGAAACATGTGAGTGATTCTGAACAAATGAGTTGCATCATGCTAGCCGCGATGGAACCCAAGCTACGAAAGCAGCATGAGCATATGGATGCTCATATCGTAGTCCTTCATCTCTGTGAGTTGGTTGATGAGCAAGTGAGATTCGAAAGGTTCGAAGTCTCCAAGCTCCTCTTCACCTCTGAGATGCAAGGAGGTTCATCTGTGGTACTGCTCAACATGCTGAAGACTGTGGAGCCTTCTGAGAAGCATGAGTAGGGGACGGTGTTGTTAGTTGATTCCTCGAAGAAAGGTTCTAAGAGGGAGTCAAAGGAACAACAGAAGGGGAAGAAGAAAAAGGCTAAAAAGGCAGAACCAGCTCAAAAGGGCACTTGCCATCATTATGGCAAGGAGGGCCATTGGCGAAGAAATTGCAAGATTTATCTTGAGTCCGTGAAGAAGGATAAGGCATCGGATGCCCCATCTTCTTCAGAAATCTTCTTTATTGATTGTCATTCTATTTCCTTAGACACTTGGGTATTGGATACTGGGTGTGGCTCACATATATGTAATGACATACATGGGCTAAGGAATAGAAGAAGACTCGTCAAGGGAGAGTCAAATTTACGTGTTTGGAATGGAGCAAAGGTTGCTGCACTCGCCATCGGAACGTATTTGTTGAAACTCCCTGCAAGACTTGTCTTAAAACTGGACAATTGCTTTTATATTCCTTCGTTGATAAAGAACATCATTTCTATTTCTTGTTTAAATAGAAATGGTTTCCATTTGACGTTTAGTAACAATTGTTGTTACATAACTTTGAATGGGGTTCTTTATGGGACTGGAACTTTAAGCAATGGTGTTTATACGTTGGACGTATCCAGTGACATTTGCAATATCGAAGCGAGCAACAAGCGTGCTCGAAAGGATAATCAAATAGACTCCTACATGTGGCATTGTCATCTTGGCCATGTAAGCAAGAAACGCATGTCCGAATTACACCGATGTGGAATTCTGGAATCGTTTGAATTGGATTCATACGATACATGCGAATCATGCTTAAAAGGCAAGATGACTAAGTTACCTTTTACGGGAAAAGGTGAACGAGTGGGAGAGTTGCTAGGCCTAATACATAGTGATGTATATGGACCTATGTCAACTCAATCTTTAGGAGGCTATAGCTACTTCATTACCTTCACCGATGATCACTCACGGTTTGGGTATGTGTTCTTGATGAAACACAAGTCTGAAGCCTTTGAAAGGTTCAAAGAATTCAGAAATGAAGTAGAGAAACAACATGACAAGAGTATTAAAATACTTCGATCGGATCGAGGTGGTGAATACTTGAGTCAGGAGTTTCTTGATTACCTAAGAGACAATGGTATATTGTCTCAATGGACTCCGCCATATACACCACAGCATAATGGTGTATCTGAGAGGCATAACCGAACCTTGTTGGACATGGTCAGGTCAATAATGAATCATGTGACTCTTCCCAAGTCCTTTTGGGGCTATGCACTTCAGACAGTTGTTTACTTGTTAAACAGAATGCCTACCAAGGTAGTCTCAACTACTCCATATGAGATATGGAATAGTAGGAAACCTCATGTATCTTACTTGAAGATATGGGGTTGTCCTGCTTATGTGAAGCGGACTGTATCAGACAAATTGGATGCTAAGTCTGATAAATGTCTATTTATTGGATACCCTAAGGAAACAAGGGGTTACCAATTCTATCATCCTGTGGAACAAAAGGTGTTTGTTTCAAGACATGTTGTGTTTCTAGAGAAAGAGTTTCTCTTGCAAGAAAACAGTGGGAGTGTCATCGAGCTTGAGGAGGCTCGAGAGACTCAAATAGACATTGATGAGATACCTGGTGAAGCACAACAGCCGACAACTCATAGTGATGAGCAATCGGCTGGACCTATTGTAACACCACATCTTCGTAGATCTGGTAGAACACGCAATATTCCTGAGAGATATGGATTTCTCGTAAGTGAATCGAACGGCGTGTTACTCATTGATGATGAGGAGCCTACCAGTTATGAAGAAGTGCTGACAAGTTCAGAAAGGGATAAGTGGCTTGGTGCCATGAAGTCGGAAATGGATTCCATGTACGAAAACCAAGTTTGGAACTTGGTTGACCCACCTGAAGGCATAAAGCCTATAGGGTGCAAGTGGGTTTTCAAGAAGAAAACCGACATGGATGGTAATGTGATTACCTATAAGGCTAGATTGGTGGCGAAAGGATATCGTCAAAAGCAATGTGTTGATTATGATGAAACCTATTCGCCTGTAGCTATGCTTAAATCCATTCGGATGCTCCTGGCCATAGCAGCTCATTATGATTATGAGATATGGCAGATGGATGTGAAAACAGCTTTCCTTAATGGAAACCTGCTCGAGGACGTGTATATGATACAGCCTGAGGGTTTCACATCGGTTGATAAAACCAAGGTATGCAAATTGCGATGATCCATTTATGGATTGAAGCAAGCATCCAGAAGCTGGAATATCCGTTTTGATGAGTCAATCAAAAAGTTTGATTTCTCACAAAATCCAGACGAACCTTGTGTGTACAAGAAGGTTAGTGGGAGTGCAGTTGTGTTCCTAGTATTGTATTTCGATGACATATTACTTAAAGGAAACGATGTGTCAATCTTACAGTCAGTTAAGGTTTGGTTATCCAAGACATTCTCCATGAAAGACCTGGGAGGAGCAACCTACATCCTTGGGATTAAGATCTATAGGGATAGATCGAAACGGTTGCTTGGTCTTTCGCAGTCTACATATATAGACCGAGTGCTAAAGAGGTTTAGCATGTCGGAATCCAAGAAAGGTTTCCTACCCATCAGGCATGGAGTACACCTTTCGAAGTCTATGTGTCCGCGCACAGAAGACGAGAGGATTTGCATGAGTAAGATTCCCTATGCATCCGCAATAGGATCTATCATGTATGCTATGTTATGTACGAGGCCCGATGTATCGTATGCTCTGAGTGTCACGAGCAGATACCAGTCCGATCCAGGAATGGATCATTGGATGGCTGTTAAGACGATCCTTGAGTACTTGAGAAGAACTAAGGATGTGTTCCTAATATATGGAGAAGGGGACATGGTGATATGCGGGTATACGGATGCCAGCTTCCAGACAGACAAGGATGATTCCAGGTCTCAGTTTGGATACGTGTTCACCTTGAATGGGGGCGCAGTGAGTTGGAAGAGTTCCAAACAAGAGACTGTAGCGGATTCTACCACTGAGGCAGAATACATTGCAGCTTCGGAAGCAGCAAAGGAAGCGGTTTGGATCAAGAAGTTCGTTCATGAACTTGGTGTGATTCCGGCCATTGTTGAAGCAATACCGGTCTACTGCGACAATAATGGAGCAATTGCACAGGCGAAAGAGCCAAGGTCTCATCAACGATCCAAACATGTGCTTTGCCGCTATCATCTTATCAGAGAGATCATCAGTAAGAACGAAATACAAATCGAGAAAATTCCCACTGAAAGGAACTTAGCGGATCCTTTGACTAAAGCATTACCTCAAAGTAAGTTTGAGAGTCATGTTAGTGCTTATGGTATTGGATATCGTAGCGATTGGCATTAGGCCAAGTGGGAGTCTGTTAGTAATATATGAGAGATGTCCTAAGGCAATCGCCTTATGTATGAACCATTTATATGATAAATGAAGATTCACTATTTGAGTATACATGTTTCATGTATTTGATTGGATCTTAAACTCATTTCTTGAATGTCCACGATCACGATTCACAGCATGAGAGAATTTGTGATTGGATCACAACTAGTGAGTATCTCTACATGTGTAATTGTGATGTATCGGAATTATCCCTAGTCGATGAATTGATGGATTTGGACACCATCAATTCTGTCGAGACTAGCACGAGGTATACTCCTTGGTGTATCCAAGCAGCTGATTCTCACTGGCTGGAGACATTGTGATGTCCGGAGTTAATCGTGGATGCTAGTTATGGTAACTAGTTCATTGGAGTGACCAACCGTAAGACTTCATATGGTTCTCTGCATATATAGATATGTCAATGAAGTTCTTATTGTGGCTTAAGTGCGATGTTCCTTTGACTTGCGGTATTCAAGTCATCTTGATCATGGAGACTTATGCTTTGACATCTTAAGCAAACATCTCTAAGGAGATGTGGACCCGGGATGATTGGGTATAAGTCGAAGTGATCGAAGGTATTTGAATAGCCTATAAAGGATTCACCACTCCTTGCGAGGAGATGTATACCCATGGCCTCTCGTCGGATTGTTACTAAAGTCTTTGGCCAAAGCATTACATGTTTAGAGTAAGATACTCTTCGATACATGTGGAGTAACTAGAATCCGTAGGATGAGGAAATGATACTTGGGCTAGGTGTGACGTAGTCAGCCTAGTGGGGACTGACACTATAGACCATGTCCTGAACCAAGTGGGTATAAGATGAGTGAAGGGAATGGGGCACGATTCATTCGAGCTACTGAAGGGTTTCAGAAATAGTTCTGGATCAACCGTTGATCTTTTCGGTTAATTGGGGATCATGATGTACTACTAGGTGCCACTCATGATCATTCTATAATTAATGGTTAATTATAGATGACCAACATAAACCGAGAACCTATTTGGTCACACGTACAACAAGCGTAATCCGAAGGATTTAAAACGAGCTTGAGAATGGGATTCTCAGACCGAGAGAAACTAGGTTTGGTTGGACCAAACATAAAGCGAGCATGAAATCGTTTCAGTCGCAATGGAAGCGTGGATGGGCCGAGTCTTATGAAGACGTAATGGATGAACCAAAATGGTTTGGTTCTAATCCAATGGAGGAGAATAAACCAAATGGTTTGGTTTATTTTAAACGAATGAACCAAAAGTTGATTCGGTTCGTTTTAACTTAAAATAAACCATCATGGTTTGGTTTATTTTAACTTATCTTAATGGAGCGGGTTAACGGGCTTTATGGATATGATCCATTAACCATTAAGAGAATTAGTTCTCTATAAAAGAGGGCTTAAGGGATTGTTAAGCCCTAACTAATCCAAACCCTAGCCCCTTGAGTTGCCGCCCACCTCCACCTTGGAGTTATTCGGCGCCAACCCTAAAGCTGCCGCCCGGCTTGTGTCTTTGCCGTCCAAGTCTTTGCCGGCATCCAAGCTTCAGCCGGAGAACCTCCGGCGACCCTCCGGCGATCTCTTTTGGGTTCGGTGATAAGGTGAGCTCCACCTCTCCTTTGGCCGGCCTCTATTCCTCCACCAAAAGCTGTCCAGTTTTTCTGGAAAGCTTGTTTCTTTGTTGTCGGAGCGTCGTTTGGACGACGGTTAGAGCTCCGACAGCGGCTAACCTACCGGGGATTCGATCTCCGGTAATCCTCTGAGGTGGAGGACGAAGGATTTGTCAATTGGTTGACGAATACCTCTCCGGAGAAGCGAGTTTTGAGGACTCGTCTTAGGATCCGAATTTGGATTCGGATCGTGATCATCTCTCGATCACGTCGTCTTCAACATGAGGCTAGTAACTCGTACGAAGACGAAGCTCGTGGCTTAGCGAAGTCATCCCGAGGAGCTCGGTGTGGATACGGATAGAGACGATTCTTACGAGGATCGTTCCGGTTGATGTCGTTCCCGCTACACGTCATACGAAGGTATAACGTAGATAAATTTCCTTTTATTGCAAATTTAAATTTACGGTTATGTCTACACTTGTTGTAATATGCATGCGTGTGTTGTGTGTGTTGTAATAAATGTAGATTTATTATTTTTATTGCTTCCGCTGTGCTCATGTTTACGAAACATGATCGAACACACACACGCCGCGGTGCCGGAAACCCAACACTTATCATATAGATCTAAGGTAGATCTAGGGTTTTTTATAAGCACATACATGTTTTAGTTTTAATACATCTTCGCACGGATCTGTGGCCGGGGCTTCCGAGGTTTCCGCAACGCAAAAAGCAGTTTTTGCGGCTTGAAAAAACCCAATAGCTTGGACTCTTTGATGACTATGATTTACGATAGACATATATGATCTATTTGTAGTCTTTGACTTAAATTCGAGTCTGGCTTTGTTGTATACGACTCTTTGGGTTCCAAGTAGTCGATTAAGGTTCTTAGATCCCAACATGAACCTTTCCAACCTAGCCTTGACCTCTTGAACTCGGTCTTTCAAGAGAGAATTCTCCTCCTCAAGTTTTTCAATTTGGGTTGAGTTTCCCTCTTGAACTTGACTAGTTCAAGAGGTTAGAGTAGCCTCTTGCTTGAGGGTTTCCACCTCCTTAAGGAATGACTCAACCCTAGACTCGGACTTAGTCAATTTCCTAGTAAGCATTTTAATTGTATTGTAAAGCGTATGAATTAGTGAGCGGCTAACCTTAATTTTCTCTTTTGGTCCGGCTTTGAGTTGCTTCTCGAAGTAGTCCTCGAGTTCGTAGTCGGTGTTGTAATTGGATTCGGATTCGGACTCGGCTCGGACTCTTGGGTCTTGCCATGCATGCTATGCCTTCTTGTTGCATGAAAGCCTTCTTTTGATTTGATTTGAATTGTGCCCTCTTTTGGTTCTTTAGTAGTCTCCTTTCCCTCCGAACGATCTTCTGCACTACGTTCACTATTGCTTCCACCTCTTCGGATTCGGACTCTGATTCATCTTCGGGTTTGAGTCCATCTTCTTGCCTAGTAGGTGGCTTGCTTCTTTGTCCTGCAAGTAGAGCAATACCTCTCTCGGCCCGAACCACATTAGTCTACTCGTGAAGTTCAAACTCGGAAAATAATTCGTCTAACCTAAGCTTCGAAAGGTCCTTAGAAACCTTGTAGGCATCGACCATAGATGCCCACAAGGTAGTCCTAGGAAATGAATTAAGAACGTACCTTAGGAGGTCACAATTTTTGACCTTGTGTCCGATGGTGTGTAGGCCGTTGACAATGTCCTGGATGCGGGCGTGTAGTTGCGTCATCGTCTCATGTTCCTGCATCTTAAGGTTATACAACTAATTGAAAAGAAGGTCACGTTTACATACCTTAGCATCGGACATTCCTTCGTGTAGCTCGATTAATTTGTTCCAGAGATCCTTGGTGCTAATAAATGGTCCGATGCGGTTGAGTTCCTCCTTGGACAAGCTGCATTGCAATATTTTGGTTGCTCTTGCATCGGCTTCAATTTGCCTCTTGGTTGCATTTGTCCACTTGTTAAAGTCCAAGGGCTCCCCTTGATCATTGGTGGGTAGAGCAAAGCCGGTTTGGATTATTATCCAAGTCTCAACTTGTGTTTTCAAGAAACACTCCATCCGACCTTTCCAATAACGGAAATCATTTCCGTTAAAGAACGGAGGTTGGGTGGTGCTATACCCCTCAATGTGAGATATTAAGTATCTTGAAAAACACAAATAAAAACCAAAGGGAATTCCAAGACTTTCTCTTGGATTAGTAGTGCGGGAAATAATAGGAAATAAATAGAAATAAATGAGAAGAATAAGAAACTAACAACTTACGACCTTCGATGTCCCCGAAAGGATACTAGATGTTGGTTTTTGGAGCTGGAAACAGCTTGTTATGAGGGTAAACCCTCATAATATGTGTATATCTCTCAGAGAGCTTCGATTTGGTAGGTAGATCGTTTTGTGAGTTCACTTGTGCGAAAAGTTATGGCCATTTTACCGTTGACTACTCCAAAAGGGAATACTTGCAAACACACAACCAAAAGAAGCATACCAAGACTTCGTCTTGGATTAGTAGTGTGAGAGGAAAAAAAAACTAAAAAGAACGTGACTCAAAAAATATGAAAAGAAAACCAAAAAGTGCTAGATTGGTGGTTTCACCAAATCTTAGCGCCCCCACTCTGATACCAATTGTTAGATCGAGAAGCGTTGCTAGAGGGGGGGGTGAATAGCGAGCGTAAATCTTTTCGTTCGTTCGATACACGAGTAAGCACAGCAGAAAATAAAGAGACACATTTATTTTTACTTGATTCACAACCCAGTGGTTGCTACTCCAAGGCCCTAATGGTCCTAGACCGCGTACGGAGGGCAAAACACTATAACGTCTCCTCCTCGTTGGAGGTAGGAGACAACGATCACAAAACCGAAATTACGAGGATGAGGCAACAAGCCTACCTCACCTCATTGTGAATAAAAACAAGAATACAATAGCAAAATATGTTACTTGTTGCTGCTGCCGACGAAGAAGATCAGAACTTGTCGTCGCATCGGCGTTATGACAGTGTTGGAGTTTTGACGTTGTAGGAGCACATGAGACTTAAACTTGATGATCTTTGGAGTTGGAATCCTCCCCTCCTTTTATAGATTTTGACCTCTGAATATGTCTCCTCATCTTTCGGAACAGATCACAAAGTTGTACAAATTTTATCGTGAAGTGGTCGCATCAAACGTTATCCATTTTGACCTAGCGCAAAGGCTGATTCGTCGCCATCAGTCGACTGATGCCTCCCATCAGTCGAATGATGAGCATTAGTCGACTGTCCAATGTCCAGCAGTCGACTGCCAGCCTGGCCACTTCCCTGCAATAAGAGGTTAGCATGGAAAATGATAAATACGATGATTTCTAACCGTCCGATCTCGACCTAGACCTTCCACAGGAAGTCTTAGTCGGATCGCCGCCTACGGTCGTCCCCATACAGAGGACACGACCTTACCATCTCTCACTCACATGAGCTTACCTCGATACTTACTATGTCGCTTTCGCTTTCGGCCTTCCACTCGATTTCTTCGGCTCCCTCCGAAGTCACTCGAGTGTCACCCGACCACCGCGGCTTCCTCTGGGTGTCACTAGCCTTCAACTCTAGCTTTAGTACTTTTCTGCACACTCGATTTGGCTCGTGAGATAACGATGTAAACTTAACTTTGTCTTTGCCATAATCAAAATACAAGTTCGATTATCTGGTGCCCCTGCACCAACATGCATCTCTTTACTTCTTTGTATTAGCTTAATTTTTTTTGTTTAGCATATATTTCGCTATGCTAACGACTCGTGTAGACAATTAAGATGAGCGATTTCCATCTACGACATCGGGTATTCAACCCCCCCCCCTCTAGCCAGGCCACGATCCTCCAACAAGTGGTATCAAAGTGAGGAGATTGTCATCGAACTCATGGCCGTGACAATCAATGAAATGGCATGCATGAAGGCGACTTCTCTTGGTGGAAGAAACGGATGGAGGTATTCTTCGAAACGGATTTTGAAATAATGTTAATCATGTAAAATGGTTTCGAAGTTCCTAGGGATGAAGAAGGGGAGTCATAGGAGAAATCAAGATGGTCAAAGAAGAAAAGAGAGGAGCACCTTGCAAATTCGAAAGTCAAGCACCATCTCTATAATGTGCTTCCTCAACAAGAGATTAATATGAATGGAGAATGCTCAAGTGCCAAAGAGATATGGGAGAAGCTAGTGGAGCTTCATGAAGGCACATCCGAAGCCAAGCTAGCAAGAAAGGATCTTCTCCGATCTCAATTGAACAATATCAAGCTATATTAAGGGGAGAATGTATTATCTCTACACTCAAGATTTAAAGAAATCATTAATGGTCTATCTAGTGTAGGGGAGAAGCTCTCAAATAGGGATATGATAATGAAAGCAATAGACATCTTCCCTCGATCATCCAAGTGGAGTTCCATGGTGGACTCATTCTACATCTCAAGAAATCTAGAGGTAAGTACTCTAGAAGAATTTTTCTCTACCATGGAACTACATGAAACTAGGCTTGAAGGTATAGTAGAAGAACCAAGCAAAAGTTCAAGGGGAGTAGCATTAGTGGTCGACAAAGGAAAGAAGAAGAAGGAAACTCCACCCACCTCATCCGATGACGAATCTTCCTCCTCAATGAATAGCAATGAAGAGGCTTATTTGGTAAGGAAGGTAAGGCATGCATTGAAAAATTTTAAATTTAACAAGTCTCATGATAGGAGAAGGAGGACTAGGAAGGTGATTTGCTACAATTACCAAGGAGAGGGACATATGTGTTGGTGCAATCGGCCCAGGTCACGATTGACCATACTCGAGTTTGACTCGAGTAATGTTTTGATGTTTGACATAGGATGTTTGACAAAGTGGTTTGACATTGATGTTGGACATTGATGTTGGACATTGATGTCAGTTAATATGTTGGAGAGATTGTTGGAGCAATCAACCCAGGTTATAATTGACTAGACTCGAGTTTGACTCGAGGGAGACTTTGATGGTTGACTAGGGTTGACCATGTGATTAAGGGAAAGTCCAAGTCATGGGTACTTGGCATGGAAAGTCCAAGTCATGGGTACTTGGCATTTGGGAAAGTTCAAGTCTTGAGTACTTGGCACAAGGAAAAGTCCAACATGGGTTGGCAAGGGAAAGTCCAAGCTTGAGTCTTGGCATTTGAGAAGTCCAAGGGGATGGATATTGGCGGCGTAAAGTCCAAGCGGAGTCTTGGCGGCGTAAGTCCAATGTGCCTTGGCGGTGTAGACACCGTTAGCATGACATAGTCGAGGGAAGCACCTGGAGGCTAGCGCGATGGATGAACAAGTCATGGATGACTTGGAGGGATCCAAGAGGCGTGAGGCTGATGGAGGTGGCTAGAAGGCTTAGGTCTAGGCTAAGGGTGGTCTAGCAAGTATGGGGGCACCATACTTGGGTTAAAACCTCATTTTTGAGGTTGGCAGTCGACTGGCATTATGGCCGGTTCGACTGCCGTGAGTCGACTTGAGTTCGACTGCCGTTTAAGAGCTGGAATTACTCTGGCGATCAGCGAGCGGATTGCCAAGGGATGGCGATCATTGCCTGTGTCGAGCATAGAATGCTCCATAGCCGCGAGGCGATCGACTATGCGGCGATCGGCCAATGTTGGCAGTCGACTGCCAAGAGTCCCGTTGGAATTTTTCCAGCGTGGATAGAGCCATTGTCTCACAGCTACAGTGTTGGCAGTCGACTGGTGACTTATGGCTGTCGACTGTCAGGTGGAAATCTAGCCCGATGGAGGATAAAAGTAGCTATTCGTGGAAGGCTCAAGAAAGGGGTTTTCTTGGGCGATTTGAAGGGGAATTGTTGGTGCTCTTCCAGTCCTTCAAGGCTAGTCCAAGACAATCAAAGATCAAGCAACCTAAGTGCTCTTGTAAAGTAGTTTTCTTTACTTGCATTGTATTTCACTATTGTATTTGCTTGTATCTACTTAGATTATTGTTGTAATCTTTTGTACAAGGTTTCTCCACCTCCGACTTGTGTCGAGAAGGAGTATTTGTGATTAGTGAGTGCGTGTGCATCATTAGGGCTCTTTGGAGCTCGATCCGTGGAGTATGAACCGTTCGGTTCCGAACCACGTTATATCTTTGTGTCTGTGGTTGTTTCATTTCGTGTTATTGTTTTTATTATCATTATTCCGCTGCGCTAACACGATTTGTAGAGACGATCACGATCAAATTCCATCTACGTACGGTCACGTCGCTATTCACCCCCCCCCCTCTAGCGGGCGCACAGGTCCCAACAAGTGGTATCAGAGCCCGGGGCTCTTCTACGGATTAACAACCCGGAGTCAAGACGCTAGAGGGTAAAAGATGGAAGTCCAAGGACAATTGAGATGGGATATCAACACACCTATCCCATATACCTTCTATGGACAAGAAGGTTTTAGACAATGGAAGGCAAGGATCGAAGATTTCTTAATGATGAGGGACTTCGAAGAATGGTCCATTTTAATGGAGGGATATAGCTATCCAATAGGACCAAAGGGAGGGTTCCTCAAGAAGAAGAAGTGGAGTGAAGATCAACTCCAAGCTTTTGAGAAAAACATGAAGGTAATAAAATTTATCCTTGATTTGGTCCCTAATGAGATTGTGTGTATGGTAGGGGACTATATGGATGCTAAGGAGTTGTGGAGCCAAGTGGCAAAGCTTTATGAAAATCCATCATCAATCCAAGAAGAAGAAGAAGAGTACTCACCCTCTCAAGCTCAAGCAAGCACATCCCCATCTAAAGAGCTTGAGGAGTCGGTGTTGGTGCAGGGGCACTAGATAATCGAACCTGTGTTTTGATTATGGCAAAGACACAAAGTTAAGTTTACATCGTTATCTCACGAGCTAAATCAAGTGTGCAGAAAAGTGCTAAAGCTGGAGCTGAAGACTAGCGACACCCGGAGAAAGCCGCGGTGGTCGGGCGACACTCGAGTGACTTCGGAGGGAGCCGAAGGAATCGAGTGGAAGGCCGAAAGCGAGAGCTACTATCGAGGTAAGCTCGTGTGAGTGAGAGATTGTAAGGTCATGTCCTCTTTACGGGAACGACCGTAGGTGGCGATCCGATTAAGACTTCCCGTGGAAGGTCTAGGTCGAGATCAGACGGTCAGAAACCGTCGCATTTATCATTTTCCGAGCTAACCTCTTACTGCAGGGAAGTGGCGGTGGCGATCATTCTGGACATCAAGCGATCGGTGATGTTCATCGATCGGTGATGGGAGGCATCAGTCGACTGATGGCGACGAATCAGCCTTTGCGCTAGGTCAAAATAGATAAGGTTTGACGCGGCCACTTCGCGATAAAATTTGGACAACTTCGTGATCTGTTCCGAAAAAAGAGGAGACATATTCAGAGGCCAAAATCTATAAAAGGAGGGGAGGATTCCAACTCCAAGCATCATCAAGTGCTACAACGCTAATGCTCCAACGCCGTCATAACGCCGACGCGACGACAAGTTCAAATCTCCTTCGTCGGTAGCAGTAGCAAGTAATTATTTTTATTGTATTATTTATTTTAATCGTAACGAGGTGAGGTAGGCTTGTTGCCTCATCCTCGTACATTCGGTTTTTGTGATCGTTGTCTCCTACCTCCAACGAGGGGGAGATGTTATAGTGTTTTGCCCTCCGTACACGGTCTAGGACCGATAGGGCCTTGGAGTAGCAACCGCTGGGTTGTGAACCAAGTAAAAATAAACGTGTTCCTTTATTTTCCACTGCTCTTACTCGTTTAATTGTCTACTCGAACGAAACGTCGAAAAGATTTACAATCGGTATTCACCCCCCCCCCCTCTAGTGACGCTTCTCTATCCAACAATTGGTATTAGAGCGGGGGCGCTAAGATTTGGTGAAACCACCAATCTAGCACGTTTTGGTTTTCTTTTCGTATTTTTCGATTCATATCTTTCTTAGGTTTTTATTCCTCCCGCACTACTAATCCAAGACGAAGTCTTGGTACGTTTCTTTTGGTTGTGTGCTTGCAAGTATTCTCCCTTGGAGTAGTCGACGGTAAAACGGCCATAACTTTTCGCACAAGTGGACTCACGTAATGATCTACCTACCAAATCGAAGCTCTCTGAGAGATCTATATTTCTTATGAGGGTTTACCCTCGTAACAAGCCATTTCCAGCCCCAAAATCCAACGTCTAGTACCCTTTCCGGGACATCGAAGGTCGTAAGTTGTTAGTTTTTGTTAGTTTCGTATTTTTTTCATTTAATTCTGTTTATTTCCTATTTATTTCCCACACTACTAATCCAAGACTGAGTCTTGGAATTCTCTTTGGTTTTTATTCGTGTTTTGCAAGATATTTAATGGCTCACATTGAGGGGTATAGCACCACCCGACCTCCGTTCTTTAACGGAAATGATTTCCGTTATTGGAAAGGTCGGATGGAGTGTTTCTTGAAAACACAAGTCGAGACTTGGATAATAATCCAAACCAACTTTGCTCTACCCACCAATGATCAAGGAGAGCCCTTGGATTTCAATAAGTGGACAAATACAACCAAGAGGCAAATCGAAGCCGATGCAAGAGCAACTCAAATATTACAATGTGGCTTGTCCAAGGAGGAGCTCAACCGCATCGGTCCATTCATTAGCGCCAAAGACCTCTGGAACAAATTGATTGATCTACACGAAGGGACGCCCGATGCTAAGGTATGTAAAGGAGATTTACTTTTAAATAAACTGTACAATCTAAAGATGCAGGATTGCGAGACCGCCACCCAATTACATGCGCGGATCCAAGACATCGTCAATGGTCTTCACTCGATCGGGCAAGTCGTAGAGAATCGGGACCTTATAAGGTACGCTTTAAATGCTTTTCCTAGGACTACCTTGTGGGCATCCATTGTCGATGTCTACAAGGTCTCTAAGGACCTTTCGAAGCTTAGGTTAGACGAATTATTTTCCGAGTTTGAACTTCACGAGCAAACTAACGTGGTCCGGGCCGAGAGAGGTATTGCTCTACTTGCAGGACAAAGAAGCAAGCCACCTACTAGGCAAGTAGATGAACTCGAACCCGAAGACGAATCAGAGTCCGAATCAGAAGAGGTGGAAGCAATAGTGAACGTTGTGCGGAGAATAGTTCGAAAAGAAAGAAGGAAATTGAAGTACGAGAACCAAAAGAAAAAAGGAGCAAGGAAAGCCTTCCATGCAACTTGGGACAACAAAGAAGACATAGCTTACATGGCAAGACCAGAGGAGTCCGAGTCAAAATCCGAAGCCGAGTCCAACTATAACATCGACTCCGAACTCGAGGACTACTTCGAGAAGCAACTCAAAGTCGAACCAAAAGAGAAAATTAAGGTTAGCCGCTCACTAATTCATATGCTTTACAATACAATTAAAATGCTTAATAGGAAATTAACTAAATCCGAGTCTAGGGTTGAGTCGTTACTTGAGGAGGTTGAAACCCTCAAGCAAGAGGCTACTCTAACCTCTTCAACTAGTCAAGTTCAAGAGGGAAACTCAACCCAAATTGAAAAACTTGAGGAGGAGAATTCTCTCTTGAAAGACCGAGTTCAAGAGGTTGAGGCTAGGTTGGAAAGGTTCACATTGGGATCTAAGAACATTAATCGATTACTTGGAACCCAAAGAGCCGTGTACAACAAAGCCGGACTCGGATTTAAGTCAAAGACTATGAATAGGTCTTATATGTTTATCGTAAATCGTAGTCATCAAAGAGTCCAAGCATGGGTCCCAAAGGTTTTATTGAACTCACATATAAGGACTAATAAGGTTTGGATTCCCCAAGATCAAGTTCATTATTTGAATAGACCATATTGGTTCAATGGTCCAGGGGGAGCTAACACTAAAATAGTATACCTGCTTACTTAGCAAAACCATTGCATATTTTACTTTAATTTTTAGAATGGCTAGATAGGGTAAATGGTTAGTCAACTGTTGACAACATAGTATCAGGACACGGCGAGATGATAGTACGTTAGGGAAACAAAGTCTCGTGTATTCGAGCTAGATAAGGCATATCTAGCTTGGTGCACTTGATCGAGTGGAACTAGCTGAAGCTACCTCGCCGTATCCTAAACTAGTTAGACCAGGAAGTAACCCTAAGTGACTTAAGTGATATTTTCTTGAATTTGGCTTTGTCTAAGGAAGTGGTCGTTGTTCCGATCAAAGAAGGCCCCTGTGCCTCGCCACGACCTGGAAGCCAATTTCTCGAAAAGTTACTTAACGATCTAAAGGTTAAATCCAAATCTAACCCAAGGTTGACTATCTTTAATCAATTTAAAATCATCTCACAAAACATATAAGGTGAACAAATTCTGAGACACATAGAATGGGTGAGATGTTAAGGATAATTGAAATATACTTAAAACAATCTCTTCAAAATACTACTTATTTTCTCAACTATTATACTTAACAACTCTTAGGCCAAAGTTTAGCGCCTCCTACATCTCTTATACTTCATATATTTGACTAAGGGGGAGAGCAAACTAACCCTAAGGGTTATATTATAAACCTTTAGATTATTGGTGCAGAGAGACACACCTCGAACCAATCTATCTAACTACTGCTAGACGCATGCTTGGACTCATATTTGATTTATCTAGATGCATGCATATACGATATTGTTTTCAAAACCCTATTTTATACAAAAACCCCAAATTTTTTTGATTTATGGCAAAAGGGGGAGAAGAGCAAAAGTTAAGGGGGAGTAACATAAAATTTAATTTTGAAAATTAAATTATCTCTTTCAAAACTCACCTAGGGTTAAGAGGGAGTTTTGGTTGAGGGGGAGTTTTTGGAAATGATATTCATCTTCACATTCATCTTCTACTATACCTGTTTTATGCTTTAATTTTCCTTAACTTTATGTTGGTTTGTCATAGATCAAAAAGGGGGAGATTGTTGGTGCAGGGGCACTAGATAATCGAACCTGTGTTTTGATTATGACAAAGATACAAAGTTAAGTTTACATCGTTATCTCACGAGCTAAATCAAGTGTGCAGAAAAGTGATAAAGCTGGAGCTGAAGGCTAGCGACACCCGGAGGAAGCCACGGTGGTCGGGCGACACTCGAGTGACTTCGGAGGGAGCCGAAGGAATCGAGTGGAAGGCCGGAAGCGAGAGCTACTATCGAGGTAAGCTCGTGTGAGTGAGAGATTGTAAGGTCGTGTCCTCTTTACAGGGATGACTGTAGGCGGCGATCCAATTAAGACTTCCCGTGGAAGGTCTAGGTCGAGATCAGACGGTTAGAAACCGTCGCATTTATCATTTTCCGAGCTAACCTCTTACTGCAGGGAAGTGGTCAGCCGGATCACGGACATCAAGGCCGATCGATGCTCATCGGCCGATCGATGGGAGGCATCACCGATCGATGGCGCATTTAATCGACCTTTGCGCTAGGTCAAAACGGATAAGGTTTGACGCGGCCACTTCGCGATAAAATTTGGAGAACTTCATGATCTGTTTCGAAAAAAGAGGAGACATATTCAGAGGTCAAAATCTATAAAAGGAGGGGAGGATTCCAACTCCAAGCATCATCAAGTTTATTCATCAAGTGCTCCTACAACGCCAATGCTCCAACGCCGTCATAACACCGACGCGACGACAAGTTCAAATCTCCTTCGTCGGCAGCAGTAGCAAGTAATTATTTTTATTGTATTATTTATTTTAATCGTAACGAGGTGAGGTAGGCTTGTTGTCTCATCCTCGTACATTCGGTTTTTGTGATCGTTGTCTCCTACCTCCAACGAGGGGGAGACGTTATAGTGATTTGCCCTCCGTACGCGGTCTAGGACTGATAGGGCCTTGGAGTAGCAACCGCTGGGTTGTGAACCAAGTAAAAATAAACGTGTTCCTTTATTTTCCACTGCTCTTACTCGTTTAATTGTCTACTCGAACGAAACGTCGAAAAGATTTACGATCGCTATTCACCCCCCCCCCCCCGCTAGCGATGCTTCTCGATCCAACAGTCGGAAGTTGATAGGGAGTCGACTTCCGGATCGGAGAAAGAAGAGGTGGAAGAGATGGAAGAAGCACCCACCTCAAGGATTGAGGGGGAGGAGAGAACTTCCATACCGGAGCAACAAGAAGAAGCTTCAACATCCGATCAAGATGAGGAAGCTCAAAATACAACTCCAGCACCTACCACCGAACTAGGTAACTCAAGCAATTTAGGTTTAAATAAAAATCATATAATTTGCTTTGAGTGTAGGGAAAGTGGGCATTACAAGAGCAAATGCCCAAAGAGAGTAAGAAAAGCTTCACCGGCACCAAAGATCAAGGATGTCGGTTCCCCAAATATCAAGAGCAAGGAGCATATCATATGCTTCAAGTGCAACTCAAAGGGGCACTATAGAAGCCAATGCTCTAGGGGGAGCAAAAAGACCCAAGAAGAAGAATCACAAGTAGGGGGAGCTAAGGCTAACCCTAAGGTATATTTTAGTAATGCATTTTCTAGTTTATATAGTCAAAAGCATGCTAGGAATAATTTCAATAGTCTTGCTATTTATCATAAAGAGCATGCTAGAAGTGAGGAATTTTGTTTAGGAGCTAAGAGAGTCCATGTAGGAAATAGGGAGAAATTTGGGACTAATGTCCCTAAAAACAACTTATCTAAGGACAAACCTAGGTCAAATAACTCTAGAAAAATTTTACCTAGGGAGACCATTAAAAAGGTGCAAGAGCACCTAGGTTTCAATCCTAAATGGGCTAGGCATATGCCTAGGAAGTTCAATGCCTATGGTTTAAATCAAAACTCAAAAATTGGGCAATTAGAAAAGGAAAATCAAGTCTTGAGGTCAAGAATTGAAAAACTAGAAAAGACCCTTAGGAATATACAAAACCAATTTAAAGGGTCAAATGATCAAAAGTCTAGGTCCAAATCTCAAAGTCAACACTTAGGACCTAAGAGTCAAAAGTCAACCAAAGGCAAGCAAGGTTTGGGTCACAAACCTAAGCCTAAGGTGGCTTATCATAGTGTTCCATTTGACTATGGAACACAAACTAGGTCTAGGAAGACCAAGGTCAATAGTGAAGTCATCCCTAAGGTTGACCAAAGGTTGTGCCTAGTGGCTAGGGTTTCTAGGAAATCTAGGGTGGCCACTAAGAAGGTTGCAAGGGGAGTTACCCCTAGAGTCAACCTAGGTAAGACCCAAATGACCAAGGCTAACAAGCCTAGGAGGGTCATTAGGAAGGTATCTAGGGAGGTTATCCCTAAGGAATACCTAATTAACCCTAGGAGCTCAAATCGGCTTTGGGTTCCTAAGAGCGTGATTGATTCACGCTAGATGGGTTTAGGGTGTGCCAACCTTGATTGGATGGGTAGTTAACTCAACCATGGTAAAGGTGGCACTTTAGGATATTTTCAAGGTTATGGTTACCTTGAAAATAGATTTGAATTAATATCCTAAAAGATTTTAGGATGTGCCAATGCATTTTTGAAATTAAGAAAAATCAATTAAATTGGCACAATTTAGGTTTAGAGGTTAGTGTGTCATTTTGGGTTTTTGGCACACTAGGGAGATTAATGATAATATGGCAAAATATATCTAATTATATCAAATGACAATTATTATTAAAATTTAGGTATTCTTATACCTATACTTTTTATTTGTCATGTTTTGATTGTCATATGCCATGTCATGACATCATGTTTATTTTTAATCATTTTATATGTCATGATTATGCTTAGGTTTAAGGATTAATGTCATGTGTTTTTAGATTTCATATTATGCCATGACATCATGATTATGAGCATGTGTTTATCTATATCATCTCTAAATGCCATAATCATTCATGAATTTAAGACAATTTGGTTGAAATTGATTTAAGGACTATGGCATGACTTGAAGTCCCATTTATAAGGGAATCAAGTAGGGTTGCCTTAGAGAATGCATGAAACCCTAGATTAGGATGAACAAAACCCACATCTCACATTAAATTGACATGTATGTGTATTTTATACACCCTAGATACATGTGAGATGCTAGGATATGAGTTAAGTTCAAGGTGCATAGGTTTTGCATCTAGATGAACTCAAACTCATCTTATATGATTAGTGGATCATTGGAAAAGCTTGTGTACAAGTCATGTGCATAGAGCCCAAGGAATATGATCCAATAAAGGTTTTGAAAATATTTTTAAATCATTTTGAAAAACCTTGGTGAAGTCTATCTTTTGATAGCAATCACCATTGATGAAGTTGATACAAAATAGGGCCAAAACATTGAAAATTTTAATGGTTTTGAGTTTTGTATCAAACTCACTATTTTACAGGTAAAATATTTTTAAAATATTTTTCACCCATTGTATTGGTCATAGGTGTTATACGTATCAAATTTCATGATTTTTCGATATACGTATAATTAGTTATGATTTTCTGAATCTCGATTCTGATAGTTGAAATTTGGAAATTTCAGCTATCGATCGATCGCCTTGGTGGCAATGATCGATATGGGTGGCGATCGTTATTCTTGTCGAGTCGATCACAGTCTGATTTCGGGAAAACAAGGTTGTTTAGCCCGTGTTCAGCTATGGAAAAGGTTCCTAATCACTCCTAACCCTAGAATATGCTTTGGGAAACATTATAAAGGGTGAAAATCCATTGGATATGGATTAGGAGCGGTGTTAGGTCAAAGTATCAAATTTAGGGTGAGTGAAAGTTCTATGTTGAACTTAGAACCTTAATTTTGATGGTTTAAAGTTCCTATTGGCTTAAGGATTTCCCAAGGACATTGTTGGTGCAATGCTCAAGGGGGAGCAAGCCTTTAGGGGGAGTTATCCATCTTGGGATGATGGATGTGTTTCTCTTCTTGAAGGGGGAGAAGTTATTGGGAGAGTATCATCAATTGGGAAAATTGATGGGATTTTGAGAGACCCAATTTGGAAATTGGGAGAGAATATAGGATTGCCTCTCTTGAGTGATATGGGACTTATCACTAGGAAGATGGTAGGCATCCTAGGTATTTTTGGATCAAGGGGGAGATTGTAAGGTCTCATTAGGACATGAGACATTGACCTCCTTGGAGAGATAACCTTTTTGATGTATGTCAAAAAGGGGGAGAAGATTAAATTACCAATTTGGAAAATTGGTAGGGGAATTTGAGTTAGGGGAATAACTCAAGGTTTGTTTTGTCAAACATCAAAAAGGGGGAGATTGTTGGTGCAATCGGCCCAGGTCACGATTGACCATACTCGAGTTTGACTCGAGTAATATTTTGATGTTTGACATAGGATATTTGACAAAGTGGTTTGACATTGATGTTGGACATTGATGTCGGTTAATATGTTGGGGAGATTGTTGGAGCAATCGACCCAGGTTATAATTGACTAGACTCGAGTTTGACTCGAGGGAGACTTTGATGGTTGACTAGGGTTGACCATGTGATTAAGTGAAAGTCCAAGTCATGGGTACTTGGCATGGAAAGTCCAAGTCATGGGTACTTGGCATTTGGGAAAGTCCAAGTCTTGAGTACTTGGCACAAGGAAAAGTCCAACATGGGTTGGCAAGGGAAAGTCCAAGCTTGAGTCTTGGCATTTGAGAAGTCCAAGGGGATGGATATTGGCGGCGTAAAGTCCAAGCGGAGTCTTGGCGGCGTAAGTCCAATGTGCCTTGGCGGTGTAGACAGATTAGCATGACATAGCCGAGGAAGCACACGGAGGCTAGCGCGATGGATGAACAAGTCATGGATGACTTGGAGGGATCCGAGAGGCGTGAGGCTGATGGAGGTGGCTAGAAGGCTTAGGTCTAGGCTAAGGGTGGTCTAGCAAGTATGGGGCACCATACTTGGGTTAAAACCTCATTTTGAGGTTGGCGATGACCGCATTATGGCCGGTTCGACTGCCGTGAGTCGACTTGAGTTCGACTGCCATTTAAGAGCTGGAATTGCTCTAGCAATGATTTCTCATTGGGCGATCGGATCGATGTCGATGGCGGCGCCGAGCTAAGGACGATCGATTGCCGGCTAAGTGTCGAGCAGAGCGCTCGTAGCCGATCGGGCGACTACGGCGGCGGGATGGCCCAATGTTGGCGATCATCGCAAGAGTCCCGTTGGAATTTTTCCAGCGTGGATAGAGTCATTGTCTCACAGCTACAGTGTTGGCAGTCGACTGGTGACTTATGGCAGTCGACTGCCAGGCGGAAATCCAGCCTGATGGAGGATAAAAGCAGCAGTTTGTGGAAGGCTCAAGAAAGGGGTTTTCTTGGGCGATTTGAAGGGGAATTGTTGGTGCTCTTCCAGTCCTTCAAGGCTAGTCCAAGGCAACCAAAGATCAAGCAACCTAAGTGCTCTTGTAAAGTAGTTTTCTTTACTTGCATTGTATTTCACTATTGTATTTGCTTGTATCTACTTAGATTATTGTTGTAATCTTTTGTATGAGGTTTCTCCACCTCCGACTTGTGTCGAGAAGGAGTATTTGTGATTAGTGAGTGTGTGTGCATCACTAGGGCTCTTTAGAGCTCGATCCGTGGAGTAGGAATCGTTCGGTTCCGAACCACGTTATATCTTTGTGTCCGTGGTTGTTTCATTTCGTATTATTGTTTTTATTATCATTATTCCGCTGCGCTAACACGATTTGTAGAGACGATCATGATCAAATTCCATCTACGTACGGTCACGTCGCTATTCACCCCCCCCCCTCTAGCGGGCGCACAGGTCCCAACAATATGAGGGATGAATGTCCCTTATTGAACAAATCAAAGGAAGACAAGAAGAAAGACAAAAAGAAAGGAAAGAAGAAGGAAGAGAAGAAATCAAAAGATAAAGGAAAGGGAAAAATGCAAAATTTGAAAGTCACATGGGACGATCCATCATCATCGAAAGAAGAAGAGATCGCCTCCCATTTTGCATTAATGGGAATATATGACATAGCTTCCACTTCATCCGAAAGCGAAGAAGCAAGCACAAGTGAGGAGGAGAGCTCAAGTGTAGGGGGAGCTTCAACCTCGGAATCAAAAGAAGAAGATTGGGTAAGTGAGGTAAATAAACTACCCTCCCATGATGTTATTTCCATGATTACTAGCTTGACCAAGGACTTATTTAGAGCTAAGAAGAAAAATAAATGCATGCTTGATGAAATTAAAAATCTAAAAGAAAAATTGGAAAATTCATGCACACATGATGATTGTATTTCTTCTAGTAGTAATGATGCATGCTTAAAAGAAAATAAGGCTTTAAGGGAAAAGGTAGAATTCCTTACTAAGACCCTTGAAAAATTTACAATTGGCTCAAGTACTTTAAATATGATCATTGGGAGCCAAAGAACGAGCTTTAACAAGAAGGGCTTAGGATATAAGGGATCAAAAAATGAGAAATCTTAGCATTGCCTAATTACTAGAGGACAACCAAAGACAACAATGGTAGCTAGGAAATGGATCCCTAAGAAGTACTTGGTGAACCCTATTGGAAAGAACTTATATTGGGTTCCCAAGTCAATCCTTAAGGGTTAGAGAAACCTAGGATAGTCAACCATAAGTGGACTTATTTTATATGATGATAAATGATTGACTTATTATCTTTATGATGATGTTGGGATAATATTTGATTTATGATCATGATGTGCAATTATGGATAATATTTGTTTTATGATCATTATGGGTGTTTATGGATGATACTTAACCTGTAGGGAATCGATCGGCCGGCTAGAGGGGGGTGAATAGCCCTTTGTCGTTGGATGGTGGAATTTGCTCGTCTACACAATTGTTAGCGCAAGCGGAATACTAATAAAGACAAGCAAATAAAAAATGAAGAATACAAACAATGCTAACACGAAATATAACGTGGTTCACAGCTACGCCGCTAATCCACGGTCCCCGATTCGTCCTCGGTGAATCACTCCGCAACCAAATCACTATCGGTCTCTCCTTTGCACTAAGCTAGGTGGAGGTAACCCTTACAACTCAAAGACACTCCTTTTACAATATATGTGAAAGAAAGCTAAGAGAAGGAGTTTGAATCTTGTAGAGCACTTGGATGGTCACTTAGAGCATAAGCATTAGCCATCCAAAAGCCCACACCCTCTCTTTTTATAGAGAGGGTTGATTTCTTCCCGTTGGCCGCTACCAGTCGACTGCTGCCCTTGGCAGTCGACTGCCGCCACTTCAACGGCCTCCGAACATGTCGGATCCCGACCGTTGTAGTCCAACGGAACACTTGGCAGTGGACTGATGTATCCCATCAGTCGACTGCTGCCTCCGTAGTCGACTGCCCAGTCGACTACGAGTGGTTCTATGGCCAAACCCTCTGAATCGATCATTGCGCTTGATCGATCGATAGCTTGGTCGGCGCCACATATGTACGACAATGATCTGGCCCCAAAACAACTCAGTCGGATACCAGTCGAACCTATTCGACTCAGAGCAGTCGACTGTCATTTCATGGCAGTCGACTGATGTCGGGAAAACTCATCCGACACTTAGCCATTCGGCCAAGTTCACCTAATGAGCTACTTACAATTCACTCATTCTCTCATCTCACTCAAAGTACCTCGCCGAAGCTCTCTTCGTTCGCGGCCACGTCCCTCGGCAGCATCAGGCGCACGGCTCTGCAATGCTCCTTCGCGTGTCTTGCCTCCGAAGTCTGCTTCCTTGGCTTCACTTCAAGTCATCTCGTCCGATGGTCCCTCGGCAGCATCAAGCGCACGACTCTGTAATGCTCCTTCTCCGACTCAAGCATGAGGTTCTGAGTGGTGAACCCGCCAAGGCTCCATGTGCGAATTACTAAGTCCTGCAAGACTCCAACGAACATATCAAATTATAATAACAACCTAACTTAAACCCTTTGCCACACACATTAAAACCATATCACGGCAAGAGATTGCCCTAACAATCTCCCCCTTTTTGATGTGTGACAATCCGTTTAAGTTAGGTGAAAACATTTGATAAAATATTAAGAAAGGAAAGCATGTGAATAACATGATTAGCAACTCTCCCCCTTAATACATGAAACTCCCCCTAAATATATTCACCCTTACTTAAACATATACATTTCTCCCCCTTTGACACCATCAAAAATATTAAACAATGTTTATACAAGCATGACATCAAGTCTAGAGGCAAACAAAAGCCAAAACATGCCTTAAAATCGGATACAAAAGGTTATTAGGCATATTATTAGGCTACCAGTCGACTGGTTCAAACTACCAGTCGACTAGCATATGGATTTTAGAAATTCTGATTTTTCGGGGTGAATTTCAAAAATGCATAAAAAATTCTATAAAATTTGAAAAATCATGAAATTTGGGGAACACATTTATTGTAAGTATATCAATCAATGAAAAATATTTTTCATGAAAAATCATTATATTTTCAGATATTTTCCAAAAATCAAAAAGCTTTAAAAACCACTAGGTTTTTTGAACGTGTTAGTATCCATTTTAAAACCTAGTTTTGCTTTGGATTGTTTCAAAATATGAATACACAGATTTTAAAGTAAGAAATTGTTTTGAAAACATATGAAATATCCAACCATGATCTTTGGGCAATATGTTTATGAATTAAACATAAGTCTTCCCCATGATTGGTCTATTATTGCTATTTTGATACTTTAAATGACCATCTAAATGTCATAGGCATTAGTGGACATTTGTATCATCCTAACATCTCACTCTGTAGGGATGTATACTGAAAAGTCTATTTTTTGTATGCACATCTTTATTTTGGAATAAGAATCACATGATCATTGTTTGCATTTTTTATGGTTATGCAATATTGTCTAATACTTTACATTATAGATAACATGGTGTGTGGTGTCACACAGGAGATCATGTTATCGGCCCCTTGAAAAGTATAAGTAAAGGCTCACAACTGAGATGGCTTTGGACAAACCATCGGAATGGTTGTAGTGTGATTTGGTATTGGTTTGTCTTGACCATAGAATCACACTAGTGCACTTTGTGTGTATTGAGCAGGACCGACTTAGAGGTGATTCGATTTATTGCTGACTACATAATCGAATCGGACCTCAGATATTATTTAGTACATGCTCTTAATCCCGATATAATAACGGGCACATATGCTTAGTACTCATCTCTTTGATTTACCAATGGGCGAGATTTATAGATTAAATCGATATGCTCGGTAAGTTGGGAGATGATATTATTTATATGGTGTGCCGTTGATTATAGGAGGAAACCGTGTCCTATATATTAGGATGATGATGTCCCCTTGAGGAGCTCATAAGGTTCATCATGTAAATCCTACAGGTGGACTAGGTACGGCATGATGAAAAGGTTGAGTGGTACTACTCAAGGAGTTAGATGTTGACTAATTAATGGTCAGTAAATTAATTAATCGACGGACATTCGAGATCTTAAATACGGGGAGAAAATGTACAAATAATATATGGAGCCCATATTATCATATGGGGGTTGGTGAGGTAGATCAATGATGAACTTTTAGTGGATTGAATCATCATTAGTGGATCGGACTTTATGTGGGCTTGATCCATGGGTGGCCAAGACCCAACTCCTCCTCATGGTCCCTAATGTAGCCTATTAACACCTCATGATGCTTAGATCCAATGGATAGAAACAAAACTCTAAGATCCATTGGTAGAGATTAAATCTCTAAGATCCGACGGTTGAGATTAAATCTCTAGATTCGACGGTTGAGATTAAATCTCTAGAACTAATGGATGAGATTAATTCATGACTTATCCCTAACTCTATAAAAGGATGGCATGAGAGTTGGCGTGAACTAAATTGAAGGAGAGCTAGGGTTTGGGCGGCAAGAAGGAATCCTAGTTGAGATAGGATTAGGATTAGGGTTTGGAGGCAAGGGTGGCACCAAATAAGGAAGGTATTCTTCTCTTCTTCTTCCTCTTTTGGCCAACATCCAGCACCTCTCCAGCCTCTTTTCTAGCCTTGGCGAGTGCCCAAAAGCCCCCTTCTCCTTCTCCTTAGGTGGTGGAAACAAGATATAGGGCTTCCCTTGGTGTCTTGGTTGTTTTCCACCAACTTCTCCTTCACCTAGTTGGCCGGCGGCAAGGATAGTTTTAGTTCCTTGTTGGTTGTTTCTAGTGAGGAGAAAAATCTTGTTTCTATTCTTCCTCTTGCTTTGGAAGAGAAAGGAAGGAAGATTTGTGATCTAGGAGCTTCGACTTTTGGTGGATCGTCGCCCACACGACGTCCAAAAGGAGGAAGGTCATACATTAGAAGATCGAGAGGTATACCTATTCTACTTTCTTCTTTTGTTTGTTGCTTGTTTTTGTTTTTCAATTATAAGCATGTTATAAATCTGTAAATGACTAAATAATACTTGGATCCCGAGTATAAATACGAAAACCGGCGATCCAGACATCGTCTATTCCGCGGCTACTCATAGAATAGAGGATGGTCGCTTGAACAACTAGTTTGTTCAAGTGACCTCTCTAAACGAATAGGACGACGATGACTTGGTGGTTTGGGCAATCCCTTTTGTCCATGATTAAATTTTTTTAATCTGGGGACATCGAAGGGATCGCCATGGACAAGCTACCGAGGTGAAGTGGGAAGTGAAGTTTCCCCTCACGGACTCGATAAGCAAAACCCTTCACACTCATGCTAAGTTTTCGATCAAGGTAGCCTAAGGTGAGTGTGAGATGTATCCTAAAGGTATTTGTATATACTTAACCATTATTTTCATGCAATTCTATCAAGGTTAAGTATCATCCTATCATTCCACATGATCATAAAGATGTATATGAATTAATTTCACATTATGATCATGAAACAAATGTATTCATCAAATTGTTATCATGCATTAGGTATTACATGATGATAATAAAGCAAATATCTCCTAAAGCATGATTTATCTACTTATAGGTGCATTATCATCGCCTAACACTATTTCAAAAAAATGTTGTCCTGCCATCCTAAGTCAACCAAAAATATGATATAGGTAAAGTCCATATGGTTGACTACCCTAGGGTTTTCCTAACCCTTAAGGATGGATTTTAGAACCCAATATAAATTCTTTCCTATGGGGTTTACTAAAAATTCTTTAGAGATCCATTTTCTAGCTATTACCTTCTTTTTATCTTGACCCCTAGCAATTAGACATTTATAGGCCTTTTCAATTTTCTTTTCTTTATAACCTAGGTCTTTCTTGTTGAAACTAGTTCTTTGGCTCCCAATGATCATGTTAAGGGTATTGGAGCCTATTGTAAACTTTTCTAGGGCCTTGGTCAAATAATCTATCTTTTCCCTTAAAGCCCTATTTTCTTCTATGCATGTATCATTAACATCCAAAGGCATATAGTTATCATGTGAGCATGCATCATCATTATTATCATTAAAACATGCTTTTTCTAATTTTTGTTCTAAATCCTTAATTTGATCAAGCATGCTTTTGTTCTTTTTCTTGGCTCTAAATAAATCCTTAGTGAGGCTATAAATCATGGACATTATTTGCTTAGGGGGTAGATTCGTTACCTCACTTACCAAATCCTCTTCTGATGATGAGGATGTAGAGGAGGCTCCCCCTTCACTTGAGCTCTCTCCACTTGAGCTTGCTTCTTCACCATCGGAGGAGGAGCAATCCAAGTCGTCAAAAGCCATTAATGCCAAATTTGTGACAAAAGCATTTTCTTCCTCGGATGATGATGATGAGGAGGATGGGTCATCCCAAGTCCTTGCTTTTAATGCCTTTGCCTTCCCTTTTTCCTTGGCCTTCTTTTCTTCTTCCTTTTTCTTCTTGCTCCCCTTCTTCTTCTTTTCTTCCTTCTTTCTCTTCTCCTCCTTGCTTTTGTTCAAGAGGGGACAATTGTCCCTTATGTGTCCCTCTCCTTGGTAATTGTAACAAATGACCTTTCCCCTTGGTCTTCTCCTCCTATCATTAGATTTGTTAAATTGAAAACCTTTTAAAGTACGTCTTACCCTCCTTACCATATAGGCTTCTTCCGTGTTATCCATGGAAGAAGAGGAGGATGCTTCATCGGATGAAGAGGGGATCTCCATCTTCTTCTTCCCCTTATGTGTCATCAAAGCTACTCCTCTTGAAGGTTGAAACTTTGGCTCTTCTTGTATTCCTTCAAGCCTCGTTTCGTGGAGCTCCATTGTTGAGAAGAACTCCTCCAAGGTGCTCACTTCTAGGTTCTTGGACATGTAGAAGGAGTCAACCATTGAGCTCCATTTTGATGACCGAGGAAAAGCATCAATTGCTTTTATGAGCATGTCCCGGTTGGAGAGCCTTTCTCCTACACTTGTTAGTCCAATCAAAATTTCCTTGAACCTAGAATGCAATGATGTTACCTTTTCTCTCTTTTCTAATTTGATGTTTGATAGTTGGGAGCGAAGGAGGTCTCTTCTTGCAAGTTTGGCATCCGAAGTGCCTTCATGAAGCTCTACTAGCTTCTCCCACATCTCCTTAGCACTAGAGCATTCCCCAATCCGATTAACTTCTTGTTGGGGAGTACATTGTAGAAGTGGTGCTTGGCTTTTGAATTCGCCAAATATTCTTCTCTTTGCCTCTTGCTCCACCTTGCTTTATCCAATGACTCCCCATCTTCATTCCTAGGCAATTCGAAATCATTTTCCATAATTAAGAGAATTTTGAAATCGGTCTCGAAAAATACCTCCATTCTCTTTTTCCACCAAGAGAATTCCCCCTCGAACTTTGGTGGATGAATATTAGAGCCGGCCATTCTTGAATGTGCTTGTTGTGGCGGTTAGTCCTCGACAAGCTTTCCTTGGCTCTGATACCACTTATAGGGAATCGATCGGCCGGCTAGAGGGGGTGAATAGCCCTTTGTCGTTGGATGGTGGAATTTGCTCGTCTACATAATTGTTAGCGCAAGCGGAATACTAATAAAGACAAGCAAATAAACAATGAAGAATACAAACAATGCTAACACGAAATATAATGTGGTTCATGGCTACGCCGCTAGTCCATGGTCCCCGATTCATCCTCGGTGAATCACTCCGCAACCAAATCACTATCGGTCTCTCCTTTGCACTAAGCTAGGTGGAGGTAACCCTTACAACTCAAAGACACTCCTTCTTTTACAATAGATGTGAAAGAAAGCTAAGAGAAGGAGTTTGAATCTTGTAGAGCACTTGGATGGTCACTTAGAGCATAAGCATTAGCCATCCAAAAGCCTACACCCTCTCTTTTTATAGAGAGGGTTGATTTCTTCCCGTTGGCTGCCACCAGTCGACTGCTGCCCTTGGCAGTCGACTGCCGCCACTTCAACGGCCTCCGAACACGTCGGATCCTGACTGTTGTAGTCCAACGGAACACTTGGCAGTGGACTGATGGATCCCATCAGTCGACTACTGCCTCCGTAGTCGACTGCCCAATCGGCTACGAGTGGTTCTATGGTCAAACCCTCTTAATCAGTTGACTGCTGCCTTCAACAGTCGACTGACGGTCTTGGCAGTCGATTGCCCACATATGACAGTCGACTGTTGGCCCCAAAACAACTCAGTCGGATACCAGTCGAACCTATTCGACTCAGAGCAGTCGACTGTCATTTCATGGCAGTCGACTGATGTCGGAAAAACTCATTCGACACTTAGCCATTCGGTCAAGTTCACCTAATGAGCTACTTACAATTCACTCATTCTCTCATCTCACTCGAAGTCCCTCGCCGAAGCTCTCTTCATTTGCGGCCACGTCCCTCGACAGCATCAGGCGCACGACTCTGCAATGCTCCTTCGTGTGTCTTGCCTCCGAAGTCTGCTTCCTTGGCTTCGCTTCAAGTCATCTCGTCCGGCGGTCCCTCGGCAGCATCAAGCGCACGGCTCTGCAATGCTCCTTCTCCGACTCAAGCACGAGGTTCTGAGTGGTGAACCCGCCAAGGCTTCATGTGCGAATTACTAAGTCCTGCAAGACTCCAACGCATATATCAAATCACAATAACAACCTAACTTAAACTTTTTGCCATACACATCAAAACCATATCACGACAAGAAATTGCCCTAACATAACCTTGGGTAGAATTGCATGAAATTTTGGTTAAGTATAAATACCTTAGTTACATCTCACAATTCACCATAAGGCTAACTTGATTATAAACATAGCAATGGATGAGATGTTAGGTTGATACAAATGATTTATTAATGCTTATGGCATTTAGATGAGTCATTAAGTGTATCATGATATAGTAATCATAGACCAACTATGGGGAAAATATATGTTTAATTCATAGACATATTGCCCAAAGATCATAGTTGGATATTTTTAATGATTTAAAATTGTTTTATGTTTCAAAAACTGAGAGTTCATGTTTTGAAATGTTTTAAGGCAAAACTAGGTTTCAAAGTTGATACATAATTGAGCACTTTTACAACTTTTGAGTTTTTGCCTAATTTTCGAAAATTGAATATATTTTCATAAAAAAAATCATTTTTCCTTGATAGAGGAGCTCATTATAAATGTGTTCCCAAAATTTCGTGATTTTTTGAATTTTCTTGATTTTTTAATGCATTTCTGAAGTTGGCTTCAGAAATCAGAATTCGAAAATTTCAATTACCAGTCGACTAATGAAGAATGCTAGTCAATTGCTACATTGAAAAATTGGATTTTTGGGTTTTCAAATCTGATTTTTGATAGTTTTATTCCCTTAGATATTGATGTCATGTTGTATAACATTTGTATGATGCTTTTGATGGTGTCAAAGGGGGAGAAATGTTGAAGTTTAAGTTAATCATGCTAGGGGAAAATAGCATGTGTTAAGGGGGAGTTGCATGGATTAAGGGGGAGTGTTTGATACTCATGTTTGTTTTACATGCTTTACTTCCTTAATGTTTTGTTAATATTTTTCCTAACTTAAATATGTTGCCGCACATCAAAAAGGGGGAGATTGTTAGGGCAATCAACCCAAGTATGATTTGGTTTTGATGTGTGTAGCAAAGGGTTTAAGTTAGGTTGATTATGTGATTTGATGTGTGTATTCAAGTTGTGCAGGACTTGGTGAATCACACATGGTAAACTTGATGAAGCATTGGCGAGTTCACCATCTCCTGGCTCGAGTCCTTGAGTCGGTGAAGGATGGCATTGGAGAAGGCGTGAGCTTGGTGCATCCGAGGGACCACCAGACGAGGAGAAAATAGAGTGAAGCCAAGGGAAGCAGACTTCAGGGCAAGACGTGAAGGATGGCACTGGAGGAGCCATGGGCTTAGTGCATCCAAGGGACATAGCTAGACGAAGAGAGCTTCAGTGAGGGACTCCATGGGAGATGAGAGATTGAGCGATTGTAACGCGAGATGAGGTAACTCAAGTTAGGTGAACTTGGCCAAATGGCTAAGTCAAGTGTCGGACGCTCAAACTTATGTTTGAGGTTTTACCCGACAAGTCGGATGCTCAAATATGTGTTTGAGGTTTTACTCGATGATTGGATAAGTCGGATGCTCAAACATGTGTTTGAGGTTTTACCCGACGATTGGAAGTGTCGGATGCTCAAACATGTGGTTTAAGATTTACCCGATGGTCAGATGCTCAAACATCTTGATGTTTGAGATTTTACCCGACAATAGTCGACTGCCAAGTAATGGCCGTTGACTGGTCCAAGTCGACTAGTAGTTGACCGGTGTCAACTAGGTTTTGTGGCCCAACAATCGACTGCTCCACCATCAGTCGACTGCCAAGGATGACAGTCGACTGCTATGGGTGAATGCGAGCATAGAATCGCTCGTAACCGACTAATCAGTCGGCTACGCAGGCAATAGTCGACTGCCAAGGCTATCTTTGGACGGTGATGACGGCAAGTCAGAAGCCATTGAAAGTCAGTCATTAGAGTGACAGTCGACTGATGGCATGCAACAGTCGACTGTTGTATGTCCAACGGGAAGAAACCTTTCTTCCCTATAAAACGAAGGGTTGGGTGCCTTCGGGAGAAAAATGCTTAACTCCCATTCATACTCTCAAGTGTTGTGAAAGATTTTCTTCCCTCTTCCTTGTTCTTATTTCTATCTTATTGTAAGAGGGAGAGAATTGTGTAAAGAGGTTACCTCTATCTTATCTTGAGCTAAAGGAGAGATTAGTGGATTGTATTGAGGAGTGATTCACCTTACGAATCGTTCATAGACTAGCGGCAAGGGTCGTGAACCACGTTACATCTCTTGTTAGCATTTGCATCTCTTTACTTCTTTGTATTAGCTTAATTGTTTTTGTTTAGCATATATTCCGCTGCGCTAATGACTCGTGTAAACAATTAAGATGAGCGATTTCCATCTACGACATCGGGCTATTCAACCCCCTCCCCCCTTCTAGCCGGGCCACAATCCTCCAACAATAAATAGACAATTTTTCTTTGATTTACTTAATAAATTTGAGTACAATTTATATACATTTAAAAATAAAAAATTTGTTTACTTATACTCATCAATACCTTCCAAGGACAATAACAAAATTTTCATATGAAATAACATATTTATTTACTTATACTTGTCTTCGCTAAGTATCTTGATTGCCTTTGAAGAGTAAGATATCCTCTAAGCATAATAAAAAAAATTGACAAAGAATGTTGAATTAATGGACAAGCTTCCTCAACCTAAGTCATAATAGGCGATAAGGTTAAGAGTGTTAGAATCGTCTGTGCGCTAGGGGGTGAATAGTGACTTGAACTCAATCGTCTCATTCTCATCGCTCGTGCTTGTCTACAAAAGATTATGCGCAGTGGAAACACAACAACATAAACAAAAAACAACACAATCACAATTCACATGATTCTACATGGTTCGGAATCCTTGATTCCTACTCCACGACCTAGCTCTACTATAGCCCCACTATTTTTCTCCTTCTCAAAACTTCTAGAGGTGAAGAAACCTCTTACTATCGAGAGCTTTACAATACAACAACCAAATACAAGTGCAAAGGAAATAAATAAATTACAGTAAGAAAAACACTTCGCACAAGATTGCTTTTTCTTGGTTGCTTGTTTCATTGCTTTCGAATCCTTTTGAAGAACTGGAATGCGAACATTTCCCTCAAAAATCCCCAAGAATTGGCACTGAAGAACTTCGCCGAGTCTTCCTTTTATAAGCTCCGTGTCGATTGATCTCCATCTACCAGTCGATTGGTTTTACCCCCAATCGACTGATAATTCGACTATTTCCTCACAACGGATTGATTCATGCTAGATTTTAGTCGATCAATCGACTGCTCCATGCCAACAGTCAACTATTGAGCCACCAATCGACTAACTAGTCTATTCAGAGACTTTGTGCGATGATTGATAAAGCCATTCAACTAGCCTTACCACACAAGTCAACTGCTTCCATCGAAACTTTCCTGAGCATGGGTTTCCTATCCCAAGCACCTTGGATGCCCGAGCACTCGATTTCTGAATCTTCCCTTTCATCCAATTGACTGCTTCATAATTAGCAATCGACTACTGAGTCGCGACATGCCCGAGCACTCAGTTTCCCATTTTCCAGAGCACCACAATCCTCTCGCTCCCAAGCACCAGTAGTCGAGCCCCACTCATCCTGACTATCCACGACCAGTCGACTGCCCAAGCACCTCCCAACTTCTCGAGTCTGAGCGTCGAGCACCCGACTCCCCAAGTCCGAGTGCCGAGCAACACTTCCTCAATGCCTACGCTCGAGTGACTCTTCCTCGTTGCTCGAGTACTCGACCAGTCAACTGGTCAAGATCACTAGACAACTGCTCAAGCACTGACTTGGGTTCTGACCCCGAGTAATGACTTCCCATCATAGCACCTCTTGAGCACCCAAGCACCATTAGTCAAGGTTCCACCTCGACTGATGCCCTCAATGTATTCCTGATGTGAGCAAAATATATAGGATTTTAGGAGTAGTTTTTACACACATCTCATTATATTTTATACTTATTTTATGAATATTCTACTTTGTTTTGAATGCATTTTCTATTTTCTAGTTCAGAGATCTGCTCTTGTTGCTTTTGTGTGTAGGATGACATTTTATAGGTGAAACGATACATTTTTGGAGCAAAAGGAAGGTATTCATTGGGAAGAACAGAGGCGGACACGACCGGTCTTGTGAATTCCACACAGTCGTGTCCAACCCACGAAGACAGCCATCCCAATGCCCCACATAGTCGGTCGTGTGGATTCCACATGGTTGTGTGGTGCTGGACTATTTTGACGTGACTAGGGTTTTCGTGGGATTTATGAAGAGTCGGTTGCACGTCAATAAAAAGGAAGGCATGTCTAAACCCTAGGGAGGAGGCTCGACGGCTAGAACGGCACAACGGTGCCCTGAAAAGCACCGGAGACTCGCAACGGGGATGAAGGAAGCAACTCAAGGATTGAAATTTGTGCTCCAACGCCAAATAGAATGACCGAGAGTACTGTGATTTCACTCTTAGACATCTTTACATTGTAATGATTCATTCTATGATGTCTTGTGTATGTTCTCTTTCATCTATGGAGTAGATACTTCGATTCTAGAATTAGAGAGTAGCTTGTGTACATTGGACATGTTAGTTCGAATATATTTTCTATTCCTGAATTTATATTTGCAATGGGTGTTGTTTGGATCAATGAAAATTATATTTTGATTATATATCTAGTGTGTATAGCCAACACAAAGGGTGACAGCCTTTGTATCAAAAACCAAGGAGAACCAAGGAGGAACCTTGCGGTCGTCCTCCCTCCAATAACTATAGATGAACATGATAGAGTAGAAAATAAAATATGTTCCAACTCTTCATAGGGATTATTAGGACATCCTTGTACCCAATAGCCTATCTTAGCAGAAGGGCCAAAGTAAGAGAAATTAACTCTAGAAGGGTTGAGGGACCTTAGTGACAGAGGGCTGCCAACGATATCAAACCCCTGAGCTCTGATGATCCGAAAGGTAAACTTAGTTAGGAATAGGTAGTTCCCGGTAGAAGCAAAAGTTCATCGAGCAAATATATGATGATCCTCCCGCATGATCGTAATTAGAGGTCTAGAAAGCATTTAGTTGATAGCATGTTCCACGGCGCACAAGTGAAACTAAAGTCCTATAATCCTCTTAGGGAACTTTGAACTTACCTTCGCTTCCTTCAAGTGACACCGTACTTGAGTTAGGACTTCCGCCAACCTCGCAACCCTCATCTTTAGGACATTCACTCCGAACAATGAGATCCACTAGACAAACGGTACTCGAATCTTAGTCTCTGTGGGATCGATAATCTTTTATTACTTGACGACATCCGTGCACTTGCGGGCGTTGAGTGCGAGCGCGCGCTTCAAGTCCTTGATGGTTCCTATCGGAGATTTGAGGTCGTGCTCGCGTGCATCAAGTTTTTGGCGTCGTTGCCGAGGACTATTGATTCGATATCGATATCGAAAATGGATAGTTTGCATCGGACTTAGGTCAGATTTTCTTCCTTGTTTTATTTCATTATAGTTTATTCAGTTTTAGATTTTTGTCATTTAAATTCAATTTAGCTTAATTTTAGTAGTCACATTTCGTCTTGCTCTAGTTTAGTTCTTACGTCTTCTTCATTTTGCTCAATGCATTAATAAGTAGTAGATATATTCCCAATTGTGCAGCATGGTTCGTTGTATGCATAGACGATCAGGATCGAAAAATCTGCTTCTGATAGACCCAGAGATAAAACGAACCTACCATCATAGGAGAGCTGAGCTGAGGAATATGGAAGACCAAGACACCTCTTTAGTAAACCTAGGTAGCCAACCTCTGCGGGACTACACATCCCCGAGTGCTAGAGGGTATAGGTCGAGTATAGTTGGACCATTGATCACAACTAATAACTTTGAATTAAAACCTGCACTCATACACATGGTCCAGCAGAGCCAATTCGGAGGAGCTGCAACTGAAGACCCGAACCAGCACCTACAGACAATTTTGAAGATATGCTCGACATTGAAGTTCAATGGAGTGCCCACTGATGTGATCTGTCTAAGCCTATTCCTGTTCTCACTATGGGACAAGGCAAAGACATGGCTACACTCTCTTCCCTCATGAAGCATCACCACATGGGAGCAGTGTGAGCAGCAATTTATGAATAAATTTTTTCCACTAAGTAAGACTGCTCACATGCGCCATTTGATTACTAGCTTCCGTCAGAAGGAAGGGGAGTCTCTGTTTGAAGCCTGGGATCGCTACAAAGGGTTGCTCTATAAGTGCCCCCATCATGGTCTAGAGAGATGGTTGGTGATCCATATATTCTATAATGGGATCACATATGCCACGAAGGTTTCCCTCAATTCTGCTACAGGAGGAGCGTTAGTGAATAAGACCATCGAGGAAGCGGAAGAGCTAATCGAGGAGGTGGCCCAGAACCACCACTAATGGGCTTCCGAGCATAGTCACCCAGCACTTGCAGCCGGTAGATATGTTGTCAATTCCATTGATCACCTAGCGGTAAGAATGGACGCGCTAAGAAGATGGTTTGACTCTCTAACCCCTGCTTCTGCATGTGGGGCCAACTTCTTTGAAGAAGGAGTAGAGACATATTAGGAGGACTACTATGGAGGGCAAGGCAACTCTGAGGAGCAGATCGAGCATGTCGATGCGGTTGGCGACCACAATCATTGGGTAAAGCCCAAAAACAAAACCATGAGGGCTTAGGCTCAAAGTGGACAATATCATGTCATTGTAGAGATATATGAATCTTATAGGCACTAACAATTGGTATCAGAGTCATGGTCCATGTCAAGCCATGAACCTCGAACGAAGAAAGTTGAGCTCCCATGTCCAGATTTAGAGAACCACACACCAAGAAGGAAGTCCAGTTGGGCTAGAAAGGTTGGACAACTGACAAGAAGTCATGGTGGATTGAGGATCGGACATCAAGTAGAGGATATCCTTCGATGACGGATAGGCTTGAGGGGGGGTCAATGTGGTCCTTCGTTTGAGGGGGGGATTATTGGAGTATTGGGAATACAATCAAAGTCCCACATTGGTAAGACATAGAAAAGATCATGTGCTTATAAGATGAAAAAATATCTCCACTGGTATGAGACTTTTTGGGTAGAGCCCAAAAATAAAACCATGAGGGCATAGGCCCAAAGTAGATAATATCATATCATTGTAGAGATATATGAATCTTATAAGCACTAACAATTACTAAATTGAATGGCCAAAATTTAGGAAAATAATCCTAGGAATTATTTTCGAGATTTTTAGAGAATTTTAGAAATTTTTCCAAAATTTTTCTGGAATTAAACGGGGCTTGTACGAGATATTTACGGGATAAGAAAAATAGACTTTTAAAGGGCTTGTTTAGATTATTTAATAGGTTTAATTAACCTAAGTTATAAACCTAAGTTTTCTATTCCTATTTCCCTATTTCAGCCGCGATTTCTTCTTCCCCTTCCTCATCATCGTCGTCGCCTCTTCTCGCGACGCCACCCACAGTGTTGTCGGCGCCTCTTCTGCTCCTACAGGCCGCCGCATGCGAGTTCTTCCTCCTTGCGATCTGCCTTCTTCGTGACTCATCTCTCGCATCCCTATTCTCGCCGTAGCTGACTTCTCCCTCTCGACGTCTTCCTCCTTGCGATAAGCGACGACGAGCAATTTTCCTCGTCGGTGTCGACGGACAAGCCAGAGATCACGCATGTTCGGGAGTTTGGGTCGGTGGCAGATCGATCAGAAGTTGTCCTTCCCAATCGTCATCGGAGCAAGTGATCTTGAGCGTGGGTTTTTCTTCGAGGAACAGGGGATAGGGAATCATTGTCGATGGTCATCGGAGCTAGGTGAGTTTATGCGGTTCTTCATCTCCAATCGTATTTTTTTATGTATCCCTAATTCTATGGTAATAAGGCAACGAAGTCTTGGCGTTGGGCTATCCAGTGAATAGAGCAAATCGGAGAAGAGTGGGGCTGTACACACTGATTTCTGTTGGAAATCGATGGTTGCGGTGTTGTGGGATAGATCCCTCGGTAAGATCATCTAAATTGTGAAGAGTGGTTCTGTTCCAGAGAGTTGAGTGTTCTGTGTGTGAGCTGGGAAGGAGTTGTGCAGCTGTGAGTGGGAGCCTTGGCCGATTGAGATGGCTATGAGATTCTGTTTGGTTGTCGACTGTGAATTGGTGTTGCTCGGTTGTGGTTGAGTGAGTGGTGGCTGTGAAGGTGAGTGTGTGAGCCGTAGATGAGCTGTGAGCGGCTGTGATGGTTGTGCATGAGTTGTGAAGGGTTGTAAATGAGCGTTGATGGAGTGGATGAAGATGGGTTTGCGATGGGGATGCCAATTAGGGTGGTTAATCCCTAATTTGATGTAACAGTAGGTTATTAAGGGGCTATGAACGGCTGTGATGGTTGTGAATGGCTGTGGATGAGTGTGTTCCTATAGAGTTGTCAGATTTTTATATCTGTATGAATTAATGGTAATTATGTTATATGCATATTTTGGTCACGAGACAGGTCCACGGGCGTAAAGACAGTTGGTATTCTTCATAGCAGGCGGGTATCTTTGACTTATCCTCTTTTAGATATTGTCATATTGCTATGAATCATTTACTATAGCTAGTAATAGTTTTCTATGCTTTTAACTGCCCTAGTATGTCACTGCCTAGTACGTGTTGTAGCCTTTTCATATGCTTATTATATTGATGCTCTATCACTTTGATACTTGTCATTTGTTTATTTAGCACTAAGAGTAGTAACATACCTTACATACTGGGCATTGAATGAATAATGGATATACCTTGCGTGTGTACATAGACTTATGTACTTAGGTTATTTGATATGGGCTCCTATCGGTACATACCATAGGTAGTCATGGATTGACAGGTGTATCGTGCATTAGTGACATGCACCATCTTGCATTATTGCATGATTGACGATCATCGGCTCCTCGGTAGGAGGTGATACTACTTAGTAGTTGAGCTCATCGTCAGTTACATTATCTACACACACAACCACTCGTGAGTTAGTGGTATTTTAGGAGAGTGTGTGTAGTTGCTTTGTCAGGGCTCCACGGTGGTCGCTCAGGATATTGGTATTGCGACGTGGTAGCAGACAGGGATCCCTCCTTTATCATGAGATGAGGAGACGAGACGAGGTGATGTCCCCCATATACATACATGGGGTAAGAGGGTGATACTCCGCCAGCATCCTGTCCACTCGGTCACATAGGTGTAGTGATGGCAGAGTGCACAGTTGTCACAACCCTACCCACTCGGCCGACACACATGACATGTCTATGGCTTGACTGACATCAGGGGTGACACAAGTCATTGCATCATGTGCATATGCTTTTACTATATGCATTGCTTGTTGTACTTTTGGTTGTTGCATATGATTGTCATGCACATACAGACAATCTTGGGGCGGCAACAACCGCCACCAAACCTATGAAAATCGAAGCTTGGAACATTGGACTCTTCAATAATCCTCTGAAGTAAAAGGGGATAGAAGCTTTCCTTCTATCTGCTGCCCCAGATATGGCACGTAGAGCTACACCATTGTAGAAGTAAAGATGGCAAGGGATATAGTTACCTTGTCGACGTACAATACAGGAAGAAAATAATTGTTGGCGCGCAGAATTCCCAAATCCTGAGATCCAAAAACACACAAAAGAAAGCGATTGCGGATCAGTTATGTTCTCGAAGATTACACAAACTAGTCTCGAAATAAGAAATACGAGCCGGAATCAATGAAAGAAGAAGTACACTTTACATCGCTCGATCTCAAAACCTAATCGATGTGGAAGCAAAGAAGCATGGATCGAGAGCACTCGAAATATCGTGGAGTTAGGGAAAAGGAAGGAACAGCATCCACAAGTCGATCGATTAGGAGTAGGCGAGAGATCTGACCTGGTGAAGAAGGCACGATCAATGGGGAAACGCGGGGAAGGAAGCACTTTGGGGAGGACATAAATAGCAAATGTTGTGATTAATATCCATCACTCGATCGCCTTTTTTATCTCATCAACTTGGAAGAAAAAAGTCAACACTGATGACGGCTATATTGGAAAGCCAACACGGAAGGCAAGGGAAAGAGGACCGCCCATTTTCACCGAAAAGGACTCGAACTAAACCGTGATAGCTTTTCTTTCCGTTTTAGACCTAGTGACACTGTAATCCATCGCCCCTCTCATACAAATCCGGTTATAAGTTTGTTAATAGATTTCGCAATTAAAAAAAATTACAAGATAATTTTTTTTAAAATCATTTTAATAGGTGAAATACTAAATTGAAAGGGTAATGATGTGCCTGAAATTGATACTCTAATGCCCCCACAATCCGACTTGAGTGGGCATAATCACAGCTTAATCTTTAATAGCTGCACATCAAGTCTCAATTGCATACCCCAAAATTCATAAGATTAGTAAAATATTGTTGACTATCTATCTTTGAGATCCCAACAACAATGCTAAAAAAATCATAATATTGTGTCAAGTGTTCTTCTAATTAGGCTCCAAGATACTACCAATTAATCATTTGGAGGAAGATATATCGCTAAAAGAAGAAGGCGACTTACGTTAAGAAAATAAAAAGTTAGAATCAGAGACTACTAATTCTGAAATAATTATGGAATATTCATCCTAAGAAGGATTCCCTATGAATTATTGAGTATGTTTGGTGTGCTTCATGGGACAATGAATTTGTATCTCCATGAGATGACCAAGTGGCTAGCACGGACAGTATAATTATTCCATGGGACAATAAATTTGAGAGTGAGAGTCAACGATTCTTTAAATTTGAAATCTCCTAATGAGTTTGGTGGAACAACAAAGTGTGACGGTTTATCTATTTTCAAGTTTACTGATTTTGATACTACAAAGACATATCGCTTTTTCAAACCAAAAGGCTAATTACGAAGGACATATGAAATTCTTCTTTACCTTCAAAATACTCATTTATTGTATGGTTTGGAGCAAAGTGAAGGTTATTAACAAAAGATAGAATTTCTTACCTATGGGAACAAATTAATGGTCGACGTAACTTTATGTATCTATTTTTTTGAATGCCAGTACAACAAATACATATAGGAACATATCGAGCAATGGATTGGTATCGATTGTGTTATATTAACATTGAAGAGTACTAATAAATGGATGTGTATATTAGTGTAATCGATCTCATGTCAAGATTGATCAAGTTTAAGTAAGACTCAAATTAAATTTTGATATTTGACAATATGATATAAAGGTAAAAGATGGTTTGAGAGAGATTATTAGTATGGATCTCGATCAAGGTTGATAAAGCTCGAGTAAGACTCGAGTCGAGTCGAGCCGGAGTCAGAGTAAGGAAAGCAGCAAGCTTAGGAAATCCAAGTGAACTCGTGACATGGAAAGTCCAACGGAGTCGCAAGGGTGAAATCCAGGTGGGTCAAGGTTGATCGAACACTTAGTACGATGAGAGGAAAGTCCAAGCAGGTTAAGAAGGACGGGATGCTTGGTGTCGGGAAAGTCATTGCAGGTCTGGGAGACTAAATGCAAGGCAAGTGAAGTCCTAGCAGATCAAGAGTGACCGGATGATTAAGCAAGTAAAGTCTCGGCAGGTCTGGGAGACTATGTTTGGCAAGGAAAGTCCCGATAGGTCAAGGCAACCTTCTCGTAAGAGAAGTCCTAGTAAGCCGGTTAACCTGGACGCTAGGAAAAGGAGGTTCTAGTGGATCAAGAGTGACGGATGTTGGCCGAGAAAAATTCGTAGGTCGAGGTCAATCTGATACTGTGAAGTGAGAGTCGACTTAAAATTAGATCGAGATCGAGGTATCAGACGGGAGTTTACTAATCGACTAGTGTTATCGTTAAGCACCGCCGAAGTTTAGAACTCGATCGGATAGTAGCAATGATCGCTACTATTTACCACCAATCGCCATAAAGATTTGCACAAGAAATGCTATAGTACAATCAAGAAACTGATCAGGAATGATCAATCAATTGTCACTGTTCATGGTCAACTTCTACAATAGTCGATTGTGAATAGTATTTTTAGCTTATAATTGAACAGAATGTTTCCAACTCAACCAGCCAGTTCAACTAAAAATTACCAATCGATTGGTAGGTTTTGGCAATTGACTGATGAGACCTAAAATGACAAATTTGATGAACATAATGTTTCCAACTCAACCGACTCGTTCGACCACAGCTTACCCATCGACTAGTGATTTCTACCAATCGACTAGTGCACTATAGTAGGTCAAAATATGACATAGATTTAGCCGTCAAGAGCAACGGTCGATCACCAATCGATCAGGTAAGGCCAATGACCGGGTAGGAAGAAATTAGTCCGATGAAAACCTTATAAAAGAGGGGTTCATGGAGATTTCGAGGCACTAGGTCTCGAGACTTCAAGGATTTACTGTTTGTATTCTGACCTTCCGAGCTATTCAAAACCAAACAACCATCAAGTAAAGATTTTATTATGTAAAATATTTCGATCCTTATTCTTCATTTCACTTGTGTATTTTGCATTCGTTATTCTTCTTATACAAGCTCTAGGTCAGAAGAGGTTTCTCCACCTCTGTATTGCTCCGAGAAGGAGAGAGTGATAGTGAGACTACGGGTGGGAGCTAGATCGTGAGTAGAATCAAAAATTCCAAACCATGTAAAATCTGACGTGTGTTCATGTAGTTTGATTTGTATTGTTTATATTTGTTTTCGTCCAAGGCACTAATGACTCAGAATAAACACAAACGCGAGAATGAGAGATGAACGAGTTCGAGCGCTATTCACCCCCTCTAACGCATTCCAAATTCTAATAGTGTATAAACAAGCAAACGAGCCATACGGTGGACCAAGTAAATAAAATATTCCTAAGTTACATCGTTATTAAATAAAGATCGCTTCAATAAACTGATCTTCGAGTCTACTTCTATTTCAAAATCTTGTGTTATCGATAAAATAAAAATCAGACGTATAAGATTATGTTTATTCGATCGAGGTTCAAGTCTTATTCGAGCAACCCAGATGTTCAAGTTTTATTCAACAGAGATAATCGACACTCAGATGTAACGGCCAAGTATAGTTGTCAGGTGTAATTATCATTATATATTGATTTCATTTTGGATGGATGTTTTACATTTCAAATTAAAAAAATAACATAAGCTGACCTTGGTTGATGAAGTTCTATTAAAAGATCCTATATGATTTTAGTCTTGTGGAACTAAATTTAACTATTGCTCATCTAAACTGTATTATTTTGTGCATGTCTGGTCTCAATTCATACAAACTCCAAGAGCGTTGAGACATGTAAATACAAGTCTCTCAATATCTAATGAAAATCCAAGTGAGGAAAATGTCTCAAAATCGACTCAATCGACCTCAAGTCAAGATCGACGCTGCTAGATCAATCGAAGTTTTGATATTTGACGATGTTACTAATGGTAAAGGATGATATGAGAGAGATTGTTAGTGCAATCAACCTCAGATCAAGGTTGACCAAGTTCGAGTGAAACTCGAGTTGGAGTTGAGTTTGGATGTATGAATGATAATATGACTGTAGAATGGTATGAGACATCTGTAGTCATATGGAGTTTAGCACGAAGTCAAGTAGGTCAAGGTTGACCAAATACTTGACAAGTAAGGAAACTCAAGTGGGTTAGGAAAGATCAGACACTTGGTGATGGAAAGTACAATGGGAGTTGGCAAGGTTGAAGTCTAAGTGGATCAAGGTTGACCAGACACTTGACACGATAAGGGAAAAGTCCAAGTAGGTCAAGAAGGAGGCTTGGTGTCGAAAAAATCCTTGCAGGTCTGGAGACCTGAGGCAAGGAAAGGAAAGTCCAAACAGGAGAATCGGATGTTTAGTGAGGGGAAGTCTTGGTAGGTCAAGATAACCGGATGACTAGGAAAGTGAAGTCTCGACAGGTCTGGGAGACCATGCTTGGCAAGTAAAGTCTCGACTGATCTAGAAGATCGTGCTTGACAAATGAAGTCCCAATAGATCAGGAAGACTGTGATTGCCAAGGGAAGTCCCAGTAGGTCAAGGCGATCTTACTTGGCAAGAAAAGTTCTAGGAGGTCATGGTTGACAGGATGCTAAGCAAGGAAGGTTCTGATAGATCAAGAGTGATAGGATACTGGATGAGAGAAGACATAGTAGGTCGAGGTCAATCAGATACTAGGCGAAGCAAAAACTCGACTATGAGCATTATTAGTCAAGGTGACACCTCAACTGGGATGGTACTTGGGAGGGTATGGGTACTCGGGCACTCGGGATAACGCTCAAGTGCTCAGGATCAGTGAGTGCAACATATTGTTGGGACCTTGATGTGAGCTAGAAGGGGGTGAATAGCGTTTAAAACTTGATCATTGACTGCGTTCTTTCAATCACGTCGTTGATGTTTGTCTCTACAAAATGTTAGCAGTAGAAATACAATACAAACAAGACAAACACACGCCACAATCACAACTCCAAGATTTTACGTTCGTAACCCTAGTTCATACTCCATGGCGAACTCTAATGACACGACACCACTATAACTCTCTCATTCTCGGAATAACACTGAAGGTGGAGAAATCTCTTATAAGCAAGAGATTATACAAAACAAGTAACCAAATACAAGTAAAAGCAAACTATAAATGAGAAACAACTTTACATAAAGAATGCATTTGCTTGATCTCTTTTGGTTACTTTGGAATACCTTAAAGGTCTAGAAAGAGCAGCATTTCCCATTCAAAATCCTCAGAAATTGACTTTTACCTCCTTCATGAAGTCTTCTTTTATAAGCTTCTCCTCGAGTTGATTTTCATCAATCAGTCGACTGGTCTTACCCCTAGTCGACTGGTCACTAGACCGTTGTCTCATAATGGCTTAATCCACGTCAGATTTCAATCGATCAATCGACTGACCTGACCCATCAGTCGACTTCCTGAGCCATTAGTCAACTGACCTCAGCCATCAGTCGACTAAGAAATATTTTGTGCTCGCCCACCGGCTAGTCGATTAGCAACTAGAGTCGATCGTCTCGAGCACTAACTCGACCGCCGTGGCCGATCATTTGCCTCACCACAATAGTCAACTACTCGAGCACTGAGTGCCTAAGTCGAATACTCGATCAGTCGATTGGTCAATACCACAAGTTAACTGCCAAACAATCTATTCAATTATTTTACCACACTAGTTGTCATGCTCCAAGAGGGGGTACTTGTCATTTAAAATCGACAACACCTCCTCAGATCGGGACAATCAAACTCAGATACAAGGCTCACACGACCCACTATATATCAACCAACATGGCCGGAACATAAAACGCTACAATACATATAAAATATATAGTGTTGGGAGATTGTTGGTGCAATCGTCCCAGGTTGACTTGAGTTTGACTCGAGCAAGACTCGATAGATTTTCACGATAGACAAAACCACGCATACGGATCACGTGGGAAAGTCTAACAATGGAGTCAGATGGAAAATCCAAGCACGGAGCTTGTGAGGAAAATCCAAAGTATCATGGCGCCGCAAGGCGCTGCGGTGAGAAATGCATCGCGGCCGCGCATTGGTGTACGGAAGTCTGAGGACTCGTAAGTTCACTAGGCTCGGGTCCTCGAGTCGCTGGCGACGATATCATGGGCCGCACAGTGCATCCGAGGATCACGGACGGGAGCGAATGGAGCGAGCCCAAAGGGAAGCATACTTAGGTACGAGACGAAGGCGACGGCGATGGCCGCGCCGTGCGGCGATCCGGGACGAGTCGAGGGAAGAGAGCTGGGAACTTCACGAGGATAAGGTGGACTTAGTCAGTGGCTAAGACTGAGTGAGGCTCAAACATCGTTATGTTGAGGTTTTAGCCGACATCGGGCCGATCGCATAAAGTGCGACCGCTCAGTCGATGGGTTCGACCAAAGGTTCGATCAACTAAGTTCGTTGATCGCGACCGCCGAGGGAGGGCAATCGATTGTTGATGATCACGATCACGAGGGATGGCAATCGATCACGACAATGCGTACGGGCAGACAGAACGGAGTCGAGCTCGCCAAAGACATCGGATGGATGATCGATCACCGATCGATGGGTGCCATCGATCGATGTGATCCGGCTGAACTTAACTAACGTGGATCCGCCGTGAGACAACGATTACTCACGGACCGATCGATGGTCCGATCACCGATCACGGGCGCGAAAACAAATACGCAGTTATAAAAGGAGCACGAGTTGGAGGATTTCGCCATGGTTTTGTGGAGCTATTGGAGGGAATTGTTCCAAATTCTTCAAGAGCCAATCAGGCAAGCAACAACAAGTGATCAAAACAATTGTGAAAAGAGTTTCTTTTGATCAGATTCAGATTCTTGCTCAGTATTTCTATATTACATTGTAATTGCTTGTGAGAGGTTTCTCCACCTCCGACGTGTAGTCGAGAAGGAGTTGAGTTAGTGTCGTGCGCATAACTAGAGCTCGAGGAGCTCGCCCGTGGAGTAGGAACCATTCGGTTCCGAACCACGTAAATCTTGTATTGTGATTGTGTATTGTTGTTAGTTTCATTATTATTGTTATTCCGCTGCGCTAACGACAATCGTAGACAACCAACGCAAGAAGAACGAGCAATTTACTACGTCCAACGAACGAGGGCTATTCACCCCCCTCTAGCCGGCCATCCGATCCCGTACAAGTGGTATCAGAGCCGAGGTCGCTCTTCAAGGACTAACCGCCGCGAGAGCAATTCAAGATGGCCAGCTACAACCTTCAACCACCAAAATTCGAAGGAGACTTTCTATGGTGGAGAAGAAAAATGGAGGTATACCTAGAAACCGATTTTGATTTTATACTAATCTTAGAAAACGGTTTCGAATTGCCTAGGGATGAAAGAAATAGGCAAATTGAGAAGTCAAAGGTAATTAAATTCTTGGTTGATTTGATTCCTAATAAAATTATGTGTGAGCTAGGTGAGTACAAGGATGCCAAAGAGCTTTGGAGTCAAGTGGCAAAATATCATGAAGGCTCACAACCGGTCCAAGAGGAAGAGACCGAAGAGGTTAATGCATCATCCTCACGAGAAAGTGAGGATTCGGAGGTCGAGGAGTGTTCGACATCCGAGGAGGAAGAAGTGGTGGAAGAGGTAGAGTTAAGACAAACCTCAACCTCTAGGATAGAGGGGGAGGAAGTTAGACCATCCACACCGGAGCCGGAACAAAATAAGGAGGAAGCTTCAACATCCGGTCAAGATGAAGAAGCTCAAAATTCAACTCCGGCACTTACCACCACCCTAGGTAACTCAAACACTTTAATGTCAAATAAAATTCATATAATGTGTTTTGAGTGTAGGGAGCAAGGGCACTACAAGAGTAAGTGTCCTAAACGGGTTAGGAAATCTCCACCGGCTCCAAAGGTCAAGGATGTCGGTCCCTCAACGCAAAAGAGCAAAGAACAAGTAATTTGCTTCAAGTGCCGACAACCGGGACATTTCCGGAGTCAATGCAAGAAGGGGGACAAGAAGACTCAAAATGAAGCATCATATGTAGGGGGAGCTAAGGCAAACCCTAGGGTAACTTCTAATTTTGCTTCTTCTTCAATTTATAAGCAAAAACATGCTAGGGATTTCAATTCACTTGCAATTTATGAAAAGCATGCTAATAGGAACAAGTATTTTTGCTTAGGAGCTAAGAGTGTCCATTTAGGAAATAGGGAGAAATTTGGGACTAATGTCCCTAAAAATAATTTACCTAAGAACACCTCTAGGTCATATATCCCTAAAAATATTCTACCTAGGGAATCAATTAAGAAAATAGGGGAACATCTAGGTTTTAATCCAAAATGGACTAGGCATATGCCAAGAAAGTCAAATGCCCATAATTTAAATCAAAATTCTAAAATTGGGCAATTAGAATTAGAGAACCAAGCCTTGAGGTCAAGGCTTGAGAAATTAGAAAAGACCCTCAAAATTATACAAAATCAAGTTAAAGGGTCAAATGATCAAAAGTCAAGGTCCAAAAGTCAAAGTCAACACCAAGGACCTAAGAATCAAAAGTCAACCAAGGGCAAGCAAGGTTTGGGTCACAAACCTAAGCCTAAGGTGGCTTATCATAGTGTTCCATTAGATTATGGAACACTAACTAGGTCTAGGAAGACCAAGGTCACTAGGGAAGTCATCCCTAGAGTTGACCAAAGGGTATGCCTAGTGGCTAGGGTTTCTAGGAAACCTAGGGTGGCCACTAAGAAGGTTGCAAGGGGAGTCACCCCTAGAGTCAACCTAGGTAAGACCCAAATGACCAAGGCTAACAAGCCTAGGAGGGTCATTAGGAAGGTATCTAGGGAAGTTATCCCTAAGGAATACCTAAGTAACCCTAGGAGTTCAAATCGTTTTTGGGTTCCTAAGAGCGTGATTGATTCACGCTAAGATGGTTTAGGTGTGCCCTTGATTGGATGGGTAGTTAACTCAACCATAACAGGTGAAGGTGACATTTAGGTTATTTTCAGTTATGGTTACCTTGAAAATACATTTGAGTTTTTAATCCTAAAAGATTTTAGGATGTGCAATATTAATTATGAAGTTTGATAAAATGATCATTTCAATTTAGGTTTAGAGGTTGGTGTTATGGGTTTTCGCACACTAGGAGATTAGGTTAATATGGCGAAAATATGTTTAAATCCCAACAAGTCTCAACAAATGACAATTAATATTAAAATTTAGGTATTATTATACCTATATATTTTATACGCTACGCATTAATGACATCACGTGTTTACTTTTATCATCTAAATGTCACGATCACGCTTAGGATTAAGGTTTTAAATGTCACGTGTTTTTAGATTTCATCATACGCCATATGACATCACATCATCGCCACGATTTACTTTGCTATCATTACGATGCATCATCTTCATGCATCTAAATCGATTAAAATTGATTTAAAGACTATGGCACGACTTGAGTCCCATTTATAAGGGAATCAGTAGAGTTGCGCTTAGAAAAATGTATGAAACCCTAGTTTAGGGAGAATAAAACCCACATCTCACATCCAATCGATACGATGTGTATTTATACACCCTAGATACACGTGAGATGTTAGGATATGAGTTGAGTTCAAGGTGCATAGTTTTTGATCTAGATTTAACTAAAACTCATCTAATTTTATGGTGGATCATTGGGAAAGCATGCAAGTCGTATGAGCCCAAGGAATATGATCCAAAATAAGGTTTTAAAGTCATTTTAAAATCAATTTAGAAACCTTGGTGAAGTCATCTTTTGATAGCAATCACCGTTGATGAGATTGATACAGTGAGCCAAAACTTGAAGTTTTCTTCACTTTTGAATTTTGTATCAATTTCGATATTTTATGGGTAAAATAATTTTAAAACATTTTTCACCCATTGTATTGGTCGTAAGTATTATCGTATGAATTTTCATGATTTTTAGATATCGTATAATTATTTATGAATTTCGAATTGATCGATAAAAATTGAATTTAATTTACTCATTGCCGTGGCTGGTCACGGTGATAGTGTGATCGATCGATTGTCGAGTCATTGCCAGTCGATTCGGGTTAACAAGGTTTGTTTAGCCGTGTTGGTATAGTAAAGGTTCCTAACCACTCCTAACCTAGGATATGCTTTGGGAAGCATTATGAAGGTGAAAATCCATTGGATATGGATTAGGAGTTATGTTAGGTCAAAGATCAAATTTAGGGTGAGTAAAAGTTACATGTTGAACTTAACCTTAATTTTGATGGTTTAGAGTTCCTTGGCTTAGGGGCTTTCAGGACATTGTTGGTCTGATGGTCGAGGAGCAAGCCTTTAGGAGTATCATCTTGGGATGATGGATGTTTTTATGGGAGAATGTTATCAATTAAAAATTGATGGGTGTTTGATACTGATTTGGAAATGGGAGAGTGAGATAGGATTGTCTCTCTTGAGTGATATGAGACTTATCACTAGGAAGATGGTAGGCATCCAGGTATTTTTGATCGAGGGGAGATTGTAAGATCTCGTTGGGACGTGAGACATTGACCTCCTTGGAGAGAAAACCTTTGATGTTAGTAAAAGGGGAGAATGTTGGGAGAATGTTTTGGAAATGTTTGGGAGAGAACATTTGGTGAGTGTTTACGATTTGGGATAATTAGTAGCGGATTTGAGTTAGTGGTCTAACTCGAATGATTTATTTAGTTTTGTCGAACATCAAAAAGGGGAGATTGTTGGTCTGACCGGCAGTCGCGATTGACCGTGGACTCGAGTTTGACTCGAGTGATGTTTGATGTTTGTGAAGGATTTGAACAAAGTGTTTTGGCATTGATGTTTGACATTAATGTCGGTTAATATGTTGGGGAGATTGTTTACAATCGACCGAGTTATAATTATTTGGATGGTTGACGAGTTGACCGTGAGTTTATGGAAAGTCCAAGCATGAGTCTTGAAAGTAAAGTCAGTCATGCGGTGAGTGGAAAGTCAGTGAGACACTTGGTATTTAGGAAAGTCCAAGTCTTGAGTGCACAAAGAAAAGTCAGCGTGGGTTAGGAAAGTCCAGCGGTGCTGGCGTTTGAGAAGTCAGCGTGGGTTGTGAGGAAAGTCAGCATGGTCTGCGTTTGAGAAGTCCAGGGGTTGGCGAGGAAAGTCGAGCTTGAGTCTTGGCGAGAAGTCGAGGATTGATATTGGTGCGTAAAGTCGTGAGTCTTGGCGGCAAAGATAAGTCGATGATTGGCGGCGTAAAGTCAGCGGAGTCTTGGCGGCGTAAGTCGATGTGCCTTGGCGGTGTAGACAGACACCGTTAGCATGGCGTAAGCCGATGGAAGCACGGAAGCTAAGCGCGATGGATGAGCAAGTCATGGATGACTTGGAGGATCCGAGGCGCGAGGTGGATGGAGGTGGCTAGGAGGCTTAGGCTGGCTAAGGGTGGTCTAGCAAGTATGGGGGCACCATTAAAACCTCGTTCTTGAGGTTGTCGGTCGACATTATGGCGGTTATTGCCGAGAGTCGACTAGAGCTCGACCGCCATTCAATTTGAAAGTGCCTTGGCGATCGCTTCATCGAGCGATTACTAGCGCATTGCCGATCGAGTGTCGAGCTGCGAGCGCTCGTGGCCGTGAAGATCACGGCGTTAGCGATCGGCTAAATGTTAGCGATGATTGGTGAGAGTCCGTTGGAGTTTTTCACGTGGATTGAGCCGTTGTCTCCTCTACAGATGTTAGCGGTCATGATCGGGACTTATGGCGATCGACCGCTGCGGAAATCGGCCGATGAAGGATAAGCAATTAGTGGAAGGCTCCATAATCAGTTTTTCTTGGGCGATTTGAAGGGGAAGAGTTGGTGCTTTTCCAGTCCTTCAAGGCTAGTTCAAGACAACCAAAAGCAAGCAAATCAAAAGCTCTAGTAAAACAAGCACGCGAACGAATTCCATCGACGTACGGTCACGCTGTTATTCACCCCCCCTCTAGCGGGCATTCAATCCCCAACATTTTTGTCTTTGAAGCCTTAGTCAAATGGGTCTTACTTGGGTCAACTCTAGAGGTGACTCCTCCATTGACCTTCTTAGTGGCTTTCTTGGTTTTCCTTAGGTCCTTAGCCACCAAGCAAACACCATGGCTAGACTTAGGGATAGCTTCCCTATTAGCCTTGGTTTTCCTAGACCTAGAAATTGTTCCATAATCAAATGGAACATTATGGTAGGACATAGGTTTGTGACCCAAACCCTTCTTGCCCTTAGATAGTTCTTGTTTCCTAGGCCTTGATTTTTGTGTATTTGACCCTTGAACCGAATTTTTGATTATTGCTAGGGTCTTTTCCAATTTTTCTAGCCTTGACCTCAAGACTTGGTTTTCTAACTCTAATTTTCCCAATTTTGAATTTTCATTTATCTTTTGGGAAATGTTTTTCTTTTTAGGCATATGCTTGGATTTCTTGGGATTAATACCCAAGTTTTCTTCTATTCTCCTAATTGACTCCCTAGGTAATATAGGTTTAGTGTTTTGGGTCCTAGATTTGTCCTTAGTTATATGAACACGCTTGGCACCTAGACAATACACCTTATTATTTATAATGGCAAGAGAACTAAAATAATTCTTAGCATGCTTTTTAACTCTAGGAATTAAAGGTGCATTAAGTGAATTTACCTTAGGGTTAGCTTGGGAAGCTCCCCCTACATGAATTACACCTTCTTGCCCTTTCTTCCTCCCCCTAGGGCATTGGCTTCGGTAATGTCCCTTTTGATTGCATTTAAAGCACATAATGTGCTCTTTGCTCTTGATTTTGGGAACACCGGCATCCTTTGACTTTGGATTGACTTTTGGTGTCGATGCCTTCTTCTTAGCCAATTTAGGGCATTTGCTCTTGTAATGCCCTTTCTCCCTACACTCAAAGCATATTATGTGATTTTTATTTAAAATTACAACACTTGAGTTACCTAGGGAGGTGGTGGAGGCCTCTTCACTTCTTCCCAGGAGGTAGAGCTTCAAATCTTGACCTTTCTCCGGAGTAGAAACCCTTTCCTCCCCCTCAATGCTAGAGGTGGAGGTCTCCACTAAATCATCCACATCTTCAAAAGTGGATGATGATTCTTCTTCGGCATTCTCCTCTACTTGTGCGGATTGGGAATTTTCTTGGAATTTCATTACCTTATTCCATAATTCCCTTGCATCCCTATAATCACCCAATCTAGACCAAATGGTATTAGGTAACAAATCACTAATCAACTTGATTACCTTGAGATTTGTCTTGAAGTTCTTAATTTGGTCTTGGGTCCACCTTGACTTCTCAATTTGCCTATTTCTTTCATCCCTAGGCAATTCGAAACCGTTTTCTAAGATTAGTATAAAATCAAAATCGGTTTCTAGGTATACCTCCATTTTTCTTCTCCACCATAGAAAGTCTCGAATTTTGGTGGTTGAAGGTTAAGTCAGGCCATCTTGAATTGCTCTCGCGGCGGTTAGTCCTCAAGAGCGACCTCGGCTCGATACCACTCAGGATCGATCGGATGGCGGCCAGAGGGGGTGAATAGCCCTCGTTCGTTGGACGTAGTAAATTGCTCGTTCTTCTTGCGTTGGTTGTCTACGATTGTCGTTAGCGCAGCGGAATAACAATAATAATGAAACTAACAACAATACACAATCACAATACAAGATTTACGTGGTTCGGAACCGAATGGTTCCTACTCCACGGGCGAGCTCCTCGAGCTCTAGTTATGCGCACGACACTAACTCAACTCCTTCTCGACTACACGTCGGAGGTGGAGAAACCTCTCACAAGCAATTACAATGTAATATAGAAATACAAACAAGAATACAAATACAATACAAAAGAAACTCTTTTCACCAATTGTTTTTGATCACTTGTTTGTTGCTTGCTTTGATTGGCTCTTGAAGGACTGGAATGCAGCAACAATTCCCCTCCAATAGCTCCACAAAAACCATGGCGAAATCCTCCAACTCGTGCTCCTTTTATAACCTGCATCAAGCTGTTTTCGCGCCCATCAGTCGACTGATCGGACCATCAGTCGACTGGTCCCGTAGTCGTTGTCTCACAACGGCCAGATCCACGTTGGTTAAGTTCCAACGGATCACATCGATCGTGATGGCACCCATCACGATCGATCCATCCATCGAGTCTTTGGCGAGCTCGACTCCATTCTGTGCCGTCGCGATGATATCGTGATCATTGCCATCCCTCGGCTCGATCGATCATCAACGATCATTGCCCTCCTCGCGATCGATCAGCCAGACTAGTTCGGTCGAACTTGGTTGAACCCATACGACTAGAGCGCGATCGGCACCTTTATGCCACGATCGGATATCGGCTAAAACCTCAAACATAACGATGTTTGAGCCTCCGATATAGTCTTAGCCTTAGCCACTAAGTCTAAGTCCACCTTATCCTCACAAGTTCCCCACCTGAAGCTCTTTCCTCGACTACGTCCCCGGATCATGGCCTGGCGACGGGCTTAACGCCCATCCTTCGGCGTCTCGCCCTAAGTATGCTTCCCTTTGGGCTCACTCCATTCGCTCCCCGTCCGGCGGTCCCTCGGATGCACCAAGCGCACGGCTTCGCAATGCCATCCTTCACCGACTCAAGGACCCCGAGCCTAGTGAACTTACCAAGTCCTCAAGACTTCCCACATGCACCAAGCGCACGGCTTCGCAATGCATTTCTCACCAAGCACCAAGCGCACGGCTTCGCAATGCTTTGGATTTTCCCTCACCAAGCTCCATGCTTGGATTTTCCATGCCAACTCCATGTTGGACTTTCCCATGACAATCCCATGTCATGAGTTTTGTCTATCATCAAAATCCTATCAGGGTACTGCTCGAGTCAAACTCAAGTCAACCTGGGACGATTGCACCAACAATCTCCCAACACTATATATTTTATATGTATTGTAGCGTTTTATGTTCCGGCCATGTTGGTTGATATATAGTGGGTCGTGTGGGCCTTGTATACAGGTTTCAATTGTCCACAGTACAAGGGAGGTGTTGTCCGATTTTCGTCGGACAAGTACCCCCTCTTGGAGCATGACAACTAGTGTGGTAAAATAATTGAATAGATTGTTTGGCAGTTAACTTGTGGTATTGACCAATCGACTGATCGAGTATTCGACTTAGGCACTCAGTGCTCGAGTAGTTGACTATTGTGGTGAGGCAGTCGACTGACCACGAGCAGTCGAGTTGGCTTTAGTGCTCAGACAGTCGACTCCTAGTTTGGCCAATCGACTAGCTTCAGTGGACAGGAGCACAAAATATTTCTTAGTCGACTGATGGCTGAGGTCAGTTGACTAATGGCTCAGGAAGTCGACTGATGGGTCAGGTCAGTCGATTGATCGATTGAAATCTGACGTGGATTAAGCCATTATGAGACAACGGTCTAGTGACCAGTCGACTAGGGGTAAGACCAGTCGACTGATTGATGAAAATCAACTCGAGGAGAAGCTTATAAAAGAAGACTTCATGAAGGAGGTAAAAGTCAATTTCTGAGGATTTTGAATGGGAAATGCTGCTCTTTCTAGACCTTTAAGGTATTCCAAAGTAACCAAAAGAGATCAAGCAAATGCATTCTTTATGTAAAGTTGTTTCTCATTTATAGTTTGCTTTTACTTGTATTTGGTTACTTGTTTTGTATAATCTCTTGCTTATAAGAGATTTCTCCACCTTCAGTGTTATTCCGAGAATGAGAGAGTTATAGTGGTGTGCATCATTAGAGTTCGCCCATGGAGTATGAACTAGGGTTCTGAACCACATAAAATCTTGGAGTTGTGATTGTGGCGTGTGTTTGTCTTGTTTGTATTGTATTTCTACTGCTAACATTTTGTAGAGACAAACATCAACGACGTGATTGAAAGAACGCAGTCAATGATCAAGTTTTAAACGCTATTCACCCCCTTCTAGCTCACATCAAGGTCCCAACAATATGTTGCACTCACTGATCCTGAGCACTTGAGCGTTATCCCGAGTGCGTACCAGTACATACCCTCGAAGTAGAATCCGTCAGGTTGAGGTGTCACGCCTTGGTAATAATGCTCGTAATCAGGTGAGTTTTTGCTAGTACTTTAATTGCTCCCAGATTGACCTCGACCTACTATGTCTTCTCTCATCCAGTATCCTATCACTCTTGATCTATCAGAACCTTCCTTGCTTAGCATCCTGTCAACCATGACCTCCTAGAACTTTTCTTGCCAAGTAAGATCGCCTTGACCTACTGGGACTTCCCTTGGCAATCACAGTCTTCCTGATCTATTGGGACTTCATTTGTCAAGCACGATCTTCTAGATCAGTCGAGACTTTACTTGCCAAGCATGGTCTCCCAGACCTGTCGAGACTTCACTTTCCTAGTCATCCGGTTATCTTGACCTACCAAGACTTCCCCTCACTAAACATCCGATTCTCCTGTTTGGACTTTCCTTTCCTTGCCTCAGGTCTCCAGACCTGCAAGGATTTTTTCGACACCAAGCCTCCTTCTTGACCTACTTGGACTTTTCCCTTATCGTGTCAGTGTACAGTGACCTTGATCCACTTAGACTTGACCTTGCGACTCCGTTGTACTTTCCATCACCAAGTGTCTGATCTTTCCTAACCCACTTGAGTTTCCTTACTTGTCAAGTATTTGGTCAACCTTGACCTACTTGACTTCGTGCTAAACTCCATATGACTACAGATGTCTCATACCATTCTACAGTCATATTATCATCGTTCATACAGTCAGGCTTCGACTCGACTCGAGTTTCTAACTGTCAACCTGATCCGAGGTCGATCATGACTAACAATCTCTCTCATATCATCCTTTACCATTAGTAACATCGTCAAATATCAAAACTCAATTCAAGTCTAACTTGAACTTGGTCAATCTTGACTTGAGGTCGATTGCACCAACAAAGAGAAGTCAATTTTTGAGACATTTTCCTCACTTGGATTTTCATTAGATATTGAGAGACTTGTATTTACATGTCTCAACGCTCTTGGAGTTTGTATGAATTGAGACCAGACATGCACAAAATAATACAGTTTAGATGAGCAATAGTTAAATTTAGTTCCACAAGACTAAAATCATATAGGATCTTTTAATAGAACTTCATCAACCAAGGTCAGCTTATGTTATTTTTTTAATTTGAAATGTAAAACATCCATCCAAAATGAAATCAATATATAATGATAATTACACCTGACAACTATACTTGGCCATTCTATACAAGTGTCAATTATCTACTGTTCAAATAAAACTTGAACATCTGGGTTGCTCAAATAAGACTTGAACCTCAATCGAATAAACATAATCTTATACATCTCAATTTTTATTTTGTCAATAACACAAGATTTTGAAATAGAAGTAGACTCAAAGATCGCTTAGTTGCAAGCAATCTTTATTTAATAAACGATGTAACTTAGGAATATTTTATTTACTTGGTCCACCATATGGCTCATTTTGCTTGTTTATACACTATTAGGACTGGAATGCGTTAGAGGGGGGTGAATAGCGCTCAAACTCGTTCATCTCTCATTCTCACGTTTGTGTTTATTTACAAGTCATTAGTACGCAACGAAAACAAATATAAACAATACAAAATCAAACTCACAAACACAACGTCAAGATTTTACATGGTTTGGAATTTTCGATTCCTACTCCACGATCTAGCTCCTACCCATAGTCTCACTATCACTCTCTCCTTCTCGGAAACCTTCTAGAGGTGGAGAAACCTCTTACAACCTAGAGCTTGTATAAGAAGAATAACCAAATGCAAAATACACAAGTGAAATGAAGAATAAGGATCAAAATATTTTACATAATAAAATCTTTACTTGATCGTTGTTTGGTTGCTTCGGAATAGCTCGGAAGGTCCGGAATACAACAGCAAATCCCCTTCAAAGTCTCCAAGACCTAGTGCCTCGAAATCTCCATGAACCCCTCTTTTATAAGGTTTTCATCGGACTAATTTCTTCCTACCAGTCGACTGGCCTTACCCCTAGTCGATTGGTCAATCGACCATTGCTCTTCAACAGCTAAATCTATGTCATATTTTGACCTACTATAGTGCACTAGTCGATTGGTAGAAATCACTAGTCGATTGGTAAGCTTTGGTCGAACTAGTCGGTTGAGTTGGAAACATTATGTTCATCAAATTTGTCATTTTAGGTCTCATCAGTCAATTGCCAAAACCTACCAATCGATTGGTAATTTTTAGTTGAACTGGCTGGTTGAGTTGGAAACATTCTGTTCAATTATAAGCTAAAAATACTATTCACAATCGACTATTGTAGAAGTTGACCATGAACAGTGACAATTGATTGATACTGTTCACAATCAAGTTTCTTCGATTGTACTATAGCATTTTACTGTAGCAAGTACTGTAGCAGTTGGTGGTAAATAGTAGCAGTCGACTGCTACTATCCACAGTCGAGTTCTAAACTCGACGGTGCTTGAACAGTAACACTAGTCGATTGGTAAACTCCACCCGTCGACTGATACCTCAATCTCAGTCTAATTTTAAGTCAACTCTCACTTCACCTGGTATCCGATTGACCTCAACCTACCAGAATTTTTCTCAACCAACATCCGATCACTCTTGATCCACTAGAACCTCCTTTTCCTAGCGTCCAGTTAACCATGACTTACTAGGACTTCTCTTACCAAGGAAGGTTGCCTTGACCTATCGGGACTTTCCTTGCCAAACATAGTCTCCCAGACCTGCCGAGACTTTACTTGCTTAATCATCCGGTCACTCTTGATCTGCTAGGACTTCACTTGCCTTGCATTTAGTCTCCCAGACCTGCAATGACTTTCCCGACACCAAGCATCCCGTCCTTCTTAACCTGCTTGGACTTTCCTCTCATCGTACTAAGTGTTCGATCAACCTTGACCCACCTGGATTTCACCCTTGCCAACTCCCATTGGACTTTCCATCACCAAGTTCCACTTGGATTTCCTCGCTTGCTTTCCTTACTCAACTCCAACTCCAACTCCAACTCAAGTCTTACTCGAGCTTTATCAACCTTGATCTGAGATCCATTGCACTAATAATCTCTCTCAAACCATCTTTTACCTTTATATCATATTGTCAAATATCAAAATTTAATTTGAGTCTTACTTAAACTTGATCAATCTTGACATGAGATCGATTACACTAATATACACATCCATTTATTAGTACTCTTCAATGTTAATATAACACAATCGATACCAATCCATTGCTCGATATGTTCCTATATGTATTTGTTGTACTGGCATTCAAAAAAATAGATACATAAAGTTACGTCGACCATTAATTTGTTCCCATAGGTAAGAAATTCTATCTTTTGTTAATAACCTTCACTTTGCTCCAAACCATACAATAAATGAGTATTTTGAAGGTAAAGAAGAATTTCATATGTCCTTCGTAATTAGCCTTTTGGTTTGAAAAAGCGATATGTCTTTGTAGTATCAAAATCAGTAAACTTGAAAATAGATAAACCGTCACACTTTGTTGTTCCACCAAACTCATTAGGAGATTTCAAATTTAAAGAATCGTTGACTCTCACTCTCAAATTTATTGTCCCATGGAATAATTATACTGTCCGTGCTAGCCACTTGGTCATCTCATGGAGATACAAATTCATTGTCCCATGAAGCACACCAAACATACTCAATAATTCATAGGGAATCCTTCTTAGGATGAATATTCCATAATTATTTCAGAATTAGTAGTCTACAGTTCTAACTTTTTTTTATTTTCTTAAACGTAAGTCGCCTTCTTCTTTTAGGCGATATATCTTCCTCCAAATGATTAATTGGTAGTATCTTGGAGCCTAATTAGAAGAACACTTGACACAATATTATGATTTTTTTAGCATTGTTGTTGGGATCTCAAAGATAGATAGTCAACAATATTTTACTAATCTTATGAATTTTGGGGTATGCAATTGAGACTTGATGTGCAGCTATTAAAGATTAAGCTGTGATTATGCCCACTCAAGTCGGATTGTGGGGGCATTAGAGTATCAATTTCAGGCACATCATTACCCTTTCAATTTAGTATTTCACCTATTAAAATGATTTTAAAAAAAATTATCTTGTAATTTTTTTTAATTGCGAAATCTATTAACAAACTTATAACCGGATTTGTATGAGAGGGGCGATGGATTCTGGTCAGCTAGGCTGCTCTAAAAACGGAAAAGAAAAGCTATCACGGTTTCCGTTCGAGTCCTTTTCAGCGAAAATGGGCCGGGTCCTCTTTCCCTTGCCTTCCCGTGTTGGCTTTCCAATATAGCTGGTCATTGTGTTGACTTTTTTCTTCCAAGTTGATGAGATAAAAAAGGCGATCGAGTGATGGATATTAATCACAACATTTGCTATTTATGTCCTCCCCAAAGTGCTTCCTTCCCCGCGTTTCCCCATTGATCGTGCCTTCTTCACCAGGTCAGATCTCTCGCCTACTCCTAATCGATCGACTTGTGGATGCTGTTCCTTCCTTTTCCCTAACTCCACGATATTTCGAGTGCTCTCGATCCATGCTTCTTTGCTTCCACATCGATTAGGTTTTCAGACAGTCAGAACAGTAGCAAGTGTACTTCTTCTTTCATTGATTCCGGCTCATATTTCTTATTTCGGAGACTAGCTGTGGTGTAATCTTCGACGAACATAACTTTGATCTGGCACTGTCGTTTCTTTTGTGTGTTTTTGGATCTCAGGATTTGGGAATTCTGCGCGCCAACAATTATTTTCTTCCTGTATTGTACGTCGACAAGGTAACTATATCCCTTGCCATCTTTACTTCTACAATGGTGTAGCTCTACGTGCCATATCTGGGGCAGCAGATAGAAGGAAAGCTTCTATCCCCTTTTACTTCAGAGGATTATTGAAGAGTCCAATGTTCCAAGCTTCGATTTTCATAGGTTTGGTGGTGGTTGTTGCCGCCCCAAGATTGTCTTTCTTAACAAGCTTCTATTGAACCAGATATAGGCATCCTTGACTTCTTTAGTTGGCCATTTAGCTCGTAACTGTAGTTTCTGTGCCAACTACAGATGTGTGTGCGCGCCGATACTGCAGCTTACTATTTCAACCATCAGAGACATCACATTTTGTTCAATATTTCTTTGGTCATTAGATTGCAACATCCTCCCTTTACTATTGTGACCATGTCTTTCAGTATTGCCCATGCCTTCAGAATATGAGGTTCTTCCTCTGCCAATACTGCAACTTCCTCTTTCAGTATTGCCCATTCTCCCTTTATTAAAAAATGTGGAACCGCCACATTAGCGGCCCCCCACCGCTGCCCCTACGTGTGGAGGGGGGTAAATCAGGTCCTACAGATGGTTGATTCAGCATTGCTGCTGAGTGTACTAGGTCTTCCAACTGTGGCTTAGGGCCTGCGTCACCTCTACAAGATTGTTGCAATTGATTTAGAGGTGTTGTTGGTATTGTCAGCTGCATTTCTAGTGAGTAGCACCGAGATGCCGATGCACCACCTTGACTAACGAATTGTCCCTTTTAGGCAAAGTTGATTGTTGTTGTTGGCCGTCTTTATTGCAGGTCTTAGTGTTGTAACCCAATTTCCTACACACTGTACAAAGTTTCAAAGTATGCTCAAACTTGATAGGTAAATCTACCTCAGTTTCATTTGGTAGGGTGATTGGGACATGACATGGGAGCTTCTTGGGGATGTATAGTTTCGAGCCTTCGTCAGCTGGTCAATATGGAGTGGTTTGCCAACTTTGAGATGTAATCTTGTTGAGGCCCCTAGTTGTCTAACATTCGATCAAGAGCTTATGAATTTGCATTCATATTGGGAGTTTGTGTTGCACTTCTTTCTCAAATAGAAAGCATGCTAACATGGTTTTCAAGTAGATTGGGTAGTCATATGAAATATAAGCTCTGTCAAGCAACACCTTATCTCGGGCATCAGCATTATTAAATTTGAAAAGGAGACATAAACTCTGATGAGCTTGCAACTTGAATGAGACTTGCCACCGCTTAGCTATGTCATTGACTACCTTCTGTCTTGGGAAGCGATCCACGGATTGTCTCACCAAACAGTGCCCCATTGCTTGCTCCATAGGATTAGCATCCCCATAATTTAGAATCACACAACTCTTCAAAGGCTAGATGTATTGAAGCGTCATGTCCTTTGTACACATTCAATTGGAAGAGAAGAGATCACCCTAGCGCTTTTTTTTGTCTGTCTTCATCACTATAGTGCGCATCACCTGCCTCCTTATCAAGACAATCGTTTGATGCTTCAACCCTAACTTGCTTTGGTGTATATTGTTCTTTCGTTGCATCACATTGCACAACCTAAGTTGCTGCTCATGTCGGAGGGTCTTCTTCTATAGTGATTGCCTAGTTCCTCAATATTTTCTCTTTATTGTCTTGCCTTCATGCCCACTACCTTGCTCTTATTTTCCCGTTGACTGTTAGCAGAAGAACTTGACACAGGGTGAGTTAGGGATGATGAATCCTTCTACGTGCATTATTAGATTAGAGATTGTAGAGGGATCGAAGGAGGGAATTCACAAACAAAGAGAATCCACCGCTAGGTTTAAATGAAAAGAAATATTATTAACCAAACAATCAATGCATTACAAGAGCCTTAACCCATGTTTAAATCGACTAGGAAAGGATAAAAATTCAAACAAACAAGAAAAATTTTAAACTAAACAGAAAAGGCTAAAAAACTCTAAATTACCCGACTGTGGCGGCAGTCAATTATGATCGTGATTGTGATCACGGGCTGACTGTGGTGGGGATCACTGGTAAACCATGCGTCCCACGGGATAATCTCACATACCGCAACAGACTAGACCATGCCCGTGGATTGGGCCATTGGCAAACTACGGTGGAAACCATGATCATGGTGGGGACCATAAATAGACCAAGGTTCCCACTGGAAGACCCCTATCAAGCCTTAGAACGGAATGTGGCTGTGGAGGTGAACATGGGCAGGCTGTGAGAGCTTTTGGATGGCGTGTTTTCTTCTTGCTGAAGTCTGGAATGTATCACACTCGTTTAGAGAGGCAAAGGTAGACTTTATATGCTGTTAGATGTCCATGCATCAGATGCTCAGAGTTGAAAATAATTCTATCTTGAGTTTAGGGTGGAGTCATCACCTTTTCTCGTATAAGGACTCAAGTGTTTGACATTGAACACATCAGAGGTCCTCATGTGGGTAGGGAGATGCAACCGGTAAGCGTTGCCATTGATCTTTTGTAGAATTTCACAAGGTTCAATCTTTCACTTATTTAGTTTGTTGTATTCTCCAATAGGAAAGCGATCACGAGTCAATTCAACCCATACTAAATCTCCAACATTGAAAAGTAATTGAAGACGATGATGATCAACTTGTTCCTTGCACTTAGTGTTACTTCTCTCGATAGCCTGCTTGACCTACTCATGGATATCCTGATAGTGTTCAGTCATTTCCTTTGCCTTAGGGTTATGCTGCTTGGCGTATGGGATAGGGGCTAAATCTAGTACACCAGATGAGTTCTGTCCATAAACTATCTTGAAATGGATAAACTTGGTGGTTTTGTTCTTTGACCTGTTATAAGTGAAATTTGCTTGAGGTAGAGTCAAATCTCATTGCTTTGACTTAGATCCCACCATATATCTCAATCAAGGTTTGATATATCGACCTGTTTCGGACGAAACGGGTGATTTTTTTTCGTTCCGACGCGCCATTGAAATCGACACGTCCGCGAGACGCATGAACGATGGCGACGAGCCTTCGCCGAACAACGGGGCCTCGCCCGGGGCCGCGGCGGCCACTGGCGCCCTCGCGTGGGCCAACCCCTACCACTTGCGGCCTTGCGCAGGTCGCGGCGGCCGCGGCGACGGCGACTTGCGGCGCAGCGGCGGTTGGCGGGCGGCCTCGTGCGGCTGCAACGGCCATCGACGACCGTGCGGGCCGCAGCGTCGTGGACGACCTCACGCGACCTCGCACCGTAGCCGCTGCGGAGGTCGCAGGTCGCTGCTCGCCGGCCGCAGCGGCGGCCTAGCGACCTCGCGCGAGGAGGCGGCGGTGGTGGGGACTATGGGTAAATCGTGGCTCCTACGAGATGATTTCACATACCGCAACAAACTTGATCACACTCGTGGATTGGGCCACGAGCAGACTGTGGTGGCAACCACATTTGTGGTGGGGACCATGGACAGACCATGGTTCCCATTGTAAGACCCCTGCCAAGACTTAAAATGGAATACACTCGTGGAGGTGAACACGGGCAGACTGTGAGAGCTTTTGGATGATATATTTTCTTCTTGCTGAAGTCTGAAATGCGTCACACCGATGAAGAGAGGTAAAGATAGACTTTGTATGTTCTTCGATCCCTCTTGCATTAGAACTCCAACCTCAATTGTCATGCTATATTTATGTTTATATGCCCTAGTGGATGAATGTATAGTTTGTGTGTGTATATGCATAAAATCATGATAATTTACATGATAGACACAATTTCCATAGGCGAGCAACTATACTTAATCACTTGCATTTAGTCCAGAATGCTATTCATTTATTATGAATAAACCATTCAATTTTTCATGATAATATTTTCAATAAAAAATTCTGCTTTTTGGCCCAAAGCACCATCAAAAGTTTAAAATTATTATCAAACACATTTAATTCAATTGTATGATACATGTCATTAAAATAATGGAATAAACTTTTGATACTTCAATTTGTGCTAGACCAAGAGTTTGTTGGCTTATTACCTTTTTCTTCTTCACCCGTGTTAAATTATGTTCTTCTCATCATCCTAGTGAAAATATTCAATGAGTCCATTTCGTACCCTTTGCATCCGTTCCTCTCTCTATGGCCTACGGTGGACCAACCCCGCCTCTGTGGCTACGGCGACGGCGCCACTCTTCCACCGTTTTGGCTCTCGACGGGGTCTAATAGTCCAAACACTGGCGGAGATGGTGAAACTTGAGTGGCTCACCGACTTGGATTCGGGTGATCCACTCCTATCTTTGTTCTTTCATCTTTCTCCCTCCGTTCTAACTTGCTAGCTATTTGATAATCTGTTTTGGAATATGGAGTAGGAATCGTTGAGTTGAAGCTGGATAGGTCGGAGGCGAAGAATGCGATCGGGAAGGCGATGCTTCATGGCTTACAGAATGCACTCAAGACCATTGAAAATGACTCTTCAATCAATGTGGTCGTGGTTTCAAGTTCGATTCCTAGGGTTTTCTGCGCTGGGGCCGATCTGAAGGTAAATTTTACTATCATTATTTTTTAAAATTGATATTAAGTTTATCCATTGCTTGAGTCTTCAATTGGAGAAGACTCCGCTTCATTTATTTTTCATCTTTTATATCATTAATTGGAACATGATTAAATGTCTAATATCAACTTCATGCTTCGTTAATTCTTATAAGTTGCATTCTACTGTCTAATGACCGTTGAGTCATATGTTATTTCATGATTATTTTCATCAGGCATTGGACAAGGATACCGTAATAACAAAATCCTGTTCCAGTGTTATCTTAGGATCAAGTGCATTTTTATCACATGCTAGTTTAGATGCATGAATTAGTTCCATTTTCATGCTAATTAGGATGACAACTCGTGTAAAGGTGTGATTTGGATGCTTGTCAGCAACCACATTACTCATCATCATCTCAAATAAGTAAACATAGAAAGTGGGAGATTACGAGTTTAACTACCAAAAGAACAAATAGTTGATCCAATTAAAGATTTAGTTCAGCCAAAACAGTCAATTCTTTTAAGAAGTTCTAACAAGAATGGAAAAAAATGTTTCAATCAGAATGGATATGCACGCGCACACACACATACACACACACAACATTTCTGTTCTAAGATGTAAGAAACTCAAGACATTTTGAATTTGTGACCTAGATTAACCAAAGTAGTTAACACATTCAAAAGTTTGGTGGCAAACCTGAAGGAAGTAGTATGGCATGGTTTTAGAAAGTTTCCTCATAGGTTACTTATGCATCCACATCATCATATGTGGTGAGTGATCACACTACATACCGCATATATTCTTCCATCATGCAGTTTGGTTTAGGTTGTTTAATAGAAACCAAGGCCACATTTTACTTGGGTGCAGGCTAAATTAATATTTCCTATCCAGTTAAATTCAAAGTCCGTTCAAATTAATATTAATGTGTTCAAACTAGTTTTCGCCAAATAAACAAATAAGAAACATAATATTTGAATTGCATAGGTTGTTATTCAAATTGGTGATTATTGAATCTCATTTCTTGAATATAGGATGATTGTATGTCATGTTCTGCATTATAGGTTTTCCTTAAGTTTTTATGTAATATTGTCAATATAGAATTTTGGATTGTTTATGTTGATTAGTTTTGTATGTTAAGTGCTAAATATAAAATTTTATATGATTGCTTTAGTTGATTAACTTGATAGATTATGTGGTAATTTAAACTTTTAATACAATACTTACTATGAACTACATATTTTCCCACATGTTGTATGTTTGTTAGGCCAAAGTTCAATTACATGCCATCTATACTTATTGTTTAAAATGGTGTATAATGGTCCTCTAAATTTGGAAGACATGCATTGACTAGTCATTCATATGAACGAAGTTGAGGCTAATTAGCTCTTGTGAAATGATAAATTAATAAAAAAAATGATGAACTCGGATTGTTAGTGAAAGCCCTAGAGTCAATCATGTGATGATTGTTGTATGGACTTTATTGTATCATATTCCTATTTATAAAGGCATGGTTATTATATTTACTTGTATTGGTGCCAAATAAACTAAGTATAATAACGTCCTTGAGTAGAAGGTTCTTATCTATATCAATCGATTGGTTGAATCGATAATGAGATGATATAGAGAACACTACTTTTAATCATTCCTAGTCAAGTATTAATATTCAGGGATAATGTTAATGCGTAGAGACTAACATGTAGGTCAACTCGATGACTTGATCTCACAAGTCATGGATATGAGATATCAAGTTGACATATGGATATGCATAAGAGAATGTATACTGAATGACCCGCTTTGAGAAAGTATCATGGATCGTTATATGAGTGTCATATACTTTCTCATGTGACTATTAGTATGACTATTATTCCTTGGACCTGAAATCACCATGGTTCCCTACATAAGGAGTTGCATACTTTGACGATTTAGCCAAAGCTAACTCAAGGTCTTTTGTAAATATGGGTCTTGATCCTATAAACAAGAGTTGCATAGAGATGTAATCGGTAATGTGTTACCCACCGATTATACTAAGTCTTGGGCGATTTAGCCAAAGCTAACTAAAGGCTTAGTATGATGTGGATCTTGTCCCGCAGGAATTATAGCATGTTTGTATGAATCTAGTAATGTGGTTTGATCACATCCATAACTCGATTCTACAAAAGTCCTATAATTCAGTAGGAGCATCATTTGATTAAAGGCCTAATTAAATGATAAAAGGAATATAATATTAATTTTCTGCATTGTGTATGTTGTAGATTACTATGTCGACAAACACGAACACTCTCTCCTGCGTTACGTCGCCTCGAGAAGGACAAGCTCGATGAGTAAATTTCCGGATCGGTACAGAACTTGAGAATCGTTCACCCAAGAAAGGAATCAGACGTCTGGAGCAACCCATTCCGAGGGCACCTCCGCCACTACCTCGCTGACCGACAAAGATGCTTACAAGAAGCATCAAGATGATACATTAGATGTTATGTCTCCGTACTCGCGACCGTAACTCGAGCTTGAGCAACACGAGTTCATGAATGCTATGATATGGTTGAACATCTTCGCCAACTATATCGAGGACAAGCAAGGCACGAGATGAAGTCTCTAAGGCATTGTTTGATCAAGATGTAAGATGGGACTCCGTAGTCTATATGTACTCAAGATGATTGGAGTGCGTAGAAAACCTACAAAGATTGGGATTCCCACTGCCACCGACTTGATCTTGCAGGTCTTTGCACAAGCTACAATCAATTTGTCATGAATTACAATACGAATGAAATTGATAAGTCATCGCGAGATGTTCAAAGATGTTGAGAATCACGAGCTCAACCTTAAGAAGGAAAATATGACTCCATTTCACGGTGCAAAGAAGAAAGGCAAGGGTGTTTAAAGGTAAGGGAAAGTCCTAAGCCAAGGGCAATGGCAAAGAACCGAAACCCAAAGGAGGGGTGGCTAAAGAAGGGCTTGCTTCCACGCAAGGAAGCCGACACATCGAAGCGTGAATCGCAAAGCATACCGAAGATCTTAAGAAGAAGAGAAGTGAGACTTCTACTGTGTATAAATGTTATAGAAGTCAATCTATCTATTTCTTCATCACGGGTATTAGATACCGATGTGCATCTCACATTTGTACCAATGTGCAGCGCCGAGAAATAGCAGGCATCGATAAAGGGCGAGGTGGACCTACGAGTAGGCAATGGAGCAAGAGTCATTGCTGTAGGAACTTATGATCTATCTCGCCCACCGGCTTGTACTAGAATTAGATGAATGTTGTTATGTGTCCGCTTAACTAAGAACATAATTTCGCTTTCTTGTTCGACAAGAAAGGATTTACATTTATCAATAAAGAACAAATGTTGTTTCCTTTATTTAAATGATATGCTCTATCAGAAGTGCACTCTAATGAATGACTCTACTTTCTAGACTTAGAGAGCCTCATCTATAACATAGTACCAAAAGGTTCAAGTCAAATGAGTCAACCAAACCTATCTCCTGCATTGCCGCCAGTCACATAAATGAGAGTCGCTTATCTCACCTCCATAAGGACGGGTCACGGACTCATTTGATTTCAATCATACGAGATAAGTCTCGCTTTTAGGCAAGAGACCAAGACTCCCTTTAGTGACACAAATGAGAGAGCAACAGACTTTATTAGGACTTATACATAGTGATGTATGCGCGTCCTTTCAATGTCGCCAGAGGTGGTTACAAGTACTTCATTACATTTATCGATGACTTCAAGATATACGGTTATGTGTATCCGATGACATATAAATCAATCCTTTCAAAAGTTCAAAGAATTCAAGAATGAAGTACAAACCAACTCGCAAGAGTATTAAGATACTTCGATCAAATCGAGGTGGTGAATACCTTAGCCATGAAGTTTCGTGACTATCTAGCCGAGTGTGGATTCTATCCCAACTCACTCTCCCGAACACCATAAAGTGGAAACGGGTGTATTCAAAAGGAGAAATCGCACTTATTAGATATGATACGATCTATGATGAGTCACATGCATCTTCTATATCCTTTGGGATACGCTTGCATTACGCAGCCTTCACACTTAACCGTATCATCCAAGGTCATGATAAAGACACCATATAATGACATATGGACAGTGAGAAATCCCAAGATGTCTTTCATGAGGATTTGGGGTCATGAGGCTTACGCTCGACGCCAAGTCTCGCATAAACCGGGACTCAAATACGATAAGTGCTATTTATTGATATCCCAAGGAGACAAGGATATTACTTCTATATTCCCACCATCACAAAGTGTTTCAGGGTAAAGATCGGGGTTTTTCTACAAAGGATTTTGCTTTCTAGAAAAACTAGTGGAGTACATTCGATCTCAAGAAATTCAAGATAAGGACCATAGCACTGAGGCCTCACGGAGGTAACAGAACCACAAAGTGTGGGTGACGAGATTGCTGCACAAAGAGTCAGGAACAACCACTGCTCGTGCAGACCTACCTCTTCGCAGGTCCGATAGGGTACATCGCACCGAGAGATACTCATTTCTCTTTGTACGACCACGATGACGTTATGCCTCATCGAGAACGAGCCTACCTCCCATCGAAGCCGTGATGAGCCCAGATTCTCGAGAAATGGCCAGAGGCCATGAGATTCGAGACGGAATCCATATACACCAACCAAGTACGGACTTCGTCGATCCACTCAAGGGGTCAAACCCATCGGGTGTAAGTGAGTATTTAAGAGAAAGACCGATACGGATAGACTTACGATACCTATAAGGGCCGATCGCGGCAAAAGGTTTCAAGCAAATTCACGGTATCGACTACGATGAAATCTTTTCTCCAAAGACGATGTTTAAGTCCATTCGATCATGCTTGCTATCGCAAAGATACCACGACATGTAGATCCGACAGATGGATGTCAAAACCGCTTTCGAATGGAAACTTGCTCGAGGATGTATACATGACACAACCCGAGGGTTTTCAGAGATCCACAAGATATCGGAAAGTACGCAAGCCGCAAAGGTCCATTTACGGGCTAAAACAAGCTTCTGAGTCGAATCTTCGATTCGACGATGCAATTAAATGCAGCTTTAGTTTCATCAAGAATGAAACGAACCCCGTGGTCTACAAGAGGGTTAATGAACACATTGTCTTCTTCAGATCATGTGACGACATACTACTCATCGAACGACATCCCTTCGCCATACTGCCAAGACTGGCCGGGACGGCTTCTCAACGAAAGATTTAGCTAAGCAGTATTCTAGGCATCAAGATCTATAGAGATAGATCTAAGAGATTGTTCGCCTAAGTCGAGTACATATATCGACACTCAGATTACTACGGTTTCACGCAGAATTCCAAGAAGGGACTTCGCCACGTATACGGTGAGTCTTCAAGACTCAAAGTCCTTCTTCTAGAGAGGAGAGAGACCGTGATGGATAAGATCCCTTACGACATCCGCTATAGGATCTATCATGACGCTTACGCCGTACTCATCCCGATGTCTCATACGCTGAGTACGCATTTAGTAGATACCAATGATCCAGTGAGCGCCACTAGATAGTAGTCAAGAATATTCTTAAGTACTGAGAAGGAATAAAGAATATTTCTTGATATTCAAGGCGATGAGGAGCTAGTCAGAAAGGGTTACAACGATGCGCACCTTCCAAACCGACTGTGATGATTATAGATCACAAAGAAGGGTTCGTGGTTTTGCTTGAACGGTGGCACGCGAGTGGAAGAGTTCAAGCAGTGACACAATGCCGATTCTACAATGGTTTAGTATATCATCGATCCGAGGCAAAGAAAGGAGATCATTGATCCGCAAGTTCATTATCGAAGCTGGGGTGGTTCCTAGCATAGCAAATCCCATAGAGCTCTATTACGACAACAACGGAGCGATCAGATAGCTAAGGAACCTCGCCACACCAATGACCAAACACATACTACGACACTTCCATCTCATTCGAGAGATTATCGATAGGAGATGTGAAAATTTACAGTACCCACAGAGGCTAACATCGCAGATCTCACCAAGGATTCGGGAAATGTAAAAGTAATATGGTCACACTAGGTCATCGGGTATTAGATACTACTTGATCGACACTAGTGTTAGTGGAGATCATAGTGAAAGTTCAGAGTCAATCATGATGATCATTGTATGGACTTTATCAGATCATATTCCTATTTATAAAGGCATGGTTATTATATTTACTCAGATTGCCAAATAAACTAAGTATAATAACGCCCTCGAGTAGAAGGTTCTTATCTATATCAATCGATCGTCAATCGATAATGAGATGATAGAGAACACTACTCTTAATCATTCCTACCAAGTATTATCAATCAAGGACAATGTTAATGCGCAGAGACTAGCACGTAGGTCAACTCGATGACTGATCTCACAAGTCACGGATATGAGATATCAAGTCAATACACGAGTACGACAGAGAATGTATACGAACGACACGCCACGAGAAAGTATCACGGATCGTTATACGAGTGTCATATACTTTCTCACGCGACTATTAGTCCTCGACTCAAATCACCACGGTTCCCTACATAAGGAGTCAGATACTGTTTCACAAACGCCACCCGTGAAACGGGTGGACTATAAAAGGCGATTCTTGGGTATGTAACAAATTATCTTGGAGGATGTGAGTAATGTAGATCGATCTATCCCTCTATATGGCCAGAGTGACATCGTTATTCTTGATAGAGTGAGACCACGAAGTCGTGACTATGCCCGAATGAGTCGATATGAGCTCGTTTGATTAGAGTGAGTCTAGAGTTGAGATATAGATTGTCTGCAGAGGATGACCGATCTATTCCTCGATTGGTCGATCTAGATGTCGAAGATAGAGGCGTTGTCACATATTGTGAGTCGCGATTAGTAGTCCTGAAGGTGATGTTGGAGCTTAACATTCTTGTAACTTGGGTACTTGATGATGTGTTGTTAGATCACTCATTGCTTATGTTCTAAATCGGTTTAGGAGCATTGCGACATTCTGAGAACTATAAGTCGCGCCTGAAGAATGATTAGATGAGATTAGGTTCGTATGATGAACCATGAGGATTAGGTTCATGGATAGACAAATTTGATTAAGAGTAATCCAAATTTGACTAATTGAGTTAGACTCAATTTGATTCAAGTGTTGAATGAGTCTAATTTAAATTTGATTCATTCAGTCAATTTAAATTAATGAATAGAGATTCATTAAATTAAATTGACTTGAATCAAGTAGTTAGATTTGATCAACCATGGGAGATAAGAGGTCAAGTTTGACTTGACTTGAGAGGGAAGATGAATGGTCAATTTTGACTTGACCAATTGCCATGTCATGGTGACTTGGCATGGGGGCCGGCCAATGATGATGTTCCACATCATCATGGACTTATCATGTGGTGCCACCTCATGAGGGAGACCAAGAGTCATTGGCTCTTGGAGTTACATGCATGCATGTAACACCCCAAGATTGAAGTGGCCGGCCACTTTATTCCATATGGTGTGAAGTTATTTTGGTGTAACTCCATCTTCTTCTTCCTTCTCCTCTCAAGCTCTCTCCCATTCCTCTTCTTGCCGAGATTCCTAAAGGGTGCTAGCACACTCTAAGATGTCTTCTCCACCATTTGTCCGTGTGGATACATGTAGAGGAGTGTACACTTGACACTCTTCTAGATCCGGCAAAGCATTTGGACGAGCGGGATAAGCGAAGGACGTCGCTACAAGGGTAACGCTCTCATCTTGTAGATCTAAGGTAGATCTAGGTTTCCCATAACACATACATGTAATCTATTTTTATATATCTTCGCACGGATCCGTGGCCGGTCTTCCGAGGTTTCCGCAACGCAAAAAGCGGTTTTTGTGGCTCGAAAAGTCCAACAAGGGTATCATTGAAGGTCATGCAACTTTAAGCAAAATTATTTTCTTATAAGAAATTCTTGAGAGATGTTGTGAAGATAATCATTCTTACAATCCCAATAATCAATATCCATAATGTCTATATTGTAATTTATAAATCCCTAAATTTGGAAAGTCTGCAATATTCAAAATCTTGAGTTGTGCCGAAGTGATGTGATTCTCACCAAAAGAAGTAAACTCTCACACAAAGAAGACAAGTAGAAACTACAGGACTCTTGACTCTTTTTATAAACTTGAATCAATAATAAATATGGAAATAATATGCTAAATAAGGAAAAATGATAATTTAGTAGGGATTATAATTAATTTCCTATTTATTACCTAATAGAAAATACTCGTTACTAAATAACAAACAAATCAAATCTCTAATTATTGCAGCCATTTTATTCTTTAATTTGTTTCCTTTTATTGTTGAAGTGCCAATTTGGAATCAGTTTCAATTTCTTTTTCTTAGTGGTGTCTATCATGATGATTTGTTTTCTTCTCTGTATTATTCTCCCCAACAAAATGAACTTAACTCTGTCAAGTGGGGAGATGAAACTTAGAAATCAAGTCCGTCAATGTTGCACATTAGCACAAGGTGGCTACGTCTCTCTAACTAAATCGGATGCTCGGATAACTACCACTTTTTTTTTTCTAGATGCTCAACAGAGAGCTTTTAAGCTCATTTTCAGTGATCCAAGTAACATCAATTTTTGAAAATCCTTTTCAACAAACTAGATATTTAGAAGTACTTTCGTCCGGAGACATTATTGTTTGATGATTTAAGCTACTCAATCTAATAAGAAGATTGTGTCATAAATGGAAGCATGGGAACTAGCACTGTTGATATGCGACTTATAGACAAATCAATAGACAAAGACGAAGGTTCGAACGCCCCTTGATATAACAGTAAGTGTTCAAGATTATAGCAGACAAGTGAACAACATGTGCATTAGTTCCAATTTTCCTCACAATGTAAAATAGACTAGAAGAGCAAGCATGAATTTTTGGGAAAATATTCTGGATAAATGTGGATAAGTACATAGCCCCTACATTCTACTCCTTAAACGTACGATGTGCATCGGCTTGTATTTTGAGAAGTGATAGGTAAAGGAATCAAGTCAATAGGTTGACGAGCTTTCAACCCATACATGATTTTGAATAGACTATGAATGGCAGATTGGTTTACTGAATTGTTGTTGTAAGCAAATTTGACAAGTGGCAAGATTGAGTCACCAAGATTTTGTTTTTAACCTCTAAACATCTTAACAAATTTCCTAGACTATGATTAACAACCTCAGTCTAGCTATCAATCTATGGATGAAAGGCAGAAGAAAATTTAAGTTGTCCCAAATAATTTTTATATTGTTTTTCAAAAATAGTTAAATTTCACATCTTTATCTGACACTATAAATGTATGTAACCCATGCAAACGAATGATCTCCCTAAAGAATAATTTGGCTATTTGGGATGCTTCATTTGTTATATTGCATAGAATAATAAAATGCATCATTTTTGAAAATCAATCTACTACTACTAAGATTGAATTTTGACTTTGGTTAGTCCAAGGCAATCGTAAAATAAAGTTCATGCTATTGTCTTTCCAAGGTTCATGGGATATAGATAGTGGGGCCTGCATTTTGTTTAGTTACCTTTGCCGTTTGGCATGCACAACATTGTGATAGATCTGTGTAACATCTCGTCTTTTTTTATTTTTATGAAGGCCAATAAAATCGATCTAACACAGGGCAATAGTCTTTTTTTTTTTTTTTTCCAAAAGTGTCTGACTAAGGCACTTGCATGAAGTTCCTAAATAAGAAAAATCCTTAAACGAAATCTCAGGTATGCATAAGCGTGTACTCTTAAATAGGTAACCGTCTCGAATCACAAAATCTATCAAATCATGACGGTTCCCATTTTGAACGTCTTAAAGTCAGCACAAGTGGCATATTGATCTTTGAGTTGATTGAACCCTACTACAGTCATATTAATGGTGTGTAATGTGGCAACAACACTTAGCATATTAGCTGATTTATTATCTACAACATAATGATGTTTTAGAACAAAATTATGCCCCCACAAAAACTCAACCTACATAGCATGTTTAACACTTAATTTCTTCTGTAATTGAATGAAACTGAACGCTTTATGGTTTGAATGGAGAATGAATTTATAGGGCAATAGGTAATAGCGCCAGTGCCTTAGAGTTTGAATAATAGCATAAAACTCTTTGTCATAGATGGAATAACATCGTCGAGTCTTGTTGAGTTTTTCACTAAAGAATGTAATTGGGTGGCTTTCTTTGTTCAATATGCCCCTTATATCTACTCTTGACGCGTCACAAGACATCTCAATGGTTTGGACAGGTCAAGATATCTAAGAATAGGAGCCCTAGTCATTCTTTATTTTATCTTCCTAAAGGCAGTTGTGACAGATTTGGTCGATTAAAATTTTTCTTTTTTTAGGCAATTCATTATGGAAGACCTGATGGTACAAAATTCCTTAACAAAACGACAATAAGAGGTTGTAAAGCCATAAAAGCTTCGAGCGTCTAAAAGGGTACATAGCTTAGGCCATTCTTAGATTATCATAATTTTTTTTTGGATCTATTGGAATATCTTCTGCAAAAATAATAAACCCAAGGAAGAGAATTTAAGGGGGCGTTTGGCAGCATTCTCATTTTCTATTTTCTGGAAAACAGAAAATAATTTTTTTCTGTTTTTCAGTTTTCCAAAAAATTCTCTCTCAGAAAACGGAGATGGAAAATGCCAACCAAATGCATTTTCTCGTTTTCTCAGAAAATGAAAACAGAAAATAGAAAATTTTCTCTCTACCAAACACCCCCTAAGGTTGTAGGAAGGAGCATTTCTTTAGTGGTCATAATGTGCCATGCTATAGATCAAAATGCCATCAAAATAGACTACAAGAAATTTTTCTATGAAAGGTTTAAGACATTTCATTAATCTCATGAAAATACTAGGAGCATTTAAAAGTTTGGAGAGCATAACTAACTACTCATACACTCCATCTTGTGTTTTAAGGACAGTTTTTTATTCATCGCCACCCCTACTTCTAAGAAAGTCAATCTTGAAGAACTAACATGCTTCAGCTATCAAGTCAAGTATGTCATCAAGTCTCGGTGTAAAAAACCTTTACTTAATTGTGATCTCATTAATGACACGATTATCTATGCTCATTCTCTAAGAATCATCCTTAGGAGCCAACAAAGCTGGAACAACACATAGACTCATACTTTCTCTAATAAAGTCTTTCTCTAAGGGTCCTTCAACTTGCTTATTGGGTTCAACATATTTTAGGGGGTTCATATGATAGTGGGTTAGGTTAAGCAACTGTGATCCTGAAACTAGATCAATAGTGTGTTTGATCAAGCTTATAGGTGGGAGTTCATTTGGTAATTCTTCTCTTGGTATATCTTGGAACTCATTTAAAGTCTCTTTAACCTTAGGGGAAAGGTCTTTTAGTGAATTTCTAGTGCCAAGTGTGAGGTTTTGAGTTACTAATGCTATTATGATTGTTGACTTTTTCCTTCTTTAAATTAAGGTTGTGTAAGAAGGTGGAGGGATTGTTTTGAGAATTGTGTTGGTTTAGTTGTTCGTTTAGTTTTGGGCTTAGGTTTGCTAGGCTTGACTGAGTATAATCGAATGTTTTGGCCATTATGCTTAAAAAAGTAGGTGTTTTCCCTTCTATAGTGGGTAATTAAGGGATTGTAAAGCCAAGACCGACCAAGGATGATATGGGCTACACTCATAGGAAGAACGCCACATCATATTTTATTCTTATATGGACCCATCTCTATAGGAACCAAACACCTTTATGTAACTAGTAGGACAGCCAGATTTACCCATGCTACTTTGTAGGGGCTTGTATGTGGTTAAGGAATGACTTGAACCTAGAAATGGCCTATGTAGATACTACGGTCATGTAACTCTCACTATCGATCATGATTTTACAAGTCTTACTCTTGCATTTTGCATATGTGTGAAAGATATTAGTGTGTTTTCACATATTGTTAAATGTGGGCATGGAAAGGATGCAACACACTATGGTTTGTTCTCCAATTTCTTAATTTTGGTGGTGCTCATCAATAGGGTCAATTTCTTCATCACTACTTAGGGTTGAAAAATATGCTACTTCGTTGTTAGGATTGATTTTTTATTCTAAGGTTAAGATTCTATGGGGACACTTGGATGTCATATGACCCTTACCACGACAATTAAAGCATTAAATGTTAGAGTTTTTTGCTTTTTTAGAAGTTTGTATATTCATCTCTACTAGTTGAATGATAAATTTAGGGCGGATTAAAACAATGGGTTTGCTCGATTGTTGTGACGTGTTATATGTAGGGGCGGTACCAACTGAAGGGGTTAGTGATTGCAAGGTAAGGGCTTTAACAAATTACTTGATCTCTTCGATAAAGGTTGGAACAATAGTTTAACTTGTCTTTGAATTTCAGGTCTCAAACCATTAACTTGTCTTGGAAGTGGATTAGGGTTTCCCTAGGGTCTAATTTAGGGTTGCACCGCATTAGTAAATTGTCAAATTTGCTCAATTATTGAATTACACTATTCGATTGATTTAGATTAATTCATGATGTATTGTTGGTTTCTAAATATTTTTTATTTAGAATCTGTTTTATTTCTATCCAATGGGTGATTGGTTCTTCTTTGTTTGTGGCGTATTTGATCTTGGATACTCTACTAGTATTTCTTTGCTAAGCTGACAAGATTGATTTTTGCAGATCATGCTCGTTGAGTTTTAGTTATACCGTACAATCAAAGTAATCCTCATTCTTAGCAACCCAGTTGAGGAATGTATTTTGGTTTAACCAATCATCAAAATTGGGGCGTTTATTTTAACTCGATGGGTACTCTCTATTTCGGATATAAGTGTAGGTCTAACTCTAGATAAGACTTGGGTGTTTTGAAAGTGGTCTTCCTCATCAGTGACCGACTGATTGATGGTTTTGAGATGGTTGATGCCTAGGTGATTATTGAGCTACATGGGATATGTTGTATGTGGGCTTAAGACTTGTTTCTTTTAGTAGCTTGTCGATTATGCTAGCAACATGCACTTTAAACCGTTCTAGGTCTTCTACTTTTGATAAGAGATTCTTAAGCTCGTCTTTTACAAGTTCACACCTAACATTTATTTCTCTAACAGGAGGGTTTCTTGTCATAGTCAATGTGGAGGTTTGACAAGTAATTCATTAAACATTTGTCTTAGTTTGACGCTGACTGGCAACCTAACGCAACCCTCCTTCTTTATCCGGGCTTGGGATCGGCCACGACAAGGTTAACTTATCATGGGTGGAGGTTTGGCAAGTAATAAAATTTATAAATTACGTGACATTGTAATTTTAAAGAAATAAGTTGGAACTTAAAACTAACGAAGAGACAAATATGAAATTAGATAAATAAGATGATTGAAAATAGAGGCAAAGTAACAATGAGACAGATAAAAAATTAGATAAATAAAATGACTTAAAATAGCGACAAAATAAACAGATAAAGTAAATAATATGTGAATTGAATGGATAATGCACAGAAATTATTTAGCCTGTTAAATTCAGTAATTTTCAAATGAGGATGATGTTACCGAATTAATGTGACCCTTTTTGCTGAAAATTTACGCGACAAAATACGCATACTTTGAAAAGGACAAGTTGTTGATGCATCCAAAAGGAAAGGAGAAGTTGGTGGGAAAAAGAGGTACAGAATCAAATCCAGGCTTTGGCTCTAATACCTATTAATGTAGTACAACAGATGAACAAACACAATCCTCACCAAGAGGAGTATACTCTCACTTAGAGAAGAAAGTGGAAATTCAATTAATTCAAGATGCTTAAATTACCGGATTCTAGACTTCGTTTATAGACTCAACTCAATAACAATTATAAAAATAAATATGCTAAATAAGGAAAAAATGATAATTTAGTAGGGATTATAATTAATTTTTTATTTATTGCCTAAATAGAAAATACTAGTTACCATATAACAAACAAATCTAATCTCTAATTATTGCAACCACTTTATTTTTAATATTCTTCAATTTGTTCTCTTTTATTGTTGAAGTGTCAATTTCGAATCAACTTCAATTTCTTTTTCTTCAAGTGCAATTTATTTTTTTCTCTACATTATGAAGTTTCAATCTTTTAGTCGAATAATATTGTTTCGATATCACGGTATTTTAATGCATGGTGCCGATGGTAAATTAGAGTTTGAAGGAGAAAGGAGATGAAACAGAAGAAGGAGACGTTATCTTTGCCAAGTAGTATTGAGTTTTGGTAATTTATCAGAATAAAATATATTGACTATTTCGCTTGACACAATATGAAATTTCAAACCATGTCTATGGAATATATACTATATTATAGACATACAAATAGTGGAAGACAACACCTTTATGTATCTTAAGGGTGTTGTTTGGCTTTTTGTTAGCCCCTAGGGCAAACCCAGATGGCTAGCGTAGTCGTGTTAAGGCTTGAAAAGGCAAGAGATCGATTCCTGGAGGTGACGATTAGGCTACCGATGACTCCGTATTTCTGCGCTAGCCACTTGACACTTGATTTATCCCCCTCCACACGTAGGGGCAGCGGTGGGAGGCCGCTAATGTGGCGGTTTCACATTTTTTTAAGGGTGTTGTTTGGTATGAGAGTTCTTTTTCGCCCTTTATGGAAAATCTATGTTTGGTGGGCAAACTTCATTGAATTTGATGGGATTTAAAATCTTATCTAAAGATTCACTATTAATTGAATGAGAAGATACTATTGATGTTTCCAATAAATCAGGAATTGATTACTATCACACTTAGAAAATAATAAGGATACTGTATTAATAATTTTAATATTTATTATAATAATGGAAAGCCATAATTCTTCCAAACATGATTATAAATTTTCTAGGTTTGTCATTCCTAGAAATAACTTTCCTAAGACTATCATACCGAATGAGTTTGTACTTTGGCAGACATACTAGTGCAAAATTACAATGAGTTCAGAGTTCTATTTGTTTTATGTAAAATAATTTATTTTGTATCGTGAGAGTATTTTTTTAAATAGAAAACATTTCCAGCATTTTTTTTGCTTGACATAAAGGGGAAAATATCTCTTTTTTTTAGGTTATTTAGCATTGATGACTGGTGAGACAAGGGTGAAGGGCTCATGGATGAGGGAGAAGGAGAGCTCGCAGATATCCACAGAGCCTTCTAGATGAGGGTAGAGGGTGGCTCGTTCATCAAATGGGAGGGCTTTTAAATGAGATGGAGGATGGAGGAGGAGCCCGCTAATAAGATGGAAACACATATCAATGAGGGAAGAGGGCTTGTTGATGAGGGGGGCTCATGAATGACGGTGGATAGCTCATTGATGGGTGGGGAAAATGACTTACTCTTTTTTTAAGCTGGTAATTTTCCCAAAATAACCATATTTTCTTTAGACCAAAAGAAAATTTTTTATTGACCATGAATTTACCTTGTGCTGAACATTGGAAAATTCAGAAGATATTTTCTAAAAAAATATTTTACATGAAACAAACAGAATCAACATTCTACTGAGCTACTTTCTACATTCATATTGCCTATTGCTAACTCCCTGTGTTCACATTTGGCCATCCACTTTTAATTGTTTATTTCTTTTTTCCCCTTATTTGTTCAAGTCTCAGTTTTATTTGTCATTTGTACTTTCCCACTTGTAGTTCCTTTTAGCAACTAAATATTGATTGTCTTTTGGTAGGAGCGGAAGCTGATGACTACTTCCGAAGTCCAGCAGTTCGTTAACTCTTTACGATCAACATTCTCATCCTTTGAGGTTCATGGTTATCACACTACTTCGCATATGCATATTAATGTAGCCGTGGTCCAAAGCATTTTGTGCTATTAAATGGAAGAAGTTCCAACTTAATGATTCTAAACTTCCACAATCATTTTAAATTGTCTATCCATGTTATTCCTTATTTTTAATCTAATCAATGCATTCTCCATTATTTGTTTTACTTTATCTTATGTCCCTAGTCTAAAAACTATTTTACAGAATAGGAGTGAACAATTTCCTAAGAGTCTAGGGTTCTGGACTAGAATAGTAGTAAAGTAGACGATCCTTTTTCACTCACTATCTCTTTAGACTTATTTTTTATCTATGAGGTATGTTCACATTTTTGGGCTAATTCTGTCCAGTATGCTCTTTCATGTGAGCAGTAGCGAGGGAGTTTTAAAGAAAACAATACTAGATTCTTAGTAATATATTAGAGATTTTATTTTAGGCTTTCTTTTACTATTATTTGTTATTATTGTTATTTTATAAAAGTTTGTTTTGTAAGACCTATTAGTATACTTCTGCTAGTCATCGTGAACTGGATAAATTAGATCCTGTTTTTTAGGAGAAAAAGGTTTGGAGAATGAACATTTGTTCTCCTATAAAAGGGCCCTCAAATCCTTATGCAAATCATGATAACCAAATGCCTTTACTTAATCCGACCATCCTATCTTTTCCTCCGTTTTCTCCGCACCTTAGATTTAAGCAAAACTCAAGTTGCAACTGCTTAGCCACCTTCCTTCCATTTTGTGCTCTCTTCCTGTAAATTGCATTTTACAGACCACTTTGAAGGACAAAAATTCTCTTGGGTGGACCCTTTCATCTGGGCCATTCCTGTCAGAAACACTTTACATTTAGCAGGTGGCACCTCTTGGGTATACATCTTACTGATTTCTATTTGTGTTTTTTCTCCCATCTTCCTCTACATCCTTTCAAATCTCCTCAACCAGTGCTAGCACAAGAAGTTGACACTGGAGAAGCAAGATAGACTAAGAGGTCTGCCAAACCTTCCAAACCACTACCTATACTCCTCATCACCATCTCTTTTTAGTGATCAAGCTCTTGGAGAACCTCTGCTACTCTAAGCCACAGAACCAGCTTTTCTGGAAGGAACCCATTAATTCTTCCATCAATACGAATGGCAGACAAAATTTTCCCTCATTGTTTGTTATTTAGAATGAAAAGGGAAGAAAAAAATTAGTAAGTTGCGGGCCCACCACTTGTGAATCTGCTTCAAGGTGTTAGGATCTAATCCAAAGCCTGTTGCCACTTGGTGGGATTTGATGCAAATCTGGATCCAGTTCTAGACCTACTGCATTAGGAAACTTGCAAGGCACACTCTAATAGTGGAAAGATTACCCACTCGAGTGCAACCTTCCTCACTAAAAATAATTAAGGTTTGTCGGTGTTGATTTTAATAGCAGATAGGTCATATTCACTTGGCATAATCACATTTTATATATTGAACTTTACTTTTGTTTAAGTGTTAGTTTTGATTTTTTTTACATTTAATGAGTTTTTCTCACACAACTCTTGCTTATCATGATACTTTATTGATAAAAAAAGCCATTATATGAATAACTCTCTTACTTTTACCTTAGCTTATATCATCTATCCTATTATAATCCATTGAATAAATTTGTCATGCATCGTTTATTATTTATTTTATTGCATCTTTTATCCTGTTATTTTATAAGCATCGATACATATTAATATTCTTGGGTTGACATGTCGAGGGGAAACATCACCACCACTACTATGTGTATACAAGAGAGGTAGATTTTAGGATTGGACATCATGAGACATACTACACTTAAATATTTGACGAGTTTAGGTTCCTAGTGTTGGTGCAATTGACCTTCGAATAAGATTGACCAATGTCGAGTTGAGTTATTGATATGTATTGATAACTGAGCAATAGTCTTAAAAGGAAGATTGTTGGTCAAGGATGACTAGACTTGACTTGATCTTCGAGCAAGATGCTAAGTTAAAAGGGAGATTGTTAGAGAAGGAGATCGTTGGTTGAGTGAGAAGTCCAAGTAGGTCAAGTAGGATTAGACACTTGACATGAGAGGTGAAGATCAAATGAGTCATGGAGGACCAGACACTTGATACAAGATGAGAAGTGAATTTCAAGTGGGCAAAGAAGGACTGGATATGGGACATGAGAAGTGAAGACCAAGTGGGTCATGCAGAATTGTACATTTGATAAGAGATGAGAAGTGAAGTCCAAGTGGGTTATAGAGAATCAAATATTTGGCACGAGATGAGAAGTCCAAGTGGATCATGGAGGATCAAACACTTGACATGTGATCGAAGTCCGAATAGATCATGGAGAACCTAATGTTAGGTACATGAATGAAATCTCTAACAGGTCAGAAAAAATTGGATGTTAGGCATTGTTAGAATATTGTAGATATGACTAGGGATAATTGTTATTCCAAAATATCATTAGGAATAATTATTTCCTAGGATAGAATTTGATTTATTCCTAGGATAGAGTTTGATTTATTCTTTTGAATAAACCCTAATCTTGTATATAAATAGGGCTTCTTTCATGTAATAGGGTATCCTGAGTTACGAAATAACATGGTATCAGAGCTTTAGGTTTTCCACCTTTCGCGATCTTCCGTCGCGGCTCGCGTTCCTTTCCCGAGCGCGCTTCTCCGTCTCGATCTCTTTCCCCAGCATTCCTCTCCCGAGCGCGCTTCTCCTTCGCGACGCAGCTCACGCTCGTGACTTTCTCATGCGAGCGCCTTCTCCCGTGCGCATGCGGCCTTCGTCGCCCTCCGGCACCTTCTCACGCGAGAGCGCCTCTCCCGCGCGCACGCAACCCTCGTCGCCCTCTGGCGCCAATCTTCCGCCGCTGCATCCCACCACCTCGACGCCGGCCTTCTCCTTGCCGCCTTCCGCCTCTTCCGCCTCGCCACCGCTTACGGCGGTTTCTGGTCGCTCGTCGGCGTCTACGGCGTGCCGCTCCTCATCGTCAACGCCTGGCTCGTCATCATCACCTACCTGCAGCACACCCACCTCTAGCTCCCTGCTACATCCTCCGTCGCCGTCAGCTTTCACCGGTCAACCTTCGGCCCGTACGCGACTCCGACGCTCCCTCCGTCAGCCTTCACAGGAAAAGGCTCTCTCTTCTCCGCAAGCTACTGCCCAGACCATATAACACCGCTATCGCAGCCGCAACTTGATCAACACCTGCTTAACTCGTCATGGCTACCTCCGACACTTCGAAACCGGATTTTTCAATCTTTACCAACTACGTCACGGCACCGCTCTCGTCTGAGCTCTTAGATGGTAAGAACTACTCCTCTTGGGCCTCTTACATTGAGCTTTGGCTTGTTGGACAGGGTTATGAAACACATCTCACACAAATTGAAGAGGATATTCAAATGACCGATCGTCCTTTATGGAGAAAGGTTGATGCTCAGTTGTGTTGCATTATTTGAGCCACCATCTATCCATCTCTCCGGGATGTCTTCCGGACTCATAAGACCTACAAGGATGTTTGAATACAAGCTCAACAACTTTTTACGAACACTTCTCGGCGACTCTATCAAGTTTGTGACGATCTCATGACCATCCTTAATGCCCGTCAGATCAAGGAGTCTATGTCAACTTATTTGGGATCAGTCTCTAGTCTTCTGTGTGAGTTCAATGATCTACTCCCACCTGCGGCTACTCCTGTTGCAGAGCTTGAAAATCGGAAGAAATTTTTTATGTCTCTGGCGTTATATGGTCTGCCTACAGATTACTCTCATGTTCGTGATCAGATTCTGGGCAACCCTATAGAGACCACCATGGACTCTACCTAGGCGACTCTCCTCCGTGTCCTTACCAAAGTCTTGACATTACCATCTTCCGTTCCGGTTAACTCTTCAGCATTGGTCTCTGGAAACAACAACAAACCTCCACCGCATAAGAATGACAAAGGACGACCTTGGTGTAATCATTGTCACCGACCAGGACACACGATTGATAAATGTTGGAGTCTCCATGGTCGACCTCCTCGTACTACTCAAATCGCCCAGAGTTCTGTCACGTCTTCATCTTCCAGTTCACAGTTGACATCAGCTCTAACTCCACCGCCTCAGTTGACACCAGCTCCAACTCCACCGCCTTCCTATGATGACTTTCTGAAGTGGTATGAGGATCGACGAGAGTCTAATTCCCTTGTTGCCATTACACAAGCTGGTAATTCCTTTACTGCCATATCTCGCTCTTCGGGTCCTTGGGTACTTGACTCTGGGGCCACCGATCATATCACTGATAACAAATCTCTTTTTTCCTCACTATCTACTTCCGGTTATTTACCCATTGTCACTATGGCAAATGGTTCTCAAACTCAGTCCCAAGGTGTTGGTATTGTTCATTCTTCTTCATCTCTTCCCGTTCAGAATGTTCTTTATGTTCCTGGAGCTCCTTTTAATTTATTATCAATAAGCCAGCTTACTCGGTCTCTTGTTTGTGTCATCTCATTTACTAAATCTTCTGCATTTATCAGGGACCGAGATGCAGGAGGATGATTAGCTCGGATGTGAGTCTCACGGTCTATATCAACTTCACCAAAACTCTCTCATTGGTGCGGCAACATCTCCACTTGTTATCTACGCCTTGGGACATCCTAGTCTTGATAAGTTAAAACAATTACATCCTAGTCCTGTCTCACTTGTAGTCTTTGTCTCATGAGTCGTCAGCTTAAAAACATGCGTAGTTCGTTTCTCTTCGCATTATAAGTCGGGCTACATCTCCCTTTCCTTTCGGTTCATTCTCGATATTTCGAGGTCCGAGTCGTGCCTCTACATTAGGTCACGATATTTTGTTACTTTGTGACGATTTTTCCCAGATTGTACTTGGTTATATCCGATGAAGGATCGCTAATTGTTTTCTATTTTCCAATCTTTTTAATGGTCAAACACACCTGGTATCCTCTTCGATCCTTATAGAGTGATAATGCACATGAATATCTATCTACTCCGTTTCAAACCTTTTTGGCATCTCACGGTATATTACATCGGAAGTCTTGTCCTCATACCCCTAACAGAATGGAGTTGTAGAACGCAAGAATCGTCATCTTCTCGAGACCACCCAGACTCTTCTCCTCCACTCTCACATTCCTCTTCGTTTTTGGGGTGACGCCGTACTTACTGCATGTTATCTCATCAATCGCATGCCTTCCTCTACTTTGCAGGGTCAAATATCTCATCATGTACTTTATCCGAAGCATTCCCTTCATCCTTTACCACCTAGGGTCTTTGGTTCTACATGTTTTGCTCATGCTCTTGATCCTGGCATTGATAAACTCTCTCCTCGGTCGCATAAATGTATTTTCCTTGGGTACCCACGGTCTCAGAAAGGGTACAAGTGTTATTCCCCTACTCTCTGTCGGTATTTCATCTCTGTCGATATCACATTCTTTGATTTAGTTTCTTTCTTTGGGTCTTCAGAGTCATCGTCTGAATTTCATTCTTCTATGCTTGTATCAGTCTTTGATCCTCCGGAGGATTCTCTATCACCCTCAGCCCCAATTCCTCTTCTCACAGTTTATCGATCATCCTCGCTCGCGCTTTACACGGCTAACACCGACTACGCCCGTGGAATCATCTCTCGAGCCAGTCCTCCGCTTTCTCCTCCAAATTCCTTACAATATGATATTCCCATTGCCCTTCGAAAAGGTATATGTTCCACTCGTAATCCTTCTCCACATTATGTTTCTTTGAGTTACCATCGTCTTTCTCCTTCCTATTATTTTTGTCTTTCCTCCTTGTCATTTGTTTTTCTTCCAAAGACTGTAGGAGATGCATTTGCCCATCCAGGATGGAAACAGGCTATGCTAGATTTAAATGAGTGTCTTCTGAGTCAGGACTTGGGATCTCGTTCCTCTACCACCAGGAAAGTCAGTTGTTGGTTGTCGATGGGTATATACAGTGAAGGTTGGTCCAGACGGAACGGTTGATCGGCTTAAGCCTCGTCTCGTTGCTAAAGGTTATACTCAGATCTTCGGATTGGATTATGGGGACACATTTTCTCCTGTTGCCAAGATGTCCTCTATAGGCTTATTCATGTCCATTGCTGTAATTCAACACTGGTCTCTTTATCAGTTGGACATCAAGAATGTGTTCTTACATGGTGACCTGCTCGAAGAAGTCTATATGGAGCAACCTCCGTATTTTGTTGCTCAGGGGGAGTCTTCTGGTCTTGTGTGTCGCTTGCGAAAATTTTTATATGGTCTCAAGCAGTCACCCAGAGCATGGTTCAGTAGATTCAGTATTGTAATTCAACAGTTTGATATGACTCGGAGCGAGGCTGACCATTCTGTTTTTTATCGCCACTCATCTACTGGTTGTATCTACCTAGTGGTTTATGTTGATGATATTGTCATCACAGGTAGTGATCATCTCGGGATCTCACAGGTGAAACATCTTTTCAAACATTTCTAGACAAAGGATCTCGGCAGACTTAAATACTTCTTGGGGATAGAAGTAGCACAGTCCAGAAATGGGATCATTATTTCTTAAAGGAAGTATGCAATGAATATTCTAGAAGAAACAGGAATGTTAAACTCAAAGACAGTTGACAACCCTATGAATCCTAATGTCAAGCTCCTACCAAATCAGGGGGAGCCTCTACTAGATCGTGAACGATACAGGCGATTAGTAGGAAGACTAAGAGCGCGTTTGGCACAGAGCGCGTTTTCCTGCCCATTATACCTATGTTTTCCAGAAAACAGAAACAGAAAACGCCCAACCAAACATATTTTCCGCGTTTTCTCATTTTCCATGGAAAATGAAAATGACCCCTAAGTTACCTTACTGTTACTCCCAGATATCTCATTTACAGTAAATGTAGTAAGTCAGTTTCTCAACTCTCCGTGTAAAGAATATTGGGATGCTGTGATTCGCATTGTTCGATATATCAGAGGCGCTCCAGGAGGTCTTTTGTATAAAGACAAAGGACATACTTGAGTCATAGGATATTCTGATGCAGATTGGGCAGGATCTCCCACTGATAGGAGATCTATTTCTGATTTTTGTATATTTGTCGGAGATAATCTTGTTTCTTGGAAAAGAAAAAGCAGAATGTTGTGGCAAGATCCAGTGCAGAGGCAAAGTATCGAGCTATGACCATAGCCAGTCAAGAACTTATATGACTTAAACAGTTGTTTCAGGAGCCAAGGTTTAGAGACGTTACACAAATGCCACTTATATGTGATAACTAGGCCGCCATGCATATCGCCTCAAATCCAGTTTTTCATGAGAGGACAAAACATATTGAAGTCGACTGTCACTTTGTCAGAGATAAAGTTATATCTAGAGAAATATCTACTAGTTTTGTTAACTCACATGATAAGCTAGCAGATATATTTACTAAGTCACTGAGAGGTCTTCGAATTGACTACATATATAACAAGCTGGGTGCATATAATTTATATTCTTCAGCTTGAGGGGGAGTGTTAGAATATTGTAGATATGACTAGGGATAATTGTTATCTCTAAATATCATTAGGAATAATTATTTTCTAAGATAGAATTTGATTTATTCCTAGGATAAAGTTTGATTTATTCTTTTGAATAGGCCCTAATCTTGTATATAAATAGAGCTTCTTTCATGTAATAGGGTATCCTGAGTTACGAAATAACAGGCATGAAATGAAAAGTCTAAGTAAGTCAATGAGGACTGAATATTGGTAATGATGAAGTCTCGGTAGATTAAGATTGATCGGATATTTGACATGAGAAGAAAAGTCCAAATAGATCAAGGAGGGTTAGATCAGATGTTTGACAATGATGAAATTTTGACAGGTCAAAGTTGACTAGTTACTAGGTGAGTGAAGTCTTAGTAGGTTAAGAATGATCGGATGCTAAGTGGAAGAAGTCCTGATAAGTTATGATCAATTGGATACTAGGCAAAGTGAACTTTCAGTCTTGGAAAAGCTAAAATAGGAGAATTAGTCTACTACCGTGGAGTAGCAATGCACTGAAGAATTGTAAATCCCGAGATTGGGTGTTTGAGGGAGTTTACGAGGGTTTTTGGGCATGAGTAATTGACTGTTGGGTATTAGCAGTTGATTGCTTCATCAATTGAATGGAACACTCGATTGATGATACTGTTTGAGCAAACAGAGAGTTTAGAATTCGGTTGTCCAATTCGATTGATTTTCATCGGTCAATTACTGGAGCACTCGACTAATGTTACTATTCAAGCAAATAAAGAGTTTAGAACTCGATTGCCCAACTTGACTGATCGCCATCAGTCGATTGTTGGAGAGGAGCAGTTGATTGATATTATTGTTCAAGAAAATAAAAAGTTTAGAATTCAATTGTGGAATTCAACTATTTAAACATCAATCGATTGATGATAATGAGCAGTCGACTGATGTGGTCAAGTTGAATTGGAAAGAGTCGTTCTGTAGGTATAACATTAGGATCTAAAGTGGAGCAATCTACTCATGGACACTAGTAGTCGACTGTTAAGCGGAAATCAGTTCCAATTTGAAACTTGTAAAGGAGGGTTCAGGAGGATTTTACCATCAGTTTTTGGAGATTTCAAAGGGTAAGTGCTACATTATACACCTTTATTGAGTTGTAGTAAGAAAGTGAACACAAATGATATTTACTTGTAAAGTTATTTTCATTCACATTGTGTTCATTTGCATTTGTATCTTTGTTTTCTTTTTTGTGTTGCTTGTAAAGGTGTTGTAAAAGGTTTTTTTACTTCCAAAAAGGTATTCGAGAGGGAGAAAAGATAGTAGGCTATCGCTAAGATTAGGCCGTGGAGTAGAAATAGAATTTTCAAATCATGTAAAATCTTGATTTGTTATGTGCTTATATTTCCGAATGACGAATCGCAAATCGCTATTTGCCTCCCCCACAACGACGTCATTAGTCCCAACACCTAGATTGCACAAGTCCTCAACCCTTTAGCCACTTATGATTCAATGAATAATACCCACGCTCATACACAGTTGTTTAGAAAAGAAGTACATCACTTTGTTGGCAAATGTCCTCTAGTTTTGATGGTCGATGAGATCCAAATTCATTCCTTGATATAACACGACCCCTTTTAAATTGCCATAAGTTTTCAAAATTAAACTTGTGGAGATGTCAAGAAATTTTGGTGAAGTTCATGCAACTATATAGCTGTGGGATAGATGTTCCCATACAATGGCACGAGATGAAATGAAGATCAATGGAAAAATATCTTCCAATATAATTTAAGGATAAACTATATAGTAATTTAAAAAATATAAAATAATTTTGGCAATATATTGATCGGAACTTGAAAATTTTCATACTAGCTAGATAGGGGAATATAGATGCGCTACCGCACAATGGCACGAAATGAAATGAAGATCAATGGAAAAATATGTTCCAGTATAATTTAAGGATGAACTACATAGTAATTGAAAAATCTAAAATAAATCTTAAATGTGTCAAAAAATTGATCCGAACATGGAAGTTTTCATAGACATTTTAATATTTGGAATGAGCTTTGCTCCACCCTTTATTGATTCAATAGTGGATTTAGGGTAGCCCCCAGGGCAATGGCGCGTCGGTAAGAGCTTGGGGGGTCCCTGAAGCAAGCCATGGTTCGATCCCTGCCGGCTGCAGCTTGCGGAGGGAATTCCGCCGTTTTCCACCCGCTTGCGGGTTGCGGAGGCGGGTTCCCGTTTACCAGCGGGTTGGTGTGGGGTGCGGACCCTGATTGGCGTTAAACTCCTCGAGGCGACTTGGCGGCGCGTCTTCCTGATTAACCCTCGTGGACCGGTGGAGACTCTTCGGAGGCCGTGGGGCAGGGCCGGTTCGCCAAGTGGATTAGTCGGGCGAAGCTTGGATACCACTTGTTAATCAAAAAAAAAAAAAAAAAAAAAAAAAAATAGTGGATTTAGGGTGGAGAATTGTAGATAGAATTTTCATCTCTTGATCAATCATGGTGGTTCATTATCCTCTATAAGGGATAACAAAAAAAATCAATGAATGTATTTAAATTTTTATTTAATTGTATTTCATAACATCTATTATTAAGTTTATGTTAGCGATTATCAGCAGGTAAACTTAGACTTCCGTTTTTAAGAAAATAGGTTAGGAGACTGGTTCATTTTCTTCCAACTTTAAAAGAGGCCATCAAATCCTCAAATATATCAATTACCAGTTTAACAATATTTCTGTGACTTTTTTTTTTCTTTCTGTGAGATTGTTAGTTCCAGGTGCTCCATCTCTTAAACTTCGGACTGGTGATGAATCAACATTATTGATATTTGAAATTATTGATTTCCACAGGCACTTTCTGTTCCTACTATTGCTGTTATTGAAGGGGCAGCATTAGGTGGTGGGCTAGAACTGGCTCTTTCATGTGATCTTCGTGTGTGTGGTAGGTGTACAGTCCATGCCATGTTTGGAGATGGTTGGTTGATCATTTGTAATTTGGTACCAGACTTTGGAACTCACTTCAATCTGTGTCATGCAGGAGAAGAATCAACATTTAGCTTGCCGGAAACAGGTCTTGCCATCATACCTGGGTATGTGTTCTAGTGGGTCATTATTCACTAGAGCAAGAGATGTTTTCTGTTTTAACTAGCCTATATGGAATAATGGAATCGATAGGTTTCAAACAGTGTTTTTTTTTTCCTTTTTTTCCCTTCAAATAATTTTGTTGAGTTGAGCCAGTGTTGTCAAAAGCGAGCGCTTCACTTGCTTAAGCACGAAGCGACGCGAGGTGCATAGGTTGCGCTTTAGAGAACTTGGAAGCGCACGAAGCGCACGCTTCATTGCGCTTCGCGATAAAATGTGAGGTGCGCGCTTTTATGCTTCAGCGAAGTTAATTTTCTTTTTTGAAGTTCTGTAGCCCTATATAAGTCTCGCTGTCTATCGAGTCTTGCTAACCTTCGCCTCTCGCCGTCATTGCCTCGGCGCCTCGCCTCTCCCGTCAGATCTCATCTGCTTAGCGCCACCGCTCTCACTTAAGAATCTTATATTTTGTTTTTTTTTTCGATTTTGCATTTTTTTCTAGCCTCGCGCAACCATCACATCCTTGCGCAGGTTTGGGGGCCCCTCGTGTGGCATCTGCAGTGCTACGGCTGCCTCTGTGGGGGTTGTTGCGACATCGAGTGGCCTACACAAGGGTCGCAACGCCGTCGCGCGGCCTCCGCGGAGGCGTCGTTGGCCTTTGTAGGGGGGCGCGAGGCCATCGTGCGGACTCCGCGGGGGTGCGAGGCCGTCGCGCGGTCGTCATGTGGCCTCCGCGGGGGCGCGGAGCCATCGTGCGGCCTCCGCGAGGGCGCGAGGCCATCGCGGGGGTGCGCGGCCGTTGCGTGACCTCTGTGGGGCTCAAGGTCGTCGTGCGGGTTGTAGAACGGTGCAGGTGGTGATTCGGTAAACTTGGGATTTAATAATCAACTTCCCAAACTATAGTTCGTATAAAATTAATTAAACCATAATAAAATTATCTTATAAATTTAAAAATATTTTATAAATTATTTTAAAATTTATTTTATTAATATATAAATTATTTTAATTTTTTAATTATATTTAATCAAAATTAATTAAATTAATTTTTTTACCGTTTAGTATTTTTTTACTGTTTACTTTTTTTACTATTTAGTATTTTTTATTGATTCATTATTATTGATTTCAGTTATTTTAACCATGTCAAATACAACAATTCCATCAACTCGAAAGGATATTGCTTGAAATTATGCAACATGTTCAAATTCTAAAAATCCAAATATTGTTGGTTGTATTTTTTGCAGTAAAATAACAAATGAGGGGTTTATCGACACAAGTTAAATTTAATTGGAGGCAATAGAAATGTGGAATCTTGTCTGAAATGTCCCGATCATGTTAAAGAAGAAATTAGAGAGTTCATGCAAAAAAAGAGTAATTTGAAAAATCAAATGGATGATATTCCTCATTCTGATGATATTGTTGATTTGGAAGAATGTGAAGATGATATTCAAACTAAAGTGAAAGGGAAACAACCAATATCTGGTCTAAGCATCCATCCTACGGTGCAATGTAAAAAGTGTAAACAAACTGGACCTATTAATCTTTATTTTATGAAAGATGTTGATGAAATTGTCAGACGTGCAAAAAAGAAAGGACAATATGGTGAAAATAAAAAAATTAAGAGATATTGCGGTTGAGAAATTTGCTACATGGATGTATGGTGTTGGAATTCCTTTCAATGCCGTTGAATATGATTCTTTTGAGCTTTGTATTAAAGCTATTGGGCAATTTGGATCGGGGATGAAACCCTCATCATATCATGAAGTGAGGGTTAAGTATTTAAAGGAGTTGACAAATACAAACTTACTTCTCAAATCCCACGAAGAAGATAATGCTAAGTTTGGTTGCACAATCATGGCAGGTGGGTGGACAGATAAAAAGGGTAGGACTCTTATAAATTTTTTGGTAAGGGGTTCTAAAGGAAGCATATTTGTTCAATCAGTTGATGCTTCAGGCTATTCTCACACAGCTGACAAGATGTTTGAGTTACTTTTTAAATTTGTGTATGCATTGGAGAAAAGAATGTGGTTCAAGTTGTAACAGATAATGCAAGCTGCAATGTCAGTGCAGGTAATATTTTAAATTTATGTTACTTTCAATTAAGAATTGGATCGGATTTTCAATTTTTTGACTCTTTTGGAAAATCGATTTCCACACTTGTACTGGAGTCCCTGTGCAGCTCATTGTTTAGATTTGTTGCTCGAGGATATATTCAAAATTCCTCATCTCGGAAAATTGCATCAACGAGCATTGATGGTGAATGGTTATATTTATAATAGACCACAAGTATTGAGCATGATGAGGGAGTTTACTGGACAGAGATACATGGTAAGAATAGCAAAAACACGTTTTGCAATTGCTTTTTTGACTTTAAAGCGGTTTCACATACAACCAGCAAATCTGAGAAATATGTTTACATATAAAAAGTGGGCAAATATCCGATTTTCTAAAGAGGCAGCTAGAAAATGTGTAGCAAAAGTGATATTGATGCCTTCTTTTTGAAAAAATATGGTTTTTGCATTAAAAGTTGGCGGCCCATTGGTGAAAGTATTGCGGCTGATTGACAATGAAAAAAGGTCTCCTATGGGTTATATTTACGAGTCAATGAACAAAGTCAAAGAAGCTATCGCTGCGTCATTTAACAATAATGAAGAGAAATATCGTAGTGTTTTTGAATTGATTGACAAAAGATGGAACATTCAACTCTATCGACCTTTACACGCAGTCAGATATTTCTTAAATCCAGAGTTTTTTTTTACTCAAATCCTGACATAGAAAATGATGTAGAAGTGGTTGAGGGTTTGTACAAGTGTATATCTAGATTGGTGAGAGATGAGGATTTACAAGAGATAAGATCACGAATCAATTGGAAAAATACAAAAAAGCATGACTTTTTGGTTTTCTAATGGCTATCAGACAAAGAGCTTTAAAATCACTAGGTAAATCCATAAATAATATATTGTGCAATATCAATATTGGATGGTAATGAAGTTAATCTTATATGTTTTTGTATTTCAAGCTGATTGGTGGTCTTCTTATGGTGCATCAACCCCTGAATTAAAAATATTTGCAATGAAGTTTTTGAACCTCACATGCTCTTCTTCAGGCTGTGAACGTAATTGGAGTGTTTTTGAACATGTAAGTTGGAGTTTTTTCATACATATTAAAATTTATATTATGGACTTAACTTCTTACTTTTAAATTTTTTGGCATATACATTCTAAGAAAAGAAATAGATTGTCTCAACAACGATTGAATGATTTAGTATATATCAAGTACAATAGAGCTTTAAGACGAAGATATGACATGCGAGATAAGATCGATCCTATTACTTTGTTATAGATAGATGATAGTAGTGAATGGTTGATGGGAAAATTAGATGACAGTGATAAAGACGATGATAATGATTTTGTCTATGAAGGTGAAGATTTGCGTTGGAGTGATGTAGCATAAATGTCTGGGGTTGGTGAAAGTGCATATGACTTTCGATCTCAAAATATGTCTACTTCAAAAGGAGCATCATCATTTGTTTCAGCAAAAAGAAAGTAATTTTCAACTCAAACTAGTCTTGTAGATGAAAAAGAGATCAACCTTGATGATGAAATTGATGAAGAAGATACCGATGGATACAAATCAAGCGATGGGGCTGATGACGTAGATTTGGACAATGAAGATGAAGATGATGATTATTTTGATAATTTGATACTTGATATTTGGATACTTAGTTTGTTCATTTTCTTTATATCTTTATTGGATGTTGATATCTACTATGATACTTTGATAAAATATTTTGTTTATTGTATTTTTTTCCATAAAGCGTGCGCTTCGCTTTGCGCTTTAAACCCCAAGATCCTTGAGTGCTTTTTTGCGCGCTTTTGACAACTATGAGTTGAGCATGAACTGCATGTTGGATTGTCGATTCTTATGTATGTCATGTTGGTCGAATTGCGGACTTGGAAGTTGACTTTGATCTTCACTTCAGTGAGTTTTCCTAGTTAATGATTGGCGTAGTTCTTAATGCTGGTAAAGAAATTAGATTTACAAGTTTCACCACTTTGAATCATGCACCTTTGATGGATTCACTCTTGGTGTATGAAATATGATTTCACACATGCCAGTATACTCTAACAATCCCATCCAGAAGAAAGGTGAAGAAGATCAATATTGTATAACCTATGTTTTTGCTTGATATGTTTCACACAAATTGTCCTGGAATAGGGCAATTCTTATTCTAATACTGCATTTCTAGTAGTGGTTTTTTGGCCTCTTGATTTTTCTTTGGAACATACCGGACAGTTAGAGTAGTTTTTGCTTTTAACAAGCGATATTCAGTTTCTGCATAGTCAGTAAATATATTTAAACGACGACGTTGTTTAAAACTTGCGATATAATCATTACGCTTGCTCTTTAATTGGATACTCAGAGCCGGTGGAAGCCAACGTCTGCCTAGGATAGTGGGAAGATCAGCAGCTAAGGAGCTGATATTCACAGGTCGAAGGATTAATGGCAAAGAAGCCTTGTCTATCGGTACAAAACATTGCATTTAGATTTTTTGTCATTCATTTAATAGTACTTCCCAAACATATTAAATACTTAGCAGGACTTGTTAGTTATTGTGTTCCTTCGGGAGAAGCTCATGCAAAGGCACTTCATATCGCCCGGGATATTAACCAGAAAGTATGGAATAGACACTTTCATCTCGTTTATTTTATAGTCCATGCTTTTTTAGATGCATAATCGTGCATTAATTCTTCTGAGGGACATGCTTTTGTTAAAGGTGGTTATTCAGCTCCAGCTAAGTTGTTGACTTAGGTAGTTTTTAGTGTTAATTGCATATATGATCCATAAGCTATCATCTGAATTTCTAATGATTTCTAAATTTATTTGTTTCACTTATTAAATTTTTTAGTATTATATAAGGCCATATGTTATAGAATCTGCGTAATGGGAAGTAATGGACTCACCCCCGTGCAAAACCCACATGTTCATCTTAATAAACAAATACAGGAGTGCCATTTCTGCATTTCATTATTAAGCCAATGGCTGGTGACATGCAATTGACATGATAGGATGATAATGCTCGTGGTGGATGGCTGGATGCTTAGACAATTGCCACATCATTGGTCTTATTTGCTTATTGTTATTATTATTATTTCACTTTTTGGTTGGTTGTTTCAATTCATGAAGGAATTTCTAACCACCTGATCATGCTTTCCAAAGGGTCCATTGGCAATAAGGATGGCGAAGCAAGCAATCAACACAGGCACAGAGCTGGCCATGTCTTCGGCACTCAAAGTGGAGGAAGAATGCTATGAGCAGCTACTGAATACAGAAGATCGCCTAGAAGGGCTGGTAGCATTTGCGGAGAAGCGAAAACCTAAATACCTTGGAAAATAAATAGTTCAATCGCTCATTTTTGTCATAATCTACTTTTAGTAATATGCAAAGTCAATCATAAAAAAAATTAATTCTGGGCGGGATGCTCGATGGGCTATCATAGTTTAAATTAAACCGTCAGTTTTACAATAAAGTTTAAAAATATTGTTAGCATATAAATTGTCACATGACGACTATTTAGCGAACCATTTTGGATTGAATGAAACTAACTTTTAGTTTTTTATTTTAATGAAACAAACTCATGTTTTTAGAAATTGAAATGTTTGATTGATTAAAGGAGAAAAAGTAACACTAGCGAGAGAAGAATTAGAGACTGAAAAAGTGACATATATTGCTTCTCAAGCTAGACCATGCACATTTGTAATACCCAACTTAGTTGAAAATAAAAATTATATCAAGTGTCTAAGTGAAGATATTCTGTGCTGCGATGTGCGAGTAGGCTAACGTATTACAATAAAGATATATGTTTTTTTAATAATAAATAGACCGGTTTTCGTTGATTTGCTTAATAAATTCGAGTACAATTTATATACATTTAAAAATAAAAAAAATTGTTTACTGATACTCATCAATACCTCTCCTAGGGACGATAACAAAATTTTCATATGTAATAGACTTGTGTTTGCGTATCTCAACACTATTGGAGTTTGTATGAATACTACAAAAAAATTATTTTTTGGCGACGAACTTTGGCAACGAATTATTTTCGTTGTAAATCTGCAACAAAAATAGCGACGAATTTTATGTTTCGTCGCAAATTTGTAACGAATTTTTCGACGGACAAAAATTTGTTGAAAAAATTAAAAAATTTCTAACATTCAAATTTTGTTGCAAAATTCGTCGTAAATTGGCGACGAAATTTATTTTTCGTCGTCAATTTGCGACGAAAATTATTTTCGTTGCCAATTTGCGACGAAAATAATTTTCGTTGCAAATATTTGCGACGAATTTTTTTTTCGTCGCAAATTGGCAACGAAAATAATTTTCGTCGCAAATTTTTGCAACGAATTCAAAATTCGTCGCTAATTTAGCGACGAAATCAGAATTCGTCGCAGATTTTTATTTTATTAAAAAATAAAAATAAAAAACAAGTTCTCGTGAACGAGTATATTTTTAAATATTTTGCAACGAATTCGTGGACTCGTTGCTATTTTGCAACGAATCCGAGGATTCGTTGCTGATTTTGTAACGAATCCGAGGATTCGTTGCAAACTCTTATTTTTTTAAAAAAAAATTAAAAATTCTTCAAACCCGATTAAGTGATTTAGAGAGTTCGAAATTAGATGAAACAAGTTCTATATGTTCGTCTAGTTCCCCTGATTATATATATATTTTTAAAAATAAATTTTACCGAAAATATTGCGATATGTGATTTTTTGAACGTGAATTAGATTTCTCAGACAGACTGATATTCGAAAATTCGCGGATTAAAACATTTTTGATGATGTTTATATAATGAGGAGAACTAGACGAAATATTAGCACTGATTTTATCTTATTCAGAGATCTGTAAGTTAGTTAACGAGTTTCAAGTATTTTATTTAATTTAAAATAAAAAATTATTTATAATGAATCCTAATTTTACAACGAATCCATAGATTCGTTGAAAACTCTTAATTTTATAAAAAAAAATTTAAAAAATTCATTTAATGATTTTAAAGTTTTTAATTTTTTTTAAAAAAATTATTTGCAATGAATCCACGGATTCGTTGCAATTTTTTAAAATTATAAAAAAAATATTAAAAAAATCAGTTAACGTTTTCAAATGTTTTAATTTTTTTTTTTTAAAAAAATTTGCAACGAATCTGTTATTCGTTGCAAATTTGCAACGAATCACAGATTCGTTGCAAACTTTTAAAATTTTTCTATTTTTCTTTTAAAATTTGCAACGAATCCAAAGATTCGTTGCAATTTTTTTTTAACTTACCCGAAACCCTAATTCCCGATACCCTAAATCCTTTCGTTTCTTCCCTTCGCGTCGCTCCCAGGCACTCGCCGCCGCTCGGACCGCGCTGCCAAGCGTCCGTACCGCCACCGCCGCCACGCACCGAGGCCGCCGGCGCCCGCCGCCTTCGTCGCCCCGAGCCCGTGCGCCGCTTCGTCGGCCAAAGCCGTCGCCGCCCGTGAGCCGGCGCGCCATGGCCGCCGCCCCTCGTCCGTACGCGTGCCCCCTAGCGGCCCGTGGCCAGTCGTCCGACCATGGTCGATACGCCCGACCGTCGCCGCCGCGAGCTCGCCATTGCCCCCCTCGTCGTGGCGTGCCCCCGGCGCCCGCGAGCCGCCGTCCGACCGCCTCGCCGCCGCCGCCCACTCCTGCCGGTGCCGGCGCCCAGCCTCCTGCCCGGCCGCCCGCCTGCCATTGTCGGGCCGCCGGCGTGCCGCCTCCTGCCCGCCCACGCGAGCTCTCGCCCGCCATTGTCAGGCCTCCGGCGGTGCCGCCTCCTGCCCGGCCGTCGGCGCCGCCTCCCCGGATCGCCGGTGCCGCCTCCACCCGGCCCGCCGCCCGAGCCTCGCGCCGCCTTGTCCCGATTCCGGCGGCCGCCGCGACCAGCAAGCGACCCGCCACGGTGTCAGATTCGCCCTCGCCAGATCAAGCTTCCGTCGGCGAGTTCGCGCCGTCCGTCCGGAGTTCGATGGCCGCCGGTAGCCCTCGCTAGCAGAGACCGCGAGTTCGCTAGTTCTCAGGAGTTCATGTTTATAAAAAATTTCTCTAATTTTAAATTTGTTTTTTTATGTTATATGTTTTGTCTATTGGAAAGTGTTAAAATCTATTTGCATTGCCATTTAAATGATACTTTATAGATAATAGTTTCCATTGAAATTATGTTTGTTAGGATTCAATTAATGTTAAGTTTCGTATTATTGTATTTTCTAGGAGTTTATATTAATATAATTGATTGAAAACAGACATAATGCAGCGTGAAAGGAGTTGGATGTATAATAGAAATTTACCTGAACGTCGGGGTTTAACTGATGAATTTATGAGTGGGTTAAAAGAGTTTTTAAATTTCACAGCTAGTAATGTTGAGTTTATGGATGATAATCAGATAAGGTGTCCGTGCAGAAAGTGTCACAATGGTAAATTTTTACCGTCTAGCAAAGTTTCAGAGCATCTTTGTAGATTTGGTTTTACTGCAAATTACTATAACTGGACATGTCATGGTGAACCATTTATATCTGATGAGGATTATCATAGACACAACACACAAGTCTCTAGGGATCAAAGTGATTATAATCAATTAAATCCATATCAGAGGATGATATATGATGTAGCGGGCCCGAATTTGATTCCCCAATCACAAGGTGCAACTTCAAATTGTCCTCCAACAGTTGAGCAAATGTTTACTAATGTACCATAACGCCTGTGTTTCTTCGATGGAGGGTATAAACTCGTATCATAACCAACCCCATGTGGATATGATAAAACCCTGCTTCCCTTAGGGTTTGTTGACTTTGGTCTGTGACCAGTGGAAGGTCTACCTGTCCTTCTTCTACACAGAGAACATCTTCCTCTGAGTAATGTTGGTAGACTCTATGCTGTGTTGGTCGGAATCCTGTTGAATAGAGTACCTCTGCTGGTACCATATTTGCTCTTTGTGATCTAGAAATTTCCAGCTGTTCTTCCGGGTTGACTTGACTTTCAATAGTCCTTCGAAATCTTCGTTGGCTTGGCATAATTCTTCTTTGGAGATTATATAATCTTCTCTGACCTGTTCTATAATCTCTTATCTGATCTTCTGCACTTGGTACTTGCAGATTTGTCGATGTGACCGCTGGCGGTCTTGTACTGGTGGATGTTATTGAGGCCATCACTTCTCCTTTTCTTTTTGCAGTATTTCTGAGGGATTTCTGAATATTAGAATTGAGCCCTTCTTCTTTGGGATTATTGCTTCACTTCCCAAATTTAGGCCTGAAATCCTTTTAGTTAGATCGTCTATGGCTCCTTCAAGCTCCTTTGGCGCTGCTGTTGACGTACTTGCAGTTTGCTTGAGAGATCTGACTTGAATCTGCAGCTCCTGTAGCTGAGTGTGTAATTCAATAACAAGAGATAACAGGGTATTATTTTGCTTAATTAACACCCTTTGAAAATCAAAAGCTGTTTTTGTTTGTGACGGTACAGAAAATCCTTGAGATGGTGCTTCAATATTTTCTGTTGCTTTTAAAGCATTAATATAAGCTGGGTTTTCCACCTGCTTGTCCCAACTCATTCGCCGATCAATTTCTTTACTTCTTGTAAAATCTTTTCCACCTCTTTAACTTCTTTTCTTAATTCTTTGGTTATCGTAACAATTTTGGGTTGATCCAGACTTTCTGCTATTATCACTTTTAGCTCCCTTTTTGTTACTGGTGGATTCTTTAAAGATTCGTTCTCCAACCAGCTAACAGCTGTTCTAAGCTTCACTACTTCTTCTCTTAACAGCTTATTTTCTTCTTTCAACAAGTAAAAGTGTTTTAGGGAAACTTTTGAGAGTAAACAGACTTGATTGTGAATGACTTCGAGGTTATTCGCTAGACTGCTAGTTGAGGGTTTAGGTTCTTTTGCAAGATTAAGATATTCTAGGTTCGGGTGTTGGGTTTTCTCATACCACTCTCTAATATTTTTCTCAAATTTTTCACTCATTAAAGGTCTATTAGATCTGTTCTCCAACTTACAACTTAGGAATCCGTAAAATTTTCATGCTCACTTGACAAGCTTGGCTCCTTCAGAGGCTTACAAGCGCTGCAATCTTTTGCAATCAATTAACAGATTCGGTCGCCTTATTGTAAGATTAAGATCAATAAACCAATATTCTTCTTCTTCACAATATTTACTGAAAATATGACCAAGTTGGGTTTCAGGCTTACCGTCTTACGCACTTACTAGCCTTGTGGGCAAGCCGAACCAAGGATGCTTATCGAGTCTCCACCTTTCACCCTTTTAGGCTACCTTTCATGTATATATGTGAATTTTAAGTAGAATGAGATTTACGAGAGAGTGTTTTGAGTACCCGTACCTTCACCTAGAAAATGGTTTTCTAGCCTTGCATTTTCAGACAACTAGCTCTGATACCAAAATATGGATCGACTTTCCGATGCGAAAGAAAACCTGAGACGGTGCTCGGAGTTTTACTATCTTCAGAAAGCTTTAGAACAAACTTAGAAAGGAATGAAAGGCTTGGTGTTGCTCAAGTCTGATCAAACCTCTACACTCTTATGGCTTTATATAGAGGAGAAAGGTTGCATAGATGAATAAGGCGGGTGCTCGTTTATTAGCCCCATCGTCCCTTTACTCATGATGCCCTTTATTCTCTATTAGCCTTACAGCTATCACACAGCTCACCTTGCTATTTTACAGCTAATATGATTCCTTACATTATTGTCCTTTTGATGGGACAACTCTTCTTTACAGCTAAGGGTTATTGCATTATTGTACCCATTGACAAGACGGCTCCCCGGGGCTCAGTCTTGCTTTGGGCTCACCACCGCTCCTTACCGCTCCTTTTCTTAGTGGGGTGTTGCTTTTATCTGTCCCAAGACAGATTTGACCGCATTGGATAACCTCCAGAGTTCTTTTCTCGTTTCTCTTATCTTCGGTAGTGCGCTGAGGAAATAATTCTGATATCCACCTTCTTGATATCTCCTGCTGTTGAAGTCGGCTTCTTTCATCTGTTCTATCATTTCAAGTTCCTGTAGAGCATAATACAGGTTCTGTGAGGCTCGTTCTTCCACGTCATCTAGCATTCGCCGTTTCTGATGCTCTGGTGGAGTGAAAATCTTCTTTCCTATTTCCTGCTTGACTTGCCACTTATGATCGCAGCAATAATTTTCTTCAGGCATATCAACCTGGACTTGCCAGCCCTGTGGCTCTCCAATTAACACAAACATGGATTCACTGGGAAGGACGCTGGTTGCAGCAGTACAATGTTATTCTGTTGAATTCTCGCCTTCTGACATACTGCAGATGACATCACTACTGCTTTCATCTGGGTCTACTGATACGATGTCAAAGTCATCTGGTAGATCCAGCTCATTAATCATAGCAACCCTTTCCTTATTGCCTATTTTATTGCGACATTCCCTGGCGAAATGTCCCTCTTCTCCGCATATGAAGCATTTGCACTTCTTGACTCTGGAACGGTCATTCTGATATTTTCTTTTGATTACCCGCACATGTGATTTATGCGGTTTTCCTTTGTATGTATTGGATTTTCTCAGTCCATACTTCTTTCTTTCTCCTTGATAATAGCTTGGTATAGGTATCTGAGAACAGAATTCCAGGTCTTTAAGGCTTCTTTGTAACGTGGCCTGCTTGCACATCTCAGTAAGCTCTTGGTAAGCATGGTGAATTCTGGGAAGAACCCCAATTGTATTTCCTCTGAATTTTTCTTGGAATCTTGACTCCAGATGCCTCCCAATGAGTGGTGGCATCTTGCGATAGAACTTGCTGGATAATTCTTCATTTATAAACATCCCGCCTGTTCTTGCAGCAAGGTCTTTATACGTATTCATGTAATTCACCAAATCTTTGGTTCCATTGCATACGAGTCTTTCCAGGTCTAAATAAGCTTGATTTTGTTCAGCTGTTGCTCCCGAGGCAGGGTCCTCAAGAGTAATAATTCTTCTTATCTGAGATAGAATATTCTGAGTTTCATCTGCCGCATTGATCAGCTTATCATATTGCTCTGGAAACATCATTCTCCATTGAATAAATGTCTTCTTTTCAATTTCGCCCAATAGATTTTCCACATACTAGACCTTTGTCCTTTTGTCTGGCCAAATCTTTGAGTCCACCACGTTTGTAGTTATAGACTCCCATCTGGAAATTACATCATTATATAAGCCAATATTGTTAGGAAGGACTAACATAGCACCTGTTGCTTGCTGGGCTGATGGAAGTGTCCATTGCTTATTATTATAAGCCCTTCGAAATCTTCCAATTCTTGCATTCATATAATCCATATTTCTGTATGGATTAGAAGTTGTTGGTCGTTCGTCTGCTGGTCCATACTGGGCCGGTCCCATCATCGTATCATCAGGAGGATTAAAATTTGATGTTACCGAAGATGCTAAAATCTGATTCTTCTGCATAGGATAGTCCATCTCATAATCTCCTTCATTAATAATATGGGCTACCTGCTCATCATGAAAGTTAGAATCTGCAGATAAATATTCATCATCATCATCCTTGGTTCGGCTTGCCCACAAGGCTAGTAAGTGCGTAAGACGGTAAGCCTGAAACCCAACTTGGTCATATTTTCAGTAAATATTGTGAAGAAGAAGAATATTGGTTTATTGATCTTAATCTTACAATAAGGCGACCGAATATGTTAATTGATTGCAAAAGATTGCAGCGCTTGTAAGCCTCTGAAGGAGCCAAGCTTGTCAAGTGAGCATGAAAATTTTACGGATTCCTAAGCGGACGACATTTACGCTTGTAAGCCTCTGAAGGAGCCAAGCTTGTCAAGTGAGCATATTGCGGAATTCAATGAGGAAAGCCTCAGATCTTGGCTGGGAATTCTCAATTACGCCAGGACATATATTCCAAACCTCAGTTCAAAGTTAGGGCCATTATATGAAAAGACTTCTATACATGGCGACAAGAGAATGAAATCTTCAGACTGGGCTTTGGTAAAGGAAATAAAAACCCAAATTCAACAACTTCCGGATCTAGAGCTTCCACCAGAACAAGCCTATATTATACTGGAAACAGATGGATGTATGACAGGCTGGGGAGGAGTATGCAAATGGAAAAACTCCAAATATGATCCGAGAAGTACTGAAAAGGTATGTGCATACGCTCATGGAAAATTTGCTGTGATTAAATCAGTCATTGATGCAGAGATATTTGCTGCCATGGAAACCATGAGTGCACTAAAGATCCATTACTTGGATAAGGAGGAAATTACTTTAAGAACTGACTGTCAGGCCATAATAAGTTTTTACAACAAGGTGGCAAGAAATAAACCTTCACGAGTCAGATGGGTTGCTTTTACTGATTTTATTACGGGATCAGGTATAAAAGTAAATACCCTGTTATCTCTTGTTATTGAATTACACACTCAGCTACAGGAGCTGCAGATTCAAGTCAGATCTCTCAAGCAAACTGCAAGTACGTCAACAGCAGCGCCAAAGGAGCTTGAAGGAGCCATAGACGATCTAACTAAAAGGATTTCAAGCCTAAATTTGGGAAGTGAAGCAATAATCCCAAAGAAGAAGGGCTCAATTCTAATATTCAGAAATCCCTCAGAAATACTGCAAAAAGAAAAGGAGAAGTGATGGCCTCAAGAACATCCACCAGTACAAGACCACCAGCGGTCACATCGACAAATCTGCAAGTACCAAGTGCAGAAGATCAGATAAGAGATTATAGAACAGGTCAGAGAAGATTATATAATCTCCAAAGAAGAATTATGCCAAGCCAACGAAGATTTCGAAGGACTATTGAAAGTCAAGTCAACCCGGAAGAACAGCTGGAAATTTCTAGATCACAAAGAGCAAATATGGTACCAGCAGAGGTACTCTATTCAACAGGATTCCGACCAACACAGCATAGAGTCTACCAACATTACTCAGAGGAAGATGTTCTCTGTGTAGAAGAAGGACAGGTAGACCTTCCACTGGTCACAGACCAAAGTCAACAAACCCTAAGGGAAGCAGGGTTTTATCATATCCACATGGGGTTGGTTCTCAGGTTTTCTTTCGCATCGAAAAGTCGATCCATATTTTGGTATCAGAGCTAGTTGTCTGAAAATGCAAGGCTAGAAAACCATTTTCTAGGTGAAGGTACGGGTACTCAAAACACTCTCTCGTAAATCTCATTCTACTTAAAATTCACATATATACATGAAAGGTAGCCTAAAAGGGTGAAAGGTGGAGACTCGATAAGCATCCTTGGTTCGGCTTGCCCACAAGGCTAGTAAGTGCGTAAGACGGTAAGCCTGAAACCCAACTTGGTCATATTTTCAGTAAATATTGTGAAGAAGAAGAATATTGGTTTATTGATCTTAATCTTACAATAAGGCGACCGAATCTGTTAATTGATTGCAAAAGATTGCAGCGCTTGTAAGCCTCTGAAGGAGCCAAGCTTGTCAAGTGAGCATGAAAATTTTACGGATTCCTAAGCTGTAAGTTGGAGAACAGATCTAATAGACCTTTAATGAGTGAAAAATTTGAGAAAAATATTAGAGAGTGGTATGAGAAAACCCAACACCCGAACCTAGAATATCTTAATCTTGCAAAAGAACCTAAACCCTCAACTAGCAGTCTAGCGAATAACCTCGAAGTCATTCACAATCAAGTCTGTTTACTCTCAAAAGTTTCCCTAAAACACTTTTACTTGTTGAAAGAAGAAAATAAGCTGTTAAGAGAAGAAGTAGTGAAGCTTAGAACAGCTGTTAGCTGGTTGGAGAACGAATCTTTAAAGAATCCACCAGTAACAAAAAGGGAGCTAAAAGTGATAATAGCAGAAAGTCTGGATCAACCCAAAATTGTTACGATAACCAAAGAATTAAGAAAAGAAGTTAAAGAGGTGGAAAAGATTTTACAAGAAGTAAAGAAATTGATCGGCGAATGAGTTGGGACAAGCAGGTGGAAAACCCAGCTTATATTAATGCTTTAAAAGCAACAGAAAATATTGAAGCACCATCTCAAGGATTTTCTGTACCGTCACAAACAAAAACAGCTTTTGATTTTCAAAGGGTGTTAATTAAGCAAAATAATACCTGTTATCTCTTGTTATTGAATTACACACTCATTCTGAGGCTGCAGATTCAAGTCGATCTCTCAAACAAGCTGCCAACACGTCAGCAATACTAAAGGAGCTCAAGGAGCCATAGACGATCTAACTAAAAGGATTTCAGGCCTAAATTTGGGAAGTGAAGCAATAATCCCAAAGAAGAAGGGCTCAATTCTAATATTCAGAAATCCCTCAGAAATACTGCAAAAAGAAAAGGAGAAGTGATGGCCTCAAGAACATCCACCAGTACAAGACCACCAGCGGTCACATCGACAAATCTGCAAGTACCAAGTGCAGAAGATCAGATAAGAGATTATAGAACAGGTCAGAGAAGATTATATAATCTCCAAAGAAGAATTATGCCAAGCCAACGAAGATTTCGAAGGACCATTGAAAGTCAAGTCAACCCGGAAGAACAGCTGGAAATTTCTAGATCACAAAGAGCAAATATGGTACCAGCAGAGGTACTCTATTCAACAGGATTCCGACCAACACAGCATAGAGTCTACCAACATTACTCAGAGGAAGATGTTCTCTGTGTAGAAGAAGGACAGGTAGACCTTCCACTGGTCACAGACCAAAGTCAACAAACCCTAAGGGAAGCAGGGTTTTATCATATCCACATGGGGTTGGTTATGATACGAGTTTATACCCTCCATCGAAGAAACACAGGCGTTATGGTACTAATAATACTGCGAGATACCAGATGGCGAGGAGACAGATCCATTATTGCCACCATGGAGATGGATCTAACTAATGGAACGCAAATGGCCTATGTAATTCCAGACATAATGATGAACTTAGAAGACTTTGCCAACCACGTGGAAATATCTATTCAAACCAGAGGATATCAAGACTGGCAGGGAGGTTCTGGTAACTTACTGATTACTAGAATGATGATAGGTCGGTTAACAAATACTAGCTTTACAAATTTCAATTATAATGTTCAAAATGTGGCTGACTACTTGGCAAGCAGAGGAGTTATTGCACTCCCCGGAACAAGATTTACTATTGATGAATTGCAGCAACAAAGGTGGATATTGCGCCCTACACAAAGAAGAAACCCTATGGCACCTACCAGAGTTGATACTAGGACACTATTAGACGGAAGCGTCTCTCTACAATTCCAAGGATATACTCCAGTCATGGAACAGCGAGCAATTGCTGTTAATGAAAATGATGTTGAAGAATGTTCACCAGAAAGGGAAATTCTTTCAGTTTTAATTACTGAAGAACCAGCTATGGAAGTTATGAGAATGCATCCAGAAGCAATCTCACCAATCAGAAGAACTTCAGGAGCTGCGGGGTATGATCTACACATTTGCTATACTTATAAAATACAACCATGGGGTCGATCTTTGCTTGATACAGGATTAGCATTTGCTATTCCCGAGGGACATTATGGCCGTATTGCAGCCCGTTCAAGCAGTGCATGGAAAAAGGGGATTATAGTAGGAGCAGGAGTAATTGACTCAGATTATCGAGGCGAAGTCAGAATTCTGGTTTTCAATATGACTTCAGAAGATCTGTTCCTCAAAGCAGGTGAGGCTGTAGCTCAATTAATTATTGAGAAAATATCTACTCCTGCAGTAACAATGGTGCCTTGTCTGGAGAGTTCCATACGGGGACCACGTGGATTTGGATCCACTTCATCCCGACCAGTGCAGATGGATACCCCTGAATGGTCCACTTTGATGAAGGTTTTAGTCCCACAAGAAATTCAAGCACCACAACAGCAAATAAGTACAGTAGCAGAGGAGGATATTTCTAATGAACAACCTTCTAGAAGATATATGTGGCAGCAATGGCTTAATGATGAACATCTTGTTGCTTTACAAGATAATGAATGGACTAATCCATTCGCAGAAGGTGGTGGGAATGATGATGATGATGAATATTTATCTGCAGATTTTAACTTTCATGATGAGCAGGTAGCCCATATTATTAATGAAGGAGATTATGAGATGGACTATCCTATGCAGAAGAATCAGATTTTAGCATCTTCGGTAACATCAAATTTTAATCCTCCTGATGATACGATGCCCGATGGACCGTGAATGACGACCAACAACTTCTAATCCATACAGAAATATGGATTATATGAATGCAAGAATTGGAAGATTTCGAAGGGCTTATAATAATGAGCAATGGACACTTCCATCAGCCCAGCAAGCAACAGGTGCTATGTTAGTCCTTCCTAACAATATTGGCTTATATAATGATGTAATTTCCAGATGGGAGTCTATAACTACAAACGTGGCGGACTCAAAGATTTGGCCAGACAAAAGGACAAAGGTCTAGTATGTGGAAAATCTATTGGGCGAAATTGAAAAGAAGACATTTATTCAATGGAGAATGATGTTTCCAGAGCAATATGATAAGCTGATCAATGCGGCAGATGAAACTCAGAATATTCTATCTCAGATAAGAAGAATTATTACTCTTGAGGACCCTGCCTCGGGAGCAACAGCTGAACAAAATCAAGCTTATTTAGACCTGGAAAGACTCGTATGCAATGGAACCAAAGATTTGGTGAATTACATGAATACGTATAAAGACCTTGCTGCAAGAACAGGCATGATGTTTATAAATGAAGAATTATCCAGCAAGTTCTATCGCAAGATGCCACCACTCATTGGGAGGCATCTGGAGTCAAGATTCCAAGAAAAATTCAGAGGAAATACAATTGGGGTTCTTCCCAGAATTCACTATGCTTACCAAGAGCTTACTGAGATGTGCAAGCAGGCCACGTTACAAAGAAGCCTTAAAGACCTGGAATTCTGTTCTCAGATACCTATACCAAGCTATTATCAAGGAGAAAGAAAGAAGTATGGACTGAGAAAATCCAATACATACAAAGGAAAACCATAAATCACGTAATGCGGGTAATCAAAAGAAAATATCAGAATGACCGTTCCAGAGTCAAGAAGTGCAAATGCTTCATATGCGGAGAAGAGGGACATTTCGCCAGGGAATGTCGCAATAAAATAGGCAATAAGGAAAGGGTTGCTATGATTAATGAGCTGGATCTACCAGATGACTTTGACATCGTATCGAGACCGGATAAGCGATAGTGATGCCATCCGGTAGATGTCGAGGCGAGAATTCAACAGAACAACATTGTACTGCTACAACCAGCGTCCTTCCCAGTGAATCCATGTTTGTGTTAATTGGAGAGCCACAGGGCTGGCAAGTCCAGGTTGATATGCCTGAAGAAAATTATTGCTGCGATCATAAGTGGCAAGTCAATCAGGAAATAGGTACGCAATTCATTAAATGCAATTTTTGTGGTGTGATCACAACGCAGAGAGCAAGAAGACACTGCTCAGAATGTAGGTGGACGACATGTACGTTATGCTCTGACTACTACCTAAAGATGGAAACTCCAACTATGCCACCTTTACCCCGTAAGTATGAAGAACACAATTTGATAACAGAATTGTTTGGATATATTGATTACTTACAGGCTGAAATCAAAAGATTACAAGCTGAGTTAGAAAGGGTAATGAAGAGAAATCATGAGTCTGAAGCAATTCTAAGTGAGGAACTAGCTGAAGAACTACAACAGCTAAATCTCAGGGATCTACAGAAAGGAAAAGAGCAGTTACATTTCCTTGAAGTATCCCTATTTCAGACAGGTGCACAGTATCATCCCAAAAGAACTTTGAATAGATTATACCACATGATGGTTGAAATTGACATTCCAACAATACCACCATTTCAAGTAAGTGCCATTCTAGATACCGGAGCAACCACTTGTTGTGTTGATCAAAAATCAGTACCAGAACAAGCTCTGGAAAAGAATCCCTTTACTGTCATCATTAACGACGTCAACTCAAAGCAAATGGCAAACTGGAAATTCAAAGGGGGACAGATGAGAATAGGAGAAAATAAATTCAGAATCCCATTCACCTATTCATTTGATATGACGCTTGGGGACGGAATTCAGATGGTCCTTGGAGGAAACTTTATCAGAAGTATGCAAGGAGGAGTCAGAATAGAAGGAAATGCAGTAACCTTTTACAAAAACATCACAACCATCTCTACAAGTCCAGTAGCCATATCAGCAATTGAAGAGCTACAATTGGAGGAAATGGAGTATCTTGAAATCAAAGAAAAGGTACTTTTTACAGCTACTCCTTCAAATACATTTGTACTACAAAAACATGGGCCTTTGTTAAATAGATTGAAGGAACAAGGATACATTGGGGACAATCCACTACGACATTGGGAGAAGAATGGTATTTTATGCAAAATTGATGTTATAAATCCAGATATAACTATTCAAGATAAGCCACTATCTCATGTAACACCAGCTATGAAAGCAGTGTTTCAGAAGCATATAGACATATTGCTGAAATTAAAGGTCATTCGTCCCAGTAAAAGCAGACACAGGACCATGGCCATGATAGTGCAGTCTGGAACCAGCATCAACCCTATCACTGGAAAAGAAGAAAAGGGCAAAGAACGAATGGTATTTAACTACCGGACACTCAATGACAACACTTACAAAGACCAGTACAGTCTACCGGGAATCAATACAATTCTGAAAAAGGTTGGAAACTCTAAGATATATTCAAAATTCGACCTTAAATCTGGTTTTCATCAGGTAGCAATGGAAGCATCATCAATAGAATGGACTGCATTTATCTGTCCATCCGGTCTTTATGAATGGTTGGCAATGCCATTCGGATTAAAGAATGCACCCGCAATTTTCCAAAGAAAGATGGATCAGTGCTTCAAAGGTACTGAGGAATTTATTGCAATATATATTGATGACATACTTGTTTTCTCAAATTCAGAAAAGGAGCACTTAAAGCATTTGGAAGTAATGCTGAATATATGCGAGAAAAACGGATTAATCTTATCCCCAACAAAATGTAAACTGGCAGTGTCAAAAATAGAATTTAGTGCGAGAGATAGGGAAGGAAACTACAACCCCATATCATAAAGAAGATTGCGGAATTCAATGAGGAAAGCCTCAGAGAGAAAAAGGGATTAAGATCTTGGCTGGGAATTCTCAATTACGCCAGGACATATATTCCAAACCTCAGTTCAAAGTTAGGGCCATTATATGAAAAGACTTCTATACATGGCGACAAGAGAATGAAATCTTCAGACTGGGCTTTGGTAAAGGAAATAAAAACCCAAATTCAACAACTTCCGGATCTAGAGCTTCCACCAGAACAAGCCTATATTATACTGGAAACAGATGGATGTATGACAGGCTGGGGAGGAGTATGCAAATGGAAAAACTCCAAATATGATCCGAGAAGTACTGAAAAGGTATGTGCATACGCTCATGGAAAATTTGCTGTGATTAAATCAGTCATTGATGCAGAGATATTTGCTGCCATGGAAACCATGAGTGCACTAAAGATCCATTACTTGGATAAGGAGGAAATTACTTTAAGAACTGACTGTCAGGCCATAATAAGTTTTTACAACAAGGTGGCAAGAAATAAACCTTCACGAGTCAGATGGGTTGCTTTTACTGATTTTATTACGGGATCAGGTATAAAAGTAAACTTTGAACATATTGATGCTAAACTGAATGTGTTTGCAGATTCCCTATCAAGATTAGTCTCTGGTAAAGAGATAATCTCAGTAATAACCACTGATAAGGGAAAAGAGAAGGTTGAAGAAAGTGATTATGATTTTATACAAAAGCATCAAACAACTGAAGGTTTCAGATACAAGGATGAAGAGGAAGAAGCTGCTACTGAGCTAGCTGCCTCTAGAAGGTGACTGTTAAGAGATGAGTATGAAGAAATCTTGCAGGAAATAGGAAAGAAGATTTTCACTCCACCAGAGCATCAGAAACGGCGAATGTTAGATGACGTGGAAGAACGAGCCTCACAGAACCTGTATTATGCTCTACAGGAACTTGAAATGATAGAGCAGATGAAAGAAGCCGACTTCAACAGCAGGAGATATCAAGAAGGTGGATATCAGAATTATTTCCTCAGCGCACTACCGAAGATAAGAGAAACGAGAAAAGAACTCTGGAGGTTATCCAATGCGGTCAAATCTGTCTTGGCACAGATAAAAGCAACACCCCACTAAGGAAAGGAGCGGTAAGGAGCGGTGGTGAGCCCAAAGCAAGACTGAGCCCCGAGGAGCCGTCTTGTCAATGGGTACAATAATGCAATAACCCTTAGCTGTAAAGAAGAGTTGTCCCATCAAAAGGACAATAATGTAAGGAATCATATTAGCTGTAAAATAGCAAGGTGAGCTGTGTGATAGCTGTAAGGCTAATAGAGAATAAAGGGCATCATGAGTAAAGGGACGATGGGGCTAATAAACGAGCACCCGCCTTATTCATCTATGCAACCTTTCTCCTCTATATAAAGCCATAAGAGTGTAGAGGCTGGGAATTCCCTATCAAGATAAGCCACTATCTCATGTAACACCAGCTATGAAAGCAGTGTTTCAGAAGCATATAGACATATTGCTGAAATTAAAGGTCATTCGTCCCAGTAAAAGTAGACACAGGACCATGGCCATGATAGTGCAGTCTGGAACCAGCATCAACCCTATCACTGGAAAAGAAGAAAAGGGCAAAGAACGAATGGTATTTAACTACCGGACACTCAATGACAACACTTACAAAGACCAGTACAGTCTACCGGGAATCAATACAATTCTGAAAAAGGTTGGAAACTCTAAGATATATTCAAAATTCGACCTTAAATCTGGTTTTCATCAGGTAGCAATGGAAGCATCATCAATAGAATGGACTGCATTTATCTGTCCATCCGGTCTTATACTGGAAACAGATGGATGTATGACAGGCTGGGGAGGAGTATGCAAATGGAAAAACTCCAAATATGATCCGAGAAGTACTGAAAAGGTATGTGCATACGCTCATGGAAAATTTGCTGTGATTAAATCAGTCATTGATGCAGAGATATTTGCTGCCATGGAAACCATGAGTGCACTAAAGATCCATTACTTGGATAAGGAGGAAATTACTTTAAGAACTGACTGTCAGGCCATAATAAGTTTTTACAACAAGGTGGCAAGAAATAAACCTTCACGAGTCAGATGGGTTGCTTTTAGAAATATCCTCCTCTGCTACTGTACTTATTTGATGTTGTGGTGCTTGAATTTCTTGTGGGACTAAAACCTTCATCAAAGTGGACCATTCAGGGGTATCCATCTGCACTGGTCGGGATGAAGTGGATCCAAATCCACGTGGTCCCCGTATGGAACTCTCCAGACAAGGCACCATTGTTACTCCAGGAGTAGATATTTTCTCAATAATTAATTGAGCTACAGCCTCACCTGCTTTGAGGAACAGATCTTCTGAAGTCATATTGAAAACCAGAATTCTGACTTCGCCTCGATAATCTGAGTCAATTACTCCTGCTCCTACTATAATCCCCTTTTTCCATGCACTGCTTGAACGGGCTGCAATACGGCCATAATGTCCCTCGGGAATAGCAAATGCTAATCCTGTATCAAGCAAAGATCGACCCCATGGTTGTATTTTATAAGTATAGCAAATGTGTAGATCATACCCCGCAGCTCCTGAAGTTCTTCTGATTGGTGAGATTGCTTCTGGATGCATTCTCATAACTTCCATAGCTGGTTCTTCAGTAATTAAAACTGAAAGAATTTCCCTTTCTGGTGAACATTCTTCAACATCATTTTCATTAACAGCAATTGCTCGCTGTTCCATGACTGGAGTATATCCTTGGAATTGTAGAGAGGCGCCTTAGTGTCCTCTAATAGTGTCATAGGGTTTCTTCTTTGTGTAGGGCGCAATATCCACCTTTGTTGCTGCAATTCATCAACAGTAAATCTTGTTCCGGGGAGTGCAATAACTCCTCTGCTTGCCAAGTAGTCAGCCACATTTTGAACATTATAATTGAAATTTGTAAAGATGGTATTTGTTAACCGACCTATCATCATTCTAGTATTCAGTAAGTTACCAGAACCTCCCTGCCAGTCTTGATATCCTCTGGTTTGAATAGATATCTCCACGTGGTTGGCAAAGTCTTCTAAGTTCATCATTATGTCTGGAATTACATAGACCATTTGCGTTCCATTAGTTAGATCCATCTCCATGGTGGCAATAATGGATCTGTCTCCTCGCCATCTGGTATCTCGCAGTATTATTAGTACCATAACGCCTGTGTTTCTTCGATGGAGGGTATAAACTCGTATCATAACCAACCCCATGTGGATATGATAAAACCCTGCTTCCCTTAGGGTTTGTTGACTTTGATGGTGAGTGGAAGGTCTACACCTTCTTCTACACAGAGAACATCTTCCTTTGAGTAATGTTGGTAGACTCTATGCTGTGTTGGTCGGAATCCTGTTGAATAGAGTACCTCTGCTGGTACCATATTTGCTCTTTGTGATCTAGAAATTTCCAGCTGTTCTTCCGGGTTGACTTGACTTTCAATAGTCCTTCGAAATCTTCGTTGGCTTGGCATAATTCTTCTTTGGAGATTATATAATCTTCTCTGACCTGTTCTATAATCTCTTATCTGATCTTCTGCACTTGGTACTTGCAGATTTGTCGATGTGACCGCTGGTGGTCTTGTACTGGTGGATGTTCTTGAGGCCATCACTTCTCCTTTTCTTTTTGCAGTATTTCTGAGGGATTTCTGAATATTAGAATTGAGCCCTTCTTCTTTGGGATTATTGCTTCACTTCCCAAATTTAGGCCTGAAATCCTTTTAGTTAGATCGTCTATGGCTCCTTCAAGCTCCTTTGGCGCTGCTGTTGACGTACTTGCAGTTTGCTTGAGAGATCTGACTTGAATATGCAGCTCCTGTAGCTGAGTGTGTAATTCAATAACAAGAGATAACAGGGTATTATTTTGCTTAATTAACACCCTTTGAAAATCAAAAGCTGTTTTTGTTTGTGACGGTACAGAAAATCCTTGAGATGGTGCTTCAATATTTTCTGTTGCTTTTAAAGCATTAATATAAGCTGGGTTTTCCACCTGCTTGTCCCAACTCATTCGCCGATCAATTTCTTTACTTCCTGTAAAATCTTTTCCACCTCTTTAACTTCTTTTCTTAATTCTTTGGTTATCGTAACAATTTTGGGTTGATCCAGACTTTCTGCTATTATCACTTTTAGCTCCCTTTTTGTTACTGGTGGATTCTTTAAAGATTCGTTCTCCAACCAGCTAACAGCTGTTCTAAGCTTCACTACTTCTTCTCTTAACAGCTTATTTTACTATCTTCAGAAAGCTTTAGAACAAACTTAGAAAGGAATGAAAGGCTTGGTGTTGCTCAAGTCTGATCAAACCTCTACACTCTTATGGCTTTATATAGAGGAGAAAGGTTGCATAGATGAATAAGGCGGGTGCTCGTTTATTAGCCCCATCGTCCCTTTACTCATGATGCCCTTTATTCTCTATTAGCCTTACAGCTATCACACAGCTCACCTTGCTATTTTACAGCTAATATGATTCCTTACATTATTGTCCTTTTGATGGGACAACTCTTCTTTACAGCTAAGGGTTATTGCATTATTGTACCCATTGACAAGACGGCTCCCCGGGGCTCAGTCTTGCTTTGGGCTCACCACCGCTCCTTACCGCTCCTTTTCTTAGTGGGGTGTTGCTTTTATCTGTCCCAAGACAGATTTGACCGCATTGGATAACCTCCAGAGTTCTTTTCTCGTTTCTCTTATCTTCGGTAGTGCGCTGAGGAAATAATTCTGATATCCACCTTCTTGATATCTCCTGCTGTTGAAGTCGGCTTCTTTCATCTGTTCTATCATTTCAAGTTCCTGTAGAGCATAATACAGGTTCTGTGAGGCTCGTTCTTCCACGTCATCTAGCATTCGCCGTTTCTGATGCTCTGGTGGAGTGAAAATCTTCTTTCCTATTTCCTGCAAGATTTCTTCATACTCATCTCTTAACAGTCGCCTTCTAGAGGCAGCTAGCTCAGTAGCAGCTTCTTCCTCTTCATCCTTGTATCTGAAACCTTCAGTTGTTTGATGCTTTTGTATAAAATCATAATCACTTTCTTCAACCTTCTCTTTTCCCTTATCAGTGGTTATTACTGAGATTATCTCTTTACCAGAGACTAATCTTGATAGGGAATCTGCAAACACATTCAGTTTAGCATCAATATGTTCAAAGTTTACTTTTATACCTGATCCCGTAATAAAATCAGTAAAAGCAACCCATCTGACTCGTGAAGGTTTATTTCTTGCCACCTTGTTGTAAAACTTATTATGGCACAGCTGATTTTCTTAAAGTAATTTCCTCCTTATCCAAGTAATGGATCTTTAGTGCACTCATGGTTTCCATGGCAGCAAATATCTTTGCATCAATGACTGATTTAATCACAGCAAATTTTCCATGAGCGTATGCACATACCTTTTCAGTACTTCTCGGATCATATTTGGAGTTTTTCCATTTGCATACTCCTCCCCAGCCTGTCATACATCCATCTGTTTCCAGTATAATATAGGCTTGTTCTGGTGGAAGCTCTAGATCCGGAAGTTGTTGAATTTGGGTTTTTATTTCCTTTACCAAAGCCCAGTCTGAAGATTTCATTCTCTTGTCGCCATGTATAGAAGTCTTTTCATATAATGGCCCTAACTTTGAACTGAGGTTTGGAATATATGTCCTGGCGTAATTGAGAATTCCCAGCCAAGATCTTAATCCCTTTTTCTCTCTGAGGCTTTCCTCATTGAATTCCGCAATATGCGGAGAAGAGGGACATTTCGCCAGGGAATGTCGCAATAAAATAGGCAATAAGGAAAGGGTTGCTATGATTAATGAGCTGGATCTACCAGATGACTTTGACATCGTATCAGTAGACCCAGATGAAAGCAGTAGTGATGCCATATGCAGTATGTCAGAAGGCGAGAATTCAACAGAACAACATTGTACTGCTGCAACCAGCGTCCTTCCCAGTGAATCCATGTTTGTGTTAATTGGAGAGCCACAGGGCTGGCAAGTCCAGGTTGATATGCCTGAAGAAAATTATTGCTACGATCATAAGTGGCAAGTCAATCAGGAAATAGGTACACAATTCATTAAATGCAATTTTTGTGGTGTGATCACAACGCAGAGAGCAAGAAGACACTGCTCAGAATGTAGGTGGACGACATGTACGTTATGCTCTGACTACTACCTAAAGATGGAAACTCCAACTATGCCACCTTTACCCCGTAAGTATGAAGAACACAATTTGATAACAGAATTGTTTGGATATATTGATTACTTACAGGCTGAAATCAAAAGATTACAAGCTGAGTTAGAAAGGGTAATGAAGAGAAATCATGAGTCTGAAGCAATTCTAAGTGAGGAACTAGCTGAAGAACTACAACAGCTAAATCTCAGGGATCTACAGAAAGGAAAAGAGCAGTTACATTTCCTTGAAGTATCCCTATTTCAGACAGGTGCACAGTATCATCCCAAAAGAACTTTGAATAGATTATACCACATGATGGTTGAAATTGACATTCCAACAATACCACCATTTCAAGTAAGTGCCATTCTAGATACCGGAGCAACCACTTGTTGTGTTGATCAAAAATCAGTACCAGAACAAGCTCTGGAAAAGAATCCCTTTACTGTCATCATTATCATGAAGAAAAATTGTTGTGTGAATATCCAAAAATTGTTGAGCATATATCATGAAGAAAAATACTTAACTCTGTAATGGCACCCCATACAAAATTCGGTAAAAGTTCTTTAAAGGCAATAGGAATTAGTCTTTCCATGAATATATGACAATCGTGGCTTTTCAAACCATCAATTTGCATTCCTTCATATCAACACATCTCCCAAGATTAGAAACATACCCATCAGGAAATCTCAATGACTTCAACCATTCACAAACAACACGTCTCTGTTCCTTATTCAATGTATAAACTGCCTTTGGTTTTGGTCCCATACTATTTTCATCAACATCAAGGGTGGGTCGTTTACAAATGAGTTGCATATCTTTTCTTGCATTCAGATTATCTTTTGTTTTTTCGGTGATATCCATCACTGTATTTATCATATTATCAAAAATATTCTTCTCAATATGCATAACATCGAGATTATGATGAATCAAATTACTAAACCAATACGGTAACTCCCAAGATATACTTCGTTTGGTCCATTTATGGTTGCTTCCATATTCATAAGTTGTACCATGTGGCTCTTCAATAACAGATGGAAAGTGAAGAACTTTGTACCAAATATCTTGACCTGCCAATCTCAATGGCGGAGGTGTTCTTTCAATTCGATTCCTAGTGAATTCATCTTTATTCCTTCTGAAATTATGATTTAGTTGTAAAAATTGTCTATGACAATCAAAATAACTCGGCTTCTTACCATGCTTCAATCTAATCGACTTTGATCTCTCCATACATATTGGGCATCCTAAGATCCCTGAAGATCTAACCTGATAGCATACCATAAGCCGGAAAGTCATTTATGGTCCAAAGAAGAGCAACCTTCATTACAAACATCTGATTAGTATGAACGTCGTATGTAGGAAAACCTTCATCCCATAGTTGTTTTAGCTCTGCAATCAATGGTTGCATATAAACATCTATTAACTTCTTCGGATTTTTTGGGCCAGGCACAACCAATGTTAAAAACATATACGGTGTTTTCATGCACATCCCAGGTGGAAGATTATACGGAGTTAATATAACTGGCCAACAAGAATAGTGTCTTCCTGATTTACCAAATGGAGCAAATCCGTCAGCACAGAGACCTAACTTAATATTTCGAGTCTCCTTCGCAAAATCAGGATATGTTCTATCAAAATTTTTCCACACCTCTGCATCTGATGGATGACACATTAGTCCCTCTTCTGTTCGATGATTTGCATGTCAAGTCATGTGTTCAGCAGTTGTCTTTGATGCATAAAGCCTTTGTAACCTAGGAGTTAAAGGCAAATAAAACAACTGACTATATGATTTACGTCGTTGCTGCCTCCTACTAGTGCTCTTGTACCTATCTTGATTACAGAATTTACAAACATCTACATCTGCATCATCTCTTCAATATAACATACAACCATCTCTGCACACATCAATTCTTTCCACTGGAAGACCTAATTCTTTCATCAGTTTTTTCATACTGTACAAATCATTGGGCAGTATATGATCACGCGGCAATGCCTCTTCAAAAGCTTGAACAAAATTATTAAAACAATCTTCAGACACATTATGCTCTGCCTTGACATTCAGATCTTGCGTAGCGATAGTTTAGTGTGAGTCTCACAACCAGCCCATAAAGGTTCATCTGCAGCACTCAACACCTCCTGAAATTTGAGATATGCTTCATTATTCATATTTTCACCGATAGATTGAAGGATCCCCTGAATGGCTCCTTCAGATGGTCCTTGGAGGAAACTTTATCAGAAGTATGCAAGGAGGAGTCAGAATAGAAGGAAATACAGTAACCTTTTACAAAAACATCACAACCATCTCTACAAGTCCAGTAGCCATATCAGCAATTGAAGAGCTACAATTGGAGGAAATGGAGTATCTTGAAATCAAAGAAAAGGTACTTTTTACAGCTACTCCTTCAAATACATTTGTACTACAAAAACATGGGCCTTTGTTAAATAGATTGAAGGAACAAGGATACATTGGGGACAATCCACTACGACATTGGGAGAAGAATGGTATTTTATGCAAAATTGATGTTATAAATCCAGATATAACTATTCAAGATAAGCCACTATCTCATGTAACACCAGCTATGAAAGCAGTGTTTCAGAAGCATATAGACATATTGCTGAAATTAAAGGTAATTCGTCCCAGTAAAAGCAGACACAGGACCATGGCCATGATAGTGCAGTCTGGAACCAGCATCAACCCTATCACTGGAAAAGAAGAAAAGGGCAAAGAACGAATGGTATTTAACTACCGGACACTCAATGACAACACTGATCCAGGAATCAATACAATTCTGAAAAAGGTTGGAAACTCTAAGATATATTCAAAATTCGACCTTAAATCTGGTTTTCATCAGGTAGCAATGGAAGCATCATCAATAGAATGGACTGCATTTATCACATCCATCGGTCTTTATGAATGGTTGGCAATGCCATTCGGATTAAAGAATGCACCCGCAATTTTCCAAAGAAAGATGGATCATTGCTTCAAAGGTACCGAGAATTTATTGCAATATATATTGATGACATACTTGTTTTCAAATTGAAAAGGAGCACTTAAAGCATTTGGAAGTAATGTCAATATATAGAAAACTGGATTAATCTTATCCCCAACAAAATGTAAATGGCGTGTCAAAAAATAGAATTTACAGTGCAGAGATAGGGGAAGGAAAGTTAAAACTACAACCCCATATCATAAAGAAGATTGCGGAATTCAATGAGGAAAGCCTCAGAGAGAAAAAGGGATTAAGATCTTGGCTGGGAATTCTCAATTATGCCAGGACATATATTCCAAACCTCAGTTCAAAGTTAGGGCCATTATATGAAAAGACTTCTATACATGGCGACAAGAGAATGAAATCTTCAGACTGGGCTTTGGTAAAGGAAATAAAAACCCAAATTCAACAACTTAGGATCTAGAGCTTCCACCAGAACAAGCCTATATTATACTGGAAACAGATGGATGTATGACAGGCTGGGGAGGAGTATGCAAATGGAAAAACTCCAAATATGATCCGAGAAGTACTGAAAAGGTATGTGCATACGCACATGGAAAATTTGCTGTGATTAAATCAGTCATTGATGCAGAGATATTTGCTGCCATGGAAACCATGAGTGCACTAAAGATCCATTACTTGGATAAGGAGGAAATTACTTTAAGAACTGACTGTCAGGCCATAATAAGTTTTTACAACAAGGTGGCAAGAAATAAACCTTCACGAGTCAGATGGGTTGCTTTTACTGATTTTATTACGGGATCAGGTATAAAAGTAAACTTTGAACATATTGATGCTAAACTGAATGTGTTTGCAGATTCCCTATCAAGATTAGTCTCTGGTAAAGAGATAATCTCAGTAATAACCACTGATAAGGGAAAAGAGAAGGTTGAAGAAAGTGATTATGATTTTATACAAAAGCATCAAACAACTGAAGGTTTCAGATACAAGGATGAAGAGGAAGAAGGCTGCATCGAGCTAGCCTCTCTAGAAGGCGCATCGTTAAGAGATGAGTATGAAGAAATCTTGCAGGAAATAGGAAAGAAGATTTTCACTCCACCAGAGCATCAGAAACGGCGAATGCTAGATGACGTGGAAGAACGAGCCTCACAGAACCTGTATTATGCTCTCTGAGAACTTGAAATGATAGAGCAGGATGAAAGAAGCCGACTTCACGGAGATATCAAGAAGGTGGATATCGAATTATTTCTCAGCACTCACAAGATAAGAGAAACGAGAAAAGAACTCGGAGGTTATCCAATCGCGGTCAAATCTGTCTTGGGATGATAAAAGCAACACCCACTAAGAAAAGGAGCGTAAGGAGCGGTGGTGAGCCCAAAAGCAAGACTGAGCCGGGAGCCGTCTTGTCAATGGGTACAAATAATGCAATAACCCTTAGTCAGAAAGAAGAGTTGTCCCATCAAAAGGGACAATAATGTAAGGAATCATATTAGTGTAAAATAGCAAGGTGAGTGTGTGATAGTCAGTAAGGCTAATAGAGAATAAAGGGCATCATGAGTAAAGGGGCGATGGGGCTAATAAGCGAGCACCCTTATTCATCTATGCAACCTTTCTCCTCTATATAAAGCCATAAGAGTGTAGAGGTTTGATCGGACTTGAGCAACACCAAGCCTTTCATTCCTTTCTAAGTTTGTTCTAAAGCTTTCTGAAGATAGTAAAATAAGCTGTTAAGAGAAGAAGTAGTGAAGCTTAGAACAGCTGTTAGCTGGTTGGAGAACGAATCTTTAAAGAATCCACCAGTAACAAAAAGGGAGCTAAAAGTGATAATAGCAGAAAGTCTGGATCAACCCAAAATTGTTACGATAACCAAAGAATTAAGAAAAGAAGTTAAAGAGGTGGAAAAGATTTTACAGGAAGTAAAGAAATTGATCGGCGAATGAGTTGGGACAAGCAGGTGGAAAACCCAGCTTATATTAATGCTTTAAAAGCAACAGAAAATATTGAAGCACCATCTCAAGGATTTTCTGTACCGTCACAAACAAAAACAGCTTTTGATTTTCAAAGGGTGTTAATTAAGCAAAATAATACCCTGTTATCTCTTGTTATTGAATTACACACTCAGCTACAGGAGCTGCATATTCAAGTCAGATCTCTCAAGCAAACTGCAAGTACGTCAACAGCAGCGCCAAAGGAGCTTGAAGGAGCCATAGACGATCTAACTAAAAGGATTTCAGGCCTAAATTTGGGAAGTGAAGCAATAATCCCAAAGAAGAAGGGCTCAATTCTAATATTCAGAAATCCCTCAGAAATACTGCAAAAAGAAAAGGAGAAGTGATGGCCTCAAGAACATCCACCAGTACAAGACCACCAGCGGTCACATCGACAAATCTGCAAGTACCAAGTGCAGAAGATCAGATAAGAGATTATAGAACAGGTCAGAGAAGATTATATAATCTCCAAAGAAGAATTATGCCAAGCCAACGAAGATTTCGAAGGACTATTGAAAGTCAAGTCAACCCGGAAGAACAGCTGGAAATTTCTAGATCACAAAGAGCAAATATGGTACCAGCAGAGGTACTCTATTCAAATATGGATCGACTTTCCGATGCGAAAGAAAACCTGAGACGGTGCTCGGAGTTTTACTATCTTCAGAAAGCTTTAGAACAAACTTAGAAAGGAATGAAAGGCTTGGTGTTGCTCAAGTCTGATCAAACCTGTACACTCTTATGGCTTTATATAGAGGAGAAAGGTTGCATAGATGAATAAGGCGGGTGCTCGTTTATTAGCCCCATCGTCCCTTTACTCATGATGCCCTTTATTCTCTATTAGCCTTACAGCTATCACACAGCTCACCTTGCTATTTTACAGCTAATATGATTCCTTACATTATTGTCCTTTTGATGGGACAACTCTTCTTTACAGCTAAGGGTTATTGCATTATTGTACCCATTGACAAGACGGCTCCCCGGGGCTCAGTCTTGCTTTGGGCTCACCACCGCTCCTTACCGCTCCTTTCCTTAGTGGGGTGTTGCTTTTATCTGTGCCAAGACAGATTTGACCGCATTGGATAACCTCCAGAGTTCTTTTCTCGTTTCTCTTATCTTGGTGAGTGCCGAGAAATAATTCTGATATCCACCTTCTTGATATCTCCTGCTGTTGAAGTCGGCTTCTTTCATCTGTTCTATCATTTCAAGTTCCTGTAGAGCATAATACAGGTTCTGTGAGGCTCGTTCTTCCACGTCATCTAGCATTCGCCGTTTCTGATGCTCTGGTGGAGTGAAAATCTTCTTTCCTATTTCCTGCAAGATTTCTTCATACTCATCTCTTAACAGTCGCCTTCTAGAGGCAGCTAGCTCAGTAGCAGCTTCTTCCTCTTCATCCTTGTATCTGAAACCTTCAGTTGTTTGATGCTTTTGTATAAAATCATAATCACTTTCTTCAACCTTCTCTTTTCCCTTATCAGTGGTTATTACTGAGATTATCTCTTTACCAGAGACTAATCTTGATAGGGAATCTGCAAACACATTCAGTTTAGCATCAATATGTTCAAAGTTTACTTTTATACCTGATCCCGTAATAAAATCAGTAAAAGCAACCCATCTGACTCGTGAAGGTTTATTTCTTGCCACCTTGTTGTAAAAACTTATTATGGCCTGACAGTCAGTTCTTAAAGTAATTTCCTCCTTATCCAAGTAATGGATCTTTAGTGCACTCATGGTTTCCATGGCAGCAAATATCTCTGCATCAATGACTGATTTAATCACAGCAAATTTTCCATGTGCGTATGCACATACCTTTTCAGTACTTCTCGGATCATATTTGGAGTTTTTCCATTTGCATACTCCTCCCGACTGTCATACACGTATTGCTCTAGATGCGGTTTACAATGGAGGCGTATGAACTGAATGTGATACGACTGAAAAATTAATCTAAGCGTCTTAAAAGTCAGTATGTGGTGGGGCTAGTTCTCTTGTCGCCATGTATAGAAGTCTTTTCATATAATGGCCCTAACTTTGAACTGAGGTTTGGAATATATGTCCTGGCATAATTGAGAATTCCCAGCCAAGATCTTAATCCCTTTTTCTCTCTGAGGCTTTCCTCATTGAATTCCGCAATCTTCTTTATGATATGGGGTTGTAGTTTTAACTTTCCTTCCCCTATCTCTGCACCCAGAAATTCTATTTTTGACACTGCCAGTTTACATTTTGTTGGGGATAAGATTAATCCGTTTTTCTCGCATATATTCAGCATTACTTCCAAATGCTTTAAGTGCTCCTTTTCTGAATTTGAGAAAACAAGTATGTCATCAATATATATTGCAATAAATTCCTCAGTACCTTTGAAGCACTGATCCATCTTTCTTTGGAAAATTGCGGGTGCATTCTTTAATCCGAATGGCATTGCCAACCATTCATAAAGACCGGATGGACAGATAAATGCAGTCCATTCTATTGATGATGCTTCCATTGCTACCTGATGAAAACCAGATTTAAGGTCGAATTTTGAATATATCTTAGAGTTTCCAACCTTTTTCAGAATTGTATTGATTCCCGGTAGACTGTACTGGTCTTTGTAAGTGTTGTCATTGAGTGTCCGGTAGTTAAATACCATTCGTTCTTTGCCCTTTTCTTCTTTTCCAGTGATAGGGTTGATGCTGGTTCCAGACTGCACTATCATGGCCATGGTCCTGTGTCTGCTTTTACTGGGACGAATGACCTTTAATTTCAGCAATATGTCTATATGCTTCTGAAACACTGCTTTCATAGCTGGTGTTACATGAGATAGTGGCTTATCTTGAATAGTTATATCTGGATTTATAACATCAATTTTGCATAAAATACCATTCTTCTCCCAATGTCGTAGTGGATTGTCCCCAATGTATCCTTGTTCCTTCAATCTATTTAACAAAGGCCCATGTTTTTGTAGTACAAATGTATTTGAAGGAGTAGCTGTAAAAAGTACCTTTTCTTTGATTTCAAGATACTCCATTTCCTCCAATTGTAGCTCTTCAATTGCTGATATGGCTACTGGACTTGTAGAGATGGTTGTGATGTTTTTGTAAAAGGTTACTGTATTTCCTTCTATTCTGACTCCTCCTTGCATACTTCTGATAAAGTTTCCTCCAAGGACCATCTGAAGGAGCCATTCAGGGGATCCTTCAATCTATCGGTGAAAATATGAATAATGAAGCATATCTCAAATTTCAGGAGGTGTTGAGTGCTGCAGATGAACCTTTATGGGCTGGTTGTGAGACTCACACTAAACTATCGTTTACCGCAAGACTGTTGAATGTCAAGGCAGAGCATAATGTGTCTGAAGATTGTTTTAATAATTTTGTTCAAGCTTTTGAAGAGGCATTGCCGCGTGATCATATACTGCCCAATGATTTGTACAGTATGAAAAAACTGATGAAAGAATTAGGTCTTCCAGTGGAAAGAATTGATGTGTGCAGAGATGGTTGTATGTTATATTGAAGAGATGATGCAGATGTAGATGTTTGTAAATTCTGTAATCAAGATAGGTACAAGAGCACTAGTAGGAGCGACAGCAGTAAATCATATAGTCAGTTGTTTTATTTGCCTTTAACTCCTAGGTTACAAAGGCTTTATGCATCAAAGACAACTACTGAACACATGACTTGACATGCAAATCATCGAACAGAAGAGGGACTAATGTGTCATCCATCAGATGCAGAGGTGTGGAAAAATTTTGATAGAACATATCCTGATTTTGCGAAGGAGACTCGAAATATTAGGTTAGGTCTCTGTAAATGATTTGCTCCATTTAATAAGACACTATTCTTGTTGGCGATTATATTAACTCCGTATAATCTTCCACAGGATGTGCATGAAAACACCGTATATGTTTTTAACATTGGTTGTGCACGCCCAAAAAATCCGAAGAAGTTACTAGATGTTTATATGCAACCATTGATTGCAGAGCTAAAACAACTATGGGATGAAGGTTTTCCTACATACGACGTTCATACTAATCAGATGTTTGTAATGAAGGCTGCTCTTCTTTGGACCATAAATGACTTTCCGGCTTATGGTATGCTATCAGGTTGGAGTACTGCAGGGATCTTAGGATGCCCAATATGTATGGAGAGATCAAAGTCGATTAGATTGAAGCATGGTAAGAAGCCGAGTTATTTTGATTGTCATAGACAATTTTTACCACTAAATCATAATTTCAGAAGGAATAAAGATGAATTCACTAGGAATCGAATTGAAAGAACACCTCCGCCATTGAGATTGGCAGGTCAAGATATTTGGTACAAAGTTCTTCACTTTCCATCTGTTATTGAAGAGCCACATGGTACAACTTATGAATATGGAAGCAACCATAAATGGACCAAATGAAGTATATCTTGGGAGTTACCGTATTGGTTTAGTAATTTGATTCATCATAATCTCGATGTTATGCATATTGAGAAGAATATTTTTGATAATATGATAAATACAGTGATGGATATCACCGAAAAAACAAAAGATAATCTGAATGCAAGAAAAGATATGCAACTCATTTGTAAACGACCCACCCTTGATGTTGATGAAAATAGTAGGGGACCAAAACCAAAGGCAGTTTATACATTGAATAAGGAACAGAGACGTGTTGTTTGTGAATGGTTGAAGTCATTGAGATTTCCTGATGGGTATGTTTCTAATCTTGGGAGATGTGTTGATATGAAGGAATGCAAATTGATGGGTTTGAAAAGCCATGATTGTCATATATTCATGGAAAGACTAATTCCTATTGCCTTTAAAGAACTTTTACCGAATTTTGTATGGGGTGCCATTACAGAGTTAAGTATTTTTCTTCATGATATATGCTCAACAATTTTTGGATATTCACACATGGAGAAGTTAGAGAGAGACATTCCAATAATTTTGTGCAATTTAGAAAGGATTTTTTCACCAGCATTTTTTGATTCAATGGAATATCTTTTGGTTCACTTGCCATATGAGGCCAAAGTTGGATGACCAGTTCATTATCGATGGATGTATCCTTTTGAAAGGTATAATTCGCATATTCTATACTTCGTTATTATTGCATAAAAATGTATAATTTTTTTATATATTCATTTCTAATACAATTTGTTATATTACAATCAGATTCTTATATCATTTGAAGAAAAAAGTGAAAAATAAGGCACATGTTGAAGCCTCTATTGTGAATGCATATATTGTGGAGGAAGTAACAACTTTTGCATCATATTATTTTGAGCCTCACGTTCAGACCAAAAGACGGAAATCCGGAAGGAATGATGAAGGTTCTGTCGATCCCAATTTGAATTCATTCTCAATTTTTAATTATCTTGGTCGACCAAGTGGACTGTGTATGCAACGATACTTAACTGATCAAGAATGGTGGGCAGTCCAGACATATGTTTTACTTAATTGTCCAAAAGTATCGTCATATTTCGAGTTAGTATATATTTCCTATTTCTTCGTTAAGTGTTAATTTTTTTATGTTATAATTCAATTTTTTATTATAGGATTTTCCAAAACTTATATTACGAAATCCGACACGTGAGTTTGATCATACTGCGATCAAGAATTTGCACCATGGTTCAAATCATATTAGCGATTTTAATTTCCTCATTTTTGTTTACTCATATCTTAGCTTTTAAATCTATATCATTTTCATTTGAGTTTATGTTTATGCTAATCAAACTCACGTTCAGCAAGTATTGCTAATCCATCTATCATGGGGTCCAAATTCATTGGTTCGCACTTGGCCAGCTTATTTGTTAAACGACTATAATTTTCATACTCAAGAATATGGAAATGGAAAGAGTACAATGAATAGTGGAGTATGTGTTCAGTCTTCCAATGATGGAGGTGCAAGCAATGAATTTTATGGTTTGCTGGATGAAATTATAGAGATTGAATATCCTGGTCCAGAAATGCGAGTTATCTTATTTATGTGTCGGTTTGACCCGTCGAGAGGATGAAGGTGCATCCACAGTATAATTTGGTTGAAATAAATCATAAAAGATTGTATAAGAGATATGAACCATTTATTTTGGCACAACAAGCGATTCAAGTTTTCTATACTCCATATCCTAGTTTGAAGCGTGACAAAAATGAATGGTGGGCTGTTTGTAAAACAAAAGCACGGAAAAAAATTGAAGAGCGCTAGCAAGACATTGCATATCAACAAGACAAAGTTACAAATATGTTTCATACCGAGGAATATATTATTCCAACGTTACGAGATCCCAGCGGAATAGTGATAAACATGGATGCAACTAAAATTGATAATGATGATGAGGAGGGGGAGGAGGGGGAGGAGGAGGAGGAGGACGAGGAGGACGAGGAGGAGGAGACTGAGGATGAGGAGACTGATGAGGATGAGGAAGATGATAATGAAGACTTTGAATTTTGACGTCTAGGGTAAGTTTTTTTATATATAATTTTAGTTTTAAACTATAATTTTACCAAATTTCTTAGCTCAATTATTTGTTTATATAATGTCTCATTGTTAAATTTATATCTTTTGTCTCTGTATGTTGTGTATATTTTATTCTTATAGGTTATCAGAGGTGACATCATCGTAGCTTCTCGCAGTCTCTCATATCTTCATTATGAATATTGTAAGTTTTTCATGTTCTTCATTAAGCATAAAAGTTTTATTTGCTTTATTCTAATTTTGATTTTGGTTGATAGTTTCGACGTTGTGGCCAGAGATGACATGATTAGTAATCGCGGGGCCGATTCACCGCCCAAAGACTATACCTACATGCCCCCCTGATCAGGCTGGACCTTCACATGATCAGTCGCCAGTACCATCTCATTCGTCGACAGGGCCTTCCCATTCAAATTCACCTGTACCCGCCAAACACTCCTCTACTGAGAACATCAAAAGTTGACCGTATATATTTCCGATTGGAGATTCGTAAGTAATATAAATATTATAATTTTTAAACTATCTTAATTTTTTATCCTATTTTTTTTTCACTTTATCATAGGTTCGAAAATTCTGTAACTGTTATTCGCGAGATCAATAAAATCGTGAATAACTATTGGAGAGGAGACTCATTGTCATACTCAAGTACGCCAGGACCTACAAAAGAACTATGGTGGTGCGAGTTTAAGGTATAATTGATTCATTTTATATATTAAATAAGTGATTATATAATCAATTGTTTTTTTCCATCTAAGTGGACATTTATTTGGGACCCTACTCAAGACTTGGAAGTTAAAAGAATTTTTTAAAAAAAATGTGGCGATCATATCCGACATATATTGAGTCATGTCAAAAGTACTGGAAAAAAATCAGCCTGTGTCACGTCAGAAAATTGGACTAAAATCTCCAATTATTGGCAATCTGATGAGAGCAAAAAAAGGAGTCAACAGAATAAATTAAATCAAGCATGTAATTCTGGAGACTTATCTGCAACATATGCGGGAGGATCTATAAATATTGAGGAGCATTCACGTAGATTGGTAATTTTTTAATTCTACAATTAGTTTTTAAATTTATTTCAGATTATTATTTTATTTCTAACATTCTTATATTTAGTCTAAGGAATTGGGAAAGGAGCCGGAATTTATAGATACTTTCGTTCGCACTTTCCAAAAAAAAAGATAAGACTTGGAGTGGAGATAGAGCTAGAGCAATTAAGGTTTGAATTAATCTTTAAACTTACTTTATAACTTTAATTCTGTTAGTTATGTATATGCTCTGATTAAAATTTTAATTTTGTGTAGGAGAGATATGATCAGTTATCCTCATCTCAGAGAATTTCAGGAGATGACGGTGATAATGAGGGATCTGAGCCATCTGTTAGTAATAATTTGGATTTATGGCTTGAGGCGAGTGGAGGATCAAAAGGGGGAAGGATATTAAGTATGGGTTCTCTGAGCAGAATGCATAATGCTCCTCGTAGATCTATTTCTTCTACTCCACCAGCAGTAGCGACACAGATACATAACTTAACTGAGGAGGTTAGCAATTTGAAGGGCATAATACTTGAAAGAGATCAGCAAATTCTAGAAATACAATAACAAAACTCACAAAGGGATTAAGAAATGATAGAAATGCGACGACAACAAGCCTTTCTTATGCGACAGTTTCAACAATTTAGTTCTGGTCCAAGTCATATTCCTCCTAGTAATGATGATGATGGTGGCGACGATGATGATATTGTATGCATGTTTGTAATTTGTACTTTTAAATTTTTTTAGTTTATTGAGTTTGTTAATCCTTCATTTTTTTAATTTTTGATTAGTAATTTTTATTTTGCTTTAAACAGGAATGATCGATGAAGTCAATCCTTATGGCGGTTGAAAATGCACATCATTGTAAGTCTTTGCATATTTATTTTCGTGTTAGTATATAGTTTTTTTTTTAATGTATGATACTTTTTGTTTGTTTCTTTTCTAATGCAGGTAGAAGAATGTCGGCCATTGCTTAGCAAATGCTCTTTTCTTTTTTCTTTCGCATGTGTTGAGATCTTTTGTGTGGACATTGTTATTTGGATATCAGAACTATGTTGATGTTTGAAATGTTGTACGATATAACTTTTTATTTGGAATGTTGTATTGTTCTTAACTTATTGTGTTAGTTTATATTTATTTGGATATGAAATATTTTTGGATATTATTGAATATTATTTTGTTGTATTGAATGTGTGTGTGTTTTGTTTGTATTGAATGTATTTATTTAGATATTAGAACTTATTGTGTTTTGTTTTGTGCGTGTGAAAATTTGTATATACGATAGAATATCGAAACGGATGGAACCTGTTAAAAAATTTTTTATTTAGTGACAAATTTAGTGACAAAAATACAAATTCGTTGCTAAATTCTGAGAATTCTGCGACGAATTTTATTTTCGTCGCAAATTAGCGACGAATTTAGCAACGAAACTAACCCGCGACAAATTCTGCAACAAATTTTGTGACAAAATTTGCGACGAATATTTAATTCGTCGCAAAATTCTGCAACGCAAAATTTGCGATGAAATTTGCGACGAATTTGTATCATTCGCAAATTTACCAACGAAATCGTTATTTCGTCGCGAATTTTCTGCGATGAATTTATTTTTTCGTTGTAAAGTTTTGCGACAAATTTTTTTTTCGTCGTGAAAATTAGCAATGAAAATATTAGTTCGTCGCAAATTTTTGCGACAAATTTTTAATTCGTCGCAAAAATTTACGACGAAATAAAAAATCGTCGCAAAAATTTGCTACGAATTAAAAATTCGTTGCAAATTTGCAACGAATTTTTAATTCGTCGCAATTTTTTGCGACGAAAATTGTGACGAATTTTTGAATTCTTCGTAACTTCTGCATCAAAATTAGCGACGAAAATTTAAATTCGTCCCTAATTTTCGTCGCAAAAATTCGTCGCTATTTTTGTCGCTAATATTTGCGACGCTTTATCCGCAACGAAAATATTTTTGTCGCTAAATTCGTCACTAATTTATTTTGCAATGATTTTTTTTTTAAAATTCGTCGCTAATGACTATATTTTTTGTAGTGGAATTGAGACTAGACATGCAAGCAATCTGTAATTGATAAACGAAATAGCCTAGAAATATTTTCTTTACTCGGTTCCACCATAAGACTCATTTTTCTTGTTTACGCATCCATTTGTTGGTACTCTTCGACGTTAGTATAACACAATTCCCATATGTATTTGTTGTACTGGCATTCAAAAACTAGGCACATAAAGTCGCGTCGACCATTAATTTTGATGTGGATAGAAATATTCTCGGCCAAGTAGTCGAGTTAAGTCGATGATCAAACTGAGTTGGAGCTTAGGGAGGATTCGATCAAGAGCGACAAGTTAATTTAAATTAACCAGAAGATCCATTATATCTCGGCCACAAGCTTGTCTCGGTCACAAGTTTGTCTCGGTCATAAGCTTGTCTGCCATAAGTATATCTCGGTCATAAACTTGTCTCGGCTATAAGTTTGTCTCGGCCATAAGCTTGTCTCGACCATATCTTATTTCGACCATAAGCTTGTCTCGGCCATAAGCATATCTCGACCATAAACTTGTCTCAGTCATATCTTAATCTCGACCATAAGCATATCTCGGCCATAAGCTTGTCTCGACCATATCTTGTCTCAGCCATATCATGACTCAGCTTCATGTCTTAGCCTCATGTCTCAGCTTCATGTCCCAGCCTGATGTCTCAGCTTCTTCTATCATCAGTTTAGTTAGATGTTTGTATCTCTGACCGAAAAACTCTTCTCCAGTCTCCGCTATTAAGTCACATCTCCATCATAATGAAACCATGCTTCCCAAGATCTCCTCCGAATAGTAACGTCTCCATGAGGCCATGCCTCTCAAGATCCCCTTTGAATAGTCACGTCTCCATCATAATGAGGTCATGCCTCTCAAGATCCCCTCCGAACAGTCACATCTCCATCGTAGTTGTTAGTGCCTATAAAATCCACATATCTCCACAATGGTATGATATTGTCCACTTTGGGCTTAAACCCTTATGGTTTCGTTTTTGGGCTCTACCCTAAAGGTCTCATACCAATGGAGATATCTTTTCATCTTATAAGCACATGATCTTTTCCATGTCTTACTAATGTGGGACTTTGATTGTATTGCTCATAATCCCAATAATCTCCCCCTCAAACGAAGGACCACATTGAGCCCCCCTCAAGTCTATCCGTCCTCGAAGGACTTCCTCTGCTTGATGTCTGATCCTCAACCCATCAGGACTTCCTACCAACTATCTGGACCTTCTGATCTAGCTGAACTTCCTGCCAGTTGTCCAACCATTTTGGCCAAACTGGACTTTCTTCCAGTTATTCGGTCCTCCCGACCCAACTGGACTTCCTTCCTGATATCTGGTTCTCTTGATCCGGACATGGGAGCTCAACTTCCTTCGTTTGAGGTTCATGACTTGACATGAACCATAACTCTGATATCAAATGTTAGTGCCTATAAGATCCATATATCTCTACAATGGTATGATATTGTCCACTTCAGGCCTAAGCCCTCATGATTTTGTTTTTGGGCTATACCCAAAAGGCCTCATACCAATGGAGATATTTCTTCATCTTATAAGCACATGATCTTTTCCATGTCTTACCAATGTAAGACTCTGATTATATTGCTTATACTCCTAATAGTAATGAGGTCATTGTTAGTGAAAGCCCTAGAGCCAATCATGTGATGATTGTTGTATGGACTTTATTGTATCATATTCCTATTTATAAAGGCATGGTTATTATATTTACTTGTATTGGTGTCAAATAACTAAATATAATAATGTCCTTGAGTAGTAGGTTCTTATCTATATCAATCGATTGGTTGAATCGATAATGAGATGATATAGAGAACATTACTCTTAATCATTCCTAGTCAAGTATTAACATTCAGGGACAATGTTAATGCATAGAGACTAACATGTAGGTCAATACGATGACTTGATCTCACAAGTCATGGATATGAGATATCAAGTTGACACATGGGTATGCATTGGAGAATGCATAATGAATGATCCACCATGAGAAAGTATCATGGATCGTTATATGAGTGTCATATACTTTCTCATATGGCTATTAGTATGATTATTAGTCCTTATAGCTGAAGTCACCATGGTTCCCTACATAAGGAGTTGCATACTTTGGCTTCGTCAAACGTCACCCATAAATGGGTGGACTATAAAGGCGATTACTGGGTATGTGACAAATTATGCGGAGGGATGTGAGTGATGTAGATGGGATCTATCCCTCCTATATGACGGGAGAGACATCGTTATTCTTGATAGAGTGAGACCACGAAGTGCATGGCCATGCCCAAATGAGTCAATATGAGATATTGAGCTCATTTGATTAGAGTGAGTCTACTTGGAGTTCAAGATATAGATTGTACCGAGGATGATACGGTCTATGGCTCAATTGGTCAATCTAGATGTCAAGAATAGAGGGACATTGTCACATATTGTGAGAGTCACAATTAGTAGTCACAAAGGTGATGTTGGAGCTCAACATTCTTGTAACTTGGGTAGCAATGATGTGTTGCTAGATACCGCTCATCGCTTATGTTCCTAAATCGATTTAGGGATATTGCCAACGTTACAAGAACCTATAGGGTCACACACAAAGAGCAATTAGATGGAGATTAGGTTCATATGATGAACCATGAGGATTAGGTTCATGGGATGAACCAAATTGGATTAAGAGTAATCCAAATAAGACTAATTGAGTTGGACTCAATTAGATTCAAGTGTTGAATAAGTCTAATTTAGATTTGATTCATCAAATCAATTTAAATTAATGAATAGAAATTCATTAAATTAAATTGACTTGAATCAAATGGTTGGATTTGATCAACCATGGGAGATAAGAGGTCAAGTTTGACTTGACTTGAGAGGGAAGATGAAAGGTCAAGTTTGACTTGACCAAATGTCATGTCATGATGATGACTTGGCATGGCCGGCATTGACTTATCATGTGGTGCCACCTCATGAGGGAGACCAAGAGTCATTGGCTTTTAGAGTTACATGCATGCATGTAACCCCCCAAGAGATGGTGGCCGACCACTTATTCCATTAGATGGAATTGATTTTGTGAGTTACTCCAACTTCATCTTCTTCCTTGGATCATCCTCTCAAGCTCCCCTCTCCTCCTTGGCCGAACCATCCTAAGGGTGCTAGCACACTCAAGGTTGTGTTTTCTCCACCTATTGCTTGTGTGGATATCAATAGAGGAGTGTACACTTGACACTCTAGAGTTTCGACATGCTATTTGGACGAGCGGGATTTGCGAAGGGCATCGCATCGAGGGTAACACTCTCAACTTCTAGATCTAAGGTAGGTCTAGGTTTACTTAGCACATACATTTTTTTATTTTAATATATCTTCACACGGATCTGTGGTCGGACATTCGAGGTTTCCGCAACGCAAAAAATGGTTTTTGTGGCTCGGAAAGTCCAACAGTGGTATCATAGCCACGTGCGAAGCATGTATGTGTTTAGTTTTTGTATTAGATATAAAAATTACAGATTTTTATGTTTATGTAAATTTCCTATTTTTATCGAATTTTTGGGTATTTTTTTCGAAGAGTCGAAGCAATGAGTGTTGGGACACTTATAGGCTTCAACCATCGAGAAAAACTCTCCGAAACGGTGAGTTCTCGCTTTAGGTTTTTGGGACAGCGACTTAAGTCACTGTAAGATCAAAGTAGGGACACTCGTAAAGTTTATTTTGTGAGTAGGGCCGCTGCCCCTATCCCCGAAAGGGGCCTTGTCCCGTGATTGCGCCCAGAAACCGCTTAGCGGGACCGTTACGGAGAGGTGACTCATAAAATTGAAAAAAATAGGAAAAATTATAGAATTTTTTTTTTAAAAATACATAATTTAGAATTATGTATAATTCTGTGATTGTCATGGCCCAAGAACCCCAATATGATTGGATGATGATGTGTTATAATTTATAATACGGTCTGCGTGCCATTTTTGTGGTTGTGCGTGTTGTATAGTGTATGCGACTTACGCGTCGTGCCTCTTCTTTTGAAATTCTAGTTGTAAATAGTTTTAGACTCGAATGTAACTCGAGTTTCATATTTGTAATGTACAAAATGGAGCGGTGGAAAGTCCACTTGTAGACGAAGTTACGAGAAGGGTGCCGACGACACATGACGGTCAAAGGAAGCGCTTGGAGAAGTCGCTAGCCCTAGGTTGACCGTCCGATCTTCTCATTGGCTTGTATGTATGTGATGCATGCTTGTAGAATAATGCTTGTATATATATGATGCGTGCTAGGATATTTTTCTTGTATGTATATGATGCATGCTAGAATAATGCTTGTATGTATGTGATGCATACTAGTATAGAATAATAAAGGCCTCAATGCGTATATGATACACATTACGATTAGATTAAATCTTAATCGAATCAACTCGTAAATATTGGGGATTTGACGCCCGCTAGAGGGGGGGGGGGTGAATAGCATGAGACCCGTACGTGGATGGAATTCGTTCGCGTGCTTGTCTACAAAACTCGTTATGCGCAGCGGAATAGAAATAATAAAAGCAATAACGAAATACAATCACACGAACACAAGCATATAACGTGGTTCGGAACCGTAACGGTTCCTACTCCACGGATTGGGTTCGTACGAACCCTAGTGATGCACACACACTCACATGATCAATAATACTCCTTCTCGACACAAGTCGAAGGTGGAGAAACCTCGTACAACAGTTTACAACAATAAACTAAGTACAACAAGCAATTACAATGAATTATAATGCAATACAAGTAAAGAGATCACTTTATAAATGCCTTTAGATCGCTTGCTTGTTGATCGCTTGAACCGTGGTTGAAGACCCTGATTTGCAGCAGCAAATCGCCTCAAAACCGTCCAAGAGATCGCTTTAGAACTGATGCCAAAAACCCTTCCGTCGAGCTCCTTTTATCCTTGCGCGTGACCTGGGTTTCCGCCTATCAGTCGACTGCCATAAGTCACCAGTCGACTGATGCCACTGTTGTCGTGAGACAACGGCTCAATCCACGCTGGAAAAACTCCAACGGATCTCTTGCGATCGGCCAACATTGGCGATCGCCGCGGTAGCGTAATCGGTAGCGATCGGCTATGGAGCATTCTCATGCTCGCTACCGAATCGGTGATCGATCAGAGAAATCATCGATCGCTCCCATGAGCGTCCTCAAAGCTCTCAAAAAACTCAAGTCGACTCCGGCCCATAATGCACCTCAAACATGAGGTTTTAACCCAAGTATGGTGCCCCCATACTTGCTAGACCACCCTTAGCCTAGATCTAAGCCTTCTAGCCACCTCCATCAGCCTCACGCCTCTCGGATCCCTCCAAGTCATCCATGACTTGTTCATCCATCGCGCTAGCCTTTTGGTGCTTCCATCGGCTATGTCATGCTAACGGTGTCTACACCGCCAAGGCACATTGGACTTACGCCGCCAAGACTCCGCTTGGACTTTACGCCGCCAACCATTGGACTTTCCCTTGCCAACCCATGTTGGACTTTCCATGCCAAGACCCATGCTTGAACTTTCCATTTGCCAAGACCCATGCTTGGACTTCCCTTGCCAACCCATGTTGGACTTTCCATGCCAAGACCCATGCTTGGACTTTCCATTTGCCAAGACCCATGCTTGGACTTCCCTTGCCAACCCATGTTGGACTTTCCATGCCAAGACCATGCTTGGACTTTCCTTGCCAACCCATGTTGGACTTTACATTGCCAAGACCCATGCTTGGACTTTTCATGTGCCAAGTGTCCCACTTGGACTTTCCATGCCAAGTACACAAGACTTGGACTTTCCCATGACAATTACATTGTCATATATTTTTGTCGAAACATCAAAACATTACTCGAGTCAAACTCGAGTCCTGGTCAATCGTGACCTGGGCCGATTGCACCAACAGTAAATGCCTACCAAGTCCTTGATACCCATCATTACCTCGATCATTTGTTGTTGTTGAATCTGCCAAAGCAGAGCAACGCATATTATCTTGGTAGGGTACGGAGGGACAATCTTGGTCCCGCCTACCACAACTTGGGTGAGAGTAAGCTCAATTAGATTGAGTATAACTAGTTAACTCAATTGGATCGAGTAGAACTATAGGCATATTCCAACCGTTGGAAAGATAGGATAAGATCGCATTTACACTAAATCTTGGGCGATTTAGCCAAAGCTAACTCAAGTCTTTTGTAAATGTGGGTCTTGATCTTATAAATAAGAGTTGCATAGAGATGTAATCGGTAATGTGTTACCCACCAATCTTACTAAGTCTTGGGCGATTTAGCCAAAGTTAACTCAAGGCTTAGTATGATGTGGATATTGTCCCGCAAGAATTATAGCTAGTTTGTATGAATCTAGTAATGTGGTTTGACTACATCCATAACTCGATTCTATAAAAATCCTATAATTCAGTGGGAGTGTCACGCCCCGAGAGTATGCCGTGCCGAAAAGCAAACGGACGACATCTCCCCTGTACGTGACAACATATCGGGTTAATACAAGGCTCGTAGGCCCACAACTACAATATATGTATGGACAATACCAAACAATATATCCACAACAACACAAAAGGTGTGCACCGGTGCGACTATAACATACTATACAAAAACAACATACAAACCAACAGCCAAATACAACACTGATTATACATGGCCATAATACAAAACAACAGCGGAAGCAAATACGTGGAAAACCCCAATTGTTCAGTGTGAGATGGGATCAGCTGGCGGAGCTCCGAACGTCCAAGGAATCTTCTACCTGTTATCTGGGCGATAGGAAACCCAGGGTCCAAGGGTGGTGAGTATAAACTCAGGGGTAATATATAGAAAGTGCATGAACATATAGGGTAAAGAAATCTACAAGTATACATGTGAAGTCTACAAGTATACAGCATGAGTCCAATAGACATACAGTCCTATCCAACTCTAATAACAAGTAACTACAGTAAAATCATACTCCGCGTATATACTAAACTGCTCAACTGAACATGAAGTAATATACCAACGTACCTGACGGTCTGTAACACCAGATGCTAGATCATCCTAAACAGATTTACAATAACATAACTCATATAACGTACCAAGTCAATCCCATACCTGACCAATACTCCAACATATGAGCGATATGATCACATCACCTGTAATAACAACCCGGTCCGTACCACACAATGACATGATACTAATCAAATGCATATAACAGTCTGAATCAACGCATGTATCATGCTCAACACATAGTAGTATATAAAATGCAGATGACATGTATCATGATGAACAACCATATGCAACAATCATAGCTCAATCAAATGCAGCATCTCACAGGCATATGTAAAACATATATCAAATACATGCATACATATATATCAGCAATGCATATGTATGGTCACTGTCTGCGGACCCGTCCAACCATGACCCCAGAGTGGCCAGGGTGGCATGACAATAACAACTAGCCCGACTCCAGCTACCACTACTCTCGAGTGGCCGAGTTGGGTAGTATGACTGAGTAGCGTATAAGCGTAAAAAGCTAACTACTCCTAGGGGCCCCTGCTGCAAGTCACGCTGTCCCTACCCATGAGTAGATAAGCGCCGCACACAGGACAACTGCACGTCACACAACCACCGTCTATAGTGGGCGAGTGCTAACACCACTCTGCACGCTGGGCGCATCTCCAAGTGGCCGAGCGCGACACATCCAATGCTTTGCCCTCAACCCTGCTACCACTACCCCGAGTGGCCGGGGAGGCAGGATGACTGACGACCCGTCTCAACCACAAGGGAGACCTAGTCAACAACATGCATGCAATGAAATGATACATAGCTCCATACATGTATCCTCGCGACACTCCCTATCTCACGGGGAGTCCTGGTCAACTAAAAGTCAACTATGCAAGGACTACAATCCACAAGACTCTCTCTATCGCATAAAGAGTCATACTCATCTGACAGTCAACCACGCTAAGACCTCTAGTCAGTAGCGAGATACTATCGACCATCCATATAACCATACTCAGATATATGATCCATAATGGATATACAATCATGCTAGGACCTCTAGTCCGTAACCACATACTGACAGCCACACACGTTTATCTATGCACAGACAACTAAATCCATCATAGATGCACAACTAATATATGTACGATACAACAATCGACTCCATAACTCAATTCATCACCTAACCCTAGTGATGTAACACAGTAACCCAATCTGAGGTCACAAAGATAACCCTAATCACTTGTACTTACTGAACATCCATAAGCTAATACATAATAGGGTTTATAGTTCCTATCCGAGCTAGATAATCAATGAAGTACCAGAGTATATATCTCAAAGGTCAAGGCAGTACAAGCATATGATTAAATAAGAGTGGATTTAAGGTAAACAGGTATAAACATATATCCAAATTCATGCACTAGAATTTGATCAAAACTACCGGACCAGGTAGATATTACCCACCTGCTATGTAGCTCATATCAGCCATCCCTACTACGAGAAGCATCACTAATCAAAGTCCTGAAATCAACATCCTGTAGTCAACAAGTAAACATCGACAAAGTCTATCATAAGTCCAATGATGGTATCAAATCCCAAATCGAACTTACCTAGCTCGATTCATTCGTACCCAGTAGATCTGAAACAAGGTCTTCAATCGTATAGGAACAATCCCTATGCAGCTCACTATCATGTAGATACACCCTGTAACCATTGTCCAAAGTAACTACATGAATATCATCCCATCACAAGAGCACTAAATTTGAACTCACCTCACTTCACTTCCAAATCACAACTGCAATTTCTAACAATCCGAACACCATAGATGACAAAAATAAGGATAACAAAGCTTACCAATCAGCTCTTCACCGGCAACGTTTCTCCCCCGTTCACCGTCGACCATCAAACTCCACAAACTGCCCAAAACATAGATTGAAGCTCAATAGATGAATCCACAGCTAAATCCAAAGGGAAACGATGACAAAAACCCAAAATACACAGAAATCGCGAACCTATGTCGGCAGCTCACTGCCGCGACAACATCGTCGCCGATCTACTTGCGCGAAGGATGCTGTGACCTCGGAAACAAAGGATCAACTGGGGCGGCGACGTCACCGATCAGCAACGGCGACGACTGGCACAGCGACATCAACTGGTTGCTCCGGCGACGATCGGGCAGAGAAGATCACCATCTGACAAAACAGAGGGGAGCTGGCTCAGTGGCTGCGGTGATCGTCCCTTGCGCCGACAAAGGGGCATCGACGATCCAAGGCGACTGCGACGACTGAGGAGCTCACGATGGTCGCTGACGAAGAAGACAAACGACGGCGATGGAGAAATCGACAGAAGAGGCGATGGTGCAGAGAAGGAGAGAAAGAAATCGCAATCCCTCACCCGATTCAAGCCGCACGGCATCTCTCCTACCGGCCGATCCTCCACCGTCGGCGACAGCGGCTCGTGGAGGAAGATGAGCGGAGAAATCGCGAGTCGCGCGAGTGAGAAGAAGAAATTACGATCGCGATCTGAGGAAGAACTGTGGCTGTGGATCGGGTTTGTATAAGCCATTCTGCCTAGAACTTGAACCGGACCTAGGTCAAAACCTAGCCTAAGTTGAACCCAAGCTAACCTAGGTTTAGCCCAAATACCCATTTAGGCTTAAATCCTCGTATGAACTCCTTTTTAATCCGGAAAAATTCCTAAAATTTCTAAAAATTCCATGAAATAATTCCCAATTAGCAAGGGCTATTATTTTATTTTATTTTTTTTTTCTATCTTACATTCTCCCCCACTAATAAAAATTTGGTCCCCAAATTTCCGACTCACGTACGAATACGATATGTCACAACAACTATCTCAAGTATCTGGAGAAAAAGTCACACCTCAGGTGACTAAGTGGGGTACTGAGCTCGAGTATTACATTCTAGCTCTTATATACACTCTCAACCGACCTATAAAAAGGTAAATAACTGTACCAAAGTAGAGCTCTATACTCGTAATCGATGGGAGACTTTTCCAGAATCGTAAGGTGAATCATGAATCACTATCAGAAATGATACTCAAGGTTACTCCATGGATATAATTTCATTAAGCAATCCAACGGAGTCCATCTTACGGCTCGGAAGAAAATGAGCGGACCTAGCTAATCGATTATCGACTACCCAAATCCGATCAAGTACTTTCCGAATTCTAGATAATCTCCCAACACAGTCTAACGTACTAGGCTCCCACTTCATCACGGTACGTAACCCTACCGATCACAATATTCCACCTTTGCTTGTTGGCATACCCAACATCAAACTACGAAATCAATCGTGTTCCATATATCGTTCCACCACAAAGGATGTCTCAAACTCGCTATTTTCGGATATGCTCCGAATACATCACTCACGAATGAAGAGTCTCCTGAAACAACTCTTCCTAAATCGAATGCAACTCTGGGAACCACTATCCTTCCCAGAGACGGAGATTTATTCTCATAAGAGAAATTAATCCAATGTCCAAAATTCACTCTGTCACACAGAACTGAAAGTAACTAGAAGACTATAATGACTAATCTCGTTAGTTTCTCAACTAGCGTTTCATTCAACGGCATCGGAATCGCTCCTAATCCCTGAAATGATGCCTCTATGTGCAGTACTCTTCCATCCATATCGGATGGATTAACTAACACTGACACAAAAGTCAACCACCTTCTAGGCCCTGAAACCTAGCTTCACAAACTTCCGACCAGGTGATTCCCATCACCTTCTTGGTCCAACAAGTCGACGGTATAGTATCGCTAGAACATCCTATCCTCATCTATGGTAAATACTAAATCAATCTAGGGAAACCACAACTTTCCTCAAGATTGGGAATATATCCATAATTATATCCTCCACAGATATTATGATAATCGATCTCAAATACTCCAAGAGTACTTGATTTCTCAAATCCATGAACGACTAAATCATCGATAAGTCTAACAACATTATCAACATCTCCTAAAATTCATACCAAGTATGAAATGTCGTCTTCTACACACTTGCATCCCTTTTACTCTAAGCTACAAATAGCTCAATCATCACACCGATATTGATAAGTGTATGACACCAAGTCACTACAATATCAACACTCCAATCATAAATCAACCCTAGAATAACCTCAGGTGTCTAAAACGAAGTATATTCACTCACAACTACTGCATTCCAATCATCGATAATCGATGCATAATCTCAAAGGTTTGTCTCTATTTTAACAAAGAGTTACAAGTCTTCTCAAAAGAAACACTAAGGCAGATAAATCTCCCATAGTGTTTAGCAACACTGATACACATAAAATCATCTCCCGGTATGAGGTCCCCAAGGTCAGGACTATTCCCGAAATCACTTCAATCACATATTCCACTTGCCCATGCAGTGACCAGCCCGAGAGTTCATCCGTAACTACATCCGAATACGCTCGAATTATATGCACATTCAAGATACATGTTATACCCTCATTTCAACAATTTACCTATCCGCAAGGATATGTTTATAATAAAGGTATGTCTAGCAAAGGCTAAGGGTATCCCTTGACTTCTTGATTGTTGGTCAACATCTCACCTGACGGTAGAGATACCACCAATCCATAAGTCGATAGAAACCCATCTAATCCTATCTAAGAATGTTCTAGACCTGGCTACCTGTGACTATCAGTATCTCCCAATATATCCACATAGGGTAAACTAAGGTAATACCCCAAATGATCAATTCTTCGGTCTACTATATCTCTTCTCGAGTAATCATGTAAACTAGTCCAACATCTGTTCTGGACGACTGAGCTCATGTAGATGCAAAAGTCTGCCATGGAGGAACTGAAGTCAACTACTGAACCTGAAGTACAAACTGATGCAACTGTAGTGGAGATGGTAAACACTGTTGTACTGGCAAAGGGTACACCACCGGCTGAAAAATACTGAAGAACTGTCATCATCGTAGCACGCTCTAACTCTGTGAAAGGTATAGCTGCAACTGGAGGATACCGCATAAATACGACCATTGTCGTATACTCTCTCTCCTCTGAATAAAGCATAACCACATCTGGGAAGATAACTGTTGCTGTCGTCTGGGAAGGTAACAATTGTTGTCTGAACGTCTGAGTCTTCTGAGATATCTTCGGCTGATACCGCTGAGTAACTTACTTCTTCCGGATGAAAGTATCAAAAAGCTTCAACTATATCTGAGGTAGTAAATCGCTGCTGATGTGATAACCCAATCTTCTGTAATGATCTCAGCTTTCGAGGTTGTGGATCGTCCACTCGAAAGCATCATCCATAGTCTTCAACTGAGTCTTCACAATATATACTCTCCTCGTAGATACCGACTGCTTATAGTAGAAACAGATACAATGGTCCATCGGATAATCTGGCTCTGTGTCTCATCGTAACCCGCACTGCACACACATAATCTCCCTTCGGAGTCTTTCCTCTGAGTTCGCTGATAAACATGAGAAGCTGCTGACAATCTGCAATCGGTCTTCTATGATCGAAAAAAAAAACTCTCCAATAGTCGCTCGTGACTCATGACTTTAATCTTGCTCCTTTTATCCAACATTCGGAGACTTCTAATTCCAATAATTTGACTTGCAATATCTGCTTATCAAATCTTCAACTCTTAAAATACTTGCTACGGAGTCATTTCTATACAAATGACTCGGTCTAACGTCTTCCGATAGGATCTGATAGGAGACCCAAACATCCTGATCAAGATGTCAACCGATAAACCATAGGTGACTTAAGACATGTCGATCACATTCTCGAGCTATTAGGTGGTCGTAACCCTCGCAAGTCTAACGACTCTGCATGGTACTTTCATTACCAAACGATCACCTAACCCGAAGCTCAAGAATTATCCGGCGATGAGTCAAAGAAGATGGCATAGGAAAATACTCTCTCACAACATCACTACACCGTGGCCAAGTGACGTGTGATTTCCCGCAGGCTATTTCCTATATCTTCCACCAAGTATCGGGTTGATCCCGATAATGGTAATCAGCCCACTCTACTTTCTTCGTATAACACGAGTTAAGTACTCAAAAGTACTCCCAAAGTTATACAACCTAAAATGACCATCTCAGGGCTCAAAATCCCTATGAATATCTCCAAACTAATCCTCTACTATCAGCACCAGCAATAGTATACTCGCTTAGTCCATTACCCCATAGGTAATGATCTGACTAACATAATTAGTGAAAATCCTTAGGACTGTAATCCTTGATCTCCACAAGGGATATAACTACCTAACTCCTGCTTTCCGACTCGGTATCAGTCGGCTCTCAAAGGTAATTACCTTTTCGATAGTAGGTATATGTCTAATAACCTCAATATGTCGTTCTCGTGGTCAACTCAAACCACGATTACGAATACTAACCAACACCCTACAAGTCATCCATATTATAAGCAACTAAGTGCATAGCCAATAGAAGGATATGTAATAACAGTTAACATACCTTAAACCTTGTAGCTCGGAGATGTCCGCAACAGCTTGATCCCAGAACTCACAAAACCAAAACCGAGTAAAGCAAAACTCGATGTCCGAACGAAATTAAATCCGAAAATGGACTTTAAAACCTAGGGCTCTGATACCAATAAAATTGTGACACCCCGAGAGTATGCCGTGCCGAAAAGCAAACGGACGACATCTCCCCTGTACGTGGCAACATATCGGGTTAATACAAGGCCCGTAGGCCCACAACAACAACAATATATATATATATATATATATATATATATATATATGGACAATACCAAACAATATATCCACAACAACACAAAAGGTGCGCACCGGTGCGACTCTAACATACTATACAAAAACAACATACAAACCAACAACCAAATACAACACTGATTATACATGGCCATAATACAAAACAACAGCGGAAGCAAATACGTGGAAAACCCCAATTGTTCGGTGTGAGATGGGATCAGCTGGCGGAGCTCCGAATGTCCAAGGAATCTTCTACATTATCAGGCGACGAAACCTGGGGTCGAGGGTGGTGAGTATAAACTCAGGGGTAATATATAGAAAGTGCATGAACATATAGGGTAAAGAAATCTACAAGTATACATGTGAAGATCTACAGGTATACAACATGAGTCCAATAGACATACAGTCCTATCTAACTCTAATAACAAGTAACTACAGTAAAGTCATACTCCGCGTATATACTAAACTGCTCAACTGAACATGAAGTAATATACCAACGCACTGACTGAGAATACACGATGCTAGATCATCCTGAACAGATTTACAATAACATAACTCATATAATGTACCAAGTCAATCCCATACCTGACCAATACTCCAACATATGAACAGTATATGATCACCTGTAATAACAACCCGGTCTATACCACACAATGACATGATACTAATCAAATGCATATAACAGTCTGAATCAACGCATGTATCATGCTCAACACATAGCAGTATATAAAATACAGATGACATGTATCATGATGAACAACCATATGCAGCAATCATAGCTCAATCAAATGCAGCATCTCACAGGCATATGTAAAACATATATCAAATACATGCATACATATATATCAACAGTGCATATGCATGGTCACTGTCTGCGGACCCATCCAACCACGACCCCAGAGTGGCCAGGGTGGCACGACAATGACAACTAGCCCGACTCCAGCTACCACTACTCTCGAGTGGCCGAGTTGGGTAGTATGACTGAGTAGCATATAAGCGTAAAAAGCTAACTACTCCTAGGGGCCCCTGCTGCAAGCCACGCTGTCCCTACCCATGAGTAGACAAGCGTCGCACACAGGACAACTGCATGTCACACAACCACCGTCTATAGTGGGCGAGTGCTAACACCACTTTGCACAAAGGCCAAAAGGATTCCAGCCTACCACTGCCTATAGTGGCCGAGGCGTGCACATCCAATGCTCGCCTCAACCTCAAGTACCACTACCCCGAGTGGCCGGGGAGGCAGGATGACTGACGACCCGTCTCAACCACAAGGGAGACCCAGTCAACAGCATGCATGTAATGAAATGATGCATAGCTCCATACATGTATCCTCGCGACACTCCCTATCCCACGGGGAGTCCTAGTCAACTAAAAGTCAACTATGCAAGGACTACAATCTACAAGACTCTCTCTATCGTATAAAGAGTCATACTCATCTGACAGTCAACCACGCTAAGACCTCTAGTCAGTAGCGAGATACTATCGACCATCCATATAACCATACTCAGATATACGATTCATAATGGATATACAATCATGCTAGGACCTCTAGTCCGTAACCACATACTGACAGCCACACACGTTTATCTATGCACAGACAACTAAATCCATCATAGATGCACAACTAATATATGTACGATACAACAATCGACTCCATAACCCAATTCATCACCTAACTCTAGTGATGTAACACAGTAACCCAATCTGAGGTCACAAAGATAACCCTAACCACCTGTACTTACTGAACATTCATCAGCTAATACATAATAGGGTTTATAGTTCCTATCCGAGCTAGATAATCAATGAAGTACCAGAGTATATATCTCAAATGTCAAGGCAGTACAAGCATATGATTAAATAAGAGTGGATTTAAGGTAAACATGTATAAACATATATCCAAATTCATGCACTAGAATTTGATCAAAACTATCGAACCAGGTAGATATTACCCACCTGCTATGTAGCTCGTATCAGCCATCCCTACTACGAGAAGCATCACTAATCAAAGTCCTGAAATCAACATCCTGTAGTCAACAAGTAAACATCGACAAAGTCTATCATAAGTCCAATGATGGTATCAAATCCCAAATCGAACTTACCTAGCTCGATTCATTCGTACCCAGTAGATCTGAAACAAGGTCTTCAATCGTATAGGAACAATCCCTATGCAGCTCACTATCATGTAGATACACCCTGTAACCATTGTCCAAAGTAACTACATGAATATCATCCCATCACAAGAGCACTAAATTTGAACTCACCTCACTTCACTTCCAAATCACAGCTGCAATTTCTAACAATCCGAACACCATAAATGACAATAATAAGGATAACAAAGCTTACCAATCAGCTCTTCACCGGCAACGTTTCTCCCCCGTTCACCGTCGACCATCAAACTCCACAAACTGCCCAAAACATAGATTGAAGCTCAATAGATGAATCCACAGCTAAATCCAAAGGGAAACGACGATGAAAACCCAAAATACATAGAAATCGTGAACCTATGTCGGCAGCTCACTGTCGCGACAACATCGTCGTCGATCTACTTGCGCGAAGGATGCTGTGACCTCGGAAACAAAGGATCAGCTGGGGTGGCGACGTCACCGATCAGCAACGGCGACGGCTGGCACAATGACATCAACTGGTTGCTCCGGCGACGATCGGGCAGAGAAGATCACCATCCGACAGAACAGAGGGGAGCTGGCTCAGTGGCTGCGGTGATCGTCCCTTGCGTCGACAAAGGGGCATCGGCGATCCAAGGCGACTGCGACGACTGAGGAGCTCACGGTGGTCGCTGACGAAAAAGACAAACGACGGCGATGGAGAAATCGACAGAAGAGGCAATGGTGCGGAGAAGGAGAGAAAGAAATCGCAATCCCTCACCCAATTCAAGCCGCACGACGTCTCTCCTATCGGTCGATCCTCCACCGTCGGCGGCAGCGGCTCATGGAGGAAGATGAGCGGAGAAATCGCGAGTCGCACGAGTGAGAAGAAGAAATCGCGATCGCGATCTGAGGAAGAATTGTGGTTGCGGATCGGGTTTGTATAAGCCATTCTACCTAGAACTTGAACCGGACCTAGGTCAAAACCTAGCCTAAGTTGAACCCAAGCTAACCTAGGTTTATCCCAAATACCCATTTAGGCTTAAATCCTCATATGAACTCCTTTTTAATCCGGAAATTTTTTTAAAATTTCTAAAAATTCCATGAACTAATTCCCAATTAGCAAGGGTTATTATTTTATTTTATTATTTTTTTCGTATCTTACAGGGAGCATCATTTGATTAAAGGCCTAATTAAATCATAAAAGGAATATGATATTAATTCTCTGCATTGTATGTTGTAGATTACTATGTCGACAAACATGAACACTCTCTCTCTCTGTTCTATCCTTGAGAAGGACAAGCTCAATGGAGTAAATTTCCTGGACTGGTACAGGAACCTGAGAATCGTTCTCACCCAAGAAAAGAAACTGTACATCCTGGAGCAGCCCATTCCGGGGGCACCTTCTGCCACTGCCTTGCGAGCTGACAAAGATGCTTACAAGAAGCATCAATATGATGCATTAGATGTGTCATGTCTAATGCTCGCGACCATGAACTCTGAGCTTCAGAAGCAACACGAGTTCATGAATGCTTTTGATATGGTTGAACATCTTCGTCAACTATATCAAGGACAAGCAAGGCACGAGAGATATGAAGTCTCTAAGGCATTGTTTGGTTCCAAAATGCAAGATGGGACTCCCGTAGGTCCATATGTACTCAAGATGATTGGGTACGTAGAAAACCTACAGAGATTTGAATGACCCCTTGGCCAAGAGCTGGCCACTGACTTAATCTTGCAGTCTTTGCCGTAAAGCTAAAATCAATTTGTCATGAATTACAACATGAATAAAATTGATAAGACACTGCCTGAGATGCTCAGCATGTTGAGAACTGCTGAGCTCAACCTTAAGAAGGAAAAATCTGATGCCATTTTGATGGTGCAAAAGAAGAAAGGCAAGGGCAAGCCTAAAGATAAGAGAAAGTCCCAAGCCAAGGGTAAAGGCAAGGAACTGAAACCCAAAGGAGGGGTGGCCAAGGAAGGGGCTTGCTTCCACTGCAAGGAAGCAGGACACTAGAAGCATAACTGCAAGGCATACCTGGAAGATCTTAAGAAGAAGAGAAGTGAGACTTCTACTTCAGGTATAAATGTTATAGAAGTCAATCTATCTATTTCTTCATCATGGGTATTAGATACTGGATGTGCATCACACATTTGTACCAATGTGCAGGTGCTGAGAAATAGCAGGGCATTGACAAAGGGTGAGGTGGACGTACGAGTAGGTAATGGAGCAAGAGTTGCTGTTGTTGCTGTAGGAACTTATGATCTATCTCTACCCTCTGGGCTTGTACTAGAATTAGATGAATGTTGTTATGTGCCTGCCTTAACTAAGAACATAATTTCAGTTTCGTGTTTGGACAAGAAAGGATTTACATTTATAATAAAGAATAAATGTTGTTCAGTTTATTTAAATGATATGTTCTATTGTAGTGCACCTCTAATGAACAGACTCTACTTTCTAGACTTAGAGAGCCCTATCTATAACATAAGTGTCAAAAGGTTCAAGTCAAATGAGTTGAACCAAACCTATCTCTGGCATTGTCGCTTAGGTCACATAAATGAGAGTTGCTTATCTCATCTCCATAAGGATGGGCTGCTAGACTCATTTGATTTTGAATCATATGAGACATGCGAGTCTTACCTTTTAGGCAAGATGACCAAGACTCCCTTTAGTGGACACAGCGAAAGAGCAACGAACTTGTTAGGACTTATACATAGTGATGTATGTGGCCCTTTCAATGTTGCTGCTAGAGGTGGTTACATCTACTTTATTACATTTACTGATGACTTCAGTAGATATGGTTATGTGTATCTCATAACACAAATCAAAATCCTTTGAAAAGTTCAAAGAATTCAAGAATGAAGTACAAAACCAGATTGACAAGAGTATTAAGATACTTCGATCAAATCGAGGTAGTGAATACCTTAGCCATGAGTTTCGTGACTATCTAGCTGAGTGTGGGATTCTATCCCAACTCACTCCTCCTGGAACACCACAAATCTTCCTATATCCTTTTGGAGATATGCTCTAGACATAACAACCTTTACCCTTAATCGTGTACCATCCAAGGCTGTAATAAAGATACCATATACGATATGGAAAGGGAGAAATCCCAAGATGTCTTTCATGAGGATTTGGGGTTGTAAGGCTTACGTTCGACGTCAAGTCTCAGACAAACTGGGACCCAAATCCGATAGGTGCTATTTTGTTGGATATCCCAAGGATACAAAGGAATATTACTTCTACATTCCCAGTCAGCACAAAGTGTTTGTAGCAAAGACTGGGGTTTTTCTAGAAAGGGATTTTGTTTCTAGAAAAACTAGTGGGAGTACGTTCGATCTTGAAGAAATTCAAGATAAGGACCATAGCACTGAGGCCTTGATGGAGGTTGAACAGGAACCACAAAGTGTTGTGGATGATGAGATTGTTGCACAAAGAGTTATGGAACAACCACCTGTTCATGTAGACCTACCTCTTTGCAGGTCTAATAGGGTACGTCATCAGCCTGAGAGATATTCATTTCTCTTGTCTGACCATGATGACAGTATGCTCATTGAGTATGAGCCTACCTCCTATCAGGAAGCTGTGATGAGCCCAGATTCTGAGAAATGGTTAGAGGCCATGAGATCCGAGATGGAATCCATGTACACCAACCAAGTATGTACTTTGGTTGATCCACCTGAAGGGGTCAAATCCATTGGGTGTAAGTGGGTCTTTAGGAGAAAGACTGACATGGATGGACTTACGCATACCTATAAGGGACGATTGGTGGCTAAAAGTTTCAAGCAAATTCATGGTATTGACTATGATGAAACCTTTTCTCTAGTGGCGATGTTTAAGTCCATTCAGATCTTGCTTGCTATTGCAACATACCACGATTATGAGATCTAGTAGATGGATGTCAAAATCACATTTCTGAATGGAAACTTACTCAAGGATGTGTACATGACACAACCTGAGGGTTTTGAAGATCCACAGCATACTGGGAAAGTATGCAAGCTGCAAAGGTCCATTTATGGGCTAAAGCAAGCCTCTCGGAGTTGGAATCTTCGATTCGATGATGCGAACAAACAGTTTGGTTTCATCAAGAATGAAGATGAATCCTGTGTCTATAAGAGGGTTATTGGGAACACAGTTGTCTTCCTTGTATTATATTTGGATGACATACTACTCATTGGGAATGACATCCCTTCGCTACAGTCTGTGAAGACTTGGCTAGGGACATGCTTCTCAATGAAGGACTTAGGTGAAGCAACCTGTATTCTAGGCATCAAGATATATAGAGATAAATCTAAGATATTGCTTGGCCTAAGTCAGAGTACATACATTGACATGGTTTTACTATGGTTTACCATGTAGAATTCCAAGAAGGGACTTCTGTCGATGTCACATGGTCTAAGTCTTTCGAAGACTCAAAGTCCCTCTTCTAAAGAGGAGAGAGACCGCATGGATAAGATCCCTTACGCATCTGCTATAGGATCTATCATGTACGCCATGCTATGTATTCATCCTGATGTCTCATATGCTTTGAGCATGATGAGTAGATACCAGTCAGATCCAGGTGAGCGTCACTGGATAGCAGTCAAGAATATTCTTAAGTATTTAAGAAGGACTAAAGAATATTTCTTGATATTTGGAGGCGATGAGGAGCTAGCTGTAAAGGGTTACAGCGATGCCAGCTTCCAAACTGACCAGGATGATTATAGATCGCAGTCAGGGTTCGTGTTTTGCTTGAATGGTGGCGCTGTGAGCTGGAAGAGTTCAAAGCAGGACACAGTTGCTGATTCTACAACAGAAGCCGAGTATATTGCTGCATCTAAGGCAGCAAAGGAGGTAGTTTGGATCTGCAAGTTCATTATAGAGCTTGGGGTGGTTCCTAGCATAGCAGATCCCATAGAGCTCTATTGTGACAACAATGGAGCGATTGCATAGGCTAAGGAACCTCGCTCACACCAGCGGACCAAACACATACTACGGCGCTTCCATCTCATTCGAGAGATTATCGATAGAGGAGATGTGAAAATTTGTAGAGTACCCACAGAGGCTAATATCGCAGATCCCTTGACCAAGGCTTTGGCATAGAAAAGGCATGATAGTCACACTAGGTCATTGGGTATTAGATACTATGGTGATTGACACTAGTGCTAGTGGGAGATTATTAGTGAAAGCCCTATCATGTGATGATTATTGTATGGACTTTATTGTATCATATTCCTATTTATAAAGACATGGTTATTATATTTACTTGTATTGGTGCCAAATAACTAAATATAAAAATGTCCTTGAGTAGTAGGTTCTTATCTATATCAATCGATTGGTTGAATCGATAATGAGATGATATAGAGAACACTACACTTAATCATTCCTAGTCAAGTATTAACATTCAGAGACAATGTTAATGCATAGAGACTAGCATGTAGGTCAACACGATGACTTAATCTCACAAGTCATGGATATGAGATATCAAGTTGACACATGAGTATGCATTGGAGAATGTATACTGAATGACCCGCCATGAGAAAGTATCATGGATCGTTATATGAGTGTCATATACTTTCTCATGTGACTATTAGTATGACTATTAGTCCTTATACCTGAAGTCACCATGGTTCCCTACATAAGGAGTTGCATACTTTGGCTTCGTCAAACATCACCCATAAATGGGTGGACTATAAAGGCGATTACTAGGTATGTGACAAATTATACGGAGGGATGTGAGTGATGTAGATGAGATCTATCCCTCCTATATGATGGGAGAGACATCGTTATTCTTGATAGAGTGAGACCACGAAGTGCATGACCATGCCCAAATGAGTTAATATGAGATATTGAGCTCATTTGATTAGAGTGAGTCCACTTGGAGTTCAAGATATAGATTGTACCGAGGATGACACGGTCTATGACTCAATTGGTCAATCTAGATGTCAAGAATAGAGGGACATTGTCACATATTGTGAGAGTCATAATTAGTAGTCACAAAGGTGATGTTGGAGCTCAACATTCTTGTAACTTGGGTAGCAATGATGTGTTGCTAGATACCGCTCATTGCTTATGTTCCTAAATCGGTTTAGGGACATTGCCAACGTTACAAGAACCTATAGGGTCACACACAAAGAGAAATTAGATGGAGATTAGGTTCATATGATGAACCATGAGGATTAGGTTCATGGGATGAACCAAATTGGATTAAGAGTAATCCAAATTAGACTAATTGAGTTGGACTCAATTTGATTCAAGTGTTGAATAAGTCTAATTTAGATTTGATTCATCAAATCAATTTAAATTAATGAATAGAGATTCATTAAATTAAATTGACTTGAATCAAATGGTTGGATTTGATCAACCATGGGAGATAAGAGGTCAAGTTTGACTTGACTTGAGAGGGAAGATGAAAGGTCAAGTTTGACTTGACCAAATGTCATGTCATGATGATGACTTGGCATGGCCGGCCAATGATGATGTTCCACATCATCATTGACTTTTCATGTGGTGCCACCTCATGAGGAAGACCAAGAGCCATTGGCTCTTGGAGTTACATGCATGCATGTAACCCCCCAAGAGATGGTGGCCAACCACTTATTCCATTAGATGGAATTGATTTTGTGAGTTACTCCAACTTCATCTTCTTCCTTGGATCATCCTCTCAAGCTCCCCTCTCCTCCTTGGCCGAACCATCCTAAGGGTGATAGCATACTCAAGGTTGTGTTTTCTCCACCTATTGCTTGTGTGGATACCAATAGAGGAGTGTACACTTGACACTCTAGAGTTCCGGCAAGCTATTTGGACGAGCGGGATTTACGAAGGGCATCGCATCGAGGGTAACACTCTCAACTTCTAGATCTAAGGTAGATCTAGGTTTACTTAGCACATACATGTTTTTATTTTAATATATCTTCGCACGGATCCGTGGCCAGACTTCCGGGGTTTCCGCAACGCAAAAAGCGGTTTTTGCGACTCGGAAAGTCTAACAGTCATGCCTCCCAAGATCTCCTCTATGAAGTCACATCCCCATCAGAGGTCACGTCACTAGATTTCTCTTGCTTCATCACCTATATAAAGGTAACAAAGAGGAAGAAGAGGGGGGCATCAGTAATCTTGAACCTTGAGCTTTGCCTTTTTAGGCAGCTTTCTCCATATTCTCCACATTCTGACTTGGGCATCGGAGGGGCTTGGTCGAGGTCCCCCTCGGCCCCCCTTTTTCACCCGTTTGTAAGTCTCCTTAGGTCACCGCCCCGACAGCTCTGACGACCCTCGTCATCTCAGCTGCAGTACAAGATGATGTTGGTGCAATCGGCCCAGGACTCGAGTTTGACTCGAACTGTATTTTGATGTTAGACAAAACGTATGACATGGGATTGTCATGGGAAGTCCAACATGGATTGGCCATGTAAATCCAAGTGTGTAGCCTTGGTGGTGAAAAGTCCAAGCATGGGGCTTGATTTTGGGAAAATCCAAGCATAGGGCTTGGTGTTGGAAAGTCCAACATGGGTTGGCCACGTAAGTTCAAGTGTGTAGCCTTGGCGGTGAAAATCTAAGCATGGGGCTTGGCATGGAAAATCCAAGCATGAGGCTTGGTGTGGGAAGTCTTGAGGACTTGGCAAGTTCACTAGGCTCGGGGTCTTTGAGTCGGTGAAGGATGACATTGCGAAGCCGTGCACTTAGTGCATCCGATGGACCGCCGGACGGGGAGTGAATGGAGTGAGGCCCAAGGGAAGCATACTTCGAGGGCAAGAGATGCGAAGGATGACATTACGAAGTCGTGCGCTTGGTGCATCCAAGGAACGTAGGCCGAGGGAAGAGAGCTTCAGTGGGGAACTCCATGAGAGGATGAGGTGGACTTGGCCAAGTGGCTAAGACTGAGTGTCGGAGGCTCAAACATGGTGTTTGAGGGTTTACCCAACAGTTGAATGCTCAAACAACTTGGTGTTTGAGGTTTTACCCGATATCAGTCGACTGGTATAGGTACCAGTCGACTACTCTAGGTCGATTGGACTTGACCGGTGTTCGACTGACTAGGTTTTGGCCGAAAAGTCGACTACCGAGGGAGGGCAAACGACTGCAGACACCATCAGTCGACTGATGATGGAGATCAGTCGACTGATCGGGGCGAATTCGGGCACAGAACACTTTTCAATCGAGTGATTGCGCCAAGCACTCGACTGATGGGGTTATTAGTCGACTGATGTGTATGATCAGTCGACTGATGGTTATCCGTTGGGTTTTTCCCAACGTGGATTCGGTCATTGTGAGACAACGACTACAAGAGTAGTTGACTGGAGGCCAGGAGCAGTCGACTGACCAGCAAGAAATCAGCACGAGAAAAACATAAAAGGAGGAGCTTGGGAAGGATTTCAACAAGGATTTTTGGGGAGATTTTAGAGGGGAATTGTTGCTGCATACAAGACCTTCAAGAGCCAAACCAAAGCAAGCAACAAGCAAAAGCGATCAAAGCCATTTGTGTAAAGTTTTCTTTCGTATTGTCTTTGTATTTGCTTGTACTTTTGTATTACCGTGTAATTGCTTATACGAGGTTTCTCCACCTTCGACTTGTGTCGAGAAGGAGTTGTTGTTAGTGTCGTGCGCATAACACGAGCTCGTTGAGCTCACCCGTGGAATAGGAACCCTAAGGTTCCGAACCACGTATATCTTGGTGTATTGTGTGTGCTTTGTATTTGTCTCGTATATTCGTACTTGTTATTTGTATTTCCACTGCGCTAACGAATTGTAGAGACGACCACGCAACGAACGCGAACAAATTCCACCGTATACGTAAATTAGGGCTATTTAGTCCCCTCTAGCCAGCCACCAACCTTCCAACAGATGAATCTCCGGAGGCAGTTGATCCAGCCAAGCCAACTCACGAAAGTTGCCGAATCACCACTCCTTGCAAACTGTTGGAATATATCTCGGCAAGCATTGTATCTCGTCTGCATTATATCTTGGCAACATTGTATCTTAGCTGCATTGTATTTTGGCTGCATTATATCTCGGTAAGCATTGTATCTCGGTTGCATTATATCTCGGTTGCATTATATCTCAACAATATTGTATCTCGGCATCATTACATCTCGACAACATTGTATCTCAGTCGCATTGCATCTCGGTAGTATTATATTTCAACTGCACTATATCTCGACAGCATTGCATCTCGACAGCATTGTATCTCGGCAAGCATTGTATCTCAGCTGCATTATATCTCGGTAGTATTGTATCTCAGCAGCATTGTATCTCGGCTGTATTATATCTCGGCAGCATTGTATCTTAGCAACACAGAATCATCACCCCTTGACCGACTTGTCTCTCATCTCGACATCTCAGTCATAACATAATTGGCGCCATCTGTGGGAAACGTTGAAGATGAGATGTTGAGATGGGAGACGCTTTAATGTCAGATGGTTCAAGATGTCTCTCATTCAAGATCACTCTTCCAAGATGACTCTTCTCAAAGCTCTCTCATCCGAAGATGTCTCTTTCGAGCTCTCAAATTTAGCTCTTCTCGAGCTCTTCCCAAGTCAGATCTTAAAGCTATCTCATCCAAGATCACTCTTCCAAGAGCTCTTCTCAAAGCTCTTTCATCCAAGATCACTCTTCCAAGATGACTCTTCTCAAAGCTCTCTCATCCAAGATCACTCTTCCAAGAGCTCTTCTCAAAGCTCTCTCATCTGAATATGTCTCTTCCAAATATAGCTCTTCTCCAGTCATAGCTCTTCTCGAGCTCTTCCCAAGTCAGATGTATCTTCCGAAGCTCTTTCAAGACTCCTCTTCCAAAGTTAGCTCTTCTCGAGCTCTTCCCAAGCCAGATGCCTCTTCCAAAGTTAGCTCTTCTAGAGCCCTTCCAAGATATCTCTTACAGAGCTCTTGCTAAGTTACCTCTTCTCAAGCTCTTCTGAAAATAACTCTTCTCAAGTTATATCTGACGGAGTTGGATCTTCATAGGTTAGATGGATTTTTTTACTTTGCTTTTTTCTCGCCCATTTATATTTTATAGAGTTAGATTACTCGAGGAATCACTCCTCGACTTCGTGGGCCTTTTGGAGTTGGGAGGATCTATATTTCGACCGAGGCAATGCGTAAGTTCTCACGCCGACCTTCTTAGTATTTCAGCCGAGACAATTCGTAAGCCCTCACACTGACCTGTTGGGAGAATTGAGAATACAATCAAAGTCCCACATTAGTAAGACATGGAAAAGATCATGTGCTTATAAGATGGAAGATATCTCCATTGGTATAAGGCCTTTTGGGTAAAGCCCAAAAACAAAACCATGAGAGCTTAGGCCCAAAGTGGACAATATCATGTTATTGTGGAAATATATGAATCTTATAGGCACTAACAATTGGTATCAGAGTCATGGTCCATGTCAAGCTATGAACCTCGAATGAAGGAAGTAGAGCTCCCATGTCCGGATCAAGAGAACCATACACCATGCAGGAAGTCCAGTTGGATTGGGAGGACTGAACAACTAGCAGAAAGTCCAGTTGGGCCAGAAGGGCTGGACAACTAGCAGGAAGTCCAACTAGGTCAGGAGGACTAGACAGTTGGTAGGAAGTCTTGGTAGGTTGAGGATCGGACATCAAACAGAGTAAGTCCTTCGAGGACGGATAGGCTTGAGGGGGGGGGTCAATGCGGTCCTTTGTTTGAGGGTGGATTGTTGGGAGAATTGAGAACAATCAAAATCCCCCATTAGATCATGTGCTTATAAGATGGAAGATATCTCCATTGGTATGAGACCTTTTGGGTAAAGTCCAAAAACAAAACCATGAGGGCTTAGGCCCAAAGTGGACAATATCATGTCATTGTGGAGATATATGAATCTTATAAACACTAATAGATTTCCTAGGGTAGGTACTAGTAGACTCATCAAATTCAATATTAGAGGATTCCCCAATCTTTTGAATCCTCTTGTTGTATACTCTATATCCTCTACTAGTAGATGAGTATCCGATTAAAATTCTTTTATCCACCTTAGACTCAAATTTTCCTAATTTATCTTTGGTACTTAAAATATAGACTTTGCAACTAAAGATTTTGAAATAATGAATTGTAGGAATTGTGTCATTCCATAATTCAAAAGGTTTTTTCCTAAAAATCTATGGATTAAGACACGATTTTGGATATAGCAAGTAGTATTAATTGCTTCCGTCCACAAGTAACTAAGTAAAGAATATGCATTAAGCATAGTCCTAGTCGCTTCTTATATAGCACAATTTTTCCTTTCCACTACCCTATTTTATTAGGATGTTCTTGGATAAGAAAATTCATGTTTATATCCTTTTTCTAAACAAAATTTAGAAAACATAGAATTTTCAAATTCTTTACCATGATAACTTCGAATTTGTTTGATCTTGAGGTTCTTTTCATTTTCTCTCTTTTGCTAAATCCTATGATTATTTCTAGGGTATCATCCTTATGTTTCATGAAATAGACTCAAGTATATGTAGAAAAATCATCAACTATCACTAAGTAATATTTGTTATCTTCTAATGATGGAATACTATGACAATTAAAAAGATCTAAATGCAATAACTCTAAAGGTAAAGAAGTATTGTTTAGAGTTTTCCCCTTGTGTGATGACTTAGATTGTTTGCTCTATTGGCATGCATTACACATCTTGTCCTTGATGTACTTGATCTTTGATAGCCCCTTTACTAGCTCTAATTTTGCTACTTTGGATATGGTTTTCATATTGATGTGTTCTAGTCTTCTATGCCATAGGCATCCGTCTTCTTCTTTTGATATGAGACACTCAGTAGAAATGTTAGAAGCATGGGAAAGATCAACATAGTAGAGATTTATTTTCCTATATCCAATTAGTATAAAATCCTCTAGACTATTATGTCTAACCAAATACCTAGTAGTTTGAAACTCTACCTTATACCTAACATCACATAGTTGGCTTACACTAAGCAAATTAAATTTCATATTCTTGACTAATAAAACTTTATGAATAATAATTTTTTGTGATACCTCAATTGTACCTCTACCTACAATCTTGAGTTTTTCACTATTTCCAAAAGATATCGTTCCCTTCGTTATACAGTCAATTGTGGAGAAATGGCTTACATCCTTGGTCATATGTCTTGAGGAACCACTATCCACATATTTGATTCTTCTACCTAGACAATACAAAAAATAACATTCTTTGATACTCATATATTTGGTCCAAAACCATCATTTAAATACCTCTTAGGTACTCATACATTGTTTACCTTTCCCTTAATGGTTGACTTTCTATTTATAAGGGAAATATATGCAACTTTTTTATTATTAGGCTAATATCCTATTCTGGCCTTATTATAAATGACTCTTTGATTTCTAAGAATTATGTCAAGGTATTTTGAGTCATTTGTAAATTTTTCTAAGCGCGTCTTTATCTCAATTACTTGATTCTTTAAGTTATTATTTTCTTCCTTAAGCATGCATGACTCACTAGATGTGGATGCTTCATTTCTAATTGTCTTAATTTCAACCTTTAGTTCCTTAACCCTATCTTGTGATTTAACTAAAGAATTCTTAAGATAAGCAATAATTTTATAAAAAAATTCTACTTGAGGAGATTATTTTACCTCATCATCACTAGATGACGAATCATCGCTTGATTCTTCTTCTTGACTTGAGGCTTCCGTGTCATTCTCAAAAGCCATGAATGTCATGTGTCAGGGTGATGTGACATAATTCTTCCTCATCAAAACAATCATTAATGCTTAGAGTGTCCCATGTAGCTTGTGCCACCATGACCTCCTCCTTTTTCTTCTCCTTCTTTTTCTCCTTTTCTTCTTTCGTCTTTAGTTCCGGACAATTTAGCTTGATGTGCCCTTTCTTGTTGCATTCATAACAAATAACATTAGTATTAGAATTTAAACTATTACTAAACTTACCTTTTGAAGGTTGAAACATCTTCTTCACATCCCTCCTCTTGAACCTTCTTGTTCTTCCCATCATCTATTTGACATAGTGAGTCACTTCACTAGTAGATATCTCGTCGTTGCTACTTGATGACTCTCGATCATACTCGGATGATGACGATTCCTCCATCTTCTCCTCCTTCTTTTCCTTCTTTTCTACAACAAAAGTTAAACTTTTCTCTTTTGAAGAAATGTTAGCTTGTTCATGAAGTTCAAATTCACAAAATAGTTCTTCTAATTTAACTAAAGAAAGATCTCTAGACAACTTATATGCATCAACCATTGATGCTCATTGGGTGTTTCTAGGAAAGGCTTGGAGCGCATACTTCACTAGATCCCAGTTGTCAATTTTTACACCTATTACATGGAGTTTGTTGACAACCTCTTTTAACCCACCATGCATTTGACTTACGATTTTGTTTGCTTTCATGGCGAAGGTTTGGAGTTGACCCACCAAGAGATCCCTTTTTGCTCTCCTTGATTCTTTTGATTCTTCATTTAGCTCAATGTGCTTTTTCTAAAGATCCTTGGCAGAATTGAATGGTCCAACTTTGTTGGGTTGCTCCTTTGAGAGTCCACTTTGGAGTGTGGTTGTGGCCTTTGCATTTGCTTGAGCCTTCTTGGTCATTTCTCTTGTCCAATCCTTGGTTGGTAGAAGTGCTCCAAATTTGTCCACCGATTTTTCAAGCTCATCTACAATTCTAAATCAATTTTATATATCATTCATTAGATAATAATTCATTCTACCTTTCCAATAGGTGAAATCGTTCCTGTCGAAGAAAGATGGTTGTGCGGTGCTATATTCCTTTTGAAATGTCATCTTGATGCTTCGATTGATGGTTAGTTCTTTTAAGATCATTTGGGCTCTGATACCAATTGTTAGGGATATTTCTAAAGCTAGAGGGTGTGAATAGCCTTTGTTCGATTTCTTTCTACAACTTATTAGTGAAAGCACATACAAATTAAAATCTAGAATAAAGAACAATTCGAACCAATGCTAATACGAGCGATGTAACATGGTTCGGAGATCCACTCCTACTCCACAATAATCCTGAAGACGGATTGCTCCTCTTTCAAGCTTTCACTATTTCTCCTTCGGAAGAATACTAAGGTGGAGAAACCTTCTTACAACAATATCTCTTCTTCTTACAAGATTTGAAGATTAAATTTTAGAAGAAGAGATTGAGAGGAGAAAGTCTTAGAAAATACTTGTAGAGATTTAGGATGTTTTCTATGAAGGATTCAGACCTTCTCCAAGTTCCAAGACTCCTTTATATAAAGTTTAGAAGCTAACTTCGGCGGCCATCCATTTTGCCTTTTGCCAGTCAACTGGTGTTTCACCAATTATTGGTAAAGTGAACTAGTCAACTGGTAGCACTATTGATCGCCTCCAACGGCTTCTGACACAGTCGTGATTTTTGGGATTATTGACCATTACAACTCAACTACCATTCTACTAGTCGATTGGTCTTTAGATCAGTCGACTGATTAACCCAGTTGGCTACCAATCATTCTATGTGTTCTCTTAACTCATCAGTCGACTGATGTTTTACCAGTTGATTTCTCAACCCAACAGTCGACTACCTGAGCACAATTCTACTTTCCGAGTCCAAATACTGAACACCCGAGTGCCCGAACCCTGAACCAATCATTGGTCTTTAGACCAGTCGATTAATCTCTATTGGTGCAGGGGCACTATATAATCGAATCTGAGTTTTGATAATGAAAAAGGTTTTAAAGTTAAGTCATATTGTTATCTAAGATGTTATGTTAAGCGTGTAGAACTTGAGTAGTCTTAGCTGAGCTCAAAAGACACCAAGAGGAATGGTGGTCAAAGATCAGATGTTAAACAACAGGACAAAGGGTCAAAAGATAAAGCAAGGGAAGCTCCGGATGAGGAGCGATGGTAAGGTCGCGTCCTCGGTATGGGGACAATCCTAGGCGTCGATCTAACTAAGGCTTCTGGAGGAATGCCAAAGTCAAGATTGGACAGTCAAAGACTGTCTCTATCACTATTATTGTATGCTTCGGACTAATCTTGTGATGCAAGTGTCTGAATGGAAACTCAAGTCTGTGATAATCGATGGATGAGATCGATCGTAGTCGATCAATCGCGAAATGAGCAGTCGACTGATATAGGCGGATAGGTCAAAAACGTAAATATAAGGTTGGATCAGTCAAGAGTTATGCCAATTCAAGATAAGATCCATCTTTATAGGATCTAGATCTGGATCTAGACCAAGTCAAGGTGAAGGTCTATAAAAGAAAGGTTGGGCACAAACCCTAAGATCAATGAATTGAATTGCGCTTAAGTACTCTTGCTCTCACAACTTCACCTTTGTGCTACCAATTTCACACCCTGAGAGTATATCTGTCCATCGATCGGACGGTACCCTCTTGTGACAATATAAATATAAAACCGATACATAGCCCAAATAGTTGCTAATACACACAAGCTATAAAACACAGCGGAATACACTAACAAATAATAAAGATACCAAGACTCAAATATGCACTTTGGAGTGACTTTGATACAACAAGAATCATAATAGAAACCAACATCCAAAATGAATTCATAATAAAGGCCAAATACAAACAATACATCTATATACTACAAACGCAGAATCAATATAGGATAAAATCCAACAAAACCAACAATCCAAGAGAATACAACGATATGTAATAAATATCCAACCATTTGGTGTGAGATGGGATCAGCTGGCGGAGCTTCGAGCACCCAAGGAAATTTCTACCTGTGACCTGGGCGACAAGAAAACTCAGGGTCTATGGTGGTGAGTAACAGACTCAACGGTAATATGAAAGATAGTGCATGAACAATATTTAACACATGGAGATCAACATATATACATAGGGAGATCAATAGATATACAATCTTAAAGGTAATAACAAATCACTATTAGTATAAATCTAATCAGTGCATATACAAAACTGATCAACTGAATATAATATAATGTACTGACATACCTGAAAGGTCTGTAACGACACAACTTATACAACCTGAACAAGTATACAACAATATAATATATACAACATGTATGAATAATACTACATCTGTAATCAACACACAACCATATAGTCAACATGTAAACAAATACATAATAAACCTGGTCCATCCTATACGACAACATGACGCTGATAAAATGCATACAACAACCCGATCCAACTCGTACACTATACCTCACACACAATAGTACAGAATGTGCAAATAGCATGCAAGGTGATGTACAAACATATGCAATAAGCATAGCTCAATCAAATGCAACATCTCATGAGAATATATAGAATATATCTATATATATCAATCACACACACACACACACACACACACACACACACACATGTTGGACTTTCTGAGCCACAAAAACCGCTTTTTGCATTGTGGAAACCTCGGAAGCCCGGCCACGGATCCGTGCGAAATATAACAAAAATTACATGTATGTGTTTAAAACCTTAGATCTACCTTAGATCAACATGAGAAGAGCATTACCCTTGATGTGACGCCCTTCGCTTATCCCGCTCGTCCAAATGGATTGTCGGAACTCGAGAGTGTCAAGTGTACACTCCTCTATTGGTATCCACACAAGAAATAGGTGGAGAAAAAGACAATCTTGAGTGTGCTAGCACTCCTTGATAGTCTCGGCAATCGAGGATTTGGAGAGAGCAAGAAGGAGAGCAAGGAAAAAGATGAAGTTAATCACACTAACTTCACACTAATACTCACCATCAAAGTGGCTGACCACTTCATGGAGGGGGGGGGGGGGGTTACATGCATGCATGTAACTCCAAGAGATAATGACTCTTGGTCTCCCTCATGAGGTGGCACCCCATGATAAGTCCATGATGATGTAGAACATCATCATTGGCCGACCCCCATGTCAAGTCATCATGACATGACAATTGGTCAAGTCAAAATTGATCATTCATCTTCCCTCTCAAGTCAAGTCAAACATGACCTATTATCTCCCATGGTTGATCAAATCTAACCACTTGATTCAAGTCAATTTGATTTAATGAATCTCTATTCATTAATTTAAATTGACTCAATGAATCAAATATAAATTAGACTCATTCAACACTTGAATCAAATTGAGTCTAACTCAATTAGTCTAATTTGGATTACTCTTAATCCAATTTGGTCCATCCCATGAACCTAATCCTCATGGTTCATCATATGAACCTAATCTCCATCTAATTTCCCTTTGTGTGTGAACCTATAGATTCTTGTAACGTTGGCAATGTCCCTAAACCGATTTAGGAATATAAGCAATGAGTGGTATCTAACAACACATCATTGTTACCCAAGTTACAAGAATGTTGAGCTCCAACATCACCTTTGTGACTACTAATTGTGACTCTCACAATATGTGACAATGTCCCTCTATCCTTGACATCGAGATTGACCAATTGAGGCATAGACCATGTCATCCTCGGTACAATCTATATCTTGAACTCCAAGTAGGTTCACTCTAATCAAATGAGCTCAATATCTCATATTGACTCATTTGGGAATGACCATGCACTTCGTGGTCTCACTCTATCAAGAATAATGATGTCACTCCCGTCATATAGGAGGGATAGATCCCATCTACATCACTCACATCCCTCCGCATAATTTGTTACATACCCAGTAATCGCTTTTATAGTCCACCCATTTACGGGTGACATTTGACGAAGCCAAAGTATGCAACTCCTTATGTAGGGAACCATGGTGACTTCAGGTCCAAGGACTAATAGTCACATGAGAAAGTATATGACACTCATATAACGATCCATGATACTTTCTCTTGGTGAGTCATTCGGTATACATTCTCCAATGCATACACATGTGTCAACTTGATATCTCATATCCATGACTTGTGAGATCAAGTCATCGAGTTGACCTACATGCTAGTCTCTACGCATTAACATTGTCCCTGAATGTTAATACTTGACTAGGAATGATTAAGAGTAGTGTTCTCTATATCATCTCATTATCGATTCAACTAATCGATTGATATAGATAAGAACCTTCTACTCAAGAACGTTATTATACTTAGTTATTTGGCACCAATACAAGTAAATATAATAATCATGCCTTTATAAATAGGAATATGATACAATAAAGTCCATACAACAATCATCACATGATTGGCTCTAGGGCTTTCTCTAACAATCTCCCACTAGCACTAGTACCAATCACCGTAGTATCTAATACCCAATGACCTAGTGTGACCATCATGCTTTTTTTGTGCCAAAGCCTTGGTCAAGGGATCTGCGATGTTAGCCTCTATAGGTACTCTGCAAATCTTCACATCTCCTCTATCGATAATCTCTCGAATGAGCTGGAAGCACCGTAGTATGTGTTTGGTTCGCTGGTGTGAGCGAGGTTCCTTAGCCTGCGCAATCGCTCCATTGTTGTCACAATAGAGCTCTATGGGATCTACTATGCTAGGAACCACCCCAAGCTCAGTAATGAACTTGTGGATCCAAACTGCCTCCTTTGCTGCCTCAGATGCAGTGATATACTTGGCCTCTGTTGTAGAATCAGCAACTGTGTCATGCTTCGAACTCTTCCAGCTCACAGCGCCACCATTCAAGCAAAACACGAACCCTGACTGTGATCTATACTCATCCTGGTCAGTTTGGAAGCTAGCATCACTGTAACCCTTTATAGCTAGCTTCTCATTGCCTCAAAATATCAAGAAATATTCTTTAGTCCTTCTCAAGTACTTAAGAATATTCTTGACTGCTATCCAGTAACGCTCACCTAGATCTGACTGGTATCTACTCATCATGCTCAAAGCATATGAGACATCAGGATGAGTACACAGCATGACATACATGATAGATCCTATAGCAGATGCATAAGGGATCTTATCCATGTCGTCTCTCTCCTCTCTAGAAGAGGGACTTTGAGTCTTCAAAAGACTCACACCATGTGACATCGGTAGAAGTCCCTTCTTGGAATTCTGCATGGCAAATCATAGTATTACCGTGTCAATATATGTACTCTGACTTAGGCTAAGCAATCTCTTAGATCTATCTCTATAGACCTTGATGCCTAGAATACAGGCTGCTTCACCTAAGTCTTTCATTGAGAAGCACGTCCCAAGCCAAGTCTTCATAGACTGTAGCGAAGCGATATCATTCCCAATGAGTAGTATGTCATCCACATACAATACAAGGAAGACAACTGTGTTCCCATTAGACACAGGGTTCATCTTCATTCTTGATGAAACCAAACTGTTTGATCGCATCATTAAATCGAAGATTCTAGCTCCGAGAAGCTTGCTTTAGCCCATAAATGGACCTTTGCAGCTTGCATACTTTCCCAGTATGCTGTGGATTCACAAAACCCTTAGGTTGTGTCATGTACACATCCTCGAGCAAGTTTCCATTCAGAAATGTGATTTTTGACATCCATCTGTCAGATCTCATAATTATGGTATGTTGCAATAGCAAGCATGATCCGAATGGACTTAAACATCGCCACTAGAGAAAAGGTTTCATCATAGGCAATACCATGAATTTGCTTGAAACCTTTAGCCACCAATCGTCCCTTATAGGTATGCGTAAGTCCATCCATGTCAGTCTTTCTCTTAAAGACCCACTTACACCCAATGGGTTTGACGCATTCAGGTGGATCAACCAAAGTCCATACTTGGTTGGTGTACATGGATTCCATCTCGGATCTCATGGCCTCTAGCCATTTCTCAGAATCTGGGCTCATCACAACTTCCTGATAGGAGGTAGGCTCATTCTCAATGAGCATAATGTCATCATGGTCAGACAAAAGAAATGAGTATCTCTCAGGCTGACGACGTACTCCATCAGACCTGCGAAGAGGTAGGTCTACCTGAACAGGTGGTTATTCCACAACTCTTTGTGCAACAATCTCATCACCCACAACACTTTGTGGTTCCTGTTCAACCCCCATCAAGGCCTCAGTGCTATGATCCTTATCTTGAATTTCTTTAAGATCGAACGTACTCCCACTAGTTTTTCTAGAAACAAAATCTCTTTCTAGAAATACCCTAGTCTTTGCCACAAACACTTTGTACTGACTGAGAATGTAGAAGTAATACTCTTCGTCTCCTTGGGATATCCAACAAAATAGCACTTATCGGATTTGGGTCCCAGTTTGTCTGAGACTTGATGTCGAACGTAAGCCTCACAATCCCAAATCCTCATGAAAGACATCTTGGGATTTCTCCCTGTCCATATCGTATATGGTATCTTTATCACAGCCTTAGATGGTACACGGTTAAGTGTGAAGGCTATTGTGTCTAGAGCATATCCCCAAAAGGATATAGGAAGATCTATGTGACTCATCATAGATCGTATTATATCTAATAGGGTACAATTCCGCCTTTTGGATACACCATTCCACTGTGGTGTTCCAGGAGGAGTGAGTTGGGATAGAATCCCACACTCAGCTAGATAGTCACGAAACTCATGGCTAAGGTATTCACCACCTCGATTTGATCGAAGTATCTTAATACTCTTGCCAAGCTAATTTTGTACTTCATTCTTGAACTCTTTGAACATTTCAAAGGATTTTGATTTGTGTCATGAGATACACATAACTATATCTACTGAAGTCATCAGTAAATGTAATGAAGTACCTGTAACCACCTCTAGCAACAACATTGAAAGGGCCACATACATCACTATGTATAAGTCCTAACAAGTCTGTTGCTCTTTCGCTGTGTCCACTAAAGAGAGTCTTGGTCATCTTGCCTAGAAGGCAAGACTCGCATGTCTCATATGATTCAAAATCAAATGAGTCCAGCAGCCCATCCTTATGGAGCTGAGATAAGCGACTCTCATTTATGTGACCTAAGCGACAATGCCAGAGATAGGTTTGGTTCAACTCATTTGACTTTAACCTTTTGGTACTTATATTATAGATGTGGCTTTCTAAGTCTAGAATGTAGAGTCCGTTCATTAGAGGTGCACTACAATAGAACATATCATTTAAAAAAACTGAACAATATTTATTCTTTATTATAAATGAAAATCTTTTCTTGTCCAAACAAGAAACCGAAATTATGTTCTTAGTCAAAGCAGACACATAACAACATTCATCTAGTTCTAGTACAAGCCCAGAGGGCAGAGATAGATCATAAGTTCTTACAACAACAGCAGCAACTCTTGCTTCATTGCCTACTCGTAGGTCCACCTCGCCCTTTGTCAATGCCCTGCAATTTCTCAGTGCCTGCATATTGGTACAAATGTGAGATGCACATCCGGTATCTAATACCCATGATGAAGAAATAGATAGATTGACTTCTATAACATTTATACCTGAAGTAGAAGTCTCACTTCTCTTCTTCTTAAGATCTTCCAGGTATGCCTTGTAGTTACGCTTCCAGTGTCCAGCTTCCTTGCAGTGGAAGCAAGTCCCTTCTTTGGCCACCCCTCCTTTCGGTTTCACTTCCTTGCCTTTGCCCTTGGCTTGGGACTTTCCCTTACCTTTAGTCTTACCCTTGCCTTTCTTCTTTTGCACCATCAAAATGGAGTCAGATTTTCCCTTCTTAAGGTTGAGCTCAGCAGTTCTCAACATGTTGAGCATCTCAGGCAATGGCTTATCAATTTCATTCACATTGTAATTCATGACAAATTGATTGTAGCTTTGTGGAAAAAATTGCAAGATCAAGTCAGTGGCCAGCTCTTGGCCAAGTGGGAATCCCAACCTCTGTAGGTTTTCTATGTACCCAATCATCTTGAGTACATATGGACCTACGGGAGTTCCATCTTGCATCTTGGACTGAAACAATGCCTTAGAGATCTCATATCTCTCGTGTCTTGCTTATCCTTGATATAGTTGACGAAGATGTTCAACCATATCATAAGCATTCATGAACTCGTGTTGCTTCTGAAGCTCAGAGTTCATGGTCGCGAGCATGACACATCTAATGCATCATCTTGATGCTTCTTGTAAGCATCTTTGTTAGTTCGCGAGGCAGTGTTAGGAGGTGCCTCCAGAATGGGCTGCTCCAGGACGTACAGTTTCCTTTCTTGGGTGAGAATGATTCTCAGGTTCCTGTACCAATCCAAGAAATTAGCTCCATTGAGCTTGTCCTTCTCAAGGACAGAACGCAGGGAGAGAGTGTTCGTGTTTATCGATATGGTAATCTACAACATACACAATGTAAAAAATTAATATCATATTCTATTTATCATTTAATTACGCTTTTAATCAAATGATGCTCCCACTAAATTATAGGACTTTTGTAGAATCGAGTCATGGATATAGTCAAACCACATTGCTAGATTCATACAAATAAGCTATAATTCTTGCGGGACAAGATCCACATCATACTAGGCCTGAGTTAGCTTTGGCTAAATCGCCCAAGACTTAATATGATCGGTAGGTAACACATTACCGATTACATCTCTATATAACTCTTGTTTATAGGATCAAGATCCACATTTACAAAAGACCTTGAGTTAGCTTTGGCTAAATCGCCCAAGATTTAGTGTAAATGCGATCTTATCCTATCTTTCCAACGGTTGGAATATGCCTATAGTTCTACTCGATCCAATTGAGTTAACTAGTTATACTCAATATAATTGAGCTTACTCTCACCCAAGCTGTGATAGGCAGGACCAAGATTGTCCCTCCGTACCCTACCAAGATAATATACGTTGCTTTGCTTTGGCAGATTCAACAACAACAAATGATCGAGGTAGTGATGGGTATCAAAACTTGGTAGGCATTTTATGAGTTGATTCAATTAAAATCTAATCTAATCGTGAATGTGTATCATATACGCATCAAGGCCTTTCTTGTCCTACACTATCATGCATCACATACATACAAGCAATATACAAGCATGCATCATATACATACAAGCAAAATTTACTAGCATGCATCACATACATACAAGCAAAACAAATATATATATATATATATATATATATATATATATATATAAATTAATTGTGATGTGGTCATGACCCTACTATGATCTTCTCAAGCCAATGAGAAGATCGGACGGTCAACCTAGGATTAGCGGCTTCTCCAAGCACCTCCTTTGACCGCCATGTGTCATCAACACCCTCCTCGTAACTCCGTCTACTAGTGGACCTTCCACTGCTCCATTTTTGTACATTACAAACATGAAACTCGAGTTATATTCGAGTCTAAAACTATTTGCAACTAGAATTTTAAAAGAAGAGGCATGACGCGCAGGTCGCATACCCTATACAACATGCACAACCACAAAAATGGCGCGCAAGCCGTATTATGAATTACAACACATTTATCATCCAATCATATTAGGGTTCTTGGGCCATGACCATCACAGAATTATACATAATTCTAAATTATGTATTTTACATAAATTTATATAATTTTTCCTTTTTTTTTCAATTTTATGAGTCACCTCTCCGTAATGGTCTAGCTAAGCGGTTGTCGGGCGCGATCGCGGGACAATGCCCCTTTCGGGGTTAGGGGCAGCGCCCCTACTCACAAAATGAACTTTGCGAGTGTCCCATCTTGATCTTACAGTGACTTAAGTCGCTATCCCAAAAACCTAAAGCGAGATTTCGCCGATTCGGAGAGTTTTTCTCGGTGGTTGAAGCCTACAAGTGTCCCAACACTTGTTGCTTCGACTCTTCGAGAAAAATATCAAAAAATTCTATAAAAAATAGAAAATTTACAGAAACTTATAGATCTGTAATTTTTATATCTAATACAAAAACTATAAAAATAAAATACATATATGCTTCACACGTGACTTTGATACCATTATTGGACTTTCCGAGCCGCAAAATCCGCTTTTTGCGTTGCGGAAACCTCGGAAGCCCAGCCACGGATCCATGCGAAGTATAACAAAAATTACATGTATGTGTTTAAAACCTTAGATCTACCTTAGATCTACATGAGAAGAGCATTACCCTTGATGTGACTCCCTTCGTTTATCTACGCTCATCCAAATGGATTGTCGGAACTCGAGAGTGTCAAGTGTAGACTCCTCTATTGGTATCCACACAAGAAATAGGTGGAGAAAAAGATAATCTTGGGCGTGCTAGCACTCCTTGATAGTCTCGGCAATGGAGGATTGAGAGAGAGCAAGAAAGAGAGCAAGGAAGAAGATGAAGTTAATCACACTAACTTCACACTAATACTCACCATCAAAGTGGCTGACCACTTCATGGGGGGGGGGGGGGGGGGGGGGGTTCATGCATGCATGTAACTCCAAGAGGCAATGACTCTTGGTCTCTCTCATGAGGTTGCACCACATGATAAGTCCATGATGATGTGGAACATCATCATTGGTCGACCCCCATTCCAAGTCACCATAACATGGAAATTGGTCAAGTTAAAATTGACCATTCATCTTCCCTCTCAAGTCAAGTCAAACTTGACCTATTATCTCTCATGATTGATCAAATCTAACCACTTGATTCAAGTCAATTTGATTTAATGAATCTCTATTCATTAATTTAAATTGACTCAATGAATCAAATATAAATTAGACTCATTCAACACTTGAATCAAATTGAGTCTAACTCAATTAGTCTAATTTGGATTACTCTTAATCCAATTTGGTCCATCCCATGAACCTAATCCTCATGGTTCATCATATGAACCTAATCTCCATCTAATTGTCCTTTGTGTGTGACCCTATAGGTTCTTGTAACGTTGGCAATGTCCCTAAACCAATTTAGGAATATAAGCAATGAGCGGTATCTAGCAACACATCATTGCTACCCAAGTTATAAGAATGTTGAGCTCCAACATCACCTTTGTGACTACTAATTGTGACTCTCACAATATGTGACAATGTCCTTCTATCCTTGACATCTAGATTGGTCAATTGAGGCATAGACCGTGTCATCCTCGGTACAATCTATATCTTGAACTCCAAGTAGACTCACTCTAATCAAATGAGTTCAATATCTCATATTGATTCATTTGGGCATGACCATGTACTTCGTGGTCTCACTCTATCAAGAATAACGATGTCACTCCCATCATATAGGAGGGATAGATCCTATCTACATCACTCACATCCCTCCGCACAATTTGTTACATATCCAGTAATTGCCTTTATAGTCCACCCATTTACGGGTGACGTTTGACGAAGCCAAAGTATACAACTCCTTATGTAGAGAACCATGGTGACTTCAGGTCCAAGGACTAATAGTCATATGAGAAAGTATATGACACTCATATAACGATCCATGATACTTTCTCATGGCGGGTCATTCAATATACATTCTTCAATGCATACCCATGTGTCAACTTGATATGTCATATCCATGACTTGTGAGATTAAGTCATCGAGTTGACCTACATGCTAGTCTCTACGCATTAACATTGTCCCTGAATGTTAATACTTGACTAGGAATGATTAAGAGTAGTGTTCTCTATATCATCTCATTATCGATTCAACCAATCGATTGATATAGATAAGAACCTTCTACTCAAAGATATTATTATACTTAGTTATTTGGCACCAATACAAGTAAATATAATAACCATGCCTTTATAAATAGGAATATGATACAATAAAGTCCATACAACAATCATCACATGATTGACTCTAGGGCTTTCTCTAACAACATATATATAGGATGTGCAATACATTTGCATTGTCATGTGTATGTATGTATGTATGTATATATGTGTAGAAACCATCACACATGACAATGCAGATGTATGGTCATGCATACACACTCTACTCGCTACCACGACCCCAGTGTGGTCTAGGTGGCACGATTTGACAACTATACCAACTCAATAACTACCACTACTCTTAAATTGTTGAGTGGGCAGTATGAATAAGTAGCGATAAGTTAAAGAGATATAAGCTAGACAACGGGGGTCACTGCTACTATCCACTCCAACTATCACTACCCATTGGTGGTCGAGTGTCACACACGCAGGACAAACTGCATGCAACTCCAACTACTACCATCAATAGTGGTCGAGCGTGACAATAGATGATCTGCTCTCACACCAGCTACTACTACCACGAGTAACTGTGAAGGCAGGATGACTGACGACACTCTCACCCACAAGGGATACCAAATCGCCAACATGCATGTAAATGTGATGAATGCATAACTACACACATATATCCACAACACACTCTCTACCCAACAGAGAGTCATACACAACTGACAGTTAAACATACTAGGACCTCCAGTCCGTAGCAACCCAATATCGACAATCAACCATGTTAGGACCTCTAGTCCATAGCAACCCACCATCGACAATCAACTATGCTAGGACCTCCAGTCCGTAGCAACCCACTATCGACAATTCATACAACCATACACATATCCATGATCCATAACAGACACACAATGTAAAGGGACATAATATGACAATCCACTCTACATTTTAGAACATCACCCACTCCCAGGTGATTTATTTTAATGACACAAATCAAGTGTACAACCGTACTAAACTACAAACACATAATTAAGCATCTATAGGTCCACATACCATAGCGTATGTACTCCATAACAATGATGAACGAAAATGTAACGATAACAACAGAGCATCTCAAAGTTCAAAGACTAAGTATCAAGCAACAGAATAACAAGAGTGGAGTCAAGATAATGGTGTCATCAATATAAAATCTCATGCACCAAAATTAATCATCTACCTGATCAGGGTAGAAATTACCCACCTCATATATAGCTTGTGTCAATAGTCCTCATGTCCGTGAACCTGCCTCGTACCAAAGTCCTACAACCATAGGATATCAGTATAACCAAAATAAAAACTAATCTCCACTAATCACCGATATAATCCAACACTATTTAATCAACCCACAAATGATTAAACTGCAACATACATAACACATCCCGATTTAGAGCTTGCTTAGTCCAGCTCCCATATTAAAGCTTTTGATCCAACATCGTAATATCAAATCAAAACCACTTAACCACAATCTGAGCAACAGATCCCAATTCCATCCATTTATTTACCTTGCGATGATCAAGAACAATCCATTAAACCAAAATCAGATTAGTTACAACCAAACCATACCACAATCAAATCATACCATCGTTGTCTCAATCTGAACTTACCTAGCTTTGCTTCACCTATATCCAGATTTCACTAATCAACTCCAACCATGGTGGCAGATCAGTGATCAAAACCCGAAATCAGATTGACTACTGCTTCACCTTCTAGAACAGAGGATGGCGGTTGTTCGCGATGTGAAGCTGCTACAACAACTAGAAGAATGGCAACATCGCGTGTGGGGATTCACCGGCGTGGTCGACGGTGCTTGCTATAGTCGGATCAGAAGAAAAGAAGAGAACAGTGGAGGAAGAAGGAAAACAACCCACTCGAAGCCACTCTTCGGCAAACCAAGCGACGGTTGGGCGCAGTGTTTTTCAGTGAGTTGCTCTGACGATGATGTGGCGGCGACCATCAAAATGCACTAGGGAACTCCAATAGTGTAAATAGGGCAGCAACGTCGCACGAAGATCGGCACCGACTGCGATCGACACTGGCTACAAAGCAATGGCATCGAGCGCAAGGTGATGTAGTTGCAACTGTGATGGGCCAGCAACACTTGCTGCTGTCAGATCGAAAGAAAAAGAAGAAGAAGAACCAGCGCTTGAATGAGATCGGGAGGAAAGGGCGGAGAAGAAGAAGAGAACGACGATGGTGCGCGGAGAAAAGAATCGGGGAAATAAGATTATAAGCTAACTTTAGGATTAGGTATTTAAACATTAGGTTAATAACACTTATTAACTCCATCTAAACAGACTTTAATAAAGTCTATTTGCTTTATCCTCATGAAATTCCATAGAAATTCTATTTTAAATACATAAAAAATTCTTAAAATTCCTGTAAAATTCTATAAGTCAATTATGTATTTTATTTTCCTGTATCTTACATTCTCCCCCACTAATAAAAATTTGTTCCCCAAATTTTCAATTCAAGTACGAGTAAGCACTATCACACTGATTAACTCAAGTACTTTGAGAAAAGTCGCACACCTCAAACAACTAAGTGGGGTATTGAGCTCGAATATTATTTTTCAACTCTCATATATACTCTAAAATCTATCACTCATGCTCTCAACAGACCTTCTAAAGTCTGCATGACATGTTATGATTGATCATCCATCTATCAAAAGGTAAATAAGCATACCGTAGTGAAACTCTAAATCCATGGCTTGTCGGAGACTTTTCTCGAATTCATGAGGTGAACCGTGAATCTCTATCTGATATGATATTCAAGTATACTCCATAAAATATGGAAATCTTCTTGGAATATAAATCTATCAAGTGATCCAACAAATTCATCTTACGGATCAAAAGAAAATAAACAGACTTAGCTAATCGATCACTGATTACCCCCAAATCGCATCAAGTCCTTTCTAAATTCTAGATAATCTCCCAAAGCAGTCCATCAGAATATGCTCTCACTTCCATCTCGTATGTAACTCTACCAGTCACTAATATTCCATCTTTACTAGTTGACACACCAAACATCAAGTTATGGAATCAACCATGTCCCATATATCGTTCCACCAACAAGAACATTTCAAACCTTGTTACATTCGAGTACCATCCATACATGTTTTCATGTATTTGATTAGATCTTAAACTCATTTACTGAATGTCCATGATACGATTCATAGCATGAGAGAATTTGTGATTGGATACAACTAGTGAGTATATCTACATGTGTAATTGTGATGTATCGGAATTATCCCTAATCGATGAATTGATGGATTTGGACACCATCAATTCTGTCGAGACTAGCATGAGGTATACTCCTTGGTGTATCCAAGCAGCTGATTCTCACTAGTTGGAGACATTGTGATGTCCGGAGTTAATCGTGGATGCTAGTTATGGTAACTAGTTCATTGGAGTGACCAGCTATAAGACTTCATATGGTTCTCTGCATATATGGATATATCAATGAAGTTTTTACTGCAGCTTAAGTGCGATGTTCCTTTGACTTGAAGTATTCAAGTCATCTTGGTCATGAAGACTTATGCTTTGACATCTTAAGCAAGCATCTTTGAGGAGATGTGGACCCGGGATGATTGGGTATAAGTCAAAGTGACTGAAGGTGTTTGAATAGCCTATAAAGGATTCACTACTCCTTTCGAGGAGATGTATACCCATGGCCTCTCGTCGGATTGTTACTAAAGTCTTTGGCCAAAGCATTACATGTTTAAAGTAAGGTACTTTTGGATACATGTGCAGTAACTAGAATCTGTAGGATGAGGAAATGATACTTGGGCTAGGTGTGACGTAGTCAACCTAGTGGGGACTGACACTATAGACCATGTCCTGAACCAAGTGGGTATAAGATGAGTGAAGGGAATGGGGCACGATTCATTGTAGCTGCTGAAGGGTTTCAGAAATAGTTCTGGATCAACTGTTGATCTTTTCGATTAATTAGGGATCATGATGTACTACTAGGTGTCACTCATGATCATTCTATAATTAATAATTAATTATAGACGACCAACATAAACCGAGAACCTATTTGGTCACACGTACAATGAGCGTAATCCGAAGGATTTAAAACGAGCTTGAAAATGAGATTCTCAGACCGAGAGAAACTAGGTTTGGTTGGACCAAACAAGGATCGAGCATTAAATCATTTCAGTCACAATGGAAGCATAGATGGACCGCGTCTTATGAAGACATGATGGATGAACCAAATTGGTTTGGTTCTAATCCAATAGTGGAGAATAAACCAAAGGAGTTTGGTTTGTTTTAAACGAATGAACCAAAGTTAGTTCCGTTCATTTTAATTTAAAATAGACCAAATCGGTTTGGTTTATTTTAACTTAAATTAATGGAGCGGGTTAACGGATTTTTGGTTATGAACCAATAACCATTAGGAGAATTTGTTCTCTATAAAATAGGGCTTAAGGGTTTTGAGAAAGCTCCAACCCTAATCTTGCCGCCCTTCTCCCTCTTCTCCTTGTGAAGTCAGCGCCCAACCCCTTGCCACCGCCCAGCCCTTGTGCCGCCGTCCAAGTTGTTGTTGGCGTCCAAGCTCCTGCCGGTGACCCTCCGGTGATCTTCCTTGGCTCCGGCGACAATGTGAGCATATATCTTTCCTTATTTGGCCGGCGCAAGTTCTCCACCAAAGCTGTCCAATTTTCTGGACAGCTTGTTTCCTTCTTGTCGGTGCATCATTTGGACGACGTTTGGAGCTCCGACAGTGGCTACCTTACCGGGGATTCGATCTCCGGTAATCCTCAAAGGTGGTGGACGAAGGATTCGTCAAACGGTTGACGAATACCTCTCCGGAGAAGCGAGTTTTGGGGACTCGATTTTGAATCCGAATTTTGATTCAGATTGTGATCTTCTCTTGATCACATCGTCTTCGATACGAGGCTAGTGACTCGTACGAAGATGAGGCTCGTGACTTTGTGAAGTCATCCCGAAGATACTCAGTGTGGATATGGATAGAGGCGATTCTAGCAAGAGTCGCTCCGGTTGATGTCTTTCCCGCTACACGTGATACGTCAGGTATACGTAGAATAATTTTCTTTTATTGCAAAATTTGAATTTACGGTTATGTCTACACATGTTATACTATGCATGCATGTGGTGTGTGTGATGTAATAAATTAGATTTATTGCTTTTTATTTATTCCGTTGCGTATATGTTTACGAAACATGTTCGAACACACACTCGCCACGATGCCAGAAACCCAACACACTGAACCTCCAGAGCCAAGTTGATAGTGGAGTGCGGTCGAGCTAAATGACCTTAAACAAAGCGCTTCTTGGGAGGCAACCCAAGTTAGGTTTTTAGATTTTCCTTTGATTGTATTGCATGCATTTAGTTAATTCAAATTTTGATTTCCATCTCATTTAGAATTAGGACTAGAAAGGAACTTTGCTAGGTAGAAATAAAATTCATATTAGCTTACACGGCGAAGTATATGAGGAAATTCGGACTGTTATGCAAAAATGGGAGAAAAAGGGGGACACACGGCCTGGCTGTGTGTTTTCCCACGGCCTGGCCATGTGTTTTCCCACGGTCGTGCCCAACTGACCCGAGGTGCACATGGCTTGGCTGTGTGTTTTCACACGACCATGTCGCGCAAGGTCAAATAGGGCGAGCCGTGTGTTTTCATCTCATTTGCACCATGTGCTTCGATTTCTCTTGCCCTAAGCCATGTGGTTTCTTCTTCCCCGCCACCTAGAAGCTCTTTTAACCTTCAAGGAAGCCAAAAGAAGCAAGGATGAGGAGGACCAACCAAGTAGCATCTCGATCCGGTGCTTCAGAGCGACAAGCAAGGAGAACCGACGCCCCTCAAGCGCCGGAGGAGGATAACGCTCTTCCAACCCTTCTTTTTCGCAACAATGAACATAGAGATAGATATAATATGCTTTCTACTCGTAAACTCACTACTACTAGGTACCTAGATGAAGATTTGCTAGAGTCCTTAGGGTTGTTGGGTGACATTCAAGCCCTATTTACAAAAATGGGGTGGGAAGAGATAATGAGAATAAGACACCCAACCTACCCTAGGGTAGTTTTAGAATTTTTGAGTTCCTTAGAGGTGAAAATTTTAACGGGTAGAGAGAGCGAAGATGGTAGGATAACTTTTAGGATTTTTAACATTGAGCATGAATGGACCCTTCACCAATGGAATTCATGCTTTGGCTTGCCGAGTGAGGGAGAGAGAAAAACCCCTATTGGGTTTAGCTCTCGGATATTTTGGACCGAGTTGACGGGGGAGCACGCTTATGACCCTTCTAGGGCCCAGCGTCGTGCCTCAAAACCCTGGATCTTCCGATACCTCCACGCGTCATGGCGATGCTATATTTGGTTGCGATGGGGAGAGTAGCCCGGTGTAGTTAGAGCTAAGCGGTGCTACTTTGCCTCTAGGACATGCTACAAGAAAGGAGTAGCATCGATGTAGGGTCCCACTTCATCAGACACTTAGTAAAGATGGGCAAAGCATCACGAGGAGAGATTAATGTGGGGGAGCCTACTTACCCACATTTGCCATATGATGGGGTATGATTACACTACGTTAGAGAGTATAGAGGGGAGCCCTAGGATCAACCTAGGAGTGTGCATGACCATGAAGATGATTGTGAGAGAAGGACACTCCTTATGCTTTGTAAAGAAAAATCTAATGACCCTTAGGCTCCCTGACCCTGATCGTACTACTATCACTACACGTGCCAACTGGCGCTTGGACCTGATAGTGGAGTCCCCTCTGCATGAGGGACCATCCACATCGGCGCCCATCTCTCCCCCTTTACATCACTCTCCCTCCAGTCCACACATGCATAGGAGCCCACCTAGTCCACGCCGACATGAGCCTGCACCTGCACCACCATCTTTTTCCACTTTTGAGCAGGATGCAGGTATGTCGGCCTATGATTTCTCGGAGTTTCGATCGCGCCTTGACGATATATACACCGAGCAGCAGACGCAGAGGCAGTGATGGGAGGAGCAGAGTGCCTACATGCAAGTGGATTTCCAGGGTTTCCGGGAGCACTTCCAGCGGGCTGAAGAGTTCTACGACGAGGCTTGCATCTACTTCCAGGCGGAGGTTGCCCGTCGCCAGGATGAGGCTGCCTACCACCAGGAGATGCGGTAGCACATGCATGCTCAGTAGGCATAGTGGGCTAGGGAGGAAGAGCACCAAGCAGTCAATGCATCCACCAACTCTCAGATCAACCACATTTACATGTGGCATCAGCGGCTCAGTAGCAAGTTCTCCTAGGATCTCGAGATGTCGAGGCTCCCAGACTTTCCACCTCGTCCACCATACTAGAGGTATACTTTCATTTAAGTCTGGGGGGACCCCAAATTTTATTTTGTTTCTAGCAGTAGTTTGTTTCATGGTATTTGCATTATTATTAGCATTCATTTATTCATGCATAGGTTGTTGAGTTTCTTTCAACACTTAGTTTTTGTAATCTATAAAGTTGCCTTAGTAGTATTTTTAAAAGTCTTCTTCATGAGTTGTTTCCATGAGTAGTGTAACTTCATTTATCTCATGGCATTTTATTTTATTTGCTCTAATGAATATTCTAGACTTACACTAGTTAGCTTTTATTTCTACACCTACACATGTCGAACACTCTGAAAGGGAGAATCTAATACATACCTAGTTATGATTCATCTCAGTAGTCTAGTACTTTAGAATCCACAGGTGACTCTAGGCTAGCATTTTAGTTACTGGAGATGCTCGGATTGCATAAGGCCATTCAGAAAAATCAAAATCCCAGTGAGCCGAAAAATAAAAGAGAGAAATAAAAAGAAAAGAGAAATACAAGAGAGAGAGAAAAAAAAAGAGAAGAGAAAAAAAGAAGAGAGAGAAAAGATTATGAGGGATAAAAAAATAGTTGTCGTGGGTGGAAATGACTAGGTGCCCCCTTTGAGACCGAGTTAGGTTACTGGGGAAACACCTACCAATTTCTCTCAATACCGAGCATGCCTTTGAGATTTTATGCTAGATCTAGGGAACGACCCTCGCTTTGATCAGGTAAGTGCCTAAAAGCCGGAGACCTTAGGAAAGTTATAGGATGATGACTTAACTCATCATGGAACGAGTATCTCCTAAGAATGATTCGCTTAGCACGAGCACGAGGAGCTAACCTAGTGAATTTCTAGAACATATTTATTTTTCTTTGATTGCAAATATCACTTGATAAATTTAGTTAACATGCTAAGTATGGAACAATATCTTTTTAAAATTTCATGGCACTGAGGTTTGCTTGAGGACAAGCAAAGATTTAAGTCTGGGGGAAGTAATGTGAGCAAAACATATAGGATTTTAGGAGTAGTTTTCGCTCACATCTCATTACATTTTATGTTATTTTCATGCATATGTCACTCTATTCTGCACGCATTTCCTATTTTCTGGTTCGGAGGTCTACTCTTTATACTTTTATGTGCAGGATAGTATTTCGGGGGAAAAATGCTCACTTTTGGAGCAAAAGAAGGACATTTTACAGCTAGACGCAGAATGGGACACGACCAGGGTGTGTGGCTACACATGGTCGTGTCCAATGGGCGAGATCAGCACCCCAGGGCCGCACACAGCCTGGCCATGTGGAAACACGCGGCCATGTGGCGGCCCAGCAGATTGATGCGACTAGGGTTTTTTTTGGATTTTATAATGGTCCGAGGTGATGTCTATATAAGAATGGCTCCGCCAAAACCCTAGGGGAAGGCACGACGGCCGAGACGGCACACCGAAGCCCTAAAAAGCTTCGGGAACTCACAACAGGGAGGAAGAACACCACCAGAGATCCAAGTTCTGCACTTCAACACCATAGAGAAGGCCACATTGGCATTGTAACCTCTTGTTCTTGCATTTTATCTCTGATATATTCGAACATGAACATGCCTTGTGATTCTCCTCTTTTATATATGGAGTAGTTCCTTCGATTCTAGGATTAGGGAGTAGCTTGTGTACGTATGGCATGTTGCTTCAAATTGAATTCTATTTTTGAATTTGAATTTGCAATTGGAAATTGTTTATAACTATATCTATGCGTGTTTGGTTTTCTACCTGCTGTGCTTAGGCGATACAAGGGGTGGCAACCCTCGTATCTAAGATTTAGGAGATTTATATAAGGAACCTAGGGATAAACCTGACCTCCTTTAACCGTGGGTAGAAGGATGCGATGGAACTGGAAATGTTTCGTCACAGGGATTGATTTGGCATCCTCGTATTGCCTATCCCATCCTTGTAAGGCAGAGATAGCTCCCGATAGATGCGGTGGCTCATCGGGAGAGTGTATGATGTCCCTTCTATAAAACCATAGCTAGACATTTAGACAACGCCCAGTTGATAGCATGTTTTGCGACACACAAGCGAAATCAAAGTCTTAGAATCCCTTTTAAAGATCTCGACACACTGTTTTCTTCCTCCTTGTGACACCGTACTAGAGTTTAGTCCATCGACAACCCTTGCAATCGAAACCCCTAGATTTTACTTCCGAACAATTTTACCCACTGAACAAATCGATATTCGAATCCCAGTCCCTGTGGGATCAATAATCTTTTATTGCTTGATTATATTCATGCACTTGCGGGCGTTGAGCGCAAGTGCGCGCTTCGAGTCTTCAACGACCTCCGTCGTGAGATTTGAGGTCGCATTCGTGTGCATCAAGTGTGCAGAGAAATGAATCAGGGAAATAATATTATAAGCTAACCTTAGGATTAGGTATTTAAACATTAGGTTAATAACACTTATTAACTCCATCTAAACAAGCTTTAATAAAGCCTATTTGCTTTATCCCCATGAAATACCATAGAAATTCTATTTTAGATATAGATAAATTCCTAAAAATTCCTATAAAATTCTATAAGTCAATTATGTATTTTATTTTCTGGTATCTTAAGTCAAAACTCTGACGGTGCTTCAACCTTAAGATATTTGTGTTCGTATATTGTTTCTTATTATCTCTCATATTCTTAATCTCTAAAAGGAGCGGTAAGGTTGTTATCGACTCCTTTACTTTTTGTATATCTCATGTCTCTTACCTCCAACGAGGAGGAGATCTCTTAGTGCATTATCCATCGAAAGCGATCAAGGATTACGAGCCTTGGATTAGCAGCCTCGCGGCTGTGAACCAAGTAAAAAACTATTTGTGTTCTTGTTTATTATTTCTTTATTTGTTTTCCACTACAATCGTACTTTGATTACATGTTTTGTCAAAACGAAAGGAAAGTTTTTAATACACTATTCACCCCCACCCTCTAGCATATCTCAATCCAACAATCTCAACCCAGTCGACTAAAACAAGTCATCAGGCAACTGGTATGCCTCAAAGTTGAGGTCTAACATACCAAGTATGATCCTCTCATACTTGACGCCTACCCTTAGTCTAGACCTAAGCCTTCAAACATCTTCCATCAGCCTTGCATCTTTAGGATGTCTCCAAGTCCACGACTTCTCGCTATTTGCGCTTGCCTTCAAGTGCTTCCTTCGCCTTTGTCATATTATTGAGTCTTCCTTTACTAAGAGAATGTGCCTCCGGGACTTCCATTGCCAAGTTACACTTGGATTTACGCCGCCAAAACTACAACTTGGATTTATACCGCCAAGTCTTCATACTTGGACTTTTCTTGTACCTGTCACTCAATGTTTATGTTAGATCACTAACATTTCCTAACTTAAATTTGATTGTTCAAACATCAAAAATACATAATGTTGTTGGTGCATTCGGCCCAGGTCACGATTGACTAGACTCGAGTAGTGTTTTGATATTTGACATTGATGTTTTGACAATGTGTTGGGTAGATTATTGGTGCAATCGACCCAGGTCATGTTTTGATGTTTGACGATGGTTTGACCATTGTCATGGGAGAAGTCCAAGTCCTGTGTACTTGGCATGAAAAGTCCAAGTTTGAGTCTTGGCATGGAAAGTCCAACATGGGTTGGCAAGGAAAGTCCAAGCATGGGTCTTGACAAGGGAAAGTCCAAGCATGAGTCTTGGCATGGAAAGTCCAACATGGGTTGGCAAGGGAAAGTCCAAGCTTGAGTCTTGGCAATTGGAAATTCCAAGGGGAATATTGGCAGCGTAAAGTCCAAGGGTGGAGTCTTGGCAGCATAAGTCCAATGGTTGATGACGTAAAGTCCAAGCGGAGTCTTGGCAGCGTAAGTCCAATGTGCCTTAGCGGTGTATACCACATTAGCATGACAATAGCTGATAGAAGCACCTGAAGGTTAGCGTATGGATGAACAAATCATGGATGACTTGGAGGGATCTGATGGGCGCGAGGCTGACGGAGGTAGCTAGAAGGCTTAGGTCTAGACTGAGGGTGGTCTAGAAAGTATGGGGGCACCATACTTGGGGTTAAACATTGTTTGAGGTTATCGATTGACCGGGGCTTTATACCGATCGGATGGTCAAGTGTTTGACACTTGGCAGTCGAGTCAACACTCAGCAATCGACTGGGATTATGGCCGGTTCGACTGTTGTCAGTCAACTAGTGCTCGACTGTCGTTTAAGGGAAAAAAAGACATGGCAGTCGACTGATCATTGGATCAGTCTACTGATGGCAGTTGACTGCCATATATGGCAGTTGACTGATAGTTTAGTCGCCAGCATAGAATGCTCCATAGCCGACTAGGTAGTCAGCTACGAGCGCTGGCAGTCGACTACTAATGTTGGCAGTCAATTGATGAGAGTCCCTTTGGAGTTTTTCCAACGTGGATCGAGCCTTTGTCTCACAACAATAGTGTTAGTTGTCGAATGGGGCCTTATAGTAGTCGACTGGGGCCTTATGGCAGTTGACTGCCAAGCGAAAATCCAGCCTGATGCAGGTTAAAAGGAGCTATTCGTGGGAGATTCGGCTAATGGTTCTTTGGGAGCTTTCTTGAGGCGATTTGAAGGCGAAGTGCAAGTGCATTTCAGGGTTCTTCAATCTCATCCAAGCAACCAACAAGCAAAGCATTCAAAATCTAGTTTGTAAAGTGTTCTTTACATTTCATTTGTATTTTGCTTGTATTTCCTTTATTACTGTTGTAATTACTGGTAAGAGGTTTCTCCGCCTCTGACTTGTTGTCGAGAAGGAGTATTTGTGATTAGTGGTGTTCTTCGCATCACTAGAGATCATTTGAGCTCAATCTATGGAGTATGAACCATTCGATTCTGAACCACGTTATATTGTTTGTCTTATGCATTGAATTCGTATTTGTTTTGTATTTCTATTATTTCCGCTACACTAACAAACATCGTAGACAATCAAGCACGCAAGAACGATCAAATTTTGTGAAGCGACAAAATGCTATTCACCCCCCTCTAGCGGGTGCACAGGTCCTAACAAGTGCATCACTTTCGGTTTCATCTTGATCAACAGAGACTACATCAAATTCTTCTGGTAAATCAATCTCATTGAGCATGCTACTCGCTCCTTATTGCCAGTTTTATTTCTGCATTCTCTTGCAAAATGCCCCTCCTCTCTGCAAATATAACATTTGCATTTCTTTACCTTGGTTCGGTCATGCTAGTACTTCTTCTTGATCACACGAACGTGTGATTTGTGAGGTTTTCCCCGATAACTCTTGGCTCTCCTCAAGCCGTATTTCTTCTACACTTGATAGTAGTTGGGTAGTGGTATTTGGGAACAAAATTGTAAATCTTTAAGGCTCCTTTGGAGTGAAGCCTGTTTGCACATCTCCGTAAGTTCCTGATATGCATGATGGATTCTAGGCAGAACTCCTATAGTATTTCCCAGATATCGCTCCTGAAATTTTTGCTCAAGATAGTTACCGATTAGCGGGGGCATTTTTCGGTAAAACTTACTTGATAATTCCTCATTGATGAACATTCTTCCAGTCTTCGCAGCCAACTCCTTGTATTGGTTCATGTAGTTAACCAATTCCTTAGTACTTGGACAAGCTAACCTTTCTAGATCCAGGTAGGCTTGATTTTGTTCAGCCGTTGATCCAGTTGTTGGGTCTTCAAGTGTGATAATTCTTCTGATTTGGGATAATACATTTTGTGTTTCATCAGCTGCATTTATTAGCTTGTCGTGCTGGTCTGGAAACATCATTCTCCATTGAATAAATGTCTTCTTCTCGATTTCCCCAACAAGTTCTCAATGTACAATACTTTGGCCCTCTTATCAGCCCAAATCTTGGAGTCGATGATGTTGGTTGTTATGGATTCCCACCTGGCAATAACATCATTGTATAAACCAATATTGCTAGGTAAGACCAGTAAAGCACCTATTTGCTGTTGGGCGGGAGGCAATTGCCATTGCTCATTATTATAGCCTTCCCTAAATCTTCCTATTCTTGAATTTGTAAAGTCCATCGAATTGTAGGGATTTGCCCGTGTTGTAGGTCTTGATGCGGGTCCGTATTGTGGCAGACCCATCATTGAATCTTCTGGGGGGTTATATGCAGAAGTAGCTCCTGAAGAGGCTAAAATATTTCTTAATAATGGATAATCCATTTCAGGATATTCCGCATCTGTCTGAGTAAATAACACTTCTTCAGGTTCAATTGCTTCTTCCGCATCTATCTGAGTAAATAACACTTCTTCAGGTTCAATTGCTTCCTCTTTCTCTTCAAGTGTTGTTTTTGAGGAGAAATAAGCATCATCTTCATGGTCTGAGTCCCAAGATGGGGTTATGAGGCTCATATCCCATTCTGGTTGCTTTGGTAGTGTATATCGGACATAATAGTCAAATTTATCGCTTGGCTGTCCCAACGTGTCCCAAATTTCCTCTTGTTTAGCTTCTTGATCAGATTCTTGTTCAACTTCTTGATCGTTTTGATCAGCTTCTTGCTCAGCTTCTTGATCAGCTTCAGCTTCTTGATCAGCTTCAACTTCTTGTTGAGCTTCTTGATCATTTCCACCACCTTCTGCGAATGGATTAGTCCATTCCGTATCATGTAGCATAAGTAAAGTATCAATTTGATTAAGTTCTTGAACCGGTTGTTGCGTTGCAGGAGAGGGACATAATTTTGCCATAAGTTTGTCCCATTCTTTTGTTCCTATCTGAGTACTGCATTCTCCGAAGCCTTGCTGCTGCCTTGTTGTGTCAGGTAACTGCTCCACTTGTTGTAACTGTGGAGTACTTACTTTCTCCAGGATAAGTTGTGCAACTACTTCTCCCTGAGATAGTTTCAGAATATTGGAAGTCATATTAAAGACCAAAATATATACCTGTCCTCTGTAATCATTATCAATAACCCCGGCACCAATTTGGATTCCTTTCTTCCATGAAATCCCCGATTTGGGTGCTATTCTTCCATAATGTTCCTCCGGGATAGCAAAGGCTAAACCAGTCTCGATTAATGCACGACCATGAGGTTGAATTTCATAGTTATAACAGATTGAAAGATCATATCCTACAGACCCTTCCATCTTCCTTGTTGGTATTCTTGCATCTGGATTTGTTTTCATCACCTCCAGTATTGGCTCTTCAATTGCAAGAACAGCTAAAATCTCTTGTTCCGCTGTTTCAAGTTCCACATCTTCTTGGTTTACTGCTACTATTCTGTTTTCAGCAGTAGGAATATAACCTTCAAATTGTAGTGAAACACTTCCATCTAGAAGTGTTATGGTTTCAACCCTAGTTGGTGTCATAGGGTTTCTTCTTACAGATGGCCTTAATATCCATCTCTGTTGTTGTAGTTCTTCCTTTGTGAATCTTGTTCCTGGAATGGCATTTACTCCTCTACTTGCTAAATAGTCTGTAACATTTTGCACATTGTAAGAGAAGTTAGTAAAACTTGTATTAGTTAGGCGTCCCACCATCATTCTGGTAATGAGTAGGTTACTGGTTCCTCCTGGCCATTCTTGGTATCCATGTGTTTGTATGGATAATTCAATATGATTGGCGAAGTCTTCAACATTGATCATTAGGTCTGGAATGACGTAGACCATTTGAGTACCTCTACTGAGATCCATTTCCAGATGGAGAGGAGATAGATCCATAATAGCTACAATGGAAATGGATCTCAGTAGAGGTACTCAAATGGTCTACGTCATTCCAGACCTAATGATCAATGTTGAAGACTTCGCCAATCATATTGAATTATCCATACAAACACATGGATACCAAGAATGGCAAGGAGGAACCAGTAACCTACTCATTACCAGAATGATGGTGGGACGCCTAACTAATACAAGTTTTACTAACTTCTCTTACAATGTGCAAAATGTTACAGACTATTTAGCAAGTAGAGGAGTAAATGCCATTCCAGGAACAATATTCACAACGGAAGAACTACAACAACAGAGATGGATATTAAGGCCATCTGTAAGAAGAAACCCTATGACACCAACTAGGGTTGAAACCAGAACACTTTTAGATGGAAGTGTTTCACTGCAATTTAAAGGAGCTCTTCAACGGACTAACATCCGGGAGCAAGATCACTAGAGGGAAGATGGAATTGGAAGAACAATTAAGATGGGATATCAACACTCCGATCCCATATACCTTCTATGGACAAGAAGATTTTGAGCAATAGAGGGCACGGATGGAGAACTTTTTCATGATGGACTTTGAAGATTGGATGATTCTAATGAAGGGGTTCGAGCTTCCAAGAGGTCCAAAAGGTGGATATCTCAAGAAGAAAAGATGGACCGAAGAGCAAGTCCAAGCCTTTGATAGAAATGATAAGGTAATGCAATTGATATTAAATTCATTGCCTAATGATATTGTGTCTAGATTAGGTGAATTTCAAAATGCCAAGGAGCTATGGGGGAAATTGGCCAAGCTCCATGAAAATCCATCACCGTCTCAAGAAGAGGAGGAGCCCGAAGAAAAAGAAAGCTCTTCCTCACAAGAGAGTGAGGAGTCAGAAGTTGAGAGAGAGTCAACTTCCGGATCGGTGGAGGTAGAAGATGTTGGACTATCCGAGCCACAAAAACTACTTTTTGAATTGCAGAAACCTCGGAAGTCGGCCATAGATCCATGTGAAGATAAATAAAAATACATGTACATGTTTAAAAACCTTAGATCTACTTTAGATCTACATGTGAAGAGCTTTACCCTTGATGCGATGCCCTTCGCTTATCCCGCTCGTCCAAACGGCTTGTCGGAACTCGAGAGTGTCAAGTGTACACTCCTCTACAAGTATCCACACGGACAAAAGGTGGAGAAGGCAACTTAGAGTGTGCTAGCACTCCTTGAAACCCACGGCAAGGATGAGGGGGAGAGAGCTAGAGAGAAGAGCCAAGGAGGAAGAAGATGAAGTTATCAATTCCCACTCACATACCATCAAGTGTTGGCCAGCCACATTAAAGATACTTAAACCATGCAATACCAAGAGCCATGGCTCTTGGTCTCCCTCATCTTCCCTCTCAAGTCAAGTCAAACTTGACCTCTTATCTCCCATGGTTGATCAAATCCAACCATTTGATTCAAGTCAATTTAATTTAATGAATCTCTATTCATTAGTTTAAATTGACTCAATGAATCAAATCTAAATTAGACTCAGTCAACTCTTGAATCAAATTGAGTCCAACTCAATTAGTCTAATTTGGATTACTCTTAATGCAATTTGATTCATCACATGAACCTAATCCTTTTGGTCCATCATATGAACTTAATCTCCATCTAATTTCCCTTTGTGTGTGACCCTATAGGTTCTTGTAACGTTGGCAATGCTCCGAAACCAATTTAGAAATATAAGCAATGAGCGGTATCTAGCAACACATCATTACTACCTAAGTTACAAGAATATTGAGATCCAACATCACCTTTGTGACTACTAATTGTGACTCTCACAATATGTGACAATGTCCCTCTATCATTGACATCTAGATTGATCAATTGAGGCATAAACCGTGTCATCCTCTATACAATCTATATCTTGAACTCCAAGTAGACTCACTCTAATCAAATGAGCTCAATATCTCATATTGACTCATTTGGGCATGGTCATGCACTTAGTGGTCTCACTCTATTAAGAATCATGATGTCACTTCCGTCATATAGGAGGGATAGATCTCATCTACATTACTCACATCCCTCCGCATAATTTGTTACATACCCAGTAATCGCCTTTATAGTCCACCCATTTACGGGTGACATTTGACGAAGCCAAAATATGCAACTCCTTATGTAGGGAACCATGGTGACTTCAGGTCCAAGGACTAATAGTCATACTAATAGCCACATGAGAAAGTATATGACACTCATATAACGATCCATGATACTTTCTCATGGCGGGTCATTCAGTATGCATTCTCCAATGTATACCCATGTGTCAACTTGATATCTCATATCCATGAATTGTGAGATCAAGTCAACGAGTTGACCTACATGCTAATCTCTTCGCATTAACGTTGTCCCTGAATGTTAATACTTGACTAGGAATGATTAAGAGTAGTGTTCTCTATATCATCTCATTATCGATTCAACCAATCGATTGATATAAATAAGAACCTTCTACTCAAGGACATTATTATACTTAGTTATTTGGCACCAATACAAGTAAGTATAATAACCAAAAAGAAATGTCTTTATAAATAGGAATATGATACAACAAAGTTCATACAATAATCATCACATGATTGGCTCTAGGGGTTTCACTAACAGAAGAAGTAGGAGAAGCCTCCACCTCTAGGATTGAGGGGGAGGAGAGACCATCCACGTCGGAGCCGGAACAAAATCAAGAAGTCGCTTCAACCTCTGGAAGAAGTGAAGAATCAACTATGACACCGACCACCACCCTAGGTAACTCAAGCAGTTCGGTTAAAATTAAAAATCATATATTATATTTTGAGTGTAGGGAGTATGGGCATTACAAGAGTAAGTGCCCTAAGAAAGTCAAAAAAAGTCAACCGGCACCAAAACCTCAAGAAAAGACCAAGGATGTCGGTCCCCCAACACATAAAAGCAAGGAGCACATCATTTGCTTCAAATACAACCAAAGGGGCATTTTAGGAGTCAATGCCCTAGGGGGAGAAAGAAGGTCCAAGAGGGAGCATCACATTTACGGGGAGCCTCTAAGGCAAACCCTAAGGTATATTTTAATGCACCTTCTAGTTCTAGGATCAAAAAGTATGTTTTTAATTCACTTGCAATTACTCATGAAAAGCATGCTAGTAAAAATAGATTTTATTGTTTAGGAGCTAAAAATATCAACTTTAGGAATAAGAAGAAATTTGGGACTAATGTCCCTAAAACAATTTTACCTAAGGACAAACCTAGATCAAACAATTCTAGACCTATCCTTCCTAGGGAGACCATTAGGAAGATAGAGAACCACCTAGGCATCAATCCTAAATGGACTAGACATATGCCTAGAAAGGAGAATATCTCAAGAGTTAATGAAAAATCAAAAATTGAGATATTAGAAAAGGAAAATCAAGTCTTGAGGTCAATGCTTGAGAAAATAGAAAAGACCCTTAGGAATATACAAAATCAAATTAAGGGGTCAAATGGTCAAAGTCAAGGGCCTAGGAGACAAGAGTCAACTAAGGGCATGAAAGGTTTGGGTCACAAACCTAAGTCCACGGAGACCTATCATAATGTTTCATTCAATTATGAAACTCAAGTTAGGTCTAGGAAAGTCAAGGTCAATAGGGAAGTCATCCCTAAGGTTGACTAAGGTAGGTGCTTAGTGGCTAAGGCTTCAAGGAAACCTAGGAAAGCCATTAAGAGAGTTACAAGGGGAGTTACCCCTAGAGTTAACCTAGGTAAGACTCAAATGACCAAGACTTCTAAGCCTAGGAGGGTCATTAGCAGGGTATCTAAGGAAGTTATGCCTAGTGAATACCTAGTAAACCCAAGGACCTCTAATATGTTGGTGCAATAGGCACCTAAGTCGAACATGAGTTTTGATTATAGCAAACGATACAAAGTTAAGCTCATGTCATTATCTCACGAGATGAATCGAGTGTGCAGAAAATTGCTATAGCTAGAGCTAAAGGCTAGCGACACCGGGAGGAAGCCGCAGTGGTCGGGCGACACTCGGGTGACTTCGGAGGGAGCCGAAGGAATCGGGTGGAAGGCCGGAAGCGAAAGCGACATAATAAGTATCGAGGTAAGATCGTGTGTGTGTGAGCGTAAGTGAGGTCGTATCCTCTTTACGGGGATGATCTTAAACGTAGATCCGATCAAAGACATCCTATAGATGGTCTAAGTCGAGATCGGACGGTCGACGACTGTCGAAATTATGTTTTTGTTGAGCTAACTTTGACTTGCAGCAAGCATCAGTCGACTGCTAGCTTGGAGGACTCGACTGCCGTCAATCAGTCGACTGCCAGAGGTTAGCACTGATCTCGATGTCTTATCATCGATCGATGATGGCCATCAGTCGACTGATGGTCAAAGGATCAGCTTCAAGGAGTCAAGGCTTATCACCAAATTTCAAGGGGAGTGGTGCTCAAATATGATTGGCTAGGGTTCCTCTCGAAAAGGGGCTCAAAGGCTATAAAAGGAGGTCCTAACCTAGGGTTTAATTTCTTCATCAATTCTAAGTGCTCAAAAGCCTCCGCAATGCTGCGACTCTCCGACGACTCTACAACAACGAAGTGCTGCCAACAACCCTAGTTGTTGGTATAATCTTACTTTGTTATTGCTTTCAATATTGCAATTCTTTTTAATCAAGGTTTTCTATCATTGAATTTTACTTAAATAGAAGAGAGGGTTTGTCTCTCTATCTTTTTTGCTTCGAAGGTTTTTGTAATCATCAAACTCCTACCTCTAACGAGGAGTGTTTTAGTGAATTGCCCTCCGTACATGGTCTAGGACCGTTAGGGCCTTGGAGTAGTAGCCGAAGGCTACGAACCAAGTAAAAAAATATCTTGTCTCTTTTTGTTTCATTTATCTTTCCGCTGCACTTAATTGTTTTGATACGAACTCGAAAAGAAAAAAAAGGTTTTTCGCTATTCACCCTCCCTCTAGCGAACCGCTTCGATCCAACAATTGGTATCAGAGCCGGGGGCGCTTAGATTTGGTGAAACCACCAATCTAGCATTTTTTACAAATTTGTTTTTCGTTCGTTTAAATTTTTCTCCCGCACTACTAATCCAAGACAAAGTCTTGGTACTCTTCGTTTGGTTTTGTTTTGCAAGTATTCACTTTTGGAGTAGCCAACGGTAAAACCAGCATAACTTTTTGTATAAGTTGACTCACAAAATGGGCTACCTACCAAAACGAAGCTCTCGGAGAGATCTACACTTCTTACAGGGTAAACCCTCGTAACAAGCTGTCTTCATCCCCAAAAACCATCGTTTAGTACCATTTCGGGGACATCGAAGGTTGTAAGTGATCATCTTTTTATTTTAGTTGATTATTTCTCGTTTATTGCTTTTGTTTCTTTTCATTTCATACATTACTAATCCAAGGCGAAGTCTTGGAACCTTTTTCGTGTTTTTTTTGGTATTTTTTGTGCAAGGTTTCCCTTCCAAATGACCCATCTCGAGGGTTTTAGCACCATCCGACCTCCGTTTTACAACGGAGATGATTTCCGTTACTGGAAAGGTCGGATGGAATGCTTTCTCAAAACCCAAATCGAGATGTGGATCATAATCCAAACGGGTATCACACTTCTGACTAACGAAGTGGGTGAATCCTTGGGTTATGACCAATGGACCATTGTGACAAAACGGCAAGTCGAAGCCGACGCCAAGGCAACACAAATCCTCCAATGCGGCTTGTCCAAGGAGGAGTTAAATCGTGTCGGCCCCTTCATAAGCGTAAAGGACCTTTGGACAAAGCTAGTGGAGCTACACGAAGGGATCGATGAAGCCAAGGTATGTAAGCGCGACCTTTTATTTAATAAATTATATAATCTAAAATGCAGGAACATGAAACGGCGACGCAACTCCATGCCCACGTCCAGGACATAGTCAACAATCTACATGCAATCGGGCAAAAGGTCGAAAACCGTGACCTTATAAGGTATGTCCTAAACTCCTTTCCGAGGACTACCTTGTGGGCATCCATGGTCGATGCCTACAAGGTCTCCATGGATCTTTCTAAACTTAGGTTAGATGAACTTTTTTCTGATTTCGAACTTCATGAGCAATCTAACTCGGAACCCAAGAAAGGTATAGCACTATTTGCAGGTTCAAAGAAGAAAACTGCTAGCAAGCCACCCCCGAAGGAAGAAGAGGATGAGTCGGATTTGGAGGTCGACTCGGAAATGGAGGCCGAACTAGTCAACCTAGTTCGGAGGATAGTCAAGGGCCGAAAATGAACCGTCACTCGACCCAACGAAGGTAAGCCTAAAAGTTCAAATATTAGATGTTATGAATGCAACAGGTTTGGACATATCAAGTCCGAATGCCCAAAACTCAAGAGCAAGGCACCAAAACACAAAAAGGCACTCAACGCTACTTGGGAAGAAGCTTCCGAGGAAGAAGACGATGATCGAGTCCTCATGGCTAAACCGGTGGAATCGAAGATGGAGTCAGAACCGGAACTTGAATTGGAAACCGAAGACGAGTCGGACTGCGAAGCACTATTCAAGACAAGCCACGGATATGCATCCAGTTCAAAAGATACACTCAAGGTAAGTCAGTCTCTCATTACTACACTTTATAGTGCAATTAAGTTTTTAAATAAAAAGTTAGCTAAGTCCGAGTCCAAGGTCGAGACCCTGGTTGAGGAAGTTAAACTCCTCAAACACGAGGTCTCCCTAACCTCTTCGACCAGTCAAGTTCAAGAGAAGGACTTAACTCGGGTTGAAAAACTCGAAGTTGAGAACTCACTCTTGAAGAGTCAAGTCGAAGATCTTAGGAATACGTTGGAAAGGTTTACTTTGGGATCCAAAGGACTTGACCTCCTACTTGGATCGCAAAGAGTCGTGTACAATAAGGTCGGGCTAGGGTTTAGCTCAAACACGACCAATAAGTCGTATATGTCGATTATAAGTCGACATAAAAAACGTGTCCAAGCATGGGTCCCTAAGACCACCTTGATTTCAAACTTAGGATCAAACCAGTACTAGGTTCCCAAGGACCAAATCCACTATGTGGAGAGACCGAATCGATTCAACGGTCCAAGGGGAGCTAGTACGAAATTTGTTTGTGTTTTAACTTAGAAATTGCATGCTTAGGTTTTTATTTAGTTTGATTTTTTTTAGAATGGTTAGATAGGACTATAACTTGGCAACACTTGATAACATAGTACCAGGACGCGGCGAGATAATAGTATGCTAGGAAAATGGAGTCTCGTGTATTCGAGCTAGATAAGGCGTATCTAGTTCGGTTCACTTGACCGAGTGGAACTAGCTGAAGCTACCTCGCCGTATCCTAGACTAGTTAGACCAGGAAGTGGTCTTAGGTGAGTCAAGTGACTATTTTCTTGAAAATGGCTTTGTCTAAGGAAGTGATCGTTGTTCCGATCAAAGAAGGTCTCTGTGCCTCGCCACGACCTGGAAGCCATGATCTTGAAAAAGTGACTTGATAAACCTAAGGTCAAATCTGAATCTAATGCAAGGTTGACAAGTGTTTAAGTCATTAAATTTAAATCAAGTAAAATTGGAAGTCATCTCACAAGAACATATAGGGTTAACGTGTTTGATCATGTAGACATGGGTGAGATGATTTAGGTAAATAATTTTCAACCAATCTTCAATAAATCCAATATCCGATCCAACTACCTTGCATGTAGGATCAATGGATGTTGGACAGTGGTTGCTCCCGACACATGACCGGGGATCAACTCAAGTTTTCAAATCTTCGATTCAAACGACAAGGATCGGTAGCCTTCGGAAATAACGGCAAGCTCAAAATCATCGGATCAGGTGATATTGAGCTTAACTCAAATTTTGTTATTCAAAACATTTTATTAGTAGAAAATTTTTAATATAATCTACTTAGTGTAAGCCAATTGTGTGATAATAACTATAAGGTCATATTTCTAGAAAATGAATGTGTAATTAATACAAACGAAACATCTAAAACAATTCTTAAGGGAACTAGAAATAACAACATTTACACTATTAACTTAACTAACTCCTCAACTAAGTGTCTTATGACACGGCAAGAGGAATCATGGTTGTGGCACCGATGACTCGGTCACTCACACCCAAGACTCATCCACAAGATGAGTCAGAGTGACTTAGTCAGAGGTTTGCCTAACCTCAATAACTTGGATAATAAAATATGTAATGCTTGTCAACAAGGTAAACAATCTAGGACACAACATCAACTAACTAATCAAGAACGAACCAAAAGTGTGCTTGAGCTCCTACACATGGATCTATTTGATTCACACGGAGCTAAGTCACTTAATGGAAGTAAATTCTGTTTAGTCATTATTGATGACTACTCTAGATTTACTTGGGTTAGGTTCATCAAACACAAAAGTGATACCCTAGATCAATTAATCAACCTATTTAAGTTAATAGAAAATCAACAAAACATTAAAATCAAAAGACTTAGGACTGATCATGGTGGTGAATTCGAAAATCATAGGTTTACATAATTCTGTAACCTAAATGGATACCACCATGAGTTCTCTTGCCGTAGAACTCCACAACAAAATGGCCTAGTAGAATGCAAAAATAGAACCCTACAAGAAGCCGCTAGGACAATGTTAAATGAGTATAAGCTACCCGATAGGTTTTGGGCGGAAGCCGTGAGTACGACATGCTATGTCCAAAATAGGATCCTTATGGTAAAGAGGCACCTTAAGACCTCATACGAGATTTATCATGATAAAATTCCTAACATCAAGTACTTTAGGGTATTTGGGTGTAAGGTACATATCCTAAACACTAAGGATTATCTAGGGAAATTTACATCCAAAACCACGACAGGAATTTTCTAGGATACTCGACTACAAGCAGAGCTTATAGAGTATATAACCACGACACCCTTAGAGTCGAGGAGACTATCAATGTAGTATTTGATGAAGGACACGAACCTACAAAACCCCCGGCAACCCTAATTAGCGAGCCGACTCATACTAGACCTAACTCTGATCCGGAGATTAGGTCCAGTGTTAATCCTAACCTAAGTCAACCAAGTCACTCTATCGACCAAGTGATAGATGACTCCAACCAAACTAGAACTCAAATGAGTCATCCTATGGATCAAGTTGTAGACTCAAACCCAAATCCAACTAGGACTCAAACGAATCATCCTATCGACCAAGTGATAGGTGATCCAAGTCTAGGAGTTCGAACTAGAGCCTCATACAGAAACCTTAGTCAAATATCTTTGATTTTTAAAATTGAACCCAAAACTATTGACCAAGCTCTTCTTGATCCCGATTGGATTATTGCAATGCAAGAAGAGTTGGCTCAATTCACTAGGAACGAAGTATGAGAATTAGTACCACCACCTAAAGATAAAACAATCATTGGAACAAGGTGGGTGTTTAGAAATAAAATTGATGATAAAGGTGAAGTAGTTAGAAATAAAGCTAGACTAGTTGCTAAAGGGTTTAGTCAAGTCGAAGGTTTAGATTACGACGAGACCTATGCCCCAGTAGCTAGATTAGAGTCCATTCGAATGCTATTAACATATGCAACACATCGAGGATTTAAGTTGTTTCAAATGGATGTGAAATCTGCATTCTTAAATGGATACATTAAAGAAGAAGTTTATGTTAGTCAACCCCCCGATTTCGAAAGTTTAGACAAACCCGATCATGTCCTTAGGTTAAAGAAAGCTCTTTATGGACTTAAACAAGCTCCTCGAGCTTGGTACGAGAGACTTTCAATTTATCTTAATTCCAAAGGCTTTAACCAAGGTGTAGTTGACCCAACCCTTTTCGTAAAAACCTTAGGTAAAGAAATATTCTCAAATCTACGTAGATGATATTATTTTCGGAACCACCAACTCAATCCTACTAAATGAGTTCATTTCACTTATGGAAAGTGAATTTGAAATGAATTTAGTAGGCGAGTTAAGTTTCTTCTTAGGTCTACAAATTAAACAAACTAAAGATGGAATATACCTACATCAACGCAAATATACTAGGGAATTAATTAAATGCTTTGGAATGCAAGACGCTAAAATTATTAATACCCCAATGGCAACTAATGTTAATATAGAAGAAGATGTAATTGGAAACCCAATTGATTTAAAATACTATAGGAGCGTAATAAGGAGTCTCCTTTACTTAACTACAAGCCGACCTGATATCTTATTTGCAGTAAGTATGTGCGTAAGGTTTCAAACCTGTGCCAAGGAGTTTCACCTAACTCTAGTCAAGCGTATCCTTAGATATCTAAAGGGTACACTTAATGTCAGTATTTGGTATCCTAGATCTACCAAGTTCGAACTAACTGGCTACTCCGATTCGGACTATGCCGGTAGTAAGCTCGATAGAAAGAGTACGAGTGGTTGTTGTCAACTTCTCAGCTCGAGTCTAGTGAGTTGGTGCAGTAGGAAGCAACACTGCGTTGCCTTATCTACCACCGAAGCCGAATACATCGCGATGGGTGAGTGTGTCACTCAGCTTCTTTGGATGAAGCACACTCTCCGTGACTTTAAGTTAGACTTTACGAATACTAAACTTCACGTAGATAACATTAGTTCAATTAATCTTACAAAGAATCCGATATGTCACTCTAGGATCAAACATATAGAGGTCAAACACCATTTCATTTGAGAACATGTGGCCAACGGAGTCATACAACTTGAATACGTCGAATCAAAGTCTAACTTAGCAGACCTATTTACTAAACCCCTACTCGAAGCCGAATTTAGTCTATTAAGACGAAAATTGGGCATGTGCGTAGTAAAATAGGAACTTGCAAATTATATTTTTCTTACTACTATTTCTTAATTTTCATTTTTATGGAACTAGCATAGGACATACCTTAGATATCATGCACCTATAGATTTAAGGAGCCAGTACATCTCACAACACATAGGACTAATGTGTTTGTGTACTTAGCCACGTAGATGGGCGTGAGATGTTAGGACCTTACTCCTAGTTCCAGATGTAGAGCTAGTGCATCGCTATGAACCACGGAGTATAATCATACATACTAACCGACTCTGACCAGGACTGGTTGATCTTTCATATCAATCAAGCCAAATATGAGTCGAACATTTTATAGATGAACTTATTTTCAGTATATTATTTTCAAAATAATGTGGAACATGCTTGGACTTTAAAATTAATACTTATTTCACACACACCCTCACTCTTTTCGATATATGGCAAAAGGGGGAGAAAAAGGCCAAAGTTAAGGGATCATTTTTTTATGTATGGCAAAGGCTTACTTAACTTTAAGTTAACAAAACAAGTCAAGAGAATTCTTAACTTAAACACATTCAATTAACTTGTTCTTGTTAACAAAACGGAAGTAATTTACTTAACTTTAAGTTAACTTGTTAACAAACGGAAGTAAAGGCCAAGGTTGATCTCTTAACTTAAAACTTATTTTAAACACTATGGCCAATATTAAGCAATTTCGGTTACTTAATTCTTTTGTTTAGTAGCAAACACCAAGGGGGAGAGTTAAAACTCTTTATCAAGACCAAGGGGGAGAGTTAAAACTCTTTCTCAAGTACTCACCCTCGGTCAAGGGGGAGGATTCGTCAAGGGGGAGCACTTAAACAAAAAGTTTTTATATACTCCTGCTCATTCATGCATAAAAGTTTTTATACTCCTGCTCATTCATGCATATCTCTTACTCATTTTGCTTAATGCACTTAAGTTATTTTTCTTAACTTTGTATGTGGGTTTGCCATAAATTAAAAAGGGGGAGATTGTTGGTACAGTAGGCACCTAAGTCGAACCTGAGTTTTGATTATAGCAAATGATACAAAGTTAAGCTCATGTCATTATCTCACGAGCTGAATTAAGTGTGCAGAAAATTGCTATAGCTAGAGCTGAAGGCTAGCGACACCCGGAGGAAGCCGCGGTGGTTGGGCGACACTCGGGTGACTTCGGAGGGAGCCGAAGGAATCGGGTGGAAGGCCGGAAGCGAAAGCGACGCGATAAATGTCGAGTAAGCTCGTGTGTGTGAGCGTAAGTGGTCGTATCCTCTTTACGGGGATGATCTTAAGCGTAGATCCGACCAAAGACATCCTATAGATGGTCTAGATTCGAGATCGGATGATCGACGACTTCGAAATTATGTTTTGTTGAGCTAACTTTGACTTGCGGCAAGCATCGATCATTGCCGACTTGGAGGACTCATTGCCGTAATCGATCGATCGGAGGTTAGCACTCGTGATCTGCCATCGATCGTGATGATGGCCATCGATCGGTGATGGTCAAAGGATCGACCGAGGAGTCAAGGCTTATCACCAAATTTCAAGGGGAGTGGTGCTCAAATATGATTGGCTAGGGTTCCTCTCGAAAAGGGGCTCAAAGGCTATAAAAGGAGGTCCTAACCTAGGGTTTCTTCATCAATTCTAAGTGCTCAAAAGCCTTCACAACGCTGTGACTCTCCGACGACTCTACAACAACGAAGTGTTGCCAACAACCCTAGCTTAAGTTCTTTTTTTCTAGTTGTTGGTATAATCTTACTTTGTTATTGCTTTCAATATTGCAATTCTTTTTAATCAAGGTTTTCTATCGTTGCATTTTACTTAAATAGAAGAGAGGGTTTGTCTCTCTATCTTTTTTGCTTCGAAGGTTTTTGTAATCATCAAACTCCTACCTCCAACGAGGAGGAGTGTTTTAGTGAATTGCCCTCCGTACACGGTCTAGGACCGTTAGGGCCTTGGAGTAGTAGCCGAAGGCTACGAACCAAGTAAAAAAAATATCTTGTCTCTTTTTGTTTCATTTATCTTTCCGCTGCACTTAATTGTTTTGATACGAACTTGAAAAGAAAAAAAAGGTTTTTCGCTATTCACCCCCCCCCCTCTAGCGAACCACTTAGATCCAACACAATAAGTATTGGATTCCTAGGAGCGTGATTGATTCACGCTAAATGGGTTTATGTGTGCCAACTTTAAATGGATGGGTAGTTAACCTAACCATGGTAAAGATGACACTTTAGGTCATTTCCAAGGTAATGGGGTACTTTGCAAATAAGATTGATTATAATCCTAAAGGTTCTTAGGATGTGCCAATGCAATTTATGAAAGTGAAAAATCAATCAAATTGGCACAATTATGGTTAGAGGTCATAATGTGTCATTTTGGGTTTTTGGCACACTTGGGAGATAAATGGTAATATTGCAAAATGAGTTTAATAATAACAAATGACAACTAATATTAAATTTTAGGTATTATGTGCCTTTATATTTTATTTGCCATGTCTTGATTGTCATACACCATGTCATGACATCATATTTACCTTTAATCATTTAATATGTCATGATATTACTTAGGTTTAAGGTTTTTATGTCATGTATATTTAGATTTAATCATATGTCATGACATCATGATCATTGGCCATGCTTTATTTATGCTATCATTTATGCCATGATCATACTTCATGCATTTAAGTTAATGAAAATTGATTTAAGGACTATGGCATGACTTGAAGTCTCATGTATAAAGAAATCAAGTAGTGTTGCCTTAGAAAAATGTATGAAACCCTAGGTTAGGATGAACAAAACTCACATCTCACATTACATTGACATGTATATGTATTGATACACTCTAGATACATGTGAGATGTTAAGAAATGAGTTAAGTTCAAGGTGCATAGTTTTTGCATCTAGATGAACTCAAACTCATCTTATCTTATTGATGGATCTTTAGGAAAGTTTATGTTCAAGTCATGTACATTGAGCCCAAAGAACATGATCCAATATAAGGTTTTAAAAATATTTTAAAATCAATTTGAAAAACCTTGGTGAAGTCTATCTTTTGATAGCAATCATCATTGATGATGTTGATACAAAGTGAGCTCAAACATTTAAGTTTTTCTTTATTTTTAAACTTTGTATCAATTTCACTATTTTATGGGTAAATTATTTTTCACATATTTTTCACCCATTGTATTGCTTATAAGTAATATATGTATGAGTTTTCACGATTTTTCAAAATACGTAGAATTACTTATCAATTTTTAAAGTTCGTTTTTAATAATTGAAATTCGGAAATTTCAGTTATCAGTCAACTGCCGCTTAATGACAATCAATTGATGAATGGCAGTCGAACTGGTGACTATAAGGAATCGACTGCCAGGTCTGATTTCGGGTAAACAAAGTTTGTTTAGCCCAATTTTAGCTATGGTAAGGTTCCCTAATCACTCCTAGATTGCGCTTGTTTCCTTTCTCATTGCGGGACAAAGCTAGAGCCTGGCTACACTCTCTTCCAGCAGATTGCATAACTACCTGGGATCAGCTGGAGCAAAGATTTTTAGACAAGTATTTTCCACCCAGCAAAACTGCAAGTCTTCGTCATCAAATCACTAATTTTGCGCAAAAGGATGGAGAAACATTATTTAAGCATGGGACAGATTTAAGGGATTACTATAACAATGCCCTCATCATGGGCTGGTGAAGTGGCTCATTGTTCATACTTTCTACAATGGAATCTCGTATGCTACTAAAGTTTCTCTTGATTCTGCTGCAGGAGGAGGTCTTATGAACAAAACATTGGATGAAGCTTTTGAGATCATCGAGAATGTGGCAATGAATTCTCACCAATGGGCTACAGAACGAGGATATCAAACTAAAATGCCAGGTAAGTTTGAGGTAAGTACCCTTGATCTACTCAGTGCAAAAGTCGATGCGTTAACTCAAAAGCTCGAACATTTTAATGTATCAGTTGTAAACTCATCTAATGTCACCTGCGAGATCTGTGGTGTAACAGGACATGTAGCGATGAATTGCCAAATCCTACACGCGCTGCGATTGCAAGTAGATGCGCTAAATAATTTTAATCAGAAGCCTAATGGTGGTAACCCTTACTCGAACACGTACAATCCCGGTTGGAGGAATCATCCCAAATTTTCGTATAGAGCCAACCAAAATTCTTCTGGACAGAACAGTTTTGGAGCACCTTCGGGATTTCAGCCAGGACCCAAGTCGAGCTTAGAAAAGATGATGGAAAATTTTATTACGTGTCAGGGGAAGATAAATGATGAATTTCGACAGCATATTGTAGAATCAAATCGGCAACATCAAAATAATACCGAGGCAATCAAGCAATTGGGAGGCAAGGTTGATAATTTAACTAATCACACAAAAATACTGGAAAATCAAATTTCCCAAATTGCCAGCTCAACATCAAGGATGCCGGGCAGATTTCCTGGAAATTCAGAAGTAAACCTAGCTGAGCATTGTAATTCCATAAGTTTGAGAAGTGGAAGGATTTTAGAAGGAGACAGAGCTCAACAAGCGGCCCCTGTGCTAAAGGACATGAGCGTGTCAGAGTTGGAAGAAGACAGCAGCACGCCTGGGATGAATAGAAAAGAAAGCCGACACACCCTGACCCAGGGCGTGTTGTTCAACACGCTTGAGGAAGAGAATGCCCACGAGCACGTGTCAGCCGACACACCCGTGTCGGGTCACTCCAGCAGCCAACACACCCAGCCTATGCCGAATGACACAGGCGTGTCGAATAAGGAACCAAGAACATATAAGCCCCCTATCTCGTTCCCTCATAGGCTGATTAAGGAAAAATTGGATGAACAATTTGGTAAGTTCCTTGAGGTAATTAGGAAGCTATATATCAATATACCTTTTACAGAAGCTCTTCAACAAATGCTTACATACTCCAAGTTCTTGAAGGATATCTTAACCAATAAAAGGAAAATCGAGGAGCATGGAACAGTGGCTCTTAATGAGGAGTGCAGTGCTTTAATTAAGAACATGGTCCCTCCCAAACTAAATGATCCAGGTAGCTTTTCTATCCCTTGCATAATTAATGACTCAAATTTTGATAAGACTTTTTGCGATTTGGGCGCCAGTGTCAATCTGATACCTCTTTCCATATGCAAGAAATTGGATTTGAGAGAAATGAAACTAACTACTATGGCCTTGCAGTTAGCCGATCACTCCATTAGATATCCTTTGGGAATCTTAGAAGATGTACCAGTGCAGGTAGGAAATTTTATTATTCCTGCAGATTTTGTAGTGCTTGACATGGATGAAGACCCATGCATTCCACTCATTTTGGGGAGACCTTTCTTGGCTACTGCAGGGGCAATAATAGATGTCAAGAACCATAAACTCTCACTTGCATTTGGAAACGACAAAATTGAATTCGACCTTTCAAAAGCTGTTAAACAACCTTCTGTTTTTGATGTTTGTTGTAGGATTGACAGTTTCCAGTCAATAGAACTAGAAGGAGCACCAGAACAAACTCATCTTAATAAGCTCGGAGGGGATTTTGAGGATAAAGAGCTGGAGATTTCCGACCCCAACCTCACACCATAGGTAGAACTTAAGCCTCTTCCATCAACACTCAGGTATGAATTTCTTGGCGAAAACTCTACTTATCCTGTGATCATTAATGCTAATCTGAGCAATGCAGAGACCAAAAAACTGATTGAGGTATTGAAAACACACAAGAACGTCATTGGATACAAGATTGATGACATTAGGGGAATTAGTCCATCGGTTTGCATGCACAAAATTCTACTAGAAGAAAATTTTAAAACCTCTATAGAGCATCAAAGAAGACTGAACCCAGCCATGAAAGAGATAGTTAAGAAAGAGGTCATGAAATTGCTAGATGCAGGAATTATCTACCCAATATCCGATAGCGAATGGGTAAGTCCTGTCCATGTTGTGCCAAAGAAAGGGGGGATAACGGTAATAAGGAATGCTACAAATGAGTTAATCCCCACGAGAGCGGTTATGGGATGGAGAATGTGTATTGATTATAGGAAATTGAATAAGGAAACTAGGAAGGACCACTTTCCCATCCCATTTATTGACCAAATGCTAGACCGGTTGGCAAAACACTCGCATTTCTGTTACTTAGATGGATACTCCGATTTCTATCAAATCCCTATTTATCCTAATGACCAAGAGAAAACAACTTTCACCTGCCCATATGGTAATTTTGCTTTCAGGAGAATGCCTTTTGGACTATGCAATGCACCCGCCACTTTTCAGAGGTGTATGACTTCAATTTTTTCTGATATGATCGAGAATATAATGGAAGTTTTTATGGATGATTTTTCTGTATATGGTGCAGATTTTGATATGTGTTTATCTAATTTGGTCAAGGTCTTGCAGAGATGCGAGGAAATGAATTTAATGCTTAATTGGGAGAAGTGCCACTTCATGGTACGAGAAGGCATAGTACTTGGGCACCTAGTTTCACACCATGGTATTGAGGTGACATTGCTAAAATTGAAGTGATCAAGAAGTTGCTTCCTCCAACTGATGTCAAGGGAGTGCGTAGTTTCCTAGGACATGCAGGGTTCTACCGACGGTTCATCAAGGACTTCTCAAAAATTTCAAAGCCATTAACTAATTTGCTTGCTAAAGATGTTGTGTTTCACTTTGATAATCCTTGTCTTGATGCATTTTCCAGGTTAAAGGAAGCATTAACAACTGCCCCAATAATGCAACCTCCATATTGGAGTCTCCCTTTTGAAATTATGTGTGATGCAAGTGATTTTGCTGTGGGCGCAGTGTTAGGACAAAGGAAGGATCGCAAGGTGTATGCAATCTACTACGCCAGTAAAACATTGGATGAAGCACAAATGAATTATGCTACCACAGAGAAGGAACTCTTGGCTATAGTATTTGCTTTCGACAAGTTTAGATCTTATATCATAGGGACCAAGGTGATAGTTTACACAGATCATGCAGCCATAAGATACTTGCTGAGTAAAAAGGAATCTAAGCCAAGACTTATCCGGTGGATACTTCTTCTACAAGAGTTTGACTTGGAAATCCGAGACAAGCAAGGAATGGAGAACGTAGTTGCAGACCATCTATCGAGGCTTCATCAAGAATCAAATGCGGGAAGAGCCGATGATCTTGCTATAAATGATTTCTTTCCGGATGAGCAGCTACTAGCGGTCAGAACAGTCAAGGATCCGTGGTATGTTGATTTTGCCAACTACCTAGCTTGCGGGATAATACCTTCTCACATGAGTTATCATCAGAGGAAGAAGTTCTTTTCGGATGTAAAGCATTATGTGTGGGACGAACCATTCCTGTTCAAGCAAGGGGCGGATGCTATATATCGAAGATGCATATCCGAAGAAGAGATTGAGGATATATTATATCACTATTATTCTTCAGCATATGGAGGTCACACAAGCATAGACAAGACTGTGGCAAAGGTTTTGCAAGCAGGATTTTATTGGCCTCATATTTTTAGAGACTCTCAGAATTATGTGACGACTTGTGACCGCTGTCAAAGGACTGGGAACATATCAAGGAGACATGAGATGCCTCAAAATTCGATATTGGAAGTCGAATTGTTCGACGTCTGGGGAATTGACTATATGGGACCCTTCCCTACTTCCTATAAAAATACCTATATACTGGTGGCAGTGGACTACGTGTCTAAATGGGTTGAGGCTCTACCATCCCCCTCTTGTGATGCAAAAACAGTCATTAAGCTCTTTAAGAGTATAATATTTCCAAGATTTGGAATACCAAGAGCAGTAATAAGTGATGGAGGCTCACACTTTATCGAAAGACAATTTGAAAGCCTTCTCAAGAAGTATGGAGTAACCCATAAACTAGCCTCACCATTGTTAGTGCCTATAAGATCCACATATCTCCACAATGGTATGATATTGTCCACTTTGGGCCCAAGCCCTCATGGTTTTGTTTTTGGGCTTTACCCAAAAGGCCTCATACCAATGGAGATATCTTTTTTCTTATAAGCACATGATCTTTTCCATGTCTTACCAATGTGGGACTTTGATTGTATTCCCCATACTCCCAACAATCCCCCCCTCAAACGAAGGACCACATTGGGCCCCCCCTCAAGCCTATCCCTCCTCGAAGGATTTTCTCTGCTTGATGTCCGATCTTCAACCCACCAGGACTTCCTGTCAGTTGTTCGGTCCCCCCGACCCAACTAGACTTCCTTCCTGATGTCTGGTTCTCTTGATCCGGACGTGGAAGCTCAACTTCCTTCGTTCGAGGTTCATGGCTTGACATGGACCATGGCTCTGATACCAATTGTTAGTGCATATAAGATCCACATATCTCCACAATGGTATGATATTGTCCACTTTGGGCCCAAGCCCTCATGGTTTTGTTTTTGGGCTTTACCCAAAAGGCCTCATACCAATGGAGATATCTTTTTTCTTATAAGCACATGATCTTTTCCATGTCTTACCAATGTGGGACTTTGATTGTATTCCCCATACTCCCAACAACCATATCATCCACAAATGAGCGGGCAAGTAGAAGTTTCAAATAGGGAAATAAAGACTATTTTGGAGAAAACAGTATCAAGATCAAGGAAGGATTGGTCTTTAAGACTTGACGATGCTCTATGGGCCTATCGAACTGCCTACAAGACACCCATTGGAATGACTCTGTTTCGATTAGTTTATGGAAAACCATGTCATCTTCCAGTTGAAATAGAACACAGGGCATATTGGGCAATTAAATGGCTTAATTTTGACCTGAAGAAAGCCGGAGAGAAGAGAAAACTGCAGCTAAATGAACTTGAAGAACTACGCCTTGATGCTTATGAACATGCAAGGTCTTACAAGGAGAAGACGAAGAGGTGGCATGACAAGAATATCATGCGCAGAGAATTCCATCAAGGAGACTTGGTATTACTATTCAACTCAAGATTGAAACTCTTTCCTGGGAAGCTGAAATCCAGATGGTCGGGGCCATATCGAGTTAAAAAGGTTTATCCTCATTGAGCTATTGATATATCTGGTGAGTCTACAGGAATTTTCAAAGTAAATGGTCAAAGACTTAAGAGATACTTCGCAAACAATTCTATTGAGCTGATTGGAGACGAGGAGGGGCAGAGCACACTCCTCAAGTCATATCCCCAAAACTAGGGAGTAACTGAGGGGTCAAGCTAACGACCTTAAACAAGCGCTTCTTGGGAGGCAACCCAAGCTATTTTCATTTTTTTTAGTCATTTTATTTTATTTTATTTTATTCTTTATTCTATTTTTATTTTTTTTCAGGTTTACAGGACACGACATGTTAAACGTGCCACTGCGTGCCAAATTGACACGACCCGCCTATGTCGAATGACACAGGCGTGTTGAGGTTATCCGAAGACAACACAGGTCGGGCGTGCTGATGAGCACGCTCGTGTCACACATTTCTCAACTGCGGCACGCCTGGGCCGGACTGCGGCATGCCTGGGGAGGACGAAGCACGCCTATGTCGCGCTTAAACGGGTCGGGTATTTGCGTAAGAGGATGCCCGACACGCCTATCCCTCTAAAGCCGGCCCAAGCACGCCCTAATTTTCCACTCGCGATACAAGCTTGAAGCAGCTGCCGCCGGTCTCTCTCGAGCAGCCGAGGAGCTAACCTGCTGTCTCTCCCTCCTCAACGCCATGAGCAAGCGAGTGAAGACTAGAGGAGGAGCTTCTTCCTCTTCGGCAAAGGACAAGGGAAAGAGAAAAGCTCAGGACTTGGGTAACGATCCTCTTCCGACCTCTTGCCATCCATATGGAATTGTTTTTAGGGATGAGGCTATGAAGTCTAAATTCAGTAAGCTTGAAAAAAGGAAGTTAGTATCTACAAGAACTATAGACTTCTACACGTTGACCACCCTAGGGTTAAGAGATGACATAACTTGGTTGACCAATAGGATAGGCTGGACCGAATTTATCACGCACCATCATCTTACTTACCCTAGCATCACCCTTGAATTCCTTAGCTCCCTGTCTGCTGAAATACTGCAAGGAAAGGATTGTGAGGAAGGAAAAATAAAATTTAGATTAATGAACCATGAGTTTACCCTTTCTTTAAGTGATTTTAATACGATATTTGATTTTCCTAGTGGAGGGGAGAGGAAAATTCATAGACATTTTATTGATCATCAATTTTGGAGATTAATTTCTGATGACCCTCGCCCTTATGATGCATCTAGGTCTAAATCATTTAACATCCCTAATCCTACTTTTCGTTATCTCCTTAGGTTTATGGCTAATACAATCTCTAGAAGATATGATAGTGCAGGGGTGGCTAAGCAGAGTGAGTTACAATTTTTATGGGTCATGCTAAATGAAGTTAATATTGATTCTGGATCCCATATGGTTAGACATTTAGTTAAGGTTAGTAATAGCCCATCCGGAGTCATAGTCATAGGTGGTATTATCACTAGGATTGCTGTAACCTTAGGATGTGAATTGGATGACCTTGAATATTGTCCTGCTAGCCCTAGATTGGATTTGGATGCTTGTATAAATATGAAGATGATTGAGGCATTCGACGAGGGGTATCATTTGGTGTTAAGAAATGGAATTAAAATCCCTCTTCCAAACCCTGAGCGGATGACTGTACGTAATTCATCCAATTGGCTTTTTAGAGATGTCCAGGGACCCTTTCCTACCCCCACTGCCCATGCTCCATCACCCTCTCCTAGGGAGCCATCTCACATAGCCCCTGAGCCATCACATTCGACTCCTGAACCCCCACGGTTTCCTACTGACAATGTTTCTGCAGGGTACTCTTCTTTTGATTTTTCAGGATTCCGATCATCATTCGAAGCTCTCAGGGTCGAGCATACCTCGCACATAGGTGTGTGGGATCAGTATGCCCAAGCTACAGAGGAGCACCATCGTATGGTGACACAACATTTGGATAGGGCAGCTGTTTTTTACAGGAGAGCTGATGAGTTTTTCACTGCTGAGTCCGCCCGGAGGGAAGATGATGATAGATTTCGACAGGAGTCCCAGGAGTTTTAGCAGGAGCAGCGACGTAGGTGGGCAGAGGAGGATGCTAGTAGTGAAGACGATGACCATTGACCACCTTGAACTATTTTGTGAGTTTCGATGCACATCCTTTACTGCTTATGTTGTCTCTACTTAGATTTTTAGTTTGGTTAGTGCTATTTTGTTTGCATCTTTTCATATATCATAACATTGCATTTTTATATCATCTAGTGTAATACAACAGAATATTGGTCGGATCATGATATTCCTTTTTTCCTATTTGATAAGAGCCCTATTTCACTTCTAACACAGTCTATAGGTCTGAGGTATCCAAAAAACGGATTTAAATCCCCCATATCGGACGAGTACTCGATTTTCCATTGGAGACTTGCCTGCGCAACTTGGTTACTGGAGAAACACTTTCACTAGAAGTATGATAAAAAAAAAATCAAAAACTGGAATTGTTTTCAAGCACCCCTTTGAGACCAAGTAGTTACTGGGGAAACACCTAAAAAGTGCCCCTTTGAGACTAACTAGTTACTGGGGAAATGCTCTCTATAAATTCCTTTTCTTCTCTCTTAGAAAGTGCTCCTTTAAGACCTTTTGATGATAGGTAAGGATGATCCATGCATTAAGGCAGGTAAGTGCCTCTATGCCGGAAATAAGATTGCTCTACGATAGAAGGGATGTCAAATCTGGATTGGTGTCCAATGACTTTAGTCCAACCTTTCATGTGCACTATATAGGGATCTTTCAAACTTGGCAACTAGGAATGACTTGAAAAGATTAAGATCAGATTGTATACCTCTGGATGGTGTCTAGCATTCCCACAAATAAGTTGTCTTTTGAGTTTTCTTTGCTTGAGGACAAGCAAAAGTTTAGGACTAGGGGATTTTAATGTGTATAAATCATGTTATGTTTTCACTACTCCATATACATGCATTTTATCTCATTTCATGTCCTAGGCATGTATTTTATCATGATTTAGTTAAGTTTAGCATATTTTGGACAAAGAGACTGCTTTTGGGTGTTTTCCATGTTAACAGGGCAAAGAAGCAGGCGTATCAAAATAACACAGGCGTGTCATCAGTGACACGTCCGTGTCAGGAGTTCCAACCTTCAACATGCTCTGGTTCAATAGCCGACACGCCCCGTTCAAAGTGTTGACACGACCGGCATATCAAAACAACACAGGTGTGTCATCAGTGACACGTCTGTGTCAGGAGTTCCAGTGCTCAACATGCCCCAGTTCAGCCTTTGACACGCCCCAGTTCAGCCTTCAACATGCCCCAATTCAAGTGCAACACGCTCGGTGGGAAGCCCGCGACACACCTATGCCCTCATTTGGCACGGGCGTGTTGTCCTGATTCCGAATTTCCTTTTTCTGTGAGAGCCGCGATCTTCGTCTCAATTAAAGGAAAATCTTTTACCTTAATTAAAGAGGAGGCCAAGGCTATAAAAGAGGAGATATTCTAACCCTAGGGGAGGACGGCGGGTGGTGAAAATGATGACAGAAGAAGGAGGATAAGGAAGGAGTCGACGATAGAGGAACATAGATGGCACTAAGTATCATAATTTCTCTCTCTAGCAATTCTTGCCAGACTTTGGAGTAGTGTCTTGTAATCTTAGGATGGGGGAGTAGCCCTTGACGATTTATGATGGATGATGTAATCTATACTACTTGAATTATTGTTTGTTTTGATCTGGTTTTTGGATTCTTATTGATAAACCTAAGGAGCTAAGGGGAAGTACCTAACAGTGAACCCAAGTTCCCGAAACCCAGAACCAATTAGGGATTAACTCCTGCCAAGTAGCGGTGGTGTATCTATGAGGGCTTGCGGGGGTCTCGTGACAGGTCCCCTTAGCTGATTATGGTCCCGTGTGCAAACCTACCGTGAAAAGGAAATTTAGACTCTAAAGGAACTCTTATGGACTTAATGGATCTATCAAATCCAGTTTTTACCAAGTAACGGAGGTAAGACTAGGGAGGTTTGCGGGGGTCTCGTGACAGGTCCCCTTAGCTGATTATGATCCCCTACGCTCGAATACCGTGACAGGTAAATTGAGTTTGATAGGTACAGTTAGCGTAGACCTTGAAAGGGGTCATTGATTTACCTTAGGATAGGTTCCATCAAAACAACTCTAATAGGGGTAGGAAAGAATTAAATCACCTTATAAATCGTCGACGTGGTGAAACCCATATCCTGAGATTCTCCTCAACTATTGACTTTTAGCTCGTTCTTCTCATTCGTTGTTCTTGACTGTTCAGTGTCTTTGCTTAATCCACAAATTGATTGACTAGATAACTTGGTATCACGATCATTCGGTAATTGTCCCAATCCCTGTGGGATCGATATTTTTATTACTTGACGACAACCGTGCACTTGCGGAAAATAAGACATCAAGTATTTTCCTACACCATGGTCGGCTAGGCAGGAGGCAATGAGAAACTTGATGACGACCACCATGGTCGAGGGAACACCCGTTAGGGATCATGTTCTCAAGATGATGGCTCATCTTAATGAGATGAAAGTCCTCGGAACTGAGATCGATGGGGAAACCCAAGTCGATATCATTCTCCAGTCTCTGCCTAGGAGTTTTGAGCAGTTCCGCCTCAACTACAACATGAACAAGAGGTTGTATTCGTTGGCGGAGCTTCTGACAGAACTCCAGGCGACAGAGGGGCTTTTTTGTCAGAGTGCTCAAGCCATGGTCGCTCAGAAGGTTTCTTCCTCTAAACCGAAAGGTAAGAAGAAGAAGAAGCAAGGTGGAGCGAAGAAAGTGGCAGTGGGACCTCAGGCAGGAGTGAAGAAGCCAAAAGGCAAGTGCTTCACTTGCAAGTAGACTGGACATTGGAAGGCGGATTGTCCTCGCCGAAAGAACAAAGGTATATCTTCTTGTTTAGTTGTTGAAATATGTTTAGTGGTGTTATCTACCAGTGCCTGGTGTGTAGATATAGGAGTCACTGATCATGTCTGCAATACTTTGCAGGGGTTCCAGGAAACCCGACGACTAGCTGAGGGAGAGATTGTCGTCTTCATGGGCAATGCTTCAAAGGTGGCGGCTATTGCAGTGGGAGATGTTTATTTATCTTTTGATAGGAATAAATTTTTGGTTTTGAGAAATTGTCTTTATGTACCTACTTTTAGAAAGAATTTAATTTCAGTTTCTAAATTTTTTTGGATGGATATTCTGTTTCTTTTAATGACAAAGTGGTTATAAAAAGGAATAGGGAGATTATCTGTTCTGGTACATTGGTTGGCAATTTATATACTCTAGAACCGAAAATTCCCACGATGCATATAGAAATCAATAACTCATCTTCTAAGTCTAATAAGAGAAAAGAACCTTCGCAAATGAACCAAACGTATCTTTGGCATCTAAGGCTTGGTCATATTAACCTAAGCAGAATTCAAAGGTTGATAGCTGATGGACCTTTAGGTTCATTAGTGGTGGAGGATCTCCCAACCTGCGAATCTTGCTTGGAAGGTAAAATGACCAAGAGGCCTTTCAAGGCCAAGGGGTATAGAGCCAAAGATGTGTTAGAATTGGTTCATTCTGATTTGTGCGGTCCTATGTCTATCGAGGCAAGAGGTGGTTTTGAATATTTCGTCTCTTTTATAGATGATTATTCAAGATATGGATACATTTACTTGATGCGCCGCAAGTCTGAATGCTTTGACAGGTTCAAAGAATTCAAGGCTGATGTAGAGAACCGTCAAGGTAAAAGTATTAAGACATTACGATCTGATTGTGGTGGCGAGTACCTCTTGGGAGAGTTTAGGAGTTACTTATCAGAGGCTGGGATTCAATCCCAATTGTCCGCACCTGGCACACCCCAGCAGAATGGTGTAGCGGAGCGAAGGAACAGGACTCTTATGGAGATGGTCGGATCTATGATGAGTTATTCTGAGTTACCTGATTCGTTCTGGGGGTTTGCTCTGGAAACAGCAACACACATTCTGAACTTGGTTCCATCTAAGTCAGTACCCTCTACTCCCACAGAGTTGTGGACTGGGCGAAAGCCTAGTCTAAGACATATTCGGATTTGGGGTAGTCCAGCACATGTGCTAAAGGGAGATGTTGGTAAGTTGGAATCTCGTACAGAAGTACGCTTGTTTGTTGGCTACCCTAAGGGAACGAAGGGTGGTTTATTCTATAGTCCTAGAGATCAAAAGGTGATCGTGAGTACGAATGCCAGATTTCTAGAGGAGGACTATGTGATGAACCACAAGCCCACGAGTAGGATTGTTCTTGAGGAGTTGTGGAAGTCCGACTTGGTACCACCGTACAAGAGAGACACCACAAGTCAGCGCACAGCACGTGTCACAGGCGGAGGGTTGTTAGACAACCCGATAGATTCATGTTTTTGGGAGAGTCTTCGGACTTAGTCCCTGGTGAACATGAACCTGATCCCTGGACATATGACGAGGCAATCCAAGATAGAGATGCGGTATCTTGGCAAAGAGCGATGGATTCAGAGATAGAATCTATGGATTCTAATCAGGTCTGGGAGCTAGTAGAGCCACCCGATGGTGTAAAAACCATTGGATGCAAGTGGATCTACAAGAGAAAGAGAGGAGTAGACGGGAAGGTTGAGACCTTCAAAGCTAGGCTTGTTGTGAAAGGGTATACTCAGAAAGAGGGTATCGATTATGAGGAGACCTTTTCGCCGGTAGCTATGCTTAAGTCTATCCGGATTCTCTTATCTATAGCTGCTCATATGGATTATGAGATTTGGCAGATGGATGTCAAGGCGACTTTCCATAAGTCTTGAGGAGAATATCTATATCACGGCAACTGGAGGATTCATTGCTAAAGGCAAAGAGCATCTTGTATGTAAGCTTAATCGGTCCATTTATGGATTGAAGAAAGCTTCTAGATCTTGGAACATCCGCTTTGATGAGGTAATCCAGTCATATGGATTTATTCAAAGTCCGAATGAGCCTTGTGTATACAAGAGATGTGACGGAAACATAGTGGTGTTTCTTGTACTATACATAGATGACATTTTGTTAGTTGGCAACAATATCAAAGTGTTATCAGACGTAAGGGTATGGTTGTCCAAACAGTTTGACATGAAGGACTTGGGAGAAGTGGGACACATCCTTGGGATCAAAGTTATAAGGGATCGCAAGAAAAGGATGTTGTGCTTATCTCAAGCTTCATACATTGACACTATCCTTGCTCGTTTTAGCATGCAGAACTCCAAGAAAGGTTTTCTACCTTTTAGGCATGGAGTTCCTTTATCTAAAGAGATGTGTCCCAAAACATCAAAGGAGATAGAGGACATAAAGGCGGTTCCTTATGCTTCGGCAGTAGGAAGCCTTATGTATGCTATGCTATGTACGAGACCGGATATCTGCTTTGCCGTGGGCATGGTTAGCAGATATCAGAGTAATCCTGAACAGGGACATTGGACTGCGGTAAAGCATATATTGAAGTACCTGAGAAGGACTAGGGATTATATGTTGGTTTACCGGACAGATCAATTAGTCCCTGTGGGTTACACGGATTCGGATTTCCAATCAGATAGGGACAAGAGTAAGTTTACCTCGGGGTTTGTGTTTACTTTTGGAGGTGGAGCCATAGTATGGAGGAGTGTCAAGCAGAAATGCGTGGCGGACTCTACCATGGAAGCTGAGTATGTGGCAGCCTCTGAGGCAGCCAAGGAAGCTGTATGGCTCAGGAACTTCTTGATGGACTTGGATGTGATTCCTGGTTTGCCCAGAACTATCATAATTTATTGTGATAACAGTGGTACAGTTGCAAACTCGAAGGAACCATGAGCCCATAAGGCGAGTAAACACATAGAGCGCAAGTACCACCTTATACGAGAGATCGTAAAGCGAGGAGAAGTTGTTGTCGCCAAGATTGCATCAGAGGATAACCTGGCGGATCCATTCACTAAGGCCCTTCCAGCGAAAGCGTTTGATAGGCATGTGGAGGACATGGGGATCAGATGTATGGCAGAGTGATGACGGCATAGTCTTTTAGTATAAGTGGGAGATTGTTGGAATGTATACTGAAAGCCTAGCTCTTTTTGTATGAACATTTTTTTTTGGAATAAGAATCACATGATCATTGTTTGCACTTTATATATTTATTATATATGTGTGCATATTGTCTAATATTTTATATTGTAGATAACATGGTGCTTGGTGTGGCACAGAAGATCATGTTATCAGTCCCTTGTAAAATATAAGTAGAGGCTCACAACCAAGATGGTTTTGGACAAACCATTGGCATGGTTATAGTGTAGCTTGGTATTGTTTTGTCTTTAACATAAAGTTACACTAGTACACTTAGGTGTATTTAGCTGGACCAACATAGAGGTCATTCAATTTAGTACTGACTACATAATTGAATCGGACCCCGAAGACAAACACAAAAACCGGTGATCCGTCCGTCGTCTCTTCCGCGGCTAATCAACTAGAAGAGTTGTGTTGCTTGAACAACTAGTTTATTCAAGCGACCACTCAAGTTGTTAGCACGACGACGAATAGGTTGTGCTAAGGAAACTCATCCCATCCGTATTAATTCTTTCATTAGTGAAAATTTTAATCCGGGGACATGGGAGCCAATGAGCCTCCGAAGCGACTCCCTACAAGTGGTATCAGAGCCACGGTTTCCGGTTTTGTGTGTTTAGGATTCGGTTAATTTTTATGCACTTATTCATATATTATATGTGTCGGATAATAGTAGGATATGCGTAGTTTAACTCTTTGGTTGCAAGCATAAGATCCGACTATTATGGTCATATGTGTGTATGTGATTGGATGTGTGTAAATATTTATTATTTGAATCCTCGGGGTTGACGAGGCTAGATTAGTATTTAATTTTTGTAATTAAATACGGCATTGTTTAGCCGCTCATTTTAGTTTACTTTCGATCTAGATTATTTGTACACTCCTTCGTGGAGTATAGGATCGATGGATGTAAATTAAAATAGTTTTATCTCGGCTCGGATCTCTTTGGTGACTTGCGCACGGGAAAAGATGGAGCGGACGAGGTAGCGACACGACGGGATGCATATTGGAGGACAATGCCATAATAGTTGGAAAAATTCTATTTTTTCCATATTTATTGCTTATTTGTTTTATATGCATGTTGTGTATGTTTTAAAATTCCTCATTTTCAATTAACTAAGTGGGAGAGGGACATTTTAATTAATTCCCGCGGCCTCCATTACAATTTGACGTGTGATGCAACAAACTTGCGCGTTGGCTTTGAGTGCCTTCCTCCCCATCGGATGGGTTTGTTTGCGGATCACTAGGTCAAATAATGGTTATAGGAAATTATTTAGGAGCGTGTGTACTTCCCCATCGGTAAGGCACATAATCCGAAATAATTCCCTTAGTATCGTGTAATGGTGCACACTTAGATGCAAATAAAAGTATCCTCCCCATCGGAGTCACTGCTTTTATTTGTAGGGCTAAAGAGGAACCAACTATTAATTTTATTTGTCAAAAAGTAAAGTTGACAAGATAATAAAATTAATGGGTAAAACCTCCTCTTACAAATGTAGAATTCGTATACGTCCACACTATCGTGGCATGCGATATTCTCGGTGTTTTGAGGTGTTGGTTGATTTCGGAATTTTATTGTTTTGAGGAATCAATAATATTTGAAATCTAATATTTTGATCATTGTGATTTTTAGAATTTTCAAATGGCTTTCAACCCACTTGCTATGATTTTAAAAGAAAACAAACTTACTGGTCCAAACTACATTGATTGGAAAAGAAACCTGGATATTGTCTTAACTGCGGAGGAGTACAAATTTGTACTCTTCGAGGTCTATCCTCTTAAGTCCTCCGATGACTCTGATGAAAAGGAGAAAGAACATTATAAGAAATGGGTCAAGGCAGATGAGATGGCGCGGTGTTACATTTTGGCATCTATGTCAAATGTGCTGCAACATCAGCATCAGGCCATAGCCACAGCTTATGACATGATGTTCAATCTCAAGGAACTTTTCGGACATCAGAGTAGGGCGGCTAGGCAGGAGGCAATGAGAAACTTGATGACGACCACCATGATCGAGGGAACACCCGTTAGGGATAATTATCTCAAGATGATGGTCGATCTTAATGAGATGGAAGTCCTCGAGTGAGATCGATGGGGAAACCCAGGTTGATATCATTCTCCGGTCTCGCTTAGGAGTTTTGGCGATCAGAACATGAACAAGAGGTTGTATTCGTTGGCGGAGCTTCGAGAACTCCAGCGACAGAGGGCTTTTCGAGTACTCAAGCCATGGTCGCTCAGAAGGTTTCTTCCTCTAAACCGAAAGGTAAGAAGAAGAAGAAGCAAGGTGGAGCGAAGAAAGTGGCAGTGGGACCTCAGGCAGGAGTGAAGAAGCCGAAAGGCAAGTGCTTCACTTGCAAGCAGACTGGACATTGGAAGGCGGACTGTCCTCGCCGAAAGAACAAAGGTATATCTTCTTGTTTAGTTGTTGAAATATGTTTAGCGGTGTTATCTACCAGTGGCTGGTGTGTAGATACAGGAGCCACTGATCATGTCTGCAATACTTTGCAGGGGTTCCAAGAAACCCGATGACTAGCTGAGGGAGAGATTACCGTCTTCATGGGCAATGCTTCAAAGGTGGCGGCTATTGCAGTGGGAGACGTTTATTTATCTTTTGATAGGAATAAATTTTTGGTTTTGAGAAATTATCTTTATGTACCTACTTTTAGAAAGAATTTAATTTCAGTTTCTAAATTTTTTTTGGATGGATATTTTGTTTCTTTTAATGACAAAGTGGTTATAAAAAGGAATAGGGAGATTATCTATTTTGGTACATTGGTTGGCGATTTATATACTCTAGAACCGAAAATTCCCACGATGCATATAGAAATCAATAACTCATCTTCTAAGTCTAATAAGAGAAAAGAACCTTCGCAAATGAACCAAACGTATCTTTGGCATCTAAGGCTTGGTCATATTAACCTAAGCAGAATTCAAAGGTTGATAGCTGATGGACCTTTAGGTTCATTAGTGGTGGAGGATCTCCCAACCTGCGAATCTTGCTTGGAAGGTAAAATGACCAAGAGGCCTTTCAAGGCCAAGGGGTATAGAGCCAAAGATGTGTTAGAATTGGTTCATTCTGATTTGTGCGGTCCTATGTCTATCGAGGCAAGAGGTGGTTTTGAATATTTCGTCTCTTTTATAGACGATTATTCAAGATATGGATACATTTACTTGATGCGCCGCAAGTCTGAATGCTTTGACAGGTTCAAAGAATTCAAGGCTGATGTGGAGAACCGTCAAGGTAAAAGTATCAAGACATTACGATCTGATCGTGGTGGCGAGTACCTCTTGGGAGAGTTTAGGAGTTACTTATCAGAGGTCGATTCAATCCCAATTGTCCGCGACTTTGCACACCCCAGAGAATGGTGTGGCGGAGCGGCGAACAGGACTCTTATGGAGATGGTCGATCTATGATGAGTTATTCGAGTTACCGATTCGTTACGGGTTTGCTCGAAACAAGCGATACATTCTGAACTTGATTCCATCTAAGTTAGTACCCTCTACTCCCACAGAGTTGTGGACTGGGCGAAAGCCTAGTCTAAGACATATTCGGATTTGGGGTAGTCCAGCACATGTGCTGAAGGGAGATGCTGGTAAGTTGGAATCTCGTACAGAAGTATGCTTGTTTGTTGGCTACCCTAAGGGAACGAAGGGTGGTTTATTCTATAGTCCTAGAGATCAGAAGGTGATCGTGAGTACGAATGCCAGATTTCTAGAGGAGGACTATGTGATGAACCACAAGCCCACGAGTAGGATTGTTCTTGAGGAGTTGACAGGGGAAGTCCCGACTTCAGTACCACCGGTACAAGAGGAGACACCACAAGTCACTGCACCGTGTGTCACAGAGCATACACAGCAGGCACCTCGTCGTAGTGGGAGGGTTGTTAGACAACCCGATAGATTCATGTTTTTGGGAGAGTCTTCGGACTTAGTCCCTGGTGAACATGAACCTGATCCCTGGACATATGACGAGGCAATCCAAGATAGAGATGCGGTATCTTGGCAAATTGGTGATCCTTAAGCCGACGAATGCGAGGCTTAGATATGTGGGTATGGTTAATATAACCTATGCATCTCTTATTTCCAGTAAGATTATTGTTATTAATCTGTCTATTGGGTTAAGGAAGTGGAGATTGTGTAGGTTGAAGAGGTAAACTTATATGCCTTGTGATTTCAGGTGATTGGGAATCAATTTATGTGTAAATTTGGGAAATCAACAGGTGGATCAACAAGCTGTGGCAATTCAGTTGGAATAGGTGATGAAGTGGGTTGAATGGAGTCCTATTCGACAAGAGGCTTTATCTAAATCCACTGTGGACCATGGAAACGAGACAAGGTAAGCTTGAATCTAAGTGTTATGGAAACAACATTTGAAATACGGTTGGTTAAAATGTATAGGATGAAATCAAAGCAATCAGTAGTTAACGAATAGTGATATGACTGTATCTTTGTAGGATTGGTATATCAGAGTTGGAATTGATTTCCAATTTGATTGTTGGAGTCAGATCTGATGAGGATCAAGAAGTTGAGCAAATGGAAACTAGGCTTGGTAAGTGAGATTTGGTTGTTCATAGTTGTGTATCAGATTAATTTAGTAAACTGATCTGAATGTGTTATTGTTGAATTATATTGGTGGTTAGTGGAGACTAGAGTTATTTTGATTATATTGGTATTCTACGGTTTCAGGACTTTGATACGAGGCAGGTTCGCGGATGTGAATACAATCAGCACGAACTACATATCATGTGGGTAATTCCTATCCTGGTTAAGTAGTTTTAAATGCATGCAGATTTAGATACATGATCATCTTATATGATCATGTTACCTTGACTCTGTTCTTATTTACTCTTGTGCTTGATACCTTACCGTTGGTTGTTAACTCCATTGCTGCTATCATGTTACATTTTATCATGATTAGGAGTTATATATATAGGTGATGTAAGTAACCTAGAATTTGTTTAGTTAAGTGTAAATAGTAAAGTCTGGATGACAACCTGATTGTAAATTGGGCAAAGACGTCATCTGTGGGTAGGTAATGTTTTGAACGTAGGGTTAATTCTAATACCCTTAGGTTGCATGTTTACCATCGACCATGTATTGTGTAAATGGTCAGGTGAATGGTACTTAGTGTGTTGCTATGGACTAGTGGTCCTAGCTTGATATAATCAGTTTGAGTACGACTCTCTACAGGATAGAGAGTGCGTCGATTAGATTGGTATGACTCTCTACAGGATAGAGAGTGCATCCATCAGTTGAGTATGACTCTTTGCAGGATAGAGAGTGCGTCGATTAGATTAGTATGACTCTCTACAGGATAGAGAGTGTGTCGATTAGATTGGTATGACTCTCTACAGGATAGAGAGTGTTATGATCAGTTGAGTATGACTCTCTACAGGATAGAGAGTGTATTGATCTGATTAGTATGACTCTCTGTAGAATAGAGAGTCTATGGTGGATGTCTGTATGTGAGACATTGCATTCATGTCATTTGCATGCACGCTGGCGACGTGGTCTCCCTTGTGGTTGAGAGGGTCGCCAGTCATCTTGCCTCCACGGTTACTCATAGGAGGAGTAATCGGTGTGAGGGCAGAGCATTGTGGTGTCGCACTCTACCACTATAGACGGTGGTAGTTGGATTTGCGTATCGTAATCTTGCATGTGTGGCACTCGACCACTCATGGGTAGTGACTGTCGAAGTGGCCAACAGCAGGGACCCCCATCGTGTAGTTTGCTCTTCACGCTTATATACTACTCGATCATACTGCCCACTCGGCCACTCGAGAGTAGTGGTTGGTGTTGAGTTAGGACAGTTGTCATGCTCGAGCCACCAAGGCCACACTGGGGTTGTGGTAGCTTTAGGGTGAGCCGACATGACCATGCATGCTGCATTGCTGTGACTTATGGAATTTTTGCATATTGCCATATATATACATATATGCATGTGTATATATATATATGGTTGGTTGTGATTAATATATATATAGATGCAATCTATATATATGTGCTTATTGTGATGTTGCATTTGATTGTACTATGCTTGTTGTATTTGGTTGAACATCATATTCATACATGTTTCTTGCATCTGTTATACGGTTGTGTCGGATACTTGTATATTTATTGGACAGACCATTAGATATCTTGACCTGTATCATGAGTATATTGTGAGTTAGTATTACTCTTCTTGTTATATATGTTGGATATATTCTCAGGTTGGATCAGAGTAGCGTAGCAGATGTTCAGGTATGTCTGCATTATACGTTGTTTATTTGGTTAGACGATATATGCATGTATTTATATACTGTGCTGTTATACCTGTGGTACATTTAGGTTATGCTGTTGAATTACATGTGATATTTGATATATACATATTTTTCCTATTACCTGCTGAGTTATACTCACCACCATAGACCCTGGGTTTTTCTGTCGCCCAAGTAACAGGTAGAAGTCTTCGTGACGACTTGGAGCACCGCTGGCTGACATCTCATCTCACCCCCAAGACTCTGGTGGTCGTTTTGGGCTTTCCGTATGCGTGTTATGTATTTGGAGTTTTTCGTGGTATAATGTGTTGTGGGCTTGTCATGTGATGTACTCATTTGTGGTTTTGGGTCTTTGCCGATATTTTCGGTATGTAGTTGTGATGTAGTTAGTCATACCGGTATGCACTGTGTAGTTTGTTCTGTTGATTGTGGTATGTTTCCACTGTGGTTTGTTTATATATATATGTGTGTGTGTGTGTGTGTGTGTGTGTGTGTGTGTGTGTGTGTGTGTGTGTGTGTGTGTGTGGCCTATGGGCCTTGTATTAACACGAGATGTTGCCGCATACATGGGAGATGTCGTCCGTTTGCTTTTCGACATGGCATACTCTCGGGGCGTGACATTAATTTTAGGGGTGACTCCCCTTGTAACCTTCTTAGTGGCCTTCTTAGGTTTCTTCAAAACCTTAGCCTCTAGGCAACTACCATGGTCAACTCTAGGGATGACTTTCCTTGTGACCTTTTTCTAGACCTAGATTTAGTTCCATAATCAAATGAAATATTATGGTAAGTGTTGGTGCAATCGACCCAGGTCATGATCGACCGGACTCGAGTTTGACTCGAGTAGTGTTTTGATGTTTGACATTGATGTTCGACAAAATGCATGGAAAATTCCAAGTCATGGGTACTTGGCATGGAAAGTCCAAGTAGGACACTTGGCAATGGAATGTCCAAGCTTGAGTCTTGGCAAATCGAAAGTCCAAGCTTGAGTCTTGGCAAATGGAAAGTTCAACATAGGTTGGCACGGAAAGTCCAAGCATGAATCTTGGCAAGAGAAAGTCCAAGCATGGGTCTTGGCAAATGGGAAGTCCAACATGGGTTGGCAAGGGAAGTCCAAGGGTTGATATCAGCGGCGTAAAGTTCAAGGGTGGAGTCTTGGCAGCATAAGTTCAATGGTTAGCGACGTAAAGTCCAAGCGGTAGTCTTGGCAGTGTAAGCCCAATGTGCCTTGGCAGTATAGACCAGCTTAGAATGACAATAGTCGATGGAAGCACCTAAAGGCTAGCGTATAGATGAACAAGTCATGAATAACTTGGAGGGATCCGATAGGCATGAGGCTGACGAATGTGGCTAAAAGGCTTAAGTCTAAGCTAAAAGTGGTCTAGCAAGTATGAGGGCATAATTTTTGGGGTTAAACCTCATGTTTGAGGTTATCAGTTGACTGGGGCTTTAGACCAGTCGATTGGTAAAGTGTTTTGACACTTGGCAACCGAGTTGACTCTTGGCAGTCGACTGAGATTATGGTCAGTCGAACTGCTCGGACTCGCTTGGTGTTCGACTGTAGGAAATGGTCTGGCAATCGACTGCCAGAATTGGGAAGTCGACTGATGGCAGTCGATTGTCATAGATGGCAGTCGACTGATGGTTAGGTTTGCGGGAGCAGAATGCTCGATAGCCGACTAGTCAGTTGGCTATGTGTCACGCCCCGAGAGCATGTCAATCCGAAGAAAAACGGACAACATCTCCCCTCTACGTGGCAATATGTCCTGTTCATACAAGCCTTTCGGCCACAACCATAATAACATATATAATGTAAATAAAAAAAACTCGGAAACTATTCAAACGAAATAACAACTACACACAGTGCATACCGGTATGACTAACACCAAAACATGAAGAAAACATCGTCAAAACCCGCACCACCATGTGAGTACATCAACCACAAGTACCACACTACAATCCACTATATAAAACCAGAGACATATCGAGAAATATACGGAATACCCAAAACTCAGACCTTCGGATGTGAGATGAGAGGTTACCAGCCAGCATTGCTCCGAGCCCATCACGGAGTCGAGTACCTGTTACCTGGGCGACAAGAAACCCAGGGTCTGTGGTGGTGAATACAAAATTTAGTGGTAATAATAATCAAAATGCATGCATAATTTATATATATCACATGCGAGTCAACAATATATTGTCTAATGATACAACTGGTATACAATAGCATGATATAACAATTGTATAACTAAATTGATCAGCAATATCAACATAAGATACTGACATACCTGAAGATTGGCAATGATGCAACTCATACAACCTGAGTATAAGTAACATAATACATCACCTACAACATGATAGAGTAAATCTAACTCTATAAGCGACAAACCACCATACTAACATCTTATGGCAAATACAACGATAAACCGGGTCCATCCCGTATCATCTCAGGGTACTGGTCAAAGATATACGACAATCTGACCAACTCATACACAAGTATCTCACACACTATCATATAGCAAATACAGTAGTATGTATGATGATGTACAAACAAATGCAGCAAGCATAGTACAAACAAATGCAACATCACAATAAGCATACATATAGACTGCATCTATATATAACAAATCACAATAATCTATATATATATATATATATATATATATATATATATATATATATATATGGCAATATGCAAAATGTCATAAGATACGGCAATGCTGAATGCATAGTCATGCCGGCTCACCCTAAAACTACCACGGCCCCAGTGTGACCTCGGTGGCTCGACATGACAACTGTCCCATCTCAACACCAACCATTACTCTCGAGTGGCCGAGTGGACAGTATGGTCAATTAGCATATAAGCATAAAGATCTAGCTATACGATGGGGGTCCCTGCTGTTGGCCACTCCGACAGTCACTACCCATAAGTGGTCAAGTGTCACACACGCAGGACAACTGCATGCAACTCCAACTACCACCGTCTATAGTGGTAGAGTGCAGCACAACAATGCTCTACCCTCCCACCGATTACTCCTCCATGAGTAACCTAGGAAGCAGGATGACTGACGACCCTCTTAACCACAAGAGAGACCAAGTCGCCAACATGCATATAAATGACATAAATGCACAGTCACACATACATACATCTATCACAGACTCTCTATTCTACAGAGAGTCGTACACAACTGATCATAACACTCTCTATCCTGCAGAGAGTCATACTCGACAGATCAATGCACTCTATCCTACAGAGAGTCGTACACAACTGATCATAACACTTTCTATCCTGCAAAGAGTCATACTCGACTGATCAATGCACTCTATCCTAGAGAAAGTCGCACACAACTAATTGATGTGAGCAAAACATATAGGGTTTTAGGAGTATTTTTTGCTCACATCTTGTTATATTTTGCGTTAGTTTCATGCATATGTTACTCTGTTTTTGTATGCATTTCCTATTTTCTAGTCCAGAGGTCTGCTCATTGTTCTTTTGAATGCAGGTTGCCTTTTCGGGCAGAAAAGATGTGTTTTCAGAGCGAAAGGACATTTCATGCTAGAGGCAGAGTGGGACACGGCCAGGGCATGTGGATTCACATGGCCATGTCCGATGGGCGAAGATCAGCACACCAGGGCTGCACATGGCCTGGCTGTATGGAAACACATGGCCGTGTGGCGGCCCGATGGAGTTGCGTGACTAGGGTTTTTCTCGATTTCGCAGCGGTCCGAGGCGACGTCTATATAAGGATGGCTCCACTCAAACCCTAGGGGGGAGGCACGACGGCTAGGATGGCACGTTGAAGCCCTAAAAAGCTTCGGTAACTCGCAGTGGGGAGGAGGAACGCCGTCGAAGGTCCACAACTTGCAATACAATGCCGGAGAGAATGTCACAACACATTATAATCTCTATTTCTGCACTCTCTTTCTATTGTAATTGAACTTAAACATGTATTGTGATTCTTCCTTCGTGTTTATGGAGTAGAACTTTTGATTCCAGGATTAGGGAGTAGCTTGTGTTCATAGACAATGTTGATTCATATTAAATTCTGGCCAAAAGTTTGATTTGACAATTGGATGTTGCTCTTTATTATACCTACGTGTATTTGGCTTTCTTTCCGCTGTGCTTAGGCGATACGAGGTGGTGACAACCCTCGCAATCTAGATTTAGGAGGTTTGATCAAGGAACCTAGGGGTAAACCTGACCTCCCGTAACTGCGGGGAGAAGGGAGCGGTGGAATCGGAAACGGTCCACCGCAAGGATTGATTTGGCATCCTCGTACCCTCTATCCCGTCCTTTTGGGAGATGATAGCTCTCAGTGAATGCGGCGGCTCTGCGGGAGAGTGTATGATGTCCCTTCGCCAAAACCGTAAGTAGAAGTTTAGACGACGTCAATTGACAACGTTGTTCTGTGGTACACAAGTGAAACTGAAGTCCTAGAATCGCCTTTTTAAGACCCTGACACACTCTTTTCCTCCTCCGTGTGACACCTCACTGAGTAGGGTCCTTCGATAGTCCTCACCAACTGACTCTCACTGAGATTTCGTTCGAACAACCATAACCACTTAGTATTGGTACTCGAATCCCAGTCCCTGTGGGATCGATAATCTATTTATTACTTGACGACATCCGTGCACTTGCGGATGTTGAGCACGAGTGCGTACTTTGAATCTTCGATGGTCTCCATCGTGAGATTTAAGGTCGTGACCGTGCGCATCAAGTTTTTGGCGTCGTTGCCGGGGACTGTCGATTCGATATTAAATCGAACGGTGGTAGATTGGATCAAACTTAGGATTAGATTATTTTCTTTCTTTATTTTATTATTAGTTTACTTTATTTGCTTTAGTTTTATTTTCCATATTTAGATTTAGTTTTTATTTTCAGTAGTAGTTTCTTGTTTACTTATTGCATCTTAGGTTTTTATTTATTAGATTTATTTTCTGCTTTAGCATTAGGTTAGCGCTCTTACTTTTGTGTGTTGGTTCGTCGTATGCTTAGAAGTCTAGGGTCGGAAGGTCTAATTCCGATCGATTTTGAGATTGAGCGAACCTTTCACCGTCGGAGAGCAGTACAATGAAAAATGGAAGATCAAGTTGCTTCCGAGGTGAACATGGGAAGCCGACCTCTGCGGGACTACGCAGCTCCTAGCGCTAGAGGATTCAGGCCAAGCATAGTTGGACCATCCATATTGGTGAATAACTTTGAGCTTAAGCCAGCACTCATACATATGGTCCAGCATAGCCAATTCGGGGGAGCTGCGACTGAAGACCCGAACCGGCATCTTGAGGCTTTTCTAGAAATCTACTCAACCATGAAACTGAACGGAGCCCCTTCTGACGCGATCCGCCTGAGCCTGTTTCTGTTTTCACTGCGGGATAAGGCTAAGGCTTGGCTTCACTCCTTACCCTCTAGCAACATCACCACATGGGAGCAGTGTGAGCAGCAGTTTCTGAATAAATACTTCCCACCAAGTAAGACTACTCACATGCGCCATCTTATCACTAACTTTTGCCAGAAGGAGGGGGAGTCCCTGTTTGAAGCATGGGATCGCTACAAGGGGCTACTTTATCAGTACCCACACCATGGACTGGAGAGGTAGCTGGTGATCCACATTTTCTATAATGGGATCGCTTACACCATAAAGATGTCCCTAGATTCTTCCACAGGAGGAGCTTTAATGAACAAAACCATAGAGGAGGCGGAGGAGCTTATCGAAGAGGTGGCCCAAAACCACCATCAATGGGCCTCCGAACATGGTCAACCCACGCCTGCAGCGGAACATTACACTGTCAATTCCATGGACTACTATGGAGGGCAAGGGACCCAGGACGAGCAGATTGAGCACTGCGATGCGGTTGGGGACTACAACCCCAGACCCAACAACCAACACTCTAGCACTTCTCATCCGGGACGGAGGAACCACCAAAATTTTCCGTATAAGAATACCTTAGGAAGGTTCCAACCGCAGGGAGAGAATGGGTAGCCACGTCCTTCTAACACCCGGCTAGAGAGTATGCTAGAGAATTTCATTCGAACGCAACAGGAGGCGAACACTGAATTTCAGCGATGGCATTCGCAGACGGATACGATGATCGAGGGGTTGGGGTCATCTGTAAGAGATCTTGCCACCAGGCAGAAGTCGCTGGAGATTCAAGTAGCTCGGATCGTGAACCAAATCTCCAGGACACCAGGGAAGCTACCAGGAAGAGTAGAGGCCAATCCGATAGAGCAGTGTCATGCAATGACGCTGCGACGTGGGAGGCTCCTGAAAGAAATGCTAGGATAGTCGGTTACCGAAAAGGACAAGGGATCTGAACTGCTAGAGCCTTTGGGAGAGGAAGAGAATGAAAAAACAAGAGAGACGAACCGAGAGCTTGCTGTGAGGGCTAAACCACCCCTTACTATACCATTCCCACAGCGGTTGATGAATGCAAAGAAAGACACCGAGTTTGGTAAATTCCTGGATATGCTGAAGACGATCTCGGTAGAGGTACCGATAGTCGAAGCGTTGCACCAAATGCCCTAGTTCGGTAGATTCATGAAAGATATTCTGGCACATCATAGGAAGGTAGCGGAGTTGGAAACAATAGCCCTCACAGAGGAGTCAAGCGCTTATCTTCGAAATGAAGCTACTCAGAAATTAAAAGATCCAGGGAGCTTCTATATCCCGTGCTATATAGGGATGTCACTGATTAGTAAAGCCTTCTGTGACTTGGGAGCGAGTGTGAGTCTTATGCCCTATACCTTATGTAAAAAGCTAGGGTTAGGAAATTTAAAATTCACTACTATGACACTACAACTAGCTGACCACACATACCACTACCCATTGGGGATTTTAGAAGATGTTCCTGTTAAGGTGGGGAAGTTTACATTACCAACTGACTTTGTGGTGATGGAGATGGAAGAAGATCCCAAGATACCCGTTATCCTGGGGTGACCATTTTTAGCGACTGCAGGAATGGTCATTGATGTTAAGAATCACAAGCTGACCCTAAAAGTGGGAGAGGATAAGATCGAATTTGAGCCCACTGGGACAGGAAGTCAGGAACCTACGTCAGGGAAATATGTGATTCCAGCGAGAGCCAGGAAGGAAGCGGCATATGCGGATCCCGAGATGGATGAATGGAGGTTCACTGAACCACCAGAGTCGAGTTGATAGAAGAGTGCGGTCAAGCTAAACGACCCTAAACAAAGTGCTTCTTAGGAGGCAACCCAAGTTTAGTTGAAGATTTTTCTTTTTTTTTCTATTGCATTGCATACATGTGTTAGATTTTAGTTTTGATTTCCATCACATTTAGAGTTAGGAAAAAAACTTTGCTAGGCAAAAATGAAACCCATATTAGTCTACACGGCGAAGTGTACGAACGAAATTGAGCCATGGCGTATGAAAGGGGTGAAAAATGAGGGCATACGGCCTGGCCATGTATTTTCCCACGGTCGTGCCCGCATGACCAGAGGTGCACATGGCCTGGCCGTGTGTTTTCACACGGTCGTGGCGCGCGAGGTTAAAAGGGGCGAGCCGTATGTTTTCACCTCATTTGCGACGTGTGCTTCAAAAGTTCTTGCCCTAGCCATGTGAGTTCGTTTTCCCCTTCCTCTAGAAGCATTTTCAACCTCTTTAGAAGCCAAAAGGAGCAAGGATGAGGAGAACCAAGAACGTAGCATCCCGATCTGGTGCCTCGGAGCGACAAACAAGAAGATTCGATGCTCCTCAAGCTCCGGAAGAGGGTAACGCCCTACCCCCTCTACTTTTTCGCAATAATGAGCATAGAGATAGGTTTAATATGCTCTCTACTCGTAAACTTACTACTACTAGGTACTTAGATGAGGATTTGCTAGGATCCTTAGGTTTGTTGGGTGACATGCACACCCTATTTGCAAAAATGGGGTGGGATGAGATTATGGGAATAAGGCACCTAACCTACCCTAGGATAGTTTTGGAATTTTTGAGTTCTTTAGAGGTGGAAGTTTTAACGGGTAGAGAGAGCGAGGAGGGTAGGATAACTTTTATACTTTTTAATATTGAGCATGAGTGGACCCTTCACCAATAGAACTCATGCTTTGGCTTGCCAAGTGGGGGAGAGAGAAGAACCCCTAATGGGTATAACTCTCGTTTGATTTGGACTAAGTTGACAGGGGAGCACGTTTATGACCCTTCTAGGGCCAAAGCGTCGTGCCTCCAAAACCCCGTCTTTCGATACCTTCACCGTGTCATGGAAAGTACTATATTTGGTCGTGCGGAGAGTGATGGTGTAGTGAGAGCCAGTGAGCTGCTTTGCCTATGGGACATGCTACAAGAAAGGAGTAGCATCGATGTAGGGTCCCACTTCATCAGACACTTAGTGAAGATGGGCAAAGCAGCACGCGGAGAGATCTATGTGGGAGGCCTACTTACGCACATTTGTTATAGGATATGGTACGACTACACAGCATTGGAGAGTATAGAGGGGAGCCCTAGGATCGACCTAGGAGTATGCATGGCCATGAAGATGATTGTAAGAGAAGGAGACTTCTTATGCTTTGTAAGGAAAAATCTTACGGCCCTTAGGCTCCCCGACCCGGATCGTACCACCATTGCTATACGCGCCAATTGGCGCTTAGACCTGATAGTGGAGTCCCCTCCACATGAGGGACCATCCACATCAGCACCTATCTCTCCATCTTTGTACCACTCTCCCTCCAGTCCACACATACATAGGAGCCCACCTAGTCCATGCTGACATGAGCCTACACCTATGCCACCATCTTTTTCTACTTTTGAGCAGGATGTAGGTACATCGGCATATGATTTCTCGGAGTTCCGATCGCGCCTCGACGACATCTACACTGAGCAGTAGACGCAGGGGCAGCGATGGGAGGAGCAGAGCGCCTACCAGCAGGCAGAGTTCCAGGGATTCCGGGAGCATTTTTAGCGGGCAGAGGAGTTCTACGATGAGGCTCGCATATACTTCCATAAGGATGCTACTCGTCGCCAAGATGAGGCAGCTTACCGCAGGGAGATGCGGCAGCATATGCACGCCCAACAGGCACAGTGGGCTAGGGAGGAGGAGCACCGAGCAGATGCTGCATCCATCATCTCTCAGATCGACCACATGTATATGTGGCATCAGCGGCTCAGCAGCAGGTTCTCCCAGGATCCAGAGATGCCCAGGCTCCCAAACTTTCCACCTCGTCCACCATATTAGAGGTATATTTTTGTTTAAGTCTGGGGGGGGGACCCCGAAATCTATTTTGTTTTATTTTCCTAGTAGTAGTTTCTTTTCTGGTATTTTCATTTGTTCATGCATGCATGAGTTGTTTAGTTCCTTTCAGTACTTAATTTTTGGTGTCTTAAAATCTATCTCAGTAGTATTTTTGAAAATTGCTTGCATGAGTTGTTCCCATAGGTAGTTTAACTCTATTTATCTTGTGGTATTTTATTCTATGTGCTCTATTGAATGTTCTAGACTTACACTGATTAGCTATGTTTTCGCACTTACACATGTCGAACAGTCTGACAGGGAGAATCTAGTACATACCTAGTTATGATTCACTTCAATAGTCTAGTACTTTGGAATCCATAGGTGACTCTAGGTTTAGCATTTTAGTTACTGGAGATGCTCGGATTGTGTAAGCCCATTCAGAAAAATCAAAATCCCTGTGAGCTGAAAAAAAAAGATTTTATGGGATAAAAAATAGTTATCGTGGGTGGAAATGGCTAGGTGCCCCTTTAAGACCGAGTTAGGTTACTCGGAAAATACCTCCCAATTTCTCTCAATACCGAGCACGCCTTTGAGACTTTATGATAGATCTAGGGAACGACCCTCGCTTTGGGCAAGTAAGTGCCTAAGAGCTGGAAACCTTAGGAAAGCTATGGGGTGATGACTTAACTCACCATGGAATGAGCATCCCCTAAGAATGATTCGCCTAGCACGAGCACGAAGAGCTAACTTAGTGAATTTTTAGAACATATCTATTTTGCTTTTATTGCAAATACCACCTGATAAATTTAGTTAGCACGCTCATTATGGAATATTATCTTTTTAAAAATTTTATGGAACTGAGGTTTGCTTGAGGACAAGCAAAGATTTAAGTCTGAGGAAAGTGATGTGAGCAAAATATATAGGATTTTAGGAGTAGTTTTTGCTCACATCTTGTTATATTTTGCGTTAGTTTCATGCATATGTTACTCTGTTTTTGCATGCATTTCCTATTTTCTAGTTCGAAGGTCTACTCGTTGTTCTTTTGAACGCAGGTTGGCTTTCCGGGCGGAAAAGATGCATTTTCGGAGCAAAAGAAGGACATTTCATGCTAGAGGTAGAGTGGGACACGGCCAGGGCATGTGGATTCACACGGCCAGGGTGTGTGGATTCACACACCCGTGTCCGATGGGTGAAGATCAACACACCAGGGCCGCACATGGCCTGGCCGTGTGGCGGTCCGATGGAGTTACGCGACTAGGGTTTTTTCCCGATTTCGCAGCGGTCCGAGGCGACGTCTATATAAGGATGGCTCCGCCCAAACCCTAGGGGGGAGGCACGATGGCTAGGATGGCATGCCGAAGCCCTAAAAAGCTTCGGTAACTCACAGCGGAGAGGAGGAACATCGCCGAAGGTCCACCACTTGCAATACAACGCCGAAGAGAAGGTCACAACGCATTGTAATCTCTATTTCTGCGCTCTCTTTCTATTGTAATTGAACTTAAACATGTATTGTGATTCTTCCTTTGTGTTTATGGAGTAGAACTTTTGATTCTAGGATTAGGGAGTAGCTTGTGTTCATAGACAATGTTGGTTCATATTAAATTCTGGCCAAAAGTTTGATTTGATAATTGGATGTTGCTCTTTATTATACCTACGTGTATTTGGCTTTCTTTCCACTGTGCTTAGGCGATATGAGGTGGTGACAGCCCTCGTAATCTAGATTTAGGAGGTTTGATCAAGGAACCTAGGGGTAAACCTGACCTCCCGTAACTGCGGGGAGAAGGGAGCGGTGGAATTAGAAATGGTCCACCGCAAGGATTGATTTGACATCCTCGTACCCTCTATCCCATCCTTTTGGGCGAGGATAGATCCTAGTGAATGCGGCGGCTCTGCGGGAAAGTGTATGATGTCCCTTCCCCAAAACCGTAAGTAGAAGTTTAGACGACGCCAATTGACAACGTTGTTTTGTGGTACATAAGTGAAACCGAAGTCCTAGAATCGCCTTTTTAAGACCCCGGCACACTCTTTTCCTCCTCCGTGTGACACCGCACTGAGTAGGGTCCTTCGATAGTCCTCACCAACCGACTCTCACTGAGATTTCGTTCGAACAACCGTAACCACTTAGTGTATTAGTACTTGAATCCCAGTCCCTGTGGGATCGATAATCTATTTATTACTTGACGATATTCGTACACTTGTGGGCATTGAGCGCGAGCGCGTACTTTGAATCTTCGACGATCTCCATCGTGAGATTTAAGGTCGCGACCATGCGCATCACTAATCATAACACTCTCTATCCTGCAAAGAGTCATACTCGATTCATCACAACCAAGCTAGGACCACCGGTCCATAGCAATGTTGTATCGACAATCACACGTCCATACACGACTACCTGATCCATAATGGATATGTACACATCGTCAGAATATAACATAGACACTCAACTTTACTTCTAGAATCCTAATTATCATCGAATGATTTATATAGATTACACAATTCAGTTTTACAATCGAATTTAGCTAAGTACACATAGGTAAACCACTACAGGTCCACTTACCATAACAATCTATAATTCATAACAAAGATGAATAAATAGATAACAACAATAACAGAGTATTTAAGTGCAAAGGAAAAAGTATCAAGCATCAGAAAAACTAGAGTGTGTTGGTGCAGGGGCACCAGATAATCAAACCTGTGTTTTGATTATGGAAAAGACACAAAGTTAAGTTTACATCATTATCTCACAAGCTAAATCGAGTGTGCAAAAAAGTGCTAAAGTTGGAGCTGAAGGCTAGCGACACCCGGAGGAAGCCGTAGTGGTCGGGCAACACTCGAGTGACTTCGGAGGGAGCCGAAGGAATCAAGTGGAAGGCCGGAAGCGAGAGCTACAAGGTAAGTATCGAGGTAAGCTCGTGTGAGTGAGAAATGGTAAGGTCGTGTCCTATGTACGAGGACGATCGTAGGCGATGATCCAACTAAGACTTCCTGTGGAAGGTCTAGGTCGAGATCGGACGGTTAAAACCATCGCATTTATCATTTTTTGTGCTAACCTCTTACTGCAAGGAAGTAGCCAGGCTGGCAGTCGACTACTGGACATTGGGCAGTCGACTACTGGACATTGGGCAGTCGACTGATGGGAGGCATCAGTCGACTGATGGCAATGAATCAGCCTTTGCGCTAGGTCAAAACGGATAAGGTTTGACGCGGCCACTTCGCGATAAAATTTGGTACAACTTCATAATTTGTTCTAAAAGATAAGGAGACATATTCAGAGGTCAAACTCTATAAAAGGAGGGGAGGATTCCAACTCCAAAGATCATCAAGATTATTCTCAAATGCTCCTACAACGCTAAAGCTCACCGTCATAACGCCGGCGCGACGACAAGTTCTAATCCTCTTCATCGGCAGCAGCAACAAGTAACATATTTTGTTATTGTATTCTTTGTTTTTATTCGTAACGAGGTGAGGAAGGCTTGTTGCCTCATCCTCGTACTTTCGGTTTTGTGATCGTTGTCTCCTACCTCCAACGAGGAGGAGACATTATAGTGCTTTGCCCTCCGTATGCGGTCTAGGGTCGTTAGGGCCTTGGAGTAGCAATCGCTGGGTTGTGAACCAAGTAAAAATAAATGTGTCTTTTTATTTTTCTGCTGCACTTACTCATGTTTCGAACGAACAAACAAAAAGATTTACGCTCGCTATTCACCCCCCCCCTCTAGCGACGCTTCTCGATCCAACAATTGGTATCAGAGCGGGGGTGCTAAGATTTGGTGAAACCACCAATCTAGCACTTTTTGATTTTCTTTTCGTATTTTTCGAGTCGTGTCTTTTTTTAGTTTTTTTTTCTCCCACACTACTAATCCAAGACGAAGTCTTGGTACGCTTCTTTTGATTGTGTGTTTGCAAGTATTCTCTTTTAGAGTAGTCGACGGTAAAACGGTCATAACTTTTCGCACAAGTGGACTCACAAAATGAACTAAAGAACCAAATTGAAGCTCTCTGAGAGATCTACATTTCTTACAAGGGTTTACCCTCGTAACAAGCTATTTCCAGCTCCAAAAACCAACATCTAGTACCCTTTCGAGGACATCGAAGGTCGTAAGTTGTTAGTTTCTTATTCTTCTCATTTATTTTTGTTTATTTCCTATTATTTCCCACACTACTAATCCAAGAGCAAGTCTTGGAATTCCCTTTGGTTTTTATTCGTGTTTTTCAAGATACTTAATGGCTCACATCGAGGGGTATAGCACCACCCAACCTCCGTTCTTTAACGGAAATGATTTCCGTTATTGGAAAGGTCGGATGGAGTGTTTCTTGAAAACACAAGTCGAGACTTGGATAATAATCCAAATCGGCTTTGCTCTACCCAACAATGATCAAAAGGAGCCCTTGGACTTTAACAAGTGGACAAATGCAACCAAGAGGCAAATCGAAGCCGATGCAAGAGCAACCCAAATATTGCAATGCGGCTTGTCCAAGGAGGAACTCAACCGCATCGGACCATTTATTAGCGCCAAGGATCTGTGGAACAAATTAATTGAGCTACACGAAGGAACGTTCGATGCTAAGGTATGTAAACGTGACCTTCTTTTCAATAAGTTGTATAACCTTAAGATGCAGGAACACGAGACAACGACGCAACTACACGCCCGCATCCAGGACATTGTCAACGGCCTGCACACCATCGGATACAAGGTCGAAAACTGTGACCTCCTAAGGTACGTTCTTAATTCATTTCCTAGGACTACCTTGTGGGCATCCATGGTCGATGCCTACAAGGTCTCTAAGGACCTTTCGAAGCTTAGGTTAGATGAATTATTTTTCGAGTTTGAACTTCACGAGTAGACTAACGTGGTCCGGGCCGAGAGAGGTACTGCTCTACTTGCAGGACAAAGAAACAAGCCACCTACCAGGCAAGAAGATGGACTCGAACCCGAAGACGAATCAGAGTCCAAATCCGAAGAGGTGGAGGCAATAGTGAACGTAGTTTGGAAGATCGTTCGGAGGGAAAGGAGGCTACTAAAGAACCAAAAAAGAGCACAATTCAAATCAAATCAAAAGAAGGCGTTCCATGCAACTTGGGACAACAAAGAAGACATAGCTTACATGGCAAGACCGGAGGAGTCCGAGTCAGAATCCGAAGTCGAGTCCAACTACAACTCCGACTCCGACCCCGAAGACTACTTCGAGAGGAAACTCAAAGTCGGACCAAAAGGGAAAGTCAAGTTTAGCATCTTTAATTAGTACACTTTACCTTACAATTAAAATGCGTACTAGGAAAAAGTATCAAGCATCAGAAAAACTAGAGTGTGTTGGTGCAAGGGCACCAGATAATCGAACCTATGTTTTGATTATGACAAAGACACAAAGTTAAGTTTACATAGTTATCTCACGAGCTAAATCGAGTGTGCAGAAAAGTGTTAAAGCTGGAGCTGAAGGCTAGCGACACCCGGAGGAAGCTGCGGTGGTCAGGCGACACTCGAGTGACTTCGAAGGGAGCCGAAGGAATCGAGTGGAAGATCAAAAGCGAGAGCTACAAGGTAAGTATCGAGGTAAGCTCGTGTGAGTGAGAGATGGTAAGGTCGTGTCCTCTGTCCAGGGACGACCGTAGGCGGCGATCCGACTAAGACTTCCTGTGGAAGGTCTAGGTCGAGATCGGATGGTTAGAAACCATCGCATTTATCATTTTTCGTGCTAACCTCTTACTGCAAGGAAGTGGCCAGGCTGGCAATCGACTGCTGGACATTGGGCAGTCGACTGATGCTCATCAGTCGACTGATGAGAGGCATCAGTCGACTTATGGCGACGAATCAGCCTTTGCGCTAGGTCAAAACGGATAAGGTTTGACGCGACCACTTCACGATAAAATTTGGTGCAACTTCGTAATCTGTTCCAAAAGATGAGGATACATATTCAGAGGTCAAACTCTATAAAAGGAGGGGAGGATTCCAACTCCAAAGATCATCAAGATTATTCTCAAGTGCTCCTACAACGCCAAAGCTCCAACACCGTCATAACGTCGGCGCGATGACAAGTTCTAATCCTCTTCGTCGGCAGCAGCAACAAGTAACATATTTTGTTATTGTATTCTTTGTTTTTATTCGTAATGAGATGAGGTAGGCTTGTTGCCTCATCTGTGTAGTTTCGGTTTTGTGATCATTGTGTTCTACCTCCAACGAGGAGGAGACGTTATAGTTCTTTGCCCTTCGTACACGGTCTAGGGTCATTAGGGCCTTGGAGTAGCAACCGCTGGATTGTGAACCAAGTAAAAATAAATGTGTCTTTTTATTTTTCCACTGCGCTTACTCGTGTTTCGAATGAACGAACGAAAAGATTTACACTCGCTATTCACCCCTCCTCTAGCGACGCTTCTCGATCCAACAATTGGTATCAGAGCGAGGGCACTAAGATTTGGTGAAACCACCAATCTAGCACTTTTTTGTTTTCTTTTCGTATTTTTCGAGTCATGTCTTTTTTGTTGGGTTTCCGGCACCGCGGCGTGTGTGTGTTCGATCATGTTTCGTAAACATGAGCACAGCGGAAGCAATTAAAAATAATAAATCTATATTTATTACAACACACACAACACACGCATGCTATTACAACAAGTGTAGACATAACCGTAAATTAAAATTTGCAATATAAGGAAATTTAAACTACGTTATACCTTTCGTATGACGTGTAGCGGGAACGGCATCAACCGGAACGATCCTCGTAAGAATCGTCTCTATCCGTATCCACGCCGAGCTCCTCGGGATGTCTTCGCCAAGCCACGAGCTTCGTCTTCGTACGGGTTACTAGCCTCGTGTTGAAGACGACGTGATCGAGAGATGATCACGATCCGAATCCAAATTCGGACCTAAAAACAAGTCCTCAAGACTCGCTTCTCCGGAGAGGTATTCGTCAACCGATTGACGAATCCTTCGTCCTCCACCTCAGAGGATTACCGGAGATCAAATCCCCGGTATGTTAGCCGCTGTCGGAGCACTAACCGTCGTCCAAACGACGCTCCGACGAGAGGAGAAGAAGCTGTCCAGAAAACTGGACAGCTTGGTGGAGGAGTAGGCGCCGGCCAAAAACAAGGAGAGAAGAAGCTCACCTTGATGCCGAACCTATAGAAGATCACCGGAGGGTCGCCGGAGGTTCACCGGCTGAAGCTTGGACGCCGGCAACAAGTTGGAAGGCTGCACCACAAGCTGGGCGGCAACAAGATGTTGGGCGCCGAATTCCTTCAACAAGGGGTGGGCGGCAGCTTTTTGTTGGGCGGCAACTAGGTTTAGATTAGGGTTTGGGATTAGGGTTTAAGCCCTATTTTATAGAGAACTAATTCTCTTAATGGTTAATGGATCATATCCATAAAGCCCGTTAACCCGCTCCATTAAGATAAGTTAAAATAAACCAAACCATGATGGTTTATTTTAAGTTAAAACGAACCGAACCAACTTTTGGTTCATTCGTTTAAAATAAACCAAACCCTTTGGTTTATACTTATCCATTGGATTAGAACCAAACCATTTTGGTCCATCCATTACGTCTTCATAAGACGCAGCCCATCCACGCTTCCATTGCGACTGAAACGATTTCATGCTCGCTTTATGTTTGGTCCAACCAAACCTAGTTTCTCTCGGTCTGAGAATCACATTCTCAAGCTCGTTTTAAATCCTTTGGATTACACTCGTTGTGCGTGTGACCAAATAGGTTCTCGGTTTATGTTGGCCATCTATAATTAACCATTAATTATAGAACGATCATGAGTGGCACCTAGTAGTACATCATGATCCCCAATTAACCGAAAAGATCAACGGTTGATCCCGAACTATTTCTGAAACCCTTCAGTAGCTCGAATGAATCGTGCCCCATTCCCTTCACTCATCTTATACCCACTTGGTTCAGGACATGGTCTATAGTGTCAGTCCCCACTAGGCTGACTACGTCACACCTAGCCCAAGTATCATTTCCTCGTCCTCACGGATTCTAGTTACTCCACATGTTTGAAGAGTACCTTACTCTAAACATGTAATGCTTTGGCCAAAGACTTTAGTAACAATCCGACGAGAGGCCATGGGTATACATCTCCTCGCAAGGAGTGGTGAATCCTTTATAGGCTATTCAAACACCTTCGATCACTCGACTTATACCCAATCATCCCGGGTCCACATCTCCTTAGAGATGTTTGCTTAAGATGTCAAAGCATAAGTCTCCATGATCAAGATGACTTGAATACCGCAAGTCAAAGGAACATCGCACTTAAGCCACAGTAAGAACTTCATTGACATATCTATATATGCAGAAAACCATATGAAGTCTTACGATTGGTCACTCCAATGAACTAGTTACCATAACTAGCATCCACGATTATCTCCGGACATCACTATGTCTCCAGCTAGTGAGAATCAGCTGCTTGGATACACCAAGGAGTATACCTCGTGCTAGTCTCGACAGAATTGATGGTGTCCAAATCCATCAATTCATTGACTAGGGATAATTCCGATACATCACAATTACACATGTAGAGATACTCACTAGTTGTGATCCAATCACAAATTCTCTCATGCTGTGAATCGTATCGTGGACATTCAGTAAGTGAGTTTAAGATCCAATCAAATACATAAAATATGTATACTCAAATAGTGAATCTTCATTTATCATATAAATGGTTCATACATAAGGCGATTGCCTTAGGACATCTCTCATATATTACTAACATTTTTTTAGTTTTTTTCCTCCCGCACTACTAATCCAGGACGAAGTCTTGGTACGCTTCTTTTGGTTGTGTGTTTGCAAGTATTCTCTTTTGGAGTAGTCGAAGGTAAAACGGTCATAACTTTTCGCACAAGTGGACTTACAAAACGATCTACCTACCAAATCAAAGCTCTCTGAGAGATCTACATTTCTTATGAGGGTTTACCCTCGTAACAAGCTTGTTCCAGCCCCAAAAACTAACGTCTAGTACCCTTTCGGGGACATCGAATGTCGTAAGTTGTTAGTTCTTATTCTTCTCATTTATTTCTGTTTATTTCCTATTATTTCCCACACTACTAATCCAAGAGAAAGTCTTGGAATTCCCTTTGGTTTTTATTCGTGTTTTTCAAGATACTTAATGGCTCACATTGAGGGGTATAGCACCACCCGACCTCCGTTCTTTAATGGAAATGATTTCCGTTATTGGAAAGGTCGGATGAAGTGTTTCTTGAAAACACAAGTCGAGACTTGGATAATAATCCAAACTGGCTTTGCTCTACCCACCAATGATCAAGGGGAGCCCTTGGACTTTAACAAGTGGACAAATGCAACCAAGAGGCAAATCGAAGCTGATGCAAGAGCAACCCAAATATTGTAATGCGGCTTGTCCAAGGAGGAACTCAACCGCATCGGACCATTTATTAGCGCCAAGGATCTGTGGAACAAATTAATCGAGCTACACAAAGGAACGTCCGATGCTAAGGTATGTAAACGTGACCTTCTTTTCAATAAGTTGTATAACCTTAAGATGCAGGAACATGAGACGACGACGCAACTACATGCCCGCGTCTAGGACATTGTCAATGGCCTGCACACCATCGGACACAAGGTCGAAAACTGCGACCTCCTAAGGTACGTTCTTAATTCATTTCCTAGGACTACCTTGTGGGCATCCATGGTCGATGCCTACAAGGTCTCTAAGGACCTTTCGAAGCTTAGGTTAGATGAATTATTTTCCGAGTTTGAACTTCACGAGCAGACTAACGTGGTCCGGGCCGAGAGAGGTACTGCTCTACTTGCAGGACAAAGAAACAAGCCACCTACCAGGCAAGAAGATGGACTCGAACCCGAAGATGAATCAGAGTTCGAATCCGAAGAGGTGGAGGCAATAGTGAACGTAGTGCGGAAGATCGTTCGGAGGGAAAGGAGGCTACTAAAGAACCAAAAAAGGGCACAATTCAAATCAAATCAAAAGAAGGCGTTCCATGCAACTTGGGACAACAAAGAAGACATAGATTACATGGCAAGACTGGAGGAGTCCGAGTCAGAATCCGAAGTCGAGTCCAACTACAACTCCGACTCCGACCCCGAAGACTACTTCAAGAGGAAACTCAAAGCCGGACCAAAAGGGAAAGTCAAGTTTAGTCGATCTTTAATTAGTACACTTTACCTTACAATTAAAATGCATACTAGGAAATTAACTAAGTCCAAGTCTAGGGTTGAGTCGTTACTTGAGGAGTTTGAAACTCTCAAGCAAGAGGTTACTCTAACCTCTTCAACTAGTCAAGTTAAAGAGGGAAACTCAGCCCAAGTTGAAAAACTTGAGGAGGAGAATTCCCTCTTGAAAGATCGAGTTCAAGAGGTCGAGGCTAGGTTGGAAAGGTTCACGTTGGGATCTAAGAATATTAACCGACTACTTGGAACCCAAAGAGTCGTGTACAACAAAGTCGGACTCGGGTTTAGTCCAAAGACTACGAATAAATCATATATGTCTATCGTAAATCGTAGTCATCAAAGAGTCTGAGCATGGGTCCCAAAGGTTTTATTGAACTCACATATAAGGACTAATAAGTTTTGGATTCCCCAGGATCAAGTTCATTATTTGAATAGACCATATTGGTTCAATGGTCCAGGGGGAGCTAATACTAAAATAGTATACCTGCTTACTTAACAAAACTATTGCATATTTTATTTTAATTTTTAGAACGGCTAGATAGGGAAAATAGTTAGTCAACTCTTGACAATATAGTATCAGGACACGGTGAGATGATAGTACGTTAGGGAAATAAAGTCTCGTGTATTCGAACTAGATGAGGCGTATCTAGCTTGGTGCACTTGACCGAGTGGAACTAGCTGAAGTTACCTCACCGTATCCTAAACTAGTTAGACTAGAAAGTAACCCTAAGTGACTTAAGTGATATTTTCTTGAATTTGGCTTTGTCTAAGGAAGTGATCGTTGTTCCGATCAAAGAAGGCCCCTGTGCCTCGCCATGACCTGGAAGCTAGTTTCTCGAAAAGTTACTTAACGATCTAAAGGTTAAATCCGAATCTAACCCAAGGTTGACTATCTTTTTAAAATCATCTCACAAAATATATAAAGTAAACAAATTCTGAGACACATAGAATGGGTGAGATGTTAAGGATAATTGAAATATACTTAAAATAACCTTTTCAAAATACTACTTATTTTCTCAACTATTGTACTTAACGACTATTTACAATCCTTTAGGCCAAAGTTTAGCACCCTCTACATCTCTTATACTTCATATATTTGACTGAGGGGGAGAGAAAACTAACTCTAAGGGTTATATTACAAACCTTTAGATTATTGGTGCAGAGGGACACACCTCGAACCAATCTATCTAACTACTGCTAGACGCATGCTTGGACTCATAGCTGATTTATCCTGATGCATGCATAGACCATATTGTTTTTAAACCCCTATTTTATACAAAAAAAAACCCCAACATTTATTTTGATTTATGGCAAAAGGGGGAGAAGAGTGAAAGTTAAGGGAGAGTAACACAAAATTTATTTAATTTTGAAAACTAAAGTATCTCTTTCAAAACTCACCTAGGGTTAAGGGGGAGTTTTGGTTAAGGGGGAGTTTTTGGAAATGGCATTCATCATTTACTATACTTGTTTTATGCTTTAATTTCCCTTAACTTTGTGTTGGTTTTCCATAGATCAAAAAGGGAGAGATTGTTGGTGCAGGGGCACTAGATAATCGAACTTGTATTTTGATTATGGCAAAGACACAAAGTTAAGTTTACATAGATATCTCACGAGCTAAATCGAATGTGCAGAAAAGTGCTAAAGTTGGAGCTGAAGGCTAACGACACCCGGAGAAAGTCGCGGTGGTCGGGAGACACTCGAGTGACTTCGGAGGGAGCCGAAGGAATCGAGTGGAAGGCCGGAAGCGAGAGCTACAAGGTAAGTATCGAGGTAAGCTCATGTGAGTGAGAGATGGTAAGGTCGTGTCCTCTGTCCAGGGACGACCGTAGGTGGTGATCCGACTAAGACTTCCTGTGGAAGATCTAGGTCGAGATCGAATGGTTAGAAACCATTGCATTTACCATTTTCCGTGCTAACCTCTTACTGTAGGGAAGTGGTCAGGCTGGCAGCCGACTGCTAGACATTGGGCAGTCGACTGATGCTCATCAGTCGATTGATGGCGACAAATCAGCCTTTGCGCTAGGTCAAAACGGATAAGGTTTGATGCGGCCACTTCATGATAAAATTTGGTACAACTTCGTAATATGTTCCAAAAGATGAGGAGACATATTCAGAGGTCAAACTCTATAAAAGGAGGGGAGGATTCTAACTCCAAAGATCATCAAGATTATTCTCAAGTGCTCCTACAACGTCAAAGCTCCAACACCGTCATAACGCCGGCGCGATGACAAGTTCTATTCCTCTCCATTGGCAGCAGCAACAAGTAACATATTTTGTTATTGTATTCTTTGTTTTTATTCGCAACGAGGTGAGGCAGGCTTGTTGCCTCATCCTCGTACTTTCGATTTTGTGATCGTTGTCTGCTACCTCCAACGAGGAGGAGACGTTATAGTGTTTTGCCCTCCGTACGCGGTCTAGGATCGTTAGGGCCTTGGAGTAGCAACCGATGGGTTGTGAACCAAGTAAAAATAAACGTGTCTTTTTATTTTTCCATTGCGCTTACTTATGTTTCGAACGAACAAACGAAAAGATTTATGCTCGTTATTCACCCCCCCCCCCTCTAGCGACGCTTCTCGATCCAACAGAGTAGAGTCAAGGTCAAAGTGACAATAATATGAAGTTATATACTTCAGGGTTTAGCTGCTACCTGACCAGGGTAGGAAATTACCCACCTGACATGTAGACTATGCTGATAGTCTTCATGTCCTAGACTATCTCGAATCAAAATCCTGCAACATGCAATATATATATCAATAGATCTCTAGCATAACCCTAAGCTCTGATTAGTTAATCCCTACTAATCATCCCCTTAATGGATTCATATAATTCGCCATCATCTCTAAGATGAGAGTTAATCATCCTACCTTTTTTATCCCACTAATCATACAAGTAATTAGTTATGAATCTCTTTATTCTGAATCAATTCCTTGTCAAAATACAACGTGCAAATCCACCATCCACCCACTATAACAAGGATCATAGAACGATATTACAACTACACTTTATAACATAATCATGTTAAAACTCACCTAATCTTCAATTCAATTACAACATCAATTGCAAATTATAGTAGCATCCATCACACTTATATTAACTAACAACCTATCAAACGATAAGCATTTGCAACCATTCAAATATGAGCTTACCTCAAACGTTTAATTTCCACAGCCCGATGGGATTCACAGTCGGCAAGTCTTCTGTTCACAGCCGCACAGAACCTACAACACCTCACACAGCAACCTCCAAGCTCACCTTAACGAACATCCCCTTCACTCATCAACAACCGCACCAACAACCCATAACCGTAGAACATGCACAGCACATACACATCATAGATCAAAAACCTAGCTGTAGACAACAAGGATTAACAACCTGCAACAAAAGAAAAATCGAAACAAATCATCTTACCAGCAGTTGTAACCTCCACCGGCAGCACTCCTCTTTTTATCCCCTGTTCAACGGACAACCCAATGCTCAAGATCACCTCCTCCGGCAACGATCGGCAGAGACCCAACTCGACAGCTTACCTACTATGACAAAGGTTGTGAGGAACAGTTCTCGGTCAAAAAATGAGGAGAAATTGCCACCGATCCTCAAGCTCCAAGCGAAGACCCTCACTTCCCACGAGGACACCCACCGGAATCTCGCACGGGGAAGCCGCACACACTCGTCGCCCTAGCTTGTCCACGGAGATTGTCCAAGCCGATGGTCATCGCTTGCCACGAGGAAGAAGATCGAGAGGAGAGGGAAGGACGCTCGGCAGCTGGTCTCTTGGGAGAAGAAGAGAAGGAGTCGGCGATGAAGAGGAGAGGAATCGCGTCAGGAAGAATGGGAGAAGAACGCTCGAAATAAATGTGGCGATGAGAAACCGCAGCGAAGAGAAAACAGAAAGAAATGGCTCGGCGTGGAGAAAATGACGGGTTGGGTTTAAGAGTAAATGGGTCGGTCCATTAACAGGTCGGGTTTAATTAAATCTAGATTCATTCAATTATGTTGGTGCAATCGGCCCAGGTCACGATTGACCAGGACTCGAGTTTGACTCGAGTGATGTTTTGATGTTTGACAAAGTATGTTTGACATAGGATTGGCATTGATGTTTGACATTAAGGTAAAGTCAAGTCATGGGTACTTGGCATGGAAAGTCAAGTGGGACACTTGGCATTTGGGAAAGTCAAGTCTTGAGCACTTGGCAAGGAGAAGTCAAGCATGGGTCTTGGCATGGAAAGTCAACATGGGTTGGCAAGGGAAAGTCAAGCTTGAGTCTTGGCATTTGAAGTCGAGGTTTGATATTGGCGGCGTAAAGTCCAAGCGGAGTCTTGGCGGTGTAAGTCCAATGTGCCTTGGCGGTGTAGACATCGTTAGCATGACATAGCCGATGGAAGCACCTAGAAGCTAGCGCGATGGATGAACAAGTCATGGATGACTTGGAGGGATCCGAGAGGCGTGAGGCTGATGGAGGTGGCTAGAAGGCTTAGGTCTAGGCTAAGGGTAGTCTAGCAAGTATGGGGGCACCATACTTGGGTTAAAACCTCATGTTTGAGGTTGGCGATCGGCATTATGGCGGTTCGACCGAGAGTCGACGAGTTCGACGCCGTTTGAGAGCTTTAAGGCTCTGGCGGATCATTGCTCATGGAAGCGATCGGTGTCGACGGCATGATCGCCGATGTGATAGCGATCGCTGCGACCGAGCACGACGCTCAGAGCCTGCTGGGCCGACGACGGCGCGGTGGCGTTCGCCAATGTTGGCGATCGGCCAAGAGATCCGTTGGAGTTTTTCCAGCATGGATCGAGCCGTTGTCTCATGACAACGATGGCATCGATCGTGACTTATGGCGATCGGTGATAGGCGAAATCCGGTCGCGCGCAAGGATAAAGGGCTCGGCGGGAGGATTTTGGCATCGGTTTTCTTAGGCGTTTTAGGCGATTTGTGCAAATCCAACAAGCAAGATTCTAAAGAGTTTTTGTAAAGTGTTCTTTACTTCTCTTGTTGTATTTCATATTGTATTTGCTTGTTGCATTTGATTATTGTTGTAATCACCTTGTAAGAGGTTTCTCCGCCTCCGACTTGTGTCGAGAAGGAGTATTTGTGATTAGTGATTGCATTGGCATCGCTAGGGCTCTTTAGAGCTCGATCCGTGGAGTAGGAACCGTGCGGTTCCGAACCACGTTATATCCGTGTGTTTGCGTGTTGTTTTATTTCGCTATTGCTTTCATTACTATTCCGCTGCGTACTAACGAAATTGTAGAGACAACCGCGAACGAATTCCATCTTCGTACGGTCAACGCTATTCACCCCCCCTCTAGCGGGCATTCAATTCCCAACAAGTGGTATCAGAGCCTGGTGGCTCTTCAACGGATTAACAACCGGGAGCAAGATGCTAGAGGGTAAAAGATGGAAGTCCAAGATCAATTAGGTTGGGACATCAACACACCGGTGCCCTACACCCTATACGGACGAGAAGGATTCAATTCTTGGAAGGGAAGAATTGAGGATTTTATTATGATGAGAGATTTTGAGGAATGGTCCATTTTGATGGATGGATTTGAATATCCAAGAGGACCAAGAGGTGGATTCCTTAAAAAGAAGAGGTGGACCGAAGAGCAAATTCAAGCATCCGAGAAAAATGATAAGGTGATAAAATTTTTAATTGATTTAATACCTAACAATATCTTGTGTATGTTAGGTAATTATGTAGATGCTAAAGAGTTATGGAGCCAAGTGGCAAAGCTCCATGAAAATTCATCATCGGTCCAAGAAGAAGAAGAAGATATAGAATGCTCATCGGTCCAATTGGAAGAGGCCGAAGAAGCAAGCTCCTCCTCACAAGCAAGTGAGGATTCGGAAGTTGAAGAAGAGTCAACATCCGGGTCAAGAGGAGAGTGTGAAGAATTGGAGGTTGAGAGGCCATCAATCTCCAAGGAGGAGGTAGAAGTGGAAGAAGCATCCACTTCTATTATTGAGGAGGAGAGACCATCCTCAACACCGGAGCAACAAGAGGAACCATCTACATCCGGTAGAGAGGAAGAGCAAGTTCAAGAAAACTCCACCACTAACCTAGGTAACTCAAACACCCTAATGTCAAATAAAAATAACATTATGTGTTTTGAGTGTAGGGAATTTGGGCACTATAAGAGCAAATGCCCAAAGAAGGTTAAGAAGGCTCCACCGGCACCAAAAGTCAAGGATGCCGGTTCCCCAAATATCAAGAGCAAGGAGCATATCATATGCTTCAAGTGCCGACAACCGGGACACTACCGGAGTCAATGCAAGAAAGGGGAGAAAAAGGCCCAAAATGGAGCATCACATGTAGGGGGAGCTAAGGCTAACCCTAAGGTATACTTTCATAATGCATCTTCTTTAGTCAATAGGCAAAAGCATGCTAGAAATAATTTTAATTCTCTTGCAATTTATGAAAAGCATGCAAATAAGAATAAATACTTTTGCTTAGGAGCTAAAAGTGTCCATTTAGATAATAGAGAGAAATTTGGGACTAATGTCCCTAAAAACAATTTATCTAAGGACAAACCTAGGTCAAATAACTCTAAGAAAATTTTACCTAGGGAGACCATTAGAAAGGTGCAAGAGCACCTAGGTTTCAACCCTAAATGGACTAGGCATATGCCTAGAAAGTCCCATGCCCATGATTTAAATCAAAATTCTAAAATTGGGCAATTAGAATTAGAGAACCAAGCCTTGAGGTCAAGGCTTGAGAAATTAGAAAAGACCCTTAGAAATATACAAAATCAAGTTCAAGGGTCTAACGGTCAAACTCCTAGGTCAAAAAGTCAAAGTCAACACTTAAGACCTAAGAGTCAAAAGTCAACCAAGGGCAAGCAAGGTTTGGGTCACAAACCTAAGCCTAAGGTAGCTTATCATAGTGTTCCATTTGACTATGGAACACAAACTAGGTCTAGGAAGACCAAGGTCAATAGGGAAGTCATCCCTAGAGTTGACCAAAAGGTGTGCCTATTGGCTAGGGTTTCTAGGAAACCTAGGATGGCCACTAAGAAGGTTGCAAGGGGAGTCACCCCTAGAGTCAACCTAGGTAAGACCCAAATGACCAAGGCTAACAAGCCTAGGAGGGTCATCAGGAGGGTATCTAGGGAGGTTATCCCTAAGGAATACCTAGTTAACCCTAGGAGCTCAAATCGGTTTTGGGTTCCTAAGAGCGTGATTGATTCACGCTAGATGGGTTAGGGTGTGCCAACTTTAAATGGAAGGGTAGTTAACCTAACCATGGTAAAGGTGGCATTTTAGGTCATTTTCAAGGTTATGGCTACCTTGGGAATGTGGTTTGATTTGAATCCTAAAGGTTTTTAGGATGTGCCAATATTAATTATGAAGTTTGATAAAATGATCTTTTTGGCACAATTTAGGTTTAGAGGTTGGTGTGTCATTTTGGGTTTTTGGTACACTAGGGAGATTAATGATAATATGGCAAAATATATTTAATTATATCAAATAGCAATTAATATTAAAATTTGGGTATTATTATACCTATATATTTTATATGCCATGATTTGTTTGCCATATGCCATGACATGACATCATGTTTACTTTTATCATTTAAATGTCATGATCATGCTTAGGATTAAGTTTTAAATGTCATGTGTTTTTAGATTTTATCATATGCCATGACATCATGATCATTGGCCATGATTTATTTTTCTATCATTATGCCATGATCATTTTCATGCATCTAAATTGATTAAAAATTGACTTAAGGACTATGGCATGACTTGGAGTCCCATTTATAAGGGAATCAAGTAGAGTTGCCTTAGAAAAATGCATGAAACCCTAGTTTAGGGAGAACAAAACCCACATCTCACATCCAATTGACATGTATGTGTATTTATACACCCTAGATACATGTGAGATGCTAGGATATGAGTTGAGTTCAAGGTGCATAGTTTTTGCATCTAGATGAACTAAAACTCATCTAATTTTATTTGTGGATCATTGGGAAAGCTTGTGTACAAGTCATGTACTTAGAGCCCAAGGAATATGATCCAAAATAAGGTTTTGAAATCATTTTAAAATCAATTTAGAAAACCTTGGTGAAGTCTATCTTTTGATAGCAATCACCATTGATGAGATTGATACAAAGTGAGCTTAAACTTTAAAGTTTTTAGTCACTTTTGGATTTTGTATCAATTTCGCTATTTTATGGGTAAAATATTTTTCAAACATTTTTCACCCATTGTTTTGGTCATAAGTATTATACGTATCAAATTTCGTGATTTTTCGATATACGTATAATTATTTATGAATTTCTGAAATTCGATCTGATAGCTGAAATTCGGGAATTTCAGCTACCAGTCGACTGCCACTTGGTGGCAGTCGACTGATGGATGGCAGTTCGACTGATTTCTGTCAGAAGTCGACTGCCAGGTCTGATTTCGGGTTAACAAGGTTTGTTTAGCCCATTTTCAGCCATGGTAAAGGTCCCTAACCACTCCTAACCCTAGGATATGCTTTGGGAAGCATTATGAAGGGTGAAAATCCATTGGATATGGATTTGGAGAGGTGTTAGGTCAAAGTATCAATTTGAGGTGGTGGAAAGTTCAATGTTGAATTTCCAACCTTAATTTTGATGGTTTAGAGTTCCTATTGGCTTAGGGACTCCCCAAGGACATTGTTGGTGCAATGGTCAAGGGGGAGCAAGCCTTTAGGGGGAGGTATCCATCTTGGGATGATGAATGTTTTTCTTCTTGATGGGGAGAATGTTATCAATTGGAAAATTGATGGGTGTTTGATACCCAATTTGGAAATTGGGAGAGTGAGATAGGATTTCCTCTCTTGAGTGATATGAGACTTATCACTAAGAAGATGGTAGGCATCCTAGATATTTTTAAAACAAGGGGGAGATTGTAAGATCTCATTGGGACATGAGACATTGACCTCCTTGGAGAGATAACCTTTTTGATGTTAGTCAAAAAGGGGGAGAATGTTTGGGGGAGAACATTTGATTTACATTTTCACTTAAATGTTTGGGGGAGAACATTTGGTGAGTGTTTACCAATTTGGGATAATTGGTAAGGGATTTGAGTTAGTGTTCTAACTCACGATTTGATTGGTTTTTGTCAAACATCAAAAAGGGGGAGATTGTTGGTGCAATCGGCCCAGGTCACGATTGACCAGGACTCGAGTTTGACTCGAGTGATGTTTTGATGTTTGACAAAGTATGTTTGACATAGGATTGGCATTGATGTTTGACATTAATGTTGGTTAATATGTTGGGGAGATTGTTTATACAATCGACCCAGGTTATAATTGACTTGATGGTTGACCAGGGTTGACCATGTGATTATGGGAAAGTCCAAGCATGGGTCTTGGCAAGGTAAAGTCCAAGTCATGGGTACTTGGCATGGAAAGCCCAAGTGGGACACTTGGCATTTGGAAAAGTCCAAGTCTTGAGCACTTGGCATGAGAAGTCCAAGCATGGGTCTTGGCAAATGAGAAGTCCAAGCATGGGTCTTGGCAAATGGAAAGTCCAAGCATGGGTCTTGGCATGGAAAGTCCAACATGGGTTGGCAAGGGAAAGTCCAAGCTTGAGTCTTGGCATTTGGGAAGTCCAAGGGGATTGATATTGGCGGCGTAAAGTCCAAGCGGAGTCTTGGCAGCGTAAGTCCAATGTGCCTTGGCGGTGTAGACATCGTTAGCATGACATAGCCGATGGAAGCACCTGGAAGCTAGCGCGATGGATGAACAAGTCATGGATGACTTGGAGGGATCCGAGAGGCGTGAGGCTGATGGAGGTGGATAGAAGGGTTAGGTCTAGGCTAAGGGTAGTCTAGCAAGTATGGGGGCACCATACTTGGGTTAAAACCTCATGTTTGAGGTTGGCAGTCGACTGGCATTATGGCCGGTTCGACTGCCAGGAGTCGACTTGAGTTTGACTACCGTTTGAGAGCTTTAAGGGCTCTGGCGATCATTGCTCATAGGAAGCGATCGGTAGTGTCGATAGCGATCGGCCAAGGGATGTGATCATTGCCCGGATTCAACTGCCATGACCGCAGAATGCTCCGTGGCCGTGGTCGATCGATTACGCGGTGCGATCGCTAATGTTGGCGATCGGCGCCAAGAGATCCGTTGGAGTTTTTCCAGCATGGATCGAGCCGTTGTCTCACGACAACAGTGGCATCAGTCGACTGGTGACTTATGGCAGTCGACTGATAGGCGGAAATCCAGGTCGCGCGCAAGGATAAAAGGAGCTCGACGGGAGGGATTTTGGCATCGGTTTTCTTGGGCGTTTTGAAGCGATTTGCTGCTGCAAATCAGGATCTTCAAGTGCTAGTCCAAGGCAATCAACAAGCAAGCTTCTAAAGAGTTTTTGTAAAGTGTTCTTTACTTCTCTTGTTGTATTTCATATTGTATTTGCTTGTTGCATTTGATTATTGTTGTAATCACCTTGTAAGAGGTTTCTCCGCCTCCGACTTGTGTCGAGAAGGAGTATTTGTGATTAGTGATTGCATTGGCATCGCTAGGGCTCTTTAGAGCTCGATCCGTGGAGTAGGAACCGTGCGGTTCCGAACCACGTTATATCCGTGTGTTTGCGTGTTGTTTTATTTCGCTATTGCTTTCATTACTATTCCGCTGCGTACTAACGAAATTGTAGAGACAACCGCGAACGAATTCCATCTTCGTACGGTCAACGCTATTCACCCCCCCTCTAGCGGGCATTCAATTCCCAACAAATTAAACCCATAAGATCTAAACCTAGGTTAGGTTTTTAAATTAATGCCTAGCCATGCATCATTAAATTTAATTTATCCCAATAACATTACTCCTTTAGCGATATATTTGCGGTATATTACATTCTCCCCCACTTATAAAAATTTGGTCCCCAAATTTCGTACTTAAATGTAAGAACCAATACAAGAAATTTTCGGAATCATCACAAACCTCAATTGAACAGATGATGGTACCGAGCTCGGATGGTATCTTCCAGCTCTCACGTAGCCTCCTCATCAATATGATGTTGTCATCCAACTTTTATGAGTCGGATGGTTTTGTTCCGCAATTGACGCTCCTTGCGACCAAGAATTTGCACTGGAATATCCTCATAAGTCACATTAGGCTGAAGTGGAATCGAAACCTCTTTCAGAACATGATCAGATCGTGGCACATATTTCCTCAGCATAGAAACATAAAATACGTGATGAACACCCACAAGTGTCGGAGGTAAATCCAATCGATAAGCTACACCCCTAATCTGCTCCAATATCTCAAATGGACCAATGCAGCGTGGAGCTAACTTTCATTTTAACCCAAATCTTTTGACTCCTTTGGTGGGTGAAACTCGTAGGAATACATGATCCCACGACTGAGAATTCCAAAGGTCTTCGCCTCCGGTCCGCATAACTCTCCTACCGATCCGGTGCCTCCGAAATCCATGACACACGATCTCAATAAATCCTCCAATGTTTGAATGGTACGCTCAGACTGTCCATCTGTCTACGGATGAAAACGCTATACTAAGCCAAAGCTCTATGTCCATGGCCTGCTAAAGACTCTGCTAAAATCGCGAGGTAAATCGCGGATCTCTATCAGATATGATACTCAAAGGCACCCCATGCAGCCTGATAATCTCTCAACAGTACAACTAGTCTGCCAGACGATCCAATGAGTCCGTCCCACGAATAGGAAGGAAATGGGCAGATTTGGTTAATCGATCCACAATCACCCAAATCGCATCATGTCCTTTAAGGGTTCTAGGCAATCCCATAACGAAATCCATGGTGATATGCTCCCACTTTCCATTCCGGAATCGAAATTTCCTGAAGCAACCCAGCGGGTTTTTGATGTTCAGCCTTTACCTGCTGGCATACCAACATCGAGCATCAAAATCTGCAATATAATATCTCTCTTCACACCATTCCACTAGTATAAATGTTTCAAATCTCGATACATCCGAGTACCACCAAGATGTATAACAAATCTCAAATGATGTGCTTCCTGTAGCAATTTTTTCTTAAACAATGCAACTCCGGAACCCACTATCCTTATCCGAGACGGGGAATTATCTTTTCACAAGAGAAGTCCATCTACCGTCCAAAATTCACTCCACCTCACACTTTGTAAGTGCATGGGAGACTATAGCGACCAATCTCCCTTGTTGCAACTGTCCATGTTCCAGCGACTCTCTAGTAGCTACCCAGTAGCTAGTCAAAACTTCATGAGCACTTCTACTCCATACAACTACTACACAAGATAACATCCACTAAGTCCACATCATGTATATGACAGCTTGTCTCACAATTCCTCAACTGTCGAAAGCTTAAGATATGTCTCCTTCAACTGCATCGGGATCGCTCCGATCCCTGAAACGATGCATCTACGTACAACATCCTTCCATCCACCTCGAAAGGATTAACTAATACCCGTACAAAAGTTAACCACTGTCTAGGTCATGTAAACTAGTTTCACCAGCTTCTGACTAAGTGAATTCCATCACCCTTTTGGTCAAACAAGTATGTGGTATAGTAATGCTAAACATTCTATCCACATCTACAGTAATAACCAAATTATATAAGGAAACTACCATCTAGGGTGGCCGAGTGTGCAACTTCAACTACCACCATCAACAGTAGCCAAGTTACGCAACTCTAACAATCACAACCTGATCCAATCGTATCTAGAATACATGATTCTCAAATCCATGGGTGACTAAATCATTAAATAAATCTAATAACATTATCAACAACTCATAAATTCATACTAAGTATGAAATGTCGTCCTCCATACACCTACATCCTCTTTACTCTAAGCTGATGATATATCAATCATCACAACAACAATGATGATTGTATGACACCATGTCACTACAATATCAACACTCTAGTCATAAACTAACCCTAGAGTATACACAGATGTCCTTTAGCTGATCTAAACAGATCATTTATTCACAACAAAGGATATTCATTCTCCACAGCTAATGCACTCCATCATCGAGAATCGATCCATAAACTCAAAGGTCCATCTATCTTTTAACAAAGAGTTCCTAATCTTCTCTAGAAGAAATATTGTGACAGATAAATATCCCATCCAATACCTCCTATAATCGTAACTTGCGTTCTTCCAATTTCTATAGTGTTTAGCAACACTGTTACCAATAAAATTATCTCCTGGTAAAATCGCCATTCCAACAAATACCTCTTGTGCATCATCCTTGCCAACTTTGCAAAATTGATCACTGAGGGTATCAAACAACCTGATTAGGCTCACAACCAATGAATGACATTGCATTAAGTACATCACGAGCTTCAACTACTTCATGTGCTTTACACCAGCCCACAACCAATACACCATAAGTAAATGTTAGGATCTTTGTAATGGCTAGAGGGGGGGTGATTAGCCTTTCTTCGTTTCTACAAAAATGTTAGCGGAAGCAATACAAATATAAACACAAATAAGAACAAGAAACAATGCTAACACCCAATTTACGTGGTTTGGAGATGACGCTCCTACTCCACGGTAATCCGTAAGGTGGATTAGCCCTAGCCAATCTTCACTAAAATCTCCTTTGGATGAACCAAGGTGGAGAAACCTTGTCTTACAATGCACTCCTCTTCTTTACAATGGTGGAAGATGAAAACTAGAGAAGAGGAGGTTTAGAATCACAAAAACACTTAGAGAAGGCTTGGTGAGCACAAGGGTGTAGCTAGGAATGAGAGCACTAGCTTCACCAAGCTCCCCAAGGCCCCTTCTTATAAAAGAAGGGTTGTTTTTCCCGTTGGGCTTTGATCAGTCGACTGAGGCTCACCATCAGTCGACTGCCACTGAAGCCAATGGCTTCTGAACAAGTAGATCCACGGAGATACATAGCCGCAATTTCCAACGGCCAAGTGATCAGTCGACTGATCCCTCCATCAGTCGACTGATGGAGTGATCAGTCGAGTGATCGTAGGCCGCAGTCGAGTGCGACTACACTCTGTGCTCGTATTTGCGTTGATTTGTCAGTCGACTGATTACAACATCAATCGACTGTTAGGACCTGTGTGCCCGCTAGAGGAGGGTGAATAGCGCGTTGTCGTACGATGATGGAATTTGATCGTGATTGCGTCTACAAATCGTGTTAGCGGAGTGGAATAATGATAATAAAAACAATAACACAAAACAAACACAAACACATGCACAACACGGAGATATAACGTGGTTCGGAACCGAAACGGTTCCTACTCCACGGATTGGGTTCGTACGAACCCTAGCGATGCCACAAACACCACTAAGCACAATAAACTCCTTCTCGACACAAGTCGGAGGTGGAGAAACCTCTTACAACAGATTACAAAAGTAATACGCAAAAATACAAGCAAAATACAAAGAAATGCAAAGAACACTTTACAAAACTAGGGTTTGAGCGCTTTGCTTGTTGGTTGCTTGGATGAGGTTGAAGGGCCCTGAAATGCACCTGCAAATCGGCTTCAAATCGCCTCAAGAAAGCTTCCAAAGAACAGATGATCGAGCCTTCCACAAACAGCTGCTTTTATCCTCTATCGGGCTGGATTTCCGCCTAGAAGTCGACTGCCAACACTGTAGCTGTGAGACAACGGCTCAATCCATGTTGGACAAGTTCCAACGGGACTCTTGGCAGTCGATCGCAACATTGATCATTGCCCAGCTGGCCAGTCGACCGCCTCGACTATGGGCGTTACTGACGCGCTTCAGGCTGATCGACAGATCCCAATGATCGGCTCCCCTTAAATGGCTATTGCTCGACTCACGATCGCTTCCAGAGATTTTAACCCAAGTATGGTGCCCCCATACTTGCTAGACCACCCTTAGCCTAGACCTAAGCCTTCTAGCCACCTCCATCAGCCTCACGCCTCTCAGATCCCTCCAAGTCATCCATGACTTGTTCATCCATCGCGCTAGCCTCTAGTTGCTTCCCTCGGCTATGTCATGCTAACAGTGTCTACACCGCCAAGGCACATTGGACTTACGCCGCCAAGACTCCGCTTGAACTTTACGCCGCCAATATCAATCCCCTTGGACTTCTCAAATACCAAGACTCAAGCTTGGACTTTCCCTTGCCAACCCATGTTGGACTTTTCCTTGTGCCAAGTACTCAAGACTTGGACTTTCCCAAATGCCAAGTACCCATGACTTGGACTTTCCATGCCAAGTATCCATGACTTGGACTTTACCTTGCCAAGACCCATGCTTGGACTTTCCCTTAATCACATGGTCAACCCTAGTCAACCATCAAAGTCTCTCTCGAGTCAAACTTGAGTTCGGTCAATTATAACCTGGGTCGATTGCTCCAACAATCTCCCCAACATATTGACCGACATCAATGTCCAACATCAATATCAAACCACTTTGTCAAACATCCTATGTCAAACATCAAAACATCACTCGAGTCAAACTCGAGTCTAGTCAATCGTGACCTGGGTCGATTGCACCAACAATCTCCCCCTTTTTGATGTTTGACAAAACAAACTTTGAGTTAGGCCCCTAACTCAAATTCCCTTACCAATTTTTCAAATTGGTAATTTTACCTTCTACCCCTTTTTGACATACATCAAAAAGGTTATCTCTCCAAGGAGGTCAATATCTCATGTTCCAATGAGATCTTACAATCTCCCCCTTGATCCAAAAATACCTAGGACGTCTACCATCTTCCTAGTGATAAGTCTCATATCACTCAAGAGAGGCAATCCTATACTCTCTCCCAATTTCCAAATTTGGTTTCTCAAACATCCCATCAATTTTCCCAATTGATGATACTCTCCCAATAACTTCTCCCCCTTCAAGAAGAGAAACACATCCATCATCCCAAGATGGATAACTCCCCCTAAAGGCTTGCTCCCCCTTGACCATTGCACCAACAATGTCCTTGGGAAGTCCCTAAGCCAATAGAAACTCTAAACCATCAAAATTAAGGTTCTAAGTTCAAACTTGAAATTTCCATACCCTAAATTTGATACTTTGACCTAACACTTCTCCTAATCCATATCCAATGGATTTTCACCCTTTATAATGCTTCCCAAAGCATATCCTAGGGTTAGAAGTGGTTAGGGACCTTTACCATGGCTGAAAATGGGCTAAACAAACCTTGTTAATCCAAAATCAGACTGCAATGACTCTATCGGTAACGATCATTGCCACTCTCCATCGATCGTGACTGCCACAAAGGGCAGTCGACTGATAGCTGAAATTTCCGAATTTAAGCTATTAGAATCGAGTTTTGAAAAGTCATAAGTAATTCTACGTATTTTGAAAAATCATGAAACTTGATACGTATATTACTTATAGTCAATACAATGGGTGAAAAATATTTGAAAATTATTTTACCCATAAAATAGTGAGTTTGATATAAAACTCAAAACCATTGAAATTTTCAATGTTTTGGCCCTATTTTGTATCAACTCTATCAATGGTGATTGCTATCAAAAGATAGACTTCACCAAGGTTTTTCAAAATGATTTCAAAATGTTTTTGAAAAACTATTTTGGATCACATTCCTTGGCCTCTATGTACATGACTTGTACACAAGCTTTCCCAATGATCCATATGTTGAGTTAAGATGAGTTTGGGTTCAACTAGATGCAAACACTATGCACCTTGAACTTAACTCATATCCTAGCATCTCACATGTATCTAGGGTGTATAAATACACATACATATCAATTGGATGTGAGATGTGGGTTTTGGTTCATTTAATCTAGGGTTTCATGCATTTCCTAGGCAACCCTACTTGATTCCCTTATAAATAGGACTTCAAGTCATGTCATTGTCTTTAGTTCAATTTTAATCAATTTAATGCATGAAATGATCATGGCATAAAGATAGCAATATTTAAGCATGGCCAATGATCACGATGTCATGGCATATGATAAAATCTAAAAACACATAACATTTAAAAACCTTAATCCTAAAATATGAACATGACATATACAATGAATAAAATAAACATGATGTCATGGCATGTTATATGGCAAACAAAGCATGGCATATAAAATATATAGGTATAGTAATACCTAAATTTTAATATTAATTTCCATTTGATATAATTAGGTTTATTTTGCCATATTAATCTAAATTTTCCCAAATGTGCCAAAAACCCAAATTGACATATTAAAACTTCTAAAACTAAATTGTGCCAATTTGATCAAATTATCAAACTTCTTAATTAATATTGGCACATCCTAAAAACCTTTAGGATTCAAATCAAACCACATTTCCAAGGTAACCATAACCTTGAAAATGACCTCAAATGTCACCTTTATCATGGTTGAGTTAACTACCCATCCAATCAAGGTTGGCACATCCTAAACTCATCTTAGCGTGAATCAATCACGCTCTTAGGGACCCAAAACCAATTTGACTTCCTAGGGTTAATTAGGTATTCCTAGGGATAACCTCCCTAGATACCTTCCTAATGACCCTCCTAGGCTTGTTGGCCTTGGTCATTTGGGTCTTGCCTAGGTTAACCTTAGGGATTGCCTCCCTAATAACCTTCTTAGTGGCCACCCTAGGTTTCCTAGAAACCTTAGCCACTAGGCACAAAACTTGGTTACTCTTAGGGATAACTTTCCTAGTAACGTTGGTTTTCCTAGACCTAGTTAGTGTTCCATAATCTAGTGGAACACTATGGTAAGCCACCTTAGGCTTAGGTTTGTGACCCAAACCTTTCTTGCCCTTAGTTGACTTTTGTTTCTTGGGTCCTAGGTGTTGACTTTGACTTTTGGACCCTTGAGTTTGACTAATTGACCCTTGCATTTGATTTTGTATATTCCTAAGGGTTTTCTCCATCTTTTCAAGCCTTGACCTCAAGACTTGATTTTCCTTTTCTAATTGCCCAATTTTTGAGTTTTGATTTAAACCATGGGCATTGTCCTTTCTAGGCATATGCCTAGTCCATTTAGGGTTAAAACCTAAGTGTTCTTGTATTTTCCTAATAGATTCCTTAGGTAAGGTTTTTCTAGGGACATTAGTCCCAAATTTTTCCTTATTTCCTACATGGACTCTCTTAGCTCCTAAACAAAATTCCTTACTTCTAGCATGCTCTTTATGATAAATAGCAAGACTATTGAAATTATTCCTAGAATGCTTTTGACTATAAGAATTAGAAAGAGCATTACTAAAATATACCTTAGGGTTAGCCTTAGCTCCCCCTACATGTGATGCTCCTTCTTGCCTCTTCTTCTTCCCCCTAGGGCATTGACTCCGATAATGCCCCTTTGAGTTGCACTTGAAGCATATGATATGCTCCTTGCTCTTGATATTTGGGGAACCGACATCCTTGATCTTTAGCGCCGGTGGAGCTTTTCTTACTCTCTTTGGGCATTTGCTCTTGTAATGCCCACTTTCCCTACACTCAAAGCAAATTATATGATTTTTATTTAAACCTAAATTTCTTGAGTTACCTAGTTCGGTGATAGGTGCCAGAGTTGTATTTTGAGCTTCTTCATCTTGATCGGATGTTGAAGCTTCTTCTTGTTATTCCGGTATTGAGGATGATCTCTCCTCCTCGATCCTAGAAGTGGATGCTTCTTCCACCTCTTCTACTTCCTTCTCCGATCTAGAAGTTGACTCCTCGCTATCAACCTCCGAATCCTCACTTCCTTGTGAGGATGACGTATTAGCCTCTTCGGTCTCTTTGTCTTGGACCGTTGATGGGCTATCATGGAGCTTGGCCACTTGGCTCCATAGCTCGTTTACATCTACATAATTACCTAACATACACAAGATATTATTAGGTATTAAATCAATTAAAAACTTCATTACCTTCTCATTTTTCTCGAAGGCTTGGACTTGCTCTTCGGTCCATCTCTTTTTCTTGAGGAATCCACCTTTTGGTCCTCTTGGATAGCTATATCCTTCCATTAAAATGGACCATCCTTCGAAATCCCTCATCATTAGGAAGTCCTCAATTCTCACCTTCCATTGACTAAATCCTTCTTGTCCATAGAAGGAGTAAGGGATCGATGTGTTGATATCCAATCCTAGTTGTTCTTCCAATTCCATCTTTTACCCTCTAGCTTGCTCCCTTCGTTGTCAGACTTAGAAGAGCGGCCTCGCTCTGATACCACTTGTTATGACCTGTGCGCCCGCTAGAAAGGGGTGAATAGCGCGTTGTCGTACGATGATGGAATTTGATCGTGATTGCGTCTACAAATCGTGTTAGCGCAGTGGAATAATGATAATAAAAACAATAACACGAAACAAACATGAACACATGTACAACACGAAGATATAACGTGGTTCGGAACCGAAACGGTTCCTACTCCACGGATTGGGTTCGTACGAACCCTAGCGATGCCACAAACACCACTAAGCACAATAAACTCCTTCTCGACACAAGTCGGAGGTGGAGAAACCTCTTACAACAGATTACAAAAGTAATACGCAAAAATACAAGCAAAATACAAAGAAATGCAAAGAACACTTTACAAAACTAGGGTTTGAGCGCTTTGCTTGTTGGTTGCTTGGATAAGGTTGAAGGGCCCTGAAATGCACCTGCAAATCGCCTTCAAATCGCCTCAAGAAAGCTCCCCAAGAACTGATGATCGAGCCTTCCACGAACAGCTGCTTTTATCCTCTATAGGGTTGGATTTCCGCCTGGTAGTCGACTGCCATAAGTCCCCAGTCGACTGTCAACACTGTATTTGTGAGACAACGGCTCAATCCATGTTGGACAAGTTCCAACGGGACTCTTGACAGTCGACTGCCAACATTGGCGATCGCCCCGTAGTCGGCCCCATCGGCTAAGGAGCGTCTGTACTAGACACTCACCGGCGATCATTATCGTCCCTTGGCGATCGATGCCGTCGATCATCATTGCTCAATGAGCGGTCATTGCTAAACAATTCCGGCTCTTAAGCACGGTCGAACTCAAGTCGACTCACGGCAGTCGAACCGGCCATAATGTCAGTCGACTGCCAACCTCAAAAATGAGGTTTTAACCCAAGTATGGTGCCCCCATACTTGCTAGACCACCCTTAGCCTAGACCTAAGCCTTCTAGCCACCTCTATCAGCCTCACGCCTCTCGAATCCCTCCAAGTCATCCATGACTTGTTCATCCATCGTGCTAGCCTCCAGTTGCTTCCCTCGGCTATGTCATGCTAACGGTGTCTACACCGCCAAGGCACATTGGACTTATGCTGCCAAGACTCCGCTTGGACTTTACGCCGCCAATATCAATCCCCTTGGACTTCTCAAATGCCAAGACTCAAGCTTGGACTTTCCCTTGTCAACCCATGTTGGACTTTTCCTTGTGCCAAGTACTCAAGACTTGGACTTTCCCAAATGCCAAGTACCCATGACTTGGACTTTCCATGCCAAGTATCCATGACTTGGACTTTACCTTGCCAAGACCCATGCTTGGACTTTCCCTTAATCACATGGTCAACCCTAGTCAACCATCAAAGTCTCCCTCGAGTCAAACTCGAGTCCGGTCAATTATAACCTGGGTCGATTGCTCCAACAATCTCCCCAACATATTGACCGACATCAATATCCAACATCAATATCAAACCACTTTGTCAAACATCCTATGTCAAACATCAAAATATTACTCGAGTCAAACTCGAGTCTGGTCAATCGTGACCTGGGTCGATTGCACCAACAATCTCCCCCTTTTTGATGTTTGACAAAACAAACTTTGAGTTAGGCCCCTAACTCAAATTCCCTTACCAATTTTTCAAATTGGTAATTTTACCTTCTCCCCCTTTTTGACATACATCAAAAAGGTTATCTCTCCAAGGAGGTCAATGTCTCATGTTCCAATGAGATCTTACAATCTCCCCCTTTATCCAAAAATACCTAGGATGTCTACCATCTTCCTAGTGATAAGTCTCATATCACTCAAGAGAGGCAATCCTATACTCTCTCCCAATTTTCAAATTGGGTTTCTCAAACATCCCATCAATTTTCCCAATTGATGATACTCTCCCAATAACTTCTCCCCCTTCAAGAAGAGAAACACATCCATCATCCCAAGATAGATAACTCCCCCTAAAGGCTTGCTCCCCCTTGACCATTGCACCAACAATGTCCTTGGGAAGTCCCTAAGCCAATAGAAACTCTAAACCATCAAAATTAAGGTTCTAAGTTCAAACTTGAACTTTCCATACCCTAAATTTGATACTTTGACCTAACACTTCTCCTAATCCATATCCAATGGATTTTCACCCTTTATAATGCTTCCCAAAGCATATCCTAGGGTTAGAAGTGGTTAGGGACCTTTACCATGGCTGAAAATGGGCTAAACAAACCTTGTTAATCCAAAATCAAACAATGACTTATCAAGAATCATCGATCGTCATTGCCATCACATCGATCATTAAAGCAGTAGCTGATCGATAATGAAATTTCCGAATTTCAGCTATCAGAATCGAGTTTTGAAAAGTCATAAGTAATTCTACATATTTTGAAAAATCACGAAACTTGATACGTATATTACTTATAGTCAATACAATGGGTGAAAAATATTTGAAAATTATTTTACCCATAAAATAGTGAGTTTGATACAAAACTCAAAACCATTGAAATTTTCAATGTTTTGGCCCTATTTTGTATCAACTCTATCAATGGTGATTGCTATCAAAAGATAGACTTCACCAAGGTTTTTCAAAATGATTTCAAAATATTTTTGAAAACCTATTTTGGATCACATTCCTTGGGCTCTATGTACATGACTTGTACACAAGCTTTCCCAATGATCCACATGTTGAGTTAAGATGAGTTTGGGTTCAACTAGATGCAAACACTATGCACCTTGAACTTAACTCATATCCTAGCATCTCACATGTATCTAGGGTGTATAAATACACATACATGTCAATTGGATGTGAGATGTGGGTTTTGGTTCATTTAATCTAGGGTTTCATGCATTTCCTAGGCAACCCTACTTGATTCCCTTATAAATGGGACTTCAAGTCATGTCATTGTACTTAGTTCAATTTTAATCAATTTAATGCATGAAATGATCATGGCATAAAGATAGCAATATTTAAGCATGGCCAATGATCATGATGTCATGGCATATGATAAAATCTAAAAATACATGACATTTAAAAACCTTAATCCTAAAATATGAACACGACATATACAATGAATAAAATAAACATGATGTCATGGCATGTTATATGGCAAACAAAGCATGGCATATAAAATATATAGGTATAGTAATACCTAAATTTTAATATTAATTTCCATTTGATATAATTAGGTTTATTTTGCCATATTAATCTAAATTTTTCCAAATGTGCCAAAAACCCAAATTGGCACATTAAAACCTCTAAAACTAAATTGTGTCAATTTGATCAAATTATCAAACTTCTTAATTAATATTGGCACATCCTAAAAACCTTTAGGATTGAAATCAAATCACATTCCCAAGGTCACCATAACCTTGAAAATGACCTCAAATGTCACCTTTATCATGGTTGAGTTAACTACCCATCTAATCAAAGTTGGCACATCCTAAACCCATCTTAGCATGAATCAATCACGCTCTTAGGGATCCAAAACCGATTTGAGCTCCTAGGGTTATTTAGGTATTCCTTAGGGATAACCTCCCTAGATACCTTCCTAATGACCCTCCTAGGCTTGTTGGCCTTGGTCATTTGGGTCTTGCCTAGGTTAACCTTAGGGATTGCCTCCCTAATAACCTTCTTAGTAGCCACCCTAGGTTTCCTAGAAACCTTAGCCACTAGGCACAAACCTTGGTTACTCTTAGGGATAACTTCCCTAGTAACCTTGGTTTTCCTAGACCTAGTTAGTGTTCCATAATCTAGTGGAACACTATGGTAAGCCACCTTAGGCTTAGGTTTGTGACCCAAACCTTTCTTGCTCTTGGTTGACTTTTGTTTCTTGGGTCCTAGGTGTTGACTTTGACTTTTGGACCCTTGAGTTTGACTAATTGACCCTTGCATTTGATTTTGTATATTCCTAAGGGTTTTCTCCATCTTTTCAAGCCTTGACCTCAAGACTTGATTTTCCTTTTCTAATTGCCCAATTTTTGAGTTTTGATTTAAACCATGGGCATTGTCCTTTCTAGGCATATGTCTAGTCCATTTAGGGTTAAAACCTAAGTGTTCTTGTATTTTCCTAATAGATTCCTTAGGTAAGGTTTTTCTAGGGACATTAGTCCCAAATTTTTCCTTATTTCCTACATGGACTCTCTTAGCTCCTAAACAAAATTCCTTACTTCTAGCATGCTCTTTATGATAAATAACAAGACTATTGAAATTATTCCTAGCATGCTTTTGACTATAAGAATTAGAAAGCGTATTACTAAAATATACCTTAGGGTTAGCCTTAGCTCTCCCTACATGTGATGCTCCTTCTTGCCTCTTCTTCTTCCCCCTAGGGCATTGACTCCGATAATGCCCCTTTGAGTTGCACTTGAAGCATATGATATGCTCCTTGCTCTTGATATTTGGGGAACCAGCATCCTTGATCTTTGGCGCTGGTGGAGCTTTTCTTAATCTCTTAGGGCATTTTCTCTTGTAATGTCCACTTTCCCTACACTCAAAGCAAATTATATGATTTTTATTTAAACCTAAATTGCTTGAGTTACCTAGTTCGGTGATAGGTGCCGGAGTTGTATTTTGAGCTTCTTCATCTTGATCGGATGTTGAAGCTTCTTCTTGTTGCTCCGGTATTGAGGATGATCTCTCCTCCTCAATCCTAGAAGTGGATGCTTCTTCCACCTCTTCTACTTCCTTCTCCGATCTGGAAGTTGACTCCTCGCTATCAACCTCCGAATCCTCACTTCCTTGTGAGGATGACGTATTAGCCTCTTCGGTCTCTTTCTCTTGGACCGTTGATGGGCTATCATGGAGCTTGGCCACTTGGCTCCATAGCTCGTTTGCATCTACATAATTACCTAACATACACAAGATATTATTATGTATTAAATCAATTAAAAACTTCATTACCTTCTCATTTTTCTCGAAGGCTTGGACTTGCTCTTCGGTCCATCTCTTTTTCTTGAGGAATCCACCTTTTGGTCCTCTTGGATAGCTATATCCTTCCATTAAAATGGACCATCCTTCGAAATCCCTCATCATTAGGAAGTCCTCAATTCTCACCTTCCATTGACTAAATCCTTCTTGTCCATAGAAGGAGTAAGGGATCGGTGTGTTGATATCCCATCCTAGTTGTTCTTCCAATTCCATCTTTTACCCTCTAGCTTGCTCCCTTCGTTGTCAGACTTAGAAGAGCGGCCTCGCTCTGATACCACTTGTTAGGACCTGTGCGCCCACTAGAGGGGGGTGAATAGCGCGTTGTCGTACGATGATGGAATTTGATCGTGATTGCATCTACAAATCGTGTTAGCGCAGCGGAATAATGATAATAAAAATAATAACACGAAACAAACACGAACACATGCACAACACGAAGATATAACATGGTTCGGAACCGAAACGGTTCCTACTCCACGGATTGGGTTCGTACGAACCCTAGCGATGCCACAAACACCACTAAGCACAATAAACTCCTTCTCGACACAAGTCGGAGGTGGAGAAACCTCTTACAACAGATTACAAAAGTAATACGCAAAAATACAAGCAAAATACAAAGAAATGCAAAGAACACTTTACAAAACTAGGGTTTGAGCGCTTTGCTTGTTGGTTGCTTGGATGAGGTTGAAGGGTCCTGAAATGCACCTGCAAATCGCCTTCAAATCGCCTCAAGAAAGCTCCCCAAGAATTGATGATCGAGCCTTCCACGAACAGCTGCTTTTATCCTCTATCGAGCTGGATTTCCGCCTGGCAGTCGACTGCCATAAGTCCTCAGTCGACTGCCAACACTGTAGTTGTGAGACAACGGCTTAATCCACGTTAGACAAGTTCCAACGGGACTCTTGGCGATAATCGCCAACATTGGCGATCATACCGTAGTCGACGCCTACGGCCACGGAGCATTCTCGCAGGCTCGACACTCACCGGGCAATGATCGTCGTCCCTTAGCGGTCACCGTCGCCAACATCACCGATCCGCTAGAGCAATTTCAGCTCTTAAATGGCAGTCGAACTCAAGTCGACTCACGGCAGTCGAACTCAAGTCGACTCACGGCAGTCGAACTCAAGTCGACTCACGGCAGTCGAACCGGCCATAATGTCAGTCGACTGCCAACCTCAAAAATGAGGTTTTAACCCAAGTATGGTGCCCCCATACTTGCTAGACCACCCTTAGCCTAGACCTAAGCCTTCTAGCCACCTCCATCAGCCTCACGCCTCTCGGATCCCTCCAAGTCATCCATGACTTGTTCATCCATCGCACTAGCCTCCAGTTGCTTCCCTCGGCTATGTCATGCTAACAGTGTCTACACCGCCAAGGCACATTGGACTTACGCCGCCAAGACTCTGCTTAGACTTTACGCCGCCAATATCAATCCCCTTGGACTTCTCAAATGCCAAGACTCAAGCTTGGACTTTCCCTTGGTAACCCATGTTGGACTTTTCCTTGTGCCAAGTACTCAAGACTTGGACTTTCCCAAATGCCAAGTACCCATGACTTGGACTTTCCATGCCAAGTATCCATGACTTGGACTTTACCTTGCCAAGACCCATGCTTGGACTTTCCCTTAATCACATGGTCAACCCTAGTCAACCATCAAAGTCTCCCTCGAGTCAAACTCGAGTCCGGTCAATTATAACCTGGGTCGATTGCTCCAATAATCTCCCCAACATATTGACCGACATCAATGTCCAACATCAATATCAAACCACTTTGTCAAACATCCTATGTCAAACATCAAAACATCACTCGAGTCAAACTCGAGTCTGGTCAATCGTGACCTGGGCCGATTGCACCAACATCGACTGTCACTGCCAAAGCAGTCGACTGATGGTCAGGGTTTAACCCTAACTCAGTCGAGCACCTGACCAGTTGACTGATACATTGTATCAGTCGACTGATACTCATCAAGTATGAGTAATTTACACTTGATTTTATGCCCTAGACCTAGACTCAACCTTCTAGCTCCTCATTAAGCCTTGCGCCTCCAGGATCCCTCCGAGTCCACGACTTGTTCATCCTTTGCGCTTTGCTTCCAAGAGCTTCCTTCGGTTTCGTCATGTCTTGGGTTGCCAAATGCTTGGACTTTATGCTGCCAAGACTACAAGCTTGGACTTATGCTACCAAGACTTTACTTTGGACTTCTTTTGCCAAGGTTCACTTGGACTTTACGCTGCCAAGACTACAAGCTTGGTCTTACGCTGCCAAGTCCATCCCTTGGACTTCCCTTGCCAAGATCATACTTGGTCTTCCTTTGCCAAGGTTCACTTGGACTTTACGCTGCCAAGACTACAAGCTTGGTCTTATGCTGCCAAGTCCGTCCCTTGGACTTTCCTTGGATTTCTCTTGGACTTCTCTTTTACCAAGTCTTCTTCCTTGGATTTCCATGTCACTTAAACATATTCACAATTAGATCACAAAACATTGCCTAACTTAGATGATTATCCAAACATCAAAACATATAAATGCTTGGGGCATTGTTGCACCAACAATCTCCCCCTTTTTAATGTTTGGCAATCACTTAAGTTAGGTCTTTTAAAGATACACACATAATCATATTTTCAATATGAATTCTAACTTAAACATTCCTTCTCCCCCTTTGACATACATCAAAAAGAGAAGGATTCATAACTAAAAGAATTTAAAGGTGTTGTATCTTGGACTAAGGTATAAGATTAATATTAAGCTCCCCCTTAATCCAAGATATGCTTCATGATGTGTAAATAATATTTGAAGCAAAGCATAACAAAAATTCAAAAATTAAGTCCTAACTTTGCACCAACAATAGAAGTTTAGGGATGAAAAGATATATTTTATGAAACTCCCCCTAAAATACTGCATAAAATAGTCCTAAAAATTTGTTTATGCTCAATATTATCATGCTATAGTTTTAGGACATCAAAGATACACTAAATATCAGAAAATGGAGCTAATTATCAGAAAACACAGTGTATCAGTCATGGTTTACGAACCCGATCATTACACGCTGAAATCAAAATTTGACCTTTTATTAACCAAATGCGTTAAAAATTCTAGAAACCTCAAAAAATCACGAAATTTTGTGTACACATTTCTGAGATCATACTTTATTAAGGAAAAATAGTTTGAAAAATATATGTTTCCTAGATTTCAATATTGATACAAACTTGGAAACTAACAAAAGGTTCTAAAAATTTGTAAACTTTGTACCACCACTTTTGTGTTCCACTTGAAAACTATTTTTCAAAATATGATGAACATAGTTTAAAATATATATGATTTGGAATTTCCAACCATGTTCTTAGAGCTATGTATTCATTACTTGAATACAAGTCTTCCCAATGATTGGTCCATGAGGTATTCATGTCTCTAGGTGTGTCATTGGCTCATAGTAATGCATCATAACAAGCATGATAAGCCAAGTACACCTTTCCTATCATCTCACATGTTCCTAAGTGTCTCAATACAAAAACCAAGGTTTCTTAAGGCTTTTTGTGAGATGCATCAAGGTATAAGACTAACATATGAATATGGGATCATGCAAACCTAGAATTTTACTCTACAAAGCGCATACCAAGCTCTCTCTTTAATGATGAAAATTCAGTTTCAGGAAGAGCTTTGGTGAAGATATCGACAAGGTTGGACTTAGATTCTACATAATTAAGTTCAATATCCCCTCTTGCCACATGATCTCTTATGAAGTGATGTTTCACTTCAATGTGCTTGGTCCTAGAGTGATGTACCGGATTTTTGGTCAAGTTGATGGTACTCACATTGTCACAATAAACTTTAATGTTAGAGTAGTGTAGCTCATAGTCCTCAAGCGTATGTCTCATCCAAAGCAATTGAGCTACACAACCACCCATAGCCACATATTCGGCTTCGGTGGTTGATAAAGCAACACAATGTTGCTTCCTACTACTCCAACTAACTAGGGAGGACCCAAGAAATTGGCATCCACCACTAGTACTCTTCCTATCCAATTTGCAACCGGCATAATCGGAATCGGTATAACAAAGCAACTCAAAGGACCTAGTCCTAGGATACCAAAGTCCTACATTTAGGGTGCCTTTAATATATCTTAAAATTCTCTTAACGGCTACTAAATGTGATTCTTTGGCACAAGATTAGTATCTTGCACACATACCTACCGCAAATAAGATATCGGGTCTACTAGCGGTTAGGTATAGTAGGCTACCAATCATACTCCTATAAAGTTTAAGATCAATTGATTTACCATCATGATCACTATCTATTCTAGTGCTAGTGGCCATAGGAGTGGTTACAATTTTGGCATTTTCCAAACCAAATTTCTTGATCATTTCATTTGCATATTTGGTTTGATAAATATGAATACCTTCATTGGTTTGTTTGACTTGTAACCCTAGGAAAAAGTTGAGCTCTCCAACTAAACTCATTTCAAATTCATTTTCCATGTTTTTTATAAAGTCTTGAAGAAGATCATCATTTGTTGACCCAAAAATAATGTCATCAACATATATTTGGGTTATAAAGATATCCTTTAATGTTGACTTTATAAACAAGGTTTGATCTACTTGGCCTCTCCTAAAATCCTTAGAAATTAAGAAAGATGACAATCTTTCATACCATGCCCGGGGAGCTTGTTTTAACCCATATAATGCTTTCCTAAGCTTATATACATGGTTTGGATAATCTATGTTCTCAAACCCGGGTGGTTGCTCTACATATACTTCCTTCTTAATATAACCATTTAAGAATGCCGATTTAACATCCATTTGGTAAAGTTTAAATCCCATATAGGAAGCATACCCTAAGAGAATTCTAATAGACTCTAATCTAGCAACCGGGGCATAAGTCTCATCATAGTCAAGCCCCTCAACTTGATTGAATCCCCTAGCTACCAACCTAGCCTTATTTCTAGTGATATTTCCTTGGTCATCTAGCTTATTCCTAAAGACCCATCTTGTAGTAATTATGGTGCTATCATTGGGTCTAGGTACTAACTCTCATACTTGACTCCTTTCAAATTGAGTCAATTTATCTTGCATTGCCAAGATCCAATCCGGATCATGTAATGCATCATTGATCGATTTGGGCTCAATTTGTGAAATAAGAGCAACTTGACTAGTAGGAGGTCTATGAAATGACCTAGTTCTTACTCCTTGAGATATATCTCCTACTACTTGGTCAAGTGGATGATCTTGATGAATTCTTAGGGTTCTAGAAGGGGTTTCAAATTGATCATTGTTATCTTCCACCCTTCTTTCATCATCGGAATCTCCTCTTCCTTCCCCTTGATCATTACCCCTTATGGTCAAATTTTGAAATTTTTGGGTAATGTCTTGATTATTGTCATTAATATCCTTATCAATGGAGGACTTTCTAGGGTAGGTACTAGTGGTTTCATCAAATTGAATATTGGAGGACTCCTCAATCCCTTGGGTTCTCTTATTGTAGACTCTATATCCTCTACTTGTGGATGAGTATCCAACTAGGATTCCCTCATCCGCTTTGGATTCAAATTTTTCTAAGTTATCTTTGGTGTTTAAAATATAAACTTTACATCCAAAGACTTTGAAATAATGAATTGTGGGAATAGTCCCATTCCATAATTCAAATGGTGTCTTTCCTAAAAACCTATGGATTTGAACCCTATTTTGGATATAGCAAGCGGTGTTAACCGCTTCCGCCCACAAGTAGCTAGGTAGAGAATATGCATTAAGCATAGTCCTAACCGCCTCTTGTAGGGCACGATTTCTCCTTTCCACCACCCCATTTTGTTGGGGTGTTCTAGGACAAGAGAACTCATGCTTGTACCCTTGCTCTAAACAAAATTGTGAAAATTTAGAATTCTCAAATTCACCACCATGATCACTACGGATCTGGTTGATTTTGAGACTCTTTTCATTTTCAACCCTTTTACTAAATCCTATGATTATTTCTAAGGTATCATCCTTATGTTTCATAAAGTATACCCAAGTATACCTAGAAAAATTATCTACTATAACTAAACAATATTTGCTACCATTTAAAGAAGGAGTATTATGGCAATCAAATAAGTCAAGATGCAATAGTTCTAATGGTAAGGAAGTATTAGTTAAGGTTTTACCTTTGTGTGATGCTTTTGTTTGTTTTCCTTCTTGGCATGCATCACACATTTTGTTCTTGACATACTTGATCTGGTAGCCCTTTGACCAACTCCATCTTGGCTACCTTGGCTATGTTTTTCATGTTGATGTGCCCCAATCTCCTATGCCATAGTCAACTTTCTTCTTCTTTCGCAACAAGACACTTAGTGGAAATGTTAGAAGCATATGAAAGATCAACATAATAGATATTTGATTTCCTATATCCAACTAACATACAATCATTTAATTCCGTGTGTCTAATCATGCATTTAGAGGATTCAAAAGAAACATGATAGTTTGCATCACAAAGTTGACTAACACTTAATAAATTAAATTTCATATTTTCAACTAGTAAAACTTTGTGAATGACAATTTTGGGGGATACCTCAATTGTACCTCTACCTAATATCTTGAGTTTTCCACTATTTCCAAAAGACACCGCTCCCTTCTTCACATACTTAATTGTTGAGAACTTGCTCACATCCCCGGTCATGTGTGTTGAACAACCGATATCCACGATCCACATACCTTGCTCTCCTACCTAAATCACATGATAAACACAAGCTTTTGGTACCCAAATATTTGGACCGGTAACATTAAGTAAAAACTTCTTAGGTACCCATGCTTTCTTAACCTTACCCTTAATGGTTGCTTTTCTATTTATTAATGAGATATAAGCAACTTCTTTTTCTTTTGGCTTGTATCCTACACCGGCCTTGTTGTAAACGGCTCTTTGTCGGCTAAGGATCAAGTCAAGGTATTTTGAGCCATTTGTAAATTTCTCTAAGCATGTCTTTAACTCACTAACCTCATCCTTAAGTTTGTCATTCTCTTCCTTAAGCATGCAAGAATCAACATGTGAAGGTTTTTCATTCCTAATGGCCTTTAGTTCTACCTTCATACTTCTAACCTTAGATTTAGACTTACTAGAGCCTCTTTAAGATAAGCAATTGATTTATAAAGAAGCTTAACTTTAGGAGAGTTCATTACCTCATCATCACTAGATGACGATTCATCACTTGAAGAGCCTTCTTCTTGGCTTGATGTACCGGAGTCATCCTCTTGGGCCATGAGTGTCACATGGCGTGTGACGTGGCAAAGCTCATCATCGGAGGAGGAATCTTCAACACTTGGTGTGTCCCATGTGGTTTGAGCTACCATGGCCTCCTTCTTCTTTTTCTCCTTCCTTTCCTTCTTTTTCTTTTCTTTTTCTTCCTTCTTCTTTAGCTCCGGGCAATTTGGCTTTATGTGCCCCTTCTTATTGCAAGCATGGCAAATCACATTGTTATTAAAACTTGAATTACCACTAAACTTACCTTTTGAAGAATGAGACTCCTTCCTTGCTTCTCTATTCTTGAACTCCTTTGATTTTCTATAGAGCTTCTTGACAAAGTTGGTCATCTCACTAGACGAGTCTCCATCACTACTTGAATCATGCTCCGACTCGGATGATGATGACACTTCTTTTCTTTCTTTCTTATTCTTTTCCTTCTTTTCAACAAATAGAGCTAAACTCTTTTCCTTAGAGGACATGTTAGTCTGCTCATGCAATTCAAACTCACAAAATAATTCATCAATTTTAATTTGAGAAAGATCCCTAGTTACCTTAATAGCATCAACTATAGAAGTCCATAGAGAATTTCTAGGAAATGCTTGAAGAATATACCTTACCAAATCCTGGTTGTCAACTCGCTCACCTATGATGTGGAGTCCATTCACAATCTCCTTAAACCTTCCATGCATTTGGCTTACGGTTTCATGGGTCTTCATTTGGAAGGCTTGAAGTTGTCCAATTAGCAAGTCCTTCTTGGCCCTCTTTGACTCCTTGGATCCTTCATTTAGCTCAATGAGCTTTTCCCATAACTCCTTGGCGGATTCGAAAGGCCCCACCTTGTTGAGTTGCTCCATTGTAATACCGCATTGGATGGTGAGTACCGCCTTTGCATTTGACTCGAACCGCCTATTCATTTCCCTTGTCCAATCCTTGCTTGGAATAGGGTCTCCATGTTCATCCACCGGTTCCTCAAAGCCATCTACAATGCTATGCCAAATTTCAATATTACTCATTAGATAATATTTCATCCTACCTTTCCAATACGTAAAATGACTCCTATCGAAGAGCGGTGGCTTGGCGGTGCTATATCCCTCTTGAAGAGTCATTGATGCCTTGGTTGATGGTGAAATCCTCCAAGCTATCCGGGCTCTGATACCACTTGTTAGGATCTTTGTAATGGCTAGAGGGGGGTGATTAGCCTTTCTTCATTTCTACAAAAACGTTAGCGGAAGCAATACAAATATAAACACAAATAAGAACAAGAAACAATGCTAACACCCAATTTACGTGGTTCGGAGATGACGCTCCTACTCCACGGTAATCCGTAAGGTGGATTAGCCCTAGCCAATCTTCACTAAAATCTCCTTTGGATGAACCAAGGTGGAGGAACCTTGTCTTACAATGTACTCCTCTTCTTTACAATGGTGGAAGATGAAAACTAGAGAAGAGGAGGTTTAGAATCACAAAAATACTTGGAGAAGGCTTAGTGAGCACAAGGGTGTAGCTAGGAATGAGAGCACTAGCTTCACCAAGCTCCCCAAGGCCCCTTCTTATAGAAGAAGGGTTATTTTTCCTGTTGGGCTTCGATCAGTCGACTGAGGCTCACCATCAGTCGACTGTCGCCGAAGCCAACGGCTTCTGAACAAGCAGATCCGTGGAGATACGTAGCCATAATTTCCAACGGCCAAGTGATCAATCGACTGATCCCTCCATCAGTCGACTAATGGAGTGATCAGTCGAGTGAACGTAGGCCGCAGTCGAGTGAGACTACACTCTGTGCTCGTATTTGCGTTGATTTGTCAGTCGACTGATTGCAACATCAGTCGACTGCCGCTTCTCGCGATTGATCGATGGTTAGGGTTTCACCGACTCGGTCGAGCACGACGATCGGTGATACATCGATCGGCCGATCGATACTCATCAAGTATGAGTAATTCACACTTGATTTTACGCCCTAGACCTAGACTCAACCTTCTAGCTCCTCATTAAGCCTTGCGCCTCTAGGATCCCTCTGAGTCCGTTGTTGGTGCAGTAGGCACCTAAGTCGAACCTGGGTTTTGGTTATAGCAAACGATACAAAGTTAAGCTCATATCGTTATCTCACGAGCTGAATCGAGTGTGCAGAAGATTGATATAGCTGGAGCTGAAGGCTAGCGACACCCGGAGGAAGCCGCGGTGGTCGGGCGACACTCGAGTGACTTCAGAGGGAGCCGAAGGAATCGAGAGGAAGGCCGGAAGCAAAAGCAACACATAAGTATCGAGGTAATCTCGTGTGTGCAAGCGTAAGTGAGGTCGTATCCTCCTTACGGGGATGATCTTAAGCGTAGATCCGACCAAAGACATCCCATCGATGGTCTAGGTCGAGATCGGACGGTCGAAGGCCGTCGAAATAATGTTTTCTTTGAGCTAACCTTGCCTTGCAACTAGCATCGATCATTGCCCGGCTTGGAGGACTCATTTGCATCAAACAGCCGATCGCTAGAAGGTCGACTCACGATGCTTCCATCGATCGGTGATGATGGCCATCAGTCGACTGATGGTCAATGCTCAGATTCGAGGAGTCAAGGCTTATCACCTCATTTCAAGGAGATTGGTGCTCAATTTTGATTGGCTAGGGTTCCTCTCGAAAAGGGGCTCAAAGGCTATAAAAGGAGGGCTTGTCTTAGGGTTTTGCATCAAAAAAAAGCTTCTAAGTGCTTCCGATATGCTACGACTCTCCGACATCCCTACGACGAAGCGCTGCCGAGACGATGACTAGAGCTTCAACCTCCAACCTTTGAAGTCGTCGGTAACGAAAGTTCTAAATTATATTTCAGTTTATTCTTTTTAGCAAAGCTTTCATTATAACGAGGAGAGGGGGAGTGTCCTTCTACCTCGAGCTTTTGTGTATCCGTCTAACTCCTACCTCCAACGAGGAGGAGTTCTTTATTAGTTTGCCCTCCGTACGTGGTCAAGGACCACTAGGGCCTTGGAGTAGTAGTCTTCGGCTACGAACCAAGTAAAACTCTTGTGTCTATTGTCTCTTTTAATTTTTGTTTATCTTTCCGCTGCATATAAGTTTTTTTTAACGAATTCGTACGAAAAATTTTCTATCGCTATTCACCCCCCCCCTCTAGCGATCCGATCGATCCAACAATTGGTATCAGAGCCGGGGGTTGCTAAGATTTGGTGAAACCACCAATCTAGCCATTTTTACAGATTTATTTTTCTTTTAATTCTGTTTTGTTTTATTTTATTTCGCTTTGTTGAGTTTTCTCCCGCACTACTAATCCAAGACGCGAGTCTTGGTACTTGTTTTGTGTTTTTGTCGTTGCTAGTTTCTTCGTCTTCATCTCTTTGTGTCTTTTGTTCTAATGGCCCATCTCGAGGGTTTTAGCACCGTCCGACCTCCATTTTACAACGGAGATGACTTCTGTTATTGGAAGGGTCGGATGGAATGCTTTCTCAAAACCCAAATCGATATGTGGATCATAATCCAAACGGGTTTCACACTTCCGACTAATGAAGTGGGTGACTCCTTGGATTATGATCAATGGACCATTGCGACAAAACGACAAGTCGAAGCCGACGCTAAGGCAACACAAATCCTCCAATGCGGCCTATCCAAGGAGGAGCTAAATCGCGTCGGCCCCTTCATAAGCGCAAAAGATCTTTGGACAAAACTAGTGGAGCTACACGAAGGGAACGATGAAGCCAAGGTATGTAAGCGTGATCTTCTTTTCAATAAACTATATAACCTAAAAATGCAGGAACACGAGTCTGCGACCCAACTTCACGCCCGAGTCCAGGACATCGTTAACAACCTACACGCAATCGGGCAAAAGGTCGAAAACCGCGACCTTATAAGGTATGTTCTAAACTCTTTTCCGAGGACTACCTTGTGGGCATCCATGGTCGATGCCTACAAGGTCTCCAAGGACCTTTATAAACTTAGATTAGATGAACTTTTTTCCGATTTTGAACTTCATGAGCAGTCCAACTCGGAACCCGAGAGGGGTATAGCCTTGTTTGCAGGTTCAAAGAAGAAGAAAATCACAAGCAAGCCACCACCAACCGAGGAGGAAGACGAGTCCGAAGAAGAAGTTGACCCGGAGTTGACTGCTGAACTAATGAACCTAGCTTGAAGGATAGCCAAGGGACGAAAGCGAACCATGACTCGACCCAACCAAGGTAAGCCTAAAAGTTCCAATATTAGGTGTTATGAGTGTAACAGGTTTGGACATATCAAGTCCGAGTGCCCCAAGCTCAACCACCAAGCACCTAAGCACAAGAAGGCCCTCAACGCGACATGGGAAGAAGCGTCATCCGAAGAAGACGAAGACCACGTCTTCATGGCGAAATCGATTGAGTCAGACACGGAGACCGAACCTGAACTTGAGTCAGAACCTGAGGATGACTCTGACTACGAAGCTACCTTCAAGTCAAGCCACGGATACGCATCCGGTTCAAAAGATACCCTTAAAGTGAGTCGAACTTTATTTAATACTTTACATAATACGGTTAGGTTTTTGTCTAGGAAATTAATTAAGTCCGAGTCCAAGGTCGAGACCCTGGTTGAGGAGGTCAAACTCCTCAAACATAAGGTCTCCCTAACCTCTTCGACTAGTCAAGTTCGAGAAGAGGACCCAACTCGAGCTGAAAAGCTCGAAGTTGAGAACTCTCTCTTGAAAAGTCAAGTCGAAGATCTTAGGAACACGTTGGAAAGGTTCACTTCGGGATCCAAAGGACTTGACCTCCTACTTGGATCTCAAAGGGTCGTGTACAACAAAGCTGGACTAGGGTTTAACTCAAACACGACTAATAGGTCATATATGTCGATTGTAAGTCGACATAGGAAACATGTCCAAGCATGGGTCCCTAAGAACTTTTTGATTTCAACTCTAGGATCCAATCCGTACTGGGTTCCCAAGGACCAAATCCACTATGTGGATAGACCGAATCGATTCAATGGTCTAGGGGGAGCCAGTACAAAACATGTTTGTGCTTTAACTTAGAAATTGCATGCTTAGAATTTTTTTTTGTTGTTTTTTTTTAAAAAAACTTGTGAACTCACTTAGAACACGTACATAACAACTAAAATCCTTCGAAAAGATTGAGCCTCGAGGAGCCTCTTTTCAAAAATAACTAGTTAGACTAGGAAATAGTCTTAGGTGAGTCAAGTCATCATTTTCTTGAAAATGGCTTTGTCTAAGAAAGTGGTCGATGATCCGATAAAAGAAGGCCACTGTGCCTCGCCACGACCTGGAAGCCATGATCTTGAAAAGGTAAACTTGACAAGCCTAGGGTCAAATCCAAATCTAACATAAAATTACTTGAACCTAAATGCACTTAATCAACTTAATTGGAAGTCATCTCACAAAAAACACATAAGTATAACATGCTTGATCATATAGACACAGGTGAGATGACCTAGGTTTAACAACTTACAACCAATTTTTTTTTTTTTAAAAAAAATCTAACATCCAATCCAACCACCTTGTGTGTAGGATCAATGGATGTTGGACAGCGGTTTCTCCCGACACATGACCGGGGATCAACTCAAATTCACGAAGCTTCGATTCAAACGACAAGGATCGGTAGCCTTTGGGAATAACGGCAAGCTCAAAATCATCGGATCAGGTGATATCGAGCTTAACTCGAATTTTGTTATTAAAAATGTATTACTTGTAGAGAATTTTGAATATAACCTGCTTAGCGTAAGCCAATTATGTGACAATAACTATAAGGTCGTATTTTTAGAAAATGAATGTGTAATTAAAACAAATAAAACAGCTAAAACAATACTCAAAGGAACTAGGACAAATAACATTTATACAATTAACTTAATCAAATCCTCAGCCAAATGTCTTATGACACAGGAAGAGGAATCATGGTTGTGGCACCGACGACTCGGTCACTCGCACCCAAGACTCGTCCACAAGATGAGTCAGAGTGGCTTAGTCAGAGGCTTACCCAACCTCAACAAATTGGTTAATAAAATCTGTAATGCTTGTCAACAAGGAAAACAACCTAGGACACAACACAAGTTAACTAACCAAGAACGTACCTCAAGTGTACTTGAGCTCCTGCATATGGATCTATTCGATTCACATGGAGCCAAGTCACTCAATAGAAGTCAATATTGCTTAGTCATAATTGACGACTACTCCAGGTTTACCTGGGTTAGGTTCATCAAACATAAAAATGATACCCTAGATCAATTAATCAATCTATTCAAATTAATCGAGAATCAAAAAAACCTTAAGGTTAAAAGACTTAGAAGCGATCATGGTGGTGAATTCGAAAATCAAAGGTTCACCAACTTCTGCAACCTAAATGGATACCACCATGAATTCTCTTGCCCTAGGACCCCTCAACAAAATGGCCTAGTGGAGCGGAAAAACCGAACTCTACAAGAAGCCGCTAGGACCATGTTGAACGAATACGACCTACCTGATAGGTTTTGGGCAGAAGCCGTTAGCACGGCTTGCTATGTCCAGAATAGGATCCTTATGGTAAAGAGGCACCTTAAGACCTCGTACGAGATTTATCACAATAAAGTACCCAACATCAAGTACTTTAGGGTATTTGGATGTAAAGTACATATCTTAAACACTAAGAACCACCTAGGGAAATTCAAATCCAAAACCTCCACCGGAATCTTCTTAGGATACTCAACCACGAGTAGGGCCTATAGGGTATATAACCACGATACCCTTAAAGTCGAAGAGACTATTAATGTAGTGTTCGATGAAGTACCCGAACCTACAAGACCCTTAATGACCCCAAGTGTTGAGCCCACTGATACCAAACTCGTCTCCGACCCTGAGATCGAGTCTAATCCACATCAACCAACTTCTCTTGTCGACCAAGTGACAAGTGATCCGAGTCAAACTAATGTTCAACCAAGTCACCCCATTGATCAAGCATTAGGTGACACAAACCCAACCCAATCTAGGATTCAGACTAACCACCCTATCGATCAAGTGATAGGAGATCCTAATCTAGGAGTTCGAACTAGAGCATCCTATAGGAACCTTAGTCAAATTTCCTTAATTTCAAAGATAGAACCCAAATCAATTGAACAAGCTCTTCTTGATCCCGATTGGATTATTGCAATACAAGAAGAGCTAGCTCAATTTACTAGGAATGAAGTGTGGGAATTAGTACCACCACCTAAAGACAAAACGATAATTGGAACAAGGTGGGTGTTTCGAAATAAGCTTGATGATAAAGGTGAAGTAGTTAGAAACAAGGCTAGGTTAGTCGCCAAAGGGTTTAGTCAAGTCGAAGGCTTAGATTACGACGAAACCTATGCCCCAGTAGCTAGACTCGAATCCATTCGAATGTTGCTAGCTTAAGCCGCACATCGAGGATTTAAGCTGTTTCAAATGGATGTTAAGTTGGCATTCCTAAATGGATACATTAAAAAAGAAGTTTATGTTAGCCAACCCCCCCGGATTCGAAAATCTAGATAAACCCGACCATGTTCTAAAACTTAAGAAAGCTCTCTATGGACTTAAACAAGCTCCTCGAGCTTGGTACGAGAGACTTTCAATCCATCTTAAGTCAAAAGGGTTTAACCAAGGCTTAGTTGACCCAACTCTCTTCGTAAAAACCTTAGGTAAAGAAATATTCATAGCTCAAATTTACGTAGACGATATAATTTTTGGAACCTCTAACTCAGCCTTACTAAACGAGTTCATTTCACTCATGGAAAGTGAGTTCGAAATGAACTTGGTAGGCGAGTTAAGTTTCTTTTTAGGTCTACAAATTAAACAAACTAAGGATGGTATATACCTATATCAACAAAAATACACTAAGGAGTATAATCATACATACTAACCGACTCTGACCAGGACGGGTTGATCTTTCATATCAATCAAGCCAAATATGAGTCGAACATCTTATAGATGAACTTATTTTCAGTATATTATTTTCAACATAATGTGGAACATGCTTGGACTTTAAAATTAAAACTTTTTTTTATTCCACACACACCCTCACTCTTTTCGATATATGGCAAAAGGGGGAGAAAAGGTCAAAGTTAAGGGAAGTTAAGGGATCATTTTTTTTATGGCCAAAGGTTTACTTAACTCTTAGTTAACTTCTTAACAAAAAGTAATTTACTTAACTTTAAGTTAACAAAATGGAAGTAAAGGCCAAGGTTAAGAAATCAATTTTTTGATTTCTTAACTTAAAACTTATTTTAAATACTATGGCCAATATTAAGTAATTTCGGTTACTTAATTCTTTTTCTTTTTTTTAGTAGCAAATATCAAGGGGAAGAGTTAAGACTCTTTCTCAAGCACTCACCCTCGGTCAAGGGGGAGGATTCCTCAAGGGGGAGCACTTGAAAAAGAGTTTTTATATACTCCTGCACATTCATGCATATCTCTTACTCAGTTTACTTAATGCATTTAATTTATCTTTCTTAACTTTGTATGTGGGTTTGCCATAAATCAAAAAGGGGGAGATTATTGGTGCAGTAAGCACCTAAGTCGAACCTGGGTTTTGGTTATAGCAAACGATACAAAGTTAAGCTCATATCGTTATCTCACGAGCTGAATCGAGTGTGCAGAAGATTGATATAGCTGGAGCTGAAGGCTAGCGACACCCGGAGGAAGCCGCGGTGGTCGGGCGACACTCGAGTGACTTCGAAGGGAGTCGAAGGAATCGAGTGGAAGGCCAGAAGCAAAAGCAACACGTAAGTATCGAGGTAAGCTCGTGTGTGCAAGCGTAAGTGAGGTCGTATCCTCCTTACGGGGATGATCTTAAGTGTAGATCCGACCAAAGACATCCCATCGATGGTCTAGGTCGAGATCGGACGGTCGAAGGCCGTCGAAATAATGTTTTCTTTGAGCTAACCTTGCCTTGCAGCTAGCATCAGTCGACTGCCAGCTTGGAGGACTCGACTGCCGTCAAACAGTCGACTGCCGAAGGTCAGCACTCGACTGATGCTGCCATCAGTCGACTGATGATGGCCATCAGTCGACTGATGATGGCCATCAGTCGACTGATGGTCAATGATCAGATTCGAGGAGTCAAGGCTTATCACCTCATTTCAAGGAGATTGGTGCTCAATTTTGATTGGCTAGGGTTCCTCTCGAAAAGGGGCTCAAAGGCTATAAAAGGAGGGCTTGTCTTAGGGTTTTGCATAAAAAAAAAAGCTTCCAAGTGCTTCCGATACGCTACGACTCTCCGACATCCCTACGACGAAGCGCTGCCGAGACGACGACTAGAGCTTCAACCTCCAACCTTTGAAGTCGTCGGTAACGAAAGTTCTAAATTGTATTTCAGTTTATTCTTTTTAGCAAAGCTTTCATTATAACGAGGAGAGGGGGAGTGTCCTTCTACCTCGAGCTTTTGTGTATCCGTCTAACTCCTACCTCCAACGAGGAGGAGTTCTTTATTAGTTTGCCCTCCGTACGTGGTCAAGGACCACTAGGGCCTTGGAGTAGTAGTCTTCGGCTACGAACCAAGTAAAACTCTTGTGTCTATTGTCTCTTTTAATTTTTGTTTATCTTTCCGCTGCATATAAGTTTTTTTTAACGAATTCGTACGAAAAATTTTCTATCGTTATTCACCCCCCCTCTAGCGATCCGATCGATCCAACATCTGCGACTTGTTTATTCTTTGCGCTTTGCTTCCAAGAGCTTCCTTCGGTTTCGTCATGTCTTGGGTTGCCAAATGCTTGGACTTTATGCTGCCAAGACTACAAGCTTGGACTTATGCTGCCAAGACTTTACTTTGGACTTCTTTTGCCAAGGTTCACTTGGACTTTACGCTGCCAAGACTACAAGCTTGGTCTTACACTGCCAAGTTCATCCCTTGGACTTCCCTTGCCAAGATCATACTTGGTCTTCCTTTACCAAGGTTCACTTGGACTTTACGCTGCCAAGACTACAAGCTTGGTCTTATGCTGCCAAGTCCGTCCCTTGGACTTTCCTTGGATTTCTCTTGGACTTCTCTTTTACCAAGTCTTCATCCTTGGATTTCCCTGTCACTTAAACATATTCGCAATTAGATCACAAAGCATTACCTAACTTAGATGATTATCCAAACATCAAAACATATAAATGCTTGAGGCATTGTTGCACCAACAGTAAAGACATTTGGCTCTAAAATATCATTACTTCAATCGGTAAAGTAATCATCAAAAATTTTCTCCCGATATGAGGTCTTCAGTATCGAAACTATTCTCGAAATCACTCCGATCATATACTCCACTTGCTTATGCAATGGTAAGCATGAGAGTTCATCCGAAACTACGTCTGAATACTATCAGATTATACTCATTTCTGAGAGACATTTTATACTATCATTTCAACATCATAAAATCCAAGTTAATATCAAGATATCCACATCGTATCAACCGAGTCAATAATATAACAACTAAGTCAACTCTCCCATCATAATATAACATCTCCAACAATCAACCTCTAAACATCCAAAATCAATATCATAACCCTCTGATAATCATCACAGTAATCAACATCTCACCTGATGGTAAGGATACCACCGATCCACATGATCATAATATAGAAATCCTTCTAATCCTATCTCAGAATTGTTCTAGACATAGATACCTATAATCTACCAGTATCTCTCCATATATCATCAAGTAAGGTAAACTACAGTAATACCCCAAATGATCAATCCTTCAATCCTCTACATCTCCTATCGAGTAAAGATGTAAACTCATCCAACTTCTTCTCTTGGCGACTGAGCTCATGTAGGTGCAAAAGACTACCATGGAGAGACTAAAGTCAACTGCCCAAAATGAAGATACAAATCGGAATGACTCATAACCCATGACTCCGATCTTGCTCCTTTTATCCAACAGTCGAAGACTTCTAATTTTTAATAATTTGACCTGCAATATCTGTTTATCGATCTTCAACTCTTAAACACTTGTACGAAGTCATTTCTAAACTCCTGACTCGATCCAATGCCTTTCGGCAGGATCTAGTAGAAGATCCAAACATCCTAATTCAAATGTAAGCCAATAAACCGTGGGTGGCTTAAAACATCCGTTCACATTTTTTAGCTATTAGGTGGTCGTAACCTCTGCAAGTCTAATGACCCTGCACGGTACTCCCATTACCAAATGATCACCCTACTTGAAGCTCAAGAATTCCCTAACAACAAGTCAAAGGAATAACACGGGGAAAATATCCTCTCACAACATCACTACACCGTGACCTAGTGATGTACTATTCCCCGAAGGTTATTTCTTGCATCTTCCACCAAGTACCGGCTTGATCCCGATAATTGTACGCAACTAACTCTACTTCCTTTGTATAACACAAGTTAAGTACTCAAAAGTACCTTCAAAGTTATACAACCCATCACGACAAACTCAGGGATTAAAACCCCTATAAAATACCATATACTAACCCTTCGCTATCTGTATCAACAAATAGCCTACACATCTTGTCCATTACCCATCAGATAATGATCTTCCTAGCATAATTAGTGAAATTTCTCTACAACTGTAGTCTTTGATTTCCGCAAGAAATGTGACGACTTGACACCTGCCTTCCGACTCAGTATCAGTCGGCTCTCAAAGGAAATTCACCTTTTCGTCACAGGTTCAAGACTCACAGACTCAATAGGTCATTCCCGTGGTCAACTCAAACTACGATTACGAATAATAACCAACATACTACATTTTATTCCCTGTTATCAACACTAAATGCATAGCCAACAAAACCAAGAGTATAAACCCTAAAGGCAATTCCGCCTGGTCGTCTCGGTGGACAACCCCTAATACAAGTCTATTCAGGTGTCATAACTCTGTCTGTATACACATGTTGAACAAGTTTATATAAGTATCTAACTAAAAATAAGTTATCAAGAATTCTTACTTCGTTCTACTCGGAGCTCAGGTTGCTGTCAATCTCATCTCACAAAACCAAAACCGAAACAAATTGACTCCTGAGAAATCCAAGACTCAACGAAAAATCATTGTATGGCATCGCAGAACCTAAGGATCTGATACCAATAAAGTTGTCACACCCCGAGAGTATGTCAATCCGAAGAAAAATGGACAGTATCTCCCTTGTACGTGGCAATATATCTTGTTAATATAAGCCTTTCGACCACAACCATAATAACATATATAATGTAAATACAACAAAACACGGTGAAAACTATTCAAATGAAATAACAACAACATACAGTGCATACCGGTATGACTAACACCAAAACATGAAGAAAACATTGACAAAACCCACACCAATATGTGCGTACATCAACCACAAGTACCACACTACAATTCACTATGTAAAACCAAAGACATATCGAGAAATACACGGAATACCCAAAACTCAGACCCTCGGATGTGAGACGAGAGGTTGACAGCCAGCCAGCATTGCTCCAAGCCCATCACGGAGTCGAATACCTATTACCTAAGCGACAAGAAATCCAAGGTCTGTGGTGGTGAGTACAAAACTCAGCGGTAATAAGAATCAAAGAACATGCATAATTTATATATATGACACGCGAGTCAACAATATACTGTCTAACGGTATAACTGGTATACAACAACATGATATAACAATTGTGTTAGTAATATATGAGAGATGTCCTAAGGCAATCGCCTTATGTATGAACCATTTATATGATAAATGAATATTCACTATTTGAGTATACATGTTTTATGTATTTGATTGGATCTTAAACTCATTTACTGAATGTCCACGATACAATTCACAGCATGAGAGAATTTGTGATTGGATCACAACTAGTGAGTATCTCTACATGTGTAATTGTGATGTATCAAAATTATCCCTAGTCGATGAATTGATGGATTTGGACACCATCAATTCTGTCGAGACTAGCACGAGGTATACTCCTTGGTGTATCCAAGCAGCTGATTCTCACTGGCTGGAGACATAGTGATGTCCGGAGTTAATCGTGGATGCTAGTTATGGTAACTAGTTCATTGGAGTGATCAGCCGTAAGACTTCATATGGTTCTCTGCATATATAGATATGTCAATGAAGTTCTTACTGTGGCTTAAGTGCGATGTTCCTTTGACTTGCGGTATTCAAGTCATCTTGATCATGGAGACTTATGCTTTGACATCTTAAGTAAACATCTCTAAGGAGATGTGGACCCAGGATGATTGGGTATAAGTCGAAGTGATCGAAGGTGTTTGAATAGCCTATAAAGGATTCACCACTCCTTGCGAGGAGATGTATACCCATGGCCTCTCGTCGGATTGTTACTAAAGTCTTTGGCCAAAGCATTACATGTTTAGAGTAAGGTACTCTTCGATACATGTGGAGTAACTAGAATCCGTAGGACGAGGAAATGATACTTGGGCTAGGTGTGACGTAGTCAGCCTAGTGGGGACTGACATTATAGGTCATGCCCTGAACCAAGTGGGTATAAGATGAGTGAAGGGAATGGGGCACGATTCATTCGAGCTACTGAAGGGTTTCAGAAATAGTTCTGGATCAACCGTTGATCTTTTCGGTTAATTGGGGATCATGATGTACTACTAGGTGCCACTCATGATCATTCTATAATTAATAGTTAATTATAGACGGCCAACATAAACCGAGAACCTATTTGGTCACACGCACAACGAGTGTAATCCAAAGGATTTAAAACGAGCTTGAGAATGGGATTCTCAGACCGAGAGAAACTAGGTTTGGTTGGACGAAACATAAAGCGAGCATGAAATCGTTTCAGTCGCAATGGAAGCGTGGATAGGCCGAGTCTTATGAAGACGTAATGGATGAACCAAAATGGTTTGGTTCTAATCCAATGGAGGAGAATAAACCAAAAGGTTTGGTTTATTTTAAACGAATGGACCAAAAGTTGGTTCGGTTCGTTTTAACTTAAAATAAACCATCATGGTTTGGTTTATTTTAACTTATATTAATGGAGCGGGTTAACGGGCCTTATGGTTATGATCCAATAACCATTAAGAGAATTAGTTCTCTGTAAAAGAGGGCTTAAACCCTAATCCAAAAACCCCTTGCCCTAAGGTTGTCGCCCACCCCATTGAGGGAGCTCTCGGCGCCAACCCTAAACCGCCGCCCATTGCTCCTCCAACCGACGTCCAGAAGGCTACTTCCTTCCCCCTCGCCGGCGTCGAGCTACTGCCGGTTAGTGCTCCGGTGATCTCCTTCAAGTTTGGCATCAAGGTGAGCTCTATCTCCCTTGGTTGGCCGGCGCCTATCACCTCCACCAAAGCTGTCCAGTTTTCTGGACAGCTTGTTCTCCTCTCGTCGGAGCGTCGTTTGGACGACGGTTAGAGCTCCGACAGTGACTAACTTACCGGGGATTCGATCTCCGGTAATCCTCTGAGGTGGAGGACGAAGGATTCATCAATTGGTTGACGAATACCTCTCCGGAGAAGCGAGTTTTGAGGACTCGTATTAGGATCCGAATTTGGATTCGGATCGTGATCATCTCTCGATCACGTCGTCTTCAACACGAGGCTAGTAACCCGTACGAAGACGAAGATCGTGGCTTAGCGAAGTCATCCCGAGGAGCTCGGCGTGGATACGGATAGAGACGATTCTAGCGAGGATCGTTCCGGTTGATGTCGTTCCTGCTACACGTCATACGAAAGGTATAACGTAGATAAATTTCCTTTTATTGCAAATTTAAATTTACGGTTATGTCTACACTTATTGTAATATGCATGCGTGTGATGTGTGTGTTGTAATAAATGTAGATTTATTATTTTTATTGCTTCCGCTGTGTTCATGTTTACGAAACGTGATCGAACACACACACGCCGCGGTGCCGGAAACCCAACAGTGGTATCAGAGCCCAGGTTGTGTTTCGACATAATCGTAAAATGGTTTTGCGATAGTCATAATGTTATTTCTGGAAATTTTCTAATTTTGGAAATTTAGAAGTATTTATGGAAATTTTTCAATTTTGAAAAGTCTTGAAGTATTTATGGAAATCTTCCACTTTTGGAAAGTTGGAAGTATTTATGGAAATTGATATTTTCCATAAATAAAATATTTGATTAGATTCTGGAAATTTGTTTCCTAATTTAATCATGATTTGATTTGGGAAATCAAATCTTAAAATATTTTATTTTCATAAGTAGTTTTAATGATTTAGGAAATTGGTTTCCTAAATAGATTTTCCTTAATCAAATAATTCCATAAATAAAATATGTGATTAGATTTGGAAATTTATTTCCTAATTTAATTATGATTTGATTTGGAGAATCAAATCTTAAACATATTTTATTTCCATAAATAGGTATGACATATAAGGAAATTATACACATGACATAATTGTATGTCATGCCATGTAGATAATAGTTATTTGCATGCAAAGAGGATGAGACATAAAAACCCTTAAACAATATTAAAGCCTACACCTTCCATTAATATGGTTAGAACCAGAGTTTCGTTTCTTGTTTGGGTTGTTGGACTCTCTCCAAGCCCGGCTTGAACCCGAACATGTTCAAACCATGGAATAATTTAATACTAATATGGTAAGAGTCAGAGGTCAATCGTTAGCTTTGGTTGCTGGACTCTCTCCAAGCTGGGCTAATTGGTTGAATGCGCTCTAACCATATTAAAACTATGTCCTGATTAATGGGTTGGCTTTAACCTGGAGCATCGGCTTGTTGGACTCTCTCCAAGGTCGATGTAAAGGGAGGTGAAGTTGGGTGCTATGCATATGATGCATACTTATTAATGTGTTAACAACCCGATGTATGTGTGAACATTCAATTAGTTGATAGCACATTGTGATAGTTGCATATACGTGATATGCAATCGGTATAGATGATACCTACCATCGTAGTTATGAATGGCTTGTTGGACTCTCTCCAAGGTTGTTCATAACTATGATGGATATCGGCCCATTCGGAGATGGACCTACGATCTCCCGAAGTGATTTTGGGGTTTTTGAAATTCGAAAAATGAATGGGATTTATAAATGTATATTGATGCATTTTAAAATCATTTTCTCATATATGCTCGTTTTGTATTTCTAGGTCAATAAATTGATCATGGCGTCTTTGAATTTCGCACTATTTTGGATTGAACAAAGTGGCTGGGCCTAACTTCTGGGTGGCTTAGAAACACGAGAATTGTTCTCAAGGCGGAAAAGCTTGCATATGTCCTTGAAGAGCCTCTTCTGGCATCCTAAGGGCGATGCAACTCTCAGACCAAATGTTGGTCTATCGAAGCATGTGGCGGTACGGTGGCGAGTTGCATCATGCTAGCGGCGATGGTACGGCTAAGCAGCATGAGCATATGGATGCTAACACTATGGTCTTCCATCTTCATGAGTTGTTCGATGAGCAAGCGAGATCCGAAAGGTTCGAGGTCTCTAGGCTCCTCTTCACCACGAAGATGCAAGAAGGTTCGTCTGTAGTACAGTTTGTGCTAAAGATGAACGGGTACATCGAGCGGCTAGCTACCCTCGGTTTTATGATGGATCATGAGTTAAGTATTGACTTAATTCTGCATTGTTTGCCCAAGAGTTTCTCGCAATTTGTGATAAACTATCGGATGAACAAATTGGAATCCACCATTCCCGAGCTCCTCAATATGCTGAAGACTGTGGAGCCTTCTGTGAAGCATGAGGAGAAGGCGGTTCTGTTAGTTGATTCCTCAAAGAAAGGTTCTAAGAGGAAGGCAAAAGAACAAAAGAAAGGAAAGAACAAAAAGGCAAAGAAGGCGGAATCAGTGCAAAAGGGCACTTGCCATCACTGTGGCAAGGAAGGCCACTGGCGAAGAAACTACAAGATTTATCTTGAGTCCATGAAGAAGAAGAAGGCATCCGATGCCCCATCCTCTTCAGGTATCTTCGTTATTGATTATCATTCTATTTCCTTAGACACTTGGGTATTGGATACTGGGTGTGGCTCACATATATGTAATGACATACAGGGGCTAAGGAATAGAAGAAGACTTGTCAGAGGGGAGTCAAATTTGCGAGTTGGCAATGGAGCAAAGGTTGCTGCGGTCGCCATCGAAACTTATTTGTTGAAGCTCCCTAGTGGACTGGTCTTGGAACTGGACAATTGCTATTATGTTCCTTCTCTAATAAAGAACATTGTTTCTATTTCCTGCTTAAATAGAAATGGTTTCCATTTGATGTTTAGTAACAATTGTTGTTATATAACTTTGAATGGCGAACTTTATGGAACTGGAACTTTGAGTAATGGCATTTATATGTTGGACGTATCCAGTGACATTTTCAATATCAAAGCGAGCAACACGCGTGCTCGAAAGGATAATCAAATAGACTCCTATATGTGGCATTGTCGTCTTGGCCATATAAGCAAGAAACGCATGTCCGAATTACATCGATGTGGAATTCTGGAATCGTTTGAATTGGATTCATACGATACATGTGAATCATGCTTAAAAGGCAAGATGACCAAGTTACCTTTTACTGGAAAAGGTGAACGAGTGGGAGAGTTACTAGGTCTAATACATACTGATGTATGTGGACCTATGTCAACTCAAGCATTAGGAGGCTATAGCTACTTCATTACCTTCACCGATGATAACTCATGGTTTGGGTATGTGTTCTTGATGAAACACAAGTCTGAAGCCTTTGAAAGGTTCAAAGAATTCAGAAATGAAGTAGAGAAACAACATGACAAGAGTATTAAAATACTTGATCGGATCGAGGTGGTGAATACTTAAGTCGAGTTTCTTGATTATCTAAGAGACAATGGTATATTGTCTCGATGGACTCCGCCCTATACACCACGACATAATGGTGTATCGAGAGGCGTCTTAGGACCTTGTTGGACATGGTCGGTCAATGATGAATCATGCGACTCTTCCCAAGTCCTTTTGGGGTTATGCACTTGAGACGGTTATTTACTTGTTAAGCGAGAATGCCTACAGGTAGTCTCAACTACTCCATATGAGATATGGAATGGTAAGAAACCTCATGTATCTTACTTGAAGATATGGGGTTGTCTGCTTATGTGAAGCGGACTATATCAGACAAATTGGATGCTAAGTCTGATAAATGTCTATTTATTGGATACCCTAAGGAAACAAGGGGTTACCAATTCTATCATCTTATGGAACAAAAGGTGTTTGTTTCAAGGCATGCTGTGTTTCTAGAGAAAGAGTTTCTCTTGCAAGAAAACAGTGGGAGTGTCGTCGAGTTTGAGGAGGCTCGAGAGACTCAAATAGACATTGATGAGATACACGGTGAAGCACCTGTGACGACTCATAGTGATGAGCAATCATTTGGACCTATTGTAACACCACATCTTCGTAGATCTGGTAGAACCATGATATTCACGAGAGATATGGATTTCGTAAGTGAATCGAGCGATGTGTTACTCATTGATGATGAGAGCCTACAGTTATGAAGAAGTGCTGACAAGTTCAGAAAGGGATAAGTGGCTTGGTGTCATGAAGTCGGAAATGGATTCCATGTATGAAAACCAAGTTTGGAACTTGGTTGACCCACCTAAAGGCATAAAGCCTATAGGGTGCAAGTGGGTTTTCAAGAAGAAAACCGACATGGATGGTAATGTGATTACCTATAAGGCTAGATTGGTGGCGAAAGGATATCGTCAAAAGCAAGGTGTTGATTATGGCCGAAACCTATTACTTTGTAGCTATCTTAAATCCATTCGGATGCTCGGCCATAGCGACTCATTATGATTATGAGATATGGCGGATGGATGTAAGCGACTTTCCTTAATGGAAAACGCTCGAGGGCGTGTATATGATCTGACTGAGGTTTCATCGATTGATAAAACCAAGGTATGCAAATTACGACGGTCCATTTATGGATTGAAGCAAGCATCAGAAATTTGAAATATCCGTTTTGATGAGACGATCAAAAAGTTTGATTTCTCACAAAATCCAGACGAACCTTGTGTGTACAAGAAGGTTAGTGGGAGTGCAGTCGTGTTCCTAGTATTGTATGTCGATGACATACTACTTATAGGAAACGGCGTGTCAATCTTACAATAAGGTTTGGTTATCCAAGACATTCTCCATGAAAGACTGGGAGAAGCAACCTACATCCTTGGGATTAAGATCTATAGAGATAGATCGAAACGGTTGCTTGGTCTTTCGCAGTCTACATATATAGACCGAGTGCTAAAGAGGTTTAGCATGTCGGAATCCAAGAAAGGTTATCTACCCATCAGGCATGGGGTACACCTTTCGAAGTCTATGTGTCCGCGCACAGAAGACGAGAGGATTTGCATGAGTAAGATTCCCTATGCATCCGCAATAGGATCTATCATGTATGCTATGTTATGTACGAGGCCCGATGTATCGTGATGCCCGAAAGTGTCACGAGCAGATACTCACCGATCCAGAATGGATCATTGGGTGGTCGTTAAGACGATCCTTAAGTACTTGAGAAGAACTAAGGATGTGTTCCTAATATATGGAGAAGGGGACATGGTGATACGCGGTATACGGATGCCACTTCCGCATGCACAAGGATGATTCCGTGTCTCACCGATAATGTTCACCTTGAATGGGGGCGCAGTGAGTTGGAAAAGTTCCAAACAAGAGATCAGAGCGGATTCTACCATCGAGGCGTACATTGCAGCCTTCAAGCAGAAAGGAAGCGGTTTGGATCAAGAAGTTCGCTCATGAACTTGGTGTGATTTCGCCATTGTTGAAGCAATACCGGCCTACTACGACAACAATGGAGCAATAGACAAAGCGAAAGAGCCAAGGTCTCATCAACGATCCAAACATGTGCTTCGCCGCTTATCATCTTATCGAGTGATCATCGAGGGAACGAAATACAAATCGAGAAAATTCCCACTGAAAGGAACTTAGTGGATCCTTTGACTAAAGCATTACCTCAAAGTAAGTTTGAGGGTCATGTTAGAGCTTATGGTATTGGATACCGTAGCAATTGGCATTAGGCCAAGTGGGAGTCTGTTAGTAATATATAAGAGATGTCCTAAGGCAATCACCTCATGTATGAACCATTTATATGATAAATGAAGATTCACTATTTGAGTATACATGTTTTATGTATTTGATTGGATCTTAAACTCATTTACTGAATGTCCACGATACGATTCACAGCATGAGAGAATTTGTGATTGGATCACAACTAGTGAGTATCTCTACATGTGTAATTGTGATGTATCGAAATTATCCCTAGTCGATGAATTGATGGATTTGGACACCATCAATTCTGTCGAGACTAGCACGAGATATACTCCTTGGTGTATCCAAGCAGCTGATTCTCACTGGCTGGAGACATAGTGATGTCCGGAGTTAATCGTGGATGCTAGTTATGGTAACTAGTTCATTGGAGTGACCAGCCGTAAGACTTCATATGGTTCTCTGCATATATAGATATGTCAATGAAGTTCTTACTGTGGCTTAAGTGCGATGTTCCTTTGACTTGCGGTATTCAAGTCATCTTGATCATGGAGACTTATGCTTTAACATCTTAAGCAAACATCTCTAAGGAGATGTGGACCTGGGATGATTGGGTATAAGTCGAAGTGATCGAAGGTGTTTGAATAGCCTATAAAGGATTCACCACTCCTTGCGAGGAGATGTATACCCATGGCCTCTCGTCGGATTGTTACTAAAGTCTTTGGCCAAAGCATTACATGTTTAGAGTAAAGTACTCTTCGATACATGTGGAGTAACTAGAATCCGTAGGACGAGGAAATGATACTTGGGCTAGGTGTAACGTAGTCAGCCTAGTGGGGACTGACACTATAGATCATGTCCTGAACCAAGTGGGTATAAGATGAGTGAAGGGAATAGGGCATGATTCATTCGAGCTACTGAAGGGTTTCAGAAATAGTTCTGGATCAACCGTTGATCTTTTCGATTAATTGGGGATCATGATGTACTACTAGGTGTCACTCATGATCGTTCTATAATTAATTGTTAATTATAGACGGCCAACATAAACCAAGAACCTATTTGGTCACACGCACAACGAGCGTAATCCAAAGGATTTAAAACGAGCTTGAGAATGGGATTCTCAGACCGAGAGAAACTAGGTTTGGTTGGACCAAACATAAAGCGAGCATGAAATCGTTTCAGTCGCAATGGAAGCGTGGATAGGCCGAGTCTTATGAAGACGTAATGGATGAACCAAAATGGTTTGGTTCTAATCCAATGGAGGAGAATAAACCAAAAGGTTTGGTTTATTTTAAACGAATGAACCAAAAGTTGGTTCGGTTCGTTTTAACTTAAAATAAACCATCATGGTTTGGTTTATTTTAACTTATATTAATGGAGCGGGTTAACGGGCCTTATGGTTATGATCCAATAACCATTAAGAGAATTAGTTCTCTATAAAAGAGGGCTTAAACCCTAATCCAAAAACCCCTTGCCCTAAGGTTGCCGCCCACCCCATTGAGGGAGCTCTCGGCGCCAACCCTAAACCGCCGCCCATTGCTCCTCCAACCGGCGTCCAAAAGGCTGCTTCCTTCCTCGCCGCCGAGTCGCCGCTTAGTGCTCCGGTGATCTCCTTCAAGTTTGGCATCAAGGTGAGCTCTATCTCCCTTGGTTGGCCGACGCCTATCACCTCCACCAAAGCTGTCCAGTTTTCTTGACAGCTTGTTCTCCTCTCGTCGGAGCGTCGTTTGGACGACGGTTAGAGCTCTGACAGCGGCTAACTTACCGGGGATTCGATCTCCGGTAATCCTCTGAGGTGGAGGACGAAGGATTCGTTAATTGGTTGACGAATACCTCTCTGGAGAAGCGAGTTTTGAGGACTCGTATTAGGATCCGAATTTGGATTCGGATCGTGATCATCTCTCGATCACGTCGTCTTCAACACGAGGCTAGTAACCCGTACGAAGACGAAGCTCGTGGCTTAGTGAAGTCATCCCGAGGAGCTCGGCGTGGATACAGATAGAGACGATTCTAGCGAGGATCATTCCGGTTGATGTCGTTCCCGCTACACGTCATACGAAAGGTATAACGTAGATAAATTTCCTTTTATTGCAAATTTAAATTTACGGTTATGTCTACACTTATTGTAATATGCATGCGTGTGATGTGTGTGTTGTAATAAATGTAGATTTATTATTTTTATTGCTTCCGTTGTGTTCATGTTTACGAAACGTGATCGAACACACACACGTCGCGGTGCTGGAAACCCAACAAATTGTATAACTAAATTGATCAGCAATATCAACATAAGGTACTGACATACTTAAAGATCGGCAATGATGCAACTCATACAACCTGAGTATAAGTAACATAATACATCACCTACAACATGATAGAGTAAATCTAACTCTATAAGCGACAAACCACCATACTAACATCCTATGTCAAATACAACGATGAACCGGGTTCATCTTGTATCATCTCAGGGTACTGGTCAAAGGTATACGACAGTCTGAACAACTCATACACAGGTATCCCACACACTATCATATAGCAAATGAAGTAACATGTATGATGATGTACAAACAAATGCAGCAAGCATAGTACAAACAAATGCAACATCACAATAAGCATACATATAGACTGCATCTATATATACACAAATCACAATCATATATATATATATATATATATATATATATATATATAGAGAGAGAGAGAGAGAGAGAGAGTAGTGGTTGATGTTGAGTTGGGACAATTGTCATGTCGAGCCACCGAGGCCACACTAGGATCGTGGTAGCTTTAGGGTGAGCCGGCATGACCATGCATTCTGCATTGCCGTGTCTTATGACATTTTGCATATTGTCATAAAACACGACAATGCAGAATGCATGGTCATGCCGGCTCACCCTAAATCTACCACGACCCTAGTGTGGCCTCAGTGGCTCGACATGACAATTGTCTCAACTCAACACCAACCATTACTCTCGAGTGGCCGAGTGGGCAATATGGTCAAGTAGCATATAAGCATAAAGAGCTAGCTATACGACGGGGGTCCCTACTGTTGGTCACTCCGACAGTCACTACCCATGAGCGGTTGAGTGTCACACACATAGGACAACTACACGTAACTCCAACTATCACTGTCTATAGTGGTAGGGTGCAACACAATAATGTTCTGTCCTCCCACCAGTTACTCCTCCATGAGTAACCTAGGAGGCAGGATGACTGACAACCCTCTCAACCACAAGGGAGACCAAGTCGCCAGTATACATATAAATGATATGAATGCAGAGTCACACATACAAACATCCATCACAGACTCTCTATTCTACAGAGAGTCGTACACAACTGATCATAACACTCTCTATCCTGCAGAGAGTCATACTCGACTGATCAATGCACTCTCTATCCTGCAGAGAGTCATACTCGACTGATCAATGCACTCTATTTTGCAGAGAGTCATACACAACTGATCATAACACTCTCTATCCTGCAGAGAGTCATACTCGACTGATCAACGCATTCTATCCTATATAAAGTCACACACAACTGATCATAACACTCTCTATCCTGTAGAGAGTCATACTCGATTGATCACCACCAAGCTAGGACCACCAGTCTGTAGCAATGCTATATCGACAATCACATGTCCATACACGACTACCTGATCCATAGTGGATATGTACACATCATCAGGATATAACATGGACACTCAACTTTACTTCTAGAATCCTACTTATCGCTGGATGATTTATCTAGATTGCACAATTCAATTTTACAATCGAATTTAGCTACGTACACATAGGAAAACCACTACAGGTCCACTTACCATAACAATCTATAATTCAAAATAAAGATGAATGAATAGATAACAACAATAATAGAGTATTTAAGTGCAAAGGAAAAAGTATTAAGCATCAGAAAAACTAGAGTGGAGTCGAGGTCAAAGTGACAATAATATGAAGTTATATACTTTAGGTTTTAGCTACTACCTGACCAGGGTAGGAAATTATCCATCTGACATGTAGACTATGTAGATAGTCTTCATGTCCAAGACTCTCTCGAATCAAAATCTTGCAATATGCAATATATATATCAATAGATCTCTAGCATAACCCTAATCTCTAATTAGTTAACCCCTACTAATCATTCCCTTTATGAATTCATATAATTCACCGGCATCTCTAAGATGAGAGTTAATCATCCTACCTTTTTTATCCCACTAATCATACAAGTAATTAGTTATGAATCCCTTTATTCTGAATCAATTCCTTGTCAAAATACAACGTACAAATCCACCATCCACCCACTATAACAAGGATCATAGAACGATATTACTACTGTACTTTATAACATGATCATGTTAAAACTCACCTAATCTCCAATTCAATTACAACATCAATTGCAAATTATAGTAGCATCCATCACACTTAGATTAACTAACAACCTATCAAACGATAAGCATTTACAACCATTCAAATATGAGCTTACCTCAAATGTTCAATTTCCATAGCCCAATGGGATTCACAGTCGGCAAGTCTCCTGCTCATAGACGCTCAAAACCTACAACACCTCACACAGCAGCCCATAATCGTAGAACACGCACAACACATACACATCACAGATCAAAAACCCAGCCGCAGAGAACAAGGATTAACAACCGCAACGAAAGAAAAATCGAAACAGATCGCCTCACCAGCGGTTGGAACCTCCACCGACAGCACTCCTCTTTTTATCCCCAGTTCACCGGACAACCCAACGCTCAAGATCACCTCCGACGACGACGATCGGTAGAGACCCAACTCGACAGCTTACCTACTACGACAGAGGTCGCGAGGAACAGTTCTCGGTCAAAAAATGAGGAGAAATCGCCATCGATCCTCAAGCTCCAAGCAAAGACCCTCACTTCCCGCGAGGACACCCGCCGGAATCTCGCACGGGGAAGCCGCACACACTCGCCGCCCTAGCTTGTCCGTGGAGATCGTCCAAGCTGATGGTCGCCGCTTGCCGTGAGGAAGAAGATCGAGAGGAGAGGGAAGGACGCTCGGCAGCTGGTCGCTTCAGAGAAGAAGGAGTCGATGATGAAGAGGAGAGGAATCACGTCAGGAAGAATGGGAGAAGAACGCTCGGAATAAATGTCGCGATGAGAAACCACAGCGAAGAGAAAATGGAAAACGAAAAGAAATGGCTTGGCGTGGAGAAAATGACGGGTTGGGTTTAAGAGCAAATGGGTCAGTCCATTAACAGGTCTGGTTTAATTAAATCTAGATTCATTCAATTAAACCCATAAGATCTAAACCTAGGTTAGGTTTTTAAATTAATGCCTAACCATGCATCATTAAATTTAATTTATCCCAATAACATTACTCCTTTAGCCATATATTTGTGGTATATTATACTATGGCCCTGGAAGTCGACTGTTGGGTAATGACAGTCGACTGCCAATGTAATCGTTGGCAATGCCGACGTGGATTAAGTCGTTATCTCTCAACAGTACTGTTGACAGTTGACTAGGGACTTATGGCAGTCAACTGTCAGGCGAAAATCTAGGTCGCGAGGAGGCTTAAAAGGAACTCGACGGGAGAGATTTCCACAGTGATTTCTTGGGCATTTTTGAGGCGATTTGCTAGTGCAAATTAGGGTCTTCAAGCACGGTTCAAGTGATCAACAAGCAAGCATCCAAAGCAATAGTTGTAAAGTTTTTTTTATGTTGGTTTGTGTATTTTATTTGTATTTGCTTTTTTATTTCGCGTATTACTTTTGTAATCATTGTAAGAGGTTTCTCCACCTCCGACTTATTGTCGAGAAGGATTGTTGTCATTATTAGTGGTGTTTGGCATCGCTAGGACTCATTCGAGCTCAACTCGTGGAGTAAGAACCTTGAGGTTCCGAACCACATTATATCTTGTGTATTATGCTTATGTTGTGTATTTATTTTTGTTATTATATATATTCCACTACATATAATAAGTTTTGTAGCAAGCACGAACGATTTTTATCTATGCAACGCAACGCGCTATTCACCCCCCCTCTAACGGTCACCAACGGTCCCTACAGTAAGTAGGCATTACCTTCTTAGATATAGACTTGTAACCCAAACCTTGCCTCCTAAATGGTTCTTGCCTCTTACACCCTAGGTTTTGACTTCTAAACCCTTGAGTTTGATTTTGCATATTTCTAAGGGTCTTTTCAAATTTCTCAAGCCTTGACTTCAAGGCTTGGTTCTCTAACTCCAATTGTTCAATCTTTGATTTTTGATTAAGTCTTTGGGCATTACCATTTCCTCTAGGCATATGTCTATCCTTCTTAGGGTTAATGCATAAATGGTTTTCTACCCTTTTAATGGACTCCCAAGATAGAATGGATCTAGAGTTATTGTTCCTAGGTTTGTTCTTAGATAGATTAACATGCTTAGCACCTAAACAATAAAATCTATTATTCCTACTAACATGCTTTTCATGAGCAATAGCAAGTGAATTAAAAGCATGTTTTTTAACATTAAAACTAGAAGGTGCATTGCTAAAATATAGTTAGGGTTTGCCTTAGAGGCTCCCCTACATGTGTAGCTCCTCCTTGCCCTTTGGTTTGCTTTCTCCCCCTAGGACATTGACTTCGGTAATGTCCCCTTTGATGACACTTGAAGCACACCACGTGCTCCTTGCTCTTACTAGTGGGGACTCTAGCATCCTTTGAATTTTTATTGACTTTTGGTGCCGACGAAGCATTCTTGACTTTTTTAGGGCACTTGCTCTTATAGTGTCTGGGTTCTCTACACTCAAAGCAAATTATATGATTTTTATTTTTAACTAAATTGCTTGAGTTACCTAGGTCAATGGTGGAAGTTTGGGCTTCTTCATTTCTTCTAGATGTTGATGGTTCTTCTTGATTTTGTTCTTGTTCCGGAGTGGATGGTCTCTCCTCCCCCTCAATCTTAGAGGTGGAGGCTTATTCTACTTCTTCTTCCTCCTCTTCCTCCTAGGATGTCGAACACTTCTCGCCCTCCGAATCCTCACTTTCTTGTGAGGATGAACTTGCTTCTTTGGCCTCTTCCTCTTCTTGAGTCGGTGATGTATTTTCATGATACTTTGTCAATTCGCTCCAAAGCTCCTTGGCATCCTTGTACTAACCTAACTTGGACAAAACATTATTAAGAATTAAATCACTTAGCATTTTGATTACCTTAATATTTGCCTTGAACTCCTTGAGTTGTTCCTTGGTCCATTTTTCAACCTTGAGGATTCCACCCTTTTTGCCTCTTGGGAATTCACAACCTTCTATCAAGGTGGACCAAAGCTTGATATCCACCATCATTAAGAAGTTCTTAATCCCTATTTTCCATGAATTGAAACCTTCAAATCCATAGTCCTCATAGGATGGTGGTGTGTTGATGTCCCGACCTAGTCTTTCTTCAAACTCCATCTTCTTCCCTCTAGCGTGCTCCCTTGGCGGTTAGTCCAAATGAAGAGTGACCTCTCTCTGATACCAATTGTAGAAACATTGATGACCACTAGAGGGAGGGTGAATAGCGTGTAGTTCGTCGAAGATGGAAATCGTTCGTGCTTGCTACAATTTCCATTAGCGCAGCGAAAACAAAGATAATATAATAATAACAAAAATACAAGCACACAATACACAATGATATAATGTGGTTCGGAACCTTAGGGTTCCTACTCCACGGGTTGGGCTCAAACGAGCCCTAGCAATGTCAAACACCACTAATAATCAAAACACTCCTTCTCGACAACAAGTCGGAGGCGAAGAAACCTCTTACAATGATTATAAAAGTAATACAACAAGTAAATAAGCAAATGCAACTGAAATACACAAAAATAAGTAAAGAAAACTTTACAAATACACTTTTGGATGTTTGCTTGTTGATCACTTGAACCGAGCTTGAAGATCCTAATTTGCACTAGCAAATCGCCTCAAAATTGCCCAAGAAATCGTTGTTGAAATCCCTCTCGTCGAGCTCCTTTTAAGCCTCCTCACGACCTAGATTTCCGCTTGGCAGTCGACTATTATAAGTCCCCAGTCGACTGCCAACAATATCATTGTCTCACAACGGACTTAATCCACGTCGACATTCAAGGCAACGGTTACCATCGCAATGATTGTCATTACCGCCAGCCGATCGCTAATGTCGAGCCGACCGCTCGACTATCGAGCATTTTACTCCCGCAACCCGACCAGTAGTCGACTGTCCTCCATGGCAGTCGACTGCCATCACTCGACTGCCAAGATATTTTGCCACAGTCGAACCCTAATCGACTCACGGCAGTCGACTGCTCATAACCCCAGTCGACTATCAAGAGTCAACTCAACTGCCAAGTGTCAAAATACTTGACCAATCAACTGGTCCAAAGCCTCAGTCAATTGATAACCTCAATCATGAGGTTTAACCCCAAGTATGATGCTCTCATACTTGCTAGACCACCCTTAGCCTAGACCTAAGCCTTCTAGTCACCTCCGTCAACCTCACACCTATCGGATCCTTCCAAGTCATTCATGACTTGTTCATCCATACACCAGTCTTTAGTGTTTCCATCGGCTATTGTCATGCTAAAATGGTCTACACTGCCAAGGCACATTGGGCTTACACTGTCAAGACTATCGCTTGGACTTTACGCCACCAACCATTGAAATTATGCTGCCAAGACTCCACCCTTGGACTTTTCGCCACCAATATCAACCCTTGAACTTCCCTTGTCAACCCATGTTGGACTTTCCATTTGCCAAGACTCAAGCTTGAACTTTCCCTTGCCAAGACCCATGCTTGGACTTTTCATGTCAACCCATGTTGAACTTTCCAATTGCCAAGACTCAAGCTTGGACTTTCCCTTACCAAGACCCATGCTTGGACTTCCCGTGTCAAGTACCCATGACTTAGACTTTCCATACCAAGTACCAATGACTTGAACTTTCCTATTGTCAAGTGTCCCACTTAGACTTTCCATGTCAAGTACCCATGACTTGGACTTTCCCATGACAATCACATTGTCATATATTTTATCGAACATCAAAATATCGCTTGAGTCAAACTCGAGTTTGGTCAATCATGACCTGAGCCGATTGCATCAACAACTATGTTCATTCTCCACTAATCAAAGGGGTAAGAACTATGGCCTTCATCAACTCGGCAGGTCGTTCTGACCTGTTGCTATGCTTTTGACAGACTAGACAAGTCTGCACTAGGCATGTGGCATCTTGATGAAGAGTTCGCCAAAAGTATCCGGCTAATAGCACTTTCTAAGTTAGCGCCCTTCCTCCCATATGGTTGCTGCAACATCCTTCATGTATTTCTCTGAGTACCCACTCAGCATCCTCTCTCCTGAGACACTTCAATAAAGGTCGGCCAAAAGATGTCTTGTACAGAGTCCCATTAATAATTGCAAACCGCTTCATTCTTCTCAACAAAGTTGATGCTGCCCCACCTTCGGCTGGAATACTTCCATGATGCAGATAAGCCATAATATCGGTTCTCTAATCGGATGCACCATTACTTTCTTGCACTACATCCTCCCATTATGCATCACCAAAGAATGAGGGACTTCTATGCATAAAGAATCTTGAAGTCTCCATCCATCTAAGGCACTAGCTAGTCAAGCTAATTCGTTTACCTTTCGATTCTCCTCTCTCGGGATTTGTTGCAGGTTTACCTTTTGAAAATGAATCCTTCTTTTTTCAAAAGCCACGAAGTATTTCTATAATCTATCCTCCCTAATGGCAAAAGCACCCTTGAGTTGTGACACGACCAATTGAAAATCTGAATGGATTATGACTGAAGTGACCCCCACTGCCTTAGCTGCTTGTAATCCAGCCAGAATAGCTTTATACTCTGCCTCATTGTTAGATGCTTTGTCCCAAATGAATAGCTATACGAGTCTCTTCGTCTAATGTGGATATGAGTACTACTTCGACCCCACTTCCTCTGGCTCCTGAAGATCCATCCACAAAGATGTTCCATGCACTTTCCTCCCTTCTTCTTTTGCCGAACTATTCTCCACACCCACTGGGACTTCAGCTAAGAAATTGGCTAGCGCCTGAGCCTTAATGGTAGTTTGAGGATGGTAATGCATGTCATACTCACTTAGTTCTACAACCCACTTGGCTAGCCTCCCTGAAGAATCTGGTTTAGTGACTACTCAACCCAACACATTATTGGTCAGCACATTCACTGGATGAGCCAGAAAATACGACCTTAGTTTACGGGCGGCCAAAATTAGTATATATGCCATCTTCTCTAATTTAGTGTACCTTAACTCGGCTCCATTCAATATGTGATTTGTATAATACATATATTGTTGTTGTGTGCCTTCTTGTCTCAATAAAACTGAACTGATGGTTCCCTCAGATATGACTAAGTTTACCCACAACGATTCTCCCGAAATAGGTTTAGCTAGTAATGGGAGTCCCGCTAGGTATTTCTTCAGATCTTGGAAAGTTTGTTCACACTTCTCATACCACTGAAACCGAGTGACTTTTCTCAAAAACCAGAAAAAGGGTAAACCTCGATCTATCGACCTGGCAATGAACCGAGATAATGAAACAATTCTCCCAACTAACTTCTGGGTTTCCCATAAGTTGGTGGGCGATTTCATATTACACAAGGCTTGGACTTTTTCTGGGTTAGCCTACAATCCTTTTTCAGTTACGATATATCCCAAGAATTTTCCACTCTTTACTAGAGCTGTCAATTTGGGTTGGGCCCGTCGGGTTGGCCCGCCCCGCCAAACAATTTGAGCGAGTTGGGTTGGAAATTTATCCAATCAACCCGCGGCGGGCTTAAATATTCAATCCGCGTTGGGCTGTGACCCGCAACGGGCTAACCCGCAGCGGGCTGGGTTGACCCGCGGGCCGAGGGCTGCGTGGACTGTGATTCTGTGAAGTCGATCGACGATCGCGACTCGCTACTCGCGACGCAAAAGTCGGCAAAACCCCGAAATCGGAAATCCCCTATTCCTCAATCCTCCTCTCGCCGACTCGCGATTCGCGAAACCCTACACCCGCGACTCGCGATTCGCGAAATCCCTTATTCCTCCTCTCGTCGTCGCTTCCGTGCGCCTGCCAATCGAAAGGAAAGTAGACAATTTGCATCAATTCTCCTCTCGCCTGCTCACTCCGATTCGAGATCCTTGTTCGTCTTCTCGACATGGCAGCACCAAATTCGGTTCCCCTTCTCACCCCTTACAAAATGAGCAAGTTTGACCTCTCTCACAGGTAAGAGCTTCTTCTTTTTCTTTTCTTTTTGGCCGCTTCCCTAACATCGAATCGAATCGCATGCGATGAGTGGTTCGATATAGTTAGTTCTTTGTGGCAAACAAGATATCAAAAATCTGATTTTGTTCCAATTCCTGAAGCTAAAACGAATTGCGCATGCTCTGCTTGCGGTGTGTTGGCATCGTTGACAAGGCAGGTCGTATGGGAGCGTGTCGTAGCTGCGCCATCTTATATTACTCTCGGCGGGCCTCCAAAGCGGCCTTTTGATTCTTAGAGGCAACTAGAGTTTCCGACACTGCGCAAGGGTAGGATGAGCTATTGCCCCAATTTATTTCAGATGTTGCTGTAATCAATGTTTAAGGGTTTTGTCTAATTGTGTTTGCTCATCGAATCTGGTTGGGTAAGGTATAAAGACATTCCTGGCATTTGGACCAAAGAACAAGTGGAAGCTTGGACGCCCATTGTGGATGCAGTTCACGAAAAGGGTGGCATCTTCTTTTGCCAGATTGGTCACACTGGAAGGGTTTCCAACACTGGTATTTCTCTCAAATCATGCCTTGCCCCAATTTATTTCAGATGTTGCTGTAATCAATCTTGATTCATATATCATTATGCTCCTCTTGCAGATTTTCAGCCCAATGGCCAAGCTCCAATTTCATGTACTGACAAGCTATTGATTCCTAAACTACGAACCAACGGCTTTGATGAAATGCATTTTTCTGTCCTCCGGAGATTGGAGATAGAAGAAATTCCTTTGGTTGTCAATGATTTTAGACTTGCTGCTAGAAATGCCATTAAAGCCGGTAAGACTACCTACCTTCTTTATTCATTTTCTTATTCCAAATAAGAAACTAAAGCTATTGCAGATTTGCATCTTGCCACCCATACTATCACAGTTATCAAATGTCTCAGTCACATGCCCTGAGAGTTCATCTTATTGGTTCATGGTGCATTGATCAAGCTTAATGAGCCTCAAACTAGAGTAAATTCCTTCACTATTTGGACAGAATAATTTGTTTATTCATGATGATAAAAAATGAAGCTTATGGCTTATATACTTGCAAAGTTCAATCCCACAAATGTTCCTTTACAGTTATATCAAATACCAACTTATTCTTGATGCATCAATTCTTTTTTTCAGTGGATCATATGTTCTTCTTTTCAGTCTTTTGCTTTTATAGTGATCTGAGTGTTTCAAGGTTTAGAGTTTAGTGTTTAAAAGAATTTTTTTTAGCCATGATACAATTAACTAATCAATATTGATTAATAATGTTAGATATTTGTGTTAGAAATTGTAAGAAGAAATCTTTTTTCTAGTTTTAGAAAAATATGTAGAATTTTAAGTACAATAATGAAATATTTTCTAGAGATTTAGGATGTCGAAAATGCACTCTTGACCGAGCTTGGTTTAGTTCATTCATGGTGCCTCATGATGCTTGTTAATCCATTTTAAGTCAAAAGAAAAGGCGCATTGCTCTTTGGTTTTATCCGGTAAATTTGGTTGATGCTAATGTTGTAATAGGTGTAAGATTTGATGCTGAAATAATTTTTGTTTTTCTTCACATGGTATTCTGAATTGCAGATTAGTGGAGCTAGGATAGAGATTCCAGATAGAGGTGATTTCATTGCTAGCACTTCAGAGACGTAAGAAAGCTCTTGAACATTTTTTAGTTCAGGTATTTTCCATCATGTATTTGATACATTACTTGTCACTTTATTTTGTCATGAACTTCTTTTTATTTCTTTAAAATAATTTATAACTTCAGCTATATGTTGGCGATTACCTTGTCATTGTTCCTGTTTGTTTTGAGTGTCTAGTGAACCAACATCCCATGTAGGTCAGTTAATAAATTATTTCCTTTTTTTTTTTGTTGATATATTGTTCTTTTGTCTTAGGTAGGCCACTGACTATAAATGAGATTTGTATTTATCAGTTTATCGTCGATGATATTTTTTATTTTCCTTTACGTGAGCTCAATTTTTTTTTAAATTTGTTTGTGGCCCGCGGGTTAGCCCGCCTAATCCGCAACCCGCTTTGGGTTGGGTTGGGTTGGGAATTTTTTAACCCGCCGAAAAGGCGGGCCGGCCCGCCCATCCCCATTAAATATTAAATTTATAATGGGTTGATCCGCCCCGCCGCGGGTTGGCCCGTTTGACAGCTCTACTCTTTACCCCGAACAAACACTTCTTCGGATTCAGCTTCATGTTGTAGCGTCTGAGGGTAGCAAAAGTTTCTTCCAAGTTTTGTACCAAGTCCTAAGTGAGTCATGATTTTACTAAAATATCATCAACATATACCTCCACATTCTTGCCCTTTTGCTTAATGAATATCTTGTCTATCAACCTTTAACAAGTGGCTCCAGCATTCTTTAGGCCGAAGGGCATTACCACATAGGCATACAACCCTCCCGTGGTTACACAGCTAACCCTCCTTCTATCTTCCTGAGCTAATGGAATTTGATGATACCCCTGGTAAGCGTCCATAGGTGATAAACTTCATACTCCATAGTAGAATCCACTAACTGATCAATACAAGGCAAGGGATAGCAGTCTTTAGGGCATACTTTATTTAAATCACAAAAGTCAATACACATTCTTCATTACCCAGAGGGCTTGGAGACCAATACTACGTTAGATACCCACTCGGGGAATTGGATTTCTTCTATGTGGCCAACTTCCAACAGTTTATCCACCTCTTCAGTGATAACTTTGTCCTTTTCTGACATGAAGTGTCGCCTCTTTTGCTAGATGGGTCGGGCTCCAGGGAGGATGTTCAGATGGTGCTTCGCAACTCGAGGGTCAATTCCAGTCAGATCATGCACGTCTTTGACAAGTAATGAGCTCCTCCTTCACCTCCAGCTGCTGTGCTATTCAAGTCACTTTCCTCGGAGCTATTTCTACAGCTTCCTCTTCCTCTAACTTCTCCTTCTTGGGTAAGGTTTCTTCTAGCACATATGCTTCTGGAGCGATAATGGTCTTTCCCTTAACGTCTTCTATTCTAGCCATCTTATTGTCATCCCTCACCATTTGTACATAGCAGCTCCGCGCTGCCTTCTATTCACCTCGAACTTCTCCGACAAGTTGGTCCATCGGAAATTTTATCTTTTGGTGATAAGGAGAAGCTACCACCTGAAAAGTTGACAAAAAGAATGATCCAGAATAGCATTATAAACAGAAGGGGCATCCACCACCAAAAAGGAGGTCATGTTAGTTTTCTAACTCAACCTCGTCCCCAAAGTAAGGGGCAAAGTTATTTGCCCGGAAGGGTGCACCCATGACCAGCGAACCCAAACAATGGGGTTGATATATCTTCCAATTAGGCATTCCCGAGCTGCATCTAGTTAAAGTCGTCTTAAAAAAGAATATTAACCGAACTCCCCGAGTCCACCAGGACTCGAGCCACCTCATAATTTGTTAATGAAACCCTAACTACTAGGGCATTAATATGGGACGATAGAATACTTTAAAGATCCTCAGGTCCAAAACATATATGAGGTACATTCTGGGTAGCCCAGTCTGCTCCAATGGCTAGACTTCCAACATGCGGGCATGAGATTTCCAAGCTCGATTAGAATCTCCATCAGTAGGCCCCCTACAATAACATTAATAACCCCTCTAGTAGGGGCATCACAGGCAGTAGTAGAAGTCTCGTCGTTTGTCGATCCCCCATGAGGGATAATTTCAATATTGGGTGGTACCTGCCCTGGTGGAGGAAGGACTTGAGGCCTTCTGTTGTAAGGTCCAGGATAAGTAGCATTAAATTGCGCATCCTCTCCCTTATCCCCTGAACTGCTGATGCAAGTGTAGATGGCTGGCTCTGATACACTCCAATTCACTCTGTAGCTTGAAGCACTGATCGCTGACATGCCCATAGTCCATGTGGTACTGATAAAAATAAGGGGTTGGGGGATTACAAGGAACTCCCCTATATCCTACTAGGCGCTCTAGAATACCCTACTGATCATAAATTTCTATCTCCCATTTTTTCTAAGTCCGAGATAGGGGTAGATTTTTAGTAGCCATAACTCGGAGGGGAGGGTGAGGATGTCCTTCTATCCTGAGAGGTCTAGGACGAGGCACTTGAGGCAGGAAAGCCCTAACATACTCCCTTCTAGAAGGTCCCTACTGAATAAAGGGAGGATTTCTTTCAGCAGAGGTGGAGGTGGACTTTTTCTTAGCTCTCCTTACCTGCAACCCCTCTTCTTCATTAATATACTCTTTTGCACGACCCAACAATTCTTCATAGTTAGCAGCTAGTTTATGCAACAGAGAGCTGAGGAACGATCCTTCCTTAAATCCATGAGGAATAGCAAGTCTTAAAAAGTCAAGTGTTGCTAAAGGTATTTCCCGAGTAATAGTAGTGAATCAATGTATATAACCTTTTAAAGATTCAGCTGGCTCTTGCTTTAAGTGGAGTAGGATGGAGGCATCATGCCTATACTTTTTACAGCTAGCAAATTGTTTGAGAAAAACTCTCTTTAAATCTACAAAATAGGTAATAGAGCTAGGGGTAGAGAACTAAACCAACTTTAAGTGAATTCCTTCAAAGTGATTCGAAAGGCTCGACATTTGAACACATTTGTATAACAATGTAGGGAAGCGGCACCTTCAAATTGAGACAAGTATTCCTCTGGATCGGAAGTACCATCATACATACCCACCTGCGGATTGTGAAAGTGAGATAGTGCGACTCTAGGACTATATCGGTTGTGAAGGGGCAAGGCTCGTAAGGTTCTGGAGCCTTGGTAGAACGACTTTCTCCTTGATCCTCCCATCTCACTGGCAGTACAGGGAAAGGATATTGATACGCCACCCCGGCTAGCCCTTCTCTAGGCACCACCTCCGTCTCTTGAGGACTGGGCGGAGGAATGTGAGAAGGTCCCTCAAGCGGGGGCTCCCTCTGAGAGGGTTCACCAGAGTGAGGATGGTCTGAGAGGGTTCACCAAAATGAGGATGGAGATATCCCATCTTTCATCCTTCTCTTATTAAAGCTTCAGAAACTGTTGTATCTATCAGAGTCTTCAGCTGGGATGACAACAAAGTAACTGGAGTTTCCTCTGCGGAAGAAGCTGCGGGGGGAGGGATCTCTTGCAAATGCATTCTCACATCTTGTTCAGCCAAAATGTTTCCTACATATGGTGCCAACTAATGCGACATGGATTGTCTGCCTCCTTTGGGGATGAAGATGTTAGGGAGGTTTGAGGTCCTCTTCGACCACAACAGTAAAAATGATGAAAGAGTGATGAACACGATGACAAGAGATTTAACATGGTTCAGAATTCCAATTCATACTCCACGGGTGAGCTCTAGAGTGAGCTCCGATGCTAGACACCTTTACTATAAATCTCTCCTTCTCGAAAGTACTTCCGAAGGTGGAGAAAATCTCTCACAGATAAGAGCTGATAAAGGTCAATTAAAAATAAGGCTTGTAGAATCTTCCTTCCCTTTCCTCCGTCCAGGATCTTTCCTATCTTCTTCGGTGATGAATCCTCGTTCAAAAGACTCCTCCGCCCTAGAGAGAGTGAGAAAGCAATATTCTTAGGTTAAAGCCGAAGTTGAATCCCCTTTCCTCCTTTTATACTTGTTGCCCTTGGAGCCAACTGTTGTGTAACAAACCACCGAATCACCGTCCACATGGAAGGTGTTTCCCACCTGAGGAATAATGTTGTTATGATATTAGTGAATGAAAGTTACTAAGAATCTTTTGTAGGGTCTTCCAGGTGTCTTGGTTTGTTATGCTTCATAACAAACTCTCAAAACAAAAAGTACCTTCCCCTTTTCTTTACCCTTACTTTACCATTGGACTCTTCTTTCTCCTAGTCACCTCTTCTTATCCTTATCCCATCTCGACTATGTCCCCTGAGTCGTCCCGCTGGTTTGGCTCATTTTCCCAACTTGCTTTCCTACCCCATTCTAATCATTTAAGCCGAGATGCCTATAACTCAACTCAGCTCTCCGAGCTGATATTTGACCTTGCTTTAGCCATTGGGCACATGCACTTATAACTCACCTCAACTTTCCTGAGTCGATATTTATCACTGTTCTGGCCACTAACCCAACTCGATTACCTGAGATGTCATTCCCTCAATTTAGCTTATTTTTTTGAGTCATTATCTAGTTTCGTTTTGATCACTGAACTTCCTCTCCCCTTCCCCAAGTTGCCACATCATCAACTCGAGCTATTTCCTTGAGTCGGATCTTACTAGAGTAGGCCGTAGATTCTACCTTATGCCCCTTCCTTCCAACTTCCTCCTATCAACCATGTTTCCTTTTCCTAACTCCTAAGTCATAGTATAGCAATATCATCAACTAATTGGTAAGTACAAAGCGGTAATTCTTAAGTGGATAGAGCTCAATTTCTGAGGATTTCATCGTCCCGGACTATCGCTCGCCCCCCTCCTTTGCACTTGCCATCTGAGATCTTGATTTATCTCCTTCACTAATAGAAGCAGTCGGAGGGAGCCGTTAATGTGGCGATTCCATATTTTTTTTAGATGATAAATTAAATTATATATCTTGTTTTATAACAACAATTTATTGAGGACTATGGTATAAATATAACGATATGACACTTGTACAATCTCCGAGATATTTTCAATTTGATTTTCAGCCAGACTTATTTCAAGTTTCAAACAAGTAAACAATTTTTAGATCTTTAATATTATTTAAAAAAATTTCTTTCATCCTTTTTCATTCAACTCAGAATCGATTTTGATGAATTTGAAAGTATTTCTCAAGTGAATAATTCATTTGACAAATGATAAAATATTAGGTGCTTGCTCCACAACACAAAATATTAGGTGCTTGCTCCACAACACCAACTATTCCTCGTAAGTTTTTAATGTCTTCAACAAATAGTTTTAATATTCTTTATTCATGATTCGATCCCTTTAAATTATCAAATTATATTCAGCTAAACTCATTCATCATTTAAATAAATTAAAAATAGTTCTAATCTTGGTAGTATTTTTTTTTGTCTATACACTTTTCAATATGAATTTCTATTTTACTTCTAAAAATGTGAGACAATTATAGGGATAATTAATATAACAGTGCTATATTTTTTTTAATGTTTTATTCTTTATCTATGATTTTAAATTTCTTTACTCAAAGACTTTGATAATACAAAAGGTTCATAATCACCTTATATGTGCACCATTATATTCATATTCATTAATTTTCTAATAATATTTTTGACCTTTTATTCATGATTTTTATTTTTTCCCCATCAAAAGCGTTTTGATAAAAAAATTTTGATATTAAAAAAAAGCTCAAAATAATGAGACGTGATTATTTGTCTTCTAATATTGTTTTCATTTTTATCCATAATTTTGAATCCTTTTACATCATTAGCATATTTTAGACAAGACATTTTGATAGTATTTATTATTATCATAACATATAAACATTAGGATATTCTTACTAATCTTAGGGAACATTTGATTCGTAGAGAATTTTCTGTTTTCTATTTTCATTGTTTGTTTTTTATTTTTCTAGAAAATAATCTTTTATTATTTGGAAAACAAAAATGGAAACAGAAAATGATTATTTCTCATTTTTTAGTTTTTTTCTCCTTTATTTTTTGGAAAATGGAGATGAAAAATATGAATCAAACGTGTTTTCTCGTTTTCACAAAAAATGAAGATGAAAAATAAAGAAGAAAATATGCACCAAACACCCCCTAAATGTTTCTAATATTTAATTATGATTTTAAATCTTTTAGATTATTGCATGATTTTTTAGTCGTTTAAAAAATTAGTGGCCAATTTAAATGAATATGAAATTTATTATTTTTTCCTCTTATTATTTTCAGTCTTTTAATTATTTTTTAGATACTTTTTACTTTATTATCTTATTTTTAAGGAGAGATTAAGAGTATTAAAAAAAAAGCTAAAGTGGTTGGGAAATAATCAAATAACAAAGTTTTTAGAGAATATTACTTAAACGTATAAAGATTAACAAATAATAATAAAAAAAGAGAGCCTAATGTCTAAAACTCATTGGTGCGGCACTTACATAATTTATCCTTATAAAATTGTTTAGTAAATTTAATCCGGTAAAGAGTTGAATACTTATGAAGTAAAAATGAAAAAGAATGTATCATTTTTAAGAACGTATCAGCAAAATTGTTACTTTATAATTTAAAAATTACGAATTCAAATCTTAAAAATAATTTCTTATAAAATAAAATAAAACTACTTGCAATGAATCCTTCTTACGTACACCGAACAATGTATCATTTTTAAGGATTAATTCCCCTAAAATAAGTTTATGATGATAAAATTTTAGAAAAAAATATCTATAATAATATTTAGTGGATGAAAAAATTATTTAAAAGAACGATTAAAAGAAAACGAGCCTAATTATCCGAGTTTTGTTCATCGAACCCGAAAATCAACGCCTACCCACGACCCATCAAGTCAGTTCCAAAAACCCTTTTCCAACCTCCACTGCAACCTCAACTCCAGCGGAAACCCTACATGGCCCAAGACCACAGCGCCGTCGCCGTCGCCGCCGCTGCCGCTGCCGCTGAGTGCCAGCACCTAACGTCTTCTTCTCCTCTGCCAAATTCAAAAAATACCTCGGAGGGCTGCAGCGTTCTTCTCGACATCAACGACGGTGACCGCGTAGTCTTCGCTCGCCTCTCTCCCGCCGCGTTCGTCTCTTTCACCTTAGTATTTTCTTCGTTAGGGTCCCTGTAAATTCCTCAACTTTTCTCTCCTCTATATTTGGTTCTATAGGACTCTTATTCGTCCCTTTACCCTCATCCTTTTCTTCCTTAGGGTCCTTGCAAATTCCTGATTTTTTCTCTCCTCTGTATTCGGCTCCACAGGACTCTTAAAATTGGTAACAAGAAATGCTCGCTCGGCCCGTTGTTGGGTTGCCCGTTTGGCTCTCTTTTTCGAGTTGGGAATGGTCCCGGTGGACCGTGCCTGTCTCGTTGTTCTCACTCCACCTCTGGGGCTTCCGGTAGGCTCTCTTGTTTTGTGTGTGTGAAAAATTAATGCTTTTGTTTGTCTCGATGGCACAAAATTTCTCTGCTTTCTTCTGCGGTTTATTGTTTGTTTGTTTTTCCATGATACTATCATGCCAGGTCTGCCATTTGCTTTGATAAACGTCTGCAATGATGTCTATATCCTTTATTGATTACCCCTTCTGTATTTTGTGCGACTTGCTTTGCCTTTCCATAATCTAAACTTCATAACAAAGTATTTTGAATTTACATTTGGACAATGAATTTAATTTTGAAGGCCCCTGTAGTCCAGACTTATTAGTTGGCTTTACTCAGGCTGGTCCATAGGCATGGAAAGATTCCGTACAATTTTTATTGGTGCAGCTTTTGGTCCACATTAACACGAGTTGGAATCAAGAAAGATGCAAGTGAGAAAATTTGAGTTTTGCTCAACTTTGCCAAACATTGTATTTGTTAGCTTGTGGTTGCGACCCTCCAATTTAGTATAAGCTTGGAATTGGCTGTAATGTTGCAATTCATAGTCTTGCTGGAAGAAGCTTTCAAACTCTTCCATTTTCGAGTAAATCATCTAATTTTCATGCTGCATTAGAAACAAAGAATGCACTAGACATGAAACATAACATTTTCTTTTAGTTGGAAGAGTTGATTAGATAAACTGTTTGATGTTTCCTATGGCTTGGCCATTAACTTCTGCGGTAAAAACTTTTATAATGATTAACCTTTATATGTTTTCTAGAAATGATGCTAATGTCCATAGCCGTAGTACTCAAGTTTTTATGAGAAATACAACATGGTGAACATAATCAAATTGATTGTTTTTGTTGGCTTGTCTAAGATGATAACTTATCACAATTGACATTTTTTTACAGATAATGCTCTACAAGCAATTGAGGAGGAGAGCATAGCTGAAGGTTCGAGAGATAACCGGCTATTAATTGACAATAATACAGCCCAAAATTTATCTAGTGATGATATCGATGCAATGCGGAGGTTAATTAGCCCTAATTTTTGTTTGTTTATATGATGTTTTTTTATATTTCTTATCCTTTCTGTAGCCAGAATCAAAATTAGGTATACAGTTTATGTTTTTTTGGCTAATTAATAGGGGATGAATTTCATTTAAATCAGTCATATGCCATAGTATTTTTTTTTCCCTAAAAGCAATAAACATTTGCAAGCTTTGTGGGTTATTGTTGGCATATACTCTTTTTTATACAACATGGATTAATATTGATTGTATAATTTTATGCTAGGAGGTAACAATGCAGAATGACTTGCATTATAAGTGAATGCTCAAGGGGTCTTTAATCTTTACTGAATGAGATGATCAAATATGAAACACAACAAGACAATCACATTATATTCAATTTGTAAATGACTTGCATGCGTGGCTGTCATTTTCTTTTCCATCTACATTAATACAATTACTACTATATATTGCAAGCGATATTAACTCAATTGATGTAATCAATTTTCTGCTAACCTTATGCTTCAGATGATGAAATCTCAAAAGGTTTAGTTTACCTTTTTGATATCTACAATGAACATAGAGACTTTATTTTTCCTATTCTGATGCCTCTAAGTCTTACCAAAAGTTTCTTTTCCTTTGTTTGAGTCGGTCATGAATATTGTTGTTTTGGTTTTGATGATGAACTCGATATTTTTTTAGTAAACAATGAAAATTACTGTTCTCGATCATAAATTCTTCCTTTGAAATAGTGTAGGACTAAAAACCAGAAACCAGAAACCAGAATTCAACAATATAACAAAAAGAAGCTTTGATTTTTGTTTGTCTTTTGCAACCAAAATTTTTTTTCTTACAAAACTGTTATATCTTTAGTCTCCAAGTAGAAAACAAAATGTTTGTAATAGCACATCCACAAAGTGTCAATTCTCATAGGAAAATAGGTCACATGTTCAGCAGCTTGTTGAATTTTTGTAACTAAGTGAGAGGAGATAATCTTGTCAGAAACATACAACATATATAATTCCAGATTTTCCCCCTGTTATATTAACATGCCATCAGGTGCTATGGCATGCTAACTTTTGTATCAAAATATCAGTATTAGTTTCAAGATGTATTTCAAAATGCCCAAATGCCTCACTCCTTGTATTTCATCCCTTATTATAAGTCTTGAGGGACAAGATGATTTTTTTTTTATAATTTACTTGCACTCACCCACTAATGAAAATATGTTATGATCATGTAAAGTTAATACATATACTCCCTCTTGGTTGGTTTATTCTTATCCTCCATGCTAGTTAAATTTGACCTAAAGTTTTCTTCCATTTTTCATCAGTAGTACTACTACGGCTTATATGGTAATATATGCCCATGAAATATAATATAATGTATGTCCATGAAATATATCGTAATGTATGTTCATGAATATTTCAGCTGAAAGAGCTAAATCTTGCTCACTCGACAAGAATATGCACTTCGGCTTTATCTTCTTGAAATTTCTGTTCTCTGCTCTCTCCTATAACCATAATTGTACTTGTACAATCACTCTAACAGATATGGCACTCCCATAAGTACTTTACCTGCCAGAAGCTAATTGCCTTCTAATTGTTAAAATATTGGAGAACTTTGTGAAGCATATGCAAATATCTGACATTGCAAAACAAAATTGAAGTATAACATGGATTATGTTCAGATAATTACATGATTGAATTGATCTAATTTCTTCACAATTTTCTATTCGATGCTTGCAATTTCTAATCAGAAATTCAGAACTAGACTACAAGGTGTGTTTTGTATCTCACATCAAGTTCCCTGCTCGTGTTGGATGAGCCTTGGGTAACGGTGTAGCTAGTTAAATGTATTCTGGAAAAACATGCATCCTTTGAGGCATTGTAAAACTTGCACTTTGGTATACTGTTGAACAACTAAATTTTGATCGCTTCAAGTCTTCAACAGATATTCCCAGTAGTTCAAAGGCAATCAAAGAGAGGAAATTTAGGTGGACTTTGACAAGAAATTTTCTCCTTTGTACGATCATGTTCTATCTTCTTTGTCATGATCTCAATTCATCAAAACTGTTCAGTGACTGTGTGCCTAATATATATATATATATATATATATATTTTGTAGCATGCATGTAGTTTTGCTTTAGTCAATCCTTGTTATTTGGTTTTGCTTGAGCCTAGTATGGTGCATTATGCACAGCCGTCAATGGCATTTAGATTGTGCTATATAGTGCCTATTAATAAAAGTTTACCTTTCTTTCTTGCTTGTAATTGATTAATTTTGTTGGACATTAAGGATTATATGTTACTTTCATTTGCTTCTGCTAATGTAGAAATGGTGCTACTGGTGATGAAATTGTTGAAGCTCTTATTTCTAATAGTGCAACATTTGAGGAAAAAACTGTGTATTCACAAGTAAAGAACTAAACTTCTCAGATTTATTAAACATGAAAAGATTTTGAGTTGATCAGATTGATCAATTTATATGCAGGAGAAGTACAAGCGCAAGAAACAAAAGAAATATGCGCCAAAGGTACTCTTAAGGAAACCATCTGCTCTGAGGTGATTCATTTGCTAAATTGCAACTTGAGTCTAGGAGCGGAATTATATGTACTAATTTATTTTTCTCTTGTTATGATGCAGCATATGTGAAACATACTTCAAGAAATTTCCTGCTCGAATAGGGTATTTCTTTTCTTCTTTACAATTTCCCCTCTATGTGTTTTGCTTAATTGGTTGCTGCAACAAATCTTTGATCATAACGTGATTCAGTGATAGCATGCTACCTTGTCACCTTTCAACTATTTTCTTTTCCAATAGTACTACCTGAACTATGAATGGACGGGTGCAACAGTTTGTTAATCAACATGCTTTTGCTTTAGGCATCAACATTATTTGTTTGCTCGGTGTGTTTTTTTGCTTCATGCCCCGTTTTACAATGCAAAATTTTACATATTTAAAGTTATTAGTATAACTCAGTTGGCATGTAGTTAAACTAGAAATCTTATTCTGCATTTACTTGAATTGAGGAGTGATGTTTCTTCACGACAAATACTTCTATATAGTTACACCTCCAGATCATGATCGTTGTTTATTTATGGCCTATGTAAAAGTGGGTTTCCATATTTGAGGAATGAAAATGTTACTCATGATGATCAAACTCTTTATTCATTTCCACATACTTGCTAATTGCAGCAAGTCATTTAATTGAGCCACTTATGTTTCTTATCTTCTTTTTACTATTTGTTTCCTCATACCATACTAGACCGAATTGCTTGAGGTTGGCTACATTAATCTTATGCCTTCATTGTACTCCATAGAAGGCTATGTCAATAGCAATTTTCATGTTAATGATATAAACATATAGATCAACTTGAGGTTCTAGAATAAGTGGTTAACCTAAACTTCAAAATAGTATAAGTGCGGGCATTCTTGTAGGTCCTACATATGACAATAATAATATCTCATCAAATCATGAGTTGTGTTTAGACTAGCTAAGTATACTTAGTTACTCATCTACACATGAAGGGATATTATTAAGAATATAAATGTATAGATTGGTTCTTTTCCTAACTGCTTGAACTTTTGGAATTAGAATCAGCCAATCGGTTTTGTTTGTTCAAATCTCCTAAATCATTTATAATTGTGTGAATGAGAGTTTTTTTTGTTCATATCCCTATACCCCTTTCGCTCTTTAGGTCTCATTATGTAACTTGTCTAACTATAGAATTGATAGGCTTACATTTCTGAGGGTAAAATTTCTTAAAACATGTTTTTTATGTCTTAGTATATACTATAGAAAGAAACAAACTAAGGAATCTAACAAGAAAAGATCACCATTAGCCCATTGGCAAGCATGCATATCATCAAATTAACCTTATTTGATATTTAATGCTCTTATTTAAAGGCTAGTTGCTATGAATATAATACTTCACCCGAATCAGTGCACTGTTCCCTTAGCTTGATAAACCCAACCTACAAAAAATCTTGTTAGTCTCCTCTGTTCAGTGTCAGCTATATAAATTCTAATTGTTTCATTCAGTTAAGAACTATGCTTGTAGAGTTTAGACTCATTTTGTGCTGTCAAAGTCTAACACTATGGTCATCCTTTTTATTGGGCTAGGGTCCAACATTGGCAATTTTAACCAATAATCTCAACCATTGACACAAAATGTGTAAACCTAAGTTATAAACCTCCCATTCATCCACAACTCTCCATTGTGAGATTATATTGGGGCGTAACAATCTCCCCAGCCCAGGGCTTGAAATTCATGTTAAGAAGGTCTCTCCCATGAAGCCCAATGTTTTCCATATCGGTAGCATATGAAGCCCAGTCAGTTGGTAGCAGCGCCATCACATGCAGTCCTTTCCAATTGAACACCTAATCAGGTTTATTGCTCAAGACTAAACCTGTTATCGTGCCATGTATAATAGCCTGACCAATAGGCCCTACAATTGGTGCAAATGTAAAACACAGTTACGATGATTTACTCATCTAAACCATATAATTCCTGATTGTTTGCCCGTAATTATGTTGGATCATCTAAGCCATATAATTCCCGATCATTAGCATGTGACAGTGGGACTGTGTGGAGTTTCATGCTGTTATTATTATCCTAACCTGGTAAACTTCTTTCATATATATGTGAAATATCTTGCTTTAGGTGAAGTCAATCATTTCATAACTGTGACTTTTTTCTACTGTTCTGATTGTTTCAAGCTAAGTACTGCATTACATGGTTGGTGACTTGGCCGATTCTGTTTTATATCGGCTGAGTTGGAATGGAATTGACCACGGCTGATATGAATTTGCCCAATTTCTTGGACATCATACAAAAAATCATGAGATTAAGTGAGAAGGCATCATGGAATCAGTGGAAGTCACTGGAAAGCAATGGAATTGGTAAACATTTGAAGGATCAATTGATTTTAGAGCAAAGAGAAGCCCAATATAAAACTAGGAAAGAAAAATGAACCTTCAAATACGTACAACAAGAGAGAGGAAGACTGAGGATCACTAGCTTATCAATAGAGGAAGAAGGGAGGTAGAAGATGACCTAATCTTGTCAGGTCTTGTGGGAGATGTGGTCTGGAGGTGGAGGATAGCGGTCTTGGACTCACAGATTGCATAAGGATAGGGTTTGAAGAATTAGGTTGTAATACTACTTAAAAATTAACTAAAATAATAATAAGTAACACTAAATTAGGTCTGCAGGATAGTTTCAAATAATTAACAACCAATTAATGCAACGTGTGATTAAATAGATTAACAGAATTGTGTAGTGAATCTGAATTTATAAAAGTTATAGATATTGATTCGATATTGCAAATATAAAACTAAATAATAATAGATATATTTAATTAATCTAGTAAGAATAATTTAAAACAATAATATACAGAAGTACTAGACAAATTTCTAACAATATTTTGAATGATTAAAAAATATAATATAAGAACAAATATTATTAAATATTTAAATTATTTTTACTAATTTATTTATTATATTCAATTATTATTAATTAAATATAGTTATTAAATTATAATTTGATGAGTATACAATTATTAGCAAATATTCCTATTTATTTGTCCTTTTATTTTTTATTTTATATTTTTACTAATTCCAAGATGCCCAATACCTACACTTAGAATGACCTATAATATTATTGACAGTACAGGAAATTAGGAGGATTCAAGATAGAATTGTAAAATTGGTCGGGCTATGTGTGACTTGATACGATAGGACTTAGGCCATGCATGACATGACATGACATGACAATAGTTGTATCGTGCTAGGCAGGTCGAGTGGCGAGGCTCGGCTCAATTTCAGGCCAAGCCAAACATTCGATCCTGGGCTGTGTGCTGGGCCAAGCACAAACCCAGGTTGTGCAGGACTTGTGTGCCAGGTTCGCTTGGATACTTAAAAATAAAAAATAGAGAAAAATAAAAATTTTAAAATAGAAAAATATTTTAAAATGTTTATAATATATCATAATATATATTATTTTTTAAAAAATATTTCTATTAATTTTCTTTATATATATATATATAAAGTAGGCTCGGACACATCTAATTCGGGCTCTTGCCTTTGCCTAGCGGCCAAGGCCAACTTGGAGTCACAAGTTGTGCCCGACATGACCATGACAAATCAGGCTAGGCCTGACACAGACCTGGGCTGTGCCTGAGCCTGGTTAACCCATTTTGACATGTCTAATTCAAGACATGCAAAGGAAAACAGCCTTGTAGGTGTAGCCTCATAGATTTTTTCATGTCATTCTTGTTTGCCAAAATTTGTGATAAACCTACTTTTGAATCCCAACATTCAGGACATGTTTGCCCATTCAATAATATATTTATTGGGACAACCCATCATACTTTTAGTATTTTGAATAATTACTTGAAATGTGAGTCACTATTTGCAAGGGTGTTGCCTACCCAAAGGTAAAATGGAAATTGTTATATAGTTTCAAAAAATTTATTGCTTTGGAAGTGAATGAGATTCTCATGGCTTCCTCTTCTAAAATGGTTCATTTTCTTAGTATCATTTAATTTAAAAAAAAAACAGCTTATGTGAAGTGATTTTCATTAATCAAATGGAAAAAGAATCGTGGAATGTATTACTTTAATTTTATTTCTTTGCACACTTAAACAAACATCTGAAGTTCAATTTGCAATTTGCTCTATCCATGCTTGTGTGAAGTTTTTTTTTTCTATGATTGCTACCGGTTTTTGCATCTGTTCAATGTTTCTTTTTGAACAAGATTATTCTTTGCATTGCCTATTCATTTGTATTAACACTTATTCAACTAACTGTTACTAATTATTCTTAGCAGAGTATTAACTTTGATTCTCTTCTTCACTGTTAGATTTTTGCGAGTGGACACACTCTCTCTCCTCCTCAGCATGGCTAATGTAGGCGCCCATTCAAATGTCCTTGTGGTAGATATGATTGGAGGCATGATTACTGGTGCTGTTGCTGAACGTCTGGGAGGTTGGTCTTTCATTTACTCTTGAGAAATATCCTACCATGAATGTATGAAGGAATTAACACAACTCATGTTTTATATATACTATTAAATTTTTTTATTGTAATCCAAACTACACTAGTTTTAGAAAAAATTTCTCTCGATGAACTGTACAGTCTCTTGACACTTTATATGCAAAGTTCTATTCCATAAGATTTATCCCATTATTTTTCATCGATCTTGTATCCTACCTCCTTCGCATTGCTACTATTCCCATCATCAACTCCTGCTTTTCCTCCATGGCTTTTTGTGGCTACACATCTCACATGTGTTAGCACCACCTTGCCCCTTTACTCCACCAATGACTCCATGTTGTGACCTATAGTATACTCAGATGTTGTGGATCTAAGCTCGTGACATAGATGTCCCTAAAAATTTACATTTAAGCAAGTATGTGTTGGGTTTCAACTCCAAGTGTAGGCCTTTGGAATCAGGAAAGGGTTGGATGGAGACTTTGATTGTGTCAACTCTGATATTAGAGTTGCCACTTCTTTCTTACCTCCACTTCCTTTGCTGCACTTCCTTGCATGCTTTTATGCCACTTCGATAAATGGTCTCGTAAAAATGACACTACTGAGTTTTTAAAGTGCAAGAATTTACTTATGTGGTGCATATATGGTTTCTAATATTAATATATTGTTTCTGTGAACATTTTGTGAATCAGAAAAGATTGTGATAATCTCTGCACTTAAACTTCCAACAAAGTGATGTTTCTTAATCCTATGTCCTTTACTCTGAGATTGTTGCATTGCTACTAGGCAAAGCTTATTTTGCTACTCTAAAAGAGAAATGAGATGAGTTTGGGCCTATATTAATAATTCCTTTCTACAATAACAACTAAGTCTTTATCTTACTAAGTGAGGTCGACTATATTGATTTTCCTATGCCGATGAGCTCGATTCTCTACTATATCATCTATATTTAAATGAATTTTATTTTGTTTTATCGTTGCTAATCAAGTTTTTTTGTCTCCTTCGATTAATATGCATGTTTGTCATGGTCTTGCATCACCAAATTGCAGCATTTTATTGGTCTTTTAAGTACATACTCGTACTATTTTAAATGCTTCTCTTGAGTTTTCCTTTAATAAACATAACCTTCACTTTCTCTAATGTTTTTATTTTTTATCCTGTCCATCATCGTATGCCCGTATATATATCTTAACATCTTCATCTTTGTAACACTCATCTTTAGCTTGTATGCTCGATTCATAGTCCAACATTCAATTCTAAATAACATAACAGATCTGATTCCCATTGTATAAAATGTCCCTTTAAGCTTTAGAGGTATCTTACAATCACAAAGAACGCCTTGTGTCCTCTATTTCAACCATCCTGATTATAACTAATGTAAAACATCTTTATTAATAGATCTAGTGTTTCTTGCTAAGATTCATGCTTCGCATTTACTCTATCATGCTTCTCATTGACCAAAATAATATCATCTATAAATAATATGTATCATGGTAATGCGTCTTGGATTGTGCCCAGTTAGTTCATTCATGACTAGTGTAAAAGTTATGGACTTAGAATTGATATTTGATGTAACCCTATTTTTGTAGGTGACGTTTTAGTAAATCCACTTATAGTCTTCACTCTTGCTATTGTATCCTCATATATATCAATTATTTCAATATATGCTATTGCTCATACTTTTTTTAGAATTCTTTACATAATTTCCTTCGGAATTTTATTATAAGTTTTTTCTAGATCAATGAATACCATGTGTAAGTATTGTTTTTTTCTTGATGCTTTTTGATTAGTTTAAAAAGATGTATAACTTATATTGTCAATCTTTTATACATGAATTCAAATTGATTTTCGATTATCTTGGTCTTAATTTTTTTCCTCCCATTATTTCTTAAAGTTTTGTGGTATGACATATTAGGTTAATGCTTTTATGATTCACACAATTTTGTACTCTTCCCTTATATATAAGGGAACTAGAGTACTTACCCTCTATTAATAAAACATTTTCTTCATTTTTAATAAACTTTGTAAACTATTTAATACTTTGTTTGCTTAGGCACATCTGTACCTTTATTAGAATATTTAATCGCTTCTTCATTTTGCATCCCTTTTAACATGGGCTATACTTTTGAAGTTTGAATTCTCCAATAAAAGTTTAAATTTCTATACTCTTACTCCTCTCACCTACTTAAGTTTTCTAAACTAAGTTGATTATCCGGACGTTCTTTAAGAAATTGATGAACAATATCTTTTCTATCACTTCTTTATTTTCTTATCCTTCAATAGTATCTTATTAGATTTATCTTTAATGTAACTAATTTGGGTATATAGATGTTCCTTTTCTCTTCTTTTGTATTAAGCTATCGATACAAGTGTTTGAAAGCTTCATTCTTGGCTTCACTAACTTCTTTCTCGATTTTTTTTTGGCTACTGTGTACTTGTTAAAGTTTTTTTTTTTTCATTTTTACAAGTGTACAATAACCTATCGGTTATTTGTTTTTCCGTCACTTTCTCTTGTACTTCATCATTCTACCATTAAAATTTTTTATTTAGTGGTGTTTGCCCTGTTAATTCGTCGAGTATGCTCTTACTCATTATTTTCAAATTTGATATTATTTTATTCCATGATGCAATCGATTCACCATATATTTTTTCTAGTATTTATTCTTCTACCCTTTCCTTAAAGATATTTTGCTTCCCTTTAACTTTGAGCCATGCATGTTTTCCTTCTTTAGATAGTATATTTGAGGTGCATATTTAACACTAATAACCTATATTGGATGCTTAACTTATCTCCAAGGAAATCATTGCAATCTTTATAAATTGTTCTATCTCTCTTCCTAACCATAAGAAAATTAATTTATGACTTATTATTCCCACTTTGAAAGTAATCTGGTGTTCATCTCTTTACTTGAAAAGTGTATTAGCTATTATAAGTTCATATACTATTATGAAATTCAATATATCTTTTCAGCTTCATTTTTTATTTCAAAATATAGCCCCTATGCACTCTATTATATTCTTCATTTTTTACTCCTACATACCTATTTAGATTTTCTCCTTGAGAATTTCTTTTTTTAACTATCTCAACTAGTTTTTTTTTTTCAAAATTGATGCTTGGTGTCTTCATCTAATTCTACCTTAAATACATATATGCTAATTATATTAATAGTTTATTTTTCTACTACTATTTTGAGAGTTATAATACTATCTCCCTTCCTAACTATGCTTATCAATTCGACCCTTAATGAACTATCTACAACAATATCTACTCCATTGCTCGTTTTACTTTTCTTATATAACATAACTTAAAATTTAAATTCTCTATCATTTTTATTTTGTCTCTTATAAACTCAAAATTTTAATTTTTCTTTTAATCATTGTATCTACTACCTTCGTTGTTTTACAGGTAGCAATCTTATGCTACATGTTTCAAATCTATGATAATTGGTATACTTATAATTTTTGATCATATCCATTATAGGATGTAAGAACTCATGTATATTTAATACTGCATCCAAGTTTTCATAGAGATATAATATTGCTTATTGGGACTTTGCAATTGAACTATACAATGTATTCCTTCTGAATAGTCTACGCATTAGCACAATAATTTGATAGATCCATATATAATATTTGTCTATGTTTTATGTTGACTGATAATCTAACGCACCTCTCATTCTCTAGCTATGATGCAAGCACATTCAACAATTTGATCAACTTTTATCATAAGATGCGATCTCGCCTTCCTCTAAATCATGACGAGGAGAAATTGATTACCAAAATAAAGATTTCAACGCCTCCATGTTCCCCTGACATGGATATCCTTTATTTTGGATCGGAACGGGGCGTAAAGGAGTTTCTAGAGGCTATCTTGGCTTACCCATGGTCAGTACTACGAGGGTGGATCATTCCATGGCTCGACATGGGACCTCCAACAGGGACCACGATCTGCTCGTGTTCCCCACCACAGTTGTTGTCCTCACCACGTCTTGACCGTGGATCAGTTCACGGTCGTGGTTCTCACTACAACTTGACCGTGGACTAAGCCATGGCCGTAGCGCACTGCCGTCGCTATTTAGGATTTCATTAATATTTTATTTTTAATTTTATTTGATTCGAATTTTTTGTTTAATTTTAAAATTTTAGTTTTAAATTTTTTATATTTATTTTTCTGTTTCATTAAGAAATTTTTGTTTAGTTTTTTTAGCTTTCTTGTTAAGAAACTTTCTTTTTGCTTAGCCTATTTAAAGATGGGCTTAAGTTCTTGTAATTCATAGATTGATTTTTGATTAATAAAGTTAATTTTGGTTTCGTTTAAACATAGAGGCGGATTCTCTTTTGTTAGCGAATTCCCCTTCTCTTTCGATTTTCTCTGTAGGGATCTTAATGCAAAAAAACAACATACACACAGCGGAAAAATCGGATCCCTTGCCAATGATCCATGTAAAAGTTCATAGAAAGTTTTACAAAGTTAGATCTAATGTTCTAACTTATAGGTATACCTTTGCGGCGTGCCCTTAGCTTTTCCCGCTTGTCCAAGATTCGCTGGGTCTCTTGCACGTTCAAGTGTCCATGCCTCTATGTGTATCCACACTGACAGTCACTCAAGAAGGAGAATCTATGGTTGTGCTAGCAACCCTTTTAGCAAAATTCAGTCAAGCCACCAAGAGCAAGAAGATGAACCACAACATCCCCCAAGTCTCATGGAAGAAGAAAACCTTTATACTCAAGCCATGAATACCAAAGGTTCTTAGGCTTTTGGTATTCCCTCATCAATGTATCATTAATCCTTATTAATCATGCATGATGTATTTAGGCTCTTGGTATCTCTTATCAATGCATGATTAATCCTTATTAATCATGCACGATGCATTTAACTTCATTCATCCATTTGGTTTAATTTGAGCCTAACTCAAATTTAATCAATTTGAGTCTAACTCAAGTCTCGACCACCCAATATGCTTAATTGTTCCTTTAGTCAAACTAAAATGAACCCATCTCCAAAATAGAATGTCATTTGTATGTGATCCAATAGGTTCTTGTAACGTTGACAATGTCTCTAAACCACTTTAGACACATAAGCAATGAGCGACATCTAGCAATGCATCATTGCTATCCAAGTTATGAGTAGTCGAGATCCGACGTAACCTTTCCGTGACTATTATAATGTATGACCTTGTCCATCTATCCTCGATATCTTGATCGATCAATGAGACATAGATCGTGTCATCTTCTTATCAATCTTTATGTTTCTTGATCCCCAAGTAGACTCACTCAAACAAATGAGCTCAATATCTCATATTGATTCATTTGAGCATGATCATGCATTTCGTGGTCATACTTTATCAAGAGGCCTAAAGATATCACTCCCATCATATGGAAGAGATAGATCCCATCTACATCACTCACATCCCTCTGCATAATTTGTTACATACCCAGTGATCGCCTTTATAGTCCACCCTGTTACGGGTGACGTTTTGACGATACTAAAGTACATAACTCCTTATGTAGGTAACCGTAGTGATTTCAGGTCCAAGGGCTATTCATACTAATAGTCATATGAGAAAATTTATGACACTCATATAACGATTCATGAAACTTTCTCATGGTGGGTCAATTCAGTATATATTCTCTAATATATACCCATGTGTCAACGTGATATCACATATCCATGACCTGTGAGATCAAGTCATCAATTGACCTACATGCTAGTCTCAATGCATTAATATTGCCTTTGTATATTAATACTTGATTAGGAATATTTAAGAATAGTGTTCTCCACAGCTTCTCACAATCAATTCTACCAATTGATATGCTCTAGATTAGAACCATCCTTCTAGGACATTATTATATTTATTCGGCTGGCAAAAGCATGAAGTAAATATAATAACCAACTTTTGCCTTTATTAATAAAATACGATACAAAAAGTCCATAGTCAATTATCACATAATTGACTCTAGGGCTTACTACTAACACTCTCTATCCCCTCTATTCTAATCTCACGCATGGAAGGTTTTTAGCGCCCATCTCGTTGCCCCGCCTGCGTCAATTGGTATCAGAGCCCTAGATCCATGGAGGAATGTTGTGGTCATGGTTATGATCGTGATTGACAGGTTCTGATTGAGGAAGCTACATCCCAAGATCAAAGTACCTGTGAGCTCATTGATCTACAGAGACCACTCACGGAGTTATCTCGGCGATCCATGAATGGTTATCATGGTCATGGTTATGGACGTGATCGGTAGGTTCCGATTGAGGAAGCCACACTTCAGGATCGATGTTCCCAAGAAACAATCATGGATCTACAGAGAGAAGTTGCAGAATTATCTCGACATCTAAATCTTAAAGATTGTAAGGTATTTAATCGACATACTACTTCGAATTTTGAACAACTGTATCATCGTAATCGTGAAAAACAATATAAAGACCTTGATTTTTTGCATCAAGCTTCCCGAGTTTTTCGGCGCATTACACATAGAAAATATTATTGATTGGATTGACGAAGTCAAACAGATTTTTTATTTCGAAGAAATTCCCAATCATGCTAAAGTAAAAAGAAGACCTCGACTCGAACAATCATTATTTCATCTTCCTCTTAGCTATACACAATTATTATTTCATCTTCCTACCTTGAGACAGGACACCCGAACAATCAAGGAGCAATCTCAGATAATGACCTCGACTCGAATTCGAGGTCAAGTTCTTTTTAAAATAGGGCGAAGGATGGGGGAGCATTACTTGATTGAAGAAGACACGGGCTCCGTCTACGATGATGATGATGTGGAAGATCTTGTCTACGATGAGGATGACTTTGAGACCAAGTACAAAGATGTGGAAAACTCCATTTACGACGAGGATGACCTTGAGACCACCAAGTTCCAAAAAGATGTGGAAGACCCCATCTACGACGAAGATGACGTTGACGAGGTCATTGAAGAAAGTATGAAAGATCTCGTCTAGGACGAGGATGACCTTGAGACCACCGAGTTCAAAGATGTAGAAGACCCCGTCTACGACTATAATGACATAGACGAGGAAATTAAAGAATATATGGAAGACTCCGTCTACTATGATGATGATATTGACGAGGTCCTAGGTGATCCCATCTATGATGAGTACGACGACGATGAGATACTTTATGAAGATGACCACGAAACATTGTTTAATCTCTCTTTCAAGGACGGAACGAGGGATGATTGGTTGATGACGACGAGCATCCATATTGGAGGACAAAATATTGTACTAGCACTCCGACAAGAGGATTTCACTCTTCTTTTGGTATCTTCTATTTCTCCTCTTCTTTCTATGTCCAGGTGTTTGGTCGCATATGCCCTATCATTTCATCTAAGAAGCATCTTTGACTCGAGTTCGGATTTCTCCACCAAGGATCAAGTCTACCTAATCGGAACTCGAGGATGAGTTCTTTTCAATTTCGGAAGTCTGATGCAGTTGCATCCATCACAATACGACATGCTCGTGCTCCTTAATACGAGTGTGCGCCATTCTGGACCAAAACAGGGCATAATAGAGCTCCAGTAGGCCTTGTACGAGGATGACTACAATGAAGACAACATACCGGTTGACGAAGACATGAGTATATCGGTTGAAGGAGATAATAACATCGGGATACAATAGCATCTACGATGAAGACGACATATTGGTTGAAGAATACATGGCGTCTACGATGATGATGAGGTATTTTATGGAGATGATCACGAGACGCTGACTACTCAAAAAATCTTCTCCCTAAGTTTGAAACGATAGTCGCATGCAATATATTATTGAACCCACATTGACAACATGATTGCAAAGTTATCCACGATAGTTGGAAGAATACTTATGTCGAAGGCCAGAAGATTGAATTAGCATCCTAGCAAGAGGATCCCACTCTTATTTTGGTATCTTCCTCTCATTTCCTTTCTACGTCCACCCAAGAGAGTATGATTCCTTGTTCCAAAAGGGAGATAACACTAGTTCGAACTTGAGGTTGAATTCTTTTCAATCCCGGGTGACTGATGCAGGCGCATCCAACAACTTGATCAACTTTTATCATAAGATGCAATCTCACATTTCTCTAAATCATAAGGAGGAGAAATTGAGTCTCAAAATAGAGCTTTTAATGCCTCCATAGCCTCTTGACATGAATATCCTTCATTTTGGATCGGAACAAGGCATAAAGGAGTTCCTAGAGACTACCGCGGCTTACCCATAGTCACCACCACGAATGTGGATCATTCCATGGCTCGATACGGGACCTCCAACAGGGACCACAACTTGCTCGTGTTCCTCACCACAGTTGTGGTCTTCATCACGACTTGACCGTGGGCCAGTCTACGACCTAATCGTGGACTAAGCCACGGTCATAACGTGCTGTTGCCGCTATTTAAGATTTCATTAATATTTTATTATTAATTTTATTTGGTTTGAATTTTCTATTTAATTTTAAAATTTTTATATTTACTTTTCTGTTTTATTAAGAAATTTTTGTTTAAGTTTGTTTATTTTTTTAGCTTTCTTACTCGTTAAGAAATTTTTATGTAAGTTTGTTTAGTTTTTTTAGCTTTCTTATTTATTAAGAAACTCTCTCTTTCCTAGTCTATTTAAAGATGAGCTTAGGCTCTTGTAATTCATAGATTAGTTTTTGATTAATAAAGTTAATTTTGATTTTGTTTAAACATAGAGACGGATTCTCTTTTGTTAGCGAATTTTTCCTCTCCTTCGATTTTCTTTGCCCCCTCTATTCTAACCTCTTGGAAGGTTTTTAGTGCCTATCTCGTTGCTCTGCCTGAGTCAAGGTGGTTTGGAACCATTCATGGCCGAGTTTATTTGCTATGTCTTTTTTAGTAGTAAAATATGTAATTTCTTAGTACATCTAGCTTACATCCTTCGCTTCATGGGTTCTAGCTCATTTATCAATTCATCGATAGCTCTATCCTTTGTACTTCATGTAGCAATGTTGCCTATAGGACTTCTACAGTTAGCGATCCATTGATCTTGTTCCTGATGGTGGTGGAGCATGCTACCTCATTGCAATCATGCTGGCTATGTCACTGATCCTTGTTTGCGAAAGTGCAAGTATCCATCCTCAGCTCAACATGCTTCATCTACTATTGATGACTCGTCAGGTGTCTTTAGCTCCAACACCATTTCATCTTAAGTAACTGTCTGACTCAGTAGATGTCTCTAGCTCCAAGACTAGTTCATCTCAAGTGACTGTCTCAAGAGGAATGTTGGCATATTAAAATCCTCTCGTCACCTGAATCAACTTTTATTATTTGTTTGCTTTCTTCTTCTCATTTTATTCCAATGGCTCACCCTTGTTAGTAAAGCTCAAGCCTCCTCCCAAGCCAGGCAATCTTATTTAGCCATCTTTAAAGGTTTTTGCTAACCTCTGGTTTCCATGTTATGATGGCTCCTTGTCTCAAGTATGTGGGGAAAGATTTATTTGTTCCTATTTATTGCTGTATCCTAAAACACTTTAGCTGTGCCTATTTTACTAATTTTTTATTAAATTATTCTCAATTAGTGCTCTTACCAAATCATTTCTTTATTAACATTTTATCTTTTCCATTCTGTTCTTAGATTCTCCAAATACGAAGTAAATTGGTTGAGTTGTTCAAGCTAACATTGTCTAGCTTCTATTAACCTTGTATCACCTATCTATTCCATCTAACCATCTACGTCCGTTCACTTGTTCATGCTCTCCCTTGATGTCACCCACACCACAGCGAAAGCAATTCTGCTGCTGCTAGAAGATATCTAAAGCCTTTCAACGTCACACTGCTTCTCCCTCATCATTCCTGCCCTCTGCTACCCTGTTGCCTCTCATTACTTGCAACTGAAATTAGTTGCTATCTTTTTGTATAGATAGTCATCTCTTGTGTTCCTCCCTTTCCTACTCCATTCCTACAGTTCTCCTTGGGGAGGGGGGGATGACTCGGTAGAGCTCGCCTTGAGCAGAAGGTATCACTGGTGGAGCTTCATCAAAAGGAGGCGGACGGATCCTTGCCGGGGAGACCGGAACGAAAGCCAGGGCCGGTGGAAGTGGGGGAAGTTCAGCAGAGGCCCGGGGATCTCCCATTGTGTACTCCCATGTTAAGGGAGGGTTCTACACCCAATTGCGGAAGGAGGGGAAGGGTGGTGGAAAAGACCTCCCTGTAGGAGGAGAGGGAGCTGTGGTGTGGGGTGGAAAAGGCAGGGGGCGAAAAGCCGAGGTAGCTGTCGAGCGGGTCTCGGAATCTTCAGTATCTCCGGTAAACCAGTCCCACAGCTCAAAAGATTCAGAATCCGAAGAAATCTCAATAGGGTGTTCCGCCGAAGCCATGAGAGTGAGATGGAAGGACGAAGACATGAAGGGTGATAATTTATAGTCGAGGGGAAAGGAACTGCAGTAGTTCTTGGGAAGGGGAAGAAGGTGAAGAGACTGATATCGTAATGGCAGCAACATAGGTATTTATCAAGATATCGTTCCGAAGCAGTAAGGTAGACAGAGAAGATCAAAAGGCTGAAGTAATTTAATTTTTAGCCGAGCCAAAATTGGGTCGGATATGAGTCAGATCATTCGGGACCTTCTGAGTGAGTTCCCGAACAAAAGAGGTGATTGTGCCATGCGACACGGGAAAAGAAACGTAATTGTAAAAAGGAAAAAGCACAGAGTTAGTTCAGAATTCCCGACCCGCAATAAGACGTACAAAAAGAACAATAAAAAATGCTATGCTAATATAAGCATTCTTCAACATTAAGAAAGGGGTCATTACAGGGAGTAAGATATTAGGGTTCTGATTAAGCGATTCGGGGACACTTAGACAATGCATCTACAGGATTTAGATAACTAGTGTCCGTGCCGGGGGTGGATATCCCCGTTCAGCATTTAGAGCTGAAGACCCGTCAAAGCCCAGTATAAATAGATCCACTCCCTTTTTGGCGTACTCGCTTTAGGTCGCTTGACTTCCGCTCCTTGATTGGGGTGACAATTGGTTAGTTGAGCCTGACAATCGGCCAGCTGGGTTTGACTTTCGGTTAGCCGGGCTGCTAGGGCATCTTTCTCAGTTGATGCTTTTATGGCTTGCTGACCCAGAGCCGAAAGGGCCTTGGAGTACTCTTGATGAAGGTTAGATTGTTGCCGAGCCGCTGCTGATAGGGCTTGAGGAAGAGCAGCCACCATGGAAGAGAGCTCTTGACACTTCTCTATACAAGATTTTTTAGTGGCTTCGCACGCTTGGCGTTCTAGTCGAAGCTGTTGACGTTCTTGCTAAAGTTGTTGGATGACAGTAGAAGAATCAACAACTTTAATAATGGTGTCCCCAAGCTGTCTCTTATACCCTGTTAATTCATGGGTAAGAAGATCCACCTGTTGAAGTTCGCTGGACTGGAGGAAGACTTGCTGTTCGAGGTCTTCATTTTTTCGTTGAAGCTCCTCCTTTTCACTTTGAACTAAGGCCAACTGTGTCATGACATCTTCACATTGACCCTTCAGGTCGAATTCCTTCTGTTCTTTCTCGCTTAATTGCCGAGCGAGTTGTTTTTGCTGCACTAAGGAGGCAAAGTGGCGCGCCTCCATGCTGGATTGAAATTGGGCTAGGTGAGTTACCATTTTGCTGTGCTTGGCCGAGGCCTGAAGGAAAGAAAGCGCCATCATCAGACGTTGACATACAGTGGTATGTACATGTATGAATACATTAAAGATTGGAAGGGGAAAGTAGTTACCTCCGCCAACAATTTGCCCACCTGGTCGCAGGGGCCTTGTATGCCTGATTGATTGAAGAATTTCACCTTCGAAAGGTGACAGATCTGCAGCAGCGACCCCAATGTAGCCCTTGAGGGGGTCGGGAGGGGAAGGTCTTCTCCCTCAGAAGGAAGATTGGGTCCGACACGTTGAAGAGGGGTGGGAGAAGTAAGTGTGTCTGAGGGGATAGGGGCGGAGATGGATTCGGTTCGGGAAGGTAAGGGAGAATCACGAGGAAGGGAGGATGAAGCAGGAGAGTGGGAAGGGGAATCTCCTCCTTGGGGAGACGAGGATGGGACGGATAAGGCGGTGTCCTTCCTCTTCGGTTCATAGATGGTTAAAGATTGTGAATCATGCTGACCAGAAGAAGAGGGAGGAAGAGCTGATGAACTAGGAGCTCCTTTCTTAATGAGCCACAATTTTTTCCGAGGGGAAGGAGCTGCCACCGATTTACCCCTCTTTGTTGAGGTCTTCTTCTTCTTGGCAGCCTCAACCTCTTCTTCTTTCACTAAAGCGTCCTGCATTAGATTATCTGCAAAATACGTTGATAAGATAGATGGATGATGCAGATAAAAAGTTATATTGAAGGGTAAGTGTCATCCTAGCTATGACAGCTGAGGTCGTTGAAGGGAAGGGGGATAACCTGAAGTGACTCAGGAGGAGAGTTTTCATTAGGTGGTTTGAACAATAATGTGACTCTCCCAGTACTCTATAAACTTCCGAGAAAGGGTATTGGGTCCTCATTTCCCAGAAGGAAGGTAGTTCAGGAAGTTCTAACTTCCAGGTGTTCGAGTGGGGTAGAGGTACCAGAAGCTGTACAAAGAAGTACAATTCTTCCCATCCTTTATTGGAAGCAGGCATATTCACTAGAACTTGGCAGTCCGGACGGCTAGACAGGTAAAAGAGGCTTGCTTTGGAAGATTTTAATTGAAAGAAACAGTGGAATATTTGAGGAGATAGAGGAAGATTTAGGTGTTGGAACACTATAGAAGCCCCTGACAGAATGCGAAAGGAATTGGGGGTAAATTGGTTTAAAGGTAGTCCGTAAAAGTCTAAAATTTCTAGATAAGTGGAGGGTGCTGGTAGAGACATGCCATTGAGGAACTGTTCGGAAAAGAAGCCAGTTAAACCAGGAGGAGGACGGTGTGGTCGGTGCATTTTGGTCGTAAAACAACATTTCATGGAAGGGTTTATAAACCTATCTTTAAGGTTAAAGAAGTAATGGTTGCAGTCTAGTTGGGTGACGATGTGCTCATACCACGCAGGTGAAGGGATGGTCCCTAGGGGCCATAAGTATAAAACAGGGCAGAATATTTACTTGGGGGTTAGAAGAGAAGCGTGTAAGAAAGGAAGGGCTGGGTCGCTGAAACGCCGCCGGTGAAAATCGTTGGAGGGAAGAAGTGGAAGAGACGAGATTGTTAGACACGCTAAATAATACCTAAAAGGAAAAGGTGAGGATTTATATAGGGTTTTTGTGACGGTTCGACTATATAAGAGAAAAGGAAAAGCGGGGCCCATGGGCCCATTAGGCCACTTCAAGTATATAGGGGGAGCTATAAGAGAAGAGTGAATTTGAATTAATGAGTCAAGGATGGAGTAGGAACCTTATATAGTTGGGATGGAGTAGGAATCTTATATAGTTGGAAAGTCAAGCTTATAACTTCGCTTTACTATTTTTTGGGGTTGACTAATGATACTGCTGTTACCTCTTCTCTATGAACCAGATAGGAGGGCTCACACGTAAGGCATTACCCGAACCAAATAATTGGTTCGGCGGAGAAAGAGGAGAGGAACGGTTTCGCAGCGCTGAAATAATTAACGCGGAGAGCTAGTGAAGGTAATCGATACGGCAAAGCGGAGGCGGGGGGAGACACTTCGCTAGGAAATAAGCAAGAATCGGTTCGGCTAGATAGGCCTAGAAGTAGATGGGACGGATAAGAATCACTACTTAGTCGATCCGGGAGGTAGTTCAGGGGGAAGAAGGGAAGTGGCGAGGAGCCCAAGGGTTATGCCACCCGTGAGCTATAGACCTAAGTTAGTTTCACCAAAAGCGGATGGTTGAGGGGGACATGCTAACCTAGTTTTCCGAAATATAGATGAAGGAGTGTTATGTAACAGAAGGAGGGGTCCCCACATAATATTTCGAGGAGCCTTCGCTCTTCGTATCTGTAACAGAATTATTCTCCAGGTAGACGTGGTGACCACGTGTACGATGGGGATAGCCTGCGAAGTAACGCTGGATCAGAGAAGGAGGATAAAAGGGAGGAGGAGGACAGAAGGCAGGGGATCCGCATTATTTCAACAAGCAAGAAACGAAGACGCATCAGGAGAAGGAGAGCTACCACCACGCCGGAGAAGGAGAGTAGCGATCTTTTCTTTTACATTGTGTGTACTCTTTCTTGTATTGTGATTTAACTGTAAGAGGTTTTCTCCTCCACCTCCGGAAGTTTCCTTTCCGTGAAGGAGGACGTTCATAGTGAAAGTGCTTTGACACTGCATTTGGTGAGAGAGCTCACCTCCGTGGAGTAGGAATCCTTATTCCGAACCACATTACATCCTGTGTCTTAATTTGGTTGCCTGTGTTGGTTTTGCGTTTCTCTACTTCACTTTCTCATCTTTACTATTGCGGCCTGTGAGAATCCTCTCAAAGCTCCCTTCGTGCTTCATCGCATCAAAAGGAGGTGAACAAATCTTCCTCGCCGCATCAATCTTGTTGTCAGATTTCTAGCAGTTTGTTAAATGATGAGAATTAATTATATTAAGTACCAGCCTTTGCTTTCTTTCTTATGAACAAAGAGCATTTTATGGTTGCTGAAAAGCTAACAATAGAGACAGTCTTTACAGTTGTAGGAATTATCTTTTCCAGTTATCATTAACTATTGATACACTCATTTCGATGTTAAATATAAGTTTGGTCCGTTTCAATTGCTGCATGTATTGCAAATTGACTTGCTTTGAATTTAGTTAGTTCTCCGCCCAACTTGAGGTTGTATCCTGCTTGCTAGTATAATATTTCACTTGAATGTATTAGAAATTTATTTTCTTTGATATAACAGGCACAGGCTATGTTTGTAGCACTTATTTTGGCGTAATGCCATACCCGTCAGATATAATTAGAATGTTCAACTTCAATCGTGAAGTATACAGCAGGTAATTTTTTTCCTTATCATTTGAGACATTTTTTGAATTGGTTGTGGATATTCACCTATGTATCATTATGAATGACAAAACAAGCCATGGGGTTGGGACAAAAATGGACGTGGCATACTCGAAGTTGACTCTCAACACCACTATTGATCTGGTGTAAAAATGTTGGAAAATACTGTTCGGACACTTTGATCCACATCATGATGGATACTCTTGAGTTTGAGTGACAGAGATATTATTTTGTGTATATAATCAAATTCAAAAAACAATCATTAGAATAGTTGAAATCAGGTATCCATTAAGTTATCCCTTTTCTCTGTGAAACCATTACGCTTATGGTAATGTAACTCATTTGCACATTGGTTAACTACATTAGCACTCTAGCTTGAATCTGGCCAATGTTGGTTTTATTAGGCTCGTGCCAGAAATTTTGCAGAAAATGAAGAACTGTCTTATATCAATCACACTAAGAAATTCTGAGAACTATTCTGCTTTTTGACTTAAGTTCAAATAATTTATTTTCATTCCAAGTGATTTTGTTTTTAAGCTTTGTTATCCAGTTCATATCATTGTACATTATGCAGGATTGTTCATGTACCTGTTTCTGATCTCTCCAAATCACCTGATGACTTTGTGCCCTCAGAAATAAATGCTAAAGAGCCATCTATGCCTCCTGAATCTGCTGAATGCAGGAATTCAGTGGATATATCAGAAGTACCAATTCAAGGATTTGATTTTATGAAGGAGAAATCTCGGAATGATGAACAACCATCAGTTATTCCTGATGTTGGTGAATGTCAACATGTTGCTTCAAGTATTCCCTCTGGTGCAAATGATTTGGAACTCGGACATGATACACTGATATCTGACAGACTTGTCAATAAAGGAAGGCAAGCATCGGAAACCATGAAGCAGTGGAAGACTAACGGCTTTAGTGGGTAAAACAGATCTTAACTACGCTAATAGGAAGTGAACTACTCTAACTTATTGGTCTTTTCAATGTCTGTAGTTTGATAGTTGCTGCACCAGAATCTGAGGTGGGGACAATAGTTCACAAGCTTCTACCGCTTCTAGCATATTCTGCACCCTTCGCAATTTACCATCAATATCTTCAGGTGGTTTTTAACTTTGCAATGATTGGGGAAATAGAAGAACTACCCTCAACTTCCTAAATTACTCCACTTTCCGAGTCTCCTATTTGAGGAAATAGAAGAACTACCCTCTATGAAACAGGGGATTATACTTGCAGTTCCTTCAATCCAAATGAAGCCTAAATTTTGAAATCTTAGATTTATACTTGAAAGTGGGTTGCTCAATGTATTGTGGTTTCTTTTTGCTATATTCTCTGGCCCTACTCGATAAACTTTTTTGTTCCACAAGTGAACCATATTATGCTTCTAAGTTATCCAGTTAATGAAAATTGTCTCATGAACCAATTTAATAGTGTGGTCTCCTATTTAGTAAAGACTTCTCCCCGACTCACCTACTAAGCTAACGTAGTTTTAGTGTAAATGTAATAATTGATTTTGATGTTTTTCTTCGTGCACTTCCTTGAATGCTTATTGTAGCTTTTACATGATATTTTTATACTCAATTTCAGTTTGTATTTTATTTTGTCATCTCACCCTTATTAATTGTGTTTCACATTGTTATATTTGCAGCCCCTTGCAACATGCATGCACAACTTACAAACTTCCAAAGTAGCAATAAGTTTGCAAATTTCTGAGCCTTGGCTTAGGGAATACCAGGTATCTCCTCTAGAGGCCGAATGATTTTCACTTGTACAAAGATGTTAGGAAAACACAATTTGTAATTGTCATTCATAATTCGTTATTGTCATATATTTTATCACATTAGAGAAGAATCTAATATTACTCATAAATTGATTTGGTAAAGTTGAATTACTATCTTGATGATGATTATATTTACCTATGCAGGTAAGTTTTTAATTGATGCAAGAAATTTTTGGTAACTATTAGTTTATGTTACATCTGCGCTAGAAATTCAGCTTATACTATATACTGTCATAGATTAGATTATCACTATAACTTGTGTGATCAAGAGTGGCTGTTATTGATCGAGTAGTCAATCTGGTAGAAACTCATTGAGCAATTAGTCAAACTCATTTGATCTGGTCATTTGGTTTTTGTGGATAAGTAAATCAAATTTTGTGATGGAGCAGGTTCTTCCATCACGAACTCACCCACTGATGCAAATGAGCAGTTTTGGCGGCTACATTCTTAGTGGAATCAGAATCCGCAACAATGTTCCAGGCAGCATATAAATGCCGCTTTTGCTCCGGGGTTCTCTTCTATTTAAACCCAAGTTTACCTTTCCTGACTTTGTGGTTGTTGTCTTGTGCTGTAGCATTCACTATAACTTGATAATTATGAGATTTTGCGGAGGATGCCGAAGGTGCAGCCATCTTGTTGTACATGTATTTATCTTACATTGTATCTTGGTCCTTCGAAGTAACTTGTTCCTGTCCTCATGGCTCGCTCAGTTGGTGAGTACATGAGAGTGGACTATAAAGGTCTAAGGTTCCATTTCCATCGGGATGGTTTTTGCCCATGTGCTTTTCTACGTGGATTTTTTTATTTATCTTTCTTCTAAAAGTATAGAACAGTCATAGGACGGTTAATATAACAGTACTATATTTTTCAAATTTAATGACCTAAATCAACGTTGAAGCTTGAGATTTATTGCCCAACCTTGTCAGGAAGAAGCACATGGTTAATTTAGCTGGTGATTTTCTGTTCTTCCAAAATGTTGTTCCATACTGTTTCATTTTGAAGATACAGAAATTTAGAGTTTATTCACTACTGGCAATTGTTATGATAAACGAAATCATTAAGCATAATTCTTTAATGATCTATTACCTCAGTCTACTTTTAGTTAGCCTTATCATTTTTATTAGGAAATTTATTCCTGTAATTTGTACGAGGTAAAAATCAAAAGATATTCTCATTTTCGAAAGTATCAAATATTAGTTTAAGTCATCAAAAGACTGCATCTGACATTGGGCTCTGCTAGATGTATGCCCCATTTGTTCGTCCAAAAACATACTATCCCCTCTCAAAGCGTAACTTGATCATGTAGATGTCCCGCTCAAACTGTACTGCATTCTTATAATCTTGTTATATGTCTTAATTTTTTGATTTTGACATTTAAATTTATATAATTGATGGTGCCCTCTTTATCGGCATGCTCAGATCTTCTTTTTCTTTTCTTTTTTTAGGATTTCTTCTAATTGTCGTAGACCCTTGAACTGAAAGTTAGATTTGTCATCTTAATGGAGAATGTTAAGGATGGGTCAATTTTTCGGCACGGTTCCTATGACGTTTAAATTAGAAACAGAAAAATAAAAAAGTAGAATGTAGAAGAAGTGAGAATAGATTTTTAAGGTATCGAATAGAGAAGATTCTAATGTAGAAGAAGTGAGAATAGATTTTTAAGGTATCGAATAGCGAAGAAAGAATCTTCTCTGTCTCCTTCCACCTCTGTTCCTTTTATAGGAGATTTATTCCGCCTCTACTTAAAGTACATTTACTTTAATACTCTTGCCAATCTGTCGAGATGTAACTGTTTCTCTCGCTCATGTTCAAAATAGTTCTTTCTACACTCTCCACGTGTTTCTTATTTTTTCTATTAATCATTAATCAAATAAACAAATAAATAAAATATCTCATACTAACAATATTCTTTATCTAAGAGCCTCTTGTCACCTCCTGCACCCAAAAATATTCATATACCCCTTTTTGTTTAATGCAGAAAACACATAAGGCATATATATAAATGAACATACTGCTCGGAACATATATTGACGACTCGGGAAATATACATACTGCATGGGAATTACGTAGGTTGCTCGGGGATACATAGACTGAATAGGTAGAGCATAGATTATCCAACTTCTCACAAGTACACTTTGAACCATCTGTACTGTCTCTTCCTACTTGGCATGGGAAATACTTATATCCCTTGGGAATTGCATATACGACTCGGGAATTACATATATCAATTGGGAAAGACATATATCACTCTGGAAACACACAAACTGCTCTATCAATACAACACACTCTGAATCAATTACTCTACTGCCTACTCAGCTCGGGAATTACATATATCAATCAGAAAATTCATACACTGCTCTATCAATGCAACACCTAGCCCTTAACACTACTTTGCTTACCCCTATTCAACTCGGGCGTCATATACACGACTCAGGAATTACATACATCAATCAGGAAATGCATATACTATTCTGCCAACACAATACTTAACTCTGAACACAAGTACTTTGCTCGCCCCTACTCGGCTCGGGCATCACATATACTGCTTGAGAATTACATATTAATCGTGAAATGCATATACTACTCTACCAACACAACACTTAGCTCTGAACACAGCTATTCTGCTTGCCCCTACTCGGCTCGGGCGTCACATATACTGCTCGGAAATTACATACATCAATCGGGAAATGCATATATTGTTCTGCCAACACAACACTTGACTTTGAACAACTACCTTGCTCGCCCCTACTTAGCTCGGACGTCACATATACTGTTCGGGAATTACATATATCAATAAGGAAATGCATATACTACTCTACTAACATAACACTTAACTCTGAACACAACTACTCTGCTTACCCTAGTCGACTCAGGCGTCACATATACTGTTCGGGAATTACATACATCAATCGGAAAATGCATATACTGCTCTACCAACACAACACTTAACTCTGAACACAACTACTTTGCTCACCCCTACTAGGTTCGGGCGTCACATATGCTGCTCGGGAATTACATATATCAATTGGGAAATGCATATACCGCTCTGCCAACACAACACTTAACTCTGAACACAATTACTTTGCTTGCACCTACTCGGCTCGGGCGTCACATATACTGCTCGGGAATTACATACTTCAACTGGGAAATGCATATACCGTACTGTCAACATAATACTTAACTCTGAACACAACTACTTTGCTTGCCCCTACTCGGATCGGGCATCACATATACTGCTCGGAAATTATACCGACTACCCAAAATCATACCCATAACTCAGAAAACCTTCTAACTGATCAAATATTATGTTTGATATCCTCTGAGAATATACTAAGTATCCTGATTGAAAACTCCAACCCCATCAATAACAATTTTGGCTAAAACTATTAAATGAATCTAAATTTGTTAAATATAAAGAACCCTTGTATATTTTGGAATCCTTTGAATCATATAGGATCGAGAAATTCCAAGAGAGGGGGGTGAATCTCAGAGTATAATTTTTTTTTAAAGCTAATTTTTAATATTTGAAATTGTTAGAGAATATGCAGCGGAAATAAAATGAAATAGAGATATCTTCTTTTACTTGGTTCACAACCCTAACTGGGTTGCTACTCCAAGGGTCGTAGCTCTTCCAAGAGCTACCTCGATGGACAATCACTATATACCCTCTGATTCGAGAACTCTCGACTTCGGAGGGGTTCGCTTTTTACAAAAATAAGAGACGGGTAACACACTACCCTCTCTTTGAAGTTAAGTACACAAGCAAAAAATAATTACAAAAAATTAAAAGCTACTTTATACCGACACAAATGAAAGCTCTGAAGTAGGCACGAGGTGTCGGAAAAGCGCCTTTGTGAAGAATCGAAGCTCTTGTGAACGAGAATGTATTTTGGCAACACTTCGGCGTAGTAGCAATGTTATTCTCGGAGCTGGTCGAGTACTTGTTTTATAAACCCTTTCTAGTTGACTAGAATGCCTTCCAATCGACACCACATTAGTCCGTCGATATGGAACTTCTAGTGTTCCAGTCGACTCCAGGTCACTTGGCTCCGTATCGGGAAATTTGGCTCTCCAATCGACTGAAACTCCCCAGTTGACTATAACTCTTTCCATTGTGCTGTCAGATCTCCGATCGATCACCAACTAATCCTGCCATCTAGGTATCCAATCGACTGACCCAAACCCAGTCGACTGGAATCCAATGAGTCGACTGATCCATGCAAAACAAGATTAGCACAGATATAAAACAATATAGCAGTAATAATACTGCTCGATCTTGACTACTAAGTCCTAGGTGTACTTTTCGTTGGATCGACGCCTAACTTTGTCCCCCTTCAGAGAACTCGACCTCACCTCTCCACTCGAGGCTTACCTACGGGCTACTTGCCGGACTTACCACTCATGACATCCGATCTGAACCACCAGGGCTTCCACTAGTTGTCCAGTCTGCCTGACCCAGCTGGACTTTTTGCCGATTGTCCAGTCACCTGACCCAATGATGACGGGTATTTGTCGTGGTACCGTTTCAAATTAATTACCAAACGCCCTAACTACACTAATATAGCATAGTGGAAGACCCGAATCGTTTTTCAACGAGTGTAATCGATAGAATAGTAAACTTAGGATTTCTAATTATTGCTTTGGGTTTTCTATTGAAGATGGGGGTTTGGAATTTTATTTCTAACCTACAGTTACAAGGTAATTAAAACTCTAAACTAACATGCAACAATTGAATCAAACAATGTAGGAATTAAAGCAATAAAAATTGGAAGAGAAAATTAATGATATAATCAACCCAAGATAGGCCCGGTGAATGAACAAGTTGCTCCGGCTAAGTCCAACGAAGCTCGATCGAGACTCGGTAAATGGCAGTGGATGTGGGATGGTGCAAACTCCTGAATCCAGTAGTTTGATGGATGCTCTGAACTCTCGCGGATCCGGTTGAGCTCGAAGAAGTGTCGTCAGGGCGGAACTCCTCCTCGAATCTGAAGGAGAAGGTAGATGAGCTGTGGAGATGGAGGACGTCGCCGAAGTCTCTCGATGAAGCGGTTCCTCCTCGAATCCGTGGAGGAAAATGGATGGAAGCAAGGTGGAGGCGGCTGCTAAGGCTCAAGGGAAGAAAATGTTAGGGCAATCAACCCGTGATATGGTTTCGATGTGTGTGGCAAAGGGTTTAAGTTAGGATGATTGGACTTGATATGTGCGTTAGAGTCTTGCAGGAATTAGTAATTCGCACATGGAGTTTAGGCAAGTGTCACCACTCATGACCTCGTGCTTGAGTCGGAGAAGGAGCATTGCAGAGCCATACGCTTGATGCTGCCAAGGGACTGCCGAACGAGATGACTTGAAGCGAAGCCAAGGAAGCAGAGTTCGAGGGTAAGAGACGCGAAGGAGCATTGTAGAGCTGTGCGCTTGATGCTGCCGAGGGACGTGGCCGCGAACGAAGAGAGCTTCGGCGAGGGACTTCAAGTGAGATGAGAGAATGAGTGAATTGTAAGTGTTGGTGCAACAATGCTCCAAGCATTTATATATGTTTTGATGTTTGGATAATCATCTAAGTTAGGCAATATCTTGTGATCTAATTGCGATAATGTTTAAGTGGCAAAGGAAGTCCAAGTATGATCTTGTCAAAGGAAGTCCAAGGGACGGACTTGGTCGCGTAAGACCAAGCTTGTAGTCTTGGCAGCGTAAAGTCCAAGTGAACCTTGGCAAAGGAAGTCCAAAGTAAAGTCTTGGCAGCATAAGTCCAACCTTGCCGATATCTTCACCAAAGCTCTTCCCGAAGCCGAATTTTCATCACTAAGGAGAGAACTTGGTATGTGTTTTGTAGAGTAAAATTCTAGATTTGCATGATCCTATACTTTTATAGCTTCTTTATACCTTGATACATCTCACAAAAAGCCTTAAGAAACCTTGATTTTTGTATTGAGAAACTTAGAACCATGTGAGATGATAGGGAAGGTGTACTTGGCTCATCATGCTTGTTATGATGCATTACTATGAGCCAATGACACACCTAGAGACATAAATACCTTATGGACCAATCATTGGGAAGGCTTGTATTCAAGCAATGAATACATAGCTCAAAGAACATGGTTGGAAATTCCAAATAATATATATTTTAAACTATGTTCATCATATTTTGAAAAACAGTTTTCAAATGGAACACAAAAGTGATACAAAGTTTACAAAATCTTTAGAACTTGTGATAGGTTCTAAGTTTGTATCAATCTCGCAATCTGGAAAATATATATTTTTTAAATTATTTTTCCTTGATAAATTATGATTTCAGAAATGTATACGCAAAATTTCGTGATTTTTCGAGATTTCTGGAATTTCTACCGCATTTCTAAAATTAGGCTGAAAAGGCTGAAATTTCGGGGCCTAGCAGTCGACTGATACACTGTATTTTCTGATAATAAACTCTATTTTCTGATATTTGGTGTAGCCTTGATGTCCTAACACTATAGTATGATAATATTACATATACACAAAGCTTAGGACTGTTAATGCAGTGTTTTAGGGGGAGGTTCATAAATTACATCTTTTTTCATCCCTAAAAACCATTGTTGGTGCAAAGTTAGGACTTAACTTTTGAATTTTTGTTATGCTTTGCTTCAACTATTGTTTACACATTATAAACCATATCTTGGATTAAGGGGGAGCTTAATTTCAATATTATACCTTCGTCCAAGATCTAAACACATTATTTTCTTCATGTTTGAATCCTTCTCTTTTTGATGTATGTCAAAGGGGGAGAAGGAGTATTTAAGTTATAATTCATATTGAAAATATGATTATGTGTGCATTTAAAGACCTAACTTAAATGATTGCCAAACATCAAAAAGGGGGGGATTGTTGGTGCAACAATGCTCCAAGCATTTATATATGTTTTGATGTTTGGATAATCATCTAAGTTAGGCAATATCTTGTGATCTAATTGCGATAATATTTAAGTGGCAAAGGAAGTCCAAGTATGATCTTGGCAAAGGAAGTCCAAGGGACGGACTTGGCAGCGTAAGACCAAGCTTGTAGTCTTGGCAGCGTAAAGTCCAAGTGAACCTTGGCAAAGGAAGTCCAAAGTAAAGTCTTGGCAGCATAAGTCCAAGCTTGTAGTCTTGGCGGCATAAAGTCCAAGCATTTGGCGACCCAAGACATGACGAAACCGAAGGAAGCTCTTGGAAGCAAAGCGCAAAGGATGAACAAGTCACGGACTCGGAGGGATCCTGAAGGCGCAAAGCTTATTGAGGAGCTAGAAGGTTGAGTCTAGGTCTAGGGTATGATATCAAGTATGAATTACTCATACTTGAAGAGTATCAGTCGATCGATGTATCGATCCCGTCGAGCGTTCGACCGAATGCAGGTGAAACCCTAAACATCGATCGCCTTGGGCATATCGATCGGCCGATCATCGATCGATCGGCGCCAAGGGCATCGACCGACCGATCAAGAGGAATGACGCCACGCACGAATGCGATCGCGCTCAGCCGCCTTGATCACTGATCGATCACCTCATCGATCGATGGAGGGATCGATTGGTGATCATCCAAAGGAGGTTTTAGTAAAGCTTGGCTAGGGCTAATCCACCTTACGGATTGCTGTGGAGTAGGAGCGTCATCTCCGAACCACGTAACATCGGGTGTTAGCATTGGTTTCGTATTTCTTATTCGTATTCGTTTTCGTATTTGTATTGCTTCCGCTAACTTGTTTGTAGAATCGAAGAAACGCTAATCACCCCCTCTCAAGCAGTTCCAAGGGTCCTAACAAGTGGTATCAGAGCCCGGGGCTCTTCTACGAACTAACCGCCCGGAGCTAAGACATGGCTTTGGTAATGTCCCCTTTGATTGCATTTAAAGCACACAAATGTGCTCTTTGCTTCTAGTTATGGGAACTCCGGCATTCTTTGACTTTGGGTTGACTTTTGGTGTCGGTGTCTTCTTCTTAGCTAATTTTGGGTATTTACTCTTGTAATGCCCTTTCTCCTTACACTCAAAGCATATTATGTGATCTTTATTTAAAATTATTATGCTTGAGTTACCTAGAGAAGTGGAGGACTCTTGGTCACTTCTTCCGGAGGTAGATGCCTCGTTTTGATCTTGCTCCAGAGTGGAAGATTGCCTCTCCTCCCCCTCAATGCTAGAGGTGGAGGTCTCCACCAAATCATCAACATCATCAAATGTGGATGGCAATTCTTCCTCAGCATTCTCCTCTACTTGTGCCAGTTGGGAATTTTCTTGGAATTTCATTACCTTATTCCATAGTTCCCTTGCATCCCTATAGTTACCTAATCTAGACCAAATATTGTTAGGTAACACATCACTAAGTAATTCGATTACCTTGAGATTTGTCTCGAAGTCCTTGATTTGGTCTTGCGTCCACCTTGACTTCTCAATTTGCCTATTTCTTTCATCCCTAGGCAATTCAAAACTGTTTTCTAAAATTAGCATAAAATAAAAATCGGTTTCTAGGTATAACTCCATTTTTCTTCTCTACCATAGGAAATCTCCTTCGAATCTTGGTGGTTGGAGGTTGTAGTCGGCCATCTTGTAGTGCTTGTGTCAGCGGTTAGTCTTCGACAAGCTCCTTGGCTCTGATACCACTTGTAGGGTCGATGATGGTCGGCTAGAGGGGGGTGAATAGCCCTCAATCATCATATGATGGAATTCGTTCGTTCTTCTTGCGTCGCTTGTCTACGATTGTCGTTAGCGCAGTGGAAACAATAGAAACAATAATAATACTAACAACAATACAAGTATATGCAAACACACACGATATACGTGGTTCGGAACCGAATGGTTCCTACTCCATGGGCGATCTCACCGAGCTCTAGTTATGCGCATGACACTAACTAAACTCCTTCTCGACTACACGTCGGAGGTGAAGGAACCTCTCACAAGCAATAACAACAGTAATACTACAAGAAATACAAAGACACTAAAAAATACAAGTAAAGAATGCTTTACAACTCTTTGCTTTGAACCCTTTCTTGTTGCTTGCTTTGGATGACTCTTGAAGAATTGGAATGCAGCAGCAATTCCCCTCCAATAGCTTCCTTAAAGTCTTTGCGAAATCCTCCATCTTGAGCTCCATTTATAACCTGCATCAAGTTGATTTTGCGCCCAACAGTCGACTGCCAAAAGTCCCCAATCGACTGCCCCTATAGCCGTTGTCTCACAACGGCCAGATCCACGTTGGACAAGTTCCAACGGATCACCTACCAATCGACTGATCATGCCCATCTGTCGACTGGTGACCTAGTAGTCGACTGCCCAGTCGGCTATGGAGCATTTTGTACTCGCGACATTCCCATTAGTCGACTATCATCCCTCGGCAGTCGACTGCTGTCGACATCAGTCGACTGCCAAGCATAAAACCACAGTCTAACACCAGTCGAACTTTAGTCGACTCAGAGCAGTCGACTGGCACCTATGTCAGTCGACTGATGTCGGGTAAAACCTCAAACATTAAGTTGTTTGAGCATCCGACACTCAGTCTTAGCCACTTGGCCAAGTCCACCTCATCCCTCATGGAGTTTCCCACCGAAGCTCTCTTCCCTTGGCTTACGTCCCTCGGATGCGCCAAGTGCACAGCTTCGCAATGCCATCCTTCATGTCTCTTGCCCTCAAAGTATGCTTCCCTTTGGGCTCACTCCATTTGCTCTCCGTCCGACGGTCCCTCGGATGCACCAAGCGTACGGCTTCGCAATACATTTCTCACCAAGCACCAAGCGCACGGCTTTGCAATGCTTTGGACTTTTCAACACCAAGCTCCATGCTTGGATTTTACATGCCAACTCCATGTTGGACTTTCCCACACCAAGCTCCATGCTTGTCATAAGTTTTGTCTATCATCAAAATACTGCTCGAGTCAAACTCAAGTCAACATGGGTCGATTGCACCAACATACACTCCTCTATTGGTATCCACACGGACAAATGGTGGAGAAAAACAACCAAGATTGTGCTAGAACTCCTTGAAAGTTTCAGCGAAGATGAGGAATGGGAGAGAACAAGAAGGAGAGCACCAAGGAAGAAGATGAAGTTACTTCCAATAACTTCCCACAATCAAAATATTGGTCGGCCACTTCATTCTTGGGGGATTACATGCATGCATGTAATTCCAAGAGCCACATGATAAGTCCATGATGATGTGGAACACCATCTTTTTCTGGCCCCCATGCCATGTCACCATGACATGGCAATTGGTCAAGTCAAAATTGACCATTCATCTTCCCTCTTAAGTCAAGTCAAACTTGACCTCTTATCTCCCATGGTTGATTAAATCTAACCACTTGATTCAAGTCAATTTGATTTAATGAATCTCTATTCATTAATTTAAATTGACTCAATAAATCAAATCTAAATTAGACTCATTCAACACTTGAATCAAATTGAGTCTAACTCAATTAGTCTAATTTGGATTACTCATAATCCAATTTGGTTCATCCCTTGAACCTAATCCTCATGGTTCATCATATGAATATAATCTCCATCTAATTGCCCTTTGTGTGTGAACCTATAGGTTCTTGTAACATTGGCAATGCTCCTAAACGGATTTAGGAACATAAGCAATGAGCGGTATCTAGCAACACGTCATTGCTACCTAAGTTACAAGAATGTTGAGCTCCAATATCACCTTTGTGACTACTAATTGTGACTCTCACAATATGTGACAATGTCCCTCTATCCTTGATATCTAGATTGACCAATTGAGGCATAGACTGTGTCATCCTCGGTACAATTTATATCTTGAACTCCAAGTAGACTCACTCTAATCAAATGAGCTCAATATCTCATATTAACTCATTTGGGCATGGCCATGCACTTCATGGTCTCACTCTATCAAGAATAACGATGTCACTTCCATCATATAGGAGGGATAGATCCCATCTACATCACTCACATCCCTCCGCATAATTTGTTACATACCCAATAATCGCCTTTATAGTCCACCCATTTACGGGTGACGTTTGACGAAGCCAAAGTATGCAACTCCTTATGTAGGGAACCATGGTGACTTCAGGTCCAAGGACTAATGGTCATACTAATAGTCACATGAGAAAGTATATGACACTCATATAACGATCCATGATACTTTCTCATGGCGGATCATTCAGTATACATTCTCTAATGCATACCCATGTGTCAACTTGATATCTCATATCCATGACTTATGAGATCAAGTCATCGAGTTGACCTATATGCTAGTCTCTACGCATTAACATTGTCCTTGAATGTTAATACTTGACTATGAATGATTAAGAGTAGCGTTCTCTATATCATCTCATTATCGATTCAACCAATCGATTGATATAGATAATAACCTTCAACTCAAGGACGTTATTATACTTAGTTTATTTGGCACCAATACAAGTAAATATAATAACCATTCCTTTATAAATAGGAATATGATACAATAAAGTCCATACAATAATCATCACATGATTGACTCTAGTACTTTCACTAACAATCTCCCACTAGCACTAGTGCCAATCACCGTAGTATATAATACCCAATGACCTAGTCTGACCATCATGATTTTCTATGCCAAAGCCTTGGTCAAGGGATCTGCGAAGTTAGCCTCTATGGGTGCTCTGCAAATCTTCACATCTCTATCAATAATCTCTCGAATGAGATGGAAGCGTCGTAGTATGTGTTTGGTCCGCTGGTGTGAGCAAGGTTCCTTAGCCTGTGCAATCGCTCCATTGTTGTCACAATAGAGCTCTATGAGATCTGCTATGCTAGGAACCACCCCAAGCTCAGTAATGAACTTGTGGATCCAAACTGCCTCCTTTGCTGCCTCAGATGTAGCGATATACTCGGCTTTTGTTGTCGAATTAGCAACTGTGTCCTGCTTCGAACTCTTCCATCTCACAGTGCCACCATTCAAGCAAAACACGAACCCTGACTGTGATCTATAATCATCCTGGTCAGTTTGGAAGCTAGCATCGCTGTAACCCTTTATAGCTAGCTCCTCATCGCCTCCAAATATCAAGAAGTATTTTTTAGTCCTTCTCAAGTACTTAAGAATATTTTTGACTGCTATCCTGTGACGCTCACCTGGATCTGACTGGTATCTACTCGTGATGCTCAAAGCATATAAGACATCAGGACGAGTACACAACATGGCGTACATGATCGATCCTATAGCAAATGCATAAGGGATATTATCCATGCGGTCTCTCTCCTTTCTAAAAGAGGGAATTTGAGTCTTCGAAAGACTCACACCATGTGACATTAGCAGAAGTCCCTTCTTGGAATTCTGCATGGCAACCCGTAGTAATACCTTGTCAATATATGTACTCTGACTTAGGCTAAGAAATCTCTTAGATCTATCTCTATAGATCTTGATGCCTAGAATACAGGTTGCTTCACCTAAGTCCTTCATTGAGAAGCATGTCCCCAGTCAAGTCTTCACAGACTGTAGCGAAGGGATGTCATTCCCAACGAGTAGTATGTCATCCATATACAATACAAGGAAGACAACTATGTTCCCTTTAACCCTCTTGTAGACACAGAGTTCATCTTCATTCTCGATGAAACCAAACTGTTTGATTGCATCATCGAATCGAAGATTCCAGCTCCGAGAAGCTTGCTTTAGCCCATAAATGGACCTTTGCAGCTTGCATACTTTCCCAGTATGCTGTGGATCTACAAAACCCTCAGGTTGTGTCATGTACACATCCTTGAGTAAGTTTCCATTCAGAAATACGGTTTTGACATCCATCTGCCAGATCTCATAATCGTGGTATGTTGCAATAGCAAGTATGATCCGAATGGACTTAAACATCGCCACTGGAGAAAAGGCTTCATCATAGTCAATACCATGAATTTGCTTGAAACCTTTAGCCACCAATCGACCCTTATAGGTATGCGTAAGTCCATCCATGTCAGTCTTTCTCTTAAAGACCCACTTACACCCAATGGGTTTGACCCCTTCAGGTGGATCAACCAAAGTCCATACTTGGTTGGTGTACATGGATTCCATCTCAGATCTCATGGCCTCTAGCCATTTCTCAGAGTCTGGGCTCATCACAACTTCCTAATAGGAGGTAGGCTCATTCTCAATGAGCATAACGTCATCATGGTCAAACAAGAGAAATGAGTATCTCTCAGACTGACGACGTACCCTATCAGACCTGCGAAGAGGTAGGTCTACCTAAACAGATAGTTGTTCCACAACTCTTTGTGCAACAATCTCATCACCCACAACACTTTGTGGTTCTTGTTCAACTTCCATCAAGGCCTCAGTGCTATGGTCCTTACCTTGAATTTCTTCAAGATCGAACGTACTCCCACTAGTTTTTCTAGAAACAAAATCCCTTTCTAGAAAAACCTCAGTCTTTGCCACAAACACTTTGTGCTGACTGGGAATGTAGAAGTAATATCCCTTCATCTCCTTGGGATATCCAACAAAATAGCACTTATCTGATTTGGGTCCCAGTTTTTCTGAGACTTGACGTCGAGCGTAAGCCTCACAACCTCAAATCCTCATGAAAGACATCTTGGGATTTCTCCTTGTCCATATCGTATATGGTGTCTTTATCACAGCCTTGGATGGTACACGGTTAAGTGTGAAAGTTGTTTTGTCTAGAGCATATCTTCAAAAGGATATAGGAAGATCTATGTGACTCATCATAGATCATATCATATCTAATAGGGTATGATTCCTCCTTTCGGATACACCATTCCACTATGGTGTTCCTGGAGGAGTGAGTTGGAATAGAATCCCACACTCAGCTAGATAGTCACGAAACTCATGGTTAAGGTATTCATCACCTCGATCTGATCGAAGTATCTTAATACTCTTGCCAAGCTAGTTTTGTACTTCATTCTTGAATTCTTTGAACTTGTCAAAGGATTCTGATTTATGTGTCATGAGATACACATAATCATATCTACTGAAGTCATTAGTAAATGTAATGAAGTACCTGTAACCATCTCTAGCAGCAACATTGAAAGGGCCACATACATCACTATGTATAAGTCCTAACAAGTTTGTTGCTCTTTTTCTGTGTCCACTAAAGGGAGTCTTGGTCATCTTGCCTAAAAGGCAAGACTCGCATGTCTCATATGATTCAAAATCAAATGAGTCCAGCAGCCCATCCTTAAGGAGCTGAGATAAGCGACTCTCATTTATGTGACCTAAGCAACAATGTCAGAGATAGGTTTGGTTCAACTCATTTGACTTGAATCTTTTGGTACTTATGTTATAGATGGGGCTCTCTAAGTCTAGAAAGTAGAGTTCATTTATTAGAGGTGCACTACAATAGAACATATCATTTAAATAAACTGAATAATATTTGTTCTTTATTATAAATGTAAATCCTTTCTTGTCTAAACAAGAAACCGAAATTATGTTCTTAGTTAAAACAGGCACATAACAACATTCATCTAGTTCTAGTACAAGCCCAGAGGGCAGAGATAGATCATAAGTTCCTACGACAACAGCAGCAACTCTTGCTTCATTGCCTACTCGTAGGTCCACCTCGCCCTTTGTCAATGCCCTGCTATTTCTCAATGCCTGCACATTGGTACAAATGTGAGATGCACATCCGGTATCTAATACTCATGATGAAGAAATAGATAGATTGACTTCTATAACATTTATGCTTGAAGTATAAGTCTCACTTCTCTTCTTCTTAAGATCTTCCAGGTATGCTTTGCAGTTACGCTTCCAGTGTCCAGCTTCCTTGCAGTGGAAGCAAGTCCCTTCTTTGGCCACCCCTCCTTTGGGTTTCAGTTCTTTGCCTTTGCCCTTGGCTTGGGACTTTCCCTTACCTTTAGGCTTGCCCTTACCTTTCTTCTTTTGCACCATCAAAATGGAGTCAGATTTTCCCTTCTTAAGATTGAGCTCAGCAGTTCTCAACATGTTGAGCATCTCAGGAACTGGCTTATCAATTTCATTCATGTTGTAATTCATGACAAATTGATTGTAGGTTTGTGGCAAAGATTGCAAGATCAAGTTAGTGGCCTGCTCTTGGCCAAGTGGGAATCCCAGCCTCTGTAGGTTCTTAATGTACCCAATCATCTTGAGTACATATGGACCTACGGGAGTCCCTTCTTGCATCTTGGACTGAAATAGTGCCTTAGAGATCTCATATCTCTCGTGTCTTGCTTGTCCTTGATATAGTTGACGAAGATGTTCAACCATCTCATGAGCATTCATGAACTCGTGTTGCTTCTGAAGCTCAGAGTTCATGGTCACAAGCATGAGGCATGATATATCTAATGCATCATCTTGATGCTTCTTGTAAGCATCTTTGTCCGTTCGCGAGGCAGTGGCAGGAGGTGCCTTCGGAATGGGCTGCTCCAGGATGTACAATTTTTTTTCTTGGGTGAGAACGATTCTCAGGTTCCTGTACCAATCCAGGAAATTAGCTCCATTGAGCTAGTCCTTCTCAAGGACAGAACGCAGGGAGAGAGTGTTCGTGTGTGTCGACATGGTAATCTACAACATACACAATGCAAAAAATTAATATCATATTCCTTTTTATCATTTAATTAGGCTTTTAATCAAATGATGCTCCTACTGAATTATAGGATTTTTGTAGAATTGAGTTATGGATGTGGTCAAACTACATTACTTGATTCATACAAACTAGCTATAATTCTTACGGGACAAGATCCACATCATACTAAGCCTTGAGTTAGCTTTGGATAAATCGCCCAAGACTTAGTATGATCGGTGGGTAACACATTATCGATTACATCTCTATGCAACTCTTGTTTATAGGATCAAGACCCACATTTATAAAAGACCTTGAGTTAGCTTTGGCTAAATCGCCCAAGATTTAGTGTAAATGTGATTTTATCCTATCTTTCCAACGGTTGGAATATGGCTATAGTTCTACTCGATCCAATTGAGTTAACTAGTTTTACTCAATCTAATTGAGCTTACTCTAACCCAAGCCGTGATAGGCGGGACCAAGATTGTCCCTCCGCACCCTACCAAGATAATATGCATTGCTCTGCTTTGGCAGATTCAACAACTACAAATGATCGAGGTAGTGATGGGTATCAAGACTTAGTAGACATTTTTCGAGTTGATTCGATTATGATCTAATCTAATCGTGAATGTGTATCATATACGTATTAAGGCCTTTATTATCCTATACTAGCATGCATCACATACATACAAGCATTATATTAGCATTCATCATATACATACAAACAAAATTTACTAGCATACATCACATACATACAATATATATATATATATATATATATATATAAATTAATTGTGATTAGGTCATGGCCCTACTACGATCTTCTCAAGCCAATGAGAAGATCGGACAGTCAACCTAGGGTTAGCGGCTTCTCCAAGTGCCTCCTTTAACCGCCATGTGTTGTCGGCTCCCTCCTCGTAACTCCGTCTACAAGTGGACCTTCCACCGCTCCATTTTTGTACATTACAAACATGAAACTTGAGTTACATTCAAGTCTAAAACTATTTACAACTAGAATTTTAAAAGAAGAGGCACGACGCGCAAGTCGCATACCCTATACAACATGCACAACCACAAAAATGGCACGCAGGTCGTATTATGAATTACAACACACTATCATCCAATCATATTGGGGTTATTGGACTATGACCATCACAGAATTATACATAATTCTAAATTATGTATTTTAAATAAAATTTCTATAATTTTTCCTATTTTTTTTCAATTTTATGAGTCACATCTCCGTAACGGTCCTGCTAAGCAGTTTCCGGGCGCGATCGCGGGACAAGGCCCCTTTCGGGGATAGGGGAAGCACCCCTACTCACAAAAATAAACTTTGCGAGTGTCCCTACTAGATCTTACAGTGACTTAAGTCGCTGTCCCAAAAACCTAAAGTGAGAACTCACCGTTTCAGAGAGTTTTTCTCGGTGGTTGAAGCCTACAAGTGTCCCAACACTTGTTGCTTCGACTCTTCGAGAAAAATACCCAAAATTTTTATAAAAATAGGAAATTTACATAAACTTAAAAATCTGTAATTTTTTATATCTAATACAAAAAATACAAATTTAAAACACGTACATGCTTCGCACGTGGCTCTGATACCACTGTTGGACTTTCTGAGCCGTAAAAACCGCTTTTTGCATTGCGGAAACCTCGGAAGCCCGGCCACGGATCCGTGAAAAGATATAAAAATAAAACATGAATTCATGTATGTGTTTAAAACCTTATATCTACAAGATGAAAGCGTTACCCTTGATGCGACGCCCTTTGCTTATCCCGCTCGTCCAAATGACTTGCTGGAACTCAAGAGTGTCAAGTGTACACTCCTCTATTGGTGTCCACACGGACAAATGGTGGAGAAAAACAACCTAGAGTGTGCTAGCACTCCTTGGAAGTTTTGGCCAAGATGAGGAATGGGAGAGAGCAAGAAGGAGAGCACCAAGGAAGAAGATGAAGTTACTTCCAATAACTTCCCACAATCAAAATATTGGCCGACCACTTCATTCTTGGGGGGTTACATGCATGCATGTAACTCCAAGAGACAATGGCTCTTGGTCTCCCTCATGAGGTGGAACCACATGATAAGTCCCCCATGCCATGTCACCATGACATGGCAATTGGTCAAGTCAAAATTGACCATTCATCTTCCCTCTCAAGTCAAGTCAAACTTGACCTCTTATCTCTCATGGTTGATCAAATCTAACCACTTGATTCAAGTCAATTTGATTTAATGAATCTCTATTCATTAATTTAAATTGACTCAATGAATCAAATCTAAATTAGACTCATTCAACACTTGAATCAAATTGAGTCTAACTCAATTAGTCTAATTTGAATTACTCTTAATCCAATTTGGTTCATCCCATGAACCTAATCCTCATGGTTCATCATATGAACCTAATCTCCATCTAATTGCCCTTTGTGTGTGACCCTATAGGTTCTTGTAACATTGGCAATGCTCCTAAACCGATCTAGGAACATAAGCAATGAGTGGTATCTAGCAACACATCATTGTTACCTAAGTTACAAGAATATTGAGCTCCAACATCACCTTTGTGACTACTAATTGTGACTCTTACAATATGTGACAATGTCCCTCTATCCTTGACATCTAGATTGACCAATTGAGGCATAGACCGTGTCATCCTCGGTACAATCTATATCTTGAACTCCAAGTAGACTCACTCTAATCAAATGAGCTCAATATCTCATATTGACTCATTTGGGCATGGCCATGCACTTCGTGGTCTCACTCTATCAAGAATAATGATGCCACTCCTGTCATATAGGAGGGATAGATCCCATCTACATCACTCACATCCCTCCACATAATTTGTTACATACCCAGTAATCGCCTTTATAGTCCACCCATTTACGGGTGACGTTTGACGAAGCCAAAGTATGCAACTCCTTATGTAGGGAACCATGGTGACTTTAGGTCCAAGGACTAATAGTCATACTAATAGTCACATGAGAAAGTATATGACACTCATATAACGATCCATGATACTTTCTCATAGTGGGTCATTCAGTATACATTCTCTAATGCATACCCATGTGTCAACTTGATATCTTATATCCATGACTTGTGAGATCAAGTCATCGAGTTGACCTACATGCTAGTCTCTACGCATTAACATTGTCCTGGAATGTTAATACTTGACTAGGAATGTTTAAGAGTAGTGTTCTCTATATCATCTCATTATCGATTCAACCAATCGATTGATATAGATAAGAACCTTCTACTCAAGGACGTTATTATACTTAGTTTATTTGGCATCAATACAAGTAAATATAATAACCATGCCTTTATAAATAGGAATATGATACAATAAAGTCCATATAACAATCATCACATGATTGGCTCTAGGGCTTTCACTAACATCCAACACCTCCGACTGTTGTTGAGAGATTATCCAGATTGAAGGATGCGATGCAGCGCCTGGAGCATCAGCATTAGGCTCATCATCTTAAGATGATGCAGATGTTGCAGGCGTAGAGAGAGAATCATCGAGAGATGATGGAGCTTCTTAGGTCTTGGAGCATAGGTCATCCACCTCCTCCTCCTCCACCTTCCTCTTCTGACTAGGAATGTTATGCTATTTGAACTTAATTAATGAATTTAACAACTTTTAAATCTTGTGTGTGGATTGGTTTATGCTTGGATGTTTTCATGCTCATTACTCAAAATTTATTTTGAAAAGTAATATTATATTATTTTATTTAAAAAAATGAGGGGGAGGTTTGAAAGACTTTAAAATAGAATTTTAAAAATTTAAATTCTTTAAAAAATATTTTTATTTGAGGGGTAGTTATAATTCTTTGAAAAATATTTTGTTTGAGGGGAGTTATAATTCCTTGAAAAATATTTTTGTTTGAGGGGGAGTTATAATTCTTTGAAAAATATTTTTATTTGAGGTGAGTTATAATTCCTTAAAAAATATTTTTTTTAGGGGGAGTTATAATTCTTAGAAAAATATTTTTATTTGAGGGGGAGTTAAAATTCTTTGAAAAATATTTTTATTTTAGGGAGAGTTACAATTCTTTGAAAAATATTTTTATTTGAGGGGAGTTATAATTCCTTGAAAAATATTTTTATTTGAGGGGAGTTATAATTCTTTGAAAAATATTTTTATTTAGTAGTGATTTTGATGTATGTCAAAGGGGGAGAGAGGAGATTTAAAGTTAGAAGAAGAGATTTAAAGAAGAGATTCAAAGCTTTTATGCATATATGCATCTCATGCACTTGCATTCTGTTTAACTCAATACATTTCAGAAATATGTCAAATTTGATTAGTGCAAATTGATTCTCCTAACTTTAATTGATGTGTTGGCATACATCAAAAAAGGGTAAGATTATTGATGCAGAAAACATCACTCCTTGGTTTTGATGTATGAACCATAGTTAAAGTTAAGACTTACTTGTGTTCTAATATCAGTGTTATGTGTGCAGGCTTAATAGGAAGTCCTAGTAGATCGTGTTTATCGAATACTAGACAAATATCTTGACAGATCAGGAGGATCGGACACCAACCATGAAGTCAAGATGGGTCGTGTGGACTAGACATTTGGCATGAAGACTGGTTGGGTGATAATTACCATTTTGTCGTGTTATTTTGGTCCTTAATATCACTGTTTTTATCCTCTCGAATGACTATTTATCGATTATTATCATGTTTTATGAGTTGGATTATTTTTGGACCTTATTGTAAATTCTCCTTAATTTTGGACTATGCAAATTTTACATCTTAATTGTAGGAGATCGAGATAAGCCACTGGACTAAACTCAAATTGGATCAAATATGACTTCATCTAAGGCCATAAAGGATATTTTGAGCTGGAGGAATATGAGCCCTTCATCAAGATCAGAAGCAATGTAATAAAAGGGCTCAAATCTGTTTAATCCTGACCGTCCGATAAGATCTGATTGATCTGAGCCATCTATTTAAATATGGTGAGATCCGATCCATACATAAAGATCCACACATCTCAACCTTCCATCCAGATCAAGTTGATCACGATCGGCCTTTCAGATTGATCAGATCCATCCATTCAAAGTCGGAGAATTCTCAACCGTTGGATGCACATCCCTTAATTTGATTAATCAAGGCAATAACCTAGCTTCAGTTGGACGATTGAGATTTAATCCAGCTTAGATCGAATGGCCAAGGAAAATCATCATATAAATCCAACATTTTCACCTTCGAGCGGTATCACGCAGCACAGTGGCCCCTTTCACACGTCGATCGCCGGATTCACCTCTCCACCTCATCCACGCAACACCGTCGACCGTCCACTTCCTCCACCAAGGTTGGAGGTGGTCTCCTCCATCCCCTCCTCCACCGTCGACAACCACAGCTCCTTCATTCACAGCCGGCTTCGCCCCCTTCTTTTCCCGCAATTGCCCGATGCCTCTGCCATCTTCACCGCACCGAGTTCTGTCGCCGCCGATCATCGGAGTGGGGATTCCCTTACGGTATCATCTCATTCCATCCGACCAGCAGCTCCGGCAGCCATCTCCACAGTTTTGGCAGCCATCTCCCATTTGCGGCCATCTCCTTCACGGCAGCGTCGGTTTCCAGCTTCTATTTCAGTTCTGGTTGATTGTTTGGTAGTTTAGTTTGTGTTGAATGGTTGTAATCAAATTCACTTCCATGTTTTGAATTGCACATATTTAGATTAATTTGTTTAACGCATACATAGTGTTCGATTAAATGTCTCTTTAAGTAATTCGAATGCAGTTAGATTAAGATACTTAGTTTATGTTGTCCTTAATTTCATCGCAATCGTAGTTTAGTTAGTTGCTTTCTTTACCTCATGTTCATGCCTTAGATTTCGTTGATGCAATTATTATCTCATTTGGTTATTAGTTAAATCTTTTCTTCCCTTGAGCCTTAGCAGCCGCCTCCACCTTGCTTCCATCCATTTTCCTCCACAGATTCGAGGAGGAACCGCTTCATCGAGAGACTTCAGCGACGTCCTCCATCTCCACAGCTCATCCACCTTCTCCTTCAGATTCGAGGAGGAGTTCCGCCCTGACGACACTTCTTCGAGCTCAACTGGATTCGTGAGAGTTCGGAGCATCCAACAAACTACTGGATTCAGAAGTTTGCACCATCCCACATCCACTGTCATTTGTCGAGTCTCGATCGAGGTTCGTTGGACTTAGTCGGAGGAACTTGTTCATTCACTGGGCCTATCTTGGGTTGATTAGATCATTAATTTCCTCTTCTAGTTTTTATTTCTTTAATTCCTACATTGTTTGATTCAGTTGTTGCATGTTAGTTTAGAGTTTTAATTACCTTGCAACCGTAGGTTAGAAATCAAATTCCAAACCCCCATCTTCAATAGAAAATCCAAAGCAATAATTAGAAATCCTAAGTTTACTATTCTATCGATTACACTCATTGGGAAACGATCCGGGTCATCCACTATGTTATATTAGTGTAGTTAGGGGGTTCGATAATTAATTTGAAACGGTACCATGATAAATACCAGTCATCAAATTTTGGCGTCATTGCCGGGGAGTGTAATGATACTTGGTAGACTTAGGATTGTTGGTCAATTTTTCTAAAAAAAAATCAAAATTCAAAAATTTTTTTTAGGGCTTAATTCTTTTATTCTCTTATATATCCATGTATTTTATCATGTATGCTTCCTTTATCTTTTGATATTGTTTGTTAGTATTTTAGGAAAGACAGGAAATTTCTTTGAGCATGGATCCATATTATCATCAGTGTGGATACTTCAGTGATGCCTACTATTCAAGCATTGGGCAACAAGAGTATTATCAACCTGAACATCAAAATTATCAGTACCAGCCATAATATCATCAGCCTGTTTCTCAGTATCATCAGTCTTATCAGTAGGACAGGTATAATTCAATTTCTGGTACATCTTTTCATAATTTTGATTCAGATTTCAGGTATGGGCACACACCACAGTATGTTCTTGAGCAACCTCAGTGCTATCTACCCCCACCATCTATCGATACTTACATGCTAAGTTGGGGTGATCAAGCACATCAAGAAGAGGCTCATAATTTTTCAGCTTATCAGAGTCCATTGGGAATTCAAGATGACACATTGTGTGATGGACTACAACCATTCCAACAATCTGAGTCAACTATAAAGACATTAGAAAAGCTTTTACAACTAGAATCATTGTAGCAATAGATGCAACAACGGATGCATAACATACAAATCCAGCTGGATCTAATTGCATCATCCATTAGCCAGACACAAGCACAAGATTCCTTCCAGTCTTCCTCAGAGATCATTTCTGATGGTAGTGATGTGCTTGAGGAGATGGATTGCAGAGCTGGTGATATGTACGCTTCTACCTCTGCAGCTCTACAAGACTCCTCTGCTAATGTGCATGATGATGATGTACTATCTGATGCTCCAGATATTGATAAAGTTGCTGTTGTGGTAGATGACTTGTAGGATGATACTAGCGGCTTAGATTTACTCTGTGATGTTGTTTGTGCCCTAGATTATTCTGAAGAAAAGGAGCAGTTTCCATATACCAGTGCCAAGACTTGCCAACTAGACAAGAAGACAAGTGAGACAGTGGCAGCAAGCAATTTTGATGAGCTGATTCCCATGGAAGTGGTGGATAGCTGGAGGCCCCCAGACTGGACACTTCCATCTCAGCCAGAGTCTCCAAGAATTTTGCTGATGAAGACCTTAACAGCAAATGCAATAATCCAGCCCCAAGGCTGGACACTTTTCCTGAATCGCCTCTAACCACCAGAGATTACATATGATGAGGCGATGATATTGGTGGGAGCAGCACAGTACTATTATGATCACACCATTAAGGCGCTCACCCCCATTCAGTCCATCCCACTCCCGGCATGGATGCTTTTGTTGAATCTTCTTCAACCATCGGGATGGGATTTCTTTCGGAGCACTCCATGCCCTGTGTGGCTCCTCTTACTGAATCTTCTTCAACCGCCAGGACCTCAGGGGACCATCTCATTTCTTTTCTTATTCCTTGTATATACATTTCTTTTACTTCAGTTGTTTTTATTTTAGTTGTCATGTTTTGGTTGTTGAGTTTTTGTTTTGTCAGTTTTTCAAATAAATTTCCTATGCATTCCTTTATATCATCTTAGAAGTCATGAATGCTAGTTAAATTTGATTGTCGAGTTTCGGGGATTTATTGTCATGAATGAATTATTTGATTGCATGTGGTTACTACTTGGTGATGGATTCTATATTGATAGACTGAGTTGATTATTTTTGTTTACCTAGTGAGGATTGAGCATATTTTTATTGCTTGTGTGTTGTTCACTTGTGGTTATTGTAACTCTAGAACTTGCTTTAATTCTTTTGAGACCACACAACAAAAGGTTTGCATGATTATTATGAAGGCAATCACATTTTTTTCCTTCACTTATTTTATCATTAAATGCTTATTGAATAACATTCTAGTCGTTCATCATTTCTATTTTTCTTTTCTTCCATTACTTTCTTCTCCATTTCTATTTCTGGGTGTGTAATACTTGGATGCTCCATGATGAGTGTTTTACCCAGGATGGACAAAAATTTAAGTGTGGGGGAGAGAGTAGCTTAGGAGAATTTAGTGTAAGCATAGGCAAGTAATATTTTATCACCCTGAGCTAGCCATGCTCTTTATCTTTTTATCTGAGCTTGGAGTATAGGGAAGTGCACTACATGTCGAAAAAAAAAAGATGAAAAAAAAGTTGAAAAAAAAGAAGAATAAACATTTGGGTGCCCATGAAATAAAAAACAATATTATAAAAATTTTGACATGTGCCATTTTTTATTCATGTGTGATAGTATTTTTGTTAGTGACATCCCTTGTTGCAACTATTGAGAGATCTATTGTATATCATGAGTAGATTTGTATTGAAGTATGTGATTGATGTGAGCAAAACATATAGGGTTTTAGGAGTAGTTTTTGCTCACATCTTGTTACATTTTGCGTTAGTTTCATGAATATGTTACTCTATTTTTGTATGCATTTCCTATTTTCTAGTTCGGAGGTCTGCTCATTGTCTTTTGAATGCAGGTTGGTTTTTCGGGCGGAAAAGACGCATTTTCGGAGCGAAAGAAGGACATTTCATGCTAGACGCAGAGTGGGACATGGCCGGGGCGTGTTGATTCACACGGTCGTATCCGATGGGCGAAGATCAACACACCAGGGTCGCACACGACCTAGTCGTGTGGAAACACACGGCCGTGTGGCGGCCCGATGGAGTTGTGCGACTAGGGTTTTTTCCCGATTTCCCAGCGGTCCGAGGCGACGTCTATATAAGGATGGCTCTGCCCAAACCCTAGGGAGGAGGCACGACGACTAGGATGGCACGCCGAAGCACAAAAAAGCTTCGGTAACTCACAGCAGGGTAGAGGAACACCGTCGGAGGTCCACAACTTGCAATACAACGCAGGAGAGAAGATCACAACGCATTGTATATCTCTATTTCTGTGCTCTATCTCTATTGTATTCGAACTTAAACATATTTTGTGATTCTTCCTTCGTATTTATGGAATAGTATTTTTTATTTTAGGATTAGGGAGTAGCTTGAGTTCATATACAAGGTTGGTTCATATTAAATTCTGGCCAAAAGTTTGATTTGACAGTTGGTAGTGTTGGTTTTGCCCCTAAGCTCTGATACCAATTGTTGGGAACATGCTCCTAGGAGACTCATCGGCTCCCATGTCCCCGGATTAAATTTTCACTAATGAAAACTAATCCGGATGGGATGAGTTTCCTAAGCACAACCAATTCATCGTCGTGCTAACGACTTGAGCAATCACTTGAACAAACTAGTTGTTCAAGCAACACAACTCTTCTAGTCGATTAGCCGCGGAATAGACAATGTCCGGATCGCCGGTTTTTGTGTTTATACTCGGGATCCAAGTATTATTTAGCCATTTACTGAAATATAACATGCTTATATTTGTAAAACAAAACAAGCAAGTAACCATCCACACAAAACATGCATATAATTGAAAAACAATTATAAACATAATACAAAAGAACACTAATCAAAATAAACAAGATTATACCTCTTGTTATACCTCTTGATCTTCTATTGTATGTCCTTCCTCCTTTTGGACGTCGTGTGGGCGACGATCTACCAAAAGTTGAAGCCACCTAGATCACCAATCTTCCTTTCCTTGTTCACTCCGAACAAATGAAGATCCTAAAACAAACCTCATCTTCCTATCTAGATCCGGCCACCAAGTCAATAAACTCGATGTTACCACCGACCAAGGAAGAGAACATGGAGTATGGAAACCAACCAAAAGGGGAAACAACAAGGGAATGGGCGCCGGCCAACACTTGGAGAAGAAGAAGGAAAACACCCCTTCTCCTTGTTGCCGCCCAAACCCTAAACTAGGCTCTCCTTAATTTATGGCTAAGGATGAAGGGAAGAAGAATAGACTAAGCTTTGGCCAAGGTAGAGGGAAGAAGGAAGAGGGGCCGACCATCATTGGAAGAAGAAGAATAAAATTCTTTTCCTTGTTGCCGCCCAACACCAACAACCAAACCCTAACCCTAGCCTCCACTCCTATTCCTATCCCAACTAGGATTGGTTGCCTCCTATGGGAAGGAACCCTAATCTCATCCATCACAAGCCATAGATCAATGGGAGAAGCTTGGGCGCCGGCCAAACCAAGGAGGGAGGAGGAAGAAAGGTGCCGACCACCAAAGGAAGAAGAAGAAGAACTTACCTTATTTGTGGCCACCCTAAAAACCCTAACCTCCCCATCACCTTGTTGCCGCCCAACACCTAGCCTCTTCTCCTCTCCATTGTTTTGCCGCCCACCCTAGTCCACCCCTTTTATAGAGTTAGGGATAAGCCTTGGTTTACTCTCCACCATTGGTTCTAGGGATTTAATCTCAACTGTCGGATCTAGAGATTTAATCTCAACCGTCGGATCTTAGAGATTTAATCTCTACCTTTGGATCTAGAGTTTTGTTTCTATCCATTGGATCTAAGCTTCATGAGGTGTTAATAGGATACAATAGGGACCATGAGGAGGAGTTGGGTCTTGGCCACCCATGGATCAAGTCCACATAAAGTCCGATCCACTAATGATGATCCAATCCACTAAAGGTCCATCATTGATCTACCTCACCAACCCCCATATGATAATATGGGCTCCATATATTATTTGTACATTTTCTCCCCGTGTTTAAGATCTCGAATGTCCGTCGATTAATTAATTTACTGACCATTAATTAATCAACTTCTAACTCCTTGAGTAGTACCACTCAACTTTTTCATCATGCCGGACTAAGTCCACCTGCAGGGTTTACATGATGAACCTTATGACCTCCTCAAAGGGACATTATCATCCTAATATATAGGACACGGTTTCCTCCTATAATCATGTTGGGTTTCCGACACCGCGGCGTATGTGTGTTCGATCATGTTTCGTAAACATGAGCACAGCGGAAGCAATAAAATTAATAAATCTACATTTATTACAACACACACATCACACGCATGCATAGTACAACAAGTGTAAACATAACCATAAATTTAAATTTGCAATAAAAGGAAATTTAACTACGTTATACCTTTCGTATTACGTGTAGCGGGAACGGCATCAACCGGAACGATCCTCACTAGAATCGTCTCTATCCGTATCCACGCCGAGTATCCTTAGGATGACTTCGCTAAGCCACAAGCTTCGTCTTCGTACGAGTTACTAGCTTCGTGTTGAAGACGACGTGATCGAGAGATGATCACGATCCGAATCCAAATTCGGATGCAAAGACGAGTCCTCAAAACTCTCTTCTCCGGAGAGGTATTCGTCAATCGTTTGACGAATCCTTCGTCCTCCACCTCAGAGGATTACCGGAGATCGAATCCCCGGTAAGTTAGCCACTGTCGGAGCTCTAACCGTTGTCCAAATGACGCTCCGATGAGAGGAGAACAAGCTGTCCAGAAAACTAGACAGCTTTGGTGGAGACCTTGCGCCGCCCAAATAAGGAAAGCGGCTTGCTCACCTTCTCGCCGGAGCCAAGGAGGATCACCGGAACTCTTCCGGCAGCAGCTCGACGTCGGCAATGGGAGAAGACGGCAGCAGCTGGTGGCCGGTTGGAGAAGAGGGGCGGCAGCTTAGGGTTGGCACCGAAAACTCCTTCAATGGGGTGGGCGGCAACTTTTTGCTAGGGTTTTGGATTAGGGCTTAATTATCCCTTAAGCCCTCTTTTATAGAGAACTAATTCTCTTAATGGTTATTGGATCATAACCATTAGGCCCGTTAACCCGCTCCATTAAGATAAGTTAAAATAAACCAAACCATGATGGTTTATTTTAAGTTAAAATGAACCAACTTTTGGTTCATTCGTTTAAAATAAACCAAACCCTTTGGTTTATTCTCCTCCATTGGATTAGAACCAAACCATTTTGGTTCATCCATTATGTCTTCATAAGACACGGCCCATCCACGCTTCCATTGCGACTGAAACGATTTCATGCTCGCTTCATGTTTGGTCCAACCAAACCTAGTTTCTCTCGGTCTGAGAATCCCATTCTCAAACTCGTTTTAAATCCTTTGGATTACGCTCGTTGTGCGTGTGACCAAATAGGTTCTCGGTTTATATTGGTCGTCTATAATTAACCATTAATTATAGAACGATCATGAGTGGCACCTAGTAGTACATCATGATCCCCAATTAACCGAAAAGATCAACGGTTGATCCAGAACTATTTTTGAAACCCTTCAGCAGCTCGAATGATTCGTGCCCCATTCCCTTCACTCATCTTATACCCACTTGGTTCAGGACATGGTCTATAGTGTCAGTCCCCACTAGGCTAACTACGTCACACCTAGCCCAAGTATCATTTCCTCGTCCTACGGATTCTAGTTACTGCACATGTATCGAAGAGTACCTTACTCTAAACATGTAATGCTTTGGCCAAAGACTTTAGTAACAATCCGATGAGAGGCCATGGGTATACATCTCCTTGCAAGGAGTGGTGAATCCTTTATAGACTATTCAAACACCTTCGATCATTTCGACTTATACCCAATCATCCCGGGTCCACATCTCCTTAGAGATGTTTGCTTAAGATGTCAAAGCATAAGTCTCCATGATCAAGATGACTTGAATACCGCAAGTCAAAGGAACATCGCACTTAAGCCAAGAAGAACTTCATCGACATATCTATATATGCAGAGAACCATATGAAGTCTTACTACCGTCACTCCAATGAACTAGTTACCATAACTAGCATCCACGATCAACTCCGACATCACAATGTCTCCAGGAGAATCACCGCTTAGATACACCAAGGAGTATACCTTGTAGTCTCGGCTGTAATCGATGGTGTCCAAATCCATCAATTCATCGACTAGGGATAATTCCGATACATCACAATTACATATGTAGAGATACTCACTAGTTGTGATCCAATCACAAATTCTCTCATGCTGTGAATCGTATCGTGGACATTCAGTAAATGAGTTTAAGATCCAATCAAATACATGAAACATGTATACTCAAATAGTGAATCTTCATTTATCATATAAATGGTTCATACATAAGGCGATTTCCTTAGGACATCTCTCATATATTACTAACAGACTCCCACTTGGCCTAATGCCAATCGCTACGGTATCCAATACCATAAGCTGTGACATGACCCTCAAACTTGCTTTGAGGTAATGTCTTAGTCAAAGGATCCGCTAAGTTCCTTTCAGTGGGGATTTTCTCAATTTGTATTTCGTTCCTACTGATGATCTCTTTGATAAGATGATAGCGGCGAAGCTCATGTTTGGATCGTTGATGAGACTTTGGCTCTTTCGCCTGTGCAATTGCTCCATTGTTGTCGTAGTAGACCGGTATTGCTTCAACAATGGCCGGAATCACACCAAGTTCATAAACGAACTTCTTGATCCAAACCGCTTCCTTTGTTGCTTCCAAAGCTGCAATGTATTCTGCCTCAGTAGTAGAATCTGCTACAGTGTCTTGTTTGGAACTTTTCCAACTCACTGCGCCCCCATTCAAGGTGAACACGTATCCAGACTGAGACCTGGAATCATCCTTGTCTGTCTGGAAGCTGGCATCCGTATACCCACGTATCACCATGTCCCCTTCTCCATATATTAGGAACACATCCTTAGTTCTTCTTAAATACTTAAGGATCGTCTTAACAGCCACCCAATGATCCATTCCTGGATCAGACTAGTATTTGCTCGTGACACTCAGAGCATACGATACATCGGGCCTCGTACATAACATAGCATACATGATAGATCCTATTGCGGATGCATAGGGAATCTTACTCATGCAAATCCTCTCGTCTTCTGTGCGCGGACACATAGACTTCGAAAGGTGTACCCCATGCCTGATGGGTAGGAAACCTCTCTTGGATTCCGACATGCTAAACCTCTTTAGCACTCGGTCTATATATGTAGACTGCGAAAGACCAAGCAACCGTTTCGATCTATCTCTATAGATCTTAATCCCAAGGATGTAGGTTGCTTCTCCCAGGTCTTTCATGGAGAATGTCTTGGATAACCAAACCTTAACTGACTGTAAGATTGAAACATCATTTCCTATAAATAATATGTCATCAACATATAATACTAGGAACACGACTGCACTCCCACTAACCTTCTTGTACACACAAGGTTCGTCTGGATTTTGTGAGAAATCAAACTTTTTGATGGTCTCATCAAAACGGATATTCCAGCTCCTGGATGCTTGCTTCAATCCATAAATGGACCGTCACAATTTGCATACCTTGGTTTTATCAACCGATGTGAAACCCTCAGGCTGTATCATATACACATCCTCGAGCAGGTTTCCATTAAGGAAAGTTATTTTCACATCCATCTGCCATATCTCATAATCATAATGAGCCGCTATGGCCAGGAGCATCCGAATGGATTTAAGCATAGCTACAGGAGAATAGGTTTCGTCATAATCAATGCCTTGTTTTTGACGATATCCTTTCGCCACCAATCTAGCCTTATAGGTAATCACATTACCATCCATGTCAGTTTTTCTTCTTGAAAACCCACTTGCACCCTATAGGCTTTATGCCTTCAGGTGGGTCAACCAAGTTCCAAACTTGGTTTTCATACATGGAATCCATTTCCGACTTCATGGCACCAAGCCACTTATCCCTTTCTGAACTTGTCAACACTTCTTCATAACTGGTAGGCTCCTCATCATTAATGAGTAACACGTTGTTCGATTCACTTACGAGAAATCCATATCTCTCAGGAATATTGCGTGTTCTACCAGATCTACGAAGATGTGGTGTTACAATAGGTCCAGCCGATTGCTCATCACTATGAGTTGTCGGCTGTTGTGCTTCACCAGGTATCTCATCAATGTCTATTTGATTCTCTCGAGCCTCCTCAAGCTCGACGACACTCCCACTGTTTTCTTGCAAGAGAAACTCTTTCTCTAGAAACACAGCATGCCTTGAAACAAACACCTTTTGTTCCACAGGATGATAGAATTGGTAACCCCTTGTTTCCTTAGGGTATCCAATAAATAGACATTTATCAGACTTAGCATCCAATTTGTCTGATACTGTCCGCTTCACATAAGCAGGACAACCCTATATCTTCAAGTAAGATACATGAGGTTTCTTACTATTCCATATCTCATATGGAGTAGTTGAGACTACCTTGGTAGGTATTCTGTTTAACAAGTAAACAGCTGTCTGAAGTGCATAACCCCAAAAGGACTTGGGAAGAGTCGCATGATTCATCATTGACCTGACCATGTCCAACAAGGTCCGGTTCCGTCTCTCAGATACACCATTATGCTGTGGTGTATAGGGCGGAGTCCATTGAGACAATATGTCATTGTCTCTTAGATAATCAAGAAACTCTTGACTTAAGTATTCACCACCTCGATCCGATCGAAGTATTTTAATACCTTTGTCATGTTGTTTCTCTACTTCATTTCTGAATTCTTTGAACCTTTCAAAGGCTTTAGACTTGTGTTTCATCAAGAACACATACCCAAACCGTGAGTGATCATCGGTGAAGGTAATGAAGTAGCTATAGCCTCCTAAAGCTTGAGTTGACATAGGTCCACATACATCAGTATGTACTAGACCTAGTAACTCTCCCACTCGTTCACCTTTTCCAGTAAAAGGTAACTTGGTCATCTTGCCTTTTAAGCATGATTCGCATGTATTGTATGAATCCAATTCAAACGATTCCAGAATTCCACATCGGTGTAATTCGGACATGCGTTTCTTGCTTATATGGCAAAGACGACAATGCCACATATAGGAGTCTATTTGATTATCCTTTCGAGCACGCGTGTTGCTCGCTTCGATATTGAAAATGTCACTGGAACTTTTCCAACGTATAAATGCCATTACTCAAAGTTCCAGTTCCATAAAGTACGCCATTCAAAGTTATATAACAACAATTGTTACTAAACGTCAAATGGAAACCATTTCTATTTAAACAGGAAATAGAAACAATGTTCTTTATTAGAGAAGGAACATAATAGCAATTGTCTAGTTCCAAGACTAGTCCACTAGGGAGCTTCAACAAATAAGTTCCGATGGCGACCGCAGCAACCTTTGCTCCATTGCCAACTTACAAATTTGACTCCCCTCTGACAAGTCTTCTTCTATTCCTTAGCCCCTGTATGTCATTACATATATGTGAGCCACACCCAGTATCCAATACCCAAGTGTCTAAGGAAATAGAATGACAATCAATAACGAAGATACCTGAAGAGGATGGGGCATCAGATGCCTTCTTCTTCATGGACTCAAGATAAATCTTGCAGTTTCTTCGCCAGTGGCCTTCCTTGCCACAATGATAGCAAGTGCCCTTTTGCGTTGGTTCCGCCTTCTTTGCCTTTTTGTTCTTCCCTTTCTTCTGTTCTTTTGCCTTCCTCTTAGAACCTTTCCTTGAGGAATCAACTAATGAGCGCTTCTCCTCATGCTTCAGAAGGCTCCACGATCTTGGCATATTGAGGAGCTCGGGAATAGTGGATTCCAATTTGTTCATCCGATAGTTCATCACGAATTGTGAGAAACTCTTGGGCAAATAATGCAGAATTAAGTCAATACTTAATTCGTGATCCATCACAAACCCGAGGGTAGCTAGCCGCTCGATGTACCCGTTCATCTTTAGCACAAACTGGACTACAGACGAACCTTCTTGCATCTTCGTGGTGAAGAGGAGCCTAGAGACCTCGAACCTTTCGGATCTCGCTTGCTCATCGAACAACTCATGAAGATGAAAGACCATAGTATTAGCATCCATATGCTCATGCCGCTCGTACCATCGCCGCTAGCATGATGCAACTCGCCAGCTCAGAATCTGCCACATGCTTCTGATAGACCAACATTTGGTCTGGAGTTGCATCGTCCTTAGGACGGTTGGGAAGAGGCTCTTCAAGGACATATGCAAGCTTTTCTGCCTTGAGAACAATTCTCAGGTTTCTAAGCCAGTCCAGGAAGTTAGGCCCAGTCAGTTTGTTTGAATCCAAAATAGTGTGCAAATTCAAAGACGTCATGATCAATTTATTGACCTAGAAATACAAAACGAGCATATATGAGAAAAATGATTTAAAATGCATCAATATACATTCATAAATCCCATTCATTTTTCGAATTTCAAAAACCCCAAAATCACTTCGGGAGATCGTAGGTCCATCTCTGAATGGGCTGATATCCATCATAGATATGAACAACCTTGGAGAGAGTCCAACAAGCCATTCATAACTACGACGGTAGGTATCAACTATACCGATTGCATATCACGTATATGCAACTATCACAATGTGCTATCAACTAATTGAATGTTCACACATACATCGGGTTGTTAACACATTAACAAGTATGCATCATATGCATAACACCCAACTTCACCTCCCTTTACATCGACCTTGGAGAGAGTCCAACAAGCCGATACTCCAGGTTAAAGCCAACCCATTAATCGAGAAATAGTTTTAATATGGTTAGAGCGCATTTAACCAATTAGCCCAGCTTGGAGAGAGTCCAACAACCAAAGCTAACGATTGACCTCTGACTCTTACCATATTAGTATTAAACTATTCCATGGTTTGAACATGTTCGGGTTCGAGCCGGGCTTGGAGAGAGTCCAACAACCCAAACAAGAAACGGAACTCTGGTTCTAACCATATTAATGGAAGGTGTAGGCTTTAATATTGAGTTAGGGTTTTTATGTCTCATCCTCTTTGCATGCAAATAACTATTATCTACATGGCATGACATACATGACATACATCTACATGTCACGACACGCATGACATAATGATATGCATCTAATGCAATTACATGGCATACAATTATGTCATGTACATAATTTCCTTATTTGTCATAATTATTTATGGAAATAAAATATGTTTAAGATTTGATTCTCCAAATCAAATCATGATTAAATTAGGAAACAAATTTCCAAATCTAATCACATATTTTATTTATGGAAATAGTTGATTAAGGAAAATCAATTTAGGAAACCAATTTCCTAAATCATCAAAACTACTTATGGAAATAAAATATTTTAAGATTTGATTTCCCAAATCAAATCATGATTAAATTAGGAAACAAATTTTCAGAATCTAATCAAATATTTTATTTATGGAAAATATCAATTTCCATAAATACTTCCAACTTTCCAAAAGTGGAAGATTTCCATAAATACTTCTAGACTTTCCAAAATTGAGAAATTTCCATAAATACTTCTAAATTTCCAAAATTAGAAAATTTCCAGAAATAACATTATGACTATCGCAAAACCATTTTACGATTATGTCGAAACACAACCTGGGCTCTGATACCACTGTTGGGTTTCTGGCACCGCGGCGTGTGTGTGTTCGATCATGTTTCGTAAACATGAGCACAGCGGAAGAAATAAAATTAATAAATCTACATTTATTACAACACACACATCACACACATGCATAGTACAACAAGTGTAAACACAACCGTAAATTTAAATTTGCAATAAAAGGAAATTTAACTACGTTATACCTTTCGTACTACGTGTAGCGGGAAGGACATCAACCGGAACGATCCTCGCTAGAATCGTCTCTATCCGTATCCACGCCGAGTATCCTTAGGATGACTTCGCTAAGACACGAGCTTCGTCTTCGTACGGGTTACTAGCCTCGTGTTGAAGACGACGTGATCGAGAGATGATCACGATCCGAATCCAAATTCGGATGCAAAGACGAGTCCTCAAAACTCGCTTCTCCGGAGAGGTATTCATCAACCGTTTGACGAATCCTTCATCTTCCACCTCAGAGGATTACCGGAGATCGAATCCCCGGTAAGTTAGCCACTGTCGGAGCTCTAACCGTCGTCCAAACGACGCTCCGACGAGAGGAGAACAAGCTGTCCAGAAAACTGGACAGCTTTGGTGGAGACCTTGCGCCGCCCAAATAAGGAAAGCGGCTTGCTCACCTTGTCGCCGGAGCCAAGGAGGATCACCAGAACTCTTCCGGCAGAAGCTCGACGCCGGCAATGGGAGAAGACGGCAGCAGCTGGTGGCCGGTTGGAGAAGAGGGGCGGCAGCTTAGGGTTGGCGCCGAAAACTCCTTCAATGGGGTGGGCGGCAACTTTTTGCTAGGGTTTTGGATTAGGGCTTAATTATCCCTTAAGCCCTCTTTTATAGAGAACTAATTCTCTTAATGGTTATTGGATCATAACCATTAGGCCCGTTAACTCGCTCCATTAAGATAAGTTAAAATAAACCAAACCATGATGGTTTATTTTAAGTTAAAACGAACCGAACCAACTTTTGGTTCATTCGTTTAAAATAAACCAAACCCTTTGGTTTATTCTCCTCCATTGGATTAGAACCAAACCATTTTGGTTCATCCATTATGTCTTCATAAGACACGGCCCATCCACGCTTCCATTGCGACTGAAACGATTTCATGCTCGCTTCATGTTTGGTCCAACCAAACCTAGTTTCTCTCGGTCTGAGAATCCCATTCTCAAGCTCGTTTTAAATCCTTTGGATTACGCTCGTTGTGCGTGTGACCAAATAGGTTCTCGGTTTATGTTGGTCGTCTATAATTAACCATTAATTATAGAACAATCATGAGTGGCACCTAGTAGTACATCATGATCCCCAATTAACCGAAAAGATCAACGGTTGATCCAGAACTATTTCTGAAACCCTTCAGCAGCTCGAATGATTCGTGCCCCAGTCCCTTCACTCATCTTATACCCACTTGGTTCAGGACATGGTCTATAGTGTCAGTCCCCACTAGGCTGACTACGTCACACCTAGCCCAAGTATCATTTCCTCGTCCTACGGATTCTAGTTACTCCACATGTATCGAAGAGTACCTTACTCTAAACATGTAATGCTTTGGCCAAAGACTTTAGTAACAATCCGACGAGAGGCCATGGGTATACATCTCCTCGCAAGGAGTGGTGAATCCTTTATAGGCTATTCAAACACCTTCGATCATTTCGACTTATACCCAATCATCCCGGGTCCACATCTCCTTAGAGATGTTTGCTTAAGATGTCAAAGCATAAGTCTCCATGATCAAGATGACTTGAATACCGCAAGTCAAAGGAACATCACACTTAAGCTACAGTAAGAACTTCATTGACATATCTATATATGCAGAGAACCATATGAAGTCTTACGGCTGGTCACTCCAATGAACTAGTTACCTTAACTAGCATCCACGATCAACTCCGGACATCACAATGTCTCCCGCCAGTGAGAATCAGCTGCTTGGATACACCAAGGAGTATACCTCATGCTAGTCTCGACAGAATTGATGGTGTCCAAATCCATCAATTCATCGACTAGGGATAATTTTGATACATCACAATTACACATGTAGAGATACTCACTAGTTGTGATCCAATCACAAATTCTCTCATGCTGTGAATCGTATTGTGGACATTCAGTAAATGAGTTTAAGATCCAATCAAATACATGAAACATGTATACTCAAATAGTGAATCTTCATTTATCATATAAATGGTTCATACATAAGACGATTGCCTTAGGACATCTCTCATATATTACTAACAAATCAACGGCACACCATATAAATAATATCATCTCCCAACTTACCGAGTCTATCAATTTAATCTATAAATCTCACCCATTGGTAAATCAAACAGATGAGTACTAAGTATATGTGCCCGTTATTATATCGGGATTAAGAGCATGTACAAAATAATATCTGAGGTCCGATTCGATTATGTAGTCAGCAATAAATTGAATCACCTCTATGTCGGTCCTGCTCAATACACACAAAGTGCACTAGTGTGATTCCTTGGTCAAGACAAACCAATACCAATTCACACTACAACCATTCCGATGGTTTTTCCAAAGTCATCTCGGTTGTGAGCCTTTACTTATACTTTACAAGGAGTCGATAACATGATCTCCCGTGTGACACCACACACCATGTTATCTACAATGTAACGTATTAGACAATATGCATAAATATATACAAACAATGATCATGTGATTCTTATATCAAAAATAAAGATGTTTATAGAAAAGATAAACTTTTCAGTATACATCCCTACAATCTCCCACTTATACTAAAAGACTATGCTGTGCTCTTACTGCCATACATCTGATTCCCCTTCCCTCCACATGCCTATCAAAACTCTCGCTAGAAGGGCCTTAGTGAAAGGGTCTACCAGGTCATCCTCTGATGCAATCTAGGCGACAACAACTTCTACCTCCTTTATGATTTCTCATATCAGGTGGTACTTGCGCTCTATGCATTTACTTACCTTATGGGCTCGTGGTTCCTTCGAGTTTGCAACTGCACCATTATTATCACAATAAATTGTGATAGTTCTGGGCAAACCAGGAATCACATCCAAGTCCATCAGGAAGTTCCTGAGCCACACAACTTCCTTGGCTGCCTCATAGGCTGCCACATACTCAACTTCCATGGTGGAGTCCACCACGCATTTCTACTGGACACTCCTCCATACAATGGCTCCACCTCCCAAAGTAAATACAAAACCTGAGGTAGACTTACTATTATCCCTATCCGATTGGAAGTTGCAATCCATGCAACCCACAGGGAGTAATTGGTCTGCCCGGTAAACTAGCATATAATCCCTAGTCCTTCTCAGGCACTACAATATATGCTTTACCGCAGTCCAATGTCCCTGTCTTGGATTGCTCTGATATCCGCTGACCATGCCCAAAGCAAAGCAGATATCGGGTCTCGTACATAGCATCGCATACATGAGACTTCCTACTGCCGAAGCATAAGGAAGCGCCTTCATCTCCTCTATCTCCTTAGATGATCTAGGCCACATCTCCTTAGATAAAGGAACTCCATGCCCGAAAGGTAGAAAACCCTTATTGGAGTTCTGCATGCTAAAACGATCCAAAATTGTGTCTATGTATGAAGCTTGGAATAAGCACAACATCCTTTTCCTGCGATCCCTTATAACCTTGATCCCAAGGATGTGTTCTGCTTCTCCCAAGTCCTTCATATCAAACTGGTTGGACAACCATACCCTTACGTCCGATAACACTTCGATGTTGTTGCCAACCACCAAAATGTCATCTACATATAGTACAAAAATACCACTACGTTTTCGTCACATCTCTTGTATACACAGGACTCATCCGGCCTTTGAATAAATCCATAAGACTGGATTTTCCTCATCAAAGCGGATGTCCCAAGACCTCGAAGCTCGCTTCAATCCATAAACGGACCGATTAAGCTTACATACACGACGTTCTTTGCCCTTAGCAATGAATCCCTCTGGTTGCTTCATATAGATGTTTTCCTCAAGACTTCTATTAAGGAAAGCTGTCTTGACATCCACCTGTCGCACCCCATAATCCATATGGGTTGCTATGCATAAGGGCTCCCAGACCTGACTTGAATCCATAGATTCAATCTCAGTATTCATTGTACTTTGCAAAGATATTGTATCTATATCTTGGATTGCCTCGTCGTATGTCTAGGGATCAGGTTCATGTTTGCCAGGGACCAAATCAGAAGATTCACCCAAGAACATGAATCTAAGAGGCTGTTTAACAACCCTCCCACTACGACGAGGTATCATCTGTGTATCCTCTGTGACACGCGGTGCAGTGACATGTGGTATATCCTCTTGTACCGGTGGTACTAAAGAAGTGACTTCCCCTTTTAACTCCTTCAGAACAATTTTACTCTTGGGCTTGTGGCTTTTCACATAGTCTTCCTCTAGAAATCTGGCGTTCGTGCTAACGATCACCCTCTGATTTCTAGGACTATAAAACAATCCACCCTTCGTTCCTCTAGGATAGCCAACGAACAAGCACACTTCTGTACGAGGTTCCAACTTACCATCATCTGCCTTCAGCACATGTGCTGAACTCCCCATATCCGAATATGTCTTAGACTAGGCTTTCGCCCGGTCCACAACTCTGTGGGAGTAGAAGGCACTGATTTAGATGGAACCAAGTTCAGAATGTACACCACCGTATCTAGAGCATATCCCTAGAACGAATCTGGCAAGTCAGAATAACTCATCATCGATCTAACCATCTCCATAAGAGTCCTATTCCTTCGCTCTGCTACACCGTTCTGCTGGGGTGTGCCAGGTGCAGTCAATTGGGATTGAATCCCAACCTCTGATAAGTAGTTCCTAAACTCTCCCAAGAGGTTCTCTCCACCATGATCAGATCGTAGTGTCATCCATATCTTGAATAATTATCTATAAAAGAGATGAAATATTCAAGACCACCTCTTGCCTGAATAGTCATAGGACCACACAAATCAGAATGAACCATTCCTAACACATCTTTGGCTCTATACCCCTTGGCCTGGAAAAGGCCTCTTGGTCATCTTACCCTCCAAGCAAGATTCGTAGGTTGGGAGATCCTCCACCACTAATGAACCCAAAAGTCCATCAGCTATCAACCTATTGAATTCTGCTTAGGTTAATGTGACCAAGCCTAAGATGCCAAAGATATGTTTGGTTCATTTTCGAAGGTTCTTTTCTCTTATCGGAATTAGAAGATGAGTTAATAACTTCTATTTGCACCGTGGGAGCTCATGGTTCAAGTTATAAATTTCCTATCTATGTACCTGAATAGATAATGTCCCTATTCCTTTTATAACAAATCTGTCATGAAAAGAAATAGATTATCCATCCATAAAAAATTTAGAAACCGAAATCAATTCTTTCTAAATAAGGGTACATAAAGGAAATTCTCCAAAACCTAAGTTTTATTTTTCTTAAGAGATAAATAAAACTTCTCCCACTGCAACAACCGCCACCTTCATGGCATTGCCCAAGTAAATGGTAATCTTCCCTTTAGCTAGTCATCGGGTTTCCTGGAACCCCTGCAAAGTGTTGCAGACATGATTAGTGGCTCTCATATCTACACACCAGATGCCGGTAGATAACACCGCTACTCATGTTTCAACGACTAGTCCAAAAGATATACCTTTGTTCTGTTTTGGACTAGGACGGCCCTTCTTCCAATGTCCATCCTGCTTCTAAGTAAAGTACTTGCCTTTCGACTTCTTTACTCCTCCCTGAGATCCTCCCACCATCTTTGCTTCACCTTGTTTCTTCTTCTTCTTGCCTTTCGGCTTAGAAGTAGAAACCTTTTTGAGCAACCATGGCTTGAGGACACTCTTTGAAGAGTGAATACTTGTACTCCTTAGCAGATAAGACAATATCTAGATTCTTTTCCAATCAACATTATTTGGGTATAGTAAGTTTATTTCCTTTAGTATCATAGTAAGTGGACTTGAAAGTCATTTTTGAAAATCCTAAGAATCACATAGATCATTACTTTAGATTTCAAAAAATTATTGATTCCTCAAACAATAAAATTCCGAAATCAACCAACACCTCAAAACACCGAGAATATCGCATGCCACACAGTGTGGACGTATACGAATTCTACATTTGCAAGAGGAGGTTTTACCCATTAATTTTATTATCTTGTCAATCTTACTTTTTGACAAATAAAATTAATAGTTGGTTCCTCTTTGGCCCTACAAATAAAAGAAGTGACTCCGACAGGGAGGATACTTTTATTTGCATCTAAGTGTGCACCATTACACGATACTAAGGGAATTATTTCGGATTATGTGTCTTACCGCTGTGGAAGTACACACGATCCTAGATAATTTCCTATAACCATTATTTGACCTAGTGATCCGCAAACAAACCCATCCGCATGGAGGAAGGCACTCAGAGCCGACGCGCAAGTTTGTTTGCATCACTTGTCAAATTGTAATGGAGGCCGCGGGAATTTATAAAAATAACCCTCTCCCACTTAGAAATTTGAAATTGAGGAATTTTCTAGCCTACGACATGCATATCAAACAAAAAGCAATAAATATGAAAAATAAAATTATTTTTCAACTATTATAGCTTTTGTCTTCAATATGACTCCCGTCGCATCGCCATCTCGTCCGCTCCTCCTATGCACTGTACGAGCCATCCGGAGATCCGAGACGAGACTAAAACCTATTTTAATTTACATGCATCGATCCAATACTCCACTAGGGACTGTATATGAAATCTAGATCGAAAGTAAACTCAAATAGAGAGTGGCTAAACAATGTCGTATTTAATTTACAAAAACTAAATACTTGCCTTGTCAACCCTGAGGATTCAACAAAATAAATATTTACACACATACAATCACATACACACATATGGACATAATAGTCGGATCTTATGCCTGCAACTAAAGAGTTAAACTACGCACATCCTACTATTATCCGATACATATAATATATGAAAAAGTGCATAAAAATTAACCGAATCCTAAACACACAAAATCGGAAACCATGACTCTGATACCAATTGTTGGTTTTGCCCCTAAGCTCTGATACCAATTGTTGGGAACATGCTCCTAGGAGACTCATCGGCTCCCATGTCTCCGGATTAAAATTTTCACTAATGAAAACTAATCCGGATAGGATGAGTTTCCTAAGCACAACCAATTCATCGTCGTGCTAACGACTTGAGCAATCACTTGAACAAACTAGTTGTTTAAGCAACACAACTCTTCTAGTCGATTAGCCGCAGAATAGACGATGTCCGGATCGCCAATTTTTGTGTTTATACTTGGGATCCAAGTATTATTTAGCCATTTACTGAAATATAACATGCTTATATTTGTAAAACAAAAACAAGCAAGTAACCATCCACACAAAACATGCATATAATTGAAAAACAATTATAAACATAATACAAAATAACACTAATCAAAATAAACAAGATTATACCTCTTGTTATACCTCTTGATCTTCTATTGTATGTCCTTCCTCCTTTTGGACGTCGTGTGGGCGACGATCTACCAAAAGTTGAAGCCACCTAGATCACCAATCTTCCTTTCCTTGTTCACTCCGAACAAATGAAGATCCTAAAACAAAACTCATCTTCCTATCTAGATCCGGCCACCAAGTCAATAAACTTGATGTTACCACCGGCCAAGGAAGAGAACATGGAGTATGGAAACCAACCAAAAGGGGAAACAACAAGGGAATGGGCGCCGGCCAACACTTGGAGAAGAAGAAGGAAAACACCCCTTCTCCTTGTTGCCGCCCAAACCCTAAACTAGGCTCTCCTTAATTTATGGCTAAGGATGAAGGGAAGAAGAATAGACTAAGCTTTGGCCAAGGTAGAGGGAAGAAGGAAGAGGGGCCGGCCATCATTGGAAGAAGAAGAATAAAATTCTTTTCCTTGTTGCCGCCCAACACCAACAACCAAACCCTAACCCTAGCCTCCACTCCTATTCCTATCCCAACAAGGATTGGTTGCCTCCCATGGGAAGGAACCCTAATCTCATCCATCACAAGCCATAGATCAATGGGAGAAGCTTGGGCACCGGCCAAACCAAGGAGGGAGGAGGAAGAAAGGTGCCGGCCACCAAAGGAAGAAGAAGAAGAACTTACCTTATTTGTGGCCACCCTAAAAACCCTAACCTCCCCATCACCTTGTTGCCGCCCAACACCTAGCCTCTTCTCCTCTCCATTGTTCTGCCGCCCACCCTAGTCCACCCCTTTTATAGAGTTAGGGATAAGCCTTGGTTTAATTTCCACCATTGGTTCTAGGGATTTAATCTCAACCGTCGGATCTAGAGATTTAATCTCAACTGTCGGATCTTAGAGATTTAATCTCTACCTTTGGATCTAGAGTTTTCTTTCTATCCATTGGATCTAAGCTTCATGAGGTGTTAATAGGCTACAATAGGGACCATGAGGAGGAGTTGGGTCTTGGCCACCCATGGATCAAGCCCACATAAAGTCCGATCCACTAATGATGATCCAATCCACTAAAGGTCCATCATTGATCTACCTCACCAACCCCCATATGATAATATGGGCTCCATATATTATTTGTACATTTTCTCCCCGTGTTAAAGATCTCGAATGTCTGTTGATTAATTAATTTACTGACCATTAATTAATCAACACCTAACTCCTTGAGTAGTACCACTCAACCTTTTCATCATGCCGGACCAAGTCCACCTGCAGGGTTTACATGATGAACTTTATGAGCTCCTCAAGGGGACATCATCATCCTAATATATAGGACACGGTTTCCTCCTATAATCAACGACACACCATATAAATAATATCATCTCCCAACTTACCGAGTCTATCGATTTAATCTATAAATCTCACCCATTGGTAAATCAAACAGATGAGTACTAAGTATATGTGCCCGTTATTATATCGGGATTAAGAGCATGTACTAAATAATATCTGAGGTCTGATTTGATTATGTAGTCAGCAATAAATCGAATCACCTCTGTTAGGGATCGTTTGGAAGCTAGAGGGGGGGGGGGGGTGAATAGCGTTTTTCGGTTTCTACAAAAAGATTAGCGGAAGCAAACACAATAATATATGTAAAAACAATAACAAACGCAAACAAGGCCTTTTACGTGGTTCGGAGATAGCGCTCCTACTCCACGGCGATCCTTGAGGTGGATCAATCCAAGCAAATCCACTAATAAGCTTTCTTTACAACACAACTCCTCTTCTTTACAAAGAATGAAAATCTAAGCTTAGAGAGAAGAGGAGGAGATTTAAATCACTTAGAAAGTTGAGAAAGATTGGAGAATAAGCATTAACCCCAAAAACCTCCACGACCCTCTTTTTATAGAGAAGAGTTTTTTCCGTTGAGCCGGATCGATTCATTGATGACTTACATCGATCATTGCCGCCAATTCTAACGCCACGAGCATTTGGATTAGCGAGATTTTCGCCGTCATCACTAACGGGAAAACTATCGATCGGTGACAACGCGATGTCGATTCGGCGATATGCTAAATAAGCCCGGCGATCGGCCAATACGACTATTTATGGCGATCGGCCGCCAATAATGGCGATCGATTGGAAGCTTGTATCTTTGCCGATCGAGCTAAGTCGATTATCACGATTCGAGGATAACCCCGATCGTGATAACAACCTTCCAACTTCTAATGCTGTATTTTAAGGGCCAGTTCGACTGATACCATGTTCCATCGATCATACATATATGACTAATTCATACTTGAAACACACCTAAGCCTAGACTTAACCTTCTAGCTTCTCCATCAGCCTTGCGCCTCTAGGATTTCTCTGAGTCCGCATAACTCCATCCATGCGCTTGCTTCAAAAGCTTCGGTTTCGTCATGCTTTGGGTTTCTTCTTGCCAAAGCGCTTGGACTTTACGCCGCCAAGACTACATGCTTGGACTTATCGCCAAGACTTGCCTTTGGTCTCTTCTTCGCTAAGGTCACACTTGACTTATCTTTACCAAGTCTTCATACTTGGATTTTCCGTACTTAAACACGCTCACAATTAGATCATTAAACCATTGCCTAACTTAGATGATTATCCAAACATCAAAATATATAAATGTCAGCATTGTTGCACCAACAATCTCCCCCTTTTTGATGTTTGGCAATCATTTAAGTTAGGTCTTTAACATACATAAACATATCTCAATATGAATTCTAACTTAAATATCCCTTCTCCCCCTTTGACATACAATCAAAAAGAGAAGAGATTATCCAATAAGTGCAGGAAAGAATTACATCTTGAACTAAGGTATAAAATTGAAATGAAACTCCTCCTTAATTCACGACATGATTCATGACGCAAAGCATAAACAATTAAAGAATAGGCAAATATATCCTAGCTTCGCACCAACAATTTTAGGAATAAGGGATGTAACTCCCCCTGAACCAGTGCAGCAAGAAGACTCTTCGTTTCATACAAATTATTATGTATATACTGTGGCAATTATATAATATCCATAATTAAACCTCTTAACCGATGAAAAAGCCATTTTCTAATCCAAAACAGTGTCATCGGTTCGACTGGAATAGAAGCGATCAATCGCCGATTTGGCCGATCGCTCAATAACGGCAATGATCGATATCAGACTAAAACTGAAATCCGAATTTTCAGTCAAGGTTTGACAATGCGTAGAAAATTCCATGGGTGTCCAAAAATCACGAAACTTGGCATACACATTTTATTCGACTAATATAACATATGAAAAATATTAGACGAAAAATATGTTCATCAGATTAATGGATTGATACGATATCCAAAATAACAGAATTATGACCCAAAAAGTGTAATTGTATCGTATCAATATTCATAACTTCTTACTATATGATCAACTCCTAAACTTGACAAATACCAAATTTTAGGCACTAATAGAAATGAACAACAAAAATATTTCATTTCATTGATTAAAAGTCATTACACAAATAAGAGTTTATGCCGTACAAACGGCCAAAAAGAGAATAACAAAGAAAAACAAGCAAGCTAACGATCGTCGTCCTCAGCATCCATCGGAGCAGCTGACGAACCATCGTGAGGAGGGTGTCCAGGCGCAGCAGGGCGGAGAATCGCCAGGATGTCCTGCTGCTGCCGATGTACCTCTCTCACGAGAGAGAGAAGCTCCTGATGCTCGAGGTGCAGCTCCTCAAAACGTGTGTCCACTCGCTCCGCAAACGCATCGAAGCGGGCACGGAGGGATGTGTCTGGTAGACCGGTATCGCCAACAGCAGTCTCCCCCTCATCAGGCCCCTCAGCAACATCTGCAACACCACCCTCAGCAGCTCCTTCCGCAGCGGCATCCTCTGGTGTTGGGTTTCCGGCACCGCGGCGTGTGTGTGTTCGATCATGTTTCGTAAACATGAGCACAGCGGAAGCAATAAAAATAATAAATACTCCTATTTATTACAACACACACAACACACGCATGCTATTACAACAAGTGTAGACATAACCGTAAATTAAAATTGCAATAAAAGGAAATTAAACTACGTTATACCTTCCGTATGACGTGTAGCGGGAACGGCATCAACCGGAACGATTCTCGTAAGAATCGTCTCTATCCGTATCCACGCCGAGCTCCTCGGGATGACTTCGCCAAGCCACGAGCTTCGTCTTCGTACGGGTTACTAGCCTCGTGTTGAAGACGACGTGATCGAGAGATGATCACGGTCCGAATCCAAATTCGGACCTAAAAACAAGTCCTCAAGACTTGCTTCTCCGGAGAGGTATTCGTCAACCAATTGACGAATCCTTCGTCCTCCACCTCAGAGGATTACCGAGATCAAATCCCGGTATGTTAGCCGCTGTCGAGCACTAACCGCCGCCCAAACGACGCCTCCGACGAGGAAGAAGCTGTCCAGAAAACTGGACAGCTTGGTGGAGGAGATAGGCGCCGGCCAAAACAAGGAGACAAAAGCTCACCTTGATGCCGAACCTTTTAGGGGATCACCGGAGGGTCGCCGGAGGTTCACCGGCTGAAGCTTGGTCGCCGGCAACAAGTTGGAAGGCTGCACCAAGCTGGGCGGCAAGATGTTGGGCGGCCACTAGGTGTTGGGCGGCAACTAGATGATTAGGTTTAGGGTTAGGGTTTAATCCCTATTTTATAGAGAACTAATTCTCTTAATGGTTAATGGATCATATCCATAAAGCCCGTTAACCCGCTCCATTAAGATAAGTTAAAATAAACCAAACCATGATGGTTTATTTTAAGTTAAAACGAACCAACCAACTTTTGGTTCATTCGCTTAAAAATAAACCAAACCCTTTGGTTTATTCTTATCCATTGGATTAGAACCAAACCATTTTGGTCCATCCATTACGTCTTCATAAGATGACCCATCCACGCTTCCATTGCGATCAAACAATTTCATGCTCGCTTTATGTTTGGTCCAACCAAACATAGTTTCTCTGGCCGAGAATCCCATTCTCAAGCTCGTTTTAAATCCTTTGGATTACACTGTGCGTGTGACCAAATAGGTTCTCGGTTTATGTTGGTCGCCTATAATTAACCATTAATTATAGAGCGATCATGAGTGGCACCTAGTAGTACATCATGATCCCCAATTAACCTAAAAGATCAACGGTTGATCCAGAACTATTTCTGAAACCCTTCAGCAGCTCGAATGAATCGTGCCCCATTCCCTTCACTCATCTTATACCCACTTGGTTCAGGACATGGTCTATAGTGTCAGTCCCCACTAGGCTGACTACGTCACACCTAGCCCAAGTATCATTTCCTCGTCCTACGATTCTAGTTACTCCACATGTATCGAAGAGTACCTTACTCTAAACATGTAATGCTTTGGCCAAAGACTTTAGTAACAATCCGACGAGAGGCCATGGGTATACATCTCCTCGCAAGGAGTGGTGAATCCTTTATAGGCTATTCAAACACCTTCGATCACTTCGACTTATACCCAATCATCCCAGGTCCACATCTCCTTGGAGATGTTTGCTTAAGATGTCAAAGCATAAGTCTCCATGATCAAGATGACTTGAATACCACAAGTCAAAGGAACATCGCACTTAAGCTACAGTAAGAACTTCATTGACATATCTATATATGCAGAGAACCATATGAAGTCTTACTACTGGTCACTCCAATGAACTAGTTACCATAACTAGCATCCACGATTAACTCCGACATCACTATGTCTCCAAATTAAAGGAGAATCACCGCTTGATACACCAAGGAGTATACCTGCATAGTCTCAGTAACTGATGGTGTCCAAATCCATCAATTCATCGACTAGGATAATTCCGATACATCACAATTACACATGTAGAGATACTCACTAGTTGTGATCCAATCACAAATTCTCTCATGCCGTGAATCGATCGTGACATTCAAGAAATGAGTTTAAGATCCAATCAAATACATAAACATGTATACTCAAATAGTGAATCTTCATTTATCATATAAATGGTTCATACATAAGCATTGCCTTAGGACATCTCTCATATATTACTAACAGACTTCACTTGGCCTAATGCCAATCGCTACTAGATCCAATACCATAAGCTCTAACATGACCTCAAACTTACTTTGAGGTAATGCTTTAGTCAAAGGATCCGCTAAGTTCCTTTCAAAGGGAATTTTCTCGATTTGTATTTCGCTCCTACCGATGATCTCTCCGATAAGATGATAGCGGCGAAGCACATGTTTGGATCATTGATGAGACCACATCAAGTTCATAGATGAACTACTTGATCCAAACCGCTCTTTGCCGCCTAAAGCCGCAATGTATTCTCGCCTTAGTGGCGAGAATCCGCTATAGTGTCAAGCTTGGAACCTTTCCAACTTATTGCGCCCATTCTAGGTGAATACATACCGCACTAAGACATGGAATCATCCTTGTCCTGTCTCGATCGCATCCGATACCCACGCATCACCATGTACCCTTCTCCATATATTAGGAACACATCCTTAGTTCTTCTCAAGTACTTAAGGATCGCCTTAATACACGCCCAATTGATCCATTCACAGATCGGTAGTATCTGCTCGTGACACTCAGGCATCGATACATCGGGCCTCGTACATAACATAGCATACATGATAGATCCTATTGCGGATGCATAGGGAATCTTACTCATGCAAATCCTCTCGTCTTAAACGTGCGGACACATAGACTTGAAGGTGTACCCCATGCACGATGGGTAGAAACCTTTCTTGGATTGACATGCTAAACCTCTTTGCTTTTCGGTCTATATATGTAGACTGCGAAAGACCAAGCAACCGTTTCGATCTATCTCTATAGATCTTAATCCCAAGGATGTAGGTTGCTTCTCCCAGGTCTTTCATGGAGAATGTCTTGGATAACCAAACCTTAACTGACTGTAAGATGACACATCGTTTCCTATAAGTAATATGTCATCGACATACAATACTAGGAACACGACTGCACTCCCACTAACCTTCTTGTACACACAAGGTTCGTCTGGATTTTGTGAGAAATCAAACTTTTTGATTGTCTCATCAAAGCGGATATTCGACTCTGGATGCTTGCTTGATCCATAAATGGATCGTCGCATAATTTGCATACCTTGGTTTTATCAGCCGATGTGAAACCCTCGGTGCTGTATCATATACCGTCCTCGGCGAGTTTCCATTAAGGAAATTGTTTTCACATCCATCGCCATATCTCATAATCATAATGAGCCGCTATGGCGGGAGCATCGAATGGATTTAAGCATAGCTACGAGCGAATAGGTTTTCGTCATAATCAACACCTTGCTTTTGGCGATATCCTTTTCGCCACCAATCTAGCCTTATAGGTAATCACATTACCATCCATGTCGGTTTCTTCTTGAAAACCCACTTGCACCCTATAGGCTTTATGCCTTGGTGGAGTCGACAAGTTCCAAACTTGGTTTCGTACATGGAATCCATTTCGACTTCATGGCACCAAGCCACTTATCCCTTCTACGAACTTGTCGGCCACTTCTTCATAAGCTGGTAGGCTCCTCATCATCAATGAGTAACCGTCGTTCGATTCACTTCGAAATCCATATCTCTCGGGAATATTGCGTGTTCTGCGGATCTACGAAGATGTGGTGTTACAATAAATCGATTGCTCATCACTATGAGTTTGTCATTGTGTTGTTCACGTATCTCATCAATGTCTATTTGAGTCTCTCGAGCCTCCTCAAGCTCAGCGACACTCCCCTTGTTTTCTTGCAAGAGAAACTCTTTCTCTAGAAACACACATGCCTTGAAACAAACACCTTTTGTTCCACGGGATGATAGAATTAGTAACCCCTTGTTTCCTTAGGGTATCAATAAATAGACATTTATCGGACTTAGCATCGATTTATACGTCGATCAGCTTCACATAAGCGAGGACAACCCCATATCTTCAAGTAAGATACATGAGGTTTCTTACCATTCCATATCTCATATGGAGTAGTTGAGACTACCTTGGTAGGCATTACATTTAACAAGTAAACAGGTACATGCCCCAAAGGACTTGGGAAGAGTTGCATGATTCATCATTGACTGACCATGTCCAACAAGGTCGATTCGCCTCTCGGATACACCATTATCTTTGTGGTGTATAGGCGGAGTCCATTGAGACAATATGCCATTGTCTCTTAGATAATCAAGAAACTCTTGACTTAAGTATTCACCACCTCGATCCGATCAGTATTTTAATACTCTTGTCATGTTGTTTCTCTACTTCATTTCTGAATTCTTTGAACCTTTCAAAGGCTTGGACTTGTGTTTCATCAAGAACACATACCCAAACCGTGAGTGATCATCGGTGAAGGTAATGAAGTAGCTATAGCCTCCTAATGCTTGAGTTGACATAGGTCCACATACATCGGTATGTATTAGACCTAGTAACTCTCCCACTCGTTCACCTTTTCGGTAAAGGTAACTTAGTCATCTTGCCTTTTAAGCATGATTATGTATCGTATGAATCCAATTCAAGCGATTCGAATTCCACATCGGTGTAATTCGGACATGCGTTTCTTGCTTATATGGCCAAAACGACAATGCCACATATAAGTCTATGTGATTATCCTTTCGAGCACGTGTTGCTCGCCCGATATTGAAAATGTCCTTTGGATCGTCCAGCGTATAAACACCATTACTCAAAGTTATAGTTCCATAAAGAACGCCATTCAAAGTTATATAACAACAATTGTTACTAAGCGTTAAATGGAAACCATTTCTATTTAAGCGGGAAATAGAAATGATGTTCTTTATTAGAGAAGGAACATAATAGCAATTGTCGATTCTAAGACTAGTCCACTACGGGGAGCTTGACAAATAAGTTCCGATGGCGGCCGACAACCTTTGCTTCATTCCCAACACCTAAATTTGACTCTCCCTTGACAAGTCTTCTTCTATTCCTTAGCCCATGTATGTCATTACATATATGTGAGCCACACCCAGTATCCAATACCCAAGTGTCTAAGGAAATAGAATGACAATCAATAACGAAGATACCTGAAGAGGATGGGGCATCGGATGCCTTCTTCTTCTTCATGGACTCAAGATAAATCTTGCAGTTTCTTCGCCAGTGGCCTTCCTTGCCACAGTGATGGCAAGTGCCCTTTTGCACTGGTTCTGCCTTCTTCGCCTTTCCCTTCTTTCCCTTCTGCTGTTCCTTTGACTTCCTCTTAGAACCTTTCTTCGAGGAATCAACTAACAGCACCGTCCCCTGCTCATGCTTCTCAGAAGACTCCACAGTCTTCAGCATATTGAGCAGTACCACAGATGAACCTCCTAGCATCTCAGAGGTGAAGAGGAGCTTTGAGACTTCGAACCTTTCGAATCTCACTTGCTCATCAACCAACTCACAAAGATGAAGGACTACGATATGAGCATCCATATGCTCATGTTGCTTCGTAGCTTAGGTTCCATCGTGGCTAGCATGATGCAACTCATTTGTTGAGAATCACTCACATGTTTACGATAGGCCAACAATTGGTCGAGTTGCATCGTCACTAGAAGATCGGGAAGAGGCGCCGAGGACATTTGCAAGCTTTTCAACCTTGAGAACAATTCTCAAGCTTCTAAGCCGATCCATGAAGCTCGGCCCAGTCAATTTATTTGAATCCAAAATGGAACGCAAATTCAAACACATCATGATCAATATATTAACTTAGAAATACAAAATGAGCATATATGAGAAAGATGATTTTAAAAATGCATCAATATACATTTATAAATCCCATTCATTTTTCGAATTTCAAAAACCCCAAAATCACTTCGGGAGATTGTAGGTCCATCTCCGAATGGGCTGATATCCATCATAGATAAGAACAACCTTGGAGTGAGTCCAACAAGCCATTCTTAGCTATGATAGTGGGTATCAAGTATACCGATTACATATCATGTATATGTAACTATCACAATGTGCTATCAACTAATTGAATGTTTACACATACATTGGGTTGTTAACACATTAACAAGTATGCATCATATGCATAGCACCCAACTTCACCTCTCTTTACATCGATCTTGGAGTGAGTCCAACAAATCGATGCTCCAAGTTAAAGCCGACCCATTAATCGCGAAATAGTTTTAATATGGTTAGAGCGCATTCAACCAATTAGCCAGGCTTGGAGTGAGTCCAACAACCCAAACTAACGATTGACCTCGGCTCTTACCATATTAGAGTTAAACTATTCCAATGATTTGAACATGTTCAGGTTCGAGAGGGCTTGGAGTGAGTCCAACAACCCAAACAAGAAACAGAACTCTGGTTCTAACCATATTAATGGAAGGTGTAGGCTTTAATATTGAGTTAGGGTTTTATGTCTCATCCTCTTTGCATGCAAATAACTATTATCTACATGGCATGACATACATGGCATACATCTACATGTCACGACACGCATGGCATAATGTTATGCATCTAATGCAATTACATGGCATACAATTATGTCATGTATATATTTCCTTATATGTCATAACTATTTATGGAAATAAAATATGTTTAAGATTTGATTCTCCAAATCAAATCATAATTAAATTATGAAACAAATTTCCAAATCTAATCACATATTTTATTCATGGAATTATTTGATTAAGGAAAATCTATTTAGGAAACCAATTTCCTAAATCTTTAAAACTACTTATGGAAATAAAATATTTTAAGATTTGATTTCCCAAATCAAATCATGATTAAATTAGGAAATAAATTTCCAGAATCTAATCAAATATTTTATTTATGGAAAATATAAATTTCCATAAATACTTCCAACTTTCTAAAAGTGGAAGATTTCCATAAATACTTCTAGACTTTCCAAAATTGAAAAATTTCCATAAATACTTCTAAATTTCCAAAATTTAGAAAACTTCCAGAAATACATTATGACTATCGCAAAACCATTTTTACGATTATGTCGAAACACAACTGGGCTCACGATACCCTTTGTTGGGTTTAGACCATGGCGTGTGTGTGTTCGATCATGTTTCGTAAACATGAGCACAGCAGAAGCAATAAAAATAATAAATACTCCTATTTATTACAACACACACAACACACGCATGCTATTACAACAAGTGTAGACATAACCGTAAATTAAAATTGCAATAAAAGGAAATTAAACTACGTTATACCTTTCGTATGACGTGTAGCGGGAACGGCATCAACCGGAACGATCCTCGTAAGAATCGTCTCTATCCGTATCCACGCCGAGCTCCTCGGGATGACTTCGCGAAGTCACGAGCTTCGTCTTCGTACGGGTTACTAGCCTCGTGTTGAAGACGACGTGATCGAGAGATGATCACGGTCCGAATCCAAATTCGGACCTAAAAACAAGTCCTCAAGACTTGCTTCTCCGGAGAGGTATTCGTCAACCAATTGACGAATCCTTCGTCCTCCACCTCAGAGGATTACCGGAGATCAAATCCCCGGTATGTTAGCCGCTGTCGGAGCACTAACCGTCGTCCAAACGACGCTCCGACGAGAGGAGAAGAAGCTGTCCAGAAAACTGGACAGCTTGGTGGAGGAGATAGGCACCGGCCAAAACAAGGAGACAAAAGCTCACCTTGATGCCGAACCTTTTAGGGGATCACCGGAGGGTCGCCGGAGGTTCACCGGCTGAAGCTTGGTCGCCGGCAACAAGTTGGAAGGCTGCACCAAGCTGGGCGGCAAGATGTTGGGCGGCCACTAGGTGTTGGGCGGCAACTAGATGATTAGGTTTAGGGTTAGGGTTTAATCCCTATTTTATAGAGAACTAATTCTCTTAATGGTTAATGGATCATATCCATAAAGCCCGTTAACCCGCTCCATTAAGATAAGTTAAAATAAACCAAACCATGATGGTTTATTTTAAGTTAAAACGAACCGAACCAACTTTTGGTTCATTCGTTTAAAATAAACCAAACCCTTTGGTTTATTCTTATCCATTGGATTAGAACCAAACCATTTTGGTCCATCCATTACGTCTTCATAAGACGCATCCCATCCACGCTTCCATTGCGACTGAAACAATTTCATGCTCGCTTTATGTTTGGTCCAACCAAACATAGTTTCTCTCGGTCTGAGAATCCCATTCTCAAGCTCGTTTTAAATCCTTTGGATTACACTCGTTGTGCGTGTGACCAAATAGGTTCTCGGTTTATGTTGGCCGTCTATAATTAACCATTAATTATAGCGATCATGAGTGGCACCTAGTAGTACATCATGATCCCCAATTAAGCAAAAGATCAGCGGTTGATCGAACTATTTCGAAACCCTTGATGCTCGAATGAATCGTGCCCCATTCCCTTCACTCATCTTATACCCACTTGGTTGGGACATGGTCTATTGTGTGATCCCCACTAGGTGACTACGCACACCTAGCCCAAGTATCATTTCCTCGTCCTCTGATTCTAGTTACTCCACATGTATCGAAGAGTACCTTACTCTAAACATGTAATGCTTTGGCCAAAGACTTTAGTAACAATCCGACGAGAGGCCATGGGTATACATCTCCTCGCAAGGAGTGGTGAATCCTTTATAGGCTATTCAAACACCTTCGATCACTTCGACTTATACCCAATCATCCCGGGTCCACATCTCCTTGGAGATGTTTGCTTAAGATGTCAAAGCATAAGTCTCCATGATCAAGATGACTTGAATACCGCAAGTCAAAGGAACATCGCACTTAAGCCACAGTAAGAACTTCATTGACATATCTATATATGCAGAGAACCATATGAAGTCTTACGGCTGGTCACTCCAATGAACTAGTTACCATAACTAGCATCCACGATTAACTCCGGACATCACTATGTCTCCAGCCAGTGAGAATCAGCTGCTTGGATACACCAAGGAGTATACCTCGTGCTAGTCTCAACAGAATTGATGGTGTCCAAATCCATCAATTCATCGACTAGGGATAATTCCGATACATCACAATTACACATGTAGAGATACTCACTAGTTGTGATCCAATCACAAATTCTCTCATGCTGTGAATCGCATCGTGGACATTCAGTAAATGAGTTTAAGATCCAATCATTAAACATGTATACTCAAATAGTGAATCTTCATTTATCATATAAATGGTTCATACATAAGGCGATTGCCTTAGGACATCTCTCATATATTACTAACAGACTCCCACTTGGCCTAATGCCAATCGCTACGGTATCCAATACCATAAGCTCTAACATGACCCTCAAACTTACTTTGAGGTAATGCTTTAGTCAAAGGATCCGCTAAGTTCCTTTCAGTGGGAATTTTCTCGATTTGTATTTCGTTCCTACTTATGATCTCTCTGATAAGATGATAGCGGTGAAGCACATGTTTGGATCATTGATGAGACCACATCAAGTTCATAGATGAACTACTTGATCCAAACCGCTTCCTTTCGCCTAAAGCGCAACGATTCTCGCCTTTAGTGGCAGAATCCGCTATAGTGTCAAGCTTGGAACCTTTCCAACTTATTGCGCCTCCATTCTAGGTGAATACATACCCAGACTAAGACATGGAATCATCCTTGTCTGTCTGGATCTGGCATCCGTATACCCACGTATCACCATGTACCCTTCTCCATATATTAGGAACACATCCTTAGTTCTTCTCAAGTACTTAAGGATCGTCTTAACAGCCGCCCAATGATCCATTCCTGGATCGGACTGGTATCTGCTCGTGACACTCAGAGCATACGATACATCGGGCCTCGTACATAACATAGCATACATGATAGATCCTATTGCGGATGCATAGGGAATCTTACTCATGCAAATCCTCTCGTCTTCTGTGCGCGGACACATAGACTTCGAAAGGTGTTCCCCATGCCTGATGGGCAGATAACCTTTCTTGGATTCCGACATGCTAAACCTCTTTAGCACTCGGTCTATATATGTAGACTGCGAAAGACCAAGCAACTGTTTCGATCTATCTCTATAGATCTTAATCCCAAGGATGTAGGTTGCTTCTCCCAGGTCTTTCATGGAGAATGTCTTGGATAGCCAAACCTTAACTGACTGTAAGATTGACACATCGTTTCCTATAAGTAATATGTCATCGACATACAATACTAGGAACACGACTGCACTCCCACTAACCCTTTTGTACACACTAGGTTCGTCTGGATTTTGTGAGAAATCAAACTTTTTGATCGTCTCATCAAAACGGATATTCCAGCTCCTGGATGCTTGCTTCAATCCATAAATGGATCGTCGCAACTTGCATACCTTGGTTTTATCAACCGATGTGAAACCCTCAGGCTGTATCATATACATGTCCTCGAGCAAGTTTCCATTAAGGAAAGCTGTTTTCACATCCATCTGCCATATCTCATAATCATAATGAGCTGCTATGGCCAGGAGCATCCGAATGGATTTAAGCATAGCTACAGGCGAATAGGTTTCGTCATAATCAACACCTTGCTTTTGACGATATCCTTTCGCCACCAATCTAGCCTTATAGGTAATCACATTACCATCCATGTCGGTTTTCTTCTTGAAAACCCACTTGCACCCTATAGGCTTTATGCCTTCAGGTGGGTCAACCAAGTTCCAAACTTGTTTTTCGTACATGGAATCCATTTCCGACTTCATGGCACCAAGCCACTTATCCCTTTCTGAACTTGTCAGCACTTCTTCATAACTGGTAGGCTCCTCATCATCAATGAGTAACACGTCGTTCGATTCACTTACGAGAAATCCATATCTCTCAGGAATATTGCGTGTTCTACCAGATCTACGAAGATGTGGTGTTACATTAGGTCCAGCCGATTGCTCATCACTATGAGTTGTCGGCTGTTGTGCTTCACCAGGTATCTCAACAATGTCTATTTGAGTCTCTCGAGCCTCCTCAAGCTCAACGACACTCCCACTGTTTTCTTGCAAGAGAAACTCTTTCTCTAGAAACACAGCATGCCTTGAAACAAACCCTTTTGTTCCACAGGATGATAGAATTGGTAACCCCTTGTTTCCTTAGGGTATCCAATAAATAGAAATTTATCAGACTTAGCATCCAGTTTGTCTGATACAGTCCGCTTCACATAAGCAGGACAACCCCATATCTTCAAGTAAGATACATGAGGCTTCTTACCATTCCATATCTCATATGGAGTAGTTGAGACTACCTTGGTAGGCATTCTGTTTAACAAGTAAACAGCTGTCTGAAGTGCATAACCCCAAAAGGACTTGGGAAGAGTTGCATGATTCATCATTGACCTGACCATGTCCAACAAGGTCCGGTTACGCCTCTCAGATACACCATTATCTTTGTGGTGTATAGGGCGAGTCCATTGAGACAATATGCCATTGTCTCTTAGATAATCAAGAAACTCTTGACTTAAGTATTCACCACCTCGATCCGATCAAGTATTTTAATACTCTTGTCATGTTGTTTCTCTACTTCATTTCTGAATTCTTTGAACCTTTCAAAGGCTTGGACTTGTGTTTCATCAAGAACACATACCCAAACCGGAGTGATCATCGGTGAAGGTAATGAAGTAGCTATAGCCTCCTAATGCTTGAGTTGACATAGGTCCACATACATCGGTATGTATTAGACCTAGTAACTCTCCCACTGCGTTCACCTTTTCCGGTAAAGGTAACTTAGTCATCTTGCCTTTTAAGCATGATTCGCATGTATCGTATGAATCCAATTCAAACGATTCCAGAATTCCACATCGGTGTAATTCGGACATGCGTTTCTTGCTTATATGGCCAAGACGACAATGCCACATATAGGAGTCTATGTGATTATCCTTTCGAGCACGCGTGTTGCTCGCTTCGATATTGAAAATGTCACTGGATACGTCCAACGTATAAATGCCATTACTCAAAGTTATAGTTCCATAAAGTACGCCATTCAAAGTTATATAACAACAATTGTTACTAAACGTTAAATGGAAACCATTTCTATTTAAGCAGGAAATAGAAACAATGTTCTTTATTAGAGAAGGAACATAATAGCAATTGTCCAGTTCCAAGACTAGTCCACTAGGGAGCTTCAGCAAATAAGTTCCGATGGCGACCGCAGCAACCTTTGCTCCATTGCCAACTCGCAAATTTGACTCCCCTCTGACAAGTCTTCTTCTATTCCTTAGCCCCTGTATGTCATTACATATATGTGAGCTACACCCAGTATCCAATACCCAAGTGTCTAAGGAAATAGAATGACAATCAATAACGAAGATACCTGAAGAGGATGGGGCATCGGATGCCTTCTTCTTCTTCATGGACTCAAGATAAATCTTGCAGTTTCTTCGCCAGTGGCCTTCCTTGCCACAGTGATGGCAAGTGCCCTTTTGCGCAGGTTCCGCCTTCTTAGCCTTTCTCTTCTTTCCCTTCTGCTGTTCCTTTGACTTCCTCTTAGAACCTTTCTTCGAGGAATCAACTAACAGCACCGTCCCCTGCTCATGCTTCTCAGAAGACTCCACAGTCTTCAGCATATTGAGCAGTACCACAGATGAACCTCCTAGCATCTCAGAGGTGAAGAGGAGCTTTGAGACTTCGAACCTTTCGAATCTCACTTGCTCATCAACCAACTCACAAAGATGAAGGACTACGATATGAGCATCCAAATGCTCATGTTGCTTTCGTAGCTTGGGTTCCATCGCGGCTAGCATGATGCAACTCATTTGTTCAGAATCACTCACATGTTTCTGATAGGCCAACAATTGGTCCAGAGTTGCATCGTCACTAGGACGGGCGGGAAGAGGCGCTTCGAGGACATTTGCAAGCTTTTCAACCTTGAGAACAATTCTCAAGCTTCTAAGCCAGTCCATGAAGCTCGGCCCAGTCAATTTATTTGAATCCAAAATGGAACGCAAATTCAAACACATCATGATCAATATATTAACTTAGAAATACAAAACGAGCATATATGAGAAAGATGATTTTAAAAATGCATCAATATACATTTATAAATCCCATTCATTTTTCGAATTTCAAAAACCCCAAAATCACTTCGGGAGATTGTAGGTCCATCTCCGAATGGGCTGATATCCATCATAGATAAGAACAACCTTGGAGTGAGTCCAACAAGCCATTCTTAGCTATGATGGTGGGTATCAAGTATACCGATTACATATCATGTATATGTAACTATCACAATGTGCTATCAACTAATTGAATGTTTACACATACATTGGGTTGTTAACACATTAACAAGTATGCATCATATGCATAGCACCCAACTTCACCTCTCTTTACATCGATCTTGGAGTGAGTCCAACAAATCGATGCTCCAAGTTAAAGCCGACCCATTAATCGCGAAATAGTTTTAATATGGTTAGAGCGCATTCAACCAATTAGCCAGGCTTGGAGTGAGTCCAACAACCCAAACTAACGATTGACCTCTGACTCTTACCATATTAGAGTTAAACTATTCCAATGATTTGAACATGTTCAGGTTCGAGCCGGGCTTGGAGTGACTCCAACAACCCAAACAAGAAACAGAACTCTGGTTCTAACCATATTAATGGAAGGTGTAGGCTTTAATATTGAGTTAGGGTTTTTATGTCTCATCCTCTTTGCATGCAAATAACTATTATCTACATGGCATGGCATACATGGCATACATCTACATGTCACGACACGCATGGCATAATGTTATGCATCTAATGCAATTACATGGCATACAATTATGTCATGTATATATTTCCTTATATGTCATAACTATTTATGGAAATAAAATATGTTTAAGATTTGATTCTCCAAATCAAATCATAATTAAATTAGGAAACAAATTTCCAAATCTAATCACATATTTTATTCATGGAATTATTTGATTAAGGAAAATCTATTTAGGAAACTAATTTCCTAAATCTTTAAAACTACTTATGGAAATAAAATATTTTAAGATTTGATTTCCCAAATCAAATCATGATTAAATTAGGAAACAAATTTCCAGAATCTAATCAAATATTTTATTTATGGAAAATATAAATTTCCATAAATACTTCCAACTTTCCAAAAGTGGAAGATTTCCATAAATACTTCTAGACTTTCCAAAATTGAAAAATTTCCATAAATACTTCTAAATTTCCAAAATTTAGAAAACTTCCAGAAATACATTATGACTATCGCAAAACCATTTTACGATTATGTCGAAACACAACCTGGGCTCAGATACCATTGTTGGGTTTCCGGCACCGCGGCGTGTGTGTGTTCGATCATGTTTCGTAAACATGAGCACAGCGGAAGCAATAAAAATAATAAATACTCCTATTTATTACAACACACACAACACACGCATGCTATTACAACAAGTGTAGACATAACCGTAAATTAAAATTGCAATAAAAGGAAATTAAACTACGTTATACCTTCCGTATGACGTGTAGCGGGAACGGCATCAACCGGAACGATTCTCGTAAGAATCGTCTCTATCCGTATCCACGCCGAGCTCCTCGGGATGACTTCGCTAAGTCACGAGCTTCGTCTTCGTACGGGTTACTAGCCTCGTGTTGAAGACGACGTGATCGAGAGATGATCACGATCCGAATCCAAATTCGGACCTAAAAACAAGTCCTCAAGACTTGCTTCTCCGGAGAGGTATTCGTCAACCGATTGACGAATCCTTCGTCCTCCACCTCAGAGGATTACCGGAGATCAAATCCCCGGTATGTTAGCCGCTGTCGGAGCACTAACCGTCGTCCAAACGACGCTCCGACGAGAGGAGAAGAAGCTGTCCAGAAAACTGGACAGCTTGGTGGAGGAGATAGGCGCCGGCCAAAACAAGGAGACAAAAGCTCACCTTGATGCCGAACCTTTTAGGGGATCACCGGAGGGTCGCCGGAGGTTCACCCGCTGAAGCTTGGTCGCCGGCAACAAGTTGGAAGGCTGCACCAAGTCAAGGCGGCAAGATGTTGGGCGGCCACTAGGTGTTGGGCGGCAACTAGATGATTAGGTTTAGGGTTAGGGTTTAATCCCTATTTTATAGAGAACTAATTCTCTTAATGGTTAATGGATCATATCCATAAAGCCCGTTAACCCGCTCCATTAAGATAAGTTAAAATAAACCAAACCATGATGGTTTATTTTAAGTTAAAACGAACCAACTTTTGGTTCATTCGTTTAAAATAAACCAAACCCTTTGGTTTATTCTTATCCATTGGATTAGAACCAAACCATTTTGGTCCATCCATTACGTCTTCATAAGACGCAGCCCATCCACGCTTCCATTGCGACTGAAACAATTTCATGCTCGCTTTATGTTTGGTCCAACCAAACATAGTTTCTCTCGGTCTGAGAATCCCATTCTCAAGCTCGTTTTAAATCCTTTGGATTACACTCGTTGTCGTGTGACCAAATAGGTTCTCGGTTTATGTTGGCCGCCTATAATTAACCATTAATTATAGAACGATCATGAGTGGCACCTAGTAGTACATCATGATCCCCAATTAACCGAAAAGATCAACGGTTGATCCGTGAACTATTTACGAAACCCTTCGAGCTCGAATGAATCGTGCCCCATTCCCTTCACTCATCTTATACCCACTTGGTTCAGACATGGTCTATTGTGTCGGGCCCACTAGGTCGACTACGTCACACCTAGCCCAAGTATCATTTCCTCGTCCCACGGATTCTAGTTACTCCACATGTATCAAGAGTACCTTACTCTAAACATGTAATGCTTTGGCCAAAGACTTTAGTAACAATCCGACGAGAGGCCATGGGTATACATCTCCTCGCAAGGAGTGGTGAATCCTTTATAGGCTATTCAAACACCTTCGATCACTTCGACTTATACCCAATCATCCCGGGTCCACATCTCCTTGGAGATATTTGCTTAAGATGTCAAAGCATAAGTCTCCATGATCAAGATGACTTGAATACCGCAAGTCAAAGGAACATCGCACTTAAGCCACAGTAAGAACTTCATTGACATATCTATATATGCAGAGAACCATATGAAGTCTTACTATGGTCACTCCAATGAACTAGTTACCATAACTAGCATCCACGATTAACTCCGGACATCACTATGTCTCCAGCCAGTGAGAATCAGCTGCTTGGATACACCAAGGAGTATACCTCGTGCTAGTCTCAACAGAATTGATGGTGTCCAAATCCATCAATTCATCGACTAGGGATAATTCCGATACATCACAATTACACATGTAGAGATACTCACTAGTTGTGATCCAATCACAAATTCTCTCATGCTGTGAATCGCATCGTGGACATTCAGTAAATGAGTTTAAGATCCAATCATTAAACATGTATACTCAAATAGTGAATCTTCATTTATCATATAAATGGTTCATACATAAGGCGATTGCCTTAGGACATCTCTCATATATTACTAACATCTGGTGCCGGAGCGGCACCTGCTACTCGTCGTGCTGGGTCCCAGTAGACGGATCCTTTGTCGGCCTTCATGCCCGCCAATGAGAAACTCCGTCGAGTCATCTGATCATATTTCCTATTCATGACCTTAATGACTCCTATATTTACATCAATGCCTATGGAGCTTAGCCATTGAGTAAGGACATTTCCATAAGGAATATGCACCTTTCCATTATTTGGCCTTATGAAATGAGTGATGCAATGGAAGGTATTGAGGCCAATGTTGATGTCTGAGTATGAACGAAGGAGATGCATGAGAAGTAAGTGTGGAGGGCGCACAAAAGCTAAACCACGAGTAACTATAGGGAGAAGACAGTGAGCAACGACCTTATAAAGGACGTTGTCAGAGGCAGACAGTTCTTGTGATTGAAATAAGTTGGTGTTCAAGGGTCGAGGATAGTGATAGAAGGTATCGTGAAGGGAATCTAAAGAAATCCCCTCAAAGGGAGATGGAAGAGGGTCACTCCAAGATGGATATAAGACGAAATCATCCTCGGAGGAGAGGCAACCGAGAAAATCAGTCCAGATCTGGGGACTGAAATCCAGATCGCGCTGAGCAACGCGAGTCCGGTATCTCCCATCCCCAGCCGGTCGTAGGTTGTTGAAGAATTCAGAGAGGAGAGTGATATTAACGTGATGTTCACAAAAGACTAAGGACTCAAGTTGGTAATGTTGAATGATTTGAACAATGTCAAAACAGTAATCTTTAAGAAAATTAGGATCCATTGATCTAGGGGGAATAAGTTAGAATTTGTTTTTATTGAAAGCAGTTTCAAGGGCAGAATTTGGAAATCGGGGATCAACAGTGGGTCTAGGGTTTGACGGGCCCTCATCGGTCGGAGGTGCCCGGGTGCATTTAGTAGCAAAATGCTTAAGTCTAAATGGATAAAAAGACAAAAACACAAAATATGCACAATGTGGGTAGATGATGCATGGACAAAAGATAAACATGAGTTAGTGAAATAAGATTATAGAATCAAACAAACATAGATCAGAGATGCGATTTTACCTAGGCGGCATGGTGAAAAATCAACAGGCGAGTGTCCACCGAACCCTAGTCGAGAGAGTGGAAACTAGAGCGTGAATGGGGTGACAAGAGGAGGTCCTTGAGTCCGAGAGCACTCCAAATGGGAGCTCCAGTCGGTGAAGTCGCCGGAAAGACGAAGGAGTGCGGCTAAATGGTGCGGTGGAGGTTCGTCGGAAGAGGAAGAGGAGAGAAAATCGGGAAAGTATGGCGAGTCGAACCGGCGGAAAACCCTAAAAACCCCGACATCAGTCGACTGCCGTTAGTCGTCAGTCGGAATCGATGGGGAGCGCCGAACCGCAAGGCGATACGGCGATTCAGATACGGTGGTCGGCCGATCGCCATAAATGGCGGCCGAACTCGATCGATCAGTGGCCGATCGCACTCGATACGAAGCGATCAGGGCGTAGCCGATCGCCATAAATGGCCTGAGATAACGAACCGGGTAAGCCGGTTCGATATGGTCATATCGATCGGCGTTAGTTTTGTAAAATTCATTATTAATTCAATAAAGATCAAAAAATCACGAAATTTTGTGGGTAATATTGTTAGATCATTTCCTATCAAGGAAAAATTATTTTAAAATTATATCACCTCTAGATTTAGATATTGACACAATCTTGAGATTTTGCAAAAGTTATGATATTTTTGCAAAACTTTGTATCACTTTGGCTTATCAATAGGAAATTGTTTCTCAGGGTTTGATAGACATAGGCTAAATTTTATTTTATTTGACATTTCCAATCATATTCTTGGAGCTATATGCACATCAATTGTGTATAAGCCTTCCCAATGATTGGTCCAATTAAGGATTAATGTCTCTAGATGACACTTTGGCCCATAGTAATGCATCATAACAAGCATGATGAACCAAGTGCATCTTCCTAACATCTCACATGTTTTCTAGATGGCTCAATACAAAAATCATGGTTTCTTAGGTATTTTGTGAGATGGTTAAAGGTATAAATCCTAGTATTTCTATAGGATCATGAAAACCTACACCTTTACTCAACCAAGCACATTCCAAGTTCTCTCCTAAGTGATGAGAATTCTACTTCGGGTAGAGCCTTGGTAAATATATCGGCTAGGTTGGACTTGGATTCAATATAATTAAGCTCAATGTCCCCCTTAGCCACATGGTCTCTAATGAAATGATGCTTCACTTCAATGTGCTTGGTCCTAGAGTGATGCACCGGATTTTTGGTCAAGTTAATGGTGCTCACATTATCACAAAATACTTTCATGTTGGAGTAAGATAGCTCATAATCTTCTAGGGTATGTTTCATCCATAAGAGTTGAGCTACACAACCACCCATAGCCACATATTCGGCCTTGGTGGTGGATAGAGCAACACAAGGTTGCTTCATACTACTCCAACTTACTAGGGAGGACCCAAGAAATTGGCATCCACCACTAGTACTCTTCCGATCCAATTTGCAACCGGCATAATCGGAATCGGTGTACCCAATTAAATCAAAAGACCTAGTCCTAGGGTACCATAGACCTACATTTAGTGTGCCTTTAACATATCTTAAAATTCTCTTAACGACAACTAAATGAGATTCCTTAGCATATGATTGATACCTAGCACACATACCAACCGCAAATAATATGTCGGGTCTACTAGCGGTTAAATACAAGAGGCTACCAATCATGCTCCTATAAAGGGTAAGATCTATTTGTTTTCCTTCACTATCACTATCTATTTTGGTATTGGTTGCCATTGGAGTTGACACTACCTTAGCATTTTCTAAGCCAAATTTCTTAATCATTTCCTTAGCATATTTTGTTTGATAAATGTAAATTCCTTCACTAGTTTGTTTAACTTGCAAACCTAGGAAGAAATTTAATTCTCCAACTAGACTCATCTCAAACTCTTTTTCCATATTTTGAATAAAGTCTTGAAGAAGCTCATCATTTGTTGACCCAAAGATAATGTCATCAACATACACTTGGGCTACAAAGATGTCCTTAGATGTTGACTTTATAAAGAGAGTTTGATCTATACTACCCCTTTTGAAATCCTTAGAGATTAGGAAAGATGACAATCTTTCATATCAAGCCCGGGGAGCTTGTTTCAAACCATATAAGGCTTTCCTAAGCTTGTATACATGATTTGGGTAGTCCATACTTTCAAAGCCGGGAGGTTGTTCTACATACACCTCTTCCTTAATAAACCCATTTAGAAATGCCGATTTGACATCCATTTGATGGAGTTTGAAACCCATATAGGAGGCATATGCTAAAAGTATTCTAATGGACTCTAACCTAGCAACCGGGGCATATGTTTCATCATAATCAAGTCCTTCAACTTGATTAAAACCCCTTGCAACTAATCGTGCTTTATTTCTAGTGATATTCCCTTGGTCATCTAGTTTGTTCCTAAAGACCCATCTTGTAGTAATAATAGTGTTTTCACTTGGTCTAGGAACTAACTCCCACACTTGACTCCTATCAAATTGAGCCAATTCATCTTGCATTGCTAGGATCCAATCCGGATCAAGTAATGCATCTTTAATGCTTTTGGGCTCAATTTGAGAAATTAGAGCTATATGACTAGTGGGGTCCCTATGGAATGATCTAGTCCTAACTCCTTGAGACAATTCACCCACAATTTGATCTAATGGGTGACTTTGATGAACTCTTATGGTTCTAGGAGGTGTATCAAGTTGAGTTTGGTCATGATTAACTTCAATTCTATGTTCATCATCGGTATCATCCCTTACTTCCCCTTGATCCAATCCTCCCCCTTGATTATTACCCCCTAAGTTTAAACCTTGAAATTGTTTGGTCATTTCTTGATTTTCATTATTTATGTCATCATCAATAGGGGATTTTCTAGGGTATGTATTTGAAGTTTCATCAAATTGAACATTTGAAGATTCTTCAATCTTTTGAGTCCTTTTATTGTAAACCCTATATCCTACACTAGTGGATGAGTATCCAACTAGGATTCCCTCATCCGCTTTGGACTCAAATTTACTTAGGTTGTCTTTGGTATTTAAGATATAGACTTTACATCCAAAGACCTTAAAATAATGAATTGTTGGAATTGTACCATTCCACAATTCAAATGGAGTTTTTCCTAAAAACCTATGAATTAATACCCTATTTTGGATATAGCAAGCGGTATTAACCGCTTCCGCCCAAAAGTAGCTAGGTAAGGAATATGCATTAAGCATTGTCCTAGCCGCTTCTTGTAGGGCACGATTTTTTCTTTCCACAACCCCATTTTGTTGGGGTGTTCTAGGACAAGAAAATTCATGCTTGTACCCTTGTTCTAAGCAAAAAGTTAAAAAGTTAGAATTCTCAAACTCTCCACCATGATCACTACGGATCCGGTTGATTTTGAGTTTTCTTTCATTTTCTACTCTTTTGCTAAATCCTATGATTATTTCTAAGGTTTCATCCTTATTTTTCAAGAAAAACACCCAAGTAAACCTAGAAAAATCATCTACTATTACCAAGCAATATTTACTACCAATTATAGATGGGGTACTATGACAATCAAATAAATCCATGTGTAGTAATTCTAATGGTAAAGCGGTACTAAGTAAATTTTTACTTTTGTGTGATGTTTTTGATTGTTTCCCTTCTTGACAAGCATCACACATCTTGTCCTTGAGATATTTGACTCTAGGCAATCCTTTGACTAGCTTCAATTTTGCTATTTTGGCTATATTCTTCATGTTTATGTGACCTAGTCTCCTATGCCAAAGCCAACTTTCTTCCTCTTTTGCAATAAGACACTTAGTGGAAGGATTAGTAGCATAAGATAAATCAACATAATAAATATTTGATTTTCTAAAGCCTACTAACATGCAATCATTCATAGTTTTGTGTCTTATAAAGCATTTTGAGGAATCAAACTTAACATCAAAATTTGCATCACATAATTGGCTTACACTAAGTAAGTTGAATTTCATATTCTTAACTAATAGAACTTTGTGAATAGCAAGATTGGGAGATACCTCAATGGTGCCCTTTCCTAAAATTTTAAGTTTGCCGCTATTACCAAAAGACACTTTTCCTTGGCTAGTGTGGTTGATAGTGGAGAATTTTCTCTCATCCCCGGTCATATGCTTTGAGCACCCACTATCAACTATCCACAAGCTTGGTTCTTCTACCTATGTCACATGAAAAACACAATCCTTAGGTACCCAAATTTTAGGACCACTAGCATTAATTATAAATTTCTTTGGTACCCATGCTTTTCTCCCCTTGCTTTTAATCATGGATTTTCTACTAACTAGGGATGCAAATGCTACCTCTTTCTCCTTAGGTCTATATCCTAAACCGGCCTTATTGTAGATTGCCCTTTGGTCCTTAATAATCATATCTAGATATTTGGAACCATTAGTGAACTTTTCTAAGCATGTTCTTAATTTACTTATTTCTTTTCTTAACTCATCATTCTCATTCCTAAGAGTACAATCATCATTACTAGATGGTTTATCACATGATGCATCTATATTCTTAAATGATTTGATTTCTAATTTTAGATCCTTAATCCTAGTTTTTGATCTATTTAAAGCATTTTGTAAATATGCAATAGTCTTATAAAGTAAATCTACTTTGGGTGAGTCCTTTACCTCATCATCATCGCTTGATGATGATTCATCACTTGAAGAGGAAGAAGACTCCTCGCTTGAGCTTCCGGTTTCTTCCAATGCCATGAGGGCTAAGTTCCGGGTTGAATGACAAACTTCTTCATCGTCGGAAGACTCCTCCATACTTAGAGTATCCCACGTTTGTGCCATCATCGCCTCCTTCTTCTTCTTTTCCTTCTTTTCTTTCTTCTTCTTATCCTTCTCCTCCTTTTTCTTTAGTTCCAGGCAATTGGGCTTTATATGCCCTTTCTTGTTGCAACCAAAACACGTCACGTTAGAAATAGAATTTGAATTGTTAGAAGATTTACCTCTTGAGGATTGAAACATCCTCTTCACATCTTTCTTGGTGAGCCTCCTTGACTTCCCACCAAATTTCTTGACGTAGTGTGCTACCTCACTTGCCGACAACTCATCCTCACTACTTGATGAGTCCTCCTCGGATTCGGATGAGGAAGACACCTCCTTCTTTTCCTTTTTCTTCTTCTCCTTCTTTCCTACAACAAGAGCTATACCCTTCTCTTTGGAAGAAGTGTTAGCTTGTTCATGCAATTGAAATTCACAAAATAACTCATCTAATTTAACTAATGAAAGATCCCTAGAGACCTTATAGGCATCTACCATTGATGCCCATAAGGTGGTCCTAGGGAAGGCTTGTAGTACATACCTCACAAGGTCTCGGTTGTCGACCTTTTCACCTATAACGTGTAGTCCGTTGACTACCTCCTTGAAGCGCCCGTGCATTTGACTCACCGTTTCATTTGTCTTCATAGTAAAGCTTTGGAGTTGGCCAATCAAAAGATCCCTCTTGGCCCTTCTTGTCTCTTTGGATCCTTCGTTGAGTTCGATGAGCTTCTCCCAAAGCTCTTTTGCGGAGTTGAATGGCCCGACCTTGGATAGTTGCTCCTTGGATAGACCACATTGAAGTGTGGTTGTTGCTTTTGCATTCGCTTGTGCTTTCTTGGCCATCTCTCTTGTCCAATCCTTTGTCGGTAGTGGTGCTCCGAATTCGTCGACCGACTTCTCAAAACCATCTACAATACTAAACCAATTTTCAATATCGTTCATTAAATAGTACTCCATCCTACCTTTCCAATATCCAAAATCGTTGCCATCGAAGAACGGAGGCCTCGCCGTGCTATACCCCTCTTGAAATGCCATCTTTGCTCCGGTTGATTGCTAGATCTTCCGATGCGATCCGGGCTCTGATACCACTTGTTAGGGATCGTTTGGAAGCTAGAGGGGGGGTGAATAGCGTTTTTCGGTTTCTACAAAAAGATTAGCGGAAGCAAACACAATAATATATGTAAAAACAATAACAAACGCAAACAAGGCCTTTTACGTGGTTCGGAGATAGCGCTCCTACTCCACGGCGATCCTTGAGGTGGATCAATCCAAGCAAATCCACTAATAAGCTTTCTTTACAACACAACTCCTCTTCTTTACAAAGAATGAAAATCTAAGCTTAGAGAGAAGAGGAGGAGATTTAAATCACTTAGAAAGCTAGAGAATTCGTGGAGGCTGTTGAGAAAGATTGGAGAATAAGCATTAACCCCAAAAACCTCCACCAGCCCTCTTTTTATAGAGAAGAGGCTGTTTTTCCCGTTGGAGCCCGATCAGTTCGACTGATGACTTACATCGATCGGCCGCCAATTCTAAACGGCCGAATGCCGGATTCACGAGATTTCTTGCCGTCATCGCTAACGGAAAACTATCGGGCCGATCGGCCGACAACGATGTCGATTCGGCATATGGCTTAAATGATAACCCCACCGACCGAGCAACAACCTTCCAACTTCTAATGTCAGATTTTAAGGGCCGCTGCTCGACCGATACCATGTTCCAATGATCGGCACATACCAAGTAATGACTAATTCATACTTGGAAACACACCCTAAGCCTAGACTTAACCTTCTAGCTTCTCCATCAGCCTTGCGCCTCTAGGATTTCTCTGAGTCCGCAACTCCATCCATGCGCTTGCCTTCAAAAGCTTCCTTCGGTTTCGTCATGCTTTGGATTTCTTCTTTGCCAAAGTACGCTTGGACTTTACGCCGCCAAGACTACATGCTTGGACTTATGCTGCCAAGACTTGCCTTTGGTCTTCTCTTTGCCAAGGTCACACTTGGACTTGTCTTTTACCAAGTCTTCATACTTGGATTTTCCTGTCACTTAAACACGTTCACAATTAGATCACAAACCATTGCCTAACTTAGATGATTATCCAAACATCAAAATATATAAATGCTTGGGGCATTGTTGCACCAACAACCTCTATGTCGGTCTTGCTCAATACACACAAAGTGCACTAGTGTGATTCCTTGGTCAAGACAAACCAATACCAAATCACACTACAACCATTCCGATGGTTTGTCCAAAGTCATCTCGGTTGTGAGCCTTTACTTATACTTTACAAGGAGCCGATAACATGATCTCCCATGTGACACCACACACCATGTTATCTACAATGTAACGTATTAGACAATATGCATAAATATATGCAAACAATGATCATGTGATTCTTATTTCAAAAATAAAGATGTTTATAGAAAAGATAGACTTTTCAGTATACATCCCTACAGGTAGTTGTTCTCTATTATACTTTCGTGAATTTAGCTTTCTTTCCGCTGTGCTTAGGCGATACGAGGTGATGATAGCCCTTGCAATCTATATTTAGGAGGTTTGATCAAGGAACCTAGGGGTAAACCTGACCTCCCGTAACTATGGGGAGAAGGGAGAGATGGAATCGGAAATGGTCCACCGCAAGGATTGATTTGGCATCCTCGTACCCTCTATCCCGTCCTTTTAGGCCAGGATAGCTCCCCGTGAATGCGGCGGCTCTGCGAGAGAGTGTATTATGTCCCTTCCCCAAAATCATAGGTAGACGTTTCGACGACGCCAATTGACAACATTGTTATATGGTACACAAGCGAAACCGAGGTCCTAGAATCACCTTTTCAAGACTTCGGCACACTCTTTTCCTCCTCCGTGTGACACCGCACTGAGTAGGGTCCTCCGATAGTCCTCACCAACCGACTCTCTTTGAGATTCCGTCCGAACAATCGCAACCACTTAGCGTATTGGTACTCAAATCTTAGTCCCTGTGGGATCAATAATCTATTATTACTTGACGACATCCATTCACTTGCGGGCGTGCACTTTGAGTCTTCGACAGTCTCCGTCGCTGGATTTAAGGTCGTGACCGTGCGCATTAAGTTTTTGGCACCGTTGTCGGGGATTGTCGATTCGATATCAAATCGAACGGTGGTAGATTGAATCAGACTTAGGATTAGATTATTTTATTGCTTTACTTTCTTATTAGTTTACTTTATTTGCTTTAGTTTTATTTTCTATATTTAGATTTAGTTTTTATTTTCAGTAGTAGTTTCCTGTTTACTTATTGCATCTTAGTTTTTCATTTGCTAGATTTTAGCACTCGTAACTTTTTGGTTTGGTTCTACTCTGTGAGAGATGTTAATACAGGTTGCTCGACCCTTGAAAGATTACATCGTGCCTAAACGAAAGGCCTGGAACTCCTGCATTGTTATTCCCCGAATTCAGGCAGCAAGCTGGGAAATAAACCTTTGATTGATTGCTCTCATTCAAGGAAAACAGTTTGGAGGGACTCAGATTGAGGAACCCTATCTACACCTGGAGGAATTTTTGGCTTACTGTGGGACGGTGCAATATGAAGGAGTCCCAACAGAGGCCATCAAGCTTATTATGTTCTCGTTCTCACTGAGAGGAGGGGCTAAGCAATGGATACGTGCGCTACCCGAAGGAAGCATAATGACGTGGGAACAAATGGAAAACACTCCCCCCCCCCACACACACACACAAAACGACCTACTTTAGGGACAAAATCCTTTCATTTGAGCAAGGACAAGAAGAGACTCTGGTCGAAGCATGGAAGAGGCTACAAGGGCTGGTGATTCGCTGGCCGCACCATGGATTACAAGAGTGGTTACTCTTCCATGTTTTTTATTCCGGAATAACTAACACGTCAAAAGAACTCTTGGACACAGCCGCAGGGGGCGTGTTGATGAAGAAGAGCACAAACGACGCATATAGCATTATAGAGACAGTGGTAGGGACTCTCAAAATATGGTCTAACAGCGAGCAACACTTTCAGGGGGATCTTCCAATCAAGGGGATAGATAGTACTGAAGTAGTCTACCAAGTGCAGGGAGAGGATGGAGAAAGAGAGTATTTGACGGAAGAAGACTCTGTATCCTCCGAATCAGAAGAAGAAGGAGAATCGGGGGAGGTGGCAGAAGAAAAACACAGAGGGCTTGAGATGAAACCACTTCCCCCCATTTTAAAGTATGAATTTCTAGGCCCACTTGCAACCCATCCGGTGATCATAAACACCAATTTGAGTAAAGAAGAGACAAGGAAATTGTTGGAGGTGCTCAGGACATATAAAAAAGTGCTGGGGTATACCATCGATGACATAAAAGGGGTAAGCCCGTCTCTGTGCATGCATAGGATAGTACTTGAGGATGGGTGTAAGTCAACCGTTGAGCGCCAAAGGCGACTTAACCCTCATTTGCAGGAGGTGGTGAAAAAGGAAGTACTTAAGCTCTTGGACGCTGGAATAATATACCCAATTTTAGATAGTGAGTGGGTGAGTCCAGTACACGTAGTCCCAAAGAAAGGCGATACTATGGTAGTCAAGAACGAGGAGAACGAATTAATTCCGGTTCGAACGGTAACAAGGTGGAGAATGTGCATAGATTATCATAAATTAAACAAAGCAACAAAGAAGGATCATTTTCTACTTCCGTTTATCGACCAGATGCTGGAACGCCTGACTAAACATTCCTATTTTTGCTACCTTGATGGGTACATAGGATTTTTCCAAATCCCAATCCACCCTAATGACCAAGAGAAGACCACTTTCACCTGTCTGTACGGGACCTTTGCATACAGACGGATGCCCTTCAGCCTATGCAATGCTCCAGCCACCTTCCAACGTTGTATGACAACCATCTTTTCGAATATGATCGAACAAATTATGGAGGTTTTTATGGATGATTTTTTAGTCTACGGAACGAGTTTCGATGCATGCCTAAGGAATTTGGAAAGGGTTTTGCAAAGGTGTGAGGAGAATAGCTTGGTGCTGAACTGGGAAAAATGCCACTTCATGGTCACTGAAGGGATAGTTCTAGGGCATAAGATATCAGGGAATGGTATCGAAGTAGACAAGGCAAAGGTCAAAGTAATAGAGAAATTGTCGCCACCTAGGGATGTAAAGGGGGTTCGAAGCTTTCTGGGGCATGCAGATTTCTATCAAAGGTTTATAAAGGATTTTTCCCAGATAACTAGACCATTGACAAATCTACTAGCTAAAGACATGGACTTTATTTTTTATCATGAATGTTTAGTGGCATTTAAAGAAATAAAGAAAGCCCTAGTAACATCTCCGATAATTCAATCGCCTGACTGGAGCCTACCATTTGAGATCATGTGTGATGCTAGTGATTATGCAGTGGGGGCGGCCTTAGGGCAACAAAAGGAGAGAAAATTACATGTCATTCACTACGCCAGTAAGACCCTGAACGAGTAACAAATTAACTACACCATGACTGAGAAGGAATTACTAGCAGTTGTGTTCACATTCGACAAACTCAAACGGTACTTGGTAGGTTCAAAAGTAGTAGTATACACCGACCATGTTGCAGTTCATTACTTGCTAAACAAGAAGGATGCAAAACCCCGCCTTATTCACTGGATTTTATTACTTCAAGAATTTGATGTAGAAATCATGGATAAAAAGGGGATGGACAATGTCGTGGCAGACCACCTATCGCGCATGCCCATAGACCGTGTGATAGAGGAAGGAGACAGTGCTCAAATAGATGATGCTCTGCGGGATGATACCCTAATGGCTATTAAGGTCGCCACCCCCTGGTATGCAGATTTGGTGAATTTTCTTGCGGGAAGAGTGATACCACCAGAAGTCATGACCCAACAAAAGAAAAGATTCTTTTTAAAAGTTCGGCAATACGTATGGGATGACCCCTTCCTATTCAGGAAGTGTGCAGACAGTGTCTATCGGAGGTGCATGCCGGAAGAGGAGGTGGAGAGCATCCTTTTTCACTGCCATTCTTCCACATATGGGGGTCATGCCGGAATTGCAAAAATGACCGTGAAAGTGCTTCAGTCAGGCTTCTACTAGCCTAGTTTGTTTAGGGATACGTGCAACTATGTAGCTTCCTATGACCAATGTCAGAGAACAGGAAATATAGGAAGGAGACATGAAATGCCGGCAAGCACTATATTAGAAGTAGAACTTTTCGACGTATGGGGAGTGGATTTCATGGGACCCTTTCCCGTTTCCGATGGAAACAGATACATCCTGGTAGCGGTAGACTACGTCTCCAAATGGGTGGAGGCCATGGCGTCACCCCATTGCGATGCTAAGACTGTAATAAAGATGTTCAAAAGAAACATATTTCCTAGGTTCGGAGTCCCTCGAGTAGTAATCAGTGATGGAGGATCCCACTTCATTGAAAAATAGTTTGAAAAATTGCTACATAAGTATGGGGTGATCCACAGAGTCTCAACAGCTACCACCTGCAAACTAGTGGGCAGGTGGAAGTTTCGAATCGGGAAATCAAAAGTATCCTAGAGAAAATGGTAGTGGCGTCACGGAAAGGTTGGGCACCGAAACTAGACGATGCTCTTTGGGCTTACCGCACGGCTTACAAGACTCTGATAGGCATGACCTCATTCCGCTTAGTCTACGGGAAGCCTTGCCATCTTCCCGTTGAATTAGAACACAAGGCCTTCTGGGCAATTAAGAAACTCAACTTAGACTACGGTGCGGCGGGAGAGAAAAGGAAACTGCAATTAAGCGAATTGGATGAAATTCGAAGAGATGCGTACGAGCATGCTAAGGCATACAAGGAAAGAACAAAGAAATGGCATGACCAACACATCTTGAGAAAGGAGTTTGAGGAAGGAGACTTAGTTCTCCTGTATAACTCCAGGTTAAAACTTTTCCCAGGAAAACTAAAATCAAGGTGGTCAGGATCGTTTCGGGTAAAAATGGTATACCCATATGGGGCAGTGGACATATGGAGTAAAGAATCGGGGGAGATCAAGGTAAATGGACAACGATTGAAGAAGTATCTAGGGGAGTCCACGGATCCCGAGATAGATGAATGGAGGTTCACTGAACCACCAGAGCCGAGTTGATAGAAGAGTGCGGTCGAGCTAAACGACCTTAAACAAAGCGCTTCTTGGGAGGCAACCCAAGTTTAGTTGTAGATTTCCCTTTTTTCTATTGCATTGCATACATGTGTTAGATTTTAGTTTTGATTTCCATCACATTTAGAGTTAGGAGTAGAAAAGAACTTTGCTAGGCAAAAATAAAACCCATATTAGTCTACACGACGAAGTGTATGAACAATTCGGGCCATGGTGTATGAAAGGGGCGAAAAATGGGGGCATACGGCCTGGCCGTGTGGTTTCCCACGGTCGTGCCCGCTTGACCAGAGGCGCACATGCCTGGTCGTGTGTTTTCATACAGTCATGGCGCGCAAGGTTAAAAGGGGCGAGCCGTGAATTTTCACCCTATTTGCGTCGTGTGCTTCAAAAGTTCTTGCCCTAGCCATGTGATTTTGCTTTCCCCTTCCTCTAGAAGCATTTTCAACCTCTTTAAAAGCCAAAAGGAGCAAGGATGAGGAGGACCAAGACCGTAGCATCCCGATCCGGTGCCTCGGAGCTACGAACAAGAAGAGCCGACGCTCCTCAAGCTCCGGAAGAGGGTAATGCCCTACCCCCTTAACTTTTTCGCAATAATGAGCATAGAGATAGGTTCAATATGCTCTCTACTCGTAAACTTACTGCTACTAGGTACTTAGATGAGGATTTGCTAGGATCTTTAGGTTTGTTGGGTGACATGCAAACCCTATTTGCAAAAATGGGGTGGGATGAGATTATGGGAATAACGCACCTAACCTACCCTAGGATAGTTTTGGAATTTTTGAGTTCTTTAGAGGCGGAAGTTTTAACGGGTAGAGAGAGCGAGGAGGGTAGAATAACTTTTAGACTTTTTAATATTAAGCATGAGTGGACCCTTCACCAATGGAACTCATGCTTTGGCTTGCCAAGTGGGGGAGAGAGAAGAATCCCTAATGGGTACAACTCTCATTTGATTTGGACTGAGTTGACAGGGGAGCACGTTTATGACCCTTCTAGGGCAAAAGCATCACGCCTCCAAAACCCCATCTTTCGATACCTTCACTGTGTCATGGCCAGTACTATATTTGGTCGTGGGGAGAGTGACGGTGTAGTGAGAGCCAGTGAGCTGCTTTGCCTATGGGACATGCTACATAAAAGGAGTAGCATCGATGTAGGGTCCCACTTCATCAGACACTTAGTGAAGATGGGCAAAGCAGCACGCGAAGAGATCAATGTGGGAGGCCTACTTATCCACATTTGCTATAGGATGGGGTACGATTACACAGCATTGGAGAGTATAGAGGGGAGCCCTAGGATCGACCTAGGAGTATGCATGGCCATGAAGATGATTGTAAGAGAAGGAGACTCCTTATGCTATGTAAGGAAAAATCTTACGACCCTTAGGCTCCCCGACCCGGATCGTGCCACCATCGCTATACGCGCCAATTGGCGCTTAGACCTGATAGTGGAGTCCCCTCCTCATGAGGGACCATCCACATTAGCGCCCATCTCTCCACCTTTGTACCACTCTCCCTCCAGTCCACACATACATAGGAGCCCACCTAGTCCACGCCGACATGAGCCTACACCTGTGCCACCATCTTTTTCTACTTTTGAGCAGGATGTAGGTACGTCGGCATATGATTTCTCGGAGTTCCGATCGTGCCTCGACGACATCTACACTGAGTAGCAGACGCAATGGCAGCGATGGGAGGAGCAGAGCGCCTACCAACAGGTGGAGTTCTAGGGATTCCAGGAGCATTTCCAATGGGCGGAGGAGTTCTACGATGAGGCCCACATATACTTCCAGGAGGAGGCTGCTCATCGCTAGGATGAGGCAGCTTATCGCAGGGAGATGCGAAGATATGCACGCCAAAGCAGTATAGTGGGCTAGGAGGAGCCGTGCATCCACTCTCTCGGGATCGACCACATGTATATGTGGCATCAACGACTCAGCAGTAGGTTCTCCCAGGATCCAGAGATGCCCAGGCTCCCAGACTTTCCACCTCGTCCACCATATTAGAGGTATACTTTTGTTTAAGTCTGGGGGGACCCCAAAATCTATTTTGTTTTGTTTTCCTAGTAGTAGTTTCATTTCTGGTATTTTCATTTGTTCATGCATGCATGAGTTGTTTAGTTCCTTTCAGTACTTAATTTTTGGTGTCTTAAAAGCTACCTCAGTAGTATTTTTGAAAATTGCTTGCATGAGTTGTTCCCATAGGTAGCTTAACTCCATTTATCTTGTGGTATTTTATTCTATGTGCTCTATTGAATGTTCTAGGCTTACACTGATTAGCTCTGTTTTTTCACTTACGCATGTTGAACAGTCTGACAAGGAGAATTTAGTACATACCTAGTTATGATTCACTTCAATAGTCTAGTACTTTAGAATCCATAGGTGACTCTAGGTTTAGCATTTTAGTTACTGGAGATGCTCGGATTGTGTAAGCCCATTCGGAAAAATCAAAATCCCTGTGAGCCGAAAAATAAAAATAAAAAAGAGAGAGAGAGAGAGAAAGAAATGAAAAAAAAAGATTGAGAGGGATAAAAAACAATTGTCGTGAGTGGAAATGGCTAGGTGCCCCTTTGAGACCGAGTTAGATTACTGGGGAAACACCTCCCAATTTCTCTCAATACCGAGCACACCTTTGAGACTTTATGCTAGATCTAGGGAACGACCCTCGCTTTGGGCAGGTAAGTGCCTAAAAGCTGGAAACCTTAGGAAAGCTATGGGGTGATGACTTAACTCACCATGGAACGGGCATCCCCTAAGAATGATTCGCCTAGCACGAGCACGAGGAGCTAACTTAGTGAATTTTTAGAACATATATGTTTTGCTTTGATTGCAAATACCACCTGATAAATTTAGTTAGCATGCTTATTATGGAACAATATTTTTTTAAAATTTTATGGCACTGAGGTTTGCTTGAGGACAAGCAAAGATTTAAGTCTGGGGAAAGTGATGTGAGCAAAACATATAGGATTTTAGGAGTAGTTTTTGCTCACATCTTGTTACATTTTACGTTAGTTTCATGCATATGTTACTCTGTTTTTGCATGCATTTCCTATTTTCTAGTTCAGAGGTCTGCTCGTTGTCTTTTGAATGCAGGTTGGCTTTTCGGGCGGAAAAGATGCATTTTCGGAGCAAAAGAAGGACATTTCATGCTAGACGCAGAGTGGGACGCGGCCAGGGCATGTGGATTCACACGGCCAGGGCGTGTGGATTCACACGGCCATGTCCGATGGGCGAAGATCAACACACCAGGGCCGCACACGACCTGACCATGTGGAAACACATGGTCATGTGGCGGCCTGATGGAGTTGCGCGATTAGGGTTTTTTTTCGATTTTGCAACAGTCCAAGGTGACGTCTATATAAAGATGGCTCTGCCCAAACCCTAGGGAGGAGGCATGATGGCTAGGATGGCACGTCGAAGCACTAAAAAACTTTGGTAACTCGCAGCGGGGAGGAGGAACGCCACTGGAGGTTCATAACTTGCAATACAACGTCGGAGAGAAGACCACAACGCATTCTATATCTCTATTTTTGTGCTTTATCTCTATTGTATTCGAACTTAAACATGTTTTGTGATTCTTCCTTCATATTTATAGAATAGTATTTTTGATTCTAGGATTAGGGAGAAGCTTGAGTTCATATACAATGTTGGTTCATATTAAATTCTGACCAAAAGTTTGATTTGACAGTTGGTAGTTGTTCTCTATTATATTTTCATGAATTTGGCTTTCTTTCCGCTATGCTTAGGCGATATGAGGTGGTGGCAGCCCTCGCAATATATATTTATTAGGTTTGATCAAGGAACCTAGGGGTAAACCTGACCTCCCGTAACTGCGGGGAGAAGGGAGCGGTGGAATCAGAAACGGTCCACCGTAAGGATTGATTTGGCATCCTCGTACCCTCTATCCCGTCCTTTTGGGCGAGGATAGCTCCCGGTGAATGTGGCAGCTCTGTGGGAGAGTTTATGATGTCCCTTCCCCAAAATCATAGGTAGACGTTTAGACGACGCCAATTGACAACATTGTTATATGGTACACAAACGAAATCGAAGTCCTAGAATCGCCTTTTCAAGACCCCGACACACTATTTTCCTCCTCCGTGTGACACTGCACTGAGTAGGGTCCTCCGAAAGTCCTCACCAACTGACTCTCTCTGAGATTCTGTCTGAACAATCACAACCACTTAGCGTATTGGTACTCAAATCCCAGTCCCTGTGGGATCGATAATCTATTATTACTTGACGACATCCGTGCACTTGCGGGCGTTGAGTGCGAGCGCGCACTTTGAGTCTTTGACGGTCTCCATCGTGGGATTTAAGGTCGTGACTGTGCACATCAGTGATAAGGGTTGTTTACATGTGTATTGGGTTGGAAGAAAAATTTCAGAACAATACTTTCTTGTACTCATCTATGTAGAATTCTAGTATTTTCATATCCTCTTCTTGCATTTCTTTAGCTATTTCATTTCTTATCTTTCTTTTCTTTCACAGATATTGTTATTTTTCTTGTATTCAAGTTTCCCTTACATTCTTAATAAGCCTTCAGTGATTGTGCATTCTTATGTGTATATAATGGTGAAGGTAGATGACAAACGAGCATATGGTAGTTCATAAACCATGAGTAGCTTGAGTGAACTCCACTATTACATGCTTATAAGAGCGAGAGAAATCGCCACTTACCTTGTGAGGCTTAGTCATTCTCAGTCTATTCATAATGGATTTAAGTTACCTTGTTTGTTAACCTATGTAAGATTTTAATCCATAATTGCTTGAGTCTTTGAGATTTGACAATCCTAGATAAATCTTTCTTTCACGATCTTCTATATATGCTTGGGAATTGCTAGGGAAATACACTTTCAGTTTACTTTTAGCTTTCCTTACTTGCTCGGGACGTGCAAGAATAAGTGTGTGGGAATTGATAATTACCATTTTATCGTGTTATTTTAGTCCTTAATATCACAATTTTTATCCTCTCGAGTGATCATTTATCGATTATTATGATGTTTTATGAGTTGGATTTATTTTTGGACCTTATTGTAAATTCTTCTTAATTTTGGACTTATATGCAAATTTTACATCTTAATTGTAGGAGATCGAGATGAGCCACTGGACTAGACTCAAATTGGATCAAATATGGCATCATCTAAGGGCATAAAGGACATTTTGAGCTGGAGGAATATGAGCCCTTCATCAAGATCAAAAGCAATGTAATCTAAGGGTTCATATCTGTTTAATCCTGACCATCCGATAAGAACTGATTGATCTGAGCCATCTATTTAAATCTGGTGAGATCCGATCCATACATAAAGATCCACACGTCTCCACCTTCCATCCAGATCAAGTTGATCGCGATCGGCCTTTCAGATTGATCAGATCCATCCATTAAAATTCGGAGAATTCTTAGCCGGTGGATGCACATCCCTTAATTTGATTAATCAAAGGCAAATAACCTAGCTTCAGTTGGACGGCTGAGATTTAATCCAACTTAGATCGGACATCCAAGGAAAATCATCATATAAATCCAACATTTTCACCTTTGAGCGGTATCGCACAGCACAGTGGCCTATTTCATGCGTCGATCGTCGGATTCACCTCTCCACCTCATCCGTGCAACACCGCCGACCATCAACTTCCTCCGCCAAGGCCGGAGGTGGTCTCCTCCATCACCTCCTCCACCGCCAGAAACCACAGCTCCTTCATCGGCAGCCGGCTTCGCCCCCTTCTTTTCCCACAATCGCCCGACGCCTCCGCAATCTTCACTGCCCCGAGTTCTGTCGCCGCCGATCACCGGAGTGGGGATTCCCCTCCGATATCATCTCATTCCATCCGACCAGTAGCTCCGGCAGCCATCTCCATAGCTCCAACAGCCATCTCCCATTTCCTGCCAGCTCCTTAACGGCAGCAGCGATTTCAAACTTCTGTTTTAATTCCGTTTGATTGTTTGGTAGTTTAGTTTGTGTTGAATGGTTGTAATCAAATTCACTTCCATGTTTTGAATTGCACGTATTTAGATTAATTTGTTAAACACATATGTAATGTTCGATTAAATGTCTCTTTAAGTAATTCGAATGTAGTTAGATTAAGATACTTAGTTTATGTTGTCCCTAATTTCATCGCAATCGTAGTTTAGTTAGTTGCTTTCTTTACCTCATGTTCATGCCTTAGATTTCGTTGATTCATTTATTATTTCATTTGGTTGTTAGTTAAATCTTTTCTTCCCTTGAGCCTTAGCAGCTGCCTCCACCTTGCTTCGATCCATTTTCCTCCATGGATTCGAGGAAGAACAACTTTATCGAGAGACTTCGGCGACGTCCTCCATCTCCACAGCTCATCCACCTTCTCCTTTGGATTCGAGGAGGAGTTCTGCCCTGATGACACTTCTTCGAGCTCAACCGAATCCGCGAGAGTTCGGAGCATCCATCAAACTACTGAATTCGGGAGTTTGCACCATACCACATCCACTGCCATTTGTCGAGTCTCGATCGAGCATCATTGGACTTAGCCGAAGGAACTTGTTCATTCACCGGACCTATCTGTAGGGATCTTATATGCAAAATAGCATATGCACAATGGAAAATAGGATCCCCTCCAAGTGATCCTTGCGAAAGAAAACTCGTATAAAAGTAAGTTTCTCTAAAACCAAACCTATCTTATAGGAGATGATTACCTTTGTTGCGTGCCCTTGTTAATCCCAATTTTCCTTTTGTTTGTTGGATCTTTAGCACGTTCAAATGTCCGTGCCTCTATATGTATCCACACGAGCAAGCTCTTGTCTCACAAAAGAAAAACTAGAAGAGCTATCCTTTACTTCTGGCTAGAGAAGTCCCTAAAGGAGAGGAAGGGAGGGAAAATGAGAAAGGAAGAAGAAGACCACTCTTCTTGCTAGCCTACACTCACAAAACCACACAACCAAAGACACAACCAAAGCTTCCACCAAGCTCTCAAGCTTCACACACCAACTCTCTTATGGCCGGCCACTCCATGGGGTGTTTTATAGGGTTGGAAAAACCCTTCACCTCCTATCACATTCAATGCAATCAATTTCATTGAAACACAATCAAACAAGGAGTTGGCTTCCTTGTTTGGCCGGCCACTTAAGGAGACAATCCAAAGGTCAAAAAACCCTTTGTCTCCTTCCACCTCATCAAGCTTAGGTGACATGCTTATGTGGCATGCTTGTGTGGCATTCATGCATGTTGAATTAATCTTATTAATTCAATAAGCTTATGTTATCATATTGAATTAATCTCATTAAATCAATAAGGTAACACATTGAATTAATCTCATTAAATCAATAAGCTAAAATTCTCATTAAGCTTAAAGTCCAAAAACCATTTTGTACTTAAGCTTATTCCCAAATTATTCTACTCAAACTAGAATACTCTAATTCTTCTAATCATCATGCTCTTTGTGTGTGACCCTATAGGCTTTCATAACGTTGGCAGTGGATCTAAACTCTTTTAGATACACAAGCAATGAGCGGCATCTAGCAATACATCATTGCTACCCAAGTTACGAAATAAGTCAAGATCCGACTAACCTTTTCGTGACTACTATAATGTATGACCGTGTCATTCTATCCTTGATATCAGATTGACCAATGAGGCATAGACCATGTCATCCTCGATCAATCTATGTGTTTCTTGATCCCTGAGTAAACTAACTCAAACAAATGAGCTCAATATCTCATATTGACTCATTCGAGCATGGCCATGCGTTTTAGTAGTTCTACTCAATCAAGGCCACAGATATCACTCCGTCATATGGGAGGGATAGATCCCATCTACATCACTCACATCCTCGCATAATTTGTTATATACCCAGTAATCGCCTTTATGGTCCACCCTATTACGGGTGACGTTTGATGATACCAAAGTACATAACTCCTTATGTAGGGAACCGTAGTGACTTCAGGTTTGAGGACTATTCATACCAATAGTCACATGAGAAAGTTTATGACACTCATATGACGATCCATGAAACTTTCTCATGGCGGGTCAGTTCAGTATATATATTCTCTAATATATACCCATGTGTCAACTTGATATCATATATCCATGACTTGTGAGATCAAGTCATCAATTGACCTACATGCTAGTCTTTATGTATTAATATTGCCCTTGAATATTAATACTTGACTAGGAACATTTAGGAAAGTGTTCTCTACAGCCTCTCATAATCAATTCTGCCAATTGATGTGCTGTAGATAAGAACCTACTTTTCTAGGGCATTATTATATATTTAATTTAGCTGGCACAAGCAAGACGTAAATATATAATAACCAATCCTTTGCCTTTATAGAATATGATACAAAATGTTCCCTATTCAACCATCACATGATTGGTTCTAGGGCTATAACTAACAATCTCCCACTAGCACTAGTACCAATCACTATGATATCTAATACCTAGTGACCTAGTGTGACCATCATGCTTCCTCTATGCCAAAGCCTTGGTCAATGGATCTGCTATGTTAGCTTCTGTCGGTACTCTGCATATCCTCACATCTCCTCTATCGATGATCTCTCGAATGAGATGGAAGCGCCGCAGTATGTGTTTGGTCCGCTGATGTGATCGAGGTTCCTTAGCCTGTGCAATAGCCCCATTGTTGTCACAATAGAGGTCTATTGGATCTGCAATGCTAGGAACTACCCCATCTACAATGCTAGGAACTACCCCAAGTTCACTGATGAACTTGCGGAACCAAACAACCTCCTTTGCTACATCAGACGCAGCAATATACTCGACTTCTGTTGTAGAATCAGCAACTGTGTCCTGCTTCGAACTCTTCCAGCTCACAACTCCACCATTCAGGCAAAACACGTACCCCGATTGCGATCTATAGTCATCCTTGTCTGTTTGGAAGCTTGCATCACTGTAACCCTTTACAGTTAGCTCCTCATTGCCTCCAAATATCAGGAAATATTCTTTCGTTCTTCGTAAGTATTTAAGAATATTTTTGACTACTATCCAGTGACTTTCACCTGGATCCGACTGGTATCTACTCGTCATGCTCAAAGCATACGAGACGTCAGGACGAGTACAAAGCATGGCGTACATGATAGACCCTATAAAAGATGCATAAGGGATCTTATCCATGCGATCTCTCTCCTCCTTAGAAGAGGGACATTGAGTCTTCGAAAGACTTACACCATGTGATAAAGGCAGAAATCCTTTCTTGGAATTTTGCATAGCAAAACGATCTAGCACTTTATCATTATATGTACTCTGACTTAGGCCAAGTAATCTTTTAGATCTATCTCTATAGATCTTGATGCCTAAAATATAGGCAGCTTCACCTAAGTCTTTCATCGAGAAACAATTCCCTAACCACATCTTCACAGACTGGAGTGAGGGAATATCATTTCCGATGAGAAGTATGTCATCTACATACAAGACAAGAAATATAACTGTGCTCCCACTATTTCTCTTGTAGACACAAGGTTCATCTTCATTCTTGATGAAACCAAACTCCTTGATTGCATCATCGAATCGAAGATTCCAGTTTCGAGAGGCTTGCTTTAGTCCATAAATGAACCTTTGCAGTTTGCATACCTTTCCAGGATGCTTTGGATCTTCAAAACCCTCAGGTTGTGTCATGTACACATCCTCGAGTAGCTTTCCATTCAGAAAAGCGGTTTTGACATTCATCTGCCAGATCTCATAATCGTGGTAGGCTGCAATAGCAAGTATGATCCGAATGGATTTAAGCATCGCAACTGGTGAAAAGGTTTCATCATAGTCAATACCATGAATTTGTTTGAATCCTTTAGCCACCAATCTACCTTTATAGGTATGCTTATTACCATCCATGTCAGTCTTTACTTTAAAGACCCACTTACACCCAATGGGTTTTACCCCTTCAGGTGGATCAACCAAAGTCCATACTTGGTTAGTGTACATGGATTCCATTTCGGATCTCATGGCCTCTAGCTATTTCTCGGAATCTGGGCTCATCATAGCTTCTTGATAGGATGTAGGCTCGTTAAGATCGACAAGCAATACTTCACCGTTGTCAGTCAAGAGAAAAGAATATCTCTCGGGTTGACGACGGATCCTATCAGATCTACGAAGAGGTTGGTCTACTTGAACAGGTGTTTGCTCCACAACTCTTTGGGCAACAATTTCCTCATCCACAACACTTTGTGGTGTCTGTTCATTTTCCATCGAAGCCTTAGTGTTATCTTCATTTTGAATTTCTTCAAGATGAATTTTACTCCCACTAGTTTTTCTAGAAATAAATTCTCTTTCTAGAAAGACAGCATTTCTGGCAACAAACACCTTGCCAAGTGTGGGATTGTAAAAGTAATATCCCTTAGTTTCCTTGGGATATCCTACAAAATAACACTTATCTGATTTGGGTCCTAGTTTATCTGAGACTTGACGTCTAACATAAGCTTCACAATCCCAAATCTTTATAAAAGACATTTTGGGACTCTTCCCAGTCCATAACGTGTATGGTGTCTTTTCTACGGCTTTTGATGGGATGTGATTAAGTGTGAAAGCGGTTGTCTCTAGAGCTAAACCCCAAAAGGAAGTAGGTAGATCAGTCTGGCTCATCATTGATCGTACCACATCTAATAGAGTACGTTTTCTCCTTTCAGATACACCATTCCATTGTGGTGTTCCAGGTGGAGTGAGTTGGGATATTATCCCACACTCAGCCAGGTGATCACGAAACTCTTGACTAAGGTATTCACCACCTCGATCTGATCGAAGTAGCTTAATACGCTTACCAAGTTGGTTTTGTACTTCATTCTTGAATTCTTTAAACTTTTTAAAGGATTCTAACTTATGTCTCATCAAATATAAGTAGCCAAATCTACTCATATCATCAGTGAAAGTAATAAAGTACTTATAGCCTCCTCTGGCTTCGACATTGAAAGGGCCACATACATCAGTATGTATGAGTCCTAACAAATCGCTCTCTGCCATGTCCACTAAATGGAGTTTTAGTCATCTTTCCTAAAGACAAGATTCACATACCTCATATGATTCAAAATCAAATGAGTCCAATAATCCATCTTTATGGAGTTGGGATATGCATTTTCATTTATGTGACCTGGCGGAGTGCCAGAGATATGTTTGGTTCAAATTATTCGATTTGAACCATTTGGTATTTACGTTATAAATTGGGTTTTCTAAATCTAGAACATAGAGACCATTCATAAGTGGTGCATTACAATAGAACATTTCATTCAAATAAATGGAACAACATTTGTCCTTTATTATAAAAGAAAAGTTTCTCTTGTCTAAACAAGACACAGAAATTATGTTCTTTGTTAATGCAGGTACATATAAGCACTCCTCTAGTTCTAAGATAAGCCCAGTGGGCAAAGACAAAGAATATGTTCCTACAGCTACAGCAGCAACTTTTGCGCCATTGCCTACTCGTAGGTCCACTTCGCCCTTTGCCATTAGTCTACTATTTCTCAGTCACTGCACATTAGTACAAATGTGAGATGCACATCCGGTATCTAATACCCATGTAGAAGAAATAGATAGATTAACTTCTATAACGTGTATACCTGAGGCAGAAGTCCCACTTCCTTTCTTCTTTACTTCCTCAAGGTAGACTTTGCAGTTCCGCTTCCAGTGTCCAGTCTCACCGCAATGGAAGCAGTCCCCTTCCTTAGGTACTTTACCTTTACCCTTTGAAGTGGATGAATTGGCCTTGCCTTTGGCTTGGGTCTTACCCTTGCCTTTGCGCTTACCTTTGCCCTTCTTGACCATTAGTACGTTACTAACTTTCTTCTTGAGATTGGTTGTGATTCTTAACATCTTTGAGAATCTCGAGCAAAGGATTTATCAATTTCATTCATGTTATAATTCATGGAATTGATTATATGTTTGCAGCGATTGCGAGGATAACATTGATTGCCAATTCTTGGCTCGATGGAAAACCTAGTCTTTGAGGTTCTCAGCGTACCCTATCATTTAAGTCGTGAGTTCCTACAGTGTTCCTTCTTGCATCTTGCATGCAAAAGAGCCTTAGACACTTCAAAGCGCTCGTGCCTAGCTTGTCCTTGATATAGTTGTTTCAAATGCTCAACCATATCATAGGCATCCATGTTCTCATGTTATACGAAGCTCGAGTTCATGGTGGCAAGCATAAGACATGACACATCTAATGCGTCATCTTGATGCTTCTTATAAGCATCCTTTTCGTACAGTGGCGCGGCGGGTGTTTCAGGGGTAGACTGCTCTAGGACATACAGTTTACGTTCTTGCTTGAGGATAATCCTCAAGTTTCTATACCAGTCTAGAAAGTTAGCTCCACTGAGCTTGTCTTTCTCAAGGACAGATCGCAAGTTGAGGGGGTGTGTCGTGTTAGATGACATGGTGATCTACAACAATAAAATGCAAAATTAAGTATCATAACTGAGTCATTTAATTAGGCCTTTAATTAAATGAGGCTCCCATTAAATTCTCATAGCTTTGATATAAGCGAATCATTGATGTAGGTAAACACATTTTGCTTACATCATTAGCTTCTATTTAGCTATAAATTTATATGGGATAAAGATCCACATCATACTTCGTCTTGAGTTAGCTTTGGCTAATCGCCCAAGACGTAGTATGATTAGGTAGGCAATCTTTTGCCAATTACATCTGATGTAACTCTTTAATAGCTTTGGTTAAGTTTAGATTAGTTTAGTGCTTATTCCTAAACCAGCTTCCAGGCTGTGGCGAGGCACAGGGGTCTTCTTGGATATCGGAGCAACGACCACTTCTAAGACAAAGCTGATGTTTGGAAATCACATAAAACTAATTTTAAAACTTATGTTCAAAGCTAATATATGCCTCTACTTTCTTAACTAATTAAGAAAAACTTAATTAAGTCTTAACCAAGTTTGATAGCGGGACATCACGATTATCCACTCGCACTCTTCCAAGATAAAATGCATTGCTTTAATTTGGCAAACCCAATAACAAATGATCGAGGAAGTAGTGAGTACCAAACTTTGGTAGGCATATCGTATTTGACTTATTAAGAAATAAACTTAAACATGCATCACATACATATTAGCATACATCACATATAAGCTAAATTAACATGCATCACATACATATTAAATTAAGCGTGTCATGGTTATGACCCTTATTCTACAATCTTCTCAAGCCAATGAAAAGATTGATTGGTCAACCTAGGGATATCATCTTCTCCCAAGTGCTTCCTTTTGGTTGTCTTGTGTTGTTGACTTCCTCCTTGCAACCTCATCTTCCAATGGACCCTCCATCTTTATTTTGTATATTACAAAAGGAGAAATACTCGAGTTACATTTGAGTCTAAAACTAATTTTACAACAAGAATTTTAGGAGAAGGAAGGCCGATTACATAATTACAACACACATTCACAAACTTTTGGGACTAGGCCATAACCATGCACCATGTCATTTTAACATTTTAAAAGACATCGGATATTTTATTATGTTTGAAAAATTTCTAATGCAATTATCAACTCATAATAAAATTTATCCTACTTCTATATCATATATAAAATAGCGAAAACCTATTTTATATGATCTTTCGCAAGTGGCTCTGATACCACTGTAGGGATCTTATATGCAAAATAGCATATGCGCAATGGAAAATAGGATCCCCTCCAAGTGATCTTTGCGAAAGAAAACTCGTATAAAAGTAAGTTTCTCTAAAACTAAACCTATCTTATAGGAGAGGATTACCTTTGTTGCGTGCCCTTGTTAATCCCGCTTTTCCTTTTGTTTGTTGGATCTTTAGCACGTTCAAATGTCCGTGCCTCTAAATGTATCCACACGAGCAAGCTCTTGTCTCACAAAAGAAAAACTAGAAGAGCTATCCTTTACTTCTTGCTAGAGAAGTCCCTAAAGGAGAGGAAGGGAGGGAAAAGGAGAAAGGAAGAAGAAGACCACTCTTCTTGCTAGCCTACACTCACAAAACCACACAACCAAAGACACAACCAAAGCTTCCACCAAGCTCTCAAGCTTCACACACCAACTCTCTTATGGCCGGCCACTCCATGGGGTGTTTTATAGGGTTGGAAAAACCCTTCACCTCCTATCACATTCAATGCAATCAATTGCATTGAAACACAATCAAACAAGGAGTTGGCTTCCTTGTTTGGCCGGCCACTTAAGGAGACAATCCAAAGGTCAAAAAGCCCTTTGTCTCCTTCCACCTCATCAAGCTTAGGTGGCATGCTTATGTGGCATGCTTGTGTGGCATTCATGCATGTTGAATTAATCTTATTAATTCAATAAGCTTATGTTATCATATTGAATTAATCTCATTAAATCAATAAGGTAACACATTGAATTAATCTCATTAAATCAATAAGCTAAAATTCTCATTAAGCTTAAAGTCCAAAAACCATTTTGTACTTAAGCTTATTCCCAAATTATTCTACTCAAACTAGAATACTCTAATTCTTCTAATCATCATGCTCTTTGTGTGTGACCCTATAGGCTTTCATAACGTTGGCAGTGGATCTAAACTCTTTTAGATACACAAGCAATGAGCGATATCTAGCAATACATCATTGCTACCCAAGTTACGAAATAAGTCAAGATCCGACTAACCTTTTCGTGACTACTATAATGTATGACCGTGTCCTTCTATCCTTGATATCAGATTGACCAATGAGGCATAGACCGTGTCATCCTCGATCAATCTATGTGTTTCTTGATCCCTGAGTAAACTAACTCAAACAAATGAGCTCAATATCTCATATTGACTCATTCGAGCATGGCCATGCGTTTTAGTAGTTCTACTCAATCAAGGGGCCCACAGATATCACTCCCGTCATATGGGAGGGATAGATCCCATCTACATCACTCACATCCCTGCGCATAATTTGTTATATACCCAGTAATCGCCTTTATGGTCCACCCTATTACGGGTGACGTTTGACGATACCAAAGTACATAACTCCTTATGTAGGGAATCGTAGTGACTTCAGGTTTGAGGACTATTCATACCAATAGTCACATGAGAAAGTTTATGACACTCATATGACGATCCATGAAACTTTCTCATGGCAGATCAGTTCAGTATATATATTCTCTAATATATACCCATGTGTCAACTTGATATCATATATCCATGACTTATGAGATCAAGTCATCAATTGACCTACATGCTAGTCTTTATGTATTAATATTGCCCTTGCATATTAATACTTGACTAGGAACATTTAGGAAAGTGTTCTCTACAGCCTCTCATAATCAATTCTGCCAATTGATGTGCTGTAGATAAGAACCTACTTTTCTAGGGCATTATTATATATTTAATTTAGCTGGCACAAGCAAGACGTAAATATATAATAACCAATCCTTTGCCTTTATAGAATATGATACAAAATGTTCCCTATTCAACCATCACATGATTGGTTCTAGGGCTATAACTAACACTATCTTGGGTTAATTAGATCATAAATTTCCTCTTCCAGTTTTTATTGCTTTAATTCCTGCATTGTTTGATTCAGTTGTTGCATGTTAGTTTAGAGTTTTAATTACCTTGCAACCGTAGGTTAGAAATCAAATTCCAAACCCCCATCTTCAAAAGAAAACCCAAAGAAATAATTTGAAATCCTAAGTTTACTATTCTTTCGATTTCACTCGTTGGAAAACGATCCGGGTCATCCACTATGTTATATTAGTGTAGTTAGGGGGTTCGATAATTAATTTAAAATGGTACCACGAAAAATACCCGTAATTAAATTTTGGTGTCGTTGTCGGAGAGTGTAATGATGCTTGGTAAACTTAGGATTGTTGGTCAATTTTTCTAAAAAAAATTCAAAATTCAAAAATTTTGTTTAGGGCTTCATTCTTTTATTCTCTTATATATCCATGTATTTTATCATGTATGCTTTCTGTGTGTTTTGATATTGTTTATTAGTATTTCAGGAAAGACAAGAAATTTCTTTGAGCATGGATCTATATTATCATCAGTGTGGAGACTTCAGTGATGCCAACTATTCAAACATTGGGCAATAAGAGTATTATCAACCTGAACATCAATATTATTAGTACTAACCACAATATCATCAGCATATTTCTCAGTATCATCATTCTTATCAGCAGGACAGGTATAATTCAATTTCTGGTACCTCTTTTCATAATTTTGATTCAGATTTCAAGTATGGGCACACACCACAGTATGTTCTTGAGCAGCCTCAATGCAATCAACCCTCACCATCTATCGATACTTGCATGCTCAGTTGGGGTGATCAAGCACATCAGGAAGAGGCTCAAAATTTTTTAGCTTATTAGAGTCCGTTGGGAATTCAAGATGACACATTGTGTGATGGACTACAACCATTCCAACAATTTGAGTCAACTATAGAGACATTAGAAAATCTTTTACAGCTAGATCATTGTAGCAACAGAAGCAACAACGGATGCATAACATGCAAATCCAGCTGTATCTAATTGCATCATCCATTAGCCAGATACAAGCACAAGATTCCTTTCAGTCTTCCTCAGAGATCATTTCTGATGGTAGTGATGTGCTTGAGGAGATGGATTGCAGAGTTGGTGATATGTATGCTTCTACCTCTACAACTCTACAGGACTCCTCTGCTGATGTGCATGATGATGATGTACTATCTGATGCTCCAGATATTGATAAAGTTGTTGTTGTGGTAGATGACTTGCAGGACGATACTAGCGGCTTAGATTTACTCTGTGATGTTGTTTGTGCCCTAGATTATTCTGAAGAAAATGAGCAGTTTCCATATACCAGTGCTCAAACTTGCCAGCCAGACCAGAAGACAAGTGAGACAGTGGCAGCAAGCAATTCTGATGAGCTGATTCCCATGGAAGTGGTGGATAGCTGGAGGCCCCCAGACTGGACACTTCCATCTCAGCTAGAGTCTCCAAGAATTTTGCTGATGAAGACCCTAACAACAAATGCAATAATCCAGCCCCAAGGTTGGACACTTTTCCTGAATCGCCTCTGACCACTAGAGATTACATATAATGAGGCGATGATATTGGCGGGAGCAGCATAGTACTATTATGATCACACCATGAAGGCGCTCACCCCCATTCAGTTCATCCCACTCCCGGAATGGATGCTTTTGCTGAATCTTCTTCAACCACCGAGACGGGATTTCTTTCGGAGCACTCCACTACCTGCGTGGCTCCTCTTACTGAATCTTCTTCAACCGCCAAGACCTCAGGGGAGTTTGCTCCATCTCATTTCTTTTCTTTTTCCTTGTATATACATTCCTTTTACTTCATTTGTTTTTATTTTAGTTGTCATGTTTTGGTTGTTGAGTTTTTGTTTTGTCAGGTTTTCAAATAAATTTCCTATGCATTCCTTTATATCATCTTAGAAGTCGTGAATGCTTGTTAAATTTGATTGTCGAGTTTCGGGGATTTATTGTCATGAATGAATTATTTGATTGCATGTGGTTACTACTTGGTGATGGATTCTATGTAGATAGACTGAGTTGATTATTTTTGTTTACCTAGTGAGGATTAAGCCTATTTTTATTGCTTGTGTGTGGTTCACTTCTGGTTATTGTAACTCTTGACCTTGCTTTAATTCTTTCGAGACCACATAACAATAGGTTTGCATGATTATTATGAAGGCAATCACATTTGTTTTCCTTCACTTCTTTTATCATCACATGCTTATTGAATAACATTCTAGTCGTTCATCATTTCTATTTTTCCTTCCTTCCATTAATATCTTTTCCATTTCTATTTCTGGATGTGGAATACTTGGATGATTCATGATGAGTATTTATCCAGGATGAACAAAAATTTAAGTGTGGGGTAGAGAGTAGCTCAGGAGAATTTAGTGTAAGCATAGGCAAGTCGTGCTTGATCACCATGAGCTAGCCATGCTCTTTATCTTTTTATCTAAGCTTGGAGGATAGGGAAGTGCACTACATGTCAAAAAAAAGAGTTTGAAAAAAAAATCTGAAAAAAAAGTTGAAAAAAAAAAGAATAAACATTTGGGTGCCCATGAAATAAAAAAAAATATTATAAAAATTTTGACATGTTGTGCCATTTTTTATTCATGTGTGATAGTATTTTTGTTAGTGGCATCCCTTGTTGCAACTATTGAGAGATCTATTGTATATCATGAGTATATTTGTATAGAAGTATGTGATAAGGGTTGTTTACATGTTTATTGGGTTGGAAGAAAAAATTTAAGACAATGCTTTCTTGTACTCATCTATATAGCATTCCAGTATTTTCATATCTTCTTCTTATATTTCTTTAGCTATTTCATTTCTTATCTTTCTTTTTTTTCACAGATATTATTATTTTTCTTGTATTCATGTTTCCCTTACATTCTTAATAAGCCTTCAGTGATTGTGCTTTCTTATGTGTATATAGTGGTGAAGGTAGAAGAAAAACAAGCATATGGTAGTTCATAAACCATGAGTAGCTTGAGTGAACTCCACTATTACATGCTTATGAGAGTGAGAGAAATCACCACTTACCTTGTGAGGCTTAGTCATTCTCAGTCTATTCATAATGGATTGAAGTTACATTGTTTGCTAACCTATGTAAGATTCGAATCCATAATTGCTTGAGTTTTTGAGATTTGACAATCCTAGGTAAATCTTTCTTTCACGATCTTCTATATATGCTTGGGAATTGCTAGGGAAATTCACTTTCAGTTTACTTTTAGTTTTCCTTACTTGCTCGGGACGTGCAAGAATAAGTGTGGGGGAATTGATAATTATCATTTTGTCGTGTTATTTTGGTTCTTAATATTACTGTTTTTATCCTCTCGAGTGATCATTTATGGATTATTATCATATTTTATGAGTTGGATTTATTTTTAAACCTTATTGTAAATTCTACTTAATTTTGGACTTATATTCAAAATTTACATCTTAATTGTAGGAGATCGAGATGAGCCACTGGACTAGACACAAATTTGATCAAACAAGGCTTCATCTAAGGGCATAAAGGACATTTTGAGCTGGAGGAATCTGAGCCCTTCATCAAGATCAGAAGCAACGTAATCAAAGGGCTCATATCTGTTTAATCCTGACCATTTGATAAGATCTGATTGATATGAGAAATCTATTTAAATCTGGTGATATCCGATCCATACATAAAGATCCACACGTCTCAACCTTCCATCCAGATCAAGTTGATCGCGATCGACCTTTCAGATTGATCAGATCCATCCATTCAATGTCGGAGAATTCTCAGCCGTTGGATGCACATCCCTTAATTTGATTAATCAAGGCAATTAACCTAGCTTCAGTTGGACGGCTGAGATTTAATCCAACTTAGATCGGACGGACAAGGAAAATCATCTTATAAATCCAACATTTTCACCTTTGAGCGGTATCGCGCAACACAGTGGCCCCTTTCACACGTCGATCGTCGGATTCACCTCTCCACCTCTTCCGTGCAACACCGTCGGTCGTCCACTTCCTCCACTATGGCCGGCGGTGATCTCCTCCATCACCTCCTCTTCTGCCGGCAACCACAGCTCCTTCATCCGCAACCGGCTTCGCCCCCTTCTTTTCCCGCAATCGCCTGACGCCTCTGCCATCTTCACCGCCCCGAGCTCTATCATCGCCAATCACCGGAGTGGGGATTCCCCTTTAGTATCATCTCATTCCATCCGACCAGCAGCTCCGGCAGCCATCTCCACAGCTCCGGTAGCCATCTCCCATTTGCGGCCAGCTCCTTCACGGCAGCACCGTGTTGGTGCAGTAGGCACCTGAATCAAACCTGAGTTTTGATTATAGAAAATACACAAAGTTAAGTGCATTTTGTTATCTCACGAGCTGAATCAAGTATGCAGAAATGCTAAGCTAAGTCGAAGGTCAGTGATACTCGGAGAGAACCGTAGTGGTCGGGCGACACCGGGAGGACTTCGGAGGGAGTTGAAGGAATCAAGTGGAGACCAAAAGCAAGGCTTCAAAGGTAAATGTTGAGATAAGCTCGTGTGAGTGAGCGTAAGTAAGGTCGAGTCCTCCATACGGGACATCTTTAGGCAACGATCCGACTAAGACTTCCCTTGGAAGGTCTATGTTGAGATCGGACGACAAGTGGTCGTTGAATTCACTTATATTTTGAGCTAACTCTTTATTACAGTCAAAAATTCTAGCAATCAATTCAACCAGCCAAGGATCTGTTCAACTGTTGAGCCATCAGTTCAACCGGCCAAGGATCAGTTCAACTGCTGAGCCATCAGTTCAATCAACCAAGAAATCAGTTCAACCGATGGTCAAGGATCAGCCTCGAGGAGTCAAGCTTTATCACCATTTTTCAAGGAGTCTTGTGCCCAATTCCTATTGGTTGAAGATCCTCTCGAAAAGGGGCTCAAAGGCTATAAAAGGAGAGCCTCTCCTAGGGTTTTTCATCAACTCTAAGTGCTCAAAAGCCTCTGCAACTCTGCGATTCTCCGACGACTCTACGACGAAGTGCTGTCAACAACCCTAGCTTAGTTTCTATTCTTTAGCTGTTGATATTTTACTTTGTCGTCTCTTTAATATTGCAATTCCTTTTATTAATCGAGGTTTTCTATCATTGCACTTTACATTAATAAAAGAGAGGGTTTGTCTCACTATCTTTTCTTTCGAAGGTTTTTTGTAATCGTCAACTTCTACCTCCAACGAGGATGAGTGTTTTTAGTGAATTGCCCTCCGTGCGTGATCAAGGATCACTAGGGCCTTGGAGTAGTAGCCGAAGGCTACGAACCAAGTAAAAACCCATTTATCTCTCTTGTGTTTAATTTTATTTTCCGCTGCATTTAATTGTTTTGAAACGAATTCGAATGAAAGAAAAGGTTTATCGCTATTCAACCCCCCCTCTCTAGCGATCCGCTTCGATCCAACAATTGATATCAAACCCGGGGGTTGCTAAGATTTGGTGAAACCACCGATCTAGCTTTTCACAGATTTTTTTTCCTTTTTAATTCTGTTTATTTCGAATTTATTTCATTTGGTTAGTTTTTCTCCCGCACTACTAATCCAAGACGCGAGTCTTGGTACATTTCGTGTGTTTGTGTCGTTGTTAGGTTTCTTGTCTTCATTTTCTTGTTTTTTTGTATCAATGGCCCATCTCGAGGGTTTTAGCACCGTCCGACCTCCATTTTACAATGGAGATGACTTCCGTTATTGGAAGGGTCGGATGGAATGCTTTCTTAAAACTCAAATCGAGATGTGGATCATAATCCAAACGGGATTCACACTTCCGACTAACGAAGTGGGTGAATCCTTGGATTATGACCAATGGACCATTGCAACAAAAAGACAAGTCGAAGCCGACGCCAAGGCAACTCAAATCCTCCAATGCGGCTTGTCCAAAGAGGAGCTTAATCGCGTTGGCCCCTTCATTAGCGCAAAGGACCTTTGGACAAAGCTAGTGGAGCTACACGAAAGAACTGACGAAGCCAAGGTATGTAAGCGCGACCTTTTGTTTAATAAATTATATAATCTAAAAATGTAGGAACACGAAACGGCGATGCAACTTCATGCTCGCGTTCAAGACATAGTCAATAATCTACACGCGATCGAGCAAAAGGTCGAAAATCACGACCTTATAAGGTATGTTCTTAACTCTTTTCCGAGGACTACCTTGTGGGCATCCATGGTCGATGCCTACAATGTCTCCAAGGATCTTTCGAAACTTAGGTTAGATGAGTTATTTTCTGATTTCAAACTTCATGAGCAGTCTAACTCAGAACCCGAGAAGGGTATAGCACTTTTTGCAGGTTCGAGGAAGAAAACCACAAGCAAGCCACCCCCGAAGGAAGAAGAGGATGAGTCCAATTCGGAGGTCGACTCAGAAATGGAGGCCAAACTAGTCAACCTAGTTCGGAGGATAGTCAAGGGACGAAAACAAACCATCACTCGACCCAATGAAGGTAAGCCTAAAAGTTTGAATATTAGATGTTACGAATGCAACAGGTTTGGACACATCAAGTCCGAGTGCCCAAAACTCAAGAGCAAAGCACCAAAACACAAAAAGGCACTCAATGCTACATGGGAAGAAGCATCTGAGGAAGAAGATGATGATCGTGTCCTCATGGCTAAACCGGTGGAATCGGAGACGGAGTCAGAACCGGAACACGAATCAGAAATCGAAGATGAGTCGAACTGTGAAGCGCTATTCAAGACAAGCCACGGATACACATCTGGTTCAAAAGATACACTCAAGGTAAGTCAATCCCTTATTAGTATGCTTTATAGTGCAATTAAGTTCTTAACTAGGAAATTAGCTAAGTCCGAGTCCAAGGTCGAGACCCTGGTTGAGGAAGTTAAACTCCTCAAACACGAGGTCTCCCTAACCTCTTCGACTAGTCGAGTTCGAGAGGAGGACTCAACTCGGGTTGAAAAGCTCAAAGTTGAGAACTCACTCTTGAAGAGTCAAGTTGAAGATCTTAGGAACATGTTGGAAAGGTTTACTTTGGGATCCAAAGGACTTGACCTCCTACTTGGATCGCAAAGGGCCGTGTACAACAAGGCCGGACTAGGGTTTAGCTCAAATACCACCAACAAATCATATATGTCAATTGTGAGTCGACATAAAAAATGTGTCCAAGCATGGGTCCCTAAGACCACCTTGATTTCAAACTTAGGATCGAACCAGTACTGGGTTCCCAAGGACCAAATCCACTATATGGAGACCAAATCGATTCAACAGTCCAAGGGGAGCCAGTACAAAACTTGTTTGTATTTTAACTTAGAAATTGCATGCTTAGGTTCTTTATTTAGTTTGATTTTTCTTTTTAGAATGGCTAGATAGGACTATGACTCGTCAATACTTGATAACATAGTACCAGGATGCAGCGAGATGATAGTACGCTAGGAAAGCGGAGTCTTGAGTATTCGGGCTAGATAAGGCGTATCTAGTTCGGTGCACTTGACCGAGCGAAACTAGCTGAAGCTACCTCGCCGTATCCTAGACTAATTAGACCAGGAAGTGGTCTTAGGTAAGTCAAGTTTCTATTTTCTTGAAAATGGCTTTGTCTAAGGAAGTGATCGTTGTTCCGATCAAAGAAAACCTCTGTGCCTCGCCATGACCAGGAAGCCATGATCTTGAAAAAGTGACTTGATGAGCCTAACGTCAAATCTGAATCTAACGCAAGGTTGACAAGTGTTCAAATCATTAAATTTAAATCAAGTAAAATTGGAAGTCATCTCACAAGAACATATAGGGTTAACATGTTTGATCATGTAGACATGGGTGAGATGATTTAGGTTAATAATCTTCAACTAATCTTTAATAAATCCAATATCCGATCCAACTACCTTGCGTGTAGGATTAATGGATGTTGGACAGTGGTTGCTCCCGACACATGACCGGGGTTCAACTCAAGTTTTCGAAGCTTCGATTCAAACGACAAGGATCAGTAGCCTTCGGAAACAACGGCAAGCTCAAAATCATCGGATCAGGTGATATTGAGCTCAACTCTAATTTTATTATTCAAAATGTCTTATTGGTAGAAAATTTTCAATATAATTTACTTAGCGTAAGCCAATTGTGTGATAATAACTATAAGGTCATATTTCTAGAAAATGAATGCGTAATTAATACAAATGAAACCTCTAAAACAATCCTTAAGGGAACCAGAAATAACAATATTTACACTATTAACTAAACTAAATCCTCAACTAAGTGTCTTATGACACGACAAGAGGAATCATGGTTGTGGTACCGACGACTCGGTCACTCACACCCAAGACTCATCCACAAGATGAGTTAGAGTGATTTAGTCAGAGGCTTGCCTAACCTCAATAACTTGAACAATAAAATATGTAATGCTTGTCAACAAGGTAAACAATCTAGGACACAACATCAACTAACTAATCAAGAACGAACCAAAAGTGTTCTTGAGCTCCTGCACATGGATCTATTTGATTCACACGGAGCTAAGTCACTTAATGGGAGTAAATTCTGCTTAGTCATAATTGATGACTATTCTAGGTTTACTTGGGTTAGGTTCATCAAACACAAAAGTGACACCCTTAGAGTCGAGGAGACTATCAATATATTATTTGATGAAGGACATGAACCTACAAAACCCCTGGCAACCCCAATTAGAGAGTCGATTCATACCAGACTCAATTCCGATCCAGAGATCAAGTCTAGTGTTAATCCTAACCTAAGTCAACCAAGTCAGTCTATCGACCAAATGGTAGATGACTCTAACCAAACTAGGACTCAAACGGGTCATCCTATTGACCAAGTGGTAGACTCAAACCCAAATCCAACTAGGACTCAAACGAATCATCCTATCGACCAAGTGATAGGTGATCCAAGTCTAGGAGTTCGAACTAGAGCCTTATACAGAAACCTTAGTCAAATCTCCTTGATTTCCAAAATTGAACCCAAAACTATTGACCAAGCTCTTCTTGATCCCGATTGGATTATTGCAATGCAAGAAGAGCTAGCTCAATTCACTAGGAACGAAGTATGGGAATTAGTACCACCACCTAAAGATAAAACAATCATTGGAACAAGGTGGGTGTTTAGGAATAAACTTGATGATAAAGGTGAAGTAGTTAGAAATAAAGCTAGATTAGTTGCTAAAGGGTTTAGTCAAGTCGAAGATTTAGATTACGACGAGACCTATGCCCCAGTAGCTAGATTAGAGTCCATTGGAATGTTATTAGCATATGCTGCACATCGAGGATTTAAGTTGTTTCAAATGGATGTAAAGTCAGCATTCTTGAATGGATACATTAAAGAAGAGGTTTATGTTAGTCAACCCCCTGGTTTCGAAAGCCTAGATAAACCCGATCATGTCCGTAGGTTAAAGAAATCTCTCTATGGACTTAAACAAGCTCCTCGAGCTTGGTATGAGAGACTTTCGGTTTATCTTAAGTCCAAAGGATTTAACCAAGGTGTAGTTGACCCAACCCTTTTCGTAAAAACCTTAGGTAAAGACATATTCATAGCCCAAATCTTCGTAGATGATATTATTTTCGGAACCACCAACTCGATCCTACTGAATGAATTCATTTCACTTATGAAAAGTGAATTTGAAATGAATTTAGTAGGTGAGTTAAGTTTCTTCTTAGGTCTACAAATTAAACAAACTAAAGATGGAATATACCTACATCAACGCAAATACACTAGAGAATTAATTAAACGCTTTGGAATGCAAGACGCTAAAATTATTAATACCCCAATGGAAACTAATGTGAATATAGAAGAAGATGTAATCGGAAATTCAATTGATTTGAAATACTATAGGAGCATAATAGGGAGTCTCCTTTACTTAACTGCAAGCCGACCTGATATCCTATTTGCAGTAAGTATGTGCGCAAGGTTCCAAATCTGTGCCAAGGAGTCTCACCTAACTCTAGTCAAGTGTATCCTTAGATATCTAAAGGGTACACTTAATGTTGATATTTGGTACCCTAGAACTACCGAGTTCGAACTAATTGGCTACTCCGATTCGGACTATGCCGGTAGTAAGCTCGATAGAAAGAGTACGAGTGGTTGTTGTCAACTTCTCGGCTCGAGTCTAGTAAGTTGGTGCAGTAGGAAGCAACATTGTGTTGCCTTATCTACCACCGAAGCCGAATACATCGCGATGGGTGAGTGTGTTATTCAGCTTCTTTGGATGAAGCACACTCTCCGAGACTTTAAGTTAGATTTTACAAACACTAATCTCCACGTAGATAACATTAGCTCAATTAACCTAACTAAGAATCTGATATGTCATTCTAGGACCAAACATATAGAGGTCAAACATCATTTCATTCGAGAACATGTGGCCAACGGAGCCATACAACTCGAATACGTCGAATCGAAGTCCAATTTGGCAGACCTATTTACTAAACCCCTACCCGAAGTCGAATTCTGTCTATTAAGATGAAAATTGGGCATGTGCATAGTAGAATAGGAACTTGCAAATTATATTTTCATACTACTATTTCTTACTTTTTTATTTTTATGGAACTAGCATAGGACATACCTTAGATATCATGCACCTATAGATTTTAAGGAGCCAATACATCTCACAACACATAGGACTAATGTGTTTGTGTATTTAGCCACGTAGATGGGTGTGAGATGTTAGGACCTTACTCCTGATTCCAGATGTAGAGCTAGTGCATCGCCATGAACCACGGAGTATAATCATACATATTAACCGACTCTGACCAGGACTGGTTGATCTTTCATATCAATCAAGTCAAATATGAGTCGAATATTTTATAGATGAGCTTATTTTCAGTATACTATTTTCAAAATTTATTTGGAACATGCTTGGACTTACAACTATATTCAAAATCGTATTTTTCAAAACCCCCTGCTCTTTCTGAGTTATGGCAAAAGGGGGAGAAAAGGCCAAAGTTAAGGGGTTATTTTTTGGTAACTTACTTAGTACGTATTCTAATGACTCAAGTTAAGTAAATGTTTACTTAACCTAACTTAATTTTTAGAACTTAAATAAGGGGAGAAAGGCCAAGGTTAAGAAATCAATTGTTTGATTTCTTAACTTAAAACTTATTTTAAACACTATGGCCAATATTAAGTAATTTCGATTACTTAATTCTTTTTAAGTAGCAAACATCAAGGGGGAGAGTTAAAACTCTTTCTCAAGTACTCACCCTCGGTCAAGGGGGAGGATTCCTCAAGGGGGAGGATTCCTCAAGGGGGAGCACTTGAAAAAGAGTGTTTATATACTCCTACTCATTCATGCATATCTCATACTCATTTTTCTTAATGCACTTAGTTTATTTTACTTAACTTTGTGTTGGTTTGTCATAGATCAAAAAGGGGGAGATTGTTGGTGCAGTAGGCACCTGAATCGAACCTGAGTTTTGTTTATAGAAAATACACAAAGTTAAGTGCATTTTGTTATCTCACGAGCTGAATCAAGTATGCAGAAATGTTATGCTAAGCCGAAGGTCAGCGACACTCGGAGAGAACCGTAGTGGTCGGGCGACACCGGGAGGACTTTGGAGGGAGCCAAAGGAATTAGGTGGAGACCAAAAGCAAGGATTCAAAGGTAAATGTTGAGGTAAGCTCGTGTGAGTGAGCGTAAGTAAGGTCGAGTCCTCCATATGGGGACATCCTTAGGCGACGATCCGACTAAGACTTCCCATGGAAGGTCTATGTTGAGATCGGATGGCAAGTGGTCGTCGATTTCACTTATATTTCGAGCTAACTCTTTATTACAGTCGAAAATTCTGGCAATCAGTTCAACCGGCCAAGGATCAGTTCAACTACTGAGTCATCAGTTCAACTGCTGAGCCATCAGTTCAATCGGCCAAGAAATCAGTTCAACCGATGGTCAAGGATCAGCCTCGAGGAGTCAATCTTTATCACCATTTTTCAAGGAGTCTTGTGCCCAATTCCTATTGGTTGAAGATCCTCTCGAAAAGGGGCTCAAAGGCTATAAAAGGAGAGCCTCTCCTAGGGTTTTTCATCAACTCTAAGTGCTCGAAAGCCTCTACAACTCTGCGAGTCTACGATGAAGTGCTGTCAACAACCCTAGCTTAGTTTATATTCTTTAGTTGTTGATATTTTACTTTGTCGTCTCTTTAATATTGCAATTCCTTTTATTAATAGAGGTTTTCTATCATTGCACTTTACATTAATAGAAGAAAGGGTTTGTCTCTCTATCTTTTCTTTCGAAGGTTTTTTGTAATCGTCAACTCCTACCTCCAACGAGGAGGAGTGTTTTTAGTGAATTGCCCTCCGTGCATGATCAAGGATCACTAGGGCCTTGGAGTAGTAGCTGAAGGCTACGAACCAAGTAAAAACCCATTTGTCTCTCTTGTGTTTAATTTTATTTTCCGCTACATTTAATTGTTTTGAAATGAATTCGAACGAAAGAAAAGGTTTATCGCTATTCACCCCCCCTCTAGCGATCTGCTTCGATCCAACACGTCGGTTTCCAGCTTCTGTTTCAGTTCTGGTTGATTGTTTCATAGTTTAGTTTGTGTTGAATTGTTGTAATCAAATTCACTTCCATGTTTTGAATTGCACGTATTTAGATTAATTTGTTTAACGCATATGTAATGTTCGATTAAATGTCTCTTTAAGTAATTCGAATGCAGTTAGATTAAGATACTTAGTTTATGTTGTCCTTAATTTCATCGCAATTGTAGTTTAGTTAGTTGCTTTCTTTACCTCATGTTCATGCCTTAGATTTCGTTGATGCATTTATTATTTCATTTGGTTGTTAGTTAAATCTTTTCTTCCCTTGAGCCTTAGTTGCCGCCTCCACCTTCCTTCCATCCATTTTCCTCTACGGATTTGAAGAGGAACCGCTTCATCGAGAGACTTCGGCGAAGTCCGCCATCTCCACAGCTCATCCACCTTCTCCTTCAGATTCGAGGAGGAGTTCCGCCCTGACGACACTTCTTCGAACTCAATCGGATCCGTGAGAGTTCGGAGCATCCATCAAACTACTAGATTCAGAAGTTTGCACCATCCCACATCCACTGCCATTTGCCGAGTCTCGATCGAGCTTCGTTGGACTTAGCCGGAGGAACTTGTTCATTCACCGGGCCTATCTTGGGTTGATTAGATCATTAATTTCCTCTTCTAGTTTTTATTGCTTCAATTACTACATTGTTTGATTCAGTTGTTGCATGTTAGTTTAGAGTTTTAATTACCTTGCAACCGTAGGTTAGAAATAAAATTCCAAACCCCAATCTTCAATAGAAAACCCAAAGCAATAATTAGAAATCCTAAGTTTACTATTCTATCGATTACACTCTTTGGAAAACGATCCAGGTCATCCACTATGTTATATTAGTGTAGTTAGGGGGTTTGATAATTAATTTAAAATGGTACCACGACAAATACCCATCATCAAATTTTGGCGCCATTGCATGGAGTGTAATGATGTTTGGTAGACTTAGGATTGTTGGTCAATTTTTCTAAAAAAAAAAATCAAAATTCAAAAATTTTGTTTAGGGCTTCATTCTTTTATTCTCTTATATATCCATGTATTTTATAATGTATGCTTCATATGTCTTTTGATATTATTTGTTAGTATTTCAAGAAAGACAGGAAATTTCTTTGAGCATGGATCCATATTATCATCAGTGTGGAGACTTCAGTGATGCCTACTATTCAGGCATTGAGCATCAAGAGTATTATCAATCTCAACATCAATATTATCAGTACCAACCGCAATATCATCTGCATATTTCTCAATATCATCAGTTTTATCAGTAGGACAGGTATAATTCAATTTCTGGTACATCTTTTCATAATTTTGATTCAGATTTCAGGTATAGGTACACACCACAGTATGTTCTTGAGCAGCCTCAGTGCTATCTAACCCCACCATCTATCGATACTTACATGCTCAATTGGGGTGATCAAGCACATCATGAAGAGGCTCAGAATTTTTCAGCTTATCAGAGTCCATTGGGAATTCAAGATGACACATTATGTGATGGACTACAACCATTCCAACAAGCTGAGTCAACTATAGAGACATTAGAAAAGCTTTTACAGCTAGGATCAATGCAGCAACAGATGCAACAACGGATGCATAACATGCAAATCTAGCTGGATCTAATTGCATCATCCATTAGCCAGATACTAGCACAAGATTCCTTCCAGTCTTCCTCAGTGATCATTTTTTATGGTAGTAATGTGCTTGAGGAGATGGATTACAGAGCTGGTGATATGTACGCTTCTACCTCTGCAGCTCTACAAGACTCCTCTACTAATGTGCATGATGATGATATACTATCTGATGCTCCAGATATTGATAAAGTTGATGTTGTGGTAGATGAATTGTAGGATGATACAAGCGGCTTAGATTTATTATGTGATGTTGTTTGTGCCCTAGATTATTCTGAAGAAAATGAGCAGTTTCCATATACTAGTGCCCAGACTTGTCACCCAGACCAGAAGACAAGTGAGACAGTGGCGGTAAGCAATTCTGATGAGCTGATTCCCATGGAAGTGGTGGATAGCTGGAGGCCCCCAGATTGGACACTTCCATCTCAGCCAGAGTCTCCAAGAATTTTACTGATGAAGACCCTAACATCAAATGCAATAATCCAGCCCCAAGGATAGACACTTTTCCTGAATCACCTCTGACCACCAGAGATTACATATGATGAGGCGATGATATTGGCGGGAGCAGCACAGTACTATTATGATCAAACCATTAAGGCGCTCACCCCCATTCATTCCATCCCACTCCCAACATGGATGCTTTTGCTGAATCTTCTTCAACTACCGAGACGGAATTTCTTTCGGAGCACTCCACGACCTGCGTGGCTCCTCTTACAGAATCTTCTTCAACCGCCAAGACCTATGGGGAGTTTGCTCCATCTCATTTCTTTTCTTTTTCCTTGTATATATATTTCTTTTACTTCATTTGTTTTTATTTTAGTTGTCATGTTTTGGTTGTTGAGTTTTTGTTTTGTCAGTTTTTCAAATAAATTTCCTATACATTCCTTTATATCATCTTAGAAGTCGTGAATGCTAGTTAAATTTGATTGTCGAGTTTCGGGGATTTATTGTCATGAATGGATTATTTGATTGCATGTAGTGTTGGGTTTCCGGCACCGCGGCGAGTGTGTGTTCGAACATGTTTCGTAAACATGTGCACAGCGGAAGGAATAAAAATAATAAATCTATATTTATTACAACACACACATCACACGCATGCATAGTACAACATGTGTAGACATAACCGTAAATTTAAATTTGCAATAAAAGGAAATTTAACTACGTATACCTTTCGTTTCACGTGTAGCGGGAACGGCATCAACTGGAACGATCCTCGCTAGAATCGTCTCTATCCGTATCCACGCCGAGTATCTTCGGGATGACTTCACTAAATCACGAGCCTCGTCTTCGTACGGGTTACTAGCCTCGTGTTGAAGACGATGTGATCGAGAGAGGATCACGATCCGAATCCAAATTCGGATCCAAAAAATGAGTCCTCAAAACTCGCTTCTCCGGAGAGGTATTCGTCAACCGTTTGATGAATCCTTCATCCTCCACCTCAGAGGATTACCAGAGATCGAATCCCGGGTAAGTTAGGCGCTGTCGGAGCTCCAATCGTCGTCCAAACGACGCTCCGACGAGAGGGAAACAAGCTGTCCAGAAAACTGGACAGCTTTGGTGGAGGAAACAAGCTGTCCAGAAACTGACAGCTTTGCTCACCTTTGAAGGAGATCATGGGGAGGACGGGAAGGCTCCTTGTCGACGCCGGAAGAAGCTGGGCGCGGCAAGGCTAGGGTTGGGCGCCGACTCTTCAGAGGAGAGGAGGTGGCGCAAGACTAGGGTTCTTGGATTAGGGCTTAACAACACCTTAAGCCCTCTTTTATAGAGAACTAATTCTCTTAATGGTTATTGGATCATAACCATAAGGCCTGTTAACCCGCTCCATTAATATAAGTTAAAATAAACCAAACCATGATGGTTTATTTTAAGTTAAAACGAATCGAACCAACTTTTGGTTCATTCGTTTAAAATAAACCAAACCCTTTGGATTATTCTCCTCCATTGGATTAGAACCAAACCATTTTGGTTCATCCATTATGTCTTCATATGACACGGCCCATCCACGCTTCCATTGCGACTGAAACGATTTCATGCTCGCTCCATGTTTGGTCCAACCAAACTTAGTTTCTCTCGGTCTGAGAATCCCATTTTCAAGCTCGTTTTAAATCCTTTGGATTACGCTCGTTGTGCGTGTGACCAAATAGGTTCTCGGTTTATGTTGGCCGTCTATAATTAACCATTAATTATAGAACGATCATGAGTGACACCTAGTAGTACATCATGATCCCCAATTAACCGAAAAGATCAACGGTTGATCCAAAACTATTTCTGAAACCCTTCAGCAGCTCGAATGATTCGTGCCCCATTCCCTTCACTCATCTTATACCCACTTGGTTCAGGACATGGTCTATAGTGTCAGTCCCCACTAGGCTGACTACGTCACACCTAGCCCAAGTATCATTTCCTCATCCTCCGGATTCTAGTTACTGCACATGTATCGAAGAGTACCTTACTCTAAACATGTAATGCTTTGGCCAAAGACTTTAGTAACAATCCGACGAGAGGCTCGTTCGGTTGCGTATTGCTCTGCCAAGGTGGTGAATCCTTTATGAGCTATTGGTCAACCCGATCACTTGACTTATACTGTGGTCCACATCTCGAGATGTTTGTAAGATGTCAAAGCATAGTCTCATGATCAAGAACTTGAATCTGTACGCGTCGAAGAACATCGCAAGCAATGATAAGAACTTCATTGACATATCTATATATGCAGAGAACCATATGAAGTCTTACGGCTAGTCACTCCAATGAACTAGTTACCATAACTAGCATCCACGATTAACTCCGGACATCACAATGTCTCCAGCCAGTGAGAATCAGCTGCTTGGATACACCAAGGAGTATACCTCGTGCTAGTCTTGACAGAATTGATGGTGTCCAAATCCATCAATTCATCGACTAGGGATAATTCCGATACATCACAATTACACATGTAGAGATACTCACTAGTTGTGATCCAATCACAAATTCTCTCATGCTGTGAATCGTATCGAGGACATTCAGTAAATGAGTTTAAGATCCAATCAAATACATAAAACATGAATACTCAAATAGTGAATCTTCATTTATCATATAAATGGTTCATACATAAGGCGATTGCCTTAGGACATCTCTCATATATTACTAACATGTAGTTACTACTTGGTGATGGATTCTATGTTGATAGACTGAGTTGATTATTTTTGTTTACCTAGTGAGGATTGAGCCTATTTTTATTGCTTGTGTGTGGTTCACTTGTGGTTATTGTAACTCTAGAACTTACTTTGATTCTTTCAAGACCACACAACATTAGGTTTGCTTGATTATTATGAAGGCAATCGCATTTGTTTTTCTTCACTTCTTTTATCATCACATGATTATTGAATAAAATTCTAGTCGCTCATCATTTCTATTTTTCTTTCCTTCCATTACTTTCTTCTCCATTTCTATTTCTAGATGTGGAATACTTGGATGATCCATGATGAGTGTTTTGCCCAGGATGGACAAAAATTTAAGTGTGGGGGAGAGAGTAGCTCAGGAGAATTTAGTGTAAGCATAGGCAAGTCGTGCTTGATCACCATGAACTAGTCATGCTCTTTATCTTTTTATCTGAGCTTGGAACATAGGGAAGTGCAATACATGTCGGAAAAAAAAAGATTTTGAAAAAAAAAGCTGAAAAAAAAAGTTGAAAAAAAAGAAGAATAAACATTTAGGTTCCCATGAAATAAAAAAAATATTATAAAAATTTTGACATGTTGTGCCAGTTTTTATTCATATGTGATAGTATTTTTGTTAGTGACATCCCTTGTTGGAACTATTGAGAGATCTATTGTATATCATGAGTAAATTTATATTGAAGTACGTGATAAGGGTTGTTTACATATTTATTGGGTTGGAAGAAAAATTTTAGGACAATGCTTTCTTATACTCATCTATGTAGCATTCCAGTATTTTCATATCTCCTTCTTGCATTTCTTTAGCTATTCCATTTCTTATATTTCTTTTCTTTCACAGATATTGTTATTTTTCTTATATTTATGTTTCCCTTACATTCTTAATAAGCCTTCAGTGATTGTGCATTCTTATGTGTATATAGTGGTGAAGGTAGAAGAAAAGCAAGCATATGGTAGTTCATAAACCTTAAGTAGCTTGAGTGAACTCCACTATTACATGCTTATGAGAGCGAGAGAAACCACCACTTACCTTGTGAGGCTTAGTCATTCTCAGTCTATTCATAATGGATTGAAGTTACCTTGTTTGTTAGTCTATGTAAGATTTGAATCCATAATTGCTTGAGTTTTTGAGATTTGACAATCCTAGGTAATTCTTTCTTTCACGATCTTCTATATATGCTTGGGAATTGCTAGGGAAATACACTTTCAGTTTACTTTTACTTTTCCTTATTTACTCGGGACGTGCAATAATAAGTGTGGGGGAATTGATAATTACCATTTTGTCGTGTTATTTTGGTCCTTAATATCACTGTTTTTATCCTCTCGAGTGATCATTTATTGATTATTATCATGTTTTATGAGTTGGATTTATTTTTGGACCTTATTGTAAATTTTCCTTAATTTTGGACTTATATATAAATTTTACATCTTAATTGTAGGAGATCGAGATGAGCCACTGGAGTAGACTCAAATTGGATCAAACATGGCTTCATCTAAGGGCATAAAGGATATTTTGAGCTGGAGGAATTTGAGCCCTTCATCAAGATCAAAAGCAATGTAATCAAAGGGCTCATATCTCTTTAATCCTGACCGTCCGATAAGATCTAATTGATCTGAGCAATCTATTTAAATCTGGTGAGATCCGATCCATACATAAAGATCCACACGTCTCAACCTTCCATCCAGATCAAGTTGATCGCGATCAGCCTTTCAGATTGATCAGATCCATCCATTCAAAGTCGGAGAATTCTCAATCGTTGGATTCACATCCCTTAATTTGATTAATCAAGGCAATTAACCTAACTTCAGTTGGACGGCTGAGATTTAATCCATCTTAGATCGGATGGACAAGGAAAATCATCTTATAAATCCAACATTTTCACCTTTGAGCGGTATCGCGTAGCACAGTGGCCCTTTTCACGCGTCGATCGCCAGATTAACCTCTCCACCTCATCCGTGCAACACCGTCGGTCGTCCACTTTCTCCGCCAAGGCCGGCGGTGGTCTCCTCCATCACCTCCTCTACCGTCGGCAACCACAGCTCCTTCATCGGCAGCCGGCTTCACCCCCTTCTTTTCCCGTAATCGCCCGACGCCTCCGCCATCTTCACCGCCCCGATCTCTGTCTCTGCCAATCACCGGAGTGGGGATTCCCCTCCGGTATCATCTCATTCCATCCGACCACCTCGTGCCATCTCTCCTGTTATACCCGGCTCCTTCACGATGCGCCTCGCTTGGTAGTTTAGTTTGTGTTGAATGGTTGTAATCAAATTCACTTCCATGTTTTAAATTGCACGTATTTAGATTAATTTGTTTAACGCATATGTAATGTTCGATTAAATGTCTCTTTAAGTAATTCGAATACAGTTAGATTAAGATACTTAGTTTATGTTGTCCTTAATTTCATCGCAATCGTAGTTTAGTTAGTTTCTTTCTTTACCTCATGTTCATGCCTTAGATTTCGTTGTTGCATTTATTATTTCATTTGGTTGTTAGTTAAATCATTTCTGTAGGATCTCGATGTTGGTCGGCTAAAGGGGGGTGAATAGCTCTTTTTCGTCGTATGAGCTGTTGGTGCAGTGGGCACCAAAGTCGAACCGGTATTTTGATTATGGCAAAAGGCTCAATAGTTAAGGGTATATTTGTTATCTTACGAGCTCAATTAAGTGTGCAGAAATGCTAAAGTTGAGCGGAAGGTCTGCGACACCCCATGGGAACCGAGGTGGTCGGGCAACGCCAGAGGGACTTCGGAGGAAGCCGAGGTACTCGGGTGAAGACCGGAAGCGAGGCTACAAGGTAAGCTCGTGTGAAAGCGAAGCAAGGTCGTTAAGCGTAGATCCGACCCAATACCTCCAATGGAAGGTCTAGGTCGAGATCAGATGGTTAGAACCATCGTACTTTATATTTTAAGCTAACTTGTACTGCAGTCCAAAACCCTTTGACTACAGTCAACTGCTAGTCAAGTTCCAGCCTCGAGAAGAGCTCGAATTTCAAGGGGGTGACTTTGGACTTGACTCGTGTTTTGGTACAAAGGGTGATGTGGCATCAAGGTGGACATCCAAACCATCACCAAGCTTCCTTGTGGTGGACGCCCAAAATAAGGTGAGTTGGCACAAGATGGTTGGCTCCCATGATGTGGCACAAGTTGAATGGCTCCAACAAGTTGGCGCCCAAGGAGGTTGGAGGTGGCACAAGGTGGTTGGATGAAACACCTCATCCTCAAGTTGGCGCCCAAGGAGGTTGGAGGTGGCACAAGGTGGTTGGATGAAACACCTCATCCTTGAGTTGGCGCACAAGGAGGTTGGAGGTGGCACAAGGTGGTTGGATGAAACACCTCATCCTTGAGTTGGCGCAAAGGATGTGGATGAACAAGTCTTGGGGGATAAGAACCTCACCTTGGACACTACCTATGTCTAAATTCATAGATCAATATCCATAAATAGACATGTTCAAGCCAAGCAAATTACAAGAATTCAAGAGCTCTCAACACGCCGTCGTAACGCCGCTACTACTACTCACATTTGCTACGACGAAGTGCCGCCGACAACGAAAGCTACATCTTCTACTTATAAGAGTTGTCGGTATATTTATTTAAGTTCTACTTCTTTAAATTGTCTTTGTGCTTTAATCGTAACAAGGAAAGGGGGAGTGTCCCTTTGCCTTGATTTCTTTTTGTAATCGTTGCTCCTACTTCCAACGAAGAGGAGTGGTTTTAGTGAATTGCCCTCCGTACGTGATCAAGGGATCAAGGATCACTAGGGCCGTGGATTAGCAATCGAAAGATTGTGAACCACGTAAAAATATCTTGTCTACTTTATATTTCCGCTGTGCATTCTCTACTTGCTTTTTACTTATTGCAAAAGTTTTTAACGACACCGTATCGCTATTCACCCCCCCTCTAGCGACACTTTCGATCCAACAATTGGTATCAGAGCCGGGGGCGCTAAGATTCGGTGAAACCACCAATCTAGCTTTGTTTTTCTTTTTTTTACAGATTTTTTATTTATTTATTTCTGTTTTCGTATAATTATTTCACTTGCTTATCTTCTCCTACATATAGAATTGCATTAGAGGCTTTAGGATCCGGATAAGGTTGTCCTTCGGGTTAGATCCCGAGTAAGGTTGTCCTCCGGAACTTCAACGACATTCGCATTTGATTGTTTATTTCTTTTTGCAAGTTACATTTTATATATCTTTTTACTTCCCTACTAATCCAAGGCGAAAGTCTTGGAATATTCTTTCCGTGTGTGTTTTGCAAGATTCTTTTTAAACCGTTCTTCTTCTTGTTTTTAAATGGCCCATCTCGAAGGGTTTAGCACCGCCCACCCCGTTTTACAACGGTAATGACTTTCGTTATTGGAAGGTCGGATGGAATGCTTTCTTAAAACCCAAATCGAGATGTGGATCAATCAAACGGTTTCACACTTCCTATTAATGAAGATGGTGAATCTTTGGGTTACGATCAATGGTCAAATTCCATGAAAAACAAGTAGAAGCCGATGCCAAGGCAACTCAAATCTTGCAATGTGGGTTGTCAAGGAAGAGCTCAACCGTCGGCCCCTTCATTAGTGCAAAGGACTTATGGACCAAGCTAGTGGAACTACGAAGGCACCAAGCGACCACGAAGGTATGTAAAGAGATTTACTTTTAAATAAATTGTATAACTTGAAAATGCAGGAAAAGCGAGACCGCAACTCAACTACATGCTCGTATCCAAGACATCGTCAACCAACTCCATGCCATCGGACAAAAGGTCGAGAATCGCGACCTTATCGGTATTCTCTTAACTCGTTTCCTAGGACCACCTTGTGGGCATCCATGGTCGATGCCTACAAGGTCTCCAGACCTTTCTAAAATTAGGTTAGGCAATTGTTTTGAACTTGAATTACATGAGCAAACTAACGTGGTCGGGCCGAGAAGAGTATTGCGTTAGTTGCGAGGTTCCAAGAAGAAGAAGCCCGCAAGCAAGCCACCCCGAAGGAAGAAGAGAGTCCGAATCGAAGTAGACTCGAAATAGAATCCGAACTAGTCAATCTAGTTAGGAAGATGATCAAGAGGCGAAACGACCAACAACTCAAGGTAAGCCTAAACCTAATTCAAATACTCCTAATTTTAGATGCTATGAGTGCAGTGAGTTCGGTCACATCAAGTCCGAGTGCCCAAAGCTAAAGAATAACACATCAAAGACCAGAAAGCGCTAAGCGCTACTTGGGAGGAGTTGTCGGAGGAAGAAGGCGATGTCCAAGCTCTAATGGCCAAGCCGACCGAGCACGACTCGAAGCGAAGAAGAGTCAGTCGAATCCGATGATGAGCTTCCATTCAAGACAAGCCACGGATCCGTATCCGGTTCAAAAGAATCATTAAGGGTAAGTCGGTCGTTACTTAATACTTTGTATGGTGCAATTAAATTTTTAAATAAGAAACTAGCTAAGTCCGAGTCCAAGGTCGAGACCCTAATTGAGGAGGTTAACCTCCTCAAACATGAGGTCTCCTAACCTCTTCGACTACTCGTATTCAAGAGGAGGACTCAACTCAAGTTGAAAAGCTTGAAGTTGAGAACTCGCTTTTGAAAACACAAGTCGAAGACCTTAGGCTGCGTTGGAAAGGTTCACTTTGGGATCCAAGGGACTTGACCTCTTACTTGGATCACAAGGGCCGTGTACAACAAGGCGGACTCGGGTTTAACTCAAATACAACCAATAAGTCATATATGTCTATAGTAAACCAACATAAGAAAAATGTCCAAGCATGGGTCCCTAAGATCACTTTGATTTCAACCTTAGGATCTAACATGTATTGGGTTCCCAGGACCAAATTCACTATGTGAATAGACCCACTCGATTCAATGGTCGGGGGAGCCAATACAAAATGTATTTTGTTAAGTCTTAGAAATTGCATGCTTAGTTTTCCTTTATTTTTAGAATGGTTAGATAGGACTCATAACCAACTAAAATCCTGCGAAAAGATTGAGCCTCGGGAGCCTCTTTTCAAAAATAAACCAACTAAAATCCTGAAAGATTGAGCCTCGGGAGCCTCTTTTCAAAAATAACTAGTTAGACCAAGATGTAGTCTCAAGTAAGTCGAGTTATCAATTTCTTGAAATTAGCTTTGTCTAAGGAAGTGGTCGTTGTTCGATCAAAGAAGGCCTCGTGCCTCGCCACGACTGGAAGCTAATCTCTTGAAAAGATTACTTGATGAGCTTAGACTAAATCGAATCTAACCTAATGTTGGTTAATTTAAATTCATTAAAATTAATCAAGTAAAATTGAAAGTCATCTCACGATAACACATAGGAATAACATGTTTTGATCATGTAGATATTGGTGAGATGATTTAGGTTTAAAACTTACAAACAACCCTTTAGTAATTCCATTGATCCTACATAAGAGTCGAAGAAACCATTAATATAGTTTTAGACGAAGGACAATAAACCGTTCAATCCTTAACAAAACCAACTAGCAAATCAACTTAAAGAGAACCCGACTCTGATCTTGAACTTGAATCTCGTAATAACCCAAGTCATCCTATCGACCAAGTGATAGATGACTCTAACCCAAGTCAAACTAGAACTCACCCAAGTCATCCTATCGACCAAGTGATAGATGACCCTAACCCGAGTCACACTAAGACTCAAACAAATCATCCTATCAATCAAGTTATAGGTGATCCAAATTTAGGGTTCGAACTAGAGCTTCATATCGAAACCTTAGTCAAATCTCGTTAATTTCCAAAATCGAACCCAAAACTATTGAACAAGCACTTCTTGATCCCGATTTGGATTATTGCTATGCAAGAAGAGCTAGCTCAATTAACTAGAATTGAAGTCTGTGAATTAGTACCACCACCTAAAGAAAAATCAATTATTGGAACAAGGTGGGTATTTCGAAATAAACTTGATGATAAAGGTGAAGTAGTTAGAAATAAAGCTAGGTTAGTCGCAAAGGGTTTAGTCAAGTCGAAGGTTTAGATTACGATGAGACCCTCGCCCCGTAGCAGGACTAGAGTCCATCCGAATGTTGTTAGCATATCTGCACATCGAGGTTTTAAATTGTTTCAAATGGATGTCAAGTCAGCATTTTTGAATGGATACATTAAGGAAGAAGTTTACGTCAGTCAACCTCCGGATTGAAAATCTAGATAAACGACCATGTCCTTAGACTTAAGAAAGCCCTATATGGACTCAAACAAGCCCCAAGAGCTTGGTACGAAAGGCTTTCGATCTATCTTAAGTCCAAAGGATTCAACCAAGGTTTAGTCGACCCAACCTTATTCGTAAAAACCGTAGGAAAAGAAATCTTTATAGCCCAAATCTATGTAGATGATATAATTTTTGGAACTACCAACTCGATCCCTCCAAACGCATTCATCCCCCTTATGGAAAGTGAATTTGAAATGAATTTAGTAGGAGAGTTAAGTTTCTTCTTAGGTTTACAAATTAAACAAACTAAAGATGGAATATATTTACATCAACAAAAATATACTAAGGACTTAATAAATCGATTTGGAATGCAAGATGCTAAAATAATTAATACACCTATAGCAACTAATGTTAATATAAACGAAGATGTAGAAGGAAAACCCGTTGACCTAAAATACTATAGGAGCGCAATAGGAAGTCTCCTATACTTAACATGAGCGACCCGACATTTTATTCGGTAAGTATGTGCGCAAGGTTACAAACCTGTGCCAAGGAGTCTCACCTAACCCTAGTCAAGCGTATCCTTAGATATCTAAAGGGCACGCTAAACGTAGGTATTTGGTACCCTAGATCTACCGAGTTTAATCTAATCGGCTACTCCGACTCCGACTATGCCGGTAGTAAACTCGATAGAAAGAGCACGAGTGGTTGTTGTCAAATCCTCGACTCGAGTCTAGTGAGTTGGTGCAGTAGGAAGCAGCATTGCGTTGCCTTATCTACCACCGAAGCCGAATACGTTGCGATGGGTGAGTGTGTCTCTCAGCTCCTGTGGATGAAGCACACTCTCCAAGACTTTAGCTTAATCTTTAACAACATTAAAAGTTAGGTATGTGCGTAATAGAGTAGGATTTAAATTTTTCTATATATGTACTCTATTTTTGCTTCTTTTTATGAAATTAGCCTAAGTCTTACCTTAGAAATCATATTGGGAACTTGCTTGGACTTACAAACCCTAAAATATATTTACAAACTTTTTGAGTTAAGGCAAAAGGGGGAGAAAGTCACAAAAGTAACCAAAATTAACCAAAATTAAAGGGGAAGAAAGTAAACAAAATTATTACCTTTTATATTAAGTAATTCCGATTACTTAAGCAACTATTAAGGGGGAGTAAAAATTATTTTTCAAGAACTCACCTTCGGTCAAGGGGGAGGTTACCTTAGAAATCATATTGGGAACTTGCTTGGACTTACAAACCCTAAAATATATTTACAAACTTTTTGAGTTAAGGCAAAAGGGGGAGAAAGTCACAAAAGTAACCAAAATTAACCAAAATTAAAGGGGAAGAAAGTAAACAAAATTATTACCTTTTATATTAAGTAATTCCGATTACTTAAGCAACTATTAAGGGGGAGTAAAAATTATTTTTCAAGAACTCACCTTCGGTCAAGGGGGAGGTTACCTCAAAGGGGAGAACTTGAAACAATAATATTTCTCACTCATGCTTAATCTTTATGCTAGCTCACTCATGCTTAATCTTTATGCTAGCTCATTCATACTTAATCATTATGCTAGCTCATTCATATTTAATCATTATGCTAGCTCATTCATATTTAATCTTTATGCTAGCTCATTCATATTTAATCTTTATGCTAGCTCATTCATATTTAATCTTTATGCTAGCTCATTCATGCTTAATCATTATGCTAGCTCATTCATATTTAATCTTTATGCTAGCTCATTCATGCTTAATCATTATGCTAGCTTACTGTTATGCTTAATTTTTCCTTAACTTTTGTGTCGGTTTGCCATGAATCAAAGGGGGAGATTGTTGTGCGGGGGCACCAAAGTCGAACCGGTATTTTGATTATGGCAAAAGGCTCAATAGTTAAGGGTATATTTGTTATCTTACGTTAAGTGTGCGTAAATGCTAAAGTTGAGCGGAAGGTCTGCGACACCCGGTGGGAACCGAGGTGGTCGGGCAACGCCAGAGGGACTTCGGAGGAAGCCGAGGTACTCGGGTGAAGACCGGAAGCGAGGCTACAAGGTAAGCTCGTGTGAAAGCGAAGCAAGGTCGTTAGCGTAGATCCGACCCAATACCTCCAATGGAAGGTCTAGGTCGAGATCGAGATGGTTAGAACCATCGCATTTTATATTTTAAGCTAACTTGTATGCGGTCAAAACCCTTTGACTACAATAACCGCTAGTCAAGTTCCACCTCGAGAAGAGCTCGAATTTCAAGGGGTGAATTTGGACTTGACTCGTGTTTTGGTACAAAGGGTGATGTGGCATCAAGGTGGACATCCAAACCATCACCAAGCTTCCTTGTGGTGGACGCCCAAAATAAGGTGAGTTGGCACAAGATGGTTGGCTCCCATGATGTGGCACAAGTTGAATGGCTCCAACAAGTTGGCGCCCAAGGAGGTTGGAGGTGGCACAAGGTGGTTGGATGAAACACCTCATCCTCAAGTTGGCGCCCAAGGAGGTTGGAGGTGGCATAAGGTGGTTGGATGAAACACCTCATCCTTGAGTTGGCGCACAAGGAGGTTGGAGGTGGCACAAGGTGGTTGGATGAAACACCTCATCCTTGAGTTGGCGCAAAGGATGTGGATGAACAAGTCTTGGGGATAAGAACCTCACCTTGGACACTACCTATGTCTAAATTCATAGATCAATATCCATAAATAGACATGTTCAAGCCAAGCAAATAACAAGAATTCAAGAGCTCTCAACACGCCGTCGTAACGCCGCTCCTACTACTCACATTTGCTACGACGGCGTCACGACAACGAAAGCTACATCTTCTACTTATAAGAGTTGTCGGTATATTTATTTAAGTTCTACTTCTTTAAATTGTCTTTGTGCTTTAATCGTAACAAGGAAAGGGGGAGTGTCCCTTTGCCTTGATTTCTTTTTGTAATCGTTGCTCCTACTTCCAACGAAGAGGAGTGGTTTTAGTGAATTGCCCTCCGTACGTGATCAAGGATCACTAGGGCCGTGGATTAGCAATCGAAAGATTGTGAACCACGTAAAAATATCTTGTCTACTTTATATTTCCGCTGTGCATTCTCTACTTGCTTTTTACTTATTGCAAAAGTTTTTAACGACACCGTATCGCTATTCACCCCCCCCCTCTAGCGACACTTTCGATCCAACATGAGCGAAAGTCGTTCTTAATTGTCTACAAGTAACGTTAGCGCAAGCAGAAATATAAAACAAAGACAATTAAGAATAAACAAAAAGATAAACAATGCTAACAAGATAATATAACATGGCTCACGACCTCACCGCAAATCCATAGTCTGATTCATCTCCGGTGAATCACTCCGCAACCAATCCACTATTGGTCTCTCCCTTTAGCCTAAGAAAGGTGGAGGTTGTTAGGGCAATCAACCCGTGATATGGTTTTGATGTGTGTGGCAAAGGGTTTAAGTTAGGTTGTTATTGTGATTTGATATGTACGTTGGAGTCTTGCAGGACTTAGTAATTCACACATGAATCTTTGGCGGGTTCACCACTCACAACCTCGTGCTTGAGTCGGAGAAGGAGCATTGCAGAGTCGTGCGCTTGATGCTACCGAGGGACCACCGGACGAGATGACTTGAAGCGAAGCCAAGGAAGCAGACTTCGGAGGCAAGAGACGCAAAGGAGCATTGCAGAGTTGTGCGCCTGATGTTGCCGAGGGACGTGGCCACGAACAAAGAGAGCTTCAGTGAGGGACTTCGAGTGAGATGAGAGAATGAGTGAAATGTAAGTAGCTCATTAGGTGAACTTGGCCAAATGGCTGAGTGTCGGAGGCTCGACCACAAGGGTTGAGGTTTACCCAACCGTCGGAAGCTCAAACAAATGTTAAGTATGGAAGTCGATCGCCCGAGTCGAACGGGTTCGACCGGTATCCGACCGATGAGTTTATGCACCCAATGATCCATGGAATGGCCGATCGCCAGAGGAAGTTGCGGGCATGAACCTCTCGTAGCCGATTGGGCGTCGAGAGGCGTGATGATCGATGGTTACATCGATCCGCCAAGGGATCCGTTGGACTATAATGGTCGGGATCCGACGTGTTAGGAGGCCGTTGTAGTGGTGGTAGTCGACTTCCAAGGGGAGCAGTCGACTGGTGGCGGCCAACGGGAAGAAATCAACCATCTCTATAAAAAGAGAGGGTGTGGGCTTTTGGATGGCTAAAGCTTATATTCCAAACCATCATCAAAGTGCTCTACAAGTGATAAACTCCTTCTAGTTTCCTTCACATCAATTGTAAAAGAAGGAGTGTTCTTGAGTTGTAAGGGTTACCTCCACCTAGCTTGGTGCAAAGGAGAGACCAATAGTGGATTGGTTGCGGAGTGATTCACTGAGGACGAATCGGGGACCGTGGATTAGCGGCGTAGCCATGAACCATGTTACATATTGTGTTAGCATTGTTTATCTTTGCATTTGTTGTTTTGTTTGCTTGTTTATTAGTATTCTGCTTGCGCTAACAATTTTGTAGACGAGCAAATTCCACCATCGAACTAAAGAGGGCTATTCCCCCCCCCCTCTAGCCGGTCATTACACATCGATCGATCCCCTGCTAGTAATATATGAGAGATGTCCTAAGGCAATCGCCTTATGTTTGAATCATTTATATGATAAATGAAGATTCACTATTTGAGTATACATGTTTTCATGTATTTTATTGGATCTTAAACTCATTTACTGAATGTCCATGATACGATTCACAGAATGAAAGAATTTATAATTGGATCACAACTAGTGAGTATCTCTGCATGTGTAATTGTGATGTATCGGAATTATCCCTAGTCGATGAATTGATGGATATGGACACCATTGATTCTGTCGAGACTAGCACGAGGTGTACTCCTTGGTGTATCCAAGCAGCTGATTCTCACTGGCTGGAGACATTGTGATGTCCGGAGTTAATCGTGGATGCTAGTTAAGGTAACTAGTTCATTGGAGTGACCAGCCGTAAGACTTCATATGGTTCTCTGCATATATAGATATGTCAATGAAGTTCTTACTACAGCTTAAGTGTGATGTTCCTTTGACTTACGGTATTCAAGTCATCTTGATCATAAAGACTTATGCTTTGACATCTTAAGCAAGCATCTTTGAGTAGATGTGGACTCGGGATGATTGGGTATAAGTCGAAGTGATCGAAGGTGTTTGAATAGCCTATAAAGGATTCACCACTCCTTGCGAGGAGATGTATACCCATGGCCTCTCGTCAGATTGTTACTAAAGTCTTTGGCCAAAACATTACATGTTTAGAGTAAGGTACTCTTCGATACATGTGTAGTAACTAGAATCCGTAGGATGAGGAAATGATACTTGGGCTAGGTGTGACGTAGTCAACCTAGTGGGGACTGACACTATAGACCATGTCCTGAACCAAGTGGGTATAAGATGAGTGAAGGGAATGAGACACGATTCATACGAGCTACTGAAGGATTTCAGAAATAGTTTTGGATCAACCGTTGATCTTTTCGATTAATTAGGGATCATGATGTACTACTAGGTGCCACTCATGATCGTTCTATAATTAATGGCTAATTATAGACGGCCAACATAAACCGAGAACCTATTTGGTCACACGCACAACAAGCGTAATCTGAAGGATTTAAAACGAGCTTGAGAATGAGATTCTCAGACCGAGAGAAACTAGGTTTGGTTGGACCAAACATGGAGCGAGCATGAAATCATTTCAGTCGCAATGGAAGCGTGGATGGGTCGTGTCTTATGAAGACATGATGGATGAACCAAATTGGTTTGGTTCTAATCCAATGGAGGAGAATAAACCAAAGGGGTTTGGTTTGTTTTAAACGAATGAACCAAAGTCGGTTCGGTTTGTTTTAACTTAAAATAGACCATCGTGGTTCGGTTTATTTTAACTTAAATTAATGGAGCAGGCTAACGGGCTTTTGGTTATGATCCGATAACCATTAAGAGAATTTTTTCTCTATAAAATAGGGTTTAAGGGTTTTGTTAAGCCCTAATCCTTGCAACCCTAAAGTTGCCGCCCTCCTCTCCTTGGTGTAGTCGGCGCCAACCTCTTGCCGCCGCCCACAACCGCCCAAGCCCCCTTGCCGGCATCTAGCAGCTGCCATCCTCCCCTCTTGCCGGCGTTGAGCTGCTGTCGGAGGAGCTCCGGTGATCTCCTTTGGGTCCGGCGACAAGGTGAGAATAAAGCCTCCTTATTTGGCCGGCCCCTATTCCTCCACCAAAGCTGTCCAGTTTTTTGGACAGCTTGTTTACTTCATGTCGGAGCGTCGTTTGGACGATGTTTGGAACTCCGACAGTGGCTTCCTTGCCGGGGATTCGATCTCCGGTAATCCTCATAGGTGGAGGATGAAGGATTCGTCAAACGGTTGACGAATACCTCTCCGGAGAAGCGAGTTTTTGAGGACTCATTTTGGATCCGAATTTTGATTCGGATCGTGATCTTCTCTCGATCACATCGTCTTCAACACAAGGCTAGTAACTCGTACAAAGACGAATCTCGTGACATTGTGAAGTCATCCCGAAGATACTCGGTGTGGATACGGATAGAGACGATTCTAGCGAGGATCGCTCCGGTTGATGCCTTTCCCGCTACACGAGATACGTCAGGTATACGTAGTATAAATTTCCTTTTATTGAAAAATTTGAATTTGCGGTTATGTCTACACATGTTGTACTATGCATGCGTGTGGTGTGTGTATTGTAATAAATTATATTTATTATTTTATTTCTTCCGTTGTGCACATGTTTACGAAACATGTTCGAACACACACTCGTCTCGGTGCCGGAAACCCAACAGTGGTATCAGAGCCCAGGTTGTGTTTCGACATAATCGTAAAATTATTTTACGATAGTCATAATGGTATTTCTAGAAATTTTCAACTTTTGGAAAGTTAGAAGTATTTATGGAAATTTTTAATTTTGGAAAGTCTAGAAGTATTTATGGAAATCTTCTACTTTTGGAAAGTTGAAAGTATTTATGGAAATTGATATTTTCCATAAATAAAATATTTGATTAGATTTGGAAATTTATTTCCTAATTTAATCATGATTTGATTTGGGAAATCAAATCTTAAAAATATTTTATTTCCATAAGTAATTTTGATGATTTAGGATATTTGTTTCCTAAATTGACTTTCCTTAATCAACACTTTCCACAAATAAAATATGTGATTAGATTTGGAAATTTGTTTCCTAATTTAATCATGATTTGATTTGGAGAATCAAATCTCAAACATATTTTATTTCCATAAATAGTTATGACATATAAGAAAATTTTGTACATGTCATAATTATATGTCATGTAATTGCATTAGATGCATATCATTATGTCATGCGTGTCGTGACATGAAGATGTATGTCATGTATGTCATCCCATGTAGATAATAGTTATTTGCATGCAAAGAGGATGAGACATAAAATCCTTACTCAATATTAAAGTCTACACCTTTCATTAATATGGTTAGAACCAGAGTTTCGTTTCTTGTTCGGGTTGTTGGACTCTCTCTAAGCCCGGCTCGAACCTGAACATGTTCAAACCATGGAATAGTTTAATACTAATATGGTAAGAGTCAGAGGTCAATCATTAGCTTTGGTTGTTGGACTCTCTCCAAGCCGAACTAATTGGTTGAATTCACTTTAACCATATTAAAACTATTTCTCGATTAATGGGTTGGCTTTAACCTGGAGCATCGGCTTGTTGGACTCTCTCCAAGGTCGATGTGAAGGGAGGTGAAGTTGGGTGTTATGCATATGATGCACACTTGTTAATGTGTTAACAACCCGATGTATGTGTGAACATTCAATAAGTTGATAGCACATTGTGATAGTTGCATATATGTGATATGCAATCGGTATATTTGATATCTACCATCATAGTTATGAATAACTTGTTGGACTCTCTCCAAGGATGCATTTTAAAATCATTTTCTTATATATGCTCATTTTGTATTTCTAGGTTAATCGATTGATCATGACGTCTTTGAATTTGCGCACTATTTTGGATTCAAACAAATTGACTGGGCCTAACTTCCTGGACTGGCTTAGAAACTTGAGAATTATTCTCAAGGCGGAAAAGCTAGCATATGTCCTTGAAGAGCCTCTTCCCAACCGTCCTAGGGACGATGCAACTCCAGACCAAATATTGGTCTATCATAAACATGTGGCAGATTCTGAACTGGCGAGTTGCATCATGCTAGCTGCGATGGTACCTGAGATACAAAAGCAGCATGAGCATATGGATGCTAATACCATGGTCTTCCATCTTCATGAGTTGTTTGATGAGCAAGCGAGATCCGAAAGGTTCGAAGTCTCCAGGCTCCTCTTCACCACGAAGATGCAAGAAGGTTCATCTGTAATGCAGTTTGTGCTAAAGATGAACGGGTACATCGAGCGGCTAGCCACCCTCGGGTTTGTGATGGATCATGAATTAAGTATTGACTTAATTCTGCATTGTTTGCCCAAGAGTTTCTCACAATTTGTGATGAACTATCGGATGAACAAATTAGAATCCACTATTCCTGAGCTCCTCAATATGTTGAAGACTGTGGAGTCTTCTGTGAAGCATGAGGAGAAGGCGGTTCTGTTAGTTGATTCCTCAAAGAAAGGTTCTAAGAGGAAGATAAAGGAACATAAGAAAGGGAAGAACAAGAAGGCTAAGAAGGCAGAACCAGCACAAAAGGGTATTTGCCATCATTGTGGCAAGGAAGGCCACCGGCGAAGAAACTGCAAGATTTATCTTAAGTCCATGAAGAAGAAGGCATCCGATGCCCCATCCTCTTCAGGTATCTTCGTTATTGATTGTCATTCTATTTCCTTAGACACTTGGGTATTGGATACTGAGTGTGGCTCACATATATGTAATAACATACGGGGGCTAAGGAATAGAAGAAGACTCATCAGAGGGGAGTCAAATTTGCGAGTTGGCAATGGAGCAAAGGTTGCTGTGGTCGCCATCGGAACTTATTTGCTGAAGCTCCCTAGTGGACTAGTCTTAGAACTGGACAATTGCTATTGTGTTCTATCTCTAATAAAGAACATTGTTTCTATTTCCTACTTAAATAGAAATGGTTACCATTTGATGTTTAGTAACAATTGTTATTATATAACTTTGAATGGCGTACTTTATTGAACTGGAACTTTGAGCAATGACATTTATACATTGGACGTATCCAGTGACATTTTCAATATCAAAGTGAGCAACAAGCATGCTCGAAAGGATAATCAATTAGACTCCTACATGTGGCATTGTCGTCTTGGCTATGTAAGCAAAAAATGCATGTCCGAATTACACCGATGTGGAATTTTGGAATCGTTTGAATTGGATTCATATGATACATGCGAATCATGCATAAAAGGCAAGATGACTAAGTTACCTTTTACAAGAAAAGGTGAACGAGTGGGAGAGTTGCTAGGTCTAATACATACTGATGTATGTGGACCTATGTCAACTCAAGCTTTAGGAGGCTATAGCTACTTCATTACCTTCACCGATGATCACTCACAGTTTGGGTATGTGTTCTTGATGAAACACAAGTCTGAAGCCTTTGAAAGGTTCAAAGAATTCAGAAATGAAGTAGAGAAACAACATGACAAGAGTATTAAAATACTTCGATCGGATCGAGGTGGTGAATACTTGAGTTAGGAGTTTCTTGATTATCTAAGAGACAATGGTATATTGTCTCAATGGACTCCGCCATATACACCACAGCATAATGGTGTATCTGAGAGGCGTAACCGGACCTTGTTGGACATGGTTAGGTCAATGATGAATCATGCGAATCTTCCCAAGTCCTTTTGGGGCTATGCACTTCAGACAACTGTTTACTTGTTAAACAGAATGCCTACCAAGGTAGTCTCTACTACTCCATATGAGATATGGAATAGTAAGAAGCCTCATGTATCTTACTTGAAGATATGGGGTTGTCCTGCTTATGTGAATCGGCTGGACCTATTGTAACACCACATCTTCGTAGATCTGGTAGAACACGCAATATTCCTGAGAGATATGGATTTCTCGTAAGTGAATCGAACGACGTATTACTCATTGATGATGAGGAGCCTACCAGTTATGAAGAAGTGCTGACAAGTTCAAAAAGGGATAAGTGGCTTGGTGCCATGAAGTCGAAAATGGATTCCATGTATGAAAACCAAGTTTGGAACTTGGTTGACCCACTTGAAGGCATAAAGCCTATAGTGTGCAAGTGGGGTTTCAAGAAGAAACCCGACATGGATGGTAATGTGATTACCTATAAGGCTAGATTTGTGGCGAAAGGATATCGTCAAAAGCAAGGTGTTGATTATGACGAAACCTATTTGCCTGTAGCTATGCTTAAATCCATTTGGATGCTCCTGGCCATAGCGGCTCATTATGATTATGAGATATGGCAAATGGATGTGAAAATAGCTTTCCTTAATGGAAACCTGCTCGAGGACGTGTATATGATACAGCCTGAGGGTTTCACATCGGTTGATAAAACCAAGATATGCAAATTGCGACGGTCCATATATGGATTGAAGCAAGCATCCAGGAGCTTGAATATCCATTTTGATGAGACAATCAAAAAGTTTGATTTCTCATAAAATCCAGACGAACCTTGTGTGTACAAGAAGGTTAGTGGGAGTGCAGTCGTGTTCCTAGTATTGTATGTTGATGACATATTACTTATAGGAAATGATGTTTCAATCTTACAGTCAGTTAATATTTGGTTATCCAAGACATTCTCCATGAAAGACCTGTGAGAAGAAACCTACAGCCTCGGGATTAAGATCTATAGAGATAGATCGAAACGGTTGCTTGGTCTTTCGCAGTCTACATATATAGACCGAGTGCTAAAGAGGTTTAGCATGTCGAAATCCAAGAAAGGTTTCCTACCCATCAGGCATGGGATACACCTTTCAAAGTCTATGTGCCCGCGCACAGAAGATGAGAGGATTTGCATGAGTAAGATTCCCTATGCATCCGCAATAGGATCTATCATGTATGCTATGTTATGTACGAGGCCCGATGTATCATATGCTCTGAGTGTCACAAGTAGATACCAGTCTGATCCAGGAATGGATCAATGGGTGGCAGTTAAGACAATCCTTAAGTACTTAAGAAGAACTAAGGATGTGTTCCTAATATATGGAGAAGGGGACATGGTGGTACGCGAGTATACGGATGCCAGCTTCCAGACAGACAAGGATAATTCTAGGTCTCAGTCTGGATACGTGTTCACCTTGAATGGGGGCGCAGTGAGTTGGAAAAGTTTCAAACAAGACACTGTAACGGATTCTAGCACTGAGGCAGAATACATTACAGCTTCGGAAGCAACAAAGGAAGCGGTTTGGATCAAGAAGTTCATTTATGAACTTGGTGTGGTTCCAGCCATTGTTGAAGCAAAACCGGTCTACTGCGACAACAATGGAGCAATTGCACAAGCGAAAGAGCCAAGGTCTCATCAACGATCCAAACATGTGCTTCGTCGCTATCATCTGATCAGAGAGATCATTAGTAGGAAGGAAATACAAATCGAGAAAATCACCACTGAAAAGAACTTAGTGGATCCTTTGACTAAGGCATTACCTCAAAGTAAGTTTGAGGGTCATGTTAGAGCTTATGGTATTGGATACCGTAGCGATTGACATTAGGCCAAGTGGGAGTTCGCTAGTAATATATGAGAGATGTCCTAAGGCAATCGCCTTATGTTTGAACCATTTATATGATAAATGAAAATTCACTATTTGAGTATATATGTTTTCAAGTATTTGATTGGATCTTAAACTCATTTACTGAATGTCCTGTTGGCATCGTGCTAGTCCTCGGAATGCTCATTGGCTCCCATGTCCCCGGATTAAAATTTTCACTAATGAGAACTAATCCAGATGGGATGAGTTTCCTAAGCACAACCAATTCGTCGTCATGCTAACGACTCGAGCGATCGCTTGAACAAACTAGTTGTTCAAGCAACCAACTCTCCAAGTCGATTAGCCGCGGAAGAGACGACGGACAGATCACCGGTTTTAGTGTTTATCTTCGGGGTCCATGATTATACAAATATATGCAAATATAAACTAGTATAATCAACATATACTAACATAAAGAACATAAGCTAGCATATCAAATAAGAACATGCAAAGATCATAAATAAAAGTTATAAAACTTTTATACCTCTTGATCTTCTATCGTATGTCCTAACCTCCTTGTAGACTTCGTGTGGGCGAAGATCCTCCACAAGTTGAAGCTTCTTAGATCACCAATCTTCCTTTCCTTGTTCACTAGGAACAAAGGAAGATCCTAAAACAAAACTCATCTTCCTTTCTAGAACCGGCCACCAAGTCATTAAACTCGATGTTGCCGCCGGCCAAGGAAGATATAATGGAGTATGAAAACCAACCAAAAGAGAAATACCAAGGGTATGGGCGCCGGCGAACACTTGGAGAAGAAGAAAGAAAACACCCCTTCTCCTTGTTGCCGCCCAAACCCAAAACTAGGCTCTCCTTAATTTCCGGCTAAGGATGAAGGGAAGTAGAATAGCTTGAGCTTTGGCCAAGGTAGAGGGAAGAAGGAAGAAGGGCCGGCCATCAAAGGAAAATGAAGAAGAATCCCCTTCTCCTTGTTGCCGCCCAACACCAACAACCAAACCCTAACCCTAGCCCCACTCCTATTCCTATCCCATCTAGAACTTGTTGCCGCCCATGGGAAGCAACCAACTTCTCATCCACCACAAGCCATTGATCAAGGGGAGAAGCTTGGGCCCGCCAAACCAAGGAGGAAGGAGCAAGAAAGGGTGCCGCCACAATTGGGAAGATGATGAAGAAGCTTGCTTCTCCCGCCAACACCAATGAACCAAACCCAAAACCCTAGCCACCTCCTCTTTCTTGCCGCCAAGCAACCTAGTCTCCATTAGGTTTTTCATTAGCTATTAGCACGCCAAGCCTAAGCCCATATATAGAGTTAGGTTTAGGCCTAGGTTTAATCTCCTCCATTGGATCTATGGTTTTAATCTCAACCGCCGGATCTCGAGATTTGATCTCATCCGCTTCTAGATATTTAATCTCCACCGTCGGTTCTAGAGATTTAATCTCCACCGTCAGTTCTAGGGATTTAATCCCAACCTTCGGATCTAGAGATTTAATCTCAACCATCGGTTCTAGGGATTTAATCCCAACCGTCGGATCTAGAGATTTAATCTCAACCGTCGGTTCTAGGGATTTAATCCCAACCGTTGGATCTAGAGATTTAATCTCAACCGTCGGTTCTAGAGTTTTGTTTTCCATCATTTGATCTAGACTTCATGAGGTTTATATTAGGCTACGATAGGGACCATGAGGAGGAGTTGGGTCTTGGCCACCCGATGGATCGGAACCACACAATCTTGATCCATCAATGATGTTCCATTCCACTAGAGGATCATCATCGAACTACCTCACCAACCCCCATAAATCAATATGGGCTCCATATATTATTTGTACATTTATCTCCCCGTGTTTAAGATATCGAATGTCCGTCAATTAATTGATTTACTGACCATCAATTAATTAACATCTAACTCCTCGAGTAGTACCACTCAACCTTATCATCATGTTGACTAAGTCAACCTGCAGGGTTTACATGATGAACCTTATGAGCTCCTCAAGGGGACATCATCAACCTAATACATAGGACACGGTTTCCTCCTATAATCAACGGCACACCATGTAAATAATATCATTTCCCAACTTACTGGGCATATCGATTTAATCCATAGAAATCTCACCCTCTGATAAATCAAAGAAATAAATATTAAGTATATGTGCCCGTTATTATATCGGGATTAAGAGCATGTACAACATAATATCCGAGGTCCGATTCAATTATGTAGTCAGCAATAAATTGAATCACCTCTATGTCGGTCCTGCTCAATACACCTAAGTGTACTAGTGTAACTCTATGTTCAAGACAAAATAAGATTAAGCTACACTACAACCATGCCAATGGTTTGTCCAAAACCATCTTGGTTGTGAGCCTCTACTTATACTCTACAAGGGACTGATAACATGATCTTCTGTGCCATCACCCAAGCACCATGTTATCTACAATGTAAAGTATTAGACAATATGCACATATATAATAAAGTGCAAACAATGATCATGTGATTCTTATTTCAAAATAAAGATGTTCATACAAAAGAGCTAGGCTTTCAGTATACATCCCAACAATCTCCCACTTATACTAAAAGACTATGCTGTCATCATACTGCCATATATCTGATTCCCCTTCCCTCCACATGCCTATCAAAGCTCTCGCTAGAAGGGCCTTAGTGAAAAGGGTCTACCAGGTCATCCTCTGATGTAATCTAGGCGACAGCAACTTCTACCTCCTTTACGATTTCTAGTATCAGGTGGTACTTGCGCTCAATGTGTTTACTAGCCTTATGGGCTCGTGGTTCCTTCGAGTTTGCAACTGCACCATTATTATCACAATAAATTGTGATATTTCTGGGCAAACCAGGAATCACATCCAAGTCCATCAGGAAGTTCCTGAGCCACCCAACTTCTTTGGCCGCCTAAGAGGCTGCCATACAGTCAGCTTCTATGGTAGAGTCCACCACGCATTTCTGCTTGACACTCTTCTATACTATGGCTCCACCTCCAAAAGTAAACACAAAACCTGAGGTAGACTTACTGTTATCCCTATCAGATTGGAAATCAGAATCTATGTAACCCACAGGGAGTAATTGGTCTGCCCGGTAAACTAGCATATAATCCCTAGTCCTTCTCAGGCACTACAATATATGCTTTACTGCAGTCCAATATCCCTGTCCTGGATTACTCTGATATCTGCTGACCATGCCCACGGCAAAGCAGATATCTGGTCTCGTACAGAGCATCGCATACATGAGGCTTCCTACTGCCGAAGCATAAGGAACCGCCTTCATCTCCTCTATCTCCTCAGATGATCTAGGACACATCTCCTTAGATAAAGGAACTCCATGCCTGAAAGGTAGAAAACCCTTCTTGGAGTTTTGCATGCTAAAACGCTCCATAATCGTGTCTATGTATGAAGCTTGGGATAAGCACAACATCCTTTTCCAGCGATCCCTTGATCCCAAGGATGTGTCTCACCTCTCCCAAGTCCTTCATATCAAACTATTTGGACAACCATACCCTTACGTCCGATAACACTTCGATGTTGTCGCTAACCACCAAAATGTCATCTACGTATAGTACAAGAAATACCACTACGTTTCCGTCACATCTCTTGTATACACAAGACTCATCCGAACTTTGAATAAATCCATAAGACTAGATTACCTCATCAAAGTGGATGTTCCAAGATCTTGAAGCTTGCTTCAATCCATAAATGGACCGATTAAGCTTTCACACAAGATGCTCTTTGCCCTTAGCAATGAATCCCTCTGGTTGCTTCATGTAGATGGTTTCCTCAAGACTTCCATTAAGGAAAGCTGTCTTGACATCCCTATGCCACACCTCATAATCCATATGAGCTGCTATGCATAAGAGCTCTCAGACCTGACTTGAATCCATAGATTCAATCTCATTATTCATTGCACTTTGCCAAAATACTGCATCTTTATCTTGGATTGCCTCGTCATATGTCCAGGGATTAGGTTCATGTTCGCCAGGGACCAAATCAGAAGATTTTCCCAAGAACATGAATCTATCAGGTTGTCTAACAACCCTCCCACTACGACGAGGTATCACCTGTGTATCCTCTGTGACACGCGGTGCAGTGACATGTGGTATATCCTCTTGTACCGCTGGTACTAAAGAAGTGACTTCCCCTTTTAACTCCTCCAGAACAATTTTACTCTTGGGCTTGTGGCTCATCACATAGTCTTTCTCTTGAAATCTGGTGTTCGTGCTAACGATCACCCTCTGATCTCTAGGACTATAAAACAATCCACCCTTCGTTCATCTAGAATAGCCAACGAACAAGCGCACTTTTGTACGAGGTTCCAACTTACCATCATCTGCCTTCAGCACATGTGCTAGACTCTCCCATATCCGAATATGTCTTAGACTAGGCTTTACTTGGTCCCACAACTCTGTGGGAGTAGAAGACACTGATTTAGATGGAACCAAGTTCAGAATGTACACCACCGTATCTAGAGCATATCCCTAGAACGAATCTAGCAAGTCAGAACAACTCATCATCGATCTAACCATCTCCATAAGAGTCCTATTCCTTCGCTCTGCTACACCGTTCTACTGGGGTGTGCCAGGTGCAGTCAATTGGGATTGAATCCCAACCTCTGATAAGTAGTTCCTAAACTCTCCCAAGAGGTTCTCACCACCACGATCAGATCGTAGTGTCATCCATATCTTGAATAATCGTCTATAAAAGAGACGAAATATCCAAGACCACCTCTTGCCTGGATAGTCATAGGACCACACGAATCAGAATGAACCATTCCTAACACATCTTTGGCTCTATACCCCTTGGCCCTAAAAAGGCCTCTTGGTCATCTTACCCTCCAAGCAAGATACGTAGGTTGGGAGATCCTCCACTACTAATGAACCCAAAGGTCCATCAGCTATCAACCTTTGAATTCTGCTTAGGTTAATGTGACCAAGCCTAAGAAGCCAAAGATATGTTTGGTTCATCTTCGAAGGTTCTTTTCTCCTTTTGGAATTAGAAGATGAGTTATTAACTTCAATTTGCATCGTGGGAGGTTTTGTATACAAATTTCCTTTCAATGTACCTGAACAGATATTCTCCCTATTCCTTTTTATAACAACTCTGTCATTAAAAGAAATAGAATATCCATAATAATTTAGAAACTGAAACTAAATTCTTTCTAAATAAAGGTACATAAAGGGAATTTTCCAGAACCTAAGTTTTATTTTTCTCAAGAGATAAAAACTTCTCCCACTGCAATAGCCGCCACCTTCATGGCATTGCCCAAAATGGTAATCTCCCCTTTAGCTAGTCGTCGGGTTTCCTGGAACCCCTGCAAAGTGTTGCAGACATGATTAGTGACTCTCATATCTACAAACCATGTGCCGGTAGATAACACCGCTAATCATGTTTCAACGACTAGTCCAAAGGATATACCTTTGTTCTGTTTTAAACTGGGACAGTCCTTCTTCCAATGTCCATCCTGCTTATAAGTAAAGTACTTGCCTTTCGGCTTCTTCACTCTTCCCTGAGATCCTCCCACCACCTTTGCTCCACCTTATTTTTTCTTCTTCTTGCCTTTCGGCTTAGAAGTAGAAACATTTTTGAGCAACCATGGTTTGAGGTCACTCTTTGAAGAGTGCATACTTTTACTCCTTAGCAGATAAGACAATATCTAGATTCTTTTCCAATCAACATTATTTGGGTACAGTAAGTTTATTTCATTTAGTATCATAGTAAGTGGACTGAAAGTCATTTTTGAAAATCCTAAGAATCACAATGATCAAAACTTTAGATTTCAAATATTATTGATTCCTCAAAATAATAAAATTCCGAAATCAACCAACACCTCAAAACACCGAGAATATCGCATGCCACGATAGTGTGGACGTATACGAATTCTACATTTGTAAGAGGAGGTTTTAACCATTAATTTTATTATCTTGTCAACCTTACTTTTTGACAAATAAAATTAATAGTTGGTTCCTCTTTGGCCCTACAAATAAAAGCAGTGACTCCGATGGGGAGGATACTTTTTATTTGCATCTAAGTGTGCACCATTACACGATACTAAGGGAATTATCTCGGATTATGTGCCTTACCGATGGGGAAGTACACACACTCCTAAATAATTTCCTATAACCATTATTTGACCTAGTGATCCGCAAACAAACTCATCCGATGGGGAGAAAGGCACTCAGAGCCGATGCGCAAGTTTGTTGCATCACATGTCAAATTGTAATGGAGGCCGCGGGAATTAATTAAAATATCCCTCTCCCACTTAGTAAATTGAAAATGAGGAATTTTCAAGCACACACAACATGCATATAAAACAAATCAGCAATAAATATGGAAAAATCAGAATTTTTCCAACTATTATGGCATTGTTCTCCAATATGCGTCCCGTCGTGTCGCCACCTCGTCCGCTCCTCCTACTGTACGTAATGAGCCATCCGAGATCCGATGAGAATAAACCTATTTTATTTTACATCCATCGATCCTATACTCCTCGAGGGAGTGTACATGACATCTAGATCGAAAGTAAAATAAAATAAAGAGTGGCTAAACAATGCCGTATTCAATTACAAAAATTAAATACTAATTTAGCCTCGTCAACCCCGAGGTTTCAAATAATATACAATCACACACACATGCAATCACATACACACATATAGCCATAATAGTCGGATCTTATGCCTGCAACAAAAAAGTTAGCCTACGCACATCCTACTATTATCCGGCATACACAATATATGATAAGTGCGTGAAAAGTAACCGAATCCAAAACACACAAAACCAGAAACCGTGGCTCTGATACCATTTGTTGGCATCGTGCTAGTCCTCGGAATGCTCATTGGCTCCCATGTCCCCGGATTAAAATTTTCACTAATGAGAACTAATCCGGATGGGATGAGTTTCCTAAGCACAACCAATTCGTCGTCATGCTAACGACTCGAGCGATCGCTTGAACAAACTAGTTGTTCAAGCAACCAACTCTCCTAGTCGATTAGCCACGGAAGAGACGACGGACGGATCGCCGGTTTTAGTGTTTATCTTCGGGGTCCATGATTATACAAATATATGCAAATATAAACTAGTATAATCAACATATACTAACATAAAGAACATAAGCTAGCATATCAAATAAGAACATGCAAAGATCATAAATAAAAGTTATAAAACTTTTATACCTCTTGATCTTCTATCGTATGTCCTAACCTCCTTGTAGACTTCGTGTGGGCGAAGATCCTCCACAAGTTGAAGCTTCTTAGATCACCAATCTTCCTTTCCTTGTTCACTAGGAACAAAGGAAGATCCTAAAACAAAACTCATCTTCCTTTCTAGATCCGGCCACCAAGTCATTAAACTCGATGTTGCCGCCGGCCAAGGAAGATATAATGGAGTATGAAAACCAACCAAAAGAGAAATACCAAGGGTATGGGCGCCGGCCAACACTTGGAGAAGAAGAAAGAAAACACCCCTTCTCCTTGTTGCCGCCCAAACCCAAAACTAGGCTCTCCTTAATTTCCGGCTAAGGATGAAGGGAAGTAGAATAGCTTGAGCTTTGGCCAAGGTAGAGGGAAGAAGGAAGAAGGGCCGGCCATCAAAGGAAAATGAAGAAGACTCCCCTTCTCCTTGTTGCCGCCCAACACCAACAACCAAACCCTAACCCTAGCCCCACTCCTATTCCTATCCCATCTAGAACTTGTTGGGAAGCAACCAACTTCTCATCCACCACAAGCCATTGATCAAGGGAGAAGCTTGCCAAACCAAGAAGGAAGGAGCAAGAAAGGGTGCCGGCCACAATTGGGAAGATGATGAAGAAGCTTGCTTCTCCTTGTTGCCGCCCAACACCAATGAACCAAACCCAAAACCCTAGCCACCTCCTCTTTCTTGCCGCCCAAGCAACCTAGTCTCCATTAGGTTTTTCATTAGCTATTGCCGCCCAAGCCTAAGCCCATATATATAGAGTTAGGTTTAGGCCTAGGTTTAATCTCCTCCATTGGATCTATGGTTTTAATCTCAACCGTCGGATCTCAAGATTTGATCTCATCCGTCGGTTCTAGATATTTAATCTCCACCGTCGGTTCTAGAGATTTAATCTCCACCGTCGGTTCTAGGGATTTAATCCCAACCTTCAGATCTAGAGATTTAATCTCAACCATCGGTTCTAGGGATTTAATCCCAACCGTCGGATCTAGAGATTTAATCTCAACCGTCGGTTCTAGGGATTTAATCCCAACCGTTGGATCTAGAGATTTAATCTCAACCGTCGGTTCTAGAGTTTTGTTTTCCATCATTTGATCTAGACTTCATGAGATTTATATTAGGCTACGATAGGGACCATGAGGAGGAGTTGGGTCTTGGCCACCCGATAGATCGGAACCACACAATCTTGATCCATCAATGATGTTCCATTCCACTAGAGGATCATCATCGAACTACCTCACCAACCCCCATAAATCAATATGGGCTCCATATATTATTTGTACATTTATCTCCCCGTGTTTAAGATATCGAATGTCCGTCAATTAATTGATTTACTGACCATCAATTAATTAACATCTAACTCCTCGAGTAGTACCACTCAACCTTATCATCATGTTGACTAAGTCAACCTGCAGGGTTTACATGATGAACCTTATGAGCTCCTCAAGAGGACATCATCAACCTAATACATAGGACACGGTTTCCTCCTATAATCAACGGCACACCATGTAAATAATATCATTTCCCAACTTACCGGGCATATCGATTTAATCCATAGAAATCTCACCCTCTGGTAAATCAAAGAAATAAATATTAAGTACATGTGCCCGTTATTATATCGGGATTAAGAGCATGTACAACATAATATTCGAGGTCTGATTCAATTATGTAGTCAGCAATAAATTGAATCACCTCTATGTCGGTCCTGCTCAATACACCTAAGTGTACTAGTGTAACTCTATGTTCAAGACAAAACAGTACCAAGCTACACTACAACCATGCCAATGGTTTGTCCAAAACCATCTTGGTTGTGAGCCTCTACTTATACTCTACAAGGGACTGATAACATGATCTTCTGTGCCATCACCCAAGCACCATGTTATCTACAATGTAAAGTATTAGACAATATGCACATATATAATAAAGTGCAAACAATGATCATGTGATTCTTATTTCAAAATAAAGATGTTCATACAAAAGAGCTAGGCTTTCAGTATACATCCCAACATGTCCATGATATGATTCACAACATGAAAGAATTTGTGATTGGATCACAACTAGTGAGTATCTCTACATGTGTAATTGTGATATATCAGAATTATCCCTAGTCGATGAATTGATGGATATGGACACCATTGATTATGTCGAGACTAGCACGAGGTGTACTCCTTGGCGTATGCAAGCAGCTGATTCTCACTGGCTAGAGACATTGTAATGTCCGGAGTTAATCGTAGATGCTAGTTAAGGTAACTAGTTCATTGGAGTGACCAGCCGTAAGACTTCATATGGTTCTCTGCATATATAGATATATCAATGAAGTTCTTACTACAGCTTAAGTGCGATGTTCCTTTGACTTGCGGTATTCAAGTCATCTTGATCATAAAGACTTATGCTTTGACATCTTAAGCAAGCATCTCTGAGGAGATATGGACCCGGGATGATTGGGTATAAGTTGAAGTGATCGAAGGTGTTTGAATAGCCTATAAAGGATTCACCACTCCTTGCGAGGAGATATATACCCATGGCCTCTCGTCAGATTGTTACTAAAGTCTTTGGCCAAAACATTACATGTTTAGAGTAAGGTACTCTTCGATACATGTGCAGTAACTAGAATCCGTAGGACGAGAAAATGATACTTGGGCTAGGTGTGACGTAGTCAACCTAGTGGGGACTGACACTATAGACCATGTCCTGAACCAAGTGGGTATAAGATGAGTGAAGGGAATGGGGCACGATTCATTGGAGCTGCTGAAGGGTTTCAGAAATAGTTCTGGATCAACCATTGATCTTTTCGGTTAATTGGGGATCATGATGTACTACTAGGTGCCACTCATGATCGTTTTATAATTAATGGTTAATTATAGACGGCCAACATAAACCAAGAACCTATTTGGTCACACGCACAACGAGCGTAATCTGAAGGATTTAAAATGAGCTTGAGAATGAGATTCTCAGACCGAGAGAAACTAGGTTTGGTTGGACCAAACATGGAGCGAGCATGAAATCATTTCAGTCGCAATGAAAGTGTGGATGGGCCGTGTCTTATGAAGACATGATGGATGAACCAAATTGGTTTGGTTCTAATCCAATGGAGGAGAATAAACCAAAGGGATTTGGTTTGTTTTAAACGAATGAACCAAAGTCGGTTCGGTTCATTTTAACTTAAAATAGACCATCATGGTTTGGTTTATTTTTACTTAAATTAATGGAGCGGGCTAACGGGCTTTTGGTTATGATCCGATAACCATTAAGAGAATTTGTTCTCTATAAAATAGGGCTTAAGGGTTTTGTTAAGCCCTAATCCTTGCAACCCTAAAGTTGCCGACCTCCTCTCCTTGGTGTAGTCGGCGCCAACCTCTTGTCGCCGCCCACAACTGCCCAAGCCCCCTTGCCGCCGTCCAGCAGTTGCCATCCTCTCCTCTTGCCGGCGTCGAGCTGCTGCCGGAGGAGCTCTGGTGATCTCCTTTGGGTCCGGCGACAAGGTGAGCATCAAGCCTCTTTATTTGGCCGGCCCCTATTCCTCCACCAAAGCTGTCCAGTTTTCTGGACAGCTTGTTTACTTCGTGTCGGAGCGTCGTTTGGACGACGTTTGGAGCTCCGACAGCGGCTTCCTTTCCAGGGATTCGATCTCCGGTAATCCTCATAGGTGGAGGACGAAGGATTCGTCAAACGGTTGATGAATGCCTCTCCAGAGAAGCGAGTTTTTGAGGACTCATTTTGGATCCGAATTTTGATTCGAATCATGATCTTCTCTCGATCACATCGTCTTCAACACGAGGCTAGTAACTCGTACGAAGACGAAGCTCGTGACATTGTGAAGTCATCCCGAAGATACTCGGCATGGATACGGATAGAGGCGATTCTAGCGAGGATCGCTCCGGTTGATGTCTTTCCTGCTACACGAGATATGTCAGGTATACGTAGTATAAATTTCCTTTTATTGCAAAATTTGAATTTATGATTATGTCTACACATGTTGTACTATGCATGCGTATGGTGTGTGTGTTGTAATAAATTAGATTTATTATTTTATTTCTTCCGCTATGCACATGTTTATGAAACATGTTCAAACACACACTCGCCGCGGTACCGGAAACCCAACATCCCCTACAAGTGGTATCGGAGCCAAGGAAAGCTTGTCGAGGACCAACCGCCCCAACAAGCACATTCAAGAATGGTCGGCTCAAACATTCACCCACCAAAGTTTGAAGGAGAATTCTCTTGGTGGAAAAAGAGAATGGAGGTATTTTTCGAAACCGATTTCGAAATTCTTTTAATTATGGAAAACGGTTTCGAATTGCCTAGGGATGAAGAAGGGGAGCCATTGGAAAAATCAAGGTGGAGCAAGAGGCAAAGGGAAGAGTACTTGGCAAACTCAAAAGCCAAACATCATCTCTACAACGTACTCCCCCAACAAGAAGTGAATAGGATAGGGGAATGCTCTAGTGCCAAGGAGATGTGGGAGAAGCTAGTAGAGCTTCATGAAGGTACCTCGGAGTCCAAGCTTGCAAGGAGAGACCTCCTCCGCTCCAAACTATCAAACATCAAATTAGAAAAGGGAGAAAAGGTAACCTCACTACACTCTAGATTTAAAGAGATAATAACCGGTTTATCTAGTGTAGGAGAGAAGCTTTCAAATAGGGACATGCTCATGAAGGCTATAGATGCCTTTTCCCGGTCTTCAAGATGGAGCTCTATGGTGGACTCATTCTACATCTCCAAGAATTTGGAAGTGAGCACCTTGGAGGAGTTCTTCTCAACTATGGAGCTCCACGAAACAAGGCTTGAAGGAATAAATGAAGAGCCTAGAATTCAACCTTTAAGAGGAGCAGCCTTGATGGCTAACAAAGGGAAGAAGAAGATGGAGTCCCCCTCCTCCTCCGATGAAGCATCCTCATCCTCCTCCATGGATAGCACGGAAGAAGCTTACATGGTAAGGCGTGCTTTAAGAAATTTTAAATTTAATAAATCTAAAGATAGGAGGAGAAGACCAAGGGGGAAGGTTATTTGCTACAATTGCCAAGGGGAGGGACATATAAGGGATAATTATCCCCTCCTAAACAAGAGTAAAGAGGAGAGGAAAAAGAAAGAAGAAAAGAAGAAGAAGAAGGGGAGCAAGAAGAAAGAAGAAGAAAAGAAAGCCAAGGAGAAAGGGAAGACAAAAGCATTCAAAGCAAGGACATGGGATGATCCCTCTTCATCATCATCATCATCATCCGAAGAGGAAGAACATGTCTACTCCAATCTTGCCCTAATGGCCTTTGACGACCTAGACTCTTCCTCCTCCGAAAATGAAGAATCAAGCACAAGTGAGGAGAGCTCTAGTGAAGGGGGAGCTTCTTCACCACCCTCCGAATCCGAAGAAGAGGACATGGAAACTATGGTAACGAACCTTTCACCAAGTAAAATAGTTTCCATGATTTCTAGTCTTACTAAGGATCTATTTAGAGCTAAAAAGAAAAATAAAAGAATGCTTGATCAAATTAAGGATTTAGAAAATAAGCTAGAAAAAACATGCTTAAATGTAAATGATAATATTTCTTCTAGTCGTGATAATGCAAGCTCACATGAATATATGCCTTTCAATGTTAGTGATGCATGTATAGAGGAAAATAGGGCTTTAAGGGAGAAAGTAGATCATTTGACCAAGGCCCTAGAAAAGTTTACAATAGGCTCCAATACCCTTAACATGATAATTGGGAGCCAAAGGGCTAGCTTCAATAAGAAAGGCCTAGGATATAAAGAAAATAAAAATGAAAAGGCCTATAAATGCTTAATTGCTAGGGGTCAAGATAAAAAGAAAATAATAGCTAGAAAATGGATCCCTAAGGAATTTTTAGTGAACCCAACAGGAAAGAACTTGTTTTGGGTTCCTAAATTCATCCTAAAGGGTTAAGAAAACCCTAGGATAGTCAACCATAAGGATTTCATCTATATCATATTTTGGTTGACTTAGGATGGTGGGACTTCATTTTTAGAAATAGTGTTAGGTGATGATAATGTTCCCATAAATTGATAATAATGCTTAAATCATGATAGTTAATGTAATTGCTACATATGTTTGCAATCATGATTTATGATCTTGATATTTGGCACATAATCATGAGCTTTAGGGTTTTAAATCATGCTTTGGGTGATACTTTACTTATTATCATGATGTAATACCTAATGCATGATCACAATTTGATGAATACATTTGTCTCATGATCATAATGTGAAATTAATTCATATATATCTTTATGATCATGTGGGATAGTAGGGTGATACTTAACCTTGATAGAATTGCATGAAATTAATGGTTAAGTATATACAAATACCTTTAGGATACATCTCACACTCACCATAGGCTACCTTGATTGAAAACTTAGCATGAGTGAGATGTTAGGATGATACAAATGTCCACTAGTGCCTATGGCATTTAGATGGTCATTTAAAGTATCAAAATAACAATAATAGACCAATCATGGGGAAGGCTTATGTTTAATTCATAGACATATTGCCCAAAGATTATGGTTGGATATTTTACATGTTTTCAAAACAAATTCTTACTTTAAAATCTGTGTGTTTATGTTTTGAAACAATCCAAAGCAAAAATAAGTGTTAAAATGGATACAAACTTGATCAAAACACTAGTTGTTTTTGAAGCTTTTGGATTTTTAGAAAATCTTTGAAAATATAATGTTTTTTCATGGAAAACTATTTTTCATTGATAAAGAACCCTAAAAGAAATGTGTTCCCCAAATTTCACTATTTTTAGAATTTTCTGGAATTTATAGTGCATTTTTGAAATTCCAAGAAAATATCTTGATAGCAATGATCGTGATGGACTTAATAACGAGCACAAGATAACCTATTTTATCAGGTTTTTGACTTGTTTTAGTTTTTGTTTCTCTCTAGAGTCGATGCCATGATATATAAACTTTGTTTAATCTTTTTGATGGTGTCAAAGAGGGAGAAAACTATATGTTTAAGTAAGGGGGAATATATTTAGGGAGAGTTTCATGTATTAAGGGGGAGAGTTTCTAATCATGTTATTCACATGCTTTCTTTCCTTAATATTTTATCAAATATTTTTACCTAACTTAAATGGATTGCCACACATCAAAAAAGGGGAGATTGTTAGGGCAATCAACCCGTGATATGATTTTGATGTGTGTGGCAAAGGATTTAAGTTAGGTTGTTATTGTGATTTGATATGTGTGTTGGAGTCTTGCAGGACTTAGTAATTCGCACATGAAGCTTTGGCGGGTTCACCACTCACAACCTCGTGCTTGAGTCAGAGAAGGAGCATTGCAGAGTCGTGCGCTTGATGCTACCGAGGGACCGCCGGATGAGATGACTTGAAGCGAAGCCAAGGAAGCATACTTCGGAGGCAAGAGACACGAAGGAGCATTGCAGAGTCGTGCGCTTGATGCTGCCGAGGGACGTGGCCGCGAACGAAGAGAGCTTCGGCGAGGGACTTCGTGTGAGATGAGAGAATGAGTGAAATGTAAGTAGCTCATTAGGTGAACTTGGCCAAATGGTTGAGTGTTGGAGGGTCGACCGCAAGGGTTGAGGTTTACCCAACCGCCGAAAGCTCAAACAAATGTTAAGTTTGAGTTTCACTGCACGATCATTGCCATGAAATGGCGATCGGATCGAGATCGACCAGGTTCGGCGGTATCCGAGATGAGTTTATACCACGATCATTGCCATGGAATACGATCATTGCGAGGAAGAAATCGCGAACGCAGAACCTCTCCTAGCCGGTAGGCGATCGACTACGAGACGCCAAGGGATCGGTTGGACTATAACGGTCGGAATTCGACGTGTTCGGAGGCCGTTGTAGTGGTAACAGTCGACTGCCAAGGACAACAGTCGACTGGTGGCAGCCAACGAGAAGAAATCAGCCCTCTCTATAAAAAGAGAGGGTGTGGGCTTTTGGATGGCTAATGCTTATATTCCAAACCATCATCCAAGTGCTCTACAAGTGATAAACTCCTTCTTCTAGTTTCCTTCACATCAATTGTAAAAGGAGTGTTCTTGAGTTGTAAGGGTTACCTCCACCTAGCTTGGTGCAAAAGAGAGACCAATAGTGGATTGGTTGCGGAGTGATTCACCGAGGACAAATCGGGGACCATGGATTAGCGGCGTAGCCGTGAACCACATTACATATTGTGTTAGCATTGTTTATCTTTGCATTTGTTGTTTTGGTTGCTTGTTTATTAGTATTCCGCTTGTGCTAACGATTTTGTAGACGAGCAAATTCCACCATCGAACTAAAGAGGGCTACTCACCCCCCCCTCTAGCCGTCCATTACACACCGATCGATCCCCTATAGAGGTAAACCTTTACAACAAGAGATCACTCCTTCTTTTACAATAATTATGAAAGAAAACTAGAAGAAGGAGTTTGAGCTTTGTGGGGCACTTAGTATAATGTTTTGAGCATGAAGATTAACCATCTATAAGCCCCCACCCTCTCTTTTTATAAAGAGGAAGCAATTCTTCCCGTTGAGTACTATCAGTCGACTGATGTCGACTCCAACGACTCCTGACCAGGCCGGATTCGCGGGATCCACGGCCGAATCTCCAACAGTCATATGATCAATCGACTGATGCTTTCATCAGTCGACTGATGTCGACTTCCAGTCGAGTGACCCGCAAGCTCGACTAGCTTCTGTGCCCGTGCACAGTGCTATCAGTCGATTGCTTCCCCTAAGTAGTCGACTGATGTCGACTTGACTCAGCAGCTAACACCAGTCGATTGTCGATCGACTTGGAGCAGTCGACTGCCATGACACGGCAGTCGACTGGTGCCGAGCAAAACTCAAACCTTATATTCGTTTGAGCTTTCGGCGGTCGGGTAAACCTCAACCCTTGCGGTCGAGCCTCCAACACTCAGTCATTCAACAAGTTCACCTAATGAGCTACTTACAATTCACTCATTCTCTCATCTCACTTGAAGTCCTTTGCCGAAGCTCTCTTCGTTCGCGGCCACGTCCCACGGCAGCATCAGGCGCATGGCTCTGCAATGCTCCTTCGCATCTCTTGCCCTCGAAGTCTGCTTCCTTGGCTTCGCTTCAAGTCATCTCATTCGGTGGTCCCTTGGCAGCATCAAGGCACAGCTCTGCAATGCTCCTTCTCCGACTCAAGCACGAGGTCGTGAGTGGTGACACTTGCCTAAGCTCCATGTGTGAATTACTAAGTCCTGCAAGACTCCAACGCACATATCAAGTCCAATCATCCTAACTTAAACCCTTTAACACATACATCAAAATCATATCACGGGTTAATTGCCCTAACAATCTCTCCCTTTTTGATGTGTGACAATCCGTTTAAGTTAGGTAAAACATTTGATAAAAATATTAAGGTAAGAAGGCATGTAAATAAACATGGTTATCAACTCTCCCCCTTAATACATGAAACTCCCCCTAAATGCAATTTTCCCCCTTAATATAACTTACTTAAACATACATATTTCTCCCCCCCCCTTTGACACCATCAAAAAGATTAAACTAAGTTATTCAAACATGGCATGAAGTCTAGGAAACAAGAATCACCAAAACATGCCTTAAAATCTGATAAAAGAAGGTTATCATATATTTTCACGATCAATCGATCGTTGATTCTGATGACCGCACTGATTTCAGATTTTGATTTTTTGAATTTCAGAAATGCATAAAAAATTCTATAAAATTCGAAAAATTATGAAAATTGGGGAACACATTTCTTGTAAGAGATTTTATCAATGAAAAATATTTTTCCATGAAAAATCATTATATTTTCAAAAATTAGGCAAAATTTCAAAAGTTGGAAAATGTCTAAAGTTTGTATCAACTTTGAAACCTAGTTTTGCCTTGAAGCTTTTCAAAATATGAAAATTCAGTTTATGAAACAAGAAATGGTTTTCAAAATATTTGAAATATCCAACCATGATCTTCGGAAAATATGTCTATGAATTAAACATAAGTCTTCCCCATGATTGGTCTATTATTACTCTTTTGATACTTTAAATGACCATCTAAATGTCATAGGCATTAGTGGACCATTTGTATCATCCTATCATCTCACCCATACTATATTTTCAATCAAAGTTATCATTATGGTGAATGTGAGATGTTCCTAAAGGTATTTATGTACTTAACCTTCAAATTCATGCAATTCTACCCATGGTTAAGTATCACCCTAACATATCATATGATCATAAAAATATATAAGTATTAATTTCACATTATAATCATGAAAAACATGTATCTATCAATTTGTAATCATGCATTAGATATTAGAAAACATGACAATAAGTCAAGCATGATTTAAACTATTTATGGGTGCATTATCATCACCCAACACTATTTCAAAAATTTAGTCCCGCCATCCTAAGTCAACCAAACAAATGATATAAGTCAAGTCCACTATGGTTGACTAACCTAGGGTTTTCTTAACCCTTAAGGATGGATTTAGGAACCCAATATAGGTTCTTTCCTATGGGGTTCACTAAGTATTCTTTAGGGATCCATTTTCTAGCTATTGTTTTCTTTTTATCTTGACCCCTAGCAATCAAACATTTATAGGCCTTTTCATTTTTATTTTCCTTATATCCTAGGCCTTTCTTATTGAAACTTACCCTTTCGCTCCCTATAATCATATTAAGAGTGTTGGAGTCTATGGTGAATTTTTCTAGGCCCTTGGTCAAATGGTCTACCTTTTCCCTTAGGACCCTATTTTCTTCAATGCATACATCATTAACATTGAAAGGCATATAGTCATGTGAGCATGCATCATCATTGTTAACATTTAAACATGTTTGTTCTAATTTATTTTCTAGATCCTTAATTTGATCTAGCATGCATTTGTTCTTTTTCTTAGCCCTAAATAAATCCTTAGTGAGGCTAGAAATCATGGAAACTATCTTATTTGGTGAGAGATTCATTACCATAGTCTCCATGTCTTCTTCTTCGGATGAGGAGGATGGTGATGAGCCCCCCCCCCCCCCCTTCACTAAAGCTCTCCTCACTTGTGCTTCTTTCTTCTTGCTCGGAGGAGGAGGTGTCTAGGTCATCAAATGCCATCAAAGCAAGGTTGGTGACAAAAGTGTTTTCCTCTTCCGATGATGATGATGAAGAGGGATCATCCCATGTCCTTGCTTTTAGTGCCTTGGCCTTCCCCTTTTCCTTGGCCTTCTTCTCCTCTTCCTTCTTTTTGCTCCCTTTCTTCTTTTCTTCTTTTCTCCTCCTTTCTTCTTTGCTCTTGTTTAGGAGGGGACAATTATCCCTTATGTGTCCCTCTTGTTGGCAATTATAGTAAATTACCTTCCTCCTTGGCATTTTTCCCCTATCATGAGATTTGTTAAATTTAAAATCTTTCAATGCACGTCTTACCTTCCTTACCATGTAGGCTTCTTCCATGCTATCTATGGAGGAGGAGGAGGATGCTTCATCGGAGGAGGAAGGAGTCTCCATCTTCTTCTTCCCCCTGTTGGCTAATAGTGCTACTCCTCTTGATGGCTTGATAGTTGATTCTTCATTTATTCCTTCAAGCCTTGTTTCATGGAGCTCCATGGTTGAGAAGAACTCCTCCAAGGTGCTCACTTCTAGGTTCTTCGACATGTAGAAGGAGTTCACCATTGAGCTCCATTTCGATGACCGAGGAAAAGCATCGATTGCTTTCATGAGCATATCCCGGTTCGAAAGTTTTTCTCCTACACTTGTTAGCCCAATTAAAATTTCTTTAAACCTAGAATGTAATGAAGTTATCTTTTCTCCCTTTTCATGTTTAATATTTGATAGTTGGGAGCGGAGGAGGTCTCTCCTTGCAAGCTTGGCCTCCGAGGTACCTTCATGAAGCTCTACTAGCTTCTCCCACATCTCTTTAGCACTTGTACACTCGCCAATTCGGTTGATCTCTTGTTGAGGGAGTACGTTGTACAAATGATGCTTGGCCTTCGAATTTGCCAAGTACTCCTCTCTTTGTCTCTTTGTCCATCTTGTCTTCTCTATTTGCTCCCCATCTTCACCCCTAGGTATCTCGAAACCATTTTCCATTATTAATAGAATTTCAAAATCGGTTTCAAAAAATACCTCCATTCTCTTCTTCCACCAAGAGAATTCTCCCTCGAAGTTCGGTGGGTGAATGTTTGAGCTGGTCATCCTTGATTGTGCTTGTTGCAGTGGTTAGTTTGTTGACAAGCTTCTTGGCTATGATACCACTTGTAGGATCTCGATGTTGGCCAGCTAGAGGGGGGTGAATAGCCCTCTTTCGTCGTATGAGCGGAAGTCGTTCTTAATTGTCTACAAATAATGTTACCGCAAGCGGAAATATTAAATAAAGACAATTATGAACAAACAAAAAGATAAACAATGCTAACAAGACAATATAATGTGGTTCACGGTCTCGCCGTTAATCCACGGTCTGATTCATCTCCGGTGAATCACTCCGCAACCAATCCACTATTGGTCTCTCCCTTTAGCTCAAGCAAGGTGGAGGTAAACCTTTACAACAAGAGATAACTCCTTCTTTTACAATAATTATGAAAGAAAACTAGAAGGAGTTTGAGCTTTGTGGGGCACTTAGTAGAATGTTTTGAGCATGAAGATTAACCATCTATAAGCCCTCACCCTCTCTTTTTATAAAGAGAAAGCAATTCTTCCCGTTGAGCACTATCAGTCGACTGATGTCGACTCTAACGGCTCTTGACCAGGCCAGATTCGTGGGATCCACAGTTGATTCTCCAACAGTCATATGATCAGTCGACTGATGCTTTCTTTAGTCGATTGATGTCGACTTCCAGTCGAGTGACCCACGAGCTCGACTAGCTTCTGTGTCCGTGCACAGTGCTATCAGCCGACTGCTTCCCTTAAGCAGTCGACTGATGTCAACTTAACTCAGTAGCTAACACCAGTCGATTGTCGATCGACTTGGAGCAGTCGACTGCCATGACATGGCAGTCGATTGGTGTTGGGAAAAACTCAAACCTTACATCTGTTTGAGCTTCCGACGATCGGGTAAACCTCAACCCTTGCGGTCGAGCCTCCGACACTCAGTCATTCGGCCAAGTTCACCTAATGAGCTACTTACAATTCACTCATTCTCTCATCTCACTTGAAGTCCCTCGCCGAAGCTCTCTTCGTTCGCGGCCATGTCCCTCGGCAGCATCAGGCGCACGACTATACAATGCTCCTTCGCGTCTCTTGCCCTCGAAGTTTGCTTCCTTGGCTTTGCTTCAAGTCATCTCGTCCGGCGGTCCCTTGGCAGCATCAAGCGCACGGCTCTGCAATGCTCCTTCTCCAACTCAAGCATGAGGTAATGAGTGGTGACACTTGCCTAAGCTCCATGTGCGAATTACTAAGTTCTGCAAGACTCCAACACACATATCAAGTCTAATCATCCTAACTTAAACCCTTTGTCACACACATCAAAACCATATCACGGGTTGATTGCCCTAACAATCTCCCCCTTTTTGATGTGTGGCAATCCGTTTAAGTTAGGTAAAACATTTGATAAAAATATTAAGGTAAGAAGGCATGTAAATAAACATGATTATCGACTCTCCACATTAATACATGAAACTCCTCCTAAATGCAATTTTCCCCCTTAATATAACTTACTTAAACATACATATTTCTCCCCCTTTGACACCATCAAAAAGATTAAACTAAGTTATTCAAACATGCATCAAGTCTAGGAAACAAAAATCACCAAAACATACCTTAAAATTTGATAAAAGAAGGTTACTGGACATGTTTTCAGTCGATCAGTCGACTGGTTCAGACTACTAATCGACTAGCACTCTGATTTCAGGATTTTCTTATTTTCAAGCTGAATTTTTGAAATGCATAAAAATTTCTATAAAAATAAAAAAATCATGAAATTTGGGGAACACATTTCTTGTAAGTGATTTTATCAATGAAAAATAGTTTTCCATGAAAAATCATTATATTTTTGAAAATTAGGCAAAATTTCAAAAGTTTGAAAATGTCTAAAATTTGTATCAACTTTGAAACCTAGTTTTGCCTTGAAGCTTTTCAAAACATGAAAATTCAGTTTATGAAATAAGAAATAGTTTTCAAAACATTTGAAATATCCAACAATGATCTTTGGGAAATATGTCTATGAATTAAACATAAGTCTTCCCCATGATTGGTCTATTATTACTCTTTTGATACTTTAAATGACCATCTAAATGTCATAGGCATTAGTGGACCATTTGTATCATCCTATCATCTCACCCATACTATATTTTCAATCAAAGTTATCCTTATGGTGAATATGAGATGTTCCTAAAGGTATTTATGTACTTAACCTTCAAATTCATGCAATTCTACCCATGGTTAAGTATCACCCTAACATACCACATGATCATAAAAATATATAATAATTAATTTCACATTATAATCATGAAAAACATGTATCTATCAATTTGTAATCATGAATTAGATATTAGAAAACATGACAATAAGTCAAGCATGATTTAAACTATTTATGGGTGCATTATCATCACCCAACACTATTTCAAAAATTTAGTCCCGCCATCCTAAGTCAACCAAACATATGATATAAGTCAAGTCCACTATGGTTGACTAACCTAGGGTTTTCCTAACCCTTAAGGATGGATTTAGGAACCCAATATAGGTTCTTTCCTATGGGGTTCACTAAGTATTCTTTAGAGATCCATTTTCTAGCTATTGTTTTCTTTTTATCTTGACCCCTAGCAATCAAACATTTATAGGCCTTTTCATTTTTATTTTCCTTATATCCTAGGCCTTTCTTATTGAAACTTGCCCTTTGGCTCCCTATAATCATATTAAGAGTGTTGGAGTCTATGGTGAATTTTTCTAGGGCCTTGGTCAAATGGTCTACCTTTTTTCTTAGAACCTTATTTTCTTCAATGCATGCATCATTAACATCGAAAGGCATATTGTCATGTGAGCATGCATCATCATTATTAACATTTAAACATGCTTGTTCTAATTTATTTTCTAGATCCTTAATTTGATCTAGCATGCATTTGTTCTTTTTCTTAGCCCTAAATAAATCCTTAGTGAGGCTAGAAATCATGGAAACTATCTTATTTGGTGAGAGATTCATTACCTTAGTCTCCATGTCTTCTTCTTCGGATGAGGAGGATGGTAATGAGCCTCCCCCTTCACTAGAGCTCTCCTCACTTGTGCTTCTTTCTTCTTGCTCGGAGGAGGAGGTGTCTAGGTCATCAAACGCCATCAAAGCAAGGTTAGTGACAAAAGTGTTTTCCTCTTCCGATGATGATGATGATGATGAAGAGGGATCATCCCATGTCCTTGCTTTTAGTGTCTTGGCCTTCCCCTTTTCCTTGGCCTTCTTCTCCTCTTCCTTCTTTTTGCTCCCTTTCTTCTTTTCTTATTTTCTCCTCCTTTCTCCTTTGCTCTTGTTTAGGAGGGGACAATTATCCCTTATATGTCCCTCTTGTTGGCAATTATAGTAAATTACCATCTTTCTTGGCCTTTTCCCCCTATCATGAGATTTGTTAAATTTAAACCCTTTCAATGCACGCCTTACCTTCCTTACCATGTAGGCTTCTTCCGTGGTATCTATGGAGGAGGAGGAGGATGCTTCATCAGAGGAGGAAGGAGTCTTCATCTTCTTCTTCCCCTTGTTGGCTAATAGTGCTACTCCTCTTGATGGCTTGATATTTGATTCTTCATTTATTCCTTCAAGCCTTGTTTCATGGAGCTCCATGGTTGAGAAGAACTCCTCCAAGGTGCTCACTTCTAGGTTCTTCGACATGTAGAAGGAGTCCACCATTGAGCTCCATTTCGATGACCGGGGAAAAGCATCGATTGCTTTCTTGAGCATATCCCGGTTCGAAAATTTTTCTCCTACACTTGTTAGCCCAATTAAAATTTATTTAAACCTAGAATGTAATGAAGTTACCTTTTCTCACTTTTCAAGTTTAATATTTGATAGTTGGGAGCGGAGGAGGTCTCTCCTTGGAAGCTTAGCCTCCGAGGTACCTTCATGAAGCTCTACTAGCTTCTCCCACATCTCTTTAGCACTTGCACACTCGTCAATTCGGTTGATCTCTAGTTGAGGGAGTACGTTTTACAAATGATGCTTGGCCTTCGAATTTGCCAAGTACTCCTCTCTTTGTCTCTTTGTCCATCTTGTCTTCTTTATTTGCTCCCCATCTTCACCCCTAGGTATCTTGAAACCATTTTCCATTATTAATATAATTTCGAAATCGGTTTCGAAAAATATCTCCATTCTCTTCTTCTACCAAGAGAATTCTCCCTCGAACTTCGCTGGGTGAATGTTTGAACTGGCCATCCTTGATTGTGCATGTTGCGGCGGTTAGTCCGTTGACAAGCTTCTTGTCTCTAATACCATTTGTAGGATCTCGATGTTGGCCGACTAGAGGGGGGTGAATAGCCCTCTTTCGTCGTATGAGCGAAAGTCATTCTTAATTGTCTACAAGTAATGTTAGCACAAGCAAAAATATAAAACAAAGACAATTAAGAACAAACAAAAAAATAAACAATGCTAACAAGATAATATAACGTGGTTCACGGCCTCGCCGCTATTCCACGGTCCGATTCGTCTCCGGTGAATCACTCCACAACCAATCCACTATTGGTCTCTCCCTTTAGCCCAAGCAAGGTGGAGGTAAACCTTTACAACAAGAGATCACTCCTTTTACAATAATTATAAAAGAAAACTAGAAGGAGTTTGAGCTTTGTGGGGCACTTAGTAGAATATTTTGAGCATGAAGATTAACCATCTATAAACCCCCACCCTCTCTTTTTATAGAGAGGAAGCAATTCTTCCCGTTGAGCACTATCAGTCGACTGATGTCGACTCCAACGGCTCCTGACCAGGCCGAATTCACAGGATCCGCAGCCGATTCTCCAACAGTCATATGATCAGTCGACTGATGTCGACTTCCAGTCGAGTGACCCGCGAGCTCGACTAGCTTCTGTGCCCGTGCATATTGCTATCAGTCGACTACTTCCCTTAAGCAGTCAACTGATGTCGACTTGACTCAGCAGCTAACACCAGTCGATTGTCGATCGACTTGGAGCAGTCGACTGCCATGACATGACAGTCGACTGGTGTCAGGCAAAACTCAAACCTTACATCTGTTTGACCTTCCGACGATCGGGCAAACCTCAACCCTTGCGATCGAGCCTCCGACACTCAGCCATTCGGCCAAGTTCACCTAATGAGCTACTTACTGTTAGAATCGAAGAAACGCTAATCACCCCCCTCTAGCCGTTCCAAGGGTCCTAACAAGTGGTATCAGAGCCCGGGGCTCTTCTACGGACTAACCGCCCGGAGCTAAGACAAAAGGCTAGAGGGTGAAGATGGAATTCCAAGACAAGCTTGGATGGGATATCAACACTCCACCTCCATATGATCCAGAAGATTTTCCGGCGTGGAGAGCAAGAATGGAAACATTCTTGATGATGAACATAGAGGATTGGTTCATCCTCATTGAAGGTCTTGAACCCCCTATGGATAAGAAGGGGAATGTCCTAAAATTGAAAAAGTGGACCCAAGAGCAACGCCAAAAGCTCAAGACCGAAGTTAAGGTAACGAAACTTTTGGAAGATTTAATCCCTAATGATGTTTTGTGCAAGGTAGGGGATTACATGTATGCCAAGGAGCTATGGAGAAAATTGGCAAGATTCCATGAGGAGAGTTCATCCTCAAGTGAAAGTGAGGAATCGGAAGTTGAAATGGAGTCAACTTCCGAATCGGAGAAAGAAGAAGTAGAAGAGGTGGAAGAAGCATCTACTTCTAGGATTGAGGAGGAGAGACCATCCTCTACACCGGAGCAACCTCAAGAAGAGCTTTCAACATCCGATCAAGATGAGGAAGCTCAAAATTCAACTCCGGCACCTACCATGGACCTAGGTAACTCGAGCATTTCAAATAATAATAAAATTCATATTATATGCTTTGAGTGTAGGGAGCAAGGACACTACAAGAGTAAGTGTCCTAAACGGGTTAAGAAGACTCCACCCGTGCCAAAAGTCAAGGAAACCGGTGCCTCAACACAAAAGAGCAAGGAGCAAGTAATTTGCTTCAAATGCCGACAACCGGGACATTACCGGAGTAAATGCCCAAAGGGGGAGAAGAAGGGGCAAAAGGGAGCTTCACAAGTAGGGGGAGCCATTAAGGCAAACCCTAAGGTATATCATTTAAATAATGCATCTTTTTTAGTTAATAGGCAAAAGCATGCTAGAAATAATTTTAGCAATCTTGCAATTCATCACAAAAAGCATGCTAGAGATAAATATTTATGTTTAGGTGCTAAAAGTGTTCATTTTAGTAATAAGGAGAAATTTGGGACTAATGTCCCTAGAAAAACCATACCTAGGGAATCTATTAAGAAAATACAAAAACATCTAGGTCTAAACCCAAAATGGACTAGGCATATGCCTAGAAAGCCCAATGCCCATGGTTTAAATCAAAACTCTAAAATTGGGCAATCGGCCCAGGTCACGATTGACCAGGACTCGAGTTTGGCTCGAGTGATGTTGTGACGTGTTTTGATGTTTCGACAAAAACATATGACAATGTAATTATCATGGTAAGTCCAAGTCTTGAGTTCTTGGCATGGAAAGTCCAAGCATGGTCTTGGCAATGTAAAAGTCCAACATGGGTTGGCAAGGAAAGTCCAAGCATGGTCTTGGCATTTGAGAAGTCCAACATGGGTTGGCAAGGAAAGTCCAAGCATGGTCTTGGCATGGAAAGTCCAACATGGGTTGGCATTTGAAGTCCAAGGGGATTGATATTGGCGGCGTAAAGTCCAAGCGGTAGTCTTGGCAGCATAAGTCCAATGGTTGGCGGCGTAAAGTCCAAGCGGAGTCTTGGCGGCGTAAGTCCAATGTGCCTTGGCGGTGTAGACACCGTTAGCATGACATAGCCGATGGAAGCACCTGAAGGCTAGCGCAATGGATGAACAAGTCATGGATGACTTGGAGGGATCCGAGAGGCGTGAGGCTGATGGAGGTGGCTAGAAGGCTTAGGTCTAGGCTAAGGGTGGTCTAGCAAGTATGGGGACACCATACTTGGGTTAAAACCTCATGTTTGAGGTGTGCCAGTCGACTGGTGCCATGTGGCAGTCGACTGGACCGAGTCAACCAGGGTTTGACTGCGGGTTATGGCCTAGCAGTCGACTGCCAGAGGTGGGCAATCGACTGATGGCTCGAGCAGTCGACTGATCGTGTGATCAGTCGACTGGTGCTCGAGAAATCGGCCACAGAATGGAGTCTCACTCGACTGGTCGAGTGAGGACTCCATCAGTCGACTGATTGTCATCATCAGTCGACTGATGGTAGTTCCGTTGGACTTATCCAGTGTGGATCTAGCCGTTGTCTCACGACAACAGTGGCATCAGTCGACTGATGGTCCCTATCAATCGACTGATCGACCTTTTCCAGCACAGGTTGAAGCTTTATAAGGAGCTCGTGATGGAGGATTTTCACATGGTTCTTTGAGGCGATTTGGGGCGAGTTGCTGTTGCAATTCAGGGTCTCCAAGTGCTACTCGATCAACCTAGCGATCAAGCATTCAAGAGCATTTGTAAAGTGTTTTTCTTTACTAGTTTTGCTTTGTATTTCATTGTATTTGCTTGTAGCTTTTGATTATTGTTGTAATCATTATTGTACGAGGTTTCTCCGCCTCCGGATTGTTCCGAGAAGGAGTATTTATTAGTGGTTGCGTGTGCATCACTAGAGCTCGTAGAGCTCGATCCGTGGAGTAGGAACCGTGCGGTTCCGAACCACGTTATATCATCGTGTTCGTGTGTGATTGTATATTTCGTTATTGCTTTCATTATCTATATTCCGCTGCGCTAACGAAACTTGTAGACACACGAACGAATTCCATCATCGAACGGTCACGCGTTATTCACCCCCCTCTAGCGGCGTCAAATCTTCTAACAAAAGAATGCCGGAGTTCCCATAACTAGAAGCAAAGAGCACATTGTGTGCTTTAAATGCAATCAAAGGGGACATTACCAAAGACAATGCCCTAGGGGGAGGAAGAAAGGACAAGAAGGTGTATCTCGTGTAGGGGGAGCTTCTAAAGCTAACCCTAAGGTAAAATTTAATGCACCCTCAATTCTTAAAGTTAATAAGCATGCTAAGAATTATTTTAGCTCTCTTGCAATTATTAATGAAAAGCATGCTAGTAGGAAGAAATATGTTTGTCTAGGTGCTAAGCATGTTCATATACCTAAGGACAAACCTAGGACCAATAATGCTAGAACTATTTTACCTAGGGAGTCAATTAGGAGAATTGAAGAAAACTTGGGCATTAATCCCAAAAAGTCTAGGCACATGCCTAGAAAGACTCCCTCCCAAAAGATTAATGAAAAATCAAAATTGAGAAAATTAGAATTAGAAAACTAAGCCTTGAGGTCAAGGCTAGAAAAACTTGAGAAGACCCTCAAAATAATTACAAATTTGGTTAAGGGGTCTAATGTCCAAAAGTCAAGACCTAGGGTTCAAGAATGGTCTAAGGGCAAGAAGGGTTTGGGTCACAAACCTATGTTCTATCATAATGTTCCATTTAATTATGGAACAACATCTAGGTCTAGAAAAATAGGCTAATAGGGAAGCTATCCCTAAGACTAGCCATGGTGTTTGCTTAGTGGCTAAGGATTTAAGGAAAACCAAGAAAGTCACTAAGAAGGTCAAAGGGGGAGTTACCCCTAGAGTTGACTTAGCTAAGACCCAAAAGACTATGGCTTTAAGGCCTAAAAGGGTCATTAGGAAGGTATCTAGGGAAGTTATCCCTAGTGAATATCTTGTTAACCCAAGGAGCTCCAATAGGTATTGGGTTCCTAGAAGCGTGATCGATTCACGTTAGATGGGTTAGGGTGTGTCAATCCTAAGTGGATGGGTAGTTAACCTAGCCATGGTGAGTTGACACATTAGGATGTGCCAATATGCTTTGAGAAGTTGAAAAATGATTAAATTGGCATAATTAGGTCTTAGAGGTATTGGTGTGCCATTTTGGGTTTATGACACACTTGGGAGATAAATGACATTAAGACAAAAATGGACTTAACCCTAGAAATAGCAATTTGGATTCAACACTTAGGTATTCTATACCTTAGTATATTTTACTTGCCATGATTTATTTGCCTTGCCATGTCATGACATCATTTTCATTTTTATCTCTAAAAAATGTCATGATCATGTTTAGACTTATTTTTAGATGTCATGTATGCCTAGTTTTCATTCACATGCCATGACATCATGATTTTGGCATATGCTTTCATTTATATCATATCTATGCCATAATCATCATCATGCATAAAATAAAATGGAATTAAGGACAATGGCATGATTTGAAGTCTCATGCATAAGGGAATCAAATAGAGTTGCCTTAGAATATGCATAAGACCATTAAAGAACAAAAACCCACATCTCACTAGAATATTTGACTTGAATGTGTTTTACACATTTAGATACAAGTGAGATGTTTAGGAAAAATGATTTAAAGGTTTTGAAAACATGTTGAAAACATTTTGAAAAACATTGGTGAAGCCTATCTTTTGATGGCTATCACCATTGAATGGGATGATACAAAGAGGGCTCAATATTGAAGCTTTTCTTAACTTTTGGACTTTGTATCAATCTCCTAATTTAGTGGGTAAAATAATTTTCAAATATTTTTCACCCATAGTGTTTATGATAAGTATTATACATATGAATTTTCAAGATTTTTAAAACTACGTATATTTACTTATGGATTTCAGAAATTCATTTCTGAAAAAGCTGAAAACTGCAAGTGCAGTTATCAGTCGACTGCCATGTAGGCCAGTCGACTGATGGGGGTGGCAGCCGACTGGTTTCTGAATTCATTCAACTGCCCAAGCTGATTTCAAATAAACCTTGATGGTTAGGCCAATGATCAGCTATGTTTTGGTCCCCTAACCACTCCTAACCCTAGGACATGTAGGTTAGTCGCTTCGGAGGCTCATTGGCTCCCATGTCCCCGGATTAAAATTTTCACTAATGAAAGAATTAATCCGGATGGGATGAGCTTCCTTGGCACAACCAATTCGTCGTCGTGCTAACAACTCAAGTGGTCGCTTGAACAAACTAGTTGTTCAAGCAACAAAACTCTTCTAGTTGGTTAGCCGCGGAAGAGACGACGGACGGATCGCCGGTTTTTGTGTTTGTCTTCGGGGTCCATGATTAGACAATATATAAACATACGCATAATTGTATAATTGACAATTAAAAGAACATTCTCAGATCTGAAAATAAAGATATAAAACTTTATACCTTACGATCTTCTACCGTATGTCCTATCCTTCTCGTGGACGACGTGTGGACGAAGATCCTCCACGAGTAGAAGCCTTCTAGATCGCGTTCTTCTCTACCTTGTCCACTGCAAACAAAGAGAAGAACCAACAAATACCTATCCTTTCTAGAACCAGCCACTAAATTAGGGAATTTGGTGCAACCGCCGGCCAAGGAGCAAGTGGATGAAGCGTCGACCAACTTGAAGAAGGGTTGCCGCCGGCCACCAAGGAGAAAGGGAGGAAGATGAATGCTGACCACCAATGGAAGGAGAACCGCCGGTTAAGGAATAAGAGAGAGGCCTTGAGAATGGGCGCCGGCCAAGTCTAGATGGAAGAAGGTTGGGCACCGGCAACTTCTTGGAGGAGGAAGGTTGCCGCCCAAGAACCCTAGCTCCCAAACCCTAGCCGCCCACTTGTGAAAGAACCAAACCCTAATTCTCTATCAATATTTTGCCGCCCAAGCCTTAGCCATCTATATATAGAATTGGGCTTAAGCCTCCTTTAATCTCCACCGTCAGATCTAGGGATTTAATCTCCACCGTCGGATCTAGGGTTTTATCCCAACCGTCGGATCTAGGGTTTCATCCCAACCGTCGGATCTAGGATTTCATCCCAACCGTCGGATCTAGGGTTTCATCCCAACCGTCGGATCTAGGGTTTTATCCCAACCGTCGGATCTAGGGATTTAATCCCAACCGTCGATTCTAGGGTTTCATCCTAACCATCGGATCTAGGGATTTAATCCCAACCGTTGGTTCTAGGGTTTCATCCAACCATCGGATATAGGGATTTAATCCCAACCGTTGGTTCTAGGTTTTGTTTTACATTCTTGGATCTAGACTTCACAAGGATTATATTAGGCTACGATAGGGACCATAAGGAGGAGTTGGATCTTGGCCACCCGATGGATCGGAACCACACAAACTTGATCCATCAATGATGTTCCATTCCACTAGAGGATCATCATTGAACTACCTCACCAACCCCCATAAATCAATATGGGCTCCATATATTATTTGTACATTTATCTCCCCGTGTTTAAGATATCGAATGTCCATCAATTAATTGATTTACTGACTATCAATTAATTAACATCTAATTCCTCGAGTAGTACCACTCAACCTTATCATCATGTTGACTAAGTCAACCAGCTGAGTTTATATGATGAACCTTATGAGCTCCTCAAGGGGACATCATCAACCTAATATATAGGACACGGTTTCCTCCTATAATCAACGACACACCATGTAAATAATATTATTTCCCAACTTACCGGGCATATTGATTTAATCCATCTAAATCTCACCTAAATCAAAGAAATAAATACTAAGTACATGTGCCCGTTATTATATCGGGATTAAGAGCATGTACAACATAATATCCGAGGTCCGATTCAATTATGTAGTCAGTACTAAATTGAATCACCTCTATGTCGGTCCTACTCAATACACCTAAGTGTACTAGTGTAACTCTATGTTCAAGATAAAACAATACCAAGCTACACTACAACCATGCCAATGGTTTGTCCAAAACCATCTTGGTTGTGAGCCTCTACTTATATTTTACAAGAGACTGATAACATGATCTTCTGTGCCACACCAAGCACCATGTTATCTACAATGTAAAATATTAGACAATATGCACACATATAATAAATGTATAAAGTGCAAACAATGATCATGTGATTCTTATTTCAAAATAAAATGTTCATACAAAAAGAGATAGGCTTTCAGTATACATTCCAACAATCTCCCACTTATACTAAAAGACTATGCCATCATCACTCTGCCATACATCTGATCCCCATGTCCTCCACATGCCTATCAAACGCTTTCGCTGGAAGGGCCTTAGTGAATGGATCCGCCAGGTTATCCTCTGATGCAATCTTGGCGACAACTACTTCTCCTCGCTTTATGATCTCTCGTATAAGGTGGTACTTGCACTCTATGTGTTTACTCGCCTTATGGGATCGTGGTTCCTTCGAGTTTGCAACTGCACCACTGTTATCACAATAAATTGTGATAGTTCTGGGCAAACCAGGAATCACATCCAAGTCCATCAAGAAGTTCCTGAGCCATACAACTTCCTTGGCTGCCTCAGAGGCTGCCACATACTCAGCTTCCATGGTAGAGTCCGCCACACATTTCTACTTGACACTCCTCCATACTATGGCTCCACCTCCAAAAGTAAACACAAACCCCGAGGTAGACTTACTCTTGTCCCTATCTGATTGGAAATCCGAATCCGTGTAACCCACAGGGACTAATTGATCATATAATCCCTAGTCCTTCTCAGGTACTTCAATATATGCTTTATCGCAGTCCAATGTTCCTATCCAGGATTACTCTGATATCTGCTAACCATGCCCACGGCAAAGCAGATATCCGATCTCGTACATAGCATAGCATACATAAGGCTTCCTACTGCCGAAGCATAAGGAACCGCCTTCATGTCCTCTATCTCCTTTGATGTTTTGGGACACATCTCTTTAGATAAAGGAACTCCATGCCTAAAAGGTAGAAAACCTTTCTTGGAGTTCTGCATGCTAAAACGAGCAAGGATAGTGTCAATGTATGAAGCTTGAGATAAGCACAACATCCTTTTCTTGCGATCCCTTATAACTTTGATCCCAAGGATGTGTCCCACTTCTCCCAAGTCCTTCATGTCAAACTATTTGGACAACCATACCCTTATGTCTGATAACACTTTGATATTGTTGCCAACTAACAAAATGTCTGTTGGGATGTATACTGAAAGCCTAGCTCTTTTGTATGAACATTTTTATTTTGAAATAAGAATCACATGATCATTATTTGCACTTTATATTTATATGTGCATATTGTCTAATGTTTTACATTGTAGATAACATGGTGCTTGGTGTGACACAGAAGATCATGTTATCAGTCCCTTGTAGAATATAAGTAGAGGCTCACAACCAAGATGGTTTTGGACAAACCATTGGTATGGTTGTAGTGTAGCTTGGTATTGTTTTATCTTGAACATAGAGTTACACTAGTACACTTAGGTGTATTGAGTAGGACCGACATAGAGGTGATTCAATTTATTGCTGACTGCATAATTGAATCGGACCTCAGATATTATGTTGTACATGCTCTTAATCCCGATATAATAACGGGCACATGTACTTAGTATTTATTTCTTTGATTTACCAGAGGGTGAGATTTCTATGGATTAAATCAATATGCCCGGTAAGTTGGGAAGTGATATTATTTACATGGTGTGCCGTTGATTATAGGAGGAATCCGTGTCCTATATATTAGGTTGATGATGTCCCCTTGAGGAGCTCATAAGGTTCATCATGTAAACCCTGTAGGTTGACTTAGTCAACATGATGATAAGGTTGAGTGGTACTACTCGAGGAGTTAGATGTTAATTAATTGATGTTCAGTAAATCAATTAATTGATGGACATTCGATATCTTAAACACGGGGAGATGAATGTACAAATAATATATGGAGCCCATATTAATTTATGGGGGTTGGTGAGGTAGTTTGATGATGATCCTCTAGTGGAATGGAACATCATTGATGGATCAAGTTTGTGTGGTTCCGATCCATCGGGTGGCAAAGACCCAACTCCTCCTCATGGTCCCTATTGTAGCCTAATATAAACCTCATGAAGTCTAGATCAAATGATGGAAAACAAACCCTAGAACCGACGGTGGAGATTAAGCCAAGGCCTAAACCCTAACTCTATAAAATGTTGGATCGAGTAGCGTCGCTAGAGGGGGGGGGGGTGAATAGCGATCGTAAATCTTTTCTTTTTCGTTCGTTCGATACGCAAAGTAAGCACAGCGGAAAATAAATGAACACATTTATTTTACTTGGTTCACAACCCAGCGGTTGCTACTCCAAGGCCCTATCGGTCCTAGACCGCGTACGGAGGGCAAAGCACTAAAACGTCTCCTCCTCGTTGGAGGTAGGAGACAACGATTACAAAAACTGAATATACGAGGATGAGGCAACAAGCCTACCTCACCTCGTTATGAAGATAAAAAACATAGAATATAATATCAAAAATATTACTTGAATCTGCTGTCGACGAAGAAGATCTGAGGTTGTCGTCGCGTCGGCGTTATGACGGTGTTGAAGCGTTGGCGTTGTACGAGCACTTGATGAATAATTGATGTGATTTGGAGATGAATCCTCCCCTCCTTTTATATACTTTAGCCTCTGAATTTGTCTCCTATTTCTTTGGAACGGATCATGAATTTTTCCAAATTTTTATCGCGAAGTGGCCGCGTCAAACGTTATCCGTTTTGACCTAGCGCAAAAGCTGAATCGTCGCCATCGATCGGTGATGCCTCTCATCGATCGATGATCGATCGATGCATCTCATCGATCCAACGATAACCGATCGTGCCCAATGTCCATCATTGCCGACACCGCCACTTCCCTGCAATAAGAGATTAGCTCGGAAAATGATAAATACGACGGTTTCTAACCGTCCGATCTCGACCTAGACCTTCCACAGGAAGTCTTAGTCGAATCTTCGCCTACGGTCGTCCCCGTAAAGAGGACACGACCTTACAATCTCTCACTCACACGAGCTTACCTCGATAGTAGCTCTCGCTTCCGGCCTTCCACTCGATTCCTTCGGCTCCCTCCGAATTCACTCAAGTGTCGCCCGACCACCACGGCTTCCTCCGGGTGTCGCTAGCCTTCAGCTCCAGCTTTAGTACTTTTCTGCACACTTGATTTAGCTCGTGAGATAACAATATAAACTTAACTTTGTGTCTTTACCATAATCAAAACACAGGTTCGATTATCTAGTGCCCCTGCACCAACATAAAAGGGTGGCTATGGGTTGGGCGGCAACGAGGATTAAGTTTTGGATGATGGAAATTAGGGTTTAGCTTCTCTTTGCTTGGGCGACAAGTAACCCTAAGGAGGAAACCCTAATTAGGTTTTGGCTCCTTGGGTTGGGCGGCCATGGTGAGGAAAGAAGGGTGGGCGGCAACTTGAGGAAGATCTCTTCTTCTTCCTTGAAGATGGCTAGCTCCTAGATCTCTTCTCTCCACCATGGTTGGGCGGCAAGAAATAGGAAGTGGCTAGGGTTAGGGTTTAGTCCATGATGGTGGGCGGCAACCCTTCTTCCTCCTTCTTCCTTGTTTTGGCCGGCACCCAAGCTTCACCCTTCTATCTTTGGATTAGGTTGGTTTGGGAAATTAGGGTTTTCCCTTCCATTAGTGGGCGGCAAGAAACCCTAGAATTTTCCTTTCCTTGGTTGGGCGGCTAGGTTATGGAGGGGAAAGTGGGCGGCAACTATAGGAGAGGATATCTTCTTCTTCTTCCTAGGGTGTTGCCGGTTCCTAGATATTTTCCCTCTACCTTGGTCAGCGCTCAACCTATTCCTCTCATCCTCTTCTTGTTCTCTTTGGACCGGAGGCAAACATCATGCTTGGAGCTTGATGGTTGGTCCTAGATAAGAGATGAGTTTTGTTTCCATTTTGTTCTCTCTATTCTTGGGGCCGGCGACATCAATCCTTTGTGGATTGGTGGTTGGCTCAAGCAATAAGGGAAAGAGAGTTCTTCATTCTTTGGATTGAATAAGATCTAGGAAGCTTCAACTTGTGGAGGATCTTCGCCCACACGAAGTCTACAAGGAGGTTAGGACATACGATAGAAGATCAAGAGGTATAAAAGTTTCACAACTTTTATTATTGTTCTTTTCATGTTCTTATTTGATATGCTAGCTTATGTTCTTTATGTTAGTATATGTTGATTATACTAGTTTACATTTGCATGTATTTGTATAATCATGGACCCCGACAAGAAATACAAAAATCGGCGATCCGTCCGTCGTCTCTTCCGTGGCTAACTGACTAGAAGAGTTGTGTTGCTTGAACAACTAGTTTGTTCAAGCGATCGCTCGAGTCGTTGGCACGACGACGAATTGGTTGTGCTTAGGAAACTCATCCCATCCGGATTAGTTTTCATTAGTGAAAATTTTAATCCGGGGACATGGGAGCCGATGAGTCTCCGAGGAATAGCACATTGCAAACAATGTCATCTACGTATAGTACAAGAAACACCACTACGTTTCCGTCACATCTCTTGTATACACAAGGCTCATCCGGACTTTGAATAAATCCATATGACTGGATTACCTCATCAAAGCGGATGTTCCAAGATCTAGAAGCTTGCTTCAATCCATAAATGGACCGATTAAGCTTACATACAAGATGCTCTTTGCCTTTAGCAATGAATCCCTCTGGTTGCCGCATATAGATGTTCTCCTCAAGACTTCCGTTAAGGAAAGCTGTCTTGACATCCATCTGCCAAATCTCATAATCCATATGAGCAGCTATAGATAAGAGAATCCGGATAGACTTAAGCATAGCTACCGGCGAAAAGGTCTCCTTATAGTCGATGCCCTCTTTCTGAGTATACCCTTTCGCAACAAGCCTAGCTTTGAAGGTCTCAACCTTCCCGTCTACTCCTCTCTTTCTCTTGTAGATCCACTTGCATCCAATGGTTTTTATACCATCGGATGGCTCTACTAGCTCCCAGACCTGATTAGAATCCATAGATTCTATCTCTGAATTCATCGCTCTTTGCCAAGATACCACATCTCTATCTTGGATTGCCTCATCATATGTCCAGGGATCAGGTTCATGTTCACCAGGGACTAAGTCCAAAGACTCTCCCAAAAACATGAATCTATCGGGTTGTCTAACAACCCTCCCACTACGACGAGGTGCCTCCTGTGTATGCTCTGTGACACGCGGTGCAGTGACTTGTGGTGTCTCCTCTTGTACCGGTGGTACATCCTCAAGAACAATCCTACTCGTGGGCTTGTGGTTCATCACATAGTCCTCCTCTAGAAATCTGGCATTCGTACTCACGATCACCTTCTGATCTCTAGGACTATAGAATAAACCACCCTTCGTTTCCTTAGGGTAGCCAATAAACAAGCGTACTTCTGTACGAGATTCCAACTTACCAGCATCTCCCTTCAGCACATGTGCTGGACTACCCCAAATCCGAATATGTCTTAGACTAGGCTTTCGCCCAGTCCACAACTCTGTGGGAGTAGAGGGTACTGACTTAGATGGAACCAAGTTCAGAATGTGTGCTGTTGTTTCCAGAGCAAACCCCCAGAATGAATCAGGTAACTCAGAATAACTCATCATAGATCTGACCATCTCCATAAGAGTCCTGTTCCTTCGCTCCGCCACACCATTCTGCTGGGGTGTGCCAGGTGCGGACAATTGGGATTGAATCCCAGCCTCTGATAAGTAACTCCTAAACTCTCCCAAGAGGTACTCGCCACCACGATCAGATCGTAATGTCTTGATACTTTTACCTTGACGGTTCTCCACATCAGCCTTGAATTCTTTGAACCTGTCAAAGCATTCAGACTTGCGGCGCATCAAGTAAATGTATCCATATCTTGAATAATCGTCTATAAAAGAGACGAAATATTCAAAACCACCTCTTGCCTGGATAGACATAGGACCGCACAAATCAGAATGAACCAATTCTAACACATCTTTGGCTCTATACCCCTTGGCCTTGAAAGGCCTCTTGGTCATTTTACCTTCCAAGCAAGATTCGCAGGTTAGGAGATCCTCCACCACTAATGAACCCAAAGGTCCATCAGCTATCAACCTTTGAATTCTACTTAGGTTAATATGACCAAGCCTTATATGCCAAAGATATGTTTGGTTCATTTGTGAAGGTTCTTTTCTCTTATTAGATTTAGAAGATGAGTTATTTACTTCTATATGCATCGTGGGAGTTTTTGGTTCAAGAGTATATAAATTGCTAATCAATGTACCAGAACAGATAATCTCCCTATTCCTTTTTATAACCACCTTGTCATTAAAAGAAACAGAATATCCATCCAAAAACAATTTAGAAACTGAAATTAAATTCTTTCTAAAAGTAGGTACATAAAGACAATTTCTCAAAACCAAAAATTTATTCCTATCAAAAGATAAATAAACGTCTCCCACTGCAATAGCCGCCACCTTTGAAGCATTGCCCATGAAGACGGTAATCTCTCCCTCAGCTAGTCGTCAGGTTTCCTGGAACCCCTACAAAGTATTGCAGACATGATCAGTGGCTCCTGTATCTACACACCAGGCACTGGTAGATAACACCGCTAAACATGTTTCAACAACTAAACAAGAAGATATACCTTTGTTCTTTTGGTGAGGACAGTCTGCCTTCCAATGTCCAGTCTGCTTGCAAGTGAAGCACTTGCCTTTCGGCTTCTTCACTCCTGCTTGAGGGCCCACTGCCACCTTTTTCGCTCCACCTTGCTTCTTCTTCTTCTTCTTACCTTTCGGTTTAGAGGAAGAAACCTTCTGAGCGACCATGGCTTGAGCACTCTGACGAAAAAGCCCCTCTGCCACCTGGAGTTCTGTCAGAAGCTCCGCCAACGAATACAACCTCTTGTTCATGTTGTAGTTGAGGCAGAACTGCTCAAAACTCCTAGGAAGAGACTGGAGAATGATATCGACCTGGGTTTCCCTATCGATCTCAGCTCCGAGGACTTCCATCTCATTAAGATGAGCCATCATCTTGAGAACATGATCCCTAACGGGTGTTCCCTCGACCATGGTGGTCGTCATCAAGTTTCTCATTGCCTCCTGCCTAGCCGCCCTACTCTGATGTCCGAAAAGTTCCTTGAGATTGAACATCATGTCATAAGCTGTGGCTATGGCCTGATGCTGATGTTGCAGTACATTTGACATAGATGCCAAAATGTAACACCGCACCATCTCATCTGCCTTGACCCATTTCTTATAACGTTCTTTCTCCTTTTCATCAGAGTCATCGGAGGGCTTAGGAGGACAGACCTCGAAGAGTACAAATTTGTACTCCTTCGCAGTTAAGATAATATCCAGGTTTCTTTTCCAATCAATGTAGTTTGGACCAGTAAGTTTGTTTTCTTTTAAAATCACAGCAAGTGGGTTGAAAGCCATTTGAAAATCCTAAAAATCACAATGATCAAAATATTAGATTTCAAATATTATTGATTCCTCAAAACAATAAAATCCCAAAATCAACCAACACCTCAAAACACCGAGAATATCGCATGCCACGATAGTGTGGACGTATATGAATTCTACATTTGTAAGAGGAGGTTTTACCCATTAATTTTATTATCTTGTCAACCTTACTTTTTGACAAATAAAATTAATAGTTGGTTCCTCTTTAGCCCTACAAATAAAAGCAGTGACTCCGATGGGGAGGATACTTTTATTTGCATCTAAGTGTGCACCATTACACGATACTAAGGGAATTATTTCGGATTATGTGCCTTACCGATGGGGAAGTACACACGCTCCTAAATAATTTCCTATAACCATTATTTGACTTAGTGATCCGCAAACAAACCCATCCGATGGGGAGGAAGGCACTCAAAGCCAACGCACAAGTTTGTTGCATCACACGTCAAATTGTAATGGAGGCCGCGGGAATTAATTAAAATATCCCTCTCCCACTTAGTAAATTGAAATCGAGGAATTTTAAACATACACAACATGCATATAAAACAAATAAGCAATAAATATGGAAAAAACAGAATTTTTTCCAACTATTATGGCATTGTCCTCCAATATGCATCCCGTCGTGTTGCCACCTCGTCCGCTCCATCTTTTCCCGTGCGCAAGTCACCAAAGAGATCCGAGCCGAGATAAAACTATTTTAATTTACATCCGTCCGCTCCATCATTTAATTTCCAACTATTTTTGTAATTAAATACTAATCTAGCCTCGTCAACCCCGAGGATTCAAATAATAAATATTTACACACATCCAATCACATACACACATATGGCCATAATAGTCGGATCTTATGCCTGCAACCAAAGAGTTAAACTACACATATCCTACTATTATCCGACACATATAATGTTAGTAATATATGAGAGATGTCCTAAGGCAATCGCCTTATGTATGAACCATTTATATGATAAATGAAGATTCACTATTTGAGTATACATATTTTATGTATTTGATTGGATCTTAAACTCATTTACTGAATGTCCACGATACGATTCACAGCATGAGAGAATTTGTGATTGGATCACAACTAGTGACTATCTCTACATGTGTAATTGTGATGTATCGGAATTATCCCTAGTCAATGAATTGATGGATTTGGACACCATCAATTCTGTCGAGACTAGCACGAGGTATACTCCTTGGTGTATCCAAGCAGCTGATTCTCACTGGCTGGAGACAAAGTGATGTCCGGAGTTAATCGTGGATGCTAGTTATGGTAACTAGTTCATTGGAGTGACCAACCGTAAGACTTCATATGGTTTTCTGCATATATAGATATGTCAATGAAGTTCTTACTGTGGCTTAAGTGCGATGTTCCTTTGACTTGCGGTATTCAAGTCATCTTGATCATAGAGACTTATGCTTTGACATCTTAAGCAAACATCTCTAAGGAGATGTGGACTCGGGATGATTGGGTATAAGTCGAAGTGATCGAAGGTGTTTGAATAGCCTATAAAGGATTCACCACTCCTTGCGAGGAGATGTATACCCATGGCCTCTCGTCGGATTGTTACTAAAGTCTTTGGCCAAAGCATTACATGTTTAGAGTAAGGTACTCTTCGATACATGTGCAGTCACTAGAATCCGTAGGACGAGGAAATGATACTTGGGCTAGGTGTGACGTAGTCAGCCTAGTGGGGACTGACACAATAGACCATGTCCTGAACCAAGTGGGTATAAGATGAGTGAAGGGAATGGGGCACGATTCATTCGAGCTACTGAAGGGTTTCAGAAATAGTTCGGGATCAACCGTTGATCTTTTCGGTTAATTGGGGATCATGATGTACTACTAGGTGCCACTCATGATCGTTCTATAATTAATGGTTAATTATAGACGGCCAACATAAACCGAGAACCTATTTGGTCACACGCACAACGAGTGTAATCCAAAGGATTTAAAACGAGCTTGAGACTGGGATTCTCAGACCGAGAGAAACTATGTTTGGTTGGACCAAACATAAAGCGAGCATGAAATTGTTTCAGTCGCAATGGAAGCGTGGATGGGCTGCGTCTTATGAAGACGTAATGGATGGACCAAAATGGTTTGGTTCTAATCCAATGGATAAGAATAAACCAAAGGGTTTGGTTTATTTTAAACGAATGAACCAAAAGTTGGTTCGGTTCGTTTTAACTTAAAATAAACCATCATGGTTTGGTTTATTTTAACTTATCTTAATGGAGCGGGTTAACGGGCTTTATGAATATGATCCATTAACCATTAAGAGAATTAGTTCTCTATAAAATAGGGCTTAAACCCTAATCCCAAAACCCTAATCTAGTTGTTGCCGCCCAACATTGAGTTGCCGCCCACTCCTTGGAGGAGCAATCGGCGCCAACCCAAAAGCTGCCACCGCCCAGCTTTGTGCCGCCCAAGACCCTTGCCGCGCCCAAGCTTCAGCCGGTGAACCTCCGGCGACCCTCCGGTGATCTTCTATAGGTTCGGCATCAAGGTGAGCTTCTTCTCTCCTTGGTTTTTGGCCGGCGCCTACTCCTCCACCAAGCTGTCCAGTTTTCTGGACAGCTTCTTCTCCTCTCGTCGGAGCGTCGTTTGGACGACGGTTAGTGCTCCGACAGCGGGTAAACTACCGGGGATTCGATCTCCGGTAATCCTCTGAGGTGGAGGACGAAGGATTCGTCAATCGGTTGACGAATACCTCTCCGGAGAAGCAAGTCTTGAGGACTTGGTTTTAGGTCCGAATTTGGATTCGGATCGTGATCATCTCTCGATCACGTCGTCTTCAACACGAGGCTAGTAACCCGTACGAAGACGAAGCTCGTGGCTTGGCGAAGTCATCCCGAGGAGCTCGGCGTGGATACGGATAGAGACGATTCTTACGAGGATCGTTCCGGTTGATGCCGTTCCCGCTACACGTCATACGAAAGGTATAACGTAGTTTAATTTCCTTTTATTGCAAATTTTAATTTACGGTTATGTCTACACTTGTTGTAATATGCATGCGTGTGTTGTGTGTGTTGTAATAAATATAGATTTATTATTTTTAATTGCTTCCGCTGTGCTCATGTTTACGAAACATGATCGAACACACACACGCCGCGGTGCCGGAAACCCAACAGTGGTATCAGAGCCCAGGTTGTGTTTTGACATAATCGTAAAATTGGTTTTGAGATAGTCATAATGTATTTCTGGAAATTTTCTAAATTTTGGAAATTTAGAAGTATTTATGGAAATTTTTCAATTTTGGAAAGTCTAGAAGTATTTATGGAAATCTTCCACTTTTGGAAAGTTGGAAGTATTTATGGAAATTGATATTTTCCATAAATAAAATATTTGATTAGATTCTGGAAATTTGTTTCCTAATTTAATCTTGATTTGATTTGGGAAATCAAATCTTTAAAATATTTTATTTCCATAAGTAGTTTTGAAGATTTAGGAAATTGGTTTCCTAAATAGATTTTCCTTAATCAAATAATTCCATAAATAAAATATGTGATTAGATTTGGAAATTTGTTTCCTAATTTAATTATGATTTGATTTGGAGAATCAAATCTTAAACATATTTTATTTCCATAAATAGTTATGACATATAAGGAAATATTGTACATGACATAAATTGTATGACATGTAATTGCATTAGATGCATAACATAATGCCATGCGTGTCGTGACATGTAGATGTATGCCATGTATGCCATGCCATGTAGATAATAGTTATTTGCATGCAAAGAGGATGAGACATAAAAACCTTTAAACAATATTAAAGCCTACACCTTCCATTAATATAGTTCCGTTTCTTGTTTGGGTTGTTGGACTCTCTCCAAGCCCGGCTCGAACCCGAACATGTTCAAACCATGGAATAGTTTAATACTAATATGGTAAGAGTCAGAGGTCAATCGTTAGCTTTGGTTGTTGGACTCTCTCCAAGCTGGGCTAATTGGTTGAATGCGCTCTAACCATATTAAAACTATTATTGATTAATGGGTTGGCTTTAACCTGGAGCATCGGCTTGTTGGACTCTCTCCAAGGTCGATGTTAAGGGAGGTGAAGTTGGGTGCTATGCATAAGATGCATACTTGTTAATGTGTTAACAACCCAATGTATGTGTGAACATTCAATTAGTTGATAGCACATTGTGATAGTTGCATATACGTGATATGCAATCGGTATAGATGATACCTACCGTCGTAGCTATGAATGGCTTGTTGGACTCTCTCCAAGGTTGTTCATAACTATGATGGATATCAACCCATTCGGAGATGAACCTACAATCTCCCGAAGTGATTTTGGGGTTTTTGAAATTCGAAAAATGAATGGGATTTATAAATGTATATTGATGCATTTTAAAATCATCTTCCTCATATATGCTCGTTTTGTATTTCTAAAAATTGATCATGATGTCTTTAAATTGCGTTCCATTTTGGATTCGAATAAATTGACTGGGCCGAACTTCTTGGACTGGCTTAGAAACTTGAGAATTGTTCTCAAGGTGAAAAGCTTGTGTATGTCCTCGAAGCGCCTCTTCCCGCCCATCCTAGTGACAATGCAACTCTGGACCAATTGTTGGCCTATCAGAAACATGTGAGTGATTCTGAACAAATGAGTTGCATCATGCTAGCCATGATGGAACCCAAGCTCTGGCGGCATGAGCATATGGATGCTCATATCGTGATCCTTCATCTCTGTGAGTTGGTTGATGAGCAAGTGAGATTGAAAGGTTGAAGTCTCAAGCTCCTCTTCACCTCGAGATGCAAGGAGGTTCATCGTAGTCTTGCTCAACATCTTTGAAGACTGTGGAGCCTTCTGAGAAGCATGAGTAGGGGACGGTGTTGTTAGTTGATTCCTCGAAGAAAGGTTCTAAGAGGGAGTCAAAGGAACAACAGAAGGGGAAGAAGAAAAAGGCAAAAAGGCAGAACCAGCTCAAAAGGGCACTTGCCATCATTATGGCAAGGAGGGCCATTGGCGAAGAAATTGCAAGATTTATCTTGAGTCTGTGAAGAAGGATAAGGCATCGGATGCCCCATCTTCTTCAGAAATCTTCTTTATTGATTGTCATTCTATTTCCTCAGACACTTGGGTATTGGATACTGGGTGTGGCTCACATATATGTAATGACATACATGGGCTAAGGAATAGAAGAAGACTCGTCAAGGGAGAGTCAAATTTACGTGTTGGGAATGGAGCAAAGGTTGCTGCACTCGCCATCGGAATGTATTTGTTGAAACTCCCTGAAGGACTTGTCTTAGAACTGGACAATTGCTTTTATGTTCCTTCGTTGATAAAGAACATCATTTCTATTTCTTGTTTAAATAGAAATGGGTACCATTTAAATTTAGTAACAATTGTTGTTACATAACTTTGAATGGGGTTCTTTATGGGACTGGAACTTTAAGCAATGGTGTTTATACGTTGGACGTATCCAGTGACATTTGCAATATCGAAGCGAGCAACAAGCGTGCTCGAAAGGATAATCAAATAGACTCCTACATGTGGCATTGTCGTCTTGGCCATGTAAGCAAGAAACGTATGTCCGAATTACACCAATGTGGAATTCTGGAATCGTTTGAATTGGATTCATACGATACATGTGAATCATGCTTAAAAGGCAAGATGACCAAGTTACCTTTTACTGGAAAAGGTGAACGAGTGGGAGAGTTACTAGGTCTAATACATAGTGATGTATGTGGACCTATGTCAACTCAAGCTTTAGGAGGCTATAGCTACTTCATTACCTTCACCGATGATCACTCACGGTTTGGGTATGTGTTCTTGATGAAACACAAGTCTGAAGCCTTTGAAAGGTTCAAAGAATTCAGAAATGAAGTAGAGAAACAACATGACAAAAGTATTAAAATACTTCGATCGGATCGAGGTGGTGAATACTTAAGTCAAGAGTTTCTTGATTACCTAAGAGACAATGGTATATTGTCTCAATGGACTCCGCCCTATACACCACAACATAATGGTGTATCTGAGAGGCGTAACCGGACCTTGTTGGACATGGTCAGGTCAATGATGAATCATGCGACTCTTCCCAAGTCCTTTTGGGGTTATGCACTTCAGACAGCTGTTTACTTGTTAAACAGAATGCCTACCAAGGTAGTCTCAACTACTCCATATGAGATATGAAATGGTAAGAAACCTCATGTATCTTACTTGAAGATATGGGGTTGTCCTGCTTATGAAGCTGTATCGGACATAAATGGATGCTAAGTCGATAAATGTCTATTTATTGGATACCCTAAGGAAACAAGGGTTACCAATTCTATCATCTGTGGAACAAAAGGTGTTTGTTTCAAGGCATCTTTGTGTTTCTAGAGAAAGAGTTTCTCTTGCAAGAAAGCGATTGGGAGTGTCGTCGAGCTTGAGGAGGCTCGAGAGACTCAAATAGACATTGATGAGATACGGTGAAGCACATACAACTCATAGTGATGAGCAATCAATTTGGACCTATTGTAACACCACATCTTCGTAGATCTAGTAGAACCAATATTCACGAGAGATATGGATTTCTCGTAAGTGAATCGAGCGTGTTACTCATTGATGATGAGAGCCTAGTTATGAAGAAGTCTTGACAAGTTGAGAAAGGGATAAGTGGCTTGGTGCCATGAAGTGAAATGGATTCCATGTACGAAAACCAAGTTTGGAACTTGGTTGACCCACCTGAAGGCATAAAGCCTATAGGGTGCAAGTGGGTTTTCAAGAAGAAAACTGACATGGATGGTAATGTGATTACCTATAAGGCTAGATTGGTGGCGAAAGGATATCGTCAAAAGCAAGGTGTTGATTATGACGAAACCTATTACTTTGTAGCTATGCTTAAATCCATTCGGATGCTCCTGGCCATAGCGGCTCATTATGATTATGAGATATGGCAGATGGATGTGAAAACAGCTTTCCTTAATGGAAACCTGCTCGAGGACGTGTATATGATACAGCCTGAGGGTTTCACATCGGTTGATAAAACCAAGGTATGCAAATTGCGACGATCCATTTATGGATTGAAGCAAGCATCCAGGAGCTGGAATATCCGTTTTGATGAGACGATCAAAAAGTTTGATTTCTCACAAAATCCAGACGAACCTTGTGTGTACAAGAAGGTTAGTGGGAGTGCAGTCGTGTTCCTAGTATTGTATGTCGATGACATATTACTTATAGGAAACGATGTGTCAATCTTACAGTCAGTGAAGGTTTGGTTATCCAAGACATTCTCCATGAAAGACCTGGGAGAAGCAACCTACATCCTTGGGATTAAGATCTATAGAGATAGATCGAAACGGTTGCTTGGTCTTTCGCAGTCTACATATATAGACCGAGTGCTAAAGAGGTTTAGCATGTCGGAATCCAAGAAAGGTTATCTTCCCATCAGGCATGGGGTACACCTTTCAAAGTCTATGTGTCCGCGCACAGAAGACGAGAGGATTTGCATGAGTAAGATTCCCTATGCATCCGCAATAGGATCTATCATGTATGCTATGTTATGTGTTGGGAATTGAATGCCCGCTAGAGGGGGGGGGGTGAATAGCGGCGTGACCGTTAGATGATGGAAATCGTTCGCGATCGTCTCTATAAATTCGTTAGCGCAGCGGAATAGAAATAATAAAAGCAATAACGAAGTGAGACAAACACAAACACACCAATACACAATTATTTAACGTGGTTCGGAACCGCACGGTTCCTACTCCACGGATCGAGCTCTAAAGAGCTCTAGTGATGCACACGCACTCACTAATCACAAATACTCCTTCTCGACACAAGTCGGAGGTGGAGAAACCCCTTACAATATGATTACAACAATAATCAAAATGCAACAAGCAAATACAACATGAAATACAAAAGACAAGTAAAGAAAACTTTACAACACTTTGCTTTTGATTGCTTGAATGCTTGGTTGCTTGACTTGCACTTGGAGACCCTGATTTGCACCAACAAATCGCTCCAAAAGCCCTCAAGAACCGATGCCAAAAACCTTCCCGTCGAGCTCCTTTTATCCTTGCGCGCGACCTGGGTTTCCGCCTATCAGTCGACTGCCATAAGTCACCAGTCGACTGATGCCACTGTTGTCGTGAGACAACGGCTTGATCCACGCTGGAAAAACTCCAACGGATCTCTTGGCAGTCGACTGCCAACATTGGCAGTCGGCGATCTCGTAGTCAATCGCCCGATCGGCTCACGGGCGATCATGCTCGACACTCATTTGGCGATCGCGCCATCCATGGCGATCGGCCCGGCGATCAATCGCTCGATGAGCGATCGCCGAGGGCATTTCGACCCCAGTGGCAGTCGAACTCAAGTCGACTCACGGCAGTCGAACCGGCCATAATGCCAGTCGACTGCCAACCTCAACAATGAGGTTTTAACCCAAGTATGGTTCCCCCATACTTGCAAGACCACCTTTAGCCTAGACCTAAGCCTTCTAGCCATCTCCATCAGCCTCACGCCTCTCGGATCCCTCCAAGTCATCCATGACTTGTTCATCCATCGCGCTAGCCTTGGATGTTTCCATCGGCTATGTCATGCTAACGGTGTCTACACTTGAGGCCCATTGGACTTATGCCGCCAAGACTCCGCTTGGACCTTACGCTGCCAATATCAATCCCCTTGGACTTCTCAAATGCCAAGACACAAGCTTGGACTTCCCTTGCCAACCCATGTTGGACTTCTCAAATGCCAAGACCATGCTTGGACTTTCCCTTGCCAACCCATGTTGGACTTTTCAAATGCCAAGACCATGCTTGGACTTTCCCTTGCCAACCCATGTTGGACTTTCATGCCAAGTGCTCAAGACTTGGACTTTCCCATAGTCACATGGTCAACCCTGGTCAACCATCAAGTCAATTATAACCTGGGTCGATTGTGTAAACAATCTCCCCAACATATTAACCGACATCAATGTCCAACATCAATGTCATACTTTGTCAAACATCAAAACATCACTCGAGTCAAACTCGAGTCCATGGTCAATCGTGACCTGGGCCGATTGCACCAACAATCTCCCCCTTTTTGATGTTTGACAAAAACCAAACAAAACATTTGAGTTAGACCACTAACTCAAATCCCTTACCAATTATCCCAAATCGGTAAACACTCACCAAATGTTCTCTCCCAAACATTTCCAAAACATTCTCCCAAACATTCTCCCCCTTTTTGACTAACATCAAAAAGGTTTACTCTCCAAGGAGGTCAATGTCTCATGTCCCAATGAGATCTTACAATCTCCCCCTTGATCAAAAATACCTAGGATGTCTACCATCTTCCTAGTGATAAGTCCCATATCACTCAAGAGAGGCAATCCTATCTCACTCTCCCAATTTCCAAATTGGGTATCAAACACCCATCAATTTCCAATCGATAACATTCTCCCCATAAAAAAAACATCCATCATCCCAAGATGGATACCTCCCCCTAAAGGCTTGCTCCCCCTTGACCATTGCACCAACAATGTCCTTGGAAAGCCCCTAAGCCAATAGGAACTCTAAACCATCAAAATTAAGATTCTAAGTTCAACATAGAACTTTTACTCACCCTAAATTTGATACTTTGACCTAACACAACTCCTAATCCATATCCAATGGATTTTCACCCTTCATCATGCTTCCCAAAGCATATCCTAGGGTTAGGAGTGGTTAGGGACATTTACCATGGCTGAAATTAGGCTAAACAAACCCTGTTAACCCGAAATCAGACTTGGCAGTCGACTCCTGTCAGTTAACAGTCGACTGCCACACCAATCAGTCGACTGCCACCCAGGGCAATCGACTGATAGCTGAAGTTCTCGAATTTCAGCTATCAGAATCGAGTTTTGAAAATGCATAAGTAATTCTACGTATTTTGAAAATTCATGAAACTTAATACGTACATTACTTATAAGAAATACAATGGGTGAAAAATATTTTAAAATTATTTTACCCATAAAATAGTGAGTTTGATACAAAACTCAAAACCATTGAAATTTTCAATGTTTTGGCCCTATTTTGTATCAACTTCATCAATAGTGATTGCTATCAAAAGATAGACTTCACCAAGGTTTTTCAAAATGAATTTAAAATGTTTTTGAAAACCTATTTTGGATCACATTCCTTGGGCTCTATGTACATGACTTGTACACAAGCTTTCCCAATGATCCACCAATAAAATTAGATGAGTTTTAGTTCATCTAGATGCAAAAACTATGCACCTTGAACTCAACTCATATCCTAGCATCTCACATGTATCTAGGGTGTATAAATACACATACATGTCAATTGGATGTGAGATGTGGGTTTTGTTCTCCCTAAACTAGGGTTTCATGCATTTTTCTAAGGCAACTCTACTTGATTCCCTTATAAATGGGACTCCAAGTCATGCCATAGTCCTTAAATCAATTTTAATCAATTTAGATGCATGAAAATGATCATGGCATAATGATAGAAAAATAAATCATGGCCAATAATCATGATGTCATGGCATATGATGAAATCTAAAAACACATGACATTTAATACTTAATCCTAAGCATGATCATGACATTTAGATGATAAAAGTAAACATGATGTCATGTCATGGCATATGGCAAACAAATCATGGCATATAAAATATATAGGTATAATAATACCTAAATTTTAATATTAATTGCCATTTGTTGAAACTTGTTGGGATTTAAACATATTTTGCCATATTAACCTAATCTCCCTAGTGTGACAAAAACCCAAAATGGCACACCAACCTCTACACCTAAATTGTGCCAAAATGATCATTTTATCAAACTTCATAATTAATATTGGCACATCCTAAAATCTTTTAGGATTAAAGACTCAAATGTATTTTCAAGGTAACCATAACCTTGAAAATAACCTAAAGTGTCACCTTTGTTATGGTTGAGTTAACTACCCATCCAATCAAGGTTGACACACCCTAAACCCATCTTAGCGTGAATCAATCACGCTCTTAGGAACCCAAAAACGATTTGAACTCCTAGGGTTACTTAGGTATTCCTTAGGGATAACTTCCCTAGATACCTTCCTAATGACCTTCCTAGGCTTATTAGCCTTGGTCATTTGGGTCTTGCCTAGGTTAACCTTAGGGATTGCCTCCCTAACAACCTTCTTAGTGGCCACCTTAGGTTTCCTAGAAACCCTAGCCACTAGGCACACCCTTTGGTCAACTCTAGGGATGACTTCCCTATTGACCTTGGTCTTCCTAGACCTAGTTAGTGTTCCATAATCTAATGGAACACTATGGTAAGCTACCTTAGGCTTAGGTTTGTGACCCAAACCTTGCTTGCCCTTGGTTGACTTTTGACTCTTAGGTCTTAAGTGTTGACTTTGACTTTTTGACCTAGGAGTTTGACCATTAGACCCTTGCATTTGATTTTGCATAATTTTGAGGGTCTTTTCCAATTTCTCAAGCCTTGACCTCAAGGCTTGGTTCTCTAATTTTAATTGCCCAATTTTAGAATTTTGATTTAAATCATGGGCATGGGACTTTCTAGGCATATGCCTAGTCCATTTTGGATTAAAACCTAGATGTTCTTGCACTTTTCTAATGGTCTCCCTAGGTAAAATTGGTCTAGTGTTATTTGACCTAGGTTTATCCTTAGATAAATTATTTTTAGGGACATTAGTCCCAAATTTCTTCCTATTATCTAAGTGAATACTTTTAGCTCCTAAGCAAAAGTATTTATTCCTATTTGCATGCTTTTCATAAATTGCAAGTGAATTGAAATCCCTAGCATGCTTTTGCTTGTAAATTGAAGAAGGACCAAAATTAGAAGTTACCCTAGGGTTTGCCTTAGCTCCCCCTAAAAGTGATACTCCCCTTTGAGTCTTCTTCTCTTTCCCCATTGGGCATTGATTCCGGTAGTGTCCCGGTTGCCGACATTTGAAGCAAACGACTTGCTCCTTGCTTTTCTTGGCATTGGGAATACCGGCTTCATTGACTATTTGTGCCGGTGAAGCTTTCCTAATCCGTTTAGGACACTTACTCTTGTAGTGTCCTTGCTCCCTACACTCAAAGCATATAATATGAATTTTATTATTATTTGAAATGCTTGAGTTACCTAGGGTGGTGGAGACCGGAATTGGATTTTGGGCTTCTTCATCTTGACCGGATGTCGAAGCTTCTTCTTGACTTGGATCTTGCTCCGAAGTGGATGGTCTAGCTTCCTCCCCCTCAATCCTAGAGGTGGATGCTTTTTCCACTTCTTCCACTTTTTCGGATTCTGATGTTGATTCCTCTTCAATTTCCGAATCCTCACTTGCTTGAGAGGAAGAGCTTGCTTCTTCGGCCTCTTCCGATTGAACCAATGAGCATTCTACATCTTCTTCTTCTTCTTGGACCGGTTGAGGGTTTTCATGATATTTTGCCAATTCATTCCAAAATTCCTTGGCATCCTTGTATTCACCTAGGCTACACAAGATATCATTAGGGATCAAATCACTCAAAAATTTGATTACCTTGTTACTCCTCTCGAATTCTCGGAGTTGTTCATCGGTCCACTTCTTCATTTTGAGGAACCCTCCTTTAGGCCCTCTTGGAAATTTGAACCCTTCCATCAAAACGGCCCATTCCTCAAGATCCCTCATCATCAAAAAATCTTCAATTCTTTTCTTCCAAGAATCGAAGCCTTCTTGTCCATATAATGAGTACGGGACCGGCGTGTTGATGTCCCATCCAAGCTTGTCTTGGAATTCCATCTTCACCCTCTAGCCTTTTAGCTCCCGGCGGTTAGTCCGTAGAAGAGCCCCGGGCTCTGATACCACTTGTTGGGAATTGAATGCCCGCTAGAGGGGGGGGGTGAATAGCGGCGTGACCGTTAGATGATGGAAATCATTCGCGATCGTCTCTACAAATTCGTTAGCGCAGCGGAATAGAAATAATAAAAGCAATAACGAAGTGAGACAAACACAAACACACCAATACACAATTATTTAACGTGGTTCGGAACCGCACGGTTCCTACTCCACGGATCGAGCTCTAAAGAGCTCTAGTGATGCACACGCACTCACTAATCACAAATACTCCTTCTCGACACAAGTCGGAGGTGGAGAAACCCCTTACAATATGATTACAACAATAATCAAAATGCAACAAGCAAATACAACATGAAATACAAAAGACAAGTAAAGAAAACTTTACAACACTTTGCTTTTGATTGCTTGAATGCTTGGTTGCTTGACTTGCACTTGGAGACCCTGATTTGCACCAACAAATCGCTCCAAAAGCCCTCAAGAACCGATGCCAAAAACCTTCCGTCGAGCTCCTTTTATCCTTCGCGTGACACTGGTTTCCGCTTTACCGCCATAAGTCAGTCACCGGTCGATGCCCGCTGTCGTGAGACAACGGCTTGATCCACGCTGGAAAAACACCAACGGATCTCTTTGCAGTCGACAGCCAACATTGGCCGATCGGCCAACGCCCGTTCGCGCCCGATCGGCTCACGGAGCGGCTCGCGCTCGACACTCGGCGGTCATTGCCATCCATGGCGGTGATCGCAGATCAATCGCTCCAATGAGCGGTCATCGCGAGGCATTCAGCCCAGCGGCGGTCGAACTCAAGTCGACTCACGGCAGTCGAACCGGCCATAATGCCAGTCGACTGCCAACCTCAACAATGAGGTTTTAACCCAAGTATGGTTCCCCCATACTTGCAAGACCACCTTTAGCCTAGACCTAAGCCTTCTAGCCATCTCCATCAGCCTCACGCCTCTCGGATCCCTCCAAGTCATCCATGACTTGTTCATCCATCGCGCTAGCCTTCAGATGCTTCCATCGGCTATGTCATGCTAACGGTGTCTACACCGCCAAGGCCCATTGGACTTATGCCGCCAAGACTCCGCTTGGACCTTACGCTGCCAATATCAATCCCCTTGGACTTCTCAAATGCCAAGACACAAGCTTGGACTTCCCTTGCCAACCCATGTTGGACTTCTCAAATGCCAAGACCATGCTTGGACTTTCCCTTGCCAACCCATGTTGGACTTTTCAAATGCCAAGACCATGCTTGGACTTTCCCTTGCCAACCCATGTTGGACTTTCATGCCAAGTGCTCAAGACTTGGACTTTCCCATAGTCACATGGTCAACCCTGGTCAACCATCAAGTCAATTATAACCTGGGTCGATTGTGTAAACAATCTCCCCAACATATTAACCGACATCAATGTCCAACATCAATGTCATACTTTGTCAAATCCCTTTGTCAAACATCAAAACATCACTCGAGTCAAACTCGAGTCCATGGTCAATCGTGACCTGGGCCGATTGCACCAACATTATGTACGAGGCCCGATGTATCATATGCTCTGAGTGTCACGAGCAGATACCAGTCTGATCCAGGAATGGATCATTGGGCGGCTGTTAAAACGATCCTTAAGTACTTGAGAAGAACTAAGGATGTGTTCCTAATATATGGAGAAGGGTACATGGTGATACGTGGGTATACGGATGCCAACTCCAGATAGACAAGGATGATTCCATGTCTTAGTCTGGGTATGTATTCACCTAGAATGGAGGCGCAATAAGTTGGAAAGGTTCCAAGCTTGACACTATAGCGGATTCTGCCACTAAGGCAGAATACGTTGCAGCTTTGGAAGCAGCAAAGGAAGCGGTTTGGATCAAGAAGTTCATCTATGAACTTGATGTGGTCTCATCAAAGATCTAAACATGTGCTTCGCCGCTATCATCTTATCAGGGAGATCATCAGTAGGAACGAAATACAAATCGAGAAAATTCCCACTGAAAGGAACTTAGCGGATCCCTTGACTAAAGCATTACCTCAAAGCAAGTTTGAGGGTCATGTTAGAGACTATGGTATTGGATACCGTAGCGATTGGCATTAGGCCAAGTGGGAGTCTGTTAGTAATATATGAGAGATGTCCTAAGGCAATCGCCTTATGTATGAACCATTTATATGATAAATGAAGATTCACTATTTGAGTATACATATTTTATGTATTTGATTGGATCTTAAACTCATTTACTGAATGTCCACGATACGATTCACAGCATGAGAGAATTTGTGATTGGATCACAACTAGTGAGTATCTCTACATGTGTAATTGTGATGTATCGGAATTATCCCTAGTCAATGAATTGATGGATTTGGATACCATCAATTTCGCCGAGATTAGACTAGCACGAGGTATACTCCTTGGTGTATCCAAGCGGTGATTCTCACCTTTGGAGACATAGTGATGTCCGGAGTTAATCGTGGATGCTAGTTATGGTAACTAGTTCATTGGAGTGACCAACCGTAAGACTTCATATGGTTCTTTGCATATATAGATATGTCAATGAAGTTCTTACTGTGGCTTAAGTGCGATGTTCCTTTGACTTGCGGTATTCAAGTCATCTTGATCATAGAGACTTATGCTTTGACATCTTAAGCAAACATCTCTAAGGAGATGTGGACTCGGGATGATTGGGTATAAGTCGAAGTGATCGAAGGTGTTTGAATAGCCTATAAAGGATTCACCACTCCTTGCGAGGAGATGTATACCCATGGCCTCTCGTCGGATTGTTACTAAAGTCTTTGGCCAAAGCATTACATGTTTAGAGTAAGGTACTCTTCGATACATGTGGAGTAACTAGAATCCGTAGGACGAGGAAATGATACTTGGGCTAGGTGTGACGTAGTCAGCCTAGTGGGGACTGACACTATAGACCATGTCCTGAACCAAGTGGGTATAAGATGAGTGAAGGGAATGGGGCACGAATCATTCGAGCTACTGAAGGGTTTCAGAAATAGTTCGGGATCAACCGTTGATCTTTTCGGTTAATTGGGGATCATGATGTACTACTAGGTGCCACTCATGATCGTTCTATAATTAATGGTTAATTATAGACGGCCAACATAAACCGAGAACCTATTTGGTCACACGCACAACGAGTGTAATCCAAAGGATTTAAAACGAGCTTGAGAATGGGATTCTCAGATCGAGAGAAACTAGGTTTGGTTGGACCAAACATAAAGCGAGCATGAAATCGTTTCAGTCGCAATGGAAGCGTGGATGGGCTGCGTCTTATGAAGACGTAATGGATGGACCAAAATGGTTTGGTTCTAATCCAATGGATAAGAATAAACCAAAGGGTTTGGTTTATTTTAAACGAATGAACCAAAAGTTGGTTCGGTTCGTTTTAACTTAAAATAAACCATCATGGTTTGGTTTATTTTAACTTATCTTAATGGAGCGGGTTAACGGGCTTTATGAATATGATCCATTAACCATTAAGAGAATTAGTTCTCTATAAAATAGGGCTTAAACCCTAATCCCAAAACCCTAATCTAGTTGTTGCCGCCCAACATTGAGTTGCCGCCCACTCCTTGGAGGAGCAATCGGCGCCAACCCAAAAGCTGCCACCGCCCAGCTTTGTGCCGCCGTCCAAGACCCTTGCCGGCGTCCAAGCTTCAGCCGGTGAACCTCCGGCGACCCTCCGGTGATCTTCTATAGGTTCGGCATCAAGGTGAGCTTCTTCTCTCCTTGGTTTTTGGCCGGCGCCTACTCCTCCACCAAGCTGTCCAGTTTTCTGGACAGCTTCTTCTCCTCTCGTCGGAGCGTCGTTTGGACGACGGTTAGTGCTCCGACAGCGGGTAAACTACCGGGGATTTGATCTCCGGTAATCCTCTGAGGTGGAGGACGAAGGATTCGTCAATCGGTTGACGAATACCTCTCCGGAGAAGCAAGTCTTGAGGACTTGGTTTTAGGTCCGAATTTGGATTCGGATCGTGATCATCTCTCGATCACGTCGTCTTCAACACGAGGCTAGTAACCCGTACGAAGACGAAGCTCGTGGCTTGGCGAAGTCATCCCGAGGAGCTCGGCGTGGATACGGATAGAGACGATTCTTACGAGGATCGTTCCGGTTGATGCCGTTCCCGCTACATGTCATACGAAAGGTATAACGTAGTTTAATTTCCTTTTATTGCAAATTTTAATTTACGGTTATGTCTACACTTGTTGTAATATGCATGCGTGTGTTGTGTGTGTTGTAATAAATATAGATTTATTATTTTTAATTGCTTCCGCTGTGCTCATGTTTACGAAACATGATCGAACACACACACGCCGCGGTGCCGGAAACCCAACATATAATATATGAATAAGTGCATAAAAATTAACCGAATCCTAAACACATAAAACCGGAAACCGTGGCTCTGATACCACTTGTAGGTTAGTCGCTTCGGAGGCTTATTGGCTCCCATGTCCCCGGATTAAAATTTTCACTAATGAAAGAATTAATCCGGATGGGATGAGCTTCCTTGGCACAACCAATTCGTCGTCGTGCTAACAACTCAAGTGGTCGCTTGAACAAACTAGTTGTTCAAGCAACACAACTCTTCTAGTTGGTTAGCCGCGGAAGAGACGACGGACGGATCGCCGGTTTTTGTGTTTGTCTTCGGGGTCCATGATTATACAATATATAAACATACACATAATTGTATAATCGACAATTAAAAGAACATTCTCAGATCTGAAAATAAAGATATAAAACTTTATACCTTACGATCTTCTACCGTATGTCCTATCCTTCTCGTGGACGACGTGTGGACGAAGATCCTCCACGAGTAGAAGCCTTCTAGATCGTGTTCTTCTCTACCTTGTCCGCTGCGAACAAAGAGAAGAACCAAAAAATACCTATCCTTTCTAGAACTGGCCACCAAATTAGGGAATTTGGTGCAACCTCCGGCCAAGGAGAAAGTGGATGAAGCGCCGGCCAACTTGAAGAAGGGTTGCCGCCGGCCACCAAGGAGAAAGGGAGGAAGATGAACGCCGGCCACCAATGGAAGGAGAACCGCCGGCTAAGGAATAAGAGAGAGGCCTTGAGAATGGGCGCCGACCAAGTCTAGATGGAAGAAGGTTGGGCGCCGGCAACTTCTTGGAGGAGGAAGGTTGCCGCCCAAGAACCCTAGCTCCCAAACCCTAGCTGCCCACTTGTGGAAGAACCGAACCCTAATTCTCTATCAATATTTTGCCACCCAAGCCTTAGCCATCTATATATAGAATTGGGCTTAAGCCTCCTTTAATCTCCACCGTCGGATCTAGGGATTTAATCTCCACCGTCTGATCTAGGGTTTTATCCCAATCGTCGGATCTAGGGTTTCATCCCAACCGTCGGATCTAGGATTTCATCCCAACCGTCGGATCTAGGGTTTCATCCCAACCGTCGGATCTAGGGTTTTATCCCAACCGTCGGATCTAGGGATTTAATCCCAACCGTCGATTCTAGGGTTTCATCCTAACCATCGGATCTAGGGATTTAATCCCAACCGTTGGTTCTAGGGTTTCATCCAACCATCGGATCTAGGGATTTAATCCCAACCGTTGGTTCTAGGTTTTGTTTTACATTCTTGGATCTAGACTTCACAAGGATTATATTAGGCTACGATAGGGACCATAAGGAGGAGTTGGATCTTGGCCACCCGATGGATCGGAACCACACAAACTTGATCCATCAATGATGTTCCATTCCACTAGAGGATCATCATTGAACTACCTCACCAACCCCCATAAATCAATATGGGCTCCATATATTATTTGTACATTTATCTCTCCGTGTTTAAGATATCGAATGTCCGTCAATTAATTGATTTACTGACCATCAATTAATTAACATCTAATTCCTCGAGTAGTACCACTCAACCTTATCATCATGTTGAATAAGTCAACCAACTGGGTTTACATGATGAACCTTATGAGCTCCTCAAGGGGACATCATCAACCTAATATATAGGACACGGTTTCCTCCTATAATCAACGACACACCATGTAAATAATATTATTTCCCAACTTACCGGGCATATTGATTTAATCCATCTAAATTTCACCCACTAGTAAATCAAAGAAATAAATACTAAGTACATGTGCCCGTTATTATATCAGGATTAAGAGCATGTACAACATAATATCCAAGGTCCGATTCAATTATGTAGTCAGTACTAAATTGAATCACCTCTATGTCGGTCCTACTCAATACACCTAAGTGTACTAGTGTAACTCTATGTTCAAGATAAAATAATACCAAGCTACACTACAACCATGCCAATGGTTTGTCCAAAACCATCTTGGTTGTGAGCCTCTACTTATATTTTACAAGGGACTGATAACATGATCTTCTGTGCCACACCAAGCACCATGTTATCTACAATGTAAAATATTAGACAATATGCACACATATAATAAATGTATAAAGTGCAAACAATGATCATGTGATTCTTATTTCAAAATAAAATGTTCATACAAAAAGAGCTAGGCTTTCAGTATACATTCCAACAGGACATGCTTGGGAGAGCATTAGAAAGGGTGGAAATCCATTGGATATGGATTAGGAGAAGTTTTTAGGGAGAGTATCAATTTTAAGGTGGATGACAGTTCATTATTGAACTTTGCCTTAATTTTGATTGTTTAAATGTCCTATTGGCTTAGGGACTCTCCAAGGACATTGTTGGTGCAATGGTCAAGGGGGAGCAAGCCTCTAGGGGGAGGTATCCATCATGGGAAGATGAATGTGTATTTCCTCATGGGAGAAAAATTGGGTTGCCTCTCTTAAGTGATATGAGATCACTAGAAAGATTGTAGGCATGTGTTTCCTCAAAGGGAGAGATTGTAAGATCTCATTGGGATATGAGACATTCATACCCTTGGGGAGGACCTTTTTGATGTAATGTCAAAAAGGGGGAGAAGTTACCAAGTTACCAATTAGGGTTCGTTGGAATTCTCATTGGGATGTGAGAATTGCCAATATGGGAGAATTGGTAGACTTGAGATGGTAATTTTGTCAATCATCAAAAAGGGAGAGATTGTTGGTGTAATCGGCCCAGGTTGACTCGAGTTTGACTCGAGCAGTATTTTGATGATAGACAAAACTTATGACAAGCATGGAGCTTGGTGTGGGAAAGTCCAACATGGAGTTGGCATGGAAAATCCAAGCATGGAGCTTGGTGTTGAAAAGTCCAAATCATTGCGAAGCCGTGCGCTTAGTGCTTGGTGAGAAATGCATTGCGAAACCGTGCGCTTGGTGCATCCGAGGGACCGCCGGATGGGGAGCGAATGGAGCGAGCCCAAAGGGAAGCATACTTAGAGGGCAAGAGACGCGAAGGATGGCGTTGTGAAGCTGTGCGCTTGGTGCATCCGAGGGACGTAAGCCAAGGGAAGAGAGCTTCGGTGGGGAACTCCATGAGGGATGAGGTGGACTTGGCCAAGTGGCTAAGACTGAGTGTCGGATGCTCAAACAGCTTAATGTTTGAGGTTTTACCTGACATCAGTAGACTGGCATAGGTGCCAGTCGACTGCTCTGAGTCGACTAAGGTTCAACTGGTGTTAGACTGTGATTTTGTGCTTGGCAGTCGACTAATGTCAACATCAGTCGACTGCCGAGGGATGGCAGTCGACTGATGGGAATGTCACGAGCACAGAATGCTCCGTAGCCGACTGGGCAGTCGACTACTAGGTCACTAGTCGACTGATGGGCATGATCAGTTGACTGGTAGGTGATCCGTTGGAACTTGTCCAACGTGGATCTAGCCGTTGTGAGACAACGGCTACAGGAGCAGTCGACTGGGGACTTTTGGCAGTCGACTACTGGGCGTAAAATCAACTTGATGCAGGTTATAAATGGAGCTCAAGATGGAGGATTTCACAAAGACTTTAAGGAAGCTATTGGAGGGGAATTACTACTGCATTCTAGTCCTTCAAGAGCCATCCAAAGCAAGCAACAAGAAAGAGTTCAAAGCAAAGAGTTGTAAAGCATTCTTTACTTGTATTTCTTAGTGTCTTTGTATTTCTTGTAGTATTACTGTTGTAATAGCTTGTGAGAGGTTTCTCCACCTCCGACGTGTAGTCGAGAAGGAGTTTAGTTAGTGTCGTGCGCATAACTAGAGCACGGTGAGCTCGCCCGTGGAGTTGGAACCATTCGGTTCCGAACCACATATATCATGTGTATTTGCGTATACTTGTATTGTTGTTAGTATTATTATTGTTTCTATTGTTTCCGCTGTGCTAATGACAATCGTAGACAAGCGACGCAAGAAGAACGAACAAATTCCATCATACGACGATTGAGGGCTATTCACCCCCCTCTAGCTGACCATCATCGACCCTACAGTGTACACTTGACACTCTTGAGTTTCGACAAGTCATTTGGACGAGCGGGATAAGCGAAGGGCGTCGCATCAAGGGTAACGCTCTCATCTTGTAGATCTAAGGTAGATCTAAGGTTTTAAACACATACATGAATTAATGTTTTATTTTTATATCTTTGCACGGATCCGTGGCCGGGCTTCCAAGGTTTCGCAAACACAAAAAGTGGTTTTTGTGACTCGGAAAGTCCAACAGTGGAGTCCCAAGAAATGGTGATAGACTGTCGAATCCTGATGTTTAGACTCGGAGTGGTGCTCGGGGTCAACCTCAGGCTCAGGTTCCTGCTCCATCTCAGGTTGGGGCTGGGGCTGAAGGCCATCTCTTTTCCATGCTAGGATATTATTTTCATCTAAACCTATTTTAGCTAACCCAAACTATCTAGAACCAATCATGTCATACTCAGTAAGTTGTTTGATGTTACTTATGGTAACATCAAATCCTAATGTAGCAAAGAGAGATATGATGACATGGCAGTAAGGCAAATGCACCTTCCTTCTTGTAACTGACCTAGAATGATAAATTATGGAATGAAATATCTGTAAACTAATGTCTATATCTAATCTATGACTAAGTGTATAGAGTAAAAATGAATGATAGGGACGCATCATAGCGATGTCCCTAGTGGTGAGTGGCAAAATGCAGTTCACTATAACTCGATACAGGGTATAGTCCTGTACTCTGAGTATGGTGGAACTGAATGTTAGGACCTGTGCACCTGCTAGAGGGGGGGGGGGGGTGAATAGCGATTCGACATTGCTTGATGGAATTTGATTGTTCATTTCTACAAATCATTTTAGTGTAGCAAAATAGAAATAATACAATATAAAATGTACAAACACAATCACAACATGAGATGTAACGTGGTTCGGAACCGTATGGTTCCTACTCCACGGATTGAGCTCAAATGAGCTCTAGTGATGCACACACAACCACTAATCAATAATACTCTTTCTCGACAACAAGTCGAAGGTGGAGAAACCTCGTACAATGAATTACAACAGTAATAAAAATAAATACAAGCGAATATAAGTAAACTACACAAATACAAGTAAAGAAACACTTTACAATTGTGAACTTGGATGCTTGCTTTGTGATTACTTGAATTTCACATGAAGACCCTAATTTGCACCAGCAAATCGCTTCAAATCATCCAAGAAACCGATGGTGAAAACCTCCTCCACGAGCTCCCTTTAGAGATTCTCCTTGGGCTGGATTTTGCCTAGTAGTCAATTGATCAGGACCATCAGTCGACTGCTCCTGTAGCCGTTGTCTCACAACGGCATGAGCCATATTGGATAAGTTCCAACGGATAGACCATCAGTCGACTGATCGAGTCATTACTCGACTGTCAAACCCTAACAGTCGACTATGGAAATTTTTCTCCCCGAATTCCCAACCAGCAGTCAATTGATCTTTAGATCAGTCGACTGCCCAATGCTAGCAGTCGACTGATAGGCCAATTCCAGCAGTCAAACTCTAGTCGACTCTCATCAGTCGACTGATAATCTCATTCATGAGGTTTTAACCCCAAGTATGGTGTCCCCATACTTGCTAGACCACCCTTAGCTTAGACTTAAGCCTTCTAGCCACCTCCGTTAGCCTCACGCCTATCGGATCCCTCCAAGTCATCCATGAGTTATTCATCCATACGCTAGCCTTCAGGTGCTTCCATCAGCTATTGTCATGCTAATGTGGTCTACACCACCAAGGCACATTGGGCTTATGCTGCAAGACTCCGCTTGAACTTTATGCCGTCAACCATTGGACTTATGCTGCCAAGACTCCACCCTTGGACTTTACGCCGCCAATATTCTCCTTGGACTTCTCAATTGCTAAGACTCAAGCTTAGACTTTCCCTTGCCAACCAATGTTGGACTTTCCATGCTAAGACCCATGCTTGGACTTTCCCTTGCCAACCCATGTTGGACTTTCCATGCTAAGACTCAGCTTGGACTTTCCCATGACATCAAACATCGTCAAACATTAAACATGATCTAGGTCGATTGCACCAACAATCTCCCCAATACATTGTCAGATATCAATGTCAAACATCAAAATACTACTCGAGTCCAACTCGAGTCTGGTCAATCATGACCTGGGCCGATTACACCAACACTGAAGATACTCACAGATGGAGTCCTCTCCTCACCAAATAGAAGCAAGTGAATCCTATCTAATGTAATGTGTGAATAGGGGTCACCGTAAGGTAACCCCGTAGATGCAAAACATGCAACTGGACATGATGAATGCATGAGCCCTAGATGCTCTCTCAACATAGAGGGGGTAAAAATAAAATCCTTACCCTGTACTCTAGTCAAATATGCAAGATCATCAATTTTACTAAAATTATTGAAAAACTCTGCACATAAGTCTATGTTAATAGAGTTTTTGCAATAAACCAGTTTTTCTAACCCATAATGTGTTATGACTTCTATACTAGGTATGCATAATTTATTAAAGTATGATCTACTGATGTATCTAGTAGACATGGGAGTATAAAGCGTGTTCTTAAACCTAATCCTATGTGTTGGGATTCCCCAGCACTGATGTGGGTGTGTGTTCAAACACGTTTCGTAAACATTCACACAACGGAAGCAAAAACAAGTAAGAAACAAATTTATTACAATACACACACCACATGCATGCAGGATACAATAAGTGTAGACATAATCGCTATTTCAAATTTTTCAATAAAAGAAAACTACTCTAGGTATACTTGACGAATCACGTGAAGTGGTAATGACATCAACCAAGCGACCCTCATGAGTTTCACCTCTATTCGTATCCACAACGAGTATTGTTGGGATAGCTTCACAAAGCCATGAGCCCCGACTTCACGAGAGGTACTAGCCTCGCGTTGAAGTCGTTGTGATCCGAGAGACAATCGCAATCCGAATCAAATTCGGATCCAAAAATTGAGTTCCACGAACTCGCTTCTCGGAAGTGGTTTTCGTCAACCAATTGATGAAACCTTGGTTTTCCACCAAAGGGGATTGCCGGAGACCCAATCCCTGGCAAGTAGGTCACTTCTAGAGCACAAAACAACGGACCAACGACCTTTCGACACAAGGGACAACAAGCTATCCAAAATTGGACATCTTGTTTGGTGGAGGAGATGGCCAACCAAACAAGTTGGCCGGCTGCTCCTTGGTCACCGGAGCCAAAGGAGGGTGGCCGAAGGAATTGCCGGCAGCTGGTGGATGGCCGACGACAAGGAAGTGGAGTAGCAACTCCAATGGGCGGCGACAAAAGTGGCTTGGGTGGCAACTAGGTGTTGGGCAACACAACCAAGGAGGAGAAGAAAAATGGCTAAGGTTTCCAAAACCTTGTTCTATATCTCACAAACACCCTTAAGCCATGTTTTTATAGAGAACATATTCTCCTAATGATTATTTGTTCATAATCAAAATCTGTTAACCCGCTCCAATAACTTAAGTTAAAATAAACCAAACTGCCTTGGTCTATTTTAAGTTAAAATGAACCGAACCAATTTCGGTTCATTCGTTTAAAACAAACCAAACCCCTTTGGTTTATTTTCCACCATTGGATTAGAACCAAACCGATTTGGTTCATCCATCATGTCTTCATAAGACTTGGCCCATCCATGCTTCTGTTGCGACTGAAACAATTTCATGCTCGCTCTTCGTTTGGTCCAACCAAACCATGTCTCTCTCAATCTGAGAATCCTATTCTCAAGCTCATTTTAAATCCTTCGGATTACACTCATAGTGCGTGTGACCAAATAGGTTTTCGATTTATGTTAACCTTCTATAATTAACTATTAATTATAGAACAATCATGAGTGGCACCTAGTAGTACATCATGATCCCCAATTAACTTGAAAATCAACGGTTTACCCCAGAACAACTTCTGAAACATTTCAGCAGCTACAATAAAATATGCCCCGTTCCCTTCACTCATCTTATACCCACTTGGTTCAGGACATGGTCCATTTTGTCAGTCCCCACTAGGCTGACTATGTCACACCTAGCCCAAGTATTACTTCCTCGTCCAGCGGATTCTAGTTACTGCACATGTATCCAAGAGTACCATACTCTAAATATGTAATGCTTTGGCCAAAGATTTTAGTAACAATCTGACGAGAAGCCATAGGGTATATATCTCCTCTCAAGGAGTGATGAAACCTCTGTAGGTTATTCAAACACCTTTGGGCATTTCAACTTATACCCAATCATCCCGGGTCCACATCTCCTCGGAGATGCTCGCTTAAGATGTCAAAGCATAAGTCTCCATGACCAAGATGACTTGAATACCATAAGTCGAAGGAACATCACACTTAAGTTGCAGTAAAAACTTTATTGACATATCCATATATGCAGAGAACCATATGAAGTCTTACAGCTAATCACTCCAATGAACTAGTTACCATAACTAGCATCCACGATTAACTCCGGACTGTTGGTGCAGTAGGCACCTAAGTCGAACCTGAGTTTTGATTATAGCAAACGATACAAAGTTAAGCTCATATTGTTATCTCACGAGCTAAATCGAGTGTGCAGAAAAGTGCCAACACTTGAGCTGAAGGCTAGCGACACCCAGAGGAAGCCGCGGTGGTCGGGCGAGTTGTTTTCCGATTTCAAACTTCATGAGCAGTCTAACTCGAAACCCGAGAAGGGTATAACACTTTTTGCAGGTTCAAGGAAGAAAACCACGAGCAAACCACCCCCGAAGGAAGAAGAAGATGAGTCCGATTCAGTGGTCGACCTAAAAATGGAGGCCGAACTAGTCAACCTAGTTTGGAGGATAGTCAAGGGCCGAAAGTGAACCGTCACTCGACCCAACGAAGGTAAGCCTAAAAGTTCTAATATTAGGTGTTATGAGTGCAACAAGTTTGGACACATCAAGTCTGAATGCCCGAAGCTCAAGAGCAAAGCACCTAAACACAAAAAGGCACTCAACGCTACGTGGGAAGAAGCGTCCGAGGAAGAAGATGATGATTGCGTCCTCATGGATAAACCGGTTGAATCGGAGATGGAGTCGGAATTGGAACACGAATCTGAAATCGAAGACGAGTCGGACTATGAAGCGCTATTCAAGACAAGCCACAGATACGCATCCGGTTCAAAAGATACACTCAAGGTAAGTCGATCCCTTATTAGTATGCTTTATAGTGCAATTAAGTTCTTAACTAGGAAATTAGCTAAGTCCGAGTCTAAGGTCGAGACCCTGGTTGAGGAAGTTAAACTCCTCAAACACGAGGTCTCCCTAACCTCTTCGACTAGTCGAGTTCGAGAGGAGGACTCAACTCGGGTTGAAAAGCTTGAAGTTGAGAACTCACTCTTGAAAAGTCAAGTCGAAGATCTTAGGAACACGTTGGAAAGGTTTACTTTGGGATCCAAAGGACATGACCTCCTACTTGGATCGCAAAGGGCTGTGTACAACAAGGCCGGACTAGGGTTTAGCTCAAATACGACCAACAAGTCATATATGTCAATTGTAAGTCGACATAAAAAATATGTCCAAGCATGGGTCCCTAAGACCACTTTGATTTCAAACTTAGGGTCGAACCAGTACTGGGTTCCCAAGGACCAAATCCACTATGTGGAGAGACCGAATCGATTCAACGGTCCAGGGGGAGCCAGTACAAAACTTGTTTGTATTTTAACTTAGAAATTGCATGCTTAGGTTAGTTATTTATTTTTCTTTTTAGAATGGTTAGATAGGACTATAACTTGTCAATACTTGGTAACATAGTACCAGGACGCGACGAGATGATAGTACGCTAGGAAAGCGGAGTCTTGTGTATTCAGGCTAGATAAGGCGTATCTAGTTCGGTGCACTTGACCGAGCAGAACTAGTTGAAGCTACCTCACCGTATCCTAGGCTAGTTAGACCAGGAAGTGGTCTTAGGTGAGTCAAGTCTCTATTTTCTTGAAAATGGCTTTGTCTAAGGAAGTGGTCGTTGTTCCGATCAAAGAAGGCCTCTGTGTCTCGCCACGATCTAGAAGCCATGATCTTGAAAAGGTGACTTGATGAGCCTAAGGTCAAATCCGAATCTAACGCAAGGTTGACAAGTGTTCAAATCATTAAATTTAAAGTAAAATTGGAAGTCATCTCACAAGAACATATAGGGTTAACATGTTTGATCATGTAGACATGAGTGAGATGATTTAGGTTAATAATCTTCAACCAATCTTTAATAAATCCAATATCCAATCCAACTACCTTGCATGTAGGATCAATAGATGTTGGACAGTGGTTGCTCCCAACACATGACCGGGGATCAACTCAATTTTTCGAAGCTTCGATTCAAACGACAAGGATCGGTAGCCTTCGAAAACAACGACAAGCTCAAAATCATCGGATCAGGTGATATTGAGCTCAACTCTAACTTTATTATTCAAAATATCTTATTGGTAGAAAAATTTCAATATAATTTACTTAGTGTAAGCCAATTGTGTGATAATAACTATAAGGTCATATTTCTAGAAAATGAATGCGTAATTAATACAAATGAAACTTCTAAAACAATCCTTAAGGGAACCAGAAATAACAATATTTATACTATTAACTAACTCCTCAACCAAGTGTCTTATGACACGGCAAGAGGAATCATGGTTGTGGCACCGACGACTCGGTCACTCACACCCAAGACTCATCCACAAGATGAGTCAGAGTGACTTAGTCAGAGGTTTGTCTAACCTCAATAACTTGGATAATAAAATATGTAATGCTTGTCAACAAGGTAAACAATCTAGGACACAACATCAACTAACTAATCAAGAATGAACCAAAAGTATTCTTGAGCTCCTACACATGGATCTATTTGATTCACACGGAGCTAAGTCACTTAATGGGAGTAAATTTTGCTTAGTCATAATTGATGACTATTCTAGATTTACTTGGGTTAGGTTCATCAATCACAAAAGTTATACCCTAGATCAATTAATCAATCTATTTAAACTAATAGAAAATCAACAAAACCTTAAAATCAAAAGACTTAGGATTAATCATGATGGTGAATTTGAGAACCATAGGTTTACAGAATTCTGTAACCTAAATGGATACCACCATGAGTTCTCTTGCCCTAGAACCCCACAACAGAATGACCTAGTAGAACGTAAAAATAGAACCCTACAAGAAGCAGCTAGGACAATGTTAAACGAGTATAACCTACCTGATAGGTTTTGGGCGGAAGCCGTAAGTACGGTAGGCTATGTACAAAATAGGATCCTTATGGTAAAGAGGCACCTTAAGACCTCATACGAGATTTATCACGATAAAATACCTAACATCAAGTACTTTAGGGTATTTGGGTGTAAGGTACATATCCTAAACACTAAGGATTACCTAGGGAAATTTACATCCAAAATCTCGACCGGAATCTTTCTAGGATACTCGACTACAAGTAGAGCTTTTAGAGTATATAACCATGACACCCTTAAAGTCGAGGAGACTATCAATGTAGTGTTTGATGAAAGACACGAACCTACAAAACCCCCGACAACCCCAATTAGTGAGCCGATTCATACCAGACTCAACTCCGATCCGGAGATCAAGTCTAGTATTAATGCTAACCTAAGTCAACCAAGTCATTCTATCGACCAAGTGGTAGATGACTCTAATCAAACAAGGACTCAAACGTGTCATCCTATTGACCAAGTGGTAGATGACCCAAACCCAAACCCAAACCAAACTATGACTCAAACAAATCATCCTATCGACCAAGTGATAGGTGATCCAAGCCTAAGAGTTTGAACTAGAGCCTCATACAGAAACCTTAGTCAAATCTCCTTGATTTCCAAAATTGAACCCAAAACTATTGACAAAGCTCTTCTTGATCCCGATTGGATTATTGCAATGCAAGAAGAGCTGGCTCAATTCACTAGGAATGAAATATGGGAATTAGTACCACCACCTAAAGATAAAACAATCATTGGAACAAGTTGGGTGTTTAGAAATAAACTTGATGATAAAGGTGAAGTAGTTAAAAATAAAGCTAGACTAGTCGCTAAAGGGTTTAGTCAAGTCGAAGGTTTAGATTACGATGAGACCTATGCCCTAGTAGCTAGACTAGAGTCCATTCGAATGTTATTAGCATATGCTGCACATCGAGGATTTAAGTTGTTTCAAATGGATGTAAAGTCAGCATTCTTGAATGGATACATTAAAGAAGAGGTTTATATTAGTCAACCCGGTTCCGAAAGTCTAGATAAACCTGACCATGTTCTTAGGTTAAAGAAAGCTCTCTATGGACTTAAACAAGCTCCTCGAGCTTGGTACGAGAGGCTTTCGATTTATCTTAAGTCTAAATGATTTAACCAAGGTGTAGTTGATCCAACCATTTTCGTGAAAACCGTAGGTAAAGCAATATTCATAGCCCAAATCTACGTAGATGATATTATTTTCGGAACCACCAACTCGATCCTACTGAATGAATTCATTTCACTTATGGAAAGTGAATTTGAAATGAATTTAGTAGGTGAGTTAAGTTTCTTCTTAGGTCTACAAATTAAACAAACTAAAGATGGAATATACCTACATCAACGCAAATATACTAGGGTATTAATTAAACGCTTTGGAATGCAAGACGCTAAAATTATTAATACCCCAATGGCAACTAATGTGAATATAGAAGAAGATGTAATCGAAAATTCAATTGATTTAAAATACTAAAGGAGCATAATAGGAAGTCTCCTTTACTTAACTATGAGCCGACCTGATATCCTATTTGCAGTAAGTATGTGCGCAAGGTTCCAAACCTATGCTAAGGAGTCTCACCTAACTCTAGTCAAGCGTATCCTTAGATATCTAAAGAGTGCACTTAATGTTGGTATTTGGTACCCTAGATCTACCAAGTTCGAACTAACCAGCTACTCTGATTCAGACTATGTCGGTAGTAAGCTTGATAGAAAGAGTACGAGTGGTTGTTGTCAACTTCTCAGCTCGAGTCTAGTGAGTTGGTGCAGTAGGAAGCAACACTGTGTTGCCTTATCTACCACCGAAGCCGAATACATCGCGATGGGTGAGTGTGTTACTCAGCTTCTTTGGATGAAGCACACTCTCCGAGACTTCAATTTAGATTTTACAAACACTAAACTCAACGTAGATAACATTAGCTCAATTAACCTAACTAAGAATCCGATATGTCATTCTAGGACCAAACATATAGAGGTCAAACATCATTTCATTCGAGAACATGTGGCCAATGGAGCCATATGACTCGAATACGTCGAATCGAATGTTGGATCGAGAAGCGTCGCTAGAGGGGGGGTGAACAGCGATCGTAAATCTTTTCGACGTTTCATTCGAGTAGATAATTAAATGAGTAAGAGAAGCGGAAAATAAAGAGACACGTTTATTTTTACTTGGTTCACAACCCAGTGGTTGCTACTCCAAGGCCCTATCAGTCCTAGACCACGTACAGAGGACAAAACACTATAACGTCTCCTCCTCGTTGGAGGTAGGAGACAACAATCACAAAACCGAATGTACGAGGATGAGGAAACAAGCCTACCTCACCTCGTTACGAATAAAAACGACGAATACAATATCAAAATATATTACTAGATGCTGCTGCCGACGAAGAAGATCTGAACTTGTTGTCGCGTCGGTGTTATGACGGTGTTGGAGCGTTAGCGTTGTAGGAGCACTTGATGAATAAACTTGATGATAATTGGAGTTGGAATCCTCCCCTCCTTTTATAGATTTTGGCCTCTGAATATGTCTCCTCTTTTTTCGGAACAGATCATGAAGTTGTAATAAATTTTATCGCGAAGTGGCTGCGTCAAACCTTATCCATTTTGACCTAGTGCAAAGGCTGATTCGTCGCCATCAATCGATTGATGACTCCCATCAGTCGACTGCCCAAAGTCCAGCAGTCGACTGCCAGCCTGGCCACTTCCCTGCAGTAAGAGGTTAGCTCGGAAAATGATAAATGCGACGGTTTCTAACCGTCCGATCTCGACCTAGACCTTCCACAGAAAGTCTTAGTCGGATCGCCGCCTATGGTCATCCCCGTAAAGAGGACACGACCTTACAATCTCTCACTCACACGAGCTTTCCTCGATACTTACCTTGTAGCTCTCGCTTCCGGCCTTCCACTCGATTCCTTCGGCTCCCTCCGAAGTCACTCGAGTGTCGCCTGACCACCATGGCTTCCTCCGGGTGTCGCTAGCCTTCAGCTCCAGCTTTAGTACTTTTTTGCACACTCGATTATGCTCGTGAGATAACGATGTAAACTTAACTTTGTGTCTTTACCATAATCAAAACACAGGTTCGATTATCTAGTGCCCCTGCACCAACATCGAAGTCTAACTTGGCAGACCTATTTACTAAACCCCTACCCGAAGCCGAATTCAGTCTATTAAGATGAAAATTGGGCATGTGCGTAGTAGAATAGGAACTTACAAATTATATTTTCTTACTACTATTTCTTACTTCTCATTTTCATGGAACTAGCATAGGACATACCTTAGATATCATGCACCTATAGATTCAAGGAGCCAATACATCTCACAACACATAGGACTAATGTGTTTGTGTACTTAGCTACGTAGATGGGCGTGAGATGTTAGGACCTTACTCCTGGTTCTAGATGTAGAGCTAGTGCATCGCCATGAACCACGGAGTATAATCATACATATTAACCGACTCTAACCAGGACTGGTTGATCTTTCATATCAATCAAGTCAAATATGAGTCGAACATTTTATAGATGAGCTTATTTTCAGTATATTATTTTCAAAATAATATGGAACATGCTTGGACTTTAAATTTAATACATATATTCATTTTTCACACACCCCCACTCTTTTCGATATATGGAAAAAGGGGGAGAAAAAGGCAAAAGTTAAGGGATCAATTTTTTTTTTATAACTTAACTTACTTAATATTTATTCACATGGCCAAAAGTTAAGTAAATGTTTACTTTTTCTTAACTTGTTTGAGTTAACAAAAAAGGAAATAAAGGCCAAGTTAAGAGAATTCTTAACCTAAACTTATTTAATAAAGGCCAAGTTAAGAGAACTCTTAACTTAAACTTATTTTTAATACTATGGCCAAACGTTAAGAAAAGGGGAGAAAGGGCCAAGTTAAGAAGTCCTCTTAACTTAAACATTTTACTAAGGCCAACTTTAAGTAATGTTAATTACTTAAACTCTTCCTAAATAGCAACCATCAAGGGGGAGGATTAAGGTCTTCTTTCAAGACTCACCCTCGGTCAAGGGGGAGTACTTGAAGAAAATTCTTACTACTCCTACTTAATTTTTATTATTTGTGTTTTTTATGCACATTATTATTCTTCATGCATATTATTTTATTAACTTTGTATGTGGGTTTGTCATAGATCAAAAAGGGGGAGATTGTTGGTGCAGTAGGCACCTAAGTCAAACCTGAGTTTTGATTATAGCAAACGATCCAAAGTTAAGCTCATATTGTTATCTCACGAGCTAAATCGAGTGTGCAAAAAAGTGCCAATGTTGGAGCTGAAAGCTAGCGACACCTGGAGGAAGTCGTGGTGGTCGGGCGACACTCGAGTGATTTCGGAGGAAGCCGAAGGAATCGAGTGGAAGACTGGAAGCGAAAGCGACACAGTAAGTATCAAGGTAAAGCTCGTGTGTGTGAGAGTAAGAGAGGTCGTATCCTCCTTACGGGGATGATCTTAAGCATAGATCTGACCAAAGACATCCCATGGATAGTCTAGGTCGAGATCGGACGGTCAGTGGCTGTCGAAATAATATTTTTGTTAAGCTAACTTTGCCCTGCAGCTAGCATCAGTCGACTACCATCCATCAGTCGACTGCCTACGGTCAGCTTTCGACTAATGCTGCCATCAGTCGACTGATGATGGCCATCAGTTGACTGATGGTCAAGGATCAGCTTCGAGGAGTCAAGGCTTATCACCTCATTTCAAGGTGGTGGTGCTCAAATCTTATTGGCTGAAGTTCCTCTCGAGAAGGGGCTCAAAGGCTATAAAAGGAGGGTCTCTCCTAGGGTTTTCTCATAAATTCTAAGCTTCCAAAAGTCTCTGCAAAGCTACAACTCTTCGACAACGAAGTGCTACCTCTCCGACGCTTTAGGTTTATTTGTTTATTCTTTTTCGTCGGTATAAGCTTCATTTCAGTTTATATTTTTCATATTAATTGTCTCAGAGTTTTTATCGTAACGAGGAGAGGGGGAGTGTCCCTCTACCTCAAGCTTTGAGACTTTTTGTATTCGTTCAACTCCTACCTCCAACGAGGAGGAGTTCGTTTAGTGTTTTGCCCTCCGTTCATGGTCAAGGACCACTAGGGCCTTGGAGTAGTAGCCGAAGGCTACGAACCAAGTAAAAAATCTACTTGCCTCTTTTAGTTTTCATTTATCTTTCCGTTGCATTTAATTGTCTACTCAACGAATTCGTATGAAAAAGTTTTATCGCTATTCACCCCCCCTCTAGCGATCCGCTCAATCAAACACAGACATCCCAATGTCTCTAGCCAGTGAGGAACAACTGCTTGGATAAACCAAAGAGTATAAGTCATGCTAGTCTCAACAGAATTGATGGTGTCCGAATACATCAATTCATTGACTAGGGATAATTCCAATACATCACAATTACACATGTAGAGATACTCACTAGTTGTGATCTAATCACAAATTCTCTCATGTTGTGAATCGTATTGTGGACATTCAACAAATGAGTTTAAGATCCAATCAAATATATGAAAACATGTATACTCAAATAGTGAATCTTCATTTATCAAATAAATAGAAATCTTCTTGATTTGTATTTCCTTCCTACTTATGATCTCTCTAATCAAATGATAGCGACGAAGCACATGTTTGAACCTTTGATGAGACCACACCAAGTTCCAAGATGAACTTCTTGATCCAAACTGCTTCCTTTGTTGCTTCCGAAGCTGCAATGTATTATGCCTCAGTGGTAGAATCCGCTATAGTGTCTTGTTAAGAACTTTTCCAACTTATTGCGCCTCCATTCAAGGTGAATATGTACCCAGACTGAGACCTGGAATCATCCCTATCTGTCTGGAAGCTGACATCGGTGTACCAGCGTATTACCATATCACTCTCTCCATATATTAGGAACACATCCTTAGTTCTTCTTAAGTAATTAATGTTGGACTATCCGAGCCGCAAAAACCGCTTTTTACATTGCTGAAACCTCAAAAGTCGGCCACAGATCCGTGCGAAGATAAACAAAAATAATACATGTACGTGTTAAGAAAAACTTAGATCTACCTTAGATCTACTTGCGAAGAGCATTACCCTTGTAGTGATGTCCTTCGCTTATCCTGCTCGTCCAAATGGCTTGCCGGATCTCGTAGAGTGTCAAGCGTACACTCCTCTACAAGTATCCACACGAATAATAGGTGGAGAAGGCAACTTAGAGTGTGCTAGCACTCTTAGAAACCCACAGCAAGAAAGATGAGGGAGATTACAAGAGAGGAGGAAGGAAGAAGATGAAGTTAATTCCCACTAACTTCATACTAATGCACATCTAAAGTGGCCGGCCACTTCATGGAGGGTTAAATACCTCCATGTAATACCAAGAGCCATGGCTCTTGGTCTCCCTCATGAGGTGGCAGCCCATGATATGTCCATGATGATGTGGAACATCATCATTGGCCGCCCCCATGCCAAGTCATCATGACGTGACATTTGGTCAAGTCAAACTTGACCATTCATCTTCCCTCTCAAATCAAGTCAAACTTAACCTCTTATCTCCCATGGTTGATCAAATCCAACCATTTGATTCAAGTCACTTTAATTTAATGAATCTCTATTCATTAGTTTAAATTGACTCAATGAATCAAATCTAAATTAAACTCATTCAACACTTGAATCAAATTGAGTCCAACTCAATCAGTCTAATTTGGATTACTCTTAATCTAATTTGGTTCATCACATGAACCTAATCCTCATGGTCCATCATATGAACCTAATCTCCATCTAATTTCCCTTTGTGTGTGACCCTATAGGTTCTTGTAACGTTGGCAATGCTCCTAAACCGATTTAGAAACATAAGCAATGAGCGGTATCTAGAAACACATCATTGCTACCTAAGTTACAAGAATGTTGAGATCCAACATCACCTTTGCGACTACTAATTGTGACTCTCACAATATGTGACAATGTCCCTCTATCCTTAACATCTAGATTGACTAATTGAGGCACAGACCATGTCATCCTCTGTACAATCTATATCTTGAATTCCAAGTAGATTCACTCTAATCAAATGAGCTCAATATCTCATATTAATTCATTTGAGCATGACCATACACTTAATGGTCTCACTCTATCAAGAATCATGATGTCACTCCCATCATATAGGAGGGATAGATCCCATCTACATCACTCACATCCCTCCGCATAATTTGTTACATACCCAGTAATCGCCTTTATAGTCCACCCATTTACGGGTGACGTTTGACGAAGCCAAAGTATGCAACTCCTTATGTAGGGAACCATGGTGACTTCAGGTCCAAGGACTAATAGTCATACTAATAGTCACATGAGAAAGTATATGACACTCATATAACGATCCATGATTCTTTCTCATGGTGGGTCATTCAGTATACATTCTCCAATGCATACCTATGTGTCAACTTGATATCTCATATCCATAACTTGTGAGATCAAGTCATCGAGTTGACCTACATGCTAGTCTCTTCGCATTAACATTGTCCCTGAATATTAATACTTGACTAGGAATTATTAAGAGTAGTGTTCTCTGTATCATCTGATTATCGATTCAACCAATCGATTGATATAGATAAAAACCTTCTACTCAAGGATGTTATTATACTTAGTTATTTGGCACCAATACAAGTAAGTATAATAATCATAAAGAAATACCTTTATAAATAGGAATATGATACAACAAAGTCCATACAACAATCATCACATGATTGACTCTAGGGCTTTCACTAACAATCTCCCACTAGCACTAGTGCCAATCACTGTAGTATCTAATACCCAATGACCTAGTGTGACCATCATGCTTTTTCTGTGCCAAAGCCTTGTTCAAGGGATCTGTGATGTTAGCCTTTGTGGGTACTCTGCAAATCTTCACATCTCCTCTATCAATAATCTCGCGAATGAGATGGAAGTGCTATAGTATGAGTTTGGTCAGCTGGTGTGAGCGAGGTTCCTTAACCTGCGCAATCGCTCCATTGTTGTCACAATAGAGCTCTATAGGATATATTATCCTAGGAACCACCCCAAGCTCAGTAATGAACTTACGGATCCAAACTGCCTCCTTTGCTGCCTTTGATGCAGCAATATACTCGACCACTGTTGTAGAATTAGCAACTGTGTCATGCTTCGAACTCTTCCAGCTCACAACGCCACTATTCAAGCAAAACACGAACCCTAACTGTGATCTATAATCATCCTAGTCAGTTTGGAAGCTGGCATCGCTGTAACCCTTTACAGCTAGCTCCTCATCGCCTCCAAATATCATGAAATATTCTTTAGTCTTTCTCAAGTACTTAAGAATATTCTTGACTGCTATCCAGTGACGCTCACCAGGATCTGACTGGTATCTACTCATCATGCTCAAAGCATACGAGACATCAGGACGAGTACATAACATGACGTACATGATTGATCCTATAGCAAATGCATAAGGGATCTTATCAATGCAGTCTCTCTCCTCTCAAGAAGAGAGACTTTGAGTCTTTGAAAGACTCACACCATGTGACATTGACAGAAGTCCCTTCTTGGAATTCAGCATGGCAAACCATAGTAATATTGTGTCAATATATGTACTCTGACTTAGGACAAGCAATCTCTTAGATCTATCTCTATAGATCTTGATACCTAGAATACAGGTTGTTTCACCTAAGTCCTTCATTGAGAAACACTTCCCTAGCCAAGTCTTCACAGACTGTAGTGAAGGAATGTCATTCCAAATGAGTAGTATGTTATCCACATACAATACAAGGAAGACAACTGTGTTCCCATTAACCCTCTTGTAGACACAGGGCTCATCTTCATTCTTGATGAAACCAAACTATTTGATCGCATTATCAAATCGAAGATTCCAACTCCGAGAAGCATGATTTAGCCCATAAATGGATCTTTGCAGCTTGCATACTTTGCCAGTATACTGTGGATCTACAAAACCCTTAGGTTGTGTCATGTACACATCCTCAAGTAAGTTTCCATTCAGAAATGCAGTTTTGACATCCATCTTCCACATCTCATAATCGTGGTATGCTGCAATAGCAAGCATGATCTGAATGGACTTAAACATCGCCACTGGAGAAAAGATCTCATCATAGTCAATACCTTGAATTTTCTTGAAACCTTTAGCTACCAATCGACCCTTATAGACATGCATAAGTCCATTCATGTTAGTCTTTCTCTTAAAGACCCACTTACACCCAATGGGTTTGACGCTTCAGGTGGATCAACTAAAGTCCATACTTGGTTGGTGTACATGGATTCCATCTCGGATCTCATGGCTTCTAGCCATTTCTCATAATCTGGGCTCATCATAGCTTCCTGATAGGAGGTAGGCTCTTTCTCAATAAGCATAATATCATCATGGTCAGATAAGAGAAATGAGTATCTCTCAGGCTGACAACGTACCCTATCAGACCTACGAAGAGGTAGGTCTACCTGAACAGGTTGTTGTTCCACAACTCTTTGTGCAACAATTTCATCACCCACAATAATTTGTGGTTCCTGTTCAACCTCCATCTCGGCCTCAGTGCTATGATCCTTATCTTGAATTTCTTCAAAATCGAATGTACTCCCACTAGTTTTTCTAGAAACAAAGTCCCTTTCTAGAAATACCCCAGTCTTTGCCACAAACACTTTGTGCTGACTGGGAATGTAGAAGTAATATCCCTTTGTTTCCTTGGGATATCCAACAAAATAGCACTTATCGGATTTGGGTCCCAGTTTGTATGAGACTTGACGTCGAACATAAGCCTCACAATCCCAAATCCTCATGAAAGATATCTTGGGATTTTTCCCTATCCATATCGTATATGAGGTCTTTATCACAACCTTGGATGGTACATAGTTAAGTGTGAAGGCTGCTGTGTCTAGAGCATATCCCCAAAAGGATAAAGGAATATCTGTGTGACTCATAATAGATCGTACCATATCTAATAGGGTACGATTCCTCCTTTTGAGTACACCATTCCACTGTGGTGTTCCAAGAGGAGTGAGTTGAGATAGAATCCCACACTCAGCTAGATAGTCACGAAACTCATGGCTAAGGTATTCACCATCTCGATCTGATCGAAGTATCTTAATACTATTGCCAAGCTGGTTTTGTAATTCATTCTTGAATACTTTAAACTTTTCATAGGATTCTGACTTATGTGTCATCAGATACACATAACCATATCTTCTGAAGTCATCAGTAAATGTAATGAAGTACCTATAACCACCTCTAGTAGCAACATTTAAAGGGCCACATACATCACTATGTATAAGTCCTAACAAGTCTGTTGCTCTCTCGCTGTGTCCACTAAAAGGAGTCTTGGTTATCTTGCATAGAAGGCAAGACTCGCATGTCTCATATGATTTAAAATCAAATGAGTCCAGCAACCCATCCTTATGGAGCTGGAATAAGCGACTCTCATTTATGTGACCTAAGCAACAATGCCAGAGATAGGTTTGGTTCAACTCATTTGACTTGAATCTTTTGGTACTTATGTTATAGATGGGGCTCTCTAAGTCTAGAATGTAGAGTCCGTTCATCAGAGGTGCACTACAATAAAACATATCATTTAAATAAACTGAACAATATTTGTTCTTTATTATAAATGAAAATCCCTTCTTGTCTAAACAAGAAATTGAAATTATGTTCTTAGTCAGAGCAGAAACATAACAACATTCATCTAGTTCTAGTACAAGCCCAGAGGGCAGAGATAGAAAATAAGTTCCTACAGTAACAACATCAATCCTTCCTCCATTGCCAACTCGTAGGTCCACCTCACCCTTTGTCAATACCCTGCTATTTCTCAGCGCCTGCATATTAGTATAAATGTGAGATGCACATCCGGTATCTAATACCCATGATGAAGAAATAAATAGATTGACTTCTATGACATATATACCTGAAGTAGAAGTCTCACTTCTCTTCTTCTTAAGATCTTCCAGGTATGTTTTGCAGTTACACTTCTAGTGTCCAACTTCCTTACAGTGGAAGAAAGCCCCTTCCTTGGCCACCCCTCCTTTCGGTTTCAGTGCCTTGCCTTTTCCCTTGGCTTGGGACTTTCCCTTACCTTTAGGCTTGCCCTTGCCTTTCTTCTTTTGTACCATCAAAATGGAGTTGGGTTTTCCCTTCTTAAGGTTGAGCTCAGTAGTTCTCAACATGCTAAGCATCTCAGGTAGTGACTTATCAATTTCATTCATGTTGTAATTCATGAAAAATTGATTGTAGCTTTCTGGCAAGGATTGCAAGATCAAGTATGTGGCCAGTTCTTGGCCAAGTGGGAATCCCAACCTCTATAGGTTCTCTATGTACCAAATCATCTTGAGTACATATGGACCTACGGGAGTCTCATCTTGCATCTTGCACTAAAATAGTGCCTTAGAGATCTCGTATCTCTCGTGCCTTGCTTGTCCTTGATAAAGTTTACTAAGATGTTCAACCATATCAAAAGGTTTCATGAACTCGTGTTGCTTATGAAGCTAAGAGTTCATGGTCGCGAGCATGAGACATGACACATCTAATGCATCATCTTGATGCTTCTTGTAAGCATCTCGGTTTGCTCACAAGGCAGTAGCAGGAGGTGCTTCCGGAATGGGCTGCTCCAGGACGTACTATTATCTTTCTTGTGTGAGAACAATTCTCAGATTCCTGTACCAGTCTAGGAAATTAGCTCCATTGAGCTTGTCCTTCTCAAGGACAGAATGCAGGGAGAGAGTGTTCGTGTTTGATGACATGACAATCTACAACATAAACAATGCAAAAAGTAAATATCATATTCCATTTATCATTTAATTAGGCCTTTAATTAAATGATGCTCCCACTGAATTATAGGCCTTTTGTAGAATCGAGTCATGGATGTGGTCAAACCACATTACTAGGTTCATACAAACTAGCTATAATTCTCATGAGACAAGATCCACATCATATTATGCCTTGAGTTAGCTTTGGCTAAATCACCCAAGACTTAGTATGATCAGTAGGTAATAAATTACTGATTACTTCTCTATGCAACCCTTGTTAATAGGATCAAGATCCACATTTACAAAAGAACTTGAGTTAGCTTTGGCTAAATCACCTAAGATTTAGTGTAAATGTGATCTTATCCTATCTTTCCAACCGTTGGAATATGCCTATAGTTTTACTCGATCCAATTGAGTTAACTAGTTTCACTAAATCTAAGTGAGCTTATTCTCACCCAAGCTGTGATAGGCGGGACCAAGATTGTCCCTCTGCACCCTACCAAGATAATATGCGTTGCTTTGCTTTGGCAGATTCAACAACTACAAATGATTAAGGTAGTGCTGGGTATCAAAACTTGATAGGCATTTCGAGTTGATTCGATTAAGATCTAATCTAATCGTGAATGTGTATCATATACGCATTAAGGCCTTAATTACCCTACACTAGCATGCATCACATACATACAAGCAACATATACTAGCATGCATCATATACATACAAGAAAAATATACTAGCATGCATCATATACATACAAGCAAAATATATTAGCATGCATCATATACATACAAGCAAAAAATCATACTAGCATGCATCACATACATACAAGCAGAATATATATATATATATATATATACTACGATCTTCTTAAGCCAATGAGAAGATAGGACGGTCAACCTAGGGTTAGCAGCTTCTCCAAGCGCCTCCTTTGACCGCCATGTGTCGTCGGCACCCTCCTCGTAACTCCGTCTACTAGTGGACCTTCCACCGCTTCATTTTTGTACATTACAAGCATGAAACTCGAGTTACATTCGATTCTAAAAACTAATTACAACATGAATATTAAAAGGAGAGGCACGACGCGCAAGTCGCATACCATATACAACATGCACAACATAAAAACGGCGCGCAAGCCGTATTATGAATTACAACACATTTTATCCAATCACATTGGGGTTCTTGGGCCATGAACATAATAGTATAATGCATAATTATAAATTATGTATTTTATATAAATTTCTATAATTTTCCTATCTTTTCTTTTTCAATTTTATGAGTCACATCTCCGCAACGGTCCCGCTAAGCGATTTTCGGGCGCGATCACGGGACAGTTCCCCTTGCGGGGTTAGGGGCAGCACCCCTTCTCGCAAAATGAATCTTGTGAGTGTCCCATCTTGATCTTACAACACGTTAAGTCATTGTCCCAAAAGACTAAAGCGAGATTTCACTATTTCGGAGAGTTTTTCTCGGTAGTTGAAGCCTACAAGTGTCCAAACACTTGTTGCTTCGACTCTAGGAGAAAATGCTCATAAAAATCTATAAAATTAGGAAAATTACAGAAACTTACAGATCTGTAATTTTTCATATCTAATACAAAAATTACAAAACTAACCACGTACATGCTTTGCACGTGGCTCTGATACCACTATTGGACTATCCGAGCCGCAAAAACCGCTTTTTGTGTTGCGGAAACCTCGGAAGTTAGCCACGGATCCGTGCGAAGATAAACAAAAATAATACATGTACATGTTAAGAAAAACTTAGATCTACCTTAGATCTACTAGTGAAGAGCGTTACCCTTGTAGCGACGCCCTTCGCTTATCCCGCTCGTCCAAACGGCTTGCCGGATCTCGTAGAGTGTCAAGCATACACTCCTCTACAAGTATCCACATGAACAATAGGTGGAGAAGGAAACTTAGAGTGTGCTAGGACTCTTAGAAACCCATGGCAAGAAGGATGAGGGAGATCACAAGAGAGGAGGAAGGAAGAAGATGAAGATAATTCCCACTAACTTCACACTAATGCACATCTAATGTGGCCAGCCACTTCATGGAGGGTTAAATACCTCCATGTAATACCAAGAGCCATGGATCTTGGTCTCCCTCATGAGGTGGCACCCCATGATGTGTCCATAATGATGTGGAACATCATCATTGGCCACCCCCATGCCAAGTCATCATGACGTGGCATTTGGTCAAGTCAAACTAGACCATTCATCTTTCCTCTCAAATCAAGTCAAACTTGACCTATTATCTCTCATGGTTGATCAAATACAACCATTTGATTCAAGTCACTTTAATTTAATGAAACTCTATTCATTAGTTTAAATTGACTCAATGAATCAAATCTAAATTAAACTCATTCAACACTTGAATCAAATTGAGTCCAACTCAATTAGTTTAATTTGGATTACTCTTAATCCAATTTAGTTCATCACATGAACCTAATCCTCATGGTCCATCATATAAATCTAATCTCCATCTAATTGCCCTTTGTGTGTGACCCTATAGGTTCTTGTAACGTTGGCAATGCTTCTAAATCGATTTAGAAACGTAAGCAATGAGCGGTATCTAGCAACACATCATTGCTGCCCAAGTTACAAGAATGTTGAGATCCAACATCACCTTTGTGACTACTAATTTCGACTCTAAAATATGTGACGATGTCCCTCTATCCTTGACATCAAGATTGACTAATTGAGGCATAGACCATGTCATCCTCTGTACAATCAATATCTTGAATTCCAAGTAGACTCACTCTAATCAAATGAGCTCAATATCTCATATTGATTGATTTGGGCATGACCATGCACTTAGTGGTCTCACTCTATCAAGAATCATGATGTCACTCCCGTCATATAGGAGGCATAGATCCCATCTACATCACTTACATCCCTCCGCATAATATGTAACATACCCAATAATCGCCTTTATAGTCCACCCATTTACGGGTGACGTTTGACGAAGCCAAAGTATGCAATTCCCTATGTAGAGAACCATGATGACTTCAGGTCCAAGGACTAATAGTCATACTAATAGTCACATGAGAAAGTATATGACACTCATATAACGATGCATGATACTTTCTCATGGCGGATCATTCAGTATACATTCTCCAATGCATACCCATGTGTCAACTTGATATCTCATATCCATAACTTGTGAGATCAAGTCATCGAGTTGACCTACATGCTAGTCTCTTCGCATTAACATTGTCCCTGAATATTAATACTTGACTAGGAATTATTAAGAGTAGTGTTCTCTGTATCATCTGATTATTGATTCAACCAATCGATTGATATAGATAAAAACCTTCTACTCAAGGATGTTATTATACTTAGTTATTTGGCACCAATACAAGTAAGTATAATAATCATAAAGAAATGCCTTTATAAATAGGAATATGATACAACAAAGTCCATACAACAATCATCACATGATTGACTCTAGGGCTTTCACTAACAATCTCCCACTAGCACTAGTGCCAATCACTGTAGTATCTAATACCCAATGACCTAGTGTGACCATCATGCTTTTTCTGTGCCAAAGCCTTGGTCAAGGGATCTACGATGTTAGCCTCTGTGGGTACTCTACAAATCTTCACATATCCTCTATTGATAATATCTTGAATGAGATGAAAGAGCCGTAGTATGTATTTGGACTCCTGGTGTGAGCGAGGTTCCTTAACCTGCAAAATCGCTCCATTATTGTCACAATAAAGCTCTATAGAATCTGCTATGCTAGGAACCACCCCAAGTTCAGTAATGAACTTGCGGATCCAAACTGCCTCCTTTCCTGCCTCTGATGCAGCAATATACTCGACCTCTATTGTAGAATCAGCAACTATATCCTGCTTCGAACTCTTCCAGCTCACAGTGTCACCATTTAAGAAAAACACGAACCCTGACTGTGATCTATAATCATCTTGGTCAGTTTAGAAGCTGACTTTCTGTAACCCTTTACAGCTAGCTCCTCATCGCCTCCAAATATCAAGAAATATTCTTTAGTCCTTCTCAAATACTTAAGAATATTCTTGACTGCTATCCAGTGACGCTCACCTGGATCTGAATGGTATCTACTCGTCATGCTCAAAGCATACGAGATATCAGGATGAGTACATAGCATGGCGTACATGATAGATCATATGACAGATGCATAAGGGATCTTATCCAAGCGGTCTCTCTCCTCTCTAGAAGAGGGACTTTGAGTCTTCGAAAGACTCACACCATGTGACATCGACAGAAGTCCCTTCTTGGAATTCTGCATGACAAACTGTAGTAATACCGTGTCAATATATGTACTCTGACTTAGGACAAGCAATCTCTTAGATCTATATCTATAGATCTTGATACCTAGAATACAGACTGCTTCACCTAAGTCCTTCATTGAGAAACACTTCCCTAGCCAAGTCTTCACAGACTATAGCGAAGGAATGTCATTCCCAATGAGTAGTATGTCATCCACATACAATACAAGGAAGACAACTGTGTTCCCATTAATCATCTTGTAGAAACAAGTCTCATCTTCATTCTTGATGAAACCAAACTGTTTGATCGCATCATCGAATCGAAGATTCCAGCTCTGAGAAGCTTGCTTTAGCCCATAAATGGACCGTTGCAGCTTGTATACTTTGCCAGTATGCTATGGATATACAAAACCCTCAGGTTATGTCATGTACACATCCTCGAGCAAGTTTCCATTCAGAAACATGGTTTTGACATCCATGTGGCAGATCTCATAATCGTGGTATGCTGCAATAGCAAGCATGATCTGAATGAACTTAAACATTGCCATTGGAGAAAAGGTCTCATCATAGTCAATACCATGAATTTGCTCGAAACCTTTAGCTACCAATCGACCCTTATAGGTATGCGTAAGTCCATCTATGTCAGTCTTTCTCTTAAAGACCCACTTACACCCAATGGGTTTGACCCCTTCAGGTGGATCAACCAAAGTCCTTACTTGGTTGGTGTACATGGATTCCATCTCGGATCTCATGGCTTCTAGCCATTTCTCAGAATCTGGGCTCATCATAGCTTCCTGATAGGAGGTAGGCTCATTCTCAATAAGCATAACGTCATCATGGTCAGACAAGAGAAATAAGTATCTCTCAAGCTGACGACGTACCCTATCAAACCTGCGAAGAGGTAGGTCTACCTGAATAGGTTGTTGTTCCACAACTCTTAGTGCAACAATCTCATCACCCACAACACTTTGTGGTTCCTGTTTAACCTCCATCTTGGTCTCAGTGTTATGGTCCTTATCTTGAATTTCTTCAAGATCGAATGTACTCCCACTAGTTTTTCTAGAAACAAAGTCCCTTTCTAGAAATACCCCAGTCTTTGCCACAATCACTTTGTGCTGATTAGGAATGTAGAAGTAATATCCCTTCGTTTCCTTGGGATATCCAACAAAATAGCACTTATTGGATTTGGGTCCCAGTTTGTCTGAGATTTGACATCGAACATAAGCCTCACAACCCCAAATCCTCATGAAAGACATCTTGGGATTTTTCCCTGTCCATATCGTATATGGTGTCTTTATCACAGCCTTGGATGATACACGGTTAAGTGTGAAGGCTGCTGTGTCTAGAGCATATCCCCAAAAGGATATAGGAAGATCTATGTGACTCATCATAGATCGTACCATATCTAATAGGGTATGATTCCACCTTTCGAATACACTATTCCACTGTGGTGTTCCAGGAGGAGTGAGTTGGGATAGAATCCTACACTCAGCTAGATAGTCACGAAACTCATGGCTAAGGTATTCACCACCTCGATCTGATCGAAGTATCTTAATACAATTGCCAAGCTGGTTTTGTACTTCATTCTTGAATTCTTTAAACTTTTCAAAGGATTCTGACTTATGTGTCATCAAATACAAATAACCATATCTACTGAAGTCATCAGTAAATGTAATGAAGTACCTATAACCACCTCTAGCAGCAACATTGAAAGGGCCACACACATCACTATGTATAAGTTCTAACAAGTCTGTTGCTCTCTCGTTGTGTCCACTAAAAGGAGTCTTGGTCATCTTGCCTAGAAGGAAAGACTCGCATGTCTCATATGATTCAAAATCAAATGAGTCCAGTAGCCCATCCTTATGGAGCTGGGATAAGCGACTCTCATTTATGTGACCTAAGTGACAATGGAAGAGATAGGTTTGGTTCAACTCATTTGACTTGAATCTTTTGGTAGTTATATTATAGATGGGGCTCTCTAAGTCTAGAATGTAGAGTCTGTTTATTAGAGGTGCACTATAATAGAACATATCATTTAATTAAATTGAACAACATTTGTTCTTTATTATAAATGAAAAGCCCTTCTTGTCTAAACAAGAAACTGAAATTATGTTCTTAGTCAGAGCAGGCACATAACAACATTTATCTAGTTCTAGTACAAGCCCAGAGGGCAAAGATACAAAATAAGTTCCTACAACAACATCAGCAACCCTTGCTCCATTGCCTACTCGTAGGTCCTCCTTGCCCTTTGTCAATGCCCTGCTATTTCTCAGCGCCTGCACATTAGTACAAATGTGAGATGCACATCCGGTATCTAATACCCATGATGAAGAAATAGATAGATTGACTTCTATGACATATATACATGAAGTAGAAGTCTCACTTCTCTTCTTCTTAAGATCTTCCAGGTATGCTTTGCAGTTACGCTTCCAGTGTCCAACTTCCTTATAGTGGAAGCAAGTCCCTTCCTTGGCCACCCCTCCTTTCGGTTTCAGTGCTTTGCCTTTGCCCTTGACTTGAGACTTTCCCTTACCTTTAGGCTTGCCCTTGCCTTTCTTCTTTTGCACCATCAAAATGGAGTCTCCCTTCTTAAGGTTGACCTCAACAGTTCTCAACATGCTAAGCATCTCAGGCAGTGACTTATCAATTTCATTTATATTGTAATTCATGAATAATTGATTGTAGCTTTCTGGCAAGGATTGCAAGATCAAGTCTGTGGCTAGTTCTTAGCCAAGTGGGAATCCCAACCTCGGTAGGTTCTCTATGTACCCAATCATCTTGAGTACATATGGACCTACAGGAGTCTCATCTTACATCTTGCACTGAAACAGTGCCTTAGAGATCTAGTATCTATCGTGCCTTGCTTGTCCTTGATACAGTTGACGAAGATGTTCAACCATATCAAAAGCATTCATGAACTCGTGTTGCTTTTGAAGCTCAGAGTTCATGGTCGTGAGCATGAGGCATGACACATCTAATGCATCATCTTGATGCTTCTTGTAAGCATCTCGGTCTACTCGCGAGGCAGTGGCAGGAGGTGCTTCCGGAATGGGCTGCTCCAGGATGTACAATTTTCTTTCTTATGTGAGAATAATTCTCAGATTCCTGTACCAGTCCAGGAAATTAGGCCCATTGAGCTTGTCCCTCTCAAGGACAGAACGAAGGGAGAGAGTGTTCGTTTTTGACGACATGACAATCTACAACATAAACATTGCAAAAAGTAAATATCATATTCCATTTATCATTTAATTAGGCATTTAATTAAATGATGCTCCCATTGAATTATAGGCCTTTTGTAGAATCGAGTCAAGGATGTAGTCAAACCACATTACTAGATTCATACAAACTAGCTATAATTCTCACGGGATAAGATCCACATCATACTACGCCTTGAGTTAGCTTTGGCTAAATCGCCCAAGACTTAGTATGATCGGTAGGTAACAAATTACCGATTACATCTCTATGCAACTCTTGTTTATAGGATCAAGATCCAAATTTACAAAAGAACTTGAGTTAGCTTTGGCTAAATCACCCAAGATTTAGTGTAAATGTGATCTTATCTTATCTTTCCAACCATTGGATTATGATTATAGTTTTACTCGATCCAATTGAGTTAACTAGTTTCACTCAATCTAATTGAGCTTATTCTCACCCAAGCTGTGATAGGTGGGACCAAGATTGTCCCTCTGCACCCTACCAAGATAATATGCGTTGCTATACTTTGGAAGATTCAACAACAATAAATGATCGAGGTAGCGATGAGTATCAAAACTTGGTAGACATTTCGAGTTGATTCGATTAAAGTTCTAATCTAATCGTGAATGTGTATCATATATGCATTAAGGCCTTAATTACCCTACACTAGCATGCATCACATACATACAAGCAAAATATACTAGCATGCATCATATACATACAAGCAAAATATAATAGCATGCATCATATACATACAAGCAAAAAATCATACTAGCATGCATCACATACATACAAGAAGAAACAAAATTTATATATATATCTATCAATTTTATATATATAATAATTAAATTGTGATGAGGTCATGGCCCTACTATGATCTTCTCAAGCCAATGAGAAGATCGGACGGTCAACCTAGGGTCAGTGGCTTCTTCAAGCGCCTCCTTTGACCGCCATGTGTCGTCGGCACCCTCCTCGTAACTCTGTCTACTAGTGGACCTTCCACCGCTTCATTTTTGTACATTACAAACATGAAACTCGAGTTATATTCGAGTCTAAAAACTATTTACAATAGGAATATTAAAAGGAGAGGCATGACGCGCAGGTCACATACCATATACAACATGCACAACACAAAAACGACGCGCAAGCCGTATTATGAATTACAACACATTTTATTCAATCACATTGGGGTTCTTGGGCCATGACCATCATAGTATAATACATAATTCTAAATTATGTATTTTATATAAATTTCTATAATTTTCCTATCCTTTTTTTTTTTTCAATTTTGTGAATCTCATCTATGCAACGGTCCGGCTAAATGATTTTCGGGCCCGATCGTGGGACAATGCCCCTTGCGGGGTTAGGGGCAATGCCCCTTCTCGCAAAATGAATCTTGCGAGTATCCCATCTTGATCTTACAGTGCCTTAAGTCACTGTACCAAAAGACTAAAGCGAGATTTCGCCGTTTCGAAGAGTTTTTCTCGATAGTTGAAGCCTACAAGTGTCCAAACACTTGTTGCTTCGACTCTAGGAGAAAATGCTCATAAAAATCTATAAAATTAGAAAAATTACAGAAACTCACAGATCTATAATTTTTCATATCTAATATAAAAATTACAAAACTAAACACGTACATGCTTCACACATGGCTCTGATACCACTTTTGGACTATTCGAGCCACAAAAATCGCTTTTTGCATTGCGGAAACCTCGAAAGTCGGCCACGGATCCGTGCGAAGATAAAAAAAAATAATACATGTACGTATTAAGAAAAACTTAGATCTACCTTAGATCTACTTGTGAAGAGCATTACCCTTGTAACGACGCCTTTCGTTTATCCCGCTCATCCAAATGGTTTGCCGGATCTCGTAGAGTGTCAAGCGTACACTCCTCTACAAGACACCAATAATAGGTGGAGAAGGTAACTTAGAGTGTGCTAGGACTCTTAGAAACCCACGGCAAGAAGGATGAGGGAGATCACAAGAGAGGAGGAAGGAAGAAGTGTTGGGGATCCTTGGAAGGCTACAGGGGGGTGAATAGTCTCTTTTTCGATTTCTAAAAAATGGTTAGCAGAAGCACAACAAAAACAATAGTAATAAAAATGAAAAAACAATGCCAACACGGAAGCCTTTATGTGGTTCGGAGATAATGCTTCTACTCCACGATGATCCTTATGGTGGATCAACCTAAATAATATTCACTAAGAAGCTTTCCCTTTTACAAAACCCTCCTCTTCTTACAAAAGATGAAGATGAAGAATAGAGAGGAGGAGGGGAATTAAAACACTTAGAAAGCTTGGAAAATTCATGGGGGCTTGAGAGAATGATCAGAATATAAGCATTAACTGTTGGTGCAGGGGCACTAGATAATCGAACCTGTGTTTTGATTATGGCAAAGACACAAAGTTAAGTTTACATCGTTATCTCATGAGCTAAATCAGGTGTGCAGAAAAGTGCTAAAGCTGGAGCTGAAGGCTAGCGACACCCGGAGGAAGCCGCGGTGGTCGGGCGACACTCGAGTGACTTCGGAGGGAGCCGAAGGAATCGAGTGGAAGGCCAGAAGCGAGAGCTACTATCGAGGTAAGCTCGTGTGAGTGAGAGATTGTAAGGTCGTGTCCTCTTTACGGGGACGACCGTAGGCGGCGATCCGATTAAGACTTCCCGTGGAAGGTCTAGGTCGAGATCGGATGCTTCGTTCAGTTGCGTATTGCTATTGTATCATTCTCCAGGGTAGACTCTTCTGCGGGGTGAATTAGCGTGATCATTCTTGGACATGGAACAATCGTGATGTCCATCGATCGTGGGAGGCATTAGTCGTGATGGCGGCGATTCACCAAGCTAGGTCAAAGCGGATAGCGTTTGGCGTGGCCCGCCAGCGATAAAATTTGGACAACTTCATGATCCGTTCCGAAAAAAGAGGAGACAAATTCAGAGGCCAAAATCTATAAAAGGAGGGGAGGATTCCATCTCCAAATCACATCAAGTTTATTCATCAAGTGCTCCTACAACGCCAACGCTCCAACACCGTCATAACACCGACGCGATGACAACCTCAGATCTTCTTCGTCGACAGCAGCATCTAGTAATTTATTTTAATATTGTATTTGTTCTTTTTATTCGTAACGAGGTGAGGTAGTCTTGTTGCCTCATCCTCATACTTCCGGATTTTGTGATCGTTGTCTCCTACCTCCAACGAGGAGGAGACGTTATAGTGATTTGCCCTCCGTACGCGGTCTAGGACCGATAGGGCCTTGGAGTAGCAACCGCTGGGTTGTGAACCAAGTAAAATAAACGTGTCGCTTTATTTTCCGTTGTGTTTACTCATTTAATTGTCTACTCGAACGAAACGTCAAAAAGTTTTACGATCGCTATTCACCCCCCCCTCTAGCGACGCTTATCGATCCAACATTAACCCTCTCAACCACCCCAAACCCTCTTTTTATAGAGAGAGAGTTATTTTTCCCATTGGACCATGATTAGTCGACTGATGTACAATAATCGATTGATGTACAATAGTCGACTGTTGTCGCGGCTAACGACTTCTGAACAGTCGGATTTGCGAGATTCATAAGCGTCATCATCCAACGTCATGCTCATCAGTCGACTGATCCCTCCATCAGTCGACTGATGGAGTGATAGTCGAGTGATCATGGTGCGCAGTCGAGTGAGACTCCATTATGTGCCCATGTTCGACTTGATTAGTTGAGTGCCACTGTTTGGTAGTCGACTGATGGTGACATCAGTTGACTGCCACGACTAGGCAGTCGACTGTTCGTCAGCTTTTCAACCTGTCTCAGTCGAGCACCTTATCAGTCGACTTCTACATCGTATCAGTCGACTGATACTAGTCAAGTATGAACAATTCATACTTTAATTGACTCCCTAGACCTAGACTCAACCTTCTAGCTCTTCCTTAAGCCTTGCGCCTCTAGGATCTCTCCGAGTCTGCGACTTGTTCATCCTTTGCGCTTGCTTCCAAGAGCTTCCTTCAGTTTTGTCATATCTTAGGTTTCCCTTTGCCAAAGTGTGCTTGGACTTTACATCGCCAAGACTACATGCTTGGACTTACGCTGCCAAGACTTGCCTTTGGACTTCCTTTGCCAAGGTCCACTTGGACTTTATGCCGCCAAGACTACATGCTTGGTCTTATGCCGCCAAGCCTTTTCCTTGGACTTCTCTTACCAAGATCACACTTGGACTTTGCCTTTACCAAGTTTTCATACTTGGATTTTCCTGTCACTTAAACATGTTCACAATTAGATCACAAAGTATTGCCTAACTTAGATGATTATCCAAACATCAAAACATATAAATGCTTGGGGCATTGTTGCACCAACAATCTCCCTCTTTTTGATGTTTGACAATCATTTAAGTTAGGTCTTTAACACATGCACATAATCATATTTTCAATATGAATTCTAACTTAAACATTCCTTCTCCCCCTTTGACATACATCAAAAAGAGAAGCATTCATAAATTTCATGAAAGAATTAAATTTTTGTATCTTGAACTAAGGTATAAGATTGAAATTAAGCTCCCCCTTAATCCAAGATATGGTTCATGATGTGTGAATAACATGTGGAGCAAAGCTAACAAAAGATTGGAGGTTAAATCCTAACTTTGCACCAACAATATAAGTTTAGGGGATGAAAAGATTTATATTATGAAACTCCCCCTAAAATATTGCATCAAACAGTCCTAAAAACTTCTTTATACTGAAGGTTATCATACCATAGTTTTAGACATTCAAAAATACACTAAAAGCCAGGAAATAGGGCTGTTTTTCAGAAAACACAAGGTATCAATCGACTGAATTCTGATTCAGTCGACTGCTACGCCCGAAGTCCACTTTTCTGATTTTTCAGCCCAACTTCAGAAATGCACCAAAAATTCTAGAAACATCAAAAAATCACGAAATTTTGTGTACACATTTCTGAAATCATTTTCTATCAAGGAAAAATAATTAAAAAATATATGTTTTCCAGATTTTGAGAATGATACAATTTTGAAATCTAGCAAAAACTTTAAGTATTTTGCAAACTTTGTATCACTTTTGTATTCCACTTGAAAACTGTTTTTCAAAGTTTGATAAATATAGTTTAAATTATGTTTTATTTGACATTTCCAATAATATTCTTGGAGCTATATGCACATTAATTGTGCATAAGTCTTCCCAATGATTGGTCCAATGAAGGATTAATGTCTCTAGATGATACTTTGGTTCATAGTAATGCATCATAACAAGTATGATGAACCAAATGCATCTTCCTAACATCTCACATGTTGTCTAAGTGGCTCAATACAAAAATCATGGTTTCTTAGGTGTTTTGTGAGATGCTTAAAGGTATAAATCCTAGAATTTCTATAGGATCATGCAAACCTACACCTTTATTCAACTAAGCACATCCTAAGTTCTCTCCTAAGTGATGAAAATTCTACTTCGGAGAGAGGCTTGGTAAAGATGTCGGCTAGATTGAACTTAGATTCAATGTAATTAAGCTCAATGTCCCCCTTTGCCACATGATCTCTAATGAAGTGATGTTTCACTTCAATGTGCTTGGTCCTAGAGTGATGCACTGGATTTTTGGTCAAATTTATGGTGCTCACATTATCACAAAATACTTTTATGTTGGAGTAAGATAGCTCATAGTCCTCTAAAGTATGTCTCATCCATAGTAGTTGAGCTACAAAATCACCCATAGCCACATACTCGGCTTCGGTGGTGGATAGGGCAACACAAGGTTGCTTCCTACTACTCTAACTAACTAGGGAGGACCCAAGGAATTGACATCCACCACTAGTACTCTTCCGATCTAATTTGCAACCGGCATAATTGGAAACAATGTACCCAACCAAATCAAAAGACCTAGTCCTAGGGTACCATAGTCCTACATTTAGTGTGCCTTTAATATATCTTAAGATTCTCTTAACGGCAACTAAATGAGATTCTTTGGCACATGATTGGTACCTAGCACACATACCAACCGCAAATAATATATCGGGTCTACTAGCAGTTAGGTACAAAAAGGCTACCAATCATACTCCTATAGAGTGTAAGGTCAATTTGTTTTCCTTCATGATCATTATCTATTTTTGTATTAGTTGCCATTTGGGTTGACACTACTTTAGCATTTTCCAAACTAAATTTCTTAATCATTTCCTTAACATATTTGGTTTGGTAAATATAAATTCCTTCACTTGTTTGTTTGACTTGTACTCCTAGGAAGAAATTTAGTTCCCCAACTAGACTCATTTCAAACTCATTTTCCATATTCTTGATGAAGTCTTGAAGGAGTTCATCATTTGTTGACCCAAAGATAATGTCATTAACATATACTTGGGCTACAAAGATGTCCTTTGATGTTGACTTTATAAATAGAGTTTGATCTACATTACCCCTCCTAAAGTCTTTAAAAATTAAGAAAGATGATAATCTTTCATACCAAGCCCGGGGAGCTTGTTTCAAACCATACAAAGCTTTCCTAAGCTTGTATACATGGTTTGGATAGTCCATATTCTCAAACCCGGGAGGTTATTCAACATATACCTCTTCCTTAATGAACCCATTAAGGAATGCCGATTTAACATCCATTTGATGGAGTTTGAAACCCATATAAGAGGCATACCCTAATAGGATCCTAATAGACTCTAACCTAGCAACCGAGGCATATGTTTCTGTTAGTGAAAGCCCTAGAGCCAATCATGTGATGATTGTTGTATGGACTTTATTGTATCATATTCCTATTAACAAAGGCATGGTTATTATATTTACTTGTATTGGTGCCAAATAATCAAGTATAATAATGTCCTTGAGTAGTAGGTTCTTATCTATATCAATCGATTGGTTGAATCGATAATGAGATGATATAGAGAACACTACTCTTAATCATTCCTAGTCAAGTATTAACATTCAGGGACAATGTTAATGCGTAGAGACTAGCATATAGGTCAACACGATGACTTGATCTCACAAGTCATGGATATGAGATATCAAGTTGACACATGAGTATGCATTGGAGAATGTATACTGAATGACTCGCCATGAGAAAGTATCATGGATCGTTATATGAGTGTCATATACTTTCTCATGTAGCTATTAGTATGACTATTAGTCCTTAGACCCGAAGTCACCATGGTTCCCTACATAAGGAGTTGCATACTTTGGCTTCGTCAAACGTCACCCGTAAATGGGTGGACTATAAAGGCGATTACTGGGTATGTAACAAATTATGCGGAGGGATGTGAGTGATGTAGATGGGATCTATCCCTCCTATATGACGGGAGTGACATCGTTATTCTTGATAGAGTGAGACCACGAAGTGCATGACCATGCCCAAATGAGTCAATATGAGATATTGAGCTCATTTGATTAGAGTGAGTCTACTTGGAGTTCAAGATATAGATTGTACCGAGGATGACACGGTCTATGCCTCAATTGGTCAATCTAGATGTCATGGATAGAGGGACATTGTCACATATTGCGAGAGTCACAATTAGTAGTCACAAAGGTGATGTTGGATCTCAACATTCTTGTAACTTGGGTAGCAATGATGTGTTGCTAGATACCTCTCATTACTTATGTTCCTAAATTGGTTTAGGGACATTGCCAACGTTACAAGAACCTATAGGGTCACACACAAAGGGCAATTAGATGGAGATTAGGTTCATATGATGAACCATGAGGATTAGGTTCATGGGATGAACCAAATTGGATTAAGAGTAATCCAAATTAGACTAATTGAGTTAGACTCAATTTGATTCAAGTGTTGAATGAGTCTAAATTAGATTTGATTCATTGAGTCAATTTAAATTAATGAATAGAGATTCATTAAATTAAATTGACTTGAATCAAGTGGTTAGATTTGATCAACCATGGTAGATAAGAGGTCAAGTTTGACTTGACTTGAGAGGGAAGATGAATGGTCAATTTTGACTTGACCAATTGCCATGTCATGGTGACATGGCATGGGGGTCGGCCAATGATGGTGTTCCACATCATCATTGACTTATCATGTGGTGCCACCTCATGAGGGAGACCAAGAGCCATTGGCTCTTGGAGTTACATGCATACATGTAACCCCCCAAGATATGGTGGCTGGCCACTTTATTCCATTAGATGGAATTCATTTGGTGAGTAACTCCATCTTCTTCTTCCTTGGATCTTCTTCCTCTCAAGCTCTCTCCCAATCCTATCTTGGCCGAAACTTCCAAGGAGTGCTAGCACACTCTATGTTGTTTTTCTCCACCATTTGTCTGTGTGGATCCCAATAGAGGAGTGTACACTTGACACTCTTGAGTTCCGGCAGAGCATTTGGACGAGCGGGATAAGCGAAGGGCGTCACTACGAGGGTAATGCTCTCATCTTGTAGATATAAGGTAGATCTAGGGTATTTAAACACATACATGTTTTATTTTTTTTATATGTTCGCACGGATCCGTGGTCGGACTTTCGGGGTTTCTGCAACACAAAAAGCGATTTTTACGGCTCGAAAAGTCCAACAGTGGTATCAGAGTCACGTGCGAAGCATGTATGTGTTTCATATTTGTAATTTTTGTATTAGATATAAAAATTACTGTTTTTTAAGTTTCTGTAAATTTCCTATTTTTATAGAATTTTTGGATATTTTTCTCGAAGAGTCGAAGCAACGAGTGTTGGGACACTTGTAGGCTTCAACCGCCGAGAAAAACTCTCCGAAATGGCGAGTTCTTGCTTTAGGTTTTTGGGAAAGTGACCTAAGTCATTGTAAGATCTAGTAGGGACACTTGTAAAGTTTATTTTTGCGAGTAGGGGTGCTACCCCTATCTCCGAAAGGGGCCTTGTCCCGCGATCGCGCCCGGAAACCGCTTAGCGGGACCGTTACGAAGAGGTGACTCATAAAATTGAAAAAAATAAGAAAAATTATAGAAATTTTCTATAAAATACATAATTTAGAATTATGTATAATTCTGTGATGGTCATGACCCATAACCCCAATATGATTGGATGATAATGTGTTGTAATTCATAATACGGTCTGCGTGCCGTTTTTGTAATTATGCTTGTTATTTAGGGTATGCGACTTGCACGTCGTGCCTCTTCATTTTAAAATTCTAGTTGTAAATAGTTTTAGACTTGAATGTAACTCGAGTTTCATATTTGTAATGTATAAAATGGAGCGGTGGAAAGTCCACTTGTAGACGAAGTTACGAGAAGGGAGTCGACGACATATGGCGGTCAAAGGAGGCGCTTGGAGAAGCTGCTAACCCTAGGTTGACCGTCCAATCTTCTCATTGGCTTGAGAAGATCATAGTAGGGCCATGACCACATCACAATTAATTTTATATATATATATATATATATATATATTTGTTTTTGCTTGCATGTATGTGATGCATGCTAGTAGAATAATGCTTGTATGTATATGATGCATGCTAGGATATTTTTCTTATATGTATATGATGCATGCTAGAATAATTCTTGTATGTATGTGATGCATGCTAGTGTAGGATAATAAAGGCCTTAATGTGTATATGATACACATTATGATTAGATTAGATCTTAATCGAATCAACTCGAAAATGCCTACCAAGTCCTTGATACCTATCACTACCTCGATCATTTGTAGTTGTTGAATCTGCCAAAGAAGAGCAACGCATATTATCTTGGTAGGGTGAGGAGGGACAATCTTGGTCCCGCCTATCACGACTTGGGTTAGAGTAAGCTCAATTAGATTGAGTAAAACTAGTTAACTCAATTGGATCGAGTAGAACTATAGGCATATTCCAACCGTTGGAAAGATAGAATAAGATCACATTTACACTAAATCTTGGGTGATTTAGCCAAAGCTAACTCAAGGCCTTTTGTAAATGTGGGTCTTGATCCTATAAACAAGAGTTGCATAGAAATGTAATCGGTAATGTGTTACCCACTGATCATACTAAGTCTTGGGCGATTTAGCCAAAGCTAACTCAAAGCTTAGTATGATGTGGATCTTGTCCCACAAAATTATAGCATGTTTGTATGAATCTAGTAATGTGGTTTGACCACATCTATTACTCGATTCTACAAAATTCCTATAATTCAGTGGGAGCATCATTTGATTAAAGGCCTAATTAAATGATAAAAGGAATATGATATTAATTTTCTACATTGTGTATGTTGTAGATAACTATGTCGACAAACACGAACACTCTCTCCCTGCGTTCTTTCCTTGAGAAGGACAAGCTCAATGGAGCAAATTTCCTAGATTGGTACAGGAATTTGAGAATCGTTCTCACCTAAGAAAGGAAACTGTACTTCCTGGAGCAGCCCATTCCGGAGGCACCTCCTGCCACTGCCTCGCGAGCTGACAAAGATGCTTACAAGAAGCATCAAGATGATGCATTAGATGTGTCATGTCTAATGCTTGCGACCATGAACTCTGAGCTTCAGAAGCAACACGAGTTCATAAATGCTTATGATATGGTTGAACATCTTCGTCAACTATATCAAGGACAAACAAGGCATGAGAGATATGAAGTCTCTAAGGCATTATTTGGGTCCAAAATGTAAGATGGGACTCCCGTAGGTTCATATGTACTCAAGATGATTGGGTATGTAGAAAACCTACAGAGATTGGGATTCCCACTTGGCCAAGAGCTGACCACTGACTTGATCTTGTAGTCTTTGCCACAAAGCTACAATCAATTTGTCATGAATTACAACATGAATGAAATTGATAAGCCACTGCCTGAGATGCTCAGCATGTTGAGAACTGCTGAGCTCAACCTTAAGAAGGGAAAATCTGACTCCATTTTGATGGTACAAAAGAAGAAAGGCAAGGGAAAGCCTAAAGGTAAGGGAAAGTCCCAAGCCAAGGGCAAAGACAAAGAACTGAAACCCAAAGGAGGGGTGGCCAAAGAAGGGGCTTGCTTCCACTGCAAAGAAGCTGGACACTGGAAGCATAACTGCAAAGCATACATGGAAGATCTTAAGAAGAAGAGAAGTGAGATTTCTACTTCAGGTATAAATGTTATAGAAGTTAATCTATCTATTTCTTCATCATGGGTATTAGATACTGCATATGCATCTCACATTTGTACCAATATGCAGACGCTGAGAAATAGCAAGGCATTGACAAAGGGCGAGGTGGACCTACGAGTAGGCAATGGAGCAAGAGTTGTTGTTGTTGCTGTAGGAACTTATGATCTATCTCTGCCCTCTGAGCTTGTACTAGAATTAGATGAATGTTGTTATGTGCCTACTTTGACTAAGAACATAATTTCGATTTCTTGTTTGGACAAGAAAGGATTTACATTTATAATAAAGAACAAATGTTGTTCAGTTTATTTAAATGATATGTTCTATTGTAGTGCACCTGTAATGAACGGGCTCTACTTTCTAGACTTAGAGAGCCCTATCTATAACATAAGTACCAAAAGGTTCAAGTCAAATGAGTCAAACCAAACCTATCTCTGGCATTATCGCTTAGGTCACATAAATGAGAGTCTCTTATCTCAGCTCCATAAGGATGAGCTGCTAGACTCATTTGATTTTGAATCATATGAGACATGCGAGTCTTGCCTTCTAGGCAAGATGACAAAGACTCCCTTTAGTGGACACAGCGAAAGAGCAACAGACTTGTTAGGACTTATACATAGTGATGTATGTGACCCTTTCAATGTTGCAGCTAGAGGTGGTTACAAGTACTTCATTACATTTACTGATGACTTCAGTAGATATGGTTATGTGTATCTCATGATACATAAATCAGAATCCTTTGAAAAGTTCAAAGAATTCAAGAATGAAGTACAAAACCAGCTTGGCAAGAGTATTAAGATACTTCCATCAGATCGAGGTGGTGAATACCTTATCCATGAGTTTCGTGACTATTTAGCTGAGTGTGGGATTCTCTCCCAACTCACTCCTCTTGGAACACCACAGTGGAATGGTGTATCCGAAAGGAAGAATCGTACCCTATTAGATATGGTACGATCTATGATGAGTCACACAGATCTTCCTATATCCTTTTGGGGATATGCTCTAGATACAGCAGCCTTTACCCTTAACCGTGTACCATCCAAGGCTGTGATAAAGACACCATATACGATATGGACGGGGAGAAATCCCAAGATGTCTTTCATGAGGATTTGAGGTTGTGAGGCTTACGTTCCACGTCAAGTCTCAGACAAACTGGGACCCAAATTCGATAGGTGCTATTTTATTGGATATCCTAAGGACACGAAGGGATATTACTTCTACATTCCCAATCAACACAAAGTGTTTGTGGCAAAGACTAGAGTTTTTCTAGAAAGGGATTTTGTTTCTAGAAAAACTAGTGGGAGTACGTTCGATCTTGGAGAAATTCAAGATAAGGACCATAACACTGAGGCCTTGATGGAGGTTGAACAGGAACCACAAAGTGTTGTGGGTGATGAGGTTGTTGCACAAAGAGTTATGGAACAACCACCTGTTCAGGTAGACCTACCTCTTCGCAGGTCTGATAGGGTACGTCGTCAGCCTGAGAGATACTTATTTCTCTTGTCTAACCATGATGACGTTATGCTCATTGAGAATGAGCCTACCTCCTATCAGGAAGCTGTGATGAGCCCAGACTCTGAGAAATGGCTAGAGGCCATGAGATCCGAGATGGAATCCATGTACATCAACCAAGTATGGACTTTGGTTGATCCACCTGAAGGGGTCAAACCCATTGGGTGTAAGTGGGTCTTTAAGAGAAAGACTGACATGGATGGACTTATGCTTACCTATAAGGGCCGATTTGTGGCTAAAGGTTTCAAGCAAATTCATGGTATTGACTATGATGAAACCTTTTCTCCAATGGCGATGTTTAAGTCCATTCGGATCATGCTTGCTATTGCAGCATACCACGATTATAAGATTTGGCAGATGGATGTCAAAACCGCATTTCTGAATGGAAACTTACTCGAGGATGTGTACATGACACAACCTGAGGGTTTTGTAGATCCACAACATACTGGGAAAGTATACAAGCTGCAAAGGTCCATTTATGGGATAAAGCAAGCTTCTCGGAGCTGGAATCTTCGATTTGATGATGCAATCAAACAGTTTAGTTTCATCAAGAATGAAGATGAACCCTGTGTCTACAAGAGGGTTAATGGGAACACAGTTGTCTTCCTTGTATTGTATGTGGATGACATACTATTCATTGGGAATGACATCCCTTCGCTATAGTCTGTGAAGACTTGGCTGGGGACATGCTTCTCAATGAAGGACTTAGGTAAAGCAGCCTGTATTCTAGGAATCAAGATTAATAGAGATAGATCTAAGAGATTGCTTGGCCTAAGTCAGAGTACATACATTGACACGGTATTACTACAGTTTGCCATGCAGAATTCCAATAAGGGACTTCTGCCGATGTCACATGGTGTGAGTGTTTTGAAGACTCAAAGTCCCTCTTCTAGAGAGGAGAGAGACCACATGGATAAGATCCCTTATGCATATGCTATAGGATCTATCATGTACGCCATACTATGTACTCGTCCTGATGTCTCGTATGCTTTGAGCATGATGAGTAGATACCAGTCAGATCTAGGTGAGCGTCACTGGATAGCAGTCAAGAATATTCTTAAGTACTTGAGAAGGACTAAAGAATATTTATTGATATTTGGAGGCGATTTGGAGCTAGCTGTAAAGGGTTACAGCGATGTCAGCTTTCAAACTGACCAGGATGATTATATATCACAGTCAGGGTTCGTGTTTTTCTTGAATAGTGGCACTGTGAGCTGGAAGAGTTCGAAGCAGGACATAGTTGTTGATTCTACAACAGAAGCCGAGTATATCACTGCATCTGAGGTAGCAAAGGAGGCAGTTTGGATCCGCAAGTTCATTACTGAGCTTGGGGTGGTTCCTAGCATAGCAGATCCCATAGTGCTCTATTGTGACAACAATGGAGCGATTGCGCAGGCTAAGGAACTTCGCTCACACCAGCAGACCAAACACATACTACGACGCTTCCATCTCATTCGAGAGATTATCGATAGAGGAGATGTAAAGATTTGCAGAGTACCCACAGAGGCTAATATCACAGATCCCTTGACCAAGGCTTTGGCACAGAAAAAGCATGATGGTCACACTAGGTCATTGGGTATTAGACACTACGGTGATTGACACTAGTGCTAGTGGGAGATTGTTAGTGAAAGCCCTAGAGCCAATCATGTGATGATTGTTGTATGGACTTTATTGTATCATATTCCTATTAATAAAGGCATGGTTATTATATTTACTTGTATTGGTGCCAAATAACCAAGTATAATAATGTCCTTGAGTAGTTGGTTCTTATCTATATCAATCAATTGGTTGAATCGATAATGAGATGATATAGAGAACACTACTCTTAATCATTCCTAGTCAAGTATTAACATTCAGGGGCAATGTTAATGCGTAGAGACTAGCATGTAGGTCAACACAATGACTTGATCTCACAAGTCATGGATGTGAGATATCAAGTTGACACATGGGTATGCATTGGAGAATGTATACTTAATGACCCGCCATGAGAAAGTATCATGGATCGTTATATGAGTGTCATATACTTTCTCATGTGGCTATTAGTATGACTATTAGTCCTTATACCTGAAGTCACCATGATTCCCTACATAAGGAGTTGCATACTTTGGCTTCGTCAAACATCACCCGTAAATGGGTGGACTATAAAGGCGATTACTGGGTATCTAACAAATTATGCGAAGGGATGTTAGTGATGTAGATGGGATCTATCCCTCCTATATGACGGGAGTGACATCGTTATTCTTGATAGAGTGAGACCACGAAGTGCATGACCATGCCCAAATGAGTCAATATGAGATATTGAGCTCATTTGATTAGAGTGAGTCTACTTGGAGTTCAAGATATAGATTGTACCGAGGATGACACGGTCTATGCCTCAATTGGTCAATCTAGATGTCATGGATAGAGGGACATTGTCACATATTATAGTAATACTTCGTTCCAGTTTACGTATTGCTAATTGATCCTACTAGGCGATATCGATATATCATCTGGCATTAAAATAATCGGTGGTCCATGTGCTTACAATACAATATTCGATAGCGAACAAAATATCTAGGATTGAAATTGACATCCACTACTTGTTCCAACTTAAGTGGAGATTAGGTTCATATGATGAACCATGAGGATTAGGTTCATGGGATGAACCAAATTGGATTAAGAGTAATCCAAATTAGACTAATTGAGTTAGACTCAATTTGATTCAAGTGTTGAATGAGTCTATTTAGATTTGATTCATTGAGTCAATTTAAATTAATGAATAGAGATTCATTAAATCAAATTGACTTGAATCAAGTGGTTAGATTTGATCAACCATGGGAGATAAGAGGTCAAGTTTGACTTGACTTGAGAGGGAAGATGAATGGTCAATTTTGACTTGACCAATTGTCATTTCATGGTGACATGGTATGGGGGTCGGCCAATGATGGTGTTCCACATCATCATTGACTTATCATGTGGTGCCACCTCATGAGGGAGACCAAGAGCCATTGGCTCTTGGAGTTACATGAATGCATGTAACCCCCCAAGATATGGTGGCCGGCCACTTTATTCCATTAGATGGAATTCATTTGGTGAGTAACTCCATCTTCTTTTTCCTTGGATCTTCTTCCTCTCAAGCTCTCTCCCAATCCTATCTTGGCCGAAACTTCCAAGGAGTGCTAGCATACTCTAGGTTGTTTTTCTCCACCATTTGTCCATGTGGATACCAATAGAGGAGTGTACACTTGACACTCTTGAGTTCCGACAAAGCATTTGGACGAGCGGGATAAGCGAAGGGTGTCGCTACGAGGGTAATGCTCTCATCTTGTAGATCTAAGATAGATCTAGGGTATTTAAATACATACATGTTTTATTTTTTTTATCTTCGCACGGATCCGTGGCCGGGCTTCCGGGGTTTCTGCAACGCAAAAAACGGTTTTTGCAGCTCGGAAAGTCCAACAATTTCATCATAGTCAAGTCATTCAACTTGATTAAAGCCCCTTGCAACTAACCTTGCCTTATTCCTAGTTATATTGCCTTGATCATCTAGTTTGTTCGTAAAGACCCATCTTGTAGTAATGATGGTATTGTCATTAGGTATAAGAACTAACTCCCATACTTGACTCCTTTCAAATTGACCCAATTCATCTTGCATTGCTAAGATCCAATCCGGATCAAGTAATGCATCATTGATTGTTTTGGGCTCAATTTGGGAGATTAATGCTATATGACTAGAGGGATCTCTATGAAATGACTTAGTCCTAACTCCTTGAGATAATTCACCTACACTTTGATTGAGAGGGTGATTTTGATGAACTCTTATTGTTCTATGAGGTGCATTAAATTGATTTTGATCATGATTATCCTCAACCCTTCTTTCATCATCGTAATCACCTCTTACTCCCCCTTGATTTAACTCTCCCCCTTGATCATTACCCCCTAAAGTTAAATCTTGGATTTTTTGGATAATGTTTTGATTTTTATCATTGATATCATTATCAATGGGGGATTTCCTAGGGTATGTATTAGAGGTTTAAAATTGGACATTTGAAGATTCCTCAATCTTTTGAGTTCTTTTATTATAAACTCTATACCCTACACTAGTGGATGAGTATCCAACTAGGATTCCCTCATCTGCTTTGGACTCAAATTTACCTAGGTTGTCTTTGGTGTTTAAAATGTAGACTTTGCATCCAAAGACCTTAAAATAGTGAATTGTTGGAATGTACCATTCCATAATTCAAATGGAATTTTTCTTAAAAACCTATGAATTAAGACCCTATTTTGGATATAACAAGCGGTGTTGACCACTTCCGCCCACAAGTAGCTAGGTAAAGAATATGCATTAAGCATAGTCCTAGTCGCTTCTTGTAGGGCACGATTTTTCCTTTCCATAATCTCATTTTGTTGGGGTGTTCTTGGACAAGAAAATTCATGCTTGTACCCTTGTTCTAGGCAAAAGTTTGAGAAGTTAGAACTCTCAAATTCTCCACCATTATCACTACGGATCTGATTGATTTTGAATTTTCTTTCATTCTCTACTCTCTTGCTAAATCCTATGATTATTCCTAGGGTTTCATCCTTATGTTTCATGAAAATACCCAAGTAAATCTAGAAAAATCATCTACTATCACTAAGCAATATTTACTACCAATCATGGAAGGAGTACTATGACAATCAAATAAATCCATATGCAATAGTTCTAAAGGTAAAGCGGTACTAAGTAAAGTTTTACCTTTGTGTGATGATTTTGATTGCTTCCCCTCTTGGCATGCATCACACATTTTATCCTTGAGATACTTGACTTTTGGCAACCCCTTGACTAACTTCATTTTGGCTATTTTGGCAATGTTCTTCATATTGATGTGCCCTAGCCTCCTATGCCAAAGCCAACTCTCTTCTTCTTTTGCAATAAGACACTTAGTAGAAGCATTAGTAGCATAGGATAAATCAACATAGTATATATTTGATTTCCTAAAGTCTACTAACATGCAATCATTTAAAGTTTTGTGTCTTATAAAATATTTTGAAGAATCAAATTGAACATCAAAATTGGCATCACATAGTTGACTTACACTAAGCAAATTAAATTTCATATTTTTAACTAATGACACTTTATGAATGGCAAGTTTGGGGGATACCTCAATTGTGCCTTTTCCTAGAATCTTAAGTTTACCACTATTTCCAAAAGACACCTTCCCCTTGCTAGTGTGGTTGATGGCGGAAAATTTTCTCTCATCACCGGTCATGTGTTTTGAGCACCCACTATCAACAATCCATAAGCTTAGTTCTTCTACCTATACAACATAAAAAATGCAAGCCTTAGGCACCCAAATTTGGGACCGATAGCATCAACTATATAACTTTTGGGGACCCAAGCCTTTTTAGCCTTGCTCCTAATGGTTGGTTTTCTACAAATTAGGGAGGTGAAGGCTACTTCTTTTTCCTTAGGCTTATATCCTATGCCGGCCTTGTTATAAATGACCCTTTGGTCCCTAATAATCATATCAAGATATTTGGACCCATTTGTAAACTTTTCTAAACATGCATGTAAATCACCTATTTCTTTCATAAGTTCATCATTCTCATTCCTAAGTATACATGCATCATCACAAGGTGGTACTACATTTTTAAGTGATTTAATTTCTACTTTTAAGTCCTTAATCCTAGTTTTTGATCTATTTAAGGCATTTTTAAGGCATGCAATGGTTTTGTAAAGTAAATCTATCCTAGGGGAGTCTCTTACCTCATCATCACTTGATGATGATTCATCGCTTGAGGATGAGGATGAAGTCTCCTCACTTGAGCTTTCAGCTTCCTCCTCTAAGACCATAAGAGCTAGGTTCCGGGTGGCATGACACATTTCTTCATCATCGGAAGAGTCTTCCAAGCTTAGTGTGTCCCATGTTTGTGCCACCATTGCCTCCTTCTTCTTCTTCTCCTTCTTTTTCTTTTCCTTCTCCTCCTTCTTCTTTAGTTCCGAGCAATGTGGCTTGATATGCCCTTTCTTGTTGCAACCATAACAAGTTACGTTAGATGTAGAAATTGAACTAGTTGAGGTTTTACCTTTGGAGGGTTGGAACATCCTCCTCACATCTTTCTTGGTGAGTTTCCTTGACCTCCCACCAAACTTATTCACATAGTGAGCTACCTCAATAGCCGATAGCTCGTCGTCGCTACTTGATGACTCCTCCTCGGATTTGGATGAGGAAGAAACTTCTTTCTTCTCCTTCTTATTTTTGTCCTTCTTCCCTACAAAAAGAGCTACACCTTTCTCTTTTGATGAAGTATTAGCTTGCTTGTTCAATTCAAATTCACAAAAGAGTTCATCTAATTTAACCAAAGAAAGATCCCTAGTGACCTTATAGGCATCTACCATTGAAACCCACAAGATTATTCTAGGGAAAGCTTGGAGAATGTACCTCATAAGGTCTTGGTTGTCGACCTTCTCACCTATCACATGTAGTCCATTGACTACTTCCTTGAAGCGACCATGCATTTGACTCACGGTTTCGTTGGTCTTCATGGCGAAGCTTTGGAGTTGGCCTATTAAGAGATCTCTCTGGGCTCTTCTTTATTTCCTTCGATCCCTCGTTGAGCTCAATTATCTTCTCCCAAAGCTCCTTTTTCGATTCAAAAGGCCCCACCTTACTTAGTTGCTCTTTGGACAAACCACATTGAAGTGTGGTTGTTGCTTTGGCGTTGGCTTGAGCCTTCTTGGCCATGTCCCTCGTCCAATCCTTGGTCGGTATGGGTGCTCCGTGTTCATCGACCGACTTCTCGAATCCGTCTATAACACTAAACCAATTATCAATATCATTCCTAAGGTAGTATTCCACCCTACCTTTCCAGTAGCCGAAATCGTTGCCGTCGAAGAATGGAGGCCTCGCCGTGCTATACCCCTATTGAAAATCCATTATGCTCCTGTTGATGGTTAGATCTTCCGACGTGATCCGGGCTCTGATACCACTTGTTGGGGATCCTTGGAAGGCTAGAGGGGGGGGTGAATAGCCTCTTTTTCGATTTATACAAAAATGGTTAGCGGAAGCAAAACAAAAACAATAGTAATAGAAATGAAAATACAATGCTAACATGGAAGCCTTTACGTGGTTCAGAGATAACGCTCCTACTCCACAACGATCCTTAAGGTGGATCAACCCAAATAATCTTCACTAAGAAGCTTTCCCTTTTACAAAACCCTCCTCTCCTTACAAAAGATGAAGATGAAGAATAGAGAGGACGAGGGGAATTAAAACACTTAGAAAGCTTGGAAAATTCATGGGGGCTTGAGAGAATGATCAGAATGTAAGCATTAACCCTCTCAACCACCCCAAGCCCTCTTTTTATAGAGAGAGGGATATTTCTCCCATTGAGCACGATCAGTCGATTGATGTACAACATCAGTCGACTGTCGTTGTGGCTAATGGCTTTTGAACAGCCGAATTCGCGAGATTCATAAGTATCATCATCCAATGGCATGCTCATCAGTCGACTGATCCCTCCATCAGTCAACCGATGGAGTGATCAGTCGAGTGATCACGATGCGCAGTCGAGTGAGACTCCATTCTGTGCCCGGGTTCGACTTGATCAGTCGACTGCCACTGTTTGGCAGTCGACTGATGGCGACATCAGTCGACTGCCACGACTAGGCAGTCGACTGTTCATCAGCTTTTCAGCCTGACTCAGTCGAGCACCTTATCAATCGACTGCTACATCATATCAGTCGACTGATACTAGTCAAGTATGAACAATTCATACTTGAATTGACTCCCTAGACCTAGACTCAACATTCTAGCTCTTCCTTAAGCCTTGTGCCTCCAGGAGCCCTCAGAGTCCGCAACTTGTTCATCCTTTGTGCTTGCTTCCAAGAGCTTCCTTCGATTTTTTCAAGTCTTGGGTTTCCCTATGCCAAAGTTCGCTTGGACTTTACACCGCCAAGACTACATGCTTGGACTTACGCTACCAAGACTTGTCTTTGGACTTCCTTTGCCATGGTCCGCTTGGACTTTACGCCGCCAAGACTACATGCTTGGTCTTATGCCGCCAAGACTTTTCCTTGGACTTCTCTTGCCAAGATCACACTTGGACTTTGTCTTTACCAAATCTTCATACTTGGATTTTCCTGTCACTTAAACATATTCACAATTAGATCACAAAGTATTGCCTAAGTTGGAAGATAATCCAAACATCAAAACATATAAATGCTTGGGGCATTGTTGCACCAACAAGAAGATGAAGTTAATTCTCACTAACTTCACACTAATGCACATCTAAAGAGGCCGGCCACTTCATGGAGGGTAAAATACCTCCATGTAATACCAAGAGCCATGGCTCTTGGTCTCCCTCATGAGGTGGCACCCCATGATGTGTCCATGATGATGTGGAACATCATCATTGGCAGGCCCCATGCCAAGTCATCATGACGTGACATTTGGTCAAGTCAAACATGAGCATTCATCTTCCCTCTCAAGTCAAGTCAAACTTGACCTCTTATCTCCCATGGTTGATCAAATCCAACCATTTGATTCAAGTCACTTTAATTTAATGAATCTCTATTCAATGGTTTAAATTGACTCAATGAATCAAATCTAAATTAGACTCATTCAACACTTGAATCAAATTGAGTCCAACTCGATTAGTCTAATTTGGATTACTCTTAATCCAATTTGGTTCATCACATGAACCTAATGCTCATGGTCCATCATATGAACCTAATCTCCTGTTGGTGCAGTGGGCACCTAAGTCGAACCTATGTTTTGATTATAGCAAACGATACAAAGTTAAGCTTATATTGTTATCTCACGAGCTAAATCAAGTGTGCAGAAAAGTCTCAATGCTGGAGCTGAAGGCTAGCGACACCCGGAGGAAGCCGCGGTGGTCGGGCGACACTCGAGTTACTTCGGAGGGAGCCGAAGGAATCGAGTGGAAGGCCGGAAGCAAAAGAGACAAGTAAGTATCGAGGTAAGCTCGTGTGTGCAAGCGTAAGTGAGGTCGTGTCCTTTGTACGGGGACGTCCTTAGGCGACGATCCAACCCAAGACTTCCCATGGAAGGTCTATGTTGAGATCGGACGGCAAGTGGCCATCGAATTCACTTGTATTTTGAGCTAAACTCCTTTTTTAGTCAAAACCAGTTCAACCGGGCAGCTTCAACCGGCCATTCAACGGCGGCAGCTCAACCGCCGGGCTTCAACCGGTGGTCAAAAATCAGCCTCGAGGAGTCAAGCTTTATCACCATTTTTCAAGGAGTTTTGTGCCCATTTGTGATTGGTTGAAGACCCATTCGTTGAGGGGCTTAAAGGCTATAAAAGGAGGGCCAAACCTAGGGTTTTTCATCAATTCAAAAGCTTCCAAGTGCTTCCGATACGCTCCGACTCTCCGACATCCCTACGACGAAGCGCTGCCGAGACGACGACTAAAGCTTCAACCTCCAATCCTTGAAGTCGTCGGTATAATCTTTAATTTTGTATAAGTTGTCTTTATTTTCAAGCATTAAATCATATCAAGGAGAGGGGGAGTGTCCCTCTACCTTGAATCTTTATTGAGTTTTTGTATTCATTTAACTCCTATCTCTATCGAGAAGGAGTTCGTTTAGTATTTGCCCTCCGTGCGTGGTCAAGGACCATTAGGGCCTTGGAGTAGTAGCCGTAGGCTACGAACCAAGTAAAAAACCCTCGTGTTTTATTTATTTATTGCTATCTTACTCGCGCTAATTCAATTCGAACGATTACGAAGAAGTTTTTATCGCTATTCACCCCCCCCCTCTAGCGCTCAAATCGATCCAACAATTGGTATCAGAGCCGGGGGTTGCTAAGATTTGGTGAAACCACCAATCTAGCCTTTTTACAGATTTATTTTTCCTTTAATTCTATTTTTTTTTTATTTCGCTTTGTTAAAATTTTCTCCCGCACTACTAATCCAAGACGCGAGTCTTGGTACTAGTTTTGTGTTTTTGTCAATTGCTAGTTTCTTCGTCTTCGTCTCTTTTTGTCTTTTGTTTTAATGGCCCATCTCGAGGGTTTTAGCACCGTCCGACCTCCGTTTTACAACGGAGATGACTTCCGTTATTGGAAGGGTCGGATGGAATGCTTTCTCAAAACCCAAATCGAGATGTGGATCATAATCCAAACGGGTTTCACACTTCCAACTAATGAAGTGGGTGACTCCTTGGATTATGATCAATGGACCGTTGCAACAAAACGACAAGTCGAAGCCGACGCCAAGGCAACACAAATCCTCCAATGCGGCCTATCCAAGGAGGAGTTAAATCGCGTCGGCCCCTTCATAAGCGCAAAGGATCTTTGGACTAAACTAATCGAGTTACACGAAGGATCGGATCAAGCCAAGGTATGTAAGCGTGATTTGTTATTCAATAAATTGTACACACTAAAAATGCAGGAACACGAATCCGCGACGCAACTCCACGCCCGTGTCCAGGACATAAATCAACAACTTACACGCAATCGGGCAAAAGGTCGAAAACCGCGACCTTATACGGTATGTTCTAAACTCTTTTCCGAGGACTACCTTGTGGGCATCCATGGTCGATGCCTACAAGGTCTCCAAGGATCTTTCTAAAATTAGGTTAGATGAACTCTTTCGGATTTCAATTACATGAACAATCCAACTCGGAACCCGAGAGGTATAGCTTTATTTGCAGGATCAAAGAAGAAGAAAATCGCAAGCCACCACCAACCAAAGAGGAAGATGAGTCCGAAGAAAGAAGTTGACCGGAATTAGAACTAATGAACCTAGCTCGAAGAATAGCCAAGGGACGAAAGCGAACCACGACTCGACCCAACCAAGGTAAACCTAAAAGTTCTAATATTAGGTGTTATGAGTGTAACAGGTTTGGACATATCAAGTACGAGTGCCCCAAGCTCAACCACCAAGGACCTAAGCACAAGAAGGCCCTCAACGCGACATGGGAAGAAGTGTCATCCGAAGAAGACGAAGACCACGTCTTCATGGCGAAATCAATTGAGTCAGACACGAAGACCGAACCCGAACTTGAGTCAGAACCGGAGGATGATTCGGACTACGAAGCAACCTTCAAGTCAAGCCACGGATACGCATCCGGTTCAAAAGATACCCTTAAGGTGAGTCGTACTTTATTTAATACTTTACATAATACGGTTAGGTTTTTGTCTAGGAAGTTAGCTAAGTCCGAGTCCAAGGTCGAGACCCTGGTTGAGGAAGTTAAACTCCTCAAACACGAGGTCTCCCTAACCTCTTCGACTAGTCGAGTTCAAGAGAAGGACTCAACTCGGGTTGAAAAACTCGAAGTTGAGAACTCACTCTTGAAAAGTCAAGTCGAAGATCTTAGGAATACGTTGGAAAGGTTTACTTTGGGATCCAAAGGACTTGACCTCCTACTTGGATCGCAAAGGGCCGTGTACAACAAGGCCGGACTAGGGTTTAGCTCAAACACGACCAATAAGTCGTATATGTCAATCGTAAGTAGACATAAAAAATGTGTCCAAGCATGGGTCCCTAAGACCACTTTGATTTCAACTCTAGGATCTAACTCGTACTGGGTTCCCAAGGACCAAATCCACTATGTGGATAGACCGAACCGATTCAACCGTCTAGGGGGAGTCAGTACAAAACATGTTTGTGCTTTAACTTAGAAATTGCATGCTTAGTTTTTTTTTTTTTTTTGTTTTTTTTAACTCACTTGGAATACACAAATAACCAACTAAAAAATCCTTCGAAAAGATTGAGCCTCGGGGAGCCTCTTTTCAAATAACCAACTAAAATCCTTCGAAAAGATTGAGCCTCGGGGAGCCTCTTTTCAAAAATAACTAGTTAGACTAGGAAATAGTCTTAGGTGAGTCAAGTCATCATTTTCTTGAACATGACTTTGTCTAAGGAAGTGGTCGATGATCCGATAAAAGAAGGCCCCTGTGCCTCGCCACGACCTGGAAGCCATGATCTTGAAAAGGTAAACTTGACAAGCCTTGGGTTAAATCCAAATCTAACATAAATTTACTTGAACCTAAATCCACTTAATCAATTGGAAATCATCTCAACATAAAGTTACTTGAACCTAAATGCACTAAATCAACTTAATTGGAAGTCATCTCACAAAAAAAACACACATAACATGCTTGATCATATAGACATAGGTGAGATGACCTAGGTTTAACAACTTACAATCATTTTTTTTTAAATAAAAAATCTAACATCCAATCCAACCACCTTGTGTGTAGGATCAATGGATGTTGGACAGCGGTTGCTCCCGACACATGACCGGGGATCAACTCAAATTCACAAAGCTTCGATTCAAACGACAAGGATCGGTAGCCTTTGGGAATAACGGCAAGCTCAAAATCATCGGTTCAGGTGATATCGAGCTTAACTCGAATTTTGTTATTAAAAATGTATTACTTGTAGAGAATTTTGAATATAACCTGCTTAGCGTAAGCCAATTATGTGACAATAACTATAAGGTCGTATTTCTAGAAAATGATGTTGGATCGATTTGAGCGCTAGAGGGGGGGTGAATAGCGATAAAAACTTTTTCGTAATCGTTCGAATTGGCACGAGTAAACGCAGCGGAAAGATAGCAATAAATAAATAAAACACGAGGGTTTTTTACTTGGTTCGTAGCCTATGGCTACTACTCCAAGGCCCTAATGGTCCTTGACCACGCACGGAGGGCAAATACTAAACGAACTCCTTCTCGATAGAGATAGGAGTTAAGCGAATACAAAAACTCAATAAAGATTCAAGGTAGAGGGACACACTCCCTCTCCTTGATATGATTTAATGCTTGAAAATAAAGACAACTTATACAAAATTAAAGATTATACCGACGACTTCAAGGATTGGAGGTTGAAGCTTTAGTCGTCGTCTCGGCAGTGCTTCGTCGTAGGGATGTCGGAGAGTCGGAGCGTATCGGAAGCACTTGGAAGCTTTTTAATTGATGAAAAACCCTAGGTTTGGCCCTCCTTTTATAGCCTTTAAGCCCCTCAACGAATGGGTCTTCAACCAATCACAAATGGGCACAAAACTCCTTGAAAAATGGTGATAAAGCTTGACTCGAGGCTGATTCGTTGAACTGCCACGGCTGAATTGGGCGGCGGTTGAATGCCACCGGTTGAACTGGCGGTTGAACTGGCAGCCACGTTTTTGACTAAAAAGGAGTTTAGCTCAAAATACAAGTGAATTCGATGGCACTTGCCGTCCGATCTCAACATAGACCTTCCATGGGAAGTCTTGGGTTGGATCGCCGCCAAAGGACGTCCGCATACAAAGGACACGACCTCACTTACGCTTGCACACACGAGCTTACCTCGATACTTACTTGTCGCTTTGCTTCGGCCTTCCACTCGATTCCTTGGCTCCTCCAAGTAACTCGAGTGTCGACCACCGCGCTTCCTCCGGTGTCGCTAGCCTTCACTCCAAAGATTGAGACTTTTCGCACACTTGATTTAGCTCGTGAGATAACAATATAAGCTTAACTTTGTATCGCTTGCTATAATCAAAACATAGGTTTGACTTAGGTGCCCAGCACCAACAATCTCCCCTTTTGATTTATGGCAAACCCACATACAAAGTTAAGCAAGCATGAAGAATAATAATGTGCATGAGAAAAAATGAAGATTAAGTTGGAGTAGTAAGGATTTTCTTCAAGTACTCTTGAGGAAACCTCCCCCTTTACCGAGGGTGAGTCTTTGAAGAAAGACCTTAATCCTCCCCTTTGAGGGTTGCTTTAAGTAATTAAAATTAGCTTTAGTAAAACGTTTTAGTTAAGCCCTTTCTCCCCCTTAAGTAAAACACTAACATAAAATAAGTTAAGAATTCTCTTAACTTGGCCTTTTGTCAAAAGTTAAATAAGTTCTCAAAACCTAAAGTTAACTTTTGGTTTAAACATGAAGTAAGAGTTAAGTTATCAAAAAATTTGACCCTTAACTTTGGCCTTTTCTCCCCTTTGCCGTATATCGAAAAGAGTAAGGGTGTGTGGAAATCAAAATAATTGCTAAATTTAAAGTCCAAGCATGGTTCCACATTTTTATTAAAAAATAGTATATTGAAAATAAGCTCATCTATGAAATGTTCGACTCATATTTGGCTTGATTGATATGAAGGATCAACCAGATCTGGTGAGTCGGTTAGTATGTATGATTATACTCCATGGTTCATAGCGATGCACTAGCTCTACATCTGGAACCAGGAGTAAGGTCCTAACATCTCACGCCCATCTACGTGGCTAAGTACACAAACACATTAGTCCTATGTGTTGTGATATGTATTGGCTCCTTAAATCTATAGGTGCATGATATCTAAGGTATGTCCTATGCTAGTTCCATGAAAAAGTAAGAAATAGTAGTAAGAAAATATAATTTACAAGTTCCTATTCTATTACGCACATGCCTAATTTTCGTCTCAAGAGACTAAATTCGGCTTCGGGTAGTGGTTTAGTAAATATGTCTGCTAGGTTAGACTTCGAGTCAACATATTCGAGTTGTATGGAGCCGTTGGCTACATGTTCTCGAATGAAATGGTGTTTTACCTCTATATGCTTTGTTCTTGAATGGCATATAGGGTTCTTAGTTAGATTTATCGAACTTATGTTGTCTACAAAAATTTTAGTTTTGGTGAAGTCCAACCTAAAGTCTCGGAGAGTGTGCTTCATCCAAAGAAGTTGAGTTACACACTCACCCATCATAGCGTATTACCCGGTGGTAGATAAGGCAACACAATGTTGCTTCCTCGCACCAACTCACTAGACTTGAGCCGAGTAGTTGACAACAACCACTCGTGCTCTTTCTATCGAGTTTACTACCGGCATAATCCGAATCGGAGTAGCCGATTAGTTCGAACTCCGTAGATCTAGGGTACCAAATACCAACGTTAAGTGTACCCTTAAGATATCTAAGGATACGCTTAACTAGGGTTAGGTGAGACTCCTTAGCACAGGTTTGAAACCTGGCGCACATACTTACTGCGAATAGGATGTCGGGTCGACTCGCAGTTAAGTATAGGAGACTTCCTATCGCGCTCCTATAGTACTTTAAGTCAATGGACTTACTTTCTAGGTCTTCTCCTATGTTAACATTAATCGCCATTGGGGTGTTTATTATCTTAGCGTCTTGCATTCCAAATCTTTTAATTAACTCCTTAGTGTATTTTTGTTGATATAGGTATATACCATCCTTAGTTTGTTTAATTTGTAGACCTAAAAAGAAACTTAACTCACCTACTAAGTTCATTTCAAACTCACTTTCCATGAGTGAAACGAACTCGTTTAGTAAGGCTGAGTTAGAGGTTCCAAAAATTATATCGCCTCGTAAATTTGAGCTATGAATATTTCTTTACCTAAGGTTTTTACGAAGAGAGTTGAGTCAACTAAGCCTTGGTTAAACCCTTTTGACTTAAGATGGATTGAAAGTCTCTCGTACCAAGCTCGAGGAGCTTGTTTAAGTCCATAGAGAGCTTTCTTAAGTTTTAGAACATGGTCGGGTTTATCTAGATTTTCGAATCCGGGGGGTTGGCTAACATAAACTTCTTCTTTAATGTATCCATTTAAGAATGCCGACTTAACATCCATTTGAAACAACTTAAATCCTCGATGTGCGGCATAAGCTAGCAACATTCGAATGGATTCGAGTCTAGCTACTGGGGCATAGGTTTCATCGTAATCTAAGCCTTCGACTTGACTAAACCCTTTGGCGACTAACCTAGCCTTGTTTCTAACTACTTCACCTTTATCATCAAGCTTATTTCGAAACACCCACCTTGTTCCAATTATCGTTTTGTCTTTAGGTGGTGGTACTAATTCCCACACTTCATTTCTAGTAAATTGAGCTAGCTCTTCTTGCATTGCAATAATCCAATCGGGATCAAGAAGAGCTTGTTCAATTGATTTGGGTTCTATCTTTGAAATTAAGGAAATTTGACTAAGGTTCCTATAGGATGCTCTAGTTCGAACTCCTAGATTAGGATCTCCTATCACTTGATCGATAGGGTGGTTAGTCTGAATCCTAGATTGGGTTGGGTTTGTGTCACCTAATGCTTGATCAATGGGGTGACTTGGTTGAACACTAGTTTGACTCGGATCACTTGTTACTTGGTCGACAAGAGAAGTTGGTTGATGTGGATTAGACTCGATCTCAGGGTCAGAGTTAGGTCTAGTATGAGTAGGCTCGCTAATTGGGGTTGCCGGGGGTTTTGTAGGTTCATGTCCTTCATCAAATACTACATTGATAGTCTCCTCGACTCTAAGGGTGTCGTGGTTATATACTCTATAAGCTCGACTTGTAGTCGAGTATCCTAGAAAGATTCCTATTGGTTTTGATGTAAATTTTCCTAGGTAATCCTTAGTGTTTAGGATATGTACCTTACACCCAAATACCCTAAAGTACTTGATGTTAGGTATTTTATCGTGATAAATTTCGTACGAGGTCTTAAGGTGCCTCTTTACCATAAGGATCCTATTTTGGACATAGCAAGCCATGCTAACGGCTTCTGCCCAAAACCTATCGGGTAGGTCGTATTCGTTCAACATGGTCCTAGCGGCTTCTTGTAGAGTTCGGTTTTTCCGCTCCACTAGGCCATTTTGTTGAGGGGTCCTAGGGCAAGAGAATTCATGGTGGTATCCGTTTAGGTTACAGAAGTCGGTGAACCTTTGATTTTCGAATTCACCACCATGATCGCTTCTAAGTCTTTTAACCTTAAGGTCTTTTTGATTCTCGATTAATTTGAATAGATTGATTAATTGATCTAGGGTATCATTTTTATGTTTGATGAACCTAACCCTGGTAAACCTGGAGTAGTCGTCAATTATGACTAAGCAATATTGACTTTTATTGAGTGACTTGGCTCCATGTGAATCGAATAGATCCATATGCAGGAGCTCAAGTACACTTGAGGTTCGTTCTTGGTTAGTTAACTTGTGTTGTGTCCTAGGTTGTTTTCCTTGTTGACAAGCATTACAAATTTTATTAACCAAGTTGTTGAGGTTGGGTAAGCCTCTGACTAAGCCACTCTGACTCATCTTGTGGACGAGTCTTGGGTGCGAGTGACCGAGTCGTCGGTGCCACAACCATGATTCCTCTTGCCGTGTCATAAGACACTTAGTTGAGGAGTTAATTAAGTTGATAGTGTAAATGTTGTTATTCCTAGTCCCTTTAAGAATTGTTTTAGAGGTTTCGTTTGTATTAATTATGCATTCATTTTCTAGAAATACGACCTTATAGTTATTGTCACATAATTGGCTTACGCTAAGCAGGTTATATTCAAAATTCTCTACAAGTAATACATTTTTAATAACAAAATTCGAGTTAAGCTCGATATCACCTGATCCGATGATTTTGAGCTTGCCGTTATTCCCAAAGGCTACCGATCCTTGTCGTTTGAATCGAAGCTTTGTGAATTTGAGTTGATCCCCGGTCATGTGTCGGGAGCAACCGCTGTCCAACATCCATTGATCCTACACACAAGGTGGTTGGATTGGATGTTAGATTTTTTATTTAAAAAAAATGATTGTAAGTTGTTAAACCTAGGTCATCTCACCTATGTCTATATGATCAAGCATGTTATGTGTGTTTTTTTTTGTGAGATGACTTCCAATTAAGTTGATTTAGTGCATTTAGGTTCAAGTAACTTTATGTTGAGATGATTTCCAATTGATTAAGTGGATTTAGGTTCAAGTAAATTTATGTTGAGATGATTTGCAATTAAATTGATTAAGTGAATTTAGGTTCAAGTAGATTTATGTTGAGATGATTTCCAATTGATTAAGTGGATTTAGGTTCAAGTAAATTTATGTTGAGATGATTTGCAATTAAATTGATTAAGTGAATTTAGGTTCAAGTAAATTTATGTTAGATTTGGATTTAACCCAAGGCTTGTCAAGTTTACCTTTTCAAGATCATGGCTTCCAGGTCGTGGCGAGTCACAGGGGCCTTCTTTTATCGGATCATCGACCACTTCCTTAGACAAAGTCATGTTCAAGAAAATGATGACTTGACTCACCTAAGACTATTTCCTAGTCTAACTAGTTATTTTTGAAAAGAGGCTCCCCGAGGCTCAATCTTTTCGAAGGATTTTAGTTGGTTATTTGAAAAGAGGCTCCCCGAGGCTCAATATTTTCGAAGGATTTTTTAGTTGGTTATTTGTGTATTCCAAGTGAGTTAAAAAAAACAAAAAAAAAAAAAAAACTAAGCATGCAATTTCTAAGTTAAAGCACAAACATGTTTTTGTACTTGACTCCCCTAGGCAGTTGAATCGGTTCGGTCTATCCACATAGTGGATTTGGTCCTTGGGAACCCAGTACGAGTTAGATCCTAGAGTTGAAATCAAAGTGGTCTTAGGGACCCATGCTTGGTCACATTTTTTATGTCTACTTACGATTGACATATACGACTTATTGGTCGTGTTTGAGCTAAACCCTAGTCCGGCCTTGTTGTACACGGCCCTTTGCGATCCAAGTAGGAGGTCAAGTCCTTTGGATCCCAAAGTAAACCTTTCCAACGTATTCCTAAGATCTTCGACTTGACTTTTCAAGAGTGAGTTCTCAACTTCGAGTTTTTCAACCCGAGTTGAGTCCTTCTCTTGAACTCGACTAGTCGAAGAGGTTAGGAGACCTCGTGTTTGAGGAGTTTAACTTCCTCAACCAGGTCTCGACCTTGGACTCGGACTTAGCTAACTTCCTAGACAAAAACCTAACCGTATTATGTAAAGTATTAAATAAAGTCGACTCACCTTAAGGGTATCTTTTGAAGCAGGATGCGTATCCGTGGCTTGACTTGAAGGTTGCTTCGTAGTCCGAATCATCCTCCGGTTCGACTCAAGTTGGTTCGGTCTCGTGTCCGACTCAATTGATTTCGCCATGAAGACGTGGTCTTCGTCTTCTTGGATGACGCTTCTTCCCATGTCGCGTTGAGGGCCTTCTTGTGCTTAGGTCCTTGGTGGTTGAGCTTGGGGCACTCGGACTTGATATGTCCAAACCTGTTACACTCATAACACCTAATATTAGAACTTTTAGGTTTACCTTGGTTGGGTCGAGTCGTGGTTCGCTTTCGTCCCTTGGCTATTCTTCGAGCTAGGTTCATTAGTTCTGATCAATTCGGTCAACTTCTTCTTGGACTCGTCTTCCTCTTCGGTTGGTGGTGGCTTGCTTGCGATTTTCTTCTTCTTTGATCCCGCAAATAAAGCTATACTCTCGGTTCCGAGTTGGATTGTTCATGTAATTCAAAATCGGAAAAGAGTTCATCTAACCTAATTTTAGAAAGATCCTTGGAGACCTTGTAGGCATCGACCATGGATGCCCACAAGGTAGTCCTCGGAAAAGAGTTTAGAACATACCTTATAAGGTCGCGGTTTTCGACCTTTTGCCCGATTGCGTGTAGGTTGTTGACGATGTCCTGGACACGGGCGTGGAGTTGCGTCGCGGATTCGTGTTCCTGCATTTTTAGTGTGTACAATTTATTGAATAACAAATCACGCTTACATACCTTGGCTTGATCCGATCCTTCGTGTAACTCGATTAGTTTAGTCCAAAGATCCTTTGCGCTTATGAAGGGGCCGACGCGATTTAACTCCTCCTTGGATAGGCCGCATTGGAGGATTTGTGTTGCCTTGGCGTCGGCTTCGACTTGTCGTTTTGTTGCAACGGTCCATTGATCATAATCCAAGGAGTCACCCACTTCATTAGTCGGAAGTGTGAAACCCGTTTGGATTATGATCCACATCTCGAGTTGGGTTTTGAGAAAGCATTCCATCCGACCTTTCCAATAACGGAAGTCATCTCCGTTATAAAACGGAGGTCGGACGGTGCTAAAACCCTCGAGATGGTCCATTAAAACAAAAAGACAAAAAGAGACGAAGACCGAAAAGCTAGCAAAGACAAAAACTCAAAAACAAGTACCAAGACTCGCGTCTTGGATTAGTAGTGCGGGAGAGAATTTAACAAACAAAATAAATAGAAATAAACAGAATTAAAAGAAAATAAATCTGTAAAAAAAAGCTAGATTGGTGGTTTCACCAAATCTTAGCAACCCCCGGCTCTGATACCAATTGTTGGATCGATTTGAGTGCTAGAGGGGGGTGAATAGCGATAAAAACTTTTTCGTAATCGTTCGAATTGGCACGAGTAAACGCAGCGGAAAGATAGCAATAAATAAATAAAACACGAGGGTTTTTTACTTGGTTCGTAGCCTACGGCTACTACTCCAAGGCCCTAATGGTCCTTGACCACGCACGGAGGGCAAATACTAAACGAACTCCTTCTCGATAGAGATAGGAGTTAAGCGAATACAAAAACTCAATAAAGATTCAAGGTAGAGGGACACTCCCCCTCTCCTTGATATGATTTAATGCTTGAAAATAAAGACAACTTATACAAAATTAAAGATTATACCGACGACTTCAAGGATTGGAGGTTGAAGCTTTAGTCGTCGTCTCGGCAGTGCTTCGTCGTAGGGATGCTCTCGAGAGTCGAGCGTGCTAAGCACTTGGAAGCTTTTTAATTGATGAAAAACCCTAGGTTTGGCCCTCCTTTTATAGCCTTTAAGCCCCTCAACGAATGGGTCTTCAACCAATCACAAATGGGCACAAAACTCCTTGAAAAATGGTGATAAAGCTTGACTCCTCGAGGCTGATTTTTTGACCACCGGTTGAACCGGCTGAACTCGCCACGGCTGAATCGTTGGCTGAATCGCCACGTTGAACTGGTCGGTTGAACTGGCAGCCACATTTTTTGACTAAAAAAAAGGAGTTTAGCTCAAAATACAAGTGAATTCGATGGCCACTTGCCGTCCGATCTCAACATAGACCTTCCATGGGAAGTCTTGGGTTGGATCGTCGCCTAAGGACGTCCCCGTACAAAGGACACGACCTCAGTTACGCTTGCACACACGAGCTTACCTCGATACTTACTTGTCGCTTTTGCTTCCGGCCTTCCACTCGATTCCTTCGGCTCCCTCCGAAGTAACTCGAGTGTCGCCCGACCACCGCGGCTTCCTCCGGGTGTCGCTAGCCTTCAGCTCCAGCATTGAGACTTTTTTGCACACTTGATTTAGCTCGTGAGATAACAATATAAGCTTAACTTTGTATCGTTTGCTATAATCAAAACATAGGTTCGACTTAGGTGCCCACTGCACCAACAAATGAATGCATAATTAATACAAACGAAACCTCTAAAACAATTCTTAAAGGGACTAGGAATAACAACATTTACACTATCAACTTAATTAACTCCTCAACTAAGTGTCTTATGACACGGCAAGAGGAATCATGGTTGTGGCACCGACGACTCGGTCACTCGCACCCAAGACTCGTCCACAAGATGAGTCAGAGTGGCTTAGTCAGAGGCTTACCCAACCTCAACAACTTGGTTAATAAAATTTGTAATGCTTGTCAACAAGGAAAACAACCTAGGACACAACACAAGTTAACTAACCAAGAACGAACCTCAAGTGTACTTGAGCTCCTGCATATGGATCTATTCGATTCACATGGAGCCATGTCACTCAATAAAGTCAATATTGCTTAGTCATAATTGACGACTACTCCAGGTTTACCTGGGTTAGGTTCATCAAGCATAAAAGTGATACCCTAGATCAATTAATCAATCTATTCAAATTAATCGAGAATCAAAAAGACCTTAAGGTTAAAAGACTTAGAAGCGATCATGGTGGTGAATTCGAAAATCAAAGGTTCACCGACTTAGAACCTAAAGCGGATACCACCATGAATTCTCTTGCCCTAGGACCCCTCAACAAAATGGCCTAGTGGAGCGGAAAAACCGAACTCTACAAGAAGCCGCTAGGACCATGTTGAACGAATACGACCTACCCGATAGGTTTTGGGCAGAAGCCGTTAGCACGGCTTGCTATGTCCAAAATAGGATCCTTATGGTAAAGAGGCACCTTAAGACCTCGTACGAGATTTATCACGATAAAATACCTAACCTCAAGTACTTTAGGTATTTGGGGGTGTAAGGCATATCCTAAACACTAAGGATTACCTAGGAAAATTTACATCCAAAACCACGAATGAATCTTTCTAGGATACTGACTACAAGTCGAGCTTATAGAGTATATAACCACGACACCCTTAGAGTCGAGGAGACTATCAATGTAGTATTTGATGAAGGACATGAACCTACAAAACCCCCGGCAACCCCAATTAGCGAGCCTACTCATACTAGACCTAACTCTGACCCTGAGATCGAGTCTAATCCACATCAACCAACTATCAAGTGACAAGTGATCCGAGTCAAACTAGTGTTCAACCAAGTCACCCCATTGATCAAGCATTAGGTGACACAAACCCAACCCAATCTAGGATTCAGACTAACCACCCTATCGATCAAGTGATAGGAGATCCTAATCTAGGAGTTCGAACTAGAGCATCCTATAGGAACCTTAGTCAAATTTCCTTAATTTCAAAGATAGAACCCAAATCAATTGAACAAGCTCTTATTGATCCCGATTGGATTATTGCAATGCAAGAAGAGCTAGCTCAATTTACTAGGAATGAAGTGTGGGAATTAGTACCACCACCTAAAGACAAAACGATAATTGGAACAAGGTGGGTGTTTCGAAATAAGCTTGATGATAAAGGTGAAGTAGTTAGAAACAAGGCTAGGTTAGTCGCCAAAGGGTTTAGTCAAGTCGAAGGCTTAGATTACGACAAAACCTATGCCCCAAAGAGCTAGACTCAATCCATTCAATGTTGCTAGCTTATGCCGCACATCGAGGATTTAAGCTATTTCAAATGGATGTTAAGTCGGCATTCCTAAATGGATACATTAAAGAAGAAGTTTATGTTAGCCAACCCCCCTGATTCGAAAATCTAGATAAACCCGACCATGTTCTAAAACTTAAGAAAGCTCTCTATGGACTTAAACAAGCTCCTCGAGCTTGGTACGAGAGACTTTCAATCCATCTTAAGTCAAAAGGGTTTAACCAAGGCTTAGTTGACCCAACTCTCTAAAAACCTTAGGTAAAGAAATATTCATAGCTCAAATTTACGTAGACGATATAATTTTTGGAACCTCTAACTCAGCCTTACTAAACGAGTTCGTTTCACTCATGGAAAGTGAGTTTGAAATGAACTTAGTAGGCGAGTTAAGTTTCTTTTTAGGTCTACAAATTAAACAAACTAAGGATGGTATATACCTATATCAACAAAATACACTAAGGAGTTAATTAAAAGATTTGGAATGCAAGACGCTAAGATAATAAACACCCCAATGGCGATTAATGTTAACATAGGAGAAGACCTAGAAAGTAAGTCCATTGACTTAAAGTACTATAGGAGCGATAGGAAGTCTCCTATACTTAATCAGTCGACCGACATCCTATTCAAAGAAGTATGTGCGCCAGTGTTTCAAACCTCGTGCTAAGGAGTCTCACCTAACCCTAGTTAAGCGTATCCTTAGATATCTTAAGGGTACACTTAACGCTTGGTATTTGGTACCCTAGATCTACGGAGTTCGAACTAATCCGGCTACTCCGATTCGGATTATGCCGTAGTAAACTCGATAGAAAGAGCACGAGTGGTTGTTGTCAACTACTCTACCAAGTCTAGTGAGTTGGTGCGATGAAGCAACATTGTGTTGCCTTATCTACCACCGAAGCCGAATACGTTGCGATGGGTGAGTGTGTAACTCAACTTCTTTGGATGAAGCACACTCTCCGAGACTTTAGGTTGGACTTCACCAAAACTAAAATTTTTGTAGACAACATAAGTTCGATAAATCTAACTAAGAACCCTATATGCCATTCAAGAACAAAGCATATAGAGGTAAAACACCATTTCATTCGAGAACATGTAGCCAACGGCTCCATACAACTCGAATATGTTGACTCGAAGTCTAACCTAGCAGACATATTTACTAAACCACTACCCGAAGCCGAATTTAGTCTCTTGAGACGAAAATTAGGCATGTGCGTAATAGAATAGGAACTTGCAAATTATATTTTCTTACTACTATTTCTTACTTTTTCATGGAACTAGCATAGGACATACCTTAGATATCATGCACCTATAGATTTAAGGAGCCAATACATCTCACAACACATAGGACTAATGTGTTTGTGTACTTAGCCACGTAGATGGGCATGAGATGTTAGGACCTTACTCCTGGTTCCAGATGTAGAGCTAGTGCATCGCTATGAACCATGGAGTATAATCATACCGACTCTGACCAGGACTGGTTGATCCTTCATATCAATCAAGCCAAATATGAGTCGAACATTTCATAGATGAGCTTATTTTCAATATACTATTTTTTTAATAAAAAAATGTGGAACATGCTTGGACTTTAAATTTAGCAATTATTTTGATTTCCACACACCCCTTACTCTTTTCGATATACGGCAAAAGGGGGAGAAAAAGGCCAAAGTTAAGGGTTCAAATTTTTTGATAACTTAACTCTTACTTCATGTTTAAACCAAAAGTTAACTTTAGGTTTTGAGAACTTATTTAACTTTTGACAAAAGGCCAAGTTAAGAGAATTCTTAACTTATTTATGTCGTTAGTGTTTTACTTAAGGGGGAGAAAGGGCTTAACTAAAACATTTTACTAAAGCTAATTTAAGTAATGTTAATTACTTAAAGCAACCCTCAAGGGGGAGGATTAAGGTCTTTCTTCAAAGACTCACCCTCGGTCAAGGGGGAGGTTTCCTCAAGGGGGAGTACTTGAAGAAAATCCTTACTACTCCAACTTAATCTTCATTTTTTTTTCTCTCATGCACATTATTATTCTTCATGCTTGCTTAACTTTGTATGTGGGTTTGCCATAAATCAAAAAGGGGGAGATTGTTGGTGCAGTGGGCACCTAAGTCGAACCTATGTTTTGATTATAGCAAACGATACAAAGTTAAGCTTATATTGTTATCTCACGAGCTAAATCAAGTGTGCAGAAAAGTCTCAATGCCGAGTCAAGGCTAGCGACACCGAGGAAGCCGCGGTGGTCGGGCGACACTCGAGTTACTCGAGGAGGGAGCCAAGGAATCGAGTGGAAGGCCTAAGCAAAGCATAAGTAAGCATCGAGGTAAGCTCGTGTGTGCAAGCGTAAGTGAGGTCGTGGTCCTTTGTACGGGACGCCTAGGCGACGATCCAACCCAAGACTTCCCATGGAAGGTCTATGTTGAGATCGGACGGCAAGTGGCCATCGAATTCACTTGTATTTTGAGCTAAACTCCTTTTTAGTCAAAAACATGGCTGCGCTTCAACCGTGGCGGTAGCTCAACCGACTACCAACCGGCGGCTCAACCGCCGCTCAACCGGTGGTCAAAAATCACCTCGAGGAGTCAAGCTTTATCACCATTTTTCAAGGAGTTTTGTGCCCATTTGTGATTGGTTGAAGACCCATTCGTTGAGGGGCTTAAAGGCTATAAAAGGAGGGCCAAACCTAGGGTTTTTCATCAATTCAAAAGCTTCCAAGTGCTTCCGATACGCTCCGACTCTCCGACATCCCTACGACGAAGCGCTGTCGAGACGACGACTAAAGCTTCAACCTCCAATCCATGAAGTCGTCGGTATAATCTTTAATTTTGTATAAGTTGTCTTTATTTTCAAGCATTAAATCATATCAAGGAGAGGGGGAGTGTCCCTCTACCTTGAATCTTTATTGAGTTTTTGTATTCGCTTAACTCCTATCTCTATCGAGAAGGAGTTCGTTTAGTATTTGCCCTCCGTGCGTGGTCAAGGACCATTAGGGCCTTGGAGTAGTAGCCGTAGGCTACGAACCAAGTAAAAAACCCTCGTGTTTTATTTATTTATTGCTATCTTTCCGCTGCGTTTACTCGTGCCAATTCGAACGATTACGAAGAAGTTTTTATCGCTATTCACCCCCCCCCTCTAGCGCTCAAATCGATCCAACATCTCCATCTAATTACCCTTTGTGTGTGACCCTATAGGTTCTTGTAATGTTGGCAATGCTCCTAAACCGATTTAGAAACATAAGCAATGAGTGGTATCTAGCAACACATAATTGCTACCCAAGTTATAAGAATGTTGAGATCCAACATCACCTTTGTGACTACTAATTGTGACTCTCACAATATGTGACAATCTCTTTCTATCCTTGACATCTAGATTGACTAATTGAGGCATAGACGATGTCATCCTCTGTACAATCTATATCTTGAATTTCAAGTAGACTCACTCTAATCAAATGAGCTCAATATCTCATATTGATTCATTTGGACATGGCCATGCACTTAGTGGTCTCACTCTATCAAGAATCATGATGTCACTCCCGTCATATAGGAGGGATAGATACCATCTACATCACTCATATCCCTCCGCATAATTTGTTACATACCTAGTAATCGCCTTTATAGTCCACCCATTTACGAGTGACATTTGACGAAGCCAAAGTATGTAACTCCTTATGTAGGGAACCATGGTGACTTCAGGTCTAAGGACTAATAGTCATACTAATAGTCACATGAGAAAGTATATGACACTCATATAACGATCCATGATACTTTCTCATGGTGGGTCATTCAATATACATTCTCCAATACATACCCATGTGTCAACTTGATATCTCATATTCATGACTTGTGAGATCAAGTCATCGAGTTGACCTACAAGTCTCTTCGCATTAACATTGTCCCTGAATATTAATACTTGTTAGGAATTATTAAGAGTAGTGTTCTCTATATCATCTCATTATCGATTCAACCAATCGATTGATATAGATAAGAACCTTCTACTCAAGGACGTTATTATACTTAGTTATTTGGCACCAATACAAGTAAGTATAATAAACATAAAGAAATGCCTTTATAAATAGGAATATGATACAACAAAATCCATACAATAATCCTCACATGATTGGCTCTAGGGCTTTCACTAATAATCTCCCACTAGCACTAGTGTCAATCACTGTAGTATCTAATACCCAATGACCTAGTGTGCCCTTCATGTTTTTTCTGTGCCAAAGCCTTGGTCAAGGGATCTGCGACGTTAGCCTCTGTGGTTACTCTGCAAATCTTCACATCTCCTCTATTGATAATCTCTCGAATGAGATGGAAGCGTCGTAGTATGTGTTTGGTGTGCTAGTGTGCTGGTGTGATCGAGGTTCGTTAACCTGCACAATCGCTCCATTGTTGTCACAATAGAGCTTTATAGGATCTGCTATGCTAAGAACCACCCCAAGCTCAGTAATGAACTTACGGATCCAAACTGTCTCCTTTGCTACCTCTGATGCAGCAATATACTCGGGCTATATTGTAGAATCAACAACTGTGTCCTGCTTCGAACTCTTCTAGCTCATAGTGCCACCATTCAAGCAAAACACGAACCCTGACTGCGATCTATAATCATCCTGGTCAATTTGAAAGCTGACATCACTGTAACCCTTTACATCTAGCTCCTCATCGCCTCCAAATATCAAGAAATATTCTTTAGTCCTTTTCAAGTACTTAAGAATATTCTTGACTGCTATCCAGTGATGCTCATCTGGATCTGAATGGTATCTACTCATCATGCTCAAAGCATACGAGACATCACGATGAGTACATAGCATGACATACATGATAGATCATATGGAAGATGTATAAGGGATCTTATCCATGCAGTCTCTCTCCTCTCTAAAAGAGGGACTTTGAGTCTTCGAAAGACTCACACCATGTGACATCGGCAGAAGTCCCTTATTGGAATTCTGCATGGTAAACCGTAATAATACCGTGTTAATATATGTACTCTGACTTAGGCTAAGCAATCTCTTAGGTCTATCTCTATAGATCTTGATGCCTAGAAAACAGGCTGCTTCACCTAAGTCCTTCTTTGAGAAACACTTCCCTAGCCAAATCTTCACATACTGTAGCGAAGGAATGTTATTCCCAATGAGTAGTATGTCATCCACATACAATACAAGGAAGACAACTGTGTTCCCATTAACCCTCTTGTAGACACAGGGCTCATCTTCATTCTGAATGAAACCAAACTATTTGATCGCATCATCAAATCGAAGATTCCAGCTCCGAGAAGCTTGCTTTAGCCCATAAATGGACCTTTGCATCTTGCATACTTTGCCAGTATGCTGTTGATCTACAAAACTCTCAGGTTGTGTCATGTACACATCCTCGAGCAAGTTTCCATTTAGAAATGCAGTTTTGACATCCATTTGTTAGATCTCATAATCATGGTACGCTGCAATAGCAAGCATGATTCGAATGGACTTAAACATCGCCACTGGAGAAAAGGTCTCATTATAGTCAATACCATGAATTTGCTTGAAACCTTTAGCTACCAATCGACCCTTATAGGTATGCGTAAGTCCATCCATGTCAGTCTTTCTCTTAAAGACCCACTTACACCCAATGTGTTTGACACCTTCAGGTGGATCAACCAAAGTCCATACTTGGTTGGTGTACATGGATTCCATCTCGGATCTCATGGCTTCTAGCAATTTCTTAGAATCTGGGCTCATCACAGCTTCCTGATAGGAGGTAGGCTCATTCTCAAAAAGCATAACGTCATCATGGTCAGACAAGAGAAATGAGTATCTCTAAGGCTGACGACGTACCCTATCAGACCTGCAAAGAGGTAGGTCTACCTGAACACGTTATTGTTCCACAACTCTTTGTGCAACAATCTCATCACCCACAACACTTTGTGGTTCCTGTTCAACCTCCATCTCGGCCTCATTGCTATGGTCCTTATCTTGAATTTCTTCAAGATCGAATGTACTCCCACTAGTTTTTCTAGAAACAAAGTCCCTTTCCAGAAATACCCCAGTCTTTGCCACAATCACTTTGTGCTGACTGGGAATGTAGAAGTTATATCCCTTTGTTTCCTTGGGATATCCAACAAAATAGCACTTATTGGATTTGGGTCCCAGTTTGTGTGAGACTTGGCGTCGAACATAAGCCTCACAACCCCAAATCCTCATGAAAGACATCTTGAGATTTTTCCCTATCCATATCGTATATGGTGTCTTTATCATACCCTTGGATGGTACATGGTTAAGTGTGAAGGCTGCTATATCTAGAGCACATCCCCAAAAGGATATAGAAAGATCTGTGTGACTCATCATAGATTGTTCCGTATCTAATATGGTACGATTCCTCCTTTTGAATACACCATTCCACTGTGGTGTTCCAGGAGGAGTGAGTTGGGATAGAATCCCACACTCAGCTAGATAGTCACAAAACTCATGGCTAAGGTATTCGCAATCTCGATCTGATCGAAGTATCTTAATACTCTTGCCAAGCTGGTTTTGTACTTCATTCTTGAATTCTTTGAACTTTTCAAAGGATTCTGACTTATGTGTCATCAGATATACATAACCATATCTACTGAAGTCATCAGTAAATGTAATGAAGTACCTATAACCACCTCTAGTAGCAACATTTAAAGGGCCACATACATCACTATGTATAAGTCCTAACAAGTCTGTTGCTCTCTCGCTGTGTCCACTAAAAGGAGTCTTGGTTATCTTGCCTAGAAGGCAAGACTCGCATGTCTCATATGATTTAAAATCAAATGAGTCCAGCAACCCATCCTTATGGAGATGGGATAAGCGACTCTCATTTATGTGACCTAAGCAACAATGCCAGAGATAGGTTTGGTTCAACTCATTTGACTTGAATCTTTTGGTACTTATGTTATAGATGGGGCTCTCTAAGTCTAGAATGTAGAGTCCGTTCATCAGAGGTGCACTACAATAAAACATATCATTTAAATAAACTGAACAATATTTATTCTTTATTATAAATGAAAATCCCTTCTTATCTAAACAAGAAATTGAAATTTTGTTCTGAGTCAGAGCAAGCACATAACAACATTCATCTAGTTCTAGTATAAGCCCAGAGGGCAGAGATAGAAAATAAGTTCCTACAACAACAACAACAACCCTTGCTCCATTGCTTACTCGTAGGTCCACCTCGCCCTTTGTGAATGCCCTGCTATTTCTCAGAGCCTGTACATTAGTACAAATGTGAGATGCACATTCGGTATCTAAACCCCATGATGAAGAAATAGATAGATTGACTTCTATGACATATATACCTGAAGTAGAAGTCTCACTTCTCTTCTTCTTAAGATCTTCCAGATATGCTTTACAGTTACGCTTCCAGTGTCCAGCTTCCTTACAGTGGATGCAAGTCCCTTCCTTGGCCACCCTCTTTTCGATTTCAGTGCCTTGCCTTTGCCCTTGGCTTGGGACTTTCCCTTACCTTTAGGCTTGCCCTTGCCTTTCTTCTTTTGCACCATCAAAATGGAGTCAGGTTTTCCCTTCTTAAGGTTGAGCTCAGTGTTGGTGCAACAATGCCCCAAGCATTCATATGTTTTGATGTTTGGATAATCATCTAAGTTAGGCAACAATTTGTGATCTAAATTGTGGTAATGTTTAAGTGACAGGAAAATCCAAGTATGAAGACTCAGTGAAAGAAAAGACCAAGTATGATCTTGGCAAAAGAAGTCCAAGGTAAAGGTTTGGCGGCATAAGACCAAGCATGTTGTCTTGGTAGCATTAAGTCCAAATGGATTTTGGCAAAGGAAGTCCAAAGGCAAGTCTTGGTAGCGTAAGTCCAAGCATGTAGACTTGGCGGCGTAAAGTCCAAGCACGCTTTGGCAAAGGAAAACCCTGGACATGACAAAACCGAAGGAAGCTCTTGGAAGCAAAGCGCAAAGGATGAACAAGTCGAGGACTCGGAGGGATCCTGGAGGCGCAAGGCTTAAGGAAGAGCTAGGAGGTTAAGTCTAGGTCTAGGGGGTGAGAACAAGTGTGAATTACTCACACTTGATGAGTATCAATCGACTGATACAATGTATCACCGATCCGGTCAGTGCTCGATCGAGTCGATGAAACCACGACCATCACCGATCGCTCTAATCAAGGCGATCGCCGATCGATATCATCGATCGCAAACGGGCGCGATCGATAAACGTAATACGAGCACGTAATGGAGTCGCACTCGATCGCGACGCGATCACTCGTCGATCACTCCATCACCGATCGATGGAAGGATCGGTCGATTGATGAAAGTGCCGTTGATGAAACGACTCAATCCCATGAATCGCTATTCGGAAGTCGTTAACCACGCCGAATGATCGATCTTGTACATCACCAACCGATCGTGCTCAACGGAAAATCAGCCTCTTCTCTATAAAAAGAGGGCTGGTGGAGGTTTTTGGGGTTAATGCTTATTCTCTAATCTTTCTCAAAAGCCTCCACGAATTCTCCAGCTTTCTAAGTGATTTAAATCTCCTCCTCTTCTCTCTAAGCATAGATCTTCATTCTTTGTAAAGAAGAGGAGTTGTGTTGTAAAGAAAGCTTCTTAGTGGATTTGTTTGGATTGATCCACCTTAAGGATCGCTGTGGAGTAGGAGCGCTATCTCCGAACCACATAAAAGGCTTTGTTTTCATTGTTATTGTTTTTACATACATTATTTGTGTTTTGCTTCCGCTAATCATTTTTGTAGAAACCGAAAAATGCTATTCACCCCCCTCTAGCTTCCAAATGATCCCTAACAAGTGGTATCAGAGCCCAGATCGCATCGGAAGATCTAGTAATCAACCGGAGCAAAGATGGCATTTCAAGAGGGGCATAGCACGGCAAGGCCTCCGTTCTTCGACGGCAACGATTTCGGATATTGGAAAGGTAGGATGGAGTATTATTTAATGAACGATATTGAGAATTGGTTTAGTGTTGTAGATGGTTTTGAGAAGCCGGTCGACGAATTCGGAGCACCACTACCAACAAAAGATTAGACAAGAGAGATGGCCAAGAAACCACAAGCAAATGCAAAAGCGATGACCACACTTCAATGTGGTCTATACAAGGAGCAACTCTCTAAAGTCGGGCCTTTCAACTCCGCAAAAGAGCTTTGGGAGAAGCTCATCGAACTCAACGAAGGATCCAAAGAGACAAGAAGGGCCAAGAGGGATCTTTTGCTTGGCCAACTCCAAAGCTTCACTATGAAGACAAATGAGACCGTGAGCCAAATGCACGGGCGTTTCAAGGAAGTAGTCAACGGACTACACGTTATAGGTGAAAAGGTCGACAACCGAGACCTTGTAAGGTATGTATTACAAGCTTTCTCTAGGACCACCTTATGGGCCTCAATGGTAGATGCCTATAAGGTCTCTAGGGATCTTTCATTAGTCAAGTTAGATGAACTTTTTTGTGAATATCAATTACATGAACAAGCTAACACTTCATCCAAAGAGAAGGGTATAGCTCTTTTTGTAGGAAAGAAGGAGAAGAAGAAGAAGGAGAAGAAGGAAGTGTCCTCCTCATCCGAATCCGAGGAAGACTCATCAAGTAGTGAAGATGAGCTATCGGCAAGTGAGGTGACACACTACGTCAAGAAGTTTGGTGGGAAGTCAAGGAGGCTCACCAAGAAAGATGTGAAGAGGATGTTTCAATCCTCAAGAGGTAAATCTTCAAGTAATTCAAATTCTATCTCTAACGTAACTTGTTTTGGTTGCAACAAGAAAGGGCATATAAAGCCAAATTGCCCGGAACTAAAGAAGAAGGAGGAGAAGGAAAAGAAAAAGAAGGAAAAGAAGGAGAAGAAGAAGAAGGAGGAGGCAATGGTGGCACAAACATGGGACACTCTAAGTATGGAGGAGTCTTCCGACGATGAGGAAGTATGCCATGCCACCCGGAACCTAGCCCTTATGGCATTAGAGGAAGAAGCCGGGAGCTCAAGCAAGGAGTCCTCTTCCTCTTCAAGTGATGAATCATCATCAAGTGATGATGATGAGGTAAATAACTCACCTAAAGTAGATTTACTTTATAAGACTATTGCATGTTTACAAAATGCTTTAAATAGATCAAAAATTAGGGTTAAGGATCTAAAATTAGAAATCAAATCACTTAAGAGTGTAGATTCATCATCTTGCAAACCATCTAGTGATATTGATGAATGTACTCTTAGGGATGAAAATGATGAGTTAAGAAAAGAAATAGGTAAATTAAGAGCATGCCTAGAAAAATTCACTAATGGTTCTAAATATCTAGATATGATTATTAAGGATCAAAGGGCAATTTATAATAAGGCCGGATTAGGATATAGACCTAAGGAGAAAGAGGTAGCATTTGCATCCATTGTTAGTAGAAAATCAATGATTAAAAGCAAGGGGAGAAAGGCATGGGTACCTAAGAAATTTATAATTGATGCTAGTGGTCCTAAGATTTGGGTACCTAAGGATTGTATCTTTTATGTGATATAGGTAGAAGAACCAAGCTTGTGGATAGTTGATAGTGGATGCTCAAAGCATATGACCGGGGATGAGAGAAAATTCTCCACTATCAACCATACTAGCAAAGGAAAAGTGTCATTTGGTAATAGCGGCAAACTTAAAATTCTAGGAAAGGGCACCATTGAGGTATCTCCCAATCTTGCCATTCATAAAGTTCTATTAGTTAAAAATATGAAATTTAATTTACTTAGTGTAAGCCAATTATGTGATGCAAACTTTGATGTTAAATTTGATTCATCAAAATGTTTTATAAGACACAAAACTATAAATGATTGCATGTTAGTAGATTTTAGGAAATCAAATATATATTATGTTGATTTATCCTATGCTACTAATCCTTCAACTAAGTGTCTTATTGCAAAAGAGGAAGAAAGTTAGCTTTGGCATAGGAGGCTAGGACACATAAACATGAAGAATATAGCCAAAATAGCAAAATTGAAGCTAGTTAAAGGATTGCCTAGAGTCAAATTTCTCAAGGACAAGATGTGTGATGCTTGCCAAGAAGGGAAACAATCAAAAACATCACACAAAGGTAAAAATTTACTTAGTACCGCTTTACCATTAGAATTATTACATATGGATTTATTTGATTGTCATAGTACCCCATCTATAATTGGTAGTAAATATTGCTTGGTAATAGTAGATGATTTCTCTAGGTTTACTTGGGTGTTTTTCTTGAAAAATAAAGATGAAACCTTAGGAATAATCATAGGATTTAGCAAAAGAGTAGAAAATGAAAGAAAACTCAAAATCAACCGGATCCATAGTGATCATGGTGGAGAGTTTGAGAATTCTAACTTTTCAACTTTTTGCTTAGAACAAGGGTACAAGCATGAATTTTCTTGTCCTAGAACACCCCAACAAAATGGGGTTGTGGAAAGGAAAAATCGTGCCCTACAAGAAGCGGCTAGGACAATGCTTAATGTATATTCCTTACCTAGCTACTTGTGGGCGGAAGCGGTTAATACCGCTTGCTATATCCAAAATAGGGTATTGATTCATAGGTTTTTAGGAAAAACTCCATTTGAATTGTGGAATGGTACAATTCCAACAATTCATTATTTTAAGGTCTTTGGATGTAAAGTTTATATCTTAAATACCAAAGACAACCTAGGTAAGTTTGAGTCCAAAGCGGATGAGGGAATCCTAGTTGGATACTCATCCACTAGTGTAGGGTATAGAGTGTACAATAAAAGGACTCAAAAGATTGAAGAATCTTCAAATGTCCAATTTGATGAAGCTTCCAATACTTACCCTAGAAAATCCCCTATTGATGATGATATTACTAATGGAAATCAAGAAATTACCCAACAATTGCAAGATTTAACCTTAGGGGGTAATGATCAAGGGGGAGGATTGGATCAAGGGGGAGTAAGGAATGATTCCAATGATGAGCGTAGGATTGAGGTTGATCATGATCAAAATCAAATTTATACACCTCCTAGAACCATAAGAGTTCATCAAAGTCACCCCTTAGATCAAATTGTGGGTGAATTATCTTAAGGAGTTAGGACTAGGTCATTCCATAGGGATCCTACTAGTCATATAGCTCTAATTTTTCAAATTGAGCCTAAAACAATTAAAGATGCATTACTTGATCCGGATTAGATCTTAGCAATGCAAGATGAATTGGCTCAATTTGAAAGGAGTCAAGTATGGGAGTTAGTTCCTAGACCAAGTGAAAACACTATTGTTACTACAAGATGGGTCTTTAGGAACAAACTAGATGACCAAGGAAATATCACTAGAAATAAAGCACGATTAGTTGCAAGGGGTTTTAATCAAGTTGAAGGACTTGATTATGATGAAACATATGCCCCGGTTGCTAGGTTAGAGTCCATTAGAATACTTTTAGCATATGCCTCCTATATGGGTTTCAAACTCCATCAAATGGATGTCAAATCGGCATTCCTAAATGGGTTTATTAAGGAAGAGGTGTATGTAGAACAACCTCCCGAGTTTGAAAATACGGACTACCCAAACCATGTATACAAACTTAAGAAAGCCTTATATGGTTTGAAACAAGCTCCCCGGGCTTGGTATGAAAGATTGTCATCTTTCCTAATCTCTAAGGATTTCAAAAGGGGTAGTATAGATCAAACTCTCTTTATAAAGTCAACATCTAAGGACATCTTTGTAGCTCAAGTGTATGTTGATGACATTATCTTTGGGTCAACAAATGATGAACTTCTTCAAGACTTCATTCAAAATATGGAAAAAGAGTTTGAGATGAGTCTAGTTGGAGAATTAAATTTCTTCCTAGGATTGCAAGTTAAACAAACAAGTGAAGGAATTTACATTTATCAAACCAAATATGCTAAGGAAATGATTAAGAAATTTGGTTTGGAAAATGCTAAGGTAGTGTCAACTCCAATGGCAACCAATACTAAAATAGATAGTGATAGTGAAGGAAACAAATAGATCTTACCCTTTATAGGAGCATGATTGGTAGCCTCTTGTATTTAACCGCTAGTAGACCCGACATATTATTTGCGGTTGGTATGTGTGCTAGGTATCAATCATGTGCTAAGGAATCTCATTTAGTTGCCGTTAAGAGAATTTTAAGATATGTTAAAGGCACATTAAATGTAGGTCTATGGTACTCTAGAACTAGGTCATTTGATTTGATTGGGTACACCGATTCCGATTATGCCGGTTGCAAATTGGATCGGAAGAGTACTAGTGGTGGATGTCAATTCCTTGGGTCCTCCCTAGTGAGTTGGAGTAGTAGGAAGCAACCGTGTGTTGTTTTATCCACCACCGAGGCCGAATATGTGGCTATGGGTGGTTGTGTAGCTCAACTCTTATGGATGAAACATACCTTAGAAGATTATGAGCTATCTTACTCTAACATGAGAGTATTTTGTGATAATGTGAGCACCATTAATTTGACCAAAAATCCGATGCATCACTCTAGGACCAAGCACATTGAAGTGAAGCATCACTTCATTAGAGACCATGTGGCTAAGGGGGACATTGAGCTCAATTAAATTGAATCCAAGTCCAACCTAGCCGACATATTTACCAAGGCTCTCCCCGAGGTAAAATTTTCATCACTTAGGAGAGAACTTGGAATGTGCTTGGTTGAGTAAAGGTGTAGGTTTGCATGATCCTATAGAAATACTAGGATTTATACCTTTAACCATCTCACAAAATACTTAGGAAACCATGATTTTTGTATTGAGCCACCTAGACAACATGTGAGATGTTAGGAAGATACACTTGGTTCATCATGCTTGTTATGATGCATTACTATGGACCAAGGTGTCATCTAGAGACATTGATCCTTCATTGGACCAATCATTGGGAAGGATTATACACAATTAATGTGTATATGGCTCCAAGAACATGATTGGAAATGTCAAATAAAATATATTTTAAACTATGTTTATCATATTTTGAAAAACATTTTTCAAGTGAAACACAAAAGTGATACAAAGTTTGCAAAAATATTAGAACTTTTGTGAGCTTCCAAGCTTGTACCAATCTCGAAATCTGTAAAACATATATTTTTCAAAATATTTTTCCTTGATAAAGTATGATTTTAGAAATGTGTACACAAAATTTCGTGATTTTTCGAGGTTTCTGGAATTTCTAACGCATTTCTGAATTTCATTTGAAAATCGAATTTTGCATTCTGAGATGTGATCAGTTCAGATAAATAGCTCCATTTTCTGATATTTAGTGTATCTTTGATGTCCTAACACTCTAGCTTGATAATATTGGGTATAAACAACTTGTGTAATTGGTTAATGTGGCATTTTAAGGGGAGTTTCACAATTTTATCTTTTTCATCCAAATTTCCATTGTTGGTGCAAAGTTAGGATTTGAACTTTCAAATTGTTTGATGACTTTAGCTCCACTTGTATTTTACTCATCATAACCTATATCTTGGATTAAGGGGGAGTTATATTTTAATCTATACCTTAAGTTCAAGATTGTTACACATTCAAATCCTTTCATGAAATATATGCTTTTGTCTTTCTTCTCTTTTTGATGTATGTCAAAGGGGGAGAAGAAATGTTTAAGTTAGAATTGGATATGATTATAAGACCTAACTTAAATGATTGCCAAACATAAAAAAGGAGGAGATTGTTAGTGCAACAATGCCCCAAGCATTCATATGTTTTGATATTTGGATAATCATCTAAGTTAGGCAACAATTTGTGATCTAAATTGTGATAATGTTTAAGTGACAGGGAAATCCAAGTATGAAGACTCGGGGAAAGAAAAGACCAAGTATGATCTTGGCAAAAGAAGTCCAAGGTAAAGGTTTGGCGGCATAAGACCAAGCATGTTGTCTTTGCAGCATTAAGTCCAAATGGATTTTGGCAAAGGAAGTCCAAAGGCAAGTCTTGGCAGCGTAAGTCCAAGCATGTAGACTTGGCGGCGTAAAGTCCAAGCACGCTTTGGCAAAGGAAAACCCTGGACATGACAAAACTGAAGGAAGCTCTTAGAAGCAAAGCGCAAAGGATGAACAAGTCGCGGACTCGGAGGGATCCTGGAGGCGCAAGGCTTAAGGAAGAGCTAGGAGGTTAAGTCTAGGTCTAGGGGGTGAGAACAAGTGTGAATTACTCACACTTGATGAGTATCAGTCGACTGATACAATGTATCGATCGGCCCGGTCGTCTCGGAGTCGAGGATGAAACCCGACCATCGATCGATTGCTCGATCGAAGTCGATCGATGTTGCTATCGATCGCAAACGCGATCGGTCGATAAACATAAATACGAGCACAGAATGGAGTCGCACTCGATTGCGGCCGGCGATCACTCGACTGATCACTCCATCAGTCGACTGATGGAAGGATCAGTCGACTGATGAAAGTGTCGTTGGATGAAATGACTCTGAATCCCATGAATCCGGCTATTCAGAAGCCGTTAACCACGCCATGATCGATGATCAGACATCATCGACCGATCGTCTAACGGGAAAATCAGCCTCTTCTCTATAAAAAGAGGGCTGGTGGAGGTTTTTGGGGTTAATGCTTATTCTCTAATCTTTCTCAAAAGCCTCCACGAATTCTCCAGCTTTCTAAGTGATTTAAATCTCCTCCTCTTCTCTCTAAGCTTAGATCTTCATTCTTTGTAAAGAAGAGGAGTTGTGTTGTAAAGAAAGCTTCTTAGTGGATTTGTTTGGATTGATCCACCTTAAGGATCGCCGTGGAGTAGGAGCGCTATCTCCGAACCACGTAAAAGGCTTTGTTTGCATTGTTATTGTTTTTACATATATTATTTGTGTTTTGCTTACGCTAATCATTTTTGTAGAAAATGAAAAATGCTATTCACCCCCCCTCTAGCTTCCAAACGATCCCTAACACTCAGCAGTTCTCAACATGCTAAGCATCTCAGGCAGTGGCTTATCAATTTCATTCATGTTGTAATTCATGAAAAGTTGATTGTAGCTTTCTAGCAAGGATTGCAAGATCAATTCTGTGGTCAGTTCTTGGCCAAGTGGGAATCTCAACCTCTGTAGGTTCTCTATGTACCCAATCATCTTGAGTACATATGGACCTACGAGAGTCCCATCTTGCATCTTGCACTGAAACAGTGCCTTAGAGATCTCGTATCTTGCGTGCCTTACTTGTCCTTGATACAGTTGATGAAGATGTTCAACCATATCAAAAGCATTCATGAACTCGTGTTGCTTCTGAAGCTCAGAGTTCTTGGTCATGAGCATGAGGCATGACACATCTAATGTATCATCTTGATGCTTCTTGTAAGCATCTCGGTCTGCTCGCGAGGCAGTGGCAGGAGGTGCTTCCGGAATTGGCTACTCCAGGACATACAATTTTCTTTCTTGTGTGAGAACAATTCTCAGATTCCTGTACCAATCCAGGAAATTAGGTCCATTGAGCTTGTCCCTCTCAAGGACAGAACGAAGGGAGAGAGTGTTCGTGTTTGATGACATGACAATCTACAACATAAACATTGCAGAAAGTAAATATCATATTCCATTTATCATTTAATTAGGCCTTTAATTAAATGATGCAACCACTGAATTATAGGCCTTTTGTAGAATCGAGCCATGGATGTGGTCAAACCACATTACTAGATTCATACAAACTAGTTATAATTCTCATGGGACAAGATCCACATCATACTACGCCTTGAGTTAGCTTTGGCTAAATCGCCCAAGACTTAGTATGATCGGTAGGTAACAAATTACAGATTACATCTCTATGCAACTCTTGTTTATAGGATCAAGATCCACATTTACAAAAGAACTTGAGTTAGCTTTGGCTAAATTTCCCAAGATTTAGTGCAAATGTGATCTTATCCTATCTTTCCAATCGTTGGAATATGCCTATAGTTTTACTCGATCCAATTGAGTTAACTAGTTTCACTCAAGCTAATTGAGCTTATTCTCACCCAAGCTGTGATAGGTGGGACCAAGATTGTCCCTCCACACCCTACCAAGATAATATGCATTGCTCTTCTTTAGCAGATTCAACAACAACAAATGATCGAGATAGTGATGGGTATCAAAACTTGGTAGGCATTTCGAGTTGATTCGATTAAGATCTAATCTAATCGTGAATGCGTATCATATACGTATTAAGGCCTTAATTACCCTACACTAGCATGCATCACATATATACAAGCAAAATATACTAGCATGCATCATATACATACAAGCAAAATATACTAGCATGTATCATATACATACAAGCAAAATATATTAGCATGCATCATATACATACAAGCAAAAAATCATACTAGCATGTATCACATACATACAAGCAGAAACAATATATATATATATATATATATATATAATAATTAAATGTGATGAGGTCATGACCCTACTACGATCTTCTCAAGTCAATGAGAAGATCGAACTGTCAACCTAGGGTCAGCGGCTTCTCCAAGCGCCTCCTTTGACTGCCATGTGTCATCGACACCCTCCTCGTAACTCCGTCTACTAGTGGACCTTCCACCGCTTCATTTTGTACATTACAAATATGAAACTTGAGTTACATTCGAGTCTAAAAACTATTTACAATAGGAATATTAAAAGGAGAGGCACGACACGCAAGTCGCATACTATATACAACATGCACAACACAAAAACGGCGCGCAAGCCGTATTATGAATTACAACACATTTTATCTAATCACATTGGGGTTCTTGGGCCATGACCATCACAGTATAATATATAATTCTAAATTATGTATTTTATATAAATTTCTATAATTTTCCTATCTTTTTTTTACAATTTTATGAGTCATATCTCCTCAACGGTCCCGCTAAGCGATTTTTCGGGCGGGATCGCGGGACAATGCCCCTTGCGGGGTTAGGGGCAGCACCCCTTCTCGCAAAATGAATCTTCCGAGTGCCCCATCTTGATCTTACAGTGCCTTAAGTCGCTGTCCCAAAATACTAGAGTGAGATTTCGCCATTTCAAAGAGTTTTTCTCGGTAGTTGAAGCCTATAAGTGTCTAAACACTTGTTGCTTCGACTCTAGGAGAAAATGCTCATAAAAATCTATAAAATTAGGAAAATTACAGAAACTTACAGATCTGTAATTTTTTATATCTAATACAAAAATTACAAAACTAAACACATACATGCTTCGCACGTGGCTCTGATACCACTGTTGGACTATCCGAGCCGCAAAAGCTGCTTTTTGTGTTGCGAAAACCTCGGAAGTCGACCACGGATCCATGCGAAGATAAACAAAAATAATACATGTATGTGTTAAGAAAAACTTAGATCTACTTGTGAAGAGCATTACCTTTGTAGTGACACCCTTCGCTTATCCCGCTCGTCCAAATGGCTTGTCGGATCTCGTAGAGTGTCAAGCATACACTCCTCTACAAGTATCCACACGAACAATAGATGGAGAAGGCAACTTAGAGTCTGCTATCACTCTTAGAAACCCATGACAAGAAGGATGAGGTAGATCACAAGAGAGGAGGAAGGAAGAAGATGAAGTTAATTCCCACTAACTTCACACTAATGCACATCTAAAGTGGCCGGCCACTTCATGGAGGGTTAAATACCTCCATGTAATACCAAGAGCCATGGCTCTTGGTCTCTCTCATGAGGTGGTATCCCATGATGTGTCCATGATGATGTGGAACATCATCATTGGCTGGCCCCATGCCAAGTCATCATGACATGACATTTTGTCAAGTCAAACTTGACCATTCATCTTCCCTCTCAAGTCAAGTAAAACTTGATCTCTTATCTCCCATGGTTGATCAAATCCAACCATTTGATTCAAGTCACTTTAATTTAATGAATCTCTATTCATTAGTTTAAATTGACACAATGAATCAAATCTAAATTAGACTCATTCAACACTTGAATCAAATTAAGTCCAACTCAATTAGTCTAATTTGGATTACTCTTAATCCGATTTGGTTCTCACATGAACCTAATCCTCATGGTCCATCATATGAACCTAATTTCCATCTAATTTCCCTTTGTGTGTGGCCCTATAGATTCTTGTAACGTTGGCAATGCTCCTAAACTGATTTAGAAACATAAGCAATGAGTGGTATCTAGCAACACATCATTGTTGCCCAAGTTACAAGATTGTTGAGATCCAACATCACCTTTGTGACTACTAATTGTGACTCTCACAATATGTGACAATGTCTCTCTATCCTTGACATCTAGATTGACTAATTGAGGCATATGCCGTGTTATCCTCTGTACAATCTATATCTTGAATTTCAAGTAGACTAACTCTAATCAAATGAGCTCAATATCTCATATTGATTCATTTGGGCATGGTCATGCACTTAGTGGTCTCACTCTATCAAGAATCATGATGTCACTCCCGTCATATAGGAGGGATAGATCCCATCTACATCACTCACATCCCTCCGCATAATTTATTACATACCCAGTAATCGTCTTTATAGTCCACCCATTTATGGGTGACGTTTGACGAAGCCAAAGTGTGCAACTCCTTATGTAGGGAACCATGGTGACTTCAGGTCCAAGGACTAATAGTCATACTAATAGTCACATGAGAAAGTATATGATACTCATATAACGATCCATGATACTTTCTCATGGCAGATCATTCAGTATACATTCTCCAATGCATACCCATGTGTCAACTTGATATCTCATATCCATGACTTGTGAGATCAAGTCATCGAGTTGACCTACATGCTAGTCTCTTCGCATTAACATTGTCCCTGAATATTAATACTTGACTAGGAATTATTAAGAGTAGTGCTCTCTATATCATCTCATTATCGATTCAACCAATCGATTGATATAGATAAGAACCTTCTACTCAAGGACGTTATTATACTTAGTTATTTGGCACCAATACAAGTAAGTATAATATCCATAAAGAAATGCCTTTATAAATAGGAATATGATACAACAAAGTCCATACAACAATCATCACATGATTGGCTCTAGGGCTTTCACTAACACTTAAGGATTGTCTTAACAGTCGCCCAATGATCCATTCCTGGATCAGATTGGTATATGCTTGTGACACTCAGAGCATACAATACATCGGGCCTCGTACATAACATAATATACATGATAGATCCTATTGCGGATGCATAGGAAATCTTACTCATGTAAATCCTCTCGTCTTCTGTGCGCGGACACATAGACTTCGAAAGGTGTATCCCATGCATGATGGGAAGGAAACCTTTTGATTGCCTCATCAAAATGGATATTCCAACTCTTGGATGCTTACTTCAGTCCATATATGAACTGTTGAAGCTTGCATACCTTGATTTTATCAACCGATGTGAAACCCTCGGGCTGTATCATATACACGTCCTCGAGTAGGTTTCCAATAAGCAAAGTCATTTTCACATCCATATGCCATATCTCATAGTCACAATGAGCCACTATAGTCAGGAGAATCCGAATGGATTTAAGCATAGCTACCGGTGAATAGGTCTCGACATAATCAACACCTTGCTTTTGATGATAGCCTTTCACCACTAATCTAACCTTAAAAGTAATCACATTACCATCCATGTCAGTATTTTTCTTGAAAACCCACTTGCACCCTATAGGCTTAATGCCTTCAGGTGGGTCCACCAAGTTCCAAACTTGTTTTTCATACATGGAATCCATTTCCCACTTGATGGCTTTAAGCCATTTGTCCCTTTTTGAACTTTTCAGAACTTCTTCATAACTAGGAGGCTCCTCATCATCAATGAGTAACACATCGTTCGATTCACTTACGAGAAATCTATATCTCTCAGGAATGTTACGTGTTCTACCAAATCTATGAAGATGTGGTGTCACAATAGGTTCAACCGATGTCTCATCACTATGAGTTATCGGTTGAGGCGCTTGACCAGGTATCTCTTCAATGTCTATTGGAGTCTCTTGAACCTCCTCAAGTTCAACAACACTCCCACTATTTTCTTGCAAGAGACACTCTTTCTCTAGAAACACAGCATGCCTTGAAACAAACACCTTTTGTTCCGCAGGATGATAGAATTAGTAACCCCTCGTTTCCTTAGGGTATCCAATAAATAGACATTTATTAGACTTAGCATCCAGTTTGTTTGATACAATCCGCTTCACATAAGCAAGACAACCCCATATCTTCAAGTAAGATAAATGAGGTTTCTTACTATTCCATATCTCATATGGAGTAGTAGAGACTACCTTGATCGAAACTCTGTTTAGCAAGTAAACAACAATCTTAAGTGCATAGCCCCAAAAGGACTTGGGAAGATTCACACGATTCATCATTGACCTAACCATGTCCAATAAGATTAGGTTTCGCCTCTCAGATACACCATTCAACTACAGTGTATACGGCGGAGTCCATTGAGACAATATATCATTGTCCCTTAGATAATCTAGAAACTCTTGACTCAAGTATTCACCACCTCGATCCGATCAAAGTATTTTAATACTCTTGTCAAGTTGTTTCTCTACTTCATTTCTGAATTCTTTGAACCTTTCAAAGGCTTCAGACTTGTGTTTCATCAAGAACACATACCCAAACCATGAGTGATCATCGGTGAAGGTAATGAAGTAGTTATAGCCTCCTAGAGCTTAAGTTGACATAGATCCACATACATCAGTATGTATTAGACCAAGCAACTCTCCCACCGGTTCACCTTTTCCAGTAAAAGGTAACTTGGTCATCTTTCCCTTTAAGCATGATTCACATATATTGTATGAATCTAATTCAAACCATTTCAGAATTCCATATCGGTGTAATTCGAACATGTGTTTCTTGCTTACATGGCCAAGATGACAATGGCATATATAGGAGTCTAATTGATTATCTTTTCGAGAATGCTTGTTGCTCACTTCAATATTGAAAATATCACTGGATACATCCAACGTATAAATACCATTGCTTAAAGTTCCAGTCCCATAAAGTGATTGTGCAATCGGCCTAGGTCAAGATTGACCGGACTCGAGTTTGACTCAAGTAAGTGTTTTGATGTTTGACATGGATGTCTGACATTGATGTCTGACATGTGTTGGGGAGATTACTGATGCAATTGACCCAGGTTAGTATTTGATGTTTGACGATGGTTTGACCATTGTCATGGAAAGTCCAAGTGGGACACTTGGCAAGGGAAAGTCCAACATGGGTTGGCAAAGGAAAGTCCAAGCATGGGTCTTGGCATAGAAAGTCCAACTGGGTTGGCAAGGGAAATTCCAAGCTTGAGTCTTGGCATTTGGAAAGTCCAAGGGGTTTGATATTGGCAGCGTAAAGTCCAAGCAGGAGTCTTGGCAGTATAAGTCCAATGGTTAGCGACGTAAAGTTCAAGCGGAGTCTTGGCAGCGTAAGTCCAATGTGCCTTGGTGGTGTAGACACCGTTAGCATGACAATAGCCGATGGAAGCACCTGGAGGCTAGTGTATGGATGAACAAGTCATGGATGACTTGGAGGGATTCGATAGACGCGAGGCTGATGGAGGTGGCTAGAATGCTTAAGTCTAGGCTAAGGGTGGTCTAGCAAGTATGGGGGCACCATACTTGGGTTAAAACCTCAAGTTTGAGGTGTATCAGTCGACTAGTACCATGGGTCAGTCGACTGGTGTGAGTCAACTAGAGTTTGACTGTGGGAAGTGCCCTAGTAGTCGACTGCCAGAGGTGATCAGTCGACTGCTGGCCTGAGTAGTCGACTGATCAAAGTCGACTGATGGCCAGATTCTCAAGCACAGAAGGTTCTCCAGTCAAGTGATCGCATCGACCACTCGACTGATTGAGCCATTAGTCAACTGATAGGTATGGTCAGTCGACTGATAGTGTATTCGTTGGATTTTTCCAGCATGGATTTATCTGTTGTCTTACGACAATAGTTTCATTAGTCGACTGATGGTCCCAAGTAGTTGACTGATAGGCGAAAATCTAGCCCGATTGTAGGTTATAAAGGCAGCTTAGAAGAAAGATTTAGCACCGGTTTTCTTGGACAATTTGGAGCGATTTGCTGTTGCAAATCAGGGTCTTCAAGGCTAGTCCAAGGTAAACAACAAGCAAGCTTCCAAAAGATTGTTGTAAAGTGTTCTTGGCTTTCTTTTGTTGTATTCATTTATATTTGCTTGTCGTTTTACTTATATTACTATTGTAATATCTTGTTAGAGGTTTCTCCACCTCCGAATTATTCCGAGAAGGAGTATTTGTGATTAGTAGTGCGTGTTTACCTTGCTAGGGCTTTTAGAGCTCGATCCATGGAGTAGAAACCATTCGGTTCCAAACCACATTGTATTTTGTGTTGTGAATTGTGTTTGTATTATTTTGTTATTGCTATATATTCCACTGCGCTAACACGACTTGTAGAGATGAACACGATCGTAATCCATCAAGCATCAACGACGCTATTCACCCCCTCTAGCGAGCGCATCATTCTTGACAATTGGTATCAGAGCTCGGGGCTCTTCTACGGACTAATCGTTGGGAGTAAAAGATGCTAGAGTGTGAAGAGGAAGAAGATGGAGTTTGAAGAAAAAGTTGGGTGGAATATCAACACCCCAATTCCATACGCCTTCTATGGACATGAAGGGTTCGAGCAATGGAAGGCACGGATGGAGAACTTCTTCATGATGGACTTCGAAGATTGGATGATCCTAGTGAAGGGTTTTGAATTTTCAAGAGGTCCAAAAGGTGGATACCTCAAGAAGAAGAGATGGACCGAAGAGCAAGTCAAAGCCTTCAAGAGAAACAATAAGGTAATGCAATTGATATTAAATTCATTGCCTAATGATATTGTGTCTAGGTTAGTTGAATGTCTAGAAGCCAAGGAGCTATGGAAAAAATTGGCCAAGCTTCATGAAGAACCATCCATGGCTCAAGTAAAGAGAGAGCCCAAAGAAGAAGCTTCATCATCCTCACAAGAAAGTGAGGATTCGGAGGTTGAAGAGGAGTCAACTTCCAGATCGGTGGAAGAGGAGGTGGAATTGGAAGAAGGCTCCGCCTCTAGGATTGAGGGGGAGGAGAGATCATCCTCCATGCCGGAGCAAGAAGAAGAGCCTTCAACATCCAGTCAAGATGAAGAAGCTCAAAATCCGGCCACCATTGACCTTGGTAACTCAAGCAATTTAGGTTTAAATAAAAATCACATAATTTGTTTTGAGTGTAGGGAAGCCGATCATTACAAGAGTAAGTGCCCAAAGAAGATTAAGAAGGCTCCTACGACACCAAAAGTCAAGGATGCCGAAGCCCCAATGCTCAAGAGCAAGAAGCACGTGGTTTGCTTCAAATGCAACCAAAAGGGGCATTATAAGAGTCAATGCCCTAGGGGGAGCAAGAAGGTCAAAGAAGGAGTCAACAATGTAGGGGGAGCTAAGGCAAACCCTAAGGTATATCCTAGTAATGCACCTTCTAGTTTTCATGTCAAAAAGCATGCTAGAACTCATTTAAATACATTTTCTATTACTCATGAAAAGCATGATAAGAATAATAAATATTATTGTTTAGGAGCTAAGAGTGTCCATTTTAGCAATAAGGAGAAATTTGGGACTAATGTCCCTAGAAAAACATTACCTAAGGAAACCATTAGGAAAATAGAAAACCATTTAGGCATTAACCCTAAGAAGGGTAAGCACATGCCTAGAGAAAATGGTAATGCCCAAAGACCAAATGAAAAATCAAAAATTGGGAAATTAGAATTCGAAAATCAAGTCTTGAGGTCAAGACTTGAAAAATTAGAGAAGACCCTTAGAAATATACAAAATCAATTTAAAGGGTCAAATAGTCAAAGCCTAGGGTCTAGAAGTCAAAGTCAAAGACCTAGGAAACAAGAACCATCCAAGGGCAAGCCTAAGCCCAAAAAGACTTATCATAATGTTCCATTTGATTATGGAACTCAAACTAGGTCTAGAAAGACCAAGGTTACTAGGGAAGTTATCCCTAAGGGTAACCAAGGTGTGTGCTTAGTGGCTAGGGTTTCGAAGAAATCTAGGAAAGCCACTAAGAAGGTTACAAGGGGAGTCACCCCTAGAGTTAACCTAGGCAAGACTACAATGACCAAGGCTAACAAGCCTAGAAGGGTCATTAGGAAGGTATCTAGGGAGGTCATTTCTAAGGAATACCTAGTAAACCCAAGGAGCTCAAATAACTTTTGAGTTCCTAGGAGCGTGATCGATTTATGCTAAATGGGTTTAGGTGTGCCAACCTTGATTGGAAGGGTAGCTAACCCAACCATAGCAAAGTTGACACTTTAGGTTATTTTCAAGGTTATGGATACCTTGGAAATAGGTTTGAATTTTAATCCTAAAAGATTTTAGGATGTGCCAATATATTTTTGAAATTATAAAAAATCAATTAAATTGGCACAATTTAGGTTTAGAGGTCTTAGTGTGTCATTTCGGGTTTTTGGCACACTTTGGGAATAATTGATAATGTGGCAAAATGAGATTAATTATCACAAATGGAAACTAATATTAAAATTTAGGTATTATTATACCTATACATTTTATTTTTCATGTTTTGTTTGCCATATAACATGTCATGACATCATATCTATTTTTAATCATTTAATATGTCATGATCATGCTTAGGGTTAAGATTAAAATGTCATGTATGCTTAAATTCCATCTTATGCCATGACATCATGATTATAAGAATGTGTTTATTTTTATCATCATTAATGACATAATCATTCATGTATTTAATTTGATTAAAATTGAGTTAAGGACAATGACATGACTTGAAGTCTTATTTATAAGGGAATCAAGTAGTGTTGCCTTAGAAAATGCATGAGGCCTTAGTTTAAAATAAACCAAAACCCACATCGCACATCTAATTGACATGTATATGTATTGATACACTCTAGATACATGTGAGATGCTAGGATATGAGTTGAGTTCAAGGTGCATAGTTTTTACATCTAGATGAACTAAAACTCATCTAATATCATTAGTGGATCATTGGGAAAGCTTATGTTCAAGCCATGTACATTAAGCCCGAAGAATAGGATCCAATATAAGGTTTTGAAAACATTTTGAAAAACCTTGGTGAAGTTTATCTTTTGATAGCAATCACCATTGATGAAGTTGATACAAAGTGAGCTAAAACATTAAAGTTTTTCTTCACTTTTGAACTTTGTGTTAATTTCACTATTTTATGGGTAAATTATTTTTCACCCATTGTATGTGTTATAAGTATTATACATATGAAGTTTCACTATTTTTCAAATTACGTATAATTACTTATGTATTTATGAAATTCGATTTTGATAATTGAAAATCAGATTTTTTTTCAGTTATCAGTCCACTGCCCTTGTTGGCAGTCGACTGATGGGCACGTCAGTCGACTGATGCCTGATAAAGTCAACTGCCAATGCTGATTTGGGGAAAACATGATATGTTTAGCCCAATTTCAGCTATGTTAGGGTCCTCTAACCACTCCTAACCCTAGGATATGCTTTGGGAAGTATTATAAATGGTGAAAATCCATTGGATATGGATTAGGAGAGTTGTTAGGATGATGTATCAAATTTAAGGTGTGGGAGAGTTCTATGTTGAACTTTGAACCTTAATTTTGATATTTTAGAGTTCCTATTGGCTTAGGGACTTCCCAAGGACATTGTTGGTGCAATGGTTAAGGGAGAGCAAGCCTTTAGGGGGAGGTATCCATCATGGGATGATGGATGATATTTTTCCTCATGAGGGGAAGAAATGGGATTTTGAGATACCCAATTTGGAGATTGGGAGAGTGTGTAGGATTGCCTCTCTTGAGTGATATGGGACTTATCACTAGGAAGATTATAGGCATCCTAGGTGTTTTTGGACTAAGGGGGAGATTATAAGATCTCATTGGATATGAGACATTGACCTCCTTGGGTGAACCTTTTTGATGTATGTCAAAAAGGGGGAGAATGTTACAATTACCACTTTGGGATAATTGGTAAGGGAATTTGAGTTAGGGGCCTAACTCAAGGGTGTTTTTGTCAAACATCAAAAAGGGGGAGATTGCTGGTGCAATTGACCCAGGTCACGATTGACCGGACTCGAGTTTGAATCGAGTAAGTATTTTGATGTTTGACATGGATGTCTGACATTGATGTCTGACATGTGTTGGGGAGATTGCTGATGCAATCGACCCAGGTTAGTATTTGATGTTTGACAATGGTTTGACCATTGTCATGGAAAGTCCAAGTGGGACACTTGGCAAGGGAAAGCCCAACATGGGTTGGCAAAGGAAAGTCCAAGCATGGGTCTTGGCATGGAAAGTCCAACATGGGTTGGCAAGGAAAAGTCCAAGCTTGAGTCTTGGCATTTGAAAAGTCCAAGGGGTTTGATATTGACGGAGTAAAGTCCAAGTGGGAGTCTTGGCAGCATAAGTCCAATGGTTGGCAGTGTAAAGTCGAAGAGGAGTCTTAGCAGCGTAAGTCCAATGTGCCTTGGCGGTGTAGACACTGTTAGCATGACAATAGCCGATGGAAGCACCTGAAGGCTAGCGTATAGATGAACAAGTCATGGATGACTTGGAGGAATCTGATAGGCGCGAGACTGATGGAGGTGGCTAGAAGGTTTAGGTTTAGGCTAAGGATTATTTAGCAAGTATGGGGGCACCATACTTGGGTTAAAATCTCATGTTTGAGGTGTATCAGTCGACTAGGACCATGGGTCAGTCAACTGGTGTGAGTCAACTAAGGTTTGATTGCGGGAAGTGCCCTAGCAGTCGACTATCAGAGGTGATCAGTCGGCTGCTGGCCTGAGCAGTCGACTGATCAAGGTGATCAGTCGACTGATAGATGGATTCTCAGGCATAGAAGGTTCTCCAGTCGAGTGATCACGTCGACCACTTGACTGATTGAGCCATCAATCGACTGATGGTGCATCAGTTGGATTTTTCTAGCGTGGATCTATCCATTGTCTCACGACAATAGTGTCATCAGTTGATTGATGGTCTCGAGCAATCGACTGATATGCGGAAATCTAGCCCGATTGCAGGTTATAAAGGTAGCTCAAAAGAAGGATTTTGGCACCAATTTTCTTGGACGATTTGGAGCGATTTGCTGTTGCAAATCAGGGTCTTCAAGGCTAGTCCAAGGCAATCAACAAGCAAGTTTCCAAAAGATTGTTGTAAAGTGTTCTTGGCTTTCTTTTATTGTATTCATTTGTATTTGCTTGTTGTTTTACTTATATTACTGTTGTAATATCTTGTAAGAGGTTTCTCCACCTCCGGATTGTTCCGAGAAGGAGTATTTGTGATTAGTAGTATGTGTTTGAATTGCTAGGGCTTTTAGAGCCCGATCAGTGGAGTAGGAACCATTCGGTTCCGAACCACATTATATTTTGTGCTGTGAATTATATTTTTCTTATTTTGTTATTGCTATATATTCCACTATGCTAACATGACTTGTAGAGACGAACACGATCATAATCCATCAAGTATCGATGACGCTATTCACCCCCCTCTAGCGGGTGCATCGTTCCTAACATAAAGAACTTCATTCAAAGTTATGTAACAACAATTGTTACTAAAAGTCAAATGGTACCCATTTCTATTTAAACAAGAAATAAAAATGATGTTCTTTATCAACGAAGGAATGAAATAGCAATTGTCCAGTTCTAAGACAAGTCCTGTAGGGAGCTTTAATAGATACGTTCCGATGGCGAGTGCAGTAACCTTTGCTCCATTCCCAACATGTAAATTTGACTCTCCCTTGATGAGTCTTCTTCTATTTCTTAGCTCATGTATGTCATTATATATATATGAGCCACACCCGCTATCCAATACCCAAGTGTTTAAAAAAATAGAATGACAATCAATAACGATGATATCTGAAGAAGATGGGGCATCAGATGCCTTATTCTTCTTCATGGACTCAAGATAAATCTTGCAGTTTCTTTGCCAATGACTCTCTTTGCCACCATGATGGAAAGTGCCATTTTGAATTGGTTCTGCCTTCCTTGCCTTCTTCTTCCCCTTGTGTTGTTTCTTTGATTTTCTCTTAGAACCTTTCTTTGAGGAATCAACTAACAACACCGTCCCCTGCCCATGCTTCACAGAAGGCTCCACAGTCTTCAACATGTTGAGCAGTACCACAGATGAACCTTCTTGCATCTCAGAGGTGAAGAGAAGCTTGGAGACTTCGAATCTTTCGGATCTCACTTGCTCATCAAACAACTCATAAAGATGAAAGACTATGGTATGAGAATCCATATGCTCATGCTGCTTCCGTAGCTCGGGTACCATCATGGCTAGCATGATGCAACTCACTAGTTCAGAATCACTCACATGTTTCTGATGGGCCAACAATTGGTCCGGAGTTGCATCATCACTAGGACGGGTGGGAAGAGGCACTTCGAGGACATGCGCAAGCTTTTCCGCCTTGAGAACAATTCTTAGGTTTCTAAGCCAGTCCAAGAAGTTTGGCCCAGTCAATTTATTCGAATCCAAAATAGATCGCAAACTCAAAGACGTCATGATCAAGCGATTAACCTAGAAATACAAATCGAGCATATATGAGAAAATGATTTTAAATGCATCAACATACATTTATAAATCCCATTCATTTTTCAAAATAAAAAACCCTCAAAATCAATTCGGGAGATCGTAGGTCCATCTCCGAATGGATTGATATCTAACATAGATAAGAACAACCTTGGAGAGAGTCTAACAAGCCATTCTTAGCTACAATGGTAGGTATCAAGTATACCAATTACATATCACGTATATGTAACTATCACAATGTGCTATCAACTAATTGAATGTTCACACATACATTGGGTTGTTAACACATTAACAAGTATGCATCAATGCATAGCACCCAACTTCACCTCCCTTTACATCAACCTTGGAGAGAGTCCAACAAATCGATGCTCCAAGTTAAAGTCGACCCATTAATCGCGAAATAGTTTTAATATGACTAGAGCGCATTCAACCAATTAGCCAGGCTTGGAGAGAGTCCAACAATCTAAACTAATGATTGCCCGCTGACTCTTACCATATTAGTAATAAACTATTTCAATGGTTTGAACATGTTCAGGTTCGAGCCAGGCTTGGAGAGAGTCTAACACCCAAACAAGAAACGAAACTTTGGTTCTAACCATATTAATGGAAGGTGTATGCTTTAATATTGTGTAAGAGCTTTAAAGTCTCATCCTCATTTCATAAAAATAACTATTATCTACATGGCATAACACACATGACATACATATGTGCATCTAATGCATCTACATGTCACACCACGCATGACATAATGATATGCATCTAATGCAATTACATGACATACAATTATGGCATGTACAAGTAGTTTCCATATTGTCATAATTAATTTTGGTAATAAAATATGTTTGTGATTTGATTTTCCAAATAAAATCCCCATTAAATTAGGAAATAAATTTCCAAATTTAATCACATATTTTATTTATGGAAAATATTACTTAAGGAAATTCAAATTTAGTTTAGGAAACAAATTTCCTAAATTGTAATTTTCTAATCACATTAGAAAATTTTCAATTTGAATTTTTTTACTAATTAAAATTTCTATAATTATTTCTAAACTTTCCAAAAGTAGAACATTTCCAAAAATATAATTATGACTATCGCAAAATAATTTTATGATTATATCGAAACACAATCGACCTCTGATACCACTGTTGGGTTTCCCTGGCACCAATGTGGGTGTGTGTTCGAACACGTTTCATAAGCATGCACACAAAGGAAGCAAAAATAAGTAATAAATTAATTTATTACAATACACACACCACACACATACATGATACAATAAGTGTAGACATAATCGCTATTTCAAATTTTGCAATAAAAACTACTCTAGGTATACCTGACAAATCACGTGAAGCGGGAATGACATCAACCAAGCGACCCTCGCGAATTTCACCTCTATCCATATCCACGCCGAGTATTGTTGGGATAGCTTCACAAATCCACGAACCCCGACTTCACGAGAGGTAATAACCTCGCGTTGAAGTCATTGTGATCCGAGAGATGATTGCAATCCGAATCAAATTCGGATCCAAAAATTGAGTTCCACGAACTCGCTTCTCGGAAGTGATTTTCATCAACCAATTGACGAAACCTTGGTCCTCAACCAAAGGGGATTGTTGGAGATCCAATCCCCGACAAGTAGGTCACTATCGGAGGGTGAATAACAGACAAATGACCTTTCCACACAAGGGACAACAAGCTGTCCAAAACTGGACATCTTGTTTTGTAAAATACGGAAAAAAAAAATTTATATGGATTAATCCTTTAATTAATTGGATTTAATTAGTGGGTTAATTGAGTTTAATTAGTGGATTAAATTGGGCTCAATAAGTGGAAATGGGCTTGGGCTGAATTGGGCTTGGGCTGATATTGGGCTTGGGTTGTATTGGGCTTGGGCTGATTGGCTTGAGCTGGATTGGGTTAGGTTAGATTTGGGTCAAGCTTGAGTCAACCCAAATGAATCGGTTAGCTTATAAGAACCCGATCCCAATTTCCTATTTCATCGTGATTTCTTCCTCCCTTCACCGCGCGCCGATTGCTTCGCCGACTTTTTCCCCGATTCTTCTTCCTCACCATCGCTGACAGCTCCCTCTCAATCTCGACGGTGGCACCTCTTCTTCTCTCCGGTGTCGAGCTTCTGCATGAGGTTTGCTCAGCTCGGCGTCACTCTCTTCTTCCACCACTTCGTCATCAAAGATCTCAGTCGCGCAGCCACTACCGCCTTCGATGCCCAGTTCTCCGTCGCCTCTCCCTCCCGATCTCGGCGGCAGCGAGCTCCTCTAGCCATCGGGTTTGTTTCAGCACATGGGGCGATCACTGCAACCACCGAGCCAGCTCCTCCGATCGCCTTGATCGACCGCTCGGCTCTTTCCCCTGTTCGTTGTCGCAGCTCCCCTCTGTCGACGATTTGCCACCGTCGACGTTGAGCTAGTCGATCTCCGCCTGATGCTGCCTTATCACTACTATTGGAGCTCCCCATCATCAGCCCGGTCAGAGCTGTTGTCGGCTGATTTCTGTCGTCTACCTATTCCGATCGAGATGGATCTCCATTGTCAATAGTTTCTCTTCGATTTCAACCGTTGTAGTGGCCTATGAGCGATGGCTGTTGATCCCGTGAATCCGAGCATTTCCTTTAGCGTTGTCCTCGGAGTCATTGTTAGTCGCCATTAACATGATCCTATGGAGCAAAGAATGGGGGTAAGTGCTTGATCCATTTTTTTTTATCAGAGGAGTTAGATGTGTGAGCCTGCTGTGGATTCTTAATTTGTAGGTAAAAATAGAAATCAGAGCACAGGTTGCGATGGAATAAGTTGATCCTTCCATATTTGAAACTTTAAATGTTGGATCCAAAGGTTGAGTAACTGAGATTGAATTTGGTAAGTCAAGATCTGGATGTTATTGATGTATAGCGGTATTGTTTAGTCAATTGATACGTGCAGATTGGATTTTCCCTTAAATAGATCAAGGGATTGATTATGATTGAATCAGAGTTGGATACTTGTACTTAATCATTGTTGCTAATATGTGCAGGTTTGGGATACGAAGCAGGTCCACGACCGTGAGGATTATTTGAGCTTCGTATCAGGTGGGTAATATCTACCTGGTCCGATAGTTATGATCAAATTCTAGTGCATGATATTGGATATATGTTTATACCTGTTTACCTTAAATCCACTCATGTTTAATCATATGCTTGTACTGCCTTGACCTTTGAGATATAAACTCTGGTACTTCATTGATTATCTAGCTCGGATAGGAACTGTAAACCCTATTATGTATTAGCTGATAGATGTTCAGTAAGTACATGTGGTTAGGGTTATCTTTGTGACTTCAGATTGGTTTACTGTATTACATCACTAGGGTTAGGTGATGGTTTGGATTATGGAGTCGTTTGTTATATCATATCCGTATTAGTGGTGCATTTATGATGGATCTAGTTGTCGGTGCATAGATAATTGTATGGTTGTCAGTATGTGACCAGGGACTAGAGGTCCTAGCGTGATGGTATATCCATTATGGATTGTCTGCCTGTGTATGGTTATATGGACGGTCGATTGTGTATCGCTACTGACTAGAGGTCTCAGTGTGGTTGACTGTCAGATGAGTATGACTCTTTGTGTGATAGAGAGAGTCTTGTGGATTGTAGTCCTTGCATTATTTGACTTTTGGTTGACCAGGACTCCCCGTGGGATAGGGATTGTGGAGAGGATACATGTATGGAGCTATGCATCATTACATTGCATGCATGCTGTTGACTGAGTCTCCCTTGTGGATGAGATGGGTCGTCAGTCATCCTGTCTCCCCGGCCACTCGGGGTAGTGGTAGCAGGGTTGAGGGCAGAGCATTGGATGTGCCGCGCTCGACCACTATGGATGGTGGTAGCTGGAGATGCGCACCTGGCCACTGTGCAGAGTGGTGTTAGCACTCGCCCACTATAGACGGTGGTTGTGTGACGTGCAGTTGTCCTGTGTGCGGTGTTTGTCTACTCATGGGTAGGGACAGCGTGGCTTGCAGCAGGGGCCCCTAGGAGTAGTTAGCTTTTTATGCTTATACGCTACTCAGTCATACTACCCAACTCGGTCACTCGAGAGTGGTGGCAGCTGGAGTCGGGCTAGTTGTCATTTGTCGTGCCACCCTGGCCACACTGGGGTCGTGGTAGCGAGTTGGGTGCGCAGACATGACCATGAATATAGAGTCTTGTGGATTGTAGTCCTTGCATTGTTTGACTTTTGGTTGACCAGGACTCCCTGTGGGATAGGGAGTGTGGCGAGGATACATGTATGGAGCTATGCATCATTACATTGCATGCATGCTGTTGACTGAGTCTCCCTTGTGGATGAGATGGGTCGTCAGTCATCCTGCCTCCCCGGCCACTCGGGGTAGTGGTAGCAGGGTTGAGGGCAGAGCATTGGATGTGCCGCGCTCGACCACTATGGATGGTGGTAGCTGGAGATTCGCACCTGGCCACTGTGCAGAGTGGTGTTAGCACTCGCCCACTATAGACGGTGGTTGTGTGACGTGCAGTTGTCCTGTGTGCGGTGTTTGTCTACTCATGGGTAGGGACAGCGTGGCTTGCAGAGGCCCCTAGGAGAAGTTAGCTTTTTACGCTTATACGCTACTCGTTATACTACCCAACTCACCACTCGAGAGTGGTGGCACCGGAGTCGGGCTAGTTGTCATTTGTCGTACACCACCGCCACTGGGGTCGTGGTCGACGGTCCGCAGACATGCATATGACCATGATATATATGTATGCATGTATTTGATATATGTTTTACATATGCCTGTGAGATGCTACATTTGATTGAGCTATGATTGTTGCACATGCTTGTTCATCATGATACATGTCATTTGCATTTTATTTACTGCTATGTGTTGAGCATGATACATGCGTTGATTGAATTTGATTAGCATCATGTCATTGTGTGGTACGGACCGAGTTATTATACAGGTGATCATATACTGTTCATATGTCTGAGTATTGGTCAGGTATGAGATTGACCTGGTACATTATATGGGTTATGTTATTGTATATCTGTCAGGATGATATAGCTTATGGTGTTGCAGACCGTCAGGTACGTTGGTACATTACTTTATGTTCAGTTGATCAGTTTAGTATATACATTGAGTATGACTTTACTGTAGTTACTTGTTATTAGATTTGGATAGGACTGTATTGTTAGTAATATATGAGAGATGTCCTAAGGCAATCGCCTTATGTATGAACCATTTATATGATAAATGAAGATTCACTATTTGAGTATACATGTTTAATGTATTTGATTGGATCTTAAACTCATTTACTGAATGTCCACGATGCGATTCACAGCATGAGAGAATTTGTGATTGGATCACAACTAGTGAGTATCTCTACATGTGTAATTGTGATGTATCGAAATTATCCCTAGTCGATGAATTGATGGATCTGGACACCATCAATTCTATCGAGACTAGCACGAGGTATACTCCTTGGTGTATCCAAGCAGCTGATTCTCACTGGCTGGAGACATTGTGATGTCCGGAGTTAATCGTGGATGCTAGTTATGGTAACTAGTTCATTGGAGTGACCAGTCGTAAGACTTCATATGGTTCTCTGCATATATAGATATGTCAATGAAGTTCTTACTGTGGCTTAAGTGCGATGTTCCTTTGACTTACGGTATTCAAGTCATCTTGATCATGGAGACTTATGCTTTGACATCTTAAGCAAACATCTCTAAGGAGATGTGGACCCGGGATGATTGGGTATAAGTCGAAGTGATCGAAGGTGTTTGAATAGCCTATAAGGGATTCACCACTCCTTGCGAGGAGATGTATACCCATGGCCTCTCGTCGGATTGTTACTAAAGTCTTTGGCCAAAGCATTACATGTTTAGAGTAAGGTACTCTTCGATACATGTGAAGTAACTAGAATCCGTAGGACGAGGAAATGATACTTGGGCTAGGTGTGACGTAGTCAGCCTAGTGGGGACTGACACTATAGACCATGTCCTGAACCAAGTGGGTATAAGATGAGTGAAGGGAATGGGGCACGAATCATTCTTTGAAGGGTTTGAAATAGTTCGATCAACCGCTGATCTTTCGTTAATTGGGGATCATGATGTACTACTAGGTGCCACTCATGATCGTTCTATAATTAATGGTTAATTATAGACGGCCAACATAAACCGAGAACCTATTTGGTCACACGCACAACGAGTGTAATCCAAAGGATTTAAAACGAGCTCGAGAATGGGATTCTCAGACCGAGAGAAACTATGTTTGGTTGGACCAAACATAAAGCGAGCATGAAATTGTTTCAGTCGCAATGGAAGCGTGGATGGGCCGTGTCTTATGAAGACATAATGGATGGACCAAAATGGTTTGGTTCTAATCCAATGGATGAGAATAAACCAAAGGGTTTGGTTTATTTTAAACGAATGAACCAAAAGTTGGTTCGGTTCGTTTTAACTTAAAATAAACCATCATGGTTTGGTTTATTTTAACTTATCTTAATGGAGCGGGTTAACGGGCTTTATGGATATGATCCATTAACCATTAAGAGAATTAGTTCTCTATAAAAGAGGGCTTAAGGGATTGTTAAGCCCTAATCATCCAAAAACCCTAATTGGAGTTGCCGCCCACCTCACCCTTGGTGATTTTGGCGCCCAACCCTAAGCTGCCGCCGCCCAGCTTTTGTGCCGCCATCCAACTTGTTGCCAGCGTCCAAGCTTCAGCCGGTGAACCTCCGGCGACCCTCCGGTGATCTCCTTTGGGTTCGGTGATAAGGTGAGCTTCCATCTTTCCTTGGCCGACCTCTATTCCTCCACCAAAAGCTGTCCAGTTTTTCTGGACAGCTTGTTTCTTTGTTGTCGGAGCGTCGTTTGGACGACGGTTAGTGCTCCGACAGCGGCTAACTTACCGGGGATTTGATCTCCGGTAATCCTCTGAGGTGGAGGACGAAGGATTCGTCAATTGGTTGACGAATACCTCTCCGGAGAAGCGAGTTTTGAGAACTCGTTTTAGGATCCGAATTTGGATTCGGATCGTGATCATCTCTCGATCACGTCGTCTTCAACACGAGGCTAGTAACCCGTACGAAGACGAAGCTCGTGGCTTAGAGAAGTCATCCCGAGGAGCTCGGCGTGGATACGGATAGAGACGATTCTTACGAGGATCGTTCCGGTTGATGCCGTTCCCGCTACACGTCATACGAAAGGTATAACGTAGATAAATTTCTTTTATTGCAAATTTTAATTTACGGTTATGTCTACACTTGTTGTAATATGCATGCGTGTGTTGTGTGTGTTGTAATAAATATAGATTTATTATTTTTGCTTCCGCTGTGCTCATGTTTACGAAACATGATCGAACACACACACGCCGCGGTGCCGGAAACCCAACAGTGGTATCAAAGCCCAGGTTGTGTTTCGACATAATCGTAAAAATGGTTTTGCGATAGTCATAATGTATTTCTGGGAATTTTCTAAATTTTGGAAATTTAGAAGTATTTATGGAAATTTTTCAATTTTGGAAAGTCTAGAAGTATTTATGGAAATCTTCCACTTTTGGAAAGTTGGAAGTATTTATGGAAATTGATATTTTCCATAAATAAAATATTTGATTAGATTCTGGAAATTTGTTTCCTAATTTAATCATGATTTGATTTGGGAAATCAAATCTTAAAATATTTTATTTCCATAAGTAGTTTTAAAGATTTGGGAAATTGGTTTCCTAAATAGATTTTCCTTAATCAAATAATTCCATGAATAAAATATGTGATTAGATTTGGAAATTTGTTTTCTAATTTAATTATGATTTGATTTGGAGAATCAAATCTTAAACATATTTTATTTCCATAAATAGTTATGACAAATAAGGAAATTATATACATGACATAATTGTATGCCATGTAATTGCATTAGATGCATAACATTATGTCATGCGTGTCGTGACATGTAGATGTATGTCATGTATGCCATGCCATGTAGATAATAGTTATTTGCATGCAAAGAGGATGAGACATAAAACCCCAACTCAATATTAAAGCCTACACCTTCCATTAATATGGTTAGAACCAGAGTTCTGTTTCTTGTTTGGGTTGTTGGACTCTCTCCAAGCCCGGCTCGAACCTGAATATGTTCAAACCATGGAATAGTTTAATACTAATATGATAAGAGTCAGAGGTCAATCATTAGCTTTGGTTGTTGGACTCTCTCCAAGCTGGGCTAATTGATTGAATGACCTCTAACCATATTAAAACTATGTCCTGATTAATGGGTTGGCTTTAACCTGGAGCATCGGCTTGTTGGACTCTCTCCAAGGTCGATGTAAAGGGAGGTGAAGTTGGGTGCTATGCATATGATGCATACTTGTTAATGTGTTAACAACCCGATGTATGTGTGAACATTCAATTAGTTGATAGCACATTGTGATAGTTGCATATACGGGATATGCAATCGGTATAGATGATACCTACAGTCGTAGTTATGAATGGCTTGTTGGACTCTCTCCCAGGTTGTTCATAACTATGATGGATATCAGCCCATTCGGAGATGGACCTACGATCTCCCGAAGTGATTTTGGGGGGTTTGAAATTCGAAAAATGAATGGGATTTATAAATGTCTATTGATGCATTTTAAAATCATTTTCTCATATATGCTCGTTTTGTATTTCTAAGTTAATATATTGATCATGATGTGTTTGAATTTGCGTTCCATTTTGGATTCAAATAAATTAGTGGGCGAACTTCTTGGTGGCTTAGAAAGCTTGAGAATTGTTCTCAAGGTGAAAAGCTTGTAAATGTCCTCGAAGCGCCTCTTCACTTGTCTAGTGATGCAACTTTGGACCAATTGTTGGCCTATCAGAAACATGTGAGTGATTCTGAACAAATGAGTTGCATCATGCGAGCCACGATGGAACCCAAGCTACGAAAGCAGCATGAGCATATGGATGCTCATATCGTAGTCCTTCATCTTTGTGAGTTGGTTGATGAGCAAGTGAGATTCGAAAGGTTCGAAGTCTCAAAGCTCCTCTTCACCTCTGAGATGCTAGGAGGTTCATCTGTGGTATTGCTCAACACGCTGAAGACTGTGGAGTCTTACGAGAAGCATGAGGCGAGGGGTTGATTCCTCGAAGAAAGGTTCTAAGAGAGTCAAAGGAGCAGAAGGAAAGAAGAGAAGGCTAAGAAGGTAGAACTAGCACAAAACTTACCATCTTTATGTCAAGGAGAGCAATTGTCGAAGAAAGTGCAAGATTTATCTTTAGTATGTGAAGAAGAATAAGGCATCGGATGCCCCATCTTCTTGAAATCTTCTTTATTGATTGTCATTCTATTTCCTCGGACACTTGGGTATTGGATCTTTGGGTGTGGCTCACATATATGTAATGACATACATGGGCTAAGGAATAGAAGAAGACTTCGAGGAGAGTCAAATTTACATTTTGGGAATGGAGCAAAGGTTCTTTTTCGCCATCGGATTGTATTTGTTGAAACTCCCTGTAGGACTTGTCTTAGAACTGGACAATTGCTTTTATGGTCCTTCGTTGATAAAGAACATCATTTCTATTTCTTGTTTAAATAGAAATGGGTACCATTTGACTTTTAGTAACAATTGTTGTTACATAACTTTGAATGGAGTTCTTTATGGACCGGAACTTTAAGCAATAGTATTTATCGTTGGGCGTATCCGGTGACATTTTCAATATCGAGCGAGCAACAAGCGTGCTCGAAAGGATAATCACATAGACTCCTATATGTGGCATTGTCGTCTTGGCCATATAAGCAAGAAAGCATGTCAGAATTACACGATGTGGAATTGGAATCGTTGAATTGGATTCATACGATACATGCAGTCATGCTTAAAAGGCAAGATGACCAAGTTACCTTTCTTTGGAAAGGGTGAGCAGTGGGAGAGTTACTAGGTCTAGTACATCGATGTATGTGGACCTATGTCAACTCAAGCTTTAGGAGGCTATAGCTACTTCATTACCTTCACCGATGATCACTCACGGTTTGGGTATGTGTTCTTGATGAAACACAAGTCTGAAGCCTTTGAAAGGTTCAAAGAATTCAGAAATAAAGTAGAGAAACAACATGACAAAAGTATTAAAATACTTCGATCGGATCGAGGTGGTGAATACTTAAGTCAAGAGTTTCTTGATTATCTAAGAGACAATGGCATATTGTCTCAATGGACTCCGCCCTATACACCACAGCATAATGGTGTATCTGAGAGGCATAACCGGACCTTGTTGGACATGGTCAGGTCAATGATGAATCATGCGACTCTTCCCAAGTCCTTTTGGGGTTATGTACTTCAGACAGCTGTTTACTTGTTAAACAGAATGCCTACCAAGGTAGTCTCAACTACTCCATATGAGATATGGAATGGTAAGAAACCTCATGTATCTTACTTGAAGATATGGGGTTGTCCTGCTTATGTGAAGCGGATTGTATCAGACAAACTGGATGCTAAGTCTGATAAATGTCTATTTATTGGATACCCTAAGGAAACAAGGGGTTACCAATTCTATCATCCTGTGGAACAAAAGGTGTTTGTTTCAAGGCATGCTGTGTTTCTAGAGAAAGAGTTTCTCTTGCAAGAAAATAGTGGGAGTGTCGTCGAGCTTGAGGAGGCTCGAGAGACTCAAATAGACATTGATGAGATACCTGGTGAAGCACAACAGCCGACAACTCATAGTGATGAGCAATCGGCTGGACCTATTGTAACACCACATCTTCGTAGATCTAGTAGAACACGCAATATTCCTGAGAGATATGGATTTCTCGTAAGCGAATCGAACGACGTGTTACTCATTGATGATGAGGAGCCTACCAGTTATGAAGAAGTGCTGACAAGTTCAGAAAGGGATAAGTGGCTTGGTGCCATGAAGTCGGAAATGGATTCCATGTATGAAAACCAAGTTTGGAACTTGGTTGACCCACCTGAAGGCATAAAGCCTAGAGGGTGCAAGTGGGTTTTCAAGAAGAAAACCGACATGGATGGTAATGTGATTACCTATAAGGCTAGATTGGTGGCGAAAGGATATCGTCAAAAACAAGGTGTTGATTATGACGAAACCTATTCGCCTGTAGCTATGCTTAAATCCATTCGGATGCTCCTAGCCATAGCGGCTCATTATGATTATGAGATATGACGGATGGATGTGAAAACTTTCCTTAATGGAAACACCTTTCGAGGATGTGTATATGATCTGACCTAAGGGTTTCACATCGGTTGATAAAACCAAGGTATGCAAATTTGATCCATTTATGGATTGAAGCAAGCATCCAGAGTCGGAATATCCGTTTTGATGAGACGATCAAAAAGTTTGATTTCTCACAAAATCCGAGCCAGACCTTGTGTGTGTACAAGAAGGTTAGTGGGAGTGCAATCGTGTTCCTAGTATTGTATGTCGATGACATATTACTTATAGGAAGCGATGTGTCAATCTTACTGATCGATTAAGGTTTGGTTATCCAAGACATTCTCCATGAAAGACCTGGGAGAAGCAACCTACATCCTTGGGATTAAGATCTATAGAGATAGATCGAAACGGTTGCTTGGTCTTTCGCAGTCTACATATATAGACCGAGTGCTAAAAAGGTTTAGCATGTCGGAATCCAAGAAAGGTTATCTGCCCATCAGGCATGGGGTACACCTTTCGAAGTCTATGTGTCCGCGCACAGAAGACGAGAGGATTTGCATGAGTAAGATTCCCTATGCATCCGCAATAGGATCTATCATGTATGCTATATTATGTACAAGGCCCGATGTATCGTACGCTCACGAGTGTCACGGCAGATACTCATCGATCCAGAATGGATCATTGGCGCTATTAAGGCGATCCTTAAGTACTTGAGAAGAACTAAGGATGTGTTCCTAATATATGGAGAAGGGGACATGGTGATACGCGGGTATACGGATGCCGGCTTCGGCAGACAAGGATGATTCCAGTCACACCGATCGTGTTCACCTTGAATAGAGGGCGCATGAGTTGGAAAAGTTCCAAACAAGAGATCGTAGCGGATTCTACCACGAGGCGAGAATATATTGCGGCAGGCGCGAAGGAAGGCGGTTTGGATCGAAGTTCGTTCATGAACTTGGTGTGATTCCGCCATTGTTGAAGCAATACCGTCTCATGCGACAACAATGGAGCAATTGCACAAAAAGAGCCAAGGTCTCATCAACGATCCAAACATGTGCCGCCACTATCATCTTATCGGAGAGATCATCGGTAGGAAGCGAAATACAAATCGAGAAAATTCCCACTACAAAGGAACTTAGCGGATCCTTTGACTAAAGCATTACCTCAAAGTAAGTTTGAGGGTCATGTTAGTGCTTATGGTATTGGATACCGTAGCGATTGGCATTAGGCCAAGTGGGAGTCTGTTAGTAATATATGAGAGATGTCCTAAGGCAATCGCCTTATGTATGAACCATTTATATGATAAATGAAGATTCACTATTTGAGTATACATGTTTAATGTATTTGATTGGATCTTAAACTCATTTACTGAATGTCCACGATGCGATTCACAGCATGAGAGAATTTGTGATTGGATCACAACTAGTGAGTATCTCTACATGTGTAATTGTGATGTATCAGAATTATCCCTAGTCGATGAATTGATGGATCTGGACACCATCAATTATGTCGAGACTAGCACGAGGTATACTCCTTGGTGTATCCAAGCGGTGATTCTCCTGGAGACATTGTGATGTCCGGAGTTAATCGTGGATGCTAGTTATGGTAACTAGTTCATTGGAGTGACCAGCCGTAAGACTTCATATGGTTCTCTGCATATATAGATATGTCAATGAAGTTCTTACTGTGGCTTAAGTGCGATGTTCCTTTGACTTGTGGTATTCAAGTCATCTTGATCATGGAGACTTATGCTTTGACATCTTAAGCAAACATCTCTAAGGAGATGTGGACCCGAGATGATTGGGTATAAGTCGAAGTGATCGAAGGTGTTTGAATAGCCTATAAAGGATTCACCACTCCTTGCGAGGAGATGTATACCCATGGCCTCTCGTCGGATTGTTACTAAAGTCTTTGGCCAAAGCATTACATGTTTAGAGTAAGGTACTCTTCGATACATGTGAAGTAACTAGAATCCGTAGGACGAGGAAATGATACTTGGGCTAGGTGTGACGTAGTCAGCCTAGTGGGGACTGACACTATAGACCATGTCCTGAACCAAGTGAGTATAAGATGAGTGAAGGGAGTGGGGCACGAATCATTCGAGCTGCTGAAGGGTTTCAGAAATAGTTCTGGATCAACCGTTGATCTTTTCGGTTAATTGGGGATCATGATGTACTACTAGGTGCCACTCATGATCATTCTATAATTAATGGTTAATTATAGACGGCCAACATAAACCGAGAACCTATTTGGTCACACGCACAACGAGTGTAATCCAAAGGATTTAAAATGAGCTTGAGAATGGGATTCTCAGACCGAGAGAAACTATGTTTGGTTGGACCAAACATAAAGCGAGCATGAAATTGTTTCATTCGCAATAGAAGCGTGGATGGGCTGTGTCTTATGAAGACATAATGGATGGACCAAAATGGTTTGGTTCTAATCCAATGGATGAGAATAAACCAAAGGGTTTGGTTTATTTTAAACGAATGAACCAAAAGTTGGTTCGGTTCGTTTTAACTTAAAATAAACCATCATGGTTTGGTTTATTTTAACTTATCTTAATGGAGCGGGTTAACGGGCTTTATGGATATGATCCATTAACCATTAAGAGAATTAATTCTCTATAAAAGAGGGCTTAAGGGATTGTTAAGCCCTAATCATCCAAAAACCCTAATTGGAGTTGCTGCCCACCTCACCCTTGGTGATTTCGGCGCCCAACCCTAAGCTGCCGCCGCCCAGCTTTTGTGCCGCCGTCCAACTTGTTGCTGGCGTCCAAGCTTCAACCGGTGAACCTCCGGCGACCCTCCGGTGATCTCCTTTGGGTTCGGTGATAAGGTGAGGTTCCATCTTTCCTTGGCCGGCCTCTATTCCTCCACCAAAAGCTGTCCAGTTTTTCTGGACAGCTTGTTTCTTTGTTGTCGGAGCGTCGTTTGGACGACGGTTAGTGCTCCGACAGCGGCTAACTTACCGGGGATTTGATCTCCGGTAATCCTCTGAGGTGGAGGATGAAGGATTCGTCAATTGGTTGACAAATACCTCTCCGGAGAAGCGAGTTTTGAGAACTCATTTTAGGATCCGAATTTGGATTCGGATCGTGATTATCTCTCGATCACATCGTCTTCAACACGAGGCTAGTAACCCGTACGAAGACGAAGCTCGTGGCTTAGAGAAGTCATCCCGAGGTGCTCGGCGTGGATAGGGATAGAGACGATTCTTACGAGGATCGTTCCGGTTGATGCCGTTCCCGCTACACGTCATACGAAAGGTATAACGTAGATAAATTTCTTTTATTGCAAATTTTAATTTACGGTTATGTCTACACTTGTTGTAATATGCATGCGTGTGTTGTGTGTGTTGTAATAAATATAGATTTATTATTTTTGCTTCCGCTGTGCTCATGTTTACGAAACATGATCGAACATACACACGCCGCGGTGCCGGAAACCCAACATGTATGTCTATTGGACTCATGCTGTATACATGTAGATCTTCACATGTATACTTGTAGTTCTATCCTTATATGTTGTTCATGCACTTTCTATATATTACCCCTGAGTTTATACTCACCACCCCTGGACCCTGGGCTTCCTGTCGCCCAGATAACAGGTAGAAGATTCCTTGGACATTCGGAGCTCCGCCAGCTGATCCTATCTCACACCGGACGAATGGACATGTTTTCCATATTGTTGTATTACTATGGATTGTCGTTTTGTGGTTTTAGCCTGTATTGTTTCCGTATCTGTGATATACGGACGTATTGTATGTATTTGGCTTTCGATGTGGCTTCTATTATGATTCTTGTCGTGTCAAGTCACTCCGGAGTGCACAGTTGGTCTTTGTATATTGTTTTATCTATTGTATGTTTCCGCTGCATTTGATATGTTGATATATGTGTATATCATATTGTTGTTGTGGGCCTACGGGCCTTGTATTAACCCGATATGTTGCCACGTACAGGGGAGATGCCGTCCGTTTGCTTTTCGGTACGGCATACTCTCGGGGCGTGACAATTTTATTGGTATCAGAGCACTAGGTTGCGAAGTCCATTTTCAGATTTTATTTCGTTCGGACATCGAGTTTTTCTTTACTCGATTTTGATTTTGTGAGTTCTGGGATCTAGCTGTTGAGGACATCTCCGAGCTACAAGGTTTAAGGTATGTTAATTGTTATTACATATCCTTCTATTGGTTATGCATTTAGTTGCTTATAACATGGATGACTTATAGGATATTGGTTAGTATTCGTAACCGTGGTTTGAGTTTGACCACGAGAACGATATGTTGAGGTTATTAGATATGTACCTGCTATCGAAAAGGTAATTACCTTTGAGAGCCGACTGATACCGAGTCGGAAAGCAGGGATTAGGTAGGCACATCTCTTGTGGAGATCAAGGATTATAGTCCTAAGGATTTCCACTAATTATGTTTGTCAGATTATTACCTGAGGGGTAATGGACTAAGCGAGTATACTATTGCTGATGCAGATAGTAGAGGATTATTTTGGTGATATTCATAGGGATTTTGATCCCTTAATTGGTCGTTCTAGGTTGTATAACGTTGAGGGTACTTTTGAGTATTTAACTCGTGTTATACAGAAGAAGCTAAGTTAGCTGCATACCATTATCCGGATTTAGCCGGTACTTGGTGTAAGATATAGGAAATAACCTACGGGAAATAACGTATCACTTAGTCATAGTTCAGTGATGTTGTGAGATAGTATTTTCCCACGTCATCTTCTTTGACTCATTGTCAAGGAATTCTTGGGCTTTAGGTCGAGTGATCGTTTGGTAATGGAAGTACCATGCAGAGTCGTTAGACTTGCGAAAGTTACGACCATTTAATAGCCCAAGAATGTGATTGGGTTGGTTTTGGCCACCCACAGGTTATCGGATGACATCTTGATCATGATGTTTGGATCTCCTATCAGATCCTAGCGGAAGTCCTTAGACCGAGTCATGTGTATAGAAATGACTCTGTAGTAAGTGGTTTAAGAGTTGGAGATTGATAATCATATATTGCAAGTCAAATTATGAGAATTAGAAGTCTCCGAATGTTGGATAAAAGGAGCAAGATTAAAGTCATGAGTCACGAGCGACTATTGGAGAATTTTTCGATCATAGAAGACCGATCGCAGATTGTCAGCAGCTTCTCATGTTTATCAGCGAACTCAGAGGAAAGACTCCGAAAGGAGATTATATGTGTGCAGTGCGAGTTACGACGAGACACAGAGCCAGATTATCCGATGGACCATTGTATCTGTTTCTACTATAAGCAGCCGGTATCTACGAGGAGGGTATGTACTTTGAAGACTCAGTGGAAGACTATGGATGATGCTTTCGAGCGGATGATCCACAACCTCGAAAGCTGAGATCATTACAGAAGATTGGGTTATCACATCAACAATGATTTACTACCTCAGATATAGTTGGAGCTCTTAGATACTTTCATCCGGAAGAAGTAAGTTACTCAGCAGTATCAGCCGAGGACATCTCAGAAGATTCAGACGTTCAGACAACAACGGTTACTTATCCAGATGCCAGCAATTGTTACCTTCCCAGGCGGGATTATGATTTGTTCAGAGGAGAGAGATTTTACGACGATAGTCGTGTCTATGCAGTATGTTAGTTATAGCCCTAAGAACCAATCATGTGATGGTTGAATAGGGAACATTTTGTATCATATTCTATAAAGGCAAAGGATTGATTATTATATTTAAGTCTTGCTTGTGCCAGCTAAATTAAATATAGTAATGCCCTAGAAAAGTAGGTTCTTATCTACAACACATCAATTGGCAGAATTGATTATGAGAGGCTGTAGAGAACACTTTCTAAATGTTCCTAGTCAAGTATTAATATGCAAGGGCAATATTAATACATAAAGACTAGCATGTAGGTCAATTGATGACTTGATCTCACAAGTCATGGATATATGATATCAAGTTGACACATGGGTATATATTAGAGAATATATACTGAACTGACCCGCCATGAGAAAGTTTCATGGATCGTTATATGAGTGTCATAAACTTTCTCATGTGACTATTGGTATGAATAGTCCTCAGACCTGAAGTCACTACGGTTCCCTACATAAGGAGTTATATACTTTGGTATCGTCAAACGTCACCCGTAACAGGGTGGACCATAAAGGCGATTACTGGGTATATAACAAATTATGCGGAGGGATGTGAGTGATGTAGATGGGATCTATCCCTCCCATATGACGGGAGTGATATCTGTGGGCCCCTTGATTGAGTAGAACTACTAAAACGCATGGCCATGCTCGAATGAGTCAATATGAGATTTGAGCTCATTTGTTTGAGTTAGTTTACTCAGGGATCAAGAAACACATAGATTGATCGAGGATGACACGGTCTATGCCTCATTGATCAATCTGATATCAAGGATAGAAGGACACGGTCATATATTATAGTAGTCACGGAAAGGTTAGTCGGATCTTGACTTATCTCGTAACTTGGGTAGCAATGATGTATTGCTAGATGCCGCTCATTGCTTGTGTATCTAAAAGAGTTTAGATCCACTGCCAACGTTATGAGAGCCTATAGGGTCACACACAAAGAGCATGATAATTAGAGGAATTAGAGTATTCTAGTTTGACTAGAATAATTTGGGAATAAGCTTAAGTACAAAATGGTTTTTGGACTTTAAGCTTAATGAGAATTTTAGCTAATTGATTTAATGAGATTAATTCAATATGTTACCTTATTGATTTAATTCAATATGATAACATAAGCTTAATTGAATTAATAAGATTAATTCAACATGCATGAATGCCACATAAGCATGCCACATAAGCATACCACCTAAGCATCCACCTAAGCTAGATAAGGTGGAAGGAAACAAAATGGTTTTGTCTCCTTAAGTGGCCGGCCAAACAAGGAAGCCAAATCCCTTTTGGTGTCTCAATGCAATGGATTGCATTGAATGTGAAGGAGGTAGAAGGGTTTTTCCAACCCTATAAAAGGCTCCATGGGGTGGCCGGCCATAGTGCAATTGTTGTTGTGGTTGTGTGAGAGCTTGAGAGCTTGGTGGAGGCTTTTGTTGTGTGGTTTTGTGAGTGTAAGCTAGCAAGAAGAGGAGTCTTCTTCTTCCTTTCTCTTCTTCCCTACCTTCCTCTCCTTTAGGGACTTCTCTAGCAAGAAGTAAAGGAGAGATCTTCTAGTTTTTCTTTTTGTGAGACAAGAGCTTGCTCGTGTGGATACATATAGAGGCACGGACATTTGAACGTGCTAAAAGATCCAACACATCCAAAGAAAAGCGGGATTGCAAAGGGCACGCAACAAAGGTAGAACTCTCCTATAAGATAGGCTTGGTTTAGAGAAATTTATTTTATACGAGTTTGCTTTCGCATGGATCACTTGGAAGGGATCCTAATTTTTCCGTTGCGCATATGCCATTTGGCATAAAGAATTCCCTACAGTGGTATCAGAGCCACTTGCGAAAGATCGTATAAAAATAGTTTTTCTCTAATTTATATATGATATAGAAGTAGGATGAATTTTATTATGAGTTGATAATTGCATTAGCAAATTTTCAAACATAATAAAATATCCGATGTCTTTTAAATGTTAAAATTGACATGGTGCATGGTTATGGCCTAGTCCCAAAATGTTTGTGATTGTGTGTTGTAATTCTTAATACGGCCTGCGTGTCGTGCCTTTCTCCTAAAATTCTTGTTGTAAAATTAGTTTTAGACTCGAATGTAACTCGAGTATTTCTCCTTTTGTAATGTACAAAACAAAGATGGAGGGTCCATTGGAAGATAAGGTTACAAGGAGGAAGTCAACACACAAGACAACCAAAAGGAAGCACTTAGGAGAAGATGCTATCCCTAGGTTTACCAATCAATCTTTTCATTGGCTTGAGAAGATTGTAGAATAAGGGCCATAACCATGACACGCTTAGTTTAATATGTATGTGATGCATGTTAGTTTAGCTTGTATGAGATGCATGATTAGTTTAGCTTATATGTGATGTATGCTAATATGTATATGATACATGTTTATTTCTTAATAAGTCAAAAACGATATGCCTACCAAAGCTTGGTACTCACTACTTCCTCGATCATTTGTTATTGGGTTTGCCAAAGCAAAGCAATGCATTTTATCTTGGAAGAGTGCGAGTGGACAATCGTGATGTCCCGCTATCAAACTTGGTTAAGACTTAATTAAGTTTTTCTTAATTGGTTAAGAAAGTAGAGGCATATATTAGCTTTGAACATAAGTTTTAAAATTAGTTTTGTGTGATTTCCGAACATCAGCTTTGTCTTAGAAGTGGTCGTTGTTGCGATATCCAAGAAGGCCTCTGTGCCTCGCCACAGCCTGGAAGCTGGTTTAGGAATAAGCACTAAACTAATCTAAACTTAACCAAAGCTATTAAAGAGTTACATCAGATGTAATTGGCAAAAGATTGCCTACCTAATCATACTACGTCTTGGGCGATTAGCCAAAGCTAACTCAAGACGAATTATGATGTGGATCTTTATCCCATATAAATTTATAGCTAAATAGTAGCTATGAGAATTTAGTGGGAGCCTCATTTAATTAAAGGCCTAATTAAATGTTTTAGGTATGATACTTAACTTTGCATTTTAATGTTGTAGATCACCATGACATCTAACACGACACCTCAACTTGCGATCTGTCCTTGAGAAGGACAAGCAATGGAGCGAACTTTCTTGATCGGTATAGGAACTTGAGGATTATCCTCAAGCAAGAACGATAAATTGTATGTCCTAGAGCAGTCTACTCAAACACTCCGCCCATGCGGCCACTCGTCTTTGAAAAGGATGCTTATAAGAAGCATCAAGATGACGATTAGATGTGTCATGTCTTATGCTTGCCTCCATGAACTCTGAGCTTCAGATGAAACATGAGACCTGGGATGCCTATGATATGGTTGAGCATTTGAAACAACTATATCAAGGACAAGCTAGGCACGAGCGTTTTGAAGTGTCTAAGGCTCTTTTTGCATGCAAGATGCAAGAAGGAACACCTGTAGGAACTCACGTACTTAAAATGATTGGGTACGTTGAGAACCTTGAAAGACTAGGTTTTCCACTGAGCCAATAAATGGCAACCGATGTTATCCTGCAATCGTTGCCGGAAGCATATAATCAATTGTCATGAATTATAACATGAATGAAATTGATAAACCTTTTCGAGATTCTCGATGTTAAGAATCAGAACCAAATCTCAAAAAGAAAGTTAGTAACGTAATGGTCAAAAGGGCAAAGGTAAGCGCAAAGGCAAGGGTAAGACCTAAGCCAAAGGCAAGGCCAATTCATCCACTTCAAAGGGTAAAGGTAAAGTACCTAAGGAAGGGACTGCTTCCATTGTGGTGAGATCGACACCGGAAGCGAACCGCAAAGTCTACCTTGAGGAAGTAAAGAATAAAAGAAGTGGGACTTACGCCTGGTACACGTTATAGAAGTTAATCTATCTATTTCTTCTACATGGGTATTAGATATCGGATGTGCATCTCACATTTGTACTAATGTGCAGGGACTGAGAAATAGTAGACTAATGGCAAAAGGCGAAGTGGACCTGCGAGTAGGCAATGGCGCAAAAGTTGCTGCTGTAGCTGTAGGAACATATTCTTTGTCTTTGCCTACTGGGCTTATCTTAGAACTAGAGGAGTGCCTTTATGTACCTGCATTAACAAAGAACATAATTTCTGTATCTTGTTTAGACAAGAAAAACTTTTCTTTTATAATAAAGGACAAATGTTGTTCCATTTATTTGAATGAAATGTTCTATTGTAATGCACCACTTATGAATGGTCTCTATGTTCTGGATTTAGAAAACCCAATTTATAACGTAAATACCAAGCGGTTCAAATCGAATGATTCGAACCAAACATATCTCTGGCACTGTCGCCTAGGTCACATAAATGAAAAACGCATATCCCAACTCCATAAAGATGGATTATTGGACTCATTTGATTTTGAATCATATGAGGTATGCGAATCTTGTCTTTTAGGAAAGATGACTAAAACTCCATTTAGTGGACATGGCGAGAGAGCGACGGACTTGTTAGGACTCATACATACTGATGTATGTGGGCCTTTCAATGTCGAAGCCAGAGGAGGCTATAAGTACTTTATTACTTTCACTGATGATATGAGTAGATTTGGCTACTTATATTTGATGAGACATAAGTCAGAATCCTTTGAAAAGTTCAAAGCATTCAAGAATGAAGTACAAAACCAACTTGGTAAGCGTATTAAGCTACTTCGATCAGATCGAGGTGGTGAATACCTTAGTCAAGAGTTTCGTGATCACCTGGCTGAGTGTGGGATAATATCCCAACTCACTCCCCCTGGAACACCACAATGGAATGGTGTATCTGAGAGGAGAAATCGTACTCTATTAGATATGGTACGATCAATGATGAGCCAGACTGATCTACCTACTTCCTTTTGGGGACTAGCTCTAGAGACAGCCGCTTTCACACTTAATCGCGTCCCATCAAAAGCCGTAGAAAAGACACCATATACGATATGGACTGGGAAGAGTCCCAAAATGTCTTTTATAAAGATTTGGGGTTGTGAAGCTTATGTAAGACGTCAAGTCTCAGATAAACTAGGACCCAAATCAGATAAGTGTTATTTTGTAGGATATCCCAAGGAAACTAAGGGATATTACTTTTACAATCCCACACTTGGCAAGGTGTTTGTTGCCAGAAATGCTGTCTTTCTAGAAAGAGAATTTATTTCTAGAAAAACTAGTGGGAGTAAAATTCATCTTGAAGAAGTTCAAGATGACGATAACACTAAGGCTTCGATGGAAAATGAACAGGAACCACAAAGTGTTGTGGATGAGGAAATTGTTGCCCAAAGAGTTGTGGAACAAACACCTGTTCAAGTAGACCAACCTCTTCGTAGATCTGATAGGATCCGTCGTCAACCCGAGAGATATTCTTTTCTCTTGACTGACAACGGTGATGTATTGCTTGTCGATCTTGACGAGCCTACATCCTATCGAGAAGCTATGATGAGCCCAGATTCCGAGAAATGGCTAGAGGCCATGAGATCCGAAATGGAATCCATGTACACTAACCAAGTATGGACCTTGGTTGATCCACCTGAAGGGGTAAAACCCATTGGGTGTAAGTGGGTCTTTAAAGTAAAGACTGACATGGATGGTAATAAGCATACCTATAAAGGTAGATTGGTGGCTAAAGGATTCAAACAAATTCATGGTATTGACTATGATGAAACCTTTTCACTTGATGCTTAAATCCATTCGGATCATACTTGCTATTGCGACCTACCACGATTATGAGATTTGGCGGATGGATGTCAAAACCGCTCAATGGAAAGCTACTCGAGGATGTGTACATGACAACCGAGGGTTTTGAAGATCCAAAGCATCCTGGAAAGGTATGCAAACTGCAAAGGTCCATTTATGGACTAAAGCAAGCCTCTCGAAGCTGGAATCTTCGATTCGATGATGCAATCAAGGAGTTTGGTTTCATCAAGAATGAAGATGAACCTTGTGTCTACAAAAGAAATAGTGGGAGCACAGTTGTATTTCTTGTCTTGTATGTAGATGACATACTTCTTATCGAAAATGATATTCCCTCACTCCAGTCTGTGAAGATGTGGTTAGGGAATTGTTTCTCGATGAAAGACTTAGGTGAAGCTGCCTATATTCTAGGCATCAAGATCTATAGAGATAGATCTAAAAGATTACTTGGCCTAAGTCAGAGTACATACGTTGATAAAGTGCTAGATCGTTTTGCTATGCAAAATTCCAAGAAGGGATTTCTGCCTTTATCACATGGTGTGAGTCTTTCGAAGACTCAATGTCCCTCTTCTAAGGAGGAGAGAGATCGCATGGATAAGATCCCTTATGCATCTGCTATAGGGTCTATCATGTACGCCATGCTTTGTACTCGTCCTGACGTCTCGTATGCTTTGAGCATGACGAGTAGATACCAGTCGGATCCAGGTGAAAGTCACTGGATAGCAGTCAAAAATATTCTTAAATACTTACGAAGAACGAAAGAATATTTCCTGATATTTGGAGGCAATGAGGAGCTAGCTGTAAAGGGTTACAGTGATGCAAGCTTCCAAACAGACAAGGATGACTATAGATCGCAATCGAGTGCGTGTTTTGCACTGAATGGTGGAGTGTGAGTGGAAGAGTTCAAAGCGATACGATTCTTGATTCTACAATGAAGCCGAGTATATTCTTTGCGCGTCGATGCGCAAGAAAGGAGGCTGTTTGGCTCCGCAAGTTCATCAGTGAACTTGGGGTAGTTCCTAGCATTATAGATCCAATAGACCTCTATTGTGACAACAATGGGGCTATTGCACTGGCTAAGGAACCTCGATCACATCAGCGGACCAAACACATACTGCGCCGCTTCCATCTCATTCGAGAGATCATCGATAGAGGAGATGTGAGGATATGCAGAGTACCGACAGAAGCTAACATCGCAGATCCATTGACCAAGGCCTTGGCACAGAGGAAGCATGATGGTCACACTAGGTCACTAGGTATTAGATATCATAGTGATTGGTACTAGTGCTAGTGGGAGATTGTTAGTTATAGCCCTAAGAACCAATCATGTGATGGTTGAATAGGGAACATTTTGTATCATATTCTATAAAGGCAAAGGATTGATTATTATATTTAAGTCTTGCTTGTGCCAGCTAAATTAAATATAGTAATGCCCTAGAAAAGTAGGTTCTTATCTACAGCACATCAATTGGCAGAATTGATTATGAGAGGCTGTAGAGAACACTTTTCTAAATGTTCCTAGTCAAGTATTAATATGCAAGGGCAATATTAATACATAAAGACTAGCATGTAGGTCAATTGATGACTTGATCTCACAAGTCATGGATATATGATATCAAGTTGACACATGGGTATATATTAGAGAATATATACTGAACTGACCCGCCATGAGAAAGTTTCATGGATCGTTATATGAGTGTCCTAAACTTTCTCATGTGACTATTGGTATGAATAGTCCTCAGACCTGAAGTCACTACGGTTCCCTACATAAGGAGTTATGTACTTTAGTATCGTCAAACGTCACCCGTAATAGGGTGGACCATAAAGGCGATTACTGGGTATATAACAAATTATGCGGAGGGATGTGAGTGATGTAGATGGGATCTATCCCTCCCATATGACGGGAGTGATATCTGTGGGCCCCTTGATTGAGTAGAACTACTAAAACGCATGGCCATGCTCGAATGAGTCAATATGAGATATTGAGCTCATTTGTTTGAGTTAGTTTACTCAGGGATCAAGAAACACATAGATTGATCGAGGATGACACGGTCTATGCCTCATTGATCAATCTGATATCAAGGATAGAAGGACACGGTCATATATTATAGTAGTCACGGAAAGGTTAGTCGGATCTTGACTTATCTCGTAACTTGGGTAGCAATGATGTATTGCTAGATGCCGCTCATTGCTTGTGTATCTAAAAGAGTTTAGATCCACTGCCAACGTTATGAGAGCCTATAGGGTCACACACAAAGAGCATGATAATTAGAGGAATTAGAGTATTCTAGTTTGACTAGAATAATTTGGGAATAAGCTTAAGTACAAAATGGTTTTTGGACTTTAAGCTTAATGAGAATTTTAGCTAATTGATTTAATGAGATTAATACAATATGTTACCTTATTGATTTAATTCAATATGATAACATAAGCTTAATTGAATTAATAAGATTAATTCAACATGCATGAATGCCACATAAGCATGCCACATAAGCATGCCACATAAGCATACCACCTAAGCATCCACCTAAGCTAGATAAGGTGGAAGGAAACAAAATGGTTTTGTCTCCTTAAGTGGCCGGCCAAACAAGGAAGCCAAATCCCTTTTGGTGTCTCAATGCAATGGATTGCATTGAATGTGAAGGAGGTAGAAGTGTTTTTCCAACCCTATAAAAGGCTCCATGGGGTGGCCGGCCATAGTGCAATTGTTGTTGTGGTTGTGTGAGAGCTTGAGAGCTTGGTGGAGGCTTTTGTTGTGTGGTTTTGTGAGTGTAAGCTAGCAAGAAGAGGAGTCTTCTTCTTCCTTTCTCTTCTTCCCTACCTTCCTCTCCTTTAGGGACTTCTCTAGCAAGAAGTAAAGGAGAGATCTTCTAGTTTTTCTTTTTTTGAGACAAGAGCTTGCTCGTGTGGATACATATAGAGGCACGGACATTTGAACGTGCTAAAAGATCCAACACATCCAAAGAAAAGCGGGATTGCAAAGGGCACGCAACAAAGGTAGAACTCTCCTATAAGATAGGCTTGGTTTAGAGAAATTTATTTTATACGAGTTTGCTTTCGCATGGATCACTTGGAAGGGATCCTAATTTTTCCGTTGCGCATATGCCATTTGGCATAAAGAATTCCCTACACAGTATTCTCTAGTTGCAGCTATACCTTTCACAGAGATGGAGCGTGCTATGATGTTTACAGTTCTTCAGTATTATGCAGCCGGATGTGTATCTTTTGCCAGTACAACAGTGTTTACCATCTCCATTGCAGTTGTTTCAGTTGTACCTCTGTTCCAGCAGTTGATTTCAGTTCCTCCATGATAGTCTTTGCATCTACATGAGCTCAGCCATCCAGAACAGATGTTGGACAAGTTTACATGATTACTCGAGAAGAAGTATAGAAGACCAAAGGATCGGTCCTTCGGGGTATTACTTTAGGTTATCCTATTTGCGGATATATCGAGAGATACGGGTAGTTTACATGTATCTTTGTCTAGAACATTCTTGGATAGGGTTCGAAGGGTTCTTATCGACTTGTGGGTTGGTGATTTTCTCTACTGTCAGGTGAGATATTGATCAACAATCAAGAAGTCAAGGGATACCCTTAGCCTTTGCTAGACATACCTCCACTATAGAAATATCCTTACGGATAGTTGGATTGTTGGTATACTAGGACTCTCGGATGTACGTATAATCTGAGAGTATTCGGATATAGTTTCGGATGAACTCCCGGGCTTGCCACTGCATGGGCAAGTAGGAATATGCGATTGTAGGGTGATTTTGGAAATAGTTCCGATATTGAGACCTCATACCGGGAGATGATTTTATGGGTATCAGTGTTGCTAAACACTATGGGAGATTTATTTGCCTCAGTGTTTCTTCTTGAGAAGACTTGTAACTCTTTGTTAGAAGAGAGTCAGACCTTGAATTTATACATCGATTATCGATGATTGGAATGTAGTAGTTGAGAATGAATATCCTTCGTTGTGGATAGATGATCTGTTAGGTCAGCTAAATGACACCTGTGTATATCCTAGGGTTGATCTACGATTGGAGGTTTGATATTATAGTGACCTAGTGTCGTACAATTATCATTGTCGGTGTGATGATTGAGCTATCATTAGCGTAGAGTAAAAGGATTCAGGTGTATAAAGCTGATTGATAATGTTGTTAGACTTATCGACGATTTAGTCGTTCATGGATTCGAGGAATCAAGTACTCTTGGAGTATTTGGGATCGATTGTCATCATATCTGTGGAGGATATATTTATGGATATATTTCCAATCTTGAGGGAAGTTGTGGTTTCCCTAGATTGATTTGGTATTTACCATAGATGAGGATAGGATACGCTAGAGTTACTATACCGTCGACTTGTAGGACCAAGAAGGTGATGGAAATCACCTGGTCAGAAGCTTGGGAAGCTAAGTTTCAGGGCCTAGAAGGTGACTGACTTTTGGGGCAGTGTTAGTTAATCTGTCCGATATGGATGGAAGGGTATTGTACGTAGGGGCATCATTTCAGGGATTAGGAGCGATCCCGAAGCAGTTAAATGAGACGTATATTATGTATATGCTAGTTGAGAAACTAGCGAAATCAGTCATTATAGTCTCCCAGTTACTTTCAGTTCTGGGTGACAGAGTGAATTTTGGACATTAGATTAATTTCTCTTGTGAGAATAAATTTACGTCTCTAGGAAGGATAATGGTTTCCAGAGTGCATTCGTTTTAGGAAGAGTTGTTTCAGGAGACTCTTCATTCGAGAGTGATGCTTTATTCGGAGTGTATCCGAAAATAGTGAGTATTGAGACGTTCATGTTAGTGGAACGACATATGGGACACGGTTGATTCCGTAGTTTGATGTTGGTGTGCCAACAGGTAAAAGTGGAATATTAGTGACCTGTAGGGTTACGTACCGTGATGAAGTGGGAGCCTAGTACGTTAGACTGTGTTGGGAGATTATCTAGAATTAGGAAAGGACTTGATAGGATTTGGGTAGTCGATGATCGATTAGCTAGGTCTGCTCATTTTCTTCCGAATCGTAAGATGGACTCCGTTGGATCGCTTGATGGAATTATATCCATGGAGTATCCTTGGGTATCATTTCTGATAGTGATTCATGATTCACCTTACGATTCTGGCAAAGTCTCCCATCGAGTACAGGTATAGAGCTCCACTTTGGTACAGTTATTTACCTTGTAATAGGTTGATTGAGATTGTAGGAGAGCTGGAATATAATATTCGAGTTCAGAACCCCACTTAGTCACTTGAGGTGTGACTTTGCACCAGATACTTGAGAGGGTTATTGTGACATCTCGTACTCGTACATGAGTCGGAAATTTGGGGACCAAATTTTTATAAGTGGGGGAGAATGTAAAATACGAAAAAAAAAATTATATGGATTAATCCTTTAATTAATTGGATTTAATTAGTGGGTTAATTGAGTTTAATTAGTGGATTAAATTGGGCTCAATAAGTGGAAATGGGCTTGGGCTGAATTGGGCTTGGGCTGATATTGGGCTTGGGCTATATTGGGCTTGGGCTGATTGGCTTGAGCTGGATTGGGTTAGGTTAGATTTGGGTCAAGCTTGAGTCAACCCAAATGAATCGGTTAGCTTATAAGAACCCGATCCCAATTTCCTATTTCATCGCGATTTCTTCCTCCCTTCACCGCGTGCCGATTGCTTCGCCGACTTTTTCCCCGATTCTTCTTCCTCACCATCGTCGACAGCTCCCTCTCGATCTCGACGGTGGCACCTCTTCTTCTCTCCGGTGTCGAGCTTCTGCATGAGGTTTGCTCAGCTCGACGTCACTCTCTTCTTCCACCACTTCGTCATCAGAGATCTCAGTCGCGCAGCCACTACCGCCTTCGATGCCCAGTTCTCCGTCGCCTCTCCCTCCCGATCTCGGCGGCAGTGAGCTCCTCTAGCCATCGGGTTTGTTTCAGCACATGGGGCGATCACTGCAACCACCGAGCCAGCTCCTCCGATCGCCTTGATCGGCCGCTCGGCCCTTTCCCCTGTTCGTTGTCGCAGCTCCCCTCTGTCGACGATTTGCCACCGTCGACGTTGAGCTAGTCGATCTCCGCCTGATGCTGCCTTATCACTACTATTGGAGCTCCCCGTCATCAGCCCGGTCAGAGCTGTTGTCGGCTGATTTCTGTCGTCTACCTATTCCGATCGAGATGGATCTCCATTGTCAATAGTTTCTCTTCGATTTCAACCATTGTAGTGGCCTATGAGCGATGGCTGTTGATCCCGTGAATCCGAGCATTTCCTTGTCGCAACTGCAGCTCCACCGTCGATTACCCCACTAGTTGTTGTCCTCGGAGTCATTGTTAGTCGCCATTAACATGATCCTATGGAGCAAAGAATGGGGGTAAGTGCTTGATCCATTTTTTTTTATCAGAGGAGTTAGATGTGTGAGCCTACTGTGGATTCTTAATTTGTAGGTAAAAATAGAAATCAGAGCACAGGTTGCGATGGAATAAGTTGATCCTTCCATATTTGAAACTTTAAATGTTGGATCCAAAGGTTGAGTAACTGAGATTGAATTTGGTAAGTCAAGATCTGGATGTTATTGATGTATAGCGGTATTGTTTAGTCAATTGATACGTGCAGATTGGATTTTCCCTTAAATAGATCAAGGGATTGATTATGATTGAATCAGAGTTGGATACTTGTACTTAATCATTGTTGCTAATATGTGCAGGTTTGGGATACGAAGCAGGTCCACGACCGTGAGGATTATTTGAGCTTCGTATCAGGTGGGTAATATCTACCTGGTCTGGTAGTTATGATCAAATTCTAGTGCATGATATTGGATATATGTTTATACCTGTTTACCTTAAATCCACTCATGTTTAATCATATGCTTGTACTGCCTTGACCTTTGAGATATAAACTCTTGTACTTCATTGATTATCTAGCTCGGATAGGAACTATAAACCCTATTATGTATTAGCTGATAGATGTTCAGTAAGTACATGTGGTTAGGGTTATCTTTGTGACTTCAGATTGGTTTATTGTATTACATCACTAGGGTTAGGTGATGGTTTGGATTATGGAGTCGTTTGTTATATCATATCCGTATTAGTGGTGCATTTATGATGGATCTAGTTGTCGGTGCATAGATAATTGTATGGTTGTCAGTATGTGACTAGGGACTAGAGGTCCTAGCGTGATGGTATATCCATTATGGATTGTCTGCCTGTGTATGGTTATATGGACGGTCGATTGTGTATCGCTACTGACTAGAGGTCTCAGTGTGGTTGACTGTCAGATGAGTACGACTCTTTGTGTGATAGAGAGAGTCTTGTGGATTGTAGTCCTTGCATTGTTTGACTTTTGGTTGACCAAGACTCCCTGTGGGATAGGGAGTGTGGCGAGGATACATGTATGGAGCTATGCATCATTACATTGCATGCATGCTGTTGACTGAGTCTCCCTTGTGGATGAGACGGGTCGTCAGTCATCCTGCCTCCCCGGCCACTCGGGGTAGTGGTAGCAGGGTTGAGGGCAGAGCATTAGATGTGCCGCGCTCGACCACTATGGATGGTGGTAGCTGGAGATGCGCACCTGGCCACTGTGCAGAGTGGTGTTAGCACTCGCCCACTATAGACGGTGGTTGTGTGACGTGCAGTTGTCCTGTGTGCGACGTTTGTCTACTCATGTGTAGGACGTGGCGGCTTGCGCAGCAGGGCCCCTAGGAGTAGTTAGCTTTTTACGCTTATACGCTACTCAGTCATACTACCCAACTCGGTCACTCGAGAGTGGTGGCAGCTGGAGTCGGGCTTGTTGTCATTTGTCATGCCACCCTGGCCACTCTGGGGTCGTGGTTGGACGGGTCTGCAGACAGTGACCATGCATATGCATTGCTGATATATATGTATGCATGTATTTGATATATGCTTTACATATGCCTGTGAGATGCTGCATTTGATTGAGCTATGATTGTTGCACATGCTTGTTCATCATGATACATGTCATTTGCATTTTATTTACTGCTATGTGTTAAGCATGATACATGGGTTGATTCAGACTGTATATGCATTTGATTAGCATCATGTCATTGTGTGGTACGGACCGGGTTATTATACAGGTGATCATATACTGTTCATATGTCTGAGTATTGGTCAGGTATGGGATTGACCTGGTACATTATATGGGTTATGTTATTGTATATCTGTCAGGATGATATAGCTTATGGTGTTGCAGACCGTCAGGTACGTTGGTACATTACTTTATGTTCAGTTGATCAGTTTAGTATATACATTGAGTATGACTTTACTGTAGTTACTTGTTATTAGATTTGGATAGGATTGTATGTCTATTGGACTCATGCTGTATACCTGTAGATCTTCACATGTATACTTGTAGATCTATCCTTATATGTTGTTCATGCACTTTCTATATATTACCCCTGAGTTTATACTCACCACCCACGACCACCGGCTTCCTCGCCGAGATAATGTAGAAGATTCTTTGACGCTCGAGCTCGCCACCGGTCCCATCTCACACCGGACGAATGGACATGTTTTCCGTATTGTTGTATTACTATGGATTGTCGTTTTGTGGTTTTAGCCTGTATTGTTTCCGTATCTGTGATATACGGATGTATTGTATGTATTTGGCTTTCGATGTGGCTTCTATTATGATTCTTGTCGTGTCAAGTCACTCCGGAGTGCACAGTTTGTCTTTGTATATTGTTTTATCTGTTGTATGTTTCCGCTGCATTTGATATGTTGATATCTGTGTATATCATATTGTTGTTGTGGGCCTACGAGCCTTGTATTAACCCGATATGTTGCCACGTACAGGGGAGATGTCGTCCGTTTGCTTTTCGGAACGGCATACTCTCGGGGCGTGACATGTTTGGTGGAGGAGATGTCCGGCCAAATAAGTTGGTCGGCTACTCCTTGGTCATCGAAGCCAAAGGAGGGTGGCCGAAGGAATTGCCGGCGGCTGGTGGATGGCCGGCGGTAAGGAAGTGGAGCATCAACTCCAATGGGCGGCGACACAAGTGGCTTGGGTGGCAACAAGGTGTTGGGCGACACAAGCAAGGAGGAGAAGAAAACCGGCTAGGGTTTCCAAAACCTAAGTTGCTCTATATCTCAAAAAAACCCTTAAGCCATATTTTTATAGAGAACATATTCCCCACTCTAATAACTTAAGTTAAAATAAATCAAACCGCATTGGTATATTTTAAGTTAAAACGAACCGAACCAATTTCGGTTCATTCGTTTAAAACAAATCAAACCCCTTTGGCTTATTTTCCACCATTGGATTAGAACCAAACCGATTTGGTTCATCTATCATGTCTTCATAAGACTCGGCCCATCCACGCTTCCATTGCGACTGAAACAATTTCATGCTTACTCTTCATTTGGTCCAACCAAACCATGTCTCTCTCGATATGAGAATCCTATTCTCAAGCTCGTTTTAAATCCTTCGGATTACACTCATAGTGCATGTGACCAAATAAGTTCCCAGTTTATGTTGACCATCTATGATTAACCATTAATTATAGAACGATCATGAGTGACACCTAGTAGTACATCATGATCCTCATTTAATCAAAAAATCAACGGTTGACCCCATAACCACTTCTGAAACCTTTCAGCAACTATAGTAAAATGTGTCCCGTTCCCTTCACTCATCTTATACCCACTTAGTTCAGGACATGGTTCATTGTGTCAGTTCTCACTATGCTAACTATGTCATACCTAGCCCATGTATTACTTCCTCATCCTGTGGATTCTAGTTACTGCACATGTATCCAAGAGTACCATACTCTAAACATGTAATGCTTTGGCCAGGGACTTTAGTAACAATCCGATGAGAGGCCTTAGGGTATACATCTCCTTGCAAGGAGTGGTGAATCCTCTGTAGGCTATTCAAACACCTTCGGGCATTTCGACTTATACCCAATCATCTTGGGTCCACATCTCCTCGGAGATGCTTGCTTAAGATGTCAAAGCATAGGTCTCTATGACCAAGATGACTTGAATATCGCAAGTCGAAGGAACATCGCACTTAAGCTGTAGTAAGAACTTCATTGACATATCCATATATGCAGAGAACCATATGAAGTCTTATAGCTAGTCACTCCAATGAACTAGTTACCATAACTAGCATCCACGATTAACTTCGGACATCCCAATGTTTCCAGCCAGTGAGGAACAGCTGCTTGGATAAACTAAAGAGTATAACTCGTGCTAGTCTCAATAGAATTGATGGTGTTTGAATATATCAATTCATTGACTAGGGATAATTCCAATACATCACAATTACACATGTAGAGATACTCACTAGTTGTGATCCAATCACAAATTCTCTCATGCTGTGAATTGTATTGCTGACATTCAGTAAATGAGTTTAAGATCCAACTAAATACATGAAAACATGTATACTCAAATAGTGAATCTTCATTTATCAAATAAATGGTACAACCATAAGGTGATTGCCTTAGGATATCTCTCATACATCACTGACACTATCCCCTTAGTAGGGAACCTATTGTCCATGCATGGAGTAGATGATTCAACCTCAACGACTCTTCTTTTACCCCTAATTGAATTACAATTATTCAATATTTATTGAAAGTAATTGAAATTAAAGGTTTTGATTTATTACCACGGCATTATGGATGATGTTAAAGAGATATGATGACCTAGATGCTTCGGAGGGTTGAAAATAGAGTTTTCATGGTGGATTGCGATGGTTGTGAGTCATTTTGGCGTTGTCTTAGCGCTGTTCTTATAGACGGAATCTAGTCGACTATAAATAGACACGTCGACTGAATTTGAGTCGACTGTAATTAATTTTACCATTTACTCTGACACCTAACTTTTATAAATTGTTTTATTTCAGTCAACTGAATCAATTTCAATCAACTAAAGTCACGTTTTACCTTCCCGAGGCTCGGAGGCAACTGAAGTTGATTCAGTCAACTCTTTTTGAGTCGATTGGAAATTGTCCTGTCGATTGAAAATTGATAAATTTTAAATTTTATGTTTTGTTCGGTTTAGATGATTTTATTAGGTTATTTTTGTTGATTAATTTAATTTGATTAAATTGAATTGATTAATTTGAGTTGATTAAGTTGGTTGGGTTGAATTAAATTTAGTTAAATTTGTTAAGTTAAGTTTAATTAAGTTAATTTTGTTTAGTTTAAGTTAAGTTTAGTTTAGGTAAATTTATTAGGTTAGATTTAGTTTAAATAAATTTGATAAGTTTAGATTTGTTAAGTTACATAAATTGTATTAAGCTAATTAAGCTTGATTAAATTCTAAATCATCTCACCCAAGCTAGGTTTTCAATACACGTTACTCCTATGGGTTTTGTGAGATGAGAGTTTCTTTTTATCTTAATTAAATTTAATGAGCACTTTCAAAGTTTTTAAACATGTCTTAGATTCAAGCTTAGTTTGAGTTAGTCAAGTAGGTTTTTCCAGCATTGACTTCCAGGTTAAGCATTAACTTAAATTTGTTAAGTTACGTAAATTGTATTAAGCTAATTAAGCTTGATTAAATTCTAAATCATCTCACCCAAGCTAGGTTTTCAATACACGTTACTCTTATGGGTTTTGTGAGATGAGAGTTTCTTTTTATCTTAATTAAATTTAATGAGCACTTTCAAAGTTTTTAAACAAGTGTTAGATTCAAGCTTAGTTTGAGTTAGTCAAGTAGGTTTTTCAGCATTGACTTCCAGGTTGTGGCGAGACACATGACCTTCTTGGATATCGGAGCAACGACCACTTCCTAGACAAAGTCAATGAAGGAATCAAGTACTTGATTCACTTTGGATTAAGCCTTGGTCTAACTAGTCAAAGACTTAGTTGTTGGTGCAGGGGCACTAGATAATCGAACCTGTGTTTTGATTATGGCAAAGACACAAAGTTAAGTTTACATCGTTATCTCATGAGCTAAATCGAGTGTGCAGAAAAATACTAAAGATGGAGCTGAAGGCTAGCGACACCTGGAGGAAGCCGCGGTGGTCAGGCGACACTCGAGTGACTTCGGAGGGAGCCGAAGGAATCGAGTGGAAGGTCGGAAGCAAGAGCTACAAGGTAAGTATCGAGGAAAGCTCGTGTGAGTGAGAGATTGTAAGGTCATGTCCTCTTTACGGGGATGACCGTAGGCGGCGATCCGACTAAGACTTCCTGTGGAAGGTCTAGGTCGAGATCAGATGGTTAGAAACTGTCACATTTATCATTTTTCGAGCTAACCTCTTCATCGCAGGAAGTGGTTAGCCGACAAATGCATCGCCGGACGTTAAGGCCGATCGATGCTCATCAGTCGACTGATGGGAGTCATCAGTCGACTGATGGCGATGAGTCAGCCATTGCGCTAGGTCAAAACGGATAAGGTTTGACGCGGCCACTTCGCGATAAAATTTGGACAACTTCGTGATTTGTTCCAAAAGAAAGGAGACAAATTCAGAGGCCAAAATCTATAAAAGGAGGGGAGGATTCCAACTCCAAATATCATCAAGTTTATTCATCAAGTGCTCCTACAATGCCAACGCTCCAACACCATCATAACGTCGACGCGACAATAAGCTCAGATCTTCTTCGTCAACAGCAGCATCTAGTAATATATTTTAATATTGTATTCGTTGTTTTTATTCATAACGAGGTAAGGTAGGCTTGTTGCCTCATCCTCGTACTTCCGGATTTTGTGATCGTTGTCTCCAACCTCCAACGAGGAGGAGACGTTATAGTGCTTTGCCCTCTATACGCGGTCTAGGACCGATAGGGCCTTGGAGTAGCAACCGCTGAGTTGTGAACCAAGTAAAATAAATGTGTCACTTTATTTTCTGCTATGCTTACTCGTTTAATTGTGTCTCAACGAACGAATTCGAACGAAAGATTTACGATCGCTATTCACCCCCCTCTAGCGACGCTTCTCGATCCAACATTAGTGAGTTAGCTTTGGTCAGTTCCACTCGACTTAGTGCACCAGGTCGTGGTGAGACACATGACCTTCTTGGGTATCGGAGCCATGACCACTTCCTAGACATGCACTTCGAAGAGCTTCCCTAACTTACTATCAGTTCACTTCGTCTTAGTAATAGGTTGTTCAAGTTTAAACTACTTTGTTTCCTATCTAGTCCGTTCTAAATTAAGCAAGTAAAGTAAACTAAAGCATGCAAGAGTTTAACTAAACAAGGAAACAAGCAAAGTGTTAGCTCCCCCTAAGTGGTAGCTAGGTTGAGTTTTGTTTACTAAGTGAACTTGACTCTTGGGAACCCAAAATTGATTTGGTCCAACTTGGTTGACTAAGCTAGACTTAGGAACCCATGCTTGGACTCGTTTCTTAGCATTTCGGCTAAGTAATGACATGTATGATTTATAGGAGGATTTAGCTTTGTATCCGAGTCTGGACTTATTTTACACGGCTCGCTGAGATCCAAGCATCATGTTGAGATACTTGGAGCCCCAAGTGAACCTTTCCAATGATCCGGTTAGATCTTCTACTTGCCTTTTTAGGACCGAGTTCTCTTTCTCAAGCATTGCAACTTGAGTTGAGTCTCTATCCTTAATTTGACAAGTCGAAGTCTTCGAGTTGACTTGCTCCTTAAGTACTTGGACTTTTTTAAGTAGCGAGTCGACTCGATTCTCGGACTTAGCTAACTTCCTACCTAGGCATGCAATTATATTGTATAACTTATCTTATAAGGGAGAAGTTACCTCATCTAGTCCTTCAGAAATAGATGCGGATCCGTGGCTCCTCTGGGACTCGGAATCGGACTCGTACTCGAAACTTGACTTGGCTTCGGAGCTCGATTCGGCCATGAACGCCACGAAGCTTCTTTTCATTTCTTCTACGTCTGACTCTTCCGATGATGACTCATCCCAAGTTGCCTTAAGTGATTTCTTCTTCTTTTCCTTTTTTGGTTTTTCTTCCTTTTTTAGGTTCGTGCACTCTGACTTATAGTGTCCCTTTCCGTTGTACTCGTAGCATGTCACTTTCGATCGGGGTCTCGGATTGTTATCAACGACTTTCTCAGCATCCTTCTTTGTAAACCTCTTTCTCCGGTTGAACATCTTCCAGACCATGTTTACGATTTTCTCTTCTCCATTTGACTCCGACTCTGACTCGTCTTCGGATTCACTTTTTATTTAAAATAATTATTCTAATGTAGAAAAATGATTTAAAAATTATTCTAAGCAGGAAAAATTATTCTAATGCAGAAAAATTATTCTAATGTAGAAAAATTATTTAAAAATTATTCTAAGCAAAAAAAATTATTTTAAAATTATTCTAAGGAGAAAAATTATTTAAAAATTATTCTAATGCATAAAAATTATTCTAAGTAGGAAAAATTATTTTAAAATTATTCTAAGTTATTTAAAAATTATTTTAAGAAAAAAAAGTATTTAAAAATTATTCTAATGCATAAAAATTATTTAAAAATTATTCTAATGTAAAAAATTATTTAAGAATTATTATAATGCATAAAAATTATTTTAAAATTATTCTAATGTAGAAAAATTATTTAAAAATTATTCTGGAAAAATTATTCTAAGCAGGAAAAATTATTCTAAGTCGGAAAAATTATTTAAAAAATATTCTAAGAAGGAAAAATTATTCTAATCCTAGAACAAATAAAGAAAATTAATCTAATGCTCTCGATGGTGGTTGCACCAAATTCAGAGTGCCCCCGCTCTGATACCAATTGTATGATCGAGAAATTCCGAGAGAGTGGGGTGAATCTCAGAGTATAGTTTTTTTTTATTTTTTAAAGCTAATTTTTAATATTTGAAATTGTTAGAGAATATGCAGCGGAAATAAAATGAAATAGAGACAACTTCTTTTACTTGGTTCACAACCCTAACTGGGTTACTACTTCAAGACCCATAGCTCTTCCGAGAGCTACCTCGATGGGAAATCTCTATATACCCTCCGATTCGAGAACTCTTGACTTCAGAGGGGTTCTCTTTTTACAAAAGTAAGAGATGGATAACACAATACTGTCTCTTTGAAGTTAAGTACACAAGAGAAAAATAATTACAGAAAATTAAAAGCTATAAAGTAGGCACAAGGTGTCGAAAAAGCATCTTTGTGAAGAATCGAAGCTCTTATGAATGAGAATGTATTTTGGCAGCACTTCGACGTAGTAGCAGTGTTCTTCTCGGAGCTGGTCGAACACTTATTTTATAAACCCTTTCCAGTCGACTAGACATCAACCTGTCAATATGGAACTTCTGGTCTTCCAGTTGATTGAACTCACTTTAGTCGACTCCAGGTCACCAGGCTCCGCATTGGGAAATTTGACTCTCCAGTCGACTGAAACTCTTTCCATTTCTATTGCCAGATCTCTGATCGATCACCAGCTAATCTTGCCATCTAGATATCCAGTCGACTGACATCAGTCGATTGGAATTCAATCAGTCGATTGATCTCTACAAAACAAGATTAGCACATATATAAACAATATAGCAGCAGTAATACTGCTCGATCTCAACTACTAATCCCCACGCAAACTTTCCATCGGATCGATGCCTAGCTTTGTCCCCCTACAGAGGACTCAACCTCACCTCTCCACTCAAGGCTTACCGCTGGCTACCTGTCGGCTACTTGTCGGACTTACCACTCTTGATATTTGATCTAACCCACCAAGGCTTCCACCAGTTGTCCGGTCTGCCTATCCTAGTTGGACTTTTTGCCGATTATCCGATCTCTTGACCCAACCGGTCTTCATGCCAAATGTCTGATCCACATGACCCATTTGGACTTCATGCATGGTGTCCGATCCTTCTGATCTGTCAAGACATTTGCCTAGTATCCAGTCAACACGACCTACAAGGACTTCCTGTTATGCATGCACACTTAACACTGATATTAGAACATAAGTACTAACTTTAATTATGGTTCATACATCAAAACAAAGGAGTGATGCTTTCTGCATCAACAAATCATTGTCTTTGTTTTTTAATTTTGATATACCTAGATTTATTTAGTAGTTCAAGTAAATTATTTTATAAATTTAAATTATCTAAAATTTACAAACTAGTACTATGTTGTTCTCTTTGAAACTTTTTGAACTAACAAAGAAGTCCTATCTTCCTTGTATTTTAAATATTTATTTTTATTTTTTTAAATGATAAATTAAATCAAACAGAATCGATATTTTAAAATTTAAAGATTTAGTTAAAAGTTATTTTAAGTTTAGATTACACCCATTGCGTAGACTTGATGACTTATGTCATATGGGCTCAAATCGACTGCCATTAGAGTTTCACTCGAGCAGTCCAAGCTCAGTCGATTATTAGACCATTTTAGATAACTCAAGCATTGTCAATAAAAATAAAAATTAGTTAACATATTTTGAGTGTAGGGAAGTAGGACATTACAAGAGAAAGTGTTCAAGTAAGGTCAAGAAGAAGGCACAACCAACACCAAAGGCCAAGGAGAAAACAAAGGAAGTCAGATCCCTAATTCGCAAGAGCAAGGAGCACATTGTGTGCTTCGAATGTCAACAAAAGGGCATTACCGAAGCTAATGCCTGAGGGGGAGTCACCCTAAAAAGGAAAAAGGAGGAGCTTCACAAGTACGGGGAGCTAAGGCAAACCCTAAAGTATCATTTAATAATGCTTCATCTTTTAGTAATGATAGGAAGCATGTGATGCAAATGAACACGACCTCAAATCTCACGACGGAGACCGTCGAGGACTCGAAGCACGCGTTCGTGATCAACGCTCACAAGTGCACGAGTGTTGCCAAGTAATAATATAGATTATCGATTCCACAGGGACTGAGATTCGAGTACCAATCTATTCAGTGGACGTTATTGTTCGAACTTTAGTTCTAATGGTTGTGATTTAAAGGGTTGTCAGCGGTCCTAACTCTAGTACGGTGTCACACGGAGGAAGAAAAGGGTTGCTACGAGGCTTTTAGGGAATTCTAGGGTTTCGATTTTGCTTGTGAGTCACAGAACACCCTACCAATTGAGTATTATCTAGACTTCTAACTACGACCTTGTGGAAGGGACATCATACACTCTCCCAATGAGCTTTCACATCTATTGGAAGCTACCTCTGGCATCCCAGGTCGACCCCTGGCTTTCGGATGGGGTAGGCGGTACGAGGATGCCGAATCAATCCCTGCAGTGAGATGGAACATATCTCGTTTTGACTCTATCGCATCCTTCTATCTATGATTACGGGAGTTGAGACCAACCCCTTAGGTTCCTCCTTAATTCTCCTAAATCTTTGATACGAGGGGTGTCACCCCTCGTATCAGCTTCGTACAGTAGAGAGAAAACCAAAACACATACTATTAATCTAAACAAATACCAATTGAAAATATAAACTAAAGAATTAGAAATATATTTGGAATAACATGTTCTACGCACACAAACTACTCCCTAATCCTAGAATCGATAAATCTACTCCATGAATATAAGAGAAGAAACATAAAGCATGATCATGTTCAGATTTACAATGGAAATTATGCACAAAAAGTAAATTACAATGCAATGGTGCTCTTCTCCTTGGCGTTGAGGTGAAAAATTTGATCCTTAAGTGGCTTCATTCCTCTCCGTTGCGAGTTCCCGATGCTTTTTAGGGCGTCGGAGTGCCATCCCGACTGTCATGCCTCCCCCCACCAGTTTGAGCATGACTTTCTTTATATATGTTGGTGCAATCGGCCCAGGTTGACTTGAGTTTGACTCGAGCAGTATTTTGATGATAGACAAAACTTATGACATGAGATTGTCATAGGAAAGTCCAACATGGAGTTGGCATGGAAAATCCAAGCATGGAGCTTGGTGTGGAAAGTCCTACATGGAGTTGGCATGGAAAATCCAAGCATGGGGCTTGGTGTGGGAAAAGTCCAAAGCATTGTGAAGCCGTGCGCTTGGTGCTTGGTGAGAAATGCATTGCGGAGTCATGCGCTTGGTGGATGTGGGAAGTCTTGAGTACTTGGCAAGTTCACTAGGCTCGGGGTCCTTGAGTTGGTGAAGGATGGCATTGCGAAGACGTGCGCTTGATGCATCCGAGGGACCGCTGGACTGGGAGCGAATGGAGTGAGGCCCAAGGGAAGCATACTTCGAGGGCAAGAGATGAGAAGGATGACGTTGCAAAGTCGTGCGCTTGGTGCATCCGAGAGACGTAGGCCGAGGGAAGAGAGCTTCGGTGGGGAACTCCATGAGGGATGAGGTGGACTTGGCCAAGTGGCTAAGACTGAGTGTCGGATGCTCAAACAACTTGGGTTTGAGATTTTACCCGACATCAGTCGACTGGCATAGGTGCCAGTCGACTGCTCTAAGTCGACTAGGGTTCGACTGGTGTTCGATTGAACATGGTCTGGCTAATCAGTTGACTGCCGAGGGATGGCAGTCGACTGTTGACACCATCAGTCGACTAATCGGGGTGTTTTCATCCACAGAATGGTTTCTAGTCGAGTGCTCGCTCCAGCACTCGACTGATGGTGTTACCAGTCGACTAATGGATATCATGAGTCGACTGATGGGTATCATCAGTCAACTGATGAGTGATCCATTGGAACTTAACCAAGATTGATGGTCACGATCGATTGATGATCCGATGATGGGCAAATCAGCTTGATGCAGATTATAAATGGAGCTCAAGAGGGAGGATTTCTCCAAGACTTTTGTGAAGCTATTGGTGGAGAATTGTTGCTGCATTCCAAACCTTCAAGAGCCATCTAAAGCAAGCAACAAGCAAAGGGTTCAAAGCAAGTGTATTTCGTATTTGTCTTTGTATTGCTTGTATTTTATATTACTTAGTGTAATTGCTTGTGAGAGGTTTCTCCACCTCCGACGTGTTGTCGAGAAGGAGTGTTAGTTAGTGTTGTGTGCATAACTAGAGCTCGGTGAGCTCGCCCGTGGAGTAGGAACCATTCGATTCTGAACCACATATATCTTGTGTATGCTTGTATGTGTTGTTAATATTTTCATTATTAGTGTTATTCCGCTGTGCTAACGACAATCGTAGACAACCGACACAAGAAGAACGATCGTATTCCACCATACGACGATCGAGGGCTATTCACTCCCCTCTAGCCGCCCAAGACTGATCGATCCCCTACAAGTGGTATCAGAGCGAGGAGCTTATCGAGGACTAACCGCCGACACAAGCACTACAAGATGGTCGGCTATAACCTCTAATCACCAAAATTCGAAGGAGATTTTCAATGGTGGAGAAGAAAAATGGAGGTATATCTAGAAACCGATTTTGATTTCATGCTAATCTTAGAAAATGGTTTCGAATTGCCTAGGGATAAAAGCAATAGGCAAATTGAAAAGTCAAGGTGGACCCAAGACCAAATCAAGGACTTCGAGACAAATCTCAAGGTAATCAAATTACTTAGTGATTTTATTCCTAACAACATTTGGTCTAGGCTAGGTAATTTTAGGGATGCTAAGGACCTATGGGATAAGGTAATGAAATTCCAAGAAAATTCCCAATAGGGACAAGTAGAGGAGATTGCCGAGGAAGAAGCACCCACCACATTTGAAGATGTTGATGACTTGGTGGAAACCTCCTCCTCTAGCATTGATGGGGAGGAAAGGGTCTCCATTCCGGAGCAAATTCAAAACGAAGCATCTACCTCCGGAAGATGTGATCAAGAGGCTTCCACCACCTCCTTAGGTAACTCAAGTATTTTGATTTTAAATAAAGATCATATAATATGCTTTGAGTGTAGGGAGAAAGGGCATTACAAGAGTAAATGCCCAAAATTGGCTAAAGAAAAGGCATCGGCACCAAAAGTCAAAGGATACCGGAGTCCCCACAACTAGAAGCAAAGAGCACATTGTGTGCTTCAAATGCAACCAACGGGGACACTACCGAAGCCAATGCCCTAGGGGGAGGAAGAAAGGGTAAGAAGGTGTATCTCATGTAGGGGGAGCTTCTAAAGCTAACCCTAAGGTATATTTAAATTATGCACCTTCAATTCCTAAAGTTAAAAAGCATGCTAAAAACTATTTTAGTTCTCTTGCAATTATTAATGAAAAGCATGCTAGTAGGAAGAAATATGTGTGTCTAGGTGTCAAGCATGTTCATATATCTAAGGACAAACCTAGGACCAATAACACTAGACCTATCTTGCCTAGGGAATCAATTAGGAGAATAGAAGAAAATTTGGGCATTAACCCTAAGAAATCTAGGCATATGCCTAAAAAGAGGCCTTCCCAAAAATCCAATGATAAATCAAAATTGGGATAATTAGAATTAGAAAACCAAGTCTCGAGGTCAAGACTTGAGAGAATGGAAAATACCCTTAGTATTATAGAAAATTCTATTCAAGGGTCAAACACCCAAATGTCAAGACCTAGGGTTCAAAAACGGTCTAAGGGCAAGGAAGGTTTGGGTCACAAACCTAAGCCCAAGAAGACTTATGATAATGTTCCATTTAATTATGGAACAATTTCTAGGTCTAGAAAAATGAAGGCTAATAGGGAAGCTATCCCTAAGACTAGCCATGGTGTTTGCTTAGTGGCTAAGGACTTAAGGAAAACCAAGAAAGTCACTAAGAAGGTCAAAGGGGGAGTTACCCCTAGGTTTGACTTAGGAAAGACCCAAAAGACTATGGCTTCAAAACCTAAAAGGGTCATTAGGAAGGTATCTAGGGAAGTTATCCCTAGTGAATACCTTGTTAAACCAAGGAGCTCCAATAGGTATTGGGTTCCTAGGAGCGTGATCGATTCACGCTAGATGGGTTAGGGTGTGTCAACCCTAAGTGGATGGGTAGTTAACCTAGCCATGATGAGTTGACACATTAGGATGTGCCAATATGCTTTGAGAAGTTAAAAAATAATTAAATTGGCACAAATAGGTCTTAGAGGTATGGGTGTGCCATTTTGGGTTTATGGCAGACTTGGGAGATAATGGTATTAAGGCAAAATGGAATTAATTCCTAGAAATGACAATTTGAATTTAACACTTAGGTATCCCATACCTTAGTATCTTATAATTGTCATGCTTTGTTTGCCTTGCCATGTCATGACATCATTTTCATTTTTTTCTCTAAAAATGTCATGATCATGTTTAGACTTATTTTTATATGTCATGAATGCTAACATTTCATTCACATGCCATGACATCATGATTTTGGCACATGCTTAGTTATATCATATATATGCCATAATCATATCATGCATAAAATAAAATTGATTTAAGGACCATTGGCATGACTTGAAGTCCCATGCATAAGGGAATCAAGTAGAGTTGCCTTAGAATATGCATGAGACCATTAAAGAACAAAAACCCACATCTCACTAGAATATTTGACTTGAATGTGTTTTACACATCTAGATACAAGTGAGATATTTAGGAAAAAGAAATTAAAGGTTTCAAAAACATTTTGAAAACATTTTGAAAAACCTTGGTGAAGTCTATCTTTTGATAGCTATCACCATTGAATGACATGATACAAAGAGGGCTCAATATTGAAGCTTTTCTAAACTTTTGAACTTTGTGTCAATCTCACTAATTTGTGGGTAAAATAATTTTCCGATATTTTTCACACATTATGATTGTAATAAGTAATATACGTATAAAATTTCATGATTTATCAACGTATGTATATTTACTTACGAATTTCAGAAATTTATTTTTGAAAATCAGAAAATCAGAATAGCTATCGATCGCCAGGAGGCCACAATGATGTGGGAAGGAGTCGATCAGTGATGTAGTCGACTGATATTGCTGATTTTGGGTAAACCTTGGTGGTTAGGCCCATGTTCAGCTAGGTTTTGGTCCCCTAACCACTCCTAACCTTAGGACATGCTTGGGAGAGCATTAGAAAGGGTGGAAATCCATTGGATATGGATTAGGAGAAGTGTTTAGGGAGAGTATCAATTTTTAAGGTGGATGAGAGTTCATTGTTGAACTTTTCCTTAATTTTGATGGGTTTTGTGTTCCTATTGGCTTAGGAGCTTTCCAAAGACATTGTTGGTGCAATGGTCAAGAGGGAGCAAGCCTTTAGGGGGAGGTATCCATCATGGAAAGATGAATGTGTATTTTTCCTCATGGGAGGAAAATTAAGGGATTGCGCCTCTCTTAACTGATATGGGATTATCACTAGAAAGATTAAGGGCATGCCAAGGGGAAGATTGTAAGATCTCATTGGGATATGAGACATTGACACCCTTGAGGACCTTTTTGATGTAATGTCAAAAGGGGGAGAAGTTACCAAGTTACCAATTAGGGTTCGTTGGAATTCTCATTAGGATATGAGAATTGCCAATATGGGAGAATTGGTAGACTTGAGATGGTAGTTTTGTCAATCATCAAAAAGGGGGAGATTGTTGGTGCAATTGGCCCAGGTTGACTCGAGTTTGACTTGAGCAGTATTTTGATGATAGACAAAACTTATGACATGGGATTGTCATAGGAAAGTCCAACATGGAGTTGGCATGGAAATCCAAGCATGGAGCTTGGTGTGGAAAGTCCAACATGGAGTTGGCATGGAAAATCCAAGCATGGGGCTTGGTGTGGGAAAAGTCCAAAGCATTGCGAAGTCGTGCGCTTGGTGGATGTGGGAAGTCTTGAGGACTTGGCAAGTTCACTAGGCTCGGGGTCCTTGAGTCGGTGAAGGATGACATTGCGAAGCCGTGCGCTTGATGCATTTGAGGGACCGCCGGACGAGGAGCGAATGGAGTGAGGCCCAAGGGAAGCATACTTTGAGGGCAAGAGACGAGGAGGATGGCATTGCAAAGCCGTGCGCTTGGCGTATCCGAGGGAGGTAGGCCGAGGGAAGAGAGCTTCGGTGGGGAACTCCATGAGGGATGAGGTGGACTTGGTCAAGTGACTAAGACTGAGTGTCGGATGCTCAAACAACTTGGGTTTGAGGTTTTACCTGACATCAGTCGACTGGCATAGGTGCCAGTCGACTGCTCTAAGTCGACTAGGGTTCGACTGGTGTTCGACTAAACTTGGTCTGGCTGATCAGTCGACTGCCGAGGGATGGCAGTCGACTGTTGACACCATCAATCGACTGATGAGAGAGATTAGTCGACTGATCGGGGTGTTTTCAGCCATAGAATGGTTTCCAGTTGAGTGCTCACGCCAGCACTCGGCTGATGGTGTTACCAGTCGACTGATGGATATCATCAGTCGACTGATGGGTGATCCGTTGGAACTTAACCAACGTGGATCTGGCCGTTGTGAGACAACGACTTTAGGACCAGTTGACTGATGGTCACGATCAGTCGACTGATGGGCGTGAAATCAGCTTGATGCAGATTAGAAATGGAGCTCAAGAGGGAGGATTTCGCCGAGACTTTTGTGAAGCTATTGGAGGGGAATTGCTACTGCATTCCAGACCTTCAAAAGCCATCTAAAGCAAGCAACAAGCAAAGGGTTCAAAGCAAGCGTTGTAAAGTGTTCGTTACGTGTATTTCGTATTTGTCTTTGTATTGCTTATATTTCATATTACTTAGTGTAATTGCTTGTGAGAGGTTTCTCCACCTCCGATGTATTGTCAAGAAGGAGTGTTAGTTAGTGTCGAGCGCATAACTAGAGCTCGGTGAGCTTGCCCATGGAGTAGGAACCATTCGATTCTGAACCACGTATATCTTGTGTATGCTTGTATGTGTTGTTAGTATTTTCATTATTAGTGTTATTCCGCTGCGCTAATGACAATCGTAGACAAGCGACGCAAGAAGAACGATCGTATTCCACCATACGACTATAAAGGGCTATTCACCCCCCTCTAGCCGGCTAACACTGATCGATCCCCTACAATTTAGACATGATGTCGACTCTTCACGAAATCCAAAAAAAGATCTAATCATGTCAAAATGCTTGGCCGGCACACAGCCATGTGTTTCCACATGGTCAGGTCGTGTGTGGCCCTGTGGTGGCTAATCTCGAGCTTCAGACACGGCCGTGTGTAGCCACACGCCCTGGCTGTGTACCCTACTGCATCTAGCTTCCAAATGCTCTTTTATGCTCCAAAAGTGCATCGTTTTCTCCATGAAATGCTATCCTGCACACAAATGTACAAAGAGTAGATCTTCAAACCAGAAAATAGGAAATGCATGCAAAATAAAGTAAAATATGCATGAAACAAACATAAAATGAAATGATATGTGAGCGAAAACTACTCGTAAAATCTTATATATTTTGCTCACATCAATTCCCCCAGACTTAGATCTTTGCTTGTCCTCAAGCAAATCTCAGTGCCATGAGATTTTAAAAAGGTGTTGTTCTATACTTAGCATATTAACTAGATTTATCAAGTGGTATTTTCAATTAAAGCAAATTAGACATGTTCTAGAAGTTCACTAAGTTAGCTTCTCGTGCTCGTGCTAAGCGAATCTTCTTAGGGGATATCCATTCCATGGTAAGTTAAGTCGTCATCCTATAGCTTTCCTAAGGTCTCCGGCTCTTAGGCACTTACCTGCCTAAAGTGAGGATCATTCCCTAGATCTAGCACAAAGTCTCAAAGGCGTGCTCAGTATTGAGAGAAATTGGTAGGTGTTTTCTCAGTAACCTAACTCGGTCTCAAAGGGGCACCTAACCATTTCCACCCACGACAACTGTTTTTATCCCTCATAATCTTTTTCAATAATTTTTTTTTCTTACTCTCTCTTTCTTTCCTCTCTCTTTTTTCCCTCTTTTCTTATTCCATTTTTTTTCTCTAGGGATTTTGATTTTTTCGAATGGGCTTCCACAATCCGAGCATCTCCAGTAACTAAAATGCTAAATCTAGAGTCACCTATGGAGTCCAAAGTACTAGACTATTGAGATGAATCATAACTAAGTACGTACTAGGTTTTCCCTTTCAGAATGTTCGTCATGTGTAGGTGTAAAAATAAAAGCTAACCAGTGTAAGTCTAGAACATTCATTAGAGCAAATAAAATAAAATACCACGAGGTAAATGAAGCTAAGCTACCTATGGAAACAACTCATGAAGAAAACCTTAAAAATACTACTGAGACAGCTTATAGATAGCAAAAACTAAGTGCTGAAAAAACTAAACAACCTATGCATGAACAAATGAATGCTAACTAAAATGCAAATATCAAAAAAGAAACTACTACTAGAAACAAAATAAATCGAAACTTGGGCCCTCCCCATACTTTAGCGAAACATATCTCTAGTATGGTGGGTCAAGTGGAAAGTCTGGTAGTCTCAGCATCTTGGGGTCCTGGGAGAATCTGGTGTTGAGCCGTTGATGCCATATGTACATGTGGTCGATCTGAGAGCTGGTGGATGCAACGACTGCTCGGTGCTCCTCCTCTCAGGCCCACTGTGCCTGTTGAGCACGCATATGCTGTCGCATCTCCTGGTGGTAGGTGGCCTCCTCCTGGCAGTAGATACGGGCCTCGTCATAGAACTCTTCAACCCACTGGAAGTGCTCCCAGAAGCCTTGGAACTCTGCCTGCATGTAGGTGCTCTACTCCTCCCATCGCTGCCTCTGCATCTGCTTCTTGACATATATGTCATCGAGGCGTGATCGAAACTTAGAGAAGTCCTAGGTGGTTGTACCTGCATCTTGCTCAAGAGTAGAAGAAAAAATGGTGGTGCAGGTGCAGGTTCTCATTGTGGACTAGGTGGGCTCAAAATAATCTTTTCTTCTTCCTAGCAAGTTTTCCCTAATCCTAAGCTATTTGCAAAGAACATAAGTGACAATAAATCATAGTCCAAATTATACACATCAATGCAGAAAGATTAAAAACATGTGAAATTAAACTTGGGTTGCCTCCCAAGAAGCGCTTTGTTTAAGGTCTTTTAGCTCGACCACTGTCCATTATCTCAACTTGGCTCTTGAGGTTTTGTAAACCTCCATTCATCTGTCTCGAATTCTGGAGACTTTCCTAGATACTTCTTTAATCGTTGTCCATTTACTTTGATCTCCTATGATTCCTTACTCCATATATCCACTGTACCATATGGGTATACCCTCTTTATCCAAAACGATCCTGACCACCTTGATTTTAGCTTCCCTGGGAAAAGTTTTAACCTGGAATTATATAGGAGAACTAAGTCACCTTCCTTAAACTCCCTTCATAAGATATGTTGGTCATGCCACTTCCTAGTTCTTTCCTTATATGCCTTAGCATGCTCATATGCATCTCTTCGAATTTCATCCAGCTTGATTAACTGTAGTTTCCTTTTCTCTCATGCTGTGCAGTAGTACAAGTTGAGCTTCTTGATGGCACAGAAAGCCTTGTGTTCTAATTCAATGGGAAGGTGCGTGTGTCCCTAAACAGACTAGGCCAGTAGAATCCTGCCCAAAATACCTTCGTAGCTATTTTTACAATTCCGGCATGCCCCCCCCCCATATGCTGAGGAATGGCAGTGAAAGAGGATGCTCTCCATTTCCTCTTTTGGTACGCACCTTCGATATATGCTATCTGCACATTTCCTAAATAGGAAGGGATCATCCCATATATATTGTTGAACCTCTACAAAAAATCTTTTCCTTTGTTGGGTCGTGAATTCTGATGGTATCACTCTCCCTACCAAAAAATTCACCAAATCTACATACCAGGGGGTGGTAACCTTAGTAATAGCCATGAGGGTATCATCCCGTAGAGCATCGTTTATTTGGGCACTATCTTCCTCTTCTACCCTGCCATCTATGGGCATGCACGATAAGTGGTCTGTAACGACATTGTCCGAGCCCTTTTTATCCTTGATTTCTATATCAAATTCTTGAAGTAATAGAATCTAGCGAATAAGGCGGGGTTTAGCATCCTTCGTAATTACCAAGTAGCGAACTGCAGTATGATCAGTGTAAACAACCACCTTCGAACCTACTAAGTACTATCTGAACTTGTTGAATGCAAACACGACTGCCAGTAATTCCTTCTCGATCGTGGCATAATTGATCTGTGCTTCGTTCAACGTCTTACTGGTGTAGTGTATGGTGTGTAGCTTCTTCTCCTTCCGTTGCCCCAACACTGCCCCTACTGCATAATCACTAGCATCGCACATGACCTCGAATGGTAGGCTCTAGTTAGGAGGTTGTATTATCGGGGACGTTACTAAAGCCTTTTTTATTTCTTCGAACGCTACTAAACATTGCCGATTGAAAATAAACTCTGTGTCCTTAGCTAGTAGATTTGTCAGAGGTCTAGTTATCTGAGAGAAATTCTTTATGAACCTTCTATAAAAACTTGCATGCCCAAGAAAGCTCCGGACCCCCTTCACATCCTTGGGTGGCGACAACTTTTCAATTACTTCGACCTTTGCCTTGTCTACTTTGATACCATTCCTTGATATCTTATGTCCCAGAACTATCCCTTCAGTTACCATGAAGTGACATTTTTCCCAAATCAGAATCAAGCTATTCTCCTCATATTTTTACAGAACCCTTTCTAGATTCTTCAGACATGCATTGAAACTTGTTCCGTAGACTAAAAAAAATCATCCATGAATACTTCCATAATCTATTCAATCATATCTGTAAAAATAGCTATCATACAATGCTGGAAGGTGGCTGGGGCATTACATAGGCCAAAGGGCATTCTTCTGTAGGCGAAGGTTCCATATGGGCAGGTGAAGGTGGTCTTCTCTTGGACATTAGGGTGAATTGGGATTTGGAAAAACCATGAGTACCCATCAAGGTAGCAAAAATAGGAATGTTTAGCGAGGCGTTCCAACATCTGATCGATAAATGGGAGTGGAAAATGATCCTTCCTTGTTGCTTTGTTCAGTTTATGATAATCTATACACATTCTCCACCCCGTTACTATTCGAATAGGGATCATCTCATTCTCTTCATTTTTGACTACTATAGTGTCACCTTTCTTTGGAACTACGTGCACCAGATTTACCCACTCACTATCTGAAATTGGCTAAATTATTCCAGCATCCAAGAGTTTAAGCCCTTCATTTTTCACTACGTCCTGTAAGTGTGGGTTAAGTCGCCTTTGGTGCTCCACGGTTGACTTACACCCATCCTCAAGTATTATCCTATGCATGCATAGAGATGGGCTTATTCCCTTTAGGTCATCAATAGTATACCCCAACACTTTTTTGTACGTTTTGAGCACCCCCAGCAACTTCCTTGTCTCTACCTCACTCAAATTGGTGTTTATTATCACTGGATGGGTTGAAGTCGAACCCAAAAATTCATACTTGAGATTCGGGGGAAGTGGTTTCATCTTAGGCCCTGTGTGTTTCTCTTCTGCCACCTGCCCCGACTCTTCCTGTTCTTCTGATCCTGAAGATAGGGAAGCTTCTTCCATCCAGTCCTTTCTCTCTTTGTCCCCTCCTTGTACTTGGTAGGCTACTTCAACTTTACCTACCCCCGTTATAGGGAGTGCCTCCTGAAAATCCTACTCACCATTTGCCCACATTTCGAGAGTCCACAACACTGTCTCAATAATGCGATATGCGTCGTCTATGCTCTTTTTCATCAGTATGCCCCCCGTGGTTGTGTCCAAAAGTTCCTTCGATAAGCTAGTGATCCCGGAATAAAAAACATGGAGGAGTATCCAATCCTGTAATCCATGGTGTGGACAATGAATAACCAGTTCTTGTAGTCTCTTCCATGCCTCGGCCAGAGTCTCTTTGCGCCCTTGCTCAAATGAAAGGATTTTATCCCAAAGGTAGGCTGTTTTGTGGGGTGGAAAGAATTTACTTAGAAAAGTGTCTTCCATCTATTCCCATGTAGTTATACTCCCTTCTGATAGAGTGCATATCCATTGCTTAGCTTCCCCTTTCAGGGAGAATGGGAACATAATGAGCTTAATGGCGTTTGTTGGGACTCCTTCATATTGCACTATGCTGAACTCCTTCAGATAGGGCTCCTCAATCTGAGTTCCTCCAAATTGCTTCTCTTGAATAAGAGCAATTAATGCAGAGTTAATTTCCCAGATTGCGGCCTGAATTTATGGAATAGTTATGCAAGAGTTCCATGCTTTTCGTTTAGGCGCTATGTAATCTCTCAAGGGTTGACGGGCTTGTTGGGATGTATACTGAAAAGTCTATCTTTTGTATGAACATCTATATTTTTGAAATAAGAATCACATGATCATTGTTTGCATATTTATGGTTATGAATATTGTCTAATACATTACATTGTAGATAACATGGTGTGTAGTGTCACACGGAAGATCATGTTATCAGTTCCTTATAAAGTATAAGTAAAGGCTCACAACCGAGATGGTTATGGACAAACTATTGGAATGGATGTAGTGTGATTTGGTATTGGTTTGTCTTGACCATAGAATCACACTAGTACACTTGGTGTGTATTGAGCAGGATCGAATTAGAGGTGATTCAATTTATTGCTGACTACATAATTGAATCAGACCTCGGATATTATGTTGTACATGCTCTTAATCCCGATATAATAATAGACACATATACTTAGTATTTATTTCTTTGATTTACCAATGAGCGAGATTTATAGAGTAAATCGATAGGCTCGGTAAATTGGGAAATGATATTATTTATATGGTGTGTCATTGATTATAGGAGGGAACTGTGTCCTATATATTAGGATGATGATGTCCCCTTGAGGAGCTCATAAGGTTCATCATGTAAACCCTGTAGGTGGACTTGGTTCGGCATGATGATAAGGTTGAGTGGTACTACTCATGGAGTTAGATGTTGATTAATTAATTGTCAATAAATTAATTAATTGACGGACATTCGAGATCTTAAACATGGGGAGATAAATGTACAAATAATATATGTAGCCCATATTAACTTATGGGGGTTGGTGAGGTAGATCAATGATAATCCTCTAGTGGAATGGATTATCATTAATGGATTGGACTTTATGTGGGCTTGATCCATTGGGTGGCCAAGATCCAACTCCTTCTCATGGTCCCTATTGTAGCCTATTAAAACCCTCATGGAGCCTAGATCCGATGGCGGAGATTAAATCTCTAGATCCGACGGTGAAGATTAAATCTTTAGATCCGACGGTGGAGATTAAATCTCTAGATCCGACGATTCAGATTAAATCCCTAGATCCAATGGTGGAGATTAAAAGGAGGCTTAAGCCTAGCTCTATAAAAGGAGGTTTAAGGGGTGGCGGCAAGAACATTGAAGGGAGATTAGGGTTTTGGCTTTGGGCGGCTAGGGTTTGGAGAAGTCTTGGACGGAAAGACTTGCTAGGGTTGTTGCTGGCGCCCATCTTCCTCTTCTCAACCTTGGCCGGTACTCATCCCCTTCTTTTCTCCATCCTTGGCCGACAGTGACTAGGGTTAGGGTTCTTCCCTTGGAGCTCTTGGTCGGCGCCCACTCCATCTTCTTCATCTTATTCTCTTTGGGTCGGCGGCAAACATCAAGCTTGGAGCTTGATGGTTGGTCCTAGATAGGAGAAGAGTTTTTTTTCATTCTACCCTTTGTTCAGAGCGAGCAAGGAAGGGAAGAGCATGTTCTAGGAGGCTTCGACTTTTGGAACATCGTCGCCCACACGACGTCCAAAAGGAGGAAGGACATACAATAGAAGATCGAGAGGTATAATGCTTGTTTATGAATCTTTTCTTATTCTATGCATGTTGTATGTTTTGTTATGTGGCTAATTTACTTGGACCTTGAATACAAACATAAAAACCGGCGATCCGTACATCGTCTATTCCGCGGCTAATCGTAGAATAGAGGTTGGTTGCTTGAACAACAAGTTTGTTCAAGTGACCACTCTAATCGAATAGCACGATAATGGAATGGTTGCTTGGGTAATCCCTCTTTGTCAAGGATAAATTTTTTTATCCAGGGACATAGACGGGATCGCCATGAACAAGCGACCGAGTTGAAGTGTGAAGTGAAGTTTCCTCCCTTCAAGTGGTATCAGAGCCACGGTTTTCGATTTTGTGTGTTTAGGATTCGGTTACTTTTATGCACTTTTCATATATTATTTGTGTCGGATAATAGTAGGATGTTCATAGGTTAACCTTTTGGTTGCAGGCATAGGTTCCAACTATTATGGCCATATGTGTGTATGTGATTGTATGTGTGTAATTGTATATTATTTGAATCCTTGGGGTTGACGAGGCTAGTATTTAATTTTTGTAATTAAGTACGACATTGTTTAGCCACTCTTTTATTTTAGTTTACTTTCGATCTAGATTTCATGTACACTCCTTCGTAGAGTATAGGATTGATGGATGTAAATTAAAATAGTTATTCTCGGCTCGGATCTCCGGATGGCTTATACATGGCATAAGGAGGAGCGGACGAGATGACGATACAATGGTAGGCATATCGGAGAACAAAAGCTATAATAGTTGGAAAATATTTTTTCATATTTATTGCTTATTGTTTGATATGCATGTCGTAGGGTAGGAAAATTCCTCAATTTTAAATTACTAAGTGGGAGAGGGATATTTTTATAAATTCCCACGACCTCCATTATGATTTGACATGTGATGCAAACAAACTTGCGCATCGGCTCTGAGTCCCTTCCTCCATATCGAATGAGTTTGTTTACGGATCACATGGTCGAATATGGTTATAGAAAATTATTAAGGATCATGTGTACTTCCCCATCAGAAGGCACATAACCCGAGATAATTGCCTTGGTACTGAGTAATGGTGAACACTTAGATACAAATAGGAGTATCCTCCCCATCGGAGTCATTGCTTTTATTTGTAGGGCCGAAGAGGAACCAACTATTAATTTTATTTGTCAAAAAGTTAGGTTGACAAGATAGTAAAATTAATGGGTAAAACCTCCTCTTACAAATATAGAATTCGTATACGTCCACACTATCATGGCATACGATATTCTCGGTGTTTTGAGGTGTTGGTTGATTTTAAAATTTTATTGTTTGAGGAATCAATAATTTTTTGAAATCTAATGTTTTGATCTATGTGATTCTTAGATTTTTCAAAATGACTTTCAACTCGCTTGCTGTGATACTGAAAGAAAATAAACTTACTGTACCCAATTATGTTGATTGGAAGAGGAATCTTGATATTGTCTTGACTGCTGAGGAATACAAATATGTACTCCTCGAAGAGTGCCCTCCTAAGCCTATGGATGATTCTGGGGAAAAGGAGAAGGAGAGTTATAAGAAGTGGATTAAGGCTGATGAGATGGCGCGATGTTACATTTTGGCATCTATGTCAAATGTACTGCAACATTAGCATCAAGCCATGCCCACTGCTTATGAAATGATGCTCAATCTCAAAGAGCTTTTCGGACACCAGAATCGGGCTGCTAGGCAGGAAGCCATGAGAAACTTGATGACGACCACCATGATCGAGGGAACACCCGTGAGGGATCATGTTCTCAAGATGATGACTCATTTGAATGAGCTAGAAGTCCTTAGAGCTGAGATCGATGGGCAAACCCAGGTCGATATCATTCTCCAGTCTCTACCTAGGAGTTTTGAGCAGTTTCATCTGAACTACAACATAAATAAAAGGTTGTATTCGTTGGCAGAGCTTCTGACAGAACTCCAGGCAGCAGAGGGGCTATTTCGTCAGAGTGCTCAGGCGCAGGCCAGGTTGCCCAAAAGGTTTCTACTTCTAAGCCGAAAGGCAAGAAGAAGAAGAAACAAGTTGGGGCAAAGGTGGCGGGAGAATCTCAGGGAGGAGTGAAGAAGCCAAAAGGCAAGTGCTTCACTTGCAAGCAGACTGGACACTGGAAGAAGGACTGCCCCAACCGAAAGCAGAACAAAGGTAAATCTTTTGGTCTAGTCGTTGAAACATGTTTAGCAGTGTTATCTACCGGCACATAGTGTGTAGATACGAGAGCCACTGATCATGTTTGCAATACTTTATAGGGGTTCCAGGAAACCAGATGACTGGATGAAGGGGAGATTACCGTCTACTTGGGTGATGCTACGAAGGCAGCGGCTGTTGCAGTGGGAGATGTTTATTTGTCTTTTGAGAGGAATAAAGTTTTGGTTCTGAAAAATTGCCTTTATGTACCTTTATTTAGAAAGAATTTGATTTCAGTTTCTAAATTATTTATGGATGGATATTCTATTTCTTTTAATGACAGAGTTGTTATAAAAAGGAATAGGGAGATTATCTATTCTGGTACATTGATAGGAAATTTATATACACTCAAACCAAAAGCTCTCACGATGCAAATAGAAGTAAATAACTCATCTTCTAATTCCAATAAGAGAAAAGAACCTTCGAAGATGAACCAAGCATAACTTTGGCATCTAAGGCTAGGTCATATTAACCTAAGCAGAATTCAAAGGTTGATAGTTGATGGACCTCTGGGTTCATTAGTGGTGGAAGATTTCCCAACCTGCGAATCTTGCTTTGAGGGTAAAATGACCAAGAGGCCTTTTAAGGCCAAGGGGTATAGAGCCAAAGATGTGTTGGAATTGGTTCATTCTGATTTGTGTGGTCCTATGTCTATCTAGGCAAGAGGTGGCTTTGAATATTTTGTCTCTTTTATAGATGATTATTCAAGGTATGGATACATTTACTTAATGCGCCGCAAGTTTGAAATTCAAGGCTGATGTGGAGAAATGTCAGGGTAAAAGTATCAAGACACTACAATCTGATCGTGGTGGTGAGTACCACTTGGGAGAGTTTAGGAATTACTTATCAGAGGCTGAGATTCAATCCCAATTGTCTACACCTGGCACACCCCAGTAGAATGGTGTAGCAGAGCGAAGGAATAATACTCTTATGGAGATGGTTATATCGATGATGAGTTATTCTGAGTTGCCAGATTCGTTCTGGGGATATGCTCTAGATACAACAGTGTATATTCTAAATTTGGTACCATCTAAATCAGTGCCTTCTACTCCCACAGAATTGTGGACTGGGCGAAAGCCTAGTCTGAGACATATTTAGATTTGGGGGAGTCCAGCACATGTGCTGAAGGCAGATGCTGGTAAGTTGGAACCTCATACAGAAGTGCGCATGTTCGTTGGCTATCCTAGAGGAACGAAAGGTGGTTTGTTTTATAGTCCTAGAGATCAGAGGGTGATCGTTAGCACGAATGCCAGATTTCTAGAGGAAAACTATGTGATGAACCACAAGCCCATGAGTAAGATTGTTCTGGAAGAATTGAAAGGGGAAGTCACTGCTTCAGTACCACCGGTACAAGAGGATATACCACAAGTCACTGCACTGCGTGTCACAGAGGATACACAGGTGATACCTCGTCGTAGTGGGAGGGTTGTTAAATAACCTGATAGATTCATGTTCTTGGGAGAATCTTCTGATTTGATCCCTAGCGAACATGAACCTGATCCCTGGACATATGACGAGGCGATCCAAGATAAAGATGCGGTATCTTGGCAAAGTGCGATGAATTCTGAGATAGAATCTATGGATTTAAATCAGGTCTGGGAGCTAGTAGAACCACCCAATGGTATAAAAGCCTTTGGATGCAAGTGGATCTACAAAAGAAAGAGAGGAATAGACGGGAAGGTTGAGACCTTCAAAGTGAGGCTTGTTGCGAAGGGGTATACTCAGAAAGAGGGTATCGATTATGAGGAGACCTTTTCGCCGGTAGTCATGCTTAAGTCTATCCGGATTCTCTTATGTATTACTGCTCATATGGATTATGAGGTATGACAGATGGATGTCAAGACAACTTTCCTTAATGGAAGTCTTGAGGAGAACATCTATATGAAGCAACCAGAGGGATTCATTGAAAAGGGCAAAGAGCAACTTGTGTGCAAGCTTAATCGGTCCATTTATGGATTGAAGCAAGCTTCGAGGTCTTGGAACATCCACTTTGATGAGGTAATCCAGTCTTATGGATTTATTCAAAGTCCGGATGAGTCTTGTGTATACAAGAGATGTGACGGAAATGTAGTGGTATTTCTTGTACTATGCGTAGATGATATTTTGTTAATTGTCAACAATGTCAAGGTGTTATCGGACGTAAGGGTATGGTTTTCCAAACAGTTTGATATGAAGGACTTGGGAGAAGTGGGACACATCCTTGGGATCAAGGTTATAAGGGATTGCAAGAAAAGGATGTTGTGCTTATCTCAAGCTTCATACATAGACACCATTATGAATCGTTTTAGCATGCAAAACTCCAAGAAAGGTTTTCTACCTTTCATGAATGGAGTTCCTTTATCTAAGGAGATGTGTCCTAGAACATCTAAGGAGATAGAGGAGATGAAGGCGGTTCCTTATGCTTCGGCAGTAGGAAGCCTCATGTATGCCATGCTATGTACGAGACCGGATATCTGCTTTGCTGTGGGCATGATTAACAGATATCAGAGTAATCTGAAATAGGGACATTGGACTATGGTAAAGCATATATTGAAGTACCTGAGAAGGACTAGGGATTATATGCTGGTATACCAAGCAGATCAATTACTCCTTGTGGGTTACAAAGATTTCGACTTTCAATCAGATAGGGATAACAGTAAGTCTATCTCAGGTTTTGTGTTTACTTTGGGAGGTGGAGCCATTGTATGGAGGAGTGTCAAGCAGAAATGAGTGGAAGACTCTACCATGGAAGCTGAGTATGTGGCGGCCTCTAAGGCGGCCAAAGAAGCTGTGTGGCTCAGGAACTTCTTGATGGACTTGGATGTGATTCCTAGTTTGCCCAAAACTATCACAATTTATTGTGATAATAGTGGTGCAGTTGCAAACTCCAAGGAACCACGAGCCCATAAGGCAAGTAAACACATAGAGCGCAAGTACCACCTGATACGAGAAATCGTAAAGCGAGGAGAAGTTGTTGTGGACAAGATTGTATCAGAGGATAACCTGGTAGACCCTTTCACTAAGGCCCTTCCAGCGAGAGCTTTTGATAGGCATGTGGAGGAAATGGGAATCAGATGTATGACAGTATGAGGATAGCATAGTCTTTTAGTATAAGTGGGATATTGTTGGGATGTATACTGAAAAGTCTATCTTTTTTGTTAACATCTTTATTTTTGAAATAAGAATCACATGATCATTGTTTACATATTTATGGTTATGCATATTGTCTAATACATTACATTGTAGATAACATGGTGTGTAGTGTCACACGGGAGATCATGTTATCAGTTCCTTGTAAAGTATAAGTAAAGGCTCACAACCGAGATGGTTATGGACAAACTATTGGAATGGTTTTAGCATGATTTGGTATTGGTTTGTCTTGACCATAGAATCACACTAGTACACTTGGTGTGTATTGAGCAGGACCGACTTAGAGGTGATTCGATTTATTGCTGACTACATAATTGAATCGGACCTCAGATATTATGTTGTACATGCTCTTAATCCCGATATAATAATGGGCACATATACTTAGTATTTATTTCTTTGATTTACCAATGAGCGAGATTTATAGAGTAAATTGATAGGCTCGGTAAGTTGGAAAATGATATTATTTATATGGTGTGTCGTTGATTATAGGAGGAAACTGTGTCCTATATATTAGGATGATGATGTCCCCTTGAGGAGCTCATGAGGTTCATCATGTAAACCCTGCAGGTGATCTTGGTCCGGCATGATAATAAGGTTGAGTGATACTACTCATGGAGTTAGATGTTGATTAATTAATTGTCAGTAAATTAATTAATTGATGGACATTCGAGATCTTAAACACGGGGAGATAAATGTATAAATAATATATGGAGCTCATATTAACTTATGGGGGTTGGTGAGGTAGATCAATGATAATCCTCTAGTGGAATGGATTATCATTAATGGATTGGACATTATGTGGGCTTGATCCATTGGGTGGCCAAGATCCAACTCCTCATGGTCCCTATTGTAGCCTATTAAAACCCTCCTGGAGCCTAGATCCAATGATGGAAAATGAAACTCTAGATCCGACGGTGGAGATTAAATCTCTAGATCCGACGGTGGAGATTAAATCTCTAGATCCGACGGTGGAGATTAAATCTCTAGATCCGACGGTTGAGATTAAATCTCTAGATCCGACGGTTGAGATTAAATCTCTAGATCTGATGGTTGAGATTAAATCCCTAGATTCGATGATGGATATTAAAAGGAGGCTTAAGCCTAGCTCTATAAAAGGAGGCTTAAGGGGTGGGCGGCAAGAACATTGAAGGGAGATTAGGGTTTTGGCTTTGGGTGGCTAGGGTTTGGAGAAGTCTTGGGTGGCAAGACTTGCTAGGGTTGTTTCCGGCGCCCATCTTCCTCTTCTCAACCTTGGCCGATGCTCATCCTCTTCTTTTCTCCATCCTTGGCTGGCGGTGACTAGGGCTAGGGTTCTTCCCTTTGAGCTCTTGGTCGGCGCCCACTCCATCTTCTTCATCTTATTCTCTTTGGGCCGGTGGCAAACATCAAGCTTGGAGCTTGATGGTTGGTCCTAGATAGGAGAAGAGTTTTGTTTCATTCTTCCCTTTGTACGGAGCGAGTAAGGAAGGGAAGAGCATGTTCTAGGAGGCTTCGACTTTTGGAAGATCGTCGCCCACACTACGTCCAAAAGGAGGAAGGACATACAATAGAAGATCGAGAGGTATAATGCTTGTTTATGAATCTTTTCTTATTCTATGCATATTGTATGTTTTGTTATGTGGCTAATTTACTTGGACCCCGAATACAAACACAAAAATCGGCGATCCGTACATCGTCTATTCCACGGCTAATCATAGAATAGAGGTTGGTTGCTTGAACAACAAGTTTGTTCAAGTGACCACTCTAATCGAATAGCACGACGATGGAACGGTTGCTTGGGTAATCCCTCTTTGTCAAGGATAAATTTTTTTATCTGGGGTCGTAGATGGGATCGCCATGAATAAGCGACCGAGTTGAAGTGGGAAGCGAAGTTTTGGTCCTTTAGGGTTGTGTTAACATTTCAGCGTCCCGTGATGAGAGGGGATTAATAAATCATATACAATTAATAATTATGAGGGTCGAACCAAAACTTGATGAATCGTGGCTATCAAATCGGATTTTTATATCGATAGTTCAAAAATTGAAGCAACTCAAGATATAATATTAATATTAGATATGGAAAAGCTAAAACTGAAGTAAATACAGTAAAATAAAAACAAAAAAAAGTAAAGCAAGTAAATAAATCTATCATAAGTCCGATCCAATTATCTACTTCTTGATTCGATATCGAATCAATCAGTCCCCGACAACGGTGCCAAAAACTTGATGCACCCGAATGTGACATCAAATATCGCGACGAAGACCATCGAAGACTTGAAGCACATGCTCATGCTCAATGCCCATAAGTGCACTGGTGTTGTCAAGTAATATTATAGATTATCGATCCCACAGGGGCTAAGATTCGAGTACCGATCTATTTAGTGGATGTTATTGTTCAGACTTTAGTTCTAATGGTTGTGATTTAGAGGGTTTTCGACGGTCCTAACTCTAGTACGGTGTCACACGGAGGAAGAGAAGGGTCGCTACAAGGCTTTTAGGGAATTCTAGGATTTTGGTTTTGCTTGCGAGTCACAAAACACACTACCAATTGAGTATTATCTAGACTTCTAACTATGACCTTGTGGAAGAGACATCATACACTCCCCCGATGAGCTTTCGCATCTATTGAAAGCTACCTCTGCCATCCCAAGTCGACCCCTAGCTTTATGACGGGGTAGGCGGTACGAGGATGCCGAATCAATCCCTGCGATGAGACAGAACGTATCTCGTTCCGACTCTATCACATCCTTCTATCTACGGTTACGGGAGATGAGGCCAACCCCTTAGGTTCCTCCTAATTCTCATAAATCTTTGATACGAGGGTTGTCACCCCTCGTATCAGCTTCATACAATACAGAGAAAACCAGAACACGTACTATTGATCTAAATAAATACCAATTGCAAATATAAACTAAAGAATCAGAAATATATTTGGAATAACATGTTCTACGCAAACAAACTACTCCCTAATCCTAGAATCGGTAAATCTACTCCATGAATATAAGAGAACACAAAGCATGATCATGTTCAGATATACAATGGAAATTATGCGCAGAAAGTAAATTACAATGCAATGGTGCTCTTCTCCTTGGTGTTGAGGTGCAGAATTTGATCCTCGAGCGGCTTCCTTCCTCCTTGTTGCGAGTTCCTGAAGCTTTTTAGGGCGTCGGAGTGTCGTCTCAATCGTCGTGCCTCCCCCCTAGGGTTTGGGCGTGGCTTTCTTTATATATAGACATGAGGTCCGCTCTTCATGAAATCCTAAAAAAGACCTAATCGCGTCAAAATGCTTGGCCGACACACGACCAGCCATGTGTGGCCCTGTGGTGGCAAATCTCGAGCTTCGGACATGACCATGTGTAGCCACACGCCCTGGCCGTGTGTCCTACTATATCCAGCTGCCAAATGCTCTTTTTTGCTCCGAAAGTGTGCCATTTTCCCCATGAAATGCTATCCTATACACAAAAGTACAAAGAGCAGATCTCCAAACCAGAAAATAGGAAATGCATACAAAATAAAGTAAAATATGCATGAAACAAACATAAAATGAAATGAGATGTGAGGGAAAACTACACCTAAAACCCTATATGTTTTGCTCACATCAGAATGCTATTAATATACTTACAATTGTTCATGATAAAAAGCATGCTAAAAGTAATAAATATATTTGTTTAGGTGCTAAAAGTTCTGAATTTAGGTCTAAGGATAAATCTATACAAATTATTGTTGGTGCCTATAAGATTCACATATCTCCTCAATGGTATGATATTGTCCACTTTGGGCCTAAGCCCTCATAGTTTTATTTTTGGGCTTTACCCAAAAGGTCTCATACCAATAGAGATATCTTTTTATCTTATAAGCACATGATCTTTGTAGGGACCTTCGTGACCGCTAGAGGGGGGGTCTATAGCATCATCGCTTGTCGATGGATTATCGTTCAATCGTTCTTGCTACAAAACGTTAATACGCAGCGGAAATATAAAATATACAACGAAAATAAATACAAGCACAATCACAATACAAGATGTAACGTGGTTCGGAACTGAATGGTTCCTACTCCACGGATCGAGCTCAAACGAGCTCTAGCGATGTGTTCAACACCACTAATCAAATAAACTCCTTCTCAGAACAATCCGGAGGTGGAGAAACCTCGTACAAGTGATTACAAAAGTAATATAATAAGAATACAAGCAAATACAATAATGAATTGCAATACAAGTAAAGAAAACAACTTTACAAGAGCTTTTGATTGCTTGAAGAATAGCCTTGAAGACCCCGAATTGCAACAACAAATCGCCTCAAAGAAGCTCAAGAACCATGCCAAAAATCCTCCCCACGAACAGCTTTTATAACCTACAAATCAGGCCGATTTTTGCCTAGTAGTCGACTGATCGGGACCATCAATCGACTACCCCTATAGTCATTGTCTCAACAACGGCATGAACCACGTCGAATAAGTCCAATAGATACACCATCAGTCGATTGATCATGCCCATCAGTTGACTGATGGCTTAATCAGTCGAGTGCTCGGCATAATCACTCGACTGGAGAACTCACTATGCCCGAGTTCTCAACCATCAGTCGACTGATATCCAGATCAGTCGACTGCTCTGGCCATCAGTCGACTGTCCAATCTTGGCAGTCAACTTCTAGGCTATCTTCCTGCACTCAAACCCTAGTTGAATTCCATCAGTCGACTGACCATAGTCCCAGTCGACTGATACACTTCAAACATGAGATTTTAACGCAAGTATGGTGCCCCCATACTTGCTAGACCACCCTTAGCCTAGACCTAAGGCTTCTAGCCACTTCCGTCAGCCTCGCACCTATCGGATCCCTCCAAGTCATCCATGACTTGTTCATCCATACGCTAGCTTTCAGGTGCTTCTATCGGCTATGTCATGCTAAGTTGATCTATACCACCAAGGCACATTAGACTTATGTTACCAAGACTCCGCTTGGACTTTACGTCGCCAACCATTAGACTTATGCTGCCAAGACTTCACCCTCGGACTTTACACCGCCAATATTCCCCTTGGACTTCTCAATTGCCAAGACTCAAGCTTGGACTTTCCCTTGCCAACCCATGTTGGACTTTCCATGCCAAGACCCAAACTTGGACTTTCCATGCCAAGACCCATGCTTGGACTTTCCTTTGCCATGACCCATGCTTGGACTTTCCTTTGCCAAGATCCATACTTGGACTTTCCATGCCAAGACCCATGCTTGAACTTTTCTCATGACAATGGTCAAACCATCGTCAACCATCAAGTATGACCTGGGTCGATTGCATCAACAATCTTCCCAACACATGTCAGACATCCATGTCAAACATCAAAACACTACTCGAGTCAAACTCGAGTCTGGTCAATCGTAACCTGGGCCAATTGCACCAACAATCTTTCCCTTTTTGATGTTTGACAAAAAACACCATTGAGTTAGGCCCCTAACTCAAATTCCCTTACCAATTTTCCCAAATTGGTAATTTTACTTTCTCCCCCTTTTGACATACATTAAAAAGTTCTCCCAAGGAGGTCAATGTCTCATATCCCAATGAAATATTACAATCTCTCCCTTGGTCCAAAAACATCTAGGATGCCTACAATCTTCCTAGTGATAAGTCCCATATCACTTAAGAGAGAGACTCCTAGAACTCTCTCAATTTCCAAATTGGGCATCTCAAAATCTCATTTCTCCCCCTCATGAGGAAAAATAACATCCATCATCCCATGATAGATACCTCCTCCTAAAGGCTTGCTCCCCCTTGACCATTGCACCAACAATGTCCTTGGGAAGTCCTTAAGCCTATAGGAACTCTAAACCATCAAAGTTAAGGTTAAAAGTTCAACATTGAACTTTCCCACACCTTAAAATTGATACATCACCCTAACAACTCTCCTAATCCATATCCAATGGATTTTCACCCTTTCCAATGCTTTCCAAAGCATATCCTAGGGTTAGGATTAGTTAGGGAACCCTAACATAGCTGAAATTGAGCTAAACATATCTTGTTTATCCGAAATTAGCCTGGCAGTCGACTTTATCAGGCAATAGTCGACTGCCTTGCTCATCAGTCGACTGCCTTGCTCATCAGTCGACTGCCAATAGCTGGCAGTCGACTGATAACTGAAATTTTGAATTTCAATTATCAGAAATGAATTTCGGAAATGCATAAGTAATTATACGTAATTTGAAAAATCATGAAAATTCATACGTATAATACTTATTACCAATACAATGGGTGAAAAATATTTGAAAAATATTTTACCCATAAAATAACGAAATTGACACAAAGTTCAAAAGTGAAGAAAAACTTCAATGTTTTAGCTCACTTTATATCAACTTCATCAATGGTGATTGCTATCAAAAGATAGACTTCACCAAGATTTTTCAAAATTATTTTAAAATGTTTTCAAAACCTTATATTGGATCATATTCTTTGGGATTAATATACATGACTTGAACATAAGCTTTCCCAATGATCCATCACTAATATAAGATGAGTTTGAGTTCATCTAGATGCAAAAACTATGCACCTTGAACTTAACTCATATCCTAGCATCTCACATGTATCTAGGGTGTATAAATACACATACATGTCAATGTAATGTGAGATGTGGGTTTTGTTCTCCTAATCTAGGGTTTCATGCATTTTCTAAGGCAACCCTACTTGATTCCCTTATACATAGGACTTTAAGTCATATCGTAGTCCTTAAATCAATTTTAATTACTCTAAATGCATGAATGATCATGGCATAAATGATAACATAAGTAAACATGGCCAATGATCATAATGTCATGACATATGATATAATCTAAATATACATGACATTAAACCCTAATCCTAAACATACTCATGACATTTTATATGATAAAGATAAATATGATGTCATGACATGTTATATGGCAAACAAGACATGAAAAATAAAATATAAAGGTGTATAATACCTAAATTTTAATGTTAATTGTCATTTATTATTATTAAGTCCATTTTGTCATATTGTCAATTATCTCTCAAGTGTGCCAAAAACCCAAAATGGCACACCTTAACTTCTAAACCTAAATTGTGCCAATTTGATTGATTTTTCATAATCCTAAAAATATATTGGCACAACCTAAACTCTTTTAGGATCATAATTCAAATCTATTTCTAAGGTATCCATAATCTTGAAAATAACTTAAAGTGCCACCTTTACCATGGTTAGGTTAACTACCCATCCATTTAAAGTTGGCACACCTCACCCATTTAGCATGAATCAATCACGCTCCTAGGAACCCAATACCTATTGGAGCTCATCGGGTTTACTAGGTATTCCTTAGGGATGACCTCCCTAGATACCCTCTTAATGACCCTCCTAGTCTTGGTAGCCTTGGCCATTTGGGTCTTGCCTAGGTTAACTCTAGGGGTAACTCCCCTTGTAACCTTCTTAGTGAACTCCCTAGGTTTTCTTGAAACCCTAGCCACTAGGCACACACCTTAGTTACCCTTAGGGATGACTTCCCTAGTAACCTTGGTCTTCCTAGACCTAGGTTGTGTTCCATAATCAAATGGAACACTATGGTAGGTCTTTTTAGGCATAGGCTTGCCCTTTGATGGTTCTTGTTTTCTAGGCCTTTGACTTTGACTCTTAGACCTAGATTTTTGATCCTTTGACCCTTGAATTTGATTTTGCATTTTTGCAAGGGCCTTTTCTAATTTCTCAAGCCTTGACTTCAAAGCTTGGTTTTCTAGCTCTAGTTGTCCAATCTTTGATTTTTCATCTATTCTTTGGACATTGTTTTTCCTAGGCATATTGATGTGTTATTTTCCGCAAGTGCACGGTTATCGTCAAGTAATAAAAATATCGATCCCACAGGGATTGGAACAATTACCGAATGATCGTGATACCAAGTTATCTAGTAAATCGATTATTGGTTTAAGCAAAGAAACTGAGTAGTCAATAACAACGAATGAGAAGAACGAGCTAAAAGTCAAGAGTTGAGGAAAATCTCAGGATATGGGTTTCACCACGTCAACGATTTATAAGGTGATTTAATTCTTTCCTACCCCTAGTAGAGTTGTTTTGATGGAACCTATCCTAAGGTAAATCAACGGCCCCTTTCGAGGTCTACGCTAACTGTACCTATCAAACTCAACTTACCTGTCACGGTGTTCGAGCATAGGAGATCATAATCAGCTAAGGGGAGCTGTCACGAGACCCCGCAAACCTCCCTAGTCTTGCCTCCGTTACCTGGTAAAAACTGGATTTGATAGATCCATTAAGTCCATAAGAGTTTCGCTAGAGTCAAATTTCCTTTTCACGGTAGGTTTGCACACGGGACCATAATCAGCTAAGGGGACCTGTCACGAGACCCCCGCAAGCCCTCATAGATACACTACCGCTACTTGACAGGAGTTATTCCCTAGTTGATTCTGGGTTTCGGGAACTCGGGTTCACCGTTAGGTACTTCCCCTTAGCTCCTTAGGTTTATCAATAAGAATCCAAAAGAACCAGATCAAAACAAACAATAGTTCGAGTAGTATAGATTATATCATCCATCATAAATCGTGAAGGGCTACTCCACCATCCTAAGATTACAAGACACTACTCCATAGTCTGACAAGAGTTGCTAGAGAAAGAAAATACAATACTGGATGCCATCTGTGTTCCTCTGCCGACTCCTTCTCTTTTGCTTCTCCTGTTGTCGATCCCTTTGCCGTCTTCTGTCCTCCTTTTTGACCATCCGCCGTCCCTTTTTTAGGGTTAGAATATCTTCTCTTTTATAGCTTTGGCCACCTCTTCAATTAAGGCAATAGATTTCCCTTTAATTCAGACGAAGATCCTGATTGCTCGCAGAAAAGAATCCTGGAGTCAGGCCAACACGCCCGTGCCACATGAGGGCATAGGCGTGTCGCTGGTTTCCCACAGGGCGTGTTACGGTTTGAACTGGGGCGTGTCGCGGCTGCACTAGGGCGTGTCGGCTGCTGGAATCACTGACACGGGCGTGTCGTGCTTTGACTCGGGCGTGTCGTCCGCTGGTTCTCATGACACAGGCGTGTCGATTCCCAACACGGCTGTGTTGTTTTGATACGCCTTCTTCTTTGCCCTGTTAACACAAAAACACCCAAAAGCAGTCTCTTCTTCCCAAAATATGCTAAACTTAACTGAATCATGATAAAATACATGCCTAGGATATGAAATGAGATAAAATGCACGTATATAAAGTAGTGAAAACATAGCATGATTTACACACATCAAAATCCCCTAGTCTTAAACTTTTGCTTGTCCTCAAGCAAAGAAAACTCAAAAGACAACTTATTTGTGGGAATACTAGACACCATCCAGAAGTATACAATCTGATCTTAATCTTTTCAAATCATTTCTAGTTGCCAAGTTTGAAAGATCCCTATATAGTGCACGTGAAAAGTTGGACTAAAGTCATTGGACACCAATCCGGATTTGACATTCCTTCTATCGTAGAGCATTCTTATTTCCGGCATAGAGGCACTTACCTGCCTTAATGCATGGATCATTCTTACCTATCATCAAAAGGTCTCAAAGGAGCACTTTCTAAGAAGAGAGAAGGAAAGGAATTATGTTGGGTTTCCGGCACCGCGGCGTGTGTGTGTTCGATCATGTTTCGTAAACATGAGCACAGCGGAAGCAATTAAAATAATAAATCTATATTTATTACAACACACACAACACACGCATGCATATTACAACAAGTGTAGACATAACCGTAAATTAAAATTTGCAATAAAAGGAAATTAAACTACGTTATACCTTTCGTATGACGTGTAGCGGGAACGGCATCAACCGGAACGATCCTCGTAAGAATCGTCTCTATCCGTATCCATGCCGAGCTCCTCGGGATGACTTCGCCAAGCCATGAGCTTCGTCTTCGTATGGGTTACTAGCCTCGTGTTGAAGACGACGTGATCGAGAGATGATCACGATCCGAATCCAAATTCGGACCTAAAAACAAGTCCTCAAGACTCGCTTTTCCGGAGAGGTATTCGTCAACCGTTTGACGAATCCTTCGTCCTCCACCTTAGAGGATTACCGGAGATCAAATCCTCGGTAAGTTAGCCGCTGTCGGAGCACTAACCGTCGTCCAAACGACGCTCCGACAAGAGGAGAAGAAGCTGTCCAGAAAACTGGACAGCTTTGGTGGAGGAAATAGGCGCCGGCTAAAGAAGAGATGGAGGCTCACCTTTACACCGAACCCAAGGGAGATCACCGGAGGGTCGCCGGAGGTCCACCGGCCGAAGCTTGGACGCCGGCAAAGAGATGGCAGCAGCTCAATGAGGTTGGGCGGCTGCTCTTGTTGTTGACGCCAACAACAAGAGGGAGAGAGGGGTGGGCGGCCAATTAGGGTTGCCTCAAAATTAGGTTTTTACAAAAACCCTTAAGCCCTATTTTATAGAGAACTAATTCTCTTAATGGATATTAAATTATAACCATTAGGCCCGTTAACCCGCTCCATTAAGATAAGTTAAAATAAACCAAACCAAGATGGTTTATTTTAAGTTAAAACAAACCGAACCAACTTTTGGTTCATTCGTTTAAAATAAACCAAACCCTTTGGTTTATTCTTATCCATTGGATTAGAACCAAACCATTTTGGTCCATCCATTACGTCTTCATAAGACGCAGCCCATCCACGCTTCCATTGCGACTGAAACGATTTCATGCTCGCTTTATGTTTGGTCCAACCAAACCTAGTTTCTCTCGGTCTGAGAATCCCATTCTCAAGCTCGTTTTAAATCCTTTGGATTACGCTCGTTGTCGTGTGACCAAATAGGTTCTCGGTTTATGTTGGCCGTCTATAATTAACCATTAATTATAGAACGATCATGAGTGGCACCTAGTAGTACATCATGATCCCCAATTAACCGAAAAGATCAACGGTTGATCCCGAACTATTTCTGAAACCCTTCAGTAGCTCGAATGAATCGTGCCCCATTCCCTTCACTCATCTTATACCCACTTGGTTCAGGACATGGTCTATAGTGTCAGTCCCCACTAGGCTGACTACGTCACACCTAGCCCAAGTATCATTTCCTCGTCCTCACGGATTCTAGTTACTCCACATGTATCGAAGAGTACCTTACTCTAAACATGTAATGCTTTGGCCAAAGACTTTAGTAACAATCCGACGAGGCCATGGGTATACATCTCCTCGCAAGGAGTGGTGAATCCTTTATAGGCTATTCAAACACCTTCGATCACTTCGACTTATACCCAATCATCCCGGGTCCACATCTCCTTAGAGATGTTTGCTTAAGATGTCAAAGCATAAGTCTCTATGATCAAGATGACTTGAATACCGCAAGTCAAAGGAACATCGCACTTAAGCCACAGTAAGAACTTCATTGACATATCTATATATGCAGAAAACCATATGAAGTCTTACGGTTGGTCACTCCAATGAACTAGTTACCATAACTAGCATCCACGATTAACTCCGGACATCACTATGTCTCCAGCCAGTGAGAATCAACTGCTTGGATACACCAAGGAGTATACCTCGTGCTAGTCTCGACAGAATTGATGGTGTCCAAATCCATCAATTCATTGACTAGGGATAATTCCGATACATCACAATTACACATGTAGAGATACTCACTAGTTGTGATCCAATCACAAATTCTCTCATGCTGTGAATCGTATCATGGACATTCAGTAAATGAGTTTAAGATCCAATCAAATACATAAAATATGTATACTCAAATAGTGAATCTTCATTTATCATATAAATGGTTCATACATAAGGCGATTGCCTTAGGACATCTCTCATATATTACTAACAGACTCCCACTTGGCCTAATGCCAATCACTACGGTATCCATTGTTGGTGCAGTGGGCACCAAAGTCGAACCGGTATTTTGATTATGGCAAAAGGCTCAATAGTTAAGGGTATATTTGTTATCTTACGAGCTCAATTAAGTGTGCAGAAATGCTAAAGTTGAGCGGAAGTTCTGCGACACCCGGTGGGAACCGAGGTGGTCGGGCAACGCCAGAGGGACTTCGGAGGAAGCCGAGGTACTCGGGTGAAGACCGGAAGCGAGGCTACAAGGTAAGCTCGTGTGAAAGCGAAGCAAGGTCGTTAAGCGTAGATCCGACCCAATACCTCCAATGGAAGGTCTAGGTCGAGATCAGATGGTTAGAACCATCGTACTTTATATTTTAAGCTAACTTGTACTGCAGTCCAAAACCCTTTGACTACATCAATGCTAGTCAAGTTCCAAACCTCGAGAAGAGCTCGAATTTCAAGGGTGAATTTGGACTTGACTCGTGTTTTGGTACAAAGGGTGATGTGGCATCAAGGTGGACATCCAAACCATCACCAAGCTTCCTTGTGGTGGACGCCCAAAATAAGGTGAGTTGGCACAAGATGGTTGGCTCCCATGATGTGGCACAAGTTGAATGGCTCCAACAAGTTGGCGCCCAAGGAGGTTGGAGGTGGCACAAGGTGGTTGGATGAAACACCTCATCCTCAAGTTGGCGCCCAAGGAGGTTGGAGGTGGCACAAGGTGGTTGGATGAAACACCTCATCCTCAAGTTGGCGCCCAAGGAGGTTGGAGGTGGCACAAGGTGGTTGGATGAAACACCTCATCCTTGAGTTGGCGCACAAGAAGGTTGGAGGTGGCACAAGGTGGTTGGATGAAACACCTCATCCTTGAGTTGGGATAAGAACCTCACCTTGGACACTACCTATGTCTAAATTCAGAGATCAATATCCATAAATAGACATGTTCAAGCCAAGCAAATCACAAGAATTCAAGAGCTCTCAACACGCCGTCGTAACGCCGCTACTACTACTCACATTTGCTACGACGAAGTGCCGCTGACAACGAAAGCTACATCTTCTACTTATAAGAGTTGTCGGTATATTTATTTAAGTTCTACTTCTTTAAATTGTCTTTGTGCTTTAATCGTAACAAGGAAAGGGAGTGTCCTTTGCCTTGATTTCTTTTGTAATCGCTGTCCTACTTCCAACGAAGAGGAGTGGTTTTAGTGAATTGCCCTCCGTGCGTGATCAAGGATCACTAGGGCCGTGGATTAGCAATCGAAGATTGTGAACCACGTAAAAATATCTTGTCTACTTTATATTTCCTGTGCATTCTCTACTTGCTTTTACTTATTGCAAAAGTTTTTAACGACACCGTATCGCTATTCACCCCCTCTAGCGACACTTTCGATCCAACAATTGGTATCGAGTCGGGCGCTAAGATTCGTGAAACCACCAATCTAGCTTTGTTTTCTTTTTTACAGATTTTTATTTATTTATTTCTGTTTTCGTATAATTATTTCACTTGCTTATCTTCTCCTACATATAGAATTGCATTAGAGGCTTTAGGATCCGGATAAGGTTGTCCTTCGGGTTAGATCCCGAGTAAGGTTGTCCTCCGGAACTTCAACGACATTCGCATTTGATTGTTTATTTCTTTTTGCAAGTTACATTTTATATATCTTTTTTTACTTCCCGCACTACTAATCCAAGACGAAAGTCTTGGAATATTCTTTCCGTGTGTGTTTTGCAAGATTCTTATCGTCGTTCTTCTTCTTGTTTTTAAATGGCCCATCTCGAAGGGTTTAGCACCGCTCGACCCCTGTTTTACAACGGTAATGACTTTCGTTATTGGAAGGGTCGGATGGAATGCTTTCTTAAAACCCAAATCGAGATGTGGATCGTAATCCAAACCGGTTTCACACTTCCTATTAATGAAGATGGTGAATCTTTGGGTTACGATCAATGGTCAAATTCCATGATAAAACAAGTAGAAGCCGATGCCAAGGCAACTCAAATCTTGCAATGTGGGTTGTCCAAGGAAGAGCTCAACCGCGTCGGCCCCTTCATTAGTGCAAAGGACTTATGGACCAAGCTAGTGGAACTAAACGAAGGCACCGACGACACGAAGGTATGTAAAAGAGATTTACTTTTAAATAAATTGTATAACTTGAAAATGCAGGAAAACGAGACCGCAACTCAACTACATGCTCGTATCCAAGACATCGTCAACCAACTCCATGCCATCGGACAAAAGGTCGAGAATCGCGACCTTATCGTATTCTCTTAACTCGTTTCCTAGGACCACCTTGTGGGCATCCATGGTCGATGCCTACAAGGTCTCCAAGGACCTTTCTAAAATTAGGTTAGACGAATTGTTTTGAACTTGAATTACATGAGCAAACTAACGTGGTCCGGTGCCGAGAAGAGTATTGCAAGTTGCGAGTTCCAAGAAGAAGAAGCCCGCAAGCAAGCCACCCCGAAGGAAGAAGACGAGTCCGAATCGGAAGTAGACTCGAATAGAATCCGAACTAGTCAATCTAGTTCTAAGATGATCAAGAGACGAAACGACCAACAACTCAAGGTAAGCCTAAACCTAATTCAAATACTTCTAATTTTAGATGCTATGAGTGCAACAGTGTTCGGCCACATCAAGTCCGAGTGCCCAAAGCTAAAGAATAACGCATCAAAGACCAAGAAAGCGCTAAACGCTACTTGGGAGGAGTTGTCGGAGGAAGAAGACGATATCCAAGCTCTAATGGCCAAGCCGACCGAGCACGACTCGAAACCAAGAAGAGTCCGAGTCCGAATCCGATGATGAGCTTCCATTCAAGACAAGCCACGGATCCGTATCCGGTTCAAAAGAATCATTAAGGGTAAGTCGGTCGTTACTTAATACTTTGTATGGTGCAATTAAATTTTTAAATAAGAAACTAGCTAAGTCCGAGTCCAAGGTCGAGACCCTAATTGAGGAGGTTAACCTTCTCAAACATGAGGACTCCAAAACCTCTTCGACTACTCGTATTCAAGAGGAGGACTCAACTCAAGTTGAAAAGCTTGAAGTTGAGAACTCGCTTTTGAAAACACAAGTCGAAGACCTTAGGAACACGTTGGAAAGGTTCACTTTGGGATCCAAGGGACTTGACCTCTTACTTGGATCACAAAGGGCCGTGTACAACAAGGCCGGACTCGGGTTTAACTCAAATACAACCAATAAGTCATATATGTCTATAGTAAACCAACATAAGAAAAATGTCCAAGCATGGGTCCCTAAGACCACTTTGATTTCAACTTTAGGATCTAACATGTATTGGGTTCCCAAGGACCAAATTCACTATGTGAATAGACCCACTCGATTCAATGGTCCAGGGGGAGCAAATACAAAATGTATTTTTGTTAAGTCTTAGAAATTGCATGCTTAGTTTTTCCTTTATTTTTAGAATGGTTAGATAGGACTCATACCAACTAAAATCCTGCAAAAGATTGAGCCTCGGGAGCCTCTTTTCAAAAATAAACCAACTAAAATCCTACGAAAGATTGAGCCTCGGGAGCCTCTTTTCAAAAATAACTAGTTAGACCAAGACGTAGTCTCAAGTAAGTCGAGTTATCAATTTCTTGAAATTAGCTTTGTCTAAGGAAGTGGTCGTTGTTCCGATCAAAGAAGGCCTATGAGCCTCGCCACGACCTGGAAGCTAAACTCTTGAAAAGATTAATTTATGAGCTTAGACAAAATACGAATCTAACCTAATGTTGCTTAATTTAAATACATTAAAATTAATAAAGTAATTGAAAGTCATCTCACAATAACACATAGGAATAACATGTTTTGATCATGTAGATATTGGTGAGATGATTTAGGTTTAAAAACTTACAAACAACCCTTTAGTAATTCCAATATCCGATCCAACTACCTTATGTGTAGGATCAATGGATGTTGGAGATGCTGGTTGCTCCCGACACATGACCGGGATCAACTCAAATTTTCGGGTTACGATTCAAACGACAAGGATCGGTAGCCTTCGAAATAACGGCAAGCTCAAAATCATCGGATCGTGATATTGAGCTCAACTCTAACTTTACAATTCAAAATGTCTTATTAGTAGAAAACTTTCAATATAATTTACTTAGTGTAAGCCAATTGTGTGATAACAATTATAAGGTCATATTTCTAGAAAATGAATGCGTAATCAAAATAAATGCAACATCTAAAATAATACTTAAAGGAACTAGGAGTAGCAACATCTACACAATAAATTTACCCAACTCCTCAACCAAGTGTCTTATGACACAAAGAAGAGGAATCTTGGTTATGGCAATCAAGACTCTGACACTGCACCCAAGACTCGCCCACAAGATGAGTCGAGTGGCTTGTTATAGGTTTGCCTAAACTAAACAACTTGGATAATAAAATATGTAATGCTTGTCAACAAGGTAAACAATCTAGGACACAACATCAATTAACTAATCAAGAACGAACCAAAAGTGTTCTTGAGCTCCTACACATGGATCTATTTGATTCACATGGAGCTAAGTCACTCAATGGTAGTCAATTTTGCTTAGTCATAATTGACGACTATTCTAGATTTACTTGGGTTAGGTTTATCAAACATAAAAATGATCCTAGACCAACTAATCAATCTTTGTAGGTTAATCGAAAATCAAAAGAACCTTAAGATTAAAAGACTTAGAAGCGATCATGGTGGTGAATTAAAACCACAGGTTTACAGATTGTAACCTAAACGGATACCACCATGAGTTTTCATGTCCTAGAACCCACAACAAAATGGGTTAGTCGAACGGAAAAATAGAACCCTACAAGAAGCCGCTAGGACAATGTTAAACGAGTATAACCTACCCGATAGATTTTGGCGGTAGGCCGTTAGTAATGGCTTGCTATGTCCAAAATAGGATCCTTATGGTAAAGAGGCACCAAAAGACCTCAGACGAGATTTATCACGATAAAATACCAACATCAAGTACTTTAGGTATTTGGATGCAAGGTACATATCTTAAACACTAAGGATTACCTAGGGAAATTCAAATCCAAAACCTCTCGAACCTTTCTAGGATACTCAACCACCAAGAGAGCTTATAGGGTATACAATCACGACACTCTTAGAGTCGAAGAAACCATTAATATAGTTTTCGACGAAGGACACGAACCTGCTCAATCCTTAACAAAACCAACTAGCAAATCAACTTATAGCAACCCGACTGATCTTGAACTTGAATCTCGCCTAACCCAAGTCATCCTATCGACCAAGTGATAGATGACTCTAACCCAAGTCAAACTAGAACTCACCCAAGTCATCCTATCGACCAAGTGATAGATGACCCTAACCCGAGTCACACTAAGACTCAAACAAATCATCCTATCAATCAAGTTATAGGTGATCCAAATTTAGGGTTCAACTAGAGCTTCATATCGAAACCTTAGTCAAATCTCGTTAATTTCCAAAATCGAACCCAAAACTATTGAACAAGCACTTCTTGATCCCGATCGATTATTGCTATGCAAGAAGAGCTAGCTCAATTCACTAGAAATGAAGTCCGGGAATTAGTACCACCACCTAAAGAAAAATCAATTATTGGAACAAGGTGGGTAAAATAAACTTGATGATAAAGGTGAAGTAGTTAGAAATAAAGCTAGGTTAGTCGCAAAAGGGTTTAGTCAAGTCGAAGGTTTAGATTACGATGAGACCTACGCCCCGTGAGGACTAGAGAGTCCATCCGAATGTTGTTAGCATATCTTGCACATCGAGGTTTTAAATTGTTTCAAATGGATGTCAAGTCAGCATTTTTGAATGGATACATTAAGGAAGAAGTTTACGCTACCAACCTCCGATTCGAAAATCTAGATAAACGACCATGTCCTTAGACTTAAGAAAGCCCTATATGGACTCAAACAAGCCCCAAGAGCTTGGTACTAAAGGCTTCGATCTATCTTAAGTCCAAAGGATTCAACCAAGGTTTAGTCGACCCAACCTTATTCGTTAAAACCGTAGGAAAAGAAATCTTTATAGCCCAAATCTATGTAGATGATATAATTTTGGAACTACCAACTCGATCTCGCTAAACGAATTCATCTCACTTATGGAAAGTGAATTTGAAATGAATTTAGTGGGAGAGTTAAGTTTTTCTTAGGTTTACAAATTAAACAAACTAAAGATGGAATATATTTACATCAACAAAAATATACTAAGGACTTAATAAATCGATTTGGAATGCAAGATGCTAAAATAATCAATACACCTATGGCAACTAATGTTAATATAAACGAAGATGTAGAAGGAAAACCCGTTGACCTAAAAATACTATAGGAGCGCAATAGAAGTCTCCTATACTTAACCGCGAGCCGAGACATTTTATTCATGGTAAGTATGTGCGCAAGGTTACAAACTCGTGCCAAGGAGTCTCACCTAACCCTAGTCAAGCGTATCCTTAGATATCTAAAGGGCACGCTAAACGAGGTATTTGGTACCCTAGATCTACCGAAGTTTAATCTAATCGGCTACATCCGACTCGACTATGCGGTAGTAAACTCGATAGAAAGAGCACGAGTGGTTGTTGTCAAATCCTCGAGTCTAGTAAGTTGGTGCGAGGAAGCGACATTGCTTGCCTTATCTACCACCGCCGAATACGTTGCGATGGGTGAGTGTGTCTCTCCTGTGGATGAAGCACACTCTCCAAGACTTTAGCTTAATCTTTAACAACATTAAAACCTACATAGATAACATTAGTTCAATTAATTTAACTAAAAATCCAATATGTCATTCTAGGACAAAACATATAGAAGTTAAACACCACTTCATTAGGGAACATGTAACTAATGGAACTATACAACTAGAGTATGTTGAGTCCAAATCAAACCTAGCGGACATCTTCACCAAACCACTACCCGAAGCCGAATTTAGTTTATTAAGACGAAAGTTAGGTATGTGCGTAATAGAGTAGGATTTAAATTTTTCTATATATGTACTCTACTTTTGCTTCTTTTTATGAAATTATCCTAAGTCTTACCTTAGAAATCATATACCTATAGATTTAAGGAGCCAACACATCTCACAACACATAGGACTAATGTGTTTGTGTACTTAGCCACGAGAGGCGTGAGATGTTAGGACCTTACTCTGGTTCGGATGTAGATTGATTGCATCGACATGAACCATGGAGTATAATTATTTAAAATTAATCAACTCCTTCAAGACTTATTGATCATTCTATATCAATCAAGTCCAACTGGAGTTGTACATTTTAGATGAACATATTTTCAAGCTTATTATTATTTTAAAAAAAAATATATATATATTTATATTGGGAACTTGCTTGGACTTACAAACCTTAAAATATATTTACAAACTTTTTGAGTTAAGGCAAAAGGGGGAGAAAGTCACAAAAGTAAGGAAGAAAGTAAACAAAATTATTACCTTTTATATTAAGTAATTCCGTTTACTTAAGCAACTATTAAGGGGGAGTAAAAATTATTTTTCAAGAACTCACCTTCGGTCAAGGGGGAGGTTACCTCAAAGGGGAGAACTTGAAACAATAATATTTCTCACTCATGATTAATCATTATGCTAGCTCATTCATATTTAATCTTTATGCTAGCTCATTCATATTTAATCTTTATGCTAGCTCATTCATGCTTAATCATTATGCTAGCTCATTCATATTTAATCTTTATGCTAGCTCATTCATGCTTAATCATTATGCTAGCTCATTCATATTTAATCTTTATGCTAGCTCATTCATATTTAATCTTTATGCTAGCTCATTCATGCTTAATCATTATGCTAGCTCATTCATATTTAATCTTTATGCTAGCTCATTCATGCTTAATCATTATGCTAGCTTACTGTTATGCTTAATTTTTCCTTAACTTTTGTGTCGGTTTGCCATGAATCAAAAAGGGGGAGATTGTTGGTGCAGTGGGCACCAAAGTCGAACCGGTATTTTGAGTATGGCAAAAGGCTCAATAGTTAAGGGTATATTTGTTATCTTACGAGCTCAATTAAGTGTGCAGAAATGCTAAAGTTGAGCGGAAGGTCTGCGACACCCGGTGGGAACCGAGGTGGTCGGCGCCTTGAGAGGACTCGGAGGAAGCCGAGGTACTCGGGTGAAGACCGGAAGGCGAGGCTACAAGGTAAGCTCGTGTGAAAGCGAAGCAAGGTCGTTAGCGTAGATCCGACCCAATACCTCCAATGGAAGGTCTAGGTCGAGATCGATGGTTAGAACCATCGTACTTTATATTTTAAGCTAACTTGTATCGCAGCCCAAAACCCTTTGACTACTCCAATCGCTAGTCAAGTTCCAGACCTCGAGAAGAGCTCGAATTTCAAGGGGGTGAATTTGGACTTGACTCGTGTTTTGGTACAAAGGGTGATGTGGCATCAAGGTGGACATCCAAACCATCACCAAGCTTCCTTGTGGTGGCCCAAAATAAGGTGAGTTGGCACAAGATGGTTGGCTCCCATGATGTGGCACAAGTTGAATGGCTCCAACAAGTTGGCGCCCAAGGAGGTTGGAGGTGGCACAAGGTGGTTGGATGAAACACCTCATCCTCAAGTTGGCGCCCAAGGAGGTTGGAGGTGGCACAAGGTGGTTGGATGAAACACCTCATCCTCAAGTTGGCGCCCAAGGAGGTTGGAGGTGGCACAAGGTGGTTGGATGAAACACCTCATCCTTGAGTTGGCGCACAAGAAGGTTGGAGGTGGCACAAGGTGGTTGGATGAAACACCTCATCCTTGAGTTGGGATAAGAACCTCACCTTGGACACTACCTATGTCTAAATTCAGAGATCAATATCCATAAATAGACATGTTCAAGCCAAGCAAATCACAAGAATTCAAGAGCTCAACGCCGCTTACTACTACTCACATTTGCTACGACGGCGTCACGACAACGAAAGCTACATCTTCTACTTATAAGAGTTGTCGGTATATTTATTTAAGTTCTACTTCTTTAAATTGTCTTTGTGCTTTAATCGTAACAAGGAAAGGGGGAGTGTCCCTTTGCCTTGATTTCTTTTTGTAATCGTTGCTCCTACTTCCAACGAAGAGGAGTGGTTTTAGTGAATTGCCCTCCGTACGTGATCAAGGATCACTAGGGCCGTGGATTAGCAATCGAAAGATTGTGAACCACGTAAAAATATCTTGTCTACTTTATATTTCCGCTGTGCATTCTCTACTTGCTTTTTACTTATTGCAAAAGTTTTTAACGACACCGTATCGCTATTCACCCCCCCCCTCTAGCGACACTTTCGATCCAACATCCAATACCATAGTCTCTAACATGACCCTCAAACTTGCTTTGAGGTAATGCTTTAGTCAAGGGATCCGCTAAGTTCCTTTCAGTGGGAATTTTCTCGATTTGTATTTCGTTCCTACTGATGATCTCTCTGATAAGATGATAGCGGCGAAGCACATGTTTGGATCGTTGATGAGACCTTGGCTCTTTCGCCTGTGCAATTGCTCCATTGTTGTCGCAGTAGACCGGTATTGCTTCAACAATGGCCGGAATCACACCAAGTTCATAGATGAACTTCTTGATCCAAACCGCTTCCTTTGCTGCTTCCAAAGCTGCAACGTATTCTGCCTCAGTGGCAGAATCCGCTATAGTGTCAAGCTTGGAACCTTTCCAACTTATTGCGCCTCCATTCCAGGTGAATACATACCCAGACTAAGACATGGAATCATCCTTGTCTGTCTGGATCTGGCATCCGTATACCCACGTATCACCATGTACCCTTCTCCATATATTAGGAACACATCCTTAGTTCTTCTCAAGTACTTAAGGATCGTCTTAACAGTCACCCAATGATCCATTCCTGGATCAGACTGGTATCTGCTCGTGACACTCAGAGCATACGATACATTGGGCCTCGTACATAACATAGCATACATGATAGATCCTATTGCGGATGCATAGGGAATCTTACTCATGCAAATCCTCTCGTCTTCTGTGCGCGGACACATAGACTTCGAAAGGTGTACCCCATGCCTGATGGGTAAGAAACCTTTCTTGGATTCAGACATGCTAAACCTCTTTTAGCACTCGGTCTATATATGTAGACTGCGAAAGACCAAGCAACCGTTTCGATCTATCTCTATAGATCTTAATCCCGAAGATGTAGGTTGCTTCTCCCAGGTCTTTCATGGAGAATGTCTTGGATAACCAAACCTTCACTGACTGTAAGATTGAAACATCGTTTCCTATAAGTAATATGTCATCGACATACAATACTAGGAACACGCCTCCCACTAACCTTCTTGTACACACAAGGTTCTGCGGATTTTGTGAGAAATCAAACTTTTGATCGTCTCATCAAAACGGATATTCCAGACTCTGGATGCTTGCTTCAATCCATAAATGGATCGTCGCAATTTGCATACCTTGGTTTTATCAACCGATGTGAAACCCTCAAAGTTGTATCATATACACGCCCTCGGCGCAGTTTCCATTAAGGAAAGTTGTTTTCACATCCATCGCCATATCTCATAATCATAATGAGCCGCTATGGCGGAGCATCCGAATGGATTTAAGCATAGCTACAAAGTAATAGGTTTTGTCATAATCAACACCTTGCTTTTGACGATATCCTTTCGCCACCAATCTAGCCTTATAGGTAATCACATTACCATCCATGTCGGTTTTCTTCTTGAAAACCCACTTGCACCCTATAGGCTTTATGCCTTCAGGTGGGTCAACCAAGTTCCAAACTTGGTTTTCGTACATGGAATCCATTTCCACTTCATGGCACCAAGCCACTTATCCCTTTCTCGAACTTGTCAAGACTTCTTCATAACTGGTAGGCTCCTCATCATCAATGAGTAACACGTCGTTCGATTCACTTACGAGAAATCCATATCTCTCAGGAATATTGCGTGTTTTACCAGATCTACGAAGATGTGGTGTTACAATAGGTCCAGCCGATTGCTCATCATTATGAGTTGTCGGCTGTTGTGCTTCACCAGGTATCTCATTAATGTCTATTTGAGTCTCTCGAGCCTCCTCAAGCTCGACGACACTCCCACTGTTTTCTTGCAAGAGAAACTCTTTCTCTAGAAACACAGCATGCCTTGAAACAAACACCTTTTGTTCCACAGGATGATAGAATTGGTAACCCCTTGTTTCCTTAGGGTATCCAATAAATAGACATTTATCGAGCTTGTCTGACATACACCGCTTCACATAAGCAGGACAACCCCATATCTTCAAGTAAGATACATGAGGTTTCTTACCATTCCATATCTCATATGGAGTAGTTGAGACTACCTTGGTAGGCATTCTGTTTAACAAGTAAACAGCTGTCTGAAGTGCATAACCCCAAAAGGACTTGGGAAGAGTCGCATGATTCATCATTGACCTGACCATGTCCAACAAGGTCCGGTTACGCCTCTCAGATACACCATTATGCTGTGGTGTATAGGGCGGAGTCCATTGAGACAATATGTCATTGTCTCTTAGATAATCAAGAAACTCTTGACTTAAGTATTCACCACCTCGATCCGATCGAAGTATTTTAATACTTTTGTCATGTTGTTTCTCTACTTCATTTCTGAATTCTTTGAACCTTTCAAAGGCTTCAGACTTGTGTTTCATCAAGAACACATACCCAAACCGTGAGTGATCATCGGTGAAGGTTATGAAGTAGCTATAGCCTCCTAAAGCTTGAGTTGACATAGGTCCACATACATCAGTATGTACTAGACCTAGTAACTCTCCCACTCGTTCACCCTTTCCAGTAAAAGGTAACTTGGTCATCTTGCCTTTTAAGCATGATTCGCATGTATCGTATGAATCAAATTCAAACGATTCCAGAATTCCACATCGGTGTAATTCAGACATGCGTTTCTTGCTTACATGGCCAAGATGACAGTGCCACATATAGGAGTCTAGTTGATTATCCTTTCGAGCACGCTTGTTGCTCGCTTCGATATTGAAAATGTCACTGGATACGTCCAACGTATAAATACTATTGCTTAAAGTTCCAGTCCTATAAAGAACTCCATTCAAAGTTATGTAACAACAATTGTTACTAAATTCAAATGGTACCCATTTCTATTTAAACAAGAAATAGAAATGATGTTCTTTATCAACGAAGGAACATAAAAGCAATTGTCCAGTTCTAAGACAAGTCTGCGGAGGAGTTTCAACAAATACATTCCGATGGCGAGTCAAAGACCTTTGCTCCATTCCCAACATGTAAATTTGACTCTCCCTTGACGAGTCTTCTTCTATTCCTTAGCCCATGTATGTCATTACATATATGTGAGCCACACCCAGTATCCAATACCAAAGTGTCTAAGGAAATAGAATGACAATCAATAAAGAAGATTTCTGAAGAAGATGGGGCATCCGATGCCTTATCCTTCTTCACAGACTCAAGATAAATCTTGCACTTTCTTCACAAATGGCTCTCATTGCCATAATGATGGCAAGTTTCCTTTTGTGCTAGTTCTACCTTCTTAGCCTTTCTCTTCTTTCCCTTCTGCTGTTCTTTTGACCTCCTCTTAGAACCTTTCTTCGAGGAATCAACTAACAGCACTGTCCCCTGCTCATGCTTCTCAGAAGACTCCACAGTCTTCAGCATGTTGAGCAGTACCACAGATGAACCTTCTTGCATCTCAGAGGTGAAGAGGAGCTTGGAGACTTCGAACCTTTCGAATCTCACTTGCTCATCAACCAACTCATAAAGATGAAGAACTACGATATGAGCATCCATATGCTCATGCTGCTTCGTAGCTTGGGTTCCATCGCGACTAGCATGATGCAACTCATTTGTTCAGAATCACTCACATGTTTCTGATAGGCCAACAATTGGTCCAAAGTTGCATCGTCGCTAGGACGGGCAGGAAGAGGCGCTTCGAGGAGATACACAAGCTTTTCACCTTGAGAACAATTCTCAAGTTTCTAAGCCAGTCCAAGAAGTTCGGCCCAGTCAATTTATTTGAATCCAAAATGGAACGCAAATTCAAACACATCATGATCAATATATTAACTTAGAAATACAAACGAGCATATATGAGAAAGATGATTTTTTAAAATGCATCAATATACATTTATAAATCCCATTCATTTTTCGAATTTCAAAAACCCCAAAATCACTTCGGGAGATCGTAGGTCCATCTCCGAATGGGCTGATATCCATCATAGTTATGAACAACCTTGGAGAGAGTCCAACAAGCCATTCATAACTAAAGAGGTATCATCTATACCGATTGCATATCACGTATATGCAACTATCACAATGTGCTATCAACTATTTGAATGTTCACACATACATCGGGTTGTTAACACATTAACAAGTATGCATCATATGCATAGCACCCAACTTCACCTCCCTTTACATCGACCTTGGAGAGAGTCCAACAAGCCGATGCTCTAGGTTAAAGCCAACCCATTAATCAGGACATAGTTTTAATATGGTTAGAGCGCATTCAACCAATTAGCCCAGCTTGGAGAGAGTCCAACAACCAAAGCTAATGATTGACCTCTGACTCTTACCATATTAGTATTAAACTATTCCATGGTTTAAACATATTCGGGTTCGAGCCGGGCTTGGAGAGAGTCCAACAACCCAAACAAGAAACGGAACTCTGGTTCAAACCATATTAATGGAAGGTGTAGGCTTTAATATTGTTTAAAGGTTTTTATGTCTCATCCTCTTTGCATGCAAATAACTATTATCTACATGGCATACATCTACATGTCACGACACGCATGGCATTATGTTATGCATCTAATGCAATTACATGTCATACAATTTATGTCATGTACAATATTTCCTTATATGTCATAACTATTTATGGAAATGAAATATGTTTAAGATTTGATTCTCCAAATCAAATCATAATTAAATTAGGAAACAAATTTCCAAATCTAATCACATATTTTATTTATGGAATTATTTGATTAAGGAAAATCTATTTAGGAAACCAATTTCCTAAATCTTCAAAACTACTTATGGAAATAAAATATTTTAAAGATTTGATTTCCCAAATCAAATCAAGATTAAATTAGGAAACAAATTTCCAGAATCTAATCAAATATTTTATTTATGAAAAATATCAATTTCCATAAATACTTCCAACTTTCCAAAAGTGGAAGATTTCCATAAATACTTCTAGACTTTCCAAAATTGAAAAATTTCCATAAATACTTCTAAATTTCCAAAATTTAGAAAATTTCCAGAAATACATTATGACTATCGCAAAACCAATTTTACGATTATGTCGAAACACAACCTGGGCTCTGATACCACTGTTGGGTTTCCGGCACCGCGGCGTGTGTGTGTTCGATCATGTTTCGTAAACATGAGCACAGCGGAAGCAATTAAAATAATAAATCTATATTTATTACAACACACACAACACACGCATGCATATTACAACAAGTGTAGACATAACCGTAAATTAAAATTTGCAATAAAAGGAAATTAAACTACGTTATACCTTTCGTATGATGTGTAGCGGGAACGGCATCAACCGGAACGATCCTCGTAAGAATCGTCTCTATCCGTATCCACGCCGAGCTCCTCGGGATGACTTCGCCAAGCCACGAGCTTCGTCTTCGTACGGGTTACTAGCCTCGTGTTGAAGACGACGTGATCGAGAGATGATCACGATCCGAATCCAAATTCGGACCTAAAAACAAGTCCTCAAGACTCGCTTCTCCGGAGAGGTATTCGTCAACCGTTTGACGAATCCTTCGTCCTCCACCTTAGAGGATTACCGGAGATCAAATCCCCGGTAAGTTAGCCGCTGTCGGAGCACTAACCGTCGTCCAAACGACGCTCCGACAAGAGGAGAAGAAGCTGTCCAGAAAACTGGACAGCTTTGGTGGAGGAAATAGGCGCCGGCTAAAGAAGAGATGGAGGCTCACCTTTACACCGAACCCAAGGGAGATCACCGGAGGGTCGCCGGAGGTCCACCGGCCGAAGCTTGGACGCCGGCAAAGAGATGGCAGCAGCTCAATGAGGTTAAGGGCTGCTCTTGTTGTTGACGCCAACAACAAGAGGGAGAGAGGGTGGCGGCGCCAATTAGGGTTGCCTAAAAATTAGGTTTTTACAAAAACCCTTAAGCCCTATTTTATAGAGAACCAATTCTCTTAATGGTTATTAAATCATAACCATTAGGCCCGTTAACCCGCTCCATTAAGATAAGTTAAAATAAACCAAACCAAGATGGTTTATTTTAAGTTAAAACAAACCGAACCAACTTTTGGTTCATTCGTTTAAAATAAACCAAACCCTTTGGTTTATTCTTATCCATTGGATTATAACCAAACCATTTTGGTCCATCCATTACGTCTTCATAAGACGCAGCCCATCCACGCTTCCATTGCGACTGAAACAATTTCATGCTCGCTTTATGTTTGGTCCAACCAAACATAGTTTCTCTCGGTCTGAGAATCCCATTCTCAAGCTCGTTTTAAATCCTTTGGATTACACTCGTTGTGCATGTGACCAAATAGGTTCTCGGTTTATGTTGGCCGTCTATAATTAACCATTAATTATAGAACGATCATGATCCCCAATTAACCGAAAAGATCAACGGTTGATCCCGAACTCTTTCTGAAACCCTTCAGTAGCTCGAATGAATCGTGCCCCATTCCCTTCACTCATCTTATACCCACTTGGTTCAGGACATGGTCTATAGTGTCAGTCCCCACTAGGCTGACTACGTCACACCTAGCCCAAGTATCATTTCCTCGTCCTACGGATTCTAGTTACTCCACATGTATCGAAGAGTACCTTACTCTAAACATGTAATGCTTTGGCCAAAGACTTTAGTAACAATCCGACGAGAGGCCATGGGTATACATCTCCTCGCAAGGAGTGGTGAATCCTTTATAGGCTATTCAAACACCTTCGATCACTTCGACTTATACCCAATCATCCCGGGTCCACATCTCCTTAGAGATGTTTGCTTAAGATGTCAAAGCATAAGTCTCTATGATCAAGATGACTTGAATACCGCAAGTCAAAGGAACATCGCACTTAAGCCACAGTAAGAACTTCATTGACATATCTATATATGCAGAAAACCATATGAAGTCTTACGGTTGGTCACTCCAATGAACTAGTTACCATAACTAGCATCCACGATTAACTCCGGACATCACTATGTCTCCAGCCAGTGAGAATCAGCTGCTTGGATACACCAAGGAGTATACCTCGTGCTAGTCTCGACAGAATTGATGGTGTCCAAATCCATCAATTCATTGACTAGGGATAATTCCGATACATCACAATTACACATGTAGAGATACTCACTAGTTGTGATCCAATCACAAATTCTCTCATGCTGTGAATCGTATCGTGGACATTCAGTAAATGAGTTTAAGATCCAATCAAATACATAAAATATGTATACTCAAATAGTGAATCTTCATTTATCATATAAATGGTTCATACATAAGGCGATTGCCTTAGGACATCTCTCATATATTACTAACAAATTATAGAGAGCATTTCCCCAGTAACTAGTTATTCTCAAAGGGGCACCTTTTAGGTGTTTCCCCAGTAACTACTTGGTCTCAAAGGGGTGCTTGAAAACAATTCCAGTCATTTTTTTTTTTACCATACTTCTAGTGAAAGTGTTTCTCCAGTAACCAAGTTGCGCAGGTAAGTCTCCAATGGAAAATCGGGTACTCGTCCGATATGGGGGGTTTAAATCTTTTCTTTGGATACCTCAGACCTATAGACCGTGTTAGAAGTGAAATAGGGTTCTTATCAAATAGGCAAAAAGGAATTTCATGATCCGACCAATGTTCAGTTGTATTACGCTAGATGATATAAAAAATGCACTGTTATGATATATGAAAAGATGCAAATAAAATAGCAATAACCAAACTAAAAATCTAAGTAGAAACGACATAAGCAGTAAAGGATGTGCATCAAAACTCACAAAATAGTTGAAGGTGGTCAATGGTCATCGTCTTCGCTACTAGCATCCTCCTCTGCCCACCTACGTCGCTGCTCCTGGTAAAACTCCCGGGACTCTTGTCGAAATCTATCATCATCTTCCCTCCGGGCGGACTCAGCAGTGAAAAACTCATCAGCTCTCCTGTAAAAATCAGCTGCCCTATCCAAATGTTGTGTCACCATGCGATGGTGCTCCTCTGTAGCTTGGCATACCGATCCCACACACCAATGTGCAGGTATGCTCGACCCTAAATGCTTCGAATGATGATCGGAATCCTGAAAAATCAAAAGAAGAGTACCTTGCAGAAACATTGTCAGTAGGAAACCGTGGGGGTTCAGGAGTCGAATGTGATGGCTCAGGGGCTATGTGAGATGACTCCCTAGCAGGGGGTGATGGAGCATGGGCAGTGGGGGTAGGAAAGGGTTCCTGAACATCTCTAAAAGCCAATTGGATGAATTACGTCGATACCATCCGCTCGGGAGTTCGGAAGAGGATTTTAATTCCATTTCTTAACACCAAACGATATCCTCGTCACATGCCTCAATCATCTTCATATTTATACAAGCATCCAAATCCAATCTAGGGCTAGCGGGACAATATTCAAGGTCATCCAAATCACATCCTAAGGCTACAGAATCCTAGTGATAATACCCCTATGACTATGACTGGATGGGCTATTACTAACCTTAACTAAATGCCTAACCATATGGGCTCCAGAATCAATATTAACTTCATTTAGCATGACCCATAAAAATTGTAACTCACTCTGCCTAGCCACCCCTGCACTATCATATCTCCCTGAGATTGTATTAGCCATGAATCTAAGGAGATAACGAAAAGTAGGATTAGGGATGTTAAATGATTTAGATCTAGATGCATCGTAAGGCGAGGTCATCGAAAATTAATCTCCAAAATTGATGATCAATAAAATGTCTATGAATTTGCCTCTCCCCTCCGCTAGGAAAATCAAATATCATATTAAAATCACTTAGAGAAAGGGTAAATTCATGGTTCATTAATCTAAATTTTATTTTTCCTTCCTCACAATCCTTTCCTTGCAGTATTTGTTGGAGACAGGGAGCTAAGGAATTCAAGAGTGATGCTAGGGTAAGTAAGGTGATGGTGTGTGATAAACTCGGTCCAACCTATCCTATTTGTTAACCAAGTTATGTCATCTCTTAACCCTAAGGTGGTCAACATGTAGAAGTCTATAGTTCTCGTAGATACTAACTTCCTTTTTTCAAGCTTACTGAATTTAGTCTTCATAATATCATCCCTAAAAACAATTCCATAAGGATGGCTAGAGGTTGGAGGAGGTTCGTTACCCAAATCCTGAGCTTTTCTTTTCCCCTTGTCCTTTGCACAGAGGAAGAAGCTCCTCCTCTAGTCTTCACTCGCTCATGGCGTGGGAATGGAGAGGCGGAGTTAGCTCCTCGGCTGCTTGAGAGGGAGACCGGCGGCGGCTGCTTCAACCTTGTATCGCGAGTGGAAGATTAGGGCGTGCTCGGGCTGGTTTTAGAGGGCTATCCGCAGCATAGGCGTGTCGGGCATGCTCTTACGCAAATACCCGACCCGTTTAGGTGCGACATAGGCGTGTCGCCGCCTCCCAGCGTGTCGCAGCCCTCGCCAGCGCGTGCCTAGGTTGAGAAGTAGCGACACGGGCGTGCTAGTCAGCACGCCCTGCCTATGTTGTCTTCGGGTACCAACAACACGCCTGTGTCGTTCGGCACAGGCGGGTCGTGTCAACTTGGCACGCAGTGGCACGTATCCTGAAAACCTGAAAAAAAATAAAAATAGAATAAAGAATAAAATAAAATAAAATAAAATGACTAAAAAAATGAAAATAGCATGGGTTGCCTCCCAAGAAGCGCTTGTTTAAGGTCGTTAGCTTGACCCCTCAGTTACTCCTTAGTTTTGGGGATATGGCTTGAGTATGCTCTGCCTCTCCTCATCTCCAATCAGCTCAACAGAATTATTTGCGAAGTATCTCTTAAGTCTTTGACCATTTACTTTGAAAATTCCCGTAGACTCACTAGATATATCAATAGCTCCATGAGGATAAACCTTTTCAATTCGATATGGCCCCGACCATCTGGATTTCAGCTTCCCAGGAAAGAGTTTCAATCTGGAGTTGAATAGTAATACCAAGTCTCCTTGATGGAATTCTCTGCGCATGATATTCTTGTCATGCCACCTCTTCGTTTTCTCCTTATAAGACCTCGCATGTTCATAAGCATCAAGGCGTAGTTCTTCAAGTTCGTTCTTGCATTTTCTTTTCTCTCGGCTTTCTTGGTCAAAATTAAGCCATTTAATTGCCCAATATGCCCTATGCTCTATTTCATTTGGAAGATGACATGGTTTTCAATAAACTAATCAAACGGAGTCATTCCAATGGGTGTCTTATAGGCAGATTCGATAGGCCCATAGAGCATCGTCAAGTCTTAAAGACCAATCCTTCCTTGATCTTGATCTTGTTTTTTCCAAGATAGTCTTGATCTCCTATTCAAACTTCTACTTGCCCGCTGCTTGTGGATGATATGGTGAGGCTAGTTTATGGGTTACTCCATACTTCTTGAGAAGACTTTCAAATTGTCTTTCGATAAAGTGTGAGCCTCCATCACTTATTATCGCTCTCAGTATTCCAAATCTTGGAAATATTATACTCTTAAAGAGCTTAATGACTGTTTTGCATCACAAGAGGGGATGGTAGAGCCTCAACCCATTTAGACACATAGTCCCTTTGCTACGGTATATAGGTATTTTTATAGGAAGTAGGGAAGGGTCCCATATAGTCAATTCCCATCGTCGAACAATTCGACTTCAATATATCGAATTTTGAGGCATCTCATGTCTCCTTGATATGTTCGGTCCTTTGGGTGGTCACAAGTCGTCACATAATTGAGTCTCTAAAAATGTGAGGCCAATAAAATCCGCTTGCAAAACCTTTGCGATCTTATGCATGCTCGTGCATGACCTCCATATGCAAAAGAATAGCAGTGGTACAATATATCCTCAATCTCTTCTTGGATCGCATCTTGATATATAGCATCCGCCCCTTGCTTGAAAAGGAATGGTTCGTCCACACATAATGCTTTACATCAGAAAGGAACTTCTTCCTCGATGATAACTCATGTTAGAAGGTATTATCCATAAGCTAGGTAGTTGGCAAAATCAGCATACCACGGGCCTTGATTGTTCTAGCGCTAGTATTGCTCATCTGGAAAGAAATCATTTATAGCAAGATCGTCGGCTCTTCTCGCATTTGGTTCTAGATGAAGCCTCGATAGATGGTCTGCAACTACGTTCTCCGTTCCTTGCTTGTCTCAAATTTCTAAGTCAAACTCTTGTAGGAGAAGTATCCACCGGATAAGTCTTGGCTTAGATTCATTTTTACTCAGCAAGTATCTTATGGCTGCATGATCTGTATAAACTATCACCTTGGTCCCTATGATATAGGATCTGAACTTGTCGAAAGCAAATACTATAGCCAAGAGTTCCTTCTCTGTGGTAGCATAATTCATTTGTGCTTCATCCAATGTCTTACTAGCGTAGTAGATTGCATACACCTTGCGATCCTTTCTTTGTCCTAACACTTTACCCGCAACAAAATCACTGCATCACACATAATTTCAAAGGGAGACTCAATGAGGTTGCATTATTAGGGTTGTTAATGCTTCCTTTAACCTGGAAAATGCATCAAGACAAGGGTTATCAAAGTGAAACACAACATCTTTAGCAAGCAAATTAGTTAATGGCCTCCAAATTTTTGAGAAGTCCTTGATGAACCGTCGGTAGAACCCTGCATGTCCTAAGAAACTACGCACTCCCTTGACATCAGTTGGAGGTGGCAACTTCTTGATCACTTCAGTTTTAGCAATATCCACCTCGATACCACGGTGTGAAATTAGGTGTCCAAGTACTATGCCTTCTCGCACCATGAAGTGACACTTCTCCCAATTAAGCATTAAATTCATTTCCTCGCATCTCTGCAATACCTTGACCAAATTAGATAAACATATATCAAAATCTGCACCATATACAGAAAAATCATCCATGAATACTTCCATTATATTCTCGATCATATCAGAAAAAATTGAAGTCATACACCTCTGAAAAGTGGCGGGTGCATTGCATAATCCAAAAGGCATTCTCCTAAAGGCAAAGGTACCATAGGGGCAGTGAAAGTTGTTTTCTCTTGGTCATTAGGAGAGATAGGGATTTGATAGAAACACAGTATCCATCTAAAGTAGAAATGCAGTGTTTTGCCAACCGGTCTAACATTTGGTCAATAAATGGGATGGGAAAGTGGTCCTTTCTAGTTTCCTTATTCAATTTCCTATAGTCAATACACATTCTCCATCCCAGTATGACTCTAGTGGGGATTAACTCATTCGTAGCATTCCTTATTACCGTTATCCCCCTTTCTTTGGCACAACATGGGACTTACCCATTCGCTATCGGATATTGGATAGATAATTCTGCATCTAGCAATTTCATAACCTCTTTCTTGACTATCTCTTTCATGGATGGGTTCAATCTTCTTTGATGCTCTATAGAGGTTTTAAAATTGTCTTCTAATAAAATTCTGTGCATGCAAACCGATGGACTAATTCATCTAATGTCATCAATCTTGTATCCAATGACATTCTTATATATTTTCAATACCTCAATCAGTTTTTTGGTCTCTGCATTACTCATATTAGCATTAATGATCACAGGGTAAGTAGAATTTTCGCCAAGAAACTCGTACCTGATTGTCGATGGAATAGGCTTAAGTTCTACGTGGCGTGAGATTGGAATCGAAATCTCCAGTTCTTTATCTTCAAAATCCCCTCGAGCTTATTAAGATGAGTTTGTTCGGTGCTCCTTTTAGTCTGTTATTTGGAAGCCAATCAATCCTACAACAAACATCAAAAATAGAGGGTTGTTTAACAGCTTTTGAAAGGTCAAATTCAATTTTTTCGTCTCCAAATGCAAGTGAAAGTTTGTGGTTTTTGACATCTATCATTGCTCCTACAGTAGCCAAGAAAGGTCTCCCCAAAATAAGTGGGATACATGGGTCTTCATCCATGTCTAGTACTACAAAATCTGCTGGAACAATAAAATTTCCCACCTGCACTGGTACATCTTCTAAGATTCCCAAAGGATATCTAATGGAACGATCGGCTAACTGCAAAGCCATAGTAGTTAGTTTCATTTCTCCCAAATCCAATTTCTTGTATATGGAAAGAGGTATCAGATTTACACTGGCGCCCAAATCGCAAAAAGCCTTATCAAAATTTGAGTCATTAATTATGCAAGGTATAGAAAAGCTACCTGGATCATTTAGTTTGGGAGGTACCATGTTCTTAATTAAGGCCTTTGCACTCCTCGATGGAAGACCACATTACATGCTCCTCGACTTTTCTTTTATTGGTTAAGATGTCCTTCAAGAACTTGGAGTATGTAGGCATTTGTTGAAGAGCTTCTGTAAAAGGTATATTGATATACAACTTCCTAATTACCTCAAGGAACTTACCAAATTGTTCATCCAATTTTTCCTTAATCAGTCTTTGAGGGAACGGGATAGGGGGCTTATATGTTCTTGGTTCCCTATTCGACACGCTCGTGTTGTTTGGCACACTGGCGTGTTGTCTTTGGAATGACCCGACACGGTGTGTCGGTGACCGACACGCTTCGTGGGCCTCGGCGTGTTGAACAACACGCCTGGGTCAGTGTCGGTTCCTTTCTTTGTTCAACTCAGCGTCTTCTTCCAACTCCGACACGCTCGTGTCCCTTCTTTCTCCTTCTAAAATCCTTCCGCTTCTCAAACTTATGGAATTACAATGCTCAGCTGGGTTTACTTCTGAATTTCCAGGAAATCTGCCCGGTGTCCTTGCTGCTGAGCTGGCAATTTGGGAAATTTGATTTTCCAGCATTCTAGTGTGATTAGTCAAATTATCAACCTTGCCTCCCAATTTCTTGATTGCCTCGGTATTATTTTGATGTTGCCGATTTGATTCTACAATATGCTGTCGAAATTCATCATTTATCTTCCCCTGACACGTAATAAAATTTTCCATCATCTTTTCTAAGTTCGACTTTGGTCCCGGCTGAAATCCCGAAGGTGCTCCAAAGTTGTTCTGTCCAGAAGAATTTTGATGGGCTCTATACGAAAAATTGGGATGATTTCTCCAACCGGGATTGTACGTGTTTGAGTAAGGGTTGCCACCATTAGGCTTCTGATTAAAATTATTCAACGCATCAACTTGCTCAATCCCAGCTTAAGATGATGGTGCGTGTAGGATTTGACAGTTCATCGCTACGTGTCCTGTTACACCACAGATCTATAAGTGACATTAGATGAGTTCTGGTGATACATTAAAATGTTCGAGCTTTTGAGTTAATGCATCGACTTTTGAGTAGATCAATGGTACTTACCTCAAACTTACCTGGCATTTTAGTTTGATATCCTCGTTCTGTAGCCCATTGGTGAGAATTCATTGCCACATTCTCGATGATCTCAAAAGCTTCATCCAATGTTTTGTTCATAAGAGCTCCTCCTGCAGCAGAATCAAGAGAAACCTTAGTAGCATACGAGATTCCATTGTAGAAAGTATGAACAATGAGCCACTTCTCCAGCCCATGATGAGGGCATTGCTGTAGTAATCCCTTAAATCATGCTTCAAATAATGTTTCTCCATCCTTTTACTAAAATTAGTGATTTGATGGCGAAGACTTGCAGTTTTGCTGGGTGGAAAATACTTGTCTAAAAATCTTTGCTCCAGCTGATCCCAGGTAGTTATACAATCTGCTAGAAGAGAGTGTAGCCAAGCTCTAGCTTTGTCCATAATGAGAAAGGAAACAAGCGCAATCTAATAGCATCACCGAGGCTCCATTCAGTTTAAAGTCTCATAAAATTCCAAAAATACTTCCAAGTGCAGATATGGATCTTCAGTAGGTGCTCCTCCGAATTGATGTTGTTGGACCATAGATAGTAGCGCCGGTTTTAATTCGAAATTGTTTGCTTCAATAGGGGGTCTTCTAATACTCGATCTCAATCCCCTTGTACTAGGTGCTGCATAATCCCTTAAAGGTTTATTTTCGTTCTGGTCAGCCATGTCGGAGGTCAGATTGTTTTCCTGAGGTTGCTGAAATCGTCTTCTAGCAAGGAAAGTTCTCTCTATCTCAGGATCAATATCGAGAATTTCCTATTAAGTCTGCATGCAACAACAAGAGAGGCTCCCAAAACAAGAATTGAATAGATACAAAAGAAAAATAGGAACAATCAATATTGAGCAATCTAGATTAACTAAATCACGCTCAATTCAATATTGAGTGCCAATCCCTAAAACGGCGCCAAAAACTTGATGTGTTATTTTCCGCAAGTGCACGAAGTAATAAAAATATCAATCCCACAGGATTGGAACAATTACCGAATGATCGTGATACCAAGTTATCTAGTAAATCGATTATTGGTTTAAGCAAAGAGTAGTCAATAACAACGAATGAGAAGAGCGAGCTAAAAGTCTAGAGTTGAGGAAAATCTCTGGATATGGGTTTCACCACGTCAACTATTTATAAGGTGATTTAATTCTTTCCTACCCCTAGTAGAGTTGTTTTGTTGGAACCTATCCTAAGGTAAATCAACGACCCCTTTCGAGGTCTACGCGCTAATGTACCTATCAAACTCAACTTACATCACGGTGTTCGAGCATAGGAGATCATAATCAGCTAAGGGGACTGTCACGAGACCCCCATGAAACCTCCCTAGTCTTGCCTCCGTTACTGGTAAAACTGGATTTGATAGATCCATTAAGTCCATAAGAGTTCCGCTAGAGTCAAATTTCCTTTTCACGGTAGGTTTTGCACACGGACCATAATCACTAAGGGGACACTGTCACACGAGACCCCGCAAGCCCTCATAGATACACTACCGCTACTTGACAGAGTTATTCCTAGTTGATTCGGGTTTGAGAACTCGGGTTCACCGTTAGGTACTTCCCCTTAGCTCCTTAGGTTTATCAATAAGAATCCAAAAGAACCAGATCAAAACAAACAATAGTTCGAGTAGTATAGATTATATCATCCATCATAAATCGTGAAGGGCTACTCCCCCATCCTAAGATTACAAGACACTACTCCATAGTCTGACAAGAGTTGCTAGAGAAAGAAAATACAATACTGGATGCCATCTGCGTTCCTCTGCCGACTCCTTCTCTTTTGCTTCTCCTGTTGTCGATCCCTTTGCCGTCTTCTGTCCTCCTTTTTGACCATCCGCCGTCCCTTTTTTAGGGTTAGAATATCTTCTCTTTTATAGCTTTGGCCACCTCTTCAATTAAGGCAATAGATTTCCCTTTAATTCAGACGAAGATCCTGATTGCTCGCAGAAAAGGAATCCTGGAGTCAGGCCAACACGCCCGTGCCACATGAGGGCACAGGCGTGTCGCTGGTTTCCCACAGGGCGTGTTACGGTTTGAACTGGGGCGTGTCGCGGCTGCACTAGGGCGTGTCGGCTGCTGGAATCACTGACACGGGCGTGTTGTGCTTTGACTCGGGCATGTCATCCGCTGGTTCTCATGACACAGGCGTGTCGATTCCCAACACGGCTATGTTGTTTTGATACGCCTTCTTCTTTGCCCTGTTAACACAAAAACACCCAAAAGCAGTCTCTTCTTCCCAAAATATGCTAAACTTAACTGAATCATGATAAAATACATGCCTAGGATATGAAATGAGATAAAATGCACGTATATAAAGTAGTGAAAACATAGCATGATTTACACACATCACATATGCCTAGTCCATTTAGGGTTAAGACCTAGGTGATCCTCTATCTTCCTAATGGTCTCCCTAGGAAGGATAGGTCTAGAATTATTTGATCTAGGTTTGTCCTTAAGTAAATTTGTTTTAGGGACATTAGTCCCAAATTTCTCCTTATTCCTAAGGTTGACACTCTTAGCACCTAAGCAATACTCTCTATTTCTAGCATGCTCTTTATGATAAATTGCAAGATTGCTAAAATTATTTCTAGCATGCTTTTGCTTATAACTTAAAGAAGGTGCATTAATAAATTTTACCTTAGGGTTAGCTTTCAAGGCTTCCCCTACTTGTGATGCTCCCTTTTGAGTCTTCTTCTCCCTCTTTGGGCATTGACTCCGATAGTGTCCTGGTTGTCGACATTTGAAGCAAATAACATGCTCCTTGCTTTTAGTTGTTGGGGGACTGACATCCTTGATCTTTTGCACTGGTTGAGACTTCTTGAACCATTTAGGACACTTACTCTTGTAGAGTCCTTGCTCCCTACACTCAAAGCATATAATATGAATTTTATTATTTATTGACATGCTTGAGTTACCTTCCATGGTAGGGGAGTCCCAAGCTTCCTCTTCCTCTCAATCGAAGGTAGATGGTTCTTCTTGTTGCTCTGGTATTGAGGATGCCCTAATCTCCTCCTCCTCAATTCTAGAGGTGGAGGTCTCCTCCAATTCTTTCTCTTCCTTTGACCTGGATGTTGACTCCTCTTCAACTTTCGAATCCTCACTTGCTTGTGAGGATGAGGATTCTTCTTCTTCGGGCTCTTGGACCGGTTGAGGATTCTCATGGAGCTTGGTCAATTCAGTCCAAAATTCCTTTGCATCCTTGTATTCTCTTAATTTGGACACAACATCGTTAGGAATTAAATCACTCAAAAATTTGATTACCTTATTACTCCTCTCAAATCCTTGGAGTTGTTCTTCGGTCCACTTCTTCATTTTGAGGAACCCTCCCTTAGGCCCTCTTGGAAATTTGAACCCTTCCATCAAAGTGGCCCAATCATCTAAGTCCATCATCATTATAAAATCTTCAATCCTCGCCTTCCATTGATTAAAGCCTTCTTGTCCATAGAAGGTGTATGGGATCAGAGTGTTGATATCCCATCCTAATTGTTCTTCAAACTCCATCTTCCCTCTAGCTCGTTTGCTCCCTCGGATGCGAAGCTGGTGAAGAGCAACCCGCTCTGATACCAATTGTAGGGACCTTCGTGACCGCTAGAGGGGGGGGTGAATAGCGTCGTCGCTTGTCGATGGATTATCATTCGATCATGCTTGCTACAAAACGTTAATACGCAGTGAAGATACAAAATATACAATGAAAATAAATACAAGATGTAACGTGGTTTGGAACTGAATGGTTTATACTCCACGGATCGAACTCAAATGAGCTCTAGCATTGCGTACAACACCACTAATCAAATAAACTCCTTCTCGGAACAATCCGGAGGTGGAGAAACCTCGTACAAGTGATTACAAAAGTAATATAATAAGAATACAAGCAAATACAATAATGAATTACAATACAAGTAAAGAAAACAACTTTACAAGAGCTTTTGATTGCTTGCTTTTGGTGCTTGAAGAATAGCCTTGGAGACCCCGAATTGCAACAGCAAATCGCCCTAAAGAAGCTCAAGAACCATGCCAAAAATCCTCCCCACGAACAACTTTTATAACCTGCAACTCGAATTGATTTTTGACTAGTAGTCGACTGATCGGGACCATCAGTCGACTTCCCCTATAGCCGTTGTCTCACAACGGCATGAACCACATCGGATAAGTCCAATGGATACACCATCAGTCGACTGATCTTGCCCATCAGTCAGCTGATGGCTTAATCAGTCAAGTGCTCGGCCTGATAACTCAATTGGAGAACTCACTGTGCCTGAGTTCTCAACCATCAGTCGACTGATATCCAGATCAGTAGACTGCTCAGACCATCAATCGACTACCCAATCATGGCAGTCGATTGCTAGGCCATCTTTCCATAGTCAAACCCTAGTTGACTCTCATCAGTCGACTGATACACCTCAAACATGAGGTTTTAACCCAAGTATGGTGCCCCCATACTTGCTAGACCACCCTTAGACTAGACCTAAGCCTTCTAGCCACCTCCGTCAGCCTCATGCCTATCGGATCCCTCTAAGTCATCCATGCCTTGTTCATCCATACGCTAGCCTTCAGGTACTTCCATCGGCTATGTCATGCTAAGTTGATCTATACCGCCAAGGCACATTGGACTTACGCTACCAAGACTCCGCTTGGACTTTACGCCGCTAACCATTGGACTTATGTTGCTAAGACTTCACCCTTGGACTTTACGCCGCCAATATTCCCCTTGGACTTCTCAATTGCTAAGACTCAAGCTTGGACTTTCCCTTGCCAACCCATGTTGGACTTTCTATGCCAAAACCCAAGCTTGGATTATCCATGCCAAGACCCATGCTTGGACTTTCCTTTTCCAAGACCCATGCTTGGACTTTTCTTTGCCAAGACCCATGCTTGGACTTTCCTTTGCCAAGACCCATGTTTGGACTTTCTATGCCAAGACCCATGCTTGGACTTTTCCCATGACAATGGTCAAACCATCGTCAAACATCAAGTATGATCTTGGTCGATTGCATCAGCAATCTTCCCAACACATGTCAGACATCCATGTCAAATATCAAAACACTACTCGAGTCAAACTCGAGTCTGGTCAATCATGACCTGGGCCAATTGCACCAACAATCTTTTCCATGTTTACCAATGTGGTTCTTTGATTGTATTCCTCATACTCCCAATAATCCCCCCCACAAACAAAGGACCACATTGAGCCCCCCTCAAGCCTATCCCTCCTCGAAGGATATTCTCTGCTTGATGTCTGATCTTCAATCCACCAGGACTTCCTGCCAACTGTCTAGTCCTCCTGACCCAGTTGGACTTCCTGCTAGTTGTCCAACCCTTCTGGCCCAACTGGACTTCATGCATGGTGTCTGGTTCTCTAGATCCGGACATGGGAGCTCCACTTCCTTTGTTCGAGTTTCATGGCTTGACATGGACCATGACTTTGATACCAATTGTTGGTGTCTATAAGATTCACATATCTCCACAATAGTATGATATTATCCACTTTGGGCCTAAGCCCTCATGACTTTATTTTTGGGCTTTACCCAAAAGACCTCATACCAATGGAGATATTTTTTTATCTTATAAGCACATGATCTTTTCCATGTCTTACCAATGTGGGACTTTGATTTTATTCCCCATACTCCCAAAAATTACCTCAAGACCTAGCTCATCTAAGGATAATAATCTAGGAAATAATCCAAAAAAAAGTAGACATATGCCTAGGAAGAAGAATTCCCAAAAGAAGAATGGAAAATCACAAATTGGGAAATTAGAGGTTTAAAATCAAGCTTTGAGGTCAAATCTTGAGAAAATGGAAAAGACCCTAAGGAAAATGAAAAATATGATTCAAGAGTCAAATATGTTGGTGTAGGGGCACCAGATAATCGAACCTAAGTTTCGATTATGGCAAAGACCCAAAGTTAAGGTCTTATCATTATCTCATATGCTCTGTTAAGTGTGCAGAAATGATTAAGTTGAGCTGAAGGTCGGTGGCACCCAGAGAATCTTAAGTCGAGAAGACGTGGTGGTCGGGCGACACCAGGAGAACTTCAGATGGAGTCGAATAACCCAGGTGAAGACAGGAAGCAAAGCTACAAGTCACAAAGGACCAGAGGTAAGCTCGAGTGTGAGTAAAGATGAAGTCGGGTCCTTCGTACGGGGACAACTTTAGGCGACGATCCAACTAAGACTTCCAGTGGAAGGTCTAGATCAAGATCGGACGGTAAGTAGCTGTCGAATTTATCTTTACTTGTGTGTTTTCAAACTAACTCTATATTTTAGTTGAATAACCAAGCTGGCAGTCGACTATTGGCTATTGGCACTCGACTGCTGGTGGCATCAGTCGATTGATAAGGGCCACATCAAATCAGATTGCCCAAGACTAAAGAACAAACCATCCAAGAAGAAGGCGCTCAATGCAACATTGGAGGAGGAAGACGAGTTCAACAATCTCGCATTCATGGCCAAGTCGACCAAGCCCGAAAATGACTCTGAACCCAAAGCAAGTGACGAGTCCGAGACCGAGTCCTACTCCAGATCCGAAGATGAACTTCAATTCAAGACAAGCCACAAATCCGTATCCGATTCAAGAGATTCTATCAAGATAAGTCAATCTTTAATCGAAACTCTTTACAATGCAATTAAGTATTTAACTAAAAAGTTAGCTAAGTCTGAGTCCAAGGTCGAGAACTTAGTTGAGGAGGTGAAACTCCTTAAACATGAGGTCTCCCTAACCTCTTCAACTAGTCGGGTTCAAGAGGAGAACTCAACTCGAGTTGAAAAACTCAAAGAAGAGAACTCTCTCTTGAAAGGATAAGTCCAAGATCTTAGGAAGACATTGGAAAGGTTCACTTTGGGGTCCAAGGGTCTTGACCTACTACTTGGATCACAAAGGGCTGTTTAGCATAAGGTCGGACTCGGGTTTAGATCAAACACAACAAATAAATCATATATATCAATTGTGAATCGAAATAGGCAAAAAGTCCAAGCATGAGTCCCTAAGACCGCTTTGATTTCACAATTAGGATCCACTAAGTACTGGGTTCCCAAGGACCAAATCCACTACGTGGAAAGACCAAATCGATTCAATGGTCCAGGGGGAGCTAGTACTAAACTTGTTTGTTTTACTTCTTGATTTAATTGTTGTATGCTTAGTTAAGTTTTTGTTTTAATTTTTAGAACAACTAGATAGGGTTAATAGTTAGTCAACCTTAACAACTTAGTATCAGGACGCAGCGAGATGATAGTACGTTAGGGAAATGAAGTCTTGTGTGTCTGAACTAGATAAGGCGTATCTAGCTTGGTGCACTCGACTAAGTTGAACTAGCTAAAGCTATCTCGCTATATTCTAAACTAGTTAGACCAGGAAGTAATCTTAAGTGACTCAAGTGATCAATTTCTTGAATTTAGCTTTGTCTAAGGAAGTAATACTTGTCAACAAGGTAAATAAACTAGGACCTCACATCAACTAACCAACCAAGAAATAACCAAAAGTGTACTTGAGCTCCTACACTTAGACCTATTTGATTCTCATGGAGTCAAGTTACTAAATGGAAGTCAATATTATCTAGTCATAGTCGATGAATTCTCTAGGTTCACTTGGGTTAGGTTTCTAAACATAAAAGTGAAACATTAGAGAAACTCACCAACTTATGTAAATTAATAGAAAATGAAAAGAATCTTAAGGTAAAAAGACTTAGAAGTGATCATGGTGGTGAATTTGAAAACCATAGATTTACCAATTTTTGCAACCAAAATAGATACCACCATGAGTTTTCCTGCCCTAGAACTCCTCAACAAAATGGTCTAATCGAACGTAAAATCGAACATTACAAGAAGCTGCTAGAACCATGTTTAATGAGTATAACTTACCTAATAGGTTTTGGGCAGAAGTGGTCAATACGACCTGCTATGTTCAAAATAGGATCCTTCTAGTTAGAAGACACCTTAAAATCTCTTATGAAATTTATTACGAAAATTACCAAACATTAAGTATTTTAGGGTCTTTGGTTGTAAGGTGCACATATTGAACACTAAGGATTACTTAGGGAAATTCACCCCTAAAACAACTACCGGGACATTCCTAGGATACTCAACCACTAGTAAAGCCTATAGGGTGTATAATAATGAAACCCTAAAAATCGAAGAAACAATTAACGTAGTATTTGATGAAGGAAACGAAACTACAAAACTCAGATTAGAAGTGATTAATAAACCTAACTCTAGACCTGAACCTAATTCTAGACCTGAATCTAACTCACAAAACAACTCTAGTGTAAATCCTAACCCAAATCAATCTAGGTTATAAACAAATTATCCTATTGATCAAGTAATAGGTGATCCCAATTTAGGAGTTCCAACTAGAGCATCTTATAGGAACCTAAGCCAAATTTCACTTATCTAAAAAATTGAACCCAAAACAATTGAACAAGCTCTTCTTGATTCCGATTGGATTATAGCTATGCAAGAAGAGTTAGCTCAATTTACTAGGAGTCAAGTTTGGGAATTAGTAACCCCACCTAAAGAAAAAATGATGATTGGAACAAGGTGAGTATTTCGAAACAAACTTGATGATAAAGGAGAAGTAGATAGGAATAAGGCAAGGTTAGTCGCTAAAGGATTTAGCCAAGTTGAAGGCTTATACTATGACAAAACCTATGAACCCGTAGCTAGACTTGAATCGATTAGAATGTTATTAGCCTACACTGTACAACGAGGATTCAAGCTATTTCAAATGGATGTTAAGTCAATGTTTTTGAATGGATTCATTAAGGAAGAAGTTTAAGTTAGCCAACCACCCAGATTTGAGAGTCTAGACAAACCCGACCATGTTTTTAAACTTAGAAAAGCCTTATATGGACTAAAACAAGCTCCTAGAGCTTGGTATGAAAGGCTTTCTATTTATCTTAAGTCTAAGGGTTTTAATCAAGGCTTAGTTGACCCAACCTTATTTGTAAAATCCATAGGAAAAGAGATCTTCATTGCCCAAATCTACGTAGATGACATAATCTTTGGAACAACTAATTCAATATTACTAAATGAGTTCATTTCACTAATGAAAAGTGAATTCGAAATGAACTTAGTAGGCGAATTGACCTTTTTCTTAGGCTTACAAATTAAACAAACTAGAGAAGGTATCTACCTACACCAATGAAAATATGCTAAGGAATTAATTAATAGATTTGGAATGCAAAACGCTAAGAAAATTAACACACCAATGGCAACTAATGTGAATATAGGAGAAGACTTAGAAGGAAAACCAATTGATTTAAAATACTATAGGAGCATGATAGGTATCCTCCTTTACTTAACTACGAGTCGACCCATTATACTCTTTGCAGTAAGTATGTGTGCGAGATTTCAATCTTGCGCTAAGAAGTCACACCTAACGCTAGTCAAATTTATCTTCCGATAACTTAAAGGGACACTAAACGTAGGAATTTGGTACCCTAGGTCTAACTAATTTGAACTAATCGACTACTCCGATTCGAATTATGGCGGTAGTAAACTCTATAGGAAGAGCACGAGTGGTTATTGCCAACTCCTCAGCTCAAGTCTAGTTAGCTGGTGTAGTAGAAAGAAACATTGTGTTGCCTTATCTATCACTGAAGCCAATACGTTGCGATGGGTGAGTGTGTGGCTCAACTTCTTTGGATGAAGCACACTCTCCAAGATTTTCAATTAAACTTTAATCACACTAAACTTTTCATCGACAACATTAGTTCCATTAACCTAACTAAGAACCCAATTTGTCACTCTAGGACTAAACACATAGAGGTTAAACACCATTTCATTCGAGAACACATAGCAAATGGAACAATTCAATTCAAATATGTTGAGTCCAAATCGAACCTAACTGATATCTTCACCAAACCCTTATTCGAAGCAGAGTTTAGTCTGCTTAGATGGAAATTAGGAATGTGCATAATAGAGTAGGACTTAACTCTTATTTTTCTTATATACTCTATTGTTATTTTTTTTCATGTTACATGAAACTAACTTAGGGTTTACCTTAGCATGAACCTATAAATTTAAGGAGCCAACACATCTCACAACACATAGGATCAATGTGTTTGTGTACTTAGCCACGTAGATGGGCGTGAGATATTAGGACCTTACTCTTGGTTCCAGATGTAGACCCAGTGCATCGATATGAACCTTGGAGTATAATTATTTAAAATAACCAACTCTATACAGGACTTATTGATCATTTTATATCAATTAAGTCACAAAGAGTTGAACATACTATTAGTTGAGATTATTTTGAAATTATTTATTTTCAAAATCTATACGGGACATGCTTGGACTTACAAATTATAATCGCTTATTTTATAAAGTTTTTTTTGTACAAACCCCCATACTTTTTGATTTATGGAAAAAGGGGGAGAAAAAGGCCAAAGTTAAGGAATAAAAAATTATTCTTTGATCGATACCTTAACTTAAAACATTAAGGCCGAAGTTAAGTAATCTTGATTACTAAACTTACTTAACCTTTTTAGTGGCAAATGTTAAGGGAGAGAGCTAAGTTTTTTTTTTCAAGTACTCACCTAAGGTCAAGGGGGAGGTTACCTCAAGGGGGAGGACTTGAAAAAACAGCTTTGCTCTAACTTATGCTAACTTACTAAGTTACTCATACTAACTTACTAAGTTATGCATTCTTTCATATTCATGCTTCTTTCATGTTCATGCTTCTTTTATACTCATGCTAATTGTGTTTCACATTTAGTACTCGTCTTGTTTTACACTTAATTTTCCCTTAACTTTGTGTCGGTTGTTGGAGGATCGGTGGCCGGCTAGAGGGGGTGAATAGCCCTTTGTCACGTACAATGGAAGTCGATCACTCTTAATCGTCTACAAACAAAGTTAGCACAGCGGAATAATAAAACTAAAGACAATTAAGAGCAAAACACAAAGTAAAGTGAAAGGCAAACGCGAACGCAAGTGTGTAACGTGGTTCACAACCCTTGCTGCTAGTCCACGACTCGATTCGTTCCAGCTGAATCACGCCTAATCAAATCCACTAGCTCTCTCCTTCAAGGTGGAGGTAAACCTTTCTTACAAAAACACTCCTCTTACAATAAGATTGTATTAAACATAAGGAAGAGGAGTAGAAATCATATTGGCCACTTGGGAGACGTTTAGAGGTTAAGCATTAACCTTCCAAAGTGATCCAAGGCCTCTTCTTATAGGGAAGAGGTCATTCTTTCTGTTGGGCACCGAGCAGTCGACTGATGCATTCATCAGTCGGCTGCTGCTGTAGCCATTGCCTAGCAACGACCTCATCCACGTTGACTTTTAGCCAATGGCTCCCACATCAGTCGACTGATGGAGCCATCAGTCGAGTGACCGAAGCGATCACTCGACTGGAAAGCCTTCTGTACCCAAATTCACCGCAATCAGTTAACTGTCGTCCCTTGGCAATCCACTAATGGTGCAACAGTCGACTGCCATCGAAAGCAAGCACACTGACTCACCACTAATCAAGAAGCTGATCTTCATCAAGAATAGTATTTTATCCTTTGCAGGCTCCTCGGAAAGAGCAGATCAGCTACTTTCATCATGGTTCAATCAATGTTGGGGTGGAGTAAGGAGAGCCTATGATCACTTCAGAGAGGTCAGGGATTGAAGGCCTTGGGTAGTGATGGTGTGGCAAAAGATATACAATCGAGCCATGCATTCACATTGTGGATTTTGGCCCAAGGGAAGCTGCCAGTGAGAGCCAGACAAGAGTTCTTGGAGGATAGGAGATGTGCCTTCTGCAAGCAGGAGGAGGAAACCTTGAACCATGTTTCTTCAGGTGTGATCCGATTCGACAGATTTGGGGAAGAGTTAGGAGATGGCTACGGATTAGGGCAGAGATGGGCATATATCGACAAATGCTGAGGACCTTCAGAGCTCAGTATAGGAGGAACATTGGCCTCAACTGTGCCAAACACCTTGCTATGTCAACCATGGTTCATTTCACTTGGAGGATGAGAAATGCGTGCAGATTTGAAGGAGCGAGACTAGAAGGAGATCTGATCTTCCACAAAATACAAGTTCATGTGTTCAGGGCAAAGGAGGATTACAACTTCCATTTCCCACCAGGTATTACGTGAAGGCAGGGCAGTGATGCCCCCCCCCCCGGCATAATTCTCTCCCCCTAATACCCACCTATTCTGTTATTACCCATAGTCCCCTCCCCCCTCCCCAGGCCAGTTACCCACCTCTTCAGAGCAATTTCTTTATCTCAGGGCAGTAGCCCCCCCCCCACCTCTTTCAGGCCAGTTTCCACATCCCTTGGCCTTCTCCCTCTGTCCCGACCAGTTCTTCACCTTCCCAGGACAGTCCCCTGGCCCCAGGGCAATCCCCTGCCAGTTCTTTCTCCCATAGGCCTTCCCTCGGTAAGTCCTCCACCTTCCCAGGGAAGTTCTCCATCTTCCTAGGGCAATCACACTGTTTCCAGGGTAGTTCCCCTTGGGCTCAGATTAGACGTCCTTATCCCCTCACCTCTGGCCTACCCCACCCCCTAACCTCTCCCTCCCGGATAGTTCTGGAACTGCACAGGGCAACTCTCCAACTCCCCAGTGCAGCTTCCCCATTCCAGGGTGGTTCACCTCAGATAGAGGGCGGTTCCCTCCTCCCCCTGGTTAGTCCTCCTCCACCACCTCCCCAGGGCAGTTCTCTATCTTCTCAGGGCCCCCTCTTGGTCTCAGAGTAGATGTCCTTATTCCCTCACCTCTAGCCTTTCCCACCACCCTACCTTTGCCTCCCAGCTAGTTCTGGAACTTCCTAGGGCAGGTCTCCCTAGTGAAGCTTCCCTACTCCAGGGTGGTTCACCCCAGATCCAGGTCGGTCCCCTTCCACCCCAAGGAAGTTCTCCATCTTCCCAGGGCAATCACACTGTCTCCAGGACAACCCCCCTCATGTCCGCCCCTCAACCTTTGCTTCCTGATTAGTTTCGGAACATCCTGGGGCAGCTCTACAACTCCCCAATGTATCCTCCCTATTCCAGAGCGATTTAATTCAGATCCAGGGTGGCTCCCTCAAAAAAAAAAAAATCCAGGGCAGTTTTACATCTGGTCAGGGTAGTCTTCCTCAAGCTGGTCAAGGTAGTTTCCCCTCAACTTCCAGGCAATTTCTGCCCTGTCAAAGCGGTTTTCACGGACCAGGGCAGTTAGTCTTCACACCTCTAAGGTGGATCAGGCTCACCATGATCAGAGTGGTCAGCGCTGGGCAGGGCAGTCCTTTTATCCATATGGCATCCCCTGGAGACCCTGAACTGATCCTTGATCAGGGCGCTTTGGGTGGACCAGGGTGGACCTGCACTCTTCTAGTCGCCTTCGCCAGGGCAGTTCAGGGTGGTCCAGACTAGTTCAGTGATTACAGGGCAGCACAAGGAAGTTTCCAATCCCAGGGTGGTTCAGGGTGGTTCAGTGGTGCTTCTAGTCGCCTTTGCTAGGACGGGTCGGGCTGGGTCAGCAGTTCTAAAGCGGTTCCAGGGTGATTCAGCGAAAAAAAAAATGGCAAATACTATTTTGATGAGGGAGGATGAATAGGCCCACCCATAATGGCCTATCTAGTCCGTAGCAAACGGTATGGTAAAGACATCGAAAATTCATTTATGGCTGAGGCTTGGCCAAAAAGCCTAGTAGAGGTGAATAAGCCCACCTGAATGGTCTATCTAGTCCGTAGAAAATGGCTATGGTAAATACATGGAAAATCCGTTATCGACTGATCACTTGCCAAAAGTGACAGGTATTGGAGGACATGATGCTTGATGGACATAGGAGGCAAGATGGTGCACGAAGGTACACATGGAGCTGAGTGCAGTTAGATGGTACACAGGAGCAAAAGAGACAGGGATGAAGTGCAGGAGAAGTATACACAGGTTGGACACATGAAAGAGGACCGAGAGGAATGAGTGGTATATCAAGCGAGAGGGTTGGTTCCCACGAGAGATTTGGTACCCATGAGAGCACATGTACGCCGCACCTTGGGTACATCTCAGATCTGACACTTTGTCAGACATGACATGAGCATGAATCCTAGGCTATTGTATGATTGTGCTTTACTTTGATGATATATATTTACCTTTCATAAAAAAAACAGTCAACTTCCATCACTTGGTAGTCGACTGATGGTGCAGCAGTCAACTGCCATCCCTTGGCAGTCAACTGCTAGGCCAGAAAGCCTCCAGTCAAACATCGGTTGAGTTCCATCGACCCAGAGCAGTCGACTGCTACCTATAGCAGCCGATTGATGTCGGGTAAAACCTCAAACCAACTTTTGGTTGAGCATCTGACACTTGACTTAGCCATTCGGCCAAGTTCGGGTTACAATCGCTCACTCTCATCTCCCATGGAGTCCTTCGCCTTGAAGCTCTCTTCGTCCGACCACGTCCCTTGGATGCACCAAGCGCATGGCTTCACAATGTCATCCTTCGCGTCTCACTTCACTCCAATGCTCCTCATCCAGTGGTCCCTTGGATGCATGATGAAAGGTATTTTGTGTCGTGGTACCATTTCAAATTAATTACCGAACCCCCTAACTACACTAATATAGCATAGTGGATGGCCCAGATCATTTCCCAACAAGTATAATCGATAGAATAGTAAACATAGGATTTCTAATTATTGGTTTGGGTTTTCTATTGAAGATTGGAGGTTTAGGTTTTAAAAGACTAATCCTACTGAACAAAAAGACAATGCACGAAATTAAATCAACAAAAACTGAAAGTGGAAATAATCTGATCAACCCAAGATAGGCCCGGTGAATGAACAAGTTCCTCCGGCTAAGTCCAATGAAGCTCGATCGAGACTCTGCAAACGACAATGGATGTGGGATGGTGCAAACTCCTGAATCCAGTAGTTTGAAGGATGCTTTGAACTCTCGCAGATCCGGTTGAGCTCGAAGAAGTGTCGTCGGGATGGAACTCCTCGAATCCGAAGGAGAAGGGGGATGAGCTGTGGAGATGGAGGACATCGCCGAAATCTCTCGATGAAGCAGTTCCTCCTCGAATCCGTGGAGAAAAATGGATGGAAGCAAGGTGGAGGCGACTGCTAGGGCTCAAGGGAGGAAAATATTTAACTGACAACCAAATAAAATAAGCAATGCATCAACGAAATCTATTGCATGAACATGAGATAAAGTAAAGTATGTAACTAAATCTAATCTAATGAACTACAACCTAATTACTCTAAGAAGCATTTTATTAAACACTACATAAGCATGAAATAAATTAAATTAAGTACGTGCAAATTAGACATGGAAGGTAAATTCGATTACAAACATTCAACAAATAAAAACAAAGGAACAATCAAACGAAATCTTGCTGTCCAAAATTTGGAATAGGGCTGAAATTTGAGCTGGCCGGAGCTGTAGAAAAGATGGAAATGAAGATGTTGTAGAGCTACTATCGGAGTGTGGAGAAGCTGACGGCGGTTGGAAAGAATCTAGCTGGAGCTGTGAAGGTCACTGGCCGGAGGTGGTGGTGGCTTCAGTAGAGCTCGGAGCGGAGGAAGAAGGCGACACGCGTGAAATTGAGCGGAGATGGCTCGGAACCGACTGCGGATGAAGGTGGTGTGGCTGCCGGTGATGGAGGTCAATGATGGAGTGGACCACTGGTCACCAGAGAAGGAGGGAATCCCCTTACCTCTCTGGCGATCGGAGAGGAAGGTGCTGGCGAGCGCGGCGGTGGTGGCGTTGGGAAAAAATCACAGAGAGGAATAAAATGTCAGTTGTGGAGAAGCGACTGTAGTTGCGGATGGTAGAGGAGGTGGAGGAGACCACCGGTCATCGGAGAAGGAAGGATCCCCTTTCCTCTTCGACGACCAGTGGGGAAGGGGATGAGCTCGGCAATGAAGAAGGCGGAGGCGTCGGGTGTCGCGTGTAAGAAGAAATGTCGACTGTCGCACTTGGAAGATGTTTGCTTAATTAAATGCATTTCCTTAGGCGTCCGATTCAAGCACCCTTTAATCCCAGCCATCCAATAAAGCTAGGGCTTGATTAAATTGATTAATCCCTTAAGCTGGCTCTGTATCCAACGGCTGAGAATTCTCCAACTTTGAATGGACGGATCTGATCCATTTGAAGGGATAATCATGATCGGTCGAATCTGGATGAAGGGCTCAGATGTCTAGATCTAAATGTATGGACTGGATCTCTCCAGATCTGGATAGATGGCTCATAATCAGCTACTTTCATTGGACGGTCCATAATGCTCAGATATGATCCCTTGATTGAATTGCCTCTGATCTTGATAAAGGGCTTAGATTAAATCAACTTAAAATGCCCATTATGACCCTTAGATGAAACCATATTTGATCCAACTTGAGTCTAGTCTAGTGACTCATCTCAATCTCCTACAAACAAAGATAAAATTCGCATATAAGTCCAAAATTTAGGAGAATTTACAATATTATCCAAAAATATATCTAACTCATAAAATATGATAATAATAAATAATAAATCACTCGAGAGGATAAAAACAGTGATATTAAGGATCAAAATAACATGACAAAATGGTAGTTATCAATGCATCAAGCGCACGGCTTTGCAATGTCGTCCTTCACCGATTCAAGGACCGAGTCATGAGATGGTGATCTTGCCAATGCTTTGTCAAGCTAACCATGTGTGAATTACTAAGTCCTGCATGACTTCAACACACATATCAAATCAACATAATAATCTAACTTAAACCCTTTGCCACACACATCAAAATATCATATATGGGTCGATTGCCCTAACAATCTCCCCCTTTTTGATGTGTGGCAATCCATTTAAGTTAGGTAAAACAATAACCAAAATACATAAGGAAGATAAGCATGTAATTCAAATATGGAAATCAAACCTCCCCCTTAATACATGCAAACTCCCCCTTAACACATGCTAATCTCTCCCTAGCATGATTAACTTAAACTTAACCATTTCTCTCCCTTTGACACCATTAAAAACATTAACATATGTTATACAAGCATGACATCAAGTCTAGGGAACGAAAATCACCAAAAAACTAACTCAAAACCTGATAAAATAGGTTATTGTGCTCTTGCACAGTATATCAGTCGATTGAATCAGAGCATCAGTCGACTGACACCTATATTTTAGAATTTCTGATTTTCGAAGTCCAACTTCAAAAATGCATTCAAAATTCTAGAAAATTTGAAAAATTATGAAATTTGGGAAACACATTTCTTGTAAATCCTTTTATCAATGAAAAATAGGTTTTCATGAAAATTATTTTAATTTTCAAACATTTGGCAAAAACTCAAAGATGTTGAAAAACACTAAAAGTTTTTATCAACTTGAAAGCCTAGTTTTGCCTTGAATTGTTTTAAAACATGAACTTACAGTTTATAAAACATAAAATGGTTTTAAAACATTTGAAATATCCAACTATGATCTATGGGCAATATGTCCATTGATTAAACATTTTCTTTCCCCATAGTTGGTCTATGATTACTATCATGATACTTGTAAATGACCATCTAAATGTCATAAGCATTAGTGGATCATTTGTATCAACCTAACATCTCACTTATGCTATGTTTTTCAATCAAGTTAGCCTATAGTGAGTGTGAGATGTACCTAAAGGTATTTATACTTAACCAAAATTTCATGCAATTCTACCCAATATTAAGTATCATGCATAAACCCCCATTATGATCATAATACAATATTATCATTTAATTTGCATATTATGATCATGAATCAAATATTATTATCCAAATCATAAATCATGATTATTTTTCAAGTATAAAATCAAGCATAAATCATGATTTAAGCATTTAATTCATGGGTTACACATTATCATCACCCAACACTAACTTAGAAATTTTCACCCACATCATCCTAAGTCAACCATATAATATAATATAAATAAAGTCCAATTATGGTTGACTATCCTAAGTCTCTCTAACCCTTAAGGATTGACTTGGGAACCCAATATAAGTTATTTCCAATAGGGTTCACCAAATACTCCTTTGGGATCCATTTTCTAGCTACCATTGTAGTTTTGGCTTGTCCTCTAGCAATCAAACAATGGTAGACCTTCTCATTTTTGGTTCCCTTATAACCTAGGGCATTCTTGTTAAAACTAGCCCTTTGACTCCCTATAATCATGTTCAAAGTGTTGGAGCCAATAGTGAATTTTTCTAAGGCCTTGGTTAGGAAATCTACCTTTTCCTTCAAAAACCTATTTTCCTCAACTAAGCATGCATCATTTACACTAGAAGAAGTATAATCATCATGTGAGCATGCATTTGCTAGTTTTTCTTCTAGGGCCTTGATTTCATTTTGCATGCATTTGTTTTTCTTTTTTTTCCCTAAATATTTCCTTAGTTAAACTAGAAATCATAGACATAATCTTTTTGGGAGAGAGATTTGTTACCTCACTTACCCAATCTCCTTCTTGTGATGCCGATGAGGATGAAGATGAAGCTCCCATTCACTTGAGCTCTCTTGACTTGAGCTTGTTTCTCCTTTTTCGGAGGAGGTGGAGTCCAAGTCTTCTATTGACATTAGGGCAAGGCTTGTGAATGCTTGTTCTCCCTCCGATGATGATGATGGATCATCCCTTGTTGCCTTGTGTGCCTTGGCCTTCCCTTTTTCTTTTGTTTTTCTTTCTTCTTCCTTCTTCTTGTCTTCTTTCTTTCTCCTTTCCTCCTTGATTTTGTTCAAGAGGGGACAATCATCCCTTATGTGTCCCTCTCCTTGGCAATTGTAGCAAATAATTTTTCTCCTTGGCCTTCTTCCCCTATCATGAGACTTGTTAAATTTAAAGCTTTTTAATGCATGCCTTACATTCCTTACCATATATGCTTCCTCATTGCTATCCATTGATGAGGAAGATGAATCTTCATCGTATGAGGAGGGTGGCGTATCCTTCTTCTTCTTCTTTCCTTGTCGGCAATTAGTGCTAAACCCCTTGATGGCTTGATTTGATCTTCTACTATTCCTTCAAGCCTTGTCTCATGCAATTCCATGGTGGAGAAAAACTCTTCTAGAGTACTCACCTCTAGATTCTTCGAAATATAAAAGAAGTCCACCATGGAGCTCCACTTAGATGATCAGGGAAAAACATCTATGGCCTTCATGATCATGTCCCGGTTGGAGAGTTTTTCACCTACACTTGATAAACTGGCTATTATTTCCTTAAAACATGAATGAAGTGAGAGTAACTTTTCCCCCTTATCTAATTTGATATTGCTTAATTGCGATCGGAGGAGGTCTCTTCTTGCTAGCTTGGCTTTGGATGTGCCTTCATGAAGCTCCACTAGCTTCTCCCACATCTCTTTGGTGCTAGAGTATTCTCCTATCCGGTTTACTTCTTGTTGGGGGAGCACAATGAAAAGGTGGTGCTCGGCCTTTGAATTTGCAAGATGCTCCTCCCTTTGCTTCTTGGTCCACCTTGACTTCTCTAGTAGTCTCCCCTCCTCATCCCTAGGAATCTTGAAACCGTTTTCCATTATTAACATAATATCGAAGTCGGTTTCAAAGAATACCTCCATATGCTTCTTCCACCACGCGAATTCTCCTTCGAACTTAGGTGGATGAATGTTGGAGCCAACCATCTCTTGTCGTGCTTGTGTTGGTGATTAGTCCTCGATAAGCTCCTCCCTCTGATACCACTTGTTGGAGGATCGGTGGCCGGCTAGAGGGGGGTGAATATCCCTTTGTCGCGTACAATGGAAGTCGATCACTCTTAATAGTCTATAAACAAAGTTAGCGCAGCGGAATAATAAAGCAAAAGACAATTAAGAGCAAAACACAAAGTAAAGAGAAAGGCAAATGCAAACACAAGTGTGTAACGTGGTTCACGACCCTTGCCACTAGTTTACGACCGATCCGTTCTAGGTGAATCACTCCTAATCAAATCCACTAGCTCTCTCCTTCAAGGTGGAGGTAAACCTTTCTTACAAAAACACTCCTCTTACAATAAAATTGAATTAAACACAAGGAAGAGGAGTAGAAATCATATTTGTCACTTGGGAGACGTTTAGAGGTTAAGCATTTGTTGGTGCAGGGGCACTAGATAATCGAACCTGTGTTTTGATTATGGCAAAGACACAAAGTTAAGTTTACATCGTTACCTCACGAGCTAAATCAAGTGTGCAGAAAAGTGCTAAAGCTGGAGCTGAAGGCTAGCAACACCCGGAGGAAGCCACGGTGGTCGGGCGACACTCGAGTGACTTCGGAGGGAGCCGAAGGAATCGAGTGGAAGGCTGGAAGCGAGAGCTACTATCGAGGTAAGCTCGTGTGAGTGAGAGATTGTAAGGTCGTGTCCTCTTTACGGGGACGACCATAGGCGGCGATCCGATTAAGACTTCCTGTGGAAGGTCTAGGTCAAGAACGGACGGTCAGAAATCATCGCATTTATAATTTTCTGAGCTAACCTCTTACTGCAGGGAAGTGGCAAAGTTGGTAGTCGACTGCTGGACATGGAGCAGTTGACTGATGTCCATCAGTCGACTGATGGGAGGCATCAGTCGACTGATGGCGATGATTCAACTTTTGCGCTAGGTCAAAACGGATAACGTTTGACGTGGCCACTTCACGATAAAATTTGGACAAATTCATGATCCGTTCCAAAAAAAGAGGAGACAAATTCAGAGGCCAAAATCTATAAAAGGAGGGGAGGATTCCATCTCCAAATCACATCAAGTTTATTCATCAAGTGCTCCTACAACGCCAATGCTCCAACACCGTCATAACGCCGACGCGACGACAACCTCAGATCTTCTTCGTCGGCAGCAGCATCTAGTAATTTATTTTAATATTGTATTTGTTCTTTTTATTCGTAACGAGGTGAGGTAGTCTTGTTGCCTCATCCTTGTACTTCCGGATTTTGTGATCGTTGTCTCCTACCTCCAACGAGGAGGAGACGTTATAGTGATTTGCCCTCCGTACGCGGTCTAGGACCGATAGGGCCTTGGAGTAGCAACCGCTGGGTTGTGAACCAAGTAAAATAAATGTGTCGCTTTATTTTCTGTTGTGTTTACTCATTTAATTGTCTACTCGAACGAAACATCGAAAAGTTTTACGATCGCTATTCACCCCCCCCCTCTAGCGACGCTTATCGATCCAACAACATTAACCTCCCAAAGTGACCCAAGGCCTCTTCTTATAGGGAAGAGGCAATTCTTCCCATTGGCCACCGAGCAGTCGACTGATGCAGTCATCAGTCGACTGTTGCTGTAGTCGTTGCCTCGCAATGGCCTCATCCACGTTTGCTTCCAGCCAATGGCTCCCACATTAGTCGACTGATCATCCCCATCAATTGACTGATGAAGCCATCAGTCGAGTGATCGAAGCGATCACTCGATTGGAAAACCTTCGTACTGAATTCGTGATTAGTCGATCATATCCCTTGGCGGATCGATGAGTGCAAAGAATGATCGCTATCCTCGACAATACGACTATTAGGCCAGAAAGCCTCCAATTGAACATCGGTCGAGTTCCATCGACCCAGAGCAGTCGACTGCTACCTATAGCAGTCGAATGGTGTCGAGTAAAACCTCAAACCAACCTTTGGTTGAGCATTTGACACTTGACTTAGCCATTCGACCAAGTTCACCTATGAGCTACTCCGTCCCAGGTTATAATTTCTCACTCTCATCTCCCTTGGAGTCCTTCGCCTTGAAGCTCTCTTCGTCCGGTCATGTCCCTCGGATGCACCAAGCGCACGAGTTCGCAATGCCATCCTTCGCGTCTCGCCCTGAATTCTACTTCCTCGGCTTCACTCCAATGCTCCTCGTCTGGCGACCCCTCGGATGCATCAAGCGCACGGCTTCGCAATATCATCCTTCACCGACTCAATGACCGAGTCATGAGATGGTGATCTTGCCAATGCTTTGTCAAGCTAACCATGTGTGAATTACTAAGTCCTGCATGACTTCAACACACATATCAAATCAACATAATAAACTAACTTAAACTCTTTGCCACACACATCAAAACCACATCATATATGGGTTGATTGCCCTAACATCGGTTTGCCATAGATAAAAAAGGGGGAGATTGTTGGTGCAGGGGCACCAGATAATCGAACCTAGATTTTAATTAGGTCAAAGAACCAAAGTTAAGGTCTTATTATTATTTCATATGCTCTGTTAAGTGTGTAGAAATGATTAAGCTGAGTTGAAGGTCGGCGATACCCGGAGAATCTCAAGTCAAGAATTTGTGATGGTCGGATGACACCGGGAGAACTTCGGATGGAGTCGAAGAACCCAGGTGAAGATCGGAAGCTAAGCTACATGTCACAAAGGACCAGAGGTAAGCTCGAGTTTGAGTAAAGGTGAGGTCGGGTCCTCCGTATGGGGATGACTTTAGGTAGTGATCTGACTAAGACTTCCAATGGAAGGTCTAGGTCGAGATCGGATGGTAAGTAGTCATCGAATTTTATCTTTACTCGTGTGTTTTTGAACTAACTCTATGTTGTGGTTGAATAACCAAGCTAGCAGTCGACTGTTGGCTATTGGCTGTCGACTGCTGGTGGCATCAGTCGACTAATAAGGGCCATCAGTCGACTGCTATTCAAATTGCCCACTTCGATGAAGGTCAAACAAGATCCCCTTATCTTGGGGTGAGGTGGCCTTTTCGATATGTCTAGGGAGTTGAAGGGCTATAAAAAGAGGAGGGTTTCACCCCTTTAGGAATTCATTCCAAGCTCTCGAAGTGCTCCTGCAACATCGCATCTCTATGACACTGAAATGCTACCGCAACATCAACGACACGCCTCTAAACTCAAGACTTGATCATCGTCGGTATACTTTAATTTTTTTTGTATTCACTATTGTCTTTGAGCTTTTAATCATCATGCTTTTGTTGTTTAGAGGAGAGGTGGGATTGCCCCTCTTTCTCAATCTTCCATTTGTGTAATCGTTGTCTCCTACCTCCAACGAGGAGGAGACATTGTTAGTGAATTGCCCTCCATACGCGGTCTAGGATCGCAGAGCCTTGGAGTAGCAACCGTTAGGTTGTGAACCAAGTAAAAAAAATGAATTGTGTCTTTTAATTTCCACTGCGTTACTTTTGTATTAACGAATTGAACAAAAAGAAATGATTTCACGCTCGCTATTCACCCCCCCCCCTCTAGCGTGCTTTTGATTCAACAAAATAGTCAAAGTCTAGGTTCTAGGAGGCATGACCTACCTAAGGACAAGAAGCGTTTGGGTCACAAACCTAAGTCCAAGAAAGTAATGACATCCTACCATTGTGTTCCATTTAACTATGGAACCACCTCTAGGTCTAGAAAAACCAAGGTTACAAGGGAGGTCATCCCTAGAGTTGACCATGGTAAGTGTCTAGTGGCCAAGGTTTCAAAGAAATCTAGGAACGCCACTAACAAGGTGTTGGTGCAGGGGCACTAGATAATCGAACTTGTGTTTTGATTATGGCAAAGACACAAAGTTAAGTTTACATCGTTATCTCACGACCTATCGAGTGTGCAGAAAAGTATTAATGCTGGAGCTGAAGGCTAGCGACACCCAGAGGAAGCCGCGGTGGTCGGGCGACACTCGAGTGACTTCGGAGGGAGCCGAAGGAATCGAGTGGAAGGCCGGAAGCGAGAGCTACTATCGAGGTAAGCTCGTGTGAGTGAGAGATTGTAAGGTCGTGTCCTCTTTACGAGGACGACCGTAGGCGGCGATTCGACTAAGACTTCCTGTGGAAGGTCTAGGTCGAGATCGGACGGTTGGAAATCATCGTATTTATCATTTTTCGAGCTAACCTCTTATTGTAGGGAAGTGGCCAAGCTGGCAGTCGACTGCTAGACATGGAGCAGTCGACTGATGCCCATCAGTCGACTGATGGGAGGCATCAGTCGACTGATGGCGACGATTCATCTTTTGCGCTAGGTCAAAACGGATAACGTTTGACGCATCCACTTCGCTATAAAATTTGGACAACTTCATGATCCGTTCCGGAAAAAGAGGAGACAAATTCAAAGGCCAAATTCTATAAAAGGAGGGGAGGATTCCATCTCCAAATCATATCAAGTTTATTCATCAAGTGATCCTACAACGCCAACGCTCCAACATCGTCATAACGGCGACGCGACGTCAAGTTTCGATCTTCTTCGTCGGCAGCAGAATCAAGTAATATTTGTTTTTCTTCATTACGAGGTGAGGTAGGCTTGTTGCGTCATCCTCGTATATTCGGTTTTGTGATCGTTGTCTCCTACCTCCAACAAGGAGGAGACGTTATAGTGTTTTGCCCTCCGTACGCGGTCTAGGACCGATAGGGCCTTGGAGTAGCAACCGCTGGGTTGTGAACCAAGTAAAATAAACGTGTTCATTTATTTTCCGCTGTGCTTACTTTGCGTATCGAACGAACGAAAAAGAAAAGCTTTACGATTGCTATTCACCCCCCCCTCTAGCGACGCTTCTCGATCCAAAAATTGGTATCAGAGAGGGGGCGCTAAGATTTGGTGAAACCACCAATCTAGCACATTTTTGTTTTCTTTTTCGTATTTTTCGATTCGTATCTTTCTTTGGTTTTTATTCCTCCCGCACTACTAATCCAAGACGAAGTCTTGGTACGTTTCTTTTGGTTGTGTGCTTGCAAGTTTTCTCTCTTGGAGTAGCCAACGGTAAAACGGCCATAACTTTTCGCACAAGTGGACTCACATAACGATCTACGTACCAAATCGAAGCTCTCAGAAAGATCTACATTTCTTACCAGGGTTTACCCTCGTAACAAGCTGTTTCCAGCCCCAAAATCCAACGTTCAGTAGCCTTTCGGGGACACCGAAGGTCGTAAGTTTCTAATTTTTGTTAGTTTCTTATTCTTCTTATTTATTTCTATTTATTTCCTATTATTTCCCGCACTACTAATCCAAGACCAAGTCTTGGAATTCCATTTGGTTTTATTTGTATTTTTGCAAGAGACTTAATGGCTCACATTGAGGGGTATAGCACCACCCGACCTCCGTTCTTTAACGGAAATGATTTCCGTTATTGGAAAGGTCGGATGGAGTGTTTCTTGAAAACACAAGTTGAGACTTGGATAATAATCCAAACCGGCTTTGCTCTACCCACCAATGATCAAGGAGAGGCCTTGGATTTCAACAAGTGGACAAATGCAACCAAGAGGCAAATCGAAGCCGATGCAAGAGCAACCCAAATATTGCAATGCGGCTTGTCCAAGGAGGAACTCAACCGCATCGGACCATTCATTAGCGCCAAAGACCTCTGGAACAAATTGATTGACTTACACGAAGGGACGACCGATGCTAAGGTATGTAAAAGAGATTTACTTTTAAATAAACTGTACAATCTAAAGATGCAGGATCATGAGACCGCCACCCAACTACATGCGCGGATCCAAGATATCGTCAACGGTCTTCATTCGATCGGGTAAGCCATAGAGAACCGGGACCTTATAAGGTACGCTTTAAATGCTTTCCCTAGGACTACCTTGTGGGCATCCATGGTCGATGTCTACAAGGTCTCTAAGGACCTTTCGAAGCTTAGGTTAGACGAATTATTTTTTGAGTTTGAACTTCATGAGCAAACTAACATGGTCCGGGCCGAGAGAGGTATTGCTCTAATTGCAGGACAAAGAAAGAAGCCACCTACTAAGCAAGTAGATGAACTCGAACCCGAAGATGAATCCGAATCCGAAGAGGAGGCCATAATAGTCAACATTGTGCGGAGAATAGTTCGACAAGAAAGGAGGAAATTGAAGAATGAGAACCAAAAGAAAAAGGGAGCAAGGAAAGCCTTCCATGAAACTTGGGACAACAGAGAAGACATAGCTTTCATGGCGAAATCGATTGAGTCAGACACGGAGACCGAACCTGAACTTGAGTCAGAACCTGAGGATGACTCGGACTACGAAGCTACCTTCAAGTCAAGCCACGGATATGCATCCGGTTCAAAAGATACCCTTAAAGTGAGTCGAACTTTATTTAATACTTTACATAATACAGTTAGGTTTTTGTCTAGGAAATTAGTTAAGTCCGAGTCCAAGGTCGAGACCCTGGTTGAGGAGGTCAAACTCCTCAAACACAAGGTCTCCCTAACCTCTTCGACTAGTCAAGTTCAAGAAGAGGACCCAACTCGAGCTGAAAAGCTCGAAGTTGAGAACTCTCTCTTGAAAAGTCAAGTTGAAGATCTTAGGAACACGTTGGAAAGGTTCCCTTCGGGATCCAAAGGACTTGACCTCCTACTTGGATCTCAAAGGGCCGTGTACAACAAGGTTGGACTAGGGTTTAACTCAAACACGACTAATAGGTCGTATATGTCAATTATAAGTCGACATAGGAAACATGTCCAAGCATGGGTCCCTAAGAACTTTTTGATTTCAACTCTAGGATCCAACCCGTACTGGGTTCCCAAGGACCAAATCCACTATGTGGATAGACCGAACCGATTCAACGGTCTAGGGGGAGCCAGTACAAAACATGTTTGTGCTTTAACTTAGAAATTGCATGCTTTAACTTAGAAAGTTTGTGCGTTAAAACTTGTGAGCTCACTTAGAACACGTACATAACTAACTAAAATCCTACGAAAAGATTGAGCCTCGGGGAGCCTCTTTTCAAAAATAACCAGTTAGACTAGGAAATAGTCTTAGGTGAGTCAAGTCATCATTTTCTTGAAAATGACTTTGTCTAAGGAAGTGGTCGATGATCTGATAAAAGAAGGCCCCTGTGCCTCGCCACGACCTGGAAGCCATGATCTTGAAAAGGTAAACTTGACAAGCCTAGGGTCAAATCCAAATCTAACATAAAATTACTTGAACCTAAATGCACTTAATCAACTTAATTGGAAGTCATCTCACAAAAACACATAAGTATAACATGCTTGATCATATAGACACAGGTGAGATGTTAAGGATAATTGAAATATAGTTAATACAACCTCTTCAAAATACTACTTATTTTCTCAACTATTGTACTTAACAACTCTTAGGCCAAAGTTTAGCGCCCCCTACATCTCTTATACTTCATATATTTGACTAAGGGGGAGAGCAAACTAACCCTAAAGGGTTATATTACAAACCTTTAGATTATTGGTGCAGAGGGACACACCTCGAACCAATCTATATAATTACTGCTAGACGCATGCTTGGACTCATAGCTGATTTATCTTGATGCATGCATATACCATATTGTTTTTAAACCCCTATTTTACATAACAAACCCCAACATTTATTTTGATTTATGGCAAAAGGGGGAGAAGAGCGAAAGTTAAGGGGGAGTAACACAAAATTTATTTAATTTTGAAATAAAGTATCTCTTTCAAAACTCACCTAGGGGTAAGGGGGAGTTTTGGTTAAGGGGGAGTTTTTGAAAATAACATTCATCATTTACTATACTTGGTTTATGCTTTAATTTCCCTTAACTTTATGTTGGTTTGCCATAGATCAAAAAGGGGGAGATTGTTGGTGCAGGGGCACTAGATAATCGAACCTGTGTTTTGATTATGGCAAAAACACAAAGTTAAGTTTACATCGTTATCTCATGAGCTATCGAGTGTGCAGAAAAGTATTAATGCTGGAGCTGAAGGCTAGCGACACCAGGAGGAAGCCGCGGTGGTCGGGCGACACTCGAGTGACTTCGGAGGGAGCCGAAGGAATCGAGTGGAAGGCCGGAAGCGAGAGCTACTATCGAGGTAAGCTCGTGTGAGTGAGAGATTGTAAGGTCATGTCCTCTTTACGAGGATGACCGTAGGCGGCGATTCGACTAAGACTTCCTGTGGAAGGTCTAGGTCGAGATCGGACGGTTAGAAATCATCGTATTTATCATTTTCTGAGCTAACCTCTTATTGCAGGGAAGTGGCCAAGCTGGCAGATTGGTATTGGACATGGAAGCGATCGTGATGCCCATCGATCGGTGATGGGAGGCATCAGTCGACTGATGGCGACGATTCAGCTTTTGCGCTAGGTCAAAATGGATAACATTTGACGCGGCCACTTCGCGATAAAATTTGGACAACTTCATGATCTGTTCCGAAAAAAGAGGAGACAAATTCAAAGGCCAAATTCTATAAAAGGAGGGGAGGATTCCATCTCCAAATCATATCAAGTTTATTCATCAAGTGCTCCTACAACGCCAACACTCCAACATCGTCATAACGCCGACGCGACGTCAAGTTTCGATCTTCTTCGTCGGCAGCAGAATCAAGTAATATTTGTTTATTGTATTCTTTGTTTTTCTTCATTACGAGGTGAGGTAGGCTTGTTGCCTCATCCTCATATATTCGGTTTTGTGATCGTTGTCTCCTACCTCCAACAAGGAGGAGACGTTATAGTGCTTTGCCCTCCGTACGCGGTCTAGGACCGATAGGGCCTTGGAGTAGCAACCGCTGGGTTGTGAACCAAGTAAAATAAACGTGTTCATTTATTTTCAGCTGTGCTTACTTTGCGTATCGAACGAACGAAAAAGAAAAGCTTTACGATCGCTATTCACCCCCCCCCCTCTAGCGACGCTTCTCGATCCAAAACAAGGTTATAAGGGAAGTTATCCCTAGGGTTAACCTTGAGAAGACCTAAATGGCCAAGGCTTCTAAGCCTAGAAGGGTCATTAGGAAGGTACTGAGGAAAGATATCCCTAGTGAGTACCTAGTTAACCAAAGGAGCTCAAATTAATTTTGGGTTCCTAGGAGCATGATTCAATTATGCTAAATGAGTTTAGGGTGTGCCAACCTTAAATAGATAGGTAGTTAACTTAACCATGGTAAAGGTGACACTTTAGGGCATTTTCAAAGTATTGTAATACTTTGAAAATGAAATTAGAAATATATCCTAAAAGATTTTAGGATGTGCCAATAGAAATTATAAAGTTTGAAAGTTTGATCAAAATTTGCACAATTAGGTTTTAGAGTCATGGCGTGCCAAGTTTGGTTGTTTTCCACACTTGAGGAAAATTAGACATTATGGAAAAAGTGATATAATTCTAGTAAATGACAATTAGATTTAAAAACTTAGGTATTCTATACCTTTGTATTTTATATTTGTCATGTTTTTGTTGTCATATGTCATGACATGATGATGTGTGCAAATCATATAGGGTTTTAGCAATAGTTTTGGCACACATCTAGTTACATTTCATACTTGTTTCATGCATATTTTTCTTATTTTTCACTTATTTACAATTTTCTAGTTTGGAGATCTACTTTTTCTACTTTCATGTGTATGATGACATTTTTGGAGCTAAAATGGCTCGACAAAGGGAGCTCAAGAGAGGCGAGCATGCTCTGACCGTGTCGCCAAGACACGAGCATGCTTTGGATGAAAAGATGACATCCACTCAGAGTTCTAGAGGAAGACACGGTCAGCCGTGTGAATTTCACATGGTCGTACCTTTGCTAGATGTAGATTCCAGATCATGATTTCCAGACTTCCACATGGTCGACCGTGTGAAATTCACACGGTTGTGTGGCGACATCGCAACTTAAGGAAATCCATTTTCTTAGGCAATTAAGGAAAGTTAGTTTCACCCCTATAAAAAGGAAGGCACGCCTAAACCTAAAGGGGGAGGTTTGATGGCTGAGACGACAAGGAGGTGCCCTAAAAAGCACAGAAGGCTCTCAACGGGGAGAAAGGAAGCGACTCAAGGAACAGAATCAATGCTCCAACGCATAGAAAGGTGGCCAAGACATCTCTAGAAAGCATTCAGGGCATATATTTTATTGTTTAATTTATGTTTGAATTGTAATGCTTAAGGATTCAATGTCTTGTGTGTATCTTTTCATATCTATGGAGTAGTTTTCTCGATTATAGGATTAGGGAGTTACTTGTGCAAGTTGTGTTGGAGAAGGGGCACCAGATAATCGAACCTAGGTTTTGATAATGGCAAAGATTCAAAGTTAAGCTATCTTGTTATCTCATATGTTATGTTGAGTGTGCATGTAATGTATTAGGCTTTGCTAAGGTTGACGACGCCAGGAGAATCTCGGGAAGTCGAGAAACCTCGGTAGTCATATGAATCAACACCAGGAGAATCTCGATGTGATGAGAAACCTCGATGGTCGATTGACCAGGTCGAAAGATGCCAAGAGAACCTCGAGAAGTTGAGGAACCTCGATGGTCAAGTGACCGAAAGCTAAGTGACAGGTCAGAAGGATCGAAGGATAGGAAGATAATAACTTTGTGTGAATAGGATAGGTCATGTCCTCAGTACGGGGACAATCATCGACGACGATCCGACTAAGATTTCCGGAGGAAGGCCTAAGTTGAGATCGGACGGTACAGGACCGTCTCACTGTTCACTATATAGTTCTTGTGCTAACTATGTAATGCAGGTGACTATTCAAGCCATCAACCGACTGGAGGAAAAGGGAAGTCTACTAGATCATCTTCAGTCGACTGATGGAAACTTCAGTTGACTGATGGAAACTTCAGTTGACTGCTAATCAATATGGTCACTTCGAAAAAAGTCAAGATAAGAGCCACAAAATGAGGGAATATAAGCTACTTTAACTCAGATCTAGATCTCAATGAGCTAGAGTTTAGAAAAGATATAAAAGACGAGGTGAGGTACCCTTCATTCATTAGCAAAAAGTTCACAAGTGCTCCATCACTCCAAGTTTGTGCAACAATATCATAACACCGACAAAAGCTTGTCTCCACCATATTTTGTGTCAATACCTTGTTAAGTTTTTGTTTCATTACTTATTTCTTGCTTAGAGGAAAGGTAGGTTTGTTACCTCTTCCTCTACTTCATTTTGTAATCGTTTGTCTCTTACCTCCAATGAGGAAGAGACTTTTTAGTGATTGCCCTTCGGAAGTGATTGAGGATTGCAGGGCCTTGGATTAGTAGTCGGTTGGCTGTGAACCAAGTAAAAAGTGATGTGAGCAAAATATATAGGGTTTTAGGAGTAGTTTTCACTCACATCTCATTACATTTTATGTTTGTTCCATGCATATTTTACTTTGTTTTGCATGCATTTCCTATTTTCTGGTTCGGAGATATGTTCTTTGTACTTTTGTGTGCAGGATAGCATTTCAATGGAAAAACAGTGCACTTTCAGAGCAAAAGAAAGACATTTTGCAGCTGGACATAGAATGGGACACAGCCAGGGCGTGTGGCTACACACAACCATATCCAGGGTTTGAAAATGGCTGCCACAACCTCACGGCCTGGCTGTGTGTTTTCACATGGCCGTGTGGCAGCCAGACAACTTGATGCAATCAGGGTTTTCTCCAGATTTCATGAAGATCCGACCTCATGTCTATATAAAGGAGGCTACGCCCAAACCCTAGGGGGAGGCTCGACGATCGAGACAACACACCGGTGCCCTAAAAAGCACGGGAAACTCACAACGGGGAGGAAGAAAGCCGCCGGAGACCCAAATTCTACACTTCAACATCGGAGAGAAGAGTCACATTGCATTGTAATTTCTGTTCCTTGCTTAATTTATATGGTTTATATGAACATGATCTTGCTTTGTGTTTCTCCTTTCTTATATATGGAGTAGACTCTCCGATTCTAGGATTTGGGAGTAATTTGTATGCGTAGAACATGTTATTCCAAATTTGAATTCTGTTCTTGAATTTCTATTTGCAATTGGCGTTTGGTTTTAGAGCTATAGTTATTGTTTTGGTTTTCTATCTACTGTGCTAGGCGATACGAGGGGTGATAGTCCTTGTATCTAAGATTTAGGAGAATCAAGGAGGAACCTAGGGGTTGATCTCATCTCCCGTAACCGTGGGTAGAAGGATACGATAGAGTAGGAAACACGACGCATTTTTGACTCGTCGTAGGGATCGATTCGACATCCTCGTACCGACTATTCCATCCTAAGTCCAGGGATCGACTTGGTAATGGCAGAGGTAGCTTTCGATAGATGCGAAGGCTCATCAGGGGAGTGTATGATGTCCTTTCCACAAAGTCATAGCTAGAACCCTAGACGAAACCCAATTGACAACGTGTTCTGTGACACACAAACGAAATCAAAATCCTAGAATCCCTTCCAAAATCTCGCAACATAGTTTCTTTCTTCTTCCGTGTGACACCATATTGAGTTGGGACCGCCGTCAACCCTCGCATTCACAACCATTAAATCTGAATTCCTAATAATAACCTCTACCTACTAAATCGGTACTCGAATCTCAATCCCTGTGGGATCGATAATCTTTTTATTACTTGATGACATCCATGCACTTTGTGGGCATTGAGCACGAGGCTGCACTTTGAGTCCTCGATGGTCTCCATCACGAGATTTGAGGTCACGTTCGCATACATCAAATTTTTAGCGCTGTTGCTGGGGACTAATTGATTCGATATCGAATCGAAAGTGGACAGTTGGATCGGACTTATGCTAGGTTTGTTTTCTTGTTTTATTTTATATTATTTCAGTTTTATTTCATTTTAGATTTTTTCTATTCAATTTTCAGTTTAGATTAATTACATCTTTCTTTCTTTCAATTTTTAGTAGTGCTCCAGTAAAAAGAAAAAGAAAAAAAAGGGGGACTCTTGCCAACCCACTGTTGTTGCTCTTTCTTTATTTATAATTTCTTGCATATAACAATGCATGCTTTTACTCATGATTATAGTCAATTTAATGTTGTAAGTTTTGGTAACATTTATTGTGAGCATTGTGGTGAAACATGACATACCATTAACGATTGTCCGGATATATTCAAACCTTCACAATTTTAACAAGAAGATGCCATCTATAATTACAACCAGTGGCCACAAGATGATTCCTATTCATATAGTTATCACCCTGGCTACTTAAATCCTCAATATTGTCTACCTAAATCCCGACTTGAGCAGATGATGGAAGATTTCATTCAAACACAACAAGAGACGAACGATGAATTCCGACGGTGGCATTCGCAGACAAAGACTCAATATTGTTTCCCATGCGAGAACGAGTGCTATGAATCACCATGCAAATTTTATCCAAAACTAAGTCTCCACCCAGAAGCCTTGCAAAATAAAGTTACTAGGGAATGCAAGGAGCATAGTCAACAATTCATGGAGTTTATGTGACAAAATCTAGTAGATGAAGAAACCAAATGACTAGAAGGTGGCTTTGATGATTGGATTACACCTAATATGGTAGAGACTCACTTTGAGCGAATGAATGAGGATGTAGATGACATAGGAAGTGAAGAAGGACAATCTATTCAATCACCACTGGAAGAAGAACTTGAGGATTATATAATTGATACGTTAATCGAGGAGTGCATTGCTTCAATCCAAACACCTCCTAACCTCAAGGATCTAGAAGAGCCTACCTTAACCCTCACCGAAACTTTAGCTACCAATAACGAAGCCCATTTAGTGATTTGTAATGATAAAATTTCATTCGACATAATAGAATCTGCTAATCAATATTTTGTTGAGGATGCCCATGGTGAGTTATGTTATTTACAACATTTGGACAAAATAGAATATTATGATCAAACTCCTAATGATTACTTAAAGATAAGCATGTTCACTCTCGAACCAAGGAAGGCAACCAATAAATATCTTGCCCCTCCACGAGCAAGATTTAAGAGATATGGTGATAAGGGACCATAAGGGAGGAGGCGTAAGGTGAACAAATATCTTGCTCCCCCACGAGCAAGATTCAAACACATCAAATGAAACATAGGAATAAGGTCGAGCTAAAAGACCTTAAACAAAGCACTTCTTGGGAGGCAACCCAAGTTTAGATTTTGTGTTTATTTCTTATTAGTTTGTTACATTCGTTTGTTTTGAACTTTGATTTCCATTCATTTAGCATTTTAACATGAATTAGGACTAGAAAGAACTTACTAGGTAAAAGTAAAATCACTTTGAACCCACACGACTGAGCGAGTAAGAAGAATGCAGACCGTTGTGCACTGTGAGAAAGAGACGGGGGACACACGGACTGGTTGTGTGTTTTCACACGGTCGTGTCCCTTCTTCCAGTGACGCACATGGCTTGGCTGTGTGTTTTCACATGACCGTGTCGCATAGGGGTTAAATGGCCAAGCAGTGTGTTTTCACCCCAAATGCGACGTGTGCTTTGGTTCCTCTCGCCCTAGACATGTAAATCCTTCTTCCCCACCACCTAGAAGCCTTTCCAACCTTCAAGGAAGCTCAAAAGAAGTAAAGATGAGGAGAACCAAGCAAGTGGCATATCGATCCGGAGCTTCGGAGCGATGAACAAGGAGAATGAAAGCCCCTCAAGCTCCGGAGGAAGGTAACACCTTACCAACCCTTCTCTTTCGCAATAATGAGCATAGGGAAAGATTTGATATGCTCTCTACTAGAAGAATCACCGCTACTAGGTACCATGACGAAGATCTCTTAGAATCCCTAGGTTTGTTTGTTGACATTCAAGCCCTATTTGCAAAAATGGGGTGGGAAGAGATAATGGGGATAAGACACCCAACATACCCTAGGATAGTTCTAGAATTTTTTAGCTCTTTAGAAGCAGAAATCTTAATGGGAAGAGAGAGCGAAGAGGTTAGGGTTACCTTTAGACTATTTGACATAGTGCATGAATGGACACTACACCAATGGAACACATGCTTTGGCTTACCTAGTGTGGGAGAGCAAAGAACCCCTCTTGGGTTTAACTCTCGGATCTTTTGGACCGAATTGATAGGAGAGTACGCTTACAACCCTTCTAGGGCCAAAGCATCGCACCTCCAAAACCTCATTTTTCGATACCTGCACCGAATCATGGCAAGTACCATTTTTGGTTGTGGAGAGAGTGACGGTGTAGTGAGAGCTAGTGAGTTGCTTTGCTTATGGGACATGCTACAAGAAATGAGTAGCATTGATGTAGAGTTTCATTTCATTAGACACTTAGTGAAAATGGGCAAAGCGGCCATAGGATGGGGTATGACTACACTACGCTAGATAGCATAGAGGGGAGCCCTAGGATTGACCTGGGAGTGTGTATGGCCATGAAGATGATTGTAAGAGAAAGCACTCCTTATGCTTTGTAAGGAAAAACCTATCATCCCTTAGGCTCCCCTACCCCGATTGTACCACCATCACCACACGTGCCAACTAGTGCTTAGACCTGATAGTGGAGTCCCCGCCATATAAGGAACCATCCACATTGACACCCATCTCTCCCCCTTTACATCACTCTCCCTCCAGTCCACGCATGCATAGGAGCCCACCTAGTCCATGTTGACATGAGCCTGCACCTGCACCACCACCTTTTTCTACGTTTGAGCAGGATGCAGGTACATCTGCCTATGATTTGTCGGAGTTTCGATCGTGCCTCGATGACATATATGTCGAGCAGCAAACGCAGAGGCAGCGATGGGAGAAGTAAAGTACCTACACATAGGTAGAGTTTCAGGGCTTCCGGGAGCACTTCCAGCGAGCCGAGGAGTTCTACGGTGAGGCCCGTGTCTACTTCTAGGAGGAGGCTGCCCATCGCCAAGAGGAGGCCACCTACCGCCGGGAGATACGGCAGCACATCCGTGCCTAGGAGGCATAGTGGGCTAGGGAGGAGGAGCACCGAGCAACCACTGCATCCACCAGCTCTTAGATCGACCACATGTAGATGTGGCATCAGCGGCTCAACAGCAGGTTCTCCCAGGATCCCGAGATGTCGAAGCTACCAAACTTTCCACCTCGTCCACCATACTATAGGTATGCTTTGCTTAAGTCTGGGAGGGCCCCAAGTCTTGATTTATTGTGTTTCTAGCAGTAGTATTTGCATTTTAGTTTTAGTTAGCATTCATTTATTCATGCATAGTGTGTTTAGTTTCTTTCTGCACTTAGTTTTTGCTATCTTTAAGCTACCTCAGTAGTATTTTTAAAGTTACTTACATGAGTTATTTCCATAGGTAGCTTAACTTCATTTATCTCATGGTACTTTATTTTATTTGCTCTAATGAATGTTCTAGATTTACACTGGTTAGCTTTATTTTTACACCTACACATGTCGAACATTCTGAAAGGGACAATCTAGTATGTACCTAGTTATGATTCATCTCAGTAGTCTAGTACTTTGAAATCCATAGGTGACTCTAGATTTAGCATTTTAGTTACTGAAGATGCTCAGATCGTGGAAGCCCATTCGGAAAAATCAAAATCCAAAAAAAAAAGATAGTGAGAAAAATTGGAAAAAGATTATGAGGGATAAAAAAAATAGTTGTCGTGGGTGGAAATGATTAGGTGCCCCTTTGAGACCGAGTTAGGTTACTGGGGAAATACCAACCAATTTCTCTCAATATTGAGCACGCCTTTGAAAATTTGTGCTAGATCTAGGGAACGACCCTCGCTTTGGGCAGGTAAGTGCCTAATAGTCAGAGACCTTAGGAAAGCTATAGGATGGCCACTTGATTTACTATAGAATGAGTATCCCCTAAGAAGATTCACTTAGCACGTGCAAGAGAAGCTAACTTATTGAATTTTTAGAACATATCTATTTTACTTTGATTGAAAATACCACTTGATAAATCTAGTTAATATGCTAAGTATGGAACAATACCTTTTTAAAATTTTATGGCACTGAGGTTTGCTTGAGGACAAGCAAAGACTTAAGTCTGGGGGAATTGATGTGAGCAAAACATATAGGGTTTTAGGAGTAGTTTTTGCTCACATCTCATTACATTTTATGTATGTTTCATGTATATTTTACTTTGTTTTGTATTCATTTCCTATTTTCTGGTTCGGAGATCTGCTCTTTGTACTTTTGTGTGCAGGATAGCATTTCAATGGGAAAACGACGCACTTTCGGAGCAAAAGAAGGGCATTTTACAGCTGGATGCAAAAGGGGACACGGCCAAGGCGTGTGGCTACACACGTCCATGTCCAGGGTTTGAAAATGGACACCACAACCTCACACACAACTTGGATGTGTGTTTTCACATGGCCGTGTGGCGGCCAGACAACTTGATGAAATCATGGTTTTTTCTAGATTTCACGAAGATCCGGCCTCATGTCTATATAAAGGAGGCTACGCCCAAACCCTAGGGGGGAGGCCCGATGGCTGGGATGACACACCGGTGCCCTAAAAAGCATCGGAAACTTGTAACGGGGAGGAAGAAAGCAACTGGAGACCCAAATTTTGCACTTCAACACCGAAGAGAAGAGTCACATTGCATTGTAATTTCTGTTCCTTACTTAATTTCTATGGTTTATACGAACATGATCGTGCTTTTTGTTTCTCCTTTCTTATTTATGGAGTAGACTCTCCGATTTTAGGATTAGGGAGTAGTTTGTGTGCATAGAATATGTTATTCCAAATTTGAATTCTGTTCTTGAATTTCTTGTTGGTGCAATCAGCCTAGGTCAAGATTGACCGGACTCGAGTTTGACTCGAGCGATGTTTTGATGTTTGACATGAAGGTTTGACATTGATGTTTGACATTGATGTCTGATAATGTTTTGGGGAGATTGTTGGTGCAATCGACCCAGATCATGATTGACCTGACTCGAGTTTGACTCGAGGGGGATTTTGATGGTTGACTGGAGTTGACCATGGCATGGAAAGTCCAACATGGTTTGGCAAGGAAAAGTCCAAGCTTGAGTCTTGGCATTTGGAAAGTCCAAGGGGTTTGATATTGGCGGTGTAAAGTCCAAGGGTGAAGTCTTGGCAGTATAAGTCTAATGGTTGGTGGCGTAAAGTCCAAGCGGAGTCTTGGCAGCATAAGTCAAATGTGCCTTGGCGGTTTAGACACCGTTAGCATGACATAGTCGATGGAAGCACCTGAAGGCTAGCGTATGGATGAACAAGTCATGGATGACTTGGAGGGATCCGATAGGCACGAGGCTGACGGAGGTGGATAGAAGGCTTAGGTCTAAGCTAAGGGTGTTCTAGCAAGTATGGGGGCACCATACTTGGGTTAAATTTCATGTTTGAGGTTAAAACCTCATGTTTGAGGTGTATCAGTCGACTGGTACCATGTGGCAGTTGACTGGTGTGAGTCAACTAGGGTTTGACTATGGGTAGTGCCCTAGCAGTCGACTGCCAGAGGTGGGTAGTTGACTGCTGGATCGAGCAGTCGACTGATCTTGTGATTAGTCGATTGGTGCTCGATATTTCGAGCACAGAATGGAGTCAGACTCAACTACTGGGGTTAGCAATCGAGTGAAGGCTCGATCAGTCGATTGATGGACATGATCAGTCGACTGATGTCCTATCCGTTGGACTTTTCCAGCATGGATTGCACTATTGTCTCATAGCAACAGTGTCATCAGTCGACTAATGGTCCCGATCAGTCGACTAATAGCCGAAATCCAGCCCAAGCAGCAGCTATAAAGGAAACTCATGGAGGAGGATTTTGTAACCAGTTCTTGAGGAGTTTTGGGGCAATTTGATGCTGCAAATCAGGGTCTCCAAGTGCATTTCAAGCAACCATCAAGCAAGCAATCAAAAGAGAAATTGTAAAGTATTGTTTTCTTTACTTGTGTATTTCATTTGTATCTTGCTTGTATTTGTTTCTTACTATTTTAATAGCTATTGTACGAGGTTTCTCCACTGCTGGATTGTTCTGAGAAGGAGTTTATTATTTTAGTGGTGTTTGTGGCATCGCTAGAGCTTTTTAGAGCTTGATCCATGGAGTATGAACCATTCGGTTCTGAACCACGTTATATTCTTGTGTAGTGTTTGTGATTGTGTATCATGTTATAGTTTTTATTATTATTCTGCTGCGCACTAACACAATTTGTAGACGCAATCGCGAACGAATTCCATCGACGCATCCACGACACTATTCACCCCCTCTAGCGGTCATCGAATCCTCAACAATTGGTATCAGAGCTAGGAGCTCTTCTACGGATTAACACCTGGGAGCAACACCGCTAGAGGAAGAAAGATGGATGTTCAAGAGACGTTTAGATAGGATATCAACACGCCAGTCCCATATGCTTTCTATTGATGAGAGAGCTTCAACCAATGGAAGGCAAGGATTAAAGACTTCTTGATGATAAGGGACTTTGAGGAGTGGTCCATTTTGACGGAAGGATTCGAATATCCAAGAGAACTAAAGAGGGGGCTTCCTCAAAAAGAAGAGATGGACTGAGGAGCAACTCCAAGCCTTTGAGAAAAATGATAAGGTAATAAAATTTTTGGTTGATTTGATTCCTAACAACATTGTGTGTATGTTAGGTAATTACATGGATGCCAAAGAGCTTTGGAGCGATTTGGCCAAGCTTCATGAAAATCCAGAACCGATCCAAGAAGACTTGGAAGAGGAGGAGACCGAAGAAGAAGCTTCATCGTCATCACAAGAAAGTGAGGAGTCAGAAGTTGAGAAAGAGTCAACTTCTGGATCGGAGGAAGAAGTAGAAAAGGTGGAAGAAGCCCCCACCTCTAGGATTGAGGGGGAGGAGATTAGAGCATCCTCAATACCGGAGCAATAAGAAGAACCATCTACATCCGGTCGAGAGGAAGAGCAAGCTCAAGAGACTCTCACCACCACCCTAGATGACTCAAACACCTCAATTTCAAATAAAATTCATATAATGTGTTTTGAGTGCAGGGAGTTTGGGCACTATAAGAGCAAGTGCCCAAAGAAGGTCAAGAAAAGTCCACCGTCACCTAAAAGTCAAGAAAAGTCAAAGGATGCCGGTGTCCCCACCAAGAAGATCAAGGAGCTCGTAGTATGCTTCAAGTGCCATAAGAAGGGGCACTATGGAAGTCAATGCCCTAGGAAGAAGGAAATCAAAGATAAGGAAGGAGCATCACAAGTAGGGGGAGCCTCTAAGTCAAACTCTAAGGTATATTTTAATGCACTTTCTAGTTCTAATTTAAATGTCAAAAAGCATGCTAGGAATAATTTTAACAATCTTGATATTGTAAATGAAAAGCATGCTAGAAACAATAAATATTTTTATCTAGGTTCTAAGAGTGTTAATTTTTCAAATAAGGAGAAATTTAGGACTAATGTGCCTATAAAAACTCTTCCTAAGGAAAGCATTAGGAAAATAAAAAACCATTTAGGTATTAACCCTAAGAAGGGTAGGCATATGCTTAGAGGAAATGGTAATGCCCAAAGATTAAATCAAGATTCAAAAATTGGGCAATTAGAAAAGGAAAATCAAGCCTTGAGATCAAAGCTTGAGAAACTTGAAAAGACCCTTGCAAAAATGACAAATCAAATGCAAAGGTCAAATGGTCAAACTCTAAGGTCTAGAAGTCAAAGTCAAAACCTAGGGCATAGGTGACAAGAGTCAACCAATGGCAAGAAAGGTTTGGGTCACAAACCTAAGCCTAAGGTGACTTATCATAGTGTTCCATTTGATTATGGAACACAAACTAGGTCTAGGAAAGCCAAGGTCAATAGGGAAGTCATCCCTAAGGTTGACCAAGGTAGGTGCCTAGTGGCTAGGGTTTCGAAGAAACCTAAGGTGACCACTAAGAAGGTTACAAGGGGAGTCACCCCTAGAGTTAACCATGACAAGACCACAATGACCAAGGCTAACAAGCCTAGAAGGGTCATTAGGAGGGTATCTAGGGAGGTTATCCCTAAAAAAATACCTAGTAAACCCTAGGAGCTCAAATAGGTTTTGGGTTCCTAAGAGCGTGATTGATTCAGGCTCAATGGGTTTGGGTGTGCCAACCTTAAATGGATGGGTAGTTAACCTAACCATGGTAAAGGTGACACTTTAGGTAATTTTCAAGGTTATGGATACCTTGGAAATAGATTTGATTTTTAATCCTAAAAGATTTTAAGATGTGCCAATACATTTTTGGGATTATGGAAAATCAATTAAATTGACATAATTTAGGTCATAGTGTGCCATTTTGGGTTTTTGGCACACTTTGGAAGATAAATGATAATATGGCAAAAAATACTTAATAATGACAAATGGTAATCAATATTAAATTTTAGGTATTATTATACCTATACATCTTATTTTTCATGCCTTGTTTGTCATATAACATGTCATGACATCATATTTATTTTTAATCATTTAATATGTCATGATCATGTTTAGGATTAAGGTTAAAAATGTCATGTGTTTTTAGATTATATCATATGTCATGACATTATGATCATTGGCCATGCTTAATTATGTTATCATTTATGCCATGATCATTCATGCATTTAATTTGATTAAAATTGATTTAAGGACAATGACATGACTTGAAGTCCCATCTATAAGGGAATCAAGTAGTGTTGCCTTAGAAAATGCACGAGACTTTAGTTTAAGATAAACCAAAACCCACATCTCACATCTAACTTGACATGTATGTGTATTTATACACCCTAGATATATGCGAGATGCTAAGATATGAGTTAAGTTCAAGGTGCATAGTTGTTGCATCTAGATGAACTAAAACTCATCTTATCTTAATTGTGGATCATTGGGAAAGCTTGTGTACAAGTCATGTACATTAAGCCCAAGGAATATGATCTAATATAGGTTTTTAAAAATATTTTAAAATCATTTTAGAAAACTTTGGTGAAGTCTATCTTTTGATAACAATCACCATTGATGAAGTTGAACAAACTGAGCTAAAACATTGAAGTTTTTCTTCACTTTTGAACTTTGTATCAATTTCGATATTTTATGGGTAAAATATTTTTCTAACATTTTTCACCCATTGTATTAGCCATAAGTATTATACGTATGAATTTTCATGATTTTTTGATATACGTAAAATTACTTATACTTTTCCAAATTTTATTTTTGATAACTGAAATTCTGATTTTGATTTATCGATCATTCACTTGTTGTGATTGGGTTACGAGACGATCGTGATCTCGATAAGTCGACGACCAAGCTGATTTCGAGAAAAATAAGATTGTTTAGCCCATTTTCAGCTACGGTAAAGTTCTCTAACCACTCCTAACCCTAGGATATGCCTTGGGATGCATTATAAAGGGTGAAAATCCATTGGATATGGATTAGGAGAGTTATTAGGGTGATGTATCAAATTTAAGGTATGGGAAAGTTCAATGTTGAACTTTGAACCTTATTTTTGATGGTTTAGAGTTCCTATTGGCTTAGGGACTTCCCAAGGACATTGTTGGTGCAATGGTCAAGGGGGAGCAAGCCTTTAGGGGGAGGTATTCATCATGGGATGATGGATAGTATTTTTCCTCATGAGGGGGAAAATGGGAATTTTGAGATACCCAATTTGGAAATTGGGAGAGTTTGTAGGATTGCCTCTCTTGAGTGATATAAGACTTATCACTAGGAAGATTGTAGGTATCCTAGGTATTTTGGACCAAGGGAGAGATTGTAAGATCTCATTGGGACATGAGACATTGACCTTCTTGGAGATACCTTTTTGATGTTAGTCAAAAAGGGGGAGAATGTTTGGGGAGAATGTTTGGGAGAATTTATGAGATTACCAATTTGGGATAATTCGTAAGAAGATTTGAGTTAGTGTTCTAACTCAAACGTTTGTTTTTTTTATCAAACATCAAAAAGGGGGAGATTGTTGGTGTAATCGGCCCAGGTCACGATTAACTGGACTCGAGTTTGACTCGAGCGATGTTTTGATGTTTGACATGAAGGTTTTACATTGATGTCTGATAATGTTTTGGGGAGATTGTTGGTGCAATTGACCCAGGTCATGATTGACCGAACTCGAGTTTGACTTGAGGGGGATTTTGATGATTGACTGGAGTTAACCATGGCATGGAAAGTCCAACATGGATTGGCAAGGGAAAGTCCAAGCTTGAGTCTTGGCATTTGGAAAGTCCAAGGGGTTTGATATTGGTGGCGTAAAGTCCAAGGATGAAGTCTTGGCAGCATAAGTCCAATGCTTGGCGGCGTAAAATCCAAGCGGAGTCTTGGCAGCGTAAGTCCAATGTGCCTTGGCGGTGTAGACACCGTTAGCATGACATAGCCGATGGAAGCTTCTGAAGGCTAGCATATGGATGAACAAGTCATGGATGACTTGGAGGGATCCGATAGGCGCGAGACTGATGGAGGTGGCTAGAAGGCTTAGGTCTAGGCTAAGGGTGGTCTAGCAAGTATGGGGGCACCATACTTGGGTTAAACCTCATGTTTGAGGTGTATCAGTCGATTGGTACCATGTGGCAGTCGACTGGTGTGAGTCAACTAGGGTTTGACTGCGGGGAGTGCCCTAGCAGTCGACTGCTAGAGGTGGGTAGTTCATTGCTGGACCGAGCAGTGGACTGATCTTGTGATCAGTCACTGGTGCTCGGTATTTCAAGCACAAAATGGAGTCGGACTCGACTGCTGGGGTTAGCAGTCAAGTGAAGGCTCGATCAATCGACTGATGGACATGATCAGTCAACTGATGTCCTATCCATTGGACTTTTCGAGCGTGGATTGCACCGTTGTCTCACAGCAACAGTGTCATCAGTCGACTGATGGTCCCGATCAGTCGACTGATAGCCAAAATCCAGCCCAAGCAGCAGCTATAAAGGAAGCTCATGGAGGAGGATTTTGTAACTGGTTCTGAGGAGTTTTGGGGCGATTTGCTACTGCAAATCAGGGTCTCCAAGTGCATTTCAAGCAACCATCAAGCAAGCAATCAAAAGAGCAATTGTAAAGTGTTGTTTTCTTTACTTGTTATGTATTTCATTTGTATCTTGCTTGTATTTGTTTCTTACTGTTGTAAGAGCTATTGTACGAGGTTTCTCCACCTCTAAATTGTTCCGAGAAGGAGTTTATTGTTTTAGTGGTGTTTGTGGCATCGCTAGAGCTCTTTAGAGCTCGATCCGTGGAGTAGGAACCATTCGGTTCCAAACCATGTTATATCCTTATGTAGTGTTCGTGATTGTGTATCGTATTATAGTTTTTATTATTATTCCACTGTGTACTAGCATAATTTGTAGATGCAATTGCGAACGAATTCATCGACGCATCCACGACGCTATTCACCCCCCTCTAGAGGTCACCGAATCCTCAACATTTCTATTTACAATTGGCATTTGGTTTTAGAGCTATAGTTATTCTTTTGGTTTTCTATCTACTGTGCTAGCCAATATGAGGGGTGACAATCCTTGTATCTAAGATTTAGGAGAATCAAGGAGGAACCTAGGGGTTGACCTCATCTCCTGTAACCGTGGGTAGAAGGATGAGATAGAGTAGGAAATGCACCGCATTTTCGACTCGTCGCAGGGATCGATTTGGCATCATTGTACCAACTATCCCGTCCTAAGTCCAGGGGTCGACCTGGTAATGGCAGAGGTAGTTTTCGATAGATGCAAAGGCTCATCGAGGGAGTGTATGATGTCCTTTCCACAAAACTGTAGCTAGAATGCTAGATGAAACCCAATTGACAATGTGTTCTGCGACACAAAAACAAAACCAAAATCCTAGAATTCCTTCCAAAATCTCGCAACATAGTTTCTTTCTTCTTCCGTGTGACACTGTATTGAGTTGGGACCGCCGTCAACCCTTACATTCACAACCATTAAATCTGAATTCCGAACAATAACCTCCACCTGCCAAATCGGTACTCGAATCTCAAACCTTGTGGGATCGATAATCTTTTTATTACTTGATGACATCTATGCACTTGTGGGCATTGAGTGCGAGCGCGCGCTTCGAGTCCTCGAAGGTCTCCGTCGTGAGATTTGAGGTCGCGTTCGCATGCATCAAAAAGCCCTTGTGTCTATTATGTTTTTTATTTTCATGTTTTCGCTGCATTTACTTCATTTTAAAATGAAAAGAAATGGTTTTTTAAATACGCTATTCACCCCCCTTAGCGGTTCTCGATCCTATAAGTTGGACATGCTAGTTCAAATATATTTCAACTTTTCTTGATTATATTTGTAGTTTATGATATCTAGTTTTAATGATAATTGCATCTTGGTTCTATTCCTACTGTGCTTAGTGGAATTAGAGGACGAAAGCCTCTATATCGAAACCTAGGAGAATCAAGGAGGAACCTCCTGGTTATCCTCCCTTCCAAAATCGTAGGAAATAGGTCGTGAAAGAGTAGGACATGAAATATGATTCACCTGCTCATGGGGACACATAGGACATCTTAGAGCTCTATTAACCTATTCCAGCATAAGGCCCAAAGTAGGAGAAATCAATGTTGGAACGTAGTTGGCCGGCTAGAGGGGAGTGAATAGCCCTCAATCGTCGTACGATGAAATACGATCATTCGTCGTGCGTCGCTTGTCTATAATTATCATTAGCACAGTGGAAACAATAGAAACAAATAGAAATACTAACAACAACACAAGCACACACAAATACACACGATATACGTGGTTCAGAACCGAATGGTTCCTACTCCACGGGCCAGCTCACCGAGCTCTAGTTATGCACACGACACTAACTAACACTCCTTCTCGACAACATGTCGGAGGTGGAGAAACCTCGTACAAGCAATTACAAAGTAATACACGAAGTACAAACAAGAATACAAATACAATACAAAAGAAAACTTTTCACCGATTGCTTTTGATCACTTGCTTGTTGCTTGCTTTTGTTTGCTCTTGAAGGTCTGGAATGCAACAATAATTCCCCTCCAAAGTCACCCCAAAAGTCTTGGCGAAATCTTCCATCTCGAGCTCCATTTATAACCTGCATCGAGTTGATTCCGCGCCCATCAGTCGATTGGTCCTGTAGCCATTGTCTTACAACGACCAGATCCACATTGGACAAGTTCCAATGGATCACCCATCAGTCGACTGATGATAACCATCAGTTGATTGCTGACCTCATAGTCGACTACCCAATCGACTACAGAGCGTTCTGTGCCCACGACACTTCCATCAGTCGACTTCCATCCCTCAGCAGTTGACTGGTATCGACATCAGTCGACTGCCAGTCCTTGACAGTCGACTGCCAGGCCACAAAACTACAGTCTAACACCAGTCGAACCGACACCAATGCCAATTGGCTGCTATTGGGTAAAACCTCAAACACTAAGTTATTTGAGCATCCAATCGTCTGGTAAACCCTCAAACACCACGTTTAGGCCTCCGACACTCAGTCTTAGCCACTTGGCCAAGTCCACCTCATCCTCTCATGGAGTTCCCCACCGAAGCTCTCTTCCCTCGACCTACGTCCCTCGGATGCACCAAGCGCACGACTTCGCAATGCCATCCGTCGCGTCTCTTGCCCTTGAAGTATGCTTCCCTTGGGCCTCACTCCATTCGCTCCCTGTCCGGCGATCCCTTGGATGCACCAAGCGCACGACTTCGCAATGCCATCCTTCACTGACTCAAGGACCCCGAGCCTAGTGAACTTGCCAAGTCCTCAAGACTACCCACACCAAGCCTCATGCTTGGATTTTCCATGCCAAGCCCCAATGCTTGGACTTTCACCGCCAAGGCTACACACTTGGACTTACATGGCCAACCCATATTGAACTTTCCAACACCAAGCCCTATGCTTGGATTTTCCCAACACTAAGCCCCATGCTTGGACTTTTCACCACCAAGGCTACACACTTGGATTTATGTGGCCAACCCATGTTGGACTTCCCATGACAATCCTATGTCATGTGTTTTGTCTAACATCAAAATATAGTTCGAGTCAAACTCGAGTCCTAAGCCGATTGCACCAACAATCTTTCCCTTTTTGATGTTTGACAAAACCTTAAACCCAAGTCTACCAATTATCCCCAATTGGCAATTCTCACATCCCAATGAGAATTCCAACTATCCCAATTGGTAACTTCTCCTCCTTTTTGACATACATCAAAAAGGTCCTTCCCAAGGGTATGAATATCTCATATCCCAATGAGATCTTATAATCTCTCCCTTGGAGGAACACACGCCTACAATCTTTCTAGTGATAAGTCCCATATCACTTAAGAGAGGCAACCCAATTTTCCTCCCATGAGGAAAAATACACATCCATCTTCCCATGATGGATACCTCTCCCTAAAGGCTTGCTCCCCCTTGACCATTGCACCAACAATGTCCTTGGAGAGTCCCTAAGCCAATAGGAACATTAAACAATCAAAATTAAGGCAAAGTTCAATAATGAACTTCTATCCACCTTAAAATTGATACTCACCCTAAACACTTCTCCTAATCCATATCCAATGGATTTTCACCCTTTCTAATGCTCTCCATAGCATGTCCTAGGGTTAGGAGTGGTTTGGGGACCAAAACATAGATGAACATGGGCCTAACAACCAAGGTTTTCCCAAAATCAGCTTGGGCAGTCGACTATATCAGATATCTAGGCTTCCCTTTCTGGCTTCCATGGCAGTCGACTGATAACTGCAAACACAGTTTTCAAGTTTTTCAGAAATGAAATTTTAAAATTCGTAAGTAAATATACATAAGGTTAAAAAAACATGAAATTTTGTATGTATATTACTTATTACAATCATTATGGGTGAAAAATATTAGAAAATTATTTTACCCACAAATTAGTGAGATTGACACAAAGTTCAAAAGTTAAGAAATGCTTCAATATTGAGCCCTCTTTGTATCATCCCATTCAATGGTGATTGCTATCAAAAGATAGACTTCACCAAGGTTTTTCAAAATGTTTTTGAAATGTTTTTAAAACCTTTAATTCCTTTTTTCTAAACATCTCACTTGTATCTACATGTGTAAAATACATACAAGTCAAATATTAGTGAGATGTGGGGTCTTTGTTATTTAGGGTTTCATGCACATTTCTAGGCAATAATATTTGATTCCCTTCAAATCATGTCTTAGTCCTTAAATCTTTTTTATTTATCCATGAATGATGATTATGGCATAATGATAACAAGAATAAAACATGTGCCAAAATCATGATGCCATGGCATATGAATGAAATCTAAGCATACATAGCATATAGAAATAACCCTAAAAATGACCATGACATTTTATATGATAAAACTAAATATGATATCATGTTATGGAAAGGCAAACAAAGCATGACAATTATAAGATGCTAAGGTATAAAATACCTAAGTGTTAAATTCAAATTGCCATTTCTAAGATTAAACCAATTTTTTCCTTAATGCCATTATCCCCCTAGTGTGCCACAAACCCAAAATGGCACACCAATACTTCTAAGACCTAATTGTGGCAATTTAATTATTTTTCATCTTCTCAAACCACATTGGCACATCCTAATGTGTCAACTCACCATGGCTAGGTTAACTACCCATCGACTTAGGGTTGACACACCCTAACCCATCTAGCGTGAATCAATCACGCTTCTAGGAACCCAATACCTATTGGAGCTCCTTGGGTTAACTAGATATTCACTTGGGATAACTTCCCTAGATACCTTTCTAATGACCCTTTTAAGTTTTGACACCTTAGTCATTTGGGTCTTTCCTAGGTCAACTCTAGAGGTGACTCCTCCTTTGACCTTCTTAGTGGCTTTCTTGGTTTTTCTTAAGTCCTTAGCCACTAAACACACACCATGGCTAGTCTTAGGGATAACTCCCCTATTAGCCTTAGTTTTCCTAGACCTAGAAATTGTTCCATAATTAAATGGGACATTATGGTAGGACATAGGTTTGTGACACAAACCTTTCTTGCCCTTGGACATTTCTTGTTTCCTAAGCTTTAAATTTTGATTACTAGACCCCTTAAATGATTTTGTCATAATTTTAAGGGTCTTTTCCAATTTTTCTAGCCTTGACCTCAAGGCTCTCCACCTCTAATCTTCCCAATTTTGATCTATCATTAGATTTTTGGGAATTGTTTTTCTTTTTAGGCATATGCCTAGATTTCTTGGGGTTATTGCCCAAGTTCTCTTCTATTCTCCTAATTGACTCCCTAGGTAGGGTTGGTCTAGTGTTATTGGTCCTAGGTTTGTCCTTAGATAAACTAATATGCTTGACACCTAGACAAACATATTTATTCCTACTAGCATGCTTTTCATTAATCATGGCAAGTGAACTAAAATAATTTTTAGCATGCTTATAATCCTAGAAATTGAAGGTGCATTAATTGAATTTACCTTAGGGTTAGCTTTGGATGCTCCCCCTACATGAGATGCTCCTTCTTGCCACTTCTTCCTCCCCTTAGGGCATTGGCTTCTATAATGCCCCCTTTGGTTGCATTTGAAGCACACAATGTGCTCCTTGCTTCTAATTGTGGGGACTACGGCATTTTTGACTTTTGGTGTCGGTTGAGCCTTCTTCACCTTCTTGAGACACTTACTTTTATAGTGCCCTTGTTCCCTACACTCAAAGCATGTTATATGATTTTTATTTATAATCATAATACTTGAGTTACCTAGGGAATTTTCGCTTCTCCCGGATGTTGAAGCTTCTTCTTGAACTTGTTCCGGGATGGAAGACCTCTCCTCCCCCTCAATGCTAGAGGTGGAGGTCTCCACCAAATCATAAACATCATCGAAGGTGGATGGTGATTCCTCAACATCCTCGGATCCAGATGTTGATGAGCATTCTTCCTCTTCATGGACCAATGTGGGCTCTTCATAAAATTTGATCACCTTGCCCCATAGGTCCTTTGCATCCCTATATTCACCAAGTCTAGACCAAATATTGTTAGGAATCAAATCACTAAGCAATTTGATTACCTTGAGATTTGTCTTGAAGTCCTTGATTTGGTCTTGGGTCCACCTTGACTTCTCAATTTGCCTATTTTCTTCATCCCTAGGCATTTTGAAACTGTTTTCTAGAATTAACATAATATCAAAATCGGTTTCTAGATATACCTCCATTTTTCTTCTCCACCATTGAAAGTCTCCTTCGAAATTTGGTAGTTGGAGGTTGTAGCCGACCATCTTGTAGTTCTTGTGTTGGCGGTAAGTCCTCGACAAACTCCTTGGCTCTGATGCCACTTGTTGGAATGTAGGTGGCCGGCAAGAGGGGGTGAATAGCCCTCAATCGTCATATGGTGGAATACGATCGTTCGTCGTGCGTCGCTTGTATACAATTGTCGTTAGTGCAGCGAAAAAAATAGAAACAAATAGAAATACTAACAACAACACAATTACACGCAAATACACACGATATATGTGGTTCGGAACCGAATGGTTCCTACTCCACGGGCCAGCTCACCGAGCTCTAGTTATGCGCACGACACTAACTAACACTCCTTCTCGACAACATATCGGAGGTGGAGAAACCTCGTTCAAGCAATTACAAAGTAATACACGAAGTATAAACAAGAATACAAATACAATACAAAAGAAAACTTTTCACCGATTGCTTTTGATCACTTGCTTGTTGCTTGCTTTTGTTTGCTCTTGAAGGTCTGGAATGCAATAGTAATTCCCCTCCAAAGTCACCCCAAAAGTCTTGGTGAAATCCTCTGTAGGATCGAGTGAACTGAGAGAGGGGGGTGAATCTCGGTATTTTGTAATTTTAAATTAATTTTATATTATTTATTCTAATCAGAATATACAGCAGAATATAAAGACAATTATCAACACAGGCAATTTACTTGGTTCACAACCCAGACTGGGTTGCCACTCCAAGGCCCGTAGCTCTCCCGCGAGCTACCTCGATGGGCAATTCACTAAATACCCTCTGACTCGAGAACTCTCGACTTCGGAGGGTTTCGCTTTTTATAAATAATGAAGAAGGGTAACACACTACCCACTCTTCTTAAAATTAAGTGCAGAAGCGAAATAATAAATTAAAAATAAAGTACAAGGCTTTATACCGACACTAATAGATTGTAGAGGTGGTTGCAGTGTGTCAGAAGGTTGCCTTGTTGTGGAATGAAAATTTAGTGGATGAACAAGTATTTTGGCAACACTTCGACATTGATTGAATGTTGATTTCGAGTTCTGGTCAAGCACGACTTTTATAAACTCTTTTCAGTCGACTGGAATGCCTTCCAGTCGACTTCACATCAGCCCCTCGATATGGTATTCGTGGTCTTCCAGTCGACTGAATCCCCTTCAGTCGACTCCATGTCACTCGGCTCTGCATTGGGAAATTTTTTTCTTCAGTCGACTCAAGCCCTTTCCATCTTCGTCGCACGATCTTCGATCGATCACCAGTTGATCCTGCCATATAGGTATCCAGTCGACTGATACATCTCCAGGCGACTGGAGTTCAGTCGACTTGAATCCATTCAGTCGACTGATTCCTGCAAAATAGGATTAGCACAAAACAAATAATAAGAAATGCAATAACAGTAGTAATATTGCTCGATCTCGACTACTAAGTCCCACGCGGACTTTTTCGTCAGATCGACGCCTAGCTTTGTCCCCCTATCGAGGACTCAGCCTCACCTCTTCACTCGAGGCTTACTTGCCGGCTACCTGCCGGACTTACCATCCTTGATATCCGATCTGACCCACCAGGGCTTCCACCAGTTGTTCCATCTGCCTGACCCAGCTAGACTTTTTGTCGATTATCCGATCTCCTGACCTAACCAGTCTTCATGCCAGATGTCCGGTCCACGCGACCCATCTGGACTTCATGCCTAGTGTATGGTCCTCTTGATATGTCAAGATTCATGCCTAGTATCCAGTCAACAAGACCTACTAGGACTTCCTATTAAGCCTGCACACTTAACACTTATATTAGATGACACATGAGTCCTAACTATTAACTATAGTTCATACATCAAAACTATGGAGTGATGCTTACTGCATCAACAATCTCCCCCTTTTTGATATATGACAACACATTAGTTAAAGTTAGGATAATCAAATACCAATCTCCATATTTAACATGTATAAGTAATGAACTTACAGCTTTTGTAATGAATATTGATGCATACATTTAACCATGTATAACATGCATTAATCCTTATCAAATTTTTGCATTTTCTCTAATTTTATCTCTCTAATTATATCTCTTCTCTCCCCCTTTGGCATACATCAAAATAAGGGTGAAATTAAAGATTTATCACACTTTCAAAAACTACCTTTGAACAATTTAACCTTAAAAAATTTTCAAGAATTAACAACTTTTCCTTGAATAACAAATTTTCAAACATTTTCACAAACTCCTCCTGAAAAATTTAATAATTTTTAAAAAGGTTTTCAAAGTATTCACAAGTCCCCATGAAAAATTCAAAATTTTCAAACATTTTTAGAACTCCCCCTTAAAAATTTCAAAGTATTCACAAGTTCACATGAAAAATTCAAAATTTTCAAACATTTAAAAAAACTCCTCAAAAATTTTCAAACTTTTTCAGAAACTCCATATTTTTTTCAAAAATATAAATTTTTCAAAAATTTAATGATTTCAAAAATTTCATTTTTTTTTAAATTTGATGCACAAATGATAGGGAGTAAGCCCAAGCATGAATTCCTATTACATTTAGCTTTTGAAGATACACTTCTTAAAATTGTCCTTAAAGTAAATGTCCAACTTATTCTAGCTCAAATGATACAGAATAAATCATCAAGCTTTGAGTTGCAGTCAGTCACCGAAGTGATCAATTTGCTTTTGTAAATCCCATGTTGGTTCATGTCGATGCACTTGATCTACATCTGGAACCTAGGGGTGTAGTTCTAACATCTCACGCCCATCTTCGTGGCTTAGTACACAAACAGGTAAACCTAGGTATTTGTGAGATGCGAAGGCTACTTAGATCTATAGGATCATGAATTCTAGATTAACCTATTCTAGAATAATTTTTTTTTAAATTTTCTTACAAAAATAATATAATATTACTTTTCAAAATAATTTGGAATGGTAAGCAAAAAGAAAATTCCTTGTCTACCAAGAATAACCCTAATTGTCTTCTAAGCATACTAAACTCAGCTTCCGGAAGTGATTTAGTGAATATGTCGGCAAGGTTTGATTTGGACTTAACATAGTTGAGTTCAATGTTACCTTTCGCCACATGATCTCTTACAAATTGATGTTTAACATCAATGTGTTTAGTATGTGAGTGATGAATTGGATTTTTTGTTAAATTTATTTAACTTATATTATCAACTAAAGTCTTTACTTTTTTGTAATCTAGTTCAAAGTCCTTAAGTGTATGCATCATTCATAATAGTTGTGCTACACATTCACCTAATGCTATGTATTCTTCTTCAGTTGTGGAAAGTGTAACACAGTGTTACTTCCTACTTAACCATCTTACTAAGCAAGATCCTAAGAGCTGACATCCTCCACTGATACTTTTCCTATCTAGTTTACATCCTGCATAGTCCGAGTCAGAATATCCTATTAACTCAAAGGTATTAGATCTTGGGTACCACATTCCTACATTAATTGTTCCTTTAATGTATCTTAATATCCTTTTAACATGTGTTAAATGTGACTCCTTAGCAGATGTTTGATATCTGGCACACATGCTTACTGCAAATAGTATGTCAGGTCTACTTGCAGTTAAATAAAGTAAACTATCTATGACACTCCTATAGTACTTTAGATCTACAGATTTTCCTTCTTTGTCTTCATTTAATATTACATTCGTAGCTATAGGTGTTTTAATGTCTTTCGCATTTTCCATACCAAATTTCTTAATTAACTCTCTTGCATACTTATTTTGATATATATAATTACCATCTCTTGTTTGTTTTATTTGTAAACCTAGGAAGAAGTTTAACTCACCTACTAAACTCATTTCGAATTCTTGTTCCATTAGTGTGATAAATTCCTTTAACAAATTTGAATTTGTTAATCCAAAAACTATGTCATCTACATAAATTTGAGCAATAAAAATATCGTTGTTTAAGGTTTTTACGAAAAGTGTTGAATCAATTTGACCTTGTCTGAAACCTTTAGAGCTTAAGTATGATGATAGTCTTTCGTACCAGGCTCTAGGAGTTTGTTTTAATTCATATAATGCCTTTTTTAATCTATATACATGATTAGGATTTTTTTAAGGTTTCAAAACCAGGAGGTTGACCTACGTATACTTCCTCTTTTATTACTCCATTTAAGAATGTAGATTTTACATCCATTTGGTATAACTTGAACCCTTTATTTGCCGCATACACTAGCAACATTCTAATTGACTCAAGTCTAGCTACTTGTGCATAGGTTTCATCATAATCTAGCCCTTCTACCTGACTGAACCCTTTAGCTACTAATCTAGCTTTATTCATTACTATTTCTCCTTGATCATTTAATTTATTTCTAAACACCCATTTAGTGTCTATTATTGATTTATTTGCAGGTGGAGGCACTAAGTCTCATACTTCATTTCTATCGAATTATGCTAATTCTTCTTGCATGGCTATTATCCAATCAGTGCCTGGTAAGGCCTCCTCTATTATTTTTGGTTTTATTTTTGATATTAATGCGATTTGACTTAAGTTTCTTAGAGATGATCTAGTTTGAACTCCTAAGGTTGGATTTCCCAATACTTGATCTATTGGATGGTTAGGATTAATTCTAGATGTCTTCAGATTTTCTTCACATTGATTAGGATTAAGTTGTTCTTCTTCATCGTGTGTAGTTTTATTTAGATCATTTTGATTATTTTCCAATGTGTTCGGTTATTTATTAGTGGTTTCTTCCTCATCAAATTTTACATTTGTTGTTTCTTCAATTTTTAGGGTTTTCTTATTATAAATCCTATAGGCCCGACTAGTGTTCGAGTATCCTAAAAATATTCCTTCATCAGTTTTTGAAGAGAATTTACCTAAATGGTCTTTCGTATTTAAAATAAATATTTTACATCCAAATACCTTAAAATATTTTATTGAAGGTATTTTATTGTTAAAAATTTCATAAGATATTTTGTCATGTATTTTATTAATTATTACTCTATTTTGCACATAACATGCAGTGTTTATAGCTTTGGCTCATAAGTAACTAGGTAGATTATATTCATTTATCATTGACCTAGCAACTTCTTGTAAAGTTCTATTTTTTCTTTCTATTATACCATTTTGTTGAGGAGTTCTAGGGCATGAATACTCATGATGATATCCATTTTCTAAACACATTAATGTAAATTTGTCATTTTTAAATTCTCCTTCGTTATCACTTCATATTCTTTTTATCTTATGATTTTTTTCATTTTCTATTTGTTTGCTAAAATTTTTAAATACCTCAAATGTTTCATTTTTATGTTTTAAAAATTGTACCCATGTAAACCTAGAGTAATCATCTATTATTACTAAACAATATAGATTACCACTTAGTGATTTTACTCCATGTGAATAGAATAAATTTAAGTGTATTAAATCAAATATTGAGCTTGTTCTACCTTGATCGGTTAATTTATGTTGAGACTTGGTTTGTTTCCCTTGTTGGCAAGCATTACAAATTTTATTTTCAATATTTTTAAGTTTGGGCAATCCTCTAACTAGATTAGTTTCACTTAACTTCGATATATTCCTAAAGTTTGTGTGAGCAAGTCGCTTATGCCACAACCAGCTCTCCTCTTGTCATATCATATGACATTTAATTAAGGATCTTTCTAAACTTATTGAATATATATTTTTATCCCTAACTCCCTTAAGTAATATTTTTGAATTTTCAATATCTTTGATCAAGCATTCATTAGATAAAAATTTTACTACATAACCAACATCACACAACTGACTTATACTAAGCAAATTAAATTTAAAATTATCTACTAGTAGAACTTTTTGTATAATAAAATTAGATTCTAATTCAATATTACCTGATCCAATTACCTTAAGTTTATTGTTGTTTCCAAACGCAACTATTCCTAGGTTCTTGTAGCTTAATTCCGAGAACTTTTGACTATCTCCAGTCATATGTCTGGAGCAGCCACTATCCAGAATCCATTGGTCCATTCTAGAGTCCTACATGGATTAAAAATTTAAGATAATTCAAACCTTGAGTAGGATGTATATATATATATATATATATATATATATATATATTTATTTATTTAGTTGTAAATTTGTTAAGCAAGTAAGTTATAGTTGAGTATATTAGTTTGGGTTAAGTTTTGTTAATATAAATTTAATAAGTTAGATTTAGTTAAGTTTAAGTATAGTAAATTAGCTTGAGTTGACTTAAATTAGGTTAACATAATTTGTTTTAGTTAGGTATATTTGTTTAGTTTGAGTTAATTAAGGTAGGTTCACTAGAGTATGTTGTAAAAAAAATTGGTTGAAGTGTATTTTAATCTTAAATCATCTCACCCAAGCTAGGTTTTAAATACACTTATCCTTATGAGTTTTGTGAGATGAGGATTTCTTTTATTTTTATTAAATTAAATGAGCAATTTCAAAGTGTTTAAACTTGTGTTAGATTAGGGCTTGGTTTGAGCTAGTCAAGTAGGTTTTTTCAGTATTGACTTTCACGTTGTGGCGAGGCACATGACCTTCTTCATTATCAGAGCAATGACCACTTCCTAGACAAAGTCAATAAAGGAATCAAGTACTTGATTCACTTTAGGTTAAGCCTTGGTCTAACTAGTCAAAGACTTAGTGAGTTAGCTTCGGTCAGTTCCACTTGACTTAGTGCACCAAGTCGTGGCGAGGCACATGACCTTCTTGATTATCGGAGCAACGACCACTTCCTAGACATGCACTTCGAAGAGCTTCCCCAACTTACTATCAGTTCACTTGTCTTAGTACTAGGTTGTTCAAGTTTAAACTACTTTGTTTCCTATCTAGTCCATTCTACATTAAGCAAGTAAACTAGACTAAGACATTCAAGTGTTTAACTAAAAACAAGGAAGGTACACTAAAGCAATCAAGTGTTAAACAAGAAAAGTTAACTAAAACATGCAAGTGTTTAACTAAACAAGGAAACAAGCAAGGTGTTAGTTCCCCCTAAATGGTAGCTAGTTTGAGTTTTGTTCACTAAATGAACTTGACTCTTGGAAACCCAAAATTGATTTGGTCCAACTTGGTTGACTAAGCTAGACTTAGGAACCCATGCTTGGACTCGATTCTTAGCATTTTGGCTAAGTAATGACATGTAAGATTTATAGGTGGACTTAGCCTTATACCCGAGTCTGGATCTATTGTACACAGCTCTCTGAGATCCAAGCATCATGTTGAGATACTTGGAACCCGAAGTGAACTTTTTCAAGGATCCAGTTAGATCTTCTACTTGCCTTTTTAGGACTGAGTTCTCTTCCTCAAGTTTTCCAACTTGAGTTGAGTCTCTATCCTTAAATTGGCAAGTCGAAGTCTTCGAGTTGACTTGCTCCTTAAGTACTTGAACTTCCTTAAGTAGCGAGTCGACTCGATTTTCGAACTTAGCTAACTTCCTACCTAAGCATGCAATGATATTATATAATTTATCTTCTAATGGAGAAGTTACCTCATTTGAACCTTCGGAAACGGATACGGATCCGTGGCTTCTCTCCGATTCGGAATCAGACTCATATTCGGAACTCGACTCAGCTCCGGATCTTGATTCGGCCATAAACGCGATGAAGCTTCTCTTCGTCTCTTCCGCATCCGACTCCTCAGATGACGACTCATTCCATGTTGCCTTAAGAGCCTTCTTCTTCTTTTCCTTTTTCGTTTTTTCTTCCTTTTTCAAATTTGCGCACTCCGACTTGTAATATCCTTTTCCGTTACATTCATAGCAGGTTACTTCTGATCGAGGTCTCGGCTTATTGTCGACCACCTTTTTGGCGTCTTTCTTTGTAAATCTTTTCTTTCAGTTGAACATTTTTCTTACCATGTTTACAATCTTCTCTTCTCCGTTTGTTTCCGACTTTGACTCATCCTCGGACTCAACCTTCACTTTTCTTTCGTTTTTAGTTGAACCTGCCATCAAAGTTATACCATTCTCAGTTTGACCCGAGTTAGCTTGTTCGTGTAGTTAAAGTTCACAAAATAGTTCATCTAACCTAATTGTGGAGAGATCCCTAGATACCTTATAGGCATCGACAATCGATATCCATAAGACATTTCTCAGGAATGCCTTAAGAGTATACGTAATTAAATCCCTATTCTCTATTTGGTGTCCTATTAAATGTAATTCATTTAATATATCCTTAATCCTAGTATGAATTTAACTAGCGTTTTCATTTTTCGTTCATTTTACAATTAAATAATTTATTTAAAAGCATGCCCCTTTTGGCTATCCTAGTGTCATTTGTACCCTCATGCAATTCAATTAACTTCTCCCATAATTCTTTAGAATTTTCAAATGGACCTACCCTATTTAGCTCTTCTTTAGTAAGCCGCATTGTAAGGTGTTAAGTGCCTTGTAATCGACTTGAGCTCTCTTCCTAATATCCGAGGTCCATTTCTCCGGTTCTAACAACTCCCCCGAGTCATCTACCGAAGCTATAAATCCTTTCCTAATTGAAAACCAGACCTCTAGGTCGGTCTTCAGATAACACTCCATTCGCCTTTTCCAGTAGGAAAAGTCCTCTCCATTCAAGAGAGGAGAGCGAACGGTACTGTATCCCTCTAAGTGTGACATTATCAATGAAATATTTTTTAAGGACAAATATTAATTTTAAAAAGAATCTAATATGTAGAAAACTAATTTACCGAATTTAAATATGTTGAAAAAGAATTTTAAAATATAGAATATTATTTTAATGAATTTTAAAATCTAGAAAATGAATTTAATATGCAGAAAAATATTTTAACTAATTTTAAAATACAAAAAATTATTTTAACTAATTTTAAAATGCAGAAAATGAATTTAATATGAAGAAAATTATTTTAACTAATTTTAAAATGCAAAAAATGAATTTAATGTGCAGAAAATTATTTTAAGTAATATTAAAATGTAGAAAATGAATTTAATATGTAGAAAATTATTTTAACTAATTTTAAAATATAGAAAATGAATTTAATGTGAAAAAAATTATTTTAAGTGATATTAAAATGCAAAAAATGAATTTAATGTGTAAAAAATTATTTTAACTAATTTTCAAATGCAAAAATGAATTTAATGTGCAGAAAATTATTTTAAGTAATATTAAAATACGGAAAATGAATTTAATATGTAGAAAATTATTTTAACTAATTTTAAAATGCAAAAAATTAATTTAATGTGCAAAAAATTATTTTAAGTAATATTAAAATACATAAAATAAATTTAATGTGCAAAAAATTATTTTAAGTAATTTTAAAATGAAAAAAATGAATTTAATGTGTATAAAATTATTTTAAGTTATATTAAAATGCAGGAAATTAATTTAATTTGATAAAAATTATTCTATTGGAATGAAAATTATTTTAAAGCAACAAAAATTGCAATAAAAATTATTCTAATGCAATAAAAATTATTTTAATGCAATACAAATTATTCTAATGCAATAAAAATTATTTTAATATAATAAAAATTATTCTAATGCAATAAAAATTATTCTAAATCAATAAAAATTATTCTAATGCAATAAAAAATATTCTAATACAATAAAAATTATACTAAAGCAATAAAAAGCTCAAGATGGTGGTTTCACCAACTCGGAGCGCCCCTACTCTGATACCAATTGTAGGATCGAGTGAACCCAGAGAGGGGGGTGAATCTTAGTATTTTGTAATTTTATATTATTTATTCTAATCAGAATATGCAGCGGAATATAAAGACAATTATCAACACAGACAATTTACTTGGTTCACAACCCGGACTGGGTTGCTACTCCAAGGCCCGTAGCTCTCCCGCGAGCTACCTTGATGGGCAATTCACTAAATACTCTTCGACTCGAGAACTCTCGACTTCGGAGGGTTTCGCTTTGTACAAATGATGAAGAAGGGTAACACACTACCCACTCTTCTTAAAATTAAGTGTAGAAGCGAAATAATAAATTAAAAATAAAGTACAAGGTTTTATATCAACACTAAGAGATTGTAGAGGTGGTTGCAGTGTGTCGGAAAGTTGCCTTGTTGTGGAATGAAAATTTAGTGGACGAACAAGTATTTCTATAGCACTTCGACGTTGATTGAATGTTGATTTCGAGTTCTAGTCGAGAACGACTTTTATAAACTCTTTCCAGTCGACTCCACATCAGCTAGTTGATGTGGCATTTGGGGTCTTCTAATCGACTGAATCCCTTTCAGTCGACTCCATGTCACTTGGCTACGCATTGGAAAATTTCTTTCTTCAGTCGACTCAAGCCCTTTCCATCTGCATCACACGATCATTGATTGATCACCAGTTGATCCTGCCATATAGGTATCCAGTCGACTGATACATCTCCAGTCGACTAGACTTCAGTCGACTTGAATCCATTCAGTCGACTGATTCCTACAAAACAAGATTAGCACAAAACAAATAATATGAAATGCAATAGCAGTAGTAATACTGCTCAATCTCGACTACTAAGTCCCACGCGAACTTTTTCGTCGAATCGACGCCTAGTTTTGTCCCCCTACAGAGGACTCGACCTCACCTCTTCACTCGAGGCTTACCTGTTGGCTACCTGCCGGACTTACCATCCTTGACATCCGATCTGACCCATCAGGGCTTCCACCAGTTGTTCAGTCTGCCTGACCCAACTGGACTTTTTGCCGATTGTCCGATCTCCTGATCCAACCGGTCTTCATGCCAAATGTCTGGTTCACGCGACCTATCTGGACTTCATACCTGGTATCCGGTCCTCCTGATCTGTCAAGATTCATGCCTAGTATCCGGTCAACAAGACATACTAGGACTTCCTATTAAGCCTGCACACTTAACACTTATATTAGATCACAGGTGAGTCCTAACTATTAACTGTAGTTCATACATCAAAACTAAGGAGTGATGCTTACTGTATCAATATCCTTCATCTTGAGCTCCATTTATAACCTGCATCGAGTTGATTCCGCGCCCATTAGTCGACTGGTCATGTAGTCGTTGTCTCACAACGGCCAGATCCACATTGGACAAGTTCCAACAGATCACCCATCAGTCGACTGATGATGACCATCGATCATCGCCGACCTAGTCATCGGCCTACGATCGACTATGGAGCATTCTCTGTGCGTGACACTTTCATCGATCAGCCATCCTCGGCGATCATTGCTATCGACATCGATCATTGCCGATCCTTAGCGATCGACTACAGTCAAAAGCGCATTCTAACACCAGTCGAACCCTAGTCGACTTGGATCAGTCAAACCGACACCAATGCAAGTCGACTGTTGTCGGGTAAAATCTCAAACACCAAGTTGTTTGAGCATCCAACCATCGGGTAAACCCTTAAATACCACATTTGAGCCTCCGACACTCAGTCTTAGCCACTTGGCCAAGTCCACCTCATCCTCTCATGGAGTTCCCCACCGAAGCTCTCTTCCCTCAGCCTACGTCCCTCGGATGCACCAAGCGTACGACTTCGCAATGCCATCCTTCACGTCTCTTGCCCTCAAAGTATGCTTCCCTTGGGCCTCACTCCATTCACTCCTCATCCGGCGGTCCCTCAGATGCACCAAGCGCACGACTTTGCAATGCAATCCTTCACCACTCAAGGACCCCGAGCCTAGTGAACTTGCCAAGTCCTCAAGACTTCCCACACCAAGCCTCATGCTTGGATTTTCCATGCCAAGCCCCAATGCTTGGACTTTCACCCCAAGGTTACACACTTGGACTTACGTGGCCCACCCATGTTGGACTTTCCAACACCAAGCCCTATGCTTGGATTTTCCCAACACCAAGCCCCATTCTTGGACTTTTCACCACCAAGGCTACACACTTGGATTTACGTGGCCAACCCATGTTGGACTTCCCATGACAATCCCATGTCATGCGTTTTGTCTAACATCAAAATATAGTTTGAGTCAAACTCGAGTCATGGGACGATTGCACCAACAATAAACTCAGTGATTGTGGGACCCGTGACAGGGGCTTCTAGTGATAACAACCTGAGCTCTATTGATCTGAAAGGGAAACTTGTTAGGAATAGACAATTTCTGGTAGAAGCAAAAGTTCATCGGGATTACACACGATGATCTTCCTGTAAGATCGTAATTAGAAATCTTATGAGTATTAAATTAATAGCATGTTTGGCAATGCACAAGTGAAATCGAAATCCTAGAATCCCTTGACCAACCCTTGAGTAAACCCCTTAATTCTTTCTCCCAGTGACACCGTTCTTGGGCCTACTCATAACCAACCACCTTAACTCAAGAAAAAAATCTCCGAACAACATACATTCACTAGACACCCATTACACGAATCACAACCTCTATGGGATCGATACATAATTTATTACTTGATGACAACCATGCACTTGCGAGCGTTGAACGCAAGCATGTGCTTCAAGTCCTTGGTGATCTTCGCTAGAGACGTGAGGTTATGCTTACGTGCATTAAGTTTTTTGCACCGTTACCGAGGATTGTAGATTCGATATTGGATCGAAAGTGAATAGATCAGATCGTACCTAGCGTAGATTTACTTTTCTAGTCTTGTTTTATTTCAGTTTATTTAGTTTTAGATTTTTGTTATTCTTTCTAGTTTAAGTCTTTAATTGCAATTCTATTCTGTTGTTATTTTTAGTAAATTTTTCTTTAACTAATAATTATTTTAGCAGCGTAGACATTCCTGTTTCATCGTTTTGTTTATCGTATGCATAGGCGCATAAGATCGGAAAATCTACTTCCGATCGACCTAGAGATAAACCGAACCAATCATCGAAGAAGATTCGAACAGAGAGAGATGGAGGAACATGGTGCTCCTCTAGCGAATGTAGGTAATCGTCCTTTGTGGGATTATGCAGCTCCGAGTGCCAGAGGACATAGACCTAGCATCGTTGGACCATCAATTACCGCTAATAACTTTGAACTTAAGCCTGCACTCATACACATGGTCCAACATAGTCAGTTTGGAGGAGCTGCAATTGAAGACCCCAATCGACACTTGGAGACATTTTTGAAAATCTGCTCAACTCTAAAATTCAATGGAGTACCCGCAAATGTGATCTGCTTGAGCTTATTCCCGTTTTCTCTAAAGGACAAGGCGAAGATGTGGCTACACTCATTGCCTTCGGGAAGCATCACCATGTGAGAGAAGTGTGAGCAATAGTTCTTGAACAAATTTTTCCCACCAAGTAAAACAGCTCACATGCACCACCTAATCACTAGCTTCCGCTAGAAGGAAGGAGAGTCCTTTTTCAAAGCCTGGGATCGATATAAAGGTTTACTTCATCAGTGTCCTCATCATCGTCTTGAGAGGTGGCTCATGATTCACATATTCTACAATGGGATCACGTACCCCACAAAGGTTTCCCTGACTTCAATGAATAAAACTATCAAGGAAGCGAAAGAACTTATTCAGGAGGTGGCCCAAAACCACCATCGGTGGCCTTCCATACATAGTCATCCAGAACCTGTAGTCAGAAGATATGCTATCAACTCCAACGATCATTTAATAGTGAGGATGGACGTACTAAATAGACGGTTTGATTCTTTAACCCCCAAATATTGTTTGTGCGGCTAATTGTTTTAATGATGGGATGACATGAAATCAGGAAGACTACTACTATGGGGGGTATAACATCATAGAAGGGTAGGTTGAGCACGACAATGTGGTGGGAAATGACAATCAAAGGCCCAACAATCCATATTCTAGCACACACAATCCTGGATAGAAGAACCACCCGAACTTTTCTTACAAAAATAATTTGTGAAACTTCTAACAATTGGGTGAGTACGAATAGCAGAGCAGTGGGTAGCAGCAACCACCTAAATCCAGGTTGGAGCAGATGATGGAACATTTTATTCATACCCAAAAAAAAGCTAATGCAAAATTCTAGAAGCGACATCAAAGGAAAGAAGAAGTGCTAAAAGAGTTGAAGGCTTCTATAGAGTGTTTCACAAGCCACACTAAGATGCTGAAAACGCAAGTAGGCCAGATAACCAATACATCATCACGAGTCACGGAAGGTTTCCTAGGAGAATCTGAGCTAAGTCACATGGAACATCATAATGTTGTGAAGCATGACAAGTCATTAAAGGAATTAGTGGGATCGGTAAATGGGGGTGCCAAGAGATGCGTCGCCGTGATTTTGACACTAGAGAGGCCAATTGCAATCGAAGATAAGTCTCCACCCAAGTAGGAGGACCCAAGTGAATTCATCATACCTTGCATGATTCGCGGGTTTAATTTTGACATCACACTATGTGACCTCGGATCAGCTGTTAATATAATGCCCCATGCATTCTACAAAGAGATGGGGCTTGATGTGTACAAATCATATAGGTTTTTAGGAGTAGTTTTAGCACAAATCTCATTGCATTTCATACTTGTTTCATGCATATTTCCCTTATTTTATGCTTATTTTTTATTTTCTAGTTCGGAGATATGCTTTTGCTATTTTTACCTCCAACACAGTGCTTTGGAGGTGAAAATGGCACCTAAATGGAGCTCAAGGAAGGCAAGCATGCTATGATCATGTCCCAAAGACACGAACACACTTTGGACGAAAAGATGGTGTTCGCTCGGAGTTCCAGAAGAAGACACGGTCAGCCGTGTGAGTCTCACACAGTCATGCCTTTTCCAGATACTTGTTCCAGAGCGCAGTTTCCAGATTTCCACATGGTCGTGTGGCGACAACGCAACTAAAGGAGATCCATTTTCACAGGCAATTAATGAAAGTCGATTTCACCCCTATAAAAAGAAAGGCATGTCTAAACCTAGAGGGGGAGGCTCAATGGGGAGAAGAAAAAATGGCTCAAGGGCAAGATTGCACTCCAACAAGGGGGAAAAGCGGCCAAGACATCTCTAGAAAGCATTCTGGGCATAATTTTTACTGTTTACTTTCTATTTGAATTGTAATGCTTGAGGATACAATGTCTTATGTGTGTATTTTCGTATCTATGGAGTAGATTTCTCGATTCTAGGATTAGGGAGTAACTAGTGCAAGTTGGACATGCTACTTCAAATATATGTTTATTTCCCTTAACTATATTTGCAGTTTATGATATTTAGGTTTAATGAAAATTGCATCTTGGTTCTATTTCTATTGTGCTTAGTCAATATAGAGGATGAAAGCCTCTATATCGAAACTTAAGATAATCAAGGAGGGACCTCTGGGTCATCCTCCCTCCCAAAATCATAGGAAATAGGTCGTGAAAGAGTAGGACATGAAATATGGTTCAACTGTTCATGGGGACCTATAGGACATCTTAGAGATCTTCTAACCTATTACAGTAAATAACCCCAAAGTAGGAGAAATCAACTCTAGAAAGGTTGTGGGACCCCAGTGACAGGGGATTTCCCAAGGATAGCAACCCTCTGAGCTCTAACGATTCGAAAGAGAAACTTGGTTAGGAATAGACAATTCTTGGCATAAGTAAAAGTTCATCGGGATTACATACAATGATCCTCCAGCAAGATCAGAATTAAAGAACCTAGGAGCATTAACTTAAAAGCATGTTCGACAATGCACAAGTGAAATCGAAATCCTGGAATCCTTAACCAACCCTTGAGTAACACCTTGCTTCTTTCTCTAAGTGACACCGTACTAGAGCCTGCTCACAACCAGCAACCTTAACTCAGGAAACGATTAACTCTGAACAACATATGCTCATTGGACACCAGTACTCGAAAACACAGTCCCTGTGGGATCGATATATAATTTATTACTTGACGACAACCGTGCACTTGCGGGCGTTGAGCGTGAGTGCGCGCTTCAAGTCCTTAGCAGTCTCGGCCAGAGATTTGGAGTTGTGCTCGCGTGCATCAAGTTTTTGGTGCCATTGTCGAGGATTGTAAATTCGATATTGGATCAAAAGTGAATAGTTTGGATCAAACATAGTTTAGATTTGCTTTTACTTTATTTCAGTTTTTAGATTTTTGTTATTCTTTCTAGTTTAAATTTATTTCACTAGTCATATTTCATTTCCAACTTAATTTAGTTTCAATTCAGTTTTTAGTTTACTTAATTTCTTATCCTTAAGTAGTATAGTTACTCCTATTTGGCTATGGTATTTATTGTATGCACATGCGCATAAGATCAGAAAATCTGCTTTCGATCGACCTAGAGATTGACCGAACCTATCATTGAAGGAGTGTCGAATAGAGAGAGATGGAGGAACATGGAGCTCCTCTAGTCAACATAGGCAACCGTCCCCTGTGAGATTTTGTAGCTCCGAGTGATTGAGGCCACAGACCTAGCATTGTTGGACCATCAATTACCATAAATAACTTTGAACTTAAGCCTGCACTCATACACATTGTTCAGCAGAGTCAATTTGGTGGAGCCACGGTAGAAGACCCTAACCAACACTTGGAGACATTTTTAGAAATCTACTCCCTCCTGAAATTCAATGGAGTACCTATAGACGCGATCCGTTTTATCCTATTCCCATTTTCACTGAGGAAAAGGCGAAGACATGGCTACACTCATTGCCTTCAGGAAGCATCACAACGTGGGAGCAGTGTCAGCAATAGTTCTTGAACAAAATTTTCCCCCCAAGTAAAATATCTCACATGTACCATCTGATCACAAGCTTCCTCCAGAAGGAAGGAGAATCCTTGTTTGAAGCCTAGGATTGATACAGGGGTTTACTTTATCACTTTCCTCACCATGGGCTTGAGAGATGGCTCATGATTCATATATTCTACAATGGGATCACGTACTCCACAAAGGTTTCCCTGGATTCTACTGTAGGTTTGGCATTAATGAATAAAACTTTCGAGGAAGCAGAAGAACTTATTGAGGAGGTGGCCAAAACCACCATAACTAGGCTTCCGAACATAGTCATCTAGCACCTACAATCGGAAGATATGTTGTTAACTCCATCGATCATCTAGCAGTGAGGATGGACGCAATGATCAGATGGTTTGACTCCATAACCCTTGCTTCTATATGTGCGGCTAATTCTTTTAGTAATGGAGTGATAGGAAATCAGGAAGACTACTATTATGGAGGAAAGGGCATCTCAGAAGGGCAAGTTGAGCATGTCAATGTGGTAGGCAATTACAATCAAAAGCCCAACAATCCATATTCTACCATGTACAATCTCGGATGGAGGAACCACCCAAAATTCTCGTACAAAAATAATTCAGGGAGTTTCCAACAGTCGGGTGTGTATGGACAGCAGAGTATTGGGCAACATCAACCGCCTAAATTTAGGCTAGAGTTAATGATGGAGGGCTTCGTGGCAACCTAGACAAAGGATAATGCGGAGTTCCAACAGCGACATCAGAGAACCAAAGAGGTACTGAGGGAGTTGAAGGCCTCTACCGATGGTCTCACAAGCCACACCAAGATGCTGGAAACACAGGTAGCCTAAATAACCAAGATGATGTCATGAGCTACGGATGACTCCCCCAGAAAATCTGAGCCAAGCTAAAGGAAGCTATGTACACTTCAGAATGGAAACAAGACTCAACATCAAAGGAGTCAGGGGTTGTAAAAAACAAAAGTACTAAGGGGTGTGCAGGTATGATTTCAACACTAGTGAGCCCAGTAGAAATAGAAGATAAGGTTCCACCCAAACTCGATGATCCAGGTGATTTCATCATACCCTGTATGATCTATGGGAAAGATGTTGACGAGGCATTAAGTGACTTAAAATCGTCCATAAATATGATGTCTTGCGCATTTTATAAGAAGATGGGTTTGAGTGGGGTAGAGCCTGCCGATATGGTTCTTCAAATGGCAGATGACACAATTAGGGTACCAGTAGAAATTGTGGAAGATGTACCGGTAGTTATAGTAAATTTCTTTATACCTATGAACTTCATTGTTTTAGACACCGGATAGGACCCTCAAACCCCACTCATCTTAGGAAGACCATTTATAGCCACTGCTAGGGCACACATTGATTTGAAGAAGCACAGAATCTCTTTGGAAGTGGAAGATGAGATCATATAGTTTAACTTGTTAGGGTATAACGACCCTTTTTTAGCAGGGTATTCTTCTTGTCAAATAGTGAAGACCCCAATGAAGTATAAAAATTCCAACGTCAATGAGTGGAGGTTTACGGAACCACCAAAGCCTAGTTGAAACACAAGAGTATAATCAAGCTAAAGACCTTACACATGCGCTTCTTGGGAGGCAACCCAAGTTTAACTTTATTTGTGTTCGATTTTTGCATTCATACATGCTAGTTTAGGTTTTAATTTTTATCCATTATAATCATTATGTGTGTTTAGTGTCATATAGAATTTGACAGGTAGAAGGGAGAATTTTTTTTTAAACCCTCAGAAGGAAGCACGGGCGATCGTGTGAATTTCACACGACCATGTCAAAATACTAGAAGGGAACACGACGGGGCATGTGAAACATCTCAGACCATGTGGTACTCTAGGACAATTCTAGAGTTGTACACGACTGTGCCTTTTTTTCAAACTTTTTTCGAGCAACCACAGTAGATCCACACACGACTGACCATGTGAATCCCACACGGTCGTGTCATGCCTCATTAAAAGGGCGAGAGTCATGCATTTTGCCCCAAATCGACCGTGCCTTTCAATTTTGTGGCCTAGCCCATATGAAACCACTGTCTCTAACCTCCAAGGACCTTCTCCAACCTCTAAGAAGCTTTCTAGAAGCAAGAATGAGGAGGACCAAGCACACCACAACAAGGGTTGCCTCTTCAAGGCTGAGGTCAAGAGGAAGGGATGCTAAACCATAACCAGAGGCAGGAAACACCCCTTTGGATATAATATTTAGGGATAATGGCCATAGAGATAGATTTGACATGCTTTTATCTCGAAAAATTACTGCCACTTGGTATTTAGACGTAGCTCTCTTAGAAACCCTAGGTCTTTTGGGGGATATGCAATGGTTATTTGCCAAGGTAGGTTGAGGGGAGATCATGGGAGTTAGATGTCCAACCTATCCTAGGGTAGTTTTGGAGTTTTTAAGTTCGGGGGATGCGGAGATCTTGACGGGGGTAGATAGTCGAGAGGGAAAGATAACTTTTAGAATGTTTAACATAGAGCATGAGTGGACCCTCCACCAATGGAATCTTTGTTTTGGTTTGCCTAGTGGGGAAGAGAGGAGAACACCGGATGAGTTTAATGCAAGATTATTTTGGTTTGATTTAATAGAAGATGTAACGCCCGTAAAATTCTAAACCATTCAAAGTAGTTATATGGGTTTTAAAGCCCATAAAGGTTTAAAATAAAATAAAATAAAAGATGGGTATAGGTAGGATTTGAACCATGAACCTCCTAATAGGGAGGTAACCTTGACACTACTAGACCATAGGATGATTCATGGATAAAATATATAAAGAATATACAAAGAATATAGATGGGAAGATGAGGAGTTGTTTCATCCCCCCATGAAAAGATGAAGAGTGTTCATTCCCTAGGTATTAAAGAGGAGAATTAAGACAAGAGAGGAAGAAAACCCCACTTTCCTTCTTCATTCTCCTTCTTCCTCATCCTTGGCCGAATTTCTCATTCTCCTTCCTCCCCTTTTCATCCCAAGCTCTAGGGCTTCTTGTGTAGGGATTCTCAAGAGGGGTTTTCCAAGAGGAGTTCCCACAAGTCTTAGTATTGCTAGAAGATCCAACTCCACCGAAATGTTCCCTCCTCCTTCCTCCTTCACTGAGACCCTAATGCCCTTGTTTGGTGATTTTGAGAGGGTTTCAAGGGGATAAAAAGGCTTAGTATATGCTAGAGGATCACTCCTAAGGCTAAGGAACAAGGGAAGGTCTTCATCTCCTAAAAACCCTAGCGGTATACTAGTACGATAGCGAGAGGATGTAAGTATCTCTCACCTGTAGTACAAGTAGCTCTTCGATTGTTTTATATAGCTTATTTTTCTATGTTTTGAAGATTATATGTTTGGATCAGATGATATATGTGTGTGATCAGATTTACAGTTAAGGTATATATCTTTTTAAGCAAGATCTAAGATCACAAAGATGCTATCTTTCACCTATAGCATAAGTAACTCTTTGATATGCCCATTTAACTTCTATCACCATGTTTTATTCGAATTTAATATGTTCTTTCCAGATTATGTTTGTTTATATTTTTAGGTATTTTAAGTATATTTCATGTTGAAGCAAGACATAAGATCGTAAAGATGCTTCCGCTATAAGTTTTGGGGACAAAGAGCATGATTGCATGTCTTGAAAGGCTTCCTATATGAGTTTTGGGAGTATGATCATGTTAAATGTTTGATAAATGATAAAGAATATGTTTTGATCAGATTATATAGGTGTGTTTAGATTTATAGGTAAATATCCCCACACCTACAGTACAAGTTGTTTCGGTTGATAGTTGCTTAAAAATCTCCTTTGAAACTCTCGGCCAAGACTCCTTCATGATTCAAATGATTTTTTTTTCCATGCCATGTTTTGTATGAATATGATGATAATATGTTGATAGCTAGATTTGGTTTGAGTGTTTGATCCCAAGGCCCCTTGAAACTTTCGGCCAAGACCCATATATACTCCTAATGGTCTTCCATGCTATGATCTAAATGTTTCCATGCCATGTTTTGTATGTAGATGAAGGTGACATGATGATAGCTAGGTTTGGTTTGAGCATTTGATCCCAAGGCCCCTTGAAACTTTCGGCCAAGACCTATATATGATCCTAATGGTCTTCCATGCTATGATATATATGTTTCCATGCCATGTTTGTATGTAGATGAAGATAATATGTTGATAGCTAGGCTTGATTTGAGTGGTTGATCCCAAATCCCCCTTGAAACTTTCGGCCAAGTCCTAGTTGTGCTCCTAATGGTCTTCCATGTCATGAACTATATGTAATGGATGTTAACATGTGGTTAGTTAAATCTTGTACAAGTTGTTTAGGGTTTAAATTCTTAAGAACCCTCCAATAGGGTTTCGGCCAACCCATGCTCATGCCCTCTAATAATCCTCCATGCCATGTTACATGTATATAAGATGTTAATATGATGTTAGTTAGACTTTATGATAGCATGATTGGTTTAGGTCACTACCTTATGACCATGTTAATTGTATGAATGCATGATTATGTTATGCTCATTTCCATGTTAATTGTATGAATGTATGATTATGTTATGCTCATTGCCATGTTAATTGTATGAATGTATGATTATGTTATGCTCATTGTCATGTTAATTGTATGAATGTATGATTATGTTATGCTCATTGCATCATGATGAACAAGTATGTATGATGAAAATGCCTAAGAGATGCTTCCCTAAGAGCACTCTTTATGTTATGAAAAGAAATATGATATGTTATGAAGAAGAAACATGATATGCTATGATAAGGAACATGATATGTTATGAAAAGAAATATGATATGTTATGAAGAAGGAACATGATATGTTATTTTACTTTATGCATGGCTTGTACCGGACCATAACAAAGTCCAAGGGATGGGCTCCTAAGTTGCCCTAGGCCGACGGACATAGTACGGGCCTAGGATGGGCTTCTATGTTATGATTGCCCCTAGGTTGACAGTCATAGTACGGACCTAGTATGGGATGGGCTCCTAAGTTGTCCTTGGCTGACGGACATAGTACAGGCCTAGGATGGGCTTCTATGTTATGATTGCCCCTAGGTCGACGGACATAGTACGAGCCTAGTAACCTAGTAGGTTCGGTATTAGCTACCTCGGGTCTATTTAGGGATGCGCGCAATGATGATGATGAATGTGGTACAATGTCGGGCCCAATATGTTGAGATTATGTTTAAGTACCTATAAAATATATGTTTTCAAAGAGCATCTTGCATATACCCCTTTCAATGTTTATATGTTCTTGTATGTTTATACGAATGCTATGCTTATATTTCTTGTATGTTTATATGGATGATATGATTATATGTTCTTGTATGTTTATATGAATGCTATGCTTATATGTTCTTGTATGTTTATACGAATGTTATGCTTATATGTTCTTGTATGTTTATATGAATGCTATGCTTATATGTTCTTGTATGTTTATATGGATGATATGCTTATATGTTCTTGTACGTTTATATGAATGCTATGCTTATATGTTCTTGTATGATGAAATGAATGCTATGCTTATTTGATCTTGTATGTTTATATGGATGTTATGCTTATATGTTCTTGAATGTTTATATGAATGTTATGCTTATATGTTCTTAAATGATTATGTCACTACTCTATGTCTAAGTCTTGATGTATGGTTTTTGTGAGTAGGAAAGGATCTTACTTAGCCTATGTGCTTTTAGTTTTATGTTTCCCTTGTACTGCAGATAAGGGTAAAGAATGGCTAAACTAAAGGGAGCAGCATGAGAGGCAAAGTGTGTGTGGTAGTGGCATGGTGGAGGAGATCTGTTTATGTTCACAAACTTATGCATATTTTCCTTTAAGTCTTGCATGCTAGTTGTTAATAGTCGAACTTTACTTGATGTTGATGGTTGCTACTTGGTGTCCTTTAAGGTGATTATCATGAACTTTAACTAAGTACTCATGAAATGATGATGCATGCTCCATGTTTCATGTTCTATGTTTTAAAAAGAAAAAAAATAAGTCTAAAGTCTTCCGCTGTAAATGCATGTAGTCTTCCGCTGTAGATGTATGTATGTATGATCGCGTCGCGCCGCCGTTAAAAAGGGCGGGAGTGACAGGTTGGTATCAGAGCAGATCTGCCTTTCCACTACACACACACCAAGCTCCTATCCTGCCGCTCCAAGTAAGAAATTCTATGCCTACTCTATTTTTTTTAAATGTATGATAAGAAATGCTTTTAGTTTAAATATGCATGAATATATGTATGATAATCTTATGCTAGCCTTTAGTTTAAATATGCATGAATATATGTATGATAATCTTATGCTAGCCTTATTATAATATATGAAGATAAGTGTATGATAAGGAATGTTTTTAGTTTAAATATGCATGAATATATGTATGATAATCTCATGCTTATGTATGATAAGGAATGCTTTTAGTTTAAATATGCATGAATATATGTATGATAATCTTATGCTAGCCTTATTATAATATATGAAGATAAGTGTATGATACGGAATGGTTTTAGTTTAAATATGCATGAATATATGTATGATAATCTTATGCTAGCCTTATTATAATATCTGAAGATAAGCATGGTTGGAAGATGCAGTAATAGAGTCGATGAGACAGTACCCCCACCTGATCTTATGCATGTGGTTACGGAACTCCAAGGACAACTACAAGAGTTCTGTAGCCTATTCAAATCCCAGAATGGAAGTGGGAAGATATAGCTATGGATTTCATAGTAGGACTACCCAAAAAAACTAATGGTTATGAAGCTATTTAGGTGATTGTTGAAAGATTGACAAAATCTGCCCATTTTCTAACAATCGAATATCATACTCAATGGAACAACTAGCCCAGTTGTATGTTGAGGAGGTGATCAGATTGCATAGAGTTCCTAAGACCATGTGATTAAGCCACAAATGGTACAAGTTCAAGAAGATTTAAGTTATGAAAGTCGACCTATTCAGATAATAGATCAAGAAATAAAGAAATAGAGAACCAAAGAAGTACCCTTAGTGAAAGTCATATGGAAAAATCAAAAGTTTGAAGAAGCAACTTAGGAACGCGAGGGTGACATGAAACAAAAGTATCCGGAATTGTTCTAAGTTTCGAGGACGAAACTTTTATAGGTATGAAGGATTGTAACGCCCGTAAAATTCTAAACCATTCAAAGTAGTTATATGGGTTTTAACGCCCATAAAAGGTTTAAAATAAAATAAAATAAAAGATGGGTATAGGTAGGATTTGAACCATGAACCTCCTAATAGGGAGGTAACCTTGACACTACTAGACCATAGGATGATTCATGGATAAAATATATAAAGAATATACAAAGAATATAGATGGGAAGATGAGGAGTTGGTTCATCCCCCCATGAAAGGATGAAGAGTGTTCATTCCCTAGGTATTAAAGAGGAGAATTAAGACAAGAGAGGAAGAAAAACCCCACTTTCCTTCTTCATTCTCCTTCTTCCTCATCCTTGGCCGAATTTCTCATTCTCCTTCCTCCCCTTTTCATCCCAAGCTCTAGGGCTTCTTGTGTAGGGATTCTCAAGAGGGGTTTTCCAAGAGGAGTTCCCACAAGTCTTAGTATAGCTAGAAGATCCAACTCCACCGAAATGTTCCCTCCTCCTTCCTCCTTCACCGAGACCCTAATGCCCTTGTTTGGTGTTTTTGAGAGGGTTTCAAGGGGATACAAAGGCTTAGTATATGCTAGAGGATCACTCCTAAGGCTAAGGAACAAGGGAAGGTCTTCATCTCCTAAAAACCCTAGCGGTATACTAGTACGATAGCGAGAGGATGTAAGTATCTCTCACCTGCAGTACAAGTAGCTCTTCGATTGTTTTATATAGCTTATTTTTCTATGTTTTGAAGATTATATGTTTGGATCAGATTATATATGTGTGTGATCATATTTACAGTTAAGGTATATGTCTTTTTAAGCAAGATCTAAGATCACAAAGATGCTATCTTTCACCTATAGCATAAGTAACTCTTTGATATGCCCATTTAACTTCTATCACCATGTTTTATTCGAATTTATATGTTCTGTCCAGATTATGTTTGTTTATATTTTTAGGTATTTTAAGTATATTTCATGTTGAAGCAAGACATAAGATCGCAAAGATGCTTCCCCTATAAGTTTTGGGGACAAAGAGCATGATTGCATGTCTTGAAAGGCTTCCTATATGAGTTTTGGGAGTATGATCATGTTAAATGTTTGATAAATGATAAAGAATATGTTTTGATCAGATTATATAGGTGTATTTAGATTTATAGGTAAGTATCCCCACGCCTGCAGTACAAGTTGTTTCGGTTGATAGTTGCTTAAAAATCTCCTTTGAAACTCTCGGCCAAGACTCCTTCATGATTCCAATGATTTTTTTTCCATGCCATGTTTTGTATGAATATGATGATAATATGTTGATAGCTAGGTTTGGTTTGAGTGTTTGATCCCAAGGCCCCTTGAAACTTTCGGCCAAGATCCATATATGCTCCTAATGGTCTTCCATGCTATGATCTACATGTTTCCATGCCATGTTTTGTATGTAGATGAAGGTGACATGATGATAGCTAGGTTTGGTTTGAGCATTTGATCCCAAGGCCCCTTGAAACTTTCGGCCAAGACCTATATATGATCCTAATGGTCTTCCATGCTATGATATATATGTTTCCATGCCATGTTTGTATGTAGATGAAGATAATATGTTGATAGCTAGGCTTGATTTGAGTGGTTAATCCCAAAGCCCCCTTGAAACTTTCGGCCAAGTCCTAGTTGTGCTCCTAATGGTCTTCCATGTCATGAACTATATGTAATGGATGTTAACATGTGGTTAATTAAATCTTGTACAAGTTGTTTAGGGTTTAAATTCGTAAGAACACTCCCTTAGGGTTTCGGCCAACCCATGCTTATGCCCTCTAATAATCCTCCATGCCATGCTACATGTATATAAGATGTTAATATGATGTTAGTTAGACTTTATGATAGCATGATTGGTTTAGGTCACTAGCTTATGACCATGTTAATTGTATGAATGTATGATTATGTTATGCTCATTGCCATGTTAATTGTATGAATGTATGATTATGTTATGCTCATTGCCATATTAATTGTATGAATGTATGATTATGTTATGCTCATTTCCATGTTAATTGTATGAATGTATGATTATGTTATGCTCATTGCCATGTTAATTGTATGAATGTATGATTATGTTATGCTCATTGCATCATGATGAACAAGTATGTATGATGAAAATGCCTAAGAGATGCTTCCATAAGAGCACTCTTTATGTTATGAAAAGAAATATGATATGTTATGAAGAAGAAACATGATATGCTATGATAAGGAACATGATATGTTATGAAAAGAAATATGATATGTTATGAAGAAGGAACATGATATGTTATTTTACTTTATGCATGGCTTGTACCGGACCCTAACAAGGTCCAAGGGATGGGCTCCTAAGTTTCCCTAGGCCGACCGATATAGTACGGGCCTAGGATGGGCTTCTATGTTATGATTGCCCCTAGGTCGACGATCATAGTATGGACCTAGTACGGGATGGGCTCCTAAGTTGCCCTAGGCCGACGGACATAGTACGGGTCTAGGATGGGCTTCTATGTTATGATTGCCCCTAGGTCGACGGACATAGTATGGGTCTAGTAACCTAGTAGGTTCGGGATTAGCTACCTCGGGTCTATTTAGGGATGCGCATAATGATGATGAAGAATGTGGTACAATGTCGGGCCTAATATGTTGAGATTATATTTAAGTACCTATAAAATATATGTTTTCAAAGAACATCTTGCATATACCCCTTTCCATGTTTATATGTTCTTGTATGTTTATACGAATGCTATGTTTATATGTTCTTGTATGTTTATATGAACGCTATTCTTATATTTCTTGTATGTGTATATGGATGATATGCTTATATGTTCTTGTATGTTTATATGAATGCTATGCTTATATGTTCTTGTATGTTTATACGAATGCTATGCTTATATATTCTTGTATGTTTATACCAATGTTATGTTTATATGTTCTTGTATGTTTATATGGATGATATGCTTATATGTTCTTGTACGTTTATATGAATGCTATGATTATTTGTTCTTGTATGATGATATGAAAGTTATGCTTATATGATCTTGTATGTTTATATGGATGTTATGCTTATATGTTCTTGAATGTTTATATGAATGTTATGCTTATATGTTCTTAAATGATCATGTCACTACTCTATGTCTAAGTCTTGATGTATAGTTTTTGTGAGTAGGAAAGGATCTTACTAAGCCTATGTGCTTATAGTTTCATGTTTCCCTTGTAATGCAGATAAGGGTAAAGAATGGCTAAACTAAAGGGAGCAGCAGGAGGGGCAAAGTGTGTGTGGTAGTGGCATGGTGGAGGATATCTATTTTTGTTCACAAACTTATGCATGTTTTTCTTTAAGTCTTGCATGCTAGTTGTTAAGAGTCGAACTCTACTTGATGTTGATGGTTGCTACTTTGTGTCCTTTAAGTTGATTATCATGAACTTGAACTAAGTACTTATGAAATGATGATGCATGCTCCATGTTTCATGTTCTATGTTTTAAAAAGAAAAAAAAATAAGTCTAAAGTCTTCCACTGTAAATGCAAGTAGTCTTTCGCTGTAGATGTATGTATGTATGATCGCGTCGCGTCGCCGTTAAAAAGGGCAAGCGTGACAGAAGAAACCTCCTATGACCCATCTAGAGCCAAAGCATCACAACTCCAAAACCCAGTCTTCTGATATATTCACCAGGTTATGGTGAGCACTATCTTTGGAAAGGGGGAGAGTGATGGAGTAATGAGGATGAGTGAGTTAATGTGTCTATAGGACATGTTGCAAGATAATAACACTATTGATGTAGGGTCCCATTTTATTAGACACCTAGTAAAGGTAGGTAAGGCAACCATGGGGGATATAATTTTTTGGGGTCTTTTGACCCATATTTGTAATTCGATGGTGTATGATTGTGAGGGTTTGAATAGAATAGAAGGGTGCCCTAGTATTGACTTAGGGGTATGCATGACTCTAGATTATCATTTTAGTTATTGGAAATGCTCGAATCGTGTAAACTCATTCGAAAAAAAGAGAGAGGAAAAAAGAGAGGCTAAAAACAGTTGTCATGTGTGGAAATGGTTAGGTGCCCCTTTGAGACCGAGTTTGGTTACTAGGGAAACACTTATCAATTTCTCTCGATATTGAGCATGCCTTTGAAACTTTATGCTAACTCTAGGGAATGATCCTCACTTGGTGCAGGTAAGTTCCTAAAAGCCGGAAACCTTAAGAAAGCTATAGGATGACGACATAACTTAACATGGAATGTGAACCCCATAGGAAACTTCTTCGCACATGCACGAAAAGCTAACTTAGTGAACTTATAGATCATATCTTTTTTGCTTTAAATGTAAGTACCACTTGATAAGTTTTAGTGAACATGTTAAGCATGAGAATTATATCTTTAAAACTTCTTGGCACTGAGGTTTGCTTGAGGACAAGCAAAGATCTAAGTTTGGGGAATTTTGATGTGTGCAAATCATATAGTTTTTAGGAGTAGTTTTAGCACACATCTCATCGCATTTCATACTTGTTTCATGCATATTTCCCTTATTTTGTGCTTATTTTCTATTTTCTAGTTTGGAGATATGCTTTTGCTATTTTTACGTGTAGAGCAGCATTTTGGAGGCAAAAATGACACCTAAATAGAGCTCAAGGAAGGCAAGCATGCTCTGGCCGTGTCCCATAGACACAGGCATGATTTGGACCAAAAGATGGCGTTCGCTCAGAGTTCCAGAGGAAGACATGGCTGACCGTTTGAATCTCACATGGTCATGCCTTTTCTAGATACCTGATCTAGAGCACAGTTTCCAGATTCCCACATGGTCAGACGTGTGGAATCCACAAGGTCATGTGGTGACAACGCAACTAAAGGAGATTCATTTCCATGGGAAATTAAGGAATGCTGATTTCACCCCCAATAAAAGGAAAGGGACATCTAAACTTAGAGGGGGAGACTCGATGGCCGTGACAACAAGGAGATGCCCTAAAAAGCACCGAAGGCTCGCAATGGGGAGAAGGAATAGCGGGTCAAGGGCGGGATTGCACTCCAACACACATGAAAGTGCCCAAGATGTTTCCATAAAGCATTCAGAGCATAATTTTCATTGTTTACTTTCTATTTGAATTGTAATGCTTGAGGATACAATGTCTTATGTGTGTCTTTTCATATCTATGGAGTAGATTTCTCGATTCTAGGTTTAGGGAGTAACTTGTGCATGTTGGACATGCTACTTCAAATATATGTTTATTTCCCTTAATTATATTTGTAGTTTATGATATTTAGGTTTAATGATAATTTATCTTGGTTCTATTCCTACCATTCTTAGTTGATATAGATAGAGGGTGAGAGCCTCTATATCGAAACTAAGGAGAATCAGGGAGGGACGTCCCGGTCATCCTCCCTTCCAAAACCGTAGGAAATAGGTTGTGAAAGAGTAGGACATGAAATATAGTTCACCTGTTCATGGGGGCCTATAGGACATCTTAGAGCTCTCCTAAACTATTCCAGCAGAAGGCCCAAAGAAGGAGAAATTAACTGTAAAAGGGTTGTGGGACCCCAATGACAGGGGGTTTCCCAAGGATAGAAATCCCCTGATCTATGATGATCTGAAAGGGAAACTTAGTTAAGAATAGGCAATTCCTGGTAGAAGCAAAAGTTCATTGGGATTACATATGATTATCCTCTTGCAAGATCAGAATTAGAGAACCTAGGATCATTAACTTAAAATCATGTTCAACAATGCACAAGTGAAACCGAAATCTTGGAATCCCTTAACCAACCCTTGAGTAACACTTTGCTTCTTTCTCCAAGTGACACCATACTAGAGCCTTCTCACAGTCAGCCACCTTAACCCAGGAAGCAATTCACTCTGAACAACATACATTCACCAAACACCAGTACTCAAAATCACAGTCCCTGTATGATTGATACATAATTTATTACTTGACGACAACCGTGCACATGCGGATATTGAGTGTGAGCGTGTGCTTCAAGTCCTTGGTGGTCTTGGCCGGAGATTTGGGGTCGTGCTCATGTGCATTAGGGCTAAATGGTGTAAAGCCCACCGGTATGACTCTTCAAATGACAAATGACACAAGTAGGCAGCCCATCAGCATTTTGGAAAATGTACTAGTTATTATAGAGAATTTCCGGGTACCTACGGATTTCATTGTATTAGACATGGGAGAAAACCCTACCACCCTGCTAATCTTAGGAAAGCCATTTTTAGCCACTGTTGGAGTTCGTATCGATGTGAAAAAGCACATAATTTCCTTTGAAGTGGAAGATGAGATCATACAATTTGACTTGTCAAGGTACAACGACCCTTTTTCAGCAGGCTATTCTTCTTATCAGGTAGCTAAGTTACAAAGTGAAGTTTCGAATTCCATTGTCGATGAGTGGAGGTTAACCGAACCAACGACACCTAGTTGATGCACAAGAGTATGGTCAAGCTAAAGACCCTAAATAAGCACTTCTTGGGAGGCAACCCAAGTTTAACTTTATTTGTTTTCAATTTTTGCATTCATGCATGCTAGTTTAGGTTTCACATTATTATTATTATTATTATTATTATTATTATTATTATTATTATTATTATTATTATTATTATTATTATTATTATTATTATTATTATGTGTGTTTAGTTTGATAGAGAATTTTTTAGGCAGAAGAAAACACGGGCGACCATGTTAAGTTCACACGACCGTGTAAAATGGCCCAAGGAGAACATAGCGGAGCGTGTGAAAAATCTCTGACCGTGTGGTGCTACAGAAAATTCCAGAGTCGCACACGATCAGACATGTGAATCCACACAATCATGCCCTTTTCTGAACTTTTTTTGAGCGACTGCGGTAGAGTCACACATGGTCGGTCGTGTCGTGCCCCATTAAAAGCGCGAGAACTGTGTGTTTTGCCCAAAAATTGACCGTGCCTTTCAATTTCTTGCCCTAGCCCATGCGAGACCGCCGTCTCCAACCTCCAAACCTTCTTCTCCAACCTTCAAGAAGCCTTCTAGAAGCAAGAATGAGGAGGACCAAGCATACTGCAACAAGAGATGATTCTTCAAGGTCGAGTTCGAGAGGAAGAAGTGCTCAACAAGCACCGGAGGCAAGTAACACCCCTCTTGACATCATATTTTACGATAATGCTCATAGAGATAGGTTTAATATGCTTTCTACTCAAAAAATCTCTGCTACCTGTTACCTAGATGCAATTCTTTTAGAAACCCTAAGTCTTTTAGGGGATGTACAATGGCTATTTGCAAAGTTAGGTTGGGAAGAGATCATGGAAGTGAGATGTCTAACCTATCCTAGGGTTGTTTTGGAATTTTTGAGTTCAGTGGATGCAGAGATCTTGTCAGGGGTAGACAGTCAAGAGGGAAAAATTATGTTTAGATTATTTAACATGGAACATGAGTGGACTCTCCATCAATGGAACTTTTGCTTTGGTTTGCCTAGTGGGGGAGAGAGAAGAACACCTATTGTGTTTAATGCGAGATCATTTTGGTTTGATTTAATAGGAGAAACCTCCTATGACCCTTCTAGAGCCAAATAATCCCGATTGCAAAACTCGATCATCCAATACATTCATCCGGTTATGACGAGCACCATTTTTGGAAGAGGGGAGGCGATGGTGTAGTGAGGATGAGCGAAATTTTATGTTTGTGGAGTATGTTATAGGGAAATAATACTATGGATATGGGGTCCCACTTTATTAGGCACCTAGTGAAGATGAGTAAGGCGCCAAAGGGGGACATTATTTTAGGAGGTTTGTGTTGAAGATCGATGGCGCGCTAGAGGGGGGTGAATAGCATTTCATTGCTCGTTGGAATTCGATCGTGTTCATCTCTACAATTCAGTTAGCATAGTGGAAATACAAAATATGAATATGAATATGGAGACGAATACACAAACACAATCAACACAAGGATATAATGTGGTTCAGAACCTTAGGGTTCCTACTCTATGGGTCAAGCTCGAATGAGCTCTAGTGATGCAACACACCACTAATAAAACCTCTCCTTCTCGGTGACACTTCGGAGGTGGAGAACCCTCTTACAATGATGATTACAATAGTAATAAATACAATTCAACAAGTGCACTGAGCAATACACAAATACAAGTAAAGAAAACTTTACACAAAGGATTTTTGCTTGCTTGTTGCTTGCTTTGGATTACTCTTGAAGGTTTGGAATGAAACAACAATTCCCCTTCAAAATCTCTCCAAATATCATTGCAAAATCCTCCTTCTCAAGCTTCTTTTATAACCTGCATCGAACTGATTTCGCGCCCAGCAGTCAATTGTCCATACCCATCAGTTGAATGCTCTTGTAGCCATTATGAGACAACGGCTTAATCCATGCTGGAAAAACTCCAACGGATACCCCATAAATCGACTGTCAAACCCTAGCAATCAACTGCGTAGTTGATTATGGAAGTTTTTGTGCCTGTGTCCTCGACCAGCAGTCGACTACCCTCCATGGTAGTCGACTACTCAAGGCCAGTCAACTGCCAAGGCCACGTGATCGTAGTCGAATGCCAGTCGACTCCTGACCAATCGACTGGTCATAATCCCAGTCGACTGCTCAGAGTTGACTCAGCTGCCAAGTATCAAAACACTTGACCAATTGACTAGTCCATAACCCCAGTCGACTGCTAAACCTCAACCATGAGATTTAACCCCAAGTATGATGCCCTCATACTTGCTAGACCACCCTTAGCCTAGACCTAAGCCTTCTAGCCACCTCCATCAGCCTCACGCCTATCGCATCCCTCCAAGTCATCCATGACTTGTTCACCCATACGCTAGACTTCAGGTGCTTCCATCGACTATTATCATGCTAACTGGGTCTACATTGCCAAGGCACATATGGGCTTATGCTGCCAAGACATACGCTTGGACTTTATGCCGCTAAACATTGGACTTATGCCGCCAAGACTACCGCTTGGACTTTACGCTGCCAATATCACACCTTTGGACTTTCCTTCCCAACTCCATGTTGGACTTTCCAATTGCCAAGACCCATGCTTGGACTTTCCAATTGCCAAGACCCATGTTTAGACTTTCCTTGCCAAATACCCATGACTTGGACTTTCCATTGCCAAGACCCAAGCTTGGACTTTTCCTTGCCAAGTACCAAAGACCTGGACTTTACCATTGCCAAGTACCCATGACTTGGACTTCTCATGCCAAGACCATTCTTAGACTTTTCATGACAATCACATTGTCAAATATTTTATTGAACATCAAAATACTACTCGAGTAAAACTGGAGTATGGTCAATCATGACCTGATCGGTTGCACCAACAATCTTCCTCTTTTTAATGTTTGACAAAACCTTAAACCACCAAACCTTTGAGTTAGGACATCTAACTCAATCCAATCCAAAATCTCCCAATTCTCCCAATTGGAAATTCTCAAATTCTCTCCCTTTTTGACATACATCAAAAAGGCTCTTCCCAAGGGTGTCAATGTCTCATATCCCAATGAGATCTTACAATCTCCCCTTTGATCCAAAAACATCTAGGATGCCTTCACTCTTCTTAGTGATAAATCACATATCACTAAATGAGAGGTCAACCTCATTCTCTAAATTCTCCAAATTCTCCCTCTTATGAGGAAGAACACATCCATCATTCCATGATGGATAACCTTCCCCTAAAGGCTTGCTCTCCCTCGACCATTGCACCAATAATGTCTTTGGAGAGTCCCTAAGCCTATAGGAACACTAATTCATCAAAATTAAGGGCAAAAGTTCAAACTTGAACTTTTACACACCTTAAAATTTGATTCTCACCCTAAACAACATCCTAATCCATATCCAATGGATTTTCACCCTTCCAATACTTTCCAAAGCATATCCTAGGGTTAGGAAATGTTATGGTAGCCTAAAATAGCTGAAAATGGGCTAAAAAAACCTTATTTACCCGAAATCAATATTGACAGTCGACTTGATCAGCAATCAGTTGGCTGCCTTTGACGCCAGTCGACTACCATCCATGGTAGTTAATTGATTTATGCAAATGTAGAAATCCAATTTTAGAAATTGAGTTTTGAAAAAACATAAGTAAATATACATACTTCAAAAAATCATGAAAATTCATATGTATAATACTTATAACAATCATTATGGGTGAAAAATATTTGAAAGAAATACCTATTAAATAGTGAGATTGAAACAAAGTTCAAAATCAAGGAAAACTTCAATGTTTTGAGTCTACTTTGTATCAACTTCATCAATGGTGATTGCTATCAAAAGATAGACTTCACCAAGATTTTTAAAAATGTTTTTGAAATGATTTTGAAACCTTATATTGGATCATAATCTATGGGCTCAATGCACATGACTTGCACATTAGTTTTTCCAATGATCCACCATGATATAAGATGAGTTTGAGTTCATCTAGATGCAACATCTATGCACCTTGAACTTAACTCATTTTCCTAACATCTCACATGTGTCTAGAGTGTATCAATACACACACATGTCAATTTGATGTGAGATGTGGGTTTTGGTTATTCCTAGACTAAGGTCTCATGCATTTTTCTAGGCAACTCTATTTGATTCCCTTATATATGGGACTTCAAATCATGTCATAGTCCTTAAATCAATTTTAGTTAATCCTAAATGCAAGAATGATGATTATGGCATACAAGATAACATAAATAAATCATGTTTCAATAATCATGATGTCATGACATTTAAATGAACCGAAGTACAATCATGACATTTAAATTAACCCTAAGCATGATCATGGCATTTTGAATAATTTAAATGAAATATGATGTCATGATATGAAATATGACAAACAAATCATGGAAAATAAGATATAAAGGTATAAATACCTAAGTTTTAGTATTAATTCATTTTTTAGAGTTAAGTCCATTTTGCCATAATACTACTCATCTCCCAAGTGTGCCAAAAATCCAAAATGGCACACTATGACCTCTAGACCTAATTGTGCCAATTTGATCAAATTTTTATAGTTCTTAAAATATATTGGCACATCATAAAATCCTTTAGGATATAAATCTAAACTTATTTCCAATGTATCCTATAACCTTGATAATGTCCTAAAGTGCCAACTTTGCTATGATTAGGATAACTACCCATCCATTCAAGGTTGACACAACCTAACCCATCTAGCGTGAAGGGATCACGCTTCTAGAAACCCAGTACCTATTGGAGCTCCTTGGGTTTACTAGGTTTTCACTAGGGATAACTTCCCTAGATATCCTCCTAATGACCCTCCTAGGCTTAGAAGCCTTGCTCATTTGGGTCATACCTAGGTTAACTCTAGGGGTGACTCTCCTTGTAACCTTCTTAGTGGTTTCCCTAGGTTTCCTTGAAACCTTAGCCACTAGGCACACACCATGGTTAACCTTAGGGATGACTTCCCTAGTAACCTTGGTTTTCCTATACCTAGAGATAGTTCCATAATCAAATGGAACACTATGGTAGGTCTCCTTGGGCTTAGGTTTGTGACCCAAACCTTTCTTGCCCCTAGGCAATTCTTGCCTTCTAGACCCTAAGTTTTGACTCCTAGATCCTTTACTTGAATTTGTCATTTTTGCAAGGGCCCTTTCTAATTTCTCAAGTTTTGACCTCAAAATTTGATTTTCTAATTCCAATTTCCCAATTTTTGAATTTTCATTCTTTCTTTGGGAATGACTCTTCCTAGGCATATGTCTATAGTTCTTGGGATTAATGCATAGGTGGTTCTATACCTTCCTAATGGCTTCCCTAGGTAAAATAGTTTTAGGGTTATTTGTTTTAGAATTACCCTTTACCCTGATATCACAAGATTTGGCACCTAAACAATAAAATCTATTTCTAGCATGCTTTTTTTCATGAGCAATTGCAATAAAATTCCTAGCATTCTTTTGCCTATTAATTAAAGAATGAGCATTATTTAAATTTACCTTAGGGTTTGCCTTAGCTCCCCTTACATGTGTAGTTCCTTCTTTGCCCTTGGTTTGCTTTCTTCCCCTAGGGCATTGACTTCTATAATGTCCCCTTTGATTACACTTGAAGCAAATTGCATGCTCCTTGCTCTTGATTGTTGGAGCTCCAACATCCTTAGGCTTTGGCACAACTAGTGCCATTTTCTTGACGCGTTTCAGACACTTGCTCTTGTAGTGCCCTACTTCCCTACACTCAAAACACATTATGTGATCGTTATTATTAACACATGTATTTGAGTTACCTTCTTGGATGGTGGTAGGAGGCTCTTGGATGGATTCTTCTTCTCTTCTGGAAGTAGAAACTTCTTCTTGATTTTTCTCCGGAGTGGAGAGTCTCTCCTCCCCCTCAATCCTAGAGGCGGAGGCTTTCTCTAATTCTTCCACCTCTTCTTCTTCTTCGGACATTGGTGGCCTTTCAACCTCCGATTCCTCAAGCTCTTGTGAGGATGATGATGATTCTTCCTCTTTGGATGTTGAGTATCTCTCAGCTTCTAAGTCTTCTTGAGCTTGAGATGAAGAGCACTCCTCTTCTTCCTTATCTTGGACCGGTGCAGGCTCTTCATGGAGCTTGGCTAGCTTGCTCCATAGTTCCTTAGCATCTTGATATTCACCTATCGTATGCAAAATGCTACTAGGCATAACATTAGTCAAAATTAACATTACCTTTTGTTAGTGTCTATAAGATTCACATATCTCCCTGAAAAGGTACATATATAGAATAAAGACGCTTCATGGGGGGAATGCCCCAATCCACGTATCACAAAACAGGACTTACTACCACATCTTACATGCCTTCCAAACCACACCAACCGATCCAACCAACCCCACGCAGGAGGTTCCCATCATGATCTATCAAAATACATCTACTAATCTGCCCCTATCGTCCATCCCTTCAAAACATATCCCTTCCTTCTTACAATCACCAACTCCACAATGACATGATATTGTCCACTTTGGGCCTAAGCCATCATGGTTTTGTTTTTGGGTTTTACCCAAAAGGCCTCATTCCAATGGAGATATCTTTTTATCTTATACGCACATGATTGTTTTCATGTCTTACCAATGTGGGACTTTGATTGTATTTCCCATACTCCCAACAATCCCCCCTCAAACGAAGGATCACATTGAGCCCCCTCAAGCCTATCCGTCCTCGAAGGACTTCCTCTACTTGATGTCTGATTCTCAACCCACCAGAACTTCATGTGAACTGTTTGGTCCTCCTGACCCAGCTAGACTTCCTGCCAGTTGTTCAGCCCTTTTGGCCCAATTAGACTTCCTGCCAGTTGTTCGGTCCTCCTGACCCAACTGGACTTCCTGCCTGACATATGGTTCTCTTGATCCAGACATGGGAGCTCCACTTTCTTCGTTCGAGGTTCATGGCTTGACATGAACTACGACTCTGATACCAATTGTTAGTGCCTATAAGATTCACATATCTCCACAATGACATGATATTGTCCACTTTGGGCCTAAGCTCTCATGGTTTTATTTTTGGGCTTTACCCAAAAGACCTCATTCCAATGGAGATATATTTTTTATCTTATAAGCACATGATCATTTTCATGTCTTATCAATGTGGGACTTTTATTGTATTTCCCGTACAATCAATACCTTTTTATTAATTTCATACGTCTTATTTTGCTCCTTGGTCTACTTTTTCTTCTTGAGGACTCCTCCTTTCTTGTCCTTGGGAGGATAAAAGCCATCTACAATACTACACTAATAATTTAAATTTTTATTTAAAAAATATTCCATTTTACCTCTCCTAACAGTGAAATCTCCACCGTCGAAGAAAATGGAACCATGATGTCATCCCCCAATTTTTCTTCAAAATCCATCTTCTCTAGTGCGCTTGCTCTCTCGGATGTGAAGACGGTGAAGAACGACCCACTCTAATACCACTTGTTGAAGATTGATGGCACACTAGAGGGGGGTGAATAGTGTTTCATTGCTCATTAGAATTCGATTGTGTTCATCTCTACAATTCGATTAGCACAGTAGAAATGCAAAATACAAATACGAATATGAAGATGAATACACAAACACAATCAACACAAGGATATAACATGGTTTGAATCCTTAGTGTTCTTACTCCACGGGTTGAGCTCGAGTGAGCTCTAGTGATGCAACACACCACTAATAAAACCTCTCCTTCTCAGTGACACACCGGTGGTGGAGAAACCTCTTACAATGATGATTACAACAGTAATAAATACAATACAACAAGTACACTGAGTAATACACAAACTCAAGTAAAGAAAACTTTACACAAAGGCTTTTGATTGATTACTTGTTGCTTGTTTTGGATTGCTCTTGAAGGTCTGAAATGCAGAAGCAATTCTCTTTCAAAATCTCCCAAAAAATTGCTACAAAATCCTCCTTCTTGAGCTTCTTTTATAACCTACATCGAGAAGATTTTGTGCCCAGTAATCGACTTCCCAAACCCATCAGTCGACTTCTCCTATAGCTGTTGTGAGACAACAACTTAATCCACGCTAGAAAAACTCCAATTGATACCCTAGTAGTTGACTGCCAAACCCTAGCAGTCGATTGCTGCTTCGTTAGTCGACTGCGTAGTCGACTACAAAAGTTTTTGTGCCCGTGTACTCGACTAGCAGTCGACTGCTGATGTGAACAAAACATATAGGGCTTTAGGAGTAGTTTTAGTACACATCTCATTGCATTTCGTACGTGTTTCATGCATCTTTTTCTATGTTTTGCATTCATTTCCTATTTTCTAGGTCGGAGATCTGCTCTTGCTATTTTTATATGTAGGACGACATTTTGGAGGTAAAACAATACACTTTTGGAGCTAAAGGAAGGCGAGCATGCTCTGCCCGTGTTTTTCCCAAAACGCGGGCATGCTCTGAAGAAAAAGAAGGCATTCATCGGATAGTTCAAAGGTGCATACGACCGTGTCTGACCCCGAAGCTAGACCGAGGCAAGATTTCTAGTGTGCCACATGGTCAACCGTGTGGAATCCACATGGTTGTGTGGCATCAACCCGAGTTGACACAAATTAGGTTTTCACGGGATTTTAATGAAAGCCAACTTCTCCTTTATAAATAGGAAGGCATGCCCAAACCCTAGGGAAGAGGCCGGATGCCTAGGACAACAAGAGGGTGCCCTAAAAAGTACCGGAGACTTGCAATGGGAAGGAAGGAAGTAGCTAGAAGATCCCTCTTGACACTCTGGCACTGTGGAGAACAACCAAGACAAGTAAATTGGATAGGACAAAAAGTACTCTCTTTATTTTCTCATTCTACTTGCATTGCAATTACTTTTCTTAATATGTCATGTGTTTATTCATATTTTTCTGTGGAGTAGATATTTCGATTCTAAGATTAGGGAGTAACTTGTGTATGTGGACATGCTAGATCAAATAATTAGTCATCTCTTTTGATTCTATTTGCAATTGTGTGTTGTTGAGATCGATCAGGATTACGTCTTCATTCTATTTATATCAAACATAGGTGATACAAAGGGTGACAACCTTTGTATCAAAAATCTAGGAGAACCAAGCTTGAACCTTGTGGTCATCCTACCTCCCATAATTGCAGAAGATAAAATATAATAGAGTAAGATATAAAATATGATCCACCTCTTCATAGGGATTATTAGGATGTCCTCGTACCCCTAATAACCTATCTTAGCAGAAGGCCTAATGTAGATTAACTCTAGAAGGGTTGAGGGACCTTAGTGACAAAGGGCTCCCAATGGTATCAACCACCTGAGCTCTAACGATCCAAAAGGAAAACTTAGTTAGGAATAGGTAGTTCCTGGTAGAAGCAAAAGTTCATCGGGTAAATACTGTTGGTGCAATCGGCCCAGGTCACGATTGACCAGGACTCGAGTTTGACTCGAGTGATGTTTTGATGTGTTTTGATGTTTCGATAAAAACATATGACAATATAATTGTCATGGGAAAGTCCAAGTCTTGAGTACTTGGCAAATGGAAAGTCCAACATGTGTTGGCAAGGAAAGTCCAACATGAGTTGGCAAGGAAAGTCCAAGCATGGTCTTGGCATGGAAAGTCTAACATGGGTTAGCATTTGAAGTCCAAGGGGTTTAATATTGGCGGCGTAAAGTCCAAGCGGTAGTCTTGGCAGCATAAGTCCAATGGTTGGCGGCGTAAAGTCCAAGCGGAGTCTTGGCGGCGTAAGTCCAATGTGCCTTGGCGGTGTAGACACCGTTAGCATGACATAGCCGACGGAAGCACCTGAAGGCTAGCGCGATGGATGAACAAGTCATGGATGACTTGGAGGGATCTGAGAGGCGTGAGGCTGATGGAGGTGGCTAGAAGGCTTAGGTCTAGGCTAAGGGTGGTCTAGCAAGTATGGGGGAACCATACTTGAGTTAAAACCTCATGTTTGAGGTGTGCCAGTCGACTGGTGCCATGTGGCAGTCGACTGGACCGAGTCAACTAGGGTTTGACTGCAGGTTATGGCCTAGCGATTGCCATAGGTTGGCGGATCGGTGATGGATCAGCGATCGTGATCGTGTGATCGGTCGGTGGTGCTCTGAATCGGCCACAGAATGGAGTCGAGACTCGACTGGTCGAGTGAGGACTCCATCAGTCGACTGATGGTCACAATCAGTCGACTGATGGTAGTTCCGTTGGACTTATCCAATGTGGAACTAGCCGTTGTCTCACGACAACAGTGGCATCAGTCGACTGATTGTCCCGATCAGTCGACTGATAGACTTTTTCCAGCACAGGTTGAAGCTATATATGGAGCTCATGATGGAGGAAAAAGGAACCAGTTTCTTGAGGCTTTTGGGGCGATTTGCTGCTGCAAATCAGGGTCTCCAAGTTGACATCAAGCAACCAAGCGATCAAGCATCCAAGAGCATTTGTAAAGTGTTTTCTTTACTTGTATTGCTTTGTATTTCATTGTCTTAGCTTGTAGCCTTTGATTATTGTTGTAATCACTATTGTACGAGGTTTCTCCACCTCCGGATTGTTCCGAGAAGGAGTTATTAGATAGTGGTGTGTGATTGGCATCGCTAGGGCTCATTTGAGCCCGATCCGTGGAGTAGGAATCGTGCGGTTCCGAACCACGTTATATACTCGTGTTAGCGTGTTGTGTTTTCGTTATTGTTATTGTATTATCTATATTCCGCTGCGCTAACGAATTTGTAGACACAACCGCGATTGAATTCCATTGACGCTATTCACCCCCCCCTCTAGCCGTTCCTTAGGTCCTAACAAGTGGTATCAGAGCCCGGGGCTCTTCTACGGACTAACCGCCGAGAGTTGAAGAAGCTAGAGGGAAGAATATGGAATTTCAAGAAAAATTGGGTGACGACGTCAACATCCCACCTTCCTTCAACCGCGAACATTTCGCGTATTGGAAAGGTAGAATGCAATATTTTCTAATGACAAATATAGAAAATTGGTTTGCCGTGACTATAGGTTTTGATGCTCCGAGAGGAGAAAACGGCGAAATCCTCAAGATGAAGAGATGGACCGAGGAGCAACGAGAAAAATTCAAGACAACCGTTAAGGTAACAAAAATGCTAATTGATTTGATACCTAACGATATTTTGTCTAGATTAGGAAGCTATAGGGATGCCAAGGAATTGTGGAACAAGTTGATCAAGTTCCACGAAAATCCCGAATCGATCCAAGAAGATTCGGAAGAAGAGGAGACCGAAGAAGAAAGCTCATCCTCAAATGAAAGTGAGGAATCGGGAGGAAGTGAGGAGTCAACTTCCGGATCGGAAGAGGAAATGGAAGAAGGGGAGAGATCATCTATACCGGAACATCGAGAAGTAGAAGCTTCGACATCCGGTCAAGATGGAGAAGCCCAAAGTCCAATTCCGGTCTCCACCACCGAATTAGGTAACTCAAGCAATTCGGTTTTAAACAAAAATCATATAATTTGCTTTGAGTGTAGGGAATCCGGGCACTACAAGAGTAAGTGCCCAAAAAGGGTAAAGAAGTCTCAACCGGCACCAAAAGTCAAGGATGCCGGTCCCCAAAGTCAAAAGAGCAAGGAGCATATCATATGCTTCAAGTGTAACTCAAAGGGGCATTACCGGAGTCATTGCCCAAGGGGGAAGAAGAAAGGGCAAGAAGGAGCAACACAAGTAGGGGGAGCCTCCAAGGCAAACCCTAAGGTAAAATTTATTAATGCACCTTCAATTTCTAGGGATAAGAAGCATGCTAGGAATAATTTTAATAGTCTTGCTATTGTACATGAAAAGCATGCTAGAAATAATAGACATATTTGTTTAGGAGCTAAGAAGGTTCATTTTGGTAATAAGGAGAAATCTGGGACTAATGTCCCTAGAAAAACCATGCCTAGGGAATCTATTAAGAAAATACAAGAACATCTAGGTTGTAATCCAAAATGGACTAGGCATATGCCTAGAAAGTCCCATGCCCAAAAATTTAATCAAAAATCAATTGGGCAATTAGAATTAGAGAACCAAGTCTTGAGGTCAAGACTTGAAAAACTAGAAAAGACCCTTTGGAATATACAAAATCAATTTAAAGGGTCTAATGGTCAAAGTCAAAGGTCCAAAAGTCAAAGTCAACATCTAGGACCTAAGAGTCAAAAGTCAACCAAGGGCAAGAATGGTTTGGGTCACAAACCTAAGCCCAAGGTGACTTACCATAGTGTTCCATTTGACTATGGAACACTAACTAGGTCTAGGAAGACCAAGGTCAATGGGGAAGTCATCCCCAGAGTTGACCAAGGTTTGTGCCTAGTGGCTAGGGTTTCTAGGAAACCTAGGGTGGCCACTAAGAAGGTTGTTAGGGAGGCAATCCCTAAAGTTAACCATGGCAAGACCCAAATGACCAAGGCTAATAAGCCTAGGAAGGTCATTAGGAAGGTATCTAGGGAAGTTATCCCTAAGGAATACCTAAGTAACCCTAGGAGTTCAAATCGTTTTTGGGTTCCTAAGAGCGTGATTGATTCACGCTAAGATGGGTTTAGGGTGTGTCAACCTTGATTGGATGAGTAGTTAACTCAACAATTACAAAGGTGACACTTTAGGTTATTTTCAAGGTTATGGTTACCTTGAAAATACATTTGAGTTTTTAATCCTAAAAGATTTTAGGATGTGTCAATATTAATTATGAAGTTTGATAAAATGATCAAATTGGCACAATTTAGGTTTAGAGGTGTTAATGTGCCATTTTGAGTTTTTGGCACATTTGGGAGAATTTAGGTTAATATGGCAAAATGAACCTAACTATTTCAAATGGCAACTAATATTAAAATTTAGGTATTCTTATACCTATATATGTTATATGTCATGCCTTGATTGCCATATGCCATGACATGACATCATATTTATTTTTATCATTTAATGTGTCATGATCATGGTTTAGAATTAAGGATAAATGTCATGTGTTTTTAGATTTCATTTTATGCCATGACATCATGATTATGAGCATATGCTTATTTATATCATCATTAATGCCATAATCATTCATGCATTTAATTAAAATTGATTTAAGGACTATGGCATGACTTGGAGTCCCATTTATAAGGGAATCAAGTAGAGTTGCCTTAGGAAAATGCATGAAACCCTAGTTTAGGGAGAACAAAACCCACATCTCACATCTAATTGACATGTATGTGTATTTATACACCCTAGATACATGTGAGATGCTAGGATATGAGTTAAGTTCAAGGTGCATAGTTTTTGCATCTAGATGAACTAAAACTCATCAAATTTTATGTGTGGATCATTGGGAGAGCATGTGTACAAGTAATGTACATAGAGCCCAAGGAATATGATCCAAAATAAGGTTTTGAAAACATTTTAAAATCATTTTGAAAAACCTTGGTGAAGGCTATCTTTTGATAGCAATCACCATTGATGAAGTTGATACAAAGTAGGGCCAAAATATTGAAAATTTCAATGGTTTTGAACTTTGTGCCAATTTCACTATTTTATGGGTAAAATATTTTTCAAACATTTTTCACCCATTGTATTGGTCATAGGTATTATACGTATCAAATTTTGTGATTTTTCGATATACGTATAATTATTTATGATTTTCCGAATTTCATTTCTGATAACTGAAAGTCTAAAATTTGATTATCGATCGATTCTAGGTGGCGATCTGATAAGTGTGATTTCGAATCACTCAGGTTGTTTAACCCGATTTTAGCTACGGTTATGGTCCCTAACCACTCCTAACCCTAGGATATGCCTTGGGAAGCATTATAAAGGGTGAAAATCTATTGGATATGGATTAGGAGAGTTGTTTAGGGTTTGTATCAATTCTAAGGTGTGGAAAGTTCAATGTTGAATTTCTAACCTTAATTTTGACGGTTTAAAGTTCCTATTGGCTTAGGGACTTCCCAAGGACATTGTTGGTGCAATGGTCAAGGGGGAGCAAGCCTTTAGGGGGAGATATCCATCTTGGGATGATGGATGTGTTTTTTTTTTCTCCTTGAAGGGGAGAATGTTATCAATTTGGGAAATTGATGGATTTTTAGAAACCCAATTTGGAAATTGGGAGAGTGAATAGGATTGCCTCTCTTGAGTGATATGGGACTTATCACTAGGAAGATGGTAGGCATCCTAGGTATTTTTGAACCAAAGGGGGAGATTGTAAGATCTCATTGGGACATGAGACACTGACCTCCTTGGAGAGAAAACCTTTTTGATGTTAGTCAAAAAGGGGGAGAATGTTTGGGGGAGAACATTTGGGATAATTGGTAAAGGATTTGAGTTAGTATTCTAACTCAATTATTTGTTTGGTTTTTGTCAAACATCAAAAAGGGGGAGATTGTTGGTGCAATCGGCCCAGGTCACGATTGACCAGGACTCGAGTTTGACTCGAGTGATGTTTTGATGTGTTTTGATGTTTCGACAAAAACATATGACAATATAATTGTCATGGGAAAGTCCAAGTCCTGAGTACTTGGCAAATGGAAAGTCCAACATGTGTTGGCAAGGAAAGTCCAACATGAGTTAGCAAGGAAAGTCCAAGCATGGTCTTGGCATGGAAAGTCTAACATGGGTTAGCATTTGAAGTCCAAGGGGTTTAATATTGGCGGCGTAAAGTCCAAGCGGTAGTCTTGGCAGCATAAGTCCAATGGTTGGCGGCGTAAAGGCCAAGCGGAGTCTTGGCGGCGTAAGTCCAATGTGCCTTGGCGGTATAGACACCGTTAGCATGACATAGCCGACGAAAGCACCTGAAGGCTAGCGCGATGGATGAACAAGTCATGGATGACTTGGAGGGATCTGAGAGGCGTGAGGCTGATGGAGGTGGCTAGAAGGCTTAGGTCTAGGCTAAGGGTGGTCTAGCAAGTATGGGGGGACCATACTTGAGTTAAAACCTCATGTTTGAGGTGTGCGGTCGGATCGGTGCCATGTGGTGCGTGGACCGACCGAGTCAACTAGGGTTTATTGCGAGTTATGGCCTAGCGATCGCGCCATAGGTTGGCGATCGGTGATGGATCAGCGATCGGCGATCGTGTGATCAGTCGACTGGTGCTCGAGAATTCGGCCACAAAATGGAGTCGAGACTCGACTAGTCGAGTGAGGACTCCATCAGTCGACTGATGGTCACAATCAGTCGACTGATGGTAGTTCCGTTGGACTTATCCAACGTGGAACTAGCCATTGTCTCACGACAACAGTGGCATCAGTCAACTGATTGTCTCGATCAGTCGACTGATAGACTTTTTTCAGCACAGGTTGAAGCTATATATGGAGCTCGTGATGGAGGAAAAAGGAACCGGTTTCTTGAGGCTTTTGGGGCGATTTGCTGCTGCAAATCAGGGTCTCCAAGTTGACATCAAGCAACCAAGCGATCAAGCATCCAAGAGCATTTGTAAAGTGTTTTCTTTACTTGTATTGCTTTGTATTTCATTGTCTTAGCTTGTAGCCTTTGATTATTGTTGTAATCACTATTGTACGAGGTTTCTCCACCTCCGGATTGTTCCGAGAAGGAGTAATTTGATAGTGGTGTGTGATTGGCATAGCTAGGGCTCATTTGAGCCCGATCCGTGGAGTAGGAACCGTGCGGTTCCGAACCACGTTATATACTCGTGTTAGCGTGTTGTGTTTTCGTTATTGTTATTGTATTATCTATATTCCGCTGCGCTAACGAATTTGTAGACACAACCGCGATTGAATTCCATTGACGCTATTCACCCCCCCCTCTAGCCGTTCCTTAGGTCCTAACAAATACATGATGATCCTCCGTCAAGATCATAATTAAAGATCTCAACGCATCTAATTGATAGCATGTTCCACAACGCACAAGTGAAATCGAAGTCCTAGAATCCTTTTAAAGAACTTCAAACTGTTAGTAATATATGAGAGATGTCCTAAGGCAATCGCCTTATGTATGAACCATTTATATGATAAATGAAGATTCACTATTTGAGTATACATGTTTCATGTATTTGATTGGATCTTAAACTCATTTACTGAATGTCCATGATGCGATTCACAGCATGAGAGAATTTGTGATTGGATCACAACTAGTGAGTATCTCTACATGTGTAATTGTGATGTATCGGAATTATCCCTAGTCGATGAATTGATGAATTTGGACACCATCAATTCTGTCGAGACTAGCACGAGGTATACTCGGTGTATCCAAGCAGCTAATTCTCACTGGCAGGAGACATTGTGATGTCCGGAATTGATCGTGGATGCTAGTTATGGTAACTAGTTCATTGGAGTGACCAGCCGTAAGACTTCATATGGTTCTCTGCATATATAGATATGTCAATGAAGTTCTTACTGTAGCTTAAGTGTGATGTTCCTTTAACTTGCGGTATTCAAGTCATCTTGATCATGGAGACTTATGCTTTGACATCTTAAGCAAGCATCTCTAAGGAGATGTGGACCCGGGATGATTGGGTATAAGTCGAAGTGATCGAAGGTGTTTGAATAGCCTATAAAGGATTCACCACTCCTTGCGAGGAGATGTATACCCATGGCCTCTCGTCGGATTGTTACTAAAGTCTTTGGCCAAAGCATTACATGTTTAGAGTAAGGTACTCTTTGATACATGTGCAGTAACTAGAATCCGTAGGACGAGGAAATGAAACTTGGGCTAGGTGTGACGTAGTCAGCCTAGTGGGGACTGACACTATAGACCATGTCCTGAACCAAGTGGGTATAAGATGAGTGAAGGGAATGGGGCACGAATCATTCGAGCTACTGAAGGGTTTCAGAAATAGTTCTGGATCAACCGTTGATCTTTTCGGTTAATTGGGGATCATGATGTACTACTAGGTGCCACTCATGATCATTCTATAATTAATGGTTAATTATAGATGGCCAACATAAACCGAGAACCTATTTGGTCACACGCACAACGAGCGTAATCCAAAGGATTTTAAACGAGCTTGAGAATGGGATTCTCAGACCGAGAGAAACAAGGTTTGGTTGGACCAAACATGAAGCGAGCATGAAATCGTTTCAGTCGCAATGGAAGCGTGGAGGGGCCGTGTCTTATGAAGACATAATGGATGAACTAAAATGGTTTGGTTCTAATCCAATGGAGGAGAATGAACCAAAGGGTTTGGTTTATTTTAAACGAATGAACCAAAAGTTGGTTCGGTTCGTTTTAACTTAAAATAAACCATCATGGTTTGGTTTATTTTAACTTATCTTAATGGAGCGGGTTAACGGGCCTAATGGTTATGATCCAATAACCGTTAAGAGAATTAGTTCTCTATAAAAGAGGGCTTAAGGGATAATTAAGCTCTAATCCAAAAAGGCCTAAACCTAGTTGCCGCCCACCTCCTCTCCTTGGAGAATTCAGTGCCAACTCCATTGCCGCCCAGCCCCTTGTGCCGCCGTCCAACTTGTTGCCGGCATCCAAGCTTCAGTCGGCGATCCTCCGGCGACCCTCCGGTGATCTCCTTTAGGTTTGGCATCAAGGTGAGCTTTATCTTCCCTTGGTTGGTCGGCGCCTATCTCCTCCACCAAAGCTGTCCAGTTTTCTGGACAGCTTGTTCTCCTCTCGTCGGAGCATCATTTGGATGACGGTTAGAGCTCCGACAGCAGCTAACTTACCGGGGATTCGATCTCCGGTAATCCTCTGAGGTGGAGGACGAAGGATTCGTCAATCGGTTGACGAATACCTCTCCGGAGAAGCGAGTTTTGAGAACTCATCTTTGCATCCGAATTTGGATTCGGATCATGATCATCTCTCGATCACGTCGTCTTCAACACGAGGCTAGTAACCCGTACGAAGACGAAGCTCGTGGATTAGCGAAGTCATCCTAAGGATACTCGGCGTGGATACGGATAGAGATGATTCTAGCGAGGATCGTTCCGGTTGATGTCGTTCCCGCTACACATAATACGAAAGGTATAACGTAGTTAAATTTCCTTTTATTGCAAATTTAAATTTATGGTTATGTCTACACATGTTGTACTATGCATGCGTATGATGTGTGTGTTGTAATAAATGTAGATTTATTAATTTTATTGCTTCCTCTATGCTCATGTTTACGAAACATGATCGAACACACACACGCCGTGGTGCCGGAAACCCAACAGTGGTATCAGAGCCCAGGTTGTGTTTCGACATAATCGTAAAATGGTTTTTGTGATAGTCATAATATTATTTCTGGAAATTTTCTAATTTTGGAAATTTAGAAGTATTTATGGAAATTTTTCAATTTTGGAAAGTCTAGAAGTATTTATGGAAATTTTCCACTTTTGGAAAGTTGGAAGTATTTATGGAAATTGATATTTTCCATAAATAAAATATTTGATTAGATTCTAGAAATTTGTTTCCTAATTTAATCATGATTTGATTTGGGAAATCAAATCTTAAAATATTTTATTTCCATAAGTAGTTTTGATGATTTAGGAAATTGGTTTCCTAAATTGATTTTCCTTAATCAACTATTTCCATAAATAAAATATGTGATTAGATTTGGAAATTTGTTTCCTAATTTAATCTTGATTTGATTTGGAGAATAAAATCTTAAACATATTTTATTTCCATAAATAATTATGACAAATAAGGAAATTATGTACATGACATAATTGTATGCCATGTAATTGCATTAGATGCATATCATTATGTCATACGTGTCGTGACATGTTGATGTATGCCATGTATGTCATGCCATGTAGATAATAGTTATTTGCATGCAAAGAGGATGAGACATAAAAACCCTAACTCAATATTAAAGCCTACACCTTCCATTAATATGGTTAGAACCAGAGTTCCGTTTCTTGTTTGGGTTGTTGGACTCTCCAAGCCCTACTAACCCAACATGTTCAAACCATGGAATAGTTTAATACTAATATGGTAAGAGTCGAGGTCAATCGTTAGCTTTGGTTGTTGGACTCTCTCCAAGCCGGGCTAATTGGTTGAATGCGCCTAACCATATTAAAACTATTTCGATTAATGGGTTGGCTTTAACCTCGAGCATCGGCTTGTTGGACTCTCTCCAAGGTCGATGTAAAGGGAGGTGAAGTTGGGTGCTATGCATATGATGCATACTTGTTAATGTGTTAACAACCCGATGTATGTGTGAACATTCAATTAGTTGATAGCACATTGTGATAGTTGCATATACGTGATATGCAATCGGTATAGTTGATACCTACCGTCGTAGTTATGAATGGCTTGTTGGACTCTCTCCAAGGTTGTTCATATCTATGATGGATATCAGCCCATTCGAAGATGGACCTACGATCTCCCGAAGTGATTTTGGGGTTTTTGAAATTCAAAAAATGAATGGGATTTATAAATGTATATTGATGCATTTTAAAATCATTTTCTCATATATGCTCGTTTTGTATTTCTAGGTCAATAAATTGATCATGACGTCTTTGAATTTCCGCACTATTTTGGATTCGAACAAACTGACTGGGCCTAACTTCCTGTACTGGCTTAGAAACCTGAGAATTGTTCTCAAGGCGTAAAAGCTTGCATATGTCCTTGAAGAGCCTCTTCCCAACCGTCCTAAGGACGATGCAACCTGCATCAAATGTTGGTCTATCGTGGCATGTGCGCATTCTCGAAATGGCGAAGTTGCATCATGCTAGCGGCGATGGTACCTGAGCTGCAAAAGCAGCATGAGCATATGGATGCTAATACTATGGTCTTTCATCTTCATGAGTTGTTCGATGAGCAAGCAAGATCTGAAAGGTTAGAGGTCTCTAGGCTCCTCTTCACCACGAAGATGCAAGAAGGTTCATCTGTAGTACAGTTTGTGCTAAAGATGAACGGGTACATCGAGCGGCTAGCCACCCTCGGGTTTGTGATGGATCATGAGTTAAGTATTGACTTAATTCTACATTGTTTTCCCAAGAGTTTCTCACAATTCGTGATGAACTATCGGATGAACAAATTGGAATCCACTATTCCCGAGCTCCTCAATATGCTGAAGACTGTGGAGCCTTCTGTGAAGCATGAGGAGAAGGTAGTTCTGTTAGTTGATTCCTCAAAGAAAGGTTCTAAGAGGAAGGCAAAAGAACAGAAGAAAGGAAAGAACAAAAAGGCAAAGAAGGCGGAACCAGTGCAAAAGGGCACTTGCCATCATTGTGGCAAGGAAGGCCACTGGCGAAGAAACTGCAAGATTTATCTTGAGTCCATGAAGAAGAAGAAGGCATCCGATACCCCATCCTCTTCAGGTATCTTCGTTATTGATTGTCATTCTATTTCCTTAGACACTTGGGTATTGGATACTGGGTGTGGCTCACATATATGTAATGACATACAAGGGCTAAGGAATAGAAGAAGACTCGTCAGAGGGGAGTCAAATTTGCGAGTTGGCAATGGAGCAAAGGTTGCTGCGGTCGCCATCGGAACTTATTTGCTGAAGCTCCCTAGTGGACTAGTCTTGGAACTGGACAATTGCTATTATGTTCCTTCTCTAATAAAGAACATTGTTTCTATTTTCTGTTTAAATAGAAATGGTTTCCACTTGACATTTAGTAACAATTGTTGTTATATAACTTTGAATGACGTACTTTATGGAACTGGAACTTTGAGTAATGGCATTTATACGTTGGACGTATCCAGTGACATTTTCAATATCGAAACGAGCAACACGCGTGCTCGAAAGGATAATCAAATAGACTCCTATATGTGGCATTGTCGTCTTGGCCATATAAGCAAGAAATGCATGTCCGAATTACACCGATGTGGAATTCTGGAATCATTTGAATTGGATTCATACGATACATGCGAATCATGCTTAAAAGGCAAGATGACCAAGTTACCTTTTACTGGAAAAGGTGAACGAGTGGGAGAGTTACTAGGTCTAATACATACTGATGTATGTGGACCTATGTCAACTCAAGCATTAGGAGGCGATAGCTACTTCATTACCTTCACCGATGATCACTCACGGTTTGGGTATGTGTTCTTGATGAAACACAAGTCTGAAGCCTTTGAAAGGTTCAAAGAATTCAGAAATGAAGTAGAGAAACAACATGACAAGAGTATTAAAATACTTGATCGGATCGAGGTGGTGAATACTTAAGTCGAGTTTCTTGATTACCTAAGAGACAATGGTATATTGTCTCAATAGACTCCTATACACCACAAAGATAATGGTGTATCCGAGAGGCGAATCGACTTGTTGGACATGGTCAGGTCAATGATGAATCATGCGACTCTTCCCAAGTCCTTTTGGGGTTATGCACTTCAGACAGCTATTTACTTGTTAAACAGAATGCCTACCAAGGTAGTCTCAACTACTCCATATGAGATATGGAATAGTAAGAAACCTCATGTATCTTACTTGAAGATATGGGGTTATCCTGCTTATGTGAAGCGGACAATATTAGACAAATTGGATGCTAAGTCTGATAAATGTCTATTTATTGGATACCCTAAGGAAACAAGGGGTTACCAATTCTATCATCCTGTGGAACAAAAGGTGTTTATTTCAAGGCATGTTGTGTTTCTAGAGAAAGAGTTTCTCTTGCAAGAAAATAGTGGGAGTGTCGTCGAGCTTGAGGAGGCTTGAGAGACTCAAATAGACATTGATGAGATACCTGGTGAAGCACAACAGCCGACAACTCATAGTGATGAGCAATCGGCTGGTCCTATTGTAACACCACATCTTCGTAGATCTGGTAGAACACGCAATATTCCCGAGAGATATGGATTTCTCGTAAGTGAATCGAACGACGTGTTACTCATTGATGAAGAGGAGCCTACCAGTTATGAAGAAGTGCTGACAAGTTCAGAAAGGGATAAGTGGCTTGGTGCCATGAAGTCGGAAATGGATTCCATGTATGAAAACCAAGTTTGGAACTTGGTTGACCCACCTGAAGGCATAAAGCCTATAGGGTGCACGTGGGTTTTCAAGAAGAAAACCGACATGGATGGTAATGTGATTACCTATAAGGCTAGATTGGTGGCGAAAGGATATCGTCAAAAACAAGGTGTTGATTATGACGAAACCTATTCGCCTGTAGCGATGCTTAAATCCATTCGGATGCTCCTGGCCATAGCGGCTCATTATGATTATGAGATATGGCAGATGGATGTGAAAACAGCTTTCCTTAATGGAAACCTGCTCGAGGACGTGTATATGATACAGCCTGAGGGTTTCACATCGGTTGATAAAACCAAGGTATGCAAATTGCGACGATCCATTTATGGATTGAAGCAAGCATCCAGGAGCTGGAATATCCGTTTTGATGAGACGATCAAAAAGTTTGATTTCTCACAAAATCCGCATTTAACCTTGTGTGTACAAGAAGGTTAGTGGGAGTGCAGTCGTGTTCCTAGTATTATATGTTGATGACATATTACTTATAGGAAACGATGTTTCAATCTTACAGTCAGTTAAGGTTTGGTTATCCAAGACATTCTCCATGAAAGACCTGGGAGAAGCAACCTACATCCTCGGGATTAAGATCTATAGAGATAGATCGAAACGGTTGCTTGGTCTTTCGCAGTCTACATATAGACCGAAAAGCAAAGAGGTTTAGCATGTCGGAATCCAAGAAAGGTTTCCTACCCATCAGGCATGGGGTACACCTTTCGAAGTCTATGTGTCCGCGCACAGAAGACGAGAGGATTTGCATGAGTAAGATTCCTTATGCATCCGCAATAGGATCTATCATGTATGCTATGTTATGTATGAGTAAGATTCCTTATTCATCTGCAGATACCAGTCTGATCCAGGAATGGATCATTGGGTGGCTGTTAAGACGATCCTTAAGTACTTGAGAAGAACTAAGGATGTGTTCCTAATATATGGAGAAGGGGACATGGTGATACGCAGGTATACGGATGCCAGCTTCCAGACAGACAAGAATGATTCCAGGTCTCAGTCTGGATACGTGTTCACCTTGAATGGGGGCGCAGTGAGTTGGAAAAGTTCCAAACAAGACACTGTAGCGGATTCTACCACTGAGGCAGAATACATTGCAGCTTCGGAAGCAGCAAAGGAAGCGGTTTGGATCAAGAAGTTCGTTTATGAACTTGGTGTGATTTTGGCCATTGTTGAAGCAATACCGGTCTACTGTGACAACAATGGAGCAATTGCACAGGCGAAAGAGCCAAGGTCTCATCAACGATCCAAACATGTGCTTCGCCACTATCATCTTATCAGAGAGATCATCAGTAGGAACGAAATACAAATCGAGAAAATTCCCACTGAAAGGAACTTAGCGGATCCTTTGACTAAAGCATTACCTCAAAGTAAGTTTGAGGGTCATGTTAGTGCTTATGGTATTGGATACCGTAGCGATTGGCATTAGGCCAAGTGGGAGTCTGTTAGTAATATATGAGAGATATCCTAAGGTAATCGCCTTATGTATGAACCATTTATATGATAAATGAAGATTCACTATTTGAGTATACATGTTTCATGTATTTGATTGGATCTTAAACTCATTTACTAAATGTCCACGATGCGATTCACAGCATGAGAGAATTTGTGATTGGATCACAACTAGTGAGTATCTCTACATGTGTAATTGTGATGTATCGGAATTATCCCTAGTCGATGAATTGATGAATTTGGACACGATCAATTCTGTCGAGACTAGCACGAGGTATACTGCTTGGTGTATCCAAGCAGCTGATTCTTACTGGCTGGAGACATTGTGATGTCCGGAGTTGATCGTGGATGCTAGTTATGGTAACTAGTTCATTGGAGTGACCAGCCGTAAGACTTCATATGGTTCTCTGCATATATAGATATGTCAATGAAGTTCTTACTGTAGCTTAAGTGCGATGTTCCTTTGACTTGCGGTATTCAAGTCATCTTGATCATGGAGACTTATGCTTTGACATCTTAAGCAAGCATCTCTAAGGAGATGTGGACCCAGGATGATTGGGTATAAGTCGAAGTGATCGAAGGTGTTTGAATAGCCTATAAAGGATTCACCACTCCTTGTGAGGAGATGTATACCCATGACCTCTCGTCGGATTGTTACTAAAGTCTTTGGCCAAAGCATTACATGTTTAGAGTAAGGTACTCTTTGATACATGTGCAGTAACTAGAATCCGTAGGACGAGGAAATGATACTTGGGCTAGGTGTGACATAGTCAGCCTAGTGGGGACTGACACTATAGACCATGTCCTGAACCAAGTGGGTATAAGATGAGTAAAGGGAATGGGGCACGAATCATTCGAGCTGCTGAAGGGTTTCAGAAATAGTTCTGGATCAACCGTTGATCTTTTCGGTTAATTGGGGATCATGATGTACTACTAGGTGCCACTCATGATCATTCTATAATTAATGATTAATTATAGACGACCAACATAAACCGAGAACCTATTTGGTCACACGCACAACGAGCGTAATCCAAAGGATTTAAAATGAGCTTGAGAATGGGATTCTCAGACCGCGAGAAACAAGGTTTGGTTGGACCAAACATGAAGCGAGCATGAAATCGTTTCAGTCGCAATGGAAGCGTGGATAGGCCGTGTCTTATGAAGACATAATGGATGAACCAAAATGGTTTGGTTCTCATCCAATGGAGGAGAATGAACCAAAGGGTTTGGTTTATTTTAAACGAATGAACCAAAAGTTGGTTCGGTTCGTTTTAACTTAAAATAAACCATCATGGTTTGGTTTATTTTAACTTATCTAAATTGAGCGGGTTAACGGGCCTAATGGTTATGATCCAATAACCGTTAAGAGAATTAGTTCTCTATAAAAGAGGGCTTAAGGGATAATTAAGCCCTAATCCAAAAAGGCCTAAACCTAGTTGCCGCCCACCTCCTCTCCTTGGAGAATTCGGTGCCAACTCCATTGCCGCCCAGCCCCTTGTGCCGCCATCCAACTTGTTGCCGACGTCCAAGCTTCAGCCGGCGACCCTCCGGTGATCTCCTTTAGGTTTGGCATCAAGGTGAGCTTTATCTTCCCTTGGTTGGCCGGCGCCTATCTCCTCCACCAAAGCTGTCCAGTTTTCTGGACAGCTTGTTCTCCTCTCGTCGGAGGGTCATTTGGACGACGGTTAGAGCTCCGACAGCGGCTAACTTACCGGGGATTCTATCTCCGGTAATCCTCTAAGGTGTAGGACGAAGGATTCGTCAATCGGTTGACGAATACCTCTCCGGAGAAGCGAGTTTTGAGAACTCGACTTTGCATCCGAATTTGGATTCGGATCGTGATCATCTCTCGATCACGTCATCTTCAACACGAGGCTAGTAACCCGTACGAAGACAAAGCTCGTGGCTTAGCGAAGTCATCCTAAGGATACTCGGCATGGATACGGATAGAGACGATTCTAGCGAGGATCGTTCCGGTTGATGTCGTTCCCGCTACACGTAATACGAAAGGTATAACGTAGTTAAATTTTCTTTTATTGCAAATTTAAATTTACGATTATGTCTATACATGTTGTACTATGCATGCGTGTGATGTGTGTGTTGTAATAAATGTAGTTTTATTAATTTTATTGCTTCCGCTGTGCTCATGTTTATGAAACATGATCGAACACACACACGCCGCGGTGCCGGAAACCCAACACGAACCAACCTTCTCTTCCTCCGAGTGACACCGTACGCCAAGGTTCTACATCAAAACTATGTCGTCGTAACATCGACGTGACGCTGATATCTCAATTCCATTTCGTCGATAGATTTAATTATTGTCGTACTTTACTTGTTTCTTTCCTTTGTACTCGAAGTTTTCATCATAACGAGGTGAGGTAGGCTTGTTGCCTCATCCTCAAGCTTTTGTGTTTTCCTTGTAATTGTTGTCTCCTACCTCCAACGAGGAGGAGACTTATAGTGGATTTCTCCTTTGTACGCGGTCAAGGATTGCGGGGCCTTGGAGAAGCAACCTTTCGGTTACGAACCAAGTAAAAACAAAGTGCCTCCTCACTTTTGGTTTAATTTATTATCTCCATTACAATACTCTAGTTTTAACATGGTTACGAAATGAAAAGTTTTCACGATCGCTATTCACCCCCCTCTAGCGATTCACTCGATCCAACAATTGATATCAGAGTAGGGGCGCTAAGATTTTGTGCAACCACCAATCTACCACGTTTGTTTTTCTTTTCGTATTCTTCATTTCGTTCAATTTAAGTTACTCTCTATCATTTTTCTTGCACTACTAATCCAAGACCAAAGTCTTGGCAATTTTCATGTCTTTTGCTTTTTTTTTTTGTGCAAGGTTTATTTTTGATGGCCCATCTCGAAGGGTTTAGCACTGCCCAACCTCCGTTTTACAATGGAGATGACTTCTGTTATTGGAAGGGTCGAATGGAGTGCTATCTAAAAACCCAAGTCGAGATGTGGATAGTCATCCAGACCGATTCATGCTACCAACCAACGAACACGACAAGTTCCTAGATTGTGACAAATGGATAAACGCCATGAAGCGTCAAGTGGAGGCTGATGCCAAAGCCACACAGATTCTTCAATGCGGGCTTTCCAAAGAAGAACTCAACCGAATCATACCATTCATCAGTGCGAAGGACTTATGGAACAAGCTCATTGAGCTACATGAAGGAACGACCGACACGAAGGTATGTAAGCATGACCTTTTGTTAAATAAATTATTTAATTTGAAAAATCAGGTTCACGAGACTGCTACACAACTTCATGGAAGGATCCAGGACATCATGAACGGTCTCCACTCGATCGGACAAAAGGTCGAGAATCAAGATGTAATCAGGTAAGCCTTAAATACTTTTCCTAAGACCACTTTGTGGGCATCTATGGTTGATGCCTACAAAGTGTCTAGAAACTTATCTAAGATTAGACTAGATGAGTTTTTTTTTTCAAATTTGAGTTACACGAACAATCTAACTCAGCCCCGGTCGAGAAAAGTATTGCCTTGGTTGTAGGTCGGAAGGAGAAGGCGAAGAGTAAACCACATCCCAAAGAAGAAGAGGAGTACAAATCAGAGGTGAACGACGAGATGGAGACTGAGCTAGTGAATCTAGTTCGGAAGATGATCAAGAGAAGAAGATGACCCATCAAGCAATCCAAGGAAAAGAGACCCGAGCAAAGTTCGAATTACAAATGCTACGAATGCAACAAGAGGGGTCACATCAAATCAGAGTGCCCAAGACTAAAGAACAAATCATCACAATCCATAAAGGAGCTCAACGTAACTTGGGAGGAGTCGTTAGAAGAAGAAGACGAGCTCAACAACCTTGCATTCATGGCTAAGCCAACTGAGGATGAAGATGAATCCGATCCGAAAACGAGCTACGAGTCTGAGATCGAGTCCGACTCCGAATATGAAAATGAACTCCAATTCAATACAAGCCATGGATCCGTATCCGGTTCAAAAGATTCGATCAAGGTGAGTCAGTCATTAATTGATACTCTATGTAGTGCAATTAAATATTTAACTAAGAAGTTAGCTAAGTCCGAGTCCAAGGTTGAGACCTTAGTTAAGGAGGTTAAACTCCTTAAACATGAGGTCTCCCTAACCTCTTCAACTAGTCAAGTTCGAGAAGAGAACTCAAATCGAGTTGAAAAACTTGAAGAAGAGAACTCTATCTTGAAAGGACAAGTCCAAGACCTTAGGAAATCATTGGAAAGGTTTACTTTAGGGTCTAAGGGTCTTTACCTACTACTTGGATCATAAAGGGTCATTTACAATAAGGTCAGACTTGGATTTAGATTAACCACAATGAACAAATCATATATGTCGATTGTCAATCGAAATAGACAAAAAGTCCAAGCGTGGGTCCCCAAGACTTTTTTGAATTCACAATTATGATCCACCAAGTATTGGGTTCCCAAGGATCAAATCCACTATGTGGAAAGACCGCATCAGTTCAATGGTCCAGGGGGAGTTAGTACTAAACTTGTTTGCTCTACTTCTTGATTTAGTTTTGCATGCTTAGTTATTTTTGTTTTAATCTTTAGAACAGCTAGATAGGATCAATAGTTAGTCAACCTTGATAACATAGTATCAGGATGCGACGAGATGATAGTACGTTAGGGAAACGAGGCCTTGTGTATCCGAGTTAGATAAGGCGTATCTAGCTTGGTGCACTTGGCTAAGTGGAACTAGCCGAAGCTACCTCGTCGCATCCTAAACTAGTTAGACTAGGAAGTGACTCTAAGTGACTTAAGTGAACATCTTCTTGAAATTGGCTTTGTTTAAGGAAGTGGTCATTGTTCCGATCAAAGAAGGCCTTTGTACCTCGTCACGACCTGGAATCCATTTTATCGAAAAGTTTACTTAACAATCTAAGGGTTAAATCCGAATCTAACCCAAGGTTGATTATCTTCAAATCACTAAACTTAATCAAGTAAAATTCAAGTCATCTCACAAAACATATAAGGTTAACTTGTTTGATCATGTAGAAAGGGTGAGATGATTCCTAGGATTAAAAATTTTCAAACAAATCTTAAAATTCCAATATCCGATCCAACTACTATATGTGTAAGATCAATGGATATTGGATGATGCATGCGAATGCAACCTCAAATCTCGCGATAGAGACCATCGAGGACTCAAAGCGAGCGCTCGCACTCAATGCTCGCAAGTGCACGGATGTTGTCAAGTAATAAAAGATTATCGATCACACAAGAATTGAGATTCGAGTACTGATTTGTTCAGTAGGTGAAATTATTTGGAAGTAAGATCTAAAGGTTTCAATTGTGAGGGTTGTCGGTGGACTAAACTCTAGTACAGTGTCACATGGAGGAAGAAAGGAGTGTGCCGAGATCTTTAAAAGGGATTCTAGGACTTCAGTTTCGCTTGTGTGTCGCAAAACATGCTATCAACTGGGCGTTGTCTAAATGTCTAGCTATGGTTTTGTGGAAGGGACATCATACACTCTCCCGATGAGCCACCGCATCTATCGGGATCTATCTCTGCCGTACAAGGACGGGATAGGTGGTACGAGGATGTCAAATCAATCCCTGCGATGAACCGTTTCCAGTTCTATTGCATCCTTCTACCCATGGTTATAGGAGATCAGGTTTACCCCTAGGTTCCTTGTATAAATCCCCTAAATCTTAGATATGAGGGATGTCACCCCTCGTATCACCTAAGCACAGCAGGTAGAAAACCAAACACATATAGATATTGGTATAGACAATTTCCAATTTCCAATTGCAAATTCAAACTCAAAAATAGAATTCAATTTGAAGCAACATGTCATACATACACAAGCTACTCCCTAATCCTAGAATCGAAGGAACTACTCCATATATAGAAGAGGATAATCACAAGGCATGTTCATGTTTGAATATATCAGAAATGAAATGCAAGAACAAGAGGTTACAATGCCGATGTGGCCTTCTCTCCGACAGCATTCTTCCTCCCCATTGCGAGTTCCCGAAGCTTTTTAGGGTTTTGGTGTGCCGTCCCAGCCGTCATGCCTCCCCCCTAGGGTTTGGGCAGAGCCTTCCTTATATAGACGTCACATCAGATCGCTGTGAAATCCAAAAAAAACCCTAGCCACGTCAATCTGCTAGGCCGCCACACGGCCGTGTGTTTCCACATGGCCAAGTCGTGTGCGACCCTAGGGTGGCTGATCTCGCCCATTGGACATGACTGTGTGTAGCCACACACCCTGGTCGTGTCCCATTCTGCATCTAGCTGCAAAATACCCTTCTTTTGCTCCGATAATGTGCATTTTCCCCCCGGAATGCTATCCTGCATGCAAAAATACAAAGAGCAGCTCTCTGAACTAGAAAATAGGAAATGCATGCAAAACAAAGTAACATATGCATGAAACTAACATAAAATGTAATGAGATGTGAGCTAAAACTACTCCTAAAACCCTATATATTTTGCTCACATCATTGGACAGCGGGTGCTCCTGACACATGACCGGAGATTGACTAAAATTTTCGGAGCTCAGATTCAAAAACCAAGGATCAGTAGCATTCGGAAACAATGGAAAGCTCAAAATTATCAGATCAGGTGATATTGAGCTAAACTTGAACTTCATAATTCATAATGTACTTCTAGTCGAACATTTTGAATTTAATCTTCTTAATGTTAGCCAATTGTGTGACAACAACTATAGGGTCATTTTCTTACAAAATGAATGCCAAATTAAAAATAGTGATACCTCAAAAACTATACTTAAGGGAACTAGGAATTGTAACATTTACACAATCAACTTACCCAACTCCTCAATTAAGTGTCTAATGATGCAACAACAGGAATCCTAGTTGCGGCACTAATGACTCGACCATTCTCATCCAAGACTTGTACACCAAATGAGTCAGAGTGGTTTAGTTAAAGGTCTACCCAACCTTAATAACTTGGAAGATAAAATTTGTAATGCTTATCAACAAAGAAAATAAACTAGGACCTCACATCAACTAACTAACCAAGAAAGAACTAAAAGTGTACTTGAGCTCCTACATTTAGCCTCTTTGATTCTCATGGAGCCAAGTCACTAAACGAAAGTCGATTTTGTCTAGTTATAGTCGATGAATACTCTAGTTTACATGGGTTAGATTTTTAAAACATAAAAGTGAAACCTTAGATCAACTCACCAATTTATGAAAATTAATAGAAAATGAAAAGAATCTTAAGATAAAGAGAATTAGAAGCGATCATAGTGGTGAATTCGAAAACCATAGGTTCACCGATTTTTGTAACCAATACGGGTACCACCATGAGTTCTCCTGCCCTAGGACTCCTCAACAAAATGGTCTAGTTGAACGTAAGAATAGAACTCTACAAGAAGCTGGTAAAACCATGTTGAATGAGTACAACCTACCTAATAGATTTTGGGCAGAAGCGATCAATACGACCTGCTATGTTCAAAATAGGATTCTATTAGTTAGAAGACACCTTAAAACATCATATGAAATCTATTATGAAAAACTACCCAACAGTAAGTACTTTAGGATTTTTGGATGTAGGGTACATATATTAAACACTAAAGATTATTTAGGAAAGTTCACCTCTAAAACAACTACTAGAATATTTCTAGGATACTCAACCACTAGTAAAGCATATAGAGTGTATAACAATGAAACTCTAAAAATCGAAGAAACAATCAACACAGTATTTGATGAAGAAAACAAAACTACAAAACTCGGATTAGAATTGATTAATGAACCTAACTCTAGACCTGAACCTAACTCTAGACCCGAATCTAACTCACAAAATGAATCTAGTGTAGATCCTAACCCAAATCAATCTAGGTTACAAGCAAATCATTCTATTGATCAAGTAATAGGTGATCCCAATTTAGGGGTTTGAACTAGAGCATCCTATAGAAACCTAAGCTAAATTTCACTCATCTTAAAAATTGAACCCAAAACAATTGAACAAGCTCTTCTTGATCCCGATTGGATTATAGCCATGCAAAAAGAGTTAGCTCAATTTACTAGGAGTCAAGTTTGGGAATTAATACCCCCACCTCAGGAAAAAACAATAATTGGGACATGGTGGGTATTTCGAAACAAACTTGATGACAAAGGAGAAGTTGTTAGGAATAATGCTAGGTTAGTTGCTAAAGGATTTAGTCAAGTAGAAGGGTTAGACTATGATGAAACATGTGCACCCATAGCTAGACTTGAATCGATCAGAATGTTATTAGCCTACGTTGCATATCAAGGATTCAAACTATTTCAAATGGATGTTAAGTCAGCATTTTTGAATGGATTTATTAAGGAAGAGGTTTATGTTAGCTAACTACTTGGATTTGAGAGTCTAGACAAACCTCACCATGTTTTCAAACTTAGAAAAGCCTTATATGGACTAAAACAAGCTCCTAGAGTTTGGTATGAAAGACTTTCAATTACCTTAAGTCTAAGAGATTTAATTAAGGTATAGTTGACCCAACCCTTTTTGTAAAATCCATAGGAAAAGAGATATTTATTGCCCAAATTTATGTAGACGACATAATTTTTGGAACGACCAATATATCATTATTAAATGAGTTCGTTTCACTAATGGAAAGTGAATTCGAAATGAACTTAGTAGGAGAACTTACATTTTTCTTAGGCTTACAAATAAAACAAACTAGGGAAGGAATTTACTTACACCAATGTAAATATGCTAAAGAACTAATTAATAGATTTGGAATGCAAGATGGTAAGGAAATTAATACACCAATGGCTACTAATGTTAACATAGGAGAAGACTTAGAAGGAAAATCGATAGATTTAAAATACTATAGGAGCGCGATAGGTAGTCTTCTATACTTAACTGTGAGTCGACCTGATATACTCTTCGCAGTGAGTATGTGTGCGAGATTTCAATCTTGTGCTAAGGAGTCGCACCTAACTCTAGTCAAACATATTTTTAGGTACTTAAAAGAAACACTGAACGTAGGAATTTGGTACCCTAGGTCAAACGAGTTCGAACTAATCGGCTACTCCGACTCGGATTATGCTGGCAATAAACTCGATAGGAAGAGCACGAGTGGGTGTTGCCAACTCCTAGGCTCGAGTCTAGTTAGCTGGTGTAGTAGAAAGCAACATTGTGTTGCCTTATCTACCACCGAAGTTGAATACGTTGTGATGGGTGAGTGTGTAGCTCAACTCTTTTGGATGAAGCACACTCTCCAAGACTTCCAATTAAACTTTAATAACACCAAAATTTTAATCGACAACATTAGTTCTATTAACCTAACTAAGAATCTGATTTGTCACTCTAGGACTAAACACATAGAAGTCAAACACCATTTTATTCGAGAACACGTAGCAAATGAAATAATACAACTCGAATATGTTGAGTCTAAATCGAACCTAGCGGATATTTTCACCAAACCCTTACCCGAAGCAGAATTTAGTCTACTTAGATGAAGATTAGGCATGTGCGTAATAGAATAGTACTCAACTCTTATTTATACTCTATCTTAATTTTTTTATGCTACATGGAACTAGCTTAGGGTTTACCTTAGAAAGCATGCACCTATAGATTTAAGGAGCCAACACATCTCATAACACATAGGTCTAATGTGTTTGTGTACTGAGCCATGTAGATGGGCGTGAGATGTTAGGACCTTACTCCTGATTCCAGATGTAGATCAAGTGCATCGATATGAATCATGTATAATTATTTAAAATAACCAACTCTAATCAAGACTTATTGAACATTCTATATCAATTAAGTCAAAAAGAGTTGAACATGCTATTAGTTGAGTTTATATTGAAACTATTATTTTCAAAATTAAAAGGGACATGCTTAACTTAAATATATATATATATATATATATATATATATATATATATATATATATATATATATAAAGTTTTTTGTGTAAAGTATTTTCGATATATAGGGGGAGGAGGCAAAGTTAAGGAATCAAAAAAAAAATTTTTTTTGGAGACTTAACCTTCTTTAAGCGGCCAAATCAAAAGTTGTAAAAGTTTTTATGGCCAAATGTTAAGGAGGAGATAAGGTTCTTTTTCAAAAACTCACCCAAGGTCAAGGGGGAGGTAACCTTGAGGAGAAGGGTTTGAAAAAGAGCTTACTAATACTCTTACTCATACTAACTTACTCATAAGCTACTCATGTGTTACTCATGCTTGTTTTATACTCATGTCTACTTGCTTAGTACTACATGTTTGTTTTTACTACTCACTTCATTTTTTGCTTAAAGTTTCCATAACTTTGAATCAGTTTGTCATAGATCAAAAAGAGAGAGATTGTTGGTGCAGGGGCACTAGATAATCGAACATAGATTTTGATTATGGAAAAGGTTCAAAGTTAAGTTGTTATTGTTATCTCATGAGTTGTGTTAAGTGTGCAAGAAGTGTTTAAGTTAAGCTAAAGATCAGCGACACCCGGAGAATCTCGAGATGAGAACCCACGGTGGTCGAGAACCTAGGTGGAGATTAGAAGCTAAGCGACAGGTTGGGAAGGACTGGAGGTAAGCACGGGAGCAGAGTGATGGTAAGGTCATGTCCTCTGTACGGGGACAACCATAGGTGGCGATCCGACTAAGACTTCCGGAAGAAGGTCTAGGTTGAGATCAGATGGTAAGGAATCATCGTATTTACCACCGTTCATGTATTATGTTCTAGTTATTTATTGTAGGGGAGTGACCAAGCTGACAGTCGACTGTTGGCTATTGACAGTTGATTGCTGCTACCATCAGTCGACTGATGAAGGTCATCAGTCGACTGCTATTCAAACTGGTCAGCTCGATGAAAGTCAAGATAAGCTCCCCTTATCTTGGGGTGAGGTGGCTCTTTGATCCAGATCTAGATCTCAACGAATTAGGGTTTAAAGGGTTATAAAAGAAGGAGGTTTTCACACATTTGGTACATTTATTCTTGCTCCCAAAGTACTCCCACAACGGCAAGGTTCTACATCAACACTACACCATCGTAACATCGACGTGACACCGAGATCTCAATTCCATTTCGTCGATAGATTTAATTGTTATCGTACTTGTTTCTTTCCTTTGTACTTGAAGTTTTCATCGTAACGAGATGAGGTAGGCTTGTTGCGTCATCCTCGAGCTTTTGTGTTTTCCTTGTAATCATTGTTTCCTACCTCCAACGAGGAGGAGACTTATAGTGGATTGCCCCTTCGTATGTGGTCAAGGATTGTAGGGGCTTAGAGTAGCAACCTTTCGGTTACGAACCAAGTAAAAATAAAGTGCCTCCTCACTTTTCTTTAATTTATTATCTCTGCTGCAATACTCTAGTTTTAACATCGTTACGAAACGAAAAGTTTTCACGATCGCTATTCACCCCCCTCTAGCGATTCACTCGATCCAACATGCATGCGCACAAGTGCATGGTTGTCATCAAATAATAAAATAATGTCGATCCCACAGGGATTGATATTCGATTACCACCTACTAAGTGATTTCGATTGTCCGGACTGGATCTCAGTATTGGAATTTACTCTAAATGAACAAAGATCAAGGGTTGGTGTCAAGCGGAGTGAGAAAAGGATTAACTCAAGTTCAAAAGGGATCCTAGGATTTCAATTTCCCCTATATGATATTGAGCATGTCATTTAAATATGCCTCCAAGTTCACTATGATTTATTTTGTAGGTGGACCATCTTGTTTAATCCCGATGGACTTTTGAAACTACACGGGAATTACCTATTTTTAAACTAGAGTTTCCCTTTCATATCTATAGAGCTCAGAGAGTTGCTATCAATGGGTTACCCCTATCACATGGTCACACAACCCCTCCGAGTTGTCTTCTCCTACTTCGCGGCCTCTAGTTGGAATAGGTTCAATGGGCTCTATGACATCCTAAGTTCTCCTCGTGAGAGGTAAACATGCTTTCGTATCCTACTATTTCACGTCTTAGATTCTACAGTTTTGAGGTTGAGTTCACCTTCTGGCACATCATAAATTCCCCTAGATTTCGATATGAATGCTTTTTGGCTCACATCGACTATGCATGGTAGAACAAGAATTAGATCAATCATCATCATCAAACTTGGACACATAAGTCATAATTGAAAATCAGAGAAATTTAGAATTCATTGCATAACAATGTTCAACAAACATACGGTTACTTTCTAATCTTATAATCTAGAGATCTACTCCATACTAATTAGTAAACAATTACAAGGCATTGAGTTAAGATTTAATAGAACAAAAGAAATTTGTATCTAAAAGGAAAACACTCCGCTTTGGTTGTTATTGCATCTTGGATGCACCTCTATGGATAGATTCTCGCCATCGGCCTTGAGTTTCCTCATTCTCATCCTCCAATTCTCTAGATTTTTGTGCTTTTTAGGGAACCTCTCCTTTCCTCTACGTCTGGTGATCCTTCCTTTATATAGAGGCGGCTCCGACTTTCCAAAAATACGTGAAAAGCCTAACGCCTCATGACCTGCAACGTCGTGACACGACCATGTGAATTTCACATGGCCCAACCATGTGTCGTGCTGGATATTTGGCTAGAAAAGACACAACCGTGTGAATTTCACATAGTCGGTTATGCTTCTCTCGGGAGAAAAGCTCCGTCGTGCCATGATTTCTCTTCTTTCCTACAGAATTAGGCATGGCCATGTGTAAAACACATGGCCTACCATGTTCGTCTCTGGAAAAACCTTGATCTTCATTCTTTTCATCTAGGAATATGCTTGTGTCTTGGGAACACGGCCAGAGCATACTTTCCTTCTTTCCACGTTCCGCAAGAAACTCCATTTTGCTTTGAATTTCCATCCTATTAAGAGGAAAATAACAAAAGCAGATATGTGAACAGGAAAGTAACTATAGTTTGCAAAGTAAACAAATATGCAACAAATATCATCTAAATGCAATAAGATGTGTGCCGAAATAATAATTAAAACTCTATGTAAATTGCACACATCAAACTATCCCTAGTTCAACCTCACTCCCACTATGTTTTTGTAAGAGAAACTCTTTCTCTAGGAATACAACATATCTTGAAATAAATACCTTTTGTTCTAAGGGATGATAAAATTGATAACTCCTTGTTTCCTTAGGGCAACTAATAAATAAACACTTATCATACTTGACACTCAACTTGTCTAATATTGCCCTCTTAACATAAGCAGGACAATCCCATGTCTTCAAATAAGACAAATAAGATTTCTTACCATTCCATGTCTCCTATGGAGTAGTATAAATAACCTTATTTGGGATTCTGTTTAACAAGTAAATAGTTGTCTCGAGTGCGAAATCCAAAAAATATTTGAGAAGATTTGCATGATGCATCACAGACCTAACCATGTCCAACACCATTCGATTTCATCTTTCAGTGACACCATTGCATTATGGTGTATAAGGTGAAGTCCATTGAGACAATATGTCATTGTCCTTGAGACAATCTTGAAACTCTCAGCTTAAGTACTCTCCACCTCGATCTAATCAAAATACTTTGAATCTATTTCTAAGTTGTTTCTCGACTTCATGTCTAAATTCTTTGAACTTTTCAAAGGCCTCAAACTTGTGTCTTAACAGATACGCATACCTAAATTGTGAGTGATCATCGATGAAGATAATGAAATAGCTATAACCTCCTCATGCTTGAGTTAACATAAGTCAACATACATCGATATGTATAAGGCCTAGAACATCAAGTTCTAACTCATCTTTTTTTTCTAGAATGTAATTTAGTCATCTTGCCTTTTAAGCATGAAACACATGTATTAAATGAATCTAATTCAAAAGACTCTAAAATGTCAAACTCATACAATTTGGTCATGTGTTTCTTACTTATATGGCCAAGGCGACAATGCCTCATATAGGAGGTTATTTGATCATCTCGTTTAGGTCATTTTCTATTTGTTTTGATATTGAATATGCCGTTAGATATATCTAATGTGTAGATCCCATTGTATAACATTCAAGTTCCATAAAGAATATCATTCAATGTTATATAATAACAATTGTTACTAAAAGTTAAATGAAAGTATTTTCTATTTAAACAAGAAATAAAAATAATGTTCTTTATTAAGGAAGGAACATAATAACAATTATTGAACTCTAAAACTAGTCCAGTAGGAAGTTGAAACAAATAAGTTCCTATGGCTACAATAGCAACTTTTGCTTCATTGATAACTCTTAGATTTGCTTCTCCCTTAGCCAGTCGTCTGCTATTCTTCATTCCTTGTATGTCATTATATATATGAGAGGCACATCCGGTATCCAATAACTATGTGTTGGAAGAAATAGTATGACATTCAATCACGAAAATATCTAAAGTAGATTGGGCCTTGGATGCCTTTTTATTCTTCAAGGACTAAAGATAATACTTGCAATTTCTTCTCCAATGTCCCATCTTGCCACAATGATGGTAAGTGCCCTTTGGAGTTTCTTCCTCTTTCTTGGCTTTTTTCTTCCCTTTAGCTATAGTCTTTGACTTCCTCTTAGAACTTTTCTTAGAGGAGTCAATCAACATCATAACCTTCTGTTCTTTCTTGACAAATGACTCCACTATCTTGTGCATTTTGATCAACTCAGGAATTGTGAATTTCATATAGTTCATCATAAACTGTGAATAACTATCAGGCAAACTATATAGAACTAAGTCAATACTTAATTCATGATCCATAATAAACCTATGCGACATCAACTGCTCAATATAGCTATTCATCTTTAGTGCATGCTACACCGTAGAAGAACCATCCTGCATCTTTGAGTGAAAAAGGAGCTTAGAGACCTCGAACCATTTGGATCTCGCTTGGTTGTCAAACAAATCATGAAGATAGTGTAGGAAGTAGATGACCACTAGAGGGGCGTGAATAGCACGTTATGTTGCGTCGATGGAATTCATTTGTTTGTCTCTACATTCATCGTTAGCACAATAGAATATAGAAATACAAATGTAGAAACAAAACACAAATACAAATACATGCGATATACGTGGTTCAAAACCTTAGGGTTCCTACTCCATGGGGCGAGCTCAACAAGCTTTAGTGATGCACTCACCACTAATAAACCTCCTTCTCGACAACACGTCGGAGGTGGAGAAACCTCGTACAAGTGATTACAAAAGTAATACAAGTAAATACAAGCGATTACAAATGAAATAAACAAAAACATGTAAAGAAAACTTTACAAATGTGCTTTTGGATGCTTGCTTGTTGATTGCTTGAATCATGATTGAAGACCCTGATTTTCACTAGCAAATTGTAAAGAAATCGCTGTGGAAATCCCTCCCGTCGAGCTCCTTTTAAGCCTCCTCGCGACCTGGATTTCCGCCTGGCAGTCGACTGCCATGAGTCCCCAGTTGAGTGCCAACAGTACCGTTGTCTCACAAAGGACTTAATCCACATCGGCATTCAAGTCAACGGTTACACTAGCAGTCCACTACCAGGGTCATAGCTGACTGACCAATCGGCTACCGAGTGTTCTGCCTCGCAACCTCGACTAGCAATCAATTTCCATACATGGAAATTGACTGTCATCAGTCGATTGCCAAATTCTGGCAGTCGACTGCCAAGGCATTTTGCCACAGTCGAACCCTAGTTGACTCACGATAGTCGACTGCTAAGAGTTAACTCGGCTGCCAAGTGTCAAAATACTTGACCAATCGACTGGTCCAAAGGCCCAGTCGACTGATAACATCAAACATGAGGTTTAACCCCAAGTATGATGCCCTCATACTTGCTAGACCACCCTTAGCCTAGACCTAAGCCTTCTAGCCACCTCCGTCAGCCTTATGCCTATCGAATCTCTCCAAGTCATCCATGACTTGTTCATCCATATGCTAGCCTTTTGGTGCTTCCATTGGCTATTGTCATTCTAAGCTGGTCTATACCGCCAAGGCACATTGGACTTACGCTGTCAAGACTACCACTTGGACTTTACGTTGTCAACCATTGGACTTATGCTGCCAAGACTCCACCCTTGGACTTTACATCGCCAATATCAACCCTTGTACTTTCCTTGCCAACCCATGTTGGACTTTCCAATTGCCAAGACTCAAGCTTGGACTTTCCCTTGCCAAGACCCATGCTTTGACTTTCCATTGCAACCCATATTGGACTTTCCAATATCCAAGACTCAAGCTTGGACTTTCCCTTGGCAAGACCCATACTTGGGCTTTCCATGCCAAGTATCCATGACTTGGATTTTCCCATTCCCAAGTGTCCCACTTGGATTTTCCATTCCAAGTACTCAAGACTTGGACTTTTCCATGAAAATCACATTGTCATACATTTTGTCGAACATCAAAATATGGCTTGAGTCAATCTAAAGTCTAGTAAATCATGACTTGGGATGATTGCACCAATAATCTCCTCCTTTTTGATGTTTGACAAAAATCACAAACACCTTTGAGTTAGGCCACCTAACTCAAATCTCCTTACCAATTCTCCTAAATTGGTAATTCAAATTCTTCCATAACTTCTCCCGTTAATTCTCTCCCTTTTTGACATACATCAAAAAGGTTCTCCCCAAGGGTGTTAATGTCTCATATACCAATGAGATCTTACAATCTCTCCCTATGTCCAAAAACACCTAGGATGCCTTCATTCTTCCTAGTGATAAGTCTCATATCACTCAAGAGAGGCAATCCTACAAACTCTCCCAATTTCCAAATTGGGCTTCTCACATTCTCAAAATTCTCCCCCTCATCAAGAAGAACACACCCATCATCCCATGATGGATACCTCCCCCTAAAGGCTTGCTCCCCCTTGACCATTGAACCAACAATGTCCTTGGTGTAGGACCGTTGGCGTCGCTAGAAGGGGGATGAATAGTGAATGATCGTCTCTTCGATTCATCATACTTGTCTACAATTGTTAGTACGCAGCGGAAACACAAGTACAAATACGAATACCAATCACACAACAAGCACAACACAAGGATTTTATGTGGTTCGTAACCCTAGTTTCTACTCCACGGTCGAGTCCTAGTCGGCTCTAGTGATGCACACCACCACTATAATACTTCTCCTTCTCGGTGACATACCGAAGGTGGAGAAACCTCTTATCATAGGTTTACAATGATTACACAAGAACTTACAACTGGAAGAGATTGAGAAGAGAAAGATTACAGCTTATGCAGTGTAAGAATAGAGCTTCTTCTCTTCAAAACCTTTGATTGCCTTTGAGGATGATTAGAACTTGGAGGATGAAGGAACCCTCGCTAGAGAATTGGCTTCAAAGCTTGTCGTGAGCAGTAGTAATTGATAATTATGAAAAACAACCGTATAAACCTTTTAAATTGATCCCGATTAGGGATTTTTTGGCCCGCACAGTCGAGTCACCTCAACTGGCGCTTTAACTCACATTTAATGAAGGTTCCAATGGTAAGTTTTCCACCATAATTTAAATTATTCGTCTGTTGTAACATAGGTCCAGTCGAGGCAATGGTTCATCGCCTCGACTGTTAGGCTATAGTCGAGCCTTCAGTCGAGCCTCCCTCGCTTCTGTTTCAACCGAATAGAGAACTAGTCGAGGTAGCGCCTCGACTGCTTATGAGTTTCAGCTTAAGTTAAGCTACTCCAGTTGAGCTTGCAGTCAACAGTGCCTTGCCTCTGTTCGGTTGAACCAAGCATCAGTCGAGGCACCGCCTCGACTGATATGAGTCTGCTCAGAACATGCAGCTCGTCCAGGGTAGCTATTTTTAGTCGAGGCATCGCCTCGACTACTATCTTGACCCTTGACCATTTCAACTCGTCTAGAGCTGAAACCATGGCTAAGAAGGGGTCTACCCTGTACCCTTTACCTGATTCCTATGAACCACTGTTCATAGGTCTTTTGTGCCAAAAATCACTTTCAAGACTTCGTACCAAGACTCCTCATCTGGGTCTTCATGCCAGGACTCCTTGTCCGGGTCTTCATGCCAGGACTCCTCGTCTGGGTCTTCACTTGCCAGTGTTGGAAAACCGGTCCAAATCTGATGTTCACAACATCGCAGGCGAATACTTCGCACAACTACAGTGGAAACAATAAATTATATCGGATCCCACCAGAGATCCATGCAAAATTATATAAATCATTTTCTAGTCTAGATCTGATCTAGAGGAGGATTATACCTTCGGTGTGTGCTCTTCACAATCCTGCTTTTCCAAATGCTGTCGGATCTTAATACGGTAAGGGTAACCGTATATCTATGGTATCCACACTGACACCCACACGATTTGGAGTCACTTTGTGCTAGCAACCCCCAGCAAAACGCCAAGACTTCTTTGGAAGAAGAAGGAGAGGAAGGAGGAGATGAGAGAACTCTTTCTCTCTTGGCCTTCTTGGCTTGCACGCCCAAAACAAAACCACCCTCAAGTGAAGTCCATGTGAAACATCAAAAGACAAGCCTTTTAATCCCATAGCAACCATTGCCATTCACTCCCATTAAGACATCTCTTAATACCAAGACCCTTGGTATTCCTTCTTTAGTTCTCATCATGAATACCAAGCCCTTTGGTATCCTATGCATGATTAATCAAATTAATCATGCATGATGATGAATCATCTTCCATGGTTCAACTTGAGTATAACTCAAGTTTAACCAGTTTGAGTCTAACTCGAATCTTGGCCATATGCTCAATTGTCCTTTTAGTCCAACTAAAAGAAACCATCTCCAAAACAGAATGTCATTTGTGTGTGACCCTATAGGCTCTTGTAACATTGGCAATGTATCTAAAATGCTTTTTAGATACATAAGCAATGAGTAGCATCTAGCAATACATCATTGCTACCCAAGTTACAAGATCATCGAGATCCGACAACCTTTCCGTGACTATTATCATGTATGACGGTGTCCTTCTATCTCTGGTATCTTAGATCGATCAATGAGGCATAGACTGTGTCATCCCCTTATCGATCTTTATATTTCTTGATCCCCAAGTAGACTCACTCAAACAAATGAGCTCAATATCTCATATTGACTCATTTGAGCATGGCCATGCATTTCGCGGTCCTACTCTATCAAGAGGCCAAAGATATCACTCCTGTCATATAGGAGGGATAGATCTCATCTACATCACTCACATCCCTCTGCATAATTCGTTATATACCCAGTGATTGTCGTTATAGTCACTCTGTTACGACGTGACGTTAGTGTAGGGGATCGATGTGGTTGGCCGGCTAGAGGGGGTGAATAGCCCTCACTCGTTCGATGATGGAATTTACTCGTTCTTGTTGCGTGCTCGTCTACAATTGTTGTTAGCACAGCGGAATACTAATACAAATATAAATACTAACAACAAATACAATCACACGCAAACACACACGATATATGTGGTTCGGAACCGAATGGTTCCTACTCCACGGGCGAGCTCACCGAGCTCTAGTTATGCGCACGACACTAACTAAACCACTCCTTCTCGACAACACGTCGGAGGTGGAGAAACCTCTCACAAGAAATTACACTAAGTAATGAAATACAAGCAATACAAAGACAAATACGAAATACACATAAAGAACACTTTACAACGCTTGCTTTGAATCCTTTGCTTGTAGCTTGCTTTGGATGACTCTTGAAGGACTGGAATGCAGTAGCAATTTGCTGGGTTTTTCGAGCCACAAAAACCACTTTTTGCGTTGCGGAAACCTCGGAAGCCCCAGCTACGGATCCGTGCGAAGTATAAAATATAAAACTAACATATGTGTGTTTAATACCTTTAGATCTACTCTAGATCTACATGATAAGAAGTTACCCTCGATGCGACGCCCTTTGCAAATCTCGCTCGTCCAAAAGGTTCGTCGAAACTCGAGAGTGTCAAGTGCACACTCCTCTATTGGTATCCACACAAGCAATAGGTAGAGAAAAATACCTTAGAGTGTGCTAGCACCCTTTAGGAATTTCGGCCAAGGAGGTTGGGAGAGCTTGAGAGGGTGATCCAAGGAAGAAGATGAAGTTGTGTAGCTCACCAAACATCAATTACCCATCTAATGGAGTGGCCGGCCACTTCAAGGCTTGGGAGGTTACATGCATGCATGTAACTCCTCCAAGAGCCAATGGCTCTTGGTCTCCCTCATGAGGTGGCACCACATGCTAAGTCAATGATGATGTGGAGCATCATCATTGGGCGGCCATGCCAAGTCATCATCATGACATGGCATTTGGTCAAGTCAAACTCGACCTTTCATCTTCCCTCTCAAGTCAAGTCAAACTTGACCTCTTATCTCCCATGGTTGATAAAATCCAACCATTTGATTCAAGTCAATTTAATTTAATGAATCTCTATTCATTAATTTAAATTGATTTGATGAATCAAATCTAAATTAGACTCATTCAACACTTGAATCAAATTGAGTCCAACTCAATTAGTCTAATTAGGATTACTCTTAATCCAATTTGGTTCATCCCATGAACCTAATCCTCATGGTTCATCATATGAACCTAATCTCCATCTAATTTCCCTTAGTGTGTGACCCTATAGGTTCTTTTAACGTTGGCAATGTCCCTAAACCGATTTAGGAACATAAGCAATGAGCGGTATCTAGCAACACATCATTGCTACCCAAGTTACAAGAATGTTGAGCTCCAAAATCACCTTTGTGACTACTAATTGTGACTCTCACAATATGTAACAATGTCCCTCTATCCTTGACATCTAAATTGACCAATCAAGGCATAGACCATGTCATCTTTAGTACAATCTATATCTTGAACTCCAAGTAGACTCACTCTAATCAAATGAGCTCAATATCTCATATTGACTCATTTGGGCATGACCATGCACTTCGTGTCTCACTCTATCAAGAATATCGATGTCACTCCCGTCATATAGGAGGGATAGATCCCATCTACATCACTCACATCTCTCCGCATAATTTGTTACATACCCAGTAATCGCCTTTATAGTCCACCCATTTACGGGTGACGTTTGACAAAACCAAAGTATGCAACTCCTTATGTAGGGAACCATGGTGACTTCAGGTCTAAGGACTAATAGTCATACTAATAGCCACATGAGAAAGTATATGACACTCATATAACGATCCATGATACTTTCTCATAGCGGGTCATTCAGTATACATTCTCCAATGCATACCCATGTGTCAACTTGATATCTCATATCCATGACTTGTGAGATCAAGTCATCGTGTTAACCTACATGCTAGTCTTTATGCATTAACATTGTCCCCTAATGTTAATACTCGACTAGGAATGATTAAGAGTAGTGTTCTCTATATCATCTCATTATCGATTCAACAAATTGATTGATATAGATAAGAACCTACTACTCAAGGATATTATTATATTTAGTTATTTGGCACCAATACAAGTAAATATAATAACCATGCCTTTATAAATAGGAATATGATACAATAAAGTCCATACAACAATCATCACATGATTGACTCTAGGGCTTTCACTAACAATCTCCCACTAGCACTAGTGCCAATCACCGTAGTATCTAATACCCAATGACCTAGTGTGACCATCATGCTTTTTCTGTGCCAAAGACTTGGTCAAGGGATCTGCGATGTTAGCCTCTGTGGGTACTCTGCAAATCTTCACATCTCCTCTCTCGATAATCTCTCGAATGAGATGGAAGCGCCGTAGTATGTGTTTGGTCCGCTGGTGTGAGTGAGGTTCCTTAGCCTGTGCAATTGCTCCATTGTTGTCACAATAGAGCTCTATAGGATCTGCAATGCTAGGAACCACCCCAAGCTCAGTAATGAACTTGCGGATCCAAACTGCCTCCTTTGCTGCCTCAGATGCAGCGATATACTCGGCTTCTGTTGTAGAATCAGCAACTGTGTCCTGCTTCGAACTCTTCCAGCTCACAACGCCACCATTCAAGCAAAACACGAACCCTGACTGCGATTTATAATCATCTTGGTCAGAAGCTAGCATCGCTGTAACCCTTTACAGCTAGCTCCTCATCGCCTCCAAATATCAAGAAATATTCTTTAGTCCTTCTCAAGTACTTAAGAATATTCTTGACTGCTATCCAGTGACACTCACCTGGATCTGACTGATATCAACTCGTCATGCTCAAAGCATACGAGATATTAGGATGAGTACACAACATGGCGTACATGATAGATCCTATAGCAGATGCATAAGGGATCTTATCCATGCGGTCTCTCTCCTCTCTAGAAGAGGGACTTTGAGTATTCGAAAGACTCACACCATGTGACATTGGCAGAAGTCTCTTCTTGGAATTCTGCATGGCAAACCGTAGTAATACTGTGTCAATGTATGTACTCTGACTTAGGCCAAGCAATCTCTTAGATCTATCTCTATAGATCTTGATGCCTAGAATACAGGCTGCTTCACCTAAGTCCTTCATTGAGAAGCACGTCCTCAGCCAAGTCTTCACAGACTGTAGCGAAGGGATGTCATTCCTAATGAGCAGTATGTCATCCACATACAATACAAGGAAGACAAATGTATTCCCATTAACCCTTTTGTAGACACAGGGTTCATCTTCATTCTTGATGAAACCAAACTGTTTGATTGCATCATCGAATCGAAGAGTCCAACTCCGAGAGGCTTGCTTTAGCCCATAAATGGACCTTTGCAGCTTGCATACTTTCCCAATATGCTGTGGATCTTCAAAACCCTCAGGTTGTGTCATGTACACATCCTCGAGTAAGTTTCCATTCAGAAATGCAGTTTTGACATCCATTTGCCAGATCTCATAATCGTGGTATGTTGCAATAGCAAGCAAGATCCGAATGGACTTAAACTGTTGGCAATGTGCTACTCCTCGGAATGCTCATTAGCTCCCATGTCCCCGGATTAAAATTTTCACTAATGAAAACTAATCTGGATGGGATGAGTTTCCTAAGCACAACCAATTCGTCGTCGTGCTAACGACTTGAGTGATCACTTGAACAAACTAGTTGTACAAGCAACACAACTCTTCTAGTCGGTTAGCCGCGGAAGAGACGACGGATGGATCGCCGATTTTTGTGTTTCTTATCGGGGTCCATGATTATACAAATACATATGAATATAAACATGTATAATCAACACATACATAAAGTAAACATCCACATAATAATAAAAACATGCAAAGATCATAAATAAAAGTTATAAAACTTTTATACCTCTTGATCTTCTATCGTATGTCCTAACCTCCTTGTAGACTTCGTGTGGGCGAAGATCCTCCACAAGTTGAAGCTTCTTAGATCTTCTTCAATCCAAAGAAAGAAGAACTCTCTTTCCCTTCTTGCTTGAGCCAACCACCAATCCACATAGGATTGATGCCGCCGGCTCCAAGAATAGAGAGAATATAATGGAAACAACCAAGGAACCGAACTAGGGACAAACCCTAGTTTTGGTGCCGCCGGCCAAGAGGGAGAGAATAGGAGAAGAGGAATTCGGTTGAGCCCCGACCAAGGTGGAAGGAAGAGATCTAGGAACCGGCCACACCCTAGGAAGAAGAAGAGATCTTCTCCTATAGTTGCCGCCCACTCTCCTTGCCAACCCTAGCCACCCAACCATAAGAGCCAAACCCTAATTAGGGTTTCCTCCTTAGGTCTTCTTGTCGCCCAACCAAGAAGGAAGGAAGAGATCTAACCGGCCACCTTTCCTAGGAAGAAGAAGAACTCTTCCTAAAAGTTGCCGCCCACCTTCCTTCCATGCCTTGGCCGCCCAACCCAAAAGAGCCAAACCCTAATCCAATTAGGGTATCCTCCTTAGGGTTTCTTGCCGCCCAACCATGGTGGATGGAGGAGATCTAGAACCGGCAACCTTCTCTAGGAAGAAGAAGAACTTTCTTTTTCCTCAAGTTGCCGCCCACTCCCCTTCCTCACCTTGGCCGCCAAACCCTAATTAGGGTTTCCTCCTTAGGGTTACTTGCCGCCCAAGCCATCCAACTCCAACCAAAAAAAAACTTAGTTGCCGCCCAACCCAATCTCCCATATATATAGAGTTAGGTTTAGGCCTTGGTTTAATCTCCACCGTCGGTTCAAGGGTTTTAATCTCAACCGTCGATCTAGAGATTTAATCTCAACCATCGGTTCTAGGGTTTTAATCCCAACCGTCGGATCTAGAGATTTAATCTCCACCGTCAGTTCTAGGGATTTAATCCCAACCGTCGGATCTAGGGATTTAATCTCAATCGTCGGTTCTAGGAATTTAATCTCAACCGTCGGATCTAGAGATTTAATCTCAACCGTCGGTTCTAGGGATTTAATCCCAACCATCGGATCTAGAGATTTGTTTTCCATCATTTGATCTAGACTTCATGAGGTTTATATTAGGCTACGATAGGGACCATGAGGAGGAGTTGGGTCTTGGCCACCCGATGGATCGGAACCACACAAACTTGATCCATCAATGATGTTCCATTCCACTAGAGGATCATCATCGAACTACCTCACCAACCCCCATAAATTAATATGGGCTCCATATATTATTTGTACATTCATCTCCCCGTGTTTAAGATATCGAATGTCCGTCAATTAATTGATTTACTGACCATCAATTAATTAACATCTAACTCCTCGAGTAGTACCACTCAACCTTATCATCATGTTGACTAAGTCAACCTGCAGGGTTTACATGATGAACCTTATGAGCTCCTCAAGGGGACATCATCAACCTAATACATAGGACACGGTTTCCTCCTATAATCAACGGCACACCATGTAAATAATATCATTTCCCAACTTACCGGGCATATTGATTTAATCCATAGAAATCTCACCCTCTGGTAAATCAAAGAAATAAATATTAAGTACATGTGTCCGTTATTATATCGGGATTAAGAGTATGTACAACATAATATCTGAGGTCCGATTCAATTTGTAGTCAGCAATAAATTGAATCACCTCTATGTCGATCCTGCTCAATACACCGAGGTGTACTAGTGTAACTCTATGTTCAAGATAAAACAATACCAAGCTACACTACAACCATGCCAATGGTTTGTCCAAAACCATCTTGGTTGTGAGCCTCTACTTATATTTTACAAGGGACTGATAACATGATCTTCTATGCCGCACCCAGGCACCATGTTATCTACAATGTAAAATATTAGACAATATGCACACATATAAATATAACGTGTAAACAATGATCATGTGATTCTTATTTCAAAATAAAGATGTCCATACAAAAGAGCTAGGCTTTCAGTATACATCCCAACATAAACATCGCCACTGGAGAAAAGGTTTCATCATAGTCAATACCATGAATCTGCTTGAAACCTTTAGCCACCAATCAGCCCTTATAGGTATGCGTAAGTCCATCCATGTCAGTCTTTCTCCTAAAGACCCACTTACACCCAATGGGTTTGACCCCTTCAGGTGGATCAACCAAAGTCCATACTTGGTTGGTGTACATGGATTCCATCTCGGATCTCATGGCCTCTAGCCATTTCTCAGAATCTGGGCTCATCACAGCTTCCTGATTGGAGGCAGGATCATTTTCAATGAGCATAATGTCATCATGGTCAGACAAGAGAAATGAGTATCTCTTAGGCTGACGACGTACCCTATCTGACCTGCGAAGAAGTAGGTCTACCTGAACAAGTGGTTGTTCCACAACTCCTTGTGCAACAACCTCATCACTCACAACACTTTGTGGTTCCTGTTCAACCTCCATCAAGGCCTTAGTGCTATGGTCCTTATCTTGAATTTCTTCAAGATCGAATGTACTCCCACTAGTTTTTCTAGAAACAAAATCCCTTTCTAGAAAAACCCCAGTTTTTGCTACAAACACTTTGTGCTGATTGGGAATGTAGAAGTAATATCCCTTTGTATCCTTGGGATATCCAACAAAATAACACCTATCAGATTTGGGTCCCAGTTTGTCTGAGACTTGACGTCAAACGTAAGCCTCACAATTCCAAATCCTCATAAAAGACATCTTGGGATTTCTCCCTGTCCATATCGTATATGGTGTCTTTATGACAGCCTTGGATGGTACACAGTTAAGGGTAAAGGCTACTGTGTCTAGAGCATATCCCCAAAAGAATATAGGAAGATCTGTGTGACTCATCATAGATCGTACCATATCTAATAGGGTACGATTCCTCCATTCGGATACACCATTCCACTGTGGTGTTCCAGGAGGAGTGAGTTGGGATAGAATCCTACACTCAGCTAGATAGTCACAAAACTCATGGCTAAGGTATTCACCACCTCGATCTGATCGAAGTATCTTAATACTCTTGCCAAGCTGGTTTTGTACTTCATTCTTGACTTCTTTGAACTTTTCAAAGGATTCTGATTTATGTGTCATAAGATACACATAACCATATCTACTGAAGTCATCAGTAAATGTAATGAAGTACCTGTAACCACCTCTAGCAGCAACATTGAAAGGACCACATACATCACTATGTATAAGTCATAACAAATCTGTTGCTCTTTCACTGTGTCCACTAAAGGGAGTCTTGGTCATCTTGCCTAAAAGGCAAGACTCGCATGTCTCATATGATTCAAAATCAAATGAGTCTAGCAGCCCATCCTTATGGAGCTGAGATAAACGACTCTCATTTATGTGACCTAAGCGACAATGCCAGAGATAGGTTTGGTTCAACTCATTTGACTTGAACCTCTTGGTACTTATGTTATAGATAGGGCTCTCTAAGTCTAGAAAGTAGAGTCCATTCATTAGAGGTGCACTACAATAGAACATATCATTTAAATAAACTGAACAACATTTGTTCTTTATTATAAATGTAAATCCTTTGTTGTCCAAACAAGAAACCGAAATTATGTTCTTAGTCAAAGCAGGCACATAACAACATTCATCTAATTCTAGTACAAGCCCAGAGGGCAGAGATAGATCATAAGTTCCTACAGCAACAGCAGCAATCCTTGCTCCATTGCCTACTCGTAGGTCCACCTCGCCCTTTGTCAATGCCCTGCTATTTCTCAGCGCCTGCACATTGGTACAAATGTGAGATGCACATTCGGTATCTAATACCCATGATGAAGAAATAGATAGATTGACTTCTATAGCATTTATACCTGAAGTAGAAGTCTCACTTCTTGTAACGCCCGTAAAAAGTCTCCAGCAATTTTACGAGAATTTTTGGCTTTACGATAATGGGCTTTATGTGGGTTTTTCGAAAATAAAAGGAAATAGCCAAAAAGAGATGCAAGGCCTAGGAATTGAACCCCAAACCTCTAGAGATAGCCAAGCCCTATAGATGCACCCACTAACCATAAGCCCAATAGGATTATATCATTAAGAGAAGAGGGGAAATTATAGATAAGGGTGATGAGGGTAAATGAAGGGGCATGGAAAAGAAAAGAGAAACTTCTCTTCCTCCCTTTATAAAGAAGAAGGAAGTTCCCATTTGGCCACTTCTTCCTCTCCTCTTCATCCTCACCGAAACCACCTTGCTCCCCCCTCTCCATTTGCACCTTTGGCCGAACTTCATCCAAGCAAGAAGAAGTTAGTTCTTGGCTTCCATAAGGTCAACTACCCACCAAAAGCAAGCGAAGGATGTAAGATTCCCTCACCTGCAGTATATTAGTTTTGTAGGATAAATTACATGAAAGAAATATGAAGTTTGGAGCTTGATATGTTTCGGCCAACTAAGTTTTGGGCTAGGATTCATGAAAATGCTATTAGGGAAACCTTTTATAGGTTGTATGTTCCAAGTAGGGATCTTTAGGTAACAAAAGTCCAAAGGTTTTAACCCTATATGTTTCGGCCACCAAGGGTTTAGGGTTAGGGTTTCATGAAGAGCTCCCCCTTATGAAGTTAGGTTATGATATATGCCTACATGAATAGATTTAGGTGACAAAAGTCCAAAGATCTTAACCTTACAAGTTTCGGCCAAATCATGAAATTAGGGTTAGGGTGCATGAAAAATATTTCTAATGATACTATGATAAGTTATAAGGCTTCATGAATGAATTTTAGGGGACAAACCCAAGCTTGAGCCCCTCACAAGTTTCGGCCAACCCATGAAATTAGGGTTAGGGTTGCATGAAAAATATTTCTAATGATATTATGATAAGTTATAAGGCTTCATGAATGAATTTTAGGGGACAAACCCAAGCTTGAGCCCCTCACAAGTTTCGGCCAACCAATGAAACTAGGGTTAGGGTTGCAAGAAAAGGCTTCTAATGGAACTAGGGGATGTTGTATGCCTCATGTAGGAGTTTTAGGTGACTAAACAATGCCATGTTGGATTACCTTACATGTTTCGGCCAACATTGGTTTTGGGGTTAGGGTTTCATGAAAACACCCCCTTATGTAGTTAGGCTATGTGATGAACAAGTTTTATGATTTAATATGCCATGAATATGCCTAGGAAATATGCTTCATGTTTATGATGTAATGTGCCATGAAATATGCTTATGTGACGAACATGTTTTGTGATTTAATATGCCATGAATATGCTAAGGAAATATGCTTCATGTTTATGATGTAATGTGCCATGAAATATGCTTAGGTGATGAACATGTTTTGTGATTTAATATGCCATGAATATGCCAAGGAAATATGCTTCATGTTTATGATGTAATGTGCCACGAAATATGCATATGTGATGAACATGTTTATGCTTTAGGACCCCTTTTAGGGTACTCTTATGTTATGAATGCATGTGTCCTTAAGATAAGATGGAGATGCTTCCCTTTCAAGTAGGGATCAAGAGCTCTCCTTATGATAAGATGGAGATGCTTCCCTTTCAAGTAGGGATCAAGAGCTCTCCTTAAGATAAGATAAAATGGAGATGCTTCCCTTTCAAGTAGGGATCAAGAGCTCTCCTTATGATAAGATAAGATTAAGATGCTTCCCTTTTTATGTTGGGGATCAAGAGCATTCTTTATAATATGACAAGAAAAGAAAGGAATTAAGTATTTTACTTTGTAAGAGGTTAAGTACCCGACCCGTCAAGTGGTCGTTAATCAAATCCATAGGGACATAAGAAGACGTAAGAGGTCTTGCCCTGGTAAGACATAAGAGGTCTTGCTCTAGTAGGTCTGGTGGCTCGCTACCCCAGCCTATTAGGGAACGCGCATTATGTGGTACTTAACCTGGGGCCCCCCAAACAAGTTATGATGATGTTGAAGTATCTATATGTATATGTTTTGAAAAGAAAAGACTTTTATGAAATTGTGTATGCTTATGTTAAAGAGTATGAATGCTTACGAACTCGTCCTTTATGCATTTTAGATGTTATGAAGTTATGATGTTTAGAGTTAAGTTTAAGAATGTGGTGACTATGTACTTTATGCATGTTTAGGATTTATGTCATTATGAATGTTTATGTTCAAGTTAAAAATGCTTATGATTATGTCCTTTATGCATGTTAGATTCTCTGAAGTTATGATGCTTATAGTAGTTTAAGAATACTTGTGATTATGCACTTTATGCATGTTTAGGATTTATGTCATTATGAATGTTTATGTTCAAGTTAAAAATGCTTATGATTATGTCCTTTATGCATGTTAGATTCTCTGAAGTTATGATGCTTATAGTAGTTTAAGAATACTTGTGATTATGTACCTTATGCATGTTTAGGATTTATGTTATTATAAATGTTTATGCACAAGTTAAAAATGCTCATGATTATGTCCTTTATGCATGTTAGATTCTATGAAGTTATGATGCTTATAGTAGTTAAGAATACTTGTGACTATGTACCTTATGCATGTTTAGGATTTATGTTATTATAAATTTTTATGAACAAGTTAAAAATGCTTATGATTATGTCCTTTATGCATGTTAGATTCTATGAAGTTATGATGCTTATAGTAGTTTAAGAATACTTGTGATTATGTACCTTATGCATGTTTAGGATTTATGTCATTATGAATGTTTATGTTCAAGTTAAAAGTGCTTACGATTATGTCCTTTAAGCATGTTAGATTTTTCGAAGTTATGATGCTTATAGTAAGTTAAGAACAATTGGGTTTATGTACTTCCTGCATGTCTAAGATTTATATCATGAATGCTTATGTTTAACTTATGCCCTGCTTGGTTTTAATTATGCTTAGCATGCTGATGTAAACTCTATGCCATGCTTAGGTGTTATTACGTGGTATGTTGTTGATTAGTGTTACTATGGAATACTTAGGCTATTTATGCTAGTATGCTCATGTTTCTAATTGCTTGATGAAGTTCGTGGTTTTTGTGAGTAGGCAAGAATCTTACTAAGCTATATGCTTATAGTTTATGTTGTCCATATACTGCAGATCAAGGAAACCTGAACTAGAGGAAGTAGCAGGAAGGGCCCAGTGTGTGTGATAGTGGCATGGTGGAGAAAGACCCTATTACTATCTGCTTATATTTATATGCTCAATTAACAACTTAAGACATTGCTTCCGCTTATAAGACTTGTGAATTATTAGTACCATGTTGGATGTTGCTTAGTTATGTTATTGTTCAATCACTTAAGAAAGTTGATATGATAGAACTCACGAATGGATCTTTATGTTGGGCATGTTATGAAATGAGATAAGATATGGTAACATGCTAACTATGAATAAGATAGGTGATGCATGTAGAAAAGAAGGTTTATGCCATGATAACATGCTTAAGTATGAGGGTGGAAGGATCCATGTGTATTATGTTTTAAAAGGAAAAAAAAAGGGGTAAAAGTAGCGCCGCCCTGAGAGCAGATAAGGGCGGGCGTTACACTTCTTTTCTTCTTAAGATCTTCCAGGTAAGCTTTGCAGTTACGCTTCCAGTGTCCAGCTTCCTTGCAATGGAAGCAAGCCCCTTCTTTGGCTACCCCTCCTTTGGATTTAAGTTCTTTGCCTTTGCCCTTGGCTTGGGACTTTCCCTTACATTTAGGCTTGCCCTTGCCTTTCTTTTTGTGCACCATCAAAATGGTGTCAGATTTTCCCTTCTTAAGGTTAAGCTCAGCAATTCTCAACATGTTGAGCATCTCAGGCAGTGGCTTATCAATTTCATTCATGTTATAATTCATGACAAATTGATTGTAGGCTTGTGGCAAAGATTGAAAGATCAGGTCAGTGGCCAGCTCTTGGCCAAGTGGGAATCCCAGCCTTTGTAGGTTTTCTATGTACCCAATCATCTTGAGTACATATGGACCTACGGGAGTCCCATCTTGCATTTTGGACCCAAACAATGCCTTAGAGACTTCATATCTCTCATGCCTTGCTTGTCCTTGATATAGTTGACGAAGATGTCCAACCATACCATAAGCATTCATGAACTTGTGTTGCTTCTGAAGCTCAGAGTTCATGGTCGCGAGCATTAGACATGACACATCTAATGCATCATCTTGATGCTTCTTGTAAGCCAAAGGCGTGGGGAGGTGCCTCCGGAATGGGCTGCTCCAGGACGTACAACTTCCTTTCTTGGGTGAGAACAATTCTCAGGTTCCTGTATCAGTCTAGGAAATTTGCTCCATTGAGCTTGTCCTTCTCAAGGATAGAACGCAGAGAGAGAGTGTTCGTGTTTGTCGACATAGTAATCTACAACATATAATGCAGAGAATTAATATCATATTCCTTTTATCATTTAATTAGGCCTTTAATCAAATGATGCTCCCACTGAATTATAGGAATTTTGTAGAATCGAGTTATGGATGTGGTCAAACCACATTTACTAGATTCATACAAACTAGCTATAATTCTTGCGGGACAAGATTCACCTCATACTAAGCCTTGAGTTAGCTTTGGCTAAATCGCCCAAGACTTAGTACGATCGGTGGGTAACACATTACCGATTACATCTCTATGCAACTCTTGTTTATAGGATCAAGACCCACATTTACAAAAGACCTTGAGTTAGCTTTGGCTAAATCGCCCAAGATTTAGTGTAAATGCGATCTTATCCTATATTTCCAACGATTGGAATATGCCTATAGTTCTACTCGATCCAATTGAGTTAACTAGTTATACTCAATCTAATTGAGCTTACTCTAACCCAAGCCGTGATAGGCGGGACCAAGATTGTCCCTCCGCACCCTACCAAGATAATATGTGTCTCTCTGCTTTGGCAGATTCAACAACTATAAATGATCGAGGTAGTGATGGGTATCAAGGACCTGGTAGGCATTTACGAGTTAATTCGATTAAGATCTAATCTAATCGTAATGTGTATCATATACGCATTAAGGCCTTTATTATCCTATATTAGCATGCATCACATACATACATATATTATTCTAGCATGCATCATATACATACAAGAAAATTATCCTAGCATGCATCATATACATACAAGCATTATTCTACTAGCATGCATCACATACATACAAGCAAAATCAAATATATATATATCAACATATATATATAATTAATCAACTGTGATGTGGTAATGGCCCTACTACGATCTTCTCAAGCCAATGAGAAGATCGGACGGTTAACCTAGGGCTAGCGGCTTCTCCAAGCACTTCCTTTGACCGCCATGTGTCATCAGCATCCTTCTCGTAACTTCGTCTACAAGTGGACTTTCCACCGCTCCATTTTGTACATTACAAATATGAAACTCGAGTTACATTCGAGTCTAAAACTATTTACAACTAGAATTTCAAAAGAAGAGGCACGACGCACAGGTCGCATACACTATACAACACGCACAACCACAAAAACGAGACGCAGGTCGTATTTTGAATTACAACACATTAATGTCTAATCAAATTGAGGTTCTTGGGCCATGACAATCAAAAAATTATACATAATTCTAAATTATGTATTTTTAAAGAAAATTTCTATAATTTTTCCTATTTTCTTTCAATTTTATGAGTCACCTCTCCGTAACAGTCCCGCTAAGCGGTTTCCGGGAATGATCGCGGGACAAGGCCCCTTTCGGGGATAGGGGCAATACCCCTACTCACAAAATAAACTTTGCGAGTGTCCCTACTACGATCTTACAGTGACTTAAGTCACTGTCCCAAAAACCAAAAGTGAGAACTCACCGTTTCGGAGAGTTTTTCTCGATGGTTGAAGCCTACAAGTGTCCCAACACTCGTTGCTTCGACTCTTCGAGAAAAATACCCAAAAATTCTATAAAAATAGGAAATTTACAGAAATATAAAAATCTGTAATTTTTATATCTAATATAAAAACTACAAAAATGAAATACATACATGCTTCGCACGTGGCTCTGAAACTACTGTTGGGTTTTCCGAGCCGCAAAAACCGCTTTTTGCGTTGTGGAAACCTCGGAAGCCCCGACCATGGATCTGTGTGAAGTATAAAATATAAAACTAACATGTATGTTTTTAATACCTTTAGATATACTCTTGATGTACATGATAAGAAGTTACCCTCGATGCGACGCCCTTCGCAAATCCCGCTCATCCAAAAGGTTCGTCTGAACTCGAGAGTGTCAAGTGCACACTCCTCTATTGGTATCCACATAAGCAATAGGTGGAGAAAAATACCTTAGAGTGTGCTAGCACCCTTTAGGAATTTCGGCCAAGGATGTTGGGAGAGCTTGAGAGGGTGATCCAAGGAAGAAGATGAAGTTGTGTAACTCACCAAAAATCAATTACCCATCTAATGGAGTGGCCGACCACTTCAAGGCTTGGGAGGTTACATGCATGCATGTAACTCCTCCAAGAGCCAATGGCTCTTGGTCTCCCTCATGAGGTGGCACCACATGCTAAGTCAATGATGATGTGGAGCATCATCATTGGCCGGCCATGCCAAGTCATCATCATGACATGGCATTTGGTCAAGTCAAACTTGACCTTTCATCTTCCCTCTCAAATCAAGTCAAACTTGACCTCTTATCTCCCATGGTTGATCAAATCCAACTATTTGATTCAAGTCAATTTAATTTAATGAATCTCTATTCATTAATTTAAATTGATTTGATGAATCAAATCTAAATTAGACTCATTCAACACTTGAATCAAATTGAGTCTAACTCAATTAGTCTAATTAGGATTACTCTTAATCCAATTTAGTTCATCCCATGAACCTAATCCTCATGGTTCATCATATGAACCTAATCTCCATCTAATTGCCCTTAGTGTGTGACCCTATAGGTTCTTGTAACGTTGGCAATGTCCCTAAACCGATTTAGGAACATAAGCAATGAGCGGTATCTAGCAACACATCATTGCTACCCAAGTTACAAGAATGTTGAGCTCCAACATCACCTTTGTGACTACTAATTATGAATCTCACAATATGTGACAATGTCCCTCTATCCTTGACATCTAGATTGACCAATCGAGGCATAAACCATGTCATCCTCGGTACAATCTATATCTTGAACTCCAAGTAGACTCACTCTAATCAAATGAGCTCAATATCTCATATTGACTCATTTGGGCATGGCCATGCACTTCGTGGTCTCACTCTATCAAGAATATCGATGTCACTCCCGTCATATAGGAGGGATAGATCCCATCTACATCACTCACATCCCTCCGCATAATTTGTTACATACCCAGTAATCGCTTTTATAGTCCACCCATTTACGGGTGACGTTTGACGAAGCCAAAGTATTCAACTCATTATGTAGGGAACCATAGTGACTTCAGGTCTAAGGACTAATAGTCATACTAATAGCCACATGAGAAAGTATATGACACTCATATAATGATCCATGATACTTTCTCATAGCGGGTCATTCAATATACATTCTCCAATGCATACCCATGTGTCAACTTGATATCTCATATCCATAACTTGTGAGATCAAGTCATCGTGTTGACCTACATGCTAGTCTCTACGCATTAACATTGTCCCCGAATGTTAATACTCGAGTAGGAATGATTAAGAGTAGTGTTCTCTATATCATCTCATTATCGATTCAACAAATCGATTGATATAGATAAGAACCTACTACTCAAGGACATTATTATATTTAGTTATTTGGCACCAATACAAGTAAATATAATAACCGTGCCTTTATAAATAGGAATATGATACAATAAAGTCCATACAACAATCATCACATGATTGACTCTAGGGCTTTCACTAACACAATTCCCCTCCAATAGCTTCCTTAAAGTCTTGGCGAAATCCTCCCTCTTGAGCTCCTTTTATAACCTACATCAAGCTAATTTCGCGCTCATCAGTCGATTGCCAAAAGGCCCCAGTCGACTGCCCCTGTAGTCGTTGTCTCACAACGGCCAGATCCACGTTGGACAAGTTCCAACGGATTACCTACCAGTCGACTGATCATGCCCATCAGTCGACTGGTGACCTAGTAGTCAACTGCTCAGTCGGCTACGGAGCGTTCTATGCTCGCGACACTCCCATCGATCGTCATCCTCGGCCGATCATTGCATCGACATCCGGTCGATCATCCTACCCGCCACACAAAACCCTGCGGTCTAACACCGATCGAACCCTGTCGATTAGCCTTGGATCACGAACCTGAAGACCTATGCTCACGACCGATGCACAAAACCTCAAACACGTTGTTTGAGATCCTAAGCCGTCGGGTAAACCCTCAAACATCAAGTTTGAGCCTCTGACACTCAGTCTTAGCCACTTGGCCAAGTCCACATCATCCCTCATGGAGTTCCCCACTGAAGCTCTCTTCCCTCGGCCTACGTCCCTCGGATGCGCCAAGCGCACGGCTTTGCAATGCCATCCTTCACGTCTCATGCCCTCGAAGTATGCTTCCTTTGGGCCTCACTCCATTCGCTCCCCGTCCGGCGGTCCCTCGGATGCACCAAGCGCACGGCTTCGCAATGCCATCCTTCACCGACTCAAGGACCCCGAGCCTAGTGAACTTACCAAGTTCTCAAGACTTCTGACATGCACCAAGCGCACGGCTTCGCAATGCATTTCTCACCAAGCACCAAGCGCACGACTTCGCAATGCTTTGGATTTTTCCACACCAAGCTCCATGCTTGGATTTTCCATGTCAACCCCATGTTGGACTTTCCCACACCAAGCTCCATGCCTGGATTTTCCATGCCAACACCATGTTGGACTTTCCCATGACAATCCCATGTCATGAGTTTTGTCTATCATCAAAATACTATCAAAGTACTGCTCGAGTCAAACTCGAGTCAACCTGGGCCGATTGCACCAACAATCTCCCCCTTTTTGATGATTGACAAAACTACCATCTCAAGTCTACCAATTCTCCCATATTGGCAATTCTCACATCCCAAATGAGAATTCCAAAGCTAATTGGTAACTTGGTAACTTCTCCCCCTTTTTGACATTACATCAAAAAGGTCCTCCCCAAGGGTATGAATGTCTCATATCCCAATGAGATCTTACAATCTCTCCCTTGGAAGAACACATGCCTATAATCTTTCTAGTGATCCCATATCACTTAAAGAGAGGCAACCCAATTTTCCTCCCATGAGGAAATACACATTCATCTTACCATGATGGATACCTCCCCCTAGAGGCTTGCTCCCCCTTGATCATTGCACCAACAATGTCCTTGGAGAGTCCCTAAGCCAATAGGAACATTTAACCAATCAAAATTAAGGCAAAGTTTAACAATGAACTCTCATCCACCTTAAAATTGATACTCTCCCTAAACACTTCTCCTAATCCATGTCCAATGGATTTCCACCCTTTCTAATGCTCTCCCAAGCATATCCTAGGGTTAGGAGTGGTTAGGGGACCTTAACCTAGTTGAACATGGGCCTAACCAACAAGATTTACCCGAAATCATCTTGGACAGTCGATTGAATTGATAAATCGGTCACACTCCCATCATCGATCGATCGCTTCCATGGCGATCGATAACTACATTCTAAAGATTTTAGAAATGGATTTCTGAAATCCATAAGTAAATATACATAAGTTTAAAATTCTTGAAATTTGGTATGTATATTACTTATCATAAATCCTATGGGTGAAAAATATTTGAAAATTATTTTACTCACTAAATTAAGAGATTGATACAAAGTCCAAAAGTTAAGAAATGCTTCAATATTGAGCCCTCTTTGTATCATCCCATTCAATGGTGATAGCTATCAAAAGATAGGTTTCACCAAGGTTTTTCAAAAAGTTTTTAAAACCTTTGATTCCTTTTTCCTAAACATCTCACTTGTATCTAGATGTGTAAAACACATACAAGTCAATTAATCTAGTGAGATGTGGGTTTTTGTTCTTTAATGGTCTCATGCATATTTCTAGGCAATGTTCTTTAATTCCCATCAAATTATGCCATGGTCCTTAATTCCATTTTAATTATATGCATGATGATGATTATGGCATAGATATAATATAGATAAGAGCATATGCCAAAATCATGATGTCATGACATGTAAAAGAAATCTAAGCATACATGACATCTAAAAATAATTCTAAACATGATCATGATATTTTTATAGATAAAAATGAAAATGATGTCATGACATGGCAAGGCAAATAAATCATGGCAAGAGAAATGTGCTAAGGTATAAAATACCTAAGTGTTGAATCCAAATTGTCATTTCTAGGGTTAAGTCCATTTTGCCTTAATGTCATTTATCCCCCTAGTGTGTCATAAACCCAAAATGGCACACCAATACCTCTAAGACCTAATTGTGTCAATTTAATCATTTTTCAACTTCTCAAGCATATTGGCACATCCTAATGTGTCAACTCACCATGGCTAGGTTAACTACCCATCCACTTAGGGTTGACACACCCTAACCCATCTAGCGTGAATCGATCACACTTCTAGGAACTCAATACCTATTGGAGCTCCTTGGGTTAACAAGGTATTCACTAGGGATAACTTCCCTAGATACCTTCCTAATGACCCTTTTTAACTTTGAAGTCATAGTCTTTTGGGTCTTTCCAAGGTCAACTCTAGAGGTGACTCCTCCTTTGACCTTCCTAGTGACTTCATTTGATTTCTTTGAGGTCTTAGCCACTAAGCAAACACCATGGCTAGACTTAGGGATAGCTTCCCTATTAGCCTTGGTTTTTCTAGACCTAGATGTTGTTCCATAAATAAATGGAACATTGTGATAGGACATAGGTTTGTGACCCAAACCTTTCTTGTCCTTAGACCGTTCTTGTTTCCTAGGCCTTGACTTTTGTACATTAGACCCCTTAACCGAATTTGTTATTATTGCTAGGGTCTTCTCCAATTTTTTCTAGCCTTGACCTCAAGACTTGATTTTCTAACTCCAATTTCCTAAATTTTGAGTTTTCATTAGGTTTTTGGGAGGAACTCTTTTTCTTAGGCATGTGCCTAGACTTTTTGGGATTAATACCCAAATTTTCTTCTATTCTCCTAATGGACTCCTTTGGTAAAATGTTTCTAGAATTATGAGTCCTAGGTTTGTCCTTAGTTACATGAACATGCTTAGCACCTAAACAATAAACCTTATTATTTCTACTAGCATGCTTTTCATTAATAATGGCAAGAGAACTAAAATAATTTTTAGCATGCCTTTTAACTTTAGGAATTGAAGATGCATTATTTAAATATACCTTAGGGTTAGCTTTAGAAACTCCCCCTACATGAGATACACCATCTTGCCCTTTCTTCTTCCCCCTAGGGCATTGGCTTCGGTAGTGCCCCCTTTGGTTGCATTTGAAGCACACAATGTGCTCTTTGCTCTTAATTGAGGGGACTCCGGCATCCTTTGACTTTGGGTTGACTTTTGGTGCCGATGCCTTTTCCTTAGCTAATTTAGGGCATTTTCTCTTGTAATGCCCTTTCTCCCTACACTCAAAGCATATTATGTGATTTTTATTTATAATAACAACACTTGAGTTACCTAGGGAGGTGGTGGAGGCCTCTTCACTTCTTCCGGAGGTAGAAGCTTCATTTTTATCTTGCTCCGGAATGGAAATCCTTTCCTCCCCCTCAATGCTAGAGGTGGAGGTCTCCACCAAATCATCAACATCTTCAAATGTGATGGGTGCTTCTTCCTCGGCAATCTCCTCTACTTGTGCCAATTTGGAATTTTCTTGGAATTTCATTACTTTATCCCATAATTCCTTTGCATCCCTAAAATTACCCAACCTAGACCAAATATTGTTAGGAATCAAATCACTAAGTAATTCGATTACCTTGAGATTTGTCTTGAAGTCCTTGATTTGGTCTTGGGTCCACCTTGACTTCTCAATTTGCCTATTTCTTTCATCCCTAGGCAATTTGAAACAATTTTCTAAGATTAGCATAAAATCAAAATTGGTTTCTAAATATACCTCTATTTTTCTTCTCCACCATAGAAAATCTCCTTCGAATTTTGGTGGTTGTAGGTTGTATCCGGCAATCTTGTAGTGCTTGTGTCGGCGGTTAGTCCTTGACAAGCGCCTTGGCTCTGATACCACTTGTAGGGGATCGATGTGGTTGGCCGGCTAGAGGGGGGATGAATAGCCCTCACTCGTTCGATGATGGAATTTACTCGTTCTCATTGCATGCTCGTCTACAATTGTTGTTAGCGCAGCGGAATACTAATACAAATATAAATACTAACAACAAATACAATCACATGCAAACACACATGATATATGTGGTTCGGAACCGAATGGTTCCTACTCCACGGGTGAGCTCACCAAGCTCTAGTTATGCACACGACACTAACTAAACCACTACTTCTCGACAACATGTCGGAGGTGGAGAAACCTCTCACAAGCAATTACACTAAGTAATGAAATACAAGCAATACAAAGACAAATATGAAATACATGTAAAGAACACTTTACAATGTTTGCTTTGAACCCTTTGCTTGTAGCTTACTTTGGATGGATCTTAAAGGACTGGAATGCAGCAACAATTCCCCTGCAATAGCTTCCTTAAAGTCTTGGCGAAATCCTCCCTCTTGAGCTCCTTTTATAACCTGCATCAAGCTGATTTTGTGCGCATCAGTCGACTGTCAAAAGGCCCCAGTCGACTGCCCCTGTAGCCGTTGTCTCACAATGGCCAGATCCACGTTGGACAAGTTCCAATGGATCACCTACCAGTCGACTGATCATGCCCATCAGTCGACTGGTGACCTAGTAGTCGACTGCCCAGTCGACTATGGAGTGTTCTGTGCTCGCGACACTCCCATCACGATCTCATCCCTAATCGATCGCTATCGACATCGGCCGATCATCGCTAATCTATGGCATGATCGCCACGCTTCTGATCTAACACCGGTCGAACCCTGAGTGACTTGGATCCCGGTCGAGCCGGAACCTATGCCGATCATTGCACATGGGCAAAACCTCAAACACCAAGTTGTTTGAGCATCCGGTCGTCGGGTAAACCCTCAAACATCAAGTTTGAGCCTCCAACACTCAGTCTTAGGCACTCGGCCAAGTCCACATCATCCCTCATGGAGTTTTCCACCGAAGCTCTCTTCCCTCGGCCTACGTCCCTCGGATGTGCCAAGCGCACGGCTTCGCAACGCCATCCTTCGCATCTCATGCCCTCAAAGTATGCTTCCCTTGGGCCTCACTCCATTCGCTCCCCGTACGACGGTCCCTCGGATGCACCAAGCGCACGGCTTCGCAATGACATCCTTCACCGACTCAAGGACCCCAAGCCTAGTGAACTTACCAAGTCCTCAAGACTTACCACATGCACCAAGCGCACAACTTTGCAATGCATTTCTCACCAAGCACCAAGCGCATGGCTTCGCAATGCTTTGGATTTTTCCACACAAAGCTCCATGCTTGGATTTTCCATGCCAACCCCATGTTGGACTTTCCCACACCAAGCTCCATGCTTGGATTTTCCATTCCAACACCATGTTGGACTTTCCCATGACAATCCCAAGTCATGAGTTTTATCTATCATCAAAATACTATCAAAGTACTGCTCGAGTCAAACTCGAGTCAACCTGGGCTGATTGCACCAACAATTAGATGATACCAAGTACATAACTCCTTATGTAGGGAACCGTAGTGACTTCGGGTCTAAAGACTATTCATACCAATAGTCACATGAGAAAGTATATGACACTCATATAACGATCCATGATACTTTCTCATGGCGGGTCAATTTAGTATATATATTCTCCAATATATATACCCATGTGTCAATGTGATATCACATATCCATGACTTGTGAGATCAAGTCATCCATTAACTTACATGCTAGTCTCAATGTATTAATATTGCCCTTGTATATTAATACTTGACAAGGAATATTAAGAATAATGTTCTCTACAGTTTCTCATAATCAATTCTACCAATTAATATACTGTAGATTAGAACCTACTATTCAAGGATATTATTATATTTATTTTAGCTGGCACATGCTTAAAGTAAATATAATAAACAATCTTTATCTTTTATTAATGAAATATGATACACATAATCCCTAATCAATCATCTCATGATTGGCACTAAGGGCTTACACTAATAGTCAGGACTCCTTGTCCGGGTCCTCATGTCAGGACTCCTCGTTCAGGTCTTCACTTGCCAGGACTCCTCGTCCGGGTCTTCACTTTCCAGGACTCCTCATCTGGGTCTTCACTAGCCAGGCATCCAGTCCTCGGCCTACAAGGAATTTCCTGAAAATACATCTCAAACAACCGCATGAGATAACACATAATTATCACCTAGACTTAAACCCTTGTCAAACACCAAAACATCATTTGGGCCTGATTGCACCAATAATTGTTAGTGGCTATAAGATCTACATATCTCCACAATGGTATGATATTGTCCATTTTGGGCCCAAGCTCTCATGGTTTTGTTTTTGGGCTTTATCCAAAAGGCCTCATACCAATGGAGATATTTTTTCATCTTATAAGCACATGATCTTGTTAGGGCAATCAACCCGTGATATGGTTTTGATGTGTGTGGAAAAGGGTTTAAGTTAGGATGTTTGGATTTGATATGTTCGTTGGAGTCTTGCAGGACTTAGTAATTCGCACATGGAGCATTGGCGGGTTCACCATCTCATGGCTCGATCCTTGAGTCGGTGAAGGATGGCTTTACGGAAGCCGTGCACTTGGAACATCCAAGGGACCGTCGGACGAGGAGCATTGGAGTGAAGCCGGAGGAAGTAGACTTCAGGGCGAGACGCGAAGGATGGCGCTGCAGAGTCGTGCACTTGGCGCATCCGAGGGACGTGGCCGGACGAAGACAACTTCAAAGGCGAGGGACTTCAAGGAATGAGAGTGAGCGAATGTAACCCGGGAAGGGGTAGACAGCCATGGATTGACAGTCGATTGCCGAGACCACCAGTCGACTGATGAAGGCATCAGTCGACTGGTAGCAAGGGTTTCGGGCATAGAATGGAGTGTTCGCTTCCGGCACTCGACTGATAGCTCCATCAGTCGACTGATGTGGGAGCTGTTGGGTGAAATCTAACATGGAAGAAGCCATTATTGGACAACGGCTAAGGGATCAGTCGACTGATCAGGGCATCAGTCGACTGGTCCTGTGTTAATGGGAAGAAACCCTCTTCTAAAATAAAAAGAAGGGGTGAGGGCATTTGGGAGCCTAATGCTTCAACTCATAACATCTCCCAAAGTGCTCTAAAGGTCTTCCACTCTTCTACTTGTGCTAATCTTCATTCCATTGTAAGAAGAGTGAATTCTTGTGTAAAAGGTTACCTCCACCTAGCTTGGTGCAAAGGAGAGAATAGTGAAAGCTTGAGGCATGATTCACTTTGGACGAATCGGACTGTGGATTAGCGGCGAGGCCGTGAATCACGTTGCATTGTAGTGTTAGCATTTGTATTTCTATTCTTCCTTTGCTTTTATCTTTATTGTTGTTTAGTTGTATTTTTCGCTTGCGCTAACGATAGTTGTAGACGATCAACAAACGACTACCATCGTACGACGATAAAGGCTATTCACCCCTCTCTAGCCGACCAACACCGATCGATCCCCTACAGATCTTTTCCATGTCTTACCAATATGGGACTTTGATTGTATTCCCAATACTCCAACAATCCCCCCTCAAACGAAGGACCACATTGACCCCCCCCCCCTCAATCCTATCTATCCTCGAAGGACATCCTCTGTTTGATATCCGATCCTCAACCCACCAGGACTTCCTACCAACTGTCTGGTTCTCCTGACCCAATTGGACTTCCTGCTAGTTGTCCAGCCCTTCTGGCCCAACTGGACTTCCTGCTAATTGTTCGGTCCTCCCGACCCAACTGGACTTCTTGCCTGGTGTCTGGTTCTCTTGATCTGGACATGAGAGCTCAACTTTCTTCGTTCGAGGTTCATGACTTGACATGGACCATGGCTCTGATACCAATTGTTAGTGCCTATAAGATCTACATATCTCCACAATGGTATGATATTGTCCACTTTGGGCCCAAGCCCTCATGGTTTTGTTTTTGGGCTTTACCCAAAAGGCCTCATACCAATGGAGATATCTTTTCATCTTATAAGCACATGATCTTTTCCATGTCTTACCAATGTAGGACTTTGATTGTATTTCCAATACTTCAACACTTGGAGAGTCCCTAAGCCTATAGGAACACTAAACCATCAAAATTAAGGTTAAAAGTTAAACCTTGAACTTTCACACACCTTAAAATTGATACATCACCCAAACAACTCTTCTAATCCATATCCAATGGATTTTCACCCTTTCTAATGTTTTCCAAAGCATATCCTAGGGTTAGGAGTAGTTAGGGTAGCCTAACATAGCTGAAATCAGGCTAAACAAACGTTGTCTACCTGAAATCAGGCTTGACAGTCAACTCTAACAGTCAGCAGTCGACTGACGTTGACGCCAGTCGACTACCATAAGCGAAAGTCGACTAATTTCTGCAAATGCAGAATTTTAGAAATCAGAATTTGAATTTTGGAAAATCATAAGTAATTATACATAAATCAAAAAATCACGAAAATTCATGTGTATAATACTTATGTCAAACATAATGGGTAAAAAATATTTAAAAATTAAAATATCCATAAAATAATGAGATTGATACAAAGTTCAAAACCATTGAAAAGTTCAATGTTTTGGCCCTACTTTATATCAATTTCATCAATGGTGATTGCTATCAAAAGATAGACTTCACAAAGTTTTTCTAAAATGATTTTAAAATATTTTTGAAAACCTATATTGGATCATGATCAATGAGCTCAATGCACATGACTTGTACATTAGCTTTCCCCATGATCCACCCATGATATAAGATGAGTTTGAGTTCATCTAGATGAAAAAACTATGCACCTTGAACTTAACTCATTTCCTAGCATCTCACATGTGTCTAGGGTGTATGAATACACACACATGTCGATTTGATATGAGATGTGGGTTTTGGTTCATCTTAAACTAAGGCCTCATGCATTTTCTAAGGCAACACTACTTGATTCCCTTATACATGGGACTTCAAGTCATGCCATAGTCCTTAAATCAATTTTAATTACCTTAAATGCATTAATGATGATTATGGCATATAATGATAGCATAAATAAGCATGTGCCAAAATCATGATGTCATGGCATAAATATAAATCTAAGCATACATGACATAAAACCTTAAACCTAAGCATTATCATGACATATAAAATGATGATTTAAATGAATATGATGTCATGACATGTTATATGGTAATCAAAGCATGAAAAATAAAATATAAAGGTATATAATACCTAAATTTTAAGATTAGTTTCCATTTGTTATTTTTAAGTTCATTTTGACATATTACCAAATATCCCCCAAGTGTGCCAAAAACCCAAAATGACACCATGACTCTAAGACCTAACTTGTGCCAATTTGATCAAATTATCAAACTTTTTAAATGATATTGGCACATCCTAAAATCTTTTAGGATTATAAATCAACCTCCATTTCCAAGGTACCCATGACCTTGAAAATGACCTAAAGTGCCACCTTTACCATGGTTTGGTTAACTATCCATCCATTTAAAGTTGACACAACCTAACCCATTTAGCGTGAATCGATCACGCTCCTAGGAATCCAATACCTATTTGAGATCTTTGGATTTACTAGGTATTCCTTAGGGATAACTTCCCTAGATACCCTCCTAATGACTCTCCCAGGCTTGGTAGCCTTGGTCATTGTGGTCTTGCCTAGGTTAATTCTAGGGGTGACTCCCCTTGTAACCTTCTTAGTGGCTTCCCTAGGTTTCTTCGAAACCTTAGCTATTAGGCACCTACCATGGTCAACTCTAGCGATGACTTCCCTTGTGACCTTGGTTTCCTTAGGCCTAGGTTTAGTTCCATAGTCAAATGAAACATTATGATAAGTAGGCATTACCTTCTTGGACATAGGATTGTGACCCAAACCTTGCCTCCTAGATGGTTCTTGCCTCTTACATCCTAGGCTTTGACTCCTAGCTCCTAGAGTTTGACCATTTGACCCTTTAATTGAATTTTTGCATTCTTGCAGGGGTCTTCTCCATCTTCTCAAGTTTTGACCTCAAAACTTAATTTTCAAATTCTAATTGCTCAAATTTTGTGGGCCCATTATTTCTTTGATCATTTTTGCCCTTCCTAGGCATATGTCTAGATTTCTTTGGATTAAGACCTAGATGGTCTTCTATTTTCATAATACTTGCCTTAGTTAGGATTTTCTTAGGGTTATTAGTCTTAAATTTCTCCTTATTTCTAAAATTACAACTCTTAGCACCTAGGCAATAAAGTCTATTATTTCTAGCATGCTCTTTATGATAAATGACAAGTGAATTGAAAGCATGCTTTTGATTCTTACATAAAGAATTAGCATTATGAAAATATACCTTAGGGTTTGCTTTAGAACCTCCTCCTACATTTGATGCTCCTTCTAGACCCTTGCTAGGCTTCCCCCTCGGGAATTGGCTTCTATAGTGCCCCTTCTTATGGCATTTGAAGTAAATGACATTCTCCTTGCTCTTCTTAGTGAGGACACCGACATCCTTTACCTTTGACACGACTTGTGTCGTCTTCTTGACCCATTTTGGACACTTGCTCTTGTAGTGTCCAAGTTCCCTACATTCAAAGCATATGATATGAATTTTATTTTTAAAAGTAATGCTTGAGTTACCTAGGTCGGTGGTGTAACCTCTTGAGCTTGTTCATCTTTTCGACCGGAGGTTGATGGTTCCTCTTGAGGTTGCTCCGGTGTAGATGATCTAATCTCCTCCCCCTCAATCCTAGAGGTGGAGGCTTCCTCTACTTCTTCCTCTTCCACCGATTCGGAAGTTGACTCCTTCTCAACTTCCGACTCCTCACTTTCTTGTGAGGATGAGCTTGCTTCTTCGACCTCCTCCTCTTCTCGAGCCGATTCAGATTTTTCGTGAAACATAGCCAATTTTCTCCATATATCCTTGACATCTTGAAATTCACCTATCTTGGACAATAAATTGTTAGGTATTAAATCAACTACCATATTGATTACCTTGTCATTTGTCTCGGATTTTTGGAGTTGGTCTTAAGTCCATCTCTTCTTCTTGAGATATATCCCTTTGACCCTCTTGGCAATTTAAAGCCTTCCAGCAAAGCGGACCATAGCTCAATGTCCATCATCATCATGAAGTCCTCCATTCCTATCCTCCATTGCTCAAACTGTTCTTGTCTATAGAAGGTGTATGGAATTGGGGTGTTGATGTTCCATCCCAATTTTTCTTCAAATTCCATCTTGTTCCTTCTAGCGTACTCACTCGGATGTGAAGTCGGTGAAGAGCACCTAGCTCTGATATCAATTGTAGGAACGTTGATGACCGCTAAAGGGGGGTGAATAGCGCGTTACATTACGTCGATGGAATTCATTTGTTCGTCTCTACAATCATCATTAGCACAGCGAAATATAGAAATAAAAATGTAGAAATAAACACAAATACAAATACACGAGATATATGTGGTTCGGAACCTTAGGGTTCCTACTCCACGTGGCGAGCTCAACAAGCTCTAGTGATGCACTCACCACTAATAAAACTCCTCGACAACACGTCGGAGGCAGAGAAATCTCGTACAAGTGATTACAAAAGTAATACAAGTAAATACAAGTGATTACAAATGAAATACACAAAAACATGTAAAGAAAACTTTACAAATACGCTTTTGGATGCTTGCTTGTTGATTGTTTAAACCATGCTTGAAGACGCTGATTTGCACCAGCAAATCGCCTAAAAAATGCCCAAGAAATCGCTATGGAAATCCCTCCTGTCGAGCTCCTTTTAAGCCTCATCGCTGCCTGGATTTCTACCTGGCAGTCGACTGCCAATAATACCATTATCTCACAACGAACTTAATCCACGTTGGCATTCAAGCCAATGATTACACTGGAAGTCGACTGCCATTACCCAGCAGTTGACTGCCAGAGCCATAGCTGACTAACCAGTCGGCTACCAAGCATTCTACCCCACAACCTCGACTAGCAGTCGACTGCCCAATTCTGGCAGTCGACTACCAAGGCATTTTGCCGCAATTGAACCCTAGTCAACTCACAGAAGTCGACTGCTCATAACCCTAGTCGACTGCCAAGAGTCAACTCAGCTGCCAAGTGTCAAAACACTTGACCAATCGACTGGTCCAAAGCCCCAATCGACTAATAACCTCAAACATGAGGTTTAACCCCAAGTATGATTCCCCCATACTTGATAGACCACCCTTAGCCTAGACCTAAGCCTTCTAGCCACCTCCGTCATCCTCCCACCTATCGGATCCCTCCAAGTCATCCATGACTTGTTCATCCATATGCTAGCCTTCTGGTGCTTCTATCAGCTATTGTCATGCTAAGATGGTCTATACCACCAAGGCACATTGGGCTTACACTTCCAAGACCACATCTTAGACTTTACACTGTCAACCATTGAACTTATACTGCCAAGACTCCACCCTTGGACTTTACGCCACCAATATCAACCCTTGGACTTCCCTTGCCAACCCATGTTGGACTTTCCAATTGCCAAGACTCAAGCTTGGACTTTCCCTTGCCAAGACTCATGCTTGGACTTTCCATGCCAACCCATGTTGGACTTTCCAATTGCCAAGACTCAAGCTTGGACTTTCCCTTGCCAAGACCCATGCTTGGACTTTCCATGCCAAGTACCCATGACTTGGACTTTCCCATTGCCAAGTGTCCCACTTGGACTTTCTATGCCAAGTACTCAAGACTTGGACTTTCCTATGATAATCACATTGTCATACATTTTGTCGAACATCAAAATACCACTTGAGTCAAACTCGAGTCTGGTTAATCGTGATCTAGGCCGATTTCACCAACAGATAGTAGACAATGGTGTAAGCATCCATATGCTCATGTTGTTTTTGTAGTTCAGGAGACATCAAACCTAGCATGATGTAGCTTGCTAGCTCAGAATTAGTCGCATGCCTGTGATAGATTAACTTTTGATAAATAGTAGCATTGTCAATAGGTCATTTAGGAAGAACCTCATTAAGGACATATACAATCTTCTCAACCTTGAGAAAAATTCTCAAGTTTTGAAGCCAGTCTAAGAATTTAAGTCCAGTCAATTTATTTGTTTCCAAAATTGTATGTAGATTAAGGGAAGTCATGCATTTCTTAAACAACCTAGACATATAAAAAATATATAAGAGAGATGAATTAAATGTGTAATGTGAACAATTCACATTAATAAAACTCCCACTATTTTGTTTAAATTCAATAGCCCTTACTTTGAATTCAAAAGATGATGATTATCTCTTAGGGTGCATTTGGTTCGGGGTTATTCACCATAATCTTGGTTATCCATTTAAGGTTATCAATAACAACTTTATTTGGTTTAGGATTTGAACGATTACCAAGTCAAGATGGATGCCTGACACATCATGTCACATCAGCAAAAGGGTTATGCATGGGGGAATTGAAAACCCTCCAAGAAGCTTAGTTTTTCTTGATTCCCTTAGTTATGTATTTTTTTCCAAAAATACCCTCTGATTTTTACCATTTAGGAAAAAACTATCCCTATCAATTTATCAAATAACAATCTTCATCGGTCGCCACCGATCATCGATCGCCATGTGGAGGTCTCCATTATCGGCTACTCATGCCGCCGTCGTTGCCGGTCGCCACCGATCACATCGCTGACCGTCTTCGCCGTCAACGCCGGCCGTCGTCGGCAGGCAGTCGCCGCCCATCATCAGTCGATCGTTATCGTCACCGGTCGTTGATCATCGCCGACTATTGTCGCTCATCGCTGCCGTCATCGGTCAACCGACGGCGATGGGTCGGTCGGTCGCTGCTGCCATTGGTCGCCAGTTGATCGTCACCACCGTCACCGCCACCGCCATCGGTCAGCCATTGTCGTCGCCAGTCGGTCATCACTACCGACCGACCGTCACCGTCTTCGGCCGATCGTCGCCATCAGTCAACCGTCACCGGCCGACCATTGTCGCCGGTCAATCGTCGTTGCCGGTCGACCACCGCCGTCGATCATCGGCCACCGATCGGCCATCGCCGACGATCTCTAATCACTTGTCATTGTCGGTCGTCGCCGGTCGATCGACCACCGTCAAACCATCGAATGAATAATATAGTAAAATGTTGAATTAGGTGGTACTGTAAAATACGAAAAAAAAAAAATATTATTATGGATTAACCCCTTTAATTAATTGGGTTTAATTAATGGGTTAATGGGGTTTAATTAGTTTATTGGGCTGAATCTATTGGGTTGAGCCATTGGGCTGAGTTCATTTGGTATTATTTGATTTAATAAGGGATGAATTAAATGTTAATTAGGTTAGATCTAGGTTAAACCTAAGCTAGCTCAATCGAATCGGCCTTAAAAACCCGAACCCGTTCTTTTCCCCTTTCCTACTCGATTTCCATCTTCCGTCGCCGATTCTTCTCATTTTCGATCGCCGCCCTCTTCGCCACAAGCAACGGCCTCGCTGCTGCCGCTAGGTCACCGGAGGTTTCTTTGAGTGGAAGATCGTCGATCATGGACCGACCTTTAAAAGCCTTCCCGATCTCTGCAGCGACCATTTTTCGTCGAGCTCCCCTATCCCAGTTCGTCCGTGTTCTCGCGCAAGCAGCACAAAGATGCCGCCGCTACGGTAGATCGCTCCGGCCGGAAGATAGCTTGATTTCCTTCTTCCGGGATTTCGTCGATCCCTTCCTGCCGCGGCTACGACGCCAGGGATTCGATCGCCCGAAGCTGCTACCACAGCTGGTGGACTTGTGGCGAAGGGCAGCAGGGGTTCTCCGGCGATCTTCCAGCTGGAGTCATTGTTAGAACCACCGATTGCTACTTCGTCGTTTTCTTGTCATCGGAGCCCGTGGGAAAGATTTTGATCACTGCCACCTCCCGATCTTTCTTCGCCAATGGCCTCAGCAGTTGGTGTTGCGCCGGTATGGAATGCTACCACTAATCACTTCCATCGGCAGCTTAGTTCACCCGTTCATTGATAGCCTACCCAGCATTTGCAATTGGCAGTTGGTCTCTGTGACAACATCGATGGATATGATGTGATCATTGATTCATGGTAATATTTAGGTTACCCTATAGATTATCTTTCCTTGTGATCTATTTTGCTGAATTGTTCACGTTGGCAATCGATTGTTTGGGCAGAAGCTTGAGGGTGGCAGTCGTGAAAGGTGATGATGATTGGGTGAGGAGAAATTGAATTAATGATTCAGCTTATCTATCTAATGGTTATAGATTGCAGGTGTTAGGGTTATTGAATTGGATTTATCTTGTTAATAAGTGTTGGCAGTTTGAAGTGGAGGAGGTAAGCCTTAGTTGCATAACAATCATGTTTATTCGTGATCATTGATACAGTAGTGATATTATGGGATTATATTGGTGATTAGTGGAGACTAGTTTTATTTTAGCTATATTGACATTCTACGGTTTCAGGACCTTGATTCAAGATAAATTCTCGGACGTGAAGATAGTTGGTGTTCTACATAGCAGGTGGGTAATATCTACCTGGTCCGGTAGTTTTGATCAAATTCCTGTGCATGATCTTGGATTTATGTTTATACCTGTTTACCTTAAATCCACTCTTATTTAATCATATGCTTGACCTTTGAGATATAAACTCTGGTACTTCATTGATTATCTAGCTCGGCTAGGAACTATAAACCCTATTATGTATTAGCTGATAGATGTTCAGTAAGTACATGTGGTTAGGGTTATCTTTGTGACTTCAGATTGGTTTACTGTATTACATCACTAGGGTTAGGTGATGGTTTGGGTTATGGAGTCGTTTGTTATATCATATCCGTATTAGGGGTGCATTTATGATGGATCTAGTTGTCTGTGCATAGATAATTGTATGGTTGCCCGTATGTGACCAGGGACTAGAAGTCCTAGTGTGATGGTATATCCATTAGGAATTGTATGCCTGTGTATGGTTATATGGATGGTCGATTGTATATCGCTACTGACTAGAGGTCTTAGCGTGGTTGTCTGTCAGATGAGTATGACTCTTTATTCGATAGAGAGAGTCTTATGGATTGTAGTCCTTGCATAGTTGACTTTTAGTTGACCAGGACTCCCAGTGGGATAGGGAGTGTCACGAGGATACATGTATGGAGCTATGCATCATCACATTGCATGCATGCTGTTGACTGGGTCTCCCTTGTGGATTGAGACAAGTCGTCAGTCATCCTGCCTCCCCGGCCACTCGGGGTAGTGGTAGCAGGGTTGAGGGCAGAGCATTGGATGTGCCGCGCTCGGCCACTATGGATGGTGGTAGCTGGAGATGCGCACCTGGCCACTGTGCAGAGTGGTGTTAGCACTCGCCCACTATAGACGGTGGTTGTGTGAGGTGCAGTTGTCCTGTGTGCGGCGTTTGTCTACTCATGGGTAGAGACAGCGTGGCTTGCAGGGGCCCCTAGGAGTAGTTAGCTTTTACGCTTATACGCTACTCATATACTACTCCAACTCGCCACTTGAGAGTGGTGGCGCCGAGTCGGGCTAGTTGTCATTTGTCGTGCCACCCTGGCCACTCTGGGGTCGTGGTTGGACGGGTCCGCAGACAGTGACCATGCATATGCATTGCTGATATATATATGTATGCATGTATTTGATATATGTTTTACATATGCCTGTGAGATGCTGCATTTGATTGAGCTATGATTGCTGCATATGGTTGTTCATCATGATACATGTCATCTGCATTTTATTTACTGCTATGTGTTGAGCATGATACATGCATTGATTCAGATTGTTATATGCATTTGATTAGCATCATGTCATTGTGTGGTATGGACCGAGTTATATTACAGGTGATCATATACTGTTCATATGTCTGAGTATTGGTCAGGTATGGGATTGACCTGGTACGTTATATGGTTATTTTATAGTATACCTGTTCAGGATGATTTATCATATGGAGGACAGACCGTCAGGTACGTACATTACTTTATGTCAGTTGATCAGTTCAGTTTATGCTATGAGTAGGACATATCTGTGATTACTGATTACTATGCTTAGGACTGTATGTCTATTGGACTCATGCTGTATACCTGTAGATCTTCACATGTATACTTGTAGATCTCTCCTTATATGTTGTTCATGCACTTCTATATATTACCCCTGAGTTTATACTCACCACCTGACCCCGGGCTTCGAGCCGCCTGCATAATGTAGAAGACTCTTGACGGCGAGCTCCAAGTATTCCATCTCACACCTGGACGAATGAACATGTTTTCCAGATTGCTGTATTTCTACTGATTGTCGCTTCTTATGGTTTTAACATGTATTATTTTCAGATCCGTGATATACGGACGTGTTGTATGTATTTGACTTTCGATGTGACTTCTCTTATGTTTCTTGTTGTGTCAAGTCATCCGAGTACATAAGCCATCAGATTCTTGTCGATCCGCTTCAGATTGTTCACCGCGGTTTATTATGTTCGATATGATGATATCCGCAGATATCATATTGTTGCTGTGGGCCTACTTCGGCCTTGTATTAACTCGATATGTTGCCACGACAGGGGAGATGCCGCCCGCTTGCTTTTCGCACGCATACTCCTGGCGACAATTTTATCGTTATCAGAGCCCTAGGTCATAAGTCCATTTTCGGATTTGATTTCGCTTCGGACATCGAGTTTTGCTTTACTCGGTTTTGGATTTTTGTGAGTTCTCGGGATCCGGGTCAAGGCGACTTCTCCGAGCTACAAGGATTAAGGTATGTTAATTGTTATTACATATCCTTCTATTGGTTATGCATTTAATCGCTTATAACTGGGATGACTTGTAGGATATTGGTTAGTATTCGCAACCGTGGTTTGAGTTGACCACGGGAACGATATGTTGAGGTTATTAGATATGTACCTGCTATCGAAAAGGTAATTACCTTTGAGAGCTGACTGATACCGAGTCGGAAAGCAGGAGTTAGGTAGTCACATCTATTGTAGAGATTTAGGATTTCGGTCCTAAGATTTTCACTAATTATGTTAGTCAGATCATTACCCATGGGGTAATGGACAAACGAGTATACTATTGCTGATGCAGATAGTAGAGGATTATTTTGGGGATATTCATAGGGATTTTAATCCCTGAATTGGTCGTTCTAGGTTGTATAACATTGGAAGTACTTTTGGAGTACTTGACTCGGGTTATACGAAGATAGTAGTATTTGTCGAATACCATTATCCAGATTTAGCCGGTACTTGGTGTAAGATACGGGAAATAACGTATCACTTAGTCACAGCTAAGTGATGTTGTGAGATAGTATTTTCCCACGTCATCCTCCTTGACTCATTGTCAGGGAATTCTTGGGCTTTAGGTCGAGTGATCGTTGGTAATGGAAGTACTATGCAGAGTCGTTAGACTTGCGAAAGTTACGACCAATTAATAGCCCCAGAATGTGATTGGGTTGGCTTTGGCCACCCACGGATTATCGGTTGACATCTTGATCAGGATGTTTGGATCTCCTACTAGATCCTACCGGAAGTCATTAGACCGAGTCATTTATATAGAAATGACTCCGTAGCAAATATATTAAGAGTTAAAGATTTGATAAGCAGATATTGCAAGTCAAATTATTGGAATCAGAAGTCTCCGGATGTTGGATAAAAGGAGCAAGATTAAAGTAATGAGTCACGAGTGACTATTGGAGAGTTTTCCGATCATAGAAGACCGATTGCAGATTGTCAGCAGCTTCTCATGTTTATCAGTGAACTCAGAGGAAAGACTCCGAAAGGAGATTATTGTGTGTGCAGTGCGGGTTACGATGAGACACAGAGTCAGATTATCCGATAGATCATTGTATCTGTTTCTACTATAAGCAGCCGATATCTACGAGGAGAGTATGTATTTTGAAGACTCAGTTGAAGACTATGGATGATGCTTTCGAGCGGACGATCCACAACCTCGAAAGCCGAGATTATTACAGACGATTGGGTTATCACATCAGCAGCGATTTATTACCTCAGATATAGTTGAAGCTCTTTGATACTTTCATCCGGAAGAAGCAAGTTACTCGATGCTCGGTAGAAGACATCTCGGAAGACCAGACCTCGACGACAACAACACATTACCTTTCCGAGACAACAATCAAGTTACCTTTCTAGACGACAACAACTGTTACTTTTCCAGACATAGTTATGCTTTGTTCAGAGGAGAGAGATTTTACGACGATAGTCGTGTCTATGCAGTATTCTCCAGTTGCAGCTATACCTTTCACAGAGATGGAGCGTGCTATGATGATGTTCTGATTCTTGAAGATTATGCAGCCGGATGTGTATCTTTTGCCAGTACAACAGTGTTTACCATCTCCGTTGCAGTTGTTTCAGATTGTACCTCAGTTCCAGCAGTTGATTTCAGTTCCTCCATGATATTCTTTGCATCTACATGAGCTCAGCCGTCCAGAACAGATGTTGGACAAGTTTACATGATTACTCGAGAAGAAGTATAGAAGACCGAAGGATCGGTCCTTCGGGGTATTACTTTAGGGTATCCTATTTGCGGATATATCGAGAGATACTGGTAGTTTACAGGTATCTTTATCTAGAATATTCTTAGACAGGGTTCGAAGGGTTCCTATCAACTTGTGGGTTGGTGATTTTTCTCTACCGTCAGGTGAGATGTTGATCGACAACCAAGAAGTCAAGGGATACCCTTAGTCGTTGCTAGACATACCTCCACTATAGACATATCCTTACGGATAGTTGGATTGTTGGAGCGTTGGTATACTAGGACTCTCGGATGTACGTATAATCTGAGAGTATCCGGATATAGTTTCGGATGAACTCCCGGGCTTGCCACTGCATGGGCAAGTAGGAATATGTGATTGGAGGGTGATTTCGGAAATAGTTCCGATATTGAGACCTCATACCGGGAGATGATTTTACGGGTATTAGTATTGCTAAATACTATGGGAGATTTATCTTTCCTAGTGTTTCTTCTTGAGAAGACTTGTAACTCTTTGTTAGAAGAGAGTCAGACCCTGAGGTTGTGCATCGATTATCGATGATTGGAATGCATTAGTTGAGAATGAGTATCCTTCGTTAGGGATAGATGATTTGTTTAGATCAGCTAAATGACACCCGTGTATATCCTAGGGTTGGTCTACGACTGGAGGTTTGATATTGTAGTGACTTAGTGTCATACAATTATCATTGTCGGTGTGATGATTGAGCTATCTGTAGCTTAGAGTAAAAAGGATACAGGTGTGTAGAAGACGATATTTCATACTTGGTATGAATTTTAGGAGATGTTGATAATGTTGTTAGACTTATCGACGATTTAGTCGTTCATGAAGCGATTGGACCCGTTGGTGGTTGCCTTCTTAGATGATTTGTTGGACCAAGAAGGTGATGGAAATTACCTAGTCGAAAGTTGGGAAGCTAGGTTTCAAGGCCTAGAAGGTGACTGACTTTTGGGTCAGTGTTAGTTAATCTGTTCGATATGGATAGAAGGGTATTATATGCAGATGCATCATTTCAGGGATTAGGAGCGATCCCGATGCAGTTGAATGAGACGTATATTATGTGTATGCTAGTTGAGAAACTAGCGAGATTAGTCATTATAGTCTTCCAGATACTTTCAGTCTGGGTGATATAATGAATTTTGGAATAGTAGATTGGTTTCTATTGTGAGAAAGTAATTCTCCGTTTCCGAGGAGAATAGTGGGTTAAAGAGTTGTATTTCGATTTAGGAAGAGTTGTTCAGGAGACTCTTCAGTTGAGAGTGATGATTTATTCGGAGTGTATTCGAAAATAGTAAGTATTGGGATGTTCCTGTTGGTGAAACGAGATATGGGACACGGTTGATTTCGTAGTTTGCCAACAAGCAAAGGTAGAATATTGTGATTGGTAGGGATACGTACCATATGAAGTGAGTAGCCTAGTACGATGGACAACGTTGGGAGATTACCTAGAATTCGGAAAGGACTTGATAGGATTTGGGTGGTCGATGATCGATTAGCTAGGTCCGCTCATTTTCTTTCGAGCCGTACGATGGATTTCGTTGGATCGCTTGATGGAATTATATTCATGGAGTATCCTTGAGTATCAATGCCGATAGTGAGTCATGATTCACCTTACGATTCTGGCAAAGTTTCCCACCGGTTATGGATATAGAGCTCCACTTTGGTACAGTTATTGACCTATTAATCGGTTGATTGAGAGTGTATATAGGAGCTGGAATATAATATTCGAGCTCAGAACCCACTTAGTCACTTGAAGTGTGACTTTGCTCCGGATACTTGAGATGGTTGTTGTGACATCTCGTACTCGTACATGAGTCGGAAATTTGGGGACCAAATTTTTATAAGTGGGGGAGAATGTAAAATACGAAAAAAAAAAATATTATTATGGATTAACCCCTTTAATTAATTGGGTTTAATTAATGGGTTAATGGGGTTTAATTAGTTTATTGGGCTGAATCTATTGGGTTGAGCCATTGGGCTGAGTTCATTTGGTATTATTTGATTTAATAAGGGATGAATTAAATGTTAATTAGGTTAGATCTAGGTTAAACCTAAGCTAGCTCAATCGAATCGGCCTTAAAAACCCGAACCCGTTCTTTTCCCCTTTCCTACTCGATTTCCATCTTCCGTCGCCGATTCTTCTCATTTTCGATCGCCGCCCTCTTCGCCACAAGCAATGGCCTCGCTGCTGCCGCTAGGTCACCGGAGGTTTCTTTGAGTGGAAGATCGTCGATCATGGACCGACCTTTAAAAGCCTTCCCGATCTCTGCAGCGACCATTTTTCGTCGAGCTCCCCTATCGATTCGTCGTGTGTTCTCGCAAGCGAAGACAAAGATGCCGCCGCTTCTAGATCGCTCGTAGGAAGATAGCTTGATTTCCTTCCGAGGATTTCGTCGATCCTTCTGCACCGCGCGACGCCGGGATTCGATCGCCGCTACCACAGTGGACTTGTGGCGAAGGCGTGGGGTTCTCGGCGATCTTCGGTGAGTCATTGTTAGAACCACCGATTGCTACTTCGTCATTTTCTTGTCATCGGAGCCCGTGGGAAAGATTTTGATCACTGCCACCTCCCGATCTTTCTTCGCCAATGGCCTCTGCAGTTGGTGTTGCGCCGGTATGGAATGCTACCACTAATCACTTCCATCGGCAGCTTAGTTCACCCGTTCATTGATAGCCTACCCAGCATTTGCAATTGGCAGTTGGTCTCTGTGACAACATCGATGGATATGATGTGATCATTGATTCATGGTAATATTTAGGTTACCCTATAGATTATCTTTCCTTGTGATCTATTTTGCTGAATTGTTCACGTTGGCAATCGATTGTTTGGGCAGAAGCTTGAGGGTGGCAGTCGTGAAAGGTGATGATGATTGGGTGAGGAGAAATTGAATTAATGATTCAGCTTATCTATCTAATGGTTATAGATTGCAGGTGTTAGGGTTATTGAATTGGATTTATCTTGTTAATAAGTGTTGGCAGTTTGAAGTGGAGGAGGTAAGCCTTAGTTGCATAACAATCATGTTTATTCGTGATCATTGATACAGTAGTGATATTATGGGATTATATTGGTGATTAGTGGAGACTAGTTTTATTTTAGCTATATTGACATTCTACGGTTTCAGACCTTGATTCAAGATAAATTCTGACGTGAAGATAGTTGGTGTTCTACATGTTGGTGGGTAATATCTACAGTCCTAGTTTTGATCAAATTCTGTGCATGATCTTGGATTTATGTTTATACTGCTACCTTAAATCCACTCTTATTTAATCATATGCTTGTATCGCTTGACCTTTGAGATATAAACTCGTACTTCATTGATTATCTAGCTCATTAGGAACTATAAACCCTATTATGTATTAGCTGATAGATGTTCAGTAAGTACATGTGGTTAGGGTTATCTTTGTGACTTCAGATTGGTTTACTGTATTACATCACTAGGGTTAGGTGATGGTTTGGGTTATGGAGTCGTGTGTTATATAATATCCGTATTAGGGTGCATTTATGATGGATCTAGTGTGCATAGATAATTGTATGGTTGCCCGTATGTGACCAGGGACTAGAAGTCCTAGTGTGATGGTATATCCATTAGGAATTGTATGCCTGTGTATGGTTATATGGATGGTCGATTGTATATCGCTACTGACTAGAGGTCTTAGCGTGGTTGTCTGTCAGATGAGTATGACTCTTTATTCGATAGAGAGAGTCTTATGGATGGTAGTCCTTGCATAGTTGACTTTTAGTTGACAGACTCCCGGTGGGATAGGGAGTGTCACGAGGATACATGTATGGAGCTATGCATCATCACATTGCATGCATGCGCTGATCGGGTCTCCCTTGTGGATTGAGACAAGTCGTCACCATCCCGCCTCCCGGCCACTCGGGTAGTGGTAGCAGAGGTTGAGGGCGAGCATTGGATGTGCCACGCCACTATGGATGGTGGTAGCCTGGAGATGCGACCGCCACCGAGCGTAGTGGTGTTAGCACTCGCCCACTATAGACGTGGTTGTGTGAGGTGCGTTGTCCCGCAGCGGCGTTTGTCTACTCATGGGTAGAGACAGCGTGGCTTGCAGCAGGGGCCCCTAGGAGTAGTTAGCTTTTTACGCTTATACGCTACTCAGTCATACTACCCAACTCGGCCACTCGAGAGTGGTGGCAGCTGGAGTCGGGCTAGTTGTCATTTGTCGTGCCACCCTGGCCACTCTGGGGTCGTGGTTGGACGGGTCCGCAGACAGTGACCATGCATATGCATTGCTGATATATATATGTATGCATGTATTTGATATATGTTTTACATATGCCTGTGAGATGCTGCATTTGATTGAGCTATGATTGCTGCATATGGTTGTTCATCATGATACATGCCATCTGCATTTTATTTACTGCTATGTGTTGAGCATGATACATGCATTGATTCAGATTGTTATATGCATTTGATTAGCATCATGTCATTGTGTGGTATGGACCGAGTTATATTACAGGTGATCATATACTGTTCATATGTCTGAGTATTGGTCAGGTATGGGATTGACCTGGTACGTTATATGGTTATGTTATAGTATACCTGTTCAGGATGATTTATCATATGGAGGACAGACCGTCAGGTACGTACATTACTTTATGTCAGTTGATCGCTTTATGCTATGAGTAGGACATATCTGTGATTACTGATTACTATGCTTAGGACTGTATGTCTATTGGACTCATGCTGTATACCTGTAGATCTTCACATGTATACTTGTAGATCTCTCCTTATATGTTGTTCATGCACTTCTATATATTACCCCTGAGTTTATACTCACCACCCCTGGACCCTGGGCTTCCTGTCGCCCAGATAACAGGTAGAAGACTCTTTGGACGTGCGGAGCTTCGCCAGCTGATCCCATCTCACACCGGACGAATGAACATGTTTTCCGTATTGTTGTATTTCTACGGATTGTCGTTTTATGGTTTTAACATGTATTATTTTCGTATCTGTGATATACGGACGTGTTGTATGTATTTGACTTTCGATGTGACTTCTATTATGTTTCTTGTTGTGTCAAGTCACTCCGGAGTGCACAGTTGGGTCATTGTATCTTGTTGATCTGTTTGTATTGTTTCCGCTGTGTTTATTATGTTTGATATGATGATATCTGCGTATATCATATTGTTGTTGTGGGCCTACGGGCCTTGTATTAACCCGATATGTTGCCACGTACAGGGGAGATGCCGTCCGTTTGCTTTTCGGCACGGCATACTCTCGGGGCGTGACAGGTACTTTAAAATCTCTAAACAAACAAGTTTTGGTTGCATTACTTCGGATTGAACCAAACAATATTTGGTAATGTTCCATTCCCCATTACCTTGGTAATGTAATTATTTAATAATCATATTACCAAGGTTATATATTATAACTTGAACCAAACGCACCCTTAGTGAATTGATATCAACTATGGTTAAGAATAACCTTGGAAAGAGTCTAACAATCCATTCTTAATTCTAGTGGTAGGTATCAACTATATCAATTATAGAGAAATGTTATCCTACACAACTTATCCGTAAGCACCTCCATTATCCATCCCCCTTTTTGACATACATCAAAAAGGCTCTCCCCAAGGTTGTCAATATCTCATATGCCAATGAGATCTTACAATCTCCCCCTTGGTCCAAAAAATCTAGGATGCCTTCACTCTTCCTAGTGATAAGTCCCATATCACTAAAGAGAGGAAATCCTCACTTTTCCAAATTCTCCCCCTCATGTGGAATAACACATCCATCATCCCATGATGGATAACCTCCCTCTAAAGGCTTTCTCCCCCTTGACCATTGCACCAACAATGTCCTTGGAGAGTACCTAAACCTATAGGAACACTAAACCTTCAAAATTAAAGGCAAAAGTTCAACCTTGAGCTTTCACAGACCTTAAAATTGATACACACCCTAAAAACTCTTCTAATCCATATCCAATGGATTTTCACCATTTATAATGCTTTCCAAAACATATCCTAGGGTTAGGAGTAGTTAGGGTAGCCTAACATAGCTAAAATCATGCTAAAAAGACTTTGTTTATCCAAAATCAACATTGTCAGTCGACTGAGAAAGCTTCCAGTCGAGTGATAGCAACTCCAATTGAGGCGCCGCCTAGACTGGTTTTTGACTTTGTCGAAATTGCATTTTCAAACCTTCTTTAGAAATGCATAAATAATTTTAAAAAATTCAAAAAATCATGAAACTTCGACCACACATTACTTATGCCAAACACCATAGGGGAAAAATAGTTTTATATGAAACTACTTTTAAAATCAAAGAATGATACAAAGTTCAAAAGCATTGAAACTTTCAATGTTTTTTAGCCAACTTTGTTTCAATCTTCTCAATGGTGATTGCTATCAAAAGATAGGCTTCACCAAGGTTTTTCAAAATGATTTTAAAATGTTATCAAAACCTTATATTGAACCATAGTCTATGGGATTAATGCACATGACTTGTACATAAGCTTTCCTCATGATTCATCCATAGTATAAGATGAGTTTGAGTTCATCTAGATGTAAGAACTATGCACCTTGAACTTAACTCATTTCCTAGCATCTCACATGTGTCTAGGGTGTTTGAAAACACGCACAAGTCAATGTGATGTGAGATGTGGGTTTTTTTCATCCTAAACTAAGGTCTCATGCATTTTTCTAAGGCAGCACTACTTGATTCCTTTATACATGAGACTTCAAGTCATGCCAATTGTCCTTAAATCAATTTTCATAAATCCTAAATGCATGAATGATAATTATGACATAATTGATAACATTAATAAGCATGTGCCAATAATCATAATGTCATGGCATGTGATTCTAATTTAAGCATAACATGACACTAAAAATAAAACCTAAACATCAACATGACATTTTATATGATAGAAATAAATATGATGTCATGGCATGGCAAGTTTAAAATACTAAGGTATAATATACCTAAGTGTTAAGACCAAATTGTCATTATTAGAATTAGATCCATTTTGCCTTAATAACACTTATCCCCCAAGTGTGCCAAAAACCCAAAATGATACACTATGACCTCTAAACCTAGTTTGTGCCAATTTGATCAATTTTTTCAAGCTTCCATTATTATATTGGTACATCCTAAAATCTTTTAGGATTAAAATTAAAACTTCATTTCCAATGTATCACTTTACCTTGAAAATGTCCTAAAGTGTCAACTTTGCTATGGTTGAGTTAACTACCCATCCAATCAAGGTTGACACATCCTAACCCTTTTAGCGTGAATCAATCATGCTCCTAGGTGTTGATGCAGTGAGCATCACTCCTTAGTTTTGATGTATGAATCACAGTTAAGAGTTAGGATCCACTTGTGATCTAATATATATGTTAAGTGCGCAGGCTTAATAGGAAGTCCTAGTAGGTCGTGTTGATCGGATACTAGGCACGTATCTTGACAGATCAGGAGGACCGGACACCAGGTATGAAGTCCAAATGGGTCGCATAGACCAGACATTTGGCATGAAGACCGGTTGGATCAGGAGACCAGACAATCGACAAAAAGTCCAACTAGGTCAGGCAGACCGGACAGCTGGTGGAAGCCTTGGTGGGTCAAATCGGATGTCAAGAATGGTAAGTCCAGCAAGTAGCCGGCAGGTAAGCCTCGAGTGAAGAGGTGAGGCGAGTCCTCTATAGGGGGACAAAGCTAGGCGTCGTTCTGATGAAAAGTCTGCATGGGACTTAATAGTCGAGATCGAGTAGTATTACTACTGCTATCGTAATTCATATTACCTATCTTGTGCTAATCTTGTTTTGCAGGGACCAGTTGACTGAATGGATTAAAGTCGACTGAAGTCCAGTCAATTGGAGATGTATCAGTCGACTGGATACCTATTTGGTAGGATCAGCTGGTGATCGATCAGAGATCGTGCGACGCAGATGGAAAGGGCTTGAGTCAATTGAAGAGTGAAATTTCCTGATGCGGAGTCGAGTGACATGGAGTCAACTGGAGAGGATTCAGTCGACTGGAAGACCACGAATTCCATATGATGGGCTGATGTGGAGTCGACTGGAAGGCATTCCAATCGACTGGAAAAAGTTTATAAAAGTTGTGCTCGACTAGATTCAGTTATCGATCTCAATCAACATCGAAGTGCTACCGAAATATTTGCTCGTCCACTAAATTTTCATTCCACAACAAGGCGACCTTCCGACACACTACAACTACTTCTACAATCCCTTAGTGTCGATATAAAGTCTTGTATTTCATTTTAATTTATTATTTCACTTCTGTACTTAATTTTAAGAAGAGTGGGTAGTGTGTTATCCTTCTTCATCATTTGTAAAAAGTGAAACCCTCCGAAGTCGAGAGTTCTCGAGTCGGAGGGTATTTAGTGAATTGCCCATAGAGGTAGCTCACGGGAGAGCTATGGGACTTAGAGTAGCAACCCAGTTAGGGTTGTGAACCAAGTAAATTGTTGTGTCTAACTTGTTTAATTTCCTCTGCATATTGTGTTTAGAAAAAATTATAAAATATCGAGATTCACCCGCCTCTCTTGGCTTACTCGATCCTATAATTGGTATTAGAGCAGGGGCACTCTGAGTTGGTGAAACCACCATCGTGAGCATTAGATTAGTTTGGATTAAATTAGAATAATTTTTATTGCATTAGAACAATTTTTATTGCATTAGAATAATTTTATTGCATTAGGATAATTTTTATTGCATTAGAATAATTTTTATTGCATTAGATTAATTTTTATTGATTAAAATAATTTTCTGCACGTTAAAATCATTTTCTGCACATTAAAATATTTTTCTTCACATTAAAATCATTTTTTACAAATTTAATTTAATTGAAATATTTTTCTACATATTAAAATAATTTCCTGCATATTAGATTTATTTCATTAGAAAATATTTCATTGATAATGTCACACTTAGAGGGATACAACACTGTTCGCCCTCCTCTCTTCAATGGAGAGGACTTTTCCTACTAGAAAAGGAGAATGGAGTGCTACCTGAAGACTGACCTAGAGGTCTGGTTTTCAATTAGGAAAGGGTTCACATCTCCGGCAGATGACTCGGGTGAGTTGTTAGAACCGGAGAAATGGACCGCAGATATTCAAAAAAGAGCTCAAGTCGATTACAAGGCACTTAACACCATGCAATGAAGACTTACCAAAGAAGAGCTCAATAAGGTAGGTCCATTCGAAAATTCTAAGGAATTATGGAAAAAATTAATTGAATTGCATGAGGGTACAAATGACACTTGGATAGCTAAACGGGACATGCTATTAAATAAATTATTTAATTGTAAAATGAATGAAAACGAAAATGCTAGACAACTTCATACTAGGATTAAAGAGATATTAAATGGATTGTATTTAATAAGACATCAAATAGAAAATAGGGATATAATTAGGTATACCCTTAAGGCATTCCCAAGAAATACCTTATGGACATCAATTGTCGATGCCTATAAGGTATCTAGGGATCTCTCCACAATTAGGTTAGATGAACTATTTTGTGAACTTGAACTACAAGAACAAGCTAACTCGGGTCAAACCGAGAATGGTATAGCTTTGATGGCAGGTTCAACAAATAAGGAAAGAAAAGTGAAAAGTGAATCCGAAGACGAGTCGAAATCGGAAACAAACGGAGAAGAGGAGATTGTAAATATGGTAAGAAAGATGTTCAACCAGAGGAAGAGGTTTACGAAGAAAGATGCAAAAAAGGTGGTTGACAACAAGCCGAGACCCCGATCGGAAGTGACGTTCTATGAATGCAACGGAAAAAAATACAAGTCGAAGTGTGCAAACTTAAAAAAGGAAGAAAACCAAAAAAGGAAAAGAAGAAGAAGGCGCTTAAGGCGACATGGGATGAGTCATCAATGGAGGAGTCGGACACGGAAGAGACAAAGAGAAGCTTTGTCACATTTATGGCCAAATCGAGATCTGGAGCCAAGTCAAGTTCCAAGTACGAGTCTGATTTCGAGTCCGAGAGAAGCCACAGATCCGTATTCGTTGCTGAAGGTTCAAATGAGGTAACTTCTCCATTAGAAGATAAATTATATAGTATTATTGCATGCGTAGGTAGGAAGTTAGCTAAGTCCGAGAATCAAGTTGATTCGCTACTTAAGGAAGTCCAAGTACTTAAGGAGCAAGTCAACTCGAAGACTTCGACTTGCCAAATTAAAGATAGAGACTCAACTCAAGTTGCAAAACTTGAGGAAGAGAACTCAGTCCTAAAAAGGCAAGTAGAAGGCCTAACTAGATCGTTGGAAAAGTTCACTTTGGGTTCCAAGTATCTCAACATGATGCTTGGATCTCAGCGAGTTGTGTACAACAGATCCGGACTCGGGTATAAGGCTAAGTCCACCTATAAATCATACATGTCATTACTTAGCCGAAATGCTAAGAATCGAGTCCAAGCATGGGTTCCTAAGTCTAGCTTAGTCAACCAAGTTGGACCAAATCAATTTTGGGTTCCCAAGAGTCAAGTTCACTTAGTGAACAAAACTCAAACTACCTACCATTTAGGGGGAGCTAACACCCTGCTTGTTTCCTTGTTTAGTTAAACATTTGCATGTTTTAGTTTACTTTACTTGTTTTAGTTAAACACTTGCATGTTTTAGTTTACTTTACTTGCTTAATTTAGAATGGACTAGATAGGAAACAAAGTAGTTTAAACTTGAACAACCTAGTACTAAGACAAGTGAACTGATAGTAAGTTAGGGAAGCTCTTCGAAGTGCATGTCTAGGAAGTGGTCATTGCTCCGATAACCAAGAAGGTCATGTGCCTCACCACAACCTGGTGCACTAAGTCGAGTGGAACTGACCGAAGCTAACTCACTAAGTCTTTAACTAGTTAGACCAAGGCTTAGTCTAAAGTGAATCAAGTACTTGATTCCTTTATTGACTTTGTCTAGGAAGTGGTCGTTGCTCCGATAACTAAGAAGGTCATGTGCCTCGCCACGACCTGGATGTCAATATTGGAAAAACTTACTTGACTAGCTCAAATCAAGCTTGAATCTAACACAAGTCTAAACACTTTGAAATTTCTCATTAAATTTAATTAAGATAAAAGAAATATTCATCTCATAAAACCCATAGGGATAAGTGTATTGAAAACCTATCTTGGGTGAGATGATTTAGAACTTAATTGAGTTTAATTTATCTTAATTCAATCTAATAAACTTAATAAATTTACCCTAACAACTTACCTTAATTAAAACTCAATTTATTAAACTAATATACCTAAATAAACATATTTATTTAACTTAAAAAACTAATTAATAATGGGGTTTGAATTAAACCTAATTTAGCAAATATATTTAACAAAACTTAATCATAAAAATTAGTTAACCTACTAAATTTAATCATCTAAATAAAAAACTTAATTAAATAATAATAATTAAGTAAATAAATAAATTTAACCTTAAATTAATTAAACAATCGAAAAATCAAACATCCTTGAATTCAGTCGACTGAATTGTGTTCAGTCGACTCAATAAGAGTCGACTGAATCAAAACCAATTGCCTCCGAGTATCGGGAAGGTAAAATGCAACTTCAGTCGACTGAAGTAAATTCAGTCGACTGAAATGAACTGGTAGATAAAGTTTAGGTGGTGAAGTAAATGGTAAAATTTATTACAGTCGACTCATATTCAGGCGACTGGAATGTTTTCAGTCGACTGAATCCAATCTATAAGAACAACACCGAGCCACGCCAAATTCATTCATAATAGTTGAAATTCCACCGTAAAAACCCTAATTTCAGTCTTCCGAAATGCTTAGATCATCATTTTTCTTTAATATCATTCAAAATGTCGAGGTAATAACTCTTAAACTTCAATTTCAATTATTTTCAATAAATATTTAATATTTGTAATTCAATTAGGGGTAAAAGGAGAGCCATTGAGATTGAGTCATCGACTCCATGCATGGATATTAGGTTCCCCACTGAGGGGCATAGGATTAGGTTTAAGAGCACCATTTACATTCCTATGCCTACTAGGTACATTAGTAGATCATACTTTAGTAATGCATGCATGCTTAGTATGGAGGTCATCGCACACTATGGATTAGAAAAACTACATTTAGGACTTATGCATTCGACATGCCCTGTTGCATGTTTTCCATCCACAGAGTTATCGTACGATGACCTCTATTCTCATATTACATTAGATAGGATACATATGCATCTTTTTGGTGAAGAAAGAACTCCGTCTGTGAGTATCTTTAGTTCTACTAGACTCAGAGTACAGGACTATGCCCTATATCGAGTTATAGTGAACTGCATTTTGCCACTCACCACTAGGGACACACTATGATGCGTCCTTATCATTCATCTTTACTTTATGCATTAAGTCATAGATTAGATTTAGACATTAGCCTATAGATGTTCCATTCCATCATTTATCATTCTAGGTCTGTTACTAGCAAGAAGACACATTTGTCTTACTACCATGTCATTATATCTCTCTTAGTTGCATTAGGGTTTGATGTTACCACAGGTAACATCAAACAACTTACTGAGTACGACATGATAGGGTCTAGGCAGTTTGGTTTAGCAAAAATGGGTCTAGATGAAAATAATATCCTTGCATGGAAGAGAGATGACCCTTAGCCTCAGCCCCAGCCTGACCTGGAGCAGGAGCACGAGCCAGAGATCGACCCCGACCATCACTCAGAGTCCAAGCATCAGGAAGCCCCAGGATTTGATAGTTTATCACCATTTCTTGGGATTCCAGCACCTCCGACCGTAGCAGAGAGACTATCTAGGTTAGAGGATGCGATGCAGCACCAAGAGCAGCAACATCTTGAGATGATGCAGATCTTGCAAGCATAGAGAGAAGACCATAGAGAGATGATGGAGCTTCTTAGGTCATGGGGCATGGGTCCTTCTCATCCTCCATCTACTGATTAGGATTGTTATGATACTTGAACTTAATAAAAAAATTTTGTGTGAATTGTATTATGCTTGGGAGATTAGGAATTTTTCATGATTGCCATTCAGAATTATTTTGAAAAGTAATATTATATTTTTTAAAAAAAATTGAAAATTAATCTAGATTAGGTCAATCTAGACTTCATGATCCTATAGATCTAGGTAGCCTTCGCATCTCACAAATACCTAGGATTATTTGTTTGTGTATTGAGCCACAAAGATGGGCATGAGATATTAGGATTGTACCCCTGGTTCTAGATATAGATCAAGTGCATAAACAAGAACCAAAACGGGGTTTACTAGAGCAAATCGATCACTTCGGTGACTAACTCTAATTCAAAGCTAAATGATTAAATTCTATATCATTTGAGCTAGTAAAGAGTTGAACATTTGCTTTAAGGACAATTTTTAGATGTGTATTTTCAATATTTAAATTTAATATTTAGGAATTCATGCTTGGACTTATTCCCTATTACTTTTGCATTAAAGTTTTTAAAAATTTTGAAAATTTTATATAATTCAGGGGGAGCTTTTATTATTCAGGGGGAGTTTCTATTATTTAGGGGGAGTTTTTGAAAATTTTGAAAATTAAAAAAAAAAGTTTAATAATTCAAGGGGAGTTTTAAAAAAAAAAGATTTGAAAATTTTGAAAAAAAAATTTTGAATTAATCAGGGATAGTTTTTAAAAATTTTAAAATTTTTTGAATTATTCAGGGGGAGTTTTTGAAATATTTGAAAATTTTGAAAAATATAAATATTATTCAGGACTGTTAAAAAGTTACAAATTTTTAATTTTGAAAATTTTTATAGTTTGACAATTTTTGAAGTTAGAAATATTGTTGAAAAGCTTAAAGTAAATCAATTTTCAAAGTTTTTTTTTTAGTTTGATAATTTGTTATGTTTGTGAAATCTTAACTCTCCGCTACATTATGTTGGCGTATTTTTAACTTAATCCTTATTTTGATGTATGCCAAAGGGGGAGAGAAGAGATATAAAATTATAGACTTAAAAAGAGATATAAAGTTAAGTGGATGCAAAAATTTGATAAGGACCTATGCATCTCATACATGGTTAAATTTATGCATGGCAAAAATTGTTAGTTCATATTTTATACATGTCAAAATATAGAGATTAGTATTTGATACTCCTAACTTTAACTGATGTGTTATCATACATCAAAAAGGGGGAGATTGTTGATGCAGTGAGCATCACTCCTTAGTTTTGATGTATGAACCACAGTTAAGAGTTAGGATCCACTTGTGATCTAATATAAGTGTTAAGTGTGTAGGCTTAATAGGAAGTCCTAGTAGGTCATGTTGACCGGATACTAGGCACGTATCTTGACAGATCAGGAGGACCGGACACAAGGCATGAAGTCCAGATGGGTCGCATGGACTGGACATTTGGCATGAAGACCGGTTGGGTCAGAAGACCGAACAATCGACAAAAAGTCCAGCTGGGTCAGGCAGATCGAACAACTGGTGGAAGCTCTAGTGGGCCAGATCGGATGTCAAGAATGGTAAGTCCGACAGGTAGCCGGTAGGTAAGCCTCGAGTGAAGAGGTGAGGCCGAGTCCTCTGTAGGGGGATAAAGCTAGGGATCGATCCGATGAAAAGTTCACGTGGGACTTAGTAGTCGAGAACGAGCAATATTACTACTACTATCGTAATTCATATTGCCTATCTTGTGCTAATCCTGTTTTGTAGGGACCAATCGACTTAATGGATTCAAGTCAACTGAAGTCCAGTCGACTGGAGATGTATTAGTCGACTGGATACCTATTTGGCAGGATCAGCTAGTGATCGATCGGAGATCATGCGACGTAGATGGAAAGGGCTTGAGTCGACTGAAGAGTTTGAGTCGACTGAAGAGTGAAATTTCCCGATGCGAAGCCGAGTGACATGGAGTCGACTGGAGAGGATTCAGTCGACTGGAAGACCATGAATTCCATATCGACAGGCTGATGTGGAGTCGACTGGAAGGCATTCTAATCGACTGGAAAAATTTTATAAAAGTTGTGCTCGACCAGATTCAGTTATCGATCTCAATCAACATTGAAGTGCTGCTGAAATATTTGCTCGTCCACTAAAATTTCATTCCACAATAAGGCGACCTTCCGACACACTGCAACTACTTCTACAATCCCTTAGTGTCGGTATAAAGTCTTGTATTTCATTTTAATTTATTATTTCGCATTTGTACTTAATTTTAAGAAGAGTGGGTAGTGTGTTACCCTTCTTCATCATTTGTAAAAAGTGAAACCCTCCGAAGTCGAGAGTTTTCGAGTCGGAGGGTATTTAGTGAATTATCCATCGAGGTAGCTCGCGGGAGAGCTACGTGCCTTGGAGTAGCAACCTAGTTAGGGTAATGAACCAAGTAAATTGCTGTGTCTAACTTGTTTAATTTCTGCTGCATATTCTATTTAGATAAAATTATAAAATGCTGAGATTCACCCCCTCTCTTAGCTTACTCGATCCTACACTAGGAACTCAATACCTATTGGAGCTCCTTGGGTTAACTAGGTATTCACTAGGGATAACTTCCCTAGATACCCTCCAAATGACCCTCCTAAGCTTAGAAGCCTTGGTCATTTGGGTCTTACCTAGGTTAACTCTAGGGGTGACTCCCCTTGTAACATTCTTAGTGACTTTCCTAGGTTTCCTTGAAACCTTAGACACTATGCACTTACCATGGTAACCTTTAGGGATGATTTTCCTAGTAACCTTAGTTTTCCTAGACCTAGGTTATGTTCCATAATCAAATGGAACATTATAGTAGGTCTCCTTGGGCTTAGGTTTGTGACCCAAACCTTTCTTGCCCTTAGGTGGACCTTGCCTCCAAGATGTTAAGTTTTGACTCCTAGATCTTAAGTTTTGACCATTTGACCCATGCATTTGATTTTGTATCTTTCTTAGGGTCCTTTCCATTTTCTCAAGCTTTGACCACAAAGCTTGATTTTCATCCTCTAATTTTTCTAATTTGGTGTGCCCGTTATTTTTTTGAGTAGGTTTGTTCTTTTTAGGCATATGTCTATGATTTTTGGGATTAAAGCCTAGATGGTCTTCTATCTTCCTAATACTTCCCTTAGATAAAATTGTTTTAGAGATATTAGTCCCAAATTTCTCCTTATTTGTAAAATTGCAAGATTTTGCACGTAAGCAATAAAACTTATTTCTAGCATGCTCTTTATGAACAATAGCAAGATTATTCTTAGCATGCTTTTCATTAAAAAAAATATAAAAGGTGCATTACTAAATTTTACCGTAGGATTTGCTTTAGAAGCTCCCCCAACATGTGATGCTCCTTCTTGGGCCAAGGCATTGACTCCTATAATGCCCTCTTTGATTGAACTTGAAGCAAATTACATGCTCTTTGCTATTCTTAGTGGGGGCACTAGCATCCTTGACCTTGGGTGCCGGTTGAGCCTTCTTGACCTTCTTAGGGCACTTGCTCTTATAGTGCCCAAGTTCCCTACTCTCAAAACATATTATATGATTCTTATTACTAATGCATGTATTTGAGTTACCTTCTACAGTAGGGGAATTTCGATCGGATTCTTCATGGCTCTTGGAGGTAGAGAATTTCTCTTGTTGCTCCGGCATTAAGGATGAGCTAATCTCCTCCCCCTTAATCCTAGAAGTAGAGGCTTCCTCCAATTCTTCCTCTTCCTCGGATGTTGATGACCTTTCAACCTCCGATTCCTCAAGCTCTTGCGATGAAGATAATGTTCTCTCTTCTTCTTGAGTTTGAGAGGATGAACATGTCCCTTTGGTCTCCTCCTCCAATTGAGTCGATGAGCACTCTTGTTCTTTGGGCTCCTCTATTTCTTGAGCCGTTGAGGGATTTTCATGATACTTTGCCAATTCACTCCAAAGCTCCTTGGCATCCTTGTATTCACCTAACTTGGACAAAACATTATTACGAATTAAATCACTTAGAATTTTGATTACCTTAATATTTGTCTTGAACTCTTTGAATTGTTCCTTGGTCCATTTTTCAACCGTGAGGGTTCCACCCTTTTTGCCTCTTGGAAATTCACAACCTTCTATCAAGGCAGACCAAAGCTTGATATCCACCATCATCAGGAAGTTCTCAATTCCTATTTTCCATTGAGTGAAACCTCCAAATCCATAGTCCTCATAGGATGGTGGTGTGTTGATGTCCCGGCCTAGTCTAAAACTTGGCATCTCCATCTTCTTCTTCACCCTCTAGCGAGTTTGCTCCCGGTTGTTAATCTGTAGAAGAGATCCAAGCTCTTATACCAATTATAGGATCTTCAGTGAGCGCTAGATGGGGGGGGGGGGGGGGGGTGAATGGCGCTTTCTCGTCATTTGACAAAATTCATTCGTGCTTGCGTGCTTATCTACAATTCTTGTTAATATGCACAGCAAAAATAATAATAAAGCATAAACAAAATATACAAACACACAATACACAAGAACACGACGATATAATGTGGTTTGAAACCTTATGGGTCCTACTCCACGAATTGAGCTCAAATAAACTCTAGCGATGCAAATACCACCACTAATCAAATACTCCTTCTCAGTGACACACAGGAGGTGGAAGAAACCTCTTACAACAAATTACAAAAGTAATACAAGATAAAAACAACTAAATAGAAAAAAAAAGAAATAAAGAACACTTTACAAAACTCTTTTGAATGTTTGCTCGTTTGATTACTTGAGCCACACTTGAAGACCCTGACTTGCACCAACAAATCCCTCCAAATTGCCCAAGAAATCACTACAAAAAACCTTCCCTTAGAGCTCCCTTTAAAGCTGCAACTCGAGCTGATTTTCGCCTAGCAGTCGATTGCTCAAGACCATTAGTCGACTGCTCCTATAGTCGTTGTCTCATAATGACTCGATCCACGCTAGACAAGTTCCAATAGATAGACCATCAGTCGACTACCAAACCCTATCAATCGGCTGATGCACAGGCAGTCGAGCCACTGGTCAAGCCTACCTTGCGTTTGTAGCATTCCTCAACATCAATCGACTACTCTCTAAGGCAGTCGACTGCTCAAGGGCAGTCGAGGCGCTAGTTGAGACACCTTGCATTTGTTCGGCCACAGTCGAGGTCAATTGAGGTGCCGCCTTGATTGGGACTCCAATCGAGGCACCAGTCGAGCTGCCTTGTGTCTGTGGTCACAATTTGGTCACAATCGATCGTAGTCGACTCCCATCAGTCAACTACTCAGTGTCAACTTGCTTGTCAAGTGTCAAAACACTTGACCAGTCGACTGGTCCATGACCCCAGTCAACTGATACTCCTCAACCAAAAGGTTTAACTCAAGTATGATACCCTCATACTTGCTAGACCACCCTTAGCCTAGATCTAAGCCTTCTGGCTACCTTCTGTAGGGAATTGCTTCCCGCTTCAGTCGTTTGTGCATGACAATCCTATCACACGTCCCCGGATTAAAATTTTATTAACTAAAACTAATCCAGACAGAGATGGATTACCCAAGCAACTGATTCATCATCGTGCTATTCGATTTGAGTAGTCTCTTGAACAAACTTATTGTTCAAGCAACCTAACTCTTTTCCTCGATTAGCCGCGGAATAGATGATGAACGGATCGCCGATTTTTGTGCTTATCATCGGGGTCAATGTTAATCAATAACATACAAAATACAAGAGAACTAGAATCAAAACTAAACAAGATTATACCTCTTGTTTTACCTCTTGATCTTCTATTGTATTCCTATCCTCCTCTTGGACGTCGTGTGAGCGATGATCTTCCAAGAGTCGAAGCCTCCTAGATCTCGTATCTTCCCTTCCTTGCTAGCTCCGAACAAAGGAAGATAACCCTCCCTTCTTCTCCTTGCTTGTGCCGACCACCAAACACCAAGTAAGGTTGTCATTGGCCCTAAGGAGAGGGAAGGATACGCCAGCCAAGAGATCTCTTGTTGCTTCCAGCCAAAGGAGAGGGAGAGAGAATGCCGCCGGCCAAGGGGAGAGGGTGAAGGGCCGCCGGCTAAGTGAAGGGAAGGGAAGGAAAAAATCAAAACCCTAGCCACTCTTGTGTTGTCACTGGCGCTAGGAGAAAATCCACCAAACCCTAGCCACCCAACCTTGCTTGCCACCTAAGCCTCTTCCATGCCAACAATAAACCCTAGGTTGTTGTGTTATTATTCGCCCAAGCCTCTTCCCTTTCTTATATAGATCTAGGCTTCATGAGGTATTTATAATAGGCTACAATAGGGACCATGAGGAGGAGTTGGATCTTGGCCACCCAATGGATCCGGGCCACCCAATGGATCTGAAACACATAAAACCCAATCCATTAATGATGATTCATTCCACTAGAGGATTATCATTGATCTACCTCACCAACCCCCATAAATAAATATGGGCTCCACATATTATTTGTATAAAATATCTCCCCGTGTTTAAGATATCGAATGTCCATTAATTAATTAAATTACTAACAATCTAATTAATTAATATCTAACTCCATGAGTAGTACCATTCATCCTTATCATCATGTTGGACAGAGTCCACCTGCAGGATTTACATGATGAACTTTATGAGCTCCTCAAGGGGACATCATCATCCTAGTGTATAGAACATGGTTTCCTCCTATAATCAACGACACACCATGTAAATAATATTATTTCCCAACTTACCAGGCCTATTGATTTAATACATAAATCTCGCCCATTGGTAAATCAAAAAAATAAATACTAATTATATGTGCCCGTTATTATATCGGGATTAAGAGTATGTACACCATAATATTTGAGGTCTGATTTAATTATATAGTCAGTATAAATTGAATCACTTCTAAATTAGTCCTGCTCAATACACACAAAGTCTACTAGTATAATTCTATGGTCAAGATAAACCAATACCAAATCACACTACAACCATGCCAATAGTTTGTCCAAAACCATTTTAGTTATGAGCCTCTACTTATACTCTACAAGAAATTGATAACATGATCTTCTGTGCGATACCATACACCATGTTATCTATAATGTAAAGTATCAGACAATATGCATAAATATAAAATGTAAACAATGATCATGTGATTCTTATTTCAAAATGAAGATGTTCATATAAAGGCTAAGCTTTCAGTATACATCCCAATAATCTCCCACTTATACTAAAAGACTATGTTGCCATCAAATTGTTATACATCTGATTCTCATTCCCTCCACATGCCTATCAAAAGCTCTCACTGGAAGGGCCTTAGTGAAAAAATCTGCTAGATTATCCTCTGATACAATCTTGGCAACAACAACTTCTCCTCGCTTTATGATTTCACGTATCAGGTGGTACTTACGCTCTATGTGTTTACTTGCCTTATGGGCTCGTGGTTCCTTCGAGTTTGCAACTGTACCACTGTTATCACAATAAATTGTGATAGTTCTGGGCAAACCAGGAATCACATCCAAGTCCATCAAGAAGTTCCTGAGTCATACAACTTCTTTAGCTGCCTCAGAAGCTGCCACATACTCAACTTCCATGGTAGAGTCTGCCACGCATTTCTACTTGACACTCCTCCATATAATGGCTCCATCTCCCAAAGTAAACACAAAACCTGAGGTAGACTTACTGTTATCCCTATCTGATTGGAAGTCAGAATTTGTGTAATCTACAGGGAGTAATTGATCTGCCTGGTATACCAGCATATAATCCCTAGTCATTCTCAGATACTTCAATATATGCTTTACCGCAGTCCAATATCCCTGTCCTAGATTACTCTGATATCTGCTAATCATGCCCACGACAAAGAAGATATTCGGTCTCATACATAACATAGCATACATGAGGCTTCCTATCATCGAAGCATAAGGAACCGCCTTCATCTCCTCTATCTCCTTTGATGTTCTTGGACACATCTCTTTAGATAAAGATACTCCATGCCGAAAAGGTAGAAAACCTTTCTTGGAGTTCTGCATACTAAAATGAGCTAAAATAGTGTCTATGTATGAAGCTTGAGATAAACACAACATCTTTTTCTTGCGATCCCTTATAACCTTGGTCCCAAGGATGTGCCCCACTTCTCCCAAGTCCTTCATATCAAATTGTTTGGACAATCATACCCTTACATCTGATAACACTTTGACATTGTTGCCAATGAGCAAAATGTCATCTATGTATAGTACAAGAAATACCACTATGTTTCCGCCACATCTCTTGTATACACAAGACTCATCCGAACTTTGAATAAATCCATATGACTAGATTACCTCATCAAAGTGGATGTTCCAAGATCTCGAAGCTTGCTTCAATCTATAAATGGACCGATTAAGCTTGCACACAAGATGCTCTTTGCCCTTTGCAATGAATCCCTCTGGTTGCTCCATATAGATGTTTTCTTCAAGATTTCCATTATGGAAAGCTATCTTGACATCCATTTGTCAAACCTCATAATCCATATGAGCAGCAATAGATAAGAGAATCTGGATGGACTTAAGCATGGCTACTGGCGAAAAGGTCACAAGCCTTGCTTTAAAGATCTCTACCTTCCCGTCTGATTCTCTCTTTCTTTTGTAGATCCACTTACATCCAATGGCTTTTACACCATTGGGTGGTTCTACTAGCTCCCAGACCTGATTTGAATCCATAAATTCTATCTCAGAATTCATCGCCCTTTGCCAAGATACTGCATCTTTATCTTGGATTACCTCGTCATATGTCCAGGGATCAGGTTCATGTTTGCCAGGGACCAAATCATAAGATTCTCCCAAGAACATAAATCTATCAGGTTGTCTAACAACCCTCCCACTACGATGAGGTATCACTTGTGTATCCTCTATGACACACGGTGCAGTCACTTATGGTATGTCCTCTTATACCGTTGGTACTGAAGTAGTGACTTCCCCTCTTAATTCCTCCAGAATAATCTTGTTCATGGGCTTGTGATTCATCACATAGTCTTCCTCTAAAAATCGGGCATTCGTGCTAATGATCACCCTCTGATCTCTAGGACTATAGAACAAACCACCTTTCGTTCCTCTAGGATAGCCTACGAACATGCGCACTTCTGTATGAGGTTCCAACTTACCAGCATCTCCCTTCAACACATGTGCTGGACTACCCCAAATCTGAATATGTCTCAGACTAGCCGTCGTCCAGTCCACAATTCTGTGGGAATAGAAGGTAGTGATTTAGACGGTACCAAGTTTAGAATATACGTTGTCGTATCTAGAGCATATCCCCAGAACGAATTTGGTAACTCAGAATAACTCATCATCGATATAACCATCTCCATAAAAGTCCTATTCCTTCGCTCCACCACACCATTCTGCTAGGGTGTACCAGGTACAGACAGTTGGGATTGAATCCCAGCCTCTGATAAGTAACTCCTAAACTCTCCCAAGAGGTACTCACCACCACGATCAGATCGTAGTGTCTTGATAATTTTTACCTTGACGTTTCTCCACATCAGCCTTGAATTCTTTGAACCTGTCAAAGCATTCAGACTTGCGGTGCATCAAGTAAATGTATCCATATCTTGAATAATCGTCTATAAAAGAGATGAAATATTCAAAACTACCTCTAGCCTGGATAGACATAGGACCACACAAATCAGCATGAACCAATTCCAACACATCTTTGGCTTTATACCCCTTGACCTTAAAAGGCCTCTTGGTCATTTTACCATCCAAGTAAGATTAATAGGTTGGGAAATCTTCCACCACCAATGAACCCAAAGGTCCATCATGTTAGTATGATCCCTTAGTGTCAATTATGAGATGATTGGTGAGGGAGACTTTTGTATTATATTCTTATATTAATAAAGGCAAAGATTGATTATTATATTTCTTTATGCGTGTGCCAGCTAAATAAATATAATAATGCCCTTGAATAGTAGGTTCTTATCTACAGTATATCAATTGGTAGAATTGATTATGAGAAGCTCTAGAGAACACTATTCTTAAATATTCCTAGTCGAGTATTGTATTAATAGACAAGGGCTATATTGATACATTGAGACTAGCATGTAGGTCAATGGATGACTTGATCTCACAAGTCATGGATATGTGATATCACATTGACACATGGGTATATATATATTGGAGACTATATATACTGAATTGACCCACCATGAGAATGTATCATGGATCGTTATATAAGTATCATATACTTTCTCATGTGACTATTGATATGAATAGTCTTTAGACCTGAAATCACTACGGTTCCCTACATAAGAAGTTATGTATTTTGGTATCGTCAAACGTCACCCGTAATAGGGTGGACTATAAAGGCGGTCACTGGATATGTAACAAATTATGTGGAGGGATATGAGTGATGTAGATGAGATCTATCCCTCCCATATGAAGGGAGTGATATCTTTGGCCTCTTGATAAAGTAGGACCACGAAATGCATGGCCATGCTCAAATGAGTCAATATGAGATATTGAGCTCATTTGTTTGAGTGAGTCTACTTGGGGATCAATAAGCATAAAGATCGATAAGAGGGTGACACGGTCTATGCCTCATTGATCGATCTGAGATATCAAGGATAGAAGGACACCATCATATGATAATAGTCACGGAAGAGGTTGTCAGATCTTGACATTCTCAACACTTGGGTAGCAATGATGTATTGCTAGATGCCGCTCATTGCTTATGTATCTAAAATGATTCTTGGATACATTGCCAACGTTATGAGAGCCTATAGGGTCACACACAAAGAACATATTATTTTGGAGATGAGATCATTTTAGTTTGACTAAATGAATTATTAGTTAATTGGATTAACTAGAATGAGTAAGACTCATTATTTGGCTAAATTTGAGTTGGACTCAAATTGGTTTATGTTGAGTTAGACTCAAGTCAAACCAAGAGAAGAAGGCTAAAATGATTAATTATGATTAATCATGGTTTACACAGATTAATGATTAATTGTGATTAATCATGGTTTACACGAATTAATAAAATGGGGGTTTTTTAAATGGGATTTAAAAGCTCATTAATATGCATTTAATGAGCATTAATTGGCTTCCTTTCTTTCAACGTGGAGAATAAGGAAGAGTGGAAGTGCATTTAATGTCTCATTAATGTGCATTATTTGTGTTTTTTGATTTCAACATGGTAAATGAGAATAATTTTGATTAATCTCATATTGCTTTTCTCTTGAAGTCGAGAATAGAGTGAACGAAGAGAGACCTTGGTGTGGTTGCTAGCACAACCAAAAGGTTCACCTCTTCTCTCCAAGATCGTGTGTGTGTGGATACCTTAGAGATACGGTTACCCTAACCGTATTGTGATCCGACCAAGTCTTGGACAAGCGGGATAAGCGAAGGGCATCGCATCGAAGGTATACTTCTTCCTCTAGATGAGATCTGGCAAATGTAAGATACGAAATGTTTATGATTTTTTGCTTGGATCTCTGGAGGGATCCTAATTTTTCCACTGTGATTTCTTTTTTGTTTATCGCGATGGATCCCTACAGTGGTATCAGAGCCACTTGTGAAAAATCGTACACGTTTTTTAGATGTTTTATGTGATATAAACATGAGAATAGTTTTATTATGTGTCTGCAGAGTGGACTGAATCAAGTCGGATGGTACCGACTCGGTCTGTGTCCGAGTTGATTTAGCCAAGCAGATAGTCTGCCGAGTGGGATGAATCAAGTCAGATGGTGCCGACTTTGCCTGTGTCCGAGTTGATTCATCCAAGCAAATGGTTTGCCAAGTGGGTTGATTCAAGTCGGACGGTGTCGAACACACCTGGCCATCTAGAGGTCTCGGGTTCATAGAGATGGACAAAATGGGCAGCAACTCATAAGATGAGTTAGCAGAAAAATTTTTGCCGGGGGGCGCTGCCCCTTGACCCCACCCGCTAATCGGCTAGCGGGACCGTCGTGGTGTTGCGACTTATCGACATAGTGGCTTAAAAATCGCTCATAATAAAATTGATAAATAAAATAATTTATTAAATCATTGTGAATGATTTGTGTATGGTGCATGGTTATGGCCTAGGACCCAATGTGATTGTGGTTATGTGTTGTAATTCATAATACAGCCGGTGTGTCGTCATATGTATGTGGGTGTTGTATTTCATTACACGACCTATGTGTCGTGCCTTCACTTCTATTTTCTAGTTGTAAAATAGATTTAGACTCGAATGTAACTCGAGTGTTCTCATTTTGTAATGTACAAAATAAAGAAGCAATGGAAAGTCCATTGAAGGTTGATTTTACAAGGACAATGCTGACGACACATGCTGACCAAAGGAAGCGCTTGGAGAAGATGTTATCCCTAGGGTAACCAATCGATCTTCTCATTGGCTTGAGAAATCGTAGAATAAGGGCCATAACCATGTCACGTTTAGCGTATATGTGATATATGTTGTGTGTATGTGATGCATGCTAGATAATTTGTTATCTTAAAATTAAGTCAAATGAATATGCCTACCAAAGTTTGGTACTCATAAACTACCTCGATCATTTGTTGTTGGGTTTGCCAAAGCAAAGCAACGCATTTTATCTTGGTAAGTCACGAGAGGACAATTGATGATGTCGCTATCAAACTTTGGATGAGACTTCACTAAGTGTCTCAATTAGATTGAGAAATACTTAGAGGCATTTCCTAATAGTTAGGAGACACGGATAAGAGAACATTTATACTAAGTCTTGGGCGATTAGCCAAAGCTAACTCAAGATGATGTATAATGTGGATCTTGATCCTTTATTCCAAGAGTTGCATACGATGCAATTGGTAAAATTTTACCTACCTAATCATAATAAATCTTGGGTGATTAACCAAAGCTAACTCAAGCTGAGGTATGATGTGAATCTTGTCCCACATGAACTTGAAGCTCAATAGAACTGGTATGACTAGCCCCTATTGAAGTTAAATGATTCAGTGGGAGTCTCATTTAATTAAAGGCCTAATTAAATGATTTCAGATATAATACTCATTTCTGCATATTATTTCTGCTGTAGATTACTATGTCTTCAAATACATCAAATACCCTCTCTCTGCGATCAGTCCTTGAGAAGGACAAGCTCAATGGAGCAAACTTTATAGACTGGTACAGGAATTTGAGAATAGTTCTCAAACAGGAGCGGAAACTTTATGTCCTAGAGCAACCCATTCCTGAACCACCCACCAATAATGCTACTCGTGCAGATAAGGATGCTTACAAGAAGCATCAAGATGATGCATTAGATGCATCATGCCTTATGCTTGCAACCATGAACACTGAGCTTCAAAAGCAACATGAGAACATGGATTCCTTTGATATTGTTGCACACTTGAAGCAACTATATCAAGGGCAAGCGAGGCATGAGAGATCTGAGGTATCTAAGGCATTATTTTCATGAAAAATACAAGAAGGAACACCTGTAGGAACTCACGTACTCAAGATGATTGGGTATGTTGAGAACCTTGAGAGATTGGGGTTTCCTTTAGGCCAAGAGTTGGCCACTGACCTTATTCTGCATTTGTTGCCTAGAGGCTTTAGTCAATTTGTCATGAATTATTATATGAGTGAAATTGACAAACCATTGCCTGAGCTCTTAAGCATGTTGAGAACTGCTAAGAGCAATCTTAAGAAGATGCAACCTGGTACTAGTGATGTACTTATGGTTAAAAAGGGCAAGGGTAAGAAAAAGTCTAAAGACAAGGGTAAGACCCAGAATAAAGATAAGGACAAAGCATTGAAGCCTAAAGGTGGGGTGGCCAAGGAAGGGACTTGCTTCCATTGCAAGGAAGCTGGACATTGGAAGAGGAACTGCAAAAAGTACCTCGAGGAAGTTCAGAAGAAGAAGGGAAGTGAGACTTCCACTTCAGGTATACATGTTATATAAGTCAATCTATTTATTTCTTCATCATGGGTATTGAATACCAGTTGTGCTTCTCACATTTGTACTAATGTGCAGGGCTTGAGAAGAAGTAGATCTTTGACAAAAGGAGAAGTGGACCTACGTGTTGGCAATGGTGCAAGAGTTGCTGCTATAACTGTAGGAACATATTCCTTATCATTACCCAGTGGTTTAATTCTAGAACTTGAAGAATGTTATTTGGTACCTGCAATAACTAAGAACATTATGTCTATGTCTTGTTTGGACAAGAAAGGTTTTTCATTTATAATTAAGGACAAGTGTTGTTCTGTATATTTAAATGAAATGTTCTATTAAAGTGCACACTTGATGAGTGGACTCTATGTTTTAGACCTTGAAAATTCAGTCTATAACATAAATACCAAACGATTCAAATCTAATGATTTGAATCAAACGTATCTTTGGCATTGTCGCTTAGGTCACATAAATGAGAGTCGCATAGTCCAGCTCCATAAGGATGGATTACTAGACTCATTTGATTTTGAATCATATGAGGTATGTGAATCTTGTCTTCTAGGCAAGATGACTAAAACTCCATTTAGTGGACAAGGCGAACATGCGATGGATTTGTTAGGCTACATACTGATGTTTGTGGTCCTTTCAAAGTCGTAGCCAGAGGAGGTTATCAGTACTTCATTATATTTACTGATGATTTCAGTAGATATGGATATGTGTATCTTATGAGACACAAATCTGAATCCTTTGAAAAGTTCAAAGAATTCAAGAATGAAGTACAAAACCAACTTGGAAAGAGTATTAAGATGCTTCGATCAAATCGAGGTGGTGAATACCTTAGCCAAGAGTTTTGTGACTATCTAGTTGAGTGTGGGATAATATCTCAACTCACTCTACCTAGAACACCACAATGGAATGGTGTATCCGAGAGGAGAAATCGTACTTTATTAGATATGGTACGATCAATGATGAGTCATATAGAACTTCCTCCTTCCTTTTGGGGATATGCTCTAGAGACCGCCGCTCTCACACTTAACCGTGTTCCTTCTAAGGCAGTCGTAAAGACACCATATGAGATATGGACTGGGAAGAGTCCCAAGATGTCTTTTATAAAGATTTGGGGTTGTGAGGCTTACGTACGACGTCAAGTTTCAGATAAACTAGGCCCTAAATCAGATAGATGCTATTTTGTTGGATATCCCAAGGAAACTAAGGGATATTACTTTTACAACCCCACACAAGGCAAAGTATTTGTTGTCAGAAATGGTATTTTTCTAGAAAGGGAATTTATTTCTAGAAAAGCTAGTGGGAGTAAAATTGATCTTGAAGAAGTTCAAGATACACAAAATAGCACTGATACCTTAATGGAACAAGAACAGTCATCACAAGGAGTGGTGGTACAACCTGTTCAGGTAGACCAAGCTCTGCACATATCTGATAGGATACGCCATCAACCAGAGAGATATTCTTTTCTCTTAGATGACAACGATGATATCATGCTTGATGAGCCGACATCCTATCAGGAAGCTGTAATGAGCCCAGATTCTGAGTCATGGCTTGAGGCCATGAGATCCGAAATGGAATCCATGTACACTAACCAAGTATGGACTTTGGTTGATCCACCTGAAGGGGTCAAACCCATTGGGTGTAAGTGGGTCTTTAGGAGAAAGACTGACATGGAGGGTAATGTGCATACCTATAAAGGGCAATTGGTAGCAAAAGGATTCAAGCAGATTCATGGTATTAACTATGATGAAACCTTTTCTCCAATTGCGATGCTCAAATCCATTCGGATCATCCTTGCTATTGCAGCTTACTATGACTACGAGATCTGGCAGATGAATGTCAAAATAGCATTTCTTAATGGAAATCTACTCAAGGATGTGTATATGACACAACCTGAGGGTTTTATTGATCTAAAGGAAGCTGGAAAGGTCTGTAAGTTGCATAGGTCCATTTATGGTTTAAAGAAAGCTTCTAGAAGTTGGAATCTTCGTTTCGATAATGCAATCAAAATGTTTGGTTTCATTAAGAACGAAGATGAACCTTGTATCTACAAGAAGGTTAGTGGGAGCTCAATTGTTTTCCTCATATTATATATAGATGACATAATGCTCATTGGAAATGATATCCCTATGCTGTAGTCTGTGAAGACTTGGCTTGGGAATTATTTTTCAATGAAAGACTTAGGTGAAGCAGCCTATATTCTAGGCATCAAGATCTATAGAGATAGATCTAAGAGATTGCTTGGCCTGAGTTAGGGTACATATGTTGACAAGGTGCTTAAGCGTTTTACCATGCAGAATTCCAAGAAGGGATTTTTGCCAATGTCACATGGTGTGAGTCTTTCAAAGACTCAATCTCCCTCTTCTAAGGAGGAGAGAGATCGCATGGATCAGATTCCTTATGCATCTGCTATAGGATCTATCATGTACATCATGATTTGTACTCGCCCTGATGTCTCGTATGCTTTGAGCATGACGAGAAGGTACCAGTCAGATCCAGGTGAAAGTCACTGGACAGCTGTCAAGAATATTCTTAAATACTTACGAAGGACGAAAGAATATTTCCTGATATTTGGAGGCGATGAGGAGCTAGCTGTAAAGGGTTACAGTGATGCAAGCTTCCAAACTAATAAGGATGACTCCAGATCACAGTCAGGGTATGTCTTTTGCTTGAATGGTGGCATTGTGAGCTAAAAGAGTTCGAAGCATGACACAGTTGCAGATTCTACAATAGAAGCCGAGTATATTGCTTCGTCTTCTGCATCAAAGGAGGTTTTTTGGATCCGGAAGTTCATCACTGAACTTGGGGTGGTTCCTAGCATAGCAAACCCTATAGACCTCTATTGTGACAACAATGGGGCTATTGCTTAGGCTAAGGAACCTCGCTCTCATCAGAGGACCAAACACATACTACGGCGGTATCACCTCATTCGAGAGATCATCAATAGAGGAGATGTTCAGATATGCAGAGTAGACACTGATGCTAACATTGTGGATCCCTTGACCAAGGCTTTAGCATAGAGGAAGCATGATGGTCACGCTAGGTCACTGGGTCTTAGAGATTACAGTGATTGGCACTAGTGCTAGTGGGAGATTGTTAGTATGAGCTCTTAGTGCCAATTATGAGATGATTGGTGAGGGAGACTTTTGTATTATATTCTTATATTAATAAAGGGAAAGATTGATTATTATATTTCTTTATGTGTGTGCCAGCTAAATAAATATAATAATGCCCTTGAATAGTAGGTTCTTATCTACAGTATATCAATTGGTAGAATTGATTATGAGAAGATGTAGAGAACACTCTTCTTAAATATTCCTAGTCGAGTATTGTATTAATAGACAAGGGCTATATTGATACATTGAGACTAGCATGTAGGTCAATGGATGACTTGATCTCACAAGTCATGGATATGTGATATCACATTAACACATGGGTATATATATATATTGGAGACTATATATACTGAATTGACCCGCCATGAGAAAGTATCATGGATCGTTATATGAGTGTCATATACTTTCTCATGTGACTATTGGTATGAATAGTCCTTAGACCTGAAGTCACTACGGTTCCCTACATAAGGAGTTATGTATTTTGGTATCGTCAAACGTCACCCGTAACAGGGTGGACTATAAAGGCGGTCACTTGATATGTAACAAATTATACGGAGGGATGTGAGTGATGTAGATGGGATATATCCCTCCCATATGACGAGAGTGATATCTTTGGCCTCTTGATAAAGTAGGACTACGAAATGCATGGCCATGCTCAAATGAGCTCAATATGAGATATTTGAGTGAGTCTACTTGGGGATCAAGAAGCATAAAGATCGGTAAGAGGGTGACACGATCTATGCCTCATTGATTGATCTGAGATATCAAGGATAGAAGGACACAGTCATATGATAATAGTCACGGAAGAGGTTGTCGGATCTTGACATTCTCATCACTTGGGTAGCAATTATGTATTGCTAGATGTCGCTCATTGCTTGTGTATCTAAAATGGTTTTTGGATACATTGTCAACGTTTTGAGAGCCTATAGGGTCACACACAAAGAACATATTATTTTGGAGATGAAATCATTTTAGTTTGACTAAATGAATTATTAGTTAATTGGATTAACTAGAATGAGTAAGACTCATTACTTGGCTAAATTTGAGTTGGACTCAAATTGGTTTATGTTGTGTTAGACTCAAGTCAAACCAAGAGAAGAAGGATAAAATGATTAATTATGATTAATCATGGTTTACACGGATTAATTATTAATTGTGATTAATCATGGTTTACACGAATTAATAAAATGGGGGTTTTTTAAATGGTATTTAAAAGCTCATTAATATGCATTTAATGAGCATTAATTGACTTCCTTTCTTTCAAGGTGGAGAATAAGGAAGAGTGGAAGTGCATTTAATGTCTCATTAATCTGCATTATTTGTGTTTTTTGATTTCAACATGGTAAATGAGAATAATTTTGATTAATCTCATATTGTTTTTCTCTTGAAGCCGAGAATAGAGTGAACGAAGAGAGACCTTAGTGTGGTTGCTAGCACAACCAAAAGGTTCACCTCTTCTCTCCAAGATCGTGTGTGTGTGGATACCTTAGAGATACGGTTACCCTAACCGTATTGTGATCCGACCAAGTCTTGGACGAGCGGGATAAGCGAAGGGTGTCGCATCGAAGGTATACTTCTTCCTCTAGATGAGATCTAGCAAAAGTAAGATACGAAACATTTATGATTTTTCGCTTGGATCTCTAGAGGGATCCTAATTTTTCCGCTGTGATTTTTTTTTGTTTATCACGATGGATCCCTACACATCAGCTATCAACCTTTGAATTTTACTTAGGTTAATATGACCTAACCTTAGATGCCAAAGATACGTTTGGTTCATTTTCGAAGGTTCTTTTCTCTTATTAGATTTAGAAGATGAGTTATTTATTTCTATTTGCATCGTGGGAGCTTTTGGTTCAAGAGTATATAAATTTCCTATCAACGCATCAGAATAGATAATCTCCCTATTCCTTTTTATAACAACTCTATCATTAAAAGAAATAGAATATCCATCTAAAAATAATTTAGAAACTGAAATCAAATTCTTTCTAAATGAAGGTACATAAAGGCAATTTCTCATAACCAAAGTTTTATTCCTATCAAAAGATAAATAAATATCTCCCACTGCAATAGCCGCCACCTTTGTAGCATTGCCCATGTAGACAGTATTCTCCCCCTCAGCTAGTCGTCTGGTTTCCTAGAACCCCTGCAAAGAGTTGTAGACATGATCAATGGCTCCCGTATATACACACCAGGTACTGGTAGATAACACCACTAAATATGTTTCAACGACTAAACTAAAAGATATACCTTTGTTCTGTTTCTGATTGGGACAGTCCGCCTTCCAATATCCAGTCTGCTTGCAAGTGAAGCACTTGCCTTTCAGCTTCTTCACTCCTCCCTGAGATCCTCCCGCCACCTTTGCTACACCTTGTTTCTTATTCTTCTTGCCTTTCGGCTTAGAAGTAAAAACCTTCTGAGCAACCAAAGCCTGAGAACTCTAACGAAAAAGTCCCTCTGTCGCCAGGAGTTCTGTCAGAAGCTCCGCCAATGAATACAACCTTTTATTCATGTTGTAGTTTAGGCGAAACTGCTCAAAACTCCTAGGTAGAGATTGGAGAATGATATCGACCTGGGTTTCCCCTTCGATCTCCACTCCAAGGACTTCTAGCTCATTCAAATGAGCCATCATCTTGAGAACATGATCCCTCATGGGTGTTCCCTCAACCATGGTGGTCGTCATCAAGTTCTTCATAGCTTCTTGCCTAGCAACCCGATTCTGGTGTCCGAAAAGTTCCTTGAGATTGAGCATCATGTCATAGGCAGTAGTCATGGCCTGATGCTGATGTTGCAATACATTTGACATAGAAGCCAAAATGTAACACTGCGCCATCTCATCAGTCTTGATCAACTTCTTATAACTCTCTTTCTCCTTTTCACCAGAATCATCCATAGGCTTAGGAGGACACTCTTCGAAGAGTACATATTTGTACTCCTCAGCAATTAAGACAATGTCTAGATTCCTTTTCCAATCAACATAGTTAGGTTTAGTAAGTTTGTTTTATTTCAGAATCATAGCAAGTGGGTTGAAAGTCATTTTGAAAAACCTAAGAATCACATAAATCAAAAACATTATATTTCAAAAATTTATTGATTCCTCAAACAATAAAATTTTTAAAATCAACCAACATCTCAAAACACCGAGAATATCGTATGCCATGATAGTGTGGACGTATACGAATTTTACATTTGTAAGAGGAGGTTTTACCCATTAATTTTATTATCCTATCAACCTTACTTTTTGATAAATAAAATTAATAGTTGGTTCTTCTTCGGCCCTATAAATAAAAGCAATGACTCCGATGGGGAGGATACTTTTATTTGCATCTAAGTGTTCACCATTACTCGATACTAAGGCAATTACCTCAGATTATGTGTAATCCGATGGGGAAGTACACACGCTCCTAAATAATTTCTTATAACTATATTTGACCTAGTGATTCGTAAAACAAACTCATCCGATATGGAGGAAGGCACTCAGAGCCAACACACAAGTTTGTTTGTATCACATGTCAAATTGTAATGGAGGTCGCGGGAATTAAAAAATATCCCTCTCCCACTTAGTAATTTAAAATTGAGGAATTTTCAAACAACATGCATATCAAATAATAAGCAATAAATACAAAAAAAAAAACTTTCCAACTATTATGACTTTTGTTTTCCAATATGATTCCCATCGTGTCGCCACCTCATCTGCTCCTCCCTTTACCATTCTCAAGCCATAAGGGGATCCGAGCCAAGATAAACTATTTTAATTTACATCCATCAATCCTATACTCCACGAAGGAGTGTACAACATATTGTTAGTGAAAGCCCTAGAGTCAATCATGTGATGATTGTTGTATGGACTTTATTGTATCATATTCCTATTTATAAAGGCATGGTTATTATATTTACTTGTATTGATGTCAAATAACTAAATATAATAATGTCCTTGAGTAGTAGGTTCTTATCTATATCAATCGATTGGTTGAATCGATAATGATATGATATAGAGAACACTGCTCTTAATTATTCCTAGTTGAGTATTAACATTCAGGGACAATGTTAATGTGTAGAGACTAGCATGAAGGTCAACATGATGACTTGATCTCACAAGTCATGGATATGAGATATCAAGTTGACACATGGGTATGCATTGGAGAATGTATATTGAATGACCCGCCATGAGAAAGTATCATGGATCGTTATATGAGTGTCATATACTTTCTCATGTGGCTATTAGTATGACTATTAGTCCTTAGACCTGAAGTCACCATGGTTCCCTACATAAGGAGTTGCATACTTTGGCTTCGTCAAACATCACCCGTAAATCGGTGGACTATAAAGGCGATTACTGGGTATGTAACAAATTATGCGGAGGGATGTGAGTGATGTAGATGGGATCTATCCCTCCTATATGACGGGGGTGACATCGATATTCTTGATAGAGTGAGACCACGAAGTGCATGGCCATGCCCAAATGAGTCAATATGAGATATTGAGCTCATTTGATTAGAGTGAGTCTACTTGGAGATCAAGATTTAGATTGTACCGAGGATGACACGGTCTATGCCTCGATTGGTCAATCTAGATGTCAAGGATAGAGGGACATTGTCACATATTGTGAGAGTCACAATTAGTAGTCACAAAGGTGATGTAGGAGCTCAACATTCTTGTAACTTGGGTAGCAATGATGTGTTGCTAGATACCGCTCATTGCTTATGTTCCTAAATCGGTTTAGGGACATTGCCAACGTTACAAGAACCTATAGGTCACACACATAAGAGCAATTAGATGGAGATTAAGTTCATATGATGAACCATGAGTATTAGGTTCATGGGATGAACCAAATTGGATTAAGAGTAATCCAAATTAGACTAATTGAGTTAGACTCAAGTTGATTCAAGTGTTGAATGAGTCTAATTTAGATTTGATTCATCAAATCAATTTAAATTAATGAATAGAGATTCATTAAATTAAATTGACTTGAGTCAAGTGGTTAGATTTGATCAACCATGGGAGATTAGAGGTCAAGTTTGACTTGACTTGAGAGGGAAGATGAAAGGTCAAGTTTGACTTGACCAAATGCCATGTCATGATGATGACTTAGCATGGCCGGCCAATGATGATGCTCCACATCATCATTGAGTTGGTCAATTGGTGCCACATCATGAGGGAGACCAAGGGTCATGGGAGTTACATGCATGCATGTAACCCCCCTTCCATGAAGTGGCCGGCCACCATACCATTAGGGAGGAATTCATTTTTGAGAGTTACTCATTCAATCATCTTCTTCCTTGGGATTTTTCTCTCAAGCTCTCCCTCTCCTTCCTCATCTTGCCGAGACACTCTAGGAGTGCTAGCACACTCAAGTTTGTCTCTTTCTCCACCTATTGCTTGTGTGGATACCAATAGAGGAGTGTGCACTTGACACTCTCGAGTTTCGGCGAACTTTTGGACGAGCGGGATAAGCGAAGGGCGTCGCTACGAGGGTAATGATCTAACCTCTTAGATCTAAGGTAGATCTAGGGTTTTTAGTAAGCACATACATGTTTTATTTTAATATATCTTCGCACGGATCTGTGGCCGGGGCTTCCGAGGTTTCCGCAATGCAAAAAGCGGTTTTTGCAGTTCGGAAAAACCCAACACATATCTAGATCGAAAGTAAATTAAAATGAGTAGCTAAATAGTGTCATATTTAATTACCAAAAATTAAATACTAATTAGCCTCGTCAACCCCGAGGATTCAAATAAATAATTACAATCACACACAAACAATCACATACATCCATATAGCCATAATAGTTGGATCTTATGCCTGCAGGCAAAAAGTTAGCCTACGCACATCCTACTATTATCCGACATAAAATATATGATAAATGCATGAAAGTAACCGAATCCAAAACATACAAAACTGGAAACCTTGGCTCTGATACCACTTGAAGGGAATTACTTCCCGCTTCGGTCGCTTGTGCATGGCAATCCTTTCACACGTCCCCGGATTAAAATTTTATTAACTAAAACAATCTGGATGGAGATGGATTACCCAAGCAACCGATTCATCATCGTGCTATTCGATTTGAGTAGTCGCTTGAACAAACTTGTTGTTCAAGCAACCTAACTCTTTTCCTCAATTAGCTGCGGAATAGATGATGAACGGATCGCCAGTTTTTGTGCTTATCATCAGCGTCCATGTTAATCAATAACATACAAAATACAAGAGAACTAGAATCAAAACTAAACAAGATTATACCTCTTGTTTTACCTCTTGATCTTCTATAGTATTACTATCCTCCTCTTGGATGTCGTGTGGGCGACGATCTTCCAAGAGTCAAAGCCTCCTAGATCTCATATCTTCCCTTCCTTGCTTGCTCCGAACAAGGGAAGATAACCCTCCCTTCTTCTCCTTGCTTGTGCCAACCACCAAACACAAAGTAAGGTTGCCGCTGGCCCTAAGGAGAGAGAAGGATACGCCAGCTAAGAGATCTCTTGTTGCTGCCGGCCAAAGGAGAGGGAGAGAGAATGTCGCTGGCCAAGGGGAGAGGGTGAAGGGGTGCCGACCAAGTGAAGGGAAGGGAAGGAAAAACCAAAACCCTAGCCACCCTTGTGTTGTCGCCGGCGCTAGGAGAAAAGCCACCAAACCCTAGCCACCCAACCTTGCTTGCTGCCTAAGCCTCTTCCACGCCAACAATAAACCCTAGGTTGTTGTGTTCTTATTCGCCCAAGCCTCTTCCCTTTCTTATATAGATCTAGGCTTTATGAGGTATTTATAATAGTCTACAATAGGGAGGAGGAGTTGGATCTTGGCCATCCAATGGATCCAAACCACATAAAATCTGATTCATTAATGATGATCCATTCCGCTAGAGGATTATCATTGATCTACCTCACCAATCCCCATAAATAAATATAGGCTCCATATATTATTTGTACAAAATATCTCCCCATGTTTAAGATATCGAATGCCCATTAATTAATTAAATTATTGAGAATCTAATTAATTAATATCTAACTCCATGACTAGTACCACTCATCCTTATCATCATGTTGGTCAAGTTCACCTGCAGGATTTATATGATGAACTTTATGAGCTCCTCAAGGGGACATCATCATCCTAGTGTATAAGACACAGTTTCCTCCTATAATCAACGACACACCATGTAAATAATATTATTTCCCAACTTACCGGGCCTATCGATTTAATACATAAATCTCGCCCATTGGTAAATCAAAGAAATAAATACTAATTACATGTGTCCGTTATTATATCGGGATAAAAAGCATGTGCACCATAATATCTGAGGTCTGATTCAATTATATAGTTAGTATAAATTGAATCACCTCTAAATTTGTCCTGCTCAATACACACAAAGTGTACTAGTGTAATTCTATGGTCAAGACAAACCAATACCAAATCACACTACAACCATGCCAATGGTTTGTCCAAAACCATCTTGGTTGTGAGCCTCTACTTATACTCTACAAGGAACTGAGAACATGATCTTCTGTGCGACACCACACACCATGTTATCTATAATGTAAAGTATCAAATAATATTTATGAATATAAAATACAAACAATGATCATGTGATTCTTATTTCAAAATGAAGATGTTCATACAAAGGCTAGACTTTCAGTATACATCCCAACACCTTCATCAACCTCATGCCTTTTGGATCCCTCCAAGTCATCTATGACTTGTTCATCCATACGCTAGCCTTCATGTTCTCTCATTCGCTATTGTCATGCTAAGCTGGTCTACACTGCCAAGGCACATTTGGGCTTATGCTGCCAAGACACACGCTTTGACTTTATGCCGCTAAACTATTGGACTTATGCTGCCAAGACTCCGCCCTTGAAATTTACGTCGCCAATATCAACCCTTGGACTTCCCAAATGCTAAGTTCCCATGACTTAGACTTTCACCGCCAAGACTACACCCTTGGACTTACGTGGCCAAGACTACACCCTTGGATTTTCCATGTCAACTCATGTTGGACTTTCCAATTGCCAAGACTCAAGCTTGGGCTTTACCTTGCCAACCCATGTTGGACTTTCCAAATGCCAAGACTCAAGCTTGGACTTTCCCTTGCCAAGCCCATGCTTAGACTTTCCATGCCAAGTGTCCCACTTGGACTTCTCCATCATATGGTCAACCCCATGTCAACCATATAGTCAACCCATTGTGAAAAAATGGTGACTTTCCAATTGTCAAGACTCAAGCTTGGACTTTACCTTGCCAACCCATGTTGGACTTTCCAAATGCCAAGACTCAAGCTTGGACTTTCCCTTGCCAAGACCCATACTTGGACTTTCCATGCCAAGTGTCCCACTTGGACTTCTCCATCATATGGTCAACCCCATGTCAACTATATACTCAACCCATTATGAAACAATGGTCAACTCCTTGACAAACATCAAAACACCAACATCAAAACACTACTCAAGTAAAACTCGAATCTGGTCAATCGTGACCTGAGCCGATTGCACCAACTTTAAATGCATTTCCTAGGATCACCTTGTGGGTTGATGTGAGCAAAACATATATGGTTTTAGGAATAGTTTTCGCTCACATCTCATTTCATTTTATGTTTGTTTCATGCATATTTTACTTTATTTTGCATGCATTTTCTATTTTCTGATTCGGAGATCTGCTCTTTGTACTTTTGTGTGCATGATAGCATTTCATGGGGAAAATAACGCACTTTTAGAGTGAAAAAGAGCATTTGTCAGCTGGATGCAGTAGGGCACATGACCAGGGTGTGTGGCTACACACGGCCGTATCCGAAGCTCGAGATTTGCCACCATAGGGCCATACACAGCCTAGCCATGTGGAAACACACGGTCATGTGGTGGCCAAGCATTTTGACGTGATTAGGCCTTTTTTGGATTTCGTGAAGAGCCAACCTCATGTCTATATAAAGAAAGTCACGCCCAAACTCTAGTGGGGAGGCCCGACGACTGGGATGGCACACCAGTGCCCTAAAAAGCACTGGAAACTCACAATGAGGAGGAAGGAAGCTGCTTGAGATCCAAGTCTGCACCTCAACACCAGAGAGAAGAGCCTCAATGCATTATAATCTATATTCTTTCCATGATTTATCTTATATATATGAATTCGACAATGCCTTGTGTTTCTTTTCTCATATTCATGGAGTAGATTCTCCGATTCTAGGACTAGGGAGTAGTTTGTGTCGAGTTAGAACATGTTGGTTTAAATATCTTTTCATTCTTGAAATTATATTTGCAATTGGTGTTTGATTTAGATCTATAGTTATTGTTTTGGTTTTCTAATCACTATGCTTAGCCGATACGAGAGGTGACAGCCCTCGTATCAAAGATTTAGGGAAATTAAGGGGGAACCTAGGGGTTGGCCTCATCGTCGGTAACTATGGGTAGAAGGATGCGATAGAGTAGGAAACGTGCCTTATTTTTGACTCATTGCAGGGATCGATTCGGCATCCTCATACTTACTATCTGGTCCTAAAGTCAGGGGTCGACATGGTATGGAAGAGGTAGCTTCCGATAAATGTGAAGGCTTATCGGGGGAGTGTATGATGTCCTTTCCACAAAATCGTAGTTAGAAACCTAGACAAAAATCAATTGACAACATGTTCTGCGACACACAAACGAAACTGAAATCCTAGAATCCCATCTAAAGGCTCGTAGCAACCCTTCTCTTCCTCTATGTGACACTGTATTAGAGTTAGGACCGCCGACAATGTTGGAATGTATACTGAAAGCCTAGCTCTTTTTTTTGTATGAACATTTTATTTTGGAATAAGAATCACATGATCATTGTTTGCACTTTATATATTTATTATATATGTGTGCATATTGTCTAATATTTTACATTATAGATAACATGGTGCTTGGTGTGGCACAAAAGATCATGTTATCAGTCCCTTGTAAAATATAAGTAGAGGCTCACGACCAAGATGGTTTTGGACAAACCATTGGCATGGTTGTAGTGTAGCTTGGTATTGTTTTGTCTTGAACATAAAGTTACACTAGTACACTTAGGTGTATTGAGCTGGACCGACATAGAGGTGATTCAATTTAGTACTGACTACATAATTGAATCGGACCTCGGATATTATGTTGTACATGCTCTTAATCCCGATATAATAACGGGCACATGTACTTAGTATTTATTTCTTTGATTTACCAGAGGGTGAGATTTAGATGGATTAAATAAATATGCCCGGTAAGTTGGGAAATGATATTATTTACATGGTGTGTCGTTGATTATAGGAGGAAACCGTGTCCTATATATTAGGTTGATGATGCCCCCTTGAGGAGCTCATAAGGTTCATCATGTAAACCCAGCTGGTTGACTTAGTCAACATGATGATAAGGTTGAGTGGTACTACTCGAGGAATTAGATGTTAATTAATTGATGGTCAGTAAATCAATTAATTGACGGACATTCGATATCTTAAACACGGGGAGATGAATGTACAAATAATATATGGAGCCCATATTAATTTATGGGGGTTGGTGAGGTAGTTCAATGATGATCCTCTAGTTTAATGGAACATCATTGATGGATCAAGTTTGTGTGGTTCCGATCCATCGGGTGGCCAAGATCCAACTCCTCCTTATGGTCCCTATCGTAGCCTAATATAATCCTTGTGAAGTCTAGATCCAAGAATGTAAAACAAAACCTAGAACCAACGGTTGGGATTAAATCCCTAGATCCGATGGTTAAGATGAAACTCTAGATCTGATGGTTAGGATGAAACCCTAGAATCGACGGTTGGGATTAAATCCCTAGATCCGATGGTTGGGATAAAACCCTAGATCCGACGGTTGGGATGAAACCCTAGATTCGATGGTTGGGATGAAATCCTAGATCCGACGGTTGGGATGAAACCCTAGATCCAACGGTTGGGATAAAACCCTAGATCCGACGGTGGATATTAAACCCCTAGATCCGACGGTGGAGATTAAAGGAGGCTTAAGCCCAATTCTATAAATAGAGGCTTAGGTTGGGCGGCAAGAAAAAAAAATTGGAAATTAGGGTTTGGCTCTTCTCCAAGTGGGCGGCAAACACAAACCCTAGAGGCGGCTAGGGTTTTGGGCGGCTAGGAGTTGGGCGGCAAGTTTTTTCTCCCTAGGGTTTTTGACCGGCGCCCATCTTCCTCTTCTCATCCTTGGCCGGTTCTCTTCTTCCTCCTCCCTTACTCCTTGGTGGCCGGCGGCTCTCCAAGACTTGGTGGCCGGCGCTTCTCCTACCTCTAGGTGGCCGGTGGCATCATTGCATTGGTGGCCGGCGCTTCATCCGATTGTTCCTTGGCCGGCGGTTGCATCAAACTCCCTAGCTTGGTGGACGGTTCTAGAAAGGAAAGGTATTGTTGGTTCTTCTCTTTGTTCACAGCGGACAAGGAAAGGAAGAACGCGATCTAGAAGGCTTCTACATGTGGAGGATCTTCATCCACACGTCGTCCACGAGAAGGATAGGACATACGGTAGAAGATCGTAAGGTATAAAGTTTTATAACTTTATTTTCAGATCTGAGCATGTCCCTTTTAGTGTTGATTATACATGTGTGCGTATGTATATATTTTGTATAATCATGGACCCCGAAGACAAACACAAAAATAGGCGATCCATCCGTCGTCTCTTCCGCGGTTAATCAACTAGAAGAGTTGTGTTGCTTGAACAACTAGTTTGTTCAAGAGACCACTCAAGTTGTTAGCACGACGACGAATAGGTTGAGCTAAGGAAACTCATCCCATCCGGATTAATTCTTTCATTAGTGAAAATTTTAATCCGGGGACATGGGAGCCAATGAGCCTCCGAAGCGACTCCCTTCAAGTTGGTATCAGAGCCACGGTTTCCGGTTTTGTGTGTTTAGGATTCGGTTAATTTTTATGCACTTATTCATATATTATATGTGCCGGATAATAGTAGGATATGCGTAGTTTAACTCTTTGATTGCAGGCATAAGATCCGACTATTATGGCCATATGTGTGTATGTGATTTGATGTGTGTAAATATTTATTATTTGAATCCTCGGGGTTGACGAGGCTAGATTAGTATTTAATTTTTGTAATTAAATACGGCATTGTTTAGCCGCTCATTTTAGTTTACTTTCGATCTAGATTATTTGTACACTCCTTCATGGAGTATAGGATCGATGGATGTAAATTAAAATAGTTTTATCTCGGCTCGGATCTCTTTGGTGACTTGCGCACGAGAAAAGATGGAGCGGACGAGGTGGCGACACGACGAGATGCATATTGGAGGACAATGCCATAATAGTTGGAAAAATTCTGTTTTTTCCATATTTATTTCTTATTTGTTTTATATGCATGTTGTGTATGTTTTAAAATTCCTCATTTTCAATTAACTAAGTGGGAGAGGGACATTTTAATTAATTCCCGCGGCCTCCATTACAATTTGACGTGTGATGCAACAAACTTGCGCGTTGGCTTTGAGTGCCTTCCTCCCCATCGGATGGGTTTGTTTGCGGATCACTTGGTCAAATAATGGTTATAGGAAATTATTTAAGAGTGTGTGTACTTCCCCATCGGTAAGGCACATAATCCGAAATAATTCCCTTAGTATCGTGTAATGGTGCACATTTAGATGCAAATAAAAGTATCCTCCCCATCGGAGTCACTGCTTTTATTTGTAGGGATAAAGAGGAACCAACTATTAATTTTATTTGTCAAAAAGTAAGGTTGACAAGATAATAAAATTAATGGGTAAAACCTCCTCTTACAAATGTAGAATTCGTATACGTCCACACTATCGTGGCATGCAATATTCTCGGTGTTTTGAGGTGTTGGTTGATTTCGGGATTTTATTGTTTTGAGGAATCAATAATATTTGAAATCTAATATTTTGATCATTGTGATTTTTAGGATTTTCAAATGGCTTTCAATCCACTTGCTGTGATTTTAAAAGAAAACAAACTTACTGGTCCAAACTACATTGATTGGAAAAGAAACCTGGATATTGTCTTAACTGCGGAGGAGTACAAATTTGTACTCTTCGAGGTTTGTCCTCCTAAGCCCTCCGATGACTCTGATGAAAAGGAGAAAGACCGTTATAAGAAATGGGTCAAGGCAGATGAGATGGTGCGGTGTTACATTTTGGCATCTATGTCAAATGTGCTGCAACATCAGCATCAGGCCATAGCCACAGCTTATGACATGATGTTCAATCTCAAGGAACTTTTCGGACATCAGAGTAGGGCGGCTAGGCAGGAGGCAATGAGAAACTTGATGACGACCACCATGATCGAGGGAACACCCGTGAGGGATCATGTTCTCAAGATGATGGCTCATCTTAATGAGATGGAAGTCCTCAGAGCTGAGATTGATGGGGAAACCCAGGTCGATATCATTCTCCAGTCTCTGCCTAGGAGTTTTGAGCAGTTCCGCCTCAACTACAACATGAATAAGAGATTGTATTCATTGGCGGAGCTTCCTTAACGGAAGTCTTGATGAGAACATCTATATGCGGCAACCAGAGGGATTCATTGCTAAAGGCAAAGAGCATCTTGTATGTAAGCTTAATCGGTCCATTTATGGATTGAAGCAAGCTTCTAGATCTTGGAACATCCGCTTTGATGAGGTAATCCAGTCATATGGATTTATTCAAAGTCCGGATGAGCCTTGTGTGTACAAGAGATATGACGGAAACGTAGTGGTGTTTCTTGTACTATACGTAGATGACATTTTTTTAGTTGGCAACAATATCAAAGTGTTATCAGACGTAAGGGTATGGTTGTCCAAACAGTTTGACATGAAGGACTTGGGAGAAGTGGGACACATCCTTGGGATCAAAGTTATAAGGGATCGCAAGAAAAGGATGTTGTGCTTATCTCAAGCTTCAAACATTGACACTATCCTTGCTCATTTTAGCATGCAGAACTCCAAGAAATGTTTTCTACCTTTTAGGCATGGAGTTCTTTTATCTAAAGAGATGTGTCCTAAAACATCAAAGGAGATAGAGGACATGAAGGCGGTTCCTTATGCTTTGGCAGTAGGAAGCCTTATGTATGGTATGCTATGTACGAGACCGGATATCTGATTTGTCGTGGGCATGGTTAGTAGATATCAGAGTAATCCTGGACAGGGACATTGGACTGCGGTAATGCATATGTTGAAGTACCTGAGAAGGACTAGGGATTATATGCTGGTTTACCGGGCAGATCAATTAGTCCCTGTGGGTTACACGGATTCAGATTTCCAATCAGATAGGGACAAGAGTAAGTCTACCTCGGAGTTTGTGTTTACTTTTGGAGGTGTGGCGGACTCTACCATGGAAGCTGAGTATGTGGCAGCCTCTGAGGGAGCCAAGGAAGTTGTATGGCTCAGGAACTTCTTGATGGACTTGGATGTGATTCCTGGTTTGCCCAGAACTATCACAATTTATTGTGATAACAGTGGTGCAGTTGCAAACTCGAAGGAACCACGAGCCCATAAGGCGAGTAATTGTTGGAATGTATACTGAAAGCCTAGCTCTTTTTGTATGAACATTTTATTTTGAAATAAGAATCACATGATCATTGTTTGCATTTTATATATTCATTATATATGTGTGCATATTGTCTAATATTTTACATTGTAGATAACATGGTGCTTGGTGTGGCACAGAAGATCATGTTATCAGTCCCTTGTAAAATATAAGTAGAGGCTCACAACCAAGATGGTTTTGGACAAACCATTGGCATGGTTGTAGTGTAGCTTGGTATTGTTTTATCTTGAACATAGAGTTACACTAGTACACTTAGGTGTATTGAGTAGGACCGACATAGAGGTGATTCAATTTAGTACTGACTACATAATTGAATCGGACCTCGGATATTATGTTGTACATGCTCTTAATCCCGATATAATAACGGGCACATGTACTTAGTATTTATTTCTTTGATTTACCAGTGGGTGAGATTTAGATGGATTAAATCAATATGCCCGGTAAGTTGGGAAATAATATTATTTACATGTTGTGTCGTTGATTATAGGAGGAAACCGTGTCCTATATATTAGGTTGATGATGTCCCCTTGAGGAGCTCATAAGGTTCATCATGTAAACCCAGCTGGTTGACTTAGTCAACATGATGATAAGGTTGAGTGGTACTACTCGAGGATTTAGATGTTGATTAATTGATGGTCAGTAAATCAATTAATTGACGGACATTCGATATCTTAAACACGCGGAGATAAATGTACAAATAATATATGGAGCCCATATTGATATATGGGGGTTGGTGAGGTAGTTCAATGATGATCCTCTAGTGGAATGGAACATCATTGATGGATCAAGTTTGTGTGGTTCCGATCCATCGGGTGGCCAAGACCCAACTCCTCCTTATGGTCCCTATCGTAGCCTAATATAATCCTTGTGAAGTCTAGATCCAAGATTGTAAAACAAAACCTAGAACCAACGGTTGGGATTAAATCCCTAGATCCGATGGTTGGATGAAACCCTAGAACCAACGGTTGGGATTAAATCCCTAGATCCGATGGTTAGGATGAAACCCTAGAATCGACGGTTGGGATTAAATCCCTAGATCCGACGGTTGGGATAAAATCCTAGATCCGACGGTTGGGATTAAACCCTAGATCCGACAGTTGGGATAAAACCCTAGATCCGACGATGGAGATTAAATCCCTAGAACCGACGGTGGAGATTAAAGGAGGCTTAAGCCTAATTCTATAAATAGGGGGCTTAGGCTTGGGCGGCAAGTATGGATTAGGAATTGGAGTTAGGGTTTGGCTCATCCACAAGTGGGCGGCTAGGGTTTTGGAGCAAGATCTTGGGCGGCAACCTTCTCCCTTCTAGATTGTTGTCGGCGCCCATCCTCCTCCATCAAGACTTGGCCGGCGCCCATCCTAGAGGACTCTTCCTTCTTCCTTGGCCAGCGGTTCTCCTTCCATTGGTGGCCGGTGCTCTTCCTCCTCCCCTTCTCCTTGGTGGCCGGCGGCAACTCATCTTCAAGTTGGCCGGCGCTTCGTCCAATTGCTCCTTGGCCGACGGTTGCACCAAATTCCCTAATTTGGTGGTCGATTCTAGATAGGAAAGGTATTTGTAAGTTCTTCTCTTTGTTCACTGCGGACAAGGTAGAGAAGAAAGCGATCTAGAAGGCTTCTACTCGTGGAGGATCTTCGTCCACACGTCGTCCACGAGAAGGATAGGACATACGGTAGAAGATCGTGAGGTATAAAGTTATTTTAACTTTATTTACAGATCTGAGCTTGTTCTTTTATGTTTTGATTATGCATGTGTGAATTAGTAAACATATTGTATAATCATGGACCCCGAAGACAAACACAAAAACCGGCGATCCGTCCGTCGTCTCTTCCGTGGCTAATCAACTAGAAGAGTTGTGTTGCTTGAACAACTAGTTTGTTCAAGCGACCACTCAAGTTGTTAGCACGACGATGAATAGGTTGTGCTAAGGAAACTCATCCCATCCGGATTAATTCTTTCATTAGTGAAAATTTTAATCCGGGGACATGGGAGCCAATGAGCCTCCGAAGCGACTCCCTTCAGACAAACCTCCTAAGCACAACCATTTGAACTGAACTCCGAACAATAACATCCACTGAATAGATCGGTACTCGAATCTCAGTCCATGTGGGATCGATAATCTATTTATTACTTGACGACATTCGTGCACTTGTGGGCATTGAGCGCGAGCACGCGCTTCGAGTCCTCGACGGTCTCCTTCATGAGATTTGAGGTCACATTCACATGCATCAAGTTTTTGGCACCATTGTTGGGGACTGTTGATTCGATATCGAATCGAAAGTAGACATTTGGATCGGACTTAGGGTAGATTTGTTTTTTTTTAAGACCCTTGCCAAGGCACTGTTGTTCCTTTCCTTGTCTATATTTTTTTGTATATAAAGATGCATGCTTTTACTCATGATTATGGTCAATTTAATGCTGTGAGTTTCGGTAACATTTATTGTGAGCATTGTGGTGAAACGTGGCATATCATTAACAATTGTCCAAATATATTTGAACCTTCAAAATTTGAACAAGAAGATGCCACCTATGATTACAACCAGTGGCCACGAGATGAATCCTATTTATATAGTTATGATCTGGCTACTTGAACCCTCAATATTATTTCCCAAGTGAGCACGAGAGCCATAAATCACCATGTGAATTTTATCCAAAACCAAGCCCCCGCTTAGAAGCCTTGCTAGTCAATTTTACTAGGGAATGCGAGGAGCATAGTCGACAATTTGCAGAGATTATGCAATGAGATCTAGCAAGAGAAGAAACCAAATGACGAGAAGGTGGCTTAGATGACTGGATTACCCCTAATATGGAAGAGCCTCACTTTGAACGAATGGATGAGGAAGACGTGGATGACATAGGAAGTAAAGAAGAACAATCCATTCAATCACCACTTGAAGAAGAACTTGAGGACTATTTAATTGATACTTTAATCGAGGAGTGCATTACTTCAATCAAAACACCTCCTAACCTCAAGGATCTAAAAGAGCCTGACTTAACCCTCACCAAAACTTTAGTTACCAATAACGAAGCTCATCTAGTGATTTGTGATGATAAAATTTCATTCAACTTAATAGAATCTACTAATCAATCTTTTGGTGAGAATGTTTGTGATGAGTTACATTATTCACAGCATGTGGATGAAACAGAATATTATGATCAAACTCCTGATGATTCTTTAAAGATAAGCATATTTACTCTCGAACCAAGGAAGGTAGCTAATAAATATCTTTCCCCACCCCGAGCAAGATTTAAAAGATATGATGATAAAGGACCACAAGGGAGGAGGCATAAGGTGAGCAAATATCTTGCTCCCCCACGAGCAAGATTCAAACACATCAAATGAAACTTAGGAATAAGTTCGAGCTAAAAGACCTTAAATAAAGCGCTTCTTAGGAGGCAACCCAAGTTTAGTTTTTATGTTCTCTCTTTATTTTATTGCATTCGTTTGTGTAATTTGAACTTTAATTTATAACATGTAGCATTTTGCAAATAAATTATGACTAGAAAGGATTTGCTAGGTAGAAACAAAAATCATTTTGAACCTACACAATTGAGCGTGTAAGGAGAATTTGGACCGTTGTGCACCATGAGAAAGAAACGGGGGGCACACGGCTTGGCCATGTGTTTTCACACGGTTGTGCCCCACATTTCAGTAGCGCACACGGCCTGACCTTATGTTTTCACATGATCGTGTTGTGCAAGGGATAAAAGGCGTTGCACCGTGCATTTCGCCCCTATTCATCACTCTCCCTCCAGTCCACACATGTATAGGAGCCCACCTAGTCCACGTCGACATGAGTCTGGACCTGCACCACCACCTTTTTCTACATTTTGGCAGGATGCAGATACATCTACCTATGATTTTTCAGAGTTTCGATCATGCCTCGATGATATATATGTCGAGCAGTAGATGTAGAGGTGGCGATGGGAGGAGCAGAGTACATATACTCAGGCAGAGTTTCAGGGCTTCTGGGAGCACTTCCAACAGGCTGAGGAGTTCTACGATGAGGCCCATATTTATTTCCAGGAGAAGGCTACCCACCATAGGGAGGTTCAGCAGCACATGCATGCCCAGCAGGCACAGTGGGCCTGAGAGGAGGAGCATAGAGCAGCCGCCGCATCCACCAGCTCACAGATCGACCACATGTGCATGTGGCATCAGCGGCACATCACCAGATTCTCCCAAGATCCCGAGATGCCGAGGCTACCAGACTTTCCACCTCATCCATCATATTAGAGGTATGCTTCTCTTAAGTCTGGGGGCCCTAAGTTTTGATTTATTTTGTTTCTAGCAGTAGTTTCTTTCCTGATATTTGCATTTTAGTTAGCATTCATTTGTTCATACATAAGTTGTTTAGTTTCTTTCAGCACTTAGTTTTTGCTATCTATAAGCTGCCTCAGTAGTATTTTTAAGGTTTTCTTCATGAGTTGTTTTCATGGGTAGCTTAGCTTCATTTACCTCGTGGTATTTTATTTTATTTGCTCTAATGAATATTCTAGACTTACACTGGTTAGCTTTTATTTTTACACCTATACATGATGAATATTTTGAAAGGGAAAATCTAGTACGTACCTAGTTATGATTCATCTTAGTAGTCTAGTACTTTGGAATCCATAAGTGACTCTAGATTTAGTATTTTAGTTACTGGAGATGCTCGGATTGTGGAAGCCCATTCGAAAAAATCAAAATCCCAAGAGAGAGAGAAAAGAAAGAAAAAAAATGGAATAAGAAAAGAAAAAGATAGTAAGAAAAAAAAAAGATTATGAGGGATAAAAAAACAGTTGTCGTGGGTGGAAATGGTTAGGTGTTCCTTTGAGACTGAGTTAGGTTACTGGAAAAACACCTGCCAATTTCTCTCAATACCGAGCACGCCTTTGAGACTTTGTGCTAGATCTAGGGAACAACCCTCGCTTTGGGCAGGTAAGTGCCTAAGAGCTGGAGACCTGAGGAAAGCTATAGGATGATGACTTAACCTACCATGGAACGAGTATCCCCTAAGAAGATTCGCTTGGCACATGCACGAGGAGCTAACTTAGTGAATTTTTAGAACACATATATTCTTCTTTGATTGAAAATGCCACTTGATAAATCTAGTTAACATGCTAAGTATGGAACAATACTTTTTAAAATTTATTGGCACTGAGGTTTGCTTGAGGACAAGCAAAGATTTAGGTCTGGGGGAATTTATGTGAGCAAAACATATAAGGTTTTAGAAGTAGTTTTCGCTCACATCCCATTTCATTTTATGTTTATTTCATGCATATTTTACTTTATTTTGCATGCATTTCTTGTTTTCTAGTTCAGAGATCTTCTCTTTGTACTTTTGTGTGCAGGATAACATTTCATGGGGAAAATGATGCACTTTCAGAGCGAAAAAGAGCATTTGGCAACTGGATGCAGTAGGGCACATGGCCAGGGCATGTGTTTACACACGACCATGTTCGAAGCTCGAGATTAGCCACACACGGCCTGGCCGTGTGGAAACACACAGTCATGTAGCGGCCAAGCATTTTGACGTGATTAGGTCTTTTTTCAGATTTCGTGAAGAGCCAACCTCATGTATATATAAAGAAAGTCATGCTTAAACCCTAGGGGGGAGGCCCGACGGTCGGGACGGCACACTGGTGCCCTAAAAAGCACCAGAAACTCGCAACGGGGAGGAAGGAAGCCGCTCGAGATCTAAGTTCTACACCTCAACGCCAGAGAGAAGATCCTCAATGCATTGTAATCTATATTCTTTCCATGATTTATCTTGTATATACGAATTCGACAATGTCTTGTGTTTCTTTTCTCATATTCATGGAGTAGATTCTCTGATTCTATGACTAGGGAATAGTTTGTGTAACAGGCAAAATTTTTGTTCTTATACTTTTTATTTAGAGGAAAATAGAAATAAGAAAAAGAAAAAAAATCAAATAAATGGTTCGTTAGCCGGGGCTCAAACCATGAACCTTTGGTTTGGGGAAATAGGCTTCCTACCACTAAGTCATAGATTACCAATGAGTAGAATATAACAGAATATACCTATAGGTAGGAAAAAGGGAAAAGTTGGTTAATTTGGCTAATCATTTAAAGGGGTAATTAAGTTAAGGAAACCCTAGTTATATTTCTTTTTCCCTTCTCTAAAACCCTTGCGTCGACCAACCCCTCTCTTCCTCTTCTCTCCAAATGCCGACCAACCCCTCTCTCCCCTTCTCTCCAAATGCCACCCATGCCACCTCTTTCCCTTCCATTTTCTTCATCCACTACCTCTTGTCTCTCTCTCTCTCTCGATCTTCCATTTTCCAGCCGCCGAAGCAATGAAGAGGATTGTCTTCTCTTTGTATAATTCAAGAGGAGATTTTTCAAGAGGGATCTCCTCAAGGACTTGGTAGAGGATCACGCTAAAGCAAAGGAACACATAGGAGGTCTTCTATTTACGAAATCTAATAGTATAAATTAGTGAAAAAGCGTAGGAAGTAAGTATTGCTCACCTGCAATATAAGTAGTTATCGTATGTCATTGATATATTTTTATGTACATGTTATTTCCAGTTATGCATGGTGTTTTTAGTTACATGATTTTACCCGTTATGTTATGTTCGATTCAATATCATGTTTAGATCCATGATAAGAATGTGATTTATGATCATGCATGTTGTAGATGAGTTGTAGCTTATAATTATATGCATGATGTAGAGTAAGATGTAAAAATATTTCCTTTATAAAGAAAATTTAAAGATGCTCCTCATTCGAATTGGGGATTAAGAGCACAACGATCTACAGTATGCTCCCCATTTCAGTTTGGGGGTCAAGAGCATAATGATCTTTATGGTGCTCCCCATTCGTGGTTTAGGGAATTAAGAGTATTCTTGCAGTATGTATAAGAATATAAGTATAAAGAAAGTATTTTACTTTTGAAAGGGCATGTACCAGGCATTAGTTTCGCCCACAGGCCTGGCCCTCAGTTTCAGTTACCCTAGTAGGTTCGGTAGTTGGTCACCCCGACCTATTAGGAAAGCCTGCATTAGTACTATGTCGGGCCCATATTCAAGATGATTATTAATTTAAGTATCAGTATAAGTACAGGTACAAGTTTTCCAAGTTAATTATTCCAGTTCAGATACACTATTTACAAGTTTTAAAATACTTAAAATCATGGTTTATACAAGAGACATGTATTCAGAGTTATGATTTCCAATTATGCTTATATGTGTATCAATGTATCAAGGGTAAGAGAACTATTTGCATGATTTCATACCTTGCATGTTTTGTGAGCATAAAAAGTACTTACTAAGCATTATTGCTTGCAGTTTGCATTTCTTTGTACTACAGATAAAGGTAAAGAAAAGCTTCAGTAAGGTGGCATAGCGGATGACGTGCTTGGAGTGTGTGGTGACGGAACAGTGGAAATAAAATATCATAAGTGCAGATGTCTAAACCAGATTTTAAGTTTCTAATTGTTTTCTTTTTGATATTATTGGAGTTCAACTGGATTGCTTATGGTTGAGACCAAAGAATGCTAGAGTCATGTTGGGTTAGTCTTAATACTTGCACATTATGTGAAGATCTTGAATTGGTTATTGTTTCTTTCTAATGTCAAGGTCCTTATGATCATTTTAGTTGTTAACATATTGCGTTAGTATATTGTATGAATTTTGGAATGATGGTAATATGGGGTGATGATTAAAGTATAGTGTCAGAGTAAGATAAGAAAGAATTTAAGAATAAGACAGTAAAGGAGTGACATCTCTCCTAGTAGAGAGAAAGACTAGGGGGTGTTACAGTTTGTGTCGAGTTAGAATATGTTGGTTCAAATATCTTTTCATTCTTGAAATTATATTTGCAATTGGTGTTTGGTTTAGATCTATAGCTATTGTTTTGGTTTTCTAGTCACTGTGCTTAGCCGATACGAGGGTGACAGCCCTCATATCAAAGATTTAGGGGGATTAAGGGGGAACCTAGGAGTTGGCCTCATCGCCGATAACTGTGGGTAGAAGGATGCGATAGAGTAGGAAACACACCTCGTTTTCGACTCATCACGGGGATCGATTCGGCATCCTCGTACTGACTATCCCGTCCTAAAGCCAGGCATCTACTTGGTATGGCAGAGGTAGCTTCCGATAGATGTGTAGGCTCATCGGGGGAGTGTATGATGTCCTTTCTATAAAACCATAGTTAGAAACCTAAACAAAACTCAATTGACAACGTGTTTTGTGACACATAAACGAAATCAAAATCCTAGAATCCCATCTAAAGACTCGTAGCAACCCTTCTCTTCCTCCGTGTGACACCATATTAGAGTTAAGACCGCCGACAAACCTCCTAAGCATAACCATTTAAACTGAACGCCGAACAATAACGTCCACTGAACAGATCAGTACTCAAATTTCAGTCCCTATGGGATCGATAATCTATTTATTACTTGATGACATCCGTGCACTTGCTGGCGTTGAGCGTGAGCGCGCGCTTTGAGTCCTCAATGGTCTCCGTTGCGAGATTTGAGGTCATGTTCGCGTGCATCATGGGCATCTATGGTTGATGCCTATAAAGTGTCTAGAGACTTAACTATGATTAGATTAGATGAATTTTTTTCAGAATTTGAATTACATGAACAATCTAATGCGGTCCCGGTCGAGAAAGGTGTAGCATTGTTTGCAGGTCAAAAAAGAAAGCTGAAAGGTAAGCCACCTCCCGAAGAAGATGACTACCAATCGGAGAAAGAGATGGAGAATGAACTAGTCAACCTAGTTCGGAGGATGATCAAAAAGGAAAGGAATGCGAGACAATCAAACAGAGCATTCCAAGCAACTTGGGAGCAAGAAGATCAAGACGACAACTTAGCATTCATGGAAAGACCGGTAGAGTCCGAGTCCGAGTCCAAAACTAATGAAGAATACGAATCCAACTCTGACTCTGACTGCGAGGATGATTTCGAGTCAAGAGTCAAAGTCGGCTCAAAGGAGAAGATAAAGGTAAGCCATTATTTAATTGGTAATATATATCATGTAATTAAGTTATTAGATAAGAAGTTAGCTAAGTTTGAGTCTAGGGTTGAGTCCTTACTTAAGGAGGTTAAACTCCTTAAGCATGAGGCCCCCCTAACCTCTTCGACAAGTTAAGTTCAAGAGAGAAACTCAACTCAAGTCAAGAAACTTGAGGAAGAGAATTCTCTCATGAAAAGGCAAGTTCAAGAGCTCGAGGCTAGATTTGAAAGGTTCACGTTGGGATCCAAGAATCTTAACCGACTTCTTGGAACACAAAGAGTCATGTACTGTCACGCCCCGAGGGAGTCCCCACCAGACAAAAATCCGACAGCATCTTCCCTGTACGGGTGACAATATGAAACTTACATACAAGGCCTATACGGCCACTATACATCGGTCAACACGACCGGAACAAAACTACACACACAGGTCATATATAGGCCTCAGGCCAACACTCAAAGTAAATAACAACAAGTCTATCATATCTAGACTTACCCCTTCTACCATCTGGGCAGGAATACACAACCTAATCCAATCGAATAAAAACCCGAAAAGAAGTCCATAAGGGCATACCAAAAATCACCAAAACATCCACTAGTACATAAATCAAACACCAATCCTAAACATATCTTCTAGTCAATACCAAAATCATAAATCTAATAACAAGAAAACTATCACGACGAGGGGGGTTTGGCAGCTGGACTCTCCTGACAGCTTCATCCTAAAATAGATATAAAACAACGGGGTAATTTCAATGAACTCAGTGGATAATAGTCGATATGCATAGTAAGATATAACTAACAATAATAATCATGCCAGTACATTCTCATATATAGGATATGCAAGAAAGAAATACGAAAAGACTGTACTTACCTGAATCTCCTATCCTGATATAGGAGCATGTGCCATACTAGCAGAAACAAACTCATCAGGCCAAATACAAATATGTATCCTGTATGCATGGCAATCATATGCAACATCCAAGGCATCAATCAAAATGCAGCAAACACAATACAAATGTCATCCATGCAATATGTATGCAATGCAAATGACATGGTCACCCCTGACGCCAGTCAGCTGCCTCACACGCGATGGTGAAGCTGAGTGGGTAGGGCTATGACAACTGTGCACTCTGTTATCACTACTCCTGAGTGACTGAGTGAGCAGGATGTTGTCGGAGTAAACCTATCCTTCTGCCCCAAACAGAGTGGGGGAGCAAAGCTCTCATCTCCCGGTGTCGTAGACCAGAGGAGGGATCCCTGCCCGCTACCACGCTCCCTCATCGCTACCCATGAGCGGACCAACGGAGCCTAACAGAGCTACTGCACACACCCTCCTGATGTACCACTAACCCATGAGTGGCAAAGTGTGCAGACCATGTAACTGGCTGCGGGCTCAACTACAAAGGAACCCCGTCTAGCCAGCATGCAATCATTCAAGATGGTGCATGACACTAAAGCATGTAATACCAACTAAAATACGTATCCAAATAATATGCACAACAAATAGGTACATATCAATGACCTAAGTAAAACAAGGAAGGTATAACTACAAGCTGATCAAATGCATGAATCAAGTAGGCACAATAACATACAAGGCAGTTAAACATAAAAATTATTGTAAGGTATAACTAACTAGCATATCAACATGACTATATCTAAAAGATAAGTCAAAATACCCGCCTGATTAAATGCTCAAAATACTGCAAATCTTCACACCCGTGGACCTGTCTCGGGACCGAAACCTGCACACAACATAACTATTGTTAAGCATAAAAATTCAATCCACCGTCAAATCGAATCTAAAGTCAATTTCATACATAAACCAATTAACCCAAATCAACTTCCAATTTCACTAATTTATCTAACCCTTTCACAGCCCTCACAACTCCCAATTACACCAATTTAGGGATCTAACCACCCTAATTAAAATCTCATCACAACCCAACTCCATTCACAGCCCCTGAACAACCACTCCTTCCCAGCTGGCTCAACCATTGTTCACAGCCGACCACATCCACCCACAGCCACCATCAACCGAACCAAAACCAAACAGCATACCCACAGGAGATAGCTCGAGATATACCTACGATTGGATCCTCCCAACTGCTCAGTTCATCGACAAACTACCTTGCTGCCCTAATCACTGCCCAAACACAACAGGACGCATTCACAGGAGGATCCCTTCTGAAATTGAGGGAAAACAAAGAACGGACAGCGCTTTACCTTACTCCGACAGAAAAATCGTGGCTTCCGACAGAATATGGTCCCAATGTCGTCGACCCAAGCCCCCAAGGCGTGAGCACCCTTGCTACTCTGGCTTGCCTTTGAGCACCGATGAGGGGATGTCGCTCGCCATCGGCTCAAGTTCGAGCGACGATGATGGTGGCAGAGGAGCCAGGCACTGTGGAGTGGCGGAGCAGAGCGGCGGCCTGGGCACAGGGAAGGGCGAAGCAGCGGCGGCCGCAAACTCGAGCGGCGGCGTCTATGGCAGAGGAGGACTGCACATGCGGCTGTGGACGGCAAGCACGCGACGCGTCGGGCGACGGTGCTCACGGGAATAGGAGAAGCGCGATGTTCGACGGTCAGAGGCGAGGAGGGCAGTGTCATGGGGTTGGGCACGGGAAAAAGGGGCGCTGCGGCGGAGTCTTGCTGCGCCGTAGGGGAAAGAAAGAAAAATGTCGCACGGAGGACTTGTCGTGAGAGAGAAACCGTAAGGGAACGGTGTGGTCGCGAGAGGAAGAGGGCGTCGGGGCACGGCGGGGAAAGAAAAGGAGAAATCTAGGTTTTCTATTTAGGTTAATATCATCTATTAACCCCCTTAAATAGATTCCACCAAAGCCTATTTATTTTATCCCCATAAAAATCTCTTACAAGCTCCGTTTAAATCCAGAAAAATTCTTGAAAAATTCCTAAAATTCCCTAAAAATTCTGAAATAATTTCCAGGATTATTTTTCCTAAATTTTGGACATAAAATTTATATTTTAATTTTTTTTCCCGTATTTAACATTCTCCCCCACTAATAAAAATTTGGTCCCCAAATTCCTACTCAAATTCAAATGAGTAAGAGATACCACACGTACTGAAAATATATCTCGCGTACCTTAAGTAAACAGGTGGGGGTATTGAGCTCTGATCTTTTCTTCGAGCTCTCAAGTAGCCTCTTCATCAGTGTGGTGACTCCACCCGACCTTGACAAGTCGCACAATCTTATTCCGTAACTATTGTTCCTTGTGATCCAAAATCCATACCGGAACCTCTACGTAAGTAGCATCAATTTGAATGGAACCTGACACATCTGACAGAATATGTGTAGAGTCTGGTACATACTTCTTCAACATAGACACATGGAACACATCATGAATACCCATCAAAGATGGTGGTAGCGCTAGATGGTAAGCGACTGCTCCGATCCTCTCCAAAATCTCAAACGGACCAATGTACCTAGGAGCTAGCTTACCACGGAGGCCAAATCTCTTCACCCCTTTCGTGGGTGAGACTCGCAGGAATACATGATCACCAATAGAGAACTCCAGAGGTCTCTGTCTCCGATCTACATAACTCTTCTGACGATTCTGCGCCTCTGCCATCCTACATCTGATAGTACGGACCAACTCTGCCTCATGCTGAGCTCTCTGGGATCCTAGCAACTGGACCTCCCCAACCTCCTCCCAGAGGGTGGGTGTACGACACTGTCTACCATACAATGCTTCAAACGGGGTCATTTGGATAGCCAAATGATAGCTGTTATTGTAGGTGAATACCACTAACGGCAAGTGGTCCTCCCAGTTGCCCCCGAAATCTATAACACATGACCTCAGCAAATCCTCTAGTGTCTGAATGGTCTGCTTAGACTGTCCATCTGTCTACGGATGAAATGTAGTACTCAAACGAAGCTGCGTGCCTAAGGCCTGCTGCAGACTCTGCCAAAATCGGGACGTGAACTAGGGATCTCTATCTGATATAATGATCAAAGGAACACCATGCAATCTGATGATCTCCCGACAATATAACTCTGCCAAACGATCCAAAGAGTCAGTCTTCCGAATCGCTAAGAAGTGCACGGATTTGGTTAGTCGGTCAACAACTATCCAAATCGCATCATGGCCTTGACGTGTCCTTGGCAAACCCACCATAAAATCCATGGTAATTTGATCCCACTTCCACTCGGGAATAGGAATCCTCTGAAGTAGTCTGGCTGGTCTCTAGTGCTCAGCCTTCACTTGCTGACAAACTAGACATCTAGCTACAAAATCTTCGATGTCTTTCTTCATGTCGTTCCACCAATACAAACGCCTTAAATCTCGATACATGTGGATTCCGCCAAGGTGGATCGCAAATCGAGAGCGATGAGCCTTCAAAAGTAACTCTTTCATGACCGGGTGAGACTGAGGTACGCATAATCTACCCCAGAAATAAATAATACCTTCCTCATCTTGGGTGAACTCAGTCTGCTGTCCAGAAGTTATCTGACTGTCAATGAACTATAAATGTTGATCACTGGCCTGAGCCTCTCGGACTCTCGTCTGGATAGACGATTGAGAAACCATGGTAACTAGAATGCCCTGCTTTGTCAGTCCCTACTCCTCAAGGCCCAACTCGGAGAAACCCTGGATCAAATCAGTGACTAAAACCCGGTAGGAAGCTAAAGTCTCTCGGGACTTCTGGCTGAGTGCATCAGTAACCACATTGGCTTTCCCTGGGTGGTAGCTAATGGTACAGTCATAATCCTTCAGGAACTCCATCCATCTCCTCTGTCGGAGATTGAGTTCCTTCTGCGTAAATAGATATTTGAGACTCTTATGATCAGGGAGAATCTCAAATGTAATACTATATAGTTGATGCCTCCAAACCTTCAAGGCAAAGATAATAGCAGCTAACTCTAGATCATGTATTGGATAGTTTTTCTCATGCTCCTTCAACTGGCGAGAAGCATAAGAGACTACCCTTCCGTGTTGCATCAATATTGCACCTAAACCCTGCGGAGATGCATCGGTTTAAAGGACGAAACCGTTGTCCCCTAATGGCAATACCAGAATTGGTGTTGACACTAGTCTCTTCTTCAACTCCTGGAAATTGGTCTCACACGCCTCTGACCATGTGAACTTCATGCCCTTCCTGGTAAGGCGTGTCAATGGCATAGCGATGCTCGAGAAACCCTCAACGAACCGTCTGTAATAACCGGCCAAGCCTAAGAAACTACGAACCTCCTGAACTGATTTCGGCTGCTCCCAACTGGTGACAGCCTCGATCTTCTGGGGGTCCACTGAAATGCCTCTACTAGAAACCACATGTCCCAGAAAATCAACTGAGGTTAACCAGAACGTGCACTTATTGAACTTCACATATAGTCGCTTCTGTCGGAGCCTATCAAAAACAAGGCAAAGATGCTGCGCGTGTTCCTCCTTGGAACGAGAATAGACCAGAATGTCATCAATAAAGACAATGACGAACCGATCCAGGAAATCCATAAATTCATGGTTCATCAAATCCATGAATACCGCTGGAGCATTGGTAAGCCCAAATGACATTACCAAAAACTCATAGTGTCCATATCTGGTACGGAACGTTGTCTTCTGAATGTCAGAGTCTCTAACCCTTAATTGATGATATCTGGACCGCAGATCAATCTTAGAATATACTGATGTACCTCTGAGCTGATCAAACAAGTCCTCAATATATGGCAGGGGGTATTTATTCTTGATAGTGATGGAGTTCAACTGCGTGTAATCGATGTATAATCTCATCGAACCATCTTTCTTCTTCACAAAAAGAATCGGAGAACCCCAGGGTGATACACTAGGGCGGATAAAACCTCTGTCCAAAAGCTCCTAGAGCTGGACCTTTAACTCGTCCAACTCTCTCGGGGTCATGCGATAAGGATCTTTCGATGTCGGTGACATCCCAGGAATTAACTCAATCGTGAACTCCACTTGCCTTCTGGGAGGCAGGTGTTGGATCGATTTGAGCGCTAGAGGGGGGGGTGAATAGCGATAAGAAAAAACTTTTCGTAATCGTTCGAATTGGCACGAGTAAACGCAGCGGAAAGATAGCAATAAATAAATAAAAACACGAGGGGTTTTTACTTGGTTCGTAGCCTACGGCTACTACTCCAAGGCCCTAATGGTCCTTGACCACGCACGGAGGGCAAATATTAAACGAACTCCTTCTCGATAGAGATAGGAGTTAAGCGAATACAAAAACTCAATAAAGATTCAAGGTAGAGGGACACTCCCCCTCTCCTTGATATGATTTAAAGCTTGAAAATAAAGACAACTTATACAAAATTAAAGATTATACCGACGACTTCAAGGATTGGAGGTTGAAGCTTTAGTCGTCTCTCTCGTAGCCGTCGAGGGATGTCGGAGAGTCGGAGCGTATCGGAAGCACTTGGAAGCTTTTGAATTGATGAAAAACCCTAGGTTTGGCCCTCCTTTATAGCCTTTAAGCCCCTCAACGAATGGGTCTTCAACCAATCACAAATGGGCACAAAACTCCTTGAAAAATGGTGATAAAGCTTGACTCCTCGAGGTGATTTTTGACCACCGGCTGAATCGCCTGAAGCTATCGCCGGTTGAACTGCCGCTGAATGCCGCCTTGCTGAAAGGAGTTTAGCTCAAAATACAAGTGGAATTCGGCGGCCACTTGCCGTCCGATCTCAACATAGACCTTCCATGGGAAGTCTTGGGTTGATCGTCGCCTAAGGGCGTCCCGTACAAAGGACACGACCTCACTTACGCTTGCACACACGAGCTTACCTCGATACTTACTTCGCTTTTGCTTCCGGCCTTCCACTCGATTCCTTGGCTCCTCCAAGTAACTCGAGTGTCGCCCACCACCGCGGCTTCCTCCGGGTGTCGCTAGCCTTCACTCCGAGACTTTTCTGCACACTTGATTTAGCTCGTGAGATAACAATATAAGCTTAACTTTGTATCGTTTGCTATAATCAAAACATAGGTTCGACTTAGGTGCCCACTGCACCAACAATCTCCCCCTTTTTGATTTATGGCAAACCCACATACAAAGTTAAGCAAGCATGAAGAATAATAATGTGCATGAGAGAAAAAAAATGAAGATTAAGTTGGAGTAGTAAGGATTTTCTTCAAGTACTCCCCCTTGAGGAAACCTCCCCCTTGACCGAGGGTGAGTCTTTGAAGAAAGACCTTAATCCTCCCCCTTGAGGGTTGCTTTAAGTAATTAACATTACTTAAAATTAGCTTTAGTAAAACGTTTTAAAATTAGCTTTAGTAAAACGTTTTAGTTAAGCCCTTTCTCCCCCTTAAGTAAAACACTAACGACATAAATAAGTTAAGAATTCTCTTAACTTGGCCTTTTGTCAAAAGTTAAATAAGTTCTCAAAACCTAAAGTTAACTTTTGGTTTAAACATGAAGTAAGAGTTAAGTTAAGAGAATTTTCTCAAATTTGAAAAAAATTTGACCCCTTAACTTTGGCCTTTTTCTCCCCCTTTTGCCGTATATCGAAAAGAGTAAGGGGTGTGTGGAAATCAAAATAATTGCTAAATTTAAAGTCCAAGCATGTTCCACATTTTTTATTAAAAAAATAGTATATTGAAAATAAGCTCATCTATGAAATGTTCGACTCATATTTGGCTTGATTGATATGAAGGATCAACCAGTCCTGGTCGGAGTCGGTTAGTATGTATGATTATACTCCATGGTTCATAGCGATGCACTAGCTCTACATCTGGAACCAGGAGTAAGGTCCTAACATCTCACGCCCATCTACGTGGCTAAGTACACAAACACATTAGTCCTATGTGTTGTGAGATGTATTGGCTCCTTAAATCTATAGGTGCATGATATCTAAGGTATGACCTATGCTAGTTTCATGAAAAAGTAAGAAATAGTAGTAATATAATTTGCAAAACCTATTCTATTACGCACATGCCTAATTTTCGTCTCAAGAGACTAAATTCGGCTTCGGGTAGTGGTTTAGTAAATATATCCTGGAGGTTAGACTTGAGTTAACATATTCGAGTTGTATGGAGCCGTTGGCTACATGTTCTCGAATGAAATGGTGTTTTACCTCTATATGCTTTGTTCTTGAATGACATATAGGGTTCTTAGTTAGATTTATCGAACTTATGTTGTCTACAAAAATTTTAGTTTTGGTGAAGTCCAACCTAAAGTCTCGGAGAGTGTGCTTCATCCAAAGAAGCTGAGTTACACACTCACCCATCATAGCGTATTCGGCTTCGGTGGTAGATAAGGCAACACAATGTTGCTTCCTACTGCACCAACTCACTAGACTCGAGCCGAGTAGTTGACAACAACCACTCGTGCTCTTTCTATCGAGTTTACTACCGGCATAATCCGAATCGGAGTAGCCGATTAGTTCGAACTCCGTAGATCTAGGGTACCAAATACCAACGTTAAGTGTACCCTTAAGATATCTAAGGATACGCTTAACTAGGGTTAGGTGAGACTCCTTATCACAGGTTTGAAACCTGGCGCACATACTTACTGCGAATAGGATGTCGGGTCGACTCGCAGTTAAGTATAGGAGACTTCCTATCGCGCTCCTATAGTACTTTAAGTCAATGGACTTACTTTCTAGGTCTTCTCCTATGTTAACATTAATCGCCATTGGGGTGTTTATTATCTTAGCGTCTTGCATTCCAAATCTTTTAATTAACTCCTTAGTGTATTTTTGTTGATATAGGTATATACCATCCTTAGTTTGTTTAATTTGTAGACCTAAAAAGAAACTTAACTCGCCTACTAAGTTCATTTCAAACTCACTTTCCATGAGTGAAACGAACTCGTTTAGTAAGGCTGAGTTAGAGGTTCCAAAAATTATATCATCTACGTAAATTTGAGCTATGAATATTTCTTTACCTAAGGTTTTTACGAAGAGAGTTGGGTCAACTAAGCCTTGGTTAAACCCTTTTGACTTGAGATGGATTGAAAGTCTCTCGTACCAAGCTCGAGGAGCTTGTTTAAGTCCATAGAGAGCTTTCTTAAGTTTTAGAACATGGTCGGGTTTATCTAGATTTTCGAATCCGGGGGGTTGGCTAACATAAACTTCTTCTTTAATGTATCCATTTAGGAATGCCGACTTAACATCCATTTGAAACAGCTTAAATCCTTGATGTGCGGCATAAGCTAGCAACATTCGAATGGATTCGAGTCTAGCTACTGGGGCATAGGTTTCGTCGTAATCTAAGCCTTCGACTTGGCTAAATCCTTTGGCGACTAACCGAGCCTTGTTTCTAACTACTTCACCTTTATCATCAAGCTTATTTCGAAACACCCACCTTGTTCCAATTATCGTTTTGTCTTTAGGTGGTGGTACTAATTCCCACACCTCATTCCTAGTAAATTGAGCTAGCTCTTCTTGCATTGCAATAATCCAATCGGGATCAAGAAGAGCTTGTTCAATTGATTTGGGTTCTATCTTTGAAATTAAGGAAATTTGACTAAGGTTCCTATAGGATGCTCTAGTTCGAACTCCTAGATTAGGATCTCCTATCACTTGATCGATAGGGTGGTTAGTCTGAGTCCTAGATTGGGTTGGGTTTGTGTCACCTAATGCTTGATCAATGGGGTGACTTGGTTGAACACTAGTTTGGTTGGAGTCATCTATCACTTGATCAATAGAGTGACTAGGTTGACTTAGGTTAGGATTAACACTAGACCTGATCTCCGGATCAGAGTAAGGTCTAGTATGAATCGGCTCGATAATTGGGGTTGCCGGGGGTTTTGTAGGTTCATGTCCTTCATCGAATACTACATTGATAGTCTCCTCGACTCTAAGGGTGTCGTGGTTATATACTCTATAAGCTCTACTTGTAGTCGAGTATCCTAGAAAGATTCCGGTCGTGGTTTTGGATGTAAATTTTCCTAGGTAATCCTTAGTGTTTAGGATATGTACCTTACACCCAAATACCCTAAAGTACTTGATGTTAGGTATTTTATCGTGATAAATCTCGTACGAGGTCTTAAGGTGCCTCTTTACCATAAGGATCCTATTTTGGACATAGCAAGTAGTGCTAGCATACGCCTAAAACCTATCGGGTAGGTCGTATTCGTTCAACATGGTCCTAGCGGCTTCTTGTAGAGTTCGGTTTTCCGCTCCACTAGGCCATTTCTTTGAGGGTCCTAGGGCAAGAGAATTCATGGTGGTATCCGTTTAGGTTACAGAAGTCGGTGAACCTTTGATTTTCGAATTCACCACCATGATCGCTTCTAAGTCTTTTAACCTTAAGGTCTTTTTGATTCTCGATTAATTTGAATAGATTGATTAATTGATCTAGGGTATCATTTTTATGTTTGATGAACCTAACCCAGGTAAACCTGGAGTAGTCGTCAATTATGACTAAGCAATATTGACTTCTATTGAGTGACTTGGCTCCATGTGAATCGAATAGATCCATATGCAGGAGCTCAAGTACACTTGAGGTTCGTTCTTGGTTAGTTAACTTGTGTTGTGTCCTAGGTTGTTTTCCTTGTTGACAAGCATTCTGATTTTATTAACCAAGTTGTTGAGGTTGGGTAAACCTCGACTAAGCCACTCGACTCATCTTGTGGGCGAGTCTTGGGTGCAGTGGACCAAGTCGTCGGTGCCACAACCATGATTCCTCTTCTGTGTCATAAGACATTTGGTGAGGATTTGATTAAGTTCATTGTATAAATGTTATTTGTCCTAGTTCCTTTGAGTATTGTTTTAGCTGTTTCATTTGTTTTAATTATACATTCATTTTCTAAAAATACAACCTTATAGTTATTGTCACACAATTGGCTTACGCTAAGCAGGTTATATTCAAAATTCTCTACAAGTAATACATTTTTAATAACAAAATTCGAGTTAAGCTCGATATCACCTGATCCGATGATTTTGAGCTTGCTGTTATTCCCAAAGGCTACCGATCCTTGTCGTTTGAATCGAAGCTTTGTGAATTTGAGTTGATCCCCGGTCATGTGTCGAGCAAACCAGCATCCAACATCCATTGATCCTACACACAAGGTGGTTGGATTGGATGTTAGATTTTTATTTTTAAATTGGTTGTAAGTTGTTAAACCTAGGTCATCTCACCCAGTCTATATGATCAAGCAAGTTATACTTATGTGTATTTTGTGAGATGACTCCCAATTAAATTTATTAAGTGGATTTAGGTTTAAGTGATTTTATGTTGAGATGATTTTCAATTAAATTGATTAAGTGGATTTAGGTTCAAGTAATTAGGATTTAGGTTCAAGTAATTTTATATTGAGATGATTTTCAATTAAGTTGATTAAGTGGATTTAGGTTCAAGTAATTTTATGTTGAGATGATTTTCAATTAAGTTTGATTAAGTGGATTTAGGTTCAAGTAATTAGGATTTAACCCAAGGCTTGTCAAGTTTACCTTTTCAAGATCATGGCTTCCAGGTCGTGGCGAGGCACAGGGGCCTTCTTTTATCGGATCATCGACCACTTCCTTAGACAAAGCCATGTTCAAGAAAATGATGACTTGACTCACCTAAGACTATTTCCTAGTCTAACTAGTTATTTTTGAAAAGAGGCTCTCCGAGGCTCAATCTTTTCGAAGGATTTTAGTTGGTTATTTGAAAAGAGGCTCCCCGAGGCTCAATCTTTTCGAAGGATTTTTTAGTTGGTTATTTGTGTATTCCAAGTGAGTTAAAAAAAACAACAAAAAAAAACTAAGCATGCAATTTCTAAGTTAAAGCACAAACATGTTTTGTACTGGCTCCCCCTAGACGGTTGAATCGGTTCGGTCTATCCACATAGTGGATTTGGTCATAGGAACCCGACGAGTTAGATCCTAGAGTTGAAATCAAAGTGGTCTTAGGGACCCATGCTTGGACACATTTTTTATGTCTACTTACGATTGACATATACGACTTATTGGTCGTGTTTGAGCTAAACCCTAGTCCGGCCTTGTTGTACACGGCCCTTTGCGATCCAAGTAGGAGGTCAAGTCCTTTGGATCCCAAAGTAAACCTTTCCAACGTATTCCTAAGATCTTGACTTTTCAAGAGTGAGTTCTCAACTTCGAGTTTTTCAACCCGAGTTGAGTCCTTCTCTTGAACTCGACTAGTCGAAGAGGTTAGGGAGACCTCGTGTTTGAGGAGTTTAACTTCCTCAACCAGGGTCTCGACCTTGGACTCGGACTTAGCTAACATCCTAGACAAAAACCTAACCGTATTATGTAAAGTATTAAATAAAGTACGACTCACCTTAAGGGTATCTTTTGAACCGGATGCGTATCCGTGGCTTGACTTGAAGGTTGCTTCGTAGTCCGAATCATCCTCCGGTTCTGACTCAAGTTCGGGTTCGGTCTCCGTGTCTGACTCAATTGATTTCGCCATGAAGACGTGGTCTTCGTCTTCTTCGGATGACGCTTCTTTCCATGTCGCGTTGAGGGCCTTCTTGTGCTTAGGTCCTTGGTGGTTGAGCTTGGGGCACTCGGACTTGATATGTCCAAACCTGTTACACTCATAACACCTAATATTAGAACTTTTAGGTTTACCTTGGTTGGGTCGAGTCGTGGTTCGCTTTCGTCCCTTGGCTATTCTTCGAGCGAGGTTCATTAGTTCGTGATCAATTCGGGTCAACTTCTTCTTCGGACTCGACTTCCTCCTCGGTTGGTGGTGGCTTGCTTGCGATTTTCTTCTTCTTTGTTCCTGCAAATAAAGCTATACCACTCTCGGGTTCCGAGTTGGATTGTTCATGTAATTAGAAATCGGAAAAGAGTTCATCTAACCTAATTTTAGAAAGATCCTTGGAGACCTTGTAGGCATCGACCATGGATGCCCACAAGGTAGTCCTCGGAAAAGAGTTTAGAACATACCTTATAAGGTCGCGGTTTTCGACCTTTTGCCCGATTGCGTGTAAGTTGTTGACGATGTCCTGGACACGGGCGTGGAGTTGCGTCGCGGATTCGTGTTCCTGCATTTTTAGTGTGTACAATTTATTGAATAACAAATCACGCTTACATACCTTGGCTTGATCCGATCCTTCGTGTAACTCGATTAGTTTAGTCCAAAGATCCTTTGCGCTTATGAAGGGGCCGACGCGATTTAACTCCTCCTTGGATAGGCCGCATTGGAGGATTTGTGTTGCCTTGGCGTCGGCTTCGACTTGTCGTTTTGTTGCAACGGTCCATTGATCATAATCCAAGGAGTCACCCACTTCATTAGTCGGAAGTGTGAAACCCGTTTGGATTATGATCCACATCTCGAGTTGGGTTTTGAGAAAGCATTCCATCCGACCCTTCCAATAACGGAAGTCATCTCCGTTATAAATCGGAGGTCGGACGGTGCTAAAACCCTCGAGATGGGCCATTGAAACAAAAAGACAAAAAGAGACGAAGACCGAAAAGCTAGCAAAGACAAAAACTCAAAAACAAGTACCAAGACTCGCGTCTTGGATTAGTAGTGCGGGAGAGAATTTAACAAACAAAATAAATAGAAATAAACAGAATTAAAAGAAAATAAATCTGTAAAAGGGCTAGATTGGTGGTTTCACCAAATCTTAGCAACCCCCGGCTCTGATACCAATTGTTGGATCGATTTGAGCGCTAGAGGGGGGGGGGTGAATAGCGATAAGAAAAAACTTTTCGTAATCGTTCGAATTGGCACGAGTAAACGCAGCGGAAAGATAGCAATAAATAAATAAAAACACGAGGGGTTTTTACTTGGTTCGTAGCCTACGGCTACTACTCCAAGGCCCTAATGGTCCTTGACCACGCACGGAGGGCAAATATTAAACGAACTCCTTCTCGATAGAGATAGGAGTTAAGCGAATACAAAAACTCAATAAAGATTCAAGGTAGAGGACACTCCTCTCCTTGATATGATTTAAAGCTTGAAAATAAAGACAACTTATACAAAATTAAAGATTATACCGACTTCAAGGATTGGAGGTTGAAGCTTTAGTCGCTCTCGGCGTCGTCGTAGGGATGTCGGAGAGTCGGAGCGTATCGGAAGCACTTGGAAGCTTTTTGAATTGATGAAAAACCCTAGGTTTGGCCCTCCTTTTATAGCCTTTAAGCCCCTCAACGAATGGGTCTTCAACCAATCACAAATGGGCACAAAACTCCTTGAAAAAATGGTGATAAAGCTTGACTCCTCGAGGCTGATTTTTGACCACCGGTTGAATCGGCGGTTGAAGCTGCCACGGTTGAATCGCCGGTTGAGCTACTGCCGCCGGTTGAACTGGCCGGTTGAACTGGCAGCCATGATTTTTGACTAAAAAAGGAGTTTAGCTCAAAATACAAGTGAATTCGACGGCCACTTGTCGTCCGATCTCAACATAGACCTTCCATGGGAAGTCTTGGGTTGGATCGTCGCCTAAGGACGTCCCCGTACAAAGGACACGACCTCACTTACGCTTGCACACACGAGCTTACCTCGATACTTACTTGTCGCTTTTGCTTCCGGCCTTCCACTCGATTCCTTCAGCTCCCTCCGAAGTAACTCGAGTGTCGCCCGACCACCGCGGCTTCCTCCGGGTGTCGCTAGCCTTCAGCTCCAGCATTGAGACTTTTCTGCACACTTGATTTAGCTCGTGAGATAACAATATAAGCTTAACTTTGTATCGTTTGCTATAATCAAAATATAGGTTCGACTTAGGTGCCCACTGCACCAACAGCAGGCCCGGTAACTCCTCTGGAAAGACATCCAGATATTCTCAGACAATATGAATGTCAGCAATCTGAGAGTCACCACTGTCTTCTACATTGATCATAGATAATAGAAAACCCTGACAACCATGTGATAACAGCTTCTGAGCCTGAATCACAGAAATGGTCGATACCAATGAAATCCCACGAGGGTTGGTTTGGAGGTCGGAATGTAACCACCCTCATCTGGCAATCAATTGCGGTATGATATGTTGACAGCCAATCCATGCTAAGGATAATGTTAAACTCGACCATGTCCAATACCAATAAATCTATAGTAAGTATAATATTACTAAAATATAAGGGACAACCTCGGACCTCCTGGGTAACGTCCAACGTATCACCAGACGGTAGGGAAATGATTAATCTCTATGATCTAATGGTAGGTAGTCTACCAATCTATCTCATAAATGCACGATAAATAAACGAATGCAAACTGCCAGTATCAATTAGCATAATAGCTAAAAATGCATAAAGTGAAACCGTACCGCGAAAAACGGATTCGTTGGCTCGCTGTGCATCCTCTCTAGTAATCGCATGAATCCGCCCAGTCTCCGGTGGAGGTGGAGGTGGTAGCACTACCAGAGGTGGCTCTATCTAGGCCTGAGACTGATACGAAGGCTGATATGAAGGCTGATACGAAGGCTGCGACTGGTACTGTACGGGTAGCTGCGGCTGATCCTGAACTAGTGGCGGGGGCTGCAGCTGATACTGAATCAGTGGCTGAGGCTGCGACTGGTACTGTACCAGTGGCTGGGGCTGCACCTGATACTGAGGTCCTGAAATAGAACCCTGTGACATCGTACGGGCACTGGAGTACTCCTATTCATTAATGCCATATGTGACTCCTGTAGGGGGAGTTATCCTCTACTGGCGTTACGAAGGTTTGGTTGTTTGCCCCCCTCTCTGAGTCCCAGACTGATGCAACTGTCCTCCCTGGATAGAAACCCCGGAAGCCACATGCTGAGCCTTCAACGAACAATCTCGGCTCAGGTGTCCAGGCAGTTTGCAATAATAGCAAACTGACTGTCCCAAGGTGCAGGCTGAGACGGTATGCTCTCTCGATCCACAACGAGTACAGTAGGTGTCACTAGTGGGCGGGCTCCGGCTCTGTTGAGAAGACCAGGAGGGTCCAGCTGAAGATCGTCCTGATTTCTGAGGCCGGCTAGATGCTTCAAAGTGACTCTGACCCAACTGACTGTGGCCACTTTGCTGCTGTCCAGTAGTCTGTGGCTGCTGGGTCTATCTTGTGGTTCGTTCTGTTTGTTTTCTCTTCCTCTCAGTATTAGCTCTCTGTTGAGCCGACTCAATCAACAGAGCTCTATCCAATGCCTCTCGGTAGGAAGAATTGACAAATCCTGCCATCTTGACCTAAAGATGCCCATCTAGTCCCTGAACAAATTGAATCATGCATGACCTGTCCTCAGCGACTAACTCTGGACAAAACCTAGCTAACCGATTAAATTTTACATTATACTCCATCACTGTGCGATTATTCTGTCGAAGACTCAGAAAATCCTGACAGTGCATTATCTGATATGATCGTGGGAAGTACTGACTCTCAAAGGCCTCTCTGGATCTCACCCAGGTAATCTGCTGCTCACCGATAATCGAACGTTGCATGTCCCACCAGACCTCGACCTCGCCTCATAAATGGAAGGCTGCCAACTCTGCCTTCTCCCACTCGGAGCAAACCATATAGAAGAAAGTACGCTCCATAGTCTCGATCCAAGACTGAGCCACGCTCGAATCAAACTCTCCGCTGAATAATGTGAACCAGCTTTTCATTGACTTTGCTAAATTGGGAATCCGAGCTCGTGCCGCAGCCACATCAGTAGGATGAGTAGGGGTCGTCGCAGGAGCTAGCGAAACTACTGTAGATGGTGCCGCTTCATGAGCAAGGGCAGATACCGAGTGAGGGTCGTCTGACACCACTGATGGGCCTATCGGGTCTGCAGTAGCAGGCCCTACTGGCGGGGGTGTCTGGTGTGTAGCAGCAGGGTCTCCCGATGGTACATCAGATACCCCCGAAGTGGGTATCTCTGAGGGAGGAACCGCCGAGAAATGAGGATCCACGACTCCCGCAGCACCATGTGGAATCTGACCCTGATCAACATGTTCACCCTCAGTAGATCTTTCTGGCAACTCCGTTGCCAAAGATCTCAATGTCCTCTGGTGTGGCCGCCCCGCACCACGTCTCGGCGCAGAAGCACGCCCACCTCATCTCATATCTGTTAAATTATTACCAGATGTTATTACAAGTAAAAACATGTAAAATTAACCATCATACCTATTTTGCCGCCAAGAGAGGTCCCGTTGCTGCCAAATCCCCATAATTATCTCGTCAATAATACCTCGAATTTCCGAAAAATAAAAATCATCGGAAATCCATACAAATATGAAAATACTCAAGTTAACCTGCCAAACGTGGCGAACTCCGAAAACCCAAAGACCCTAAGGAACTCGAAACCTATGCTCTGATACCAAATAAATTGTCACGCCCCGAGGGAGTCCCCACTAGACAAAAATCTGACAACATCTCCCCTTTACGGGTGACAATATGAAACTTACATACAAGGCCTACACGGCCACTATACATCGGTCAACATGACCAGAACAAAACTACACACGCAGGTCATATATAGGCCTCAGGCCAACACTCAAAGTAAATAACAATAAGTCTATCATATCTAGACTTACCCCTTCTGCCATCTGGGCAAGAATACACAACCTAATCCAATCGAATAAAAACTCAAAAAGAAGTCCATAAGGACATACTAAATATCACCAAAACATCCACGAGTACATAAATCAAACACCGGTCTTAAACATATCTTCTAGTCAATACCAAAATCATAAATCTAATAACAAGAAAATTATCACGACGAGGGGGGTTTGGCAGCTGGACTCTCCTGACAGCTTCATCCTGAAATAGATATAAAACAACGGGGTAAGTTCAATGAACTCAGCGGATAATAGTAGATATGCATAGTAAGATATAACTAACAATAATAATCATGTCAGTACAGTCTCATATATAGGATATGCAAGAAAGAAATATGAAAAGACTATACTTACCTGAATCTCCTATCCTAATATAGGAGCATATGCCATACTAGCAGAAACAAAGTCGTCAGACCAAATACAAATATGTATCATGTATGCATGGCAATCATATGCAATATCCAAGGCAGCAATCAAAATGCAGCAAACACAATACAAATGTCATCCATGCAATATGCATGTGATGCAAATGACATGGTCACCCCTGATGCCAGTCAGCCGCCTCACACGCGATGGTGAAGCCGAGTGGGTAGGGCTATGACAACTGTGCACTCTGCCATCACTGCTCCTGGGTGACCGAGTGGACAGGATGCTGTCGGAGTACACCTATCCTTTTGCCCCAAACAGAGTGGGGGAGCAAAGCTCTCATCTCCTGGTGTCATAGACCAGAGGAGGGATCCCTGCCCACTACCACGCTGCCTCATTGCTACCCATGAGCGGACTAGCGGAGCCTAATAGAGCTATTGTACACACCCTCCTAATGTACCACTAATCCATGAGTGACAGTGTGTGCAGACCATGTAACTGGCTACGGGCTCAACTACAAAGGAACCCCGTCCAGCCAGCACGCAATCATGCAAGATGGTGCATGACACTAAAACATGTAATACCAACTAAAATACGTATCCGAATAATATGCACAACAAATAGGTACATATCAATGGCCTAAGTAAAATAGGGAAGGTATAACTACAAGTTGATCAAATGCAAGAATCAAGTAGGCACAATAACATACAAGGCAGTTAAACATAAAAATTATTGCAAGCTATAACTAACTAGCATATCAACATGACTATATATAAAAGATAAGTCAAAATACCCACCTGATTAAATACTCAAAATACTACAAATCTTTATGCCCGTGGATCTGTCTCGAGACCGAAACCTGCATACAACATAACTATTGTTAAGCACAAAAATGCAATCCACTGTCAAATCGAATCTAAAGCCAATTTCATACATAAACCAATTAACCCAAATCAACTTCCAATTTCACAAATTTATCTAACCCTTTCACAACCCTCACAACTCTCAATTACACCAATTTAGGGATCTAACCACCCTAATTGAAATCTCATCACAACCCAACTCCATTCATAGCCCCTGAACAACCACTCCTTCCCAGCCGGCTCAACCATTGTTCACAGCCGACCACATCCACCCACAACCACCATCAACCGAACCAAAACCAAACAGCATACCCACAGGAGATAGCTCGAGATATACCTGCGATTGGAACCTCCCTACTGCTCAATTCGCCGGCAAACTTCCTTGCTGCCCTAATCACTGCCCAAACACAATAGGACGTGTTCACAGGAGGATCCTTTCTGAAATCGAGGAAAAACAAAGAACGGACAGTGCTTTACCTTACTCCGATAGAAAAATCGCAACTTCTGGTAGAATATGGTGTCGATGCCGTCGACCCAAGCCCCCCATCCGTGAGCACCCTTGCTGCTCTGGCTCGCCTTTGAGCACCAACGAGGGGACGTCGCTCGCCATCAACTTGAGTTCAAGCGACGACGACGGTGGGAGAGGAGTCGGGCGCTACGGAGTGGCGAAGCAGAGCGGCGGCCTGGGCACAGGGAAGGGAGAAGCAGCGGCGACCGCAAACTTGAGCGGCGTCGTCTGTGGTAGAGGAGGATGGTGGGTGCGGCTATGGACGGCCAGCGCGCGACGCCCCGGGAGGCGGTGCTCGCTGGAATAGGAGAAGCGCGATTCGTGGTGGTCAAAGGCAAGGAGGGCAGCGTCGTGGGGTTGGGCACGGGAAAAAGGGGCACTGCGGCGGAGTCTTGCTGTGGCGCAGGGGAAAGAAAGAAAAAGGTCGCACGGAGGAGTTGTCGCGAGAGAGAAACCATAAGGTAACGGTGTGGTCGCAAGAGGAAGAGGGTGTCGGGGCATGGCGGGGAAAGAAAAGGAGAAATCTAGGTTTTCTATTTAGGTTAATACCATCTATTAACCCCCTTAAATAGATTCCACCAAAGCCTATTTATTTTATCCTCGTAAAAATCCCTTACAAGCTCCGTTTAAATCCAGAAAAATTCTGAAAAAATTCCTAAAATTTCCTAAAAATCCCAAAATAATTCCAAAAATTATTTTTCCTAAATTCTGGCCATAGAATTTATATTTTAAATTTTTTTCTGTATTTAACATGTACAATAAAGCCGGACTCGGATTTAGGACAACTACTATGAACAAATCTTATATGTCAATTGTCAATTGTAGTAATCAAAGAGTCCATGCATGGGTCCCTAAGATTTTACTAAACTCACATATAAGGACTAATAAGTATTGGATTCCCAAGGATCAAGTCTACTATGTGGTTAGACCGTACCAGTTCAATGATCTAGGGGGAGCTAATACTAAAATTGTGTACCCAATCTCTTAATGCTTAGTCTTTTCTTTTAATTTCTAGAATGGTTAAATAGGACCAATGGTTAATCAAACTTGATAACATAGTATTAGGACACGACGAGATGATAGTACGTTAGGGAAACGAGGTCTTGTGTATCCAAGCTGGATAAGACATATCTAGCTTGGTGCACTCGACTAAGTTAAACTAGCTGAAACTACCTCGCCACATCTTAAACTAGTTAGACCAGGAAGTGATCCTAAGTGACTTAAGTAAATATTTTCTTGAAATTGACTTTGACTAAGGAAGTGGTTGTTGTTCCGATCAAAGAAGACCCCTGTACCTCGCCACGACCTAGAAGTCATTTTCTCAAAAAGTTTACTTAACGATCTTAAGGTTAAATCTGAATCTAACCCAAGGTTGATTAATCTTTGAATCACTAAAGTTTAAACAAGTAAAATTGATCAAAATCATTTCACAAGAACATATAAGGTTAACATGCCTTGAGACACATAGAATGGGTGAGATGTTAAGGACAATTTAAATGAGAATAACCTAATATTCGAAATACCTTCAAAACTTATATGAATACTTATCTTCTTAATTGATGCATTTAACAGTTACTTATATTTTGAAAACATGCTTATGGTTATAACATTCAAGTATTTTTGAAATCAAAGACTATGTTGGTAAGTAGTTTCAAAAGCTCACTTTACCAAAACTAGCTATTATACACTTTCTCTCAAAACAAAAGAAAAATTAGTTTAATATTGTTGGTGCAGAGGAATAAAAACTTAATTTTTTCTTACACCTTTTTACGATCCCTAGGACTTAATAAGTCAAGAGTTGACTTCAAAAAGAACACATGCTTGACTTAATTTTTCTATCTTTACAATGATTTTACAAACACATATAACATTTCTTCTCCTATTAATCTTTTAAATACACCCCTATTTTTTTATATATGGCAAAAGGGGGAGAAGAAGGCAAAGTTAAGGGGGAGTAAAAGTTTTTTAAACTTTATCTAAAGAACTTCAAGTTTCTTTTTCAAAACTCACCTAAAGTCTTGAGGGGAAGGATTTAAAAAAGAACCTAATTTACTCATACTAAGTTAGTCATAGTTAGTCATACTTATTTCTTACTTACTTACACTTGCTACTCATACTCATAATCACACTTACTATTTCACTACATGCTTATTCATACTTATTCCATTATTCGTTTAAATTTTCCTTAACTTTGAGTCGATTTGCCATAGATCAAAAAGGGAGAGATTGTTGGTGCAGGGGCACCAAATAATCGAACATAACTTTTGATTATGGCAAACACTCAAAGTTAAGATATTGTTGTTATCTCATGAGCTGTGTTAAGTGTGTAGAATGTCTTTAAGCTAAGCTGAAGGTCGAGCGAGACCCGAAGAATCTTGGGATGAGAAACTGTGGTGGTCAGATGACACTAGGAGAACCTCATGGAGTCGAGGAACCTAGGTGGAGACCGAAAGCTAAGCGACAGGTCAGAAAGGGCCAAAGTTAACCACGAGTGCGGAGCGATGGTAAGGTCATGTCTTTGTTAGGGCAATCTCTTGTCATGATAAGGTTTTGATGTGTGTGGCAAAGGGTTTAAGTTAGTTATGTTGATTTGATATGTGCGTTGAAGTCATGCAGGGCTTAGTAATTCGCACATGGAGCCGTGGCGAGTTTTACATCTCATGACTCGTGCCTTGAGTCGGTGAAGGATAGCTTTGCGAAAGCTGTGCGCTTGGAGCATTCGAGGGACCGTCGGACGAGGAGCTTGGAGTGAAGCCCGAGGAAGTAGACTTCGAGGCAAGAGACATGAATGAGCATTGCAGAGTCGTGCGCCTGATGCTGCCGAGGGACGTGGCCGCGAACGAAGAGAACTTCGAAGGCAAGGGACTCCGAGGGATGAGAGTGAGTGATTGTAACCCGGGAAGGGGTAGCTCATAGGTGAAACTTGGCCATTTGGCCAAGTGTCGGATCAGTTTTCCCGACACCAGTCGACTGCCGAGTCATGGAAGTCGACTGCTCTGAATCGATGGGTCGATCGACTGGTATAAGACCAGTTTAGTGCTTGGCGATCATTGCCATGGGTGTGATCAAGCACGATGTCGGCACGGTAGTCGACTTCATTGAGCACTCGAATGATCGAGCATCAGTCGACTGATGGTAGGATCAGTCGACTGATACCAATGTCGTTGGATGGAATCCAACGTGGAAAGCAGCCATTATTGGGCAACAACTACAGGACCAGCCGACTGATCGAGGGCATCATTCGACTGCTCCTGTGTCAACGGGAAGAAACCCTCTTCCTCTATAAAAAGGAAGGGGATGGAGCTTTGGGAGGCCAATGTTTGAGCTCTAAACTTCTCCCAAAGTGTCATACACGATTCCCTACTCTTCTTACTTGTTTTATTTCCATTCTATTGTAAGAAGAGAGATTGTAAAGAGGTTACCTCCACCTAGCTTTGTGCAAAGGAGAGATCTAGTGGATAGATTGCGGCGTGATTCACCGTGGACGAATCGGACCGTGGATTAGCGGCATAGCCATGAACCACGTTACATCTCGGTGTTTGTATTGTTTGTTTATCTTTTGCTTTTTCTTTATTTATATTTGCATATTCTGCTTGCGCTAATCTTTGTGTAGACGAGCAAAATCCGTAAACCATCGATAGAGGGCTATTCACCCCCCTCTAGCCGGCAAATCGATCCCCCAACAAGTGGTATCAGAGCAAGGTTGCTTGTCACCGGACTAACCGCCGCAACAAGCTCTACATCAAAATGGTCGGCTCAAACATTCATCCACCGAAGTTTGAAGGAGAATTCGCTTGGTGGAAGAAGAGAATGGAGGTATTTTTTGAAACGGATTTTGATATCATGATTACAATGGAATCCGGTTTTGTTTTGCCTAGGGATGAAGAAGGGAAGCCAATAGAGAAATCTAGGTGGACCAAAAAGCAAAGGGAAGAGCACCTTGCAAACTCAAAAGCCAAGCATCATCTTTTCAATGTGCTCCCCCAACAAGAGATCAACCGAATTGGGGAATGCTCAAGTGCCAAGGAGATGTGGGAGAGATTGGTTAAACTTCATGAAGGCACTTCGGAAGCCAAACTTGCAAGGAGAGACCTCCTCCGCTCCCAACTATCAAATATCAAATTGGAAAAGGGAGAAAAGGTAACATCATTACATTCTAGGTTTAAAGAAATATTAATTGGGCTAACAAGTGTAGGAGAGAAGCTATCCAACCGGGATATGATAATGAAAGCCATAGATGTTTTTCCCCGATCATCCAAGTGGAGTTCAATGGTGGACTCATTTTATATTTCAAAGAATCTAGAGGTAAGTACTCTAGATGAATTTTTCTCCACTATGGAATTGCATGAATCTAGGCTTGAAGGAATACAAGAAGAGCCTAGAATCCAACCTTCAAGAGGAGTAGCTTTGATAGCAAACAAGGGGAAGAAGAAGATAGAGATCCCCTCCTCCTCCGATGATGAAACCTCTTCCTCCTCCTCCATGGATAGCACGGAAGAAGCGTATATGGTAAGGAGGGTAAGATGTGCTTTAAAAGGTTTTAGATTTAACAAATCAAATGATAGGAATAGAAGACCAAGGGGGAAAATCATTTGCTACAATTGCCAAGGAGAGGGACACATAAGTATACAAGTAGGGATGTATACTTAAAAGTCTATTTTTTTGTATGAACATCTTTATTTTGAAATAAGAATCACATGATCATTGTTTGCATATTTTTATGGTTATGCAATATTGTCTAATACCTTACATTGTAGATAACATGGTGTGTGGTGTCACACGGGAGATCATGTTATCGGCTCCTTGTAAAGTATAAGTAAAGGCTCACAACCGAGATGGCTTTGGACAAACCATCGGAATGGTTGTAGTGTGATTTGGTATTGGTTTGTCTTGACCATAGAATCACACTAGTGCACTTTGTGTGTATTGAGCAGGACCGACACAGAGGTGATTCGATTTATTGATGACTACATAATCGAATCGGACCTCAGATATTATTTAGTACATGCTCTTAATCCCGATATAATAACGGGCCCATATACTTGGTACTCATCTCTTTGATTTACCAATGGGCGAGATTTATAGATTAAATCGATAGACTCGGTAAGTTGGGAGATGATATTATTTATATGGTGTGCCGTTGATTATAGGAGGAAATCGTGTCCTATATATTAGGATGATGATGTCCCCTTGAGGAGCTCATAAGGTTCATCATGTAAACCCTGCAGGTGGACTTGGTCCGGCATGATGAAAAGGTTGAGTGGTACTACTCATGGAGTTAGATGTTGATTAATTAATGGTCAGTAAATTAATTAATCGACGGACATTCGAGATCTTAAACACGAGGAGAAAATGTACAAATAATATATGGAGCCCATATTATCATATGGGGGTTGGTGAGGTAGATCAATGATGGACCTTTAGTGGATTGGACCATCATTAGTGGATCGGACTTTATGTGGGCTTGATCCATGGGTGGCCAAGACCCAACTCCTCCTCATGGTCCCTAATGTAGCCCATTAACACCTCAAGATGCTTAGATCCAATGGATAGAAACAAAACACTAAGATCCATTGGTAGAGATTAAATCTCTAAGATCCGACGGTTGAGATTAAATCTCTAGATCCGACGGTTGAGATTAAATCCCTAGAACCAATGGAGGAGATTAATTCATGGCTTATCCCCAAACTCTATAAAAGGTGGCATGGGGTTGGCGTGAACATGATCAATAGGAGTAGAGCTAGGGTTTGGGCGGCAAGAGGCAATCCTAGTTGAGATAGGATTGGAATTAGGGTTAGGGTTTTGAGGCTAGGGTGGCACCAAATAAGGAAGGTTCTTTCTCTCTTCTTCTTCCTCTTTGTGCCAACGTCCAGCAGCTTCTCCCAGCTTTTTTCCAGCCTTGGCCACGCCCAAAACACTCCCCTCTCTTCTCCTTAGGTGGTGGAAATAAGATATAGGGTTTCCCTTGGTGTCTTGGTGATTTTCCATCATCTTCTTCTCCTTTTAGTTGGCCGGCGGCAAGGAGATTGGGTGCTCCTTGTTGGTTGGTTTTTTGAAGGAGAAAAACTTTGTTTCTCTTCTTCCTCTTGCTTGGGAAAAGCAAGGAAGGAAGTTTTGCGATCTAGGAGCTTCGACTTTTGGTGGATCGTCGCCCACACGACGTCCAAAAGGAGGAGGGTCATACATTAGAAGACCAAGAGGTATAACTATTCTTCTATCTCTTTTATTCATTGCTTGTGTTTGTTTTTCAAAATATAAGCATGTTATATTTCTGTAAATAGGCTAAATAATACTTGGATCCCGAGTATAAACACAAAAACCGGCGATCCGGACATCGTCTATTCCGCGGCTACTCGTAGGATAGAGGATGGTCGCTTGAACAACTAGTTTGTTCAAGTGACCTCTCTAAACGAATAGCACGACGATGACTTGGTTGCTTTGGGAATCCCTTTTGTCTAAGATTAAATTTTTAATCCGGGGACATCGAAGGGATCACTATGGTCAAGCAACCGAGGTGAAGGGGAAGCGAAGTTTCCCCTCACGGATCAACCCCAACAATTGGTATCAGAGCTTCCGGGCAAAACCCAACAATTGGTATCAGAGCCAAGGTTTCCGGTTTTGTGTGTTTAGGATTCGGTTAATTTTATGCACTTTTTCATATATTATATGTGCCGGATAATAGTAGGATATGCGTAGTTTAACTCTTTGGTTGCAGGCATAAGATCCGACTATTATGGCATGTGTGTGTATGTGATTGTATGTGTGTAAATGTTTATTTTGTTGAATCCTCGGGGTTGACAAGGCTAGTATTTAGTTTTTTTTAAATTAAATACGGCATTGTTTAGCCGCTCTTTATTTTATTTTACTTTCGATCTAGATTCATGTACACTCCCTCGTGGAGTATAGGATCGATGGATGTAAATTAAAATAGGTTTTAGTCTCGGCTCGGATCTCCGGAGGGCTTGTACATGGCGTAGGAGGAGCGGACGAGATGGCGATGCGACGGGAGCCATATTGAAGACAAAGGCCATAATAGTTGGAAAATAATTTATTTTTCATATTTATTGCTTTTTGTTTGATATGCATGTCGTAGGAAAATTCCTCATTTTAAATTACTAAGTGGGAGAGGGATATTTTTATAAATTTCCGCGGCCTCCATTACAATTTGACAAGTGATGCAAACAAACTTGCGCGTCGGCTCTGAGTGCCTTCCTCCCCATCGGATGGGTTTGTTTGCGGATCACAAGGTCGAATATGGTTATAGGAAATTATCAAGGAGCGTGTGTACTTGCCCATCGTAAGGCACATAACCCAAGATAATTACCTTGGTACCGAGTAATGGTGAACACTTAGATACAAATATAAGTATCCTCCCCATCGGAGTCACTGCTTTTATTTGTAGGGCCAAAGAGGAACCAACTATTAATTTTACTTGTCAAAAAGTTAGGTTGACAAGATAGTAAAATTAATGGCTAAAACCTCCTCTTACAAATGTAGAATTCGTATACGTCCACACGATCGTGGCATGCGATATTCCCGGTGTTTAGAGGTGTTGGTTGATTTTGAAATTTTATTGTTTGAGGAATCAATAATTTTTTGAAATCTACAGTAATGATCTATGTGATTCTTAGGATTTTCAAAAATGACTTTCAGTCCACTTACTATGATACTAAAGGAAATAAACTTACTGTACCCAAATAATGTTGATTGGAAAAGAATCTAGATATTGTCTTATCTGCTAAGGAGTACAAGTATGCACTCTTCAAAGAGTGACCTCAAACCATGGTTGCTCAAAAATGTTTCTACTTCTAAGCCGAAAGGCAAGAAGTTGAAAAAAAATAAGGTGGAGCAAAGGTGGTGGGAGGATCTCAGGGAAGAGTGAAGAAGCCGAAAGGCAAGTACTTTACTTATAAGCAGGATGGACATTGGAAGAAGGACTGTCCCAGTTCAAAACAGAACAAAGGTATATCTTTTGGACTAGTCATTGAAACATGATTAGCGGTGATATCTACCGGCACCTGGTGAGTAGATACGGGAGCCACTAATCATGTCTGCAACACTTTGCAGGGGTTCCAGGAAACCCGATGACTAGCTAAAGGGGAGATTACCATTTACTTGGGCAATGCCACAAAGGTGGCGGCTGTTGCAGTGGGAGACGTTCATTTATCTTTTGAGAAAAATAAACTTTTGGTTCTGAAAAATTCCCTTTATGTACCTTTATTTAGAAAGAATTTAGTTTCAGTTTCTAAATTATAATGGATGGATATTCTATTTCTTTTAATGACAGAGTTGTTATAAGAAGGAATAGGGAGAATACCTATTCAGGTACATTGAAAGGAAATTTGAACCAAAACCTCCCACGATGCAAATTGAAGTTAATAACTCATCTTCTAATTCCAATAAGAGAAAAGAACCTTCGAAGATGAACCAAACATATCTTTGGCATCTTAGGCTTGGTCACATTAACCTAAGCAGGATTCAAAGGTTGATAGCTGATGGACCTTTGGGTTCATTAGTGGTGGAGGATCTCCCAACCTGTGAATCTTGCTTGGAAGGTAAGATGACCAAGAGGCCTTTTAAGGCCAAGGGGTATAGAGCCAAAGATGTGTTAGAATTGGTTCATTCTGATTTGTGTGGTCCTATGTCTATCCAGGCTAGAGGTGGTTTTGAGTATTTCGTCTCTTTTATAGACGATTACTCAAGATATGGATACATTTACGATCTTGAAGTCTGAATGCTTTGACAAGTTCGAAGAATTCAAAGGTGATGTGGAGAAAGCGTCGAGGTAAAAGTATCAAGACACTCTGATCTCGATCGTGGTGGTGAGTACCTCTTGGGAGAGTTTAGGAACTACTTATCGGTGGATTCAATCCCAATTATTGCTTTGGCACACCCGGCGAGAATGGTGTAGCGAGCGAAGGAATAGGACTCTTATGGAGATGGTTAGATCGATGATGAGTTATTACGACTTGCAGTTAGTTACGGGGATATGCTCTAGATCTGGTGTACATTACGAACTTGGTTCCATCTAAATCAGTGCCTTCTACTCCCAGTTGTGGGTGGCGAAAGCCTAGTCTAAGACATGATTCGGATATGGGAGTCCGGCACATGTCTTTGAAGGCGGATCTTTGGTAAGTTGGAACCTCGTATGAAATGCGATTGTTAGTTGGCTATCCTAGAGGCGAAGGGTGGATTGTTTATAGTCCTAGAGATCGGAGGGTGATCGTTAGCACGAGCAGATTTCTAGAGGAAGACTATGTGATGAGCCACAAGCCCAAGAGTAAAATTGTTACGGAGGATAAAGGGAAGTCACTTCTTTAGTACCATGTACAGAGGATATACCACATGTCAGCACCCGCGTGTCACGAGAGGATACAGGTGATACCTCGTCGTAGTGGGAGGTTGTGAGACGGACTGATAGATTCATGTTCTTGGGAGAATCTTACGATTTGGTCACTGGCGAACATGAACTGATCCTGGACATATGATGAGGCAATCCAAGATAAAGATCACGATATCTTGGTAGAGTGCAATGAATCTTGAGATTGAATCTATGGATTCAAATCAGGTCTGGGAGCTAGTAGAACCACCTGATGGTGTAAAATCCATTGGATGCAAGTGGATCTACAAGAGAAAGAGAGGAATAGATGGGAAGGTTGAGACCTTCAAAGCGAGGCTTGTTGCGAAGGGGTATACTCAGAAAGAGGGTATCGATTATGAGGAGACCTTTTCGCCGGTAGCCATGCTTAAGTCTATCCGGATTCTCTTATGCATAGCAGCTCATATGGATTATGAGGTGTGGCAGATGGATGTCAAGACAGCTTTCCTTAATGGAAGTCTTGAGGAAACCATCTACATGAAGCAACCAGAGGGATTCATTGCTAAGGGCAAAGAGCATCTTGTATGTAAGCTTAATCGGTCCATTTATGGATTGAAAAAAGCTTCGAGGTCTTGGAACATTCGGTTTGATGAGGTGATCTAGACTTATAGATTTATTCAAAGTCCGGATGAGTCTTGTCTATACAAGAGATGTGACGGAAACGTAGTGGTATTTCTTGTACTATACGTAGATGACATTTTGTTGATTGGCAACAATATCAAGGTGTTATCGGACGTAAGGGTATGGTTGTCCAAACAGTTTGATATGAAGGACTTGGGAGAGGTGGGACACATCCTTGGGATCAAGGTTATAAGAGATCGCAAGAAAAGGATGTTGTGCTTATCCCAAGCTTCATACATAGACACGATTATGGAGCGTTTTAGTATGCAGAACTCCAAGAAGGGTTTTCTACCTTTTAGGCATGGAGTACCTCTATCTAAGGAGATGTGCCCTAGATCATCTGAGGAGATAGAGGAGATGAAGGCGATTCCTTATGCTTGGCGATGGAAGCCTCATGTATCACGATGCTGTCGAGACCCGGATATCTGTTTTTAGGCATGGTCGTGAATATCGAGTAATCTAGAGACGAGGACATTGGTGCGGTAAAGCATATATTGAAGTACACGAGAAGGACTAGGGATTATATCTTTGGTTTACCGGCACCAATTACTCCCTGGGTTACACTGATTCGACTTCAATCGATAGGGATAATGATAAGTCTACCTCGGGTTTTGTGTTTACTTGGGGAGGTGGAGCCATTGAAAGGAGGAGTGTCAAGCAAAAGTGCGTGCCAGACTCCACCATGGACGCTGAGTATGTGGCGGCCTCTACAGGCGGCCAAAGAAGTATGGCTCAGAACTTTGGACTTGGATGTGATTCCTAGTTTGCCCAGAACTATCACGATTTATTGTGATAATAGTGGTGCAGTTGCAAACTCGAAGGAACCACGAGCCCATAAGGCTAGTAAACACATAGAGCGCAAGTACCACCTGATACGAGAAATCGTAAAGCGAGGAGAAGTTGTTGTGGCCAAGATTGCATCGGAGGATAACCTGGCAGATCCTTTCACTAAGGCCTTCGAGAGCTTTTGATAGGCATGTGGAGGGAATGGGGATCAGATGTATGGCACTTTGAGGACAGCATAGTCTTTTAGTATAAGTGGGAGATTGTAGGGATGTATACTTAAAAGTCTATTTTTTTGTATGAACATCTTTATTTTGAAATAAGAATCACATGATAATTATTTGCATATTTTTATGGTTATGCAATATTGTCTAATACGTTACATTGTAGATAACATGGTGTGTGGTGTCACACGGGAGATCATGTTATCGGCTCCTTGTAAAGTATAAGTAAAGGCTCACAACCGAGATGGCTTTGGACAAACCATCGGAATGGTTGTAGTGTGATTTGGTATTGGTTTGTCTTGACCATAGAATCACACTAGTGCACTTTGTGTGTATTGAGCAGGACCGACACAGAGGTGATTCAATTTATTGCTGACTACATAATCGAATCGGACCTCAGATATTATTTAGTACATGCTCTTAATCCCGATATAATAACGGGCACATATACTTGGTACTCATTTCTTTGATTTACCAATGGGCGAGATTTATAGATTAAATCGATAGACTCGGTAAGTTGGGAGATGATATTATTTATATGGTGTGCCGTTGATTATAGGAGGAAACCGTGTCCTATATATTAGGATGATGATGTCCCCTTGAGGAGCTCATAAGGTTCATCATGTAAACCCTGCAGGTGGACTTGGTCCGGCATGATGAAAAGGTTGAGTGGTACTACTCATGGAGTTAGATGTTGATTAATTAATGGTCAGTAAATTAATTAATCGACGGACATTCGAGATCTTAAACACGAGGAGAAAATGTACAAATAATATATGGAGCCCATATTATCATATGGGGGTTGGTGAGGTAGATCAATGATGGACCTTTAGTGGATTGGACCATCATTAGTGGATCGGACTTTATGTGGGCTTGATCCATGGGTGGCCAAGACCCAACTCCTCCTCATGGTCCCTAATGTAGCCCATTAACACCTCAAGATGCTTAGATCCAATGGATAGAAACAAAACACTAAGATCCATTGGTAGAGATTAAATCTCTAAGATCCGACGGTTGAGATTAAATCTCTAGATCCGACGGTTGAGATTAAATCCCTAGAACCAATGGAGGAAATTAATTCATGGCTTATCCCCAAACTCTATAAAAGGTGGCATGGGGTTGGCGTGAACATGATCAATAGGAGTAGAGCTAGGGTTTGGGCGGCAAGAGGCAATCCTAGTTGAGATAGGATTGGAATTAGGGTTAGGGTTTTGAGGCTAGGGTGGCACCAAATAAGGAAGGTTCTTTCTCTCTTCTTCTTCCTCTTTGTGCCAACGTCCAGCAGCTTCTCCCAGCTTTTTTCCAGCCTTGGCCACGCCCAAAACACTCCCCTCTCTTCTCCTTAGGTGGTGGAAACAAGATATAGGGTTTCCCTTGGTGTCTTGGTGATTTTCCATCATCTTCTTCTCCTTTTAGTTGGCCGGCGGCAAGGAGATTGGGTGCTCCTTGTTGGTTGGTTTTTTGAAGGAGAAAAACTTTGTTTCTCTTCTTCCTCTTGCTTGGGAAAAGCAAGGAAGGAAGTTTTGCGATCTAGGAGCTTCGACTTTTGGTGGATCGTCGCCCACGACGCGTCAAAAGGAGGAGGGTCATACATTAGAAGACCAAGAGGTATAACTATTCTTCTATCTCTTTTATTCATTGCTTGTGTTTGTTTTTCAAAATATAAGCATGTTATATTTCTGTAAATAGGCTAAATAATACTTGGATCCCGAGTATAAACACAAAAACCGGCGATCCGGACATCGTCTATTCCGCGGCTACTCGTAGGATAGAGGATGGTCGCTTGAACAACTAGTTTGTTCAAGTGACCTCTCTAAACGAATAGCACGACGATGACTTGGTTGCTTTGGGAATCCCTTTTGTATAAGATTAAATTTTTAATCCGGGGACATCGAAGGGATCACCATGGTCAAGCAACCGAGGTGAAGGGGAAGCGAAGTTTCCCCTCACGGATCAACCCCAACAATTGGTATCAGAGCTTCCGGGCAAAACCCAACACTCCTAAACAAGAGCAAGGAAGAAAGGAAGAAAGGAAGAAGAAAGAAGAAAAGAAGAAGAAAAAGGGGAGTAAAAAGAAGGAAGAGGAAAAGAAGGCCAAGGAAAAAGGAAAGGCCATGGCTCTCAAAGCAAAGACATGGGATGACCTTGCTTCATCATCCACATCCGAAGAAGAAGAGCATGTCTTTTCCAACCTTGCATTAATGGCCTTCGACGACTTGGATTGCTCCTCCACCGAAAATGAAGAATCAAGCTCAAGTGGAGAGAGCTCAAGTGAAGGGGGAGCCTCTACATCATCCTCATCCGAAGAAGAGGATTTGGTAAGTGAGGTAACAAATCTACCCCCTAAGCAAATTATGTCTATGATTTCTAGCCTCACTAAGGACTTATTTACAGCTAAGAAGAAGAACAAAAGCATGCTAGATCAAATTAAGGACTTAGAAAATAAACTAGAAAAAGCATGCTTAAATGATGATAATATTTCTTCTAGCTTAAATGATGCATGTTCACATGATAACTATATGCCTTTGGATGTTAGTGATGCATGTATAGAAGAAAATAGGGCTCTAAGGGAAAAGGTAGATTATTTGACAAAAGCCCTAGAAAAGTTCACAATTGGCTCAAACACCTTGAACATGATTATAGGGAGCCAAAGAGCTAGCTTCAATAAAAAAGGCCTAGGATACAAAGAAAAGAAAAATGAAAAGGCCTATAAATGCCTAATTGCTAGGGGACAAGATAAGAAGAAGGTAATAGCTAGAAAATGGATTCCCAAGGAGTTTTTAGTGAACCCTATAGGCAAGAATTTGTATTGGGTTCCAAAATCCATCCTTAAGGGTTAAGAAAACCCTAGGATAGTCAACCATATGGACTTGACCTATATCATATTTTTTGGTTGACTTAGGATGGCGGGACAACATTTTTAAATAGTGTTAGGTGATGATAACGTGCCTATAAATAGTTAATAATACTTAAATCATGATGATTAATGTAATTGTTATGTATGTTTGCAATCATGATTTATGATTTTGATATTTGGCACATAATCATGAACAATAGGGTTAAATCATGCTTTGGGTGATACTTTGTTTATTATCATGACATAATACCTAATGCATGATCATTAATTGATGAATACTTTAGGTTCATGATCATAATGTAGAATAAATTGATATATGCCTTTATGATCATGAGGATTGTTAGGTTGATACTTAACCTTGAAAGAATTGCATGAATATAATGGTTAAGTATATACAAATACCCTCTAAGATACATCTCACACTCACAATAGGCTACCTTGATTGAAAACTTAGCATGGATGAGATGTTAGGATGATACAAATGTCCACTAATGCCTATGACATTTAGATGGTCATTTAAAGTATCAAAATAACAATAATAGATCAATCATGGGGAAGGCTTATGTTTAATTCATAGACATATTGCCCAAAGATCATGGTTGGATATTTCATATGTTTTCAAAACAATTTCTTAATCTAAAATCTATGCACTTATGTTTTGAAACAATTGGAACCAAAACTAGGTGGTAAACTTGATACTATCATGATCAAAAACCTAGTAGTTTTTAAAGCCTTTGGATTTTTGGCAAATCTCGGGAAATATAATGCCTTTTCATGAAAAACTATTTTTCATTGATATATACACTTAAAAGAAATATTTTCCCCAAATTTCATGATTTTTCAAATTTTCTGGAATTTTTAATGCATTTCTGAAATTCGGTCCGAAAATCAGAAAGTTCTGAAATTCGCGTGCCAGTCGACTGGTAGTCTGAACCAGTCAACTGGTGGCCTGAAAATCAGACTAGTTGAGGCTGAATTCAGGTTTTAAAATAATTTTTGGTATTTTCCTTCTATTAGACTTGATGCCATGAGTTTATAACTTAGTGTCAATCTTTTTGATAGTGTCAAAGGGGGAGAAATAACTATGTTTAAGTTAATTATGATAGGGGGAGAAATTTGTAGAGAGAGTTTCATGGATTAAGGGGGAGTTGCATGTTGCTATATCATGTTTATGTTTACATGCTTTCTTACCTTAAAATTTTATATCAAATGTTTTTACCTAACTTAAACGGATTGTCACATATCAAAAAGGGGGAGATTATTAGGGCAATCTCTTGCCATGATAAGGTTTTGATGTGTGTGGCAAAGGGTTTAAGTTAGTTATGTTGATTTGATATGTGCATTGAAGTCATGTAGGGCTTAGTAATTCGCACATGGAGCCGTGGCGAGTTTTACATCTCATGACTCGTGCCTTGAGTCGGTGAAGGATAGCTTTGCGGAAGCCGTGCACTTGGAGCATCCGAGGGACCGCCGGACGAGGAGCTTGGAGTGAAGCCGAAGGAAGTAGACTTCGAGGTAAGAGACGCGAAGGAGCATTGCAGAGCCGTGCGCCTGATGCTGCCGAGGGACGTGGCCGCGAACGAAGAGAACTTCGAAGGCAAGGGACTCCGAGGGATGAGAGTGAGTGATTGTAACCCGGGAAGGGGTAGCTCTTAGGTGAAACTTGGCCATATGGCCAAGTGTCGGATCAGTTTTCCCGACACCAGTCGACTGCCAAGTCATGGCAGTCGACTGCTCTGAGTCGATGGGTCGATCGACTGGTATAAGACCAGTTTAGTGCTTGGCGATCATTGCCATGGATCGGCAATGATCGATAGTCGATGAGTCGATCGCCAGTGGAATGGCGACCGTTGAGCACTCGATGATCGAGCATCGGATGATGGTAGGATCGATCGGTGATGCAATGCCGTTGGATGGAATCCAACGTGGAAAGCGGTCATTATTGGGCAACGGCTACAGGACTAGTCGACTGATCAAGGGCATCAGTCGACTGCTCCTGTGTCAACGGGAAGAAACCCTCTTCCTCTATAAAAAGGAAGGGGATGGAGCTTTGGGAGGCCAATGTTTGAGCTCTAAACTTCTCCCAAAGTGTCATACATGATTCCCTACTCTTCTTACTTGTTTTATTTCCATTCTATTGTAAGAAGAGAGATTGTAAAGAGGTTATCTCCACCTAGCTTTGTGCAAAGGAGAGATCTAGTGGATAGATTGCGGCGTGATTCACCGTGGACGAATCGGACCGTGGATTAGCGGCGTAGCCGTGAACCACGTTATATCTCGGTGTTTGTATTGTTTGTTTATCTTTTGCTTTGTCTTTATTTATATTTGCATATTCCGCTTGCGCTAATCTTTGTGTAGACGAGCAAAATCCGTAAACCATCGATAGAGGGCTATTCCCCCCTCCCCTCTAGCTGGCAAATCGATCCCCCAATAGTCCTTTGTACGAGGACAACCGTAGGCGGCAATCCGACTAAGACTTCCGGAGGAAGGTCTAGGTCAAGATTGGACGGTAAGGAACCATCATATTTACCATCTCTCATATATCTTGTGCTAACTCTTTATTGCAGAAGAGTGACTTGGCTGACAGTCGACTGTTGGCTATTAGCAGTTGACTGCTGCTATCATCAGTCGATTGATATTCAAACTTGTCATCTCGATGAAGGTCAAGATAAGATCCCCTTATTTTAGGGTGAGTGGCTCTTTAACCCAGATTTGGATCTCAATAAGCTAAGGTTTGGAGGGCTATAAAAAAAGGGGGGTGTAACCCTTTTGGATCATCATTCATTGCTCCCAAAGTGATCCAACAACGCTACGCTTCGATGACAATGCTACGATGCCGACATGTCGACGACACGACGAGCTTCAATCTTCTAAGTCGGTAGTCCTTATTTAGTTGTCTAACTTTCGTGTATTTCAAGCTTTCAATTACAAAGAGGAGAGGTAGGCTTGTTGCCTCTTCCTCTATTTTGTGTCTTTTTGTAACCGTTGTTTTCTACCTCCAATGAGGAGGAGATCGTTAGTGGATTGCCCTTTCGTACGCGGTCTAGGATTGCGAGGCCTTGGAGTAACAACCTTTTGATTGTGAACCAAGTAAAAAGAAAGTGCCTCTTTACTTTTTACTTTAATTTCATTTCAGTTGCATTCATTACTTTGGTTTTATCGAATCGAAAAGAAAGCTTTACAATCACTATTCACCCCCCCCCTCTAGCGATTCTTTTGATCCAACAGATCACTTCTTGCAAGCCTTCACTCAGAACCCAAGGTGGGGAATCCTTTTTTTATAATGAACACTCTTTTTCTTATAAGATTTAAAATAAAATCTTAAAAGAAGAGATTAAAACCTTAAGAACTTTGAAGAAGGCTTGGGGAGCTTAGAGGATGAGAATTTTGTATGTAGACATTAGTTTCCTCAAGCTTCCAAGCCTCCACTTATATAAACTTTCAGGCATCATTCTGTTTCTGTTCGTTGAGGGTTTCGCCAGTGTTGACCCCATCCAACAACTTCTAACGAAGTCCAATCGCGATCATCGCCACTCAATGACCACCTGATCAGTTAACAGCTAATACCAACAGTCAACTGCTCAAGCTAACATTTGACTGCTTCAAGTGAATAGTCGGCTCAGAAAAAGCTTTTATGCTCATGTCCACTTAAACCAGTCGATTGTCAATCTATGACAGTCGACTGATAGTATCCAGTCGACTGGTATACCATACCAGTCGACTAATAGAGCACAGTTCAGTAGTCGAGTTGTAGTCGACTACTTGACTGGTCCACTGCTTGAGTCAATTTGAGTTATCAAGGGCCAAACATTCGAGCCCAGTCGACTAGTATAAGAGTCAGTCGACTGGTACACTTTAAGTATGACTATTTCATACTTAAAATTAACTGTAATATATCGGAATATATATATATATATAACAAATTAAATAAAAATTAATATAATAATAATTTAATAATAATTTAATTTAATTACGAGATAAATAAAGTAAATTTATTTATCTATTTTATTAAATTGAAATTAATTATTTATTTGTATTTTTGTTGATAATTTCGGGATAAGTTTTTATCAGATTGGACTAAATCTAATTAGATTTATCCAATAATAAAGTTGATTGTTTGAAAAGAAGAGATTTAATTATTAATATTTAATTAAAAAAAGTTCCAAATAATTTTATTAGACTTTGAAATATTCTATTTATCTTATCCGAAAGATATGAAATTTTTTTTGGATAAAATTGTTAGGACTCGGTTAAAAAGAATTAATCAAGTGGATTAATTCAAAGCTTAGTTATTAGCTAGATCAAAAATTTTAGGACTTGAATTAAAAGAATTAATCCAGCTGATTAATTAAAAAAAACCTAGGTTATAAATAAACCTAGGGATTTAGGACATTAATCATTTTCATTAACCTGCCCTCTTCTTCGGTGTCGACTTCCACCCCGCACCTCCGCCCTGCTTTCCACCGCTAGTCGCTGCCTTCTTCCCATTGCTCATGACCTTCTTCCACTGCGCCCGCTGCGATCCACGGCTCTGATTGCCACACCAGCTGTGCGATCCGGCCGGCCCGATAGCGCCATCGTGCGTCTCGCCCGCGATGTCGGCCTCTTCTCCTACCACCATCGGACCTGTCGCGCGCACACGACACCAGATGTGCATGCACCGATCGTCGCTGCCAACATCGGCCGTTGTCACCTCCCTAGCTCCATCCTCGCCACCGACGAAAAATCGACTAGCAGTTGTCCCCTGTTCGCGGTCGCGTCGGTGAGAAACGATTAATCTGCAATTTGGAATAATTAGGAGTTGATTTAATCAATTAATTCAAGTTTAGTTTATAATTAGTTTCGATTAATTAAACAGTTTAATTGACTTATTTAGGTTAATTAATTAACTCTAGGATAATTAATGATTAATAGATTTGTATTTTTACCGGGTTGATCTGGATTATAATTAAATTGCTATGTTATTCATTGTTTAATTAATCCAGATTAATTAGGTTGTGATAAATCCAATACTAGGATCATTTGATTTGAATAAGTTAATTGTGTTTGATTTGATTAAATGGTAAATTGATTAGGTTAACATAATTATGTCAATGGATTAACCAATAATTAAGTTAAGTAATTAGGTTAGGAGCTAATTAAATTAGATGATCCATTAAAAGAATTTGATTAAGGGTTAAATAAAGTAATGGAAAGATTCATAATCGATTAGCTAATAGATTTAGAAATTTACTGATCATTGAGTTAATAATGGATTAATTATAACAGAGTTGGAAGCGGAAGCACATTCTCAGATTTAGAGATAATTAAGACGCTCTGCCATCAGAGGTGGATGGATCTTTAACATCTTTAGAATTGAGTGCATGGTTTTATTGGTTATGTGGTTTACTTATGTTATTGCTAGAATTGCTTTGATACTATATTCGCTGAACCCTTGGATTCTAGGTTTCTTGCTCATCATTAACATGTAGTTATTGATTGATATTACTGTTATATATGCCTATTTATTGTTGAGATATAAATAGGTAGATATTGCTGGTAGATGCTTACCTATTATTTGTTGGATTGGTATTATGATTGGACTAGTGAAATAGTATACTTAAGATAAAATTAATTTTTAGAGAATATATAACTTTTCTTCTGTCTCGGCTGCCAACTATGTCTCCCATTCGTGGTTGAGAGGGTCTGAAGTAGAGGATATATAACTTTTCTCTTGTCTCGACTGCCAGCTATGTCTCCCATTCATGGTTGAGAGGGTCTGCAGTAGAGGATTTATAACTTTTCTTCTATCTCGGCTGCTAGCTATGTCTCCCATTCGTGGTTGAGAGGGTCTACAGTAGAGATTCTCTACTTTTGAACTATGGTTGTTTTGTATACCTATGGTCGATTATGTCTCTCATTCGTGGTTGAGAGGATCTACCGCAGAGTTATACTCTTGGACTACTCGTTCGGAGTTAGTGATAGTTGGATTCGTGTATCGTCTGTAGCTAGATAGCTACCTTACATTTTGATTGCCCACGAGACCCGATCGTGGTAGCATGTTGTTGCGTGGAGTCCATAGCTAGATAGCTATATACTCTGTCTGCCCACGAGACCAGGTCGTGGTAGCATGTCGTTGCCCGCAGATATAAAGTCTTTTATTGCCTATCTGCCCACGAGTCTCGTTCGTGGTAGCATGTGGTTTCACGCAAATAGTGCCTTTGTATTACCTCGAGAGTCACGAGGCTTTGTTGTGGTATCTTGATAGGTATTGCTTGTAGATTGTAGTTAGTTGTATATGTTGTAAGTGTATTTGTTATACTGCTGATCAGGTTAGTTGCAGACTGATATTGGTACTCTGAGGTTTGGATTACTCTAGTTTGTTTCCTTTGACTTCCATTATGTCCATTATATCAATTATGATTATGCACTATTTTCTATCCACCCACTGAGTGGTTGTACTCACCCCCTCTTCTTTTATCCTCCAGGTTAGCTAATAGAGGACGTGTCCAATTGGCTTACCTTCGCGTCGCTCAGAGAGTCCCTTGCCGTGCTGGTTCCACTGCATCGTCGAGATGCCATTTTATTTACTTTTTGTTATTGCATTTTGTTTATAAACTTTAGATTTTGGTCGCAGTTTGATTTGGTGTAATAAAACTAATTTACTTTTAATTGATTTATATTTTAGTCGTGCATGCATGCGGTCCATAAAATAATTATATTTCTATATTATTTCAAAGTTTTTATCTGATTTGGTTCCAGCAATGTATATCGGAATAATTGTCACTAAGGGGCTCCTCCGTCATTTGGATGACGAAGATGCCCCCGGGGCGTGACAATTTTATTGGTATCAGAGCCTAGGTTTGCGATTTCAGTTTGTGGTTTTTGTGTTTCGAGGTTTTCTTTTCCTTTGATTTTTGGACTCTTGTGTTTTGGGACCAGGCAAGCTGAAGGACATCTCTGAGCTATAGGAAAAGTATATCTTTAGTGGTTATTGTACTTTCCTTATGTAATAGGAAGTTGTCATTATGTTCTTGTTAGATACTTGCTTATTGTAGGAAATGTTACCTAGTGAAATTGCCCCTACTCATGGTCATGGACGAGGTCGACCTCGAAAGCGACCTATTGATGTTGCGAGACCTAACCCTGATATCGGAAGTAAGTGTAGACTCTTTAGAGGTGTCGACTGATGTCGAATTAGGAAGCTAGAGTTAGGCCTACTAGCCACCCATTTGGAGGTCAAGGAGTAACCCCTCAGAGAGTATTAGTCCCTACTACTAGTTATTTGTTCATAGATAAGGCGTGTATACCTACACTGGCCAAGACGATGGAGGATTGTTTTACCTTATTTTAGGGATATCGGTCCATGGATTTCTCATGCATGGATGGACAATGTACAAGACTCGCTTGGATACATAACCTGCATGGATGCAGAGAAGGTGGAGCTTGTTTTGTATCATATACGAGATCAGGTCATCACATGGTGGAAGATGCAGCAGATGATTTTCAGAGAACAGAGCATCAAGTGGAAATTATTCTGAGAGGCTTTTGAGAGATATATTTTCTGACCTCTTTCGATATAAGTTGCCATGAGGAGTTTCTAAATCTTAAGCAAGACGATCGAAGCGTCATGGATTACACAATAGAATTTAGTCGACCTTGTAGATTAATTATAATGACACTATCAAGGGAGACTCTAACATCCCGGTATGAAGTAAAAGAGTTGCCCTTAGATTTTGGTAGTCATATATTGACATGAGATTAGACTACCATCCACTGAGAGTAAGGGATTCTGATATATAGGAACTCAACACAAATGCACTAGATCTCACACTTGTCGAAGATGAGAAGACTAGTAACCAATTTAAGATATGGATCAGAGTGGCACAGTGGAAGCATGATGGGTCCATAACCCACAGAGGAGTTATAAAAGAGAGTTTATGCTCTAACAAAGGGATGTTAAGATATTAGGGTGAGCTAAAAGAGTGACGTAACAATTAGGGTTAACTAACTATAGAAGTACATAATGACTTCCATATTTTGTTAATATGGGAGTATGTACTCAATTTATTTATGTTATGAAAGATATAGTTGAAGTTCCAGAGTATATTTCAAGCGTGAAGAATGAAGCAAGGTCATCTACTGGATTGAAGTTGGATGGTAACGAGATTCTGATGAAGCAACTGTTTAGAGTAAAAGAACGACATGTAGATAGGATATCTTGATTAGGGTATATCAAGTAGGAAAATTGGAGACTAAATTTTTATTAGTGGGGGAGAATGTAATATATCGGAATATATATATATATATATATATAACAAATTAAATAAAAATTAAAAAAATATAATATAATAATAATTTAATTTAATTACGAGATAAATAAAGTAAATTTATTTATCTATTTTATTAAATTTAAATTAATTATTTATTTGTATTTTTGTTGATAATTTCAGGATAAGTTTTTATCAGATTGGACTAAGTCTAATTGACTTTATCCAATAATAAAGTTGATTGTTTGAAAAGAAGAGATTTAATTATTAATATTTAATTAAAAAAATTCCAAATAATTTTATTAGACTTCGAAATATTCTATTTATCTTATCCGAAAGATATGCAAATTTTTTTGGATAAAATTGTTAGGACTCGGTTAAAAAGAATTAATCAAGTGGATTAATTCAAAGCTTAGTTATTAGCTAGATCAAAATTTTTAGGAATTGAATTAAAAGAATTAATCCAGCTGATTAATTCAATAAAACCTAGGTTATAAATAAACCTAGGGATTTAGGACATTAATCGTTTTCATTAACCTTCCCTCTTCTTCGGTGTCGACTTCCACCTCGCACCTCCGCCTTGCTTTCCACCGCCAGCCGTTGCCTTCTTCCCATTGCTGCCGCAACCTTCTTCCCTGTGCCACCGATCAGTAGCTCTGGCACGCCACCGTGCGATCGGCCGACAGCGCCGTCGCGTGTCCCCCGCCGTCGTCGTCTCTCCCGCGATCGGACTACTGTTTGTCGGCCTCTTCTCCGACCACCATTGGACCCGTCGTCGCGCGCACGACACGGATGTGCATGCCGGTCGTCATTTGACATCGGTTGTATCCGCCCTAGCTCCATCCTGAGCGAAAAATCGACTAGCGACTATCCACATTTCGGTGAGAAACGATTAATCTGCAATTAGGAATAATTAGGAGTTGATTTAATCAATTAATTCAGGTTTAGTTTATAATTAGTTTCAATTAATTAAACGGTTTAATTGACTTATTTAGGTTAATTAATTAACTCTAGGATAATTAACGATTAATGGATTTGTATTTTTATCGGGTTGATCTGGATTATAATTGAATTGCTACGTTATTCATTGTTTAATTAATCCAGATTAATTAGGTTGTGATAAATCCAATACTAGGATCATTTGATTTGAATAAGTTAATTGTGTTTGATTTGATTAAACGGTAAATTGATTAGGTTAACATAATTATGTCAATGGCTTAACCAATAATTAAGTTAAGTAATTAGGTTAGGAGCTAATTAAATTAGATGATCCATTAAAAGAATTTGATTAAGGGTTAAATAGGATCATTTGATTTGAATAAGTTAATTGTGTTTGATTTGATTAAACGGTAAATTGATTAGGTTAACATAATTATGTCAATGGCTTAACCAATAATTAAGTTAAGTAATTAGGTTAGGAGCTAATTAAATTAGATGATCCATTAAAAGAATTTGATTAAGGGTTAAATAAAGTAATGGAAAGATTCATAATCGATTAGCTAATAGATTTAGAAATTTATTGATCGTTGAGTTAATAATGGATTAATTATAACAGAGTTGGAAGCGTAAGCACATTTTCAGATTTAGATATAATTAAGACGCTCTGCCATCTGAGGTGGGTGGATCTTTAACATCTTTAGAATTTAGTGCATGATTTTATTGGTTATGTGGTTTACTTATGTTATTGCTAGAATTGCTTTGATACTATATTCGCTGAACCCTTGGATTCTAGGTTGCTTGCTCATCATTAACATGTAGTTATTAATTGATATTACTGTTATATGTGCCTATTTATTGTTGAGATATAAATAGGTAGATATTGCTGGTAGATGCTTACCTATTATTTGTTGGATTGGTATTATGATTGGACTAGTGAAATAGTATATTTAAGATAAAATTAATTGTTAGAGAATATATAACTTTTCTCCTATCTCGGCTGCCAACTATGTCTCTCATTTGTGGTTGAGAGGGTCTGCAGTAAAAGATATATAACTTTTCTCCTGTCTCGACTGCCAGCTATGTCTCCCCTTCGTGGTTGAGAGGGTCTGCAGTAAAGGATTTATAACTTTTCTTCTATCTCGACTGCTAGCTATGTCTCTCATTCGTGGTTGAGAGGGTCTGCAGTAGAGGTTCTCTACTTTTGAACTATGATTGTTTTGTATACCTGTGATCGATTATGTCTCCCATTCGTGGTTGAGAGGATCTACCGTGGAGTTATACTCTTGGAATACTCGTTCGGAGTTAGTGATAGTTGGATTCGTGTATCGTCTGTAGCTAGATAGCTACCTTACATCTTGACTGCCCACGAGACCCGATCGTGGTAGCATGTTATTGCGTGCAGTCCATAGTTAGATAGCTATATACTCTGTCTGCCCATGAGACCAGGTCGTGATAGCATGTCGTTGCCCGCAGACATGGAGTCTTTTATTGCCTATCTGCCCACGAGTTCTGTTCGTGGTAGCATGTGGTTCCGTTCAAATAGTGCCTTTGTATTACCTTGAGAGCCACTAGGCTTTGTTGCGGTATCTTGATAGGTATTGCTTGTAGATTGTAGTTAGTTGTATATGTTACAGGTGTATTTGTTATACTGCTGATCAGGTTAGTTGCAGATTGATATTGATACTCTGAGGTTTGGATTACTCTAGTTTGTTTCCTTTGACTACTATTATGTCCATTATATCCATTATGATTATGCATTATTTTCTATCCACCCACTGAGTGATTGTACTCACCCCCTCTTCTTTTATCCTCCAGGTTAGCTAATAGAGGACGTGTCCAGTTGGCTTACCTTCGCGTTGCTCAGAGAGTCCATTGCCATGCTGCTTCCACTGCATCGTCGGGATGCCATTTTATTTACTTTTTATTATTGCATTTTGTTTATGCACTTTAGATTTTGGTCGCAGTTTGATTTGATGTCATAAAACTAATTTATTTTTAATTGATTTATATTTTAGTCGTGCATGCATGCGGTCTATAAAATAATTATATTTCTATATTATTTTAAAGTTTTTATCTGATTTGGTTCCAGCTATGTATATCGGAATAATTGTTACTAAGGGGCTTCTCCGTCATTTGGATGACGAAGATGCCCCCGGGGCGTGACATTAACTCTAAGTCTAGATTAAACTTTTAAGCTCCTCTATCATCCTTGCACCTCAAGGATCCCTCCGAGTCCATGACTCCTTTCATCCTTGTGCTTGCTTTCAAAAATTTTCTTCGGTTTTGTCATGTTTTGAATTCCTCCTTTGCTTAGGTCCGCTTGGACTTACGTTGTGAAGACTATATATTTGAACTTATGCTGTCAAGACCTCACCCTTGGACTTCTTTGTCAATATCCATTTGGACTTATGCCGTTAAGAATATATGCTTGGACTTATGCTGCCAAGTCCACTTTTTTGGATTTTTCTTATCAAGGCTTCACCTTTGGATTTTCCTTAAATATGTTATTTGACATTCACGTTATATCACAAACATTGTCTAACTATAAATGATTATCCAAACATCAATTAATATTTGGAGCATGCTTGCACAAACATTGTGCATTTTATATTTTCGCTATGTTTTATGAGTTTTAAAAAAAAGAAAAAAGTACTTGCACTTTCATCCCCTCTAGTGCATTGCATCGGGCCTACAACTAAGTCTTTCACTCATATTTAATATTCGGTCCAGCTCGACCTACTAAATCTTTTACTTGTCTAGTATTCAATCCACCTGATCTATTAAGAGTTCCACCTGTTAAGCACACAGCATAAACATCAAATCACTATAATATTTAACTTTGAATATTTGACCACATCAAATTTTAAATTCGATCATACGGTGCCCTTTGCACTAACACTGCATGCTTAACAAAAACTACCAAATTATAATAATATTTAACTTTGAATTTTGGTCTATATCAAAAAACAAATTCAATTATATAATACACCCTACGTCAATAGAAGGATGATGCTTGTTAGGTCCTAAAGCCTTAACATGGCCATCGAATAACTTCATTCCTTAGCCCAACCAAGGAAGGAGATCTCATTCCACTAGATATAGGAGGTAGCAGCACGATGATGTACGACACCTGGCTTCGTCAGTCGATACCCTCTACTTTCAGAGTGCTTCGATTATCGGATTATTTTATTTTATCTTAAGATTATCACCATTTAATTAATCATTTTACGTTCCATGGATGGCTCCACTGCGCATTGATGTAGCCATTAGAATTGGTAAGTATAACTGACGGCTAGGCTACATTGCAATCGAGTTACATAGACTTGGGATTTTCAATCTTATGAGTTTTTATCCTACTTTTGTAAATTTTAACTAATAATTCATTCAATAAGCATGCAGGGGCTACTTAATCCTTAAGGTAAGAGGAGGAAAGCGCTAAGATAGATCCCCTTATTAATAAAAGATAATAATTTTGTGCCACTTTGTACAGAGACATTTAAACACAAATTAATAACTCGGAAACTTGAGAGTAGGATAACCATACAGTGGGTTGCCAGAGGAGGCCGCTACCCTGATTTAGACATAGTGTTGATTAGTCATCATTTATCCTCGTCATCCCATCAAAGTCGGGAGATTGATAACACTGGGTTTAGTTTTATTTAATAATTAATAATAATGATGATGCTAATCCTTTCGTTTAAATGCTTGCTCCCAAGGGATGTATATTATTTTATTTCGAATAAAATAAAATAAAAAAAAAGTCTTTTTTTAAAGTTTCAATGACCCTAATTCATTTCCAGTTTCACACCGACGAATCCATCACCGCCTGTTCGCTGCTTCGCATTCTCAAGGTGAATGCTCTTTTTCATAACTAATTACTCCATCTGCTACTCGTTTCAAAGCTCAATAGGTGCGCGGATTCCATGTAATGAAGCAGCACAACGAGGCGGCGGCATGGATGGGGAGAAAGGCGAGTTCAGCTTCAACAACGGCGGCGTTAGCCCCGCGGTGTCGCCGCGCAGCAGGCTGCCTCCGATCCAGACTGCCCGTAACGTCAGTTTCAAGAAGAAGGATGAGATCCCGGACGAGGACGACGGCATCTGCCACGACGACAGCGTGCCTCCGGTCAAAGCGCAGACCATCGATGAGCTCCACTCCCTGCAGAAGAAACGATCCGCCCCAACAACCCCCATCAAGGACGGCCAGCGCGGCCCCTTCGCCACCATCTCCGATGAGGAGCGCCAGCGCCTGCAGCTTCAATCCATCAGGTTAGATTCACGATTCCACCTACCAAATCGCTGTTTCAAATCTAAGCGAGAGAGAGATTGTTACTTGATGCTGGTTGGCGTTGACACAGTGCATCGTTGGCGTCGCTAACGCGGGAAACGGGGCCCAAGTTGGTCAAGGGCGACCCGGCGAGGAAGACGGAGACCCCCAAGATCAGCGCCGTGCACCACCACTACTTCACCCCCACCATTAGTGTCAGCGACAGCTCCCTCAAGTTCACCCATGTCCTCTACAACCTCTCACCGTCAGGTACTACCCCACCCGTGTTCCCTCTAATTTCGCCCCTTCTTGGAGGTTGTTCTCTTTGATCCATCATTAATCAACCAACCATTTTACTATATCTTTCCGACTGTAGAACTGTATGAACAAGCCATCAAGTACGAGAAGGGATCGTTCATAACGTCTACTGGAGCCTTGGCCACTTTGTCCGGTGCAAAGACTGGTCGGGCACCCAGGGATAAGAGAGTTGTGTTTGATGATACCACTGCAGAAGAGCTGTGGTGGGGGAAGTAAGTTTATAGTTTCTATGTAGATCATGCATTCAACTTGTTCTTGCACATAATTCAAGTTCGCTTACCCACTTAATTTTCTTTTGCTGTTACAGGGGTTCACCTAATATTGAGATGGATGAACACACCTTTCTGGTTAATAGGGAGAGGGCTGTAGACTATCTGAATTCTCTGGATAAGGTATAGGAAATACACAACATCCATGTTTCTCATTTCAGCTAGAAACTAGGATTCTTCTTTAGGGGGTTCTTAGAAAAACTTAATTGTGAGATATTGGCTAAACCATGTATACCTTTTGCAGCCCATAGATTTAAACATGCATTTGATTGTCGATCAATATTGGTTAATACAGACTAAGATGGTTTCTTATCAGTTCATTATTGGGACATAAAACAGGGGAAAATCATTTAAGCTATCTATCATTTCAATCATCTATCTTGATCTTTATGTTAAGAAAACACAAAGTCTCGTGTTTGGTTACAGGTTTTTGTGAATGATCAATTCCTCAACTGGGATCCTGAGCATAGGATCAAAGTCAGGATTGTATCTGCAAGAGCCTATCATTCCCTGTTCATGCACAATATGTTAGTATGAACACCAAAAACTGTTGTCACAGAAGATGTAATTGAGTACAGAATTTGTGCATAAACAAACATGCCTCTGCGATTACAGGTGCATCCGTCCTACACCAGAAGAACTAGAAGAATTCGGCACTCCAGACTTCACAATTTATAATGCAGGGCAGTTCCCATGCAACCGATACACGCATTACATGACTTCCTCCACCAGCATAGACCTCAATCTTGCAAGGAAGGAAATGGTAATCCTTGGAACTCAATATGCTGGAGAGATGAAAAAGGGTCTATTTGGTGTAATGCATTATCTAATGCCTAAGAGGCAAATTCTCTCCTTACATTCTGGTTGCAACATGGGCAAAGACGGGAGTGTTGCTCTCTTCTTTGGTTTGTCAGGTAAGGCATCAATTTTATTTTAAAATCATAGTTGTTCTTTCTGCCAAATAAGTTCAGGTGGCTATCTTTTTGCGCATATCAATTTCAGGCACTGGAAAAACAACTTTGTCTACCGATCATAACAGATTGCTAATTGGTGATGATGAACATTGTTGGAGCGACAATGGTGTTTCAAACATTGAAGGTGGGTGTTATGCGAAGTGTATAGACTTATCGAAGGAGAAGGAACCTGACATTTGGAATGCCATAAAATTTGGCACAGGTAAAATTTCATAGTATGCTTCTAAATCTCTGTTGAGCAATTTTGCAAAGTGGTGATTCCATGCAGTGTTGGAAAATGTTGTGTTTGATGAGCATACTCGTGAAGTAGATTACTCCGACAAGTCAGTCACAGGTAATTTAAGAATCTTTTGGTGAAGCAATTCCATAGGAATAGTATAGCCCACTTTTGGATTTTGCAGAGAACACTCGTGCTGCTTACCCAATTGAGTTCATCCCAAATGTAAAGATACCTTGTGTTGGACCACACCCTAGGAATGTTATCCTACTTGCCTGCGATGCCTTTGGTGTGCTCCCACCAGTGAGCAAGTTGAGTCTGAGCCAGACCATGTACCATTTTATAAGTGGCTACACTGCTCTGGTACACACTTCCTCATCCTTAAACTGTTGATGGCAACAGGTTCATGATCTTAATGTAGCTAAGTCAATAGGTGGCTGGCACTGAGGAAGGTGTGAAAGAGCCACAGGCCGCGTTTTCTGCTTGCTTTGGTGCAGCATTCATAATGCTCCACCCAACTAAGTATGCAGCAATGCTATCTGAGAAAATGCAAAAATATGGGGCTACTGGATGGCTTGTCAACACTGGTTGGTCTGGTGGAAGGTAAAAATTCTTCTGAAAATACAAATTACATATTGGGTATGTGTGCTTTTCTTCATTTACTGGAAGAAAAAAAATGAAAAAGAATGGAGGCATCTGTGATCCTTATCTCCAACGAAGCTAATTCTCCATACCATTTGTACGCCTCCAGCTATGGCACTGGCAGTCGCATTAAGCTATCCTACACTCGGAAGATTATTGATGCTATACACTCTGGTAAGCTGTTGACTGCCAACTTTAAAAAAACAGAGGTCTTTGGTTTGGAGATACCAACTCAGATTGAAGATGTGCCGACGGAGATCCTGGACCCTATAAACACTGTAAGTTAACCTTCTGACATCTGTGCTGCTCATCATACTGGCATACTTGATGTGTTTAAAAAAAATGATTCGAGTCCTTGTTTGACCTTCTTACATACCATACATACAGTTTAACAAGTGCTTTGTTTGATGGGCAGTGGACGGACAAGGCATCCTACAAGGAGATTCTGATGAAGTTGGCTGGTCTTTTCAGGAAGAACTTTGAAGTGTTTGCAAATTACAATATTGGCAAGGACAGCAAGTTGACCGAGGAGATTCTTGCTGCTGGTCCCAATTTCTAAGCGTGGTTTGTGGAATTTGTTAAATGGACTATGTGGTATGCAGAGAGGACTCCAGGGTTACAAGAGAAGCTAGAGTTGTGCTTACGAAGTTCAGCCCCTATTTGGTTTGGTTTCTTGAATTAGGTCACTTCTAGGTTTGATAAACACAATGCACTGAAATGAATACAACTTTCCTTTAAAAATTGATGTGGCAAAACATTTCTGCTGCATTGGACACTAAAGTGGATGTCTTAGTGAGGAATGAAATCCACCCTACGCATTGGGCACCAAAGTAATCCGATAACACTGCTCTTCTGATGCTCAAGTCATGTTGATGCTGTGGAAGCCAAGTAATGAAACAGGAATGGAAAATGTTCACTAGAGAGAGATTAGGGTTCATATTAGAACATGTGTAACGCCTCCGACTTTAGTATTATAGGGGATAAATATTTGAATCCTAAACCCTTAGGCTGTTGGGCCCCAGGGATTGTTGGTTGTAGAACAAGGGATCATGGAGGGATGGAGGTGTTATGCCAGGTTATGACTCATAATTGCCAGAATTGCTGTAATTGGGTCCCAAGTAGTACGGGGAGCTAGGGAGATCAAGCTTGGCCTGGGAAGCTCGAGTAGCTAATAGCATCAGAAGAGAGCTCGGCGAGTTTGGAGTGGAAAGCTTTGGGAACTTGAAATGGAGACATCTGGCAGCTCATCCTTGGTGCAGTTGATGATGTACTTTGATGTGTCCAAGAGTTTGCATGCTAATCTGGCAGCAGGTCAGTTAACATGTCGACCTTGTGAGATTTTGATCCTCTTAATCCTTTTAGGACCGTTGATGTTTATAGAAGGATGAATAGTAATTCTCAATTAGTTGTATGTTGTATTCATCTAAAAAAATTAATGGCCGACGAAAACAAAATAAATATAATAATAAAAATACAATTACAACACTTATTTTGATGGAGTCCGAAATTTTCAATTTCTACTCCATAGTTTAATTCTAACGCTATCATTATTATGTCTTTTTTAGTTCTCACCACGATGACATAGTGGCTAAGGCACGGTGAAATTTGTGGATAAGGCAAGGATCGATTTCGAAGGTGGTCTAAAATCCTTTTTGGACTCAGATTATCATGGTCATCACGTTAAGACTCATAAGATTCTTTATGATTTATCTTCCTCATAATAAATATGGGACAGATCGGTATTTCAATCTTTTGCGGATTATTATGTTTTTTTTCTCGAATATCTTTTAGAGAAAAAAACCTTCGTATAATAGGTTCCTTAATAAATAATATAACAAGAATACAAATGTATAAATGAAATATAAAGAAATCAAATAAATAACATAAATCTCATTTTTGTTTTTTTTGTTACTTTGATTGCTTTGGAATACTTTCTAAAGATGTGGAATAAAGCAATATTTTCCTTTCAAAATTCCGAGAACTAAGAATGATTTGTTGGATTCTCTCCAAGTTTATTCTTAGCTATAATGGATATTAACCTACTAAGAGGGAAATTATCATCCCTTGAATTCAAAATAAGGGTTCTTGAATTTCATAAAATAGTGAGAGTTTTTCGTTAATATAAATTATTTGCATTGCATATAAATTCATTTCTTATACAATTCTTTTTTGTATGTCTAGGTTATTTGGATAGAATAACATGTCAGTCTCCATTAACTTAAGATCAATTTTAAAAACCAACAAATTAATTGGATCAAACTTCTTTAACTAACATTAGAACTTGAGAATTATTTTCAAGGTTGAGAAGTTTGTTTATGTTCTTGAAGATGGCCTTCTCTAATCTCATGCAGATAATATTTCAGTGACCAAAAGTTGACCTACCAAAATATGTTACTGACTTTGAGATGACAAGCTGAATTATGTTAGCTTTGATATCTCCTGAGTTGCAAAAACAACATGAGCATATGAATGCTTATACAATTATCTTTCATCTTCATAAGCTATTTGATGAACAAGCTAAATCCGAAAGGTTCAAGATCACTAAGCTTCTCATTCGCTCGAGAATATAAGAGGGTTCATCTGTGGTGTCACATGTACTGAAGATGAATGACTATATTAAGCGGTTGACATCATTAGGGTTTATATTGGATCATGAATTAAGTTTTGACTTAATTATGCACAGTTTGATTGATAGCTATTCAAACTTTTTGATGAACTATCGGATGAACAAAATTGAGTCCATGATACCCAAACTGGTCAATGCCCTCAAAATAGTGGAGTCATCTGTTAAAAAGGAATAGAAAATTGTGATACTGGTTGACTTCTCAAAGAAAGGTTCTAAGAGGAAGTCAAATACTAGCCAAGTGGAAGAAGAAGATAAAAAAGAAAGAACCCGCTTCAAAGGGTACTTTCCATCATTGTGGAAAGGAGGGATATTGGAAGAGAAATTGCAAACATTATCTGGAGTGTCTGAAGAAGAAAAATACATCTGATGCTAAATCTACTTCAGGTATTTTTGTAATTGTGGAAAAGAGGGATATCCTGAGGCAATCACCATAGAGGTTATTAATAAAATTCATTATTTGAGTGTGCATTCTATATGTATTTGATTGGATCTTAAACTCATTTACTGAAGTCCACAGTACGATATATAACATGAGAGAAATAGTGATTGAATTACAATTAGTGAGTATCTCATCTTGTGTAATTATGTAAATATTGAAATTATCCCTAGTCGATGAATTGATGAGATTGGACATCATCAATTTTGTGAGATTAGCACATGTTATGCTCCTTGGTTTATCCAAGCATTCGGTACTCACTGAAAGGAAACATAGGATTGTTGAGAGTGAACATGTGGATGCTAGTTAAGGATAACCAGTGTTTTCTTGACACTTCTAGCACGGTCATGCCTAAAAGGCACGACTCGAGTGTGCAGGGACATGGACATATTTCTGGTCGTGTTGGACATGTCCAAAGAGAAACATGACCTGACCATGCTGAGAGGCATGACCATACCAAAAAGGCACGACCTTGGTGTGTTTGGCAAGGACGACAGTGTGGCAGTCGTGTTGGGTGAAGCCATGCGCAACAAACCGTGTCACATGTTACAACTCGATCGTGTCCCATCCTGACACCTAGATTCTCTTGTTTTGACCATAGATCGATATTTAAAAACACTTGGGTTAGAAAGAAAAGAATCATACCTTTGTGATTCTTCCAAATCTGTTGAAACCTTTAGCAAAACTAACAATCTTTGCCTCATTGGTATCCATGCTGGATTTTTGCAAGACAACTTCGTCAAGCCTACGAGGCTTCCTCGTCGATTGGTGCTAGCCAAGCATGGGGAAGAGTGAGAGGGATCTAGAGAGGGTGAAGAAGAGGTTTTCTCAGCAAAATCAGATCAAAAGACAATCTCTAATGAACCCTTTTCATTTCCCGAACTTAAAGGGATGGCAAAACCCAATCCTCCCCCATGGCATTGTCGTGCTTCACACGACATGGTTGTTCCATAGAGTTCCATGACCATGGAGCACTCCATGGCCAGGCCACGGAGTGTTGTGCCACGACCACAAGAGTCGGGCGTGCTGTTGCACAACCTATGGTCTACTTGTGTCGGCCCCTGACACGATCGTGCTAGTCTCTATGATGCTCGTTTCGCTTCCACAGAATGTTGCATGACCATGCCAACCTTTGGCACGCCCGTGCTAACCTCTGAAACTCCTGTTTCATGTCCTTTTAGTCTTTTTTCATTATCTTTGATCTTGTTGAAGATTATAGGATACAAGCGTAGCAGAAGAGCAATAAAATAAAATTTTATTCTATCTCAGACATCACTGGGGGTTAGGATCTTATGCTTTGACAAAGGTAATATGACAAATATTCATAATACAATTAGAGTATATACCTTTGAGATTCTTTTTGAATCTGTAGAAACTACGAGCAAGACCAACGAGCATTGCCTCTATCAGTATCCATGTCGGATCTTTGCAAGACAACCTTCCAAAGGCCACAAGCCTTCCTCTCCAATCAGTGCTAACCGTATTGGGTTTCTCCTGCACCGCAGAAAGTGTGTGTTCGAATATGTTTCGTAAACATACACACAGCAGATGCAATAAAAGCAATAAATCTAATTTATTATAACACACACATCACACATGTAGGATACAACATGTGTAGACATAATCGCTATTTAAAATTTTTCAATAAAAGGAAACTTATATTAGGTATACCTGACGGATCATGTGTAGCGGGAATGACTCAACCGTAGCGACCCTTGCTAGAATCGCCTATATCCGTATCCACGCCGAGTATCGTCGAGATAGCTTCACAAAGCCACAAGCCTCGTCTTCGCAAAAGTCACTAGCCTCGAGTCGAAGATGATGTGATCCGAGAGACGATTACAATCCGAAATAAATTCGAATCCCAAAATGAGTTTCACAAACTCGCTTGTTGGAAGCGGTTTTCGTCAACCGTTTGACGAAAACTTAACCCTTGACCTATGAGGATTGTCAGAGATCCAATCCCTGGCAAGTAGACCATTGTCGGAGCACAAAACACCAACCAAACGCCCTCTCCACGCGAAGGAGATCAAGTTGTACAAAACTGGACAGCTTGTTGTGGAGGAAGAAGGGGTCGACCAAAGGCTTGGCTGGTTACTACTTGGTCATCGGCGGCCAAGGGAGGTTGGCCGGCGGCTGAGGGTGGCCCAAGGGACGTCGGCAGCTGGTGGATGGCAGGCGATGAGGAGAGGCAGCAGCTCCAATGGACGGCGATGCCACAAAGGTGGGCGACAACCACCTTGGCTTGGGCGGCAAGAAGGAGAAGGTGGAAATGAGGCTAGGGTTTCCAAAACCCTTGAACCAATTAATTCTTCTCGAAAAACCCTTAAGCGATGTTTTTATAGAGAACACATTCTCCTAATGGTCATTAGTTCATAACCAAAACCCGTTAACCCGCTCCAATAACTTAAGTTAAAATAAACCAAACCGCGTTGGTCTATTTTAAGTTAAAACGAACCGAACCAATTTTGGTTCATTCGTTTAAAACAAACCAAACCACTTTGATCCATTTTTCACCATTGGATTAGAACCAAATCAATTTGGTTCATCCATCATGTCTTCATAAGACTCGGCCCATCCATGCTTCCGATGCGACTGAAACAATTTCATACTCGCTCTTTGTTTGGTCCAACCAAACCAAGTCTCTTGATCTGAGAATCCTATTCTCAAACTCATTTTAAATCCTTCGGATTACACTCGTTGTGCGTGTGACCAAATAGGTTCCTGATTTATATTGGTCGTCTATAATTAACCATTAATTATAGAACGACCATGAGTGACACCTAGTAGTACATCATGATCCCCAATTAATCGGAAAATCAACGGATGATCCCAGAACCATTTCTGAAGCTCTTCAGCAGCTACAATGAATCGTGTCCCATTCCTTTCACTCATCTTATACCCACTTGGTTCAGGACATAGTCTATTGTGTCAGTCGCCACTAGATTGACTACGTCACACCTAGCCCAAGTATTACTTCTTCGTCCTCCGAATTCTAGTTACTGCACATGTATCCAAGAGTATCATACTCTAAACATATAATGCTTTGGCAAAAGACTTTAGTAACAATCCGACGAGAGGCCATAGGGTATACATCTCCTCGCAAGGAGTGGTAAATCCTCTGTAGGCTATTCAAACACCTTCAACCACTTCGAATTATACCCAATTATTCTGGGTCCACATCTCCTCGGAGATGCTTGCTTAAGATGTCAAAGCATAAGTCTTCATGACCAAGATAACTTGAATACCGCAAGTCGAAGAAACATCGTACTTAAGTTACTGTAAGAACTTCATTGACATATCCTTATATGTAGAGAACCATATGAAGTCTTACAGCTGGTCACTCCAATGAACTAGTTACCATAACTAGCATCCACGATCAACTCCGGACATCCCAATGTCACCAGCCAGTGAGGAACAACTGCTTGGATAAACCAAAGAGTATACATTGTGCTAGTCTCAACAGAATCGATGGCGTCCGAATCCATCAATTCATCGGCTAGGGATAATTCCAATACATCACAATTACACATGTAGAGATACTCACTAGTTGTGATCCAATCACAAATTCTCCCATGTTGTGAATTGTATTGCGGACATTCAGTAAATGAGTTTAAGATCCGATCAAATACATGAAAATATATATACTCAAATAGTGAATCTTCATTTATCAAATAAATGGTACAACCATAAGGCGATTGCCTTAGGACGCCTCTCATATATTACTAACAAACCAAGTGTGGAGATGAAGAGGAGAGACGAGGAGGAGATGACATAAAACAACCATTGGAGTTCCTGCATCCAAAAGCCACACATAGGGTTCCATGATGAGATGTATTTATACATCTATCATTTAGGGTATCTTTGGACCATTAATAGTTGTCAAATTTATCACATAAACTCAGCAAAATAATCTAACTCATAAAAACTCCAAAATGACAGCTTGTGTCACGCCCCGAGGGAGTCCCCGCCAGACAAAAATCTGGCAGCATCTCCCTTGTACGGGTAACAATACCAATTTTTCATACAAGACCTACATGACCACTATACATCGGTCAACACGATCGGAATCCAAACAACCAATGCAGGTAATAATTAGGCCTCAGGCCATCAATCAAAGTAAATAAATAAAATCTATCACCTCTTGACACTATAAAAAAATGAGGCATTTGGATCGGAATTTTAGAAGCGGTTGGGAAAATGGTGGTAAAGGAGGGGCTTTTAGAAGCGGTTTTCTTAACCGATGCTAATACCGCTTCAATTGAATTTTTTTTTGAAGCGGATTTTTTTTCGATTCTGTTGAGTATATTTAGAATCGGTTAACAAACGGTTCTATATAAATTTTATAGGAGCGGTTTTTAACCGCTCCTATTGTATTAGGAGCGGTTATAACTGCTCCTAATACCGCTTCAATTTACCATTTTTTGAAGCGGATAATTTTTCGATTCTGTTTAACATATTTAGAATCGGTAATTATAACCGCTCCTAATACCGCTTCAATTGAACATTTTTTTAATCTGAAATTTTTCGATTCTGTTCAGTATATTTAGAATCGATTTGTATAATAATTTTAGGATCGTTTAATAACCGATCCTAATCCTTTAGGAGTGGTTAATAACCGCTCCTAAAGGTTTATAAAAATAGGTATTATTGTCTATTATCTCAAAACCCTAAGCAGCCGTACGTCTTGGATTAGAGGGGTGGTCGTATCTTATATTTTATTTTCCAAAAAATCCTAGCTAGCCGGTTTGGATTTAAGGAGTGTATTATTTTACAATTTCATCTCTCTGTTTCAGCAGTCTTCTCTATTCTAACGGTCCATCAAATCAGTTGCGCCCTAGTTTCATCTGGCCTTCTACTTCTTTGTCATAAGCCTTTGATTTTGTTTGTGGAGGTAATTTCTTGGTTTAATTTTTATTATGTGATAAATTTTTTAAGTATTAATGGTGACAAAATTATAATCGATTAGAGTTTGTCTTTTTTAATGAATCCTTTGATTTATCTTTTTTCAAGTTATTTGTATTGTTTTTCAAATTTATTATTATATTTTGTGTATTATATTTTGTTTATTATGCTAAGCTTTATTTTCATATTTTTTTTCCTCTAAATTGAATAATATAAAAGATTTCTTGTGATTTTTTTATTTTATGAAATCATTCTATTTATATATTTGAAAATTTATATTTAGGAATTGTATTTTTATGTTTGTTAAATTCCTTAAAATTGGTATGTGTTTATCTACAAAAGTTTATTTAATTTTGATATATCATATTTCAATGTAAATGTTTAAAAATTATTATGTATTTGGTGATGCAACTCAAGAAGTGACAAGACCATGTCCTTGTTGCAAATGCATAAACTCATCGAGTCATAATCGAGAGACAATACATGAGCATCTGATGATAAATGGTATCTTACAAGATTATCGAATATGGAATTTTCATGGAGAAAATCTAATTGTACAAGATCACGATAACAACCAACTTCGAGATTTAGCGCAACAAGTTCCTGAAGTAACTAGCCATGAACCCTTGGTACAAGAAATGTTGAATGATGCATTTGGAATGCATGAAGGATCTGCAAGTAATGAAAACTGTATTGGAGCATCGACTAGTCATATACCGATGGAGTCTAATGTGAAAGATTTTTATCGACTAATAAAGGAAGGGAAACAACAACTATATACCAGATGCACAGAGTTTTCTAAACTGACATTCCTTATTGAGTTATTTCAATTAAAAGTTAGTGGAAAATGGAGTGATAAGTCATTTACAGCATTGTTGGACTTCCTTCGTCAAGTACTTCCAGCTGAAACTCAAGTGCCTAAGTCTTTTTATGAAACAAAGAAATTAATTTCTAGTTTAGGACTTCATTATGAAAAAATACACGCTTGTCCAAATGATTGCATAATTATTGGGGGGAAAGTGAGAATGAATAGGCTTGCAAAGTGTGTAATCTTTCAAGATGGAAAAATTTACAGAAATCATCTAGGAGGTCATATAAAGGTGGAAAAAAACGTCTTGTGGTTAATATTCCAGCCAAAGTCTTTTGGTATTTTCTATTGAAACCAAGATTGCAACGATTATTCATGTCATCCAAGACGTTTGAAAGTATGCAATGACATTTCAAAAAATGAGTTTTGGATGGAAATCTAAGGCATCCAGCTGATTCTCGAGCGTGGAAGGAATTTGATGAATGACATTGTGAATTTGCATCTGATCCTAGAAATGTATGCTTGGGACTTGCTGCTGATGGTTTTAATCCATTTAAAAATCAAAGCACTGCACATAGTACTTGGCCTATTGTTTTGATGCCTTATAATTTGCCACCTTGGGAATGCATGAAGCCTCATTCTATTATTTTATCCACCCTTATTCCAGGTCCAAAAGCACCTGGAAATGATATCGATGTGTATTTACGCCCTCTATTTACTGAATTAAAAGATTTATGGGAAAATGGGATTGCCACATTTGATGCTTGTAACAAAGAAATGTTTCAAAATGCATTAATTTGACGATTAGTGACTTTCTGGTTTGGGATGTTTGTCTGGATGGAATACATATGCCAAGAATGCATGTCCAACTTGTGCTGATAAGACAGATGCATTGTACCTAAAACATGGCAAAAAGTGGTCATTCAGAGGGCATCGTCGTTTTCTACCACTAGATTTAGAAATTCGAACAATGTTAAGTTATGGGCAACCAGAACAACGCGAGTTAGATTTGGCTCCATTATCTGGATCTGATGTTCTACGAATGACCTTAAACAAGAATGTGATTTTTGGTAAGAGTAATGCATCAAAACCAAATGTGAGAATGAAAACAGGGTCAATTGAACAAATGTGGAGAAAACAAAGCATATTTTTTAGTCTGCCATACTGGGAATTTAATTTGATCCGACATAATTTGGACCCTATGCATATTGAAAAAATGTTTGCGACAACATTATTGGAACACTTTTAGATGATTCCAACAAGAGTAAAGATAATTATGCTGCACGTAGATATTTAAAGATTTTGGGTATTATGAAACAACTATGGCCCCGAACACAATCAGATGGTAGAGAGTATTTGCCACCTCCATGTTATTCTATGTGTAAAGCTGAAAAAAAGATATTTTGTTCAGTATTGAAAGATATTCGTGTCCCTGATGGTATGTCATCTGATATTTCAAAGTGTGTGGATGTTGGACGTTGCAAGATTATGGGCTTGAAAAGCCATGATTGTCATATCATGATGGAACAATTCCTTCCAATTGCTCTTCATCGGGTGTTGTCAAAAAAGGTAACTGCTCCACTTATTGTTTTGTGTGAATATTTTAGAACAGTGTGTGCAAAGTCCCTACAAGAAGAAGAATTACAGAAGGCTGAAGAAGGAGTTGTTTTGGTTTTATGTCAATTGAAGAGAATATTTCCACCATCTTTTTTCACAATAATGGTTCATTTGGTGGTACATTTAGCGTATGAAGCCAGAATTGTTGGGCCTGTACATTATCGATGGATGTATCCAATAGAAAGGTACTTGGGAAAACTTAAAAATTTTGTCAGAAATAAAGCACGACCAGAGGCCAACATTGTAGAGGCATATTTAGCAGATGAATGTGTTGTGTTTTGTTCACGTTATATAGAGGGTAACATCTCATTCAACAATCATGAAACACGACATAAAGAGACACCAAATATTGACTTTCCCACACTTTCGATGTTTCCACAAGTAGGGCGACCAACAAAAGGACTTTAAGTACTTACCTTGGATGACAAAACTTTAACTCAAGGTCATAGATACATTCTCTCTAATTATACAACCTTGCAACCATATCGTGAGTAAGTATTACATGTTGAATACCATATTCTATCTCATTTTTTTGCATAATGTTTTAATTTTTCTAATTATATATTAGTGTTGACATTGAACAGTGAATTAAAAAATGAACTGAAGAGAAGACATAGATATGGTCGTCGCCCAAGTAATTCTCAATTAGATGATATGGTTAGAATGCAATTTCTAGAATGGTTTGCAAAACGAGTAAGTAATATTTGTTATTTATTTTTTATTACAGATTCATAATAAATAGACTTGTGACTTTTTTCTTTACAAATTATATGTGTACCTTACAAGTTGATCGAGTAAATGAACGGATTGATGACTTAGATCTTAGGGTGCTTTCACGTGGTCCAAATCCAGTAGTATTTAGTTATCATAGATTCAACATAAATGGTTTTGCATTTCGCACGGTAGAATTTGAAAAAAACAAAAAAGTGCAAAATAGCGGAGTCATGGTGCCGGCGATGCATGATGATGATCATGAGTCAATCTATTATGGTCAACTAACTGATGTCATCTCACTTGATTATGGTGGTTGTGGACGAATTGTTCTCTTTCGATGTGATTGGATTAACACTATTACCGGTTTGAAAATTGATCCATTTGGATTTACAATGGTGAATTTTTCACGCTTGGTACATATAGGAGAACTTGATGAGCATGAACCTTTTATTTTGGCTATGCAAGCTCAAATGGTTTATTATGTTCGTGATCCAAAGGAGGAGGATTGGTATTGTGCCATTCGTCACACACCAAGAGATACATACAACATTGGCAATGAAGATGATATGGATACAATGTGTTTTATTCATAATAATTTATATAATATGGAATCGATATTAAGTGATGTAAATAAAGTAGATGTTGAATTAATTAGAACTGACATTGAGGGTTCAATAGTTTATGTTCTTCCGGTTGTGAACAATGAAACAGATGATGAATACTTTGGTTGATTTTTGTATTTTCTTTCATTATGTTGAAACTATATTTAGAATTATGAAACTCTCGAAGATGTTCAGTAAATTTTCATCCTCTATTTTTGTTACTGTATTGTTCGTATTCTTTGCAACTCGAACACTGCAAAGATACTCTTTCTCCATTATCAGATTTAGATGAGTTTACGATTCTTCCACTCTTTTCAAGATGAGAAGTAGATTTTTGGAATTTGATAGGCTTGGATTTTAATTAGCACTACTGTCTTTTTTTCGTCCATTTAGATAGCTAATGGTACCAAAAATAGAGGTTTGGAAAAAGATTAACTTTTAGAAGCGGTCAATTTTGACCGGTTCTAATGGGAACCTTTAGAAGCGGTAAAATTTAACCGGTTCTATTGGCAACGTATCAGGAAAGGTTTTCGACCGCTCCTAAAGGGCGGTACCGGTTTCCCTCTTCTTCGACGAAAGGGCATGTAACGACCGGGCCCCTATTGGCGGAATTCGACGACCCCTATTGGTCGACGACCATCGCCCCTGTTGGCGGAATTCGACGACCCCTATTGGTCGACGACCGTCGCCCCTGTTGGCCAGTCGTTACTCACATGGACTTCCCACCCCTGGAAGTGGGTTTTTGCCTTCCCCAGGATTCGAACTCTAGACCTCCAGGCTAAGTACTAAAGTTTATGAATCCTGGTAACCAAAAACCCACTTCCAGGGGTGGGAAGTCCATGTGAGTAACGATCGCACAGGCGACTTCGCCGACCAATAGGTCGCCGAATTCGCTAACAGGCGACGGCCGTCGACCAATAGTCGCCGATCGCCAATAGCGTCCGTTAATAAAGTTGTCACGCCCCGAGAGCATGCCGAGCCGAAAATCAAACGGACGGCATCTCCCCTGTACGTGGCAACATTTCGGGTTAATACAAGGCCCGTAGGCCCACAACAACAACAATATATATATAACAAATAATAGCAGCAGAAATAAAGAGCACATACCCATAACATACATACCAAAAACATACAGGTGTACACCACCTGACAAATCCACAATCATAAAACCGTAAATAAAACGACTACACAAATAGAGTCCACGACATCAGGACAAAATCCATAACAACAACAAGTCCATACAAATCAAAGTCCAAGACATAACCAAAAACGAACTCCTCGGGAGACTCGGAAAACGGAGATGGGATGGATCGGTCGCGACTCCAAGTAAATCCACACGAAGACCTCTACATTGCGGCAAAGAAAAACCCAGTCGGTGGTGAGTAAAACTCGTGAGTGTCGAGAAAACATGTAAATATATGTATCAATATTACATGTCATTCAACAGTTTAATCTACTCGTACAACAAGTATACATCAGCATAACAATAGATATGCATGCATATACTAAATAAACTGAACATCAACGATGCTGACATACCTGGCAGTCAGCTACTCTATCCTGATCCAACCTGAGCATATAATCACATCATAGGGTATAAAAGTATAGTACTAACACAATACCCTAACCTGAGTCAAGAGTATCACTGTGAATATCCGATAGGTATACAAGTATCAACCTACTACCATACAGGAAATGCAGTATCATGTATGAATATGTACAAACAAATGCAACAAGCATAGTACATACAAATGCATCATTAAAGTGAGTATACATATAGACTGTATCTGTATGTATACTAATCACCATCATTCATATATATATATATACAAGCAGGTATGTATATATATATAATCATATGCAAAACACCGTATGATACGGCAATGCAACATGCATGGTCATGCCTGCGCACCCCTACTCGCTACCACGACCCCAGTGTGGCCTAGGTGGCACGACATGACAACTATCCCGACTCACCGCCACCACTCTCGGTGACCGGGTTGGGTAGTATGATCCAAGAGCATATGAGCGTAAGTAGCTCGCACGCAATGGGGGTCCTACGCGGTCACTCCGACTAACACTACTAATGAGTGGTCGAGTACCACGCACCCAGGACAACTGCACGCAACTCCAACTACCATCGTCAATAATGGTAGAGTGCGGCACAACAAATGCTATGCCCTCACACCAGTTACTTCTCTGAAAGTAACCTGGGAGGCAGGATGACTGACGACTCTCTCTCAACCCCAAGGGGAGACGATGTCGTCAGTATGCATGCAATGAAATGAGTCTTGTCTCACATCTGGAACATCTACCCTAGACTCTCTGTCCAACCAAGAGTCACACCTAATTGATCGATACACTCTCTACCCCAGCAGAGAGTCACTCATCGATCATGACAAGCTAGGACCATCGGTCCGAGCTTAGCGACCTGGCCCACGACTCACATGACCATTCACACAACCCGTGGTTGGTGAATAAATGTGTCACATACAAGTATGGAATAAGTCCTACATCTAGGGTCATACTTATCCACAGAGGATCTTTTTGCCAAATTTACAATTTAGGTCATCCTCCGTACTCTAACATCTACACCCTACTAAACCGTTCGACCTACTTACATCACATCTGTAAGTTCTAGATCATGCTAGGGAATATGTGTTATCAATAATCGAGCACACATATATATCAACGGTAAGTTCAAGCATACGATAAACAGAGTATGATCAAGGTAATATGAACACCTAACATGTTCATATTTATATCTAAATCTGGAAATCATTACATCTACCCGACCGGTAGAAAATTACCTACCTATTTTTGATGACTTGTCTGAGAATACAAGTTGTCTCCACATCCGTGAACCAGCCTCATATCAAGGTCCTGAAACCGTAGAATACCAATATAATCAGAAGAACCCTAGTCTCCACTAACTACCAATATAATCCAATAATGACATATCCAGATCAGTTTACTAAATTAAACTGATACACAACTATGAACAATCAAATCTCTACTTACCAAGCCTTGTTTCCATCTGTTCAACTTCTTGATCCTCATCAGATCTGAATCCAACAATCAGATTGGAAATGAATTCCAACATTGATCTACCAATCCTACAAAGATATATATATATATAAACACACTGAAATCCATATCACAATAAATAACACCACCAACAAGATTACTCTAAGTCTAATTTCATATTCATAACATTCAAGCTAAAACTTACCTAGTTTATCTAGCCCAGTTCCTTGATCCCAACATAGACATTCACAGCTGGATCAATCAGATTAATTCGGGTGAAATCCCTACACGGATCCGATACAAAGTCTTCAAAGCACCCCTTCACAAAATCCAAGTCAGAACTTCCTCTCATAGCCTACCATCTCAGAGCTTTAATCAAAGGAAAACAGAACAACACGAGATCATTACCAGAAATTGGATGCGCCGGCGACCTTGGAGGCAATCCACAGAACAGGCGATGGAGTTTCGATCGCACGGATACCGGAGCAAATCCACGATGGCGGAGTAGAGGAGGCGGAGATCCAACCCTAGAGAATGAAATCGGAAGAAAGGCCGGAGATGCGCTATGGGCGGTGCAAGGTGTCGCGGTCGCGGTTGCCGACGGCTATGAACGCGAACGTGCGGAATGGCGATCGCAGATGGAGGCAAATCGACTACCGAGGCGTGGTCGGGCGCGCGAGGGAGGGGCAGTGATGGAGGCGCGGCGACGGTGAGTGGAGCGACGGTCGCGGTTGCGGCCACCGAGCGCAAGGGCGGCCGCGGCGCAGCGGCGGTGTGATCCCGAGGTCGCGGTGTGACCTAGCGGTGGCGGTATGGCTACGGCGAAGGGGCGGCGGCAGATCTCTCGCGGCGGCGAGCGACGTGGAGCAGCGCGGCGAGCTGCGTGGAGGGGATCGCGAATGGGAAGAGGAGGAACGGGCGATCGGGAGAAATAGGGGAGAAGTCGATCGGACCGAGAAAAATAACGAAAATCAGGTTTGAGTTCGAGTGTTAAAAATCGATCAAATGATTGAGCTAGCTCAAGTCTAATTCAATCATCTATTTAAACCTTAATCCTCCTCCTAATCAATCATATGAACTCTAATTAATTCCAGAAAAATTTCTAAAAATAAACTCCTGAAAAATTCTACAAGATATTTTTATCAATTAACAAGGAATATTTTATTTTATTTTATTTTTTTTTTCTGGTATTTTACATTCTCCCCCACTTATAAAAATTTGGTCCCCAAATTTCGTACTAACATGCAAAAAAAATTACTTTAAGCAAGTTTCCGAAAGGACCACATACATTCTTCAAGTGAACAAATAAGACTATCGAGCCCGGATAGTGTCTTCCAGCTCCCAAGTAGTCTCCTCATCAATATGATGCTGTCATCCAACCTTTACGAGTCGGATGGTTTTCGTCCCACTATTGTCCCTCCTTGCGACCCAGGCTCCACCCTAGGGTCTCCTCGTAAGTCACATCAGGCTGAAGTGGAATTGCTACCTCCTTCAGAACAATGATCAACAAGTGACACGTATTTCCTTGGTATAGAAATAGAAAATACGTTGTGAACACTCGTAAGTGTCGGAGGTTAAGCCAACCGATAAGCTACACCTCCATAATCCACAACACAAGATCTGAATAGATCCTCCAACGCCTAAATGATACACTCAGACTGTTCATCTGTCCGCGGATGAAATGTTGCACTAAGCCGAAGCTCTGTGCCCATAGTCTGATGCAGACTCTGTCAAAATCGCAAGATAAAATGTGGGTCTCTATCAGATATAGTACTCAATAGTACCCCACGCAATCCGATAATCTTCCGACAATACAACTCTGCCAGATGATCCAACAAGTACGACCCACGAATAGAAAGGAAATGAACTGATTTGGTCAGTCGATCCTCAGTTGGGAGAGCGTCAGACTGAAGATCTGAAGGTCGCGTGTTCGATCCACGCTCACCCAAATCGCATCATGTCCTTTACGGGTCCTAGGCAATCCCGTAACGCAATCAATCGTGATATGCTGCCACTTCCATTCCGGAAATCGGAATTTTCTAGAGCAATCCATCGAGTTTTTGATGTTCAGCCTTCACCTACTGGCATACTAAACATCGAGCAGCAAAATCTGCTATAACTCTCTTTATACATTCCACCAGTATAAATGTTCAACTCTTGGTACATCTCAGTACCACCAAGGTATATAGCCCATCTCGAATGATGTGCTATCTGTAACGACTCTTCCATGATTGTTTGCGTGTCCGGAACACACTATCCTTATCAGAGAAGGAGAATTATGTTCTCAAAAGAGAGTCCATCAACCATCCAAGATACACTTCACCACACACTCTGTAAGTGCATGGGAGACTATAGCGACCAATTTCTCAAGTTGCAACTGTTCGCGTTCCCGCAACTCTATAGTAGCTACCCAGTAGCTAGTTAAAATCTCATGAGCATTCCTGCTCCATACAATTACAAATCCAGATAATAACTACTAAAGTCATGTCATGTATATGACAGACTATCTCGTAGTTTCTTAACTGACGTAGGCATAAGATATGTCTCATTCAACTGCATCGGAATCATTCCGATCCCTGAAACGATGCATCTGCGTACAATATCCTGTTGATCCACTCCGGAAGGATCAACCAATATTTGCGTAAAAGTTAACCGTCATCTAGGTCCTGTAAACTGGTATGCGATCTTCGATACCGGACTCTTTCCGCAATCATTTCGATCGCCTACTCCATTTGCCTAAGCAACAGCAAGGCTAGGAGTTTATCCGAATGCTTTCGGATTATACGCACATCTGAGAGACAAAATCATACTATAATCTCAATAATTTGACCATCCGTAAGGATATGTCTACAGTAAAGATATGTCTATCAGAGTCTAAGGGAATCCCTTGACTTCTTAATTGTTGGTCCACATCTCACCTGACGGTAGAGATACCACCGACCCACCAGTCGATGTATAAGAATCCTTCTAATCCACACTAGGAATGTTCTAGACAAAGATACTCATAAACTACAAGTATCTCTCAATATATTAACTCAGAGGGTAAACTAGAGTAATACCCTGAACGATCAAATATCTGTCGATCCGATCCCAAAGGCTCCACGCAGGTCTCGACCTTTCTCCGAAGAGAACAAGATCAGATCCAACAGTCCGCGACAAAGCGGTCGCATTTCTGCGATGAGTGATCTGAGGATCTTGCTAGATCATCTGATCACATCACTTAATCCTACCAGCTACAACTGAAAATTACCGAATAGATACGACCATCGTCGTATACTCTATCCTCTGTACAAAGTCAATCCACATCTGGAGGTAACTGTTGTTGTCTGCATGAGTCTTCTACGATGTCTTCTGCTGATACTGCTTCTGTGCTGATCTCTGCTGAAGGGGAGTATCAAGGAACTCCAACCACGCCTGACGTAGTAGGTTGTTGCTGATAAGGTAACCCACATTTTCTGTTGTCGAGACGATGCATCTTCCTCCCGGAACACCATCGATAGTCTTCCACTGAATCTTCAAGGTACACCGTGAACCAGCCTCATATCAAGGCGACAGAACAACATGAGATCATTACCAGAAATTGGATGCGCCGGCGACCTTGGAGGCAATCCACAGAACAGGCGATGGAGTTTCGACTGCAACAGTGACAGCCGGAGCAAATCCATAGTGGCGGAGTAGAGGGCGGCGGAGATCCAACCCTATAAATCGAGTTCGGGGGAATCAACAGCAATGAAATCGGGAATGCGGTGGCCGTATGGCGAAGGTCGCATTCGAAGCGGCAGCGCGTGGCGATAGCTGCGATGGAGGCAAATCGGCGGTGGCGTGGTCGAGGCGCGCGAGGAGAAGCGATGATGGAGGCGCGGCGGCGGTGAAGTGGAAGCGGCGGTCGCGGTTGCGGAGGCCAGCGACGCGGCAGCGTGGCGGGCCGACGGAGGCGTGATCTTGAGAGGCTGCGGCGACGGCGACCAATGATGGCGGTATGGCTACGGCGAAGGCGTGGCGGCAGATCTCGCGCGGGCGGCGCGGAGCGGCGCGAGCTGCGTGGAGGGGATCGCGAATGGGAAGAGGAGGAACGGGCGATCGGGAGAAATAGGGGAGAAGTCGATCGGACCGAGAAAAATAACGGAAATCAGGTTTGAGTTCGAGTGTTAAAAATCGATCAAATGATTGAGCTAGCTCAAGTCTAATTCAATCATCTATTTAAACCTTAATCCTCCTCCTAATCAATCATATGAACTCCAATTAATTCCAGAAAAATTTCTAAAAAAAAACTCCTGAAAAATTCTACAAGATATTTTTATCAATTAACAAGGAATATTTTATTTTATTTTTTTTTTCTGGTATTTTACAGGACAACCTTTAGAAGCGGTAAATTTTGACCGGTTCTATTGGTAACATTTAGAAGCGGTATATTTTGACCGGTTCTATAGGCAACATTTCAGGAGCGGTTTCCGACCGCTCCTAAAGGTTTACCGGTTTCCCTCTACTTCACCGAAAGGATATTGGCAACCTTTAGAAGCGGTATATTTTGACCGGTTCTATTGGCAACATTTCAGGAGCGATTTTCGACCGCTCCTAAAGGTCGTCCTTTAGGTTACCGGTTTCCCTCTTCTTCGACGAAATTATTTTCGTATTCCCGCGGCTATATCTCCGTCTCGCGTTAAGCTCCCGAAATCCGTCTCCCGTCTCGCAAAAACCTAACTTTCTTTCCCCCTGCGAGCCCACTGGCCGTCTCGCAATCATCTCCTTAGTTCGCCGTCGGCCGCAGTTCGTCTCCACAATCATCTCCTCAGTTCGCACCACAGTCCACCGGCCGTAATCCGTCTCTGCAGTCCGTCGATCGAAGTCCATCTCCGTAGTTCGTCTCCACAGTCCGCCAACCGCAATCACCCGCATCGATCCGCACCGCGATCGCGGCTGCTTATCGCCATCCCGCGATCCACGGCCACTACGCCACCATTATCCGTCGCCGTACCGATCGCCGGGCCAGTTGTCCGTCGCCGCCCGCAGTTCTTATTCAAGTAATATTTCGCCCTAAAACTTTACACCCCAATTCTTCAACTATCCACCCTTCTTCACCTTTCAATTGTTCACTTTTCCAAACATGAACTGTAGAATCTGCACAAGAACAAATTAATTTACAGATCTAGGTTGAAAAACAGGATTAATGCAGCCAGAGATTCCTTTACCAATGAGTTCTTATAAAGCCTTTTCTTTTAACATTTGGAGGTAGCAATTTACATGTTACCTAAAACAATTAAGCATCATTGGCAGTAAAGATGGTGCGAAATTTGTTGATTATGCTTTTCACCTTTTTGGCAATCTTTCAATTGTTGTCACTTTGATTTCTTATTAGTTTGTTTAGCTTACCATATTATATGCTACTCTTATACTACCTATGCAATGGGAAATAGGATAATTTTTCTATTAGTTTGTAACTGATTTCTATATTATTTTTAGGTAACTTTCGAAAATGGCAAACAAAATAATACGAAAGCTACTCCAAAATAGTCAAAGACGATCTAGGGGAGAAGAATCAATTAATAGAAGAGTTGATGATGAAAATGAATCACAAGACACAACATCCCATTCACCATTAGAGATACAAAATGATACACAAAATCATGAGGTTAATGAGCAAGGTGAAATTTTTTTTTTGGATATGAATAGTGATTAGTTTTTGCAACACCAAGTGAAAATTATATTTTTCAGAGGAAAATGAGGTCATGTCTTCATCCCAAGCTCAACAAAGAAGACGTGGAAAGACTATTATGAGAGATATTCATGCTTTACATCCTGATCATGTGCTAGTAGTGAAATTCAATGAAAGGGGACAACCTTACGGTGATTTACAACCGACACTTACAAATTTTATTGGGACTATTGCACGGAATGGACTTGTGTTGCCTCTAAACTTTTTAGATTGGAGAAAAATGTCGACAAATCGCTTGAATGATGCATGGGACCTTGTTACTGTAAGTTGACAAGTGTTAATTTCAAATTTGAATTTAAGGCATGCACATATTTAATTTTATGTTTATAGGCACGTTTCTGTATCCCCAATCGCCATAGAAAAGTTATAATGCAAATGATGGGAACCGCATGGAGACGGTGGAGGACTAAAGTGAAAGCTACATCTTATGATTCAAATACTCTACTAGAAGAGCTTGTTGCAATACGACCCATTCCTCATGGGTTGACATTTCAAACTTGGGAAGTTTTATGTAACTATTGGAAGTCTACTGAGGTACAATTAGTATTAATTGTTTTTGATATATGTTTATAGATGTTATAATTTATTATAAATTTTTGTGTCAGAGAACTTCAAAAATCAATAGAGAAAATGCAAACAAAAAGAAAGGGACCCATGCACAAGGATGCACTAGTATTCCATCGTTGGAATATAAGTTCGTAAGAATCAAAATTATTTTTTTTCTTCTTTACAGTTAGTTTCTCACTGCTCATTTATTGTTTTAAACTTTAATTCTCTTATCCTTGGTGTTAAATGTGAATTTATTACCCTGTTAATCTCAAGAGAATGGTAGAAAACCGAGTCGTATTGAAATACAACAATTAAGTCGAAGAAGTAAAAAGAAAGGAGGTGCTCCTATTGACGATGAGGCAATATGAGTTGAGGTAAGAATAATATATTTTACTCTTTAAGTTGGCTTTTATTTTTTTTTTTCATTCTATTAACATTTTATTTTCTTGTTAGAATTTACTTAAATAGGTTGTGGATCGTCACCTCCAAAATAAACCTGAAGGAACACAACCAATAGAAGTACACGAGGAGACATTTCGGTAACAATTTACTTATAATTTAATTTTTTTTATAGAAGTTAAATATGGTTCAACTTTAATTATGTTTTTTTATATAGTGAGGTTTTTGGACCCGAGCACTCTGGTCGAGTTAGATGTTTAGGAGCTGGTACGCCACCTAGCCAAGTGTTCCCAGAGTAATGTAAATGCAACTCAATGTACTGGCAAGATTATCACTCTAATTCAGATTTAACAGATAAATTTAGGGAAATGGGAGAGAAAATTAAAGAAATGAAGTTGCGAGAAGCACAACGGCAGACGGAAATAGAGGAGATGAGAAGACAGATGCAAGAAAATAATCAGTTTCAAAATTTTGCACGAGTAATGCTAAATATGATGTCTGGAAGTGCTGGGGGCTCTCGTGGACCTGAATTTTTATCGGCACAAGTAATAACATTTCTCACACAAACAAAATAAAGGAAAAAAAGTATATTTATAATTAAGTACATGATATCAAATTTATTTATTTTTGTAGATGGCAGCTATATTTACAAATATTATGCAACAATAATTTCCATCGACTGCGGAAGAAAATAGATATAGATCCTCCCCATCACCAGAACCAGATGACTAGAGAGAATTTTGAATGCAATCGTTGAGGTTGGTTTTTAAATACATATGTTTCTATTAGAGTATTTAATATTTTTATTTTTTAAATACATATGTTTCTATACTTGCCATATCTGAACCCAACTCCTTTTGGCAGTATTGCACTGCCACAATGTTTGAAATGATTTTTAACTAATAATTTGTTTTCTATGAAATGGGGTTAACTTGCCTCTAAAGAACAATATTGTAGTTCAACAAACTAGGATTTGAATCAATTTTGGTGAACTATATAGAATTAGCCTGTTCTTGTGTTTTATTTAATTACTTTGTTTCATTTTTCATGTAAACATTATATCAGGTATAGGATTTTTAGAATTATATGAATTGATGATATTACATTATATCAGGTATATGGACACCAATAATGTCACGCCCCGAGAGTATGCCGTGCCGAAAAGCAAACGGACGGCATCTCCCCTGTACGTGGCAACATATCGGGTTAATACAAGGCCCGTAGGCCCACAACAACAATATGATATACACAGATATCAACATCTAAAATGCAGCGGAAACATACAACAGATAAAACAATATACAATGACCCAACTGTGCACTCCGGAGTGACTTGACACAACAAGAAACATAATAGAAGTCACATCGAAAGCCAAATACATACAACACGTCCGTATATCACAGATACGGAAATAATACAGGTTAAAACCACAAAATGACAATCCGTAGAAATACAACAATACGGAAGACATGTCCATTCGTCCGGTGTGAGATGGGATCAGCTGGCGGAGCTCCGAACGTCCAAAGAGTCTTCTACCTGTTATCTGGGCGACAGGAAGCCCAGGGTCCAGGGGTGGTGAGTATAAACTCAGGGGTAATATATAGAAGTGCATGAACAACATATAAGGATAGATCTACAAGTATACATGTGAAGATCTACAGGTATACAGCATGAGTCCAATAGACATACTGATCTAAGCATAGTAATCGGTAATCACGGATATATGTCCTACTCATAGCATAAATCAATCGATCAATCGACATAAAGTAATGTACGCATCTGCACGCCATTGTCCTCCATATGATAGATCATCACGAGCGTGTATACTATAACATAACCATATAACGTACCAGGTCAATCCCATACCTGACCAATACTCAGACATATGAACAGTATATGATCACCTGTATAATAACTCGGTCCGTACCACACAATGACATGATGCTCATCAAATGCATATAACAGTCTGAATCAACCCATGTATCATGCTCAACACATAGCAGTAAATAAAATGCAGATGGCATGTATCATGATGGACAATCATATGCAGCAATCATAGCTCAATCAAATGCAGCATCTCACAGGCATATGTAAAACATATATCAAATACATACATACATATATATATCAGCAATGCATATGCATGGTCACTGTCTGCGGACCCGTCCAACCATGACCCCAGAGTGGCCAGGGTGGCACGACAAATGACAACTAGCCCGACTCCAGCTGCCACCACTCTCGAGTGGCCGAGTTGGGTAGTATGACTGAGTAGCGTATAAGCGTAAAAAGCTAACTACTCCTAGGGGCCCCTACTGCAAGCCACGCTGTCCCTACCCATGAGTAGACAAACGCCGCACACAGGACAACTGCACCTCACACAACCACCGTCTATAGTGGGCGAGTGCTAACACCACTCTGCACAGTGGCCAGGTGCGCATCTCCAGCTACCACCATCCATAGTGGCCGAGCGCGGCACATCCAATGCTCTACCCTCAACCCTGCTACCACTACCCCGAGTGGCCGGGGAGACAGGATGACTGACGACTTGTCTCAATCCACAAGGGAGACCCAGTCAACAGCATGCATGCAATGTGATGATGCATAGCTCCATACATGTATCCTCGCGACACTCCCTATCTGTAAAATACGGTTTTTTTTTAATTAACCCCTTTAATTAATTTGGATTTAATTAGTGGGTTAATTGGGTTGGGAAATGGGCTTGAAATTTGGACTGAGCCCATTGGGCCCAATCCATTGGGCTAAAGCTATTGGACTTGGGCTTGGGCTTGAATTAGAGTTGGGCTTGAAATTGGCTGAATCCAATGGGATTGGGCTGGTTTAATCGAATTGGTTGAACGGTATTAAAAAGCCGCCGAACGAACCAAATGTATCGCGATCCCCATTTCTTCTTCTCCGCGCCTCTGCTCCGACCGTCATTCTCTCCTAGCTAGCCATCCCGCGATCCCCGATTCTTTTTGCTCCGCTCGACCGCGCAGCTCCTCGTCGCCGGCACCTCCTCATACTCGTCGACCGCTTATTCGAGAGGCCGACTCGACAGCGTCTTCACCGGTGAAGCTGAGATCAGGCGTCGCCCTTTCATCGCATCGCGAGGATGATCCAGTTGCCGCTTGAACCTAGCTTGTCGTTGATATCTCTGCCGACGACGAGGGAAGCCGGATCGACTTCGTTGACATCGCAGCTAGGGTTGGATCTGGATCATCGACGTTTAGAGCTGCCTCTGGTTGATTTTTGCCATCGTCGGATCTCCTTGTGCAAGGTAAGCCGATCTGGATATTGCTTGGATTGTAGTAGGGTTGGGTCAAGAGATTTCTGTGATTTCAACTGTGATGGAGTATGGGTATGGAATTTCCTTGCAGTTGGTTGATTGAGCTGTGATCTGCAATTTAGGGAGGGCAGCTGTGCTGCCGGTGTGATCGGGAAGCACGACACAACTATAGCCTTTTATTTTGTATTCACGGAGTTGGGAGCTCGAGATTTCGGTCGATTTGTGACCATCGTTGATCTGCCGCGATTCGCCGGTGTTCGTGGTTCTTGAGTCCAGCTCTGTCACCTATTACCATCGTGAGCTTGTTCCAGTTTCAGATCGCCAATGCTTGGATTTGTGGATTGGTTGTGGCAGGATTGATCTGGAATGTGCTCTGTTGAGGCTATTATGAGGCCGTGAACGGGATGGTAGAAGCTGGATGAATGGGTTCTTTGGATTGATCTAGGGTTCACCGCTTCGTCATAAGTCAGGCTTCAAGATAGGTTGTGAACAATGGTAATATCATGAGGTAAGCTTGGATTTTAGTGCTATTGAATTGGCATTAGAATTACAGTTGGTTGATGAATTGTACAGGGCTAAGTTACCATGGATCCAGAAGCTGCTTAACGGATGTTAGGCTAGATGAGTTGGATCTAGGTAAGTTATGAATGCATATTATTATTATTGTTGTGGTTTAGTTTGTGTTGATGATATATTTGTTGTTGATAGAAGAGTATTACGTTGCTAGATGATTGATAGTAAGTAGAAGTTTGATCGAGATATGAGATTGATATAGAATTTGATTCGATCATTAGATGTGAGACTGCACTTAACTGTATCCTATTGTTACAGGACCTTGAATGTGATAGAGACATGGACATGGAGATGGATAGCACGGATTACATAGCAGGTGGGTAATATCTACCTGGTCCGGTAGTTTGATCAATTCCTGTGCATGATCTCGGATATATGTTATACCTGTTTACCTTAAATCCACTCTTATTTAATCACATGCTTGTACTACCTTGACCTTTGAGATATATATACTCTGTTACTCATTGATTATCTAGCACGAATAGGAACTATAAACCCTATTACGTATTAGCTGATGGATGTTCAGTAAATACAAGTGGTTAGGTTTATCTATATGACTTCAGATTGGGTTACTGTCTTACATCACTAGGGTTAGGTGATGGTTCGGATTATGGAATTGATTGTTATATCATATCCGTATTAGTGGTGCAATTATAATGGATCTAGTTGTCTGTGCATAGATAATTGTATGATTGTCAGTATGTGACCAGGGACTAGAGGTCCTAGTGTGATGGTATATCCATTAGGGATTGTGTGTCTGTGTATGGTTATATGGACGGTCGATTGTATATCGCTACGGACTAGAGGTCTTAGCATGGTTGACTGTCAGGTGTTTATGACTCTTTGTGTGATAGAGAGAGTCTTATGGATTATAGTCCTTGCATGGTTGACTTTCAGTTGACTAGGTCTCCTCGTGAGTTAGGGAGTGTTGCGAGGATTTGTGTGTGAGCTATGCATCATTACATTTCATGCATGTTGACGACTGGGTATGCCTTGTGGTTGAGACGAGTCGTCAGTCATCCTGCCTCCTCGGCCACTCGCAGGTAGTAGTGCGAGGGCGAGCATTGTGTGCGTGCGTTCTCGGCCACTAGGGATGGTGGTAGTTGGAGATGCGCCACCGCATGCGGAGTGGTAGTTAGCGACTCACCCACTATAGATGGTGGTTGTGTGATGTGCAGTCCCGGTGCGGCTCGCTCTACTCATGGGTAGGGACGAGCGGCTAGTAGCGAGGACCCGTGTGAGTAGCATATAGCTCTATGGCGCTTAGCCATCGTTTTCATACTACCCAACTCGGTCACCGAGAGTGGTGAGGCCGGAGTCGGATAGTTGTCATGTCGCGCCACCTAGGCCACAGGGTCGTGGTGGTAGCGAGTTGATCATGACGCATGACCATGCATATGCACTGCTGATATATATGTATGCATGTATTTGATATATGTTTTACATATGCCTGTGAGATGCTGCATTTGATTGAGCTATGATTGTTGCACATGCTTGTACATCATGATACATGCCATTTGCATTTTATTTACTGCTATGTGTTGAGCATGATATATATATGTGTTTGTCCTGACCGATGTATGCATTTGATTAGTGTCATGTCATAGTGTGGTATGGACCGGGTTGTTATTACAGGTGATCATATACTGTTCATATGTTGGCGTATTGGTCAGGTATGGGATTGACTTAGTATGTTATATGGTTATGTTATAGTATACCTGTTCAGGATGATCTATCATATGGAGGACAGACCGTCAGGTACGTACATTACTTTATGTCAGTTGATCAGTTCAGTTTATGCTATGAGTAGGACATATCTGTGATTACTGATTACTATGCTTAGGACTGTATGTCTATTGGACTCATGCTGTATACCTGTAGATCTTCACATGTATACTTGTAGATCTATCCTTATATGTTGTTCATGCACTTCTATATATTACCCCTGAGTTTATACTCACCACCCCTGGACCCTGGGCTTCCTGTCGCCCAGATAACAGGTAGAAGACTCTTTGGACGTTCGGAGCTCCGCCAGCTGATCCCATCTCACACCGGACGAATGAACATGTTTTCCGTGTTGTTGTATTTCTACGGATTGTCGTTTTGTGGTTTTAACCTGTATTATTTCCGTATCTGTGATATACGGACGTGTTGTATGTATTTGGCTTTCGATGTGACTTCTATTATGTTTCTTGTTGTGTCAAGTCACTCCGGAGTGCACAGTTGGGTCATTGTATATTGTTTTATATGTTGTATGTTTCCGCTGCATTTTATATGTTGATATCTGTGTATATCATATTGTTGTTGTGGGCCTACGGGCCTTGTATTAACCCGATATGTTGCCACGTACAGGGGAGATGTCGTCCGTTTGCTTTTCGGCACGGCATACTCTCGGGGCGTGACACTATCCCACTGGGAGTCCTGGTCAACTAAAAGTCAACTATGCAAGGACTACAATCCATAAGACTCTCTCTATCGCATAAAGAGTCATACTCATCTGACAGATAACCACGCTAAGACCTCTAGTCAATAGCGATATACAATCGACCATCCATATAACCATACAAAGGCATACAATCCCTAATGGATATACCATCACACTAGGACTTCTAGTCCCTGGTCACATACGGGCAACCATACAATTATCTATGCACAGACAACTAGATCCATCATAAATGCACCACTAATACGGATATGATATAACAAACGACTCCATAATCCAAACCATCACCTAACCCTAGTGGTGTAATACAGTAAATCAATCTGAAGTCACAAGGATAACCCTAATCACATGTACTTACTGAACATCTATCAGCTAATACATAATAGGGTTTATAGTTCCTATCCGAGCTAGATAATCAATGAAGTACCAGAGTTTATATCTCAAAGGTCAAGGCAGTACAAGCATATGATTAAACATGAGTGGATTTAAGGTAAACAGGTATAAGCATATATCCAAGATCATGCACTAGAATTTGATCAAAACTACCGGACCAGGTAGATATTACCCACCTGATACGAAGCTCGAAATAATCCTCACATCGTGGATCTGCTTCGTACCCCAAACCTGCACATAATAGTAACAAATTATGGTTAAGTACAAGTGTCCAACCAATATACGAACTAGAGACTACATCATTCCTATATTCGCATTCTTTCCTCGTCTACGAGTAAGAACTCAATTATCCAATCTGATACACCTTAACATCATGAACATACCCACCAAATTTAATTAGCAAGTACATACATCTACTTCATTCACAACTAATAATCAACAATCGATTACAACATCAACTGTAAATACTATAAGCATCCATATCCAATCCAAATTCAGATCCACAATATTATCTATAAATATACCAATCGGACCTACCTTGCATTTCTGAATTAGATCCGCAAGGAAATCTCTGCTCCCACACGATCGTGTGTCAATTCCCATAACTGAGCTCACATATAATCAATACACTAATTCACAATACCTTATTGTCAATATCTCCAACCGTAGTTCAACTAGTGCAGCTTCAATCATAGCTGCCCAATTCCAAGTATAGGTATTAGATCTAATCCTCAATCAACATCCACCAAATCGAAATCGAATGATCAACGTTCATCCTGCAAAATAGCAAAACAGAATCATCTCAAGCCAATTCGCAGCCCAAATCCAAAGATCTACCTTGATGATGTTCTTCCCATATGCACCGATCGACTACCACTCCAAATAGGGCAAATCTCATATCTCAGCCGATCTTAAACCAATTCAATCGCTTTTTTAAGATAGTTGTTTATATCCACATTGCATAGAACAAAAATATAAACAGACTTACCATGAATTGCTGTGGCGAATCTGCAATTCCACGCCCAAACCACTGATAGTTGCATTGATGGTGCTTCCTAGTTATGAGACTGGTGATCGCTCATGAAGCAACCCTAGATCGCAACAACCACAGAAATCGACAACAACATCATAAGCTGTTGCTGATGAAACATAGAGCAGATCGATTATAGTGGCAAACACAGGAAGGGTAGCAATAGATTTGCTCGCAGCGGAGATACCTGACACCGAAGGGAAACTATTGACAACGACAATCCACCTCGATCGGAGTAGGTAGACGACAGAAATCAGCCGACAACAACTCCGACCGGGGCGACGATGGACTGAGCAGAGGCGGCGGCGATCGAGCGACTGCTCAAATAGCGATCTCCGGCGACCATTAAGCTCCACCACCTGCCCAAACACCAATCCGAGCTACTAATAGCGAGACCCACAAGCAAGCATGGATTTCATCCAAATTAAGGGGAATGGATCAATTGCTTACCAAATCTCAGCCGAAACTCATAAATCCCAACTCACCGTCGCCGACCCGCTCGCATCACCATCGACTCCCCACTACCAGCGAGAAGTCTCACCCGTCGGAGCTCGACCGGAGTCCCTCCCTCCAGCTGGATCTACTACCCGACGAACGACGGCGACGAGATGCGGAGGAGATAAGAGACGAAGGGCAGAAATCGCAAAGAAGAGGAAATCTCGCGGTGAAGGGAGGAAGAAATCGCGCAAATTGGCAAACGGGTTCGGAAAGCTTTTAAGGCCGTTGGAACTTGGTTCGACTAGCTCAAGTCCAACCCCAAATCTAACCTAGGTTTAACCCAGCCAAATCCAAACCTAACCTGATTTGGGTTCAGCTCAGCCAGTTTGGCCCAATCAGCCCAGGCCCAAATTTCATCCCAACAAGATAATTAACCCCATTAGCCCATTTAGCTAATAACCCAATTAATCCCCTAATTAATCCCAATTAATTAAAGGGTTTAATCCACATAATTTTTTTTTTCGTATTTTACATTCTCCCCCACTTATAAAAATTTGGTCCCCAAATTTCTGACTTATATACTTGTACTAGATGTCACAATAACCATCTCCAGTATCCGGAGAAAAGTCACACCTCAAGTGACTAAGTGGGGTACTGAGCTCGAATATTATATTTCCAGCTCTTATATACTCTCTCAACATATCGACCATCTATCAAAGATACATAACTGTACCAGAGTGGAGCTCTATACTCGTAACCAATGGGAGACTTTGCTAGAATCGTAAGGTGAATCATGAATCACCATCAGAAATGATACTCAAGGTTACTCTATGGATATAATTCCATCAAGCGATCCAACGGAGTCCATCTTACGGCTCGGAAGAAAATGAGCGAACCTAGCTAATCGATCATCGATTACCCAAATCCTACCAAGTCCTTTCCGAATTCTAGATAATCTCCCAATACAGTCTAACGTACTAGGCTCCCACTTCATCACGGTACGTAACCCTACAGGTCACTAATATTCCACCTTTGCTTGTTGGCACACCCATCGACAAATTACGAGATCAACCGTATCCCATATATAGTTCCACCAACCGGAATGTCTCATTCAACTGCATCGGGATCGTTCCTAATCCCTGAAATGATGCATCTGCATATAATACCCTTCCATCCCTATCGAACGGATTAACTAACACTGACATAAAAGTCAGTCACCGTCTAGGCCCTAAAAACTAGCTTTCCAATCTTCCGACCAGGTGATTTCCATCACCTTCTTGGTCCAACAAGTCAACGGTATAGTATCACTAGAACATCCTATCCTCATCTATTGTAATTACCAAATCAATCTAGGGAAACCACAACTTCCTTCAAGATTGAGAATATATCCATAAATATATCCTCCACAGATATGATGACAATCGATCTCAAATACTCCAAGAGTACTTGATTCCTTAAATCCATGAACGACTAAATCATCGATAAGTCTAACAACATTATCAATCAGCTCTATACACCTGCATCCTTTTACTTTATGCTAACGATAGCTCAGTCATCACACCGACAATGATAATTGTATGACACTAAGTCACTACAATATCAACCCTCCAGTCGTAGGCCAACCCTAGGATATACACAGGTGTCATTTAGCTGATCTAACAGATCCTTTATCCCTAAAGAAGGATACTCATTCTCAACCACTGCATTCTAATCATCGATAATCGATATATAACCCCAAAGGTTTATCTCTCTTTTAATAAAGAATTCTGGATCCTCTCAAGAGAAATCTCAAGCCAAATAAATCTCCCATAGTGTTTAGCAACACTGATACCCGTAAAATCATCTCCCGGTATGAGGTCTCAATATCGGAACTATTTTCGAAATCACCCTCCAATCGCATATTCCTACTTGCCCATGCAGTGGCAAGCCCGGGAGTTCATCCGAAACTATATCCGAATACTCTCGGATTATACGTACATCCGAAAGTCCTAGTATACCAACGCTCCAACAATCCAACTATCCGTAAGGATATGTCTATAGTGGAGGTATGTCTAGCAAAGGCTAAGGGTATCCCTTGACTTCGTGATCGTTAGTCAACATCTCAACTGACGGTAGAGAAAATCACCAACCCACAAGTCGATAGGAACCCTTCGAACCCTATCCAAGAATATTCTAGATAAAGATACCTGTAAAATACCAGTATCTCTCGATATATCCGCAAATAAGATACCCTAAAGTAATACCCCGAAGGACCGATCCTTCGGTCTTCTATACTTCTTCTCGAGTAATCATGTAAACTTGTCCAACATCTGTTCTGGATGGCTGAGCTCATGTAGATGCAAAGACTATCATGGAGGAACTGAAAATCAACTGCTGGAACTGAGGTACAATCTGAAACAACTGCAACGGAGATGGTAAACACTGTTGTACTGGCAAAAGATACACATCCGGCTGCATAATACTGAAGAACTGTAAACATCATAGCACGCTCCATCTCTGTGAAAGGTATAGCTGCAACTGGAGAATACTGCATAGACACGACTATCGTCGTAAAATCTCTCTCCTCTGAACAAAGCATAACTATGTCTGGAAAAGCTTGATTGTTGTCGTCTAGAAAGGTATGATTGTTGTAAATGCGGAAAGGTAACGATTGTTGTTGCTCGAAAGGTAATGATTGTTGTCAAGGTCCGGTCTTCGAGATGTCTTTACCGAATCCGAGTAACTTGCTTCTTCCGGATGAAAGTATCTAAGAGCTCCAACTATATCTGAGGTAGTAAATCGCTGCTGATGTGATAACCCAATCTTCTGTAATGATCTCAGCTTTCGAGGTTGTGGATCGTCCGCTCGAAAGCATCATCCATAGTCTTCAACTGAGTCTTCAAAATACGTACTCTCCTCGTAGATACCGGCTGCTTATAGTAGAAACAGATATAATGGTCCATCTGATAATCTGACTCTGTGTCTCGTCGTAACCCGCACTGCACACACATAATCTCCTTTCGGAGTCTTTCCTCTGAGTTCGCTGATAAACATGAGAAGCTGCTGACAATCTGCAATCGGTCTTTTATGATCGGAAAACTCTCCCATGATAGCTCGTGGCTCATGACTTTAATCTTGCTCCTTTTGTCAAACATTCGGAGACTTCCAATTCCAATAATTTGACTTGTAATATCTGCTTATCAAATCTCCAACTCTTAAAACACTTACTACGGAGTCATTTCTATACACATGACTCGGTCTATACACTTCCGGTAGGATCTGGTAGGAGATCCAAACATTCTGATCAAGATGTCAACCGATAACCCGTGGGTGGCCAAAACCAACCCAATCACATTCTTGGGCTATTAAATGGTCATAACTTTCGCAAGTCTAATGACTCTGCATGGTACTTCCATTACCAAACGATCACTCGACCTAAAGCCCAAGAATTCCTTGACAATGAGTCAAAGAAAATGACGTGGGAAAATACTATCTCACAACATCACTGAAATGTGACTAAATGATACGTTATTTCCCGTAGGTTATTTCCTATAGCTTACACCAAGTACCGGCTAAATCCGGATAATGGTATTCAACTAACACTACTATCTTCGTATAACTCGAGTTAAGTACTCAAAAGTACCCTCAACGTTATACAACCTAGAACGACCAATTCAGGGATTAAAATCCCTATGACTATCACCAAAATAATCCTCTACTATCTACATCAGCAATAGTATACTCACTTGTCCATTACCCCATGGGTAATGATCTGACTAACATAATTAGTGAAAATCTTAGGACCGAAATCCTTAATCTCCACAATAGATGTGACTACCTAACTACTGCTTTCCGACTCGGTATCAGTCGGCTCTCAAAGGTAATTACCTTTTCGATAGCAGGTACATATCTAATAACCTCAATATATCATTCCCGTGGTCAAACTCAAACCACGGTTACAAATACTGATTAACATACTACAAGTCATGCACTGTTATAAGCAACTAAATGCATAACCAACAGAAGGATATGTAATAACAGTTAACATACCTTAATCCTTGTAGCTCGGAGATGTCCGCAACAGCCAGATCCCAGAACTCACAAAATAAAAACCGAGTAAAGCAAAACTCGATGTCCGAACGAAATCAAATCCGAAAATGGACTTCGCAACCTAGGGCTCTGATACCAATAAAATTGTCACGCCCCGAGAGTATGCCGTGCCGAAAAGCAAACGGACGGCATCTCCCCTGTACGTGGCAACATATCGGGTTAATACAAGGCCCGTAGGCCCACAACAACAATATGATATACACAGATATCAACATCTAAAATGCAGCGGAAACATACAACAGATAAAATAATTTACAATGACCCAACTGTGCACTCCGGAGTGACTTGACACAACAAGAAACATAATAGAAGTCACATCGAAAGCCAAATACATACAACACGTCCGTATATCACAGATACGGAAATAATACAGGTTAAAACCACAAAACGACAATCCGTAGAAATACAACAATACGGAAGACATGTCCATTCGTCCGGTGTGAGATGGGATCAGGTGGAGCTCAACGCGTCAAAGAGTCTTCTACATTGTTATCAGGCGACAGAAGCCTGTGGTCTAGGGTGGTGAGTATAAACTCGGGGTAATATATAGAAGTGCATGCAACATATAAGGATAGATCTACAAGTATACATGTGAAGATCTGGTATACAACATGAGTCCAATAGACATACGACCCTAAGCATAGTAATAAGTAATCACAGAGATATGTCCTACTCATAGCATAAATCAACTGATCAGTGACATAAAGTAATGTACATGCTGATCGGTCATCCTCCATATGATAGATCATCACGAGCAGTATACTATAACATAACCATATAGCGTGCGTGTCGATCCATACGACCAATACTCGGACATATGAGCGATATATGATCACTGTATAATAACTCGGTCCGTACCACACCTAATCAAATGCATATAACGATGCGAATCAACCCATGTATCATGCTCAACACATAGCGATAAATAAAATGCAAATGGCATGTATCATGATGGACAACCATATCGGAATCATAGCTCAATCAAATGCGATCTCACGTATGTAAAACATATATCAAATACATGCATACATATATATATCGAATGCATATGCATGGTCATCCGTCTGCGGAGTCAACCATGACCCAGTGGCGGTGGTGACGACGAATGACAACTAGCCCGACTCACCACCACTCTCGAGTGGCGAGTTGGGTAGTATGGTGAGTAGCGTATAAGCGTAAAAAGCTAACTACTCCTAGGGGCCCCTGCTGTAAGCCACGCTGTCCCTACCCATGAGTAGACAAACGCCGCACACAGGACAACTGCACCTCACACAACCACCGTCTATAGTGGGCGAGTGCTAACACCACTCTGCACAGTGGCCAGGTGCGCATCTCCAGCTACCACCATCCATAGTGGCCGAGCGCGGCACATCCAATGCTCTGCCCTCAACCCTGCTACCACTACCCCGAGTGGCCGGGGAGGCAGGATGACTGACGACTTGTCTCAATCCACAAGGGAGACCCAGTCAACATCATGCATGCAATGTGATGATGCATAGCTCCATACATGTATCCTCGCGACACTCCCTATCCCACTGGGAGTCCTGGTCAACTAAAAGTCAACTATGCAAGGACTACAATCCATAAGACTCTCTCTATCGCATAAAGAGTCATACTCATCTGACAGACAACCACGCTAAGACCTCTAGTCAGTAGCGATATACAATCGACCATCCATATAACCATACACAGGCATACAATCCCTAATGGATATACCATCACACTAGGACTTCTAGTCCCTGGTCACATACGGGCAACCATACAATTATCTATGCACAGACAACTAGATCCATCATAAATGCACCACTAATACGGATATGATATAACAAACGACTCCATAATCCAAACCATCACCTAACCCTAGTGGTGTAATACAGTAAATCAATCTGAAGTCACAAGGATAACCCTAATCACATGTACTTACTGAACATCTATCAGCTAATACATAATAGGGTTTATAGTTCCTATCCGAGCTAGATAATCAATGAAGTACCAGAGTTTATATCTCAAAGGTCAAGGCAGTACAAGCATATGATTAAACATGAGTGGATTTAAGGTAAACAGGTATAAGCATATATCCAAGATCATGCACTAGAATTTGATCAAAACTACGGACTGTAGATATTACCCACGATCTGGCTCGAAATAATCCTCACATCGTGGATCCGCCCGACTTCAAACCTGCACATAATAGTAACAAATTATGGTTAAGTACAAGTGTCCAACCAATATACGAACTAGAGACTACATCATTCCTATATTCGCATTCTTTCCTCGTCTACGAGTAAGAACTCAATTATCCAATCTGATACACCTTAACATCATGAACATACCCACCAAATTTAATTAGCAAGTACATACATCTACTTCGTTCACAACTAATAATCAATAATCGATTACAACATCAACTGTAAATACTATAAGCATCCATATCCAATCCAAATTCAGATCCACAATATTATCTATAAATATACCAATCGGACCTACCTTGCATTTCTGAATTAGATCCGCAAGGAAATCTCTGCTCCCACACGATCGTGTGTCAATTCCCATAACTGAGCTCACATATAATCAATACACTAATTCACAATACCTTATTGTCAATATCTCCAACCGTAGTTCAACTAGTGCAGCTTCAATCATAGCTGCCCAATTCCAAGTATAGGTATTAGATCTAATCCTCAATCAACATCCACCAAATTGAAATCGAATGATCAACGTTCATCCTGCAAAATAGCAAAACAGAATCATCTCAAGCCAATTCGCAGCCCAAATCCAAAGATCTACCTTGATGATGTTCTTCCCATATGCACCGATCGACTACCACTCCAAATAGGGCAAATCTCATATCTCAGCCGATCTTAAACCAATTCAATCGCTTTTTTAAGATAGTTGTTTATATCCACATTGCATAGAACAAAAATATAAACAGACTTACCATGAATTGCTGTGGCGAATCTGCAATTCCACGCCCAAACCACTGATAGTTGCATTGATGGTGCTTCCTAGTTATGAGACTGGTGATCGCTCATGAAGCAACCCTAGATCGCAACAACCACAGAAATCGACAACAACATCATAAGCTGTTGCTGATGAAACATAGAGCAGATCGATTATAGTGGCAAACACAGGAAGGGTAGCAATAGATTTGCTCGCAGCGGAGATACCTGACACCGAAGGGAAACTATTGACAACGACAATCCACCTCGATCGGAGTAGGTAGACGACAGAAATCAGCCGACAACAACTCCGACCGGGGCGACGATGGACTGAGCAGAGGCGGCGGCGATCGAGCGACTGCTCAAATAGCGATCTCCGGCGACCATTAAGCTCCACCACCTGCCCAAACACCAATCCGAGCTACTAATAGCGAGACCCACAAGCAAGCATGGATTTCATCCAAATTAAGGGGAATGGATCAATTGCTTACCAAATCTCAGCCGAAACTCGTAAATCCCAACTCACCGTCGCCGACCCGCTCGCATCACCATCGACTCCCCGCTACCAGCGAGAAGTCTCACCCGTCGGAGCTCGACCGGAGTCCCTCCCTCCAGCTGGATCTACTACCCGACGAACGACGGCGACGAGATGCGGAGGAGATAAGAGACGAAGGGCAGAAATCGCAAAGAAGAGGAAATCTCGCGGTGAAGGGAGGAAGAAATCGCGCAAATTGGCAAACGGGTTCGGAAAGCTTTTAAGGCCGTTGGAACTTGGTTCGACTAGCTCAAGTCCAACCCCAAATCTAACCTAGGTTTAACCCAGCCAAATCCAAACCTAACCTGATTTGGGTTCAGCTCAGCCAGTTTGGCCCAATCAGCCCAGGCCCAAATTTCATCCCAACAAGATAATTAACCCCATTAGCCCATTTAGCTAATAACCCAATTAATCCCCTAATTAATCCCAATTAATTAAAGGGTTTAATCCACATAATTTTTTTTTTCGTATTTTACAAATAATATTATATGAATTTTTAGTAGTGAAGTGCATTCCTTTTTCCCCTTGTTAAAGCTGACTCTGATTTTATCTGATCTGAGATTTTTTGTTCTGAAAATTGCTTTTCTGTAAAGTGCCCATTGAGATTTGATTTATTTCATAATCTTATACAGGATTTTGTTGGAGCCTTTATCCATCTCTTTATGATATTGCATTGTGTTCTCTTGTAGTTTCTACTTTCTATTTCTTCATATCTCCTTTACTTCTCAGAATTGCATAAATTTGCTCACCGATTAAGGTGCATGATTCATAAGCTATTTATGTAGAGAAAGTGGAAGACTTTAGTATGAAAGCTCCTGCTATTTTCTGGTTTTGGATAATTCTTGGTCCAATTCTCCTTTCTTTTGAAAGAAAACTAGTAATGGGTAGTAACTAAAAACCCCAATTACCCATAGCAAGTTGTGATCAAAATTATGACTTGAGCAATAGCAGGACCATTTTGGGGGGAGAATATACTGTGTCTGGAAACCAAATATTTACTAAAACAAAATTTGATTAGCATAACAACTAAATCTTCCTTCCATGTCATTCAATAAATTTATTGTCCAGCACAAGGGTAAGAGTGCTACTGCTGGCAATGATCTGATGTCATTCCACAAAGGTTCTAGTTTGAAGGATACAATACTGGCAAAAGATTTATATTGAAGGTGTTATTCATTTATGGCGCATCATTGAGCTCTGTGACAGTATCCTGTTTGGTGTATAAAAGATATGCGACATACCGTAATTAGTATCATATATTTGTCTATGTTTTTCAATTGGTTGTTAGGTACAATAAAGGGTCTAACTAATAGTCAACTGGAGGAAATTGGCTGCCAAATAATACTTGGGAATACCTACCACCTTGCTCTTCGTCACCGTCTTTGGATAGATGAGTTGGGTCGTCTCCACAAATTCATGAACTGGAAAAGAGCACTGCTTACAGACTCGGGTGGTTTTCAAATGGTAGTCAAGATGCTGAAACAATATCATATGCTTTTGAATCCTCTTTGGTTTCTTTGATCTACCATTGCATCTCTTTTCTTCATTTACGTGTTTCTTCATATGATTTTCATGCATCCCTAAATATTAGCACTTGTTCCAAGTTGCAAGAACATTCTATTCAAATCATTTTTAACGTTATTATAACTAGTAATGAGAGATATAATTAAGATCACGCTCATGAGTTTTTTATGCACCTGCTTGGGACCAATGAAATTCTCCACATATTTTTTCTAATTATTGATTTACTTAAATAAATCCAATACCTGATATAATGTAAGATCATCAATTCATATAATTCTTTTGTGATGGATGAATGGCAGGCAGTATTATAAGTTAATGATTTTTGTGGTTCCACTCCTGCTCTATTCTTGTGTGATAAATCATTCTGATTTAGTGATGGCTGTGACTTGTGCTGCACATTGTGAACATGGTGGTAGTGATGATGATAATGGTGGTGATGGTGATGCTGTGTCGGAACTTGATGCTGGATCTCCCTTGGCTGTCCTGTTGCTGATGCTGTTGTTACATTCTCCCCGTTTTCTTGCACAGATTCCTAGTTTTCTGAAGCTCGAAACTGAACAGGATGGAAAGCTGAGGTTTGTGTGCACTTAATTATCGATGTAGATGTCTTATCCTTGTGCACCACTGGTTTCATGGCATTCTTGGTTGTGGATCCCATGTCATTGTTGTTTCTGATGCCATTTGAACCTTGCTTCAGGGTAGCCACATTTGAACCAGAAATAATATTAGACTCCGTGTTAATTGCTTCTGAGCTGTTATCAATCAGAGAACAGCTTCCGCCACATGATCATCTATTCTTTTATCTTCACATGTTGTTGCAACCTTGTGCGCAATTCTATCATATTCGCTTTTATCCCATTCAAATGGCCTGATCTGATGCTCCTTCATCAGACAAGACTAAGCTTAAATTTTCCTTATTTCAGGTTGAATTTAACGACTGCAAAAGGAATCCTTCATGCAAGTTTTTGGCCGCAAGGAAACGGATGTTGCTTGAGTAAGAGACTAAGAGTTCAAGAACAATTGTCAGATGATCCTCAGTTTTGCTGTCAAACCAAGCTCCCATGCTCTGATAGTCCTCGAAATGTAGTGTGGAGTAAAATGTAGTGTGGAGTAAAATGTTAATGAGATGTATTAACATTTTGAACTTAAACATGAATATTATGTGTTAGTTTGATAATACAATAAATTTGTTTTGTGAAGTGAAATGTGAATATTGTAAATTGATTTAATTTGGTATTGTATCAATATGATATGAGATCATTGTTCAAACTCGATATTAGAAGCGCTTATAATCTCTCTTAAAAATATGATTATAGAATCGGCTGCAACCGTTTCTAAAATTATGCTTGAGATATATATACATTAGGAGCGGTTTTTAACCGCACCTAAACCTTTGTTTATTGGATCGCCATACAAACACATTAGGAGCGGTTAAAACTGCTCCTAAAACTCTGTTTATTACATCGACAACCAGACACATTAGGAGTGGTTTTAACCGCTTTTAAAATGTATGTTTATAGATGAGGTCACAAGTGTTTGTGATGTTTGTACAATAGGAGCGGTTGCAAACTCTTTAGAACCGGTTCTATAGGTCTCCAACACAAGCGACTCTTTATTTTGAACCACCGGTTTATTTTACCGCTTCGGTTGTCTTTAGCATCGCCATTATCTACAACGGTTAAAAACCGATTCTAATTATTTAGAAGCGGTTGATAAGTTGTTCTAAAGGCTTTTTAAAACCGCTTCTAAAGGTTTTTTTTGTAGTGTGACTTACCCCTTCTGCCATCTGGACAGGAATACTCATCTAAATCCAATCCAAAATAAAACTCCGAATAGAGGTCCATAAAGACATACCAAAACATCCACAAGAACATAAATCCAACTCCAGTCCTAAACATATGTTTAAAATCACTCCTAATGTTTTGGACTGGAGTTGGATTTACGTTCTTGTGGATGTTTTGGACTGGAGTTGGATCCCTCCTCACACGCGATGGTGAAGCTGAGTGGGTAGGGCTATGACAACTGTGCACTCTGCCATCACTACTCCTGAGTGACCGAGTGGACAGGATGCTGTCGGAGTACACCTATCCTCCTACTCCAAACAGAGTGGGGGAGCAAAGCTCTCATCTCCCGGTGTCATAGATCAGAGGAGGGATCCCTGCCCGCTACCACGCTGACTCATCGCTACCCATGAGCGGACCAGCGGAGCCTGACAGAGCAATTGCACACACCCTCCTGATGTACCACTAATCCATAGGTGGCAGCGTGTGCAAACTATGTAACTGGCTGCGGGCTCAACTATAAAGGAACCCCGTCCAGCCAACATGCAATCATGCAAGATGGTGCATGATACTAAAGCATGTAAATCCAACTAAAATACATATCCGAATAATATGCACAACTAATAAGTACATATCAATGATCTGAGTTAAAACAGGGAAGATATAACTATAAACTGATCCAATGCATGTATCAAGTAGGCACAATAACATACTAGGCATATAAACATGAAAATTATTGCAAGCTATACTAACTAGCGTATCAACATGACTATATCTAGGAGATAAGTCAAAATACCCGCCTGCTATAATGTTCGTAATCATGAACTCTTCACACCCGTAGACCTGTCTCGTGATCGAAACCTGCATAAAACATAATTACCATCAAATCCAAGCACACAACAAATGATCGAATCGAATCCTTCATCGACCTCATATCCGATCCACTAGATTGATTTAGTTATCCTATTTAACCTAATCAATCTTCCATATATAATTATAGAACCGATTAACACCACACCGAAATCAATAACTCGGTCAACCATAGATCACTAAGAACTAACTCACACTCAAATCATATAACCAAAGTACAGACAACCACTATCAATAACCTATAATTAAATTAAAATTCATCCTGTATGTATTCCAACCAATCAATCACATCCATCCCCATTGCAGCAATGAAATTTAATAATATCTTAAATAAATCCTTCATTTTCCTCAAGTCTAATTCACAACTCCACAACAATATACAGAACATCTCACCAATCAGAAGTATAAATCCAACCTAACCCTAGGTGACATACACACAGCTCAACCAAACCTTATCTCAAACTCGATCCAACCCTTGGATCCCACAACTTGGCACTCACAATCCATTTACAGCCGTTAACAACTCACCTAACGATAAACTCACAGCCAACAACACTCACCACATAAAATCGAATTGGACTGCAAGAAAACAGAGGAAATTCAAGATATATGCTTGCAACAGAATTTCCCCTCGCGACCCTCCTTGCATATTGATCCCGTCGGAACCCTAACCTAACACACGTTTGCTCTAGCTCCTGAATCACATTCACTGACACCATACCACTGCCAAATTCATTGATCAAGCTCAACGAAGAGGAAATTATCGCTTGTCCAAGGTAAGAGGAGGTAAACCCTTACCTAGTTTCGGTGACAACCGGTCGAATCTCCCACCAAGAGCGTCGATAGTCGCTGGATTGCGGAGGAAATGAAGGAGCAGGGAGATGAGGGGCCAAGAAAGCTTGGAGGTCATGGCGAGGAGAGAATCGTGAGATAGCAAATTCGCGCAGAGAAGATCGCAAGGCTGCCCTAAATCACCAACTACTGTGACCTCCGGCAAACCTTCAGTAGCACACTCACCGTCGGCTCAGCTGTGGAGACCGGCGAGGCTGCTCCTCGCTACCGCTTGCAGAGAAGAAGGAGAAGAGGGCTCGACAAAGGTCACCGCCCCAAATCCGAGCCAGGCGCAAACACCGTCGCCGTAAACTCCCAGTCACGCGCTTGCCGTCGGCTCGTCCGCAGCCACCGACAAAGATGTTTTTCGTTGCTTGCCGAGAAGATGGAATTGGCCAAGGATCGGGGCGATGATGCGGGAGGGGGGGGGGGGGGAAAGCTGGTCGCGAGAGAGAAACTATCGGGGCAGCGTGAGAAACCGAGAGAAAGAAGAAAATAATCAGCATGATCGGGAACTAAACTTACGTCTAGGTATTACACTTTATGTTAATGACATTTATTAACTCCCTTAAATAGGTTCTACCAAAGCCTAGTTATTTTATCACCATTATATCTCTTACAAGCTCCGTTTAAATCCAGAAAAATTTCTAAAAATTTCTGAAAATCCCAAAAATAATCCCTAGGATTATTTTCCCAAAATTTTGGCCATTTAATTTTATATTTTAAATTTCAATATTTAACAGCTCGAACCATGACTATGGTGTGCTCAATGGTCATGGAGGGCTCCACGATCAGGCCGTGGAGCTCTCTGCCATGACCAGTGCCTAGTTGTGTTGGCTAGGCATGACTATGTCGGCAGGGTCAAAGCCTGGAACAACTGTGTTGGGCCCTATATGATCCATTTCAACTTGTTTACATGTGGCACGACCATGCTAAGATCTGACATGGCCGTGTTAGGTTCTGTGAGGCCTGTTTCATGCCATTTTATATCCGGTCCAATCAGACATTGTCTCTCTCTTTGATAATCTTATTCTCTAACTTGTTTTACGTATTTTGAGACACCATTGTGCATATGACCCAACAGGTTCTCGGCTATGTTAGCCATTCATAATCAACCATTGATTATGAATAGATCATGAGTAGCACCTAGTAGTACATCATTATTGGTGTAATCGACCCAGGTCATGATTGACTAGACTCGAGTTTGACTTGAGCGGTATTTTGTTATTTGACAAAATGTATGACAATGTAATTGTCATGGGAAGTCCATGTTGGATCGAGAAGCGTCGCTAGAGGAGGGGGGGGATGAATAGCGATCGTAAATCTTTTCATCGTTTCGTTCGAGTAGACAATTAAATGCAGCGAAAAATAAAGAGACACGTTTATTTTACTTGGTTCACAACCCAGCGGTTGCTACTCCAAGGCCCTATTGGTCCTAGACTGCATACGGAGGGCAAAGCACTAAAACGTCTCCTCCTCGTTGGAGGTAGGAGACAACGATCATAAAACCGAAAGTACGAGGATGAGACAACAAGCCTACCTCACCTTGTTACGAATAAAAACAATGAATACAATATCAAAAATATATTACTAGATGCTGCTGCCGACGAAGAAGATCTGAACTTGTCTTCGCGTCGGCGTTATGACGGTGTTGGAGCGTTGGCGTTGTAAGAGCACTTGATGAATAAACTTGATGATGTTTGGAGTTGGAATCCACCCCTCCTTTTATAGATTTTGCCCTCTGAATATGTCTCCTCTTTTTTCGGAACAGATCACGAAGTTGTATAATTTTAATCGCGAAGTGGCTGCGTCAAACCTTATCCATTTTGACCGAGCACAAAGGCTGATTCGTCGCCATCAGTCGACTAATGACTCCCATCAGTCGACTGATGAGCATCAGTCGACTGTCCAATGACCAGCAGTCGACTGCCAGCCTGGCCACTTTCCTACAGTAAGAGGTTAGCTTGGAAAATGATAAATAGGACGGTTTCTAACCGTCCTATCTCGACCTAGACCTTCCATAAGAAGTCTTAGTCGGATCGCCGCCTACGGTCGTCCCCGTACAAAGGACATGACCTTACCATCTCTCACTCACACGAGCTTACCTCGATACTTACTGTGTCGCTTTCGCTTCCGGCCTTCCACTCGATTCCTTCGGCTCCCTCCGAAGTCACTCGAGTGTCACCCGACCACCGCGGCTTCCTCCGGGTGTCGCTAGCCTTCAGCTCTAGCTTTAGTACTTTTTTGCATACTCGTCCAAGTCTTGTGTACTTGGCATTGTAAGTCCAAGTGTGTATCTTTGGCCACGTAAGTCCAAGTGTATAGCCTTGGCGGTGAAAGTTCAAGTCATGAGTACTTGGCAAGTCCAAGCATGGGACTTGGCAATTGGAAAGTCTAAGCATGAGTCTTGGTATTTGGGAAGTCCAAGGAAGTGATACTGGCGACGTAAGTCCAAGCGGTAGTCTTGGGAGCATAAGTCTAATGGTGTGGCGGCGTGAAGTCCAAGCGTGTGTCTTGGTAGCATATGTCCATATATACCTTGGCAGTGTAGACACTGTTAGCATGACAATGGCTGATGGAAGCACTTGGAGGCTAGCGTATGGATGAACAAGTCATGGATGACTTGGAGAGATCCGCATATGGATGAATAAGTCATGGACGACTTGGAGGGATCCACATATGGATGAACAAGTCATGGATGACTTGGAGGGATCCAATAGGCGTGAGGCTAGTGGAGGTGGCTAGAAGGTTTAGTGTTGATGAGTAAGCATCACTCCTTGGTTTTGATGTATGAACTGTAGTTAAAGTTAGGAATTTACTTGTGTTCTAATATCAATGTTAAGTGTACAGACTTAATATGAAGTCCTAGTAGGTCATGTTGACCGGATACTAGGCAATTGACTTGAGAGATCAGGAGGATCGGACACCAGACATGAAGTCTAGATGGGTCACGTGGACCAGACATTTGGCATGAAGACCAGTTGGGTCAGGAGACCCGACAATCGGCAAAAAATCCAGCTAGGTCAGGCAGACTGAACAACTAGTGGAAGCTCTGGTGGGTCAGATCCGATGTCAAGAGTGGTAAGTCCGGCATGTAGCCAGCAGGTAAGCCTCGAGTGAAGAGGTGAGGCCGAGCCCTCTATAGGGGGACAAAGCTAGGCGTCAATCCAACGGAAAGTCCGCATGAGACTTAGTAATCGAGATCGAGCAGTATTACTACTGCTATCACATTTGATTTTATGTATTTGTGCTAATCTCATTTTGTAGGTATCAGTCGACTGAATGTACTCCAGTCGACTAAGGTCCAATCGACTCTGTTTGGTTCAGTTGATTGGACACACACATGGCAGGATTAGCTAGTGATCAATCGAAGATCTGACACTGTAGTTGGAAAGTGTTTCAGTCGACTAGGGAGGTTTAGTCGACTGAAGTGGGAAACTTCCCGATGCAGAGCTGGATGACCTGGAGTCGATTGAGGAGGTTTCAGTCGACTAGAAGACCAGAAGTTCCATATTGACGGGCTGATGTAGAGTCGACTGGAAGGCATTTCAGTCGATCGGAAAAGGTTTATAAAACAAGTGCTCGACTAGATCCGAATAGGAAATACGAACTACGTCGAAGTGCTGTCAAAATTCTTGCTTGTCCACAAAAGCTCATATTTCACATCAAGGCGATCTTTCGACACTCTGCGACAACTTCAACGATCCATTTAGTGTCGGTATAACATTCTTGTATTATTCATTTCATTTTTCGCTTGTGTACTTAAATTCAAGAGTTAGTAGTGTATTATCCATCTCTAATCTTTGTAAAAAGAGAAACCCTCCGAAGTCGAGAGTTCTCGAGACGGAAGGCATTTAGTGATTGCCCATTGAGGTAGCTCTCGGAAGAGCTACGGGCCTTGGAGTAGCAACCTAGTTAGGGTTGTAAACCAAGTAAAAAAAGTGTACTCATTTTTATTTCTGCTGCATACTCATAATCATCTTCAAAATATTCTAATTGGTTTTAAAATTTTAATTAAAATTACAATCTCTGAGATTCACCCCTCTCTCTTGGAGAATCACGATTCTATAATTGGTATCAGAGTGGGGGTACTCCGAATTTGGTGCAACCACCATCGAGAGCACTTGGATAATCTTCTTCATTTTTCTAGCAGTAGATTAATTTTTAATATTTTTCTGCACTTTAAATAAATTAAAATTATTTTTCTTCACTTTAGATTAATTAAAATTATTTTTCTGTACTTTAGATTAATTAAAATCATTTTTCTGCACTTTAGATTACTTAAAATTATTTTTCTGCACTTTAGATTAATTAAAATTAATTTTCTACACTTTAGATTAATTAAAATTAATTTTTTTACTTTAGAAACTATTTGATTTAATTTTTTTACTTTAGAAACTATTTGATTTAATTTTTTTTCTTTAGAAAATATTTGATTTAATTTTCTTGTCTTAGAAAATATTTGATTTAATTTTCTTATCTTAGAAAATATTTGATTTAATTTTCTACATTTAGAAAATATTTAATTTAATTTTCTTTTTTTAGAAAATATTTAATTTATTTTTTTTGTCTTAGAAAATATTTGATTTAATTTTCTTCACTTAGAAAATATTTAATTTAATTTTCTTGCTTTAGAAAATATTTAGTTTAATTTTCTTGCCTTATAAAATATTTGATTTAATTTTCTTCACTTAGAAAATATTTCGTTAATAATGTCGCACTTAGAAGGATATAACACTGTTCACCCTCCTCTCTTTAACGGAGAGGACTTTTCCTATTAGAAAAGGCGAATGGAGTGCTACTTGAAAACTGACCTAGAGGTTTGGTTTTCAATTAGGAAAAGTTTCGTCTCTCTGGTAGATGAGTCAGGTGAGTTGTTAGAATCAGAGAAATGGATCGTGGACGTTAGAAAATGGGCTCAAGTCGATTACAAGGCACTTAACACCTTGCAATGTGGACTTACCAAAGAAAGCGTTCAATAGGGTGGGTTCATTCGAAAACTGTAATATATCGGAATATATATATATATATATATATAACAAATTAAAATAATATAATATAATAATAATTTAATTTAATTTCGAGATAAATAAAGTAAATTTATTTATCTATTTTATTAAATGGAAATTAGTTATTTATTAGTATTTTAGTTGATAATTTTGAGATAAGCTTTTATTAGATTGGACTAAGTTTAATTAGTTTTATCCAATAATAAAGTTGATCGTTTAAAAGCGGAATTTAGTTATTAAATATTTATTAGAAATTTCGAGATAAAATTTTATTAGGTTTGGTTAAGTCTAATTAAATTTTATCCAAGATATTGATTAAGTCAATTAGCCTAAGTATAAATTAAGCCCTAGCTTTTGATTTTCCTAAGTTCAATTTGGGGAAAATCCCGTTATCTCCTCCTATTTCATGACGGACGAGTTGCCATCGCTTCCCTTCTTTGCTCTGCCTAGATCGCGACGGCCATTTCTCACTGCCGGCGTCGGTCTCTTCTCAGCCACCGAGAGCTCCGTCGCTACCTCCCCGGCCACCGTTGTTCACACCGTCGGCCAGCTGCCGCATTTTCGCCGCTGCTCATGAGCATGCACCGCGTGCCTATCGCCGCCATCACCGACTACGGGTGTCGCTCTCGCCTCCGACCGCTGCCGATCACGCCAACGGCCGTCTCTGACCACTGTCGAACCCCAAGCACCGCCGGCGCCTTTGCCCCCTTCTCGCGAGCTCGAATCGCCGCCGCCCCTTTACCTCTTCATGCGTTGCGGGCACCACCTGTCGTTCTTTGCCCGGCGTCGACCACCCTAGTCGTCGTCGCCGCCACCTAACTCCGCCCTGCCGAGAAGAAAGGAACTTGATTAATTATTAACTGCAACTAAGCTAAATAATAAGGTAAATTGATTAGGGTTAATTAAGAGTGGTATTGTTGATCTAATTAAGATAATTAATTAAGTTATGCGATTAAATATGCAAAATAGAATAATTAATTTAATATTTAATTAACGTGGAAATTATCATTAATGGAAATAATGATTAATTAGAACTATGGTATAACGAATTTGATTAATTTGATTAATCTGTTAATTGAGTTAATTAAATGAGATTAAGCCTTTAATTAAATAGGATTTAATTAATTGGTACTAGCTTAACCAATCTGATTTTAGTTTAATTAATTAACCTGTTTACTCAATTAACTCGTTTTGGATTTTTGGGTTAAGAGATAATTAAACTCGAGAAGACTCACACTTGATTAAATAATTAATTATAAATTAATGGATAGTTGAATTAACAATGGATTAATTATACTTGAGTTGAAAATTTGAAGCAATCCTTGGATTGGAAGATAGCTCGGGCATTCTACGTATCAGGTGGGTGGATCTTTTACATCTTTAGAATTTAGTGCATGATTTTATTGGTTATTTGATTTACTGATGTTATTGCTAGAATTACTTTGATACTATGTTCGCTGAACCCTTGGATTCTAGGTTGCTTGCTCATCATTAACATGTAGTTATTGATTGATATTACTGTTGTAGGTGTCTATTTAGTGCTGAGATATAAATAGGTAGATAGTGCTGGAAGATGCTTACCTATTATTTTGTTGGATTGGTATTATGAAAGAACTAGCGAAATAGTATAATTAAGATAAGATTAATTGTTAGAGGATATATAACTTTTCCCCTGTCTCGCCGGCCATTATGTCTCCCATTCGTGGTTGAGAGGGTCTGCGAAGAGGATATATATAACTTTTCTCTGTCTCATTGCCCTATGTCTCCCATTCGTGGTTGTTGAGAGGGTGCAGAGAGGATTTATAACTTTTCTTCTATCTCATTTGCTAGCTATGTCTCCCATTCGTGGTTGAGAGGGTCTGCGATGAGGTTCTCTACTTTTGAACTATGTTTGCTTTGTATACCTGTGGTCGCTTATGTCTCCCATTCGTGGTTGAGAGGATCTGCCGCGGAGTTATACTCTTGGACTACTCGTTCGAAGTTAGTGATAGTTGGATTCGTGTATCGTATGTAGCTAGATAGCTACCTTACATCTTGACTGCCCACGAGACCAGGTCGTGGTAGCATGTGGTTGCGTGCAGTCCATAGCTAGATAGCTATATACTCTGTCTGCCCACGAGACCAGGTCGTGGTAGCATGTCGTTGCCCGCAGACATGGAGTCTTTTATTGCTTATCTGCCCACGAGTCCCTGGTAGCATGTGATTCTTGTGAGATAGTGTCTTTGTATTACCTCGAGAGCCACGAGGCTTTGTCGCGGTATCTTGGTATGTATTGCTTATAGATTGCAGTTGGTTGTATATGTTGCATGTGTATCTGTTATATTGTTGACCAGGTTAGTTGCAGACTGATATTGGTACTCTTGAGGTTTGGGTTACTCTAGTTTGTTCCCTTTGACTTTCATTATGTCCATTATATCCATTATGATTATGCACTATTTTCTATCCACCCACTGAGTGGTTGTACTCACCCCCTCTTCTTTTATCCTCCAGGTTAGCTAGTAGAGGACATGTCCAGTTGGCTTACCTTCGCGTCGCTCAGAGAGTCCCTTGCCGTGCTGGTCCCACTGCATCATCGAGATGCCGTTTTATTTACTTTTTGTTATTGCATTTTGTTTATGCACTTTAGATTTTGGTCGCAGTTTGATTTGATGTCATAAAACTAATTTACTTTTAATTGATTTATATTTTAGTCGTGCATGCATGCGGTTAATAAAATACTTATATTTCTATATTATTTCAAAGTTTTATCTGATTTGGTTCCAACGATGTATATCGGAATAATTGTCGCTAAGGGGCTCCTCCGTCATTTGGATGGCGAATGGGCCCCGGGGCGTGACAATTTTATTGGTATCAGAGCCTAGGTTTGCGATTTCGATTTGTGGGTTTTGTGTTTCGAGATTTTCTTATTCTTCATTTTTTTGACTTTTGTGTTTTGGGACCAAGCAAGCAGAAGGACATCTCTGAGCTATAGGAAAAGTTGTTGTCTTTAGTGGTCACTGTACTTTCCTTATGTAATAGGAAGTTATCATTATGTTTTTGTTAGATACTTACATATTTGCTCATTGTAGGAAATGTTACATAGTGAAATTCCCCTACACATGGTCGTGGACGAGGTCGACCTCGAAAATGACCTATTGATGTTGCGGGACCTACCCTCAAGATTGAAAATGTAAACTCTTTAGGGGTGTCGACTGGTGTCGAATTAGGAAGCTAGGATTAGGCCCACTAGCCACCCATTTGGAAGTCAAGGAGTAACCCCTGAGAGAGTATCAATCCCTACTACTAGTGATTTGATCATAGATAAGGCGTGTATACCTACACTGGCCAGGACGATGAAGGATCGTTTTACCTTATTTTAGGGGATACCGGTCCATGGATTACTCATGCATGGATGAACAATGTAGAAGACTCACTTGGATGCATAACTTGCATGGATACAGGGAAGATGGAGCTTGCGGTGTATCACTTACGAGGTCAGACCATTACATGGTGGAAAATACCGCGGAGGATTTCGGGGAGTAGAGTATCACTTGGGAACTATTTCGAGAGGCCTTGGAGAGACAATATTTTCCCTGTCTCTTTTCCGTATAAGTTGTCGCTAGGAGTTTCTGAATCTTACGCAAGGCGATCGAAGCATCATGGATTACAATGTAGAATTTAGTCGACTTATAGAATTTTACCCTACTTGGGAGCCCAGGACTATGATCGTATGCTTCACTTCGTCCAAGATTTTATAACCTATATCTAGATTAGAATGTTTGAATTCCTCATAGATACTTATTGAATAGTGTTAGACTGAGTCATCTTGTCGAGATGACTTAGCGAGCCGATGGGTATGGTATACGAGGTATTGTTCCGGTTTACCCTATTCTAGTTGATATATTGATAGCTCACATTCCTTGATATCCCGGTAATACTTAGGGAAAAAATTAGTAGAATTACGATACCTTGCCTTTATAGATTAGTTATAATAAAGGAAGACTTTAACGTCTCATTATGAAGTAAAGGAGTAACCCTTAGATTTTGATAGGCATACCTTGATTTGAAATTAGACTACCCGTAATTTAGAGTATGAGACTTGACATACAACTCAGTACAAATGCACTAGATCTCACACTTGTTGAAAATGAGAAGACTAGCAACCAATTTGGGATATGGATCAGAGTTGCGCAACGAAAGCATGGTGGGTTCATAACCCACCGAGAAGTTACGATCTAACAATAGGAATGTGAAGGTGTAGAATCTGCTAGAGGAGTAACATAAGAATTAGGGATTAACTAACCATGGAAGTACATAAAGACTTTCATATTTTATTAATATGAGAGTATGTACTTAACTTATTTATGTTATGAAGGATATAGTTGAAGTTCCAGAATATATCCCAAGCACGAAGAATGAAACAAGGCCAGCTGCTGGATTGAAGTTGGATGGTAACGAGATTCTGATGAAGCAACTGTTTAGAGTAAAGGAAGGACATGTAGATAGGATATCTTCATTAGGGTATATCGAGTAGGAAATTTGGGGACCAAATTTTTATTAGTGGGGGAGAATGTAATATATCGGAATATATATATATATATATATATAACAAATTAAAATAATATAATATAATAATAATTTAATTTAATTTCGAGATAAATAAAGTAAATTTATTTATCTATTTTATTAAATGGAAATTAGTTATTTATTAGTATTTTAGTTGATAATTTTGAGATAAGCTTTTATTAGATTGGACTAAGTTTAATTAGTTTTATCCAATAATAAAGTTGATCGTTTAAAAGCGGAATTTAGTTATTAAATATTTATTAGAAATTTCGAGATAAAATTTTATTAGGTTTGGTTAAGTCTAATTAAATTTTATCCAAGATATTGATTAAGTCAATTAGCCTAAGTATAAATTAAGCCCTAGCTTTTGATTTTCCTAAGTTCAATTTGGGGAAAATCCCGTTATCTCCTCCTCTTTCGCGAGCGACGAGTTGCCATCGTTTCCCTTCTTTGCTCCTGCCTAGATCGACGACAACGCTTCACTGCGGCGTCGGTCTCTTCTCACCACCGAGCTCGTCGCTACCTCCCGCCACCGCGTTGTTCACCGTCGGCCCGGTGCCGCATTTTCGCTGGCTCATGAGCATGCACCCGCGTGCCTATCGCCGCCATCACCGAGACTACGGGTGTCGCTCTGCGCCTCGGCCACGCCGATCACGCCAACGGCCGTCTCCGACCACTGTCGAACCCCAAGCACCGTCGGCGCCTTCGCCCCCTTCTCGCGAGCTCGAATCGCTGCCGCACCTTTACCTCTTCCTGCGTTGTTGCGCACACACCAATCGTTGCTGCCAGCATCGACCGCCCCAGTCGTCGTCATCGCCTCCCTAACTCCGCCCTCGCCATGAGCGAAAAAAACCGGCCAACAAGCCTCAAAGGAACTTGATTAATTATTAACTGCAACTAAGCTAAATAATAAGGTAAATTGATTAGGGTTAATTAAGAGTGGTATTGTTGATCTAATTAAGATAATTAATTAAGTTATGCGATTAAATATGCAAAATAGAATAATTAATTTAATATTTAATTAACGTGGAAATTATCATTAATGGAAATAATGATTAATTAGAACTATGGTATAACGAATTTGATTAATTTGATTAATCTGTTAATTGAGTTAATTAAATGAGATTAAGCCTTTAATTAAATAGGATTTAATTAATTGGTACTAGCTTAACCAATCTGATTTTAGTTTAATTAATTAACCTGTTTACTCAATTAACTCGTTTTGGATTTTTGGGTTAAGAGATAATTAAACTCAACGAGAAGACTCACACTTGATTAAATAATTAATTATAAATTAATGGATAGTTGAATTAACAATGGATTAATTATAACAGAGTTGAAAGCTGAAGCAATCCTCGGATTGGAAGATAGCTCGGGCATTCTACGTATCAGGTGGGTGGATCTTTTACATCTTTAGAATTTAGTGCATGATTTTATTGGTTATTTGATTTACTGATGTTATTGCTAGAATTACTTTGATACTATGTTCGCTGAACCCTTGGATTCTAGGTTGCTTGCTCATCATTAACATGTAGTTATTGATTGATATTACTGTTGTAGGTGTCTATTTAGTGCTGAGATATAAATAGGTAGATAGTGCTGGAAGATGCTTACCTATTATTTTGTTGGATTGGTATTATGAAAGAACTAGCGAAATAGTATAATTAAGATAAGATTAATTGTTAGAGGATATATAACTTTTCCCCTGTCTCGACTGCCAGCTATGTCTCCCATTCGTGGTTGAGAGGGTCTGCAGAAGAGGATATATATAACTTTTCTCCTGTCTCGACTGCCAGCTATGTCTCCCATTCGTGGTTGAGAGGGTCTGCAGATGAAGGATTTATAACTTTTCTTCTATCTCAGCTATGTCTCCCATTCGTGGTTGAGAGGGTCTGCAGTAGAGGTTCTCTACTTTTGAACTATGTTTGCTTTGTATACCTGTGGTCGCTTATGTCTCCCATTCGTGGTTGAGAGGATCTGCCGCGGAGTTATACTCTTGGACTACTCGTTCGAAGTTAGTGATAGTTGGATTCGTGTATCGTATGTAGCTAGATAGCTACCTTACATCTTGACTGCCCACGAGACCCGGTCGTGGTAGCATGTTGTTGCGTGCAGTCCATAGCTAGATAGCTATATACTCTGTCTGCCCACGAGACCAGGTCGTGGTAGCATGTCGTTGCCCGCAGACATGGAGTCTTTTATTGCTTATCTGCCCACGAGTCCCGGTCGTGGTAGCATGTGGTTGCGCGCAGATAGTGTCTTTGTATTACCTCGAGAGCCACGAGGCTTTGTCAGATATCTTGGTATGTATTGCTTATAGATTGCGTTGGTTGTATATGTTGCATGTGTATACATTATATTGTTGACGGAGTTAGTTGCAGACTGATATTGGTACTCTTGAGGTTTGGGTTACTCTAGTTTGTTCCCTTTGACTTTCATTATGTCCATTATATCCATTATGATTATGCACTATTTTCTATCCACCCACTGAGTGGTTGTACTCACCCCCTCTTCTTTTATCCTCCAGGTTAGCTAGTAGAGGACATGTCCAGTTGGCTTACCTTCGCGTCGCTCAGAGAGTCCCTTATGTCTTGGTCCTAATCGCATCATCGAGATGCCGCTTTATTTACTTTTGTTATTGCATTTTGTTTATGCACTTTAGATTTTAGTCAGTTTGATTTGATTTCATAAAACTAATTTACTTTTAATTGATTTATATTTTAGTCGTGCATGCATGCGGTTAATAAAATACTTATATTTCTATATTATTTCAAAGTTTTATCTGATTTGGTTCCAGCGATGTATATCGGAATAATTGTCGCTAAGGGGCTCCTCCGTCATTTGGATGGCGAATGGGCCCCGGGGCGTGACAATTTTATTGGTATCAGAGCCTAGGTTTGCAATTTCGATTTGTGGGTTTTGTGTTTCGAGATTTTCTTATTCTTCGTTTTTTGACTTTTGTGTTTTGGGACCAAGCAAGCAGAAGGACATCTCTGAGCTATAGGAAAAGTTGTTGTCTTTAGTGGTCACTGTACTTTCCTTATGTAATAGGAAGTTATCATTATGTTTTTGTTAGATACTTACATATTTGCTCATTGTAGGAAATGTTACATAGTGAAATTCCCCTACACATGGTCGTGGACGAGGTCGACCTCGAAAATGACCTATTGATGTTGCGGGACCTACCCTCAAGATTGAAAATGTAAACTCTTTAGGGGTGTCGACTGGTGTCGAATTAGGAAGCTAGGATTAGGCCCACTAGCCACCCATTTGGAAGTCAAGGAGTAACCCCTGAGAGAGTATCAATCCCTACTACTAGTGATTTGATCATAGATAAGGCGTGTATACCTACACTGGCCAGGACGATGAAGGATCGTTTTACCTTATTTTAGGGGATACCGGTCCATGGATTACTCATGCATGGATGAACAATGTAGAAGACTCACTTGGATGCATAACTTGCATGGATACAGGGAAGATGGAGCTTGCGGTGTATCACTTACGAGGTCAGACCATTACATGGTGGAAAATACCGCGGAGGATTTCGGGGAGTAGAGTATCACTTGGGAACTATTTCGAGAGGCCTTGGAGAGACAATATTTTCCCTGTCTCTTTTCCGTATAAGTTGTCGCTAGGAGTTTCTGAATCTTACGCAAGGCGATCGAAGCATCATGGATTACAATGTAGAATTTAGTCGACTTATAGAATTTTACCCTACTTGGGAGCCCAGGACTATGATCGTATGCTTCACTTCGTCCAAGATTTTATAACCTATATCTAGATTAGAATGTTTGAATTCCTCATAGATACTTATTGAATAGTGTTAGACTGAGTCATACTGATCGAGATGACTTAGCGAGCCGATGGGTATGGTATACGAGGTATTGTTCCGGTTTACCCTATTCTAGTTGATATATTGATAGCTCACATTCCTTGATATCCCGGTAATACTTAGGGAAAAAATTAGTAGAATTACGATACCTTGCCTTTATAGATTAGTTATAATAAAGGAAGACTTTAACGTCTCATTATGAAGTAAAGGAGTAACCCTTAGATTTTGATAGGCATACCTTGATTTGAAATTAGACTACCCGTAATTTAGAGTATGAGACTTGACATACAACTCAGTACAAATGCACTAGATCTCACACTTGTTGAAAATGAGAAGACTAGCAACCAATTTGGGATATGGATCAGAGTTGCGCAACGAAAGCATGGTGGGTTCATAACCCACCGAGAAGTTACGATCTAACAATAGGAATGTGAAGGTGTAGAATCTGCTAGAGGAGTAACATAAGAATTAGGGATTAACTAACCATGGAAGTACATAAAGACTTTCATATTTTATTAATATGAGAGTATGTACTTAACTTATTTATGTTATGAAGGATATAGTTGAAGTTCCAGAATATATCCCAAGCACGAAGAATGAAACAAGGCCAGCTGCTGGATTGAAGTTGGATGGTAACGAGATTCTGATGAAGCAACTGTTTAGAGTAAAGGAAGGACATGTAGATAGGATATCTTCATTAGGGTATATCGAGTAGGAAATTTGGGGACCAAATTTTTATTAGTGGGGGAGAATGTAATATATCGGAATATATATATATATATATATATAACAAATTAAAATAATATAATATAATAATAATTTAATTTAATTTCGAGATAAATAAAGTAAATTTATTTATCTATTTTATTAAATGGAAATTAGTTATTTATTAGTATTTTAGTTGATAATTTTGAGATAAGCTTTTATTAGATTGGACTAAGTTTAATTAGTTTTATCCAATAATAAAGTTGATCGTTTAAAAGCGGAATTTAGTTATTAAATATTTATTAGAAATTTCGAGATAAAATTTTATTAGGTTTGGTTAAGTCTAATTAAATTTTATCCAAGATATTGATTAAGTCAATTAGCCTAAGTATAAATTAAGCCCTAGCTTTTGATTTTCCTAAGTTCAATTTGGGGAAAATCCCGTTATCTCCTCCTCTTTCGCGAGCGACGAGTTGCCATCGTTTCCCTTCTTTGCTCCTGCCTAGATCGCCGACGGCTGCTGCTCACTTCTGCCGGCGTCGGTCTCTTCTCAGCCACCGAGAGCTCCGTCGCTACCTCCCCGGCCACCGTTGTTCACACCGTCGGCCAGCTGCCGCATTTTCGCCGCTGCTCATGAGCATGCACCGCGTGCCTATCGCCGCCATCACCGACTACGGGTGTCGCTCTCGCCTCCGACCGCTGCCGATCACGCCAACGGCCGTCTCTGACCACTGTCGAACCCCAAGCACCGCCGGCGCCTTTGCCCCCTTCTCGCGAGCTCGAATCGCCGCCGCCCCTTTACCTCTTCATGCGTTGCCGGGCACACACCAATCGTTGCTGCCAGCATCGACCACCCTAGTCGTCGTCATCGCCGCCCTAACTCCGCCCTCGCCACCGACGAAAAAAAAAAACCGGCCAACAACCGCCTCTGTTCGCGTCAACCTGCCTCGGTGAGAAGAAAGGAACTTGATTAATTATTAACTGCAACTAAGCTAAATAATAAGGTAAATTGATTAGGGTTAATTAAGAGTGGTATTGTTGATCTAATTAAGATAATTAATTAAGTTATGCGATTAAATATGCAAAATAGAATAATTAATTTAATATTTAATTAACGTGGAAATTATCATTAATGGAAATAATGATTAATTAGAACTATGGTATAACGAATTTGATTAATTTGATTAATCTGTTAATTGAGTTAATTAAATGAGATTAAGCCTTTAATTAAATAGGATTTAATTAATTGGTACTAGCTTAACCAATCTGATTTTAGTTTAATTAATTAACCTGTTTACTCAATTAACTCGTTTTGGATTTTTGGGTTAAGAGATAATTAAACTCAACGAGAAGACTCACACTTGATTAAATAATTAATTATAAATTAATGGATAGTTGAATTAACAATGGATTAATTATAACAGAGTTGAAAGCTGAAGCAATCCTCGGATTGGAAGATAGCTCGGGCATTCTACGTATCAGGTGGGTGGATCTTTTACATCTTTAGAATTTAGTGCATGATTTTATTGGTTATTTGATTTACTGATGTTATTGCTAGAATTACTTTGATACTATGTTCGCTGAACCCTTGGATTCTAGGTTGCTTGCTCATCATTAACATGTAGTTATTGATTGATATTACTGTTGTAGGTGTCTATTTAGTGCTGAGATATAAATAGGTAGATAGTGCTGGAAGATGCTTACCTATTATTTTGTTGGATTGGTATTATGAAAGAACTAGCGAAATAGTATAATTAAGATAAGATTAATTGTTAGAGGATATATAACTTTTCCCCTGTCTCGACTGCCAGCTATGTCTCCCATTCGTGGTTGAGAGGGTCTGCAGAAGAGGATATATATAACTTTTCTCCTGTCTCGACTGCCAGCTATGTCTCCCATTCGTGGTTGAGAGGGTCTGCAGTAGAGGATTTATAACTTTTCTTCTATCTCGGCTGCTAGCTATGTCTCCCATTCGTGGTTGAGAGGGTCTGCAGTAGAGGTTCTCTACTTTTGAACTATGTTTGCTTTGTATACTGGGTCGCTTATGTCTCCCATTCGTGGTTGAGAGGATCGGCGTGAGTTATACTCTTGGACTACTCGTTGAAGTTAGTGATAGTTGGATTCGTGTATCGTATGTAGCTAGATAGCTACCTTACATCTTGGCCACGAGACCGGTCGTGGTAGCATGTGGTTGCGTGCGATCCATAGCTAGATAGCTATATACTCCGCCCATGAGACCAGTCGTGGTAGCATGTCGTGTTCGCAGACATGGAGTCTTTTATTGCTTATCTGCCCACGAGTCCCGGTCGTGGTAGCATGTGGTTGCGCGCAGATAGTGTCTTTGTATTACCTCGAGAGCCACGAGGCTTTGTCGCGGTATCTTGGTATGTATTGCTTATAGATTGCAGTTGGTTGTATATGTTGCATGTGTATCTGTTATATTGTTGACCAGGTTAGTTGCAGACTGATATTGGTACTCTTGAGGTTTGGGTTACTCTAGTTTGTTCCCTTTGACTTTCATTATGTCCATTATATCCATTATGATTATGCACTATTTTCTATCCACCCACTGAGTGGTTGTACTCACCCCCTCTTCTTTTATCCTCCAGGTTAGCTAGTAGAGGACATGTCCAGTTGGCTTACCTTCGCATCGCTCAGAGAGTCCCTTGCCGTGCTGGTCCCACTGCATCATCGAGATGCCGTTTTATTTACTTTTTGTTATTGCATTTTGTTTATGCACTTTAGATTTTGGTCGCAGTTTGATTTGATGTCATAAAACTAATTTACTTTTAATTGATTTATATTTTAGTCGTGCATGCATGCGGTTAATAAAATACTTATATTTCTATATTATTTCAAAGTTTTATCTGATTTGGTTCCAACGATGTATATCGGAATAATTGTCGCTAAGGGGCTCCTCCGTCATTTGGATGGCGAATGGGCCCCGGGGCGTGACAAAAACTCTAAGGAATTATGGGATAAATTAATTGAATTGTATGAAGGGACAAATGACACTAGGATAACTAAATGGGACATGTTACTAAATAAATTATTTAATTATAAAATGAACGAAAATGAAAATGCTAGTCAACTTCATACAAGAATAAAAGACATTTTAAATGGATTACACTTAATATGACACCAAATAAAAAATAGGGACATAATTAGGTATACACTTAAGGCATTCCCGAGAAATGCCTTATGGACATCGATTGTCGATGCCTATAAGGTTTCTAGAGATCTCTCCACAATTAGGCTAGACGAACTATTTTGTGAACTTGAACTACACGAACAAGCTAACTCGGGTCAAAACGAGAATGATATTGCTTTAGTGGCAGGTTTGTCGAAAAGGGAAAGAAAAGCAAAAAGTGAATCCGAAGACGAGTCAGAGTCAAAGTCAAACGGAGAAGAAGAAATTGTAGGGGATCGGATGGCCGGCTAGAGGGGGGTGAATAGCCCTCGTTCGTTGGACGTTGTAAATTGCTCGTCTACAAAAGATTAGCGCAAGCGGAAGACTAATAAAGACAAGCAAATAGAAATACGAGGAAACAAACGCTAACAAAGAATGTAACGTGGTTCACGGCTACGCCGCTAATCCACGGTCCCCGATTCGTCCTCGGTGAATCACTCCGCTAAACCAATCCACTAAATGGTCTCTCCTTTGCACCAAGCTAGGTGGAGGTAACCTTTACAATCAAGATCACTCTTCTTACAAATAGAATGGAGTAAAAACGAGTAAGAAGAGTTTAGAGCTTGTGGGGCACTAGGAAGATCGTTTGGAGTATAAGCATTGGCCTCTCAAAGGCTCACACCCTCTCTTTTTATAGAGAGGGTCATCTTCTTCCCGTTGGCCGCCATCAGTCGACTGCCGCCCATGGCAGTCGACTGCCGTCACTACAACGGCCTCCGAACACGTCGGATGCCGACCGTTGTTTTCCAACGGAACTCTTAGCGATCGAGGTGGACCTCACCCGATCGATGACCGTGTCGATTGCCCGATCGGCTACGAGCGATTCTGCCTGCGATATCCTCCGGGCGATCGTCATTCCATGGTAGTCGATCACGGGCATAAACCCACCATCGGATACGGTCGAACCCACTCGACTGAAGGCCGATCCGCCATTCCATGGCACGATCGGTGCGTGAAACTCAAACTTAACATAAGTTTGAGCTTCCGGCGGTCGGGTAAACCTTAACCCTTGCGGTCAAGTTTCTGACACTCAGCCATTCGGCCAAGTTCACCTAATGAGCTACTTACATTTCACTCATTCTCTCATCTCACTCGAAGTCCCTCGCCGAAGCTCTCTTCGTTCGCGGCCACATCCCTCGGCAGCATCAGGCGCACGACTCTGCAATGCTCCTTCGCGTCTCTTGCCTTCGAAGTCTGCTTCCTTGGCTTCACTTCAAGTCATCTCGTCCGGCGGTCCCTCGGATGCTCCAAGCGCACGGCTTCCGCAAAGTCATCCTTCACCGACTCAAGGACCGAGGTTGTGAGGGTGAACCCGCCAAGGCTCCATGTGCGAATTACTAAGTCCCTGCAAGACTCCAACGCACATATCAAATAAACATACCAACCTAACTTAAACCCTTTGCCACACCATCAAAACCATATTACGGCAAGAGATTGCCCTAACAATCTCCCCCTTTTTGATGTGTGGCAATCCGTTTAAGTTAGGTAAAACATTTGATATAAATTCTAAGGGTAAGAAAGCATGTAAAGATAAACATGATATAACAACATGCAACTCCCCCTTAATCCACGAAACTCTCTATGCAAATTTTCTCACCCTATCATATATTTCTCCCCCTAAAATGATTAACTTAAACATAATTATTTCTCCCCCTTTGACACCATCAAAAAGATTAAAACTCAGTTATAAACTCATGGCATCAAATATAATGGAGGGAAATACCATAAATTAATTTAAAATTGGATACCACTCGTTGATTTAAAAATTGAATTCAGCCTTTACTATTCTAATTTTCAGGCCATCAGTCGACTGCTATCAGTATGACAGTCGACTGGCACAAAGGAATCCGAATTTCTGATTTTCTAGATGAATTTCAGAAATGCATAAAAAATTCCAGAAAATTCGAAAAATTATGAAATTCGAGGAACATATTTCTTTTAAGTATATCTATCAATGAAAAATAGTTTTTCATGAAAACTCATTATATTTTCTTGTTTTTGCCAAAAATCCAAAAGCTCTAAAAACCACTAGGTTTTTGATCATTCTAGTATGAAGTTAGCTGCCTAGTTTTGCATTCAATTGTTTCAAAACATGAATACATGTATTTTAAGGTAAGAAATTGTTTTGAAAACATATGAAATATCCAACCATGATCTTTGGGCAATATGTCTATGAATTAAACATAAGCCTTCCCCATGATTGGTCTATTATTGCTATTTTGATACTTTAAATGACCATCTAAATGCCATAGGCATTAGTGGACATTTGTATCATCCTAATATCTCACCCATGCTAAGTTTGCAATCAAGTTATCCTATAGTGAGTGTGAGATGTATCCTAGGGGGTATTTGTATATACTTAACCAATATATTCATGCAATTCTATCATGGTTAAGTATCAACCTAACAACCTACATGATCATAATGACATATATGATTTAATTTCACATTATGATCATGAAATACATGTTTTCATCAAATTATAACCATGCATTAGGCATTATATTATGATTTTAAGCAAAGTATCACCTAAAGCATGATTTAAACCCATTTCTCATGATAATGTGCCCAATATCAAAATCATAAATCGTGATTACACATATACATAGCAATTACATTAATCATCATGATTTAAGTAATATTATCTATTTATGGGCATGTTATCATCACCCAACACTATCTAAAAATGTTGTCCCGTCATCCTAAGTTAACCAAAATATGATATAGGTCAAGTTCATATGGTTGACTACCCTAGGGGTTTTCTAACCCTTAAGGATGGATTTTGGAACCCAAAATAAATTCTTTCCTATTGGGTTCACTAAGTACTCCTTGGGGATCCATTTCCTAGCAATTATCTTCTTCTTGTCTTGTCCCCTAGCTATTAGGCATTTGTAGGCCTTTTCATTTTTCTTTTCTTTGTATCCTAGGCCTTTCTTATTGAAGCTTGCCCTTTGGCTCCCAATTATCATATTCAATGTGTTTGAGCCAATTGTGAATTTTCCTAGGGCTTTGGTTAAATAATCTACCTTTTCCCTTAAGGCCCTATTTTCCTCTATGCATGCATCATTAACATCCAAAGGCACATATAGATCATGTGAGCATGCATCATCATGGCAAGAAGAGATATCATTATTTTCATTTAAGCATGCATTTTCTAGCTTATATTCCAAAGCCTTAATTTGATTAAGCATGCTTTTATTTTTCTTTTTCATTCCAAATAAGTCCTTAGTTAAACTAGAAATTATGGAAACTATTTTCTTAGGAGAAGCTACCATAGTTTCCATATCTTCTTCTTCTTCTTCGGATGAGGAGGATGTAGAAGCTCCCCCTTCACTTGAGCTCTCTCCTCTTGAGCTTGATCCTTCACTTTCGGAGGAAGAGCAATCCAAATCATCAAAGGCCATCAAGGCCAAATTGGCGACAAAGGCATTCTCCTCATCCGATGATGAGGAGGAGGATGAGGATGGGTCATCCCAAGTCCTTGCCTTTAGGGCTTTGACCTTTCCCTTTTCCTTTGTCTTCTTCTCCTCTTCCTTTTTCTTCTTGCTCCCCTTTTTCTTCTTCTTTTCTTCCTTCTTTTTCTTTTCTTCTTTGCTTTTGTTTAGGAGGGGACAATTGTCCCTTATGTGTCCCTCTCCTTGGCAATTATAGCAAATGATCTTCCCCCTTGGTCTTCTATTCCTATCATGAGATTTATCAAATCTAAAATTCTTAAATGCACGTCTTACCTTCCTTACCATGTAGGCTTCTTCCGTGCTATCCATGGAGGAGGAAGACGCTTCATCATCATCGGAGGAGGAGATCTCTATCTTCTTCTTCCCCTTATTTGCCAACAATGCTACTCCTCTTGAGGGTTGAATTTTAGGCTCCTCTTGTATTCCTTCAAGCCTAGATTCATGTAATTCCATAGTGGAGAAAAATTCATCTAGAGTACTTACCTCTAGATTCTTTGACATGTAAAATGAGTCCACCATTGAACTCCACTTGGATGATCGGGGGAAAGCATCTATGGCCTTCATTATCATATCGCGGTTGGAGAGCCTTTCTCCTACACTTGTTAGTCCATTTAAAATTTCTTTGAATCTAGAATGCAAAGAAGTTACCTTTTCTCCCTTTTCTAATCTAATATTGGATAGTTGGGAGCGGAGGAGATCTCTCCTTGCTAGCTTTGCCTCGGATGTGCCTTCATGGAGCTCAATTAGCTTCTCCCACATCTCCTTGGCGCTTAGGCATTCTCCTATTCGGTTGATTTCTTGTTGAGGAAGCACATTGTAGAGATGGTGCTTGGCTTTGGAGTTTGCAAGGTGCTCCTCTCTTTGCCTCTTGGTCCACCTAGATTTCTCTATTGGCTTCCCCTCTTCATCCCTAGGCAAAACGAAACCGGATTCCATTGTAATCATTATATCAAAATCCGTTTCGAAAAATACCTCCATTCGCTTCTTTTACCAAGCGAATTCTCCTTCAAACTTTGGAGGATGGATGTTGGAGCCGGCCATTTTAAAAATTGCTTGTTGTGGCGGTTAGTCCGGTGACAAGCAACCTTGCTCTGATACCACTTGTAGGGGATCGGATGGCCGGCTAGAGGGGGGTGAATAGCCCTCGTTCGTTGGACGTTGTAAATTGCTCGTCTACAAAAGATTAGTGCAAGCGGAAGACTAATAAAGACAAGCAAATAGAAATACAAGGAAACAAACGCTAACAAAGAATGTAACGTGGTTCACGGCTACGTCGCTAATCCACGGTCCCCGATTCGTCCTCGGTGAATCACTCCGCTAAACCAATCCACTAAATGGTCTCTCCTTTGCACCAAGCTAGGTGGAGGTAACCTTTACAATCAAGATCACTCTTCTTACAAATAGAATGGAGTAAAAACGAGTAAGAAGAGTTTAGAGCTTGTGGGGCACTAGGAAGATCGTTTGGAGTATAAGCATTGGCCTCTCAAAGGCTCACACCCTCTCTTTTTATAGAGAGGGCCATCTTCTTCCCGTTGGCCGCCATCAGTCGACTGCCGTCACTACAACAACCTCCGAACACGTCGGATGCCGACCGTTGTTGTCCAACGGAACTCTTGGCAGTCGACTGGTGGACCTCACCAGTCGACTGATGACCCCGTAGTCGACTGCCCGATCGGCACAGCGGTTCTGGACGCGATATCCTCTGGCGATCATTGCCATTCCATAGCGATGATCGGGGGCATAAACCCACGATCGGATACGGTCGAACCCACTCGATTCGAATCCGACCGCCATTCCATGAGCGATCGGTGTCAGTGCCGTGTGAAACTCAAACTTAACATAAGTTTGAGCTTCCGGCGGTCGGGTAAACCTTAACCCTTGCGGTCAAGTTTTCGACACTCAACCATTCGGCCAAGTTCACCTAATGAGCTACTTACATTTCACTCATTCTCTCATCTCACTCGAAGTCCCTCGCCGAAGCTCTCTTCGTTCGCGGCCACGTCCCTCGACAGCAATAGGCGCACGACTCTGCAATGCTCCTTCGCGTCTCTTGCCTTCCGAAGTCTGCTTCCTTGGCTTCACTTCAAGTCATCTCGTCCGGCGGTCCCTCGGATGCTCCAAGCGCACGGCTTCCGCAAAGTCATCCTTCACCGACTCAAGGACCGAGGTTGTGAGGGTGATGTGGGGGATCGGATGGCCGGCTAGAGGGGGGTGAATAGCCCTCTTTCGTTGGATGTCGTAATTTGCTCGTTCTTCTTGCGTTGGTTGTCTACGATTGTCGTTAGCGCAGCGGAATAACAATAATAATGAAACTACCAACAATACATAATCACAACACAAGATTTACGTGGTTCGGAACCGAATGGTTCCTACTCCACGGGTGAGCTCCTCGAGCTCTAGTTATGCTCACGGCACTAACTAAACTCCTTCTCGACTACACGTCGGAGGTGGAGAAACCTCTCACAAGCAATTACAACAATAATATGAAATACAAACAAGAATACAAATACAATACAAAAGAAACTCTTTTCACCGATTGCTTTTGATCACTTGTTTGTTGCTTGCTTTGCTTGGCTCTTGAAGGACTGGAATGCAGCAACAATTCCCCTCCAATAGCTCCACAAAAACCATTGCGAAATCCTCCAACTCGTGCTCCTTTTATAACTTGTTTTTGCGCCCATCGATGGCGCAAAGGCCCGATCATTGCCCACGCTCGTGTCCGTTGTCTCACAACGGCCAGATCCACGTCGGACAAGTTCCAACGGATCTCCTACGATCGCCAGGCCGCCGATCGGTGACCTAGTAATAGTCGGCCCGATCGGCTACGGAGCGTCGTGCTCGACACTTCCATCGATCATTGCCATCCCGGCGATCGCTGATCGACATCGCCGATCGCCATCCATGGCGATCGCCCGCCAAGCACCAAACGCACCTTACACGGTCGAACCCTAGTCGACTTGGACCCGTCGGCGCACCTATGCGGTCGGCTGCCGTCGGCAAACTTCAAACACCAAGTTGTTTGAGCCTCGACACTTTCGATCTTAGCCACTTGGCTAAGTCCACATCCTCATGGAGTTCCCCAAGCTCTCTTCCCTCGGCCTCGTCCCTCGGATGCGCCAAGCGCGACGACTGCAACGCCACATCCTTCGTCTCATGCCCTAGAAGTATGCTTCCCCTTTGGGCTCACTCCATTCGCTCCCTGTCCGGCGGTCCCTCGGATGCACCAAGCGCACGGCTTCGCAATGCCATCCTTCACCGACTCAAGGACCCCGAGCCTAGTGAACTTACCAAGTCCTCAAGACTTCCCACATGCACCAAGCTCACGACTTCGCAATGCATTTCTCACCAAGCACCAAGCGCACGGCTTCGCAATGCTTTGGATTTCCCATGCCAAGCACCAAGCGCACGACTTCGCAATGCTTTGGACTTTCCCATGCCAAGCACCAAGCGCACGGCTTCGCAATGCTTTGGACTTTCCCATGCCAAGGCTTCCCCCTTGGACTTCCACACCAAGCTCCATGCTTGGATTTTCCATGCCAACCCCATGTTGGACTTTCCCATGACAATCCCATGTCATGAGTTTTGTCTATCATCAAAATACCATCAAGATACTGCTCGAGTCAAACTCGAGTCAACCTGGGCCGATTGCACCAACAGGTGAACCCGCCAAGGCTCCATGTGCGAATTACTAAGTCCCTGCAAGACTCCAACGCACATATCAAATAAACATACCAACCTAACTTAAACCCTTTGCCACACCATCAAAACCATATTACGGCAAGAGATTGCCCTAACAGAAATAGTAAACATGGTCCGAAAGATGTTCAACTAGAGAAAGAAGTTTACAAAGAAGGACGCTAAGAAAGTTATTGATAACAAGCTGAGACCCCGATCGGAAGTGACTTGCTATGAGTGCAACGGAAAGGGACACTACAAGTCAGAGTGCACGAACCTAAAGAAGGAAGAAAAACCAAAAAAGGAAAAGAAGAAGAAAGCACTTAAGGCAACTTGGGACGAGTCATCATCGGAAGAGTCAGACGCAGAGGAAATGAAGAGAAGTTTCGTGGGGGTCATGGCCGAATCGAGCTCCGGAGCCAAGTCAAATTCCGAGTACGAGTCCGATTTAGAGTCCGAGAGAAGCCACGGATCTGCATCCATTTTCAAAGGACTAGATGAGGTAACTTCTCCCTTAGAAGGTAAGTTGTACAATATAATTGCATGTTTAGGTAGGAAGTTAGCTAAGTTCGAGAATCGAGTCGACTCGCTACATAAGAAAGTCCAAGTACTTAAGGAGCAAGTCAACTCGAAGACTTCGACTTGCCAAATTATGGATAGAGACTCAACTCAAGTTGCAAAGCTTGAGGAAGAGAACTCAGTCCTAAAAAGGTAAGTAGAAGATCTAATCGGATCGTTGGAAAAGTTCACTTCGGGCTCCAAGTATCTCAACATGATGCTTGGATCTCAGTGAGCCGTGTACAACAAGTCCGGACTCGGATACAAAGCTAAATCCTCCTATAAATCATACATGTCATTACTTAGCCGAAACGCTAAGAATAGAGTCCAAGCATGGGTTCCTAAGTCTAGCTTAGTCAACCAAGTTGGACCAAATCAATTTTGGATTCCTAAGAGTCAAGTTCACTTAGTGAACAAAAGTCAAACTAGCTACCACTTAGGGGAAGCTAAAACCTTGCTTGTTTCTTTGTTTAGTTAAATTCTTGTATGCTTTAGTTTACTTTACTTGCTTAATTTAGAATAGACTAGATAGGAAATAAAGTAGTTTAAACTTGAACAACCTAGTACTAAGACGAAGTGAACTGATAGTAAGTTAGGGAAGCTCTTCGAAGTGCATGTCTAGGAAGTGGTCGTTGTTCCGATATCCAAGAAGGCCATGTGCCTCGCCATGACCTGGTGCACTAAGTCAAGTGGAACTGACCAAATCTAACTCACTAAGTCTTTGACTAGTTAGACCAAGTCTTAGTCCAAAGTGAATCAAGTACTTGATTCCTTCACTTTGTCTAGGAAGTGGTCGTTGCTCTGATAACCAAGAAGGTCATGTGCCTCGTCACGACCTGGAAGTCAATACTGGAAAAACTTACTTGACTAGCTCAAACTAAGCTTGAATCTAACACAAGTTTAAAAACTTTGAAATTGCTCATTAAATTAAATTGAGATTAAAAGAAATCATCATCTCACAAAATCCATAGGAATAAGTGTATTGAAAACCTAGTATGGGTGAGATGATTTAGAATTTAATAAAGTTTAATTAGTTTAATACAATTCAATTAACTTAACAAACTACTTATTAACTTTACTTAAACTTAATTAAACTAAACCTAATTTAACTAAATTAAAACAAACTTAATTGACCCACTAAACTAAACATAACTATCTTACTTAATCATCTAATCAATTCAATTCAACTAAGCTCAACTCAACTTAACAAATTTAACTCAACTTGATAAATTTACTTAAAATAAGCTTAATAAACTCAAGATGATCCATCTTATTCAAGGTGTGAATTATCTTAAAAGGATTTTAATTCATGTAGGACTTCAGAATGGACCAATGGATTCTGGATAGTAGCTGCTCCAGATATATGACTGGAGATAGTCAAAAGTTCTCAAAATTTAGCTACAAGAATCTAGGTACAGTCGCTTTTGGAAACAATGACAAACTTAAGGTAATTAGATCATGTAACATTGAACTAGAGTCAAATTTTATTATATAAAAAGTTTTGCTTGTAGAGAATTTCAAATTTAACTTGCTTAATATGAGTCAGTTATGTGATGCTGATTGTGTAGTGAAATTTTTATCGAATGAATGTTTGATTAACAATATCAAAAATCCAAAAATATTACTTAAGGGAGTTAGAAATAAAAATATATATTCAATAAATTTAGAAAGATCCTCAATTAAGTGTCATATGACACAGCAAGAGGAAAGTTGGTTGTGGTATAGGAGACTTGCTCACACCAACTTTAGGAATATAATGAAGTTAAGTGAAACTAACCTAGTTAGAGGGTTGCCCAAACTTAAAATATTGAAAACAAAGTTTGTAATGCTTGCCAACAATGAAAACAAACTAAGTCTCAACATACATCAACTAATCAAGGTTGAACAAATTCAATACTTAAGTTAATTCACTTAGACTTATTCGATTCGCATGGAGTGAAATCACTAAGTGGAAAATTATACTATTTAGTGATAATTGAGGATTATTCTAGGTTTACATGGGTAAAATTCCTAAAGCAAAAAGATGAAACATTTGAAGTATTTAAAAACTTTAGTAAACAAATAGAAAATGAAAAAGACCAAAAGATAAAAAGAATATGAAGTGATAATGGAGGGGAATTTAAAAATGAGAAATTTACAAACATGTGTCTAGAAAATGGATATCACCATGAATATTCATGTCCTAGAACCCCCTAATAAAATAGAATAGTAAAAAGAAATAATAGAACCCTACAAGAAGCTGCTAGGTCAATGTTAAATGAATACAACTTACCGAGTTACTTATGGGATGAAGCTATAAATGTTGGAGGATCGGTGGCCGGCTAGAGGGGGTGAATAGCCTTTTATCGCGTACAATGGAAGTTGCTCGCTTAATCATCTACAACTAAAGTTAGCACAATGGAATAATAAAACTAAATACAATTAAGATCAAAACACAAAGTAAAGAGAAAATGCAAACACCGAAGACGTAACGTGGTTCACGACCCTTGCCGTTAATCCATGACCCGATTCATTCCAAGTGAATCACACCTAAACCAATCACTTATCTCTCTTTTGCACTAAGCAAGGTGGAGGTAAACCTTTCTTTTACAAGAATCACTCCTCTTACAATATGATTGAAATAAACTCAAGGAAGAGGAGTAAAAATATGTTGGGTACTTGGGAGATGTTTAGAGGTTAAACATTAATCATCCCAAGTGACCCAAGACCCCTTCTTATAGGGAAGAGGCCATTCTTCCCGTTGGGCCGAAGTCGGTGATGCGACCATTAGTTGGATTTATTCTGTAGCACGTTGGATTACAACCAACAACTCCCACATCAGTCGACTGATGGAGCCATCAGTCGAGTGACCAAAGCGATCACTCGACTAATCAATCTTTTGTGTTCGAACTTGTCTTGATCAGTCGATAGTCGTCCCTTGGCAGTTGACTGATGGTCGAGCAATCGACTGCCAAACTCTAGCAGTCGACTATTGAGCCAGAAATAGTTCGGTTGAACACGGGTCGAGTCCATCGACCCAGAGCAGTCGACTGGTACCTATAACAGTCGACTATTGTCGGGTAAAACCTCAAACCAACCTTTGGTTGAGCATCTAACACTTAACTTAGCCATTCGGCCAAGTTCACTTATAAGCTACCCCGTCCCGGGTTACAATCGCTCACTCTCATCTCCCTTGGAGTCCTTTGCCTTGAAGCTTTCTTCGTCCGGCCACGTCCCTCGGATGCACCAAGCGCACGACTTCACAATGCCATCCTTCGTGTCTCACCCTGAAGTCTGCTTCCTTGGCTTCACTCTAATGCTCCTCGTCTGGCGGTCCCTCGGATGCACCAAGCGCACGACTTCACAATGCCATCCTTCACTGACTCAAGGACCGAGTCATGAGATGGTGATCTTGCCAATGCTTCGTCAAGCTAACCATGTGTGAATTACTAAGTCCTGCACGACTTCAACACACATATCAAATCCACAAACAACTTAACTTAAACCTTTGCCACACACATCAAAACACATCATTCATGGGTTGATTGTCCTAACAATCTCCCCCTTTTTGATGTGTGACAACCATGTTTAAGTTAGGTGAAACATTAACATAAAATATAAGGCAAGAAATCATGTAAATAAATATGAGTATCAAACTCCCCCTTAATACATGCAACTCCCTCTTAACACATGCTAATTTCCTCTAGCATGATTAACTTAAACATAACCATTTCTCCCCCTTTGACATAATCAAAAACATCTAACATATGTTATACAACCTTGGCATCAAGTCTAGGGAACGAAAATCTTCAAACTCAAGCTCAAAACCTGATAATATAGGTTACTGTGCTCGTGCACAGTACATCAGTTGACTGAATTAGAGCATCAGTCGACTGACACCTATATTTCAAAATTTCTGATTTTCGAAGTCCAATTTCATAAATGCATTAAAAATTCCAAAAAATTTAAAAAATTATGAAATTTGGGGAACATATTTCTTGTAAGTCCTTTTATCAGTGAAAAATGATTTTTCATGAAAATTCATTTCATTTTCAAAAATTAGGCAAAAACTCAAAAGTTACAAAAAGTCTCAATTGTGTATCAACTTGAAAGCTAGTTTTGCCTTAGAATCTTTTCAAAGCATGAACTTGCAGATTATCAAACATAAAATGATTTTATAACATTTGAAATATCCAACCATGATCTTTGGACAATATGTCTATGAATTAAACATATGCTTTCCCCATGATTGATCTATTATTGCTATCATTGATACCTATAATGACTCATCAAAATATTATAATCATAAGTGAGTCATTTGTATCCTCCTAACATCTCACCCATGCTATGTTTTTCAATCAAGTTAGCCTATAATGAGTGTGAGATGAACCTAAAAGTATTTATACTTAACCAAAATTTTATGCAATTCTACCCAAGGTTAAGTATCATGTATAAAACCGCCATTATGATCATAACACAAGATTGTCATTTAATTTTCATATTATGATCATGAATCAAATATTATTATTCAAATCATAAATCATGATTATTTATCAAGTATAAAATCAAGCATAAATCATGATTTAAGCATTTAATTCATGGGTTACACATTATCATCACCCAACACTAAGTTAAAAATTTTCACCCACATCCTTATAAGTCAACCATTTTACATGATATAAAATAAGTCCACTCATGGTTGACTATTCTAGGGTTTTCCTAACCCTTAAGGATGGACTTGAGAACCCAAAATAGATTCTTTCCAATAGGGTTCACCAAATACTCTTTAGGGATCCATTTGCTAGTTACTATTGTTGTTTTTGTTTGTCCCCTAGTAATCAAACAATGGTAGGCCTTCTCATTTTTGGATCCCTTATATCCTAAGTCTTTCTTGTTAAAGCTAGCCCTTTGGCTCCCAATTATCACGTTCAAAGTATTGGAGCCTATTGTGAATTTCTATAGGGCTTTAGTTAGATGATCTACCTTTTCCCTTAAGGCCTTATTTTCTTCAATACATGCATCATTAACATTAAGAGGAATATAATCATCATGTGAGCATGCATTTGCTAGTTTTTCTTCTAGGGCCTTAATTTCATTTTGCATGCATTTATTTTTCTTCTTAGCCCTAAATAGGTCCTTAGTTAAACTAGTAATCATTGAAATGACCTTTTTAGGGGGAAGATTTGTTACCACACTTACACAATCCTCTTTTTCCTATTTCGATGAGGTAGATGCTCCCCCTTCACTTGAGCTCTCCTCCTCACTTGTACTTCTTTCTTCTTGCTCGGAGGAGGTGGAGTCCAAGTCTTCTATTGCCATAAGGGCAAGGCTTGTGAAGGCTTGATCTTCCTTCGATGAGGATGATGGATCATCCCATGTGGCTTTGTGTGCCTTGGCCTTCCCTTTTTCTTTTGATTTTCATTCTTCTTCCTTTTGTTTGCTCCCCTTCTTGTCTTCTTTCTTTCTCCTTTCCTCCTTGCTTTTGTTCAAAAGGGGGCAATCATCCCTTATGTGTCCCTCTCCTTGGCAATTATAACAAATAATCTTTCTCTTTGGCCTTCTTCCCCTATCATGAGATTTATTAAATTTAAAGCTTTTTAAAGCACGTCTCACCTTCCTTACCATGTAGGATTCTTCATTACTATCCATGGAGGAGGAAGATGATTCATTGGATGATGAGGGTGGAGTCTCCTTCTTCTTCTTCTTTCCTTTTTTTGCCACCAATGCTACTCCCCTTGATGGCTTGATTGGATCGTCCACTATTCCTTCAAGCCTAGTCTCATGCAACTCCATGGTAGAGAAAAATTCATCTAGAGTACTCACCTCTAGATTCTTCGAAATATAAAAGGAGTCCACCATGGAGCTCCACTTTGATGACCGAGGGAATGCATCAATTACTTTCATTATCATGTCCCGATTGGAGAGCTTTTCACCTACACTTGACAATCCATTAATTATCTCCTTAAACCTAGAATGCAAAGATAATACCTTCTCCCCTTTGTCAAGCTTTATATTGTTGAGTTGGGAGCGGAGAAGATCCTGTCTTGCAAGCTTGGCTTCAGAGGTGCCTTCATGAAGCTCAATCAACCTCTCCCACATTTCCTTGGTTCTTGCACATTCTCCTATTCGGTTGATCTCTTGTTGGGGGAGCATATTGAAGAGGTGGTGTTTTGCTTTTGAGTTTGCAAGGTGCTCCTCCCTTTGCTTTTTTGTCCACCTTGACTTCTTAATTAACCTCCCTTCTTCATCCCTAAGTATCTCGAAACCATTTTTCATTATTAACATGATATCAAAGTCAGTTTCAAAGAATACCTCCATACGCTTCTTTCACCATGCGAATTATCCTTCAAACTTAGGTAGATGAATGTTGGAGCTGGCCATTGTCGTTGATTGTTGCGGCGGTGAGTCCGACGACAATCTCCTCGCTCTGATACCACTTGTTGGAGGATCGATGGCCGACTAGAGGGGGGGGGTGAATAGCGTACGATGGAAGTTGCTTTCTTAATTGTCTACAACTAAAGTTAGCGCAACGGAATAATAAAACTAAAGACAATTAAGAGAAAAAACACAAAGTAAAGAGCAAATGCAAACACCGAAGACGTAACGTGATTCACGGCCCTTGCCGCTAATCCATGACCCGATTCGTTCTAGGTGAATCACGCCTAAAGCAATCACTAATCTCTCCTTTGCACTAAGCAAGGTGGAGGTAAACCTTTCTTTTACAAGAATCACTCGTCTTACAATATGATTGAAATAAACTCAAGGAAGAGGATTGAAAATGTGTTGGGCACTTGGGAGATGTTTAGAGGTTAAGCATTAATCATCCCAAGTGACCCAAGGCCCCTTCTTATAGGGAAGAATCCATTCTTCCCGTTGAGCTAGCGATCGGTGATGCGATCATCGATCGACATGTTGGATTCCAACCAATGGCTCCCACATCAATCGACTAATCTTTCCATCAGTCGACTGATGGAGCCATCAGTCAAGCGACTGAAGCGATCACTCGACTGATCAACCTTCTATGCCCAAACTTTCCTCGATCAATCGACTGCCATCCCTTGACAGTCGACTGATGGTCGAGTAGTCAACTGCCAAACCCTAGCAGTCGACTGTTGGGCTAGAAACGGTTCAGTCGAACACCGATCGAGTCCATCGACTTAGAGCAGTCGACTAGTGTCGGGTAAAACCTCAAACCAACCTTTAGTTAAGCATCCGACACTTGACTTAGCCATTCAGCCAAGTTCACCTATGAGCTACCCCGTCTGTTGGTATTGCCCAGAAGCTCTGATACCATTTGTTGGCATTGTGCTAGTCCTCGGAATGCTCATAGGCTCCCATGTCCCCGGATTAAAATTTTCACTAATGAGAACTAATCCGGATGGGATGAGTTTCCTAAGCACAACCAATTCGTCGTCGTGCTAACGACTGGAGCGATCGCTTGAACAAACTAGTTGTCCAAGCAACCAACTCTCCTAGTCGATTAGCCGCGGAAGAGACGACGGACGGATCGCCGGTTTTTGTGTTTCTTATCGGGGTCCATGATTATACAAATATATGCAAATATAAACATGTATAATCAATACATACATAAAGTAAACATCCACATAATAATAGAAACATGCAAAGATCATAAATAAAAGTTATAAAACTTTTATACCTCTTGATCTTCTATCGTATGTCCTAACCTCCTTGTAGACTTCGTGTGGGCGAAGATCCTCCACAAGTTGAAGCTTCTTAGATCTTCTTCAATCCAAAGAAAGAAGAACTCTCTTTCCCTTCTTGCTTGAGCCAACCACCAATCCACAAAGGATTGATGCATGACCCCAAGAATAGAGAGAACATAATGGAAACAACCAAGCAACCGAACTAGGGACAAACCCTAGCTCCTTGTGCCGCCGGCCAAGAGGAAAACCAAAAGGAAAAGAGGAATAGGTTGGGCACCACCAAAGGTATAGGAAAAAGGATAGGAACCGGCCAACACCCTAGGAAGAAGAACACTTCTCCTATAGTTGCCACCTACCTTTCCTTCCAAACCCTAGCCGCCCAACCAAGCTTCCTTTGGATTACTTGCCGCCCAAGGTAGAGAAAGACAAGGTAGTGGCCGGGCAACCCTTAGAAGGAAGAAGATGAGCCCTTCCCCTATAGTTGCCGCCCAACCTAACTTCATCACCTTGCCGCCCAATCCAAAGAGCCAAACCCTAATCTAATTAGGGTTTCCTACATAGGTTTCTTGCCGCCTAAGCATGGTGGAGAAGAGAGAACTATGAGCTAGCCACCTCCAAGGAAGAAGACAAGCTTCTCCATAGGTTGCCGCCCAATCCATCTTCATCATCTTGGCCGCCCAACCTAAAGAGCCAAAACCCTAATTAGGGTTTCCTCCTTGAGGTTGCTTGCCGCCCAAGTAAGCTTGGCTAAACCCTAATTTCCTTAGCTTCCATTATGAACCATCAACTCTTTTGCCGCCCAACCCATAGCCATCCTTTTATAGAGTTAGGGTTAGGCCTTGGTTTAATTTCCACCGTCGGTTCTAGGGTTTTAATCTCAACCGTCGGATTTAGAGATTTAATCTCAACCGTCGGTTCTAGGAATTAATCCCAATCGTCGGATCTAGAGATTTAATCTCAACCGTCGGTTCTAGGGATTTAATCCCAACCTTCGGATCTAGAGATTTAATCTCAACCGTCGGTTCTAGGAATTTAATCCCAACCGTCGGATCTAGAGATTTAATCTCCACCGTCGGTTCTAGGGATTCAATCCTAACCGTCAGATTTAGAGATTTGTTTTCCATCATTTGATCTAGACTTCATGAGGTTTATATAAGGCTACGATAGGGACCATGAGGAGGAGTTGGGTCTTGGCCACCCGATGGATCGGAACCACACAAACTCGATCCATCAATGATGTTCCATTCCACTAGAGGATCATCATCGAACTACCTCACCAACCCCCATAAATCAATATGGGCTCCATATATTATTTGTACATTTATCTCCCCGTGTTTAAGATATCGAATGTCCGTCAATTGATTGATTTACTGACCATCAATCAATTAACATCTAACTCCTCGAGTAGTACCACTCAACCTTATCATCATGTTGACTAAGTCAACCCGCGGGGTTTACATGATGAACCTTATGAGCTCCTCAAGGGGACATCATCAACCTAATATATAGGACACGGATTCCTCCTATAATCAATGGCACACCATGTAAATAATATCATTTCCCAACTTACCGGGCATATTGATTCAATCCATAGAAATCTCACCCTCTAGTAAATCAAAGAAATAAATACTAAGTACATGTGCCCGTTATTATATCGGGATTAAGAGCATGTACAACATAATATCCGAGGTCCGATTGTAGTCAGCAATAAATTGAATCACCTCTATGTCGGTCCTGCTCAATACACCTAAGTGTACTAGTGTAACTCTATGTTCAAGATATAACAATACCAAGCTACACTACAACCATGCCAATGGTTTGTCCAAGACCATCTTGGTTGTGAGCCTCTTCTTATACTCTACAAGGGACTGATAACATGATCTTCTGTGCCATCACCCAAGCACCATGTTATCTACAATGTAAAGTATTAGACAATATGCACAACATATAATAAATATAAAAGTGCAAACAATGATCATGCGATTCTTATTTCAAAATAAAGATGTTCATACTAAAGAGCTAGGCTTTCAGTATACATCCCAACAATCTCCCACTTATACTAAAAGACTATGCTGTCATTATACTGCCATACATCTGATTCCCCTTCCCTCCACATGCCTATCAAAGCTCTCGCTAGAAGGGCCTTAGTGAAAAGGGTTTACCAGGTCATCCGCTGATGCAATCTAGGCGACAGCAACTTCTACCTCCTTAACGATTTCTCGTATCAGGTGGTACTTGCACTCTATGTGTTTACTAGCCTTATGGGCTCGTGGTTCCTTCGAGTTTGCAACTGCACCAATATTATCACAATAAATTGTGATAGTTCTGGGCAAACCAGGAATCACATCCAAGTCCATCAGGAAGTTCCTGAGCCACCCAACTTCTTTGGCGCTAAGAGGTGCCATACGATCGACTTCTATGGTAGAGTCCACCACGCATTTCTGCTTGACACTCTTCCATACTATGGCTCCACCTCCAAAAGTAAACACAAAACCTGAGGTAGACTTACTGTTATCCCTATCAGATTGGAAATCAGAATCTATGCAACCCACAGGGAGTAATTGGTCTGCCCGGTAAACTAGCATATAATCCCTAGTCCTTCTCAGGCACCACAATATATGCTTTACCGCAGTCCAATATCCCTGTCCTGGATTACACTGATATCTGCTGACCATGCCCACGGCAAAGCAGATATCTGGTCTCGTACAGAGCATCGCATACATGAGGCTTCCTACTGCCAAAGCATAAGGAACCGCCTTCATCTCCTCTATCTCCTCAGATGATCTAGGACACATCTCCTTAGATAAAGGAACTCCATGCCTGAAAGGTAGAAAACCCTTCTTGGAGTTTTGCATGCTAAAACGATCCTAAAATCATGTCTATGTATGAAGCTTGGGATAAGCACAACAACCTTGATCCCAAGGATGTGACCCACTTCTCCCAAGTCCTTCATATCATACTGTTTGGACAACCATACCCTTACGTCTGATAACACTTCGATGTTGTCGCCAACCACCAAAATGTCATCTACGTATAGTACAAAAATACCACTACGTTTGCGTCACATCTCTGATATACACAAGACTCATCCGAACTTTGAATAAATCCATAAGACTGGATTTACCTCCTCAAAGCGGATGTTCCAAGACCTCGAAGCTTGCATCAATCTACAAATGGACCAATTAAGCTTACATACAAGATACTCTTTGCCCTTAGCAATGAATCCCTCTGGTCGCTTCATATAAATGGATTCCTCAAGACTTCCACTAAGGAAATCTGTCTTGACATCCATCTGTCACACCTCATAAATTCATATGAACTGCTATACATAGGAGCTCCCAGACCTGATTTGAATCCATAGATTCAATCTCAGTATTCATTGCAATTTGCAAAGATGTTGCATCTATATCTTGGATTACCTCGTCATATGTCCAGGGATCAGGTTCATGTTCGCCAGGGACCAAATCGGAAGATTCTCCCAAGAACATGAATCTATCAGGCTGTCTCACAACCCTCCCACTACGACGAGGTATCACCTGTATATCCTCTGTGACACACGGTGCAGTGACATGTGGTATATCCTCTTGTACCAGTGGTACTGAAGTCGGGACTTCCCCTATCAACTCCTCAAGAACAATCCTACTCGTGGGCTTGTGGTTCATCACATAGTCCTCCTCTAGAAATCTGGCATTCGTACTAACGATCACCCTCTGATCTCTAGGACTATAAAACAAACCACCCTTCGTTCCATTAGGATAGCCAACGAACATGCATACTTCTGTACGAGGTTCCAACTTACCAGCATCAGCCTTCAGCACATGTGCTGGACTCCCCATATCTGAATATGTCTTAGACTAGGCTTCCCCCCAGTCCACAATTCTGTGGGAGTAGAAGACACTGATTTAGATGGAACAAGGTTCAGAATGTATACCGTCGTATCTAGAGCATATCCTCAGAACGAATCTGGCAAGTCAGAATAACTCATCATCAATCTAACCATCTCCATAAGAGACCTATTCCTTCGCTTTGCTACACCGTTCTGCTGGGGTGTGCCAGGTGCAGATAATTGGGATTGAATCCCAACCTCTGATAAGTAATTCCTAAACTCTCCCAAGAGGTATTCACCACTACGATCAAATCGTAGTGTCATCTTGAATAATTGTCTATGAAAAAGATGAATTATTCAAAACTACCTCTTGCCTGGATAGACATAGGACCATACGAATCAGAATGAACCGTTTCCAACACATCTTTGGATCTATACCCCTTGGCCTTGAAAGGCCTCTTGGTCATCTTACCTTCCAAGCAAGATTCGCAGGTTGGGAGATCCTCCACCACTAATGAACCCAAAGGTCCATCAGCTATCAACCTATTGAATTCTGCTTAAGTTAATATGACCAAGCCTAAGATCCCAAATATATGTTTGGTTCATCTTCGAAGGTTCTTTTCTCTTATCGGAATTAGAAGATGAGTTATTAACTTCAATTTGCATCGTGGGAGCTTGTGGTTCAAATTATTAATTTCCTATCTATGTACCTGAATAGATAATGTCCCTATTCCTTTTATAACAAATCTGTCATTAAAAGGAATAGATTATCCATCCATAATTTAGAAATCGAAATCAATTCTTTCTAAATAAAGGTACATAAAGAAAATTTCTAAGAACCAAAAACTTTATTTTTCTCAAAAGATAAATAAAATATCTCCCACTGCAATAGCCGCCATTATGGCATTGCCCAAGTAAATGGTAATATCCCCTTTAGCTAGTCGTCGGGTTTCCTGGAACCCCTGCAAAGTATTGCAGACATGATTAGTGGCTCTCGTATCTACACACCAGGTGCCGGTAGATAACACCGCTAACCATGTTATAACGACTAGACCAAAAGATATACTTTTGTTCTTGCTTGGATTAGGATAATCCTTCTTCTCATTTCCGGTCTGCTAGTAAGTGAAGTATTTGCCTTTCGGCTTATTCACTCCTCCCTGAGATCCTCCCACCACCTTTGCTCCACCTTGTTTCTCCTTCTTCTTGCCTTTCGGCTTAGAAGTAGAAACCTTTTGAGCAACCATGGCTTGAGGACACTCTTTGAAGAGAATACTTGTACTTCTTAGCAAATAAGACAACATCTAGATTCTTTTCCAATTATTTAGATCTGATAAGTTATTTCCTTTAGTATCAAAAACAAGTGGGTGAAAAACAATTTTGAAAATCCTAAGAATCACATAGATCATTGCTTTAGATTTCAAATATTATTGATTCCTCAAAACAATAAAATCCGAAATCAACCAACACCTCAAAAAAGAATATCGCATGCCACGATAGTGTGGACGATATCTGAATTCTACATTTGTAAGAGGAGGTTTTACCCATTAATTTTATTATCTTGTCAACCTTACTTTTTGACAAATAAAATTAATAGTTGGTTCCTCTTTGGCCCTACAAATAAAAGCAGTGACTCCGATGGGGAGGATACTTTATATTTGCATCTAAGTGTGCACCATTACACGATACTAAGGGAATTATCTCGGATTATGTGCCTTACCGATGGGGAAGTACACACGCTCCTAAATAATTTCCTATAACCATTATTTGACCTAGTGATCCGCAAACAAACTCATCCGATGGGGAGGAAGGCACTCAGAGCCGACGCGCAAGTTTGTTGCATCACATGTCAAATTGTAATGGAGGCTGCGGGAATTAATTAAAATATCCCTCTCCCACTTAGTAAATTGAAAATGAGGAATTTTCAAGCACACACAACATGCATATAAAACAAATCAGCAATAAATATGGAAAAATCAGAATTTTTCCAACTATTATGGCATTGTTCTCCAATATGCGTCCCGTCGTGTCGCCACCTCGTCCGCTCCTCCTACGCCATGTACGAGCCATCCGGAGATCCGAGCCGAGTATAAAACCTATTTTATTTTACATCCATCGATCCTATACTCCACGAGAGAGTGTACATGAAATCTAGATCGAAAGTAAAATAAAATAAAGAGTGGCTAAACAATGCCATATTTAATTACAAAAATTAAATATTAATCTAGCCTCGTCAACCCCGAGGATTCAAATAATATACAATCATACACAAACAATCACATACACACATATAGCCATAATAGTCGGATCTTATGCCTGAAACCAAAAAGTTAGCCTACGCACATCCTACTATTATCCGACATACAAAATATATGATATGTGCATGAAAGTAACCGAATCCAAAACACACAAAACCGGAAACCATGGCTCTGATACCAGTTGTTGGTATTGCCCAGAAGCTCTGATACCATTTGTTGGCATTGTGCTAGTCCTCGGAATGCTCATAGGCTCCCATGTCCCCGGATTAAAATTTTCACTAATGAGAACTAATCCGGATGGGATGAGTTTCCTAAGCACAACCAATTCGTCGTCGTGCTAACGACTGGAGCGATCGCTTGAACAAACTAGTTGTCCAAGCAACCAACTCTCCTAGTCGATTAGCCGCGGAAGAGACGACGGACGGATCGCCGGTTTTTGTGTTTCTTATCGGGGTCCATGATTATACAAATATATGCAAATATAAACATGTATAATCAATACATACATAAAGTAAACATCCACATAATAATAGAAACATGCAAAGATCATAAATAAAAGTTATAAAACTTTTATACCTCTTGATCTTCTATCGTATGTCCTAACCTCCTTGTAGACTTCGTGTGGGCGAAGATCCTCCACAAGTTGAAGCTTCTTAGATCTTCTTCAATCCAAAGAAAGAAGAACTCTCTTTCCCTTCTTGCTTGAGCCAACCACCAATCCACAAAGGATTGATGCCGCCGGCCCCAAGAATAGAGAGAACATAATGGAAACAACCAAGCAACCGAACTAGGGACAAACCCTAGCTCCTTGTGCCGCCGGCCAAGAGGAAAACCAAAAGGAAAAGAGGAATAGGTTGGGCACCACCAAAGGTATAGGAAAAAGGATAGGAACAGGCCAACACCCTAGGAAGAAGAAGAACACTTCTCCTATAGTTGCCACCTACCTTTCCTTCCAAACCCTAGCCGCCCAACCAAGCTTCCTTTGGATTACTTGCCGCCCAAGGTAGAGGAAGACAAGATAGTGGCCGGCCAACCCTTAGAAGGAAGAAGATGAGCCCTTCCCCTATAGTTGCCGCCCAACCTAACTTCATCACCTTGCCGCCCAATCCAAAGAGCCAAACCCTAATCTAATTAGGGTTTCCTCCATAGGTTTCTTGCCGCCTAAGCATGGTGGAGAAGAGAGAACTATGAGCTAGCCACCTCCAAGGAAGAAGACAAGCTTCTCCATAGGTTGCCGCCCAATCCATCTTCATCATCTTGGCCGCCCAACCTAAAGAGCCAAAACCCTAATTAGGGTTTCCTCCTTGAGGTTGCTTGCTGCCCAAGTAAGCTTGGCTAAACCCTAATTTCCTTAGCTTCCATTATGAACCATCAACTCTTTTGCCGCCCAACCCATAGCCATCCTTTTATAGAGTTAGGGTTAGGCCTTGGTTTAATCTCCACCGTCGGTTCTAGGGTTTTAATCTCAACCGTCGGATTTAGAGATTTAATCTCAACCGTCGGTTCTAGGAATTAATCCCAACCGTCGGATCTAGAGATTTAATCTCAACCGTCGGTTCTAGGGATTTAATCCCAACCTTCGGATCTAGAGATTTAATCTCAACCGTCGGTTCTAGGAATTTAATCCCAACCGTCGGATCTAGAGATTTAATCTCCACCGTCGGTTCTAGGGATTCAATCCTAACCGTCAGATTTAGAGATTTGTTTTCCATCATTTGATCTAGACTTCATGAGGTTTATATAAGGCTACGATAGGGACCATGAGGAGGAGTTGGGTCTTGGCCACCCGATGGATCGGAACCACACAAACTCGATCCATCAATGATGTTCCATTCCACTAGAGGATCATCATCGAACTACCTCACCAACCCCCATAAATCAATATGGGCTCCATATATTATTTGTACATTTATCTCCCCGTGTTTAAGATATCGAATGTCCGTCAATTGATTGATTTACTGACCATCAATCAATTAACATCTAACTCCTCGAGTAGTACCACTCAACCTTATCATCATGTTGACTAAGTCAACCCGCGGGGTTTACATGATGAACCTTATGAGCTCCTCAAGGGGACATCATCAACCTAATATATAGGACACGGATTCCTCCTATAATCAATGGCACACCATGTAAATAATATCATTTCCCAACTTACCGGGCATATTGATTCAATCCATAGAAATCTCACCCTCTAGTAAATCAAAGAAATAAATACTAAGTACATGTGCCCGTTATTATATCGGGATTAAGAGCATGTACAACATAATATCCGAGGTCCGATTGTAGTCAGCAATAAATTGAATCACCTCTATGTCGGTCCTGCTCAATACACCTAAGTGTACTAGTGTAACTCTATGTTCAAGATATAACAATACCAAGCTACACTACAACCATGCCAATGGTTTGTCCAAGACCATCTTGGTTGTGAGCCTCTTCTTATACTCTACAAGGGACTGATAACATGATCTTCTGTGCCATCACCCAAGCACCATGTTATCTACAATGTAAAGTATTAGACAATATGCACAACATATAATAAATATAAAAGTGCAAACAATGATCATGCGATTCTTATTTCAAAATAAAGATGTTCATACTAAAGAGCTAGGCTTTCAGTATACATCCCAACACCCGTCCCGGGTTACATTCGCTCACTCTCATATCCCTTGGAGTCCTTCGCCTTGAAGCTCTCTTTGTCCGACCACATCCCTCTGATGCACCAAGCACACGACTTCGCAATACCATCCATCGTGTTTCACCCTAAAGTATGTTTCCTTGGCTTCACTTCAATGCTCCTCGTTTGGCGGTCCCTCGAATGCACCAAGCACACGACTTCGCAATGCCATCCTTCACCGACTCAAGGACCGAGTCATGAGATGATGATCTTGCCAATGCTTTGTCAAGCTAACCATGTGTGAATTACTAAATCCTGCACGACTTCAACACACATATCAAATCCACAAACAACCTAACTTAAACCTTTGCCACACACATCAAAACACATCATTCATGGGTTGATTGCCCTAACAATAAATACTGCATGTTATGTGCAAAATAGAATAATAATTAATAAATTACATAATAAAACATCCTATGAAAATTTTAATAATAAAATACCATTGATAAAATATCTAAAAGTATTTGGATGCAAAGTATTTATTTTAAATACGAAAGACCATCTCGGAAAATTTTCTTCAAAGACCGATGAAGGGATATTTCTAGGGTATTCAACCTCTAGTAGGGATTATAGGATTTATAATAAGAAAACTTTAAAAATTGAAGAAACAACTAATATAAAATTTGATGAGGAAGAAATTACTAATAATCAACTAAACTCATTAGAAGATAGTCAAAATGAGTCAAATGAAATAACACATGATGAAGAAGAACAAATCCAATGTGAAGAAAACTTAAAGACGTCTAGAAGTAACCCTAATCATCCACTTGAACAAGTATTAGGAAATCCAACTTTAGGAGTTCAAACTAGATCAACCCTAAGAAACTTAAGTCAAATCGCATTGATATCAAAAATAGGACCAAAGTCAATAGATGAGGCTTTTTCGGACCCTGATTGGATAATAGACATGCAAGAAGAACTAACACAATTCGATAGAAATGAAGTGTGAGACTTAGTACCTTCACCATCTAATAAATCAATAATAGACACTAAATGGGTATTCAGAAATAAAATAAACGATCAAGGAGAAATCATAAGGAATAAAGCCTGATTAGTAGCCAAGGAGTTTAGTAAAGTAGAAGGGTTAGACTATGATGAAACTTATGCCCCAGTAGCTAGGCTTGAGTCAATCAGGATGTTACTAGCTTATGCGGCACATAAAGGATTCAAGTTATATCAAATGGATGTCAAATCCACTTTTTTAAACGAAGTAATAAAAGAAGAGGTATACGTAAGTCAACCCCTAGGTTTTCAAATTTTAGAATACCCTAATTATGTATACAAGTTAAAAAAGGTCTTATACGGATTAAAACAAGCTCCTAGAGCCTAGTATGAGAGACTGTCTTCATACTTAATCTCTAAAGGCTTCAGATAAGGTCATATTGACTCAACACTTTTCGTAAAAACCTTGAACAAAGACATTTTTATTGTTAAAATATACGTAGATGATATAGTTTTTGGATCAACAAATTCAATTTTTTTAAAAGAATTTATAAAACTAATGGAACAAGAATTAGAAATGAGTTTAGTAGGTGAGTTAAACTTCTTAGGTTTACAAATAAAACAAACTGTTAGTCATTGGACATCGCTAGAGGGGGGGGGGGGGGTGAATACCATTTCGTTGCGTAGATGGATATCGTTCGTGCTTGTGTCTCTACAATTGTCATTAGCACAACGGAATATAGAAATACAACTGTAGAAACAAATACAAACACAACACGCAAATACACACAAATATAACGTGGTTAAAAATATCAAGGGTCCTACTCGACGGGTTGAGCTCAACGAGCTCTAGTGATGCACTCATCGCTAATAAAACTCCTTCTCGACAACACGTCGGAGACGGAGAAACCTCGTACAAGTATTTACAAAAATAAATGAAATACAACAAGCAAATATAAATGAAATACACAAAAATACATAAAGAAAACTTTACAAATACGCTTTTAGATGCTTGCTTGTTTGGTTGCTTGAGCTGCACTTGGAGACCCTTAATTGCACCAACAAATCGCCCTAAGAAACCATGGCAAAAACCTCCTCCACGAGCTATTTTTATAACCTGCATTCAGGCTAGATTTCGCCTAGCAGTCGACTGCCATAAGGCCCCAGTCGACTGCCAACATTACCGTTGTGAGATAACGACTTAATCCATGTTGGATAAGTTCCAACGGATATACTAGCAGTCGACTGTCATTACCCAGCACTCGACTACTAGGGCCGTAGCCGATTGACCAGTCAGCTACAGAGCATTCTGCTCCCGTAACATCAACTAGCAGTCGACTCCCATCCATGGTAGTTGACTGCTCAAGCCATCAGTCGAATGCCCAATGTTGGTAGTCGACTGCCAGACTATTTCCTACAGTCGAACACCAGTTGACTCTGATCAGTTCGACTGACCATAATCCCAGTCGACTGACACGAGTCAACTCGGCTACAAAGTATCAAAACACTTGACCAATTGACAGGTCCAAAACCTAGTCGACTGATAATCTCAACCATGAGGTTTAACCCCAAGTATGATGCCCTCATACTTGCTAGACCACCCTTTGCCTAGACCTAAGCCTTCTAGCCACCTCCGTCAGCCTCATGCCTATAGGATCCCTCCAAGTCATCCATGACTTGTTCATCCATACGCTAGCCTTGAAATGCTTCCATCGGCTATTGTCATGCTAAGCTGGCCTATACCGCCAAGGCACATTGGGCTTACACTGCCAAGACTATCGCTTGGACTTTACGCCGCCAACCATTGGACTTATGCTGCCAAGACTGCACCCTTAGACTTTACGCCGCCAATATCAACCCTTGGACTTTTCTTGCCAACCCATGTTGGACTTTCCATTTGCCAAGACTCAAGTTTGGACTTTCCTTTGCTAAGACCCATGCTTGGACTTTCCATGCCAACCCATGTTGGACTTTCAAATTGCTAAGACTCAAGCTTGGACTTTCCCTTGCCAAGACCCATGCTTGGACTTTCCATTGCCAAGTGTCCCACTTGGACTTCTCCATCATATGGTCAACCCCATGTCAACCACATAGTCAACTCATTGTCAAACAATGGTCAACTCCCTTGTCAAATATCAATGTCAAACATCAATTTCAAACATCAAAATACTACTCGAGTCAAACTCGAGTCCGGTCAATCGTGACCTGAGCCGATTGCACCAACAATCTCTCCCTTTTTGATATTTGACAAAAACTATAAACACCTTTGAGTTAGGCCACCTAACTCAAATCTCCTTACCAATTCTCCCAAATTGGTAATCTCAAATTCTCCCATTGATTTTCCCATCAATTCTCCCCATTTTTGACATACATTAAAAAGGTTCTCCCCAAGGAGGTCTTTGTCTCATATCCAATGAAATCTTACAATCTCCCCTTTGGTCCAAAAACATCTTGGATGTCTTTCACTCTTCCTAGTGATAAGTCCCATATCACTCAAGAGAGGTAATCCTACAAACTCTCCCAATTTCTAAATTGGGCATCTCACATTCTCCCAAAATTTTCCCCCTCATGAGGAAGAACACATCCATCATCCCATGATAGATAACCTCCCCTTAAAGGCTTGCTCCCCCTTGACCATTGTACTAACAATGTCCTTGGAGAGTCTCTAAGCCTATAGGAACACTAAACCATCAAAATTAAGGTTAAAAGTTCAACCTTGAAATTTCACACACCTTAAAATTGATACACACCCTAAACAACTCTCCTAATCCATATCCAATAGGTTTTCACCATTTCCAATGATTTTCAAAGCATATCCTAGGGTTAGGAGCAGTTAAGGTAGCCTAACATAGCTGAAATCAGGCTAAACAACCTTTGTTTACCCAAAATCAGCCCTGACAGTCGACTCTTACAGTCACCAGTCGACTTCCATTGATGCCAGTCGACTGATTTCTGCAAATGCAGAATTTCAGAAATTAGAAAATACATAAGTAATTATACATGATTTGAAAAATCTTGAAACTTCATATGTATACTACTTATAACAATCATTATGGGTGAAAAATATTTTAAAAATAAAATACCCATAAAATAATGAGTTTGACATAAAGTTCAAAACCATTGAAAAGTTCAATGTTTTGGCCCTACTTTGTATCAACTCTCTCAATGGTGATTGCTATCAAAAGATAGACTTCACTAAGGTTTTCTAAAATATTTTTAAAATGTTTTTGGAAACCTATATTGGATCATGATTAATGGGCTCAATGCACATGACTTGCATATTAGCTTTCCCCATGATCCACCCATGGTATAAAATGAGTTTGAGTTAATCTAGATGCAAAAACTATGCACCTTAAACTTAACTCATTTCCTAGCATCTCACATATGCCTAAGGTGTATGAAAACACATACAAGTCAATTTGATGTGAGATGTAGGTTTTGGTTATCCTAATCTAAGGCCTCATGCATTTTCTAAGGCAACTCTACTTGATTCTCTTATACATAAAACTTCAAGTCATGCCATAGTCCTTAAATCAATTTTAATTACCTTAAATGCATGAATGGTCATGGCATAAATCTAACATAAATAAGCATAGTCAATGATCATGATGTCATGACATATGATTAAATCTAAATATACATGACATAAACCTAAGCATGATCATGACATATAAATGATAAAAATAAATATGATATCATGACATGGTATATGAAAAATAAAGCATGACAAATAAAAGGTATAGGTATAACAATACCTAAATTTTAATAATGATTACCATTTGTTATGATTAATTTCATTTTGCCATATTACTACTAATCCCCTAAGTGTGCCAAAAACTCAAAATGACACACTATGACTCTAAGACCTAAATTGTGCCAATTCGATTAATTTTTTAAACTTCTCAAAATATATTGGCACATCTTAAAAACCTTTAGGATTTACATTCAAACCTATTTCCAAGGTACCCATAACCTTGAAAATTACCTAAAGTGCCACCTTTACCATGGTTAGGTTAACTACCCATCCATTTAAAGTTGACACACCCTAACCCATTTAGCGTGAATTGATCATGCTCCTAGGAAATCAATACCTATTGGAGCTCCTTGGGTTTACTAGGTATTCCTTAGGGATAACCTCCCTAGATACCCTCCTAATGACCCTTCTAGGCTTGGTAGCCTTGGTCATTGTGGTCTTGCCTAGGTTAGCTCTAGGGGTACTCCCCTTGTAACCTTCTTAGTGGCTTCCCTAGATTTCTTCGAAACCCTAGCCACTAGGCACCTACCATTGGTCAACTCTAGGGATGACTTCCCTTGTGACCTTGGTTTTCCTAGACCTAGTACTAGTTCTATAATTGAATGGAACATTATGGTAGGTCTCCTTGGGCTTAGGTTTGTAAACTAAACCTTTCTTGTCCTTGGGTGGACCTTGCTTCCTAAACCCTAGGTTTTGTCAATTTGACCCTTTAATTTGATTTTGCATATTCCTAAGGGTCTTCTCCATCTTCTCAAGTTTTGACCTCAAAACTCAATTTTCAAATTCTAGTTTTTCTAATTTGGTAGGACCATTATTTCCTTGAGTATTTTTGCCCTTCCTAGGCATATGTCTAGAATTCTTTGGATTAAAGCTAAGCCTAGATGGTCTTCTATTATCTTAATACTTGCCTTACATTTTTCTAGGGGCATTAGTCTCAAATTTCTCCTTAGTTGAAATAGTTCTAGAGTTATTATTTCTAGACTTGTCCTTAGACCTAAAATCAACATGTTTAGCTCCTAAGCAATAAAGCCTATTTCTAGCATACTCTTTATGATGAATTGCAAGTGAATTAAAAGAATGCTTTTGCCTATTACTTAAAGAATGAGCATTATTTAAATTTACCTTAGGGTTTGCTTTAGAAGCCCCCCCCCTACTTGTGATGCTCCTTCTTGACCCTTCTTTCTCACCATAGGACATTGATTCCTATAATGCCCTAGTTGTTGACACTTGAAGCACACCACGTGCTCCTTGCTCTTCCTAATTGGGGTACCGACATCCTTTGAATTTTTGTTGACTTAAGGTGCTGGCGGAGTCTTCTTGACTTTCTTAGAGCACTTGCTCTTATAATGCCCATATTTCCTACACTCAAAACACATAATATGATTTTTATTATTAATTGAAGTGTTTGAGTTACCTAGGTCAATGGTGGTGGTCGGAGTGAGTTCTTCATCTCCCCCCGGAGGTAGATGGCTCTTCTTGCTCTTGCTCCGGGATGGAAGATGACCTAATATCCTCCCTCTCAGTCCTAGAGGTGGAGGCTTCCTCTACTTTTTCCTCTTCCATCGATCCGGAAGTTGACTCCTCTTCAACTTCCGAATCCTCACTTTCTTGTGAGGAAGAGCTTGCTTCTTCGGTCTCCTTGTCCAATTGAATCGATGATGGGTTTTCATGATATTTTGCCAACTCACTCTAAAGCTTCTTGGCATCCTTGTATTCACCTAAGTTACACAAGATATCATTAGGAATCAAATCAACCAAGAATTTTATTACCTTCTTGTTTTTCTTGAATTCTTGGATTTGTTCCCTGGTCCACTTCTTCATTTTGAGGAAACCTTCCTTTGGCCCTCTTGGATAATTAAATCCTTCCATCAAGGCAGACCATTCTTCAAAATCCCTCATCATAATGAAGTCTTCAATCCTTGCCTTCCACTGATTGAAGCCTTCTCGTCCATAGGATGTATACGGGATCGGAGTGTTGATGTCCCATCCTAGTCTTTCTTCAAACTCCATCTTCTTCTTCACCCTATAGCGGTGCTCTCTTGGCGGTTAGTCCAAATGAAGAGTGGCCTCGCTCTGATACCACTTGTTGGAAATTGGACGTCACTAGAGGGGGGGGGGGGGTGAATAGCATTTCGTTGCGTAGATGGATATCATTTGTGCTTGTATCTCTACAATCGTCGTTAGCACAGTGGAATATAGAAATAAAACTGCAAAAACAATTACAAATACAATATGCAAATACACAAATATAATGTGGTTCAGAACCTCAAGGTTTCTACTCCACGGGATGAGCTCAACGAGCTCTAGTGATGCACTCACCACTAATAAAACTCCTTCTCGACAACACATCGGAGGCGGAGAAACTTTGTACAAGTGTTTACAATAATAAATGAAATACAACAAGAAAATACAAATGAAATACAAACATTCACGTAAAGAAAACTTTATAAATGCACTTTTGGATGCTTGTTTGTTTAATTGCTTGAGCTGCACTTGAAGACCTTGAATTGTACCAGTAAATCACCCTAAGAAACCATAGCAAAGACCTCCTCCACGAGCTACTTTTATAACCTACATTCGGGCTAGATTTCTCCTAGCAGTCGACTACCAATAGTATCGTTATGAGACAATGGCTTAATCTACGTTGGATAAGTTCTAATGGATATACTGGCAGTTGACTGCCATTACCCTATAGTCAATTAGGTCGAGCCAATGAGCATTCTCGCTCCCATAATCTCGACTAATAGCCGATCGCCATCCATGGCGCGATCGCGACCATCGCTGACTACCCACGTCGGGCCAATAATCAGTTATTTCGCAATGACTCGACTATGATCAATTCGATTGACCATAATCCCAGTCGACTGCCACAAGTCAAGTTAGCTGCCAAGTGTCAAAACACTTGACAAATCGTTTGGTCCAAAGCCCTAATCGACTGATAACCTCAACCATGAGGTTTAACCCCAAGTATAATACCCTCATACTTGCTAGACCACCCTTAGCCTAGACCTAAGCCTTCTAGCCACCTCCGTTAGCCTCACGCCTATCGGATCCCTCCAAGTTATCAATGACTTGTTCATCCATACGCTAGCCTTCAGGGGCTTCCATTGGCTATTGTCATGCTAAGTTGGTCTATACCGCCAAGGCACATTGGGTTTACGCTACCAAGACTATCATTGGACTTTACGCTGCTAACCATTGGACTTATGCTGCCAAGACTCCACCCTTGGACTTTACGCTGCCAATATCAACCCTTGGACTTTCCTTGCCAACCCATGTTGGACTTTTCATTTGCCAAGACTCAAGCTTGGACTTTCCCTTGCCAAGACCCATGCTTGGACTTTCCATGCCAACCCATGTTGGACTTACAAATTGCCAAGACTCAAGCTTGGACTTTCCCTTGCCAAGACCCATGCTTGGACTTTCCATTGCCAAGTGTCCCACTTGGACTTCTCCATATCATATGGTCAACCCCATGTCAACCATATAGTCAACTCATTGTCAAATAATGGTCAACTCCCTTGTCAAACATCAAAACACTACTTGAGTCAAACTCTAGTCCGGTCAATTGTGACCTGGGCCGATTGCACCAACATAAATAAGAGACAGTAACTATATATACCAAAACAAGTATGCAAGAGAATTAATTAAAAAATTTGGTATTGAAAATGCAAAAGACATTAAAATACCCATGGCTACGAATGTTATATTAAATGAAGACAAAGAAGGAAAGTCTATAGAACTAAAGTACTATAGGAGTGACATAGGTAGTTTACTATACTTAATTGCAAGTAGACCCAACATACTATTTACAGTAAGTATGTGTACCAGATATCAAACTTGTGCTAAGGAATAACATTTAACACATGTCAAAAGAATCCTAAGATACATTAAAGGAACAATTAATGTAGGTATGTGGTACCCAAGATCTAGTAACTTTGAGTTATTAGGATACTTTGACTCAGACTATGCAGGGTGCAAACTAGATAGGAAAAGTACTAGTGGAGGATGTCAACTCTTAGGATCATGCTTAGTAAGCTGGTTCAGTAGGAAGAAATATTGTGTTGCTCTTTCCACAACTGAAGAAGAATACATAACATTAGGTGAATGTGTAGTACAACTATTATGGATGATGCACACACTTAAAGATTTCAAATTAGATTATAAAAAGGTCAAAACATTAGTTGATAACATAAGTTTAATAAATTTAACTAAAAATCTAATAAATCACTCACGCACTAAACACATTGATGTTAAACATCATTTTGTAAGAGATCATGTGGCAAAGGGTAGTATTGAACTCAACTATGTTGAGTCCAAATCTAACCTTGCTGACGTCTTCACTAAACCACTTTCGAAAGCAGAATTTAGTATGCTTAGAAGACAATTAGGTTTATTCTTGGTAGATTAGGATGTTTTCATACTCATTACTCAAATTTATTTTGAAAAGTTATATTATATTATTTTTAAAATAAAAGTTAAAAATTAATCTAGGACAATTTAGATTTCATGAGTCTATAGATTTAAGTAAGCCTTCGCATCTCACAAATACCTAGGATTACCTGTTTGTGTATTGAGCCATGGAAATGGGTGTGAGATGTTAGGATTGCACCCCTAGTTCCAGATGTAGATCAAGTGCATCGACATGAACCAAAACGGGATTTACAAGAGCAAATCGATCACTTCGGTGACTAACTCTAATTCAAATCTTAATGATTAATTCTATATCATTTGAGCTAATAAAGAGTTGGATATTTGCTTTAAGGATGATTTTTAGATGTGTATTTTTAAAAATATAAATATAATATTTAGGAATTCATGCTTGGACATATTCTCTATCATTTTTGTAATTTGAAAATATGTTATTATTCAGGGGGAAGAAAATTTTAAATTTTTTTGAAAATTTATGATATTATTCAGGGGGAGAAATTTTTTTATTTTTTTTTTGAAAATTTATGATATTATTCAGGGGGAGAAAATTTTATAATATTTTTGAAAATTTTGAAATTTAAAAATAAGTTATTATTCAGAGTTAGAAAATTTTAAAATTTTTGAAAATTTCAGAATTTGAAAATATGTTTTATTTGGATTTAATCTTTTGTAAATTTTTATAAATAGAGATATGCTATTTTTAAATGAAGAAAACTTTAGTCAATATAGGGACAATATTGATTTCAAAACTTAAGCATTTTTGAGCTTAATATTCAATACTCATGTTTAAAACACTTTAAACTCTCAGCTTTTAAGTTGTGGCATCTAAGACTTAATTTTGATTTTGATGTATGCCAAATGGAGAGAGAGGAGATATAAAGTTAGAGAGGAGATATAAAGTTTAAGAGGAGATATAAAGCTAGAGATTCATTGAAAGGAGATGTAAAAATTTATATATGCATCTCATACATATTTAACTTAATGCATTTCTCATAAATGTCAAAATTTGAATATTTCTATCTTATTCTCCTAACTTTAACTGATGTGTTATCACACATCAAAAAAGGGGAGATTGTTGATGAAGTAAGCATCACTCCTTGGTTTTGATGTATGAACCGTAATTAAAGTTAGGAAATTACTTGTATTCTAATATCTGTGTTAAGTGTGCAGACTTAACAGGAAGTCCTAGTAGGTCGTGTTGACCGGATACTAGGCAGTTTACTTGATAGATCAAGAGGATCGGACACTAGGCATGAAGTCCAGATGGGTCACGTGGACCAGACATTTGGGATGAAAACCGATTGAGTCAGGAGACCAGACAATCGACAAAAAGTCCAGTTGGGTCAGGCAGACCAGACAACTGGTGGAAGCTCTGGTGGGTCAGATCGGATGTCAAGAGTGGTAAGTCCGACAAGTAAGCCTTGAGTGAAGAGGTGAGGCTGAGTCCTTTGTAGGGGGACAAAGCTAGGCATCAATCCGATGAAAAGTCTGCGTGGGACTTAGTAGTCGAGATCGAGTAGTATTACTCCTGCTATCAGATTTGATTTTATGTATTTGTGCTAATCTCGTTTTGCAGGTATCAGTCGACTAAATGTACTCCAGTCGACTGAGGTCCAGTTGACTCTGTTTGGTTCAGTCGACTGGATACACACATGGTAGGATTAGCTGGTGATCGGTCAAAGATCTGCCATTGTAGTTGGAAAGTGTTTCAGTTGACTGAAGTGGGAAACTTCCCAATGCGGAGCTGGATGACCTGGAGTCAACTGAAGAGGTTTCAGTCGACTAGAAGACTAGAAGTTCCATATTAATGGGTTGATGTGGAGTCGACTGGAACACATTTCAGTCGACTAGAAAAGGTTTATAAAATAAGTGCTCGACCAGATCCGAACAGGAAATATGAACTATGTCGAAGTGCTATCGAAATTCTTGCTTGTCCACAAAAGCTCATATTTCACATCAAGGCGATCTTTCGACACTCTGTGACAACTTCAACGATCCATTTAGTGTCGGTATAACGTTCTTGTATTGTTCATTTCATTTTTCGCTTGTGTACTTAAATTCAAGAGTGGGTAGTGTGTTATCAATCTCTAATCTTTGTAAAAAGCGAACCCCTCCAAAGTCGAGAGTTCTTGAGACGGAGGGCATTTAGTGATTGCCCATCGAGGTAGCTCTCAGAAGAGCTACGGGCCTTGGAGTAGCAACCTAGCTAGGGTTGTGAATCAAGTAAAACAAGTGTACTCATTTTTATTTCCATTGCATAGTCACAATAGTTTTCAAAATATTCTAATTGGTTTAAACAATATTTGAGATTCACCCCCCTCTCTCGGAGAATCATGATCCTATACTTAGGTCTAGGCTAAGGGTGGTCTTGTAAGTATGAGGGCATCATACTTGGGTTAAACATCATGTTTGAAGTTTATCAGTCGACTCAGAGTATGATCAGTCGACTGATGGGAGTCGACTGGCGTTCGACTGTGGCCGTGTGGCCTTGGCAGTCGACTGTTAGATTTGGGCAGTCGATTGGCCTTGAGCAGCTGACTGTCATAGAGGGAAGTTGACTGCTGGTCAAGGACATGGGCATAGAAAGCATGATAGACGACTGAGCAGTCGGTTACGAGCTTGGCAGTCGACTGCCAGTGTATCCATTGGTTGGAATGCCAACGTGGAGTAAGCCGTTGTGAGACAATGGCTACAGGGGCAGTCAATTAGGGCCTTTGGGCAGTCGACTGCCAGGCGGGAAATCAGGTCAATGCAGGTTATAAAAGGAGCTCAAGATGGAGGATTTTGCAGCAATTTTTGATGAGATTTTAAAGGGGAATTGATGCTGCATTCCAAACATTCAAGAGCAAACCAAAGCAAGCAACAAGCAAGAGTTCAAAACAATTGTTGTAAAGTGTTCTTTACTTGTATTTCATTATTGTCTTTGTATTTTCTTGTACTTTTTGTATTACTATTTTAATTGCTTGTATGAGATTTCTCCACCTCCGACATGTTGTCAAGAAGGAGATTTATTAGTGGTGTGTGCATCACTAGAGCTCGTTGAGCTCGCCCCATGGAGTAGGAACCCTAAGGTTCCGAATCACATTATATTCGTATGTTGTGATTGTGTATTCGTATTCGTATTTGTATTCCACTATGCTAACCTTGTTGTAGACAAGAATGAATGAATTCCATCGATCAACAATCACGCTATTCATCCTCCTTTCTAGCTGGGACTCGATCCTAACAAGTGGTATCAGAGCAAGGGAAATGAATAACGTACGATAAGCATAACAATGGTCGGCATGAACATCCACCCACCAAAGTTTGAAGGAGATTTTTTTTGGTGGAAGAAAAGAATGGAGGTATTTTTCAAAACCGATTTTGATATGATGCTAATAATTGAAAATGGTTTCAAGGCACCTAAGGATGAAGACAACAAGCCAATAGAAAAATCAAGATGGACCGAGGAGCAACGGCAAGAATTCAAGACAACCATTAAGGTAACAAAATTTTTAGTAAAATTGATACCTAACAATATTTTGTTTAGATTAGGGAGTTATAGGAATGCTAAGGAGTTGTGGAATAAGTTGGTCAAATTCCACAAAAATCTTGAATCGACACGAGTAGAGAAGGAAGTTGAGGAAGAATGTCCATTGGCTCAAGAGTGTGAGAATTTGGAGGTTGAGAAGGAGTCAACATCCGGATTGGTAGAAGTGGTGGAAGAATTGGAGGAAGCATCCATCTCCAGTAGAAGTGATGAATAAGTTGAAGAGGCTTCCACCACCACCCTAGGTAACTCAAGCACCTTCATTATAAATAAAAATCATATTATGTATTTTGAGTGTAGGGAATATGGGCACTATAAGAGCAAGTGTCCCAAGCGAGTAAATAAGACTCAATTGGTGCCAAAAGTTCAAGAAAAGACCAATGAAGTTGGAGCCCCAATTAGGAAGAGTAAGGAGCACGTGGTGTGCTTCAAATGCAACCGAAAAGGGCATTATAGGAGTCAATGCCCTAAGGGGAGGAAGAAAACCCAAGAAGGAGCATCATATGTAGGGGAGCTTCTAAAGCGAACCCTAAGGTATCATTTATTAATGCACCTTCAAGTTCTAAGGTTAAAAAGCATGCTAAAAATAATTTTAGTTTACTTGCTATTGTTCATGAATGAAAGTATGCTAGTAGGAATAGATATTTTTGCTTAGGGGCTAAATCCTATGAACTTACATCTAAGGACAAACCTAGAACCAATAACTCTAGACCTATTCTATCTAGGGAAAGTATTAGAAAGGTGTAGGATCATGTTTCTCCGAGAGGAATCTCGGAGGTTTAAAAAATTTATTTTAATTTTAAAACAATTTAGAATATTTGAAAAATATTGTGAGTATGCAGCGAAAAATAATAACACATTTTATTTTACTTGGTTCACAACCCTAACCGGGTTACTAGTCCAAGGCCCGTAGCTCTTCCAAGAGCTATCTCAATGGACAATCACTAACTACCCTCCAATTCGAGAACTCTCGACTTCGGAGGGTTTCACTTTTTACAAATATTAGAGTTGGATAACAGACTACCCACTCTTAAAGTTAAGTATACAAGAGAAATAATAAGTTAAAAAGAAATACAAGACTTTATACCGACACTTAAGGATTGTTGAGGTAGTCGCAGAGTGTCAGAAGGTCACCTTGTTGTGGAATGAGACTTTTGTGGACGAGCAAGTATTTCGACAACACTTCGATTTATATTGGTTGTTCTTCTCGGATCCGGTTGAGCACATATTTTATAAACCTTTTCCAGTGGACTAGAATGCCTTCTAGTCGACTCCACATCAGCCCGTCGATATGGAATTCGTGGTCTTCCAGTCGACTCCACGTCACTCGACTCCACATCGGAATATTTTCCTCGTCAGTCGACTCAAACCCTTCAGTCGACTGAAACCCTTTCCATCTGTGTCGCACGATCTTTGATTAATCATCAACTGATCCTGCCAAATAGGTATCCAGTCGACTGATCCATTTCCAGTACACTTGAATCCATCCAGTCGACTGATCCCTGCAAAATAGGATTAGCACAAATAGATAATATAAAATGTGACAACAGTAGTAATACTGCTCGAACTCGACTACTAAGTCCCACATTGACTTTTCGTCGGATCGACGCCTAGCTTTGTCCCCCTACAGAGGACTCGACCTCACCTCTTCACTCGAGGCTTACCTGTCGGCTACCTGTCGGACTTTCCACTCTTGACATCCGTCGACCCACGAGTTTCACGGTTGTTTTACGCTTGTTTGGTCTGGACTTAACGGGATTACGATCTCTCACCCAACCGATCTTCATGCCAAATGTCCGGTCCATGCGACCCATCTGGACTTCATGCCTGGTGGCCGGTCCTCCTGATCTGTCAAGATACATGGCTAGTATCTGGTCAACACGACTTACTAGGACTTCCTATTAAGTCTGCACACTTAACACTGATATAAGAATACAAGTGAATCCTAACATTTAATTATGGTTCATACATCAAAACTTAGGAGTGATGCTCACTGCATCAACAATCTTCCTCTTTTTAATGTATGACTACACATCAGTTAAAGTTAGGAGAATCAAATACCAATATCTAAATTTTGACATGTATAAGAGATGAACTAACAAAGTTTGATATATATAATAGATGCATAAAAGAAAACCATGTATGAGATGCATAAACCCTTATCAAATTTTTGCATCTTTCTTTCAATAAATCTCTTCTTTTAATAAATATCTAACTTTATATCTCTTCTCTCCCCCTTTGACATACATCAAAATAAAGATCAAATTTAAAAATGCAAAAATGATATAGTGGAGAGTTGAAATGAAAAATTTTCAAGCTCAATATTTCACCCATGAATTTGATTTCAAAAACTAAATTTAAGCTTTTCAACAATTTGTCTAACTCCCCCTTAGTATTTTAAAGTTTTCAAAATTTTCAAACATTTTTCTAACTTTTCAAAAAATTTCAACCTTTTCAAAACTTTTCAAACTCTCCCTTATTTTCAAAATTTTCAAAAATTTTCAAACGTTTAACAATTTTCAAACTTTTCAATCTCAATTAAATTTTCAAACTCCCCCTGAACAACAATTTATTTTCAAAATTTTCAAACATTTTAAAAATTTTCAAAATTTTTAAAAAAAAAATTGAAAACTTCCCCTTTATATTATAAATTTTCAAAACTGAAAACTTTTTCATAACATTAGAACACTTTTGAGGCTCCCCCTCAATTAAAGATTTATAATGTTTAATTATTTTCTTCCCATACATCAAAATCTAAGTAGAATTTTTATGTATTTAAACTTGAATCTTTTTAATCTTAAGTTGTTCTCCCCTTTAATTTAGGTTTTAAATTTTCAATATTCCCACTTCATTAAAATTTTGAAACTTCTCCTTAATTAAAGCTTTAAGTTTTCATAAAGATAGTTTCTCATAAATTCTTAGCTAGATTTAAATTTTTCTGTTTCCCCCTTAAGGATATTTCTTATCCAATTCCAACATAATTTTAGAGAAGATATTAAACATATCATAATTTAACAAAATATTTTAGGTTCCTCCTAGACTCTTGACCTCCCCCTTAAGGTAACATTGTTATATTTTTCCTTAATTTCTTTTCAAAATAAAATTTTAAATGTTTAACTCCCTCTTGAATTATAATATATCTTAACTCCCCCTTAATTATGTTGATTCTCTTAGAATTAAAGTTGAGTTGATGAATTAATTAAAATTGAGTTGAGTTGATTAGAGTTGAATCGATTAAATTGGTTAGGTTAGGTTGTTTAGTTAAGTTTAGTTAGGTTAAGTTAAGTTTAATTGTTTAGTTAAGTTGTTAAGTTTAGTTATTTAGTTAAGTTGTTAAGTTTAGTTGTTTAGTTTAATTAAGTTTTTGTTGAGTTTAATTAAGTTGTTGTTAAGTTTAATTAAGTTGTTGTTGAGTTTAATTAAGTTGTTGTTGAGGTTAATTAAGTTGTTGTTAAGTTTAATTAAGTTGATGTTAAGTTTGATTAAGTTGTTAAGTTTGATTAAGTTATTGTTAAGTTTGATTAAGTTTTTGTTAAGTTTGATTAAGTTGTTGTTAAGTTTAATTAAGTTGTTGTCAAGTTTGATTAAGTTGTAGTTAAGTTTGATTAAGTTGTTGTTAACTTTGATTAAGTTGTTGTTAAGTTTAATTAAGTTGTTGTTAAGTTGTTATTAAGTTTGATTAAGTTATTGTTAAGTTTGATTTAATAAATTAAGTTTAATTAAGTTAAGTTTAATTAAGGTAAGTTGTTTAGGTAAATTTATCAATTTTGATTTAAGTATATTAGAATGAGTTAAGCTAAATTAAACTAATTAATCTTAATTAAGTTCTAAATTATCTCACCCAAGCTAGATTTTCAATACACTTATTCCTATGGGTTTTGTGAGATGAGGATTTTTTTTATCTTAATTAAATTTAATGAGCAATTTCAAAGTGTTTAAACTTGTGTTAGATTCAAGCTTGGTTTGAGCTAGTCAAGTAGGTTTTTCCAGTATTGACTTCTAGGTCATGGCGAGGCACATGACCTTCTTGGTTATCGGAGCAACGACCACTTCCTAGACAAAGTCAATAAAGGAATCAAGTACTTGATTCACTTTAGACTAAGCCTTAGTCTAACTAGTTAACGACTTAGTGAGTTAGCTTTGGTCAGTTTTGTTGGTGCAATCGACCCAGGTTGACTCGAGTTTGACTCGAGCAGTACCTTGATAGTATTTTGATGATAGACAAAACTCATGACATGGGATTGTCATGGGAAAGTCCAACATGGGGTTGACATGGAAAATCCAAGCATGGAGCTTGGTGTGGGAAAAGTCCAAAGCATTGCGAAGCCGTGCGCTTGGTGCTTGGTGAGAAATGCATTGCGAAGTCATGCACTTGGTGCATGTGGGAAGTCTTGAGGACTTGGTAAGTTCACTAGGCTCGGGGTCCTTGAGTCGGTGAAGGATGGTATTGCGAAGCCATGCGCTTGGTGCATCCGAGGGACCACTGGACGGGGAGCGAATGGAGTGAGGCCCAAGGGAAGCATACTTCGAGGGCATGAGACGCGAAGGATGGCATTGCGAAGCCGTGCGCTTGGCGCATCCGAGGGATGTAGGCCGAGGGAAGAGAGCTTCGGTGGGGAACTCCATGAGGGATGATGTGGACTTGGCCAAGTGGCTAAGACTGAGTGTCGGAGGCTCAAACTTGATGTTTAAGGGTTTACCCGACGGTCGGATGCTCAAATAACTTGGTGTTTGATGTTTTTCCCTATGGCAGTCGACTGTCATAGGTGTCAGTCGACTGATCCAAGTCGACTAGGGTTCGACTAGTTTAAGACTGTGGGTTTTGTGCTTGGCAGTCGACTGATGTTGATAGCAGTCGACTGCCGAGGCATGGCAGTCGACTGATGAGAGTGTCGCGAGCATAAACGCTGAGCCGATCGCGCGGCTTAGGTCAGATCCGATCGCCATGGATCCGCAATCGATCGGGTAGGTGATCCGCTGGAACTTATCCCCGCTGTGAGACAATGAAAGACAATGCCGATCGGGCCTTTTGGCAACGATCATTGGCTGAAAAAACAACTTGATGCAGGTTATAAATAGAGCTCAAGTTGGAGGATTTCACCAAGACTTTTGTGAAGCTATTGGAGGGGAATTGCTGCTGCATTCCAGACCTTCAAGAGCCATCTAAAGCAAGCTACAAGCAAAGGGTTCAAAGCAAGCGTTGTAAAGTGTTCTTTACGTGTATTTCGTATTTGTCTTTGTATTGCTTGTATTTCATATATTACTTGTTGTAATAGCTTGTGAGAGGTTTCTCCACCTCCGACATGTAGTCGAGAAGGAGTTTAGTTAGTGTCGTGTGCATAACTAGAGCTCGGAGAGCTCACCCATGGAGTAGGAACCATTCGGTTCCGAACCACGTATATGCTTGTGTATTGCTTGTGATTGTTATGTGTTGTTAGTATTGTTATTATCATTGTTATTCCGCTGCGCTAACAACAATCGTAGACAAGCAACGCAACGAGAATGAGCAAATTCCATCATCGGACGATTGAGGGATATTCACCCCCCTCTAGCCGGGCCAATACACACTGATCGATCCCCCACAAGTGGTATCAGAGCCAAGTCACTTGTCGAGGACTAACCGCCGAGACAAGCACTACAAGATGGCCGGCTACAACCTCCAACCACCAAAATTCGAAGGAGATTTCCTATGGTGGAGAAGAAAAATGGAGGTATACCTAGAAACCGATTTTGATTTTATGCTAATCTTAGAAAACGGTTTCGAATTGCCTAGGAATGAAAGAAATAGGTAAATTGAGAAGTCAAGGTGGACCGAAGACCAAATCAAGGACTTCGAGACAAATCTCAAGGTAATCAAATTACTTAGTGATTTGATTCCTAACAACATTTGGTCTAGGTTGGGTAATTTTAGGGATGCAAAGGAATTATGGGATAAAGTAATGAAATTCCAAGAAAATTCCCAATCGGCACAAGTAGAGGAGAATGCCGAGGAAGAAACACCCATCACATTTGAAGATTTTGATGATTTGGTGGAGACCTCCACCTCTAGCATTGAGGGAGAGGAAAGGATTTCTATTCCGGAGCATGATCAAAATGAAGCTTCTACCCCCGGAAGAAGTGAAGAGGCCTCCACCACCTCCCTAGGTAACTCAAGTATTATAATTTTAAATAAAGATCATATAATATGCTTTGAGTGTAGGGAGAAAGGGCATTACAAGAGAAAATACCCTAAATTGGCTAAGGAAAAGGTATCGACACCAAAAGTCAACCAAAAGTCAAAGGATGTCGGAGTCCCCTCAATTAAGAGCAAAGAGCACATTGTGTGTTCAAATGCAATCAAAGAGGGCACTACCGAAGCCAATGCCCTAGGGGGAGGAAGAAAGGGCCATGTCGGAGTCCCCTCATGTAGGGGGAGCTTCCCAAGCTAACCCTAAGGTAAATTTAAATTATGCACCTTCAATTCCTAAAATTAAAAAGCATGCTAAGAATTATTTTAGTTCTCTTGCTATTATCAATGAAAAGCATGCTAGGAGAAACAATAAGGTTTATTGTCTAGGTGCTAAGCATGTTAGTTTCTCTAAGGACAAATCTAGGACCAATAACACTAGAACTATTTTACCTAAAGAGTCCATTAGAAGAGTTGAAAACCATCTAGGCATTAACCCTAAGAAGGGTAGACACATGCCTAAGAAGAAGAATATTTCCCAAAAGATTAATGAAAAATCAAAATTGGGAAAATTAGAGCTAGAAAACCAAGCCTTGAGGTCAAGGCTAGAAAAACTTGAGAAGACCCTAGCAATAATCACAAATTCGGTTAAGGGGTCTAATGTACAAAAGTCAAGGCCTAGGAAACAAGAACGGTCTAAGAGCAAGAAAGGTTTGGGTCACAAACCTATGTCCTATCACAATGTTCCATTTAATTATGGAACAACATCTAGGTCTAGAAAAACCAAGGCTAATAGGGAAGTTATCCCTAAGTCTAGCCATGGTGTTTGCTTAGTGGCTAAGACCACAAAGAAATCAAATGTAGCCACTAGGAAGGTCAAAGGAGGAGTCATCTCTAGAGTTGACCTAGGAAAGACCCAAAAGACTATGACTTTAAAGCCTAAAAGGGTCATTAGGAAGGTATCTAGGGAAGTTATCCATAGAGAATACCTTGTTAACCCAAGGAGCTCCAATAGATATTGGGTTCCTAAGAGCGTGATCGATTCACGCTAAATGTGTTAGGGTGTGTCAACCCTAAGTGGATGCGTAGTTAACCTAACCATAGTAGAGTTGACATATTAGGGTGTGCCAATATGCTTTGAGAAGTTAAAAATGATTTAAATTGGCACAATTAGGTCTTAGAGGTATTGGTGTACCATTTTGGGTTTATGGCACACTAGGGAGAATGATGGCTTTAAGGCAAAATGGAATTAATCCTAGAAATGACATTTTGGATTTAACACTTAAGTATTTTATACCTTAGTATATTTTACTTGCCATGATTTGTTTTCCTTGCCATGTCATGACATCTTTTTCATTTTTATCTATAAAAATGTCATGATCATGTTTAGAATTATTTTTAGATGTCATGTATGCTTAGATGTCTTTCACATGTCATGACATCATGATTTTGTCATATGCTTTTATCTATATCATATCTATTCCATAATCATCATCATGCATATAACTAAAATGAAATTAAGGACTATGACATGATTTGATGGGAATCAAATAATATTGCCTAGAAATATGCATGAAACCATTAAAAGAACAAAAACCCACATCTCACTAAAAACTTGACTTGTATGTGTTTTACACATCTAGATACAAGTGAGATGTTTAGGAAAAAGGGAATAAAGTTTTCAAAAATATTTTGAAAAACCTTGGTGAAGCCTATCTTTTGATAGCTATCATCATTGAATGGGATGATACAAAGAGGGCTCTTTATTGAAGCTTTTCTTACCTTTTGAATTTTGTATCAATCTCCTAATTTAGTGGGTAAAATAATTTTCAAATATTTTTCACCCTTAGTGTTTGTGATAAGTAATATACATACCAAATTTCAAGATTTATCAACCTATGTATATTTACTTATGAATTTCAGAAAGTCATTTCTGAAATTCAAAAAACTACTAATGCAGTTATCAATCATTGCGCCAGGAGGCCACGATCGATGGAGTGGCAATTGCGAATTGATCGGGTCTTGTTGGTTAGGCCAATGTTCAGCTAGGTTAAGGTCCCCTAACCACTCCTAACCCTAGGATAAGAGAGAGCATTAGAAAGGGTGGAAATCCATTGGACATGGATTAGGAGAAGGGTTTAGGGAGAGTATCAATTTTAAGGTGGATGAAAGTTCATTGTTGAACTTTACCTTAATTTTGATTGGTTAAATGTTCCTATTGGCTTAGGGACTCTCCAAGGACATTGTTGGTGCAATGGTCAAGGGGGAGCAAGCCTCTAGGGGGAGGTATCCATCATGGGAAGATGGATATGTATTTCCTCATGGGAGGAAAATTGGGTTGCCTCTCTTTAAGTGATATGGGATCACTAGAAAGATTGTAGGCATGTGTTTCCTCCAAGGGAGAGATTGTAAGATCTCATTGGGATATGAGACATTCATACCCTTGGAGAGGACCTTTTTGATGTAATGTCAAAAAGGGGGAGAAGTTACCAAGTTACCAATTAGGTTTGGAATTCTCATTTGGGATGTGAGAATTGCCAATATGGGAGAATTGGTAGACTTGAGATGGTAGTTTTGTCAATCATCAAAAAGAGGGAGATTGTTGGTGCAATTTGTAACGACCTGGCCCCTATTGGCGGAATTCGGCGACCCCTATTGGTCGACGATTGTCACCCCTGTTGGCCTGTCGTTACTCACCTGGTCTTCCCACCCCTAGAAGTGGGTTTTTGCCTTCCCCAGGATTCGAACTCTAGACCTCCAGGCTAAGTACTAAAGTTTATGAATCCTGGTAACCAAGTGATCCAGGATCACTTGGTTACCAGGATTTATAGACTTTAGTACTTAGCCTGGAGGTCTAGAGTTCGAATCCTGGGGAAGGCAAAAACCCACTTCCAGGGGTGGGAAGACCAGGTGAGTAACGACAGGCCAACAGGGGCGACGGTCGTCGACCAATAGGGGTCACCGAATTCCGCCAATAGGGGCCAGGTCATTACATTAAAAAGGCGCAACCTAATCAAAGGACAAGAAAACCTCAAAACACAAAACCCACAAATCGAAATCGCAAACCTAAGCTCTGATACCAATAAAATTCGTAGAAGGTACACATATAGGTTCTTTGATTCTCTAGATCCTAGTGCATGATGACATGACTACATGACTTACATAGTTTAGGATATATATATATATATATATATATATATATATATATATATATATATATATATATATACTGGCATGACCTCCTTGGTTATACAGTAATTAGTTTCAGCTATTGATCTCCATTAATTATTGTAACGACACTGGCTATTGGCGAATTGATGACTATTGGTCAACGGCCAGTCGCCCTGTTGGCTGTCGTTACTCACTGTCTTCCACCCACGAAGTGGGTTTTTGCCTTCCCTAGGATTCGAACTCTGGACTTCTAGGCTAAGTACTAAAGTTTATGAATCCTGGTAACCAAGTGATCCAGGATCACTTGGTTACCAGGATTCATAAACTTTAGTACTTAGCCTGGAGGTCTAGAGTTTGAATCCTGGGGAAGGCAAAAACCCACTTCCAGGGGTGGGAAGACCAGGTGAGTAATGAGCCAACGAGGCGGCGATCGTCGACAATAAGACTTATCGATAAACGTCACCTGATAACAGGTTGACTCGAGTTTGACTCGATCAGTACCTTGATAGTATTTTGATGATAGACAAAACTCATGACATGGGATTGTCATGGGAAAGTCCAACATGGGGTTGGCATGGAAAATCCAAGCATGGAGCTTGGTGTGGGAAAAGTCCAAAGCATTGCGAAGCCGTGCGCTTGGTGCTTGGTGAGAAATGCATTGCGAAGCCATGCGCTTGGTGCATGTGGGAAGTCTTGAGGACTTGGTAAGTTCACTAGGCTCGGGGTCCTTGAGTCGGTGAAGGATGACATTGCAAAATCGTACGCTTAGTGCATCCGAGGGACCGCCGGACGGGGAGCGAATGGAGTGAGGCCCAAGGGAAGCATACTTCGAGGGCATGAGACGCGAAGGATGGCATTGCGAAGCCATGCGCTTGGCGCATTCGAGGGACATAGGCTGAGGGAAGAGAGCTTCGGTGGGGAACTCTATGAGGGATGATGTGGACTTTGCCAAGTGGCTAAGACTGAGTGTCGGAGGCTCAAACTTGATGTTTGAGGGTTTACCCGACGGTCGGATGCTCAAACAACTTGGTGTTTGAGGTTTTGCCCGACAACAGTCGACTGGCATAGGTGTCAGTCGACTGATCCAAGTCGACTAGGGTTCGACTGGTTTAAGACTGCGGGTTTTGTGCTTGGCAGTCGACTGCCATGGACTGACAGTCGACTGATGTCGACAGCAGTCGACTGCCGAGGGATGGCAGTCGACTGATGGGAGTGTCACGAGCACAGAACACTCCGTAGCTGACTGGGAAGTCGGCTACTAGGTCACCAGTCGACTGCCTTGGACTGGCAGTCGATTGGTAGGTGATCCGTTGGAACTTATCCGACGTGGATCTGGCCGTTGTGAGACAATGGCTACAGGGGCAGTCGACTGCTGGGCGCGAAAATAGCTTGATGCAGGTTATAAATTGAGCTCAAGTTGGAGGATTTTGCCAAGACTTTTGTGAAGCTATTGGAGGGGAATTGCTGCTGCATTCCAGACCTTCAAGATCCATCTAAAGCAAGCTACAAGCAAAGGGTTCAAAGCAAGCGTTGTTAAGTGTTCTTTACATGTATTTCGTATTTGTCTTTGTATTGCTTGTATTTCATATATTACTTGTTGTAATAGTTTGTGAGAGGTTTCTCCACCTCTGATGTGTAGTCGAGAAGGAGTTTAGTTAGTGTCGTGCGCATAACTAGAGCTCGGAGAGCTCGCCCATGGAGTAGGAACCATTCGGTTCTGAACCATGTATATGCTTGTGTATTGCTTGTGATTGTTATGTGTTGTTAGTATTGTTATTATCATTGTTATTCCGCTGCGCTAACAACAATTGTAGACAAGCAACGCAACGAGAACGAGCAAATTCCACCATCGGACGATTGAGGGCTATTCACCCCCCTCTAGCCGGGCCAATACACATCGATCGATCCCCCACAAGTTTCACTCGACTTAGTGTACCAGGTCGTGGCGAGGCACATGACCTTCTTGGTTATCGGAGCAACGACCACTTCCTAGACATGCACTTCGAAGAGCTTCCCTAACTTACTATCAATTCACTTGTCTTAGTACTAGGTTGTTTAAGTTTAAACTACTTTGTTTCCTATCTAGTCCATTCTAAATTAAGCAAGTAAAGTAAACTAAAGCATGCAAGAGTTTAATTAAATAAGGAAACAAGCAAAGTATTAGCTCCCCCTAAATGGTAGCTAGATTGAGTTTTATTCACTAAGTGAACTTGACTCTTATGAACCCAAAATTGATTTGGTCCAACTTGGTTGACTAAGCTAGACTTAGGAACCCAAGCTTGGATTCGACCCTTAGCATTTCTATAAAACAAGGACATATATGATCTGTTTGTACCCTTAGCCTTGTATCCGAGTCCCGACTTGTTGTAGATGGCTCGTTGAGACCCAAGCATCATGTTGAGATACTTGGATCCCGATGTGAACCTTTCCAACGATCCGGTGAGATCTTCTACTCTCCTTTTTCGGACAGAGTTCTCTTCCTCAAGCTTTGCAACTCAAGTTGAGTCTCTATCCTTAATTTGGCAAGTCGAAGTCTTCGAGTTGACTTGCTCCTTAAGTACTTGAACTTTTTCAAGAAGCGAGTCGACTCGATTCTCAGACTTGGCTAGTTTCCTACCTAGGCATGCAATTATGTTGTACAACTTATCTTCTTGGGGAGATGTTACCTCGTTTGAACCTTTGGAAATGGATACGGATCCGTGGCTTCTCTTGGACTCAGACTTGGACTCAGAGTTTGTCTTGTCTTCAGACTCGTCGGCTGCCACGAGTGCTACGAAGCAATTCGTTGATATTTCCGCGTCTGACTCTTCCGACGATGACTTGTCCAATTTTGCTTTAAATGCTTTCTTTCTTTTTCTCTTTCTTGATTTGGATTTCTTTCCTTTTGTGTTTGTTCCTTCCATCAAAACTAAACCATCCTCGGGTTGACTCAAGTTAGCCTGTTCATGTAACTTAATTAATTTATCCCATAACTCTTTTGAATTTTGAATGGACCCGACTCGACTTAGCTCCTCATTCGCAAGTCCGCATTGCAAGGTTTTTAAAGCCTTGTAATCGACTTGAGCATTTTTCCTAAAATTTGCAGTCAATTTCTCCAGATCTAACAACTCATCCGAGTCATCTACCGGAGCTATGAACCCTTTCCTAATCGAAAACCAAACCACTAGGTCAGTTTTCATAAAACACTCCATTCGCCTCTTCCATGAGGGAAAATCCTATCCGTTAAAGAGAGGAGGGCGAACAGTGCTTAGACCATCTAAACGCGACATTATTAAATTTAATTAAAATTTAGAATTATTCCTAGAGTTGTTTTAAAAAAAATTATTCTCAATGCAAGAATTAATAAAGATTTTCTTAGATGCAAAAAATTAATAAAAATTTCTAAAATGCAGAAAATTAATAATGCTTTCATAAATGCAGAAAATTAATTAAATTCTTTCATAAATGCAAAAAATTAATTAAATACTTTCCTAAATGAAAAAAAATAATTAAATACTTTCCTAAATGTAGAAAATTAATTAAATACTTTCCTATATATAGAAAATTAATTAAATGCTTTCCTAAATGCAGATAATGAATTAAATTATCTAATATGTAGTAAATAAATTAAATTATCTAATATGTAGAAAATGAATTAAATTATCTAATATGTATAAAATGAATTAAATTATCTAATATGAAGAAAATTAATTAAATTAATCTAAAGTGTAGAAAATTAATTAAATTATCTAATATGTATAAAATGAATTAAATTATCTAATATGAAGAAAATTAATTAAATTAATCTAAAGTGTAGAAAATTAATTAAATGATCTAATATGCATAAAATTAATTAAATTATCTAATATGAAGAAAATGAATTAAATTATCTAATATGCAGAAAATTAATTAAATTTATCTAAAGTGTAGAAAATTAATTAAATTATCTAATATATAGAAAATGAATTTCTAGCCATTTTTAAAATGCATAAAAATATTCTAAATTATTCTAAAGCAAGAAAAATTATTATAAAGTAATTTAAAACTAGAAAAATTATTCTAAATTAATTTAAGGCAAGAAAAATTATTCTAAATTAATTTAAAGCTAGAAAAATATTCTAAAGCTCACGATGGTGGTTGCACCAATTCGGAGAGCCCTCGCTATGATACCAATTGTAGGATCATATTTCTTTGAGAGAGGGGGTGAATCTCGGAGGTTTAAAAAATTTATTTTAATTTTAAAATAGTTTAGAATATTTGAAAAATAATGTGAGTATGCAGCGAAAAAAAATAACACTTTTTATTTTACTTGGTTCACAACCCTAACTGGGTTGCTAGTCCAAGGCACGTAGCTCTTCCAAGAGCTACCTCGATGGGCAATCACTAACTACCCTTCAACTCAAGAACTCTCGACTTCGGAGGGTTTCAAATTTTACAAATATTAGAGTTGGATAACAGACTACCCACTCTTAAAGTTAAGTACACCAGCGAAATAATAAGTTAAAAAGAAATACAAGACTTTATACCGACACTTAAGGATTGTCGAGGTAGTCGCAGAGTGTCGGAAGGTCGCCTTGTTGTGGAATGAGAATTTTATGGATGAACAAGTTTTCGGTAGCACTTCGACATAGATTGGTTGTTCTTCTCGGATCCGGTCGAGCACAAATTTTATAGACCTTTTCCAGTCGACTAGAATGCCTTCTAGTCGACTCCACATCAGCCCGTCGATTGAAACCTCTCCAGTCGACTCTACGTCACTTGGCTCCAAATCGAGAAATTTGCCTCTTCAGTCGACTCAAACCCTTCAGTCGACTGAAACCCTTTCCATCTGTGTCGCATGATCTCCGATCGATCACCAGCTGATTCTACAAAATAGGTATCCAGTCGACTGATCCATTTCCACTCAACTGAACTTCAGTCAACTTGAATCCATCTAGTCGACTGATCCCTGCAAAATAGGATTAGCACAAATAGATAATATAAAATGCGACAGCAGTAGTAATTTTGCTCAAACTCGACTACTAAGTCCCACGCGGACTTTTCGTAAGATCGACGTTTAGCTTTTTCCCCCTATAGAGGACTCGACCTCACCTCTTCACTTGAGACTTACCTGCCAGCTACCTGTCGGACTTACCACTCTTGACATCCGATCTTACCCACTAGGTAGAGGAGTGATGCTCACTGCATCAACAAAAGGTAGAGGATCATTTAGTCATTAATCCCAAGAACCATAGACATATACCTAGGAAGAGTCTTTCCCAAATGGTAAATAAAAAAAAATCAAAATTGGGAAAATTAAAATTAGAAAACCAAGCCTTGAGGTCAAGGCTTGAAAAATTGGAAAAGACCTTCGCAAAAATGACAAACTCATTTAAGAGGTCTAATGGTCAAAACATAGGTCTTAGGAGACAAGAACCATCAAAAGGCAAGAAAGGTTTAGGTCACAAATCTAAGCCCAAGAAGACCTACCACAATGTTCCATTCAATTATGGAACTTAATCTAGTTCTAGGAAAACCAAGGTTACTAGGGAGGTCATCCCTAAGGTTAACCATGGTGTGTGCCTAGTGGCTAAGGTTTCAAGAAAACCTAGAGAAACCACTAAGAAGGTCAAAGGGGGAGTTACCCCTAGAGTTAACTTATGTAAGACCACAATGACCAAGGCTTCTAAGCCTAGGAAGGTCATTAGGAGGGTTGCTAAGGAAGTTATCCCTAATGAATACCTAATTAACCCAAGGAGCTCCAATAGGTATTGGGTTCCTAGGAGAGTGATCCCTTCATGCTAGATGGGTTAGGTTGTGCCAACTTGGATTGGTGGGGTAGTTAACCTAATCATAGCAAAGTTGACACTTTAGTTCATTTCCAAGGTAATGTGATACTTTGGAAATGTGGTTAGAATTTAATCCTAAAAGATTTTAGGATGTGCCAATCAATTTGAGAAGTTTGAAAAATTGATCAAATTGACACAATTTAGGTCTTTGGGTCATGGTGTGCCATTTTGAGTTTTTGGCACACTTGGGAGATAAGTAGTAATATGGAAAAATGAACTTGATCCTAACAAATGACAATCAATACTAAAATCTAGGTATTTTTATGTCTTACTTTTTATTTGCCATGATTTATTTGTCATATGCCATGTCATGACATCATATTCATTTTTTGTTGGTGCAGGGGCACCAGATAATCGAACCTAGGTTTTGATTATGACAAAGGTTCAAAGTTAAGGTGTTATTGTTATCTCATGAGCTACTGTTAAGTGTGCAGGAAGTGTTTAAGTCAAGCTGAAGGTCAACGACACCCGAAGAATCTTGAGTCGAGAAATCGTGGTGATTGGGCGACATCGGGAGAACTTTGTCGGAGTCGAAGAACCCAGGTGAAGACCGAAAGCTAAGTGACAAGTCGGAAAGGACCGGAGGTAAGTACGAGTGTGGAGTAAAGGTGAGGTCGGGTCCTCTGTACGAGGACGAGTTTAGGCGATAATCTGACTAAGACTTCTAGTGGAAGGTCTAGGTCGAGATCAGATGGTAAGTGGTGTCATTTCTATCTTTACTCTTGTGTTTGTGCAAACTTGTTGTTGAAGTTGAGAAATCAGTCAAACAGTCGACTGATAGCCACTGGCAATCGATTGATCCTAGCATCAGTCGACTGCTATTCAAACTAGTCAACTCGATAAAGGTCAAAATAAGATCCCCTTATCTTGGGGTGATGTGTCCCTTTGACCCAGATCTGGATCTCAACAAGCTAGGGTTTGGAGGGATATAAAAGAAGGGGGGTTTCACCCCTTTAAGACCATCTATCTTTCTCTCAAAGTACTTCTACAATGCCAAAGCTCTACGCCGTCGTAATGCCGCCATAATGCCGACGCGACGCTAAGTTCACAACCATACTCCATCGACAGCAGCAAGTTTGTTTTTAATTTTGCATTTATTACATTGTAAATCGTGTTTTCATCGTAATGAGGTGAGGTATGTTTGCTGCCTCCACCTTGAGCTTTTGTCCCTTTGTATCTGATGTCTCCTACCTCCAAAGAGGAGGAGCCGTTTAGCGAATTTCCCCTTCATACATGGTTCAGTATCGCGGGGCCTTGGAGTAACAACCTTTTGGTTGCGAACCAAGTAAAAACAAAGTACCTCCTCCCTTTACTTTTATTGTTTTACATTCTGCTGCAATACTTTAGTTTTTAACGTCGTTACGAAAAGAAAAGTGTTCTATCGCTATTCACCCCCTCTAGCGATTCTCTTTGATCCAACAATTGGTATCAAAGCGGGAATGCTAAGATTTGGTGCAACCACCAATCTAGAAATTTTAATTTCTTTTCATATTTTTTTTTAATTTAATCTTTTCGTTAGTTCTTTTCCCGCACTACTAATCCAAGACAAACATCTTGGCAACTTTTTCTGTGTCTTTTATTTTTGTGCAAGTTTTAGTCGATGGCCCATCTCAAAGGGTTTAGCACCGCCCGACCTCTGTTTTACAACGGAGATGACTTCTGTTATTGGAAGGGTCGGATGAAGTGCTATTAAAAAATCCAAGTCAAGATGTGGTGTTGGTGCAATCGACCCAGGTCACGATTGACCAGGACTCGAGTTTGACTCGAATGATGTTTTGATGTTCGACAAAAACATATGACAATGTAATTGTCAAGGTAAAGTCCAAGTCATGGGTACTTGGCATGGAAAGTCCAAGTGGGACACTTGGCACATGAAAAGTCCAAGCATGGGTCTTTGTTGGAATGTATACTGAAAGCCTAGCTCTTTTTGTATGAACATTTTATTTTGAAATTAGAATCACATGATCATTGTTTGCACTTTATATATTTATTATATGTGTGTGCATATTGTCTAATATTTTACATTGTAGATAACATGGTGCTTGGTGTGGCACAGAAGATCATGTTATCAGTCCCTTGTAAAATATAAGTAGAGGCTCACAACCAAGATGGTTTTGGACAAACCATTGGTATGGTTGTAGTGTAGCTTGGTATTGTTTTATCTTGAACATAGAGTTACACTAGTACACTTAGGTGTATTGAGCAGGACCGACATAGAGGTGATTCAATTTAGTGCTGACTACATAATTGAATCGGACCTCGGATATTATGTTGTACATGCTCTTAATCCCGATATAATAACGGGCACATGTACTTAGTATTTATTTCTTTAATTTACAAGTTGGTGAGATTTAGATGGATTAAATCAATATGCCCGGTAAGTTGGGAAATAATATTATTTACATGGTGTGCCGTTGATTATAGGAGGAAACCGTGTCCTATATATTAGGTTGATGATGTCCCCTTGAGGAGCTCATAAGGTTCATCATGTAAACCCAGCTGGTTGACTTAGTCAACATGATGATAAGGTTGAGTGGTACTACTCGAGGAATTAGATGTTAATTAATTGATGGTCAGTAAATCAATTAATTGATGGACATTCGATATCTTAAACACGGGGAGATTAATGTACAAATAATATATGGAGCCCATATTAATTTATGGGGGTTGGTGAGGTAGTTCAATGATGATCCTCTAGTGGAATGGAACATCATTGATGGATCAAGTGTGTGGTTCCGATCCATCAGGTGGCCAAGACCCAACTCCTCCTTATGGTCCCTATCGTAGCCTAATATAATCCTTGTGAAGTCTAGATCCAAGAATGTAAAACAAAACCTAGAACCAACGGTTGGATTAAATCCATAGATCCGATGGTTAGGATGAAACCTTAGAACCAACGGTTGGATTAAATCCATAGATCCGATGGTTAGGATGAAACCTTAGAATCAACGGTTTGGATTAAATCCATAGATCCGATGGTTGGGATGAAACCCTAGAACCAACGGTTGGATTAAATCCATAGATCCGATGGTTAGGATGAAACCCTAGAATCGACGGTTGGGATTAAATCCCTAGATCCGACGGTTGGGATAAAACCCTAGATCCGACGGTTGGGATGAAATCCTTGATCCGACGGTTGGGATGAAATCCTAGATCCTATGGTTGGGATGAAATCCTAGATCCTACGGTTGGGATGAAATCCTAGATCCGACGGTTGGGATAAAACCCTAGATTCGACGGTGGAGATTAAATCCCTAGAACCGACGTTGGAGATTAAATCCCTAGATCCGACGGTGGAGATTAGAGGAGGCTTAAGCCTAAATTCTAGAATTAGGGTTTGGCTCATCCATGTGTTGGGCGGCAACAAATCTTAAAGGAGGTAAGGTTGGTTGGGCGGCAAGAAAATAGGAGTTAGTTCCTATATTTTAGGCTAACCAACTTTCTCCTAAATTCTATAAATAAAGGCTTAGGGTTGGGCGGCAACTAATGATTTTTGGATTGGAGGATTTGGGTTTGGCTCATCCAAGTGTTGGGCGGCAACAAACCCTAGAGGAGCTAGGGTTTTGGGCGGCTAGGAAAGTGGGCGGCAAGGTGATTGTTCTCCCTAGGTTTTTGGCCGGCGCCCCTCTTCTTCTCATCCTCCCTTTGCTGGTTCTCTTCTTCCTCTTCTCTTGCTCCTTGGTGGCCGGTGGTTCTCCAACTATTGGTGGCCGGTGCTTCTCCAACATCTAGGTGGCCGGCGGCAACAATACAACTAGTTGGCCGGTGCTCATCCAATCGTTCCTTGGCCGGCGGTTGCATCAAACTCTCTTGTTTGGTGGCCGGTTCTAGAAAGGAAAGGTTTTGTTGGTTCTTCTCTTTGTTCGCAGCGGACAAGGAAGAGAAGAACGCGATCTAGAAGGCTTCTACTCGTGGAGGATCTTCGTCCACACGTCGTCCACGAGGAGGATAGGACATACGGTAGAAGATCGTAAGGTATAAAGTTATTTTAACTTTATGTACAGATCTGAGCATGTTCTTATTTGTTTTGATTATGCATGTGTGTGTATGAATATATATTGTATAATCATGGACCCCGAAGACAAACACAAAAACCGGCGATCCATCCGTCGTCTCTTCCGCGGCTAATCTACTAGAAGAGTAGAGTTGCTTGAACAACTAGTTTGTTCGAGCGACCACTCGAGTTGTTAGCACGACGATGAAATGGTGTTACTAAGGAAGCTCATCCCATCTGGATTAATCCTTTCATTAGTGAAAATTTTAATCCGGGGACATGGGAGCCAATGAGCCTCCGAAGCGACATTCCATCAATTGGTATCAGAGCCACGGTTTCCGGTTTTGTGTGTTTAGGATTCGGTTATTTTTTTATGCATTTTTCATATATTATATGTGCCGGATAATAGTAGGATATGCGTAGTTTAACTCTTTGGTTGCAGGCATAAGATCCGACTATTATGGCCATGTGTGTGTATGTGAATGGATGTGTGTAAAAATTGATTATTTGAATCCTCGGGGTTGACGAGGCTAGATTAGTATTTAATTTTTGTAATTAAATACGGCATTGTTTAGTCGCTCATTTTAGTTTACTTTCGATCTAGATTATTTGTACACTCCTTCGTGGAGTATAGGATCGATGGATGTAAATTAATATGATTTATCTCGGCTCGGAACTCTTTAGTGACTTGCGCACGGGAAAAGATGGAGCGGACGAGGTGGCGACACGACGGGATGCGTATTGGAGAACAATGCCATAATAGTTGGAAAAATTCTGATTTTTCCATATTTATTGCTTATTTGTTTTATATGCATGTTGTGTGTGTTTAAAATTCCTCGATTGCAATTTACTAAGTGGGAGAGGGACATTTTAATTAATTCCCGCGGCCTCCATTACAATTTGATGTGTGATGCAAACAAACTTGTGTGTTGGCTCTGAGTGCCTTCCTCCCTGCGGACGGGTTTGTTTGCGGATCACTAGGTCAAATAATGGTTATAGGAAATTATTTAGGAGCGTGTGTACTTCCACAGCGGTAAGGCACATAATCCGAAATAATTCCCTTAGTATCGTGTAATGGTGCACACTTAGATGCAAATAAAAGTATCCTCCCCATCGGAGTCACTGCTTTTATTTGTAGGGCCAAAGAGGAACCAACTATTAATTTTATTTGTCAAAAAGTAAGGTTGACAAGATAATAAAATTAATGGGTAAAACCTCCTCTTACAAATGTTGAATTCGTATACGTCCACACAGTGTGGCATGCGATATTCTCGGTGATTTGAGGTGTTGGTTGATTTCGGGATTTTATTGTTTTGAGGAATCAATAATATTTGAAATCTAATATTTTGATCATTGTGATTCTTAGGATTTTCAAATGGATTTCAATCCACTTACTTTGGTACTAAAGGAAACAAACTTACTGTCCCCAAACAATAATGATTGGAAAAGAAATATGGATAGTGTCTTAACTGTGGATGAGTGTCCTCCTAGGCCTGCAGATGATTCTGGGGAAAAGAAACTTTTCGGATACCAGAATCGAGCTGCAAGGCAAGAAGCCATGGATGCTCAGAAGGTTTCTACTTCTAAGCCGAAAGGCAAGAAGAAGAAGAAACAAGGTAGAGCAAAGGTGGTGGGAGGATCTCAGGGAGTGAAGAAGCCGAAAGGCAAGTACTTCACTTGTAGACAGACTGGACATGGGAAGAAAGACTTCCCCTTCCTAAAGCAGAACAAAGGTATATCTTCTGCCTTAGTCGTTGAAACATGTTTAGTGGTGTTATCTACCGGTACCTGGTGTGTAGATACGGGAGCCACTGATCATGTCTGCAATTCTTTGCAGGGGTTCCAGGAAACCCGACGACTAGCTGAGGGAAAGATTACCGTCTACATGGGTAATGCTACTAAGGTAGCGGCTATTGCAGTGGGAGACGTTTATTTATCGTTTGATAGAAATAAAGTTTTGGTTTTGAGAAATTGTCTTTATGTACCTACATTTAGAAAGAATTTGATTTCGGTTTCTAAATTGTTTATGGATGGATATTCTGTTTCTTTTAATGAGAGTGTTGTTATATTTAGATTTAGAGAGATTATCTGTTCAGGTACATTGGTTGGCAATTTGTATACTCTTGAACCAAAAGCTCCCACGATGCATATAGAAGTGAATAACTTATCTTCTAAGTCTAATAAGAGAAAAGAACCTTCGCAAATGAACCAAACATATCTTTGGCATCTAAGGCTTGGTCATATTAACCTAAGCAGAATTCAAAGGTTGATAGCTGATGGATCTTTGGGTTCATTAGTGGTGGAGGATCTCCCAACCTGCGAATCTTTCTTGGAAGGTAAAATGACCAAGAGGCCTTTCAAGGCCAAGGGGTATAGAGCCAAAGATGTGTTAGAATTGGTTCATTCTGATTTGTGCGGTCCTATGTCTATCCAGGCAAGAGGTGGTTTTGAATATTTCGTCTCCTTTATAGACGATTATTCAAGATATGGATACATTTACTTGATGCGTCGCAAGTCTGAATGCTTTGACAGGTTCAAAGAATTCAAGGCTGATGTGGAGAACCGTCAAGGTAAAAGTATCAAGACACTACGATCTGATCGTGGTGGCGAGTACCTCTTGGGAGAGTTTAGGAGTTACTTATCAGAGGCTGGGATTCAATCCCAATTATCTGCACCTGGCACACCCCAGCAGAATGGTGTAGCAGAGCGAAGGAATAGGACTCTTATGGAGATGGTGAGATCGATGATGAGTTATTCTGAGTTACCTGTTTCGTTCTGGGGGTATGCACTGGATACGGCAATGTACACTCTGAACTTGGTTCCATCTAAATCAGTACCTTCTACCCCTGTAGAATTGTGGACTGGGCGAAAGCCTAGTCTAAGACATATTCGGATATGGGGGAGTCCAGCACATGTGCTGAAGGCTGATGCTGGTAAATTGGAACCTCGTACAGAAGTGTGCATGTTTGTTGGCTACCCCAAGGGAACGAAAGGTGGTTTATTTTATAATCCTAGAGATCAGAGGGTGATCGTTAGCACGAACGCCAGATTTCTAGAGGAGGATTATGTAATGAACCACAAGCCCACGAGTAGGATTGTTCTTGAGGAGTTGACGGGAGAAGTACCGACTTCAGTACCACCGGTACAAGAGGAGACACCACAAGTCACTGCACCGCGTGTCACAGAGCATACACAGGAGGCACCTCGTCGTAGTGGGAGGGTTGTTAGACAACCCGACAGATTCATGTTTTTGGGAGAGTCTTCGGACTTAGTCCCTGGTGAACATGAACCTGATCCCTGGACATATGATGAGACACTCCAAGATAGAGATGCGGTATCTTGGCAAAGTGCGATGAATTCAGAGATAGAATCTATGGATTCTAATCAGGTCTGGGAGCTAGTAGACCCACCCGATGGTGTAAAAACCATTGGATGCAAGTGGATCTACAAGAGAAAGAGAGGAGTAGACGGGAAGGTTGAGACCTTCAAAGCTAGGCTTGTTGCGAAAGGTTATACTCAGAAAGAGGGTATCGATTATGAGGAGACCTTTTCGCCGGTAGCTATGCTTAAGTCTATCCGGATTCTCTTATCTATAGCTGCTCATATGGATTATGAGATATGGCAGATGGATGTCAAGACAACTTTTCTTAACGGAAGTCTTGAGGAGAACATCTATATGCGACAACCAGAGGGATTCATTGCTAAAGGCAAAGAGCATCTTGTATGTAAGCTTAATCGGTCCATTTATGGATTGAAGCAAGCTTCTAGATCTTGGAACATCCGCTTTGATGAGGTAATCCAGTCATATGAATTTATTCAAAGTCCGGAGGAGCCTTGTGTATACAAGAGATGTGACGAAAACGTAGTGGTGTTTCTTGTACTATACGTAGATGACATTTTGTTAGTTGGCAACAATATCAAAGTGTTATCGGACGTAAGGGTATGGTTGTCAAAACAGTTTGACATGAAGGACTTGGGAGAAGTGGGACACATCCTTGGGATCAAAGTTATAAGGGATCGTAAGAAAAGGATGTTGTGCTTGTCTCAAGCTTCATATATTGACACTATCCTTGCTCGTTTTAGCATGCAGAACTCCAAGAAAGGTTTTCTACCTTTTAGGCATGGAGTTCCTTTATCTAAGGAGATGTGTCCCAAAACATCAAAGGAGATAGAGGACATGAAGGCGATTCCTTATGCTTCGGCAGTAGGAAGCCTTATGTAATTTAGACCGGATATCTGCACGTGGCATGGTTAGCAGATATCGAGTAATCTGACAGGACATTGGATCGCGTAAAGCATATATTGAAGTACACGAGAAGAACTAGGGATTATATCTTTGGTTTAAAGGCGATCAATTAGTCCCTGTGGGTTACACGGATTCGGATTTCCAATCAGATAGGGACAAGAGTAAGTCTACCTCGGGGTTTGTGTTTACTTTTGGAGGTGGAGCCATAGTATGGAGGAGTGTCAAGCAGAAATGTGTGGCGGACTCTACCATGGAAGCTGAGTATGTGGCAGCCTCTGAGGCAGCCAAGGAAGCTGTATGGCTCAGGAACTTCTTGATGGACTTGGATGTGATTTCTGGTTTGCCTAGAACTATCACAATTTATTGTGATAACAGTGGTGCATGTTAGTGCATATAAGATCCACATATCTCCACAATGGTATGATATTGTCCACTTTGGGCCCAAGCCCTCATGGTTTTGTTTTTGGGCTTTACCCAAAAGGCCTCATACCAATGGAGATATCTTTTTTCTTATAAGCACATGATCTTTTCCATGTCTTACCAATGTGGGACTTTGATTGTATTCCTCATACTCCCAACAATCCCCCCCTCAAACGAAGGACCACATTGGGCCCCCCCTCAAGCCTATCCCTCCTCGAAGGATTTTCTCTGCTTGATGTCCGATCTTCAACCCACCAGGACTTCCTGCCAGTTGTTCGGTCCCCCCGACCCAACTAGACTTCCTTCCTAATGTCTGGTTCTCTTGATCCGGATGTGGGAGCTCAACTTCCTTCGTTCGAGGTTCATGGCTTGACATGGACCATGGCTCTGATACCAATTGTTAGTGCATATAAGATCCACATATCTCCACAATGGTATGATATTGTCCACTTTGGGCCCAAGCCCTCATGGTTTTGTTTTTGGGCTTTACCCAAAAGGCCTCATACCAATGGAGATATCTTTTTTCTTATAAGCACATGATCTTTTCCATGTCTTACCAATGTGGGACTTTGATTGTATTCCTCATACTCCCAACAGTGCAGTTGCAAACTCGAAGGAACCACGAGCCCATAAGGCGAGTAAACACATAGAGCGCAAGTACCACCTTATACGAGAGATCGTAAAGCGAGGGGAAGTTGCTGTCGCCAAGATTGCATCAGAGGATAACCTGACGGATCCATTCACTAAGGCCCTTCCAGCGAAAGCGTTTGATAGGCATGTGGAGGACATGGGGATCAGATGTATGGAAGAGAGATGACGACATAGTCTTTTAGTATAAGTGGGAGATTGTTGGAATGTATACTGAAAGCCTAGCTCTTTTTGTATGAACATTTTATTTTGAAATTAGAATCACATGATCATTGTTTGCACTTTATATATTTATTATATGTGTGTGCATATTGTCTAATATTTTACATTGTAGATAACATGGTGCTTGGTGTGGCACAGAAGATCATGTTATCAGTCCCTTGTAAAATATAAGTAGAGGCTCACAACCAAGATGATTTTGGACAAACCATTGGCATGGTTGTAGTGTAGCTTGGTATTGTTTTATCTTGAACATAGAGTTACACTAGTACACTTAGGTGTATTGAGCAGGACCGACATAGAGGTGATTCAATTTAGTGCTGACTACATAATTGAATCGGACCTCAGATATTATGTTGTACATGCTCTTAATCCCGATATAATAACGGGCACATGTACTTAGTATTTATTTCTTTGATTTACCAGTGGGTGAGATTTAGATGGATTAAATCAATATGCCCGCTAAGTTGGGAAATAATATTATTTACATGGTGTGTCGTTGATTGTAGGAGAAAATCGTGTCCTATATATTAGGTTGATGATGTCCCCTTGAGGAGCTCATAAGGTTCATCATGTAAAACTAGCTGGTTGACTTAGTCAACATGATGATAAGGTTGAGTGGTACTACTCAAGGAATTAGATGTTAATTAATTGATGGTCAGTAAATCAATTAATTGACGGACATTCGATATCTTAAACACGGGGAGATTAATGTACAAATAATATATGGAGCCCATATTAATTTATGGGGGTTGGTTAGGTAGTTCAATGATGATCCTCTAGTGGAATGGAACATCATTGATGGATCAAGTTTGTGTGGTTCCGATCCATCGGGTGGCCAAGACCCAACTCCTCCTTATGGTCCCTATCGTAGACTAATATAATCCTTGTGAAGTCTAGATCCAAGAATGTAAAACAAAACCTAGAACCAACGGTTGGATTAAATCCATAGATCCGATGGTTAGGATGAAACCTTAGAACCAACGGTTGGATTAAATCCATAGATCCGATGGTTAGGATGAAACCTTAGAATCGATGGTTTGGATTAAATCCATAGATCCGATTGTTGGGATGAAACCCTAGAACCAACGGTTGGATTAAATCCATAGATCCGATGGTTAGGATGAAACCCTAGAATCGACGGTTGGGATTAAATCCCTAGATCTGACGGTTGGGATAAAACCCTAGATCCGACGGTTGGGATGAAATCCTTGATCCGACGGTTGGGATGAAATCCTAGATCCGACGGTTGGGATGAAATCCTAGATCCTACGGTTGGGATGAAATCCTAGATCCGACGGTTGGGATAAAACCCTAGATCCGACGGTGGAGATTAAATCCCTAGAACTGACGGTGGAGATTAAATCCCTAGATCCGACGGTGGAGATTAGAGGAGGCTTAAGCCTAAATTCTAGAATTAGGGTTTGGCTCATCCATGTGTTGGGCGGCAACAAATCTTAAAGGAGATAAGGTTGGTTGGGCGGAAAGAAATAGGAGTTAGTTCCTATATTTTAGGCTAACCAACTTTCTCCTAAAATCTATAAATAAAGGCTTAGGGTTGGGTGGCAACTAATGATTTTTGGATTGGAGGATTAGGGTTTGGCTCATCCAAGTGTTGGGCGGCAACAAACCCTAGAGGAGCTAGGGTTTTGGGCGGCTAGGAAAGTGGGCGGCAAGGTGATTGTTCTCCCTAGGTTTTTGGCCGACACCCCTCTTCTTCTCCTCCTCCCTTTGCCGGTTCTCTTCTTCCTCCTCTCTTGCTCCTTGGTGGCCGGCGGTTCTCCAACTATTGGTGGCCGGTGCTTCTCCAACATCTAGGTGGCCGGCGGCAACAATACAACTAGTTGGCCGGTGCTCATCCAATCGTTCCTTGGCCGGCGGTTGCATCAAACTCTCTTGTTTGGTGGCCGGTTCTAGAAAGGAAAGGTTTTGTTGGTTCTTCTCTTTGTTCGCAGCGGACAAGGAAGAGAAGAACGCGATCTAGAAGGCTTCTACTCATGGAGGATCCTCGTCCACACGTCGTCCACGAGGAGGATAGGACATACGGTAGAAGATCGTAAGGTATAAAGTTATTTTAACTTTATGTACAGATCTGAGCATGTTCTTATTTGTTTTGATTATGCATGTGTGTGTATGAATATATATTGTATAATCATGGACCCCGAAGACAAACACAAAAACCGGCGATCCATCCGTCGTCTCTTCCGTGGCTAATCAACTAGAAGAGTAGAGTTGCTTGAACAACTAGTTTGTTCGAGCGACCACTCGAGTTGTTAGCACGACGACAAAATGGTGTTACTAAGGAAGCTCATCCCATCCGGATTAATCCTTTCATTAGTGAAAATTTTAATCCGAGGACATGGGAGCCAATGAGCCTCCGAAGCGACATTCCATTAGTCTTGGCAATGTAAAAGTCCAACATGGGTTGGCAAGGGAAAGTCCAAGCATGGGTCTTGGCAATGTAAAAGTCCAACATGGGGTGGCAAGGGAAAGTCCAAGCATGGTCTTGGCATTTGAGAAGTCCAACATGGGTTGGTAAGGTAAAGTCCAAGCATGAGTCTTGGCATGAGAAGTCCAAGGGGTTTGATATGGGCTGCGTAAAGTCCAAGCGGGAGTCTTGGCAGCATAAGTCCAATGGTTGGCGGCGTAAAGTCCAAGCGGAGTCTTGGCGGCGTAAGTCCAATGTGCCTTGGCGGTGTAGACACCGTTAGCATGACATAGCCGATGGAAGCACCTGAAGGCTAGCGCGATGGATGAACAAGTCATGGATGACTTGGAAGGATCCGAGAGGCGTGAGGCTGATGGAGGTGGCTAGAAGGCTTAGGTCTAGGCTAAGGGTAGTCTAGAAAGTATGGGGGCACCATACTTGGGCTAAAACCTCATGTTTGTGCCATGTGGCGATCGACCGAGTCAAATAGGGTTTGATCATGAAGTGGCTCAGCAATGACCGATCGCGAGGTGGGCGCTGATCGATGGAGCCGAGCAACGATCGATCGCGGTGATCACGATCCGTGCTCGAAAATCGCCACGTATCGGAGTCGAGACTCGGCCGTCGAGTGAGGACTCCATCAGTCGACTGATGTGTATGGTCAGTCAACTGATAGCAGATCCGTTGGACTTATCCAGCGTGGATCTAGTCGTTGTCTCACGACAACAGTGACATCAGTCGACTGATGGTCCCGATCAGTCGACTGATCGACTTTTTCCAGCACAGGTTGAAGCTTTATAAGGAGCTCGTGATGGAGGAAATTTGAGGGGTTTTTCTTGAGAGCATTTGGGGCGATTTGCTGTTGCAAATCAGGGTCTCTAAGTTGATATCAAGCAACCAAGTGATCAAGCATTCAAAGAGCATTTGTAAAGTGTTTTCTTTACTTGTATTGCTTTGTATTTCATTATATTGCTTGTATTCATCTTGTATTACTGTTGTATAAATTGTACGAGGTTTCTCCACCTCTGGATTGTTTCGAGAAAGAGTTATTACATAGTGGTGTGCTTGTGGCATCGCTAGGGCTCTTTTGAGCCCGATCCGTGGAATAGGAACCATGTGGTTCCGAACCACGTTACATACTCGTGTTCATGTGTAATTGTCCATTTCATTATTGTTATCATTATCTATATTCCATTGCGCTAACGAAATTGTAGACACGAACGAGATCGAATTCCATCAACGAACGGTCAACCGCTATTCACCCCCCTCTAGCCATTACAAAGATCCTAACAAGTGGTATCAGAGCCCGGGTCTCTTCTATGGATTAACAACCCGGAGTCAAGACGCTAGAGGGAAAGATGGAAGTCCAAGAACAATTAGGATGGGACATCAACACACCGGTCCCTTATTCATTCTATGGACGAGAAGGCTTCAATTCTTGGAAGAAAAGGATTGAAGATTTTTTGATGATGAAAGATTTTGAGGGGTGGTCCCTATTAATGGAAGGATTTGAGTTTCCAAGAGGACCAAAAGGTGGATTCCTCAAAAGGAAGAGATGGAGTGAAGATCAAATTCAAGCCTTCGAGAAAAATATAAAGGTAGTAAATTTTATTTTTGATTTGGTCCCTAATGATATTGTGTGTATGGTAGGGGACTTTATGGATGCTAAGGAGTTATGGAGCCAAGTGGCAAAGCTCCATGAAAACTCATCATCGGTCCAACAAGAAGAAGAAGAAGAGGTGGAATGCAATCGGCCCAGGTCACGATTGACCAGGACTCGAGTTTGGCTCGAGTGATGTTGTGACGTGTTTTGATGTTTCGACAAAAACATATGACAATGTAATTGTCATGGAAAGTCCAAGCATGGTCTTGTCAATGTAAAAAGTCCAACATAGGTTGGCAAGGGAAAGTCCAAGTATGGTCTTGGCATTTGAGAAGTCCAACATGGGTTGGCAAGGAAAGTCCAAGCATGGACTTGGCATGGAAAGTCCAACATGGGTTGACATTTGAAGTCCAAGGGTTTGATATTGGCAGCGTAAAGTCTAAGCTGTAGTCTTGGCAGCATAAGTCCAATGTTTGGCAGCGTAAAGTCCAAGCGGAGTCTTGGCGGCGTAAGTCCAATGTGCCTTGGCGGTGTAGACACCGTTAGCATGACATAGCCGATGGAAGCACCTGAAGGCTAGCGCGATGGGTGAACAAGTCATTGATGACTTGGAGGGATCCGAGAGGCGTGAGGCTGATGGAGGTGGCTAGAAGGTTTAGGTCTAGGCTAAGGGTGGTCTAGAAAGTATGGGGGCACCATACTTGGGTTAAAACCTCATGTTTGAGGTGTGTCAGTCGACTGGTGCCATGAGGCAGTCGACTGGACCGAGTCAACTAGGGGTTGACTACGGTTTATAGCTGATCGCCATAGGTTGGCGATCGGTGATCGATGAGCAGCGATCGGGATCGTAATCCCGACCGGTGCTCGAGAAATCGCCACGCAATGGAGTCGAGACTGATCGTCGAGTGAAGACTCCATCGATCGATGGTCACAATCCCGATCGATGGTAGTTCCGTTGGACTTATCCAGCGTGGAACTAGCCGTTGTCTCACGACAACAGTGGCATCAGTCGACTGATGGTCCCGATCAGTCGACTGCTTGACTTTTTCCAGCACAGGTTGAAGCTATATATGGAGCTCGTGATGGAGGAAAAAGGAATCGGTTCTTGAGGGCTATTGGGGCGATTTGTTGGTGCAAATCAGGTCTCCAAGTGCAAGCAAGCAACCAAACATTCAAGCAATCAAAACAAGTGTTGTAAAGTCTTTTCTTTACTTGTATTTCGTATTTACATTGTATATTGCTTGTATTTCGTTCTTACTGTTGTAAGATTACTTGTAAGGGGTTTCTCCACCTTTGACTTGCGTCAAGAAGGAGTTTTATTGGTTAGTGGTGTTTGTGGCATCGCTAGGGTTCGTACGAACCCAATCCGTGGAGTAGGAACCGGTTCGGTTCCGAACCACGTTATATGCTCTTGTTGTGATTTGTGGTGTGTCCATTTCGTTATTGGCTTTATCTTTATATATATTCCGCTGCGCTAACGAAATTGTAGACACGAACGAGATTGAATTCCATCCACGATCGAAGAAATGCTATTCACCCCCCCCCTCTAGCATTCCAATATTCCTAACAAGTGGTATCAGAGCCCGGGGCTCTTCTACGGATTAACAACCCAGAGTCAAGAAGCTCGAGGGAAGAATATGGAATTTCAAGAAAAATTGGGTGACGACGTCAACATCCCACCTTCCTTCAACCGCGAACATTTCGCGTATTGGAAAGGTAGAATGCAATATTTTCTAATGAAAAATATAGAAAATTGGTTTGCCGTGACTATAGGTTTTGATGCTCTGAGAGGAGAAAACGGCAAAATCCTCAAGATGAAGAGATGGACCGAGGAGCAACGGGAAAAATTCAAGACAACCGTTATGGTAACAAAAATGCTAATTGATTTGATACCTAACGATATTTTGTCTAGATTAGGAAGCTATAGGGATGCCAAGGAATTGTGGAACAAGTTGATCAAGTTCCACGAAAATCCCGAATCGGTCCAAGAAGATTCGGAAGAGGAGGAGACCGAAGAAGAGAGCTCATCCTCAAGTGAAAGTGAGGAATCGGGAAGAAGTGAGGAGTCAACTTCCGGATCGGAAGAGGAAATAGAAGAAGGGGAGAGATCATCTATACCAAAACATCGAGAAGTAGAAGCTTCGACATCCGGTCAAGATAAAGAAGCCCAAAGTCCAATTCCGGTCTCCACCACCGAACTAGGTAACTCAAGCAATTTAGTTTTAAATAAAAAACATATTATGTGCTTTGAGTGTAGGGAGTATGGGCATTACAAGAGCAAATGCCCAAAGAGGATCAAGAAAGCTCCTCCGGCACCTAAAAGTCAACAAAAGTCAACGGATGCCGGTTCTCCAAGTCTAAAGAGCAAGGAGCATGTCATTTGCTTCAAATGCCGACTACCGGGTCATTACCGGAGTCAATGCCCAAAGAAGAAGAAGAAGGGGCAAAGGGGAGCATCACAAGTAGGGGGAGCCACCAAGGCAAACCCTAAGGTATATTTAAATAATGCTCCGTCTAATTTAAATATTAAAAAGCATGCTAGAACTAATTTTAGCAATTTTGGTATGTATCATAAAGAGCATGCTAGAAATAACAAACATATGTGTTTAGAAGCTAAGAATGTTCACCTTAAGAATAAGGAGAAATTTGGGACTAATGTCCCTAGAAAAACAATACCTAAGGAATCTATTAAGAAAATCCAAGAACATCTAGGGTTTAATCCAAAATGGACTAGGCATGTGCCAAGAAAGTTCAATGCCCAAGATTTAAATAAAAATTCTAAAATTGGGCAATTAGAATTAGAAAACCAAGCCTTGAGGTCAAGGCTTGAGAAATTGGAAAAGACCCTAAATAAGATACAAAATCAATTTCAAGGGTCAAATTGTCAAACTTTTAGATCTAAAAGTCAAAAGTCAACCAAGGGCAAGAATGGTTTGGGTCACGAACCTAAGTCCAAGGTGACTTACCATAGTGTTCTGTTTGACTATGGGACACTAATTAGGTCTAGAAAGACCAAGGTCAATGGGAAAGTCATTCCTAGAGTTGACCAAGGTTTGTGCCTAATGGCCAAAGTTTCAAAGAAACATAGGATGACCACTAAGAAAGGTGTTAGGGAGGCAATCCCTAAGGTTAACCTAGGCAAGACCAAAATGACCAAGGCTAATAAGTCTAGGAGGGTCATTAGGAAGGTATCTAGGGAGGTTATCCCTAAGGAACACCTAATTAACCCTAGGAGCTCAAATCGGTTTTGGGTTCCTAAGAGCGTGATTGATTCACGCTAAGATAGGTTTAGGGTGTGCCAACCTTGATTGGATGAGTAGTTAACTCAACCATGATAAAGGTGGCACTTTAGGTTACTTTCAAGGTTATGGTTACCTTGGAAATATCCTTGAGCCTTAATTGTAAAGAATTTTAGGCTGTGTCAATATGTATCTTGAAAACATGAAAATCAATAAAATTGACACGATCTAGATTTAGAGGTCATAGTGTGTACCTTTGATTATTGGCACACCTTGGAAGGTCATGTATCAAGAAATGTGTGGTTAAGATGTAAAGGTAACATCTAGAGTGATACTCAAGTGCCACACAACTTGATGTCTTGTATTCACCATGCTTCATATGTTGTACCATATGTTTGCATGGAAGGAATGTCTAGGATAGATTACATCTCACAAAACAAGTCTTTTACCTTGATTGTGCATTTCAACACTTAGAAAGGGTGAGATGTTAGGTTTTGGAAATCATTGAATGTTAATGTTTGCAAAAATGAAATAAAACATTTAAATACATTAACAAATACATGAACAAAAGTATAACATTAATACATTCGATACACAAGATCTAACGCGATAAAATGGAATAATTAAGATAATGAAATGATCGATCGATCTGATCGGTCGATAACACTGTAGCGCGATACGATACGGCCATCAGTCGAGTGCTAGCTCCATGACTCGACTGATCGAACATCAGTCGACTGATAAGGTCCATCAGTTGACTGATGGTACTGTTCACCAAGGCCGAAGGCCATCAGTCGAGTGCTCGACGAGCAGTCGAGTGATGTGCACATCGATCCGTGATGCCACTCGTAGCACGCTAGAGAGTTCAACGATCGATTGCCGGCCGAGCGATCAGCCGCTGCCGAAAACCCGGTGATAAACCGCTATCAGTCGACTGATGCTCCACATCAGTCGACGTCTTGGCGTTTTTATAACGCCGAACCGCTAGGGTTCGACATCTTCACGCGACGAACTCCTTCTGCTCCTTTCCGTCTCCGATCGGCGTCTCCCTCTCCGACCAACTCCTCCGGCCGCGCCAACCTCCCAAGTGTTAGGTTTGATAGACGAGCTTCTCTTCTTCCATTTTCCACCTATTTGGAGCCCTAGTTCTCGCGATTTAGGGCTTATCTTTCTCTGTTCCGACTAGGTTTCCGGCGTCTGAAGCTCTCCAGCGACTTTTCCGGCGATCCTCAGCAATATTTGAGTCTTCCCTCCGGCACACACGCTCGAATGGCGCCTAAGTAACGATTTTTCTTTCCGAGCCCTAATTTTCATTTCCATTACAATTTAGGCTTGTCTAATCGTGTATTGTTGCCATTGCATGTCATTTCATCACATTGCATTCATAATAGGAGATCTCGTAGGAATGATCCCTCCGAGAGTGAGTCGAGATTATACCAACCTATGTTGGTTCGGTACATAGATAGAGATTTCTTCAATAGGCATTGTAGTGATGTCATGGAACTAATTGCATACTACAATCTGATGAAAATCGTCTTGTGCACACATCCAATTAATGATGACCTCATTAAGGAATTCTATCAAAACCTTAAAAAGGTGGATGACGGCCCTACTTACACCACTCGCGTTGCAAAACGCGAGTTAGAGTTCACTCCTGCGATACTGCAGGAGTTTCTCGAGTGTAGGCCTTCAGATGACACCGTTATCTTCTACCCTACCATGGACTTTCCTCTACCTGAGCCTTTTGCCCATATCACTATGGAGTCCATGCATGAGCGCATTTTTGGTTATCCACGTCCACCGGCCCAAAACCTATTTCCTATAACTGAGTTGTCTGCACCTGACAATGTCCTTTACAAGGTCATTGTTGGGTGTTTTCTTCCCATTGTCACTCGGGATCTAGCCAAGATTCGGCCTCCCCATCTTTTTCTTCTATATGCCATGCATCATCAGTTAGATATCAACTTTACATTAAACATTTTCCACTGCATTGTGCATTTTATTTCCCCTGTACAAGGGAAAGTGCATATGCCTTTTGGTCATATCATCACAGCATGGCTAGACTCCGTAGGTGTAAACATCCACAGGGGCTCTCTGAGAGCGCTATCGGAGGTGTACGACTGTATATCAGTCCGTAACTTCTTGTTAGCAAAGCTTCGGATGGGGCCTGACCAGATGGAGTTGGCGCCACGACCACCCAGGGCACGCAGAGGGCATCCTCCAGTACCCAGAGATGCATCAGAGGACGACGAGGATGCGGACACCTCTGATGAGGATGACAAGATACCGGCAGACACATCTGCGGCGGGTCCATCAGATCGTCGTGGCCTACCGAGTCCAGATTCGTGACTATCGCAGCGGTGGATTCTAGGCTGTCAGAGCTATTGGCAGGCCAGGCATCCCTCGGCGCACATCTCGATAGGATGGAGCAGCATCAGCTCGATAAGCTAGAGATGATGCGGGCCTGGACCTTGAGTCAGCAGCCTCCTCCACCGTCACCTCCTGCGAACGATTAGAGGATATTAGATTTTTTTTTTTTTTGGTTGTCAGTTTTGTAGTGAGATTGAGCATAGCCAATCTCCATTTTGATTGTAAAAGACAAGTTTTTAAATTAAATGAAATCTTTGTTTCTAAAAATCTTGTGTGTATGAATGAATATTTGTCGAATTGTACTGCATCCTATAATATATCATGTCATGACATCATGTTCACTTTTAATCATTTAATGTCATGATCATGTTCTAGAATTAAGGATAAATGTCATGTGTTTTTAGATTTCATCTTATGCCATGACATCATGATCATTGGCCATGTTTTAATAATGCTATTATTTATGCCATGATCATACATTCATGCATTAACTTGATTGAAATTGATTTAAGGACTATGGCATGACTTGAAGTCCCATTTATAAGGGAATCAAGTAGGTTTGCCTTAGAAAATGCATGAAACCCTAGTCTAGGGAGAACAAAACCCACATCTCACATCTAATTGACATGTATGTGTATTTATACACCCTAGATACATGTGAGATGCTAGGATATGAGTTGAGTTCAAGGTGCATAGTTTTTGCATCTAGTTGAACCAAAACTCATCTAACTTTATTTGTGGATCATTGGGAAAACTTGTGTACAAGTCATATACATAGAGCCCAAGGAATATGATCCAAAATAAGGTTTTGAAAACATTTTAAAATCTTTTTGAAAAACCTTGGTGAAGTCTATCTTTTGATAGCAATCACCATTGATGAAGTTGATACAAAGTAGGGCCAAAACATTGAAAATTTCAATGGTTTTGAACTTTGTACCAATTTCACTATTTAATGGGTAAAATAATTTTCAAACATTTTTCACCCATTGTATTAGTCATAGGAATTATGCGTACCAAATTTCATGATTTTTCGATATACGTATAATTATTTATGATTTTCTAAAATTTATTTTTGATAACTGAAATTCAGAAATTTGATTATCGATGACCGCTCTGGATGGCAATGATCGATAGTGATGATCGATTTCGAATCACTCATCGTAGTCTGATTTCGGGGTAACCGAGGTTGTTTAACCCGATTTCAGATATGGTAAAGGTCCCTAACCACTCCTAACCCTAGGATATGCTTTGGGAAGCAATATAAAGGGTGAAAATCCATTGGATATGGATTAGGAGAGGTGTTTAGGGTTTTGTGTCAATTTTAAGGTGTTGGAAAGTTCAATGTTGAATTTCTAACCTTAATTTTGATGATTTAGAGTTCCTATTGGCCTAGGGACTTCCCAAGGACATTGTTGGTGCAATGGTCAAGGGGGAGCTAGCCTTTAGGGGGAGGTATCCATCTTGGGATGATGGATGGTTTTTAGAAACCCCAATTTGGAAATTGGGAGAGTGTATAGGATTGTCTCTCTTAAGTGATATGGGACTTATCACTAGGAAGGTGGTAGACATCCTAGGTATTTTTAGACCAAGGGGGAGATTGTAAGATCTCATTGGGACATGAGACATTGACCTCCTTGGAGAGAAAACCTTTTTGATGTTAGTCAAAAAGGGGGAGATAATTGTTTGGGAATATAAGACTACCAATTTGGGACAATTGGTAAGGGATTTGAGTTAGTGTTCTAACTCAACAATTTGTCAACAACTTGTTTGGTTTTTGTCAAACATCAAAAAGGGGGAGATTGTTGGTGCAATCGGCCCAGGTCACGATTGACTAGGACTCGAGTTTGGCTCGAGTGATGTTGTGACGTGTTTTGATGTTTCGACAAAAACATATGACAATGTAATTATCATGGAAAGTCCAAGCATGGTCTTGGCAATGTAAAAAGTCCAACATAGGTTGGCAAGGGAAAGTCCAAGTATGGTCTTGGCATTTGAGAAGTCCAACATGGGTTGGCAAGGAAAGTCCAAGCATGGACTTGGCATGGAAAGTCCAACATGGGTTGGCATTTGAAGTCCAAGGGTTTGATATTGGCAGCGTAAAGTCCAAGCTGTAGTCTTGGCAGCATAAGTCCAATATTTGGCAGCGTAAAGTCCAAGCGGAGTCTTGGCGGCGTAAGTCCAATGTGCCTTGGCGGTGTAGACACCGTTAGCATGACATAGCCGATGGAAGCACCTGAAGGCTAGCGCGATGGGTGAACAAGTCATTGATGACTTGGAGGGATCCGAGAGGCGTGAGGCTGATGGAGGTGGCTAGAAGGTTTAGGTCTAGGCTAAGGGTGGTCTAGAAAGTATGGGGGCACCATACTTGGGTTAAAACCTCATGTTTGAGGTGTGTCAGTCGACTGGTGCCATGAGGCAGTCGACTGGACCGAGTCAACTAGGGGTTGACTACGGTTTATGGCCTGATCAATGCCATAGGTTGGCATTCGATCGATGAGCTCAGCGAATGATCGATCGTAATCGATCCGACTGGTGCTCGAGAAATCGGCCACAGAATGGAGTTGAGACTCGACTGGTCGAGTGAAGACTCCATCAGTCGACTGATGGTCACAATCAGTCGACTGATGGTAGTTCCGTTGGACTTATCCAGCGTGGAACTAGCCGTTGTCTCACGACAATAGTGGCATCTGTCGACTGATGGTCCCGATCAGTCGACTGCTCGACTTTTTCCAGCACAGGTTGAAGCTATATATGGAGCTCGTGATGGAGGAAAAAGGAATCGGTTCTTGAGGGCTATTGGGGCGATTTGTTGGTGCAAATCAGGTCTCCAAGTGCAAGCAAGCAACAAAACATTCAAGCAATCAAAACAAGTGTTGTAAAGTCTTTTCTTTACTTGTATTTTGTATTTACATTGTATATTGCTTGTATTTCGTTCTTACTGTTGTAAGATTACTTGTAAGGGGTTTCTCCACCTTTGACTTGCGTCAAGAAAAAGTTTTATTGGTTAGTGGTGTTTGTGGCATCGCTAGGGTTCGTACGAACCCAATCCGTGGAGTAGGAACCGGTTCGGTTCCGAACCACGTTATATGCTCTTGTTGTGATTTGTGGTGTGTCCATTTCGTTATTGGCTTTATCTTTATATATATTCCGCTGCGCTAACGAAATTGTAGACACGAACGAGATTGAATTCCATCCACGATCGAAGAAACGCTATTCACCCCCCCTCTAGCATTCCAATATTCCTAACAATTGTGTGTATGGTAGGGGACTTTATGGATGCTAAGGAGTTATGGAGCCAAGTGGCAAAGCTCCATGAAAACTCATCATCGGTCCAACAAGAAGAAGAAGAAGAGGTGGAAGAAGTATCCACTTCTAGGATTGAGGAGGAGAGACCATCTACACCGGAGCAACCTCAAGAAGAGCCTTCAACATCCGGTCAAGATGAGGAAGCTCAAAATTCAACTCCGGCACCTACCATCACCCTAGGTAACTCAAGCATATGTGTTAATAATAAAATGCATATAATATGTTTTGAGTGTAGGGAATTTGGGCATTACAAGAGCAAATGCCCAAAGAAGGTTAGGAAAGCTCCACCGGCACCAAAAGCCAAGGATGTCGGTTCCCCAACATCTAAAGGCAAGGAGCACATCATATGCTTCAAGTGCAATTCAAAAGGACATTATAGGAATCAATGTCCTAGGGGGAGCAAAAAGACCAAAGAGGGAGCTACACATGTAGGGGGAGCATCCAAGGCAAACCCTAAGGTATATTTCAATAATGCACCTTCCTTAGTTAATAGGCAAAAGCATGCTAGAAGATTTAATTCTCTTGCTATTGTACATGAAAAGCATGCTAGAAGTAATAGACATATTTGTTTAGGTGCTAAAAAGGTCCACTTAGGAAATAAGGAGAAATTTGGGACTAATGTTCCTAGAAAAACCTTACCTAAGGAATCTATTAGGAAAATACAAGAACACTTAGGTTTTAACCCTAAATGGACTAGGCATATGCCTAGAAAGGACAATGCCCATGGTTTAAATCAAAACTCAAAAATTGGGCAATTAGAATTGGAGAACCAAGCCTTGAGGTCAAGGCTTGAGAAACTAGAAAAGACCCTTAGGAATATACAAACTCAATTTAAAGGGTTTAATGATCAAAAGTCTATGTCTAGATCTCAAAGTCAACATCTAGGACCTCAAAGTCAAAAGTCAACCAAGGGCAAACAAGGTTTGGGTCACAAACCTAAGCCTAAGGTGGCTTACCATAGTGTTCCATTTGATTATGGAACACAAACTAAGTCTAAGAAGACCAAAGTTACTAGGGAAGCTATCCCTAAGAGTAACCATAGTTTGTGCCTAGTGGCTAGGGTTTCTAGGAAACCTAGGGTGGCTACTAAGAAGGTTGCAAGGGGAGTTACCCCTAGAGTCAACCTAGGTAAGACCCAAATGACCAAGGCTAATAAGCCTAGAAGGGTCATTAGGAAGGTATCTAGGGAGGTTATCCCTAAGGAATACCTAATTAACCCTAGGAGCTCAAATCATTTTTGGGTTCCTAAGAGCGTGATTGATTCACGCTAAGATCGGGTTAGGGTGTGCCAACCTTGATTGGATGGGTAGTTAACTCAACCATGACAAAGGTGGCACTTTAGGATATTTTCAAGGTTATGGTTACCTTGGAAATACATTTGAGTCTTAATCCTAAAAGTTTTAGGATGTGCCAATATTACTTGAGAAGTTTGATAAAATGATCAAAATTGGCACAATTTAGGTTTAGAGGTTAGTGTGCCATTTTGGGTTTTTGGCACACTTGGGAGAAAAATAGAAATATGGCAAGATATAATTAATTATATGAAATGGCAATTAATATTAAAATTTAGGTATTACTATACCTATATATTTTATATGCCATGCTTTGTTTGCCATATAACATGCCATGACATCATGCTTATTTTTAATCATTCTATATGTCATGTTCATGTTTTAGGATTAAGGTTTTAAATGTCATGTGTTTTTAGATTTTATCATATGCCATGACATCATGATCATTGGCCATGCTTAATTATTGCTATCTTTATGCCATGATCATTTCATGCATTAAATTGATTAAAATTAAACTAAGGACAATGGCATGACTTGAAGTCCCATTTATAAGGGAATCAAGTAGGGTTGCCTAGGAAATGCATGAAACCCTAGATTAAATGAACCAAAACCCACATCTCACATCCAATTGACATGTATGTGTATTTATACACCCTAGATACATGTGAGATGCTAGGATATGAGTTAAGTTCAAGGTGCATAGTTTTTACATCTAGTTGAACCCAAACTCATCTTAACTCAACATATGGATCATTGGGAAAGCTTGTGTACAAGTCATGTACATAGAGACCAAGGAATATGATCCAAAATAAGGTTTTGAAAACATTTTAAAATCATTGTAGAAAACCTTGGTGAAGCCTATCTTTTGATAGCAATCACCATTGATGGAGTTGATACAAGATAGGGCCAAAACATTGAAAATTTCAATGGTTTTGAGTTTTGTATCAAACTCACTATTTTATGGGTAAAATAATTTTCAAATATTTTTCACCCATTGTATTGACTATAAGTAAAATACGTATCAAATTTCGTGATTTTTCAAAATACGTAGAATTACTTATGATTTTCTAAAACTCGTTTCTGATAACTGAAAATCGGATTTTTCAGTTATCAGTCGACTGCCCTGGGTGGCAGTCGACTGATGAGCGTGTCAGTCGACTGATTTCTGAATCACTCGACTGATAGCCTGATTTCGGGGTAACCAAGTTTGTTTAACCCGATTTCAGCTGCGGTTAAGGTCCCTAACCACTCCTAACCCTAGGATATGCTTTGGGAAGCATGATAAAGTGTGAAAATCCATTGGATATGGATTAGGAGAGTTGTTTAGGGTTTGTATCAATTTTAAGGTGTTGGGAAGTTCAATGTTGAATTTCTAACCTTAATTTTGATGATTTAGAGGTCATATTGGCTTAGGGACTTCCCAAGGACATTGTTGGTGCAATGGTCAAGGGGGAGCAAGCCTTTAGGGGGACGTATCCATCTTGGAGTGATGGATGTTATCAATTTGGAAAATTGATGGATTTTTAGAAACCTAGTTTGGAAATTGGGAAAGTGTATAAGATTGCCTCTCTTGAGTGATATGAGACTTATCACTAAGAAGATAGTAGGCATCCTAGGTATTTTTGGACCAAGGGGGAGATTGTAAGATCTCATTGGGACATGAGACATTGACCTCCTTGGAGAGAAAACCTTTTTGATGTTAGTCAAAAAAGGGGGAGAATATGTTTGGGAAAATATTTGGGATTACCAATTTGGAATAATTGGTAAGAGACTTGAGTTAGCGGTCTAACTCAAATGTTTTGGTTTTTGTCAAACATCAAAAAGGAGGAGATTGTGGGTGCAATCGGCCCAGGTCACAATTGACCAGGACTCGAGTTTGACTCGAATGATGTTTTGATGTTCGACAAAAACATATGACAATGTAATTGTCAAGGTAAAGTCCAAGTCATGGGTACTTGGCATGCAAAGTCCAAGTGGGACACTTGGCACATGAAAAGTCCAAGCATGGGTCTTGGCAATGTAAAAGTCCAATATGGGTTGGCAAGGGAAAGTCCAAGCATGGGTCTTGGCAATGTAAAAGTCCAACATGGGGTGGCAAGGGAGAGTCCAAGCATGGTCTTGGCATTTGAGAAGTCCAACATGGGTTGGTAAGGTAAAGTCCAAGCATGAGTCTTGGCATGAGAAGTCCAAGGGGTTTGATATTGGCTGCGTAAAGTCCAAGCGGGAGTCTTGGCAGCATAAGTCCAATGGTTGGCAGCGTAAAGTCCAAGCGGAGTCTTGGCGGCGTAAGTCCAATGTGCCTTGGCGGTGTAGACACTGTTAGCATGACATAGCCGATAGAAGCACCTGAAGGCTAGCGCGATGGATGAACAAGTCATGGATGACTTGGAGGGATCCGAGAGGCGTGAGGCTGATGGAGGTGGCTAGAAGGCTTAGGTCTAGGCTAAGGGTAGTCTAGCAAGTATGGGGGCACCATACTTGGGCTAAAACCTCATGTTTGAGGTGTGCCAGTCGACTGGACCGAGTCAAATAGGGTTTGACTGCGGGAAGTGGCCTAGCAATTGCGGAGGTGGGCGATCGGTGATGGCTCACGATCGATCGATCGTGTGATCACCGATCGGGGTGCTCGAAATCGCCACGAATCGGAGTCGAGACTGGTCGAGTGAGGACTCCATCAGTCGACTGATGTGTATGATCAGTCGACTGATAGTAGATCCGTTGGACTTATCCAGCGTGGATCTAGCCGTTGTCTCACGACAACAGTGACATCAGTCGACTGATGGTCCCGATCAGTCGACTGATCGACTTTTTCCAGCACAGGTTGAAGCTTTATAAGGAGCTTGTGATGGAGGAAATTTGAGGGGTTTTTCTTGAGAGCATTTGGGGCGATTTGCTGTTGCAAATCAGGGTCTCCAAGTTGATATCAAGCAACCAAGTGATCAAGCATTCAAAGAGCATTTGTAAAGTGTTTTCTTTACTTGTATTGCTTTGTATTTCATTATATTGCTTGTATTTATCTTGTATTACTGTTGTATACATTGTACGAGGTTTCTCCACCTCCGGATTGTTCCGAGAAGGAGTTATTACATAGTGGTGTGCTTGTGGCATCGCTAGGGCTCTTTTGAGTCCGATCCGTGGAGTAGGAACCGTGTGGTTCCGAACCACGTTACATACTCGTGTTCGTGTGTAATTGTCCATTTCGTTATTGTTATCATTATCTATATTCCGCTGCGCTAATGAAATTGTAGACACGAACGAGATCGAATTCCATCCACGAACGGTCAACCGCTATTCACCCCCCTCTAGCCGTTACAAAGATCCTAACATGTGGATCGTCATCTAGACCGGATTCTCACTACCTACCAATGAAGACGGTGAGTTCCTAGACTGCGACAAGTGAACCAACGCCATGAAGCATCAAGTGGAGGCCAATGCAAAGGCTACACAAATTCTACAATGCGGTCTGTCTAAGGAGGAGCTCAACCGCGTCGGCCCATTCATAAGTGCAAAAGACCTATGAAATAAACTCATCGAGCTTCATGAAGGAACCACCGACACGAAGGTATATAAAGAGACCTTCTCTTGAAAAAGATTTTCAATCTAAAAATGCAGGAACACGAGACTGCAATGCAATTGTACGTGAGAATCTAGGATATTATGAATGACCTCCACTCGATCAGACAGAAAGTCAAAAATCGAGATGTAATCAGGTACGACCTTAATGCTTTTCCTAGGACCACCTTGTGGGTATCCATGGTTGATGCCTACAAGGTATCTAGAGATTTATCGAAAATTAGACTAGATGAACTCTTTTCTGAATTTGAGCTCCACAAACAATCTAACTCGGCCCAGGTCGAGAAAGGTATTGCATTGCTTGTAGGTCGAAAGAAGAAGACGAAGAGCAAACCATCTCTCAAAGAAGAAGAAGAGGAGTACAAATTGGAGGTGAACGACGAGATGAAGACCGAACTAGATTCACTAGTTTGAAAGATGATCAAGAGTAGAAAACGAACCATCAAGCAATCCAAGGAAAAGAGACCTGAGCAAAATTTGAACTACAAGTGTTACGAATGCAACAAGAGGGGTCAAATCAAATCAGAGTGCTCGAGACTAAAGAACAAACCATCATAGTCCAAGAAGGTGCTCAACGCATTTTGGGAGGAGTCGTCAAAGGAAGAAGATGAGCTCAACAACATTGCATCCATGGCCAAGCCAACCGAGCCTGAAGACGAATCTAAATCGGAAACAAGCTATGAGTCTGAGACCGAGTTCGACTCCGAATCTGACAGTGAACTCCAATTCAAGACAAGCCACAGATCTGTATTCGGTTCAAAAGATTAGATCAAGGTGAGTTGGTCATTAATCAATACTCTTTATAGTGCAATTAAGTATTTAACTAAAAAGTTAGCTAAGTCCGAGTCCAAGGTCGAGACCTTAGTTAAGGAGGTTAAACTCCTTAAACATGAGGTCTCCCTAACCTCTTCGACTAGTGAAGTTCAAGAGGAGAACTCAACCTGAGAAAAACTCGAAGAAGAGAACTCTCTCTTGAAAGTACATGTCCAAGATCTTAGGAAAACATTGGAAAGATTCACTTTGGGGTCCAAGGGTCTTGACCTACTACTTGGATCACAAAGGGTTGTGTACAATAAGGTCGGAATCGGATTTAGATCACCCACTACAAACAAGTCTTATATGTCGATTGTAAATTGAAATAGACAAAAAGTCCAAGCATGAGTTCCTAAGACCTTTCTGATTTCACAATTAGGATCTACTAAGTATTGGGTTCCCAATGACTAAATCCACTACGTGGAAAGACCACATCAGTTCAATGGTCCGGGGGAACTAGTACTAAACTTGTTTTCTCTATTTCTTGATTTAGTTTTGCATGCTTAATTAATTTTTGTTTTAATTTTTAGAATGGCTAGATAGGACAAATAGTTAGTCAACCTTGATAACATAGTATCAGGACACGATGAGATGATAGTATGTTAGGGAAACGAAGTCTTGTGTGTCCGAGCTAGATAAGACATATCTAGCTTGGTGCACTCGGCTAAATTGAACTAGCTAAAGCTACCTCACCATATCCTAAACTAGGTAGACCAGGAAGTAATCTTAAGCGACTTAAGTGAATAATTTCTTGAAATTGGCTTTGTCTAAGGAAGTGGTCGTTGTTCCGACCAAAGAAGGCCTCTGTGCCTCGTCACGACCTGGAAGCCACTTTCTCGAAAAGTTTACTTAACTAGCTAAGGGTTAAATCTGAATCTAACCCAAGGTTGATTATCTTCAAATCACTAAACTTAATCAAGTAAAATTGAAGTCATCTCACAAAACATATAAGGTTAACATGTTTGATCATGTAGAAAGGGTGAGATGATTACTAGGCTAAAATATTCAACCAACTTTAAAATTCCAATATCCGATCCAACTACTATATATGTAAGATCAATGGATGTTGGACAGTGGGTGCTTTCGACACATGATCGAAGACCGACTGAAATTTTTGAAGCTTAAATTCAAAAACCAAGGATCGATAGCATTCGAAAACAATGGGAAGCTAAAATCATTGGTTTAGGTGATATTGAGCTAAACTCAAACTTCATCATTCGTAATGTTCGTTTAGTCGAGCATTTTGAATTCAATTTACTTAGTATTAGTCAATTGTGTGACAATAACTATAAGGTTATTTTCCTACAAAAGAATGTTTAATTAAAAATAATGATACCTCAAAAACTATACTTAAAGGAACTAGGAATAACAATACTTACACAATTAACTTACCCAAATCCTCAACCAAGTGTCTAATGACACCGCAAGAGAAATCCTGGTTGTGGCACCGATGACTCGGTCACTCTCATCCAAGACTCGTACACAAAATGAGTCAGAGTAGCTTAGTTAGAGGTTTACCCAACCTTAATAACTTGGAAAATAAAATTTGTAATGCTTGTCAACAAGATAAACAAACTAGGACCTCACATCAACTAACTAACCAAGAAAGAACTAAAAGTGTACTTGAGCTCCTACATTTAGACCTTTTTGATTCTCATGGAGCCAAGTCACTAAATGGAAGCCAACATTGTTTAGTTATAATCGATGTCTACTCTAGGTTCACATGGGTTAGGTTCTTAAAATATAAAAGTGAAACCTTAGAATAACTCACCAATTTATGCAAATTAATAGAAAATTAAAAGAATCTTAAGGTTAAAAGAATTAGAAGTGATCATGTTGGTGAATTCGAAAACCATAGGTTTACGGACTTTTTTTTAACCAAAACGGATACCACCATGAGTTTTTGTGCCCTAGAATACCTTAATAAAATAGTTTAGTCAAACGTAAAAATAAAACCTTACAATAAGCCGCTAGAACAATGTTGAATGAGTATAATCTACCTAAAAGTTTTGGGCAGAAGCGATCAATATGGCTTTCTATGTTTAAAATAAGATTCTATTAGTTAGTGTTAGTAATATATGAGAGTTGTCCTAAGACAATCGCCTTATGTTTGAACCATTTATATGATAAATGAAGATTCACTATTTGAGTATTCATGTTTTCACGTATTTGATTGGATCTTAAACTCATGAATATCCACGATACAATTCATAGCATGAGAGAATTTGTAATTGAATCACAACTAATGAGTATCTCTACATGTGTAATTTTGATGTATCGAAATTATCTCTAGTCGATGAATTGATGGATTTGGACACCATCAATTCTGTCGAGACTAGCACGAGGTATACTCCTTGGTGCATCTAAGCAGTTGATTCTCATTGGCTGGAGACATTGTGATGTCCAGAGTTAATTGTGGATGCTAGTTATGGTAACTAGTTCATTGGAGTGACTAGCTGTAAAACTTCATATGATTCTCTGCATATATAAATATGTCAATGAAGTTCTTACTGCAGCTTAAGTGCAATGTTCCTTTAGCTTATAGTATTCAAGTCATCTTGGTCATGAAGACTTATGCTTTGACATCTTAAGAAAGCATCTTTGAGGAGATGTGGACTCGGGATGATTGGGCATAAGTCGAAGTGATCGAAGGTATTTGAATAGCCTATAAAGGATTCACCACTCCTTGCGAGGAGATGTATACCCATGGCCTCTCGTCGGATTGTTACTAAAGTCTTTGGCTAAAGCATTACATGTTTAGAGTAAGGTACTCTTAGATACATGTGCAGTAACTAGAATCCGTAGGACGAGGAAATGATACTTGGGCTAGGTATGACGTAGTCAACCTAGTGGGGACTGACACTATAAACCATATCCTGAACTAAGTGGATATAAGATGCATGAAGGAACGGGGCATGATTCATTGTAGCTGCTGAAGGGTTTCAGAAATAGTTCTGGATCAACCGTTGATCTTTCGGTTAATTGGGGATCATTCGTTTTGTGCAGGTTTTGCCTTCTTAGCCTTCTTGTTCTTCCCTTTCTTCTGTTCCTTTGCCTTCCTCTTAGAACCTTTCTTTGAGGAATCAACTAACAAAATCGCCTTCTCCTCATGCTTCACAGAAGGCTCCACAGTCTTCATCATATTGAGGAGCTCAGGAATAGTGGATTCTAATTTGTTCATCTGATAGTTCATCACAAATTGTGTGAAATTCTTAGGCAAACAATGCAGAATTAAGTCAATACTTAATTCATGATCCATCACAAACCCGAGGGTGGCCAGCCGCTCGATGTACCTGTTCATCTTTAGCACAAACTGCACTACAGACGAACCTTCTTGCATCTTAGAGGTGAAGAGGAGCCTGGAGACTTTGAACCAATTGGATCTCGCTTGCTCATCAAACAACTCATGAAGATGGAAGACTATGGTATTAGCATCCATATTCTCATGCTGCTTTTGCAGCTCAGGTACCATCGTAGCTAGCATGATGCAACTCGCCAGTTCAGAATCTGCCATATGTTTCTGATAGGCCAACATTTGGTCTGGAGTTGCATCGTCCCTAGGACGGTTGGGATGAGGCTTTTCAAGGACATATGCTAACTTTCCCACCTTGAGAACAATTCTCAAGTTTCTAAGCCAGTCCAGGAAGTTAGGCCCAGTCAATTTGTTTGAATCCAAAATAGTGCGCAAATTCAAAGACATCATGATCAATCGATTAACCTAGAAATACAAAATGAGCATATATGAGAAAATAATTTTAAAATGCATCAATATACATTCATAAGTCCCATTAATTTTTTGAATTTCAAAAACCCCAAAATTACTTCGGGAGATCGTAGGTCCATCTCCGAATGGACTGATATCCAACATAGATATGAACAACCTTAAAGAGAGTCCAACAAGCCATTCATAGCTACGATGGTAGGTATCAAATATACCGATTACATATCACATATATGCAACTATCACAATGTGCTATCAACTAATTAAATATTCACACATACATCGGGTTGTTAACTCATTAACAAGTATGCATCATATGCATAACACCCAACTTCACCTCCCTTCACATCAACCTTGAAGAGAGTCTAACAAGCCGATGCTCCAGGTTAAAGCCAACCCATTAATCAAGACATAGTTTTAATATGGTTAGAGCACATTCAACCAATTAGCCCAGCTTGGAGATGTAGGGATGTATACTTAAAAGTCTATTTTTTGTATGAACATCTTTATTTTGAAATAAGAATCACATGATCATTGTTTGCATATTTTTATGGTTATGCAATATTGTCTAATACCTTACATTGTAGATAACATGGTGTGTGGTGTCACACGGGAGATCATGTTATCGGCTCCTTGTAAAGTATAAGTAAAGGCTCACAACCGAGATGGCTTTGGACAAACCATCGGAATGGTTGTAGTGTGATTTGGTATTGGTTTGTCTTGACCATAGAATCACACTAGTGCACTTTGTGTGTATTGAGCAGGACCGACACAGAGGTGATTCGATTTATTGCTGACTACATAATCGAATCGGACCTCAGATATTATTTAGTACATGCTCTTAATCCCGATATAATAACGGGCACATATACTTGGTACTCATCTCTTTGATTTACCAATGGGCGAGATTTATAGATTAAATCGATAGACTCGGTAAGTTGGGAGATGATATTATTTATATGGTGTGCCGTTGATTATAGGAGGAAACCGTGTCCTATATATTAGGATGATGATGTCCCCTTGAGGATCTCATAAGGTTCATCATGTAAACCCTGCAGGTGGACTTGGTCCGGCATGATGAAAAGGTTGAGTGGTACTACTCATGGAGTTAGATGTCGATTAATTAATGGTCAGTAAATTAATTAATCGACGGACATTCGAGATCTTAAACACGGGGAGAAAATGTACAAATAATATATGGAGCCCATACTATCATATGGGGGTTGGTGAGGTAGATCAATGATGGACCTTTAGTGGATTGGACCATCATTAGTGGATCGGACTTTATGTGGGCTTGATCCATGGGTGGCCAAGACCCAACTCCTCCTCATGGTCCCTAATGTAGCCCATTAACACCTCAAGATGCTTAGATCCAAAGGATAGAAACAAAACACTAAGATCCATTGGTAGAGATTAAATCTCTAAGATCCGACGGTTGAGATCAAATCTCTAGATCCGACGGTTGAGATTAAATCCCTAGAACCAATGGAGGAGATTAATTCATGACTTATCCTTAACTCTATAAAAGGGTTTCATGGGAGTTGGCGTGGATGACATAAAGGAGAGCTAGGGTTTTGGGCGGCAAGAGCAATCCTAGTTGAGATAGGATTGGGATTAGGGTTTTGAGGCTAGGGTGGCACCAAATAAGGAAGGTTCTTTCTCTCTTCTTCTTCCTCTTTGTGCCAACGTCCAGCAGCCTTATCCATCTCTTTTCCAGCCTTGGCCGGCGCCCAAGGTCCTCTTCTTCTTCTCCTTAGGTGGTGGAAACAAGATATAGGGTTTCCCTTGGTGTCTTGGTAGTTTTCCACCATCTCCTTCTCCTTTTAGTTGGCCGGCGGCAAGAGCTTTGATAGCTCCTTGTTGGTTGAGTTTTTGAAGGAGAAAAACATTGTTTCTCATCTTCCTCTTGCTTGGGAAAAGCAAGGAAGGAAGTGTTGCGATCTAGGAGCTTCAACTTTTGGTGGATCGTCGCCCACACGACGTCCAAAAGGAGGAGGGTCATACATTAGAAGACTAGGAGGTATACCTATTCTTCTTTCTCATTTATTCATTGCTTGTATTTATTTTTGATTTATGAGCATGTTATATTTCTGTAAATGGCTAAATAATACTTGGATCCCGAGTATAAACACAAAAATCGGCGATCCGGACATCGTCTATTCCGCGGCTACTCGTAGAATAGAGGATGGTCGCTTGAACAACTAGTTTGTTCAAGTGACCTCTCTAAACGAATAGCACGACGATGACTTGGTTGCTTTGGCAATCCCTTTTGTTTAGGATTAAATTTTTTTAATCCGGGGACATCGAAGGGATCACCATGGTCAAGCAACCGAGGTGAAGGGGAAGCGAAGTTTCCCCTCACGGATCAACCCCAACAATTGGTATCAGAGCTTCCGGGCAAAACCCAACAGGAGAGAGTCCAACAACCAAAGCTAATGATTGACCTCTGACTCTTACCATATTAATATTAAACTATTCCATGGTTTCAACATGTTCGGGTTTGAGCCGGGCTTGGAGAGAGTCCAACAACCCAAACAAGAAACGGAACTCTGGTTCTAACCAAATTAATGGAAGGTGTAGGCTTTAATATTGAGTAAGGGTTTTTATGTCTCATCCTCTTTGCATGCAAATAACTATTATCTACATGACATGACATACATGACATACATCTACATGTCACGACACGCATGACATAATGATATGCATCTAATGCAATTACATGACATACAATTATGACATGTACAAAATTTCCTTATATGTCATAACTATTTATGGAAATAAAATATGTTTGAGATTTGATTCTCCAAATCAAATCATGATTAAATTAGGAAATAAATTTTCAAATCTAATCACATATTTTATTTGTGGAAAGTGTTGATTAAGGAAAGTCAATTTAGGAAACAAATTTCCTAAATCATCAAAACTATTTATGGAAATAAAATATTTTTAAGATTTGATTTCCCAAATCAAATCATGATTAAATTAGGAAATAAATTTCCAAATCTAATCAAATATTTTATTTATGGAAAATATTAATTTCCATAAATACTTCTAACTTTCCAAAAGTAGAAGATTTCCATAAATACTTCTAGACTTTCCAAAATTAAAAATTTCCATAAATACTTCTAACTTTTCAAAAGTAGAAAATTTCCATAAATACCATTACGACTATCGCAGAACAATTTTATGATTATGTCGAAACACAACCTGGGCTCTGATACCACTATTGGGTTTCCGGCACCGCGGCGAGTGTGTGTTCGAACATGTTTCGTAAACATGTGCACAATGGAAGAAATAAAATATAATAAATCTAATTTATTACAACATACACACCACACGCATGCATAGTACAACATGTGTAGACATAACCGTAGTTTCAAATTTTGCAATAAAAGGAAATTTATTCTACGTATACCTGACGTATCACGTGTAGTGGGAAAGACATCAACCGGAGCGACCCTCGCTAGAATCGCCTCTATTCATATCCATGCCGAGTATCTTCGGGATGACTTCACAAAGTCACGAGCCTCGTCTTCGTACGAGTCACTAGCCTCGTGTCAAAGACGATGTGATCGAGAGAAGATCACAATGCGAATCAAAATTCGGATTCAAAACGAGTCCTCAAAAACTCGCTTCTCCGGAGAGGTATTCGCCCACCGTTTGACGAATCCTTCGTCCTCCACCTATGAGGATTGTCGGAGATCGAATCTCCGGCAAGATAGCCACCATCAGAGCTCCAAACGTCATCCAAATGATGCTCCGACACGTAAGAAAACAAGCTGTCCAGAAAACTGGACAGCTTGGTGGAGGAGTTAGCGCCGGCCAAAAGAAAGAGGTCCAGCTAGTCCTTGGTCACCGGAGCCAAGGAGGGTCGCTGAAGGATCACCGACAGCAGCAAGTGGCTGGCGGCAGCAGGTGGTTGTCCGGCGGCAAGGAGGTGGCAGCAACTCCATGAAGTTGGCGGCAACAACAAAAGAGGAGCTAGGGTTTTGGGCGGCAACTCATGGCTTATTCCCTTAGGGTTTTAGAAAAACCCTTAAGCCGTGTTTTTATAGAGAACACATTCTCCTAACGGTTATTGGTTCATAACCAAAATCCGTTAACCCGCTCCAATAACTTAAGTTAAAATAAACCAAACCATGTTGGTCTATTTTAAGTTAAAACGAACCGAACCAACTTTGGTTCATTCGTTTAAAACAAACCAAACCCTTTTGGTTTATTCTCCACCATTGGATTAGAACCAAACCAATTTGGTTCATCCATCATGTCTTCATAAGACACGGCCCATCCATGCTTCCATTGCGACTGAAACGATTTCATGCTCGCTCCTTGTTTGGTCCAACCAAACTTAGTTTCTCTCAGTCTGAGAATCTCATTCTCAAGCTCGTTTTAAATCCTTCGGATTACGCTCGTTGTGCGTGTGACCAAATAGGTTCTCGGTTTATGTTGGTCGTCTATAATTAACCATTAATTATAGAATGATCATGAGTGGCACCTAGTAGTACATCATGATCCCCAATTAACCGAAAAAATCAACGGTTGATCCAGAACTATTTCTGAAACCCTTCAGCAGCTACAATGAATCGTGCCCCATTCCCTTCACTCATCTTATACCCACTAGGTTGACTACATCACACCTAGCCCAAGTATCATTTCCTCATCCTATGGATTCTAGTTACTGCACATGTAACCAAGAGTACCTTACTCTATACATGTAATGCTTTGGCCAAAGACTTTAGTAACAATCCGATGAGAGGCCATGGGTATACATCTCCTCGCAAGGAGTGGTGAATCCTTTATAGGCTATTCAAAGACCTTCGACCACTTTGACTTATACCCAATCATCCCGGGTCCACATCTCCTCAGAGATGCTTGCTTAAGATGTCAAAGCATAAGTCTTTATGATCAAGATGACTTGAATACTGCAAGTCAATGGAACATCGCACTTAAGCTGCAGTAAGAACTTCATTGACATATCTATATATGTAGAGAACCATATGAAGTCTTACGGCTGGTCACTCAAATGAACTAGTTACTATAACTAGCATCCACGATTAACTCCGGACATCACAATGTCTCCAGCCAATGAGAATCAGCTGCTTGGATACACCAAGGAGTATACCTCGTGCTAGTCTCCACAGAATTGGTGGTGTCCGAATCCATCAATTCATCGACTAGGGATAATTCCGATATATCACAATTACACATGTATAGATACTCACTAGTTGTGATCGAATCACAAATTCTCTCATGCAGTGAATCGTATCGTGGACATTCAGTAAATGAGTTTAAGATCTAATCAAATACATGAGAACATGTATACTCAAATAGTGAATCTTCATTTATCATATAAATGGTTCAAACATAAGGCGATTTCCTTAGGACATCTCTCATATATTACTAACAAACTCCCACTTGGCCTAATGCCAATCACTATGGTATCCAATACCATAGGCTCTAACATGACCCTCAAACTTACTTTGAGGTAATGCCTTAGTCAAAGGATCCGCTAAGTTCCTTTCAGTGGGAATTTTCTCGATTTGTATTTCCTTCCTATTAATGATCTCTCTGATTAGATGATAGCGACGAAGCACATGTTTGGATTGTTGATGAGACCTTGGCTCTTTCGCCTGTGCAATTGCTCCATTATTGTCGCAGTAGACCGGTATTGCTTTAACAATGGCTGGAACCATAGCAAGTTCATAAATGAACTTCTTGATCCAAACCACTTCCTTTGCTGCTTCCGAAGCTGCAATATATTCTGCCTCAGTGGTAGAATCCGCTACAGTGTTTTGTTTGAAACTTTTTCAACTCACTGTGCCCCCATTCAAGGTGAACACGTACCCAGACTGAGACTTGGAATCATCCTTATCCGTCTGGAAGCTGGCATCCGTATACCCGCGTATCATCATGTCCCCTTCTCCATATATTAGGAACACATCCTTAGTTCTTCTCAAGTACTTAAGGATTGTCTTAACAGCCACCCAATGATCCATTCCTGGATCAGACTGGTATTTACTCGTGACACTCAGAGCATACGATACATCGGGCCTTGTACATAACATAACATACATGATAGATCCTATTGCGGATGCATAGGGAATCTTACTCATGCAAATCCTCTCGTCTTCTGTGCGCGAACACATAGACTTCGAAAGGTGTATCCCATGCCTGATGGGTAGGAAACCTTTCTTGGATTCCGACATGCTAAACCTCTTTAGCACTCGGTCTATATATGTGGACTGCGAAAGACCATGCAACCGTTTCGATCTTTCTCTATAGATCTTAATCCCGAGGATGTAGGTTGCTTCTCCCATGTCTTTCATAGAGAATGTCTTGGACAACCAAATCTTAACTGACTATAAGACTGAAACATCGTTTCCTATAAGTAATATGTCATCCACATACAATACTAGGAACACGACTGCACTCCCGCTAACCTTCTTGTACACACAAGGTTCGTCTGGATTTTGTGAGAAATCAAACTTTTTGATTGTCTCATCAAAATGGATATTCCAGCTCCTGGATGCTTGCATCAATCCATATATGGGCCATCGCAATTTGCATACCTTGGTTTTATCAACCGATGTGAAACTCTTAGGCTGTATTATATACACGTCCTCGAGCAGGTTTCCATTAAGGAAAGTTGTTTTCACATCGATATGCCATATCTCATAATTATAATGAGCTGCTATGGCCAGGAGCATCCGAATGGATTTAAGCATAGCTACAGGCGAATAGATTTCATCATAATCAACACCTTTCTTTTGACGATATCCTTTTGCCACTAATCTAGCCTTATAGGTAATCACATTACCATCCATGTCGATTTTCTTCTTGAAAACCCACTTGCACCCTATAGGCTTTATGCCTTCAGGTGGGTCAACCAAGTTCCAAACTTGGTTTTCAAACATGGAATCCATTTTCGACTTCATGGCTTCAAGCCACTTATCCCTTTCTAAACTTGTCAGAACTTCTTCATAACTGGTAGGTTCCTCATCATCAATGAGTAATACATTGTTCGATTCACTTACGAGAAATCCATATCTCCCAGAAATATTGCGTGTTCTACCATATCTACAAAGATGTGGTGTCACAATAGGTCCAGTCGATGGCTCATCACTATGAGTTATTGGCTGTTGTGCTTCACCAGGTATCTCATCAATGTCTATTTGTCTCTCGAGCCTCCTCAAGCTCGACGACACTCCCACTGTTTTCTTGCAAGAGAAACTCTTTCTCTAGAAACATAGCATGCCTTGAAACAAATATCTTTTGTTCCACAGGATGATAGAATCGGTAACCCCTTGTTTCCTTAGGGTGTCCAATAAATAGACATTTATCAGACTTAGTATCCAATTTATTTGATACAGTCCACTTCACATAAGCAGGACAACCCCATATCTTCAAGTAAGATACATGAGGTTTCTTACTATTCCATATCTCATATGGAGTAGTAGAGACTACCTTGGTTGACATTCTGTTTAACAAGTAAATAGCTGTCTGAAGTGCATAGCCCCAAAAGGACTTGAGAAGATTCGCATGATTCATCATTGACCTGACCATGTCCAACAAGGTCCGATTACGCCTCTCAGATACACCATTATGCTGTGGTGTATATGGCAGAGTCCATTGAGACAATATATCATTGTCTCTTAGATAATCAAGAAACTCTTGACTTAAGTATTTACCACCTCGATCCGATCGAAGTATTTTAATACTCTTGTCATGTTGTTTCTCTACTTTATTTCTGAATTATTTGAACCTTTCAAAGGCTTCAGACTTGTGTTTCATCAAGAACACATACCCAAACCGTGAGTGATCATCGGTGAAGGTAATGAAGTAGCTATAGCCTCCTAAAGCTAGAGTTGACATAGGTCCACATACATCAGTATGTATTAGACCTAGCAACTCTCCCACTCATTCACCTTTTCCAATAAAAGGTAACTTAGTCATCTTGCCTTTTAAGCATGATTCACATGTACCGTATGAATCCAATTCAAACGATTCCAGAATTCCACATCGGTGTAATTCGGACATGCATTTCTTGCTTGCATGGCCAAGACGACAATGCCACATGTAGGAGTCTAATTTATTATCTTTTCGAGCACGCTTGTTGCTCGCTTCGATATTGAAAATGTCACTGGATACGTCGAATATATAAATACCATTGCTCAAAGTTCCAGTTCCATAAAGTACGCCATTCAAAGTTATATAACAACAATTGTTACTAAATGTCAAATGATAACCATTTCTATTTAAGCAAAAAATAGAAATAATGTTCTTTATTAGAGAAGGAACACAATAGCAATTGTCCAGTTCCAAGACTAGTCCACTAGGGAGCTTCAGCAAATAAGTTTCAATGGTGACCGCAGTAACCTTTGCTTCATTGCCAACTCACAAATTTGACTCCCCTCTGACGAGTCTTCTTCTATTTCTTATCCCCTGTATGTCATTACATATATGTGAGCCACACCCAGTATCCAATACCCAAGTGTCTAAGAAAATAGAATGATAATCAATAACGAAGATACCTGAAGAGGATGGGGCATCAGATGCCTTCTTCTTCTTCACAGACTCAAGATAAATCTTGCAGTTTCTTTGCCAGTGGCCTTCCTTGCCACAATGATGGCAAGTGCCCTTTTGTGCTGGTTCTTCCTTCTTAGGCTTCTTGTTCTTCCCTTTCTTCTATTCCTTTGCCTTTCTCTTAGAACATTTCTTTGAGGAATCAACTAACAGAACTGCCTTCTCCTCATGCTTCACAGAAGGCTCCACAGTCTTTAACATATTGAGGAGCACAGGAATAGTGGATTCTAATTTGTTCATCCGATAGTTCATTACAAATTATGAGAAACTCTTGGGCAAACAATGCAGAATTAAGTCAATACTTAATTCATGATCCATCACAAACCCGAGGGTGGTCAGCCGCTCGATGTACCCGTTCATCTTTAGCACAAACTGCACTACAGACGAACCTTCTTGCATCTTAGAGGTGAAGAGGAGCCTGGAGACTTCGAACCTTTCAGATCTCGCTTGCTCATCAAACAACTCATGAAGATGGAAGACTATGGTATTAGCATCCATATGCTCGTGCTGCTTTTGCAGCTCAGGTACCATCGCAGCTAGCATGATGCAATTCGCCAGTTCAGAATCTGCCATATGTTTCTGATAGGCCAACATTTGGTCTGGAGTTGCATCGTCCCTAGGACGGTTGGGATGAGGCTCTTCAAGGACATATGCTAGCTTTTTCACCTTGAGAACAATTCTCAAGTTTCTAAGCCAGTCCAGGAAGTTAGGCCCAGTAAATTTGTTCGAATCCAAAATAGTGAACAAATTCAAAGACGTCATGATCAATCGATTAACCTAGAAATACAAAACGAGCATATATGAGAAAATGATTTTAAAATGCATCAATATACATTCATAAATCCCATTAATTTTTCAAATTTCAAAAACCCCAAAATCACTTCGGGAGATCGTAGGTCCATCTCTGAATGGGCTGATATCCAACATAGATATGAACAACCTTGGAGAGAGTCCAACAAGCCATTCATAGCTACGATGGTAGTAATCAAATATACCGATTGCATATCACATATATGCAACTATCACAATGTGCTATCAACTAATTGAATGTTCACACATACATCGGGTTGTTAACTCATTAACAAGTATGCATCATATGCATAGCACCCAACTTCACCTCCCTTCACATCGACCTTGGAGAGAGTCCAACAAGCCGATGCTCCAGGTTAAAGCCAACCCATTAATCAAGACATAGTTTTAATATGGTTAGAGCGCATTCAACCAATTAGCCCGGCTTGGAGAGAGTCCAACAACCAAAGCTAATGATTGACCTCTGACACTTACCATATTAGTATTAAACTATTCCATGGTTTGAACATGTTCGGGTTTGAGCCAGACTTGGAGAGAGTCCAACAACCCAAACAAGAAACGAAACTCTGGTTCTAACCATATTAATGGAAGGTGTTGGCTTTAATATTGAGTAAGGGTTTTTATGTCTCATCCTCTTTTCATGCAAATAACTATTATCTACATGGCATGGTATACATGACATACATCTACATGTCACGACACGCATGACATAATGATATGCATCTAATGCAATTACATGTCATACAATTATGACATGTACAAAATTTCCTTATATGTCATAACTATTTATGGAAATAAAATATGTTTGAGATTTGATTCTCCAAATCAAATCATGATTAAATTCGGAAAAAAATTCCAAATCTAATAAAATATTTTATTTGTGGAATGTGTTGATTAAGGAAAGTCAATTTAGGAAATAAATTTCCTAAATCATCAAAACTATTTATGGAAATAAAATATTTTTAAGATTTTATTTCCCAAATCAAATCATGATTAAATTAGAAAATAAATTTCCAAATCTAATCAAATATTTTATTTATGGAAAATATTAATTTCCATAAATACTTCTAACTTTCCAAAAGTAGAAGATTTCCATAAATACTTTTAGACTTTCCAAAATTAAAAATTTCTATAAATACTTCTAACTTTCCAAAAGTAGAAAATTTCCATAAATACCATTACGACTATTGCAAAACAATTTTACGATTATGTTGAAACACAACCTGGGCTCTGATACAACTGTTGGGTTTCCGACACCGCGGTGAGTGTGTGTTCAAACATGTTTCGTAAACATGTGCACAACGGAAGAAATAAAATATAATAAATCTAATTTATTATAACACACACACCACATGCATGAATAGTACAACATATGTAGATATAACCGTAGTTTCAAATTTTGCAATAAAAAAAAATTTATTCTAAGTATACCTGACGTATCACGTGTAGCGGGAAAGGCATCAACCGGAGTGACCCTCGCTGGAATTGCCTCTATCCATATCCGCGCCGAGTATCTTCGGGATGACTTCACAAAGTCACGAGGCTCGTCTTCATATGAGTCACTAGCCTTGTGTCGAAGATGATGTGATCGAGAGAAGATCATAATCCAAATCAAAATTCGGATTCAAAACGAGTCCTCCAAAACTCGCTTCTCCGGAGAGGTATTCGCCCACCGTTTGACGAATCCTTCATCTCCACCTATGAGGATTGTCGATGATCGAATCCCTGGCAAGATAGCCACCATCGGAGCTCCAAACGTCGTCCAAACGACGCTCCAACACATAAGAAAACAAGCTGTCCAGAAAACTGGACAGCTTGGTGGAGGAGTTAGCGCCGACCAAAAGAAAGAGGTCCGGCTAGTCCTTGGTCACCGGAGCCAAGGAGGGTCGCCAGAGGATCACCGGCAGCAGCAAGTGGCCGACGGCAGCAGGTGGTTGTCCAAAGGCAAGGAGGTGGCAGCAACTCCATGAAGTTGGCGGCAACACAATGTTGGGCGGTAACAACAAAAGAGGAGCTAGGGTTTTGGGCGGCAACTCATGGCTTATTCCCTTAGGGTTTTGGAAAAACCCTTAAGCCGTGTTTTTATAGAGAACACATTCTCCTAACGATTATTGGTTCATAACCAAAATCCGTTAACCCGCTCTAATAACTTAAGTTAAAATAAATCAAACCATGTTGGTCTATTTTAAGTTAAAACGAACTGAACCAACTTTGGTTCATTCGTTTAAAACAAACCAAACCCCTTTGGTTTATTCTCCACTATTGGATTAGAACCAAACCAATTTGGTTCATCCATCATGTCTTCATAAGACACGACCCATCCATGCTTCCATTGCGACTGAAACGATTTCATGCTCGCTCCTTGTTTGGTCCAACCAAACCTAGTTTTTCTCGGTCTGAGAATCTCATTCTCAAGCTCGTTTTAAATCCTTCGGATTACGCTCGTTGTGCATGTGACCAAATAGGTTCTCGATTTATGTTGGCCGTCTATAATTAACCATTAATTATAGAACGATCATGAGTGGCACCTAGTAGTACATCATGATCCCCAATTAACCGAAAAAATCAATGGTTGATCCAGAACTATTTCTGAAACCCTTCAGCAACGACAATGAATAGTGTCCCATTCCCTTCACTCATCTTATACTCACTTGGTTTAGGACATGGTCTATAGTGTCAGTCCCCACTAGGTTGACTACGTCACACCTAGCACAAGTATCATTTCCTTATCCTAAGGATTCTAGTTACTGCACATGTAACCAAGAGTACCTTACTCTATACATGTAATGCTTTGGCCAAAGACTTTAGTAACAATCCGACGAGAGGCCATGGGTATACATCTCCTCGCAAGGAGTGGTGAATCCTTTATAGGCTATTCAAACACCTTCGACCACTTCGACTTATACCCAATCATCCCGGGTCCACATCTCCTCGGAGATGCTTGCTTAAGATGTCAAAGTATAAGTCTTTATGATCAAGATGACTTGAATACCGCAAGTCAAAGGAACATCGCACTTAAGCTGCAGTAATAACTTCATTGACATATCTATATATGCAGAGAACCATATGAAGTCTTACGGCTGGTCACTCCAATAAACTAGTTACCATAACTAGCATTCACGATTAACTCTGGACATCACAATGTCTCCAGCCAATGAGAATCAACTGCTTGGATACACCAAGGAATATACCTCGTGCTAGTCTCGACAGAATTGGTGGTGTCCGAATCCATCAATTCATCGACTAGGGATAATTTCGATATATCACAATTACACATGTAGAGATACTCACTAGTTGTGATCGAATCACAAATTCTCTCATGCTGTGAATCGTACTGTGGACATTCAGTAAATGAGTTTAAGATCTAATCGAATACATGAGAACATGTATACTCAAATAGTGAATCTTCATTTATCATATAAATGGTTCAAACATAAGGCGATTGCCTTAGGATCTCTCATATATTACTAACAGCTTCATCCAAAGAAGTTGAGCCACACACTCACCCATCGCGATGTATTCGGCTTCGGTGGTAGATAAGGCAACACAATGTTGCTTTATACTGCACCAACTCACTAGACTTGAGTCGAGAAGTTGACAACAACCACTCGTGCTTTTCCTATCGAGTTTACTACCGGCATAGTCCGAGTCGGAATTGAAGGGAGTCGCTTCGGAGGCTCATTGGCTCCCATGTCCCCGGATTAAAATTTTCACTAATGAAAGAATTAATCCGGATGGGATGAGTTTCCTTAGCACAACCTATACGTCGTTGTGCTAACAACTTGAGTGGTTGCTTGAACAAACTAGTTGTTCAAGCAACACAACTCTTTTAGTTGATTAGCCGCGGAAGAGACGACGGACGGATCGCCAGTTTTTTTGTTTGTCTTTGGGGTCCATGATTATACAATATATTTACTAATTCACACATGCATAATCAAAACATAAAAGAACATGCTCAGATCTGTAAATAAAGTTAAAATAACTTTATACCTTACGATCTTCTACCGTATGTCCTATCCTTCTCGTGGACGACGTGTGGACGAAGATCCTCCACGAGTAGAAGCATTCTAGATCGCTTTCTTCTCTACCTTGTCCGTTGTGAACAAAGAGAAGAACTTACAAATACCTTTCCTATCTAGAACTGGCCACCAAATTAGGGAATTTGGTGCAACCGCCGGCCAAGGAGCAATTGGATGAATCGCCGGCCAACTTGAAGAGGAGTTGCCGCCGGCCACCAAGGAGAAAGGGAGGAGGAAGAGCACCGGCCACCAATGGAAGGAGAACCGCCGACCAAGGAAGAAGGGAGAGGCCTCTAGGATGGGTGCCGGCCAAGGAATAATCAAAGGAGATGGGCACCGGCAATCAACAAGAAGAAAGAAGGTTGCCGCCCCCTTTGCTCCAAACCCTCGCCGCCCAAAAACCCTAGCCGCCCAAAACCCTAACTCCAATTCGAAATCAACTAAAATTGCCGCCCAAGCCTAAGCCCCCTATTTATAGAATTAGGCTTAAGCCTCCTTTAATCTCCACCGTCGGATCTAGGGATTTAATCTCCACCGTCGGATCTAGGGTTTTATCCCAACCGTCGGATCTAGGGTTTAATCCAACCATCGGATCTAGGGATTTAATCCCAACCGTTGGTTCTAGGTTTTGTTTTACATTCTTGGATCTAGACTTCATAAGGATTATATTAGGCTACGATAGGGACCATAAGGAGGAGTTGGGTCATGGCCACCCGATGGATCGGAACCACACAAACTTGATCCATCAATGATGTTCCATTCCACTAGAGGATCATGATTGAACTACCTCACCAACCCCCATAAATCAATATGGGCTCCATATATTATTTGTACATTAATCTCCCCGTGTTTAAGATATCGAATGTTCGTCAATTAATTGATTTACTGACCATCAATTAATTAACATCTAATTCCTCGAGTAGTACCACTCAACCTTATCATCATGTTGACTAAGTCAACCAGTTAGGTTTACATGATGAACCTTATGAGCTCCTCAAGGGGACATCATCAACCTAATATATAGGACACGGTTTCCTCCTATAATCAACGACACACCATGTAAATAATATTATTTCCCAACTTACTGGGCATATTGATTTAATCCATCTAAATCTCACCCACTGGTAAATCAAAGAAATAAATACTAAGTACATGTGCCCGTTATTATATCGGGATTAAGAGCATGTACAACATAATATCCGAGGTCCGATTCAATTATGTAGTCAGTACTAAATTGAATCACCTCTATGTCGGTCCTACTCAATACACCTAAGTGTACTAGTGTAACTCTATGTTCAAGATAAAACAATACCAAGCTACACTACAACCATGTCAATGGTTTGTCCAAAACCATCTTGGTTGTGAGCCTCTACTTATATTTTACAAGGGACTGATAACATGATCTTCTGTGCCACACCAAGCACCATGTTAACTACAATGTAAAATATTAGACAATATGCACACATATATAATCAATATATAAAATGCTAACAATGATCATGTGATTCTTATTTCAAAATAAAATGTTCATACAAAAAGAGCTAGGCTTTGAGTATACATTCCAACAATCTCCCACTTATACTAAAAGACTATGCTGTCATCACTCTGCCATACATCTGATCCCCATGTCCTCCACATGCCTATCAAACGCTTTCGCTGGAAGGGCCTTAGTGAATGGATCCGCCAGGTTATCCTCTGATGCAATCTTGGCGACAACAACTTCTCCTCGCTTTACGATCTCTCGTATAAGGTAGTACTTGCGCTCTATGTGTTTACTTGCCTTATGGGCTCGTGGTTCCTTCGAGTTTGCAACTGCACCACTGTTATCACAATAAATTGTGATAGTTCTGGGCAAACCAGGAATCACATCCAAGTCCATCAAGAAGTTCCCGAGCCATACAACTTCCTTGGTCGCCTCGAGGGTCGCCACATACTCACTTCCATGGTAGAGTCCGCCACGCATTTCGCTGACACTCCTCCATACTATGGCTCCACCTCCAAAAGTAAACACAAACCCCGAGGTAGACTTACTCTTGTCCCTATCCGATTGGAAATCCAACTGTGTAACCCACAGTGACTAATTGATCTGCCTGATAAACCAAAGATATAATCCCTAGTCCTTCTCGTGTACTTCAATATATGCTTTACCGCACCCAATGTCCTGTCTCAGATTACTCGATATCGCTAACCATGCCCATGAAAGCAGTATATCCTGGCCTCGCACATAGCATAGCATACATAAGGCTTCCCATCCAAGCATAAGGAACCGCCTTCATGTCCTCTATCTCCTTTGATGTTTTGGGACACATCTCTTAGATAAAGGAACTCCATGCCTAAAAGGTAGAAAACCTTTCTTGAGTTCTGCATGCTAAAACGAGCAAGGATAGTGTCAATGTATGAAGCTTGAGATAAGCACAACATCCTTTTCTTGCGATCCCTTATAACTTTGATCCCAAGGATGTGTCCCACTTCTCCCAAGTCCTTCATGTCAAACTGCTTTGGACAACCATACCCTTCGATACGATAACACTTTGATATTGTTGCCAACTAACAAAATGTCATCTATAGTACAAGAAAACACCACTATGTTTCCGTCACATCTCTTGTATACACAAGGCTCATCAGGACTTTGAATAAATCCATATGTGGATTACCTCATCAAGCGGATGTTCCAAGATCTAGAAGCTTGCTTCAATCCATAAATGGACGATTAAAGCTTACTTACAAGATGCTCTTTGCCTTTAGCAATGAATCCCTCAGTTGCGCATATAGATGTTCTCCTCAAGACTTCCGTTAAGGAAAGGTGTCTTGACATCCATCTGCATCAAATCTCATAATCCATATGGCGGCTATAGATAAGAGAATCCGGATAGACTTAAGCATAGCTACTGCGTGAAAAGGTCTCCTCATAATCGATACCCTCTTTACGAGTATACCCTTTACTTGCAAGCCTAGCTTTGAAGGTCTCAACCTTCCGTCTACTCCTCTCTTTCTCTTGTAGATCCACTTGCATCCAATGGTTTTACACCATCGGGTGGCTCTACTAGCTCCCGGACTGATTAGAATCCATAGATTCTATCTCAGATTCATCGCTCTTTGCCAAGATCTGCATCTCTATCTTGGATTGCCTCGTCATATGTCCAGGATCAGTTCATGTTCACGGGGACTAAGTCACAAGACTCTCCCAAAAACATGAATCTCGGGTTGTCTAACAACCCTCCCACTCTGACGAGGTGCCTCCTGTGTATGCTCTGTGACACGGTGCGGTGACTTGTGGTGTCTCCTCTTGTACGGTGAGTGGAAGTCGAGACTTCCCTGTCAACTCCTCAGAACAATCCTACTCGTGGGCTTGTGGTTCATCACATAGTCCTCCTCTAGAAATCTGGCATTCGTACTCACGATCACCTTCTGATCTCTAGGACTATAGAATAAACCACCCTTCGTTCCCTTAGGGTAGCCAACAAACAAGCGCACTTCTGTATGAGATTCCAACTTACCAGCATCTCCCTTCAGCACATGTGCTGGACTACCCCAAATCCGAATATGTCTTAGACTAGGCTTTTGCCCAGTCCACAACTCTATGGGAGTAGAAGTGCGCTTAGATGGAACCAAGTTGAATGTGTCTCTTTGTTTCCGAGCAAACCCGAGCGAATCAGGTAACTCAGAATAACTCATCATAGATCTGACCATCTCCATAAGAGTCCTGTTCCTTCGCTCCGCCACACCATTCTGCTGGGGTGTGCCAGGTGCGGACAATTGGGATTGAATCCCAACCTCTGATAAGTAATTCCTATACTCTCCCAAGAGGTACTCGCCACCACGATCAGATCGTAATGTCTTGATTCTTTTACCTTGACGGTTCTCCACATCAGCCTTGAATTCTTTGAACCTGTCAAAGCATTCAGACTTGCGGCGCATCAAATAAATGTATCCATATCTTGAATAATCATCTATAAAAGAGATGAAATATTCAAAACCACCTCTTGCCTGGATAGACATAGGACCGCACAAATCAGAATGAACCAATTCTAACACATCTTTGGCTCTATACCCCTTGGCCTTGAAAGGCCTCTTGGTCATTTTACCTTCTAAGCAAGATTCGCAGGTTGGGAGATCCTCCACCACTAATGAACCCAAAGGTCCATCAGCTATCAACCTTTGAATTCTACTTAGGTTAATATGACCAAGCCTTAGATGCTAAAGATATGTTTGGTTCATTTGCGAAGATTCTTTTCTCTTATTAGATTTAGAAGATGAGTTATTTACTTCTATTTCCATCGTGGGAGTTTTTGGTTCAAGAGTATATAAATTGCCAACCATTGTACCAGAACAGATAATCTCCCTATTCCTTTTTATAACCACCTTGTCATTAAAAGAAACAGAATATCCATCCAAAAATAATTTAGAAACTTAAATTAAATTCTTTCTAAAAGTAGGTACATAAAGACAATTTCTCAAAAGCAAAATTTATTCCTATCAAAAGATTAATAAACGTCTCCCACTATAATAGCCGCCACCTTTGAAGCATTGCCCATGAAGACTGAATCTCTCCTCAGTCGGTTTTCGAACCTCGCAAAGTATTGCGTACATGATCGCTGGCTCAGATCTACACACCGTGCAATCGTAGATAACACCGCTAAACATGTTTCAACAACTAAACAAGAAGATATACCTTTGTTCTTTCGGCAGGACACCGCCTTCCAATGTCCAATGGCTTGCAAGTGAAGCACTTGCCTTCGCTTCTTCACTCCGCCGAGGTCCCATCGCACACTTTCTTCGCTCCCACCTTGCTTCTTCTTCTTCTTACCTTCGCTTAGAGGAAGAAACCTTCGAGCACCATGGCTTGAGAACTCGATTTAAAAGCCTCTCACGCCGGAGTTCTCACAAGCTCCGCCAACGAATACAACCTCTTGTTCATGTTGTAGTTGAGGCGAATCGCCAAAACTCCTAGGCAGAGATCGGAGAATGATATCGACTGGGTTTCCCCATCGATCTCACCCGAGGACTTCCATCTCATTAAGATGAGCCATCATCTTGAGAACATGATCCCTAACGGTGTTCCTCGATCATGGTGGTCGCCATCAAGTTTCATTGCCTCGCTTAGCCGCCCTACTCGATGTCCAAAAGTTCCTTGAGATTGAACATCATGTCATAAGTCGTGGCTATGGCTCGATGTCGATGTTGCAAAGACATTTGACATAGATGCCAAAATGTAACACCGCCATCTCATCCGCTTTGAACCCATTTCTTATAACGTTCTTTCTCCTTTTCATCGAGTCATCAAGGGCTTAGAGGATGAGACCTCAAGAGTACAAATTTGTACTCCTCCACAGTTTAAGACAATATCCGTGTTTCTTTTCCAATCAATGTAGTTTGGACCAAGAAGTTTGTTTTCTTTAAAATCACAAGAAGTGGGTTGAAAGCCATTTGAAAATCCTAAAATCACAATGATCAAAATATTAGATTTCAAATATTATTGATTCTCAAAACAATAAAATCAAATCAACCAACACTCAAAACACCAAGAATATCGCATGCCACGATAGTGTGGACGATACTAATTCTACATTTGTAAGAGGAGGTATTACACATTAATATAATTATCATCTAAACCTTACTTTTTGAAAAATAAAAATAATAGTTGGTTACTCTTAGCCCTACAAATAAAAGCAAAGTGATCTGATGGGGAGGATACTTTTATTTGCATCTAAGTGTGCACCATTACACGATACTAAGGGAATTATTTCGGATTATGTGCCTTACCGATGGGGAAGTACACACGCTCCTAAATAATTTCCTATAACCATTATTTGACCTAGTGATCCGCAAACAAACCCATCCGATGGGGAGGAAGGCACTCAAAGCCAACGCGCAAGTTTGTTGCATCACACGTCAAATTGTAATGGAGGCCGCGGGAATTAATTAAAATATCCCTCTCCCACTTAGTAAATTGAAATCGAGGAATTTTAAACATACACAACATGCATATAAACAAATAAGCAATAAATATGGAAAAAAACAGAATTTTTTTTCCAACTATTATGGCATTGTCCTCCAATATGCATCCCTTCGTGTCACCACCTCGTCCGCTCCATCTTTTCCCGTGCGCAAGTCACCAAAGAGATCCGAGCCGAGATAAAACATTTTAATTTACATCCATCGATCCTATACTCCACGAAGGAGTGTACAAATAATCTAGATCGAAAGTAAACTAAAATGAGCGGCTAAACAATGCCGTATTTAATTACAAAAATTAAATACTAATCTAGCCTCGTCAACCCCGAGGATTCAAATAATAAAATTTTACACACATCCATTCACATACACACACATGGCCATAATAGTCGGATCTTATGCCTGCAACCAAAGAGTTAAACTATGCATATCCTACTATTATCCGACACATATAATATATGAAAAATGCATAAAAAATTAACCGAATCCTAAACACACAAAACCGGAAACCGTGGCTCTGATACCACTTGAAGGGAGTCGCTTCGGAGGCTCATTGGATCCCATGTCCCCGGATTAAAATTTTCACTAATGAAAGAATTAATCCGGATGGGATGAGTTTCCTTAGCACAACCTATTCGTCATCTTGCTAACAACTTGAGTGGTCGCTTGAACAAACTAGTTGTTCAAGCAACACAACTCTTCTAGTTGATTAGCCGCGGAAGAGACGACGGACGGATCGCCGGTTTTTGTGTTTGTCTTCGGGGTCCATGATTATACAATATATTTACTAATTCACACATGCATAATCAAAACATAAAAGAACATGCTCAGATCTGTAAATAAAGTTAAAATAACTTTATACCTTACGATCTTCTACCGTATGTCCTATCCTTCTCATGGACGACGTGTGGACGAAGATCCTCCACGAGTAGAAGCCTTCTAGATCGCTTTCTTCTCTACCTTGTCCGCTGCGAACAAAGAGAAGAACTTACAAATAACTTTCCTATCTAGAACTGGCCACCAAATTAGGGAATTTGGTACAACCGCCGTCCAAGGAGCAATTGGATGAATCGCCGGCCAACTTGAAGAGGAGTTGCCGCCGGCCACCAAGGAGAAAGGGAGGAGGAAGAGCACCGGCCACCAATGGAAGGAGAACCGCCAGCCAAGTAAGAAGGGAGAGGCCTCTAGGATGGGCGCCGGCCAAGGAATAATCAAAGGAGATGGGCGCCGGTAATCAACAAGAAGAAAGAAGGTTGCCGCCCCCTTTGCTCCAAACCCTAGCCGCCCAAAAACCCTAGCCGCCCAAAACCCTAACTCCAATTCGAAATCAATTAAAATTGCCGCCCAAGCCTAAGCCACCTATTTATAGAATTAGGCTTAAGCCTCCTTTAATCTCCACCGTCGGATCTAGGGATTTAATCTCCACCGTCGGATCTAGGGTTTTATCCCAACCGTCGGATCTAGGGTTTAATCCAACCATCGGATCTAGGGATTTAATCCCAACCGTTGGTTCTAGGTTTTGTTTTACATTCTTGGATCTAGACTTCATAAGGATCATATTAGGCTACGATAGGGACCATAAGGAGGAGTTGGGTCTTGGCCACCCGATGGATCGGAACCACACAAACTTGATCCATCAATGATGTTCCATTCCACGAGAGGATCATCATTGAACTACCTCACCAACCCCCATAAATCAATATGGGCTCCATATATTATTTGTACATTAATCTCCCCGTGTTTAAGATATCGAATGTCCGTCAATTAATTGATTTACTGACCATCAATTAATTAACATCTAATTCCTCGAGTAGTACCACTCAACCTTATCATCATGTTGACTAAGTCAACCAGCTGAGTTTACATGATGAACCTTATGAGCTCCTCAAGGGGACATCATCAACCTAATATATAGGACACTGTTTCCTCCTATAATCAACGACACACCATGTTATCTACAATGTAAAATATTAGACAATATGCATACATATATAATGAATATATAAAATGCAAACAATGATCATGTGATTCTTATTTCAAAATAAAATGTTCATACAAAAAGAGCTAGGCTTTCAGTATACATTCCAACAATCTCCCATTTATACTAAAAGACTATGCTGTCATCACTCTGCCATACATCTGATCCCCATGTCCTCCACATGCCTATCAAACGCTTTCGCTGGAAGGGCCTTAGTGAATGGATCCGCCAGGTTATCCTCTGATGCAATCTTGGCGACAGCAACTTCTCCTCGCTTTACGATCTCTCGTATAAGGTGGTACTTGTGCTCTATGTGTTTACTCGCCTTATGGGCTCATGGTTCCTTCGAGTTTGCAACTGCACCACTGTTATCACAATAAATTGTGATAGTTCTGGGAAAACCAGGAATCACATCCAAGTCCATCAAGAAGTTCCTGAGCCATACAACTTCCTTGGCTGCCTCAGAGGCTGCCACATACTCAGCTTCCATTGTAGAGTCCGCCACGCATTTCTGCTTGACACTCCTCCATACTATGGCTCCACCTCCAAAAGTAAACACAAACCCCAAGGTAGACTTACTCTTGTCCCTATCTGATTGGAAGTCCGAATCCGTGTAACCCATATGGACTAATTGATCTGCCCGATAAACTAGCATATAATCCCTAGTCCTTCTCAGGTACTTCAATATATGCTTTACCGCAGTCCAATGTCCCTGTCCAGGATTACTCTGATATCTGCTAACCATGCCCATGACAAAGCAGATATCCGGTCTCGTACATAGCATGGCATACATAAGGCTTCCTACTGCCGAAGCATAAGGAACCGCCTTCATGTCCTCTATCTCCTTTGATGTTTTGGGACACATCTCTTTAGATAAAGGAACTCCATGCCTAAAAGGTAGAAAACCTTTCTTGGAGTTCTGCATGCTAAAACAAGCAAGGATAGTGCCAATGTATGAAGCTTGAGATAAGCACAACATCCTTTTCTTGCGATCCCTTATAACTTTGATCCCAAGGATGTGTCCCACTTCTCCCAAGTCCTTCATGTTAAACTGTTTGGACAACCATACCCTTATGTCTGATAACACTTTGATATTGTTGCCAACTAACAAAATGTCATCTACGTATAGTACAAGAAACACCACTACGTTTCCGTCACATCTCTTGTATACACAAGGCTCATCCAGACTTTGAATAAATCCATATGACTGGATTACCTCATCAAAGCGGATGTTCCAAGATCTAGAAGCTTGTTTCAATCCATAAATGGACCGATTAAGTTTACATACAAGATGCTCTTTTCCTTTAGCAATGAATCCCTCTGGTTGCCGCATATAGATGTTCTCCTCAAGACTTCCGTTAAGGAAAACTATCTTGACATCCATCTGCCATATCTCATAATCCATATGAGCAACTATAGATAAGAGAATCCGGATAGACTTAAGCATAGCTACCGGCGAAAAGGTCTCCTCATAATCGATACCCTCTTTCTGAGTATACCCTTTCGCAACAAGCCTAGCTTTGAAGGTCTCAACCTTCCCGTCTACTCCTCTCTTTCTCTTGTAGATCCACTTGCATCCAATGGTTTTTACACCATCGGGTGGCTCTACTAGCTCCCAGACCTGATTAGAATCCATAGATTCTATCTCTGAATTCATCGCTCTTTGCCAAGATACTGCATCTCTATCTTGGATTGCCTCATCATATGTCCAGGGATCAGGTTCATGTTCACCAGGGACTAAGTCCGAAGACTCTCCCAAAAACATGAATCTGTCGGGTTGTCTAACAACCCTCCCACTACGACGAGGTGCCTCCTGTGTATGCTCTGTGACACGTGGTGCAGTGACTTGTGGTGTCTCCTCTTGTACCAGTGGTACTGAAGTGGGGACTTCCCCTATGAACTCCGCAAGAACAATCCTACTCGTGGGCTTGTGGTTCATCACATAGTCCTCCTCTAGAAATCTGGCATTCATACTCACGATCACCTTCTGATCTCTAGGACTATAGAATAAACCACCCTTCGTTCCCTTAGGGTAGCCAACAAACAAGCGCACTTCTGTACGAGATTCCAACTTACCAACATCTCCCTTCAGCACATGTGCTGGACTACCCCAAATCCAAATATGTCTTAGACTAGGCTTTCGCCCAGTCCACAACTCTATGGGAGTAGAGGGTACTGACTTAGATGGAACCAAGTTCAGAATGTGTGCTGCTGTTTCCAGAGCAAACCCCCAGAACGAATCAGGTAACTCAGAATAACTCATCATAGATCTGACCATCTCCATAAGAGTCTTGTTCCTTCGCTCCGCCACACCATTCTGCTGGGGTGTGCCAGGTGCGGACAATTGGGATTGAATCCCAGCCTCTGATAAGTAATTCCTAAACTCTCCCAAGAGGTACTCGCCACCACGATCAGATCGTAATGTCTTGATTCTTTTACCTTGACGGTTCTCCACATCAGCCTTGAATTCTTTGAACCTGTCAAAGCATTTAGACTTGCGCTGCATCAAGTAAATGTATACATATCTTGAATAATCGTCTATAAAAGAGATGAAATATTCAAAACCACCTCTTGCTTGGATAGACATAGGACTGCACAAATCAGAATGAACCTATTCTAACACATCTTTGGCTCTATACCCCTTGGCCTTGAAAGGCCTCTTGGTCATTTTACCTTCTAAGCAAGATTCGCAGGCTGGGAGATCCTCCACCACTAATGAACCCAAAGGTCCATCAGCTATCAACCTTTGAATTCTACTTAGGTTAATATGACCAAGCCTTAGATGCCAAAGATATGTTTAGTTCATTTGCGAAGATTCTTTTCTCTTATTAGATTTAGAAGATGAGTTATTTACTTCTATTTGCATCGTGGGAGTTTTTGGTTCAAGAGTATATAAATTGCCAACCATTGTACCAGAACAGATAATCTCCCTATTCCTTTTATAACCACCTTGTCATTAAAAGAAACATAATATCCATCAAAAAATAATTTAGAGACTGAAATTAAATTCTTTCTAAAAGTAGGTACATAAAGACAATTTCTCAAATCCAAAATTTATTCCTATCAAAAGATAAATAAACGTCACCCACTGCAATAGCTGTCACCTTTGAAGCATTGCCCATGAAGACGGTAATCTCTCCCTCAGCTAGTCGTCGGGTTTCCTGGAACCCCTGTAAAGTATTGCAGACATGATCAGTGGCTCCTGTATCTACACACCAGGCACTGGTAGATAACACCGCTAAACATGTTTCAACAACTAAACAAGAAGATATACCTTTGTTCTTTCGGCGAGGACAGTCCGCCTTCCAATGTCCAGTCTGCTTGCAAGTGAAGCACTTGCCTTTCGGCTTCTTCACTCCTGCCTGAGGTCCCACTGCCACCTTCTTCGCTCCACCTTGCTTCTTCTTCTTCTTACCTTTCGGTTTAGAGGAAGAAACCTTCTGAGCGACCATGGCTTGAGAACTCTGATGAAAAAGCCCCTCTGCCGCCTGGAGTTCTGTCAGAAGCTCCGCCAATGAATACAACCTCTTGTTCATGTTGTAGTTGAGGCGGAACTGCTCAAAACTCCTAGGCAGAGACTGGAGAATGATATCGACCTGGGATTCCCCATCGATCTCAGCTCCGAGGACTTCCATCTCATTAAGATGAGCCATCATCTTGAGAACATGATCCCTAACGGGTGTTCCCTCGACCATGGTGGTCGTCATCAAGTTTCTCATTGCCTCCTGCCTAGCCGCCCTACTCTGATGTCCGAAAAGTTCCTTGAGATTGAACATCATGTCATAAGCTGTGGCTATGGCCTGATGCTGATGTTGTAGCACATTTGACATAGATGCCAAAATGTAACACCGCACCATCTCATCTATCTTGACCCATTTCTTATAACGTTCTTTCTCCTTTTCATCAGAGTCATCGTAGGGCTTAGGAGGACAGATCTCGAAGAGTACAAATTTGTATTCCTCCACAGTTAAGACAATATCCAGGTTTCTATTCCAATCAATGTAGTTTGGACCAGTAAGTTTGTTTTCTTTTAAAATCACATCAAGTGGGTTGAAAGCCATTTGAAAATCTTAAAAATCACAATCATCAAAATATTAGATTTCAAATATTATTGATTCCTCAAAACAATAAAATCCCGAAATTAACCAACACCTCAAAACACCGAGAATATCGCATGCCACGATAGTGTGGACGTATACGAATTCTACATTTGTAAGAGGAGGTTTTACCCATTAATTTTATTATCTTGTCAACCTTACTTTTTGACAAATAAAATTAATAGTTGGTTCCTCTTTAGCCCTACAAATAAAAGCAGTGACTCCGATGGGGAGGATACTTTTATTTGCATCTAAGTGTGCACCATTACACGATACTAAGGGAATTATTTCGGATTATATGCCTTACCGATGGGGAAGTACACACGCTCCTAAATAATTTCCTATAACTATTATTTGACCTAGTGATCCGCAAACATACTCATCCGATGGGGAGGAAGGCACTCAAAGCCAACGCGCAAGTTTGTTGCATCACACATCAAATTGTAATGGAGGCCGCGGGAATTAATTAAAATATCCCTCTCCCACTTAGTAAATTGAAATCGAGGAATTTTAAACATACACAACATGCATATAAAACAAATAAGCAATAAATATGGAAAAAAAAGAATTTTTTTTCCAACTATTATGGCATTGTCCTCCAATATGCATCCATTCGTATCGCCACCTCGTCCGCTCCATCTTTTCCCGTGCGCAAGTCACCAAAGAGATCCGAGCCGAGATAAAACATTTTAATTTATATCCATCGATCCTATACTCCACGAAGGAGTGTACAAATAATCTAGATCGAAAGTAAACTAAAATGAGCGGCTACACAATGCCGTATTTAATTACAAAAATTAAATACTAATCTAGCCTCGTCAACCCCGAGGATTCAAATAATAAATTTTTACACACATCCATTCACATACACACACATGGCCATAATAGTCGGATCTTATGCCTGCAACCAAAGAGTTAAACTATGCATATCCTACTATTATCCGGCACATATAATATATGAAAAATGCATAAAAAATTAACTGAATCCTAAACACACAAAACCGGAAACCGTGGCTCTGATACCACTTGAAGGGAGTCGCTTCGGAGGCTCATTGGCTCCCATGTCCCCGGATTAAAATTTTCACTAATGAAAGAATTAATCCGGATGGGATGAGTTTCCTTAGCACAACCTATTCGTCGTCGTGCTAACAACTTGAGTGGTCGCTTGAACAAACTAGTTGTTCAAGCAATACAACTCTTCTAGTTGATTAGCCGCGGAAGAGACGACGGACGGATCGCCGGTTTTTGTGTTTGTCTTCGGGGTCCATGATTATACAATATATTTACTAATTCACACATGCATAATCAAAACATAAAAGAACATGCTCAGATCTATAAATAAAGTTAAAATAACTTTATACCTTACGATCTTCTACCGTATGTCCTATCCTTCTCGTGGACGACGTGTGGACGAAGATCCTCCACGAGTAGAAGCCTTCTAGATCGCTTTCTTCTCTACCTTGTCCGCTGCGAACAAAGAGAAGAACTTACAAATACCTTTCCTATCTAGAACTGGCCACCAAATTAGGGAATTTGGTGCAACCGCCGGCCAAGGAGCAATTGGATGAATCGCCGGCCAACTTGAAGAGGAGTTGCCGCCGGCCACCAAGGAGAAAGGGAGGAGGAAGAGCACCGACCACCAATGGAAGGAGAACCGCCGGCCAAGGAAGAAGGGAGAGGCCTCTAGGATGGGCGCCGACCAAGGAATAATCAAAGGAGATGGGCACCGACAATCAACAAGAAGAAAGAAGGTTGCCGCCCCCTTTGCTCAAAACCCTTGCCGCCCAAAAACCCTAGCCGCCCAAAACCCTAACTCCAATTCGAAATCAATTAAAATTGCTGCCCAAGCCTAAGCCCCCTATTTATAGAATTAGGCTTAAGCCTCCTTTAATCTCCACCGTTGGATCTAGGGATTTAATCTCCACCGTCGAATCTAGGGTTTTATCCCAACCGTCGGATCTAGGGATTAATCCAACCATCGGATCTAAGGATTTAATCTCAACCGTTGGTTCTAGGTTTTGTTTTACATTCTTGGATCTAGACTTCATAAGGATTATATTAGGCTACGATAGGGACCATAAGGAGGAGTTGGGTCTTGGCCACCCGATGGATCGGAACCACACAAACTTGATCCATCAATGATGTTCCATTCCACTAGAGGATCATCATTGAACTACATCACCAACCCCCATAAATCAATATGGGCTCCATATATTATTTGTACATTAATCTCTCCGTGTTAAAGATATCGAATGTCCATCAATTAATTGATTTACTGACCATCAATTAATTAACATCTAATTCCTCGAGTAGTACCACTCAACCTTATCATCATGTTGACTAAGTCAACCAGCTGGGTTTACATGATGAACCTTATGAGCTCCTCAAGGGGACATCATCAACCTAATATATAGGACACGGTTTCCTCCTATAATCAACGGCACACCATGTAAATAATATTATTTCCCAACTTACCGGGCATATTGATTTAATCCATCTAAATCTCACCCACTGGTAAATCAAAGAAATAAATACTAAGTACATGTGCCCGTTATTATATCGGGATTAAGAGCATTTACAACATAATATCCGAGGTCCGATTCAATTATGTAGTCAGTACTAAATTGAATCACCTCTATGTCGGTCCTACTCAATACACCTAAGTGTACTAGTGTAACTCTATGTTCAAGATAAAACAATACCAAGCTACCCTACAACCATGTCAATGGTTTGTCCAAAACCATCTTGGTTGTGAGCCTCTACTTATATTTTACAAGGGACTGATAACATGATCTTCTGTGCCACACCAAGCACCATGTTATCTACAATGTAAAATATTAGACAATATGCACACATATATAATGAATATATAAAATGCAAACAATGATCATGTGATTCTTATTTCAAAATAAAATGTTCATACAAAAAGAGCTAGGCTTTGAGTATACATTCCAACAATCTCCCACTTATACTAAAAGACTATGCTGTCATCACTCTACCATACATCTGATCCCCATGTCCTCCATATGCCTATCAAACGCTTTCGCTGGAAGGGCCTTAGTGAATGGATCCGCCAGGTTATCCTCTGATGCAATCTTGGCGACAGCAATTTCCCCTCTCTTTACGATCTCTCGTATAAGGTGGTACTTGTGCTCTATGTGTTTACTCGCCTTATGGGATCGTGGTTCCTTCGAGTTTGCAACTGCATCACTGTTATCACAATAAATTATGATAGTTCTGGGCAAACCAGGAATCACATCCAAGTCCATCAAGAAGTTCCTGAGCCATACAGCTTCCTTGGCTGCCTCAGAGGCTGCCACATACTCAGCTTCCATGGTAGAGTCCGCCACGCATTTCTGCTTGACACTCCTCCATACTATGGCTCCACCTCCAAAAGTAAACACAAACCCCAAGGTAGACTTACTCTTGTCCCTATCTGATTGGAAGTCCGAATCCGTGTAACCCACAGGGACTAATTGATCTGCCCGATAAACTAGCATATAATCCCTAGTCCTTCTCAGGTACTTCAATATATGCTTTACCGCAGTCCAATGTCCCTGTCCAGGATTACTCTGATATCTGCTAACCATGCCCACGACAAAGCAGATATTCGGTCTCGTACATAGCATGGCATACATAAGGCTTCCTACTGCCGAAGCATAAGGAACCGCCTTCATGTCCTCTATCTCCTTTGATGTTTTGGGACACATCTCTTTAGATAAAGGAACTCCATGCTTAAAAGGTAGAAAACCTTTCTTGGAGTTCTGCATGCTAAAACGAGCAAGGATAGTGTCAATGTATGAAGCTTGAGATAAGCATAACATCCTTTTCTTGCGATCCCTTATAACTTTGATCCCAAGGATGTGCCCCACTTCTCCTAAGTCCTTAATGTCAAACTGTTTGGACAACCATACCCTTACGTCTGATAACACTTTGATATTGTTGCCAACTAACAAAATATCATCTACGTATAGTACAAGAAACACCACTACGTTTCCGTCACATCTCTTGTATACACAAGGCTCATCCGGACTTTGAATAAATCCATATGACTGGATTACCTCATCAAAGCGGATGTTCCAAGATCTAGAAGCTTGCTTCAATCCATAAATGGACCGATTAAGCTTACATACAAGATGCTCTTTGCCTTTAGCAATGAATCCCTCTGGTTGTCGCATATAGATGTTCTCCTCAAGACTTTCGTTAAGGAAAGCTGTCTTGACATCCATCTGCCATATCTCATAATCCATATGAGCAGCTATAGATAAGAGAATCCGGATAGACTTAAGCATAGCTACCGGCGAAAAGGTCTCCTCATAATCGATACCCTCTTTCTGAGTATACCCTTTCGCAACAAGCCTAGCTTTGAAGGTCTCAACCTTCCCGTCTACTCCTCTCTTTCTCTTGTAGATCCACTTGCATCCAATGGTTTTTACACCATCGGGTGGTTCTACTAGCTCCCAGACCTGATTAGAATCCATAGATTCTATCTCTGAATTCATCGCTCTTTGCCAAGATACCGCATCTCTATCTTGGATTGCCTCATCATATGTCCAGGGATCAGGTTCATGTTCACCAGGGACTAAGTCCAAAGACTCTCCCAAAAACATGAATCTGTCAGGTTGTCTAACAACCCTCCCACTACGACGAGGTGCCTCCTGTGTATGCTCTGTGACATGCGGTGCAGTGACTTGTGGTGTCTCCTCTTGTACCGGTGGTACTGAAGTCGGGACTTCCCCTGTCAACTCCTCAAGAACAATCCTACTCGTGGGCTTGTGGTTCATCACATAGTTCTCCTCTAGAATTCTGGCATTTGTACTCACGATCACCTTCTGATCTCTAGGACTATAGAATAAACCACCCTTCGTTCCCTTAGGGTAGCCAACAAACAAGCGCACTTCTGTACGAGATTCCAACTTACCAGCATCTCCCTTCAGCACATGTGCTAGACTACCCCAAATCCGAATATGTCTTAGACTAGGCTTTCGCCCAGTCCACAACTCTATGGGAGTAGAGGGTACTGACTTAGATGGAACCAAGTTCAGAATGTGTGCTGCTGTTTCCAGAGAAAACCCCCAGAACGAATCAAGTAACTCAGAATAACTCATCATAGATCTGACCATCTCCATAAGAGTCCTGTTCCTTCGCTCCGCCACACCATTCTGCTGGGGTGTGCCAAGTCCGGACAATTGGGATTGAATCCCAGCCTCTGATAAGTAATTCCTAAACTCTCCCAAGAGGTACTCGCCACCACGATCAGATCGTAATGTCTTGATTCTTTTACCTTGACGGTTCTCCACATCAGCCTTGAATTCTTTGAACCTGTCAAACCATTCAGACTTGTGGCGCATCAAGTAAATGTATCCATATCTTGAATAATCATCTATAAAAGAGACGAAATATTCAAAACCACCTCTTGCCTGGATAGACATAGGACCGCACAAATCAGAATGAACCAATTCTAACACATCTTTGGCTCTATACCCCTTGGCCTTGAAAGGCCTCTTGGTCATTTTACCTTCTAAGCAAGATTCGCAGGTTGGGAGATCCTCCACCACTAATGAACCCAAAGGTCGATCAGCTATCAACCTTTGAATTCTACTTAGGTTAATATGACCAAGCCTTAGATGCCAAAGATATGTTTGGTTCATTTGCGAAGATTCTTTTCTCTTATTAGATTTAGAAGATGAGTTATTTACTTCTATTTGCATCGTGGGAGTTTTTGGTTCAAGAGTATATAAATTGCCAACCATTGTACCAGAACAGATAATCTCCCTATTCCTTTTTATAACCACCTTGTCATTAAAAGAAACAGAATATCCATCCAAAACTAATTTAGAAACTGAAATTAAATTCTTTCTAAAAGTAGGTACATAAAGACAATTTCTCACTACCAAAATTTATTCCTATCAAAAGATAAATAAACATCTCCCACTACAATAGCCACCACCTTTGAAGCATTGCCCATGAAGACGGTAATCTCTCCCTCAGCTAGTCGTCGGGTTTCCTGGAACCCCTGCAAAGTATTGCAGACATGATCAGTGGCTCCTGTATCTACACACCAGGCACTGGTAGATAACACCGCTAAACATGTTTCAACAACTAAACAAGAAGATATACCTTTGTTCTTTCGGCGAGGACAGTCCGCCTTCCAATGTCCAGTCTGCTTGCAAGTGAAGCACTTGCCTTTCGGCTTCTTCACTCCTGCCTGAGGTCCCACTTACACCTTCTTCGCTCCACCTTGCTTCTTCTTCTTCTTACCTTTCGGTTTAGAGGAAGAAACCTTCTGAGCGACCATGGCTTGAGAACTCTAACGAAAAAGCCCCTCTGCCGCCTGGAGTTCTGTCAGAAGCTCCCCCAACGAATACAACCTCTTGTTCATGTTGTAGTTGAGGCGGAACTGCTCAAAACTCCTAGGCAGAGACTTGGGAATGATATCGACCTGGGTTTCCCCATCGATCTCAGCTCCGAGGACTTCCATCTCATTAAGATGAGCCATCATCTTGAGAACATGATCCCTAACGGGTGTTCCCTCGACCATGGTGGTCGTCATCAAGTTTCTCATTGCCTCCTGCCTAGCCGCCCTACTCTGATGTCCGAAATGTTCCTTGAGATTGAACATCATGTCATAAGCTATGGCTATGGCCTGATGCTGATGTTGCAGCACATTTGACATAGATGCCAAAATGTAACACCGCACCATCTTATCTACCTTGACCCATTTCTTATAACGTTCTTTCTCCTTTTCATCAGAGTCATCGAAGGGCTTAGGAGGACAGATCTCGAAGAGTACAAATTTATACTCTTCCACAGTTAAGACAATATCCAGGTTTCTTTTCCAATCAATGTAGTTTGGACCAGTAAGTTTGTTTTCTTTTAAAATCACAGCAAGTGGGTTGAAAGCCATTTGAAAATCCTAAAAATCACAATAATCAAAATATTAGATTTCAAATATTATTGATTCCACAAAACAATAAAATCCCGAAATCAACCAACACCTCAAAACACCGAGAATATCGCATGCCACGATAGTGTGGACGTATACGAATTCTACATTTGTAAGAGGAGGTTTTACCCATTAATTTTATTATCTTGTCAACCTTACTTTTTGACAAATAAAATTAATAGTTGGTTCCTCTTTAGCCCTACAAATAAAAGCAGTGACTCCGATGGGGAGGATACTTTTATTTGCATCTAAGTGTGCACCATTACACGATACTAAGGGATTATTTCGGATTATGTGCCTTACCGATGGGGAAATACACACGCACCTAAATAATTTCCTATAACCATTATTTGACCTAGTGATCCGCAAACAAACCCATCCGATGGGGAGGAAGGCACTCAAAGCCAACGCGCAAGTTTGTTGCATCACACGTCAAATTGTAATGGAGGCCGCGGGAATTAATTAAAATATCCCTCTCCCACTTAGTAAATTGAAATCGAGGAATTTTAAACATACACAACATGCATATAAAACAAATAAGCAATAAATATGGAAAAAACAGAATTTTTTTTCCAACTATTATGGCATTGTCCTTCAATATGCGTCCCGTCGTGTCGCCACCTCGTCCGCTCCATCTTTTCCCGTGCGCAAGTCACCAAAGAGATCCGAGCCGAGATAAAACATTTTAATTTACATCCATCGATCCTATACTCCACGAAGGAGTGTACAAATAATCTAGATCGAAAGTAAACTAAAATGAGCGGCTAAACAATGCCGTATTTAATTACAAAAATTAAATACTAATCTAGCCTCGTCAACCCCGAGGATTCAAATAATAAATTTTTACACACATCCATTCACATACACACACATGGCCATAATAGTCGGATCTTATGCCTGCAACCAAAGAGTTAAACTATGCATATCCTACTATTATCCGGCACATATAATATATGAAAAATGCATAAAAAATTAACCGAATCCTAAACACACAAAACCGAAAACCGTGGCTCTGATACCACTTGAAGGGAGTCGCTTCGGAGGCTCATTGGCTCCCATGTCCCCGGATTAAAATTTTCACTAATGAAAGAATTAATCCGGATGGGATGAGTTTCCTTAGCACAACCTATTCGTCGTCGTGCTAACAACTTGAGTGGTCGCTTGAACAAACTAGTTGTTCAAGCAACACAACTCTTCTAGTTGATTAGCCGTGGAAGAGACGACGGACGGATCGTCGGTTTTTGTGTTTGTCTTCGGGGTCCATGATTATACAATATATTTACTAATTCACACATGCATAATCAAAACATAAAAGAACATGCTCAGATCTGTAAATAAAGTTAAAATAACTTTATACCTTACGATCTTCTACCGTATGTCCTATCCTTCTCGTGGACGACGTGTGGACGAAGATCCTCCACGAGTAGAAGCCTTCTAGATCTCTTTCTTCTCTACCTTGTCCGCTGCGAACAAAGAGAAGAACTTACAAATACCTTTCCTATCTAGAACCGGCCACCAAATTAGGGAATTTGGTGCAACCGCCGGCCAAGAAGCAATTGGATGAATCGCCGGCCAACTTGAAGAGGAGTTGCCGCCGACCACCAAGGAGAGAGGGTGGAGGAAGAGCACCGGCCACCAATGGAAGGAGAACCGCCGGCCAAGGAAGAAGGGAGAGGCCTCTAGGATGGGCGCCGGCCAAGGAATAATCAAAGGAGATGGGCGTCGACAATCAACAAGAAGAAAGAAGGTTGCCGCCCCCTTTGCTCCAAACCCTAGCCGCCCAAAAACCCTAGCCGCCCAAAACCCTAACTCCAATTCGAAATCAATTAAAATTGCCGCCCAAGCCTAAGCCCCCTATTTATAGAATTAGGCTTAAGCCTCCTTTAATCTCCACCGTCGGATCTAGGGTTTTATCCCAACCGTCGGATCTAGGGTTTAATCCAACCATCGGATCTAGGGATTTAATCCCAACCGTTGGTTCTAGGTTTTGTTTTACATTCTTGGATCTAGACTTCATAAGGATTATATTAGGCTACGATAGGGAACATAAGGAGGAGTTGGGTCTTGGCCACCCGATGGATCGGAACCATACAAACTTGATCCATCAATGATGTTCCATTCCACTAGAGGATCATCATTGAACTTGTTGGAATGTATACTGAAAGCCTAGCCCTTTTTTGTATGAACATTTTATTTTGAAATAAGAATCACATGGTCATTGTTTGCATTTTATATATTCATTATATATGTGTGCATATTGTCTAATATCTTACATTGTAGATAACATGGTGCTTGGTGTGGCACAGAAGATCATGTTATCAGTACCTTGTGAGATATAAGTAAAGGCTCACAACCAAGATGGTTTTGGAAAAACATTGGCATGGTTGTAGTGTAGCTTGGTATTGTTTTATCTTGAACATAGAGTTACACTAGTACACTGATAGCTGCATTTTTTATTGCGCTATTTTTACTTGTTGATTAGATCTTTTAGGCTCTTTGATGGGATAATTATTGTTATTTGGGATGTTTTTACATATTGAGCCTATTTGCGATTAATTGCGTTAATTCCTATAATTTCAGTATTTTTCATGAATTACATGTGATTTTGTAGGAAACATATAATGAGGATCTAATTGGAGCAATCGCAGTCGTTGATCCGGATCAGATCTGAGCATTGTGGACCGTTCGAGGAAAGTGATTGATTCTGAGCCATCCATTTGGATATGGAGCGATCCGGCCCGTACATTAAGATCTACACGTCTTGGTCGTTCATCCGGACCGTTGGATCGTGATTATACCTTCAGACGGATCAGATCCGTCCATTGCAAATCAGACTAATTTCAGCCGTTGGATCACAGCATGCTTAGGAGATTAATTGGATTCATTTAACCTAGCTATATTTGGGCGGCTGAGATTAGATCTGGCACAATCGGACGCTGAGGAAATTGGAGATAAAAATCAACATCTTCCCAGCTGCGCAAAGAACGCGCGACAGAACAGTGCGGGCGGCGTCTTCTTCCCCTCGCGAGCGCGGCGACCGGCGACTCCACGAGCGATCGACGGCAGCGGCAGATTCCGAGTTCCTCCGATACCGGGCGACGATCCCAGCAAATCCTTGGTGGCGGATCCAGATTCTGTGTTCGTGCATCTGATCCAAAGCGAGGCGAGGCGGGATTCCTGCGAGTTCATCCTTCACCAGCATTTCTCCTTCATTCCGGCTACCGATAGGCCGTTCCATCTTGCCGAGTCACCCACAGTTGTGCCGATTGGACAATCCCATTTTCACCACGGAGAAGAATCCTATTCCATCGTCCTGAATCCAGATTCGCGAGCAAAGGACCGCAATCATCCATCCGCCCTTCCTCCTCGCCGACGATTGGGGGCCGCATTCACCGCCGGAGTGGTTGTTCGGTTTGTTGTGACCGCCCGTGGTTACCGTCGATTTTATTTGGATTTTGTTACCGAAAGTGTGTTTGTGTTAAACATTCGATTTCATGTTAATTACATTCTCGTGATTTTATTCCAAAGGTAAATTATGCAATTGTTAGTAGTTGATTAGGTTTGTTTTGGTTAATTGTTGATTTATTTACATGCAATGCTATTTCTATCGCTTTGTTATGCTTAGTTGTTAATTACATTCATCGTGCATTTTTATTAGATTTAATATTGGCATTTGTTATTTAGTTGTAGGTTAGTTTAATTTCTTGTTGCTAATGTACTAACCCCATCCATTAAAATTGTCTAATCAAGGCATTGTATAGGACAGTATGGTGTTTTGGTTGGAGTGCTTTCATTATTAGGTTAGATTTCATTTACATTCGACCGATTCAGTATAGTGACAAATGATCATGGTGCCTAGTTGAATCGCTGCTTATTGCAATTTTTAGTGACTGTTGATCACATCGTGTAGATAGTGACAAAGGCGGTGCATGGTTGGGTTGTTCACCTTTGTTTGATCAGTGTACCGTATAGTGACAGTGCGGTGCTTGGTCGCTTTCTTTTGTTCATTAGAATAGTTGTTTGTTACTCATTATTTGGTAGTTAGATTTACTCTTTGTATATTTAATTCCCATGTTCGCTTTTGATTTTGCATTTTAATAAATTCAGAAAACCCCCAATGTTTACTTCTGTTTAAAAACAAACGTCCAGCCATTAGGTTCGTTGGGAGATGACCCGAGTCAGTCCTATACTGCATTAGTGTAGTTAGGGGGTTCGGTAAATAATTTGGGAACGGTATTGCGACAATCACACCGCTCTTATCAAATTTTGGCGCCATTGCCGGGGAACTCTAATGGGTTCGTTTGTCTTTAAACTGTAGTTTGTTTGTTTTCTTTTTCTTTTGTTATTATTGTCTTTCTTATTATCTATTTTTGTTTCTCATTGTATTTGTTTGTGTGGATGACTAGGTCTTCAGGCGATAATTCACTTGAGTTTTATGCAGCAGTTTTTCTCTTCCCTCAGAGGCCCAGCCTAGGAAGAGGGTTGTTGAAGAAAGGCTAGGGAATTTCAGGAGCTAGTAAATTTCCAAGTATGCCGAGGATATGGAAGGTGTAGGGACTTGGCCCCCAAGGATCACTTCCATCAGATGTTTGTGAGTAATGTAATTTCATGGTCGAGCATGGGATGTCTTAGGTTATATCATCTCTGTGTATGGTATTGAAGTAGATCCTGCTAAAATTCATATTATATCCTCTTTATCTTACCCCGCTTCTGTGCGGGAAGTTCGTGCTTTTTTAGGTCATGCAGGTTTCTACAGACATTTTATCAGATACTACAGTAAAATTGCCCTACTCTTGACCAACTTGTTGTAAAAGGAGGTGGTATTCCAGTTTGACTAGGATTGTGACAGAGTTAGATTCCACCCCCATAGCAGATTCTTTTCCAGATGAGCAGTTTTTCACCTGTAGGGTAAGACACCATGGCATGCAGATCTTGTTAATTATTTAGTTGCCCGTGTTGTACCTTCATTTTTTTACTCATGCACAAGTCCAGAAATTGAAACGTGATGTTAAGTACTATGTATGGGATGATCCTTATATTTGAAAATTTTGTATTGATCAGATTATTAGATGATGTGGACTTGATTATGAGTTTCATTCCATACGTACTTACTTTTGTTATTCTCTGTCTTGTGGGGGGTATTTTGGACCCCAAAGGACTGCTAGGAAAGTTTTAGAGTCTGATTTGTATTGGCCCACCCTATTTCATGATGCCTCTGAATTTTACAAATCTTGTGAGCGATGTCAACGAACAGGGAACATAGGACGTCGAAATGAAATGTCTCACCAATCCTTGTTATTCTGTGAGATTTTTTTTTTTAGGGGTATTGATTTTATAGGTCCATTTCCTGTATCTTTTGTATTTTCATATATTTTTTGGCATATGATTATGTTTCCAAATGGGTGGAGGTCATCCTCACCAGGACTGATGATTCTCTAGTTGTTGTGGATGTTGTTAGGTCTCACATATTTTGCAGATTTGGAGTTCCCAGGGCGATCATTAGCGATCAAGGGTCTCACTTTTGCAACAAACTCATGAAGTGTCGAGCAAAGAGATCAAGTCTATTCTAGAAAATACGGTGGGGCCAGACATGATGATGCTTCTTCTCCGACATGACAGGGGAGTGTGTTCTTTTGTTTACTGTATTTTCTTCCTTCTTCTCATGTTCGGAAATAACTTGTTGTTTATTTGTTTAGTATTTGCCTGTTTGCCTAGGTTGTTTAGTTGTTTTCGTTGAGTCAAATAATATTCCCCTATGTATGCCTTAGTAGCATTTCAGAGGTGGTAAAAATTAGTTAAGTTTGATCATTAAATTATGGATTTTTGTGTATGATAGGAGACTTCACTTGCATGCAGTCACTTGTTATGATGGTGAACTTTTTATTGATAGACCAAGCTTGATTTTTATTCACCTAGTGAGGTTTAAGCCATTTCAATCATTTACCCACTTTAGTGTGATACACGTGTGATACTTGTTACTCTAGAACTTGCTTTGAGTCTTTTCAAAACTACAATAGCATTTATTCGCATGAATATGATAAAGGATTTCATTCTTGGTTCTTTTCCTCACTTGAATTGCTTGTTTAATCCGCTTGATACTTTTATATTGTCGTACTTGTCATTCCTATTCATTTATTTTCTATTGTCTTGTGGATTACCTCTACCATCTTTTGTTCTCACATTGGAAGAATAACTTGATAAGTTGCATTGTCCGAGATGGGAAAAATTCTTAAGTGTGGGGGAGGAGATTGTTGTTGGGTAGCTGTGAATTGGACACAGAATTTGGCTTGGATCTAATTGGAAATCTATTTAGAGATTGCTTGATTTGCTAAGTCATGCAGTTCCGGAATTTCATGTCAGAGGTCTCTTTTCACGTTGGCTACAGGGCTTTTAGCATTTGCAGGAAAGATATATATATCTGAAATGCCATTATCAGAATTGTGCTAGTATAAGCAGAAACCTTCCCTATAAGTGCAGCCAATCTCAACCTCAACTTGATATGCTGAAAGGAATTCTGAAAGACCATAAGCCAGATGACCGGTCCATACTTCCATTATCTTTTGAGTTGCTGGAAATTTCAGATAGAGGAAACGTTATGGTATAGAAATGGAAGAAAAGAGGAAAATGAATCACAGAATTGGAGGTCAACCACGTGAAAAAAAAAAAAAGGTGATCAAGTATAGCTGCATCTGGAATTCAATAATAGCACCGGGCAAATGAGGGAGAGAGAGCTCCACTAGCAGGTTTTTGTTCAGATTGCAAAATTACTGAGGACCTGGAGCTTGTTTCTGAATTGGGTGCAACATTATCAGACCTTGGAAATAACTAGAAAAAAATACAGTTGGCAGTGTTTTTATTTGCTGCCTTCGAAAAACTGAAATTGCAAGTTTTAATGAGCTAGTTAAATTCTGGAAAAATGCAGGAGTCACCAAAGATCCAAGATGCTATGCTTACACGTGGCTTCAAGAAATGCCAAGGTTATTTAAAAGGAAGTGTAGCTTGGAATGGTATTTAAGGATTCCAATCACGTGGATTTGGGGAAACATCTGCTCAAAACAGTTTCTGAATGAATTCATAAGAGTCATACATCACGAGAAAAAAAAAAGAATCAAAAGATCAAAACATGATGAACTCCTTGCAGCAAAAATATTGCCAACGGACTGCATAGAGCTCCCATGATTCTGCTACCCTTCGCAAAAGCTATGTAAGTGATGGATGCTGCAAGAAAATTATGGATTCAGCTGCTAATGGAGCAAGTGACAGAGATGCAGTATGAACAAGCTGATGCTGTTTTTGGAGATGTTGCAGCAATGAGCCCAGCAAGCAGTGGTAGGGTGCGACAATAGATGAAAGGCTTCATAGTTTGGAAGTCGATATTGCTAATTCTATGGATGCTATAGCTGGTTGAAGCTGCTGGAAATTGGTTTCAGAAAAATGGTTTTCAGAAAACTGGTTGCTGGGAAATTGCTATTACACAGAACCGGTGCCTTAAGCTGCAGCAGAACTTGTAACACCATAGCAAAGAAATTTTTGGTCTGTATCATAGAAGCAACTGCCACGGAAATTACAGCAAGTATCAGAAAAAGAAGGCTTGGAAGAAGAGAGTAAAGTGGATTTGCTACCCATGGAGCTAGAGTTAAGTGCATGTCCACTTGGTAAAATCTGCAGAATGGCAAGAGTATTCAGATTTTGGAAGGTCTTCCTAATTGCTGCAATGTTCAAGTTAAAGTTTGCACAGAGATTTCAGCATAATTGAGAAAAAAAAGGATTCTGCTATACGATGTTGCATTCCTGCACAGGTCTGAATGTTAGACAAGAATTAAGAGTACCAAATGATTCGAGACAAATGATGCAATTGCAGAGTGAATTTAAATCTGGACAGCATCCTCAAGAACTCCTTTATAAAGTTGAAATATTAGTGCTGATGGAATTAATCGGGGAAGATCCTGCAGAGAAATCAAAGGAGCACCTTCTGTCATCCTTCACAAAGGTTATGCAAGTTGTCAGTTCCTATGAGGATATCAAAACAAATATGAGCTAGTTCTCTACCAGATTCGCTGAAAGGAGAGCTGCAAAAATTGGTTCACAAGTTGACACTGGAACTGATTTTATTAGATTTGAGGAGCAGATTGAAAAAAAAAAAATGTACTGGTAGCAGGTTTTGGTAGTGAAGTTCAAGAACTAATTCAAATTATTTTACCATTTGCTGACACTCCCAGTGAGCAGCCTCTCTTATTGGATTTACGTTCAAGACTTCAAGAATTCCTACAGAGTCCATAAGTCTCTAATCCACAGAAGATAATTGCTTTAGGCAGTTCAAGAACAGGCAAGTGATATCATAAAGATCTGCAATTTTGTGAGGGAGTTTAAAGCATCAAGAGATGGACTTTTCTAGATACCTGACAGCAAGCTTACTTCCAAATATCTTCTCATTGCTTAAGTTGGTCAGATATCTGGGAGAGGTAAGCTTGACCACTGGCTATCTAATTCAGAGCACCAAAACTGCACGATGGCTAAAAGCATCAGTTGGTTTCAGATTACCATCAGAATCCATATTGCTTGGTTCAGATTGGACACTTGCATCACACTTACTTGATGTTTTAGTTAGATTCAACAGAAATTATAAGGTTGTGGTTGATAACTTTAAAATGTCTTCAAGCTGTGTTTTTGCTGATGCTGCATTTTCATACTTGAATGCCTATGAAATGTTAATATTCCTGTCAATATCCTCACAAAAGTATCATAGACTAAATGGCTGAAGGCCCAGCTTGGTTTTCAAATTCCAGCATTCCGATAATAGATGAGGCAATTAAAGTTGTGATTCTAAATTGTGGAGAGAGGCGGACAGAAATCAAATTGAAAAACGATGTAGAACTTGTTTTCCCTCCACACACCACTTTTAAATGCAACGAATCAGGTTTATTCTTCCAATTCTTCTGTTGTTGTTTATTCATTACATCTTGATCTTCTTTGTATTTCTCTATTGCAATCCACTTTTGATCATGTTTGATTGTTGATAAATCCTTTTGATTCATGTATGGAATGTATTGATAGCAGTAGAGAAATAGATGATAAGCAAGCATATGGTAGGACAAGATTACATAGTGTTTTGAGGGTACCCCACTCCTACGATCATTATGTGAGCATGAGTGCATATATCCATTTGGGAGGTTTTGTATCAGGCTTGGTTTATTTGATTTGACTGTAAACCATCAAACATGTTGACTGTTGTAGGAGTCGGATCTTTTGAATATCCTAGATCCTGATAAATTTGGTGATCCTAAGTAACTTATTTTTTCTGTTTCTGAATTATTGATCTAGGTATTACTAGGGGAATGAGTTAGGGAGTTAGTGTGTCTTTGTTTTTGTTATTGCACGGGACGCGCAAAAATAAGTGTGGGGGAATTTGATAGCTGCATTTTTTATTGCGCTATTTTTACTTGTTGATTAGATCTTTTAGGCTCTTTGATGGGATAATTATTGTTATTTGGGATGTTTTTACATAATGAGCCTATTTGCGATTAATTGCGTTAATTCCTATAATTTCAGTATTTTTCATGAATTACATGTGATTTTGTAGGAAACATATAATGAGGATCTAATTGGAGCAATCGCAGTCGTTGATCCGGATCAGATCTGAGCATTGTGGACCGTTCGAGGAAAGTGATTGATTCTGAGCCATCCATTTGGATATGGAGCGATCCGGCCCGTACATTAAGATCTACACGTCTTGGTCGTTCATCCGGACCGTTGGATCGTGATTATACCTTCAGACGGATCAGATCCGTCCATTGCAAATCAGACTAATTTGGTAGTTGGATCACGATGCTTAGGAGATTAATTGGATTCATTTAACCTAGCTATATTTGGGCTACCGAGATTAGATCTCGCACAACTGTCGACGAGAAATTGGAGATAAAATCAACATCTTCCCACCGCGCAAAGAACGCGCGATGAACGATGGCGGCGTCTTCTTCCTCGCGAGCCGCGGCCGCGACTCCACGAGCGATCGACGGCCGCAGATTCGGCGAGTTCCCTCCGACACCGGTGGCGGCGATCCCACCAATCCTTGGTGGCGGATCCGAGATCGTGTTCGCGGTGATCCAAAGCGAGGCGAGGCGGATTCCGCGAGTTCATCCTTCACCGCATTTCTCCTTCATTCCGGTACCGGATAGGCCGTTCCATCTTGCCGAGTCACCCACAGGTTGTGCCGATTGGACAATCCCATTTTCACCGCCGGAGAAGAATCCATTCCCGTCCGGTGAATCCAGATTCGTCGAGGCGATGGACCGCAATCATCCATCCGCCCTTCCTCCTCCCAGACGCGCCGATCGGGCAGCTTCGCATTCACCGCCGGAGTGGTTGTTCGGTTTGTTGTGACCGCCGTGTGGTTACCGGTCGTATTTTATTTGGATTTTGCTACCGAGTGTGTTTGTGTTAAACATTCGGGATTTCATGTTAATTACATTCTGCATTTTATTCCAGTGCAATTATGCAATTGTTAGTAGTTGATTAGGTTTGTTTTGGTTAATTGTTGATTTATTTACATGCAATGCTATTTCTATCAGTTTGTTATGCTTAGTTGTTAATTCTGTTCATCGTGCATTTTTATTAGATTTAATATTGGCATTTGTTATTTAGTTGTAGGTTAGTTTAATTTCTTGTTGCTAATGTACTAACCCCATCCATTAAAATTGTCTAATCAAGGCATTGTATAGGACAGTATGGTGTTTTGGTTGGAGTGCTTTCATTATTAGGTTAGATTTCATTTACATTCGACCAGTTGCCGTATAGTGACAGTGCGGTGCCTGGTTGAATCGCTTTCGTTTATTGCATTTCGTTTATTGCAATTTTTAGTGACTGTTTGATCACTGTGCAGATAGTATAGTGTGGGTTGTTCACCTTTGTTTGATCAGTGTACCGTATAGTGACAGTGCGGTGCTTGGTCGCTTTCTTTTGTTCATTAGAATAGTTGTTTGTTACTCATTATTTGGTAGTTAGATTTACTCTTTGTATATTTAATTCCCATGTTCGCTTTTGATTTTGCATTTTAATAAATTCAGAAAACCCCCAATGTTTACTTCTGTTTAAAAACAAACGTCCAGCCATTAGGTTCGTTGGGAGATGACCTGAGTCAGTCCTATACTGCATTAGTGTAGTTAGGGGGTTTGGTAAATAATTTGGGAACGGTATTGCGACAATCACACCGCTCTTATCATACACTTAGGTGTATTGAGCATGACCGACATAGAGGTGATTCAATTTAGTACTGACTACATAATTGAATCGGACCTCGGATATTATGTTGTACATGCTCTTAATCCCGATATAATAATGGGCACATGTACTTAGTATTTATTTCTTTAATTTACCAGTGGGTGAGATTTAGATGGATTAAATCAATATGCCCGGTAAGTTGGGAAATAATATTATTTACATGGTGTGCCGTTGATTATAGGAGGAAACCGTGTCCTATATATTAGGTTGATGATGTCCCCTTGAGGAGCTCATAAGGTTCATCATGTAAACCCAGCTGGTTGACTTTGTCAACATGATGATAAGGTTGAGTGGTACTACTCAAGGAATTAGATGTTAACTAATTGATGGTCAGTAAATCAATTAATTGACGGACATTCGATATCTTAAACACGGGGAGATTAATGTATAAATAATATATGGAGCCCATATTAATTTATGGGGGTTGGTGAGGTAGTTCAATGATGATCCTCTAGTGGAATGGAACATCATTGATGGATCAAGTTTGTGTGGTTCCGATCCATCGGGTGGCCAAGACCCAACTCCTCCTTATGGTCCCTATCGTAGCCTAATATAATCCTTGTGAAGTCTAGATCCAAGAATGTAAAACAAAACCTAGAACCAACGGTTGGATTAAATCCATAGATCCGATGGTTGGGATGAAACCCTAGAACCAACGGTTGGATTAAATCCATAGATCCGATGGTTAGGATGAAACCCTAGAATCGACGGTTGGGATTAAATCCCTAGATTCGACGGTTGGGATGAAATCCTTGATCCGACGGTTGGGATGAAATCCTTGATCCGACGGTTGGGATAAAATCCTAGATCCTACGGTTGGGATGAAATCCTAGATCCGACGGTTGGGATAAAATCCTAGATCCGACGGTGGAGATTAAATTCCTAGATCCGATGGTGGAGATTAAATCCCTAGATCCGACGGTGGAGATTAAATCCCTAGATCCGACGGTGGAGATTAGAGGAGGCTTAAGCCTAAATTCTAGAATTAGGGTTTGGCTCATCCATGTGTTGGGCGGCAACAAATCCTAAAGGAGTTAGGGATTGGGCGGCAAGAAAATAGGATTTAGTTCCTATATTTTAGGCTAACCAACTTTCTCCTAAATTCTATAAATAAGGGCTTAGGGTTGGGCGGCAACTAAGTGATTTTTCGAATTGGGATTAGGGTTTGGAAAGAAGTTGGGCGGCTAGGGTTTGGAGCTAGGTTGGGCGGCAACCATCTTCATCCAAAATTGTTGCCGGCGCCCACTTCATTCAAGCATTCCTTGGCCGGCGTCCTTCATCATAGCCACTCTCTTCTTCCTTTGCCGGGGGTTCTCCTCCCATTGGTGGCCGGCAAGATCATCTTCCTCCAATCCCCAAAGGTGGCCGGCGGCTCCCTTTGTTTTGGTGGCCGGCGCTTCATCCATCCATTCCTTGGCCGGCGGTTGCATCAAACTTCCTAGCTTGGTGGCCGGTTCTAGATAGGAAAGGTATTTGTGGTTTTTCTCTTTGTTCGCAGCGGACAAGGTAGAGGAGAACTCGATCTAGAAGGCTTCTACTCGTGGAGGATCTTCGTCCACACGTCGTCCACGAGAAGGATAGGACATACGATAGAAGATCGTAAGTTATAAAGTTATTTTAACTTTATGTACAGATATGAGCATGTTCTTATTTGTTTTGATTATGCATGTGTGTGTATGAATATATATTGTATAATCATGGACCCCGAAGACAAACACAAAAACCGGCGATCCGTCCGTCGTCTCTTCCGCGGCTAATCAACTAGAAGAGTAGAGTTGCTTGAACAACTAGTTTGTTCGAGCGACCACTCAAGTTGTTAGCACGACGACGAAATGGTGTTACTAAGGAAGCTCATCCTATCCGGATTAATCCTTTCATTAGTAAAAATTTTAATCCAGGGACATGGGAGCCAATGAGCCTCCGAAGTGACATCCCATCAAATGGTATCAGAGCCACGGTTTCCGGTTTTGTGTGTTTAGGATTCGGTTATTTTTTTTTATGCATTTTTCATATATTATATGTGTCGGATAATAGTAGGATGTGCGTAGTTTAACTCTTTGGTTGCAGGCATAAAATCCGACTATTATGGCCATGTGTGTGTATGTGAATGGATGTGTGTAAAAATTTATTATTTGAATCCTCGGGGTTGACGAGGCTAGATTAGTATTTAATTTTTGTAATTAAATACGACATTGTTTAGCCGCTCATTTTAGTTTACTTTCGATCTAGATTATTTGTACACTCCTTCGTGGAGTATAGGATCGATGGATGTAAATTAATATGATTTATCTCGGCTCGTTACTCTTTGGTGACTTGCGCACGGGAAAAGATGGAGCGGACGAGGTGGCGACACGACGGGATGCGTATTGGAGAACAATGGCATAATAGTTGGAAAAATTCTGATTTTTCCATATTTATTTCTTATTTGTTTTATATGCATGTTGTGTTTATTTTAAAATTCCTCGATTTCAATTTACTAAGTGGGAGAGGGACATTTTAATTAATTCCCGCGGCCTCCATTACAATTTGACGTGTGATGCAACAAACTTGCGCGTTGGCTTTGAGTGCCTTCCTCCCCATCGGATGGGTTTGTTTGCGGATCACTAGGTCAAATAATGGTTATAGGAAATTATTTAGGAGCATGTGTACTTCCCCATCGGTAAGGCACATAATCCGAAATAATTCCCTTAGTATCGTGTAATGGTGCACACTTAGATGCAAATAAAAAGTATCCTCCCCATCGGAGTCACTGCTTTTATTTGTAGGGCTAAAGAGGAACCAACTATTAATTTTATTTGTCAAAAAGTAAGGTTGACAAGATAATAAAATTAATGGGTAAAACCTCCTCTTACAAATGTAGAATTCGTATACGTCCACACTATCGTGGCATGCGATATTATTGGTGATTTGAGGTGTTGGTTGATTTTGGGATTTTATTGTTTTGAGGAATCAATAATTTTTGAAATCTAATATTTTGATCATTGTGATTTTTAGGATTTTCAAATGGCTTTCAACCCACTTGCTGTGATTTTAAAAGAAAACAAACTTACTGGTCCAAACTACATTGATTGGAAAAGAAACCTGGATATTGTCTTAATCGCTAAGAGTACAAATTTGTACTCTTCGAGGTCTGTCCTCCTAAGCCCACCGATGACTCTGATGAAAAGGAGAAAGAACATTATAAGAAGTGGGTTAAGGCAGATAAGATGGCGCGGTGTTACATTTTGGCATCTATGTCAAATGTGATGCAACATCAGCATCAGGCCTTAGCCACTGCTTATGACATGATGTTCAATCTCAAGGAACTTTTCGGACATCAGAGTAGGGCGGCTAGGCAGGAGGCAATGAGAAACTTGATGACGACCACCATGGTCGAGGGAACACCCGTTAGGGATCATGTTCTCAAGATGATGACTCATCTTAATGAGATGGAAGTCCTCGGAGCTGAGATCGATGGGGAAACCCAGGTCGATATCATTCTCCAGTCTCTGCTTAGGAGTTTTGAACAGTTCCGCCTCAACTACAACATGAACAAGAGGTTGTATTCATTGGCGGAGCTTCTGACAGAACTCCAGGCGGCAGAGGGGCTTTTTCGTCAGAGTTCTCAAGCCATGGTCACTCAGAAGGTTTCTTCCTCTAAACCAAAAGGTAAGAAGAAGAAGAAGCAAGGTAGAGCGAAGAAAGTGGCAGTGGGACCCCAGGCAGGAGTGAAGAAGCCGAAAGGCAAGTGCTTCACTTGCAAGCAGACTGGACATTGGAAGGCGGACTGTCCTCGCCGAAAGAACAAAGGTATATCTTCTTGTTTAGTTGTTGAAACATGTTTAACGGTGTTATCTACCAGTACCTGGTGTGTAGATACAGGAGCCACTGATCATGTCTGCAATACTTTGCAGGGGTTCCAGGAAACCCGATGACTAGCTGTGGGAGAGGTTACCATCTACATGGGCAATGCTTCAAAGGTGGCGTCTATTGCAGTGGAAGACGTTTATTTATCTTTTGATAGGAATAAAGTTTTGGTTTTAAGAAATTGTCTTTATGTACCTACTTTTAGAAAGAATTTAATTTCAGTTTCTAAATTGTTTTTGGATGGGTATTCTGTTTCTTTTATTGACAGAGTTGTTATAAAAAGGAATAGGGAGATTATCTGTTCTGGTACATTGGTTGGCAATTTATATACTCTTGAACCAAAAACTCCCACGATGCAAATAGAAATAAATAGCTCATCTTCTAAATCTAATAAGAGAAAAGAACCTTCGCAAATGAACCAAACATATCTCTGGCATCTGAGGCTTGGTCATATTAACCTAAGTAGAATTCAAAGGTTGATAGCTGATGGACCTTTGGGTTCATTAGTGGTGGAGGATCTCCCAACCTGCGAATCTTGCTTGGAAGGTAAAATGACCAAGAGGCCTTTTAAGGCCAAGGGGTATAGAGCCAAAGATGTGTTAGAACTGGTTCATTCTGATTTGTGCGGTCCTATGTCTATCCAGGCAAGAGGTGGTTTTGAATATTTCGTCTCTTTTATAGACGATTATTCAAGATATGGATACATTTACTTGATGTGCCGCAAGTCTGAATGCTTTGACAGGTTCAAAGAATTCAAGGCTGATGTGGAGAAGCGTCAAGGTAAAAGTATCAAAACATTACGATCTGATCGTGGTGGCGAGTACCTCTTGGGAGAGTTTAGGAGTTACTTATCAGAGGCTGGGATTCAATCCCAATTGTCTGCACCTAGCACACCCCAGCAGAATGGTGTGGCGGAGTGAAGGAATAAGACTCTTATGGAGATGGTCAGATCTATGATGAGTTATTCTGAGTTACCTGATTCGCCTGGGGTTTGCTCGAAAGCAAAGACACATTCTGAACTTGGTTCCATCTAAGTCAGTACCCTCTACTCCCACAGAGTTGTGGACTGGGCAAAAGCCTAGTCTAAGACATATTCGGATTTGGGGTAGTCCAGCACATGTGCTGAAGGGTGATGCTGTTAAGTTGGAATCTCGTACAGAAGTGCGCTTGTTTGTTGGCTACCCTAAGGGAACGAAGGGTGGTTTAATCTATAGTCCTAGAGATCAGAAGGTGATCATGAGTACGAATGCCAGATTTCTAGAGGAGGACTATGTGATGAACCACAAGCCCACGAGTAGGATTGTTCTTGAGGAGCTGACAGGGGAAGTCCCGACTTCAGTACCACCGGTACAAGAGGAGACACCACAAGTCACTGCACCGCGTGTCACAGAGCATACGCAGGAGGCACCTCGTCGTAGTGGGAGGGTTGTTAGACAACCTGACAGATTCATGTTTTTGGGAGAGTCTTCGGACTTAGTCCCTGGTGAACATGAACCTGATCCCTGGACATATGACGAGGCAATCCAAGATAGAGATGCAGTATCTTGGCAAAGAGCGATGAATTCAGAGATAGAATCTATGGATTCTAATCAGGTCTGGGAGCTAGTAGACCCACCCGATGGTGTAAAAACCATTGGATGCAAGTGGATCTACAAGAGAAAGAGAGGAGTAGACGGGAAGGTTGAGACCTTCAAAGCTAGGCTTGTTGCGAAAGGGTATACTCAGAAAGAGGGTATCGATTATGAGGAGACCTTTTCGCCGGTAGCTATGCTTAAGTCTATCCGGATTCTCTTATCTATAGCTGCTCATATGGATTATGAGATTTGGCAGATGGATGTCAAGACAGCTTTCCTTAACGGAAGTCTTGATGAGAACATCTATATGTGACAACCAGAGGGATTCATTGCTAAAGGCAAAGAGCATCTTGTATGTAAGCTTAATCGGTCCATTTATGGATTGAAGCAAGCTTCTAGATCTTGGAACATCCGCTTTGATGAGGTAATCCAGTCATATGGATTTATTCAAAGTCCGGATGAGCCTTGTGTATACAAGAGATGTGACGGAAACGTAGTGGTGTTTCTTGTACTATACGTAGATGACATTTTGTTAGTTGGCAACAATATCAAAGTGTTATCAGGCATAAGGGTATGGTTGTCAAAACAGTTTGACATGAAGGACTTGGGAGAAGTGGGACACATCCTTGGGATCAAAGTTATAAGGGATCGCAAGAAAAGGATGTTGTGCTTGTCTCAAGCTTCATATATTGACACTATCCTTGCTCGTTTTAGCATGCAGAACTCCAAGAAAGGTTTTCTACCTTTTAGGCATGGAGTTCCTTTATCTAAAGAGATGTGTCCCAAAACATCAAAGGAGATAGAGGACATGACGGCGGTTCCTTATGCTTGGCGATGGAAGCCTTATGTATGCTATGCTATATGCGAGACCGGATATACGCTTTGCCGTGGGCATGGTTAGCGAATATCGAGTAATCTGAGACAGGGGACATTGGTGCGGTAAAGCATATATTGAAGTACGAGAAGGACTAGGGATTATATCTTTGGTTTCTGGCAGATCAATTAGTCCCTGTGGGTTACACGGATTCGGATTTCCAATAATATAGGGACAAGAGTAAGTCTACCTCGAGGTTTGTGTTTACTTTTGGAGGTGGAGCCATAGTATGGAAGTGTGTCAAGCAGAAATGCATGGCGGACTCTACCATGGAAGCTGAGTATGTGGCAGCCTCTGAGGCAGCCAAGGAAGTTGTATGGCTCAGGAACTTCTTGATGGACTTGGATGTGATTCCTGGTTTGCCCAGAACTATCACAATTTATTGTGATAACAGTGGTGTAGTTGCAAACTCGAAGGAACCACGAGCCCATAAGGCGAGTAAACACATAGAGCGCAAGTACCACCTTATACGAGAGATCGTAAAGCGAGGAGTTGTCACACCAAGATCAGACGAGGATAACCTGGCGGATCCATTCACTAAGGCCCTTCCAGCGAAAGCATTTGATAGGCATGTGGAGGACATGGGGATCAGATGTATGACACTGTGATGACAGCATAGTCTTTTAGTATAAGTGGGAGATTGTTGGAATGTATACTGAAAGCCTAGCCCTTTTTTGTATGAACATTTTATTTTGAAATAAGAATCACATGATCATTGTTTGCATTTTATATATTCATTATATATGTGTGCATATTGTCTAATATCTTACATTGTAGATAACATGGTGCTTGGTGTGGCAATGTAAGATCATGTTATCACCCTTGTAAAGATATAAGTAAAGGCTCACAACCAAGATGGTTTTGGACAAACCATTGGCATGGTTGTAGTGTAGCTTGGTATTGTTTTATCTTGAACATAGAGTTACACTAGTACACTTAGGTGTATTGAGCAGGACCGACATAGAGTTGATTCAATTTATTGCTGACTACATAATTGAATCGGACCTCGGATATTATGTTGTACATGCTCTTAATCCCGATATAATAACGGGCACATGTACTTAGTATTTATTTCTTTGATTTACCAGAGGGTGAGATTTAGATGGATTAAATCAATATGCCCTGTAAGTTGGGATATAATATTATTTACATGGTGTGTCGTTGATTATAGAAGGAAACCGTGTCCTATATATTAGGTTGATGATGTCCCCTTGAGGAGCTCATAAGGTTCATCATGTAAACCCAGCTGGTTGACTTAGTCAACATGATGATAAGGTTGAGTGGTACTACTCGAGGAATTAGATGTTAATTAATTGATGGTCAGTAAATCAATTAATTGACGGACATTCGATATCTTAAACACGGAGAGATTAATGTATAAATAATATATGGAGTCCATATTAATTTATGGGGGTTGGTGAGGTAGTTCAATGATGATCCTCTAGTGGAATGGAACATCATTGATGGATCAAGTTTGTGTGGTTCCGATCCATCGGGTGGCCAAGACCCAACTCCTCCTTATGGTCCCTATCGTAGTCTAATATAATCCTTGTGAAGTCTAGATCCAAGAATGTAAAACAAAACCTAGAACCAACGGTTGGATTAAATCCATAGATCCGATGGTTGGGATGAAACCCTAGAACCAACGGTTGGATTAAATCCATAGATCTGATGGTTAAGATGAAACCCTAGAATCGACGGTTGGGATTAAATCCCTAGATCCGACGGTTGGGATGAAATCCTTGATCCGACGGTTGGGATGAAATCCTTGATCCGATGGTTGGGATAAAATCCTAGATCCTACGGTTGGGATGAAATCCTAGATCCGACGGTTGGGATAAAATCCTAGATCCGACGGTGGAGATTAAATCCCTAGATCCGACGGTGGAGATTAAATCCCTAGATCCGACGGTGGAGATTAGAGGAGGCTTAAGCCTAAATTCTAGAATTAGGGTTTGGCTCATCCATGTGTTGGGCGGCAACAAATCCTATGGGAGTTAGGGATTGGGCGGCAAGAAAATAGGATTTAGTTCCTATATTTTAGGCTAACCAAATTTCTCCTAAATTCTATAAATAAGGGCTTAGGGTTGGGCGGCAACTAAGTGATTTTTCGAATTGGGATTAGGGTTTGGAAAGAAGTTGGGCGGCTAGGGTTTGGAGCTAGGTTGGGCGGCAACCATCTTCATCCAAAATTGTTGCCGGCGCCCACTTCATTCAAGCATTCCTTGGCCGGCGCCCTTCATCTTAGCCACTCTCTTCTTCCTTTGCCGGCGGTTCTCCTCCCATTGGTGGCCGACAAGATCATCTTCCTCCAATCCCCAAAGGTGGCCGGCGACTCCCTTTGTTTTGGTGGCCGGCGCTTCATCCATCCATTCCTTGGCCGGCGGTTGCATCAAACTTCCTAGCTTGGTGGCCGGTTCTAGATAGGAAAGGTATTTGTGGTTTTTCTCTTTGTTCGCAGTGGACAAGGTAGAGGAGAACTCGATCTAGAAGGCTTCTACTCGTGGAGGATCTTCGTCCACACGTCGTCCACGAGAAGGATAGGACATACGATAGAAGATCGTAAGGTATAAAGTTATTTTAACTTTATGTACAGATCTGAGCATGTTCTTATTTGTTTTGATTATGCATGTGTGTGTATGAATATATATTGTATAATCATGGACCCCGAAGACAAACACAAAAATCGGCGATCCGTCCGTTGTCTCTTCCGCGGCTAATCAACTAGAAGAGTAGAGTTGCTTGAACAACTAGTTTGTTCGAGCGACCACTCAAGTTGTTAGCACGACGACGAAATGGTGTTACTAAGGAAGCTCATCCTATCCGGATTAATCCTTTCATTAGTGAAAATTTTAATCCGGGGACATGGGAGCCAATGAGCCTCCGAAGCGACATCCCATCAGAACTATCTCACCAACCCCCATAAATCAATATGGGCTCCATATATTATTTGTACATTAATCTCCTCGTGTTTAAGATATCGAATGTCCGTCAATTAATTGATTTACTGACCATCAATTAATTAACATCTAATTCCTCGAGTAGTACCACTCAACCTTATCATCATGTTGACTAAGTCAACCAGCTGGGTTTACATGATGAACCTTATGAGCTCCTCAAGGGGACATCATCAACCTAATATATAGGACACGGTTTCCTCCTATAATCAACGACACACCATGTAAATAATATTATTTCCCAACTTACCGGGCATATTGATTTAATCCATCTAAATCTCACCCACTGGTAAATCAAAGAAATAAATACTAAGTACATGTGCCCATTATTATATCGGGATTAAGAGCATGTACAACATAATATCCGAGGTCCGATTCAATTATGTAGTCAGTACTAAATTGAATCACCTCTATGTCGGTCCTACTCAATACACCTAAGTGTACTAGTGTAACTCTATGTTCAAGATAAAACAATACCAAGCTACACTACAACCATGCCAATGGTTTGTCCAAAACCATCTTGGTTGTGAGCCTCTACTTATATTTTACAAGGGACTGATAACATGATCTTCTGTGCCACACCAAGCACCATGTTATCTACAATGTAAAATATTAGACAATATGCACACATATATAATGAATATATAAAATGCAAACAATGATCATGTGATTCTTATTTCAAAATAAAATGTTCATGCAAAAAGAGCTAGGCTTTCAGTATACATTCCAATAGGAATAGCTGATTAGTTCGAACTCGGTAGATCTAGGGTACCAAATTCCTACGCTTAGCATGCCCTTTAAATACCTAAGGATACACTTGACTAGGGTTAGGTGAGACTCCTTGGCACAGGTTTGAAACCTTGCGCACATACTTACCGAGAATAAAATGTCGGGTCGACTCGCGGTTAAGTATAGAAGACTCCCTATCACACTCCTATAGTATTTTAGGTCGATGGGATTTCCTTCTAAGTCCTCTCCTATATTGACATTAGTTGCCATGGGTGTATTGATGGTTTTGGCATATTGCAATCGAAAATGTTTAATTAATTCCCTAGTATATTTTTGTTGATGTAAATATATTCCATCCTTAGTTTATTTAATTTGTAGTCCTAGAAAGAAACTCAATTCACCTACTAAATTCATTTCAAATTCACTTTCCATAAGTGAAATAAATTCGTTTAGTAGGATCGAATTGGTTGTTCTGAAAATGATATCGTCTACGTAGATTTGGGCTATAAAGGTCTCCTTACCTACTATTTTTACGAAGAGGGTCGGATCGACTAGGCCTTGGTTAAACCCTTTTGACTTAAGATAAATTGAAAGTCTCTTATACCAAGCTCGAGGAGCTTGTTTGAGTCCATAAAGAGCTTTCTTTAGTTTAAGGACATGGTCGGGTTTATCTAGACTTTCGAATCCTAGGGGTTGACTAACGTTCACTTCTTCCTTAATAAGTCCATTCAAAAATGTTGACTTGACACCCATTTGAAATAATTTAAAGCCTCGATGTGTAGCGTATGATAACAACATTCGAATAGATTCTAGTCTAGCTACAGGGGCATAGGTTTCATCATAATCTAATCATTTGACTTGACTAAAACCTTTGGCGACTAACCTTGCTTTGTTTCTAACTACTTCACCTTTGTCATCAAGTTTGTTTCAGAAGACCCACCTTGTTCCAATAACTAATTTATCTTTAGGTGGTGGTACTAATTCCCAAACCTCATTCCTAGTGAATTGAGCTAGCTCTTCTTGCATTGCAATAATCCAATCAGGATCAAGAAGAGCTTGTTTAATGGTTTTGGGTTTGATTTTTGAGATCAAGGAGATTTGACTAAGATTTCTATAAGATGATCTAGTTCGAACCCCTAAGCTAGGATCACCTATCACTTGGTCGATAGGATGATTCGTTTGAATCCTAATTTGACTTGGGTTAGGGTCACCTATCACTTGGTCGATAGGATGACTCGTTGGACTTGGGTTAGGATTAATACTAGACTTGATCTCAGGGTCGGAGTAAAGTCTAGTATGAGTCGGTTCACTAGTTGGTGTTGGTACGGGTTTTGTAGGTTCGTGTCCTTCATCGAACACTACATTAATGGTCTCTTCAACTCTAAGGGTATCATGGTTGTATACCCTATAGGCTCTACTTGTAGTCGAGTATCCTAAGAAGATTACAGTAGAGGTTTTGGAGGTGAACTTTCCTAGGTAATCCTTAGTGTTCAGGATATGTACCTTGCATCCAAATACCCTAAAGTACTTGATGTTAGGTACTTTGTCGTGATAGATTTTGTACGAGGTCTTAAGGTGCCTCTTTACCAAAAGGATCCTATTTTGGACATAGAAAGTCATACTAATGGCTTCTGCCTAAAACCTATCAGGGAGGTTATATTCGTTTAGCATTGTCCTAGCGGCTTCTTGTAGGGTTCTATTTTTACGTTCGACTAGGCCATTTTGTTGTGGGGTTCTCGGACATGAGAATTCATGGTGATATCCGTTTAGGTTACAGAAATCTGTAAACCTATGGTTTTCGAATTCAACACCATGATCGCTCCTAAGTCTTTTAATTTTAAGGTTCTTTTGATTTTCAATTAGTTTAAACAAGTTGATGAGTTGATCTAGGGTATCATTTTTATATTTGATGAACCTAACCCAGGTAAACCTAGAATAGTCGTCAATTATGACTAAGCAGAATTGACTACCATTAAGTGACTTAACTCCATGTGAATCGAATAGATCCATATGTAGGAGCTCAAGAACACTTTTGGTTTGTTCTTGATTAGTTAGTTGATGTTGTGTCCTAGATTGTTTACCTTGTTGACAAGCATTACAAATTTTATTGTCTAAGTTGTTAAGGTTGGGCAAACCTCTGACTAAGCCACTCTGACTCATCTTGTGGACGAGTCTTGGGTGCGAGTGACTGAGTCGTCAGTGCCACAACCAAGATTCCTCTTGCTGTGTCATACGACACTTGGTCGAAGAGTTAGGTAGATTAATAGTATAGAAGTTGCTATTCCTAGTTCCTTTAACGATTGTTTTAGAGGTTTCATTTGTTTTAATTATGCATTCATTTTCTAGAAATATGACCTTATAGTTATTATCACACAACTGACTTACGCTAAGTAAATTATATTCGAAATTTTCAACTAGTAAAATGTTTTGAATGATAAAGTTTGAGTTGAGTTCAATATCACCTGATCCGATGATTTTGAGCTTGCCATTGTTTCCAAAGGCTACTGATCCTTGTCGTTTGAATCGAATCTTTGAAAACTTAAGTTGATCTCCGGTCATGTGTCGGGAGCAACCACTATCCAACATCCATTGATCCTACACACAAGGTAGTTGGATCGGATATTGGAATTTAAGGGTTAGTTGAAGATTATTAGTCCTAGGTCATCTCACCCATTTCTACATGATCAAACATGTTATCCTTATATGTTCTTGTGAGATGAATACAATTTTACTTGATTAATTTTAATGAATCAAAACTAGTCAACCTTGCATTAGATTCGAATTTGACCCTAAGCTTATCAAGTCACCTTTTCAAGATCTTGGTTTTCAGGTTGTGGCGAGGCACAGAGGCCTTCTTTGATCGAAAAATGACCACTTCCTTAGACAAAGACAATTTTGAGAAAATAGTAACTTGACTCACTTAAGACCACTTCCTGGTCTTACTAGTCTAGGATACGGCGAGGTAGCTTCAACTAGTTCCACTCAGTCAAGTGAACTGAACTAGATATGCCTTATCTAGCTCGAGTACCCAAGACTTTGCTTCCTAGCTTACTATTATCTCGTCGTATCCTGGTACTATGTTATCAAGTATTGATGAGTTATAGTCCCTATCTAACCATTCTAAAAAGAAAAGAAAGAAAAAAAAACTAAGCATGCAATTTGTAAGTAATAGCACGAACAAGTTTTGGACTAGCTCCCCCGGGACCATTGAATCGGTTCGGTCTTTCCACATAGTGGATTTGGTCCTTGGGAACCTAATACTAGGTAGATCCTAATTGAGAAATCAAAGTGGTCTTAGGGACCCATGCTTGGACATGTATTCTATTTCGACTTACGATTGACATATACGAGTTGTTAGTCGTATTTGAGCTAAACCCAAGCCTGATCTTATTGTACACGATCCTTTGCGATCCAAGTAAGTGGTCAAGTCCCTTGGATCCCAAAGTGAACCTTTCCAATGTGTTCCTATGATCTTCTACTTGACTTTTCAAAAGTGAGTTCTCAACTTCGAGCTTTTCAACTCGAGTTGAGTCCTCTTGAACTTGACTAGTCGAAGAGGTTAGGGAGACCTCGTGTTTAAAATGTTTAACTTCCTCGAATAAGGTCTCGACCTTGGACTCGGACTTAGCTAACTTCCTAGTTAGAAACTTAATTGCATTATATAAAGTACTAATGAGGGACCGACTTACCTTGAGAGTATCTCTTGAACCGGATGTGTATCCGTGGCTTGTCTTGAATAGAGATTCATAGTTCGACTCATCCTCAGGTTCAGATTCTTGCTCAGATTCGGACTCTGGCTTCCATTCGGTTGGTTTAGCCATGAAGACGAGGTCATTATCTTCTTCCTCCGATGCCTCTTCCCACGTAGCATTGAGCGCCTTCTTGAACTTCGGCGCTTTGTTTTTGAGCTCCGACTTGACATGTTCGAACCTGTTGCATTTATAACACCTAATGTTAGAACTAGCTTTAGATTTACCTTCCTTGGGTTGAGTGACGGGTCATTTTCGGCTCTTAATCATCCTCCGAACTAGGTTGACTAGTTTGGTCTCCATCTCTGGATCGACCTCCGACTCGTACTCATCTTCTTCTTCCTTCGGGGGTGGCTTACTTACGTGCTTCTTCTTTTGACCTGCAATAAGAGCTATACTTTTCTTGGGTACCGAATTAGACTGTTTGTGGAGTTCGAATTCTGAAAATAATTCATCTAACCTAATTTTTGATAAGTCTTTAGATACCTTGTAGGCATCGACCATGGATATCCACAAGGTAGTCCTAGGAAATGAATTCAAAACATACCTTATTAGGTCGCGGTTTTCGACCTTTTGTCCGATGGCGTGCAAATTGTTGATGATGTCTTATACACAGGCATGTAATTGATTCACTGTCTCATGTTTTTGTATTTTTAAATTGTATAATTTATTAAAAAGAATGTCCCATTTGCATACCTTTGCTTCGTCGGTTCCTTCGTGTAGTTCCACTAATTTGGTCCACAAGTCCTTTTCACTGATGAAGGGGCCAATGCGATTGAGCTCCTCCTTGGACAAACCGCATTGAAGGATTTGAGTCACCTTGGCATCAGCTTTGACTTGTCTTTTTGTAGCATTGGTCCATTGGTCATAATCCAAGGATTCACCCACTTTGTTTGTCGAAAGTGTGAATCCTGTTTGGATGATGATCCACATCTCGATTTGGGTCTTAAGGAAGCACTCCATTCGACCCTTCCAATAATGGAAGTCATCTTCATTGTAAAACGGTGGTCGGACAGTGCTAAAACCCTCAAGATGGGCCATTGACACAAAAAGAGCAAGTAAAACGAAGAAATCTAGCAACGAAAAAAACAAACGAAATGTACTAAGACTTGCATCTTGGATTAGTAGTACAACAACAACAACAACAAAGCCTTATCCCACTAGGTGGGGTCGGCTATATGGATCATTCTACGCCATTGGACTCTATCCCCTACTATATCATCATCTATATTTAAATAAATTTTATCTTGTTTTATTGTTGCTAACCAAGTCTTTTTTGGTCTTCCTCTTCCTCGTTTGATGTGTATATTTGGTATAGTTTCACATCGCCTAACTGGAGCATTTATTGGTTGTCTAAGTATATGTCCGTACCACCTTAAACGTGTCTCTCGGAGCTTTCCTTCAATAGATGCAACACCAACTTTTTCTCTAATGCTCTCATTTCTTATTCTGTCCATCCTCGTATGTCCACACATCCACCTTAACATCCTCATCTCTGCAACTCTCATCTTTTTCTCATATGCTCGAGTCGTAGCCCAACATTCAGCTCCATATAACATAGCAGGTCTAATTGCCGTTTTGTAGAACTTCCCTTTAAGTTTTAGAGGCACTTTACGATCACATAAAATACCCGATGCTTTCCTCCATTTCAACCATCCTGCTTGTATTCTATGTAAGACATCTCTCTCAATCCCTCTATCATCTTGCAAAAATGATCCAAAATATTTAAAGCTCTCAATTCCAGACAACTCATCATCTCCTATCTTAACACTTGTCTCATTATGTCTAATATTGCATCTTGGATTAGTAGTGCGGGAGAGAATTTAAATGAACGAAAAAGACTCAAAAAAATTTAAAATAAATTTTTTAAAAAACTAGATTGGTGGTTTCACTAAATCTTAGCACCCCCGGCTCTGATACCAATTGTTGGATCGATTTGAACACTAGAGGGGGGGGGGGTGAATAATGCAAAACAATTTTTGTTCGTTCGTTCGATATAAAATGCGAGTGTGAGTAAATGCAGTGGGAAAAAAATATGGCTCGTTTGTTTTTACTTGGTTCACAACCTTCGGCTGCTAGTCCAAGGCCCTAACGGTCCTAGACCGTGTACGGAGGGCAAAGCACTAAAAACACTCCTCGTTAGAGGTAGGAGTAAGTTAATACAATCGATACGAAAAAACTCAAGGTAGAGGGACACTCCCTTTCTCCTTGTTATGATTAAAACTTGATAAGTACAGATTTAAAGACAACAATAAAGAATATACCAATGACTATTAAAGAAATGGAACTTGGGCTATTGTCGTGGGAGATGCGGTAGCACTTCGTCATCGTAAGGTCGTCGTAGAAGAGTATCGTAGCGGAGGCTTTTTGGAGAACTTTTGATGATGGAAATGGGTTGGAGACCCCCTACTTTTATAGCCTTGGAAACCCTAGACATTCAGATCTTCAACCAATGAGAGCAAGCCTCCTAGCCCTTGAGAAATGGAGATAAGCTTTGACTCTTCTCGAAGTTGATCCTTGACCAACAGTCGACTTCTACACTTACCAGTCGATTGATTGAAGCATCAGTCGACTGATGCAAGCCACCAGTTGACTGATGGCAGGGTTTCCAGCTGTAATGAAGAGTTAGCTCAAAAATACAGTTAATATAAGTAAATTAAATGACCATTTACCATCCGATCTCGACTTAGACCTTCCATGGGAGGTCTTGGTCGGATCGTCGCCTAAGAACGTCCCCGTACAGAGGACACGACCTTACTTGCGCTCATTCACACGAGCTTACCTCAACATTTACCTTGTAGCTTCTGCTTCCGGTCTTCCACCTGATTCCTTTGGCTCCCTCCGAAGTCATCCCGGTGTCGCCCGACCACCACGGCTCCCTCCGAGTGTCACTGACCTTTAGCTCTAGCTTTAACACTTTCTGCACACTTGATTTAGCTCATGAGATAACAAAATGAGCTTAACTTTGTATCGTTTGCTATAATAAAAACTCAGGTTCGACTTAGGTGCCTACTGCACCAACAATACATAGCATAAGATAAATTGTGATTGGACCACAGTTAGTGGGTATCTCATCATGTGTAAATATGTAAGTATTGAAACTACCCTAGTCGATGAATTGATGAGATTGGACATCATCAATTCTATGAGACTAGCACATGTTATGCTCCTTGGTTTATCTATGCATTCGATACTCACTGAATGGAAGCACAGGGATGTTGAGAGTGAACATGTGGATGCTAGTTAGGGTAACTAGTTCATTGGAGTGACCTGCTATGAAACTTCATATGGTTTTTTATGTCGATGAAGTTTCATTATAGCTCAAGTGCGAGATTTCTTAGACTTGAAGTATTCAAGTCAACTTGATCATGGAAACATGCTTTGACTTCTTCGCAACAATTTTCATAGGAGGTGTAACTCTGAGTTGATTGGGTATAAGTCAAAAGTGATCGAAAATGTTTGAATAGTCTACAGAGAATTCACCACTTCTATAAAATGGAGATGTATATCCTAGGCCTCTTATCAGGATTGTTACTAAGAAGTCTCTGGTCAGAGCAAGCATGTTAAGAAGATGGTCTTCTTGGCAATATATAGGAGTAACTTGAATCTACAGGACAAGAAAACTAACTTGGGCTAGGTGTGACGTAGTCAATCTAGTGGGGACAAGCACATAAACCATGTCCTAAACCCAGTGGGTATAGGATGAGTGAAAGGAACAAGACATAAAGTAATTATGGTTGATGAAGGGTTCAAAAATATTCTGATGTCGATTTAGACTTTATGATTAATTGAGGGTCATGATGTATTGCTAGATGTCACTCATAATCTATTCATAATTAAGAGGTTAATTATGAATGACCAACATAGCCGGGAACCTATTGGGTCACATGCAATATGAGTGATCTTGCGATGTAAAACAAGTCTAAGAATGAGATTCTCAATAAAAGAGGATATATCTAGTTGGACCAGGCTAAGAGGGTACGAAATGGAGGTTATGGAACCTCCTATATGGCCATGCCGGAGCTTAGCATGGACATATCACACTTAAAATAAATTAAATGGATGATACAAAGCTTCACACCACTATGTCTAACCAAGCATGGGTCGTTCTTAGCTTTGGCCAAAGACAGCCAGGGTTGAAGCTATGCTCAGCAGGACACACAACCTAGTAGTGTGTCCAAGCACGACCGTGCCTGTGAGGCACGATCGAGCCGTGTGTCCGACACATGGTCGTGTCGCGTGCTGTCAATTTTTGGTACATGCTTATTTGGAAATTTCCTGGGTATTTTTACCTTAATTATGAGATAATTATGGAAATGTAGATTCCGTTTAAGCTTCCTAAGATGCAATAATCAAGAGATATATAAATAGATCCCTTGATAATCTTTGGAAAAGAGCTTTTAGGTTTTGTCTTGGTAGTTGTTTTTCCCTCTCTTTCTCTTGTCTCCGCCAATTAGCTAGCACCAATTGGAGATGAAGATTTGCTGCTCATGAAGTTGTCTTAAGTGATCCTGGCATGAATATCGATAGAGGCAAGGTTTGTGAGCCTTGCAAATGGTTTCGATAGATTCGATAAGAATCTCAAAGGTATAACTTCTCTTCTTCTCTCTTTTACATGTGATTATGTCAAAGCAAGAAATCCTGGCCCCAGGGGATGTCTAGGAGGAAATAAAATTATTTTATTTACTATTTTCTACTGAGCATACTCCTAGCATTCTTCCAACAAGTGGTATCAGAGCAACCTTATTGTTGACATAGATCACATGCATGTAGGAGAACTTCGAAAACATGTTGATATTTTAAATGCGTGTGTGATGGCTTTTCTATAGGATAGATAAAACTATACATGATAGTATATATATTGTTTTGTTAATTATATATATGTGGATGTGTTAGTAATCGAAAAGGAAAATACCAAGGATGCACCTAGAAAGACCGAAGGTACTGAAGGTGTTGGCCATATCGTTAGAATCGTAGCTAGACTATCCATGCATTGGAAAATAGGCTACGCATTTCACGTATATAATTCCTAATAATGGCATGTGTGTCAAGTGTTCGACTTACGTTCACGTTGAGAGAATTGTTACTAATGTGACCTTAGTTTTTCCCATTTAGGTTTAACTTTTTTGGTATAGATGAAACCTAGAATAACCTAAAATGTCTCATGCTAATATTAGGGCTGACACCATCAATTAATATGGTTGAACCAGAGTTCTTGTTCGTGTTCGGGTTGTTAGACTCCCTCCAAATCTGGCATGACATCAAACATGTTCAATTCATATCAGTTTCGATATTCACTTTAGATGGTAAGGATCATAGTTCAAGTTTCAAGTTTGGGTTGTCGGACTCCCTCTAAGCCTAGCTTAAGAATTGAATGTGTTTGAACTATTGAAATTTGATCTCACGATTAATGGGTTCACCCTAACTGAAAGCATTGATTTGTTGGACTCCCTCCAAGGTCAATGTGGATAGAGGTGCAATTAGGTGATATGCATAGGATGCATATATATTATTGAGTTAACAACCTAATGTGTATGTGAACATTCAATTAGTTGATAACATAAAGTGACAGTTAGATATTTGATATATAATGAGTACTATTGATACCTAATATTAGGACTAAGAAGGGCTTGTTGGACTCCCTCCAAGGTTGTTCTTAGTCATAATAGATATCAACCCACTAAAATATAACTTATCACCTCTCGAATTCAAAGTGAGAGTTTCTTATTAACATAAATTTTTTGCATTGCTATAAATTCATCTCTCTTATACACCTTTTTGTATGTCTAGGTACTGATTAGAACAACATGTTAACCTCTATTAATTTACATTCTATTTTAGACAATGACAAACTGACTGGGCCAAACTTCTTGGACAGGCTTCGTAACCTGAGAATTGTTCTCAAGGCTAAAAAGCTAATTTATATTCTTAAAGAGGTTCTTCCCCAACCTCCTAGAGACAATGCATATGGTGACTGATGCACACAAATGCGACCTCAAATCTCGCGACGGAGATCGTCGAGGACTTGAAGCGCGCGCTAGCGCTCAACGCTCGCAAGTGCACGGATGTCGCCAAGTAATAAAAAGATTATCGATCCCACAGAGATTGAGATTCGAGTATCGATTTGTTTAGTGGATGTTATTATTCGGGACTAGACTCTAAAGGTTGCAATGAGGAGGGCTGTCGGCGGTCCTAACTCTAATACAGTGTCACACAGAGGAAAAGAAGGGTCGCTACGGGTCTTTAGATGGATTCTAGGATTTCAGTTTTGTTTGTGTATCGCGGAACACATTTTCAATTGGGTTTTGCTTAGGTTTATAGTTATAGTTTTGTGGAAAGGACATCATACACTCCCCCGATGAGCCTTTGTGTCTATCGGAAGCTACCTCTGCCATACTAGGTCAACCCCTGGCTTTAGGATGGGATAGTCGGTACGAGGATGCCGAATCGATCCCTGCGACGAGTTGAAAACGAGGCACATTTCCTACTCTATCACATCTTTCTACCCACAATTACCGGTGATGAGGCTAACCCTTAGGTCCCTCTTTAATTCCCCTAAATCTTTGATAGGAGGGTTGTCACCCCTCGTATTGGCTAAGCATAGTGACTAGAAAACCAAAACTATAACTATAGATCTAAACCAAAACACCATTTGCAAATATAAATTCAAGAACAAAAAGATATTTGAATTAACATGTTCCAACTCAACACAAACTACTCCCTAATCCTAGAATCAGAGAGTCCACTCCATAGATACGAGAGAAGAAACACAAGGCATGATCATATCCGTATAAACAATAGAATTTACACAAAGAATAGGATTTACAATGCAATGTAGGTCTTCTCCTTGGTGTTGAAGTGCAAAATCTTGACCTCCAGCAGTGTTCTTCCTCCCCGTTGTGAGTTTCTGAAGCTTTTCATGGCTTTGGAGTGTCGTCCTAGCCATCTTGCCTCCCCCTAGGGTTTGGGCGGAGCTTTCCTTATATAGACATCACGCCGGATCACTGCAAAATTTGTTGGGCCGCCACATGGCCATGTGAAAACACACGGCCTGGCTGTGTGTCAGGCTGTGGCGGCCATTTTTGCCCTTCGAAAATGGCCGTGTGTGGGCACACACCCTGGCTATGTTCCCTTCTGCATCCAGCTGCCAAATGTCTTCTTTTGCTCCGAAATTACACCATTTTCCCTATAAAATGCTATCCTGCACACAAAAGTAAACAGAACAGATCTCCAAACCAGAAAATAGGAAATGCATGCAACATAATGTAAAATATGCATGAAACGAACATAAAATGCTATGAGATGTGAGCGAAAACTACTCCTAAAATCCTATATGTTTTGCTCACATCAATTCTCCGGACTTAAATCTTTGCTTATCCTCAAGAAAACCTAAGTGCCATGAAATTTTAAAAGGTATTGTTCCATGCTTAGCATGTTAACTAGATTTATCAAGTGGTATTTGCAATTAAAGCAAAATAGATATGTTCTAGAAATTCACTAAGTTAGCTCCTCGTGGTCGTGCTAAGCAAATCTTCTTAGGGGATACTCATTCCATGGTGAGTTAAGTCGTTATCCTATAGCTTTCCTAAGGTCTCCGGCTCTTAGGCATGTACTTGCCCAAAGCAAGGGTCATTCCCTAGATCTAGCACAAAGTCTCAAAGGCGTGCTCGGTATTGAGAGAAATTGATAGGTGTTTCCCCAGTAACCTAACTTGGTCTCAAAGGGGCACCTAACCATTTCCACCCATGACAACTATTTTTTATCCCTCATAAATTTTTTTCTTTTCCATTTGTTTTTCTCTCTTTTTTTTTTCTTTTATATTTTGGCTCACTGGGATTTTGATTTTTCCGAATGGGCTTACACAATTCGAGCATCTCCAGTAACTAAAATGCTAAAGTTAGGGTCACCTGTGAATTCCAAAGTACTAGACTATTGAGATGAATCATAACTAGGTATGTACTAGACTCTCCCTTTCAAAAAGTTCATCATCTATATGTGCAAAATAAAAGCTAACCAGTGTAAGTCTAGAATATTCATTCAAAGCTAATAAAATAAAATACCATGAGATAAATGAAGTTACACTACTCATGGAAACAACTCATGAAGAAGACTTTTAAAAATACTACTGAGGTAGCTTATAGGTAGAAAAAACTAAGTGCTGAAAGAAACTAAACAACTAATGCATGAATAAATGAATGCTAACCAAAATGCAAACATTAGGAAAGAAACTACTTCTAGAAACAAAACTAAACTTTGGGTCCCCCCCAGACTTAAGTGAAGTATATCTCTAGTATGATGGACGAGGTGGAAAGTCTGGTAGCCTCGACATCTCACGGTCCTGGGAGAACCTACTGTTGAGTCGTTGATGCCACATGTACATGTGGTCGATCTGAGAGCTGGTGGATGCATCGACTGCTCGGTGCTCCTCCTGCCTAGCCCACTGTGCCTGCTGGGCTCGCATATGCTTTCGTATCTCTTGGTGGTAGGTGTCCTCCGCCTAGCGATGGGTAGTCTCCTCCTGGAAGTAGATGCAGGCCTCATCGTAGAACTCCTTGGCACACTGGAAGTGCTCCCGGAAGCCTTGAAACTCCGCATGTGTGTAGGCGCTCTGCTCCTCCCATCGCTGCCCCTATGTCTGCTGCTCGACATATATGTCATCGAGGAGCGATTGGAACTCTGAAAAATCATAGGCAGATGTACTTGCATCCTATTCAAAAGTAGAAAAAGGTGGTGGTGCAGGTGCAGTCTCATGTCGACATGGACTAGGTGGGCTTCTATGCATGTGTGGACTGAAGGGAGAGTGATGCAAAGGGGGAGAGATGGGCGTCGATGTGGATGGTCCCTCATATGGAGGGGACTCCACTATCAGGTCTAAGCGCTAGTTGGCGCGTGTGGTGATGGTGGTACGATCGGGGTCGGGGAGCCTAAGGGTCGTCAGGTTTTTCCTTACAAAGCATAAGGAGTGTCCTTCTCTTACAATCATCTTCATGGCTATACACACTCCCAGGTCGATCCTAGGGCTCCCCTCTATGCTATCTAGTGCAGTGTAGTCGTACCCCATCCTATGGTAAATGTGGGTAAGCAGGCCCCCCACATTAATCTCTCCTCTCGTTGCTTTGCCCATTTTCACTAAGTGTCTAATGAAATGGGACCCTACATCGATGCTACTCCTTTCTTGTAGCATGTCCCATAGGCAAAACAGCTTGCTAGCTCTCACTACACCGTCACTCTCCCCACGACCAAAAATAGTGCTTGCCATGCTTCGATGGAGGTATCGGAAAATGGGGTTTTAGAGGCGTGATGCTTTGGCCCTAGAAGGGTTGTAAGCATGCTCTCCCATCAATTCAGTACAAAATATTCGAGAGTTAAACCCAATAGGGGTTCTTCTATCTCCCCCACTCGGCAAGCCAAAGCATGAATTCCATTGGTGGAGTGTCCATTCATGCTCAATGTTAAATATCCTAAAGGTAATCCTACCCTCTTCACTCTCTCTACCCGTTAAAATTTCCTCTTCTAAGGAACTCAAAAATTCTAAAACTATCCTAGGGTAGGTTGGGTGTCTTATTCCCATTATCTCTTCCCACTCCATTTTTGCAAATAGGGCTTGAATGTCACCCAACAACCCTAAGGACTCTAGCAAATCTTCATCAAGATACCTAGTTGCAGTGAGTTTACGAGTAGAAAGCAGGTTATATCTATCCCTATGCTCATTGTTGCAAAAAAGAAGGGTTGGTAAGGCGTTACCTTCCTCCAGAGCTTGAGGGGCGTCGGTCCTCCTTGCTCGTCGCTCTGAAACATTGGATCGAGATACCACTGTTGGGTTTTTCCGAGCCGCAAAAACCGCTTTTTGCATTGCGGAAACCTCGGAAGCCCCGGCCATGGATCCGTGCGAAGGTATATAAAAATAAAACATGTATGTGTTTATATAAAAACCCTAGATCTACTTTAGATCTAGAAGGTGAGAGTGTTACCCTCGTAGCGACGCCCTTCGCTTATCCCGCTCGTCAAAAAGGTTCGCCGGAACTCGAGAGTGTCAAGTGTACACTCGTCTATCGGTATCCACACAAGCAATAGGTGGAGAAAAGCATCCTAGAGTGTGCTAGCACCCCTTGGACGTTCATGGCTAGATGAGGAAGAGAGATCTTGAGGGAAGAGGAGAGGAAGAAGATGAAGTTACACAACTTAACTTCACATCATCCATAACCCACTATAAGGGGGTTACATGCATGCATGTAACTCCAAGAGCCAATGACTCTTGGTCTCCCTCATGAGGTGGCACCCCATGATGTGTCCATGATGATGTGGAACATCATCATTGGCCGGCCATGCCAAGTCATCATCATGACATGGCATTTGGTCAAGTCAAACTTTACCTTTCATCTTCCCTCTCAAGTCAAGTCAAACTTGACCTCTTATCTCCCATGGTTGATCAAATCCAACCATTTGATTCAAGTCAATTTAATTTAATGAATCTCTATTCATTTAATTTAAATATATTTGATGAATCAAATTTAAATTAGACTCATTCAACACTTGAATTAACTTGAGTCTAACTCAATTAGTCTAATTTGGATTACTCTTAATCCAATTTGGTTCATCCCATGAACCTAATCCTCATGGTTCATCATATGAACCTAATCTCCATCTAATTGCCCTTATGTGTGTGACCCTATAGGTTCTTGTAACGTTGGCAATGTCCCTAAACCGATTTAGGAACATAAGCAATGAGCGGTATCTAGCAACACATCATTGCTACCCAAGTTACAAGAATGTTGAGCTCCAACATCACCTTTGTGACTACTAATTGTGACTCTCACAATATGTGACAATGTCCCTCTATCCTTGACATCTAGATTGACCAATCGAGGCATAGACCGTGTCATCCTCGTACAATCTAAATCTTGATCTCCAAGTAGACTCACTCTAATCAAATGAGTTCAATATCTCATATTGACTCATTTGGGCATGGCCATGCACTTCGTGGTCTCACTCTATCAAGAATATCGATGTCACCCCCGTCATATAGGAGGGATAGATCCCATCTACATCACTCACATCCCTCTGCATAATTTGTTACAAACCCAGTAATCGCCTTTATAGTCCACCCATTTACGGGTGACGTTTGACGAAGCCAAAGTATGCAACTCCTTATGTAGGGAACCATGGTGACTTCAGGTCTAAGGACTAATAGTCATACTAATAGCCACATGAGAAAGTATATGACACTCATATAACGATCCATGATACTTTCTCATGGCGGGTCATTCAATATACATTCTCTAATGCATACCCATGTGTCAACTTGATATCTCATATCCATGACTTGTGAGATCAAGTCATCGTGTTGACCTACATGCTAGTCTCTACGCATTAACATTGTCCCTGAATGTTAATACTCGACTAGGAATGATTAAGAGTAGTGTTCTCTATATCATCTCAATATCGATTCAACCAATCGATTGATATAGATAAGAACCTACTACTCAAGGACATTATTATATTTAGTTATTTGGCATCAATACAAGTAAATATAATAACCATGCCTTTATAAATAGGAATATGATACAATAAAGTCCATACAATAATCATCACATGATTGGCTCTAGGGCTTTCACTAACAATCTCCCACTAGCACTAGTGTCAATCATCGTAGTATCTAATACCCAATGACCTAGTGTGACCATCATGGTTTTTCTGTGCCAAAGCCTTGGTCAAGGGATCTGCAATGTTAGCCTATGTGGGTACTCTGCAAATCTTCACATCTCCTCTACGATAATCTCTCGAATGAGATGGAAGCACCGATATATATTCGGCCTCTATTGTAGAATCAGCAACTGTGTCCTGCTTGAAACTCTTCCAGCTCACAGCGCCACCATTCAAGAAAAACACGAACCCTGACTGCGATCTATAATCATCCTGGTCAGTTTGGAAGCTGGCATCGCTGTAACCCTTTATAGCTAGCTCCTCATCGCCTCCAAATATCAAGAAATATTCTTTAGTCCTTCTCAAGTACTTAAGAATATTCTTGACTGCTATCCAGTGACGCTCACCTGGATCTGACTGGTATCTGCTCGTCATGCTCAAAGCATACGAGACATCAGGACGAGTACACAGCATGGCATACATGATAGATCCTATAGCAGATGCGTAAGGGATCTTATCCATGCGGTCTCTCTCCTCTCTAGAAGAGGGACTTTGAGTCTTCGAAAGACTCACACCATGTGACATCGACAGAAGTCCTTTCTTGGAATTCTGCATGGTAAACCAAAGTAATACCATGTCAATGTATGTACTCTGACTTAGGCCAAGCAATCTCTTAGATCTATCTCTATAGATCTTAATGCCTAGAATACAGGCTGCTTTACCTAAGTCCTTCATTGAGAAGCACGTCCCTAGCCAAGTCTTAACAGACTGTAGCGAAGGGATGTCATTCCCAATGAGCAGTATGTCATCCACATACAATACAAGGAAGACAACTGTGTTCCCATTAACCCTCTTGTAGACACAGGGTTCATCTTCATTCTTGATAAAACCAAACTGTTTGATCGCATCATCGAATCGAAGATTCCAACTCCGAGAAGCTTGCTTTAGCCCATAAATGGACCTTTGCAGCTTGCATACCTTCCCAGTATGCTGTGGATCTACAAAACCCTCAGGTTGTGTCATGTACACATCCTCGAGTAAGTTTCCATTCAGAAATGCAGTTTTGACATCCATTTTCCAGATCTCATAATCGTGGTATGCTGCAATAGCAAGCAAGATCCGAATGGACTTAAACATCGCCACTGGAGAAAAGGTTTCATCATAGTCAATACCATGAATTTTCTTGAAACCTTTAGCCACCAATCGGCCCTTATAGGTATGTGTAAGTCCATCCATGTCAGTCTTTCTCCTAAAGAACCACTTACACCCAATGGATTTGACCCCTTCAGGTGGATCAACCAAAGTCCATACTTGGTTGGTGTACATGGATTCCATCTCGGATCTCATGGCCTCTAGCCATTTTTCAGAATCTGGGCTCATCACAGCTTCCTGATAGGAGGTAGGCTCATTCTCAATGAGCATAACGTCATCATGGTCAGACAAGAGAAATGAATATCTCTCAGGCTGACGACGTACCCTATCAGATCTGCGAAGAGGTAGGTCTACATGAACAGGTTGTTGTTCCACAACTCTTTGTGCAATAACCTCATCACCCACAACACTTTGTGGTTCCTGTTCAACCTCCATCAAGGCCTCAGTGATATGGTCCTTATCTTAAATTTCATCAAGATCGAAGGTACTCCCACTAATTTTTCTAGAAACAAAATCCCTTTCTAGAAAAACTCCAGTCTTTGCCACAAACACTTTGTGCTGACTGGGAATGTAGAAGTAATATCCCTTTGTATCCTTGGGATATCCAACAAAATAGCACCTATCGTATTTGGATCCCAGTTTGTTTGAGACTTGACGTCGAACGTAAGCCTCACAACCCCAAATCCTCATAAAAGACATCTTGGGATTTCTCCCTGTCCATATCGTATATGGTGTCTTTATGACAGCCTTGGATGGTACACAGTTAAGGGTAAAGGTTGTTGTGTCTAGAGCATATCCCCAAAAGGATATAGGAAGATCTGTGTGACTCATTATAGATCGTACCATATCTAATAGGGTACGATTCCTCCTTTCGGATACACCATTCCACTGTGGTGTTCCAGGAGGAGTGAGTTGGGATAGAATCCCACACTCAGCTAGATAGTCACGAAACTCATGGCTAAGATTCACCACCTCGATCTGATCGAAGTATCTTAATACTCTTGCCAAGCTGATTTTGTACTTCATTCTTGAATTCTTTGAACTTTTCAAAGGATTCTGATTTATGTGTCATAAGATACACATAACCATATCTACTGAAGTCATCAGTAAATGTAATGAAGTACCTATAACCACCTCTAGCAGCAACATTGAAAGGACCACATACATCACTATGTTTAAGTCCTAACAAATCTGTTGCTCTTTCGCTGTGTCCACTAAAGGGAGTCTTGGTCATCTTGCCTAAAAGGCAAGATTCGCATGTCTCATATGATTCAAAATCAAATGAGTCTAGCAGCCCATCCTTATGGAGCTGAGATAAGCGACTCTCATTTATGTGACCTAAGCGACAGTGCCAGAGATAGGTTTGGTTCAACTCATTTGACTTGAACCTCTTGGTACTTATGTTATAGATAGGGCTCTCTAAGTCTAGAAAGAAGAGTCCGTTCATTAGAGGTGCACTACAATAGAACATATCATTTAAATAAACTGAACAACATTTGTTCTTTATTATAAATGAAAATCCTTTCTTGTCCAAACAAGAAACTGAAATGATTTTCTTGGTTAAGGCAGGCACATAACAATATTCATTTAATTCTAATACAAGCCCAGAGGGCAGAGATAGATCATAAGTTCCTACAGCAACAGTAGCAACTCTTGCTCCATTGCCTACTCGTAGGTCCACCTCGCCCTTTGTCAATGCCCTGCTATTTCTCAGCGCCTGCACATTGGTACAAATGTGAGATGCACATCCGGTATCTAATACCCATGATGAAGAAATAGATAGATTGACTTCTATAACATTTATACCTGAAGTAGAAGTCTCACTTCTTTTCTTCTTAAGATCTTCTAGGTATGCCTTGCAGTTACGCTTCCAGTGTCCTGCTTCCTTGCAGTAGAAGAAAGCCCCTTCCTTGGTTACCCCTCCTTTGGGTTTAAGTTCTTTGCCTTTGCCCTTGGCTTGGGACTTTCCCTTACCTTTAGGCTTGCCCTTGCCTTTCTTCTTATGCACCATCAAAATGGTGTCAGATTTTCCCTTCTTAAGGTTAAGCTCAGTAGTTCTCAACATGCTGAGCATTTCAGGCAATTGCTTATCAATTTCATTCATGTTATAATTCATGACAAATTGATTGAAGGCTTGTGGCAAAGATTGCAAGATCAGGTCAGTGGCCAACTCTTGGCCAAATGGGAATCCCAACCTTTGTAGGTTTTCTACGTACCCAATCATCTTGAGTACATATTGACCTACGGGAGTCCCTTCTTGCATTTTAGACCCAAACAATGCCTTAGAGACTTCATATCTCTCATGCCTTGCTTGTCCTTGATATAGTTGACGAAGATGTCCAACCATATCATAAGCATTCATGAACTCATGTTTATACGAAGCTCGAGTTCATGGTCGCGAGCATTAGACATGACACATCTAATGCATCATCTTGATGCTTCTTGTAAGCATCTTTGTCAGCTCGCGAGGCAGTGGCAGGAGGTGCCTCGAATGGTTTGCTCGGGACATCTGACTTCCTTTCTTGGGTGAGAACAATTCTCGAGTTCTGCGATCGAAATTTGCTCCATTGAGCTTGTCCTTCTCAAGACGAGCCTTGAGAGAGAGTGTTCGTGTTTGTCGACATAGTTATCTACAACATACAATGCAGAGAATTAATATCATATTCCTTTTATCATTTAATTAGGCCTTTAATCAAATGATGCTCCCACTGAATTATAGGAATTTTGTAGAATCGAGTTATGGATGTGGTCAAACCACATTTACTAGATTCATACAAACTAGCTATAATTCTTGCGGGACAAGATCCACATCATACTAAGCCTTGAGTTAGCTTTGGCTAAATCGCCCAAGACTTAGTACGATCGGTGGGTAACACATTACCGATTATATCTCTATGCAACTCTTGTTTATAGGATCAAGACCCACATTTACAAAAGACCTTGAGTTAGCTTTGGCTAAATCGCCCAAGATTTAGTGTAAATGTGATCTTAACCTATCTTTCCAACGATTGGAATATGCCTATAGTTCTACTCGATCCAATTGAGTTAACGAGTTTTGCTCAATCTAATTGAGCTTACTCTAACCCAAGCGTGATAGGCGGGACCAAGATTGTCCCTCCGCACCCTACCAAGATAATATGCATTGCTCTGCTTTGGCAGATTCAACAACAACAAATGATCGAGGTAGTGATGGGTATCAAGGCTCAGTAGGCATTTTCGAGTTGATTCGATTATGATCTAATCTAATCGTAATGTGTATCTTATACGCATTTAGGCCTTTATTATCCTATATTAGCATGCATCACATACATACATTCATTATTCTAGCATGCATCATATACATACAAGAAAATTATCCTAGCATGCATCATATACAAACAAGCATTATTCTACTAGCATGCATCACATACATACAAGCAAAATCAAATATATATATATATATATATATATATAAAATTAAATGTGATATAGTCATGGCCCTACTACGATCTTCTCAAGCCAATGAGAAGATCGGACGGTCAACCTAAGGCTAGCGGCTTCTCCAAGCGCTTCCTTTGACCGTCATGTATCGTCGTCACCCTTCTCGTAACCTCGTCTTCAAGTGGACTTTCCACCGCTCCATTTTTTGTACATTACAAATATGAAACTCGAGTTACATTTGAGTCTAAAACTATTTACAACTAGAATATCAAAAGAAGAGGTCGGCCTTGGTCGCATACACACTACAACACGCATGACCATAAAGCATATTATGAATTACAACACACATAATCCAATCAAATTTGGGTCATTGGGCCATGACAATCATAGAATTATACATAATTCTAAATTATATATTTTTACAGAAATTTCTATAATTTTCCTAATTTTTTTTTCAAATTAATGAGTCACCTCTCCGTAACGGTCCCGCTAAGTGGTTTCCGGGCGCGATCGCGGGACAAAGCCCCTTTTGGGGATAGGGGCAGCGCCCATTCTCACAAAATTAACTTTGCGAGTGTCCCTACTGCGATCCTACAGTGACTTAAGTCGCTGTCCCAAAAACCTAAAGCGAGAACTCGCCGTTTCGGAGAGTTTTTCTCGACGGTTGAAGCCTACAAGTGTCCCAACACTTGTTGCTTCGACTCTTTGAGAAAAATATCCAAAAATTCTATAAAATTAGGAAATTTACAGAAACATATAAATATGTAATTTTTATATCTAATACAAAAATTACAAAAACGAAACACATACATGCTTCGCACGTGGCTCTGATACCACTGTTGGGTTTTTCCGAGCCGCAAAAACCGCTTTTTGCGTTGCGGAAACCTCGGAAGCCCCGGCCACGGATCCGTGCGAAGGTATATAAAAATAAAACATGTATGTGTTTATATAAAAACCCTAGATCTACTTTAGATCTAGAAGGTGAGAGTGTTACCCTCGTAGCAACGCCCTTCGCTTATCCCGCTCGTCCAAAAGGTTCACCGGAACTCGAGAGTGTCAAGTGTACACTCCTCTATCGGTATCCACACAAGAAATAGGTGGAGAAAAGCATCCTAGAGTGTGCTAGCACCCCTTGGACGTTCATGGCTAGATGAGGAAGAGAGAGCTTGAGGGAAGAGGAGAGGAAGAAGATGAAGTTACACAACTTAACTTCACATCATCCATAACCCACTATAAGGGGGTTACATGCATGCATGTAACTCCAAGAGCCAATGGCTCTTGGTCTCCCTCATGAGGTGGCACCCCATGATGTGTCCATGATGATGTGGAACATCATCATTGGCCGGCCATGCCAAGTCATCATCATGACATGGCATTTGGTCAAGTCAAACTTGACCTTTCATCTTCCCTCTCAAGTCAAGTCAAACTTAACCTCTTATCTCCCATGGTTGATCAAATCCAACCATTTGATTCAAGTCAATTTAATTTAATGAATCTCTATTCATTTAATTTAAATTGATTTGATGAATCAAATTTAAATTAGACTCATTCAACACTTGAATTAACTTGAGTCTAACTCAATTAGTCTAATTTGGATTACTCTTAATCCAATTTGGTTCATCCCATGAACCTAATCCTCATGGTTCATCATATGAACCTAATCTCCATCTAATTGCCCTTATGTGTGTGACCCTATAGGTTCTTGTAACGTTGGCAATGTCCCTAAACCGATTTAGGAACATAAGCAATGAGCGGTATCTAGCAATACATCATTGCTACCCAAGTTACAAGAATGTTGAGCTCCAACATCAACTTTGTGACTACTAATTGTGACTCTCACAATATGTGACAATGTCCCTCTATCCTTGACATCTAGATTGACCAATCGAGGCATAGACCGTGTCATCCTTGGTACAATCTAAATCTTGATCTCCAAGTAGACTCATTCTAATCAAATGAGTTCAATATCTCATATTGACTCATTTGGGCATGGCCATGCACTTCGTGGTCTCACTCTATCAAGAATATCGATGTCACCCCCGTCATATAGGAGGGATAGATCCCATCTACATCACTCACATCCCTCCGCATAATTTGTTACAAACCCAGTAATCGCCTTTATAGTCCACCCATTTACGGGTGACGTTTGACGAAGCCAAAGTATGCAACTCCTTATGTAGGGAACCATGGTGACTTCAGGTCTAAGGACTAATAGTCATACTAATAGCCACATGAGAAAGTATATGACACTCATATAACGATCCATGATACTTTCTCATGGCGGGTCATTCAATATACATTCTCTAATGCATACCCATGTGTCAACTTGATATCTCATATCCATGACTTGTGAGATCAAGTCATCGTGTTGACCTACATGCTAGTCTCTACGCATTAACATTGTCCCTAAATGTTAATACTCGACTAGGAATGATTAAGAGTAGTGTTCTCTATATCATCTCAATATCGATTCAACCAATCAATTGATATAGATAAGAACCTACTACTCAAGGACATTATTATATTTAGTTATTTGGCACCAATACAAGTAAATATAATAACCATGCCTTTATAAATAGGAATATGATACAATAAAGTCCATAAAATAATCATCACATGATTGGCTCTAGGGCTTTCACTAACAACCACTTGCTTGGTCCTCCTCGTCCTTGCTTCTTTTGGCTTCTTTGAAGGTTAGAAAAACTTCTAGGTGGTGGGGATGAAGGATTCACACAGCTAGGGCAAGAAAAATCGAAACACATGACGCGTTTGGGGCAAAAGCGCACAACATGCCCTTTTTAACCTCGCACGACATGACCGTGTGAAAACACACAGCTAGGCCATGTGAGCCTCGGGTTAGTCGAGCACGACCATGGGAAAACACACGGCCAAGCCGTGTGTCCCCTATTTCTCTCCTTTTGTGCACAACGGTCCAAATTTTCTCACACGCTTTGCCATGCAAGCTAAAAATTGATTTTATTTTTACCTAGCAAGTTCTTTTTGGTCCTAATGCTAAATGAAATGGGAATTAAAGTTCAAATTTACCAAATGAATGCAATACAATCAAAATATAAGCTAAAAACTAAACTTGGGTTGCCCTTAAGAAGTACTTTGTTTAAGGTCATTTAACTCGACCACACTCCATTATCAACTTGGCTATGGAGGCTCCATGAACCTCCATTCATCTGTCTTGGGAACTTCATATACGGTTTCCTCCTTAGCTCTAGCTGGAATCACATACTTCCTTGATGCGGGTTTGTGACTTCCTGTTCCAGCAGGCTCAAATTCCATCTTATCCTCTCCCACTTTTAGGGTCAGCTTGTGATTCCTTACATCAATGACCATTCCGACAGTTGCTAAAAATGGTCGCCCAAGGATGATAGGTATCTTTGGATCCTCTTCCATTTTCATGACCACAAAGTCAGTTGGTAGTGTAAAGTTTCCCACCTTTACAGGAACATCTTCTAAAATCCCCAGTGGGTATTGGTATGTGTGGTCAGCCAGTTGTAGTGTCATAGTAGTAAATTTTAAATTTCCTAACCCTAGCTTTTTGCATAAGGTATAGGTCATAAGGCTCACACTCGCACCCAAGTCACAGAAGGCTTTGCTAATCAGTGTCATCCCTATATAACATGGAATATAGAAGCTCCCCGGATCTTTTAGTTTTTGAGTGGTCTCGTTCTGGAGATAAGCGCTTGATTCCTCCATGAGGGCCACTGTTTCAGACTTTGCGACCTTCCTACGATGCGCCAGAATATCTTTCATGAATCTTGCAAACTGGGGCATTTGGTGCAGCGCTTCGAGTACCGGTACCTCTACTGAGATCGACTTCAGCATGTCTAGAAATTTACCAAACTTAGCATCCTTCTTTGCATTAGTTAACCATTGTGGGAATGGTATAGTAAGGGTTGGTTGAGTTCTTGTGGAAGCCTCCTGATTTATTTCTTCGGCTTCTTCCTTCTTGGTCTCCCTCAAAGGTTCCTATATTTCGGGTCCTAGCTCTCCTTCAGCAACCGACCGGCCCGATATCTCTTTCAGAATCCTCCCACTTCGTAGCATCACTACCTTGCACTGCTCTACTAGATTGACCTCTGCTTTCCTTGGCAGCATCCCTGGTACCCTGGAGATCTCGTTTGCAATATGAGCTACTTGAATCTCTAGTGACTTTTTCCTGTTGGCAAGATCCCTTACAGATGATCCTAACCTTTCGATCATTGTATCTGTCTGTGAATGTCGCCGTTGAAATTCAATATTTGCCTCCCATTGCATTCGAATGAAGCTTTCCAACATATTCTCAGATGGGTGTTAGGCGACCGTGGCTACCCATTTCCTCTCGACTATTGGAACCTTTCCGAGTTATTCCTATAAGAAAAATTTGGATGGTTCCTCCATTCGAGATTGGAAGTGCTGGAGTATGGGTTATTGGCCTTTTGATTTAGGTCACTAACTGCATCGCAGCGCTCAATCTGCTCTTTTAAGCTGCTCTGCCCTACACAGTAGTGCTCCTGATATGCTGCTGCTCCTTCTCCAAAGTCAATGGCCGCACATGCAGATGTAGGATTTAAAGAGTCAAAACGTCTGCTAAGCGCGTCCATCCTTGCTGCTAGGTGGTCCACGGAGTTGATAGTATATCATCCTACTGTAGGAGCTAGTAGACCACGTTCGGAAGCCCATTGATGGTGGTTCTAGGCCACCTCTTCTATTAGCTCCTCTGCTTCCTCGATAGTCTTGTTCATAAGTGCTCCTCCTACAGCAGAATCAAGGGACATCTTCGTGGCATACGTGATCCCATTGTAGAAGATGTGGATCACTAGCCACCTTTCTAGTCCATGGTGGGGGCATTAGTAGAGTAGCCCCTTGTAGCGATCCCAGGCTTCAAATAGAGACTCCTCCTCCTTCTGATGGAAGCTTGTAATTAGATGGCACATGTGAGCAGTCTTTCTTGGTGGGAAATATTTGTTCAAAAACTGCTGCTCACATTGCTCCGATGTAGTAATACTTCCTGAGGGTAGGGAGTGAAGCCATGCCTTAGCCTTATCCCGTAATGAGAATGGGAATAGGCTCAGGTGGATCGTGTCCATAGGGACTCCATTTATCTTCATCGTTGAACAGATTTCCAAGAATGTCTCTAGGTGTCGATTCAGGTCTTCAGTCGCAGCTCCCCCGAATTGACTCTGTTGGACCATATGTATCAGTTCTGGTTTCAGTTCAAAGTTGTTAGCTGAAATGGATGGTCTAGGTATGCTCGTCCTAAATCCTCTAACACTAGGAGTAGCGTAATCTTGCAGAGGTCGGCTACCTATATTTACTTCGGATGTAGCTTGGTCCTCCATCCTCTTCTTTTGGCTCTCGACAATGATAGGTTCATTCGATTTCTAAATCTATCGGAATTAGGCCTTCCGATCCTAAATGTATATGCATACAAAGAAGCGAGCCACAAAAATTAGGAGTATTTCCTAATACTAGAGAACAGGAAATAAACTAATCTAGCTAACTAATCAAAGAGCAAATAGGAAATAGAGATTCACTGCTAAAATAAATTAAAAACTAAACCTAGATATGGAAAATCTAAAAATTTGGATAAAATAAAATCAAAATAAAAATAAGCAAGTAAATAAATCTAACCTAAGTCCGATCCAACTATCCACTTTCTTGATTCGATATCAAATCAATTAGTCCCTGGTAACGGCGTAAAAAACTTGATGCACACAAACACAACCTCAAATCTCGCGATGGAGACCATCGAGGACTCAAAGCGTGCACTCGCGCTCAATGCCCGTAAGTGCACGGATGTTGTCAAGTAATAAAAAGATTATCGATCCCACCAAGACTGAGATTCAAGTACCGATTTGTTCAGTGGATGTTATTGTTCGGGACTAGACTCTAAAGTGTTGGTGCAGGGGAACAAGATATTTAATCGAACCTGTGTTTTGATTATGGCAAAGACACAAAGTTAAGTTTACATCGTTATCTCACGAGCTAAATTGAGTGTGCAGAAAAGTACTAAAGCTAGAGCTGAAGGCTAGCGACACCTGGAGGAAGCCGTGGTGGTCGAGCGACACTCGAGTGACTTCGGAGGGAGCCGAAGGAATCGAGTGGAAGGCCGGAAGCGAAAGTGACACAGTAAAAATCGAGGTAAGCTCGTGTGAGTGAGAGATGGTAAGGTCGTGTCCTCTGTACGGGGACGACCGTAGGCGGCGATCCGACTAAAACTTCCTGTGGAAGGTCTAGGTCGAGATCAGACGGTTAGAAATCGTCGTATTTATCATTTTTCGAGCTAACCTCTTATTGCAGGGAAGTGGCGTCGGCGATCTGGACATGGAGAAGCGATCGTGATGCCCATCGATCGATTGATGGGAGGCATCGATCGGTCGATGGCGGCGATTCAACTTTGCGCTAGCTCAAACCGGATAACGTTTGACGCGGCCACTTCGCGATAAAATTTGGACAACTTCATGATCCGTTCCGAAAAAAGAGGAGACAAATTCAGAGGCCAAAATCTATAAAAGGAGGGGAGGATTCCATCTCCAAATCACATCAAGTTTATTCATCAAGTGTTCCTACAACGCCAACGCTCCAACATCGTCATGCGACGCGATGCCAAGTTTCGATCTTCTTCGTCGGCGGCAGAATCAAGTAATATTTTTGATATTGTATTCTTTGTTTTTCTTCATAACGAGGTGAGGTAGGCTTGTTGCCTCATCCTTGTATATTCGGTTTTGTGATCGTTGTCTCCTACCTCCAACGAGGAGGAGACGTTATAGTGCTTTGCCCTCCGTACGCGGTCTAGGACCGATAGGGCCTTGGAGTAGCAACCGCTGGGTTGTGAACCAAGTAAAATAAATGTGTTCATTTATTTTCCGCTGTGCTTACTCGTTTACTTGTGTATCAACGAACGAATTCGAACGAAAGATTTACGATCGCTATTCACCCCCCCTCTAGCGACGCTTCTCGATCCAACAATTGGTATCAGAGCGGGGGCGCTAAGATTTGGTGAAACCACCGATCTAGCACGATTTGGTTTTACATTTATTTTTGATTCGTATTTTTTTTGGCCTTTTCCTCCCTTTTACTAATCCAAGACGAAGTCTTGGTACGTTTCTTTTGGTTGTGTGCTTGCAAGTTTTCTCTCTTGGAGTAGCTGACGGTAAAAGGGCCATAACTTTTCGCACAAGTGGACTCACATAACAATCTACCTACCAAATCGAAGCTCTCAGAAAGATCTACATTTATTACTAGGGTTTACCCTCGTAACAAGCTGTTTCCAGCCCCAAAATCCAACGTTTAGTACCCTTTCGGGGACATCGAAGGTCGTAAGTTTCGAGTTTTTGTTAGTTTCTTATTCTCCTTATTTATTTCTGTTTATTTCCTATTATTTCCTGCACTACTAATCCAAGACCAAGTCTTGGAATTCTCTTTGGTTTTTATTCGTATTTTGCAAGATATTTAATGGCTCACATTGAGGGGTATAGCACCACCCGACCTCCGTTCTTTAATGGAAATGATTTCCGTTATTGGAAAGGTCGGATGGAGTGTTTTCTAAAAACACAAGTCGAGACTTGGATAATAATCCAAACCGGCTTTGCTCTACCCACCAATGATCAAGGAGAGGCCTTGGATTTCAACAAGTGGACAAATGCAACCAAGTGGCAAATCGAAGCCGATGCAAGAGCAACCCAAATATTGCAATGCGGCTTGTCCAAGGAGGAACTCAATCGCATCGGACCATTCATTAGCGCCAAAGACCTCTGGAACAAATTGATTGATTTACATGAAGGGGCGGCCGATGCTAAGGTATGTAAAAGATATTTACTTTTAAATAAACTGTACAATCTAAAGATGCAGGATCATGAGACCGCCACCCAACTACATGCACGAATCCAAGATATCGTCAACGATCTTCATTCGATCGGGCAAGCCGTAGAGAACCGGGACCTTATAAGGTACGCTTTAAATGCTTTCCCTAGGACTACCTTGTGGGCATCCATGGTCGATGTCTACAAGGTCTCTAAGGACCTTTCGAAGCTTAGGTTAGACGAATTATTTTCCGAGTTTGAACTTCATGAGCAAACTAACGTGGTCCGGGCCAAGAGAGGTATTGCTCTACTTGCAGGACAAAGAAGGAAGCCACCTACTAGGCAAGTAGATGAACTTGAAGACGAATCCGAATCCGAAGAGGAGGCCATAATAGTCAACATTGTGCGGAGAATAGTTCGACAAGAAAGAAGGCAATTGAAGAATGAGAACCAAAAGAAAAAGGGAGCAAGGAAAGCCTTCCATGCAACTTGGGACAACAGAGAAGACATAGCTTACATGGCAAGACCGGAGGAGTCCGAGTCAGAATCCGAAGCCGAGTCCAACTACAATTCTGACTCCGACCCCAAAGATTACTTCGAGAGGAAACTCAAAGCCGGACCAAAAGGGAAAGTCAAGGTTAATCGCTCTTTAATTAGTACACTTTACAGTACAATTAAAATGCTTACTAGGAAATTGACTAAGTCCGAGTCTAGGGTTGAGTCATTACTTGAGGAGGTTGAAACCCTCAAGCAAAAGGCTACTCTAACCTCTTCAACTAGTCAAGTTCAAGAGGAAAACTCAACCCAAATTGAAAAACTTGAGGAGGAGAATTCTCTCTTGAAAGACCGAGTTCAAGAGGTTGAGGCTAGGTTGGAAAGGTTCACGTTGGGATCTAAGAACCTTAATAGACTACTTGGAACCCAAAGAGCCGTGTACAACAAAGTCGGACTCGGATTTAAGTCAAAGACTATGAATAGGTCTTATATGTCTATCATAAATCGTAGTCATCAAAGAGTCCAAGCATGGGTCCCAAAGGTTTTATTGAACTCACATATAAGGACTAATAAGTATTGGATTCCTCAGGATCAAGTTCATTATTTGAATAGACCATATTGGTTCAATGGTCCAGGGGGAGCTAACACTAAAATAGTATACCCGCTTACTTAGCAAAATCATTGAATATTTTACTTTAATTTTTAGAATGGCTAGATAGGAAAAATAGTTAGTCAACTCTTGACAACATAGTATCAGGACGCGGCGAGATGATAGTACGTTAGGGAAACAAAGTCTCGTGTATTCAGGCTAGATAAGGCGTATCTAGCTTGGTGCACTTGACCGAGTGGAACTAGCTGAAGCTACCTCGCCGTATCCTAAACTAGTTAGACCAGGAAGTAACCCTAAGTGACTTAAGTGATATTTTCTTGAATTTGGCTTTGTCTAAGGAAGTGGTCGTTGTTCCGATCAAAGAAGGCCCCTGTGCCTCGCCACGACCTGGAAGCCAGTTTCTCGAAAAGTTACTTAACGATCTAAAGGTTAAATCCGAATCTAACCCAAGGTTGACTATCTTTAATCAATTTAAAATCATCTCACAAAACATATAAGGTGAACAAATTCTGAGACACATAGAATGGGTGAGATGTTAAGGATAATTAAAATATACTTAAAATAATCTTCAAAATACTACTTATTTTATCAACTATTGTACTTAATGACTCTTTAGGCCAAAGTTTAGCGCCCCCTACATCTCTTATACTTCATATATTTGACTAAGGGGGAAAGCAAACTAACCCTAAGGGTTATATTATAAACCTTTAGATTATTGGTGCAGAGGGACACACCTCGAACCAATCTATCTAACTATTGCTAGACGCATGTTTGGACTCAAAGTTGATTTATCTTGATGCATGCATATACCATATTGTCTTTAAACCCTTATTTTATAACAAACTTCATTTTTACATAACAAACCCCAACATTTGTTTTGATTTATGGCAAAAGGGGGAGAAGAGCGAAAGTTAAGGGGGAGTAACACAAAATTTATTTAATTTTGAACTAAAGTATCTCTTTCAAAACTCACCTAGGGTTAAGGGGGAGTTTTTGAAAATGACATTCATCATTTACTATACTTGTTTTATGCTTTAATTTCCCTTAACTTTGTGTTGGTTTGCCATAGATCAAAAAGGGGGAGATTGTTGGTGCAGGGGCACTAGATAATCGAACCTGTGTTTTGATTATGGCAAAGACACAATGTTAAGTTTACATCGTTATCTCACGAGCTAAATCGAGTGTGCAGAAAAGTACTAAAGCTAGAGATGAAGGCTAGCGACACCCGGAGGAAGCCGCGGTGGTCGAGCGACACTCGAGTGACTTCGGAGGGAGCCGAAGGAATCGAGTGGAAGGCCGGAAGCGAAAGCGACACAGTAAAAATCGAGGTAAGCTCGTGTGAGTGAGAGATGGTAAGGTCGTGTCCTCTGTACGGGGACGACCGTAGGCGGCGATCTGACTAAAACTTCCTGTGGAAGGTCTAGGTCGAGATCGGACGGTTAGAAACCGTCGTATTTATTATTTTTCGAGCTAACCTCTTATTGCAGGGAAGTGGCCAAGTTGGCAGTCGACTGCTGGACATGGAGCAGTCGACTGATGCCCATCAGTTGACTGATGGGAGGCATCAGTCGACTGATGGCGATGATTCAGCTTTTGTGCTAGGTCAAAACGGATAACGTTTGATGCGGCCACTTCGTGATAAAATTTGAACAACTTCATGATCCGTTCCAAAAAAAGAGGAGACAAATTCAGAGGCCAAAATCTATAAAAGGAGGGGAGGATTCCATCTCCAAATCACATCAAGTTTGTTCATCAAGTGCTCCTACAACGCCAACGCTCCAACATCGTCATAACGCTGACGCGATGCCAAGTTTCGATCTTCTTCGTCGGCAGCAGAATCAAGTAATATTTTTGATATTGTATTCTTTGTTTTTCTTCATAACGAGGTGAGGTAGGCTTGTTGCCTCATCCTTGTATATTCGGTTTTGTGATCGTTGTCTCCTACCTCCAACGAGGAGGAGACGTTATAGTGTTTTGCCCTCCGTACGCGGTCTAGGACCGATAGGGCCTTGGAGTAGCAACCGCTGGGTTATGAACCAAGTAAAATAAACGTGTTCATTTATTTTCCGCTGTGCTTACTCGTTTACTTGTGTATCAACGAACGAATTCGAACGAAAGATTTACGATCGCTATTCACCCCCCCCTCTAGCGACGCTTCTCGATCCAACATAAAGGTTGCAATTAGGAGGGATGTCTGTGGTCCTAACTCTAATACAGTGCACATGGAGGAAAAGAAGGGTTATTATGGGTCTTTAGATGGATTCTAGGATTTTAGTTTCGTTTGTGTGTCACGGAACACATTTTCAATTGGGTTTTGCTTAGGTTTCTAGTTCTGGTTTTGTGGAAAGGACATCATACACTCCCTCGATGAGCCTTCGCGTCTATCGAAAGCTACCTCTGCCATACTAGGTCAACCCCTAGCTTTAGGATGGGATAGTCAGTACGAGGATGTCGAATCGATCCCTGCGACGAGTCAAAAACAAGGCACGTTTCCTACTCTATTGCATCCTTCTACCCACAATTTTCGGCGATGAGGCCAACCCTTAGGTCCCCTTTTAATTCCCCTAAATCTTTGATATGAGGGCTGTCACCCCTCGTATCGGCTAAGAACAGTGACTAGAAAACCAAAACGATAACTATAGATCTAAACCAAAACACCAATTGCAAATATAAATTCAAGAATGAAAAGATATATGAATTAACATGTTCCAACTCAACACAAACTACTCCCTAATCCTAGAATCAGAGAGTCTACTCCATAGATACGAGAGAAGAAACACAGGCATGATCATATCTGTATAAACAATAGAATTTATGCAAAGAATAGGATTTACAATGCAATGTAGGTCTTCTCCTCGACATTGAAGTGCAGAATCTTGACCTCCAGCGGTGTTCTTCCTCCCCGTTGCGAGTTATCGAACCTTTTCAGGGCTTCGGAGTGTCTTCCCAGTCGTCTTGGTTCCCCCTTAGGGTTTGGGTGGAGCTTTTCTTATATAAGCATCACGTCGGATCGCTACGAAATCTGAAAAAAACTCTAGTCGCGTCAATTTGCTAGGCCACCACATGGCCATGTGAAAACACACGGCATGGCCCTGTGTCTGGCTGTGGCGGCCATTTTCGCCCTTCGAACACAGCCGTGTGTGGGCACACGCCCTGGTCATGTTCCCTTTTGCATCCAGCTGCCAAATGTCTTCTTTTGCTCTGAAATTGCACTATTTTCCCTATAAAATGCTATCCTGCACACAAAAGTAAACAGAGAAGATCTCCGAATCAGAAAATAGGAAATGCATGAAACATAATGCAAAATATGCATGAAACGAACATAAAATGCTACGATATGTGAGCGAAAACAACTCCTAAAACCCTATATGTTTTGCTCACATCAGTGACCAAAAGTTAGCTTACCAAAAACATGTTGCTGATTCTGACATGGTGAGTTGCATTATGCTAGTGTCAATGTCTTCTAAATTGCAAAAGCAATATGGGCATATGGATGCTAATATAATTGTCTTCCATCTTCATTGGTTGTTCGATGAGCAAGCAAGATCCGTAAGATTCGAGATCGCCCAAATTCTCTTTCGCTCAAAGATGCAAGAGGGTTCATCTGCAGTGTAGTATGCATTAGAAATGAATGGCTATATTCAACAATTGGGATCACTAGAATTTTTCATGGATCATGAATTAAGTATTGGATTAATTCTACATTGTTTGATTGATAGCCATTCACAATTTGTGATGAACTATCAGATGAACAAGATAGAGTCAATGATACTTGTAAAATATCGCAAATTATGGGTAAAGGGGTAATATTATTATGTGATAAATTAAATTGAAATGCATGGTTAGGGATTTAATTAAACCTAACCTAGCTTAAGAGTTTCATGATTTAATTGAATCTAGGTTTAATTAAACCAATGGTTAAGTGCTTATGGGGTCTGAAACCTGACCCATTTTTCCCAAACCCGACCCACTTTCGTTTATGGCCGAACCATTTTCCATTTTTCTATCTGCTACGGTTTATCATCGTGGCTTTTCTCTTCCTCACCGAGTGATCTCTCTACATCGCTGACCTCTCCGATTTCTGCCTGTCCCAGATCATGTCAGCTTCTCTGCATGAGTGGATGGTGAAGTTGCTACCATGGATGAATGCCCGGCCACAAGTCAGTTGACTATGTTCTTTAAGGGTTTTGATGATTTTTTTTTCAAGCAAATCGGTGGGGTTGTTGTCGCGATTGAGCGGTGTTACCATAAGTTACCTCATCGTTGATTTTGAGCTTTTCCTTTATTTTTGCAGTCACCACAGTAGCCTTGAAGGATCTCTAGATTTCTAGAAAGAGTACCGACAAATTCCCCTCTTCTCAGTCAGAAAATGGGGTTCCAGTGAACGGGTCGATAGCTGCGTTTGGCACGGGTGAGTATGTCATCATCGTAGCTTCATTTTTGGGTGTCTAGTGGTCTTACCTCTTCGATCCATCATGTTTTCGAAGATCTGGGTGGTGATAGGGCAACAACATTTTGTTTCACATTGGACTGTCCGGTGAACAGTGTGGATCAAAGGGTGGGATCGAGCTTGAGGTAAGGTTTGTGTTGATCTATGGTTTTATCAGGTTGTATGCGGTTGTGAGAGGGAAATTGTCGGCTATGAAGGAGTGGCTCTGTTCAAGGCTATGGAGCGGTTGTGAAGCTGTGAAGGGCTGTGATTTGGTTGTGAATAAGGCTGCTCTTGGCCAAGAAGGGGTTGTAAATGGTTGTGGATATGTTGTGTGGATGGGGGGGGGGGGGTGAGTTGAGAGGTCAACCCCATGGTATTGGCAATCAGAGGTTGTGCTGTGTAGAGTTGTATGTGTTCTGTACGAGGGCTGGGAACGGGCTGGAGTAGCTCAATCTCGGTTGTGATGCACCATTTTAAGGCTGTGAATGGGTTACTAGTAGCTGGAGTTGATTTGGAATGGTAAGGTATTTGGATTGGATGTGTTTGGAGGGTGTATTGAGATGTTGTACTCATATTCGATAGATTAAGTGAATACGGAGTCAATGTAGAATTTAGGTTGTATTTTTGTTGTGTACTTGAACATAACCGTAGTTGATGATATTTGTAGGACGTGGATACGAGGTAGGTCATGAGCGTGAAGATATTTATCACGAGCTTCATACCAGGTGGGTAATATTTTCTACCCTGGTCAGGTAGTAGCTAAACTATTATGCATGTGATTGGATATTGTTGTCACTTAGATCTTGACTCCACTCTAATTTTTTTGTTTCTTGATACTTGCCTTTGCACTTTAAATGCTCTATCATTGTTGTTTTCTATTCATTCATCATTGTAATGAATTATAGAGGTTATGGTAAGTGGACCTATAGGGGGTTACCTACGTGAATGTGACACAATTCGGTTGTAGCTCCGAATTGTACAATTTAGATAAATCATCCAGGGATGAGTATTATTTTAGAAGTAAAGTTGAGCTTTTATATCATATCCTAATGTTGTGTATATATCTACTATGGATCATGTAGTTGTGTATGGACGTGTGATTTGTCGATATAGTGTCGCTATGGGCTAGTGGTCCTAGCTTGGTTATGATCAGTTGAGTACGACTCTCTGCAGGATAGAGAGTGTGTTAATCAGTTGAGTATGATTCTTTGCAGGATAGAGAGTGTTATGATCAGTTGAGTATGACTCTCTGTAGGATAGAGAGTGTGTTAATCAGTTAAGTATGACTCTCTGCAGGATAGAGAGTGTGTTGATCAGTTGAGTATGACTCTATAGGATAGAGAGTATGTGGTGGATGTATGTTATGTGTTATTGTGCATTCATGTCCTTTACATGCATGCTGGCGACTTGGTCTCCCTTGTGGTCGAGAGATTCGTCAGTCATCCTGCCTCCATGGTTACTTGTGGTAGTAGTAGCTGGTGTGAGGGCAGAGCATTTGTTGTGCCACACTCGACCACTATAGACGATGGTAGTTGGAGTTGCGTGCAGTTGTCTTGCATGTGTGGCACTCGACCACTCATGGGTAGTGACAATCAGAGTGGCCAACAGCAGAGATCCCCATTGTGTAGCTAGCTCTTTACGCTTATATGCTACTTGTTCATACTGCCCTCTTAGCCACTCGAGAGTAGTGATTGGTGTTGAGTTGGGACAGTTGTTATGTCGAGCCACCTAGGCCACACTGAAATGTGTAGAGTTAAGTGGAGCATGACCATGCATTCTACATTGTCGTGTTCTTATGGATTATATATATATATATATATATATTGATTGTACATCATCTTGCATTCTACTTGCATATTCTCTATGGTTGTGTGTGGATTACCAGTGTTGAGTTGGTTAGACTGTTGTATACCTTTGACCATTATCCTGATGTGAAATGGGATGGACCCGGTTCATTGTGTATTTGACATAGAATGTTAGTATGACAATTTTGATGATTATAGAGTTAGTATTACTCTACCATGTTGTAAGTGTTGTATTATGGTACTTATACTCAGGTTGTATGAGTTGCATCGTTGTTGATCTTCAGGTATGTCAGTATCTTATGTTGTTATTAGTTGATCAGTTGGTTATCCAATGTTATATAATACTGGTGTATATTTGTTATACCTTTAGACAGTATATTGTTGATTCGCATATGATATATATATATTATGCATGCACTTATGTTCTTATTACGTTGAGTTTTATACTCACCACCACAGACTCTAGGTTTCCTATCGCCCAGGTAACAGGTAGCTGACTTCGTGATGGGCTTTGAGCATTGCTGGCTGACATCATCTCATCTCACATATGAGGGTCCTGAGTTTTGGGTTTTTTTGTGTATCTCTTGATAAACCTTTGTTTTATGTGTGGATTGTAGTGTTGGACTTTTGTTGATGTACGCACTTGTTGATTTGGGTTTTGACGATACTTTCTTTATGTTGTGGTTAGTCATACCGATATGCAGTGATGTTGAGTTCTTTTACTCTATCTGATGATTTTCCCTGTGATTCTGGTTATACATATATGTATATGTTGTGTGATTGTGGACGAAAGGCCTTGTATCAACAGGATATTGTGTCACGTACAGGGGAGATGTTGTCCGTTTATCGGCTAGGCATACTCTCGGGGCGTGATAACTTTATTGGTATTAGAGCCCTAGGTTTGGCGATGCCATACAATGATGTTTTTCGTTGAGTTTTGGATCTCGGGAGTCATTTTGTTTTGGTTTGGTCTTGGTTTTGTGAGATGGGATTGACAGCGACATGAGCTCCGAGCAGCACGAAGTAAGAATTCCTGATAACTAATTTTCTAGTTAGATACTTATCTAAACTTGTTCAACAAGTGTATAGAGTCAGAGTTATGGCACTTGTACAGACTCATAGTAGGGATCATCCACCAAGGCGACCAACCAGAGTTGCCTTTAGTGTTTATACTCTCGATTTTGTTGGCTATGCATTTAGTGTTTATAACAGGGAATAACATGTAGTGTGTTAGTCACTATTCATAATCGTGGTTTGAGTTGACCACGGGAATGACTTGTTGAGTCCGTGAGTCTTGAATCTGTGTCAAAAAGGTGAATTTCCTTTGAGAGCCGACTGATACCGAGTCGAAAAGCAGGGGTCAAGTCATCACATTTCTTGTGGAAATCAAATATTACAGTCTTAGAGATTAGCACTGATTATGCTAGTTGGATCGTTACCTTGGGGTAATGAACAGGGCATGTGTACTATTATTGATGTAGATAGTAGAGGATTAGTATATAGTGTTTCATAGGGATTTTGATCCTTGAGATGGTTGTGTTGTGTTTTAAGACTTTGAGGGTACTTTTGAGTACTTAACTTGTGTGTGCAGAGAAAGTAAAGTTAGTTGCATACCATTATCGGGATCAAGTCGGTACTTAGTGGAAGAGGTAGGAAATAACATTTAGGGAATATGATATCACTTGCTCACGGTTTAATGATGTTAGGAGAGAGTATTTCTCCCATGTTATTTCCTTTGACTCGTTGTTAGGAAATTCTTGAGTTTCAAGTAGGGTGATTGTTTGGTAATGGGAGTACCGTGCAAAGTCGTGAGACTTGCAGAGGTTACGACCACCTAATAGCTCAAGAATGTGAATGGATGTTTTAAGCCACCCACTATTTATTGGCTTACATTTGGATTAGGATGTCTGGATCTTCTATCAGATCCTGCTGAAAGACATTGGATCGAGTCAAAAGTTTAGAAATGACTCCATACAAGTGTTTAAGAGTTAGAGACCAATAAGCAAATATTGTAGGTCAAATTATTAAAATTAGCAGTCTCCGAATGTTGGATAAAAGGAGAAAGATCGGAGTCATGGGTTATGAGCCATTCTTATTTGCATCTCCGTTTTGCCGGTTGACTTTAGTTTCTCCATGGTAGTCTTTTGTACTTACATGAGCTCAATCGCCAAGAGCAGAAGTTGGATGAGTTTACATCTTTACTCGAGAGGAGATGTAAAGGGTTGAAAGATTGATCATTTGAGGTATTATTGTAGTTTACCTTACTTGATGATATATTGAGAGATACTAGTAGTTTACAGGTATCTTTGTCCAGAACATTCATAGATATGATTAGAATGATTTCTATATTTGGATCATGTGGATTAGTTGTGTTTCCACCGACAGGTGAGATATTGAGTTGATTACTGTAATGATTATCAAAGGGTTATGATATTGATTTTGGATATTTAGAGGTTGATTGTTGGAGATGTTATATTATGGTGGGAGAGTTAACTTAGTTGTTATATTGTTGACTTGGTTGATATGATGTGGATATCTTGATATTAACTAGGATGTTATGATGTTGAAATGATGGTATAAAATGTCTCTCGGATGTGTGTATAATTCAAGAGTATTCAGATGTAGTTTCGAATGAACTCCCAGGCTTGCCATTGCATAGGCAAGTGGAGTATACGATCGAAGTGATTTCGGGAATAGTTTCGATACTAAAGACCTCATATCGGGAGAAAATTTCTGATGATTACTTTACCGATTAAGGTAATGATATCTTAGAGTCAAATGTTTTTACTTATGGTGTAGTGACTGAGAGCAGGTGTAAGGCACACAAAGTAGTTGAAGCTTGTGATGTACTCAATGCAATGTCATTCATTGGTTGTGAGCCTAATCAGGTTGTTTGATACCCTCAATGATCGATTTTGCAAAGTTGGCAAGGTTGATGATGCACAAGAGGTATTTGTTAGAATGACGATTTTACCAGGAGATAACTTTATTGGTATCAATGTTGCTAAACACTATGGAAATTAGAAGAACATAAGTTGCGATTATAGGAGGTGTAGGATAGGATATTTATTTGTCCCAGTATTTCTTCTTGAGAAGATCCAAAACTCTTTGTTAAAAGAGAGACGAACCTATGAGATTATGCATTGATTGTCGATGATGGGATGTAGTAGCTGCTGAAAATGAATATCCTTCATTGTGGATAGATGATCTGTTTAGATTAGCTAAAGGACACCTGTGTATACTCTGGGGTTGATTTATGATTTGTGTGTTGATATTGTAGTGACATGACATCATACAATTATCATTATCGTTGTGATGATTGATATATCATAAGCTTAGAGTAAAGAGGATGCAGAGGTGTGGAGACGACAATTTCATATTTTGTATGAATTTTATGAGCTTTTGATTATGTTGTCAGACTATTTAATGATTTAGTCATCCATGGATTTGAGAAATCATGTATTTTTGACACGATTGGATCAGTTTGTGGTTGTTGGAGTTGCGTAACTTGTCCACTATTGATGGTGGTAGTTGGAGTTGCACACTCGAGCACCGTAGTTGGTGGTTTCCTTGTATTGATTTGGTTATTACTGTAGTTGTGGATAGAATATTTTAGCATTACTATACCACGAACTTGTTTGACCAAGCAGATGATGGAAATCACTTGGTCAGAAGTTTGTGAAATGAGGTTTCAGAGCCTAGATAATGATTGACATTTGCACCAGTGTTTGCCAATCCTTCCGGTGTGGATGGAAGGGTACTGTACACGAATGCATCATTGTAGGGATTGGAACGGATTCGATACAGTTGAATGGGACATATATTAAGCTTATGTCAGTTGAGGAATTACGAGATAAGCTGTCATACATATGGCGTGAACTTAGCAGTTATTATATTGATTTGTAGGTGTATGGAGCAGGAATGCTCATCGAGTTTTGGCTAGCTACTGTGTACCTACTATAGAGTTGTTAGGGCACGAACAGATATAACAAGGGAGATTGGTCATTATAGTCTCCTAGTCACTTCCAGTTCTGGGCAATAGAGTGGATTTTGGATAGTAGATTCTCTTGTGAGAAAGTATTTCTCTGACTCCGAGGAGGATAGTGGTTTCTGGAGTTGCATTAGATTTTGTTGCTCGATGTTTAGTATGCCAGCAGTGAAAGTTGAACATCAGAAACCCATTGGGTTGCTTCAGGAAATTCCAATTCTAGAATGGAAGTGAGAGCATATCACTATGGATTTCCTTACGGAATTATCTAGAACCCGTAAAGGACATGTTGCAATTTGGGTGATTATGGATCGATTAACCAATTTCGCTCATTTCCTTCCCATTCGTGGGATGGATTCATTGGATCATCTGGCAGAGTTGTACTGCCAAGAGATTATCAGGATGCATGGAGTGCCTTTGAGTATTATATCTGATAGAGACTCGTGATTTACCTCGCGATTTTGGCAGAGTCTGCAGTAGGCCATGGGCATAGAGCCTTGACTGAGTATAGCGTTTCATCCGGAGATAGATGGACAGTCTGAGTGTACCATTCAGACATTGGAGGATTTGTTAAGATCGTGTGTCATGGATTTCGAAGGCAGTTAGGAGGATCACATTCCTTTAGTGGAATTTGCCTACAATAACAGTTATCATTCCTCCATTTAGATGACTCCTTTTGAGGTCTTATATGGCAGACCCTACAGATCTCCTATATTGTGGGAGGAAATTGGGGAACAACAACTATTAGGGCTACAGAGTATTCAACATGATGTGGAGTTAGTGCACCTCATCAGACGATGGTTATCTGAAGCACAGGATCGACAGAAAAGTTACATGGATCGAAAGTGGAGGCCTTTGGATTTCACAGTAGGGGGTCATGTATTTCTGCATGTTTCACCTACAAAAGGAGTTAAAAGATTTGGGCTAAAAGGAAAATTAGCTCCACGCTACATTGGTCCATTTGAGATATTGGAGTGGATTGGGGGAATAGCTTACCGGATGGCTTTGCCTCCGACACTTGTGGATGTTCACAATGTATTTCTATGATGAGGAAATATGTGCCGCATTCTGATCATGTTTTGAAAGAAGTACCGATTTCACTTTAGCCTAATACGACTTACGAGGAGATTTCAGTGCGAATTCTTGGTCGCAAGGAGCATCAATTGCGAACAAAGCCATCTAATTCGTAAAGGTTAGATGGCAGCATCATACCGATGAGGAGGCTACGTGGGAGTTGAAAGATACTATCCGAGCTCAGTACCCTCATCTGTTCACCTGAGGTATGTGATGATTTCGAAAATTTCTTGAATTGGTTCTTACATTTAAGTAGGAAATTTGGGGACTAAATTTTATTAAGTGGGGGAGAATGTAAAATACCATAAATTATGGCTAAATGGGTAATATTATTATGGGATAAATTAAATTGAAATCCATGGTTAGGGATTTAATTAAACCTAACCTACCTTAAGAGTTTCATGGTTTAATTGAATCTAGGTTTAATTAAACAAAGGGTTAAGTGCTTATAGGGTCTGAAACCTGACACGTTTGTTGGGTCGTTTGGTGACCGCTAGAAAGGGGGGTGAATAGTACGTTGCTTGATGGAATTTCGATCACGATCGTGCTTGCTACAAATTGATTAGTGCGCAGCAGAAATAAAGCAATAATAAAATATGGCAAACACAATTCACAATACAAAATATAACGTGGTTCGGAACCGAATGGTTCCTACTCCACGGATCGAGCTCAAACGAGCTCTAGCGATGCGTATAACACCACTAATCAAATAAACTCCTTGAAACAATTCGGAGGTGGATAAACCTCGCACAAGTGATTACAAAAGTAATACAACAAGTAAAAAAGAAAAATATAAGATGAATATACAAAACAACTTAAAGAAAACTTTACAACTATTGCTTTGGAATGCTTACTTGTTGATCGCTTGAATCATGGTTGAAGACCCTGATTTGCACCAGCAAATCGCCTCAAAAATGTCCAAGAAATCATTGCCAAATCCCTCCTCCATGAGCTTTCTTAAAAGCTACTCCTTGGGCTAGATTTCACCTAGCAGTCGACTGATCGGGACCATCAAAAGACTGTCCATGCAACAGTTGTCTCACAACGGCATGAACCACATCGGATAAATCCAATGGATACACCATCAGTCGACTAATGGCTCAATCAGTCGAGTGTTCGGGTTGATCACTAGACTGGAGAACCTTCTGTGCCCGAAATCCCGACCATCACGATCGGTGATCACCGGATCGATCATTTGCTAAACGATAGTCATTGTCGGGGCACTTCTCATGATCAAAACCTAGTTGACTCACACACTACAAGAATAATGGTCTTTAAGGACACTCATAAATGTCCTTATAATATATTTTTAGTGACACTAATGTTTTAGTGACATCACTAAAAAACGCCCTATAAAGTGATGTCGTCTTAGACCCGATTCGCTTTCCTGACATTTTATAATGTCATTATATAATATAAATACTAACATCAAAAGTGTCTTAATATAGATATATAATGACATGCTAAAATGTCAGGAAAAGTTATATTTTAAGGACATCTATATATGTCTTATTATCATCATAATAAGGACATCTACGTGTGTCTTATTATCATTGTAATAAAGACAAAACTAAATGTCGCCTAAACTTATTTATTTTGACATTTATAAATGTCTTATATTTTTTTATAAGGACAATAAAAACTGTCAGTAAAGATAATTTATAAGATCATTTTAAAATGTCACCTTAGTTAATCTATAATGATATTTATTAATGTCATTATAATAATTTATAAATACATTAAAATAATTTATAATGTAAGCATGAATCCAATATTTATACATCATCACAATTCATCTCCTGTTCAGAATATAAAAAATTATAAAATATAATTTAAAGTGATAATAGAAAATCTAAATTCATTCCATAATCATTGAGTTCAAAATTACAAATATCTTGAAGAGTCTTACATCCAAAACTAACTGCACACTATACTCAAAATAATAAATTTTAAAACTAACAAAGTCTTATAAAAAAGCTAAACTAGACAGACTATCTTCAACCATAAGTTTGATTCATAAAAATTCAGGTACCCGCCACCTACAAATACAATGAACATATTTGTATTAGTACTGCAATAAAATAATAAACAACCAAAGTTAATAGAAATAATGGTCAAAATTAGATATCATACCAAACAGGAAAATGCAAAGTATCATTCCATATGCACCTAATAGTGATCTTCGCTTACTGTTAACTGCAAATACATTTCATATTTATTTAAAATTATAATAACGAAATAAATATAAAAATTAATAATATTTCAATGAAAGATTAAAATTATACCAGATGATAAGGCCAGGCTATCATTCCTCCAAGTGTATCCTCAAATGTCTGTAAAAGATCATAAGGTCTAATTAAACTCTCTTTTGGGTCTAAGACAACTTGTATTCGTACTTCACACCAATTTTGTCCTAATGTCTGTCCCCCTACTATAGTATTTGGATCCATACTATGGAGAACTCCTTTTGCCACAATCTTTGTTGAATCAAATAAACTTTTAATCAAAACAGAGCATCCAACCTACAAAAAAAAAATCAAAAAGAGATAAAAGATTGAAGATGTGTGAAACATATAGTAAAAAAGAAATTAAACAAACCTTACCCGTAAAGATAGATGACGAGGAGCAGAAAGTTGTGGATTACTACTTGATGATGCATGTTGATTACTATTGCAATTTGAAAGAGGGTTTTTGTCTGATTGATTAGAAATCTTTGCTTGTAACATTTCAATATGTTGCCCTTGCATTTTAATTTGTTCATCCATTTTTTCTAATTTTGCCTGTTGCTCCATCACTAGTCGATTGCATGTACCACGACTAGGAACTTCTCCCCATACATCAGATGGACTAACACCATCACCAAGCATACGTACTCGACCAGGTCTATCTGGTCCCATGATTTGAGCAAATATATCATTGTGACTCACTGGATCATTAGAATCTTCAGGAAGTTGATTTGTTAGGTCATTCATTGCAGCCTTTATCAAAACATGACATGTTGATACTTATTAAATACATAATGATAAATAAAATAAATTATTTTAAACTTAATATGGTTGAAGAGTATAAAATAGTTTACCAATCTTTCTGCTACAACATTACTTGAGGGACTTCCATTGGCATGTGTAAAACAAGCTTGAAATAATTCAACTCGAGTTGGAGGGTGTCCCTTTTCTTTTTCCTGAAAATATATTTGGTTACTAGTTTATACATGTGTTGGAATCAAGGAGAATAACATGTATAGAATTATAATGTAAATAAAATGAATTACCAATTTGTGTTGTACTTGAGCAAAAGATGTCCTTCCAGTTGTTTGATGCATTATTTTGTGTTTTCTAGCAGCTTTATTTTTTTCGCTCCTTTCCTAATATATTAAATTACACATAATACACAAAATAAAAATGCACATACTATTTTAATCAAATTATATTGTAAGTAAAAAATAATGTTTACCTTTGATTTTTCTGTGTTCCAAAAAGTAATTAGTCTGATGTACTGTTTGCATGAGCCCTTTCATTTCTCTATTGTAAAATGACTTGAATTGACAATTCAGGATTATAGTACTTTTTTTTAGTTCAGACTTTCAATTTCTTCATTTTTTTGCTATTGAGCATAGTATCCAATGTTTGGTCCCCAGAGGAAGATCATACTTTTCATGCCAAAAATATTTAGGCAAATTATTATTACATAAATTAAAAGTCTTAAACAATAAAATTATACAAAAACTGCTTATTTGCCTTTATAACATTTAATATATATTTCTTTTTATCCATTGGCATTTTATGCCAATCTTCCACGTCAATTAAACAATATTTACCATTTCTTGCCAAAGAACTCAAAAAGTTAATAAATTTATTTATTTTTTGTTCTTATAGGGCGTCCCATATTATCACATGTAATTTTAATGTGTGGTAATGTGCTAGGTCGCCCCATTTCTTCATAAATGTAGGACCTCTTTTTTCCTCTCGATATGAAGTCCATCATCACTATCTGTACACATATAAAAGGATAAAAGACATAATATAAATAAAAAAATAAATTACTATAATTTCATATATATTACCTTCATTAGATTCGTTATTCATATTATCATTTTGGTCTGGAACTGAAGAATTGTTTTCAACATATGTGATATTATCTTGCACATCAATTTGGAATTGATTTGAATATGCATCTCTTTGGGTAATCAAGGAACCTTGTATATTATCACCATCTATAAAAATATCAATTCAAGTACAAAAACAAATAGAATTAGAGACAGGGGAATTTAATACTCAAGATGAATTAAAAATTTACTTTTTTTTTCCAACAAATAATAAATTTATGATGCATAAAATGATTCTAACTCATTTTATAAGTTTATGTTTGATACCATCTATATAACATACAATTGATACAATTGAATCTGAATTAAAAATACAAGAACTTACAATTGATCAAATTCTCACCTATACACAACAAGTACACACAAAAACTCAACAAAAAAAAACTCAAATCCAAGAAGAAAAAAAGTTTAAACCAAAGAAAAATTTTTATATGTTCCAACAAATAATAAATTTATGATGTAAAAAATTAGATAATACCTTGTTCAGTTGAATATGTGATATTATTTTGCACATCAATTTGGAATTGGTTTGAATCTGCATCTCTTTGATTATTTAAGGTACCTTGTATATTGTCACCATCTATAAAAGTATCAATTCAAGTAAAATAATAAAGCAAATAAAAATTAGACATACGGGAAAAAGAATATATAAAATTTTACTTTAATTTAATATTCAACATAAATTAAAAGTTTACTTTTCTTTCCAACAAATAATAAATTTATGATGCATAAAATTAGATAATACCTCGTTTAGTTGAATATCGATCTGTGTAATTTGTACTCATACACGATGCTTGCATATCTCTCTCAGATTGTAGTTTAAAACGAGTTTTCCTATTAGTTCGACGCTTAGGAGCCATATCTACTACAAAAAAATAGTTAGTTACAAATTATAAATAATACAAAATTAACTAAACAATCTGATTGTTACTTTCCAAGATGAATTACTGTAAAATACGAAAAAAAAAAAAATTTATATGGATTAAACCCTTTAATTAATTGGGTTTAATTAGTAGACTAATTGGTTTAATTAGCTAAATGGGCTAATGGGGTTAATTATCTTATTGGGTTGAAATCGGGCTTGAACCGGATTTGAAATTGGTCAAATGCAGTGAAATTGGGCTGATTTGAAATTGGGCTGGCTTGGTGAAATCGGGCTTAAATTGGAATTGGGCTTGGGTGAACTCGGATTAGACTTGGACTTGGGTCAAGGGATTAAACCATTGGTGAACCCAAACAGATTTGGGCTTAAAGTTGTCAAGTTAACCGGATCAGTTGACGACATTTAAAAAGCCGACGCCGATCGTCCCATCTTCATCGCGATCCACCTTCGTCTTCGCCTCGTTCCTTCCGCTCCACTGTCGCGTCGCCGCCAACCTCCGCTCGTCGGCGTCCGGTCTGACGGCTCGTGGCGCCATCCCTGGGCTGATCTCCGATCGAGGAACAAGGGGTTTCTTGCTTGGGGATCTCGACGATTCTGTCAGCGAACCGGTGAGGTTGTCGCCGCAGCAATAGGCTGCCAATTCAGGTACTGCGGCTAGGGTTCGATTTCAATCGCGATTCCCACTTCTTCCTCGCTTCTCGTCTCTTTCGACCCGCAGCTGCTGCCGGCGATTTCTTCTCCTCGGTGCTCCATCGTCGACGCCTCTCCCTCCTGACCTCGACGACGGCGAGTGGGACCATCGAGTTGTTCCGGTGCATAGGACGATCACCGCAGCCACCGAGTTGTTTCGGCGCATAGGACGATCACCGCGGCCATCGAGCCAGCTCCCCTCTGTTCTGTCAGATGGTTATCTTCTCTGCCTGATCATCGCCGGAGCAACCGGTGGATGTCGCTGTGCCAGCTGTAGGCATTTCTGATCGGCGACGTCGCTGCCCAGATGATCCTTTGATCTGACTCTGTGGGCATTCGGCTGTGAAGTTGCTGTAACAGAGAAGGAATACCACCATTGTGGTTCACAGTGGTTGGGGGGGTGCAGATCCATGAATTGGTCAACAAATTTGGATATCTTATTGTTGGAAATCGGACGATTTGTTTTCTAGATAGCGTAGTGCATGTGAGAACTACACCAGGTAAGTGTAGATTTTGGAATACTAGTTTCACAATGGATTTATTATTGGTATGATGAAATGTGATAAATTGTTCAGATTGGATGTTGCTAAGTGGGTCAAGAAGCAGTATAGAGAAAGCTCAATTCGGTAAGTTTCAATTTGGATTTAGCTAATTGTATCATATAAGAGTTATCTATATGATTGATTGATTGGGCTGAATCTATGATAACTGTCTAGACTTAATATGGGTATTATGGAATGTGGGATTTGATTTGCAGTGTGTTTAAAACTGGTATAGTTGTATAGTTGCAATTAGAGGAAGAGGATGATCTGAGTTATGTTTTACCTTAATTCGATCATTAGATATGTGATGATACTTAATTGTATCCTATTGCTATAGGACGTTGATGTTGATAGATACATGAACGTGGAGATGGATAGCACGGATTAGTTCGAGCTTCGTATCAGGTGGGTAATATCTACCTGGTCCGGTAGTTTTTGATCAAATTCCTGTGCATGATCTTGGATATATGCTTATACCTGTTTACCTTAAATCCACTCATGTTTAATCATATGCTTGTACTGCCTTGACCTTTGAGATATAAACTCTGGTATTTCATTGATTATCTAGCTCGGATAGGAACTATAAACCCTATTATGTATTAGCTGATAGATGTTCAGTAAGTACATGTGATTAGGGTTATCCTTGTGACTTCAGATTGGTTTACTGTATTACACCACTAGGGTTAGGTGATGGTTTGGATTATGGAGTCGTTTGTTATATCATATCCGTATTAGGGGTGCATTTATGATGGATCTAGTTGTCTGTGCATAGATAATGGTATGGTTGCCCGTATGTGACCAGGGACTAGAAGTCCTAGTGTGATGGTATATCCATTAGGGATTGTATGCCTGTGTATGGTTATATGGATGGTCGATTGTATATCGCTACTGACTAGAAGTCTTAGCATGGTTGACTGTCCGATGAGTATGACTCTTTATGCGATAGAGGGAGAGTCTTATGGATTGTAGTCCTTGCATAGTTGACTTTTAGTTGACCAGGACTCCCCGTGGGATAGAGTATCGCGAGGATACATGTATGGAGCTATGCATCATCACATTGCATGCATCTTTGTTATTGAGTCTCCTTGTGGATTGAGACAAGTCGTCAGTCATCCTGCCTCCCGCCACTCGGGGTAGTGGTAGATGAGGTTGAGGCGAGCATTGGATGTCACGCGCCGCCACTATGGATGGTGGTAGCCGGAGATGCGCGCCATCGCAGTGGTGTTAGCACTCGCCACTATAGGCGGTGGTTGTGTGAGGTGCTTGTCTGTGTCGCGCGTTTGTCTACTCATGGTAGGGACGGCGTGGCTTGCGTGAGGGCCCCTAGGAGTAGTTAGCTTTTACGCTATATCGCTACTCGGTCATACTACCCAACTCGGCCACTCGAGAGTGGTGGCGGTGAGTCGGGCTAGTTGTCATTTGTCGTGCCACCAGCCACTCTGGGTCGTGGTTGGGCGGGTCATGACATGACCATGCGTATGCATTCGATATATATATGTATGCATGTATTTGATATATGTTTTACATATACTCGTGAGATCTTTGCATTTGATTGAGCTATGATTCTTTGCATATGGTTTCATCATGATACATGTCATCGCATTTTATTCTTGCTATATGTTGAGCATGATACATGCGTTGATTGATTATTATATGCATTTGATTAGCATCATGTCATTGTGGTACTGCAGATAGAGTTATTATACAGGTGATCATATACTGTTCATATGTCTGAGTATTGGTCAGGTATGGGATTGACCTGGTACGTTATATGGTTATATTATAGTATACCTGTTCAGGATGATCTATCATATGGAGGAGAATGATAGTCAGTGCGTACATTACTTTATGTCAGTTGATCAGTTCAGTTTATGCTATGAGTAGGACATATCTGTGGTTATTGATTACTATGCTTAGGACTGTATGTCTATTGGACTCATGCTGTATACCTGTAGATCTTCACATGTATACTTGTAGATCTATCCTTATATGTTGTTCATGCACTTCTATATATTACCCCTGAGTTTATACTCACCACCCACTGGACCACAGGCTTCGCCCAGATAACAGGTAGAAGACTCTTTGGACGTTCGGAGCTCCGCCAGCTGATCCCATCTCACACCGGACGAATGGACATGTTTTCCGTATTGTTGTATTTCTACGGATTGTCGTTTTATGGTTTTAACATGTATTATTTCCGTATCTGTGATATACGGACGTGTTGTATGTATTTGACTTTCGATGTGACTTCTATTATGTTTCTTGTTGTGTCAAGTCACTCCGGAGTGCACAGTTGGGTCATTATGTATTGTTTTATCTCATTGTATTGTTTCTTTATTATGTTTGATATGATGATATCTGCGTATATCATATTGTTGTTGTGGGCCTACGGGCCTTGTATTAACCCGATATGTTGCCACGTACAGGGGAGATGCCGTCCGTTTGCTTTTCGGCACGGCATACTCTCGGGGCGTGACAATTTTATTGGTATCAGAGCCCTAGGTTGCGAAGTCCATTTTCGGATTTTATTCGTTCGGACATCGAGTTTTGCTTTACTCGGTTTTGATTTTGTGAGTTCTGGGATCTGGATCCGCCGCTGTTTAAGGTATGTTAAGCTGTTATTACATATCCTTCTGTTGGCTATGCATTTAGTTGCTTATAACATAGATAACTTGTAGGGTATTGGTTAGTATTCGTAACTGTGGTTTGTGTTGGCCACGGGAACGACATGTTGAGGTTATTAGATATGTACACCTCGAAAAGGTAATTACCTTTGAGAGCCATCGATCTGAAGTCGGAGCGGGGATTAGGTAGTCACATCTATTGTGGAGATTAAGGATTTCGGTCCTAAGATTTTTACTAATTATGTTAGTCAGATCATTACCCATGGGGTAATGGACAAGCGAGTATACTATTGCTGATCACGGATAGTAGAGGATTATTTTGGTGATATTCATAGGGATTTTAATCCCTGAATTGGTCATTCTAGGTTGTATAACATTGGAAGTACTTTTGGAGTACTTGACTCGGGTTATACGAAGATAGTCGTATTAGTTGAATACCATTATCCTGGATTTAGCTAGATTCAGATATAGGAAATAACTACGAAATAACGTATCACTTAGTCACAGTTCAGTGATGTTGTGAGATAGTATTTTCCCACGTCATCTTCCTTGACTCCTTGTCAGGGAATTCTTGGGCTTTAGGTCGAGTGATCGTTTGGTAATGGAAGTACTATGCAGAGTCGTTAGACTTGCGAAAGTTACGACCAGTTAATAGCCCAAGAATGTGATTGGGTTGGTTTTGGCCACCCACGGATTATCGGTTGACATCTTGATCAGGATGTTTGGATATCATACAAGATCCTCAGGAAGTCATTAGACCGAGTCATTTGTATAGAAATGACTCCGTAGCAAATATATTAAGAGTTAAAGATTTGATAAGCAGATATTGCAAGTCAAATTATTGGAATCAGAAGTCTCCGGATGTTGGATAAAAGGAGCAAGATTAAAGTAATGAGTCACGAGTGACTATTGGAGAGTTTTCCGATCATAGAAGACCGATTGCAGATTGTCAGCAGCTTCTCATGTTTATCAGTGAACTCAAAGGAAAGACTCCGAAGGGAGATTATGTGTGTGCAGTGCGGGTTACGACGAGACGCAGAGTCAGATTATCCGATGGACCATTGTATTTGTTTCTACTATAAGCAGCCGGTATCTACGAGAAGAGTACGTATTTTGAAGACTCAGTTGAAGACTATGGATGATGCTTTCGAGCGGACGATCCACAACCTCGAAAGTTGAGATTATTACAGAAGATTAGGTTATCACATCAGCAGCGATCTACTACCCCAGATATAGTTGGAGTGCTTTGATACTTTCATCCGGAAGAAGTAAGTTACTCAGCAGTATCAGCCGAAGACATCTCCAAAGATTCAGACATTCAGACAACAATTGTTACCTTTCCGATTTACGCGACAAGCATTGTTACTTTCCCAGACTTGGTTATGCTTTATTCAGAGGAGAGATTTTACGATGATGGTCGTATCTACGCAGTATTCTCGATTCGGCTATACCTTTCCGCGAGTCGGGCGTGTATGATGTTGCAGTTCTTGATATTTTCAACCGGATGTGTACCTTTGCTAGTACATGATGTTTACCATCTCCATTGCGGTTGTTTCAGTTTGTATCTCAGTTCAGCAGTTGACTTCAGTTCTCCATGATAGTTTTTGCATCTACATGAGCTCAGCCGTCCAGAACAGATGTTGGACAAGTTTACATAATTACTCGAGAAGAAGTATAGAAGACCGAAGGATCGGTCCTTCGGGGTATTATTTTAGGTTATACTATTTGCGGATATATCGAGAGATACTGGTAGTTTACAGGTATCTTTATCTTGAACGTTCTTATATAGGATTAGAAGGATTCCTATATATCGACTTGTGGGTTGGTGGTGTCTCTATCGTCAGGTGAGAGGTTGATCAACAACCAAGAAGGCAAGGGATACCCTTAGCCTTTGCTAGACATACCTCCACTATAGATATATCCTTACGGATAGTTGGATTGTTGGAGCGTTGGTATACTAGGACTCTCGGATGTACGTATAATCTGAGAGTATTCGGATATAGTTTCAGATGAACTCCCGGGCTTGCCACTGCATGGGCAAGTAGGAATATGTGATTGGAGGGTGATTTCGGAAATAGTTCCGATATTGAGACCTCATACCGGGAGATGATTTTACGGGTATTAGTATTGCTAAACACTATGGGAGATTTATCTTTCCTAGTATTTCTTCTTGAGAAGACTCGTAACTCTTTGTTGAAAGAGAGACAGATCTTTGAGGTTATGCATCGATTATCGATGATTTGAATGCAGTAGTTGAGAATGAGTATTCTTCGTTGTGGATAGAGGAATTGTTAGATCAGCTAAATGACACCTGTGTATATCCTAGGGTTGGCCTACGACTGGAGGTTTGATATTGTAGTGACTTAGTGTCATACAATTATCATTGTCGGTGTGATGATTAAGCTATCTGTAGCTTAGAGTAAAAGGATGCAGGTGTATGGAAGACGACATTTCATACTTAGTATGAATTTTGCGAGTTGTTGATAATGTCGTTAGACTTATCGATGATTTAGTCGTTCATGGATTTGAGGAATCAAGTACTCTTGGAGTATTTGAGATCGATTGTCATCATATCTGTGGAGGATATATTTATGGATATATTCCCAATCTTGAAGGAAGTTGTGGTTTCTTTAGATTGATTTGGTATTTACCATAGATGAGAATAGCATGTTCTAACGATACTATATCGTCGACTTGTTGGACCAAGAAGGTGGTGGGAATCACCTGGTCGGAAGTGTGTGAAGCTAGGTTTGGGGCCTAGAAGGTGGTGACTTTCGCGTCGATGTTAGTTAATCCGTCCGATATGGATGGAAGGGTATTGTCTTGCAGGCATCATTTGAGGATTGGGCGATTCCGATGCGTTAAATGAGACATATATTATGTGTATGCTAGTTGAGAAACTAGCGAGATTAGTCATTATAGTCTTCGATTACTTTGATTCTGGGTGATATAATGAATTTTGAAACAGTAGATTGGTCTCTCTTATGAGAAAGTAATTCTCTGTTTCCGAGGAGAATAGTGGGTTATAGAGTTGTATTTCGATTTATGAAGAGTTGTTCGGAAGACTCTTCATTCGAGAATGATGATTTATTCGGAGTGTATCCGAAAATAGTGAGTATTGAGACGTTCCGGTTGGTGGAACGATATGTGGGACACGGTTGATTTCGTAGTTTGATGTTGGGTATGCCAACAAGCAAAAGTGGAATATTGTGGTCGGTAGGGTTATGTACCGTGATGAAGTGGGAGCCTAGTACGTTAGACTGTGTTGGAAGATTATCTAGAATTCGGAAAGGACTTGATAGGATTTGGGTAGTCGATGATCGATTAGCTAGGTCCGCTCATTTTCTTCCGAGAGTAGTAAGATGGATTCCGTTGGATCGTTTGTGGAATGATATCCATGGAGTATCCTTGAGTATCATTTTTGATAGTGATTCATGATTCACATTACGATTCTAGCAAAGTCTTTCACAAGTCATGGGTATAGAGCTCCACTCGGGTACGATTATCTATCTTTTGATAGATGATCAATAGGAAGGTGTTATTCAGACTTTGAAAGGGTGATTGAGAGCGTATATATAGGAGCTGGGATTTAATATTCGAGCTCAGTACCCCACTTAGTCATTTGAGGTGTGACTTTTCTCCGGATACTTGAGAGGGTTATTTTGACATATCATACAAGTATATAAGTCGGAAATTTGGGGACCAAATTTTTATAAGTGGGGGAGAATGTAAAATACGAAAAAAAAAAAAATTTATATGGATTAAACCCTTTAATTAATTGGGTTTAATTAGTAGACTAATTGGTTTAATTAGCTAAATGGGCTAATGGGGTTAATTATCTTATTGGGTTGAAATCGGGCTTGAACCAGATTTGAAATTGGGTCAAATGGCTAGTGCATTTGAAATTGGGCTGATTTGAAATTGGGCTTAATTTGGCTTAAATTGGAATTGGGCTTGGACTGAACTCGGATTAGACTTGGACTTGGGTCAAGGGATTAAACCGGCTGAGCTGAACCCAAACAGATTTGGGCTTAAAGTTGGCTGGGTTAACCGGATCAGGTTGAACGACATTTAAAAAGCCGGCCGAACGCCGATCGTCCCATCTTCATCGCGATCCACCTTCGTCTTCTGCCTCGTTCCTTCCGCTCCACACAATCGCGTCGCCAACCTCCGCTCGTCGGCGTCCGGTGCAGGCAGCTCGACGGCGCCATCCCTGGGCTGATCTCCGATCGAGGAACAAGGGGTTTCTTGCTTGGGGATCTCGACGATTCTGTCAGCGAACCGGTGAGGTTGTCGCCGCAGCAATAGGCTGCCAATTCAGGTACTGCGGCTAGGGTTCGATTTCAATCGCGATTCCCACTTCTTCCTCGCTTCTCGTCTCTTTCGACCCGCAGCTGCTGCCGGCGATTTCTTCTCCTCGGTGCTCCATCGTCGACGCCTCTCCCTCCTGACCTCGACGGCAGTGAGTTGTGCCAGCCATCGAGTTGTTCCGGTGCATGGGGCGATCACCGCGACCACCGAGTTGTTTGGCGCATGGGGCGATCACCGCGACCATCGAGCGGCTCCCTCATTACATCGGATGGTTATCTTCTCTGCTGATCATCGCGAGCAGCCGGTGGATGTCATTGTATGCCAGTAGGCATTTCGATCGGCGGCGTCATTGCCCGGATGATCCTTTGATCGACTCTGTGGGCATTACGTGAAGTTCTTTATGTAGAGAAGGAATACCACCATTGTGGTTCACAGTGGTTGGGGGGGTGCAGATCCATGAATTGGTCAACAAATTTGGATATCTTATTGTTGGAAATCGACAGTGGATTTGTTTTCTAGATAGCGTAGTGCATGTGAGAACTACACCAGGTAAGTGTAGATTTTGGAATACTAGTTTCACAATGGATTTATTATTGGTATGATGAAATGTGATAAATTGTTCAGATTGGATGTTGCTAAGTGGGTCAAGAAGCAGTATAGAGAAAGCTCAATTCGGTAAGTTTCAATTTGGATTTAGCTAATTGTATCATATAAGAGTTATCTATATGATTGATTGATTGGGCTGAATCTATGATAACTGTCTAGACTTAATATGGGTATTATGGAATGTGGGATTTGATTTGCAGTGTGTTTAAAACTGGTATAGTTGTATAGTTGCAATTAGAGGAAGAGGATGATCTGAGTTATGTTTTACCTTAATTCGATCATTAGATATGTGATGATACTTAATTGTATCCTATTGCTACAGGACGTTGATGTTGATAGATACATGAACGTGGAGATGGATAGCACGGATTAGTTCGAGCTTCGTATCAGGTGGGTAATATCTACCTGGTCCGGTAGTTTTTGATCAAATTCCTGTGCATGATCTTGGATATATGCTTATACCTGTTTACCTTAAATCCACTCATGTTTAATCATATGCTTGTACTGCCTTGACCTTTGAGATATAAACTCTGGTATTTCATTGATTATCTAGCTCGGATAGGAACTATAAACCCTATTATGTATTAGCTGATAGATGTTCAGTAAGTACATGTGATTAGGGTTATCCTTGTGACTTCAGATTGGTTTACTGTATTACACCACTAGGGTTAGGTGATGGTTTGGATTATGGAGTCGTTTGTTATATCATATCCGTATTAGGGGTGCATTTATGATGGATCTAGTTGTCTGTGCATAGATAATGGTATGGTTGCCCGTATGTGACCAGGGACTAGAAGTCCTAGTGTGATGGTATATCCATTAGGGATTGTATGCCTGTGTATGGTTATATGGATGGTCGATTGTATATCGCTACTGACTAGAAGTCTTAGCATGGTTGACTGTCCGATGAGTATGACTCTTTATGCGATAGAGGGAGAGTCTTATGGATTGTAGTCCTTGCATAGTTGACTTTTAGTTGACCAGGACTCCCCGTGGGATAGGGAGTGTCGCGAGGATACATGTATGGAGCTATGCATCATCACATTGCATGCATGCTGTTGACTGGGTCTCCCTTGTGGATTGAGACAAGTCGTCAGTCATCCTGCCTCCCCGGCCACTCGGGGTAGTGGTAGCCAGGTTGAGGCGAGCATTGGATGTGCGCTCGCCACTATGGATGGTGGTAGTGGAGATGCTTTTGCCCTCTGCAGAGTGGTGTTAGCACTCGCCCACTATAGACGGTGGTTGTGTGAGGTGCAGTTGTCCTGTGTGCGGCGTTTGTCTACTCATGGGTAGGGACAGCGTGGCTTGCAGCAGGGGCCCCTAGGAGTAGTTAGCTTTTTACGCTTATACGCTACTCAGTCATACTACCCAACTCGGCCACTCGAGAGTGGTGGGTTGTCATTTGTCGTACCACCCCGCCACTCTGGGGTCGTGGTTGGGCCGGTCCGCAGACAGTGACCATGCATATGCATTGCTGATATATATATGTATGCATGTATTTGATATATGTTTTACATATGCCTGTGAGATGCTGCATTTGATTGAGCTATGATTGCTGCATATGGTTGTTCATCATGATACATGTCATCTGCATTTTATTTACTGCTATATGTTGAGCATGATACATGCGTTGATTGACATTATATGCATTTGATTAGCATCATGTCATTGTGTGCACCGAGTTATTATATCTGGTGATCATATCTTTGTTCATATATACAGTATTGGTCAGGTATGGGATTGACCTGGTACGTTATATGGTTATATTATAGTATACCTGTTCAGGATGATCTATCATATGGAGGACAGACCGTCAGGTACGTACATTACTTTATGTCAGTTGATCAGTTCAGTTTATGCTATGAGTAGGACATATCTGTGGTTATTGATTACTATGCTTAGGACTGTATGTCTATTGGACTCATGCTGTATACCTGTAGATCTTCACATGTATACTTGTAGATCTATCCTTATATGTTGTTCATGCACTTCTATATATTACCCCTGAGTTTATACTCACCACCCCTGGACCACAGGCTTCTCGCCCGATAGCGAGTAGAAGACTCTTTGGGCGTTCGAGCTCCTTGGTGATCCCATCTCACACCGGACGAATGGACATGTTTTCCGTATTGTTGTATTTCTACGGATTGTCGTTTTATGGTTTTAACATGTATTATTTCCGTATCTGTGATATACGGACGTGTTGTATGTATTTGACTTTCGATGTGACTTCTATTATGTTTCTTGTTGTGTCAAGTCACTCCGGAGTGCACAGTTGGGTCATTATGTATTGTTTTATCTGTTGTATTGTTTCCGCTGTGTTTATTATGTTTGATATGATGATATCTGCGTATATCATATTGTTGTTGTGGGCCTACGGGCCTTGTATTAACCCGATATGTTGCCACGTACAGGGGAGATGCCGTCCGTTTGCTTTTCGGCACGGCATACTCTCGGGGCGTGACAATTACAAAAAGATTCTTGATAAAATGAGTGTTGGTTGAAATTAAAAATGTCGCTTTATATTTTTAGTAGAGAAATCTCATTTCAGTAGCAGAATCACTAAAAAATCCACAAGTAAATTATCAAGCTCAAAAGGAATTTAAAGCACACAGATCTGAAGCATATATTTTAAACACATTGACAAGGGCATATATTTTGATCTTTACGCCAACAAATATAATTCATTGTATCCACAACGAATTTGCATCGACAACATTAAAATTGATTGCAATTGAACAGAAATAAACAAATAGCACCAGATATATGAAATGTTACGTACTTGATAAAAAATTAGCTAAACAATCGATAAGCCAAGAATCGATAAGGACTAAAGTGTTAAGTCATTACTCAGCATAATGAAAAATAATAATAAGCATAAAAAAATCACTGGAAAGAAAATTTGAAGTCATCAAATATTATAATTGACTACTGTTATTACAATGATAATTAACTAGAAAAATGCATAAACTAGAAAAAAAAATTCATTATAAATCAGCATCAATTTCCACTCCTGCAACATCATCACGAACCCAAACCACTTCTTCATGTTCATTGTAGTCTTCAAAATTATAAATATAACTTTGAAGATATGTATCAACATCTGCCATAGGTTGCATTTGATACTTTGCTCGTGCATCAGTGGTGATAATGACATGCCAATCACAATCAATTGGATCTTCCACATAAAATACTTGCACAGCCTGAGATGCTAAAATATAAGGCTCATTATGACGTCTAACATTTTTAAAATTGGCTAACACAAAACCATCCTCATCCAATTTTAGTCGTTTACCTTTGGAGACCCACTCACATTCAAATAAAACAACTTTTCGACCTCCTCCATAGTCTAACTCAATGATATTTTGTAAAATCCCATAATAATCAAGTTCACTTAATATTGGATTATGATCTCTTATACTTGAATAACTTGAAGTAGTTGCCCTAACAGTTACACCACAATTTTGAGTTTTTCTCTTACGTTCCACTTCCTTTGTATGAAACCTAAATCCATTTGAAACAAATTTTTCATATCGTATCCAAATGACATTTGGGCCTCTGGCAATTGATCTCAAATCATCTGACACTGGATCATCTGCTGAAAGATTTGTACCTTCAATCTATCACACAATAAGTACTTCATCAATTATATTTGAAAATAATTGTAACATATAGTTTTAATAACTATTATAACATAGCTTACATGATTAGCAAACCATGAGGCAAAAGTTTCACTATGTAAACGCTCAATTTGGTGTGGTGGAAGACGAGAATGGCTACAATTCACAATTCTTCGGTGTTCACTGCAAAAAGAATAATAATTTTGTAAATAATGATGATATAGTTATACATTTAAACACATTATTTGTATTACCACTTACTCTATATAAGATTGGATGTGATGACAATTGAACAACACATATTGATGTGCCTTCTTTAATATCTCAATATCAAACTTAGTTGCAATGGCTTTTCCAAGTGCATAACCAGAGAAGTTAAACACATCTAATGCAAATATTGAGTCAATATTTCTATCATCATTTCTTGATGATTGATTAAATCTTGTCTCTACATAATCTGCTAAATATAAAGAGCAGAATGTCAAACATTCCTCAGCTAAATACCCTTCAGCAATAGATCCTTCTGGTCTACTTCTATTTCGAACATAAGATTTCAATGTTCCCAGGTACCTTATGTCAAAAACACGATAATTTGTATTATTTATCAAAAAAATTATTAAAGAAAACATCAATAAGATTTATATATTACCTTTCAATTGGATACATCCAACGATAGTGAATCGCGACAAGTTGTACTTGATTGCCAAATGAGCGATTAGATGAACCATTATGTCAAAAAATGATGGAGGAAAAATCTTTTCCAATTCACATAGAATCACTGCAATATCTCTCTTCAAACGAACCAAATCCGTAGGAGAAATTACTTTACAACATAACTCTCGAAAATATCCACTTAATCTATTCAAAGGAATCCGAACAGATTTAGATAAAGTTCTTCGTAGTGCTACCGGTAACAATTGCTCCATCAAAATGTGATTGTCATGACTTTTTAGACCACTTAATTTAGTCGGCTTTATTTGAACACATCGTGATATGTTGGATGCATAGCCATCTGGAACTTTAATTTTTTTTAAAACCTTGCAAAAAATACCCTTCTCTTTTTTCCCCATTGAAAAAGATGCTGGAGGTAAATAAACTTTATTTGGTCCTTTCTCAATAGGATGAAGTGATGATCTTATTCCCATTTCTTGCAAATCAAGTCGTGATTTGAGATTATCTTTCGATTTTCCTTCCATGTTCATCAATGTCCCACAAATAGATTCACAAACATTCTTTTCAATATGCATAAGATCAAGATTGTGACGTATCACATTATCTTTCCAATATGGTAAATCAAAGAAAATATTAATTTTTTCCAATTGAATGGCAGTACTGAATTGTCATTACTTGTTTTCCCAAATGTAATTTTAAAATTTTTCAACTCATCTATCACCATGTCTCCTGATAATATAGGTGGTGGTCTTCCATACTCTTCTGTGCCATCAAAAAATTGAGCATTTTTTCGAAATGCATGATCACTATTTAAAAATTTTCGATGACCCATATAGCAATATTTTCCACCATGTTTTAACCATTGTGAATGTGTAAATTTATGACACACTGGGCATGCAAGTTTGCCTTTAGTACTCCATCCTGATAAGGTTGCATATCCAGGGAAATCACTGATTGTCCATAGTAATGCAGCATGTAATTGAAAATTCTCTTTAGTTGATGCATCATATGTTTGAACTCCTATCTCCCATAAATCCTTCAAATCTGCAATAAGAGGTTGCAAGTAGATGTCGATGTTATTTCCCGGAGCAGATGGGCCAGGTATCAATAGTGATAACATAAAGTATGGTTGCTTCATACACATCCATGGCGGAAGATTATATGGCATTAAAATAACCGGCCACGTACTATGTGCCACACTCATATTTTTGAATGGATTAAATCCATCTGATGCTAAACCAAGTCTTATGTTCCTAGGATCCTTTGCAAATTCTGGATGCTTATGGTCAAAAGTTTGCCAAGCTGGGGAGTCAGCTGGATGTCGCATGTAACCATCCTTTGTGCGGGATTCAGAATGCCATCTTAAATGGGATGCTGTTTTGGATGACATGAACAAACGTTGTAATCTAGGCTTTATTGGAAAATACCATAAAACCTTACGTGCGATTTTTCTCTTCTCACCAGTAGGATCATTTTCAGATGTTTCCCATCTAAGCTCATTACATATTTTGCATTGAATTCTATCTTTATCCAACCTCCAAAATAAAGTGCAATCATTAGGGCAAGCATCAATCTTTCGTAACCAAGTCCTAATTGCTTCATCAATTTTTCTGCTTCATAGTATGACTTAGGCAAATCATCCATTGCATTTGGAAATGCTTCTCTCAACAAATTTAAAAGCATATCAAAAATCTTATTTGTCATTTTGCCTAGACACTTTAAGTGAAGCAAACGAATAATAAATGCAAGTTTTGAGAATTTCTTGCAACCTGGATATAATTCTTTTTGTGAATCATCAATTAATTTATAGAATTTATCAGCCTCTTCAGTTGGAATCTCCTTATCATTTTCAAATTCTGATATTCTAATTCTGCTATCATTATGATCTGGGATCCCAAATGCCTCATAAACTAAACCTTGCATATCATCTGCATCCTTTTGCGATGTAACAAAAGCAGAGTTTGTTGATGCACTATATGTTATCTCTCCATGAGCTACCCAATGAGTATAACCTTTGATAAATCCATCAACCGTCAAATGATCATAAGCAACCTCTCTTGAAACAAATATACCAATCTTACACCGTACACAAGGGCATAAAATCATTCCATTTATGTTTGAATTAGAAAATGCAAACTGTAAGAAACTCTCAACTCCATTTCGATACTCCTCAGATTGTCTCGGTAAAAACATCCAACTCTTATCCATGATGATTCTACAAAAAATACTTATTAAAATAAGTTTAACATTATGATAAATTGATAAATTTCAAAATGCATGTATACTAAATTTAACACTCACAATATAGTCTAAATTACAATTTACAATATGAATGTTTAGATATTAACCATTTAGTATGAGATAAGCCTTAATAGAGTTGCTTAGTTGTATACATCACATAGTCTAGATTATTTCTGCCAAGTCTGGTACTTTTCTTATGATCCTGATAGAGCATAAGGCAGCCTAGAAAAAAAGAAAAAAAAATGCAAGTCTACCACAATGGAATGATCTTTATGAAAGTAGAAGAAAACATAAAGAAGATTATTATATTAATATAAAGCAAAGTTTTTACACCAGAAATAACAAAGACATACCCAAAAAGGTAACTATTGCAAAAAACAAAAGTTTCAATGCAAGAATGATGTACTACAACAAAAGGGAAAAGATAAAGATCATGTTAAAACAAATTGCAATCAATGTAATCTAATCTTTATAATTTTCTGTTTTGAGTGTTTATGGCAGAAAAGAGACATAATCTACTTCGTGATTGTCGTGTACTTATGCCTAATTCAAAATATAATTCAATTTAACTTCACTCTTAAGTTTGAATGATCTGTTTGACTTGACTCATCAATCATATTCATAAGTATTTGAATAACCAGGAATTTCACTTTGGTACGGACATTAGTGCTATGATATGAAGTAATGAGATAGTTCAAATTACAAATAAGCTAAGGAAATTAGAGCAACATATCACAAGTTTACCATATATTTTAGAAAAAAAAAGAAATGTTATAAGCTTAAAGATGTGCTGATGTAAAAAGACCAAAAGTACTGATACTTAAAGATGTTCTAAAAAAAACCCTCTTGTGATATCCTAAATTTATATGCAACATTCTAAGAAAAAAACATGCTTTGACAAGCAATATCATACATGTAGGTGGACATAGCAAAAACAACAAGCTACATGATCATCAAGCATACTAATGAGAAAGGAGAATGATGCAACCAGGTTGTATTAATAATACATAAAGGCATCAATTTTTTTATGATGTAACAGTGTGCCATTAGAACCAATAACAAGAAAAGGAGAATGATGCTTGGATCAATCATGAAGAACCTAGCTCCCTTGTACTATTCATGGAGATTGTTCCCTCAAACGAGGCATGAAAATTAAATACCTAATGAGAAGCATTAGGCAAGCGTGTGGCATCCTATGTGTATGTTTCTAGGAAAACCCCAAGAAATAAATTCCAATTTCCACACTTAAATTACTAACATAGTTAGAAGAACATAGAAGTACCAATTATTCTTTTTATTTAGTATAGAAGCAAGAAACCTAATACAATAACAATAAGAATTAATGATAAAAATTGAAGTGATCAAATGAGGTATTTGTCATATCGAATTCACAAGTAATCAGTTTTGCTTAATAAACCCAATGCTTTCCAATTTGAGTAAATCTATTAATTCATTTCTTTAAACACACCAAAATAGAAATTGACATGAAAGACAAACAAGGACATGTTTGACCTTTTTTTCTTTTGCATAGTTAACAAAAGCATCCACATTTACAATGTATTCAAGCATTATAAACTAATTTGTAATTTTTAACAATCAAGTTTGGACATGATAAAACTAAGTCTCATCCTCATCCAAGGTTCAATATCCAATAAATCCTAAAATCAATTAGGATCCCCTTGAAGTGGGTGCTTACCGTGTGTATGTATATGATACCCTTGAAGTGGGTGCTTTAGTAAGCTATCAATGCAGACCACTTACATAGCTAAGGTAGAAGTATCAAGCAGGTTCAAGTAGAATCCTTCGATAAATTGTCTTTTAAATCATAAATAACAATTAACACAAATGTCATTGTAATACTAGGTAAATTTGGAACACCCTGTGTATCCACATCTATAGAATATGAGCATGATCAACTAATGCCTGAATCAGTCCTAGATAGTAGTAAGATCAAGGACCCTATGTCATCAATCTAAACCCTAGCTCTGTGTTTCCTACACCAGAGACAATGTGGGAAAGAAAAAAAATAACAAAGGAAAGATCATCAAAAAAAAATCTACGAAGAAAACACGCAATCGTTAAAATGCTGCAACAAATCGACGCATAGGCGAAATACAGAGGAGAGAAGAGGGGCACCGACGTTGAGAAGATGGAAGTCATTGTAGTGTCGACGGTGGTGGTGCCGCCAAGAAAAATTTTGTTGTCGCCACGATGACTCGTGGAAGAAGTTCGCCAGCAGCTAGCGCGAGGAATATTTGGCTAAAAGTTACGTCAGGAGAAAAAAAACTAAACACAACATGTTAATATATTTATTTTATATAATGACATTTAGTAAAATGTCATTAGAAATTGTTTAATTTGACCTGGTTTTTAAAATTATTGTCTTTTTTAATAAATGTC